>OY992855.1:7965000-12965000 GCA_963921415.1 Pyrausta despicata | reverse complement strand
CGTGGCAATCTGACATAACCGAAGAGAGATTAGACGCAGGAAAACCGGATTATATTGCTTTCTGAGGCATGGAGGTGTTTTCAACGCTTCATCTCTCTACTACTCTGAGAAATCTTATGAAAACTCAGAACCAAAAATGACACCCACGAAAATAGTATGAAGGTTATCAACATTATCCTAACTTGAAAATGTGTCGCCGACTTCTTTGTTATCCCTCGGACGTGATTGTTTCTGGGAATCTCTGCGTAATTTAGATTTTGTGATGCCCTTGGGGTATTCATAACGAGAATATTACGGTAGATATTTACCAGCTACTTTGCTAAAGTAATGGTTGGTTATTACAATAAGTAAATTGGAACAGTTCACATTAATATTTAGCAAAGAAGTTGTTGTTTTACTGGGGGTCGTGTGGTTTTTAATTTGAATGTCGTATGTACCAGTGGTTGCGGGGTGTAATTACCAACCTTTTAAAAAGTATGTCCGAATCAAAACCCTACCACTGTCCACTGAAAATTAATATTACTGATCCACTGAGCTATCATGTTACCTGTTGCAATTTTTCTGCTAACATGTCTAGGTATTTCTCAGTTAACGTTTTTCTGTTGGTCTGTGGGCCATTTTTCTTGGTATCACACTCGTCGTGTAGAACCGGATGATTGATGTGATTTTCAAACTATAAAGAAGTTCGAAACTTACTAGTGTACCCAGTGTTTGTCATCTTAACCTTGTGTGGATAGACATCGAAGTTGTACCATTTCAGCTCAGGGCAAAAGTACTTGTTGGAGCCTGTTATTGACACATCAATGGGAGTCGGGAGCTGACCCTCAGCTTCACTAAGATAGTAGATCCATTCCACGGTGCCATAAGGTGGTATAACCTTAGCTTCTTCTTTTGGCGGGGGTTCTTCTTCCTCTAAATAGATTCTAGAGTTATAACAGTAACTAAGACACATTAAGATACATTGTCTTGCAAAATTAAGTTTGTATGTTAATCTAGAATGCTAGGTATTGACTTGTGACCCTGAGTGAAATGATAAGAAACATGAAAGTAGGCTAAGTAAAAATCAATGGATTTATTTTTCTTTACCTGTTTGTACGACTGCAGTGAGTTGCATTGTTTAAACACGATAATTTTGTTAATAATTGAAAATTACAAAATCACTTACATTCTAGTTTTGTATCTACTACATTTTAATTGATATGTTTTGACAGGATTTTGACAGTGAAAAGGAATATCAATTCTAACTCGATCTCACTTATTAAAATCTTGTATTTTATTTTAATAAATGAATTTATTTATTGAAAAAAATGGTTTAAGTGCATAATAAAATAAATTACAGCGTATAAATACCTACCTTATAGCTGTATCATCTAATTTTACACAAATATTTTGATGAGGCTGTTTAATTATTGATATTTTCACCATTAACAAAAATCAAATGTGTCCATGAAGTGTTATTTTGACGTATTATAAATAGGTCAAAATCAAAAGCTGTCAAATTGAAAAGCATATGTAATATCTATACCAAAAATAAACAATTTAGTGTAAAATACTTCACCATGGCTGGTAATCAACATTCTAACATTAAAGAGAAAATCAAAATGACTAACCATGTTGAGCCCGATCGGGAACTACTTGTTTGGGAAAAATGGATCAAAATCAGAAAAGAGGAGACGGCTAAATTAGGAAAACTAACCTGTCGCCCACCAGCAGACTTAGCCATGAATCTACTAGAAAATATTCGCGAGGACAAAGAAAGAAAAATAGCGCTTGAACATGCTCAAATTAAAAAGAAACCTGCACTCAGAGGTGGACTGTGGGAACAACCGCAAAGATTAAAACAAGAGTGCGTTTGTAAGCCTGTATATGAAGTGCAAAGAACAGCAGCTGAAAAGGGCAACCCAAAGGTTATTGAACATATTGGCGTACCTGATCTTATCCAAAAAGAAGAAAAAGGATTAGCTGGAGATCCTAAGCGTAAGCCGTTTGAACTGTTAAATGCAGATTATGTAAAATACAGGGAAGAATGTGAGGCCAAACTGGGAAAGAAACTCAAAAAAATTGATCCTTTTCGGTAAGTTATATGTATGAGCTAGTTGTATGCAGTCTAAGAAGTAGCAACGTTCGACAACATATCAGGTTTTAGATTATAGCTAATTAAATTAAATTAAAATGTCGAAGGAGTCAATAAATTATTCATTTCAGACCTCTTATTGGTGACTTGATAGTCTGTGGTGGTAAACCTAAGACTCCTGTTAAAAAAACTGCTCCATTACCCACTATAACAATAATAGAAGAAGGCCACCTAGAGTCAGAAATAACGACGGTTTACGCAGTAAGAATTAATAATACAGTCATTTACAAAGACATACCTGGACAAAAATTGTACTGCTTGGATAAGATGAAAGAAGAGCGATGGCATGAAAACTGCACTTCCTGGACATACTATTTTAAAGTCCCAATAAAGCGTGCTGGTCGCTGTAAGCTGTATTTAGAGAACTTGGGCACCGTTACGCTCCGATATTGCTGGAAAAAAATTAAGAAAACAATTCCATTCATACCAGAAGACATCTATGAACAAGTGTTCTTCTTCAACAAAAACGAAGACGTCATATCACCCGGGCAAAGCAAAGTACTTTCCTTTACATTTGTTGCAGACAAACCAGGGATATTTAGTGAGTTCTGGGAACTTAGCTTTTTGAACATCTGCTTCTTTGATACTTTGGCTGATAAAATCGTAGTCAATTTACATGCAGATTCTACCGAAGACCTTAAAAGCTTGCAAAAAAAAGTTAATATTGTTAAAGCCAGAATTGAAATGAAAGCTATTTATAACATCGTGAAAGATTTAGTTGAAGATGCAGTCACAAAAGCTTCTACAATAGAACCTAAAATATATCCGTACAAGAAACTGTTTTTGGAGTCAGAAATATTTTTGATGAAGAACCCAGTTTGTTTTTATCATCAGACAGAAGTGCAGAAAATGAAGGACTTATACACAGAAATGGTGCCGGGTGAGCTTTGGGATTTGTCTATCACTACGTGGAGATCAGCTATGATGGAAAAGGTATATGACGAGAGAATGAAATACTATGAGCTGTTGAGAAAGTCTCATAGCGACTTGTTGAAGCCCTGGTACGAGGGTGAGAGTGTGTTGAGTCAGAAATATAGAGCTATGAAGTGGTTGCTGGGATTGATGGCTGATAAGTTTGATGCTGAGTATGAGCGCCTGCTAAACGTCAGCGGAGTCCGACGCCAGTCCCTTGAAAAGTCTGGAGTCTTTAGTGAAATGAGTATTGAACTGGACTCGATGATGAGAAATCTTTTCTATTTACACGTTTATGAGCATGTAGCTACGACAATTGAGTTGTGTGCTGGAGTTTTGAGCAGCATAGATTTAAACAGATGGATTGATTTCGACTTTTGTCACTTTTAAATAATAACATTATCATTATTTGATTCATTATTCTTCTTCATGCTGTATATTTCTAGAATGCTAATAAACGTTAATGCAACATGTTTAAACGTTTGCTGATTTTATTGCAAAACAATTCCACTGCAATTTAAATGAATGTCTGCCGTAATGTTGTAAGTTCCTAAGTATGGTTCCACCATCTGTGGCCCAAATTGGTTACTTATCTACTGTGCAACTATATCCACTTACATTCAATTTTATAATTGATTGACTATTCAGGTCACCCCAGGCCCAAGTGCTCTTTACATAAATTCAAATGGTTTGAATAAAACAAGAAACGTTGAGTAAAAATATATTTTCTATTGTACGTTGTCATAGCTTCGCTTTGACTTGCTTGACGTAGATGACGGAGTGACCTGGAGGGTGGCGCTGCGTGGGTCTCACGTTCCTCTCAATTGGTTTTTTGTCTGTGCCCTCAAGTTGTCTCAGTAGGCCCAGCTGTGGACAAAGTTTTGTGTTGAGTAGAAATCAAGATTTCATCGGAGAACGGTAGACACCCTTTTTTTATTTCTAATAATCTCCTAGAACGAGTGTGTGTGAACTTGTATTCCTAACACAGCAGTTTTGACAGTAAGTGTTTCCACTGTGAAGAATCAGACTTGTATGTTTGCTATTGCCAGTACGTACGGAGACGCTTTGCTCGCAGTGCCTCTTGCACAGTTCGTAATTAATGTGATTAAGTTTAAAATGTAAGGTGTTCTGAAAATTCTCATTACAGTGCCAATAAAACCGAACAAGAGCCTTTGCATTGACAACAGCTGGGTGTTACTTTAATCGGCCATACCTTTAATTTAGTCCCAGCTGTAAGCTACGACACAATCAACGAATGAAGGTAACATTACCGAGCCTTTCAATAGCAATTCCTTAGCTTCCTCAGCCTTTAAGGACCCGTAAATACTTTACTAAAGCGATCGAGAGCAATTTAATTATCGCCTTTTTTTGCTTTAACATTATATCGACACGTTTTCCTTTAAATGCGCTCTTTCGGTTATTGAGGTACTTAATTAATTACGAAAACTAGTACCTTTATTACGCGATAGCTTAGATTTCTATAAAAAGATTTACTACCATGACAAATTGTGAAATTCAACGTTATTTTCCACTATGCAAACCCTTAGAAAGTACATAAAGCAAGTCTCCTGAACTAAGGTGTGATGATGAAATGTTTTGAAATAAAGATGTCCCCAAATTATTAAAAAATAAGTTCTTAAGCTAAGACCCGTCAAAGTAAAATTAAAACATTCTAAACAAAGTTGTATTGTTAATGCTTAAAATAAAATAACTTAATAAGACCCGACTACTCAAAAGTATTCGTTTTTTTTTCCACAGATCGGTTTAAAATTAACAAAGTTTCATACAACGTTTCATCCCCTATTTTATGCCCTTGGGGGTAGAATTTACCAAAATCCTTTCTAAGCGGATGTCTACATCATAATAACATCTACATGCATCAAAGTTTTAGCCCGATTTGTCCCATAGTTAGGGCTGTGCGTTGATAGATAACATGTCAGTCAGTCAGACATCTTTGAGTTTTGTATATTTAGATTAGGTCAAATTCGTCCCAATAACAATTTTGTTCTGTTAAAAAGCATTACTAATTAGCTTGGCTTTTGATGTTATAACCAGGTGCAAGTATTAGGTAGGCATAATAATTAAAGTTGGCTAGCTGATAAGTTTGTGCAGATAGCCAACACATTTTACATTGATCCTTCAGATCTCTTTTTTCGCTAAAAACAAATACTTACAAACTCCGATCGTATATTACTTAGAAGTTTTAACAAATGTAGCAATGTTATTATTCAACCTGCATTAAACAGTTAAACAGTCGCACAGTCACGTAACTGAGTTGCAAATTCGTAGGCAACATTTAGCTTGACCTTTTAGGTTGTTCAGCGTTAGGTCGGGCGTTTCCAGGAAATTCAATTTTTCGAAGCCGCATCCAGTTTGGCGGTGCGTTATCACATTACTCAGTAATTAGGTTAATTTGGCTACTAATTTTGGCTTTCCCCTGCGGGTCCAATAATAAATATGGCTAATTGATACACATGTTTACGCGCTGCTGGCCCAGGATGTAATAATATTTAGGTGAAAGTTATTATGTGATTAATTATAACGGCTAGTTAAAATTAATGCGCCAATAAGTTTATGATTAGATCTGATATTTAATCTCATCCCTGATTGCACTTTAAGTGTATTTGGTTTTAACACATAATTGATGCTATGTCATTTTGGTACATTAATGATTTAATTCATTTCATTACGGGACTGATAAAATGATTTTTTGTCAATTTGCTGTGGATACTCATGAAGAAATAGGCGTATATAAAGTAAATTAGGCTCGTTATTTTTTTCGACCGTAGATAAGTCTAACGAACTAAGAAGCTTTATACACACCATAGTTATTTCCCGATTATTTGTTTATTATTAATTATTACTATCTGCAACACCTTAAGTTTTGTGGCGAACACAAGGTCGCCCATGAAATTGATCTGCTATTTTTACCAGCTCACCTGTTCTGTTCCAATCTGCACCGGTTTCTCGTATATGATCCAAGTGACACACTCTGTATATGGGGGTGTGGTCAATGACCCTTTGTACGTGACGTAATTTCCTTCTTGCAGGTCTGATGTGTCCATCCAGGATAACGAATCTGGAGAAGGAAATTATTCGTTACGATTCTAACCATTCATCATTTGCTGCACTATTTATAAACGCGATGTAACCTGATGTGAAATGTCGTTATTACGCCTGTTGGGCTGTTCCTTTTAAGTTCAAAATGCCTTTTGCGTGACAAAGACAAAACATAGTATAGCTATGAAACTTTCAAAATCTGTAGCCACTTACAATTATGATATCAAGAGACTCTGGTTAGGAATTGAGATCAAATATTGGAACAACTAACTAAATAAACACTTATGTTTGATTGATTTGGTCTGTCTGAAAAAAGACGATTGAATTTTACTAAAATATACTCGTACTAGCAATGTCATTACAACGGAAAAGATAGTATCAATTTTATCACCGAAGCAGTCATTGTTGTGTATTGCTAAAATACATTTTTATCATTGTATCTGTTGGAAAAGGATGGGAGACAAGAAAGGATAACTAGATGCTTGCAAGTAAACAAACCACCTACATTTTAGGTTTATAAAAATATCTAGTTACGATATCCACCAGATTAAGTACATAGGCAAGTTTTGACAGCGTGCATTTACTTTGAGAATATTAGATAAGAATGACTAGGATTACATAACAGTATGTCATGACAATTGAATTGAAGCGCTTTGGTAGTGATACCAAAAGTTAAGCAACCTACGGCGCGGTCATGTTTGGGATGGGTGACCATTCTGAGCATAAAAGTGACGTCTATTCACAAGCATCTCCGTGCTTCGGAAGGCACGTTAAGCTGTTGGTCCTGGTTAATATCGATAGATATTAGTCGTTAAGCCTGGTCGGAGGCCCTCGGGCGGCTTAATAACATCTGACAGTAAGGTTGGTCACTTACCTTACACACACCCCTCCACCAATCCGCACTGAGCCCACGTGGTGGAGTATGGCTCGCACCACCTTATAGTTGAGGTGAGGCCTGTGCCCAGCAGTGGGACGTATATAGGCTGATGATGATGATGACATGACAACAAAAAGTTAGGCCCGTGCCTCCCTACTCGTGTCGAATATCTTTGTAGATACATCCGTTGATGTCCATTTTTTGGTCAGAGCCTTAATTTAATTGATGATTTCGTGCTACCTCTCTATTTGTCCGTGGCCCTTACAAGGTGGACCGACGTTCGGGTGAAGGTTGCGGGAAGCCGCTGGATGCGGGAAGCGCAGGACCAATTGCGGTGGAATTCCTTGGGGGAGGCCTATTCTCAGCAGTGAAGGCTGATACAATGAGGATGCTACCTATTTACCATCCAAGTGTTTGTCACCCTGTTTCTTTTAGAATTTGTTGGACTATCAAATGTACATAAAAAACAATTTAAATTGTTTCTGAGATTTTGTCATGAGTTTCTCAAAAACAGCTCGGAGTCGGGAAGTTGGTGGTGTTACAACCCGGTGCCTCGGAAAGCACGTTAAGCCGTTGGTCCTGCGCCTGATCTCTCTCCGGTCATGTCGCATTGCCGTCTCACCGAACTTTGAAATTGATGGAACAGTGAGTGCACCTGTGTATTGCGCTCACACTTGTGCTCTATAATATCTCCTGCGTAGTTGGCTGATCTCTGTTGAGATTGGCCGCCGTGGTCGAAATCGGCCTGGAAGACTACTCGTATTATTATTAAATGTACATGTTTCTGAGCTATGACTGACCTGACGTTACTCGGACTGCCTTCTCCAGCTGTTTGATGCCTTCCAACCCTTCAATGAGTTTGTCGAACCGAGGGTTCGGTACGTTAACTGCTTCGAATAGAAAACCCACGACAGCCAGGCCATCCGGATGACCTACAGCTGCTTCCATAGAGTGGTATTTGCTGTTGTAGTGGACGAAATGACATTCCGCTGCATACCTGCAAGCTACTTATAGTTACATACTTATAGCTGTGACCATTATATATTACTTGAGCTTAGTGAAGAGGGTTTACGTAAAAGTCATAAGTGCAAGAAGTCATAAGTGCTTATAATAATTTGTCAGCTGGTGCTTAGTTGTGGTATCAGTAGGTACAGTTTAATTGCACTATCAATCTGACTTTATGCAATTTTTTGTTTTGCATCTGGTGACATCTGACAAGCTACAAATCAATGTGTCAATTCCATCCAGTTTTGTTTCATGGTTATACATATTATTTATTATGCTTGACGTATATCGAGAAGTGCTATGTCAGGTTCTTGTTTGGACATCTTGAAAACATTGTATGAATTGAGCTTACAACCCACGTGATAAACATGAACGGAAAGTTACTCTAGAGTTAATTTAATAAAAAACACATCGTCCAACTAGGCGACATGTCTTGCCACAAGTGTCCAAGAAGTATCTCAACATAGTCGGACGAAATCACGTGACTTATTTCACCAGTGACTGTGTTGGCCAGAATGGTGGGCGAACTGCATGCAGGTTGAATACTTGCACTAACTTACGATAACATTAAGATCTTTAAAACCTGTATTAAATAAAATAAATAAATAAATATTTCACGACAATCACACCAATTCTCTAGTCCCAAATTAAGCTACTAGGCTTGTGTTATGGGTACTAGACAACGGATAAATATACTTAAATACTTTTTTTTTGTAAATAAATACATATTATACAAAGAAAACACCCAGACCAGTACAAACACACAAGTTCATACCAACTTATGCTTGTACTGTGCGGGGATCGAACCCGCGACCCTTGGTTTTAGAAGTCCGACCTGTGGACCACTGCACCAAGCGGTCGGTCGGTCGTCGTGTATTCTTGCAAATAAACGAATTTCAATTTCAACGACAGTAATCGCGTAACTTTTGTTGTTCAACGTTTGGATTAGTTGGAAGACTTACCCGTGCCCGTCTAAAACGTGTTCGCAACCTGTGAAGTCGTCCACAGACCAGTGGAAGTGCATTTGTTCGAAGATGTACTCTCCAAGCAGTGGGCCGCCTCTGAGCGTTGGCTTGGCTGCGCTTTCGAACGTGAAGTATGCTAAAAGTAAAAGCATATTTCGTAGTTACAGCGGCTATGTCTCCTACTCTAAGTTAGCCTCATTTGAATTTTGAACTACCAGACAAAAAATATTAAAGTTCAAATATAAAAAGCGGAAACGGAAATTTCTTAGGCGAAGACCTAAAACTACGCCAATCAAGTAACTGTCAATTTTATGCAACTTAATTTCCATAATGGTACAGTTTGCAAAACAAAACCACTTTGATCGACAAAAAGAGTCACAATAACAGAACAAACGAAAATCAAACTTTTTAACCCTAAAATAAAAATGTCGTCAGATTCAATTCAGGTAAAGGGAAAACGGCTAAAATATTATAAGCATAAGATACAGTCAAATCAGAGCGATTTATCAGTGTCACGACAGAAAACGAATTTATCAAGTTGCAAAATAGGAACCGCAATCGTCCAAGTTCAATATAAATCTTTGGTTATTATTTTATGTTACAAATTACTATCTTATCAAAGTCGATAACACGTGCAAATGAAATCAAACAGGTTTAATATTCACTTATGTAACGGTACATTTTTGCTACTTTTTAGTAGCATCGCTAAAATATTTACTATTTTAAAAGAGTGCCTTAAATTTGCATTATTGCTTATCGTTATGACAACATCGACCTAATCTAGATTTTTTGTTGATGGATTTGTTGAACTTAGTAGGTACTACATTTATAGCTCTTGCCATTGATAGATACTGACTGGTAAAGGTACTACTTATTTTATCGTAAGCCCGGCTTTAATTACCAAATAAACAGGCTTCTTCGTGACTATTGTAACCTTTAGGAACGTCAAATGGCTCTCAATAAAACTTTTAGTGAACCAAACGTACCTTTAAATCTTAAATCAAACCAAACATATGAATATACGGTACGTCCTTACAGTCGCCAACTTAAAAATGGACCACTTATGCAAACACACGCACGTGTAAACAACTCGCAGTACTGACAACTAGGAGCGGAGCAGATCCATTGAGTCGGTTTTCGTAGGACCACGTGCACTTAGCTCATACCGTATCGGCCTCTTTTTGATTTGATCTAAGCTTTACATCAAACTAGTGGCCCCCCGCGACTTTGTCCGCGTAGAATCCCATTGTTTTCGAAATCGCGGTCGAACGGGATAAAAAGTATCCTATGTCCGTTTCCTGGTTCTAAGCTACCTATCAACCAATTTTCAGCCAAATCGGTTCTTCCGTTCTTGAGTTATAAATAGTAAATATAGATTGTAAAGTAGCACGAATTGCATGAGCAGTTTGTATGAATCTGGTTACTTACCCGTTTGTCCAGTGTTTACAAGAATGCCGTTGACTTCGTTGTCCCAATAGCCCTCAAACTGCAGCGGGTCCAAGGATGACCAGGTCGGACATCTTTGCAGCGATATCGCTATAGGGGACTGTGATGCTCGGAGCTTCGAAATGTGTTCGGCTGGAAAAATGGCATGGTAGAGTTAATGACACCAACCAAGCTTTGATACAACACAATGACAAAATAACATAAAAATAACAATTTTGAGAAGAATGTGCATTTTGCCATTTTGACTTGGTTAATCTTTAGTTAGTAGTGGAGAATGGGGCACCTTTGTGAAGGGGCAGCTTTGAACATTTGAGTTTACGAAGCTATTTTAGAAGGTTTTTTTTTTGATGTTTTCATTTTAATAGTGGCAACACAAACCTGCACAAACGTCACTTGCCACTAACTGACGTTTGATATCCTGTCGTCGGTATATGAGGACTTTTCATTTTTGAGTGCAAATGAAAAGATATTTTAAATAAGCGCGTAAGAATCTCGGTCATCCAAATAAGATTTAAAGAGCGTTTATTCTCTCTATTAATCAGAATGTTTCATATATCGCGCAGTGGACTACAGATCAATTTCATTTTTAAACTTTTACTTGGAAATAAAACGTTTTTCATTTTTCGGATGATATATGCTTTGGACATTATTCATGGGGGCAAAACTTAAAATGACTTAAATAAAAATAAAACTGAATAAGAAATTGACTAGCAATGCATAAAGACTGTAGATCTAGAAGTAATTACTGTTCCAATGAGACTCTAAACTTACTTCAATTAAAAGTTGTGTCCATTTACTTTTTATTTCATAAAACAAGTACTATCTAATTACTCGTATATTTGGTATTGATATTTAATCTCCGTCTTTTCTTATGTTGAGCCTTTTAATGTTGTTACATAAAAGTGTGCGAAACCTTAAAATTTCGCCGAATTTAATGCTATTTCAAAACTTGCCCATGCGTGTTTAAAGCTACTCCAGGGGTGCTTTGAACATTTTTCTTCTTTAACTAAAATGGATATTTCAGCTATAATTTGGATATTATTTGTTATATGATGTGTATCGATTTTATAACCTTAAAGTCAGACTAAGGACTGTGAAACAGTAAAAAGGTTTAGCACCAGAGAATCTGAAGATATGACAGAAAGTGTAAAAAGTGTTCAAATGAGAGGGGTTTCCTTATTCTGGTTTTCTGTTCTATGATTGTCTTTTGCGATTGGTTTTTAGAAATTTTAAATTGTGACTGTACCTACAAACTGAATAATAAACTGGTCAGTAAACGAAATGCGACTTGCAAAATCGACTTTTTGATCAACAATTTACATAAAGTCTTAAAGTATTGCGTCGTAGGAACCACAACTTGGGAGTGCAAACTTTGCTGACACAACGAAGATGACAAAGAATTCCCCCTTTCAATGTGGAAATTGAAATGCTAATTACGCGATTGATATTCAATTGAAAGAGGGTTTCATCAACCAGCTTTAGGTTTTTTGTCACTCCTTAGTAAGACTCGTCTAAATGCATTTTCTAAAAAGGAATTAAATTAGAATAAGGACAACTACAGCAGAAATAGCTTGTAAAAGCTATGTACGATAATATGTCACTTTATTAATTTCGAAAAGACAACCCTTAAACAATTCTTTTCGGGTCCTGTCATCGGGAAGGATTCGAACCCCCGACCTTTGGAAGTACGGTCCAATGCTCTGACCACTGAGTTACCGAGAACCTTAATGGAGTCGTTGAATTTTGTAAGTGCTTTTTAACGCTTTCAGCTAGCGTTGTGAACGCAAAAAATACTTAACCAATAAAATGTCACATTATCTTTTACCCTACTTATATTAGTTGATGTGGCCATGTTTTTTAAACCCCCTGCTAAAATGATATGGGTTGTTATAAGTTAAGTCCTCTATTCTATTTGGGTGTGTTTTGTGAATGTGTTTTTGTGTGTAGCCTCCGAAAGGATGGGCCGATTTCAGTGCGTTTTTAGTTCGAAGGATAATTTAATCACCTTGGTTTTTAGCTACAACTAGTCAAAATCCGCCTAGCCGTTGAAGGTCACCAGCTTTTTTCTGGCTCATGTCGGGGGATTATAACTTTTTGCGTGTTACGATTAAGATGGTGATTGCCCCAACTTGAAAACTAGTTTGTAAATGCTAGGCACTAGGAAGATCTAATTTAAACCTGAGCTCCGAACTTGTAATTGGGTCAGTATCTACCAGGGTTTAACAGAATAAAGTTTATTCGTAAAGCTAATTACGAATTTGTCTATTTACGACTTCCGAACATAAATTAAGAGGCGGGAAACACGGCCTAGTTATCTTTGTACTTATTTGCAAAATAAAACAATTAACCCGAATACCACATAACCTGTTCTATTTGTATTTAGAAGATAGGCCTGCCTAATTTTACACAAATTTTAAGTTATTGTATGTAATTTATTCAAAGTCCCATTTTTACATTTAGGGCTATTAAACATTTGTTTTGTTGTTGTGTGTCTTTAATGAGGGTAGAATAGTTTTGAATGAACTTTCAAACTTGTGAAACTAACAACTTAACCCTTCAGAGTCCAAGTATGTACTAATGAATAGGGACACTTAAACTCCAGGGTTAGCCTATTTTAGTACCTACATCAATAGGATAATCTCCTGATCAGTAGGAAAAAACCCTTTACCAACTTGAATTTAATACCATCTCTCAGTTAGCAAATATTTGTAGAATGCATTTGAAAAGTCGTCAATACCAAAATTAAATCCGTTTTTTTGCTCTTGCTTTAATTTAAGCGGGTCTTAAATATCATAAATTCTCGCATACCCTCTTACGTCGCATACTGACATACTCCAGCCAGCACCAAAAATTAGTGGCGATTAAGTACCACGTCACAATATCAATTTTAGCGGATTTCAACGGATTGACATCGAAAAAGCTCAATGTTATTTTAATATGGGGATAAACTGTCACTATATAGGGTGTGGTTTTGTAGAACAACGCCTATCTCAGAGGTGGTGGATAAAAAAATGTAATAAAATATTTTACTTTAACAACAACGCAATTTTTAATTCGAAAAGACGTTACACTTAAAAAAATCTTTTCGGCTCCGGTCATCAGGGAGGATTCGAGCCCCCGACCTTTGGAAGTCCGGTCCAATGCTCTATCACTTAACTAGTAAAAACCTTCTTCAAAAGTATCCAAAAAAATTTCAAGAAGTGTGTCTAATATGCACGGAAGGCGCAATGCTATGAGTGTTAAAACGCTACGCAAGCGCCAATCTTTCCAAAAGCGTTCTTTTGGGGACAAACCGATAACTCGCAGGCGTATAAAAAAATAAACATTATTTCCCGATTTCATGGATGTTTTTTACCTTCTGTGCCATGTATACTCGTTCTACGGCTTTACGTTTGATGCTGACTGTACGTAGGCTAATCAGTCACGTGGAACAAACTGCACATGTCTCTTCAAACTGATTTAATGCGACGGTTTTCCAACACTTTTCTTTGTGGCGAAAATATTCCCGTCCTTCATGGGTATCCCATTTTCGCGGAATTGTGCCACTTTGGAGGGCGTTTAGCCACAGGATATTTTGTTGGCTTTGAGATATATTTGTTTGCTTTGAGACCTTTCCTCTACATGTTATAATTTTGACCTTAATTTTTATTTGATGGTCATTTGAATTCTTGAACCATTTTATCACGGAAAAGTGTTGATATTGATTTGTTAACGCATTTTCTGTTTAGGCCTTGATACAAATTTGGATGAACCATTAGTTCAATACTTTTTTTTAGTAAAACCCTATTTACGCCTATTAGGAATGTTAAAATAGAAAAATACCTAACTACCTTGTGGAATCGATAAGATAACGTCGTTGCGCGTACTTATTATAACTCATTAATAAGATAATACAGTTGGTATTAGAAATCTAAATTCAAGTCTTGACTATCTAGTTATAATACCTCATTATAGAAAACATTGATATTTTATCATCTTAATTCTGTTGAAACTACAAAAGCTACTGACTGAAAAATTCTTCATTAAGAAATCTCTGTCTACATTCTCATGGACATGTGATTACGTCAGTATACGAGTAATCTTATAAGGAAACAAGAAATATAAAAACCTTATACGAAAGCATTCGACTTTTTAAAGGTACAAAATATGTTTTAGTACGAAACGCTTTATATATTTTTAATCATATGAAACTACTAACTAACTTATTTCAAACACCCTTACAGTATATTAAAAAAAACTGCATCATAATCCGTAAAGCAATTGTTATAATCTGAGCATACATACTTACAGACATGGGTGAGAAGATTATAAAAAAAAAAACTTACCATCAGAAGTCGACACTCCAGCGGCAAACGCTTTCACTGACTTTGGATTGAGCTTTAGTATCCTTTTCTCCATTTTTATTATATTACAAAATATTTTAAATTAATTATTGAAAATATAAATAATATTATAACACGACGACACACGTCTGGCTCCGGATCGTGCCCGTCCGAAAACAATTTGATTTCTTTGTAATCCAATTTCAGATTAGATAATAGTCATATTTTATCTTGTTTTTTGATATAGTTGTCAAGGATTAGGTAAATGTGTAAGAGCGAATATTTGGTAATAATATCCGTGTTTGGCAAGATGTATCACCACTCTGTTTTCGTTACTCTGTAAAGATCAAAAACCTTGGGTAAGCTACATCTGTGGATAAAAAGGGATATAAGAGATGAAGATTAGAAGACCTTTAAACATTAGGTAAGCTATAAAATTGTGATATTTTGAATGAAGACTTACTTAATATATCAAATCAAATCAAATGTTTTATTGTTATTTATGTTTTATTTGCAAGAATACAGTAATCAAATACAATCGATGACATTGATCGACATCGATCGACAATATATCAATCGATGTTAATACACAATTAAGAACGAATAAATGAATCGTTAAATTTTATTACAAAGCTGCAGTTAAGTGATGTGATAAGTGCCAATGATGTGATTATCCACAGTTGTGGCGAGACCAAGATTGCAATAGATAGGTAGGAACACTTGAAGTTGTTGAATTTAGACGCAGCTACTGTTTTAAGCGATTTTATCTAAACTAAACACACTTTTAAAACTGAAGTTAAAATGTTCCTACTGATTTTAGCTCTTTTAACTTTATTTTATTTGAAAAGATAGTCTTATTACGATTAATATCAATTTGTATATGGTGCTTTAACGTTATTATGTAGAATAAACTTATATCAGATTTCAATAAATTAATAAATCAATCCTCAACTCTCAAGTGCACCAATATCAGCACTACAGTACATATTTTGTATCAACACTACAGTCTTGAAAAGGAATCTACGAATCTACGAACCATAAAATACGCGTAATAGCCAAGTTGGCATTGGACGTCTTCGTAGGTTTTACTCGTATCTGAAGTACTGAATTTATTATTCTAAAATTCAAAGCGAAATACAGAGCGCGTAGCTAACTAATTATCTGAAATAATAATTATTATAATGATCTGGAAGAGATCAATGACTACCTAGTCTTCCTACTAACAAATATATCTTCCAGAAAAACTTTATATGGAGGAAATAATAGCATAGCTGTAACTGCAGGCATTACCTATCTGGTTAATTACAGAACTTGACTGGAATAACGAAATTACCCACAATCATTTTGCATTAAACTAGAAACCTATAATTTTCTTCTGGCTTCTATAAAAACAGCTTTTATCAGCGGCTCAGTGAATGACGTCTCGTTCAGTAGTTTGTAGATTTATCAAGGAGGGATTACTCAACTGTCCGATAGACTTCCGATAAGATTCGACAGCGAAAATCGTCGACAGCACCAACGTTAAAAATCAAGAGTAACGTTTTTATAAATGAAGAAAACATCACATACATTGTTCTGATGTACTTGTGTTACGGAAATCAGAACCAACGATAGTACCTACCACAAACAATCAGATCGGAGACAATTTAGTAAATCCGGGGATCCAGAGATTGAACCCGAAACCTAAGAGCACCTTAAAACCATGGAATCGTCATCAAATTCAAAATGTATTTTGAATGACAGAGGCAAAACACAGAATATATATATTCTAAGCATACGTAGATTATAAGGAGTTAAAATCGTAGGAAATTCATTCACAGTTCACGGACATTTTTTAAATTCCGCACCACTTTTTGGCCAATGTGGTCTAGACACTAATTTGTCTCTCGATACCTCAAACCTCTGCTGGTCTTTCGAAACATTTTGTCGAAATGTTTCGAAAGAACAGCGGAGGTTTGAAAAAAAAAAAATTCTGAATTGGTTTAAAAAAAACAGATCAAAACCTGACTGAAATAAAAACCAACAAAGTTTCCAAAGAAAGAACTCAAAATGGCTAGTCGAGATTTTATTTTGAACGGGCAAAAATCGGACAGTAGTGAACGCGGCTTGACCGATAATATTGCCGGCAGCAACTGTCTTCATTCTTGTGAATAGCACACCTGGTCTTAAGCTGGATTTGCATCAAGCGTACACGACATTTGATTTAAATGACATGATTTCTTTTTGAAGTTACATAACCAAGTAAGCTACCTTCTTCGCTTTTGCAACGCATCTCATATCTTCGTTTAAAAATTAAAATTAAAATTTCCATCGCGAAAAATCACTGACTTTCTGACTGATATAACATAAACACGTTATCTGAACTTTATTTTAATAATTTACTGTGTCAGTGCGGTGCTGTAGAAAAAAAGTATCTGATGTTTCCACGGTATTTCAGCTAAGCCTGAAATCGGGAAGTTAGCGAAAAATAATGTTTCAGATTTTTTCCAAGAGATTTTAGCTAAGCCTAGAATTGGAAAGTTGTCCGAAGCCTTAGAAAGCCCGTTAAGCCGTTTAGTGCCGCGTCTGATTTCACTCCAGTCATGTCTGATTACCGTCTCACTGAAAACTATGAGAGTTAAAAAACAAACTTTGGGGTGAGCACGAACATTAACGTAACGTATTCGTGTCGTCCAAACGTCAAAAAAATTGTCAAGTTAACGATAGATAAACGTTACAAATACATTACGATAGTTGTTCGTGCTCACCCTTCTGTGCACTCAGAAAGTTTGGCGAAAATTAAAATAGATATAAATGTTTTTATTAAATCTTTTCAAAATGTTCTTCCTTCCTCAAACGCTAATAGCGCATCTTGTATTCCTTTCCTATTGAAAATTTTTGGGAATAAAAAAACTCACACGGTGCTTAATCAAGGCTGTAAGGAGTGTTCAATAGTTTGACCGGCGTGCTGTCCAGGAAATTCATTATTTTGAGTGCGGTGTGCGAGAGCGTTGTCGGTGAAGCAGTTGCCTGAAGATCCCTGAGTTTGGCCGCCTGTTGCTCACACGGAATAATTCTGGCTAGCTTTAATACCATACCATCTTGCGATGATGATTTTTTGATCCCATAAAGGAATACCGAGTAGCCAGTTAAATTGAAAAAAAAAAAACTCGCCAACCGGACCTGTTTTGTGCCACCGTGAGGTTGTGCGGCACCCAGCGTCAAACTATCCGGCTCACGCGAAGATGGTTATGTAAAATGTCGTTAATGCGTCCTGATCCAATCTTCATTGTGTACTGAAGCTTTTGATAAGTATCTTGCCTGTCTAGTCTTGGACTAAATAACTGCTAGCAAGTTTTTTTCTGTAACAGCTGTTAAAGGACGACCACTTCTTTCCTCATCCCCCAAACGACCGCGCCTGAATTCGTTATACCAACGATAAACAATGGCTTTGGAATGGTTCTCATCACTAAATGCCATTTCACAATTTCATTTCACAAGTCTGTCGTACGATTCGTCCGGTTTCAGGCGACATTTAAAATCATAGCGCGAACATCTTACCGGCGTATATCAATGTTTCAGTCAGACACGATAATTTGAAAGGGCTAATAAAAAGGAGAGGGAAGTTTTAAAATTGAAATGTATCTTTTTTTACTCAAAAAGGATCATATTTTCAAAATAGATTCTAAACAGCCATCCTGTCATACAGAAAACTTTGTTTTGCAAAACTTTCTGAGTCTATTCCGATTACTTCTTCAAAGAGTTGGGATCTTTGTTGAGTTTCACAACTGTCATCAAATATTGGCAAGCTAGACGGACAAATCTAAATGACGACCTTGCAAAGTTCACAGGATTTAACCTGATGCCTACTACCAGTACCGTTCAGGAGTGGATAATAGTATAGTTCTTTCAAATCACGAAGTCGAGCAGAATTTACTTGTGGTAAATATGTGTCCGTATATGTGTCGATGTGTGCGTGAAAACGAAAGCGGGTATGGTTAGCATAAAAATAATACCAATATTTTTGTATGTTCAATTGATAATAAAATAAAACAACAAAACTTTTAAACTAAAATGTTTATTATTTAAAATAAATAATAAATAAGGGAATGTATTAAAATAAAATTATGTTCTTCTACATTTGGGTTTAAGTTTTAATTTAAGCGAAACATAAGACTTAAATAAGGATATACAATTGAACTCAAGATATGGCAAAATTATGAAAATAAGGCTAGGCTGGAACTATTTAATAACAAATTTCTATCTATTTTTACGTATGTGAAAAATGTGTCGCCTTAATCTTCTTCGGAAAAACTGTTGCTTTCGTTAGTTTCAAAGTCAGTCGTGCTGCTATCACTTGATTCACCCACATTAATTACAAATTCAAAGTCATAATCAAAATATTTCATATACTCCTTTTCAATTTTTTCGACATGCTTGCATGTATTAAGCCAGATGTTGTTATCGATACTGTTTAAACCTTCAGCTATTAAATTTTGAACTTCTGTCATATTTTGACCAATATTTTTCGAGGCAATCTTATTTTTCAGAATACCCCAGATGTTTTCAATGGCATTTAATTCGGGGTGATATGGTGGCAGTCGTAGTATTTCGAAACCTTTGCTTTTTATTATCTCGTCAATTCTATATGAAATAAAACGCTGCTTATTTCTGATTATTAAATCATACAATTCTACATTGCGGGACAGTGCATTGAAAGGAATACCGTGTTCCGTCAGCCACTTTTGCATGTCGCTCTTGCGCGAATTTGACGTAGGTATACTACTACTTCGAGTATTATGGTAGGATGCGTTGTCCATCACTATAACAGATTTATCTGGTAAATTTGGCAGCAGCTTTTCATTCAGCCATTTGCTATAATTATTGAAATTCATATTTGAGTGATAGTCTCCAGTTGTGGATGATGCTTTGTATATTAACGAAGCATCTTTAATAAATCCACTACTGCTACCCGCATGCACTATAATAAAACGAGCACCGGTACTCAATTTTTTTAAAAATGACTTGTCTTTTGTCTTAGTATCTAGTTTTTTTAAATTCCACGTGTTTTGACGTACGTGCGAAGTTAGCACATATGTTTCGTCTGTATATATAATGGGACGGCCTTCTTCACGGTATTCATGAATTTTTTTCAAAAAATTAAATCTCCACAATTGTATTTCATGCCTTTCTTGTAAAGATTTACGATTGTTTTCAATTTTGTTCCATTCGTAGCCCATTTTTATAAGCAACGAACGTAATGTGCTCAAACATCCGTCAAAACCAATTTTTTCTCTTAATGCTGACTGAAGTTTTGCCAAAGTTGGAAGTTCATTGTGTTCTATATGAAAATTTTGAATTGTAGTTCGAATAATTTCTCGATTCATATTATCTAAATTAAATTTACCGTCTCTTTTTCGTCGCTTTTTCATGGGTGAAGTAAACTTGGTTGATGAAGATGGCAACTCTTTCTCTTCTTTTAAAATCCTACTTACTGTGCGTTCACTGACGCCTGTTGCTTGGGCAGTTCGTTCTAATATGTTTGCTAATGGACTTAGGTCACATCCATCAGTGTTATTTGCTTTCATAAAATTATATTCATCTTTTAGAAAGTGAAAGACTTTAGCAATGATTGCTCGACCCTAAAAACAATAAAATATACAATTGAATAAGTATCAAAAGTCAAAACTAAACTATTACTTAAATTAAAAAATAATCATTTTTATTTAATGTCAAAACTAGAAAAAAAATATTTACCTCGCTATGGATAACTTTGCGCTTTGACATGCTGACAGTACTTCACGGCAATTAGCGTCCGGAAACAATAAACACAACTAACCTGAGCGACAGCGCGCTCGCGACTGACCGCGTCGTCATACACGCACACTATTGCATTATGCATGTACACGTTTAAAAACAAATAAAGACTACTCGCCTTCGTGAAATGCAAGAACTGTAGTGAATATTTAAATTTTAAAAACTAGCGACATGACCCAGGAAAACATCTGGTGACACTTTGACAGGTGGAAGGACAAGGTTTGTTGATTAGCTATTTTGATTACTTACAACACCTCTTTTTCGTTAAAAACAACAATATTCTATAAAAAAAAATATGCTAATGACCAAGCCACAAATCCTATCATTAAAAAAAATCCCTTTGTTCATGAAACTGCCCCTTTCAAGAAAACCTTTGACTAGGCCATTTCACTCGATACGAAGCCAGATAATTCTGAAATCAATAAAACAACAGCTGTCCCATACAAAATGCAGTCTTCGTTATCGCAGGTCTCAAGACGCTACTCTAAAAGCCGATATGCGAACTTTATAATCTAACTATCGCTGTCACTCAGACCAGCTCGACTGATTGAGTGAACAGGATAGTTAAAAGAATATCACGGTCAAAGAGACACGAAGAAGGCCACCTGACACAAATTGCAGGTCTGCATGTTACTTATTGTGTTGTAATATAGAAACCATAGGTGAATTTATGCCGGTATAAGGCTTTGGCTAACTGTGCCTGTTAAAGACAATTTTTTAATAATAATAATAATAAATTTTATTGATTCTTCAAAAAAGTACAGTTTATCTACGTAAAAAATATATGTCTAAGCAAAAAATTCTGAAATATAGGGATTATAGACGTCTATACTAGTGTTATTTATAAACTGTGTGACAGACGCCAATACTTCCATTGTGTTATATAAGAAAGGTAGGAAAGGAAAGTAGTGCCTAAAATATTTTTTCCAGTGCTCCAAAAAGGAGATTTAGGTACATTACTCGTATATTAAGAAAAGGTTATGGCTGCTCTCAGTAGATGAGTTCATAGTTGTCTGTTTGCGTCGTACTCAGAAAGACAACTATGATGTCCATCAAAGAAATCAGCCCGCCGAAATTTTACATGAAAACTTATACGAACATGCATTTCTATAGAACACATGAGAGTAATATTGTAAAAACCAACTTTGCAGTTAAAAAAACCTCCAAATGAGCCGGAAGAATAGCTGGTGAGGGCTGGACGGATTTTGAATAGCTAAATATATCTATCACAGTAATGAAATTATCGCTACAATGCCACAGACACACACACAGGGATAGGGGTTAAACTAATTACATGCAAGTACTTTTATAATGTGAATACACCTGTAAAGGTAAAGTTTGGCGAAATCATCCTAACAGCAATTGTAACTGCTGACATTGTACCCAAATTTATGTTCACAATAAATTCATTTCATTTCAAACTCATAACACCCCGCTGTTTCATCGGAGGTTGAAAACGGGTGGGTTAATTTTTATAACATCAGTGTACATTATAACCCGCAGCCGATCAACTTGCCAGCGTTTATTTTTTATGGCCGGAATTCGATTTATCAACGCTATTTTTGGCCCGTTTTTATTAATATCCTTCTGAAAAGGAAGGCTTGGGTAGACTCGTAATAGCAACACAGATGTCTAAAATACTCAAACCGTATTTACCGCATATATTCAGCCTCACTGAGTACCATACATCGATAATAACCGAGAGCAACATTTTCCTGACACATGAATGAAATCGAGGACTAATCCAAGTGCCCCTTGTTAGGCAATTTTCGCTTAGCGTTAAGCTGTGTAGTTACGCATTCTAATGGCAGTCGTTTATTTAGCACATTCGCGTTAATTCTCTTTTTCAGTTGCCCTTAAGGGTCATATTACCAAAATTTTGAACGCGTAGCAGTTATTTGCCGAAATAATAAATTTCAAAGGATAGATCCGAGATCGGTGGCCGTTACGAAATACAAACATCGTAATTGGCATGATGACACCTATTTTAAATATTTTCAAGACCATGGCGTTTAAAAAACATAGCCCCTATGAAGTTATTACAACCAGTTTATTTCCAAAAAGCTGTAGAAACTAATTTTTAAACACACAAAATTCAATAAATATTCGGTCAATTGACTCCAATTTCTGATATATGACCGTGACGTCACGTTCATGTTTTCCCATACAAAATCTATGAGGGCAGACCGTTTTGACAGATAATAAAAAGTATGTCAACGATTGGTGGTGTCGTCTAGCCCATTAGATACATGTTAAGGAATCAATTGCGTGAAAACATTTTTAATATACAAATCGATGCACTGAACTGAATTCTCCTTTCAGCCCATCGATCTGTAGTACATTGATAATGTTTTTACGCAATTGATTCCTTAACATGTATATAACTTTGTGTTAGGCCTCTTAATGAACGCCTTAATTCGTTGTTCGTGAACAATCCGTCAGACAGACATGACAAGGTACTGTGGGTGTGAGACGTAGTTTGATAAACGCAGATCAGAACGACTGACGTCACGCAACCAATAGTTAAGTATCACATTATTTTACGAAATTCGTAATCCGTCAATACGATAGATAAATCGTTCTTTGGTTTCGCTGTGATACACAAATTTCCTACGTTTTCTTTGATAACCACTTATCACGTTTCCTGTTTGCCAGACCGATTTATTATAAAAATAATAAAAAACACTTATGAAAACATTTTATTAAGCTCGAACACTCACTTCCAAAACTATAAACATACCTAGCTCTTGAAATAGTACGTCTTCCTGTCGTTCAAAGGCTGGACGGTTCGATAATAGACTTTCCCGTGCTCGCCTGGTAGGCCCAAAAGGTTGTGTGCTGTTTCTACCGCCTCCTATAACCAACGATACCAATAAATAAAAAATAGCGATGTGAACG
Source organism: Pyrausta despicata (assembly GCA_963921415.1). Classification (NCBI taxonomy): domain Eukaryota; kingdom Metazoa; phylum Arthropoda; class Insecta; order Lepidoptera; family Crambidae; genus Pyrausta; species Pyrausta despicata. The sequence continues at coordinate 12,941,585 of OY992855.1, read as the reverse complement.
CAAAAATTACTTAACAAATAAAATGATACCAATGTTTAAAATAAAGCTCCAGTCACTTTGCTATGAAAGGGCAAGGAGGGCATTTACTCAAACAAGTTACCAGGCATTTGAAAAATTGTATACCATTACACAGGACTTAAATGCGTAAAATGGAAGTAAGTTATTATGTTCTCACTGTTTTACTGTTGAAAAATTGTGTCTACCATGCAAGCTTTGAAATTTTGTCAGTAAACAATACAGTGATTATTTTTGTTTTATTTTTCTTGCTGGCAGCAGAGGTTCCTGAAGTACATAAGTTAAATAACACATTTACGGACAGTGCACGCCTATAGATGTTATAACAACAAAACTTCTATTTTTTTTCTGGCAGACTGACCGTGGATGTGTTAACGGTGTTGTCAGCGTACTTTGGACGTCCGAAACTAAAATGGTTGGAGACGAAAATTCGGTAGTACGTTCGATGGTTAAGGAGCATGGCCTAGGACCAAAAAGTTTTTGAGGCTATGTCTTACAAAGATCTTGTTGTGTTCAAAACTTTGAGCATGTACAAGTAGTTTAGGCCTAGTGACCAAAGCAGCATTGTTTTTTAACACCTAAAAATACTCGTTTCCTACCTAAAAATTAACGCTCGGTCGGCTTACAAAGTTTCATATTCCTATATGGAGGCTGTAAGTAGACGACTTAGTGTCTATCTACACTACGCGAGTCTTAAGATTTCTGTGTTTTGACATCTAACTGTGTTGTAAGTCACACATTAAAATGGATATTAGTAGAGTTCTCAAATTTTAGTCGATTCACATCTAGAGATGAGAACGTAGGGGTTAGAATTACCACATTTTAGTCTAAAGTTTATAAGCATGTAGGTTATAGCAGACGCAGGTATCCAAACTCCTGTCTAGACGGGTCGTAAAATATGATGTAGGAAAATCAAGTTTTCGTCTCCAAACTTGTCACGTGAAACACGTTTTTCATCCCCTGCATGTGTTTTGAAACCAACAAACAAATGCTAGTCACTTGCAAAGACATTGATTTTCTTTTTTTTAAAACGCTTTTATTAGATCGGGGTGTATGTATGTATGACTGTATGAATGTATGTAACGGAATTTTTGAGCTCAATTTTAACCAACTTCCAGAAATCGGATTCATTTGAAACTTTGCACACGTATTAAGTACCGATGACAATGTAATAATTTGATATGAGTTTTCCATTATCCTTATTAACTAAAAAAATAAAATAGTTTAAAGAAACTAAAAAAACACGCTTTTATTGCTAACTAAAAAAGAGAAAATAATTTCTGAGTACACGGAATTTAAATAACAGTAGAGTAAAAAGGGTGGGGTGCTTGGTATAGTAGTATGTGAAAATCATCCTATTATTGGCAACTTTAAAAAGAGAAGTATGAAAATGTCATAAAGTGCACCCCACGCTTTTTAATCTACTGTAATATTAATTTCGTGTACTCAGAAATTATTTTCTCTTTTTTAGTTAGCAATAAATGCGTGTTTTTTTAGTTTCTTTAAACTATTATTTTACCTTTTGGGCCAGCTTGTTGTTAAGACCACATTAAATAGATTTTGTAAAAAAAAAGGAATCTTGCAGTAAAAAAGCTAGCAGCTAAGACCTGTTAGGTACTAACTCTGGAAACTGGCAGCGTTCTCCCTCGGACCAGCCATAGAACAGCCTCAGTGCACGGTGGAGCAGTCATGGAGCCCTGGTAGCAAGCGTACTCTTTAAACGGCGGGCAGAAGTGGCTGAGAGGCTGAGGGTCCACAGAGCTTGCGATGGCGGTGGTCGTGGAAGCGGCCTTTATCATGACACTGAGTCCTGGTTGAGTTTCGTTTGCAAACTGGAGAAAAAAGTTTGGTATTAAAGTTTGCTTGTTACCCAAATCTGGGTCATGGCGGTCAATTTAAAAATAATAGATGGCTGCGCACTTTTTATTTGCTATCTTACACTGACTGGCATTGAACTTTTTCTGAGTAATTTCAGGTCTGAAAATCACACAAAGTATTTTCTGCACTACCCAGTAGGTATTGGAACGTTTACTTCATGTTCACTCATACTGGCACGTGCAAGTGTGTAACCGTGTTACAGGGTTCTCTAAGGGTTAGACATCACGAGTTTTAGGACGGTATATCCTTAAAATCCGAAAATCACTGACACAATCAATACTCTATTGTTTCGCGAGCAGGATTCGGCCGATAGGGGTTTAATGGGTTCTAAGGACAGATATATAAGTATAATTTTATTCTGACAGGAAATTTTGGTTTGATAAGGGAATTAAGATTCTTACTGATGACTGCCTCGTTGGTGTAGTGGTAAAGTTTCTGCCTTATATCCGAGAGGTCCTGGGTTCGAATCCCAGGTCGAGCCAAAATTGTTTCTGAGATTTTCTGTCATGAATTTCTCAAAAACAACTTGGAGTCGGGAAGTTGGCGGTGTTACAATCCCGTGCCTCGAAAACATGAAGCAAAAACAAAGAGGAGTCGTAACAGTCAAATTTCTTTATGAAACGACGCGTGATATTTTGCGGGGTGCGGGGGTGTTCAGCTCTGCCCGTGGCTCCGCCCACTTCGCAATATTTAATCTATCGGCTAATAGCAAAACTACTAGTTTAGGTGTATGTTGATGTTACTACTAGTTCAGCTATCTCACACTAGATGTCGATAGTCTTGAATATGATGGGACGTACTCAGAACTTTAAGCTTAAAAAAATGTAATATGTATTTTTTTCTCTTTATTATCATGTAAAAAACCGTTACATTACAAAACACTTAACTAACATACTTAGTACAAGTGAACCACTTGGGTTTGTAATAATTATACTAAGGGTTACAAATAAAGTTAATAAATACATAAAAACAAGAATTGGACAAATAATATATGTAAGCCGTTTGGTTAATAATTGAATTATTGCTAATTACAGGAAAGAAAACCAAGAAAGTTAAGCTTTAATTTAATATTTTTGAAAGATAAATTATCTCGTAATTCTCTTGATAGTTTATTTATTAGGCGAGGCACAATAAAATCAGAAGTTCGCTTACCGTAGTCATTATTTACGCGAGTCGAGCTGCACCTCAACTCACGCCGAGCTACCGATCGTGTGTTTACAGGGTTGTTTGTTTGTGGCTGATTTTTACACGTCTTGAAGAACAGATTATTTAGCAAAATGAATTTAACTTGGATTTGAACAGGTTGATTACTTTACAATATTCAAAAAGGCCGGAATAGTCATCACTATAATGTTGCCTGATTCCTTTTGGTACTATATTCTTTAGTATTCTTACTTGAAGATCGTATATTTTATTTAAGTATGTATTATAGGTGCGACCATAGCTGCATAAACCGTATTGGATGTACGATTCCGCTAGAGAATTATACAGCATCATCCTCACCTTGTACGGGATCCGGTTTTTAAGAATAATTATGTTTGCCAAAACCTATCTCAACTTATTACACACATATACATTATGATTATACCAGTTAAATTTATTGTTAATCTGTAGACCTAAACATGTTTGGCAATCTACTATTTCTACGGGAGTACACATACAATTAAGCGAAACAGATGAGTGAAAGTATTTATGGTCATGAGCCAGAATGCCCTTTAAGGGAACACTTTTAATATAAGGTGATTTAATCGGCAGTAAATTTGTTTTTGAAGCGTTGACAACTAGTCCTACATCGTGACACTACATCAAAAGAGCGTTAAAGTCCGATTGCAGCATAGCCCATGCTTCATTAGGGCCACTATGGGCAGCCACTAAGCAGGTGTCATCGGCAAACTGATAGCATTTACTATTTTTATTGTAATTGTTCATGTCGTTGACATATGAAAGAAAGTGTAGGGGCCCTAAGACCGATCCTTGGGCCTAAATAAGAGATGGTTTGGCATTTTGACCGAGTAAACTTAATTTTAAAATATTTAGAGTAGATTTAAAAATAATAGACAAAATTTTATTCCAAACATAACTTTGTTTAAAAAAATCAATTACCAGTAAAAATAATAGTTTTGGTTAGTTGTTGTCGGTTAGTTGCCCGTTCGTTTTGTATTGTTGCAAAGTGCTTAAAATGAATATCAATATATTTTTCTGCAATCGATTTCATCAGAAGTACAATATGATTAGCTGTAGGTGATTGGTCAAACATATTATGTTTGACCAATCACCTACAGCTAATCTTATGATTGGCCGATGGTTTGAAACAATCTTGTCCAATAAGAGATTGAAATGTATACGATACAATGGTATGTTTACGAAAGTTAGGAGTATTCAAAGATTGCGATTTAACAGAACGAATACTGCATTCGGTCCGAATACATATTTTTATGATATCTCTAGATGGCAAAGTAAGACCACTCTTATTTTTTGTATTTATCAAATCCAGGTCACTATCATTATAATTATCAGCATATAACTCTTTGCCTTCATTTACCTCATTTACCTACTTTTTCAAGCGCTTAACTTGCATTTGTAGTCTTCTGATTTTTAATCCAGCCCTTTTTTCTTTAGATCGAAGTTGTCCTATTTCTTGCTTTAGCTTCTTTTTTCTAGGCAAATCATTTAGTATCAGAAATTCATTTAAATCACTTGTGGTAGGGTCTAGAGATGATTTTACAGGCTCTGGTAATTTTCTTTTAAGCTGTAATATAAAAAAATAATATTAACTAGTTATTTTTTAAAAATTAATTAAACTCGGTCACGCAAATATCATTTAAACAAACCGATAAATCCAGTTTTAAAGTAGGTAAAATGCCCTTTTTCAATTTTTTAAGGCCCTTTTTTGTCACTATGAAGTCCACGTCAATGAAATGGCCAGAACAAATCTTTGTATACTTTGTTGGTGCCCAATCCGGTCTATTAAGTTTTGAAATCCATTGCTATTTTAAATTTTGGTCAGATGGAAATCTGAAACGAACATATAAAAATAAATATTTTTTCACAGGATCATTTAATTCTTAATACGGCCCTGGATATTTGTTATATTTAAAATAGTTATTCTAGACGACGACAGATAGCGGCTCGTTAGTAATATAATAATAAAAGCTATAAAAGTACTGTTTTAGCTACTAAAAGGTATTTAATACTAAGTTTATAACAGTTTTCAGTTTAAACGCATGAGTATTACAATATACTACTGCAAAATGATACGTAAACTTATGTTTTTACTTCCCAAAACTGTCGCCATCTAGTGTCAAATAGAATAATTTGAACTGAACTGAAGCTGAAAGCTGAGAATGTTATAGACTTTTTATTTTTAATTTACGATTAAAATTACTTACAAATGAAATGTGATGCCATCCATATTATCAGAACGTCTGTCTGAGTAACTTTGACATTGTAAAACACAACACTTCATCCTTTTTTTTGTTAAAACGCAAAAAACACACTTACAATGCGAGTATCGTTACGTGTGCATCTGACGAACGCTGACAACAAACTAAGCTAGGCCCCGCCCACAATGATGACGTCAGGACCTAGTTGAAAATCACAGTGCAGAGTTGCTTAGGCCAGCTCCTCTTTGTTTTTGCTTCATGCTCGAAAAGCACGTTAAGCCGTTGGTCTTGCGCCTGATCTCTCTCCGGTCATATCGAATTGCCGTCTCACCGAACTTTGAGAGTGATGGAACAGTGAGTGCACCTGTGTATTGCGCTCACACTTGTGCACTATAATATCTCCTGCGTAGTTGGCTGATTTCTGTTGAGATTGGCCGCCGTGGTCGAAATCGGCCAGGAGAACTATTGTTATTGTTAAGATTCTTACTGATCAAAAGTCAAAAAATGATTACCTACCTACTTGAAAGATATTACGGTGCCATGTAATTATAGGTACTAAGAATTACTAAAATTTTACTAAGCCACGCAACAACTATAAATTACGCTTATCAAAGCTGTAGGCTATAGATCAGAAGTAATCTCTCGTCTATGATTGATAGCGGAATAATCTAATCCAACATTACGGATAGGTTGTCAATTGATAAACATTAAGAGCAAAATTGCCATAGAAAATTTTGTGCACTTGTCTAAGCCACTGTCTGTACAAACATAAGTACGTACGTACCAGAACACATGTTCATATCTATTCAACCAGAAAATCCAATGACACACTTATAAAGATATACACGAGAGAATTTGCAACGTGTGTTTGAGCTACTATTATAAGTACAATTTTCTCAGTTCTACTTATTTTAAATCATGGAAAACCGCAAATACTTTGAGTCGGCACGTAATCCGTCTTGTCAATAAAGAAAAACATTTTTTTTATCATGAAACCCAGTTTTATATAATGCTAAGTTTTATTTAAACAGAAACTGTCGACCACAGGTTATTTGTTATTCAGAAGTAGTTCAAAATGATTGTGTGAAACATTTGAAGAAACCTAGTCCCTGATCTCTAACCCGTCGTAGATATCGTCGTCGTAGTTATAGTCGGTCATGTAAGGGCATGCCCTTAAGCCTAAAATGTGGTTTACTGAAAATGGGTGGACACAGAGCGTTGATCTCTCTGTCACCCAATCGACGCTTTCATCGGCATTTTCGGTTCCCTTGGGTAACATTTGCACGCTTGCGGTGGGCACCTAAGAAAATGATTTATTTTCTTAACATCAGTGACCACAAAAAGGTGGCTATTTCCACTGATATTTGGAAAGTTGAATTGTGTTGCAATGAAATAAAACAGACTTAACGCTTAGTTCACAACGGACATTCCCCACCGCTATGATTGACGACCACTTTGGTGTAATGGTTAAGATGTTGACTATTAACCAACAGGTCGCGGGTTCGATCCCCGCACTGTACAAACATTTGTGTGCATGGACATGTCTGTTTGTACTGGTCTGGGTGTTAAATGTATTTATGTAAGTTTATTTGTAATACCGCTGTTGATTCTGATATCTGTAACACAAGTGCTTAAGCTACTTACCACGGGGTCAGATTAATGTATGTGAAGTTGTTGTATATTTATTTATTATTTATTTATGATATAACCATCATCATTAAACGAATACGCAATTATCTAGAGTCAAGAAACATTTATAACTTTGATGACCTACCTACTTTCAAGGAACCTCCATATTTGTGTTCAAAAGTTTTGTATCGAGTTTGTGAATCTTCGTAGAAGATTAATCTTGTTCACTGGCGCACATATCGACAACACTAATACCAACTTTAAGTAAGCACAGCTGAAAAGTTTGCTTATCAAAACAAGATGCATACTCGTAGTAAAGTAGCAAAGGATGTTGAGTTGCTAGGAGGATCGATCAGACGGAGAAAACTGAAAGTTAAAGACATTTGAATGACAGCCAGACTCGGACAGTACTATTGAAATTGGTCACGTTACCATTTTCCGAAGCTACATATCTAAGCGACTGATGATTATATTTTTCATTAAATAATAAGGACAAATTGTGAAAGCAGTTAATCTGCTTAACACTGATTATAATGACATCGAATATTCGTCATTGTGGATAGATGAGTACCATCATTTTGCATTTTTCCGAGTACCTAGAACTTTTATTTCGTTTCACCTGTCTGCTTAAGACTTATATGTTTGTGATCAAAGCTTTCAAACTAAATTTCACCCGCTCCCTTTGTTTAGTTTAGTTGGTTGACAATGCAAAAATAATGCAAAATGCTCTTGTCCAAAACCGTCCAAGGTGGCCGCTTGGTTAGTTCGTTTTTAGGTTGACTTTTGATCAGAATCGAATCTCTAATTTGTGATAAAACAATCAATAAAAAATAACAAACAAACAATCAATCAAAACCTCAAATCCATAAACCGTTTACCATAAATTGATTTCAACAAGACTGAAACGCACGTCGTAAACACTGCTCTCATCAATTTATTAAATCTTTCAAACGATTTCAAATTCAAAAGATAGGTAGTTGAGAATCACAAAAATAGAGAGCTACATATATCTAAATGAAAAAGTTTTATAACAGGCATGTTCAATCATAGCTCAGTCTTTGCCTCGTTGGGCTTAGTTTCGGGTCAAGAGCGAACCTTTCCTAAATAGAAAATAAATTGAAAAAAATACCTCAGGGCAATGTTCGCCAAATCGTCGGAAAACCAGCTTAGAGAACTTACTTTATAAGTTACGTCCATTTTAACTAGTATCAGTAAAGGCATCTCGTTCGCTCGTCGTTCAAGCTTGAACGAGTGATATTAACATTCGAATTTAAGGACATGTACTATCAGACCAGGGCCTCAAATTAGATTTGGATTCCCACAAATGGCTAAAATTAGCAAATTGTAAATGGACGACCCAGGAGGTAAGGGGTGGGGATAAAAATAAGACTAGTTAGTAAATTGGATGGGGTAGATTTAGTAGAGAGATAAACATCAAGAAATTTGAGCCAGAACTATTTTAAACTTCGGTTATTTACACGAGTTAATCAGACATTCTGATAATTTAGCAAATGAGTTTTTTTTGGTTTGGTTTTATGTGGTTTGCATTTACTGTGCAAAATTTTAAGAAATGCAGATTGAAATTAGCGGTAAGAGAGACTTAAAACGGACTGGAAGGCTTATGAACTCTGGATTGAAGACTTGCTTCTGATACTTTACATATAATATGTAAAAAAAACTACTCAAATAAGCATATATCCGTCCTGCTGCTGGGCACAGGCTTCACCTCAACTATGAGGTGAAGCCTGTGCCCAGCAACCTTACTGACAGCCTTACTGTCAGATGTTATTGAGCCGCCCGAGGGTCTCTGACCAGGCTTAACGACTAATATTTATCGATATTAACCGGGCCAACTGCTTAACGTGCCTTCAGAAACACGGAGATGCTTTTAAATAGAGGTCACTAATATGGTCAGAATGGTCACACATCCCAAACATGACCACGCCTTGAGTTTGTTTTTGGTATAACTACCAAAGCGACACTGCGCGACAAGCACACAAAACTGATTCTTTATACAAAAAAAAACCCATGCTTTGTGCTAGGCAAAAATGTGATGTACCTATTCTTTACTCAAGGTAAAAAAATTACGATAATATCGTGACTTTTTTTACCTTGAGTAAAGAATATGATTTACTTACCCTATACAAATTAGACACAGCCAAGAACGCTTGGGGATCGCTTATTGACCCTTTCAATGCCTGCTCCATGGAATCATACTCCGCTGCCAGATGCATCGCCTGCGTTTCCATGGGGTATTGCAGACCGCCCACCGTGTGTTCCGAGGGGCCGTGCAGGGTTATGGAGTGGAACACGTAGCGGCGGCTGTGCGCTGCGCCCCCATAGATGTATGGACGGGTGCTGTTTTTCCATGTGCCGATCATGACCACTGGAAGGTTTAAAATTTTATTTTAATTACCGGACAGTTGCAACGTCAGCTTGTCCTTGTGAGGCCTTTTGCCGTGAGGTATGTAAGCCGTGTCTATTGTGCGCATTTTTGTGTCATAATTTATTTATTTACTTATTTAAGTTTGGTACACAAACAGTTATCTGTAATTACATGCAATACACATAAACCAAAAAATTTACAAACAGTACAGAAATCCAGGATCAGTGTACACCACAGGTTTACAATATAATTAATAAAATAATGCTACATAATACATAATATACACTACTATTTAATTTACTATTTCTAAAAACTACGTAAATGTGTGTAAGCTGGGTCTAGGGTCTCTAATCACTCTGAAATATGTTAGTAACAAGTTTTTATGTAGTTACAATGTCGCTTATGAAGTTCTATTATATAAGGATATGATATGAATGCGTAAGAGTGTCATCAGGAACAGTCAGTCGATCTGTCTAACTAGACAGATAGATATGCAAGATATTTTTCTTTAGATTTTTAATCAAAGCGATTTCATACAAAGCCTCTCAACCCGGTGGCTAGATTAATTGAAAAGTCATCTTTGCGCCAAACGAAGTTTACGTCGACACTCAGAGTTAAGATTATTTTGTGTGTCATTTGTTTTCCCTGATGACTGTTCATTTTGCCAAGCGCCTTGATAAATGTCAATGAGTGAGCAAAAACCACAAAATATAATGAATGGACTGTTGCTTTATCCGGCCGAGCGTTTGTTTGTTGCAAAACAACTGAGACAATACAAGAAGGAAGATAAAAGGGCCGTCCCTATTTTTTACTAAGCGCTGATTGGACCGATAAATTAGTGAAGAGATGGGAAGTGGTTGCCTTGTCCGTGGTTTATGGCTTGGGGAGGGAGATACGGAAGAATTTACCCTACTTTTCACCGGGGAAAGTCGGTTGACACTTGCTGTAGGATAATAGTCCTCCTGGCCGATTTCGACCACGGCTGCCAATCTCAACAGATATCAGCCAACTACGCAGGAGATATTATAGTGCACAAGTGTGAACGGAATACACAGATGCACTCACTGTTCCATCACTCTCAAAGATCGGTGAGACCGGAGAGAGATCATGAGCAGGGCCAACGGCTTAACGTGCAATCACAAAACGTGCAAGGCACGGGGGTGTCACACCGCCAACTTCCCGACTCCGAGCTGTTTTTGAGAAATTCATGACAGAAAATCTCTGAAACAATTTTGGGTCAACCTGAGATTCGAACCCAGGAACTCTCGGTTATAAGGCAGAAACTTTGCCACTACACCAAAGAGGCAGTTGCTGTAGGGTACATTCTAAGTGTCACACACGACAACGAAGGAACGTCAGCGAAGGTCCGAAACTAATTTTATGTCGGAACGTTTTCGGCTGATATGACCCACCATTAGTGCCGAACTTAGGCAATTATCATTCAGCACCGCACTCCGTCCCAGAGTCTGAGATCCATTAACTAATTCTCCTGTTCTCAGTTTATAGTATAGTATAGTACCTACTTATGATTATCGTGATTTAAAAAAAAAACACCTTTTACTTACAATTTTTTTCTATTTCTATCACATGATGTTGTCACGCCTTACCACGGCGATATATCAAGATAAATTTGCCTTAAATATGTGAGGTCATTAATCATTTGTACAAATCTCTGATTATGACCAGATAACTAATACGGATAACTCAATTGATTTGATACTTTTACTTATGAAATACATAGGTAATCGACCGTAATTCTATTTATCCCTCACATCACCCTGTATACTTCCAACTGCTGGGCACAGGCCTCACCTCAACTATGAGGTGGTCAGAAAAACACTCCACCACGCGGGCTCAGTGCAGATTGCTGAAGTGTTAGTAAGGTAAGTGACCAACCTTACTGTCAGATGTTATTAAACCGCCTGAGGGCCTCTGACTAGGCTTGATGGCTAATATGTATCAATATTAACCGGGACCATCAGCCTAACGTGCCTTCCGAAGCATGGAGATGCTTTTAAATAGACGTCGTTTAACGTCGACGTAAGTTTTCCAGTTAAGCATTTGTTTGCAACCTTAACTTGTAATTTAGTGTCATTGAAACAAAAACCTCCAGTTATATCATTTAAAAGCACACTAACTTAAACTTAGCCTCGACTCCTAACTTAGATTGGGAAAAGTTTTTTTAAAAATAAAGATTAGAAAAAAAAATCAAGCCCAAACTATAAGGAAAAGAGAGAACATCACTCTAAAATGTAAACTAAAGTAGTCTTATTATTTACGATTTTTAGACTGAAAATGTACACGGTAGTCCCTGGACTCACTCGTCGAGATAAAAGACGTTTAAGAGTTCACTTTGTTCAAAATTTAAAAGCTTTGTTCAAATGAAACGGCCTTGGGTGGGGCTTTTTGTGAATATGCTGCATCTGAAAATAATGAACATACCTTTTTCGGCAGGAAGTCGCGAATTAAAATTTAGTTTTATTTTATCTACCTGATGGAAGATTTTACATGTTACTCATCAAACTATTTTAAATTCGAAATAATGGATTTTCTTCATGTGTCTAAAAGATAGGATTCGTTTCGAAAGACTTTCTCTTAAGGCTGTGCAGTCCTTGTAAGTTTCCTAAAACAAGGTCTTGGCCCAAGTGTATGGACGAAGTCTCTTGAGGAACTATACTTGTGTAGGATGAGTTTGATAATAGCTTTAACGAGGACTGGTGTTTGGGTGGACCTTCATTATCTAACGATGCAGAAAATAACAAAAGCCCTTTGCCTTCATAAGTAGACGTCCAACACAACCACACATAACCTAAATTAATCATTAAGATCAATTTAGATTTTGTGTGGTGTACAAATCCACCTATTTAGATTATTATCAAATAGAAATAGTTCTTTTGCAAATGTCTTTTTTTTTTCACTTGCAAAAAAATTGCTGGAGAAATGAGAAACATGTGTCATAGTATTTTTATGTTTCTTTTAACTCTATTAACGTATTCCGTAATTTTTATTTGTATTTCAGTGTTTTTAGTAATTTTAATGTTCATGATAGTTAGAAATCAAAACAGAGAATAACGACCTCATTACTTATTTATTTATTTATCTTAAGGTAACATACAGCTTTACAACAGCAATTTAAAGTTTCCAATGTTTGTTTATACAATTTTTTCCAAATAGACGAAACTAAATTAATGAAAAACAAGTGAGAACAAGTATGAAACGACAAATTACATTACATAATTATCGTCGCATGCTCGCTTCCGTGATCAATTCAATTTAATTTAACCCACATGAGAACATCGACTACCGACATATTATTATTAGGTCCTTACCTATGAAATTGGCGTTTTGTATGGGAGGAATAAAAAGTCGAAATTTTTTTATATAGCATATTTATTTAATCAAAGTATGAGCCATTGTAATCTATGCACTTTTGCCATCTCATAGGTAGTTCATTGATCCCTTTACTAAAAAAACCATTCGAACGGGAATCAATAAAATCTTTGAAGGCGACTTGGACTGCCCCATCTGAGTTGAACTTTTTCCCTTGCAAGAAGTTATCCAAATTTCGAAAAAAATGGTAATCTGTTGGAGCAAGGTCCGGGGAGTACGGTGGATGCCTTAGAGATTCCAATTGAAGTTCTTCTAATTTGCTAGCCGTCTGTTGTGCAGTGTGTGGTCTAGCGTAGTCGTGAAGCAGCAGTGGCGTAGAGCGATTGACCAGCCTTGGTTGTTTAGCAACTAGCTTTTCCATCATGGTTTGCAATTGCTGACAATAGATATCTGCCGTAATCGTCTGGCCAGATTTGAGAAAACTGTAATGAACGACACCGGCGCTAGTCCACCAAACGCTTACAAGTAACTTTTTATTGGTCAATTTTCGCTTGGAGCAGGCTTTGGCTGGCTTGCCAGGGTCCAGCCATTGCGATGAGCGCTTCCGATTATCGTAGAGAATCCACTTTTCATCACAGGTAATGATTCGATTTAAAATCCCTTCGTTATTGTGCCGGTCAAGTAATGTAACGCAGCAGTTGACGCGCGTTTGCCGGTTTGCTTCACTCAATTCGTGTGGAACCCACCTTTCAAGTTTTTTAATCTTCCCAATTTGCTTCAAGTGGATTAAAACAGTTTTATCACTAACGCCAAAGCCTGCAGCTAACTCGGACGTGGTTTGCGATGGATCCGCTTCCACAATTCTTCATTATCAACTTGGGTCTCCGGCCGTCCACGGTCGAAATTTCCAGAACGAAAACGTTGGAACCAAAAACGCACTGTGTTTTCTTTTGCGACACAACCGCCATACACATCATTAACCCTTCGAGCCGTTTCCGCAGCACTGGTGCCACGGTGGAACTCGTACTCGTAAATAACGCGATATTTCAAATTTTCCATTTTGTAAATTGAGCGATGCAAACAGAAAAAAGATAAGTAAAAAAACAAATGAATGACGGTTTACGAAACACAACTACATGTCGAAATAGCTGTATAAATTTGAATTTCGAATTCCTAACCAAATAGGAAAAATTTGTGATCAAAGTGGCCAGTACGACAAAACGCCAATTTCATATGTAAGGACCTAATATTTAGAAACTAATAATATTAAATATTATTTAAATATTTTTTCCTCTACAAGCTATGATAATAATTGATAATTCAATGTTAAACCTACTTTTGCTTTTTTCTGTAATATGAAATGTTTTCGTAATTTTGTTAGCATTTGATTATTTTGAGTAATTTACTTATTAATTATATCAATATGTTTAGAGATTGAGCTATACGAAAGGGTTTTAATTTTCACCTTTGTCGTATTTTATTTCAATGGTACGAACACATCTATTGTTTTCCCTATAAAAGCGTTAAAAAAGGTCAATGCGTTTATATACATAATATGGATAAGGTTTATTTTCCCCAAGGCCGTTTAACGATGCGTAGATATGCTGGTTTCTAAAACCATCTTTGAAAACTTATCGTTACCTCTATTTCCATCGTTGATAAGCCTTAGAGCCTCTGGTTTCATGTCGTAGTTCTTGAACACCAACTTTCTTCCTGCTTTTGCAGCTATAAGGCCGTGGTAGGGAAGGTCCACTGGCGACTGGGAACGTCCACCGCACTGAGGGTAATGCTTCGACCAGCTGCTTTGGTCTAGGGTGAAAAATAGGTAGGTAAGTCCCCTTAGTGTATTAAAATATATGTTTCTATAATCTCAAACAATCATCTTAGCTTATTATTAAGCAGAAATTAAAGTAATGATTTACACTAAAAATTTAATTAGCTACTGTTGCGATAAGCCATTGAATTCGTTATTTCAATCATACTTGTTCGAGCTAGCATCGTACATGGAATTTGCACAACCTCGGAGCGGCGTCAGCGACCCACATACAGCGGCTGACCGATGGCCCCTCAACGAGCACCGTCGGCACTCTACACCGAGGGCACACATCAACATAATATCTTTACTTGTTAACAATCAATAACTTTTTTCGAAATACAACTTCATAAGCATTAATAAAACAGATATCAACCGTCAGTGTTAGAACAGCTTACAACGGGTTTGTTTTTTACTATAATTTGACGACCGCTTGGTGCAATGTACTACATGTCGGACTTCTAAAACCAAGGGTCGCGGGTTCGATCCCCGCACAGTACAAGCTATATACTGTACTCGTCTTGGTGTTTTCTATGTATAATACCTATGTATTTATTTACAAAATAAAGTATTTAAGTATGTTTATCCGTTGTCTAGTCCTACCTATAACACAAGCCTCGTAGCTTAATTTGGGACTAGAGAATTGGTGTGATCGTTGTGAAATATAAATATATAATATAATCTTTCCTCTCAAGTCGCTATCACAACACATCTCCAAACTGTAGACATAACCTACAATACTTATTAGAAATTATAAATATTTTTTAAACAAAAAGTTTATTCTTTGTAGGATTAGTAACAGCTGGGATTAATATTCCTTAGATGATCACTGTCTTGACCTATTTCCATTCAGCCTAATTAGTTGATTCAATGAAACAAGCCTGTAAAAGGATAACCTTTGTTTTTAAAACATTGATTAAAATTAATAAAATGTTTTCAACCAGCCCTTTTGAATTTGGAGTCAAGGTTTCAACCTGACTGGCTTTTGAAAGTTTTTAATTAGGTGAACCTTTTTCATACACCTCGAACATAATGCTCTAATTATTTACTTTATTTAACTTTAATTAAAAAAATACTTTTGTTTTTGACATGGTGTCGTGAATGCCTAGCATCACGATGACATTCAACAACAACGACAGTGACTGACTACCTTTACAGGAAGGTGGAACCTCTATGGTAAGTTTTGTCTTATAATTTATACTCTATGGTAGACGCGATCTGTCAGTGTCAGTCACTGTGAGTTCACGCGCCGTTATGAAAGTTTTAAATGTTACTTTAAAGTGATTACTTGCTCAGTATTACTTTAGTAGTGAGTTGGACATGTGAGTGCCGAGACTTGTGCCGAGGGCTGTGTTGGATCCGTATCTGGAGCTAAGTATCCTATGACTATGTAATTCTCTATAGTAATACGTAACCATGAATACCCTATCAATCTTTGACTTAATACTTGACTTGTTTGAATGGACTGATCACACGTCGACTTATGTGTAGTATCTGCCCACAGGCTGTTCCCTTGACTTAGAGTCTTGGAGTTGCAGTGGTGGGCAGAGCGGTGCGCTGGTGAACGGAGTTATTTGTAGTATCTGCCCACAGGCTGTGCCCTTGACTTAGAGTCTTGGAGTTGCAGTGGTGGGCAGAGCGGTGCGCTAGTGAGCGGAGTTATGTGTAGTATCTGCCCACAGGCTGTTCCCTTGACTTAGAGTCTTGGAGTTGCAGTGGTGGGCAGAGCGGTGCGTTAGTGAGCGGAGTTATGTGTAGTATCTGCCCACAGGCTGTTCCCTTGACTTAGAGTCTTGGAGTTGCAGTGGTGGGTAGAGCGGTGCGCTAGTGAGCGGAGTTATGTGTAGTATCTGCCCACAGGCTGTTCCCTTGACTTAGAGTCTTGGAGTTGCAGTGGTGGGCAGAGCGGTGCGCTAGTGAGCGGAGTTATGTGTAGTATCTGCCCACAGGCTGTTCCCTTGACTTAGAGTCTTGGAGTTGCAGTGGTGGGCAGAGCGGTGTGCTAGTGAGCGGAGTTATGTGTAGTATCTGCCCACAGGCTGTTCCTTGACTTGAGGTCTTGGAGTTGCAGTGGTGGGCAGAGCGGTGCGCTAGTGGTTGGGTTAGTGCCCTCCACTGTTCCCGGTCAGTGGGGAAGCTAGCGCAGTCTGAAAGCCGTGACCGCGATTATGGTAGGGTGATCGATCACCGAGTCTTCATGAGGAAGACAGCCCGAATATATCGGTAGTCATTACAAGGGCTACGGTATATTCGCGTACAGGTGATGGGAGCAAGGGGAAGGAGATGAGTTGTACAGATTGAGATGTTGAACAGACTGACAAGTTATTATTAGACATATACAGTAGTGTTCCCTTTGTGATCCAGGGAGGATATGGCCTATAGTTTTCTGGTCAGTGGGAAGCTTAGTGACAGCAGTGTTGTCATGAAATACCATAATACTTACAGGTGGTACGTGAAGGCCTCGCAGAAGGAGTTAGCTGCAGTACGTGCAGGTCGTGCAGGGCGCGAGAGTGATGGAAGGAGAGTGAAGGCATATGTATAAGAGATAGAAGGTAAGATTCAAACACCTTATGTCTCTTTCACATCGCGACCTCGGCCATATCTTTTAAATTACATCTACCCCATGAGTTACACCATTAAGGCCATTTATGGCGAGGTCGCGACATGGTGGAAGGTGGCTTGGATGTGAGAATCTAGGCCCAAGTCAATGGTTGCGAAGCAGTAATTATTTTGTACAGTTTACATATATATACTTCTTGAATTCATTCCTTCGCCGTAAATAGGATTTCCAGGAGATTACCGTATCGTATTTGAAATAAGGCAACCCCTTGCCATAGATGCGAAGGCTTCTGCTGTTGTTATTCCGAAGAAGCATTAATTTACATGAAAGGATAATAAAGTTAGAAACAGGATGATTTTGCTTCCCGCGCACCACCTATCACATTGGAAGGGCTTCCAACATTTGAAGTGTCGCCAATAGATGGCGTTGGTAATCAGTTTTTAGCAAATCACATAGAATTATAATTTCATCAAAAGGATGTTTATTTGAAGATAATGAGGCTGAAGGAGCAGAACACATTTGGATGTGATCTTTTACGGATTTAGATTTTAATATAATACGTTGATAATTTTAATTTAATAACTTAGAATTCAAGTTGAATTCTCGCGGATTTTTGAGAGCTTACTCTAAGCTGGATGTGATTGACCAAACATGGCGTCTGTGGAAATAAATACAGCTACTTTTAATATTGTGTTTAAGTAAACTATTACAACCGACATTTTATTTATCGTCATTAATTATTTTAATGATTATTCTACCTATTTTATTAAGTGTCAACTAGGTAGCTTATTAATATTATTCACGTCAACATTTTCTTCTTGTGAGAGTGACAGGAACGTGAACTATATCAATCCTGTGTTGGCAACGCTGTTTCCGTGATCCAGCGCGCGAGTGTACTGTGTGTGTAGGGCGTGTGGAGGTTGAATCGGCCATTTTTGACACCCGCTTTTTCAGTGCAACACACAAACAAGTGCGAGATAATAATTCTGCGAGGTGAGTTATTAAATTAGGCATAAGAGTCTTGAATTCATATTTTTTATGCACAGAAGTGAAAATTAAATAATATATAGAAGCCTGTGGATATGATGACTGGAGTTAATTAGAAAAAACTGCAGACGCTCTCGAGCTTGTAGCGTGGCGTCAATTCGCCATTTCAATTTTTTGATTTCACTTTGACTAATATTGAAGGTACAGTCGAGAAGTATGTCAGTACAGCATCGTACGCTTAACATACGTCCTATTCTACGTTTAGTTCGGTTATATTTTGTTTAGTGTCTCTTGTTTCGTGTTTATAGGCTGGTAACTCCCCATAAGTTCCACCACCTGCTTTTTCATGCCAGCGTGCGTCGGCCCGGTTGTGTCAGAGGCGATAAACCATCTACTGTACCGTAAGTAAAATATTCCTTGGCTTAATTTCAAGTTTAGATACGCTCACCGTATTCATTGTCGTACTTTGTGAGCATAGTCTCGTGCAACAATGAGTTTTGTACTATATGCGTTGACCACGGTTTCTTTGGATGATGCTTTGCTACATAGTGTTTCTTTTTTGCGAATCTACACTACGCTTACTATGCAATATGGATATGCGTATCTATCATCCTCCCTTCATGCAATACCCTTTCCAAGACCTATCCATATTAAATAATCAACAAACAAAATATTGAGTCATTACTGTTCACTTATTTAGTACCTTCAATAGTGTAATTTCATATTGGTCTAATAGTCAATGGTGTTATAATAATAAAGAGTAGTTTAGTTCTCAAACTATTCAAGCCTTACACAAGCTAAATCAATCCTATTGATATTTAGCATCGGTATCAATCTGCGATTGTAAATTAATATAAATTAATAAGAAATTCATTAGCTTACTAACCATTTGCTATTATGAAGTCACTGTCGACTATTTGCCAGCAACAAGGATTTGCTTTCAACCAATTTAACATCGAACCCTAGCCTTTAAGAGATAATTTGAGACTAAGGTTCAAGCTATAATGGACCTTGTCGATGCTTACGGGAATCGTTCGTTTGAGCCAATCTGAGATACTCTATGCCTTTATTATAACAATGTTTGAGAAGTTTTTATTTTCATAAAATTGCGTGCACTTGATATATTATAAGATACGTGTGGTCGGACAATATGGGGCTATGCTCGTGCTTTTAATTCTTCTCTTCGTTTGAATGTTTTGCGTGGTACACTATGTACCTACTCCAGATGTGGTACTATTTTTTGTTGTGTATATATTACAGGTCAATAACCCTGCATCTGTCAACATGGAAGAAAGTTTAATGGCAACTCTTGATATTAGTTCTAAACATCTACAAAGTCTTATCGTTAAGGCGAGGGAGAATATTAAATTAATTGGACCTGAAACCCTAGACCTTGAACGGATCACACCGTTCATCATTGAGACCGAAATCAACGTTTCCAAGTTGGAAAGCGGGATAAACCGTCTGCAGTCAGCCCTTAACAACTATTTCCGGATGGCGAACGAGCCAGCAGTTGACGAAGTGTCGAGAATAGCTGCCATCCAACTTGAAGCAGAGGAACATCTTTGTGAACTGCGAGTTCTACTAAAACAAGCAAGGACATCGTCACCAAAGGACGACGCTTTACCGCTTTCAGGGAAATTGCCCAAGTTATCTTTACCTGAATTTCACGGCGACATACTACAGTGGAACCAATTTTGGGACCAGTACCAGTCTCTTGTGGGCTGTCAAAGACTAAGTAATGTCGACAAGTTCTTGTATCTTAGTTCAGCCTTAAAGGGAGAAGCCAAAAAGTTGATCGAAGGATTAGGAGCAACAAATAGAAACTACGACATCGCTGTTAGTACTCTTGAAGCAAGATATGGAAGGATTGACTTAGTGAAAGATGCCCACTATTCCGTCTTAAGTAAGATCAAACCTGCAGAGGACACTACTAGTAGTTGCCGTACTGTCTTAAATGAAGTCGAAGGACACTTAAGAGTATTATGTTCCTTGGGTGAAGATACTACGCATAGCTACCTCAGATTTCTCATATTGGAGAAATTCCCGGTAGGAATAATCTATGAATTGAAAAAGAGAGTTAAGGACGAATCAGTACCGGAACTTCGGAAGGAACTGGAGACTCTAATATCAGCCAAGGAGGACGCTGACAGATTTACTGCTCATCTTAGAGAAGGAACTTCAGACAACTATAGCACCGAGACCCTACATATTAATGAGAAGTTCAGAAATTTTAGATCTGGAATGAGACAGAGTGACCATAGAATTAACAATGATGTCAAAAGGAACTTCAACGCTTCTACCTACGTTCCAAGGAATCAAGGATTTAAAAGAAATTTCAATCATTCTAGCGAAAACTATCATTACGAGGATAATCGCGACAGAAGGTTCCTTACAGAATCACTTTGGAAAAGACGCAAGATGTCATCTACATGTGCATTCTGTAACGATGAACACCCACATCAAAATTGCAATAGATACAAAACATTGTATGAAAGGAAGAAACAGTTACCAAACCGCTGTTTTAAATGTCTCGAGAAGGGTCATCACGCCTTCAGATGTCGAGAGAGGAATGTTTGTACATCTTGCAGAAGTTCTAAACATCATGTAGCATTGTGTCCGAAATTAATTTTATCTATGAATACAATAGACTCCGCAAATCCTCCAAGGAATAACGGAGAAGAAAAGAATGAGGACAAAAGCGAACCTACTATACAGTGTCATGTCAATGACTCTGGACTTACTGTACTTCAAACAGCTATTACTGACTTAAGAAGGGGAGATAGCGATGATTTACTCAAAGGAAGAGCTCTCCTCGACTCAGGTAGTATACGGACTTACATTACCCAGAGCTCGGTTAAAGAACTTGCACTTACGACTATCGAAGAAAGTCGGCTGACTATATTCACTTTTGGATCTAAAGTACCACAGGAAGTTGATAGTCCCAGAGTTAGTTTCCAGATTGTGACACGATCAGGGAAGGCGATTACAATCATGGCCAATGTGGTCCCTATGATAACTCAAGGTGTGCCTTATGTAGGACCAGATCGGAAATTCCTGAAATTTGAGTATGATCTGGCGGACGATGGATCATTAGGCGAAAAGATAGATCTCCTCATAGGTAACGACTACTACTTTACCATCCTGTTACCAGAGAAGATCGAGATCCAGAAGAATTTGTTTATTATCAATTCCGAAATAGGTTGGATCATCAGTGGGAAGGCGAACTTGAAACCTGTCAACGAAATAGAAGTGGTCACCTACTTCCAGACCAGCATAGACACAAGTCTGACGCAACCGGACTTACCCTTAAATGGTGTTAACATTAAAGAATTATGGGAACTTTAGTCCCTAGGTATAACAGATTCCCCTAAAGAAAACAGAGACGAAGAATCCATACGCCATTTCAACGAAACGACGCGATTTGAGAATGGAAGATATTATGTATCGTGGCCGTGGATAGAATACCCTCCAGAGTTGGATTCTAACTTTGGTTTGGATTTAGGTCGATTGGTGGGTTTAATGAAACGGCTAGAGTCTGACACGCTAATTGCTTACGACCAGTTAATCAAGGAACAAAATAATTTAGGTATCGTGGAAGGCGTACCAGAAGACGAGATTAACAGCTCTAATCATCCTGTATCGTACTTACCACATCATTTTGTGAAGATCAAGGACAAATCTATTAGAATTGTCTACGATGCCTCTTCAAAACTAAAAGAAAGTAAGAGCTTAAACCAGTGTCTATATAGTGGACCTTTGATGCTGGAAGAATTGATTGGAATTTTGCTAAAGTTTAGATCTCACAGTATAGGTATCTTCGCAAATGTGGAAAAAGCATTTCTACAGATTGGGCTACAACACAAAGACCGTGATGTCACTAGATTTTTGTGGATCAAAGACATTGACAAACCAGTCAACAATGATAACCTGTTACACTTGAGGTTTTGTAGAGTACCTTTTGGAGTGATAAGCAGTCCATTCTTATTAAACGCTACAATAAAATATCATTTGTCGAAATCCAACCTGGAAAGCGTGCGAAGACTTTCAGAAGATATATATGTGGATAATTTGGTGACGGGCGCAGACACTGTAGAGGAAGCTGTCGACCTGTATAATAAAACGAAAAAAGAGTTCCAACAGATGTCGATGAACTTGAGAGAGTGGAGTTCAAACTCACATGACTTCTTGAGACAAGTTCCAGACAGTTGCCCGGATAAAGTAGTCAAAGTACTTGGGTTGAACTGGAACCTAGATACAGATACACTTCACTTAAGACCGAAGGATCGTGAATACTCGAGCACCAAGAGAGGAGTTCTACGGTGCATCGCATCAGTGTACGACCCTTGTGGGTATGTAGCGCCTACTATGTTGGCGGCCAAACTTCTTCTACAAGACCTGTGGAAGCTAAAGGTGAAGTGGGACACCCCTTTGACTGGAGACTTAGCAGACAGATGGAAAGAGGTCCAAAAGGAACTTAAAGTCTTAAAAGAAACATGTGTTCCCCGATGCTGTGTAGAGAACTTGAGAAGTAAAAGTTATTCCATCCATTGCTTTACAGATTCTTCGACTAAAGCATACGCAGCGGTAGTCTACATAGTACAGGGTAACACACGGAGCTTCATTATAGGAAAGTCACGCTTGGTCCCAATAAAGGATCAGGACGACTTAAAGATCCCCAGATTACAGTTGATTGCTGCACTTATAGGCTGCCGCCTGATTCAATACGTCAAGAAGTTTCTACAAGGTAACATAACAGAACAAATCCTCTGATCGGATAGTCAGATTGTGATTAGTTGGTATCATTCCGATAAACTTTTGACACCTTTTGTATCAAGACGAATTCAAGAAATGAAGAAAAATAAGGAACTCAAGATACGACATGTTCCAACAGACTTGAATCCGGCGGATGTTGCCACAAGGCCCAATCAGTCGAGAGAAGAGATGGCGAAATGGTTAACAGGACCAGAATTCTTGTCTAAGGATTCGGCAGAATGGCCTGTCATTCCACCGAATAACAATTCTTTTTTGGCCGGGGAGGATCTGTCGAACACTCCATTGGATGAAGACATGATCGACAGAGGAAATAGGGGTGTAACCGGTAGCTTAAGTATTGAATCAAGAGAAGTAACTCGCGAAGACATCGGTATCGTATACACAGAGGTATCCGAAATAAAAAAGGTTCAAGCTGAACACTTTCCCGAAGAACTAGCAGGAAAGGAGACGAGCTTAAAAAGGAATCTCAGTCTTTTCCTAGATCAGGACGGGATACTGAGAAGCAAAGGAAGATTTAAATACGCTAATTGGACGTATGATAAAAAATATCCAATATTAATACCTCACAATAGTCCATATACAGATAGAATCATTATGAAGACTCATACAGATAATTATCATGTTGGAGCTAGTCATACACTCAGTATCATACGCCAAAACTTTTGGATACCCCAAGGAAGAAAACGAGTACTTCATGTCATTGGTAAATGCGCTCAATGCGTTAAACAACTTGGTGGACCATTTAGGTTACCGCCTACACCAGCATTACCACCTGAACGGGTTAATTATACCGAACCCTATACCTTCACGGGGGTAGATTATCTTGGGCCTGTATTAGTCAACACGAGAACGGGTACGGAAAAAAGATGGATTTGCCTATTTACCCGTTTAGCTGTACGCGCCGTACACTTGGAAGTTGTACGAGATCTGACTGCGGAAGAGGGACTTCTAGCTTTAAGGAGATAATAAGAATAGGGAAGATTGGAAGGTTGGTAATATCATATCTCTGAAAAGAGGAGCCGATGATATGTGTCGTGTCGCTCAAGTTAAAGTAGGTGACAAGATATTCACTCGTTCAATAGCGCAATTGTATCCACTAGAAATAGAAGATATAGTAAGTGAAGAAATTACCACACCGCCTGTAAATAAGAAAGTCGCAAGAGGAGCTCTTGAAGGTTCGCAAGATTTAATTGCCGACATGGAAGTCGACGATATAGACAATATACCTTTACATAGTGATTGGGAACAGGATCCATTTCACGATACAGATAGTATCCTTGATGAGAATACTCCAGAAGGAGAAAACCTGCCTGATAACATTGACGCAGATGGTTTTAATGCTGATGACACTACTGGCGCCTCTCCTCGACCGTGGCAGCCAAGGGTAGCAGCCGTCAGGGCCAGAGAGAAGATACGACAGTGGACGCGCTCCCTTATTTCTCTTCTGCCGGCCGTCGGGAGTGTCGTGAATGCCTAGCATCACGATGACATTCAACAACAACGACAGTGACTGACTACCTTTACAGGAAGGTGGAACCTCTATGGTAAGTTTTGTCTTATAATTTATACTCTATGGTAGACGCGATCTGTCAGTGTCAGTCACTGTGAGTTCACGCGCCGTTATGAAAGTTTTAAATGTTACTTTAAAGTGATTACTTGCTCAGTATTACTTTAGTAGTGAGTTGGACATGTGAGTGCCGAGACTTGTGCCGAGGGCTGTGTTGGATCCGTATCTGGAGCTAAGTATCCTATGACTATGTAATTCTCTATAGTAATACGTAACCATGAATACCCTATCAATCTTTGACTTAATACTTGACTTGTTTGAATGGACTGATCACACGTCGACTTATGTGTAGTATCTGCCCACAGGCTGTTCCCTTGACTTAGAGTCTTGGAGTTGCAGTGGTGGGCAGAGCGGTGCGCTGGTGAACGGAGTTATTTGTAGTATCTGCCCACAGGCTGTGCCCTTGACTTAGAGTCTTGGAGTTGCAGTGGTGGGCAGAGCGGTGCGCTAGTGAGCGGAGTTATGTGTAGTATCTGCCCACAGGCTGTTCCCTTGACTTAGAGTCTTGGAGTTGCAGTGGTGGGCAGAGCGGTGCGTTAGTGAGCGGAGTTATGTGTAGTATCTGCCCACAGGCTGTTCCCTTGACTTAGAGTCTTGGAGTTGCAGTGGTGGGTAGAGCGGTGCGCTAGTGAGCGGAGTTATGTGTAGTATCTGCCCACAGGCTGTTCCCTTGACTTAGAGTCTTGGAGTTGCAGTGGTGGGCAGAGCGGTGCGCTAGTGAGCGGAGTTATGTGTAGTATCTGCCCACAGGCTGTTCCCTTGACTTAGAGTCTTGGAGTTGCAGTGGTGGGCAGAGCGGTGTGCTAGTGAGCGGAGTTATGTGTAGTATCTGCCCACAGGCTGTTCCTTGACTTGAGGTCTTGGAGTTGCAGTGGTGGGCAGAGCGGTGCGCTAGTGGTTGGGTTAGTGCCCTCCACTGTTCCCGGTCAGTGGGGAAGCTAGCGCAGTCTGAAAGCCGTGACCGCGATTATGGTAGGGTGATCGATCACCGAGTCTTCATGAGGAAGACAGCCCGAATATATCGGTAGTCATTACAAGGGCTACGGTATATTCGCGTACAGGTGATGGGAGCAAGGGGAAGGAGATGAGTTGTACAGATTGAGATGTTGAACAGACTGACAAGTTATTATTAGACATATACAGTAGTGTTCCCTTTGTGATCCAGGGAGGATATGGCCTATAGTTTTCTGGTCAGTGGGAAGCTTAGTGACAGCAGTGTTGTCATGAAATACCATAATACTTACAGGTGGTACGTGAAGGCCTCGCAGAAGGAGTTAGCTGCAGTACGTGCAGGTCGTGCAGGGCGCGAGAGTGATGGAAGGAGAGTGAAGGCATATGTATAAGAGATAGAAGGTAAGATTCAAACACCTTATGTCTCTTTCACATCGCGACCTCGGCCATATCTTTTAAATTACATCTACCCCATGAGTTACACCATTAAGGCCATTTATGGCGAGGTCGCGACACATGGCAAATGCACAATGCTCGACGTTTCTTTGATTTCAAAAAGAATTAGAAAATTACACGTAATGACGTAATATGTCTTATGTCGTACCATGTCTGGAACAAGTTTATCAAGCCCCAATGGCTTTTGATCATGAAGCAAAAACAAAGAGGAGTTGTAACAGTCAAATTTCTTTATGAAACGACGCGTGATATTTTGCGGGGTGCGGGGGTGTTCAGCTCTGCCCGTGGCTCCGCCCACTTCGCAATATTTAATCTATCTGCTAATGGCAAAACTACTAGTTTAGGTGTATGTTGATGTTACTACTAGTTCAGCTATCTCACACTAGATGTCGAAAGTCTTGAATATGATGGGACGTACTCAGAACTTTAAGCTTAAAAAAAATGTAATATGTATTTTTTTTCTCTTTATTATCATGTAAATAACCGTTACATTACAAAACACTTAACGAACATACTTAGTACAAGTGAACCACTAGGGTTTGTAATAATTATACTAAGGGTTACAAATAAAGTTAATAAATACATAAAAACAAGAATTGGACAAATAATATATGTAAGCCGTTTGGTTAATAATTTAATAATTGCTAATTACAGGAAAGAGAACCAAGAAAGTTAAGCTTTAATTTAATATTTTTTAAAGATAAATTATCTTGTAATTCTCTTGATAGTTTATTTATTAGGCGAGGCACAATAAAATCAGAAGTTCGCTTACCGTAGTCATTATTTACGCGAGTCGAGCTGCACCTCAACTCACGCCAAGCTACCGATCGTGTGTATACAGGGTTGTTT
This sequence comes from Pyrausta despicata, assembly GCA_963921415.1. Taxonomy (NCBI): domain Eukaryota; kingdom Metazoa; phylum Arthropoda; class Insecta; order Lepidoptera; family Crambidae; genus Pyrausta; species Pyrausta despicata. Next base: position 12,915,005 of record OY992855.1, on the reverse strand, counting down.
GTTTGTGGCTGATTTTTACACGTCTTGAAGAACAGTTTTTTTAGCAAAATGTATTTAACTTGGATTTGAACAGGTTGATTACTTTACAATATTCAAAAAGGCCGGAATAGTCATCACTATATTGTTGCCTGATTACTTTTGGTACTATATTCTTTAGTATTCTTACTTGAAGATCGTATATTTTATTTAAGTATGTATTATACTCGTAGGTGCGTCCATAGCTGTATAAACCGTATTGGATGTACGATTCCGCTAGAGAATTATACAGCATCATCCTCACCTTGTACGGGATCCGGTTTTTAAGAATAATTATGTTTGCCAAAACCTATCTCAACTTATTACACACATATTCATTATGATTGTACCAGTTAAATTTATTGTCAATCTGTAGACCTAAACATGTTTGGCAATCTACTATTTCTACGGGAGTACACATACAATTAAGCGAAACAGATGAGTGAAAGTATTTAAGGTCCTGAGCCAGAATGCCCTTTAAGGGAACGCTTTTAATATAAGGTGATTTGATCGGCAGTAATTTTGTTTTTGAAGCGTTGACAACTAGTCCTACATCGTGACACTAAATCAAAAGAGCGTTAAAGTCCGATTGCAGCATAGCCCATGCTTCATTAGGGCCACTATGGGCAGCCACTAGGCAGGTGTCATCAGCAAACTCATAGCATTTACTATTTTTATTGTAATTGTTCATGTCGTTGACATATGAAAGAAAGTGTAGGGGCCCTAAGACCGATCCGTGGGCCTAAATAAGAGATGGTTTGACATTTTGACCGAGTAAACTTAATTTTAAAATATTTAGAGTAGATTTAAAAATAATAGACAAAATTTTATTTCAATTAAAAATCAATTACCAGTAAAAATAATAGTTTGGTTAGTTGCCCGTTCGTTTTGTATTGTTGCAAAGTGCTTAAAACGAATATCAATATATTTTTCTGCAATCGATTTCATCAGAAGAACAATATGATTAGCTGTAGGTGATTGGTCAAACATATGATTGGCCGATTGTTTGAAACATTCGTATACATTACAATCTCCTATTGGACTTGTCCAATAAGAGATTGTAATGTATACGATGTAATGTATACGATACAATGGTATATTTACGAAAGTAAGGAGTATTCAAAGATTGCGATTTATCAGAACGAATACTGCATTCGGTCCGAATACATATTTTTATGACATCTCTAGATGGCAAAGTAAGACCACCCTTATTTTTTGTATTTATCAAATCCAGGTCACTATCATCATAATTATCAGCATATAACTCTTTGCCTTCATTTACCTCATTTACGTACTTGTTCAAGCGCTTAACTTGCATTTGTAGTCTTCTGATTTTTAATCCAGCCCTTTTTTCTTTAGATCGAAGCAATTTCTTGCTTTAGCTTCTTTTTCCTAGGCGAATCATTTAGTATCAGAAATTCATTTAAATCACCTGTGGTAGCGTGATGCACAGATGATTTTACAGGCTCTGGTAATTTTCTTTTAAGCTGTAATATAAAAAAATAAAATTAACTACTTATTTTTTCAAAATAAATAAAACTCGGTCACGCAAATAATATTTAAACAAACCGATAAATCCAGTTTTAAAGTAGGTAAAATGCCCTTTTTCAATTTTTAAGGCCCTTTTTTGTCACTATGAAGTCCACGTCAATGAAATGGCCAGAACAAATCTTTGTATATTTTGTTGGTGTCTATTAAGTTTTGAAATCCATTGCTATTTTAAATTTTGGTCAGATGGAAATCTGAAACGAACATATAAAAATAAATATTTTTTCATTCATCATTTAATTCTTAATACGGCCCTGGATATTTGTTACATTTAAAATAGTTATTCTAGACGACGACAGATAGCGGCCCGTTAGTAATATAATAAAAAAAGCTATAAAAGTACTGTTTTAGCTACTAAAAGGTATTTAATACTAAGTTTATAACAGTTTTCAGTTTAAACGCATGAGTATTACAATATACTACTGCGTATATACTATACGTAAACTTATGTTTTTACTTCCCAAAACTGTCGCCATCTAGTGTCAAATAGAATAATTTGAACTGAACTGAAGCTGAAAGCTGAGAATGTTATAGACTTTTTATTTTTAATTTACGATTAAAATTACTTACAAATGAAATGTGATGCCATCCATATTATCAGAACGTCTGTTTGAGTAACTTTGACAATGTAAAACACAACACTTCATCCTTTTTTTATTAAAACGCAAAAAACACACTTACAATGCGAGTCTTGTTACGTGTGCATCTGACGAACGCTGACAACAAACTAAGCTAGGCCCCGCCCACAATGATGACGTCAGGACCTAGTTGAAAATCACAGTGCACAGTTGCTTAGGCCAGCTCCTCTTTGTTTTCGCTTCATGCTTTTGATGCGGTTTTTTTTCAATAGATAGAGAATTTTAACAGGAAGGTTTTTATGTATAATTACAATGCGAGCAGGACAACGTCTGACGTCAACGTCTAATTTCTAAACAAAAAGTTAATAACGAGCGTTTCATCTAAAAATAATTAAGTATAAATAACCTCTGAATTGCGAAATGGATAGTTTGTATGAAAGACCTTCTTACAAGTAGTTCCGAGAAAAAATAATCCTCACCTTTGTAATTCCACTCTCTGGTATCCACTGAAAGAAAATCGTTTAATAAATTAAAAATCTTAAGAAATTGATCACTTAAATTTACCCTGCCATACTTTAGCATGTGACTTGCAATAAATATTAAGATTATGATTATTACAAATCAGAATACAAAAGTTATCTGGAAAAGACTGCTTCCTGGAAGTCATCATTGTTTTCATAAAATAACTAAAATTGTGAACACTTTCTATAGTTAACTATAATGAAGTAGCTATCCATTTGATTGAATTACAAATCCCTATGATTTCAAGGTGGTTAGGTATTGAGTTATAAATATTTTGGTTTACGATTGTTAGGTTATACAACTCATGACGGAAAATTTTATACTATAAAACACTGGCTTTTTATTATTTTGGTCATCTTGTTTTAATTAGCATAATTTAATAATTACACATTTAATTTAGCCTCAGACCCATAGTAGCAGCCTAAAATAATGGTTATGGAAATGACAATATCAAAAGTTATAATTTGATCAAAGATAGTTTCTTCTAAAAATACAGATGGGAATAAACTTGGATACTGTTCAGATTTGATTCCATCATCTGCTGCGACATAATATTTATTTTTGTGGTTTGTAAATTAATTTAAGGAGCAAACAATCTAGATAATGTCAGCTCATGATAAGGGTTGAAAGGTTAGGAATGGACTTAAAAGATTTTGAATAACTGAATCCGTCGGGATTGGATTTAGCCAAAACTGACACGAAAAATAGTTTATTATAAAAATAATTTTAATTTTAATCTGAGGATAAAGTGGATTTTAAAAATATATCTCACCACTCGTCCCTTTTGAGTATTCTCTTCGTCTACACTTCGACAACCCTTTGAAACCTTTCCTCTGGGATCTCTGGAACAAATGTAAATCAATGCTGCAACGTTCCCCCATCCGGATTTTGCATAAGAGTGCACAAAGTTTTCAGCTGGGAGGCTGAAGCGTGTGTTATGAAAACTAGGTTACAGGTATTGGAAGAGCCTCTCTTTTTTGTAAAAATAAACATGTGCATAAAAGTATCTGAATATGATACCTAAAAGAGGTTAAAAGTTCGATTACATGCAATAGGTTTCATGACACCTGTCGTTAATAATTTCAAGACCATGATGTTTAAAAACGAACTCTTAGTAGAAAATTACCAAAATTTATTTTCAAAAGGTGGTAGAAACCAATTTTTAATTACACTAAGTTTAATAAATATTCAGTAAATTGACTCCGATTTCTGAGACTCGAATGTGACGCCACGATAGAGTATTCCCATGCAAAAACTATGTGGGCAGATCGTTTTGACGATGATAAGGAGGATACCAACGATTGGTGTTTGTTTAATATTGTACACGGCTTGAGTACAGTAAGCGTCAAACATATGAACAAAACATATCAACTAAAATAAAGGTAGTGATAATGATTACTAAGAAAATATGTTATAAAAATGAAAAAAAAAAACTCACTATTTCTCTAGAGGGTCTGGTTACTTGATCTCCTAAAATGATCGAAGGAAATTGGGTCGGCAAGTGAAACACCCAAATAGTCTTCGGCTGTAAAAATAAGTTTAAAACTGTTTTGGAATCCCTTATACAAGAGAATCTAATTAAGTACAGACTAACAGGTTTTTTGACAAAAAATTATCAGTTTCCAAAGCTTGTTCAAATAACCCAACTGACTTCAAACGTATGTCTCCTTTAGGACATGACGTTTTTACTGACATTCTCTTTATTAGTTAAACAGATAAATTTAAAAAATAAATATGCATACTTTGTTATTCAGTTTCATCTGTTCTAATACCAAAAAACTATCAAATTCGACCACAAGTTAATAGTTTAAGTTCTTAAAAGTAATTTCCAATAGACTTTTACAATCAAAATTGCTAATTAATATCTATCGTTAATTAATTTAAATTGATATTGTTCACGTCGAAAGTAAATAAGTTTGATCCATTGTCACTCATTTATATTTATTGATTACTTCAAATGTTGGAACAGTAAGCTATTAATATAATTTTCAAGTCTGTGTACCTAACGATATTCGTAGCAGTCTAATAATAAACACTATTCAATTATATACACTAAACTTCTCTCCATGACGTTAAATGTTGAAGCTCTAAAAATAGAATTACTGTTGAAGTAAGCTGTAAAAGCTAGTTACAGAGATAATTAATTAATCTTTGGTGTACTATACGAGAATAAACAATTTCATAATAAGTAAGATCTCCAAGTACTAGAATTAAAGAAAAAAAAATATTATGTCCCGAATCCAATTTAGTTATATCCATATTTTCTGCTCAAATTTCCGAACGAAGTCTAACAAAGCTAGTTCGTTGCAAAGCTTAGCTTAGAATGCAAAGTTTATAGCGTATATAAGTTCAAGCGTTAGTGACCATGTAACGCATTTGGCTGAGAGCAGTCAATAAATTGACCTTTGCTTAAAAATGAGTCTAGCGGTGAATATAATTATGTGCATATTGCATTGCAATTTATTAATTTTATTATTCATGTAAATTTCTCATTGTAAAAAAAATTGTATTGTTAATGTTAAAAACATAATAACTTAATAAAGAACTATCGATTACAATGACTCCGAAACACAAAATTATAAGCAATTTTGGAGGTTTCTGTAGGTACTTTATAAAACTTCAACTACAGAAACGGATCAGGACAGATTAATGGATATGAACCAACATTTTGTCGAGAGTTAATTGAATTCACGACGAACACGAAATTTCATTATCGCCCAGTTCCTTGTCACCCGTTGAACCCAAATTGCGATACTGTTTCGATAAAATCGATACGTTTTTACAGCCATTGAAATCAGACACTTATTGTATAAAACTTTTTTTTGCGATAAACTCTTACAAGTAAAATGTTGATCAGAAATATTTTGCAACAATCGACAGTCTTAGTTGTAGATATAAGTGTAGGTTTTTTAAGCTATAGCTTAGCAATAACTTAACTTTAATTGCGTAGTGTCCAGCGGCAAAATGTAAACCTTGTAAATATCGCAAAACCAAATTGGATTCAGGCCGATGATAACCGATGGACCTAGAAAACTTTGGAAGACGGATGAGTAGACAATTGCTGAACATAGGCCATGGTGGTTTCATCATCATCATTACGATGATGATGATCATATCATCTATAAAAGTACTAAGTAAATGGCATTTGGAATGTGGTAACGTTATCAAAAAGATATTTTGCTCGGATGTACCTTAAGCTAGATACCGTCTCTCCCACCCAGCATTATTCACATTTTCTCAATACACTGTAGTCTTAAGTATACGCTTTTTCACACATTGGACTCGCGGGCGATGGTGCGAAATTTCAAACATATGAAGTGACATTCAAGTATTCACATCGAAACGCACGTGCGGTCTAAGTAGCGAGCTGGCGGTTTCGCCTGCGCCCGGGCCCGCCCGTTCCGGTCTGAACAAGTACATATTAGGGTACAAACCCTTCCATATTTGATCCGGTCCCTTGCCTCGTTATCCAGCTGCCTCTGTATGTCGTCCGCGTCGTCTAGAAGAGTGTTCGCTCGAGCGCTGGTCTGGTCTTGTGTCATCTCTGTCAAATAAAAAACCAGCCATTAGTTTTTAAGGCCTTCGGCTTCATCCAGTGCGTTAAAACAGTATACGATAAAAAATGAGCTAAATAAGTAAGAAACGATGAATAAATTAATAAAAGTAGATACTGGATCCAATGACAAAACTTGCATTAAAGCAACGTCTAAAAAAATGTTGTATTTAGTTGAATGCTGTAGCAATTACATAGCTACACTATCCCGACGCGTAAGACGCAAAGAAGTAAATTAATATGTTTAAGCAAGAAAACTTATAACTACTAGCTCCAACCCAGCACTTAACTTGCCATTCACATTATATAAATATATTTTGCAATATTAATGTAAAAAAGCCAACGGCGTGCAGTAAGCGCGCTTACCGCTAACTGTAACTCAACTCGCAGCTTGTTTCCTTACAGCGCGCTAATAGCGTGCTTACAGCGAGCCGGCTGCGTGCAATAGCGCGCCGACTCCGAGTCGCCAGCATAACAACGGAACTTGTGGCCGACGTGCAGACTGGGGGTTGCACCCCTCGGCTGGCGCGCGGTCTGTGAGATGGCAGCTTGCCGTAACCTAAATTCGAGGCGACACCGTGCTGCAGCTGTGCCGATGCCGAGTTGAGGCCGAAACTTACCAGCATAATCCAGGGCTCGTATATTGCAACACAAAGTTAAGCTAATCAAAACAAATTTTAATAACGCCACATTGGAAACCATACATTCGATTCATTTACAATTTACAATCACAGCAACTGATCGATTGCAAATAAAAAATATCAAGGGTTTCCAAAAGTGCGTAATTAAGTTGTTCTGTCAGAATATGTCATAAATGACATGATTTTGACGTTTCTTATTATTTTTATTTAATGCAAATGACTTCGTGCCAGGTCCCACGAATTTTTAAAAGTGACTTTAAGGAGTTTCTACGCTGTTTAAAATGCAGCGACTATCGATACACCCCTCGGCAGCCTTATAAATCTTTCACAAAGTTTCAAGCCGCAAACATCCGCTCACTTTAAAAATGCGTTAACGTTTGAGGGATCAAAAGCCTCGCACGATATCGTTAAAATCTGAGCACCGGGCACTCAGAAGTATTGAGCCTTTTTGTATTTTGTTTTATGTCCCTTTTGGTTTGTAGAGTCTAGCGTTCCCAACTTGATTCCGGACTCCACGTTCCAGGGGTTCCAAACTCACATAGAGCGAATCATTTAGCAGCTCTATGTGCTAAGAATGAGTAAATTTGGTAAGTTTATTGAGTATTTCGTGTCTTCTAAGAAATTATTTAAGGCACTTACAGACAAATTTTCCGTCATCAGGCCCCCTAAAAGGTAGACCGACGCTCCGGTGAAGGTCGAGGAATGTGTCTGGATGAAGAAAGTGCAGGACCGATTGCGGTGGAGATCCTTGAAGAGGGCCTATACTCCGCAGTGGGCGTCGAACGATGAAGAAAGACAAATTGTAATAAATAGCCACAATTTTTACTTAGCTTCATATTTGGTAGGTCAAAACATACATTTCGTCAAAAAGGTATCCATACAAGTCTACCTTTAGTTTAAATCCTTTTAAATCTCATGCTGCTTCATTGAATTTTCAGTTAACTTCGGGCATAAAAGAGACAATATGATGAACGGGTAACACAATACGTTTAGAAAATGCATTTTCTTTGTCATTTGTTAGCTCATTAGCTGCCTAGAAAGCTTTTATAACATCACAAGGGCATTCCTTTATAATGCGTGAGGTTAAACCCATTAGACTCAGTCATGGTAAAAAAAAGACCTTTTATTTTCATATGAATGGCATGGTTAATGTTTTTTATTAAATCTGGTTTGCTTTAAGAGCCATATTAAAGATATTATCATAGACTTGCGTTGTCTAGGAGCGGGCTATTTTATACGGCTGTCAAAACCTATAATCATTTACCAAACTACATAAAAGCCCTCCAAGGTAGAAGGAATGACAATGAATTGAAGAAGTTTTTAATTGACAAATCGTATTACCATTTAATAGATTTTTGATGATAAATTGTAATAGTGTATATTTTATTGTTATTTTTTTTTGTTTATTATTATTATTGACTTGTGTTATTAACATTGGCACATTAATTTGACGTTGACATAATTTATTCGACTTTGTAATTTATAATTGACATTAATTGTATTTAATATAACATAATGTATTGTGATAATTTTGAAATATTTATTGTTGTATGATCAAAATTAATGGATACAATTTGTATTGATAGTTTTTAAAATGTATTAACTAAATTTTATTATTTTATCTAAAAAGCATGAATGCCTTAGAAGGTCATATTGTAACAAAATGAACATCTTTTATACCTGTATTGGGAACTGCTGTTACTTTATGGAAGTGATTAAATGAATATGAATATTATGAAATTTTGACAGCTAATCATTTTTTTGCCAAAAACTTGGATTTCAAAGGATAAACCGAAAATCGGAAGCCGCTATAAAGAAGGCATTTCTTTAGACGAGATAGAAAACGATCTCCAGGACACACAGGGGCCTGGCATAACGCTGCGTGAGGTCCTCTTGCTTTGGACATCATAGACACACAAAAACGCGGGCTGGCTGACTAACACTGCAAAATCACTTTTTAACAATTTAAAAACACTTGTGTTAGTATGTATGTTTGTTCCCTTTTGTTTTCGTTTTGCCCCCATTGTTTTTTTATTATGTTGATTTTGTATATGTCTATTTTTTCATTTTGTTCTGTGTATGTGATGTCCTAAATCAATAAATGTTTTTCTTTCTTTCTTTCTTGAAACATTTTCGTTCGTACATTTCGAAATAAATGCTCTAAATACAAGAAAGCCCTAGACGACTAGAATATTAAAGTGCATTCTAAACTGCACTCTTAAACATAGACAAGAAATGCTGGCGAATTTGAAAGCATGCTTTATCTTCAATTCATCATCATCAAATTCATCAATCACACTTGTTTACCCAGTCCTATAAAGATTTGTCGTCGGGGTGTGCATTTTAATTGATAATTATTTAGAATTGGATTCTTTAACTATGAATTGTAAATAGTATAATATTTTTCTATTGCATTATTAAGATTCGCTAGGGTAGAAACAACTTGAATAATGAACCGTACTACTTAGTGCAAATCTAGTGAGATCTATGGTCCTAAGTTCTCGAGCACGGATGACTTCGCTTTGCTATATTTCGTTTTTTTTTTAAAGCTAGAAAAGAATAAGGGATAAAAAATTGTATCGTGCCGAATCCATTTTCGAAAGTACGAGTAGTTCTGCAAGTTAATGTGAAATCAAATATCGCATATTAGTTTGAAGGATTATTTTGAATACTAAGATAATCTGCTGTCCCTCCAATCACTTTTTTGTCCTGTCTAAATCTAGGAATAATTGAAGTGTTATTAAAATAATAATAATTATTATTATTATTTATTCATAAATAAAGGAAATGTGTTCGTTGTTAAAGTCGTTTCTGTAAAGACTTCAAAGTTCGTTGCCTGATTAGTCTAACTAGATTTAGTAAGTGAATAAGCAGAATAATCCCGAAAACATAACTTAGCATATTATATAAATAACAAAATATTATGTTTTTGATTTAATTCGATGCAACCTCGTTAAAAATAAATAAAATCACACCATTTACCTGTGCAATTACGTGTCAGTTATATTTAAAGTAAAGATCAGTGTACCGATACACAATAATTGGAAATAAAAAGCAGCCAGTCACGGCAACCATGCAAGTTACCTTTCAGAGAGCTTCAGTCTATTATCGCAGTTTCCATAGACCGTTGGCTCTTTTTAAAGAAAATGTTAATTTTGCTTCTAATATTTCTCGTTGAAACAAAAGCAACCATCAACCCGCACGGACCAACAATAGTGAACGACTACACAAATTGTATCATTCAGTTAATTGAAGACAACTTTAATAAACCAGGATTACTAATTTTTGCAGACACCGGAAACGTAAGAAGTTCCGTAGCTAGGATTCGGAGCGAAGTTTTAAAGTACATCCATAGAAATATTCGATACTCCGTCCAAATGGCTAGTCCGGAAAATGAAGTGGAAATCTGTGGAACGGAAGACAATATCAACAATCTACTTCTAAATATTGATGTATTTGAAGCCATACCAGTGGCTGACTACTATGTAGTTATTGTTGACACCTTCAACGATCTCAAACTTCTTTTGAGCAAGCTTATCCGGTCTCGTAGTTGGAACCCGCATGCAAAGTTGATTATACTACTGTTTAACTTTGTACCAAACGACCAGACAAACATAGAATATGTTGAAAATATTTTCACCTGCTTATTTAGATACAACGTTGTCAACATAGTCTTAGTCGTCCCCAAGGCGAACAATATCAGAAACTCGATTGTGTACGGCTGGAGGCCTTACGATCCGCCAACGTATTGTGGCTACAACAATGAAACCGCCAAAAATAGACTAATCAAAGAAAATATTTGTGAAAAAGGCAACGTCAAGTACAAAAGAGGAGTATTCGAAAATAGGGTGCCAGCAGATATGGATGGCTGTGTGCTGTACGTACTGGCTTTGGAAAGACAACCTTTTGTGAGCGCTGACAAAGAAGAAGCAAACATAGAAAAATATTTGATGAATGAATTGCTAAATAAATTCAAATTCAAGGCAAATTATGAAATTACGAATGATTTTAGAGGAGAAAAAGTATCGAGTCGGTGGGATGGAGCATTGGGTGAACTGACAGATCGAAAAGGGAATGTGCTTTTGGGAGGAATATTTCCTGACAACGATGTCCACGAAGACTTTGAATGTAGCTTTTCATATTTAGCAGATTCATACACTTGGGTTGTCCCGCGAGCCTATCCGTCCCCACGTTGGGTACCTCTTATAATAATATTTGAGAAAATTGTCTGGATTTCTGTTATATGCGTCTTCCTTATTTGCGTACTTACCTGGAGAATCCTTGGTCAAATGAGCGATGATACTACTTATAACAAAACTACTGGTCATTGCTTTCTCGGTACATGGATCTGTAGTTTAGGATTCGGTACGTATTTTCGTCCATCCAAAGAGTGTTTGCGAGTTTTCTTCGTATTTTTCAATCTCTATTGCATATTATGTTTAACAGCATACCAGACAAAGCTAATAGACGTTCTGAGAAATCCGACGTTTCAGTATCAGATTAAAACGATTGAAGAGCTGGTTTTGAGTGGATTAAAGTTTGGCGGGTTCGAGGAACTGCGTGATTTGTTTCACAACTCAAGCGACCCTTTTGATTACCAACTAGGGGAGCAGTGGATTACCGTTGGAGACATGTCTAAAGCGATGATAGACGTAGCCGTTCACAGGAACTTTTCGCTACTTTGCAGCCGTCTGGAGCTGGCCCATATCGCAGCAAAAATGCCTGAACTTAGCGATAGTTTTGGAAACTACAAGTATTATGCTTTCGAAATGAATGTCTTCACTGTTCCTATGGAGATGGTGGCTATGAAAGGATTTGTGTTCATGGATGAATTTTCGAAGACGATAGGTGTGATGAAACAAAGCGGGGTGAGTGTTAGGATCAGAAATTATTTTGCTGCGTTAAGTAACTTAAAAAGAGCGAATTTGCTGCGCTCCATGCAAATGACGAAGCCAGAAATAGATGCACTGACGTTACAGCATTTACAAGGGGGTTTTTTAGCTTTGTCACTTGGATATGTCCTTGGGAGTTTTACTTTACTACTGGAAATCATTGGAAACAGTCGTTTTTTGAGAGACAAATTGTCTCAGTGTAGGGCGTTTTTCAAACGTGAATTTCTTCATAAGACAGATTAAAGATCTTGATGTTATGATTCCCGATTTTCATTTATTTTTTCACCTCTTCATTTGCTTTAATTTGAGCAGATTTCTTGCTTAGACTATGAACCCTAACTTGTTTCTTTAATACGTCAAAGTGGAAAAACAAATACAAAATTACTAAACAAAACATTTATTATCCTGAAAAGTGCTTATGAAAATACAATAATGTCAATGCTGTACAAATTATTATTCAACAACAAGCACAACTTTTTATTTAGACCACTAAAGACTAGCTCTTAACTATACGAGTAAACTTAAATTAAAATTATTGCCATACCCTAAATTAATCTCAGGAATTTATTTAAATATTTATACAATTGAAGATTGCCATAAAAAAGCGAGATCCGCTGATAACATGCATGGAATGTTGCATTCAAAGTTTATGATTCACAATTTTTAAACAATGTCTTTTCTTTGGGATTGAAGTGAGTAACACTTGTGACTTGAATGAAAAAAAAAGTTTGGTAAGTAACAGCGCCTGCCTTTCTTTAATAAACAAAATAATAAGTAAATTTTAACTTGGCAGTACACAAGGCAGCAGCAAAATTTATAGTTTTGTCACGAAACATATCAACTTTAAGCTTTTAGTTTAATTTTTTGACAGTCGAGCAACAAAATTAGATCAACAGTGTCAATAAATCATAGTACGGTGGCCAGCACGTCACGGTAAACACTGCGGTATCTTATTCGTTTGTGATAAGGACGATTTTGCAATAAAAATAGGTAACCTGAAGTCCTGGCCACTGTACTTTTCAATTGCTCTTGTTAAAGTTTCTCTCCGTCCAAATGCTGAACATTATAATACGAATGATCAGGGAACCTCTCCAGCTCTATGTAGTCTGTCTCAGTGCATAGAAGTCGTTCCAGCATAGCCACTACTTCTGGAAAGTCTGGACGGTCAGTCGGATTCGCTTCCCAGCAGTAGAACATTATGTTATAGAGCTCGCGACGACAGTGTTCCGGTTTTTCGAGCCGGTAACCGCTGTGCACCTGGAAAAATAGCAATGCTTTCATTAGAACAGAAGGGAAAACTTTGTTGCGGTGTTATATCCCGATGTCATAGGGGTTGTAGGTATGGCATTGTGTCTCGAATCGTTCATGTTTATCTCTAAACTAGTCTTATGTGCTAACGACTGCACTATTAATGATTGGACACACAATCATGTAATGGTTTTTGTATGAAAATCTAATATTACTTTTAAGCCTATGTAGATTCAGCCATACGAGTGTAGACCAGCAAAAATAATGCTATATAACACAAGATCACTCGTTAACGGTCACTTTTAATAAATAAGAAGCAATACTTCTGGTTGAGATTCAAAAATGAGATTTTCTTTGTTGAAATAGAAAGTGCGGGAATAGAAGAGTAAATAGCCTGGGCGATATTTTTTATTTTGGACAGTCTATGTTTCTTTTTTCTTAATTAATCAAATAACTAATTATAATGTGAAATGACGCTTATGTTATTCATAACTTAAAACATTAACCTAGAACAATTTCTTTGTTATTTATAACAATAGTTGAACATTTAAGCGTTATTGTTTTGATAAAGGTACATAACGACCATTAAAACTTTCCATAAGATATTAAATAGTCTTGACAAAGATAATTTTGCACAATTTGACACTAATTGGATTCGTAAAATTTATAAATTACAAACTAAAATCTTTAGTCTTTTGAAAAAGAAAGAACTAGAGTTTCACGTACAACACATAATGTGAAATTACATTAATTTTACTAATCTATTGCATTCCTAAATGGGGTACTTTAAAGCGTTTAATTGACTGCAGTTAGTGTTTAAAATATATTTATTTTATTAAAACAATTCTTCAGTTACAATCCTCACTACATATTCGTAGTATAAAGCGAACCCGCTTTCCGCGTCTGTTCCTAGGTCTGCATGTATGTACGCTAAGATCTTGAAAACTACTCGACGGATTATGATGAAGTTTTTGTAATAGATAGAGTACTTATACTCATTACATGCTCAATATATTAGAAAACAATTACATAATTTGTAATCCACGCGGGCAAAGCCACTGGTGTGAAGCCAGTTTAAAATATTATCGAAAGTGTCAGCAAGCACTTCCTATCCTATCCTTTTTGTTATTCAAGCCTCTGTTTTTTACTTTGACTGAAAGTTCTTGTTCTCCTGGGTATATCAATTTGGCTGGGTATAAAGAAATCTGGCCAATAGAACCTAAAAGTTACTAAGCCGCTCAAAATAAAAACCTGTAATGGCTCTATTTTTGATAGTCGGTTCCCCGCGAGAATCGCTGTTCACGTAACTTTATCAGCAATTTTTTTTAGATTTACCAGTTTATTACAATCAAATAAATCTACTTTAATCTAATGTAGAATTTCCCAAATCATAATCGCCAATTTTCCAAATATGTACAGACCATGTACAGACAGAATCAAAAAAAAATTGTGGCACTTTACTGCCATGTCAAATAGATTTTTTTTAAATATTGAAAGTGGTGTCATGGGATAGAGAACAACTCCCTGATGTTGAAAATGTCTGTCTGTTTGCTGGGAGTTGTTGGTTTTAAAGATTCAACAGATTGACTAGAATGAGAGATGGAAAAGGAATGCTCAAAATCATTTGATGAAACATACGCTGGCTCAAAGCCTTAAAAAGCACTTACAAAATTCAACGACTCGATTAAGGTTCTCGGTAGCTCAGTGTTCAGAGCATTGGACCAGACTTCCAAATGTCGGGGGTTCGATTCCTTTTTCGAAGAATTTTTAAGTGTTATGTCTTTTCGAAATTAAAATATAGCGTTGTAAACGCAAAAAATACTTAAAAAATAAAATGTTATTGAAGAATCAAGCACTATATATGCCCCTAAATTATTTTGTTACCTTTTTCATGACGTCACCAGCCGACATGCCGGGATAAGGGGTGGAGCCGAGTGTGACTATCTCCCATAGTAGCACGCCGAAGCTCCATATATCAGACTTTACGCTGAAAATGTCATCGTAGAGGGACTCGGGCGCCATCCATCTGTAAAAAAAGACAATCAGTAATTCACTCTCACTCAGTTTGTGGCTTTAGTAGAACGATGGGTCATAAGTAAATCATAAGTTGCTCTGGTTCATTTTATACATCCGCAAAACATTATTGTAGAAGAAACGCTGTTTACTAATTATGTTTTGGAAGGCAATATAAAATTTGCATTAAATCTAAGTACAGCACTTATCACCAAAATATTGAATAGACGGTTAATTATGTCAAACATGATTTTGAAAGTCCATGAACCTAGGGCCTTATTATTGTATAAAAAATAATAGGATTTACTGCTATTTTTATGTTTATTGAAAGTTTCGTCTATACTGGACGTAAATAGAAAATTGAAGTTTGTATTGTTGATGTTTTCTAACTTTCCCAAATATTTACACATTTATATTTCAGAGAAAATGGAGAGCCTTTACAATATCTCAAAATTCTGCGAAAAGATGTGTTTCAGATATTGGTTGTTTAGTCTAGAAAATTGACACTCCTATTTTTACCATAAAAGTTGAATACAAAAAGCAGCAAAGCAGCAAGCCTAAAAATTATATTATTAAATAACTATCTAAGAAAAAAAAGCTCCTCGAATGTGCAAACTAAAAAAACTCGCTATTTATAAATGGTCTGTAACAGGCTTACTTGCATTTTCGTAAGTTTTCAAATCAAATTTAATCCACTTGAACAAGTTTGAGCTACAATGACTTATCAAATATTTTATTGCACCGTTGCCTGCTCACCTAATTATTAATTTAATGACTAAAGTAAACTTTAAAGTTTGAGACTTTATGACTTAACTTAAGTTCGTTATTAATACCTTCAGAAGTAACTATAAGTTTTATCTGGTAATTATAATGGTTTTAAAAAAGTTCTTCAAGCTCTTGACATAAGTATTAATTGCACTGAATTTTGGTTCTTGACGCGCGAGAAATTTCCTTTAAAGTTTTCACTGTTTTATTTTCGAACTGAAAGAGTTCCAACTTAGTTCAAACTTAGCTGCCTGGCCAGTGATAAGTTAGGAGTTTACAACTTAAGCTGGTCTGCGCCAGACTCGAAGAAAGTTAAGTATTCTCGACGGAGGGGGATTCAAGGACCATACCCAGATAACAGCTGTTTACCGAATTAATTTCAGATGACCATGCTTCTATTTTTGGGTTCAAAGGGATGTTGTAAACACGTGGTAAATAAGGTAATGGAGTTTCATGTACAAAATAAAATATAGGATGTAAAAAGTACCAGCGGAATACAAAGGGGTGGTCTTTAGTTCAAGAACAGTATAAAAATAACATTGTAAAAAATGTGAGTAGGTTTTGGCCTTGGTTATGGCCTACGCCAGACGCGCTGCAAGAAATATAGATTGTGACAAAATACGCTCATTAACGAGTTAATAGTTAAAATATTGTATGTTCATAAAGAGTCATGAGTGCTCAGTTGCACTTCACATACATTTTATGATATATTTTTTTGGGACACCTACTGATAGAAAATGACTACAAAAAATATGACTATTAAGGAGGCCATCTTCATGTTTCCACTAATAGGTCAATTCTATTCCATTTCCATTACAAAATAATGATAATTGGAGTCTAGTGTTTACACAGTGCTATTAGATTTGATTAATATACCCAAGTTGGCACTGAATCAAACCTCAGAATACCCGACTGTGCTTGCAATATTATTACAGACGACGCTTTGAGCTAATTGAGACGAACCAAGGCGAGGCAAGGACTGTTTTCCACAAAAGACAAGAGAAAATGAAATATCATATTCGTGTAAAGGACTGTTTTTCACATTAAAATATTTAACTCTTCTAAGGTTAAATAACATTAAAAACATAATATTTAATCGCAGTAGAGATACAATTGCTAATCTAAAAAGAGTAGAGTAAATTGCGGCGATCCCTTTTTTGAGTTGGCTTCGCATATCACATACACAAACTGCTTGTTTTTTTATTTTATTTCTGTCTTTTCAACTCGTGCATGCAGTAGTTGAACATAGATAGTTGTAAGCAGAATAAACCTCTATGCTGTTATTGTTAATACGCCACCTTAAGTGTGCGTCCACACCACACTGAATGCGCGGGTGCTTTTAATAGTGTGGCGTTAGGCTTTCGCCTTAATCACAGGGTGAACGCAAAGGCACGTCACAAATGTATGATTTTTCCGCGTCCGCCTTTGTCACCGCGCTAGACTTGCAGTGTGAACCCATACATCTAGCTTTTTTTTTGTTGGAAAACAGGTCTTAACTTTCAAGTGGACGCCAGATTATCATTTTCTTAACTCAGAATTGCTTTTGGTCGACTATAAAATTATAAAATAAACCTTTCTTTGTCACCAAACTACATCGTTGTTTTGAGTCACAAACTCTAAAACTTTCAACATGTTTGTGTTAAAATTCACTTTGCAAGTTTAAAATAGTTGAAGCGTGCTTTTTGGACCGTAAAGTTTGTTTTGATGAGTGTTAAAAAGCGCCAAGTTTTATGCAGCTCAAGAATAATTAGGTAACAGGAACTACCAAAAATATTGTTACTTTGACAAATTGGCTTTATTATTTTATTTGTTTACGTACTATCGAAAATCAATAACACGTTTGGTTACACTAACTAACTAACAAACTGTTAATTGTAGAATCTACGGACTGTTGCTGCTGGAGGAGTTTAATAAAAAAAAAACGTACCCTAATAATTATCTAATAATTACCTATGTAAATATATCCATTGTGTTGATGTAATAATCTTATTTTATTTCAAGTTGTTACTCGATTTTCATGCTGTATACACTTGCTTTTGGAGCTGCAATCAAATCTGTATGTCTAACTATGTTTATGTTAATTGTTACGATTGTGTCTCTGTTATGTGTACCTTTCAAAATAAATAAATAAAAGTGCAATATACGGCATAAATTAAATATATGATCTACATTAGGCCTTACTCGTATACCTACGAGTAAAACATCCAGGCAGATTCTGATGTTAAGGGAATGTATACAAGAAACACATATGTACCTAATACTTAGATCTTTTCAAGTTCAAGTATATTACCTTATGGGTAGGCGTCCATCACTTTTCCTCTCATACACATGGGTTCCGCCGACGTCTCTCGCGAGACCGAAATCAGCTACTTTACACGTCCGCTCTTCCGTTATCAGCACATTCCTTGCTGCTAGGTCTCTGTGGATAATCTGCGGACAAAACAAAAGTATATAAATTCAATTTGGACTTTTATAATAATAATTATATTAATAAATCATTGATTTTAAGAATTCCCTCATAAAACACAAAGAGATACAAAAACACAAAAATACAAAATGAAAAAAAAATCACGGTCAAAGTCAAGAATTCGTTAATCATTTAATAAGTAGTTATTAAGATTAGAATTAAATGTAATGTGAATGTTTCGCCAATATTGCCTACCTAATAGATACCACCTGTCAAAGATCACAGACAACCGTTTTGCAACTTTCGTACACAGCCATAACTACTTCATTTTTATAATTCCTAATTCACTCTTCAATTACTTCAATTCAATTACTTCACTTGAATAATTATTTTCATGTTTCAAACTTGCCAAAATAATCATTAAACTTAGTATGCTTAGAATTGAAACAATTGTAACTTTATCTTACATACTACTCTCGTAGCTTATCTTTACTTTATAATGTTATATATAGCATTAGCATGTTTTGATTTAGGATAGGTACCTTAAAATTCAGTAGGTAGCAGCATTCCTAGTACAAACTTGGCTGAAACCCATAATTTCTTAACGACCCTTTTTATTTTCCAAATGACGTTTTATAGTAGCAAAACGTGAAACATTAAATTGATAATTGTCTCCTTTATTATAATAGGTCGTAATTGTTGTACTAATTCATATAAAGGCTCTGTTTTTATTTGACTCATACCAATTACTCGTTAAAATAGCGAAATTAAACTTAAAAAAACTTAAAAATTTATTTATTTATTTAATTTCATATTTCATTTTGATGTTAACTCTTCGATTTAGTTCATTTATTTAAATTTGTGATACCGATGACTTTTACTCAAATATCCCTTAAATCATCAAATTTTGAGATTTAAAAGCAGACAAAATACTTATTGCGCAATAAAAAAAGACTACAACTAAATACGTTGTAGCATTATTCTATCCGAAGTATTTTCCGGAGAATTTTCAATCGGGAAGAACAACTTTTATCTTTCAATGTCGGATGTTAAGATTACGATGACGATTAGAAACTATCTAAATTTTCGGCCTCACTTACCCTCTCGAGCTATACAGGGTGTCCCAGGAAACCTGTACCAGCGAAGGTTTGGAGTTAGGGGACACTAATACCAAACGTTTGACCCTAATGTATTTTCTGTGATATATAACAGGTTTTTTTTGTTTATTTAAATTTCAGGGGGATTTACCTATTAACTGTTTCTGTATGGTGTTTTTTTTAGTTTTTTATTTACTTAATATATGGCCTGAATCTGTGCTCACCTGTACGAATAAAAAACACAATTTCTATCTACTAGCAGGATTCAAATTTTACACTTGATTTCAAGTTCAAGAAATTTAAAAAAATGTTTTCAAATCCTTGCGTGTTGCTATAGTGAGGTTGATCCTTGAGTTCCAAAAAAAACTGCTGCAGCTGGCTTATGATGATACTGAAAGCTGGTGACGAACTGTCTGTCTCGCTTACCCCTCGTGAGCTAAGGAACTCCATCCCTCTCGCGACTTGAAACGCGAAATGTGTAAGGTCTCTTGAAGTGAGGAACTGACTGCCATGCGTATTGCCATAGTGACGCTCAGCTCTGGAGTCCCTTAGAAACTGCTGCAGCTTGCCTATGCTCACGAACTCCATTATCACTAGAGTTGGCTCCTGGAAACAGAGAAATACTTTCATGTTGTAAAGAAAGTTAAGTTTACAGTTCTAATTACTAAAGTTCTGTATACTAAACAATGGTCTTATTTTGCACATCATCAGCTTTTTTCAGAGGTGAGGTGCTTGTGGCGCAATGGTTGCAGCGCTTTGGTAGTGATACCTAAAGTTAAGCAACCTAAGGCGCGGTCATGTTTGGGATGGGTGACCATTCTGTCCATTTGAGTGACGTCTATTTCGTGCTTCGGAAGGCACGTTAAGCTGTTGGTCCCGGTTAATATCGATAGATATTAGTCGTTAAGCCTGGTCAGAGGCCCTCGGGTTGCTTAATAACATCTGACAGTAAGGTTGGTCACTTACCTTACAAACACCCCTCCACTAATCCGCACTGAGCCCGCGTGGTGGAGTATGGCTCGGACCACCTCATAGTTGTGGTGAGGCCTGTGCCCAGCAGTGGGACGTATATAGGCTGATGAGAGTGAGAGCTTTTTTCAGAACTATTAGTAAGTAGGTTACAGTAACAAAACTCGTAGCTAGGATGGGACCTTTCATTTGCTCAAAAGAAATGCGAAAATCGGGTAACACCATAACAAAACTTTAATGCTACAAGTCCTATAATTTGAAATTGAAATACAAATGGCATAATTATGCTATTTTGCAGCCCGACAGACATATTTTCCATCCACTTAGTGGCGTAACGCCGAACTAGCAATGACACGCAATGGATGCGAATTCTTATGTCTCGTCTCACGACGAACCCAAATATGTCTGAGATTCCAATGTGAATTCCAGAAATTCTACACCCCGTGTCTTTGGTATCTGAGGCGTGCGTCTAGGCTGTAGTAATGACGAAACATTCCTCACCTTTTCAGTACAACAGCCAATGAGCCTCACGACATTTGGATGAGTGCCGAGATTCTTCATCACAATCAACTCTTGTAAAAGATCTGCTTTCTCTTTCTCTGAGGCGTTCTCTTTCAGCGTCTTCACAGCCACAATTTGCTCCCCTTTTTTACCTGGAAAAGACATTTTTAAATAATACTAGCTGACCCAGCAAATATCGTTTTGCTATATAAATGTCAAAGGTGAACCTGACTTATCACTAATGGGATATGAAAAATAGATGTTGGCCGATTCTTAGACCTACTCTATATGCTGTCAAAATTTCATGAGAATCGGTCAAGCCTTTTCAGAGGAGTACAGGAACGAACATTGTGACTCAAGAATTTTAAAAATAGAGATTAGGTACTTATTAAGTATGAAGCACCAGATATATAGAGACATCTAGTACCATGCTAAATAACAAAGACAGTATAGAACATCCTCCTTGTCAAAATAAAATGTGTTTCTTTTACATACCACCTCATATTTGAGGCGAATCCTATTTGTCTAACAGCGGTAGGACTTACATAAAAATATACATAAATATATATAAGTACTAGTCTACTTTATTTTTTTACGAAACTATCTCTATTATTCCACATTATGAAGCGTTGTACCTGGCGTTAAATTATTATGTTACCAACAATGAGCAGATCTGGCAGTAAACAAAACTAATTACGTAATTAATAATCACTTAGAGATCTAAGTGCCCTGTCAGATGACAGGGTACCGAAAATAGCCGTCATAATACAAGTGCTACTTATAATAAAGAATATCATTTCGTAGCCTAATGAAAAAGGATTTTTGAAAATCATGAAAATAAAAACTGTAACATAAAACCAATTATTACACAAAATACACTCTTTTGCAAAAAAACGGGCACCTAAGGAAATTTACGTTCTAAGGTCGATTTGAGTTAATTAAATGAAATTTATTTCTTTGACGTAGTCTGTATACTTATAATCGTGTAAATTAATGCGCGTGAAGTGAGTTCGGGCAACTAAAAGAAAAAAAACGATGGATTCTTTAAAACCGATGTACACGCCCAAACAATAAGAAGTGGTCGGCAATAAAGATAAGATTTTTTTTTTACTTTTTTTAATTAAATAAAGTTACAAATGTAAAAACCTAATACCGAATGTGACCTCCTCTTGCCAAAATCACAGCTTGAATCCTTCTGGGCATGCTTTCCACGATGTTTTTAATAACGTTTTGAGGAATTCGTTCCCACTCTTCTGCAATGACGCTTTTTAGCTCCCTGATGTTTTGTGGAGCAGGTTGCACTGATCTTACACGTCTCTTTAGAACATCCCAGACATGCTCAATTGGATTGAGGTCAGGACTTCGAGCTGGCCAATCTAAACGACGGATCCCAACTTCTTGCATGTACGCTTCCACGTCGCCAGAACGGTGCGAGCGAGCATTGTCGTCCATAAAAATGGAATCTTCCCCAAGTGCAGTCAATGTGGGTTGTGCATAATATGGAATTAGGACTTCCATTATGTACCGATGTGCATTTAATGTTCCATTTTCTATGAAAACTAACTCCGTACGCTCCGTCGAATTAATTGCTGCCCAAAACATAACGGAGCCTCCGCCATAAGGAGTGATTTCTTCGAAACACACTTCCGCATAGCGTTCCCGTGGTCTTCGCAGCACTCGCCGGCGTCGGTCCTCTCCACACAAAGAGATTCTAGCTTCATCAGAAAACAATACTTTATTCCAGTCCTCCAGAGTCCATGAAGCACAGTTCCGAGCAAACTGAAGTCGAGCAACACGGTGCTCACGGAGTAATTTAGGGCCCCGAGCTGGGCGGTAACTCCTGATATTGGCAGCCAAAAGCCTCCTCCTGACCGTCCACAAGCTAACTTCTACTCCTCTTACTTCTTCAAGGCTCTTCTTCAGGTCCACACTTGACGCCTTACGATTCCGCAACGCCTGACTCACCAAAAAGCGGTCATCTCTTGGTTCTGTGCATCGTTTTCTTCCCGAACCGGGTCTTCTTTTGACCGAACCGGTCTCTTGATACCGTTGCCAAGTCCTCTGGACAGTTGAACGACTCACATTTAGCCGCTGAGACACGTAAGTTTGCGAACAACCTTCTTCAAGTAGGGCTATAATTTTACCGGCCCTTATCGCTTTATCACTCATATCAAAAAGTGGTATTTAATGTAAAAATAAAGATTAAATTGTTTAATTTGCAGAAAATGTCCAAAAAGTTTTAAAATATCGTAATCAGTTAAAAATCGTTTCAGCAATTCGCGCCATTAGTAAAGCAATTTTAGAATAATCCACAATAATCATTATTTTTCTTTTATTAATTTCAAATTTTAAATTTGGAACGTAAAGAATCATGCCAGGATGCTTCAAATAACATGCCAATACATCGTCAAATTAATAAAACCTATTTCTTGTTCTTCTTCATTAAAGTAGAGGAAAAAATCTAAAGTGCCCGTTTTTTTTGCAAAAGAGTTTATGTATTAGGTCCTTACATATGAAATTGGCGTTTTGTCGTACTGGCCACTTTGATCACAAATTTTTCCTATTTGGTTAGGAATTCGAAATTCAAATTTATACAGCTATTTCCACATGTAGTTGTGTTTCGTAAACCGTCATTCATTTGTTTTTTTACTTATCTTTTTTCTGTTTGCATAGCTCAATTTACAAAATGGAAAATTTGAAATATCGCGTTATTTACGAGTACGAGTTCCACCGTGGCACCAGTGCTGCGGAAACGGCTCGAAGGGTTAATGATGTGTATGGCGGTTGTGTCGCAAAAGAAAACACAGTGCGTTTTTGGTTCCAACGTTTTCGTTCTGGAAATTTCGACCTGCAAAACAAGCCCCGTGGACGGCCGGAGACCCAAGTTGATAATGAAGAATTGAAGGCTATTGTGGAAGCGGATCCATCGCAAACCACGTCCGAGTTAGCTGCAGGCTTTGGCGTTAGTGATAAAACTGTTTTAATCCACTTGAAGCAAATTGGGAAGATTAAAAAACTTGAAAGGTGGTGAGTTGGTTCCTCACGAATTGAGTGAAGCAAACCGGCAAACGCGCGTCAACTGCTGCGTTACATTACTTGACCGGCACAATAACGAAGGGATTTTAAATCGAATCATTACCTGTGATGAAAAGTGGATTCTCTACGATAATCGGAAGCGCTCATCGCAATGGCTGGACCCTGGCAAGCCAGCCAAAGCCTGCTCCAAGCGAAAATTGACCAATAAAAAGTTACTTGTAAGCGTTTGGTGGACTAGCGCCGGTGTCGTTCATTACAGTTTTCTCAAATCTGGCCAGACGATTACGGCAGATATCTATTGTCAGCAATTGCAAACCATGATGGAAAAGCTAGTTGCTAAACAACCAAGGCTGGTCAATCGCTCTACGCCACTGCTGCTTCACGACAACGCTAGACCACACACTGCACAACAGACGGCTAGCAAATTAGAAGAACTTCAATTGGAATCTCTAAGGCATCCACCGTACTCCCCGGACCTTGCTCCAACAGATTACCATTTTTTTCGAAATTTGGATAACTTCTTGCAAGGGAAAAAGTTCAACTCAGATGGGGCAGTCCAAGTCGCCTTCAAAGATTTTATTGATTCCCATTCGAATGGTTTTTTTAGTAAAGGGATCAATGAACTACCTATGAGATGGCAAAAGTGCATAGATTACAATGGCTCATACTTTGATTAAATAAATATGCTATATAAAAAAATTTCGACTTTTTGTTCCTCCCATACAAAACGCCAATTTCATAGGTAAGGACCTAATATAACAATGAAAATTGTCTTGTAAATACCAAAATCTCATTATTTACAAAAACATTTTCTACCTTCATTGTTTGTTTACCTTAAAGAATTGTTTATCCTTAATTTCGAGATGATTTTCAAAATAAGAAAAGAACGTGTACTCGTATTGTTTCATCTACACTAGCCAAAACATAGTGTTGTCTTTTATTTTGCCTGTTTTTTGTTCCATAAGCAGAGGTCCTAAGTAATAAATAATAAAATATAATAATAATAATATTTCTTTATTGCACAAGTACAATATAAATCAAAATACAATTATAATAAAATAAAATTAGAGCAGATTGCATTGTGCAATTTGAGATTGCAACGCAAGATATTTCGCAGGGGTCTCCAAACTAGACAGAGCCTGTGTGTGACTTGGGAGAACCATTATAAATATTTAAATTCCCAATACATTATTGTCAAAACATTATTGTCCGTCTATCTGTCACCAGGCTTTAGGTATGTATCTCACCAACCGTGATAGCTAGACAGTTGGTATTTCATAAATGACGTGAGTATAGTATAGTAGTATTCTGTTGCTATAATATCAGCATCGACGAACACTAAAGTTTTTTTTAAACCCGACTCCCACTTGTCCACTTATTACTTTTTTGCTGAAACCATGATAACTCCAACAAGAATTTCGCTTGTAATCATCTCCTTAAAACTTCCGTGTCTGAAGCAAAGTTTTTTTTACGAGTTTCAAAATTACGCAAACTTGCCCCGAGCTTTCCGGGGTGAAACACCGACGGGGAAAAAGCATGAAAGTTGTCATTGACCTCTGCAAGTTGATTGTGTGTAAAAATAAATTACTTAAGATACTTAAGACTGAGTAACAGCAAGTTTATTTGTTCAAAACGAAACGCCAAAATTTAGTGTTATAAGTCAAATTAGAATTTTGTTACAAACATATACTACTTTTTGCCTAATGAATGAGCTTTTTCACCCTACAACCCTTTTTAACCCGTCGTAACTGTAATAATAAAATACTTGTATGTATCTAGATACGCGTAGTTTAATCGATTACACATGGTACTTATTTTATTATTATACCTGTCTATTTAACGATATTGCAGGAAGTTATTGTAAAAGCACAATATTTATTGGAAACGGAAATAACAGCTTCCGAGAAATACTTAAATCTAAAACCAAGGCTATTTTCGAGTTTATTCCGATTGCCACGAAAATATCGTTTGGGCTCTTGACATTTCACGTCGCGGCGCTTCTTTAGGTTTTCCTGCTTTCCGTCTCGACTGTTCTTTATTTATTATTTTATGGGCCAAACTTTTTCACCTGATATTTTAACGAAATGGCCAGGTACGAATGCCAAAAAACTTTGTTATTGTGGCCTTGGAAAGATTTTCTTAAGATACTGTTATTTTCTCGGTAAAGCTGTATACATGTATAAATACATGGGATTTCAATACAGAGTAATGTATTGAAACGAAGATTACTGAGTAGAAGAAAATTTAATGTTTGTGGAGTCGGCGATCAATGGCCGCAGGTTTTCAAATCATTCGTAATGCTCTTTTGCAAACATATATTTTACGATTATGTTAGTTTTTCTGCGAACTCATTATATACCTCGTGTGTTCATAAGTTTTGAGACAAACATTGTGCTAAAAAAAAAGAAATAAAAAATTACTGGCTGCCATTTATTTCTTTTTTAATTTTGAATTTCGAATGTTAACTTTTAATTCCTTTGATTTTCAAATTCATTTCTTTCAATTTTCTCCAGATGGAGAGAACAAAAGAATTGCTGCGACCGTGATTTCGCTATTTAAAGCGGGAAAAAAACCAACGGAGATTTTCCGCGAGGTGAAAACTTTTGATGTGGGCCGTAACTTCGTGTATTACACTATTAAACGATACAATGAGACAAGTTCTTTGCAAGATCGCCAAAGGAGTGGTCGGCCGCGCTCTGTAAGGACGCCTGCGAACATCAAAATCATCCGAGAGCGACTTCGCTGAAATCCATGTCGAACTCAGAAAAAACTAGCTCTGCAGACTAATATTTCGCACGTTTCAGTCAACAGAATACTGAAATATGATCTTAAGGTGAAGGCGTATAGCCGTAGGAAAGTTCATTTTTTAAACGATCGTCTTCGTAAATTGCGACGCGAACGTTGTCCAATACTGCTTAAGAGAAACGATGCGAGGAAAATACTCTTCACCGATGAGAAAATCTTTACTGTCGAAGAAAAGTACAACCGACAAAACAATAAAGTGTTTGCAAAAAGTAGCAAGGACGTCCCAGCTTCAACACGGAATGTCTAGGTACTCATCATCCGGCTAGTGTGATGGTATGGTGGGGAGTTTCGTATGAAGGTGTCACTCCGCTCCATTTCTGTCAACAAGGCGTCAAGGTGAAAGCCAAGAACTATCAAACTGACATCTTAGAGCCTGTTGTGAAACCCCTGTCCCTTACTTTGTTTCACAACAAGGATTGGGTTTTCCAACAGGACTCAGCGCCATCCCATAAAGCAAAAACCACCCAAGCGTGGTTGAGGGAAAATGTGCCGGCCTTCATCGCGGCGAACGAATAGCCGGTTCAAGCAGGTTGAGGTCGGGGCTGGAAGAGTCCAGCCCCGACCTCAACCTGCTGGATTATGCTTTATGGGCTGAGCTAGAGCTCAAGGCCTGCCGAAAGTCCCACCCAAACTTGGAGTCACTGAAGCGAGCTCTTGTCCGAGAAGCAAAGCGAATCCCGCTGGAAAAGATTCGTGCCAACATTGATGACTGGCCAAATCGTCTAAGGGCCTGTATTAAAAACATGGGTGGTCATTTTGAATAATAATAATTATTTTTGTTTATTATTATCTACGAATTCTTCACTGAAAATTTTAGAAATACCTATATGTTAATTTAAAAAAAGTTATGCAACTTTTATTTCGTCTCAAAACTTATGCACACACAAGGTAAATTAAGATTCAAATACCTTTTGTTCAATATTTCATTAAATTTAAGTATTTTAATGGCATTTTTTACAAAAGAGATATGGAAAACTAAAGGTAAGCTGCTTATTTTGGCAAAAAATTATTGTAATTCAATAATAATTCAAAATGGCAAAATAATATTTTTAATAAATATTTGTTACGGGTCCTTATTAGGTACCGCAATACTTACTTACTTACTTAGACTAGACTTCGATTATCTTATTGCGTTAAAGAAAATATACGGTTCTTAATTGTTTTTTGACAAAATTGAGTATCAAATTAACTTTTTATATTTGAGCTTGTAACTTAATTCACACGGCAACATTGTATTGACTCCAATATCAATTTTTTGCACTGTATAGAACCATACTGCACCGAAGAGCAATCCGTTAAAGTTTTGTAGGTGTTTCTAATAGCGATGCAACTGCCCTCTCTCGGCTACCCGACCGCAGTGCCGCAGTGCCGCATGAAACGATCTCGGAATACTCCCTTAAAGCAGACAGTGAATCACTCGCGATCAGTCTTCCTGTTTCGAACGTATTTTAAACGAAAGCAAGTCAAAGTATGGAAGCGAGAGATTCACTGATGAAGCTTTTTAGCCGAGGACTTTTAATTGGATGTTTCGTTCATTGCAGGATTATCTGTAGAGACTCAGTAACACGGAACGAGTTTTTCAATCGTTATTTGTTATTACCTTCATTTTGATTACAATAGTTATTTGTTATACAAGAGTGCAAAGTTGCTTTTTCACCGCGTGTTCAAATTTGATGACCGAGCAAGCGAAGGATTCTAAAATTTCAAAATTCAAAATTAGAATCTTGAGCGTTAGCGAGGGAATCAAAAGAGCACGAAGTTAAAAATCTTTGCATTCGAGTGCAACACGTAACTTTTCATTCCACCTTAGCGAGGAAATGACTAAATGCAAAAAAACCGTTGACAATCACAAGATAGGTACTTTTATTTCAGTTTAGGTATTAACTACTACATTATGACAGGTAAGTATTACAGAATAATCTTTAAATTATAACAAAATAATACTTAGGTATAATTAATCAAAATTGAAAGTAAAGTTGCTACAGTTATTTAAATTGAGTGTAATATATTTGTTGGGTACTGTAATATTGGTGTTAGTCACTTTTGTACTGTTTTTCGAGTGCTTGCTTTCTTGTTCTCGGATAATTCTATAAAATATGCCAGCAAAACGTTTTCTGAGAAAGTTTTGGCTCCTTTTGCTAGTCGCCACGTGTTGAACATAACGTACTGTTTTAAATACTTCTCGCGTGATTGCTGAGGGAGAAAGCTCATTTGCGCATTATTAACAGTTTCAGTCAATTCTGTTGGCGTCAAACAATCTTCCTCGACGCTAGAATCACTCATTTTAGTTTTTTCGCTTGTTTTCAAGTTTCTTGTTTTTAAATAAGGTTCAACAATGACGTGAAAAAATGCCGCGTAAAGAACCGCCTACAAAGCAAATTGAAAAAAGAACACCAAGAAGGTTCCGAGTTTGAGTTTTTTACAAATTAAAAAAATGTTGTATGATATATTTGGCACCATAGAGGTAGCAATAAATAGGTTTAATGATTTTTTTAATTCACAAACTTAGTGCACACGATGTTCTAAATTCAAATTTACTTTCACCTCTAGTGAATAAAAACGGCTTTTCCACTCAGATATTGAAGAGCAAAAATACTCTTTCCGAGATGGTGGGATGAAAAATGAATTTGACATTTGCAGGTTCCTGTTTAATTTCTACTAAGGCTCATCGATCCTGCTGGCCAAACAGAGCCCGTAGACGAAGTTGCCATTTATTATTTTAACCCTACCTATTGGTTATCGGGTCTAAACGCGAACTATTTTAACGAGTATTTAGGTACTAACTGCTCGACGTTTCGGCTGGATTGCACACAGCTGTGGTCACGAGCTGACTGAGTGGCATAGTTAAAGTTGCCATTGCATACGTCGCTGGCGAGGCGACCAAACGCTACCTTTGCAAAGTGTATAGAGGGAACATTTGCCAGTGGTTATGTGACGCCAGCATAGGCAATTCCATACATTTTGTTAGTGAAGCTTTTGGTATCTTCGTATGCGATGTATGCATATGTAAATTTGCCTCGGGCCATAGGGTTCTTATTCACAATTTTGTTTTCTGCTCAACAGCAACTCCTTTTTCATTTTGTCCTATTTTCGGACCACCACCGATAACTATGTAGGATGATGAGAGAGAGAGAGAGAGAGAGCCTTTGAACGAGTTGTGTTTTTCGCAATAAGGCCAAATCAACAAAATGTCTTACCATCAATATCAATTGCTTGAGCCCTGAACACCTGACCAAAAGCCCCTTCTCCGATGATGTTGAACACCCTGAGTCGGTGGCGAGGGAACTCCCACTCATCTATTGGTTCCTCCTTGGTGATCGTCGTTTCGTCTGAGAGCTGGAACCAACGGTACATATAGTACTTTATTAAGTTTTTTTTTGCGTTCACAACGCTATTTTTAATTCGAAAAGACATAACATTTAAAAAAATGCACTTATAAAATTCAACGACTCCTAAAAGGTTCTCGGTAGCTCAGTTGGTTAGAGCATTGGACCGGACTTCCAAAGGTCGGGGGTTCAAATCCTCCCTGATGACCGAAGTCGAAAATATTTTTTAAGTGTTATGTCTTTTTGAGTACATAGAGTATTGAAATGAAAGTTCTATAATGGAGCATCTTCTGGCAGAAATATTAGTTGCAGAGCTTAAGCCTATACATTACTGGGCTCTGGACTTCTATGAACTTAATACAATCATCATCATTAACTTTATTTTTTTTAGCATTAGCAATGCAAATTTATTTACAAATTAAAACACACGTAAAGAAAAATGGACTGCCACGGGCGGGATTCAAACTCGCACCTCTCGCAAGCCGGGCAATTGGTCTCCCAATTGACCCGTGACAATTGCTTATCGGTCCAAATTTATTTTTTAATTGGGATAGGAAAGAGATCGCCCGGCTTACATTAATCACCCTCATTTTATAAAAGCAAGAAGGACCGTATATCTTTTGTCACGAAATACTTTCCAACTTACTACAAATAGACTATACTAGATGTAGGAAAATGATTTTATTTTTGGAAAGGCTCTATGTCCTCTATTAAGAAGTGTGTATCCATTCGCACCAATGAAACGAAATCACATACAATAATTTATGAAAAGGCGATGTTGTAGTACCTAGGCTTAGACAAGGTCACGAAGAAAACTTGTCAAGCAAATGAAAGACGATACTTAACAGTATTAGTTTTGATGAGTTTAGTGCAAAGAACCAGTATAATCCCCAAAGAATCAGAAAATGTAATTTGTTACAGAAAAACTATTTCATAACAAGCCACAATACAAATTAAATTTCAAGGTCGAGGATGAAAGAGATGAATGTGGAAACAATGTTATGAGAATTGCGAAACGAAATGAAATACTCGGGTTTTATCAAAATGTTTGAGATGTTATACAAGCTGTGACTGCCGCGAATTTCGTTTCAAATTAAACAACTTAAGCAAAACTGGAACTTTTTTACGTATTTTATTTCTTTTAATAATTAACGTTGTCAACATTGACGGTTAATCAAGGCTTAAAGTAAACCAAACTTATGGAACCGCAGGATGGAACTCATTTCTTTTTTCTATCTACTACACTCAGTAGATTCGCTGTTCAAATAATGTAGGCTTTATTTTAATGATACTGTCAACTTTAATATGTTAAATGACCGTAATATTCAGTAGCCGGATTACAACTGCTGAATATAGGCCTCTGGCAAATATAAAATTATCAGTTAAAAGCGGCCTGCATCTTATTTTAATTCTCTAAAGATTTAAAACTACTTCAAACGGGAATAAACGCGATACGTGTTTCGGTATTTACATACCTTTAATTTTTACCTGACGTTTCCATCTGCAAAGATTACAGGTCGTCAGTGAATCGTACCTGCATCTATCGCTGTGTTTTTTTTTAAGTTTAAGTTCGCAAAAACAGCTTGTATAAAAACAGTTGATGGAAACCAGGCCCAACTGACCTGCAAGTGGTTGGCGTCCCACGCCTCGTATCGGTTGGAGTACGCCCGAGGTCGGTCCCACATGTTTACCGACGAGTCTTGGAGGACTATACCGCTCGGATCTTTGCTCTGTGGACGACAGATGTCAAGAGGTTTTTTTATGCGAATACGAAATTGCCTTTACTTATACTAGTTTCTGAACAGGGTCATTTTAATCTGACCCAAAACAGGTAAATTTTTAAATTGAGCTGTGAATAGAATCAAAAAAGCCGAAAATTCGAGACTATTTCGACGACCTCTATATGAGAGTCACGAAGCACGATCTGATATTTGGATTGCCTTGTTCCTCAAATCGTGCATGACGAACAATTCTGTTCATCAGTTACACTATTTATAAAGATATCCTAAAAAACCTGATAGTAAGACAGTAATATATTCCAACTTACCATGTCATCCTTCTTAGGTTTTGATTTAGCAGAATTGTTCTTTCTCCACACGAAAACGATGACTGCTACCACAATGATCACAAGACCTCCAATGGCAACCACTGGTATAACTGCTAACGGGACGTCATTACCCAACGGCTGTTCTTCAGTTGTTTCAGATATGTTGATTTTGTTGTTACTTTCATCATCTACTTTAGTGAATTTCTCAGTGACATTCTCTATTCTCTTATTAGAAGCAGCAGTTGTGAGTGCTGTCGTATCAGGTACTGTTGTCACTTCTTCTGTTATGCTTTCTGTTGCTTTGGTAGTGCTGTGAGTAGTACTTTTTGTTGTTAAGTAATTTGATAAATCTGGCGGTATTTGGACGTTTGAAAAGTTGGGTTGGCCTATTGGCAGGAACGGTGGTGGATGAGGTATCGGCCTCTGGCCTAAATCGTTGGTGATTGTAGCTAGCACTTCTGTTTTCAGAGGTATGAACCCGTCGGAGACTGTGACCCATAGCGAGTACGAGCAGTTTTCCTAGAACAAATAATTTGATCTGTTAATTCACTCAAACATTTCAACTTTCAAGTTGTACGTTTGAAACTTAGTTTAATTTTGTAATTAGATTATTCTTTGACGTATTTCAAATGGGATTGAAATTTCGAATTTTAGTTATTATTTGTAACTCAACTTAGCATAATTTTATAAAAATGGCACATCTTATTTGAATTAGGACTCCAGACAAGCTGTCTTCTTGTTTCAAATGTACTTAATGAAATTACATAAAATCAATTTGACCATCACACAGGTTTTAGAAATGTTTAATACAAGTGGGCCTAGACAAAGTGATATTAAATTATCGAAATATAATATGAATCAAAAAGTACCATAAGGCACAAGGCACACTTGCATGTATTATACAATGTAATCCAGGAAAAAGGTACGTACTTAGAGGTTTTAAAAGCCATCTTGACTTTCCTATCAATTTTATCCGATTCCGACCGATTTGTCATCGACACTAAAAATGTTGTAATTTTGTTTCTCGTGGACAAATAAGGCAAAAATTATGTGTAATTCGCAACTCTCCAAACGAGCCGCGGCGACTGGTTGACCCGATAGGAGACTGACTAAATAGGAGAACCTTACCTTATCCAGAAGTGTGTCATTGACCGTCACCTCGCCAGTTTTCGGGTTGATAGTAAACGGAGCTGGTGGTCCAGACGTCTCCAGGCCAAAGGTGACATTCTTGTTCCAAGTTCTCTCCCTTAGGACCCGCGTGACGTGGGACCCTATGGGGTCTGAGGGCATCGCATACCAGTTGCGGTTCACATGGGTGATCGCTGGGATGTTGAAGTCTTGGGGGAACTGCGCTGATACTGGAAAAGGAAAAATGAAACAATTATAAATGGGATCTTGTACATAGCAAAGGATTAAATGGAATGTGCATTAGCTGTCATTTTATGACGTACGGCGCTAAATGTATCATAACCTGAAGCTGGGATATCAACAACATACCCCTCCACTACAAAATATATGTATAAGCAGTTTTTATCACCTGTTTAAATAATCTCCAACCGCATTAGAACGTATGCCTCCTTTAGGTTCTGTCATTTCCGCTGTCATTCCTTTTAATTGACCGACTTATATCAAGACAAGGGGTAGTCATAGAGGGGAAAATGTTTAGTCGTGGAGTGTTGCTAGGTATGCTGATTGTTGCATTGACCTATAGAAATATTTACACAATGTTTTAGAAAGTTGTAAACATTATGAAACCTTAGTGCCTTACTGAAAAGCGTTCTTTAAAAAGACACTTGTGTTACTCTCGTGTGATTATTCTGTATACTACAATTTTGCTTAGTGATCCTTTAATCACATTCTTCTAGCTACGGTAAATACGGCGACAAATTTCAAACAGAGATGAGCTAATCGGCAGCATGCGCGCAATTGGAAGCACACTGAAACTACAAAGTATGTTACAAAAAAAAATGTTTAGGCAATTGTTTAGTCAACCGAATAATTGGCTAAGTCAATAATGTAATACTTAAATACTACTACGCTTGTATAACAGATCAAGTGGAAAAAGTTAGCTACTAATTAATGTAGCCTAATGAATTCCAACCTTGCTCAATGTAAGTACTCTGGTACGTGACAGTACAAAAATATAACACGAAATAAGACATAACATAGGTTACGAATGATAATAATCTTAGCGACGCTGTATCCATTTCAATATTATCTCAATGAATGAATTATTTATTTACTTAGCCGAATTACTCGAGTAATAAATTATTAACACATCGTTTAGTGTTTAATATAACAGCTTGAATATATGTTATTACTTAGTAAAGTATCTACACCTGATTACCGTCTTAAAAAAATACCTGAAAGTGACTGAAAAATATTCATAGTCGTAGAATTTTTTTAAATTGGAAATTTTACAAAATAAATCACTTCTTTTAATATATATGTAGAGAGAGAGAGAGAATATGTATGTAGTTAAGGTCTAACTGGACAACCCACAACTTTCTATAAAGAATAAATAGCAGTTATCGCATATAATAAAATATGAAAACTCTATCTCCGATTGATTAACTGTACTATACTCTCATATTTATGGCCGTTTGAAATTATAGACCTTGGTTAGTAATTTGTTAAGACAATAAAAACCATTGTCGAAGAGTTATTTACTGAAGACAATGTTTTAACTTGTCCTCTTAACCTACTACACCTCCCAATGGCTAGTAACTGTTCGTGAAATTGATGGCTATACCTCAGCACTTATGGATTAGTAGACAGTAAACTAGATAGGGTCCTAGTATTAATACTCATTTTATTGTTAAACGACAAACAAAATGTGGATCTAATATGAAATAGTAGTATGGGATATAGGTGCCTACTTGTAGTTGAACTACCTACAACACAGCCATTTTGGTAGACTCATACATAACAATAGTCCTCCTGGCCGATTTCGACCACGGCGGCCAATCTCAACAGAGATCAGCCAACTACGCAGACGATATTATAATGCACAATTGTGAGCGCAATACACAGGTGCACTTACTGTTCCTTCACTCTCAAAGTTCGGTGAGATGGCAATCCGACAAGACCGGAGGGAGATCAGACGCTGGACCAACGGCTTAACGTGCTTTCCGAGGCACGGGTGTGTAACACCGCCAACTTCCCGACTTCCAGCTGTTTTTGAGAAAATTATGACAGAAAATCTCAGACACAATTTTATACATACATATTATCATCATCTCTCTCATAGACAATATCATCGTGAGCATCCGAAAATGACATAAAAATAATAAACTTATTAATGTTATAATAAAAAAAAACTTTCACTCAAAGTTTTAGGCGTTTAGGGATTGTTTAAGTAAAAGCTTGTCTCGTACCAACGTTCTTGCAATATTTTTCCTCTGTCTCACCTCAGTGACTACTCAAATCTTCTATTTTGAATTTTGACTTCCAACAAACTGCTCAACATTGTCACTGTGTTCATATTTCTTCTGCTAATATTTTCGTTTACAAACGTAACATCGTAGTTTCGTCCTTTGTTATTAAGTTCCAAGCGGATACCCTACTCTGTAAGCCGTGGTCTATAGTTTCGGATTCAGGTGTCCCTGTCACACTTACAAGTTTGACCGTGCTAGTGAACGCGCTGGCTAGACCCGAGAATACGAACGAAACATTAGGAAGTACAGCCGCAGGACGAAACCGGTTTGGTATCTCAACCATCGCTGGCACCACGAGGTATCAAATTCCAAATTCGAAGCGTGGCCGTGACTCAGACATACCCCGAATACACAATCATCTACATAAAGTAAACGGTGTTTTGGTTCTAACGTTGGCAACGGTTTGCGATTCAAATCTTGAATAGTATACACACGACAGCACGTCAGCGCAAACACTGTGCCATCTTATGCAATTTTTTAAAAGGGTGTTTTGCAACAAAATTGGAAAGCTTAATGCGGTGTAGTCTGTACATTTGAAGTAATGTTACTTGGGATAGTTAGTGTGTAGATCTCTGCGGAGAGTCAAAAACATTATGTACCTATATTGGAAATAAATAAAAAAAATACCGCCTACATAATTCAATATTAAAAATACAACAACATCACATACATTGATCTGACTCCGTGGTTAGCATAAGCACTTGTGGAACAGATAACAGAATCGAGAGTGATATTACAAATAAACTGTAATAAATACATATAACACCCAAACCGGTACAAACAGACATGTTCATGCACACAAATGTTTGTACAGTGCGGGGATCGAACCCGCGACCTCTTGAGGTATAGTCAACTTTTTGACCATTATACCTTTATATTATACATTATTATGTGGTAGGATATGTTACTATTTATATTACATAAGTTAATATTTAAGTCATCTAATGTAACATGTTTGTTTATAATCCCTAAATAAATAAATAAATACCAAAGTGGTCGTCGGGTACCAAAGATAGGAACCAAAAAACCTGATACCACATACATATTTGGATAGCAGCTTGGAATCTAAGGTTATACTCGTACTATAACCATTTCGTAATTATGATAAAATTGGCGTTTTAAATTTACGCCGAAACAATTGTTTAAGTAGTGCAGATATTGAGGCTTCATCATACCTATGTAAATTTATAAGCATACTGCATATAATTTTATTCAAGGCCCAAGTAAAACGAGTTTTCGGCGCAAACGGCCCACTTTGTAGAACACACCTGCCCATGGTTCAGACTTAAAACAGGAGTCATTATTTCAATCGGTTCTTTGTTCTGTAGAATTAATTAAAAAACCGCTGCACTATTGTAAAAGTTTTTAAGTTAAAAAATAAACGCAAAAAAAGGATCACCAGCCGTTTTGATTTCCTAGATAAGTTGTTTAGGTAAATTAGAATTCCAGTCATACAAACTTTTCCAAATACCAGACAGATGTGATTAGTCTGCCGTTTTCAGCCTTACCATGAATAAATATTCCATCGATGAAAGCTTATCTTGAATATCCTACCAGTGTGAAATGTATGCCACAATTTTTGGGTAAATTTTGAAACTGCCTCAGATTTGAACTCGTTTTATAAATTACGAGTATTTGTGGTAAACTTAGATCAAACCAAACAGAGGAAGAAACAGTACATCCTAACGATCAATAAAATCGACAACTTAAAAATGGGCCGCTCATGCGAGTGCATGGACGTGTAAACAACTCGCAGTACTTATCACGACTAGGAGCGGAGTAGGTGCACTGGACTCCATATAGTAAGACCACGTGGCACTAGATCAAACTATATCTGCTTTTTTTGGTTTGATTTGATGTGTAAAGGCTCTTTTAGCGCAGCCAGACGCGTCCAATTGTTGTAATGATCAAAAAATTTCACCGTCCCGCATTATTTGTTACGAAACACCGATCGAATTCATAAACACATTGTAACGTTACGTGTCCCGCCCGTAATCCAAGGCTGAGTGAAAGTGTGAGGTCACCCGACTTTCACCCGCGTGTTTGAATAGCGACACCGTCCCTTTCCAATACTGTGCGGTAGAGCGAGACGCGTAGACGGATTTCGAATCGACGCGGATTTTTGTGCTTGAACAAGCTTAGAAATCATCTATAGAGCAACAGTGTACTGATGCGGTGGATAAGGATTCTTCACAGTCATCCGTCATTAGAATCTAGCTTTGAACACTTTTGTGTGAAACTCTAAATAGGTACATACATCAAACCGTCAAAAAGTAAAATTCACAGTAATTTATATTGGATTTCCTGAATCGGAAATTTTAAGATACGCTTGGGTTGGACCACAATCAAAACCCAAAGAATAACTAAAAGTTTTGAAAAAAATATAGGTAAGTAATTTCTTCATTAAGAATAAAATTATAAAGAAAAATGATAGGCTCGAACCAATATTATCTTATCAAACACACCTTTTTCAGTTTACTATTAATACGAAATTGGTAACAAAATTAGAGGACCTAAAATAAAATTGTGTGGAAACACGCCAACGTGTTGTACACCTAATAAAGATAAATAGGTATCTTGCGTTCTTTAGAACACGGAAATCTAAAATAAGAGGTATTTAGCACCTAATCTCGATTATATTTAAGACTAGCTTTTACCCGCGACTTCGTCTGCATTAGGCAGTTTTTTTTTGGAATGCGTTGTTTTCCCATAATACCAATTTTCTCCAAATATAGATCAAATATTTGGTAATTTAGGAGTGAAAGCGATCAGATTCCCCGGAAAGGACTTTTTTTCCATGGGAATGCGTTGTTTTCCCTCGGCCAAAAGTAACTCATGTCCTTTCTTAAGTCTCAAACTATCTCCTTACCAAATTTCATTTGAATCTGTTTAGTAGTTTAGCCTTCAAAGCGATCAGCCCACTTGAATTTTTCCATGGGGATGTGTTATTTTTCCGCGGTAAAAGGAAGCCTATGTCTTTTCTCGGGTGTAAAAATATCTCCATACCAAATAACATGCAAATTGGTTCAGTAGTTTAGGTGTGATTGAGTAATAGACAGACAGAATTACTTTCGCACTTATAATATTATAGTAAGTATGGTTCATTATTAGTAATTTGCATTAGTCATCGAGAGGCTTGTAAAATTGCTTACACCAGATGTTGTCACCGAAGGAGCTTTGAAACCAAATTAATCACGCAACCAAAGATTTATTATTTAACATCAAAGATTTATGATTTATTATTTAGGGTGTTACGAGTGCAAGCCTCGTCTACATCACTGCTATGCGTCACCAGTGTATATGTGTTGTGCAAGTGCAGGTGTTTAAGATTAGGCAATAATTCCGAAAGTGCATGGTTAGCAGTTCTCGTTCACATTGGAACTTTGGGACAGTTTTCGAGTGCCTTTTTGCTTCAATCGCGGAAGCGACAGGACGTTAGTTAAGACCAGATCAATCGGGATCAAATTAGAATAGTTATATTGTAATTAAGTTAAATAAATAAGTTAAACTAAATTGTATAGTTTTTTTAAAAATCCTACCCGACGGCCCAATTCCGTAATTGGCGCAGTCGGTAGGATAGTCGCGTCAGTGCGTGTTATCACACTTCGATCCGCCTGATAGTCGTTTCGTCGGCGCGTCGACTATCCCTAAGAATCTACGCGAAGCGGTCGTCGGATGGTAAAGAAGAATCGTCTTCACTCAACGGCGTTCATCCAAAAATTGATGGCCCACCACAACCTGCAGCAGCACCAGTGGCAGCACCAGCGTCAATCCAGTATGCTAAGCGGCCTGCTCCTGTGAGTTATATTATATTGCTAGTTACGCATTCCTATTGGTTGCCAGTGGCCCCTTTCCTGACTCCCATAGGGCATAGCGTTAGGTAGTTTTTTTAAATAATAGTTATTATTAGTTTTAAAAATTTTCTTTCCAAGGAAAGATAGAGGTATTGGGCCGAATCAGCGGCGCAATATCCGACCTACTTCGAGAGACAATCGATTTCATCGCGATATTGATTTATCTAGCTTAGAAAATATAGAAGAAGAAGAAGAAATGGAAAACCAACAGCCAGCAGCTGTCTTCGTGCCAGTAGACATGACGGATAAAATCTGGAAAGCCTTAAGATTAGTACCAGAGTTTGATGGAAATTCTAACGTTTTAATCAGATTTTTAGATATTTGTGACAAGCTTATTTTAACTTACATCAATCCAGCCCCGGGCAATGAATTAAATAATTCTGCTTTACTCAATGGTATTTTAAATAAAATCACCGGACATGCAGCTAAAACTTTAGCTACAAATGGTATTCCCCAGGACTGGAATGGTATTAGAAATGCTCTTATTAACAGCTTTTCGGATCACAGAGACGAATCCGCCCTGTATACAGATATGTCCACATTAACTCAAGGCTCAGACACACCCCAAGTATTTTACGAACGCGTTCAAAACCTATTAAGCGTTATTATGACCTATGTAGAGTTGCACGATACTATTTCAACTACGGTAGAGGCTAAACGTACTCTTTATAAAAAACTAGCCCTTCAAACTTACACTCGAGGTCTTGCCGAGCCCTTAGGCTCACGTGTTCGGTGCATGCGTCCCGAATCATTAGAAAAAGCCCTGGAATTTGCCCAGGAAGAATTAAATGTTTTATATTTGCAAAGTAAAGTCGGGAACCCGCCGAATTCCAAGAAATCTTCTAATTATAACCCGTTCAATTACTCACCTTTAAATTCACAGCATGAATCACCGATGTCTTCGAGACAGTTTAATTTCCCGGTGCCTTTCAGACAATTTAGGCCTAATAATTTCCCTACGATGCAACAAAGCAATTTTCCAAATAATTTTGTACCAAATAATATCAACTTTCCCAATAATAATTTCAGGCCTACCGCGCCTCATAATTTCCAAAATCAGCAAGGACCTACTAGGACTCAACAAATGATGAGAGCCTTACCACGTTCCAATATGACTACCGGTTTCAGAATTCCTCCTCGAGGAAATCCTCATAATTTCAGGAATTTTCCTACGCCCATGAGTGGTGTTAGTCACCCAGTTGCCCGCGTACTACCACCTTCTCAGCAAAATACTAACCCGCAGATTAACGTTAATGAATGTCTTGACCCTGAAAATTATTACAACGACTTCACTGACCTTGACTATTATCAACAAGCTTACATGACTGACCCTGAAAATTACTGTCAGACTGAAGAAATAACTGAACAGACAGATTATTCCGAACAGGAAAATTTTTACCAGACTTCGGATCAAACATCCCCAACATAGAATTAAACGTCCAAGATCAAAGGCAGTTGCCATTCATTCAAATAAACAACCCGCCTTTAAAGTTTCTAATAGATACTGGAGCAAACAAATCTTTTGTAAGCCCTGAAGCGGTGGAAATTTTTTTTTCGCACTATGAGCTGAAATATGACCCCTTTATTGTTACTAACATACATGCGACAACCCAAAATAATTATTCCGTGACTATTCCCTGTTTTCCCGAATTCAACGACCAAACCCCCATAAAACTATATGTATACAGATTTCATGAATATTTCGACGGCCTTATTGGCCTAGATCTCCTAGAAAAATGGCAATCTAAAATTGACCTGAGTGATCGTGTATTACGAACGCGGCACGCAGAAAACCCCATTTTAATGTACAAATCTGGCACAGTTAATTCATTTGAGACAATAATTCCCGCCCAATCAACCCAACTTGTTAAAGTTCCAACTTCTATTTTTCAAGGCGATATTTCCATAGAATCCCAAATGATATGCAATTGTTACATCACGGACTGTTTGTCAGCCGCCCAAAATGGTCAAGCCTACATAGAAATCTTAAATCCCTCC
Source organism: Pyrausta despicata (assembly GCA_963921415.1). Lineage (NCBI taxonomy): Eukaryota > Metazoa > Arthropoda > Insecta > Lepidoptera > Crambidae > Pyrausta > Pyrausta despicata. The sequence goes on along the minus strand of OY992855.1, from coordinate 12,873,753 downwards.
CAAAATGATATCATTTTTACTTTAACCGAACCATTACAGGTGCACGTATTTAATGAACAGACTGACTTACTTGATATGACTCATGACTTTGATAACGAGCGTTTCCGAGAAGTTTCGTCGCGCTTGCGAACTGATCATTTGAACCCTGAGGAAAAAGCTAATTTACTTTCATTGTGTAGACAATATTCTGACATATTTTATCTTGAGGACGAACCCCTGACATTTACGAACAAAATTAAGCACCGAATCACTACGACAGACGAAATTCCCGTTCATAGTAAAACATATAGATACCCCTTCGTACACAGGCAAGAAGTCCAGTCACAAATAAAAAAAATGCTCGAACAAGGTATTATAAGACCTTCAACTTCAGCCTGGAGTGCTCCTATTTGGATAGTCCCTAAAAAAGCGGATGCCTCCGGCAAAGTCAAATGGAGACTTGTAGTCGACTTCAGAAAACTCAATGAAAAAACTGTAGACGATAAATATCCCATTCCCAACTTGAATGACATCCTAGACAAGCTAGGCAAGTGCAAATATTTTACCACCCTTGATCTGGCGAGTGGATTTTACCAGGTTGAAATGCACCAGGACGATATTCACAAAACAGGTTTCAGTGTTGCAGACGGCAATGGGCACTTCGAATTTCTTCGAATGCCTATGGGCCTTAAAAATAGTCCATCTTCATTCCAGCGCGTCATGGACAACGTGCTAAGAGGCTTACAGAACGTCATTTGTGTCGTTTATCAAGATGATATTTTAGTATTTTCGACAAGCCTTCAGGAACATATGATAAACCTTCGTAAAATCTTTGATAGGCTCCGTGACTCTAATTTCAAAGTTCAACTGGACAAGTCCGAATTTTTGAGACATGAAGCCGCGTACTTAGGACACATAATTACACCCCAAGGCGTTAAACCCAACCCCGACAAGATAGCAGCCATTTTAAAATACCCCATCCCCAAAACGACTAAGCAAATAAAAGGATTTTTAGGTCTCATCGGTTATTACCGACGTTTCATTCCTGATTTCGCCCGTTTAACTAAACCCCTTACAGCATGTCTTAAAAAAGGTTCCAAAATTACACTGACCCCCGAATATGTCCGTTGCTTTGAACATTGCAAGACCTTACTCATAAATGACCCAATACTCCAATACCCAGACCTCTCCAAGGACTTTATCTTGACTACAGATGCCTCAAACGTTGCCCTAGGAGCCGTTTTATCGCAGGGTTCCATAGGTTCAGACAGACCAGTTGCTTACGCATCCAGAACTTTAAATGATAGTGAACTAAACTACTCAACAATTGAAAAAGAGTTGCTTGCAATAGTTTGGGCAACAAAGTACTTTAGACCCTACCTATTTGGCCGAAAATTCAAAATTATCACGGACCATAAGCCCCTTCAATGGCTTCTCAACTTACGCGAACCGAATTCTCGCCTAACTCGATGGCGACTTAAATTGGCAGAATATAACTTCACTATCATTTACAAAAAAGGCAAAGCTAACACCAATGCTGACGCTCTGTCTCGCATTGAAATTCATAATCAGGAGTCGGACTCTGTGGTTGTTAACATCAGCGACTCCTCGTCAATCCAAATCAACGATTCGTCATCCTCGACAATTACCGCCCCTGATGACAGACCTCTGATCAGCCTGTCCTCAACTGACACAGCACCAAGCATGAGACCACTTAGCAGCCCACCACCTGAAAATAACGACAACTTACCGTTCTTACCCTATTTCGAAGAAGGCACAGTACACACCAGTGTTGAACATCCTGTACTCGAATTACCCGTATCGGAAGATCCCTTAAATAAATTCAAAAGACAGTTAGTTATACGCGTTAACGCAAACCCCTGTAATACCAAACCTATAACGACCACACCTTTTGAAACTTTCAGGAAAACAACGGTACAGATTTCCGAAAATAACCTTGAACAAGATATTATAAAGATCGTAAAAAACCACATTGACCCCAAACTGCGTACAGCCATCTTAGTTCAACCTTTAAATAAAATGTACGACATCGTTCCCATATTACAAAAAACTTTCAAAAATGCTTCAGCTAACTTAGTACTTGTCAAAAATGAAATTCAAGACGTCTGCGATTTTCTCAACCAACAAGATATAATATCAAAGTACCACGAAGGAAAAACGAATCACCGCGGTATAAATGAAACGCATTTAGCACTATCCCAACGGTATTTTTGGCCAAAATTAAAAGAAAGCATAACCAAATATATAAATCAATGCGACTTATGCAATCGCGCCAAATATGATCGCGACCCCCCACAACCTAAGTTCCAAATAGTTCCCCCACCCTCCAAACCGTATCAAACAGCTCATGCAGATGTACTTACGATAGAACTGGATAAATATCTCACGATTATCGACTCCTTTTCAAAGTACGCTCAAGTATACCGACTACCAGATTGCACTGCCCCGAATATAGTTAAAGCACTCTTAACATTTTCTACTCATCACGGATTCCCAATTTGTCTGGTAACAGATCAAGGTACAGAATTTGTGAACCATGTAGTTAGCGAGTTTTTAAAATTACATAAAGTGCATCATCATAAAATAGCTGCGCATGCCCCTAATGAAAATGGCATGGTGGAACGTTTCCACAGTACCCTTTTGGAACATATTCGGCTGTTAAAATTACAACACAAGAATGAACCCGTTCAAAACTTGATACCATATGCGATAATTGCATATAACAGCTCTATCCATAGCCTCACAAAATGCCGACCATTTGACCTCATATCTGGACATTTCGACCCTAGAGACCCGACTGACATAGATTTATCGGAACGTCTTTTACAACAGTATTTGCAAGAACACCGTAGTAAAATGGACACAGTTTACGATATCATACATGACTCATCTTACGCTGAGCGCACAGCGATAATGGAGCGGCGTAACTTAGATCGCGAACCTGAAACTCAGTATAGCCAAGATCAAATTGTTTACGTTAAAAACCCCGCAGCTAATAGACAAAAAACTGCACCACGTTACACTCAAGATAAAGTTATAGCCAATTTACCTATCCATATTTATACATCCAAAAAACGAGGCCCAGTGGCCAAGACTCGCCTGAAACAGGATAAGAAAAATAAAAACACTAAATTGTTACAGGATTTTGCTCCTCGTAACGGACCTGGACCGAGCACTAGCAGAACCACTGACGCTAAACTCGATCCGACTTGACGACCTTTCTGACGGACCTGGAATTCTCCCATTTAAACTTGGCTTAACAAAAATCATATCCCATTACCACACTTTTCTTCAAGAAATTAACCTTGACAAAATCAATCAACAAATTGGCCTATTGCAAACCCAATTAACTGACTTATCTAGTAAACTAAACAATCGAGATTTTCTTCTATTTAAACATCAAATATTACATTTGTTCGCTAAACTCAATAAAACTTCATTAGAGCTAGAAACGTTTGAACCTAAAAGAGTTAAAAGAGGACTTTTTAACCCACTGGGAACATTTATTAAGAGCATATCCGGAAATCTAGACAACGAGGATGCTCTGGAATTCGAAAATGCCCTTAAAATATTGCAAAAAAATGACTTGGAGCTTTCTGCTAGTTTCAATAAGCATATTAGTTTATATAAGGAAATGACTCTCCAACAAACTCATATTTTAAATAATCTTACTTTTAATCAAAGAAAACTAGAAAAGGCTATAATTTCGATTAGCAACGCATCTGCAATAAGCAAGGAACAGATGTTTCAATATGCTCAAATTTCGCAATTATTCAGTATCATTACTGAAAACATTCAGGAACTTTCTTTTGAAATTCGTAGATTAAGTAATATAATAGCTTTTAGTCGTACTAACGTAATGCACCATTCTATTTTATCAATCACTGATTTAACTAAAATGCTGAGCCAGCTAAAAACTATATACAACCCTGGCTCATTACTAAACATAGATATTAGGTACTATTATGATTTAATTACCTTAGGTTCATATTTTATTGATAGGAAAATTGTTATCGTCCTTAAATTTCCTATAATGTCGTTAGAAACATACGATCTATATAGACTTTGTCCTGTCCCTAATAAAAACTCCGAAATTATCCTACCACCATTTCCTTTTATGGCATCCAATTCCCAGGAATTTGCGTACATGGAGGCTGAATGCCCGAAGATCGACACCTGGTACGTCTGCAAGCAGCAGCTTAGCCATCAAATACGAACACGAAGTGACTGTATCTTCAACGTCATCTATCATCAAGAAACTGGAGACTGCCATCCCACACTTATCTCGCTCCTGAAGGATGCACTACTGGAACTCGATAGCCAACATTATATTATATCTTTACCCAGAGAAATCAAAGTACGAATATCATGCGCACGAGAAAAATATCATCTGCTAAAGGGAAGCTACTTAGCAACGATTCCACGAAATTGCAGCATTCGAACACCTGAATTCACAATTGTTAACACCGATGACAAACTTCGAGGCCAAGCTGTCGAAATAATGACATTCCCACATTCAATCCCACTGTCAGCTAATGCGAAGAATCAAATGCCTCATTACAATTTCACAACAATTGATTTGAACCAATTGCACAATATTCAACATCAATTAGTCATGGAAACACCCGTTCAAATCAGCACCGTTGACTCATCCAGCCTGTATCACACCACGATACCTACCTACGTCATCATACTGTTAAGTGCACTTGCACTCATTAGTCTAACTTATTACCTGAAACGCCGAACAAATCGAAATGAAACTACATCTTCACAAACTCAAGACATAGAAATGGCTTCTACAACGTGCTTTGAAGATAAAAGAGCCGCAACTTTTGCTCTCAACCTTCGCAAATAGTTGCTCATCTGAGAGGGGAGGTGTTACGAGTGCAAGCCTCGTCTACATCACTGCTATGCGTCACCAGTGTATATGTGTTGTGCAAGTGCAGGTGTTTAAGATTAGGCAATAATTCCGAAAGTGCATGGTTAGCAGTTCTCGTTCACATTGGAACTTTGGGACAGTTTTCGAGTGCCTTTTTGCTTCAATCGCGGAAGCGACAGGACGTTAGTTAAGACCAGATCAATCGGGATCAAATTAGAATAGTTATATTGTAATTAAGTTAAATAAATAAGTTAAACTAAATTGTATAGTTTTTTTAAAAATCCTACCCGACGGCCCAATTCCGTAATTAGGGTTTACTTATACTCGTTAGTTTTGATGTTAAATAATAATCTCATATTATGTAGGTATAATATTCAAATAATGTGAATATTATTTTACTGGAGTAACTAAAGCTGTAATTTTCAGTCATATGATTACCATCGCTACATCATAAAGCTGAATATAAATCAGATATTTAGACTGAAACCAGTTTAATACCTAAAATAATTATTGAAACGGTCGAATTGAGAACCTTCTCATTTTGAATTTGGATTAAAATCATACGTAATAGATAACTTTTATATAATACTAGCGGCCACCCGCGTCTTCGGTCATCTTAGGGTTTTCACCACCACTCTATTTACGAATTCACAGAGGAAATCTTTAAGGAACCTTGGCCAACCTGGAGAAGTCTAAATAGGCTGAGGACCCAGGTTGGTCGAAGTAAAGATCACCTGTGTTGGTGGGGGTACTTAAGCAGCGCAGACGTCAGCAGTGGAGAACCCCTGCAAACCATGGCCCAACTCATTAACTGTCCCGCGTGCCCGACCACCTGCTCGCGTGAGGACTTACTTGTCGGTAACCAGAGGGCTACCACGGTAGCCGCTTTCTGGGCAAGTAAGATTTAGCCCATCTCGCCGACACGAAAGAAGGAGAAGAATAGGAAATCTTTAAATTATCCTTGGTTCTCTAACGCATTAAGCATGCTATTATAAATTTAAACCTTCCTCTGGAATTACACTAACTTTTTAAAGACACTGACTGCTACAGATTACTAAATAGACACTGCATAATAATCCGTCGAGTGGTTTAAAAAATCTAAGCATACGTACATACAATCAGACATAGGAACTAAGAGAATAAAAGATGACATCGCACTTACGAGAATCATTATCAGCACATACAAAGAAGCAAGAGACAGGTATTATAACAACATAATAAAAAGCAAAATCGCTTTCGGTGCCTGTCCCTATGTCTGTATGAATTTTGATGCAGTTTTTATTTAAAATGGATAGTAATTTAAGAGAAAGGTTTAAATGTATAATAATATTATGCTTATTAGATAAGAAAACCTAATACAACGCGGGCAAAGCTACTGTCGGAAATATAGTGTGCAATGTATTTAGTATGATACTAGATGGCCCGGCAAACGTTGTTTTGCCATATAAATGATTGTGGACAACCCTTATTACTAAGGGATATAAATAATAGATGTTGGCCGATTCTCAGACCTACTCAATATTCTCACAAAATTTCATAAGAATCAGTCAAGCCGTTTCGGAGAAGTTTGGTTACGAACATTGTGACACGAGAATTTAGTATATATAGAGATGATATAAACAGACTGCTTCTTTCTTATAAGGCACGAAGGCACGTTTACAGGTAAGTATTAAATATGTACCGGATGGAAAACGTTTTTTTTTGACATGAGATATTGAAATATCTTTTCCCAGTTTAGACAATTTCGGGAAACCTAGACGCGCTAAAATCTCCAGACAATCTTAATGTTTGTTTGATGAACTTTAGTTACAGTCGTTAAAGTCTATTTTAGAACTTAGCTGATGAGCTTAGCAATCTACGGTCACCGACATACCTTATGTGGCTAACGTTTAAGTATATGGTGATTGTTTATACTTTATCTTGGCATAAAAGCTGTATGGTCATGTCACGACATCACAATTTGTCTTCAGTCGTAGCAAAAGTCAAACACCTACGTATTCTGTTTTAAAACAACTAGGCGAACCATTTAAAAGTAAAATCTTAAGATAGTATATTATTATTCGTCTTAAAAAAAACTAAAACAAGCTTTTAGATTACTTTAGTTCAATCTTCAATGTTCATTGCGACCAATGTAGTTCGGGAAAAGGCTAGATGACACCACCAATCGTTGACATACTCTTTATCATCTGTCAAAACAAACTGCCACTATAGATTTTGTATGAGAACACTTTATTTTGACGTCATAATATAGTATCAGAAATCGAAGTCAATTGACTGAATATTTGAATATTCTATGTAAGTAAAAATTTATTTCTACAGTTTTTTGGAAATACATTGGTTTTACTAGCTTCGTAGAGGTTAAGTTTTTAAAACACCATGGTGTTGAAAATATTTACGATAGGTGTCATCATGCCTATTACCATATTGTAAGTGCCGTTGCCGTTGTGATAAGAGGGCCAATTTTGAAAAACGAAATTCTTAATAAACGATAACGTCTACAGACGACAGCACATAAAACTACGAATTTATCGCCCTTTTATTTATTACATGCTCATTAGATACCAATGCGCATGTAGTAAATTAAAAAAAAATCGACAAAATTACTATCGTTTTGACGGCCAAGTTTTTCGGAATAGGCTCCCTCCCTCATCTTTTCAAAACTTTGTATGCACGCTGGTACAGGTAAAATAAAATAAAATCAATTTATTTTTGTAAACAGACTCACAAGGAGCACATTAACCCGTCCTAACATAAAAATTAACCCTACCACCGCTTCGGGACAATTTGGGCCAGTGCTGAGAAGAAGCGGCGCAAGAAACTCAGTGACTATTTTCATTGCCTCTTTTCAAATTTGATTTACAATAATTGTAATTGTTTACATTAAAACATTTCTATATATCTTTGTCATTTATATAATCATCAATTTTCTAATGTCCTTTCGCCATTAATAAATCTTTTACAACTGTTTTAAATTTATCCAAAGACAATGAAATTAAATGTGCATGTAATCTATATATATATAAAATTCTCGTGTCACAATGTTTGTTCCCGTACTCCTCCGAAACGGCTTGACTGATTCTTATGAAATTTTGTGAGCATATTGAGTAGGTCTGAGAATCGGCCAACATCTACTTTTCATATCCCTTAGTGATAAGGGTTGTCCACCCTTAACATTTATATGGCAAAACAACGTTTGCCGGGTCCGCTAGTTTATTAAAAAAAATATATATCTACCCATAAATGAGTGACAAACTTTATGAAGCCTAACAAGACTTTCTAAATTACTTATTTTTGCTGCGATTCAAAAGTGTATTCCCGGTATCCGACTCTATCTGCCTATTTGTCTTGTTAATCGACAAGGCACGAGCCGTTATTGGCTATAGCACTAGGCTACAGAGTTCAACCAACTTGTAATTTGCCGACAATCGTTTCAAGGTAAGTTGCCAGTACTTCGGTGAATTTTGAGGTAATTCTTAAAAAATATAACGAACTTTACCTTGTATTCTAGTTACTACCAGTCTGCCGCCACGACTAGCGACGAAGGCGTGTCAAACAAACACCACGGCCAAATCGCAGCCAGTCGCGAGTCGCAGCGACAGCATGGGGCAGGTATGCCCCGGCCTTATATTTGCAAGTAATTTATTAGTAACATCTGGCTACAGACAGCATCTGAAGTATCTGTATTAAATGTTGAGAGTTTGATTTATAACAATTATTTCTCTACAATACTCATTAATTATCCGACGAATTTGAACCTGATTAATTACGAAGCAAAAGGGAGGGTTATGATTTTGACCGGTATGTTTGTATGTTCATCTGTTCTTCAATAACTTCTAAACTGTTCATCATAGATAGACAAATGATGTGTCATTACAAGTGCTTGAGTTGCCCGCTGGTTATAGACTAGGCTATTTTGCAATTCATTGCGTCAGCGTGTGACACCCTCTAGGGCACATTAAGTCTTAAACGAAATCTTTTTTGCACTGTATAAGGTCATGTTGGGTATCAAATGAAAGGGCTTAATTAGTTCAACTAAAAACTATATACATTTTTATCAATTTCCCCACAATTATTTTAATAAAAAATGAGTTCCAAAACTAAAAACCGACTAGGTACTTAAAAGTATGAAACAAGATTCATATTGATGTTCATATCGATGATACCCGTGGTCGTACTCCACTTTCCCTTTTGACATTAGTGACATTAGGGCTAAAGTTTGCTTAAACAAAAGTGGCATTTGATCACGGCTTTTATCTGAACAACAATATGAATCTTGTTTCATACTTTTAAAGAGTCGGGTTTTAGATTGGGAACTTTTTTATTGTGAAGCTATATGTACAGACGGCATACCAGTCTACCCATTTTGATGCAAAATCACCCTTAAGTCCTAAGCGGAAAAGATGCCGCAGTGTGAAGCTTGACGTGTTTTGAGAGTAGTAGTAGTCCTCTTGGCCGATTTCGACCACGGCGGCCAATCTCAACAGAGATCAGCAGAGAGATCAGGCGCAGGACCAGGCTTAATGTGCTTTTTGAGGCACGGGGGTGTAACACCGCCAACTTCCCGAATCCGAGCTGTTTTGAGAAATTCATGACAGATAATCTCAGAAACAATTTTTGGCTCGACCTGGGATTCGACCCAGGACCTCTCAGATGTAAGGCAGAAACATTGCCACTACACCAACGAGGCAGACAGTTTTGAGAGTACCTATGTTTTAGCACGCCAGTTTGCTACCTACAAAACTAACTTTTCCTTGCCTACACGCCTACTTTCAGTTTTCAAGACTCCGTGACTCTGCATATAATGAAAAATATGATTATGTTTCGTAAAGCAGACCTTTGTCGTAGGAAGACCATTAATCTCCTGAAGATTTAGCCACGCGTAATATTACAGAATTTCATATCGTTGGTTCGAATACAATCTAGGTACCTTATTCATATTATATTGGAGTAATATTACAATAGAAGCCTACACAAACCCTATGCGTAATATTTTAATATATTCTTACTCAGAAAGATTTCTTTCATGTTTCTAAGTATGTTCTTTTTTGCTTTCTTGTTACGGTACGTTTTAAGTATATGAACTCGTATAAACTAAAAAAAAGCACAGGTAAAAAAAAAACAGTACTACTTACTTAAACAGAGGCGTAAAAGTTTAACCTCAAATGGTAAACGAAACTACTAAAGTAGTCTTTGTAACCTGAGGAAAACTAATAAGATAAACTTCACCTGGTGAAATCGAAATCAATCAATCTTTTTGAGTAGGGACGATTACTTCCACCTCATACACTCTACCTCAGACAAACATAAGACAAAGTCAAGAATTTCAATATCATTAAATACGCTAACTAGCTGGATGTCTAATTATAAAGTGTGGAAACTACAATACGACAATTGCCTTTCTGTATTAAATTTGGCACACTCACACAAAGTCGTCAACACTGTAGTATTTCATTACCATATATATAAGTATGTACTTACATACGTCATGTATGTGTAGGAAATTTTATCTTAATCTGTTCAATATTTTAGGCGTCAAAGCTTTACATGCACATAGGCAGGCACACAACTGTCGTATTGTGGTCTTCACCCTGTATTATATTTTATCGTTAAAGAACAACTAACTAGGTGTCGGTTATTCTGATATTACACACAGGTCACATATTGAAACCGTAACCTGATATACTGAATAATTTGCAAAACGAGACAAACAAGGTGCAAACCCTCCAATAATAATAATAATAAATATTTCACAACAATCACACCCATTCTCTAGTTCCAAATTAAGCTACGAGGCTTATGTTATGGGTACTAGACAACGGATACTTAAATACTTTTTTTTTTTGTAAATAAATACATATTATACATAGAAAACACCCAGACCAGTACAAACACACATGTTCATGCACATTTATGCTTGTACTGTGCGGGTACTTGGTTTTAGTTTTTGAAGTCTTGGTTTTAGAAGTCTGACCTGTGGACCACTGCACCAAGCGGTCGTCATAATAATAATGTTATAATGATGTCGTTAAAGTTTCAATTGTAGAGTCTGTAGTGCTACGTATAAATCTTAATAAAAACGAAATCTAAATAAATATCCTGTATTAAAAATAACAATACTCAAAAGATCAGACCGGAATAACTTGAAAAATCTGGTGAAACTTAAGTACACTTAACACTTTTTCTATACACACACAAACATAATTTAACACTTTATTAATTGAGAACTTGTTTTAAATAATAAATAGTTAGGTGACTCTGCGAATAGGAAACCTGAAAGACAGCCTAATAACAAGTCTCTTCTTAAAACTATATGACAGCTCTCGAAACATATCAAACTGGGTACCTAGCATACGAGTACATTCTGTTAGTAAACAATAAAACAACAAGTTGCCCAAGTTTATGAGCTGTTAAGCGCCTTATGTGGAATTTTACAAGCGATTTTGGCACACACAACACAACACAATTTCAAGTTTACAATAGGTACTGCACAGTAGCACTAAAACGGCTACAAAAGGGGTAACTTTGTTTTATAGCCAAACAGTGTACAAACATTTTGGTCATCCTCGAAGCAGGAAAATAGGGGAATGACATCCACACAAACGGAACTTAAGTTAAACCTTTTTTCTGTTTGTAAAATTACAAATATAAAAGAAGAATAAGCTACATCATGTCTCCTTTCTCATCAGAGCTGGTTTTATACGCAACAATTAATATTATTAGAGCTTTGTCACACAGCAGTACACCACTCTATCGGCATAAGCTTGTGTTAATTGTCGCTTGTGCCAAAGATGCCTTCTATTATCTTTGCTTGTGCTGAACATTCTTCATCAAAATTTGACCGATCTTAGGTATGTCGTAAGAATGTTACTTAGAATGCATTAGAATCAGTTTATTGACCTCGTAAAACTCTAGTATTAATAGCTTACATCGACTTTGTATTTTATATTGACACCGCAAAGCTTTGTAAACTTGCAAATGGAATTTAACGTTTTATTGCCCGTTTCGGAATAACGAAACTTAAACTATTTACGATTTCAAAACATTGTTTTGGAGATCTACAAGTGGAATTGTGTTGTAACATTAACTTTGTTCTAATTTAGATTCTTGTATATAATTTTGACGTCCAGGAAATAGCGGGTTATTTTGAGTTTTTTTTTTTTAATTTAGTATTCCAGATTATAAATAAATAAAAAAATAAGATAAGTTATAAAAAAATAACCTGCGCAATACGCAAACACGAAATAAACAAAACGGTACTTTTTAATTGACGATTAAGATTTTTTAGAAAAAAAAAATGTGTATTAAATTTTGTGGTAGTATGGAAATAAGAAATACAAAAATATAATAATTGTTATCATACATTTTGAATTCTACCTTTAATTATCCACACGGAAAGTATTCATATAAAATTGTTATTCTACTTGAAATAAAGAGGACAATGTGTTACATCAGTGAACTCGTTATTAATTGGGCGTAAAGTAGGCAACTTATTATTTTGTACACTTCTAGATAATACGAATATTTTTCATGTTAGAAAAATTTGCTGTAAATATGAAAAATAAGAAACACGATAAATAAATAAAACTGTTGGTCTTTATTTGTTCAATATATGTAGGTACTTATTTAGACGTTTTAACACACTAGCCAATGTTTGAAATTAAAGAAGATATTTAAATAGAAACACGATTTAATCATGTGTTTTATTTTTAAAAACTTACTTGTAACTATGCAATAAGTTGAGTGAGGTGATCATTGTTGATAGTAGTGAATGAGAAGTCTTACAGGACTTAGCGCAGGTTAAGTTAGGAAAAAAGGAAAGGTTAGGTGTTAGGCCCTAAAGCTATATGTCTAAATTACGATACTGTTATTTTAACAAAAGAATATCATGCTGGCTTTTCTAATGTCTTGTTTATTTACACGCACAGCAGTCTTGTTCCCAGTATCGCAGGCGACGGAAAATAACGTGTTTTAGTACCTTATCACAGTTCTATCAGAATTAGGTGGCCGCGTCCGCAAGAAAGCCCACAAACCCCGTCTAGACTTCAAAGAGGCACTAACAAACACATACACAGCCTGCTCACATGAAGATCACCACACGGTGTGCGAAAGGGACAGAGGACAGCAGATGCATGCGAGTCAATTTGACCTTGATATATGGAATGAGACTCTCGCGGCATGTGTGTAAGCGGGTACCAGGCGAGCATAAATGCATCGGAGACGCATACGACCCTTCGCTGTTCCAAATCGAAGCCTCTCTCCTGGGGGGTTGAGGCGAAAATTCCATGCAGTGCAGGAGAAAACTTGAGGAAATACCACGAACGGTTTGTTCACAGTCAATTTATACATGTGTGTTGTGTGATAAGGTTGTGGAACTAGTAAGGTCTATATTGTGTGCGTAAGGTTTCACCTGTGTGGCCGTCTGCTTGACATATTTGGTACTTTATGCGGCTAAGTGAGTAGATGCAAATGATAATGCATTTTGTACTTTGTGTATCAGTGTAAAGAGTTACAGTTGAAGTGCGTGAGCTTTTGCGAAAGTTTGTGTTGATAAATTGGACTTGTAAAACATCTGAATGAACTTGTAGGGCGGTTATTTGTTTATGAGTTAGTTTAGAGATACTAGGATATTACGACATGTTCAGGATCATACTTCGTTATGACTGTTATTGATTATTTACATCCGTTGTTTATAAACTGAAAGATAATAACAGTTCTAAGACAAAGGATTTAAAATGGTTTTATATGCGATAAATAACCCAAAATTATGGGCTTCGCTTAGCTAGATCATATTGAAAACATATTCCGGTCAAATTTTCAAATACTCTTAGGGATGTTGTGTACACAAGGCTTAATAATTAATTACGATATTCACAAAACGGGGTAAATTGTAAAATAGCTATTTTAAGCAATCGTGTTCTAACCCCATAAATTACTCAAGGGTTAGGGATCGAACCGAAGTAATTAACGATCCATAAATTAATTAAGGAAATACGAGCAATATTGTAAAATATATACAGGGTAAATATAACCTAAACAAACCTAACCTCTAGAATGTTTTATTTGTGTTTTGCAATTATACCTACATTAAAAGTCTCAGACATTTAAGTCTTCTATAATATATCTTCAATTTATGTTAAAAAATAACCAACCACGAAAAGAAGATTTAAACCTCTTCTCTTAGAATGCACATACGACTGACTGATTAACATACTTCTTTGAAAAATTACTTTAAATCTATACATATAATAAGACTGTAAAAGATCGATTTCTGTACATTGAAGATTTTTATGAAAAATTGTTACAGGGGGTCTTACTTACCGTAATAGAAGCCAAAACAACAATTTTTAAAATTTTTGTCTGTCTGTCTGTCTGTCTGTCTGTCTGTTTGTCCGGGCTAATCTCAGAATCTACTGGACCGATTTTGACGGGACTTTTTTTATTTGACTCAGTATCACCTGGAGAGTAAACCGGGATATAAATAATCACGCCGATGAACTTAGGGGGCAGGCAGGAAATTGAATCTCAGAATCTACTAAACCGATTTTAATGGGACTTTTTTTTATTTGACTCAACATTACTTGGAACCTTCCAAGTAATGTTGAGTCAAATAAAAAAAAGTCTAGAAATAAAAAAAGTAAAGAAGGATAGAAATAATATTACATATTGATAAATTCTGCCCCCAAAGGGATAAAATAGGGGTTGCGAATTTGTATGAAGGCCGGTCGCAAAAAACTAACATCCACGCGGACGAAGTCGCGGGCGGCCGCTAGTCAAATAATAAATTTAAACAATCATGATATCAAATGGTAAAACAATATTAAATTACACATTTGAATTTGTCGTCAAAATTTTCATTTCAATTATAAAATGTTTGTTAATTTAAAAATATGGCTTGGTAAACCACTTCAAATACTATTTATACAATTTGAATTCTATTCAAATGCTATTTTTGCAATTTATACAAATACAATACTGACAGCATCTTTCACTACATTCAGCTGAGAAGTAATTATTTAGTATGCTATGTCGTACCTAACATACAATGTTTTGTATAAAATAACGGATGAGGGTAGAAATTTAATATGTAGAGAAATTTCATACCGGATGTCATCATGAGAGGAGCTAGATCAAGTCTAGCGCCTCGACTTCCGTTTCGAGGCACGAGGGTGTAGCACCGCCAATTTCCTTGCATAATCCTTTGGCATATCCGCGACCATCAATTTATATACCCGCCTTATCATCCCTTATTTTAATTTATATTAGTTGTTAAAAAAACGGTAATGGCTAAAGGGTGTTATTGTGCTCGTATAACTCAACAACTTTCCCAAAGAAACCTAAGGCGAATTCTCAAAAAAAAATTGGACCTCCCATACAAAACTACCTATCAGCTGATCGATTTACTATGGGAGAACCATTTTTTTTGGCGCCCTGTATTTTTAGCGCGAACTATCTTCAACAAAACAGTAACATTGAACTCCATCTTGCATTTTTGTGTGAAAAGCTAACAAATATATATATATATATATATGCTGTGTATGTGCACCGCATGTATGTTTTCTGCTTGGACCTGTGGCTGACTGGTAGAGAATGCCTCCGGCATTAAGTCCACCATTGTACACTAGTTTGTGTAGAAGTTTTCAATTACAATAATAAGCTAATAAATCGACTTAAATGAAAATTCAAATTGGACTTTTGGATCTAAAACCGATATAGAGACTTCTGGAAGTATTTTTGCATAGATGATTCGCAACATCACTAAGAACAAAGTTTGTCACTAACTATGCATCCAAGTGATAACACAAAATTGTAACGGTGAATATACCACGGGAGCTATCTGATACTATGCAGTTCGGAAAAAGATACAAAATTATTTCGAAAAACCTTTATATTGTTTACAATATAAAGGTTTTTCGAAATAATTTTGTATCTTTTAACCTACTTATTATGTACTCGGTCACATCTTTATTTATAAAGCAGTCTCACATTAAACTCTTATTGAACCTATTGACCGGAAACATAGTAACTTAATAAAAAAAAAAAAAAGTATTTATTTCGGACAACTGCGATCCAGAGTGTTAGTATAATGGAATGACTTAATGACTATGTTAGTAATTAATTTTGTGAATGGAGCAAGTTTTTTGGATCATGTGACCAATCAGTGGACAATCCCCACTATCGGCCATCTCCTTCAGAACGCTGTGGCCGCTGCCGCGTATTCTGTGCAGCAATGATGCGGTCTTTTTGCGCATGATAACTTCAAAGCTATCTACTCCTGTCAGCGCGAACATCGCAGAAGCGCTGCAGAAGCGCGGCAGCCGCAACAACGCCCTGAAGGCGTTATTATATTGGACACGCAGGGCGCTGTAGGCCTTTTTGGTATAGTTGGTCCACAAACTGCACGTATAAAAAGATACACAATATGCTTTAAAAAGCGTGATTTTAACTGTATCCGTGCAGCGACCAAACCTGTGTACCAACATATTTGCCCTGACCGACAGCGCCCTGCGTTCCCTTTCAATGTCACTGTCGTCTTTAAGACTGTCAGCAACAATATGTCCCAGATACTTAAAACTATAGACTCTTTCTAGGGGTTGATTGTAGAGTTTTATAGGGGGTACTACATTTGGACATTTACTGCCAGCCTTAAACACCATAAACTGTGACTTTTTGGCATTATATAGCAAACCATGTGAGACAGCAAATTTTTCACAAACAGCGAGAAGCGACCTTAGTGCACCGACCGAGGGCGCCAGCAGGGCCATGTCGTCGGCGTAACTGATGTTGTTAACGCACACTTTTCCGATGTGGCAGCCGACGCGCATGCCACTAAGCTCCCGGATCAGTGCATCCACGTACAGGTTGAAGAGCCTAGGGGAGGTCAACCCCCCTTGCCTCACCCCGCACTCCATCCTGTATTAAAACCCATTTTAAATAAGTAGGTTAAAAGTACCTACATTAGGTACAAACACACCGTGAATATAAATTCCACAATTAATACATGTTTTTAAACATAATGACAAAATTAAAACTTTCAGACAGCAAGGTATCTGAAAGTATATCATTAACAACTTTAGTGTGTCTCGGGTGGGTAATAGTTTTTTTTCTCTAGTGATCAGACAACAAATAACAAGCAGTCTCATATCTCATTTAATTTCGCTTTAAACTAAACTAATCATGAAATATAGAACTTTCCGTGAGCATTCATTGTCGTAATTTTCTTACATGATAATCCCGTTCACAAAGCTTATAAAATTTAACGCAATTTGTGCTTTGTAGCAAGACAAATTATGATTGTTAATCCTTTGTTCTGTACATTTGCCATGAATAGTAGTTTTGACAAATGTAACCAAAACACCATGCCAAATTAAAGTAAATAAGAGGCAGAAAACCTCTGATTTGTACTTATAATGCTAAATAACAATACAAAGTGATAAATAACAAAATTGCATGTTTCTTCATAAGAATTCAAAGAGCCTAACCCTTATTTTTGGGTCTGGTACCAGTGGGAACCTATTTCTTAAGAACGAACTGTTGTAAAAGTGGCAAAGTTAGTAAGCGATTAGTTTTTCATCTTTTCTGCCATCTTCGCGACAAAGTTTACTCTATCAAACACTGTGATAACGACATAGAGATTTTAAACAAGCCGTCAACTTAGTGATAGACGACACCCAAAGTAGCGCGCTCCGTCGCATACATCAAGTGCCTCCGAAGTCTAGCAACTGTGTCTAAGAATGTCATTTTCTCTAGAAAATGCACGATGGAAAGTTGCCGGCGACCTAACTCGCGTTGTCATTTGTTTAAATTATGCTCGCGCTTGTGAGTTATTGGCAAAGGTCAGTGTTTGTTATTCTAAGCTCGTATGACAAGGGTTGTTTAAATTTCGCGATGCTCTTGCTAGGGAAATTTTGAGTAGGTCAAATGTAGTTGGCGTTTTCTTGCATCTTTGGAAAAATGCAAATTTTGTATTGCATAAATTTGACACAGTGGCATATTTTAAGCGATACGGATTTTTTAATGATATACATATGTTATATCTAGTAACCTTAATAAGATCCAACCGATATCTACGTCTTGCAATGTAACTAAGTTGGCACAAAATAAGTACGTAAAATAAATATTATTAGTATTTACTTTAAAAAAATTATGTCCAATATCTTAAGAATTTAATCAAAACGAGCAAATTTAATGATATTTTTAACAAAATTTCAGTAAATAACCAATTATTTGTTAATCATTTCAATATCCTTAGATCTATTCGTGTAAGAGACCTGTTGTAAGAATTATGTTTCTTTTGTTTATTTTTAATACTCGTACGTATTATTAGGAAATAAGGGTGGAGTACTCGTATAAGGTGGGTATGTAAATAAAATCACTAATTTATCACTTAGCTTTGCTCATTACTTGGCAATGAAAAATACCTAAGATGTGACCGCTTTCTTCCGCTTCTCCTACACCCTTTTACACTACTTCCACTATAATATTTCACCATCGTGTAGTTACAAAATCTTTAAACTCAGAATATATCTCTTGCGCGACATGTGTATAGTATCCGAAAAACTTTAACATAAAAACAACAGGCTTGTGAAATTAAGTACGTTTCTAAAAAGGAGAATTATGTCGGATTAGGTTGCGTAGCAACGCTAACAACTGCAGGCCTTCAAGTGGCATGGACCAGCCCTGACTGACTTGTCCACTTAGTTCCTCGTTTGACAGTTGGCTATGAAATGACCTTGAGTGCGTTTGGTTCGGGAGTTTCGTTTCTACGTAGTTATTACTTAGTGTTAAGGTTCAACTCAGTCTAGTTCACATAATACTCTGCTCTTAATAAAGGCAAAACTGAAATCTTATATATTTCTCAGTATCTCAACCTCATTGATGTATTGCAGAATTTGCAGTTTGCAGTTTGCTGTGTAAAGATTTATCTAAGTCTAGCGGATCCGGCAGACGTCGTCCTGCCCATAGTTTGCGCAATTCAAAAAAATATTTTCTTACCATTCACACCTTCCCTGAACTTCCACAAATATTTCGAGAATGAAATTATTTAAATCGGTTTAGCCTTTCTCGAGTATTATATTTTTTTAAATGTTAAGTCACTCGCGCACCACATTTCGAAAACATTTAGAAATTGTTTTTACTTAAAAATTTAAATCACTATTACTCTATGAAAACTCATATACTCACATAAATAGAATAGTTAAAATAAACATTCAATTTGAATACAAAAACATTAGAAATGAGAACGTTTTTACTTTTGAGAAAATTGAAGCCGAAAGCAACAGAGTAATCTTGGAGCGCAAATGTAATTTGTTGTTGTTTAAGTATATTAAAGCTGGTTTCCCGGAATCAGTAGGAAAAAGGTTTTTTTCAAAACTTAATTAACTAAATTCATAAGAGAATAAGATTTTGTACGAGAAAAAATCTGTTATGTTGCCAAAGAAAAATCTTTGGCAACATAACTGCCTTCATATTTGTTTGTAACTAGGTATTCCAAAGTTAAACATATAGGTGACAATCCTACTACTATTATAAAGGCGAAAGTTTGTAAGTATGGATGTATGGATGTTTGTTACTCTTTCACTTAAAAACTACTGAATGGATTTGAATGAAACTTTACCACAATATAGCTTATACATCAGAATAACATATAGGCTACAATTCATAAAGAATTTTTAAGATAAAGGCTTTCCACGCGGACGAAGTCGCGGGCGGCCACTAGTTATGTCATATTCGTTTACATTCAAGCAACTTTACCATTTTCAGACGTATGTAGGTTCAGAAGTAGGCCTGCTATGCATTAATTCCAGCAACATTAACTTAATTTAAAACCCAAAAAAACTTTAACGACACACATCCACCGCAACTTTTTTTAAATAAGACTAACATACAGGGTGTATGAAGTTGGTAATTGCAAGAGTTCCAAGCTTGTTACGAAGTTAATGTCTTCGTTTATCCTCTGGTCTGTACCGGTAGAGGAAATCATTAACATAAGTTATATTTACCTTGCGAAATTAATATGAGGAACGCATAACGCGGTAGCACCAATCTATACTAAACATTTCTCAGTTAGATTTCTATTTGTTGATTAATTTTGCAAGTTAAATAACTTGCTACTCTAATTGACAGAATTTTGTTGATATGTCAAGATAATCCTATTTTGTCGGCCTATTTGGATGTTATTTTTGTTATCAACAAGTAATTGAATAAATGTATGGTTCAAATGCATTAGGCACGACGATCTTAGCCTACGAGCTAGTTATATAAATATGCAATGTTGTTTAAATCTTGCAAAGATAGCAGATTCTTTTGAAATAAACTTTATAAATTGATATTTATAAACTGCTTATTTTAAGTAGATTAAGGACTTACAAATAGCTAGATACTTCCTACTACTTTTATAAGCATATTCATCATCATGATGATGATGATAACTTATTGTCAAGTATATCCCCACTTATACATTCCGCGACCGTACAATGCCATCCCATGGTTTCTTATTCCTTATTCCTCCTGTGTTATGTTAGCTTAGTACTTCAGGGATGGCAATGCCACTAGATACGGAAAACCCACTGTATGGCTCTGTCTAGAAAAACCTGCAACCACGTAGTAACCCTGTCACACATACGCACTGCAAACCTGATCCTACTTGCTGTCTTACTCTTGCTGCAAGACTTAAATACGCCAGAGCGAAACGAGTATAGGGATCATAGAAAAGCTGTTTGTGCACGTGTGTGGGTGGACTCTGGACATGCGTTCCATACGAGATGTTAGGCTAGACTTGCTCGACAGTTCTTATGTCCTAGTACTTTCTAAGAACTTCTAACACTCCGTGGAATTCTAATGCGGACCATGAGAGACATAGGACTAACGGGATTCACTTGAGAATAGAATCTAATCACATTTTATCGATAGAAAACTTTTTAAACGTCAATTTTTGTTATATTTGAATTTGAAGTTTAACTAAAGAAGTCACATTAACAACTAAGAAAAAAATTAAAAAAAATCTAAACATAGATTCTATTGATTAGACAGTAATTCGTATTGGCTAAGTTCAGCTTCTAAGTTCTAGCTTTCAAGTGGAACTTGTTTTCAACTCTATGATAAAAGTTATACGGTAAGATTTTGTTTCGTTCAGTAGTCCAGTTCTTTAGATAATACACTAACTGTATATAAATAAGAACTTTATTTTAGAAATTGTTATCTCTACCAATATTTACAACTAAATGTAAATAAAAATATTGACACTGAGCCGTTTGCTTAAAGTAAAATTAGTAAAGTTTGTAGAAAATAATTTTATTAACAGCTAGTTTAGAATTCAGTTCCATGGCTGTTATTTATAGGGGTTACTATAAATCACATAACCTCGTTAGTAATGGATACTTATTAGCATTAATTAACAATGAGAAAATTGGCTCTATGGCTTTATCTTTCTACGCATTATCTATGGTGTAAATTTCTAATTAGAAAATGTTCAGTAATTATTATGAAGCGAATTCAAGCAGGCTTACCCATTTTTATAGTTGTAGATCGAATAGTTATTAATTAAGTGTAAAGCAGATTGAAGTTTTTAAGTAAGAAAGTACTGCATCTTAAAGTTTTTACCTTATTTTTTTCATAAACTTAAGCCCTTTAGGACTTTATGACTAAAAATAATTAACATTTTTACGCTACATATTGCAACAAACAACCATGAACATCTTTGTTAGGGCCACGATGAAACTTCTAACAAATATTGATCATTAGAATTTGAAATCAAACAAGCTACTAATTGAGGTTTGAACTACGGCAAACATTACACTACCTACGTAGATCTTAAGTTTAAAAATTATCATCAAATCAATCTTAGACTTGGCTTTGACTTAGCTTTGGTTTAATCCAAAACAACAACAATTACGAGTACAATGTAGAGTCTTATGTTCTAATCAAATTCATGGACAAAAGATAATTCAGATGCATTGGAAAAACATCGAGAAAATTAATTGTCACTTATTATCGTTATTTGTATTAAATATTGTTTGCGTATTATTAAAGTAAAATTGAAGTGTACTTCTATATAGATTTGGAGCAGCTTTTTTGGGCATAACTTTCAATATCGCTAGAAGGTAATAAATAAAAGGTAAAAAACTTAATGCAACAAATACATATAAAACAATACGATAACTTTAGCAACAAAATTGTAATCCTTATTTTAAAAAAAAACTCAATAGTACTTAACACCACGATTATATCACAAAATACAAGTTGACAGACCGAAAAATAACATTCTTCCGAGCTGGAATGTCACCACTAAGGCGTGATGACATCATACTAAACTGAGCTGCGCGTCGCATACAAACAAAACGCAACGGCCAAGGACCCGGAAACTAAACGTTAGCAATGTTGATTTAATTAAATACGGAAATATTATTATATTAATATTTCACAACAATCACATCAATTCTCTAGTCCCAAATTAAGCTACAAGGCTTGTGTTATGGGTACTAGACAACGGATAAACATACTTAAATACTTCTTTTTTTTTGGAAAAAAGTACATATTATACATAGAAAACACCCAGACCAGTACAAACACACATGTTCATGCAAACTTATGCTTGTACTGTGCGGGGATCGAACCCGCGACCCTTGCTTTTAGAAGTCCGACATGTGGACCACTGCACCAAGCGGTCGTCATAATCTTCGTCATATAATCGTCATAATCGTCATATAATGTAATTGCAATAAGCACTATATGAGAAATAAGCCTTTCTCAAAGTGAGTTATAACGCCCCGCGCGCTGCAGACCTAAAGGGGGTAGTAAGGCAAGACACCCAGAAAAATAGGGGATGTTGTGTAGAGACTTGGGAGTGGGTGACTTGTGATTTTATTTAACTAGGAGGCCTCTTAGACATGGACTGCATAAGCTCTCAACAACAAACTACAACTTGTGAACATGTGTGGCGGAGACACTTGCGGATAAATCCTCCTTGCACATTGTGTGAATACTTCGACATTACTACGGCAGCCGGCGAAGCATATTAAATGGCATAAGTCAATTTACATAATTCATATCTCGCGACCATCACGTTTTTCCCAGTCGTGATAATACGAGTATATTGCACCACATTTAGATTGCCATCATCATCATCATCTTCTTCTTTGCATCTTCTGTTCGGTTAATTGGCACACAGTGTAAATAAACGGTTCAGATTTTGTACGTAGCCTGACGCAATGTTTTCTTTACACGTCGCCTAGCAACGTGCCCATACATGAACTAATACGAGTATTAGTAGGTACTATGGGGGCGCTAAAAATAATTTATTCTCACAATAAGCAGTGAAAAAAAAAATTGGAAACCACTGGGTTAAATAGTGGCCCTTTATCAAGCAAGACGAAACATCACTATCAAGTAGTGGCCCTTTATCAAGCAAGACGAAGCATCACTATCAAGGCACACAATTGCAAAATATTTCAGCCTACGCTCAAATACCAGGTGACATCTCTCCGTAATTTATTTTAATCAAAGTTAGTAATGTTTTCAGGCGATGCCTCTTGCATAATCAATTCCAAACTGCCCTGGAGATGACAAATGAAGTTATAAGTTCGAAGTTTACTTCGGCTATGAGATGTATTATTTTGGGGCTCTATAATTAAGTGGCTTGAAGAGAAGTTTGGACTGACCAATTATTTCAATTGACAAAAAGAAGTTAACGTATTGAATTATTATCAATAAACGGATATTTCGGTTCATAATATCAAATGTTTTGTACTAAAACTAATTAGATATTATATATTATAATTTTGATTTCAATCAACATGTTAGGCCTGGCATATCAAGGCAATTTAATTAATTTAAGTCCACATAGGGATGAATATCCGCAGATTTATAATTACTCATTCGAAGAACAGTATGACGGATATACAGGCGGCCGCACATCAAATTAATCACTGTGGCGTCTTTTAGTAACGTAAAAAGGGTAATTCACAACTACCTCCAATAAAATGCAGATGATATGCCCTTCACAATTGAAAACCTTGAAGTCTTCCAAGAGAATTGGACTGGCATTAACAGTTCCCACGGTCCTCACATCCATTCACCGCGATAATGGTCGAGCGCGCGCGTGCGCGTGACGACCCGTTTGGCAGATCCCTGGTTCCGGGTTCGAGTCCTGTGCCACAGTCGATGGATGTACATGTAGCAGTATGATGGATGAGTGATATCTTTAGTACAAAGTTTGTTTCAGAGAAGTAGAACTGTAAAATACTTATGTAGGTATGAATAAATTCAATGGCATAGTACATCGAATGCGACTCGAAAATTGAAATTCTTCACTCGTCTTACACGTTACCGTTTTAATGAATATCGTTTTTCATAGTAGGCCTTCTGGTACCTAACAATATACCAGGTATGCTTGCTATCTCATGATTATAAGCTACTGTTTTTAGTTTACTTTCACTGTGGTTTATTCCTTATTCGATGTATGAAAGTTGTTTTCTTAATTTGGGCATGGCCATTTTTAATGATGAGTTCGGAGACTTAACGATAAATTCATCCAAGTATTTTGTCATCCAGGCTACTTGAAAACGTTTTTATCATATTCAAAGAAGTATTAATTTAAATGTCTAAAACTATGTTTTACCGGCAGCGGCCCGTCCCAGCTTTGGACATCATTTTAACACGGATTCCTGTTTTTTTACCGTTTTAAAAATGGCCTATCCCTGATGAACAGGGATAATGTATGATTCTAATATTTCTTTCTTTTTTAATCAGTCCAGTTAGTCTAATAGTTTCGGAGCCTATTCAATTCCTTTTTGCTCTTGCTTGAATTCATTTCATATGTAGTGGGTTGTAAATGCAGGGATAAACATAAAATCAAATTGGTCCTGTGCCTATCCTCACATTCGGGGTTGCCGTCATATGGCCGGTTTCAATATCCTATCTACCGTTGGCTGACAGTTAAATAACTGTCAGTTAAACAAGTTTCGAAGAAAAATCTTGTAAGCTTGCTCTGTCAGATAGCTTTTAGTATGAAACTGACAGTTATTTAATCATCTCTCAAAGGTAGATAGGATAAATACTCGTAGAGATTGGCCATTAATGAACAATGACAGTGAAGGTACAGCCAAGTTTAAAAAACATAGCCCTTATGAAGTTAATACAACCAATTTATTTCCAAAAAAACTGTAGAAACCAATTTTTAAACACACAAAATTCAATAAATATTCGGTCAATTGACTCCGATTTCTGATACAATACCGTTACGTCACGTTCTTGTATTCCCATACAAAATCTATGAAGGCAGACCGTTTCGACAGATAATAAAGAGAATATCAACGATTGGTGGTGTCATCTAGCCTATTCGGCTAAAGACTCTTAATATTATTGGCATATTGACAAAATATTTATAATGCTTACCAATAGAAAGACATCCTAAGATTAAAATCCGAAATATATCCACGTTCATTGTTAGTTGTTCACTGCACGTTTGTAAACGAGATCGCTCTCAGTCGGTGACGCTTCATTTGTGTGTCTATCACTACACTTCACTGTCATCACTGCACTTCATTTACACCAAGTGTTGAATCTGTAACAAAGAAAAAAAAATATTAAAAATTTCGATCACATCAATTAAAATTTCAAAGAACCCACTCCTTCTACTAAATAAATATAATTATTTTAATTCTTCTTTCAAAATAATGATAATAACCAACAACATCACATAGTGATAATAGTTTAATAATAATTATTTAATAATAGTCCACCTAGCCGATTTCGACCACGGCGGCCAATCTCAAGAGAGACAGGAGATATTATAGTGCACAAGTGTGACCGCAATACACAGGTGCACTCACTGTTCCATCACTCTCAAAGTTCGGTGAGACGGCAATCCGACATGACCGGAGAGAGATCAGGCGCAGGACCAACGGCTTAAAGTGCTTTCCGAGGCACTGGGGTGTAACACAGCCAGCTTCCGGACTCAGAGCAGTTTTTGAGAAATTCATGACAGAAAATCTCCGAAACAGTTTTGGCTCGACCTGGGATTCGAACCCAGGACCTCTCGGATGTAAGGCAGCAACTTTGCCACTACACCAACGAGGCACAACGTCACATACACTTACCAGATAGTAGGTAGCTTAAGTACTTGTCTTATTAAAATCAGATCAGCAATCAGACTATCTTCAGATCGATAGGCCGAAAGGAATATTCAGTCCAGTGCATCGATATGTACTTTGACAATGTATTAACGCAATTGATTACTTTACATGTATCAAATTACGAAGATTGTATTTCTATTTACTGTACTACTACTATACTGATATTTTCAGTTTCAAAAAACAATTTCAGAATCACAGATACCACAAATTGGAGTTTCGATAAAGTCGACCATTAAACGTCAGAGCTTCATAAGCGTTCATTATCAATTCAATTAACGTGTATTGTTTCAACTCTTCAATTTATCCGACTGTTTGGACTTTCATTAATTATGCAATGAGCTGATTATGAACTATATTTACATTTACATACTCATGCTAATGTAGGAAACTGCTCAACTATTCCAACTGTACACGTTTATGTGTGTAAACAATTTTTTATAAATACTAAACTCTTGTTTTCTTCAAAGAATGTGCTAAGATTTTTCAAATCATGCCGAAGATTGGAATCCCGGTGAATTCATTCCAATAAATCGCGAGGCAGTTATTGATGTTCGAAAGAAGTAAGTCTGGCATTATCAATCCAGCTATCAATTATGTTCTTTTCCGTGAATAGCATTGACTGAAGGTGTAGACGTTTTTATTGAAATCCAAACAAAGGCAACAGTGAATTTTTAAAGACTAAGGAATCAATTTCGTTGGCAGATTGGAAGATCGAGCCGAGCTGTGAGTTTTTCTATTGAACTTAAGCGTTTTCTATACTCATTTTAGCCATTGATGATCTTCTGGACGTTCCGATATGGACATCATTTTTTAACTAATTATCACTTCTGAGGTTTTGCTATACTACCAAATTTGCTATACCTACATGTTGTAATCTAATGTCTTTGTAAATGCCATATATTCGAAGGGTATCATATTTTATTGGTAAAGTTGGTAGCTCCAAGTAATCTTTGTGACGAACGATTAGCGGGGCCGACAGACCTCTGCCATACGTGGGCCGCACCGCACGGTTCCACTGTATGTACCTACTGCGATTTCACCTCTCCAGGACCGAATTCCTAGGTGGTAACCAGATATGATAATATCCGGAACGAGGTCATACGACATAAGACTAACTAGGTAACTGACGTTGTCCAAAAATGTAGCAAGCTAAAGTGGCAGTGGGCTGGCCAAGTCTGTCGCAGAACCGACGAGAGGTGGAGCAGGAAAGTTCTTGAATGGAGTTCGTAAACGTAGTGTGGAACGCCCCCCGGCTAGATGGACAGACGACCTGAAGAGGGCAGCTGGTAGTAACTGGATGCAAATGGCGGGAGATCGTGCACTGTGGCGCTCCTTAGGGGAGGCCTATGTCCACCAGTGGACTGTAACAGGCTGATATGATGATGACGAACCAGATATGACAGCTGTGAATGCCAGTCAGGACTGGAGGGGTTAATATACCTAATATGTTCGTGCCACCAAACTGTGGTTTTATTTACGTTGCGCTAAAATCAGGCACAGCAGTTACACTTGTCACTAGTATAAATTGACCGTGCAAGCGAACGGGCTGGCAAGACCCTAATACTCTAACAAAACGTTACGGATTACGGCCCCTGCAGTGAATATGAGCGTATAAATGCTTATCTCAAAGCAATTTTTCTTTACAAGTTTCACTTATACATTTCTAACCGCACATCCTACGTAAAAAGGCGGCTTCAATTAATTCTAGCCAGTAGAACCACAATGACAAAGCACATATTATTATAAACTTTCACAAGTATTATATCAATAAAGTCTGACATTTCAGCTTTTTATTTAAGTATATAGTAGCTTAATGATGATGTGGGATGTAAATGTAAAATCGGGGCCAAGACTGTACCTATAAGTTGCAAGATATAATTTTTTAAATAAAAAATCGTCAGTCTAAGGCAGCGATCGAGCGTCTTTTTTTTAGCAGCCGTAACATAAAATAAAAAAATAGTTAACAAAATGGTAGGCAAAACTTTTTTGGTCTTTTCTCTCAAAAATTTACAGTAACTATATAAAATATAGTTACTGTTAAATTAAACCTTGTAAAGAGAGTACAGCTTGCCAATTTCTCACAAAAGCAAAGCTTGACATTTCGTCGACACCATTTTGAGATGCATTAATATTCAAAGCAAAGCAAAGCAATTATATCACCAGAGGAGCACAAGTGAGAAACTCAATGTGCACACTCAAATTATTCACTTGCCGAGACTCCACATTCTCTTCCCTCGGTCTTCTAATTAGATTCAAACTAACTGTTAAAACTAACGCGTAATGAGGCAGCCGTAAGTTGGTAACTTTATGTGTGGAACAATAAGATTTTAATTTGTTTGAAGATTCTTTGCAGCTTCGTTAGATCTACAATGTGTAACATTTTGTTTAAGTTTTCCGCCCTACAAAAACCTTAAATTAATGAGGCCAAATTGCCATATCAGATGTTAAACTCAAGTCAATCCATGCAAGCACTAAGCGAATCATTTTGTCTGTAAGTTAAATGTCCTTAAAAAACAGGGCTAATTTCCTGCTTAGGTATAGGACATTTATTAGTAACCCCGTGTCGTTGTTTAATAAAAGCATGAAGCATTGCTGATAAGACTTTTATTCAATATCCTTTTGCTGCCTGCTTCGTAATAAAACGATTTTGTAGCGCTCAATATCCTTTTAATTCGTTTTAACTAGTTTAAACTCCGGCTTAATCGTTTTCTCTTCAAATGAACTATTCGAATCCAGTGTGCAGCGAAACGAATCAAATAAAATCCATTGTTTTTTCAAGATTTATTTCTAATTGCAACAAAAATTGTTAATTCGATTTCTTTTTATGAAGTCAAATAATACAAATTTAGTTACAGATAATATAGATGCCGTACGAGATATAGTTTATAATTAATACCAATTGTTATTGATATGGTATTTACATTGTTAATGTTTAAAAGAATGCATTTCTCTTTCCACTAACACACAAAACTAATAATTAGGTAAAACTCTGTTATTAACTTAAGCGGTGATATCGACGACCGTATAAATACATTGAAAGGAAAATGAAAGCCAAGTTTGACTCGGTAAAAGAAAACTTTATGTGCCTATATAAATGAAACCTATATAAATGAAATTGACTGATTAATAATTAGTTAATCTCGAATAATGCAGACATAAAACAATATAATTGTGTTAGTTTTAACGGAGCTGGATTCGGTCTAGCTAGCGTGACTCAGTGTGTTAATTACATTATGCTAAAGCAAAACTGAGGATCTAAAAGCTGTTCTCCGAATAATAAAAATAGAGCGATTTCTGATTGAATTTGCTCTTTCTTTATGGGCTTATATACGCATAGATAATAATCGTATACAAAACTTTCATCAACTCATTCATAGTCATTTTGCGCGATATATATTTTTTCAATTTCTGTACAACGGCGGGCTTAATTGCGAAAGTATTCTCTACCAGTCAACCAGAGGTCCAAATAGAGATTGTAATAGTAAAATCTTGTCTCTCCGCTGCCGTGCGCCCGAACTATCCAACTAAAGGTGATCCACTTGATCACAGCGCGTCGACCATAATGCACCGAGCTTTCTCTCGAACCACGGCAACGAGCGAATGCGTAATTATTAGACTGGACCGATCGCGAAACAAAATGCCTTTAGTAGGTAAGTCATAATGTGCCTACTCGCTCAGGTATTGACTTTATACTTACCCGTCGAGTCCGTAGATCATAGACTCCAATATATGTTCCATTATTAGGGCCAGTTAATGGATCCTCGGAAGAGTTTACTTGTGACATTAAATAAAAGTTACTATTCTTATCCTGTTATACGCGTGTAGCTTTGTCTCAATCTAGAGCAAGCTGATTGACAAACCTATTCCAATAGTTGTTGCTTGTTTACTAATGCCTTATCTTATCAATTGAAAATAATTAATTCCAAACGTTTTTACAATGTCATAAATAAGAACTTCACTTTATTTTAGTATCATCATAATTCCTTAGCGTACTTTTGTTGTTCAAAAAAGGTCATGAAATTCTTTTGTCGTTAATTCGTAACTGTCTTTTAACTGAAAATTAATTCGTTAGTCTAGTCACAAACAACAATCAATTACGTTACAACATTACGCGTTGGAAAATAATTGCATCACTATATCTGATGAAGAAAACAATTTAAAAGCTATTCGATGCAAACATGTAAGTACTTCATCATGCAAAGCTACTTGCAATTAAGTAGACGACATCAAATACATATTTAACATTCCTACGTCATTACAGTTCAAATTAATACGATATAGTGTTGTTACTTGATGCATTGTCAATATTATCGATAATTTTAATGAACATGTTTGCGGTGAACATAATATTTGAATAGAAGGTAGATAACTGTACAGCTAATATCGAAACAAACTCGTGCTTGGTTAAAGGATTTAATGTTTTGTTACTGTGATAAAATAAGCCAATTTTAAATTTTAACACTGTGTTACCTATTAGCTTGTACATTTTACATCATAACATTGTGTTAGCAAATTTTTCAAAAATCGTTGTAAAGTTATAAAAATAAGCAGCTTTTTCACTAGTAAGCATGTATTTCTTCGAATGCAAAAATATTAGTTATCTTAAATTGGCAACGTAAATTCTTATCACCATAAACTATTACACTATTTATGTGGTGAGTGTGTTTTAAAAAAAGTCTTCTCTTTTAAACCCGTTTGGGTTATTTCAAACTGTTGTTTGTAAACTGTACCTTGCTGTTAAAATTAAACGTTTCCAAGTAAAAAACGTATAAAAGTATCCAAGTGACACCGAGTGAATGCCAAGAAAAAGGCTTGCAAAATTATGCAAACCGGCCGAAATATATCTTCACTTCTATTTATTACCGAAAGTATCGATACAGAAGATATAAAACAACACTAACAAAAAGAAGTACATAACGACAGTCGGACTAATGACTAACTGATGTTGTAATTACATAGCTTATAAAGTCACGCGTTTGTATAATTAAATTGCCTTTGTACGTTGACGTCTCAGTATAGAGGGGATAAAAAATGGGTATTGAAAGGTTTTTGTCTCCGCTTAAGTTTGAACGAGAACTGTTACGTGTTCTTTTTATTGTATTTATATACATAATTCGATTCGTAAATGAAGAAAAGTATGGGTTTAATGTTCGTGAAAACTTAAATCAACATTGGAAAATAAGAAAGCAATGACGCAATGTACAGCGCTAGAGAAAGTATAGACATGAAAGCATCAAAGTGCTTCGTCACTTGATTCATATCCAATATCAAATGCTAATTCATTAGTAAGTAATAGAAAGCTTATTGATGATACCGATACTTGTGTCGATACACCTGATTGATCCGGATCAGTTGATCAAGAAACATTCGGTACTATATTTCCTGAACGATATTTTGGACTATTTACCTTTAAATTGAAGAAAGACGGCGATTGATCATCCTGATTATAACTTTAGCGCACAATTTTTTACAGGTTTTAATCACTTTACACACACAAATAAATACGATGTTTTCGAAAAACAAGATGGCGTTGAAACGACGCGTGCGCACCGGATCTTGCGGCTGACTGGTCTCACGCAGTCATGACTCTGACAGCCCCACTACCGACGAGTACCAACGCAAATAGAACCGTAATACCGATGACGTAAAGATTGAAATAGAAGACGAAGGCAATATGAATTAACAAGTAAGTGTCGAATCGGGGAAAACACAAGATTTGTTGGCAGTTTAAGCAACACACGTTTATGAAGACAAACACGATGTCTGCGGTGGTTGACGACAGGTGCATGGACAAATGCATTCGCAAACAATAACATGAGAAATTGTAAGTACTTCAAATGCTTAAAATGTCTGGAATGTCATATTTCAAAACTTTGTAGACACCCAAAGCAAAATGGTTTTAACAAATTATTATGTTTTCCAGCTAACTAAGTACTCTGCCGCAATTTTTTGACAGCTCAGTTTGAAAACTTCATGCAGAAATTGCTACATGAATTTTTATAAACAAACTGAATCTGTCTTGTAATGATATTGCAAATTTGATTCAAAGTATATTTTGCCTCATTAATTACGTATTCTACATTTAACTCTACACACAAGTCATTTCGTACAATTGAGTGGTTTGGTATCAAAAACGGCCAAATCCCATCTTAGTAAAGTATCACAAAATGACAAAAACTGAATATTACACATGGCAACACTTTTAAAAATCAAGCTAATGGCGGTAAATTCAAATAAGTTTTTTATAACTTTTAATCCTATCATAAACCTTAGTCTCATACAATTACGTTCGAAAATTACAGTTTCAATTTTGGATTTAGCTGATTTTGAAAATGAAGGATGGATTTGACTGTTTTTGTTTTTCGCTGTTTCGGATTTGGCTTATTTTGAATGTAACAAATGGGATTTGTCTAACTTTGTTACTTAGGTCAGGGACAGTCAGGGGTCGTCAATCTTCAGTACACTAATAATTGATTTTTACTCCATACCTACTCACTATCCCATACTATATTAAATTATACAAGGTGATTTTTTTATCGTTCCGAAAAAATTCACTGTGGCTTTTACTCATGATACTGAACAATTTTCCCTAAGGAACACTTAGCCAATTCTCAAAAAAAATTTGGACTTTGTATTAAACTTGCGGCTAATCACTGATCGATCTCCATAAAAGGTTCAAATTTTTTTTGAGAATTGACTGGGTGCCTTATATAGGGAGACTTGTTCAGCATCATTAGTAGAAGCCACAGTGAAGTTTTTCGGAACGATAAAAAAGTAATTTTGCGGATATATATATTTTTTTGTATGGCTGTTATCTTTTGTAAATGAAACAACAATTAATCAAATAAAAGTTTTTTTTTGCATTTTTTTACATCAATTTATACAATTAAGTGTGGTGGGTCCGTCATTATTTCACATGGCTCTTCGTCATATTCATTCAAAATTTCCTGGGGTCTGGAAAAAACATCTTGAAAATATTTTAATTCGGAAAGTTCCTCCCATTTCTCTCCGAAATGAGTAGTCAATAGCTTTTTGACATCCCCCAACTTCGCATCTTTTATTTTTACATACTTGCTTACCGGTTCAGGAGTAATTTGGCTGGCACTCTTTCCTTTTTTGCATATATTTTTAAAGTCTCCTTGCTTGTTATGATAGCTTTCCTCTGCTCTAACTACGACATTTGTTTTTTGTTTGTTTCTTTTAACGAAGAATCTTTTGCACTTTTTGATTGAAAAATGCAAAGCACTGGTCGATTTCAAAATTTTGGAAGACGCTTCTTTCCATTGTACAGCTTCAACGTCGGTCCCCAAATGCAAAACAGTTGCATGTTGTTTGAAAACATCTTCATAACTCTCTGGGCTGGCCATAGTTTCTGTGTTTTTAATCTTTTTTTCAATTTGAGCAAACACTCTGTCTGGTGGCAAAAATGAATGTCCGACGATGGGAAACACAATCTCTATGGTTTTTATGTGTTCTGGAGCGTAATCCATAAGGTATTTAGAGACCATGCCGATTATGGACGAGTTCTTGTTCTGGCCACTACAACCGTCTGCAACTAGTCTGATAGTGGAAATGTTTTTATTCTTTGGCACTGTTTCATTCAAACAGTGGAACAAGGCACTTGCGATTTCGTTTGAAGCTTTGGGCAATACGTCTTCTGTCCAAGTATAAGCAAATACATTTTCAGGACTTAATTGAGATTTGGAATGGCCTACAACAATCGTGAAATTGTATATATACAATTGCCTAGAGTAGTAGCTTATTTGGTCTGGCACTTTAGGCATTGGCTGATTTTTCTGGCAATCGAAACTAAAGATCAGCAAGTCTTCTTTATTCTCTTTTAACAGATTATAGAACGCTTTCGCTCTTAAGCTGTGGACTCTTTTTTGGATCATTAAATCATTTTTCATCTTGGCATCCTTTTCGTATTTTATTTTTTCTTGAAGCTGAAGGCATGTAGAGCAAACATCCGTGCGAGGGCTGCCAAACCCGATATTGAAAGATATATTAAAAATCCTTCGGAAATATGACGCTTTGACAGTGCTTTTAAATGGTTCTTCTGCTTGTGCGATGTACATTTTGTATAATTTGGTGATGTTCAGTTCTGATGGAAGATATTGCCTTGATTTGATACTGCTTCTACAGTAATGTAACTCTAATGGCTGTAGAGTTTTTATAAACTTTTTTATGGATGCTCTTCGGCTGTCAAATTTCTTAGATTTGTGGTCTCCTCCTCTGCCCTCCGAAGCTGATGCACCACTTTTGAAATTTCGATTGATTACGCCAACAACTCTGCCTTTTTTCAGTCCTAAGATGTGTAAAAATGTCTTCCTGCATACTGGTATTACATTGTTCCTTCTTCGACAATAGTACACAATATTCATCTGCTTTTGATTACCGGTACCCGTTTTGGGTCGACGCCTTTGTACGTTCTGAGCCTTGGTATATTTTAGAACAAAATTATCTTGGTCTAATTTTGACTTTGTTTTGTAGAAGGCTGCATGAAATTTTACAATATCTTCTTTGCGTAATGATGAACATCTATATGCTTTCGAATAATGTTCACAAGGAAGTTTGATGTTTGGTGGGGCTTTTGGTGCATATCTGAAAACAAAGAATAGCAAAGCTATACGAGAATATTTTCATCATCATCATCATCATTTTACAACAAAAGCTTTACTAAATTAGAATAAATGGTCCAAGCCACCTTGGTCTACTCTCTCGCTAATGTCCTAGGTATATTTAACATGTGTTTTATTTGCTCAAATATGGTATGAGCTATTTTAATTTAACCAGAGTTACACTGACTATTACGCATTATAGAACTTCGCATACATACACACATACATTTTTTTCTTTAAGATTCTATTAGTGCTTTAGAGTGGATTTTCATTAAAATCTCGACATTGAATTTTTGCACCATTACAATACTCTCTTTCTACTACGTAGCTCGAGAGTAAAAATATTTGTATTTTAAATTAATACACGCATTTCCGATACAAAATATTTATTTGAAAGTAAATTATTATTTATTCTTATGTCATAAGTTTAATTTGAAAAGCACCCATGTTGAGTACCCCTGCCTGTCAAAAGTTTCTTACTGGACCGTATAAAGTACAGAAAACTTTACTCACCTATCAACTTTTTTCTGATTGCACTTCCATTTAGATTTTTGTTGTATCCTTTTTCTAGACATTTCAGGAGCAGTTTCCACTATTTTTTCAGCTTCTTCATCCATTTTTTATATTTATTTTCGCAAAAAACTATCCGAACAGTTTAGCACATCCAAGTCGGGCGAACGGAAAGAAAAACAAGATGGCCGCACCGCCATACAAAATACTTGAACCTGATTGGCTGCGATGGATTTGTCCGATTTCGATTTAAAATGTCAATGGATTTGATCAAATTTGATACCAATGTCGATTTTGTGCATTAATTTCCTAGAGAACTACGTGGATTTGACCGGTTGTGAAATGAAAAATATATTTTTTGGCTTGTATTAAAATTTAATGCATATTTCGTTCAGAAATTCTTATTTTTGGATTTGACCGTTTTTGATACCAACCTTCTCAATTAAACCTGTAAAGTTTTGTAATTTTTTGGGTACTTTTAATGGCCAACGGTTTCGTCGTCGGAGTTCCTGGAAGAAAAACGTGCATATAAATAAAATCATGTTCTTTACCGTAAGCTTTTACGAGTAGAGGTAAGGTATTAAAAACTTTGCGTATTTTAAACTATTAAATCTTAGTCACACTAAAAACATGACATATTGCTTTGGATAAGCAATAATGATCAAAATTATTTTTCACGTACCTTTAATTAACAAGACTCTTAATAAACAAGAGCCGTACTCTTGTTATTCATAAAAATTCTTAGGACTTTGAAATCCGTGCATTCCAGATGACGTTTTTCTGTAAAGCCCTGTATAAGGCTTTACACTACGTCAATCTTTCTTGAGACTTGTCAGATCGAAATGCATTTCAACATTTTGTAGAGTCGTTCGATAGTTACATAAGCTTTATTTTATGAACGGCTAAACCGGTTTCATTATCTTTGTTTGTTTAGTCTGGTCTTTGCGCTATATTAAAAAAAAAATAATATTAAATAAATAATTAAACTTCTTATGGTACCTACTCACCAATAGCACTAACGTCGTCTTGAAAATTATTTGGTACAACGGATTATTTGACTATCAATTTACATTTGATGGATGATCACAAGAGATTATTTTCAATGATCGAGATAGTTCATTCATCTTTTAACATTTGAATAATCGATCAGACAAATCAAAACTGACAATCATCATTAACTTAAAATCAATAAGAGAAATAAAAAAGATGTGTCTGTTTTAGAGCTTCTAATTTTTTTTTGCATTCCACTTCACGTTTTTTTACTATTGTAACAAAAACCATTTTATTTGATAACAGATTTCGCGATTTATTTAATTGTAACCCGAAGGTTCGCACCCCTTTTTTGTTAGATCCGTGTTAGTTCTCAGTACACTAATTAAAAAAAAATTGGTTGCCTGTAAAGTCGGTATACGCGCGAAAGTTTTACGTGACAACGACTCTGAGTGGTAAAATAATTTTAATGTGAATATTCATTCGTATAACATGAACCGGTGTGTATGCCTATCTCTCTCTTTCTCTCTCTCGCTCTGTCTCTCTCGCGCGAAACGTGAGCGGAGCAGCGTAACGCAGTTTCTTGAGGTGTCACCCGGCAAACCAATTTATAAGACGTTGTCACGTCAAAATACTTTTCTATCTATAAAAAAAGAGCTAACAATAAATACATTGAGGTGCCTTTTACTACTGCTTACACGTACACACCAACCTAGTATAAAGACAAACATGACACCAATTTTTTTTTCTATCGAATTCTTTTTTTTCGTAAACTCCAAAATAATTGAATGTCTAATCTTGGCATTCAGACGCGAGACACGCGTGACTCGTGGTCAGTGACTTTGACTAACGGTAGCGGTCACGGCAACCGCGACTCGCCACCGCACTCGATGCACTAGAGATATCGATTCGATGTATCGATTTTTAATCGCCGACGAAATAAATCAATAAAATCAATTTATTTTTGTAATTAGATTCACAAGTAGCACTTTTACACGTCCCAACATATAAATTAACCTTACTACCGCTTTGGGTCAATGTGGGCTAGTGCTGAGAAGAAGCGGCGCAAGAAACTCAGTCTTTATTGGCATTGCCTGTTTTCAAATTTGATTAATGTAACGCCAAGCCTCAGCCACCATAGCCAATCATAGCCAATCCTAGCCAAGCCAGCCAATCCTAGCCAAGCCAGCCAATAGGAAGCCACCGCCATGCCAGTTGACGCTCCCCACTACAACTTCCGCCAGCCGTGTGCCCTTGGGTGGGAGCAAGCCTTTATAACGGCCAGACAGTTCAGTCTAGCCCACTTTTGCCCTCTTAGCCACTGAATAGGCCGAAACTCTGCCAATTTGTATTTTGATAGTTGATTATAACCTAATTTAAATAAAATCTGTGTGCTTATCGTTTTGCCTGGTTTTGTTTTTATTTATGCAACACACATTACATTTACAATAATTATAATTGTTTACATTCAAACATTTCCATATATCTTTATCATTTTATAATCTAAAATTTTATGATATCCTTTCGAAATTGATACATCTTTTACAGCTGTTTTAAATTTATCTAAAGGCAATGGCATTCAAAAAGCAGGGGTGCTATAAGTATGACCCCAACGTCTGTTTATGTGTATGTATGAAATTAAAATACACTTAAATAACAATGGACTGCCACAGGCTGGACTCGAACCCGCAAATCTCGCAAACCGTTGCTCTCCCAATGGAGCTACCGTGACATTTACTCATTAGTCCGTATTAATCTAAGCGCTCTTAAGGCTGCAGCCAGCCATTATTAATCAATGTTGTGGTTAGATACCGTGTGTGTAAGATGGGATATGATATAAGGCGTTGTCCTACATGAGCTACGACCAATACTTGTATCAATTTCAATCGCGCTTCGTCACATATCATAGACGTACATACCTAAGTTTGATATTCTGCTGCGTCTCACTTGACGCGTATGTCGCAAATATAAAATAATAAAAAAATTAAATATATGTACTTTATTTTTAAGCATTAACAATGCGAATTACTTTACAATGAGAAATTAAAACACTTAAAGAAAAATTTACTCTTGCGAGAGTTGCGGGTTTGAGTCCCGCCTGTGGAAGTCCATTTTTCATTATGTGTGTTTTAAATTCAATGCCATCTTTAGCAATGGATTGCCGCAATGTAACGCCTGAATACATTAATCCTAGAAAAAGAGGTAAAGAATATGAAATTATTGTCATCTTGTCTGTCTTTGTTAGCGATGAAGCAGTAGTGTTAACCCGTTTATGCTTAACTTCTTCTTGTTCGTTCAATAGGTACTTGCGAAGTGAGTTATCAGTTCTCGTTCGATATTAGAAATAGGCACAACACAAAACCACTTAATGTTCCCCTTACCTAGACTACGAAATTCTCAAAGACTTACAACTTTGCCTAAGAAAACGTACAAAAATCTGTTATCGTAAATCTTATGTCAAGTTACCAAAAATGGTCTGTGTGGTTTTTCATCCAGAATGGGCAGTAAAAATAAAAGCTAAGGCAGCTTTGAGATTTCTGGTTGATCGATCAGAAGCTGTATTTAGTATTCTACTATTTATTTATTACTTAATACATAAAATAAAACTTGATACGCAAGTTGTAGAGATTTTGAATAGTCATCGTCAATATCTATGGGTCATTGGATTACGCTTGTTAATATTAATAGATTTTATTCATAAAATAAAATATCTAAGCAATTTATTTTAAGATGTTTAATCTTGAAACACCTCTCGCCACAGTAAGCACTATGATAAAGATTTCACTGCGAATGTGGACCTCATACTCGTAATAAATGAATATATTACAGACGTCGTCCTGGACTCGATGTTTCGCATTTTAACTATATTTTTATAAATATAAACCTTCCTCTTGAATCACTACTACGTAGGAAAAAACTGCATCGAATTCCGTTGAGTAGTTTTAACGATCTAAGTGTACATACATACAGACATAGTGACAGACGCGGGAAACGACATTGTTTAATACTATGTATTGAAGACGTTCCGAAAAATTGGGTAATAGTCCTCCTAACTGATTTCGACCACGGCGGCCAATCTCAACAAAGATCAGCCAACTACGCAGGAGATATAAGGTAATAGTGCACATGTGTGAGCGCAATACACAGGTGCAGTTCGGTGAGACGGCAATCCGACATGATCGGAGAAAGATCAGTCGCTTGGTGCTGCGACTGATCTTTCTCCGATCATGTCGGCTTAACGTGCTTTCCGAGGCACGGGGGTGTAACACCGCCAACATCCTGACTCCGAGCTGTTTTTGAGAAATCCATGACAGAAAATCCCAAAAAGAATTTTGGTTCGACATGGGATTCGAACCCAGGACCTCTCGGATGTAAGGCAGAAACTTTGACGCTACACCAACGAGGCAGACAAGAAAAATTGGGTTCATCATGATCTTCGCTATTTTAAACATAATTGCATGGCTGGCTACTTATAGAAAAACCAATACTTCAATTTTAGATGTGACCTTGTTTTCTCTTTCAGAAGTCACGAAATCGTGACCATGGAATAGTAAAAGTGATGGGAGTTATTCACATTACTTTGGGACGAGTCGTTTCGCGAATGGGGAAGTGGGCTGTTACCCAATAACAATAAAAATTCTAGTTCTCCAAGATTGGGACGCGATAACGTTTCTTGTGTTGATATTGTTTATATCTGATGGTCAGTTCAACAAAGATGTTATGTCCACTTGTTGATTTATTTTATTTTATTTAGGATAGGTTTGCTTTTGACCCAAGACTAAGCCCAACGAGATATTTATAAATAGGCTGTGTATGGACCACCATAGCCATAATAATACAATACAATTATCGTTTATTTTTTATACACAAACAACACATTTTTTCTTGAACCATAACATAACCAATTATTTCCGATTTCTCCTTTGAAATCCAAGCTGCCGAAGCTTAGCTGTCGAAATTTTGGGAGGCTCTTGATACGCAAAAAAAACTTCCAAGGTAACCCAACGTTTAAAGCCAACTAGCATTCTAAACCAAGTAGATGATGTTTAACTTCATAGAAAAATTTCTCCACAAAGCTTTATTCAACGAGTGCAGCTCCTGAGAAGCATGAAAGAGAATTTGTTAAAATATGAACTATGCAAGCTTTTAAGACGATGAAATATCTTCTTGGAATGGATGTATATTTTCTTAGTGCTCCAAAGTTACTTCCTAATGCACAAACGCGGACCAACAGTGTCAGAAAGCTACTACGAAAAACGGACGAAGCTGCGAAACACGAAAGCCTATTCCTAATAAGAAACATTTAGGGTTTTTCGAGACTTCAATATATATTCTACTAAAGGTCCAAATACGCGCTTCGTCCCAAAATAAGATTAATGATTTCATTGAAAAATAAAACGATAATTGTATTAACGTATTTCGAATTTCGTAGTAGATCGCCTGAGTCTTGTAGTCAGTCAGTACAGTTTAGTTCAATGTTAATGTTCCTTTGCATAGTGTCCCGTTTGTCTGTATAGGTGTGATATCATAAATTATTAAGATTAGTTTAGCATAGTTGAATTGTAACTCGCAGTATGATATATTCAGGGTTGATAGTGTCGGAGCTTATCTTATACCCGTAGCAGGCCTCTGTGAAATAATAATACTACAATACTAATAGTTTCATAAATGCGAAAGTTTGCAAATATTAAGATATGGTTCACTTAAAAAGTAGTATATGGATTTTATTTACATTTTACAAAAATATAGCTTGCACATCAAAATGACACATAGGCTACAATTTATAAAAAATGTGTAGAAAAAGGGTTTTCACGAAGACGAAGACGCGAGCGGTCAATAGTGCAAGTATACTGGGCGTCAAAATAAGATTTCAACATTAAAATTGAAACTTTAAAATAATAACTAGAACCAATAAATACATCAGAACCATACAACATTTATTCATTAGAACAGTTTTTCTTTCAAATTAAAAACTGTGTCACGAAAAAGTTTTGTCTAATTAACACAAAGCTTCCAAATTAGCTTTTTGTTATCATTAATTAATTATTCAAACTACCCAAGAATAGTTATTCAAATCAAATACAGGCTTTTGGGCTCAAAAAAAACTAGACTGCCCTTAAAATTGATGCTTTGTCATTTGTATAAAAAATTCAGTTCAATATTAGCTTACGAATTCAGTTTCGGCTAGTAAAATTTGGTTTTAATTTAGCTCTTAATTGGTTTTACATTTTAAGTTTAAGATAGCATTAAATATTGTTTGTTTTTTCGTAAATGAGGGTAGGTTTTATTACTTTTAACTTTACAGAACAATGACAAACAGCTACAAGAAAGCATATTTTGTAGTTTCATGTTATTGTTTACTAGTTACCCAAAGGATGAAATATAAGCTCTTTCTAGCCTGAGATACAGGTTCAACCTAGTTCAGACGAAGAAAGTCTTCTATCTCAATGTAATGCTCTAATGTATTAACTTTATATTTTTCATTTTTTTTTGACTGCTTCGTTGGTGTAGTGGTAAAGTTTCTGCCTTACATCCGAGAGGTCCTGGGTTCGAATCCCAGGTCGAGCCAAAATTGTTTCTGAGATTTTCTGTCATGAATTTCTCAAAAACAGCTCCCGTTACACCCCTGTGCCTCGGAAAGCACGTTAAGCTGTTGGTCCTGCGCCTGATCTCTCTCCGGTCATGTTGGATTGCCGTCTTACCGAACTTTGAGAGTGATGGCACAGTGAGTGCACCTGTGTATTG
The DNA here is from genome assembly GCA_963921415.1 of Pyrausta despicata. Taxonomy (NCBI): domain Eukaryota; kingdom Metazoa; phylum Arthropoda; class Insecta; order Lepidoptera; family Crambidae; genus Pyrausta; species Pyrausta despicata. The sequence goes on along the minus strand of OY992855.1, from coordinate 12,831,877 downwards.
CGCTCACACTTGTGCACTATAATATTTCCTGCGTAGTTGGCTGATCTCTGTTGGGATCGGCCGCCGTGGTCGAAATCGGCCAGGAGGACCATTATATTTCATTATTTCCATATTTTTAATAGAATAGGTACAAACTTATGCTTACAGCTCGTGTCGGCCCTTTTCTTGAGTTATAGTTTGAACAAACCTAATTTTACGCTTCACCAAAATTCGGGACCGATCAGTTGTAAAAGCTTTCTAATACTATATCGCCCTGAAACAAGGACGGTTTCAATGCTCATTATCTGTTAAGGTATAACAAGCTATTTCTTACGAATAAACTCTGGGGATAAATATATTAACATGTAATACAAAAAGCAATTGGTTACGTACAGTGTTTTATACGATCTTGATTATTTTAAATTAACTTGTTGAACAACAATGAAATGCCTTCTTCTTTATAACGCATGCAAAGAGAAAATATTTAAAACTTTAAACGTTTCAAAATGCATAATTGCGCGAAGGGCCATGCACGATAAAGTTGATCGATAGAATAATCTAGTAAGGCCTAAGTAGTCTTAATTATTATGTAAGAATAACCTTTTTTACCCAGAAAACCAGGATAATAATGTTAAAGTTTTAAACGATCGTCTTAATTGAAGTCATTGTAAGTACGAGGGTCATTTGGGAGTCTGCATGAGCAAGTAGTCATTTGAATTCTATTTGTGGGCTCATTAAGGTGTGCCAATCCAGTGAACTCTTAAGTATGCTCGTTAATTTTAAAGATAGAGGTTTATTAACTCATTGTTAACTGTTTTATAATTTATAATTGATACTTATTTTACTAAAGTCAGCCACAGAACATTCTATTGCACAAGCTTACCCGCTTACTTATACAATACCTCCTCAAGTTATCTACAGATGATTTGCAAAAGCTTTTTTTATATTTTTATATTCAATTGAATAAAAAGGTTCAAGACGAAATATTAAATTAGAGTTAATAAGTTAATGTTATATTAATTTAAGGGCAGATAATAGTTACGATTTTAAGAGCACGATTCACGATTACGTACAAGAACTTTGTACTTTCTACTTGCGTCAGTAGAGTGACCAATTGGATACTATGTAGGTAATTCGATACGGTCTTCCCAATGCTGGGTTTTCAGAAGGTCTGTTTAATAAAATCTTTTCGTAGCAAAACTCTATTATTATTAGAAACACATCTAGTGCATTTGAAGCGCTATGCCTTGCGTGGATCCACAAAGTGAGCCTAGCGCAGTGGACACCACAAGTGCAGAAATATCAAACATAGGTAACGTAAATAATAATAATAGTCCTCCTGGCCATTTCGACCACGGCGGCCAATCTCAACAGAGATCAGCCAACTACTCAGGAGATATTATAGTGCAGAAGTGTGATACAGGTGCACTCACTGTTCCATCACTCTCAAAGCTCGGTGAGACGGCAATCCGACATGACCGGAGAGAGATCAGGCGCAGGACCAACGGCTTAAGGTTTTCCGAGGCACGGAGGTGTAACACCGCCAACTTCCCGACTCCGAGCTGTTTTTAAGAAATTCATGACAGAAAATCTCAGAAACAATTTTAGCTCGACCTGGGATTCGAACCCAGGACCTCTCGGATGTAAGGCAGAACTTTGCCACTACAACGAGGCAGTCTCATTTGATTCCATACTGAAATGACTAAGTCGTTAGGTTAACGCCATTAGACGCGCGCCCGCTCGCCACAATTGCCACCGCGCTAAGTTTCTCAGTGTGGACTCACACTTAGACATTGTCATTTTCATGCAATCACGCCAATAAAGCGACTTGCTGCCATCGCGCTTCTGTGTGACAAAGCCTTAAAATTGTTGACGGGACGTTTACATCGATGCTGACTCATTTACCAGCTATTTAAGTCCAGTTTATTCCAAGTAAAAGTTAATTAGCGAATCAATAGGATGGTTCGTTAACATTGATTTAACTTTTAATCACAGTTGGTGTAGGTACGTCTAAGTATTATCCATCGAATTAATGACATCGACGTAAATCCGAACAATGTAAATTAATGAGTTTCTGAGATATTTTCAAAGACATTTAAGAAACTTGTTGTGCATATCTATCAAAAATTTTTTGTTAGAAAAATAAATTTGCCTTGTAATCATAAAATCATATCTTTCTGTACAAAATTGTAATCAAAGTTTCAAAAAATGAGTATTTTTCTGGTTTAAGTACGTACCTGATTGAGCTATTAGTAACCTTTCAAACTTCATTCGTACTTTGGTTACGCTGCCAAAATTATATTTATAACAAATGCGGTACTACTCCGTCGAGAAAAAACAATGTTACATACCAATTTGACGAGACCGTTTTACGTAAGGACACAAAATAAACAACCAACGGAAATCTATTTCGACAAACACGTTTGTTAAAGTGGGATGTTACAAAATGATTTGTCCAATTTGTTCAAATAGTCACTGGAGATAGATCCGCGAACAGCGCAAGTGACATCCATTCGAAATAAAATATCGGGCGAGGAGAAACTCGTTGGGTCTGCTAAATGTTGTTTGGTGCAAGGCATAAGAACTTAAAACTAATTTTATGTTCATTGAAAATAGTTTTTCTTTATTTTTTATCGCCTAAAAATCACAGAGTATGTAATCTTGTGTTGCAGCATTATCATTTCTGATTTATGTGGGGTCGCTACATGTGGTTCTAATACATCGCTCATCATTACTCTTGGTGCACGATGTGATCGTCTTATCAGATATTTTGTTTCTTGTTTAAGTTCTTCGAACACTTGCCTTATTTCTTATACTTCATTATAAACTATACACAAATTATACTTCATATTTGGAATCTTTGTGTCATTGGCATTTATAAAGTTGCTTTATTTAACTTTCTTGCTTTATTTAACACGGTCCTAAAGAATTCAGATTTTCTTTTTGGCGATACCATTGGAACTTTTGATATCTTTAAATTAATAAACAAATTGTTTCAACGATCACACCAATCATCTAACCCCAAACGTAGTGTTAGCTTGTGCCATGGTGACTAGAAAAACGGTAATAATAATAATAACATTCATAAATACTCATGCACTCTGCTACAAATGTTCGTGCTCATCACACAAACTTGCTCCTAGCAGGATTCGAACCCGCACCAGCCGGTTTGGTAGTCTGGACCTCAAACCACTAAACTAAAATTGCCGTCAAATTTAATCGCTTCATTCTCTCTTTTGGACCGCAGTCAGAGAGCTCAATGGTTCGCAGCGTCGCGTTGTGAAATCCGTTTGCGTACCAGGATCTAAAGCAGCCGCAAATACGTCTGTAATTTGCATCGCTATTGCATAACATGCTGTTTAGACTTATTTTAAATGCTTTGGTAGTAGAGACGCGATTTGTTCGCCTGCTTGATGGCCAAAGTTACTTTTTAACTAACTTATTATAAGGATTAAATGTGTGATACAGGACAAGGGATTTGTAAGGTTTGCTAGAGACTCAGTGTTATGCTGTAAAAGATCCAAAAAGCATGCAGAAGTTTAAAAATGCTTATGCTAGCTACTCGTTATCAAAAGAAGAAAGAATGAGAGTGAATACTCTTATTGGTAGCATATTAAAATTAACGCTGCCAATGAAATAAGAAACCTCAGAATAAAAATTCCATTCTAAAACTAACGAAGCTGTTACGTTACCCACCTTACGTTACAATAGTTCATACTTAAACTCATAAAACTCTATTGGGTGATCTTGCTTCTCTTCTTCTCTCTGAACATTTTTATATTTGGGCCGGCAATAAAGTGCGACATTGTTTTATTCGAACAAACAAATAGCTTTGTGACTAACAAAAGGCACGAGACTGCGTAGGCAGCACGGCCGTGATTTGGCCTCGAAGTTCAACGCTCTAAAGCAAACTTATTGCACTGTACTACAGATAAGCCATATTTAACAACAACCGATACGCCATATTTAATTGGCTAAAGACATGTTTTGCTAAATAAGCAAAGATGGCCAATAATTTCGTGTCAAGGCGGCGGAAAAAAGCTGACTCTTAATGAAATCATTGAATGAAATGTAAATTATCCAATCTCAAAAATATATTATCACAAATCGTAATATTTTTAAGTCGGTCGAATATTATCAAGTTGGATCAATAACAAAAGTCTTAAAAAGGCATTTGCATTATCAAGTAGGTACATAACACATACACTATCATAAATTTACCTTGTACCGGTGGAGTGACTGTAAAACCTTTGCAGTGGTAGTATTTTTAGTCATATATAATTTTCCACTTCGTGCGTTTGAAATGAAAGCCAAACATAAAATATACTTTTGTCTTTTGATTTTCAGGGCAAGCGGTTACTAGCGACCTGTGTTCAGTTTGAGTCACATCTCTTAAGGTAAATAACGATAACATTGCTTAATTAATTAAAAAAGATCCCGCTGCCTCCAAGTATTTGCTGGTTCCAAATATTTTCACACAATATTAAACATTAAAGACTGTTACACAAATCTTTGTTAATTTCCTGATGAAGGGCACCTGTTCGTTTGAAATCGATATGAGTTCTTGTTTAATATTGGAAGTATCGAAAAAAGTCTTTGACATCGAATAATAAAAGACTCAAAAATGTTTGATCTTGCGTTCTGTAATGTCGTCATGTTAGATCAAACATTTTCGCTCACGTTTCTTAAGGATTTCGCAAATTCTTGGATGTGAATGAATTTTATCGAAGACATGCACAAAGGTGATTACCATCGATATTTACCTGATTGGAAATTAATTACTTTATCCACCTCACTTAGTCATTAACTTTTGCTTATTTATTTTAAGGCTCTTAGGGTCTTCTTACAAGATATTGATTTTCTGAAATTAGTTTAATATTAAACATAGTTTTTATAAAAAAATATATTAACAACATGAATTTAAAACTTTAACTGTGTTTAAATTTCTCATTAATTAATTATCGTTAATGCTAAAATAAAAAGTAAAGTAACTTAAAAAATACTTTTTTTAAATATAGTTCAATGTGTAGTCCCGTGTCAATCCCGGGATAAAAAATATATCCTGTAACTGGTACAATGAAATAATTATAGTGCGATTATAGAAAGAAAAGGTACAGCACATTGTAGGGGAACCTGCCGAACCCAGGCCAGTTACAAACAATTTCAGCACATCAGCCTTCCCATATTGTTGCAAAATCGCCCGTATCACAAGCGCATAAAATGCCGCAGTGTTCAGCTAGACGTGCTGTCTTCTGTGTATTAGGATACCCTACTGTACCTTTTGTATAGAGGTAGGACTACTTGTGTCTCAGTGATTTATCTGGTGGCAGTTTAGAGAAGCTTGAGGTGTAGATAAGTCACAGTCGATCAAAGGAGCATCCTTAACACTTTAATGGACAGTAGACTGCTATAGCAGTTATATATATTATAACAATAAAAATATCTATTGTGTCTGGCTTCCGTCCGTTAAATTGTTAATCAGTTTTACGCGTTTCTTCTCATTCAACCGACCTCTACGACGAGACTCCGGAGAACTCAAACTGGCAATTAAGCCGGTAATCTATCTCGGTGTTGTGCTGTATGAAAAACACGGCATAATGGCGTCAAGTAACTGTTGTGGTATCGCGGTGTAAGGTGCTACTATGTGAGCATATGTTTGTGTCTTCGAAGCTACACCACACTTTAAGCTTGTTTGTTCCTGATTTGTATTATCATCATAAGCCGCCAGAACTGATAAAGATAAACTTTCCCCATTGACATCCATGGTGTTGCTTCAACATGCAGCTTCGGTGACCTGCATCTATCTAGAGATGTTGTCTAGGTCGTCAGTCAATAGCGTGCCACTCCCACCGAAACACTCCGGTCTGCTTCGCTTTTAGTGAAATTATTTTCAGACTTTTCTGCCCTACAGCGAACAGTGCGCGCCTTTTGCGCCAAATGTTTTGACAGCATGAGTCGCAGAATATGGATGGATTACAAAGTAAGACCCCTGGTGTCAAGAATAATGATGCCAGAAGCGGTACACCTTTGATTGGATACCGACTCAATTAACTACAGAATGTGGTGGAAAGACAACCAAAAATGTTTCCCGATTTCTGATACAATCTTCTGATCTTACGAACAAAATTCATCTTATTTATAGAACGCCAATAGTATTAAATCGTACCTACACCGCCAATAGCTATGAAGGATTACATAAGGGTATAGCGATTGAAAAGTAAAATAACTAAATAAATAATATTACAACAACATCACATACATTGATCTGACTCCGTGGTTTAAGCACTTAAGGTACAGATATCAGAATCAACAGTGGTAGTACAAATAAACTTAAATAAATACATTTAACACCTAGACCAGTACAAACAGACATGTTCATGCACACAAATGTTTGTACAGTGCCGGGATCAACCCACCACCTCTAAGCCACGAATAGTAGTTGACCATTACACCAAAGTGGTCGTCAATAGGTAGGTCGTTGTATTCTAGTCCTATTAAAAGATTGCTATAATAAAATGCCTTCGTGAGACTCTTGAAATTCTAAAATAATTCTGTTTCAAAAGAGATGACAAGAATAGGAACAGCCAACAAGTTGTCCGCATGAAGTAATATATTTTATTGATAAATCCTTTGTGCCAAGATGATATACTTACGCATGTGTAGTTTCGTTCCTATGCTTATAGTAAGGGTGTTCTACCATAACTTCGGATAAAATAATGCCAATATAGTTTATTCCACCAAGAAAATTCGTGTTCGCTAGAATAAATTGATACACTATATAATATGTAATATTTGCATACAAAGAGATACAATCAAATCTTATTATACAGTATGAGCTTTTCATATCAACTCTTTGGTATCTAAAAAGAAAAACTTAATATGCATCCCATAAATTGTACCCTAGCGTGAAGTCTGGGAATGTCTAATGAAAACAGTTTTAGTTTCCATTGTCATTAGAGTGTCAGAGAGACGTGTGAAGTGTAACATTCCGTAAGCAGTTACCTTGATTCTCGATGGATCTGGATAAGACTTTTTAACGTTTCTGCAGGTTAAATGCCATAGGTGAACTCTTTAAGAGACGTAAGAACATCTACAGATTACTTATTGCACAACTTTCAGCTATTTACTCGATCATTTTGTTTTGGGAATGACATAGCATAGCACGAGTGTAGCTCGATAACGCAACCAAAATTTTAGTCGGTTTTAAATCTTATATCTTTCTTGTCAACTGCACAACTTTCAGCTATTTAGCTGATCGTTTTTTTTTTTTGGGAACGATCACTAATTTGTTCAGGCTTTATAAAAAAAACAATCAATTGAAGCAAACAAACCGACATATTTAGCATCAGGGAGTTGTTATCTTCCTATTTACATCCTGTACATATTTAACAGCGGGTCGCTATGCGTTCATACAGTCAGAAAAAACGGTTTATTTCCGCAGGAAGCAGTGTGTAAGGGCCTTTTTAATAAATAAATATTTAATAAATACTAGTTGACCCGGCAGACGTCGCACTGCCCGCTATTTTCACATATATATTTTTTATTTTCTCTCTGTTTAAACCTTCCCTGGACTTCCACAAATATTTCAAGACTAAAATTATTGAAATCGATTCAGCCATTCTTGAGTTTTAGCGAGACTAACGAACAGCAATTAATTTTATATATAAGATTTCACAACAATCACACCAATTCTCTAGTCCCAAATTAAGCTACGAGGCTTGTGTTATGGGTACTAGACAACGGATAAACATACTTAAATACTTTTTTTTTGTAAACAAATACATATTATGCATAGAAAACACCCAGAACAGTACAAACACACATGTTCATGCACACATATGCTTGTACTGTGCGGAGATCGAACCCGCGACCCTTGGTTTTTAGAAGTCCGACCTGTGGACTACTGCACCAAGCGGTCGTCCTTCCCAATCCTTTTAAGCAACGATCAAAACTCATAGAGAAAGAAGAACACAACACAAAAATTTCAAACAACTAAAGTCAGCAACACCAGACAGCCACATGAAAATTTGATTTAAAAATATACGGAAACAATTCCTTAGAAACAGGAATTGCTCATGTCCAAGGCCTGTCACAATTTTATTGCTTCATTCAAGCAACGCTTTCACATACGCTTCATAAATATATATAAATATTTAAATCAAAAGCTCATCAACACTATCAATATACTATAATTTCGCCAGCCACTGGTAAAAAAAAACAATATTCAGTTCTTTCAAAAAAAATCAACCTGACTGAAAACTACTGCCTTAAATGTGGCTTTTACATAATTTTACTTACACTCTGTATTGTATCAAGGAGGTTCTTGAATTTGTCTCTTTATTTTTTTTACACTCTGTATTGTATCTTTGCATACGAGCATAAGCATTTTGGTATTTGAGAGTTTATTTAGTAGGAAATTAAATTACTTTCATAGAGCACAGTTGTTAAGCTCTACGTAAATGTTTGTTGAAATTAAACCTGCCAAAATTACTGCTAATCCTTCAAATAGCGGTCCATTAACTTCATTAAGAAAATACTAAAAGGCAAAATTAAACACAGGGATCATAACAAAGAACTGTGGTATTCATTCACTCATTGCCCTTCTTAACAATTTTTAACATTTTCTGTGGAAAACAAAAATTGTTTCAAACAATGGTTAGTTAAACAAAATTAGACATTCATTTAAAATCTGTAGCTTAAATAAGTAAAAACGTGAGTTTGTGGTTAGTTTACACGCTGTGTAAGGGACGAGTGACACTATGTCAGCGAGATCTTGCGATACTTGTAGTCACGATGTATCGCCGACTGTAGGCAACTATCGGTAACTGGCAGCGACTGTCAGCGAATACACGCGATGCGTCGGCAGACAACGTCTTATTTATATATCTGTCGTCGGCGATTATCCGCGACTGTCACCGACTTCGACTGACACCGAGTCGCCGATATACTTTTGCTCATCTGTAAGCTCTCTGAGTTTATCAGTTACAGATAGCTATTGTATAAATCGACCATAATCTAAAGCTCTTGTATATTCATGAAATTGTTGGTATAATACTACACTGCCAAACTGTAACTATCAAAGTTACAACTCGCGCTCTACTCGTACACAGCTCGGGATATATTACTAAAACTTAGTCCAAAAATTGCCACACGTTTTAAGCTGCAATTACTTAACGTATTTCTGCCAGTCTGCTCGTTGCCTCTCAGTTTGTTCTCTGTTTTAGTAACGTTCACATGAAATTATGTCAACTTCAGACTTTACCAACTTTTAATTGCCAGGAAAACTTTAAAACATATCTCCGTCTGCAGTAGCACTTGTCAGTTAGATTAAAAGCCAGAGCACACATGCCTCATACTGTCGCAGCAACACGCGACTTTCAGCTATTGAGCTGTTGTTGGGGTCGATATACATATATTCCGATAGATAGGTAAAATAAAATGGCGGACTGTATTTAAAAGGAGCTGTAAATCGCCCTCCAATATACAGAGAAGTACTGGGGTGTGGGCAGAGTCGTCCCTGTGCCGGACAGAGCTTGCCTAGACTCCACGGAAGGCGTGTTTGTGCTGTCCAATCGAAAAATGTCCCTTTGTTTGGTGGACTAATTACTCAACTCGACGACCACTTTGGTGTAATGGTCAAGAAGTTGACAATTAATCAAGAGGTTGCGGATTCGATCCTCGCACTGTAATGTTTGTACAGTGCGGGGACAGTCCACAGTCATTAACATGTCTGTTTGTACTGGTCTGGGTGTTATATGTATTTATTTAAGTTTATTTGTAATAGCACTGTTGATTCTGATATCAGATCAATGTATGATGTGTTGTTTTATATTTATTTATTTTTTATTTTATTTATAGAGTTTTATTTACCAGCGATAACCCCTATCGTTAAGCAACACGTGCCATTAGTGAAATAACAAAAAACTATTATATTATTGTATGTAACCGTGGCTCAAAGGATAGCTGCCTATCCTCATTTGTGTAGTTTGTTCTTATAAAAGCTTTACAAAGTGATTCTCTCATATCTCGCTCATTCGTTTTATTTCGGCTCTTGCCTTTTATTGGTGGTGAAAGTGAATCAAACGGAATCTTTGTAAGTCTGATCGAAATTCGATTAGTCAGTACAGTGCTCTGTTGAACTATCAATTCCCTTAAGGCAAATAGAAATAAAGTTAAAAACTCGTCAGACTTTTGTAACCGGGTGTACGCTTGAGTCCACTACAGTGTAATTTGATTGTCTGATAAATTATCCGTGCTGTTAGATTAAACGATTTGACGCATTGTAGTTTACAAAAACTTAGTTTTATTTTTGGCCTTGATTGATGCTACAGGTGTAAAGACGTTTCGTATTGATTTAATTTGCTAGTGCTTTCACAATTAATAGATTTTGGTCAATGCAAAATTTAAATAGTCTCTTACTCTCTCTTACTATCTCTTGAATTAGTTTGTTTCTTTTAAATTTCGATGGTATTTAGTATCTTGCAATTTACTGAGACCTGAATAACAATCGTTTTACTGCGATTCTCTACAAATTAATGCGTAAATTACGATTAAACAGGATGGAGACCAAAATACGACAAATTAAAATACCTACACATGTCTCATGTTGAACTTTTTTATATCGGATAGGTTTGCTCTTGATCCAAGACAAAGCCCAACGAGACAGAGAAGAGACTGGACCTAGTCTTCATACAAAAATATCAACCCAATAGTTTAGCAAAATTTACAACATTTTTAAAATTTATGATAATTGGGGTGTGTCCTATCTGAATCGAATAAGGTTTAAACTAAAATGTGTTTTTTTTTCTAAAAATGATTTTTGTAAGTTCGATGTTACGATTAATTCAATTAGTATTGGCAATGTTTTCATTTATTGTCAAATTGTGGTCTCCACCCAGAATACACATTCGGTGTATAAAATCTTAGTTTGCTTGGCGTATTTAAGACATCAATATATTTCAGATCATTATTGCCTTGGTTTGCCAATGGTGTCCGTCAGGTGAATACTCCGTCACTATAACTACATTATTCACAAGTAAATACCTCACTTTTACCCTCAGCCGTCGTTGCTCCAATTTGGTTGCACCTGAAACACGTCGTTATTTTCCGAAAGAATCTACTAGGGTTGACGAGGATGATACTTAGGTACTTCATGGTCTACATACAAGTGAGAGCGTGCATTCATTAACAAATATAGAGGTATATTGTTGATCCATTCCGGTCAGATCCCCTCGTTGTGATCCACGTCTCGTCAAGATTAAGATAATATTTTTGTAGTACAAAAATTCAACTGTCAGAATCGGGAATCGAACCAACGTCCATGGGAATTCGGCCCGTGTGCCTAAACCACTCGCCCACCCAGACATTGGCAAAGTTGAAATTTGCTACTGATTTCCCTATGCGTAGGCCGCGTTTACTTCATTTTTAGGCACACGGAGCTAAAAATGAAGTAAACTTAAAAGTGGACGTGGGTTCGATTCCCGTCTTGTGGATTGAGAAAGTCGATTTTTCTACTACATAAATATTATCTGAAGTTTGAAACGTGAATGTTTATCACGGTAATTCATAAAACGTTTACTTCAATATTGCTCAATTTTACTAAACCTTGACAACCCTACACCCTCATCTGGTCGGCGGTCGAGTGACCTAGTAAAACCAGTACTGGCACTCACCAGCTACTGGATGCGGTGAAAAAAAAACGATATAGGATAATGTATTGTAATGTAAGGGACCGTAGCAACGGGACTGAGACCAATCGCCACTATAAACTCAATGTTACATACGACAGCAAGTTCAAGTAAAAACTAATAGATCTTATCTAGTTAAAATAAAGTTGACGTTGTAATGAAAGTGCACAGGCAGATTTTGCAGGTCTGTACTGTTCGGGTCTATGATTATTCAAATAAGCAAGCCTTTTTAATGCGTTTTTGTAACTGAGTCTACGTTTAATCGCACCTTGGAAGCTTTTTATACATGAAATAGTATATAAACTAGACTTTATATTAGTCTTCTATATGTGCTTAGTGCTTTTTTGCACAAGAAATGTACAAAGGGTGGACTTAATGCTAAAAGCATTTTCTGCCAGTCAGTGACTGTGGCGCAGTGGTGACCTTGCTTTGGTACTGATACCAAAAAGTTAAGAAAACTAAGGCGCGGTCACGTTTGGGATGGGTGACCATTCTGACCATACAAGAGTATTTTCAAGCATTTCCGTGCTTCGGAAGGCACGTTAAGCTGTTGGTCCCAGTTAATATCGATAGACATTAGTCGTTAAGCCTGGTCAGAAGCCCTCGGGCGGCTTAATAACATCCGACAACAAGGTTGGTCCCTAACCTTTCACACAACCCTCTAACGCACCGCACTGATTCCGCGTGGAATGAAAAAAATGAAAAAAGTTTATTTCAATACATGTAAAAAACATACAATGCATAGTCGTGGTTGGTGGTTGGGACCAACCTTTTAAACATACAAATGCTTGTGTCGGGAGGTCCCGCTCTCTCTTAGTGGTATAAGTTTTTAAATGCAATATTTAAATTTTACATTAAACAAGTGAGTGTGTGGGTGTGTGCGAGTGTGTTTAAATAAATATTAATAGTGTTTATCTTGCTTATTATATAATAATTATTTTTTGTAAGTAATAAATAGTTCGGTTTCTTCATAAGTTAAGGTCTCAAGCCATGCTATCATTAGAATTTTACACTGATGATTAGTTTTAGGATAAATATTTAATACTTTATTGGCGTTATTATATAGGAATGTAGCTTTTGCAAGAAATTGCTGCTTAGCAAAAAAGGTTTTTGAAGTTTCTGAGGGTTTGGAGGTTCTTCCTTCGTTTAGAGAGACAACGAGTATCAAATATAGTAATTTTATGCAATTTTCGTACACTGTTCAAGATAAATAGTTTTCGGACACTCAAAATTAAGGTTGATTTGTACAAAAGATTAGTAGGGAAACGATAAGGCTTAAAATACATCGTCTTTATTAAAGCACGTTGCGCTCTTTCTACAGCCAGAAATAATTTTTTGCCAATACCACCCCAGACAGAAATACAGTGATAGATTGGGCTAATGCAAAATAAATTTGCTTACGTACATCTGGAGCAGTTGCACATGTCTTAGAATTTTGAAGATCCAGATTAATTTTCTGATGCGGTCACTAATTGCTTAAATAAAAATGACTCACCTCATTATATGAGGAGAGGCCTGTGCCCAGCAGTGGGACGTATAAGGGCTGGTAAGAGATGTGGTTATTATCTGTTACTTTGAAGTCCGTGCTCATGAACAAAGATGGTTTTTAAATATCTTTTTGATTCAGGTAACGTCAAGTCAGATACTTTAATGGAGCTTACTTACCCATCTTTACATGTGGACTTATATATATCCTTAGCAAAATCTCAAATTTAAAAAAAATAATAATTAAAGACCCTCGACATGAGCCAGGAAAACCGCTGGTGGACTTCACTGACTGGACAAATTTAAAAGACAAATTTTGACCAGCTAGCTAAGAACCACTGTGATTAAATGAACTTTCGAATGAAAAAAACCATTCGTTCGGGCGCTACGATTCCACAGACACAAAAACACAAACAAACACAATAAGGGTCACACTTTTATACCCCTTTTTTCGGGTTTAAAAAGGGAAGGGTTAAGGAGGGTAAGTAGGTTCCACTTCTTTGGATGAAGATAACAAACGTCTTATAAAAATGCTAAAACAACACTACCCCTAGCCGCCGCGTTTAAAATGAACTTTTTCAAAACCGCTAGCACGTTCTTTCTTTGATGAAAGAGATAACTCTTAATACGTGTCCATGAATAAACTCCTCATGAAGATAGGCTTTTATATTGACGATCCTTTGCCCCTTTGTGACAAGCTCGATCAATTTGTTCGTGAAACACTCGTCAATCTATTCGTGCTCGCTCAGTGAAATAGACGGTTGGAAATGCAAATTGGTTTTGTATCTAGAAAAATATTCTATGACTCATCATTATTAAAATGGTAGGTGTATTGGTGGACAGCTTATTTAAATAGTTTTTGGAGTCCTCAATAACAACTGTTCCTACTGTAAGACCAAAGGCATTTATGTGAAGAATGTCTGGAAGTGATTTCTCTTAGGCCAGTAGCATACAATTTGTTTGCCAAGTACAGTATAGTTGCCTCCTGTTAATTTACTCTCAAAGTTCAGTGAGTTTGCCAAGCCAAGATCTTTATTACATCAAGCCGCTAAGTATTGAGCCATTAATGAACCAAAGTTTCTTGAAGTTACTGTATCATATCTTCCGCTTAAGTTTGTCGCAAATATTGGTACTCGTAAAAAAGGACCAATCAGAGAAAAATCAGGCAGTGCACAAAAATTAAAAGGAAATGCAAAACAACGTAACTCAAGTTATTAGGTCCTTACCTATGAAATTGGCGTTTTGTATGGGAGGAACAAAAAGTCGAAATTTTTTTATATAGCATATTTATTTAATCAAAGTATGAGCCATTGTAATCTATGCACTTTTGCCATCTCATAGGTAGTTCATTGATCCCTTTACTAAAAAAACCATTCGAACGGGAATCAATAAAATCTTTGAAGGCGACTTGGACTGCCCCATCTGAGTTGAACTTTTTCCCTTGCAAGAAGTTATCCAAATTTCGAAAAAAATGGTAATCTGTTGGAGCAAGGTCCGGGGAGTACGGTGGATGCCTTAGAGATTCCAATTGAAGTTCTTCTAATTTGCTAGCCGTCTGTTGTGCAGTGTGTGGTCTAGCGTTGTCGTGAAGCAGCAGTGGCGTAGAGCGATTGACCAGCCTTGTTTGTTTAGCAACTAGCTTTTCCATCATGGTTTGCAATTGCTGACAATAGATATCTGCCGTAATCGTCTGGCCAGATTTGAGAAAACTGTAATGAACGACACCGGCGCTAGTCCACCAAACGCTTACAAGTAACTTTTTATTGGTCAATTTTCGCTTGGAGCAGGCTTTGGCTGGCTTGCCAGGGTCCAGCCATTGCGATGAGCGCTTCCGATTATCGTAGAGAATCCACTTTTCATCACAGGTAATGATTCGATTTAAAATCCCTTCGTTATTGTGCCGGTCAAGTAATGTAACGCAGCAGTTGACGCGCGTTTGCCGAATTGGTTCACTCAATTCGTGAGGAACCCACCTTTCAAGTTTTTTAATCTTCCCAATTTGCTTCAAGTGGATTAAAACAGTTATCACTAACGCCAAAGCCTGCAGCTAACTCGGACGTGGTTTGCGATGGATCCGCTTCCACAATAGCCTTCAATTCTTCATTATCAACTTGGGTCTCCGGCCGTCCACGGGGCTTGTTTTGCAGGTCGAAATTTCCAGAACGAAAACGTTGGAACCAAAAACGCACTGTGTTTTCTTTTGCGACACAACCGCCATACACATCATTAACCCTTCGAGCCGTTTCCGCAGCACTGGTGCCACGGTGGAACTCGTACTCGTAAATAACGCGATATTTCAAATTTTCCATTTTGTAAATTGAGCGATGCAAACAGAAAAAAGATAAGTAAAAAAACAAATGAATGACGGTTTACGAAACACAACTACATGTGGAAATAGCTGTATAAATTTGAATTTCGAATTCCTAACCAAATAGGAAAAATTTGTGATCAAAGTGGCCAGTACGACAAAACGCCAATTTCATATGTAAGGACCTAATATTTACGTATTAAGAGTAAACGTTTGTGAGTAAATCAAGTGTTTTGAAGAAAGACGTGTTTACATCAATCTTGATCCAATCACAGTAAGATAGCAAAGTGGGTAACCGGCATCAAGCTAATAAATGAGGAATGTAATCGTCGCTGGCTCAGCATCCGACGGAAATAATGGAATGCCGTCCATTAGTAGTGCTACTTGGAACTTGTTCACCTTTATTTAGTGATGTGTGTTGCTTGGTTATCGGAAATCGATGGTGAAAATTAAAATAACAAGAGATATTTTCAATTAATGTGTGTTATATGTTAGAAAAGTACGAATATTGTAATGAAGCAAATTACCAATAAGATGATTTTTAGGAGCATTTGTGCTGCTAGCGTGGTAGTAAAATATTTGTGATGTTACCGGCTATAAAAGTTTTTTTTTTAAACAGCACTTTTATTACGTCTGTTTCTGTTCATTTTATCGTAACCCACTTAAAACAAATGAATAAGTATAGTAAAACTCATGTTTACAAAAAAAAACTTTCACAGAAGGTTCAAAGGATTTCATTGCTTTTATTTGTATCAAAATGTACCTATCACCTGAACCTTACATAAACCACAGTCACAGGATAAGCTTTTCCTCGGGTTTTATCACATATTAGTGGTACATACCCATTAATTGTGGTTACAACATCCAAAACTATGACTAACAATACATAAACTGGCCTTCGCAACAATCTGGCAAAACTTTTTGACGTAAATCCCTTCTAGCCGGACTTAACCTTGGTAATAACTTCACGGAAATAATCGCTATTAAATCGCAAACACTTCCTTGTTATCTTGATCGATTTTTAATTGGCCATCTCATTATACTCTATCGAGATACCTAACTCATTGTTTTTTAAAGTAATTTCTATCTCTTTTTAATGAGCTTGCTTAATTGATGAAGAACTGAAGGTAACATGAAGGAGTTTAATAATCCATGTGACGATAAATAAAAACCAATTTGACTACGTTTTCGACTATGTAACGTACTAAGTATTCAATTCTAAAATTCTTACGTACGCATTTCGCTAGAACCAAATTTCAAAAATATTTATGCGTTTTTTAAGTATAAAGGCAATTGGTCAAACCGTACAATAAGAAATGTCTAGTCACCGTAACTTTTCCATTCCACTGAGCATCGAGGAACACAAGTGTTCGAAAACTGTACTCGCTTCTTAAGTATAGCATCAACACAGTTTTGGGCCATCAAAATAAGCATACAGCATACTAACCGTTCACTGGTCAATCCGATCGCCTTTTCACATGCCATTAAACTGTCGTGTAATCACTTAACATGTCAGATGCACTTTCACTCGATTGAAAGCAGTTCTATTCGATTCCGAATTCGATTGCGAATCGTTAAAACTGCGGTCGGCGCGGACGCACTCGTCATACTAACAAACGGCGCGGGCGCACGCGTCCTTCCCCCCCTTTCGCGTCACGATTGATGATTAGAAACTGTACAGCCTTTATGGTAACGTGGTAGAGTTTAATTTAGGAATGCGCTTTAAGTTTTTCTTTAAACTGTTTTATGACCAGTATTTAAGTTTACAAGCCTTTATTTTTTAGCAAACAAAGTTTTATTAGGAATAAGCTTGCCTTTTTTCTTTTTTTTTCGTTGTTGTTTTTGACCAGTGTTTTAGAATTTGAATTCATCGCAGGTGCTAAAGTTAGTTTAGTTTTCTTATGACAACACAATTGTACGAGTACTACACATTTTGTATGAATTACTTCTAAAACTGTTCTGCATCTTAATAACTAATTCAAACCTTATTAGAAAATGACAGACAGACACAGTAAATTGTCTGAAAGTAACAGGGAAAACTATTAACTGCAGTAACAACAACTAAAAACAGCTTAACTACAATTCTGAATTTTAAGCTGTGTAACTTACGCTACTGTTTGTTAGTGCTTACCAGTATCAATTATTTTGTAGCTGTACCTAGGCGTTGAATAGGCTACCTTGAAAGCCTTGAACGACCTTCCAACCGGACCTCCCGTATATAGCGCTCTGATTGCCAGTTATATTGGAAACAAAATAAATAATAATAAGATTAAATAAGCTTATCCCATTTATCGATTTATCAATGGTTGGTTGTGTTAAGGTTAATTTATTTGTAAATCAGACACAGGATTAGCACCTAAATGTAATTTGTGATATACAGTGGAACACCAACAGTTTATTATGTATCAACCTCTATTTTATCCTATCCTATAACTTTAAGACCTGTAAGACAACATTAAGCATTTAGAATATTAGTCAAATTGTTATCATATCCTCGTGCATCGTAAAAGTTGTAATATTTCAATTTCAAAATAAGGTTTATATTAAAGTAGTTTGATTTATGGAATTCAAATTGCTTACTATCTTAACGATTGACCTAATAAATGGAATGCATTTGTTGATTTAACAGCAAAAATAATAATAGTATTGTTTCGACTTATCTCGTGTTCAGACGAAGCTTTTAATTATTTATTTGATTTAAAAGTTTAAACAACTTTTGTATAATGTTTGGTAAAAAAAAGACACAAATTATGCCTAAGTGTTGTATAGTAAGCCTAAATTGTAAGTTTTAAACAAATCATTTATTCCTGACTAGTGTACCCGGCAGACACTGTCATGCCTTCTGTTTTCTCAATTTATCAATGTTTTCTTATCATTTACACCTTCCCTGGACTTCAACAAATACTTTCATTGAAAACATTGACACAAATCATTGAAATCGGTTGAGCCATTTTCGAGTGTTAGTAAAACTTACGAAAAATTAAGTGTCATTTTTATGTATAAAAAAGCGATCGGCCCACCTGAATTTTCCCATGAGAATGCGTCATTTTCCAGCAGTAAAAAGCGGTCTATGTCCTTTCTCGGGTATCAAAATATCTCCATACCGAAGTTCATGCAAATTGGTTTAGTAGTTTAGGCGTGGTAATTGGTTAATTAGTAACAGACAGACATACAGAGTTACTTTCGCATTTATAATATTAATATGAAAGTATGAACAACAAGCTATGCAATCTGCGTTGTCCTACGTGAATAAAAAACGCAAGAAGTGCGACGCAACACGACGCGACATATCAGAATGTACGTCTACATCATAGTGTTCTACGTGAAAAAGCGCAATTGACATTGACAGAAGTATTGGTCGATCGCACTTGTTGCGTTGAGTTGCTCATGCTCACGTATGACAACGCAGAGCCAGACCAAGACTTCGTAAATTAACTTCTTCCACAAAACTAAGTGTCATATCAAGTTGTTTTAGACTTTAGGGTTTTGGTAAGGCCTGGCAGTCAGAATAGCAGAAAGATAAATACTTAAATACCTACTTCCTCTTTTTCTCAGCTTTAAAAAAGTTTGTCCAGGAAAGCAGGAAAAAAATTATTTCGTCCTCTTGCAACATTTGATAACGCTCCTTCTGACATTTGTTGTACCCCGTGCCCAGCAAACTAAGCAACAAGCGTGTCAACCGGTAAATAATTATTACAGCAAAGAAATAGCATATTTTTTTTAAATTAAAATAAAGATTCGGTGCGTTGTAGCGGCACTAACAGCTAGGGTGGCTTTTAATCATTCGTCTTGATCTACAGATAAGCTTTTAAAATGCAGAAACACTTTTCACTGGCGAAGAATTGAACACAATTAACGCTACAGGCGCTTGGAGAAATTCGATTTGTAAGCGAGCTTAAAAATTTACGATAATAAAAACGGAGTAAGTGTTGTTATTTTAAATCGATTGGTCGTCGGACTCGTTATTAAAATAAAAGTGTTTCTATTTTTAGTTAGTATTTCGAAAGCATTGCATGACTTGACATTTAAAACTTAATTATGGTATAAATACTTTGTAAACGAAAATTTTACAAATTTAGTTGAAATAATTCCCCTGACGTTTACTACTACTTCTTGTCAATATCTGTATATTAGGCTGTAACTGATAGCCTTGAGATATTAAGAGGTTGAGGACACGGGGTGACGCAACAGATTTTTAGAATGACATTGCTAACATAAAGTAAGTATCTGTTGCTTTGTCATTTAAATTTCTAAAATTATGCGCCCTTTAAGAATCTTGTGACTTCGTAATGCTTACGAAGTTTGATCTATATTGCCATTTTGTGTATCCTGAGTTTCCCTAGGGCTAATTTCAAGAGATATCATTTTTTTACGTCACCTTTCAATGACCGACCTCATTTGGCAAAAACCTTACTTAAGGGGATAAAGTCCACGTTAGCCCTGTTCGTATTTGTTTAGTACCAGTAATTCTCGGTTCTCTTTACGGCGAGGGCTGTAATTATGCACCCGATTTCGGGTTCTACTGTGATCGGAGTTTTTAGTAAAGAAATAAAAATGGTAGAAAAAAAAATAAGAACGAAATACAACTGCAAGCAAAAAAAAAAGTTAAATGAACCAAATTGGTACCCTGCTTCAGCCTTGTCACTGGTTTCGACAGATCATTGGAAGGTGTTTTTCATGCTCAATGGCTTGTACTGCCAATTAAGTACATCTGACATAGACTTCGTTATCCATCACAATCAGGCGTAAGGCTTCCACTGCTGAACAACAAAAACCCATCCCCATGAATTTGTTGGTTAAGAGGTCACTAGCAGTCTACATCCAGCTCGGTGTTGTGATGCTTAAATAATTGCGGTCGACTCCCAGTCTTATGGACAAAGACGGCTTCACTAGAAAATGTAGACATTGACTCAAATACGACCACTTTGGTGTAATGGTCAAAAAGTTGGCTATTAACCAAGAGGTCGCGGGTTCGATCCCCGCACTGTACACACATTTGTGTGCATAAACATGTCTGTGTGTCCTGGTTTGGGTGTTATATGTATTTATTTAAGTTTATGTGTAATACCACTGTTGATTCTGATATCTGTAACACAAGTGATAAGTGCTTAAGCTACTTACGACGGAGTCAGATCAATGTATGTGATGTTTTTGAATATTACCCAGACCCCAAGGGGTATAACGCCCTACTTAGACGGTAGGGCAGCTAATTTGCATCTTAGTGACCTCGTAAATACTTAGAGACGTGGCCTCGATCGACTATGTTTAGGGTGTTTTGAAGAAAATCCAAAGGAGAAAGGAAAATTAAGGAGAGAAGAACTAAATGTGACTCAAAATCAGTTATCTTTGAACTAGTATCAGTTTCTATCAGTTTCAAACAGCTTTAAATCTTTGTTTGTTTTGTGTGTTTTTTTAATTATTTCAGTGCTTAGTTCATAAGATATAGGTACTAGATACTTTAAATCATAAATTTATATTACATTTTATAGCGGAGCATGTTAAATTTAATAAACTAACAAATAATTTACAAAATAAAATAGGTGCAGACGAAGAGTTTGCAGTTGTAGTTCATATATTTAAAAAAAAAAGGTACTAGATACTATGTTTAAAAATAACTTGTAAGTTACAAGTTATTTTTAAACATAGTATCTAGTCTAGTCTACCACCTTATAACAACGGGGATGTTAGGCTTAATTAAATTATTTTCAATCGTAACGTAAATACCTACGTAAACTCAACTCAAAACCTACTCGTACCTACAATCTACACTAATTTAGTAAAGAGGAAAGATTTTTTTAGAATTTTTGGTCCAATTAGAAAAAATATTTTAATATAATTATTACTTTCTTTAACATATTAGAGAGCCAAATTCGATGCGAGCTAAGCCACTAGCTGGAAGGTAGTAATTGAACAAAATATTTTTGCTAGTGTCTTCCCGGCGTAGCTAGTCAATCCGCCTGATTGCGATACAATAGGTGGCTGTTTTCATGAACATCGCCTTTCAGGTTTACTGAAGCGGAAGGAGCGCCAGCATTCTTTTCACTTCTGGCGTGAAACGTTTTTTCTTTCTTGCCAAAATAAAATTTTCCGTCGCCCTGGCATATGGCATTGCGAGCACCTATTTACCTAAATGTGTTTTTGATTTATTTACACTCTATATGTGAGTATAACTTGGTGACTTCATAACAGGTGATTTTTACTACGAAATTATCGTTTTTAAGACTGAAAAAAAAATCCTAGGGTCTATGATTAGCAATGATGGAAAATCGACAGCGACGTGGCCATAGAACAACGACTGGCTGGCTCAAATGGAAACAACTCAGAGGCGTGATGTGCGGCAGAAAAATGCCACTCAAAGTCAAAGGCAAAATGTACAAGACTGCAATAAGACGGTTCTATATGGTTCCGAATGTTGGGCAAGTACTAAACAACAACTCAACAAACTACATACAACCGAAGTGCGCATGTTACGCTGGTCAGCGGGATAATTTTAGACCTAATATTGAAAGCTACACATATTAGAACTCGTATTAGAACTTACTTTTTTGGTAGGATATAAAAAAGGTACTTTTGTTATTTACAAACAATTCTGAACGCCTACTAGAAAAAGACAATGAATGGTATCGTAACGCTAAGCGACTTGTTTGCTTTCACCCACCCAGAAGGAGTGTTCGTTTTTTCGCCTTATCAAGATAATAAACATAAAAGCTAAAGGTTAAAAAAGTTATAGCTTTTTGTTTTTCTATGTGTGGTTTAACTATAACGCTGCTGCCTTGCCAGCGACGGCGGGTGCGTTAATATCAAACATAAAAACGCGCCTTTACGTCCATACTGGTTTGACGCGCCCGCCTAGGCCCCAATTACCGCACAATCAGTGTAGTGATGTACAAGACTCAATGCGTCAAGCCCTATTTTTTAAAGTCTCGAGACGTAATGGCATGGCTCAGAGAGCTCGGTAGGCTTAGTGCCCCGAGCCGAGCCGAGCTGCGAGCTCTCTGAGCCATGCTTCGAGGCTTAAAAAGAGCTCGAGCTTTAATAAAAGCTCAAGTTTATGTATATGACTTTTATATCTCCGTAAAACGCTTTATAACGCTTTCAAGAAGGCTCGAGCTTTCAAAAAGGCTCAAGCTTTCGAAAAGGCTCTAGCTTTCGAAAAGGCTCGAGCTTTCAAAAAGGCTCAAGCTTTGCGAAAGACTCCAAGTTTCATACAAAAGAGGCTAGCCCCGAAAAGGGCTTGAACTCTAAATAATACTTCCGAGTCGAGCTTCATATAAATGAGGCGAGCCCTGTAAAAGACTCTGAGCTCTCGGCGAAAGGACTCGGAGCCTCGAGCCTTGTACATCATTTAATTAGTGTGGACGCTCACTATAAAGTTGATCAAAGTTGCCATTCCTTAAAAAAGCGATAACTTGGAATGATACCAGATAAAACTATCATGTTATCAGTCGTCGGTCTTACAAAGATACGTTTGACCAAGAGATTTTTCTGAATTCCAAGTTCCGTTTTTCTATTAAGTTGTCAGTCGCAACTTCTAATCGCTTAGACCCGAATCGGTTCAAACTCTACATCAATTAGTAGGTCTGCTCAAACCGAAGTTCAGAAGTTCAGAAGTTGATAGACTATCCTGCTCCCATCATTTGTTAAGTTTGAATCAGTTCTCATTGTTTGGTGACGCTATTGTAATGAACCTTTAGAACAGAGTCAGCTTTGGCGAACTTGGAAATCTAAACCACTGACCAGTTATTTTTGGCACAGGTCACATTTAAACATGTCTTGATTTTAGTAGGTGGCGGGTTCGAGGCCTTTTGCGAATCAATAATTAGGACAACATCGGGAAGTTGTCTCGGAAAACTCTAGGCTTGCCTCAGAAAGCTAGGCCGTTGGTTTTGCGCCTGATCTTTCGCCTCACTGATCAAGTTGGATAGATAGCCGTCTCATCGCCGAGGTATGAAAGTGAAGAAACGGATAGAGTGGACTCTCTGTGTTTAGTGCACACACTTGTTTTTCACCGACTTAAAAAAAAAGTCTACTACTTTTTTTTAAAGTTCTTCCCAATTCAACCATCTTTAGGTATGCTATCTTTATGTATGTTAGGTACCGCATATATCCGGCATTTATAGTCCGATTTGATTGTTTTTGTTTTTACATTCATAAGAGTAGTGTCCGATTGGACACATAAAAATTTTGTTTAAGTCTGGTCACCCATGTGGATCTTCCGCATTGCAGGGCATTCCTCAAAAATCATCAGAAAAATGTGAAGTTAAATACATTTTAATAAAAATGGACTGCCTCAGGTGGGACTCGAACCCGCACGTCTCACAAGCCGGGCGGTTGCTTTCCCAATTAAATTAATTCGTTTTACCGTGACACACTCATTGGTCCGAATTTCTTGTCATCAGAAAAAGGTCAGCGGTTAAGTATTTTACTAAAAAGTTGTAAACAAAAAAAGAAAAACGTCTTAAGCAAGGAATTCTACTGCCCAAATTATTCTGACGTCGGTGCCAGCAGCATGATAAAATGTAGCACGTGCGAAAGACAACAGTGACACCGACTTCAGAAAAATTTAAGCATTAAAATTCATTGTTTAATACTTTTTGAACGGAGTTAAATTTTTGATATATTTTTTTTAGAGTAAACAACATCAAATAAATTGATCTGACTTTCCCGTGATAATAAGAAGCTTAAGCACTGTGTCACAGAAATCAACAACAACTGTGGTATCACTTTTCAACTACTTTATTTCCTGCGTAGTTGGCTAGATCTTTGTTGAGATAAAAGCCACCTCACTTAAATTTGTCTAGGAGAATTATATTATATAGGTGACCTTAATACCTGTGTTAGTCATGCTATTTTCCATAGAAGTTTTGACTTCTTTTGGGAATCCCTGTACGTATTTTAGTTTATATAAAACAATGTCCAATTTTAGTGCACTTTCTCGCAAACAAAGAAAATAAAGTTTCGTCAAGAGAAAATCTGTCGTCACCATTTTAAGCACAAACT
Organism: Pyrausta despicata; assembly: GCA_963921415.1. Lineage (NCBI taxonomy): Eukaryota > Metazoa > Arthropoda > Insecta > Lepidoptera > Crambidae > Pyrausta > Pyrausta despicata. Next base: position 12,807,418 of record OY992855.1, on the reverse strand, counting down.
TACCCTCCAGGTAGCATTAAAAGTTACCTTGAAACTTCATTCGTATTATCTTTCGTTGGTGCTAACAATCACCAATTTTCGTCTCGACATCATTTAGATTGTCTCACTAAGATTATTGTTTGACAGACGTCTGTCGTGAGTCGTGACCTCGGATATCAAAGAGCAGTTTAATTTTGTACGTTTACCTTGATGAAATATTTCATTAAGATCATCCTAAGTCTGTCCTAAAAATAAATCAGACAGGAACGATTTATTTTCAACCTGGAATTCAATTTAAATATTAGTTATTCATCATTCATTCAATATTTTAGTTTTTTTTTAGTAAGCACACAAACTACACTCGACAAATAACATAGGATAAGGACTAACTATTATAATTTAGATAATTAATCAGGTGCATTTTTTTGTGTTGTGTCAAATAACCAAGACTCCTTCAGAATTGCATGATTAGTTCAAAATAACGTTCTGATCCATGCCACATTATTGGTTGATTTAGATAACATAGCCATATATCATATTTTGTGGGTTCACAATAGCCTTTAATCATATATTATGGGAGAGATTTATGTTGGACAAACTTTGCTATGTTATCTGTAAGAACATGTCAATATAAGCCAAATGTCCTGTATCAAACTCTATTTATTGATAGGTATATAAATACTTATTGTCAAAATGGTTCAAGCCAACGGATTCAAGATACTTCTAGAATAAGACATTATTAATGTTAATATACGGGTTAGTAGGTACCCATAGACAAGCAACAATGCAACAAGTTCATAAAACGTACTTTTCAATAACATTGACTATTAGATAAAAGTTTCGGCAGTAATTTCCGTTGTGCAAAACTTTTAAGATTGTTTTTTTTTATTTTATTTAATAAGGTTCACCTACAACTAGTACATTAACACTTAAAGGAAAATAAACTTAAGAGAAATTATTGCTAAATGTACAGTCTCTTACAGGAGAACACAGCATGCACAAATAAAAAGTCACTTAATCTAATAAATCTAATAAAATTGTTTTACACAGACGTATCCATAACCATTGGATCTGTTTATAGACCTATTTTAAATTAATAACTACACTGTCCTTGCTACGATAAATCCTCTGATTCATTATGCTTTCTTTCGGTTCACATATTACTATTCTATCAGAAAATTCGATCTGTTGTTCATTCGTTATTTGAATACCGTGGGTTTGTGCCTTAGATTAAACTAAAGCTAATTAAGTCCGTTCACACAATGGTGACATAAGTGGGGTTAAATAATGAAACGAGTAAAACCGTCCTTTCTTATAGAAAACACTAGTACTTTTAATTTCGTTTTCATTGTCAGTTGTTTAAAAAGTCTAGTTGAGGGTACCTGTCCTATGGCGCGGAGCGAAGGCGCGGAGCAGAGAAACCAATAGGATTATCCACCGAAGAGGAGCGGATATTTTGAGCAATTTTGTTGGTTAATATTTCTCCGTTTTTCCGCTCCGCAGCCTCACTCCGCGCTGGTAGACAAGCACCCTTTGTAAAAAGGTCTTGTCAAGTTATCCTGAGATATTTTTTAGGGCTCTTTGTGCCAAATATTAAAAAAAAACAGCTATCTAAAACCGAAGCCAATAATACCAGTCGTTTTTCCCAAGAGCAGAATGAATATCATCGGTTGTACTCAGACATCGCGCACACAATAATGGAATAAAATTTTCCAAAGCAACCCTTAGGAATACTAAAAATGTTTTATGAAGCCAACACGGCTGTCTGTACGGGTAATCGATTTGAATGTTTTGTAGACCTGAAAAAATATTTTTAGCTCAACTTGTTAATTTACCTCGTTTCGTTTTGGTTTTTGCGCTCTTGTAAGTAATTAAGAAAGAGTCTAAATTGCGTCTGCAAGCGAAATCGCAATTTTATTATTATTTGTAATTTAGTATTTTATTTTCATGTGATATCTACTCACACTGAAAGTTACGTTGAAAATTTGTCTTGATATACGTATACTCTATAGGTACTGCAATCTTATTTTTTTGCATACCATTCATGACGTAAAACCTTAAAATTTATTTATTTTTCCACCGACGTTTGTTTTAGCATTTTCTTTCTTGCCTCAAAACAGCGAAAACCACTACACGACCCGTATGGGTAGCAACTACATAGAGGTCCTACTCTACACTTATATCCGTAGTTTCTAATTAAGTAATTTCTGTCTTTTATACTGTTGGACCTGGTGAGCGAACGAAATGGCTAAGACGTAAGAGGGTGTGAGTAGACCCCATATACACACAAAGTACATACATTATTCATGTGGCAGTAATTTACGGTCAATGGCTACCGCGTTTTAAATCGCCGATAGAGGCGCTAGTGTAAAGTAAATTTATAGAATGTGAGACCTTTGCCATTGCAAGTTCTGAAAATAGCATATGAAGATTGATTTTCCACGAGATTATGACATGTTTTCTTACAACTTTCGAGTTTCCGATATTTCGGCACAACAAGAATACGTCTTACGTACACAGTATAGCCTAAAAGCTATTCTAATGACACTGACTATGATATATAGTTTAAAATATTATTGCAAAACCTGAGCGGTAGTATTGATAGGAACACAATGGTACAGAAATAGTAACCAAATATTCTGATATTATCATTAAGGCCAATTAAGGCAGAAGTATCAAAATCTTGTTATTTCTTTTAAGACTTTTTATGAACAAATTATCAAAAAAGCCAATTTACTTTATCGAAGGGAAAAGGGAAAAAAGTATTTGCCGGTCCGTTTAACATGGTTAACATATTTTCCGCGTGTTTGACCAACTGGATCGTTTGAATTAGCCCTTTGTGAGTGCTAATGTAGAATGGAACAGAAAAAATATTGGCACAGTGAAAATGAAGTAAGAATAACACTAGTGGTAATTTATTACATGTGTACTTAGGCAAAAGAAAAACATAAAAAAGGCAAGGAACTTGAAACCGGATTAAAAAAAACTGATTTCATAGACTAAACCTAACTGTAAAATATTCAAACATAAAACATATGGCCGCTTTTAATGCAGTAGTTCGCAGTCCTGACTACAAAGCGAGCGGTTTCAAGTTATTTTTTTGAACGTTTGATCTAAATATTTGAGTAATTAAACCCTACTCTCTAAGCCTTTGTCCGTAGTTTAGGATGTAGCCATTCCTGTTACTCTTACAAGTTTAGCAATGCGAGCGAAAGCGCTGGCTAGATCCGAAAATACGAACGAAACGTTTAGCGGGAGTACGGCCTCTCACGTTAAATGCAGTTGAAATGGCGACCGCATGCCGGACGACGGTTGCGTGGCTCTCGGGAAGCTGCTTGATGCCGAAAGCGGTGGACCGATCACGGCGGGCATTGAAAGGCTGAAATGATGACTACTGTACTAAACTGCACTGTGGCAAGCGAGGCGTAATAATTGACGTCCTCTGTAACAGGAGGTAGTAAATGAAAAGCGTCATCCATGCACACGATTCGGCTAATAAGTACAACATGTTCATTACATGCTGCTGCGAGTTCTAATATACTTGTAATTAGAACCTAGGAATCTTCAAAGCTAGAGTGAACAGGCATCTTCTAGGTGTGCTCACTCCATCGTAGACTCAGTCTTTGCCTCGTTGGGCTTAGTCTTGGGTCAAGAGTAAACCTATCCCAAATAAAAATAAAAAAATAATAAAAAATAGGGGAGATAAGATAGAAAGATAGATAGAAAACACTTTATTGCACACCACAAAAATAAAAATAAAAAACAACATACAAGGAAACATGCACAATTAAGGCGTTCTTACCGCTAAGAGCGATCTCTTCCAGACAACCTTCGGGTTAAGGATATTGTTATTTACAGGAGATTTTGCAAGAAAACTGAGTATCCTGATCTACTATCATCTGTACACGAAATTGGTAATTGGTGGGCTTTGTTCATGTCAAATACTATTGCTTGCTTATTTAATGTTGCTTATGCTTTTGTGTTAGAGTTTCAATAATCGAGGCATTGCATAATTTGCAAATATAAGGTATTATGCTCTACATACTTAATAAGGACTAAGAAAAAAACTAGCCTGAAAAATGATATTTTATTTCTATTTAACGAACTCCTAGTTGTGTGATTTTTATATGAAAAAATAAATATTTTCATCGCTCTCGAAAAGTCGTAAACAAACAATGTTATTTATTTTGTTAGTATTCATCTCCTGCGGGATTGCTGGTGTTGTACAAATAACCCTGATATATCCATTTGATCAAAACAAAGGTATTCAACATATTTTTGACGCCCCAAAATTAGTGACTTAACGAACAATGAATAACGTGTGATCGTTTCGCGCGTTCTCTAATACCTTTAATTAAGAATATTTTAGGTCTGTTCCCCACAGAATCACTTGTGCTATGCTCTGTTACAATTAGCTCTCACGGTTTAAAAAAAAAAGTAACGTTAGACGTATACCTGCTTACTTGAAGTAAGCGCGGCAGTGTTTGTAAGCTTGTCTAAATCTAAGTTATATCCAACCAATTTGAATGCTATATCCTGTTGATTGTCACTGGTATTGTGATACACTTTATATACGCCTTCTTACTAATAGTAAGTAATAGTCCTCCTGGCCGATATCGACCACGGCGGCCAATCTCTACAGAGATCAGCCAACTACGCAGGAGATATTATAGTGCACAAGTGTGTACGCAATAAACAGGTGCACTCACTGTTCCATCACTCTCAAAGTTCGGTGAGACGGCAATCCGAAATGACAAGAGAGAGATCAGGCGCAGGTCCAACGGCTTAACGTGCTTTCCGAGGCACGGGGGTGTAACACCGCCAACTTCCTGACTCCGAGCTGTTTTTGAGAAATTCGTGACAAACAACACATTACAGAACCAAATTTATGCTCGACCTGGGATTCAAACCCAGGACCTCTCGGATGTAATCCAGAAACTTTGCTACTACACCAACGAGGCAGTCGATTGCCTTCTTACTATTAGACTAGCGTTAGGTCTGATATACGGCGACGCGGCGCGTCCGGCGTAGCGTTGGGCGGCGCGACCCGCACTGAATTTTAGCATGTAATGATTTTACAAGCGTTTGTTTCAGTTAGAGCATTTTGTGCACCGCTACACGCTTGAGAATTCGACGAGGGCACAGCGGCGGGCACCGCCACTCTTCCCATGTCGCAACTCTATGAATACCATGTTATATTACCATATGTTTGTTTTATGTTTACGTGTGCAATGTAGGGGTAAGTAAGGTTGTTAGTAATGTGACTTCGCTTGCGGATGCTTTCCTAAACGTAGACTAGTACCCCTGACCTAAATCGAGCTATAGCCGACAATGCCATCGTAGATTAAACCAGTGTTCAGGTGATATTACAGGGCTGAACTGTATGCGTATGTGTGCAGATCACATCTCACCCACAGTCTAATGAGAACGGATCCGTAATGAACGTCAGAGGATCAGGATTGAATGCAGAACCAATAGGATTTTTGAGGGATGCAGGAATCCGATACGGTCCGGATTCACTGCATTATGAAAAGACTTATTTTTTTTATTCGACTGACGGACAGGACTTTCCGTCTGCTATCCCACTAAAATAAAAAAAGGTAGGGCAAAATTTTATGTCGTTCAAACTAATCTGCCTATAGAACTTTCTAAGTGTGTTTCTCTTGAACTATTCAAATACATAGTATTTTCATTATCATCATATCAGCTAATATCCGTCTACTGTTGGACATAGGCCTCTCCCAGGGTACGTCGTCGCACCATCTGCGCCTGTCGCACGCGGTCCCAACTCAAGGACCCGTCTTGACATTTTAATACAAAACAATCGTGTCTGTTTCCGCTATTACTCGTAAAACAAGTACTATCCTATTCTGCTCTCTTAGAATATTATTATAAGACTGCCTCTTTAGTTTAGTGGCAAAGTTTCTGCTTTACATCCGAGAGGACCCGTGTTCGAATCCCAGGTCGACCCAAAATAGTTTCTGACATTTTCTGTCATGAATTTCTCAAAAACAGCTCGGAGTCGGTAAGTTGGCGGTGTTACACCCCCATGCCACGGAAAGCACGTTAAGCCGTTGGTCCTGCGCCATATCTCTCTCCGGTCATGCCGGATTGCCGTCTCGCCGAACTTTGAGAGTGATGGAAAAGTGAGTGCACTTGTGTATTGCGCTCACACGTCTTGTGCACTATAATATCTCCTGCGTAGTTGGCTGATCTCTATCACAATCTAAACAGTTTGGCCGCCGTGATCAAAATCGGCCAGGAGGACTATTAAACTGTCCAATTGTACAGTTGTAAAGCTAATAAAATTGCATAGTCAGAATATCAACATCAATCAGCAGATAAAAAATATTTTCTTCATTGCTTCCACATAGCACCGCGCTGTATTGCGGCCTTTAGGTTGATTTCTATTTTTCCATTTGACATCATCTCTTAATCCCGTCCGCCGGTGGCTGGCGTCAGATCCAATGAATGCGTGATGAGCGCGGCCTAATCCTAACTAATTACTAACCAAATGGGTTACAATTGTCTGAAAATGAACTTTTTTTTTTAATTCACTGTGCCGGATTGTCAGTGGCGTCGATGCCAATATTGATTTATCTGTTGCAATGCAAAAATGACTGCTGCCACTGGAATATTGGTGGTTATTTAAAAAATGTATACAATAACAACAATTATACTTGTATAACGTTTTATTCTACGGATCGGAAAGCCTGGGCATAATTTGTAAGCCCTGTGTATATATTCGTAATATATATTTTTATGTAGTTTAAGGCATAATTTGTGACTTTTCCATAGATTTAAAATTTTTTCTTTTCATTGGAAAATAGGCTGGAAGTATATGATGCACAGTGCTCGTCTGCTTTTCAATTCGAGAGGGTATAATATTTCAGTTAACGAGTTATGGAAAGTTATATTGGGAATTGTTTAACTAAACCACTTTGGTATCAACTTCCAATTGTATTCCATACACGTGTTTCTATTGAAAATACATTGGCCTGTAATTGGGGTTTCGAGTCGAACAATTCAGTTCAGACGCCGAACTTCCACGTTTCACACCGCTGGGTATTTGATGGAGTAGTCAAATGATATTTATCGTTTTGTTACGGATGGGTATTTGTGTGAATGTTCTCGTATAATTGTTTATTATACACATTCCCATAAATACACATGTTTGACGTGTGACATGTTTGTCACGCTATGATTTTCACGCAAAATGAGTCTGGTATTTAATATTTGGACGAAACTTTCTGTATTAGCAAAACGGAGGAACTCGCACGCTTGCCTGCGTTCGGCACGGACGCTTCGCTCGTACCCACGCTGCGCGCTCCTGCTTTCGACTCGCATAGTGCGATTCACTGTTTCTGTTACGTGGCTTGCCCGCGGCTCTGTTTTGGCTAACCTAACGGTGTCAACCGGCCCTAATAGAGTTTAACGCCTTTTTCAAGGCGGTTCAGTTCGTTGGGGAACGACTGACGGTACGCCTTTTTCAAGGCGCCGAAGCTTTCCCTCTTGCGCCGGTATATCGGTTCGCTAGCCTTGGCCTCCTGGAAGGCACGCTCGAGAGGGTGGGGTGTTCCTCCCCATCCTTGAGGCACTTGGCTCAGTGTTTCGGTCACTGCCGGGCTTGACCCAACTCCCACCCATCCCCTACCTCCATCCCTGAGGGAGCGTATCCCGGTTTAACACCCGGGCCCTCCCGAAGGTCTGTTAGATAGGCCACACAACCTACACAGTAGGACTTAGGGAACATTAGGGCTCACCTAGGTCACTCACCACGCTAACCACTGAGTTTCTTGCCGGCTCTTCTCAGTGGTTGTGTTCCGAACCGGTGGTAAAAAATCCACACACAAAATACCACGACTCACGTTATGGGGGAACTCTTAAAGTTCCTCGAACGGGAATTTCCGGAGGTGCTTCAGCGCTTTCAAGCGCTGCGCTTCCGGGATAGCCCGTTTTCGCCGGACCCTGTCCCTACGGACGAGTCAAACGGCGGGTTCACTTCGTCGCTTTCGGCGACATCCGTTAGCGCAACGGCCGCGTCTTGCGACCCGGGCCGCTCGCGCCATCTCGCTCGCACGAGCACGCCTTCTCACTCGCGCTCGCCCATCTCGCTCTCTCAAAAGAGCAATATCGCGCCTTCGCAGTCGGCTACTACGGCAGACATTGCGCAACTAATTGAAGGTATGGATTATGAATCCATACCGGAAAACAACGATTCTTCAGCGGAATCGGACGATGAATTCGTCACGGTTTCCCGTTCGAAACGTGCCCGCGGCTCAGCTCAGCCTGCCCCGCCGGCCAAATCAGCTAAGGCCAACTCTGGCTTAGCCAAACCGGCTTCCCAGCCGGAATCTTCGAGCCACTCGCAGCCCGCACCCCGCCCCAGCGGCAAGGCGGCTCGGGTTCCGCCTATTTTTATCCAGGACAAATCGTCCTGGAATACCATTTCGGCCGCCATTAAGGATCGCAAGATTTGCTCCTTCTCCAGCGCCAAATCATGTGCCGTAGGCATCAAAGTGGTTGTCACCTCTGATGGCCACAGGGCATTGTCCAAATTTCTTCGAACCCAAGGGATCTCGTATCACACGTACCCCTTGGAGGAGGAACGCGAAGCACGACGCACTCAGGCCGCAAAGGCCAAATACTTGGGCACAACCATTGGCTTACACCAAGGCTGCCACCCAAGCCATTTCGCACGCCACTCCGGCGCCCACTTCAGCCTCACAGGCTTATCATTCGGCCCCTCCGGCTGCTCGACAGGCCCCTCCGGCCTCACGCAAGGCCCCTCAGGCCACCTCTCAGGCCACTCAGGCCGTCTCCCAGATTACTCGCCAGGCCCCTCCGGCTAACCATAAGGCCCTTCCGGCCAACCTTAAGGCCCCTCAGGCCACTAACCAGACCTATCCGGCGCCCCAACAGGCCCCTAAGGCTCGCCAGGCCCCTCAGGCCTCCCTTCAGGCCTCTCAGGCCCAAACTCCGCTTCCGGGACGCGACCCCTTTGCCGAACTCGCGTTCTTCACTAACTTCATGAGCAGCTTCGACCTCAATGAAGTATACGTCTTTAATGACAAAATCCGAAATTCACAGGGCAACCTCCATCTGAGGCTGACCGCTATAGCCGAGCATACTAAGCTAGTATGCTCAACCATTCAATTTTTTCCACCCTTAATGGATAGCACGCCCGCTAAAGTTAAACCGAGTTCAATCATGTTAGCTTTTTTCAATGCTGACGGATTCATTAAACAAAAGGACGAAATAGTCCAGTTTCTGACCGAACACCAGGTCGACATCCTTTTGATCCAAGAGTCTAGACTCAAACCTTCTATACGCGATCCCCGTGTCGCCAAGTATAATATAATCAGACACGACAGGGATACACGTGGCGGCGGTACTCTTATTTATCATAAGCGTTCGCTCCACTGTTCCCCTGTCAATGTCCCACCTTTAATCAACATGGAAATCTCTATTTGTCGACTCGCCATGTCCGGCCATAGGCCAATATTAATCTCTTCGGCGTATATATCGCCCAGAAAGTCACCACTCATGAGTGATTTCGAATCTATCTTCGCTATGAACGAATCCGTCATTATTGCCGGTGACTTCAATAGCAAAAACACTCAGTGGGGTTGCCTTGCGTCCAACCCTAACGGTGGGCGCTTGACCACCATTGCTGAGCATTTTACAGCTGACATTATTACGCCAATGACTCCGACTCATTTTCCGTATAATGTTGAGCATCGACCTGATATCCTCGACATGGCACTTCTAAAGAACATCGGCCTCCGCCTATGCTCGATAGAAACCATTCACGCTCTCGATTCAGACCACCGTCCGGTTTTACTTCAGCTTGGCTCCGCGGAGCTCACCGTCACGACTAGGTCAGTTGTGGACTGGAACATTTTTTTTTTTTTTTTTTTTTTTTTTTTTTTTTTTTAACGTCAGGAAATGTCAATTACGCACCGTACCCCTCCGTCGGAGACCGGAGGGGCGTGTGTGGGACTCCCCCGTCTTCGGGTATACCCACTAAAACCTGACGAAGCCCGCTGCGTGTGGCTGTGACAGCAGGGGCCGCGGTGTCTCAACAGTCCCGCGACCCTTACCAGCAGCAACGTCCGCCCTCTAAGCAGGAGGGCGGATCTCCACGGAGTGGGGTGAGGAGATCTCATCCCACTCCAGACGGCACACTGGCGCCGTCTCTCAGGAGGGTCCGGGCGGTTAAGCTAAGACCCTCGTTTCGCCACTAGGACCAGAGTCCCAAGGACATCCCCTGCCTCCTCTGATAAGCCAGAGGGGTGCTGGGAGCCACAATCACTTCGGTGAGTCGCCGCTCGATGCGAGACAGACGCGACTCACTAGTGCCTCTGCCGCCCGATACGGGAACAGACGCAGAGGCACTCTCCACAGAGCATCTTGGCTTCACCTGTCGCTGGATTGCGACAGGCTACTGAGCCCCCTCGCCACGGCAAGGCGTGCTCTATTCGAGGGGGTGTGGACTGGAACAAGCTCAAGTCTAAGCTTGCAGATTGTAACAGCCTCCAACTGTCCTCAGTTCCTGATGTCATCGTCTCACCGCAAGAGGCTAATGACGCCATCGATGCGCTCACTAGTCACATCTCGGTCGCCATAAGCGACTCGTCTAGGCAGATGCCTGCGATGGACAACCATCGTTTCAGATTGCCAGACGATGAACGAGAACTACTGAGAGCAAAGAATGCCGCCATTAGGGCCTACGACGCCTATCCCACTGGCGAAAATCGGACCCGCCTGCGTACCTTACAGCGTGCTGTCAAGGCGCGTATAGCGGAACTCCGTAATAACCAGTGGGATGATCTCCTTAAAGAAATCTCGCCCTCTCACCAAGCTTATTGGAAGTTGGCCAGATCCTTTAAGGCAGACGGCATATCGTCCACGCCCCCGCTTCGCCGTCCCGATCAAACCCTCGCGTTTGAGGACGACGAGAAAGCGGAGTGTCTAGCTGATAGTTTAGAGTCTCAGTGCTCTCCCAGCCTTCTTCCGGTCGATCAAGACCATCTCGATTCAGTGGATGCAGAAGTTGAAAGACTCTCTGGTATTCCACCCACGGTAGCTCTTGCCCCTGCCACCATGGAGGAGGTCCAAGACATTCTCAAAGGCTTCCGCCCCAGAAAGGCGCCTGGTCCTGATAGGATTCCGAACGGAGTACTTCGTGCTCTTCCCGAGCAACTCATTTACCTTCTCGTAATGATTTTCAACGCGGCTATGGCCCACTGCATCTTCCCCGCTCAGTGGAAGGAGGCAGTGGTCATTGGTATTCATAAACCCGGTAAGAACCGGGCCGATCCTTCAAGCTACAGACCCATCAGCCTTCTGAAGACTATGGGCAAGCTTTACGAGCGTATACTTGTCTCCCGCCTCAGGGATTACATCTTCTCAAACAATCTGCTTATCGATGAGCAATTTGGCTTCAGAGCCGCCCACTCATGTGTTCAACAGGTGCACCGCTTAACGGAGCATATTCTGGAAGGTCTTAATAGTCACCCTCCGCTGGGAACGGGAGTTCTATTCTTCGATGTGGCGAAGGCGTTCGATAAAGTCTGGCACAATGGCTTGATCTACAAGCTTTACCAGCTCGGCGTGCCAGACAGTCTCGTGCTCATCTTGCGAGACTTTCTCTCGAACCGCTCCTTTCGCTACAGAGTCGATGGCACTCTCTCTTCCCCTTGGCAGATTCGCGCCGGTGTCCCTCAGGGCTCGGTGCTCTCACCATTATTATTCTCATTATACGTGAACGACATTCCGAAAACTCCTGGCGCGGAGTTAGCACTATTCGCGGACGATACCGCCCTCTATATCTCCGGTCGTAACCGGAATTACGTAATCATCGCGCTCCAGCGAGCAGTCGTCACCCTCGGCGAATGGTTCAGGAGGTGGCGCATCGAGGTGAACCCCGAAAAAAGTGCAGCAGTGTACTTCTCTCGCGGTACATTCGCGGCGCGACCTCCTCCCAAGCGTCGAGGAGTTCTCACTCACGTCTCACTATTTGGCCAGCAGATCCCCTGGGTGAAGCAAGCCAAGTATCTAGGCGTAACTCTCGATCGTCACTTGTCGTTTAGGCCTCACATAACTCGTGTGCTCGGTCGAGCCAAGTTCTACCTCTCTCGTCTTTACTATCTTGTGAATAGTAAAAGTAAATTGTCGCTTGGGAACAAGTTGACTCTTTACAAAACTTGCATTCGGCCGGTACTGACCTACGCCATTCCGGTCTTCGCCCACGCGGCACCAACATCGATCTCGAGGCTCCAGAAGCTTCAGAACTTATTTCTTCGTCGAGCTGCGGACGCCCCATGGTTCGTTCGCAACTCGGACTTACATCATGACTTCGATTTGCCAACTATTGCCAAATTTATGAAGGATGCGTCTAAACGCTTCGATAAGGCAGTAGTTTACAAAAATCCGCTTATTGTGAAAGCGGCTTCTTACTCTCCTCAAAAGGATGTTCATACTCGGTTCCGTCGTCCCAGACATGTCTTGGACGACGCAGACGACTCTATCACTTTACTCAATTCCACACTTGCCTTAAGCAGTCGAAATTCAGTACAACATATTAGCTCTGTCCGCCGCACCCGTCATAGGGTGCGAGGACCCTCATCACACTTTGGCAATCACAGACATGTGGTTGGCCGCTTCTCACCCGTGAGCCATGCGGATGTTGGTTCAAGCCGAGGTCCGAACCTACTTGAGGTGCCCTTGAGCCCAAGTCCGTTTCCCCGATCGGGCCCGCCAGCAAGGAGCCCGACAGTGATCCAACCTGCATCATGCAGCGAGGTTCCTGCGGTGCCACCTCTGACGGGTTCGCCAATTGGTAGAGTGCCTTCTGCACTCTACTCTGCCCGATCAAGTCAGTAAGGGACACGTCGCGGACGAGTCTGAGTCCCCCGAGTACGGGGGGTTCCTCAGGCTCGGCCACGTCGTCGTAACCGCTGGAGCGGCTTTCATCGGCGGCTGCGCCTTAAGCGCCCGCCTTCTGCCCGGTTAAGCTGATAAAGCCTTCTTCCACGGCTTCAGCGACAGTCAATTCAAAAAAAAAATCTGTATTAGTATTTGAATATTGTGACATTGGGATAGCTTTGACCAAAGTTTGTAATAATTTAGCTATATAATATTGTCTATATTTAGTAGTAAAATTACCTATATTAAATAGTCTGGTTTTACTATTAATTCATAAATGCGCACAAAGCTCTTCTACTATTGTACGAAAGTTAAGACATTGTTGATCAAGATGTAAAACTAAATCGTCATATTTTGGAAATAATTAATGTTGTTTCAGTAACTTACGGTAATTTTCACTCGAAATCTCATTTTTGTTTTCATATAAATGATAAATGATAAATGTTTATTTCATTTCTAATGTTACATAAACAAGATAGGGATTGGAAACACCTTTTAAGCATACAATGCTTGTGCCAGGAGATTCCGCTCTTGCATAACTATAGCTATCAATATCAAAATTAAATAGCGTTGTAAATGCTAAATAAACACTTAACTATAAAGTTTACAATGTTTTTATAAAAGAAAATAAAAATTTAAATGAAGTACTTAATTATTGTCCACAAATCATAAACAATTAGCATAGAAACGTGTGTGTGTGCATGTTTCTCTGTGTTTGTGTGTGTGTGTGTGTGTGTGTGTGTGTTTGGGTGTGTGTTTGTGTGTATGTGTATGTCATTCTGTCTGTATTTGAGTGCTTGCGAGTGTGTTAGGTATTTGCTATTAAAACAATTGTTGTAACAACTGTTCTGTCTTTTCGTAATTTAATGTTTTTAGCCACTGATCCAATACAGTTTTACATTCCTTGTACTGCTTATTATATATATGTAATATCTTATTTATTTTCGTCTCTTTCCCCATTCTCATACACAGGTTAGAGAAAATAGGTATAAGAGATACCTCACTCTCACTTTTCAAAAGCTACCTTCAGAACAGAACACAGCAAGTAAAAATAGATGGATTCCACAGTGAAAAGGCTACCGTTAACTTCGGAGTCCCCCAAGGAAGTGTCCTCGGCCCAACCCTATTTTTAATATACATCAATGATCTATGCAATCTCCGGGATGTTGGGGGGAGGATATTTTCTTACGCGGACGACACTGCCGTTGTTTTCAATGGTTACACCTGGGAGTCCGTTTTCAAGCTTGCTGAGAGGGGCTTACAGAACATCTCTGACTGGCTGGCTAATAATCTCCTGACGTTAAATATTCATAAAACCAATTATATATGCTTCACTCCTTCTAATAAATCACAGCCCGGTAACCATTTCCAAATAAAAATACATAACTGCCTTAATTCCGCTGACCCAGACTGCACTTGCCCTCATATTGACAAAGTCAATAAAACCAAATATCTCGGTATCACTCTGGACTATCGGCTAAGCTGGAAACCGCACTTGGAACTTTTAATCAGTAGAACCAGAAAGCTCATATGGGTCTTTAAGTCACTTCGACAGGTACTGACGTATGAACTTTTAAACAAAACCTACATAGCACTGGCTCAATCGGTTTTGACATATTGCATCCCAGTATGGGGAGGTGCATGTAAGACACATTTTCTGGAATTGGAGAAGGCGCAGAGATCCCTCATTAAAGTAATGTACTCTAAGCCACATCGCTTCCCTACAGACAAACTGTACCGAATGAGTGGATTACTCTCAGTCAGAAAACTTTATGTTCTCAGTCTTGTTCTGAAGTGTCATAAATCTTTGACTTACGTCGATCTTTCGCAAAAAAGAAGGAAAGATGTGGTGGTGCCTACCCCTACTACTCATACAGCCTTTGCCACTAGGCAATTTCTGAGCCAGTCTGCCCTTGTGTACAACAAAACTAATAAGCTACTTCAAATATATCCTATGCTACCTTACACTTGTAAAAGAACCTTAATTCAATGGCTTTGCACACTAAGCTATGACGAGGTAGAAAATTTACTCAAAAGAACATAATGAAGGCATTCTACAGAATGGTTCCTGTATGTGGCAAACTCAAGCTGATCCCAAGGAGTCACTTCCGTAGGGCATACAGGAACACATCACTGACTTTTCTATCTTTTCTGCGCCTACTAATACACAAACCTGGGTACTAGTTGCCGTTACGAGCACGCTCTTATGCGTCTGTACGCTCGCACACTATACATGCTTTTGCACAACCAGACACACACGCACACACACGCACACACACACACACACACACACACACACACCAATGAGCATATTTAGACAAATATATAGGTATAATCATACTTACCCTTTATTAATTCTCTAGAGTATAATAAGTAAGTAAAATTGTTAAAGTGAATAAAGTAGGTATAACTGTTAAACTAAAATTGTTAAAGTAAAATAAGTAAGTAAAAATTGCTTAAAGCTAAATAAGTAAGTAAAATTGTTAAATTATTAAAGTAAAATAAGTAAGAAAAATTGTAAAATTATTAAAGTAAAATAGTTACAGTAAAATTGTAAAAGTAAAATGTAAAGTAAATTCGTTAAATTTTAAAAATTATATTACAGTGTATAAAATTGGTACTATAATGTTAACCACCGAGGCAAAGAGCGAGTTATTCCCATTACAAGTGTCTCAGACTACTTACCGGGAAAACTCAGTAACATTATGTAAAAAATACTTTTGGAAATAAACGAATTTATTATTATTATTATTATATAACTGGGCGGAACGTTTGTCATATTGGGAATCAGCAAATTTTGTTCTAGTTAAAGGGACTTCAGCCACATTACAATTACGCCTTTTAGCCACTTTACCTACGTCAAAAGTAAGACTTTTGTGCTTTTTCAAAACAATTTGTTTGATATAAAGCTTTCTCACTCAATATGTTGAATTCACCACACGTTTCAATTACATGTAATTTTAAATGAAATTTAAAAAAGGAATATGTCGAATTTGTGACGCAATTTAAACCAAAACAATTTGAAAAAAATACTAAATATTGTTCTTTTCATTTGCCTTACTTACACGTGTCTGTGATTAGGGGAGGAAAGGGCACCTTTGAACAGGGTCACTTTTGAACATTTCAGCTTACGATGCTATTTCAGAAGGTGATTTCGTGATGTTTTTTTAATAGTGCCAACACAAGCCTGGACAAATGCCACAAGTGTCACTATTGACGTTCGACAGTTTGTCGTTGAGTTATGAGGAGTTTTCAGTGTAAATTTGGGATAGGTTTGCTCTTGACCCAAGACTAAGCCCAAACGAGACAAAGACTGAGTCTACGATGGAGCGAGCTCACCTAGAAGATGCCTGTTCACTCTAGCTTTGAAGATTTCGAGGTTGTAATTCCAGGGAAACACTGACGCAGGAAGTGAGTTCCACTCTTTTGCAGTGCGCATCAGGAATGTAGATGAGAAGCGCTTGGTTCTTATCAGTGGAACATCGACACGGTACGGATGGTATCCCGCGGTACGTCTGGTGGTCCGATGGTAAAAGGGGGCCGGTGGAATGAGCTGGTGTAGTTCATGACCACACTCGCCGAAGTAAAGCCTGTAAAAGATCGACAAGCAGGCGACTCTGCGGCGATGAGCCAAATGATATGCTTTTTCAAATAAGTGCGTAAGGATCAGTCATCCAATTCAAGGTATATGGAGCGCTTATTCCCTCTATTATTTAGAATATTTCATATATCATGCAGTGAACTACAGATTTAAACTTTTACGTGGTAAGAAAATGTTTTTAATTTTTCAGATAGGAGCAGCTTTGAACACTATTATGGGGGCAGTACTAAAAATGGCTAAAAAAAAAACTAAAGAATAAATTGACTAGCAAGTCATAAAGACTGTGGATCTAGAAGTTTTTACTATTCAAATGAGACTCGGATCTTGTTTCAAATTAAAGTTATGTCCATTAACTTTTCATTATATTTAACAAATACTTTGTAATTGTTATCTTAATACTTGCTATTGATATTTCACTTCGTCTTTTCTAATGTTGATTCTATTACATAATGTTGTTACTAAAATTTATATTTTTGCTATAATTTGGACATTATTCGTTAAATGATGTATTGTGATTTTATGGTCTATTAATCAGACGAATCATTGTGAAACAGTCAAAAGGCTTGGCACCAGAGAATCTGTAGATATGACAGAAAGTGTAAAAAGTGTTCAAAGGTGCCCTCCCTTACCAAAGGTTACTGTGTCGTAGTGTACAGTTTACACAAAACAGTTCTGGGAAAATTAATTAAAAATAGAATGTACTTTCTAATTTGTTACATTTAATTGAACCAAAATCCTGTATTCTAAGAGAAATTTTATAAATATATTAACCGTAATTATTACTGGAATGATTAGTATGGTAATGGTAAGTATTGGACTCAAACCTTGTTTACCTGAATAACACAACACACCAAAAACGGGGCAGAAATATAAATACACCCCGCAATTACCAATAACGCCGGTATTTACACTAATTTGCTGACACAGATGTTTTCGGTCTGTTTCAAATGTATTTAAATCGGTCCATATCGAAAATTTCGTTTCAGCGTGTTTCAATAGCCCAGGAGTTGACATCCAAATATAAATAGGGAATTGAAAGTTTTATAGTACTTTTATCTTATAACTTGAGCTCATTCAAAACGAAAGTAAATCGGCACCTTCTGGGTAAGCTCGCTACATCGTCGACATGTTCTTTACCTCCTAGAGGGAGAATGATGTCAAGAGCGAACCCATATTGATAATACAAAAAAAAAACTTACCTATTTGCATTATTTTAATGATTTGATTTTACAAACTCCATGGTCTTAATACTTAGGGTTAGTTTGTACAACTGTAATACATGCTGGAATATGATTATGATACGAATACCGGAAAGTGTTTTTAGATCTCTCATCTAAGAAAAAAAAAATCACTCTTACTTACATGCGGGACTGGGATCATGAACCGCTAATGGAAGTTATTATGTGTGCTAAAAATTCTAGCTCACACTTTTTCTACTTCTATGTAAAAAGTTAACATTAAACTTTTGTCATTCACCTACAGCCACGAAAATTAAATATCATGACAACCAAATATCATCGTTCATATCAGCAGCGCGACGCCCACTGCTAAACATAGGTCTCCCACAAGGATCTCCACCGTGATCGGTCCCTTTTTTATGCGGAGGAAATGCGTTACGCGTACCGAACTGTACCGTGTGAAACCGTAATAATTGAACGGCCGTACTGTTGACACATTGATCGTTAGGTTTTACAAATTATGAGGCAAAATAGATCGGTAACCGATATATTACCTTATCACAATATTATGCTTCAAATGAAATGGTTCTGAAATCAGAATGTTTTTATTTTGTTCCACGTATGTTCAGTATCACTCACTTTGAGTATCAATACCAAAAACTTTAAATTTAGGCCACACCTGCGGTAAACAGATGTTGGCACTGTGAGCGATTGATTGACACGCTGTCAGAAGCGAACCACGGCGAAAGAAAGTCACAAGCGTAGCCTGGGCCTTTTAGGGTTCTGCGTGGCATATGTGACACAGCCAGTGAGTCGGTTTTCCCTTTTATTTTATTCAAATGTGCTTTTGAGACTTTTTATTGGTCCACACATATTAAGTTAAGTATAGCTAATTGATGAAATATTCCATTAAAATATCGTTATCGATTAGTGGCCGGTTTCAATATCCTATCTACCGTTGACTGAAAGTTAGATAACCTTAATTGAAAAATTTGAAACCTCAGATAGCTTTTAGTATGAAACTGGCAGTTTTTGATTAGACAGAGACTGGCCTTCTAATCTTTTATTTTATTTATTGGATAAACAAACACATAATACATTACACTTATGCTACAGAGCTTATGTAAATCGAATGTGATCTTCACTAAATGTGGGTGGTCATGTGGGTGGTGTTTGTGTTAATAACATTAGTTATGCTGATGATATGGTGCTGCTGAGCCCTTCGATCGGAGCATTAAGGAAACTAGTGGGCATATGCGAAAAAAAATATGCAGTGGCTCATGGGCTCAGATATAACGCACGTAAAAGTGAATTCATGGTGTTCCAAGCGGGTGCGACCGGTAATCCAAGAAGTGTTCCCTCTGTTACTCTGTGAGGAGTAGAATTAAATAGAGTTGACCGCTTTAAATACCTGGGCCACTGGGTCACTGACAATCTGTCAGACTCCATGGATATGGAAAGAGAGCGCAGGGCGTTGTGTGTTCGCTGTAATATGCTGTTCCGCAGATTTGCACGGTGTAGTAGACAAGTGAAATTGACTCTTTTTAAATCTTATTGTCAATCATTCTACACGTGTAGTCTGTGGGTGTGCTTTACGCAGAGGACATACAGCGCCCTTCGCGTACAATATAACAACGCGTTCAGGATGTTGTTCGGCCTGCCCCGACACTGCAGCGCTTCGTCCATGTTTGCAGCAGCGCACATGGATAGTTTTTATTCAATTATCCGCAAGCGCTGCGCCTCGCTGTGGGCTCGTGTGCGGGGCAGCTCGAACAGCATCGTGAGTGTGCTGGCGGACCGCTGGGACTCCCCGTTGATGCGGCGATGGCTGCATCTTCATTCCCCAGCTACTAACTATGAATGCCTGTAGTAGCACAGAAGTCAGCCCCCTACTAAGTGTTATTTTATTATGTTTTATTTTTGTGAATTAAATTGTTTTATTGTTTTACTAACATTAGGATAAGAACACCTTGTTACTAACACTTATGGATGCAAATCTGAAATAAATGATTTATTATTATTATTATTATTAAATGACAGCTTCCACCTTCCCATCACCATCTCTTTTAACACCCGTCACATTGTCATTAGTCTTGCTACAATGCTAGACCGCTGATTTTTATTAGTACTGTAACACTGAAATCCTGTACGTACCTCTTAGTACACGAACGCATAGTACCTCTAGTTTCAACTCGACACCATCGTCGTCGACTCGACAGACGTCAGTAATTACAAGCCGAGGACGTCACTAATTAACGTTTATCAGACAAACAGACTGGGGTGAGTACGAACTTTATCGTGACGTAATCGTATAGTCCAAATGTCAGAAACTGACAGTTTCTCCATACAAATTGACAAGCTAACGATAGGTAAACGCAACGAATACGTTACTATAGTTGTTCGTGCTCACCCCACTGATCTTTATTAGTATTGTAACACAGAACGTACCTCTTGGTACAAGAACGTACATAGTACCTCTTGTTTCAACCCGACACCATCGTCGTCGACTCGACAGACGTCAGTAATTACAAGCCGAGGACATCACTAACTAACGTTTATCAGACAAACAGACGAGTTTTCGTCACAATTCCCACATCAAATTCCGGTAAAACATAAGTTTAAACTTAAAACAAAGGCATGAGCAATCAATTCAATTAACAGTTCGCCGAAACGAAAACCGTTGGACTTAATTTTCAGGCTTGCGAATTATTTTTCGCACGGACAAATAATTAAGCGAACAATAAACTGGGGCAATAAAATCATGTAAATTGAGCAAAACCACGAATAGCTGAATGGCCTGAATACAAGTTTTGATTACGAAAATTACGCATTAAATTTTAAGATATTACTGTATATTTTATCGCGTTATTTTCAAATGTTATTTCATTAATTTAGCTTGATATCTAAGCTTAACTTTGCATCTTTTATTTATTTTTAAGGAGATGCCTGTTACCAAAAGTATATTAGATATAACACGGAAATGGGCTTAGTCTTGAGTAAAGCAAACCTGTCAAAAAAATGAAATACATTTTCCTAAACGCTCCTAAGTACTCATTATTCAGATGAGTCAAGCAACTTCAAAATCGATGAACCACAATATTTTAAAAGTTTACGAAGCTGCAACCACGTTTGCCGGTTTCCCTTGCTTAGTTTTAGCTTGTAATTAACTCCAAAGTATAGTTTATTAGCTTCCATTCAGAATATTAAGTATGAAGTTTGAGTCCTGTAAGCCGATCCAACCTACAAGAATTAAGCTCGGCTTGTGGCTCAAATGTTGCATGACTAAGAAATAGAAGTAGAAACATTTATTTGCGTAAATTGGGTACAATTAACATGTAATTTGTTGGTCATCTTAAAATAGTGCTTAAACCTATTTAGCCGTGTCAAACAGCATGTAAATTTATAAACATTATCCAATACAAATTAATCATTTTAAGTGTGGGTCCACACTGCGAGCGTAGTCCAGTAGCGGGTGCGGAAATATCGAACAAATGAAGCGCCCCTTTGTGGTAATACATAGCGGCGGACGCCATACGATGTGACGCGCCCGCTTATTTTATTTATTTATTGGAGAACACTACAGAGTAAATAGTTAACAGTTCAGAACAAGAAAATAATCCTAAAACGTGTTTTCGCTGCATAATGTGAATGAAAAGAAGACATACATGCAATAACATAAGATACATTTATGTAATGGTGTTTTATGATTAACTAGTGGTTCAAAATCGTGGTCGAACGGGATAAAAAGTATCCTAAGTCCGGTTCTAAGCTACTTCTCCACCAATTTTCAGCCAAATCGGTTCATCCGTTCTTGAGTTATAAATGGTGTAACTAACACTACTTTCTATTATATATATAGTAACATAAACATGAATTAAACTTAATAAAACTAACATTAAAATGTTTTAACATTAAAATGCTTAGGAACCAGTCAACGCGCATTCATTGTAAACGCACACTTAGGGATACATCAGACGACATAATTAATATTTGATATAACAAAAGTCATCTAGCAACAGTCGTCAGCGATGTCGGGTGAGAAGTTGCTACCGATTTCGGTAACAAGTCTCGTAATGTAAACATACTCAGACATCTCTCGGCATGCTGCCGGCACCTACCACACGATATTTGTCGCCATATGTATTGATGGCTGTATTTAAAACTCGGCATGACAACAAATCTACTATCGTGACATTTCGTAGACTATGCTTTCATTGGAACAGATGGTCACTTTCCCCAACACTTTAAGTTATTTCATTGGCTGTGTTTTTTTAATTTAATTTTTGTTAGATTAATATTGAAGTGCGTTTAGATACCCTTATCAAGTATTTATTTAATTTTATATCCACTGTCAATTTGATTTGTTGAGCTATGATTAAAAACTTGAGTGCCCTGCTCATGTTTTTGTTAAATACAATGGAGACAAATAATTTGCCTCCTATTTCATCGGTATAACAAGTAAATACATAGCTTATTATAAGCTACGAAGTTACTAAAGATAGTAAGATAATATCATCAAATGTCTTTATCTAAAAAATGTATATCCAAACAAGTTCTATATATTTATTTATGTTTAAAGAAAAAATATACCTTCTATGTCATCCAATTACCCTGCAGACAGCTAACATTTACAACTACATTTAATTTTCTAAGAGTTCTTTGTGTATGTCGATTATAAGGGCAAGATCAGTAAACTAAAGCTAGCTTAGAAAATAAAATTTTGGCATGCCCTAGAATAAGATATTTACTAAATGTTGGTAGGCTTCTTAACCCTTGCTAAGTCCTTTTTAGACCCAAATATGATATGCGATAATTTTCGCAGTTTCGTAAGTAAACGGGCCTTAAATTTAACGCTTCGCATACTGAAGCTTCTGTTAAAGTTTCAAGTTTCTCATTATCGTATTACTTAAACTCTATTAAAGTACTTTGTACCTACTTTAAATTTCAATTAATCTGTAAGGCAGCGGTTTCGTAAAAAAGCAATAATTTAGAGGTAGGTTTGGATGCATGATAACCTAACCATGCAAAACATGGTCTCATAATAGACAAACCGTTATGTTCTTTGACGACTGAGTACCTATTACGGTTTATGTACGAAACTTATTTGAATTAATTTAACGCGCTTAGATCAACAAAATATTATGCTTATGTAATAAGGAAACTTTATAAAAAATTACTGAAATGCTGCTGTGTTCTGATAACAGCATATCAGATTCCAAAAACATTATGTCTTGACACTTTCAATTATGGTGGGATTTTAACGATCGCCGGTATAAAAAGGTTTTTTGTACAGATTCTTGAGCTACGCTATTAGAATGTTTTTTTATTTAGTTGGTTGATTTGATGATGGTTCATTTAACATTGAGTTACCTAGCATCTATGTTTACGCTAATTATAACTGCTTGAATGCATTAAATAATTCACACTTAGCAATGTAAAACAAATTTGCATTACTATGCTCATTCCTTTAAGATAATATACGAAAGGTACGAAATACCACTAAAGGTAAATCGTTCTACCACGGGAAAACAACCACCAAAGAGGTCACCTGTATAATCTTACTTATTCACATCGCTGGCTCAGCGACTGGAAGTGGATATTGGCCTATGACACGGTTTGCTACCACTGCTCCCTATCTAGTGTAGCTTCTTAAAGGTTTATATTATTTAGAATCAAATATAAAGCGAACATACAGAAATAAACAGCTGCAATGTAAAGTTGCTACGGTGCAGGTAACTTTAATTTAAAAGGTTCTGCGGCAGTATAGCGGTACAAATTGGTACACAAAAGTTTGCTTTTATCACGGTCAGAGTGGCCACAAAGGCATTTTACTGTAATATTAAATTTTACCGCAAAACACGTGAGATTTTCGCAGTCGAAAATCGTTAAATATTTTAGTGAATTCTTGAATGTTGGGCCGTAGGTTACTGAGTTTATACAACCATTGATGGTTCATATAAATATGGTTGCTCACATTTATTAAATAACTAAATTCGTACGATAACTTAGCTGAGATGTGAACTTAATAATCATTTACACGTGAACCAGTGGCTAACTAAAGGAACCTATTTTTTGCAGATATTTTACTGAACCTGGAGGCTAAGCAGACTTGTGCCGCGGACGTGAAAAGTGTTGAATTGGGTTTCGCTCGTTACTGAAAATATCTTATTATATTCGTGCTCAGGGTTATATTTGTGTTATATGCCTTGTTAGTTTTGTAGCACAACCGTTGTATAATAGTTAAAGAAAATGCGTATGCGTTGAAATTTTTAAGTCGTACAATTTCTGTAATGGCAAAAAAAGGCTTTTTTACGACTAAACTAGGCGAAGAAATGTTTTTCAATAGGTTATACATAGTTTTATGCACACATGTTTCTTAAAGGATCATATTTATCACTTGTATATAGAATTTTGTCGATTATTTTAACTGTTTTATGGTATGCCTCAAACAAATTATTGATATCGGATTGTTTATGTTCTGACTGCAAACTAAAATTTTCTGTGCTTTTGAGTTATTAGCTACCTCTAGCTAGTCAACTCGTCGTAACAAATCGATGTTACTAATGTCGTTATAATTTACAATACGATCGAATAGCTTAATAACCAAAAATAAGGAAGTTTCATCATTTTGTTGCCAGCACATTTAGATATTTCTATAGAAAAGTCCCAACAAAATGTTATACTACGAACTGGTTATATTTATGATTTAAAATGCCTTTAAAAGCCTTACAAATAAGATAACGCTTATCGTATTTAAATTATGCAAGTCAAGAAAATGAAATGAAAATTATAGCTCAATTAATTTATCATGGCGTTGGTCCCAGTCTTCTGGAGCTTCGCAGTCTGAAGGATTCGATAAAATATTTTCATACTAAAAAAGTTATGTTACAATTTCGCACATAAGTAAGTTAACACGAAAAGTATGTCATGGTCTTATATTTTGGCTATAGTACTATCAAACGTGGTAATTCAATTCAAAGACCAATGGCTGACATCGGTGTTTATTTCCCTTTTAAATGGCTTCTGCCATAAAATTGAGTGCGCTATGATTTTTCGTGTGAAACGTCGTTTTTATACCAAAGTGCCGCCTTCCAACTGTTTTGTATAGAGGCACGTCTGGCTGTACATTTTTATGCAAGATTACCCTTTTCACTATATCAAAAGGGGCCGCAATGTTGAGCTTGATGAGCTGCCTTAAGACGTTACGAAACCCTTCGCTTGTAATAAACAGATGTTTGCTGAAGCTAACTCAAAAACAACAGGGACATAAATTCAAATACAAGTTAGGAACATTCTTAAGTTGTTATTTTTGTACCAACTTTGCACTAGGAAACGAATGGCAATAGAATGCAATGTTCAAAGTCGAATGTTACACGCGAACGCTCGTCGGTCAAGGAGATTATATTGAAATGTAATAGTCTCGGAAGACGTATCTAGAAAGGGTGTTTCATAGTGAAATATGTCAGAAATGATAAGTACTCCACGCCTCAACGGATCTTTTTCTGTAACCCTGTATAATGTTACATAACACGGGAATGCTTACGGTGAGGGAGCACATTTAAAGTGTATTTATTATATTCCCTCATATTTAATCCCCCAACGAAAAAGAGGGACGTTATAATTTTGACCCCTATTCTGTTCGTGAGTGTCTATCTTGATGGACCGATTTTAGTGCAGTGATTTTTATTTAACAGTTCTTAGTTATGGCTTATCAAAATTCATACAGCCGTTGAAGCTCACCAGCTGTCTTCTTGCCTCATATCAGGGGTTCTTTAATTTTTAGTTTTTTATTCTACCACTGCTGCTTTAAAAATAAACAAACTGACACAAGAAGATCATTGTCATCGTCAACATTATCCAAGTCAATTGTAGAACGTCATGGCTCATCCATTGACTTCCTATGAAGTGGGTGAGAGCTTCAACCTTTGCATGGCCGTCAAATGCATCTTGTTGTATCTATTATATATAATAACTTATATAACATATAATAACTGCTGACTTTTTCCGCCGTAGCAGCTTTTCTGCCACAAAGACTTTTATAAATCAAACAAAAGGCTCATTCGCACTAACCACGGAACATCAATCGCAGTGTTTACCACCCTTAATTGAGAAAGCTCGTTTTCTCTTACCTGTGCTGTTACGAATATATAGACACTTCCGGTTTAAGGGCGGTAAGTAGTCAATATTAAGTTAAGAGTTTCCTCCAGAAGAGATTACAATGTACTTACTAACCTAAACTAAGGATTACTAACAATTTAAATGGAATCTTATTCTGAAATAAAATATTTGAATTGAATTGAATGTAGGTAGTCGCAGAAAGAGTTTAGAAGAAAGGACTGTAGAATTGTAACTACTGTGTTAGTCCTATGGAAATGACTTTGGCCTTTGCTAAGCCGCCACGTGACGACTTCAAATATGGGTTGCGTACGCATAAGCAATTACGTCGAAAGAAATTGTCGTCATAAACTTAGCAAGCAATATAACTTTATTATAAAGAAAGAAAAATATTTTATTTGGTATAAAATTGAAATTACACAAAGAACAATGAAAAGAAAATATTATTAATAGAACCAAATTGGATCCCACTCAGCTTTGTTGCCATGGTGAGCCATGGCGCTGGTTTTCAGTGGGAACTATTGAGATTGAGAGATATAACCAAACCTTGAAATTAACAAATAAAAACAATACACAAAATAATTACAAAATGTCTAATTAAAAAATATAAGGTATTTTACTAGACAACGTAAAGTATTTAGAGCCCCAGATCGAAGTCAAAAAGAAATGAAGATTCAAATTTTTGTAAGTATTTCAACAAACGGTCCTACTTCATCATACATATTATATTGTTGCCTAATTTGAGTAACAACTTACGTGAGACAAGTCTATACTGTCGATAAAACTTGCAACTGTTAGCTATTTGATTTTGGTTGACACGCAGTCATTCGCGACAATATGCCACAGGTGTGCGCTGGCAGTAGTACTAACTTTCTTTTGGAACAGTTCCTTATTATTTCTACGTCAGTTAAGATATTGGATTTGCGTGACGATATTAAATTGATACAGTTTGCCCAAATGAATTAATATCTCGAGTTGGAATAAAACACTGCTTACATAAACTATGTTTGCCAGTGACATTCCAGTAAATTGGAGATCGGAACCAGCTTTTAACTCAACTAAACGATCCAATGTTTTCGTATATAAATAAGGATAGGAAATAGTTATTTGTTATACAAGGGTGCAATGTGTGTATGCTTTTTAACCGCGTGTTAGTGTTTCGCTTGAAGGATACTAAAATTGAATCACGAGCGCAGCGAGTGATTTGAAATTAGAATCCTGAGCGTTAGCGAGGGAATCAACGAGGTGAAAAATCTTTGCACTCGAGTGCAACACGTAACTTTTCATTCAACCTCAGCGAGGAAATGCAAAAAAAAACGTTTACAATCGCAAGATAGGTACTTTTATTTCAATTTAGTTATAAACTACTAATACGTAGTTTTAATTAAAAAAATTGAAAGTAACGTTGCTATAGTTATTTAAATTAAGTGTAATATTTTTGTTTGGTACTGTAATATTGGTGTTAGTCACTTGTGTACTGTTTTAAATACTCTCGCGAGATTGTTGAGAGAGAAAACTCATTTGCGCATTATTAACAGTTTCAGTCAATTCTGTTGGCGTCAAACAAACTTCCTCGTCGCTAGAATCACTCATTTAGTTTTTTCACTTGTTTTCAAGTTTCTTGTTTTTAATATAAGGTTTAACGATGACGTGAAAAGATGCCGCGTGAACCGCCTACAACGCAAATTGTAAAAAGAACACCAAGAAGGTAGAAACTTAGGCTCGGAAAGCCTAAGTTTTTGACAAATTAAAAAAAACTTGTATGATATATTCGGCACCATAGAGGTAGCAATAAATAGGTTTCATGATTCTTTTAATTCACAAACTTAGTGCACACGATGTTCTAAATTTAATTAACTTTATCCTCTAGTGAATAAACACGGATTTTCCACTCAGATATTGAAGAGCAAAAATACTTTTTCCGAGATGGTGAGATGAAAATATTATTGTTAATGTATCTCTTTATTGCAAATCACACTATAAAAGAACTAAGTTTATATTGTTTACCGTGATTAAAGTATATTATTTACAGCGCTTTCAGCAGGTCATTGCCTCCATTTGAACTCGAACTCCGTTACATGGAAAGTTCGGGGTTAAAGCTTAAAAACATGTTTTCAAAACAACGCTTAGTACGTTTCGGTCCTTTAAACTTTCCGAATACTTTTGACTAAATCAGAATGAAAGTGTATATTTTTACCATTCAACAAAATAAAAATCTCAAGAAAAATAAATATGTTCGCAAAAGTGTATTTACATAATTGCTTTTAAGGGACAGTATAATTAAAACTTGAATTAAGAAAATTTAAATAAGCTCATAACAATTAAATGATAGGTTAGTAGGAAAAGCGCTGTTGGCAGGAAAAGCCAGCATCATTAGAAACTTATCTCGTTAATTTTCAGAACTAGTTGGCGAGTAGGTCATATTAATGGCTTATATAATTATTTTGCTACGTTATAACTTATTGGCTACACTATTATTATAAAAAGGAAAGATTTAATTGTTTGATTGTTTAAATTAAATAGGCTTCGAAACTCCTGGACAGGTTTAAAATAAATATTTACCATTGGAATCCTACATTATGCCTGATGAACATAGGCATATATTTTATGTGTATAATATGTAAAAAATATCTACTGCCCACCCGTGCGAACCCGGCTTCGAACGGGTGGACAATTATTTTTAGCCCGTTTTATTGAATACTAGATTCAATAAAACTTAGACACTTCATGCCTCAACTAAAGTAATGATTTATTTTTAACAAACCGCATTTGCTAATACAGGTCGAGCCTTACATACTGATAGCCTTTACAAATGAATTCGGCAGTGGTCGACCGCTTGTATATAGCGACACTTGTAAGACCGCTTGGTGCAGTGGTCCACATGTCGGACTTCTAAAACCAAGGGTCGCGGGTACGATCCCCGCACAGTACAAGCATAAGTGTGCATGAACATGTGTGTTTGTACTGGTCTGGGTGTTTTCTATGTATAATATGTATTTATTTACAAAGAAAAAAGTATTTAAGTATGTTTATCCGTTGTATAGTACCCATAACACAAGCCTCGTAGCTTAATTTGGGACTAGAGAATTGGTGTGATTGTTGTGAAATATATTATATTATTATAAAATTTACGCTAATAACATATGTATACGCTTAACCGGACCTGTACATATAACGGACGTTCTAATGTGAATGCGCCTTTAGGCATGCGTTTAGGATGTCACATCTGCTGTCATTCATATGAAATTGGCCGTCTTAAGATATAAACGAAGGATATGAAGCAAGCGTTCAATATTGACGATTATTAAAAGTATGGATATGTGTAATATTTAAGCAGAGTTTCAACTGAAACTGATTGATAGTTAAGTACTTTCACAAAAATAAAAGTTTTTGTACACAAAAATACAATACGCGCGATTTGCAACGAAAATGGGTAGCCTGAGGTATTGGCCATTGTACAAACTACCCGTTAAGCTTTTGACACAATTTTAGGCTTAGTTCCAAAGTCGGATAAGCGGCTTCCGTGTCAGCTTACCGCGACTGAGTGATAAGACACGACGCAGCCATCACATAAACAATATCTACACTCAATATAAACGACACCAGCCCGTGATTTCGTCGACGTTAATATAATATATTTATCTTACGTTACTATAATCATTTATCCTATCCATTTCCCAATCCATACATTATCTGCCTAGAACAATACTCTCGCTCACTGCCATCATCTCACTCACTCTGAAAATCCTTTCATAATGCGCATTTACACTTGTTAATTTTAGTTACCAGATTAGAGAAACATTTACCGAGAAGAATTGACATTTCAAGATTGCAAAGCCGTTGGTGGGACGCTATTTAAAAAAAAGAAAAAATGATTATTTGTCTTATAAATTACACTTGAAAATTTACACAAGACAAGGACTAAGTATATCATAATACTAAAATAAAGGAAAGTGTAGGTTTAACCAAATTTACTGGCAGTGTAATTTTTGTTATAGCAAACAAAGACGTTCTTAACAGATAATTTACTAAAGTATGACACTTGTAATACACTACCTTGAGCCTCTTCGAAAATTTCTGCTCGAGTCTTGGCACTCTTAAAAGAAGAATGTCGGCTTCATTAATTATATTAAGGCTTGGTTTCGTCATGACTAAGTTATTTTTGCCTAATATTTTAAGGTGATTTTTTTTTGTAAAGTGAGTATTTAAAAATAAATGTTGGCTTCATGTTGGTTCTTTCCTGATATTATATGTTTAAACGAATTTTTTCAGACGATTTAGCCCCAAGAAGGCCGGTCTTACATAATTTTAGACACAAACTTATTTACTATTCTGGTGGGAATATCACTAACTTCGTTCGTATCGCTTAAAGACGTCCTCATGAAAATATTTATAAACGGTTTCATTCTAGTTAAGAGTTTACTCGAAAAACTGTAATTTATTTTATTTTAACATTAGCATTCACTATTGGTAACAGATATTGCGATGGGAAAAAATATCCTTGAATTGGGTATTTCTGAGATACTGGAGTGGAATTTTGTTAGTCTTAATCATTTTTTCGTAAAACTTTAATTAACTTTTTAATTATATTAATCAAGCAAATCTCGTTAACCCAGATATTACAAGACCAAAAGATAAGAGAAGGTACTAACTCACCTACGTTAGTTTCACGTTTCATCCGCTATTGACCAGTGCTTGATTGCTTAGCTGCCCTCGAACCAATTACCAACATATTACAACTAACAACTGCTCAAACATTGTTTTCGTAGTTTTGTCGAAATATAATAGTTACAGCAAAAGCCATTGCTTTTATATTCCATATTCATTTCAACGTTAAATCCATTTATATTTCGTATTCATTTCACACACGGTTTTATGAACCGTTTCATCGTCTCTGGAGACGAATTTAAATAGCTTCCATCGTTTGGCTGCAACGCAAGATGGGAACGAAAATACAGGGTGTAAAAAAAACCTCACCGAAGCCGTCAACCACGCGTTCAGTACATCAAACCAAATCGTATGATAAAGAAATTTTAGCTGGGAAACAACTTTTATTTTTTGACATCAAAAAAAAAACAATTTAAGCCTAACCCGCAATGAACAGCGCGCACCCGGGGAAGTGATCGCGGGGCGTGTTGCTATACGGCGCCGCCGCGACGCGGTTCGGTTCGAGTGTGCGCTGTTCATTGTGGAGTGTGCCATTTAGGGGCTTTTTATGAAGGAACTAGTGAAAATTTGTAACATGTTTCTGTGGAAAAACGTTAAGTTATAACGGACAGAAGACATTTCTGTGAAAATCATAAACTTTTTTTTCAAACTTTAACCATCAATACCTCAGAAACCGTTAACTTCCCAGGTATGGAGTAAAGGAAAAAAATGATCGTAACGTAACGGTATTATTCCCACACAGTATTCAATCCACGACACTTGTTATTTCTAATAATCACAACGTCTTAGAGATAGAGCCGTTAGACGGTGATTTTTTTCATTGAAAATGTAGAAAAACGTTTTAACTTACACGACCTTACGACATTATCTCTATATGTTTTGCAAAAATAACATAAATATGGATGAGTGCCTTTTGCTTAATAACCCCCATCGCCCCCTTACTTAACTTGTTCAGAGGTACTAAGTACTTCTTCACAGTCACGTTATTTATGGTTTTCCCAATGTGCCGCTATTCAATTCTCCAAGCCACAATAAATTTTGTATCTAAATCCTAGGTAAGCGTATTAGGCAATAAATATTCCAGGTATTTAATTGGTAACATACCTGCTTGTGTGTATACCAAACGTATCGGTCCGTTTGTCAACAGATGCACGAGGTATTGAGTTTAAACATTACATTATTGCATATTTTTATCTCAACTTGAAAAATCTGATACCTTAATACGAGCAACTTTTCTTATAAGAAAAAGTTTAATACAAAATAATACTAAAACTTCTACTAAACTAACTAAACTAAAATAACTTTTTTCATAATACTAAGCTGACGACCACTTTGGTGTAATGGTCAAGAATTTGACTATTAACCAAGAGGTCGCGGGTTGGATCCCCGCACTGTAAAAACATTTGTGTGCATGAACACACCTGTTTGTAGTGGTCTGTGTGTAACGTGTATTTATTTTAGTTTATTTTTAATACCACTGTTTGAATGTGATATCTGTAACAAAGTGTTTAAGCTACTTACTACGGAGCCAGATCGATGTAGGTATGTGATGTTGTTGTATATTTATATTTCTTATTCTTGCGGAAGTTGTACGATAACGAATAACATAGCAACATCGTGCTATTTTGGCAGACGAGAAATGCTTAGCTATTTCGGCTTCAATGGCTGCCCTAAATATGCCGAACAATGACCAGTTTTTACGGTTTTCCACGAAAAAAAAATCAACACAAGACTTCGAATCTCCGAAATTCTAGACACGTGTAAGCACTGACATACCAAAAGATACAATAATATGTGAGGCATTGTCATAAACAAATGACTGATTGGTAAAATCTCTCAATCTCATCAAGAAGGTGCCAATTACGGTTTTCATTTTTTGACGTGACAACGTCTTATAAATTGGTTTGCCGGGTGACACCTCAAGAAACTGCGTTACGCTGCTCCGCTCACGTTTCGCGCGAGAGAGACAGAGTGAGAGAGAGAGAGAGAGAGAGATAGGCATACACACCGGTTCATGTTATACGAATGAATATTCACATTAAAATTATTTTACCACTCAGAGTCGTTGTCACGTAAAACTTTCGCGCCTATACCGACTTTACAGGCAACCAATTTTTTTTGCTGTAATTTTAAGAGGGTTTTCTGAGTTTGTTTATGTAGAAAGAAAAACAAAAAAGTTTGCATTTTATACTAACTATAAGTTTATAGTTTCACAAAGCTACTGAACATTTGGGCTTTTACTGCAACAGGTAGGTTACATACTAAATGATACATTCCGTTTTGCTTCGCCTCCAATAACATCACCTACTTAATACTAGGTGCTAGGTAGCTTAAACATTTATTCACGGAGTGAATTTATTTGAAGGTCGTGGGATTAAAGATTTTTAGGATGCTTTTTTATCCAACGCGTTTGCAATTGTAACCTGCTCACGATAATAATTTTTTTTTTAAGGAAATGGCCTGTTCAAAAAGATCTTTATGATCTACAAGTGAACTCGGCAGACGTTGTCCTGCCCGCTGTGTTTTCTATTATACATATAAATGTTCCTCTTGAATCACTCTTTTTACTGCACTAAAATCCGTTAAGTAGTTTTAAAGTTATAAACATACATATAAGGACATATAAACATACATGTTACAGACATATAGGGACAGACGTGGGAAGCGACTTTCACTATATTGTAGTAATAAGCATTATTTAAATTATTTTTTGAAGTTTCAAATCGAATGTGTAGCACCTGTACCTGGCAGGGTACAGATTCGATTTGATACGAATGTGTCGATGTTCTGAATAAAAAACAAAACAAGTTTTTAAAAATTCGGATTTTAATTGGTCGAAAAATATTTTTACATCTTTCGTTTTGATACATTAATTCACACCAATATTTCAACATTTAAAAATATTTTACAACTCAAAAACATAAAAATTATCATCATACAAAACGAATCTAAGTACAAATATTTACAGTAACAAAATAATACTCAATCTCAATTGAGTATTATATCACTTACTATTATAAAATCTCACCGTCATTCATACTATAAAAGTACATTTAAGTTATTAAGATTGACATCGATTAACAATTATTTTAAAATATTTAACAATGAAGGAAAAACGATATGTTAAAATAAAATAAATACTGTTATACCTTATTCAGGTTTGTAGTTCAACTAAGTTTTGATCTGAACAGTAGTGTAACAATTACAACAATCACTGAGTACTTACGATCTATAATTATATTCATGAGATAAATAACATTGGAAAGTATTTACAATATTAATGTTTGACAAATTTGAGATCATTTTAATAAAAATCGTTGACATAGGCTTCAAGTTCCAAATTATTTACAAATTTCTTAATCGCTAAGTAATTACATAATTAGATTTTTTATACTTACACTATAATTTATTTAGCGAACTGTGGGTTAAAGAACCTGTGGATTAACATGAACTTACACATTCAGCATAAAATGTTTTTCTACACCTAAGATCAAACCAAATAGAGAAGGATGCTTCTTCTTCTTCTTCTACAGCTTAAAAATGGGCCGCTCACTCACGCGTAAGCACGTTTAAACTACTCACAGTACTGACGACGACGAGGAGTGGAAGCGGGTCAATTGGACTCAGTTTAGTTGGACCATATGCGACTAGCTGATTCCGTATCTGGCTCTTTTTGGTTTGATCTAAGATCTACACACAACTGTAAAATATCTGCTAATATTCTCATTATAATGTATTAAAAACACACACTCTCTCTCACTCTCATTCTCATCAGCCTATATACGTCCCAAGTAACATGCATTTATTTAAAGTCTATACGATCTAGTTGTTGTAAAAACAAATTTTCAGGGCATACTAAAGCCTTTTTACGAGTTTCAAGTAGCAAACTTTTTTACTCAACAAAATTTTGCATTTTCCCTACATATGGAAAAACTTTTTAGGATTTACACGGATTAAATTCGTATTAAGCAACCTTTCTTAAAACAAACTTTGACATTAAATTATTGAATATGGCCACGATGATACTTGTCTATCTGCTCAATTATTCATACGTAGTGACGTGTAGTGCTTGATATGCCAAGATCGGCATAGCAGTGATCTACACAATTGACGTAGGCCTTTGACATGCATTCAGGCATACAAGCCTTGTCGATTAGCCGATTACATCTCCAGTTTATAGCTTGTAAGGTACATAAGCAACAGTAGGTGCCTAAAACGTAATGAACTCCTTAATACAAATAAAATGTGTATTTTCTTTAGCACACATGATCGTGCGGTACCCCTTGCCTAAAAAAGGGGTAAGAGACACTTGAACTCGACTTTGCTGCCCTGGGTGTGTAGCAGATAAGAGCTTATTTTAATCTTGAAGATTGCCACTCAAAATTTGACGGACTAAAAATTATGGTGTTTTTAAATATTTAAATATTTTTAAATATTTCACAACAATCACACCAATTCTCTAGTCCCAAATTAAGCTACGAGGTTTGTGTTATAGGTACTAGACAACGGATAAACATACTTAAAAACTTTTTTTCGTGAAATACATATTATTCATAGAAAACCCCCAGACCAGTACAAACACACATGTTCATGCACATTTATGCTTATACTGTGCGGGGATCGAACCCGCGACCCTTGGTTTCAGAAGTCCGACATGTGGACCACTGCACCAAGCGGTCGTCAAATTCCCTTCCCTTCCCTTCCCATTGCCTTCCGAAGAATTCCACAATAAAGCCAGCATTGATTTTAGCCCTCCATCAAATTCACTAACCATTTGCGATGTTATACGAGTAAATACCAAAACTCAATATGACTTCGTTGTTTAGTTACGGAAATAGCCTTCATCCGTTCAAAACTTGTGTCTGTAATACTCAAATAACTTATCAAACAATTGATCGGTAGGTAGGTAACATTTTGATATTTCAACATTAACAATGATACATAATAATAAACACCCCGATAAAGGTCTGTCTGGTCTCCATTAATATGACATGAAACATTATCTTTTGTGGTATGTGAGACTCGGTAATTGGGCCTTCATATACACCTACACAAGTCTATCAAACACCCAAAATTAATATCTACTAAATGTTTATCGAATAGAGTATAGTTTCATTTGTAACAGTTACAGATATTTGGACTGGTGGACAAGGCGCTCGGTGTTCAATAATAGTTAAGTTACGGAAGGCTCATTTAAAACGCTCCGATTGTTATTTGGTCTGCTCGATTCCTTTGTTGCCTTTGAAATAGAATTCTATTTTAGTTACAATTTTGATGCCGGTTCACTTTATTGATTTCCTTATTTGTGGGAAAATTAAACTGACATGAAAGATTTATTAAAGCAGTGATTGAAGAAAGATTTAGACAGATGTTCTTCAAAGAAGCCCTTTTTCTTTTGTAAAAAATAAAGTATTGATTTGTCGACAGTCATGAAAAAAAAACTCAAACGCTTACTTTAATGAAGGATTACTCAGAAATAAAAAATACCGAGCAGCAATTGTTTTTCAATTCTCATATCTTCATGTTTCAAGATTTCTACCTCTGCGAAGCCACAGTCTTAGGGTCATATGATATAAATATCGGGAATCATTTATATCAAGTACAAAATTAGTGCTTAAAAACGTGTGCATTCTTCATTACATATGTGTGTGCTTTTCAATAATCCTTAAACATTCCACGTTAATTCTGAATACTGAAAAGTGCAGACCCTGATCCCGGACCGAGAGAAATATGAAATCTAAACGGTATTTGATCTGGGCCGCCATTAGCATATCAGCAGAAAAACTAGAATGGAAAAACCTGGAAAAATGTTTGCGAGGTATGCGAAGTTATTACAGCGAAGTGATATGAGAATTAAAATGTGGCAGTCAAAATAACCTAGCACTGTGGGCTGTATAAAGTGATGAGGGCGAGGTTTTTTTTAATCAAAAATAACAATCAGTGGGAGTCGAATTAACCAGGAATTTTTAGCAAACTACAAGTGTATTTTGGTACATATGGCGACAACATAACGTCTT
Organism: Pyrausta despicata; assembly: GCA_963921415.1. NCBI lineage: Eukaryota > Metazoa > Arthropoda > Insecta > Lepidoptera > Crambidae > Pyrausta > Pyrausta despicata. The sequence continues at coordinate 12,770,930 of OY992855.1, read as the reverse complement.
ATGTTGTCGCCATATGTAAAAAGTAGAATTCCACAATTCGACATGAAAGGTAACTGACACTAAATAATAACTTATACTGTTAAATTCATGGGTCAAATTGAGCTTTCATAAGTAAAAGAATTTTCTTTCTGGTTTTAGTAATTGCTCAGAAGGAATAAATTTGCAGCTATACCAAAGATAATCTAATAACGTTTATGCGTAGCGAACTCATCCATTTCCAAATGTCTGATGGGATTGCTCTCATTAACGAGTTCCGAATCAAATTAGTTCCTAACTTTCAGATCGTAAGCATGTCAAACTTTTATACAGTGGATCACCAGTGTGCTCAAGTCCTTACTACAAAGCAACAGCAATGTAAAGCCTGCATAACACGCGTATTCAGCCAAATATTTTAAAACCAAGTCCCAGTTCAAGCTTTCGGCTCAAGGACGAGCCGCCACTAAACCTCGGCATGACTTAATTAGAGACCAAAAAATAAAAGTCTGTTCATATCCCCGAGACGAATTCTTAAATATTTTATTCATTTGAATCCAACGAGTTTCAGCACAGTAGCTTTTCAGGATTAATTCTTACGCAACATGCCATGAATAATACAGTGAAACAGTGGTAGGTTATTATAAAAACATGCGGCAATAAGATTCGCGACACAAGATCATGTTTTATGCTTCAAATAAGTGCGATAAAAAGAAGGAAAACATACTGCTCAATTTTTGTCGAATTGTGTTTCCGGTACGCGTCTGAGCGCCGCTGTTTACCAACATTTGCGTTCTAAAATCACTTTTTTTATATAATCTTGCATTCTCATTTCATTTACCTACGGTAATTTCGTTGCCTTTTTATAAGTTTGATTTCTTACAATTAAGCTTTATTTCATCCCACATTACAAACGAATAGAAGGGTTTGAATCAGATAGCAAATTGCCTAGAACGGGTTACCTGTAGAAGAATAAATACAGACTTGTTTCCACTATGAAAGAAATATTCAAAAACTGATTTTCTCTAAAATAATTCATAATTTCAGATGCCTTTAGGTACACTAATATTTTTCTGCAGTTCGTATTATTTGATTTTTAATTGGAATTCAAATGATAATTAGTCACTCAGTCGGCATTGCACGCGATGACGTCAAAGTGTGTTATTCCCATACAAGCTCTATGAAGAAAAGCGTTTTGACAGTTGATAAAAAGTACGTCAACGATTGGTGGTGTCAACTACCGTATTGGGAGATCAATTGCCCGGGTTGCAAGAGGTGCGGGTTCTAATCCCCGCCTGTGGCAGTTTTCTTTAAATGTATTTTAATTTTACAACGTTATGACAACATGATTTATCCTGATTTTCGAGTTGTTAATTAATTGATACAGGTGAATTTATTGAACACATTTAAGTTCTTGATTCTTTATACTAACTAAGTTTGAAAGATTTTTAAGGTTGATGAGGCGCCGTATTTACACAGAGAAAAGTTCCTCTTTTGAAACAGGATAACAGAGAAATGTACTTTAATGTACTAAGCTTATATTGAATACTTACATAACTATGTTATAAGTCGAAACTTTAACACAAGATTTACAGAAATTCACCACATTCATAGTTTTTTTTTGAGAAATAACAAACACTTTTTTTGTTTTTAATACCTTGAATTGTTTTTGGTTCTTACACTTTCCTTCCGTGGATGTACGCTGCAACAAAACAAAAATAATCAACTATTACGAGTATCAAAACAGTATAAAACATAAATTAAGTATAAATATTTTAAGTCTATGGTACAAAGAAGATAATAATAGTCCTCCTAGCCGATTTCGACTACGGCGGCCAATCTCAACAGAGATCAGCCAACTACGCAGAAGATATTATAGTGCACAAGTATGAGCGCAATACACAGATGCACTCACTGTTCCATCACTCTCAAAGTTCGGTGAGACGGCAATCCGACATGACCGGAGAGAGATCAGGCGCAGGACCAATGGCTTAACGTGCTTTAAAGAGAAGATAATAATTGATATACATTGACGTATTTGCTATCCCCTGAAATCGGTCTGGGCCTCAATTCTACTAAAACAATCGTAATAGGCATGATGTGTCATCATATCATATCGTAAAAAAATCAAGACCATGGCGTTTAAAAACATAGCCCCTATGAAGTTAATACAACCAATATGAGCCAAAGCCTTTAGAAACCAATTTTTAAACACACAAAACTCAAAAAATATTCAGTCAATTGCCAATTCCCATACAAAATCTATGGAGGCAGACCGTTTTGACAGATAATAAAAAGTATGTCAACGATTCGTGGTGTCATCTAGCCCATTCAATTGCTAGATTTTTATAGTTATCTATACCTAGACGTTATGTCGAGATCGGGACATTCCTTTGCTATTGTGTAACGGTTGTTTTAGCAAAATTTAGGCCCAGTAGAGTTCACTCATAAAACACAAAAGTTTAATTCGTTAAAAAGGTGAACAATAACTAACAATTGTTCATAACATAACACACATTTAGACTAACACCAAAACCACGGCGGCGAGTCAGCTAAATAGTGTTTCATAATAATAGAACTGCTAATGGTATTACATTCCCAGCCAAACCGTGGGGTAGGCAGGCCGTAAAAATAAAATTTTGGGCTGAAAAGCAGTATTTTCTTTATTCATTTTTGGCGCTAGTATATAATATGAGTTTCATTATTCACTGTCACACTTTTTTACGTTTTATTATATTACTGAAATAAACTGCTACGGAAAAAGAGATGACTAATGTGCTATCAAAAAGGATATGAAAAGAAATAAACTTGATTCCTAATAATTATCCATTAAAATTGTTTAGTTTTATATGTATGTAGGCGAGTGTACTCGTATACTAAATTTGGTTCATTAATTTTGACTGTTGGATTTGCGTTGAATTTAATAACCGCGTAATCCTTTTAATGATCATCAATGGGATTTGGGTTTTCGTTGCTTTGTATTAGGTAAGCCATACAGCGGCAACAATTATAATAAATTGAGTTTATTCCTTCCGATAACTATAAATGGTAACAATGTTTAAGACATGAAAGCATTAGTCATTTTTTTAGGTCAAATACCACTGCATAAATAGCAAGGTAGTGATGTAATTTTATACGAGATGACAATTAGCGCTACCACACACAGGTCACATACTACTGCATAAATAAGATACAAGAAAGTTATCGAGTTTTACACACCCTGACAATCAGCGCTACACAGCGGGTAGTCATTTCTACCGTAGGTCAAGAACCGAATGTAAGGAAGTTGTTTTATATTTAACAAGAATATTTAATGTTATCGTGTCGTGGTACACGTAACCATCGATGATGATGACTGTATCTCTGCTAAAAGTAGCACAAGTGTGCGTGCATATCGATGCTGCATTGCGACTGCATCACTGCTAAATGTTGCAGTGTATTAATGGTCTATAAGAAGTCGATGTCATCTAAAATCACATAGCAACGAAAGAGAAACCGACCTGAGGCAATTAATAAGTAGAACACGACCAGCTATTGCTAAGTAATTGAATAACAAAAGACGTTCAACTCAACCACTAACAAGTCGGGCAACAATAGTGCTTTATGCATCAGAGATTTTGCAAAGAATGGACTATTGTCGATAAATTGTCACAATAATTGCCACGCTTTGTTCGTTCGAGATCGTATAAGGGTCTAACGCGGTTAGATGTTCAAGATTTTCATAAATATTCCACTGTCACGTGTAAGGAAAAACATCCAGAATACCACGTCTCCTTCAACGTCTGTCGCATTGTCACCCCGTACGCTCGCTTACGAAATTCTCGATCTGTAGTCGCCTACTCAGTAAAAAAGCAACGTACTTTGGACTTAAGGAGTCAGCGCACATACTTGCTGCCAATCTCGAACCAATAACCACGCTTAAGCGTGCGCGCAAGCGCTTAAGCGCAATCTTAAGATTGCTGTCAGTCACTGGCATGTCGTATATATGCGCTTGTCCAAAGGTCGACTCTCCATCGTATTTTACGCCACGCTCACCTCACACTCTTGACACATCCAGCTGTCTGCTGGACACAGCTTGATCGCTTTGTACACACCTACATCGCGGCTAAAAGTGACACAAGAGACGCGCGAAGTGTGCACTAGCATCAGGAATTCGTCGTCACTGCCTAAAATTGCTATGTGGCTTAAGCTAGCTTACCATCGTAGTAAATTAATTCGCCCGCTGCATTGCAATTTAATTCAATTAATTTTATTTAAGTGTAATATAAGTATAGTATAAGTAAGTGTAATATACCTGAAATAAAGATTTATTATTATTATTATTATTGCTTCTTGAATCTTTGATTTTATTTATACCTGTCACTAGTTGCCTATGCACGAAGGGAAAACTTATTATCTTGTCTGCGTTTACTCACCTATTTGACTGAGTGACTCACCAGTCTGAATGAGAAGACTCGGCAATGTGACTGAGCTGATTCAAAAGTTTGACTGAGGTTGTTGTTTGTTTTTGTTTATTTGTGACACGTCCGGTGCTCTTATAATGTTAACGAAAATTCAAGTTGACTCAGATTCAATAAGTGTGATTGAGTCGACTTACCGTCGTAGTACATCCCGTGAGGACACTTGGGGCAGCTAGCAAGCGAAAGCTGTCTCTGCGACCTGTGGTTGAGCGTCCGACACGACAAGCGCCCCCATTCGCCCGCTGCATTGCTTCTTGAATCTTTGAGTTCCTCGATACCTGTAGAACCGAATACTTCGAGGGGATTATTTTAATAGTAACAGTTGGGCGAAGCTGATATGTAGCAGATGAATAAGGGGCTTTGTACAGTTAAAAGCATATCAGAGGCACTACAACGTTAAACTTTGCATCTGCGACTAGCTGTCATTACTGCTCGCACGGTAAAGTTAAGTGATATGGCTACTTTTGAATCTTAGGTCATCGTATACAAAGCACAGAAGGTTAATCTTTGCATAACTGTTATTAGAGGTAAACTGAATAAGAAGCTTCTTAAGATCCATATGCTGATGTACAAACCAAGTGAGGTGAAACATTTTCTGAGATTTTATATTTTCCTTATTTCAAGTACGAGTATCATAAATATTGTAAGTGAATTGGAAGAAAAAGGCATCAATTTCTTTTTAATCTAGTAATTTTAATTTATATTGATCATGTGATGAATTAATTAACAAAGACAACCTAAGACATATCCGAACAAAAAACAAATGTATCCGAAATTGCACAAATTCTGGTAATTTTCTGTTTTTCAACTTTTCTCAATTTTCATCAGGCAATTTTAATTGACAAAGTTTTCTGATCAATCATTATACGAGTATTCTACATCTTGGTCTCATTTGTTGTCAAATAAAAACAAAATGTACGTTAGCTTCATCGAAAAAAAAACATACCTAACCAAAAAAACATTACATCTTGATTCATGCTTCCCATATAATACCATGCCTTCAAGGGTTGTTTTTCCACTAACGAGATGGAAAATTTATATCCCTCAGATCTTGTTACAGAAAATTCTACCCTTGACGAAGTTAACCCTTAGATCTTTTTAAATGGTGCCATGAGCGCGCTTATAACCAAATGTAATGACTCTTTTGAATAAGTTTTGCTAGTAATAAATTAATAAATAAAGCAACGACGATTTCGCTACAATGAATACTGTATTTTTACACAGAACAACTTTTCACCTTTTAAGAAATAATTTGATTTGATTTATTTTAATACCTAAAAAAATATTTACTTGGTCAAGTTTAAGTGTATGACCAGTTGTGCAAATAAATTCAACTTCGTACAATTTTTTAGTTATTGAAGCTCTAGAGTCCCAGACTGTATCAGGGTGCCTGTCCTACGGCGCGGAGCGAGGCCGCCGTCCAGGGAAACCAGGGATAGAAATATTTACCAATAGGATTGTCCACTGAACAGGAGCGGAGATTTTATGCAACCCTCAAATTCAAATCATATATTGCATGTCACATTACATCAAGTTGGTATAAAAGTTTAAGTGATATTGGTACATGTAACGCCCTGAACAGGGCATAGCAACATTTTGAGGGCTAACTAACTATTATCTCACTAGTCCCAACACATACCTAAAATATATTTTGGCATAACATGTACATTCTTTGAATTATATTTTGACGACCGCTTTGGTGTAATGGTTAAGAAGTTGACTATTAACCAAGAGGTCGCGTGATCGATCTCTGCACTGTACAAACATTTGTGCGCATGATTATGTCTGTTTGTACTGGTCTGGGTGTTAGATGTATGTACCTATTTAGTTAAGTTTATTTGTAACACCACTGTTGATTCTGATATCTGTAACACAAGTGCTTAAGCTACTTACCACGGAGTCAGATCAATGTATGTGATGTTGTTGTATATTTATTATTATTATATTTATTATATTTTCCTTTTGGTTAATAGTTCTTTGTTGCTTCGCTCCGCTTTCGTAAGGCGCTCTACGTATCTCCTTTTACTTGAGCAATTTATTTTAATTTAACAACCACCCACACTTGACATTCAATCAATCAAACACAGAACGCACTAAGTTACACGCAGGTGATATCAAATGCATTACTTCGATGAAAACCATAACATTACATGCACTTACTCTTTGTCAAAATAAATAAAGATAGATGCGGTCGTAGAATACTTTTTTTTATCTTGAATGGTTTAAAACAAAATCTCTAAAAGAAGGGTGGAAGGGTGGTCCTATGGGAGTTCCCAGCTGATTCTAGGCTTTTTTGTAGCTAGGTTTTTGGTTACAGAATTTAATGCTCTACGATTAGGGACAAAAAAGTAAGCTCTTGATTTTCTACATTCATCGCTTTTTTGCAATTTAGATAAACTTTCACTAATTATATAAGTTATGAATGTTTTCAAACTACATAATTGGTTATACGAGTATGCCTATATATTCCGACTTAAATATAGAACCAACTAGTTTTGGATAGATAACAGATAAGTAGCTAGGTATATATAATAACAATGTACTTTAAATGAGTATAAGAAAGTACGCGTGTCAAAGGTCTAAAAAGGTATACTATTTTATGCATAAGTCAACGAGCTGGTGATCCTAAAAAAACATTATCAAAAAGTTTTTCCGACTTCTGGGAAATAGAATAGGTACTTAAGAAATCCGCGCCGATTCAAGTAAATGTGGAATAACAAAAAGTGATTTAAATAGTAGTCGTTTAGAAGATTTACGCTTAGGTTTAGCTCTAGTTATTGCCCGGTCTCTGATTTCTATCCTTTGGGACTGACTATACAAGTGCAAAATAACATAGGATTGAAATTTCAAATAAAAGTTTTAAAAACTTTACTGGGTAAAATTAAAACAATGTCCTGGGTTCGAATCCCAGGTCGAGCCAAAATTGTTTCTGGGATTTTCGGTCATGAATTTCTCGAAAACAGCACGGAGTCGAGAAGTCGGCCGTGTTACACCCCCGTGCCTCGAAAAGCACGTTAAGCCGTTGGTACTGCGCCGGATCTCTCTCCGGTCGTGTCGGATTGCCGTCTCACCGAACTTTGAGAGTGATTGCACCTGTGTATTGCGCGCACACTTGTGCAGTATAATATCTCCTGCGTAGTTGGCTGATCTCTGTTGAAATTGGCCACCGTGGTCTAAATCGGCCAGGAGGACTATTATTATCAAAAAATATAATTTTTGTTTCACGCTCAGCTCTTTCACAGATTTTGAGTTGACCACCTGCTATATGCTGTATTATATACACTGCGTCGATCAAAAGTGAGACGTTTGCAACCCCTGCATTTGTTTGGAACAAAAGACCCGCAATAACGATCAATCCGTCCGTGTTTGTTCCACTTTGTGCCTCTGTTATTAAACCCAGCGATAACGCTGTTTTCTACGCTAGCGGGCAACAACAACGAGTGTGGTCGAAATCTCATGTGGTGAATGCAAGCAAGAATCGACCGGTTTTCATGATACTCACGCACGGTGGCTAGGTTGCGGTATCTTGTACGCTAGTGATACGAGCGATTGTGCTACTCACTAATCATTTCTGCTTAGCCCAAAGGTATGACTGGTAGAGAATGCCCTACGGCGTTAAGTCCACCTTTTGTACAAAGTATTGTTGTGCAATAAAGCTTAAATAAATAAAAATAAATAAAAAATGGTGAAACAAAAATTGGTAGCCTTATATTATGCTGGGCACTGTACGTTTGTAGATATTCTCGTTAATGATTGACGTTAACTTAAAAAAGTAAAATGAACAAACTACAGTGGAATCCGTTTATAATGACATCGAAGGAATCGACAAACACGTCATAATAAGCGGACGTCATACAAAGCGTGAAGTAAATTCTCCATTTTCTAATCTGCATATTACTGCACCTTTCTCCTCAATCGTAAATGCTTTAGGCTGATTTCACAGCTATCTGGAAGGCTCGTACGGTCCATCCATCCGGGCGCCCGGAGCGGGAGCACATATGAGACGCTAGAACACCGTTTTACGACGCGACCCGCTCCGGGTAGAGCACTGAGCACTAAGCTTACTGAACGCACGTTTCACAGGAGTGCGGGCGTGACCCGTAGGGGTCGGCACGGACGAGCCGGACGGGTCTTCCGGATAGCTGTTAAATCAGTCTTAGGGCGTTAATATGACATTCTTTTCACGGCACAGACACAAACGACAAAAGAAAAATAATGCGTGACCTTCGAGCGTCAAATACACACTGAGATTCAAAACAGAAACGAGCCACGTGCCGAACGTCGTCGGGAATCAAAAACATTACCGAAGGTGTAAACATGAGTAAACGTACATGAAAATTGCACTGTAAAGTGTCATGTCGGTCATTACAATCGGACATAATTTATTCGAAATGGGTCATAATAAGCGACATGTCACGATAAGAGAAGTCATTATATCCGACTTTTTTATGAAGAATTTTATATGGAAACCAAACTTCGTAGTGTAATTACGTCAAAATAGGCGGTTGGTCAATATAAGCGGAGTCATAATAAACGGATTCTACTGTATGTATTTTTGATAAGCTCTGATTTAAAAGTTATCCATATCAACTTCATAAACATAGAGCTTTTAAGAGCACGTAGCTAATTTTAGCTAGTTTTTATGCAAAAAATAAAGTAAGAAATAATAACATAGAAAAATAACTCTCAACAATAATATTCCTTTCAAAATTACTACGGCAAACGGCAAGAATTTTAAAATCGGTGTAATTTCAGGGGGTGTAGTGTAGTTAACCTAGTTTAGTAATTGTTTGCACTTAGCTACAACATAGCTGTTTTCTTTTCACATTTTCTGTAGCAAGGCTGAAAGTTGTTATAATAACTAGAATGTACTTTAATGAATTAGGTGTAAAGCGTATTTCGTACTACAAATGAAATTTGCACCATATTTGTTATTTTTGTTATGATTTTGTATTTATTAATTTATTTTAAAGTTACAAAAATCTCTTCAATTTATTTTCAATCGAATTTGCTTGCTGTACCAATTTGTTTGAAATGATCACTTAAAATGACCTATAAAGTCCATATTACAGTGAGCAAAACTTAACTTTTCATACAGATATCTGAGCTGTGAGTCCATTTGTAATTCGTGCAAGCGAATGCTATGGTAGGATTTCCTTTCATTGGGCGACTATTCAAAAATAGTAAAAGAGCGAACTTTGAATGAGTGTTCGCGTGTTGATATAGTGGAAGTGTTTGTCTTGCTTTATTTTATTTGTTATTTTGTTTTTTTGTTTGTTTATGTTGTGTGTATATGTTGTTTTGTTTTATTTCGTTGTCGATAGGTAAGTTAAAAAAAGTAATGAAAAAATCGCTTGATATCGCAGTCATAAACTAAAATAAATCTGTCAATAGCTTGCATTAAGTGCAGTCGGGAAACCTACAATATCAAAAATCATAATTACACTTATTATAGTTCCATATGCAAAGGTATTGCATATTATGAATACGTTATTTTTCAACAATCAATTGTCAAAATTCTTAATTATTTATGAGGTATAATAGATGATGCTACCATGAGCTATTTCTATCATCAGCCTATATACGTCCCACTGCTGGGCACAGACCTCAACTCAACTATGACGTGGTACGAGCCATACTCCAGTACTCAGTGCGGATTGGAGGAGGGGTGTGTGTAAGGTAAGTGACCAACCTTACTGTCAGATGTTATTAAGCCGCCCGACAACAGCTTAACGTGCCTTCCGAAGCACGGGGATGCTTGTAAAAAAACACATCACTTTTATGGTCAGAATGGTTACCCATCCCAAACATGACCGCGCCGTAGGTTGCTTAACTTTTGGTATCATTACCAAAGCGCTGCAACCACTGCGCCACAAGCACCTCACATGAGCTGTTTACTAGACCATAATAAGTTCAGGCGATTTTACTGGTTACTCATCAAAACTACGCACATTGTGACCACAATAGCAATACCCGATGCTCTGTTGTCCACTTACTAAATTCATAAACAAATTGATCGGCTTACAAAGGTCAAATTCTTCCGAAAGGCATATTTCTCCAAGACACGCGCGATCATAAAGTCCCTCTCTATAATCCCGGAAGATATTTGTTACATGTTTTATATAAAGGAGTGAAGGTCTAATGTTTTACAGAAATATTCAGCTTTTTCCTTTCCATTTTTATCCGTGATGACCTTGCTTTTTATCACAACATACATGTAAATATTATCCCAGTTTTATGGTTTAATCAAATAATAACCTACGTATTTTACGTCCATACTTTCTTGGTAGTAGATATATTATTTAGACAATTTTAGCAATTCCGTTGATAATTTAGATCTTAGTGCATACGTATGTTCAAAATTACGATACAAACCAATATAAGCCTAAGTAAAAAAATAGGACTCAAGAAACAGAATTCATGAAACATGTGCGAGGAAATGTAGGACGTCCACCGACAAGATTGACAGACGACCTTGTAAAGATCGCAGGATCACACTGGATGCAGACCGCTTGTGATCGGTCGATGTGGAAAACTGTGGGGAAGGTCTATGTTCAGCAGTGGACGTCTTTTGGCTGATAATGATGATGATGATGAATGATGTACGTGGAAATCCTTAAAAGTTCAAAAGTAAAGTGAGGTTTGACCTATATAATATAATATTGTGAACACTTACAAATTATATTATAATTAATAGACTATAGGTAAGAAGGTAGATGATCAAATATCTACTTGTAAATATCGGCAATATTCCCTAATTTATTTAATATAAAAATAAAAGATCAGATGGCCTTTGTGTGTAACACGGTTCTAATGTTCTTTGAACAGAGTATAACAACGCTCTTCTGGATAAGAATTTAAGTTGAAGTATTATTTATTGGCCCTCGAAGTAAATAGTTCATAGTATTGCAAGTACAAACGTCGGTTATCGTGCATCGTTATTTTTTTCCCTACAAAATAAGCAATTAACTTAATAGACATAGAAGTGATAAATAAAACTACGAATACACGTTTTATATATACATACTCAGTTAAAAAAAAACCGACCAAACTTTAAATTTCGAGTGAATTTGAAAATTATTTAAAATCCTGTAAAAACAGACAGCTATTTTTACAGGATTGCTAAGGCCACAGGGCCATAGCAATTCGAATGCCGCTGAACTCTTATATGAAATACTAGCGGGCGCCCTGGACTTTGTCCCTGCAAACGTGTTTATCCCAAGGGAGCATTTATTCGGGATTAAAAGTATTCTATCACCTAAGTCAGCTCGTACCCTATCTGCATACCAAAATTTCATCAAAATCCGTTCAGTAGTTTCAGCGTGATAGACGGACAAACATCCAAACAAAGAAATTTTAACATTTATAATATTAGGGTGGTTTGTATTTTTTTGGGATTTCATAGTGCACTCTACTCGCACTCAATATCCACAAACGGAATGACTTGTGAAAAAAAAATAGACGTGCATTCACAGAGATGCGTATGATAACGATACCAAAGATATCACTTCAATAATTACGTTAACGAGTAAAAACCTGATCGGGATCGGCTGCCGGACTGCGAGCCACAGTCCGGCGGAGATTCGGGCAGGGGCCGTTTTCTTCGCCGGAACGCCTCGCGCCACCGGCAAAAAATCGCCGTACGGAAGTATGCGCGGAACCTGCATACAAAATAGTAAAGTCATTATGTGGAATCTCAGGCGCACAAGTACGCTTTATTGTCAGCTTGCATCAAGGCATGGAATGGCAGGCCAATCTACTGGCATTAAGTCTACTATGTCACGTGCCACGTGACAACGCCGTATACAATGGTATGCTACGTCGTAGCCCTACAGTATGCTACGTCGTAGCCTACAGAATGCTTCGTCGTAGCCATATGCTATAATACGGCGTAGAGATATGTTGGATTGCAAGGCACATACCGACACCGGTCAGGGTTAGTTATAATAATAATTTATTTAATAAACAAAAATTTATTTTACAAAACTTGTGATTGAAGTCACCTTTAAGCATAATGCCTGTGACAGGTGACATCGCTCTACCACAACTACTTGTACATTAAAATCTAAAAACTAAAGCTATATTTATTTTTACAATTTTTTAACAAAATGAAGTGTGTGTGGTGTGGTTTGTGTGTGTTTGCGTGTCTGCGTGCTATTGATTATATTCCATGGGTTTGATAAGGTTTTCTGTCTTCTCATAGTTTATGGATGTTAAGTATTTAGTATCATCAGATACCAAAGTATTACACTTGTAAACAAACAGTATTTTACGCATAATCAAGGTATATGTAAGGTAACATCATAAGATTTTACAAATCCCGTAATTTGTCTACGAAAAAATTTGGTCAACCATTTCAATGCCCAACTCTTGAACCCAATAAATTTTGTAAAAAGGTAGGTAAGGACTTCCAAAAGAAGTTGTTCAAAATTCCCGCAAAACACTTGAAATGGATTTAATGAGATAAAATTTGTTATTGCACATAAGAAGGCATTCACTAACATACATACGCGGATCGATCATCCAGAAGTGTTATTTAGAGACGATCAATGTGTAGTGGGTATCAGAAAAAATAGGAATCCATAAATATTTACGAGGTAAACTCGCAGATAGAAAGATTAACATGACGAGATGTGTTTTGAGTAATGGAATATCAATAAGGTGTCCAAACCCTTTTTTATTTATAGATATTTATAATCTCATATTGCTGTTTCGATATTGTAATATAAAAATGCTTCCACGAATTGACCCGCTTACGTAAAAATCGTTTTTGCTATTTCCATCAGACCTATATAACATTTGAAGCTTTTTTAAACCGTATTAAATCCACCGCCACGTGGAAAACATTATCATTCAAAAAGTACAGAATCATGTAATGGATTTGCGTGGTTTCAAGAATTTTTGCATCAGACAGCTTTCATATTTAAATTCTGCCTCAGAATTCAAAAGTTTTCAATAATCTTTAGTACTGTGAATTCTATGTAGCTGACAATACCTTCTCCGATTACAAGAAACTGATTTTTCAATAATTCTTTATGACAAATCTTATTACGATTCGCTAAGGCGAACGGAAAAGAATAAGTGGTAAAGAAAATTGTTTTCGACGCCTATTTTCTTTTTTCTGGGAATGTAAAAGTCTCTAAGTTAATAAAACAAAAAAAAATGTTATTACTAGGGTGGTCGATTTATTATTCTTGACTGAAATTATCCACTGTTACTTACTTCATCTAAAAGATTGCATTGCATGATATAACAGAATTGAAAACACAGGGAATTAATTCAATAAAATTAGAACATGTTTTCTTTAGTAACGGGGTTTATTAATTAATATATCAAACAACAATGTGATAAGAAGTTCAGTTAATTTAATTAAATACACAGGTAAACTTAATGATTTTGTTTACGGTTTGAAAGCAGTAAGTTCTAAATTTACAATATACCCTATTTTATAGACGCTTGCATGTGCTATCACCGCGTAATCTTTTGCAATAAGATATAATATCCTTCTCGCGCTATCAGCGTTGTTAGTTGTGTTATTCGCTATCAGTATACTAAAAGAAACACTTACTTAGCATTCATCCAGTAGTATATGATGGGGTTGACCATGGCGTTGGCCATGGCGAGCCAGTAGAACCCGAGGTACACGTGTTGAACATACTTCATGTACAAAATGGATGGGTTGAAGTGTGTGTAGATGAAGTAAGTGTGATACGGTAGCCAGCATATACCGAATATCACTATGACTAGGATGAACATTTTCACCACCTGTTGACAGAAAATAAATAATATTAACATAAAAATCTTCCTAGGCCATGATTGATTTCGCCCTCTGTGGCCAATCTCAACTGAGATCAGACAACTACGCGGGAAATACTTTAGTGCGAAAGATGATTGAGCAACAGGTGCAATATCTGATCTTTTACTCTCTAAGTTCGGTGAGACGGCAATCCGACATGCCTCGTTAGTGAAGTAGCGAATTTTCTGCCTTACATCGGGTTTGAACTCAAGTTCGAGCCAAAAGTTGTTACTGATAATTTCTTTTAGAAACAGCTTGGAGTCGGGAAATTGTCGTTGTTACACCCCCGTGCCTTGTAAAACATTATAAGCCATTGATCCTGTGCCTGAATAATAATATGGAATGTGTAACGCGACCACAATGAAATATAATAATAATTTCTTTATTCCGTAGTTTCCAAAGTTGCGTTAACAACTGCAGTAGTCAAAGACTGTGTCGCAGTTATTATCGAGCAGGTAGGTTTGAACAACTATAAACATGTTATGATTGAGGTACCGTTTTAAAGATCTTGGCCAATAGACTGGGCCAAAATTCTAAAAATTAAAGAAGACTTATGTTTTTCTTCTTTTAAAACTTCTACTGGGGCCCGCTAGTGGTATTATAATATCTTTGACATTTTGCATTCAACAAATAAGCATTAAACATCAAAATGAATGTTTAGGAGTGTGGAAGTGTTTAAGTTGTATTTGTGTGTGTGTGTGTGTGAGAGGGAGGGTGTATGTGTAAGTGAGTGTGTGTAATCATATATGAATAGCATTTAAAAATGTCGGTCGGTTGGATCTCATCTCTCATGTTATCGTAGTTAACTCTCGACTTTAGTGAACATGTATTCTAGCTCATTAGTTTTTATTTACCTTATTTATGAATACGAGTAAAAATATATTTTCCTTAATTTGGAAAAATGGTAACATTACCTAAGTAATTCTTGGAATGTTTTCGTAAAGACAAAGAACTTTACTTACATTATGTTTTTGTATTCAGGACGCCCATAAGTTATTGCTACAGATTACGCTATAATTATTCCTTCACCCAAAAATCTGTCTGTCTTTAAGACAGAATGCTCATAGCGATAAGATGGCATACATTTTACGTAGATCTATGTAAAACTTCTCTGTTTGTATTTATTTGGTGTGCAATAAAGATTATTCTTAAGATAGTTATAACTCAATTACTGTCGGTATGTGGGCTTGATAAAGGCTTAAAATTCACATTCATAGTCATGAACTAATTTGACGTGTTATGAAAATATTTTTTATTGCCATTTTGCGTTAACTAGTCTTCAAAAGATGTCAATTTATTGTCACTTAAAAGTAAGTACCACTTCGGTATCAAAGAGCCTTTAGTCTTTTGATGCCTTATATCATAAAGTTTTCAACTAAGAATTGTACACAAAGTAAGAATTTTCCATCAAGGTAAAATACTCAAATGTTCTTTTACTTTGTGTAACATTTCAACGCATTCCATTAGCATTCTTTTCGTATCTAAATGATGCGATTTGATGGAAATAAGAATTCCAGGAAAGTAAGAAAATTTAACATGAACTAGAAAACAAATCTACAGCTCTTTCTGTAAAAATATGTCTAGTTCTCTAAAATATTATCAGGAAAACAAACATAGAGCTTTCAATTCCTGAGATTTCTAGCAAAGTGGATGTAAGTGCAGTTTAATGCAACAGCGAGTACTTGGGTAGGTACTGATAGTAAAAAAGTGGATTTTGCAATGAAATGCATTTTAAAATAGCGAAATGTGTGTAGAGTCGCGGCCAGAAAGTGTTTACCACCTTAGAATCACAAGTTCTTACACACATTATAGTCACAATCTAAACGCCTATTTCTTATTCATTAGATTTACAAAGATTATATATTTTTTTAAACAAGAATCAATCTTTCCTTGACTTTGACGGACACTGTCTACATAATTGTCAGTTCCACTTATAAATAACTAGAGTTTTAATTAAGAAAGTGTACAAAAATCTTTTTTCTATTCTCGATGAGTCATATTGAATAATTAACTATTGGAAGGTTACAAATAAAAGATTTTGCATTTTGCACTTCAGTGATAAGTGTGTGATATGTTAGTGTCTACGATCGTACATATTTTTGACTTTACTTGTATTCGTATTTTAACATTTACGCAGTTAGTGATCCGGTATTTCACGTGTAAGCAGTTAACTGAATTCCTTTTTAAATTCTAGTGCATGTGCAAACCACGGAGTATGTTTGAGTAGGTTAACATTTGTGGCTATTTGAAAATATTTTTGCTTTTCGGTTAAAAGGCTGAGTACTCTTTTGCGAAAATATTTATTATATATGATTTTTATATATATAAATATATAAAGGTTTTACTTTATTCAAAATATGCAGGCCAGTGACTTGCTGCAATTTAATAACCGTAATGATCACACAAGTGCCCCTAGCTACTAACATTTTTGAAAAGTCCGTTACTAAAGTAATAGTTGCTCAGATATTTATGTAGGTACTTTAGCAAAATGTGGGAAGGTTAGCAATTAATGTTTAATGTTAGCAAGCCGCTAGTTAAAACGTTACAACTTTATATTATTTGTAGGAGGTAACAAAACAACTTGAACTAACTCCACAGTTCGAAAGTGTTGAAAATACACTTCCATTACTCGTAATATAAACTGTAGGTTGAAATTAAACTTATTTAATAATTAAGCGAACTCTGAGTCAAGTTACGGCAAAACATAAACATGGAATGGCACGAGTACCATTCCTTTGATTTTATGTCAGAACTGTAGAGTCAGGTAGAATTGAGTTTACGCAAACTCAGTAGTAAGTTGAATTGGATGGTAAATTAATAGGGAGTATTCCTCCAAATGTGAATCCCCCTTTTGTATTAAAATTGAGCATTTCTGAGCGTGCACCCAGGCTATGAAGTTTCATTCACCTAATGTTTTGTCGAGCCAGTTGTTTATAGATAGTTTAACTAGATCCTAGAATCATGGCTGGCCTGCAGCCTAAATAGTACCCTAAAGATATTCGGCTGATGATGTAGTATAACGGTAGCTCAATGGTTAGTCTAATCGCACGTCTTGCGAGAGTGTGTGGGTCAGGTCAAGTCCAACCTGTGGTAGTCTGAATTTTTCGTTAAATGTGTTTTAATTTAACCAGCAATAATACCTGAGCAAACTATATTGACTATGCTGCCAGGTTTGCAGAGTAAAAGTATTTTATTTATAACCAATCAAAGAGCCTTAAAAAGTGTTTACAGATTTTGTAAGACTCAACTCGGATCAAAACTTATTCTGCTCGCTTACAGGATTAATTTGCGTCCCACATTTGAGTAGATAAATTGATATAAAATAAAAAAAGCTACTGAAACATTTTTTTTGTATCCAACAAATTCAAATGCGCTTACAAAACACATTTCTTAATGTTCAAATTCACAGGGAAATCACAGGAATCAAACCCGTCGTGGTGTTAGCTGGCGAAACTAAGTTACACCAACTAGTCATCCGGTCCGGAGCCAATATCCGCAGATAGGCCTAATATCCGACATACCTGCATGACAACACATGCGGTCTATCTGTATTTATTTGCTACTGATCAATGCACTGTACAATAGTTTGGCTGAGGATAGAAATATAATTTTAATTAACATTTTGATGGATATTTTGACGTCTGAAATTTTTTGTACGTAAAAGCGACTTACGTAGACAAACTGAAAAAATATCTCTCGATCTTGGAAAATAATTGCATAATCTTACAGCTCTTTTCACATTCAGTCAGATTAATCAGTTTCTCGAACTGAGAACTTTATAATGCATTACAATTTGCTTGAAAATACCTATCACACTACAGGTTCCTACAGCCATTAAGAAAATTGGAATTTAAAAAATAAAGTTTATTAGAAAAATTGCACTCTAGCTGGTTTATTTTGAGGTGATTCTTTTGAAAGATATATTATTACCAGATAAATAAAAAAGCAAAGGATAGCCAAAGTAACACGGCCTTCATTCTTATCTGTTTTGTTTAGTATTGTTATTTTCTGTTTATTTATATATGACTGCTTAGCTATGAACTCTTGTTTTTGATTTGGTCAAAAAAATACAGCTGCGTAGTTTTTATGCTGAAATTTGCTTGTATTTCCAAAGGACGACAATTCCGTTTAGTGTATCGATCTGTCATTGTCATTTTTTTAGGCAAATGATTACTTAATTTCTGTGTATTTACGTAGTTCTTCTAAGAGGCCTCTAATTTTCGATTTATACTTTAAAATCTCCATACTATTACATCCATCTATCCATCCAGATGTCAAAATGTTGTATTGTGAGTCTTAAAGAAAATACTAATAGTCTGTATATAACTTGTGTAAAAGCATTCCTTTCCCACCAGTCTAGGGTTTGGTAATTCTCGACAATTTCAACGTCCCGGGACACGAGACAGGCTACGATCAAAGTCCCGGGACTTCCCGGGACTTCGAGACTTTTTTTAATTATAAAATTTGAACTTTGATTTCTGGTGAAACGTATTAATAAATAGGGATTTTTTTTAAAATCAACATTAATTATCGGTTAAATCAACATTTATTAAACATAAAATATAATCACAATAGTTTTAACTTTAATATGTCAAATAATTGGTATGTTTATTCCTATAATCACAGATTAACTTTTAATTTAAAACAATTATTAAATATTATTATAATAAAAGAAACTTAGTAACAATCATACTAACTTTAATATCATGTCATAATCATATTAATCATAATTTGGTAATTTTTATAATCACAGATTTGTTTCCTTATCTGTAAAACAGACTTTTCAATCAGTCAACAAAAGCACCACACCACACTCAATGAAATTTGCGACTGAGCTTGTGTCAGGCAGGATAAACAAAAAGGGCGGCGCGGCAAACTCAGTATGTAGACCAAGTAATTATTCATTACAGTAACAGATGGCGCTAGCTAGGCTCATGCAATGCTTTGAAAATAAAAATTAATACAATACATACGACTATCGTGTCTCGTCTCGAGTCTCGACCTAAAAGTCCCGGGACACGAGACAACGAAATTTACAAAAAGTCCCGGGACTTCGAGACACGAGACGTCCCGGGACCCAAACCCTACACCAGTCCGTGTCGCGGTGCTAAGGCTTAAAAATATGATTGAAATATGTTTTAAAGAACTCTACGAGTACACTGGACAAGAACTCCTACATTTGTTCGTACTTGAACCCGGGCGAAGTCGCGGGTGGCTGCTATTTTAATACTTACCTTTCGTTTCGATCGTATCGAGTCCACCTGCCGCTGCGTCAGTTCGCCGATGGACCCCGACCCCCACAGCACCTTGCCCATGGCCGAGTAGAAGAACGTCATGCCCAGCATCGGAACAGCGTACGTAACCACGAAGAATAGCACTTGATACCTGCGAAATAACATAAGTTTTGAAGCTATTTTCATTATTATCAGCTCCGCTATTTCAGCTATTTTCCTGACTTATGTCGGTGGTTTTGAAAATTTTGTTTTTTAATCGTTCCATTTGACGTTATTTATAATGGGTTCGTTGCGCGGATGCTTATCAAAAGGCCTGTTGCAGACTGCAGACTTTCAATCGACCGAATGTTGTTTTTGTCCTTACTATTAAAAAACTAAAATTTTTAATTCCCCTGGCAAAAGCCAGGAAAAAAGCTGGTGAGTCTCATCGGCTGGACGGATTTTGACCAATCATAGCTAAAAACCACCGTGTTTATAATTATCTTTCGAAAATAACAAACCGCATTGAAATCGGTTCATCCGTTCGGAAGCTACGATGCTACAGACGCACAAAAAACACACTCAAACAGAACAGGGGGTAATACCATCCCTCTTTTTCATCGAGAATTGATTAAAGAAGATGATCTTCTGATGAGGATCTTCCGTCATGATGACCTTGGTGGTGTAGTGGCTTGCATACTGGTCATTGGTCACGAGGTGCCGCCATCTCTGAGGTCCTGGATTCGATCCCCGGACGGAGACAACGTAGAAAACTATTTTACTATGTAAGCCGTACCGTTATTGCCTCCAATTTCCATAACACAAATGCTTAAGCTACTTACTTTGGAATCAGAGCAACGTATGTGATGTCCCCATTTATTTATTTTTCGGTCGCCAGAAAGAACAATGGCAGATATCAACGTGTTTTCAATACCACATAACGGCGGGACGTTTCTCGATACGAATTTATTATCATACTAGCTGACCCGGAAAACATTGTTTTGCTATATAAATAATTTCTCTCATCACTAAGGGGAAAAATTAGATGTTGGCCGATTCTCAGACCTACTCAATATGCATACCAAATTTCATAAGAATGGGTCAAGCAGTTCCGGAGGAGTACGGGAACGAACATTGTGACACGAAAATTTTATATTTGTAGACATGATGTATCATGTACATACAAGTATATTAAGGGATATAAGGTTATCTAATGAAACATAACCTCAAAAAAGTTTTCAACGTCATGCTGTAAAAAAGTCGGATCCATACGTTGGCCTCAACGTTCATTGGAGCTTATGTTTTTTTCGGCCCATCGTTGGTCACAAGGTGTGGACCTGGGGTTAGTATGACCCGGGGCAAGGCAATCGTTGTATTATCAAATACAAAGGCCTCAAGCCTCGTAGCTTAATTTGGGACTAGAGAATTGGTGTGATTGTTGTGAAATATTTATTTATTTATTTAAAGATTGGTACATTTCAATAACCTTTGAAATGTACCAATCGTAGCTTATCTTGACACTGTTGAAGGTAGAAAGCTTGATTTGTGGTTACGGAAAGCAAACGGAAATTAGGAGAACGACTCAAAAATCATTGTTTGAATCTTTTTGTAAACAGCAATGTGCATTTTGATTCAATTGCTAACCCTACGAGTATTTCCTAAAAAAATATTAGCTTCGAAATATTGAAAACCAGTCAGTTATTTGTACGGACGCACAAAAACTCACCTGGGATGAATGACCGATCAAGACATCAGGATTTCTTTTTTTAAATGATTTAGAAGTGCAACCTCATTTTAGGAGAGAGTGGGACCTCTTGACACAAGCATTTTGGCGCAACAGATTTCGAGTTAGGAAGCTAAAGGGAAGCGCTTCCTACCGACCGGGCGTTATGGTCGGGGACCAAGGTCCGATAGACATCATCTTGATTTGTCTATCTATATTATTCTGGATCGAAATCTTATATTCCGCGGTTCATGTGCGGTACTAGGCCGGTATCATTTGGCCAGTACTAGGCTAACAACGCCATCTAGCGCTGTTATGCTTGCCGTTAGGCATGCACTTGTGATGGCGAATGGTAGAGGTCGCCACATGTTTAAAAGGTTGGTTTCAACTAATGCATTGTTGTTGTACCGTGAAATGAATGAATGCTGCTGTTACTTTGATAAAAACTTCATTTCGTAGTAAAATTCAAATTGTACGGTTTCTGATCGCAAACATTACTATTTATTTTTTCGTTTGGCAGCATTGGTTGTCAATGCTTGCGTTTAGTCAGTTTCTGTGGAAACTACTTGACAAATCGATACGGGAAATTCAAAAATATGTAAGTAGATGTTTTGAATGATATTAATTGCATGCATAACTTCTAACTTACTACACTGAGTTTTGCAAATACACATAATATGTTATGTGGTCCAGTCAATTAGACGTGTTTTCACATTAAACACTGTTTTTTTTGCAAATTATAACCTGTACGAGCTAGCATCGTACATGGAAATTGCCCAACATCGGAGCGGCGTCAGCGATCCACATACAGCGGCTGACCGATGGACCTTCAACGAGCACCGTCGGCACTCTACACCGACGGCACACATCTACATATTTTTACTTGTTAACTTCATTATAAATACATGTAAATTATCATTAATAAAACAGATATCAACCGTCCGTGTTGGTTCTCATTTCCGTCCGCTGCGGCCAAGACACCCTTAGCCGTCACTATGATCAGCCTGGTGAGTCTGCCCGACTGGCAGCGGGTCCGCGCCACCTGCCCACCGTCGTGATGCTGCTACCCGGGTGCAGTCATCACGCATCGTCTCCGTATTATATCTAAGTATATTAGGTCCTTACCTATGAAATTGGCGTTTTGTATGGGAGGAACAAAAAGTCGAAATTTTTTTATATAGCATATTTATTTAATCAAAGTATGAGCCATTGTAATCTATGCACTTTTGCCATCTCATAGGTAGTTCATTGATCCCTTTACTAAAAAAACCATTCGAACGGGAATCAATAAAATCTTTGAAGGCGACTTGGACTGCCCCATCTGAGTTGAACTTTTTCCCTTGCAAGAAGTTATCCAAATTTCGAAAAAAATGGTAATCTGTTGGAGCAAGGTCCGGGGAGTACGGTGGATGCCTTAGAGATTCCAATTGAAGTTCTTCTAATTTGCTAGCCGTCTGTTGTGCAGTGTGTGGTCTAGCGTTGTCGTGAAGCAGCAGTGGCGTAGAGCGATTGACCAGCCTTGGTTGTTTAGCAACTAGCTTTTCCATCATGGTTTGCAATTGCTGACAATAGATATCTGCCGTAATCGTCTGGCCAGATTTGAGAAAACTGTAATGAACGACACCGGCGCTAGTCCACCAAACGCTTACAAGTAACTTTTTATTGGTCAATTTTCGCTTGGAGCAGGCTTTGGCTGGCTTGCCAGGGTTCAGCCATTGCGATGAGCGCTTCCGATTATCGTAGAGAATCACAGGTAATGATTCGATTTAAAATCCCTTCGTTATTGTGCCGGTCAAGTAATGTAACGCAGCAGTTGACGCGCGTTTGCCGGTTTGCTTCACTCAATTCGTGAGGAACCCACCTTTCAAGTTTTTTAATCTTCCCAATTTGCTTCAAGTGGATTAAAACAGTTTTATCACTAACGCCAAAGCCTGCAGCTAACTCGGACGTGGTTTGCGATGGATCCGCTTCCACAATAGCCTTCAATTCTTCATTATCAACTTGGGTCTCCGGCCGTCCACGGGGCTTGTTTTGCAGGTCGAAATTTCCAGAACGAAAACGTTGGAACCAAAAACGCACTGTGTTTTCTTTTGCGACACAACCGCCATACACATCATTAACCCTTCGAGCCGTTTCCGCAGCACTGGTGCCACGGTGGAACTCGTACTCGTAAATAACGCGATATTTCAAATTTTCCATTTTGTAAATTGAGCTATGCAAACAGAAAAAAGATAAGTAAAAAAACAAATGAATGACGGTTTACGAAACACAACTACATGTGGAAATAGCTGTATAAATTTGAATTTCGAATTCCTAACCAAATAGGAAAAATTTGTGATCAAAGTGGCCAGTACGACAAAACGCCAATTTCATATGTAAGGACCTAATATATTGTAAGGCGGGGCTAGGGCTCTAGGGACTTAGTGTCTTGGGGTAAAGGGACATCTACGCTCACTAGGACGTTAGTTTCCTTTCTGACGTCATAGACTTAACCTTCACACCTTCAGTGACCTATCCACGAGCAACGTTCATAGACATACTGACTGACTACTGTCACTACTGCAAGTGACAAAGACGTTGACTGGTAGAACATCTATTCAAAAATTAAGTCTGCCGTTCCACAAAACATTATTCCGTGCAGTACTTATAGTAGTCAAATTAAATTTCGCTTGTTTACATCGCAAGTGAAATGTGAGAAGTCAAGAATTCTCGCATTATTATCAAATGTAATTCAGCAATACCTAACTTTAGCATCATATTCGAATTTTATCGAGGGACAAACATTAATTACTTTTAACATATTAACTTGACATACTTTTTCACATTACAATTGGTAGGGTAGGTAAGGGAAATTAAAACATGACAAACAAACGGGAGTAGTGCCTTACAACCACCACTCCAAACAAAGACAGACAAAGCATTGACATTAGTAAGTAGCTAAGCTTTTCTTGGGGCTCAACAAGGGGATTCTCAAGTAATTAACTGACATTTGACATGACATAAGACATAAGAGGAAGCTGGTAAAGCAGAATATGTAGTTGGACGATTCGTGCTAGTGAGATTTTATACCACTAAACGTACCAAGCAAGGGTACACATATAAACATATTTGTCAAATTGTACTAAAAATCCTATGCTAGTCGAAGGATTCAAGTCTGTTGAGAACAATACTAAGTTCAAGCGAATACCAAAGACATTTCTGTAATTGATCGTTGTGATACCTATACTTGCATTTTTGCCAAAATCCTTAGAGGCTAAAAATATTATTAAGTTTCCATTTGAAATTAATATTAAAGAATTATATGAACATTAAGTAAACATTGTCCTGATTTAATGATCTTAAAAATTGCTTTTGTTTTGTTACTTAAAAGCTAAATTTTGGAAAATGTTAGGTTTTGATACTTTGAGAATATTCTTAAAAACTGACAAATCATTTCATTAGACTGAAAACTACTGAGTTTTTAAGTAAAGTCGATCATTACATAAAATCCCTTAGTTTCTGTGTCAAAGTCACCCCAAATATATAAAAACTTTAATAAATTCTTAACCAATTGACAGATTTTTTAAATATTTTTTTGTTGGATTCCTTAATACTGTTACGTTCTAGGGGTGTGGGATCTAGATTGAAATGCACTTCTAAACCGATGAAGTAGAGTAGGATTTATTGTACACACTTTACGTTACAACACTTAGTACACAAACACTTATATCGCACTCCAAAATCTTCTTTTCGGATTTTTCGCTTCGATGTTTACTCGTCGCTTTCCCAAATTAAACTCCTACTGAAAATTACGTCATATACTGAAGTGGGCTTCAAAGGCCCATAAGGGGTCCTGAAAACGCCTGAAAACGGGTTTTCAGATTATGGCGTCATCTGATAGAGGGTGGCCTGAAACGGACTATAAACATGTTTCAGGCGCCTGAAAACAACGGCAACTTGGGTGAAATTTCGATAAACTAGTATGTGTTAGAGCACTCTCTGAAACGGCCTGAAATGGTATTTCAGCCTGCTGAAAACGCCTCCAAGGCACGGAAAAACACGATCAAAGTTTTAGCACTAGCCCATCGGCGTAACACTACCCCCTCCTTAGACATGCTCGTCCCGAGCATCATTCGTTCCATGGTACTTGGCCAACCGATCAACATGAACAATCTTACAGGGGCTACGTGCGTTGCGCTGTATCCGATAAGTGACGTCGTTGATCCTTGTGACTACTTTGTACGGCCCTTCCCAACTCGGCGACAATTTCGGTGACTTTCCTTTTCGACGCATAGGGTTATGTAGCCACACGAATGATCCTTCCTCAAACCTCGTCTGGTTAGACTTCCGGTCGTATCTGGTCTTCACCGTTCGGTCCGAGTCCCGTTGCCTCCAAGATCTTTTTGGGCAGCCTGATTGTATGTGTCCTCTTTCCCCGCAGTTGTAGCATCGAGGCCCAGTTTCTCGAGGTGGAGCAATCGGCTCCCTGGCCGCACCTTCGCGCACCCTAAAGGATTTTGTTGAGTCTTGGCGTACAGCTTCCACCTCCAGGGCATGGGCGAGCGCATCCTTCAAGGTCCCATGGTGTCTCAGCCGTACAGCAGCCCTCACTTCAAAGTCCCGAATCCCATCTATGAATGCCTGTACTAGCGTTCCATCGATGAAAGTCGCTGCGGAACCTTGGTACGCCTTCCGGACGAGCTTCTCTATCTCAAGTGCCAACTTTTGTAACGACTCATTATGCCCCTGAGTCCTATTCTTCAGCTGAGCTCTGTAAACGTGCTCTAGATGGCTGTCACCGAAGCGTGCCTCTAAAGCTTCAAGAAGACGGTCGTATGTCTTCTCCTTTCCTAACGCTTCCAGAACAGTGAGAGCTTCGTCCCGCAGCGCCAAACTCAGTGCCGTATTATCATAGTCCTTGCTCCAGCCATTCGCTTCGGCAACCATCTCGAATTGGAGCTTGTATGCGGCCCACGAAGAGGTACCATCGAATGGAGGTACCTTTAACTTTTCTCCTCCTGTGGCTGGTGCACCTGATACACTGGTGGTGCCGTTGGCCACTTTGATCTCCAACTTCTGGAGGCTATTCTCCTGGTCCTCCACTTTTTCGTTCAGTCCATTGAGGCGCTTCTCGTGGTTTTCAACTTTAATTTCAACGCCCACAATTTTGTCTTGCACCTCAGCCATCTCCTTTTTCCATTCTGCAGCTACTTCGTGTACCTTACGGAGGATTTCTTTCTGGTCCCGTAGCTCTTGCTGCAAAATTTTGGCTTGTTCCTCGTGCCTTCTGGTCTGTTCCTCCTGCTGAACCCGTAGCTCTTGTTGCAGGATTTTGGCTTGTTCCTCCTGCCTTCTAGCCTGTTCTTTCAGGAGGATCAGAATGGCGTTGACGTCTATCTCCGGCGTCCTTGAAGCTGGTACCGCTGTGTCTGACGTTCCGGCGGTGCCCGCAGAGTCTCCAGCAACGGTGCGGCTTCGGGTCTGCATCCCCTCCTTCTCTTCTTCTCGCGGGGTAATCGGCATTTTCAATCCCACTTCTGACACCAAATGTTACGTTCTAGGGGTGTGGGATCTAGATTGAAATGGACTTCTAAACCGATGAAGTAGAGTAGGATTTATTGTACACACTTTACGTTACAACACTTAGTACACAAACACTTATATCGCACTCCAAAATCTTCTTGTCGCAGTTTTCGCTTCGATGTTTACTCGTCGCTTTCCCAAATTAAACTCCTACTGAAAATTACGTCATATACTGAAGTGGGCTTCAAAGGCCCATAAGGGGCCCTGAAAACGCCTGAAAACGGGTTTTCAGGTTATGGCGTCATCTGATAGAGGGTGGCCTGAAACGGACTGAAAACATGTTTCAGGCGCCTGAAAACAACGGCAACTTGGGTGAAATTTCGATAAACTAGTATGTGTTAGAGCACTCTCTGAAACGGCCTGAAATGGTATTTCAGCCTGCTGAAAACGCCTCCAAGGCACGGAAAAACACGATCAAAGTTGTAGCACTAGCCCACCAGCGTAACAATACTTTCGATTTCCGTTAAAAAACCGAGGGGTATCAAAGTAAACCCGAAACTGGTTTAACTTTGATCACCCACATTTTTTTTCTAAAAATGTAATAATATTAAAAAAATATTTTAGTGTTTAATTGGATAGTAGGTATGAACAAAACCTGATGATATATAATATTTTTCATGTTTATTTAAGCTAAATTTGAGGAGTTAAATGCATTTCAATTTCAAAATTTATCAAAGTCATCCACTTCCACGGTATGTTTTTTACATGTATTGAATTATATTTTTTACAGATCCAAAAAGGCATTCTGCATTTTATTCGAAATAGCCTTTACGAGTTTTTTTTTAAATAATAAGATCTACGAGTACCTTTATGTTTTCTTTTCAAAGTAAACATCAAAAATCGGAGGTCGCTACGAAGTAAAATCTTCGTAATTAGATAGACATTAAGTAATCAATTGCGTGAAAACATTGTCAATGTACAGATGGATGTGCTGAAAGGTAAATTTAGTCCATTGCATCGATCTGTACATTGACAATGTTTTAATGCAATTGATTTCCTAACATGTAGGTATCTAATTACGAAAATTATACTTCATAGCGGCCTCCGATTTTTGATTTATTCTCTGAAATTCAAGGGTTCGACAAAAATTTGCTCAGCTGTCAAAATCATTGTGATATGAGCCTTAATGTAAAAACACAATATTACTAAAGTCGTTCGTCATTAATCCAAAGCCATTTTAAACGATAAAAGATAAAATTGAAAACCGCCTCCGTTTTCAATTCAACGCTTTCATTTTACGTTTGGCGTAACTTTTTATAGGTAATTCTGAATTTGATGATTATTTTTATTGGATAAGATATACCGCCAAGTCGTCTTATTTGAAAGTGTCTGGGCGTTTTATAACGTTTCCTTTCAATACTAAATCGGTTGCCAGGTAAAAAGATTCTTACATTTCATCTCCTTCTTAAATTCTATTACACGTCATAATGTTAACATTACTATCAATATACTCGTATATATAGTTAACATTTACGAGTACAGTGATTTGAAACGAACTCAAGAAATCGTTTTAGGAAAAAAGCAATCTCCAGGCGCCTAGTGAATTTCAGTAATTAATTCAGGACCTGAGTAACTCTAATTATGGCATGTTAATTACTGTGTTTCAAGCAGATATATATGCCTTGAGCAAATGTGTGTAATAGAAAATCAGTATTTTATCAAAACTATCTACTGAAATATTGTGGGAAAATTAAAAATCACCTCTTGAAAATCTTACTAAGAAATGTTAACAATAAAAGATAAAGATCCATATTTTTCGTCCACATGACTCAAATACAAAATCTGTTCAAATATATCATTTTCTTAACCAAACATTGCCATTTATTGGATGCAATGGTGCTATCTATAATCTTCTTCTCCGTAATGGTTGTGCATCTCTAACTTAAAATTAACTTACGTCGCTGAGCCACTGCGGTGCTTAAAATCTCTGAACCGTGTATAAGGCACGTGTCTACGGGGTGTAAAAAATTAATGAACTTCAAAACCCTTGAACCAAAACGACTTTTTAATTCACGTTCAACCTGTCAATGCTAGCTGCCTTGTGAATTAGATTAAGTAATAGTAATAGTAAAATTTGTTAGTTGTAAGATTGATTAGTTGATTGATCATCGAGTAATTTAATTTATATCTATATCATTCGCTGTCAAATCTAGGCTCTTTGATTAGAAGCTCTCTCTAGGATTGGGCTATTGGTTGAAGCTTCGATTATTTAATATCCTATTACTCGAGTGGCTGCCAGTCCATTATCATTAAGCAGTATATTTATGAGTAACTACAGTCCTAGACTAACTTAATTTATCATAGCCTAGTATTAACATTGAAAAATTACTTAGCTTTAGATTTCCGCTCAGTTACGCCGGCATAAGTACCCAACTACACTACCTGTGACCACCGACTATGTTAGAGAACAAGCAGAAATCTAAAGCTAAGTAATTTTTCAATGTTAATACTAAATATGGATTTCCGCAAAGTAACGCCTGATACTATTAATTATATCATAGCCTAGTTTTAAATAAAAAATATTTTATTTTATTCGCCGTCATAGGCCGAGAATACAATGATAAAGGTACAGTTGCTAAGCTGACAACAGTATGGCTTAGAATAGAATACTGGTATTGCCTCATAGCAAATTCACGATAAACCATTGAAATATTTTGTTCTCTGCAACTTGAGAAAAAGACATTTGACACAATGAGAAACGGGTTCGTCGTTTTCGTATCGATAGATGAGTCATAAAGATAAGCAGCCCATTAATTTGTCTCCCCCTGTATAGTGCCGGACGGAGTGGACTCTGCAAACAGTGGTTTGGCGAATCGCCAGACTTCTACTTCAATTCCAAATCTGCAGTTCGGATTTAACAGTTCAAGCGTCACTTATACTAATGACAGACGTTTAATCTACTTTCACAATGTTGTTAGGAGGAGTTTCCATTTTAACCTCGTTCTTAACACTTTCTCTGGTTGATAAACTAGTCTACGAGTACCCTTCAAGGCATGGGATGCTAAATCCACTACCGAGGTACCTGAGCCTAAGATATTAATATTAATATTTTATTTTCATTGTTTATAGATATTTTCGATTAATTATTTTCCAATTACAAATTTGGTGGACAACCTCTTCGGTGTAATGATCGAGAAGTTGACATTTGTGTGCATGAACATGTCTGTTCGTACTGGTCTGGGTGTAATATGTATTTATTTAAGTTTATTTGTAATACCACTGTTGATTCTGATTTGATCTGTAACACAAGTGCTTCAGCTACTTACCACAGTCAGATCAGTTGTTTATTTATTTATTTATTGGTTGACATATGTTTCGTTTATTATGATTATGCAATACTAAGCTTTCTACCATTTGAAGTATGGCAAACTATACATCTCTAATGTAAACCTATTTCTTAGTAATGCATAACAAATAATTGAGTAACGACTCCCATTTCGTCATCTACAATGCACGTGAACTTTATAGCTCATATAAAGTGAGTAAGATAATACTTCCCGTTGATCAAAATGATCAGAACAATTAAATAAATAATTGGCTGTGATTTTTGACCGTGTGATTGTCTAGTTTAAAGAAACGACCTTACTTTGTGTTTTTATATAGTAACCTAATTCTTATAGACGTACGTGTGATGTGTATACAATAAATCACTTCATGGTGAGTTTGCATTAAAAGAACAATGAATGTTCCTTTAATGCGAAATGGGGTCCGCCCAACAATGATGACCATGTTCCAGTAGTAAAGATAAAGTAGTGGAAATTTAAAGCAAAATTATCCCCTTTTTCAGCTTTAGACTGTAGAGATTCTAAATTATTACCCATAAACAATACATATTTTATTAAATTAACAGTCGAGCAATAAATATTTTTACTGTAACTTACAACCTACAACTTACAACTTACAATCTACAACGCTTCGTTGTAGATACCCTTAACAATTTGATTTCACATAACGTTCATGGCCTTTGTCGATTACACAAGAAAACGCGAATTCTTTTTATTGGTCTAACTCGCCAAGGTTGAAAAAAGCTTCGAAGTTTTTACAAATAAGCTTAATAATTTGCCAGCATGAATACGCTCCAGCGATATTATTATTGCATTATCCAGTCCCAAATCTGTTTGTGCCATCCAAAAGATAGCATCTGCCCGCACGCAATGAAAATTCATAATGGCGAAATCGTTTGTTTTCTACGTCGATGGTAGAAACATAAATGTAATGCCTTATAATACCTAATGAATTATTATCAGTGGGCAAAATATACATAGCGATAAAAACAAAAAGTGAAGTCGTCTCCGGTCATCGGGAAGGAGCCGAAAATAATTTTTTAAGTGTTGTCTTTTCGAAATTAAAAAATAGCGTTGTGAACGCCAAAAATACTTAACAAATTAAAAAGGTTTGTTTTTACTTCTCATCCACTTCATTGTTACAATCACATAAACAACTGTAATTTTCTATCAACAACTTTTCTTAATGTTTCTATAATAATATAAACGACATAGCATAGTTAAAGAGAATGCTGTTGTGGCGTAAAAAACATCAATTCCACGCTTTAGTCATTATAAGCCAATTTGTACATACATTATTTAATTATATTTTGATTTTATCTATTTTAACCATAATATAT
The DNA here is from genome assembly GCA_963921415.1 of Pyrausta despicata. NCBI lineage: Eukaryota > Metazoa > Arthropoda > Insecta > Lepidoptera > Crambidae > Pyrausta > Pyrausta despicata. The sequence goes on along the minus strand of OY992855.1, from coordinate 12,739,579 downwards.
ATTAAAACGTTGCTGGGATGGGAAATGGGATCAACTCCCATTGATCGACAAGTAAATATCTGTATGAGCTAAAGATTCGGGATAGTATTCAATGTCCATGCATACTAATTTAATTTGCGTTCAACAAAGAACAGGTTACACTATCAACTTGATTGGTAGCCATGCGAACTGAAGGTGCCGTGTTACATGCTGTCGTAACTCAGACACGAAAATTACCCTTCACACAACAGGCTTTGTTAAGATTTGCCAAGCTAGCACGTTTCGCAAACCTTGGATGGCCTAACGTGCGAAAGCCTTTCTCGAATTGCGCTGGCCGTATTTAAGAGACATTGTGCTAGATCGATAGAGTAAAGCCTTCAGCACACAGAGCGTCAGCATCGTGTTCTTGTTGGGAGGAAGTTGAAGAAAGCCGGGATCATGCCCGGAACAGCACCGAGCCAAGACTAAAGATGCTAGACGCAATACAAATGACGAAACCCGGTCCAATCTATCGTCAAGACCTAATATACAGTCGCAACAATTGGAAGGCCATGCGCGAATTCGCGCACTCCTGCCACACCACTAGGCGAAGTTTTGAAAATTGATGTAAAATCACGCGTCATGCCGACAAGTCCTGTTAATGTGGTTTCACGCCCCAAAAAGGGTAAACGTAAAAGAGCAGACGGTATGGAAACAGAATTTGTTGGCAGCATAGAAAAGCGCCGTAAAGGGATAAGAGTTGGGTGAAAAGGAAAGGAGGATTCGTAACTACGAAGATAGGCAAAAAGAGTAGAGATCCAGGTGTATGAAACCAGCCGTGTTCTGATAGCGTATTGTAAGTCGTCAGCTGTGAGCAATATATAAGTAGCCATGAATGCCAGTATGCATCTAAATCAAACTAGGATGTTATCTTCAACAAACTATTATGTTAAAAATAAGAATCTGTCTTTAAAAATTAACCATCATGACCATATATAAGTCCATTATATTTTATTTTATCTTTCTCTCTTGCGACATAGGCCTCCTCTAAACCCATCCACTCATTCCTGTCTTAAGAAACTCTCATCCAGTGCTTCTTAATGATGACCTTGTGAAGGTGACACCTTCACAAGGTCATCATCCCATCTTCACATTGGTCTACTTCTGCGTCTTATTTCTCCACGCGGGTACTATTCTGTTACCAAGCTTAATTGGTCATTAAAATAAGTAAAATGAAATAGACATTTATGAAATATTTGCCATCAAATGCAAAGTTTGTATAACACGAGCAATCCCAATTGAATTCATACTCCTTTATCGATAGCAAAGCAAAAAACGGTGGTGCCGGAAGGTCTATTCCGAAAAACAAAATACGTCCAAACGATAACGTGTAATGTGTGAATTGCTCGCACTTATTACATGCGCATAAGATGTCACAGTTTTCACTTGTATGTGCTGCCATGTGTACTTGTGTCAAAAAACGAGAAAACGAGATTGTCGTTTTGACTGATTTCATTTTTCAGAATAAGACCTCAGGCACTGTCAGCAATGTGAACACGGCTTTAGATGCTTTCATCCATAGTTGGGTGTTTTGGCCACCTCTGCCGGTGACGTAATGTTGCTGGAAAGTCCTTTGACGAACGAATTTTGCGGCAAAGCATTTATACCCGTTGGTCGGCCGCGAGAGGAATGGCCGCTTTTGCGTTTAAAAACTTGTCACTCTGTCTACCTGAGTAACAAAAGCTAAAACTGCTAACCCAAAATGGGTTGAAAGTCCTCTAAGTATATATTCATTTGAAACTCAGGCCTGTTTCTCCAAAAGCAGTTAAGGTGAAAAGAAGTACCTACAACTCTTGCCACCTTAGTACCGAATATAAGTTCACATTAAAATCTACTTCAAATTCGGCTTTTTTCGGTTTTTATAACATTTTAGCGTCTTTTAATCGATCTGTTTCTCACGAGCCGGATTCCCATGGACGCAGGTTCGATCTCGATGAAATGAAAATGGTCCCATCACTGCACAGATGATATTACAAGACGGAGCTATTTTTGATTTAACGGGAACCGACTTTCCGACGAATTTCTACCAAGTCAGTGTTGTTCTATTGAAGAGTATTTGAGTACGCCCTCAATAACAACTATTATCAGGAAAATACTTTTGTATGGGGGAAGGGGGCACCTTTGAACAAGGGCAGCTTTGAACATTTGAGTTTACGGAGCTATTTTATATGGTATTTTTTTGGGTAGTGGAACCACAAACCCAAGAAAATATAAATACCTGCACAACTGTCACTTTGACAGCCTGTCGTGGAGTTTTCAATTTTGAGTGCAAACAATAAGCTTTTTCAAATAAGCGCGTAAGGATCTTCAAGGTATATACACGTAGAGCGTTTGTTCCCTATATTAGTCAGCATGTTTCACATATCACGCAATGGATTACAGATTACTACCATTTTTAAACTTTTATACTCCTGTTGATACTCCTGGGGCAACTTTGAACACTACTATGATAGTGTTGCTGCCCAGGGATGGGGGCAGCTTTAAGAATTACCTTGACTTCGTTTTCTAAAATTGAATTTGCGGCTATATTTTGCACTTTAATCGTCATATGATGTATTGCAATTTTATAGCCTAATATTAGACTAAGCATTGAGAAACAGTCGAAAGGTTCAGAACTTGAGAATCTTAAGTTATGACAGATTGGATCATTGGAATTGACATTGGATCACTGTGCTTTTTTTGTCATATTTTTGTCAGCCACTAAACTTTTTAATTTGAAAAAAAGGATTGAATTTAAAAAAAGTAATATGATGTATTAAACTTACACAAAATCCATATACGAGACATCAGGCAAACCATCAGGCCAGGACAAAAGGCACGCAGTCTTGAGGGTACCCTTCGATCTGTAACAAGGAATAATGATTAATCGACAAAATGGTTCAATGATCACATTATATACCTGTCTCCACATAAAATATGAGCTTTACTTTAGTTACAAGGAAGTCGGATAAACTGTAAACATCCATGAAACAAGCATAAGCTTAACCTGCAAGCATGTGCCTTTGTAGGGATTCTAACCCGCAACAGCTGGTTTTGTGGGTAATACGAAGCGCTAGTCACTAGACAACGACTAGAAAAGACTTTATTTAAACTATGCGCCCACCCCCCTCAGTAAAGACGATGCAATAATCGTTTTTTTTAAGACTTTTTCCAATACTTAGTTGAAAACCTGTCATTGGCAGTAGAATCTGGATATAGCGACCTTCAAGGGACCGGAGATACTATGTCGTACTAACCGGACGACGCACAAAACGATAAAATTATTTCTGAGCTAAATACATATGTACATATGTATGTACATATTACATACATATGTATGTACATATGTATGTACTTACATATTATAAATGCGAAAGTTTGATTTTCTTATTAAGTAAAATAAAACAATTAGTAAGAATCACAAACGCTTTATTTTAATTCTACATACATATGTATTTACTTAGTTCTTAAACATTTTAAATTGCAGTCGTTGGTATATAAGGTACACAATTTAATGTACTGTAATACAATAATGTATGAATTCAATACACGAGCAATACACGAAAAAGTTCTGTGTAGCAACTAACGTAGAAAGTCTGTTATTTGAGTTTGTTTTTGACAAACTTTTGTTCGGTAATAAGAGCTTCGTACGGCATTGTGGATTCGTGACATCATCGTTTTCATAATATCATCATCAAAGTTAGTCTGAACAAACACATTGAGCGTTTCTGCAGCCTTCAGAGCATCAGATACACTCAATGTTGGATGAATCTCCTCTGGTTCGTCATCATCGCCGTCGCTTTCTTGGCTATTCGCGTCGCTGGCAATGATATTTTCCACGATGTTTTCATCACACGGCTCTTCGCACGTGGCGACAGCATCATCGACACAGGTGAATTGTTCAAAGTCCTCGTTTGTTATGGTTAACTGATGCTTATCAATAGCCCTTGCCCAAACGCTCAGTGGTACGTCGTCTTCTTCGTTAAAATCCTCTGTATTTGAAGTTACTACTGTGTTACATTCGCTTCGGACAAAACCAGCGTGTTTGAAACAGTTAAAAATTGTTCCTTGCTTGAGTTGGGTCCAGGCATCTTGAGTTATTAGAATAGCATCAAGAACATTCATCTTTGGGTACTCAACACTACAGCTTCCGCAGCCATCTAGAAGCTGGATCATTTTCAGGACAAGGTTTTTACGAAAATGTGCTTTCAAAGCTCGAATAATCCCTTGATCCATGGGTTGCAATACTGATGTCATGTTTGGAGGTAGAAACACCGGAGTTATCCTTTTCAAGTCAGCAATGTGGGGATTTTCTTGTTCTTTTTCGTAAGTTCACGATCCCAAGCACGTACCCATTTGGTAAAAATTTCAGCAGTCATCCAGGCTCTTCGATTGCTCTCATAATCTACTGGCAAATGCCGTACATTTTTAAAACATCTGGGGCGTTGAGATTTTCCGATTACGAGAAGTTTTTTTTTAACTGTGCCACTCATATTGGCTGCCACCATCACAGTTATTCTCTCCTTTGATAACTTTCCTCCTTTACATTTCTCACCTTTAAATTTCAACGTCTTGTCCGGAGTCAATTTATAAAACAGTCCAGTCTCATCCGCATTAAAAATTTCATCATCTTTAAATTGCGCACGTAGAGTTGGCCAAACTTTTTCTAACCAATCGATCACATCACTCTGTTGAACTGACAAAGATTCTCCAGCAATCTTACCACTGACGATGTTGTGTCTTACTTTGAAACGATTTATCCAACTCATGGAACATTTGAAATCTTGGATATCTAATTGTCTAGCAAAAAAGTTAGCCTTTTCTTGTAGCAGAGGTCCATTAACGGGTATTCCCCGGTCGCGTTGAAGCTTAAACCACTGTAACAATGCCTTATCCACCTGCTCATAAGTAGACGTCCTTACACGTTTGCATTTTAAAACATTAGCATTAAACAGCGGCTCGATCTTATCTTTACTCTTCTTTATTGTGGATATTGTAGAATGAGATACACCAAACTCCTTTGCGAGTGTAGCATTCGATTCACCGGCTTCTAATCGGTGTAATATTGCACTTTTTTCTTCAATCGTAAAACACTTTCGCTTCACAGAACTCATTTTGTCAAGTTTTATGAACTTGTCATAACAGTTACAAACACTCAACTGGCGTTTATGCGCGCCAATATCGAGAAGTGAAGCGTGCGGGGTCGCGGGGTGAGGGTGCTCAGCCGAGGTGTAGGTGCGTAGGCATAAACAAAACATTGCGCGTCGTTTTAACCGGACGTATTTTTATAAATAACGGTCGCTATAAGCAGTTGGTCGCTTAAACCAGAGTCGCACTAAACGGATGTATTTTCTTAGTAACTAACAATGGAACCTAACTTGAGTAAACATTGTCGTCGCTAAAACCGGTTAGTCGTTTTAAGCGAAGTCGTTATATACGAATTCTACCTTTCGGTTTTAGTAAGCAAATCTATTCAGATTTTTTTTAATGCTTAGCTGACCTTCCTGGTATGTAAGTTATAAAATTTGTCATGAGAGCTGATTAATATCACCTTAAACAAATAGGTTAAGCAAATCCATCCAGGAAATAATATCCAGCGGTTAAAATTAAATATTTCAGCTCAATAGCTACTATCATACGCTTTCAGCAGATTAAATATGATGAAGAATTTTCTTTTAACTGGAAAGCTTTTTTCTCTAAGCTTTATTCTTTTAAAAAACTCGGCTATCACAAAAGCAAGTTTTTTAGATATTTGTTGCAATGCTAGTCGAATGAAAAGTGTTAAGAAGACTATTTTCGCAGGGAATTTAAAAGCGAATCTCTGTTAGATTATTTAAAAAAAAGCATTGATCTGCCAAGACACGCTTTGAAAGAACAGTTTTTTTCATCTAGCTTAGTTAGACTAGTAATATTATAAATAACTAGCATGCTCCGCTTGTTACTACTTTGCTTCTTAAACTGCTCTTTGAAGAACTACAGAATTTATATTCATTAAGTTGATATCTTTATTTAACAATAGCCATAACTCCGCAAAACCTACTCGGAGTAAATCCGAGTGGTAGTAGTACCTTATAATTTATTTCGTCGATGTTTGTTTCCAAAGACAGGTAACCTTTAAATACCATATTTGGGTAATTCACTTCCGATTATCTTAACCTCAAATGGGCTTTTATCCACCATAATCCATTCTGGTCGATGCCAATCTTCATGAATACGTAATACCTATACATATACGACAGTTACATAAATAAACAAGAAAACTACTCGTACAATTTCCCAGTACTCAGTTGGGTTCAAAATAATTTGCTTATTCATGTCACGCACACTTTTTTAATAGTTTTTCTTTCAACGTGAGTAGGAACTTATTACTCTGATTATTCGGGAAAGATTCTAAGGAAGTTATAAGATGTATGTTTTTCATGACTTGACGCACAGTACTTCGTTAATGTTTCGTGCGTCTTGAAGGCTTCTCCTGTTTGCGAATAAACTTCACGGATATTTAGAGAAGAAAATAAGAACTCCCTTGAAAGTGATCTTTTTCTTCTTTTTATGGAAAATGGCAATGTGCGTTGCCGCAATTTATTTATTTTATTCCGCCAATGTCACATGTGTAGATATTGCAGGGTTTAGATTGATCAATACACTTTTAACTTATTGTTTTTGTTAATTTAAGAGATCAGTTATCGCTAAGCAGGTTTATCCTAAAACAAAAAACACAGAACGTCACAAATGGGGGTTATACTATAAGTATGGGTCACGAGTACTAAAACAAACATATAGACATAAAACAAAAGCTCTTAAAGGTTCTTAAGTGGGTTACATATTTGAAAGTGATCTTGGCTGTCCTAATTTACTTCATCAGTACCCACATGTTTCACATGACTGTACTGATCTGGCGTTCTTTGAGTAGAATATAATAATTTATTTGCGTTTCAACGGGGTAAAAGAAGGTTTACAATCAATTTGATGTTCGGCCCATTTAGCCTATATTAGCAAATAGCATGCAAAATATTTGTTTGACAATAATAAACTTCTAATAAAATTATTTTACAGTCAACATGTCAGCTCTTAGTAACTTATAATTTAATTAATAATTTGTCTTCTATACTATCCTATTCCTACTCCCGGCGAAAAAGAATTTGTTGTAAGTTTGACTTATGTTATGTTTGTGTTTTTGTGTGTGTCTGCCTGCATCTCTGTGGTATCGTAGCTCCTGAACGAATGGACCAATTTCAAAGCGTATGATTCGAAAGATAATTTAATCACGGTGGTTTTTGACTATGGCTGGCTGGTCAAAATCCAACTTTTTGACGTGCCAACGTCCTAAATTAGGTTGTGGCTCGGAGTCACTCATGAAAAAGTGTAACGCCCGCTCACGTCTGTTACGATGAGTCACCGAACGAGAGAGAGGCCCGCCGGACCGGCGAATGCCTTGCGTCTCTCTCTCCCACTCAAACATGATCGGTGTCACGTAAAATCTTCGCCCGTAAAACCGACTTTACAGGCAACCATTTTTTTTTCTTTATTTGTCACAGAATCATCCACCATACTAACATGTATAAGGTCACACATACCTGTATTCTTTAGTTGTCGAGTAGAGCAGGCAGGGTATAGCTAGCAGCATCCCAGACACCCAGATGCAGGCGATCATGATGAGGGAACATGTCTTCGACATCCGAGGTCGCATCGGCCTGACGATGGCTTGGTACCTGCGTGAAAGGATGTTGATAAGTTGACAGAAAATAGTCATTATGCTACGAAGTATTTTAAAGCGGGTTGGTCATCTAATGAAGGCAGTTACGACGAGCTTAGCCTCAGCAGATTATGAAAAGAATGTATGACCATTGGTAATAACTACTTATGTTTATAAACCTCATATGTAGGTATTTTGTTTACTTGCAAGCACCTACACTGCTCAACAAAGTCTAGGGAACAGGAGGTTTTTAGGGAATATTTTTATTTTTATATATTTTTGTTTTAAAGTTTATATACCAATCGATGCGAAATTAAATGCTTATTTAGTTGCGTATATAAATAAAGGATTCAGTTTTTGAATTACGAGGTAATTTTAATGAAAAACAAAGAAAGTGTATTACAGAACTAAACAAAGAAATTTAATTTAATAAAATTTCTTAAAAATTAAAACATTACAGTTAAGAACAAATATGCGGGGACTTTTTTAATAATCAGTTGGACCCCCTAAGGCATTAACAACAGCTTGACATCGTCGTGGCATACTGATTATGAGACTATCGATTGTCTCTTGTGGAAGAAGACTCCATTCTCTGGAGAGATGTGAAAAAAGTTCATCTGCTGTGTTCAAATTTTGAGGGAGATTTCTAAAAGCCCTTCACTTTAGTAAATCCCACGCGTGTTCAATGGGATTGAGGTCCGCGGACTGAGCAGGCCACTCCAGCACTTCGATGTTGTACTCGCGGAACACATCCATCACCTGACTCGCAGTATGTGGTCGTGCATTATCTTGCATAAAAATAAAATCTGCGCCCAGATTTTGTCGGTGCGGGATAACCACGGATTGGACTACCTGTTCGCAGTATCGCTCTGCATTTAAATTTCCCCTGATCAAAATGAGATCCGTCCGTCCACCCAGGCGGATTCCAGCCCACACCATGATTGTACCACCTTGGTAGGGATGCACCTCCTGTGGGTTTTGAAGCCGACTCTGCCGACCAGGAATCCGCCAAGCACGCACTCTTCTTGAATCTGGATGAAATCCGAAGCGAGATTCATCGGAGAACAGTACATGTGCCCACTGATCTACGGTCCACTGCAAATGTTCACGTGCCCACAATAATCGACGTCCTCGATTTCCATGACGCAGCGCGGGCACTCTTAGTGGTCTGCGAGCACGAAGATTAGCTTCATGGAGTCTCCTCCGAGCAGTCTGGTCACTGATAGCAACCTGGTGCTGCGACTGGAGGTCTTCTACCAACTGACGAGCCGTAATGGTGGGTTGCCTCCTTGCGACATTTTGCAAAAAACGGTCTTGCCTTTCCGTAGTAACCCTATACCTGCCTCTGTGCCTTTCGGCTACATCGCCAGTAAGTCTGTAACGTGCCCACAGTCTGCAGATAACGCTCGCGTGAGAATTCAGAGCAGCTGCAACTTCGCGTTGGGGTAGCCCAGCTTCCAACATTCCTACAGCTCGAATCATTTCTTCCCGCGTTAAATGACGTCGTGACATAATGGCCGTAGTCGCAAAAGTTACGAATAACAACAGTTAATTTTGTTTTTCAATAAAATCATAAAACAATAAAACAAATTTTTATCTTTAAAATTCTCATACAGTATCACTACACAGCAATCAAAGTGAAAGATTCCCGCCTTTTACGAAAATTCTTTTGTTTCTATTTTTTTTTTAAATTCGAACAACGTTTGATAAACATTCAGCCTACCTGTTTACCTCAAAGAGATCAGTACTTTTTTAAAGAAGATTTTACAAATAAAGTCATATAGTTGGCTTGTTCCCTAGACTTTGTTGAGCAGTGTAGTTATTCTTTCTTATCTCCCATACTTTTCCAACATGCATATTTTTTATACAGCCGTCCTTGTTTACGCATCGGATGCACTCGTTATGTGAAGTATTGGTAAAGACATTTTGGACTATACATTTTTTTCTAATTACATGTCATTTGCGCGTAGACGTGTCGTGCCGAGCTGTGTTTTATTTGTGATTTTTAATAAACTTGAACTCTTGCGCCGTGAACTGTGTTTAGTGATGCCTAATGTGAGCAGCTGCAGCTGAAGGACAAAGCCAAAGAACGAGAACTCTTGATGAGTGTGCATGTTCCTTCCACTTCCACGTGCTCTTCAATTTTCTTCGTCTTCTTAAATCTAGTGCTTGTATTTATAAATTTTTTAGGACAGCTGGGCACTTTTAGGTATGTGCGCCTCCCGCACATAGTCTACTTCAATTTACAACATTTTAAAATTTCAATAATTTTTAAATTATTATTAATTCCATTCCTCAACTCTTGAACCGGCCCTTCTTGCCACCATGTGGTTGATTGGCGCCACCAAGCATTTTTGGTGAGTTAAATGCTCTGCCGCAGACGCTTGACCCCACGCACACTGTTAACATTTCCCTACAATACTTACAATTTTCTTAAAACCATTTTACAGTCTTATTTGTAATTGAAATTATTTCCAGACAATAACAGATAATATTTCCTAAGCCGCGGTATAAAGATAACTCTTTGAAGACTGATCCTAAAGGAATAACAAAGCTATTACACCGGAATACCCTACTAGAGATGTCAAAATCTATCTATCGCTGATTTTAGTGTCCCAATAACCTACTAACGGATAGGAAATTCTACCGACCCACGCTATCTATCTTTGGGAGGATCTATCTCTTACCATGGATAGATCTCTCTATGGAAATTTAACATTATGCGACCCAATATTCCTTTGACAGCTATCCGTCGATGACGTCAGCTACTAAAGATAGTACAATCGACAATCTACCGAATTGCAGAGATTAAGGTTGTGGATAGCATTATTTTTCTCTTTACAATACTAATTCACACTTATTTTGAGAGTTTACAAGTGATACAAATTGCAAACAGTTGATAAAACATTGACAAGTATGTCTGATTCAAGTGAATATGATTTACAACTACTTATGGAGTTGTCCGACTGGGATAACAGTGACGAAGATATTGAATCTCGGAAAACTTATTGCCGCATAGACCACATCACCGAATTAAATAATTATGAGTTCACGTATAGATTCCGTTTAAATAAAACAGCAGTGAACAATTTACTTGCAGAAATATATACTAAGTTAAAAGTAACCTCAAAAAGGTAAGTACTTTGTAGATATGTAGTAAGCAATTATTGTAAGAATGTTAAAACCAATTGCGAATTAACGAATTGAAATATTTTTTTTTAATACAACAAACACAAAGCAACAAACAACTATCATGTCACATGTGTAAATTTGTGTGTGATGTCGTTTTCTTAGTAAAAGGCAACGGCACTTATTGCCCATACAGCCATATTTTTAAATCATTTTATGTATTATTATTCTCACTACGTCGTTACAACTACTGAGAAATGGCTGAGAAATACTTTTTAGGCTATATTGTGATAATATTTTAATAAATTTCTAAAAAAAGAGTCAAAAATAGTATAAGGCTATAACAGTAACGGAACGTTATAATGCTGGCAATAACGGAACGCGTGGGAGGATCGGTTAGCGAAACTATCTACCATTGTGAATGGATATATAGCCGTTACCGACGCTTGAGGGACGCATTTCTCGGATAGTTCGGAACATACTATCTACTGTCGATATAGATCTATCTCTTACTGGGGTTAGGATATTGGGAACGGCCGTTAAAGTTCTTCCGCACCTAGATATAAGTGTACATTGTGACTTAACCAATGTGCTAAGCCCCTTAATAATTAAAAGCAATGAGTAGGCAATTAGGGGATTACGAATTCAGTCTGTAATTACAGTGGTCTGAAATTCAACAATTACACCTACACAGAATCGTTTATTGCGTTCTACTATTGAGTAGTGAGATTGGCCTCAAATACACCTACAAGTCATACATACAAATAAGTGTTGCAGTTCGTTCAAAGGTTTTTTGCTATTAAATGAGATTTTTGGCGATTTTTTCAGTAACACGTTATATTGGATCCACTCAAGAGTTTTCAATCATTATGATTAAGCAAAAAATAGCTTTATTGAGCCAAGCATCGTTAGTAGATACAGTTCAGCAACAATAAAATCAATCTTTCATGTATTTTTGGGAAGGGATACTGAATGCGCTCTGCATTATACTCCTTTGTTTTCAAGAAAAAAAAATTCATTTTTCTTTTCTGTTAACATACACAAAATATAAAACTTTTTTGAGAAAAGAATAAGGAAATTGTCTTTACTTTCTAACTAAAGGGTAACATCACAACAATGCATAGACTCGGAAACGTGAAAAACAACAATATGATATGTATAACTTTAGTGCTTTTGCGTCACGTTTTACAAAAAAGGTCCAATATTACTTGCTTTATGGGTATTTGATGACTTCTTCGTAGGTATAAGCAAAGGCAGCAACATTTTTTATTCCCCAAAAAATAATAAAATTGTTTTGTGAAAAACGTCTACTAGGGCTAAGCGCTTTCAATAAAAACAGAAGCTTTTATTAGTAAGCTATCATAAACGAAACCTGACTAAAACCACCACAGCATAGATATTTTAACGATAAAGTTTTACGTAGGTAATCGTCATTAACTCTTTGTTGTTGTTTAATTTAAATTGTAAGGTTGTACCAAATACCCAATTAGAGCCCACTTATTATATTTAATTATTCTGTCCATAGTTTGTTAAGACTGCAAACCAATTTTAAGAAGAGACAGTCTTAAATACCAATATTAACAAATACGGGAATTAGTCTGAAATTCCTTCCCAACGCCCAGATGACAATTCTATGTCCCGGGATTCGAACACAGGATCTTTGGAGCAAGCAACCAGCAAATAAACGATATGACTGATGATCGTTTGCTGGCGAATGTTACAAAAAATTGGTCAAAACTTATATAAATCAAAAGCAACGAGACAAAATGTAAACACGGAAAAACGCACTACGCTGTGCGTAACTTTTAATGGGATTGTTTGTAATTAAGCCAGTTTCATATTTATGATGTTTTGCTTGTTTTGGATATTGCCAAATGGATTTTAGGGTAACGCATCTATTTGTCGCGTGTTTGTTTCATAATTTTTGTCTGCAACGAACAGCAAGAGTCATTAATTAGTGTAAAAGTCGAGGGCATCATTCGCAAAACTTTCAGTAAGGAACTTAGTTATAGTCAAGTCATGTAATATTAATATTACTGTGCCAGATATCTTTTACGAGTTGACAATACAAGTTCTGACACTTGTTTGGCAATACTGCGTGTTTTTACGATTACTTCCGGGACCGCACTGCGTGGCCCATAAATAAAAACTTGATTGCTCTGTAACTGTGCTTGGCCAGTAAATATAGTGGGTTACTGCTGTTATAACAATATTTAGTTACAACTAGTGGACCCCGCAGACGTTGTTCTGCCCTTAGCGATTTAAAACAATTCTTATCTTTTAAACCTTCCCTGGAGTTCCACGAATATTTTTAGACTATAATTATTTAAATCGGTTCAGCCGTTTTCAAGTTTTAGCAAAACTAACGAACAGCAATTTATTTTTATATATAAGATAATGCACTAATGCATCGTCTTGATACTTGTCAAATATAGATTAGTAGTGGTAGGTACACTGAAAAAGGTTTACAATGTCTTTTAAATACTTTACTTTGAGTGTGGTTTACGTAACTTATTGCAACGCAGCCTTATATTGAGGCAATAAAATAAGGCTACATTACAAAGTCTTACTAGAGACATAATATTCCAAACAAGTTCAGAAAATGTGTCATTTTAATAAGATTACTTCACGAAAATTTAATTACATTGTTAACTAACTCATCAAAACTTTGTGAAAGTTTTGAGAAAGTGTAAGTTTCGCGACATCCCGTGTCACTTTTGAAGGGAAGTCCGTGTCACATTTAACTGCCAAACAAATAAATGCGAGTAGAATAATTAAGGCAACCTGAAGCGTTTTAGGGTTCCGTAGCCAAAAGGCAAAAAACGGAACCCCCTATTTTCTAGGGATAGGTCTTTAAAAATGATATTGAGGTTTTTTAAAATCATTATTTTCTAAGCTGAATAGTTTGCATGAGAAACTGCGAGAATGTGAATAACTTTTAGAATAAGTGAATAAAAAAGCCCTAAAAAATGATATACTTAACTATCTGAACTTTGAACCAGATTTACAATTTTATATCATTCTAGTGGCCCGGCAATTTTTCCATATTTTTTTATCGTTTAAACTTTCCCTGGACTTTCACTAATATTTCAAGTCTAAAATAATTCAAATCCGTCAGCCGCAAAAGGCAAAAATTAATTGTATGTACTCGAATGACTTATTCACTTTTCTGCACTATCTTTAAGCACATATGACAAGACATCTGAAATTTTCAATAATTAATTTGTTGGAATTTCAGTGGCGCATGAATGTTCTAAACTAAGTCCATTTTCGAATACTCGTAATAGCGCTGAAATAAAAACATTTCACACATACGTAACAAGCTCAAAGAAAAATAATGAGGACATTTTTAACAGATTTCTTCGAAAACAGATGTCCAATCAGTTTTGGGAATATTATTATATTATATTATATAATATTAATATTTGGGAAAGAATCACTGTTTTTTTTTCTATGCTAGCTTCCCGTAGTTGGAATATTCAGTTATTAATGAATAATGTAGCAACTCGTTTTATGAACGGGAAAGTTTGGATATTAACGTTACTTGTTGCCGTTAAAAATAGCCAGGAGACCTCGGTCGGACCTTGATCTTCGAATGGATAATCAATTAGAATGTAGCGTTAATAAAAATTGTTTGAACTACTAGTGTGTGATTTAAAGCTGATTAAAACTTAAGGCGATTAATACTTAAAGTATGTCCATTTCTAGAACGTAATATATTTTTAATTAATGTATTTTTTACGATATCGGCAAAATCGAACTCAATTGGCAGCCTTCTTATTTCAAAAATTTCTAACAATGTGATACTTAGCGGAGCTTTGTAATTCGGCCCCAGGTCGCTAGCGACTCCGCGGCTCGGGGTCATATGTTCATCCGTGGAGGTTTTGCGACTGATTTTAATGACGCCGATGTGGTTGATAATGCTTATGATGATGGTAATGGTAATAGTAAAGTTGTAAATAATTTGCGTTAAATAATCAGTCGTCGCACGCCATTGTGAGGCTTGTTGTCCGGGGACAAGTAAGCATCACGATACGTTAAATAAATAAATTCAACGAACACACCAATTACCTAGTCCCAAACATTGGCTTGTGCAATGGTGGCTAGAATAACGGATAGAAATACTTAAATACATTTATAAACACCCATGACTCAGGTACAAATGCTCGTGCTCGTTACACAAACATTTGCCCCTAGTAGGATTCGAACCCGCGACAGCCGGTTTTGTAGTCTGGACCTCAGGTCACTATCTAAAGCTGTTGTTATAAGTTGGACTGATTAAGTCAAAACCCTCACCGTATCAACACTTAATGAGTGTATGTGCAACGCCTTAGTGAGAGCAAAGTGGCGGGAGACTGTGCAGCGAGTCACCCACGTGAAAATGACTACAATGACTACGACTGCTCTGCCAAGTGCAACCGACTACTCGTAATAAGAATTACTATTGATCATGTTACCTGTCAAAAGAGATGCCAGTCAGAGTGAACACACTGGCGGCGACCGTAACGTTGGCGATGAAGTTGCTGAGCTGGCAGTATCGGACGCCAAACACCCAGTCGCTGAAACAACAATCTTAAGTTGATTCATGTTATTTAACAGAAAACTCAAAAATTCTGTTACAGAAGTAAAATCGGTCAAGGTTATCAAAAGGAGGATAGTAACTAATGAATGTCACCATATAGCTAAGTTTTTTTGAAAGTAACATTCCAAAACGCAATTTGAAACGATTTGCTCTAAAATTCTTATTTAACTTTCGCATCTCACTTCATGTGTTGTTTTACTTTTAAAACATCGTTACGATACAAGGCATATTAATTTTCAGAAGTGCCAAAAGTAAACGCTACAAATTGCAGATTTTTAACATTTATGATATCACAGCAATATTCCATATGAGTCCTTAACTACCAGAAACTGAAAGACTCCAAAATTTCTTACCTATATTTATATACCAGAGTGAAAGATATTAATGAAGATTTAACATCGTTACCCCCGGCGAACACTATGATAATAGCCATTACCATAGAGTCGGTTTTTATTGCGGTTTCGGTATCCAGGTACTTTATTACATCTATGAAAATATTTTCAGGGCTGAGTGATGCTTACGTTCCGAGATATCAATTGAGTAATGATCATTAACATTTTATTCAACGGACAACTAAATAGGATACTTCACGCGATTAATAACACAACAACATATTACCATACCGTAACAGGCAAACTTTTATAGTAATTCGCTATTACAATATTGTTCGAGTGAAAATTGATCGAACCGAATACTGTAAGCGCCAATACATTATCGTTCGGTTGATTGCACACAAACATATTTTACGCAAGATGCATCCCACTCTTTTTAGCTATACACGAGGGACAGTACCAGTAGACTACAGTAGTAACATAAACATAATTACTCAAAGAACCAGGTAATATATCTTTATCGTAATGTATACGTAAGACATATCATCGAATAGAATAGCAAAATAATTTTACAATAGCGTGGTATAATCTTATTAAGCAATGAACAGTATTGCATTACGCGCTTACTGGTTTAACACCACTTTCGGATTTCTGTCGAACACTATGGTAAAGTATCTTTACGTATAATTTATCCATAGCATTGTTTGGTAAATTACATTAAATTAAAAACATTATAATAATTAAAAAATTATAAATTATCTTATTACAAATTCAACCCCAAAAAATACCCTTTTTGGTGATAAAATGAACTTAATAGGTGTGATAGTTATCTAGATAATCTGTTTTGTGTTGTTCCTGTAAAATTGACTTTTTCCTATTACGGTTTTGTTCGTTGGGGGTGATGACATGGTTTCTCGTATCGTTTTTGAAAAAATAACATATTTATATCCTAGTAGCCATACTTCTGTGATCTTATCAAAGTTTTATTGATATCTCGAAGGATGTTGGAAATATTCGAAAATGTCACAAGAGCAGAAACGAAATTTAAATCAATATAAAATAAGTAAACTTTTTACACCTAGCAGAATATTTCTAAGCGCCAAACGCACCTTATGTAAAGTGTAGATTATGTTAACTCCGTGGTTTTAATAGTAACGCTACTCCAATATTTACTAAATGCCAATTTTCTAAATAAATAAATAAAATAAAATAAAAAGCCTTTTATTTCTTGCTAAAAGTACAAACCATGCAAAAAAAAGTTATATAATTTTATACGTTAATAAAGTTATATTAGTTATATAAATTATAGCGATACTTAATAATAATGATAGCATTTATAAGTATGTTTAAGACAAGAACCTCTCTCATTGGAAGGTAAAGGCCTCCTCCAGATATGACCAGTATTGTCTGTCCTCTGCTGCCTGCATCCAGTGTGTGCCTGCTATTTTGGTTATGTCGTCAGTCCAGCGCGCGTTTGGTCTTCCTACTCTTCTTTGGCCTGTAGGGCCTGGCCATGATGTAGTTGTTATGGTTCAACGATTGTCCTTGATTCTAGCTACATGCCCAGCCCATTTCCATTTTAGTTTCAATGAGTAACTAAGAGCATCAATAGCTCTAGTTTTCTGTCTTATGACGCTATGGCGAATTTTACTGATCTTTCTTATTTTTAAAATACTTCTTTCCATACTTCTCTGGCTTGTCCTAATTTTATTTTTTACTGTCCTCGTAAACTTCCAGGTTTGACAGGCGTATGTTAGTGAGGGGAGCAGGCAGGTGTTCATGATTTTGCTTTTTAAGCTTATGGGCATGGCGCTCTTTAGAATTTCTTTGAGGCTCCAGAACTTTTTCCAAGTCATGTTGACTCTCCTCTCTACCTCTAGTTCATTGTTATTTCGGTTGAATGAAATTTGTTTTCCTAGGTAAATATATGTATCTACGTACGATAGAGGTACATTATTAAGATATAAAGGAGTTTTAGTATGGTTCGTCATGACATTAGTTTTAGTTAGGTTGATTTCTAGGCCCACTTTGCGACTTTCTTCATGTAAAGAGTTTAGCATTTGTTGTAGCTGTTTTGTGTTTTCTGATAGCATAACTATATCGTCCGCAAATCTGAGATGACTTAGATAGCGTCCATTTATATTTATGCCCATTTTCTCCCAGTTAAGTTTGCGGATAATGGTCTCTAGTACAGCTATAAAGATTGTTGGTGAGACTGGGTCTCCTTGTCTTACGCCTCTTCTTATTTGCATGATTGGTCCCGTAGTCTCCAGTTTCACTCGGCTAGTACTGTTGTCATAGATGTTTTTCATGA
Source organism: Pyrausta despicata (assembly GCA_963921415.1). Taxonomy (NCBI): domain Eukaryota; kingdom Metazoa; phylum Arthropoda; class Insecta; order Lepidoptera; family Crambidae; genus Pyrausta; species Pyrausta despicata. The sequence goes on along the minus strand of OY992855.1, from coordinate 12,721,532 downwards.
CTTGTATGTAATCCAGTGCTACTTCTTGAGATAGTAGAGTTTCCCAAATTGACGAGTGATACAGAGTATCGAACGCTTTCTGATAGTCAATAAAGATCGCATAGAGCGGTTTATTGAACTCTTGGAATTTTTCTATTATCATCTCTAGCGAGTGTATGTGGTCGACTGTAGAAAAGCCTCGCCTGAAACCCGCCTGCTCTATCGGTTGAAATTTTTCAGTGTTAATTTTTATTTTTTCTCCATTATGGAGGAGAATAGCTTGTAGATCGTTGGAAGCAGGCTTATCGGTCTATAGTTAGTAATATTATTTGGGTCTCCTTTTTTGTAGAGTAGTACTATTTCCGACTCTGACCATTGGTGTGGAGCTTTTTTGCAATTCAGTATCATATTGAACAGCCTAGTTAAAGGTTTAACTAAATATAAGCATCCTGCTTTAATCGCTTCGTTGCTAATCCTGTCAGGTCCTGGGCTTTTATCAATTTTCAATGCTTTGATTCCATTGGCCACTTCGTCTTCATCGATGGTTGTCATCGTCTCGTGCGCACTAATATTCGGTAATTTATATGTTGGTAGATTAGGTAAGCTGTTGAGGTTTTTATAGAAATCTGTTGCTATTTTCTAAAAGATACATTAAATAGGGCTAACAGTCCATAAAATTCCAAGATTGCTAATTTAAAAAGTTCAACTGCACTAAGCAGAAATTCAATAATAATGTCATCTAAAATCAGGTTGACTTATATCTAACAGTGCAATAACTATTTACCTAAGTATAAAAAAATGCTTTTATTTTAATAATTCGTTAGCTCTTTCGACGGCATAACACGCATTAAGTCTGAAAGTTCACTGACCCTGTCAAAAAAGGTGCCAGTAAGAGAAAAACGGTAGTTATTTCACATGATGTGAGAACCCGGACGTTTCTCGAGGCAAAATCTAACTAAAAAACAGTGGTTGCCTGTAAAGTCGGTATACGGGCGAAAGTTTTACGTGACAACGACTTTGAGTGGTAAAATAATTTTAATGTGAATATTCATTCGTATAACATGAACCGGTGTGTATGCCTATCTCTCTCACTCTCTCTCTCTCGCTCTGTCTCTCTCGCTCTTAGGCGGGTTAACTGTGCTCGAGTGGAAGGGACGCGTGCCTTTCACTTTTTATGTCTATCTCACTCGCTCTTAGGCGGGCTAACCATGCCCGAGTCGAAGGGACGCGTGCATCTCACTCGCTCTCATTGTGAGCGCGGAACGTGAGCGGAGCAGCGTAACGCAGTTTCTTGAAGTGTCACCCGGCAAACCAATTTATAAGACGTTGTCACGTCAAAAACTAGAATAATCTCTAGCATTACGAACTCAAGAGTATTTAGGGTTTTACATTATTATTATATCACTTCGTGTAACGACCATGAGACTAGAAGGCTTGAATGGTTTATTTTAGGGCATATTTTCGCTGGAACATTACATATTATTATAACATTATATATGACTAATAATCTAACAAGAAGATAGTTTTCAAAGTCGGCAGCCTTTTTAAAGCATACGTAAAACAGTTTCTAAGTCATTCTTAAGAATGTGATGGGTAAATATTTAGTCTGTACAAAAGAAATGTATTAATTGACTGTCTGATTTTTACTTGCGAGAGGTTCGAGTCCCGCCTGTGACAGTTCTTTTTTTCTTTTAAGTGTATTTTTATTTCACATAGTCTGATTTTGATAAAAAAGTAAGAATCAAATTTGATTTGAGATAGGTAAGTCGAAAAGTAATTTTATGCATTTTCAAAAATTTTAAAATTTACATTTATTTATCCAAGAAGTACCTAATCATAGAAATTAGAAGTGCATTGACGTTCTTTACAACTGCAAGAAAATTATTAACCCTAGTGGGATTATTTATTTAAGGCGATTCGATTGGTACTTACTGCTGCGTACCTACCTAGTATTTAGTATTTTATGCTAGTTCTACTGCTTCATCGATTGGCGCGACAAGTAGGTTATGCTTTTGAGCATTATTTAGTTAGCTGGCTTGTTCATTATATCGAGTTTTAATTGGCCAATCGTAGCGGTTAAAAAACAAACTTTACCTTTATAATAATTAGTTCGTTACCTTAAAAATCAAAACGAGAACTTTATTAATTTATTTAACCAATAAGAACTCGGTTGCTATCATAGACTGACAATATTTCTAGACTTTGCTGTCACGCTCAGGCTTGCATGCACACACGCTCATCGAATGCGTCTTCGAGAGCGCAGATAGTTATACTCGCGCCCCGCCCACTTACGCCTTCTATTTTTACGCACTAAGTAGTTGCCTTGTTCTGTGATATGCACGAAAATCAGCACCTATACTAATTTTGTTAAGGTGCCAAAGCCTGTCAAAGTTTGTTTGTTACTATAAATAAATAAGAACAATGTTAAGGTTAGATCCTATATTTGTACGAACGAAGTCGCAGCGGACGGATAGTACATTTTTATGAGGTGACTATTATCATTACTAAAAGCTGTGTGAAATTTTCGTCCTGCTAAAATGCAGCTAAAATAACGTTTATACAGCGTACCTTCCTAATGGTATTTATTGAAGCAAGCCGGCAACATTGTCTGCTATTTTAAAGCTCTATTTACGAAGTTCAATTCAGACTAAACGTTATTTGACCCCTCGCTCGTTAAATTTAAATGAATTTATTTGTGGACTCATTTAGGAAAATAAATTAAAACCAGCAAATGGATTTGATTGGTTCTTTTGCATTGTTATTCTGTGACAAGATATTATATGGCCTTTTTTATAATATTTATGGCAAGAGTATTTCCTTACCACGCTAACAACGTTTGGAATAATTTAACTAATTGATTCATGAACTTAAATAACCCAATAAAACATTCGGTTCAACAACCCAATGGTACTTCATCTGAATACACTGGCAGTACCTTTAAAATAGTATGGGTACAAGAAAATGAACGATATAAAGAATAGCATTAATATTCGTACAAACTACGTACCTAGTAGTATGCTCATAATGAAAAACTTAGATGCTAAACTGAACTTAACGTAACATTATTTTTATTCTACAAACAAAATGCACTGTAAATAAAGATTTAAGTCTTTTTCGGTATTGTTGCTTTTTAAATACCAGGTTCATTTCTTTAAAGAACAAGATGCCCTGGAATCTTAAGGCTAGTCTCATAAAACTTTAGAAGCAGTAGTGTTTCTTTTCTGTTTCAAAGGAATGTATCCTCAGAATTTTTTTCTGGAGAATTCAATATATTATACCGTCAGGTAACGTTCACAAGATTCACCTTGTTCAGATGAGATAGGAAAATTTTCATTTCATTTCCACAAATTGATACCTACATCATGGCAACAGACAGCAAACGCCTCATAATATCTATGTAACATGTTTACACATGTCATGCTTAACTACACATATTTTGTTACTGACACTTGATTAAGTATGAATTGAGTTTAATTTCCTTTTCACCTTTTGAATGAGTTTACATTAGAATAATTTGGCGAGGTTGGTAACATAGGTGTGTATGAATCTACTCAAATAATGAAACCACAATGAACCGGCTAATTCTATTAACTGAGTTTATATCACATCATTTCCTTAAATATCCCCTTTTCCTTCACTTTAATAAACATTAATAATAGTGTATTTCAAAGTCATTTAAATTCCTTAGCAGCCATTTCACCACACCCTAAGGGCACCTCGACAACATTTTACCGTAGGTAGTGAAAATCTCACTTTGCCATCGAAATGATTCAACTAGTGTTGTAATCGCGTTATTATCGTTAAAATTGAGGACCCGGAACCTATTTCATTGTTAAAATAGATTTAATTATATTAAATTTAAATATTCTTTAAGCAATCTTCTTCATTTAAAGTTGTGGCGCATAAGTACAATAAAGATTTAATTAGAGCAACTTCTTTATATTTACAACACAAGCATTCTGGAGAAATACACTGCTCAACAAAGTCTAGGGAACAGGAGGTTTTTAGGGAATATTTATATTTTTATATATTTTTGTTTTAAAGTTTAGATACCAATCGATGCGCAATGTAATGCTTAATTAGTTGCGTATATAAATAAAGGATTCAGTTTTTGAATTACGAGGTAATTTTAATGAAAAACAAAGAAAGTGTATTACAGAACTAAACAAAGAAATTTAATTTAATAAAATTTCTTAAAAATTAAAACATTACAGTTAAGAACAAATATGCGGGGACTTTTTTAATAATCAGTTGGACCCCCTAAGGCATTAACAACAGCTTGACATCGTCGTGGCATACTGATTATGAGACTATCGATTGTCTCTTGTGGAAGAAGACTCCATTCTCTGGAGAGATGTGAAAAAAGTTCATCTGCTGTGTTCAAATTTTGAGGGAGATTTCTAAAAGCCCTTCTCTTTAGTAAATCCCACGCGTGTTCAATGGGATTGAGGTCCGCGGACTGAGCAGGCCACTCCAGCACTTCGATGTTGTACTCGCGGAACACATCCATCACCTGACTCGCAGTATGCGGTCGTGCATTATCTTGCATAAAAATAAAATCTGCGCCCAGATTTTGTCGGTGCGGGATAACCACGGATTGGACTACCTGTTCGCAGTATCGCTCTGCATTTAAATTTCCCCTGATCAAAACGAGATCCGTCCGTCCACCCAGGCGGATTCCAGCCCACACCATGATTGTACCACCTTGGTAGGGATGCACCTCCTGTGGGTTTTGAAGCCGACTCTGCCGACCAGGAATCCGCCAAACACGCACTCTTCTTGAATCTGGATGAAATCCGAAGCGAGATTCATCGGAGAACAGTACATGTGCCCACTGATCTACGGTCCACTGCAAATGTTCACGTGCCCACAATCGACGTCCTCGATTTCCATGACGCAGCGCGGGCACTCTTAGTGGTCTGCGAGCACGAAGATTAGCTTCATGGAGTCTCCTCCGAGCAGTCTGGTCACTGATAGCAACCTGGTGCTGCGACTGGAGGTCTTCTACCAACTGACGAGCCGTAATGGTGGGTTGCCTCCTTGCGACATTTTGCAAAAAACGGTCTTGCCTTTCCGTAGTAACCCTATACCTGCCTCTGTGCCTTTCGGCTACATCGCCAGTAAGTCTGTAACGTGCCCACAGTCTGCAGATAACGCTCGCGTGAGAATTCAGAGCAGCTGCAACTTCGCGTTGGGGTAGCCCAGCTTCCAACATTCCTACAGCTCGAATCATTTCTTCCCACGTTAAATGACGTCGTGACATAATGGCCGTAGTCGCAAAAGTTACGAATAACAACAGTTAATTTTGTTTTTCAATAAAATCATAAAACAATAAAACAAATTTTTATCTTTAAAATTCTCATACAGTATCACTACACAGCAATCAAAGTAAAAGATTCCCGCCTTTTACGAAAATTCTTTTGTTTCTATTTTTTTTTTTTAAATTCGAACAACGTTTGATAAACATTCAGCCTACCTGTTTACCTCAAAGAGATCAGTACTTTTTTAAAGAAGATTTTACAAATAAAGTCATATAGTTGGCTTGTTCCCTAGACTTTGTTGAGCAGTATACAAAATTCATAAAACTAGTGGACCCGGCACACGCTGTCCTGCTACTATTATCGCAAATTTCTCATATTCGGAAAAGCAATTAATTTATACGTACCTACTATAATATAGAACATGGCGAACCATTTTTTAATATCGTAACATTAAAAAAAAATCGATACTCTCTACCGGCATTCAGTCCCAACACTGTTTATATTATGCGATGGAGGCCAAAGAAAACTTCTAAAACGGCCGCTCCATAATGGCTTTAACAGCCAATTAACTGGGAATATTCCACGAATTCCTTAAGGGGTCAGATTTATGATTTTTCTGAGAGTACAGCAGTGCAGATAAAAGAATACAGTTGTATATAATAATAAAAAAGTTTTGTCTTATTACGATAATATATTTTTGGATTGCCATTCATCAACCGATATTTCATAGGTTCGTTTCACTAGTTAAGCACCACATATCTTAGACAAAAGTTGGACCTCGTCTCATTTTAATTCTACGCTAAGAATCTGAGTCCTAGGCATACTGCAATGTTGTAAGCCTCTCAGCTACACTGATTTAGGCACGTTATTTTTTGTGTACATTAACAAATAATTAAATTTAACAATGCATTCTGGTTGCTGCTGCGGCTACCTCGGTTCTGTAGTGCATCAGGGATGTTTGCTGCAGCTGGCGTGGACTGCTTCCACGCAACTATGCGTGAGCGATATGCGTCCCTGGTGCGCAGGGTGCGGGCGAACAGTAACACCATCCTGAACATGATCGCTAGCTGGCTTGATTGTATTTATGTAAGCCGTTCCTGTTCTATTTCGGGGGGACCGGTGCAGGACTTTAAATTATTTATTATTCATACTAACATAGTTTTTCTAAGTTCTACTAACAAGGTGAGTCTTTGTTACTTATTCAATAAATAATACATAAAAATACAATTAAAAGTGATTGTTTTACGAAAATAACCAACAAAAGCCAATTGGACCCTTTTCTGAAAAAAAAAATCAGATTATACTTCGTTTAGTTGTAATTGTTCCACTCATTTCGCTGGGAGATATAAATAAGTTTAGTCACCTGAAAACCGATTAAACATCTTAGATTGAACACTGATCACGTGGTTGACACGTGACAGCAGCTTTATGATTGAATAATAAAAGGTCACCTTTGTAGCAATCTTCAAGGACACAGACATGAATTTACTGAAGAAGGTATGTCCACTTCATCGTTGACTAAAGGGTTAAAATATTTTCTTGAACAAAGTACTTTAAGGTACATATATAGATAGTCATATCATTATTTAGGTTTAAAGATATTTATTCTCATAAAATACAGTCACTTACATGAGAACAGAGCTTACAATGTTTATGATTATATTAATTTCCTCCGAGCTAAACACATCTAATTATACATACTAACATAACATAAGTTAAATAAAAGTATTATAAACATAGCAATTATTCGAAAATCAAAAATATTGAATTACTACGTGTTCAGATAGTTTTAACTTTAACACTTTAAAAGAAGTTTCAGTTTTAATATTTGACGGTAATCTATATATATCTATCTATCTATCTATCTATCTATATATATATATATATATATATATATATATATATATATATATATATTTAATAAAAAAATGAAACCCGTTTTCCTTGGTCACGGCGCGTGAATGGCTGGACCGATTTCACTAATTCTTTTTTTTTGTTATATTTGTTATTAGTAGGAGAAGGTTTTTACGGAAAAATATATCAAGAAATTCTCTCAGAAATATTGTAAAATATACATTTAATTTTGCATATTTATAAAAACGCGCGTAACTAATGTCAATGCCATTCGATGACATTGTTCAATCATTGCAACGCTAAGGCGGTACGAAGTTCGCCGGGTCAGCTAGTTGGTTATAAGGTTGTTTCGAAGAAGAATACATGAATTGTAAACATCACAGTTGTTTCATGGTCATTGGTTTATTCGTAAATTTCGTTAGTTAATTTTCGATAATTAAAATGAAAAAGAATCTTAATAATTTTGTTCTGTACTATTTGTCGTTCAGCAAGTTCTGTATTAAGACCACTAGCTCAGATATGACTTGTTATTAATTTGTAGTTCAAAACAAGCATCAGAAACGATTAACTTCATCCGACCTGTTAGTATATTCCTATTTCCGATGTTATACGTGGGAAACTCAGAAAGTTTTGCGAAACTAAAATGTAAACAACTCTGTAGATATAAATGTTTTCATTAATTTTTTTTAAAGTACTCTCCCTTAAGTTCAATACAAAGTTTCATGCGTCAAAACCAATTTTCGAAACACTTTTTTCAGTGCGCTGCATACACTTCATAATACTCGTACTTATTATGTAACGTACGGTAGCCAGTATATCAGGCTATCAATGTTTTAATTACAAAATCGACCTCATCCCAACGGCGTAAGATATGACAGTGTTTACCTTGATGCGCTGTCGTCTGTACATAGCTACTAAAACTCTGTGCCACTATCATACAATATCATCATCATAATCAGCCTATATACGTCCCACTGCTGTGCACAGGCCTCACCTTAACTATGAGGTGGTGCAAGCCATATTCCACCACGCGGGCTCAGTGCGGTGCGGTGGAGGGGCGTGTGTAAGGCAAGTGACCAACCTTACTGTCAGATGTTATTAAGCCGCCCGAGGGCCTCCGACCAGGCTAAACGATATTTATCGATATTAACCGGGACCAACAGCTTGACGTGCCTTCCGAAGCACGGAGATGCTTGTAAATAGACGTCACTTGCATGGTCAGAATGGTCACCCGTCCCATACATGTCCGCGCCTTAGGTTGCTTAACTTTTGGTATCACTACCAAAGCGCTGCAACCACTGCGCCACAAACACCTATCATACAACCCATACTTATAATTTAAATGTGAAAGTAACTCTGTATGTCTGTCTGTTACTCAATCACGCCTAAACTACTGAACCAATTTGCATGGTATGAGAAAGAACTTAAGCTCCTTTTTACCGCGGGGAAAATGACGCATTCCCATGGAAAAATTCAAGTGGGCAGATCGCTTTTAAGCGTAAACTACTGAACAGATTTAAATGAAATTTATTAAGGAGATAGTTTGAGACTTAAAAAAGGACATGAGTTACATTTGACCGCGGGAAAATAACGCATTCCCATGGAAAAAATACTTTCCGTGGATATTGATCGCTTCCACTCATAAATCACCAAAATTTTGAATTATATTTGCATAAAATTGGTACCTTAACTACCTTATGCAGACGAAGTCGCGGGCAAAAGCTAGTTTTCGATAAATATGAAGAAAATTATTTATTAGGATGGTGGACTTAAATTGGTACATGGTAAAATCAGCTGATGATAGCTTAAATAGATATTTTGTTAACGATTATTAAATGAAAAATTACTATCTTGCTACAAAATATCGAACAACATCTATGATTAACACATTGTAGACGGCTTCATTTGATTAAAACTATAAAGAAAGCTCCTTCTTACAACATTTTGCACGAAAGATTCTAAATAATTGCGTGGAGGTAGATTAAATTAAGATAACTAATGTTTCTGAAATGACGTCAGTCAGTCTATTGATGTCCATTAGCCACAGAAAAGTATCATTTTCTCTAGCGAATTTCATTTTATTACGAAAGTTGATAGCTTTGTCATCTACTGCTCGTAGGTACGCAATTAAACCTTGTTTAGAGTTCAAACGTCTAAAAAGGTAAGCTATCTTTTCTAAAAATAATACCTAATTACAGAAGTTGTCCTTGTGGAGGTGTGCTAATCTTATAGCGCATTTTCCATCTTCCAGCGACGAAAATTGTCAATCGACGAAAGTCCTTAAGGCAGATTTTCTATTTTTGAGAATTTAAAAATGTCACAGGGTGCTAAATCAGGGCTGTAAAGAGAGTGACCCAAAAATTTAACCAGCGTGCTGTCCAGAAAATCAATTTTTAAGCGCGGTGTGCGCGAGCGCTTTTCGTGGTGAAGCAGTAGCCCAGCGGAGCCATGTGTTTGGCCGCCTGTTGTTCATAACAGAAAAAACTTCTGGCAAGCATTTGGTAGTATACCATTCAGTGTTGATGCTTTTTTGATCTCGTCAAGAAACTGATTCAAAGTAGCCAATTAAATTGAAAAAACTCGCGATCGAAAACTTCCCACCGCTACCACTTTGGTAGGCTTTGCTTTGTTTTGAAACGGTTAAACCTATGACCGGCACTTAGTTTCTGGATCGTACTGATAAATCCAGAACTCACCCTATTTACTATGTCATAAACACGCCGAGACGAGCCTGAATCAAATTTATCTATTATGTCACGGCACTATTCCACCCGTGTCTGTTTTTGTGCCTCCGTAAGGTGCTGCGGCGTGGCACCCAGAGCGAAACTTTCCGCCTCAGGAGAAGATGGCTATTTAAATGTCGCAATGCTTCCTGATCCAATCTGCATTATATGCTGAAGCTCTCGATACGTAACTCGCTTGTTGTCTTGAACTAATATTGTCATTGCTAGCACGTTTTCGTCTGTAACGGGCATTAAAGGGCGACTACTTCTTTCTTTATCCCCCAAAATTAAACGACCGCGCTTGAATTCGTTATACCAACGATAAACATTTGCTTTGGAAAGACCTTCATCACCTAATGCTATTTTAAGGCTATCGTACGATTCATCCGGTTTTAGGTGACATTTAAAATCATAGCGTGAAAATGTTCCCGGCGTAGATCCATGTTTCAGTTAGATACGATTATTTAAAATGGAATTTGAATGTATCTTTTTTTCTAAAAAAGGATCAGATTTTCAAAATAGATTATATTCAGCAAGTCTGTCATACAGAAAAACTTTTTTCGCAAAACTTTCTGATTGGCCTGGTACCGTTGAACTCTATTCAAAACTAAAATTGTTAAGTTTGTTAACTTAATCAATAGATTTCATACTTTTTAACGAATCACAATACAGTTTTCCTTCTAGACTTTTGTCTTTATCTGCTGTAACTTTTGTAATATTTGCGAAGAATTTTGTATTAAGAATCAGAAAATAAAAACTTTATTCACAATGATAAAATACAAAGTTTTCGCTAAGTCTTACTGGTAACAAATAAAACTTCCAAAACTTTTACACAAACAAAAAATCGAGTTGAAAACAAAACGAGGAGGTGTTTCATTTCGTTTATTTTATAATATTTAAAAAGTTCAGTCAAAATAAAATGAAATAACTCCAGAGTGCAAAATATAGAGAGTCACGGGAAATATGTTCGACATGCTTTGTGATCAAATAACATAGGTACTGATGGAGGTAGGACATTTTCGTTTTATCTGTCGAAAACGGGTTATGATAAAGAAACAGTTATCCCGAAATAGATGCAAAGCGTTTTGATCCTCGGAGATGACCTCTAAAAGAAGGTCAGGGGCCTCCTACGAAGGACGAAGCACGAAATTTCGGAAGATACAAAAATCAAACGGTAACCGAAAGTCTTCTCCTACTACGAAAAAATTACTTTTTTCAATACATTAATGTATGTATGGTCCACTTAATATCAATACCGAACTTGGACCCGATTTTGGATCCTAAGTGTTTTATAGTAAGAAAAACAAAAAAGAACTAGTTATTGACGGATTTTGCATTTCTTAGTATTATTTCTTTCATATAGTATTGATATTCAATGACAATACAGTCAATGGAAACAATGTTTACTATGTGAAAGAAATCTGGATTCCACTCATGTAACTTTTTTTTTGGATTTGGTAACCGACCTAAGTTAAGATAGATATATAGATAGATAGTTTTATAGGTAGATAGGTAGCGATCTCTTTCTACCAACTCACAGGCATAGTAGGGTAAAATTTAAAAACTCTTACCTGTGAAGCATATAGATAAAGTTGAAGAGACAATTGAGGGAAGCCATCATCAGATCAGCAAACGACAGGTTCACCAGGAAGTAGTTTGTTACCGTTCGCATCCGTCTGTGAGCTGAAAACAAATAATTGAATTAGGTTTTCATCGTGAAATATATCCATCGTAATTGTAACAAAGTTTTAACTTAATAACTTTGTTGAATACATATTTATGATGCAAATATTCCTCAGTTTACTAAAATAGCATATAGGTGGACGTGGCTGTACAACTAAATTGACTGCCTTTGTCTAGATCGCGACTGCCGCATCCCGTCAGCCGCGTCCGACAATTAGCAAATGCGGAGAGCCAATGCAATTTGAGAAACCATTTAAAATTACTTCCAAACAGTATTGCCATAATTGATGGACTTTATATAAATAAAATATTTTTAATATTATAAGTTATTACAGAAGGATGTTATACTCTATAACAATATTCCATAACGCACAAGTTTTCACTTATTTACCCTTTTTTCAGTCACGTAATTATTGAAACTACTTTGCGCTCTGTTTTCTGTTCTGATGCAGGAAACATAGTTTGATGATTACAACTTGACATATTAACACGATTACGCAAAATTGGTCCCAGGCCACATTTTACAACATAACATACAACATCGCCATTTGTGGCTTCGTTGCCATTTGTAATCAATCACGCATGGTTTAGCCAGTCTGGATCCGCAGTAATATACATACAAATGGGTAAAAGTATTGTACTCATACATAAAATAAATTGGTCAATTTGGTTCTACGAGAAGTATCAAAAAAAAATGTTTCTGTTTTTATGTAGGGCTGGCGGTATTTTTCTAAAGTTTGTAATTTGTTTCACCTCTGCCATTCAATGTTGAAACCAAGCTCCATGATTAAACCCTTTGACAATCTATGCTTGGATATATACGTATATTGCATAAAGTTAACACAGTACATTTTATCTGAACCGAAGCTAAATCCAACATGTATTTCGTCGATATTTATAGATATGTATGTTTAGTTTATGCTTTCTGACTTTATAGCACTATGAAAGCTGAAGTTGAGAACATATATATTGTGTTACAAAGTAATTTTAATAGAGGGAAGCAGTGGAAGCACTTGTCTTATAAGTATGTATTTGCCGTTTGAGAAATTTGCAGTAACTTCGCTTCTGTAAATCAGTTTTTTGTCATAATAACAATACATTGGTACATACAGTAATACAGTTACAGATAAAGTCTTTATTTGAGGTTTGGAAAACTCACATAACTTCTTTGGTTAACTAAATAGATGTTGGGATGAAGGAAAAACGTGTTGGAATAAGTACTAGTATCTTTAGTTCAGTATCTTTATGTATGAATCAAAATGAACACTGACAGCTGACTGTGAAATATTTGTTTAAAAACATATATAAATTCAGGACCTAGGCCCAACTTCATAGGCTGTGAAATGACCGATTTAGGTTTAATCAGCTTTTTACGGATTATTTCATTCAGGATGCTGAAAAGAGTTCGAAACGTCAGGGTGAATAAATCGCGAAATAATTCGTGAAAAGTGTATCATTTCGATGTCTAGCTTTCACATAAACAAAAAACAACAATAACAATCAGCCTTGTAGTCAACTGTGTATGGCCCAATTAGCTTCACGGACTTTAATGTGGCCGACTCAAACTTTATCAGCTAATTTCTGACAATTTCACGTTCCATACTTAAAAAAATACTCTAACCATTCATTATAACTAAACCGTCGAATTTTCCATGGTATATTCAGGATCTAGTTAGTCATCTAAACCTGTACACCTTACTGTATCCATCCGTGCTGTGGCCGAGCTAGCCCAGACCGCAGCCAGATGCGCAAACACCCGCTCAACCGTCACAATCCGTCGAACACACAATAACACCAACATCGCACACAGCTGGACGTGAGCCGAATTAATTGACAAGCTACTTGTTTGCTTAACTCACACTTCAAACAATAATGTGATGAAACAAATCAGTGCCTTGAGACTAAAGGTCCCCCGCGGCTTCGTACGCGAAATTTATAAATTCCGTTCCGGCGTGTATATGATCAAATTAAAAAAAACTTATAGCACTCCCGGATAACGTAGTTTGGTTCATAAACGGAATTCGCTGCCTGTTGTAATTTTTCCCTTAATTTACAACTTGGATCTTTTGAAGAGCGAATAGGCGTATACTAAACATACATGTTTCATGTATCCTCGGCCACATCGTCACTTACCATCACGTGAGATTGTAGGTAAATGTCTATGTAGCTCCTGATTTAAAAAAAACACGGGTTGCACTCCGAGAGTGCCGGCAGAAGTGAAAACTTGATTATTAACGTTGTGCATTTTTGATTTATTTGAACCGTCTTACGGTTTTTCGATCAGCATCACGTGACCTGACGCGAGTTTCACAGTTTCTACCCATGCCACAAAAGTGCTCAACGCCGCTAAAGAAGTTTTCACTTCAAAAAAACTTTGAAAAAACGACGCATCCTCACGTCACCTCATTACACGTACTCGTAGTTAAAGGATTTATGTTTAGAATAGCTCGTAGCGTTCTCGTAGCAAATGCTACGAACATCGATGTAGTATAAAAGACTTCAACGACATAAAATTATTATAACATGAAATCAATGAATAACAGTTACACATTTAACCTAGTCTACCAGGGTAACCTTCTACTTTGACGACTTTACTAAAAAAGAAACATACTTTTTATAAAAGATTTGGGTACAAATGTTTGCGCTTATGCCACCAACATTGGCCCTGTACGGCATTTAAACGCAACACTGTCAACTTTATTCCCATATAACAAACTGAGTCACCGCATTTGAAGAAAAAGGTACTAGTAGGTACTTTAATTAATAAGATGAATTAGAACAAGATGCCGAGAGCTTTGGCATATTTACAATATGCCAAAAGGAAGTATTCTCGCAACCAGTGCGGCACCGCACCGGCTGGGCCGAACCCCCTGCTTCGACCTGCGATACCAGTCACGCCCCTGTACGTGTCCCGGCTTCATTTCTCTACGAAGGTTGAGGATATCGTAGAGTACATCCGCGTGAAGACCAAATACACCCTGAGGGTCGAACGGTTGGAGTCTCGTCATAATACGAATTTCAATTCGTATGTTGTGAAGGTTCCCACCGAACAGCTCTCGACCTTCACGAAGGAAGAATTTTGGCCGAAGGGTGTTAGGTATCGTCGATTTCGTGGACGGATACCCGACACCAAGTTGCGTTACACTACGCCGACTAAATAGTGTATTGTTTTATTTTTGTTTTTATAAGTTATATTTGTATGTATGTTAGTCTGTAAGGTATTTATAATATGGGCCTATTGTAGCTTGATATAAATAAAATAAATAAAAAATATTTACAATAAGGCCAAAAACGTGTAATAATCAACTTTGTAACCAGTTATTTAAGTTATGTCAAGTTTTTAAACATCTTTGAACTGAGTTTTAGAAGTAAATTTCTGTGTTTACAGCTCAAGAATCTTGTAACACAGTTTTGCGTTCTCCTTGTAACACTTTCCCATAAGGATACCTATAAGAAGTTGTATTGGTACTTTAATTAAAATGTGACTTCAACAAGAGTCGTTACTTCGGCTCCAAAAGTTTAACATCTAGAACTAAAACAGAAAGCTCCTTATCTAACTCACATTGTATGTATGTAAGTGTGAATACAGTTGAAGTTTTACTACTGAGTAATTACATTTGCAGGTACAAAGGAAGTTTTATCGCATGAAATAAAATTCCAGACAAAATGGCCAAACAGGCGGTCAGTTATAACTTTAAGACTACACTGTAAAGCTGTGTGGCCCAAATCACTGATACTTTTTTTTCCTATCAATTTAATATGAAATTGATGACATGGTGGACGACGTTCCATGGGAAGGTGGACCGACGATCTCGTGAAGGTCGCGGGAAGGCGCAGGACCGATCGCGGTGGAAATCCTTGGGAACGCCTATTCTCAGCTGTGGGCGTCGCAAGGCTGATGATGATCGAAATTTAACAATAACTAGCCCAAGGTAGTTCATATGCCACAAAATCTAGGCTATCAAATAAAGTAGACTAATACAGGTTGTTTCTAAAACATACGTCTTTATCTCTACAATACGAAGCCAATAATAAAGAAAACTACCTATATAAAGATAAACTTAATGACTATATAACTTTTAGACTTGGCAAATAAACTCGAGTTTACTGCTGTTTGATTAGATTAGTTCTTAGTACAAGGGGCATTCGTATACGGTACAAATTCATCTAAGTTAGATATCCGGAGTGTTAACACTTACCACTAGATGGCTGCACTTATGCAACTCAATTAGAGTATGGACTGTACTTGTTAAACAAACCAACTTCCGAGGATACATCCTGGCAGAAGTTATAGTTGGAAGATGGACCACTTTTAGCAACTTGTTTCCTGTAAGAAATCTCCTCGACAAATATCTAACCTAACATACAGGTTACAAGCTATAATATAATTAAATATAATCTTTAATGCTTTTGCGGGTTTCTTCTTATTCTGTATCCCAAGTTTTGTCATTAACTACATCATCATTATTTGCTGTAGGATGATTGAAGCATTGTCATTTGTCATAAAGTCACTATCGCAAGTTATGGACCGACTTGGAATTAAAATGTGGACCCGTAAAGTCAAACATTTATTTATCAGTGAGATGGTGGTGTCAATCAAACTTCAACTCTTCTATTCCAATTCTCGTTTCTTTATCACCTAGGCGTATATGTTATCATAGAGAGTAATTGATCGCGACGGAGTTCGACTATCTCTTTACTCTTTTTACTCCCATCATTTCATGTACTGTTTTTGCTGTTCCCAATAATAAAGTCCCTTACTGGTTTTATATACCGTTGATTGATCGTGATTAATTGGCTTTATCTAATCTCTTTCCACATTTGGTGGACTGGCAAGATTAATAACCCTTTTTGTACATCATCCATCATGATGATTTTCTATGAGGCTCGTTATTTAGAGAGCGGCTTCTGTTTGCTTTGAATTGATAGAGCTGTTAGGACGATATATTAATTGACATTATAACACATTTGGTAAACACTGGACTTAAATGGATAATATTACTCAACCGGAAAATATACGTTTAATTATATTTCTTCGCTTCATTCTTCAGATATAACATAACCAGGTAGTCCTTCTAACCTACAAGGTAGATATCGCACACATTTAGAGTCCAAATCGATATTCGATTTGTCATATTAAAATCGATTTCCCGACCTGGTAACCCCACTACTTATCTTGAGTCGCCATTCTTTTTTCGTGCGAGGTAGGAGACACACGTACCCAAATTATTAATACCTAAGTTTAGTAATTCTTTAAAGTAGTCACTATGCCGAAACGAAAGAGTGACGAGGAGCTCATAAAACGATATAGAAAGAAAATCAAGAAACTTGAAAGTAAAAAACACGAAGAACAACGTCGGCGTGTAATTATTTACACCGACTCGGACACAAACGAAGGTAAGCGGAATCTTTACTCCAATATGTTGTTGGTTAAGATTGTATTACGTTCGCGTAAAATAAATAAATGCCTAGCGGTTAACCGTGAGTTCACACGAAGGCAATATCTGTAAAACATATGTTTTTCACTAAGCAAGTCTACCATTAACAATTACATTACTTGCATGTTAAAATACCTGGCGGTTGACCGAGCGTCTTCACGAAGGTTATGCCCATACCTACATTTTTTAACAAAATTTTATGTTTCGTTTTTATTGAACGATTTTACCATTTGAACGTATGTAATATCAGACGTATATTTACCCGGCGGTTAACCGAGAGTTAACACGAAGGTCAAATTATAAGACATCGTCTTGTGCATTCCAGACGATGCGTCGCCAACGGAGCCAATCCATACGGAGATACAACCTTCAACGGATGCCGGCCAAATACTCGGCGAGGCGGTCGACTCAAATATACCTGCGTCTGCGTCTAGTGAGGTGACCGTTGAACCACCTGTAGAGGCTTCAACCTCCCTTTCACCCGTACCTGAGCTGGATCCCGAGCTTTTATTAGCACTTGGAGACGAAACGAGAAATACGCCTAGTTTTGGAGAAAAAATTCACCACAGCCTGGCTCAGCGCTGGGTCCCTATTTTGAAGAAGGGACTGACTAAGGAAACAAAGGACAAGCTACTTAAAGACTATTTAGTGCCTGAAAATTGTACCCTTTTACAAGCACCTAAGCTTAACAATGAAGTGGCGGCTGCCATTTCTGAAGCAGCGCGGCATCGCGACAAAAGGAAGGAGACCGAGCAGCAACAGCTGGGTATGGGCACGTCAGCCATCAACAAAGCATTGACCCTCATGCTTACTAGCGATGACAAGATTGAGGCCATTAGGATTTTGAGTGATGGATGCCGTATACTTACGGACCTCCATTATCAGCAGACGCAAGCGCGTATCAGCGTTATAAATTACTCACTAGCCAAGCCTTTCTTGAATGTGGTCCAGGACAGCGAAAGAGATGATACTTTATATGGAAATAAACTAGCTGAAAAAATAAAAGCATCCAAGGCCATAGAAAAACAAGGCCTTTCCATAAAGAAGTTTACGAGACCTTCAAGAAACTCTTCAACTCCGGAGCCATCAACTTCAAATGCGCGTGTACAATACACACATAATCAGCCCGCGCCGTTTCCGGGAAACTGGTCGGGGCCTCCACGCTTCCAACAAAACAGGGGGGGGCGCAGGGGGTCCAGGAGGATGAATCCCCCTCTGAACCGACGGCTTCCACCTCCGGCTTCCAGCAGCGTAGGCCTGAACAAGCCTCGAACATCTGCGACGCGTCAGTAGATGAGGTAAATCACGCTGGCAGAATATCATATTTTTACGACTGTTGGCTTAAAATCACATCAAACCCTGTTATTTTAGAGTGGATACTTTTAGGCTTCCCCATACCGTTTGAATCAGTTGTTTATCAAACGAATGTACCAAACTGTGCTATGTCACCATCCGAAAAAGTTGACATGGCATATGCCATTCAAAAGCTATTAAGTTTAGGTGCCATTAGACCTTGTACACCATCAGATGATCAATTCATTTCTAAGACTTTTTTAGGCTTGAAACCTAATGGGGATAAACGCTTTATATTAAATTTAAAAAATCTTAATAAGTTTATTCCTAAAATACATTTTAAAATGGAGGACCACCGAACTGCAGCTAGACTAATACCGGCCAATGGTTTTATGGCAACCATTGATTTGAAGGAGGCGTATTTTCTTATACCTGTTCGTAAATCCGACCGAAAATATCTAAGATTTCAATTCCAACACCCAAATCAGGATAATATTATCACCTATGAATTTAATGCTATACCCTATGGCCTGTCAGTAGCTCCAAGAGCATTTACAAAGATAATGAAAGAGGTGATTACCCACCTACGCTATCAAGGTTTTAAAAATGTATGCTACTTAGACGATATCCTCTGTATTGAAGACAGTTACTCTGCATGCCTTCAAAACGTTAAGGCTACATTACAATTATTAGAATGCCTTGGTTTTATTGTGAATTACGACAAAAGTTCCCTGGTACCAAAACAAGTCTGCAAATTTCTCGGCTTCATGTTTGATTCTGTAAATCAAACCATGTCATTACCCTCAGATAAATGTGATAAAATTGTAGACCTCGTTAATAAATTTTCGGACTTGCAGAGGTGTACTATTAGAGAATTTGCGAAACTTATTGGAGTTTTGGTGGCAGCATGCCCTGCAGTTAAATATGGTTGGCTGTACACAAAAATTCTTGAACGCCAAAAATTTTTGGCCTTACAAAAATGCCCAAACTTTGATGCACAGTTTAGACCCCCTTTGATTATTTTAGACGACTTAAACTGGTGGAAAGTCAACTTATCAAAAAGTAATAACTCTATTAAAACACCTAATTACGACCACGTAATTCATACTGACGCTTCGAGAACCGGCTGGAGAGCAGTATGTAACAAGGAAAGAGCTCATGGTGCTTGGAAAAGCCACGAACTCAAAAATCACATAAATTTCCTGGAGCTATTAGCAGTTTTCTTAGCCTTAAAATATTTTGCAAATAATTTATCTAACTGTTCTATTCTACTTCGAATTGATAATACAACAGCCATCAGTTATGTGAACCGCATGGGGGGTATTCAATATCCACATCTAAATGATCTGTCTAGACAAATATGGCAATGGTCTGAAAAACGAAATATTTGGCTATTCGCTAGTTATATAAACTCGAAAGAAAATTACGAGGCTGACGAAGAATCCCGAAGACTTAACCCAGATACCGAATGTGAACTTAGCGATTCAGCATTCAAACGGATAGCAAAAGCTTTGGGAGACCCCGAAATTGATCTCTTTGCTTCTAGGGCTAATGCCAAGTGCCAAAATTACATCTCTTGGAAAAGAGATCCTGATGCTCTTGCCGTTGATGCTTTTACTGTCAAGTGGGATGGAAAGTTATTTTATGCCTGGAAAGGCATAAAATTTCCACTCATTCTTAAATGTCTACAGAAAATGATCAACGATAACGCCACGGGCATCTTAGTATTCCCTTTCTGGCCATCACAGCCTTGGTACCCGCAATTATTAAAAATGGTAGTTTCTGACATAATTTGGCTGTATCCTAATGAACATTGCGTTCAATCTTGTTACAGGAACCCTCTTACCCTGGGTGCCGCAGTACTCTCAGGCAAGCCTTCTTGTCCCGCGGTGTTCCTGAATCAGCCCTAGACCTGATGCTGGCCTCTCTATCCAGGAATACGATGCAACAATATAATGCCTCGTACAAGTTGTGGTGGGATTTTTGTCACAGTCATGGGTATAATCTCTTTGATTGCTCTATCCCAACGGTTATGGACTTTTTGACTCAACAATACAACAGAGGCGCTGCATACGGATCTGTCAATAGTCACAGGTCCGCCTTATCTTTACTGCTAGGTAGCAATATTGGCTCAAATGATTGTGTTAAACGACTATTGCGTGGAGTTTTTAAATTAAAACCCAGCTTCCCTAAGTATAGTCACACTTGGGATCCACAAATTGCCCTGAATTATATATCAGGATGGTACCCTAATAGAGAGCTCGATAGGGACAAAATTACAAAAAAGTTAGTAATTTTACTAGCTTTATGTACCGCCCAACGGGTCCAAACCCTTTCCCTGATAAAATTGGAAAATATTTCAATAAACCCAGGCGGAGTGAATATAGCAATCAAAGATATTATAAAGACTTCGGCGATAGGTCGAGAACAACCATACCTGTTTCTGCCTTATTTTCGTGAAAATGAGCGTATATGCCCTGCGAAGACATTAGAGGATTATCTTCACGTTACTAGTGAAGACCGGCCTGCAAACTTATCCAACCTCTTAATAACTGTGAAGCGCCCCTATAGGAGCGCGACAGCACAGACTATAAGCAGGTGGATTAAGCAGACGTTGTCTGCGAGCGGGGTAGACGTGGCGACGTTCGGCGCGCACAGCACGCGCCACGCCGCCACGTCCGCCGCTGCCGCTGCAGGGGTATCTATAGACACAATAAGAAAGGCAGCAGGATGGACTAGTTCCTCCCAAGTATTCGCCAAGTTCTACCAACGTCATATTAGTGAGAACAATAATTTCGCTCAATCAGTGGTGCATATTAATAATGACACCCAATAAAATGCCACCAATTAATGTAAAGATACTTTATTTAAATTGATAAGATAAGTTATTTTTTGTTTGTTTAATGGTATAAAATAAACACTGTTTTGTTATACGATTTCTTAAGAAATAAAATGTTATAAATATTTTCTAATTTTGTTTTAAACTAGCAAAACTTTGCTCTAAACATCTACCTGGTTATGTTATATCTGAAGAATGAAGCGAAGAAATATAATATATGATCAAACGAACTTCACAAGTGAAGTTCGATCAATATTATATGAGTCGCTTCATTCGAAGATATAACTACCCTCCCAACCCTTTCCCTGTAAGAAAGTTTTGCCTATTAATCTCTTAAAGAATGGCGACTCAAGATAAGTAGTGGGGTTACCAGGTCGGGAAATCGATTTTAATATGACAAATCGAATATCGATTTGGACTCTAAATGTGTGCGATATCTACCTTGTAGGTTAGAAGGACTACCTGGTTATGTTATATCTTCGAATGAAGCGACTCATATAATATTGATCGAACTTCACTTGTGAAGTTCGTTTGATCATATATTATTTTTTATACGTTGTATGTACAATGGAACAGATAAATCTCTGTGTTGTAAACCTAGGGAGATATTTTAAGGGTGTATTTTGATGTTTTGCTACATTAATCAAACGGAAATAGCCTGTCAACGTATGGTCATCGATAAATTTGTTGATCTCTAATTCTAGTCACCTGCACATATACTATACTCGCACAATGGTATTTCAAACTGAATTTAATTCGTAACGTAATTGAACTTAAGTACCTAACCAAACTTTGTTTATATACTAACAAACCCGGTAGTTGTGTTCTCCTGCCCGCTATGTAATTACATACATGTAAAGTTTACTCTCAAACTACTCTATATATTTAAAAAAAACTGCATCAAACTCCGTTGAGTAGTTTATAAGATCTTATCATTCATACCTACATACATAGCAGACGCGGGAAGCTACTCTGCATTATATTATGTAGTGATGAACCAATTTTACAAAGCTATGCTACAAATACAAAGTGACCATCCAAAATTTATATCTTCGACGCCTTGCAATCTTTAGGAACTCCAGTCAGTCGGAAATATTACAGTTCGTTACCCCACAAAATGGGACATTACATGTAATTTGTGTCATGAAGTTAACAGCTCGTCAATACCAGCGTCCTGACACAAGGATCGAGCTTGATTTTTCTTATAAATGGAAAGTGATGTGAGAAATGTAGGAACTAATGGCTATTGACAAAAGCGAAGATCTGTAATTGGGTGATTTTGAGTAAACATGTCCTAAATAAACTTGCAACATCTAAAGAATCACACCAAAATTTACACCCAAAAACTAAATTTCCAGTTAAAAAAACCGTATGAGATAGAAAAACAGTTGTAGAACTTCATCGAATGGACGAATTTTGACCAGCCATAGCTATAAACCACCGTGATTTCGAATAAAAAAAACTCTTTGAAATCGGTCCATCCGTTCGACAGCGATGATGCCACAAATAGACACACACAAAAACACACCACCACAAAAACACAAACTCATATCCGCATATAGACATAGAAGTATAACTTATAACAACTATCTTTTTCTTCAGGGGTTAAAAATGATTTAACAACATTTTTGGAGAAGTTGTTAAAGTTGTATATTTCAAACGTCTGTACGTTATAAATCGGTCAATTTACTATTACTACAAATGTAGTAATGACTTTTTAAATCTTAGCAATTCTAAATGTCTGTTCTTACGCTCACTATTGCTAGATAAGCCCTAAGCTTGCACTATTTTAATGACGGCTTTCCCTAAAATTCATAAAACATACGTTCAAACCCACATGATACTAAAAGAGCTCTGACTGAAAATAAATTACTAGAAATGTTACATTCCGATGCAGGTGTGCACGGCGCGACGCGGCACAAAATTATGTCACAGTCTGCGATACCGGCGTGTGAGGAAACAGGGATTGATGGAGTCTCGAAATGCATCGGAAATAGTACTTTCTTTGATATATTTTCCAGAGGCATACATTATGGGCTTGGCTTTAGAATAAAAATATATTTTGCCTGCATGCAAAATAATGTACAGAAAATTCAGTAGATATGTTACATAAAGAAGTAACCAAATGCATTATTTACTTCATTGCTTCATTATGTTAGAATTGTGATAATAACGGTTGATAAGTGTTGTGTTGAAAATTGATCAAAAATGACAACATAAAATTACAAGTCCACCTTTTGTACAAAATTTTGTTGTGCAATAAAGCTTAAATAAATAAAATAAAGGTATCGTCCACACTATCCAAACTTGTTTTATTCCAGTATACGCGTCATCATCTAGTCCTCAACACCCAATAGCATGGTGGCATATAAATCGATAGATATATTTTAGCCGCACTTAAAAAATCAACAACTTTGTTAAAACATGTGCACGTATGAGAGGCATTGTGTATTAGATCGAAGAGAAAATTCGATTGCAGCGACATTTGCCGGCAGTAATACAATTACAGTCCGCTATTCATATTTGCTAATGCGAGTACGTGCAGAGAAAACTTATGTGAAAATAAAATGATGATATGTTACGTTATTTCAAACAGTGGTCGCAAACAGTGACCCTGTTGAAAAAATATAAACTCCTAGACTTAAAATCTAGACGGTTCCAACTTGATGCTAGACTGCTGTATGTCATATGCAATAATAAATATGACTGTACCGATATAATAAATCGCATCAGCTACTCAGTACCACCACGGATTCTTATGTGATCTTCACATACTAATCACCTTTTCGCGGTTTCCATGTCCAGGACAAATGCAGGCATTCGGTCGCCGTTACGACGCATGCTTGACACTTTTAATGAATGGTTTAATTCCGTAGACATCTTTACATGCGGTACTAGATCTTACAATAAATAAATAATAAAGCTCCTTACTAACGACTAATATTAATTCACTGACACAAATATTTTTCATTTCTTTTTGTCCTTAACCTAATACACGAATCTGTGTTCGTGACACAACGTGACACACACAATTTTCCAAAAAATAAATAAATGAAAATATATAATTAAATTTAGTTTATTGTATACATGATATATATAGATAACAAGTCCCGCATGATTTAGTTAGTTGAATCAAGCGTTACTTTGCGGAAATCCATGACTAAAGCTGGAAAAGAGGATTATTTTGCTTTAAATTTCCACTAAACGACGCCAGCGCAGGAACCAAAAATACATCCAACTGTAATCACCTGAAAAATCTAGAACTGGAAGTCGTAGGACTTACAATATCTACAACTCACAACGTTACACAGAAGATGCACCTGGAATCTAACACTGACAACAACAAACACTCGACGCGAGGAGATGATTTCGCTTCGATAGATACGAGAGTCAGTCGCTCGTAGTCTGTCGAAGCGAAAACATTTTCTAGCTTTCCCGCACGATTGTTTATTCCACTGTTTATTTAAAATGTAACCATGGCTAATAAGTAATTTTGTACCATACGCTTATTGTAAACTTGCTTCTGGTTCTTGCAATAAATTAAAAAAAAAAAACAGAATAATGGTAACAGCTGGCGAGCGAGCAAGGCGAAGCACACTGCTGGCCGACTGTTTGCATAGGGCACGTTCAGATAAAACGTCAATTTTAACATGATCCGTTTTAACGGAATCGTCCTAATAGCGAAGATTCCGATGGTATTCACAGAATAGTACTGATCGGATCCCTATGATGGATCCGAAATACTGTATTATGTGCGAACTGGCTCATACAACTAAATACGCTAACATAACATTTGTTTAAACGGACCTGCTGCTTATTTTGTGACATCATTATCTTCAACTATCCGGAATATAAAATTATGTGTGAATTCGCTCATATAACTACACTAGCGGCCGCCCGCGACTTCGTCCGCGTGGATGTTAGTTTTTTGCGACCGGGCTTCATACAAATTCGCAACCCCTATTTTATCCCTTTGGGGGCAGAATTTATCAATATGTAATATTATTTCTATCCTTCTTTACCTTCCAAGTAATTGTTGAGTCAAATAAAAAAAGTCCCATTAAAATCGGTTTAGTAGATTCTGAGATTCAATTTCCTGCCTGCCCCCTAAGTTCATCGGCGTGATTATTTATATCCCAGTTTACTCTCCAGGTGATACTGAGTCAAATAAAAAAAGTCCCGTCAAAATCGGTCCAGTAGATTCTGAGATTAGCCCGGACAAACAGACAGACAGACAGACAGACAGACAGACAGACAGACAGACAAAAATTTTAAAAATTGTTGTTTTGGCTTCTATTACGGTAATTAAGACCCCCTGTAACAATTTTTCATAAAAATCTTCAATGTACAGAAATCGATCTTTTACAGTCTTATTATATGTATAGATTCGCTTATGACCTACACGTTTAAACGGACCTGTGAAAGGGACGTTATTTATGAACGCGCATTAACCTACACTTTTATAAATCTTATATATCTGAATGTGCCCTTATGCAGGCATATATTCTTTGACCCACATTAAAGCGCCAAGTGGCATATCTTCATATATTATTTTAATCATAGTGTGAATCATGGCGGCTCGTCGGATACTCGTGCTGCGTAATTCAATCACGCTATGAGAGTAATGGATCTTTAATCATATTAGTTTTCTACGCTTTTATCATCGGCTAAAAGCTCAAATAACAACATAAGTCATATTTACATTATTAAAAACCAACTTAAGTGATTGCATAGGCCATAACTCTATAATTTAACAGTTGCTTCTAATTTTAGCGACAGGTTATCGATTTCTTGTGACATTCACCACTGACTGATAGAGAAATAGTATTTGCGTATATGTTTCTATTTTACACCTAGCTCTGTTTAAGGTAAAATGTTACAAAACATGCCCATTGTCTTACCAATTAACTACATCTAACAGTAAAATCCGTGAAGCCTCAGTTTCATTTAACTACAAACTGAGAAATATTCTCATACACTAACTTTATGAACGCATCCCCACACATCAGTGTCACAATGATCAAAGCAACCAAACCTCTTTTGATGAACATTACAATATATTTTGCAGGAGATAGAGAACACCCATGTACAATCGAAATAACGATCGCGTTCCACACATAAGAGTTGTGCAGGCGGCCTATTATCGTTTGGCTCAACAGAAGCGTTACGAGCTTTTCATTTTTTGTTCTAACTTTTTGAAATAAGAACGCTGCCAGTGAGCGAAAAGCAAGATTATCCAGCAAGCATTTTCCAGCACCAAAGTGACATGGCGGCTTATGTTCGAAGAGCGTGACGCTCACGCTGAGCTGGCCTAGTAATTTTAAAAAACAAACCTGTCACAATCCAGATGACGATCGCGTTCCCGCCAATGGCCACGGCCAACATGGCGGCAAACAGGCACACCAACGAGTTGTGCGCCCAGAGCGGCATGGTAGCCTGCGCGGTTTGGCGGCGTTGGACTCTTTGGCACGATGAGCGTGGCCGCACTGAGCTAGCCTAGTAATATTAAAAAACTAACCTGTCACAATCCAGATGACGATCGCGTTCCCGCCAATGGCCACAGCCAACATGGCGGCGAACAGGCACACCCACGAGTTGTGCGCCCAGAGCGGCATGGTAGCCTGCGCGGTCGGCGGCGTTGGACTCTTTGGCACGATGAGCGTGGCCGCGCTGAGCAGGCTCCGATTGAAATCCATCTTCCATGTGTAGACCACCTGGGAAAGAGGATAGGTTAGTAATTGTTTTACTGAGACGTGTTAGGCTCGCAGTGTTTGTCCACACTATGAGCCTAGTGCGGTGGCTATTGGGTCTAGAAATATCAAACATTAGCTTTCCGCCAGCTGCCTCGCCCGTCTCTAATATAGCCAAATACAGCCTATCGGAGATAATGCAGGATTCTAATGGTAAAAGTCGTAGTTTGGACCTACACTAAAAATCACAGGGACATCCGAAACAACAATAAACTAAGTTTCAAGGTAAAAAAAAAACAAGCTGATGAGCTGCATGTTCATGCACACTTATGCTTGTACTGTGCGGGGATCGAACCCGCGACCCTTGGTTTTAGAAGTCCGACCTGTGGACCACTGCACCAAGCGGTCGTCAAAAAAACCGCTTTGAAATCGGTCCAGTCGTTTGGGAGCTACGATGCCACAAACAGACACACACGAAAATACACCAACACAGACACATAGTCACACACAGAGACATAGGGGTCAAACTTAAAACAACCTTTTTTTTCGTCGGGTGTCAAATTGGACAACGGCAAAAAGAGTACTGCCTGTGTAATATACAAACAAACTTCGTTCTCCAAAAAACCCCATATCATATCGGATTAGCTTCGGAAGTTCGCTAAGGCTATTTAAGGTGAAAGTTTATAGTGGATAGTGACTTAAAAAACCTTTTTCGTCCCACCAACTCGGGAAGAGTATTTTTGTTCTTCAATATCTGAGTGCAAAAGCCGTTTTCTCTAGAGGATAAAGTAAATTGAATTTAGAACATCGTGTGCACTAAGTTTGTGAATTAAAAAAATCATTAAACCTATTTATTGCTACCTCTATGGTGCCGAATATATCATACTACTTTTTTTTTAATTTGTCAACTTTTTTTAATTATTCAGACTCGGAACCTTCTTCGTGTTCTTTTTTCAATTTGCTTTGTAGGCGGTTCATTTTTTCACGTCATTATTAAACCTTATATCAAAAACAAGAAATTGAAAACAAGTGAAAAAACTAAAATGAGTGATTCTAGCGACGAGGAAGTTTGTTTGTCGCCAACAGAATTGACTGAAACTGTTAATAATGCGCAAATGAGCTTTCTCCCTCAATAATTACAAGCATTTAAAACAGTACGATATGTTCAAAACGTGGCGACTAGCAAAAGGAGCCAAAACTTTCTCAGAAAATGTTTTGCTGGCATATTTTATAGAACTATCCGAGAACAAGAAAGCAAGCACTAACTATCCGAGAACAAGAAAGCAAGCACTCTATGGAGTGCGTATTCGATACGTACGTATTTGCTCAAAGCAACAATGAAGATGAAACAACGTTGCTTTCATTTTTTCTTAATTATACCTATGTATTATTTTGTTATAATTTAAAGATTACTCTGTAATACTTACCTGTCATAATGTAGTAGTTAATACCTAAACTGAAATAAAAGTAGCTATCTTGTGATTGTAAACTTTTTTTTTGCATTTAGTCATTTTCTCGCTGAGTTGGAATGAAAAGTTACGTGTAGTGCTACACGAGTGCAAATACACTGCTCAACAAAGTCTAGGGAACAAGCCAACTATATTACTTTATTTGTAAAATCTTCTTTAAAAAATTACTGATCTCTTTGAGGTAAACTGGTAGGCCGAATGTTTATCAAACGTTGTTCGAATTTTAAAAAAAAAATTAGAAACAAAAGAATTTTCGTAAAAGGCGGGAATCTTTCACTTTGATTGCTGTGTAGTGATACTGTATGAGAATTTTAAAGATAAAAATTTGTTTTATTGTTTTATGATTTTATTGAAAAACAAAATTAACTGTTGTTATTCGTAACTTTTGCGACTACGGCCATTATGTCACGACGTCATTTAACGCGGGAAGAAATGATTCGAGCTGTAGGAATGTTGGAAGCTGGGCTACCCCAACGCGAAGTTGCAGCTGCTCTGAATTCTCACGCGAGCGTTATCTGCAGACTGTGGGCACGTTACAGACTTACTGGCGATGTAGCCGAAAGGCACAGAGGCAGGTATAGGGTAGGGTTACTACGGAAAGGCAAGACCGTTTTTTGCAAAATGTCGCAAGGAGGCAACCCACCATTACGGCTCGTCAGTTGGTAGAAGACCTCCAGTCACAGCACCAGGTTGCTATCAGTGACCAGACTGCTCGGAGGAGACTCCATGAAGCTAATCTTCGTGCTCGCAGACCACTAAGAGTGCCCGCGCTGCGTCATGGAAATCGAGGACGTCGATTATTGTGGGCACGTGAACATTTGCAGTGGACCGTAGATCAGTGGGCACATGTACTGTTCTCCGATGAATCTCGCTTCGGATTTCATCCAGATTCAAGAAGAGTGCGTGTTTGGCGGATTCCTGGTTGGCAGAGTCGGCTTCAAAACCCACAGGAGGTGCATCCCTACCAAGGTGGTACAATCATGGTGTGGGCTGGAATCCGCCTGGGTGGACGGACGGATCTCGTTTTGATCAGGGGAAATTTAAATGCAGAGCGATACTGCGAACAGGTAGTCCAATCCGTGGTTATCCCGCACCGACAAAATCTGGGCGCAGATTTTATTTTTATGCAAGATAATGCACGACCACATACTGCGAGTCAGGTGATGGATGTGTTCCGCGAGTACAACATCGAAGTGCTGGAGTGGCCTGCTCAGTCCGCAGACCTCAATCCCATTGAACACGCGTGGGATTTACTAAAGAGAAGGGCTTTTAGAAATCTCCCTCAAAATTTGAACACAGCAGATGAACTTTTTTCACACCTCTCCAGAGAATGGAGTCTTCTTCCACAAGAGACAATCGATAGTCTCATAATCAGTATGCCACGACGATGTCAAGCTGTTGTTAATGCCTTAGGGGGTCCAACTGATTATTAAAAAAGTCCCCGCATATTTGTTCTTAACTGTAATGTTTTAATTTTTAAGAAATTTTATTAAATTAAATTTCTTTGTTTAGTTCTGTAATACACTTTATTTGTTTTTCATTAAAATTACCTCGTAATTCAAAAACTGAATCCTTTATTTATATACGCAACTAATTAAGCATTAAATTGCGCATCGATTGGTAATATAAACTTTAAAACAAAAATATATAAAAATAAAATTATTCCCTAAAAACCTCCTGTTCCCTAGACTTTGTTGAGCAGTGTATTTTTCATTTCGTGCGTCACTCGCTGCGCTCGTGATTCAATTTTAGAATCCTTCGCTTGCCATCAAAATTGAACACGCGGTTAAAAAGCAACTTTGCACTCTTGTATAACAAATAACTATTATAAGTTTGTTTATTATGTACCTAATAGTAACCCTTATGCCCGAATACACTACATCCATAACAAAAAAAAAAAACGATTTCGTTTGTTATATTTGTTAATTCGTTTGTTATCTGAGAAACCAAATTATTTAGCACTTGCAAAAACATCTCTTCTATGAATTCTCAACTTTTATTTTATTTTACTTAGGATAGGTTTGCTCTTGACCCAGGATTAAGTCCAAAGAGGCAAAAACTGAGTCTGCAATGGAGCGAGTTAAACTAAATATCCCTAATGGTTATTGTTAAGAAATTGCCATCCTTGGTACTTAATATGAAAACATGACGATAGTAATTATTTAATTTATTTAAAGTCCCAAGGGTCATCATGTTCATGTTTTAACCCGGAAGCAGTAAAGTTTGGGCAGGACACAGGTGCTACTGAATACAGCCTGCAGGGAAACCCCTTTATACACATATATACATTTATACAGTCCCCTATAAAGTAGCATATTCCTGTAATGTTCAGATGGGGTAGATAATTAGCCAAACTAAATTGTAGGAATGAAACTTTTTCCGGGGTTCTAGGTACATTCATGCTTCTAACGGTACGGATAGCTGTCAGATCTTCATTTTTGTTGCATGCACATAAATTGCTCGTGACGTTGAATGACTTTTCCTTAAGCGCTATATTCATACTCCTAATGGTTTAGCTGGACTCCTGTGTGCCACATCAGG
This sequence comes from Pyrausta despicata, assembly GCA_963921415.1. Classification (NCBI taxonomy): domain Eukaryota; kingdom Metazoa; phylum Arthropoda; class Insecta; order Lepidoptera; family Crambidae; genus Pyrausta; species Pyrausta despicata. The sequence continues at coordinate 12,690,762 of OY992855.1, read as the reverse complement.
TAGTCCAGATCAAAATGTTTGTTATAGGGGCGAAAAGTGCTCGTCATGTTTAACAATTTATTTCATGGCGTCATATTCATAGCTCTTACAGTTAAGCTAAGCTGCTGGCTGGGGGTCTACCTCAGATATTCAAATCTTAAAAATAAATTGGCGGGGAGTTTTCTTGACAGTTTGGTAATGTTTTCCTTTATATCCGTTTAGCCATTTTCAGGAGATGCGCGAACAAAAAAGCAGACAAACAAATAAAAAGAGACACAGTGGAATGTGTTCCGTACACGATTCTGAGTATCTGAAATATTAAAAAAATAAAAACTATTTTTCAAGTATAGACTTATGATATGTATAGATATACCTTTACAGCGTTCCTCTTACAACCTCAGCAGATATTTAAGAACACAAGAATACTACAATTTCGGCAAAAAATGGCAATATCATACAAAAAATGGTGCCATTTCTCAATCGCGATATTGCGTTCAGGCCGATTTCGAAGTGTGTTCAAGGTTCGTAGGTTGTTGGATATAAGACGGAAACAAAAAAAATGACAGCCATTTCCCTTTCCTTTTTTGCCCTAAGTCAAGCAATAACACATACATACAGGTGTTGGTACGAGACACCCAAAAAAGAAAGCTCATTTTGTAAGGTAAGGTTACAGATGATTCTCGAAGGTGAAGTTTAATAATTAGTATAACCAATGTTTGTTGGCAACTGAAAATGAGGTAATTCATCATCAGCCTATATACGTCCCACTGCTGGGCACAGGCCTCACCTCAACTATGAGGTGGCGTGAGCCATACTCCACCACGCGGGCTCAGTGCGCAGGGTGTGTGTAAGGTAAGTGGCCAACCTTACTGTCAGATGTTATTAAGCCGCCCGAGGGCCTCTGACTAGGCTTAACGACTAATATCTATCGATATTAACCGCGACCAACAGCTTAACGTACCTTTCGAAGCACGGAGATGCTTGTAAGTAGACGTCACTTTTATGGTCAGAATGGTCACCCATCCCAAACATGACCGCGCCGTAGGTTGCTTAACTTTTGGTATCACTACCAAAGATAAGGTAAACAAACAGGATATTAAAAAAATCTGGCCTAGTCAAAAAGTTACAGGTCACGATACGAGTTATAAACGGTGTACTTGTGAAGCGTACTCTAATTTAACGACTGCCTCGTTGGTGTAGTGGCAAAGTTTCTGCTTTACATCTGAGAGGTCCTAGGTTTGATTGGTATTTCCAGTAGACGGTTTAATAGATGTTCGTAGAAATACGCTCGTAGCGCTCTCGTAGTCCGTGCTACGAAAAGCGATGTGGTGAAAGTGAAAAAGACTTGAACGGATTGCGATCACGCCTGATATCCGCTATTTATATACTATCTTTTAATGGCGTTCATTCATTAATTTATTTAGTTGGTTACATAAAAATAAGTTACAAAACTTAAACCAGACTACTTAAAAGTACGAAACAAGATTCATGTTGATATTCAGATGATAGACGTGGTCGTATGCCACTTCTGTTAAAACAAACTGTAGCATCAATGTCACCAATGTTAAAAGGGAAAGTGAACATCCACATGAATCAACATAGTCGGGAACTTGTTTTTTATATGAATTATTTTGTATATTTGGGCAAAGATGCATGGCCGTCTTCTTGGACCTCAAAAAAGCATTCGACACTGTGTCCATTCCACTGCTCTTGCTTAGATTGGAGGATCTGGGGATTCGGGGAAATGCTCTGGAGTGGCTACGTGATTACCTATCAAATAGGAGGCAGGTCGTTAAAGTGTCAAACATAATTAGCTCATGCCTTCCCATCACATATGGCATTCCCCAGGGCAGCACACTTGGTCCCACTCTTTTCTTGGCATATGTGAACAGTTTATGCAAACTTAAAATTGAAAATTGTAGTACAGTTGCTTTCGCTGACGATACTGCGCTCATTTTTTGGGGGAAGACTTGGACAAAAGTCGGGGAAGCTGCGGAAACTGGTTTAAGAAAAGTCATTGAGTGGCTCGACTGCAATCTCCTTACAATCAATGTGCCTAAAACCAAATATATTTGTTTTCGAATTTCTGAAGCCACAAAACCGCCAACAGATTTCGATATTAAAGTCCATTCCTGTCCAACAGATAGGAACACTTTTTGCGATTGCCCTAGCCTTGTCCAAACCGATAATCACAAATATTTAGGAATCATAATAGACAGAAATCTAAATTGGGAACCTCACATTTCAGCACTTTGTAAACGCGTCCGTAAGCTCATACATATTTTCAAAAATCTTCGGGAATCTGCAGATTCTAAGTTAATTAAAAGGATTTACCTCGCTCTTTGCCAATCCCTCATTACCTACTGCATACCCGTATGGGGTGGAGCTGCTGCAACACGCCTTCTTGAGCTCGAGAGAGCGCAAAGGGCTGTTATCAAGGTAATGCTGAGTAAGCCCAGACTATATCCAACCGACACTCTATACCAAGAAGCGAACCTATTGACGGTCAGGCAACTATTTATACTGCACTCAGTCCTTCGCCATCACAAAACACTGGACCCATCTCAACTTCCACAATTTAAACGAAGAATACGCACATTTGTGCCAACTGCTAACACAGCGTTTGCTCGCCGACAATGCTCATACACGGGACCGTTTTTATATAGATATTTTAATGACTTAACAATAATTTTTAATATGAATAAATTTAAACTTAGAACATTACTTACAAATAATTTGATGGCACTTAACTATGATACAACGGAGAATGTTCTGAAAATTAATGTATAATTTTATTTAAATACTTGATGTAGTGTAGTGGCAGGTTGGTATCACATATTATAGCAATAAACCAGCTGATCCCAAGACAGCAATGTCGCAGGGCTAACCAACTGACCTTAAGTTTTATTCACATCTGCTTTTCCTTATAAACACACACACACTCACTCTCTCTCTCCCTCCCTCACAAACACACACACACACACACACACACACACACACACACACACACACACACACACACACACACACACACACACATACTCACACACACACATACTCACATACGCGCGTGCATACAAACGCACGCTTATTTACAACTGCTCAACATATAGTACACCCTCACACCCTTAAAATCTTTCAGTATGTAAAAAAAATAATCAGTATTTATATAGTTTATAATAAGTATTTAATCAATATTTTTTAGTCAATAAAAAAGAAAAAAGAAGAGTACAGCTTCGACTATTATTACTATTTATATTTTTTCTTTTTAAATTCATCATCTCGTTACTTGTACACACCAAGTAAGAAATTATAACACAAAAATTGTATAGGTTACATAAGACGCTGCTACTTACTTGGCGCGCGGTCGCTGTTGAGTTGTAATTTGCTACTACCCTCCCACAAAGAATGTCACTGTTGCTATCTACGAGTATGTTAATTATTTCGGTTTATTTAATGTTGTTTATTTAATGTTGTAATTGTAACTGTAAGATCACTAGCGGGGTGGAGGGCTGATAACCTGAGATACAGGAACCATCCTAGTTCAGGTATCAGCCCACCATTAATTATTTTTATACTCATTTATTTTATGTTTTTTATGTATGTATTTTAGTGAGAATAAATGAATATTATTATTATATATTTTTGAATTGTGCTAATTAAGGCGTTTGATACCCAACACGACCTAATGGGTTACAAAATAAATTTTCGTTCATGATTTAATATGTCTAGAGGGCGACATGCAATTAATTGCAAAATAACCTAGCGTATAACCAGCGGGCAGCAAGGCGCATCTAATGACACTCATTTGTCAAAATATTATGAAGGGTTTAGAAGTTATAAGGGGACAGATGAACATAAAAACATGCATACATACCGGTCAAAGTCAAAACCAAAATAAAAAAAAAACAAAATCAAAACAAAGTATATAGCTAGATACTAAAAGAATTACTAAAAGATAGAAAAACTAATTGATATTGCCCCGCCCGTTGTTTTTTTTTTTTGTTTAAGGAGAGGTAAGACCCATCTTGGCACTTCAAGGAATATTATAAAAATATCAATATGTATCTAGACTAGGCAAGTATTAAAGTTTATTGCCTGTAGTATTGGACACGAAAATCACGACCAATGTAATACAAAAAACAATTCGTACCAATACTAGTTACGTTGTTATTGCGTATTTTGATAGTGTTGTCGTAAGATAGCAAGACACGGAATAAATCTATGACGTTTATAGATTTGTACTGTTTACCGTTACTTTTATATGCCCATCAAATTAGATGTAACCATAAACTTCTACGTCTAGGGATATAAATGTCGTGGCATCTACCATAAACTTAATATAGTGGTACGATTAAGTGAAATTATAAGCTCCTGGCGTTCCTTGAAGATAACGATAACTAGCGGTCGCTAAGGAGTAGCGACCGCCAGTAAGGATTTCGCCGAGGCTGGTCAACTGGGAACCTTCTTGTGTATGCTACACACTACTGGAGTGAGGCCATCGAGACGCATGGTTAGACTATCACCGTGTCTCTTGAGATCTCTAAGGCCTTTGACAGGGTTTTGCTTGTGAGTCTTGTAAGCAAGCTTCTCTCAAATGGCATTCTTGCTGGTCTATGCACATGGATTAATGACTTTTTGAGTGGGCGATCCATACGGGTAGACCTGAAGGGTACTCCTCTGATCTGCAGGCTATCGATGCCGGAGTCCCTCAGGGGTCTACCATCTGCTACCCTCTTTCTGTTGCATATTAATGATCCGCTTGTGCCCGGAGTAATTGGGTGCAGATGAAAGCACAGTATTCGATGGATATGTGTCCAGAATCGCGCCAGCAGTGATGAGATCCAGCAATGTCGAGAGTCTATGGTCGACCGCTTGATTGACACTCTTAAGACAACCTCCGTCTGACGTGATATCAACCTAGTGTCATTCAACGCCACTAAAACGCAGGCGTGCTTATTCTCCGCCAAAAGGAGCCACTTTGACCTGGCTCAGACTTTTCGGAACATGCCTATCACCTTACCTTAGAAGCTTCAACTTCTAGGTCTCAACCTTTCATCGAACCTGAACTTTGGCCAGTACATCGAGTCCAGTACAGTCCATATCCCAAACTGCAGCGAAAAAACCCGATGCTCACTTCAAGGTCAGGCCGTACTTCAACCCAAAGCAGCTTCTACAGCTATAGCAAGCCCAGTCCGATCCTGAATTAAGTACTACTGCCACTTTTGGGATGGATTCGCTAAATATCAACTGGCTGCCTTGGATTCGATGAAAAAGCGTGCCAAAAGCACTTTTAATTCAACTTCTAGCAACGCCCTTAGCAAAGAATATATGAAAAGGGAATATGTTTTTGGAGTACTGATCAATGGGTTAAATGTTTGCGTCTTTAATTTTGTCGTAACGTAAATATTTACGTCATTATTAATTTACCGATTTCTTTGAAAACTTGAAATAATATTATGTTCTCACTCATTAATAGGAAGAATTATTCTAAGAACGACAATCTTTATGTACGTGAGCTCAAACTTCAAACTAGACATTCATATTCTTAGAAAACGTAACGATGTGTAGTTACTGTGAATAAAGTTTAATCTGTCAACAGCTTTGGTCTTGTGGTCTGAGGTGCAGACTGCAAAACAGGCTGTTGCGGGTTCGAATCCTGTTAGGGGCAAATTTTTGTGTGATGAGCACGAGCATTTGTACCAGAGTCATGGGTGTTTATAAATTTAACGTAACGGTAACGGTGTTTATAAAATATAAGTATTTCCATCCGTAATCCTAGTCACCAGAGCACAAGCTAACGCTTAGTTTGGGGCTAGGTAATTGGTGTATTCGTTGAAAAAATTATTTTTTTACAGATTGATTTTCACCGACGGAGTGGCTGAGTCTTTCTACACACAAAATACCAGCATTAGCATTTTATGGGGAATAAATATTCTACTCCGCTGCTTTTCTTGCATACAAGCAGTATTTAAGTAGCAGTTATCTTAAGTGGAAATGATACACCATTTACGAAGTAATCTAAGTACTTTTAGTTCCAAGTATGTTCTAAAGAATAATCTTATGGCTGCAGGTGGCTTTTCTATACTTACATCAAGTTATCAACCTTACTTACATTGCATTTACTTCCGTCCCGTATTCTAAGCTTCTATGTATTATCAACTTTGTTTATGCCTAAAATCTTGTATGATCAATCATTTAACTAGATTGTGAAGTTTCTATAACATCTACTTACACTTAATGCTAGGGTTTCCAAAACATTTATATAGGCGCACTAGATTAACATCACACCGATAGTACTCCAAGCTACTACTATTATTACTAGCCCAAGCTCCGCAACGGGACGCTACTCTGTCTAAAAGCAATTTATCTTCCTAGTCGTTATCGACTATATATCACTATACCATCTAATGAACTCGAGCGATCGCCTTTGATGTGTGCTAGCTAGGTTAGCACCTGAATGCAATACGTAATTTGTAAACAAACACACGACGTCACCACAGTTCAATGGAGGTGAGAACACATTTAAGAGGTCCTACCCTGTACGACATTGTTGATGTTTTCCACACACTGAGGCTTTCGACTGACAAATTTGTATGCCGGTATAACTGAGTGACAGACGCCTGAGGGACGAGGTAGCATTAGATCTCTGTATAACATACCAGCTGCAACTGACGTCAAAGGGCCCGAAATACGCATTGCCCAGTTGCCCTTCCTCGCTACACTATTCATCCTTTACTTACATCTAAAATACCTCGCCCCGTTACGCCTCTCACGTCAAACATGACAGATTGTAGCCCGTGATAGCGTTACAAACGGAACGTAAAGAGAAGTTGAATTTGCACACGGATTACCAGAGTACATACTCTGAGAATACCATTTATTCGTGTGACGTGAATTGGCAAGTGTAATTAGTATTAGCATATGTATCTTGAATATACACTGACGTAGTTAAACTGGGCACTGAAGCGGGCGTGTAGGTACTTAACATCATCAAAATTTAAACTTTATTATTCAATTTATCTCAGCGTCACAGTGACAAATTTGTGTTTTTTGACACAAATAAATTCATTAATAATTCATTTTCTTTGACTGGCAGCTCTTTACACTTGCCTATTAAATTTAAAAAACGAATAGCTACTCTGTTAGCTTATAATATTAATTGTATTTTAAACTCAACCATATCACATGGTTGTCAACATATTAGTAATAAAAGTACTAATTTAGATATTATGAACTTGACAACCTCTGACACTTTAAACTAAGGGGGAAGACAAAGGCTGGGTTTAGTTTTATTGTTGTACATCAAAACATACAAGGCCTAGCTGGCAAAGAATTAGAATTATCATTAGTTTTGCAAGATTTAAATGCCCATGTAATGTGTGTGACTGAGCACTGGTATAGGGACTATGAATTAATGTTAAGTATTGACAATTATAAGGTCGGTAGTTCGTTCACAAGGGAGACTACAACTAGAGGTGGGTCACTTATTCTGTTGAAAAATCAATTTAACTGTAAAGAACGAAAAGATATTGTATCTCTCTCCATTGAGCGAACTATTGAACTTGCATGTGTTGAACTTGATCAATATATTGTCATAAGCGTATATAGCCCGCCAGACGCTAATTACCAACTTTTTGAAGACACTATGGATAAAGTCTTATCAAAAGCATCAAAATCAAAAAAGAATTTAGTAGTATGCGGTGATTTTAATATAGACATATTAAAAAAAACACAAATTTCTATGAGATTTCTTAATCTCTTTGAATCGTATAACCTAAATAATGTTTTTGAAGAACCTACCAGAGTGACTCCAACAACGGCTACTTGCATAGATAATATTTTTTGTGATGTCAAAATAACAAATAAATCTATTTTACAATGTCTAAGCTCCGACCATAGAGGACAAAAGGTCATATTTCCGTCTGGTCCGGCCTTGAGCGTAGTAGATATAGTTTATAGACCAGTCACTGCAAACAGGATAAATAGATTTAAGGATAGGATTTTTGATGGTGTGAAAACATTAATTCCAAACAGTAGTAGTAACGTAGACAACTTATACGAAGATCTTTTTAACTTAATTAAAAGCGAATTCGCATCAATTTTCACAAAAAAAAAGGTTAAGTCTAATCGGTTTACAAGTAAGTTTAATGAATGGGCTACACCAGGTATTTATAAAAGCAGGAACAAGTTATATGACCTGTATAGTATTAGAGAACATTCTCAGGACATATTATAGAATATGTTAAAAAATATTCAAAAATCTTTAAAAAAGTTTGTGCCCAAGCAAAGACGAATCATCTTCGTAGGATAGTTTCAGGTTCAAAAAATAAAGCCAAAGCTACCTGGAATATCATAAACAAAGAAACCGGTAAAGATAAAACAAAAGATCGTTCATATTCATTAAAAGACGGAGGTAAACTAGTTAAATCTGATGCAGAAGTAGCTAATATTTTTGAAAAGTTCTTTGCTAATATAGCACCATCTACTACTAAAGAACTTAACTCTTCTGCAGAACTGTCTGAATCCATTCTCAAATCCAATATTGATGAGTGTGATTCACCACTATACTTTAGATACGTAAGCACCGATGTAATTATGAACGCATTCAATGAAATAAATATGAAAAAAACCGAGGATCTGTGGGGAATATCCGTATGTATCATTAAAACTATTATTGAATTCATAGCACCTCTTTTAGCGATCATTTTCAACAAATGTATTGATGAAGGAAAATTCCCAAATTTAATGAAATTTAGTAAAATAGTACCGTTATTTAAATCTGGTGACAAAAATAACCCCTCAAATTTTCGACCAATATCTATCTTACCGGTTCTAAGTAAAATTTTTGAAAAGATTATATTCAATCAGCTACTATTTCACTTCACATCAAACAATTTATTGCATAATAAACAATTTGGTTTTACAAAGGGTCGCAGTACTGCTGATGCTGGAGTCGCTCTGTTGAAACATATATTTGATGCCTATGATAGTAAGCATGATGCTGTGGGAATTTTTTGTGACCTCTCTAAAGCGTTTGATTGTGTTGACCATGAGACCCTGTTGAGAAAACTACGCCATTATGGTGTATCAACTGATGCATGTAACTTATTTAACTCATATCTCACTGAGAGAACACAAAAGGTTTCTATCAATGGAGCAGAGTCTCCTGGAGCACCTCTCACTGTGGGTGTGCCCCAGGGTTCGATATTGGGACCCTTACTGTTTCTGATATATATTAATGACCTTCCATACTTTGTCGACGGTGCTTGTGAGATAGTGTTATTTGCTGATGATACTTCACTACTTTTTAAAACTCCAAGGGGTAAAGAATCGTTTGACGATGTAAATGGTACTCTCTCGCGAGTACTTCATTGGTTCACCGTTAACAATTTATTGCTTAACGCGACCAAAACTAAATGCATTAAGTTTACAATGCCCAATGTCCGACAAGTTCCAACGAGGGTTGTTGTTAAGGATAAACAACTAGTTACTTCAAATACTGCAACTTTTTTAGGAATTACTTTAGATGATAAGCTCCAGTGGGGTCCTCATATCATGACCTTATCAAAGAGACTAAGCTCCGCTGCATACGCTGTAAGAAAGATAAGGTTTCTGACTGATGTTGAAACGGCAAGACTAGTTTATTTTAGTTATTTTCACAGTATCATGTCATACGGCATCTTACTATGGGGCTCAGCTGCAGATATAGAGACAATTTTCGTATTGCAGAAACGAGCCGTGCGGGCTATTTATAAACTTAAATCAAATGAAACACTTAGAGAATTGTTTAAAGAAGTTAAAATACTTACAGTTTACTCGCAATATATTTACGAAAACCTAATTTACGTTCGAAAAAACTTACACTTATTTCCTAAAAATAGCGATTTGCATAACTTCAACACAAGACAAAAAAATAGGCTTGCCGTTCCACATTTTAGGCTTCATAAGGTTGGTCACTCATTTATGGGTAGATGTGTATCATTTTTTAATAAATTACCTGAAAATTTAATTTCATTGCCTTTAGATAAATTTAAAACAGTTGTTAAAGATGTATTAATGTCGAAAGGATATTATAAAATTGATGATTATATAAATGACAAAGATATATGGAAATGTTTAAATGCAAATAATTACAATTATTGTAAATCAATTTTGAAAAGAGGCAATGACAATAGTGACTGAGTTTCTTGCGCCGCTTCTTCTCAGCAGTGGCCCAAATTGTCCCGAAGCGGTGGTAGGGTTAATTTATATGTTGGGACGTGTAAAAGTGCTAGTTCTTAGCCTAGTTACAGAAATAAATGAATTTTATTGAATTTTATTTTATTGAAAAAAGCCTTGAGACTCTGCCACGCAGCTGGCAAGGTGGACGTGACATTTTCTTAGGGTACAAAAATATAGAGCGAATGCCCCATCCAAGTAGTTTTCATGAGAAGAAAAATTCACGCCAGGTTTTCCCAGCTGTGTGAGCCTTGAGTATTCTTAGTAGACTAATACAGTAAACAATTTAGTTCACGAAAATGAACTAATCGCTCGTTAAGTATCAATGAGAGGAGTCAGTGGACTCCTCTAATGGACCCAAAGAGTCACTGAATAGAAGGTTTTGGGAAACTATGAATAAGTGTGATCAAGTGGTGTTAGTGTCATGATATGTTTTGGTCCCGTCGTATTGTAAACTGTACCTTTTCATGTTGAAGATTCGATATCCACATTTAAATAATAACACGGAAATTCACAGATACAATTTTTATGCGCATAAAATATGCTCCAGGCATATAATAATACCATGACTGCCCTATTAAGATCTTATATTTACTTTATTACAGCTATGGTTTATTATTTTTTTCTTATCGCGCAGGGTCAGGCTAATAACCCTGATGTCAGACTCTACATAGCACTGAAAGTGTTTTAGTTACTACTACGAGTATTTGAATTGAGATTGCTGCCTTTTAATTGTGAGCTGACCATTAGAAAATAGAAAACCGCTAGAAAATGCCATGAACATTCACAAAAAGACATACAAGAGGAGGTAAAAACTAAGAACATTTGTCTTTCTCATAAGTCGCTTTGCAGTTTAAAGTAGGGATAACTGTTAAACTAAAATTGTTAAAGTAAAATAAGTAAGTAAAAATTGCTTAAAGCTAAATAAGTAAGTAAAATTGTTAAATTATTAAAGTAAAATAAGTAAGAAAAATTGTAAAATTATTAAAGTAAAATTGTAAAAGTAAAATGTAAAGTAAATTCCTTAAATTTTAAAAATTATATTACAGTGTATAAAATTGGTACTATAATGTTAATCACCGAGGGAAAGAGCGAGTTATTCCCATTACAAGTGTCTCAGACTACTTACCGGGAAAACTCAGTAACATTATGTAAAAAAATACTTTTGGAAATAAACGAATTTATTATTAGGTATTATTAGTTTCTACTCAATTGAAATAACTTTTTGCTTACTCCCCATTCTTTTTTTTTAAATTCTAGTTCATAATCATAATCATAATATTTATTGCAAGTCACTCGTTACAGTAAGGCGTTACAGTCTCATAAGTAAACTAGTTCTCCGATTTGTAAAACTCCTAGTTCTGACAATAGAACTAGAAGTTTAACAACAGAACTATAAATGCACAATAACTTTAACAGCATCAATTCATTCTATCAAACCCAGTTAAAGATGACTTTCTGATTCTAGGTCGGGGCGCAACGAAGCTTGGAAGTCGAAATACACGGGTAAGTTGTTTATGCCTAGCTATCTTGGTCGCGCAATGTCGACGACCGCATTTGTTTCGGGTTGTTTGGGCTCATGATAGATCCCTAAGTAAATGGCAACACTTTTGTCACCAAGGCACTCAATGTGCGTGAACAGAATGGAAGGGGTTCGGCGAACTTTGCAAGTCATTCACACAGTTTTTAGATGCGAACTTAAGCTTCACGATATAAACTCTCTTGAAAAGAGTAGGGTCGATTTAATTTTGTTTGATGATCTAAAGTGAGAGAACCGTGAGAGAACAGTGAGAGACTGCGGGTTGGTTTAAAACCAAATCAAAGTACAATAATCTGCTTAAAGATGGTCGGACATGATGAAATATAAATGTACAAATACCAAACACTAGAATCATTCCCGTAATTCATTTTTGCTGTTTCTTAATTAACCCTCTTCAAAATAAGAATAACAAAGGAATAAGTGTTGCTACTTAAAATTAGTTTACTTGCATAAGAAATTCAACTACCGAACAAAAAAATCTATACCTACTAAAATGATCGAAACTCTTCAAATACAGTCATATAAACAAAGTTTTGTGTTTTATTTCCGTTTCATAAATAATATCCAGTAGCTTAATACTGAGATTTTCCCTTATAAATTCAATTATAAACAAGGAAATGTTTACCATACCAGAACACATACATCCTAATCAGCTGGTATTCGTATAATTTCATCGCAGAATACCTCGAAGCCGCACTTTAATATAACTTTTGAAAGGTGCCTTCAAAGTTTCACGGTGCTGCTTCATTTCATCTGTTCCATATGTATGAGATTGGTGTTGGCAATGTGGGTAAACCTTTGTTCGGCCTTACATCTTCTGCCTGATTAATTTCGTTACGAATACCAAAATACTTATGGGCTTACTACAAAAGAAATCGGCAGTGTTGAACGCGTGCTTAAATAATATTCAGCTGACTAAAAGCGTATGTCTCATTAAGGTAATGTCATTTGTGCTGTCATTCACTATGAATTGGCCGTGTTACCTATAATCGCGCACTCCCGCGAATCCCAGGTCGAGCCAAAAATAGTTTCTGAGATTTTCTGTCATGAATTTCTAAAAAAAACAGCTCGGAGTCGGGAAGTTGGCGGTGTTACACCCCCGTGCCTCGGAAAGCACGTTAATCCGTTGATCCTGCGCCTCATCTCTCTCCGGTCAAGTCGCATTGCCGTCTCACCGAATTTTGAGAGTGATGGAACAGTGAGTGCACCTGTGTATTGGGTTCACACTTGCGCACTATAATATCTCCTGCGTATTTGGCTGATCTCTGTTGAGATTGGCCGCCGTAGTCGAAATCGGCCAGGAGGACTATACTACTATAGTTGGTATCTTTTTTATAGGATACGTATGTCCAATAACTACGACTCCGCTGTTCGTATATCTCAATGCTTTATCTCGTAAGCTGTGATAGCTAGACAGTTCACAGATAAGAAATTTTCTTACAGATCTATTTCTTTTGCCGCTATAAAACAAACGCTAAAGAATAAAGAATTAAATAAACATTCAAGGTCAAATGGGCAACTAATCAAGTTAATAATGGTATACTTCTTGCTCGAGTCTGACACGTGCTTGGCAGGTTTTTCTGATAATATGAGTATGCCTAGTATCCCTTTAAATGATGGTACCAAATTTTACTTTGGTCATGACATAAATATAACATGGTCATGAACTAGTATGAATAGAGTAGTAGTAGTATTTTTGAGTATTGACAAAGTAATACCAGGCCACTCAGAAAATTTCGCGAAAAACTTTTTTCTACTTGAAAGACTGGCTGGTTATATTCTTTTTTAAGTAAAAAAAATTGGTTGCCTGTAAAGTCGGTATACGCGCGAAAGTTTTACGTGACAACGACTCTGAGTGGTAAAATAATTTTAATGTGAATATTCATTCGTATAACATGAACCGGTGTGTATGCCTATCTCTCTCTCTCTCTCTCTCGCTCTGTCTCTCTCGCGCGGAGCGTGAGCGGAGCAGCGTAACGCAGTTTCTTGAGGTGTCACCCGGCAAACCAATTTATAAGACGTTGTCACGTCAAAAGCACATTCCAATTTTAGAACTTCCCTTCGTTTAACTTTTTTACGAGCCATTTAAAATTATCGTGTCTGACTGAAACAGATCTACGCCGGGAACATTATCGCGCTATGATTTTCTATCATATCGCGTACGAAAAACTTCAAATGGCATAAGATGAGGGCACATCTAAAGCAACTGTTTATAAGGTATAACGAATTTTAGCGCGGTCGTTTAACTTTGGCGGTTGAAAAAGAAGTGGTTGCCCTTTAACGGCTGTTACAGAAGAAAACGTGCTAGCAGTGAAACATTTAGTTCAAGACAACAAGCGTGTGACAGATTGAATTAGGAAGCATTTACGACACAAACATCTTCGCGTGAACTGTATAGTTTTCTGTTTCTTGTTTTTAACTGTTTAGTTCGATAGATAAATTTGATGCAAGCTCGTCTCGGCGTGTTTATGACATCGTTATAGGTGATGTTTCCTGGATCAAAGAAGCATCAACGCTAAATAGTATACTACTTCATGCTTGCCAGAAGTTTACTCTGTTGTAAGCAACAGGCGGCCAAACGCAAGGCTCCGCGGGTTTACTGCTTCACCATGACAGCGTACACCGCGCTCTAAACGTGGATTACCTGGACAACATTCCGGTTAAACTTTGGGTCACCATTCTAACAGCCCTGATTTAGCACCGTCTTCCCGACCGTTCTACACCGACTTTTTTATTTCAAAAAATAAAAAATCAGTTTGAAGGAATACAATTTTCGTCGCCAGAAGATCCGCTATTAGCGTTTGAGCAGAGTGTAAATGAAATGTCTGCAGCGGACTGAAAAACGTATTTCCAAAATTGGTTTAGATGCATGAATCTCTGTATTGAGGTTAAGGGTGGTTACTTTGATGAAGAAGATTTAATAAAAACATTTATATCTATCTATTATAAATCATAAATTTTATTTGCATCAGTTATAGGGTACAAGCAGATGGTAATAAAGCTTAAACTAAGAGCACTATAACTTGCCTATGGTGAGGCGTACAAAATTATTTAAAACATTCACAGAATGTTATGAATTAAATTACATTATTTACTTATATATGTAAATGCAAGATCACTTGCCTAAATTATAAATATTTAAGTGTATTACCAAAAGAAAATAAAAACTATAAGTTATAATAAGTATAAAAGCTATAAGTTAAGTGGATATTTTATCATTAAAATATTCCTCCAATGAATAATAGCCCTTTTCCAAAAGTATTTTAAATAGTGTGGTTTTAAATCTATTGTGGTTTAGTTCTTTCAATGAGTCTGGTAGGTGGTTGTATATTTTTGGTGCTATTGTATAAACACTATTGGAGAAAAAGCTTGTGCGTGATGGGTAGTGAGGTAAGATGTATATTTTATTTCGCGTTTTCCGATGGTGTTTCGTGACTCTTGATTTGAAATAGTTAAGGTGTCTATTGACGAATAGGCAAATTTGAAAAATGTAGATACAAGGTAGATTTAGAATATGTAGTTTTGAGAACAATGGTTGACAGCTAACCGTTTGATTAACGCCGTACATAGTACGGACTGTTTTTTTTTTTGCGCACGAAATACTGGCAAGAAGTTGACGCAAGCGGCGTTGCCCCAGTGAATTATTCCATATCGGAGATTGGATGCTACAAAGCCGTGGTATGCAGTAAGAGCTGCTTTTTGTGAGACTATTTTGGTTAGTTTTTTTAAGGGATAGTTGAATTTACTTATTTTATTGCTCAAGTAGTGAGTATGAGGTTTCCAATTCACAGAACTATCAAGAATTACCCCTAGAAAACGGATTTTACTGACTTCTTCTATATTGTTGTTACTGTGTTGGATAGATATATTTGGCTTTGTTTGCTGTGGTAGGCTAAACTGCATATATTTAGTTTTTTCAAAATTAATTTTCAGATCGTTAGCGTCCATCCAAGTAACTATACTATCAAGTGCTTCATTAATCGATTGTTTATAGGTATTTTTATCTTTACATTTAATCAACAACGTGGAATCATCTGCAAATAAAAACATTTCATGATTCACACATAGCGGAAGATCATTAATGTAGATCAGGAATAATAGTGGCCCAAGAATACTGCCTTGGGGCACACCATTTGTAACAAATTCTAGTTTGGATTGTGCGTAAGTTGAATGTTTGTTTTGATCAATGTATGCTATTTCCGTATATTGAGGTCTTTTTTCTAAATATGACGATAAAAGATCGTAGACTGGTCCTCTTACTCCATAATTGTAAATTTTAAATAAAAGTTTTTTGGGGGATACTAAATCAAAAGCTTTGCTCATGTCCATGAATATGGCCGTTACAGGTATGCTATCATTAACACATTCAGATACACTGCGCAGGAGATGAAAAATGATGAAAAAAAAAGTAGTGTAGCCTTATTGCTGAGATTTCGTGTAAAAGCCAACCCAGCTTTATTGATACCCGGGGCACATTCTATCAAACGACAAATGTGACATTGTCTTGCTTTATATCTTTGTTCTAGTTCGCCTGAAAATGTATCATCGTCTTGCTAGTTGATTTTGTATTCTTGGTACATTCGTACCAAGTACGATACGTACGAAGTAAGTGGATGGAATCCATTTCTAGAAATATGTTCACCCTGTATGCCTTTACTTTGCTTACGAATGATATGAACTCTTTTTTTAATGTGGCACGTAGTTAAAAAGGCTTAGCTCTAAGGCAAATTTATTAATATACTAGCAACCGCCGGCGACTTCGTCCGCGTGAACTTTAGTATTGCCATCTAAAATGCCCTCAAAACTTAACCGAGTGGCGCCATCTATCGGGAAGCTAATGAGTTTATGTTTCAATTTTTATATGAGTTTGTGATGTTTTGTCGCGGAAAAATGTAGTATATGTTACTCTCTAGCCTCTTACCTACCTGTACATAAAATAACATATCCGTTGCGTCGTGAAACAAACAAGCTGAATTTTCCATATTTTTTTTAATTAATTTGTTACATCAATCAATACGTATTCTAATTTACACGGATTTCTACTCTAAAAAACCTCAAGTGGGTTTATCTCGCAATCTCGCAGTAGTTCAGGCTTACATGTAATATAAAATATATTTTTAAAGGGTTTTACATTCTTTGGAGTTTGAGTTACAAATATTTTACAAATAAATATTTGTGTAGTCTGTTTTTGTAAAGACGCTTTTGAAAACAGCTCTATTTCGATAAAATTTCCAATATACAGACAGATGTATGTGGGCGACAAATCCACCCACGATCTAGGAATCATGTCTGGCTATTTTCTTGTTCTTTTTTTACATTAAGAACAAGACAAACAAGAAAGTTGTCAGACCCAGACTACCCAGACAATAAACTTTTATGCTTTAGCATTGAAGTTTATTTTTTGCCTCATTAATTAATAAATATTCTGCCTGAACAACAAAACATGAACGAACGTTTTGTCATTCTATCAAGAATAACATTTTGAGTAAAGTATCTTTACAGATACGCATTAAAACTACATGACTTATTGATTGGAAAATTAAACATTTACAATGACGTAGCTCGATGCATATAAATAGTATTTATATAAACGAGGCTATATTAATAAGTGTGACTCATAAATCTTTTCCATTTAGCAGATTTTGATGACTTAACGGCCTGATAAGCCAAATCACTAGAATCATAGAAGTGAAAAGTAATACACCAACGTAACCTCCAGGTATTATACTACAAGAAAGGACAGATTTTCAACGTTTAAAGTACGAGTATAAACTAAAATTGTGAAACCTAGTCTCAATACCATGAAAGAATTATTGTAAAAAAAAGAAAAACACTGCCACCTTGTCTGTCTTATAAATAAAACATTTACGGCAATTGGGGAATCCATCCAACTGGTTCGCTTTGTTTTCTATTAGCCCAAATAAAGGATCTTCGACAATAAGCACTATTGAATAATACGTCTGCCCTTTGTACCTTTATTTGTTAGCCGCTTTGAACTTTGATTGGGAGTGGAGCTTGCAATTATTATTTGTTTCGTTTCGGATTATTCGGAGCGAGAAATACGGCCCAGTTCTCACTGTCATTTCTGGCCGTCTCGTGTGATCGTGTGTGATCGTGTTCACGTGATCAGAGCATATTTTAACCAAATCTGAATCGAAAAGAGGTCGATTTTCATATACAACTGTGTAGTTAAAAAATGAAAAAGAAGACTGACTTGTGACAAAAAGTTAAACTATCTTGTACGAGCTAGCATCGTACGTGGAAATTGCTCAACATCGGAGCGGCGTCAGCGACCCACATACAGCGGCTAGCCGATGGACCCTCAACGAGCACTGTTGGCATTCTACACCTCAACATATCTTTCCATGAATTCATAGTGTAAGTTCAATATAAATACATTTTCATTAGCACCAATAAAATAGATACCAACCGTCAGTGTTAGAACAGTCGCGCGCGCGCATCGGTAACGATCGAGCGTGTTTGTGTCAACAATCCGCACCGTAGCGGTTACAGTAGTAAAAATGTCGAACGTTCTCAAATGTGATAAATGCAACATCGTCATTGACGAGCTACTCTGTTACATACAAAATAATGTTTCGGTTGTGGATGAAGTGACAATGGTGCGAATTTGTACGTCAGCATTCAAAAGCGAAGAAATCAAAAATTCGAAATCACTCCTGTTCGAGACGACGCCAACGGACGTTAGAAAAATATTGCGGAAGAGCAAGGGGAAAGAAGACCGCGACGTTTTAGACATCATCAACCTTTTTAAATCATCGGAGCCGGATGCTATTCCCGTTTTTGTAGCTAGACAATTGGACAAATTACCGCCTATTTTAATGGATCATTTGGACTGCTCAAAACTGTTGAAGGATATGACAAAGTTAAGAACGGAAATTGAAAATATAAAATCAAATTTTGCCACCCTGGACAACTTAAACGAATTGAAGGCGGCAGTACTTTGCATTCAAAACGATTCATTACCGCCGCCAACATCGGCCTTCAAAGTAAATAAAAAGCGTGGTGCATGGCGTGATAGTGGCCCTATGGGTCTATCGCACGACTGTTATGTCCAAGAGAATGAATCGCGCATGGATAACTATGAAACGATGTGTAATACATCACCGTTAACCCAATATAGGGAAATGGAGGTAGTGCAAAATAAACAAAGCGAGCAGGATTCGAATAGATGCCAACGAACAACACCGGCGGAGCGCGGTGAGATAAGAGCGGGCGTCATCGGCCGCGGTGAGGGGGGTGTTCATTTGCCGGTTCAAATATCCTCCGCGCCCCTCCCTACGTCATCAGTCCCGCCGCTGTGCCATGACGAGCCGAGTGCTGCGACCGGTTTGGAGGCGAGCGCTGCAGTGACGTCACATGCATCGAGTCACACGCAAGGGCAAGGAGCAAGCCAGCTGATCGCTGCAAATAAGGCCGGCTATAGTCGTGAAGTGCAGGAGCATGCATTGAGTGGTAGCGAAACAAAAACGGATGGAAGTAATATTAACAATGAAAGATGGCAGACAGTCCACCACAGAAAAACCACGAAATATCGCTATTCAGGCAAGTCGGGTGTGGCCCGCGATTTGGAGTGTACGTTTAGGGCGGCAGAACGTAAAATTCCCATGCTTATCACTAACGTGCACATGTCGGCAAACGAAAGCGATATAGTAAAACATATACAAAACAAAACTCAGGAAACTGTGACTTTAGAAAGAATAAACATGAAGTATGAAAGAGGACATAAGGCCTACAAGTTTCTAATATCAGAGAATAATTTGTCAAAGTACCTAGATGAAAATCTGTGGCCTGCGGGTGTAATATTTCGCCGTTTCGTTAATTATAATTATAGGACAGCTATCGGTACCCATATTCGTGAGGGTGACGGCCTGTATAAACAAAAACATGGATAAGGGCCCCTACACTATCGCCACGTTTAATTGCAAAAACGTCAAGCGTTCTGTTGATGACATTAGAGGAATCTGCCGTACGTGTGATCTAGTGTGTCTCCAAGAGACGTGGTTGCAGACAGATGAATTACCCTTTATCGGCACTATTGACAGCGGCTTCGGTTACACAGCGACTTCAGCAATGGACACATCTGCAGGCATCGTGCGCGGCCGCCCTTACGGGGGCGTCGCGCTATTATGGCGATATACAGCGTTCCAACAAGTGTCAGTGTTGAAGTGCGATAATCCGCGGATCTGTGCTATTAAAACATCTACTAGTGATAAATCAATCGTAATAATGAGTGTCTATTTACCTACGAACTCGTCAGATAATTTACAAAATTTTACGGATTGTATGAGTGCCATAAACGCAATTGTTGATGAAAGTGGAACCGACTCAGTGTTTGTGTTGGGTGATTTCAATGCTGATCCGGGTGAGTTGTTCTACAATGAGCTTATATCTTTTTGTAAAGAGCATCAGTGGTCATGTGTAGATACAGAGATGTTGGGGCTGGACTCGGGAGCGTTTACTTTTATCAGTGACGTTCACGGGACTAGTAGTTGGCTGGACCATTGTATAGCCACTCACGCGGCGAGGCAAGCCGTTGTCGTCGGACCATTTTCCTCTAATAATAGAACTTAATCTTAATTGTATTGCTTCTAAAATTAAATATACGGCAACTTGTTTAAATAAAGGTGTAACATGGGGTATAAAAAATGACGAACAGATTGGAATGTATACCAATCAGTGTAATAATAGGTTAAAATTGATAGATTTCCCAACTGAATGTACCGACTGTGCCGACTACTTCTGTGCCGACCGTGACCATATGCTTGTCCTTGATACACTGTACTCTGACATTGTGACTGCTCTCCGCGAGGCGGCGAGGGCAGTGGCGGGTCGGGGGGGCGCGCAACGGGTGAGACGGGGCGGCTCATGCATCACAGGCTGGAATAAACACGTCGCTCGGGCTCACAGGGAGGCCAGGTCTAAGTTTAATCAGTGGGTGCTGTGTGGTAGACCTATGTCAGGTCCCATTCATAAAGAAATGTGTGATAGCAGAAGGGTGTTCAAGTCTCGGCTAAAATGGCTCCAAAATAACCAGGATCAAGTCATGATGGACGCGCTTGCTGTTAGGCATAGTAACGGTGATTTTCGTGGTTTTTGGAGAAGCACAAATAAAATGAATGTACGACCGGGACTTCCTGTGAGAGTCGACGGTGTAAGCGATCCCAAGGACATTGCAAATCTTTTCAAGGACCATTTTGCCATTAAATCGTTGCTGAACCCGGCGGCTGAGGTGTTTAAGGCTGATAAAATAGGTCAGAAGGTTGGGACTCGTTATCTCGCAAAAGATGTTACCAGCATTATAAAATCCATGTCAAGAGGCAAGTCCCCCGGGCATGATGGGCTCAGCATTGAACACCTACAGCATGCTGGACCACATCTCGCTAGAGTCTTGGCTATGTTTTTCTCCCTGTGCGTGAGTCACTCGTATTTGCCAGAGGCTTTTATGAAAACGTTAGTCGTACCTATAGTCAAAAATAAGACGAGTGATTTAACTGACAAAGGTAACTATCGGCATATCTCGCTAGCTACTATAATAGCAAAGATATTCGACGGTCTGCTTAATGTTCAGTTAAATAAATACGTTGAGCTCCACGACAATCAGTTCGGTTTCCGTCCTCGTTTGTCCACTGAAAGCGCCATACTGTGCTTAAAGCAGACCGTCAAATATTACATCGATCGAAAAACGCCCGTTTATGCGTGCTTTCTTGACTTGTCGAAGGCCTTTGACCGTGTCGGGTACAACCTGTTGTGGGACAAGCTTCGGGACATACATCTCCCTCAGGAACTCATCACTTTGTTCCAGTATTGGTACGCACACCAATCTAACACCGTCAGGTGGGCGGGCGCAATGTCAGACACATATCGGCTGGAGTGTGGAGTGAGACAGGGTGGCTTGACCTCTCCAACCCTGTTTAATCTCTATGTTAACGACCTGATTGTGGCGCTCAGCAGTCATCGTGTTGGATGCCATATTGACGGGATATGTGTCAACAACTTAAGTTATGCTGATGATATGGTTCTGCTGAGTGCCTCGATCTGTGGTCTACGGAAGCTGCTGAGTGTGTGTGAGGAATATGCGTCTGGTCACGGTTTGCTATACAATGTCAATAAGAGTCAGCTCATGATCTTTGAGGCTGGTGGTGCGAAGTGCCCAGACACGGTTCCCCCAGTCAGGATGAATTCAGTTCCTCTGCAAAGAGTCACTGAGTTTAAATACTTGGGGCACATACTCACCACCAACCTCAACGATCACGCCGATATGGAGCGGGAGCGGAGGGCGCTGTCGATAAGGGCAAACATGATAGCTCGCAGGTTTGCCAGGTGCTCAAAAGAGGTCAAAGCGACGCTCTTTAGGGCGTATTGTACCTCGCTCTATTCGAGCAGTCTGTGGGCTTGTTATACAGCGAAAAGCTACAGCTCTCTCCGCGTCCAATTTAATGATGCGTTCAGGGCGGTGTTGGGGTTGTCCCGATTCTGCAGTGCCTCGGGTATGTTTGCGGAAGCACGCGTTGACTGCTTTCATGCTACTATGCGCAAAAGAGCTGCATCACTGGTACGCAGAGTCTGGGCCAGCTCCAACACCGTCCTGGCGATGATAGCCTCAAGACTGGACTCTTTTTATATTCGGCATTGCTGTGAAAGGCATTGCTCTGTCTCGAGGCCAAAAAGATTGATCTAATGGGTTCGTATTATTAAGGTTATTATGACATGTAATTATTTAATTTTTAATTTTTATTTTATTTTCTTTAATTCAATCAACATCATTAATTTGTATCAATAATAATTTAATGTAAATTTTAAAAATATGACATTCAATTTTTCCAGTCTGACTTTCAATTTTATTTAATTAATTTATTTAAGTGTAATATAAGAATATGGGTGTAATTTACCTGAAATAAAGATTTATTATTATTATTATTATAGAACGGCACACAACGGGTTTGTTTCTTGCTATAACTTCCCTTTCAACTCAAATATCTCAAAACTGTAGACACACCCTACATATCTATAGTTAAGGTTCTTGAAGATAAAGAAGTCCTTCTGCAACTTGCTTTGTTACAATTGACTGCAGATAGATTACATCCAACAACAACTCCCCATCCAACTATTCAAAGCAATACCTATATTCGTTTCACATTCGAATATGATTACAATGGCGGCATAAATCACAAATTTTCAGCCAATTGAAATACGTTTGAGAATTTAATTTAAACGCTTAAGTGAGAAATGTGTTCGCTTAGTGGTCATATGATTATACATCCGAAGCTGAATTAATAGTATTTAGCGAGAAAGCGCAGCTGGATTAATTTGCATTCACAGTAAGTCATCTGTTTGAATTAAGTTACTTTATTTTTTAGCCAATGCAATTTTCTTGACAATATGAAATTAAAACACACTTAGAGAAATGCTGGCTGCAGCCTAAGGAGCCACTCAAAGAAATTCGATCCGGTGAGTAAGTGTCACGGTAGCTCAATAGGTTAGTGCAATCGCCCGGCTTGCGAAAGGTGCGGGTTTGAGTCCCGCTTGTGGCCGTTCATTTTTCTTTGAGTGTGTGTTTAATTTCACATTACTTTTTTGACCAAAAATACCGGATTCATCATCGTTTAAGTTGATTATTGAATTGCTTACACTTGCCAAGAAGGCATAATATCAGTGTAGGTCTCATCACATCTGACGTGTCGTGCCGTGACGCATCAGAACGCAATCGGTTTCATACATTTAGCAGATCGCATCACGACACGTCACATTACACTAGTATAAACGTTACCATACTAAATGTATGAAACCGATTGCGATTCTTACCTTTATGGTTTTTGCTAACCACGTTTCATCCTAACGGCTGCGTTGGTATCAAGAGGACAATGTCCTCTATATAAATACTTTAATATTAATTAGATAAATTAGCAAACCGAATATACAAATTTTTAAAAAGCCGCCTTTGACGAAACCTGCGTCAAATTTAGATTGCTAGCAAAATAGAAATGTATTTTCGTCAAAAATAGGCACACAAATTATGGACATTACATCTCGTAATAAGTTTGTAAAATAAATTGTTGGTAATTATACATCAGGTTTGGCCCCATCTGTAAAGGCAAGTTTAAAAAAAATAGGGATCCCTAGCGGCATCAGACTCAGTCAATAAAAACAATTGAGACACGTCAATTTTTCGATTGACAACACTTTGTGATGACGTCACAGGGGACGGGCTCAGAAAGAAAACCTTCCCAGTTTTGTTTCGCTCTGATAAAGCAAAGAGTACTTGCAAATAAAGTTAAGGATTTATTTGGATTTTATTTCGAAAAAAAAAGGAAAAACAAAACATAAATTATAGGAGTTACTGAAGTGGAAGAAGTTAATGTTTACAACTGGCCGAAAACAGTATTTAGTTGGGGGAAAGTTGACAGAGTTGGTTAATTTATCTTTCGACACACACTTCCACACACTCCTGGCACACTTTCCAGCATAGAATAAGCTTTCAAAACAAAACTATTGCAACACTCTGCATCGATACTACCGTTTTATTCGATAACTCTCCCACCGCTATTCACGTGGTAGGTGTAAAAAAGGTACTATGAAGGGTGACAGCAGAAAATACTGGCCGGTTTTCGAATTAACTCCCGAACTTTGTATGCGACGCGGCAGCGTATGATTTACCGAGCAATACTCTCGCGTGTGTGCACATGCGTGTAACTCTAGTCAACGCTGGCAATAACCTAATTACTCTAACTAGCTGCGATTTTATGCATGACTGGATAAAACATCTCTAATAATAAGACCGGATGAGTAAAAGATATTAAAGTAATTACAATACTTTACTTTCATTGATTACTCATTCTGGCCGACAATGCGATCGGACGTGTCGATATTTTAAATAGTGAACTAGTGAACAATAATTACGAGACTACGACCTAGTTTTTATATAACGTGAAATCTATGTCGTCGCGTTCTTTGAGCGTTATTATTATGTACAGTGCGTATAATTAAAAGAAATGGAAGGTAGCCCCTTCAATCGGAGTGGCCTAACCCGCCGCAGCCCGCCGCCCTCCCCCGCGCTCGCGCATCCACCGCCCGCCCCGCAGGAACATGAAACTATTGCAGTTGTATCCACGGCCGAGATCCAGAACTGGATGAAGACCATTGAACTGTGCCTAAACGAGGTCTGCAGTATCGCTGCAGATGGAAAACTCAATTCGGACCAGAAAGTTAGGATACATAACCTATGCAGAAAAGTAAGTCACGGAACTTCCCAACTGGCCGTAGAATACCAATCCATCAAGCAGAAGACCATTCTCGCGAATACAAAGTTGAATGACATGAAAGAAAAATGTGTGTTCTCACAGAAAATTGAAGACCTTAAGCTGAGTTTCGAAGAGTGTTCTAGACCTGCCCAGCAAACAGCTTCTTTTGCTGACATACTAAGGAAAGGTCCAAATAACTTTGTACAACCCAGCAACATTAGCTCAATATCGATTTATCCTACTGACAAAACAAAGTCCAGCGAGGATACTAAGACCCTTGTCCAGACAATCATTCGACCGGAGGAAATGAAACTGCACGTGAGGGGACTACGCAAAACAAAGAATGGTGGAGTTATAATCAGCACCGACACCAAGAATGACATCGAAAAGCTGAAGAAATCACCGCAACTAATGACCTTCGGCCTTACCGTAGATGAGATGCATAAGCGCCAGCCCAGAATTGTAATTATCGGAGTGCCCTCATCAATGAAAGAAGTTGATGTTTTTAGTTGCATTTTTCACCAAAATTTAGCTGACAAACTTACATCTACGACACTGGACTCATTTTTGTCTACAATTAAATTAAGTCATAAGTCAGGAAAAAAGGATGCTGAAACATGCAATTACGTCATACAAGTCCCCGCACACATACGTAAGGCCTTAATCAGTAGTGAAAGAGTTTACGTTAACTGGTCCTCTTGCCCTGTTAGAGATTTTACACTGGTGACACGGTGCTATAAATGCCAGCAGTATGGTCATGCAGCCAAAACGTGCCGAGGGGACACCAGCACCTGTGGCCATTGCGGAGAAGTGGGCCATGCTATGAAGGACTGTCCGCAGAAGACCGAACCACCAAAGTGCGCTACATGCCTGCGCTTCAACAAGCCTAGCGCGCACAAAACAGGAGATACCGACTGTCCTGCCAAAAAAGCTGCTGAAACCCGTTACATAAACTCAATTGATTATGAGGGCACTTAATACCTTTTACCTTATGTTTATTGTTTTAGAATACGGTAGTTGACACCACCAATCGTTGACGTACTTTTTATCAACTGTCAAAACGCTTTTCTTCATAGAGCTTGTATGGGAATAACACACTTTGACGTCACCGCGTGCAATGCCGACTGAGTGACTAATTATCATTTGAATAGGCTTGTTTCCACTATGAAAGAAATATTCAAAAACTGATTTTCTCTAAAATAATTCATAATTTCAGATGCCTTTACACTAATATTTTTCTGCAGTTCGTATTATTTGATTTTTAATTGGAATTCAAATGATAATTAGTCACTCAGTCGGCATTGCACGCGATGACGTCAAAGTGTGTTATTCCCATACAAGCTCTATGAAGAAAAGCGTTTTGACAGTTGATAAAAAGTACGTCAACGATTGGTGGTGTCAACTACCGTATTCCAATTAAAAATCAAATAATACGAACTGCAGAAAAATATTAGTGTAAAGGCATCTGAAATTATGAATTATTTTAGAGAAAATCAGTTTTTGAATATTTCTTTCATAGTGGAAACAAGCCTATTACCTTAATTAACTTTTTTCGCTAAATACTTACTCTCACTTTGAACGCTAGTTTTCGATAATTATATATAGTTCTTCACCTAATTTTAATTAAATAGAATAAGAAAAACACCTATACGTGATGTTAGCAAGTCAATTATTGACCTAGATTAGAAATTAAAACTGCTGACGCCCTTGACTCACTCAACTATAGAAAAATGCTGATTTAGTCATCAACCTTTACTAACCTAGTTTTATATTGATGATATTAATTACTTAGTGTGTAAATATTTTGTAGTTTCATGTTTTTGTTTACTAGTTATTACTCAAAGCAAGAAATATAAGCTCTTTCTAGCCTGAGATACAGGTTTAACCTAGTTCAGGCAAAGGAAGTCTTCTATCTCGGTGTAATTTTAAGCTCTAATGTATTAACTTTTGTTCATTGAAACTGAATAAATGATTTATTTATTTATTTATTTAAAATCTTAATTAGCAAATGTTACAGATAACCTACCTTAGGTTTAAGGCAGCATCGTAGAAACGATAATGACATCTATTCTGTGAATACTATTTGATAATTTTTATATTATAATCAATATCTATAAGAAATAGTCAGGCAGAGTACAAAAATGTTGGATACCTATCATCTTTGCAATGAATGAAAGCTTCTACATTTGTCTAAAGTTCCCTAAATTTGTCCTTCTTCATCAATAGAAATTACTCTACATAAAGGTTATTATTAATAATATAGGCGTTTCAAAAATTTAATCCTCCAGTTTTTATGATCAAGTTTTAATCCAATCCCCATCTTATTCAGATTCTATTTACATTTGATAGAAACTGATACGACTTGAAAATAAGTATGACGTCTACAGAAATCCCTGAGGACCAAATTTTCCCTGTGGCTTTGAATCGAAGATTGTATGATTAAAAGAAAATGGAGATAGCATGTCACAAAATGTAGTTTGGATTTGAAAGTTTACAAAGAAGTAAATGAGCAGTTATTATTACATTTTAGTAAGAGTCAAAAGATTATTTTTTTAAATTTGGTAAGGAACTAGCTTACTTTTGAAAATGTGTAATAACTTCAGTGTACCCTAACTCTAAAGCAAATAAATGTTTTCTATTCTATTCTAACTGTCGACTTTATTAATTTATGACGATAGTTTAAGTAAAGAAGACGATTGTTTTAAGAATTTTTATCATTCATAAAGCCTCTAAATATGGTATTTCTCTAATTTTGGACATTCGACCAACCTTTTCGGTGTGTTCTACCAAAGGTCTGCGTAGTGACCTATCACGCACGACCGTCTGAAATAAAATAAAAGACCAAAAACATAGGTAAAACTATCAGACATATGTTTATTTATTTAAGCTTTATTGCACAGCAAAACTATGTACAAAAGGTGGACTTAACGCCGTAGGGCATTCTCTACCAGTCATACCTTTGGTCTATGTTTTTGGTTTTTTTATTTTATTTCTAATAATCTATTAGACTAGAGCTGAGAAAGCAGAAATCCTGCGTCTACTTACCTCAACGTCATTAGAGTTCGACGGATTTTTGAAGTCGTGTGTCGCGTAAAACTTTTGCCGCTCCAAAGTAATGTTATGCATGATATCCATTTTGGGAACGACTCGTTCCCATAGTGACTCGATCAGATTCACCTCCGCTACTCAGTTAGAAACATCATTTCTCTCATTGTTTTTCACCGCGCCAACTTTCCCATTCGAACGTCACGTCTGTGTTTATCATTTTTGACTATTAATGAGATGTCGCGTCCTATCGTCAACTCATCTGAAACGAAGAGAAAAATATTTCAAATGGGGTCCATTTAATGCTTGCTTATTTAATAAAAGGTACATCCTACATTTGGCAGTCTTTTGAGCGTTTATTTTATTTCTAAGATAAAACGTTATTTTAGGACGTGGTCCGTTTTACTGCCGTGATTTAATATTATTCAACGTTCTCAGAAAAATCGGCATAGATTAAAATGGGACGCGATGACGCGTTTTCCTTAAAATTAAAGGAAAAGGATACAATGGGATCGAGAATTAACGCCAAGTACTTGTATTTATTATATTTGATGCTGGTATTTACAATAACTCTATATAGTGATTTGATTATCGCACTATATTTGTTGCAGAAAAAAATATATGGCTAATTAAACTACTTGTACGAGTACGTTTAAAAAGCAAGAATAGTTTTCACATACCATACTTGAGAAAGTTAAAATCTAGCTTTAAACTAGGTACTTAGACATGGTCAATCCCTTTATTGACAGTCAAGAATTTGATATCCACAAAAAATATAGAGTAACAGAGTCGCAGATGAGCGCACGGATGGTTTTCAAACGATTATGCACAAGAAGACAAACAAATTATAAGGAGGAGGAGGCTACTCCTTATAATTTGTATGGCCGTATCGTTATATCGACTGTTGCTAACATGGCAGTCTAAAGATGCGTACAGGTTATATAACATAATAATATTACATAACATGTCATAAAACAATGTTATATAACACGATTCAGTAATGTGGAGACTGATTGTTATAAAACACAAGGCATAGGAAATGGTAAAATAAAGTTCAACAAAGTTATATGAACGAGATGAAGCTCTGCAGGAGCGACTTACGAATGTAATTAATTACGATTATTACCACTTTGGTGGTGAATAGTATTCAATTGTGTACGTATTGTATAATGTCGAAAAGTTTAAAAAAATGATAGATAGATAGATGACAGATAATGTGGACGTTTTACATGACACAAGTTATACAACATGTTACATAGTCTGTACGCACCTTAAGAAGTCATTGTGTGATAAACGGAAATAATATGAAAAAGCTAACATGCACACTTTTACTTATCGATTTTTGACATGTAGACACGGTCGACGATACATACGTATCGTCGAACCTTTTTTAATTTTCGAACCGATTTTATCTAACCGTACCGTGACCACTTCACGGTACGGTTAGATAAAATCAAACTTCAACTTTCCATCAACTTTCTGCGTCTACAATCATCATCTTCATCATCATCATTATCAACGTCACCATCATCTTGATCACCATTAATGACGGCAGATACGCACAGCCTATTTTCACCCGCCAGTTTGGGTGAGTCATCATCGTCATCATCAT
The DNA here is from genome assembly GCA_963921415.1 of Pyrausta despicata. Lineage (NCBI taxonomy): Eukaryota > Metazoa > Arthropoda > Insecta > Lepidoptera > Crambidae > Pyrausta > Pyrausta despicata. The sequence goes on along the minus strand of OY992855.1, from coordinate 12,661,106 downwards.
CATCAGCACTATACAGGACGGTGCCATCAACAGCAGCCAATCGACGCGCGCCGCATTGCGTGAGTCATCATCATCATTCATAGTCATAATTACCATCATCATCATGCATCATCAAATTAAGGCAAGTGAGGGGGCGTCGCATCTACGCACGGTGCTATACAACGCTGGTCACAATGGCGGTGTATAACGCACTTGTGATAAGTCGATAGATTTAAGTTAGGATAGTTTACTATTGTACCAATAGATGGCGTTGTGCCCGGTTGACTCGCGGTACAGTATGTTTACACCGGGCCTTATAAGACCGTCGTTCGCTGTCTTATTTAACTTTCCATTTTTGGTGTTACTGACTGTGTCGTGACGTAATAAACCCGTAGTTGGGCTACGTTGGGCTTTTATTTATAAGCTAGTACACTCTCGATTTCGACCTAAACTCCCAGGGAGTTACACAGGCACAGTGTATAAGTTAAATTGTTACTAACAACCTTTGGATATTTTGTTATCTGAAATAAACTTATTACTATTATTTGTAAAAATTACTTCTTGCAGACGTTCTTAAAAGTGATTGAAGATTAACACAAGCTTTTCCTGCCAATAAAAATACTTAGATTGCACCATCGCTTCGAAGTCAGATGAGTTAAGTAACGAAGTAGTAGAGAAACTTTACATTATAATCTCAAAGGCATTGCGGCTGCCCTTTGACTTTTAAGTTGTTAATACATGGTGATTTACTTATATTTAGATTAGAGGCGCGTCTAATAACTTGAAAAGATATTGCATCATAATCTAAGTATTGAAAAAAATACTAGACTTAAAAAAACTATTAAATTACGTTAGTCAGACTTTGGCATATTTCCAGTTTATTTTTCAAGTCGTTATGCTACTTTAATTTCATTCATAAAGCATTTCATTTTATTTACATCGACAAAGTTGTAGTGACGTCATTAACCAGTGTACTACGGCTCCTAAAATACGAAAACTCTATCTTAAATAACCAAAACTATTTCTGGACATACAGAATATGAATCCACTAGCAAATCAACCAAGATTGAAGTAGGTACTAACTTCAAGTTTCGAACTTCGAACCCACGACGCTGAACGGTGATTCCCTAAATCTACACTCACTTAATTGCCCAGAGGAGCTCTAAGCAGATATTCGTAATCTGATCTTATTAGCTTCTACAAATTCACAAACTGGCTCTAAAACGTGACAGTCCCAGATAAGCAGTTGAAAACGTATCTTAACTTATATTCTTAATAAGCATTTTTAATTTCAAAAAAATTGTATTCCTAGATTTAATATACTATCCTTGAAATTGTCCTGATTTAGAAAATCTGTAATAAAGTGTCTGGATATAGATAATAGATTGCACTGTGCAGACAGTATCCGCGGCAGAGCGCGGTGCATTATGATAATCGCCATAAAACTACTCGGACAGAAGACATTTAATTAATCACATCAAGTACAAACTAGTAACTACACAGCAACTGATACCGTAGTAACTATTTAGTAATCTGTGCTGATACCCAGGCCTCTCTCACTCGATGTACTTGCGCGCGGTAATAGCCTACTCTCGCCCGCACCGACGGCGGTGCGAATTCAGTGGGCTGCCAACAACCGTCGGACGCGCTCACGACGCACTATAATTATTCGTGTTACGCTTACGATCAATTTAGTTTTCATACGAACCAAATTAGTAATCTGTGCTTGTTAAATGTTAGATGATAAATAGTTTTTGAGTTATGAATGAGGAAGTCAAAAGTGGCTCCAAATGGTTCGTTTAATACCTATTACACACGGTGCTGCTCGCCACTTCTGTCAGCTTGATCTTGGCTTGACACGCTACTGCGAGTCTAAATATGCTTTTATTTTCCTAATACACAATAGATAGGGTATTTGACGGATTTTTTTTATTGACTTAAAATGTTTATAGCAACACAAAATAGGAAGGTACTTGTTTTTAAATACCTTAATTTCAGCGATTTAGAGCATCAGACTTTCTAATTAGACATGGAGACCGCTACCAGTCAGTGACGTCACATGCTCGTAGCGCCATACTCTCACCGTGGAAAATTTCGTTTTAGAAAGAGATAGCAAGAGTCACGATTAAGTAGCTCATAATTCGCTTGTTATACCTAATACAGGCTAAATTTCTTATTTCACATTTGTTATTCAATAATATTATATTATTTCAACAACAATCAATCAAATACCATTTTAGGAAAATGTCGTTGAAATATTTTTACCGAAAGTGTCCAACCCTAGTTCGATTGTCTCAACGTCTCACGTCACGTGGTCTCGCGCAGCTGCGAAGCAATAGTGACATAATACTCAGAGTTGTAGGTGCATTTTTATACGCGGCAGAAAAAGTAGTCTATTAACGCTGTAGGTATCGTAATTTTTCAATGGAGTGATTTATCTGTTACGTAGTAACTATTTAGTAATCTGTGCTGATACCACCCTTTTCCTTGTAGCTTGTATTCAAATTTACAACTCATACAGGGTTTAAAAAAACCTTACCGAAGCCGAAAACCACGTATTCTGCCAATTATAACGATCATTTTTTTCCTTTACACCATACCTAGGAAGGTAACGGTTACTGAGGTATTGATGGTTAAAGTTTGAAAAAAAATTTGATGATTTTTACAAAAATGTCTACTGTCCGTTATAACTTAACTTTGTTCCAAAGAAACATGATAAAAATTTTCACTTGTTCTTTCATAAAAAGCCTCTAAATGGCACACTCTACAATGAACAACGCGCACTCGAACCGAACCGCGTCGCGGCGGCACGTATAGCAACACGCCCCGCAGTCACTTTCCCGCGTGTGCGCTGTACATTGCAAGTTAGATTAAATTGTTTTTTTTTATGTCAAAAAATGAAAGTGGTTTCCTAGCCAAAACTTCTTTTTCATACGATTTGTGTTTTTTCAGTTTGATGTCCTGAACGCGTGGTTCGGTAAGGTTTTTTTTTACACCCTGTATAAATCAGTTACACTATTGTGGAAGAAAAGTCACCGTAATGTTTTTAACGCCACGCAGACAAGGGAACAATGACTTACGCCCGTAGATACTTTATACCTTACACTGTTGCCTAACGAAAACGACATTCAAGGTGGCTAGGTACTTTTTCTTTGGTTAGGCATATTTTAGCATTATGCCTGTACCTACAAAATATTCTCACAAGGCCGAATTTTTTAACGTTGAATACTTGACTTTGTAAAGGATTCTCGCCATTTAAATAGCTGGACGGCTTTCAGGCTTACATCGACGAAGACGGGCAAAGGGTATTACGTAGTCGTTATTATTCATGCATAGGAGTGAAATGCTGGGACCAGTTGAATGCTTGAGCTTTTTAAAATCGATAGTACGTAACCTATACAGCTTGCCTAGGTAAAATGTTAACTGTAGTATACAAAGAACTACTGTGTACATATTATAGCTAACGGTAAGCGTTACGTAACCCCGAGATAAGGGGTTGAAGTTGTTGGCAGCATTTCCGTTGGAATTTTTTATCTTTGCAACAAGCGTGCCAAATTTTTTTGTTGTGCAAATAAAAATTTCAATAAGCACAACTCACCAAAGTTTAATAATAGAAGGAAGCTACATAAACTTTTTTTGTTTAAGGATTGTTACACCTGAGTGTTATTGTATACTTAGAGAACCTTTGAACAAGGCAAAATATTTGATGGGCAGTACGACATTGTGAAACGAGTATTAATATTTTGTTTAAATCTATTGCATACAGCTGAATAATACTAAATCGTAACGTCAAACTTGATATGAAAATAACAAAGTTCCTACACAAGCACACTCTACCCACAATATTATAAATAGCACTTACCCTAAGCTGTCTTTGACGCCTTCAATAATATTGTCTCGGAGATCTGTATAGATATTCAGCAAAATGTTTCAAGACACACGAGTTTAGAATAGAGAATAAAATAAGTATGCTATTTATTCTATCATTAAAAGTAACCTCTTTTTAATGGTTACCCAAAGTAAAACCAATTGTCACTAGTGTGCGAGTAAAAATATTTCTTTCAATGTTGAAATTAATTATGACCACCAATGAAACATCAAACTCTCATCAAAATCCCGACCAGAAACCAATAATAAACAACACTTGGCGACGGATGTTCCATATCAATCACGGATTAGCAATAACTGGCCGTTAATCTCGCTTCAAGGAAATAGACTCCGGTAGAACTTGGATGCTAGCAAAAAAGAAACCTTTTTGCTTTACTTTGGAAATGCATACCAAAGTAAAGCAACCGCGACGCGGTCGTGGTTGGGATGTACCATGTCTTTTTAGTTACCAGCATGCTCGTGCTTCGAAAGACATGTTAAACTGTTGGTTCCGGTTGACATCGATAGATTATTCCGAGGGCCTTGGGCGACTTAATAACATCTAATCGTAAGTATCACAGACCCGCACTGAGCCCGCGTGGTGCAGTATGGCTCATACCACCTCATGTTTAGGTGAGGTGCCTAGCAGTAGACGTAATCGGGCTAAAACTTTTAAAAATTTTATTAGCAGTTATACGAGTATGACGATATTATGTACATTATTGCATACGCCAAAACCATCCTTTTCTACCTAATTCCCAAAGTAAAAAAAGATTAATGATACACCACGAGATGTTCGGAACACGCACCCAAAAGTTTTCTTTGAATAATGTCGGGTTTCCATATTAGGTTAATATTAGTAATAAATATTTGTGTATAGGCAGGTCAGTTCTTCTTTATCTACTGTTAATTAAAGTAGGAAAAGACACCCTTGTAAAAACATACTTACAACAGCTTATTTAACAGACTAATTGGTTGGTAGAAACAGTGGATTAATTTAATAGTTTTTTGGCTGCAGACTAATTGTCGGGATCTAATGCATTGGTCATGTAACACACCTGAAACCAATGTTTGTCAACGAAGTTACCGCAGTCAAATGTGATGGAGCCAACTATCCATACTAGTATTATAAATGCGAAAGTAACTCTGTCTGTCTGTATGTTACTCAATCACGCCTAAACTTCTGAGCCATACATACTAATATTATAAATGAAAAAGTTACTCTTTCTGTCTGTCTGTTACTTAATCACGCCTAAACTTTTGAACAAAATTTCACACACACACACACACACACACACACACACACACACACACACACACACACACACACACACACACACACACACACACACACACACACACACACTTTAAGCTGTTTGGTTTTTTATTTTACGTTGTCCAGGTAGTAATATATCTTATATTGTTTGATTAGACATTTTGTAATTATTTTGTGTATAATTTTAATTTGTTAAATTGTTCCCTCAATCTAAATGGTTCCCACTGAAAACTAGCGCCATTAGTCACAATGGCAACAAAGCTGAGTGGGATCCAATTTGGTTCTGTAAAGAATTTTCTTTTTTCATTGTTCTTTGTGTCATCATCATCATATCAGCCTGTTACAGTCCACTGCTGGACATAGGCCTCCCCCAAGGAGCGCCACAGCGCACGATCTCCTGCCCTTTGCATCCAGTCACTACCAGCTGCCTTTTTCAGGTCGTCTGTCCATCTAGCCGGGGGGCGTCCCACACTACGTTTACCTAAGCGTGGTCTCCATTCAAGAACCTTCCTGCTCCACCTCTCGTCGGTTCTGCGACAGACATGGCCAGCCCACTGCCACTTCAGCTTGCTACATTTTTGGACGACATCAGTTACCTTAGTCTTATGTCGTATGACCTCGTTCCGGATCTTATCCCTTAATGAGATCCCCAACATAGACCTTTCCATAGCGCGCTGAGTGACGTGTAGTCGGTGAGCCAGCTTGACTGTCATGTTCCACGTTTCGGCTCCGTAGGTTAAGACTGGTAGGACGCATTGGTTAAACACACGGCTTTTTAGGCATTGCGGCAGGGTCGACGTGAAGATATGACGCAATTTCCCAAATGCTGCCCAGCCAAGCTGCACTCTTCTGGCAATTTCCCGCTCAAAGTTGTCTCTACCAAGCTGCAGTACTTGCCCAAGGTAGACGTACTCTTGGACAACCTCGAGCGTAGTGCCCTCGACGGAAATTGGTTATGGGATGACATGATCGTTGAACATTACCTTTGTCTTGTCCAAATTCATCCCAAGCCCCACACGTCTCGAGGCAGCATTGAGACTGTGCAGCATTTTTTGCAAATCCTGCAGCGATTCTGCCATAATAACTATGTCATCGGCAAAGCGAAGGTGCGTAAGATATTCGCCATTCACATTGATGCCCAGTCCGTTCCAATCCAGCGTCTTTGTGTAATACCAAATAAAATGTTTTTCTTTCTTTCTTTCTTTCTAAAGCAGATTTAAATGAAATTTTGGTAAGGAGGTTTTTGAGACTTAAGAAAGGACATGATTTACTTTTCCTAGATTTAAATACGGTAAAGACCCAAGATTTACGCATAGTCGATAGGTACGGTACGATTACGTGTTCGTCAAATGGCCTACACACTTACAGTTTTTTCGCACAAAAGCAAGTTGTACAATTAAGTTACGGCTTGTGGGCATGTTTTCCCTTGTTCAAACGCGAACGGGGCAGTTATTCACTTTGCTCAATCAATGTTACCGTAACTCTGAACGCTAACAAATGTACTCACAAGAAGGCTAACATTATGTAACAGATTTTTTGATACAGTGAAGGATTTTGCTACGTTTACTTGAAAAGAAATAACAAACGAAATAGAAAGGATATTCGTATCACCCTACGAGATTAGGAAATCAATTTGAGAAAAGGAAAGTTTATCGATATCTAAATGTAATGCGACAAGTAACCGTTCGTAGTTCAAGTTGGGTTGTGATTTGGGTAAAAGCTGTTTTTAAGGGTTCGTCCCTACTTTCGGTAAGATTATGAACCTAGTAGATATTACATCAGTTAAAATTTTCATCACTAGACTAGTGTTGTATTATTTAAGAAGTGGCGAAACGGCGTTATAAAATAGGCATAAAGATTATCGTTGGGTTTATTTATTACCTACGTAATTGTTTTAGAACCCTTTATTTACACACAATATAAAAATAAACTGTTACTGTAGACATTGTAATTAAAAAAGAAAAAGAAAAACTGCTTTCCGCTAATTAATTCCTTTTCCTACCTTCATCTTTTCGCTAGCACCATATTCTGTCTGTGCATTTTTTTTTTTGGTGAGTAAATTTAAATATTTGAAAACCGAAACATTCATACCTACTACAAAATCGCATTTCCTGTCGACAAATTGCATTTCGGTTTAAAAGTGTCTTTCCATTCCGAACCAAACGCGCAGCGGGATAGCCCAAGGCGCACGACGTTATTTGGCTTCAACTCGACCAAGAATGAATTGCGGTAAATAAAATGAACGGTTTAAAACATTGTTAAAAAAAAATGAGAACACAGATTTGTTTACATTTGAGGTAACTGTGACGTCACTGTCAACGGTAAGCAGCAATAAAAACATATTATTTTTTTATATAATATTGACCCACATACCTATACGTCCTAACATTTAAATTAACCCTACCACAGTACCATTGCCTCGTAACAATCTTTAACAACTCAGAAAGAATACTTATTAATTTATTTGATTTCTTTAGGAAAACAAACAGCTGTGTGTATTATATTACATAAAACTTATAAAAGAAAGCGTTGTTCTTAAGCCAAACAGTTTTCACAAGTAGTTATTCAATTATGATGTTCACGAGACTATTATAAGCGCAATCAAATTTAAAAAAAAAAAATTTTTTTATAAAATTTGTTATAATAGTCGTCATCAAAATTAAACACATAGAAAATTTCAGCTCAATCGCACAATAGGAATTGGATAAAATTCACCTTGCAAGACTGGATAACAAACATACACATCGGGACAGGTGAAATTAGATAAAAGCCTAAAAGAAATACATCTAGCATTTCGACCCGATCCTAACAAAACCCGTTAAAGTTTTTGAAAAATTGTGTACAGATGGATTGATAGAACGTTAGTTATCAATCGAAACTAACGTTCTATCAATCCATCTGTACTCTATTGAAGTTTTTACAACAATCGACCTCATTTTTTGTTTTTTTATTTGGGATAGGTTTGCTCTTGACCCAAGACTAAGCCCAACGAGGCAAAGACTGAGTTTACGATGGAGCGAGCTCACCTAGAAGACGCCTGTTCACTCTAGCTTTGAAGATTCCTAGGTTGTAATTGCAGGGAAACACTGACGCAGGTAGTCCTCTGGGCCGCTCCAACAAATTCCAGTTATTTCCAGGCCTTAGGCGTCAATCCAACTCCGGCCTAAAAGACTAGGGTCTTTAACCAACACAACTAATAGTTCACACTGAGCTTCTTTATTGCCCAGACTAGCACGAACATGTGTGGCCCCTAAGACCGACGATCTTAGTCGAGTTCAGAGGAGGAGGTGAGTACCAAAGCTTCGTGTAGGTTTCTTCAGAAATAATGGTTCGTGACGCGCCGGAGTCTACCTCCATAATAATAGAAGCCTATCGATCGTAATATCGGCCATAAAAGGTGGCTGGTAGCTTTTGGAGCATTTATATACACCCATCATCTTTTCAGGCACGTCTGTGGGAGCTTCCGTATTATCACTCTCAACAATGTGCACTTTAGCATTTTTCTTTGATCAGCAGTCGTAATGTGTTATATTTTTTACAATAGAAACACCTAGCTTTAATAAACGGGCATGTTGTTTTTGAATAATAGAGTAGGTAAAGATGGATTAAAAAATTCAGTATCAATCGAAACTAACGTTCTATCACGTTAGTTTCGATTGATACTGAATTTTTACAACAATTAATTAAGGTAATCAGTTAATTTAAAGGGTAAAAACGCAAAAGCTCCAACTGCTTTCCAAGCTTTTGCTACCGCAATTAACCTCCGCAGAATAATTAAGGGCCTACATCTCATTCATTCAACAATATCATAAAGAATAAGGAAAATTGATGTTAATTGTAATTAACAATGAAGTGGTCGCAATTTGTGCACTCATCTGACCTTAATAGGAAGTTTTCTAATTACTCTTCCTATCTTTTTACGAGGCCATTCTTTAATTACCTACCGTTAAATTTGACTCTTTTGTAAACTAATTTCTCATCTTCCATAATTGGCAATTTAGTCATTAAGGATTTTAATAAAAAGTAACCATCAAACAAAGCGACTTGTCATTAACTTTTGTTTTTTTTAACAAGTTATGAGAACTTTCATACGATTAAAAGCTACATTTTTCAGGTTTGATGTGGTAAGAAATGTAGGTTTTTAAATTATATCAGCTCTAAAAGTTTACGAGTACATTAGGTTAGTTCGGCTTAGGCTCGTAAAAGGGTTTTCCTACTAGAAAAAAAAAGTTAAGGTTAGTCTAAAAGATGTCTCTATTATGAGTATTACGCTACCTAAGAACCAGTGCTGAGGTCAGTGAGATTGCACTATTGTAGACCACTTGAAAACTTCATGTCATAATGTCTCCGTCTGGTCTATCGTTTAAGTTAGGCAATTTTGCACTGCAAATTGGCACTTCCTAGAAAAGCAATAATGTCCCGATTAAACTACGTTTAGCCTCTAACACCATAATTTGTGATCACGCAGAATTGAGCGCTGATTGCTACTCCTTGCTTGTAATTACGTAGAGGACTTAGCTAGGGTAAGATAATATTGTAGAACCAACATAAAATCATTCCGAAATTAGGAAAACATGTATTATTTAAGTGTAACAGGTTTATATTAGATCAGTCTTAATCACTTGAAGGAGGTGGCGGAAGTAGGTTTTATCGAGATCTGTAATACAGGTCACCAAAGTCACCAAGACCATAGATGTGTGTGATTGGAACCATAAATAAATAATGATAAGTAAACAACTACAACACCATCCTTATTACGTAAACGTAATAATGTATGACTATGATTTTTTTATGTATTTATATTTTATTTTATGTAAGTAAATATTTTATGTTTGTATTTTTTATAAATTTATCTTAGTAGGTACGTGAATAATATACGTTACATGGATGGTTTTTTCTTTTTACTTTACGTGCACCGGCTGAATTTTCTTTGCTTGGACCTATGGTTGACTGGTAGGGAATGCCTTCGGCGTAAGGTCCATCATTGTACACATGTTTGTGCAATAATGAACTTAATTAAATAAATAAATAAAAATAAACATCCCAAACATTGATCACACACAGGAATATGAATCAACAGTGCAGTGGTATTACATTAACATGAAAAGATACATTTATCATTGATACCAGTGAAAACAGACATGTACTCGTAGTTCACACAAATATTTGTACAGTACGGGGATCGAACCCGCGACCTTTTGTTCTAATAGTCAATTTCTCAACCATTACACCATGCTCCATATCTGTAAATGATGTCTTTATTCTCGCAAAAGCTTAGTCGTAAAATCTTTTTAGATATAAGGCATTGTGATTGTCAAGTAATGTAACAACATTTCAAAGAAATAAATTCAGCGATGTGACTTGGTTTGTCATCTTACATTTTCGGGGTTTACATATTTTAGTACTTACTTACATTACGCCTAAGTGTTACGCTAGAACATACATTTCGATTGCGTAAAAGCTACTGAGCGATTCAACGTATCAGCATTATTGCAGGGTTTTTATTTCATGTTCGCTCCTAACTCAAGCCATGTGAAAAAAAATCCTCAAAAAACTTAAGTTTTTTTTCTTTTTAAAATAAACAACCGACAGAACACATTTGATTTATCTAAACCGAACTTAAGACTTTTTGCTTCAAACCGCTTGATTGCCTTTGAATGTGTAGGATTGTTTATTTCAAAATAAACAAAAATTGTTTTATGTAGTGAAAATAAAAATCATAAGTTATAAATAGAATGAAAGAGTGTTTAAACAAGAGTTACTAACTTGACCAAAAAGAAAGCAAAACTAGATCAAAGCCGTTTCTAGACAGGCAATACGAAGTTTTTGTTAGAAAAGCTCTAAACGAGACCTAACTTGGCAATCTTATAGGACAAACTACAAAATAACCTTTTTTGTTAACTAGCATCACAGTAATAGCAGTATAATGTTTTAGTTCTTGCTGAAAAATACTATAGTATACCGAGCGAGAACCGTTTTAACAGTCATTGTGAATGAATAACGATAATTTTTTATATATATTTTTTCACTGCCTTTTTTTACTGCTTCGTTGGTGTAGTGGCGAAGTTTCTGCCTTACATCCGAGAGGTCCTGGGTTCGAATTCCAGGTCGTGTCAAAAAATTGTTTCTGAGATTTTCTGTCATGAATTTCTCAAAAACAGCTCGGAGTCAAGTTGGCGGTGTTACACCCCCGTGCCTCGGGCAGCACGTTAAGCAGTTGGTCCTGCGCCTGTCCGGTCATGTCGGATTTCCGTCTCATCTAACTTTGAGAGTGATGGAACAGTGAGTGCACCTATTTTCACACACTTGTGCATTATAATATCTCCTGCGTAGTTAGCTGATTTCTGTTGAGATTGGCCGCCGTGGTCGAAATCGGCAAGCGGGACTATTATATATTTTTTGTTATTAAAATCTCATTTTTATGGCATTTTTCGGTCACTGCTGAACATACGCCTCCTCCAATGATTTTAAAGCCAAGCGGTTTTAAGTGGCCTGTAATCAGTTCGATGGTGCGATGTTTAAATAGTCATCAATCCATCTTATCAGTGGATGCCCTACGTTACGCTTTCTATCAAATAGTTACTAATCTAGAACTTTCCTGCCCAACCCGCCCCCGCTATTCTTGGCCACTATCAAATAAGCTTAGTGATGCGCTGAGGGATGTAAAATTATATACTTTTACAATTAAAAGTTATCAAAAACTAAGCTAGATTTTTTTCTTCACTATCACTGATGACTTCGACTAGGTAAGGAAAGTCTTGCGTTGTGGCATCGCATACTAGCTTTGGCAAATTCTCGTCCTAACTCAGGTTAAATCAATGAACCCAATTTCGAGGAAGCGACTCCATTACCTCAGCGTATCTGCTTAATGAAGGTTACGGAGCACCTTGTGGTTGCCTTTAAAAGGTCATTATCATAAATTGACATGCAGCATGTGTTCACAAATGGAAACATTCTGTATTATTTATATAAGATGGTTACTGAGTGTGTAGATATATAATGTATAGATAGTTAGAGGACACTTAATTGCACACCACGAATAATAATAATAGAAATTTAACATACAAAGGAAGATTCACAATTGAGGCGGTCTTATCGCTAAGAGTGATCTCTTCCAGACAACCTTCGGGTTAAGAATCAAGGATAAAAGTCATATTAATATTACTATAATAATGACAACAAAAAAAAATGTATCCAAAAATTATATAAAATAATTTTATTTAAACACATATTATACATATACAAAATTATCATATAAACTAAATACCTATATAAAATTAATATAAACAAGCCAATGTGACAATAATGTGTTTTACCTACGTGTCATTGAAAAATATCAGGTGTAAAAAAAGCAATGTTTAGATAGTTAAATAAAAAACTCTTTATTGCACACCGCATAAACAAAATTACACACAGGGTTAACAAAGAAAGATGTGAAATTAGTGATTTAGTTGATTTATTTTAAAAAAATACAATAACAAGGGTTTTTATCCGTCATTTGATATGACAATACAAACTTTTTCGAATGTATCGTTTAACCACACAGGTTTAACTGCGCTATTGTGCTTCCCTTTTTTGTTTTCTTAGATATTCTAAGGAACTTGCTACCTGCGTGAGTGTTTCCCTGTAGGGACAACCCAGAAATTTTCTAAGCAAGAGTGAACAGGAATCTTCTAAGCGTGCTTGCTCCATAGTAGACCAAGTCCTTGCCTCGTGGGGTTAAGACTTGTGTCAAAAGCAAACCTATCACGAATAAAAAAATAAAATTATCATACCCTTCGTTATTTTTTTCCAGGAATATTATAACAAATTGGTAGACGGTATGTTCTTAAGAGACAAACTGTTTATATTTTAGAGGTAAATACAAGGAGAAAAAACATTATATGCTCTTGAATACTTATTTCTAAGTTCTAAACACAACAGTGCTTTCATCTTCCCGAGATACAACAGAGAGTTACATAGTGATGAAATAAATGATATATCAGTAGAACTGAAAATGTATCATAACGAAGACTCTAAAAACTCTGCACCCCCGACGAATAAGAGGAGCGTTATAAGTTGGACACCTATTATGTTTGTGTGTGTCTGTGGTATCGTAGTTCCTGAACGAATGGGCCGATTTCAGTGCGACTTTTTTATTCGAAAATTAGGTACTTAATCGCGGTGTTTCTTAGCTATGGCTAGTCAAAATCCACCCAGTCGTTAAAACTCATCAGTTGTTTTCATGGCTCACGACGAAGGTTTTAATATTTGAGTTTTTACAGACAGTTTTTCTGAAGGCAAGCTGTTTTATCTCTTGAATCGCGGATATTTCCATATGATTCTCTCGCAAATAGTTCTGTAGACCCGCATGTAAATCACGTTTCACAGTCCTATCTTTTCAGCTATCTCGTTTAGGCGTGAATAAAAGCTTTTTCATCTAGTACTTGATGTTCAGTCTCCAATATAAAGAGCTGAAAATAATGGACGATAGATTTACGACCCAGTTAAACCTCGAGGGAACAACAGAGATAGGTATGATGTGCCATAATAAATTTAAGCGTTACGACAACAATTATTTGTAACATTTTTTTAGTACAATATTGTACAAAACTGCCGTTGAAAAACCAAAAGGCACAAAATATTGACGACCGCTTGGTGCAGTGGTCAACAGGTCGGACTTCTAAAACCAAGGGCCGCGGGTTACCCGCACAGCACAAACATGCGTGCATGAATGTGTGTTTGTACTGATCTGGGTATTTTCTATGTATAATATGTATTTATTTACAAAAAAAAGTATTTACGTACGTTTATCCGTTGTCTAGTACCCATAACATAAGCCTCGTAGCTTAATTTGGAGAATTGGTGTGATTGTTGTTAAATATATATATTTATATATTGACCTTTTTTTAAAGAAAATAAAGTCATACAAGACCATGTGAAATTAAAACACACGCCTGGCGATTGCTCTCCCAATTGAGGTACCATGACAGGTTACTCTTTTAAGTGTGTTTTAATTTCACAATGTAAAGAAATGTGTATTGTTAATGCTAAAAATAATGTAAACTAATGTAATTGAAGTGAAAACATCTTTAGCGGCGTTGAGCACTTTTGTGGCATGGGTAGAAACTGTGAAACTCGCGTCAGGTCACGTGATGCTGATCGAAAAACCGTAAGACGGTTGTTAAGTTTTTACTTCTGCCGGCACTCCCGGAGTGCAACCCGTGTTTTTTTTTTTCTAAAGTCAGTGCCACCTAGGATTGCCGCAGGTACCAAACCAAGAAACGTATTGACAAAGATTACAGTGGAAGAAATTGTTCCCTAATCAGTTAACGATTTATGGTGATATCTTTTTAAATGCACACGTTATAAAGAAGCTTCCTCCTAAAGTAAATGCTATAAAATATTGTTTTCTACAACTTGTGCGAATTTCTAGCAAAAAAATTAAACAATACCATTAGTACACAGTCAATGAGCACAAATAAACTAATGCAATCCTTACCCGTTAACAGAATACAACAGCTATGTTAAAACCAAAGTCACTTGTTCTTTAACGCACCAAATTAAGTACTGTTAAAAGTTTCAAACTCCTATTAACAACTCTTAAAGTTCACAATTCCTTCAAGCTTCAAAACAACTTTGTTCCACACTTCCACCAAATATCTAAACATGTAACATTTTACACGAGAAAAATATCACTGGTATTATAATAATAATAGGCAATTTTAAGTTTAAACACAAAGGAGTTTTCCGAATACGCGGCTGAAACTTGGCTGCGCGAGGACCACGTCCGTTCGACGTGACGTTCAGAAATACACTGAGCGGGTTCGCAGTGCATCATGCCCGTCGCCTCTGAAAGTTTCAACCCTCTTCCCAATTCGTTGAACTGTGAATAAAATTAATTTACTTGTTTGTGGATCAGTGATTGTTTTGTTTTTTGCCAGTCATGTTTGGGCAACATTGAATTGTTAACTTTGAGTCGGATAGTCGGTGGTCAGATGTTTTATTTTAGCTAAAGTTTCTGAAGAAGAAAAGATACGAGCTAAATGTCTAGACAGTAAATGGAAGGGAAGTGAGTTATGAGTTTAATATTAGAGGGTTGAAAACGAAAGCGTAGGAGGAACGTGTAAGCAGCGTTTTTATACAATTTGAAAATTGATACTCTTTCACGGCTTATCACTAGCAGTGCAGAGAACGCGCTGTGTGACAAAGCCTTTAAAATGTTTTTACTGTCATCATGTATCTTGTTGTTCACCTATTTTTATATTTATAGGTATTTTTAACCGTGACTAAAAAAACCGTTTAGATAAATTAAATTAGGTTTTCCAGTGGATAATTTAGAAAAGATAAAAATTCTTAGCAATTTCACACAATTGTTTATTAATTATAATAAAAGTATATTAGAATAAAAATATTTTTTTATACTTTCTAACATGTTTTTTCTAAGTTCTACTAAGAAGGTGAGTCTTTGTAACTAATTAAATAAATCTCTTTCTCATCAACCTATATACGTCCCACTGCTGGGCACAGGCCTCACCTCAACTTTGAGGTGGTCCGAGCCATACTCCACCACGCGGGCTCAGTGCGGATTGGTGGAGGGGTGTTTGTAAGGTAAGTGACCAACCTTACTGTATTAAATAAAAAAACACGGGTTGCACTCCGGGAGTGCCGGCAGAAGTGAAAACTTGATTATTAACGTTGTGCATTTTTGATTTATTTGAACCGTCTTACGGTTTTTCGATCAGCATCACGAGACCTGACGCGAGTTTCACAGTTTCTACCCATGCCACAAAAGTGCTCAACGCCGCTAAAGAAGTTTTCACTTCAATAATACAATATAATCAGACACAAACCAAGTGATTTGGCAATTTCCAAGTGACAAGATTAGATTATGTACCCAAACAAGTGGAGAATACTGATAAGCTGATTACTATGAACCATTTAGAAGGTTAGTTTAATCACGCAAACTAGATACATAGAAAGCAATTTGAATGGAAACTTGATAGCTGGCGTACGAATTGAAGCGTGGCTTAAATTAAGATTAGGAAATCTTAGCGACGGTACTGTTCGGTGATCTGTCACATAATCAACAGGATAGTAATTACTGATAATCAATTAAGGGCTTATTTTAAATAGATAAATTGCTATCTAACTGTTTAATATATGCTGACTGATTTAGGATGACTTTCGGTTTCACCTTCGGCATGATCAAATTCGACATTTAAAAGCAGCCTTCTTGGAATTTTATCGGACTGTTAGTGCTATCTGTCTTTTGAACAATCGGCTCTTAGCCCTGATTTTTCAATAGTCAGTTAGCGCTAACAGCCAGATAAAATTCCAAGATGGCTGATGTGAATAATCATCATCGCATACTTAGAAAGTAAAACAAATGTAATCTTAATTTAGGCCGGTTCATACTTAATAGTCGGTTAACTTTTTACCCGACTTTTGAAAAATCTATCCTAAAACTTGAAATGGGTACTTGACACCCAATAAAAAATAAAATCCAAAACCCTTAATCTCAAAATTAACATGTTTTAACACTTTAACTAAGTGAACATTTTTTATTATTACCTATATTTGAATATTTCATATCCAAACCATTTGAATATTATATTAAATTGTACGAGTATATTTATATTATCACACCTATGTATTGATGACAACTTTGGTGTTATGGTCAAGAAGTTTTACTATTAACCAAGATGTCGCGGGTTTGATTCCCGTACTGTACAAACATTTGTGTGCATTAACATGTCTGTTTGTCCTGGTCTGGGTGTTATATTTATTTATTAAGTAAGTATTTGTAATACCACTGTTGGTTCTGATATTTGTAACACACGTGCTTTAGGTACTTACCATGTAATCAGATCAATGTATGTGATGTTGTCCTATATTTATTTATAGCTCAATTATTTACTTACACCTGGGTAAAACGCCTGAACGTTTCTAACCCGTTGTCCCACGTGACCGTCAAACGCGACAAGTGCGACGCGATTCGACGATATGAAATGTATGTACGGTAGCCATTGTAGCCCATCACGGTAAACACTGCGGTATCTTATGCAGTTATGATACGAACGATTTTGCAACAAAAATAGGTGTGGGTAATGGATATGGGCATTGGACATTTACACAAGTACCGGTCGCATCGCGTCGCGACGCACTTATCGCATTGCGTCGCTTACCTAGGACAACGCCCAAGGCATTTATTTACGATTGACTTGGCAGTATTAAAAGGTAACAACTCCGCTAAAACAATACTCCACACGTAGTCACACAGGAACCTATTGAAAAATCTTTGAATGTCTACGATCATAATATTATTAATTTGAAAAATAGGTACAACTATCAACACATTGAATAAGTCGGTAAGAAAGTCGGTAAGAAATAGGTCGTATCTGATTTCAGTTTTAAATGAAACTTAGAAAGACGAATTTATTCGAAAGATAATTTAATCACGGTGGCTCTTAGCTATGTCTGGTCACATTCCGTTTATCTGTTGAAGCTCACCAGCTGTTGAAAGATAGTTTTAGCTATAGAGTGCCATTCCTAAATAATTGGTGTCAATGGTGGCTGTAATCGTTTACCATGTAAGACAGATATAGTTCTTTCAAATCACGAAGTCGAGCAGAATTTACTTGTGGTAAATATGTGTCCGTATATGTGTCGATGTGTGCGTGAAAACGAAAGCGGTTATGGTTAGCATAAAAATAATACCAATATTTTTGTATGTTCAATTGATAATAAAATAAAACAACAAAACTTTTAAACTAAAATGTTTATTATTTAAAATAAATAATAAATAAGGGAATGTATTAAAATAAAATTATGTTCTTCTACATTTGGGTTTAAGTTTTAATTTAAGCGAAACATAAGACTTAAATAAGGATATACAATTGAACTCAAGATATGGCAAAATTATGAAAATAAGGCTAGGCTGGAACTATTTAATAACAAATTTCTATCTATTTTTACGTATGTGAAAAATGTGTCGCCTTAATCTTCTTCGGAAAAACTGTTGCTTTCGTTAGTTTCAAAGTCAGTCGTGCTGCTATCACTTGATTCACCCACATTAATTACAAATTCAAAGTCATAATCAAAATATTTCATATACTCCTTTTCAATTTTTTCGACATGCTTGCATGTATTAAGCCAGATGTTGTTATCGATACTGTTTAAACCTTCAGCTATTAAATTTTGAACTTCTGTCATATTTTGACCAATATTTTTCGAGGCAATCTTATTTTTCAGAATACCCCAGATGTTTTCAATGGCATTTAATTCGGGGTGATATGGTGGCAGTCGTAGTATTTCGAAACCTTTGCTTTTTATTATCTCGTCAATTCTATATGAAATAAAACGCTGCTTATTTCTGATTATTAAATCATACAATTCTACATTGCGGGACAGTGCATTGAAAGGAATACCGTGTTCCGTCAGCCACTTTTTCACTTTTTCCACGTGTTTTGACGAACGTGCGAAGTTAGCACATATGTTTCGTCTGTATATATAATGGGACGGCCTTCTTCACGGTATTCATGAATTTTTTTCAAAAAATTAAATCTCCACAATTGTATTTCATGCCTTTCTTGTAAAGATTTACGATTGTTTTCAATTTTGTTCCATTCGTAGCCCATTTTTATAAGCAACGAACGTAATGTGCTCAAACATCCGTCAAAACCAATTTTTTCTCTTAATGCTGACTGAAGTTTTGCCAAAGTTGGAAGTTCATTGTGTTCTATATGAAAATTTTGAATTGTAGTTCGAATAATTTCTCGATTCATATTATCTAAATTAAATTTACCGTCTCTTTTTCGTCGCTTTTTCATGGGTGAAGTAAACTTGGTTGATGAAGATGGCAACTCTTTCTCTTCTTTTAAAATCCTACTTACTGTGCGTTCACTGACGCCTGTTGCTTGGGCAGTTCGTTCTAATATGTTTGCTAATGGACTTAGGTCACATCCATCAGTGTTATTTGCTTTCATAAAATTATATTCATCTTTTAGAAAGTGAAAGACTTTAGCAATGATCGCTCGACCCTAAAAACAATAAAATATACAATTGAATAAGTATCAAAAGTCAAAACTAAACTATTACTTAAATTAAAAAATAATCATTTTTATTTAATGTCAAAACTAGAAAAAAAATATTTACCTCGCTATGGATAACTTTGCGCTTTGACATGCTGACAGTACTTCACGGCAATTAGCGTCCGGAAACAATAAACACAACTAACCTGAGCGACAGCGCGCTCGCGACTGACCGCGTCGTCATACACGCACACTATTGCATTATGCATGTACACGTTTAAAAACAAATAAAGACTACTCGCCTTCGTGAAATGCAAAAACTGTACGCTACAATTGGGATGATGACACCTATCTTAAATATTGTCAAGAACATGGTGTTTAAAAAACATAGTCCCTATGAAGTTAATACAACCAATATATTTCAAAAAAGCTGTACGAGTAGAAACCAATTTTGAAACACACAAAACGCAATAAATATTCGGTCAATTGACTCCGATTTCTGACACATGACCGTGACGTCACAATCATTTATTACCATACGAAATCTATGGAGGCAGACCGTTTTGGCAGATAATAAAAAGTATGTCAACGATTGGTGGTGTAGTCTAGCCAATTCTTTTTACAGATGGTCCAATTTTTACGAAGCATATCGTGTATTCTAAGTTCCAACTAAATAAAAAAATAAAGTCTCATCATGTCATCCTTGACATGTTTTGGCTCCTGCCAAACTTATATTCTCACCTCAAAAGTAAACTGTGTAATGAGACCATTAGAAGTCAAGAGCGTCCACTTGTTTAGTAGGTCAATTTCCGGAACGTGAGTTGTGTATTTAGGTGTCCCAGTAAGAAAATACCTCGATGATCCTAATCGATGGGCCGAAAGGAATGTTCAGTGCAGTGCATCGATCTGTACATTGACAATGTTTTAACGCAATTGATTATAATTATTTAACATGTATCTTAATACGAAGACTGTACTTCGTAGTGGCATCCGATTTTTGACTGCATTTCAAAGGATACTTTGAAATTCAAGTTTTCGACAAAAACTGCTTAGCTAATTGTTGTGATATGAGCCGTAACAAGTTTTTGGTCTTGAATTTCCATTTCAAGAGTTTCAACAAAGAGTTTTTGTTTAAAAGTTTTTTTTTAATTTGGAAATGAACAAAGGAATTATCCAGTTGCTCCAGTTCGTCCGAGATCGTTCTAGTGAACACACGCATTCGTCGCTCGTCTTGTGTAGTGTTGTGAAATACATCGTGTCTATCGATATCGACTGCTTCCTGCGGAGAATGGATAATGGATAAAATTCTTTGTTCGTTCACCATCAAACCCAAACATATCCAAACGCCATGCCGATGAGCCGTCTCCAGCTGCTAGGACTGCGAAAAGGCTAGCGTTTGCGCCCCCCATGGATAAGGGACGACCGTCATCAATCTTCCATAAGAACAGTTTTGAACCCCTCAAGAGTGATGTTAACATTGATTCAGACGTTGAGAGGCTGGAAGGACCTATCTCATCGAGAAAAACTGGCCGCATACCTCAAATTGTCTTTACACTCGACAAAAGTCGAACTCACCAAAATATCAAAGATGTGATATTCAAATACACCAAGGCATTTCACCTTAAATACCAAAGCAATAGCAAAATTGCGGCCATTTGTCACTCATCCAAATCACACCAAGAGCTCAAAGAAGGGCTACTAAAAGAAAATGTGACCTTTCTGACATTCTCAAGAAAAGATGAAAAGACCCCAAAACTTGTGATTCGTGGTATACCATCTGTTCTTGTCGACGAGCTACCCACTGAGTTAAACGCCATGAGGTTTAAGGACAGCAGTGTCCACCATGAAGAACAAAACGCCTGTCGAGTGCCCTCCCATCTTAGTTAAACTGGCTCCAGGCAGTAATGCAAAGAAGTTTCGTCGGATCAATATTTTACTTGACTGTGTAGTAAGCATAGTCAGGAACCGCCGGTCACTGGGCACGCAATATTTTCGCTGCCAAGCTTTCGGACACTCATCAAGGAATTGCAACATGCCACCTCGCTGCGACAAGTGTATCAATCAACACCCCATCGGCGAATGTCCCAAGAAGACCCGCCAAGAACCAGCAAAATGCGTCAACTGTAATGAAAATCACCCGGCAAATTACCGAGAATGCAGTGTCAGACTGGCGTATCTACAAAGAATCAGCAACCTTCGAGAACAACAAAAGAAGCCGCGGCAGCTCTCCTTCGTTACTGCCGAGAAGTCATGGGCTGACGTCACAAAGCTTCCGAAAATCGACAAACACGTACCTCTTGAAAGACTCGAAAACAATACTGCACCACCGGTTACTACCCAAAAGTCAATCCCCACACACGGTTTGAGAAATACTACACTACGAACCAACCCATTGGAACAGCTTTCTTTTACATCTCAAGACTCCACTTCTTCGGAAATACTAGAGACTCAAGAATAATAGGAAAAATCAAAAGTCAATTTGACAAGTGCGGTTCCTTGCTAGAAAAAGTAATGCTAGTGCTTTCGCACTTAGGTAACTGTATGTGAAACTCCTTTTTTACTCAAACTCCTATGTTGGAACGCAGACGGTGTTCGCGCTAAGGTTCCTGAATTGCTTGACCTGGTAAGTGCCAGAAACATTGATATTATAGCCATCAGTGAATCTAGGTTAAGCTTAAAGAGACATCTTTCCTTACCAGGCTTTGTAACATACAGACAGGACAGGCACCGCACTAGTGGTCGCGGACAGGGTGTGATGTTAATGATTAAGGATAACTTAGAACATACTCCTATTCAATTGCCCAATACTCAGCACCTGGAAGCAGTGGGTGTCAGAGTTGTCATTTCTGGGATTGAACATGTCTTTGTATCGGCATATCATTCACCTAATCTTCCTTTGGGACTCAGTGATCTTGATAGTATTTTGGCTCTTGGCACACACGTTGTGGTGATGGGAGACTTTAATGCTAACCACGATCTCTGGATGCCTGGTGTCAATAATGCACACAGAAGAAATGACTTCCAAATCTAAGCAAGTAGCACCCCTACCTCTACCAAAACGTTTAATTTGAGTTACCAACGTTCCTTATTTGTTTCTTGTCTCTTAGTTGGCTGTAATCGCTTTTTGCTTCATTCTATTTAAAATGAAATTTATATGTAAAAAATTTATTAAATCCGAATCCGCCTGTAAATATTGTTAACTGTAAATTAGTTCTGAAAATTGATATATAATTTCAATTATGTTAACTTTAAGAGGTGTAAAACCTAAAAAGGTACTTTTTATTGATGTCTGTGTTCATACTTTAGGTGTTGTATAGCATGGCATGTTTATGTTACTCTTATTATTAATAATAAAGTATTTTATATAACAAACAAAACAAACAAAGGAATTGACGTAGATATTAATATTTACAATGTGGCATTAAAATAAAAGTGTATTTTAATAATAATAAATATTTCACAACAATCGTACCAATTCTCTAGTCCCAAATTAAGCTACGACGCTTGTGTTACGGGTACTATACAACGGATAAACACACTGAAATACTTTTTTTTTAAATAAATACATATTAGACATAGAAAACACCCAGACCAATACAAACACACATGTTCATGCACACATATGCTTGTACTGTGCGGGGATAGAACCCGCGACCCTTGGTATTAGAAGTCCGACATGTAGACCACTGCACCAAGCGGTCGTCAAGTCAAGAAGTCGTCGGTATTTTATTTACAGAAAAATTTGGTGACTTGCAGCCTAAGGATCATTTAAAGAAATTTGGACTGAGTAAAGGGTCACGGTATCTCTATTGGTTAGAGCAACGCCCGGTTAGCGAGGAATATGACCGCACCTGTCGCTGTTCGGATTTTTCTTTAAGTGTGGTTTAATAACAAATTGTAATAGATGTACAAAAGAAAATGAAGCTTTTCTATTAATTCATCCACAATTACTATCTTGTATTCCAATACTGACTAGTTTCATTATCCTCACGTTAATAATTAAATTTATTTACATCAGAGATATGTCCGATTTACGGCTAACACAATTTAATATCGGCACATAGTTTAAGCCTAGATACATCCCACTGCCGGGTACAGGCAAAGATATATATTAATATTTGCACTACAAATTTACGTAACTAGTTGATCTTAAGGTACGTAAACGAGATAGAAATCAATAACGTAGCCAATTAATTTTGTACTTTTCATTTTACTGACATAATGAAAGCTGAAACAAAAGCCAACAGCTGACATCGTTACTCTTACACAAAAAAATGCGCCATCTTTTCACGAATAGGAAGTAAGCTATTTCTTGAATGGCACGAGGAAATAGCTACGCACAATCTCTGAAAGGGGTCCTTTGTATAAGAGTGTAAGGAAAATACACTGAGGGCACAGAAAATTGCTTGTACCGACACACGATTTGAATTTTGCAGACGTTTCGCTTATGTGGATTAGGTTAATACTGTGACTTAACAATATTGTGCAGGAGATGATAACATTTCTTAATAAATTTTTCTACAAAAGTATCCAATGGCCTAAACTACTTTAAATTCCCCCTTATTGTTATTAAAAGTGTTTCTTAACCTGATGGTTGCGTGGAATAAATCAATCACAGTGATAAAATAGCCTAAATTACGAGTGCACGTTTTTTTGCCAAACCTGTTCGTTATTTGGTTTGTTGTGGTGTACAATAAAAAGTTATCAATCTTATCTATTTCTAATTCGAGGTTACCTCGAGTTATCATGCCATGTTAATTTATTTCGATTAGTCAACTTATTAGTCGCTAAGGCGACTGTGGGCAGATTTATTATTACCCGTCTTTGCTGAATATCAAACGAAAGGCCCAAATTTAAAAGGCAAGTGCAGGTAAGCCCACTAATGAGGTAGGGTTAAACTAATGGTAGGCGGTCACATGTGTACCAAACAGCGTATTTTAAATTCACCTGACCCCTTAATCGTATTACTGACCATTGATAATTTTATCTTTCAACCTATTAAGGTTCATAAAATAAGTAATTTCAAAAACCAACCCTTTTTTGTGTGATTTACTTATTTTATTTTAACTTATATACTATGTATATGATTTAAACAAGCAATCGCGACACGAATAATCTCGGCGGATTTAGACTTAACGTCTTCTTTTAAGAAATTACCATAAAAAGTTTAAATACGTTTTTATTTCGACACAAGAACTTTTTTGTCACATTAAAAATATATTTGACATGTGACACGACATAAACATGACTGAATGAATTTTCTTAAATGATTTTTTTTTTGTAATAAAATTACAAATCCAACAAAAACAAACATTTAAATTCCAGTGAAATGCCAAACACGAGGCGTCGGAGGTTTTCAGTACAAAATGACATCGGTGGTCGGGACTCATTTAAAATGCAAAATAGTCTGCAACCCAGGTAATCGGATGAAGTACTGACTCCAGCTATGAATACTAATTAATGGTTCTTAACATGAATTAACTGATAAAATTGTGACATGTAGTCCAAAAATTCCATTGTTTTAAATAAAATTTACTTTAATAAATATAGGTTGATCGAATCCAAAAACATTTTGTCATCATCGTTGTTTGATTTACAGTCATCAAGAAGACGACACAAAAGCTCTCGTCAATAATCTAGTTTCAATGAGATCGTCCAAATCGAAAAATAAAATGTTCCCTAACAGCTCCAAGAACACCAGCAGCCTTGAAATTGTCGCTGAATGTGAAAGTAGCACTTCAACAGTCAAGAACGGAAAGTATACAGTGGACAAAGATGTAACAGCTAGTTCTAGCAACATTGATTTGTTCAACATACTGGGTACAGAAGATTCAACGGCAGAACAACAACCTGTTGAGCCTGTCACTCAGAACGGCTCTCATGGGAAAGTGAAAGACCCAAGACCAGCAAGCAGAGACAAAACGCCGCTGCGACGTGAAAAATATCCAAGACAGCATCGAATGAAGGTCCGGAGCCCGCGACGACGCATGCCAGTATTGGACCAGAAAGAGAACGATACCCATAGATCTATAGGCACGTCCGCGATAGACTGGGAACAAGAGGTGGAAGTCTGTGTGGTTCCTGTGACTAATTTTGTTGAGCCCGAAACCGGCAGAGAAGAGCAGTTGAGAGTGAGCAATCACTCGCTAGATGATATGTGCAGGATTTGTCACGGAGGTGAATCGTTATCAAGTGAACTAGGACAGTTGATTTCCGCGTGCTCCTGTCGAGGGACAGTGGGCAGGGTTCACGTTAAATGCTTGGAACGGTGGCTGACCGAATCCGGCAAGTCGAGATGTGAGCTGTGCGGAACAAGATACGCGACTAGAAGAGTGCACAGGTACGGAGTCCCGCGGGCACTCCTCATGTGGGTACTGAGCCAGAATGCTAAGCAGGTACGTGAGCTTGAAACCTTTGATTTACTGACACTATTAAACACGCACGCTCCACGTTCGAATGCCATTATGAAAGTCACCTCGATGGATTGAAATCTGTCTGGTGTGATAGAATAATATTTTAGCACCCGTCAGAAATTGTTACGTTAGTAGGTATAATTTTCGTGCGTAGAACATCTCGACACTGTAAAAGATTAATGCATGTAGATCATTTGACATTACCATAATGTTTGCTCACGTTAAAGCTAAGAGAACATTCTAAACGTCTAGGAAGATTAGGTAACTTTAGAGACCAGTGAATTGAAAAGAAAATAGTTAAACCAGTGTAGACACTTTTAAAATTAACAATATTTAAATAAAAACTTATTTATCTTTCTTCTTTTTTTCGGGTTTTTAATGATTAATATAATTAGGAAGATTTGAATAATAAGCAATTATTTTGAAATAAGTTTTGAGAATATTTTCATTGAACGGAATTAATTATTAATTATTGCTACTAAAGAACGAGGTACGTGTATGTATTTTATTTATTCATATAGGGCACTCTGACATATTACTCCCTTAGAAGTTTCAAAACTAATCTGTGTTATTGCAACATTTTTTATTCATAAAACCAAACTATTTCATGCCCCTTGATTCCGCAAAGTTCATTACTCTTCAATGCCCAACTTTTGGAGTTGAATGCAAAGTCTTAGCAAAACTTAATACCGAAGATTCCACGGGCATTTTCAAGCGAGCTGGGAAGTTTTTTCATTGGATAAAAAAAAACTTTGCATTGGGGACAGCACGAAATAAAATATAGAAATTTACCGACTTTTTGCCCGCGGCTCCGAGTACTACAAGTATCATTGCATAAGGATTGTGCATCCATTTGCAAATTGACGTGTCTTTTAAAATACTATCCATAATGGAACACTTTGTTTTTTTTTCTGTGCGTTAATTCAAAAAAATAATACTGCATAGTTGATGGAATCAGGCGTTTGCGAAAATTCATGACAACAGCTGAGAAAGAAAATTATTTTGTTTTAAATTTCCGTCGATCGTTATTTCGATTCGCTCGAAGTCTGTCGAAGCGACAACATTTCCTGAGGATAATGCGTGTAGTGGCAAAATGGGTCGAGCATTTTAGTGTTTCCAGGTGCATTTCCCATGCCACGTTGTGAGTGATAGTGTAAGGCCTACGAAGTCCAGCTCTAGTTCTCAAAGTTGTAACGATTGGATGTGTTTGGATGCCAGCGTCATTTAGAGGAAATTTACAGCAAAATATTGTCATTATTAGCTTTAATACCAGTAATACTGCACTCTTTGACTGCCTCGTTGGTGTAGTGGCAAAGTTTCTGCCTTACATACGAGGGGTCCTGGGTTCGAATCCCAGGTCGAGCCAAAATTGT
The DNA here is from genome assembly GCA_963921415.1 of Pyrausta despicata. Taxonomy (NCBI): domain Eukaryota; kingdom Metazoa; phylum Arthropoda; class Insecta; order Lepidoptera; family Crambidae; genus Pyrausta; species Pyrausta despicata. The sequence goes on along the minus strand of OY992855.1, from coordinate 12,634,186 downwards.
TTCTGAGATTTTCTGTCATGAATTTCTCAAAAACTGCTCTGAGTCGTGCACTATAATATCTCCTGCGTAGTTGGCTGATGTCTGTTGAGATTGGCCGCCGTGGTCGAAATCGGCCAGGAGGACTACTACTACTGCACTCTTTCAATTAAAATGACGATCAAACTGACTTTAATCAGTTTTAATCATCATCAATTTATTTTGTTGCTAGACTTAAAATGAGCACTTTTATGCTACCTGAGCTATTAACTGTGTGATCAAGAGTACCTACAATTAACATATAAAACCTGCCATCAAAAAGGTGTAAGTAAGCGTTCACAATACAGGAAGCGGAAACTACTTCACTCATTTTGTCGGTGAGGGTAGTTCACCCTCAATTTAGGTTCGTGGGTATTTGTGGGTTGTTGTACATAAAGGGAGCAGTAACTTTAGGCATTTATAATGACTGAGGCGTTGAGCTAAAACTAATTGCATACCCTATCGTGTAGTAAAGTAACCGCTATGATTGGGTCACATCGTAGTGTCATGAGTATTTTTTATAGTTTGTCAAAACGCTATGTTTATAGGCAAATTGTATTAAAATACATTCTACATAATATGTTATGTTATATAAAATATTATATATTATAGTATTGTGACATAACCATATCTCACTTTTAATGATTAGGAATAATATTTGACTTCAATTGAAAAAACGAATGAAAAGTAATCTTAAGTGTAAGTTTTATGAGTACTTAATTGTGTTTTCGAAAAATAGGGTTTTTGTCATAAATGTGTTTTTTTTTCAGCTTATGGTGGACAGTCTGGGCATCATGTTGATGTCCCCCCTAGCAGTCCTGGCCGCCTGGCTGTCCGGGAGGACACTAGCTGGTCTGATGACACAAGATAGCCACGCCGCGCCCTGGCCTCTTGCGTCTACTTTTGTGCTCGCGTGCATGACACTTGTAAGTACATACTCAATATACTGGGTGTGTACAAAAGTAGCTATTTGATATGCAGAGACAACCTGGCAGTCTCCTGATGTCAACTTCAGCAATCCTGGCCGCCTGGCTGTTCGGGAGGACCCTCGCTGGTCTGATAGGACAGTCTGCACCCTAGCCCCTCTCGGCCACCTTGCTTGCGTGTGCTTGCGTTTATGTGGTTATGCTTGTAAGTACTTACTCGATATACCACGCGTATTATAATACCTACTTGATATGAAGAGAACGTACGCAAAGGTTAAGCCTAACTAACAGCTCTTCTGGAAAGTTACTCGCAGTAAGTTCTTTTAAAATGATATAAACATTCACTTTGCCCAAAAAATTCACTACTAAGCCAAAAAAATACGAGGAAAATGGAATGCCTATGATACGTCCAAATTGAATGTTCGAAGCATCGATTGGACTAGGGGATTAGGCCGGGAACTTTTCCGTCAAACAACATGCCACCATAGAACAATTGGCATATATCTCCGATTCCTTCGCTTCCCAGAATTCGAGTCTCCAACGAAAACGAATTTCCGAATACATATGACCCTATTTCAAAAAGTAAAAAAGCAGGCTTTGCTTTCATTATTCGGTTTCGTTTGATCTTAAGTAAAATGCATCGCCGTTTGGAAATATTCTCGTCCTATTCTTTGACAGCTGAGTTTTAAGACAGTCATCGTTGAGATTTAACTATGGTTAATATTATCATTACCATTTAGCTACGTTAATAATCTGGCAGAGAATGCCTAAGGGCATTAAGTCCGGCAACTGTTCAATGTACGTGCAATAAAGTTGAAATCAATAAATAATCTGAATAAACATTATCTACTCAGGTTTCTGTAATTCAAAAGGTTAATTACTGAGTATAGCGGGAAAGGTAGTCCGGAGTAGAATTTCAGGCGTTTGCATGTCTACAGAGTGTTACAAAATACCCCAATAATATTTAAGGCGATTGTTGTGCCCTGTACAACTTTTCCAAAGAAACCTAGGTCGAACTCTCAGAAATAATTTTGGCTCTCCCATAGTAAATCGATTAGCTAATCAGCAATTTTGTATGGACAGTGCAACATTTTTTTTGTGTGTTCGACGTTACATAACAACACCCTATTTATTGGGGTACTTTGTAACAACCTGCATAAGCAAATCATGCAAGCAATTTGCAAGACTGTACTTTTATGTTATTGCTAATTCCAGGTGTGCTACTACTGCTGGATAGTATCAGCGGCGACCAGACATGCCCTTGGCTGGTGGATCTGGTACCGCTCCCAGTACGAAGTCAGGTTACAGATTCAAGAAAATGAGGAGTGACGACTTGATGACTTCCAATAGTGAAGATTAAAATTATGCAATAGGGAATATGCATAAAATTTAAAATGGCGTAAAATATTTTTTTCTCGAATACTTATTATCGTAATATTATAATGAAAAGATTTTTTTTTATTAACTTATTATTTAAACCCCTAAAATAATATTCAAAAAGTGCAAAATAAGGGAGCGAAATTCAAACTTCCAAAACGCGCCACCACAGGTCGAACGAAATGTGACGTCATCTGACACTACATTGTATTGTAAAAATTACGAAGTAACTGAAAAGTCCATAGTAAACACTAAGGTAAACACCCACTGGACGTGTCATGTGACGTCACATAAGCGCGCGCAAAATGGCAGCGTTTGAACTGCTTAATTTTTTTAAAAGTTTTAAATTTCATTTTTAAAAATATCTAGAGTACTTTGAAGCCCATTAATATTTTTTTCTATGTTATAAAATAGGAAACTATTAATTTAAGACAAAAAAGAAAAACATGAATATTCCCTATTGGTATGCAGTTTCTGGATATATATTTTTTTATTGTTTTTGTGATTAATGATATATGTTCATATTGTTTCAAATTAACCCTTTTAGATCAGGTAGATATTTGTTTAGGTATTATTTATGACTCAGACACACTTTGAATTGTATTTTTTTATAAGGCGTTGGAATTGTACTAAAATCTCCACAATATAAGCCTCGTTTTAAAAACTAAAACAGGTCATGTTTTTTTTTCAAACTCCAAATCCCCGCTAAAAATTTAGAATTTCAAAACCAACTAGCGTAATCTTTCTGACAAATAAACAAAGCCCTACGAATTCTCGATATAATATTTTGTTTTTTACGCTGGCGTACTAAAAACAGCGAAGATAGAAAATAAACACATTCTAGTTAACTCGATAAAATAACTTAAACAACCTTTATAAAAGTATTATATTATAATAAAATTAATTTTGAAATAAATACAACCTGAGGCATTCATATAGGCATGGTTAATTTAACGTCAAAATACCCTTACAACAAGCGCATATTACTGGGCCCTTCAATAAAATATCCATGTGGTGTGTTTTAAGTAGCTCAATGACAATGTTATAAATATCGTGATCTATTGTTAAATATTCACAGCAATAAAATCGTCTAGCGCTAAATGCCGCAAATAATTTTCAGGCGCTTAACATACAAGGGCCATCAACTCCGAATATTAGAGATATATCACAAGTAATAATAATACAAAATCAACATACAAAGAAAGATGCACAATTTAGGCGGTCTTATCGCTAAGAGCGATCTCTTCCAGACAACCTTCGGGTTACGGATATAGTAATTTACAGGCAGGGGGAGTTTCGTGCAAAGGTCATATTAATATAACCATAAAAATAAAACAAAAATACATAAAACAATTTTCGTTATAAATAGCACAGATTACTTACTATAGCTACGATTACGATAGCTATAGATAAAGTTATTGTTACTTTTTGAATACCGTGCGAGTAAAGCAACAATAGATGATTTTCTAACGTTTGTAATTTGTTTCGTTTTGTACCACGATTTGAAACTAAGGTTTCAAACAGTTGTCTCCGTTTTCAATATTCGCGAAAAAGAGATTTTATTAGAAATAGAGAGCTTTGGATTGAAAAAGCCAAGAATTTTTGCAGATAAGAAAGTGTGAATAGGCTGTTACTAGGCAGACATGATCCATCCTCAGCCATATCGTCTTTTACAATCAGGTGAGATGGTAGATAGCTATTTTTTTCAAATAACTGCCCTTGTTGACCCCAGGCGTAACGCTTTTAAACTTGATGGCCTATACTGAACTAAGTGACGGCAAGTTGATGCCCCCATCTGTTGAGGGAACCGCAGGCAAAGTTAGTTATCCCGTACAGTTTAACTACTCAATGTCTGCACCGGTTAAGGTAGGTATGTATGAAGAGCAGCCCCTTTGAGATCTAAGATAATTCAATAATGTTATCACATTGATGGAGGGATTTACGGAAAGGAAAGGATGGGAATTATTTTATCATATATCGTTTTTCTTAAAAGTAATTATACATTGGATCACCTATAAATAATATTTATTTTATCATACTTTCAATTACCATACATACATTACTTTTCTTAAACTGACCGCAAAATGTTAAATTACAGTTTTACTTTAGCTAGAAACAATAATTTTTCACATTCCATAAGCAAAGTTCTAACCAGCTTACGTGAACTTCTGTAATTAAGATTCTAATTTTATTTACACTTTCAAAGGATTAAAAGCTTAAATTGTTGTTTAGACTTTAATTATAGTCTTCAAAGAAATGTTTTTGTAGTTTGGATTTCATCTTCATGTACCGAAATATCCATGAGTCGTCGTGGTGCCTCAGATTGTGCCTGAAATAAAGTAATAAAAAAATCAAAAGTTAGACATTTCATGATATATTCCATCCGAAATGAATAATGACAACAGCTTTGGTCTAGCGGTCTGAGGTGCAGACTGCAAAACCGGCTGTTGCGGGTTCGAATCCTGCTAGGGGCAAATGTTTGTGTGATGAGCACGTTGATTTGTACTTGAGTCATGGGTGTGTATAAATGTATTTAAGTATTTTTATCCGTTATCTTAGTCACCATAGTATAAGCTAACGCTTAGTTTGGGGCTAGGTAATTGGTGTGTTCGTTGTAACAATTTATTTATTATTAATTATGTCCGATGTGATATATATGATAGCTCTTAATTATGATATTTTCCGTCCGCCACACATGAGATTACAGACATTACTCTATCAGCTAACAGATCCGACAAAATAATTTATACGTTTTTGAAGTGAAAACTTCTTTAGCGGCGTTGAGCACTTTTGTGGCATGGGTAGAAACTGTGAAACTCGCGTCAGGTCACGTGATGCTGATCGAAAAACCGTAAGACGGTTCAAATACATCAAAAATGCACAACGTTAATAATCAAGTTTTCACTTCTGCCGGCACTCCCGGAGTGCAACCCGTGTTTTTTTTTTTTTTTTTAGTTACAATCAAAACTCGTCAATTGTAACGCGATATTCTTTGTCGACTTGCCCTTTGTCCTGCATATTTTATGATGGAAAAATAGTTGAAAAATTGTAAATATTTAATTCAGAAGCACTCTTTGTAATAAATTCCAACATTCTGAAAGAGGAGGCTGCAAATATGCTTTCATAACAATCAGTATCACAACAAAGTGAAAAATGTAATACCCTAAATAATAAAATACAATACAATAACCACATTTTGTTAAGTTTACATCAAACGGAATATTTATTGGGCAATCGTTACGCGAATACTTACTAATAAATAGGGGTTCAAAACTTATTATCTTTCTATATTCTTTAAAAATAACACCAAAGAACTTTGCCCGGATATAAATAGTTCCCAAAAAAACTATTCTTATTTTCTGTATACTAATACATATAGGCCGTAACTTACCGAATCTTACAAAATCCGCCACACACCACAGCACAATTATTGAAGCCGCATTTCATTGTAGCACCCTTTTTTCATGCGGCCTTCCTTCCTCTCCGAAAGCGGTGCTCTCTCCGAAAAATGCGGTCGAACATTTGCCGAACAACCGAATGTTTTCTGTTAAACGGATTCGGGTACATTTTCGCTAGATTTCCTTTTTATTCAGTGTTATTTTTCTTAGTTATTCTAGCTATTTCAAAGCGTGAGTATTCACTACTTATGAGGAAACGAATGAAGCTGGCGGCACGCATCTCAGCCAACTCAATAGATAAAACGCAAATAAAGTCATTTAAACTGACCATTTAAGATGAGCTGTAGCTTCAACAGTGCCATGTTCTGCGATAGTTCAATTTAAATTTACGACTTGACCTGGCGTGTGTATAAAAGATAAATATAACTGATGAAATTATGTTATGACGACAAAGAACGTATGCTAACTATTGGTAAAAACTAGTCACAAATATTGAGCGCATATAATAAATAATAAATAAATAAATATTTCACAACAATCACACCAATTCTCTAGTCCCAAACTAAGTTACGAGGCTTGTGTTATGGGTACTAGACAACGGATAAACATATACGATACGTAGTGGCCTATTATGGTGATGATTTTGAGCTTGTGGAAAATGCCATAACAATAACGACAATAGTTAAAAACGTATATATCGTGTGATTTATAAGCTTAAAAAAAACCAGACTGACCTGATAACTCTAGTGGAATGATTCCAACCAAATATAATAACAGTGATAACATCTCGTGACACAGAAATGAAGAAATGATAGGTCAATGTGCCACACTATCTAAGGGTTAAAGCCCCTAACAGACTTCGGTCAAAAATGGTTGGTGCTAGGAAACTCAGCACACTCCCCCATTATTAAGCCATGGCTATCCGCAATGAGAGTGAGGAAAATACATCTAGAACCAAAAAGTCGTTAACATACAGTCACGGCTTAAGATTTTTTATTTTCTCAAAAGGAAATATAAATTTCACTTATTCATTTCCAATTCGTCGAAACTTCATGCATGTGTTGAGTTTCGGGTGTGATAATATGACAAATTTGGAGAATACTTAGGACGGATTCCGTATGAAAAGTCCTTAGGCATGCATTTAAGGATGTATTATACAGATATGCTCAAAACATTTGCAACGATTTTTGACGTTTTTACTTATATATTTATAGACGTTTATATTCGCATTCAAGAAACCCAAGAAAATATCAATATTGTGACGATACATGAGACTTATGTATGTAAGTGTTTACTAAAATGTGATTTTTGTAACTAAGATATGAATTTGTTGCTCAAAAACATGGTATGAATAAGTATGACCTTATAAACTATATAACTAAACGTTTAAGTTATGTAAGAGCAAAGCCTTGTGACTCAGTTGTAGAGTCGATTGTTAGCATGCATTAAGGGTAGGTTGGATACAATAATATTGTTTTTCAGCAGTTTTGTTGCTCAACGTTTTACTACTTGCGCTTTCTAGCATTGGAATAAAACATTCTTTACAGAGTGAAGTGAAAAAGTTTCACGCAAGAGAAGAAGGTACCTATGTTTCTTGCAAAGTTATGATTTGCGTCCTTTATATGAGAAGGTAGTGTTGTTTTTGGTTCGTACGCATTACTCATCTCATCTCTCATCAGCCTATATACGTCCCACTGCTGGGCACAGGCCTCACCACAACTATGAGGTGGTCCGAGCCATACTCCACCACGCGGGCTCAGTGCGGATTGGTGGAGCGGTGTTTGTAAGGTAAGTGACCAATCTTACTGTCAGATGTTATTAAGCCGCCCGAGGGCCTCCGACCAGGCTTAACGACTAATATCTATCGATATTAACCGGGACCAACAGCTGAACGTGCCTTCCGAAGCACGGAGATGCTTGTAAATAGACGTCACTTAAATGGTCAGAATGGTCACCCATCCCAAACATGACCGCGCCGTAGGTTGCTTAACTTTAGGTATCACTACCAAAGCGCTGCAACCGTTGCGCCACAAGCACCTCAAACTACGTACGCATTACAGCAAAGCTGAAATGAGCCTTCTGTACAGTTGATGACTGTTACTTGTGCACTTACAATAATGCTCTTCAAATTGCAAAAATAGCTTAACATGAGTGACTTAATGCTGATTCGCATTCTACCGAGAATTTTCATAAAACAATTTAGTTAATTATCTTTATAATCATTCTGAAAATATTTAAGTACCTCTTTTTATTTATATAAAATTCAACGAACTAAATAACATGACACGAACAAGAAGTAAAAAAATAAAATCTTGTAAACGCTAACGCGTAATAACTCTTTATTTAAGACTATCGACCGCCCGCGACAACTTTCGCCTTAGTTTCGGATACAAATTTTATTTTAGCCTTCTATATTCTCTTATCTTCTCTATCTTTTAGAACTCCATTTTTTCATATCACCAGATTTTTTTTTCGTTTGCTGATCAACTTCAACTAAGCATTTATTCATACCTCTTTAGAGTTTAGGTCGACCGCTTCTCCAGATCTTCGTTTTTGTTAAAATGTGTAGAAAGTGCTTGTTAGACTAAACAACTTTTCCTAAAGCGTTATTTTGATACGTCTTACAGTTAAGTTGGACAGGGTCAGGAATTCCAGATCTTCGTTCTTGTTACGTGTGTAGCAAGTACTCGTCACGCGTTACGATCAATTCCGATCCAATCCCTATTTCTAATACCACTACTAGTATTAGTTTACAACCTTTGTCATTTTGCATTTCGAACGTGTCTAGGGATCAACATATATTTTTGCAATAACTTTTCTCCTGATTGATATTAATTAAAATTTTCTTTAAGGATTCATCAAATAAAGTGTTTTCGTTTGTCTACAGTAACGATAAACCAAGTCACCTTTGCATTAATAAAGAAATTTGCCATTTTCCTAATAAAGGGATTTTTGACATTTGAATCACTAACATTAAAGTTCGAAAAAAAGACTGAAATAACAGTCTTATTTAAAATTTTATTGGGTAACTTAAACAATTAATAATCCTTGTTTCTACCGCGAACACTAACAACACAAGATCATCGGTTTGGCATACTCAAAATGAGTTCATCTAAATCACGCTGTGGAATGGCCGCCCATGTTCGTTGCAACAACAAAAAAAGGTCTTCTTGCGACTGGATACCCTCCATATTCGGCAGAGCTCTTCTCTGTAGCATATCCCATGCATGCTCAATCGGGTTCAAGTCTGGCGACTGAGCAGGCCAGGGCATGACATTGATGTTAGCTGCGGCGAGAGTCTGTCTTACAACTCTTGCGGCGTGCGGTCGTGCATTATCATGCATTAACTGAAATAAGGGACCGATTTGCACTTGTAGAGGAACGATGACGTCTGATACAATCGTCTCAGCATAAATTTGAGCGTTGAGGTTGCCTCTGATCCAAATCAACTCAGTTCTTCCGCCGATCCAAATACTCGCCCATACCATGATGGTTCCACCACTATAAGGATGGACTTCCTGGCAGGATTTTAATCGCTGTTGGCGTCCAGGGGTTCTCCAGTCTCGTATACGTCTTGTATCCGGTCTCATACCAAAACGAGACTCATCAGAAAAGCACACGAAACGCCATTGTTCTTCTGCCCAATTTCTGTGTTCAAGAGCCCATTGATATCGAATCCTACGATTGTGCATTGCTATAGGTGGTACCCTTAGCGGTCTTCGGGAATGAAGGTTCACTTCGTGCAAGCGGTTTCTGACTGTTTGGTCGCTAATTAAGTTCCCTGAAAATTGATGAAGCCTCACGGCTAACATCATGGCGGTTATTGTTGGAGCTCTTCGAGTTGTGATTTGAATGTATCGGTCTTGTCTACGTGTGGTGCAGCGATACCGTCCTCCATGGCGCTCAGCCACGGTACCAGTGCTTCGGTAACGTGTCCAAAGTCGACTGATAACACTCTGACTTGTATTCAGAGCTAAAGCCACAGTACGTTGCCGGGAACCAGCTTCTATCATTCCCACGGCTCTGAGCATTTCTTCCCTGCTTAAATGACGTCGCCGCTCCATAATAACGTTGGTTTTAATCAGTAGTAGGGAAACAGTAGCACTAATAATGTCTTCAATGCGTTGTATGTTTTTATAGGGAAAATATTGACAGCTGATTTTCATCTTTTACTCGAATTTGATTGACAGTTCCTGTTTAAAATTATGAAATACACCAAAAAGGATCCATATAAATTTATAAAATCATAAATTTATTAAAAAGCCACATCTCAATCTCAAGAAATCTGCATAAAAATGCTTGATCCCTAGACACTTTTGATGTGTGTATTTTTTAAATGTACGAGATATTCCGAACAAAGAAGTAAGTAAGTATAAAAATTGTATTCGTTCGGAATTAATACGGATCCGCGTAACTATTCCTTTCATATGTACGAATATCTTCTTACGGTTTAGCTGGGCTGCTAAGGTTCCCCGTTCCGAAAAAATATATATAGCCCATATGTTAGCGAAGATTAATATCAAGACAGTTAAAAATTTTCTTTCAAATCCGTTTAGTAGTTTTCACATGATGCGTGCAAAATAATAGCACCTTTTTGTGTTCTATATTGATGTAGTAACAGTTAAATATCTTTGATAAACAGAATCTTCATTTCTACTGTCTTAATACATTTATAGATAGAATGCAATGAATCTTAAGACTTATATTTTTTATCTTGTTTCAATAAACCCGTAAATAGACTTGTGTTATCTTACCATTGCGTCTAGTTGCGATAAACATTTACACGCGGATGGGTATGCGTAAGATAAATAAATATGTTGATAATATTCATCTACATATCAACAATTAAAAGCGGGGTGAAGTAGCTTCCTAGTAGCAGTCAGTCTCCATATAGTACCGAAAAGGCATTCTAAAGTAACCAACGATATTTACTACAGATACATTTAAAAAACAAAAGATTACGATTCACTTTTGTCACTTCTAGTCAAAAGTAGTTTGTTAGGTTTAGTTAGTAAGTAGGATCTATGCTTGGATATAACATAACATAACAAAGCCTTATTATTTATTAACATGATAGTCGTTCACATTTTCGAACATACATACAAGCATAAACTGCCCATCAAAAAAATCGTCCGACGTAGATAAATGTTTCAGAAAAATCATGTCGAACATAGATGGGACGATTTTTGTCGAAAATTCGAAGGAAAAAATATGGTTGGTATGAAATAATAAAAATGTTCACTTCTACTTCGTGGAACTCATTTATTTGTTTATTGTATCGCTTTCTTTGATCAGAAAATGTATTCGTTTCAGATGAAGTTTAAGTCCTACTAAGAAAATGTTCTTTGCTAATAAAAACAAATAGGTTAGTAATTGGGTAAGGGCGCGATCACATATAACATCCGTATTACAGGTCCAATAATCGTGTATGTTATTTGAGTAGGTAGGTAGGTAGTTGTATGAACGAGTTCACACACAATCCAGTATTCCGGAACCGGATCCGACAAAATAAGTAGCAATCCGTGTTACAGATGTTTTTGATTTGATCATATTGTTATTATTATTTCTAATTTATTGACTGTAGTTTGTATTTATAATTAAATTTATATGTGTACCATGACCATGATTTGATTATGTATTTGGTATTGTGTTGCATGTATGCGCTTTGGAGTGATCTGTGAGCTTACATGTTAATCTGAATAAATAAAATAAATACAGGTCTATTAAAACGTATGTGTTATTAGCGTATGTAGTTTTATGAGCAAGTTTACATATAATCTACTATTTCGGATCCAGTATACTTATCCGTTTCTCGAATAGGCGATGTGCTTTGCTGTGTGAGTACTATCTCCAGTAGGGACGGATCCTGTAAAAAAATATACGGTAATATTATCTGTACAGTATTCCAACTTCATATGTATAAACGGACGACGCGCGAGCTATACCTACGCGCCCGGATCTTGGCATTCGTTTGGCATGCTACAGTCGCGAGTGCGCGCAGTGACGAACGGACAGTGAGGTGGTTTTTAATCAGTAACCGCCCGAATTTTTACTCGAAATCAGTGCAAGTAGCTATTTAACATGACAAGTAGAATATATTGTGCTGTTTTTGGATTGCGGATTTTTTATACACTCAAATATAATAATTAAGCATTTCGTTCATATGAGTCTAATATTAGTAATACAATCAATGCGCAAATATTTTTCGGTCGCAAATTTATTAGACCGATTTGTTTTAAAGTCACATACATAATCAAGGCTTTTAATTAAATCTATCAATCAATAAAACAACTTGCATTTTAATTGAACACTTTCTATTCAATTCAAAAAAGTATTTTATGTAATCATATAAATATTGTATATGATTACATAAAATACTTTTTGAATTGAAACTAAGTATCTGTGCTTATAAATAAAAAGTAACAAATTTACAATCTCAAAAGAAGTCGTCGTGGCAAAGACGCTGGATGATCTGGGCAATATGCTCGAAGACCTTGACCGAGTATCCCAACAAGTGGGTCTTAAAATGAACATGGATAAGACGAAAATTATGTCGAACTCCCGTGTTGTAGGTACCCACTCCGGTATCTGTTGGGGACTCAATTCTCGAAGTTGTTGACGAGTACGTCTACCTGGGACAAGTAATCCAATTAGGTAGGTCCAACTTTGAGAAAGAGGTCAATCGACGAATCCAACTCGGCTGGGCAGCGTTCGGGAAATTGCGCAAGAGTGTCTTCTCGTCTCAATTACCTCAGTGTCTGAAGACGAAAGTCTTCAACCAGTGTGTGTTACCAGTGATGACATACGGATCCGAAACATGGTCTCTGACTATGGGCCTTATAAAGAAGCTCAAGATAGCACAACGAGCGATGGAGAGGGCTATGCTCGGTATTTCTCTACGAGATCGAATCAGAAATGAGGAGATACGTAGAAGAACTAAGGTAACCGACATAGCCTTGAGAATCAGTAAGCTCAAGTGGCAATGGGCAGGGCACATAGCGCGAAGAACTGATGGCCGTTGGGGCAGAAAAGTTCTGGACTGGAGACCCTTCGACCAAAAGCGCAGTGTAGGACGTCCACCGACAAGATGGACAGATGACCTTGTAAAGATCGCAGGATCACACTGGATGCGGACCGCTTGTGATCGGTCGATGTGGAAAACTGTGGGGAAGGCCTATGTTCAGCAGTGGACGTCCTTTGGCTGATAATGATGATGATGATGATGAATCTCAAAAGAACACTGTAGGTAGGCGACAGCGACAGCCTTATCTCATGCTTACGTACCGCGGTAGGTACTTATTTTAAGGACACGCCCGAGTTGGAATACTGTATGGATAATATTACCGTGGTTGAACGTGACAACGTCTTTGTCACGTTGCCTCTTTGTCGCTTGTTCCGCGCTCTCGCTTGCACTTCAAGCTTTGAATGGAATGCCTCAGAGCGAGACAACGCCGCATGCGTCATGTTTTTTGGTGCGTGCAGCCGGCTCCATCGAATTATAAGACGTTGTCACGCCTATCGAAACGTACGTTACATGTAAACGCGCTCTTATTCTCTATTTTTTCTTGTTAGGTGTCCCTTTAAGTACGGTTACCTACATAAAACTATTTTATTATGGGTCAATGCGGCAATATCTCTTCTTAATTTGTAACAAAGAGAGCAATTGACTCCAATATCTGAAGTATCCTTAAGGTAAGTTATGGTGCTATTTAAAAAACCTCCAATTAATAGCAAAGAAAATATACTTCTATCTCATTTCCCTGCTTAATGAATAAAAAACACAAATGCCAATTAAAATCATAAAAATTTTAAACATATTGTTTAAATCTTTAATATTTAATGATGATATTGAATAATGATATTGAATGAATAAAATTAACAATTCAGAATGCCGTTCTCAATATTCCACACTTTTATTGCAATTACGTTCTCGAAATTTCAATAATCGGGAAACTTTATTAAGTAATTTCATTAAATTTCATTTCGAGAAGATTGAACACGAGCATTTTTATCCATTGGAATTTCGGAATATAATCTGGTATATCTGCCGCGCTGTCCCAATGAACCTATATTAAATCGGACACAAAGTCGTGTTTTGTATAACCTTTTCCTGAGTACAATTGTGGGAACGATACAATGCATAAATGGAAAATAAAAATATATAAGAATTTCTAGTGGACCCAGCAGACAGTGTCTTGAATGCTGTTTTCTCATTTTTTTTACATAAAAACCTTCCTCTTGGAACATTTTCTCTATTAAAAAAACTACGTCAAAATCTGTTGAGTAGTTTTAAATATTAAAGCACACATACATACATAGGGACAGACGCGAGAAGCGACTTTGCTTTTCACTTGGCTTTCTACTATGTAGTAACGCAAAATATAGTATATAGTAATGACTTAACCAAAAAAAAGTTTTTATTTTCCTTACATATTATTATTTTACGTAATTCTTTCTAACTACTGCTTCTAGAGGTGCTTAATAGGCATGTTTGACTTGTGGACTGTAACCTTGAAATTAATATTTTTTGTACAGATTCTGTTATAATCTTTACATTTTATTTAATTTGTTTACTTACCCTTACTGAGTGGAAATAAAGTATGCTACCTGCGTTTTTACAATTAGATGCCAAGGACAGGCCAGGTCGGCAGTTATCAGCTAGACGCCGCGACCGGCGACTGCTTTCCGCTTATTCCGTTTATGCAATGATATCGTCCTTATTATGCACTTTTAGTAGATACCCCTCTTCTAATTGAAATCTTAGCATAGACTTTACTCCGCTCCTATACATCAGAACTTGTTAAATCAATAAATCATCATCAGGTGCATAGAAATCCGGCCGCAGTTTTCACCTTTTTACGACCACTTTGGTGTAATGGTTTTTTTTTTTAATTTATTTACTACAACAATTAAAACTTAGTCTAATTTACAAAGATTCCTACTCATAAAAAACTTAAGTGGGTTTATCTCGGAGTAGGCGAGTTCGGGCTTACATGTATAAAATATTTATTTAAAAGGGTTTTACATTCTTTGTATTTCGCGTTACAAATATTTTCGAGAAGCGATTTCGGCAGAGTATTTAATATTTTAGGCAAAAGGTATTCCATTTTCCTCGTTCCGTACAAGTTATTATATCGCGGTAGCACATACATAGGTAAGTAATCTAGTCGGCGTAATTTGTTATTGCGTGTATTTTTACATAAAGAAGTTAATTTTATTTGTAACTAGTGGACCCGCAGACGTTGTCCTGCGCTTTGTTATTTATTTATTTTTAAGAACAATCCCCGGTTTAAGATGTACAATTTTCGAGTTATGCGTTAGCGATTCATTTTTATATTATAGACTAGCTTCCCGCCAGCAGCGGCTTTGCACGCGTTGAATTTGTTTATCTAATATTAGTGTCATTACTAGCTGTGCCCGCGACTTCGCCCGCGTGGAATATTTATTTTGGGCATCATTTTATTTTTGCAAATTTATTTTGTTCTGTTATTAATTTAGACAATGTATTTTTTAAGTTTTTAAAAGAACATAATTTGCTTTAAGTACTTCATAATTATTTTTCTAGTTAATTATTTTCTAGTTCTTGTGTCAGAAGAACATATTGGTTTTGTTTTGTTATGTGTGAAAAGCAGTCTTGACGTTATTTAATTCCTATATGTTTAAATGTTTGCCCCTGTGATTTATTAATTGTAACGGTGAAAGATAGCATAACAGGAAATAGAAGTCTTTTAAAATTAAAAGGTAAATAATTTGGAATCATTGAGGTGCGAGGTATAAGCACTGTTTGACCACCTGCTAAACCAGTCTAAACTATTGCAACCATCACGTTACATATTGCGAAGAAATTAGATTTGAAGTCGGGTCCCGGTGGTTTAAGATTTCTAAGTAAAATTATTGGGGCACCTATTTTTAACTTGTGTGTGTTTTAATTTGTAACGTGTTGTAAATAATATGGGGGAAGACAACTTGTGTTCAAATAATTATTTTATTAATTTCGTCTACACTACAGTTTTTCACTCCCAATATTGCACTTTGACACATCCATTGATGATCTTTATTTCCTATTTCGCTTATTTCAGGGTGAACTTTCGATATAAAGTCCTCAATGTTACTCACTCTTAATCCTTAATCTCGTTCAATTGCAATTTTATTTTCAAAATGAAGTACTTTCCCGTCTCCTGTTAAAAGTAACTTTGAAGGACAAATTCGTACCTCGGTTCGCACGTTAAGCCGTTGGCCCTGCGCCTGATCTCTCTCCGGTCATGTCGGATTGCCGTCTCACCGAACTTTGAGAGTGATGGAACAGTGCAGTTTGAGAGTGCACTTGTGTATTGTGCTCACACTTGTGCACTATAATATCTCCTGCGTAGTTGGCTGATCTCTGTTGAGAGTGGCCGCCGTGGTCGATATCGGCCTGGAGGACTATTTCTACCTCCCCCCAAAAGTGCTCTCATATTTGTAGTTAATTTTAAGATGTTCACAAACTTCCATATTGGGGTATTTTTAAGGCAAGACTTTACAATGTCTGCTCTAGTTCCCCTTACCCCCGTGTCCCCCGCAAACATAACAGTAATTTTATGATGATGATTTCATCACAGCTTCTTATATCTCGAAGAGTCCTATCTATAGCCTCTACATGAGCTCTATGGATCATGGATCATTCGTCCCAGATTATTATACGCGGTCACCTGGTCATTCATCGAAACAGCCTGTTACAGTCCACTTCTGGACATAAGCCTCCCCCAAGGACCGCCACAGCGCACGATCTCCCGCCCTTTGCATCCAGTCACTACCAGCTGCCTTCAGGTCGTCTGTCCATAAGTTACCTTGGTGTTATGTCGTATGACCTCGTTCCGGATCTTATCCCTTAATGAGATCCCCAACATAGACCTTTTTTTTTTTTTTTTTTATCAATATGGGTTCACTCTTGACATCATTCTCCCTCTAGGAGGTAAAGAAGATGTCGACGATGTAGCGAGCTTACCCAGAAGGTGCCTATTTACTTTCGCTTTGAAAGAGCTCAAGTTATAAGAAAGAGGGAACACCGTCGGCGGAAGCGCATTCCATTCCTTGGCTGTGCGCATTATGAAGGATGAAGCGAAGCGCTTAGTGCGTATAGTAGGTATATCAACCAAGTATCAACCAAGCTACCTTTCCATAGCATGCTGAGTGACGTGTTGTCGGTGAGTCAGCTTGACTGTCATGTACCACGTTTCGGCTCCGTAGGTTAAGACTGGTAATACGCATTGGTTAAACAACCGGCTTTTTAGGCACTGCGGCAGGGTCGACGTGAAGATATGACGCAACTGTTCATTAATTAAATCTAATTTTGGTTCATCATGGTACCTCGTAGAGCTACACCCCCCTCTCCGCGTCGCTCGCAAGCAACGCCTCTCTTCCTTGCAGTGTCATGTTTTGCACATCATGCGGCGCGGGTGAATTTTATATTGCTGTTATTTTAAAAATGTTAATATCTTCTAAGATATTCATTGAAATTAAGTGATGTCAATGACAATTTTGTTCGCAATTAAATACTCTTAATCAACAACACATTTATTTGGATAAAGATTAAGGTTCTCGGTAGCTCAGTGGTCAGAGCATTGGACCGGACTTCCAAAGGTCGGGGGTTCGATTCCTCCCCGATGACCGAAGCCGAAAATAATTTTTCAAGTGTTGTCTTTTCGAAATTAAAAAATAGCGTTGTAAACGCGAAAAATACTTAACAAATAAGATTAATATTATTACGTTGATACACTTCTTAACAAATAATGCATTAATTTCGTCCAAATTTGATTACCATAAAAACGGTTCTAGTGACTTTATCTTAAATGATAGACATATACTGTCGCAGACATTTTTTTAGATCATTTTAAGAGAAATAATTCTTTCATACAAATATGTTTATACCAAACAGAATTATTTCTTGAACCGTTTTCGCAACGTACGCAACGGAAGCCCTCAAGGATGAATAATTTTCCCCGTTTTTTTTTCACAATTTCCATGATTTCTTCGCTCCTAATAGTTGCAGCGTGATGTTATATAGCCTAAAACCTTTCTCGATAAATGGTCTATTCAACACAAAAAGAATTTTTTAATTCGAACTAGCAGTTCCTGAGATTAGCGCGTACAAACAAACAAACAAACTCTTCAGCATTATAATATTAGTATAGATATAAATCTTTTTCTCGAACAACGTTACGTAGTTAAAAAAAATGCGCCTAAATCAATTGTTTAGTTTTAAACATCTAAGCATACATACATATTGCACATAGGAACAGAAGTGGGAAGGGACTTGGCTTTATATCATGTAGTGATGCCACTGTTGATTTCTGCAACACAAGTGCTGAAGATACTACGGATTCGATCAATGTATATGATGTTGTTAAAAAAAACCTTGATGTGCTGTAGACCGTTAATCAATTATCAAAAAACTACCCTCATATATTTTTAAAGAATTACGTTTAATAGGGTGCTAAACATAACTTGCGCAAAAATAATTCATATGTTGAGATACGAGTAATGGTAAGACTAACAATATATGTACTTTTTAGATTTTCCTAGCATTTTCCCCCACCTGCCACAAGCTTTTTGTCAAAATGGAATATTTTTGGTCGTAGTCTATGAAATGGAATTAGTAGTGAAGGGTACTGTTATAACAAGTGATTGTTCGATCAGGTACTATGAAGACAAGTCAAGGTTTGTAGGAAACAATTTTTCAAGTAAAATAAAACCTATGCTCCCGAGGGATTTCCTATGTCTGTCATCTAGGAACCAGCGGATTTCGAAGATAAATCAGGATAGAATTTATACGACCCTTAAACTATAAATTGTACCCTTTAATCAGACATTCCGAAGCCGTTGAATCCTGAAGGTTTTACTAAGGATGCTTTATTTTGAATACAGTTTACTTTCAGTTCATCCGAGTGTACTAAGATTTTAGTATTACATCTTTTTCAAATTACGTCTCCTTTGCCTTTTTATAAGAGTTTACATGATGTAGTAATGATCAAGCAGAAATGCCTTTTTTATAAAATTATAAAATTTATTCGAGGAGTATTCGTTTTAATTTTCTCGACTCAATCGAGTGTCTAAGCCCTTTTTCTCTGAAGGTCGTTAATACAACTGGAAAGTTTCAGCTTAAAAAAATCACAAATATCTCAACCGACAAATATCAGAGTTATCTTTTATGCTTACATCAAAGCGCACAGACCAAAATGAATTCTATTTCCCCATGTTTTTGGAACATACCCAATGAAGATTGTCAAACTTTGTAAAGAAATATCAACCCCATACATTTTGTGCCATAAAAGACTGTAACCTAAGTAATAGAAGCCCAAAAAGCATGACTTAAAAAAGGGGTAAGGAATACGCGAGGATTAAGTTGTTTACCTAGCAACATTCTAACATGTTCCATCTAGGTGTATCATGGGATATTAGCACTAGGTTTTTTTTGCTCCTCTTTAACTATTGAATTGAAATTTGAGTTGAAATTTCTATACGTTAGAATAATCGTTTTGAAGTAAAACTTTCAGGGTTTTATTTTATTATGATTATATTAACACGTGTTTCAAATTCAAAGTATTTGTTTACCTTCTGTTCCTTATAAAGGCTACTGGGTCTTACTGAATAAATAAAAAAATAATAATGAAGTGATGTAAAATCAAACACATTGTAGGATTTAAATGATAACGTCAGATCTTTTTTTAATAAAAATATTGGTTTGGATTTCATTGTCTCCTACCTGTAAATAACAATAAATATTACCTGAAGGTTGTCTGGAAGTATTGAAAATAATTTTAAAATGTCTGGGCCATAGTCACCATATTTAATTTGGGTTATTTAAAGGCACGTGGGCGCTACGAGGATCCTGTGCTTGTATATCGCACATAGATTAGTGAATATAATGCTTTAGTGTGTATGTGACTACAGACCTATATTATCAACCCCTAGTACAGAACAATGACAACCTTAGCTGTTATCACATGTACGCAGATCTGAGCTATACCTACTTTTTGCATAAGAGGCAATTGTAAATTACCCTACACCCATAAACCCATGCCAATTAGATAGGGTACAGGGGAGTTACCTTCCTTATCAGGGTGTTCATTGGATTCAAATACGAAGAACTGTTTCCAGTGACTTATTTCCCGACTGGCTCTCGACTGCTAAACGCTTACAACTTCTTTCAAATCTATATATCTATTTGTTAGTCTATCTTAGTTATCTCGTGTGTAAGATGGTTTCGGTAAAATGTGCCATTCTTGTATTGTTTGCTATAAATGGTAAGTACAAAATACAATTCAATATTGTAAAGAAGAAGAAGAAATATCCAGATGTAAAGAGCCAAAATAATCACAATTTCTTGGATCAGGCAGGGCATTGGAGATCGTTCCTATAACAGAATGGGCTGGATCTGAGTTGCAACGGGAGCAAGAACTTCCAAACCCGGTGCACTTGGTGGTCATCCAGCATACTGCTTCGAACGGGTGCTCGACTGACAACGCCTGTCTGAGAGAAGTGAACAATATCCGCGACTACACCATGGGACGAGGATTCGATGATGTGCCTTATTCGTGAGTTTTTCTCAGTTTTTAGATCTGATCTGAGCACCGAAACAAAGTTTCATAATATACTCGTAGTTGAAGAAAATCGCGATCGCATTTGTTAAATGTATGAAAATGACAGAAAAAGTCACCTGACTTATCGATGACGAATTTTTGAAATAACAACATCACATACATTTAACTCCGTAAGTAGCTTAAGCTCTTGTGTTACAGAAGTCAGAATCAACAGTGGTATTACCAATAAACCTAAATAAATACATGTAACACCCAGACCAGTACAAACAGACGAGTGCATGCATACAATTGTTTTCACTGTGCGGGGATCAAAGCCGCGACTTTTTCGTCTAATATTATAGCAAACCTCTTCACGGGAAAACATAACGAAGGATAATTTATTTATACATTTTAAGGACTACAATCGATCGCGATTTTCGTCATTAATATGCACAACTTTTCGAGCCCTTAACCCGAAACCGTTATTGGAGCTCTTGGTTGTGATAATTGGTAAAATAACATGGCATTACAAATAAAACAAATTCTTGCAGGCAGCTTACATCAGGGCTTAGAAAGCCAAACATTGATGCGGTAATACTTCTTGAATCATTGTTAACAATATGCTTGTTTCCACTATGAAATAAATATTCAAAAACTGATTTTCTCTAAAATAATTCATAATTTCAGATCCCTTTTCATTAATATTTTTTCTGAAGTTCGTATTATTTGATTTTTAATTGGAATTCAATTGATAAATAGTCCCTCAGTCGGCATTGCACTCCATAATATTATTCCCATACAAACTTTATGAAGAAAAGCGTTTTTAAACTTGATAAAAAGTACGTCAACGTCAACGATTAGTGGTTACAACTACCCTATTGTTTTTTTTTAGTTTCATAATCGGTGGAAACGGGAAAGTGTATGAAGGAGCTGGCTGGCATCGCGTCGGCGCTCACACCAAGAGCTACAACGACAAAGCTATTGGCATCAGCTTCCTCGGAACTTTTATTAGTAAGATGTTATTAAAACGTGTATTAGCTAGATTATGAAATCAAAATAATGCTTGTTCACCTGCGCTGATCAGTCCAGTTTTTATTTCTAAAAGCATATGCCAAAAGGCAGAGCCCACCTTTGCGGAGTTGATTAGAAGACACATATAAGTCTTAACTAAATTGTAAGTCTTTTGTAGTCTTTTTTTTTAATAAGCTTACTCTATCTCTTTAAATTAATATGATCACATTGCAGTTACATGTTTTTATGTAAAACTGCTCTGTTTGTATTTTTTGGTGTGCAATTCAAAGTTATCTCATCTATTCTATGAGAACATATGTCATAAACATTCTTCTTATATCGAATCGCAGACAAACTACCAACCACGGAAGCTCTAAACGCTGCCCAAGACCTCATAGAGTGCGGAGTACGAAACAAGTACATAGACAAGGAATATATACTAGTCGGCCACAGACAACTTTCGAGCACCGTTAGTCCAGGAGACGCTCTACAAAACGAAGTCGAAGGCTGGCCACATTGGGGACAAGTTGAACTGTATAGGTAGAGTTCCAAGGTGGACCGAAGTTCAGCGATGCAGCGGCGCCTCACACCAAATTTAACAATACTATCGATTTACAGACTCCATACTAATTTATACATGCGAAAATTGCCTGTCTGTCTGTTACGCTTTTACGACTAAACTACAGAACCAATTTTGATAAAATTTGGTACACATATAGAGTGGACCTTGTGTCAGTTACTACGCTGCAGTCAGTGCTGGAATGGCACCTTAAGGCTGAGTTAAACTATGTCTTTTGCTCTGCTGACAGGAACTTATGTCTTATATTTACGCGAAAACAATGACACATGAAGTCATTTGCATGAAAAGGCGTTACATGTAAATTTCAATAGCGTGCAATGAGTATTTGCTTAGATACAAAAAAAAACTTCTTTGCCATTTGGTTAAAACGTGCAAAAATTAAAATCTTGGATATACTATTTCTATAGTTCTTCCTTGTTGTCAAAGTAAAATTTCGATGTCAAATAATTTCGTATTAAAATAAAGTGTCATTGCAACTACACTACCTACATGGTTTGAGTTTTATTAACATTTTCAGTATCTACAGTTATCATAGATATTAATCAATTTTTTTAATGCAAAATGTCAATGCTAACGAACCCGGCAGACGATATCCTGCCCGCTGTATTATTTTACTCTTGAATCTCTTTGTCTATTTTAAAAAACGGCATCAAAATTCGTTGCGAAGTTTAAAAGATCTAATCATACATACGCGTACATACATACAAACATAGGGACAGACTGCGCTTTATACTTTGTAGTGATAAGGGTGACGGCACTGTTATACAAGTGTAAAAATGTGTTCAAAGGTGGTCAACCACCTTTGAACACGTTTTTACACTTTCTGTCAAAACAGATTTTCTTGTTCTAAACCTTTCTAGTGTTTCACAACGCTTCGTCAAACTATTAGGATATAAATTATATAACAATACATCATATGACGAAGAAAATGCAAATTATAGCCGCAAAATCCATTTTAGAAAAAGAAGTCAAATGCCCCATGTATTTGTTGCAGTTTTGAAATATCAATAAATTCGACAAAATGTTAAGGTTTATCCCATTTAAATAACAACATTAATAGGCTCAATGTTAGAAACGACGGAGAACAAATATTAATAGCAAGTATAAAGTTACAAATTACGAAGTATTTGTTTAATAAAATGAAATAATAAATGGACATAGATTTTAATTGAAATACGTTTAGTCATTATTTGTACTTAAGTAATTACTTACAAAAAAATAAATTCAAATACTAACAGTAAATATTTCTAGATTAACAGTCTTTATGACTTGCTAGTCATTTTCTTATTCAGAAATTTTTTTGGTCGTGTTTGCTACTACAGATACGCATCTGTAAATTGAAAAAATGATTTCTTTCCCAGTGAAAGTTTAAAAATTGTATTGATCTGTAGTCCATTGCATGATATATGGAACATTCTGGGATAGAGGGAATAAACGCTCCATATACCTTGAATTGAATGACAAAGATCCTTACTCGCTTATTTCAAAAAGCTTATTCCGAACTCGGCAACAAGCAGCACTGCTGTCGCCGCAGTGCTGCGACTAAGGTGCTGCCCAGCAATGCTGCCTGTCGCACTGATTCCGACCAAGGCGGCAGTGTCGCTCTGTTCGCGGTGATGCGTTGTTGTGTATTCGTTAGTTTATTTTGAGTTGACAAGATTTCGATTGATGCCCAACTATTATTTTTACTTTTGGCAGAGGAAGATGATGACCATGATTTATTGTCGCTTTATGCCAATAGTAAAAGAACAACAGATTCGTTTTTTAACTTTTCCTCTTCTGAATCAGAGAAATTCATCCTATTGTTGTCAATTTACGTCACACTCACGTAGGTACTCTTGCTACGGCGGTAGCCGCGTCACGACTGGTCTGTCGCGGCGGTAGGGCGACACTGATGCGTAGCAGTGCTGCCGCTACATTGCTGCCGCGACATACTCGTACATGCTGCCTAGCTCGGAACGTAATCTCATATAAGCTTATAGAAATTGTATGGGGACCAGTAGTGTCACGTCAGCACTGCGGCGACAGCACTGCTGCTTGTTGCCGAGTTCGGAATCATATCATACCTTTATCATTTGCACTCGAAATTGAAAACTCCTCATAACTCGACGACAGGCTGTCAAACGCGACAAGTGATAGTTGTGCAGGTTTGTGTTGCCACTTTGTGTTTTCCAAAAAAAAAAAACAACCCAAAATTACCTTCTAAAATAGCTCCGTGAACTCAAATGTTTAAAGCTGACCCTGTTAAATACCCCCTTCTCACCTACTAAAAGACTGTGATAGACCGAACCGAAATAAGACATATATTTAACCTCGTGGAATCTTTCGGCAAAAATCTCTCCAAAATCTACAAGTACTCGTATAAGGAAGCATAAGAAAATTTTAAGCACATTGCTGAGAAATATTACATTAAGTTTCACGAAATAGATAACGATCATTCTCATTTTGGGACCAAATCTTTGATAAATACTTTGTACTTAGTGGAAAAGTTTGGTAATCCAAAAGAATTCACATAAATAATAAGTTAAAAATAAATGAAAACTTGACAAATGTTATAAACAATATTAATTTTTAGCATACATTTCCAGGAAAACCAATAACAATATTACTTACTCAAAGCGATTTTTTGCGTACAAAATTAACACACAAACAATAACATGTTATTGGAAATTTATACCTTGTACTCGTATATAAGTGTTCGCTTTGAACCCCACCCTTAACCAATCAAAATTGCTGATCAAGGTCGTTTCGGTACGCGGATAAAATATTATTCAGCAATCTGTAAAATAAATTAAAAATATCTCTAATTCCATGCCATCACTTTTGACAATGTCAAATTGGTTAGCTGAATGATTTTTAACGAGCACATATGTAATTAAAAAGGTTTTATTAATTTTATTTTATCAATCTTAAATTATTAATGTCTGTAAATGTTACGTAGGAACTTTTTTCAGTTTTAATAGATAGTGAGAATTTCAAGTTCCGGTTATCTAGTGCATTGCTAAAATGGGAAATGTTTTTTGTATAAATAAAGTATTATTAAATAATAATACAATTTAGCCCGTTAAAAGAACCTTCTTCTATTAAACCTAGTGTTATTTAAGTCTTGGATCTTTACTCTTATATATATTAAAATGTGTCAAGTTCTATGCAAGGCTTTGCATGTGTTGCAGTAACCAAATGGTACATTACTAAATTATGCAATGTTTATTTAATATATTATTATACATTTCGAGTATAAAAAATGCAGTTTACAAGCAATGCACAATAGTTTAACCGTTGATATATATGTGAGCTTACGTGCAAGTAAAGTCGTGGTATGAGGCTTGTCGTAATATCTAAGAGCGCTGCATTCGTGAATCGCGTGGTGTGCAAGGAGGCAGTTTTCAAGCTAGACGAAGCGATTTTTAGCGCTGTCAGCAGCGCCGTATTTAGCCACAAGAATCGCCCTGCAGTACTAGCCTAAATTGTCCCGAAGCAGTAGTAGGGATAATTTATATGTTTGTACGTCAAGTGTCCCTTGTAGGTCTATTTCATCATATCAGCCGTTCGACGCCCACTGCTGAGCTCAGGCCGTCCCCAAGGATCTCCACAGTGATCGATCCTGCGCTTCCCGCATCCAGTAGTTCCCACGACTTGCACGTCAGTAAATAGTCAAAAATAAATTTATTTATTGACCCTACAGTCAAAAGGATCTCTAAGCTAGAGTAAGAGAATATAGTTATAAAGACAAATATATAAACAACTAGCTGACCCGGCGAACTTCGTACCTCGTACCGCCTTAGCGTTGCAATGATTGAACAATGTCATCGAATGACATTGACATTAGTTACGCGCGTTTTTTAAAATATGCAAAATTAAATGTATATTTTTCAATATTTCTGAGAGATTTTCTTAATCTTTTTTTTCCGTAAGAACCTTCTCCTAATAATAACAAATACAACAAAAAAATAATTAGTGAAATCGGTCCAGCCATTCACGCGTGATTCCGTGACCAAGGAAAAAGGGTTTTATTTTTATATATATAGATAATATCACATACATTGTTCTGACTCCGTGGTAAGCAGCATAAGCACTTGTGTTACAGATATCAGAATTAACAGTGGTATTACAAATAAACTTAAAGAAATACATATAACAGCCAAACCAGTACCAACAGACAAGTTAATGTTACAGAAATGTTTGTACAAGGCGGGGATCGAACTCACGACCTCTTGGTCTAATAGTTAACTTCTTAACCATTACACCAAACTAGACTACTTAATCGAGTTAAGAAAATAGTTAAATGATTGTTTGCAAAATGTGCAATCTACATCTTTTGTTGAGGCATTCAGCATTAATGGTAATGCGCACTTACAATTCACCTCATAAAATTTACACAACAAATTAATTAAAATGTTGACAAAACATTGTCGAATGCTGACTTTGTCGCATCACGCCCACAACTCTGACGTCAATGACTACAAGGTTAAATAATAATAAAAGCGACGACTAGGATTATGTAGGTATCGTTAGAATGCGAAACATCAACAATCGATAAGGAAAACCTTTGTAGAATGATGTTTCTTGTCGCTATAGGCTTTTTTCTTACTTGAAGACACCTTCTTACATAATGTTACCGTCTAAAAAATGACAACGAATATTTATTTAAAAAAGGAATAATAATAATAATAAGCACAGTTTTTGACTGTTACCAGATAATATGAGGAGATAGCATGGAGAGTTGAGATTACAAATGAAAGTACCTAGTACCTTAATAGCGGGGGCAGCCCTGCACTCTCAGCCTTCGTCCGTAGTTTCGGATGTAGCCAGCCCTGTCACTCTTACAAAGCTTGTAAGAGTGACAGGGCTGGCTATTTCAAGCGAACGGGCTGACAAGACACAAAAAAAACGAAGCGGCGAAGTACGGCCTCAGAGCCCTAAAGTAACAGAGTTCATTTTGCAGGCGAAGCCATTGGTTGTATTGTCCGCGCGCATAAGTCCTGCCTGCAAGCTACGACCACAATATAACACGTGACCTGTTGACACTAGATTTTATCTAGAAATATCGCTCAACTTTGCTTGGCATCTTTACAGGCACATATCGCATATTTTCGACTTTTAACGCTAAGTGTAAAGATGACTTTAAGCACAAATACATACGAAACACTTATTTCTGGACTTTCCGCGAAAAGGAAATCAATTTTGATTCTCTTGCATATTGTAAATCAGAAAACAATGGCCTATATTTCTGTCTAATCCACGTGTTTCTAGGACTTTAAATGGAAAAGGTAGTTTTCGTGTCAAGTGATACAAGTGTGACGCATATATTTAGTTAGCACTTTTAACACAATCATTAATCACCATTTATAATGGAAACAAATGCAACTCAATTTAAACCGTTTTTTACTGGTTTTTACTTGGGTGATACAAGGTTTGCCTTTAACAGTTTTGAATAACAAGGATAACTTTTTACGGTTAATTTTATAAACTTTATATCATTCGACACCAAAGCCAACTTAATGGTGTAAACTAATTAAAGTAGAGTTAAATCAATATACACAATATATTTACTTGTGACAAGGTATACAAGTCATTATTTTTAAAATTTATCCTCTCAAATCCCAACAGAAAATACACTTTATATTACGAACTACAAAGCACCTAAATTCTTCTGTCAAAATTATGACAAGAGACGAAGTGAGATTTTTTACACCTTGAACGCGATTTGCCAAAAATCTCATTTTTTAACTTAGATCCCTTTTCACGGAAGGTTCACATTTGTGCTGCACGTGTGTAATTCTTGTAATTTAACTGTTGCCTGACCTGTGTAGGTAAACGTACTCAACTAATATAAGTCATTATCTTTCCTATTAGTTACAAGAAATGTGAATGTTTGTCTGTACATACCTATATTTACTGTTGGAACTACAACATTTTCGACTTAGATTTTCAGTAAAAAATTGTGGTGGTTTTTGAAAAAAGGCTGCTTTGCTTCAAAGTTTTGAAATATTCAGGTCTTACTAAAATAATATTTTTTCACAAAATAGAAAACGACCTTTAAAAACCTTCAAATAACCAACAAAACACAAAAATCATAATATCCTCGAACAAGAAGAAGCGTTGTTTTCTCTTCGACTTAACGACGATGGTAATTCTCCTTTGCAAGTTAAGTCACTATCGACGAGAAAAACTTTTAGCAGATAGCTCATGGGGCTATACAGGAAAATAAAAACTTTTTATACCGTCCCGGAAACCTTCTGTTTCCGAACGACAGGATCAATTTAATAGGTATCCATTTGTCTTATGTAAGAAGGCACATTCTTTTGATGTCGCATTTTATTGGACCTTATTGGTATTCATGCATTGTTTGATGGTAGTATATTGACCTACTTATTTTTGTCGTATGCATCTGTGCGGGCCGTAATATAAATGCTGGAAGAAATTATACAGGTGAAATTTTAGTGGTTTATTTTCGCGCAGTGCAATGATTCTGTTTTAGTAGCTTAGTTCATTTTAATCCGGTTTTATCCAGGTTACAGTATAGGGAACAAGGAAAAGGGAACAAGAGTTATACTTCTATATAGTCTGTACTGCTGCACCACTAAATATTATTCTGTGTAATAGGTACCAAAGACAACAGATACACACATAAACGTAACATTTTGGGCTGTTAATAATTTTAATACTCATACAATAATTAAATTAAAAATAATTTACCCAATTGATTATTTTGTTAAGATACATTATTTCCAACTTATTAGGCTAGATGACACCGCCAATCGTTGACATACTTTTTATCATCTGTCAAAGCGATCTTTCTCCATAGATTTTGTATGTGGAATACTAAAGTTTGACGTCAAAATAAAGTATCAGGAATCGAAGTCAATTGACTGAATATTTATTTAACTCAATGTAAATAAAAATTAGATCCTACAGCTTTTTGGAAATAAATTGGTTTTACTAGCTTCATAGAGGTTATATTTTTAAAACACCATGGTCTTGACGATATTAACGATTGGTGTCATAATGCCTATTGTAAATCAAACAATAGTTACACTTTCGTTGCAAAATTGACTCTACTGTAATTAATTACGATTCATTATTTGACGACCGGTTGGTGCAGTGGTCCACATGTCGGACTTCTAAAACCAAGGGTCGCGGGTTCGATCCCCGCACAGTACAAGCATAAGTGTGCATGAACATGTGTGTTTGTACTGGTCTGGGTGTTTTCTATATATAATATGTATTTATTTACAAAAAAAAGTATTTAAGTATGTTTATCCGTTGTCTTGTACCCATAACACAAGCCTCGTAGCTTAATTTGGGACTAGAGAATTGGTGTAATTGTTGTGAAATATCTATCTATCTATCTATCTATTATATACCTTTATTAGCCTTCGTTAAAGTAAACCCAAAGGTATAGTGTAGTTTCACAAAACATGCCTTTAACGACCTACAAACCGGTGATAATTGGATTTAGATCACGTTTGTCATTCTTCTCAGTAAACACGCGGTGGGCAACGTGTCAATCAAAACGGTTCCTATTCTCTAAGCCGTTGCCCGCAATGTAGAATGTAGCTATCCCTCTCACTCTTACAAGTTTGACGTTGCGAGCGAACGAGATGGCTAATTAAGCCTAAAATACGAAGGACGAGAGTACGAACTCAGGAATTAATCGTGCGAATAACATTAGTATAAAACGTTTCCAATGATAAAAAACGCGGTTTTCTCTTCGATATTTAAAATCGTTGATTTGTCTATTGTTTTCATCGGTTTTGCTGTTTTAAATGACAGTTTAGGTTTAGATTGGTAAACAGTGTTTCCGATCAAAAAAGTTAGGGCTATTATTTTTATCACTTTAAACAACAAATGGGTAAAAAAGGTTAACATTACACCCTTTTAAGACGTATATTAGAGTATTTTAAAATTACAAATGGCCGGCTGCAGCCTAAGGAGCACTTAAAGAAATTCGGACCGATGATGAGTAAGTGTCACGGTAGCTCTATTGGCAGAGCAATTTTTTTTTTTTTGGGATAGGTTTGCTCTTGACCCAATACTAAGCCCAACGAGGCAAAGACTGAGTCTACGATGGAGTGAGCTCACCTAGAAGATGCCTGTTCACTCTAGCTTTGAAATATGTAAGCAAACTTCAAATATAATTTATTTATTAAGGCAAGATTAAGCCATGTTCAATTCATTTTACGGTAAGACTGATTTAGTGCAATTGGAATTCAACAATGCCTACTTATTAGGAAGATTAGGTATGATTATTGTGCCCAGCAGTGGGACGTATATAGACCAAACTACGTCTTCCTTAGTTTCGTCCGTTCGATAACGTAGCGTTTTCTTAGCAAACAAATATTAGTGAAAAAGTGTGGCGACCTGCGACTGAGTTTACTGGTTACATACATGAGTACGAAAAACAAGTACATATTTCCTCATTATAATATACAAAAAAAAATAATACACTATTAGTTAACTTCCGCCCAATGGGGCCAGCTCTCAATTATTTTCTGCAGAGCAGATCCAGGACTTTCGGAGGGGTTCAGTTGTCTTGCTCCAACCAACTTGTAATCGCCTGCTAAGTGTTCGTTTTTCAGCCCTAAGTCCAAAAGCTCTTGGGCCGCTTCCAAAGCCTCTGGTGTTGGTGAAAGATCTGCAAATATATGTTTTTATACTCAAATGGTCACCTAAACAACGATAGTTATTGTTTCCCTCGCGTCTGAAGGATAATATTGTTACGCCGGTGGGCTAGTGCTAAAACTTTGATCGTGTTTTTCCGTGCCTTGGAGGCGTTTTCAGCAGGCTGAAATACCATTTCAGGCCGTTTCAGAGAGTGCTCTAACACATACTAGTTTATCGAAATTTCACCCAAGTTGCCGTTGTTTTCAGGCGCCTGAAACATGTTTTCAGTCCGTTTCAGGCCACCCTCGATCAGATGACGCCATAACCTGAAAACCCGTTTTCAGGCGTTTTCAGGACCCCTTATGGGCCTTTGAAGCCCACTTCAGTATATGACGTAATTTTCAGTAGGAGTGAAAGAGATAGCACGATTAGAGAGAGGCAGCTATACTAAGAACATTCCAGAAAGGTGTGACAGAGACAGCACAAGACAAGGATAGCACTATGATGCCGAACATTCGAGAAAGGTCTAGGCTAGGCAAGACGGCATTTGGAAGGATCCCGAACAGTCTCGTACTGGGTAGTAGGTACCTACCGAATATTCGGGAGTCCTTGACGGCCGGTATATAAGGAGCCCGGGAATGCGACCGAGCTAGAGTTTAATTTGGGAAAGCGACGAGTAAACATCGAAGCGAAAACTGCGACAAGAAGATTTTGGAGTGCGATATAAGTGTTTGTGTACTAAGTGTTGTAACGTAAAGTGTGTACAATAAATCCTACTCTACTTCATCGGTTTAGAAGTGCATTTCAATCTAGATCCCACACCCCTTAGAACGTAACATTTGGTGTCAGAAGTGGGATTGAAAATGCCGATTACTCCGCGAGAAGAAGACAAGGAGGGGATGCAGACCCGAAGCCGCACCGCTGCTGGAGACTCTGCGGGCACCGCCGGAACGTCAGACACAGCGGTACCAGCTTCAAGGACGCCGGAGATAGACGTCAACGCCATTCTGATCCTCCTGAAAGAACAGGCTAGAAGGCAGGAGGAACAAGCCAAAATCCTGCAACAAGAGCTACGGGTTCAGCAGGAGGAACAGACCAGAAGGCAGGAGGAACAGGCTAGATGGCACGAGGAACAAGCCAAAATTTTGCAGCAAGAGCTACGGGACCAGAAAGAAGTCCTCCGTGAGGTACACGAAGTAGCTGCAGAATGGAAAAAGGAGATGGCTGAGGTGCAAGACAAAATTGTGGGCGTTGAAATTAAAGTTGAAAACCACGAGAAGCGCCTCAATGGACTGAACGAAAAAGTGGAGGGCCAGGAGAATCGCCTCCAGAAGTTGGAGATCAAAGTGGCCAACGGCACCACCAGTGTATCAGGTGCACCAGCCACAGGAGGTGAAAAGTTAAAGGTACCTCCATTCGATGGTACCTCTTCGTGGGCCGCATACAAGCTCCAATTCGAGATGGTTGCCGAAGCGAATGGCTGGAGCAAGGACTATGCTAAAACGGTACTGAGTTTGGCGCTGCGGGACGAAGCTCTCACTGTTCTGGAAGCGTTAGGAAAGGACTACGACCGTCTTCTTGAAGCTTTAGAGGCACGCTTCGGTGACAGCCATCTAGAGCACGTTTACAGAGCTCTGCTGAAGAATAGGACTCAGGGGAATAATGAGTCGTTACAAAAGTGGGCACTTGAGATTGATGAACTTGATGGAACGAATGATGCTCGGGACGAGCATGTCTAAGGAGGGGGTAGTGTTACGCCGGTGGGCTAGTGCTAAAACTTTGATCGTGTTTTTCCGTGCCTTGGAGGCGTTTTCAGCAGGCTGAAATACCATTTCAGGCCGTTTCAGAGAGTGCTCTAACACATACTAGTTTATCGAAATTTCACCCAAGTTGCCGTTGTTTTCAGGCGCCTGAAACATGTTTTCAGTCCGTTTCAGGCCACCCTCTATCAGATGACGCCATAACCTGAAAACCCGTTTTCAGGCGTTTTCAGGACCCCTTATGGGCCTTTGAAGCCCACTTCAGTATATGACGTAATTTTCAGTAGGAGTGAAAGAGATAGCACGATTAGAGAGAGGCAGCTATACTAAGAACATTCCAGAAAGGTGTGACAGAGACAGCACAAGACAAGGATAGCACTATGATGCCGAACATTCGAGAAAGGTCTAGGCTAGGCAAGACGGCATTTGGAAGGATCCCGAACAGTCTCGTACTGGGTAGTAGGTACCTACCGAATATTCGGGAGTCCTTGACGGCCGGTATATAAGGAGCCCGGGAATGCGACCGAGCTAGAGTTTAATTTGGGAAAGCGACGAGTAAACATCGAAGCGAAAACTGCGACAAGAAGATTTTGGAGTGCGATATAAGTGTTTGTGTACTAACCGCCGCACTCAGAGACGTCTATTAGTTTTAATACTCCATTAAAATTGGTGGTATCTCTTTCTTTTCCATAAAAACAAAAGAAGACAGAATGATGTTTAATGAAGCATTAAAAATAATTGACGTATCTGAGTGCGGCGGTAAGTGTTGTGACGTAAAGTGTGAACAATAAATCCTACTCTACCTCATCGGTTTAGAAGTGCATTTCAATCTAGATCCCACACCCCTAGAACGTAACAATATCCTCATATTATCCAATATTATAATCCTATTCCCCTGCAACATTCATCAACTACAACAATGTGTGAACTGTTCAGTCCAGCCTGCACCAATATGATGTACAATTCCTTTGAATGTTTTTTTATGGCAGCAAGTGGTGACTGAGTTTGCTGCGACGCTTTTTCTCAGCACTTGCCTAATTGTCCGTATTTAGTCTCGAATCGATGGGCCAAAGGTTAAGGACACATGTTCGAGCCTGTTGAAATGTATTTTTTACGTGTCTAACCTGAATAAGTGATTTGAATCTACGGAATTTATACCTCGTACCTATTGGAGTAAATGGCACTTGTAATAGGGCCAAAATATCGAAAACTCAAATACAAAACCGTACATAGTATAAATTCCGTATACAATAACTATTCGAAAATCTGCATATAAGGTATATGCCACTATCAATCGTTAACCTACTCTTTAACATCAGGCAAACGATCTGTCCCCACTGCATAGAATTTGTATTGGAACACTCTAACGTGACGTCATGTTAGGATCAATTGACTGAATATTTATTCAATTTTTTCTAATAAAAAATTGGTCTCTACAGCTTTTTCGAAATAAGTTGGTTTTATTTACTTCATAGAAGTTATGTTTTTTAAAATATTTACGTTATTACGTTATTTACGTGCGTTAGTTATGTGTGTCATCATGACGCCCAATATGACATGACAAGTTTTACTAGCTCATGAATCGCTAAAATTGACAAATGATAAAGTTATATTGTTGTGATGACATTGCAGAGTAGTCGTCTGTATTGCCCCTTTTCGGCTATTCAGCTTATCTACCTTTAGCTTAGGTACCTATGCACCTTTCGGAAAGCAATTTCAAAAAATAGGTTTTGAAAGGCTAATGATCTTTATTGTTTCATCATTTTAATCCTACGTCACAGCTTTATCTTACGTATGGCAATTAATAAGGGTCACATCTTAATAAAAACATACGATTGACAGCGTCAAGTTACCCATGTCAACTACGAAAATATTTTTTATTGCAAAGTCGAAGTGTAGTGATGTGCTGTACATACAAAAATGATGTGTGAATTAAAAGTGTAGCATGCTAAAAAATTGTTGTGACCCTTCGCATATACCGATAAACTACTTACCGGTTTATACAAAGGATCACAACTGATACACTAATACTATGTGATTTTAATATTTGTAAGTGCCTCGTTGGTGTAATGGCAAAGTTTCTGCCTTACGTCCAAGAGGTCCTGGGTTTGAATCCCAGGTCGAGCCAAAATTGTTTTTGAGATTTTCTGTTATGAATTTCTCAAAAACAGCTCGGAGTCGGGAAGTTGGCGGTGTTACACCCCCGTGCCTCGGAAAGCACATTAAGTCGATGGTCCTGCGCCTCATCTCTCTCCCGTCACGTCGGATTGCCGTCTCACCGAATTTTGAGAGAGAGAGAAATCTCCTGCGTAATTGCCTGATCTATGTTGAGATTGGCCGCCGTGGTCGAAATCGGACAGGTGGACTATTATTATTATTTGATTTTTAACTCACCCCTAAAATCGCCAAGAAAGCCTACTCCAATTGACTGCGCATTGCAATATGGTTTACTACAAATTGTATGTTCCAGGCAAATTTTCCACTTAACTGTGCACAATTTTGCATCTCGACTAAGCTGTACATATCCCACAGCATCGTCTCCCTACGATATGACTACCTGCTGAGCAACTAAAAAGGGATGAAACAATTTGTTAAAAAGACAGAACCTCAAAATCATATTATTTTATATAACATTCAATTTTACTTTTGGAGTTTATAAATACCTACGATTACTATTATAGTGTATCCTGAGTTTTATACTGAGTATATTACTTACATAGAGGTTTTCACATTTCTAAATTCAGCAGAGCAGAAGTTACTATTTGTTGCGAAGAAATTAGCCACCGTAAAGCAATCAATTCATGGCAAATTTGAACTATCTGCCTTAATATATCCGCTTACCATGATAGGAAAGCCTTTAAAAATTAATTCAATAAGATAATTAAACGAATTTCGAAGAAATTTCACGGAAATCAAAATAATAATATTATCCAAATATCAACAAACACATAGTAGTACTTGATAGTGAAAATTCTTGTTATGAATTTCTCAAAAACAGCTCGGAGTCGGGAAGTTGGCGGTGTTACACCCCCGTGCCTCGGAAAGCACATTAAGTCGATGGTCCTGCGCCTCATCTCTCTCCCGTCACGTCGGATTGCCGTCTCACCGAATTTTGAGAGAGAGAGAAATCTCCTGCGTAATTGCCTGATCTCTGTTGAGATTGGCCGCCGTGGTCGAAATCGGACAGGAGGACTATTATTATTATTTGATTTTTAACTCACCCCTAAAATCGCCAAGAAAGCCTACTCCAATTGACTGCGCATTGTAACCGAAAGTATGCGCGCCAGCATTGTGCCAACCCGCTCCCTCGTACACCTTTCCGTTTCCACCAATCAGGAAGCTATAATCAACCATTACTGCTTATTTGTTAGGTTTAAATAAACCTCCTTCCACCATTTTGATTGATGACATTTATTGACTGCTCGAATAGACACGCCGGAGTGATAGCTCCTTGTTTAGGGAAGTTTCTAAGCGACTGAATCTATGAAATGTCCTTAATTTTATTCTTTCGATGCCCTATGATTAATCAAACAAAATAGAGCGTGGCGGTTTTTTTTTATTTTAAATAATTGATTTTTTTTAAATAAATGAATTGTGTCACCGAACACAACCATTACCTAGCCCCAAACAAAGCGCTAACTTGGGCTATGGTGGCTAGGATAACAGATAAAAATACTCGGATACATTTATGAACACCCATGACTCGGGTACGAATGCTCGCGCTCAACATTAGCCCATAGCAGAATTCGGCAACAGCTGGTTTTGTAGTCTGTACCTCTGACCACTAGACCAAAGATGTCGTCACGATCTTACGTCAAGGTTTACGCACATGGGTCGGATTCCCGTGGACGCAGGGCTTTAGACTGTTGATTTTTTCTTCTTCAAATAATAATAATGTTACGTTCTAGGGGTGTGGGATCTAGATTGAAATGCACTTCTAAACCGATGAAGTAGAGTAGGATTTATTGTACACACTTTACGTTACAACACTTAGTACACAAACACTTATATCGCACTCCAAAATCTTGTTGTCGCAGTTTTCGCTTCGATGTTTACTCGTCGCTTTCCCAAATTAAACTCAAACTCGGACGCATTCCCGGGCTCCTTATATACCGGCCGCAAGGACTCCCGAATATTCGGTAGGTACCTACTACCCAGTACGAGACTGTTCGGGATCCTTCCAAATGCCGTCTTGCCTAGCCTATACCTTTCTCGAATGTTCGGCATCATAGTGCTATCCCTGTCTTGTGCTGTCTCTGTCACACCTTTCTGGAATGTTCTCAGTATAGCTGTCTCTCTCTAATCGTGCTATCTCTTTCACTCCTACTAAAAATTACGTCATATACTGAAGTGGGCTTCAAAGGCCCATAAGGGGTCCTGAAAACGCCTGAAAACGGGTTTTCAGGTTATGGCGTCATCTGATAGAGGGTGGCCTGAAACGGACTGAAAACATGTTTCAGGCGCCTGAAAACAACGGCAACTTGGGTGAAATTTCGATAAACTAGTATGTGTTAGAGCACTCTCTGAAACGGCCTGAAATGGTATTTCAGCCTGCTGAAAACGCCTCCAAGGCACGGAAAAACACGATCAAAGTTTTAGCACTAGCCCACCGGCGTAACACTACCCCCTCCTTAGACATGCTCGTCCCGAGCATCATTCGTTCCATGGTACTTGGCCAACCGATCCGCATGAACAATCTTACAGGGGCTACGTGCGTTGCGCTGTATCCGATAAGTGACGTCGTTGATCCTTGTGACTACTTTGTACGGCCCTTCCCAACTCGGCGACAATTTCGGTGACTTTCCTTTTCGACGCATAGGGTTATGTAGCCACACGAATGATCCTTCCTCAAACCTCGTCTGGTTAGACTTCCGGTCGTATCTGGTCTTCACCTTCTCACTGGCCTGCAATCCATGTTCACGAACATGCCTGTGAACATCATCAAGCCGGTTTCGCAGTTCACTTGCATACTCCGAAACCGTCTTTGGTGCATCTGGAGGACGTCCGGTCAGAAGATCTGCAGGTAAACGTAGTTCTCTTCCAAAATTAGCACACGCAGGAGTTACGGCCGTGCTTTCATGAACTGCTGTCCGATATGCCATTAAAAAGAGCGGAATATGCCTGTCCCAATCCTTTTGATGGTTGTCAACTACTTTGGCCAAATGTCGTTCCAGAGTCTGATTGAATCTCTCAACCATTCCGTCTGACTGTGGGTGATAGGCCGTAGTCCGAGTTTTATGAATTCCCATGACTCAGCAAGTCTCCTGAAACACCAGAGACTCAAAATTTCTTCCCTGATCACTGTGGATCTCAAGAGGCACACCATACCGACAAAACACTTCAGACACTACAGTTTCCGCTACTGTGACTGCCTCTTGATTCGGAATGGCAAATATCTCAGGTCATTTGGTGAAATAGTCCATGACCACCAGGATGTACTTGTTTCCACGGTCAGAGGTCGGGAACGGGCCTGCGACGTCTAAAGCAATTCTTTCCCAAGGCGCTCCCACGTTGTAAACTTTAAGCGCACCTCTACTGCGTGTATGTGGTCCCTTAACTGACGAACAGCTAGTACATTTCCTACACCAGTCTTCCACGTCGTCCCGACAGTTTATCCAGTAAAAACGTTGCCGAATCTTCATCAGAGTCCTTTTTACTCCTAGGTGTCCACCGGAAGCGCCGTCGTGAAAGGATCTTAAAACATCGCTAACTCTCTTTCTTGGTACAACCACTTGAAGATGAGCATCCTTTCCGTTTTCTGACTCCCATTTCCTGCACAGTACGCCATTGTGCATA
The DNA here is from genome assembly GCA_963921415.1 of Pyrausta despicata. NCBI lineage: Eukaryota > Metazoa > Arthropoda > Insecta > Lepidoptera > Crambidae > Pyrausta > Pyrausta despicata. The sequence goes on along the minus strand of OY992855.1, from coordinate 12,596,158 downwards.
ACCAGACTTTCCCATTGCGCCCAGTAGCTCTTTGTCACGGTACTCATCGAAGCTACCTCACACCACCTTGGTTTGGGCGCCCCAGCGTTGATCCAATCGTAAATGGGCTTTACATCGCAATCTTCCTGTTGTGCTTCTTGCATTGCTTCATCACTCCATTCTTCGCTAACAGTGTCTGTCCTCAACATCTTCACGCAGTCCTTACCCTCTTGCCTTAAACAGTGTTTGCAATCATCAGGACAAGGTCTTCGAGAGAGGGCATCTGCGTTGCCATGTGACTTTCCACTGCGATGTTCGATGACAAAGTCATATTCCTGCAGTTGTTCGATCCAGCGTGCCACCTGACCCTCAGGGTTCTTAAACTCTAACAACCACTTTAGAGCAGCGTGGTCAGTTCTTATTCGGAACTTGCGTCCAAGCAGGTATTTACTAAAATGCTGCAGAGTTTTGACGACTGCCAGCAATTCTCTCCTAGTGACGCAGTAGTTTCTCTCCGGCTTCGATAGCGACTTGCTAAAATAGGCGATCACAACTTCCTGATCACCCTTCTTCTGTGACAAGACTCCTCCAATGCCAGTATTGCTTGCATCAGTGTCAACAACAAACTCGTTCTCTGGGTCTGGATATCCCAAAATCGGTGTTTCACAAAGTCTCTGTTTGAGGTCTGAGAAAGCTGCTGCACACTGATCATCCCAGTTGAATTGTCTTTTCTCTTCTGTCAGCTGGTGCAAAGGCTTTGCTATATCTGAGAAGTTCTTTACAAATCGTCGGTAGTACGAGCAAAGTCCCAAGAAGGCAAGTACTGCTGTCTTGTCTTTCGGTGTCGGCCAGTCCTTAACTGCACTTATCTTCTCAGGGTCTGTCTGGATGCCATCTGATGAAATCACATGTCCCAAGTAGTTAACCTTGCGCTTGAAGAATGAGCATTTCTTCGGACTTAGTTTTAAGTTAGCATCGCGCAACTTGGACAAAACTTGTTCCAGCTTCTTGAGGTGGTCATCAAAATCTTTGCCTACAATTATGATGTCATCCAAATACACTAGGCACGTATCACCCAGGAGACCAGCCAGTATTTGCTCCATCAACCGCTCAAACGTTGCTGGTGCGTTGCACAATCCAAACGGCATTACATTAAACTGCCAAAGTCCTTTACCGGTTGAAAAGGCTGTTTTCTCTTTGTCCTTGTCTTTTATTTCCACTTGCCAATAGCCACTTTTCAAATCCAACGTGGAAAACCATTTCATTCCATGCAGAGTGTCCAAAGTGTCATCTATCCTAGGCAATGGATAACTGTCTTTCTTAGTCACATCGTTGAGTCGACGATAGTCTACGCAAAATCTCATGGTTCCATCCTTCTTTTTCACCAAGACTACTGGAGAACACCAAGGACTTGTCGACGGTTCTATCACTTTATCTCTCCTCATTTCCTTGATCATGTCTTCCACTTCCTTCTCTCGAGCTACTGGAACTCGCCGCGGTCGTTGTCGAATAGGCATGACATCTCCGGTGTCGATCTCGTGCTGCACTACTCCAGTTCTCCCGATATCACTGTCATGTGCAGAGAAGACGCTCCTATAGCGCTTTAGCAAATTACGTGCCTTAAGAAGTTCTTCCTTTGTGAGATCATTTTGGCAGTTTTCCAATAACTTTCCAATTTCCACAACTTCTTCTTGTAACTTGTTCTCCTTCGACCCATGGCAACTCCGTATCCAAGAGATTGCCTCGCATGTTCCCATAAGGGTTCCTTTACTTATGACGTGTTGAGTGTCACTTAGATTTAGCACCCTTATAAATGCTGCAGATGACGTCGTTACCACTGTGCGAGCTGGCATCCATGGTTTACTGCCGTCCATTTTCTCTATTAACACGCAGGAATGAGATCCTTGTCTCGCACCGTGCGGCAATGTCACCGGAACTAGGGCTTGCGATCTCGGTTGAAGTGTAGTCCTTCTAGCGCAGAAGACATGTCCACTCACTCCACCTTCCATAGGAACTTCATAAGCCCCAAATTTCAGCACGCCTCCTTTCATGTCGATCTTACACTCGTACTTCCTCATAAAGTCAAGACCAATAATGCAGTCATCTACGATGTTAGCAATGATGACTTTGTGCCAGTACTTCTTTTCTCCAATCTTCACTGACACTTCCTGCTCCCCCTGGACGGAGATGTACTGGCCGGTAGCCGTTTGCAGCTGAAGACGCATTGGTCGGACTAGATGATCCCTGGACAGGTGTTTCAGCAGTCGAGAACTGATCACGGTCCGAGAAGCTCCGGTGTCAATAGTAAGGTGACATGGTACTCCACCAATTTCTCCTTTGACAGCCAGACTGTTCCCGTCGTTCGCCTGCGAGATCATAATTGGGACATTTTGACCACCAGCCAGCACTCGTCCCTCAGTCCTGGCTTTTACTCGTTTCCCTGCTGCTGCCGCTCTGAACTATCAGAGCTTGCTGGCCTCTCCGTTCGGTCCGAGTCCCGTTGCCTCACAGATCTTTTTGGGCAGCCTGATTGTATGTGTCCTCTTTCCCCGCAGTTGTAGCATCGAGGCCCAGTTTCTCGAGGTGGAGCAATCGGCTCCCTGGCCGCAACTTCGCGCACCCTAAAGGATTTTGTTGAGTCTTGGCGTACAGCTTCCACCTCCAGGGCATGGGCGAGCGCATCCTTCAAGGTCCCATGGTGTCCCAGCCGTACAGCAGCCCTCACTTCAAAGTCCCGAATCCCATCTATGAATGCCTGTACTAGCGTTCCATCGATGAAAGTCGCTGCGGAACCTTGGTACGCCTTCCGGACGAGCTTCTCTATCTCAAGTGCCCACTTTTGTAACGACTCATTATGCCCCTGAGTCCTATTCTTCAGCTGAGCTCTGTAAACGTGCTCTAGATGGCTGTCACCGAAGCGTGCCTCTAAAGCTTCAAGAAGACGGTCGTATGTCTTCTCCTTTCCTAACGCTTCCAGGACAGTGAGAGCTTCGTCCCGCAGCGCCAAACTCAGTGCCGTTTTAGCATAGTCCTTGCTCCAGCCATTCACTTCGGCAACCATCTCGAATTGGAGCTTGTATGCGGCCCACGAAGAGGTACCATCGAATGGAGGTACCTTTAACTTTTCACCTCCTGTGGCTGGTGCACCTGATACACTGGTGGTGCCGTTGGCCACTTTGATCTCCAACTTCTGGAGGCGATTCTCCTGGCCCTCCACTTTTTCGTTCAGTCCATTGAGGCGCTTCTCGTGGTTTTCAACTTTTATTTCAACGCCCACAATTTTGTCTTGCACCTCAGCCATCTCCTTTTTCCATTCTGCAGCTACTTCGTGTACCTCACGGAGGACTTCTTTCTGGTCCCGTAGCTCTTGCTGCAAAATTTTGGCTTGTTCCTCGTGCCATCTAGCCAGTTCCTCCTGCCTTCTGGTCTGTTCCTCCTGCTGAACCCGTAGCTCTTGTTGCAGGATTTTGGCTTGTTCCTCCTGCTGAACCCGTAGCTCTTGTTGCAGGATTTTGGCTTGTTCCTCGTGCCATCTAGCCTGTTCCTCCTGCCTTCTGGTCTGTTCCTCCTGCTGAACCCGTAGCTCTTGTTGCAGGATTTTGGCTTGTTCCTCCTGCCTTCTAGCCTGTTCCTCCTGCTGAACCCGTAGCTCTTGTTGCAGGATTTTGACTTGTTCCTCCTGCCTTCTAGCCTGTTCCTCCTGCCTTCTGGTCTGTTCCTCCTGCCTTCTAGCCTGTTCTTTCAGGAGGATCAGAATGGCGTTGACGTCTATCTCCGGCGTCCTTGAAGCTGGTACCGCTGTGTCTGACGTTCCGGCGGTGCCCGCAGAGTCTCCAGCAGCGGTGCGGCTTCGGGTCTGCATCCCCTCCTTCTCTTCTTCTCGCGGAGTAATCGGCATTTTCAATTCCACTTCTGACACCAAATGTTACGTTCTAGGGGTGTGGGATCTAGATTGAAATGCACTTCTAAACCGATGAAGTAGAGTAGGATTTATTGTACACACTTTACGTTACAACACTTAGTACACAAACACTTATATCGCACTCCAAAATCTTGTTGTCGCAGTTTTCGCTTCGATGTTTACTCGTCGCTTTCCCAAATTAAACTCAAACTCGGACGCATTCCCGGGCTCCTTATATACCGGCCGCAAGGACTCCCGAATATTCGGTAGGTACCTACTACCCAGTACGAGACTGTTCGGGATCCTTCCAAATGCCGTCTTGCCTAGCCTATACCTTTCTCGAATGTTCGGCATCATAGTGCTATCCCTGTCTTGTGCTGTCTCTGTCACACCTTTCTGGAATGTTCTCAGTATAGCTGTCTCTCTCTAATCGTGCTATCTCTTTCACTCCTACTAAAAATTACGTCATATACTGAAGTGGGCTTCAAAGGCCCATAAGGGGTCCTGAAAACGCCTGAAAACGGGTTTTCAGGTTATGGCGTCATCTGATAGAGGGTGGCCTGAAACGGACTGAAAACATGTTTCAGGCGCCTGAAAACAACGGCAACTTGGGTGAAATTTCGATAAACTAGTATGTGTTAGAGCACTCTCTGAAACGGCCTGAAATGGTATTTCAGCCTGCTGAAAACGCCTCCAAGGCACGGAAAAACACGATCAAAGTTTTAGCACTAGCCCACCGGCGTAACAATAATATACAAAAACATCACATACATTGATTTGACTCCGTGAAAAGTAGTTTAAGCACTCGTGTTTCAGATATCAGAATCAACAGTGGTATTACAAATAAACTTAAACAAATACATTATAACACCCCAGACCAGTACAAACAGACATGTTCATGCACACAAATTTTTGTACAGTGCGGGGATTGAACCCGCGACCTCTTGATTATTAATCAAGTTATTGACCATTACACCAAAGTGGTCGTCAAAAGTATTATCTTAAAATATAATGTGTTATTCTTCCATCCAATGTCGAACTCCAAGCTGCTTCCATCGATGCACTGCTTCGAGGTTTATTACCTAGAGTTAAATATAACTTAAAAAATACGAGATCCTTTAAAAAAAAGGATGCCATCTCTATTAATTGGATATAAAACGATTTATTTAACGACGCGATCACCTGATTTATCTTAACCCGTTTAAAATTTAAGTGCAAAACCAGTTAATTTAGAATAACCCGTATCGCTGTTGGAATGTTAGGAAAAGTGACAACGAAATATATACCCATTTAACGATGATACAATATGGCGTGATTTTACTTTAACACATCCGCCAGGTGCCCAGTAAGGTCATTGATCGTAGCAAAAGTCTAATTAAAACATATTAGAGAATAAAAGCCGACTAAAAGGTAACAGAGTCTCGGCCTCGAGTTCTGCGTGAAATCGGTTATAAAAATGTCATCCTGAAACACGAGATTTATTATTTTAATAGGGATGTGGACTATTTTTGGGAAAGTGTTTAAAACCATGCATAAGTACCAAATAAAGCCCAAACTAGTTTTAATTAGTATTTTTTTTAATACAATTAATACCTTAAAAATAAGTTATTTAAAATTCCATTCCAAATTTCGCGCCAAAACGTCAAACTCCCGCTGTAACGTCACTTGTTCACAAACATTGTCGAAGTTGTAGGTAATAGAAAGTTATTTCGTAGTTTTGAGTTAATTAGATGGATTCTTCATTTTATAATTTTTTTGCGGTGCCTTAGTGTGAAAGTACTACTATTAAAACACCTAAAATCTATCTATTCACGTTCCATGTACAAAAACGATGCGGAAAATGTGGCTTCAACTAGCCGGTCGGAATCCAGCACTTGTATCTTGTGTCTTTGATTTCAATTTAGGTATTTTTAAAAATTAAGGTGCTGGCTTTACAAAAAAATTCTCACAGTCAGCATCCTTGTATTTCAAGCACAGTTGGTGCATTGAACACATTATAACATTATCTTTGTAGAAATCTGACTGGTGTTTCAACAACTGAACATTTTTAATTGTTTTTTCTTTCATTCCTTTTCACATGATGAATGCCACAGCATGTTTCCAACCTCCTTGAGAAGCAGCACAATCATGACACTTGGTACTCACTATTACACCGTTTTCTTTACCCACAACCATAGTGGCTGAATATGGTTTACTACAAATTTTTTGTTCCAGGCAAAATTTCCACTTAACTGTGCACTATTTTGCATCTCGACTAAGCTGTACATATCTCACAGCATCGTCTCCCTACGATATGACTACCTGCTGAGCAACTAAAAAGGAATGAAAGAATTTGTTAAAAAGACAGAACCTCAAAATCATATTATTTTATATAACATTCAATTTTACTTTTGGAGTTTATAAATACCTACGGTTACTATTATAGTGTATCCTGAGTTTTATACTGAGTATATTACTTACAAAGAGGTCTTCACATTTCTAAATTCAGCAGAGCAGAAGTTACTATTTGTTGCGAAGAAATTAGCCACCGTAAAGCAATCAATTCATGGCAAATTTGAACTATCTGCCTTAATATATCCGCTTACCATGATAGGAAAGCCTTTAAAAATTGATTCAATAAGATAATTAAACGAATTTCGAAGAAATTTCACGGAAATCAAAATAATAATATTATCCAAATATCAACAAACACATAGTAGTACTTGATAGTGAAAATTCTTGTTTGGCAAAAAGTGACGTCACGCATTTTAATTGGTGTTGATTGTCACGTGACGTGAGAGTGAAATATTTAATTACATTTTACTAAATAAAAAATTAATCCTTTTGTTTTTGAAGAAAATATTGTGTTATTTATTATTTTTATTACAGATACTACCTTTTAATGGTAAAATTATATACTTATTTGAGTACAGTCCACATCCCTATTTCGAAGAACCTAAGTACCAATTTTATTATTTTATTCATGTACCTTACTGCATGACCTTGAGGTTGATTGGCAGAAAATGCTTTTAGCATTAAGTCCACCCTTTGTACTTTTTCTAGTGCAATAAAGTTTTAAAATAAAAAAAATAAAAATAAAAAGTTTCGTACAAACTTCTCCCCCTTTTTTCTCACCTTTCTTAGGGCGTGAATTCCCAAAAATCCTTTTTAGGGTTCCGTACCTCAAAAGAAAAAAACGGAACCCTTATAAGATCACTTTGTTGTCCGTCTGTCCGTCCGTCCGTCCGTCTGTCAAGAACGTTTTTCTCAGGAACGCGTGAAGGTATCAAACTGAAAATTCTATATGATACTTAGGTCTACTGTCCCTGGAAGCTGTAGGAAAATCAACCTTCTAAGCCATCGCAATCAAAAGATACAGCCATTTAGGCCGCAAATTTCCGCAAATTTTCGAAACTCGCACGGGAATCAAAACCTACAGGGTACTTCCCGTAAACTTAGAATCTTGAAATTTAGTACGAAGTTACGTCTTATAGTACAGATATAGGAAAAATTACGAAAACCGTAAATTTTCAGTTTTATCATATATAAAAAAAATCTTTTTGAAAAATCTTTTTGACAATTTTGAAAATTTCAAAGTTACTACTCCTTATCTACAGGTTTGTACGGAACCCTCGGTGCGCGAGTCCAACTCGCACTTGACCGGTTTTTTTAGTACTCAAGTAGCAAAATTATACAAAATTTAAAGTTTCTCGTTGTGTTAGTTTGGTGGTTTGGGTGGTCATGCTATGACTAACTAAGTATGTCAGTCGGTCAGAATGGTGATGACTTTGTATGTGTACCAAAATTCATCCAAATCAGTTCAGTAGTTTAGGCGTAGAAGCGTAACAGATGAAAATTCAATGGTCGTATTATGGTCGCCACCCTGTATTTTACGTTGGTGACAGTATAGTAACAGTCTGTTAATTTAGCTATCACGCTGAGAGGTTAACTATTCCAAGGCTCAGTCCTGTTTCTTACATTTAAATATTAGTAATAAGAATATAGTTATATGTTAATATTGCAGCTGCGTGTGACTTGCTTCTAATTTATTTCGACTTTTGCTAAAACTGGTTTTAAATTTAAACTTTGACCACTTCCACATCGTGATTTCTAAGACAACTTATTATATACATGTTTAGATACAGGTTATTTCTTGGATTCTTGTTTTATAAATAATGCATAGCGGTTTAGAAATACCTAAAATAGACCAACGGGTTTACGACTGAAGTTAATAACACAATTTGGCGTGGACCTTGGTCACAGTCGCGTTGGCAGATAAAACTAAAAAGCTAATAGGTAGGATCTTAGAACCATAAAAGTAGGATTTTAGAATCGTAAAAACGGCTTCGGACGGATTTAGGATTTTGCTGTTCGTTCTCAGAAAATGTATTCATACTGTAAATATGCCAAAATATTGTTTTCTGCACTAGTATTATAAAGAGGAAGGAAGAACTTTCAGTCAACAGTAGATATATAAAACCGGCCATTAGTCACTCTACGTGCATAGAACCCTAAAGATGAAATTACGAATTCAGCATGTCATCAGCTGTAGTGCTGAAGGGCAGTTTGTTTAAGCTCAAAGACTGCTGAAATATACAGCAAAGTTTGCTTTAAGATCAAGTAATGTGAAATTAAAACAAACTTAAAGAAAAATTGGACTTCTCTAAGCGGAACCCCGAACCGACAACTAATCCATTCGTTTATTTCTTTTTCAGTGCTCTTTAAGCTGATAGCCAGCCACAATTCATCAATGTTGCAATTAGATACCTACAACATCCAAAAGAAACAACTATATCAGATGTTTAACAATCGTTTAAGATAAATCAGCTAATTTATTAAGTTACAATATTTCTAGCATTCATCAACATATCAGCATTTCGACGCCCACTTTTGAGAACAGGCCTCCCCCAAGGATCACCACCGTGATCTTTCCACGACCTTTACCAGATCGTCGGTCAACCTTGTAGGGGGTCTGCCCACGGAGCGTCGCCCGGCACGCGGTCGGCATTCGAGCACCTTTCCGCCCCAATGGCCATCGGTTCGTCGCGCTTTATGTCCCGCCCACTGCCACTTCAGCTGAGCAATCCTTCGAGCAATGTCTGTCGATTTAGTTCTCCTGCGTATCTCTTCATTTCTGATTCGATCGCGGAGGGAAACACCAAGTATCGCTCTCTCAATCGCTCGCTGGGCGGCACTGAGCTTTTTTTATGAATCCCATAGTAAGGAGCCACGTCTCACTTCCATACGTCATCACTGGCAACACACACTGGTCAAAGACTTTCGTTTTGAGACACTAAGGTAAATTGGACGCGAATATGTTCCGGAGCTTCCCAAACGCTGCCCATCCGAACTGAATTCGACGAGAGATCTCTTTTTCGAAGCTGGACTGTTTGTCCAAGGTAAACATAGTGGTCAACAACTTCAAGTGTGAATTTTCTAACGTTGACTGGTGTGGGTGCAACATGGACATTCGACATATTTTTTTGTCTTATCCATGTTCATTTTAAGACTACTCATTGTGCTCAAGGTCTCAGCCATCAGAACTATATTGTTATCGTTCTAGCATTATCAATGCAAATTTCTTAAAGTCTGTTTTAATTTCACATTCTTAAGAAAGCATTTTTAATGCTAAACTTACTTACTTACTCCTTTGGAGCAGCGACCCAAAGTGTGTCTTGGCCTCCGACACAAGAGAACGCCATCTGATCCGGTCTTGCGCCGCCTCTTACCAGTCCGCAAATTGTAGCTCCTGCAGATCTGACATGACGGCGTCCTTCCAGCGGTATCTGGGCCGGCCGACGGGGCGGCGGCCACGAGGTATTCCAAGAAACGCTGCTTTGGCGCTACGATCTTCTCCCATTCTAACCGCGTAACCAATGACCCTATGTTGTCCGTTCAGTCGTACACCTATGTCCAGAGACATAATTTTCCGGATGACATGTTCTAGAGCTAGGTTGAAGAGCATTGGAGACAAAGCATCTCCCTGCTTTAGTCCCGTTACCACATCGAACTCCTCCGTTAATTCACCCCCAACCCTGACGCGCATCTTGCTCACTCTAGCCGCAACCTTAAGTAGCGTAATAAGCTTTTGTGGGATGCCAAAGCTGTCAAGTATGTTGAACAGTGATTCTCTATCACTGTCGTAGGCTTTACTGAAGTCGACAAACAGCGAGTGGATGCTCTGAGCATATTCCCATTTCTTCTCCATCAGTTGCTTCAGGAGGAAGATTTGGTCCACAGTGCCTAATCTCCTATGATTTTTTCCGCGTACAGTTCGAGTCTATCCAGAAGCACGTACGACAGTACCTTATACTATACTGTACAGTATATTTAATGATAAAAATATAGTAAATTAATAAAATTAAGTAAACTTAGTCAATCGCAACCCTAAAGTTGAACTTCCTAAACCTGCATGTCCTACTATCAATAAAAGTGTTGACAGCCCTGGCTGACTCTGTTACCGCCAATTAAGGGGTTCAAAGTTAATTACAACACGCGATCGCCCGCTCTCCCGTAGGAAATTTCCACCGCCTAAATGCGAAGTTTTTCCACCAAAAAACCGCACTAGACGGTGTAAGATTTAGTGGCACGCCTCAAATTATATACGACGGATTATGTGGAACCTTTTTACCGGGGATCTTTCCCTCTGGGTTTTTGGCAAGGATTTTTATAAGAGTTATATGCTAATATCAGTAAAGATTTTGTAGAGATGTTGTGTTGTGTTTTTTTGACGACCACTTTGGTGTAATGGCTAAGAAGTTGACACACACACATACACACACACACACATGCTACATTTGTTATTTTGTATATATATATATATATTTTTTTTAAAGTAATTCAGTTTGAAAAATGACGAGAAATCACTGACACTGAAGATACAGTTCTTACTAGTCTCATTGTCAGGGATATAAATCTCATGATGCAAAATGATTAAATTAACCCTGTACACACCCGAGAAAAATCTGTTATCCTGTAATCTGTAATGAGGTTATGAATAAATTATTATTTTTATTATGTTATACTTATAAACTACATAACTCTATCAAAAGATAGAGTGAATCAAACTTCAGAATAAATTAGTTCAGAAAAAAAACTGTATGAAATTCTGTTGAGTACCCGTAGTTTAAAACATATAAGAATACTTACATGACGACCACTTTGGTGTACCTATTGGTCAAGAAGTTGACTGTTAACCAAGAGGCGAGGGTTCGATCCCCGCACTGTATAAACTTTTGTGTGAATGAACATGGCTGTTTACTGGTCTAGGTGTTATATGTATTTATTCATTTAAGGTAAATTGTAATACCGCTCTTGATTCTGATATCTGTAACACAAGTGTTTAAGCTACTTATCACTGAGTCAGATCAATGAATTTGATGTTGTTGTATAAAATTTAAAAATATATGTATATATGTCAGCTGTTCTATTAAAACACTTTTTGAATGTGCTTGTTTTCATACATTGCATTTGTTTTACAGTTAAAGTTGCACTTTAGTTTGTTAGTTAGGCATTCATATCGCTAATAGCTATTTTTACTGTGTATCAAGTACATACTTATTTGAAGTTGAAAATGTACGTTCTATACTCACTTGTACGGAATATCACCCTTGCTCAAACCGTTCGCTACGAAATAGTTCCGCAAATCGTTGACTAGTAGCAAGCAGTCCGCGTCAGTTTGGCACTCCGGTGACACCGTGTGGTGAACAATCGCTAACGGCACCGGATTTGACAGTTCGTCCTCGTATTTCAACTGTGAACCACCCCATTCGGATATCGGCACACTTTCCAAACTGTAGCCTGCGATCAAATCAAATCAAATCAAATGTTTTATTTGCAAGAATACAGTAATCAAATACATCAGTTGACAAAGATAGAGTGAGTCCCGTGCATTCTGCCGTGCAAATATATAGTAGTTAACAACAAATATCAATAATTATACTGAACAGTCATGGACATAGTATTACAATTTGATTTATTACATTTTCTTTCATTAATATTCAATAAATTCTTGAAGACTGTAAGAGCTGCGGTGTAATATCAATTATATTATATCAACACAGACATGCACAAATTATAATATGTCAAAAAGTTCATTTCTCATTATTCATAAATTCATCTAAACTAAATCTTTTTTCTAGCAACCATTCATGCAATTTTGATTGAAAAAGACTAGGTCTTAATGGTCTTAAATTTTTAGGTATTTTATTATATATTTTATACACACGTTCAGACAATTTTTCATAAACAATGTAGTTCTGGGTGCAAATTTTAGGACAAGTCTATCAGAGTTTCTCGTATTTCTTAGGTAAATTTCACGAGCCGTATGAAACAGACTAGGGTTATTCTTAACAAATTTACAAATTTCAAATATGTAAAGACTTGGCAATGTTAAGAGCTTAAGTTCGCTAAAAAGTGGTTTACAAGTCTGACACGGTGGAACACCATATATACCCCGCAAGCATTTTTTTTGTGCTTTAAAAACTTTATTTACATTAACACCATTACCCCAGCGAATCAATCCATAACGTAATATCGATGCCACATATGCATGATATGCTGTAAGAATAAGATCAATGAAAACAAGGTCTGTTTAGTAAAAAATAAGGGCAAAAAGATCCCAACAACGTCATCATTTAGCCGCTCGACGCCCATTGTTGAGCATAACGTACATACATGCTTAATAAACTAGCTATACAGAGTGTTACAAAATACCAAATAAATATTTAAGGAGATTGTTGTGCCCGTAAAATTGAACAATTTTCCCAAAGAAACGTAGATCGAAATCTCAAAAAAAAATTGGAGATTTCATACAAAATTCCCGATCAGCTGATCGATTTACTATGCAAAAGCCAATTTTTTTAGATTCTGATATAGGTTTCTTTGGGAAAGTTTTTCAGATTTATAGGCACAAGAAAACAACCTTCTTAAATATATTTGCATCTTTAAGTTATCATTAAGCCAAATATTTTTAATTCAAAACATTTCTAATAAATTTCGACCGAATATGATTTAAAATCATTTTCAATAGGCCATCCTTACAGAATACTGAAATATTCTCACAACAAACAAACACTATAAAACAGTTCATGTAAAAACAAAATTACCACAACCAGCAAAAACAACAACTATTGCAACAACAAACAACTTCATTCTGAACAGTAAAACAAAAGTGTGCAAATGAACAGCAAATCGAACTGTGAGTTACGAGTGTTTACTACTGTTTTTGTATAGTCGGTCACAGATAAACCGGGTAACTCCCCTGATCGAATATACTGATAAAACCTTAAGTTAACCGATTCATTGCGATGTCTCATTTTGTAAACTTCTAGCTGTGGCGCTGAAAAAAAAAATGTGGCACACCTGGCGTACTTACAGCCATACGATAAGAAAAAACGCTTGGTGCGTCTTCAAGCGGAAAAGAAAAAAGTTTTTGTATTTTTTTTACATGTTCTAAGCTTGAACACTTTTACTTTGCAAAAAATATCTTACGTGAACGACTAAGAACGTCGTTTTAAGTGATTAGAAGTGGCAAAATAAGTGGCTATACTATGAGCTTAAATTGATGATGATTGATGATACTATGAGCTTAATGAAAAATTAAAATATACTTATTTCAAGTAGTGATCATCGATTTAAAAATAACACGCCTCTCGTGCTTTACGCCACACGCAAAAGGAAGTGATGACCCTCCGCCATGAATCGGTTAAGGGCCCAAATACATTCGTATCTGCGTTCCACCTCATATCTGTTTTGTCTATCGGTCTGTCTTTGTCTAAGTTTTATTTATTACTTCTACCCAGAAATCTGTGAAAAGTCAACCCGCATAAAACCTTTTTGGAAACTCCTGGCAGCAAAGCATCAGAATTTTGAAAAAATAATGTTATAACCGATGGCGCTCGTCGCCATATTTTGTTTTTATTTATTGTTTTTTTTTATATCTATGACGGACATAATAAAGTTAGCATCGATTCCATAATACATATTTTCCAAAAATCTACTGATAACATTTTCTGTTAATATCGTCATTCAATTAAATCTTTCTTTTTACATAACACCAATGTACTAAGCAGTTACTTTTATCAAATTAATAAAAATGAAATACATGACATGTAATAAGATTAAAGTTATTCCCCTCAACAACTTATCAATCACAAAACATTCTTTCGGACCTACGAGTATTAAGTAATTAGCGAAGTCATGATATCTCATCGTAATCTGAAGAACCTAATTAATATTGGGTACTGATATAGCTTTGCTTCTTATCGGTTAAGTCAGTAGATGCCCTTATCAATAATTGGGCCAGACTCACAAATAAATGAACGAAATAATTCATGCGTTCCATTCATGTCTTCCTATCTTAGCTTGATATTAGGAAATACAAAGTTATTCATAGCCAACAACTATCAGAAAAAAATTATAAGAATGTCAGCGGCAACATGTGTTCCATTTTAATCGACATTCTATCAAAGTATCTCCAAAAGCTTAAAAAGACGTTTTATCTCAAAAGTTTCTTTCTGTCTGTATAGTGCGACAAAATACAATTAGCAAATCCTCGTTTATTTCTAATTGTGAGCGTTATTGTACAACTAAAGTAGTTTTATTGTTAAAATATCATTCTAACAAGGAACTTCATTAATTTAATTGATCAAATTAAACCTGCCTTTATCAATGTCTAATCGAATTCACCGATTTCGCATTCGGCCCCTAAATATTATAATGTCCTCATATTTGCAAGGTTTCAATGAACCTTTAGTCGATTATATTTCCTTTGTCTTGATAGATGATTAATATTGCGAAGAGTCGATTAAGCAGAACAAATTAATTTAAAGAGGGCTAAGACCTCAGAACAGAATTTTCATACGAAATCACTTAGATTTTAGAAAGAGCTTAGAAGATCTTAGAATACGAAGTCCCAAACGTTTCGAGTCAAAATATGGCAACAAACGTTTATAATAAAAAGCCTGAACGAATTTGAGTGAAATAACACAATATTTAGGTACCATACCTTATGTTAGAAGAGATCGCTACGAGCGATAAGACCGCCTAAATTATACATCTTTCTTTGTCAAACTTGTCTGTATTTTTTTGGTTTTGTGTTGTACCATAAAGTGTTAATCTATCTAACTATCTATCTATTAGAGTACCCTAGCGAGATGTTTTATTATAAAGTTACGAGTATTTATTATGACAAAATGAACATAGAGGCCTGAAAAACTACCGGGAATCTTAAACATTATGAATTGTTACTAAGCGTAATAATAAGATTAGAAAACACAAAATTATAAATATCAACTATCAATAATTACTTTGACTAGGTATTGATTTATAAATAAGTCATTCTGACGCGGTTGGCCTCAGAATACTACCAATATAAACAGACCGAGAATGATAACGTTCCCGATGATAAAATTAAAAGGTTCACATCACATATTACATAATCATTTTCAAATGTAAAATATTATTAAATTTGTAATTGCTATTAAAACCCAGTCACACATTTTTACAGGCAAAGAAGAAGTCAAGTTAGACTTTTAAAACTTTTAATCAGTAACGATGCTAAAAATTCACTTCAAAATGATTATGAAAAGATATTCGGTTTGTGTAAAATTCTTCCAATAGATAAAAAAAGTTAAATTGACAATATTATTAGAACAATATGATAAAAATGAATATAAAGTAAAAAGGGTACATAAGTTTCCAACCAGACTGTCAAAGAAAAACAAATTAGCTGTACCTACGGTTAAAAAACTATTATGGAAAACGGGAAAGGAGATGGCTGGTACCTAGTTTTATTAACGAATTGCCGCAGGAATTGCTCAAAGAAGTTAAAAAAACACTACTTATCCCTGTGTCCATAAGTCTAAATTATCTGTTAACTTTATATAATTTTAATAGGTAATTTTATATAGATAATATTTTTATAACTAAAATGTGTTAAAATAAGAAACGAGAACACCTGCCGACAAACTGCTTGCGCAGTTTGGCAGATTCTTATTTATGTTAAGTGATGTAATAAAAAAAAAGTTATGTAATTAGTCCATTGCTCAAACAATAAATAATAAAATAACTTATGAGGTACTTAATGTTCTGTTTTTTCAACCGTACGCCATTTTCAAATAGGACCTCGATCGATTATCAACTAGTCCCTTCGTACCTATAAATATTAACTTTGGGTTAGAATACTCACAATTTAACTTAATCTTAGGTTTTACCAGGTATTGATTACATCAATTTTATTTTTGTGTATAATAAATAATACGCTTGTCCCCAAAACACACTATTTTCAATCACAATAATAAACCTATAGCCTCAAATGCAAATTATATTGAGGTAAGAAAAGGTCTTGCTTTTGTTTAGTGGCCAGCACGCCAGGCTACCCATTTTTGTTGCAAAATTGTCCGTATCACAAGTACATAAGATACCGCAGTGCTAACCGTGACGTGCTGGCCACCGTACTTAACGGAAACCTGGGAACCGTTAACTGAGTATCTACGAATGATATTTCACGTACTTTAACTTATCCCACGAGTACTTCCATTACTTTAAAAATATTTTATCACCATGTGCACTTAACTTAGGGTTTCAGTAAATATGTCAGTGGGGTAAGCATGAACATTATCGCACCTTCATATCGTCAGAACTTCAAAAAAAGTACAGTTTCCCTCACGAATACGTTACCATAGGTGTTTGTGCTCACCCAGCTAACTTGACTTACTTGACTTAAAGTCCTATGTCCCCGAGATGGGGCAGAGAGCATCCACAGTAGTCCTCCATCTCGTTCGGTCTTGAGCTTCGCACTTTACTTCACTCCAAGTCATTCCGATTTTCTTCGCCTCGTCTGCTTCAGTGCGTACCCAGCTAACTTACATAACTAATTATTGTAACTTGTTCATCCATTGCTAAGGTATCCCAAACAAAATATTTGGGCATCATAATGGACCAACGTTTATGGTGGTATCCCCACCTAGATCAAGTTATTAACAGAATGAGGAAACTCATATGGATTTTTAAAACGCTCTGACATGTAGTGACATTAAACCCGGGAAAAGAATCACCAAATCATCTCCTCAGCCAAATCTACACTGCTCTTGCTCAATCTGTGTGAACATATTGCATTGTAGTCTGGGGAGGGGCAGCAAAAACTAAATTCCTGGAGTTGGAGAAGGCGCAGCGAATTCTTATAAAGTTATATACTTTAATAAAAGAAGATTCCCTACTGACTTGCAGTACAAAATTAGTGGTTTGCTTTCTGTGAGAAAATTATATGTAGTACTGTTAATCCTTAGAACTCATACGCACACGCACACGCCCACGCGCGCGCGCACACACACACAATTGAATGAATATTTTTTTTCTATTTTTTTAATTTGTGCATCCCACAAAAAACTTCACTCTGATTTAAGTACGTACAAGAGAATAACCCGACGAAAACGTACGTGACCTTTCGCACGTCAAGTTCGGTCATTACCCCAAAACAATTTAACTATCAGTGGCTACATATTTGTTTTGTAGTTTATTTATTTGCAAGTTTGCCGATTTAAAAGGATAATGACTTCAACTTAAACTCTTGACTTTATTTACAATTACACCGCAACTATTTTTTAATTAACGTTTCAAAATAAACAATGTCAGTAATTATTATAATGAATAAGTAACATCTATATTTATAAAACAAAGACGAGTTTATTACAACACTTACGTATAACTCGAGATCTGCTGAACCAATTCTTATAGTTATTGATTCTTTAGATTTGTCTCCGCCCCGAATAGCAGAATACATCTTATAAACAATGAAAACTCGATATGTGTAATGAATACTTATTCATTTCAATAAATGCTCTTTTGTATATTATATCTGTATATGTCTATTATTTATTACATCATTTGACCAAAAAAACAAAGAATGTCGTTTACCGCAAGGTGCTTGAATAAAAATCCGGTTAATGAATTAATCCGAGTGTATCCCAATCTGCACAACATAGTTTTCAATCATTTTTTTCTGACATGTGTTTGAAGTACTTAATTATTTAGTAATTTAAATTCTCATTCTGTATGTATTCATCATCATTCCCCATTCGTCATAATAAAATACTTTTATATCTATCTATATTTATATTCAAAAAGACATAACACTTAAAAAAATCGGTTCGGCTCCGGTAATCAGGGAGGATTTGAACCCCCGAGAGCATTGGACTTCCAAAGGTCGGGGGTTCGAATCCTCTCTGAAGCCGAACAGAATTTTTTAAGAGTTATGTCTTTTCAAATTACACATAGCGTTGTGAATGCCAAAAATACTTAATAATTATGTTCATTTTATTTTGTATCATTGTGTTACGTTCATCAAAGCCTGAATTAGACAGCTAAAAGGTAACCCTACATTCATTTACTGTTAGGCGGTACGTAGTTCGCCGGGTCAGCTAGTACGATAATAAATAAGTAGTTTCGGCTTAATAGGTTTGGTAGTTTTTTTTTTTTAAATGAATTATCTTACTTCGATCTAGACAGTTTTGGAAAATTATTAATTATTTTACTTGAAGGCTTCCATAAAAATGCACCTATTTCGATAGTTTATTGATACTCTTAATTAAAAGTTTTATTAGTTTGCTAATATAATTAATAATCAAAAGTAGTACCCTATAATAAGTCAAAACTTGTCATATCGATTGGCAGTTTGACAAGTTATAGGAGTTCTCTGTGCAACTACTCCAACATAGCGACTGACCTCTTTCATGGTCTTTTAGGTGTAAGGGATACCTTTGAACACTTTTTACACTTTCTGTCATACCTTCGGATTCTCTGTTTCTAAATCTTTGTAGCGTTTCACAATGCTTAATCTGACTATTAGGCTATAAAGTCGCAATACATCATATTATATCTGCGCCACACTTTCCTTTCACATGTGACGTTAAACTTTCAATAGAAGTTTTCGAAGCCAATCTCCACACACATGAATGTGCTTATTCTTTTCTGTAGCTTGTATTTCTAATATATCCGATTTTTTTCCTTTCATGACTTTTGACTGGCATATTTCTTCCGGCGAACCGTTGTCCACTCAGTTTCAGTATTTTGAACAACATTTTCTTTCTTTTTATTTTTTGTCGTGACATTTGAGTTTAACGGTTAAGAAGCGAGTTATGACGTTTTTCGTGTCGCTGGTTTCGTGGCCACGCGTTTTACCTGTTGTGCTGGTAGCAGGGTTCGATTTGATTTTATCGTTTGTGGAACTATTGCGAGCCACTGCAGGGAATGTAATTGGGATCTCAGATGAATTAACGACTTTATTTATACTGTCCGATTAATTAATCGCGAATCTCATCCCCGTTTATTTGGTTGAAATCACCTTGTAGTGTCTTAGTTTCAGCCCGTAGTTCTTCTAATTAAAACTTAGTGGTAACACAAACTTCTTTAAAATGTTTGATGACATTTGTGGGGATATCCAAACGCCTCAGCAATTCCTGTTTGAACTCTTTGAATTCTGTTAGCAAAATACCGTCATTTTCCTCAGAGACTGATTCATCCTGTGTTTTACTCTGCTTCCTCGTTGCGTGTTTATTCGATTTGATTTCGATCTGGTGTGCTCCGGACTGGTGTCTCCGGTTTATTCCGTTTTGGTTTAGGTTTTGAACACGCACACTCAGGGCAAACCCAATCTTGAATGAACTTATCCGAGAAAAGAAATATTTCATCTTGTGTAAGTCCCAGACACTTTAAATCGTACACTTTCTTACTTTTCTCCATGGAACACTTGAGATAACATCCGTCAGAAATTTGGATACCACAAGCCCTACACTCGGAAAACATTTTCACTATTTTATCTTCGGCTGTATGTAACGAGCACAACAAAACACGTTCGCTCGGCAAGCGCGGTCGTGGATCATGTACTAGTGTGTAATCCAAAATTACAAAGTACTTGTCTTATAAAATGAAAAAGTAAATGGACGTAACTTTTAATTAAAATAAGGTCCAAGTCTCAGATAAACAGTAGTACTTCTAGATCTACAGTCTCTCAGACTTGCTGGTCAATTTCTTATTCAGTTTTTTTAGCCATTTTTAGTACTTCCCCGTGATAGTATTCAAAGCTGCCTCAGGGTCATCGGAAATATAAAAAACGACTTCTTTCCAAGTTAAAGTATAAAAATGGTATTGATCTGTAGTGCATTGCGTTATATATGAATTACTCTGACTAATAGAGAGAACAAACGCTCCATAGACCTTGCATTTGATGACCAAGATCCTTACGCGCTTGTTTAAAAAAGCTTATCATGTGCACTTGAAAACTCCGCTTAACTCAACGACAGGCAGTCAAACGTCAGTAGTGAAAGTGACAGTTGTGCAGGTTTATACAAATAAAAACACCACTAAATTAGCTTCTAAAATAGCTCTGTAAACTCAAATGTTCAAAGCAAGCTGTTCAACGGTGACCCCTTGTCCCCTAATGTAAGTATTAGGTAATCTGAAAATCTTTGTCTTTGGCTCCAGCATGATTGGTCCAGAGATTGCAGTTCCACATTTCTGATAATTTTCACGCTCCCTTTTTTTCATCTTTAAAATATATTTCAAACAGCCTCAATGCTTTATAAAAGGTTAATCTAGCTGTACCTAAGCCTAGCAACGGCTGGCCTTCCGCGTCAGGTCATCCAGTCGTAATCAGATCAAGAGCAGAGATAAACCGCAATTACACTTAATTGCGTGACGATATATCATTGTTTCTGTTACAGGAATTTCCTCAGTTCATGTCCACATCAATTTATTATGGTCTGTATAGTAACTACCAGCCACGTGTATTTTAAATGAAGTTCCCCTTCAAATAAAACAGTGGTTTCTAAAGTGGTCCACGTGACCCCCAGGGGTTCACGAGTGACTCAAAACTCCACATCGGCGTTACCAAAAATGGGGGTCCACTAAAATTTTATATGGTATTGAGAGTGAAGATCTAAATTTTAGATTCGATAATGTTGGCTTGACTTTTTTTAAGAAACAAAGAGCATAGTACTGATACATTGTTTCATAAAGAGAGAATAACTATTAAAGTTTCCAATGTTAGTTGTTAGTTTCATTATTGCCAACTAGACATTGCGATTTTTGAAACTGTTAATTACAGGTTGTCAATCAGATGCAACACAAATTTCCATAGTAGTAGAGTAAAACAGGAAAGGAATATAGCTGCTGTGTCCACCGGACCCACCAAAATTTCTATAGTGGTCCATGAAAGAAAAAAGTTTGGTAACCACTGGAATAAGAGAGCAAACAATTGCCATTTCTTTTGTAAAATTTAAACTATTATCTCACAAGAGATGATCAGCACAAGGCCAAGTAAGACAGTTAAGATGATGGCATGGTATTTATTTTTAATAGCCATTTCTTTCGAACCAGAATTAAAACCAATTATTGACAGCTTTGAAAATATTTTTTTGTATGATTTCAGAGTAATTTTTAAAAGATATTCAAATAACACGTTAAAGCTATAAATACATAAAACATGGCAGTACACGGGACTATTTTAAATTTAAAATACCTGACCTACTGACAGTCTGACATGGGTAGGCCAAACACCTGAGAACAAAGAAGAGAAATGCGTCAAACAGGGGGCATCCGCCACTTCTGCAAGCTTTTTTTTATTCCACTAACGTCAGGTACCAAAAAGTGGTAAGGTGTTAAAATATTCCTAAATGCCATTAAAAGTGGAAATACGTAATAAAATAATAAGAGTAAAATAAATATTACTTACCTACCTACAGGTGCCCGCGTAACAGGGGGACCCATTCAGTAAAATGCTGTATTCAAACAATTTTATTTTGATAGCAAATTAATGGCGTATAAGTAATACGTCATCCGGTAAACGGTGACATAAACGGTTGGCAAAACAGTGAAATAAAGACAGTAAAGAGTGAAATAATACGGTAGTTGACACCACCAATCGTTGACGTACTTTTTATCAACTGTCAAAACGCTTTTCTTCATAGAGCTTGTATGGGAATAACACACTTTGACGTCATCGCGTGCAATGCCGACTGAGTGACTAATTATCATTTGAATTCCAATTAAAAATCAAATAATACGAACTGCAGAAAAATATTAGTGTAAAGGCATCTGAAATTATGAATTATTTTAGAGAAAATCAGTTTTTGAATATTTCTTTCATAGTGGAAACGAGCCTATTATTTTACTGGTAAAGGGTCAAAGTACCCCTTTTGGTTTAGTATTAAGTAATACGCAGGCACGATACTTCTAAAATCATTTAGTTAAATACAATATTGTATACAAACATCGACGTAAGTGAAGTAAATTAAGATTTAAAATGCATTATGATTAATTAATACTTCTATACATATTTATTCGCGTACGGAAATTAAAAATTGATAGTTTTTGTGTTTCTTGTGCCTACGTTTACTTGTTGCTGTTAAATTAAATTTCTAGTACATGTTTGCAGGTGTTTCCGAAACCCAAAGCTATGTTTGCCGGAAATTCCTTTGAATCGAACCGACATACGAGATAGAAACACAGATTAGATTGAACTTTTCCTCTGCTTCACACGAAACGGATATGGCAATGGCATGTGTAGGTATTTTCATCAAGTCATAGGCACGGATATGAAGAGCTGTTTGAATGGTTCTGACGAAGAATTTGGTTCATAACGAACCACTTCTATCAATAGTAGAATAGTAGTGCATGACAAACGCTCTCAAACAATACCCAAAATTTCTAGACTTCGATAGCAAAATTACCTGATCCCATGCGGACTAAATCCAGATCGCACCATTGACTTTAAAATGTCATCAGTTTTCCACTCACCTCTGCTAAATGTTGGCCCTAAAACCTATCGCCCAATAAGTGAATCTTTAAAAAACCGGACAAGGGCGTTTCGGACCACGCATAAAGTAGGGTTCCGTAGTCAATTTTGGTATTTCCGTAGCCTGATTTCGAAGAGATAGTCAGGCCCAATGGAATTAACAAATATACTGTAAATAGAAAAAAAAAATCTTTTTTTTTCAATATTAGGTTATAAATTAATTAAATTTCAATCCTAACAGTAAAAGCTTTTTTAAGTTTGTATTGTTCTTTTGCAAAAAAACTTATATATTTTTATAGTATTTATAATTTCGAAAGTATTCATCACAGGATACCTGAAACAATTTTAAATAAGAGTTTTCTATCTAATTTTCATAGTCATTTTCAACGATGCCCACACAAGGGGGTGCACTCAAAAAAAACATTCACCCCCCTCTTTACAAGTATAGGGAGGTACCCTTAAAAAGGGGTAAGTTTAATTTTTCGTATTGTGAAAGGTGTTATGCGGGGCTGGCTATGTATATCGCGGTCGCGAGGTGGTCCACTCCGGGAGGTGATGACCGGGGGGTGATGGCCGGAGGGTGATGACCGGGAGGTGTTCACCGGGGGGTGATACCAAAACGCAGCTCTGGTAATGGTATAACTTTTAATGCTCAAAAAACGTGGATACAATAGTACAGCACGAGGCTGTTGTATGCGCACGGATGGTTGATACTCAAGTAAACCGGCAACAGGCACGGGTAGGGACACCACAAGGTCGCAAGAGAGCCAAGGGCGTGCCACTACTTAGCGCTGAAGCTGAGTGTTAACTGAGACAACTTACAAAGTGTCCTACAAGATCCTTAAGTATATCAGGAAAAATCGGAAACTGCCGCGAGTTAACTTGAAACAGCGCCATCTCGTAGTAGTGTGAGGAACTAATCTGACTTAATCGAAATGGTTCTTGTTTTTAGTATATGTTTGTTTTCTTTGGTTCACAATTTTTGGTAGGTAGTGTTACAGTCTCCCCCTTCAGGTTCCGACGTCGTCTCGACGAGGAAGTTGGTTGATTTAGTTCTTTAATCTCCCCCTTCAGGTTCCGACGTCGTCTCGACGAGGAAGTGGTTTAATTCTTCTTTGGCCGACCTCGACCACGGCGTATCGGGTTAACTTCGTTCTTAGTGGGTGCAGAGGTTGGCTTCCTGGGTCTTCCCCTTTTTCGTAACGGCTGGAATAGTGTAGGAGTAGATGATTGCTCCCCACTGTAAGGCGTCAACGCAGAAGAGTGGTATACTCCTCGCCACCATTTTCCCGCTTTTTGGCGGAGGAGCAACGGCAGTCCAGCGAGTGCTTCACTTTCGGTGATCTTCTCTATGTCCTTGTAGACGTTGACTGCCGCCAAGAATTATTCAACAGCTTCGGAATCCTTTTCGCCATTGAATGAGGCCGTGCATGATGCCAATGTGCTTCGACGACTGGAATTGATGGTCTCCAGGAGCTGCTGGAACTTATCTGTCGTGATGTTCACAGCCATCTTTGGGTTGGTCTTCCTTTTTGACGTCTTGGTTGTGGTAATGCGGCCAGCCCTCGTCACGATGTATTTGGGTTGCAGGTTACTGTCTTTGCTTGTAGAAGCCACTTTGGTGTGTGGTGCTACAGGTGTGCAAAGACCACGAAGTCGGGCGCCAGTTGTGAAAGGTGTTATGCGGGGCTGGCTGGGTACCTATGTATGTGGCGGTCGCGAGGTGGTTCACTCCGGGAGGTAATGACCGGGGGGTGATGGCCGGAGGGTGATGACCGGGAGGTGTTCACCGGGGGGTGATACCAAAACGCAGCTCTGGTAATGGTATAACTTTTAATGCTCAAAAAACGTGGATACAATAGTACAGCACGAGGCTGTTGTATGCGCACGGATGGTTGATACTCAAGTAAACCGGCAACAGGCACGGTTAGGGACACCACAAGGTCGCAAGAGAGCCAAGGGCGTGCCACTACTTAGCGCTGAAGCTGAGTGTTAACTGAGACAACTTACAAAGTGTCCTACAAGATCCTTAAGTATATCAGGAAAAATCGGAAACTGCCGCGAGTTAACTTGAAACAGCGCCATCTCGTAGTAGTGTGAGGAACTAATCTGACTTAATCGAAATGGTTCTTGTTTTTAGTATATGTTTGTTTTCTTTGGTTCACAATTTTTGGTAGGTAGTGTTACAGTATTTTAAAAAATGAGATCTTATGTGAAGTATACTCGAACCAAGTTACATGCAAATCAGTCCATAAACGTAGAACTGCTGTGACAGACTAGGACGGACTGAACAATCTTATAAGGGTTCCTTGTCAGACTACGGAACCCTAAAAAGACGTGGGCCTAAACGTTGAATTGTTAATTTTCCTAGAGGCCAAGAGCTACTTTTCGGCCCAATGTTGGGTCGTGTGGACTCAGGGCCTATTACAGACCTATAATACCAAAGGGGCTTACATTTATATTGACCTCAAGACATAAGAACAAGAAAAACAATGCAAGTCTTATCTGCTATCTTATGCCTTATCTACATGGGCGATTGAAGTTGCTAATAGTTTCCTTGTTACGTGCCCTGAGCTTTAGGAACACAAATCTACACAGCAGCCTGTCATTCAGTAAAGTTGTTAACGCTTATGCTATTTTTGGACAAACAACAATCTAAAAATATCTCGAGTCAGTTCAACTACATACTTTAACATACCTAATCAATGACTATGTCTAGTCGAGGTATGTGTTGCAGGAAGTATATACATTATATGAACAATAATTACAAACAGCTATTGTCTTTAAGTATACTGATAACAGGCATTTGCAATGATTAATAGGATAATTCGCTTAGGAGTTTAGAATGCTCAATAATACTTTGTAGTCTAGATAAATTAACTTGATGTAATCACTTAATGTATGATAAGATAATAATTGAATTTTAACGTTTCAAGTTACTGTAACTGTGTTTTGTCAAATATATTTTGACTATTTCAAATTATTGAAGGCTTACATTGCTTGGGTTAAACAGTAATTATATCGAAAAAAATATAACGTCTAAATACACTGTAACACAAGATAGTACCTTCAGTTCAATATACAATAAGAATTGTACAATATACAATAAAAGTTCATATAGCAGGGGAACTGAAGTTACTTATTTATTTTATTAATAAGTTACTTAACTAACCTTTTTGAACTTCTGGGATATCACTATTATTATTATTGAGTTTATGGGCCTTCTTATCGCCAACTCGACCAAGTTTGATCTATTGTGGCAGCCCTTTGTATTTACAGTTCACTGCTTAGTCCCGTTGAGTCTATAAATTGCCAGACTCTTTGGAGCGTGACTTCTGTTATCTCATCCGGGCGCATGATGTGCCGCCCGAGATGGATACTTCTTTTGCTCATAAGCGGGCCGCATGAGCAGAGAATATGCATGGCCGTTTCCTCCTCTGTGTGGCAGAATCTGCACAGAGCGTCTTCTGTCATATTCATGTTTGCCATGTGTTTGTTTAGTTTGCAGTGACCTGTTAGTATTCTGGTCAAAGTACAAGCTTTGTATCTTTTGAACTTTAACAGCTCTTTAGTTACTTTGTTGCTGTATCCCTGAATGAGTGCTTTTCACTAGATAAAACCTTTCTGAGAGGTCATAAATACAAAAATCTCAGGCGCTTGCTTCGCTTGCGTACTAAAATATACCTTTATTAGTATTTTAAGAGAGCTATTATTTAAATTATATATTTCAAGCGCTCGCGCACTTTTACATAGCCTTATTAGTATTCTAAGAGAACAATTTCCCAAAATTTCAATCACTCATTTCCTTTGCGAACTGACTTTTTTAACTCCAAATACATGTATATCGGACGCTCGCTTCCCTAGCGCACTTTTTATATTCTTTTTTGGTATTCAAAGAGGTCAATGATCAAAAAAACGAAAAAAAAAACGTTTGGAAGCCTACTTCGAGATAAAAGTTCTCAAGTGAAAGGAAATAAAACACGATCCAATAAGTGCTACGACAAGTGTTGTTAGGGAAATGATGTATGAAAGAAATAAGGGCACCGCGGCAAGTGTCAAACATAAGTTATACTCGTAGATAAAGGTCTTGCGAAGAACGGTATTGAAACTATCCATCTTTTCTATCCATTTTTTTATCTCTAGTCAGTTGACCTATAAACTACGAAATACGAAGTCGTGTTAGATAATACATTGCTGATATTTATATTGTGGTGAGATGAGTCCCGTACGATATACAGATTCTCGCATACGCGTGTAATGTAATGTTGTACTAAGGAGACATAAGACCTTGGTTTACAACCAAAAAATCACACAAAAACGAAGAAAGCACAAGATACTACAAATTCAATGCTCTCGCACTTCTTTTGCCCAAAACCAATTTCAGGGCCTATCTACTCATGTGTACAACTTTGTCAAAATCTAGAAATATACCCCCAACTGGCTAAAATCATTAACGTACGAAGAAACAGAAAGTTTACTTAAATATGATACATAACACAATCGTTTTTCATATGCACATACATTCACACATAAACACACAAATGCATAAACATTCACACATACGCTTACAGCCACACCCATCTACATACACACACACGCACACACAGACACACTTTTGCTTTACTTTGTAAGTTTGTGTAAGTATATACAAGTGAACATCTTGTTAAGGAAGAGTGACTCCTTCTACCACAGGTGCTATAGCACTTATAAGAAAGAGTCCACCTCTGCATAACTATATGTAAAATTATTGTTAAGGAAATATTTTTTTTTTCATTTTCATTTTCAATGTAACATTATAGATTCGTCTTCCGAGACTTAGATTAGAATACTAGGTACCTTGCTGACCGACGAGCATTCGCGTGTTAGTAATGTTCTACACTTAGACATCAAATAGTATTTGGGTAACCCAAGGTTATGCTCGGTTCTCCTGCTTCCCTGAAGTATACACATTTTGTATTATAATGAAGTGAATTGTAACGCTAAGTCCTTCACTGATGTAATGATCTAGTCAGCAACGTTACATTACATGCGAATGCTCACACATTAGTGACACGAGCCGTTAAATTGTGTCTTATTTTTTTTCGTCTATAAATACGTTAAATAAAAATATTATTCAAATGGAATAGAATTTAAAAATATATTGCCAAATAACTCACATTGAACATTTGTTCCTTATAATTAGTATAAAAATTACTCTATTATTTGAAGTACCTAACCTATTTTTAAGTACATTCATACTAGCATACTTAGAATAGAAAACACAGTAATTTAACGATGTCAATACATTATATCATGATGCCACAAAGTATTTATGTCTGGATCGTCTTCGCATTATGTCATGGAATTTACCATGTAAACTCTCGAAATACCTACTTACCGCTTTGTTTACAACCTGAGATTCCTTCCGACAATCACGTCTTAGCGAATTATGATATACAAACAATAAGATTAATTGCATCGTTATTGGTCTTACTGTCATAATAGAGTTTTATTACTCACACTTTACTAGATGGTACAAAGCAAAGTCGCTTCCTGTGTCTGTCCCTATGTTTTTTTTATATATATAAATATACAACAACATCACATTGCATTGATCTGACTCCGTGGTAAGTAGCCAAAGCACTTGTGTTACAGATATCAGAATAAACAGTGTTATTACTAATAAACTTAAATATTAAATACATATAACTCCCAGACCAGTACAAACAGACATGTTCGTGTACACTAATGTTTGTACAGTGCCGGGATCCGACCTCTTGGTTAACAGTCAACTTATTGACCATTACACCAAAGTGGTCGTCATGTATGTATACACATGTCTTTAAAACTACTCAACATGATTTGATACAGTTTTTTTTCTGAACTAATTTATTCTGAAGTTTGATTCACTCTGTCTTTTGATAGAGTTATTTAGTTTATGAGTATAACACAGTAGGCATTACAACGTCTGCCGGTTGCCAGTTTAACTAAAAAGTGTAAAAATGAATCTTAGAAACTTAAGGATCCGTCCCGTCTCATAAAAATTAGACGACCACTGTGGTGTGGAGTGCGCCCGGCTTCAAGGTGCCGCCATCTCTGAGGTTCCAGGTTCGATAATCCGATCCGGGTAATATCACCTTCAGTCTATCACCGTCAGTATTGTAAGAACAATACTAGGCAAAAAATACA
Organism: Pyrausta despicata; assembly: GCA_963921415.1. Taxonomy (NCBI): domain Eukaryota; kingdom Metazoa; phylum Arthropoda; class Insecta; order Lepidoptera; family Crambidae; genus Pyrausta; species Pyrausta despicata. The sequence continues at coordinate 12,567,338 of OY992855.1, read as the reverse complement.
TTAGTATTCAAGAATTCCATTAGTAATGAGACATGTTTTTAGTGCATCATTATTTCTATTGACAGACTGACTACAGTTTTGTAAACACTGTTAAACCACGGTAATATTATCTATACAGTATTCCATCTTCATATAAACGGACGACGCGCGAGCTATACCTACGCGCCCGGATCGTGGCATGCGCGTGGCATGCTACAGTCGCGAGTGCGCGCAGTGACGAACGGAAGGTGTGCTGGTTTTTAATCAGTAACCGCCCGAATTTTAACTAGAAATAAGTGCAAGTAGCTATTTAACATGACAAGTTGAATATATTGTGCTGATTTTGGATTGTGGATTTTTTATACACTCAAATATAATAATAAAGCATTTCGTTCATACGAGAATAATATTAGTAATAACAATCAATGTGCAAATATTTTTCGGTCGGTCATCATGGGTTTTAATTAAATCTATCAATCAATAAAACAACTTGCATTTTAATTGAACACTTTCTATTCAATTCATAAAGTATTTTATGTAATCATATAAATATTTTATATTGTTTCTAAGTATCTGTGCTTATAAATAAAAAGTAACAAATTTACAATCTCAAAACAAGATAGAAACTTAAAGTTGGCAGATGCAATTAAAACGCTGTAGGTAGGCGACAGCGAGTACAGCGACAGCCCTATCTCATGCTTACGTACCACGCGGCGGTAGGTACTTATTTTAAAAACACGGCCGAGTTGGAATACTGTATGGATAATATTACCGTGGTTAAACCCAGGGCACAAGTGCGGTAAAATATCGCCGCGACTCACGCAACAGTCGCCGATTAACGCGCGATGATTGGTCGACACGCTTCTTTAAGTTGACACTCAAAGGTATCGGAAAATGCTATTCTATTGTTTTTGTTCTTAGTAAGGTAATAGGCTAGATGACACCACTAATCGTTGACATACTTTTTATTATCTGTCAAAACGGTCTGCCTCCATGGATTTTGTATGGGAATACAAAAACGTGACGTCAATATCATGTATTTGACCGAATATTTATTGAGTTTTGTGTGTTTAAAAATTCATTTCTATAGCTTTTTGGAAATATACTAGTTGTATTAACTTCATAGGGACTTTGTTTTTTTAACGCCATGGTCTTGAAAATATTTAATATAGATGTCATCATGCCAATTGTAACAATTTTGCGGATGTAATTTTATTTATTTATTTAAGTTAGCTGCGTGAACGTAAGTAAGTAATACTCGTAGATATATCTATGTAATAAGGCTTTGTCTTCAGTGCGCAAAGCAAGTGAATATCTAACCAAGCGAAATGTTAATTAGGGTTAAATAATTCAGGCAAAAGAAATTGACATGAAAATAACATAATATTTTAAGGATTTTCCCAGGAAGGGAAAACATGTAACTAATGTAACTATATTACCCGTACTTTACTGTCCGTAAAAATCGAATAATGTATTTATTCATTTTAAAATCTTCTGCACAAACTTGTGTACAATGGTGGACTTAATGCTGGAGGCATTCTCTACCAGTCAACTACAGATCCATTATGATTAAATGTAATGCTCAAATGTTGCCATCAAATCAGCAACGGCAGAAGAACAGCTACGAGTTCAAATAAAATCAATAAAATCAATAAAATCAATTTATTTTTGTAATTAGGCTAACAAATTAGCACTTTTACACGTCCCAACATATAAATTGACCCTACCACCGCTTCGGGACAGTTTGGGCCAGTGCTGAGAAGAAGCGGCGCAAGAAACTCAGTCACTATTGTCATTGCCTCTTTTCAAAATTGATTTACAATAATTGTAATTGTTTGCATTTAAACATTTCCATATATCTTTGTCATTTATATAATCATCAATTTTATAATATCCTTTCGACATTAATACATCTTTTACAACTGTTTTAAATTTATCTAAAGGCAATGAAATTAAATTTTCAGGTAATTTATTAAAAAATATTACACATCTACCCATAAATGAGTGACCAACCTTATGAAGCCTAAAATGTGGAACGGCAAGCCTATTTTTTTGTCTTGTGTTGAAGTTATGCAAATCGCTATTTTTAGGAAATAAGTGTAAGTTTTTTCGAACGTAGATTAGGTTTTCGTAAATATATTGCGAGTAAACTGTGAGTATTTTAACTTCTTTAAACAATTCTCTAAGTGTTTCATTTGATTTAAGTTTATAAATAGCCCGCACGGCTCGTTTCTGCAATACGAAAATTGTCTCTATATCTGCAGCTGAGCCCCATAGTAAGATGCCGTATGACATGATACTGTGAAAATAACTAAAATAAACTAGTCTTGCCGTTTCAACATCAGTCAGAAACCTTATCTTTCTTACAGCGTATGCAGCGGAGCTTAGTCTCTTTGATAAGGTCATGATATGAGGACCCCACTGGAGCTTATCATCCAAAGTAATTCCCAAAAAAGTTGCAGTATTTGAAGTAACTAGTTGTTCATCCTTAACAACAACCCTTGTTGGAACTTGTCGGACATTGGGCATTGTAAACTTAATGCATTTAGTTTTGGTCGCGTTAAGCAATAAATTGTTAACGGTGAACCAATGAAGTACTCGCGAGAGAGTACCATTTACATCGTCAAACAATTCTTTACCCCTTGGAGTTTTAAAAAGTAGTGAAGTATCATCAGCAAATAACACTATCTCACAAGCACCGTCGACAAAGTATGGAAGGTCATTAATATATATTAGAAACAGTAACGGTCCCAATATCGAACCCTGGGGCACACCCATAGTGAGAGGTGCTCCAGGAGACTCTGCTCCATTGATAGAAACCTTTTGTGTTCTCTCAGTGAGATATGAATTAAATAAGTTACATGCATTAGTTGATACACCATAATGGCGTAGTTTTCTCAACAGGGTCTCATGGTCAACACAATCAAACGCTTTAGAGAGGTCACAAAAGATTCCCACAGCATCATGCTTACTATCATAGGCATCAAATATATGTTTCAACAGAGCGACTCCAGCATCAGCAGTACTGCGACCCTTTGTAAAACCAAATTGTTTATTATGCAATAAATTGTTTGATGTGAAGTGAAATAGTAGCTGATTGAATATAATCTTTTCAAAAATTTTACTTAGAACCGGTAAGATTGATATCGGTCGAAAATTTGAGGGGTTATTTTTGTCACCAGTTTTAAATAACGGTACTATTTTACTAAATTTCATTAAATTTGGGAATTTTCCTTCATCAATACATTTGTTAAAAATGATCGCTAAAAGAGGTGCTATGATTTCAATAATAGTTTTAATTATACATACGGATATTCCCCAAAGATCCTCGGTTTTTTTCATATTTATTTCATTGAATGCGTTCATAATTACATCGGTGCTTACGTATCTAAAGTATAGTGGTGAATCACACTCATCAATATTGGATTTGAGAATGGATTCAGACAGTTCTGCAGAAGAGTTAAGTTCTTTAGTAGTAGTTGGTGCTATATTAGCAAAGTACTTTTCAAAAATATTAGCTACTTCTGCATCAGATTTAACTAGTTTACCTCCATCTTTTAATGAATATGAACGATCTTTTGTTTTATCTTTACCGGTTTCTTTGTTAATGATATTCCAGGTAGCTTTGGCTTTATTTTTTGAACCTGAAACTATCCTACGAAGATGATTCGTCTTTGCTTGGGCACAAACTTTTTTAAAGATTTTTGAATATTTTTTAACATATTCTATAATATGTGGGTCCTGAGAATGTTCTCTAATACTATACAGATCATATAACTTGTTCCTGCTTTTATAAATACCTGGTGTAGCCCATTCATTAAACTTACTTGTAAACCGATTAGACTTAACCTTTTTTTTTGTGAAAATTGATGCAAATTCGCTTTTAATTATATTAAAAAGATCTTCATATAAGTTGTCTACGTTACTACTACTGTTTGGTATTAATGTTTTCACACCATCAAAAATCCTATCCTTAAATCTATTTATCCTGTTTGCAGTGACTGGTCTATAAACTATATCTACTACGCTCAAGGCCGGACCAGACGGAAATGTGACCTTTTGTCCTCTATGGTCGGAGCTTAGACATTGTAAAATAGATTTATTTGTTATTTTGACATCACAAAAAATATTATCTATGCAAGTAGCCGTTGTTGGAGTCACTCTGGTAGGTTCTTCAAAAACATTATTTAGGTTATACGATTCAAAGAGATTAAGAAATCTCATAGAAATTTGTGTTTTTTTTAATATGTCTATATTAAAATCACCGCATACTACTAAATTCTTTTTTGATTTTGATGCTTTTGATAAGACTTTATCCATAGTGTCTTCAAAAAGTTGGTAATTAGCGTCTGGCGGGCTATATACGCTTATGACAATATATTGATCTAGTTCAACACATGCAAGTTCAATAGTTCGCTCAATGGAGAGAGATACAATATCTTTTCGTTCTTTACAGTTAAATTGATTTTTCAATAGAATAAGTGACCCACCTCTAGTTGTAGTCTCCCTTGTGAACGAACTACCGACCTTATAATTGTCAATACTTAACATTAATTCATAGTCCCTATACCAGTGCTCAGTCACACACATTACATGGGCGTTTAAATCTTGCAAAACTAATGATAATTCTAATTCTTTGCCAGCTAGGCCTTGTATGTTTTGATGTACAACAATAAAACTAGACCCAGCCTTTGTCTTCCCCCTTAGTTTAAAGTGTCAGAGGTTGTCAAGTTAATAATATCTAAATTAGTACTATTACTAATATGTTGACAACCATGTGATATGGTTGAGTTTAAAATACAATTAATATTATAAGCTAACAAAGTAGCTATTCGTTTTTTAAATTTAATAGGCAAGTGTAAAGAGCTGCCAGTCAAATGAAATGAATTATTAATGAATTTATTCGTGTCAAAAAACACAAATTTGTCACTGTGACGCTGAGATAAATTAAATAACAAAGTATTCAGCATATGAATACTGTTATTTTGTGTTACCGTATAATATTTTGAAAATGGTAGGGAACAGAGGATAATTTTTTTGACATTTAAATTTGTCAAAATGGTCCAATTCTTTATAATATTTTTCTTACTAACGTTTTGACTGTTCCCTAACATTAATACAATAATCGAGTTTGAGTTGAAAGAGCTGTTTCGTATACTATTTACAATTTGATCCAGTGATGTGTCTGGCATACAGTTATTAATAATTTTACAGCTCAATGACCTATTCAATAAGGAACCATAACCAATTCCTAGCTTATCTGAATATACATGAACATTAGCACATTCGTGAGTAGGCTTTTGAGAGACAACATCATAAGTTTTTGAGCAGTTTAAATTTAAACTTTGTTCTAATGGACATAACTGCAAGCTTAAATCACTTGAGTCCAGTACAGTTTCCAAATTAATGTTTGGCAGGGATTTACAAATTTGGTTGGTGGAGTTTATGTTCAAAAGTTTATTTGCAGCTAGGATATGCTCAGAGATTTGTTCCTGAGAAGAGTTATATTTATACGTCATTGACTGCAATGACTCCTGCAACCGAGAGATATCTACATGCAACTGCCCTACTGCCTGATCATACTGCAACCTACTTTCAAGTAACTTATTTTGATAAATTTCAAGGCTATCTAACAAATCAATTTTTTCTTTTCTCAATTGTAAATTTTTAGTATAAACTTTCTGCTGCTTTATAACTTTTTTTGTTTTATTTATGAATCTATTAATTTTTATGTATTTCTTTAATCTATTTCTACCTGTCATTTTTGTTTGCCTACTGCAATGTTTACATTGGCTGTTAATATTTGTGTATGAATTGGGAACTGCTACCTGGTTGTTAGGGGTCCCAATGAGCTCCTCGTATAAGTTCATGGTCTGTGAGTAAACATGATCTTGTTTCTCTTCTTCCATATGCAGTATGGTTTTGTTGGCGTCACGCAGCTCACTTTCCAACTCATTGTTCCGGATCAGTGTCTGCTCGAAGACGCTGCTGCACTGGTCAAAGGTGCTGATGGTATGTAGAAGCTCCTCTCTGTGTTCAGTGACCTCGTGGAGACGGGCATGCAGTTCTACCAATTCATTCTTTAATTGCGCGTTAATTTCGAATGTTTTTTTTATTTCTAATTCACATTCATCGCGTTCCCTAAGGAGCTGGTCACAGAAGTCCTTAGATTCTTTTAATTCTTCCAGCGCATTTTTCAGTTTAAGGGCAGTTTCCTGGGCAGTCATCCTTCTGGTCATGGTTCCAGTTTGGGAGGTCATGTTTGATTGTAAGGTTGGAAATCTCGCCTGAAATTTTTATTAAAAAGAGTGTACAACAGTTGCTTTGGTAATATTCTAAGCAATGGGACGCAGAGGATACTTCCGTACCTATTTTTTATATTTTGTAAAATATTAAATTAAATGTTAGTGTTTACTGTTTAATAGGAAGAAAAATTGGTTTCAGAATTTCTTATTTAAACCTATATGTACTTTGTTATTTTAACCTAAAGGATTATTTTATTTCATTTGAATCGAGAGTAAACAATAAACATTAAGGACTACTCAACATAATTTATTAGAATAACAACACAGGACCGAGCAAAAATTTACAGTCACCGCTATGTCTACCGCTGCAAATGTAGGTGTAAGTAGATTCTTAAATTGTGAACAAGGCAGAAGGCGAGTGAATAAGTAGACGAGGTGACTGCTTAGTGTTTGCGTGTTTTTTTGTCTGCGGCGTTAGGTTGTTATCTTCAACTTTACTTCCACATATACGTCAAGTAAAGAGAGGCACAACAGGACCGAAATGTTGTGAATATTGACGTAGCTCACATTGGTGAGCGTTGTGCAGAGTAGAAGTGTCAGTGTTTTGTATTCCACAGCGATAAACTAACGGCAAAACAGTTATTCACACGGACCCTTGTTGACTTGTCACTTTTTACTATCAAAATAACCTCAAAAAGTATCTTGAGATATTTGTTCTTGCACTGATTTTTGATTAAATTTGTATAAGTAATTAGTCTTAACTAGCGTTGAAGTAAGTCAAAAACAATACTCCCCTGGTTTTAGTTTCCGTTGTCCACACTTTTCAAATCACAACGTAACGGTTAGGTAAAAATTTTTCAATTGAATTTTATGATTCAAATCACTTTGGGTTTGTGTTGTCTTCAATCTTGCATGCTATACACGGATTCTATAATATTAATTAAGCTCTTAATTACAGTTTAGACGCGAAATTTTCGTGAAATATAAGCAAAATAAGATAAGATCAGCTGCTTTGCATGACAGCTTTTTTTTTTTTTTCAATTATTAACAAACACGTTGTTGTCATGTAGAGTGAAGGTAGGTTTAGGTAAAAAACCTGACTACCTATGTAGGTATTGAACATAAAAAATAAACAACAAGATAACGATTCATCAACCCACTAAACGGTTAAGCATTTTCCTTAAAGCGTTCTTACAGTGTAAAATGTTTACATTACACCCACATTCGTTTAGACAGGCTCCAATGCGTAAAGCGAATATAAGAGAGGACCCTATTCACTACTAATAATCACAAAGATGAGTAGATACTTGATAGTAGGATGTTATTAGTCGCAAAATAACTATTATCGCACAGTGACATAAGATAACAGTCAGTAGCTGAAATGTATGCATGAATAATATCGTACCTACTGATTGCCATGTGAGTGTACCCAATCGCGCACAAATAAGCCATCGTGGTCCTGTACAGTTATCGTCAAAAATATAGTAGCATTTTAGTACCGTGTCAAAAAAACTTTTCAGCATTCAATCTTTTGAAATCTGTCGAATTTGTTATTTTACATGGTCCTAGAGTGTCACTCTATTTATGACGGTGGCTGTACGTGGCTTGTATTCGTTAGTGAAAACCGCAATCCACAGAAAGGGGGAAACTACTTTTACCACGTTTTATCTTTGCCGTGATCCCTTTAATGTTGGATAGACATAAAACAGCACATCAGGTTACGCATAGTTGTTGCAAAAACTTATATCTTTGACGAGCTGTCGTGTGCTATAAGTTAGTTTTATTTGTTACTAAACGGTTTCATTTTCCGCTAAAAATTTCAGTACTTTCCTCGAAATAAGGGAATTTCCGTATTTTTTTTATTCCTAACTAACCTACTCCATTTTCCCATATTTATTTAATACATTTTTGGAGTTTCTTTAGGTATTAATTATTATACGTACGTACGTAAATATTCATTATTCATATGTACCAAATTTTAGGTGGCCACTACAAAGCGTTCTAAACATCACGCTTTTATCAAAATTATTCACTGAAACGAGGCAAGACACATTGTGGGTATTTAATTGATTTTCGCAGAACGAGTATACAGTATGTTGATACCTACTTATTCGCGTAACTATAACAATTGACTTGAAATTCTGGTAACTATGAGCTAAATATTATATACCAAATTGCTATAACAGTTAGCTGCAGTTTGGTGGAATCGATATAGTCTAAGATCAGAACTTAAATCGACCTGCACCGAGCTGATAATATTATGAAACATATTTTATAATAAATTTAGTATATTACATTCTATATTAAAAATGGGTTTGCTAAAAAAACTCTGTACTGACTACTTTTAATTAATTTTTAAAAAACTATTTTTAATTACATTTTGCAACATCAAGATAATAAGAAAAAATTGTTCTGACTGAAAGTAAGTTTATGGCCATAAAACAGCGCTTATGATGATATGTTTTTTTCTATTACCCAATAGAGTGATAGTATCTAACATTGACATACCTGTTGATACTTGATTACCCCGTAGTTTGCCCTGGTAAATAAAAGACAACCCAACGGCTGCACATTCTATAAGTCCTGTTCATTCAGTCAGGGCAAAATTGTCTTATAATTTTGATGTAGCAAAATTTTACTAATTTTTTTTAGCTAATTTTTAATATATTATCTAACATACTTACCAAATTTATTATAAAAACATGTTTCATTCTATTACGAGTATCAGCTCGGTGAAGGTCGATTTATGTTTGTATCCTCTATACAAAATTAATCACCATGAGACAAACAAACTTTACAACCTACTTAATTGTAAGTATGACATGTCTATTGACACATGTCAACTTAGGACGTGTGAGATCTTAAAACTTTAATGAATTCTACTCGATTTCGTTTGAAGGGTCATTCACATGCAGTTTACAGTGGTAGATACAATGTCATTGAATCGACTTTAACGGTAGATTATGTTTGAATGTATGTCTTTCGTTTGTTTGTTTGCTCTTCTAACACTGTCTATGCCTAGTGTCTGCATTCGCATTCAGTTTACCTACTTCAAAACATCACTGCTCTGGTCATGCGTACAACATGTGCTCTTTTTAACGATCGGTAAGTGGTTACGATTACCATTTAAGATACATAAATTGTAAGATTAGGTAAAAAAAATAACAAAATAAAAGCGTTTTTCTTTTTTTTTCAATTACACACGTCAGCACACCAAGGAAAAGACTGCGGCACTAATGCACTTGTTATAAGGGTAGTTTTGCAACAAAATGGGTAGCCTGTTCTTCTGACGCCTGTATATAGTTTTTTAACACATCTTTAAGCGTATAAGAAACAATGTAATTTAAATGTTAATTGAAACTTATAATTTCAAAAATTATCAAGTGTTATCAGGCAATTGACTTGTATTGAACTTGTATACCTACTAGGGGCTTTATTCAAATTTATAATTTGAACTTCTTTTACTCAAATTTTTAAATTTAATTCATTTCCGCGTTAACTACCTCAAGTTACCGGTCTCCAATTTGCTCGTTTTTAAGCACACAGAAAAACAATTAATTTGCAAACAATTGGCATCTCAAATAAATTGTTTTTTTTTTTTCAATACTTATATCACGCAAGTAACGACACAAACTAAATAAACACTATTTATTTATCCTTGATAAAAAAATATTAAACTCACCGTAATATTACACGAGAACACCAAAGTAACATCATACCTAGGTTGTGAACCGAAAGATAGCTCAGAAAATATGGTCGCATACCTATTTTCGTACAAATCAAATAGCCATTTCTTTCATTTAAAGAGAACCATCAATTTTACGCCAAAAAGGCACAAGTTTTGGGCGAATTTTACCCCGGGAATTGTAAAGATAGATTACGACGACGTTTTGTCTCAAAATGCTAGAATAAGGCTAAAATATTCTTGACCTAGAATAAACCAAGAGCAAAAAACGTTAGGTCGCGAATAAGACTAAGCTTGGGTATTTTTGCTGATGTATGGGAGGATCACTGAATGATGTTTATAAATCGACACGGGACGCTTCAAAACTTGCAAATATTTATTTTTCATTTAGAAGATTACAGTTTCAATAAACACTATGAGCAAATTACAGTTCATTATAGCTTAATGCTTATAACAAATCTCCACAAAATAAAATATCCTGACCATAGTCGTTCGAGTTCAAATACTTTGCATTTTGAACATTCGGAAAAAACATAATATACTTTTTTTTACTAATTTTGGCTACATTTTTTAATGGCGATGGCTTACGAACAAGCGGACTTCCGCCCAAACACAGATAACAAATCAATCACGTTTCGTTTCGATACCAACATGTCAGTTATTATCGTCGCACATGTGTATTTTTCCTTGAACTGCCATAAATTGCATGAAAAATGTCGTTGTCATCAAAATTACAGTTTTAACATGAACGTTCTTTATGCGGGTCTAGCATACAATGTTTTATTGAAGAAAGCGATATCAAGAGCAAAGTAATAAAAAATAATGAACAATTGAAACCCAATCACTGTTAATGTATCCTGTAACCAGACATTACCAGATTTATCAGCTTCAATTGACAAGACTTAACCATTCATGTTGCTTACCAGTATGTTTCGGATCCATACAAACCAAATATTGATATATTTTCTGAGCTGTTAGAAGTTAGTTAGTTACTATTATATTACCTACAATAATAAATAAATTAAGATCTAATAACAAGATCTTCCATCAATCTTTGCAATAATTAGATAACACGTCAGACCAGGTTCAAAGATTCTACATCCTAAACAATACAATAGCGTCAATGGGTAATCACTCTTGATGAGCGTACGTCTGTCGGTCAACAATTTATTGACCTGCGCCCGCGCCGCCGCTCGCATATAAGTAGAGTGGGAGGAGGCGCCCGCGTCAGAGTCAATCAGACATTCACTCGAAACACTCGTGCGCCATACGCTCAATAACTTTAAAATGTACACGAACCCGTTCGAGAGAAAGCATTCTTCGTTGAGGCAAGCCCTTGACCGCTTCATCGGAGAGACGCGGCTCAGCTTCAAGAAAAAAATCAGCATGGCCAAGACGAGCTCGTCAAGCAGGAGCAGTGCATCATCAGTTTCATCCTCTTCATCATTCTCGTCGTTGCAGTTGAAGCCTAAGTGTAATGGGCAGAGGTGAACAGCCAGTGTTGTGTGTGGTTACCAGTGATCTCCTAGCTAGCACCACTCTTAAACAGGTTTGTTTTAATTTTTTTCTGGTCACTTATACAACTATTAAAAGGCTTCGTCATCTTCACCAACAACTTACCACTTCTCATAATTTACAGAGAATTTATAGAAAATTAGAAATTCTAAATGTAGTCCATAGGGAAATTATTGTGATCCCTACTAAAATAAATGTTATCTATTTTCTAATCACACGATTCACCGAAGTCCTAATCTTCATAAGCTGAGACAATTAGACAGACCAATAGTCTGCTAATTAATCCGAACCTCTAACTAATATGTGTGTTGCTAAGGCTTATTGTTCTGGAACCGTTTTAATTAATGTTAATGGAGGAAAGACCGCTGGTTAACATTTCAAATTAAATTCTTAATAAAATTTCAAGGCGATGATATCTCTGTGTCTGGCATTTCTTTAGATTTCTCAACCGTATGGGTGGCCTTGCCGCCGACAATATCACATTAGGTTTGAGAAATTCACATTTTGCAACGCGGAGTTTTAAAAGTGTGAAATATTATCAGGAACACAAATGTATCGCAATGTATTTGATTAAATTATCTATGTCGGATGTGCAATGCTTGTCAGTTTAATGGGTAATAGCCAAATATTGGTTTATATAATATTCGCAATAAATGCGTTTAGTATCGCACTGCTTAGTATTCCGACCTCAATATCAAGAATTTCATTATACACCGTTAGATTGTCGTGTCCACGTGTTTCATTATTAGTATTTCTTTAACTTTTTAACTGGAGAAAAATCGTAGCAAAATCATTTTTTTACTGTGAACTAACTAGATGTTACATTCCATCTAGCAATAGCTCACAAAATTATTTGTTGATTTCACCCCATAATGTACAAAAACTACTCAAAATGATTTTAAATTGACATGTAAGCACCAATACTTTGATAAAACCATTGTCATTTGGTTATCGGCTTTGCATTTCAATAACAAGATGTTATAATGCGTTGTTGGGATGACATTTTGTTTGGATGACAACTTTAATTTATGCAACTGATACTCACAAACAGAATAATTTATGCAATAAAAACTTTGCAACGTATGTTGTCGTGGGTGTGTGAACATGACCACATTCTGGTGATGGTACCTATCTATGTGTGATATAAAGAAACTCGCCTCTCTCTTTTCATTCATCAAATAGATTTTAAAACACGGTAGCAACATTCGCTGCTCTTGGTTAACGAAACTTTGGTGTTGCTTGCAAAATTGTGATAAAACATGTTATGTTGAAGAATACTTTATTGGCTATGATGTCAGACAGTGCTTAGGATTCTACTTTACATGGACTAAGTGACATCTCCTTGAACATTCGTTCTTAATGTTTATTGTATTCTATCAATTAGTCCCATTCCCTATCAAGATATTTTGGCAATGCTTCATATTTAGACTGTATTTTGACCTCTCATACCTCTTTTCACTTTCTTGGTAGAAATTAATGGGAAAGTCTGCATACTTACTTATAGATAGTTATCCAATAGTCCACCGAAGAGCGGTGCTGCAGGTGGCAAGAAAGCTAGTGACATAACTGCCTTTACGGAAATCGTTTCATTGACCTTCCGGAGAATCCGGACTTGTGCTGTAACCTTGTGCAGTGTAATATTGGTAACTATTTAAAGACATTTAACTAATTATGAACCTCTGTTGTCCTCAGGTGGAGTGGTACGACCGGTCAATTGACGTCACAGACGAGGCAAAGGCGCAAAACTGATGAAAATGGATGCGATTTCGTCAACCAATCATTAAATAAACATTATATTAATCACCATAAACATTTGTTTGATTTCTAGCCACAATATGATGACACAAATAGCTAAATATTTACTGTTGCCGGTTTTGTTGTTAATTATAGGAAAAATGTCGATTAACTTTATTGAACGAGATAAGTAGTTTATGTTTAAAGACATGATAACGCAATTAAATGAGATAAACGTTAGTATGTAAACCTAACCTTCTTACAAAACCTTGACCAATTGATAGTTACGCAGGAAAATTCATGTGTTATAATAATATGTGATCAGCTTTACAAACTAATCTTTGAAAACTGACAAGTTATGACAAGACACTTTTTTAATAGCGGTATTTTAATATGGATGGAATAACTTTTCCATTAATCAATCAATGAAACTAGTTCTATAAGTGTTCATTGGCGAACTACGCTAAAAACTTAACATCTTATAACTATTGCGTTATTCCGTAACATTGTTGTAAAACATAAGAATTATAACAAAGAAAACGTAGTTAGATTGACATAATGAGGGACTCACTGAATGTGAAGTGAGTTTTTTTTCACGTTTACTCGTATACATACTTAGACAAGGTAAAAATGCGAAAAACAAGGTGTAATTTAAGAGAAAAAATAACTAAAGAAGCGGCAAGTAAATGTCTGACAAAAAGTGCACGGCTCACTTCCCGTTTGTTAAATTTCTTTCATAAATCATTAGATATGCAAAATAGTATTCTATATTGTGCCGGTTAGTTAGATACACAATAATGTTCTAAGAAATCATTCAAAGATTGGAGGCGTGGTCAATTCATTGTCTGGTATATTGTAGAAATACGATTTTTTACGATAAAGTTCAGTTGTAAGGCCCAGAGCACACTTGCCGCATACTGTCGCCACGACATACGACTGTCGCTGATGTAGCCGCTGCGATTGGATGACAACCAAACAAAGTCGCATAACTATTTGATGTCGATAGTAAAAAAACTTCTACACTACACTATGCTATAGCTAAATGAATCAATGTTCCGTCTTGGTGATGATTAACTACAATTTATATTCTTCCTATCGTTACACAAATTGATCAATGCCAAGGACAGCGCATCAAGAGTAATTGACTCTTAGCTAATGCACTGAACAATTAAATGACACAATAAATAATCATAATTAGAGTCGTTAATGGGGTTTTTACAAATGGTTGCTATTGCTTTACAATCCGGGGGCTCTACTCCGTCCCTTTTTGACTGTTAGTAACATTCTAGCCATCCTTTTTATTCGCTCCGTCAAGTCACTAAGTGTGTTAAGGAAAGCTGCTTTTGGAACTCTGGTTATTTCAGACCTCTGTTGGGACCTATTCCGATAACAAGTCACTTTTCCTGCCAAAAATGTGCTTTTCAGCATAGAACAACGAATTGCACTGAATATATAATGCTAACCGACTTCATAAAAAGGCAGAGGCTATTTTACGTTAGTAATATTAAATAACGTAGAAATATCCACGATTTAGATTTGGACAGTCAGGTACGGGGTAAATTTTCAGATTGTACCTATTAAAGTCGGAAACTTATTTCGATATCGGTGTATAACGCTGCTTTGAATCGCAAATTCCCCATTATTTAAGCGATAATTTATGGTAGGTACCGCTATAAGGAATAAAGGAAAAATTAACAAATAATGATAATAATATATTAACAATAGCTTTGTTTCCATGAAAATCCCCACAAATATGTTACTTATGTTTTTTAAAGTACCTACCTAAGTACATAATGCAATATGAAATACCCAAACCAGTAAACCATGTTTTAAAATTAGTGAAGCAGAAACTGTGATATAAAGTATGTAGAGGTAGATTAAAACGAAATAGAAGCATGTAATCAGCAAAAATATACATCTTCCAACCCATTTCACTAACATAAAGTATTCATAAAGTTTTCTACATATCTACTGTTTCATCTGATTATTTTGTCACCTATTATTATATAATCACATACTTAATTCTAAGCAGGCAATTTAAATGAAAGGCCTTGAGATTTATTTATTTATCTTACTTATTACTTTGTACAGGGGTCGAAAAAATCCGATTTTTATAATAAATATCAAAAAAACCTGATTTTATATATATATCAGATATATATTGAACATTTAACCAACTATATGTACCTTATTTATATGCTGTTTTTTTTTCTTCAATATGAAACCTTTACTACTTGTACACTTTAGTTATATTTTTTTGTGTAAGGAGGAGATATTCCATTATTAAAATCAGATAAAGAAAATTTTAATGAAAAATGGTGACGGTCAAAAATAAATCTACATCCTGGGAATAGTTTTGGATATAATTTTAAATTAAAAATGCTAAAAACCTTCGTCGATTTTATTCATTGCACATGATACACCAATTTTGATAAATTTTCCTAGTAAAAATTATGGTTGGAAGAAATTACTTGTGCCTTAATGATGTTTTTTCCTCATTTCAGGCTTTTGAGGTAACTTACAATAATCTAACTGTCTTATCAGAAAATAGAAAGTCGATGATTAAACTGGTCTTAGTAATTAAGGTTTATTTTCTACTGTCAAAAATGGTTATATGTCATTGATTTATGTGAAACTGAAAAACTATTAATGTATAACCTCCTCCTATCCTATAACCCTGCTTAAGTCAAGAAAAACAAAATCAATAAAAGTTTAAATAATACTTTAATTAAGTAACTATACATAAAAAAAAATTGAGATGTATTTTTGATAATGAGAAGAAAACACTAACATTTTTAATTACCTACTACGATTTATCCTCTTCTAATGTAACGAAGAAGTAGGCAAAAATTTCTTGGAAAAAACCATATACTTATAACTTATCAAACCCACCTAACAAAGTACATACATCAAATTGGTCAACAGCAAGACTGTTCCCAATAACTGTTACAGATTAATATTCATTGAACACTAGCGGGCGGAATTGCCGGTGGCTTTCAAGGCTGCGCCCGCGCATCGCATCGTTTTCCACTTGTTACAAAACGCGTTAGACCGGTGCCCGCGTAAACAATGATTTGTGTACTCGTGCCCACAATGTATTCATAAGCCGCACCTCTATTGCAAGTCTGTGACGTATGATGACTTGGGCGCTATGGTAGCCCATAAATACTTCTTTCATACAAACTTATCTGGTAACTTATGTATATTTTGGGTTCTCTCTGCAAAAAATAAAAATATTAATCAAGTGTCGTTCATTTTTATTAGGTTTTAAAAAAAATATACAAAAACATTGGTCGGACTCCGTGGTAAGTAACTTAAGCACTTGTGTTACATATATCAGAGTCAACAGTTGTATTACTAATAAACTTAAATACATATAACACCCAGACCAGTACAAACAGACATTTTCACGCACACAAATGTTTGGACAGTGCGGGGATCGAACCCGCGACCTCTTGGTTAATAGTCAACTTCTTCACCATTACACCAAAGTGGTCGTCAATCAAAGTCAAAAAAGGTTAGTGGTATAACATTATTTTTAGGTACCTATTTAATTCATTATATTCATGTAAATTTAACTTTTATTTAAAACAAACAAACAACAACGTTTATTAAGATTGGGAATCCTTAGCCGCCAATAGAGAACAGTGGAGGAGTTTGGGGGAGACCTTTGCCCAGCATTGGGATGAGGTTAATAAAAATAAAAAAAACAAACATCTAAACTCCACAGACAGTGACCGACCTACTTACTTGTCAACGGAAGACTATAATAATTGACTACAATATCTCTATATATAAAATTCTCGTGTCACAATGTTTGTTCCCGTACTCCTCCGAAACGGCTTGACTGGTTCTCATGAAATTTTGTGAGCATACTGAGTAGGTCTGAGAATCGGCCAACATCTATTTTTCATACCCCTTAGTGATAAGGGTTGTCCACCTTAAACATTTATATGGCAAAACAACGTTTGCCGGGACAGCTAGTATAATATAAATAAATAGTGAGCCAGAAACAGCTGGTGAGCGTCACCGGATGGACGGGTTTTGACCAACCATAGCTACCTACCGTGCGTTTGTCGCTAAATATAGCTAAAAACCGCTTTGAAATTGGTTTATCCGTTGGGGAGCTACTATACTTTAGACAGACACACATACAAACAAACATACATCTTCAAATTTAAAACACCCCACTTTTTCGTCGGACGTCAAAACGGGAAAAAAGTATGTTGAGTCTGAAAATATTTTAGCACAAACCTTCAGAGACCTTAAATTTACCTGTTATAATCTGGCATTAAATACAGTCTAGAATTTTACGACATTCTATTAAGGAATTTATAGCTCCACCGACGCCTACGTACATTATTATACTCTTATAATATTCAAACCCATTTGGATTAAAGTATTTTAGGTTTAAAATTCTCATAAATAATAATTAGACACTTGAATTATCTAGCCAGTTATTTTACTTTTATGTCGTAAGTATGATATATTTTTTAATTTTAGTTACAATACAAGGTGTTTAAAAATAACATTACAGTAAAAAACATAAAGTAAAGCGTCATTTAATTTCTTAGTATTTCAAAACCTCCAAACACCCTATATTTAGGATCTAATCTACTCTATTACTGTTACATAATTTACCATTTTTAATTGTATTTCTCTAAACTATATTGGAGAATCAAATATTAATTACATGTTTTATTAGAGTTTTTTTCAATATGGTCATATTTATTTAGGCTTAATAATACTTTCATTCATGTCAAAGAAGAATTATTTATTTTATTGGTGCAACTTCATTTATGTTATATATTTAGTTTTCTTATCCTAAAGGGTTGAGCGCTGCGCTTCTGAGATACAGACTATGTTTTAGTCTAGTTCAGACGCAGATGTCAGTTTAATTGCAAAATTAATGTGCGAAATGTAACTAGAAAATTGTTTTGTATGTGATTTCCTTATTTGAATAAAGTATTATTGTTATATTATATTTAAATACCTATATAATTGCTTGTTTGACATAATCTCCACGCATAAAATTATTTCAGAAGACAGTGTACTTTTATTTCTATGTAATACTGTATTTTGCTTGTTTGACATAACGTTTGACGTAAAATAGGTAAACATGCGAGCTGACGTGCCGAATGAGATGACGAAGCAGATAATTGTAACACAAGTAATATTACGTCGTCGACATTTTGCAAGGCTGTTACTACTTACGGTTAAACAAGAGTCCAAAGTCCAAATAAATGATATAGTCTTCGGTTCATTGGCGATAAACGAGCGTTCAATTGGCATGCGAAGGGGAACCGTCTCAAGCGTCGTTTATTAATTCTCATTCTAATTCGACTAGCCTTATTGTATATACAAGGTGTTACGAAAAACCCCGTTATAACTGAAGGGTGTTGTTGTGCCCGGAAAACTGCATAACATTCCCAAAGATACCTAGGTCAAAATCTCAAAAAAAAATCGAACCTCCCATACAAAATTGCCAATCAGCTGATCGATTTACTATGGGAGAGCCTAAAACTTTTTTTGAGATTTCGACCTTGGTTTCTTTGCGGAAGTTGTTCAGTTTTATGGGCACAACAACACCTTTCAGTTATTACAGTATTTTTGTAACACCCTGTTTATTGTATTGTTTTCGATTCCGTTTCGTCCGCTTGCCTATGTTGCTTTTTGATGCCTGAAAAGATACAAGAGAGAAAGATAGAAAAGATAGAATGAACTTCATCTACGACGATACCCTAAGATTTCATAACAATGATAACATCGTCAGCGATCAAGCGTATATTTTTAGCCTACATCCTGAATACCAATTAACGACCTTCCACAACACATCCGAGAATTTTCCTCGTGTCGATCCTACGACGCAATTAAAAGGCTTCGTAAAAAAGTATGACTAACTGTAGGTTACCTGACTACCTACGTTAAACCACTGACGTCGTTTGCGTTAACTAGAAAAACATTTCTCACGATGATCGAACCGGTAATTCCTGGTCCTGAGCAACAATTGTATCGTCGACATTCTCTTAGTCGTCATAAACTTGCGGATGCGGTTATAAAGCGGTATATCCCGTGATTATATTCACTAGCCATTTATGTCGCATAACATTGTTTAAGTCAACAATGCAAACGAGTGGTAATGCAATATAGAGTCCTATTTAGAACCTATTTAGTACCTACATCGAGTAGGTATCATATTTCTTTAAGCGGCAACAAGTTCCATATTTATTTATAAGAATTTAATGAGCCACACTTTAGGTCAAAGGCCAAAGACCTGCTTAAACAGTAGTTTACTGTGGATCAAAGGGTCAATGGTTATTGGATACAGCCTTACCTGCCTACCTTAGCCTGACTGCCTCGTTGGTGTAGTGGCAAAGTCTCTGCCTTACATCCGAGAGGTCTTGGGTTCGAATCCCAGGTCGCGCCAAAAATTGTTTCTGATATTTTGTGACATGAATTTTTCAAAAACAGCTCGGAGTCGGAAAGAAAACTGTGCCTCGGAAAGCACTTTAAGCCGTTTGTCCTGCGCCTGATCTCTCTCCGGTCATGTCGGATTGCCGTCTCACCGAACTTTGAGAGTGATGGAACAGTGAGTACACATGTGTATTGCGCTCACACTTGTGCACTATAATATCTCCTGCGCAGTTGGCTGATCTCTGTTGAGATTGGCCGCCGTGGTCGAAATCGACCAGGAGGACTATTACAGCCTTACCTCTCTACCTTTACGCCATGTTATGAACTTTTGTTGAACGTTTTTATATGTTAGAGGAACATTATAGCGAAGTGTCTTAAATTACTTCTTTTTTTTATTGATATATTAATAGCATTGAATTCAACTCCGGTAGGTTGCATTAGTTATCAAATAGAAATAATGCAACTTCCTGTTAATATTAATGAGTTTTGTACCATAATTTGCCGTACTTGTTATTGTGCGAACATACGTAGATATAAGTAGATCTAATTTGTTATGCTTTAAGCGTAATATTCTGCATTTACTTTTACACTGACTTTTATGTCACGTTTTTTTAGTTGTCACTGTTTATTCAGTTGTATGTAAGCTGTAATAAATCTCAAGTTTAAAATTGAATTTGATAACGTTTGACGTTAATATTCATTAGACGCCATTTAATGATACGTAAGCAAAACAGTTAGGATTAACAACAACACATATGTACCCTCATCACACATAAAATTGTTTTGACGAATTCATTGCGTCAATCGGGCAAAAACAACGAGTAAATATATCTCGAATGGTCACGTAAAAAATTAAAAAGAGTGCTTAAAATAGCTGTGTCTATTTATATCTTTCGTATGAACGGAATTTTCGGGTATTTGAAGGCCAACTTCAAAAAACGAATCACGAAATTGCGAACGATCGCGATACTACAGTTAGAACGATAAAAAATTTCAACTACTACGATATTCGAAATCCGTCAATACGATTATTTTTTTCGTTTTGCTTACTAATGAAACACTTTGAATCGTATACCATACATTGCTGTATTGAAAAACAAGAATATTTACAGTAGGAATCGAATCTTTTATACTTAGTATGCGAACGAATATGTCTGTTCGGCCTTCGACAATGTGGCGGCGAGTCAGTGGTAGACGAGGCTGTGTGCACGGGGCTCGTCTGGAGGGTGTCGTTAAGGATCGAGAAAATTTAAGAAGAATTTAAGAAATTTAAGGAGAGCACTATGTCCTTAGTGAGGGATAACAGGGTTCCATTATCATCAAGCAAAACGAAAGAACGAGTATCGTATTGGCGGATTTCTAATTTCGTAGTAGACCTTCTATCACGAGATGTTTGTATCAATCATGCTATTTGCATCGAAGTACGTGAGAGTAATTCATTGCTTTAAAAGATTGGGTCGCGACCCTATAGAAAAAGTTATCTTTATAAACCTATTGTATACATATACCAAAGTAGTTTAATAGACGGGCAAAAAGTAAAGAAGATAATTTCACTTCTCTTTCCATCATCAAATTGAATAACTCAACTCTACCACTTAAAGAATTTTAATGATAATTTCCATTTTATAAAAAGTAATTCATTTACGTAAGTATCTATAAATATAACTTGATGATTCTAAACTTAGACCATCGACGTTATGGAGGGCTTTATTTTGCTAGGTAAATAGGTAAATATTTTTGTATTATGTTTGCGAATTCATGCGAATATTAAAGGCGACAATCACGAAAAGGAGGAAGGAAAGCTCATTGAATATTTCTCAATAATTCGCCCGTAAGCGAGTGTGATACTTTGCCACAATATGTACCCTCGCAAAAAATTCTGAAAGGAGGTGTACAATTTATTTGTTACGATTTCATATTTCAGCCGACTTACATAATGAAAATACTGTTAACTTAAAAAAAATCATGACCCGGTTAGGCGAACACTTCTTATTTATTTTCAACACCTAATTAAGTAAACTAGGAAAGTTGTGCAAAGGCGTCCGAGTGGTAACGAAAGCGCGGAATTAAGTTCCATTACAAAACGAAGACAGCCCGATCAGTGAAATCTTACCAAACGTTTCATAACGGTGACTGAAGTAACATCAAATGGGGCGACTTTGAACTTGACCTTATGGGTGCGTGGAAGTTTTGCAAGAGTGGCCGCCCCTCTCTCGCGCGGTATCTGCGCGTGGCCACTCTTGCATTCACCGTGAAGCAGTGCGCGAGTTTACCACCATGTACCCAAACCCGTTCGACAGAAAACACTCGACTATCAGACAAGTCCTCGACAGACTCTTCAAAGACTCGCGCGCGATGAAAGCGAAGACCACACTGACAAGAAAAGACAGTAGTAGCTCGTCATGTTCGAACTCATCCTCCGGGAGCGTGGAATCCCGGAAATTCCCGCGATTCTCTCTCAGGACCCCCTGAAAATGACTCTGAAGTGTCGTTTTAAGTTACAAGTGTGCGAACTGCAATCGTATGCTGATGTTCTTTTATCTACTAGTCAACGCTATTCACGAAAACTTTGGTAAGTTCCACATTTAAGTATTGAAGTCATAGTCAAATTAATTAACTATCAATTAAAAAGGTTTCGCTGAACTCTCTTTTCATATATTTCATAATTATAAATGTCGAAAGCTCAATTTGGTTAATTATTTATGCTATTTTAAGCAATTGAGTTTATTTTTCAAACAAGCCAAAATATAAGATCTATTCCGGGCTTCAAAAGCAATGTTATAAATATTTTTGTACTGTGACTAAAATACATGTTTTTATAAAGCTATATTTTTAGATTTACGAGTTTTGTCTACTTAGTTATGAGACTAGTAAAACCACTTCATATTGTTGATTCAAATAGGTAGATTCTAGGATTTTAACTGTTAATTTCGACATATTAATCAAGGCTGCGTTTTTTTTTATTTCGTTCATTAACTAAAATATCTTGAAGCTTTAAAAATTACCAGAATTAGCACATTCAAGACACTGTCCGAACAACAATGAAACGCCAGTTATCCTTCACGAATCAAATTGCCTTCATAACCTAGAATTAGCCGAGTATAAAATAAGTTACATTATTGTTTAGCAACAAACAGAGCGTGTAGTTAACCTGTTATTTTGTCTCAGTGTCCTTGCAACACATGTACTTATAAATAAATTCTGAGTCAGCAACTAGTGTTGTCCCCTACTTTGTACAGCAGAATTCATGATAATAGATCTGTCAAGCAAACGCAACCGCCAGCCAGACACGAAACTATTACGTAGAAATCAAGCTGTGCCCTGCGGTGTCACCCGCATAGAACGCACCCACATATCCCACAGGAACTGTAAAATTTTACGAAATAAAATTTCCCTATGAGTTATTCCAGGTTATAATCTATGTACCAAATTTTTGCCAAATCGGTCCAGTAGTTTTAATAGGATGGCCCATGGTCTTAGAGTAGGGGCCCCGGCCCTTTGCACAACAAATTTCGTATGTTGATTCATGTAATGGATCTCTGTAAGATGTCCAACATTCAAACTTAGGAAATATATGGACGGCAAATGGTCATGCGCCGTGGCCACGAGATTTCAAGACTGCTTTACATGGGTCAATCGATCTATTGACTCCAATGTGAAATTTAGCTTCATCAAACTTTGATGATATCATAAAACAAATCTTAATTGAAATGCATGGTTTAGACGTACAAATGTATACGCTTATTTACTAACATTGTTACAAAGGCAAGTGCACTTGCTATTTTTCCTCGCAATGGATGTATGAATGTAAAGAGAAATGTTGTACATCAATTTTAAAGTAGATCGCTTCGACCTTCTGCTGAAGTTTGGTTTTAAAAAAAAACAGGTTTAATACATTTTTGCTGAAGATTACGAGTGAGTTGAGTTTCTAAAAGCTTTGACATCTGGCTTACTTGTTAATCAATACTAAAGCAAGTTTCCATTTCAATGTACTGCTAACTTGATCAAATGTGACCCAGTCTAACTTCAGGACTTCAACTGAAAGACAATTGATGTAATCCTAGGCTTAGTACTGTGATCAAATAAGGCCCTCAATTCGGGCCTGAGCCATGTAATAAACTAAGTGCCTTGAATTATGGCGGTTCAAGTGAAACCTTTTTGAAACTAGGTTCAGACACTATTGACTATTCTCTTAACTCAATTGTTTGTTGTATCTGGAAGGGTTAAATACACTTAAGTTATTTAGATGTACGTACCTAGATTGACCAGCAATTTAATGCTTCTACAAACGTTAGTCAGGCATGTCAGTCATGTTTTTTTTAATGTTATGTTATAGGTATGATTTTGTGCTAAGCTAGATTACTTACTTTTGTGTCATTCATACCGACTAACAATAAGTCCAGTTGCTACTGCAGCAAAATAAGCTTACCCATACTAGAAAGTTTTGAAGCATAAATTGTTCTTCTAATGTAGGTAAAGGTATTATTTGTAATCTAGAAGGTTCTCTCAATTTGCCATTACATTATAAAACGTAAAACATAAATCATAATACCTACTAATAACATTTGTTACGAAAGTCCATACAAATACGAGGAACACATTATTAATTACGGTAATTATGACAATCATTAAAGAAAAGGGTGAGTATACATTTAAAGATAATGTAATATTTACAATACTTTTGTAAATTCTTCTCTATTCACAAATCAAAACGAAAATAATTATGTTCCTAAAAGGTGTTACTAATTGACACAAACAACTCAAAGGCTTTGAACAAAACAATTGAATGTGAAATAATAAATCATGTAAAGGAACGGATAAAAACTGTTGGATGTTCGTATCGACATTGACATTCCGAAAGCCCAGTGGCAATCAATCTGGCTTTGTTCAGCCAGACCATGTTACGTGGACAGATTCCACTGACGGCCAACTTTGGCATAAACGTATGCCGTAATTTGTTTACTGTAGCTTTTTTGTTGTACAGCTCTATTTATTTTCTTTGAAAACAAATAGAACTTACTTACTTACTTACTTTAGAACAGCTGATAAGCTTCAACAGCTAGACGGGGTTTGACCAACCATAGCTAAGAACTACCGTGATCCTGACGATATCTTTCGATTAAAAAAGCCAGGGCATACTGACGCTGCGAGTCATAACTGTCAGGGATTCAGGCAGGTTTTAATGTAGGTTAGGTTTAAAAATATCTTTAATCTCATGTGAAATAATACATTTCACTTATAAATGAGACTTAAAAACTAATAATTAATTGAGTATAAGTTATACACTGGCACTCGCTGCGAGATGGTTCTAATGTTATAATGTTAGTTAGTTGCTAGGGTTTAATGTTATATGTTTCACTACCTTTATTATTTATTTACTCTTAAAACTTTAATGCACAAGAAATTTACAAAGGGTGGACTTAATGCTAAAAGCATTTTCTGCCAGTCAACCTCAAGGTCATGCAGAAATAAGATGCCTTTGACTGAAAAATAGAATACTAGCTTCATACAAACGGCTGTAACCACTGAAAACACCGATATCGTTCAAGACTCTGCGTAACGCACACATCAACATCATAATGATGCCATCATAAGTTCAAGGTTTCCATCTTGCATCGATCCAATGACATGCACATCAAAACACAGATGAGAGAGAGTATAAATCAGTTATGAATAGCTTGTCCCTAAAATAACTTAACAAATAATTCAAATGAACTGATAAGAATTATATTACCTACTGAAATTCCTAAGCAAATACGCATTTATTTATGAGCTATGATATAATGTACTTGATTGATACGAACGTTATTTCACAATTTATGATTTGAAATTAATTAAGGTTTAAGTTATTTTTTTAATGAATTATCATAATTATGTTATTGCATTTACGATACATTACATTGGGTCTCAGCTTTTCCGAACATTGTGCAATTGGTTTAAAAATAACTTTAATTTATTTACTAATTGTACCAATTAAATGGCGTTTGCTGGTCCAACATTATTAGTCAAAGCAATGAAAACAACAATACAATAATTGATGATGATATTTCTCAGAACCGCAGTATTAATTTAATGACTATAAATATCGAAACATGACGTAATAGGTAATTTGTGATAAATTATATACAAACAGAACAGCTATTTTGGGGATTGCAAACATATTTACCTGTTTGTGGTGAGCAAAAATAAAAAAATTGTGTAATTGTAAGCATAGTGTGCAACATTAACAGTACAATTTGTTAATTTTAGAGGGAAGTTGTCGGCTGCACATTGTATACTTAGATTTTAGTCAAACTATCTATAATAAGTATAAAAATAAAAATATATTTAAAAAGCTTCTGACGTGAGCAGGATGACAGCTGGTGAGCTTTTACTGCTGGAAATCCATCCAGCAGTAGCTAACTACCCATAGCTGTGAATCACCTTAAATAATCTTACGAATAAAAACAACCAAAATGTCACAGACGGACATAAACAAATAGAATTGGGGTCAAACTTATAACCCCCATCTTTTTCGTCATTGGTTAAAAAAGCTGTATGTAAACAAACTCGTGCGTTCATTAAGTCTACGTTGTTAAAAGACCCGTATTTCAACGCGAGACTTTTTGACATTTCCACCAATCGTCAAAGCAAATATTTATGAATACGTACTCTACGTGTTTTTTCAGGCAAAACATAATTTACCAGTGTATCCTTCTTAATAATCAGGTATACATACATTTTGCCTCGAAAGTTTAATAATTCTTCGTTCTGATTTAATTTCTGTGTAGGTACTTTTTGTTATAAGTACGGGTTAGGTTTGTTGCATTTTGGATAAATTTATTTTTAATGCAAACTTTTTAAAATAGCTGGGCATTTACTTTTAATCTAACTTGATATTTAACGGCTGAGGAAAAACAGAAAGTTATTTCTCAGCCGTTATTTTATTGACAGCGGAAATTTCTTGACAGTTTAGCAGAGATTTCATTTAAATAAATTCAGCCGTTTTCAGGTGATGCGCGTACATATAAACAGACAAACAGACAAAAAAATCTAAAAAGTGTTCGATCCTAACCCTATAGCCAATTTTTTAAATATCTCGCGAGTACAGACTTTTATCCCTCTCCAACTTGATTGTTGATGTATGAATAGATGCTGTCAAATTTAACATTTCACTTCTGTATCCGATCGTTTGATAAATATTAGGTCCTTACATATGAAATTGGCGTTTTGTCGTACTGGCCACTTTGATCACAAATTCCTATTTGGTTAGGAATTCGAAATTCAAATTTATACAGCTATTTCCACATGTAGTTGTGTTTCGTAAACCGTCATTCATTTGTTTTTTTACTTATCTTTTTTCTGTTTGCATCGCTCAATTTACAAAATGGAAAATTTGAAATATCGCGTTATTTACGAGTACGAGTTCCACCGTGGCACCAGTGCTGCGGAAACGGCTCGAAGGGTTAATGATGTGTATGGCGGTTGTGTCGCAAAAGAAAACACAGTGCGTTTTTGGTTCCAACGTTTTCGTTCTGGAAATTTCGACCTGCAAAACAAGCCCCGTGGACGGCCGGAGACCCGAGTTGATAATGAAGAATTGAAGGCTATTGTGGAAGCGGATCCATCGCAAACCACGTCCGAGTTAGCTGCAGGCTTTGGCGTTAGTGATAAAACTGTTTTAATCCACTTGAAGCAAATTGGGAAGATTAAAAAACTTGAAAGGTGGGTTCCTCACGAATTGAGTGAAGCAAACCGGCAAACGCGCGTCAACTGCTGCGTTACATTACTTGACCGGCACAATAACGAAGGGATTTTAAATCGAATCATTACCTGTGATGAAAAGTGGATTCTCTACGATAATCGGAAGCGCTCATCGCAATGGCTGGACCCTGGCAAGCCAGCCAAAGCCTGCTCCAAGCGAAAATTGACCAATAAAAAGTTACTTGTAAGCGTTTGGTGGACTAGCGCCGGTGTCGTTCATTACAGTTTTCTCAAATCTGGCCAGACGATTACGGCAGATATCTATTGTCAGCAATTGCAAACCATGATGGAAAAGCTAGTTGCTAAACAACCAAGGCTGGTCAATCGCTCTACGCCACTGCTGCTTCACGACAACGCTAGACCACACACTGCACAACAGACGGCTAGCAAATTAGAAGAACTTCAATTGGAATCTCTAAGGCATCCACCGTACTCCCCGGACCTTGCTCCAACAGATTACCATTTTTTTCGAAATTTGGATAACTTCTTGCAAGGGAAAAAGTTCAACTCAGATGGGGCAGTCCAAGTCGCCTTCAAAGATTTTATTGATTCCCGTTCGAATGGTTTTTTTAGTAAAGGGATCAATGAACTACCTATGAGATGGCAAAAGTGCATAGATTACAATGGCTCATACTTTGATTAAATAAATATGCTATATAAAAAAAATCGACTTTTTGTTCCTCCCATACAAAACGCCAATTTCATAGGTAAGGACCTAATATAAACCAAAAAAATAAGGTTCCTCTCTAAATTTTTATTTTGTCTTGAAGACAGTTACCGAATATGAACTCGTAGAAATACAATAAGGTCACTAACTGTTATAGTTTCCTGCACATTATTGCTTTACCGAAAGTCCCTCAGGTGTTCGAGCATCGGGGCAAAGTGCTAATTGATTGATAGTTATTTAATTATTCGTTAGTTCGGCAGGAATAGAAGCACAACCACTGCTTTCAAATACAGGTCAATTTTCATTATAATTTGACGTTGTTTATGAGATATTCCTTTCGATAAAGCTTTAGCTTATAGGTTTAAATATGACTTTGATATTCTTATTAGAAAACATATTTTTCACTTACATGAGAACATAAATTTAACAGTATAACATTACAAATTAAAGTTTATAACGGATTCAGCTACAGCTGGAGCTAAGTATTGTGTGCACTTTGCTAGTTTTCTAACCAAAAAGTATAGTGCCCCATAAATATTTAAGCTGGTTCTAGGTCGGCATCTAAGAGCCGCATTTTTAAAAGATCAAATTCGATTTTTATGATAAAAATCATCATCTACGAGGGTGAATCAAAAAATTCTTGGAATAAATATTAAACCTTGTGAAAAAAAAATATTTTCTTGACTCTCGAAAGAGTCCTCTACGGCAGCTATAACCGCGTCATTATCGTGAAATTTTGTTCCACGAATTTCCTCTTTTAATTTTGGAAATAAGTGAAAATCACTTGGGGCTAAGTCCGGAGAATATGGTGGGTGGTCAAGGAGATTGAAGCCAGCACAGCGGATTGCGTTGAGCGCAATTCCGATCGATGGCCAGGAGCGTTATCTTGAAGGAACAACACGCCCAACGACAGTTTTCCACGACGTTTTTCTTTAATCGCTTCACGTACTTTCGGGATTAAATTTGTATAATAGGGTCCAGTAATCGTCTGGCCTTTTGGCATGTAATCAATAAAAAGGATTCCTTCACTATCCCAGAACACAGAGGCCATAACTTTCCTAGCGGTAGGAGCAACTCGAAATTTCTTAATGGATGGAGAGGATGATCGTTTCCAAGACATACTTTGTCTTTTAGTTT
Source organism: Pyrausta despicata (assembly GCA_963921415.1). Taxonomy (NCBI): domain Eukaryota; kingdom Metazoa; phylum Arthropoda; class Insecta; order Lepidoptera; family Crambidae; genus Pyrausta; species Pyrausta despicata. Next base: position 12,538,219 of record OY992855.1, on the reverse strand, counting down.
CAGGATCAAAATGGTGGACCCACGTCTCATCCATGGTGACAAGACGACGGCAAAAATTATCCGAATCACGCTGGAACATTTCGAGATTACGCTTGGAAATTTACAAACGTCGCTTTGTTTTCGTCGGTTAACATTCGTGGCACCCATCTTGCAGACACTTTTTTGAACCCCAGTGAATCAATTAAAATGGATTGAACGCTACCAAAAGACATCTTTAGGATCTCAGCTATATGTTTTATAGTCATTCTTCTGTCTTCCAAAACCAGATTCTCAACCTTTTTGACATTTTCTTCTGTAACGGAGGTTGAAGGCCGCCCAGAACGCGGGTCATCTTTACAGCTTGATCTACCTCTTTTAAATTCAGCCACCCAGTACGCAACCGTAGAATAGGGTACAGCATCACCCCCTAATGTCTGCTGAATGTCCAAAAAAATTTCCTTCGTAGACATTTTTTTCAAACAGAGATATTTTATCACCGCACGTAACTCACTTTTATCCATAATTTTGACTTTTTAGCAACTCGTTGCACAAAAAAAAATTATTACATGCGAACGACCTGACAAAAACAAGTGACAGTCTGCATAAATATAGTGTGATAGACACTCTTTAATTTGAATATCGAACTTTATCCAAAAAGGTTTCATATATATGCACTTCTAAGAACTTTTTGATTCACCCTCGTATATACAGGGTGTAAAAAAAACCTTAACGAAGCCGTCAACCACGCGTTCAGTACATCAAACCAAATCGTATAAAAAAGAAATTTTGGCTGGGAAACAACTTTTATTTTTTGACATCAAAAAAAATAATTTAATTCTAACCCGCAATGTACAGCGCGCACGCGGAAAAGTTACTGCGGGGCGTGTTGCTTTACGCCGCTGCGACGCGGTTCGGTTCGAGTGTGCGCTATTCATTGCGGAGTGTGCCATTTAGAGGCTTTTTATGAAAGAACTAGTGAAAATTTGTATCATGTTTCTTTGGAAAAAAGTTCAGTTATAACGGACAGAAGTCATTTCTGTAAAAATCTTAAAAAATTTTTTCTAACTTTGACCATCAATATCTCAGTAACCGTTAACTTCCCAGGTATGGTGTAAAGGAAAAAAATGATCGTAACAATTGGTAGAATATGTGGTATTCGGCTTCGTTAAGGTTTTTTTTACACCCTGTATATACATCGACATAAAACCTCGCACCTGAATTGAATGAGGAGTAATGATAAATAAACATAAAATTTGGTTCCCGTAAATATAAAGGTCGGATCCGTATTCTGAAAAAATAAAGAGCGTTTGGAAAAATCTGTACTTAATTGTACACCACCACCACTTGTAAAGAAGTACACCACCATTTTTTTAAGTATATCTTAAATCAAATCAGGGTATCCGTACTTGTTATTGAACATATGTGTGCTGTCAAGGTTTGTCTGTATCCTAAAATTTTACCTAAATTATGTTTCTATAGCAAATAGTTAAATTATGCATTATCGCACTCGGAATGCCCACTTTGTTTTCGTATTTTCAAATCTAGCCTTCCCTGTCACTAGCAAAACCGTACGAAATGAACGTAATGGTAAATCGTTAGAGCACTTTAGTAACTAAGCAATATTTTGACTGCATTTTGACTGCATTCATATGTTCACTAACATGTACTGATACCATCATTTTGAGTACCACCACAAAAAGTTGTGGTGTATTGTTTCTTTAATATAGATATGGTACTGGACGTTCTAACGACCAAAGAAGGAACAGAACCGTCCTAAATTCCAAAAGATGCTTATAAACCGACATTACCTACACGCCGTCGGACGGTATAGAGCTCGGTAATAACTGTAAGCGAGCAAAACCACGCCGTTTCCTTCGCTTGCCCAACCGCTTGCGTCCGAACGGGTCTGGAAACTTCTGTGCAACCGTGCACTATTTCGAAAGACGCCTTTCTTAAACACTGTGTGGATAAGGAATTGCAGACTCGTGCACCATCGAAGGCTAGATTGAGCTAAAGTTGAGGTGAGGAAGAACTAAGGTAGCGATGTGTCGCGAATGTTTGGTAGGACGGATATGGCAGATTTGCGAAGTGGTTGCATTGAGATACGTTAGTTCGCATTTTGGTACAGTAAAGCTACTAGTCTATCTAGTCTTTAATGATAGGCGACGACGATGTTATTTTACTCCAGAAATAGAACAATCCTTCCATGTTATTGAATAGTATTTTTTCCTTTAATAGCAATATAAATCAAGCCATCAACACTCAATACAGGCTTAAATCAAGTGACATTAAAAGTGTTTTTTTACAGTTTTTAGCTGTCTACTACTAAACAAATTTGTAAAATATTGTTAGTCATAACATGATCTCTAACATTTGCATTCCTGATACCAACAATATTTGCTACGAAAATCAAGGTTAACCCGAGCATTTTATTTCGTGGACCCAAATCCGTAGCTACGGGGGCCATCAAGTTCGCTTCGAGTTCATCCTAACCTAACCGATCTCCGCAAATATTGGTACGCTGTATGATGACCTTCGGCAGCGAGGATGTGTTTACCCGCACGTAAACGCAAATATGCAACCACAATACAGCCACAAATGGAATCGAAGCAGTAGGCTAGGCTAGAGGTTTGAGAGCGCATGACAACAGAGACAATCTCTGCGAGCAACGCAAGCTCAAACGATCTTGAAACTTGCAATAAAAAAAATACGAATAGTCACTGGACCAACCCCTGTCTATAAGGTAAATATCACACCGCACATCGCTCCGTCGCAGATTCTGCTTGCCGTACTCATTCTGCAGTACAAATAAGACCGCGCCTTGACGCGTTGTCAGTGTGTAGTGGCGTGTGTTTTTAACACAGTATTAGTTACTGGCATTCGAAAATTAAATCTGTCGCCGACAAACCGCAGCGGAGCGTGTTGCAGTGTGATAATCGCCTTACTCACAAGGCACAACAAACAAGTCCTTCAAAACTGAAATAACCTTGAAAGTCCCAAAAATACACAGGAACATTTCATAATGAACTGACGGGTCGTATTTCTTGATGAGGGTCAGTTCCCGTTACTAAAGACACAAATAAATTCTAGTTTTTAAGGTAATTATTATTTAATCTCACAATTGGCAGTACTCTTCCATTTTTTCATCAGCGGAAATGATAAGCGAAAGGACTTCAAGATGTAAATAGGTTGATGTCAATCTAGAAAAGTTAGATTTTATGTGTAACTTAGTATGTAAAATGGTATTATATTTCTAATTATGGTTGCATCAAAACATTGAATGTTAGCAATTTTCTGACTGTAATGTTACTTTGCTATGGTTTTGAATCTGGAAAGAGCTTACCTACACCAATTGCGTTATGTTACAACCGAATACATAACGTGTGACCTTGGTAGCTAAAGTCGGTTATGAAATCTCTTTGCAATTATCCCATTTATAATGAGTTTAAATATTCGGCTACGGCTCTACGGTTTCGTAACGGAAAAATTTCGTAGCTTCCTCGGAGCGGATGTTCGTAGCGTGTGGTCCTGACCCGATACGGTCCATATGCTACAAACCGGTTTTCATTCTTGAAAAGGTAGATTGTGGCCATTTTGTAATTTATGCGCATTTTATTGTGTGTGCCGAAACTGTACTGCTCAAAGTTGGTTCGGTTAGTTAGGTTTTTTTATCCTTATATTCAAGCTCAAGATGGCATATATGTATTCCTATTTTATTTAAATCTAATGCGTTCAACGATTCACGTCATTCAAAGGTTAATACGTTAGTATAAGATCAACATCAATAACTTCTATACCAGTTACAATAACAACTTAGAAGTTTTCGTACTCAATTACGTTCACAAATACACAACAGTTTGCAGACGTTCCTGAAGGCCTACTACGAGAAACGATATCAGGCAAAACGATGACGTATACAGGCGACAGAACATCACGTTGAAAATTTCATCGCCCTTCATTCGTAATTTTTTGTATTTGTGTCATAAAACAAAATAACACTCTTATTGTTTTGACGGATTTCGTTTTTCGTAGTAAGGCCTCTAATACTTGATCCACACTATCACCCCCATCTCTCTCGAGATGTTTGTGTTAGTTTAGCTCTATGGCCCCGGCCCAGCTATAAGTCGTACTCCCCAGCGCGCTCACTCGCACGGTAAACCTAGCAAGAGCGACAGGGAAGGCTACATCCGAAACTAGTAGAGAGTAGGGTCTCTTAGTAGTTCGTAATATTACGTAAGTTGGTCAACGACCGATCAACATGTAGATTTCCTCAAGATTTACTTCACCTTCAAGCTGAGATTGAGATACGCCATTGGCAAAGAAAACACTTTGCTTTCGATCAACTACTTTAGAGAGTTTTGCTGCTTACACTCAGTGATGATTTTGCTTAGTAACTAGGTTAGTAACTAAGTTACCAACATCCAGATTTGTTAATCAAATTACTCTTTAACACTCATTCAGTGGATAATTTACCTACTTTAATCATAACTTAAAGAACTCAAGGAATGTTTAAGGATTGTGTAAGTACCTATGATGGTAAAACAGTTAGTTTAAACATGTCTCTTAAAGTTTACAATATTTGAAAATTCATTTTTATCATAAATCTTTTACAATATCCTGGTATTCTATAGTATAAAAACATGCATTTGGTCAAAACCTCTATTATAAAAAACTATATATTCGGCGAAATGAAAGGTTCTTTACTTACTTTACTGTAGGTACGTTTAGGTATCTTTATAAGTTCGTTGTCACTCAGTAATAAATTATTGTTTATGCTTGTTTCAGATGTGAAAATGCTCATGGATTGGAACACAAACACTGAAGCTTACGATGATTTTATAAACTAATAAATACTTCTTTCTGCGAAGACTTCTGTAATAACAAGTTTAAATAAAATAATTCCTATAGCAACTAAAACAACATACGATAACACGTTCCTTCAGATAATAAATCTTTCTGAGAAAGTGTCGTCTGAATGATAATTTTAAATTCTTAATACCATTTTTCTGCGTAGGCACATATCTAAGATGCTATTTAAGGATACAGAAAAAGTCATTCTTCTACTTTCAACTGACTTACATCGACTCGACTTTCAAGTTGTTCGAGACACAGTAACAGATTATTTTGTTTTTAATTTTGTGTGAATATGGTTGCTAGAAGTAACAACGGATATTTACGCAATAGATAACCTTTATGGAATATAATACTATAAGTCAATAAGTCAAAGGAATAAGAAGAAAAAACTACACAATAGAATGTTTACTATTTTTACATACGAGAACCTATGTAACGTCAAGCTTATTGCATATTCTATTTACTACTAGGAGTATTGCCATAGATTAATAATACCTACCACATTTTTTTCCTGATATCACTTTTATTTTTTTAAATATTTACTTAAAGTAATAATTTTATAAAAATTTAGAAGCAGGAATCCATGGAAATACTTAGTAGAAAGAGTTATAGTGGATGGAGTATTATAAATACCTAACGAATGTTTTTCTTATCATTTAATTTGTAGGTACGTTACAAACTAAGTCATTGTATTTCCTTTAATTTTATTATATTTAAACTAAGTATTATACAATATGAATTCATGAATATTGAAACGTTATTAGCTGCATGTGAGTTTAGTTAAATTAGAATATTATTACCTACATACCAGTCTCTTGTTAAGAGTTTTATACTTAGTAGTACCTAGGTACACATGATAGCACATCACGGTAAACACTGCGACATGTTATGCTCTTGTTATACGGGCAATTATGGAAAAAAGGGTGTAGCCTGAAGTGCTTTTGTCTGTACCTTCATTTGTGTTAGATGAATATGGATAAGGACTTTATACGTTGACTTCGCTGTATCAAAAGAATATGATTGAATAAAGTACTGCTATGCCATTGGAAGCTTTAAAATACAATCTAAGTATACCAATTATAAGACTATTTATGAATCATTAAATGTTTTATCTGTATATGGTCTTTTATTACACTGCAGCTCACACTATGGTTGTAGTGCATAATATAAGGTTGACTGTAATCCATTTTGTACGTGTAGAGCCTTTTTGTTAGTCTCAAATAACAGTCTTTTGTGGTGATGCCAAACTATTGATATTTGTTTCTATCGACTCGAAAATCAGTAAGAATATCAATAGCCTAAATTGGGGTAATATTGATTGATGCTACAGATGACTAACAATATAATATAGATTATCCATAGTATCGACAGTATTATGGCTAGATATCACCAAGCTATCGATAAACGTTAAAGAAAAGGTTGTCATACCTATTGAATAGTTTGCCCGGAGATATACGACGGGAACAACATAAAAATGTTTTTAAAAGAAAACTTAAAAAGTATTTTTTATCTAACTTAACTTAGTTTTTAAGATATGATTTAATATGTTAGAGACTCGTGATCCCACAGACAAACTATGTAAATAGTTTTGTGGGACTATTGTCATTTTAGTTTAAAACGTTGTTTGTTTAATAAATAAATACTTTAGATACTTTTATTGTTTATGGCGGCTAAACTATTAATTTCCCATGTTTTTATAGTGACTATTTCCGCAATAATTTATCAACAATTGTATCGAAAATAGAACGACTAGAATATTATAGTTTTTCATTTACGAGGAACAATAGGTACTATCGATAGTTTATTCTTCGTGACCAATACTTTCAATATTTTCGATAGTTTGCTTCATGTAATAGTGTTGCCTGGATCTAAGCTTTCGATACTATCGATTGCTGTCTGTCGATTGGCATCACTAGTCTAAGGTAAAGTCCTGTAATTCTCATTATCCAAAAGTATCGTTCTACCTCGCTACATTTTTTTAGGGAACTGAAAATCTGAATACCTATATTTTACATAAAAGCCAGCACACGTATGCGGCATCATCATCCATTCTTTCAACGCCCACTGCTGGGCCTCCCCCAAGGATTTCCGCCGCGATCGCTCTTGCGCTTCCCGCGACCTTCATTAGATCATCGGTCTATCTAGAAGAGTGTTTGCCCACGCGATCGCTTATCGAGAACATTTGCACCCCAGCGGTCTACTGACAGCTAGTTAGAATCTTAGCGCTAGTCTAAATTACTGACAGTCGCGAAAGACAGTATGCTCTGGCTCCTACTTCCCGACAAGAAGGACGCGACGCGACCAATACTTCAAACGCCGAGTCGCAGCTACAGTATGCTCTGGCTCTTACTTACCCGACAAGAAGGACGTGACGTGACCAATACTTCAAATGCCGAGTCGCAGCGACAGTATGTTCTGGCTCCTACTTACCCGACAAGAAGGACGCGACGCGACCAATACTTCAAACGCCGAGTCGCAGCTACAGTATGCTCTGGCTCTTACTTACCCGACAAGAAGGACGTGACGTGACCAATACTTCAAATGCCGAGTCGCAGCGACAGTATGTTCTGGCTCCTACTTACCCGACAAGAAGGACGCGACGCGACCAATACTTCAAACGCCGAGTCGCAGCTACAATACGCTCTGGCTCTCACTACCCGACAAGGAGGACGCGACGCGACCAATACTTCAAACGCCTAGTGTCAATGTCAATCGCATCTCGTCCCTTTGTCGCGTTGGTCGCACTTGTCGCGTTGCGTTGCTCACGTAGGACAACGCCTTAGATATGTACATTTTGGAATATAATCTTTACTACAGATCCAGTTTCAGTACAGCAGTAAGTATTAAAAATAATGAGAAGGTTTTTTTTCGATTACGACTGCGATATTCGACCTTAGTAGGTAACTAAAACCACTTTTTGCACGAAGTAAGTACCTATTCAAGTTTTCTTTGAAGTACTTTTTATAGTCTCTTTGTGTTTTTTCAATGAAAAATTTTCTAGATCAAATTGTTTCTGATTTTTATCGGGAATTCAGCCAACTCGTCTTCGATAAAACCTAAATGGTTTAACCAACACGCAAAATGTGTGCATCAAAATATAAACAACATTTTAATTTATAGTAATTTGCAAAACTGAGAACGCAGTGTAATTAAAACCGTATTCTTCTTAACAACAAACGAGCAAGTTCAAAGCATTTTGCAGAATACGGGGAGTTCCTAGTACCTTCACTTAAGTAGTTACCTAAGGTTACACGCGCACCTATGTAAGTAATTGTCTTCTAAGACACTTTACACACTGCGACTTTTAACAGAGATACAGTCTCTATACAGCATTTTTTATTTATTTGGGATAGGTTTGCTCTTGACCCAAGACTAAGCCCAAAGAGGCAACGACTGAGACAACGATGGAGCGAGCTCATCAAGAAGATGCCTGCTTACTCTAGCTTTGAACGTTTCTAGGTTTTAATGGCAGAGAATTCCACTCTTTTGCAGTGCGCATCAGGAATGTAGATGATCGATGATAATGATGATGGTAGAGCATCGGTGCAGAAGCTGGCCATTTGATTAATGGATGCTAACGTGTACGACAAGAAACCTATTGTTATCTGCAATTCTAGCGCACCGTAGCATCGATGCTAACTCGTGGTAACATTGATGCTAACATTGCTGGTGTAGCAATGCAAAAACCACAGTGTGGAAGGGGCCGAAGTCTGACGTCATTACATAGAATGCGTCTTTTATTACATCAAATAAGGGTATAAGACAGTTTGTGGACATTTTCTTGCCATGTTCTGCTTGCATTTATTATACTAATACAAGGATAGGAGAGTCCCTACCCTAGTCAGAACAAAAAGCTTTATGAGATCTTTCATGTCTTTAGGTTATACATCCATCTTCGTGAATCATGGTTCGATTAGCGGATAATTTCAGCTAATGCTAGATAATTCGCTACGCTTAACTAGAGGCCTTAGGACGGCTTGATAACAATGTTATCAGATCATCTGACTGTAAGGTTGATTAGGCCTTATATTAGCATCTCCTAGTTGCGTCGACAGGCCAGACCTAGGTCTGGCCTGTCGAAATGTAAACTCAAATAAACTTAAAACTGACTCTACGTTGTTAAGGTTTGTGTCTCGTAGATAGCACCTTAAACCCATACCGGTTTATGTCAATAGGTTTACCACGATGAAAGATATAAGATACAATTTCGTGTGAAAAAGAAACATACTCAGTATGTAGGCATTATTATCACGATTTAACACGTTAAAAAGGGGGAACCAGGGTAGGATTACAGCTTCGTGAAACTAAACCAAAGGATCTCATTTAGGCCGAGCAGATAATTTTCCTCTTACTCAATTATTTATAACTCATTTCTTTCACGCTTACTTGGGTTTCTCTTGTAGGCTGCCTAGACGTTAGGGCTTTGCTAGGTAAGGGAAAGGGGGGCAGTTTTTAACTTTTTGTCAGTTTCTCTTGTTCTGAACCTTTCTATTGGATCACAATGTTTAGTCTAACTATTAGGTAGTAAAATCGCAGTAAATGATATGACGAAGACACTGCTAGTAATAGCTGCAAAATCCATTTTAGAAGAAGAAGTCAAATGTTCAAAGCTACCCCAAGGATGGGTCAGTTCTGAAATATCAATGAATTCGACGATATTTTAAGGTCTCTCACACTTTAAATTAACAATATTAATACACTCGACAATAGAAATGACGGCGATAAAAAATCAATGGCAAGAAGAAGTTCAAAATTAAAAAGTACTTGCTTATAAAATTAAAAAGTAAATAATCTACATGACATAACTTTTTATTGAAATAAGTTTCGAGCCTCATTTGAACTGTAAATACCCACTTCTAGATCAATAGTCGATTTCTTATTTAGTTTTTATTATTATTTTCAGTCATTTCTAGTACTGCCTCCATGCCAAAATAAAAAACGAGTTCGCTCCAAGTAAAACTTTAAAACTGGTATTGATCTGTCATCATCATGTTTCATATATAAAACATTCTGACTAATAAAGGGAACCAACGCTCTATATACCTTGAATTGGGTGACCTAGATCCTTACGCGCTTAGTTGAAAAATCATTGCACTCGAAACTCCTCATAACTCAACGACAGGGTGGCAAACGTCAGTAGTGACAACTGACAGCTGTGCAGGTTTGTGTTGCCACTACCCAAGAAAATCACCACAAAATTAGCTTCTTAAATAGCTCCGTAAACTCAAATGTTTAAAGCTGCCCCCGTTCAAAGGTTGTTCCCTTCTCCCTTACTCATTTCGGTAATTTTTTTTACAGCGTGGCAAAAAAGCGCTTAACGCTGTGACAAATGAAATTAAAGTTTTTTTTTTCATGACAACACTGCTTCGCTATCAAGTACACGTAGTAAAACTAGTATTGATATTGTAACGTAATTTTCTTAATACACGTATTTTGTGGTAAATATTTATGAAAGGTTTTATTCAAACCAAGACATTTTATCTGGAGTCGAATACCTCGATGAAGAGTTTTAGAATCTGAGTAGTTATTGACTTTAATTGGATGTCAATACAAAAGAATCTTGTTTATGTTCTCTTCTTTTATAATACTTACTGATCGTTATACAGAATAGAATTCGGAAACAATATCATTTTAATGGCAAGATTTTTCGCCAAATGTACTTTGAAAATTGCGAATACTCGCCTATATATTTATTTATTTTTGGCGTATGGACTCCATAATGTAATAATGCGAAATTTCAACTCAATCGGATAACGGGTACAAGGTTTCTTGCATTACTTGACTCAAACATTGTACTGACAAGCGAAGTTAAATAAAAGCTTTTAGAATGTTAAAAAATAACAAGTATCAAAATCTCTTAGTCATAGTATATCGTGTGGTCACAAGCATGGTAATAGCGTACTCTTTTTGGCCGAGCTGCAGTAGGTAATAAGACTCGTAGATACGGCAAGTATCAAGTAAGTAAGTCTGAAAACTACTACCAGTACATATAAGTTAATCTAATACTCCTCCAGGCCGATTTCGACCACGGCGGCCAATCTCAACAGAGATCAGCCAACTGCGCAGGAGATATTATAGTGCGCAATTGTGAGCGCAATACACAGGTGCACTCACTGTTCCATCTCTCTCAAAGTTCGGTAAGACGGCAATCCGACATGATCGGAGAGAGATCAGGCGCAGGACCAACGGTTTAACGTGCTTTTCGAGGCACGGGGGGTGTAACACCGCCGACTTCCCGACTCCGACCTGTTTTAGAGAAATCTATGAAAGAAAATCACAGAAAACAAGCTCGACCTAGGATTCGAACCCAGGACCTCTCGGATTTAAGGCAGAAACTTTGCCACTACACCAACGAGTCAGGCAAGTTAATCTACGACTAGCAACAAAATCCAACCGTTTCCGAATATCGATCTTAACACTTAAAAGTTTTTTAGCATTTATCATAATTGTCTCCTCTTCAAGCGACCTCGAATAATGATACAGTGCTCATACTTTTTAAGAAGATGTCCGCAAAATAATGAAGCCCATTACGCCAAGTGCTCTTTTCGCATTTTTAAGATGGCGTTCAATTATACTGTTTTAATTGAATTTGCAGGACTACATATACTTTTGTATTGAAATACATCGTGCGTGAACCAGCATAAATCTGGTAGTTTAATTGCAAGGATTTAATTGAATACCGCTTAAAATTTGCAAGTAGCACGCTACAAATAACAGACTCATTAAATATCAGGCTCTAATCTAAATAGGTAATAATCCCATCTTTCATTAAGGCTTGAGAAGTAGGTAGGTTAAAAGATCTTAAATGTTTAAGATCTTAATTAAGACTAATAACCTGAGTAAGTATTTGAAACAGGCTGCTTAAATGCTAATCAACATACATTTAATCAGGTAGGCGGCTGCAAATTGCTTACACTAATTTAGGGTTTTGCGAAGTAAGTACTTCTTCTTCTTCTTTAAGTATGTAGTAGGTAGCTACAAAGTTATATGAGAAAGAAGGTAAACAAGAAATGTATGTAGAATTAGCTACCCACCAGCAGCTTAGCCCACGTGGAATTCGGTTCTCTAATATATTAAGCATGTTATTATCATACATTAAATATTACCTATGTTCATCAAGGATAACGTAAGATTTTTTTTTACTCCGGAGTCTATTCAATTGAAATAAACAATGAAATCTTCTTTCCACTTTAAAATATTAATGTAGATGTGGAATCAAAGCTTTTCGGTAACAAGCCAGCAAATTGACAATAAAACAAACGTTTCAAAATTAATTTGTCTTTGGTTCCTGCTTAATTTCAATTTAATGTTGGTACGAAATGACCCCGACATTGAAATCGAGTCTTGTAGGCTCGTTGTCGAGTCAAGACCCCTAATTTACTGCTATTCCTAGAGCTCTGTCTCAAGAATTCCTAATTTATTGTAACAGAGAAGGGCAGAACGTCAGTGAATGTATTTGGTTACTAATTGGTACTATCTAACATAATGTGACGCTGACACGTTTAAAGTAAATGTATGGCGTGTTAAATAATTAACCACAATGTGTCAATTACGTCAATCACGTGTTTGTTTTCAGATCACCTTTGTGGCTGCTAAGTATTCTTCCATGGAATCCTGCAAGGCAAGTGGTTTTGGAAAACCCGTTGACTTATCGCTATTCTTAGCTTGTACTATACATAAAAAGCAGTGGATTTTCATCCTAAGGGATACTACATCTCGATTTTTTTCAGATTTCCTAATTTTCATGTACTGTTTTATATTTGAGCGAGTAAGGATCACATACAATGTTTAAATCTCTAGTCATCTTTTTGGGCTAAATTAAAAAAGGGCTTTTAAAATTACTAATATGTAATCATTTACAATCAATTGGGAGTAGACAGTCGGAATTCAATTTAAATTGTGACCAAAAATAACCAAAGAGGTGGGTAGAAAAATATTTGAATTGTGTCGACGCACAGCGACCCCAGCTCAGTTAGTGACGCCATTTGTGTTTCCAAAACCGCACACTGATGGTCACTTTCCTTTTAATATAAAATCATTGTTCAGTGCTAACACTGTTTCAATGAAATGAAGTGACAAAAAACAAATGAAGAAAGCGTTTAGTATTTAATTTTTAGTAAGAGAGAGGGGAGCCTTTCAGAATGTCTAGGTCTGGACTTTGGTTTAGTTTTTTTTTTTTTGGAATTTTAAGCAATTTTTAGTACTGCAACCTTGAAGGTGTTTACAACTGCCCCATGGGTATTACCTTTTTAAATTAAAGTTTAAAGATGTATTGTGTTTAACGTACATTCTATTGCGTGATATATGAAGCATTCTTTCTAAAAGAGAGAATAAACGCTCCACATGCCTTGAATTGGATGACCGAGATCCTTACGCGTTTTTAGGAAGAAGTTGAAATTGGCAGCCGAAAATGAAAACTCCTCAAAACTCAACGACAGGGTGTCGAACGTCAAACTCTCACCAAAAAAATAACCCCAAGATTTCCTTCTAACATAGCTTTGTGAGCTGCCCCTGTTTAAAAGTGCCCCCTTCTCCCCTATAATACACCGATTATTTAAATCTACCGAATCCATTACCAGGCAAAGTAAACAATAAATTGTTCTGATGTAGGTACGTTAGATACGCAATAGAACAGCATTTTTATAACTTTGTTAAACAAAGCAAAAGATAAAAAATTGCAGTTGGTCTTTTCTTGGTCATAATTTCATCTCATGAAATCTTAATAGCTTGTCAGACTGCAATATCGGATGTGCAGTCCGTATACGGATAACAAAGGTCAAGTACTTCATTCCCTTCGAGATATTACTTAATTAATGATTGATAAGTAGGTATGCAGTGTTGAACCTTGAGTTAAAATAGCGAAACCTTTACTGGTACAGATAAATTATACAGATCTTTATGCAGTCAGTGATTAATACATTGCTTGTTTGTAAACAGGTCAATTTTTTTTTGTTAAATGGAAAGCAGTCACTGTTCATGTGCCTTTTTAGTCTTAAAATAAGAAGGAAGTGTCACTTCATTAATACGTACGTAGGTAAGTATTTCTGCTCCAATAGGCTAAATTAAACAGGATAACAAATAGGTATAAGTAGTATAGATTAAACTTTATTGTAACTTAACTCGTTTTAGTACCTACCTACCCTAAGCCGTTGTTTGTAAAACCTTCTCAATTAAATAGATTAATATACTTACCTACTTACTACCGTGCTACCTCTCCTGCAAGCCTGCAACTCATTAGCTACAGGAAGTACCGGTATTTACTTAAAAGAAATTTACTTTTAAGTCCTTATTATCGGCGAAGAGTCGCTCCATCCGAAAATGCAATCACCCGCACGCCAACTCATCCAAGAAAAGGGAAGCAGGAAGTAAATGGACTTACCTAGGTTTTAAAAGTATTTTTTACAAAATACCTACCAATTTAGTGATTATCGATCATCAATCAATTATGGATGATTACCTTTAAAGTATAATTTTACCTACTCCAGACCATAATGTTTACTATAAATGAATGATTATGTATTTTACCACCTCCGTTCAAAAACTCGAATTACAGTTTCGTTTAAACGTGGTCATTGACTGTGGTATTTAAGTGCGAAAATAATGTTGACAAGTTCGGGTGATTTTTAATAGGTAGTCAGTTACCTACTTATGAAACCTCCTATGTGGGTAGGTATACAAATACTTCTTTGAAAGATCCTCCTGAAGACCTGACCTGACCCTGATCCGCGTTTTATAAATTTACAAGTCAAGGTCAAATTTAAAATAATTCATATTCCTGTTTTTGTTTTTCTAGTTAGAAAACAAGGTTCAACTATTTTGCAAAGCATAATAACTACTAGGTATTCAAGGGCCCATTTTCCTTTCCACAATTTTCCCGTTCCCATAATCAAAACTGATAAATTTTAATGTACTGATGATTTATTTTTTTGGTGTATTACATTACATACACAAGATGCTTTAAAATTATTATGTTTTTTTTGTTCTATTAGGAACACGCTAAGGTCTTAGACCATGCTGCCTAGTCATTGGTCAGGTGATTTCTTAGGTAATTAATTAATTCTTAAAACTACTTTCTTACAACTACATACTACTTACAAACTAAGCCCTAACCCAATCCCTAACCTAACTCATTGAAATGCGAGGATGGTTCACATTTCAATGCTCAAGAAATTGAGTTTTACGCGGGGATATCGATCTGATAAGTACGGAGCACCTTACTCTATTTCTTACATTTACTCTAAGTTCTTGTTAAGAAACACATTAAGATGATAATTCCACCTCACTATCACATTAATACGCGACGAAAAATTAATTAAGAAAATTAACTCCTTTCGTTTCCCGTGTTAAACTCCTGCTTTAAAATTAATTACTGTTCTTATGTCACTTTTTAGAGTTCCGTAGTCCGACAAGGAACCCTTATAAGATCGTTCAGTCTGTCCTAGTCTGTCGCAGCAGAATATCTTCTAAGTTTATGGACCGATTTGCATGTTACTTAGTTCGAGGACACTTCACATATAGAACTCATTTTTAAAAATATACATATATACCCTATACATGTAAAGGGGGGGATGAATTATTTTTTTGAGTGCACCCCCTTGTGTAGGGTATCGTTGAAAAGGACTATGAAAATAAGATAGGGTTTCCATACAACACTTTTTATCAGCTTTACCATTTGCGAGTTATAGCCCGCCAAAGTCGTTTACACGGTGTCCCCCCCCCCCCTGTAATTGGCCCCACTTGGCCGGTTTTTTTTTCAAGCACACACGTCAGCACATCAAGGAAAAGACTGCGGCATCTAATACACTTGTTTTAAGGGTTGTTTTGCAACAAAATGGGTAGCCTGTTCTTCTGACGCTTGAATCTAGTTTCTTACACATCTTAAGCGTGAAAGAAACTTGGTAATTTAAATGTTAATTGAAACTTATAATTTCAAAAATTATCAAGTGTTATAAGTCTTATCAGGCCCCCTGTAATTTCTTAAGTCTTGGACCTATAAACTTCAAATCTCTCACGTAAAGAAACAGGCACGGAAACTCTTTTAAAATTGTTTCGGGTATACTGTGATGAATACTTTCGAAATTATAAATAATATAAAAATATATACTTTTTTTCCAAGAGAACGGTTAAAAAAGCCTTTAAAACAACAATAACAACAACTTAAAAAAGTTTTTACTGCTAAATAAAGTAAAAGCTATCTAGGAAGATGATGATGATGCAAGAAATGCAAAACAGCGCGGTGCGAAAATTGACTACGGAACCCTACTTTATGCGTTGTCCGACACGCACTTGGCCGGTTTTTATTATTGGGACAAAAAGTCAAAATTTACTAATGTCAATGTCAGTAACCTACTGAGATTTAATAATGAAAATTAGGCTTTACGGTTCTGACTGTTGCCATGGAGTTTAACGCGGGAAACGAAAGGAGTAAAATGGACTCTGTTTCTTAATTTTCCAAATTGATTTTTCGTGGCGTATTATAGTGATAGTGAGGTGGTTTATCATCATAATGTGTTACTTAAGGAAAACAATGGAGTAAATGTAAGAAATAGAGTAAGGTGCTCCGTATTGATCCGATCGATATTCCCTTATAACTATTTCCCGTAAAACTCAATTTCTTAGCTTAGTTGGTAAGTAGTAGTATGTTTTAAGAATTAAATCATGAGAAGAGTATTACTAAGGTCCAGGCTGTATGATATTAACCTTTACCTTTTCCACATAAGCAAGTGGAAAGAAGCGCACCAAAAAAAAAGTCATTAATGTCAAATTTACGTCACAACAAAAACATGTGGATCGACGCGTTGATGCAGTTCAATGACATGTGATTATTGAATTGTGCTATTAACTAAATGGTTTTTGTAGTACAAAAGTGAAATGCTAAAACCTAAAAATCTGGGAGATGATCTCCCAGGTTTCGAAGCGCTGCCGGAGGGCGAAAATGAGAAAGAAACTGAGACTCAAACTAGCAAGAAGAAAAAGAAGGGATCTGGCGGTTTTCAGTCCATGGGGTTTAGTTTTCCGATCATAAAAGGCATTACTAAACGAGGCTACAAACAACCGACACCTATTCAACGAAAGGTAAACACATTTAAATCGCTCATTCATACATAACCTTAAAAAAGTTGCTAACCCTGCAATGAAACTTTATCGTCTCAGTTTTTAACAAAATTCTCTTTATATATTACACTGGGAAACAGGGGTTTAGTTTTATAAATATTTATTATAAAGCCGGTTTTTCTGTAGCAGCTCTACTTGTTGAGATATGCATGGTCAGAGAGTTGTGAGAAAAACCCATAAATAATTTCAAATCCTCCAAGAAATTTCAGATCCTACTAGGAGGTATAAATTGCAGTCTGTAAGTTAGGATAAACGCAGCTTTGACACACAACATTGACCAGGATTGACACCTCATGGTTTTTCAAAGCAATAGGCTTGTTTCACCAAGTTGGAGACTCTTACACAACATTTTTAACATATATTCGCCACAAATGGTTTAAATATCGTGGTCATATGCTCATTTAGTCTTAAGGTGAAATAATCGAAAATTTTTGAGATTTGCTTAATTATTGTGTGATCAGTATAATGTATTAACTAAGTTGTGTGAAATATTGGGGTACCTGTATCTCAAAAACTAGAGCTGCTGTGTCAAAAATGAGGTAGATTTGAAATCATCAGTGACTTTGACTTAGTGAAAAACAGTTCAAAGAGCTGATAAAACGGAAAAATAAGAAATTCTGTTCCCTTGTGTTAGCATCAATGCATTTTTAATCATTGAAACCATATTAACAATGTTATTCAAAGATTAAATAAAATAATCTTCAAACATATATTATTTACATTTTCAGACAATCCCACTGGCATTAGATGGAAAAGATGTTGTGGCTATGGCGCGTACGGGTTCTGGCAAGACGGCGTGCTTCGTACTGCCTATACTGGAAAAGCTTACTTCACCGACCAGCAAACCCCTGCCAGGAAAAAACTTCCGCGCTCTTATACTGTCCCCAACCAGAGAATTGGCTCTTCAGGTCATTATTTTCAGCATTTCTATATGTAATACTTTGGTAATGGTACAGACGCCTCACGTGAAGTTATTCTCTGTCACATGCTTAAATGAGTAGCTTTATGTGTCATTTAAAGTCATGAAAGTCATTTATTTTTGCAAATAGACCCACAGGGGGCACAAGTCCCATTAAACCCTACCACAGCTTTGGTACAATTTGTGGGCTGGTGCCTAGAAGATGCTGTGCAAGAAACTCTGTAACCATTGTCATTAATAAATAATAATAAAATCATCATTGCCTCTTTAAAAAAATGTGTATTGGATAAGGTACATGAATTGTGCTGCTGCTAGCTAGTCCATACATGTTTATTATTCAAAGAATGGTTTATTGCTTAGTAAACATTACCGATTAAGGTACTCTTTATAAATGCTTTGAATCTGTTAATAAGTAAGTCTATATATTTCAGTGGTAATTTATTTAAAAAAATTGATACAGTTTCCAGATAAACAAGTGACCAACCTTTTGAAGCCTGAATTTTGGAATGAAAAGCTTATTTTTATTTCTTGTATTAAAGCTGTTATGAATATCCCAAATTTTATTTTCTGTACCAACACACCTGGTTCTTTTTAAATTTAACCTACTAGTTAGTAAGTCAAATAACCAATTATTTGCAAGCTAAACTAGAAATAGGGTAGTCAACACCTCCAATTTTATTGTTGGGATACTTCTTATTTTTATTTAAGTTCTAAATGAAGGAAATTGCTTACCACCATCCTACATTTATGGGATTATTACATCAATGTGTGCTATGCCAACAGTATGGCTTTTTATTTATTTAAGATCAATAAAAAATCAATGTTATGAACTACAGAAAAAAGTCAGAAAGAGATGATCCTAAATAATGAATTCTTTTAGATGCCGTTTTTGACTATTTCATTTATAGTTTTAATTTCATTGGTTCTAATTTCAGACTTTGAGATTTGTCCGGGAACTGGGCAAGTTTTCCGGCTTGACATCAGCTGCTATACTCGGAGGGGAGAACATTGAGCAGCAATTCAGCGTGATGTCCGGGACAGCCCCAGACATTGTGGTGGCCACTCCTGGCCGATTCCTGCACATTTGCATTGAGATGAGTTTGAAACTTGATAACATCAGTAAGTTTACTTATTCCTCGATAACGTCAGTAAATTTACTTATTCTTGTGGTTCCTTTGCACCACCTTGAAGTTGAAACAGTTACACTTACAATGAAATAACAGAAATAAAATAAATGAAAACATAAAATTAGTTGCCGGTATTTGCCTTGATAGTTTGTTGCTTGAGGTTGTTCTTAAAAACTCTAACAGTCTCGCGAAATCTTACCCTCTTTGAGTTGCTCTTAAAAAAATAAATTAACTGTAGGTTAGGTTATTAATTCGGTTTCAAACATAAGTTGCTTATACTCATAAAATATTATAATTTGGTGCATTGCTACAGGGCCATGTTGCTACTTATTGTTTTTTTTTATTTATTTATATGCAATTTGTGCAAAGATTTTCTTACAAAAGAAACTTACAGTACAAACCCTGTAAGAGTGTCACATAATATAATTAAACTAACAATAATAAATAATAGTTAACAATTTTCTGAGCATACCTACATTAAGTATACAATTAAAATTTAAATGTGTATTATTTGCTAGGTATGTACCTATGTATTGCACATTATCAACTATAAGAAGTATTTTATATTATTGTTTTCTAAAAGAGTTAGATTAAAAGGTATTTATGTTTCTGGCTGGCTCAAAGCGTTAAAAAGCACTTACAAAATTCAACGACTCCATTAAGGTTCTCGGTAGCTCAGTGGTCAGAGCATTGGACCGGACTTCCAAAGGTCGGGGGTTCGATTCCTCCCCGATGACCGGAGCCGAAAAGAATTTTTTAAGTGTTGTCTTTTCGAAGGTGTTTATGTTTGTTAAAGTTTTAAGTGAATTTCGTAAATTGTCGTAGTTTTACCTCTCATCAGCTTATGAATAATGCTCTTTATTTTTAACTACAAAAATATTGCATACATGCTAATTGAAATAAGTAATAAATAGCAATAGTTGTATTTAATATTAATGGTTTCATATATTTTAATTTTTACAGGAATGGTTGTTTTCGATGAAGCTGACCGACTATTTGAGCTTGGCTTTGGCGAACAACTGCGAGAAATTGTCGCGCGCCTTCCTTCGAGCCGCCAAACACTGCTATTCTCAGCGACATTACCCAAAATGCTTGTAGAATTCGCCAGAGCTGGTCTCTCTGATCCGGTGTTGATTAGATTGGATGTTGATTGGAAGTTACCATCAACTCTCTGGCTCGGTTGGATAGCGGTCAGAGCGGAATTGAAAACGGCTGGCTTGTTGCTACTGTTGGATAAAGTGTTGACACCAACGACGCCTCAAGCTGTTGTGTTTGCTGCTACAAAGCACCATGTTGAATATCTGCATTTGGTAAGTGATTTTATTTTTATTTTGGGTGATGTTTCAAAACCTCTTGCTTTTTTGCATCGTAATTGAGTGAATATAACATACGCCTAATCGTTGCAAATATTCATTCAAAAATACTTTTTTGTAGTACAGTTGAAATTAGAACTGGGTAAGGACTCTATAAAGTTCTCTTACTTTCTGGCCAAAAAAACTCCGCTTCCTTCCGATTAATAGGCATGATGACACCTAACTCAAATATTTTCGAAACCATGGCGTTTAAGAAACATAATGTTTAAACAACAAAATGTAAAAACATGAAGTTAATACAACCAGTTTATTTCCAAAAAGCCGTAGAAACCAATTTATATAAACACACAAAACTCAATAAATATTCGATCAATTGACTCCCTTTTTCTGATACATGACCGTGACGTCTCGTTCATGTACTTCCATACAAAATCTAAAGAGGGAGACTGTTTTGACAGATAATAAAAAGTATATCAACGATTGGTGGTGTCATCTAGCCTATTGATTCATTTTCTTTTATCTCAGATACTCCAAAAAGCCGGCATATCATCCACGTACGCTTACTCCGGCCTAGATCCATCCGCGCGCAAGATTGCCCTGGGCCGTTTTACCAACAACAAGTGCTCAGTGCTCATTGTGACTGATGTGGCTGCGAGAGGGTTGGACCTGCCCGCTTTGGATACTGTCATCAATTACAACTTCCCGGCCACACCGAAGCTGTTTGTGCACAGAGTCGGTATGTTTCTAGTTTTCATCGAAAGGTGTTTATACTTTTTAGTAACATTAAAGGAAAATAATTTATAGGTTTAATTAGTGACTGTCAAATAAAGAAAATTTTTGTTAGAAACATAAACACGACAAAAAAATCTACTTTGTTCTTTTAAAAAAGTGTTTTAAATGGTCATCCAATAGTCATCATCTCCATAAGTTTGGCACGCTCTTTTTGGAACACCCTGTATGTACAGGATAAATAATATTTGACTAGAAGAATAAGAAAAAAATCTGCACATTTGTACACACAGCAAGAAGACGTAGGCCCAAAATCGGTGATTTTATAATAAACATAAAAAATCGTATCTCTGATATGGTGAAACTTTTGCTAAGGTGTTTTTTTTATAAATAGTCATCTATTCGTTATCTCCTGAAGTTTGGCACGCTCTTTTTGGAACACACTGTATACCCAACACTACCACAACTTACACTATATAATTACAATTACTTACTTACAATTTATCCCACTGATCTATCAGTTTAGATTGTCGATACAAAACTGTAGCAATCTGTTAATAAGTTCGTAAAGATCATGCGCGAAAGATCTTGGGTGTAACAGACGATGATTGAGATAATGTCTTTTAAGTATTAATGTTATAGTTACGTACATTTTATATTATTTTTTATCCTACTACGCTAATTCAAAAAGAAGGGGTTATGAATTACACTACGAGTAGTATATAACGCGGCCATCATCTAAAAATAAAATAAAAAAACTTGTTTCATTATTTTTAGCGTGTGAATTTAAAAAAAAATAATTGTTTATTGCGAGCAACTTGAAGCTCATAGTATGGTAGTATTATTATATTTTCTGTGGTATGGTTAGTAGATGACAAAAATCTTAAAAACTAATGTTAGTTCTTATTAATTCAAATATTATTAGATTAAACATTTTAATTGAAATTAAAATCAGACAAAAATTTATATTAACACCAAAATTAACACGAAAATAGTATTAAATTAAAATTCCAAATCAAATATATTTTCTGTGGTATGGTTAGTAGATGACAAAAATCTTAAAAACTAATGTTAGTTCTTATTAATTCAAATATTATTAGATTTAAAATTTTAATTGAAATTAAAATCAGACAAAAATTAATATTAACACCAAAATTAAAGGCAAAATTAACACGAAAATAGTATTTAATTAAAATTCCAAATCAAATACAAACTGAATTAAAATTAAAAACGAATGATTTTTATAATTCACAGGCAGAAGTGCCCGAGCGGGTCGGTCTGGTCGCGCGTTCTCGCTGGTAGCGGCCGAAGACGTAGCTCACCTGCTAGACTTACAGCTGTTCTTGGGAGCTGACCTCATTATGCCCTCACAGGTAATTTTTTTTCAACACACTTGCTCATAAAGTGGTTGTTATTTCACTGCAATTAATCTATTAATGACACCTATAATCAAACTGTGACTTTTTCATTGCTATAACTCACTAGTGAGCTATAGATTTAAAAAAGAAAACTTTAAAGTCCCCATTTTGTACGTGGCAGAATAGGCGCAACCCCTAAGCGCGGAAAATAAACTTTTTATCTACTAAATAAAATGAGATTTGATTGTTATTTTATTAACAAGTGTGTTGAAAAACATCGTATGATACACATGTGTATTGATGATTACCGCCCTCGACTCTCTTAAGAATCAATCAATGGCGCCTCGGCGGTAATCACCAATGTTACACACTAGTAACATAATGTACTATTAAATATTTACACAGAAGTGAGTTACATTATCTTACTTAATGCTAAACTGCCAAACTGCTGAGCAGTTTGTCGGCAGTAATCCTCACTGTCGTGGATTTGATCGTCTCGCGTTTGATTCTGGGCGATCAATGTAGAAATAAACATTTTGGGTGTAGATATTTATTTTAGTGATCGAGGAACTGGTTAAAATTTACATGGAGGGTTTGTGTTATAAATTAGGCGACGGAGACCAAATAAATCTTCCGCTAGTGAGGCTACTGACATAGCACGCTTAAAAAAAAGGTGAAAAGTTTTATAAATGTTTCTTGTGAATTCCTGAATTAAAATGAAACGCATTCATGTTCAGTGTTGACATTTCTTTTTAACGAATTGATTCATTTTAAAATAAGATTAACACAAAATTCATAGCCTTTAAATGTAATTCATCGTTATACACAAATCTTTTCGAATCAAATACTTAATTTTTTTTTCACTGATATTGTCTTTTAAGTTAGATACATATTGTTTACTGTTTTCGGCGGGTAGGGGGAGCGGCCTTTATTAAATTTTATGATGTATTTATACTATATTTAATTGTCCGGAGGCCGATTCTTTCGAAAGCCGTGAGTGACAGCTGTTCAAAGAAGCATAAAGCTGCGTATTAATATTATTTTTTACGTCATTCAAATCAACCATCTGATACCTACTTTATCTGACGGCTCGATGAAGGGTCGGCTGTAACTACGAGTATTCTTTTAGTTATATTACACGTCATGTACGATTTAAAATAACCATGTAATGGAACTCTGTAATTGGCTTAAGTGATTTATTTTATAGTATATACAGGGTGTAAAAAAAACCTTAACGAAGCCGTCAACCACGCGTTCAGTACATCAAACCAAATCGTATGAAAAATAAATTTTGGCTGGGAAACAACTTTTATTTTTTGTCATCTAAAAAAATAATTTAATTCTAACCCGCAATGTACAGCGCGCACGCGGAAAAGTCACCGCGGGGCGTGTTGCTATACGCCGTCGCGACGCGGTTCGGTTCGAGTGTGCGCTGTTCATTGCGGAGTGTGCCATTTAGAGGCTTTTTATGAAAGAACTAGTGAAAATTTGCATCATGTTTCTTTGGAAAAAAGTTCAGTTATAACGGACAGAAGTCATTTCTGTAAAAATCATCAATTTTTTTTTCAAACTTTGACCATTAATATCTCAGTAACCGTTAACTTCCCAGGCATGGTGTATAGGAAAAAAATGATCGTAACAATTGGTAGAATATGTGGTATTCGGCTTCGTTAAGGTTTTTTTTACACCCTGTATTGTGTCAACAAACTGTAAAAAAGCTGTAGAGTTTCTTAAAAAAAAAAATCGTGCAGTCGGTGATATCTTACTAGCTTACTAATATAATAAACGCGAAAGTTCGTAAATATGAATGGATGTTTGTTACTCTTTCACATAAAAACTACAGTATAGATTTAAATGAAATTTTACCAGAATACAACTTAAACATCAGAACAATACATAGGCTACAATTCATAAAGAATTGGGAAGATAAAGGGTTTCTACGCGGTTGAAGTCGCGGGCGGGCACAAGTTTCTTTTCTTTCTTTCTTTCTTACTGTAGTTAGAGACCTGGGAGTATTGCTGGACAGTAAGTTGACTTTCGTACCGCACATCGATAATATGATCACTAGGGCTTTTAAAATGCTGGTATTCGTAATAAGAAATGCTAAAGTTTTTAAACGGCCTTCGACGAAAATAAAATTATTCAATAGTCTCGTTCGCACGGTTGTTGAGTATGGAAGTGTAGTTTGGCGTCCTCACTACGCAACCCACGTACTACGAATTGAGCGAATACAAAAACGGCTGGTTCGGCACTTAGTATTTTGTCATTATAGGAAAAAAATCACTCTCTTACGACGATCTCTTAAAAATTTTTAAAATCAAGAACCTGGAAAAACGTAGAGACCTTCTGGACCTTTCTTTTTTCTACAAAATCATTAATTACCAGCTACGTTGTTCCGATCTTCTAGGGAAGTTTAGTTTCAAAGTTCCTTTGCGTATGCCACGCCAGCCTATAGAGCCTCTTCGTCGACCGTTTAGAAGGACCGTGCTGAGAGCTAACTCACCAGTCTGCAGAATAAGCAAGCTGTTTAATAGGTGCAGTGGATGGATCGATGTTCATTCAATGTCCCTGGCCAGGTTCAGGGCCACTATAGCCGTAGCCGTTACCTAAAAATGTTGTTGTGTTTTTTTTTGTAATGTTAGCTTTTTTGTAATCCTGTTTTTTTCTTAATATCTCATTTCTGTCAATACTATTTACTCTCATCTAAATTTTTATCATAATTTGTAACGCCTAAGTTATTAAGCATGTTGTGTACACCTTTAATTGATAATGCAATTAGCAATTGTCAATCTCAAGTCAGGTCAAAATCTCAAAAAAAATTGCTTCAAAAATATTTCGACCTAGGTTTCTTAAGAAAAGTTGATTGATTGATTTTACAAGCACAACACGTTTTTTGTAACACCCTGTATATTGTGACTTGCAATATCAGGTGAAAGAGAAAGGCGCTTCATGTCCAAGTGGTGTGTGGGGCGCGCTGCCGACCGGTGCGCTTGAGTTGCGGCACCAGGACGTCACATCGTGGGAGAGAGACACCTCTGAAATCGTATGTGCTGTTTCTTTCTTACCTTCTAAGCTAGGCTAGGCTAACATATAGGATCTACATCTTTCTATATCTGTCAAAACCGTTGCAGTTTCACTCTGTCCGCTATAAGAGGGCTGCAAAAAATAATAATTATTTATTAAATATTTCACAACAATCACACCCATTCTCTAGTCCCAAATTAAGCTACGAGGCTTGTGTTATGGGTTCTAGACAACGGATGAACATACTTAAGTATTTTTTTTAAATAAATTCATATTATACATAGAAAACACCCAGACCAGTACAAACACACATGTTCATGCACACTTATGCTTGTACTGTGCAGGGATCGAACCCGAGACCCTTGGTTTTAGAAGTCCGACATGTGTACCTACCACAGCACCAAGCTCGTCGTCGTAATTATTATGATAATTCATTTATTACATACAACAGATTATAAAAAATACAAGCCCATATTATAAATGCCTTACTGATACATACAAATAATAATAATTACATAATCTAATTAAAATAGTTTGCGTTTAGACCCGATAACCAATAGTTAGTGTTAAAATGCAACGCGAAAGTTTAAAATCTTAGAGACTAAAGACTTTATTTTAAACAATAATTTTATTTCTCCAGGAAGAAGCAGTCCGCACCTGTTCCCGCGGTTGGCAGCAATACGTCAAATGGCGCGAATCCGCCTCAGCGGAAGCGAACAAGCGCGCCAAACTCACTGTCATACCCGTTCATACCCACCCCTTCTTACTAGACGAGGGCGGGGACAACTCCAATGATTTGGCAGCTATGATCAAAAATTATACACCGAAAGG
Source organism: Pyrausta despicata (assembly GCA_963921415.1). Lineage (NCBI taxonomy): Eukaryota > Metazoa > Arthropoda > Insecta > Lepidoptera > Crambidae > Pyrausta > Pyrausta despicata. Next base: position 12,511,971 of record OY992855.1, on the reverse strand, counting down.
GGTGAGTGCGAAACTTCTAGACTGCTTGCTATAAGTTGCGCCAATTTTTTTTAAATCTATATAAAAGAAAGTGGTGATAGTTACACTATTTATAACTCAAGAACGGATGAACCGATTTGACTGAAAATTGGTGGAGGAGAGCTTAGAACCAGGAAACGGACATAGGATACTTTTTATCCCGTTCGACCGCGATTGTGAAAACAAAGGGATTCCACGCGGACGAAGTCGCAGGCGGCCACTAGTAATTAAATAAATATACAACAACGTCACATACATTGATCTGACTTCGTGGTAAGTAGCTTAAGCACTTGTGTTACAGATATCAGAATCAACAGTGGTATTAAAAATAAATTAAAATATATATATATATATATATATATATATATATATATATAAATCCCTGACCAGTACAAACAGACATATTCATGCACATAAATGTTTGTACAGTGCGGGGATCGAACCCACGACCTCTTGGTTAGTAGTCAACTTCTTAACCATTACACCAAAGTGGTTGCCATATAAAATAGTGCAAACGCTCTCCTTTAAATACTGTATTGTGACATATAATGATGTACCTACATGTTGCATGCCCTAAAGCGTTAAGTCCACCTAATGTACAGTTTAATTGTGCATTAAAGCTTAAATCACACTTAAATTATAAATGTGAAAGTTTATTTGAATGTTTCTCCGTCATACACACTGAAACTACTGAACGGTTTTGTATACAGACGGGGGTGTGAGCTCACTTGGGTGATAGGGTATTTTTTATTCCGATTAAATGGTCCCTTGTAATAAAACAGTGAACACGTTTGTCGATGTCACGGGCGAGCCGATAGTTAATCAATAAACACTTCTGTCTGGTAAATTTTATGGGACTATTATAATTATTGACATCAGTATGTGTATCACTATGCATAATAAAGAAATGTGACTTTGAAAACCTGTGAACTAGATGATAATGGTTCTAATTGGCTAGATGACACCACCAATCGTTGACATACTTTTTATTATCTGTCAAAACGGTCTGCATCCATAGATTTTGTATGGGAATACATGACCGTGACGTCATGTCACGGTTATGTATCAGAAATCGGAGTCAATTGACCGAATATTTATTGAGTTTTGTGTGTTTAAAAAAAGGGTTCTACAGCTTTTTGGAAATATATCGGTTGTATTAACTTCATAGGGGCCATGTTTTTTAAACGCCATGGTCTTGAAAATATTTAAGATAGGTAGCATCATGCCAATTGGTGATACAGAGTGAGAAGGGAAAACATTTCACGCGCCGCACGTCCGCGCCGCTGAGTGCGAGCGAGATAACGACTGTTGGTTTCCCATAAGCAAACTCCTCCCCACTACCGTACTTTTTATAGGGCGCGACTTATAAGTCAGGTTCTTTTTGCCTTTGAATCGTAGTGAAAGGATCGGCTAATCTGCTTTACCGCATTGCCGTCCGCAGACCACTGCCCAGGGAACGGCGGGCGTATGTTTGTCATAATTTGCGCCCCAGGTAGGCTAAGTCAGGCGAGTTACAGGCTATAATAAACCTTAATACAAGATCGTTAAGATTACCGCTATACCAGTTCATACGTACCCCTTCTTGTTGGATGGAAGCGGTGACAACTCCAATGACTTTGCTGCTATTATCTGAAATTATACGCCTAAAAGGGTAAGGGAGATAAGTAACCCTAGGAAACCTTAAAAAAACACCTAAATCCTAAGCAAACCGCAAAAACATAAAGTTGAGTCTCTGAAAATCATAAAATTCTTTAAAAAATTGCCTCCTACATTTATAAATCTTATATATATATAAAAATGAAACCCGTTTTCCTTGGTCACGGCATCACGCGGATGCATGGTTGGACCGATTTCACTAATTCTTTTTTGTTGTATTTGTTATTATTAGGAGAAGGTTCTTACGGAAAAAAATATTAAGAAAATCTCTCAGAAATATTGAAAAATATACATTTAATTTTGCATATTTTAAAAAACGCGCGTAACTAATGTCAATGTCATTCGATGACATTGTTCAATCATTGCAACGCTAAGGCGGTATGAAGTTCGCCGGGTCAGCTAGTAATATAATAATAAAATTTATTTTTGTCCATATTTTTGGGCCAGACGATTACTGGTCTGGCCTTTTGGCATGTAATCAATAAAAAGGATTCCTTCACTATCCCAGAACACAGAGGCCATAACTTTGCCAGCGGTAGGAGCAACTCGAAATTTCTTAATGGATGGAAAGTGGAGTGAGATGGATGGTCGTTTCCAAGACATGCTTTGTCTTTTAGTTTCAGGATCAAAATGGTGGACCCACGTTTCATCCATGGTGACAAGACGACGGCATAAATTATCCGAATCACGCTGGAACATTTCGAGATTACGCTTGGAAATTTCCAAACGTCGCTTTTTATTTTCGTCGGTTAACATTCGTGGCACCCATCTTGCAGACACTTTTTGAACCCCAGTGAATTAATTAAAATGGATTGAACGCTACCAAAAGATATCTTTAGGATCTCAGCTATATATTTTATAGTCATTCTTCTGTCTTCCAAAACCAGATTCTCAACCTTTTTGACATTTTCTTCTGTAACGGAGGTTGAAGGCCGCCCAGAACGCGGGTCATCTTTACAGCTTGATCTACTACCTCTTTTAAATTCAGCCACCCAGTACGCAACCGTAGAATAGAGTACAGCATCACCCCCTAATGTCTGCTGAATGTCCAAAAAAATTTCCTTCGTAGACATTTTTTTCAAACAGATATTTTATCACCGCATTTAACTCACTTTTATCCATAATTTTGACTTTTTAGCAACTCGTTGCACAAAAAAATGTATTACATGCGAACGAACTGACAAAAACAAGTGAGTCTGCATAAATATAGTGTGATAGACACTCTTTAATTTGAATATCGAACTTGATCCAAAAAGGTTTCATATATATGCACTTCTAAGAACTTTTTGATTCACCCTCGTATATACTTAAATACTTTTTTTTGTAAATAAATACATATTATGCATAGAAAACACCCATACAAGTAAAAACACATGTTCATGCACACTTATGCTTGTACTGTGCGGGGATCGAACCCGCGACCCTTGGTTTTAGAAGTCCGACCTGTGGACCACTGCACCAAGCGGTCGCGGGAAATTAAGATATTGATTCGATTCATTACTATAATGTTACATGCATTAAAATTTACCCATATAGAACCTCAATCATCTAGTTCCTCTCCTCCTTTCAAACTATTTTCATATCACCTGGCTGATAAAATTGAATCATTGTTTTAATTTAATTCATTGTTTCAGACAATATTGGAGCTGGCGGCAAAGAATGATTCTCCTATGTATCTGGCAATGAAAGTTATGAAAAAGAAACACGCAAACGTAGTGCAAAAGACGAGGGAAAACAAAAAACTTCAGGTAAGACAAATACTTGCTGGTAAATAATCTAGAATTTATGATTTGAAACTTTTGCGTTGCATTTTAATACTTATTACTGGTATCGGGTCTAAACGCGATATAATGTAATGAGTATTATGTACTCACTGCTCGACGTTTCGGCTGGATTGCACATAGCCGTGGTCATAATGAATATTAGGTACTTACTGCTCGGCGTTTCGGCCGGATTGCGTACAGCCGTGGTCATAATGAGTATAAGGTACTCACTGCTCGACGTTTCGGCTGGATTGCACACAGCCGTGGTCACAAGCTAAGTCAGTAATACCCTATAACCGGCGATTAATCTATATTTTTTGTACAATTTACTAGTGTCTCACTAAATTAAAGGTCATGTAAAACTATCAACAGAGAAGATGTCTACAAAATCACCCAGAATCGACAAGAATGAAATGTGTACCATTGGATTGGCATTTAAATATTATATAATCTTGCCAAAGCAACAACCCTGAAATCTGTATAGTATAGGAGCTAGAAGCAAAATAAAATAAGTAAAAATTCGTTTAAAAGTTTACGTAATGTTGTGGCTTAATATGACGTTGTTTTAATGTTGTATCACTAGTGTTACACTAGTCACAAACACATTCATCAACACATTTCACAAGTAACAACAACATAATAACAACATAAAAAATACTTTTATATACTTATTTTTGTTCGCTCAGAGACACAAATAATGTTGCTTTGGATAAAAAAACATCAACAATTATTATCATAAATACTTTATTGCCCAAATAACCAAAAAAAATATAATTTGTTAAATCATTTATTTTTATACTGTAAGTCTTATTATGATAACTTTTAATGATATACCCATATAATTATAATCACCTTGTGGACAAGGTGAGAATATCGTTGTTATTTTTTTATATAACGTATTTTTATATTATTCTGTAGGTAAGGATTGCAAATAAAATAATAATTGATAAAGTATAGGAGCTAAAAGTTAAAAAAAATAAGTTAAAAATCGTTTATTTAAGTTGTTTTTTTTTAATTATTTTTTTATTTGCAATCCTTAGCTACAGAATTACCAATAATACACACATTACTGTAACGATTGTAGTATCTATGGGCCAAATAAATAAATAAATACAATAAACAGAGTCTTTGTTATGTTGTGATTTAATATAATGTTGTTATTCTGTAGCTGTTACTTGTGAAATGTGTTGATGATAATTATCATGTGTAACACTAGTGATACAACATTAAAACAATGTCATATTAAGCCACAACATTACGTAAACTTATTTTTATTATTGTTTTAAACGAATTTTTACTTATTTTATTTTGCTTCTAGCTCCTATACTATACAGATTTCAGGGTTGCCCCCTTGGTAACATTATATTATATTTCAATGGCAATCCATTGGTATACATTTCATTCCTGTCGATTCTGGGTTTTTGATCCATACATTTTTGGACATGTCCTTTTGTCAGTGCTTTTTTTGTATCCTAATGTTACGTAAACGTTTTTAGGCGGAAGGTAAATTGGAAGCCTTGCCAGACTTCGGTAAATCGAAGAGAAAGAAGAAAGAGGTGGTCCGCGATGAGAATTATATTCCTCATCAAGCCTCCGATCAACACACAGAAGCCGGGTAAGTGATTTTACCGACCCTATGCCAATCTAGTTATTACACAATGCATATCACGTAATGCCAACACCAATACATGTAGCAATTAACTGTGGGCCCCACACTAGGAAATTCCTGTGTCGTGGGCACCCGATGGTTCTTACGATTAAAATTAGTTTAGTGGCGATATTCAAGGTGAAATTCTTGTGGTTATGTTCCCGCAGCAGAACGATTTTCCTTTAGTAGTGATATGAAATCATAGTAGTGCTTTTTTTTAATAGGAAACATTTTTTGGTTATCAATACTACAAGCGCTCTTTGAAGCGAACGGCGAGTTTTATTATTCCAAGACTGATAAATACGTTACCCACCGATTTACGCGATAGCTTAAATATGAAAAATATTAAACGAAAGTTAAAATTGCACCTCTTAGAAAACTTATAATAATGAAAACCGTTAGCAGATTTGCGTTTTCTCGATTCCTCATTTCTAGTTGTTAAATGGTTTTAAGTATTTTATTGATGTCTTACCTACTACTTTTACTATTTTATTTAAACGTCGACTCAGGTCGCGTCAGTATAAACCTCAGTGGTTTCAGAATGCGACTTTCATAAATATGTTTGTAATGTCTTTTCGATTTGGTAAATAAATTATTTAAAAAAAGCGGGGCCACATACGGCGTAGCGTAACGGGGCCGTGACGTGTTGAAGAGATTAATTAACAGGTTTTATTTTGGTATAGTTGTATGTATTATGCACTAAAGGCCTGGTGCACTGAAAGATGCGGATGTGGCCATGAATCTCAAGTATCTTGGTAAATTTGGTAATGATAGTAAAATAATGTTAATAACGATAAAATTATGAGAAATGCCGCCGTCCTCGGTGGTATCGTTTTAAGCACAGATAATAATAATAATAATAATAAATATTTATTGTTCCTTCACAAAATGGCCACTTACTATCTAATGTGAAAACATAAAATAAAAAATAAAAAACATGATGCAAGATGTAGCCAAGATAGTGAAGGCTGGCGCCTGAAGTAAGCTTCGGAAAGAAGCCTGTGCTACTGGTCACCAGGCCACACCCTCGGACCCCACTATACATTGAAGTTACTAAATCTATGAATAAACAAGAAAAAAAAAACAAAGTAAACTATTTAGCTTAAGACTATTTAAAGAAGATATGCAAAACAAAAAAAAAGCATGAGAGTGATAGATGTGAAGTTGTGTGTATGTGAGTGAGTGTACCTAGATGAAACGTGTGTGAATGCATGTGAGAGTGTGTTTCTGTGGTGAAGTGTACCTGTAAGTGACGTTGTGTGTATGTGAGTGATAGTGTAAGCATGTGTATGAGTGAAATTGGAAATGATAAGTGTGCTTGGGTGGGCTTGAGATTAACTATATAGATAAAACTAATAACCTAGAATTAGCATGATCGCTGATTTGTACGGGGTGTAACCAAGCTAACAATGACATTATGTAACGCTAAGACAAAACGAGTTTTGATTGGTCAATCGTATGGGTTACAAAAGAACTTATAACACTAACCCATTAATTCAAACTTAACCTTACTACGTGCATATTGTGAATCTAAACCAAAAAGATCACTAGTTCTTGTAGTATTACTAATCCCTACTAGATGTCACCACAGGTGTTGTCACATGCCCTAATGTTTTGAACTCTCTGGATATATGGAACCTATTTTAGGTAAAATCGTCTTTATTCTGAAAGTGGTAGATCGAATTTAGGTTGTTCCTTTTACGTAGGCATTTGATTTCTATTTAAGTAAATATATCTGGTAATTATGCTTAACGATGGTATAAAATGTCTCCTGTCATCCGGATTTAATTATTGCTGTACTTCTTGCACCCTAAAACTGTACAACGAGGCATTTTTTTTATTTTTTTTGCAAAATTCGTCTCCGACAGTTGCTGTCACTATCTGACACGCTTAAAATCATCTAAAAAGCCAAGCTATTAAAAAAAGCTGAAAAGCCAAGAACCAGAGACTGGTACTAAGACATTGACACTTGGCTTCACTGACTACGTAAGGGTAGAAGGCGTAAGTGGGCGGGGCGCGATTCCTCATAATTGTGCACAAATAGCGCAAACTTTTTGTAACATATTTTTTATTCTATATTATTATTTGAACATGACATGCGTATATTTTTATTATATACATATATTTTTATAATATTAATATATACGTATATTTTTTGTGCAGTATGGCAGTGAACTTCAACGCGAGTGCTGCATCAGCCGAACTCGACATGGGCGCCGACAGCGGCGAGCTGGCGCGCTCGAGGAAGAACCAACTACGCTGGGATCGCAAGCGCAAGAAGATGGTGAACGTCGACCCGGTGAGTTTGAGGGGGGTTGATCTCTTGGGGACCAAAAGGACGTTGTCGGTGTCGAAACTATTGTAGTATGTCAGTAAACTTCAATGCGAGCGCTGCATTAGCTGAGTTAGACATGGTCAACGACAGCGACGAGCTGGCGCGCTCGAGGAAAAACCAGCTACGCTGGGACCGCAAGCGGAAGATGGTGCACGTCGACCCGGTGAGTAAGAAGGAGATTCATCTCTTGAGGACCAAGATGACGTTATCAGTAGCGAAACTTCAACGCGAGCGCAGTTTTCGCTAAGTTGGAGATCGGGCGCGTACAGCGGTAAGCTGGCGAGATTTAGAAAGAACCAGCTCCGATGGGACTGCAAGCGCAAGAAGATGGTGCACGTCGACCCGGTAAGTCTATGGGGGGGCGGGGGAATTTTGATCTCTTGAGGACCAAGAGGACTTTATCGGCGTTGAAACTATTGTTGTATGGCAGTAAACTTCAATGCGAGCGCGGCATTAGCAGCGTTGGACGTTGGCGCGGACAGCGGCAAGCTGTCGAGGTACAGAAAGAACCAGCTGCGATGGGACTGCAAGCGGAAGAAGATGGTGAACGCCGACCCGGTGAGTTAGAAGATTGACCTCTTGAGGACCAAGAGGACATTATCAGTGACGAAATTTAATCGCGAGCACGGCATCCGTCGAGTTGGACATGGGCAAAGACAGGGGCGAGCAGGCGCGCTCTTCTTAAAAAGTACTTCCGGGGTAGGTCACGTAAGGTTTTCTTTAAAAAAATCTTCGAATAAATACTGAGTGATAGATCTCAAAATATATGTTTTTACCCCTGACGAAAAGAGGTGTGTTAAATAAGTTTGACCCTATGTCTGTTTGTGTTGTTGTGTTTTTGTCTGTCTGTCGCATCGTAGCTCCCGAACGGATGGACCGATTTCAAAGCAGTTTTTTTTATTCGAATGATAATACGGTAGTTGACACCACCAATCGTTGACGTACTTTTTATCAACTGTCAAAACGCTTTTCTTCATAGAGCTTGTATGGGAATAACACACTTTGACGTCATCGCGTGCAATGCCGACTGAGTGACTAATTATCATTTGAATTCCAATTAAAAATCAAATAATACGAACTGCAGAAAAATATTAGTGTAAAGGCATCTGAAATTATGAATAATTTTAGAGAAAATCAGTTTTTGAATATTTCTTTCATAGTGGAAACAAGCCTATTTAATCACGGTGGTTCTTAGCTATGGCTGGTCAAGATCCGTCCAGGTTCCGGCTTTTTTACCGGAAAGTTAGTTAAATTGGATATGCTACAAGTAGCTGACAATGCACGAATATTTCTTTAAATTATTACGTTATCGTGACCACGGTGAGCGAAAGGAATCGCTAGACTCAACAAAAGAATACTTATAAATGTCACGTAAAGTTTTCTTTGAAAAAAAAACACCTTGTATAGACACGATAATAAGTGACCTCAGAATAGACATAATAAATAAGTAAGTAAATAAATATCCAACAACATCACATACATTGATCTGACTCCGTGGTAAATAGCTTAAGCACTTGTGTTACAGATATCAGAATCAACAGTGGTATTACAAGTAAACTTAAATAAATACATGTAACATCCAGACCAGTACAAACAGACATGTTCATGCACACAAATGTTTGTACAGTGCGGGGATCGAACCTGCGACCTCTTGGTTAATAGTCAACTTTTTGACCACTACACCAAAGTGGTCGTCAACGTACTTCGGTCGTTGGGTTATTACGTTGTCGTGACCACGGTGAGCATACCTGTGAAGGTTACGTATGGATTTCTTTGAAAAAAAAAAACACCTCGAATTGACACGATAATAAGTGACCTAGAATAGATCTCATAATAATAAATAATAATATTAATACACCTTAAGTGGTTCTCGCTGGATGGTTGGGTCAAGGGTCAAATGCAAAAGGCAGTACTTTTGGACACGGCACGCATCGTCCGGAGGTTTCTCTCTCTGTAGCCTTAACTGTCGGTAGCTTGAGTCCTGCCCCGCTGCTGGCAGCTTGTTAGGGTTTTTATAATATTTTTATGATTTGTATAATTTTATATTTTATTCTTATAATTATATTGTAAAAACCAGCTCTAAGGTAATGTTTTAATAAAGTGTAATAATAATAAAATAAATAAATAAATATTTCACACCAATCACACCAATTCTCTAGTCCCAAATTAAACTACGGGGCTTGTGTAATAATGAATGTCTTAATTCTCCAGGACGGCGGGCGCAAGATGATCCGCACGGAGAGCGGCGGCCGCGTGCCGGCGTCCTTCCGCAGCGGCCGCTACGACGCCTGGCGCACGCGCAACGCGCAGCCCGACGCGGACGAGCCCGACGAACACAACGCTAACGCTAGGAAGCCAGGTAACGTAGCTACAATATGTCTTGAACGTGCCATTTTAACTACTTTAGGCCCACTAATGCTAGGAAGCCTGGTAACGTAGCTACATCTTGTCTTGACCGTGCCATTTCAACTTCTCTAGGCCCACATGCTTTAAGGGTTCCGCAGGCAAAAGGCAAAAAACGGAACCCTTGTAGTTTTGTCATGTCTGTCTATCAGTCCGTCCGTACGTCGCAGACACTTTTTTCCGAAACTATAACAACTATACTGTTGAGCGTTGTAACTTATGGGGATAGCGAATCCAGTTTCTTATGTCGGCCACAGCCGCGGGATACATATCTTTAATTCGCGCCAAAAAAAATAACGCTGAAGGGGCTAGCAGGTTGCATATAGGAACAGTAGTAACTATATCACTCGCTTGCGGCGGCGCATTCCCCTCAATTCGGACCACCAATTAGACCTTTTTGTGCGCTGGTGACCGTTAGCGTTCTTTCTAATTGGCGCGACTTATACGTAACAAACAATCTCGTGATACTTTACTTCCCGCAATTTGTAATTTTTCGTGATTTCGAAAATAAAATTGGAGGGGGAAACGTTAATAAAATCAATCTCATTTAGTTAAACACTACCATATCTCCTTCTAGCTTTGGTGAGCACTGGGTAGCATAAGTTAGTCGAATACTAATTCAACTGGGCTGCGGTCGACTAAAAGGCACCGTGTCACTAGAGGGGTGAGCACGAACATTATTGTAAAGTATTCGTGTCATCCAAACGTCAGAAACTGACAGTTTACCTATACAAATTGACAAATTAACGATAGGTAAACGCTACAAATACGTTACGATAGTTGTTCGTGCTTACCCCATAGTTCAAGCATAGTTTAATTCAATCGATTTCAAATTGTCTCTCTTCTAGTGTTAGAATTCCGTCCCCACTGGGTGAAGCACAACGAGCGCGTGGCCAAACAAAAGGCCGAGGCGTCCTCCAAAGAGTTCCGCAACAAGCAGCAGATCGTCAAGGAACGACTCAGGAAGGAGAAGATCAAACAGAAACTCAAACACAAGATGAAGGGCAAGAAAAAGAAGAAGAAGTAATCTTAATAAATGACGAGGATGTATGTACGTGATGTTGTTTTGTTTCAAGATGATTATCAATTCAAATAAAAATTTATCAATCAATCGGAAACAGAATAGGACAGTAAAAATTTCTTGATACAGATGTAGAAAGTATGAATAAAAGACAGACAAAAAATCATGATATATGTATATTTAAAAAATTAAGATAAACATTACAGTACCTACTTAAAATTACCTGTACATGTTGATAAATAATTATAATTTTGAGGAAATATTAATGTTTGGACTTCGGATGCAATATACTCTTAATCCGGAATAATAGTGAATTATAATTAGCGAAAACGTTTATTTACAGATTTAACTTGTTCAACTAGCTAGCAAACAATACGATGCGGCTATAAATTACCTTTTAGATTAAAATATTTGAGGGTATTTCAGATATAATTATATCCTATCTACATTTCCAATATAACGCTTCACAGATAACACTCACACAATATAATTCGATTCATACTTGGGTATTTATGATGTTCGACGCAATTAAATATATTTAATGAACTACGCTACAGACAAAGATAAAATGAGATAAACTAAAATATCCATAGCAAAAAAATTGTAATCAGTTGAATAACATTAACTTAAACGATCCCTAGCTTATCTAGTGTCACAATTTATCAAGTTATCAGATTATTTTGATCATATTGTATTATAATAGTCACGGATAATTTACTGAAATTGACAAAAAGACGTGCACAAAATGACTATTTCATGTTCGTTTGTAATTAAAGATTCCATGGAAGTATTTAAAACCGTGCACTCATTTATATTAACTTTATACATCTTCGAACTTCATTTGTTAAATTTTATTTCGTTAACATTTACTAACATACGAGTGATTGCATCGAATACACGGGTTTTAATTTATTTCCGGTTACATGAGTTCTTTGACTTAGCAGACTATTACAAAATGTGAAAAATCGGAAAATCGTGATTAGATCGAAAAATAGAAGCATTTGATATTATGCGTAGGTAAAAATTATGGCTTAAAATTTGGCAACAAACTTCTTACTCCATTTATACTAAGCAGTTATACGCTCGTAGTGAAGTAACCATCTCGATACAAGTACAAAGGGTATTAATTAATAATTTTAGTCAACGTTTAACATGCAGAACACGCGGCTCCATTATAATAATACAGTATTATTTAAGACCTATCTAGCGGCAGCATAACAACCTCACAATGCATTTACAACATCGAATCAACGCCTTTCATACAACACAGATAAATTTTATTTAACTTACATTTCCATTTTAATTTTCATAGATTCACCTAATTAGTTTGGTGTCTCTGAAATGTCCTAACTAGCCCTGGATTTTTAACGATTTTTAGATACACCTACATAATGCCACTTTTGTCTTCAACGCTTTGGCATTGTTCCTAAATACATACTGAATCAGTGGATTCCGCCGAAATTTTTACACAACGAATTTCAATATACAGGGTAAAACTTAAATTTATAAGGATAAGAAACCTAAACCTAGACCACTTTGCATGCCTGAACAATCAGTCTTCTCATTGCGAAAATTATCATAATTTTTATCTATTTACACGGGTCCTATTTTCGAAATTTTAACGTTTCTACGAGCTCAGTTGAATGTTTTATTTTATACACGAAAGTTTGATGTGTTAGTTTTTACAAAGCTCCAATGGGATCTACAAAGTGACTACCATGGACGGGTCCGAAGATGATTCCTGGTGACTGCGGCGTGATTGAGCAAATCAGCTGACGTCTACTTTAAGGTACAGTGAGTGACAACGGGTTATGGCACTAATTTTTTTAAATTTTTTTTAACACAAAGCAAGTTATAACACACGTTCAACGCGCAACAGAACTAACGTTTATGCGCGTCACCTAATTCAATATTTTTACATGATACAATTTGCCGTAATTATCAATGAAGCTAAATATTGATTTTTGAAATCGAGCTCTCGATACAAAATCATAATCGATTGTAACTATTAATCTAAGTAATTGTTAAGTGCTAGTATCGTTTAGCATTAACAACTAAATGTATAAACGCGAGACATAAGAACGACAATGTTTATAAGCAAACACGAAACACATTGTTACATACACAACATTAAAGGGATAAGATGAGACAAAAAGTTATTGTCACTAAAGATTCATAACTGTAAATATTTACATATTACACTTGGATGTTCGTTTTTTGATTTGTTTGTCATAGAGGATTTGGAGAAAATATTGACACATTATTCAAATTTCACTCGTGCCTTTCGCACGGCCTTACATAACGCTTACATCCATCGATAGTATTGTGCCTATAATTTTAAAGTCTTCTGTTCGGAGACGAACGAATGCAAGATTTCCATCAAGCTGAATAACAACGTTACGAAATAACTTCTGCACGGGTTTTTAACGTTAACACGACAGAATCGTTTAGGCTATTTTAATTGTCACCACAAACATAATTCTATTTGCAATCTTCACCAGTGCTTTCGACGAAAAAACCTTATTTTGAATAGTGTATCCATCGGAGCGTGTGCGGCACGCGACTACAATATCCCGTTGGTGTAGTACTGGTAGTTGTCGTAGAGGCGCGTGGAGATGGAGTGCAGCGCGTCGCGGACGAGCCGCTCGACCAGCGCCTGCAGCTGCGGCTCGGTGCGCGCGGGGTGGAAGCGTGGCGGCACGCGACTACAGTATCCCGTTGGTGTAGTACTGGTAGTTGTCGTAGAGGCGCGTGGAGATGGAGTGCAGCGCGTCGCGGACGAGCCGCTCGACCAGCGCCTGCAGCTGCGGCTCGGTGCGCGCGGGGTGGAAGCGTGGCGGCACGCGACTACAGTATCCCGTTGGTGTAGTACTGGTAGTTGTCGTAGAGGCGCGTGGAGATGGAGTGCAGCGCGTCGCGGACGAGCCGCTCGACCAGCGCCTGCAGCTGCGGCTCGGTGCGCGCGGGGTGGAAGCGTGGCGGCACGCGACTACAGTATCCCGTTGGTGTAGTACTGGTAGTTGTCGTAGAGGCGCGTGGAGATGGAGTGCAGCGCGTCGCGGACGAGCCGCTCGACCAGCGCCTGCAGCTGCGGCTCGGTGCGCGCGGGGTGGAAGCGTGGCGGCACGCGACTACAGTATCCCGTTGGTGTAGTACTGGTAGTTGTCGTAGAGGCGCGTGGAGATGGAGTGCAGCGCGTCGCGGACGAGCCGCTCGACCAGCGCCTGCAGCTGCGGCTCGGTGCGCGCGGGGTGGAAGCGTGGCGGCACGCGACTACAGTATCCCGTTGGTGTAGTACTGGTAGTTGTCGTAGAGGCGCGTGGAGATGGAGTGCAGCGCGTCGCGGACGAGCCGCTCGACCAGCGCCTGCAGCTGCGGCTCGGTGCGCGCGGGGTGGAAGCGTGGCGGCACGCGACTACAGTATCCCGTTGGTGTAGTACTGGTAGTTGTCGTAGAGGCGCGTGGAGATGGAGTGCAGCGCGTCGCGGACGAGCCGCTCGACCAGCGCCTGCAGCTGCGGCTCGGTGCGCGCGGGGTGGAAGCGTGGCGGCACGCGACTACAGTATCCCGTTGGTGTAGTACTGGTAGTTGTCGTAGAGGCGCGTGGAGATGGAGTGCAGCGCGTCGCGGACGAGCCGCTCGACCAGCGCCTGCAGCTGCGGCTCGGTGCGCGCGGGGTGGAAGCGTGGCGGCACGCGACTACAGTATCCCGTTGGTGTAGTACTGGTAGTTGTCGTAGAGGCGCGTGGAGATGGAGTGCAGCGCGTCGCGGACGAGCCGCTCGACCAGCGCCTGCAGCTGCGGCTCGGTGCGCGCGGGGTGGAAGCGTGGCGGCACGCGACTACAGTATCCCGTTGGTGTAGTACTGGTAGTTGTCGTAGAGGCGCGTGGAGATGGAGTGCAGCGCGTCGCGGACGAGCCGCTCGACCAGCGCCTGCAGCTGCGGCTCGGTGCGCGCGGGGTGGAAGCGTGGCGGCACGCGACTACAGTATCCCGTTGGTGTAGTACTGGTAGTTGTCGTAGAGGCGCGTGGAGATGGAGTGCAGCGCGTCGCGGACGAGCCGCTCGACCAGCGCCTGCAGCTGCGGCTCGGTGCGCGCGGGGTGGAAGCGTGGCGGCACGCGACTACAGTATCCCGTTGGTGTAGTACTGGTAGTTGTCGTAGAGGCGCGTGGAGATGGAGTGCAGCGCGTCGCGGACGAGCCGCTCGACCAGCGCCTGCAGCTGCGGCTCGGTGCGCGCGGGGTGGAAGCGCGCGCGGAAGGCCGCCACCGCACTCGAGCTGCGGAGACACGCTAGTTGCCCGCCTGGAATTATTGAGAAAAAAAAACGAAATTAACGATTGCGGGACACGGGAACGCGTCGATCAAACACGCTAGTTCGTTACACACTACATGACGACCGCTTGGTGCAGTGGTCTACATGTCGGACTTCTAAAACCAAGGGTCGCGGGTTCGATCCCCGCACAGTACAAGCATATGTGTGCATGAACATGTGTGTTTGTACTGGTCTGGGTGTTTTCTATGTAAAATATGTATTTATTTATTTAAAAAAAAGTATATAAGTATGTTTATCCGTTGTCTAGTACCCATAACACAAGCCTCGTAGCTTAATTTGGGACTAGAGAATTGGTGTGATTGTTGTGAAATATTTATTATTATTATTATTATTTGCACTGCAGTATTCTCATTACGGGGCGTGAGGGGTGGGGCGGGGCGCAGCCCGCTTCCAGGATCCAACTAAAGTAGGCACCGAATATATAACAATAATAAACACTCATATTTAAACCTTTCTATGGCTGTGTTAAGCATCTGA
Organism: Pyrausta despicata; assembly: GCA_963921415.1. Lineage (NCBI taxonomy): Eukaryota > Metazoa > Arthropoda > Insecta > Lepidoptera > Crambidae > Pyrausta > Pyrausta despicata. The sequence goes on along the minus strand of OY992855.1, from coordinate 12,496,312 downwards.
TCACGCCCAACCCTAATTCGTGTCTGTTGAAAGTTGGCCCGTTTTCATACGTTAGATATGTATTCACGATTCTTTTTACATCTCTGTTATCTATCAGTAAGCTTGCTACGGTATATTGAATTCAAAACTATAATCGATCTTTCGCTGTAGTAAACTCCGTGCCATTTAAACGTGCACAAAAGGTCATTGCTCCGCTTGTACCACTGTACGCCGATACGGAATCGCGGCGAACCTAAACCAAACTAAACACAAGGCTTAGCGATATAAGTCTGTGTAAGCAAACGTTTATTGGTACGAGGCGACCTTGATCCGAGAAATGTATCACAAACATTTGGCTACTGCATTACAAATTTACGAGCATTATGCCTTTAGAGACAGTCGACATTTTATGTAACTGGACATGCATAATTAAATAAAAATGCGTCATCATTATTAATTAAATAATAGTTATTTGTTATACAAGAGTGCAAAGTTGTTTTTTACCGAGTGTTCAATTTTGATTACCGAGCAAGCGAAGGATTCTTAAATTAAATCACGAGCGCAGCGAGTGATTCAATATTAGAATCCTGAGCGTTAGCGAGGGAATCAAAAGAGCACGAGGTGAAAAATCTTTGCACTCGAGTGCAACACGTAACTTTTCATTCCACCTCAGCGTGGAAATGACTAAATGCAAATAAAACCGTTGACAATCACAAGATAGCTACTTTTATTTCAGTTTAGGTATTAACTACTACATTATGACAGGTAAGTATTACAGAATAATCTTTAAATTATAACAAAATAATACTTAGGTATAATTAATTAAAATTGAAAGTAACGTTGCTACAGTTATTTAAATTGAGTGTAATATTTTTGTTGGGTACTGTAATATTGGTGTTAGTCACTTGTGTACTGTTTTTCGAGTGCTTGCGTTCTTGTTCTCGGATAATTCTATAAAATATGCCAGCAAAACGTTTTCTGAGAAAGTTTTAGCTCCTTTTGCTAGTCGCAACGTGTTGAACATAACGTACTGTTTTAAATACTTCTCGCGTGATCGTTGAGGTAGAAAGATCATTTGCGCATTATTAACAGTTTCAGTCAATTCTGTTGGCGTCAAACAAACTTCCTCGTCGCTAGAATCACTCATTTTAGTTTTTTCAATTGTTTTCAAGTTTCTTGTTTTTAATATAAGGTTTAACAATGACATGACGTGAAAAAATGCCGCGTAAAGTACCGCCAACAAAGCAAATTGAAAAAGAAGGTTCCGAGTTTGAGTTTTTAACAAATTAAAAAAATAATGTTTGATATATTTGGCACCATAGAGGTAGCAATAAATAGGTTTAATGATTTTTTTAATTCACAAACTTGGTGCACACGATGTTCTAAATTCAAATTTACTTTAACCTCTAGTGAATAAAAACGGCTTTTCCACTCAGATATTGAAGAGCAAAATGACTCTTTCCGAGATGGTGGGATGAAAAATATTTTTCTATATCCTGTGTTATTATCGCGGGGGCAGTTGGAAGGAATTTTTCAAAAATTTAAATTTTTCTTAGTAAAACGTAGTATAACAATTAAGTAATTCAGAAAACTATACATATACATACGAGGGTGAATCAAAAAATTCTTGGAATCAATATTAAAAAATGCAAAGATTCAAATAATAATATTTTATTTTTCTACATAATCTCCCTCCAATGCAATGCATTTAGAATAACGCGTTTCTAACTTCCTTATTCCTTGTGAAAAAAAATTATTTTCTTGACTCTCGAAAAAGTCCTCTACGGCAGCTATAACCGCGTCATTATCGTGAAATTTTGTTCCACGAATTTCCTCTTTTAATTTTGGAAATAAGTGAAAATCACTTGGGGCTAAGTCCGGAGAATATGGTGGGTGGTCAAGGAGATTGAAGCCAGCACAGCGGATTGCGTTGAGCGCAACTTCCGATCGATGAGCAGGAGCGTTATCTTGAAGGAACAACACGCCCAACGACAGTTTTCCACGACGTTTTTCTTTAATCGCTTCACGCACTTTTGGGATTAAATTTGCATAATAGGGTCCAGTAATCGTCTGGCCTTTTGGCATGTAATCAATAAAAAGGATTCCTTCACTATCCCAAAACACAGAGGCCATAACTTTGCCAGCGGTAGGAGCGACTCGAAATTTCTTAATGGATGGAGAGGATGGTCGTTTCCAAGACATGCTTTGTCTTTTAGTTTCAGCATCAAAATGGTGGACCCACGTTTCATCCATGGTGACAAGACGACGGCAAAAATTATCCGAATCACGCTGGAACATTTCGAGATTACGCTTGGAAATTACCAAACGTCGCTTTTTGTTTTCGTCGGTTAACATTCGTGGCATCCATCTTGCAGACACATTTTTGAACCCCAGTGAATCAATTAAAACGGATTGAACGCTACCAAAAGATATCTTTAGGATCTCAGCTATATGTTTTATAGTCATTCTTCTGTCTTCCAAAACCAGATTCTCAACCTTTTTGACATTTTCTTCTGTAACGGAGGTTGAAGGCCGCCCAGAACGCGGGTCATCTTTACAGCTTGATCTACCTCTTTTAAATTCAGCCACCCAGTACGCAACCGTAGAATAGGGTACAGCATCACCCCCTAATGTCTGCTGAATGTCCAAAAAAAATTCCTTCGTAGACATTTTTTTCAAACTGAGATATTTTATCACCGCACGTAACTAAAAACTTTTATCCATAATTTTGACTTTTAAGCAACTCGTTGCACAAAAAAATTTATTACATGCGAACGAACTGACAAAAACAAGTGACAGTCTGCATAAATATAGTGTGATAGACACTCTTTAATTTGAATATCGAACTTGATCCAAAAAGGTTTCATATATATGCACTTCTAAGAACTTTTTGATTCACCCTCGTATATGCGTTACATTCATGCATATACTGGAATTGCAATCCGACACGTAGTGACACCCTCGCACCTCTCGCCGCCCGAGCCCATACAAAATGGCGGAAAGGTATAGCACCCCACGACGTCTCAAACCGGTAACGGATTAGTGCACTAAGTCAGTCTATAATTTTTAGGATAAAAGTTAGATAATGATAAATATCTATGAATGTTCAACTTCTGGTAATTCTTTATGAAACAAATGTAATTTCTAATAATTGTGTTTATATTTGTAGTAAAAGAAATGTCAAATGACCGAGTTTTTTAATTAAAACCAAGTAACTGCTTAAAGAGTTATCTAATACGTAATTAAAAGGAAAATAGTTTTTAATTACTGAAATAGTGTTTTATTACTGCAAATGCAAAATGATTACTCAATTTTTGATGTTTTAGAGTTGTGTCGTTTTCGGGCAGGCCCGGCAGTTATTATGAAATCTATGAAAAGTCGGTATTATCGCTATTTTGTACGATGAGCTATACGTGTCGTAAAGTTCGGGCATTTTTTGGTACAGATGGGGTACATAACCTTTTGAACGTTTAAATGGCATGGACTATATCACGAATTCATATTGAAAAATTGCCCTTATTTCACGTGAATAAAATGCTACCGGACCTACCTTCTGACTAGGCTTTCTGTTACGTGTTCGAACGTATAAAAAACTATGTTATGAAATATAAAGTTAACAAAGTACTAATAACGATGATTGAAGGAAACTGAGGGCGTTATAAGTAAAGCCATGGAAACAACTATGGAAAGTGTTATCGGTATGATCGATGTTTCTCTGCGGGACAAAAACAATGAAACGAACTTACGACCAGCAGATGAGTTTGTTAAAAGTGGTAATTGTTACGGCACTTGTCGCGTCGTATATACCGTTAGTGTCAAATAATTCCAAATTGGACGAGCACATTTATAGGAAGTTTATCAGCAAGATCAACTGAGGATATTGGTATCGTCGCAGGGTCAAACTAGAGGCTGGCCGCGTCTACACAGACCAATAAAAAATCTGTGTTCAGCATTAGTGATCCTAGGGCAGGGACGGCGGAGCAAAGACGCGCACGCTACTGATGACACGTCATCAGGCCTCTCTCACTCGATGTACTTGCGCGCGGTAATAGCCTACTCTCGCCCGCACCGACGTCGGTGCGAATTCAGTGGGCTGCCAACAACCTTCGGACGCGCTCACGACGCACTATAATTATTCGTGTTACGCTTACGATCAATTTAGTTTTCATACGAACCAAATAAGTAATCTGTGCTTGTTAAACGTTAGCTTTATTTAAGAAAAATGACTTCTGGTGGTGGAAATTTATGTGCTGTTGATGGGTGTAAGTCGAATACTAAGAGAAATAAAACGCTTTCTTTTTTTAGTCTACCAGCTAATGAAGAAAATGTAATTATTACCCGGTAAGTTAGTAATTTATTTACAAAGTATAAAAATAAACAAATTAGGAGGTGGTACCTACATAGGTAAATTGGATAAATTCAGGTAAATTGGGGTTCGGCTTTATTGAATTAAAATGTAATACCTACAGTGAAACATAGGTCAGTTACTTTATCGAAATAATACCTAAGTACCTATTATACCTATAAGTCTACTTTTTATGGGCTGCGCACCACCTACGAACTGTGTGTACCTACCTACCTACCTACTCGACGTGGTGGTTTAGTCGACTAATGACTAATTAATTAGCGAAATGACTAGGTAGGTAGGTAGGTACCTACGTAGTTGACAATAAAATTGACCGATTCTCGAAGTGTACCTTCCTACTAATAATCTACAAACGACAGATTCCACACATGACAAATTCGTTTTAGGAAGAGATAGCAAGAGTCACAATTAAGTAGCTCATAATTCGCTTGTTATACCTTATACAGGCTGAATTTCTTATTTCACATTTGTTATTCAATAATGTTATATTATTTCAACAACAGTCAATCAAATACCATTTTAGAAAAATGTGGTTGAAATATTTTTACCGAAAGTGTCAACCCTAGTTCGATTGTCACTCGGTCTCACGTCATGTAGTCTCGCGCAGCTGCAAAGCAATAGTGACTTTATACTCAGAGCTGCAGGTGCATTATTGTACGCGGCAGAAAAAGTAGTCTATTAACGCTGTAGGTATCAAAAAATTTCTATGGAGTGATTTTTCTGTTACATAGTAACTATTTAGTAATCTGTGACGTCATTTCTTAATTCATATCATTATGAATTAAGAAATTTGAATAAGTGTTTTATAACAATCGAACGCGAGTGATCTCGATCCATTGCTTCGTATGTTCGAGTTATCTTAATTATCTATATAATCAAAAAGTCAAAATTACTTAATGACACTTAATGAGCCGCGTCCGCACTGATTGTGCGGTATCCGCGGACTACCCGTATGGCCAAGTGGCGCTGTGCCCTCTACAACAGCCTGGCGTTGTCTCCGGACACGGCGTCGACCCAAACCGGGGCCTCGTAAAGGGCCATAGACCGGACAACGCCCATGTACAATCGCCGGCACAACGCAAAGGGACCCCCAGATTGGGAATGAGCCTGCTTAAGGCCCCTGCGGCCCCCCTTCGCCATCCCTGCCCTAAGGTTTAGTGATTAAATGTGGTACCAACCTGACCGCATAAGATCGACAACGTGTATGATTTGGTCGCAGTGCTTCCTCGCCGCGATGAGCCCGCGAAGTATGAGGATCTTGAAGTACTGGAACATGTCCGAGTTCTCTCCGTCCATCACCTCTACGAATTCCGCTGTTAGCTGCGAAAATAAAAATTGAGTTTGTTACGTTTATGCAAAAAAAAACATGATTTAACAAGGATGACTTGTCTTATATTATCAGCAACGATTAACTATGTAAGTAATTAGGGGTCTTGTTCTGATTTAAATCTGGTGGAATGTTATTTGACAAAAGAGACTACTAAACTATTTTTTTTTTTCATTTATTATTATCACGATGGTTATTTTGATTGAAATTGAATGGCTAGTAAGTTAATATAGCATAGAATAGTGTTTGTGTGCATACTATCACAAATTCGTGTTACAAAGTGTTTTTCACAGTGACGAAAATTGTCATAACCCAAGTCGAGATTTAAACCAATGGATTTAGTATTATGTAAGTTTCAAAACATTGTTTCACATTATTCAATGTATAGGTTGTTTTCTAACTTTAAAATGGTATACGATTTATAGGTTATAATTTAAAAACTTACAGTGAAATATTTTGACAAATCCTGATATAGGTCATCAAAAAAGTTTTTACGTAAATAAGCATCAACACTACGCACATTGTTTGGTTTAAGAATCGCGACGTGGGACGGCTTAAAACTCATACTTTCATAAAGGACTACTAAACACTTTATTTTAATTACATCGAAACAACAATCAATTAATTATTGAAGGCAAAATACAGGTTCTAAAATTATACATTAAACATTCGCCTGATTACAATTCATGAGCATGATCCAAGCAAATCATTTGCAAATGGATAATCCAAGAAACTAATAATTGCAATGCAATAAATTATAATCACTGCGGTACTTATCACATCATAAAGCGGTGTAAAACTTCTCGTTATCGGCAACGTTATTTAAATAGCGATGTTAAAAAGATTTTACAACTTTATAATAAATTTTAAGTGATAATTGGGCATAAAATATTTACCTTGAACGGAGAACTTTCAAATCCTAAATTCTTGGGCGATATTGAGAAAATGAATCCAAAGTCGATATGGATGATGTGACCAGCACTGTCCAATAGTATGTTCCCATTATGCCTAGAAAGAGAAAGGCATGATGTTGAGTGAAACTGAAAGACATGACGGCACATAGTAGCATATAGTAAATATTTTCAAAACCATGGTTTTTAAAAAACTTCCATGAAGTTAATGAAATCTGTTAGACCAATTTGAATTACACCAAATTTCATAAATATTGAGTCAATTGACTCCGATTTCAGATAACGTGACGTCACGTTAGAGTATTCCCATACAAAATCCTTTGAGAGCAGTTCGTTTTGACACATGATAAAGAGTTTGTCAACGATTGGTAGTGTCATCTAGCCAATGAGCGAAAAGAAAAACAGAATCATGTGTATGTAGGCTTATACAAAAACCCTCTTAGTCTTTCGTTCGGTTTAATAGGCCAAACATAAAACCGGATTATATAAAACGTACTCGATTATAAATACAATGAATAGCCATACACAGTCATGCCCGGAAACAAGTTGCCAACGTAACACAAACACACTTAAATCGTGGCATGCGTTTGTAATCGCGGTAATAAAGTGACACGGTGTTTGCACTACGTCGTCATAGACATGGCTCAACGGGCATGTAGCTACATGAATACATACTATTTGTCACGAGGAATGTTTTACTAAAGCCGAGTTAATGCGTTGTAATTAAACGAGCCAACATTGCAAGCGCAACATGTTATTCTGTAATCTAGCCTAAATTCTTTTTCGTCTGTTGTTTACACCTTGCGACATTAGAAGGCGATACGATACCTTTGATAGAGAATGCTGTTGTAATCAATACATTCTTATCACGCATCATTAATTTATTCGCAACCGGCGTGTGTAGCCATGTTTAAGTCATTAACCATCCATATATATATATATATATGGATGGTTAATGACTTAAACTCATATATATATATATATATATATATATATATATATATATATATATATATATATATATATATATATATATATATATGAAAGTTTCTTTTAAATTAAAATGATACACTTTTTACGGATTATTTCGCGATTTATTTACATTTTGTTTTGTGTATCATTTCAATGTCTACTGTTCGCGTAAACCGAAGAAACAAATAAGTTTCTTTTAGACAGATTTCCACTTTGTTACCTAAGTCAATCTAGAAACGTAAAGTTTCTCATCTCTATTTTACTTTTCTCTAATTTGAACATACCGTGTCCGTCAAAACGATAACGTGTACATACGACTGCACATCGCGCTACGGAATTCACCACCCATAAGATGCCACAGTTTTTCCCTTACCTTTTTTCTTTACCTTTTTTCAGCTGCAGAAGCTAGTCATGAATTTCTCAAAACAGCTCTGAGTCGGGAAGTTGGCGGTGTAACACCCCCGTGCCTGGGAAAGCACGTTAAGACGTTGGTCCTGCGCCTGATTTCTCTCCAGTCATGTCGGATTGCCGTCTCACCGAACTTTGAGAGTGATGGAACAGTGTGTGCACCTGTGTATTGTACTCATACTTGTGCACTGTAATATCTCCTGCGTAGTTGGCTGATCTCTGTTGGGATTGGCCGCCGTGGTCGAAATTAACCAGGTGGACTATATTCATACCTAATAAAAGGTTGATCAATTTATGTACTAGCTAATCAGTTACCTTTCTTTGAGCTGCAGTAGTTACTAGCTACCTATCGTTACCGCAGCGACCCTCGTTTGCTTTTGATTTAGTGAATCGAAACAGTTACTTACCGACCTAGGTGAATGTCCAATTTACTCATCATCATCAACATTATCAGCCAAAGGACGTCCACTGCTGAACATAGGCCTTCCCCAGTTTTCCACATCGACCGATCACAAGCGGTCTGCATCCAGTGTGATCCTGCGATCTTCACAAGGTCGTCTGCCATCTTGTCGGTGGACGTCCTAAGCTGCGCTTTTGGTCGAAGGGTCTCCAATCTAGAACTTTTTTGCACCAACGTACATCAGTTCTTCGCGCTATATGCCCTGCCCGCTGCCACTTGAGCTTACTGATTCTCAAGGCTATGTCCGTTACCTTAGTTCTTCTACATATCTCCTCGTTTCTGATTCGATCTCGTAGAGAAATACCGAGCATAGCCCTCTCCATCGCTCGTTGTGTTATCTTGAGCTTCTTTATAAGGCCCATAGTTAAAGACCATGTTTCGGATCCGTATGTCATCACTGGTAACACACACTGGTTGAAGACTTTCGTCTTCAGACACTGAGGTAATTGAGACGAGAAGACACTCTTGCGCAATTTCCCGAACGCTGCCCAGCCGAGTTGGATTCGTCGATTGACCTCTTTCTCAAAGTTGGCCCTACCTAATTGGATTACTTGTCCCAGGTAGACGTACTCGTCAACAACTTCGAGAATTGATTCCAATTTACTAGCTAATGAATAAGTTACCTGTCTTTAAGCTGCAGCAGGTAGCTGGTGAGCGCGTACGCGGCGGCCGACTCGACGAAGTTGTTCTGCGCGCGCAGGAACCCCTCGCTGGTGGGCGGCCCGTGCTCCAGCTCCAGCCACGCGCGGAGCGACTTGCCCGATTGCTTCTTGATTTGATGGAGAGACACTGAGTTCACAACCTGGAAAGATAAATTACCTTGAAACAACCTTTTTTTTTGTTTAGAGACAGTCCCTAAAAATTGTTGGTACTTGATTTTCAATGCATCTTAGCTAATGCGTTGGCCCTCAATGTTCTTTGAGATTTTTATGAAGTGAAAAAAAAGCTCGACCCCGCACTGCAAGACCTCAAGATATTGTTAGCTCATTTTGTGTGGATAGAAACGTAACCTTATATTTTTGAGTGATGGTACCTAGTTAATATTTTTTGCAAAACTATGTAATGACAACTAACACCTTTGTCTACCTGTGACCGCGGACGATGAAAATGGTCCGAAACGTCAGGTTAAAACACAAATATAAACAAATCGCGAAATAATCCTAAAAATATGCTATCCTATAATAAGTAAAAAGTGTCTCATTTCAATGTCTACTGTTCGCGTAAACCAAAGAAACAAATATTGACTATGACAATTACAAAATGTATAAATCATTTTCAGAGACAGCATTGCAATGAATTGTTTACAAAAATGGTTAAAATAGGAGCTTAAATTACATTTATTTATTTGGTTGTTGAAAAAAAACATGCTCACATAAAGTATAAATCCCAACTCTTTATCCAAGCAGACGATCGCAAAAACACACAGCTTCAACGGAACCCTGTCAGCGACCCACACGGCCTGCAATTTCCTCGGCAGCTGAGCGGCCAACATTTCTTGTCGTAGATCGTAGCCAACGTTGATGATGCAACCCAGTTTAGCAATAAACTCGGAGTTTATTGCTATCCGTCCGGTTGATATCCAGCTTTACACCTGATACCCAAAGTGATGTATCTCTCTCATGCAATCGTACGGCGACGCGAAAAATACTTGTCTATGCTTGTTATATGAGTTTGGTGTCCTTTTTAGTTCAGGGCGAGATTTTGCAAACTACGTTTTCTCCCGATGACTGACTCGGCTTGTATCCTCTTTAGTATATCCTGTCACAATAGGCATGATGACACCTATCTTAAATATTTTCAAGACTATGGCGTTTGAAAAAATAGCCCGTATGAAGTTCATACAACCAGTATATTTCCAAAAAGCTGTAGAAACCAATTATTAAACACACAAAACTCAATAAATATTCGGTCAATTAACTCCGATTTTTGATACATGACCGTGTCGTCACGTTTTTGTATTCCCATACAAAATCTATGGAGGTAGACCGTTTTGACAGATAATAAAAAGTATGTCAACGATTGGTGGAATCATCTAGCCTATTAGGTATAACACACTCCTATCGCACTCAGAAACTTACCGGCTGTATAAGTCCCGACTCTTTATCCAAGCAGATGATCTCATAAGGGTGCAACCTTAGCGGAACCCTCTCAGCGACCCACACGGCCTGCAATCTCCTCAGCAGCTGAGCGGCCAACATCTCTTGTCTTAGATCGTCGCCAACTTTGACGATGCAACCCAGTAACCGCCAGCCGGCCAACGCACCGTATGGCGATGTGGCACGCATGCGAGCGAGCTTGTTTTCCCAGGATTCCTGGAAAGAAGGAGATAATTTAATACACATGTCAAATATTTACAAGGGTAAGGGCAAAAGTTATTTTTTTTTAGTAAATTACGTAACCATTTTACTTCATTTTCTTTTTTTTCTGTATGAGCACCGCTAGTATGTTCTCTGCTTGGACCTGTAATTGACTGGTAGCGAATGCCGCCGGTATTAAGTCTTCAATTTTACACAAATTGGTGCAAAAGTTTTTAAGTAAATCAATAAAAGTTCAGACGGCAACACCCTATTTTTGTAGCAAAATTGCTGTTATTGCAAGTACCTAAAAGATGCTCATTGGACAAAGGACAGATGGTCATTAGACAAAGAATGTGCCAGTTTTATATTGAATGATTTGACTTTCCTTTCTACCCAGTTTTGACGGTCCCGATAACTAAGGAAAATAGTTTATTTAATTTAAGTTTTATTTAAGTTTTCATCCTGTCCAATATAAATGATTACCTAATCATATAATTGAATGTTACTGAATCTGTTTACGAGGGCAATCACCAATACGTTTTTAATTAATTGTAGTGGAGATCAGGCCAGATTGCCTTGAAATTAATTCAGTACGAAATTGCTTAGTAAAATCGTTACCAAGCAAATATCGTAGCTACAGCCCGTGCAATAAAGGCTAAAAACATTTAAAATCAAAATGTAATCATGATTATTTACGTATAACTAAAAAAAAAGTAATCTAAGCTTGAGATCACAATACAACAAGATAATGTTTTTAGGGTTCCGTAATAAACAAGGAACCCTTAGAGTTATGCCATGTCTGTCCGTCCGTCCGTCAGTCTGTCCTCGGTTTTACTCAGAGACAATAAGTGGTAAAAAAATATCTTAAAATTGTTTTTAGTATCTCCTATACAAGTAGAGTGGTGTTTTTTTTCTACACTAACCTATTGTGTGGGGAATCGTTAAATAGGTCTTTTAAAAACATTATGAAGTTGCGACCACCATTTCTCGAATCAGGGAGCTGTTTCTGAAATAGTTAGTTTTATTTTTTGTTAGGGGTAAGTGCTCTCTCTATTTGTTCAACGGCTATATGTGGATTCGTAAATTACAGCAATAGTATATAAATTCGTACAAATTTGATTGAAAATTAGTTGACAGTAGATAGTTATGTAAAATAAGCATTTAAATATAAATTTATTATATTTTTGTGAAAGTGAACTGAAAGTTGGCACTCGCAACTACGGAACCCTACAATGCGCGTGGCCCGACACACACTTAACCGGTTTTTCATACAATCTTATGAATGCAGATTCACGAGAGAGAGATAATTGTGGTCTACTTTTGAATGACCTATTTTTTTTTGTCTCTGCTGTAGACTGTCAGATAAGCAAGGAATATTACAGCGCTGCTGTCGCAGTGGCAGTCCCAGTTACGAATCTAGTAGAAAGACGCAAGCCGAAAAAAGACAGCAGAGTTATTCCTTCCCAGCTGAGGCGGATGGATTCGCAAGGGCGTTTGAAACCCCTTAATAAGCCTAAAAGAGCAATATCTGACGGAGTAATATTTGCAGTTGCGTTTGTTAGCCCTCCAAAGGAAGATAGAACGAAAACAGTCATCATTTATAAAATCTATTGGTCCCGGATAATATCGATAGATATTTGTCGTTAAGCCTAGTCGGAGGCCCTCGGGCGGCTTAATAACATCTGACAGTAAGGTTGGTCACTTGCCTTACACACACCCCTCTACCAATCCGCACTGAGCCCGCGTGGTGGAGTATGGCTCGCACCACCTCATAGTTGAGGTGAGGCCTGTGCCCAGCATTGGGACGTATATGGCTGATTATGATGATGATCATTTAGTTAAGCCGAGAGCACACAACTGCAGCATTCTGACGCCGCGTCTGGTATTAGGCTAGATTAGATGACACAAAATTAAATTGTAGTGTGCTGTTACCGTATAACTAACACGCACACACTCTTTCCCATCTTTAGTATATAAACGCAATACTATTATAATAAAGGCTTCTTAGACCGCAGTCAGTATCTTATTTCCCGTCGCCCTAATCACGACATTGCATGGGACCCTGCCAGTGCTGCCTTATGGCGGCGCTGAGCAGATGGTTTACGAAAAGTTTTTTTTTTATTATATAATGGGTTCGCTCTTGACATCGTTCTCCATCTAAGAGGTAAAGAAGATGTCGACGATGTAGCGAGCTTACCCAGAAGGTGCCTATTGACTTTCGCTTTGAATGAGCTCAAGTTGTAAGAAAGAGGGAACACCGTCGGCGGAAGTGCATTCCATTCCTCCAAGCGAAGCGCTTGCGTATAGTTGTTATATCAACTGTAGCTTAATTTGGGACTAGAGAATTGGTGTTATTGTTGTGAAATATTTATTTATTTATATAAAAAAAAACACAAGTATGGATGGTAACCCGCCGTACGTCTGGTGGTCCTCTGGTAAAATGGACTTGGTGGAATGAGCATATGGAGCTCGTGAGCACACTCCCCGAAGTAGAGTCTGTAGAAAACCGACAAGCAGGCAACTTTACGGCGGTGGTCTAGACTATCAAGCTTAGTCTCCACCAGCTTCATGTCACCAATCAGCCTCCTGGCTTGACGCTCCACGGAGTCCAGAGCGGCTAGTTGGTATGGTTGGTATTCTCGCAAGAGAACGTCGTTTTCTTCCTCGTATGCTCAGTAAGGCTATTGAAATTAGAAGACACCCTAATTTTAATAGAGAAGATGGTTGGAAAATTCCACCAGCTTGGGATCCTGTTTTAGCCAAGACTCAAGCTCGACCCCGCACTGCAAGACCTCAAGATACTGTTAGCTCATTTTGTGTGGATAGGAACGTAACTTAATATTTTTGAGTGATGGAAGTTTAAAATTTTTTCCAACTATGTAATGACAACTAACACCCTCGTCTACCTGTGACCACGGACGCTGAAAAGGGTCCGAAACGTCAGGTTAAAACAAAATGTAAATAAATCGCGAAATAATCCGTAAAAAGTGTATCATTTCAATGTCTACTGTTCGCGTAAACCGAAGAAACAAATAAAAGCCATACCTTGAGAGCAGTAGCGGAGGGGTCGTGCGGGTCGTGCTTGAACGCGTTGGGCGGCGGCGCGGCGGTCGCGTCCGCCAGCCGCCGCCGCACCTCGCCCGCGCCCACCGCCACCGACTCGCGCGACCCGCACGACGACGTGGACAGGGCCGACACGGCCGACACCTGCGGAAGAAACCACATTTGTTAAGAACCTGAAAAATTATGCATATTTATTATCGGGTTTTTTAAATTTTATTAGTGTAGACAAACACTCAAAAGAGGACTTTTCCATGTCAGATTCATGTCAAGTCCAATAAGGTCCCGTTTGCACTCTAGCGTGGAGATGTATTTTGAATAACCAATCAGATAGTAAGTAAGTAATTAAAATAATATAAAAACCAATTAAGTTGATTATTCAAAACACGTCTCCTCTCTCCTCCGCTTTGGTGGAAATCGGACTTAAGGCAGTTTGCAACCATCGATATCTCGCTAGCATTCAGGCTCGCAATAAAACAGGCGTTCATATTCAGCATTTATTTTATCTATACTTATAATAAATCTGTAGAGAGGTCAATTCTGTATATGAAATATATTTCCAAAATAACTTTAAAGATTATAATCATTAAATATATATATAGGATATAAATCATTAGGGATCGATACTGATGACTTATGTCTGTCTGGCCGTATAACCGTTATAGAAACAAAAACGACTGGACGGATTTTAACGAAACTTGGTGCAATTATTTTTCATATTCCTGAGCTGGTAATAGTGTACTTTTCATCACAATACATCACAATACACTCACTAGAAGCAGAGCAGTATAGGGAAAATGTTGGCAAAACCATTTTTTAAGCTTCCGTCGCGTGTGCAACCTTAATTCTTCTAGTTAAATCCTAGTTTCTGAGTGTCCCACGTACAATTGATTTTATTAAATCTTTTCAAAGTACTCTCCCTTCGCCTCAATACAAAGTATCATGCGTCTAAACCAATTTATAATATGAAAATGAATTGCGTAAATGTGTAACATAAATGGAAGCGCATAACGCAACTACGCCTGGACCAATTTGGCCAATTCTTTTTTTATGATATTCCTTAAAGGACGGGGATGGTCCTAACGAAGATAAAAATTAAAATAGAATAACTGGCAGGAAAACGTCTGCGGGGTCATCTGATTTAAATTAATAATTTTATGCACCTGTAATCAAGTTTTGCAAAATCGATTATAGAAAGAAAAACACTGTTTTAGGAATTATCTTAGAATTACTGCGCGTAATTTCGCATCATGTTTTCGATTTCACATACAAAAATTATATATAAACCAGAGCAGGCTTCACACCTTTAGTTAGTTACTACGTTGAGTAAATATTACAACGAAAGGTGCGAATAACAGAAAGTGTGTTTGAAAAAGTTATCGTCTGTGAAATTGCTGTATCATGACATTTTTATTTGATTTTAAAATCCTTTACTGTGGATAGGGATGTTAATAAACGAAGTTGTATTGTTACTAGACTTTGCCCCTAAGTAGCAAGCATGGTCATCACGCAAATGCTTTTGAAAAACAATCAGTGAGGTTGATCTGATCATACAATCAGACATAGCAACATTTACTTCTCGGAGTGCATAGAAACAACTACACATAAAATATTAAACTGCTCACAATCACAATCGTATCTCTTTACATTATATTTTCGTTTCGTAACAAATAACACAATACAGCAAATAGCAGCGGTATTGTTTAAGTGTACCAGCCGTGAGCCTGATTAGATGACACGTGCCTTTTGCACGTGGCCCACAATCGCGTGCTATGAGGAAACCTTCTTACAGTGACGTTTGTAGGTTGTGACGTCATCAAGTAACAACTTAAAAGTTATATGATTTTGATTAGAAAAACTCCATAGTAATTAAATCGTACAAGTACTATTTATGATGGTACTCAAATCCCACTGAATCAGACCCATTTGTTTTTATGTTGATTCAGGAAAGTTTGATTGCCTAGCTTAATGAACCATTAACCCGTAATATCCCAAACATCAACATATACTGGCTATAGAAAAATGGTGTTTCATTAGAATCCATCCATATTGCAAAATATGGCAAGTCAATTTTTGTGACGGCCAGTTTTAAGTTAAACAAAGTAATATTTAGCAATACACCAAAATTAATGAGTTATCAAATATTCGTAACACGGCCAACAGCGAATTATCGGATCTATTGTTCCCGAGCAGAGTACATCAACTGTCCTTAATTCGTCCCGAGTTTTTAGGTGATGTCTGCGTCAGATTGAACTCGAAATAAAGCCACTAAGATACGATATGCTAGCTCAGAGATCTGTAGAGTAGGTTTATAGCATATAGCCGCGATAGTAGAATGGCCACTAGTAACAAAGGTAACTCTTTATTTGTTTATTTTTGAAGTGTGCTTTGTTCGATCGATAATCGTTTTTTACCGAAATACCGTGTGAGTCTTTATTAATAAATAAAATAACTTTATTTCAGACCATATATCCATATTATTGTTCGTAAACAAATGACTTAATGGCTATTGTTAGTGTACAAATTTATATCTGTTAATGCAAACTTTAATGCACTTTATATTTTAATATCTATATAAAAACTAGCTGACCCGGCGAACTTCGTACCGCCTTAGCGTTGCAATGATTGAACAATGTCATCGAATGACATTGACATTAGTTACGCGCGTTTTTTAAAATATGCAAAATATATAAGTCAACTAAAGTTTTTGTTATATTACATTATAGTAAGTGGTAATTATGCTGTTAAAATGTAGCTTATATGCCACGTTCGTAGATTTACCATAGCAGCGCCATCTATTGATTAGAATTCAATTCACTCTTCAGTCTAAGTAACACGTGGCCGGCTATGCTAACACCAAAAATTTAAAAAGTGGAAATAATTGAATTATTTGGTATTTCGTTCACTACAAAATAAATTTAATTAATTTTATAGCGTCAACAACACGTGGTAATTATGCTGTTAAAATGTAGCTTATATGACACGTTCGTAGATTTACCATAGCAGCGCCATCTAATGATTACTTACTCAACCCAGTCGAAAGGTATCGACATCTGTTAGAATCATTTGGAGTTAACAGATAATTGTGACTGTCAAATAATAACAGACAAATAATTAGCAATAAATTAAAATTGCGACTATAATTTGAGTTTTAAACTATCCTATCTCTCAAGTTGGATCGAACTGCACATGGTGTGCGAATTTTATTATAATCGGTTAAGTGGTTTAGGAGTCCATTGAGGACAAACATTGTGACACGAGATTTATATATATTATAAGATTAAGATATGCGAAATTGCTAATTTTATCGACATAAAACCTCTGAAGTGGGGTCTATCCCCTTTGGTTTTTTTTTAAATCGCTAGTCAAACTTACAAAAGAGGCATATTTTTTTTTAAATAACACGTTTTAACAAAAAATTACCTATTTAATCCCTTTGCACTTTATGAAGACTCGGACTGTTTAAAAGCACTGGAAGTCTGTCCACAAAAAATAATAATTCATTACATTTTACCTTTAGGCCTTACATCTGGCGCCAACGAACGGATTGGATTTGAAAAAGCTTTGCCCTTACATAGATTGGTGCATTTTTCTAAGAGGCCAATATAATTACATTGCGCGGCGGGCCTATGTTGGTTGGGGTCATTGAGTAAGAATGTTAGATCTCTACACAATTAGCGGATGCCAGCAATCACACTAATATTATAAATGTGAAAGTTAGGATGTTCGTTCGTCAATCACACTGATAGTGATGAACGGATTTTGATGAAATTTCGTATACAGACAGAGTATAAGCTGATTTGGGTTACAGGATACTTTTTAATCTGATTAAATGCTCCCTTGGGATAAAACAGGAATCTCGGCAAGTCACTTTTTTTTCCATAAAACATCAGGCTGGACAACGTCTGCAGGGTCGTCTTCTATTAAAAATGCTTCAAGCCAAATCTCCCTTGCCAAATTTTGTCTGATCTATCGCAAACTAGAAACTCGAACTCTTTAGTAAGCTACTATCTAACTAATACATCAATTTAAAATACAAATTCAAACAATTTACCTGCGATAAACTATCCGGCGCCGGCGCTCTAGGCGCGTACTGCGTGCTCAGATCCTCGTCATCATGGCTCCAGCAGTCTCCCGCGTCGGCATCGTCCAGCGCCGAGTACAGCGACAGCGCCGGCCACTCCGGCACCAGGTTCTCCTCACTCTTCGTGTGTCTGATCGGGGGTGAGTGGGGTGCGGGCGGCGCGGGGGGCAGCAGGCGAGGGGGGAGCGGCTCGTGGCCTTCAGTCTCGAGTACCTCCACGTACATTATGTACGGCGCCTGTCGAGGAAAGTAAGAGTTAGATTTTGATAAGGTAGAGATAGTTCAGTGGCCAGCACATCAGGCAACCCATTTTTGTTGCAAAATCGGCCGTTACACAATACAGGGTGTAAAAAAATCCTTACCGAAGCCGTCAACCACGCGTTCAGTACATCAAACCAAATCGTATGACAAAGATTTTTTTCTAAAATTCATCAATTTTTTTTCAAACTTTAACCATCAATACTTCAGTAACCGTTAACTTCCCAGGTATGGTGTAAAGGAAAAAAATGATCGTCTATACACGTAATATGACTTCTGTATTGTAGTAAACCTAGGGTAAAGAGATGTGATGTAAATGCACATTAGCTTAATTTGTGCTGCAAAAATGTTGTATTGCACCTCTACCATAAGTACAAAAATAATTATAGCACAGAATATTGGTAGGATATGTGGTATTCGGCTTCGTTAAGGTTTTTTTTACACCCTGTATTGTGTAACGGCGCCTGTGGTCGAAAGTATGAGTCAGTACTTGATTACAACTTAGTAATTATAATTAGTACTTGATAAGATAGAGATCATATCTAATATCTACATTATGTACAGCACCTGTGGAAGAAAGTATGAGTCACCACTTACATAATAAGGTAATATGGAATTAGTATAACGAGCTTGTGATCCGTATAATATCTGAGGTTGACACAGCACGTTAAGAAATCGTCGTCAGCACGTCAGCACTGCGGCATATTTTGCTCTTGTGATACGAGCGATTTTGCAACAAAAATAGGCAGCCTGATCTGCTCGCGACCGTATCGAAATAGTGCAATATTTTATTATGCTCTATTGCGACAAATGCGTGTCTGTTAACAGACGACTAATACGAGTAGATACCAATAGTACTAAAAAACAGCTATGACTTCTGTATTTTTTCAAACTCTATTATGAGACGTTCGCAGGCAGACAAGACGGTCGGACGAATTATTAGATGGTGGCGAAATCAGTGTACGGGCTTCAAAAACATTCAAATAGATGAAATTGTTGACTTTGTTATGAATAAATCAACGATATGAAAACGTGTATGTAAATAAAATTTATAATATAAATTCTAAACTTCGTGGCTTTCACTTTTGCAGACACATAATGAATTCATTGCATAAATAAGAATAATGCAAGATGATATTCAAATTGTGCAGACAATTTCGGCACAATGATTTTACTAACGAGGGGCGTGTGCTGTGTGTGCATTGGTCTTAAAACTATTATTTTCGGTCGATTTCCCGGAGCTAATTTCTGCCCAATTAAAATGATTTGCATAGGTTGCCTATTAAGCCTAATCCAAATAAAAATGTAATAGGAAATATTATTAATACCTTATACCTATCAACCAATTTTCTTCTAATGATTCAATCATTAGTGCATAAGCACTAGTTTATAACATTAGTCATTTTTATCTAGAACTAGGGGATAATTTAAAAGACTTTATCTAATCTTAACCAATGATCGCATATTCGTAACAAATGTAACGAAATTCACTAGAAGACCGTGGCCCAAATTGAGAACTTTAATTGCTTTCAAATACTAGCTACATAACACTACCAAAAGTAGCTCTAACTGGTTCACAAATTCAAGTACAAATTAATAAAACGACGATTGAAGATAACATGGTATGCTGCCATTAAAATCATTTATTTTATAGCATTCCTGTACCTACTATAGTTACATTGCCCCTTTATGACATTAAAGAATTCAAGTTAAAGCCTCACTTTTTTACAGCGGGTTCCGTTTTTACTTTTAAATGATCAATCACTTTTTTAGATATTGATATTAATTATACTTGTCTTCATTAAAGAACGCAGACAGACACCTTTGTCAGCATCAAATTAAATTAAAAGTCAATTATTAGAATCTTTAATACGTACGATACGATACGAGGCATTGTATTCGATTTCGCGCGAAATATCCGATGCCAAGTTCAATTCCGTGAAATTAATATACCGAGACTCGGCTTGAAATTCAATACAGTTTAATATCATGAAACCTTTGGACGAATGTTAATAACAGTTCGTAGATATTAAACTCTATATTACAACTTGTTGCTTGAATGAAAACCGTCGACAATAATTCAAGCTTCTTCAATAAGTAGCGTTTATTTGAATAGAAAGCAGTCTGACGATTCGAAAATACTCTTCAAAGATAGTAGTCTTAAAAGTCAAAGAGTGAAAGACTTTTGTATCTGTGACTTATGAATTTCATATCTCAATCGTTTAGAAACAAATCCATTCGACGAGCAGTATATATCAGTGTAACCCAGTTATTAATTTGTCCTTTCGAATCACGCCCACCGCTCACACACAAAATCCGCAATCCGTCATGTCATGTCTCGCGCTACTTGCAACTGAAGGTCGAAATCGAAACACGAAAGTTTATATCAATAACGTTTTATTTTATTAACAAGTGAAGGTTTCCTGAGAGCCTTGTCGTTTCCGCAATTATTACGTTTTGTCGTGAACTTTGAAGAATTTTTGTAACGCAGGTTCAAATAAAAGGCCTGAATGCCTTGTGCTCAACAGGTTTAGCTAGGTATAATATTAAAAAGCCAACAAAGCATGTTTGTAATAACTTTGAAACCATTACACGCCCCACCTAGCTTAACTTCGTAAGCCCGTATACTTTTCGGCGTATAGTAACTTATTCAAGGCTATTATGAGCTAATCTGGCTTGTTAAGGAACGGTCTAGCATTTATTTAATGAGCCAAAATTTGCTATCCTGAAATTTGAGAAGCAAGATTACAAAGAAAGTCTGCACATAATGCAAGAATGGTTAAAGATGCATATTAAGGTAGACTATTCAACTAGTGGGTTCCCTGGTGTCATTTTTCTATTTTATACTCGTAACTGAATTTTTCGACTTTTAGTTTCATTGCAACTGAGATTAGGATTACGTGCAGCTGATTTTTTTGTACCACCAGTAATATTGACAGTCCATCATGAATTGGAATCGTGTGTAAGCTACAGTTAGTGGCTACCGTGTGTGCGAGACCGACCAATTAGTGAACCATTTGTCGGGCGCCAGCGTTTATTAGTTTATCGCTACCGACCGGAATCCGGCTATCAGAACATCACATACAGGATAATCGTGCTTACAATTTTTAACCTCTAACATATGACCTGCAAAACAAACCTTCTTTATTTTTAGAGTCATTACTTATTATATCGTTCATTTTCGACTTCCATTATAAATCGCTAACTCGACTGTAATCTGAATAGTAGTTTTTTATCAATAAAGGTCAAGATAAAATCTGTTCAATTTAAGAACCCAAAAGCATGTAATTTCTGTAAGCATAAACACAGATTTGCAAGCCAATATCGCACATGCTGGTTATCATTATTGAACATTTTCAAGGTTTCACAGAACACTGAACTCAATTTTTCAAGAACCGGGAAATACCTTAGAGACGATAAAATAAGCATACACATTAGTCATGGTCAGTTAGGAGTGTGTTAATTGATGACATTATGCTTATTATTCCGACTACTGGAACATCGATCAAATTAATCCGTCTATGCTTCATGTTCATCACTACATAGTATAAAGTTGCTTCCCGCGTCTGTCTGTAGATCTTTAAAACTTCTCAACGGATTTTGATGCAGTTTTTTTAATTAGATAATTGATTCAAAAGTTAGGTTTTTAACACAGAGGGCAGGACATCGTCCGCCAGGTTCGCTAGTCATACTATATAGACAAATAGCTGACATGACAATTAACCTTTTTTGTCGTCTTGTTAGCTTTACGCATACCTAACTCGTACGGGTGTGGCGATGGGTTATGTGGGACTCCCGAATTCAGAAGGAGATCGTATACCCACTAAAAGTCAGGCGGTGCTCTCCGGTTCCGTTAGTGGAACGAGACCATTGGACGCATGCAACCATTCATTCTTACTAACCGCACTGAAATTAACCCTATAATTCAAGGGTTCATTAAAAGTGTTCTCTACAGTTTTCATTTTTCTTCAGAACTAATCATATAAGTTGGATGGAAATGGAGTTTAAGACTTTAAAACTTAACCTAACATTTTAAACAGCTTGTACTGTGCTCAACAATGCCGTCATCGATGCCCTCAAGCTAATTGATAAGAACAAAGCAGAACCAAATGTCCATTAGGAGGCCAAGAGCAATAATAATGAATGTGGGCGTATAGAATGTCATGGTAAGTGTTATTTATGCTAGGCATAATAGAAACGTGTTCCGTGTCGCGAAAAGGAAACCAGTTTTTGTATGCAATATCCTTAAAAGATTTTCGTGGGAGAGATGATAAATGAGGCAATCGTCAGGCATGTATAGATGAAAGGAATTCTGCTATTTGTCACCTTGTAAGTGTGCAGAAATATTCTAGTGTACATAATTTTTGATGAGGCAAACTTTTACGTAAAAGTTTAGATGTAATCTGCGTATGGATGGGGCTTGGGCTTGGCTGTGTTTATTGTCAGACCAGATCACATATCAAGGAAAAATATGGAATAACCAGCCAGACCTGGGATCTCAAATCTACAAGATTATAAATCATAAATCAATGCAAAATCAATTCACAAGATACAAGTACCAATTTAATTAGTCAGCGTCAAAAATATAGTGGCACCTTAGTACTTAGTGAGTGTCCTAATAGCAAAATTGGCAAAATTGAACAGATTGACAAAATGTTGCTCAAAATGTTACTTTGATATGATTCTAAAAAGCTAATACATTTTTAAAGCTGACTGTACGATACTTTCACACTACATCACTACACAAACTTGCATACGCATCAAAATCATCAGAATAGATAATGTTTGACAAATACATATGACCCTACTCGTGATTCGTGACTTGACAAACATTAGGCAATCAATATTACAATGCTCTCACCTTATCCTTACTATTGAGCACGGCGGCGGCATGCGGTGGTATCCTCAGCACATAATGCGGACGGTGGTGCAGGGGAAGCCAGACCCTCGCGGGCAGGTTGAGGTCCAGGGTCGCCAGCTCGGCACGAAGCCGGCCGTTTCTTCTTTCCTTGTCGGCGACTCCGGCCAACCGCCGGCCGATGTTTGTGAGCGCCGTTAGGAACTGCGGAATGAATAAGGATTTGGTCAGAATATTTTCTCTTGGACATTAGTAGATATTCGAGAACTACAATTGACCAGAACACTCATAGCTTGGGCTACATCTACATACTGCAGTCACGCCAGGGCAATAAGTTGCATGTAACTTAGTGAACTCGTCCGCTTGGATGAGAAATTATGGGACAGTAACGTAAAATTACTATGGACTTTCTACGAAGTACGGAGTGCAGCAAATGATAGGCATGGCATGGTGTTCTAGCGAGATCCAACAGTAACAGGTATTTGATCCAACCATCTCCAGATAGCGAGGATCGTAGGTTGGGCTTTATCAACCATCACTTACATTTAGTAATTTCGTTAAAGAGCAAATTTAGTACTAAAGTAACTGCATATTAGGTAGCAGTCGCAAGCAACTAAATTGCTTCTTTCTAAGTAAACGGTCCATTACATTTTCATTAACATTGTCAAAACTCTGTAACTATTTAAAAGTAAAGCAGTAAGTTTATTTTTGTTTCACTCAGTTACTTACTTAAAAGAACTACAGTAGAATCTTTAGATACAATCTGAATCCGAAGTGAAAACGAATAGAAAACAATAATGAGAGTAGACTAAATCAACTTTAAATTAATTATTGTTTAGATGTGCCGACAACAATTTACTTTAGATTAGGAAAAAGAAAACAAGCATGCTTTGGAAGAAATAAATGCAAGTAAACATGTGTTTGTGCAACAAAAACACAATCAGTAAAATGCACGCAATATACACTGAAAGTGCAGAATCCAGGTATATCTTTTAGTACGGATGGCCTAAAGGTAGCAATTGAGTCAAACTAGACGAATCGAGGAGTCATTGGAGCGAATAAGTATTCCCATTTCAATTCTACATTTACTATGATTACTATAAATAAGTTTGCGTGCATCTGAGAATGGTTGCGCAGGTTATGTACCGCTAAATCTATTTCGTAGTTTACAAAAAACCGTGTGTTTACTTGTAGCTTGTTCGGCGAGCGAACTAGCATACGTTAGCAGTGTCATACTGACATTTACTATTTGAACTTTGCTACATTTTACGTTAGCGGTTTTTTTCGTAAACAGAGAACATGTAACAACGTCCGTCTTTGCAATAATTGCAAAGACGGTTTTGTAATTTTATCGCATTCGCGTTGATGACGCAAATATTCACTTTAAAAGATTATGACGTTGACGTTGTTACATGTTCTCTGTTTACGAAAAAAACCGCTAACGTAAAATGTAGCAAAGTTCAAATAGTAAATGTCAGTATGACACTGCTAACGTATGCTAGTTCGCTCGCCGAACAAGCTACAAGTAAACACACGGTTTTTTGTAAACTACGAAATAGATTTAGCGGTACATAACCTGCGCAACCATTCTCAGATGCACGCAAATACGACCGATATTCACTCAACAGAAAGTTTTTTATACAGGACGTAGTTGGTCGATACAAAAAATCTATTTCCAAACCGCAGGAACAAAATTTTTTTGTACATGAACGATCTTCTATTTATAGAAATGGGTAGGAGAAAGGTGCAACACAAGTATACAACCTGTGTTTACTTCCGAACGATTAGAACGTGAAGTGCGTACTTAGAATATCTTATCTGGAAATGAGTGGTATCTTATCGGAATAGATAATTTAGCTCATATTCATGTATTATTAAATGATAATGCCGAGTAAAAAGTGGTTCTTTCTCTGTCAACCATTTGTCAACTTTTTTGATTATTTTACACGGAATCGGATAGAATGTGAACTAGTGATACGGATCCGTGAGAATATCTGAAGTGCAGCGATACATTCATACGACTTTCAATGTGTGGGAAACATTGTTTTTGTTCAGTACATAGCTAACTGAACGACTGCATACAAGTATTGGTAGAAGTATAGACTAATCTCTTTTTAGAGACACGGCTTATGATGTCATTTGTACGGCTGCCTGGATACCCTGAGTCACAGCCTTAATTCGGACACGTTACATACGTAATGATTAATAAGAAAGCTTGGTCAAGCCGTACATTCGTAATCTCCAAACATAAAACGCGATGGTTTGTTTTGAGCCGCGCAGGTGGCTTGGAGTCACTTGAGAACATTGCATTACAAGGGCAAGAAGCGATATTGATTCACAGGAAAACAACATGTTTGTTGTATGAATTTTTTTACATGAATCTGAACAGTCGTTTTACCCCAATTTCAAAATTAATTGTCGTTTTTATGTAGCAGCTCTAGTTTTTCAGCTATGAAATGACAGGATTTTACTGAAAAAATACACTTAGCTCAGGGAAAGAAAATATATTAAATATATTTAATCTGATTAAAATTTACTTTTATATGATTTTCTTGCATGAGGTGTCTCAGGAGTACTATTTAGTATGCTCGAACAGTAATCAGCTATCATATTTACTTTCCAGTATCCTTGATATCCCTCCTCCATGGTGCGAATATCCTGGTGGAAGCGCTCCGCTTGTCTTTCGCTCAGGTCACCGAGGTTTTCAGGGAAATGGTCTAGATGGCTGTGGAGGTAGTCAAGCTTGATACTCATGTTGCATCCAATCAGCTGGTAGTGTTCTAGCAACTGTTCAACGTGCTGAATGTAGATATCACACTACGGTCCCATAAACATTCGAAACAGGGATACTTTGTGTAACCACTTTATTGACCCAGAAGAAAATTAACCATTTTTAAATCGACACATAAAATCCAGTTATGTTGTTTGTACTTGATTTTGTCCAGAACTAAAGATATAACAGGATATTCTTACTTAAACTTTTATAAAATGAGCTTTAGGTAAAGACCCCAGCTTGTTGCGATTATGCAGAAGGACCCATTTCAGATTTTGTTTTGACGAATCAATGAACAAACGCCATTCATTTAGATTATACTGCGTCAATCCCATTGCAATCATTAGGCCTGGAATATCTGAACAAAATACGAAATTATCTTTTTCAGTAAAGAAAGGGAGTAAATCCTTTTCTCTGTAGCGATAGTACGAGAGCTTCGTTTTTTTGTTAACAGATCTCTCTCTTTCAATCGGGAAGCTAGAAATTCTGATGCAGTTTTAGATAGTCCAAGGTCCCTGATCAAGTCATTTAAATAATCTTGATTGTCAGTGGTCGGGGATTATAACCGGAACAAACATAATCTCTATCGCCACAATCTGTCGTTATTGGTTTGTTGGCTGCATTGTGCTGGATTTTCTGAAGACGTATAAGGCTGATGTGGTGCTAGTGTGTCACTAGTGTTCAAAAGTGGTCTTATTGCAGATTTCAATGCGGGATATATCCACTTAGAGCAATTTTTATTGTTTATTCCTATGATTTTTGTAGCACAGAAATAACAGTCAACATGATGATTTGAAGGTTCACGCCATATCATAGGAGTTTTGTACTTAAAAGTGGGTGTTTTCTTGTTTGCCCATAATTGCAAAGACTCAACACAATTTTTTACATACCAAACAAGGTATCCAGGGCTTGGTGTTTATCGGCAATGGGAACCCAAAGCAGTCTAAGTATGTTTTTTTCACGAAATTCGACACATTCAAACGGATTTTTTTAGGGTATACTTTCCACATATTACACAAAAACAATCAGGGCTGTTTAAGAACTTCCTTCTTGAGGTAGACATAACGAGAAACTTCAGTACAAAATATAAATTACACCGCTGTTGATAGAAATTATCGACTACTTATGTAAATTTGAGACGGTACCTGTATCTCATTAACTAGAGCTGCTACAAAAAATCTGTGGGCAGATTCGAATTCAGCACACCCAAATTAGTAAACAACAGTAGAGAAACTTCATGCAACAACAAAAAAGACCGATTTTGTTTTTCTGTGTTATGATTGAGTGTTACAAACACGTACAGCGCTACTATACATTAATAAGACATTATGTTTAACCGATTATGCAGGTCCAGTATTCAATTAATATACAATACTAGCTGCCAGACCGCGACTTCGTCCGCGCATATGTAGGATTTAAACTTAACAGTGTGTCAAGGAAATTAAATTTGAAGAAGACTAGACCAAGTCGGGACGTGGGTCCATACAAACTTTGCCGCCCTTTTTACCCCTTTAAATGAAAAATATCAAGAAATTCTAAACCAGTCATTCATTATTTCTGATAAAGTTCCTAGATACCGATTTGTATTCATTTAACTTCAAAACTGACGAAGTTTAATACACATTTTGCCCGCCCCCCCCTCTCCTTTTTTCTTCTTTTAGGAATGATTTCCAAAAATCTTTTCTTAGTGCTCCTTTGCACTACAAAACGTAGCCTGATACAAAATTTCCAGTCACTGAGCCTGTTTCTTTGAGATGTGCGTGCATCTGTCAGTCAGTCAGTTTTCCTTTTAAATGTATTTAGATTTTTCACAAAGTTAAATAAAAAAACTACTTAAGCCATAATTTCTAAGATTATGCATTTGTATGTATACTGTTATCAATATGTTTTGTACACTATCGTTCAAGTAATGCTAATCACAAAACGGTATTGTATTATATAATATTTTACGACCGAGTCAAGAAATGTGACTTATTGTTTTGTAATCAATAGAATATAAAAGCGAAGAATGCATGCGCAAAACATACCTGCGTTTGCGGCGCTAATCTGGGCGCGCCGCACGAGCACTGTTCCCCGCAGAGGCATCCATTGTCGAAGGCACGTCCCGAAGCCAGATCCCCTAAATGCCGGCCCGAGGGTGTAGCCAGCCGTAACGCCGACGCGTCCGAGTGAGACCGGTGGTGCCCGCGCCTCGCCGCCGGCCTAATCTCCTCCGCCAGTATAGAGTCCCTCAACTTCATCGCTTTCGACCTCTTCATGTCACCACCAAAAGCCGTCAACAGCCACGCGAGTCGCAACGAAAACTCCGCACTTTGTTTACACCTGTGCACCAAGTACGGCCTCAGAACGTCCGCCACATCACCAATTTCTATGTACATCGTCGCTAACTGCGGCAAGTAGAAGTCGACGTCCTCGTAAGGGAACGAAAACAGTTTGTTCGCTAGATACGTCTGAACACCGGGTTCCTTCGAGTTAAACAAATACGAGATGGCCATACTCATGTCGAAGAGTTTACTTTCGAATAGCCTTAAAAGAAAGTCTTTGTTTTTCGATGTTTCCGCGGCGGAGGTGTCCGGCCTGATCGGCGTTTCAAGCACAGCATCGGGTGGGTCGGGCGGTTTATCTGTGTCTTCGGGATTGCCGGAATCGAGACTCTCTCTAGATCTGGCGGCGGCGGGCGCTGGTGGTCTGTCCTCGTCGTTTCCGTCAGGCGGGGTGTGAATGCCAGAGTCGTCGGATCCGGCCGGGACCTCGGGCGGCAGGGCGAGGCGCGGCGCGGGCGCCTCCATCGGCAGCCGCAGCGGCGCACCTTCCGGCGACGTCGGTGTCATGTCCTCCGGTATCCTCTGGAGAACGGAGTCCAGGGACCTGTTCCTCTGGTGGCCGCATCCTGCCGGCGGCCCGCTTGCGCCGGTCACATGCCTGAGGACAAAATAAAGCCCCAATGAGGAAACTTGTAACACAGAATACTAATTTGCGGAGGAAAACAGACACAAGGTAAATTAGATGTTTGTTTACGGTCCGCTACGTACTTATAGAACGGATCCTCGTAGTGTCGGATACCGACGACGATTATTTTCCTAACCATTTAGCCGAATTCACTTTAACAACGTAAACAATCACGGATCGGGAGCACAGCACTGTATTTAGTAAGCCTCTTCACACAAACATGGTCGTCACGCTTGAGCACGGACTCGACGTTAGAACAATGCGAACAGCCGCGCGATTTATCACAACGAGTAATTAGCAGCGTAACATCGCAGTGAGCGCACGTCCGACGCGTCGGGCGTCGAGGGGCAAACTGACTTTACGCAACCAGCAGCCAGGCACGCCGCTCCGAATACCATTCGAATAAGGATCACCACGGTTACGCAGCCAAAACGCTACTAAACAACTACGAAACTGTAAACAAAGATCTATGATATCCAGGCCAAAGATTTCCCCGACCGAGTTCGAGTGTTCGATGTTTTCTTACATATCACCTACGTGGAACCAACCAGCTTTGACAGTTGTCATGCTGCTTAATACAGAACAATTGTGCAAACAGACGTTATCATTTTCAGGACGTCTGTAACGTGCGTATAGTCAAGCGTGCGTGTCAAGACATTGTTTAAAGTAATTTCATCGATAGTTCAATGACTATTGACACTTGAGGAATGCGATTTCATGCCATTAGATTAAACAATGTCAACATAAAAGGGTGTCTTATGTCTTGATTTGTATTCTTTCGTTGAATTTAAGTATAAGCAGTTCCTTATGTGACTGCAGCGCGTTTACTGAGAAGCGGTTAAGAATTTTAATGTGGATGATAAACAGTTATCTAGAGGTAGAGAACATATGTTTTTTATCTTGAGCTTCACTATTACAGTGTATGGTTTTGTTTATAGGTTTGTGTTCAGTTTACGATGGTCAGCGGAGCAGACACCATGACATAACGCTTACGCATACCATCTCGGAGAAAGCGTTTGACAACCCGCGTGTTATCACCACTTAGGCTCAACTTCCGAAATCTCATCTGGATGAGTACACCGGGTGCAGTGTTCTACAGAAGCCATTGATTCAAGAAAGTGGAGGAAGTGGAATGCTCACTCAATGGCATGAGCATTCCGAGGCGCGAGTGGCGTACGAATCAGCGTCGTTTATTTTAGGAGCGTTATCGGGATTGGAGCATATGGCGTCCGCTGGGTGCTCTAGCAGATGTGCCGATGACGAGCTAACGGCACTTTGCTATTGAAAAGGATGCATCCATTAGCTTCTATTTATTTAGTACCAAAAAATTTCAAGGGCGGTTGAGAATTCGACAACATAGATAAACTTGACACATTTCTCTTATTAAAAAGCTGCACTTAAAGGCAATTAGTGTAACATTCCATTCTTACTACAACTAACCGACAAAATCGGAAAAGTTACCAATTAATATTTTACAAATATCGTTTACACTGTTTCAATTAAAAATAATTATGGGTTCGCAATAAAACAGCTTAACAGCAGAGTTTAATACTTGGGATCACAAGTAAAAGTTTTAGTGTTGTAATAAATCGGAAATATGAAGTCAACCGCATTCTAGTACATGGAAGCGTGCCAAATTACATTTCATTGCCACCACCATCGCTCTTTTACAAACGTTTCTACAATGCAAACAAACAGACCGGGAGTTCCATGATGCACTAGCGCGAAAATGGTTTTATTGGAAGCTTCATGTTTAGATAAGAGCAAGAGTTTTTAGTGTGGGTAATATTAGCAACATCAATATTTATAAAACGTGTTGATAGAGTAAATAGGTCACAATCGATGGACTCGCCACGCTGGCCGACCTCGCGTGCGGGTCAGGTAAGAACTGCCGTTGCATGATACTCTAATCACATTAAGTAAATAATGTCCGCTGAAAACACAGTCTGGCTGACATCATTGTAACAAAAACAAATCTATTAGCTGCTGTGAAGATACGCCCGTGAATGATTTGGTCGCAAGTAGAGTTAATGGAGACGTTGCCTAGAAAATAGACAGACCACTTAACTATATTGCTTTTAATTAAAACTAGTGGCCCCCGCGACTTTGTCCGCGTGGAATTCCTTTGTCTTCGAAATCACGGTCGAACGGGATAAAAAGTATCCTATGTCCGTTACCTGGTTCTAAGCTTCCTCTCCACCAATTTTCAGCAAAATCAGTTCATCCGTTCTTGAGTTATAAATAGTGTAACTAACACCACTTTCTTTTATATATATATAGATGGTATTGTTGTACGATTCAAAATAGCAGCACTGACGAATAAGCGGTCTAACTATATAAAACGATAGCCTATAAAGTAACAGGTGATCGTCGTAGCCAACGAATGAAATCGAAGTCGTGAAGGCCCTGCATGCCACATTCACGACGCATTGACGTCAATAACCAAACAATGGTAAATTGATTCGACTCGGCACCATATTGAGGTATTGTTGCACTGAGCATCGGTGAAAGTAC
Source organism: Pyrausta despicata (assembly GCA_963921415.1). NCBI lineage: Eukaryota > Metazoa > Arthropoda > Insecta > Lepidoptera > Crambidae > Pyrausta > Pyrausta despicata. Next base: position 12,465,096 of record OY992855.1, on the reverse strand, counting down.
ACGAGAACGAAAGCTTCTCCAAAGAGATTTGGAATTATGGAATCCACAGAGGATTAGCAGAACCAAACTTATAATATGGAAATAGTTTCCTGCATTCTATTCGTAAAAATAAACGACGAACGATTTAACGGCAGCTTTGTTAGATCATATTGATATTTGATACGGTGCTAAGATATTGCAGAGTCATCAGAGTCACGCTAATTTCCGTCACGTTTCTAAAAAAGAATTGAAACGATCTACGTTATATCTGGTAACAGTCGCGAGAAATGAATAGTTAAAATTACAGAAAGTTGCTATAGACGTGCTATTACTGGTGCTTACCAAATCGCATGGATGCGAAAGTGAGCGCCTCTTACGACCTTGTCGTTTTTTAGTATGCGTGGTTCATACGCTTTCTTTACAACATACTTACGAAAATTCTTGTTACTTAAAATAGGAAACATGAAGCCCTCTTTCCTCTTTCTTCTAAGAACAGCGTTCTATTCCTAACTTCATTCAGCTGAATCTATGTTTACTTTTGGTCTTTTCAGAGAACCCAGAATATTTGGTACCCATGCTTGCTTTACATCGAATTACTGTTACTTATGTAATTCATAGTACAGTAACGGTTGGAACTCAATTCATTCATATTGATATAACATTAGTGACTAAGGAAGGCTAAATACAAATCGGTTGGGTAAAAGTTAAGGAAGTTGACTTGCAAAACTTGGTCGTTTTGTTAAAGCAGGTCTCTTGCATTTCAGAGGACACGATTTGAATCTAGAATCGTTAACCCACAAACATGGAAAAATACGTAATGTGTTTTGAGAGTATACGCATGCATTATGTTATGATATCATCAACATACCACGACAAACCAATCACAAGTTGCTACATTATTACATTTTGTAATATAGCTAGTCATATGAGAACTAACGATCAAGTCGATAATACGAAGATACGATGGAGCACGCCCGGAGAAAGTGCAATTACTTCTCACCTGTATAGTTTTCAATAAGTATACCATCACGCTCCCACCATTAAATGGCAAAAATTTTATGTCTGTGACAGAAAAAGTTTCCGTAGTTTTCCCAAGTCCAATATCAAGAAATTAGAACAAACCAATAATGTAACATTAGCGCTGGGGCCATAAATTTAGTACATAAGAGCTTATAATAGATACTAATTTATTGAAATGAAAATAACGTTTCTACATTTCTAAAAACATACATTAATTTTGTAAGCGATTGCAGTCATATTATGTTACAAAATAAAATAGCTACCACACTCGCTGAAATTGTTAATTAATTTCGTAGAGCAGTATTAATTTTGTAAACGTAACCAAATTAAAATTATCGGGCTGGTAGACTTAATTCAATAGATTTTAGAATTGGTGAATAAAACCTATTAAGTGTGGCTGTCTCAACTCTGGTTATATAAACATTTCTTTGATTTGCTTGCTTTGAATACGGGGATACCTATTTGAAGTATTATATTAAGGTTATAGCGGTAGCAATGAACAAGATATTTTGATTAATAATGTCCACTTTTAATACTGTTATTTTATAAGAATCCTACTCAGTTATCTCTACTAATGAAAATTAATGTTCTCAATTAACAAATAGGTATCAGCCAATTCCGCTAATAAATGTTAAACTGGCTTAATGATTATTATCTTCTGCCAGGATATTTAAATAAACTCTGACCGGCTCCGCCGAAAACAACAAAGTTGTTTGCGTCCAAAATGTCAAGAATCCTTACATATGTCACTCACGTGCAGTACTGCATTGAGTGACATGTGTAAGGATACTTGGTAGAACAGTGTCACGCAAAAAATCGGCTAATTTGGCAAGTTAAAGTATTAAATTTAATTTTTTGCAAATCGAAACAATAGATGTGCGTACTATCCATTGTTATTGCTAATCAAATTGATATTTGCCATTTCTTAGTAAATAGGTACATTTTTATTTTCCTTACCACACTGAAGTTATATGAAATGGCTTTGGCATATCAAATTTGAATCATTTATTGATCTTTAGAATCAAATCAAACCAAATTCCTCCGTTTTCTAATCGTAGCTTCGTAAATTTAGACCTAAAAAGACATGTATTAATTAGATTAATTGTGTTGTAATTATTTCGTCACAACATCTGTTTGCTGGCTTCTTCGCTATATAGCGCGTACTAATTTCATAACAATAAACTGTTACTTATTACATTGATATTCGAGACGGGTGCCTCATGGCAAGTGCAAATAAACTCAGTGGATTAGGCAACACAATATTCTCGAAGGCTTAGCAGTAAGCAACGTTGAAATTATGTAAACCAAGAGCGGAACGACTTACGTAGGATCATTCTATTAATTTTCTTGTATTAATTTAGCAAAAGTGAATAAAAGTTACAACGTGTACCTAGAGCTTATTATATTTCAATACATTTTAACGAAAATAACATTAAGGGGCTATACAAGGACAATATTGCTCCCTGCCGATACGCAATTTATTAATTAAGTTTTGTTAAATCGTTTTTCACTTTTTGTTATTAATTTGTTGTTGTGTTGAAAGAAACCTTAATTATCACCTAAGAAAAGGTTTTATGTTTCGTTTCCATTATGTTTTTGTATACCAAATGGCGCACAAAACATCACACTTCTTAAAATTTACGTCAATCTATACAAACTTTAATGTGGAAAATACATTTTCTTTGTTAATGTGAGTATGTTAATTATTTTTTGTTTTTGGAATATCATAAAAACAGAAATAGTTCTTCAATAACCGTTGGAAATAAGCGGTTTATATAATTCAATAGGGTCCAATAAACTTTGATTATCAATAATGCCATTAACTTTAATTAGATGACACCGGGTCACGCGCGGGCCATGTGCTCATTCAATGTAAAGTCGATAATTTTGTCTCACAATGTACAGAATACAGCACATCAGTGTTATCTATTTTTGAAGGAAAAACGCCCTTATCACAAGTGCATACGATGCCGCAGTGTTTACTCTGATGCGCTGTCGTCTGCACCTATATCATGTTAGTCATCTATCTATTTGACTGTATGCGGGTACCCCGGGTGCCCAGCCCCGTCGCTAATCCAATAAAAGCCAAAGCGTGCTCACCTACTTCGCCCTGATTCTATTACATGGCTTCTCACACTGGTTTTATGCAATATAAATAGCTTGACGGGATGAAAAATATATTTTTAATCGAACCTTGAATGAGGATTTCACTTAGGATACCATGCAACTACCGATGACGTCATAGATAGTTAAAATTAAAAGCAACAATTTAATGAAAAGAGATCTAATGCACAACCAAAGTTTAAAGGCTGTGTGACCTCAACCATTATTTCGAGAAAACTGGTTTACTCGTATTAGGTGTATACGAGTAAACCAGTTTTCTCGTAAAATTAGCGAAGTCTATATTAGAATGCACTGAAATGTTTTCGTGGTCCTTTATTTTGCACCAAGCAAGCTATTGTGACCACAGTATAACGATTTCATACAGTAGTTGATGTTAGGTGATGCCGTCGTCTGTGTAGGTATTTACGGAATTACGTAAAGGGTTGTCAAAAATTTAAAATTTGGAAGTGGCATGTTTTGTACGACCACCGGGTACAATAATAAATATGACGACAAAAAAAATTGAAACTTGGTTTCTGTGACTATTTTGGCTTAAAAATCACTATACAAAGTGAAAAATTGAAAGAGAAGATGGCGGTTTAGTTTTTTACATGTGAACCAATTTTGATGAAACTTGGTTTCTGGGGTCTATTTCGACAAGACAAACAGTATGCAATGTGAAATGTTGGCAATTTAAATTATAAAGACGCGACAGTTCTTGTTGAAGTGAGTGAGTAGTATACAGCTGGGTACGCTCCCAACCGTCCCTCACCCCGCAGACACCGCACGATTACTTTGTCTAGACGGCTCCGTCGGCCTACTGTATGGAATGTTTATACTGTAAATGTGACCACTGAATAGCCAATCCAACTGCAATCGATCATGTAAATAACATAAAATGCAAGGACGCACCATTAATCAAAGGTCGAACAAAATGGCCGACGAAAGTATGAATACCAGAAGAAGAAACCTAATACAGACCTTTGGAACTAGAGCGAAACGGAAAGAGGTACTCGAAACAAAAAAATTGCAAAACGTGAATGAAATGAAACACAACCAAACAACACACAATATAGACCTTTATAGTGGGATTCGTGTGTACAGCTGTTAAGAGATACGACGTTGATTGGTCAGATGGTTCGCCAAACAGCTGCCGGGTTGATTTCACAAAGATACACGATGCGATACGCGTATGGCTGCCAGATGAAAAAGCAAATCCAAAAGAAATGAGAATCAAAACTGTTACAATGAACGTTGATGATTGGACGTTGCAGCGAGTTTTAGCAGAACAAAGGGGTTTGAAATGGATTGAAAACAATACCAAAGGGGCAGCGAAATACAGCGAGCAGTAATTGAAGTGCCTAAAATTGATATTGTTAAAAATATAAAGATCAATTTACCTTTCAAAAAGCGTTTATGAAAGACTACTTACTTAAATTGAGCATTTCGAAAGTTAAGAGCAACCATTTACAAATAATTATAATTGTGTTGTGCTCGATTGTAAGCCATTCACGTAATTTTAAGTAAGTATAACAAATGTTTTGTCTAACAAAACAGAATTTTATTTACACGTTACGTAATCTGTATGAGACTACATAATATACATACTTACAATTAATTGTACTTTTATCTTATCCAACGATATCGATAGATTGAATATCGTCAGGCTAGATAAAAAGGTTTTCGTCTATTTCAGTATTAAAATCTACGCCATTAATGATAAAAGGTAGGTTAAAACATGGAAACTCATTAGTCTATGTAACGATAGTCACATGGGAATCGCTCATTCGTCTCTCGCACACAATGAAGTTTCCTGAGCACTCAAAAAAACGCCTGTTACCTTTCATCGCAATAAAGGGCAATTAGATTACTTCCTCAGCACACAATAGAATGTAAAAAGCGTCAGCCATGACGAGACTGCAATTATAAATGACGTAGGGTGCGTCACATCAACTTCAACACCAAAAGCAAAGAGCTGTTCTGTTAGAAATGTTGGAATATATAATTATTTCTTCCACAATTTAACTTCTATGATTCGAAGGCATGATATTTTTTACTCTAATTTGTTTACACAAAACCAAACCAATTTATCTAAAACAATGTTTTAAAAAATTGTTGAGCATGAACTCTCTTCTCTTTACTCTTCTTTGACGACACTGTGGAATTTCAAACTAGCAGAAATCATTTTCAATGAAAACCCACCCGCTGAGATTTTAACGGTCGTTCAGCTAAATTAAGAAACTGGGCCGTTACACACCCAAGAAGGAGTGGAAACGGTTCTAAGCACTAATACAAGGTACACCTTCACTTTTAGAGTTGGAGGTATTAAATTAAGCATGTTGGCTAAGCGCGACCTTGCCTCTTGCTAAGCGTGTTAAACCTATGAATTGGTACTTCCGAAACCAAGCGGGCGAGGCCGGTGAATTACTCTGCCCAGTGCTCGTACCTAAATGTGCAACAATTCAGCTGCTCGCTTCGTACAATATTTTTTCTGGTTTGCCTCATTAGCGCGAAGCATAAATTAAGTATAATTTTCGCCTTTTTCTCTTATTACAATGTTTATATCTGCGTTATGGCTGCCTAATTCAACTGTGGAGTCCGCAATGTGATCATGAATTTACATGATATTTTGGTAACTACCAAGATTTACAATTACAGAGGAAATGTAGTTTTGCATTGTTAACATTTGAAATGGACTTCCCCGGTTTGTATAGCATTATTTTCCACATAATAATAGTTCTAGCTATAACTCAGTAGTGCAATCATTGGTCTTAAAAGTATGAGACCGTCACACGGCTTGAGACAATCTGAGGGGGCATTTGTGTTCAGTCGGCAACTATTGTAAATGTGAATGTGAATCCTCTCGTCGTGGGTGAGGACCACTGATTGATGATTTCCGTCTATTGTGTCATTCCCTTTTATACACCGGTGTGCGTAAGCTACGTAATAGCACTGGTTTATATTTGACCGCAGCAACATGCTACTTTGTCCTTTTTAATCTCACGAGACTAAAGCCTAATGTCTACTAGACAGGTCTATTTTCTATGAATAAATCTTCACTTAGTTTGTAAGTTGTTCAAAAATTCTTGCATACATATTGCTACATTTTTGTTCTTTGTTCCATAACTTGAGAAAAGTATTGCTTAGCAAGCAGTTGTCAAGAGAATGCAGAAGCACAATCGGGTAGTAGAGTGTGACCTACATAAAATACAGTCGTACAGCCGACGCCTTTTGGTCTGCGGGGGAGTGTCTAAATATCAACATCATTATAGGTAACTACCCGTTTAGGGGGTTTTTGGGACGTCCTCATTTTTGGGGTTCGTCTACTTTTACTTCCACGTTACAACACTTCCGACGGACAGTATTTGATTCATAATTAATCACGCGATTCAGGAGTTAAGTTTTTTGGGGGCATGTCAAACTGTGCCATCGTAGAATAAAAAAACTTAATCTGCGTAAATATCGTGCGTGACTAACAAATTATTCCTTTAGTTAGAACACATTTAATGATGTTACGTGCACAAGAGACGAGAATTAAATTGAACTTTTAATAGGAAATATCCTCGTTACAGAAATAGAATTATCAATCGTTTGTCAGTGACGCAAGAGACAGACAGTGTTATGGAGTAGATAGAGGTTGTTTGGACGTTCGTTTCGTTGCGTCACTAAAAGGAGAATAAAGTTTTATTCATCCACTTGCTTGCACTGCAAGAAATCCATTGTATAAATCAGATTTTTGCAAAACCATTGGATGATATTACCTTTACCATGGCGTTTAATAACTACATTGTGGTTTAGAGATCAACAGCCTGTGAATAGCCGGCATTTAAATAATGGAAATTTATTACGCACAATCACAAATATAGCAAAGCTATGAGTGGCACTGGGCAGCATCAAAGGCACGATAAATAATATTTATTGGTTTCTTTCTGCTGACGACAAAGTCGAAAAATAAACCGCTTTACGATTCACAATTCTTCTTAGAAAAAATCAAATGTCGTTGTGTTCATCAAGAAAAGTATGAACGTATCGTCACAACAAATCATTTTTGATTACTAAATTCAAAAGTAGGATAAGCTTTAATTTTGATTAACAATCATCGTGAGTGATCAGACGAAGACATTGAGAGTATCGTTCATTCAAAAGGCGAACTACCGGCTGGTGCCTCATTCGCGACCTCTAGTTCTTCACTACCTCGTAGGCGAACAGACGACCTCGATACAAATCCGTGGGAAGGCTTGTTATGGGCAAATCTGAACGAGGCCCCTCCCATCATAAAGGCCCCGTTATGTGTTCTATGACACCAGAGCACTACCAGACCAGCTAACGTTAAGATAATTAATGATGTCCCAAGCATTTTGACACTAGATGCTCCGTCTGAGCTTGCAGTGTCAACTGTGAAAGTTGTACTACTTTCATAGTGCTACTGCTGATAGATAGTTTGGCAAATGAAACAGCAATAATTCACGGTTTTGCGAGATAAAAAAATCTATAGATTGAAAATGGCGTAAGGTTATGAGATGTCAACAAAACTAGTAACAACTTAAAGAAAAAACACACCAAGTTATATTTGTTACTTAATAGCTTAACGTAATCATTGTAATTTAAAGCCAATGATATACCAATTTGCCTGGGATTTTACGCCTTCAACACGTTAAACCGAAAATAGATAAACGTTGACTTGCGCGGAAATAGGGTAATTCCGTCTTAGGAAATTAGCTTTATTGTGACGTTTCCTGAGCAATGTTTATAAATATCCTCTGGAACTTGTAGATGGAAATCTGAAACGATACATTTTGCCGTTCACTTATTGGGAAATTGTGTAACTTGGACTGTTGAAGTTATAAAGGAAAAACTACATATTTACATTCTGGGATACAAAATTTGTAACCGAACGATAAAACTGCGTTAAATTATTAACAAAAAAAATGATTAAATTTGTAGATTTCGTACTTAAGTTGATTGATGTTGATGATTCATTTATTATTGATATCACCAATAACAACATTGTCACCCACAGTATGTTTGTGTTAGCCAAGTTCATTCATACATGACTCAGATTCCACATAAGCTATATTTAGTCACACTGTTGCGGAAATGTAACCCGAATCGGCTGCTTGAGGTAATTCAGACGTCCAGATTCTGTCAAACCAAACAGCAAATTGTTGACATACATTCAGGCATCGCAAGTCAATTATAGTTGATACTATAATGAATTGACGTGGCTAAGATAAGCGCGACTATCCCAGTTAGTGCTCAATTACGAATTTATGATCCGAGTTCTGTCGAATTTATCATGATTCCACAAAACCATTTTGCCTATGTTAATTCGGTACGAATTTAAGAACGCTCACGGTCATGCATGATTCAACCCAGACAATTATCACAAAAGCTGTTTGTCCCGCGATGTATTGTGATTCTAAAATGTACCATAACTTGGTATTCTGTACATTTTGAGCGAGAACATGTGTGTTGTCAAATGCTATTTGCTTTGAAATACTTGGTCAAGAAACTTGTGGCCAAAAAAAGGTAAAATCAATGAGCCAACTCATTTCAACTACGTAGTAAACGGCACAAGTGCGCGTGCACCGGTTTATCAGTCGAGGCCACGTTTGAGACGGTTGATATTCTACCATTCTGAACTTTGTTCTCAAATACGAACCAACTAATTAACCACATTTATAGAGTTGAAACTAAATATTTCTATCGTGACTAATTTTGAGACCCGCCAAGTTTATACTCATCGACGATTCACCAAGAGTCATATCAAGCACAGTAAGTAAAGAGTTGTAAACGAGTTACAGTAAGGAAAACTATTGATAATTAACTTATACATAAACAACGGCCACACCGATTAACAGTATTGCACATTACCTCCACAACTGATATTTGCTCTTATCTCAACCCAATTATAACTTTCATTGAAATACAAGCGTCGAGGCAAACTGTAATTATAATAGGTCCAGTTATCGTGGTCTGGGTAACCGAATCCGTTTATTAATCGCAATCTACTAGCGTGACTGGCGTCGCGTTCCATGAATTCTTTCTTTAATTCCCATTAGTAGGGTCGACGTAATTAGAAGCTAATTGACAAAGTGAGCCACCAACTACTCCTTGATGGATAACACAATTCACACATGTCTGTGCGGCGCCTACCGAACTGACTCAGCTTGGAATCACATTGGCATTATATCAACTTTTTTCGTCGTGTTCATGTTAGTCATCAAACAGCAAAAGATTTCATGTTAATTCGCTATTTATGTTGGTGGCATGATCCATTTTTCTATCCAATATTTTTTTAAATCATTAGCTCCCTATCTGGGTACGTAAAAGATAATGTATTAGTTGCAGACCAGAGGGTGGACTGTCTGAAGACTGGAAAAAAAACAATCTACAAATTGCTACTGAAGCCAATGATGTGAATTGTGAATAGACGCTGTTTTACTGTCAAAACAAAAATAAGAACGAGTCATAGAGATAAAACAGGAAAACCAAACGATAACAGAGGTGAAAAACGATAAATGAGACGAGGCGGTGACACTGACGAAGAGCAAGTTTTTGTCGAAACTCGGAAGTTGTCATGGGCACAATAAATGGACGGTCAATGAATCTTCGGCAACGAGGACAGATGAACCGAAGGAAAAATGATTACATAATTTATAATCTTGAGAGATAGCTGTTTCAAGAGAGCGGCACAAATTGTTCCGGTATAACATTACTACTTATTGGTGTAGTAGCCTGTTGAGGATTTGTACGCTTGATGAGGCAGACATAATATTTTATCTTGGCTAGCTTGCCAGTTGTTATTCAACATGTCTGAAAGTAAGTCCTCTCCTCTCACCACAGGTCACCCCCAATCTGTGCCTCTCACGTAAGAGCCCCAAAATGATTTGATTCTTTAAAACCAGAGTCTCACTTTACTGCCTGAAGCTTTCACGTATGTAATCTAATTATAAGCACGTCAGACAATACATAAATCGTATGCACGCCAAAAACCTTGTCAATGTTTATTTGTCTTGTGGCATGGCATTATCACAGTTCTACTAACCATTGAAGTACACAAATCCTCAATACCACGCCTTGGTCGTTCCGGCGAGTACCAACAGGGTAGAAGGTCGCTCACATTACAGAATCAATTGTTTCCAATTGGCCAGTTAGTCAAAAAGTATCTAAGAATAGAAAAATAATAAGACATTTCTTAACGGCTGATAAACTTTCAAAAGCTGCTAAACGATGATGACTTGTTTGTAACAAAATAGGTCGTAGTAGTTCTTTACCTATGAAATTGCCATATTAACTTTTTGTAAATTTGAACTTGAATATCTTTGGAGTGGGTGGGAGCTGAAAGTTCACTTTGTCTTATAAGAAAGATAGGAGAATGGTGTTTAAAAATACGCCTTTTACTTGTATTCGAATAATTTGATTTAGCTATGAATGGGCTAAAACCATAAGCATAGAAAATTTAAAAAAAAATTGTTTTTTTGTGAAAATTTGTTCCTCTGCATAGATAGTTGAACAGAGTCGGTTCAAGGTATCCTGTACATCCTTGACCTAGGCTCCGCTATCGCTTGCATGGTTTTTAGTTATTTATTTTTTTAGATTTAAGTACAATATTAAAAATTGAAAAACGGGAAAAGTAGCATACCCAATATTTGGGATGTTTGTAATACCAAAAAAGGTTTTTAAACACAATAGGAATCCAACGGTATATCCAAGGATACCATGTTATGGAAAAAAACGTATTTTTACAAGCAATCAAAGTTACGAATTTTCCCATACAAAAAGCTACTCCATATAAAAATCTGAAAATTAAAATTTAAAAAAATTAAATTAAAAGTCATGCAATGTGTACATAAAAAGGTTCAAAATTTTTCTAACCGTTTCTGTAGCACTACTGACACAGTGGATCAATTTTAATTTTTTTTTCAGTTTTCCATGCTTGTGTTCTGAGCCCAATCCTGGCTGAATCAAATTATTTGAAAAGTAACGAAATTCATATTTTGAACTATAAATTCGAAGCTTTAATTTAAGACGTAAATTAAGTCTCAATTTAAGACGAATTAAGACTTAATTTAAGACTAATTCAAGACTAATTTCCACGCAGTCCGAGGATATTCGAGTGCAACGTAAGAACGGCAATTTCATAGATAACGACCTATTAAACAAAACAAAATTGAAATTAATTCGAGCTCGTCATAACAGAAGGTTGTTAACGACCGCTTGAACGGTAACGAGCTTTGCTTGCAGAATGAATTAATGGCGTCAAGAAACGTGACCGTTAAAGATACAAAAGATGACATTCAAGCCAACATTTATAGAGCAGCTCAGTTGAGGGCTTAAGATGTACCTATACTCGTAGTACAAATGCAACATGAATAGTTAAAGGAAGAGAAGCATTGAAAACGAGACATCAACAGAAACTGCTGAAGAAGAGTGCTGTCTGTGATTCAGGAAGAAAATTTAAATTTCGTTCGAGGGCGAGGGTTCCTAATGAAATCCTTTCGGCAAGCAGCCGCGTAAAAACTGTTGGCTTCTCCTCAAGTCACTTCTGCATTAAAGTTTTTACTACCAGCGAAGTTAATTATGTCACTATCACGCATTAGCCAGTTGACCACAGGTTTGATGAACTGTGTACGGGTCAAGCTAATTTCTCTCGGGTTCCTTTACCTTTGCTACGAAGAAATCTTAGAGGTTCATCGACTAGCTTCATAAATAGTTAAACACTTCGTTAGCTGCTTATCAGGCGGACGTTCGACAGACTATTTCGTATTGTAGAAGGTCAAACATAGCGACACAGTCCCATGAGATGATGGAAGCTATAAAGAAACCAATCCTACACGCATTGAATGTAGGTACGAGACTATGATTTTACCCACACTCTACCTACGGCCTCTACCTGTAACCACATAGTTATAATATACAACCACGAGAGGTTGCCTCTCTATTTGTAAAATAACTCTTACGCACACGCATCTTCATGAAATTGCGTAATTAAACATAGACCATTGTCTGATTTTTCTTTCGAAGCGGGTCGAAACGCGCGGATTTCTCTCAACAACTTGGTTGAAAAGTAGACACCGTGAGAGCGTCGCCAACGTCGGCATTCCAGGATGGGTGCAACAAGGCATAATTAGAAAGAGCACTCGTACTTGGAATAGTGCCTAATGCAGCTTGATTACAGTGAGTTAGCTCGTCAGGAAATCGCTTGGTGTCCGCGTCGCCGTCGACGGTCGAGACTCGAGTCGCTTCGTCCACTTTTACTTTCGCCAGTCCGTTCACCTGGCTCGGCGCTAAGAACTGCCCTACATTCCAATCACTGTTTACCCGATCCCCATCATAACTAACCGAGCAAATTTAAGAGCCATTATTCAAACATTTCTAGACATGCCAGCGCAAATTATCGGCTGGCCTAAACCTAAATAAACAAAACAGTATCCAGCTACTAAATTGTTTACTTAAGGAATCCTAACTGATTATAATTAATGAGCATCCTCAATATTTAACACTCATTAGCCACTCATTACCCGGTCAAATATAATGTGTTAATTATTACAGCTTTGTTTTTGTTTTTATTTTAATAGAGGTAATAATACTTAAGTCTCATTACCAGCAATTATTGTGTAAAAAAAATCTAATACACATTAAATAATTGACATTCTATTGTTACATTAATTAAAAAAAACAATAGCCTTGTCATTGTAATTGAATTAAAAATATTGGTAAAATTAGTATGTACAAGTTTACCATTTTTTTGAGATTGTATAGGTAGTTGAAGTGCACATGTACTGAAAATATGATTATTTTAACATCCTCCCTAAAATTTATGATAATAAAGCTGTACAAATGTATGGGACAGATAGTAAAATAGTTACATTCTACATTTATCTGTTTCCCACTATACAGAAACCTTTCACAAGCTTGTACCTACATTAAAATAATATTTTAATGTGCAAATCTAAATATTATTTAGATTTGCACAGTGCACACACAACTCTTGTTATGACATGAATTAATTAATACTATGTGTGTGAATTAATTGTCATAGGAAATGATTGTACACATTTCTGACATGTTAAGTTCCATGTGTAAATAATTGATGTATGACAAATACAAAACATACAGGTGTCTAATTGTTAATACTTAAGGCACAGGCATACATAAGGAGAGCTCACATTTGTATACCCCAATACTCATTCAATACAGCTATTGTATATCAAGTATTTAGTATAAAATACTGCAACTTTGCATATTATTAATACACCACTTCGCACTGCACATACTATGCGCCAAAGTCAGTATTCTCTATCAGTCGGACAGAAAAGTAAAAATAGTTGTATAGCCAGTTTTTAATACCCTTTCATCCGTTGGCTGAAATTAATAATAATAATAATTCCTTTATTTCAGGCTACAGATTTAAAAAATACAGGCCCATATTATAAATACCTTACAGACTAACATACATACTTATAATAAAAATTACTCAATTTAATTAAAATATTTTACACAAATCACACGCATCAGCGAATAGATGCGTAAGATAACTGTCACTTTAATAGAAAAATCTAAAACCCCAGATAGCTGTTAGTATGAATCTGAAAATTATTTTACTTTCAGTCAACAGTAGATTGGTAATTGAGGCTGGCTTGAACTTACTTGATTAACAAAACAGGTACCTAACCCTTTTAAGAACCTAATCAACATCTCATAGTGACCATAAAATTAAACATGGACTCAAGCCAAGGTCAAAAAGTGTTAGATATTTATGATTGAAATTAACAGACAGTCCGGAAGCCATAAACCCTGCGACTCATAAAATCCAAGCTTCTATTATACTCCACATTATATTTCTCATTAAATATTTATGACCTATAAAAGATAATCATTTAGAAACTTATATGTGTAATTAGCATAAAAGTTTTTGTAAGAAAATTAAATGAACAGTGACCTATTAAAATAAGTCATATGTTAGTTTGCAAAAGCCAGCTGTTGAGTATAATTTAATAGGGCATATGTGCTGAGAGCTAAGTACATACTTTATTAATAAATTGTTTCTTTAGAATTGTGTATAGATGAAAATTGTTTGCAATTTGTATGTAATAGGTAAATGATCACCCCCATTACAAGAGCATGAAATACACCAGTATTTGTTTTGATGTTGCATTTGGTACATCATATTACAATTTTATTGGATTCCACAATCAGCACAGCTTCATGCACTATGAACATGATCTTCATCTAAATGAAATATTGTTGGTGCTCTGTTTCAACCTTGGTAAACATCTTTTGTTATAGCATTCTTTCACAATAAGGAGATTTTAATCATATGCTAAACAAACCAGAACTATGTTAAGTTGACTCAATAAATCAAAAATTGCAGCACAGAAAGGCTACAAGTAGCTGGTTAATTCTCCACTTTTTTATTTTGATTAACTCTTTAATGAAAGTACACTGAAAGAAAATACTCCTGACTTAAACATAATTACTGTACTGCCTGCCAAAATTCTAACTTAAAAATACAAGTTTACGCAAATACCAACTTAGAGAACTATAAGAACAAGCAAGTTATGCACTATCAAGGATAGTAAAGTACATACCTACTAATAAACATACCTAGCCATTATCTGTAACGATACGTGCTGAGGTACTTACCTAAAGTCCAAACTAAGATTTCTTTGATGCGTGGGCGCTTGTGAGACCTTGGGGTCGCGGTTTCCATGGACGGGGACATCTTCCAACATGCTCACACTTTAGATTCGGTCGCACAACACACTATACCCATATCACAACAACCCACATCAACTCAACGAGTAAATAAAAACATTGACAACATGGCGTCTAAAGAAACTGTATCGAATGCAAACACCCCACTAAATTGTATCAACAAAATGATTTCAAAAGAAAACTATCTACGCTAGCACTATATTTACAAAATTTAGATTGTAAAAGGTAGATTGATATCGTCAATTTACCAGTTTTCTATTGTGTCCTACTAAAAATTTGCAAACGGAACGCGACGGATTTGAAGTAAAAACACAAAAAGATAAACACTGAAAATGATTTGTAATATAATAATAAGTGCAGGCGTAACAAAAGAAACAAATTTCTCAAAATTAAAGAAATCGATGGTTGTTCGTCCGAAACGACATCATAATTATTTTTTCTAAACGTCATTCAAAATACTTGCTAGTGAAGTACGCGCAAATCATTTGATATTAGATTAGAATGATACATCACCTAATATTTAATTACTATAAAAAGCTGCATAATCGTTTTGCAGATATCACAATTATCTGTGTATTGTTACAATGCTTTCTGTCATATCTTCAGATTCTCTTGTTCTGAACCTTTACTGTTTCACAATGCCTACTCTGACTATTAGGCTACAAAATTGCCATACATCGATCGAATGACGAAGAATATTCAAATTATAGCCGCAACATCCATTTTAGTAAAACAAGTCAAATGTTTAAATCTGCTCCGGCCCTGGGGCAGCTTTGAACATGCATTGAGCAGTTTAAAAATATTATTATGAATTCGACGATATTCGTAGGTTTCTTGCACTTTAAAGTTACAAAACTCATCATGAAAAATTATAGGAATGAAATATCAGTAGCAAGTATGAAGTTAAAAAAATTAAAAGTACTTGTTTAAGAAAATTAAAAAGCAAATGAACAAAACTTTTTATAGAAATAAATTCCGAGCCTCATTTAAACAATGAACAAGCCGCAAGTCAATTCCTCATTTATAATTTATTTTGGAATTTCAAGCATTTTATTTTTATTACCAAGTAACAGTTTAAAAATGGTACATAATAAATAATATCTGTAATCTATTGCCTGATATAGGAAACACACTAACTAATAAAGGGAATAAACCTCCACATGCCTTGAATTGAATGACCGAGATCCTTACGCGTTTTTGAGAAAAAGTTTAAATTTGCACCTGAAAACGAAAAGTTTTCATAATTGAAGGATGGCTGTCAAACGTCAGAAGTGACAATTGTGTAGGTTTGGCTTGCTATTGCTCAGAAAAATAGCCAAAAATACCTTCTTAAATGGCTTCGCAAACTCAACTGTTCAAACTGCCCTTGTTCAAAGGTGCCCCCTTCTCCCCTATGTAAGGGATCACCATTAAATTTTATAAGTGGGCCATTTTAGGAAATAACATGACAGTCAAATATCGAATTCGAATCGAATCGAATTCGAAATCGGGCAGTTACCGAGTGCCACACATCATTTTTTAAACTTAATTCAATACATACTTTTATGTATCAATATTCTGAATATCGTCGACTAATACTTAAATGAATGAACATCACTTAATAATGACATTCTGAAATCAGCACAGACTATTCAAAAATCAACATCAAAATGGCGTTCTGATGTCTGAGCGCCATCTATCAATTCATAATACAAATTCATTTTCAGCTTTTCTTTTCACTCTTCTGGAGGAGAGATTATAGAAACAACCACCTACTGTACCTAACTACTGCAAATACATAGTACCCATAATACTAAAACCTTTTAATAAATTACATTCAACTCGGTAGTTTCTAAATTAAGGCAATGAAACTAGGGTGCAAAAATTTATGCAAATTTCAATTTAGCAGATTAAACACTGATAAAATTGGATAGATCTATTTTGTGGAATAAAATAATAAGCAATAAATGTGATATTATTATATTTAATAAATAGAGGAATATACATGTGCCTAAAATATTTATATTATTTAAATAGCACAATGTCTCTTATTCCAATGCATGTTCTAGCTTGCGAGAAACAAATGGAATCACCTAACAAAGGTGAAAAAATCTTAAATAAACTTAGTAATTATACACAACATGGTTATAATGATTTAACTATAACTAATTATACATTTAAGGTCTAGGAGAAGACTCTTGTGACTGGCGAGATGATGGAGGTCTTTTATGTACATTAGGCTTCCTCAGTCTGTGGTAGTTAGGCATTACTTTGCTCAAGAAGTCAAGTTGAAGTAGCTGAGATGGTTGCTTTTCCAAGGCTTCTCTTATATGGTGTCCTGAGCCCCAGATTACTGTGTTATCAGCCAGAGTCTGAGGTGCTGTCAGATGGCATGCTGCACCTGCAATGAAACATTATTATTTTATCAGTTTAGTTTTTACATTACTCCTTTTTGCTGTAAAATATTAAAACTGATACTTGAATTAACTTTGGAATATTTGCTGACAATTATGCTCAAAAGCAGCCATGGGTGCTCAGTGTTTCTATGTTGAGGTCCAAAGAATAGGCCAATTTAAAAGCAGATTCTTAAAAATATTAACTTATAAAAGTGTAGTTGGTCATTTATAGGGGGTTTTTCTTACCAATAACACATCCACTTCCTACTTTCACATCTACTCCAACAAAGGATCTGCACTCAAAGACATTACTTTCTCCAATATGGCCACATGGAGACTCCAACCGGCAGCCTACTTCAAACACATTATGGGCCCCAATAAACAACGGTTTGGGAGGCACTTCTTGGTTGTCACTTTTTCTGAAAAGATAAGTTTACTGCTTGTTATTTACCTACTACATAATATAAACAACCTCTTGTCCACAGTATACAAAAGTACCTATAAGCTAAAGATAATAATTTTTAATGTATGTATACATACAAGATATAGTTAATTCCTTATAAGGGTAGGTATAACATTAACCTTAGGTTTAGTATTATAATTTTAGTTATCCAATGCAAGGAGTGGATACTTAATTCATACAATTATCAACCAGTTGATTGTGAAGATTGTAGACTCTATTGTAATGAAGCTGGATATGTTCAAATGGGGTATAATAGGTTAAAATACCTACTTGTGAATTATGGTTGAATACTCCTCAATAATACAATATTCAGCTATAATGATGGGGCCACCTTCAGCAATGATAGTTACACGGGGATGAATAACAGTTCCTCCACCAATAGTTATGTCCCCTTCGAGGGTACAATCTTCACAGACTGTTGCTCCGGGCAATATTTTGATGCTGAAATAAGAGCAGGGTGAAATACAAGACTGAACCTGATAGTAATTTCATTTAACAAATTATTACTTTGTAATTGAACTTACTTGTGAGACATGTTCAATACTTATTATATCAAGGAATTCTACAGATTAATCAGTGTAACATTCGTATGTTTACTGCTAGTGTGACACAGAACAAACTACTCCAGTAAAACGAGAACAACAATTAAATAAAGTAAAATGTTTCTGGTGTTTAGTTATAATTTTAATTATTTTTATCGAAGTTTCATTTTATTTACTATGAATGACGTCACTGTTTTTATTTTTCTAATTTGACATTTTTACTTTTTTAATTTGGGGATGGGAAAACAATTACATACTGAGCTAAGTTGAAAGCTCATCGCAATGGTGTGCTTTTTTTTCATTTTATCTGTGACTTTGACTTTGACAATGAAACGTTAAAATAAATAAATGATTTTAATTTTGTATGTACCTACAGCGGGAAGCCGGGAAAGTGTTTTTCAATTTGTTTGCTCTTTTTTTTCTCAATATTTCTATTAGTTTTCCATTTGTATGATATAGTAAAGCACAATCAATCATAATTGATATTTGTATTATATCGAAATAATCGAGTAAAACGATAATATGAGCCACGAAAACAATCATCGACCCACTTTTTGTTTTCCTTTCAAACCGTACAGTATTCAAGATAAGTTTATGCAAGAACTTTATTTTACGATTGATAACAACAAGTGTGGTATTTTTGAAAGCCCAACTGGAACTGTAAGTAATCATGCATAGAAATTGATCGATTTAATTCGAGGTTATATACGTTTTGTCTACTCCATTGCTTGCATCTAGTTGTGCGCTCTGAGAGCATAATCATACGTCCATCTTAAAAGGGAGACTTTTCGACGTTAACGTTCATACAGTTTGCGTTTTATTATTTACAGGGAAAGTCATTAAGTATATGTTGCTCAGCACTGCAATGGCTCAAGGATTACAATGAAAAAGTAATATTAGATTTGGAAACTGAAACAAATAATTTAAAACAAGAGATCTCTAACAGTGGAAGTAAGTGGTTCCTGACTTTACTGCCTACGATCTAGTCATTTACTCTAGCTGAAATAAAAAAAAACATTACATATATAAGTTATTGAAAAGCTGCCAACTTGGTAGATTTCCGCATGTACAGTTTGAATTTAATAAACCAACAACTATCATGAGTAATGCTTTTTCAAAATCTGTTTTGAAGAAAAAAGAAGAAGTTAGGAACAAAATGTTCATAATGTCTTGTATTCTTCATTAATATTAGTAAATATTAGTTTCAATCTCTGTACATCAGTCTTACTAAATCTCTATCAGATAATGATGATTGGCTCCAAGAAGAGTATCACAAAATACAGAAGAACCAAGCACTCTTTGCAATACAACTTAGACTAGATAAAATAAAGAAGCGCAATGATCAGTTAGCTGAAATGAAGAAACGAGTTGCTAAACAAAAGGCTCAAGTCTCCAAACCTGTTGATTATAACACACAGAAGAATAGACAAGTTATAGAAGATAATAAAGAAAATGTGGCTGTTGATCAACCTGTTTTTGGAGACAATGATTTGGTTCTTGAAGAATGTGATGAAAAGGGAGATGATGATTCTGAGGATGAAGAAATAACTGAAGAAGATGAACATCATATGAAGGTTTGTTATGTATTTTGTTAGTAATATTTAAAGCTGTTCTTTGTTGTTCTCATCAGGTGTCTTAAAACCTGCCAAATTATTTTAGATAAGCTTTCACAACAATCAATAATGCTATTGTATGGTTAAAAATGTATTTAAGAGTTGTGCTTCTCCAAGTTAATACTTATGTAACAACTGTATACTTTTATTAATTAAATTGATCATTTGCTATCATTTTAAAGCAGAACCATCAAAAGTTGCATTATGCCATCATTGTATTCTTCTTAGGATATGTCTAAAACATTTTACCTTTAAAACTTTACAATTTTTTTTTGTTTCCAGATTTACATAAGCAGTAGAACTCACAGCCAGCTATCACAGTTTGTGGGTGAAATCAAAAGAACTGCATTCAAAGATGACACAAGTGTGGTCACCCTCGCTTCTAGACAACATTACTGTATCAATCCTGAAGTCACTAAGTTGAAGAATATGAACTTGATTAATGAAAGGTACATGCTATTATAAACTTTAGGTTAAAGAGTCATTAAGGGAACTCATAACTCATGTGATAGTATTAATGCCATGATATCAATTAATAAAAAAATTCAACAAGCTTTTATAATCAAATTGTGCATTGTCATGGAAGCTAAATGTGTATGCAAAATTTCAGCTCAATTGGATATGGGAAGTGGGAGATATTTAGCTTATAAGATTTGGTTATATACAAACAAACACTGGGACAGGCGGCACTAAATAAAAGCTTGTAAATAAATAAGCCTAATGTTCGTCCCTTCATTCTACTTAAAATTAAATCAATCAAACATTGTTCAATTAAGCCTAAACCATCTCAAAGTTGAGGTCAGGCTATCTAAGGGTTACACAGTAGGCCTCTTCAGTACAGGCTCACACAGAAGGCCCCTCTCATATGTAGAAGCTTATTTAGTTGGCTACAGGCTTACTTTAAGCTTACTTTTTAAATATGTATAACAAATAAACTCCCTTTCAGATGTCTTGATATGCAAAAGACTAAAACCAAATCGACTTCAGTGGATGAAGATGGTAAAGTACTAAAGAAAACAAAGACAAAATCTTGTGCCAGTTGTCCCTTTTACAATCAAAACAACATTGCTCGTTTGAAAGAGAGAATCTTGACAGACATTATGGATATGGAAGACTTGGTGAAATGCGGTAAAGAGTTGAAGGCGTGTCCATATTATGCTAGCAGAGCGGCTTTGGATGATGCTGAGGTAATAATTATAGTTTTGTAGTCAAAAAAACTTGAGAGGTGCTTGTGACTCAGTGGTTGCAACGCTATGGTAATGGTAGTGACCCCAAAAGTTAAGTAACCTAAGGCACGGTCATGTTTGGGATGAGTGACCATTCTGACCATTTAAGTGACGTCTATTTACAAGCATCTCCGTGCTTCGGAAGGCACGTTAAGCTGTTGGTCCCGGTTATTATCGATAGATATTAGTCGTTAAGCCTAGTCAGAGGCTCTCGGGCGGCTTAATAACATCTGACAGTAAGGTTGGTCACTTACATTATTATTATTATGTCCGAAACTTAAGGAGCACTTAAAGCAATTCGGACCGATAAGTAAGTGTAGTCGTAGCTCAATTGGTAGAGCAATCGCCTAGCTTGCGAGAGGTGCGGGTTCGAGTCCCGCCTGGGGCAGTCCAAATTTTTCTTTAAGTGTGTTTTAATTTCATGCAGTTGCCTAAGACCCGTTGTAGTGTTTGTGTCAGGTTATAACCATAGTTATAGCTAAACACTATCTCGTGCTCACGGTGTGGCGGGGCGCGCGGCGTCATTACCGTGCGAGCCGTGGGCGAGAGCGGACGCGTCGCCTGCGCACACCGTGTGTTGTCGAGCCAGTGTATCGTGTGCTAGGAGTATCCTACACCCGTAATCCCTTTAATTGTATATAACTTAAAAAAAATTTTCAGGTAGCACTAGTCAGTCATGCAGGCATAGTAAGCTCGGGTGCCCGATCCGGTATGTCCTTAAAACTAAAAGATAATGTGCTAATAATGGATGAAGCGCACGGTCTAACATCAGCCCTAGAAAACGCGCACTGCGCCCCGGTGTCTGCTAAGCACTTGTCTACGGTGAAGACATTTCTGCAGCTTTACATAAACAAATACAGAGCTAGGCTGTCTAGTAAAAATTTGTTGACTTTGAATCAACTTAGTTACATTGTTGGAAAATTATTTGGTAAGATTTGTTTTTCATATTCATTCGTGTGTTATTTAAAAAAAACAAAACAATTATTGCAGACTCGGATAAGTATATACTTGTTTTATTGACTAGCGGCCCGTCCGGGCTTCGCATGGGTGGACAAATATTTTTTTCATATACATACAGACAGGGTGTAAAAAAAACCTTAACGAAGCCGAATACCACATATTCTACCAATTGTTACGATCATTTTTTTCCTTTACACCATAGCTGGGAAGTTAACGGTTACTGAGATATTAATGGTTAAAGTTTGAAAAAAAATTGATGATTTTTACAGAAATGACTTCTGTCCGTTATAACTCAACTTTTCTCCAAAGAAACATGATACAAATTTTCAATAGTTCTTTCATAAAAATCCTCTAAATGGCACACTCCGCAATGTACAGCGCACAGTCGAACCGAACCGAACCGCGTCGCGGCGGCGTAAAGCAACACGCCCCGTGGTGACTTTCCGCGTGCGCGCTGTACATTGCGGGTTAGAATTCAATTATTTTTTTGATGACAAAAAATGAAAGTTGTTTCCCAGACAAAATTTCTTTTTTATACGATTTGGTTTGATGTACTGAACGCGTGGTTGACGGCTTCGTTAGGGTTTTTTTTACACCCTGTATACAATATAACCTACAGGGTGTTAAAAAACCTTAACGAAGCCGAATACTACATATTCTACCAATTGTTACGATCATTTTTTTCCTTCACACCATACCTGGGAAGTTAACGGTTACTGAGGTATTGATGGTTAAAGTGAGAAAAAAAATTTGATAATTTTTCAGAAATGTCTTCTGTCCGTTATAACTTAACTTTTTTCCAAAGAAACAAGATACAAATTTTCACTAGTTCTTTCATAAAAAGCCTCTAAATGGCACACTCCGCAATGAACAGCGCGCGACGCGGTTCGGTTCGAGTGAACCGAACCGCGTCGCGGCGGCGTATAGCAACACGCCCCGCGGTGACTTTTCCGCGTGCGCGCTGTACATTGCGGGTTAGGATCGAATTGTTATTTTTGATGTCAAAAAATTATAGTTGTTTCCCAGCCAAAATTTCTTTTTCATACGATTTGGTTTGATGTACTCAACGCGTGGTTGACGGCTTCGTTAAGGTTTTTTTTACACCTGTATATTCAAGGATAATGTAGGATTCTACTGGTAAACAACATCGGTCTAGTATTTTGGGAGCATTTTCAATCCAAACAAAACATTTGTATCATTAGTACAGTTTGAAGTTCAATAAATTATTCGTATAATGCTTGTTAGAGATAGATCAGAACATTTAGACAAAGAAATCACTCCTTATTTGTTAATTTAATGATATATTTTATTACTGAATCAGTGAAATATAAAGTAATTTGACTTATTCTTACAGGCATGGTTACAAAAACAAACTCAAATGAAAAGAGTCAAGAAACACCTATCATATTGACATTAGAAGATTTTGTCATAAAAGCTGATATAGATCACCTGAATTTAAAACCCATGATTGAACTATGCAGGAAAACAAGACTGGCTCCGAAGTTACATGGTTTCTCTATGAGATACACTCCACAAATGTTGGAAGAAGAATGTAAAAAGGTCTTACCACCCAAAAAGAGTAATTTGGAGAGTTTTCTTAAGAATATTTCAAAGAAGAAAAATGATAGTAGTGATAATGTTACACATGACAAAATTACAGAACCATCTACTAATGTCCAGGTATGTAAGGCGTTGTCCTAAGTAAGCGAATCAACGCAACAAGTGCGACGCGACTCAACCAATACTTCAAACACCTTGTGTCAATGACAACTTGTCCACAGGTTAATGTCAATCGCGCTTCTTCACGTAGTACATAACATAAACGTACATACTTTGGTAAACGCGACAAGTGCAACGCAAAATTTTTCGTAGGACAACGGGTAATGGCAGGATTGTGCAGCTATTTCTTATTTTTTCTTTTCTCTATTTCGGACTTCTAAAACCAAGGGTCGCGGGTTCGATACCCGCACAGTACAAGCATAAGTGTCCATGAACATGTGTGTTTGTACTGGTCTGGGTGTTTTCTATGTATAATATGTATTTATTTACAAAAAAAAAGTATTTAAGTATGTTTATCCATTGTCTAGTACCCATAACACAAGCCTCGTAGCTTACTTTGGGACTAGAGAATTGGTGTGATTGTTGTGAAATATTTATTTATTTATTTAAAGTACGTTTGCTGTATGTCTTCTTTTATCTCATAAATTCAATTACAGAAATGGAAATTATATAATTGTTTCCTAGTGCTAATTGAATTCGTGATCACTTTACCTATTTTAAGGACAGCTGAAATGCTCACAGCAGTCTAAACCTTAAAATAAATATAATATTGTCTGTGATACAATTCTAGTGTTACAAAGGACAATTTATTTATGGAGACTATCAATATTGATACATGTAGTATTCACCTTCATTTGATTGTGAATTTAGATTTCAACCTTAGATAGACGTTTAAGTTTGCTAGAATTAGCCATTGATATTAATCAAAATAACTCATCAAGTAATTAAATAAAAATAAATAATTTGATCATTGCTTACAGGCACCATCAGAAGTATCGCCTGGGACAGGCTTGTACGCCATATTGGATTTCCTACAAATGCTGTGCCAACGTTCTGAGAATGGGCGAGTTTTGGTACAGAAAGGGGATGAATCCAGTAACAACCTGAAGTACCTTCTGTTGAATCCCGCAGAACATTTCTTGGAGGTTGTGAAGCAGTGTCGTTCTGTAAGTACTGCAGTAATAAAAGGTCTAAATTAATAAAGTTTACATACTGGCTTACAGTTGCTCAAATGCTATTTATTTAAGCTTTATTGCACAACAAAACTATATACAAAAGGTGGACTTAACGCCGTTGGGCATTCTCTACCAGTCATATCTTTGGGCTAAACAGAAATGATTAGTGGGCGGTGCGACAAAATAAATAAAAGAGAAAAACACAAAAATAATAATACCAATAATATGACACATAAGATTAAATATAAAATATACAATGAATTTGTATATAATTTTATGTCACTTAAGGTCGTTTCACACACAATGGGATCGTTACGACTTGGTGGATACAATTTTATTCATATTTTTTTACCGATTTCAGGTGATCGTAGCTGGCGGGACTATGGAACCAATATCAGAATTCCTAAGGCTTCTTACTGGTGATTCCGTACGTAGTGAAGTCGTCAATATAGTGAAGTGCGATCACGTGGTCTCACCTGATAACGTCATAGCTATATGCATGTCGAAGGGACCCACTGATGTCCGCTTGAACTTTTCGTATGAGCGCCGTGGGACTGGGGAACTGGTAAGTGTTGAAGTGCATAACACTATAGCCCCTTGTGACTGGAACTGTTACTCCGTGTTGTCTCCGTCACTCAAATGGTACTGATCTCAAGGAAGCACGACAAATGGTCGACTACCTCTGTAAGTTTGTTTTGCGTTTATTTTTAAGATGGAGAGTATGTGAACAAACTAAATCGAGCGAGCGTCAATCAATGACATCGATTGACTTCAATCAAAGTCGATTCTCTAGTATAGCTGTCACAAGTTGACGGCTGTCGCTGTTAGACAAAGGTATCCATCGATTGCCGATCAAAAGAGGATTGTCGATCGTTTTACTGAACACAATTGACTGATCTCTTTTACCACGGATCGATCGCCGTTTGATACTAAAATGATTTCAGTGCATGGAAATAGCGATTCAGGACTGTGAATATAATTTTTAAATTTCATAAAAATCGGTTTAGCTTTTCTTTAATTATGTTGTTGACATCATTGTATTCATGTAAATTTATTTATTCCCAACAGCTAACTGAAGTTGGTCGCATTCTACGAAACATTTGCAACATAGTTCCCGGTGGCATTGTGTGTTTTCTTCCCTCGTATTCTTACGAACAGAATGTCCATGACCACCTCAAGAAGTCTGGTGTAATTGACGCCATAAATAAGAAGAAATCTGTGTTGAGGGAGCCGAAATCTGCTGCTGATGTTGATCAGGTAGACTTAACTATACAGAATTTTAAAAAATGTATTAAATGTCTGCGTTTCGCTAAAGAGAGGGCTCTTCTAATATATTATTAACTAGCGAACCCAGCAGACATTGTCCTGCTCGCTGTGTTATGTATATAAACCTTCATCTTGATTTACTCTATCTATTGAAAAATCTGCATCAAAAACCGTTAAGTAGTTTTAGTGATTACGACTTGACGAGACTTTGCACACTTAACAGTACAGTTTTTTTCTGCGTAAGAACAATCCTTGCTCTTTAAGGAATATCTTAATAAAAGAATTGGTCAAATTGGTCCAGGCGTTCTTGAATTACGCGCTTACCAAGACATTTTGCCATTCTTTTTTTTTCTTTGTTTCTTACAAAGAAGTATCCAGTACCGTACTCTAAGGAATATAATAAAAAACCGGTCAATTGCGAGTTGGACTCGCGCACCGAGGGTTCCGTACAAACCTGTAGATAAGGAGTACCTAGTAACTTTGAAATTTTCAAAATTGTCAAAAAAAATTATAAATTTTTTTTTTATATGATGAACCTGAGAATTTACGGTTTTGTAATTTTTCCTATATCTGTACTATAAGACGTGACTGCGTACTAAATTTCAAGATTCTAAGTTTACGGGAAGTACCCTGTAGGTTTCATTCCCGTGCGGGTTTCGAAAATTTGCGGCCTAAATGGCTGTATCTTTTGATTGCGTTGGCTTAGAAGGTTAATTTTTCTACAGCTTCCAGGGACAGTAGACCTAAGTATCATATAGAAATTTTGTTTGATACCTCTACGCGTTCCTGAGAAAAACGGTCGTGACAGACGGACGGACGGACGGACGGATGGACAACAAAATGATCTTACGAGGGTTCCGTTTTTTTCTTTTGAGGTACGGAACCCTAAAAAGAATTAACCAAATTAGTCTGGTCGTTCTTGAGTTATGCTCTTACCACATATTGTCTTTAAATCACTTACTAAAGTAAATAATTGTATGTTTTTTTTAAAGATATACTAAAAATTATTTTATTCCCTTGCCTTTGTAGGTTTTGAGTAAATACGCGATGGCTGTAAAGGAAAAGTGCGGCAATCAAAATGGTGCACTTTTACTGAGCGTTGTAGGTGGTAAGCTGAGTGAGGGGTTGAACTTTAGGTTAGTTAACCACCATAAAGATTGATACACATTTTTTTTGTTTCACATTGAATATTTAAGAGGTGCTTGTGGCGAAGAAAAGTTAGGCAACCTAAGGCGCGGTGACGATGGGTGACCATTCTGATCATATATGTGAAAAATAGACTGTGGCGGTCCATTTTTCTTTAAGTGTGTTCATTTCACATTGTAAAGAAATTCGCATTATTAATGCTAAAAAAATAAAGTAACGTTTATTGCAAGTATATTCGTGCTTCGGAAGGCACGTTAAGCTGTTGGTCCCAGTTAATATCGATAGATATTAGTCGTCAAGCCTGGTCCGAGGCCCTTGGGCGGATTAATTACATCTGGCAACAAGGTTACTTAACTTGCACACGCCCCTCCACCACACCGCACTGAGCCCGCGTGGTGAAGTATGTCTCGTACCATCTCGTAGTTGATGTGAGGCCTGTGCCGTGTGGGACGAATGATGAGATGAATATTTAATGCTTTTCCTTGACAATCTTTTAAATCATTTTTTATTATTCTCACATAGTACACTGGCCAGCATATCAGGATACCCATTTTTGTTCCAAAATCGCCTGTATCACAAGCGCATAAGATACCACAGTGTTTACCGTGACGTGCTGGCCACCGTACATTTGCTACATGGTACATTCAGAAGTGAAACATTTTTTCTCATATATTTTAATAATTTTTTTTTAATCTTCTAGCGACGATTTAGGCCGCTGCGTCGTTGTAGTCGGAATGCCGTACCCGAATAGCAAGTCTTCTGAATTGCAAGAGAAAATGTCATACTTGACGCGGACTATCGGCGCGGGCGCAGGCAATATGTACTACGAGAGTCTGTGCATGAAGGCTGTTAATCAGTGCATTGGTGAGTTATTGCTTACTAGCGGCCGCCCGTGACTTCGTCCGCGTTGAAGTTCGAACAAATGTTAGAGTATTTACCCAGTCTACTCACCGAGATCTACTTCAATCGTATTTTAGGCCCTAGCACCGCGACACAGGCTGGTGGGAAAGGAATGTTCTTACACGTATAAAATAATATATAGATATTATATTTAGGCAATTTCGTACACGCACGACACACCCACCATAGAGTTCTACTCGACCAGTAACAATATCCAGTTCGATCCTGGGATCTTTTGGGTGGGGTGGACGCCTTTCGGTTTTACTCGAATGTGATCCTATCTAGACTTTTTCTGCCCTAACACCTTGTGGAATATGTTACTTAAATTATCAATTTTCTAAAGCTGCTTTTAGACAGCTTAATTACACAACAGAAATGTATAAATTAAATAAATAAATAATTGTAAAATTATTGTATCGTTTCAGGCCGGGCAGTGCGACACGCGAATGACTACGCGTGCGTCCTGCTACTAGATGAACGATATTCGAGGCCACAGACTATGAGTGCGCTGCCTTCTTTCGTGCAAGTGAGTACGAGTTTAAGTCGCGCCAATAAATAGAACGTTATCGGTCACTTGCGCACTAGCCGTTATATGGGACTTATTTGTGGTACTGCGTGGGGAGGGAGTGGGCATTTCGAGAGTAAGCGGGATAGCGCGTAACTGTTCTCATATCTGAGTCTTCGCACCTGACCCCGTAAGGGTTAGAAATAGGATTAATTTGAAAATTTGCATACGTAAACCAATGACAATGCAATAATTTGATAAGAGTTTTCATTAATCCTTAAATAAAAACAAAAAAAACCCGCTTTTATTGCTAACTCAAAAAGAGAACATAATTTCTGAGTACAAATAATTTATAATACACTAAAGTAAAAAGCGTGGGGTGTTTGGTATAATATATATCAAAATCATTCTATTATTGGCAACTATAAAAAGAGAACTATGAAAACATCAAAAAGTGCACCCCACGCTTTTAACTCTTCTGTAATATAAATTCTTTGTACTCAAGTTATTTTCTCTTTTTTAGTAAGCAATTAAAGCATGTTTTTTTTAGTTTTTTAAACTATTATTTATTACATACTGGGCGCGATTTATAGACTAAGTTTTTTATGGGGCTTGGTTAATAGGATACTTTTACTACAGATAAGTCAAAATTAAATCTTGCTCCATGATTAGCATTGCACACTTTTATTTTCAGAAATCCCTTTTGGACAACTGTACCTTCGGAAAAGCATTTGGCAGTATAAGCAAGTTTTTCGCGAGGCACAAAGAAAAGTAAATAAGCACAGATTTTTTTAAATAAACCAAGCGTGATATTTATTATTAACTAAGAATAATTTTTTTTTATTATTTTTATAAAATAGTGTTTGACTTTTTTACGATTCAGTGTACTTTAAAGTTAATGTAGGTGCCATCTGTTAGTAACTACAAAAGTGCTTGTATGTAATGACTATGCTAACACACTAATAAAATAATGTAGAGGAATAGAATAATGGGTTTACAAAGATAAAGTTTTTATTAAAATTACCATTTGGTTAAGACAGCCGCCACCTGTCTTCTATGGTGATAAAACTCCCACACCAAGCTAAGATTTTCATTAAACGCTTCGGGGGCGGCAAGGGAAGTTGCCGTGTATCTTCGCCAATATCCGCCTACACCAAGGAAAGGTTGGAATACTAGATTCAGAGCTTATACCAGCGCCAGATAGAAAGGCTATGTTTGTCGCCGATATCAATTGTTCCTCGAATTTGGCTACGTCTGATGATTTGCGTTTAAGACAGTTGGCGGCTGTTTTTATTCTGGTTGGTTTTGTGGTACATGTTGCAATTTCATTACTAACTTTTAAATTACTACAAAGCTTGTTACAAGGTACATACTTGGGTATGCTTTGGTTTATGTAAGGTATCGACATCGACATAGTCTCATCCATCACTATGGAATATGATAGGCATCAATATGTCAGAGATGACTCTTTGACATATTGATGCCCAAGTTATAAAACATATGCCATAATCACAGCCATAATGTCCAAGAATGCCAAGTGCTTATTAAAAATTTGAAGACTTCTTATGATTAGGAATAGACGTGATTAACATCAAGATATATATAACAATTTATTCTTTACAACAAATCTATTTACATTTACACTTAAAAGCTATATCACCAAATGTATAATATTAAACTATACTCATTCCAAATTCATATGTAAATCATCATTCTAAAATCTAAATCAATGGGGTTCACTACTCCATTTCGAAATGTTTTGTCGAATTACAATTCATCTGTGACAACATGTCAATTATTTTTTTGAATGATGTGTTATATTACCAAAAGATGTTACATCAATGGTTCATTTCATCAAATGTCCTTTAGAATTTGAAGTCTTTCGGGCATATAACGCATCATTCTAACAAATAATCCACATGTTGTCATTGATGAATTTTAATTCGACGATATCCAAGGTAGTTCTAGTCTTCCAAAGCTAATGGCAAGGTGGTCCCACAAGGCCCTTCAAAGTAGTAATGGAAGTCTGGAGTCGCTGGTGTAGGTTCCAAGTTGAACTCTGCTACTATGGCACCCCTCTGAGCTGCTTGGGGTGCAAACATGGCTGCTGGGTAGACTACTGATGAGGTGCCAACTACTAGGCAGACATCACAGTTCTCCATAACTTCCTCTATAAAAATAAAAACAGATATTATACTAACCACTTTTCTCGGTAAATGAATGGGAATGAAATTTGTGATCAATCTTGACACAGATGGGTCAATGATGATGAGTTTAATTTGTGCACTGTGATAATCTGACAAAAATCCAGCAGTTCTACATAAAAAGTGAATTTGAAGCTTCTTTTATCTCTATAGCTCTATACTAGACATGGGGCGGGTACCCGGCGGATCTGGCACTTATGAGGATCCGGCCGGATACCGGGTAATGGGTAATTGAAGAAAATATATTGTGTTATAATAATCATCTATTGGAACACAAATGGTAATCTTATAATTAAGTAATACAGATAGTTTAAATCAGTTGTGCGCGCGGCCCTATGTGTGCGTGGGCTTGTAAATATACAACTTTCATTCGTGTGGCAGTGACGCGGCAGTCGTCGTCCGAGCAAGACGTGTCCTTATCGCTTTTTCTTACGGGTACAGTCGTTTACGAAAATGTCTAGTTCTTCACGGAGAAAATGTTTAAGGAGTCAGGTAAATATTAAAAGATTTTTATTTTATTTATTTATTTTTTTAATTTAGATGTAATTAATATTTATTATTCAGAGATCGGAATTGGGTGTGTGAAAATACCTAAAGTTTGCAGCGGGACATAATATGGAGCACGTGTTATATTCTCGATATTTTGTATTTTCACACACCTAATTCCGATCTCTGATTATGATTCTATATAAGAAAAAAATTTTCCTTGTTGACGTTTACGTATTATTGTTTTAGACTCGAGAAACCATTGCTAAGGTATACGAATTTCTGAAAATAGATGCGAGAGATATATTGGAACTAGTAAGTGATCCAGTTTGCAGCGCAAGTCCAATTTTAATATCGAAATTAAGTGAACATTTAAATAGCGTACGGAAAAGAACAGCAATGGCAGTGGGGGTATCAGAGAGAACAATTACTAATATATTGGCTGAAGGAAAAGAATCTGACTCTAAATTTAAATCTCCGCATAAAGACCGTAAAAAACGTTTAAAGAAGTTAGAATTAGACAACTTTAACGTTGATGTTATACGTTCCACTATTCAAAATTACCATTTAGAACATCGTGAATTACCTACGTTGCTAAAGTTGAAAAGAATATTTCAAGATAAACTTAACTATGATGGAAGTATTTCGACTCTGCGTACAGCTTTGTTAAAGTTGGGATACAAATGGCGAAAAACTGTGGATAACAGACGTGTTATTATAGAGCGGCATGACATCCAAAAACTACGATTTTCCTACCTAAAAAAATTACTCAGATACCGTCAAGAAAATAGGTGTATCGTATATACAGATGAAGCTACATCTTAACTAACCATGTGCAAAACAAAGGATGGGGTAATAAAGATGGACCACCTTTAAAGAGAAACCTGTCGAAAGGACAAAGAATTATCATTGTGCATGCTGGTTCAGAACAAGGTTTCGTACCTAACGCACTATTGACATACAAAGCAAATAGTGTTTCTGGTGATTACCACTCTAACATGAATGCAGAAAACTATGAAAAGTGGCTGAAAGAACGTCTAGTACCGAATCTTCCACCTAACTCTGTGGTTGTGCTTGATAATGCCTCATACCATAACGTTCAAAATGACAGAGCCCCAAATTCTAATTCAAAAAAAATAGAAATGCAGAGATGGATGACAGAAAAAAATATAGCTTTTAATCAAGAAATGAAAAAAATTGAACTGTATGATTTGATTAAAAAAAATAAAGAAAAATATATTTCTTACAAGATTGACAACATACTTCAGCCATATGGCATAAAAGTTCTTCGATTGCCACCATATCATCCTGAACTAAACCCCATAGAAAATGTGTGGGGAATTTAAAAAAATTATATTGCTTCACATAATGTCGATCAAAATGTGATGGAAATAATGAAACTCATAAATGAACGTTTAAGTCAAATTGATGAAGGGATGTGGGGTAATACTTGTTGACATGTACAAAAGAAAGAAGAAGAATACTATAGACATTTTGACATGGAGTCAGAATCATAATTAACCTTGGTGAGAGCAGCGAATCCGAAAATTCATCATTAGATTTTTCAAGTAGCGATGCAGAATAATGTTCAATAAATAAACATTAAATTACGAAATAACTGTTTTTTTTAAACCCGTATATTATAACCCGTAAATAACAGTATTTGTATTTGTACCCGACTGTACCTCTTGTCACGCACACAAAGTCACTGTATATGTACAAGGTTTACCCACACATAAGGCCGCGCGCACAACTGAGTTGAACTATCTGTAAAAGGCTGTAATGGATTTTTTTGTACAAAAAACGATATTTATTAGTACTGATATTTCAATATTGGTAAATTATGATGCAAAAATGCCAACTTTTCAGTGCAATCAGCATTTAAGCAGCTTCGTTTTTACCTGCTTTTTGCAAGACTTGTCTTTCCAAATTTTCACCAAACCAGACTATGTGTGGTCTGAGAAGACCACCACAATTTGGTTTCTTGCAGTGGGGCAAGGACGTTATAGGGATGTTGGAACCCACAACATCCATGTCTGGAGAGCCCTTGTTTGCCAAAGCCTGCAATCATACAAAATGTTATGATAAATAGGTGAGATTTAAAAGTTCCTTGATGTGCAGTGTTAGTTAACACTGCTCATTTAAGGAACTTTTAAGTTTTTTGGCAATAATTCAAGAACTCCTGTTAAGCCAGTAACTAGGTACACACCTTGCCTTCAAATTTTAGATTGTTTTCTTTTTAAGCAATCTTTAAGATCCTGTAATGCATTGCTAGTTATTCAACCTTACCTCACAGATTGGACTGTCTGTATTGACTAACACTTCCTTGCATTTTGTGCATCTAGTTTTATACAGGTTACCATGGAGTTCCAGTAAGTTTTTGCTCCCAGCGCGTGCATGTAAATTGTCAACATTCTGAGTTATAACTGTTATTGATTTGTCTGAGCCATATTTGGATTCAAAGTTTGCAATTGCTATGTGACCCTGAGGATAAAAATACAAAAAAAAAAGTTTGAAAAAAAATATAACAAGAAAAATACAATGCAACTACAAACAGTGATTTTATAAATGCCACTTATGGAATTTAAACAAAATGAAGGGACCTGATTGTATAGCAAGTCCGTAAGCCGGTTTAACTGTGGTAAATAATAGAAACATAAAATACCCGGTTTGGTTGAGCTTTCGCGGCTACTTCACGCCTGTAATGATAAAACTCCCAAACTAAGCTCGGGTTATTCTTGAACGCCTCAGGGGTAGCAAGCGACGAAGCCTGGTACTTTCTCCAGTATCCTCCAGCCCCTCTGAACGTAGGTATACCTGATTCGGCACTGATACCGGCCCCAGACAGAAAAACAACATTCTTGGCCGATTTCAGCGCTTCTTTAAACTTCACCATGTCACTTGACTGACGTACTGCCATGTCTGCCATGATTATTGTGACTTGAAACTGACTTCTTAAAGTTTTGAGAAGGCTAATGCACATAATTCACTGGTCAGCAAAACAGATAAATATTTTTATTTGTAGAAAATAAACAGGACAAGAATTTGGACAATTCACTGATAACGATAACGTCGATAACGTTAACATACCAAATATCCAAATATATGACATTGACAAACAACGTTATTGTCACATAATAAGTTCTTCTTCTTCTTCTTTTCTTTTTTTGGCGACAAATTAGTGTAGAATGGTTTGGTGTTTACACTAAATTCCGCCAATGTCACGTGAGTAGTTTTTACGCGGATTTTATGGAGAGTTTTAATAACATTTGCACTAAGCAGATTATCCTAAAAAAAAGACAGCACAAATTAAAACAACACAATCTACAACATCACAAAACAAATATTTTAACAAACAAACAGAGCCTTTACAAGAGGAGATTAAAATATATATTTGAAGGTGGATGAAAGAATGATCAGTGAAAAAGATAGCGGATCAAAGGCTGATTTTTTTTGACAGTATGAATTTAGATAAAGAATTTAAAACAGGGTAATTAATAGAACACAAAATACATGTAATGTTAGTAGGGCGGGGAATTTTTTTGGGTAGAAAATCGAAAAGAGACGAACCAATAGAAGGACAATTGAAAAAAATATGGTCCGCAGTGCCTTCGTCAAGGCCACATTCACATAAGGAGTTGTCTTTAATCTTCAACTTCGCTAAGTGCGCTGGGGTACATGAGTGACCCATTCGAAGTCGGCAAATAATGGAAACAACTTTTTTCGGCAAGGTAGGGTATTTAAAAAACCAAGGTTTTACGGGTATATGATTTTGAATTTCCGCGTAATATCTACCAGCAACTTGTTTGGAATTGTTCCAATGTGTATCCCAAGACTTGAACAAGTGAATGCGAGGGAGGGACGAAACATCGTGTGAATAAATTTTGTGATGATCCAGTGCTCCCATTGACACGGCGTTTTTGGCACAGGAATCGGCGGTTTCATTGCCAGGGATACCATTATGGCTCGGGATCCAGGTTAAGATGATGTTAAGACCTATTTGTTTGCAGTCAAAGAGTTCCTCGCGGATTCTAAGAATAATGGGAAATTTAGTTTTACTTTTAAAAGGATTGGCTGATATAGCTTGAAGGCAGCTTAGTGAATCGGTAAATATTAGGGTGTTGTTTAGGCAATGAGATTTGGCATACAAGATAGATTCTAAAATAGCTACAGCTTCACCAGTAAAAGTTGAGGTCGTTGGAGGACATTTAAAACTGAGAACAATTTTGTATGCAGGTACCCAGACAGCAGCACCAACACAATCACCAGCGTTAAGTTTAGACGCATCAGTATACATTATGTGCCAGCCTTGCCAGTGTTCCGAGATGATGCTTCTGAATTGTTGAGGGGCGGAACAGGAGTCTTTGGCAATGCCAAAATCCAGTTTAACAGGAGGTATGAAAATAAGCGATTCGAAGCTGTTTAAAAAAAGGGGGTTTAAATGAAATTTTTCTATAGGACATAGAAGACGATTAAATTTTCGAAAACTTAAAATAATACACGGAATTTTTTGAGTCGATTCCGCAAAGGGTATAAGACGGGAAAGGGATTCTAATTTAACTAGCAATGGGTTGGAAGAGTTTTGGGCGACTTTAATGTAGAACCGATCGCTCAAATACTGTCTACGCAGATAAAGAGGAGGTTCCACACATTCAACTTGAAGAGCGTTTATAGGGGACGATTTCATTGCTCCTAAAATCACACGAAGGCACTTCGACTGCAATTTCGTCAGTTTGTCAAGTGCTAATTTGTTGCAAGGGTCTAAGAGGAAGGATGCGTAATCGAAATGACTCCGAACAATTGCGTTATATAGCAGTTTTTGTGAGTAAGGGTGAGCCCCCCACCAAGTCCCCGAAAGAGCTCGGAGGATGTTCAACCCTTTCTCCGCTTTTTTCATGATGTACTCAAAGTGTGGAATTCCTGATAATTTTGAATCTAAAATTAGGCCTAAAAACTTTACCTGATTGTTGCAGGGGATGGAGACTCCGTCAATTTTTATATCAGCAGCTGGGATAAGGCGTTTTTTTGTGAAAATAACGCAACTACACTTTGAGGTTGATATTGTAAGCCCATGAGACGCCATCCATTCAGAAAGATATCCCAGGGCCGAATTTAGGCGAGAAGTTGCTTCTGGGAACGATTTTGATGAGATGTATAACGCAATATCATCAGCATATTGGAGAATACTACAAAAGCTTTCAACAGTTCTATCAAGATCATGTGTATAGACGCTGTACAGCAATGGGCTGAGCACAGAGCCCTGAGGTAGGCCTTTCCAGATTAAACGGGATGGGATCTGGCATTTCTGATATCTTAGAGATATAGTTCTGGACATAAGCAAGCTACAAATGAAATTAACCAACTTCTCCGAAACACTCAGCTGGAGCAACTTTTGCCTGAGTACGGGAAGCAAGACATTATCATAGGCAGAGGAAATATCCAGAAATACCCCCAAAAGATATTCCTTATTTATGAAAGCCTTTCTAATATCGGTAGTCAGTATACTTAAGCTATCCAATGTACTGAAGCCCTTCCGAAAACCAAATTGAGAGCCAGACAAGTGGCCATTAGATTCCATAAACCATTCTAAGCGGTTCTTAACCATATGCTCTGTTATTTTGAGAAGGACAGAGGAGAGAGCTATAGGACGGTACGAATTAAAATCTGAAGGGTCCTTCCCAGGTTTGGGAATTGGAATGACAATCTGTTCCTTCCAAGAATTGGGCAAGACTCCTTCATTAAAAAACAAATTGACTAATTTTAAGAAATAAGTTTTAGCCTGATTAGAGGATTTTATAATAAATGAGTATGGTACACCGTCAATACCAGGGGAAGAGTCTGCTAAACCACTCAGAGATGAAATAAGTTCATCAAAAGAAAAAGGAGAGTCTAATATACTAGAAGAAGGTATAGCAGTCCTAAGCGAGGGAGGGAAACAATCAATGAAGGGGACAAAAGGAGGTGCCAATTTGTCTGCAAAAGAGTTAAGCCATTTGGATGGGTCATTTGAAGGTGGATTCGATGTCGTCTGAGACTGGCGGTATCTTCTTATCTCTTTCCAAACAATTGCAGACGGTGTGCGCGGTGACATATTTTCGCAGAATTTGACCCAACCATGTTTTTTCTTTTTGGAGAAAAGCCTCTTGGCTTGGGCAGCTGTTTTTTGGTACAGGAGGTAGTTTTCTATGGACATTGTTCTATTGTACCTTTTTTCTGCCTCCCTGCGCTTCTGAACAGCGGCAGAGCACTCAGAGTCCCACCAGGGAGGGGAAATTTTTCGTGACAATTTTTTCTTTGGGATGCTTCTGCTGATGAATTCAGAATTTCAATGAACTGGGAGTAAGCGGTGAGAGCATTGACTTCATTTATGATCGGGAGTGAGTCTAATTTCGAATTAACAGTCGAACTATAGGTGGCCCAATCGGCCTTACTTAATCGGTATTTTAAAAGTGGGGGAATACAGGTGACTTCGGGAGATGAATGCAGTGTTGTTAATAAGATCGGGAAATGGTCACTACCAAAAGTACTATCAAGAGTCTTCCAGGATAGAAGGGACATCAGGTTAGGGGAGCAAAGAGACACATCAACGGCAGAAGCCGGGTTTTGAGACGGAGTACATCTTCTCGTTGGGCTGCCGTCGTTCAGAATGCACAAGTTTAAGTCATCCAAAAGGTCCAAGAGAATCAAGCCAGGAGCATCGGTGTGGTAGCAACCCCAATAAGTGTGGTGGGCATTTAAATCGCCCAACACGAGAACAGGAGGAGGCACAGACAAAATGGCAGAACGTAATTCGTTCAGAATGGAAGAAGTAGGGCGAGGGATATATACAGATAGTATAGAAATGTTGTGTACTCTAACAGCCACGATATTAATATCCTGGCTGTGATCAGGAAGAGGGAGCTGCGAGTAGGTGTCGGAGCGCCTTACTAATAAGGCGCTTCCAGCATATCCGTCGGCCCTATCATCCCGGAAGCATGAGTAGCCTGAGACACGAAAATGTGAATCAGGTACCAGCCACGTCTCCGAGACGGCTAGGACCGACGGAGAAAACTTTTGAATGTGAAACATCAGTTCATGCTTTTTACTTCTGATGCTTTTGCAGTTCCACTGAACTGCTAAGTTCATTATCATTATTTATCAGATAATCATCATTAAGAGAATATTGAGAGATTTGGGAAAGTCTTTCGGCAACGTTGGACGGTAGCCGGCCGTTATGACCGGAGACAATACGAAGGATGAGAGATAATATTAATTGTAAAACACTTTCATCTTCTTTCGACATAGGATGAGAAGAGTCTGCATTTAAAGCACAGCCATTTGGAAGGGCTGAGGGACAATCTCGCACAATGGCTTGGTGTGCCTGACGGTCATAACCCTTACCTAATGGGGGACGCGCGCGGGGAGAGGGGCGGGATACCAATTTCTTGTATGAAGAATATTGCTGAGGCTGAGTTTGAGGTTGTGAAGGGCTTGAGTGGCTAGCTTGGACAGACGGAGAAGATTTGGCCATATCGGCATATGATCAGCGAACTGAGGGGAAGAGAAGAGCTGCTTGCTCATAGGATATGTTGTTTTGTGACATTGACATTTTAATTGATTTTTGTCTAGCGTGCTCTGGACAAGATCTATTTAGTGCTGAGTGAGGACCTGAGCAGTGTAAGCATGTAGACTTATTCTCTTCAACTGAACAAGTTTCACCACAGAGTGGTTGAGCGCATCTGTAGCATCTGGGTTTAGAACGGCATTGTGCCTTGACATGGCCAAATCGGCAGCAGTTTACACACTGAATTGTAGGCAGTTGGTAAGTTTCTACCGGAATTGATGTGTGACAGCAATAGACACGTTTAGGTAAAACCTGACCTTGCAGTGTGATAACAACTGATTGTGTGGGGAGCCAGTTTGTTTTTCCCTCAACCACTTGCTTTCTATTCAGACGTCTTGCCTTCAACAAAATGCCACAACCAGAAGGAACAGTCAGAGATTCAGCCAGTTCCTCCATAGTCCAGTCTGTAGGGATGCCCTTGATTAGCCCCATGCGGGTTACATTATATGTAGGAATTGAAGCTTCATATTTGTGTAATGTTAAAAGCTGGTTACAAATGAAGTTATTAGCAGCCTCAGATGACTTGAACTCCACCGATATCCTGTTTCTGCCAATTTTTTTCACACCGTCTAAAACTACACCACCGATTTTGTTGTTCATCAGAAATCTGCCGAATCGTATAGGTTGGATATATGTTGGGGCTGAAGGATCTGGATCTATGCGAGAAACATGAACCAAGAATGGGCCTTTATCTAGGTCGGAGTACGCTTTTG
This sequence comes from Pyrausta despicata, assembly GCA_963921415.1. Classification (NCBI taxonomy): domain Eukaryota; kingdom Metazoa; phylum Arthropoda; class Insecta; order Lepidoptera; family Crambidae; genus Pyrausta; species Pyrausta despicata. Next base: position 12,425,536 of record OY992855.1, on the reverse strand, counting down.
GTGCTATGACGACCGAGGGGTGAACGTACATAGGTTGGTTAGAGGACGCAGACGCGGTAGGGTTAGTAACAGCACGTTTTGCTGGCTCAATGGGCTCCTCAGGTTCAAGGCGGCGTTTAGTTGCCGTTTGAGAAAACATAATCGGAGACATATCCATATGCAAATCTGCAGATGCAGCCCGATCTGGTGGATCGGGTGGCTCAGGAGGATGGTTTATGTCCATTTTACAAGACTTACCGCTTACAAAACACTAATATTATACCACCACCGAATTCCTTAGAAATAATAAGCTTAGATTTAAGTGGAAAAAGGCTAACAATGACTTATTTTACTCTAAATATGAAAGAAATCTGAAATCACGTGTATCTACCAACACTCGCGAAACGGAATCCACATAATAAGTTACTTTATGGTTACTGTCGACCTGACTTTTTACTTTGGTGCGCTTCTTTCCACTTCGATACCAGAAGTATGAATTAAGGTAAGGGACATTTTGGCCAAAATGAGTTATATATACCGTTGGATTCGGAATTTTGCGCTTTATCAACTGGCGTACTTAGAATTTCAATATCGAGCAAAAAATGTCCCTTACAGTACATATTTTTTGATAGTCTAGACTGATACTTCACTAAAAAAATGCTTTAAGGGGCTTGAAATTGTTACCCCTTTACGAACAAATAGAGTAACTTACCTTATAAAAATTTGTCGAACTTTACCTTATACTCATATTTATAAATTCATAAATCATGACCATTACGCCTTTTTGCAAAATGGAGTTTTTATATTGCAAGTCCCTTACATTAAAATGTCTTACAAAAACATTCACAGAATGGACTTACGCTAATATGTTTAAAGTTTATTATCGTCTCTTGTGTCCTTTACATTACGCTGGCGTCTGCAAATTTGGTGCTTACATTGTTTGACCATAATAAAACGTATTGCTGATATCTTGAATGACCAAAAGACTTAGGAAGCTGCAGAAGTCTTCAAAAATTACAAATTAGTTAACGGTCGGGTTTATAGAATACTTGATGACTCTAGCGTACGTTGGTTAGTTCCTCGTGGTGCGTGGTGGCAATTATTAAAAGCAAACCATGATGACATAGGCCACTTTGGCTATGACAAAACGTTGGGACGTATTAAGGCTCATTACTGGTTCCCAAAAATGAGGCGGTTCGATAAGAAATATGTAGCTGCATGTTTAGAATGTGCCCATCATAAATTGCCTAGTGGGAAAAAGGCAGGTGAGTTACACCCAATTCCTAAAGTGGAAATCCCATTTGACACTATTCATGCAGATCATTTGGGGCCATTTATTAAAACTAGACGTGGTAACACATATATTCTTGTTATAGTTGATGCATTTACAAAATTCGTTAATCTTATAGCCGTGCGCAACACAAAATCTGCTACAAGTATTAAAGTTTTCCGCGAACATTTTAGTTATTTTGGTACACCAAACCGACTCATCACTGATCAGGGAACTAGTTTCACTAGCGGTGCTTTTAAAAAGTTTATCGGTACTACGGGCATCAAACACATACTTAATGCCGTTTCAACTCCTCGAGCTAATGGTCAGGTGGAGCGGTACAATCGCACCATCTTGGCAGCTCTTGGAGCCATGAATCATGATAAACCAAACGGAATTTGGGATGATCATTTACCGGACATACAATTAGGAATTAATACGACTGCTCACTCTACAAAAAAAAAGACACCAACCGAACTTCTTTTTGGAAGAACGGTTACAAACCCATCTCAAAGTATTTTTAATGATGTTATTACGGCAACTGCCTCCTCTACACCAGTATCGCTTCCAGAAATAAGGTCCGAAGCTAGCGAATTAATCAAATCTCTACAAATTAAAGACAAATCCTCGTATGATGCCCGACGAAATAAAGATGTTAGATTCAAAGAAGGCGATTTAGTTAGGGTTATACGCGCACCTACTGGAATAGAGGGTCAGTCAAAGAAACTTGAACCTAAATGTCGAGGGCCGTATCGCATTAAAAAGGTTCTCCCTAATGATCGGTATGTTGTTGAGGACACCCCAATCACTCGAAAGGGCAAACGGTATGAAGCTATTATAGCAGTAGACAAAATCTTCCCATGGCTCTCAGTCACTCAATCACCTTCTTCCCATGATGAATCCTCTGATACCAATAGTTCTGATCATGAATGATTGCTCCCTCATGATCCTTAAAACACTTTTGATTTTGCCCTCAATAATCACTGTCACTCCTCGATTTACTAGTTCAGTAATTCCTTGCATAAAGCTATATTTCACAATATAAAATGATTGATGATTCCAATAACTGAATTATTGATATGGTTTTAATAATTAAGTAACATATATGTAGACATAAGATATGATAATACATGTTGTAATAGGAAGTTAAGATCATTAAAGTCATGGTTGTGTTAGTTAAAGTCATGAACTAGCACAGCTACATTAAGGTAATTGCCGGTAACGGTCAGCGTCATGGACCGGGATGACCACATCATGGACATCACCAGTGATCGCCTTCCGGCCCTCCCAGGCATCATTCGCCAATTCGCAAGGGCAGGGAAAGAGCTTCCCTTTCTTTTAGACAAGAAGGAGCCAGTTATGGTTCCTCTTAACAGATCCGCCGCTGCCGGCGTGATATTAGCTTTTTTCAATGGAAGAAAAGATCCCCTGGACAGAATTCGGGATCTCTTCCAGGTTCAGTCCGATACCCTTGACGGTTCAATAGGTTATATTCTTTATTACATATTACTTATGTTGCATAAAATATGTTACGGACATTAACTTCATTGACCAGATTTGCGAAGATAAAGGTATGACAATTCTCACCGACGACTTGTCTCTAATACCCCGGGAGCACCGAACCGTTTATGGGGAGATGAAGAGGGAAGAGAGAGAGATCCCCCACAGCATGTTAGCCTTCCAGGCTGTTTATGGTGCTTACAGTATGTGTCGTCCCGTTGCAAACAAACGAGACTTCCGGACGTGGATCATGAAACGGTATGCAGCCTTTATGGCATCTGTTCAGCAAACCGCTAAGATCAATACATATCTAGAGTATCAGAGGGGAGGAACTGTAGTTAACGAGACAGTTGTCTCCCGAACTCCAGTCCGTCGGTTGGTTTACAACGTAATTGCATCCACCACTGACGACATCGTTCCTGCTGCCGTTAAGGTCCATATAAAGATGTTAACAGCACTCTCGGAAATGACAACCTACTCATTAATCCAGCAAGTGATCAGCCGGGGCGGTTGTGTCATAACACTGGAGCCCCTTCCCAAACAACTAAACGACTACGTTCAGGAGAGACAAGAAGTATTGGACAAGTTAAAAGCCGAAAAGTAACCGTCCGACCATATTCAATATCTTCACCTCATAATGCCTCACACCCAAGCCTTTACGGCTTCTAAGTATGCTGATCTTGTGGTTACAGCACAGGTTATGGAGGAGGTGGAGACACACAAAGACTCTACCTTAGAGCAATACAAAGCCAAAATATCAACTGCTACAATCAACAAAAGACAACTGAAGCAATTCCTCCTCACCCAGTCGCAGCAAGTCGGTCTTAAAATCGTCATGGCAGACCCTCCAAACCCTAGTCGGGGACAGAGCCACTGACCTCTACGAAGAAGCAAAGAGGATCCTGAACCTCATCAGCACCCAGAGGGGATCGCCTTAGCTTTCTCATCCCTATTAGTATAGAAAAACCCGAATTGGACTGTAATCAAAACAAACGACAAAAGACATTGTTTTTAACTACATACTTTCTCAAATTAGCATTTCAATCAGAAGTTGAGAAAAACAGTAGTAAGAGAACCCAGTAGAGATGTCAAAAAAGTAGGAAAAGGCCACCAAACTTGCTTCTCTTGCCCGGAACGTGGTTCGAGATTTAGAAGAGCAGATATTAAGAACTGCCCCCTTGGAGGATCCCATACATGCAGTTTTTGAGCTTACAGATTTCGTGAAGATAATCCTGGCAGACGAAGAATTCATTCTAAAACTCCTCGACTCCCAAGAAGACATGCAGAAAAGAGCCATTGCAGAATACGTAGATTCAAAGGTTGAGAAGCAGAGAGAGAAACTTCGAGTAGAGAGACGGCAAAAAAGTTTTGACGTCTACCGAGATCTCCAGGCTGATAACATAGCTTCCGATTCCAGCAGCAGGACCGCATCTCACGACTCAATGGAAGAGGGGTACATGGAGTCTGAAGCAGCAATCGTCAATGTAGGAACTGACCCCGTGATTACGGGGTTATTTTCTTTCTTACTTTTTGTTTTAACTCTAGAAATTAGAGATTATTATTCATTATTTTTTGGAAAATACGAAAGTTGATTATGATAATATTTGTTTTTATTGTTTTTTTTTGTTGATTATGACATAATTTTAAAAACAAATTTGTAATTTATGGCACTTTTTAAAAATAAACACATCACCCTGTCTACAGAAAACACTTCTTTTGAAATTAAGCTTTATTAAATAACCCAATATAAGCTGTATTGCTATACAATTAAGGTCCTGAAGTGCAATCTTTATGGTATACATTTGTACTTACATAGATTTTTTTTTTAGTAGAAGTTATTTACCTTATTTTATTATGCAAGTTCTCGTATCTTTGTGTTACTTACATTATTTTGACTTTGCCTTGAACTCAAATTCGACTAACGTAATGGATAAGTGATTCACATTTTTTAAGGTAAGGGACAGGCTATTTTCTAAACTATAAGATTTTATTGTATTTAGCTTTTATAGCATAAAAGAACATTAAATTCTAAGACACTTTGCCATAGACCTCATCTAAATCGGCCTGTAAACAAAAAAGTTATACACAGATTACAAAAAGCAAAAACGTTTTTTCGCTCTCCTGTAAAGTCATGTTTTGTCCCTTACCTTAATTCATACTTCTGGTATCGACTTGCTTATGTGGAAAAGGCAAAGGTAATACCATACAGCCTAGACTTTAGTAATACTCTTCTAATTAGTTAATTTTTAAAACTAAATACTACTTACAAACTAAGCCCTAACCTAACTCTTTGAAATGCGAGGATGGTTTACATTTCAATGCTCAAGAAATGGAGTTTAACGCGGGAATATCGATCGGATCAGTACGGAACACCTTACTCTATTCCTACATTTACTCCATTGTTTTCCTTCAGTAATACATTGTGATGAGAATTCTACCTCACTATCACAATATTATTGTGATAGTGAGGTGATATTTTGCCACGAAAAATCAATTTAGAAAATTAAGAAACAGAGCCCATCTTACTCCTTTCGTTTCCCGCGTTAAACTCTTGTCTACCTGACACTGCCTGATAGCATATTATGGCATATTATTCCCAAAAGGAAAGGCAACGGTCTGAGCCATACAGCCTAGGCTTCAATTATAACAATTATTAAAACTACTAATTACACACTGAAATAACTGTAATTCACATTAGTGATACCTAAGGACAATATATTGGGCAATTCTTTGACACCTTTTTTATTTTTATTCGGTAGCGGTAGTGTTGAAAAGTAGTTTAGTAGGTAGTTTGTGAATGTAATAATTTTCCATTTATTTCAATCCTTGAGAATATTAAAATTTCGTTCGTTATAGTGCATCTAGGTAGGTATGTATGAACAGTGGCCAGAACAGGCTACCACCCACTACTTTTGCAAAATTATCTGTAGGTATCACAAAGCATTGGATAAGTATCGCATTGTTTACCGTGATGTGTTGGCTACCGTTCCATAAAGCTTAGTAGAATTGTTCTATTAATTAACTGAAGTTGCTACTAATCAGACGATTTAGACGTACGTAAGCTCATGTCGTCCCACGATTTCGAGCAACCTACACACTAAGTTTTATTTTAGAACATTGGATGATATTTTGTTCTTTATTTAAATTACAGCTCTAGATCTAACAACTTTTAATTAAAAGTGAATTGAAAGTCCGCAGCAAAGAAGTTACCTTTTAATTATATTGTCTTCCTTTGACGTTTTTTGTCTCGGGTCGCCAAAGCTATTTCAAATCAATCACAAGCGTGAGAAGTGGAACTGCTCTCGGAATTAATGTTAAAGAAACTATTCAACATAAAAAAAGGCTAGGTAAAGGACTTTAGCGTAGCCACTATTGACATAAAATAGGATAAGCACCGAAAGTCATAATTTATTCAATTTAAAGTAACGTCATGTTACCTAGCACACGTTAATGGGCAAATGGTAAATATGAGGCCAAAAAGTGATTACTTATCTATGTATAGTATAAACTTCGGTGTTTGTTAACCGTTAACTATACCATCCGAATAAAGGTGTTAATCCCATTATATAAATCATGGATGGAAGGCTGATAGTTTCAAATATAAAACAGGGTGATGAGTAAATTACTTATCAATCAACCATTAATTAAAGAAATAAACCGTCATCTACAATGTCACTTCAATCTATGTCACTTCATACGTATAAAATTTCGCGACCGCGTGTCCAACGTGAACAAGCGCTTACCCGTTGTCTTACGAGGGCGACAAACGCGAGAAGTGCGAAGCGATGCGACAGCATCAAATGTATGTAGGTCTATGATATTGTCCTATGTGACGAAACGCGATTGACATTGACACAATTATTTGTCGCATCGCTTCGCGTCGCACTTGTCACGTTGCGTAGCTCGCGTAGTACAACACCTTAATGAGATTAGGATTGAGTAGTGAGAAATAAAAGAATAGCCATTTTAAAAACTCTTCAGCCTTTGATTCAGCGAAAATAGCCGTCGGTACCCTATTATCTGCAATTCTTAGTAATACCATATTTCATTACGTAAAGCCACTTACGTATTTCAGGTAAACTCACATGTGACCGAACTGAATGGCCAAAAAATGAAAGCTATCTGCCTCCATTCATCTTTCCATCCCTTATTATGATTTATCGAAACGATCGTCCGCCCACGCAGAGTTGTGTAAGGAAATAAATTGCTTTCGCTTTCAATAGCTTCAATGGTGACTTGTTATGTGTGATCTTTGCGAGGAGTGTACTTTAAAATATAACTAGAGGTTATAACCAAACTAGAAATAAAATCTTTTTGCAACTTTATCAATAACATTATGAAAAAACTAAAACTTTTAACCAATACCCAAAAATTTACTTATAAATTATTGACGCTAATCTTTTACACCACACACTCTTGAACTCAAACCTTAAAGTAATAACATTCTGCTGGAAATTAGAGTAACTAAACCGATAAAGTCTAGTCCATCTATTTAAATCCAACGACGAGACATTAAAAAATAATAATGGAATGCGATTCAAATGCAAGCGAGATTTGAAAAAAAAAATTAAAAAAAAGCAAACACTTCTTTCTGTTGTATAAGGTAGGTAGTTCTAGCCAGACATATTTCGGTTCAACAACATTTGGTTGGTGATAGCTAGATACATAGCTGATTAAACTTAACTTAAATAAATGAAATGTAGTTGCCTACCTTACTAATGAAATATTAGGCATATCTGATTAGTCGTATAATTTGATGAGTCAATAACAACAACTAGAAGTGCGAGACAGATACGCTGTAGGTATGAAGGTACCTACATAATTCATTATTACAAGATGAAATAATGCGTAGTAGTTAGTAATAATTAAATTTTGATTGGTCTAGCTAGAAAAAAGTCTTGTATAGTTAGTAAGGTCATCAGATTTTTTCTGCGTCACAATCCTCTGAAAAGTTCAAAGTTGGACAAGACTTTAAACAAGTTCCTGCTAGCTGGTACAACATAATAAGTATTTTAAAGCAGTGCAAAAATATCCATTCAACACCGCCATCTTATAATTAGCGCTCTAGGAAGTAAAGTCTCACGCAGACAAAGCCTTTAATTTCCAGAAAGAGGACTGCAAGTTTTACTTTTCTATAACGAACACGCGGTCACTGCGGTATAGAACAACACCTGTATGCTTTGTGAACGAAGCCATTGACGTCAGAGGCGTAGCGCATGCGTGCTCGGCGGCATCTACGCGGTCTCACCACGGCAGATCGCGGGATTCTCTTACGCTGACCACACGGTTCGCGGCTCCAACTGAACTGCGCGGGAAACCATCCGGTGAGTAACACAGTAATATAATTAAGCAGATTTACAACGTACTTTCGACTCTCGAGGAAATTGATTCTGAGATGAGCAGGTTTTCTTGTCACGCACAATAATGCGGTTTGGTTTATAGATGTTATAGGTTTACGAGTTTCGTTGGATACGACGCCACGTGTGACACTACTTTATTGTTTGGGACAAATGTTGCGTGACCCTTTTTATGACAGGCTGGTTAATAAAGTTTAAGTGTTAAGTGTTATTGCGAAACTGTAACGTTTCGTGTAAGGTAGCTTTGTGTGAATACCTTTCAAATTATGCGTAGTATCCTCAAAGTTCAGTTTAGTTATGAAACCGCCTAGTTAAACACCGTATTACACGCACCACGTATTTTCGTCCGCAAGGGACTTAAAAAGGTTGACGATAACATGTATTTATATCAAATAGATCTTATAATGATTTTTACATATTCTTGAAAAACTCGCTTAGATATAGAAAAATATATTAAATAATTTATGTATTCGTTTTTGATGTAACCACCACCCCATAAACTAAAAGGTCTAATTTTACATTTATGGAACACGAAGTTAGTTTCGCATTTTATATATTTTCGGATTGAGATGTTTATTAGTAGTTAGTTACCACTAGCTAACACTATCAAAATTTCTAATTTTAACACGAAACGGAAACATACATAATTTTCGAGTCGTAACCTAATTTAAATTAATTGAAGTCGTCGTACCGGCCGCGGTTCGGTTCCCAACTCGGGCACGTCTGAAAACTTGTGAATTATTCACACTTTCCGCTGGGGTCTAGGAATTCTACAAATTTGTATTTCGGCTTGTAGCTTTATGAAGAGAAAATGACTTGGCAAAGGTTTTACGAATGCGGATTTTAAACGTTACGTCAATTTTAAAATGTTGTGCTACTGGGTATTAGACACAACTAGTTAGTAGCGGAAACATTAAATTTGGAAAGATTTTGTCGATATTATAATACTTCTCTTCTAATTAATAGTTAAATTTTTGTGAAAGTAATAGGCTAATCAAAAATAAAAATAATAAAATTTATTTATTTCAGACAAATGAAAATACTTAAACTAAAAAGAGACAAACACTCAGCGTCGGTTAGCGACAAAAATGGTACCAATTACATAATCGCGATTCAATTTTCACGTTCAGGAATGTTTTCTCACTCACCATTGTGTGAAAAAAGTTACAGCTACGGCGACAAATTAAAAAGTTCAAAGCCGAAGCCAAGATCCATTCACATTTCGGCGTATTTCGACAAACGCGCTCCATTCGTAGCTCGTAGCAAATTCTTTCGTAGCTTCCTAGCCCGTAGCATTGTCAACTGTAGTTCGGAATAACGATTCGATGTTTTATTTGTTCTATGTTTGGAATAGTAATGAATTCAATTGTGATTCGGGGTGCGTTAACGGTTGTTCCTGTTTTTCATTTGCGGCAATGGAATACGAAAAAGTGTTTGTAAAGAAGTAATACTGGGTTATTTTTGAGCACAGGCCTTTAAGTTGTTATCTAAGGGTCGTTTTATGTTTAGATTGTTTTTATTCAATTACTTTTGTTGTTTGGAGTTTTTATTGAAATTGGATTCAGAAAACTGAATGTACAAATGAAATTTTATCTACTTGGATCCATTTTATCCATTGTAAACTTTTGCTTTTAGTAATACGATACTTTAATTTTTTTGTTATTATTTGAAATTTTAATAAAACCAACAACTAAAACTTCTGCTTTTATCAATTAGAAAATATAACGAAATAATATTTCCAAATGCATTTATTATCTTGAATAACCATGTATATTTCTAAGAACAGACAAAGTGAACTACAGATGTCTCCGTAGGTATCTCCATTCAGACTAACCAACGGCATTGTGCAGTAGATTGGCCACTCCCGCGCCGATTGAAGTATAAAAGAGGACGGACGAGAATCGGCTGTGACCAGTATCCGTATGAATGTGAATGTATATATATCTATCATGTTGAATGAATACATCAGTTCAGTACCTATAGATTTGGTCGTCCAAGACGAATGGCCTTGATTAAAACAGTTTGAACTGTAATTTCTGGTCAAAATGGTTTCAACCACTGTGTTGTTAGATTTTTTCTGACTTATTATTTACAATATCAAAATAAACACACGATTATTTATTTAAAACTTTATTGCACAAGATATGTACAAAGGGTGGGCTTAATGCTAAAAGCATTTTCTGCCAGTCAACCTCAAGGTCATGCAGAAAGAAGGCAATGGGTGACGATTTTGTCGGATTATCAGTCAAAGCTTTTGTAACATTTACTAATAACACCAAACACTTTTCTAAAGGATTAACACACACACACACAGAGTTATGCAGTGTGATTTAAATCTTATTGTTGAAGCACTCGTTATCAAACCCTCACAATGGACCTCAGAGGAGTGGGTGCGGCTGAAAATCAGCGCTGTCATACGTCAGTAATAGCTGAGCCGCATCCACTTGCTTCCATGTTCTATTTTTATTGTATTTATTATTAAGCGCTGTACCATTATTTGTTGGAAGTAATAAACTCAATTTTTTATTTATTTATTTAACATACAATTGTGCATAGGTGAGCACGAAACTAATAACGAAATATCTACTTTATTGCGCAGTTTTCATCAGAAGCACCTGTAGGCCCGCGATTCGCCCTAATTCCACCCTCTGTTGATGCGACAAGCGCAATAATTAAGCTCCATCCTCATTAAGCTGCTCGTTAGCACAATTTTCAGCGAAGCAATGCTGAAGTTTAATATCATTTCAGGCTACTTTGGCACTGCCATAGTTATTAAAAGCCTACCTAAATAGCACAGAACAAGTGTTGTTCCAACAAGTGGTGATTCCTTGTTCTAGGCTTAAAAATTACCTCAGGTAACAGAGCTGATTTTCCGATTTATTTTTGGCAACGAATTAGTATACAGGCCTGAAAATTTTAATGTGTTTTGTTCTTTTACGAAAACGAGTAACGAAACTTTAATTTCTCAGTTTTACTACCTACTCATAATGAGCGTATTATATTAGCATATTGTTTGTTCAAATCCGTCAATATGGCCACAAAATATTGACCCTTTGTTATTAAGAACTCTACATAAAAAGAAAAGGTAAAACTACGGGTATGAGAAGGATTCAAGATATACATACTAATTAGATAAATTGATCGATTAATTTTAGTCCGTGTCGAGAATGACCTATAGTTTAAATAAAAAATCGAATTTAAGTTGCTAAACACCAACCGACCGACCACCAAAGTCGAACAAAAAATAGTGCAGGCTTCCCAAAGAACCCTGATAAGCACAAAGGGAGATTATAGGCTGAGCTGAGTTTGCGGCGGTTCATAAAGAACTGGCTTATCTTATTACGTCAATGAAAAAAGACTTGTCATTACTGAATAATTTGTGAACGTATTATACCGGATAATAGATCGTAACAACATTAACTTTGTTTAAAAACCTCAATTTGTGATGATACCAGTGTTGAAGGTACGGGTGTTACTCACTGACATTTAACACTTGTTACCAACACTCATTTACATTTTTAGCTGTCTTTGTTAGTTAAAATAACTGAAAACGACGAAAGCCCCAAAGTTTTGCGGCGTAAAACAAGAAAGTTTTAACGTTTGGCAAAACAAAGAATAAGGAATAAGCATTTGAGAACCGTCAGCAACTTCAAAAAAACTTTTTATTTCGGACAACACTGAAAGAAAAACACAAAAATGGAATTCATTTCGCAAGTTCATACCTCAAATACTTAGACTTTATTTCAGTTCTGATTTAATGCTTCACTCACACTCATATTAAAAACATGCTTAGTTTTGTAAATCCGTAGTAGTGTGGTCGTGGAAACCGTTAATTTCATATGTAACTTTTAAAAAATCTTGCAACAAACCTAGCGATCTATTTTCATTGTCTCGGTTAGGCCGACTGGACAGTCAAGTACAAAGCTTTTAATCCCACTCCAGATAAAAGGAGGTTAATCAGTGTCTAACAGGCCATGTCGTTCCTCGCGACTGGTTACCCGAGATTGCTCTCTGTGTGATGGTATAAAGTATCCTATTTCATTTTGTTCGCAAAGTTTTATTTATTGTCTACTTCTGTGAATGCCTTAATAGATTGCTTACTTTGATTGATTTGCAATCGAATTTTATCGGTCCAGTCAAGATAATATAAGGTTTATGTATTAGAAACTTGTGCAATTTTAACTTTCCCAGCTCAAATTTCTTGAATCTTGTATTAAAAACGTAGGTTCTTAAGTACAAAAACCCTAAACTTATTGCAGCACTTCGTAACTCGTGACCTAGTTAAAAATATGGCTCAAAATAATTTGCTGCGTTGTTGCAGAATTTCCTTCCAGTCTGTTTTTGTTGTGGATCAGCCTTCCGATATGCTACAGATTTAAATCTTTCTTATTTATCTGCATTTGACCTTCGATTTTATATGAAAACTCGACTAGAAGTGATCTAAATCAATACTTATCGCACGAGAATTTGCATTGTGTTGAAAAGGGGTTATTTAAAAATCACATTTGCTTTTTGGAGATCAATCAGTGTTGTTTTAGTTAATATTGTTTAAAAATAAATTGAAAGAAAGGAAAAAAGATTTTGAAGAATATTCAATCACAGTCACTCTTTAATTCAACATCTGTATTGTAATATTCCATCCCAGATTCCTGATACCGAAATCGCTGCGATATAAAATATTGAAAATTCACGGGTTTCTGAGCACATTCTACTTATTTCTTTGAGAATATGTAAAGTAAGGCACGTTGTACGTGTAATTATAATATGAGTATAATATGTCCATAAGAAATCACGTAACATGTCTCGTTTCACACTCTCCGTAGGTGGGTGAAACACGTAACGTCTTCGCAAAGGCATTCGCAGGTACATTTTAGCAATATATTATGTAAGAGAGTTCATGATTTATTCACAAGCCACTGGTTGAACATAATGAAAGGCTAAAGGCTATTTGACATCATTAAAAAAAGATAATACCTAATTGAATGGAGTAACATAAAGTGCATGCAGGTATGCCTGATTCCACATTCGTCTAGTAACAGGTGTGCTTAGTAATAATAACTTAAGTGTTTTTTTCGGCATAATTGATGGTCTCCTAGCCGATATTGTTAACGGCGGAAAAACTCAAGGGATCAGCCAACTACGCAGGAGATATAATAGTGCACAAGTGTGTGCGCAAAAAACCGGTGCACTCACTGTTGTTTCACCCTCTAAGTTCTGTAGGCGCATGACAAACAGCTTAACGTGCTTTCCTTTTCCGAAAACTTCAGAAACAACTGTGCCGAACTGTGATTTCAAACCAGGACCTTTGGATGTAAGGCAGAAAGTTCGCCACTACACCAACGTGACTTCCACGGCATAAGTTATAGGTACTTGTTGATATTGGCCGCCATAGTAAAATTTTGGCTAGTAGGATTATTCAGTCTTGCCCAATCTTTTAAGCCGTCAGTTATTATTAACAAACCTTTAAAGATCTTATGAGCAGTCTCTTTTTCAGACTAGTCCGATTCTTATTTGGTTAAAAAAATATATTTAAGAAAAAACCTGTACAAATCTGTAGCTATAACTCGAGTACCTATAACGATCGATCATTTCCTATCGAACGCTCATACAAAAGTTGGCACTCACACGGTTTAATGTATCTGATCAAGTGCTCCACCAAGCACAAGCGAGCCTCGAGAAATAATGTGCGCACAGCTACAGCTACTGAGCGGGCTTGTGGAGGTACAGTCAGGATGGATTATATTTGACTCTATAGAAAATATATAAAAACAGACCAGTTTAAGGCGCTTTTGGCGCGGTTGGTGCGCTTTGGTAATGATACCAAAGTTAAGCAACTTAAGGCGCGGTCGTGTTTGGTAATGGTGAACATTCCTGCCATTTAAGTGACGTCTTATTACAGGCATCTTCGTGCTGTGGAAGGCATGTTAAGCTGTTTGTTCCGGTTAATATCGATAGATATTAGTCGTTAAGCTTGGTCAGAGGCCCTTTGGAGGCTTAACTAAGTCTGACAGTAAGCTAAGTGACCAGCTTACAAACAACTTCTCCACCAATTCGCACTGAACCCGCCTGGTGAAGAGTATGGCTCTTACCACCTCATAGTTGTGGTGAGGCCTGTGCCCGGTAGTGGGACTTATATAGGTTGATAAGAGACAGACCTATTTACAAAAGACAGTCAGTATATGTCTGTTATCTGTATAGACTTTTATTAACAATTTAGACATACATATACACGCTACAAGTGATCGCTTCTAAACATCTTTGCAGCTTCGGGTGCAGAAATATTTTCGATCGTACCGAATGAAATTGCTCTAGAAAATAGCCCGGCAAGGACTGAGTCGTCGATGGAGTAAATGGAGCTCATTCGGAGAATATCTCCTTGAAACTACTTTTTGAGTATCCCATATAACCCCTGACGAAAAACATAACATGGGGTGCTTTAATTTTGACCTATCTTATACCCCTCCCCTTTAATTTTGTGTGTCTGTCTATGTCATCAAATATCCCGAAAGATGCACCGATTTCAGTGCGTTTATTTTATTAGTAGATAATTTTATCACGGTGGTAGATATGGCTGCTCAAAATCCGTCCAGTCGTTGAAGCTAACCAGCGGTTTTACTGACTCATTCGTCAGTTGCATTATGCTATTCATATGATCAAAATTAAAGCTAGAGTAATGTCTACTTCTTCTTCTTCTTGTACTCATTAATTTGTACCTATCTATAGTATACTATATTGAGTTCTTTGTATTTTAAACTTTTCAAACGATAAATAACAGTTTGGGTACCATGTGATATAACAATACTCAATTTTCTTTATTGGTCCCAGATGTCTTGACAAACATCCAGGGAAAATAACCTATCACTCTCAGCCTCATACCTACCTACCACACAAAAAACATGTTATAACATTGTTCCGTTGCGTCGTGAAAGAAGGACAAACAAACAACCAAATAAACAGACTTTGTAATTTATAATATTAATAGGGATTTGTGATTGTGTAGGAGGTAATATCCGAAACTGCTGAAACCCCTATGAAACAATCTTAACCTCACCAAAAATACTTAAAGCACATCAATCAAGTAGAACTTCTTGAACTTTCAGCGATTACCCTCGGGTAAGCCCAGACGTAATCGCAAATGCAAATCAGTCGACAAAGGCTTTTATAGCAACTCTCCTCAAGTATTAATACACCAAGTATCGTTGGAGCTAAAATCACTGATACTTATGTAAAGCTTTACTTACTAACGTTAAATTTACCTAGGCTAAGTTTAAGGACTTTAAAATGGCTAAGACGGGTAAGTTAGTCAATTTTCGACAGGGTAATATTTCACACAAACCGGCTGTTTACTAAACCGTAGTTAAATTACCTTTGTAAAATGAAGGCGTAGAAGCGGTTCTGGCTACCTACCAGCTGGATGAACGATATAAGCAAGCAGCCATAAAAATATAATGCTCTATTTTCTTAAACACTGGCTGAAGAGTTGAACCAATTTCGGAAAAAATGCATGTCATTGCTAACTAAACAGAAAATAATTTATTGGTACTAATGGTATATCTAGTAAAATACAAAAACACTTTAAAAAAATATCATTACCTAGGTGATAACAAGGTAATATAGGTAAAAAGAAACGTCACTTTCGTTACAAAAGGGTATTGTATGCCACCCGTCTTGGTGAAACCGCTCTGGATTTTTCTCGGGACCGCTCAACCCATTCCATCAAAAATAAATCACCACTGGGTAATTGAATAAGACAGTAAGAATACGAGTAGTTTAAGAATATTGAAAAGAAAGTTTAATTTAAACTACATTGTTAAAATTCTCGGCGTGGCTCAGTTATCTCGTTTTGCTTTGTTATTTAATTTTTTTGGTATGCACTGTTAGCATTGTTAGCACGGTTAGCAATGTGACGCCCGCGACTTCTTTCGCCTATCTTTAAGGCTTACATACAACGTTTCATCCTCAATACAACTTCATTACACTATCTTCTGAAACTTTGTCTTTCTTATATCAACAGCAATTATTTGTGGTGTAATGTTCGTACCTCATACTGTTTAGCTGGACTGCTAACGTTCCGCATTCAGTACTTTAGATCTTAATTTTTGTTTACGAAGAGAAATTGCACGTTACGTTGAACAACTTTTCTACATGAGGTTCTACATTCATACTCCTTACGGTATAGATAGCTGAGCTGCTGGGGTATCACATCAGGCAATATAGAGATCGTCATGCTGAACTTCTTTTCGTAAGGAGTTGTATTCATACCTTTTATTATTGAGCTGGTCTGCTAGGGTTCAAAATCAGATATTCAGATCTCCATTTTTGTTACATGTACATAAATAGCTCGTTAAGTTGAACGAATTTCCTTCTTGTTCTATATTCATACTTCTTACAGTTTAGCTAGGCTGCTGGGTATCACATCAGGTACTCCAGATCTTCATTATTGTTATGGGGATGGAAACACTTAGGGAATTGTTTAAAGAAGTTAAAATACTTACAGTTTACTCGCAATACATTTACGAAAACCTAATTTACGTTCGAAAAAACTTACACTTATTTCCTAAATATATATCCGCTTCTTCTCAGCACTGGCCCAAATTGTCCCGAAGCGGTGGTAGGGTTAATTTAAATGTTGGGACGTGTAAAAGTGCTAGTTGTTAGCCTACTTACAGAAATACATGGATTTTTTATAGGATTTTTATTGAAAGTGCTCATCATGCGAATTTTTTTTTTCTAATGCGTCATATTCATAACTCTTACAGTTAAGCTACTCAGATATTTAGTAAAAATACATTTTAGCCAAACCTGACCGGGGAATTCCGGACCGGTAAAGTTTTCATTTAAATCCGTTCAGGCATTTTCAGGTGATCCGCGTACAAATAAACAGACAAAAATTCAAAGAAGTAGTGGAATGTGTTCTGTAGTTTATTCTAAATATCTTCCAAGTACAGACTTTTCCCCTCTCTTTTTTGTGTGTATAGATAACAGAAACAAAGATAGTGAGGTAAGTGTGTTTATTAAAACTAAATCTGGTAGCAACTGGAGTGGCACTGTATATTCCTCAACTTCTCGTTTATTTAATATAATTCTAACTACTTACCCATTGACCATTGTACCTGAGCCTAACGTGTCCAAATTCCGCTGGTACGCCAACATTTTGTGTCCAGAAACCGCAGAATTTTCGAGTTATGCTAATGGAAAACATGACGCCATTTCTTATTCTGAAGTTGGCTTCAGAACCAACCAAGTTTATCCATATAATTACAGTCGACATCAGAGTCGTTTTGCCTGAACAAAATCTTGAGATATGCTTTTAAAAAGTTGGAAATTTAATTAAAAGTTGGTGAGTATTCGATTTGACTGTTAACATTGAGGATGTCTTTGGGTTAGTTTTATCATAAGGTAGGATTATCTTGAATCTAAACTATTAATTAAAGGCGGCGAAAGAATGGCCCTTGAATACTGATAAGTACCTAACATTGTTTCATAATATTATCTTAGAAGTCAGTTCTCAGTCTCAGTCATTCTGTGTTAATGGTAACTAACGTATTTTTTTAATAGGCACGTTTTTATGTCTTAGAAAATATTAAAACATCTCCTTACTACCTTTGATCGTGGCACGGTAATATTATTACCGTGATCGTGGTGACTATTTGCGATAAGATAAACATTATTAATTTACAATTGCAAAAAGGTCGATAAGCAACCGCTTTCACTAACTCCATAAATAACATTTGTAATGTATTTCTTCAGCCAGTTCTTAGCTATTTCTACTTTGTACCCTGTTACGTGGTCCGTATTCATTTATATTTCAACTCCTGTCGTCCTAGTAACACAGACCTGCCTTTTATTGTGAACAGGAAAGATGAAAGCCAAAAATGGAGCGATTTCTAACTTATCAGGGTCTCGGGATGTCAGAGGTACACGCGGATGGTGTCATTCACTCAGCCGGTGCTGGGGCCGTACTCCGCACTACTTTGACTATTTTTTCGAGTTTTGTCATCTTGTTCGCTCGCACAATCAAGTTGGCATGATTGAAAGGGTCGGTGAGATCACGAACATCACCTTACCTTACACAGTAGGGACTTAGGTCGCGATTTCCGAACTAGGTCACCGGAACGCAAACCGGGCGAAATGGGAACGCGCCGATGTATTTCTTCGATGAAATGTGACGTTTTGATAGACACACAAAATAATATTAATTCAATTTTAAACAGATTCGTTAAAACTTT
Organism: Pyrausta despicata; assembly: GCA_963921415.1. Lineage (NCBI taxonomy): Eukaryota > Metazoa > Arthropoda > Insecta > Lepidoptera > Crambidae > Pyrausta > Pyrausta despicata. Next base: position 12,407,201 of record OY992855.1, on the reverse strand, counting down.
TATAGCATTTACACAAATTCAAGAGTTTACGGATGTAAATACTCAAATAAATAAAAACATAAAAAGGGATTTAGATCATTTAAGTCGAAGTTAGCCTAGAAGTTGTAGAAACTGTTGTAACAGCAAATAATATTTGTATGGAACTGTTGCTCCTGATTTCAATTAACTAGGTTGGAAGCCACATAAATATCCCAAGTAGGTACAAATACTTGTGCCTTTCCTGCTCACATACACCGGCAATTATTAGGAAACATCTAAACGAAGTTTATAGCTAGAAAACAAAAAGGAATCACGATACAACTACGACATTGCACACGTATTGCAATTGAACTCCTTTGCATTTCACATTTATTTCCAATTACCGTTCGACAAACTTCCTCGTGTTATCCAATTATATCGGATTTAGAACTGAAAAGTTTGTAAACTGTTGCGTCAATAAATCACGGATACAAGCTAGTGTTTCAGTTTTCAGTTCAGCTTATGGGTAACTAGGTCACCAGAACAGGTCGCTTGTATCGGGCGAAACGGGAGCACCAAAATGTATAGAATCAACCACTTGAAAGGATAATAGAATTTTAATGGGCCCGAATGATAACAGAGAAATCGATTCCTGATTACAAGATTAGGGACTCTCCCCCTCTATTAAACTTTGGCAATTGTTTGCTGAAGCGTCATTCAATTAACTGGGAAAAGGAAAGCCATACCAAGAACGTTTGATCAACACGTGAAAATTTAATTAAACGTCTTTGATTTGATGGGAATGGAAGTGTTATTACTGATTAATTTGATGAAAATAAACAAGATAATGTTAATTAATACATAGGACAGTTTACCATACCGGATCAGAGTTGCATAGCGTTAACTGTGCCAATGCTAAGGTTCGTACCTCATATTGCTAAGCTGCACTGCTAGCGTTCTACATTCTGTACTTCAGATCGTATTTTTGTTGTATGAAGGGAAATTGCACGTTACGTTGAACAACTTTTCCTTAGGTTGTACATTCATACTCCTTTATATAGATTGCTGGGCTGCCGGAGGGACATCAGGCACTCCAGAACTTCTTTTTTATATGGGGACAGGAATTGCTAGTCACGCTGAACTACTTTTCATTAGTCGTCATATTACAATATATGTCACTCGTGTATGCTTGCGATTGATTTTAGTATGCTGTAGGTATATAATTTATTTAAACAGATTTAACTTTTAGTACTCACCTTCTATCATTATGTAAGGTTTTCATATTAAGCTTTCGCCGACATTTCTTCTCACGATTTTAATTTTCTTTATTTCCCATTTTTTCAATATTTGGATGTTTTTCCTTTGCTGAAACTACGGAACGGATTTGAATTAAATTCGGTAAACAGACAGAGTATGAGCTGACTAAGGTAATATGATACTTTTTATTCCAATTAAACGCTCCCTTAGAATAAACACGTTTGTGCGGACAAAGTCATTGGCGGGTCACTAGTTAGTCTTATAAAAAAAGTGATGTTGCAACATAAACAAAATGTATAGTACTGCCTAAGAGCCATTTACTACAAAACTTTTAAAGCTGAGCAGTTTTTTTTTTTGCCAAACTTGGTTTGCAAAAGATAAGTTGAAAATTGGGGGCCAATATTGTAGGAATTTTGTTACATAACACATTAAGTAATCTATTGCGTAAAAACATTGTCGATGTAAAAACGATGGTACAAATTGAATTTTCCATAAGTAAGTACCAAGTTTTCGGCAAAAAACTGCTTTGCTGACAAAATTTAGTTATATCGCTTTTGATACAAATGATAGTAGATGTTTCCATTACGTCATTAAACGAGTCTTCAATATATATTTTTTAAATATACAACAAAATCACATACATTGATCTGACTCCGTGGTAAGTAGCTTAAGCACTTGTGTTACAGATAACAGAATCAACAGTGGTATTACGAATAAACTTAAATAAATACATGTATAACACCCAGACCAGAACAAAAAGACATGCAATTACACACAAATATTTGTACAGTACGGGGATCTAACCCGCGACCTCTTGGTTAATAGTCAACTTCTTGACCCTTGCACCAAAGTGGTCGACACCAAAATATGATTCCTATTGGCAGGAAAATAATTTACCTGCATGCGAGCAGCAATCATGCGGCTTTTAATGCAATTGCGGTGCGCATGCCTCACGAATACTAGCCGTTATGTGAGGAATTTACCAGTTTCGCCCAGTGATGAATGGATCTACAGTGGCAAGCACATCAGGCTACCAATTTTTGTTGCAAAATCGCTCGTAGTACAAGCGAAAAAGATACCGCAGTGTTTACTGTGTCGTGCTAGCTACCGTACACACGTATACTGTTGGATAGGTACTTATTTGTATTATGGTAAACTAACATCCAGCTAAATGAAATTCCACCTGTAATCCTGTATTCAGTGTAGGTTGTCTTAACGCGTTTTCTCCACACTTCCTGAAAAGACCCGGAAACAATTTTCGTCCGGACTTACGCATCGTGAGGCACGTACTGGTACGAAATGCCTCAAATACATGTTTTGGCTAGCATCTACATCTTCCTCTCTATATATAAAATTCTCGTGTCACAATGTTCGTTCCCGTACTCCTCCGGAACGGCTTGACTGATTCTTATGAAATTTTGTGAGCATATTGAGTAGGTTCGAAAATCGGCTATCATGTATTATTCATACCCCTTAGTTAAGTTAAGCACGTTAAGCCGTTGGTCCTGCGCCTGATCTCTCTACGGTCATGTCGGATTGCCGTCTCACCGAACTTTGAGAGTGATGGAACAGTGAGTGCACCTGTATATTGCGCTCACACTTGTGCACTATAATATCTCCTGCGTAGTTGGCTGATCTCTGTTAAGATTGGCCGCCGTGGTCAAAATCGGCCAGGAGGACTATTATTATTATACCCCTTAGTGATAACAGTTGTCCACAATAATTTATATGTCAAAACAACGTATAAAAAATAATGTCACTTTTCGTTGTTATTTTATACACACTAGCGAACCCGGCAGACGTTCACCTGCCCGCTGTGTTTTAACCTTCCATGTGAATCCTCCATCTTTCTAAAAAAGTGTGTCAAAATCTGTTGTAGTTTAAAAGGTCTTAGCATACATACATATTACAGACATACCGACCGACGCGGGAAGCGATTTTGTTTTTTACTATGTTATGCAAATCGGGCTCACTTATCCAAACCAAATTTTTAGGCTTTGTTCGGACTATTAGAAGATGGTTTATGCGAAATTTACACAAAATCGGTAGAGCGGTTTTTGTAACTAGTTTTTTTTTCATATTTTACTTTATACGAAGCGAAGCGCTTACCGGGGCGCTAGCGCTTTTTAAAAGTATTAATATCGAAGTAAACCTTTTATGAATACACACACTACACAACAAATAACCAATACAGAGTTACAAGTTTTGAATAGGTCGATTCAATAACGGTTGTATGGAAAAGGTGACTTGCGAATTACTCCAGCTTGGTATTATTTACTTGGCGAGCCGAGTTTTGATGTAAGACTGTTGTATGTTTAGGCTAATTGCTTGCTGCGTACAGAAATCTTGTATTTCTATGAAATCCACATCAACACCACATGAGGTAAATTACTACACTTCTCCTGTTTATTGCTATTACCTAAGATCTTATAATTACGATACCTTGCTTGTTCACCCAGAGCAATTATAGGCTTTTACTCAACTATCAACGTTAATTAAGCTATGCATTTCTTTGTATTTTGATTAATACTTTTACTTCACTAAGCAATATGACATCTCAATCACGAGACACATGTATTTTATTCTACTTTTCAAAATGAAATTAATACAAACAAACTTAACTGACGGACTGCCATGGATGAAAGACTCTCGCAAGACTGGCGATTTCTCTAACCGTTGAGCTACCCTGATACTACGTCATTGACCTTTTGGTTATCTTACCTTACTTTTACTAGCTGTTGAAATAACTTGTTTAATGTGATAAGAAGCAAAACAGAATATATAGATTCCGATAAAATAATGAAACTTATCTGCTACTACGCCTCTGTAGCTAGCTATTACAGATTTATGTTATTAATACTTGACAGACATAGCGTTAATTGTTCTTTGTGTTAGATCTAGAGATTGGTAAACGCCCAGATCAAAATCCACCGCTGGATGAACACAAAACCCCTTTCTACCCAGTAAATGCCCGGATTTTACGATAACTTACATCATAGTTAATACATGTCTTATGACAGAAGAAGTGTTGACTTGAGCTCACGCAATCGATACGAAAAGACGCACTGCTAAGTCTTCAGAGGATTGTATTGTTCTTTAAAGTATTTCCTAGTTCCATATCTAGTTAAATCACAGCGTAATACTCGGCTCTTACAAAATAAATTATGGCATTCTCTAAAGGAAAATTACTGTTTCTTAAATTTTAGTATTTTGCCGATAATAATGTATCAACTCGCAACTTCTTGCAACGTTCAAATAATTGACTATTCATTTAATAGATCTATTCCAAGGATCATAAGATAGATATGTTACCTACCTTCAGCACCTCAAAAGATTCAGGTTAAATAAGAGTACGCAGTACGATAACTCCAGCCTTGTAGGTAATCTTATTTACACTTCAAAGTAGCTCTATACCTTTGACAGAAATAATGCGAGTCCTGAGGACACTAAATCACAGGTTTTAGTTTTCGGGTGAGCCCTGGAGGACACATTTACTGCCAACCTTGCTGATACAGGTACGTAAATATACGTTTATAGTACCTATTTATTTATTTATTTAAGCTTTATTGCACAACAATACTTTGTACAAAAGGTGGACTTAACGCCGTAGGGCATTCTCTACCAGTCATACCTTTGGGCTAAGCAGAAATGATTAGTGGGCCTACCTACTCTTGGTAAAGGTAAATCGTAAAAATCATTATGCATCGTATATTTACGATTACAAGTATGTTATCATTAACCTTAAATTGTCTGTCCTTTATTCAGACACCAAGGTACCTATATCCTATTAATTTCTAGAAAGGCTGAAACGGTTTGAAGACCTTAAGGTTTGTTTATAAGGTACACAAAACATAATGATCTAAGTACTTAAATTGTTATCAAAATCAGAAAAAATCTAAATCTTTGATCTCTTTGATTTAACAACGACATCCATGCCAATTGGTCACTCGACGAACTTCGTGTTGATCTATGGGAATTAGTTACCGGTACTTCTCGTAAAGTTACACCTTTTTGTAACTACACTGAAAGTATTTCCTCTTCGCCAGCTATATTCATAATGCCCTCAGGAGGGAAAGTCCTTGTTTATTCGCAAATGCTTATATTCCTTATCCCAATATTGTTTTTCGAATGTGTGCCAAGGTGAAAAACATATACAGGATGTAAGTTAATTATTGTTATTATTCATAAATATACGTGAACCTCTCGAGTCGCATCATTTGTAATCTTCATCATTATTTTTACTCCATATCTTATTAATACTAAGGTTCTTTTACTTTTACCTTAGTATAAATATAGATATACAGTTACTTTATTACCCCTGCTAGTTTGTAAGATCTTTAAGTCCCAGATATGATATACCTCTTGGAAAAAAAGGTAAAATGTGGAGTGTGCTGTAGCGCCTTTGAGCTGCAGTGGACGATTCCATAAAGCTATGGGTTTTAATTTTTTTAATCTCCTATTTGAGTTAAACGTTGTCTTGTAGCTCACGTCTTAAAATATTTATTATTTTATTAAGTAAATAATAGTTTATTTGCAAGAGTACAGTTTCATTACAGGTGTTACATTCTTAAAAATCCGGTGCATTCTACCAATAATATCAATTTTTAACATTTTAAATGAAATAATTTAATATGAGAACCTAAATGTTCTTCAAGACGCTGAACAATCTGTCAGTTACTAAATATAAATAACAAACAGTCGTAGTAAGTAAATGTTTGTTTGCGGTTTAGACCCCTTCCAAAGTTGACGGTGCTTTTCAGTGGATCAAGTTACAAATTAGTCGCAAAACAGACTTTAACTACCTGGGTGCTCTTCAAGTAGCTGAACTCTCTTTTTGCTCCCTTGCAAATAATTTCAAGTTATCTGAGACCTGTCATGGTGTAAAGTTTAGTTTAGTCCGACCGATCTGATGAGTTTGGTGTTTTACTTAAATAAGGCAAATTGGGGGCTGGCAAATTCTACTGGAAAATCTTGCATGTTCGACCAATGCAAATGTCATCTGTCTTTCTGAATTAAAAAAAATGATGCAAAAGTTCACCTCTAATTTTATTGTTGCAGATCAAAATGGCGGGGCTTACGTGGTACAAGATGGCGGCGGTGCTCCTGCTGAGCTTATCTCAAGTGTTATCTGCACCAACGCCTCAGCACTCAGGTAAGTTTAGTTATAACTAGCGGTCGCCCGTAACTTCGTCTGCGTATATTTTCTGTTCCCGTGGGAATTTCGGGTAATACTTTGTTAGCGATTGCCTACATTATAGTAGCTACCTGCATGCCAAAATTCAGCTCGATTCGCCCAGTGGTTTGGGTTGTGCGTTGATAAATCACTATGCCAGACAGTCACCTTTCAGTTTTAGAAAAAGAAGTCAAATGGGGCAGCTTTGAACACGCGTAAGGCAGTTTTGAAATATCAATAAATTTGACAAAATTTTAAGGTTTTTCACACTTTTAAGTAAAACTCAACATAAGAACGACAGAAATTAAAAATAATAATGTTTAAAGTTAAAAATTACAAAGTGCTTGTTTAATAAAATGAAATAATAAATGGGAATAACTTTTAATTGAAATAAGTTCCTAGTCTCATTTAAAAAGTAAATACTTCTGGATACTCAGTTTTATTTAATGACTTGCTATTTAATTTTATATACAGTTTTTTTATTTCCGCCATTTTTAGTACTGTCCCTGTAAGCTAAGATAGTTACCCTTAGTAACTATAAAAAGAAAAATTATTTCTTTCCAAGTAAAAGTTTAAAAAATGGTTACAGATCAATATCTGTAGTCCATTGCGTGATATATGAAAAATTCTGACCAGGATACTCAGTCTTCGTACAGGTTTGTGTTGCCACTACCCAAAGAAATCACCACAAAATTACTTTCTAAAATAGCTTCGTAAACTCAAACTCGTATGTTCAAAGCTGCCCCTGTTCAATGGTCGCCCCCTTCTCCCCTACCTACTGTTATTTTAAGAGCCTACCCTTAGAAGTTCAGTCGTCGTTTTTAATTATGATTGGTTCATTCTTAACTTTTTTAACGAATCACGTTCATCACTGAATGGTCCACTGATTGGTCGGTTACCGAACTGTAATCAATAACCCTAAAACGTTTACCAGATGGGCTAACCAATTTATCAACTTTACGTAACTTTCGGCGTCAACAAATCGGGTTTAGTAAGTAAATAACTTCTCTAAATTACCATAATATTGATAGGAATTAACACATATTCACTCAATAACAACTTGTTTACACAGCTACCTGCGACCTGATTAACAGTTCTTCAGTTAGATAGGTAAAGTTAACGTCACATATATTTTACGCAGTAGCTATATTTAAATATATATATATATATATATATATAAACTTACATAATTAAATTTCTTCATGAGCTTACTGAAAGCTTCGGGTGCTTGTTTTCAAAATTTTAATTCAATTTTCATTCTTTATCTTCTGAAATCGCTAAGAAACGCTTTGTAGTGAGGAAATTATCTTGTAATCTTTAACCTATTTTTTTCAATAACCTTTGATTAAAACTTTTCTCGAACTCATCCGAAGTTCAGAAGATAAACTAACTCAAGGATAAACATGCTTGTTAATCTTAGTTCGTAAAACAACCTAAGTTTACCCTAGAAATAGTGTGGTTATGTAGTATCTTACAGTGTGTATGTGTTTGTTTAAACAGTTAAAGTTCTGGTAAAGTACAGTGTATCTTTGGACTCTCAGGCGAAGATTAAGGTCTTGGATCTCTGAATTTTCAGTCTTTATCAGTGTATGAATTCATATTTTAAAGTTTTTCTTATGAGATGCTTCATAAATATTCGGATGATTTCAAAAATTATTATTATTACGTAAATGTTAACTGGACGAGTAAGGTTAGCAAGACTGTTGAAAAATAAACCAACCTAATTTCATTTTAATTATTTTATATCTGATTTGTCACATTCATTAAATCTAAGATGTTAACGACGTATTATTTTTGCAATACGGTAGGCTTACTTCTTCTTATTGTAGATATGCCACGATTTCATGACGGAAAATGGATACACGTGACACAACTCATAAGCGAGTTCTTATGGCAGCCTTTGGGATTTCCAACTTTAGGATTTAATTTGCGAAGCCCAAATTGTTATGTACATTTGGTGTCTCGCGGGATTACCTTCCTTTATTTTATTCTTAGGCCAAAACGAATACAATTCAGAGGAAGGCTCGTTTGTAAATTACGTTCCTGTTTGTCTTTCTTTTAGTTGGGTAAATGTCAATGCTTTCGACGATCTTTTTCTTTTATTGTATTTTTTATTTGAGACAACTACTAAAGGGCGGCAGTTTCAATCTTTTCAATTTTTCAAGTGTTTCGTAGTGGTACATAATAAGTAGATTTAAGCTAAAGCGATAGCAAAGAACAAATGCTCGAAATGACTTACGCACACAGACGTTTACCTATCAACAGGGTTCTAAGCGCGCCATAATATAGCTTGTTTTTTAAAGTCATAAATGTAAAAAAAACTTAAATTGATTTAGCCATGCCACAAATTGCCTTTTATAATAAGCTATTGAGTGCTGAAAGATTGTCAATTCTTTTTTTGACATTTATGACTTTAAAGAACTAGATGTGCGATATTTTGTTTCTTACTGAGTTATTATAGTACTGTTTTAGCTCTAACTGTTCTTTGGGAGTGGTTTATACTGTTAACGGTCTAATTTAAACACACTCAAAACAATTGTTAACTACTGTTTACGCACGGGTGCGAGCGGCAAAAGTTTAGGGTACACCTACGACAAATTAATGTTTGAAACAGAGAATTATTTTATTATACTAGTTATCATACTAGTTCTGGTGTTTTTAACTATGTGGAACACACTTGCATACAAAGTTTCCTACACTAAATATAAGCTTCTATTATTTAAATTCTCACATCATTCAAATACATGTTCCAAAAATGAATACCTATTTTTCCTCTTCATTGCTACCGCAATACCGCTTTGTGTTGTAATCAGTAAATGCATAAAAAGTGTTGATAGCTGGTCTATCAACGGTTTTCATCCATTCACTGATAAGTATGTATTAGTCAGCTTAAGCATATTAGTGTTGCGATTAAAAACTCTTTTAATCTTGATAACCCCAATACTAACGAAACACTTACTTAATTCAAATATATGTTTTTGTTTTTGTGTAAATATGACGCAATATACCGCTTTTTGTTCTCGCCCTTGTCTCGTGAGGATGCTCTTGACATTGAAAAAAAAAACCGATTCCAGAAACGTTACGTAATCGCTATTATGGACAGTTAAATGGCGATTTGCGTAAAAGCTTACTGGAAACATTTACGTTTACGTAACAACCTTTTGCGTTGAGTAGAGCTCAAACTTTGGGTAGTTGCTACCCAAGGTTGTTACCTTTTGATGGTTTTGTTTCTTACATAGGAGTAAACTACACTAGGTAGTGGGGACTTCGAAAAATCTTCTTTGACATAGAAAATTCTTTCATTGCATATTTCACACGGAAACAATAGGTACTTAAAAAAAGTTTCAAAAATATTTATGCAATTGAGGCGGTCTTATTGCTTGAAGCAATTTCTTTGTGTGTGTAAAACTTTGTGTAAAGGACAGAATCAATGTGCTTTTTGTACTCATGAAAACCTATAAGTACATTTCCAATGTAAATACACCCGTACATATACGAAAAAGATACCATATTATGCAGTAAAATGTTAATACTTTAACAAACCTGTTTTTATATAGGTATAACTACTTCACGTTTCTTTACGTAATAAAATATTATTTTTAACTAAGTAAAACCGTTCTTTTGAAGCTCACCACTTGCCAACAGCGTGGTTGGCGATTCAATTTCCTGCACTTTCTTGTCCATTACATGACATGATGTTGAGAACCAGCCTCAAACAGGTGGGTAATTGCCAATATCTGCCCTACGCAGACCTTTGAAGTGATGGCATCCCTTGCAAAGTGTAAAGGCTTTATCATACCCACATAACGTGATGCAACGCTTTATTTGCCATCGTCAAATGAAAAAAGCGCTGTGTTTCGAGTTATGAGTGCGTTGTGCGAAAAAGACCTTAACCTACGAAAAACACCAATCATCATTTAGCATCTAAAATTCTTTGATTCAAAGGTAGGTAGGTATATCTTTTGAGCTCTTAGTTAAACAACTCTTTAATCTAATATATCCGATGCTGAATCGATTGCTACTCCAACGAAAATAACAAGACATCGATTGACTTTGAACTTTTGGTTCAAATTCTTTGAAAAAGTTCTATTTACGAATTCATTTCCAAGAAATTCAGGGAAGGAAGAAAGTTATGAGCAAAGCTTTAACTTTTGAAAGGAGGATAACTGAAAGTTATATGAATGACTAGCTTCCCGCGGCTTTGCTTTGCAAGCAGAAATCAAAATTTATATGAATGTTAACAATAAAAGACAATGTAGAAAGACTAAAACACACGCTTGATGTATACAGGCTAATAATAAAACATAGGCTATGTAATCAATAATGTTATTTGAATCCATTCGTTTTTATTTTAAGTGCAACACTTTCAGTTGCATGTCACGTTAAGGAATACATTGTACTACTTATCATAAATCTTTGTAAAATAAGCCATGTGTAAATAAGCAAAATTAAACCAGTAATTAAGGTGTATTTTGTAGCCAGGATATTTCTGTTTATTCCAGTGAAATAAAGTGAAGCATATCCATAAATGCTACCAGAGTTCTTACTCTAAAAGCCCATGTTCGTAGTTTAGAATACAGCCAACCCTTTCGCCCATACTGGCTGGACCGTGCGAGAGATCAGGATGGATAGAATATAAAATACGAACAAAGCGTTTTAAAGTAAGGACTCAGCTGCAGTAGCAGTTTTTCATAGTAGTGGTGTATGAAAGGAAAACTGGGGCAAACTCGCCATAACGAGATGAGAAAATATAAAAAAACGCATCTCCACATGTGTGGTGTATGAATGAAAGTTTTAAGCCAATGTGTGACAGATTGAGCGACAGGAAGATACGCATTACGTGAGAAAATATTATTGTCTGATTTGAATGAAAAATTTTCCGCAAAAATAAATGTTTTTCTTTGATATAGTAAATGTTAAGATAAACGTTCTTAGTGCTGAGAAAAACAATTGAAATTCAACATATAACCGTTAAGGACTGCATTCCACTTTGTAAATTGCTTTATTTCTTAAGTTTTGTCATAAAGTAATATCGTTAAGTATACTGTCATGAAACGTGGGTTCAATTTATTGATTGCGAAAGCACAAGTGAAAAATAAAGCCAGCGGCGACTAAGAAAATAACACAATTTCCTGTGGACAGCTTATAATGTCACTTTGAATGATTCCCCTCGTTGCCACACTGTAGCAAATATAGACAATATTGTAGCCTATGGTGCATCAAAGAACTTAATCGTAAAAATATCATAGACATAGAAAATACTAGAGTAAAATACATATATGTAAAACTACTCAAAGGTAAGAAAAGGAGAATGTTAAATAGTTAGATTGTATGATAACTTTTTCCCTAGCCTAAACCAACCCTTTTATTTGGGCTAGTTATACTAGTAATAATAACTTCATCCATATGACAGACACAACGTATTTAAAGCTAAATAACTAATCTGAATATCTCTCGAATTTCAATTTGACGAAAATGCGAGGATTTTGCTTTCACGTTTATATCTAAAGTTGGAATAGTCTTAATTTTGGACTGTTTTCTTTTGCGAAATCCGAGATAATAGTGTTAAAATAGTGAAAAAACTAAGGGCGTGAAGTCTTTCATTGATGTTTTTAACAAACAAAGCGAAGTTAGAGTTTGTTTTCTCACGAATTTATTTTTAGTTTTCCTGCGTAGGATTTCGAACTCAAGTCACTTTGATTTAAGCAGTTCTTTCACCTTGTGGTCAGGGTTCTGTAATCACAAACATGTTTCCTGGTGTACGTGCGAATTGTCGCTTTGGGATATCGATGGCCGAGGAAGGTGATATTTTACTTAAATGTGACAAAATGAACCTGATTTAACTCACTTTTGTGTGTCTTATAGGGTAAAGAGGATCGGTTTTCTTTTGAAGTGTTTTTAAGAAAGCGTTTTCTATGACCATGTTAGGCATTACTCCCAAGACTTAAATTCATGAAGCTTAGATGCCCGCAGCTATTTTCCTGGTACTAGACTCCAGGGTGCATACTTTTTATGTATTCTTAAGGCCATTATTTGAGGGAGAGGTCTCGAATGTTGACTCTTGGGCACTTGAGCCCTGACCCCTCTTAAATCACGGATTCTCAGACCCAAAGATACACAATGTGTGCCATGCTACTCAAGAGGATAATTGAAACTGAGATTCAGTACACCCAGTTGATTACTGTAATTAAACTTTCGTTGTCACTGCGTAAGACTAACTTACGGATAAATACGGCTCATGATCAAATAGGCTGGATGCCGGTTTTAACTGGTCAATCTATTATGTCTTGCGGTTGATTATGCAAATGATAATGATTTTTGACGTGAAGGCATGAATTTTTCTAATATATCCTTTAAAAAAAATTAAACACGCGTTTTAGAACACACTACCACGTGGCAGATATCTCATTATTTATAAAAAATAAATAAACAATAATTATATGCTTATTTACTTAAGATTTAATCATGGGTAATCAACTTGTCTCAATAGTTGACATAACACGGCAGCTGAATTATTTAATCAACGTTAGATCGGCGTATGGGAAATTGGCTGTCGAGGACGAATAATACAATAGCAAATATTATGTGATCCACGAGTAAAATCAAATCGATTTTGATTACACGCGTAGATCATAATATCGTGGTTATGTACCACCCATGTAATTATTCTACAAGCTTAACTTGTGCATATAGGTAGTTCAGATAACCCAATCAAGTAATTGATTAAAGATAAGCAATTCCTATAAGTACTCGTATTGCTTGCTTCAGGGTCCGCCATTCTTTATAGGTTACAGTTACATCGACTAAACTTCCAATATAGTGCATATATGATGATATGTTTAACTAAACTAAAAAAATCTAAATTAATTTATTACGAGTGTAATTATTGTAACTGTGTACTTAAGTTTTACTAAGCCAAAAACATTTTACTATAACATTATAACCCGCAAATAACTATTAATTCAAATTACTCTAACTTCAAAAACTTTACAGTAAATACAAATACCTCTAGTGGCAACTCATGTCTGCGATTTAATGCAAGCAGCAAAGGATTCATTAGTTAGTAAATAATTGTTTCTACATCATTTATTTAAGTTTGTGGTTAAGGTTAATTTATTGCATTGGTATATAAAATAGGAAAAAAAATCTCATAAATTTCATCGAAGTCCATATGTCATTTTCCGATTTTATTATCCTTACAGAATCAGGGTTTCTTGTCTTTTACGATTGTCCCTTTCATGTTTTATCACGTGTACTTTTATTTGCCCCAATTTATTACTTTTTCAAAAGGCACAAAGGACTATGTAAGGAACAGTTCCTTGTTTTGTGTCTACACGTGTTCTATTATTGTGTACAATCTTTTTGAGATACTTTTACTTTAGTATTAAAAATGTACAGTGGCAAGCACATCAGGTTACCCATTTTGCAGTTGCAAAATTGCCCGTATCACTAGTGAATAAGATACCGCAGTGTTTACCGTGACGTGCTGGCTAACTTCAATTTAAAACTTAGGTTACTTTTGCACAAATTTCAGTACAACAAGACAGGATTAAATAATCGTAGCATCTTCGTAGCGAAGTAATTCGTAGTCGCTGTAGCAGCATTGCCGTGTCGTAGTATTTCGTAGCTTCTCTTAGCGAGAAACAGTAACATTGCGGGCTCCAAATTATATCAAATTAACGACTCGAAAGTCCGACATAGCTTAGTTTAAATTTATAATTCAGCAAACACCACACGAACTAACTTTCCCAGTATTAGAAAATATAAAGCTTTTTTAGTCGGTCCTCATATAAAATGTAGTAAGAAGTTGGAAACCGTTTGATTTACAAGTTCGCGGTGCGCCGCGTGTTGTGATATTGAAAAAGTTTGCTGAGTTGGAAACTCGTAGACTTGGTTCTTTGGCTTCTTATGCAGTTGTAATACCGATGGGTTTGTCACGAAAAGAACTCTAACGTACAGGCGTCTGTTCAAGAGTAGTAGGTATAGTTGGAGTTTGAAGACACGAACTTTGAAGAAGGTCGACAGCAAATTCAGCTCAAGGAATGTGACCATGGCAAATTCTGAATTGTTTGGGTACTATTCAGTAGTCATATTCGGATGATTGGAAAGCTCGAATATTTATGAACTGATATGTGTCAATGTTTCGATTCTGTATATAAAAAAACATCATTTCATACTTCAATAATGAACTACTGAAGTCAAACAAGGGAATAGAACGTTAATACTAAAACATCTACACCGGACTAATAGAATTTTTATATTTACCAATCATGAAAATTATCCCATCCGATCCCTTAGCACACGTTACAATATAATTGTACATGTTTGACGTCCCACTTTGAGATATTATGTTCGGAGCTGTTGTACCAATTTATTTGTATTCACAAAGCCACAGCATATTATTTTCCTTTGTGCCGTAAACCCAGAAGAAAATATAACCCGCCAAATCGGTGTCATAAAGCTACGTGTTGAGAGAGAAGAAAAGGCATCGTTGGACACTCTTAAACCTGTCAGATAACGTACTGGACAGATTGCATGTTGTTAGTAATATCTTTTTAATAATATTATTTTTGAAATGTTATCCGCGTGATAAATGAATGATGATCTTTAAGATGAATTGATTGATTCGTAGATTTATACGGAGATGTTTTCTTATTTAAAAACTATTTGTAATAGAGTCATACCATAAGTAATAATAAAAATGAAATAAATTACTACTGAGCCATTGGAATGCATAATTCAGGTAACAAAACTATTTCAGACAACTTTGGTATCAAGGAAGAAGTCGTAGGTAAACCATGTTTTATTTATTATCAAGTCGACGTATCATAAGTTTTAATGTAACATAGTCCTTAGGACCACACCATAAACACGAGATGAGTTCCCCTTAAAGTATATAATTTTCATAATAGTGATATACATACAAGCAACTTTCTACCTTTTGAGGTAAACTCAACGTCGAAACTTGAGTAAATATACTATGAGTAATGACCATTACTAAACTAGAGTATAAAGTGCAGTCAAGTCGAATGTCAAGTTTATTATGACGGTAATAACATTTCAGCTAAAAAACCTTCAAATGAGCGAGGAAAACAGCTATAGCTGAGAAGCGCCGTGATTAAATTGATGTGACTGATTTCAAAGCGGCTTCATTATTCGAAAGATGCGAAAAAAACCGCTTGAAATCAGTCCATCCGTTCAGGAGCTCCGATGCCACACACAGACACACACAAAAACCCTCCCTTTTTCTTTGGGGTTCATAAAAGTTACAGCAAATAAGCATAGGAGTGTTCAATTAGGATTAAATGAAGGTAACTTTTTTTTTTTGAAATTTTTACTTTTTATGAATTTTTGTTATCGCGGCTTATTCGTGGCGTGTTAAATTAGTACCTATTAGCTATGAAAATAAATAAAAGCGCTGTCAAAACTTGTCGAGGAACCACATTTTATGGAATTTTGCGTATTACAAAGAGTAATATTATTAAATTTGCAACACAAGTAAAAAGGGAAGTGTTTTATAAATGCTACAAAAGCTTTGTTGAGACATATCAAACGGCTTTCAGGCGTAACTTGATATCACTGAAGTGTCTCAAGAATGATGTAAATAGAATTCTTATTTCGTTATTCGGGTGTGGAATTTGATCCTTTTTATGCGAAATATTACGGTATTACGAGAAAATCCTTTTTTAAAGTTAAATATCATATCATTACCATGTCTCATGTCTTCTAAAGGCGAATGTGCTCACTTCATAAAATGTTAAAAGTTATAAGTGGACAACAGGCCTCAGGTTACTAAGTTGGAACGGAAAATAGAAGGCGAGGACTGTATTCTTTTAGGAAAAACTTGTAAAAACTTAGGCTATTAAAATAAATTTAGCTTCGATTTTATAGGGTTTCTTTATTACACAAAACTTCTTAAAAGATTTATTTACGTATGTTTATTTTAAGATTAATCGTTTTATAACTTTTGAAAGATTCTTTTATAGCTTGTAATTTTAAACTGACTTCAAAAAAGAGGAAATTCTTATTTCGGTTTTGATATATAAGTTAAAGTTTAAGAATCAAAGTTAACAAAACTAACTGCTTAACGTAGTGTGTTATTTATACCGTAGTTGATCGTTAGGCCTTTAAACAACTAACTTAATCAGTAATCAGCATAAAACTACAATCATTAATATTAAAACTTTCCAACTATGTTTACCGATGAAATTAACCGAAGTTTTATTCGTTCAATGAATTTTCTAAAGTCGGGTAGAAACTTTGAACCTGGGGGCGTTACACGTTCCCGGGCACCTTGGGCCTTAGACAAAATACGTTTTGTGATTGCATAACGACAAATGCAAATGAAACGTGTATTATACTACTATAAACGCGAAAGTTTGTAAGTATGTATAGATGTTTGGTACTCTTTCACGCCAAAACTACTGGACCAATTTGACTGAAATTTGGAACATGGATAGATTATATCTTATTTTATTATTATCTGGAATAACACATAGGGTATATATAATTTACGGTTCCTGTGGGATACGTAGAAAACGCGCTCTATGTGGGTAAAACCGCAGGGCACAGCTAGTAGTAGGTTTTAATACAAATGCGGCTTGTATATATAAAAATTTTGGCAATAGGTAACCAAAGCTTGTCTGAGGCTCCGTGTTCACACCTTCAATGTTTTACCAATGACAGGTTGTATGCTGGCTTCCAATTAAAATGTGCATATTTAATCATAAATTGCATTCGCTCACAGCTTTTGACTATAAAGTTCAACGAAAAACGAAAAGTGCTTTAGGCTTGTAAAGTAAGAGAAATGGAATCGTTAGCAGTTTAACTAACAAAAATACAAGTTACTCTTAAATAGTTCAGAAGTAGGTACATAATATATCTAAGGACATATGCAAACACCAGTATTTTCTTATAATTATTCTCAAGTCAGCTTTCTTCGCAAACTTTGATAAATAAATCAGTTAGTTCATTAAAACCCCGAGTACAGTCGAAAAACTTGAAGATAGTGGTTTCAGATTTTCTACCATAATTTACATTTATAAACTAAAGTTTAGCATAGTTAGCTGATCTATTTTAGAACACTTTGAAAAGTAAAATTAAACGGGTTCCCCACCTTCTTCTAGTTTCGTCTATCTGCCAGCGCACACCTGTGGCATAATGTAGCCGCGACTCGCTACCGACAGCGTGTCAACTGTGAACAACAACAGCTGCTAGTCGCAAGTCGCGGAATTATTATGCCGCAGGTGTTCCCTGAGCGTACATTAAAAGAATAAAAAAGGTAGGTACCCACGTAACCACCATAGAAAGCTACATGTAAAATACCCGTCCGAATTTAAATCTATTTGGTTATTCAAAAACTGTATAAGCCGATAATCTCTTTCATGAAAGGGCTATGCCATCAGGCTGGCTTTCATGTAAAACGAAAGGTTATTCGTTACTCGTAATTAATGTAAACAAGTTGTTTTTAAAGCTTTTCATGATACGCATTTCATATTTTTCACACAACGGTAGAGGTGGTGAAGGTTTTGATTTGTTGATGTTTAAAACTGAATTGCAAAGTTATGATTACAATTCGTGAAATGAAGTTATAAGAAAAAATATATTTAATAAGTAAAAATAAGCATAATTGCACTAACTAAATAGTAATTATGTTATTAATGTTAGTTATATGATTATACTTCTATATAGTAATTATGTTTACTTTGTAAGTCAGGAAATTTTAATATTTTCTTCATTCATAATTTTTACGCTTCTTAGGATAAAATACTTTAATTTTCATCTCCATTAGCTTGAGGTTTAGCTAAACAAACTGTACCTAAAAGTTATTTAGGATGAAATAAGTAGAATTTAATCATTTCAACGCCGGGAAAAGGAAAATTAATAATGAAAGAGAAGCTTTTTGAAATATGAAAGTATTTGGGATTCCTAACTTTAGTGACATTTAATTAACAAAGTTACGAATTCCTCTAAATAAAATTTAACCAGCTTTAGAAACAAAAACTTGTATACGATTTTAATTATTTTACATTTTAATGTAAGTTAATTGCTTTAATTATTTAACACTAACTTCTTAAATCCAGGTTTTTTAGTATTATTAAACTTAACATTCATAGCATCAATAAATCCTAACCTAAACACCCATATTAACCTAGTCCCATAAAATTATGTTATGCTAGTGTGTAGTAGGAAGACGTGATTGAGGTTTTACTCCGTACCCTTTGTCTGTAAAAAATACAGATGTCTTTTGAGTCTAGCATCCCATTTACTCTCACATTTGCATGTAACCTGCTAGGGCTTGTAATTAAATCTAGTATAGCTGGTGCTTGTCAGCTAGTCTGCTCTTGATGTCGTCTTTCTGTACAGTTTACCAGTTTTATTTATACGATAGAAGCTTGCCGATCTAGTTTGAATCACTTACTAAATAGCCTGGTTCCGTCGCTTGTATTTTTTTTTCCATTTATTAACAAATAAAAAATCTTATACAACATGTAGATGTTAACTTAGTATAAAACCACTAAGGTTTGTAACTTCAATAAGCTAAAGTTTACGTAATTATTATCTTATATCTATAATTTATTATCATTCCTATTCATATATATCATTCATCATTTAGATATGTATTTTGGTTAAACGAAGAATTTGACGAATACGTGCAGTTTTATTTACATTTTAAAATAAATGTTTTTAATTAAATGCTTCCTTACTAGCAATACTTTTTTTTAACTGCACCAATACTATCTCTCTGGTAAAGGTTTGACTGGCAGTAAACGCTGTTTTGTACAACTTTTTTTTGTGCAATGTTTTTTTAAAATAAATTACTAGCTCTTTCTCTTGCTATCTTGGATAGATCAACTGCCTATACCTACTGAGAGATCATGTTAGTTAAGTGTCGAGACGGCCAGTGTGGTTTAGTGTGTTTCGGACATGAGTTGGAAATGGTTATATTCGAAACCTCGGAATATGAGGGTATGGCGGGGTTCCGCGATTCCGACGTGAAAATATTTGCCTTCCATTCCAGCCATGTTTGTCCTCCCGCCTTATAATATCGTATGACGTAAGCCGCCGAGATTTGATAGCGACACTTTGGTAGATTGAAAAGATACGCGGGTAACGTACCAAGAGATTTCGGAATGATGAAAGGATTACGGAGTTGTCAACCTTAAGAATGTGATGGATCGAGATACAATGCTTTGCGTGGAGGTTATCGTGTGAAAAATGTGATAAATCTATGTTCGGATAAAGTTAATATTGAACTTCAATTTGAAGTAGATTATTAAGCTAGAAAACTTTATCGGCGTCTGCTTTGGACAGTCGACAGTGTTTGATGAATGTGTGTTGTAATTGTATAAGAGATCGTTTTTTAGGTTAACAGTTCGTGTGAACAGGCGTTAACATACCTAACGGTAATAGTAACTTCAGAATTTGAATTTGATATAACTACTAAAGTAAAATTAAAAAGTAACGTATTTATGTACAAAGCTGCAGAATAAGATCAGAAGCATCGATTAATTTTTGATAAAACTTTGACCATTAGTAGCACTACGCGTTTGCGACGCTATTCCATATGTCACGCTGACTAGTCTACGGGTTTGCCATAGTAGATAGATGGATTTCACGTATCCCGCACAATTATGTCAAATGGATTAAATGTAATTTTCTGCAAATTTGATCATTTAAAAAATAGTCACAATAAGACGATTCATTCTATTATAAAACTATTCTAAGTAAAACATGAATAAGGTAACATAACTATGTCAGGACACCTGTAGTGATATATTAATTTTTAATTCATTTGTTTCAGTTTGAAGTAAATTAAGTTATAAATCTAAAGTTAAGTAAATCTAAAGGGCCTAAATAAACAGAACCACCACTTTCGCAGTGGAAAAGTTCTCGTAACTATCAACCATTTTACGTCAATCGATCTAAATTATTATCAAAGCTGTGGGTATACTCTACATTTTATTTCACTCGTAAATATTTCATTTATTGTTACAAATCATTTTTATCGTATTTTGATATGAAAGTAGGTACACAGAATTAAAGTTAACTACAATAACTAAAAGTAGGTACGGCAAATGATGCAAGTCATGCAAGTTATATTTGAAAAGTTGAATTAGTGGTATGGTAGATGTCTATACCACTGATTTAACGTGAAAAACATCACGGTTAGTTAATAAACCATGATGTAATACCTTTTAAAAGAGTGATTGTACTTTTCTGCGAACTCACTTAAATTCT
Organism: Pyrausta despicata; assembly: GCA_963921415.1. Lineage (NCBI taxonomy): Eukaryota > Metazoa > Arthropoda > Insecta > Lepidoptera > Crambidae > Pyrausta > Pyrausta despicata. Next base: position 12,386,572 of record OY992855.1, on the reverse strand, counting down.
TACGAGAATCGAATCTTTTTAATTATATCTGTATCCCGTTCGTTTGTTATTACTACCAAAACGGTTTTCCTGCGAAGCGTAACTTTTTAAACCGATGTACTTTAGTTGGAAGTGGTACTGCCCACGTGACGGTTATGAGCACGTGCGAGCGATTCAACTTGTCGATGGTTTTGGGGATACGTGACTGATATTATTATTTATGTAGTTTTTTTTTAAATACCAGTAATATACTTTTTTATCCATCATTACCGGATATTTATGAATGAGAGTGTGTTGTTGAGAAAATCTTCAATGCTATCATTAACAGGTTAATCCTTAGATTTTGTTGAGATCTACCTCTTGAGAGACCGTAATAAAAAAATATTAAAATAATGGTGATCTCCCCGGTGGGACACCACAAGGTGGATCAGACCAGAATGACTCGGTTTTGTTGAACGCACACTATTCTGTTTGTTCACTTCTTGCCCACTCGATTTTTTCGCGCAAATTTTCAAGTTTCTCCTCAGTCACTCTTTTTAAATGGTCTCAGACAATTTCTTAACGAAGTCACGGCGCGATAATTCAGTTAAAATGCGAACGACTCCCACGCCTCATGGTAATTGGAAAAGGTTTTCCTTACGAGCGGAAAAAAGGTTTAGCGTTTGCCTTTTGAATAATAGCTTAGCGACAAAATGCTGTGATTTATCTAATCCACGCATTCATTATTTCAATAATGATATTCTTACTAATAAGCATTTACGCTCAAAAAAACGACATTATTTCATTATGGTTTAGAAAAAGGTTTCTTAACAAACAAAAAATGTTTTTTTTGAACTTTTATACTGAAATTGTGCATTGTCATCCAAACTAAACGTATATTTACAAAATTTCAGCTCAATCGCACACTGGCAAGTGGGTGAAATTTAGCTTGCAACAAACAAAAACAGGTGAAACTAAATTGAAGTTTGTAAAAAGAGTAAATACATACCTATTCTACCTGTTTACGTCAGTATAGGATGTCATTAATAACCGTGACCTACCCAAGCCTGCAGTAAACAAGACAGGTGTGCAACACATCCATTCGTCACCATTAGCTAGCTATATTAATTCTTAGTTAATATTATACCCGTTGATAGCCTTTATAACTGAAAGGTCTAGGAGTTTTGCGCTTATTTGATATGATCTGATATTATTATTATTATGGGATAGTTATGTGAGTTCAACGATTTAAAAGTTTAAAAAAATCCTTCCGGTATTTGCATTTTATTTTGTTTTGATCAATTTGCTTAAAATAATACGAATATATGTATACTCGTATGTATGTACAAATATACACTCTTTTGCAAAAAAAACGGGCACCTAAGGAAATTTACGTTCTAAGGTCGATTTGAGTTAATTAAATGAAATTTATTTCTTTGACGTAGTCTGTATACTTATAATCGTGTAAATTAATGCGCGTGAAGTGAGTTCGGGCAACTAAAAGAAAAAAAAACGATGGATTCTTTAAAACCGATGTACACGCCCAAACAATAAGAAGTGGTCGGCAATAAAGATAAGATTTTTTTTTACTTTTTTTAATTAAATAAAGTTACAAATGTAAAAACCTAATACCGAATGTGACCTCCTCTTGCCAAAATCACAGCTTGAATCCTTCTGGGCATGCTTTCCACGATGTTTTTAATAACGTTTTGAGGAATTCGTTCCCACTCTTCTGCAATGACTCTTTGTAGCTCCCTGATGTTTTGTGGAGCAGGTTGCACTGATCTTACACGTCTCTTTAGATACATCCCAGACATGCTCAATTGGATTGAGGTCAGGACTTCGAGCTGGCCAATCTAAACGACGGATCCCAACTTCTTGCATGTACGCTTCCACGTCGCCAGAACGGTGTGAGCGAGCATTGTCGTCCATAAAAATGGAATCTTCCCCAAGTGCAGTCAATGTGGGTTGTGCATATGGAATTAGGACTTCCATTATGTACCGATGTGCATTTAATGTTCCATTTTCTATGAAAACTAACTCCGTACGCTCCGTCGAATTAATTGCTGCCCAAAACATAACGGAGCCTCCGCCATAAGGAGTGATTTCTTCGAAACACACTTCCGCATAGCGTTCCCGTGGTCTTCGCAGCACTCGCCGGCGTCGGTCCTCTCCACACAAAGAGATTCTAGCTTCATCAGAAAACAATACTTTATTCCAGTCCTCCAGAGTCCATGAAGCACAGTTCCGAGCAAACTGAAGTCGAGCAACACGGTGCTCACGGAGTAATTTAGGGCCCCGAGCTGGGCGGTAACTCCTGATATTGGCAGCCAAAAGCCTCCTCCTGACCGTCCACAAGCTAACTTCTACTCCTCTTACTTCTTCAAGGCTCTTCTTCAGGTCCACACTTGACGCCTTACGATTCCGCAACGCCTGACTCACCAAAAAGCGGTCATCTCTTGGTTCTGTGCATCGTTTTCTTCCCGAACCGGGTCTTCTTTTGACCGGGTCGTCTCTTGATACCGTTGCCAAGTCCTCTGGACAGTTGAACGACTCACATTTAGCCGCTGAGACACGTAAGTTTGCGAACAACCTTCTTCAAGTAGGGCTTTAATTTTACCGGCCCTTATCGCTTTATCACTCATATCAAAAAGTGGTATTTAATGTAAAAATAAAGATTAAATTGTTTAATTTGCAGAAAATGTCCAAAAAGTTTTAAAATATCGTAATCAGTTAAAAATCGTTTCAGCAATTCGCGCCATTAGTAAAGCAATTTTAGAATAATCCACAATAATCATTATTTTTCTTTTATTAATTTCAAATTTTAAATTTGGAACGTAAAGAATCATGCCAGGATGCTTCAAATAACATGCCAATACATCGTCAAATTAATAAAACCTATTTCTTGTTCTTCTTCATTAAAGTAGAGGAAAAAATCTAAAGTGCCCGTTTTTTTTGCAAAAGAGTTTATATAGATGTATATGTGTTTGTACGACAAGAGTTTCCGTGTTGCGTTGTTTAAAAAATACGAAGAGTTATCCCTAAACTAAAGCACCTTTATACCTAGATACTTCTTTTTTTTAATTTACAGTGTAATGAACAAAGACCTTTGCTCAGCTGTGTGATGAAAAAAACAGTAACCTTGTTAAAAAATTCTAAGGGTCAAGTTAAGTCGAGTCAAGTTCATAAAAAGTTGCCATCATCTTTCAACACCGCAGATCATTAGCAGTTATGATTAATTTGCAGTGTAGACGGGTGGTTGACACCGCGACCTGTTGGGGATCCTATTCGTGATGTAACTTTCCGCTCAATGGCAGCGCTGCTTTAACAAATTTTGAAAAAAGTTTTAAACCACCTTGAAGCACTTTTCACGGAATCTATCAGGTAAACTACCCACTGACATGATCTTAACGATATTGAAACGATACCGTTATCACACAAAGGTAATAGTTTTCCGAAATGGAATTGAATGGAATTACCATAACATTATACAGACATCAACAAAGGCTAAGACTCACTTACATTTTTGGTCACCTTCTGTATAAATTGTAATATTTTATATTGACAATGTTGTATACTTTTTAGCGTTGTAATTTTCTATCACAATAACAAAAGTTGTACCTATTAAAAATGAAAATTTTACTCGAGGAAAATTATCTACTAATTTTTAGCATAGTACCGAAACTATGTAAAGTCTGTGTCGACACATAAAAAGATCCAGTCAACTAAAACCAATTCCTATACTTCAACGATTTAATGGTGTTTCTTTATTGAAGTTAAAAATTTCCTCACGTAAATTTTTCATTTTTCACACACCTTTCTTTTCTTCTTCAGAAAATTTTGTTTTTTTGTACCTGAGTTACCAATTTCATTCAACATTTTAAATTTTCTCTAAACAACGTTCGAAAGTGTATAAAATAGAATAAAATATTAAATTAATACAATGATATGTTAAAAAACAACCGATGAAGTTTGTAACACGCAGTAAAAATATTGGTCTTATAAACTTTGTGAAATTATGCTTAAAGTTACGGAAAAAATTATGCTTAAAGTGCTTAAAGTTAAGTTTTGGAGAGTAAAAAACAATAAAACATTTTAACAGGATTTTTCAGAAAAAGTAAATGGCGAAATACTCATGCACAAAATATGAAAATCCACTAGTTTCCAATCACACCAAACAACGTGGATAAACCTAATACCATTGTTTGAAACCTGAATCATAGTTCAATCTATACGTCATTTCAATTTACAGCACCGCATTGGGTGATCTGATCGCGATCCGGTAGTCTAGCTTGAAACAGGTCAATCAAATGCACCTAGAACTTAAAACCCGTGTTGTTTGTCATTTATATCTTTTCGGTTAATTCAATTATTAAATTATCCACATCGACGAATCCTGATCGCGGGTTGCAGCAGCTTGGCGTCTTGTCATCCTGTGGTCCAGTTTCCTCCAAATTGGAGAAGATAGGAGACAAGAGGATATGTGTTTTGTATAACCATTCACTATTTAATTGTACCAGTATTGTTTATTTTTCTCATTTTACAGATACAGTATTTTGAATTTGAGTATTTAAAAAAAAATAGTTAAGACATATATGATTGCTATCATAACTTTTGGATGCTGCTTTTTTTTACTTTTGTTATTTTCAAAATGTAGTTCTAAGTTGATTGTCAGATACGCGCGAAGGTATTCTCAGTGTGAAAAAGGTCTTAGATTTTAATAATTCACACCTTACACACCAGCCATAACTGAAAAAGCTTTAAAACCGCATGATTAACATACACGTGGATAGTAAAATTTATTTTACAATAGTCTTGTTAATATCACGTTTTCAGACCGCAATGGATATAACATGTTCTACTGTTTGCGGACAGTTTACAAATTGCCCTCCAACAGTCCATATTTACACAAGAATCATTATAATCACCCGGCTTTGTATGATTGGTTTCTTTGAGTTGGGTATTTGTAAGGGCATTTAATTGAGTTCTAATTCCCGAACTAATTAAGGTACCTAAGCATAGAGAGAATTGAGAATATTTTTTTATTGTTGTTTATTACACACTCAGTGATTTCCAGCTGGAAAAAATGGTTTAGATTTCGGTCTCAGGGATATTTGCGTAGGTAAAGATACTAAAGGCTGTTTATTTTAGAAAAAATCTTTCGTAGCATATATCTAAAACGATCGAAATGAATCTCACAGCAACGATAGGAATTAACAGGGGTCGACATTTTTTTCACTCGTTGTAAGGTAACCAATGGCGTTTGTATAAGTCCGAACATGTGGCGCACCAAACTATTAACTTGTAGCGAAGCCTCCCCTTACCCAACAGCTCGTTTTAATTACCAGCGCTCAGCTCAGCAGCGTTTCGTGCACAGTACAGGTAAAAGGTAGGGCGATTACACGTCACCGGTAAACACTCACAGTTGTTTACCGTAGTGCTTAAAGAGGATCGGGTTTTATTAAACGCTTGCTATCAAATCTTGATGCAAAAAGGGACCAAATATGAACTGATGTTGTGTCTCTTTCTATATCCTTTTAGCCACGAAAACGTGGCGAAATAGAGTTGGGTATATCGTCAAGATGTTTAAAATATTCTGAAAGTTTATTAGGTCTATTATTTGTCACACCATACTGTAGGCAATCATATTTAAAATGCGCAGCTAAAATAATTAGAAGCCTAAGGCAAAATTTAATCGTATTTTTTTAACAATTTGGCTGAACTACCGCCAGTGATTTGATTACATAATGTAATCAAACTTGGAACCTTGGATCGGTTCAATTTACAATTTTGTAATAAACATTTGATCGGGCCTATGGAAAAGTCTGTCGACGCTGGTAGAACTAGGCCTGTTCACCCGTGAATACGTTTGTATAGGCAATATTATGAAGGTCCAGCGATACTAAGATCACTGTAGCGTGAACAACTCTAAGATGTATCTCATGTGTAAATAAGACCGTTTTATTTGTAGGACATACACGTTATAATAATAGCTAGCAGTTCATTCAATGTTGTACAATAGGTATTAATTGAAATTAGTCCTCATGATAGAAACACACGCTGAGTATTAATTTGTATTACAACAATTTGTCCTTGTAAAAAAGCCCTACTAGCAATAACTTTCTAAATATAAAGTATTAGGGGGTAACCGAGTTAATAAAGTTATAAATCAAACTTTTATAAGAAATGTGATAACATGGTTAAATTTTCGTTTGATATGAGTACGAATATTTAAGAGCGTTATCTAATGTTTTGTTATACGTAATTTTGTGTTTACTGACACGCCACTGATTAAAGTTTCTGCACGCGATTACCAGGTAGAGAAATCCCTAAGGCACTTAACACCGCCATTTCACACGTACAAAAAGTTTTAATTTTAATATTATGTAAACAAGCTACCGTTTTTCGAGAAATAACACTATTTTTATCTCTAAATACCCGCTGGCAATTTACGCCTCAAGGTTTTCATTCATAGGCTTGTGTCTACTTAGAATTTTTCACTCATAAAGAGCGACGTGAAAATCATAAAATATAGTTCCATGAACGTACTAAGCAGCCCTCTGGACGTATTATGAGGTTCTTAAGTGCCCTTGATAGCGGAACGCGGAACTTTAAGTACTCGTACTAGACTACTTCGCAGATTTTTATCACTTCTACGAGTACATGCCGTAAAGGTTAAGCCGTAACGTGACACGCATACAAACATGTTTATAGATCACGTTAGCATAGTAGGGTCAGGACGCTGAAACAATATTAACGAGGGCTAATACTATCCCGATATAGAAATGTCAAATCATATTTATTACTTTCTGCCTGATCTATTTTAATATTAAAATTTGCACGCTATTTTACTCTATCAGAAATACAATTCTAGCGGTGTGGACATTTTAGATATAGTCTTACAATGATATAAATTTCAAGATGAACGGTTCTAAGAATCGAAAAGGGATGGCGATAGTCTTCAGAGCAAGTGACTAATATATATTTTTAACTTGTCCCTATCGCAACTGCATAAGATGGGATTGCGATCTCATTCATCATCCTATTTCGCTGTCGTCGGTGCTGGTACAATTCCAAAGTCAATAAGATCGCCCTCAAGAGAATAGTTTTGGTTCCAAGTTTGAACGCTGAATTAGGTTTCCGTTGGTGCCTCGCAAACTGAAGCGTTGGGGAGCGCTAACTTGAGTTTACACTGTCGCTACGAGGCCCAAGAGAGCTAATACGGAGCTTGTACCGTGTCATCTCTTTTGGCACATAATGCCACTATTGGTTGTGTTTTCTAGTAAAGTTATTGGCTTATAGGTTTTGAAGTTTTGCCTTAAGGATTTATATAAGTATTTATATATACACTGCTCAACAAAGTCTAGGGAACAGGAGGTTTTTAGGGAATATTTTTATTTTTATATATTTTTGTTTTAAAGTTTATATACCAATCGATGCGCAATTTAATGCTTAATTAGTTGCGTATATAAATAAAGGATTCAGTTTTTGAATTACGAGGTAATTTTAATGAAAAACAAAGAAAGTGTATTACAGAACTAAACAAAGAAATTTAATTTAATCAAATTTCTTAAAAATTAAAACATTACAGTTAAGAACAAATATGCGGGGACTTTTTTAATAATCAGTTGGACCCCCTAAGGCATTAACAACAGCTTGACATCGTCGTGGCATACTGATTATGAGACTATCGATTGTCTCTTGTGGAAGAAGACTCCATTCTCTGGAGAGATGTGAAAAAAGTTCATCTGCTGTGTTCAAATTTTGAGGGAGATTTCTAAAAGCCCTTCTCTTTAGTAAATCCCACGCGTGTTCAATGGGATTGAGGTCCGCGGACTGAGCAGGCCACTCCATCACTTCGATGTTGTACTCGCGGAACACATCCATCACCTGACTCGCAGTATGTGGTCGTGCATTATCTTGCATAAAAATAAAATCTGCGCCCAGATTTTGTCGGTGCGGGATAACCACGGATTGGACTACCTGTTCGCAGTATCGCTCTGCATTTAAATTTCCCCTGATCAAAACGAGATCCGTCCGTCCACCCAGGCGGATTCCAGCCCACACCATGATTGTACCACCTTGGTAGGGATGCACCTCCTGTGGGTTTTGAAGCCGACTCTGCCGACCAGGAATCCGCCAAACACGCACTCTTCTTGAATCAGGATGAAATCCGAAGCGAGATTCATCGGAGAACAGTACATGTGCCCACTGATCTACGGTCCACTGCAAATGTTCACGTGCCCACAATAATCGACGTCCTCGATTTCCATGACGCAGCGCGGGCACTCTTAGTGGTCTGCGAGCACGAAGATTAGCTTCATGGAGTCTCCTCCGAGCAGTCTGGTCACTGATAGCAACCTGGTGCTGCGACTGGAGGTCTTCTACCAACTGACGAGCCGTAATGGTGGGTTGCCTCCTTGCGACATTTTGCAAAAAACGGTCTTGCCTTTCCGTAGTAACCCTATACCTGCCTCTGTGCCTTTCGGCTACATCGCCAGTAAGTCTGTAACGTGCCCACAGTCTGCAGATAACGCTCGCGTGAGAATTCAGAGCAGCTGCAACTTCGCGTTGGGGTAGCCCAGCTTCCAACATTCCTACAGCTCGAATCATTTCTTCCCGCGTTAAATGACGTCGTGACATAATGGCCGTAGTCGCAAAAGTTACGAATAACAACAGTTAATTTTGTTTTTCAATAAAATCATAAAACAATAAAACAAATTTTTATCTTTAAAATTCTCATACAGTATCACTACACAGCAATCAAAGTGAAAGATTCTGACCTCACTCCCAAGAGTCTGAGGTTCGAATCTCAGTACCCAAACATATTATATTCCAAAAATACTATATTTGTATTGATTTCTATTTTCAATATAAGTAAAATATTTGAGATTTTATTCGTAAAATTTACGAAATCCACGAAATTTTAATACAATTTCGTGGATTTCGTAAATTTTGTTTTTTTTTCAGGTATTACTTATTTGTTATTTTATAAGTTTTTTCACACTTTTTACACGTTTTTACAAAAACTTTCATAACAAAACATATCATTCGTACTGGGATTCGAACTCGCGCCACTAGGATGGAAGAAGGATTAGACCAAACGATTGATGCTAAACGTCATGAATTTGACTATGCTATTATTTCGTTTTACGGGCTGTCTGCGCTTGACACTGTAACTTGTCTCTCGCTCGTGTCAGGCATCGCTCGTCTGTCGTTCAACCACCGCTTCAGCGTCGTCGTTTTTGAGCGCGGTCCCATATGATTCCATAGTGAATATCTCGTCGCCACGCTGTCGCTGTCGCCAGCGCCCCGCTCGTCGCAAAATTTGTGCGCACGGCCTAAGGGTCCCATAATGTTTACTACGGAACCCTAAAAAAGAATTCCGGACTACATTACATTAGACACAAGTCCTGGCTTCGTTTTTAAAACGCTAGATTAGCAACGAATGAGGATTCCTTCCGTTGACGCTAAGTGGCGGCAGGGTCGTGGCACAGCGCAGCGGGGCGGAGGCAGTGAACTTCATTGCCACACTAATGGACTTCGCATGTGACGGCAATGAACATAAGTAGACAACAGGATTGGGGAATGTCTAGGAAATGATACAACTGTTTTGGGACTGGTCAAAAGGGCCTCTGGAGTGTTGCTTGTTGCACTGTGATGTTTCTTTTCAGCTAACAGTTACGCTGCGTTTCTAAAAATTTGTAGAAAATTATTGATAATAGTAACAGTCTCTAGCAGCTCACGTGATAGTTTCCTTCATGGTAACGTACCTAGGTAAAAATTACCTATGATTCTGTAGTGAAGTTTTCCATTTGTCCCTCGCTTTGCTCTAGAAAAAAGTCGACGCTTTCCTGATACATATTTACTTACTGATTAGTGTCGTTGCGGGTCACAAAATAATTAAAAAGATTTTTCTCTGTAATCTGAGCTCAGACCCAGGTTTCAGAGTTGATTAGGGGACAAAAACTACAATAATGTTGCTATTTCTTGCGTGAATAGCTTTAGCAACTTTTTTTCTTTTCCACAGTTTCACATTTCAGTACAGAAAATGTATGCGTATTTCTTCTCACCTAAATAATATAGCTAAAGGCTGTTGAACAAAATTTCGCGATTCCGTTCCGGATTAGTGAAGTATACAGTTCGTGAAACTCATTCAAACTCCAGCGAGCACGGCATTGTATATTTACCACTATTGTGTGTGGTAAAGTGGCTTTTGTGTTCTAGAATATTCCGCCGCAAGATTTGAGCGGTGGAATGTCTGGTTGCTTGGGCAAGGTTTTTTCTAGCTTATTGTTGCCTTATTTTACAGCGCCTAGTATTGAGACTAAACAGACATTCCTGTATGGTTCCAGATAAACTGTTTCGCATATAAGTGTGTAAAATTGTCAATGCTACAGTAGTTGATACACTTAACGAACTGCCCTGTGCGACACACGACATTAAGCTGTGAACGGATAGAAGACGAAATAGAAGCAACAAACGTTATTTCAGAAAAAAGTTCTCAGGGCCAATTTAAAATACTACGTTTTTATTCCGACGTAGCTGTTTAGGAAAAATATACTTATAACAAAAAAACATAACTATAAACTATCTTTGACATCATGCCCATCGAACATCATTTCACATGGAAAATCTATTACCGTTTTATGGAGTGTTTTCCAATAAAAGTGAGGTGTTTTCAACCTGGTGTGTGTGTGTGTTGGTGGTTGACAAGCAATGTTCATTGAGACTATGAAATATGCATGACATAATATCGCGTGAGAATCCTCGACGGGTTTTATAATATTGTGGGAAAAGTAAATCAATATAGTTAGCCTAGTAAGTAGGTTACTAAGACAATCTTGAAAGTGAGTCAAAACCAAACGAAGTACCTGAGTTTTTGTTTGGAGTTAGCCAGACCCGCGCTTTAATCAATTGAAACTTTAATTCTTAACTCCAGAGATTAGCGCATATCAAATTGTGACCCGCAATCCATGTTAACATACCTGAGTTGAAAATTTAATGAAACCCTCAAGTTTCTTTATTGCACACCAAAACTATTTAGAAAAGGTGGACTTAACGCCGTAGGGCATTCTCTACCAGTCATACCTAATAATTACTGGCCAATATACTGGCATGGAGCCTCTAAGTGTGTGGTTTCTTTTACTCAATGAACTCAAACGTTCTCTTTCAACAAAACCTGTGCTTATGTACTACAAATACCTTCAGAAATTGCAAGACTTATACATAGATGTACAGACGATGGCCGGTAAGGTAAACATTGCGGTATCTCTTATTCATTTGTGATAAGGGTAATTTTGCAATAAAAGTGCTCCAAGGCTCTCTTGATGTCGACTGTACATACCACAGTAGATATTTTTATTTTTCACAATATAAGTGCAAAAGTTTTTCACCACGTTTCTGGCATATTGAACGCCGATTATAACTTGGGTCTTTTCAAGAATAAAATGTGAATAGGTTGTTTCTAGACAGACATGATCCATCCTTGACTACATCATCTCTCAATACTTCTTCCGTTACAGATAGCATAAATCCAAAATAGAGCCTTTAAAATTTATTATGCCTACACATACGACTTAAAATTATGTCTTAATATAAATGTCCCGGCTGCTCATTTCATTCAGATCACGTAGAACCGAACGTATTTTGACGTAATTGAAGTAACTTTTAACACAACTCTCGCTTTTAGATAAGAACAGTTTATAAAAGGACCTCTTATTGCTGACATTTCCACGACAAAATGTATGACACTTAGATATGTAAATTATACACAGTTGTACTCTTAAATTACTTTCAAAAGTTTCGGGTTGCGTTAGTAATTTAAATTTGCACAATAATAGATTTACGGTTTCAGACATGCTTACTTAGTTTGATAGAAAATTCCAATATCTACAAAACAGTTTCCAATACCATTAATCAAGAGGGTTGACACATAAATAAAAACCAAAAGTAAATTGGTTAAATTGCTTATTTTCCTACACTGTGTCTGAGCGTAGGTTTCTTCACACTCCATTATCCTCTAATGAATATCGATTAACCCACATCTTTTAAGCGAAAATAGATAACCTATCGTTGCGTAGGTGTTATCCTTTACTTGGTGAGTCCTTGATAATTAACTATAGGTACGTTGTTCAATAATAAGTATAAATTTTTTTAGTAACGTAAAGAAACAACAGCTATTTCATCTTAAATGTAAGCTTGAGATAACATACACTAAATAAAATCATAAATCGGTTATTTAATTAATCGGTGCAGTTAATTACATTGATTCAACACATCCAATACCGCCGATTTGTAGAAAAAAACATATTTTTTAATAAAGTAGGTATGTACGATTTTATTTTGCACTGGCAAAGTTAATTGAGGTCTGATTGGAAATTAATCGTTATACTTACATTCGCGATTCGGCTATAAATATATTTGATCGAATGGGATATTTGTTCTGCTTGTTTGATCTGTTTTAAACCAAACGTATTGATTTCAATTAAGGAAGAGGAGGAGGGGGGGGGGGGGGCACCATTATACACATATTACACTTTCTGTCATAACTTCAGATTCTGAAGAGAAGTAAAACTAAACTAAAAAAGGCTCAGTAGAGCCTTTTTACTGTTTCACAATGCTTACTCTAACTATTAAGCTATAAAATCGCAGTTCATCGCAAAATACTTTTAGAAATAGAGGGCAGTTTTAAGTTATCAAAAAATTCTTAGAAATTTTAAAGTTTTTCACACTATTAATTAACAGACGCAACATAACAAACAACGCTGAAAATTGTGAAAACTGATAGGTGGGTAGGTCTGTGTTGCCACTTACCTAAAAATCACCACAAAATTACCTTCTAAAATAGTTCCGTAAACTCAATGTTCAAAGCTGCCCCTGTTCAAAAGTACCTTCTTCTCCCTTACTAATTAATGTAATTTGATGTTTAATCAATTATATTTTTGAAAGATCTCAGTCGTTATAATTCTTCGATTAAAACTCTTATTTTTCTGCCTTATTTAACTGTTATTTTTCTGTAGTATAAATCATAATTAATGTTGACCTTTGTTCCTCTGATCATCACGTAATTCACTCTGACTACGTGAGCAAAATGTAAAATGGCTGATTTTCCCGCCAAAACAGACTGTCGACGACTTATGGTTTAATAGCCTTCTAAATATGGATAAGATCGGTTCAGGGAAGCGCTGGAAATTCGAAATAGGTTGGGTTCCTTATGCTGGTATTTTATAAAATAGGTATTCTGCAAATAAAGTGTCTACAAACAAATTTTGGTCAAGATGTCTCGTCTTTCAACCATTCTGCCAGATTATTAGTAGTGTGTAAGCAAATAAGCACCAATTTTGTAATAACTTAATCCAGAAAAGTTCTCTTACTGTAGGTAATAATTGTTGTCTTATTGGGCTGCCACGATATAATTGCTGGTGTTCCATCGACACGCTAGGAAGGAAGGATTGTAGGTAATGCATGTTCAGACCGAAATCAACCTCGTTGTTTAAGACTGACGTAAGTTAATGAAAACAAGTACATTTTTGTAAGCGAATCATATGAAATATAATAATTAACGAAAGGTGTTTGCTGAAATTGTTTTTGTTGTCGATAATAGAATACTTATTATAAGCAAAGTCGGGCTGAAAATATAACATTGTCGGCACGATCGCTTCAAAGCGTCGCGCCTTGCCCATTACCATAACGCTGAATAAGTCTAGACTTATCTTTCTATAAATATTAAACACTGTGGAAAGCTTTGTAACTATTGGAGTGACAGCAAATTACATCGACAGAGCCTAACAGGTCCCTGTGACTTTCCGTACAAAGTTTAATCTTTTATGGGTAAAATTACAACAATTCAAGCTATTTAAAACCTTATTTGTGATTTATAATAATAATAATAAATATACAACAACATCACATACACTGATCTGACTCCGTGGTAAGTAGCTTAAGCACTTGTGTTACAGATATCAGAATCAACAGTGGTATTAAATGAATACATATAACACCCAGACCAGTACAAATAGACTTGTTGCTGCACACAAATGTTTGTACAGTGCGGTGATCGAACCCACGACCTCTTGGTTAATAGTCAACTTCTTGACCATTACACCATAGTGGTCGTCTGAATTATTTCGCTATGTGACAGGTTTCTGTGTAGAGTAGATGTGTCTAACAATCTAACGTTCTAGATGCGGTAGGTCCCTTAATAGAATACGAGTATGTTTGGAACGAGAGTCATCCATTAGGTACATTATAATGCCTTAGTTCATATTTTTCACTTAAAGCATTTGTATTTTGCTAAGAGTGAGTTCTTTTTCAAATGATTATAATTTATGGATGAATCGGTTATAATCTATTGAACAATAATTTGCTGTTTTAATTATTATCAGATGACTGACCAGGGTGACACACTGACACCTAGTGTCAAAAATCTATTCATAATCAGTGCTTAGCTGATTGTACAATAGCTTCATCTGAATGCCTCTATTCCCTATAGCTATGTGGTAACTTTAGCATACGAGTATAAATCAAGTCTGATGTTAGTTGTTGGGTGCAAACAACTTGAAGTAGAGTAATTAACTGATAGTTGCTGATGTAAAACTTTGGTTATCGAAGTTTAAGTTCGACCTACATTTGAACTCAGCTTTAGTCAGATAGATATTTACAGTGTTATAGCTATCTGACGAATCTGTTATTTCGCATTTCTAAAACACAGCTTATTTGAGTTATTTTCAGACCTTTACGCATAAACAATTTTTATCCAAATTTCCCTCTTCTATCTTTTTTCCCCCAAAATGTCGTTTATGTCGCCAAGAATACTGATGTTGATGATACTGATGCTGATTGTTGACTCTACACACGTATTTAACTGTGACATGCCAATTATAGGCTTATTGGCTACGGCAAGTAAGAACCTTTGATCCAAGGAGAAGTTCAGTGGCCTTCGTTAAGACATCACGAATGCACTCAATGTCACTTTTGATCCACTGGAATTAAAGGCCGATAAACAACGTGTTGTTTTGCCTTGGCATTGAATCAGGCACGTCTTTTCAACTTGCTTATATATAGTCTATTTGCTAAGGGATTTATTATTAAGGACATTACAGATAAAGTTAAATTCGTAGTAAGGCCCTGGGCACACCTGCAACGTAATGTCGCCGCGGCGCCGCGAATGTCAGCGATTTGTCTGCGGTGCTTGGTAGACTTGACTCACGCGAGTTGTGGCGACATTATGACGCAGGTAGGTGCGCTGGCTGTTTTTAATGTATTGTATATACAAAGTAGAAACTGGTTTTCCGGCCGTGACCGAAACCGAATTTTCGACCGTGGCTTCAGTTTTGGCCGAAATAGAGACCGAAACACACGTGGTCAAGTATAAAATATCTTAAAATACTGAAATTTAGGGGGTTTTTCCCGTTAGTCTACATTAATTAAGCATATAAAAAAACACTGTATAATTCTTTGGTTCTAATCATTTAAACACTTTCATATTTTTCATTTACAAACACTTTTTTACATGTGACTTGATGTTCTAATATACAGCACAGCATTTAGTTAATACATTTTTTTAACCTTAGCTTATATACCAATGAGTACACAAAAAGTACAATGTGTACAGTTACACAACATTTATATTTAAGTAGTATATTGAAAACAAAACAAATTAACTGACTCAATGTTCATCTATTTAAATCATTGAAGAACAGAAACGAAACAAAAACTTACATGTTATCAGTTCTATCAAAACATAACCTCTAAAAGAATGATTAAGTTGAGCAAAAACGCAATTATTAATTTGTGTTGCTACAAAGATATCCGAACGTCGCACGAAAATTCCCGAACATCGCCGCCAGGGTTCGCCAGAACGTTGCTGCGAGAAAACAAAGACGATATCTTCCTAATTAGCTTCAGTTTCGGCAAAAATTTCGGCCACTTTTGGCCGAAACCGAAACTGCCGCTAAAAATTGATTTTTGGCGGAAATCGGCCGAAACCGAAACCGAAAGCTCGGTCGGCCTAAGATTATTCTGAGAAGAGAATTACTCCTAATACGAGTATTACTATACCGGATTTTGAATATAATGTTTTTAGCCGATTCGGTCTTATAAAAATTTCTTGTTAGAAAATAAATATATTATTTATCACGACTATCATATCACATTATAGGTAACGATGGCCTTGCCGTCATTGTAGGTCATAGTGAGAATTGACCTAAATACGAAATCGCTACAGCCTTGCACTGACCTATGAATATGGAGTGGCTATCCTTGCGGTAAAAGCTCGAATAAATAGTATCACACTTTCCTTTTAGTGAATCTAATCTGGGATATTTCTTTTGCAATTTGGCCACTCCAGTCAAAACCAACTTTGGGCCATACTAATAAAAATAGTTCGTCTAGTATCACTTACTTCCGGATTCTATTCCACAGAAAGAATGCTACCGTTCGGGTGGAATCCGGCTCGCGTAAAAATATAATGATGATTGCATAGGTTATATAAACGTTTCCGGCATTGACGGGTCTGAGCGAGTCGGTACCGCTAAACTAATAACGCAACTGAAATTGTTTATTTAAAAGCGAGCGCGTGAATAAAAATAGAAATTCTATACCTGCACCGAACGGTACCGACTTGCACATACCGGTAACCTATTTCTCTGTAGTGGAGAAGACTATGCTCGGTATTTCTCTACGAGATCGAATCAGAAATGAGGAGATACGTAGAAAAACTAACGGATATAGCCTTGAAAATCAGTAAGCTCAAGTGGCAATGGGCAGGGCAAATAGCGCGAAGAACTGATGGCCGTTGGGGCAGAAAATATTGAGTACGGATCGCAGGATCACACTGGATGCAGACCGCTTGTGACCAGTCGATGTGGAAAACTGTGGGGAAGACGTCCTTTGGCTGATAATGATGATGATGTTGATATTAAGTGTTTAACAGCGACATAGTTATTTACTAATTAACCACTGCATAAAATACTTACATATGGCAAATAAAGAAGGCATCGAAAACAAGATTGCGTAATTAAGCTAAAATATTTAGTTATAAATGTTTTTTGATATTTTAATGTACTCGTATTTGAACCATGGACAAATAAACGCCTCACTTCGAAGCCTATCCTTTGATTTCTCAACATCAACGAGCAGCCCACTTCATCTATCTAAAATCACTCTGTGATCTTAGGATTTAACTAATAAGCAGTTAACTTTTTAATTATGAATGAAAATACCATTTATATGTGTAACTTATTTTGATCAACAAATAAACAGTCTACGTGTTCGGCGTAAAGTAGATTTAAATGAAACTAGGTCATAATCTCCAAGGATATATCGTAATTAACGGGACATTTTACATGTTATGATTGTCACAGTCATTTAACGATTGGGAGAACTTTACATTAGATAGGGTACATTTGTGTCAGTGATAAATTATCAACTCAAGAATATACCTCTAAACTATATTTTAGCACATTTTTGCTAAAACTACAAGTGACGGACGGGTCAGAGTTAGGTATACTTTCAGCCACGGATAACAAGGGATCAGGATCAGGAGTTCATTGAACCCAAAAGTTACGGGACGCTTTCGGCAAAACCGAACGATATTTTTTTCAGAACTGCGATACCCGAGTTCAACGACCTTAAAAAAACACATCATTCTCATATTAACTAACTTTTAGTGGTCTTTCAAACACGATTACTTCAACCCGTTGTGTGGGTGTTTTTTTTATTACAATTTTTGTGTTATAGATAATCTACTTACGGAGGCGTAAGAAATATTAGACGTTTGATGGAAGGGCAAACGGAATACAAGCCGTAGATTAGCTATAGGTACTGATAATACGAAGAGGTAACTTTTGGGCATGGTAAGAGTTATGCAAGAACCGATTTAAAAAAAAACATCCAACACCACCTACGTTATCCGTGACTGCTAAAATCTAATTATATCTTAATATTAATATTCAAGGTGCAATGTAAATTACAATTTGCGCAGACGAAGTCGTGGGAGATAATATGTCTTTATAAACACAACAACTAGGCTACTCAAACAGTATCAGATGCCTGAACAATTGATCCGTGTATTTATAGAACAACAAAGGAACAAAAATAGACTGGCAATTTCGTTTCGCGTTGTTTGCGTAAGGGCTCCTGTGGTAGATAAATTTAATAAGAGCGCAATCATTCTACTATTTATTGTATTATGAACACAGACTCTTATCATTCAACCGTCAAGTCACTTTATCGGGGCACAATGGTTGTTTGTGATAATGAAATATGAAAATCAGACTATTCAATTACAACTTTGTTACGATTGCATTAGCAAAATTAGGTTGAATAGGTTACAAGCCACTTGCACCCAGTACGATTCTTCGGTTACTGAATGAAAATGAAAATGAAAAAAGTTTATTTCAATACATGTAAAAATCATACAATGCATAGTGGTTGGGACCAGCCTTTTAAACATATAAATGCTTGTGTCAGGAGGTCCCGCTCTCTCTTAGTGGTATAAGTTTTTACATGCAATATTTAAATTTATTAAAATTTTACATTAAACAAGTGAGATTAATAAAATTTACGTGTGTGTGTGTGTGTGTGTGTGTGTGTGTGTGTGTGTGTGTGTGAGAGGGTGTGTGTGGGTGTGTGCGAGTGTGTTTAAATAAATATTAATAGTGTTTATCTTGCTTATGATATAATAATTATTTTTTGTAAGTAATAAATAGTTCAGTTTCTTCATAGGTTAGGGTCTGAAAAGTATATCGATTTAATTTGTTTACCTACTTTACACTGTTCTTACTCGTTTCATAAGTTACTAATTTGTAGGTTTCCAAAAAGAATTAATACCTTGTCGTGACTTAAACCTTTTTTAAACGGTATATATTTTATTATTTTTTGGGAAACATACAGTTCTACCATTACATAACAAAATAGATAATTAAAGTAACACAAACCAATTGAGTTTCTTCAGATTAAATAATACATAAATTAAACCAATATAATTTTGTTGAAAAGGTTAAGTCTATTGAAGGTATAACACGATGTTTGCTGCACATTATTATTCGTTGTAGGTATAAATAAACTAAGAAGTGTGTAATGACGCTGTTTGTTTCCAAAGATACTTGATATGAACATGAAGTATTGATTTAATTGATATAAAAAAAAAGTTTTACTAAACTTATGTCATCCAATCACCGCGGTGAAATCGCTGAAATACGGTGTGCGCTGGCGGTAACATGAGCTTGACATGTTTTAATATTTTTAAGTCGTTAGGTACTTAATACGGAGATTCGTCTCAATGACTTAAACACGTAAGACTTATTAGAGAAAGCATCGATGAAGAATTATTACCCAAATGACGATGTTTTACACAATAGGAAGAAAACTTGGGCTGATTCTGTTGAGTCAATAACTTGTATATTGTGTATCCATATCTTTCTTTATTTTTTTACGTCTTGATAAGGCCTTTAGAAAGCCGTGGAACAAAACAGGCTGACTCTATTATACTCTCGTTATTTTACAAGGCAAGTTGATTTTACGTTCCGTCGTGGGCGGCGTGCTGATGAATTTAAGTACGTCTATTGTTTTGTTAAAATTAGAATTCACTGGACAAAGTTTACTAAACGGTTTGAGTCTAAACATAGAACTTTCATTGCTTTGAAAAAGCATGATTCAATTTAAATCACTCCAATAATAATAAATCAAACAAATAATATGACTCAGTACACTCGACTGAATAAAGCTACCAACTAAAACAAGACACTGATTATGACTGTGCACAAGTAGGTAAACACTTTTTACTCGTTATCGACCAATAATCTTAATAAACAATTTAAAAATAAGCTGGGAGTTTAAATGGGTAATTAAGTTCTATGGCGCAATGCCATAGCGGGGTATAGAAGGAACGCTAGTGTCTATCACACACGTCATGTCATAATCTCATTCGCGGAGCACCGCGTAGTAGTCTCGTAGCAACGAGACTACGACGCTACGACTGGCGCTTTCGTAGCGTCGTAGCATCGTAGCAGTACATACGAGATAACATATTAATTTGTCATAAACAGATTTTCGGAATCTAAAAACAATGTGACAAATGTGTCTTAGGCACATATAATGCAACTTTCTGTCGCCGCGACTTACGACTGACAGCTTGTAAACCAATAGACGCGGCGACAGAATGACCCACATGTGCCCAGAGCCTATAAGCCGTTCGGAAAAGTACATATTGCATGTTTTTCTAAGAGACGGTATTGATGAAACATCTATATCTACAATATCGGTATCATAGCATGTAATTACTGAAGGCTTTGAAGTCGCCAATGGACCTGTAAAATGGCTTGTGTGGGCGGCTAATCGAATTCCTATGGCTATGGGGATTGACGTCATAGCTATACCGCTATAGAATTTTGTCGATAAACCGATTTTTATGATCAAACGAGAAATAGAAGTAATTTACACTTTCCTTCACATTAAGCAAATACAACTGACTATACATCAATAACTACCATCTTTTTAATGTAAATACACATAGTATGGAAATGTGAATAAATGAAATAAATGTGTATGATTTGATAACTAATAAAGAATACAAGTTTCTGCATCACGCTATTGTTTTAATTAAGTTGATATTACCTTTAATAAAACTAAGTCACGTAGAGCTTTAAAATAAAAAGCTAAGATAATCCAAAAGTCCCACTGCGAAATGAGAAAGGACCTTAAGGCGACAAATAGCAGTCCCACCAATAGCTTTTATCCAAGAAAAATCGAGTACAAATACGAATTGGGTATTATTTGTTGAGAAAAGTCGTCACACAATAATATGCTGGCTCTCGACGAAACGGGATATCTCCGTTATTTAGTCTCGCACGCTGTGTCTATAATATAATTTGACAAATATTTCTTCGAAGGATATATTGAGTGTGAAATAATATATCCTGGAGATGTAATGGCTCTTAGAATATCGGATACGTCTGTCCCCAACTGCTTAGAAACTCTTGAATTAGGTAGTCAGCGTGAAAAATATAAGTTACCCTTTCGGTACCGTGTCAAAATAATATGATGACACGGTACCGAAAGCCAAACCTATTGATGTCTGTCAAATTAGTTCTTTTGATATGGTTCAATATATATTTTTGACGCTGACTGTAAAACTTAGCATTTTTATTGTAAAACAAAAAGTAATTATTTCACTGTTACATTTTAAGATGAACAAAATAATTTTAAATGATGACAATATTGGCAAGTAGAGTTTTGAATAACCTGTTTTTGAAATATTTTTTACCAAGGATAATGTTTATTGTTTCAGGTGTCGATGAAAGATTGGAGGGGAAATCGGTAAGCTTTACTTCTGAAACCTTTATTTTCTATCCTATGTAGAAAGAATCTACACTGAATGTTTTAATTGTAAATAGATCTGGTAATACTGTCTTAAACTATTATGAGCCTTGCTAAGGCCACTAGTTACTACTAAGTACTTATGCTCTTTGGTTTTGTTTAGCTGCCTTTATAACTTTCATTTAGTATAACTATTATAAAAAAAACATACTGATTGTTGTATATCGCATTGCATTCATGTTTATTAGAACCAAGTTCAATTCAAATTAAATCTTGCGTAATTTTCGATTATTGCGTTTTAAACGAAGGAAGGAAAAAAAGACGCGCTTACTTATTTACCTATAAATTGCTTTCTTTTGTTTTAAAGAAATGCCAGTATAATAATTTGCATAAATCATGGTCTGTTTATTGTAGCCACAAACAAATACTTTTGTATAAGGCTTCTGAACTACGCAGTTCAAAACCACATAATCATAACAAGGAAACTTAATATTTCCCTCGATTCCTTTTACAAACTTAATGAAGACTGAGGTAATAACTTTGAACTTATTCGCTGTTGTTATTAAATACTAAGGAAATACTTTCAGTTCCTCGAAATAAAAGCGTTTCTCGAACTCGTGGTAACACTAGATTTTAGCACTTATTTTATTGTACACTAGCGAGTCTAGAAGTCGTGCATTCATTTATGCATCCCACACTGGTTTGTGATTCCGCGATAGGATTCCCACCCTGTAATATTAAGATAATTAAACATAGCCTGACACTAGCTTTAGAATTTAATAGCTTCCGAGACCACTTTTCAAATACTAAAGCTACAAAAGGAAGAAAAATGCTTTTCTATTACTATAAAATAATGTTCTAAAACTCAATACAGTCGTAATATAACCCGTGTGACTACACGAGCATATTGCGGTGACAGTATGCAAATACCGTTTTATTAGTCTGTAGAGAGACAACGACGCGAATAATCCGTTTATTTTCAGCTCTTTATGTAAATTTTCGCTAAGCTCGAAAAGCAGTTCGAGTTTTTTCAAATATTTTAACTGAGCTGACGGTGGCGCGTTTGTCGCGTGATGTTTGGGGAACAAAAAGTTAGGCGTGCATGTTTTGTTAAATAAAGTTATGAAACATGTGTTGTGCATTATCCAGCACATCAGGCTTTCCATTTTTGTTGAAAAATCGTCCGTATCACAAGCGCATAAGACACCGTAGTGTCTACCGTGACGGCCAGCAAACAAAAAGTTTAAATTGTTTGTTAGTTTCACGCCCCTGAGTATTGTATGCGAATACAGTTAACCATAAAACTATGTAGGTACCTATAATAAAGCTTGGAAAGAGTAAAATCTGACTAAACTCTATAAACAGAAATCTACCTCACTCTGGGCTGACTAATCATATCTCAGTTGCGCGAAAATTGTTCATGACACCGCAACATCCAATCAGCACCATGAAATATATAAAAGGAAACTTTGATGTTGTATTGGATCATGATTGGATTCATTTGTTACAGGACGTTCCTGTGGAGCAGTTGGAAAAACTCAAATCAGGTGAGTTGACTTCAGTTTTCAGTTTTATTTCTTAAAAATACATTCACAATTTTACTTGAGACTGTTATGGTCCTATACAAAAGAAGTCATTCATTATGTATTTTAACAGTCAGTTTAGAAGGTAAGTATTTCTTGAATTTATATAAATCTTTGTTTGAGAACAACTGCTTTGGAAATGAGAAAATTCAATATGGAGTCTTTCTGATACAAACAATTTCTTTGTTTAGCAGAAAATGCTGGTAGGTAATTATAGTATTCAAAGTAATACTATGACTGTCCACGACAGCTTTTTGAGCATAATGAGGTATTATGTTTGTTCGTGTTTGTAACAACCAACAATGAACTCATTTATAAAAAGTATTATTGAAATGGTAGTTCCATTTCTTAAATTTTATTCCCATACGAGAAACAAAACTACCATTAAAAAACATTAATGAAAACGAAAAGTATGAAGCTTAAAATGTATGCTGATATGTAAAGTTGTTTCTCAGATATTTTTATAGCACAGACTAAAATCCTTACTACAAAGGAAAGCGGCAGTTTTGAAAGCTTGTTTGATAAAAAAATATAAGACGGCCAAAGTGACTGCCCATACAAATGATATCACTTTAAACATACGTTTAAAGATCCATATTATTTCAACAAGCATTAAACGCTACGCTAGTAGTAATGCTTTAGATATTTGTTTGAACTTTGACTCCAAATAGTCTAATTTCAAAGAGGGTAGGCCAAATTTTACATAACCTCTTTGAAGTAAGTAGCCTGATACTAAGTACTAGGCTGCCATCTTAAACTCTCCCATATGACATCTTAAATTAAAATATTAATTCGTAAATTGGTACTTAAGCCTGTGATTTATTTAGTCTACTTCCTTCTAGTTAGAGCTGGCTATGTAACGATTAATTACTTGTTAATGGCTTCTTTGTTTAAATGAATGTTCTTATAAGTTTAAATGAACTCTGTTCTCGAATAAGAATTAAATGAGCATTTACTTACTTAACGCCACGTTTTTAGAATTAAAGAGTCCAGCAAATTAGTTGAAGCTTATAAGTACGAGTATAATCAAGTTCTTTGCCAAAATTTTTCATTACCAGGGCCGCCCCGGGTACACCTAGTTGGCTATGGCCCTTCATTGGTTGAAACTCGTGAGTTGCGGCAACAGAAAGTCGCATTTGTGTCTTGGTGGTAAAAACACACAGGATTGCAGCGTAAAAACACACAGTATTGCAGCTCCAAATATTAAATAGATAGTAAAACTCATTAACGGCATCACATGAAAGATTTTTCTAGGATATATTCGTATTTAGATTGCATATGTTACCCACCTGTATTCGGTAATACGGCTATAATTTTATTTGCTGTTAGCTAAAATAAACAACGTCCATTATTTTCACTTTGCTCCTGTTCGCTATTATGTTCAGATTTACTATCACTCGTGTTATAAAAGCAACAAGTTCTAGAATCTAACCTTGACCTAGAATTCAGTCTAACCCCTCATGCACAGTGATTCCATTGATATAAACGATCTAAAAGGACTTTGTGTTGCGATCTTTTAACCCTTTCATAGTCGGACGCTTTCTAGATACGTGATTTTGTTGCGTAATTCTAAGTACACCACTACTTTTTAAGTATATCTAAAAATCAAATGGAGGTCGATTTCAGGCTTGTGGCAGGCCGTTTTGCTTTAGGTTAAGTGAACAGTAAGTACTGATAGTCACCTCTAGAACAAGTCTTAGCTTCTGCTTAGCATCAACACCGGTGAATTGGTCATATCTGCCTGACGTAGACAAGTAACGGCTGATTCTTGGTCGGTGACTAAAGGCACCGGTCGCCTGGAATCTTCTACAGACTTTGGATATAGCAGACAGGCTCAAAGGAAGCTGAACAGCAACTTTACGCCGACTCAACTGATAAAGTTGACCTTGATGGGATTAATTCTATAGGGGGTTTTGCGAGCGCTACTCGTGAGTTTTGAAATGAGATTTTTTTTCGTTACGGTTGTTTATTATCGTGGGAAAGGAAATACAGGGTTTTTTTATAATTAGTGTTAAACTAAAGCTTGAGCTTTGAACTTTTAAACCATACAAAAAATATTATGCATAAATTTTATTTTTTACGAAAAAAACATCTAAATGTGGTAGCGTATGCATTATGTCGATTTGGTCGCTCGCGAGTTCATTCATAATATCGCGTTTGGAGGGTACTTAGAGGGTAGTTACTTTGTTTTCGTATTTTCAAATCTAGCCTCCCCTGTTACTCATGCTAGCAAAACCGTACGAATGAACGGGATGTCTGGTAAAGCGTTAGAGAGTAGGACCTACGTTTGAAATTAAGCACCAACATTTATGGGTTATTTTGGAGAATTTCGTGCTATTTATTTTTTAACTTTTGACTGCACATGTATGTTCAGTAACAGGTACTGAAACACCCATTTTATTTTTAGATCTACACGAATGCCAGGGCACAGCTGTCGCTGCGACTCGCTACTATGCAGCGTGCCATTGTTTTTCTTTTTTTTAACTCAGCTAGCAAAGCCCACAACGGTTGCAAACTAGTAACAAAGAGGCATTGTGCGCGGTGGTCATTACTGCTCCTTAAATGATGATAACTGATGCATACAATCGTGTAAACAAATTGCATTTAAAATATTACTTACGCGTAATGAAAATGTTATATAAAGAATTGTGTGTAGCTAATCACAAATTTTGTCCACCAATCGCTTTTGGTGGATTTCGTATAGAATATAGACCCCAAGATTCTCGAGATTTTTGAATAGTAACGATCTTTAATTCAAACCATTATTTGTTGTTTCGTCTGTTCATTAAGTTTTGTGTTCGTATACATTCCTATATCCTTCAGTGTACGTTATCAGTGCAGGAATGCTGATTCTTACCATAAAATGCAACCAACACAAATATCAACATTTAAAAAATTATCATTTGGTGCCAAAAGTTTTGGGTTATGCCACTCCCCGTTCCGAAAAAACAACCTTTTGCCCCCAATTAAACTTTTCAGCAAAAAAATTGATCTTTCGGCTCCGTTTAAATTTGGTGGCCGAGTTAACACAAATTAATCAGCTGGCATTAATTTGTGAAGCCTACTCGGCGTGGGTTGTTGTGCTATTTTAAGATTTAGGTAGCTAGCGATTTTGAAATTTGGTAAACTAGGTAATATTACATTTCAATGTATCAACAAATAAACTTCACTAAAGGCCTTTTTTCTTAAATTAGGTGATCGATACACGGATACCTAACCGTGGGCTCGTCTTTGTTTTAAGATACATAAATAAATGAATTATCTAGTATTATTTTTTGTTCAACGGTGTCAGGTTTCAGTCGAGTACGCATTATGCGCACAGCTTAATGACCGCTCACTAACGCATGTTCATAAATATTCACGAGACTAGAGCATATATACCACAGTGTACACATGCCTTTGTAAAGGCCCTCTGTCACCGACTGCCCAAGGAATTATTTATGTAACACAATTAGTTCGCTTTTTGTGGAAGAACCCTTGCAGATTAAAGCCGACGAGGTTTCAAACAGTACTTATGAAGTAGTACCTACTACTATTGAGGGTTAAACAAATTCAAGTATGTACGTTGTTAAATGGTTCTCATATAAAACGCGGTTGTAGGAGTTTATTTTTTCACCAGACTGAAATTTCGCTTATTATTAAGGCAGCATTTGTATCCATCACATTAAATAGAACCTAGTTTATTTTGAAAAAAAAATGGGTGTCATGAATACAAGAAAAGTTCTCAAATGATTCGTGAGTACTGGTAAACGTGCCTAATGTACTATGTAATGAATGAATTAATTTTCTATTCCAAAGTGCTCGTGTGATATAATTTTGACTAACATTCTAGTTATATGTGAATTAATTAACCACGTGTCAACAGTCAGTCAGTTATCAATTCGATACTGAATCTGTAGGCATTTCAGCAAAGCGCCTGTAGTAAGTGCGAATGACCCCAAACTCTATAATTAGCGGAAAACAAGCGACAACCATTACCCTTATTGTAGATAGTACTTATTTGTGTTCTCGAACATTGAACTATATTTTTATTCAATGTGTTGTATGTGGAGGTAATTCAAACATTTATTCATAGTGGCCATTGAAAGCAGGAACGTTCAGAATCCCGGACAATTAAAATTAAGGGTTCTGTTATGTAACCCTTTGAATTGTATATTTTGCATCTTTTGTTAAGAGGTTATCTTCACTTTAGGAATAAGTTGTGAAAGGAATCGACCTACATCATTTATAACGTCGAAAGCAAAGGTACACGAATCATTTTATGTTTTATTCACTTTCTGACTTGTTGTGACTGAACGGCGGTGGTATAACCGACACGAGTATTTCTAATTGTTAAGCCTTACACTAAATATATATAATGGGGTACTTAGTTACCTCCATTACGCCAGGGCACATTGCGCGACTCGCAACTGACAGCGTGTAATTATTATTATTATTTGATATTTGAGATAGGTTTGCTCTTGACCCAAGACTAACCCCAAAGAGGCAAAAACTGAGTCTACGATGGAGCGAGCATATCTAGAAGATGCGTGTTCACTCTAGCTTTGAAGATTCCTAGATTGTAAATGCAGGGAAACACTGACGCAGGTAGTGAGTTCCACTCTTTTACAGTGCGCATGAGGAATGTAGACGAAAAGCGCTTGGTTCGTATCAGTGGAACATCGACACGGTACGGATGGTATCCCGCGGTACGTCTGGTGGTCGGATGGTAAAAAGGGTGTGTGTGTGTGTGTGTGAGAAAAAAATAATGGCTGCGGCTTAATTGCTGATAATCGCTAGTCGCGGCGACATTATGCCGTTAGTGTGCCCTGGACCTAACGTACACCTATCGGGTAGACTATAAAAGCTACCTGAGTGCAAAGGAACGAAGTGCGAACTTGCATATTGCGTACAAGTGCACTTTTATATTCCTTGTAACATCGCAGATTGTATGTAGCAATATGGACGAGTTGCTTCTGAGAATGATGTTAAAGATCTGATGAAATTTTGGCTAAAAATAATAACTTAGAATATGTGTTAATAATAAATCTCAATTATTAAAAAATCTTATATAGTGTTAATTTGCTTGTTGCAGCGGAACCTGGAAAAGAAGAAATCGATTTGAAGAGCGAGCATATGGAATATCACAGGCTTGGTAAGTTATTAAGTAAGCTTGTGTTTTTATTAAAAATCTAATATATTATTTGACAAAAAAGTACACCGGTACCTATTATTTTATCAGGTAGACGTTTAAGTAAAAACATTTCAATGTAGGTAAAAACACCACATAAGGTAGAATTTTAATAATCCTCTTTCATCTCTTGGAATTTTGTGGAAGCTGCACTATTGGCTACAGGTTCATTTCGGTAGCAAAATTATCTTCAAAAGTCATATTTTAGTTCATAAATTCTTAGACTTCTAGCAGGTCGTATTCGTAATTCGTAATAATTCAAATTTTAATAACTAGCATAAAAACTTTCAGTGCCCCATAATTATTGTTATGAACTTCCTAACTCTAACTTATAAACATAAATAACCTTCCAACGGGTGAAGCTAATAGGCTTCGTCTAAATCCGTGTAGTATAAAACGTTATGGCCCACACATAAAAGTTTGTGTTCTAGCCATATTGGTTCGGATAAGCAATAGAAGTTGCCTATTGGAAAACAATACGATAAGTAAATCTGAACATAGAATTAATTTAATCATTTTCATGTATGTACTAAATACAGGGTAACTGGTAACTCGATGTAATACCGTCGTCAAATGATTGAAAATCTAATATAAAATATTATTGCGTATAGCTAGCTAGCTAGGTACAGTCTAGGTACGTTCCCTTGACTGTACCTAGCTGTACGTATATGAATATCTAAAACCTATGATTTTCAGGTTTTTGTTTTTGTTGATTGTACTTATGTAAAATGAATTATACTTAACTACAACACTGTTATATTATCCGATAAATATTGAGAGCCAAATTGATATGGTATCACCTGCCACGCCAGATAAGTTCCAGTGGGTTTATTCCAGGAGGAAAGCTAGTGTATCGGGTACTTTTGTATGATATTAAATTACAAATTGAAAAATGTGCACTTACGTCTAGAAAACTTTATCTACACAATAAGCGATTAAAAAGGTTAGCAATTTGTAATTCAATTCAATTTATTAATTGCAGAACACTATGTTCGTAAAACATAAATCCTTGTGGTACCGTTAGTAGAAAAATAATAATATCAAAAACAAACTTAAACTACGGTGTGGACTTTAACCCAATGTTTTAGCAAAGGGGAGTCCCACTGGTCTCTGAAAACAGTCACAAGACTGATGGTGTTGGTTGGTTAATGTATGTATAAGTAATATAACTTAAGAACTAATGTTATAAAAAAGCATTAAAAAGATTTTTTTCTGAAAGGGAATATGAACAGACTCGCAAAAAACAAATACAAAGTTGAAGGAAGCCTAAAGTCCTAATGTGTAAAAATACTGAGATCTTTATTGAATAGTGAAGGATGAGGTACCTACCACGTCAAACGACTCAAATAAAAATATTCTATAAGGATGTTATTGAGCCCCTTTGAATATCGTCACTACAGAATACTTTAACACGGAAAAACTAATCTTAAGTTCATTGGAGTAGCTTGCTTCAGTGTTCATGAATATTTAAATTGGCATTACAACTAGGTGCAATAGAAAACGTCTTGACTGAAAATACATATTTAATTGGAGACGGCTTCCGAAACTTCAAAAGAATTTTAATGGAGTACCTTTTTAAGCTGATCATTAATTAAGTAATGACTCGTTTGTGAGTTATTATCAGATCACTGCCAATAAAAATAAAAAAGGTGACAAAGTAAGTCATAAATTAAATATTACGTAAGCTTATTCACATTTGAGTATGTTTTAATAAATTCATATTATTTTACGAGAACTTTAAGCTAAAACACATTTGATAGGCAGTAAAGCTTACGCATCCATTCTGAAAAATTGTCCGAGCCATTTTGTGGAAATTGCGAAATATCATTTTATTTTCGTAACTCAGCATAAGCGGAAAGTCATTTACATTGTTACGGTTAAATTTCGGGATCAGGCAAAATTTAAATTTAAGAACTTTATTTCGATGAGGGAATTTTACTCGTTGGTAAGTACTACTGCTTTCTATTAACGTAAATTAGGTTACAGCTCAGTAAGTATTAAAGCAAGTAAATTAGATACGTCTCAGTAAACAAGGACCCCAGACGCGACAAGTTGACATGACACTAATGTCATGTATTTAAGTACATTGTGAGGTAGATTTGAATCGATTAACCTCAGCTGCCGTCATGTCAAGTTCATTGGTTTTTAGCCAGTCCCGTCTGCCTGCGTCTAGTGTTGAATGTAATTAAACTTTCATGTACAGAAAACGGTTACACAGTTTAGTTGCCAATTACCCTTTTAATAAGTGCAAAAACTGCCGTTGAACCTTGATGTGCTGTTTCGCGTTACATACATACACACGGGTAATGATTTCGATGTCAATTTGTGGCCTGTGACTCAATTGTCAAACTTTGACTGTACTGAAAGCCTCTTACAATAACAAAGTATGTAGCTATTCTCCTTTTTTTGTGTTCCATTAGGAACAGGCTAAGGTAAGACCTTGCTGCCTATTCATTGGTTATGTGTATTTCTTTGGTAATTAATTCATTCTTAAAACTACTTCCTTACAACTACATACTCCTTACAAACTAAGCCCTAACCTTACGCATTGAAATGCAAGGATCGTTCACATTTCAATGCTCAAGAAATGAGGTTTTACGCGGGAATATCGATCGGATCAGTACGGAGCACCTTACTATATTTCGTACATTTACTCCATTGTTTTCCTTCAGTAACACATTATGATGATAATTCCACCTCACTATCACAATAATACGCCACGAAAAATCAATTGAGTTAATTAAGAAACAGAGCCCATCTTACTCCTTTCGTTTCCCGCGGGAAACTCTTCAAAGTAGCTATTCGCGTTCTCTCATCACTCAAGTTTAAACATTGTTTAGATTCAGTAAAAGCGGACGGCGAGCTGGTCTCCCGCCTTGAAGAACATGCATCAGCGGACGCGATTGGTGACGAGAAACCACGAGTCCATGCATCGTCTAAGCTGGACGTTCCTTCTGAAGGCATACACCGTGTGCTGGTGCAAGATGGCGCCCATGTCAGTGTGCATGATGCTGTCACATCAGCGCCTAGCGAAGAGATTACTACGAAGGTAAGCGAGAGTATTGTGTTGAGAAGAATGTAAAGTTGAAGGTCTCAGCTTCATCTCATCTTTACTTGTTTTGACAAGGCACTTCTACTCACGATTTTGATTAAATATCAAGAATCCATGGGCTGTGTCGTCGAATGCATATTTCGCTTACGCCTTATTGAGTAGAATACCTAAAGTAGAATATTAACACTGTCACTGACGAGAATCCATGCCTTAAAAAATAAAAGTGAAAATTGAAATGAGGATTCCTTCAAAAAACCTATCTTTCACTTTTATAAGATACACTTGAACATAAACTTTCTTACGCTGGATCAAAATAACTGATGAATTTTTTAGGTGTTCCACGGAGCTGCTCGGCTGGTGCAGCCAGGCTCTCTGCAGTCGCAGCCCAGCCCTCCCAACGGCCACACGGCTGCAAGACGAGCTTTCAACGCGGATATCACAAAGGAGACCAAGAATAACGTAAGTTATTGAAAAAGTTTTATTAAAAAAACAAAATCAAAATGTTTTTTTTATTACCTGTAAATTATCTTTAAGAATATGCAACTTACACAAGTCCCAAATACAAACAAGTAGTCACTACACTGCCGCATTGCATTCCGTAATAACAACATAGTCATCAGTATTAAGGCTCATATCATAACAATTTTGACAACTAAGCAAATAATATGCGTCTTAAAGGAAAAAAAAGTTAAATAAGCTTAACTTCGGCTCTAAGAACCGATTAAACCTTAGAACAAAAGTTGGGCTTTTATATCAGCAGTAACCTATACAAAACAAGTGCGAGTTGGACTCGCGCACCGAGGGTTCCGTACAAACCTGTAGATAAGGAGTAGAAACTTTGAAATTTTCAAAATTGTCAAAAATATTTTATCTAAAATATTTTTTTATATGATGAAACTGGAAATTTACGGTTTTCGTAATTTTTCCTATATCTGTACTATAAGACGTGACTTCGTACTAAATTTCAAGATTCTAAGTTTACGGGAAGTACCCTGTAGGTTTTGATTCCCGTGCGAGTTTCGAAAATTTGCGGAAATGTGCGGCCTAAAAGGCTGTATCTTTTGATTGCGAAGGCTTAGAAGGTTGATTTTTCTACAGCTTCCAGGGACAGTAGACCTAAGTATCATATAGAAATTTCAGTTTGATACCTCCACGCGTTCCTGAGAAAAACGGTCTTGACAGACGGACGGACGGACGGACGGACGGACAGCAAAGTGATCTTATAAGGGTTCCGTTTTTTTCTTTTGAGGTACGGAACCCTAAAAAAACTTAAAAAAAAGGGTTAGGCTAACAGATTTTAATATACCTAAGCAGGACTTCAGATACACATGATTTATACTGTATATAATTCGTGCTTAAGGCTCGGCTGAATTTATAGTAACACGAATAACAAACGGAAACAATGCAGCTGACATTAATAAACATAATGTTCCAGTACATTACAGATATTCTGGTTCTCACTAACAAACACACCTACGTTAAGTGGGAAGCTTAGCTCTCGGAGGCCAAATTGAAATAGAAATTCAACGGAGCTGGTACTAATTGTGTAGTGCAATTCAGCTGGGGTTACCTACGTATACTCGAAGGCCGTTGGTGCGAAGGACGAAGCGTCGAATTATTTCTCGCGTACCCCGTAGCGTCGAGTGGCCGTGGTGTTGAAAGCCCGTATGTTCGAAAAACTATTTTTTAAGGGCTAAATTTACAAAGACCACCCTTCGACAACATGGGCATTCGACGCTACGAAGAAGGAGAAATATATGTATAAATTATCCTTCGTACCAACGGCCTTCGATTCTACGTAGGTAACCCATTCAGCAGTGCTATTCCAGCAAATGTTTACGTAAGTACTGTTTGAACGTCTAAGGTAGACGGTATTGTTCAAAAATATACCTTAAACCGCGATTCAGTTTAACTTAAACATTCAAAAACGGTATTTCACAGAATTATACTGGTAAATTAAAGGATAGAGTCAGAGTAGTTTAATTTTATTTACACAAAGCATTCGTGTTTACGTATGTAGGTATATGTATGTGTAAGCTCTGCAAATTGCTTAAAACTATACCAATTGGGTTGCATAATGTATTAAGTATGAAACAAGATAAAATAAGATATGATTTTATTTATCATATTCATTACATGTCAACATTTTAATACAATCATTCATTTCAAAATTACAAAAATAACATTAACGAGTTCTGGTCAAAGACCGGTGTTATACCGAAGCACTTACTCAATAGCCTTAAATTGATTGATCTTCCCCAGAATAGATATATTACAACGCAGAAAGCAGCAATTTTAAATAGTAGGAACTACTCTTTTTTCATAATTAAAATACAGTTATTATCATTTACATTTCACTAATTTTTGTTGAAAAAATCTAAACATTTATGGCTTTGTTACTTTAAGTAGCCCGTACCTGATAATAAAAAAAGACAATAAACAGATAAAAATTAATGATAAATACAATTAAATAAAAAAAGTCATTTAAGTTAGTCAGTAAATATCTATAACAAAGTCATCAATTTTATAAAATGCCTGCTCAATAAGCCAAGTTCGATGTGAAAATATTAAATGTAGCCGCACACTTTAACAATCACTGAGCGTCAAACAAGAGAATTGATAAAGATTTTCGGTTTGCGCGGTTTTGAGTCTAAGGGGAGCCTCAATCTTTGTTTATAGTAGTTTATGTATCTTTTACTAAGCCATGTGTCAATAACGTCAGTACCTTACTCACCAACATGGACACATAACACTCTAGGGTGTAACAAGCTTACTAGCAATAGATAAGACAATATACCTTGTTTTGACTGATGTACGATACCTTGCCGACGTTTGAGGAAGCCGTCTCATCAGTTAATGACAGAGGGTGAGAGATGAGGGTATTATGATCAACCAAAACATACCGTTGTAGATTACGCGATAACCTCAAAACCCAATATTGTTATAGGCAGGAACTACGGCATGCTACGGAATACGATTATTTAATTCGTGCTACGGGTTGATTCTATACACAAATGCTACGAACAGCTACGACAAAGCTCTGCTACGAATTCAGCTGAGTAGCAAGCGTAGTATCGTGTAAACGTAACAATGTTAGCAATTGCCGTCCGTAATACATATCTATTACATCCTGCATACATCTCCCAACCATACACCATAGGTACCATGCTGTAGGTCAACTGGTTTTATTACTTTTTTTTAGCTACAACCAGCCAAAGCATTTAAAACAATAAATTATTATTCAGATGGACCACTACGCTTCGTACTCGGGTGTGCAGTACTCTCCGCTAGACATGGCCGAGTATGTGTTCTGGACTGGCGACGAGAGAGGAGTCACCACGGCCATTGAGGACTTTCTTCAGGAGGGACTGGTAAGTTTGATTTCTTACACGTCATCAGTTAAAATTAAAGTAGATGTTTTTTTCTTGTCGAAATAAGAGACACATTAAAGAAGATGAGCTAAAAGTACTTAAACTTGAAATTTTTATTAATAAAAATTATTATTTATTTTTATTATTTTTATTCTTTTAAACCGACGAAAAACCAAAGCATTTCTTAAGTCGAGACGTACCTTACTGTACTCGTAGTAGAGCTAATTTAATGTACCTGTAATTATTTTGACCACGCTTAATTTTCTGCTAATTATACAGGTACACTTTCCAATTTCCATGTTTTTTTTAAAGATGTCAAAAGAAGAAGCCATCGCGTTCCTGCAAGAGATCAAGTTCAATATTGACTACCTTCGTGCCCACTACTCGCAGAACCTGAAGGCTGCTGAGGAAAGCGCTCAGCAGGAGAATCTCAGGACGATGCTGATGGAACAGGCTAATGCTAAGGTAAATTTTAACTTAACACTAATAGAGTTTAGTTTAAAAAAACAGGGAATTTATTAAGTTTTCAAAGTTAGCTGCTTAAATGAAATAAGTTTTTACTTAAAGTTTGGGTAACACTTTCTTGTCATGCAGAGAGCTTTAATTTCTACAGAAAAACTTAGGTAACACACACACACGCGCTCAAAATATAACATCTAAAATACAAAGGAAAATTTAACTTGCGTCTCTACTTAAGTCGTAACATAGAAAATAGCTACACTTTTCTCTCTATTAGCCAGAATTTCTATTTAAAAGCGGATATCGGCTTTGTGGGCAACTGTTCCAGTCAATACGTCGTAATTTCCAATTTAAAACTTATTTCCAACGAGAAAAGAGCGTCGGTTTACATTTCCACTGAGTTGGACTGGGATTTTCTGACATCAAAATCTTTTTAGAAAACTGCTCGCAAGTTTCTGCGATAAAGGCGTTATCGAGTGTGATTCTTTGATATTACTTTATTTTACTTACTTGCGAGCAGAATTTAAGTGAGTGTGAGCGGGTGAATTTGTTATTTCTACACTTGGGACAACATTTTGATGTAAGATAAAACATCAGTTATGTGAATACGTACTTAGTTAGTAGAAAGGTCTCGTAGTTGAAGATGAAATGAATACCTACTCTTTTGTTTAAATCTCTTAAATTTGCACAGGTTTTACTATTTGTTGGAGCTATAAAATATGTCCAACAATACAAAGACATAGTCAACTTTACATGCATTTTAAAAACAGATTTTAACCGACTTCCTCGCTAAGTTCTAACAAACGCATTTCCTACTGGCATTTTACTGCATACCAGAAAAACTGTACGAAATAAACTTATTCAAAGCGTTTACAATAAATTTGAACAACGAAAGGGCCACATTAGTATCGGTTCGTGAGTTTGGATAAATAGCGAGATCCAATAAGGATCACCTTTCTTACGGGCAGTCAAGTGATATCAACCCTTATAATGCCAACACTGTGGTAAAGTAACTTTTCAATGGACTTATAGTTTCCCAAAATGTACTTAAACCTGATTAACTAACAATCAGTAAGTAAATTGGTTTGATAAGCAGGTTTCTTAGTACCTACCTTCCTCTCAACAAATTTTTACACGACATTACATTAAATCGATAGATTGAGGGTTGTCCTTAGTTGTGAAGGCTTCATTTAAATTACAATCACGACAGCCAATATCTTATCGTCTTTTCCTCATAAGAAAATGTATCCTTGACTCACTTTGAAGAACATCCAGCAAAAGACTAACTCTTACTTACGTGGGTACTTATGTACGTAACGTACTTACTTACGTGCTTAACGGGTTAACTTAAGTTTGACGCATAGATCAAACCATAATGAGACAGATACGGCATGAGTTTGTGGCGCGTGATCCTACTAAAGCGAGTCCAATGGACGTAGTGTTGCCCAAATGCAAGAACAAGACGAGACTTAGCCAGTCTTGGTCTTGGTCTTGCGCCAATACACCTGGTCTTGGTCTTGGTCTTGGTCTTGCGCTCCCAGTCTTGGTCTTGGTCTTGGTCTTGCAGCAAGAGTCTTGCAAGTCTTGCAATTACCTATTAGTCTATTACTATTTATTAAAGTTTACTTTAAATCTTAGAAAAACGTATTAGAATTGGAACATTGTGAGCTTGAATTAACATAGCCATAGTAAAGATCAAGCAGATTAGATTTTTACACGTTTCAAGTATATTTAAAAGTGGCTACAATATTTATTAAACGGGTGATATTTGAACACTTTTTTGCTATTTTTTCTTGTAAAAACTTAAGAAATATAATGACTAAATGTACAATAATAGTACCTAAGTAATTAGTTTAAAACCATATAAGTAATCAATATTATAATATATAATTACTAGAAAGAATTAATATGACATCTACTACCTATCCTTACCATTTTATCCTAATCATAATACTACTTGCGTAATCAGTATAATGTATTCATTTTCATTCTAAGCACTCTGAAACTTATTTATTCTTTGGAACACCTGTAGGTACTCTTAAAATTCGAAATTATTTTGCATGAGTATACCTACGCCCTATGGCGGCAATCAAATAGTGTCAAATGTTATGATTTCGGCGTGGCGGCAACGATTGTTTTAGATTTCAAAAGAAGCCGCCGGCGCGTGTATCATAACCATGTATTTCCGAAAAGCGGCAAATTTCTTTGAGAAGTAAGTACAAAACCTTTGATGCCGCATTATCAAAGTGCCGATGGTTAAAACATAACTATGCATGCACTCAGTTTGATTTTAATAGATATTTTTTTATTCGCTATGTTTATGGTATTAGTCGTAATGCGCATAGGTCCAGTTTTTCATATTCTTTGATACAGTTTTTTGCGTCTCATAGAATTCCTAAGCGTACTTACCTATACACCGAACTGTTACACCTAACTACTCAGTGAAATAGCGCTAAGTCCTAGCTGCAAGACGCAAGAGTCTTGCAGGCTATGTCTTGTTCTTGCTCAAGTCTTGCACGGTCAGTCTTGGTCTTGGTCTTGCTAAAAATACGCGGTCTTGTTCTTGGTCTTGGTCTTGCAAAAACGCAAGAACAAGACCAAGACTGAATTTGGGCAACACTAAATGGACGTGATCCGCTTCTATTCGTCGTCAGTACTGCGAGTTTTTTACACGTTCGTGCGAGTGACACGGTACGTCACTTCCTGTTTTTGGTGTGATCCAAGGTTAGGCGGCGAGTCCTTGCGCACTGGAGTCGTCGAGTCCTTGCGCACTGAAGCGTGAAGTTCTGGACGCACACGTGTTATTCCATTACTAACGTATCAAGCCGGGTCACAGCACACGACCCACTTCTAACGAATATTGAATAAACTACACCGAATGTCTTTTGATGAGAGTTCCATTCTGATGTTGCACTTCTGAATAGTTTGGCCGACAAGTAAATATTTGGTTTAGTACCCTATTTTACTAATATCTACACTCGATATTTGTTGCCATACTTATACTTAGATTACGCGAACTTACTACCACATAAATGATCTACCACTTATCTGAACAAAGGCTAAAAATAATAATATTATTAAATATTTAACAACAATCACACCAATTCTCTAGTCCCAAATTAAGCTACGAGGCCTGTATTATGGACTAACATACATAATTACTTTTTTTGTAAATAAATACATATTATACATAGAACATAGAAAATAAACCTTTCAAACTTCCACAGGAGTACCAGTACAGGAACCCAGTGGCTCTCCAGTCGTTCCCGTTCGGGAACAGCCCGGACATCATCAGGTCGATCGCCAGCAAGAACTGGGAGCTCAGCAACAACCTATCCCCCGTCCCGTTGCCTGTCATGTCGGACCTTCGCACGGAGCCCGTGAAGAGATACGATCCTATGCTTCAGACTAATATTATAAGTGAGTACTTTTGTCTTTTTCTTTATTTAAATTTTACACATGCGTAAAAGTTCATTATCTCAGAATTACTAATGCTAAAAACCACTAAGAGTTATTTAGTTCAGAGTTAAAGTTGGTCGGCGAAATATAAGTGTAGTAAACTACTCATGTGCTATACATATGAGAATGTTTTATTTTAATAATCTTATGTTGCTGTGCCTTTTTGGGTGTATTCTTATTTGTTGTACTATTAATAGTCTGCTATATATATATATATATATATTTGCAAAAATATCTAAATAAATAACTCACTTGAATGAATATCCTTCTAACGGTAGCAGAGTTTTTTTCTCACGTGGTAATCAGTGAATCCCAGTAAGTTTAATTTTTTTTTACATGTTACCTATATTTTCTCAGGCACATCAGACTACGACCGAGATGGCCCAATTATCAGCGAGGAGGAATATGAAGAGATGATGGATAAGCTGAAGGCTGCCGACACTCTCTACACCGAATACACCCTTGAGGAAATCATCTACCAGCTCGCCAAAGTAAGAAGACCTCAATATTAAAGCTCAACTGGGTTTAATTTTCTTAATTATCTTGTACTTATCAATTCCAGATTTAATACGATCGAGAATCAATTAAGATTAGCAATTCGTAGTCTGTTAATCAATTAAACTAACGTTGAACTTATGTGAGCCTTTGTTGAATATTATATCTCAAAGAAAAGTAATTTCTGCCAGCGCGGAGCTATGATGATCCATGAATTAATGACATTTTCACATACTAATATTATTCTATGATGATTATATTTATTATTAATTGGCTTCGGACGGTATTTAAGTGTTTTTTTAGTGTTTTATTTTATTTCATTTTATTTTATTTAATGTCTTAAGTTGGTTTTTAGGTTAAGAATGTATGGAAATTGTTTTCTGAAATAAATGTTTCATTCGATTAGCTAAGTCAACAAAAGCAGTTACGTAATAAATTGGCAGAAGTACTCGTATGTAGATTTTGTCCCCGTTAAAAAAATTAAATTGGGGTGTTTGAATTCAAATTTGTTAGTGGCCTACCTAACACACTTCTACTTGAAAGAGTGGCCCGTCTAGGTATTGCGTTGATTATTTGATCATTTGCCTAATTTCCCTCTAATCTTTGTTCAGATGATGTTCTCCCAATCGTTGTCCCACGACCCAGCGTCAGCGCGCGCGGCCACGCAGCGTTTCATGGCCTTCTTGGAGCTGGAGGCTGAAAGGGGCCAGCTGTCGCGGACCATCGAGAAGAAGGTTCTAGGTACGTTTACACTATGCTTTTATTAGTTGCTACAGTTGAAACGGAGATGGCGTTGCCTGTCATTAGCTCGTAGCATTATAATAAAATCTACGAATGCATTTAACATGAACTAATTAAATCGAAAGTAGTCAACAACAACATTCATGCCTCTTTTTTAATTCCTAAGATGTCATGATTGCGGCGCTAACGGACACTATTGGAGATCACCCAGAGCTTCTGCAGACGCGCGAAGGACTCGGTGTTAACTCAGCTAACCGGTGGGTACTTAAGAAGAGCCATATCACAACATTTTGACAGCTAAGCTAAGTTTTTTGCTGGATAACTTGGATTTCAAAGGATAAATCTATAAATGGAGGTCGCCACTAATAATAACTACATATTACCTAAGAAATATATTGCGTGAAAAAATGGTCGAATGTGCAGATCAATACACTAAACTGAATTTCCCTTTTGGCCCATCGTCCTGGGGGCTGACACGAAAATATAGATGGAGTTTTACAGGGTTTGATTGTGATGGATGACTGAAAAAAAAATCACGTTCTTTTTTCTCAGACTAATGCGACAATTTCTGGAGACATCAGCATCGGAGCCTAGCATGTCGCGAGCTATCCTGGCTGCGTACAAGGACGAATTGCTAAAAGGACCCCTACACAAGTTCTCGTTTCCTGAAAGAAACTAAACGCCCACAGATCCGCCTGCAATCGTCTTTCGCCCTAAACAATTTGGATAGTCCCTTGGTAAAATACAACTGAGAATATAACACGACGCTGACACTTGACAGGTGCGACAGAAGTCCTCCATTTAAAGGGACGAGACGGAATACTTGATAGTTTGTACCATAGTTATAGTTGTCGGGCTATATTCTCAAGAGTAGTTTGT
This sequence comes from Pyrausta despicata, assembly GCA_963921415.1. Classification (NCBI taxonomy): domain Eukaryota; kingdom Metazoa; phylum Arthropoda; class Insecta; order Lepidoptera; family Crambidae; genus Pyrausta; species Pyrausta despicata. The sequence goes on along the minus strand of OY992855.1, from coordinate 12,346,084 downwards.
ACCTACTGCTTTGATAGTCGCTCCGAAATCGCATACACACCTAACCAAATGGCACGCATCAATAAACATCCAGTGTGATGTTGCGCGTTGAAGTTTGCTAAGAGGTGTTTATTTACATCTTTGTTTTGTTCAGTATCATATCAGCGGGGGACACAAGGGGTATTCAGAAAAAAGGGTAAAGTACAGTTTCACGTTAATATTCCTTTGTGGTTGGATTCGCAGTATCCAAGAAATAACGTAAACACGTGCTAAAAGGTTTTCAGATTATTTATGTTCTGTTAAGTGTGTCACTAGCTCCTTACTAACCCTATCTTGTGTTGTATGTTCTGGTGAAAGGTAAGAATCATTACCCTCCAGATAGGAAAATTAACCTTAATTTACATCAGACATGACTGATTCCTCCCCGCCGATGTTTTCTCAAAGCGAAACTAAGCTAAGAATGGATCCAGAACCTGACTCAGAACTTGCCGAGAGCTGTAATTGACTCCTCATTAAACAATCTAGGAATTTACACCCACCCATCAATTGTGATTGCCTTCACAATAATAAACTGTTGTCGGTTTGGTCATGTAAAGGCACAATGCCGGTCGCAACCAAGATTTGCATTGATTCTGCATTTTATTAGGTTCCTACTCAGCTCTCAGTAAATCCTACCCTGAGCATTCAATGCAAAAAGCCTAATATTCCGTATTTTCCCTCGTCAGAAAATTTTATGCTGATACTGCAAAGTCTTCAGTTTCGTCTGCATTACCTACTTCTCAGACCCGTCCATTCTGTAGGATATTGAGAGGAGTAGGCGGAACCGCCTACTACCTCAGTATCCTACAGAAAAACTGTGAGTCGCCCTTCTCGCACCCCTGCTTCCTTGGGAAAGGGCTACAACAGACAAATCCATGAGGCATTCATCGTTAATTGGCCGCCTTCCCTCCCAAATTTATAGATGTGCACTGATGGATGGAGTCGTCTGACCATAAAGAGACTCACTCAATGCCTTTTTCAACTGGAAACATTCTTGAATATTTATTGTCCATGCTATTTTGTATACTGTCTCCCTCCCTACGCTGATTCCCTACCGCCTAACGTTGCCGAGAAATGTTTTTCAGATCGCCAAGTTAGGTGTCCCCAATGGCTGCTTCGGCAGTTCTGTGATGGAACTGTAAAAGTACTCGTAGAAATTTTATATATGAAAAGAAATATTCCCCGTCTATCCTTTCTATCTCGTTTTTAACGCTGCCTTACAAGTTTTGCTGTATAATATATTTTCTTTTGTGTCACATGAACTGGAATATTCAGCTGTGTTTATTTTGAGTCACGGTAATTTTATTTGAAATCCACCCTATATATGTTTTGCCATTTTCTTTTCTTTAAAATTGTTAAATCTATCTTTTTTGTTTTATTTGTACCGTTATTTCTAATCTCACATTAAGCAGCGATGACTGAGCGACTATTCACTACAAAAGATCATCGAATTTTTAAAATTACAGTATTTCAAGACAGACCAAAACAAAAAGATTGAAACAGTAGTACCTACCTATGCCCATCTATGTTTCCTATGACACGTAGTCTAATGAAAGAAAAAAAACTTTTAAAAATGATATAAAGAATCTGCCAAAACAATTGATTAGAAATAATTTAAAAAATATATGAGGGAAAGGAGTATTTGGCAGCTTGAAGTTATAAATTAAAACATTGTAGCCCAAAATTAAGCCAAAGCTTTTCTTCTTAAGTAGTAAGTATAACAAGAAATTAGGAATCTTCAGAATACACAGATCTTATTGAAATTATTATCGTTAAATGATAGCTAATCGTACAAAACAGTCATGTTTAAAAAATAAACATATTTTAAAGGATTGATCAATGTTAGCAAGTACCTCACCTTTATCTATTTTCTATAAAATATGTTTGTAAGAGATATCTTTGTATTACCTTCTGCGAAAATATACTATGCAAATATGCAAAATAGTTGAGATGTCTATAAGAGTAGAAGGCAAAGATACTATTTGATGATACAATGTCTGCAGCCTAAAGGTTTAAAGACACAGAGAGTTAATAGTGTGGTGCGAACCTACACATTAATACAATGTCTGCAGAATGATAGTGGTCTAAAGATACATCTTTGCTTAGATTGTGATTAGCTGGGTGTTTGCTACACTCGGCTAAATCCAAATGTGATGAAATTTTCGAGTTTTTAGGGAAAATGTTAAATTTATACTTCCCTATTGACAAAAGGAGGGATGAATACTAAAAGATTGAGGCAGTCTGAGCTGTATTTCATTGTAATACTCTTCTTTCTTAACCTCCAGTATACTAAAAAATATATTAAGTCGTATTAGGAAGATCATGAAGCAAAGACGGATGCAGGTTATATTAATGTATCTACGTATTATGGTCTTTTACCCTTATGTGGGCATGACACTAGAGTTGACGTTTAGTGATAGGCAAGTCGAAGGCTGGATCGATTTAGATGTAACGCAATATAATGTGTAATATATGGAATGCGCGTTTCGGATAAGTAAATGATTAAGTGTCATGCCTACATGACTTGTAATGTTCCGCGCTTATTCAAGTGACAATTTCAATTCATAAACTTTTAACATGCCATAAAAATCCCTCCTGCGTTGTATAATTTTTTATACCTTACATAGAATTTATAATAGCATTAAGTGCAGTTACTAACCGCATACTACCTATCCGCAGTACAAAATGTGATGCTATCATGTAATCATAGCTGCCAATGAGTTTCATATGTAAAGCAAAAATATCAATTCAGTTACCTATACGAAAAGCTACAGAATCCAATACTTATTTAATAAGATTTGTTTTCTCTTTAAAAAAACGTTATCCGATTACAATATAACACAGTAGTAAATACCAACTTTAACGCATTGGAAATTTTATATTTTTATAGTGGGATTTCACAAAACTGCTTTCGTCATATTTGTTAGTCTAGTAAACATAAAATAACATCATAATTTTATGCTATCCAGTAAATGTATTATGTGGGTACTAAGCTTCTTAAAATAAGCTTTTTGCAAGTTTTCAGTGTTTCAACAGTATTTATCGGTTTAGAATGTTATTTAACAATATGTACGTAGATAAATAATTTTAGCTATTAAATAAGTGTTAATATAAGAAAATACAAAATGATTATACCTAAAACTAACTAGTCAAATATTTCTTAATATTTTTCTACCAAATAAATATTCTAATGTGGTGATGTGCAATTTATTTATTTTAAGGAGCTCCATGTCATGTCTTCCTAACTTTTAAAAATAAAAAAAATATACAAGAGCTTATGCTAATCTTTTCTCATAATCATCTGGCGATTGTGTTAAATGCATATCAAATGAGACACTTGACATATCTAGAACTCAACATATTATTATTGACACAATATTTAGTTACTGCATATTGCAAGATAAAATGTAACGACCACCTAGCTAGAAAAAAATGTATACTGTAGCAAACTTTGTTGAAAATTATAATAATTAAAGTCACGATTAGACAACAGCAGAAAATTGCACATCACTGCAGCCATTCAAATTTTCAACTCATACCAAAGTTTAACCTGTGTAATCTATAAAGGACATTGCTGTAAAAATAGATTAGATTGTGTCTTTCTATTAGTCACAGCAAAAATAATTGTAAGACTTGAAAGTATATGAAATGCAGCATTGTTGCACATAATGCTATGTTAGTGATGGGTGAAATTTATTATATTTATATTATTCTTTGAAATATATTGTGGATTTAATAAAAAACTTTAATGTGCCTCCTTTTTTATTTTAGAAACTTTAAAAACGTTTATATAGGTACTTAAAATTTAATTTCTAACATAATGTTGTCAAAGGTGGAAATGCACTTTGTTTGCTGACAACAACTTTTTGATGTTGGTAGGAGATGTATCCTTTTATTTTTCCATCGTAAATAAGGTTGGCAACAATGCACTGAGTTTCATCAGCATCTACATCATCATGTCCCATTATTTGCAATGCAGCTTGGAAGCTGGCTATGTCTATTTGATGAGAACCCTCTGCCAAATATACCCTTCTGAAAAGATTCCTGTACGCAGAAATCTTCAGCTTTTCCACAATAAGGTATATACCAGCTTGGATGAAGAAGCTCTCATGTTCCTCCATGACTTGATCAATACCCCTCAAGTTGCCATTTTTTACAGCGCAAGCTAGGTCCCAAAACAGTGCAAGATCATACTTGCAGACCACTCTTTTGGTTGGCATGTAGCCCAGCAACATTTTCACAGGTACAAGATAAGTCAAAATCTGCTTCTTATTCCTTATGCTTCTTTGGTGACAATTTTGGAATGCAAACGACAAATGCTCATCAGCCGCACGGTAATCAGAATCAAACATTGCTTTGCGACCAACAAAGTATTTGTATGTAATTCTTTGTGCTAGTGGGAATGGTTCTTTCAAACTGGTTGAGTCAATAGCTCTGATAAGAGGTTTGCACAAGTGTATTTTGTTGATATAAAAATAAACCTTCAACAGTTGGTTGACAATGGTCAGCATACCTATTTTCTTGGAGTATGGTTCATTAGTTCTTGTGTCTCCAACACACACTCTGAAACCAGCCAGAAGACTTTCTGCAGCCTTTTCGAGAATCTTTCCATTGCTTGCTGTGGACAAACATAAAGTAATCTTCAATAGACACATTAAATATATAAACCTAGTAAAAAAACTTATCTAAGACAAAAAACTGCTTGAACAATTTGAAAAGAAAATACTTTGATACTATATAATATTATATTATAAGTATTAAGGTATGTTTATCCTTTCTCTAGTACCCATAACACAAGCCTCGTAGCTTAGTTTGGGACTAGAGAATTGGTGTGATTGTTGTGAAATATTTATTTATTATTTATTTATAAATATTTGTAAATTATCTTGCCAAATTAAACATTACTTTTACTTACGATTGGTAGCTTCTGCCTTCAAAGCAACAAGCCTTAAATCAAGACTGACAGTATACAGGAGTGGTAGATTCCAATTCTCCCCTTGCTGTGCTTGGATCAGCCTAACAACACATGCAACACAAGCAGTTTGATGCTCGTAGGCTTCATCATAGTTTCTCATGTGCAATGCCTATAAATAATATTTAAAAAAATTAAAAGGCCAGTTTCCAAAGGGATAATGATTGAGTTGAGAGTACTATAGAAGTAGTTTTAATTGTAATTATTACTAGGAAAACAAGTCATACTTAGCTGATACTTACTTTTACACATGATAAATGAGCAATGATTATTTCATCGAGCGGAGCCACACAGTTCCCTTCAACCAACGTAGCGATGTCACTAGACCTGAGATTTCTATTCCGAACATGTTCGTCTCTTAAAGAGACCAGCCTGGCCAGAGTTTCTCCCTGGCAGGTACGGAAAACACGTTCCACGAATTGTATGTATTGATTTATAGTACCAGAAGCCATGCTGATCATTTTTGGGGTAAGTGCTCCGTAGGACCTTACGACTACACCTTGTTTTTCATTTTCGACACACTAATAATTCGTACTTTCGATTACAAAATCCTTTTAATAAAAATAATACTTTGCGCCGACCGACGATGCCTTCAAGTGCAGATCAGATGTCAATCTTTAATTTAACGTAAACAAAATCATTAATTTAACGTAAACGTACGGCAAACTAATGTCAAAATAATAAATATGTTCTAAGAGCAGCTGCATGCACATTATTGGATGCTATCGGATGTCTGCGAATGGCGGGAGGCGGCAGAAGTGATGCGATGGTAGTTAAAGAAATGTGTCGGAGTGTGCATATTGACTGCAGCTAGTCGTGGAAAAGTTACTGTGGTGGCTACAGAGTTTAACCTCTTGTCTGTTTAGTCACGTATCCTTGCAACCCCCTTTGACTGCTTAGTCAAGGATCCTTGAAAAAGCTACTTTGGTCGTTTTAAACTCGATTTTTAATTTTATTACTTTGTGCTAAGGTCTAAAACACAATAAAATGGCAACCCAAAATATCAAAGTACCATAGACAAGCATTATTGATTTGATACATGTAGTCAGTTGACCAAAAATCACTTTTGAAATTTGACTTGAGTGCTCCGTTGTAACTGCCGAGTGACGTTGCTTCGTTGTACGTTTTGCGAGGAAAATAATAAGAAAGGTGAGTAAATTTTTATTTATTCTTGTTTTTTGTTCTACTAAGAACACGACTTATAAATGTTAGCGCACAAATGCACCTAAACATTGTCTTTTTTCACTTTCAAAGTCAAGTCAGTAGTTCACGTAACTTTTACTTTGAAAACATCAGACAATTTTTACCTCTTTTATTTCTGATACATATGAGTATTGCACACCGTTTTGAAGGAAATTTTACGTAGTTTTTTTATAAAACACCAGTTTTTATAACAACCGAATGTATTTAGCTAAAAACTCAAATGTTTAGGAAGTAAGCTATTCTACACACACACATAGACATAAAGCAACATGGCGGCTCAGCGGCGGCTACACTGTCTGTACACGGAAGAAAATGGCTGCCGCACTCTTAGCTACAGTGTGTTCAAAATTGACGACGTAACTTGATATTGTTATAAAACTTATTTTTTAGTTTTTTACCTTATTATTTGGAAAAAATATTTGCTGTACTTAGTTGGATTGGGTAATTAATTATGTTAAAATTATTAGGTACATAGGTATGTGCATATTATATTTAATAATAATAATAATAATAGAATCGTTTATTCTGGCAATCAACCCACAGAAAAATAATATAAGCAATAAAAAGTAAAAATAAATATTTATATAAATTAAATATTATATATATATATATATATATATAACACGGGAAAACTTATTACGGCGACTAATTACGGGATAGATGTTATAAACTGTAATGTTTTATTATTTTCAAGAAAAAATATGGACCCACCGTCCACGCCTTCAACCAGGTCGGTAGTGGTTGCATTAGCGGTGGAAAGAACACCGCAAGGCAGTGTAAACGTCCTACATGATCGAGTGATTTTGGAGAGAAGCGGGTCAGGTAATCTTCACGTAAGTAAAGTGTATATATAAAATATTATAATAATACTATTATAAAATAAATTTAGGTATTTAAATTTATATTCTGAATATAATATTATTTTTTACATTATTTGTATTATATTTCTTTATTAATATTACCTAAATAAACATTTGTTATTATGATATATGTTACTAAATATTATAAAATAATTATTATATATATAATAATGAATGATTACAGCCATGGAGACCCGCTACTATCGAAGGTGGAGATGGTATCGAGGTCATAGATCACCTCCAGCCACGCAACCTCTTCGGACAGGACCAGCCTCAAAATGATGTAAGTATGTTATGTTAATATATGAATGGTATCACTCTTACATTTTTAGGGTTCCGTACCCGAAGGACCCTATAACTTTGCCTCCGCTGTCTGTCAGTCCGTCCGTCTGTCAGAGAGCTGTATCTTATGAATCGCAATAGGTAGACAGCTGAAAATTTCACAGAATGTGTACTTCTGTTGCCGATATAACAACAAATAATAAATATAAATTTAAGGGGGACTCTCATACGAAAAACATGTTCTTTTGATTGATTTTTTGTCCGTGTTTCACTGGGCTGTATCTCATGAACGGTAATAGGTAGAAAATAGAAATTTTCAAATAATGTTTAATTTTGTATTATATGTATTTGTATATTTAAATATTAATGTGATGATTTATTTCTGTTCTGTTTTGTACGTCAACGAATAAATAAAAATATGTAATTTTTTGTCTAGCAGCGGGACGTTCACGAATAATCAAAATAAGGTAATATGTATAAATATTAGTAAGATACCGAATGATTCATGTTTTCTTTGTCTTATAATGTTTTACTAATATGGGTTCGATGTGTGCATTTTCATTTTTTTTTAATATACTGTTTGTAATGTCATATGAGCGATAGTGAGGCTAACAATAACACTAATCCTGCTAACTTCACTGTTCACAATCTGACTGGCACTGCTGTCAGGTCACTGCATTTTTTCCAAAAGCTTCCTTCATTTTGACAAATTCTGGTGTATGTTTTAACAATAAGGCTGTCACTTTTTACTTTGCATTTTTTTAAAACATCCTTCTTTTTGGCCATTTCTGGTGAGTTATGGTTTGAGGTTTGATTTGTAATGGCTTGATTTGCATGGTTACGATAGGATTTTTGACTGGCCTTATGCCCACAACCTTAATATACCTACTTGTAACGTCGCACTTTCACGGACTATTGAGATCGATAGGCTGATGATAATAAACGCTATGCCTTAATTTTTCAACTCTTCGCAGGATAAAATATTGGTTGCGTACCTCAATGGCACAGGAAAGATTATCCGGGCTAGCTCTTCTAAATATACACAAAGATTGAACCTGGATAGATAAAATTATCAATAGGTGTTCCCATATTGGTTTACTGGGTCTTATTTTTTTTAAATTATTGGAATTGCTTTAGAGTTTAATCAAATCCGTTTTACTATTTCACTGGCCGAAATCGGGTCTGTCTGACTTCCTCCAATCATTTTCCTATTTCTAAGGCCAAAGTCTTGATGCGCGGAGAAAAGGAAATAATCTAATTCAAAAGTCATGCATGATTGTTCATGAGCAAGTTCGTAGTCCGACTCGCACTCTTGGTTGATTTTTGGGTGGCTGTGACCACAACTTTTCTTTGAGGCCTGGATCCGCACCTGCATAGCACAAGGTTTGCTTAGTTTGGGGCTAGAGGGCGCAGTCTGAATTGTCCAAGCTTATTTATGTATTATTATATAAATTTATTATTTATAGGATGGCGAAATATTTGACGCTCCTCTTGCGGCAGCTCTTGCAGTCGACCCCGACAGCGAAGAGGAAGAAGAAGAAATTGGGTTCGACTTGGAAGAGTTGCAACAAATGCTCGAGCACGACCCGGAGGAGGAACCGGAGGAAGATGTAAATATTGAAGATTTTCAGTGGTCTTCGGATTTCTCAACATTTCGAGGCCAGCGGGAGGAGTTTTTAGAGACACCTGGCCCCAAAATTGTAGGAACAGCTCCAATGGAGTTGTTCGTTCAAATTTGGGACCACTCGATAATGAGTTTAATCGAAACAGAAACCAATAGATACGCCATGCAAGAAATAGAGAAGGCCTCAGAATCAGGAATACCGCCCAGATCGCGGTGGAATAAGTGGGTAGAGACTAGTGTTGCGGAACTATATAGACTCGTGGCAATATTTATATTGATGGGAATATGTGTACGGGGTAGGGTTGATGAATATTGGAGGACAGGCATATTGGGCATGCCAAAATTCAGAGAATTGATGACGTTAGAAAGATTTTGGCTACTCATGCGATTTTTGCATTTTTCTAACAACGAATACTCGTTGCCCAACGGGCATCCCGACCGAAAATTGGAAAAAATTTCCACTTTAATAGAAAAACTAAATGCGAAATTTCAGACAATTTACACTCCGAGACAAGAAATATCCATCGACGAATCGTTGCTTTTATGGAAAGGTCACCTCAGTTGGATTCAGTGCATAAGATCCAAAGCCGCACGATTCGGTCTTAAGACCTATGAATTATGTGAAGCGGTCACAGGATATTGCATCAAGTTCATGTTTTACACAGGAAAAGGCATTGTAACTGGTGAACCAGTTCTTGGTTTCACTAGTTCCACTGCCAAGATTGTGTTAAAGCTGATGCAAGGGTTCCTGGGAAAAGGATTTACATTATTCATGGACAATTTTTATAATTCCATTAAACTGTCTAGATTTCTAAAGAGACATAAAACTGATGTTGTCGGCACATTGAATAGGCGCAGGACGGACACTCCTCATGATATCAAAACACTGAACGACCGCCGCATGGCAAGGGGGGAAGTGGTAAGTCGACACTGTGGTGACGTGTCTGTTGTCGCTTGGAAAGACGTAAAATTAGTTACCACAGTGTCGACATACCACAATGCCAACATGGCCCCAGGGCGACGGGCCGGTGAGGAGTGTTCCAAGCCTGAGGTGATTCACACCTACAATTCTTTCATGGGTGGTGTGGATCTAAAAGATCAAAAACTTTCAATGTATCTACTTGAACGTAAAAGAGGGATCAAGTGGTACATCAAAGTTTTTAGGCGTTTGGTAAATGTCAGCATCCTGAACGCATACGTCATTCATTGCGCCAACATTGGGCAGCACAGACAATTAACGCATCGCGAATTTCGCTATCAGCTTGCCCAGGAACTTATTGAAAGTTACGGTGCAAATGTTACGCCGCGAAACCGCAGTGTCGTCACTGATGGACGGTTAAATTCTGCCTTAGAGCATTACCCGGAACATCGGCCAACCGATAACGAGAACCGCACTGCGAAGCAAGAAAAGAACAAAAGGGGACGTTGTGCACGGTGTGCAAAGAAAAAACTTCGAAACACGAGCACTGTTGTATGTTGTGCGTGTGAAGTTTTTTTGTGCATCGGTCAGTGTTGGCGCGACTATCACACACTGGAAACTTTGGAATAAAACTAATCTAAATCCTCTATTTCTAGTTTGCCCCACTTCGTTGGTCACTGGTGGCGTTTGTATAGTTTTAGTCCTATACCCTGCCAGCGGCCAATAAAGTGGGGGACACTAGAAATACGGGATCTAAGAGGCATGATTGTAGGCATTATAGTTTTTCGAATTTCCAAAAGAGTTCTGTGAAGTTCCTATTTCCTATTTTGAAATAATTTTACATGATCTAATTCCACCAGCCCCATTCCACCATCGGGATACGAGACGTGTGCGTTCGTTCCACCCCTATGTAGTTAATATTCCATCTATTCGCACGAAGCGATTCGCTTCAACCTTTCTAATGCGTACTGCAAAGGAGTGGAATAAGCTGCCTGCGAGTGTATTCCCGGAACAATATAACTTGGGCGTCTTCAAGGCTAGAGTGAATAGGCTGCTTCTAGGCAGGCATGATTCATCTACGGCCGCATCGTCACTTAACATCAGGTGAGATGGTGGTCAAATGCCTGTCTATCTAGAATAAAAAAAAAATGATTCGACTTTGAAGAAGTCAGCGTTAAATTTTTTTTAGAAACCATGCTTTTACCTTTTAGATCCACACCTCCCGTGATTTTTTTTTGTGCACGGCTTTGGTTCTTATGCACTGTATATATGCGACGAACTAATTCTAAGGATGAACATGGATAAAACAAAAGTTATAGCCAAATCCCATGTAGCGCCCACCTCGATGGTCGAAGTTTCTATTATTAGTACCTATAGATCATTTGGTTAAAAGTGATTTATTTTAGAAGGATTTTTCTATTTGTTTCTATCTTATCAGTATTTCTACAAATTAACGCCATAAGTATTATTTTAGTGAATCGTTGGTGGCGTCATAAAAACCGGAATATTATTAGTATTGTTGAAAGTTGTATGATTTTTATTTTGTATATTTTATTGAATTGTTGGTGGTGGCGTCATAACCGGAATATTTTTAAGAAATTATCATCAATAGATGATTTTTATTTTGTAAGAAGTGTTGGTAACTAACTACTAAAGATTTACCTACTTGTAATTTTTTTAACATATTATAATAATAATACATAAAAATAAGTACAAAACAAGGTCTTATTATTACATTATAATCGTGTACAGTGGACAGCACATCAAGTTATACACCGGGGTATCTTGCATGCTGGTAATAAGAGTTAGTTTGCAACGTAAACGTATAGCTTGATGTGCTGCCCACTGTACCTTTCCCTAAGCATATCGACCGACAGTTTTGGTAAAATTGAAAAACTGCTCAAAATTAGGTTATTCAACAATGTACAGAATTTATTAATTTTATATTATGTTTCCGTATAATTTAACAGCCGAACTAGTTTTTTGCTGCTCAAAAATATTAAGATTTGGCGGCATTATTCAGAAATAAAAACAAATCAATAAATAAATTCTTTCATAAAATGAAACATTCTGTATATAGTCAAGGTTCCTTGACAAACCATACAAACGTCATTGGTATCGGCTAGGATCCTTGACAAAGCATACAAGCGTTGTTTATTGTAGCTAGGATCCTTGACTAAGCAGACTATGGACAACAAAATTTACGCACACATGCAAAGAAAATTTTAAATTGAGACTGAATGCCTATCGAAAAATACGTTATTATAATGCAATGTTACGGTTTATTTTACCTCCACACATAGTAAGTGTGCTATATTTTTGGAAAGGTCAGTTTATTGTCCTTACCATAGACACTTGAAAATCTGTCGTAGACTATCGTACGTGCAAAAACACAACTGACAAAATAGAAGGTAGCAAAACAGGTGATTTTGTGTTTTTTGCTACAAATAATAATTTTCTTAGCTATTTGTGTCTATTTTGTGGTGTTTTCATAAATATTTATATATTTCGTCTTCAAAAAACAAGAACTGTCTGTATCTAATGTTGCAATTATGTCCCCCGACATGTGAAAACTTTGCTGAACGGCGATTGCAGAACGTCTGTTTTGCAATTCATTTTATGATTTTCAAACTGTATGTAGATAGTGGTTTTCAGCGTGGAAATAACATTGTTTGGTATCAGTGGATAGCTAATACAATATAGCATAAGATAAAATAAATGAAAGGTGAAATAATATGCGATATTATAGTAAAAAAAATATATTTGTCTCGGAAGGTGAAAAAGTGATCAACTCTTGTAAGCAAACCTCAATATTTTATTTACAATAAGTCATGAGTTGTTCAAATACAGTGTATAATGTCCATTAGTTATCTGGCTATCAATATCAATAACAATATCAACGTGTGTAGGGTAATTTTACTTAGAATTTCACGTTTGAATGAAGTCTTTCTCGAAGTGCGCGCTATCGCCGCCATACTGCACAACTTCGTGCAGATTTTTGAGCAGGTCTAAAACAGACCACGGGTTAAAGTTTGCATTGTTCTGCTATCAATGCAATGATAGCCTATCATTACTTACTTACATCCAAACATTTGCACGCAGCTTAAATTGTCTATCTGTCAAGTTGACATTGACAGTATTGACTGACATATTGTCTGTCTTGTTTAGGGATGAGCAAATGAAAGAACTATATCGATATTTGATATATCGATATTATTTAAAGCTATCGATATATATCGTGTAAAAATATCGGTAATATCGATATATATCGAAATATTTGCACATTGTCAAAGTAGGTATCGAATTGGTAGTTGTAGTTTTATTTATTCAAAACATTACAAAATAGTCATTTAGTCGAACCAATAATTATCAGATATCGACATGAGAAATACTCTCTGTTTAATGTGCTCCCCTGTCAATCAAATTGTCTGGCACTGCCAAAATAATAGCAGATGCAAGCCTTTCTGACGACACGGAAAATGCTTGGCATATTAAGTATTTTAAAGTGATTTCAGAAAGAACCGGCGTGAAATGTCGGCAACTCACCCAAAACTTTATTGGATCTGATTTCCTTTCTAGTAGTGGTTGGTCCAGATACTGTTCAAGCTCCCCCTCGAATAGAGCACGCCTTGCCGTGGCGAGGGGGCTCAGTAGCCTGTCGCAATCCAGCGGCAGGTGAAGCCAAGATGCTCTGTGGAGAGTGCCTCTGCGTCTGTTCCCGTATCGGGCGGCAGAGACACTAGTGAGTCGCGTCTGTCTCGCATCAAGCGGCGGCTCACCGAAGAGGTTGTGGCTCCCAGCACCCCTCTGGCTTATCAGAGGAGGCAGGGGATGTCCTTCGGACTCTGGTCCTCATGGCGAAACGAGGGTCTTGGCCTAACCACCCGGACCCTCCTGAGAGACGGCGCCAGTGTGCCGTCTGGAGTGGGATGAGATCTCCTCACCCCACTCCGTGGAGATCCGCCCTCCTGCTTAGAGGGCGGACGTTGCTGCTGGCAAGGGTCGCGGGACTGTTGAGACACCGCGGCCCCTGCTGTCACAGCCACACGCAGCAGGCTTCGTCAGGTTTTAGTGGGTATACCCGAAGACGGGGGAGTCCCACACACGCCCCTCTGGTCCCCGACGGAGGGGTACGGTGCGTAATTGACATTTCCTGACGTTAAAAAAAAAAAAAAGATACTGTTTAAGCTCATTGGGGATAGAGACAGCGCTTGGAACCTCTTGCGTAGCTACGCTAATATTTAGAACTTTCTCATGTCTGGACCAGATAGATGACTCGGTCTGTTCTGATGCAGTTTGTATTTGAGCAGGTCTTGTTTCTGGATAACGTTGCCCTCTTCGCCTGTGTTCTGCACGAACGTCATCGCTAATTTTAGAAATTGCGTGTGCCACGTCAATTGGAGACGAGAAGTGGATACGCCTATAACGAGGGTCCAAAATCGTAGCAACTGAAGAACATACTACTGTCAGGTATTAACAGTGTTTCCACATTGAGGGGAAGTTCCCCTTTTAAGGGGAAATTAGGATCCAGAGGGGAAGGAAAAGGGGAAAGACTATATGAGGGGAAATTGCGGGAAATAATAGATAAAACCTAGCCAGATGATAAAAAATGTCTCTAACTGCTAGGTACGTGATTGGTGAATTTTGACATTATCTATCAATGTTAGTTCCATTCTGTGGCTTAAAATAAAACTTATGCGCTGACAGCGTAAACTGACTTGGAATAAAAGTTAAGTATAATTAAAAGTTAAGTAATTGAAAGCTAGTGATGTGCATACTAAAGCAAAGTCGTCAAATTTTGCAGATGATTTTGTTGACGTATTTAGTGTAAATAATATTAATATAGCAAGCTATACAAGAAAAAGGCCTTATTTTGGGTGTAGCGTGTGGTTTCAAAACTAAAAACTACAGCTAAATAACTTTTGAGGGGAAAAAAGTCCGGAGAAGGGGAAATCTAAATTGAGACGTGGGGAAATGAAATTGTTATAGTGGAAACACTGGGTATTAATCGACTTGGTTTGCGAACGCGGTCTTAATCGAGAACTGAAGTGGAACGAGAGCTCATAAATAAATATCAATTTTAATATCGACGTTAATAATCGATTATTTATTGAAAAAATATCGATATTTTTAACTCAACCTAGTCTTGTTGTTTTGTGAATTGTGATCCGTCGGTGTGTGGTATTATAAATTGTTATAAAATTACTCTGAATATTGTTAAATATTACTAAAAATGGAGGAAAATGTCGCCCTAGATACCACCAAACAGAAACAGTTTGTAAAATCTATCAAAAAACTAATCAAGGTAAATAATTAATCGAAATATTTTTCTGTAGGTTATGTTGCAATGTTATTTCCAGTACCTATTTTATGCACTTGTTTCTTATTTGTAGAAAAAAGACGTGAAAGATGAAGTTATGTCTAAAGAAAGCAAAATCAAAAAACCGAAGCGGTCACCCAGAGGCCTGGTTTACTTGGGTCATATTCCACATGGCTTCTATGAGGTTAGTAAACTGAAGTCATTTTTTAACTTTTTCATGGTAATGAGCAATCAAATCAAAAATTTTGTTTTCAAAAACGCGAAACGAAACACGAAACGCTTGTGAATGTCAGTATTGAAACACATAGAAACACTGGAACATACTCCATCACCAGAATTATATGTAATAATATAGGTATGCTATCTAAATTCTACAAGTTATCACTAGCAATTCAAGTTTCGTCAATTTTAGAATTCATTGGTGTAATTATAAATAGTGTTTTTTTTCTAAAATAACACCTAATTTGCTATCAAAATAAGCTACAAACCTAGTATTTTCATCAAAACAGAGGAAACAAAATACAAACATGTTAAAATTTCTGTTTAAAATTAATATTTAAAGAGATGCATTTTTTTCGAAAATTAAAACTTCAAACCTCTCTTACCACTTTTTACACTGACAATATATTAACACTGACATAATACTTTAACTATGTTTGTTTACAGAATGAAATGACTCAATATTTCAAACAGTTTGGCATGGTAACAAATGTGAGGGTGATCAGGTCTAAACGTACAGGCAATTCTAAAGGCTTTGCGTTTGTGGAATTCAAAGAGCCAGCTGTTGCAGAAATTGTTGCTGAAACTATGAATAACTATCTGATGGGCAAACGGCTCATCAAAGGTACTTACATTGAATTCAGACCTAACTAGACTTTGCTTGTCTCTTTAATAATTTAACAACATAGATTTCCAAAGCTTAAGCCTTCAGTTAGGAAGTAAGAAGTGAAAATTAACCCTAATGACCCCAATCAGCCAAATCTGGCTCTGTAACAATAGAATTTTGGTTGTGTTTGTGATCTTTATCAATGACTGGCTAAAGATCAGATAAACTAATAATTAGCTTTTTGTAGCTGCTTACATTCCACCAGAAAAACAGAAGCGTTATGCCAAAAGAAAGTTTTGGAGTACCTCATTCAATCCTGGCAGTGAAGCAAGATTAAAAAATAAGAAGGTAAAGAGTACTTTTTTTATTAATCTTTGTGTGTATAAATTGGCTTCTAGTTTGTAATTAGTAAAAACTCTTTTATTTTTAGGCTTACAATGCTAACAAAGATGAGAAAGGCGAGCTGAAAAGGGCTAGAAAACTTCTGTCAAAGTAAGTACATAGATTAATAATTAATAGGATTAAAACTTGAAAGACATTCCAAAGCTACAGTAAGTGGAACAGTCATTCAAGTATTTTTCTAACTAACTCTTGTAACTAAGTATTTCATATCATAGGAGAAACATCAATATAACCACAGTTTGTGTATAGAAAATAAATATAGTATTTTTTATATTTGTATTTTACGTAACATAATTATTAATAATTATGTTTTTATAAAACATGGTATATTTCTTACAGTCACGCATTCCATCCCACCTCTGTATTATTTTAACGCCTATATGTCGAGTATGTAGTAGGATGTGTTACTATTTATATTAAAGTCATCTAATGTAACATGTTTGTGTATAATCCCTAAAATAAATAAATAAAATAAAATAAAGTTTGTGGAAGAAATTAACCTCTTCTTAACCATTTGTTGCAGCCTATCCAAAACTAAGAACAAATTGCGTGAGATGGGAATAGATTATGAGTTCTTTATGCCAGTTGATGTCCCTGAAAGCTTACAGACCCTTCTGGCCAAGCCTGAAGTCAAACAAGAGGAGGTAGTAACAGAAAAGGTAAAAAAGTTATTAGAGAATTTTTGGCAATAAAATATTTTGTTTTACTGAATTATTTGCTCACATAGTGTACTGTGTGTAAGATGTACACAAATGTACAAATATGCATATTTGTAACATTAACTGTTTTCATAATGAGTACCATTTGTAAATTATTGGTGGTTAATACTTCTTTTTGATTGTTTTTTAAAATGTAATCTTTTTGTGCAGTCAAGTAAAAAAGTAAAGAAAGAAATAAAGGCAGAAGGTACCAATCACCAAAAAGGCGATACAAAAAAAGACAAAAAGAAGCAAGCAATTAAAAAAGATGATAAAAAACCTGAAGCTAAAACTCAACCCACTCCAAAAGTTGAAGAGAAATCAACTAAAGTGTCTAAAAATAAGAAATCCAAAACCAAAGTAAAGGTGGATGAAAAAGAACAAAAACAGAAAGAGAAGAAATTGAAAGATGCTGGAGTGAAGCATGTTGAGAACTTCATAAAAGTTCAGGAAACCAATGATGACAGTGACAGTGCATATGAATTTGACTCTGATGAGTTTGAGAAACTGCTGGGCAATGATAGTGATGATTCTGACATAGAAGCATCAGAAATCAGTGAGGATGATGAGGAGGATCTTGAAAAATCCGAAAGGTATTAGATATACATATAACTAATATATATAATATTAGATTATATAACTTCCAATTATAATGTTAACTGATAGTTATATAAATAGACTAACAGAAAATAATCTCTAGTGAACTCCACATTTTGAAGACTAGTTTTTTCTACATTAAATTGATATTCTTAATTTTCTTCCAGTGAAGAGGAAACTCCTAAGAAAAAGAAACACACTCCAAAGGTAGCTGTGAAAGTGAAAACGCCTAAACCAGGAAATCCAGGGAAAAAATCTCCCGAGACTAAAAGGAAAGCCAGCCAAAGTAAGAAACTGAATCTTCCATAAAAATAAGTAGTCTGACTGAAACTGGTTTTCTGGCCAACACCAAAACCGTTCTGCCGTGGCTTCAGTTTCAGCCGAAACCGAAACTTGGGTGTTCCTCCCATTATCCTGCATTAGAATATGAAATGAAAACACTGTACAATTATTTTGTTCTAATAATTTAAAAAAACTTTAAAATGTTTCATTTACTAACTGTTTTTACCTGTGTATCACACATCATGTGGTGTACATCAACAGTGTATACCCACAGCTTTTAGTTAATATATATTTTCTAGATTCGGAAACTGCCGCCGAAACTTGATTTTTTGGCCGAAGCTGAAACCGAAAGTTCTGTCGGACACTAAAAATAAGTGATTCATTAGCAAAACATTGCTTTATCGTGTTTAGGGTATATTAATTTACAAGTAATCTCTATTTTTTCTCAGATGTGCCAGTGCCATCCAAGAAGTCAAAATTTGAAAACAGAAATACCCAGAAAGTTTTAAAAATACAATTCAAGAAGAAATAGTTAATTTATTACATTGTTCTGTGTTGACATAGGATATAAGTGTAATAATAAAACAATGTTAAGTGACCATCTCTACTGATTTATTTGACATTAAACTTTGTATTAACATCAAAAGTGAATTATATTAAAAACGATTGCTCTGTGAATGGACAATGCATGAAGGCTTTAGGATATCACATTGATATAGTGGTTCTAGACTTACATAATTGATTTAATTTAATATTAAGACAATTCCTGCATATCCTATGGAAATTATAGTAAATAATCACATATATTTCATTTTAAAAGGTAAAGATTTATTAAAATAGATTAAATGTACATAGTACACAACTATACCACAGGGAAAGATTATCTAATAACCTTTGGGAACTACATAGTAAATAGATATGCGAGTTTTCTACTCATCAGCATCAACACTTTCACGCAGTCTCACTACCACTGGTCTTTCATCCTCTTCGTCAGCATCTAGTTCTGTGAAATTCCACTGCAACTTTTCGGTCAAATTACGTTTGAAATCTTCAATGACTCTCAGTAGCCTACCTTCAATGTTCCCCATGTAGACAGTCCGGAAAAATTCCCGCAATTTCTTGTAGACAAGATTCTTATTCATAACAATGTCAGCTAAAAACTCTTCTGGCATTTCCTCTATTTGAGTCTCCAGCGTCTTTACGAAGTAAAAGAATACAGTTTTGTGTTCGCTTATGGCGTCATCACATGAGCAGAACAGAATGACTAGGTTCTTCCAATGTTCAAATGCATCAAGGGAATGTCCAATGAGGAAGCAGAGGTACGCAAACTGGAGTTCACCAATAATGTTGAGAGGTCTGCAAGAAATAATGTTAAATCAGTTCATGGGGAAGGAACTAAAGCAGTTTTTAATATCCGGCGGATTTCATCACGCACGGGGGATCGGCCCGCATGCGGAAAATGTAATAAGCGCGCGTGCACTCCGCATGACAACGCTTACTGATTTTCATATAAGGATAGAAGTGGTCACGCGCGCACACAGTCCCCGCGCGGCACTGTTGCCACGCACCACATCCCGCGTTCCGCATGCGTATTCTACGCATTACAATATATACTTGTAAAATAAAAAAAACCGGTCAAGATCCAGAAATAACAGAAACATAAGTGACATCTGTGACTTTCATTTGTGCCACCTTTGATCTTTGCGAGAGCCTAAGTGTCAGATAGAGAGGTACACACCTAGACAACAGACTCAGACCTCACACATAGATTGATAGGCACCGCACAAGTTGTACTGGTGAACAGATTAGTTTAACTTACTCATTTTGTTCTGCAATCATTAGTTCCAGTGTATATGACTGGTCCAAGTAGTGTTTGGTTATTTCCTCTGGTGTGGATCCTGGTGGATATTTGTCAAGGGGTATTTCTGTGAACCTGAGGGAAGTGCCTGAAATATATATTCTTTTAGTTCTAGTTGTTTAATTATTTAAAAAGGTATATCAGAATGTAATCATTAAGTTTCTATATTTATACCGTTAACATTGCAAATTTCTTTACGATTGCTTGCCCGGCTTTCGAGAGGTGCGGGTTCCAGTCCTGCCTGTAGCAGTCCGTTTTTTCTTTAAGTGTGTTTTAATTTCATATTGTAATAGTTAATTTAAACTATTACGTAAGAAAACGTTTAATTGTAAAAAAATGGTTGCTGTTTTTCACCAGAGTAATGAAAGCTAAGCACATTTTCCAGTTGGGAATGGACCCGTGAGTATCTTGATGTAGACTAAAAATTTTAGTTGTTCAGTAAAAAAGATCTAGAAAATCTCTGACCTGGAGTTGGTTTAAGATTAGGGAGCATAGCATTCAGTTTTTCCTCATTAGTGATTCTCTTGACTCTTTTTGCATCTGACTGGCCAGAGGTGGAACTGCCTTCCTGAGGGTCACAGGGTGGTGACTCTTCGCTGTTTTCTTCTTGACTCTCCATAGATTCCTGGACTTTCACCCCACGTGGCCGCTCTTCATCAGTCATGGACATCAGCTCTACTGCGGATCTAATGATTCCGCATTCAGGAGAGATCTTTGCTGCCAGCTCAGCTGTAATTACAATGTAAAATATATTTGCTTAAAGTAAGAAACAAAAAAAAAACATAATTGATTGCATCATTTACAAGGTAAATTTTATGTAAAAATATGTCTTAAAGTTTAGATACATTACAATAGTTTACAGTTATTTTGTTGCCGTGAAAATTTTAGATGTTGTTGACTACTTATGTCATCTTGATTTCAAACCCATAAGAAAATTGCAGTTGTTCAGATGATTGCTTGCTTTATGCCAAATTGTTGATAGTACTTCGATTGTCCCTTTTCTTTAATCTTAAATATTTAAAATTAATGATTTGCTTTATTAATATAATATATCAGGAACCTTAGGCTCTTCATTTCAATATAACTAAATACCAATGTGTTTAAATAGAAAATAGGTTGTTGAGTGTCTCCAATATACCATTTCTACAGTTCTTAAACACTTTTTCTTTAAATGTATCACAAAACACAATTGTTGTTTGGACAACCTCTTTTTAAACTGATCATTGCGCAATTTTAGTGTTAACACAGTTAAACATGTGCATTTAAAATGTACACACTAAAAATTCTCTAAAACAAAAAATATTACAACAAAGAAACACAAACTGCAATAAAATATTTAGGGTAGATTTATCATAAAAATAACATATATGTATTAACAACTGCAACCATTAAGTGCACAGCAATAGACAAAAAGACTGATTTTGTAAACTATTGTTATAAATACTGTAGCCGAGTGGCTTTTATGTGATCAATAAAATAAGCTATAATGTCATAGCTTATTTTATTAAACAGAATAGTCTTCTGCGTCTTTGCAACAACACTTAACTAACCCAATGAGCCCTGTTCTACTTAATTCGGTTCTGTAACAATATAACATCAATAGTCTTAATATTCTTCACGCTTGACTCATTTAATTACTCACCTGTAATGTGTGTTGTCAGCAGTTTCCACTTTTGCCATATTTCATATGGGTAGGGTGCTAGATGTTTGTCTATGTTGAAAAGGTTGTCTTTAAGGCGTTGGATACTTTCATCGCTTATTTCCTCTTTGCTTATATCCTCCAACTTTTTGTCCCACATCCTAACAACAAACTCTTTTGGAGCAAAGTAATGCATGAAACCTGATCTGAAAGAACCGACAAATAACTTATTAGTTACTTATAAAATTGGCTAAGAAGACTAAAGCAGCCCATTTGAATAGTAAATTTACAATAAATGTATTGCTTGGCTGGCTGGCTGAGATTTATTGGCAAATACAAGACCATAAGCTGTTAAAGGAGTTGGGAAGAATAGGTGTAGGCAGATTTGATTACCTCGGAGACACGTCCCCAGTGCCTTTGCTTACGGCAGAATAGTGTATGTAGTGCAATCCTGGAGGAATCATCTTGATCCCGCGAAAATCTTCTTCGGTATTCCAGCATTGCATGTCAATTCCAAATTGCGTTTCCTCAGGCACTCCAAGGAATATAAAGGTACCACCTTCAACGAGAAGCTTTTTTGCAGTCTCTTGATCCATTTCCACCATTTTCCTGGAAATTCTGGACCTAAGTGTGGGATAAAAATACCAAAAATCGATTTGTTTACATCGCCGTGAAATGACACTTGAACTTAGCTAGCTTAGTGGTTGTGATCTTTTACACAACTCGTTTATACAGTTCATGTAGTCAAGATTTTGTAACGGAAAGTTAAAATGAAAAACAGAGGACAGTACAAACAAGAAAGCTGATTAAACACGAACCAAACAGGAACACGATATTCTGACGTTTGATGACAAGTTACGTTCCGTATTTCCTTGTGCAGTACATAATAAATGAGATAAAGTATAACTTTATGGAACGGAACGTATTCCAAATATTCGGTTGCATGCAATGCAACTATACCTACCTACTACTCTATTGTAAGAAAAAACTTGGTGATCTTAAAAACACTTCATGATGTGCTTTGTACACATTTAACGAAGATTCGCTAAGTACTTAGATGTTAGTTTAGCATAAAGACAGCGGTAGCAGTCATAGTTGTCTATACCTTATGTACGTGCACTAAGAGTATTTGAAAAAAACGGATGCAACCGGGTTCGAAAGTATGATTTTGACTTCTTTATTGAACAAAACTTACCGGTTTCAAGAGTAAAAATTAACTTTACCAGAATCGCTAGAGGAGGTATAACCACTTAGGTTTCTAACGAAGATTCTGTTAATAGTAAAAATAAGTCATCGGATCGATCGTAATAAATATAGGTAATTCGTTTAATCAAATAAGACAGTCTTAACCCAAACCAAAGCTTAGGTAATATTAAGGAACGAAAGAAAATTTCGAATTTGGGTATTCATAAGCCCTGAATCTAGTGGGTGCTTTAATGTCAGCCTTTGGCCGAGCCTCGATTAGAGGCAGCTCACTAATGACTTAATGAGGTACGAATGATTCTGTCTAACTGATTAAACATAAAACCATTTAAAGTATAAGAACATGATTTAATACTTAAGTTGGTGCTAGTAATAAATTAATAGGACCAATGGACACGACGGCTAAAACTTAAGGACATGCGTTATCGGATTGTTAAATGTAAAGTAGCACTGCACTGCCACTTGCTTTACGAGATTCAATATCATATCGTTAACGAAAACATCATCGACTCGTTAGTAATATGTTTTGCTCTCGTGATTTCATCAGGCGAACACACTCGTTCGAAATAGTTTGCGTTCGCTGAAAAATTCCCACCAAAATCCGTCGGCGAACGAATTTCCCGCCAAGTGGGTAACACAGAAGGTTGTTGAGCCTGACTCTGCAGCACCTAGATTTTTGTTTTACCGTTGATTTTTTTTGCCTAATTATTTTCAACAGGTGACGAATTCGCAACTCGAGCACCACTACTGAGGGCGAGACGGGTTCAGGGAGCTTACACTGTTGAAAGACGTGAGTGTTTCCGACTAACACCATCTCTTTCACTCCCACTGTGATGTTAGCTTGACTCCGGGTCCACCTACAGTATCGCGCAAACGTTGGCCCGAAAATCTTTCACCTAATGAGTGGACCGAGAAAAAAGTGAGGATCTCATGGTTGATTGGTCCTTGTTGCTGTTTTTTTCTAATGGCCAATAGCATTCGAATTTGGGCCAACTGTTCACCCAACGTGTGTAGCCAGCTTGACGGTTTGACATCAGTTGACACTTACACAGTAGGGGCTCCGACGTAAATCCGAAAGCTCAGTTTAGCTGCTAGCAATTAGTGCGATTTATGAACTCCACTATTAATGTATTTCGGTTTACGTCCCGGTTTTTGTGCTCGTGTCCGCCAGACAGATCGTAATTACACTTGGCTTTCTCTTTGTTGCTTGCGAGACTTTCAGAGAGTCTAGTCGCGTTTTGATAGTTTGTTGATTGATATTTACGTGTGTGGTGGTGCGCGCCTAGAATTCGAGGCAAGGTAGGGGAGAAGGGGGCGTCTTTGAACAATCAATACCATTTTTAAACATTTACTTGAGGTACCTAGCCCGTCGTTAACGATTGAGGATAAATGATCCTCGTTTTGGGGCATATCTACCATAGAGATTCAACGAGGAAAGGCGGCAAGCGTAAAGGGTACCATTCGAATAAATTTTAATAATTTTTGTTTGCTAACATTTTATATAATTTTTTGTTCTTAAATTGTGATTTAATGATAATATGAATATAATATGATAATAATTTAGAGTTGAGAGTAGAGATTGTATTCAGCTTTTATTTAATTTCAATTTTGTAATAGTTAATTTGGAACGAAATTGTTTTCCATTTCTCAGATACCCCTGGGGCAGCTTTGAACACTGTCATGGGGACAGTACTAAAATGGCTGAAAAAAAACTAAATAAGAAATTGACTAGTAAGTCATCAAGGCTGTGAATCTAGAACTATTTACGGTTCAAATGCGACTTTGAAATTATTTTGATTAAAAGTTATGTCCATTTTCTTTTTATTTTTATTAATTAAGTACTTTGTAATTTTTTACTTTATACTTGCTATTGATTCATCGTTTTATAATGTTGAGACTGTTAATATTTTTAATTAAAAGTGTAAGAAACCTTAAAACTTCATCGAATTTATTGTTATTTCAAAACAGCGTTCAAATCTACCTAGGGGTGGGGCGGCAGCTTTGAACATTTGACTTCTTTATCTAAAATGGATTTTGCGGCTATAATTTGCATTTCTTTGTCATTTGATGTATTATGATTTTATAGCCTAATATTTACACTAAAAATTGTAAAGCAGTAGAAAGGTCCAGATGAAGAAAAACTGAAGTTATGACAGAAAGAGTAAAAAGTGTTCATAGCCCTCCCCCCCTCTTACCTTATGCAGGCTGGTGCACCTTGTAACTAAATGTTGAATATTTTATTTCTTGGAATGCTTATGTCGCTCTCTTGTAAACTTGACACAAGTCTATTTGTTACTCGTTCTGATTGAATGATTGCTCTCTAGCTTTATGTTGTCGATTTCCATTTTTATTTTTTAATAAAACCAGGAACTATGTATATAAAGAAACGGTTCCTTTAATTCTATCGAAATCCTAATAAACGGCAATTTATGAAACTTATTTAAGCAATTTACCCAGGCCTCCCATTTACTGACTACTTTACTGTAGTGTTATGAATATCTGATACAGGCACAGATGGCTACTCTGTAAGTCTTGTTGGAGGCCGTAGTAACAATAGAACTTAAATATTTTGAGTGAGTGGAATAAGCCTTAAATGTTTCATTGCAATATTACGTTTATAAAATTTTGTCTGTGATCTAACTTACTTCTGAACAACCTTCGCAATTTACTGTTCTGAAAATGGCTCGTTTAATTTTAGTCTCTGAACGAAGTTACATTCTATTTGCATTTTTATAGCAATTTTAAGACCAACCACTTTCTGGCCAAATGATATTTAAAAAGTTAATGAACGGTAAAATAACATAGTCATTTGTTTTGTTTTAAATTTACTGAAAATCAACTTTCTAAAACCGTAAGATGAGAATTACAATAATAGATACCTTTTTACTTTAGTACAAGTACTTACACCGACTTTGTGAAGGCCGGTTATCCACTATTTTTGTATATTAACTGAATACTGACACCTTACTTACTGGCTGATAAAAATCGGTTGCTTTGCAGCTAGGCGCGTAGGTTCGATAGTTCATAATAAAAGGTAGATAGAAAAATAGTTAAAAAAAAAGCTTATCCTGAAAATTACGCTCAAGTCAATGTGTTCTTTCTTAAAATTACGTATGACCTGTGAAACCCCCAACGGGGTTTTTGATGCCGCTGACGAATAGGAACCGAGGTCGCAAGGGAAATTAGGATGTAAATTTCCATTCGCTACGTTTCCGCGATCCTATTCACCAATTCTTTGTTTTCATCGGAAATTTAAGGATACGAAGTCTCTAGAGTAAAACCGATATGTAGCTCGGAAACAAAGTTCGTTGGAAACGGAAAAAAAATCTCGATTGTAACGGAACGCAAGACGTTACCGATACATTTACATAATGCTTATTCTCGTACCATTTCAGTAATATCAATAGTTCAAAAATAAAGTTAACAATGTAAAAAGGGTTTTCTTACTATGGAAGATGATTATTACCCAAGAAAATATAAATATTATTACCACATCCAGAGTTTGACTTTTTTCGCGTCACTTTCGGTTAGGTATGACAATTAATGTCTACTTCTCGGAATTCCTTCTTTTTAAAACTCTACCTACTAAAAAAATTGTGACACAGGTAAAGATGATCTTTTCACACGTCCACATTTCAATGCAACTTCAAGTCACTGACGTTAAAAATGTAAGGACAAATACACATTCAGAGTTCGCACATAACTCGTACTTGTCCTGTCTACCGCGGCCATTTTCAGCCACGTAGTGCGTCCTTGAAAAATACTTATCTCGTCTTAAGCCTAGACTTAAGCCCTTTGCCGACCGCATCGACTGCAAACGAATACGTGACTAGTTGTACACCTTTGAGGGAAGATCCTTTACAATCCACCCTCGTAGTAAGTGCCGTCCTTTCCAAGAAACTGAAGGAAGACCTTTTTATTTTTAAGAGCTGCCCAAGGCTAGCTGTAAAATGGGATAGCGTGCGTTCGAGAATATAGATTAGTTTAGGGAAAGTCGAAAAAAGTGAAAATTAGTGAGGGAAGAGTTAAGTGAAACGGCTAATGAAAGAAAACGAAATTATGATACTGCAAAGAGTTGTTAAGATAAATGTATTTTAATTTACTGATGATAAATAACAATTGCTGTTAACGTTGGTAGTGGAAGAAGGCAGTGAAGGTTTTATTCACTGATTGTAAGAAAAATTTACCGGAAAAGTATTTAAATTACTTCAAAAACAACTATTAGCATAGGAATTACTTGTGATGACTCAAGATCAAATGAAGTGCTGTACATAGTATCAACTCTGGGAATCATTTGTTATAATTTATCCGTCCACTCACTAGGTCTTTCTTCTAAACTTTGTTCTGTCGCGACAAATGACTCTCCAGCCAATAAATGGGAGCCAACC
The DNA here is from genome assembly GCA_963921415.1 of Pyrausta despicata. NCBI lineage: Eukaryota > Metazoa > Arthropoda > Insecta > Lepidoptera > Crambidae > Pyrausta > Pyrausta despicata. Next base: position 12,318,993 of record OY992855.1, on the reverse strand, counting down.
CAATCAAACAGTTCGGCCGAATCTTTATATCAACTTGGACATGTATGTCTGTTTAGATCAGAGGTTCCCAAACTTATTTGTCTTATTATTACTTGTCTCAGCCAGGTACCAGTGGACCACCTGCAGAGGCGGAATAACATTTTGGAGGGAGGGGGGGGGGGGAGGTTTTGGTCTTACATTTTTAGCCCGATAAAAGTTGCGGTATTCTGGAAAATTATAACGAGAAGAGTATCGAGATATTGCGCTTTTTTTCTTTCGAATCTCAGAAAAGAGGGTAAAATTGCGTGAGCGAAGCAAGCACTCGAAAATTTGGCTCTTCTAGTCTTTTATATTGTTTCGGAAAAAATCTATCGTTTTTGACTTTTTATTCCTTGAAATTTTCGGAAACTGCATACAAATCAAAATTCAAGAATATGGGCTTTTTGATCTTTCAGATTTACGGAACCTATTACTATAATTTATCCGACACGGTATAAACTAAAAGTTACGAGAGCGAGGCCCGATAAATTGATATTTTTGTGCAGTCTGTTATCCTTAGAGCGCGGTGCCCTCTAATGCGTGGGGATAGTGGTACTTTTCACTTACTTTTGCCAAGTAATTGAACCGGAACTGAACTAGTCACAGTAGAAAAACAATGAATTAGGTATCCCTTTTTACTTATTTATGTTACCTAAGTTACACATTACAGCTACATAGCTACAGCATACGTGAAGTGTAGCTAAAATTTAGAATTTCCCTAGCCATAATTTTTTTCGTGTATCCCCACTTTTCGGTCACGCTTCCGTGGACCCCCGTCAAGTCTCTCATGTACCGCCGGCGGTCCACCTGGACGACTTTGGGAACCCCTTGTTTAGATAGTATAACAAACTAGTTGCGTCTCCGAGTTAGGGCAACTTTTAATAGTTTTCGGTCCCCGAGTGCCTAGCGCACAGAGCAGTTATCAAGAAGTTATTACACAAATACTCGCCCGCTCAGCTCGAGGCACAAATGTTTGGTAAAACTTTTTAGATAGCATCCCTGGGATTCGTTTTTCGAGGTATGTCTGTGCATTTTTGTTCAGGCGGTTAGAGTCGTAGATATAGGTTACATTGTATTACTAGGTACGTATAGCATGGGGAAAACCTCTTGAACAGTAAGTAGGTACTTTTATTTGAAGACTGAAAACAGTCGATTATGAGACCATTAATACACCTTCGTGCTACGACGCTACGCTACGTGCTACGAACACTACGTCGTAGGCTCATAGCCGCGTTAATACCAATCAGTGCGTATGTGATTTGTGTGACACTTTAAATTTAAAAATCGGATCGGATCGGATATCTTGCTATTGTAATAATAGTTCCAACTTTTAGAATTTACAGGCTACAGCCACCAATACTCTCGTCAAACGTAGCGCGCTGGAACATCCCAACATTAATGCGTCAAGATGATAAATAAATAGCCGATGATGATGTAAAATGTATGCGTGTTGTACTGTGCATAAAACTAAACTTTAATGTCCTTTTGAGTGTACAGTGTAAGCCATCTCTTCCACTTAAACTTCTGTAGTAAATCTTAGTGCAGGGAGTCCTACTCTGAAACACTTTACACTTCGTGATTTCTGCTCTTATACCTACAGTTGACTTGGGATGTTCTAGCCAGTAAGTAAACTAAGAGGCCCTAAACTGCAAATATTGGCTGACTGAATCGAGCCCCAGCAACTAGGCCACTGGCCAACTGACGAAACAGTTTGCAATTACCCAAGTTGCTCTGCGAACTCAAGTTATGGCTTTTAGTGATTGGTTTCCCAAAGAGCACTTAGAGGATCTTCACCTATTTAAACTGACCTACTGAAGTTTTGTTTATCTCTGGTTTGATAAGATAATTTTATATTGAATATAACTTAATTGAAATATTAAGTGTTTTGACAGCAGCCATTTTTGTGAGGTCTTCGAATAAAGCTCGTATAAAATCATTTACGAAAAAGTTTACTACACTTTTGCCAGAAGAAATTCAGTAATATTATGTAAGACGCGGGCAGATAATTTAATTCTATTCATAATGAGGTCCGTTTTAACATCGTCGTTGGAAGGCGGACTTGTGTCCTTAGTCATAATGGCAGCTTAATAGTAAGTATACTCCTCAAAATTCGAATATAAATGATTGTGTCACATAGTGTGTGTTGTATTGACTATTGATGACACGACTGCTCAATTCGATATTTAAGTTGTAACTACTTTTTGGAACATATCTCTGAGGTCGGTGTGCCGGGTTAAGTTGGCGTGCTGGTCGGGGGTGGTGGAAGCCGCCGAATGCGAGAAGCGCAAGACCGATCGCGGTGGCGATTCTAGGAGGAGGCATATGCTCAACAATGGGCATCGTATGGCTGATCTTAGAGGTCTCTGTTTTGCATCCTATTCCGAGCGAGACAATGCAATCAGCCATTTCTTAAAAATATTAGTACATTTTCCAAAAAAAAACAGCAATTACTCTAAAAATTAAGCAGAAGAGATAGCGAAAGTAGTGCCGAGTCAACACAGACGTAGAACTGTAGACATCTGTTTACCGTAGCTCCGCTTGGACTTAAAGTAATTAAAACTTGCTAAGAGCCGACTGCTCGCCGCGAACAACCATTAATTTCTTACTTTTCCTAACAGATATACTGATAATTCTGGATCTGTTCCATTGTTTTGTAGTTTTTGAGGTATTGCTGCACATATTGGTGTTATTTAATTCGCAATGCCGTTTATTTATTTGTTGGTCGACTTGGTCGAACTTCAGCCTAGTCTAGTCTCTAATGACTAGTCAGACAATGCTTTAATATGACGCACTTAAAACGTAAAATGCTTCATGTAAAATCGGTTCAAGAAGATCGAGCGTTCCTATTTTCTGTTTTAAAGATACACACATTAACAAATCAATATTTTCCTATATTAGTCTACCATCAGGAGACTATAAGTAAGTACTTATGGCAGACAAATATGGAAAAATATATACTGAGCTAGATAAAATTGGTTCAAGAAAAATCAGCGGTCCTATTTTCTGCTTTAAAGAAAGAAATGTTTACTGATTTATGTCGAACATAGCACGCACACATACATACATACAGAAATGTACGTTTTTCTGTATTTGTCTACCATAAGTAGACCTTAAGTACTGATGGTAGACAAATATACTACTTCTGAAAAGTATCTAGCTCGGTATATATTTGTCTAGCTCGGTATATTTTTCTACCATAAGATAATTACAGTGTTAAATTATACAGATAATCACAATTTTAAACATGCATTGATTACTCCTTTCTATGTATAAAACCTATAATTGTTCCTCAAATTTACACTTCGCCCGTGAACAACAAGCTTAAACCTTTCCAAAATAAAACCAAACTTAACCAGCCCCGACTCCCAAGTAATCCGGGAATGGTGTTGCAAAATGAATAGATGGCTCGATCGTTCGGCCTGTACCGTTCTGCAAAACAAGATTGGAAAATGGTAGGTTTGTTTTCGGGTCGAGCCGGTATTGCAATCGTGGATGTGGACAAATTCAATTTACCCAACGCCGATAAAGCGGGCAATAGCCCGGAGTAAGGAACCGCGTTTTATAAACCGCTCTCGATTCCCAACAAAGGTCTTACTTGGTAAGCCATTACCGTTGCTTCAAACGTAGTCACTCATGGTTGCTTGACCGTGAGAGCGAACGGATAGCCTGATTCGAAACCAAGGACAAATACTTGTGGAGGTCTCGGAATCGGATCCTGTGATTAAACAGCTACAGTCGGTAAATGTGATATTACGCGAGTAATCTTTGTTATTCCGGCAGCTTACTCGTTCATGAGCTGGATACTGAAACGATATTGATAATATTGAACACCGAAATGATACCGAATTACCCGAAGTATCCTACCAATATGTATTTAGTTTGATTTAGGATTTTGCTAAGCCTATTGTTTAGTTTTGTCTGGGAATAAGTACTAAGATTTCATATCAATTTCATTAGCTACTGTAACGTCACAGTTTTTCCAAAAAAAAGACACCTGTTGACAATTATTGGACTGACGAGATGAAAAATGGAAAATACCTACAATCTTTGAATATAAATATTCTATGTATTTAGCTGGCATTGCCACGCATATTACAATGACGCGTTCTCATCAAAAAATACGAAATTAAAAATGCGACAAGCGTTTCACCAAGTTATTGGTAGTTATATTTTACCCTCCATTCCCCTTTACCATTATTTGTAGGGTTCCGTATCCGTAGGGAAAATCTACTAGTCCTAATAACTCTTTTTCGAAATCGTCAGCGTTTGTTGCCCTTTATAGAAACCGTGTTGTCCACATGATAGCACGCCAGAGTAAACACTACGGTATCTTCATCACTAGTAATATATAAGGACGTTATTGCAACAAAAATGGGTAACTTAATGTGCTGGCCACCGTACCCTGATGTTATGAAATGAACTCACGCTTGGCCACTTATGTGTTTTCGAAAGATTCAAAATTATGAAAACATCCAACCTTTCTGATGATTAAATTAAAACATCTGTTTGCTAATTTTTGATCTCAATAATACGACTAAGTGTTAAGGTGAATGCAAATTTCACTGTGTTCATGTTTTAAGTTTCAGGATTTGAAAAGATATCAGCCTTCTTGGCTTTATTTAGTCTTGGGTTGGCAAATAGATTTAATTTAAAAAAAAAATAATTTTCATATGGCATGTATTACAGAGAGTAAGTAGGTCAGGGGCCGAATGAAAAGTCGGTGAGCAGGTGATGAGTATTTATTTGGGCAGAGCTTCGCCCTATAACTGATTCAGCACGCAAGTTACCACAAGAGTCTACATCTTGTTTTATAGTGAAATTTGACGAGCACTATGCGAGTCAAAACAATTACTTGTTAAGTACATTTCAAAGTATTGTCAGTATGATGTATTTCCCGGCTGTGACGTAGCGCTAGCGGAACTGGGTGATAACACTGATAACACATGGCATGGCTTTAAAAAGTTGCTTGACTTAATTAGATGGCACATTTGATTAAGTTTTTATGGTAGTATATTCTTAGCATATTGCGGCGTAAGTTCTTACTGAACTTACATACTTCCTTTATCTTTTTTATCTTTATCTATTCAACGATTATCTTCCAGTAAATCTTCCAGGCTTTTGAAAAAACTAGCTGGTAGTTTTCTTTAAAAGCCAGTCAAAGACTGGTGTATGCAAAAGGGCATGTCTCGATCAAGTTAATTAGAACGAACGTTTTGTAGAACACTAATTGAGTACTTTTTTGTCGCGGTCTTTTGTCCAGGACCAAAGTTAAAGGAGAAGCCCTCATTAGAGCAAAGTCTTAAGCCTTTGTTTTTTATGCTGTGGATTTTCGTGCATATATTTGCTGGCGTTTGGAGTGTGTGGCTGTAGTTTTTGTAAATCTTAGTTTTGGCTGCCCAATTTAATGAGAATCAAGGTAAAAATGGAAGGAAAAAAGGAGAAAGGTTCTAAATCTATATATACTTATAAAAGAAAGTGGTGTTAGTTACACTATTTATAACTCAAGAAAGGATGAACCGATTTGGCTGAAAATTGGTGGAGCGGTAGCTTAGAACCAGGAAACGGACATAGGATACTTTTAATCCCTTTATTGTGAAAACAAAGGGATTCCACGCGGACGAAGTCACGGGAGGGCACTAGTATTATATAAAAAAAACTTCTTAGAAGAAGGAAGTTTTCGACGTTACTTTTTGTATTTGTTATTGTAATTATTAGAGACCGGATTATATGCAATTGCATATAAAGAGAAAAGATCCATTGATGATGCACATTTTTCCCATGTTTCCAATATTTTCAGTACGCTGAAAAGTAAAAATCGAACAGAAACGAAATTTGATTGCAAATATTATGAAAATGTTCGCATTGTTGCAGGGTTCGGTTTCGCACCAAAGAAATACATGAGTTGAACTAACTTAAACGTCCTCCACCTGAAAAAGATCAGAGTGTGTGTGATCAGATGTGCTGTGGGTAGTTTTTTTAAAATTAATTGTGTAATAGCCACGATACTGATATGATTATATGATTTTTCTTGAAATAATCGTGAAATTTTGGCATATAATGATGCATCCTAGGCGTTTTTGTACATTTTGGTGCATATTTCGCATATGCATATTTGCCTGAATATAATGGTTATTTTATGTTGCATATAATCGTGTCTCTAGTAATTATCATAAAACTGTTGATCAAAAGTTTAATACTAACTTAAAACACTAGTTTATCCTGACCAAGGTATCAAATGAGGCGTTTTCACCTAAATAACCGAATCGGTTACCAGATCACATTGAAGGCTTCGATCAAACCAAAAAAGGCAGATACGTTATGAGCGTGTCGCGCGTGGTCCTGTTAAGCCGAGTCCAATGGACCTGCTCCGCTCCTAGTAGTCGTCAGCACCAGTCAGTACTACGAGACACGTGCGTGCGAGTGCGGCCAATTTTTTAAAGAACCACTTTGATGTAATGGTTAAGAAATTGACTATTAACCAAGAGGTCGCGGGTTCGATCCCCGCACTGTATAAAAATTTGTGTGCATGAACATGTCTGTTTGTACTGATCTGGGTGTTATACGAGTATGTATTTATTTAAGTTTATTTGTTATACCACTGTTGATTCTGATTTCTGTAACACAAGTGCTTAAGATACTTACCACGGAGTCAGATCAATGTATGTGATGTTGTTGTGTATTTATTTATTTATATTTGAAGTTGACGATTGTAAGGACGTCTCGTATCTTCCTCTGTTTGGTTTGATCTAAGTTTGAACATATCAGAAATCGTTCTCGTATCAGAAACCTCATGTCTGTGAAGGTAAATATCTAGAGTTTACTCATTGAAATGACGACGACGCGACGGTATCACGGTACCGCTCACGAACCAAAAAAAATATCAACCCAATTGGTTTCTTGTAAAATATTTGCTACGAATTAAATATTCACGTCAACATAGCAACATTATTCCTTTTGATGAGGAATAGATATTTTAGTACCTAAATACTTATAAAATAATTCACGAAATAACAATTAATAAAAATAATTAACAATATTTCGGCGAAGTACCTAGTTTCAAACCAGCATTTCGATTTTAGTTTTGAGGTATTAAAATACAATACTTACATCTTTATCATTAGGCCTTTTTCATCTTGACAGATGATTTAAACATGTCTATACCTACTCTTTAATACTCGGTAAGCAGTAATAAGTATTAAGCCAACACACAGCTAGATTATCACCAAATGACTTTAGTACTGCGATTATAATACAGAAGTCCTTCGTTACACGAAAATCTTTTCACAAAAAAGTCGTTAGTCAAACCGTCGCGACGCGTCGCGCGTCAAAATGCGACTTTTTACGCAAACTATATTTCTTTGTGGAAAATGGCCGACCGTATCATTACGCCTAGTCTACTATTAAACAAACAGCTAGATTATCACCAAATTTATGACTTTAATACTACGATAACAATACAGAAATCCTTCGCTACACGAAAACCTTTTCACAAAAAACTCCTTAGTTAATCCGTCGCGTCGAGCGTCAAAATGCGACTTTTTACGCAAACTATATTTCTTTGTGGAAAATGGCCGACCGTATCATTACGCCTAGTCTACATATCGCTGACTAACGAAGCCATGTTCAGACGCGAGATGAAATGAATATATCGTAGCAAGCCTCATTAGGCAACGGCTCGATTCACGCGTGCCATACAAAAAAAATACAAAAACCGAACGTGAGGGCGAGTTTTCATTTAACTGGAGGTGTGATATAAACTTTTAAGCAACCATTTTTATGAAGTAAATCGGTAATTATGGCATCAGGTTTTAGATAGCACTCAAGAAGAACCTTTTTTGTTTTGTTACTGCTGTGTAAGAGAGTCAATAAATGTAATATTCATATCGATAATTTAATGCGACGTACAAAGGTTTGTGTCAAAAAAAAAAAACTACTTGTGATGACTGAATTCATAGCATGAAGCTTCACTTTCATTCTCTTATGTGAAATACTGGCTTTAGAGAGTCAGTGACGTAATAACTAAACTCGTATAAGCACGTCTACAGTGAATATCTGTTTTACTGTCTAGTGGTGTTAAACGAGTAAAATATTGTTGCCAGGGCTCAAAGTATGGTAATTTTGAGCGCAAGAAACTTACGTCGTGTAAAGTTTATACCAAGAACCCTGAACTAATCTTAGCAAACTAAATATCTAAACAGCCTAAATTAATATCCTTTCAAAATAACCGCTCTAATTCCAGGCTAAACACTTTGAAAATGAGAAATCCGCAATTGGTCTGTGAATCTGCGCCTTGTTTTAAGTAGGTGCTTGACATTCATCTGTGAAGCCAGGTGCAAAGGGATCGGACAAAAGGGCGCGAGGGCCGTGAGTGCCGTGAGGGCCGGAGCGAGTGTGCCGTATCACAACGGTGTTCGGCCTCTCGACACGATCGCTTATGGATGCTGGAGGATTCAGTTTTTTCGGTAAGTCTGGGTGTAGTGTTGGGAAGATTCATTTGTTTTGGTACTATGTTAGAAACAAAGAATTTTCAATTTTTATCAGCTAACTCGTTGTTTAATTATTAAACTTTTTATAACATAACTAGCGGACTCTGCAGACGTCGTCCTGCCCGCTATTTTCTCACCGTTTAAACCTTCCCTGAACTTCTCCGGATAATTCAAAACCAAAATCATTCAAATCGGTTCAGCCGTTCTCGAGTTTTAGCGAGACTAACGAACAGCAAGTCATTTTTATATATAAAAAAAAGAAGATAAAAGCTAAAGTGAACAGACATCTTCTAAGTGAGCTCGGTCCATCGTGGACTCAGTCTTTGCCTCGTTGGAATTAGTCTTGGGTCAAGAGCAAACCTATCCCAAATAATAAAAAAATAAGCTCTTTCACAAGGTCTAATAAATTATGTAATCTGGGCGTTATCTTATGTAAAAACGATGACAACTAGCGTAGTTTCAAAGAGCAAAATAAAGTCACTACATAGTGTAAAGGGAGTCACTTTCGGCGTCTGTCCCTATGTATGTTATGTATGCTTAGATCTTTAAAACTACTTAACGCATTTTGATGCGTTTTTGACGTGACAACGTCCGCTCCGCTCACGTTCCGCGCTCACAATGAGAGCGAGTGAGAGGCACGCGTCCCTTCGACTCGGGCATGGTTAGCTCGCCTAAGAGCGAGTGAGACAGACATAAAGCGTTTTTGACGTGACAACGTCCGCTCCGCTCACGTTCCGCGCTCACAATGAGAGCGAGTGAGAGGCACGCGTCCCTTCGACTCGGGCATGGTTAGCTCGCCTAAGAGCGAGTGAGACAGACATAAAAAGTGAAAGGCACGCGTCCCTTCCACTCGAGCACAGTTAACCCGCCTAAGAGCGAGAGAGACAGAGCGAGAGAGACAGAGCGAGAGAGAGAGAGTGAGAGAGATAGGCATACACACCGGTTCATGTTATACGAATGAATATTCATATTAAAATTATTTTACCACTCAAAGTCGTTGTCACGTAAAACTTTCGCCCGTATACCGACTTTACAGCCAACCATTTTTTTTTGTAATAAATAAAGATTCAAGAGAAAAGTTTATATTAAGATACTAGCGGACCCGGTAGACGTAGCCCTGCCTGCTGTTTTCGCATTAATTTAAAAAAAAAACTTACCGTTTGAACCTTACCTGCACTTCCACAAATAATTGAAAACTAAGATTAGATAAATCAGTACAGCCATTTTCGAGTTTGACCGAAACTAACAAACAGCAATTCATTTTTTATACCTAAGAGACCCAGCAGACTTTCTGTTTTCGCAATTTTTCCATATTTTCTCATCGTTTAAACCTCCCCTGTACTTCCACAAATAATTCAAAACTAAAATTAGCAAAATCGGTATAGCCGTTCTCAAGTTTTAGCGAGACTAACAAACAGCAATTCATTTTTGTATACGTAGAAAATTAAAGAACCGAACTCCATATAATGCAATGTAAAAAAATACACATGAATCATCCACTCCCAACTCTAAGCAGGGTCGCTCGATAATTTTAGGATAGCGGATTTAGTATGATGGGAACTCATCTAGTGTAGGTATTTTTACGCATCAATCTCCCGCCAAGTGGAAACTTCTATCAGAGAAAAGGGGTCGCGGCGAAAAAGTTTTTCTTTCACTGAACTCATCCTTTTGTGAAAATCTAAGTATGCTTAAAAGCCGTAAAGTGTATTTAGGTTAGCAAGGTGTTGGAATTGATCGGTACTAAAATAATGCATGGGTCGGCTAACTATAAAAGAACTCGGCAGAGTAAAACACTTGTTTAAATAATATCCAACCAAGTTAAAATGTGATCTCCTCTCCTTACAAGCGTTCAACACTGCAGAGTTCTAAGCCTCATGGTCTTTGAGAAAATTCACTATTTTTAAATAAGAAAGTGTGACTGTATGACAATACTCATTTAAAAATTTCAGTCGTTGCTTATTTACTTCCGTTTTGCTTAATAAACCTACACAAGCGGCAACTAACTGCTCTAGTGCCACAGAGGTTAAGTGAAATATCGAATAAATAAATATCTGAGTCCTTTGTAAGTAAGAATGCGGCGTCTTATCTTGGTTTATGGTGGCATAAATAACTGGAATTTTATTCAATGCGTGGGGCGACCGTCGATTTAGTTTAAAGTATGTCTTATAAATGTTTTTCACGAAATACCGACCCATGGTTCAGTACCTCAGTTGGTTGGCACACACTAGGTACCTAAATAATCAAATGTACTTAGTATAGAGGTACAAACAAGTCAGTGTTTTTACACAAAAAATCTTCTCTTGTGGTTATTTTTTATATTATTATAAAATTCTAAAAATATGTTTAAGCACAACAATGCAATTATGTAGTTTGTGTATAAGAATAGCCATAACATCGTTACTTCATTAGGTTTTTATATTCAGCGCTTTCAAAAACCTTTTAAAGTATTGCATGGCATGTAAAACCTACAAGAAATAAAACGAAGCATCTATAGTAAGTAGGTATCTATTTCTTGTTTAGTCCCTAACTTTCACCGAAGTCCGAAGACAGCTGCGACGTTGTAACCTAGTTAAGGCGCCACGTTCCGCAAACGCCGATTCAAAGGAGCCCCTAATGACTGCGTCGGATATGCAGTCAATACGTGCGCATGTCACTAAATGAAGACATCATTGTTATGTAAATAAAGAATAACTGTATTATATTAAGTTTGAAATTGAGATCTTAGTGTATTGTATTTTTTTAGTGAACCGATTCGTGCCATCACTTTCTTGTTCATCTTGGTCATTTTGAAATCGATGGTAACTACTGCAAATTAGGTATTAAGAGACTTACCCAAAAATCGTATGTTAGAGCACGCCAGATGTATTACGTCATTTTTTTCAGCGTCACAGATACCAGTTTGCAAAATAAGACATCGCAATGAATCGGTAAGTAATAGTCACTCCGTGATTTAAAAGCTCTATCTGCAACCGACTTAATTTATTTTTTTATATTTTAATGCTCTTAGAATATAGTATGTAGTCATTGTTATTATTTTAAAGTAGTAGTGTAAATTTGCATGGAATGTGTTTAATATTTCATTTACCGATTATTAGTATCGACTATTTAACTACTAAATACTATTTATGAACACAATATAAGTCGATTTAATGAAAGCCATATATATTTTCCGTTACGTTTTAACACGTTCAACGCTGAAATATCTCAATTCTACTGCATGTGCCGTCGCAACTGGATCGAAAAATAGTTAAAGTCACGGAGTAGGTATGTGAAGGTGCAATTGAAAACTGCTATTGCAACTGCCTGAAGAAGTGAATACCACCACTTCTTTGACTTTCAAATAAATGTTTTAAATTTCAACTCTAATGATCAATGAAGTAAGCTATTGTTTTAAAAACAATAAAGAGGTGTCTTTTTCACTCCTTACAAAAATGGATAAGCATACTTAACACTTTTTTACAAAATTTGTATAAATTATTAGAACTTCTCCGATAGCATCATGGCGTTATTTTTTTTAATGCCTTATGCGCGCGTCATCTGCGCGTATAAAATACGCCGTGTGCAATTCTATAATCTAATTATTTACTCAGATCGGCACAGTCAGGTACCCCTTTAATTTCCTTACCATAATTACCAGTTGAAAAGTTTAATGCTATTTTAATATCATGTTCACTTCATAAGAGTTACTGGCAACTGGTTGGAATCGCCTTTCATAATACAGGTGTTAGTGACGAACGATGCTGATGGCGATCAAAGGGTTAACTGCGCTGGTCGGTCGGGCAATTTGCACCGCTCTCTGAGGTGCCCAAATTGAATTTATGTAACCCCGCCTTTATTTGCACCTACACACACTGATTCAAAGATGTGAGAACTTGCGATTCAAAGTTGGAATGCGATTCAAAGTTGGAATGCGATTGTTGACTGGGTTCCTTTTTGATTGGTTTGGTTAAGGTTGAATAAACGTTGTGAATGGTAAAAATTTGAGGGTTGTGTATTTTTGAGTTGACTAACTCGCTCAACTCGGCATTCAACCAATGTAAACTTTAAAAGATTTTTATTCAATTTGGGATAGCAGAGTATTACTTTTGAACGTCATAATTGACGTTACAAAACATTAAAAAGACGTATTACATAATCAGAACATGTCACCTTATCTTTTGGAGCGACCACAGAATAATGGCGACTTTTGGACTTGAGAAGTTTTACCTCAGTAATTTAAAATCTGTTATAGAATCTTTCACATTTATTTCCCATTCGCCCGCTCATTGGTTATATTTTTGTTTTGTTTTACAAAATACTTCATAAATAATAATAGTAAGATAAACATGCCATGCTATACAACAAATATAGTATGAACACAGACATCTATCGTCTGAAATAAGGAAAATGTGCATTTATTCCGAAAAATCCGTTGCGTCTCTATATAGCTTATATATAAGATACTTTATTTCCGATACAGTGATTGAAGTAAACTCAAACCGAAGGGACGAGAGGCACTCACGACGTAATTATGTTAACTAAACTTATGATTAGATGCGACTGAGTAATGGTCCAACTTGCAGCGTGTAGTCCCGAGTTACGGAACTTCGTGTAACATCGTTCGCACTTCAACAAAGTTTGGCCGGTTTTCTTGAAAGCGTACTACAGTGTTAACTTGTAGATGTGTCCTTGGAACATCATAAATTTATTTTGAAACCTGTTTGACAATGCTTTCGTCGTGTCACAAAACGTTTTGCATACGAGAGCAGCAATAAGTTAACTTAGCTGACATACATAGTTCGAACATAAAATCAAGTCTGTTAATTGACTTACAATTGAAGTAGAACAGTTTTTTCTATGAATGGAATTTTAAGTCTTTCTTTAAATTTACCTAACTAATTATTGCTGGGCTTTTGAAAAAAGTGTTTATGGTGTTGCTAAAGCATTGTCTATAAGCAAAGCTATTATGTTTTGCAACTAAGCAAGTAACTAACTCCAAAAACTTTGTTGGCTAAGCTTCTGGTCAGTGTGTTACCCTTAATGGCAAAGATGGCCAATATTGCCACACGACAGTGACCACATCGGTAGCCCGCGAGCAAAGCGCAGGCAAAGTCATCACTGAGCGGTGACGTTTCTAAAAACACTTGGAAATTCCCTTTGTTAAGCCGAAATCAAAAAGGAGGCAGTTTCGATTCGACGTGTTTTTGTTTTTAAATTCTCTCTGGCCAGCATAGAGCATCCACAGTTCGCTCTCCAATATGGACGTTTTCAGGTTTTCAAATGATTTATTCACGGTCCTCAACGCTTTATGTGCAGCAGATGAAATAGCCATCAGGAGCTTGTACAGGCATGATGTGCACTGTTTTGATTTAAAGTTATAGACTTTTTTTTGACACATACGAGTAGAAATACCAGTACTTGAGTATACGAAGTTTCTTCTGCATCATCTTAATCAGCATCAATACGTCCACTGCAGAACAGATAAGCCTTTCCCAAATATTTACAGGTCACTTGTTTGTAATTTGAACAAAATATAGAAAAGTTTCATAAGATTTTGTCAAAACAAAACTTCGCATGTCAAAATTCAGCAAAATGTCTATCGCCTTTGATATCCTATATTGATTACAATTTAAAAGTGTTCACGGACTTTCTTTGTAGATCAGAGCTCAAAAAGAGAGCTCAGATGAAGGTACAAGCAAATTGATTAGAGCTCGGACACGGTGCACCGAGAGCAAAATTCGGGAATGGAGTCAAAGGAATGTCATCTTATCGGAGATTCCCCTACGTGAGGATGCAACACTGAACGTGTTACATGTGGATTTCGTGAATTTCAGAGCTTTATGAAGAAAAGATGAAAAGAAGAAAGTTAGATTAAAATTTATAATATAAAATATTGTCGTAGTAAAAAGTATTTTGTTTCTAATAATAATATTGTGGTTAAGTTCAAAAAAGGCAAATAACAATTAACATGAGATTGGTCTAGCAACATATTGAAATAAAAATGATTCATTACCACCTAACAAATGCAAAATATGTGTATATAAAGAATTTTTAGTAACAAAAGCAAATAAAAATAATATATTGGCTTTGTGTATTATATTGCAGTTGGCAATCTATGTCAAAGACATTGGATTCACATTTTTTTTGGAAAATATTTATAAAAATCGATGAATCTAACAAAAGACAGTTAGCACCAAAAATACACACTCACATCACTTGACCACATCGTTTCTTATGCAAGTGTTATGAATACTTTAATCGGACACGCCTTACACCAAGGGCGAAGTGGCAGAACCGTCATCGTTAAGCGGGGTGAATATTTAGCGTGAAGCCCTGCCATTAAATTGGATTCGGTAGGAAGCATACCTCTGCTCAAATTGCCTTGTTCCTGAAGCTTTGACAATGCGCGGCGCATTTGTCCAAAGTGCAGGGGTAGTGATGGTGAAATCGTTGGCACGTCCAATTTTGCGCTATGACGGTGGAAACTGTTAAACACAGCAATTAATGACATCCGTAGTCAAACAAAAAAAATAAGAAAATCAATGTTTTTAAGTTTGTGAGAGTGTAGAGCAAGGCCTAACCTACCTAGGTAAACCTAAGCCAAACGCCGTTTTAATATGACCTTTTAAGCAATAACAACGTAGACAGGACAAAATCCTTTGATTAACCCACCTAGGTAGGTACTGTCTTTATACCATAATCAACCCCAACAAAAATACAATTTCATTATGTTCCACCTTCACTAAAATATAGATACCCATGTCTACACTCCAATTTCACAGATAAACAATTGCAAAACAATTACTGTCTAACTACTTCACCTTTATACTGAGAATGCCCAATTATTTGACATTTTTTTGCCCACTATCAGGGGGAAACGTTACAACGTATCATGTTACGTTGTAAGTTACTTAGTTTACTCACGACAATTGTCCATTCTGCCCCGTGACATCACTAACGGCGTCGGAGTAATTGCATCCGTTACAGACGATGTGCCAAGGACTGACCTTTGTTAAAAGTTACATTGGCAGGTGGAATAAGGACCCATGTCTACAGATTTACCAGTGCGAAAGCGAAGATGTTATACATACTTTTATACTGAGAGTGGTAGCCGTGCTTTGCGTTGACCTTACCGTATGTATCGCTTCCGTGTGTGCGCATTATTCGATCGAAGGTGCTGTGCACGCGCCTTTAATAGGACCTAGAAAACGGCAATTGATCCATCTATATTCGTTGACACAACGTGTTTTGTTAAGCGTCTGTGAACATTTTTACTCCAAGTGATTTTAATAGACAGAATAAATATGAATAAATAAATATACAACAACATCACATACATTGATCTGACTCCGTGGTAAGTAGCTTAAGCACTTGTGTTACAGATATCAGAATCAACAGTAGTATTACGAATAAACTTAAATAAATACATATAACACCCATACCAGTACAAACAGACATGTTCATGCGCACAAATGTTTGCACAGTGCGCGGATCAAACTCGCGACCTCTTCGTTAATAGCCAACTTCTTGACCATTACACCAAAGTGGTCGTGATCGTGAATCCCAACAGGCACTCGACATTATAAGACTTGGAAATGGCAATTGATTTATCCCTGTTCGTTGACATAACGTGTTTTGTAAACCGTCTGTGAACATTTTACGTATAGACTGAATCCCAACAGTCACCGTTCGCATACAGATAAAATCAGTAATCGTAAGCGAACGGCGTTACCAGCCGCAAGACGACCACTGCTAAATTTGACCACCCCCATAGGCTAACCTTGTTCTAGATATAGCAGACCAACTGCTTCACAGCAGAGTGTCCGTCTCGTGTTTGGTGCTGTGTTAGACACTAGTTGTCATACGTAAGTAATTAAACCGACAAGTGCGATGTGATGCGACAATATCAAATGTCTGTACGTGTATGATATTGTCCTACATAACGAAGCGCGATTGACATTGACACAAGTATTAGTCGCGTTGCCCAGCTCACGTAGGACAACGCCTTAGTCAGGCTCTGGTTACACGCGGACAGTAGTGTAGACGCTACTAAAGCCTAGCTTAGTTAGGCACACCCCTTTAGTTATGTTCACTGGTCAGGCAGAATAGAGAATTCCATAAGTTAGACTTGTCTAGGTATAAGGTACTGACTTCAAAGAGCATTTCTAGCTTTCGAAATTAACATAGTAAGTTAGAACTGTGTGCAGTTTAATGTTATGGTTTACTTTAAAGCTATGCTGTTGAATATAGTAGATGGAATCAGGCGTTACTTTGCGGAAATCCATCCTAAAGCTGAAAAAGAGGATGATTTTTCTAATAATCCTCAAATAATCAAAATCCAAATCCTCTTTTTCAGTTTATGCTGTTGAAAACTACCCCAACAGGTATATGTACGGGAACTGTAGGTGATTACTGAAAATAAGATTATAAAAGCTTTCAAACAGATAACTACTTAAGCTGAAAACAAAGGATTATTTTGCTTTAAATTTTTACGAAACGACGCCAGCGCAGGAACCAAAATACATCCAACTGTAATCACCTGAAAAAGCTAGAGCTGAAAGTCGCAGGACCCACTACACCTACAACTCACAACGTGACACAGAAGATGCACCTGGAATCACAACACTGACACCACCAAAACACTCGACGCGTTTCGCCACTACACGTTACATCCTCAGGAGATGTTGTCGCTTCGACAGACTACGACTCGCTTGTACTCGGAAATTTAAAGTAAAATAATCCTTTTTTTCAGCTTTAGTCATGGATTTCCGCAAAGTAACGCCTGATTCCATCAACTAGATAACTACTTATCACTCAGATACACAAAAAAGAAACAATAACCACAAAGTTTTTTGTAGAATCTCTTAAAAAAATAACAATCAAATAAAAAGAAAAGTAGAAACACCGGCGAAAGTAGCGAATAGCACTTTTGGAGGCATCAAGTCGAGATGGGAGGCTAAATTGTAATGTTTACAAGTTAAATTAGACGAGGGCGGTGGAAGTTATTCATAATGGCGCCTCGGGCCTCACCTTTTTGCGGTGGCCTCTAGAAGATTACGTACAATTTGTTTTCCGGATTCGCGACGCGAGCGCCCTCTCTACCACCTATTTGTGTACTTAATTCGATTCTCTTCGGGATGACAGAATTAGAAATATTTGCGATTGCTAACGGTACCTACATTTTTGCCCAACGAGAACGTTGGGGCGACTGCGGTTCATAACAGTGCTTGGGTTTTTATAGACAACCATTTGCATATTTTTAGTAATGGTGTGATTAGGTTAATGAGACCTTGATCGATGAGTTGATGTCGTTACAATGTTTTTTATGACTTCAAAAAGCTTTTTTTTAAAACTACGTCCATATCTCTCAAGACCATAGTTCTCTCGATACCTATATCGAGCATGTGACTTGTTTGAAATTATCGTGACCTCGAAGGGTCAAAAAACTAGCATACAGTTTGATGCCGAGTACTTATCCCTAACAAATTTATGCAGGGGAGAAGGCACCTTTGAACAGGGGCAGCTCTGAACATGAGTTTACGGAGCTATATAAGAAGCTAATTTTGTGGTGATTTTTTTGGGTAGGTAGGGTCAACCACATTGAGTGGCAACACAAACCTGCATAACAGTCACATGTTTCTACTTAAATTTGACAGTCCGTCGTTGAGTTGTGAGGAGTTCTCAATTTCGAGTGCAATGGACAAGCTATTTGAAATAAGCGCGTAAGAATCTTGGTCATCCAATTCAAGGTAGGTATACGGAGCGTTGGTTTCATCCATTAATCAGAATGTTTCATATATCACGCAATGGCCACAGATCAATACCATTTTTAATCTTTTACTTGAAAAAAATCGTTTTTCATTTAAGATACCACTTGGGCAGCTTAGTTTATAGGGGCGGTACTAAAAATGTCTGAATATAAACAAAAAAACAATAAGAAATTGACTCGCAAGTCATAAAGACTGAAGATCTAGAAGTTTTAACTGTTCAAGTGAGACTCGAAACTTTTATTCAATTATAACTTATGTCCATTTACTTTTTCATTTTATTAAACTAGTTCAACTTTATACTTGTTATTGTTTTTTCATCTCCGTCGATTCTAATGATGAATCTACGAGGGTGGATTGAAAAGTTCGCGGCCTCAGCAATAAAACAATAGTAAATATAAGCAAAAGTAATTTTATTTTTCCACGTAATCTCCACTTAACTCTATGTACTTCTTCCATCTGGTTTCCTACGCCTGTATGCCGGTCATAAAACAAGTTTTTTTATGGCCTTCAAAAAAGTGACCCACCGCAGCTTCGACCTCCTCATTTGATGAAAATTTTTGACCTCCAAGGTGTTTTTTTAGGTTTGGGAATAAATGAAAGTCTGAAGGTGCCAAATCAGGGGAATAGACGGGATGGGGCAGTAATTCAAAGCCACAATCACGAATTTGAGCCATAGATTCAACAGACGTGTGAACGCGTGCATTATCCTGATGGAACAACACTTTTTTTGCTGAGTAATCCTGGCCTTTTCTCTTTGATTGTTTCAAGCAAGCGACGTAAGAGGGTGCAGTAATAAGCCGAGTTTATAGTTTCACCTTTTGCCAGGTAGTCCACTATGATGACACCCTTTACATCCCAAAATACTGACGCCATCACCTTGCCAGCTCACAAAATTGTTTTGGCTTTTTTGGAGTCGGTTCATCAGATTTTTTCCACTGCTTGGATTGCTGTTTTGACTCGGGTGTAGTGGTGTACCCATGGTTACAAATCTGGCCAAAAAATCTTGTGGATCAGCCTCAAACATTTCCAAATAGTCGCGAGAAATCGTGACTGAAAGCAATCTGTGTACCCACCGCGCAGAAACCTTAGAAAATCGAAGTTCATTGACTACTATGATGTTTTGTGAAGTTCATACGAGATGCCAATACTGTCTGCAATCTCCCTGATGGTCAATCCCCGATCTGTCAATATCAGATCACAGATTTACCCGGTGTTTTCTTCAGTCGTAGACGTCATAGGCCGGCCAGAGCGAGGGTCATCTTCAATGCTGCGTAATCTCGTCCGCGTTTAAATTCAGCAACCCACTTTTTTACAGACTTATACAACGGAGCAGATTCTCCCAATGTTGTTGACATATCTTGTCGTGAAGCGACAAAGAAGGGAAAAGGGAAACGAAAAGAATTGAGAAATAACAAACTAA
The DNA here is from genome assembly GCA_963921415.1 of Pyrausta despicata. Classification (NCBI taxonomy): domain Eukaryota; kingdom Metazoa; phylum Arthropoda; class Insecta; order Lepidoptera; family Crambidae; genus Pyrausta; species Pyrausta despicata. The sequence continues at coordinate 12,299,320 of OY992855.1, read as the reverse complement.
TTATATTAAAAGAAAAACAGAAAAATTAAAAAGAAACCTAGACGAGTGAGAGGAATGATTGAGTGAAAATGAGTGAGTGTAATGAGTGGAGTGGGCGTGGGTAGGTGTCTTCTCAAAATTAAGCGGGTCCGGAGGCGCCGAAGTGAAGCGAAGCGTTCTTGGAGAAGTCCGTCGATGCGCAGCGGTGTAGAAGCTCGAGCGCAGCTGTGCCGGAGACCGTGAAGACACCGGTGATCAGCAGAGGTAGCCGCGATGGCTCTGTCAGCAAAGGCAAGCAGTTGATGTATCCGATGTAGATAAATTTAGGAGGAGGCAATGCTCCCTCCGTGGGAGTAAAGTGAAAATCCTCCTTAATAGGAGCGAGTAGCAAAGAGGGTAATCCCTCCTCGGGGTAAAGAAGAATAATCCCTCCTCAGAGTAAGGAGGGGCAAGTCCTCGCAGTCTCTCGGGCTAGGAGAGGATAGCCCCTCACAGACCCTCCACAGGATAGGAGGGGTCAGTCCCTCGCAGGCCCTCCTCAGAATAGGAGGGTTCAGTCCCTCGTAGGCCCTCCTCAGGATAGGAGGGTTCAGTCCCTCGCAGTTCCTCCTCAGTCAAGGAGGGGTCAGTCCTCAGTGTTGCAGAGGGTGAGGGCCTTCCGGAGGTAGAGAAGTCCTGGTCTTCCTGTAGTACTTCTTGAAGTATCGTATAGTAAAGAGTTTACTGTTGTGTAATCGAAGCCAGGATTCGAATGCGTCAGATATGGATGGTATGGGCTTATATAGGGCCGGCCGTTCAAATTTAGAGCGTGGATAGAACGCGATAAAACTCGTGCTTTGCAGAGTTTGTAATGGAAATTGTATTGAAACTTTGCTAAAAGTTGTCAATTTTCAGAAAAAAATAATAAGACTCCCGTCACTCAAAATGTCAAACATAGTGTCAAAAAGTACAAAATTCGGAAAAATACTAATAAATTGTGTTCACAATAAGAAATAATTATGCTGAGAAGGAGAGAAAAACCATTAAAATGTTAGTTATAACCCTTTTTCCCTATTTTACAGCGGAATATCACATTTATAGGTGATACAAACTTTGACGTTTATGAACACGTAATTAGAAATTCCTTATTTTTCAGTAAAAAGTGAACAGATTCCACGGAAAAGAATAATAATACACGCAAAATGCATATATTGTGAGAATGAAAATGACTGGAAACCCAAACCGGAACAAATTATTATCAGTATACCAAGTGAGTATGCACGTCGGTACATTTTCCCCACGACCCCAGAAAATTTTCGACTCAGAGAAAATTTTATGAAAGAAAAGCCTAAAGAAATCCTAGGAATCCTACTTCACCAAGCATACAACCTTTAATACAAATGTTTATTCTTCTTCTAACATACCATCATCTTCAAACTGTTAGGGTGGAGTTCACATTCAATGACTGCCACTCTAGAAGGGAGTTCCTCAACGACGACAGGCTTATTTAGGGAGTTGTCAACCGCTCCATATATGGAGAAAAAAATACGACTTAGGCCTTCGTTACGAGTAGTCAACCGCTCGAACTGAAGGCTTGTTTAACGAGTAGTCATCCGCTCGGATTGATGGCTTATTTAACGAGTAGTCAACCGCTCAAAAGAAAGTACTAGTTAGTACTAAGAAGACCAAATAAAGATCCTCAAGTTAAGGGGTTTAGAGTCCCTAAAGAGATCAAGTAAAGATCCTCAAGTTAAGGGGTTTAGAGTCCCTAAAGAGATAAGGGGTTTAGAGTTTAAAAGAGGAGTTTAAAGTCCCTCATTTTAAGATAAGGGGTTAAGAGTCCCTTAAAAGATTAAATAAAAGGTTAGAATTCCCAATTAAAATAGAAATTAAAAATAAATAAAGAGAGGGATTAATTAAATGTACCGACGTATATAAGTTCGGCTTTGTTAAGATAGTCGAGACATTGTAAAAATTTTAATTAAAAAGAAATTCAAGATTCAATAAAGCTCAAAAATAAAAAATGAAGTACCTCATTTTCTTCTAGATTGTAGAGTGAAGTTGTGTTTTCTAATTTGAAGGGGTTAAGATTCGAGATGACAGAGTAGGGGTTAAGATTTAGAATGACAATGAAGGGGTTAAGATTTGTTAAAAGAAAAAGCCAAATAAGGATGATTAGGTGAAGAACACTAGAAGAAGTGTTGTTTTAGAATTTAGAAGAAAGTAGGGGTTAAGATTTAGGATGACAATGAAGGGGTTAAGATTTGTTAAAAGAAAAAGCCAAATAAGGATGATTAGGTGAAGAACACTAGAAGAAGTGTTGTTTTAGAATTTAGAAGAAGATAGAGAGTGAAATGAATGAGGAATGAAAAGCAATATACTAAATAAGAGAAAGAGAGAAAAGAAAGAGAGACTGAAGACTTAAACGTTGGGCGCCAATTTGTCGTGAAGCGACAAAGAAGGGAAAAGGGAAACGAAAAGAATTGAGAAATAACAAACTAATTATATTAAAAGAAAAACAGAAAAATTAAAAAGAAACCTAGACGAGTGAGAGGAATGATTGAGTGAAAATGAGTGAGTGTAATGAGTGGAGTGGGCGTGGGTAGGTGTCTTCTCAAAATTAAGCGGGTCCGGAGGCGCCGAAGTGAAGCGAAGCGTTCTTGGAGAAGTCCGTCGATGCGCAGCGGTGTAGAAGCTCGAGCGCAGCTGTGCCGGAGACCGTGAAGACACCGGTGATCAGCAGAGGTAGCCGCGATGGCTCTGTCAGCAAAGGCAAGCAGTTGATGTATCCGATGTAGATAAATTTAGGAGGAGGCAATGCTCCCTCCGTGGGAGTAAAGTGAAAATCCTCCTTAATAGGAGCGAGTAGCAAAGAGGGTAATCCCTCCTCGGGGTAAAGAAGAATAATCCCTCCTCAGAGTAAGGAGGGGCAAGTCCTCGCAGTCTCTCGGGCTAGGAGAGGATAGCCCCTCACAGACCCTCCACAGGATAGGAGGGGTCAGTCCCTCGCAGGCCCTCCTCAGAATAGGAGGGTTCAGTCCCTCGTAGGCCCTCCTCAGGATAGGAGGGTTCAGTCCCTCGCAGTTCCTCCTCAGTCAAGGAGGGGTCAGTCCTCAGTGTTGCAGAGGGTGAGGGCCTTCCGGAGGTAGAGAAGTCCTGGTCTTCCTGTAGTACTTCTTGAAGTATCGTATAGTAAAGAGTTTACTGTTGTGTAATCGAAGCCAGGATTCGAATGCGTCAGATATGGATGGTATGGGCTTATATAGGGCCGGCCGTTCAAATTTAGAGCGTGGATAGAACGCGATAAAACTCGTGCTTTGCAGAGTTTGTAATGGAAATTGTATTGAAACTTTGCTAAAAGTTGTCAATTTTCAGAAAAAAATAATAAGACTCCCGTCACTCAAAATGTCAAAAATAGTGTCAAAAAGTACAAAATTCGGAAAAATACTAATAAATTGTGTTCACAATAAGAAATAATTATGCTGAGAAGGAGAGAAAAACCATTAAAATGTTAGTTATAACCCTTTTTCCCTATTTTACAGCGGAATATCACATTTATAGGTGATACAAACTTTGACGTTTATGAACACGTAATTAGAAATTCCTTATTTTTCAGTAAAAAGTGAACAGATTCCACGGAAAAGAATAATAATACACGCAAAATGCATATATTGTGAGAATGAAAATGACTGGAAACCCAAACCGGAACAAATTATTATCAGTATACCAAGTGAGTATGCACGTCGGTACAATCTTCGTAAATCTCTTTTGGAGTTAGTTTTTTTTTTAAACAGGTATTTGATGACCGCACGTTGCTCACTTTTACACGCCTCGCCCTTTGGTAAATTTTTCTAGATTTAGAGTCAAGAGCCCTATAATTATTTAGTAAAAAAATTTTTTCATAAACGATATAGGTAACGAAATATTTTAAGTCCTTGTTATTGTATCTAATGTAATCATGATGAAAATGAAATTTTAGCAGGGTGAACTCCTAAACGCGAGTCTTAGTCTACATGATCAAAAATAACACTGCTATAACTTTCGCACAAATGAAACGTGCTCTCAAAAAATTCACTTAAGCCATTCAATCATACAGTCCTCTAAATCCAAAGAGGACTACAGAGGTCCCTTCAAATCCCACCTCAAGATTTATTGTGGCGTTCCTCTACTTTACGAGTTTAGTGTTATTAGGTCGCGTAGCTTACCAGCCTTTCCTACAAAGTTTATATCATCTGCTTGAAAATATACTAAGTTGAATTTACACACCGACGGAATTTGCGAAACAGAAAAAATAAAGGATAAATACCGACTAGCCTATTTATTTTTCAATCATTTATTAAGAATATAAAATAAGGATTAGTTAATCTTGATTGAACGGTGTTTTTTACGGTGTTACTGCCCACCCGCGATCTTGTCTGCACAAACGTTGGATTTTTCCTCCTTCCTGTTTAATCCCAAGGGGGCATTTAATCGGGTTAAAAAGTATCCTATCACCCAAGGCAGCTCATACCCTGTCTGTATACCAAATTTCATCAAAATCCATTTTGTAGTTTTAGCGTGATTAACGGTCAAACATCCAAACAAGGAAACTATTGCATTAGAACATATTATTAGTTTGATTCTGAATAAAAGATTTAAAATAATTAAGCTAGTCGTAAATATTATTCGTGCGCTGTGGCGCTCCTTGGGGGAGGCCTATGTCCAGCAGTGGACTGTAACAGGCTGATATGATGAAATATTATTAGTTCCGTTAATTTTGCCAGTGTGTATGGTTGTAGAACCTAGGCACTGAAGTAAATTTTAGTCTTTGTTGAGTACGAAAAATTGGTTTACACGTAAATTGGTCACGAATTGGTAGCAATTAATTTAAAGTTTTATTAGCAAAATGCGAAACACCACATATTCTACTAATTGTTACGATCATTTTTTCCTTTACACCATACCTGGGAAGTTAACGGTTACTGAGGTATTGATGGTAAAAGTTTGAAAAAAATTGCCGATTTTTACAGAAATGTCTTCTGTCCGTTATAACTTAACTTTTTTCCAAAGAAACCTGATACAAAATCTTACCAGTTCCTTCATAAAAACCTCTAAATGGCATACTCCGCGATGAACAGCGCACACTCGAACCAAACCGCGTTGCGGCGACGTATAGCAACACGGCCCGCGGTCACTTCCCCGCGTGCGGGCTGTACATTTCGGGTTAGAATTAAAAAAAAAATTGATGTTAAAAAACAAATGTTGTTTCCCAGCCAAAATTTTTCATACGATTTGGTTTGATGTACTGAACGCGTGGTTGGCTTCGGTAAGATTTTTTTACATCCTGTATACTAACAGACTGATTAAGATAATTAAGCCATCTAATCTCCATAACAACTCGAATACACCGTCAGTTCTTTGAATCTATCATATTATGTCAGCAATGCAAATTCATTTTGACGCATCCAATTCATGGATTAAAAAAATAGTTCATCGACTTGTAAAGTTATAATAATTCATTAAATATACAAACTAAAGTATTCCAAAACAAAATCATCAGCATCACCTCGTCAGTTCACTGTGGTATCGGCGGCCGTGTACACTATTCTCATTGTGTTAGTGAACCCGGAGCCTTGTCTCCACCCGGAGACGATGACGATAGGGTCCCCCACCCTGATGAAGCCCAGTCCCATAGCCCACTTGGTGCAGAAGTTGACGCGCTTCTCGAGATCATTCTGCCAGTCAAAGTCCGGAGAATCTGGCATAATATGGACACATTAATTGGAATTGGAACATGAGTATGAAACTATGTAGAGGCTGGCTTCAACTTGAAATTAATTTAGTACATAAAATATGACCATTTTGTTGTGTCAAGTGACAGAGTGACCTACAGTTCCAAATATTGGACACTATTTGAAAATTTGTATGTTTCAATAAAAATACTAATATGCCACCCGCTAACTACAAAATGAGACTAAACGTCTACCTACTTTTGTTTCTCTGAGGCCAATACCATGAGCTTAAGTTAAGTGCAGTAACTATCGATTTGTTTTCTTACCCTCATAAACAAGTGGAATAATCCCCCTCCATAGATGGAGTTGCCTGGCTATAGGCGCGTATCTGGTGACCGTGATGATCGGACACCTTGGTCTGTACTTGGCAACGAGCTGAGCTGATTTCCCCGTGGTCGTAACCACTATAATGGCTGCAGCTATAACCCTCTGAGCTGCTAAAACTGCAGCGAGCGCTGCCCCCGTGGCTTGATTACAGGGTAATGGAGTCTAGAAAAAACATGAATGTGAATTATTAAAGAATTAAGTAGCTCAGGGCGGCCAAGATAGACTGACGCAGGTTATTTTGTAACCGTTGAAAAGCAGCTAGAATAATTAAGTTAAGGTACATTCCTGTTGCGTATGGCTAAGGAAGAATCCCTGTTGCCTGACGTGTAACCCTTAGATTATAACTTTTTTAAGAAATAAATATATTTAAAAACCCTGACCACGGACTCATCATATCATCATATCAGCCTGTTACAGTCCACTGCTGGACATAGGCCTCCCCCAAGGAGCGCCACAGCGCACAATCTCCCGCCTTTTGCATCCAGTCACTACCAGCTGCCTTCTTCAGGTCGTCTGTCCATCTAGCCGGGGGGCGTCCCACACTACGTTTACCTAAGCGTGGTCTCCATTCAAGAACCTTCCTGCTCCACCACTCGTCGGTTCTGCGACAGACATGGCCAGCCCACTGCCACTTCAGCTTGCTACATTTTTGGACGACATCAGTTACCTTAGTCTTATGTCGTATGAACTCGTTCAGGATCTTATCCCTTAATGAGATCCCCAACATAGACCTTTCCATAGCACGCTGAGTGACGTGTAGTCGGTGAGCCAGCTTGACTGTCATGTTCCACGTTTCGGCTCCGTAGGTTAAGACTGGTAAGACGCATTGGTTAAACACCCGGCTTTTTAGGCATTGCGGCAGGGTCGACGTGAAGATATGACGCAATTTCCCAAATGCTGCCCAGCCAAGGTGCACTGTTCTGGCAATTTCCCGCTCAAAGTTGTCTTTACCGAGCTGCAGTACTTGCCCAAGGTAGACGTACTCTTGGACAACCTCGAGCGTAGTGCGCTCGACGGATATTGGTCGGACCACGGACTACTAATTCCAAATTATATAAGCCAGGAAAACATCTGGTGAGTTTCAACGGCTGGACAGATATAACAAGCCATATCTAAGAACCGCCGTGATTAAAGTGCCTTTCGAATGAATAAAAACCGCATTGCATTCGGTCCATCCGTTCGGGAGCTACGATGTCACAGACAGACACTCACAGAGTGTTCGGCGGGGGTTACCGTTGTTATTTTAAAGAGAAAATTAGGGGTTGTTCATAGACAGGTGAAAATTTAAGGTGTTACGTTACGTATCTTTTAGTGACAAAATAATAATAATAAAATCAAGAATTTAAAAAAAATTGTAAACATAACACGATGATACCTGATCGATCATGTCATGATACAGTTGTTTCGTCCAAACGCAAGCCTCCGCTTCTTTGCAAGCGCTTGCTAGGCAGGCGACAGTATCCACCGGGTACTGGCCCACTGCCGTTTCAGCAGTCAAGATCAAAGCATCAGCACCATCCAGGATACAGTTTGCTATGTCGAGCAGTTCCGCTCTTAAAGGTATCTTTTTATATCGCATGCTGCTCAAAAGATGTGCACTGATGCAGACGGGAATGTTATTCTGAAAAATACAAACAGGTATAGACTAGTTTCTGTGAAGCGTATAGCAATTAAGATCAAGGAGTGAAGTAGTCGTTCTAACCTTGTTGGCTCGAGCTATCATATTTTTTTGAGCTATAACAAGTTTTTTCGGTGTGATATCAGATCCTAGTTCTTGTCTTGTTATAATTATGCCGTTTGCTACCTAAAACGAAGTATGGAATAAATTAAACATGTGATTCACTATGAGAAAAATGTTCGTAATCAAATACTTTAAATATAAACTTGTACTGACTCCTAAAATCTCATCAAAACTATTGAATCCTTCAATCGTTTGAATGTTTGCTAGTATGGCCATTTTCTTTCCCTTTTCGCCCAAAAGACCTTTCAGTTCCGTGACAGCGCTTGCTCCATTAACGAAAGGTGCAACAATAATGTCAATCTGAAAAAAATCTTAGGTAACTAGTGTTGAAATGTTTTTTTTGTTACTATAGCTTATTATTGGGGAAAAAAATACAGTGAATTATCTTTTGACATTAGAGTAAACCTAAAGCTTGAGCTGTGAGCTTTAAAACCATACATAAATATTATGTAAAAATTGAATATTTTACGCTAAAGACATCTAAAGTGGTAGCGTACACGTTGAATTGATTTGGTTGCTCGCTTTTACGTAAATAATCACCTGGTTTTTAATTGCCATTTCGATATCTTGTTTATCTTTTTCAGTGAAGTTCGGCATATCGAATACAACATTAGGCACAAACACATCTTTGTAAGATCCCAAAAAGCCGCCTCTCTCGATTTTGCATGTGAGTGTTGTAGCCGAAATCATCTCCACTTTTAACATTATAGTTTCGTTGTCTAGGAGTACAAAGTCGTTTTTGTTCATCTGGTCAGCAAAGTACATGAAGTCTACATAAACTGTGTAGGTGGAACATCTCTCTCTGTACGTTTCGTCCGTTGTCAGACGGACTACTTCGCCGGTTTTCAGTTCAACACTATCTCCGTAACTCTGAAATTATTTAAAACAATGTGCCAATATTATCCGTTTTTCCTTCCAGCCAAGCACGAGTACCTACCTATACCAAACCTAAAATAGAATGAGTTGGAAAGAGTTGTCAACTAGGAAAAAGACAGATCGAGGCACCTATTCGTTTGGTCGAAAAATGAGTTTTTAAATTACCAAAATATTATATTGGTTAAAAAAGTCAGGTCCATCGGCTAAGTGTAAAGTAAAGGTTATTTTATGATTGAAAAAATAATAATTACATCAGCAATTCGTCCCGTCCTTATCTTCCGGCCAGCCAACTGAGCAGCGATTGCTAACGGGTAATTCCTACCCATATTCACGCTAAAGTTCTTGGCGGCTTGACGTAGCATTTTTATAGTTTCTACGTTCTCTTCTCTCGATCCAAAGGACATATTGATGAGAGCTATGTTCATGCCTGCTGCTATCATCTGCTCCATTACTTCTAGATCATTGGTTGATTTGCCTGTGAACAAGCTTGTTAGTATTAATAGCACTATTTAAACGTGATTTCCAGCCGTACGTTCAGAAAGGTAAGTTAATGGCGCAGCGGTGTCAAAACGTTACCTGTAAAACGTTATTTTAGCTATATTTAGTTAGTTTAGAAGGAAAACATATCTTGCAATTAAAAATTGCATTTAATGTCTTGACTGCATCATAATGCTTATATAATTATTAATGCATAATACCGAGGTACTGTTTATCCATTTGCTAATCTTATCTGTAATTTGCACGAGGAACATGAACTGAAGGGAAATAACTGACAGCGACACGGCTCCAAAACGCAGGTGTTTGTTTAAATATCTACGTAGCAAACAATTTAGCATTTAAGATCTCTGAATCAAGTTGCAGTGAGCGTGTAACATCCCTTCACATGCAAGTGTGGCAGATCAGACCCCTAATCCTAAACGTTGCGGCCGTATTTTCGGCCCTAGCCAATATGCTTACTCGAGCATTCAAGCTAGTAAGAGCGACAGGAATGGCTATATCTGAAACTATGGACAAGACTTTAAGAGTAGGGCCTCAGAAACGTAACTGAACGAGCAAACCATACAGTTCTGTGAGATTGTTACGTTTGTTTAACTTGTGAATTTGGCTACATTAACAAATAGAAGTTGGATTATATAGTGAAGGTTCGTAGCATAATGAAGGCAGGTTTTGTTTTAGTTTTATTACCAAGAAAACGTGCACATTACACAGTTTATTTTCGTTCCGAATCAATTCTTACTTAGCACAAATGTGTTAGCGTATAATCCTAAGTTTTTATTATAATTGATTATTTTAACACTTGTTAATTATCGGGGCAACCCATGCAATATTAATTGTCATTTTAAATCAATTCGTGACTCTCTCCCTTCTTCGTTCGTTCAAGTAGTCTTCATTCGTTTACTCAAACACCATTTTGATTCGAAACGCAGAAGCGAGCGGACGTCAGTGTGAATTACGAGTATATGCGAAAGGCGATAGATAAACGGTTTATTGTAATTAACGGTGTAGATATTTCTGCAGTGTACTTTAGCGGTGTAAAAGTGAATTGAATTGTAAGCGTAAATACTGTTGAAAACAGTATTTACGTAAATATTAAATGTACCTCTAAACGGCAAGTTATGATTAAGCTTGAATAAATTATTGTGATACAAGAAAAAATGCTTTTTTTTAAAATAAATACCTTCATTCCGAACTGATGGTCAACAAATATCATACCGATAGTAGCAATAATAGCGGTCAGCCGTTGACATCCCGGAGGTGCCTTAATGTCCAAGTTCAGCAGATGGTCTAGAGGGGTGAAGGCGTTCGTTGCTGGTAACTGCTGGCCCGGTAGCTCCATCGCATCATACTGGTGAAAAAAAAAACGTTTTTTTTTTTAAATTACTACCTTGCTGATGCCAATTCACTGGTATCCAAGAATGTCTCTGAGCTTTGAATTAATTTTAATTTTTGTCTCAGTAACAGCTAGAAGTTAGGAACTTGGCGGTGTTACACCCCCGTACCTCGAAAAGCACGTTAAGCCGTCGGTCCTTCGCCTCATCTCTCGCAAGTCATGCCGGTTTGCCTCCTTACCGAACTTTAAGAGTGAACGAAAAAAAAGGAGTGCACCTGTGTATTGCGCTCACACTTGTTTACTATAATATCTCCTAAGTAGTTGGCTGATCTATGTTAAATTTGGCCGCCGTGGTTCAAATCGGCTAGAAGGCCATCTGTTTTAAAGTCTCTTTATCAGACAGGCGACACCTGCGGCGCCGCACGTCACTCCTATAGAAAATAAGTTTAATTCCATACAGTTTCATAGAAACAAGTGATGCAGACCCGTAAGTGTCGCGTACGGTCCCGGCACTATTGTACGTTTCGGACTTGTACCTTTTAGGGCACCAGACTTTCTATAGGTTGATTGCGTATTCTTCTTTTTTACTAGTACAAGCCAGAAAGATTCAAGGGTCGAGAAGTTACTTACGTCCCCTAGTTTCACGTCAAATTCTGTAGGCCAAACCATTTTCTAATAAAACTGAAAGTAGCTTTCGAAAATCTGGTATATTGGTATTAAATCACAAGTTGAAGTTTTGGTTGAAGTCACAGTTGAACTTCAATTATGTCAATGTCAGTTTTACTTTTACATTCAACGTCAGCCAAAAAGAGCATTTATCAAAGAGATTTATACGAATCACTTGAAGGAGCTTGTAGGATATGATAGTATTTGAGTATTTTATCAGTTAAAATAAAGTGAATAGAGAGCATAATACTGAGATTAAATGACAAAGACTAATTTGTATGGATGATTGGTGCCTTTTTTTGGGGTGGCGGATGACTAAACCTTTTTCAGTTTGTAGAAAACACTTTATCGAGCAATTTTTATTACGGAATGATATCTGTAAACTCAGTCGGGACGAAGTCATATTGGATTAATTATATTGAAAAATATGGTTCTGAACTAACATATTTCATTGCGCTATGTCACGAAAAAAATTATACTTACCTACTTCGCTGGCTCAGCGACCCAAAGTGGATCTTGGCCTCTGACATTAAAGTGCGCCATTCTTCCCTATTCTGTGCCAAATCTGACCAGTCGGACACTTCTAGTTCTTTCAGATCTTTGGCGACTTTATCCTTCCAGCGACACCCAAGAAAATATAAATACTATAGCGACACTTTGGACGCCCCACCCGGCCGGCACCCGGAAGGTTGTCCAAGATAGCCTCTCTTTGTGGCTCGATCCTCTTCCATCCTCTCCACATGTCCTAGCCAGTCGAAAGTCGGGAAGATTTTATTTCTCCGATGATATTCGGCTCAGACACTAGCTCCTCTATCACTTGCTTGTACCTGAGCCTCCATACCACATCTTCTCCTCTTGTTGGTCCCAGAATTTTCCGCAATATCTTTCGTTCTGCCACTAAGAGTTTGTTCTGCTCCTTCAAAGTTAACGTCCAAGTTTTACCTCTCACCTTACACCTCTCTTCTGGATGTATTACTGGAGAGCAGTTGAGTACCTACTATTAAAAAGTGCCACTTTGTGACCAGCTCATACTCAAGTACCAAAATTCGTCGGAGCTGTTTCCGAGATAAATCACATCACAATTTAAGATTATAAATGTGAAAATTTGTTTGTTTAGATGTTTGTCCGTCAATCACGCTGAAACTACTAAACGTATTTTGATGAAATATGTTATACAGACAGGGTATGAGCTGACTTGGGTGATTAAGTACTCTTAATCCCGGTTATTTAACATTGGGAAAAACGGTGAACACGTTTGCACGGACGACGTCGCAGGCGGGTCGATAGTATAAAATAAATACTTATACAAAAACTGTCGTTTCATTAGTTAGATTGTGTCATGTCAGCCTAACAATTTTTTCAATGTAATGTAATTGAATTTTATAATGTATTCTCCAAAACTTTTGATTATTTTGTCATTTCGTTGGGTTTTTAGGGTTCCGTAGTCCGACAAGAAACCCTTATAAGATCGTTCACTCCGTCTTAGTCTGTCACAGCAGAATATCTTCTACGTTAATGGTCTGATTTGCATGTAACTTGGTTCGAGGATACTTCACATATAGATCTCATTTTAAAAATACGAAAAAATAAAATTACCTCTTTTTAAGGGTAACTCCTTAAACATGTAAAGGGAGGGGGGGTGAATTATTTTTTTGAGTGCACCCCCTTGTGTGGGGTATCGTTAAAAGACCTATGAAAATAAGATAGGGTTTTCATACAACACTTTTTATCGGCTTTACCATTTGCGAGTTAAAGCCCGCCAAAGTCGTTTACACAGTGTCCCTCCCTCTGTAATTTGTAAAGTCTTGGACTTCAAATCTCTCACGTAAAAAAATAGGCACGGAAACTATTATTTAAAATAGTTTCGGGTATCCTGTAATAAATACTTTCGAAGTTATAAATAATATAAAAGTATATACTTTTTTCCAAAAGAACAGTATAAACTTAAAAAAGTTTTTACTACTAAAGAAAGAAAAAGCTAGGCAGATGATGATGATGCTATAAATGCAAAACAGCGCGGTGCCAAAATTGACTACGGAACCCTACTTTATGCGTGCTCCGACACGCACTTGGCCAGTTTTTTTCTTTGCGTTTCACTATAGGTGACTTACTTAGTGGTAAATAGCGAAACGAATAGTTTCAACGGCAAAATTCATTTTAAACCTGTAAATCTTTGTTAATTTTTAAATTACTGACACAATAAATTTATTGATATTCTTATAGTTCAGCTTCCAAAAGTGTATATTAATATACAAGGTTAGCTTATAACATAACACAAGTCGTAAAAATTCAAAGAAAGGCTCGACATGAAAATAAAGGAAGTTTTATTTACATAAACGCAATATATAAGAAGTAGTAAGATGATTGTTTTAAGAATTAAGGAGTTCTGTAATAAATAACATCCTTATAAAAATATCTATCACCGACGTATACACCATAAATGCGGCAACAGCGTACTCATCTTCACCCAGTTCTATTGATTTCCCTCCGATGATCATCTGGAGTTCTGATATTAATATCACCACATTGAGAAGTGTACCAATAAAGAGTAAGGTCAGGTGCAATGGTTTAAAGTACACATTTGCAAAGTACATTCCCAATATGATACATAATGACAGTAAGGAAAAGACACAAGATGCCACTATTATATATATCCAAAATTTTGTGAAATCGAAGGAAGAGCAAGCCAGTAAAACACACACGAACACCGTTAAGGTAGTCGCAATCAAAGCGTACAATATTAAGATCTTAGCTACTCTCACCGTAAAATATGATGTTACTAAACTCTGTCCGATTACGGTCAAACCAAGGCAAAAGTAACTGCAAGGCGCTACGCTTGCGCATTTAGAACATGTTATTGCATATGACAAAGCTAGTTGGGTAATGATACCAACTAACAGGAAGAAAATCCCGTACTTTTCAAACAGTTTGGTAACGGGTGAATAAACATGAACGAATATATTGAATCCCACAGTACACAATAACATGAAGAAAACAATCGTAAGCACGAGCTTCACAAACGAATTTCTAGAAGGGGCTCGGTCAAACCCATCATCTTGTCCGTAGTTATATGCAACCCATGTATCTTTGGGTTGGACGTGTTGCCCGTAGTACTGATACACGACGTAGTCTTGCTTTGCATTTGACTTTCCTCCAATTACTTCCCTTTCTTTCTCAGCATTGGGATCATACGTTTGTATCTCTTGACTTTCGGTGACCCCCATCTCCAAAGTAACAATTGTATCTGGATCAAAGCTGGTAACGTGAGTTTCTCCATACTTTGGATTCGAGTTCTTTTTTGGCACAAACATGGTGGGTGAATGCACAATGTTTGCCAACAAGTGACGTTACAGCGGGCGTTTGACAGGTTTCCACGTTTTGGCGCGAAATTTGGAATGGAATTTTAATTAACTTATTTTCAAGGTATTAGTTGTATTAAAAAAAATAACAACTAGTTTGGGCTGTATTTGGGACTTATGCATGGTTTTAAACACTTTCCCAAAAATAGTCCATACCCCTATTATCTAGGCTTTAGTTTTTTTTTCAGAAACGTATTTTTCATCTATAGTTTTTATGGATTTCCCATATTACAAATATTCTGTCTATGGTACGGTACATATTTCCATGCGGTTGACATCACGTCAAATTCACTAAATAATTTACAGGTGACAGTTAAAAAGCATGTCTTATTTCTTTTACTAATTAGCAGGTACAATTTTTACCATGGTTTGTTTTTAAACTATTTTCAGTACTTATTTAAACTGTGATAAATTTATATCCAACACAAAAACAAACAAAACGATACACAAATAGTTATTTTTCATCGTATGCATTCACCCACCATGTTTGTGCCAAAAAAGAACTCGAATCCAAAGTATGGAGAAACTCACGTTACCAGCTTTGATCCAGATACAATTGTTACTTTGGAGATGGGGGTCACCGAAAGTCAAGAGATACAAACGTATGACCCCAATGCTGAGAAAGAAAGGGAAGTAATTGGAGGAAAGTCAAATGCAAAGCAAGACTACGTCGTGTATCAGTACTACGGGCAACACGTCCAACCCAAAGATACATGGGTTGCATATAACTACGGACAAGATGATGGGTTTGACCGAGCCCCTTCTAGAAATTCGTTTGTGAAGCTCGTGCTTACGATTGTTTTCTTCATGTTATTGTGTACTGTGGGGTTCAATATATTCGTTCATGTTTATTCACCCGTTACCAAACTGTTTGAAAAGTACGGGATTTTCTTCCTGTTAGTTGGTATCATTACCCAACTAGCTTTGTCTTATGCAATAACATGTTCTAAATGCGCAAGCGTAGCGCCTTGCAGTTACTTTTGCCTTGGTTTGACCGTAATCGGACAGAGTTTAGTAACATCATATTTTACGGTGAGAGTAGCTAAGATCTTAATAGTGTACGCTTTGATTGCGACTACCTTAACGGTGTTCGTGTGTGTTTTACTGGCTTGCTCTTCCTTCGATTTTACAAAATTTTGGATATATATAATAGTGGCATCTTGTGTCTTTTCCATACTGTCATTATGTATCATATTGGGCATGTACTTTGCAAATGTGTACTTTAAACCATTGCACCTGACCTTACTCTTTATTGGTACACTTCTCAATGTGGTGATATTAATATCAGAACTCCAGATGATCATCGGAGGGAAATCAATAGAACTGGGTGAAGATGAGTACGCTGTTGCCGCATTTATGGTGTATACGTCGGTGATAGATATTTTTATAAGGATGTTATTTATTACAGAACTCCTTAATTCTTAAAACAATAATCTTACTACTGCTTATATATTGCGTTTATGTAAATAAAACTTCCTTTATTTTCATGTCGAGCCTTTCTTTGAATTTTTACGACTTGTGTTATGTTATAAGCTAACCTTGTATATTAATATACACTTTTGGAAGCTGACCTATAAGAATATCAATACATTTAGTGTGTCAGTAATTTAAAAATTGACAAAGATTTACAGGTTTAAAATGAATTTTGCCGTTAAAACTATTTGTTTCGCTATTTAACACTAAGTAAGTCACCTATAGTGAAACGCAAAGAAAAAAACCGGCCAAGTGCGCGTCGGACCACGCATAAAGTAATCGTCGTAAAAGTAGTCGTCATCGGTGTCCCCTCCTCAATGCCCGAGACTGAAGTTTTCCGCTGCATTTACCACCAGAACTTAGCAGACAAACTAAAAGATACCGATACATCATTAGATTCGTTTTTGGCCTCGATCAAACTTAGTCACAAATCCGGAAGAAAGAATGCCGAGACGTGCAACTATGTTATACAAGTCTCTGCACTAATTCGTAAGGCCCTATTAAGTAATGATAGAGTTTTTGTGAACTGGTCTTCTTGCCCAGTGAGAAATTTCACCTTGGTCACAAGGTGTTACAAATGCCAACAGTACGGCCATGCGGCAAAGACATGTCGAGAAGATGCTGTCACCTGTGGCCACTGCGGTGAAGTGGGCCACGCCATGAAGGATTGTGCACAGAAAGCCGAGCCATCGAAGTGCGCTACATGCGTACGCTTCAATAAGCGAGCACAAAACGGGAGATACTGAATGTCCCGCCAGAAAAGCCGCCGAGTCCCGTTACATTAGCTCTATCGATTATGAGGGCACCTAATCTACGTTAAGATCACTTTAACACCTTACCTCATAAACCTTTCAGGCTCTGTATACCTATAATGTTTTAATTATGTAATTAGCATGTAAGTTACTAACTTAGATAATAAGTTCTGACCCCTATATGTTGTCCTCCTAACCTAAACTTATAGCTTATTAGACAAATGATATACACTCTTTTGCAAAAAAAACGGGCACCTAAGGAAATTTACGTTCTAAGGTCGATTTGAGTTAATTAAATGAAATTTATTTCTTTGACGTAGTCTGTATACTTATAATCGTGTAAATTAATGCGCGTGAAGTGAGTTCGGGCAACTAAAAGAAAAAAAAAACGATGGATTCTTTAAAACCGATGTACACGCCCAAACAATAAGAAGTGGTCGGCAATAAAGAGAAGATTTTTTTTTTACTTTTTTTAATTAAATAAAGTTACAAATGTAAAAACCTAATACCGAATGTGACCTCCTCTTGCCAAAATCACAGCTTGAATCCTTCTGGGCATGCTTTCCACGATGTTTTTAATAACGTTTTGAGGAATTCGTTCCCACTCTTCTGCAATGACTCTTTTTAGCTCCCTGATGTTTTGTGGAGCAGGTTGCACTGATCTTACACGTCTCTTTAGAACATCCCAGACATGCTCAATTGGATTGAGGTCAGGACTTCGAGCTGGCCAATCTAAACGACGGATCCCAACTTCTTGCATGTACGCTTCCACGTCGCCAGAACGGTGCGAGCGAGCATTGTCGTCCATAAAAATGGAATCTTCCCCAAGTGCAGTCAATGTGGGTTGTGCATATGGAATTAGGACTTCCATTATGTACCGATGTGCATTTAATGTTCCATTTTCTATAAAAACTAACTCCGTACGCTCCGTCGAATTAATTGCTGCCCAAAACATAACGGAGCCTCCGTCATAAGGAGTGATTTCTTCGAAACACACTTCCGCATAGCGTTCCCGTGGTCTTCGCAGCACTCGCCGGCGTCGGTCCTCTCCACACAAAGAGATTCTAGCTTCATCAGAAAACAATACTTTATTCCAGTCCTCCAGAGTCCATGAAGCACAGTTCCGAGCAAACTGAAGTCGAGCAACACGGTGCTCACGGAGTAATTTAGGGCCCCGAGCTGGGCGGTAACTCCTGATATTGGCAGCCAAAAGCCTCCTCCTGACCGTCCACAAGCTAACTTCTACTCCTCTTACTTCTTCAAGGCTCTTCTTCAGGTCCACACTTGACGCCTTACGATTCCGCAACGCCTGACTCACCAAAAAGCGGTCATCTCTTGGTTCTGTGCATCGTTTTCTTCCCGAACCGGGTCTTCTTTTGACCGAACCGGTCTCTTGATACCGTTGCCAAGTTGAACGACTCACATTTAGCCGCTGAGACACGTAAGTTTGCGAACAACCTTCTTCAAGTAGGGCTATAATTTTACCGGCCCTTATCGCTTTATCACTCATATCAAAAAGTGGTATTTAATGTAAAAATAAAGATTAAATTGTTTAATTTGCAGAAAATGTCCAAAAAGTTTTAAAATATCGTAATCAGTTAAAAATCGTTTCAGCAATTCGCGCCATTAGTAAAGCAATTTTAGAATAATCCACAATAATCATTATTTTTCTTTTATTAATTTCAAATTTTAAATTTGGAACGTAAAGAATCATGCCAGGATGCTTCAAATAACATGCCAATACATCGTCATATTAATAAAACCTATTTCTTGTTCTTCTTCATTAAAGTAGAGGAAAAAATCTAAAGTGCCCGTTTTTTTTGCAAAAGAGTTTATATTGCTTGTATACAAATAAAATTAAAGAACGTGATGTAAACAATAACATATTTAGCCTAGTTTAAAGTTCGAAAAAGTGCTGCCGCTCTTGACTTCTTTGTGATTTAGCAAAGTGCTGACTTGTTAAATATACTAATGAAGTAGATACAAAATAGTTATAATATATTTATACGAGTACCCTAGATAATTACTTTGTACTAGTAGTAGTTTCAAGATATTGTTAATTTGATTAGATATTGTAAATTTTGTTAATTTTTAATACCTTAAGAAAATATTTGTGCTCTCTTTAGGCTGAGACACAGGTTTGTAACCTAGTTCAGGTAAAGAAAGTCTTCGGTATGGGCAATATCGAAAATTTTTGTACAATCACCAAAAGGAAACAAAAATGAACTGCATAACAAAAAAGACAAATATCACAAAAAGGAAACAAAAAGGAATTGTAAGAGCTTGTTCACAACTACAAAAAAAGACTAGTGATTGAGTGACATATTTTATTAAAATTGAAAACGTTTTCGAAACTAAACTTTTTAGTATTCTTCTAAAAATATTTATGAAAATTATGTGAAAAAAATCCAAAAAACAATAGGACTTTAATCTCGAAAACTTTTGCATTCAAAATATCACCCTGTTCAGAGCGGCCATTTGTTTTCCGCCATATTGAATTTTTTACATGTCGGCAGTTGACTCTCGTTTTCCGTAATAATATTTATTTCAGCACCCCCTTCTTATCCCTTACAGTTTTTGAGATTAAAAAAAATTATAAATAATTTTGTTCTAAAAAAAAGTCAAGAGTTCTTCAACAATATGAAATCACCTTTACTTCTTTTTTGTTATCTCATTTTTGTTACGTCATAAAAAAACATAACAAATCGTAACGAAAAGGAAGAAATTTTTAAGGTTAACATAACCTAAAAAAATTGTGAGATGAGACTGATGCCTTGTTTTGGAAATCGGTTAATTCATTTCAATCTGTCAACCATAATACTATATCTACGTGGAAAAACTATTTTAAAATCTCTAACCGTTTTAAATTATAATAACACACCAAAAATACCAATTTTAAAGTTGAAAATTAACTTTACAAACAGTAGAACGCTGCACACACATTTCACTCCGCAAACAAAATGGCCGACTGTTACTTTCTATGCTCTATGATTGGCTGTACGCAGCAAAAGTTGTGTTGCCAGTTAAATCTTTTAAAACCTACTATTTTAGACCATCACAAAAACGAATAACGAAAATGAACAAAATTAGAGACGTATTTTCAAACCTTTGTTTTTTTCTTTTTATAATATATATTTTTTTTATTAATGAAAAATTAAATGGCAAAACAATCATAAATTAAATGTTTCTTATGAATTTAAAGGAAAGACAATTCCATTAAAAAGTGACGATCTTTTTGTTACGCAGCGACCACTCGAGGACAATTTATTTTGTATGGAAAAACTAAGTATCTTAAAATTTAACGTATTAATAAACGTAGAATAACTTTTCCAGGTTCATGAAGAAAATATATAATATTAAAGAGGCCCTAAACTAAATATATTTACAAAAATCAAGTAAAAAATCTAAACCAATTTTTTGATACAAAACAGAATTTTGCGTGGACAACCAAATGTACAAAAATTTTCGATATTGCCCGTATACATATTATCTTAAGCTTATATTAATTTTCTATTGTCCATTTGAAATAAGTTATTATTATTATTATTCTTGTCGAAGTTGTATGTAATAGAAAGTTATTTCGTAGTTTTGAGTTAATAAGATGGATTCTACATTTTATAAATGTTTTGCGGTGCCGTAGTGTGAAAGTACTACTATTAAAACACCTAAAATCTATCTATTCACGTTCCATGTACAAAAACGATGCGGAAAATGTGGCTTCAACTAGCCCGTCGGGATCCAGCACTAGTAATCTTGTGTCTGTGATTTCCATTTAGGTACTTTTAAAAATCAAGCTGGCTTTACCAAAAAAATCTCACAGTCAGCATCCTTGTATTTTAAGCACAGTTGGTGCATTGAACACATTATATTATAATATACACATTACACATTATAACATAATCTTTGTAGAAATCTGACTGGTGCTTCAACAACTGAACATTTTGAATTGTTTTTTATTTCATTCCTTTTCACATGATGAATGCCACAGCATGTTTGCAACCTCCTTGAGAAGCAGCACAATCATGACACTCGGCACTCACTATTACACCGTTTTCTTTATCCACAACCATAGTGGCTGAATATGGTTTACTACTACTCCGGGCAAATTTTGCACTTAACTGTGCACAATTTTGCATCTCGTCGAAGTTGTACATATCCCACTGCATCGTCTTCAATATGACTGCCTGCTGAGCAACTAAAAAGGAATGAAACAATTTGTTTAAAAGACAGAACCTCAAAATCCTATTATTTTATATAACATTAAAAAAAAAACTGACTGCCTCGTTGGTGTAGTGGCAAAGTTTCTGCCTTACATCCGAGAGGTCCTGGGTTCGAATCCCAGGTCGAGCAAAAAATTGTTTCTGAGATTTTCTGTCATGAAGTTCTCAAGACAGCTCGGAGTCGGGAAGTTGGCGGTGTTACACCCCCGTGCCTCGGAAAGCACGTTAAGCCGTTGGTCCTGCGCCTGATATCTCTCCGGTCATGTCGGATTGCCGTCTCACCGAACTTTGAGAGTGATGGAACAGTGAGTGCACCTGTGTATTGCGCGCATACTTGTGCACTATAATATCTCCTGCGTAGATGGCTGATCTCTGTTGAGATTGGCCGCCGTGGTCGAAATCGGCCAGGAGGACTATATATAACATTAAATTTTACTTTTGGACTTTATAAATACCTACGATTACTATTATAGTGTATCCTGAGTAATACTGACTATATTACTTACATAGAGGTCTTCACATTTCTAAATTCAGCAGAGCAGAAGTTACTATTTGTTGCGTTAGTTGCGTTGCGTTAGCCATCGTAAAGCAATCAATTCATGGCAAATTTGAACTATCTGCCTTAATATATCCGCTTACCATGATAGGAAAGCCTTTAAAAATTGATTCAATAAGATAATTGAACAAATTTCGAAGAAATTTCACGGGAATCAAAATAATAATATTGTCCAAATATCAACAAACACATAGTACTTACCAAAAAAAAAGCGAAGAGAGAAAAAAGAAAAAAGCGTGGGGTGCTTCGTATAGTTGTATGTGAAAATCATCCTATTATTGGCACGTATAAAAGTATGAAAACGTCATAAAGTGCACCCCACGCTTTTTACTCTACTGTAATATAAATTCCGTGTACTCAGAAATTATTTTCTCTTTCTTAGTTAGCAATAAAAGCGTGTTTTTTTAGTTTTTTAAACTATTATTTTTTTTGAGTACAGTCCACATCCCTATTAGTTCTTTATAATAATATGTTGCGTGCTGTAGATGAGTATCACCACCTCGCACCCCGATTCTCCAGAGGGCCCGGTGTACATTATTTAGCCCTCGCCTCTCAGCACTGGCCACCTTCACCCCGCAGAGTCACCTCTCGACAACCTTCAGCCGCTCACACCAATGTTGCTGCTCTGCTAGATTTTGATAGGCGGCTCATTTGGAATGCGGCGAGTCACCGTCTACTGTGATCATCAAGATGAGACATTTGATATGGCAGGCGTCCCGTTGTGTCATTATTATCCTAGCAACCAGTTGGCAATTTCCTTTCCATAGCCCCGTATTTTAGTTTCCATCGTTTCTGTGATAGCCCTTGCATCTAGCAGGTGCTGTCTTTGGCTGTATCTCCTTAATAGTATCTGCTAGGTATACATTTGACAACATATCTCAAACCATAATCTTCATGTTGGATCTACATCTCCACGTAGGCCTTCCAAAAGCTCAGCTCAGCACGGCTTGTGTTGTGCTATCCCGAAAGAAAGATACAATATTAATGATTTTCTGCTCTTTTAATGAAGGAATCGATTGACAAAACGATAAACGCGGTCGTAGAATTATCTATTCTGTAGTTTTGAAATAATGTTTCCTAAGAAAATTTCCGAAACCTCTAGCCGGTAACCTGTTGTTGTTAGATGGATGTTTAACCTATACCTACGAATATCTTGAAGATCAGATGAGAATATTTTGTAATAAGATGTGAACAATAAAATAAAACCTACAAATACATTTTTATTAATTACATAATATTATATTCATACGTAGCAATCATTCTTCTTTTTCTTCGTATTTAATTTCGTCTTCTTCATCAGGACACCTAAAAGGATATTAAGTGATACTGAATTATATTTGCAATTTTACAGCATCTAACTAGTTGCCTATCATTAAATTTTAAAACTACACTAACTTCAAAACAATTACTAATAATTTTTTAGTGGACATCTTGTACTTAGGCCTTGTGAGCTATAATAGGAAAAAACATACGTCCACTGCTGAAAAAAGGAAAAACTCTGGATAAATTGGTCAAAACAGGAAAAAGTTTAACTTACTCGACTAAAGCCTTTTTGGCTATGGTAACTTTCCATATCCTGACCATGTCACAGAAGGAACTTTCCTCAGTATCCCTCTGCAAGGTCACGTAGAGGTCACCGTAGGTCAGCCAGCCCTTGTGAACCGCATACTCTACGGCAAAGTTGACTCTGGCTTCCACGTTTAGGTGCCAACGACTTTTTGGTGCACCTGTCAATTTAATCAAGCTGTTTGAGCTATTTTACCTACTAAGGTTTTTACGAGGATCATCACTTTACGTTATAATCTGTGGCCTCTACTGAACATAGAATTTTCCAGATTTATATAATTTATTGTGATAATTGGTTGGAACAGGCAGCAAGCATTCAGAGAAAGGTTTTTTGTAAGGGGTACAGTAACCTTGTCGTGGGACGCGCTACCCTGTGTTCTTGATCGAAAGAAAAATACCTTTGTACATCAACGGAACAATACACCGGAAGGTGTGCAGTAGCCTCGTGACGTTCGGTTTGGTGCTGACTGTGATGACGATGCTGGCTGGCTTCATCCGCATCAGCGCTAGTGCCGTGGTGCCAGTCACTGTCGGCATGACGATGACGCGCGCCTGCGACAGGTTGGCCATTGCAGCGCAGGACAACACGCATCCTTCGGCTGCGTTTAGGGGCAGTTTCACCTGAAAAATGTATTTTTTATGTCGCTCAGCTGAAGTGGCAGTGGGCGGTACGTATAGGACGGTGAACCGAAGGGTCGTTGAGGTGAAAAAATTCTCGAATGGTGACCGCATGCCGGATGACGCTTCATGGGCAGGCCACCTACAAGGTTGACCGACGATCTTGTAAAGTATGTTGGGTAGCCGCTGGATGTGGGAAGCTCAGGACCGATCGAGGTGGAGATCTTCGGGAGATTCTCAGTAGTCGTAGAAAGAGTGATGTGATAATTTGATGGATTTATTAAATAAAGTAATACCTCATCAATGAGCCGCCAAAAATCTGTTTTGGAGTTAGTGTATGGCTCTACCGTGCGACACAGTTCATTTAAAGACTTTATTGTTTCTATCATGTTTTCTATATCATCGCAATTCTTCAGTATAAATCCGTTGACTCCGTCTAATAGAGCATTAGTTACGTCTGATACTTCATTATCGCTAAATTCTCCTTTTGTCAGTGAGTCTTGAAAAACACCACCTGACACGTAGAACGGTTTTCCATGCTGCAAAATATTATGCCTGTTACTTTATATAAGTGTTAGTTCCCAGGCGTTGTTTCAATAGTAAATTATAAGTCATTCAAAGATAAAAACTAAGTTCCCATAAGATTATATCACTACGAAGTGCAGTGGTGTTAAATCAATTAGTATGGGAATTCTGACTAGACGTTTGCATACCCTTGAGTCATTGTTTATCGTGTGCAGGATGAGAATATATCGAAATAGAATCCTTGCACTATGATCCACTATAACTCTTACCACCCCAGTTAGTGATGTAAGTAATAAAGGATTAAAAAAAAAAAAAATAACCGATTGGCATTTTGCTCCTAGCCACTTTTGTATCCGGCTCAACATGAACCGCTTCGATGGCTCCAGTTCATATGGCAGAAATTCTCGAGATAACAAAATGGCATCAGACTCCTAGAAAGTGAAAAGATTAATAAATTGAACTTCCATTTCGTAATATAAACACGTGAACATAGGTAGGACAAAAATCAACGGAGTAGATAAAGATCACGTTTAACATCTATGAAATCGGTAGGTACTTTATGTTAAGCAAGATACCGTTGGCGAATTTTGACCGTTGTTAACAAGTAGGTAACTGAAACATGTAATAACTTTTCCTTCGAAGTTCTTTGTAAGAAGAATGATAGACAAAATGTTTTAGCATAGACGGAAATTATAAAATTGCATTTAAAAATAAAAACGATGATTGATACTACATTCCGCTAGGACATGTTATACTTAGTCTTAGGCCTTCGTACACAATGCTACGGAAATCTTTGAAAATCGATGATTTTAAATGATTGATGGTTGATGACAATGGTTGCTGGGAGACTTATATCGTCGAGCATCGAAGATTTGCGTAGCCTTGTATACGAAGGGGCTTAGATAGATCTGAGAATAAAATATGATAACCTTCGCTATTTCATCGATATTGTCTATGTCTTCCTGCGTGCATATGCCGCTTATTAGAATCGGTCTCTTTACTTTTCGACCAATATATTTCTTTATTTTCTTCAATGTTTCAGCTCCACGGACATAGTTTATGATTAGTAAGTCTACCTAAATGAGAGAGTAAACCGTTAGATCTATGTTGATGGTTTAATCGTTAATTAGACTAAAACAGAGAAAAAAAAACTAGAGCAAAGACTACTAGAACTTGACGCAAAACGAGATGCTCTTAAGGCCAGACCACCGGCGGTCATCTTCTATCATTATGTAGACGGTGTCCTTATGTGTCGCCAATGTTTGCGCACGTTTAACAAAATTTTAAACAAAATTGGCTATTGTAGCCATATAAGGGCACATGATAGGGCAAACCACCACAGACCCTCCATTACGGATTAAACGCAGTCACCGTAGCTGAAATCGGCATGGGTATATATATAGACTAAAACACGAATTCAAAATATTTTATGTATACTCCAAAGCTTGAAATTATTCAGCCCTCTAGTTGATTGTTTCTCTGTGTAAGCAAACAGCGAATGCCGACCTGGTACTCTATAGCAAATCGAATGGTCTGAAAGTCTCTCCGGGTCAGTACGGGCCGTTGTCGCTTCACTCCTCTCATGCAAACATATTCCATATTATACAAATTACCACCTTTGGTAACTGAGCACCTAATTGTGTTTTTGTTAATTATCTCTTTGCAATGAAGTATGAGCTCCTCCTGTCCAATTGATATCTCGGTGCCGACTTGAGCTTCACTGGCTAAGTATGGGTTGTCAACGAATATCTTCTCTTCGTTGCATGAATCGAAATCTGTTAGGTTGTATGTAAGAAGAATGCTTTTGCCTTCTTTAATTGGTATGAAAGTGACCTCCTGAAAAACGAAAATGGGATAAAGTAAAGTAGTAAGAATGGCTGGTACTGTTAATTAATACGCCATTCATATATCTGGTCCTATCCTGACAGATAACATGTAAACAGAGGGGAAGGCCCATTGACTCTACCTTCCTGTCAGACATACTGACGGAAACAAGTTGTGCTTATTAGTCAAGATATTGTTCAAACCTCTTCAAGCAAACCAGTCATGACGACACAAGTCTTCAGATCCAGACAGGTCGCGACCGGCCAGTCTGTCACTCCGAACTTCTTACAAAGTGTCAATGCGGCCTTGTCCACTTTACCCAGCATTCTCATCTTTTCACCTTTCGTTGTGTTCGAAGTCTTGAACCGAGCTACATTCATGCCGGCTTCCATCATCTTCTGAATGTCTACTGGTGTTATTTGTGCGTCAGCTAAATTGGTTGAATAAGTTTTAGTTTTTGATTTCAAAGTATAAGAACCTATTGGCTATTAGTATATTCTTATCATCAAACGTTTAAAGAGCCGGGTGGTTTTACGTGTAAAATGCGAAATAAATTCAAACTGGACTTATAACAAATAATATGTAATTGTTGTTCAGACCTCAATTCTATAACGACGTCGTTGGAAATTTTACATTATTGTCATAATTATTTTCTGTTTTAGAACCAAAATCAGGAGCACTTATAGAAATATGTTTGTTAAATCAGTGAACATTCTAATTAAACGGGTTGTATTAAAGGCCTAATACACAGCTAAATTCTTACACAGTGTAACAATTAAAGGGGTTCTTCTTAGCTTATACGGTAGTTGTTTCAAAATCGATTTGTCGCCGAAGTCCACGTCAGCAAACTTTACAGAATCAGGCTTTGTATCAGGCATGGTGTTATATTGTTTTTAGACCAGGTGTGTGTGACTTCTACCTATATAGGTACTCCAAAGGAATCAAAACTCTCTTTGTAAAGTCTTAATTTATCAAAAGTAAAAATTAGTTACTACTGAATAAACAAACAAAAAGTATGTGACACTTCATTTCTGTCATAAAGACTTAGATAAGAAGATTAAAAAAAATCTAGCAAAGAAGTATTTTAGAATAGCAAACGGCTAACATTCCAAAGTGACAAGCATAAATCGATATTTACGCCTAAAATTGTCGTTCGCTTATAAAAATTAAACTTTTAGCATGGTTTTAGATTTGTATTTATGGATTAAATTTCGATTTATGGATCCTCAAAGAAGAGGTTGATGTTAAATTCATTTATGAGAATTCAAAGAGAATTGGAAATCACAGGTCTTCAACCAATGTTTTTCGTTGTGTTTTTCGTTATGTTTAGATGGCATAAGCGGGCGTCAACGAAACGGTTAAAGAAAAAGTTTCTCGACGCAGACGATCGTGCGTTAGACGCGCCTTTTAATATTAATATAACGTCTGTTGTAACATGGTGATCGCAAATATTTCTTTTGGAATTTACTATTTGTCGACTGATTTTATGGACATACTAAAGTATTAAAAAGAATTTATATTTAGTGTCACGAACAAACTGGGTCTATTCGTAAAAATTGGGTGAACCTAGTTATCTGTTTTATTTTCCCACATTTAGCTTTTTATTATGACCACAAAATAATAGGTTCTATTACGTCAATTTTATATATTTTACTAATCTGACGAGTACTTTTACTACGAGCGTTGGCTTTCATCATCCGAACCCTCACTTCTGACCGCGCGTTTACGTGCGTACCAAGCGTTACATATGAAATTAGCCTTAGAGGGTGTTGTCATAACGACTACAATTTTCTTGTTTATGCCATGAGTTTTCTTTCCTTGATCTCTTTCCCATTTATCCCCAACAATCAATAAAAACAAAAAAACATGCTCATACATAAAAAAAATATATTATTTATTAAAAAAATGACAATTGAAAACATATAAAAAAACAGTAAAATACATCTACAAAATATGTAAAATAGAAAGTAAAAATCCGAAGTATGAAACTTACTTTACCAAATGGAGCTAAGAGCACCATACTCAATGAATTGCGAGAGTCTTTTAGGGCACTCGATCCTGAAAAAGGAAAAAGGTTACAGTGTTTTATGTCTAAATAAATAGAGTAAGACTTTAAGCACATAAAACACATAAAATGTAGGTACTTATTTATTTTATCTATTAGGCTTGGTTTTTTAATTTATACAAAAAAATGTATGCTCAGGCTTATATAGACTTGGCCTTAAGCATACCTGATATTAAGCGTCATTTTTTTCAGACATATGTTTATTATACGTATACTATACATATGTACTGCTTATCAAAAAAACAACTCTTATCATTCAGAAGGTACCTTTTCTTTTTGTTTTCCTTGACGATCACTTTCCATAGACTGATTTGGTCGCAAAATGCGCTCGTGGGGTTAGCTTTGCGCAGAACCAAGTACGTGTCGTCATATTTTAGAATGCCGTGATTGATTCCATAGGAGATGGCAAACTCTACACGGGCAGACATATCAGAATACCAGTTTCTTAATTTTTCTGAAAAATATATCATAGTTAATTGACGATCAGTAAAGATTGAGAGTGTTCAGCATCATAGTATAAATATATAGATTGTATATTTTATATTGAATCATGTGTCATATTATTGGTATTATTATTTTTGTGTTTTGTTTTTTTTTTATTTTGTCGCACCGCCCACTAATCATTTCTGCTTAGCCCAAAGGTATGACTGGTAGAGAATGCCCTACGGCGTTAAGTACTCGTACACCTTTTTTTTTTAAGTTTTGTTGTGCAATAAAGCTGAAATAAATAAATAAATAGTTAAACATGATTAGTTTTTAAATCAAAAGTATTAAAAACATAAAGCAACGTTGAGTCCCCATTTAAAGGCCTTCCGCCTCTTTCTACCTCAAGAGAATAATGAATTATAAAAACAAAACTTACTTTCATATACAATAGATGTGATGCCACGATACAGCAAAAGATGTTTCGCCACCCTGGGATCAGCACTGACGCTCAGTATCATTGCTTTGTTGACTTGATGTGTCAGTTGTACAGCCGTCTTGCCTGTGACAGTCAGAACAACCACAGCGACAGCGCCTGTCTGTTTAGCTGTCATTGCGCATGCCAAGATTGTTGCGTCTGCTGCGTTTACAGGCGGCTGCAGCTAAATAAAAAAATGAAAACTTTATTGAGCAAGTTTTTACTTAAAATAAAAATTGTGCATTGTCATCTAAATTATTCAGCTCAATTGGACACTGGGATGTAGGTGAAAGATTTAATTACAAACATGCAAACTAACAAACATCAGGACAGAGAACTAAAAAAAAGTTTGTGAAAAAGGCTTTTCCAAGAGGGCATATGCATCGCATGCCAGTCACCAGTTTAATGTAAGAAGTATTTACAAAAAAAACCCTGAAACGCTTTTATTGGGTTTTAGCAAGCCTAATTAAAGAAAATGTGATCCCTTTACGAAAATAAAGATATAATTTGAATCATAAGTCATGCAGGATGCACCCCGACAGATAGGCTCAAGTCGCCATACAATGGGTACCAGCTGACGGCCGCCGTCGTAGAGGTAGACCAAAAAAGCGATGGTGCGGCAATTTGGTTGCCTGGGGACTGGGAGTTGTTGGCAAAAGAGAGAAATCGGTGCAGAAGTTTGGGAGAGACCTTTGCTCAGTAGTGGGATGACATAGGCTAAATAAAACAGAATCAATAACATAATCATGATAATCACCTCCAAACACAATCTCCACAAATTATCTGGTTCAGGTATGGCTTCTGCTACTTTGCACACTGAGTTCAACAATTTCATTGTAGTCAGGAGGTTATTCGCATCTGCATAGGTTTTCAGCACCAACCCAGCGCCTTGTAACACCGCATTTGTAACGTCACTTATTTCATGATTTGACGTGGTTCCATATTTCAGAGTTTCTTCTAATATATTTCCAGAGATATAAAACGGCTTGCCAATCTTAAATTTTTAAGGTAAGTAGCAATATACTTGTGCATTTTCGTTATTTTTTGTTATATTGAACATACTTGCTAGATAACTTACTCTTCTGCATTTTGCACTCAATTGCATTTGTATTTTGATAAGTTGTTGATTATTCAAAAGAGATTGAGCTAGAAACTCTCTTGCAAGTATTATTCCGTCGGATGCCTGTGTAGACAGTTTTGATGAACGTTAAAAAACATGTTTTCATGACATTTTGAATGTGTCCACGAGTTTTTAAACACTTACAGAGATAATTTCGTCAATATTATCCAGGCCTTCTTGCTCACATATTGTGCTAATAATCATCGGTATGGGATATCCTTTGAAAAATGTACGTACACTTTCTAAAGCGGCCATTTTCCGTACAGAATGAATCACAATAAAATCTAGCTAAAGTATTAAAGATAAAGTGATTAAAAAGAAAGGTTTATATGTATAATAACACACCGCCACGTCTGCCAGGCTCCCTAGATTTTCATAAATATATTATCTGCGATATTTAGCGTCCATTGTGTGGCGTGTCATAAGAATTTGTGTCTCGGAATGTGAAAGACTACAAACTTTTTACTGACAGTTTCTACTGGCATCAAGTCGTTGGTTTCTCCAAAATGTTAAGTTGTGTAATAATCAGAATTTAGCCTGACGATTTCAGGGACACAAATCACGAGACTTTTGCCCAAATTAGAGACAAGTGGCTTGTCACTCCACTTTGGTCCACTAATTTGACTGTGAGGCATAAAAACTATTAATAAGACTACCTTATATTCTCTAACAAAAGCGAGAAGCTGCTTGTCCAATCTTCCAAATATAGGTCTCAGAAGTTTGACTCCCCTGACACATACAAATTGTCCGTGAGATAAATATCCACCAACGGTAACTTTACATTTTATGCTTAAGCTATTAATTACTTCAGTGCAAACTAATACTATCCCACCAAAATCAACACTGATTTCAATGTTAGGTTCAATGGTTTGGATAGTAAAAGGATCATCAATAAATATTCTGTGTTCGTCACACTGGTTCCAATATTTCACGTCACTAGTAATTTCGACTATTGTACCTTCTTCCAAATATACTTTGAATTGGTTCTGTAAGAAATGTATAAAACTACGTGTATAAAAAATAAAACTACACTTTGAGTGGAGGGTGATTACAGATTTTAACGATTGGGAATAAATTATCATAAATATAAAAAAAAACCATTAGCAAACCCATTTTAAAAACACTGGGGACAATTTAGCACTACGTCCGCTGTAAATACATTTCTTTATTTAAAATTCTTACATCTTTCATAAATCCAGTTCTTATGCAGGCATTCGGCAAATCGATAGAGATTGCAACAGGCCACGAGCGCACATCATTCTTCTGGCAACACCAATCAATGGCACGCTTCAGCATAGAAAGTAACACCACTTTGTCCTTTCTAGCTGTGTGTGTCATTTTAAACCTGATCGTTCGGAGACCAGCTTCCAGAAAGTTTCGCAGATCAATTTCTGTTATTGTGCCTTCGCCTGAAGAAGAAAAATATGATATCGATTATGTACAGTAATTATTGTTCTATTAGACAAAGGAGACTTGAATTAACACAAGTCCCCACTTGTGTCCCTTTAATTCTGCATCTCTGCTTATCCTATGCATGGGTCCTATGATGTTGAGTTAGTACTTTTTTTACTTTCATGCTATAACTATGCTATTTTCTGGAACTGAATTAGCATGTGGCGTAGGTATATTATTGAACAACTTTCAGCTACTACAAATTTCAGCTACTATAAAAAGGGCTACTAATTTTTTATTTGTGGACTCATGTAAAACTTAGTTGCCTGTAAAATAAAATCAGGGTTGGGAATTATATTGCCAGTCATAACAAGATGGTATTGACTGTTTGACTGTTATGTTTTCTGTAAGATTGCCAGTACTGCCAGACTGTACGGTGGCCAGCTCGTCACCGTTAACACTACGGTATCTTATGCCTTTGTGATACGGACGATTTAGCAACAAAAATGGGTATCCTAATGTGCTGGTCACTGTACCTGATACAGAGTAAATAATGCTTGTGAAACACAAACATAACTCGCAGGGCATTCGGGTTAAAGTTAAAACTTACAAAGAGTAACAATATATGGAGTAAGTCGAAACGGTCTATCCTTTTTTTGGTCTAGTATTGCCCCATAGTCTTCGATAACAGTGTTACTCCCTCGAAGCATTGCCATTGTACCAATCGTAAAAAATAATAATAAAAAAATATGTATCAAAACGTAAACCACTTCAAAAAAAATAAAAATTCTGTAAAATCATACGTTCTATATGGAACACATGGAACCAAGAATCAAGAAAATTTACAACAATGTAAGTACAAATGACTTAAAGTGACAGTAATGACAACTTGTCAAATTACAGACAGCGAATTATTTTTTTCATATTTTATTCCTCACCTTGGACGTGAATAAAAACATTCGAGCCAAATCAATGCTTCAAATAGCTGATCATCAAGTTTAAACTTTTAAACAGCTTTATTTTCAAACACTAAATTACAAGACACGCATGGTAGAGAGGTAATAAAACAAACCACGCATCATCAAACTAAGTATAAGTGTATAAACGATAATCTGAATCTTATTTCAAGGAAAAATCTCAAACAAAAGCCGCTGTCGCAGATGCAACAACAAAATTATAAGTGGTCGGATTCCCCAGTAACGAGTCTTGCTCCCATTCTTTCCTCTATTTGCCCTGTTCGCTGGCTAATGGACAAACAGAGGACACCACGGTCCAATGTTGATTTTGGAGTTAGCTGCCGCCCCCGTCTCGGCTTGTATCTTGCAAGATTTATTTTCGCCTAAGGCGGACGAAATAAGACTGATCTCTTATTTTTCTTTCGGTTAAACCTCTAGCGTCTGAGTGCTGAGCTTGCGGTCCCTCTGTGCTAAGTGAATAAATACTGCTCATAAAGGGAGCAATGGCTTTAGTATGTAATAATGAATTATGTTTAGGTTTTGTTATTTCAAGTAAGTCAAAACACGAGAGTCGAGATATAATATTCTTTATACCTTTCCAATTTTTGCGAAGAAGGTCATGTTACCACGCAGCATACATAATACTTAAACACTGTTAGTTGCGCAGTCTATCGTTATCTTGGTTAAAAAAAAACATTTTGCTTTCAAAAGATTTACCGTTCCCAGTGCAAATATGGTGGTGTTGTGTTCGTGTATTATAGCTTAGCCTAGATTGCCAAGTTTGCCAAACAATCTTTTTCAAAAAAGCTTAAATAGTCATCAATTAAACAATGTAACGAGTTATTCACGTATTCGAGAAGACAAACAATCCTACAAGCCTCCAACAATGGTAAGGAAAACATTACATCAGTAAAATTTGCCTTAACTTTCTTGAGACGGGGCATAAATAACGGACAAGGATCTTTTATATTGGAGCAAGTAAAGGTATTCCCCTATGTCCCAAGTTTGCTTGTGATCTCGGTGACATCAAACTGTCTATTCCTTGTGGAATAACCCATGAATTATGGAAAAAAGAGGGGGTCAGACAAACCATTGTCCAAGTTTCGCAATGTTTTTCTAGTCCGACGAGTCGTTTTTCTTTTGCTTAGCTTAGACTGACAAATTCGGGGATCTGGCCAAGGTAGATATATTGTTTGACTAATTTAAATAAAGTACCACAAATTGTGATATCTGCAACCAGTTTTTTAATTAAATTTGTCATCTTACGGTTCGAGATATTGCTCCATTGTTTAACACGCAAACTAAGCTTTGCTATCAGCAGTACCCTAAGCACGAACAATTCACGTATTCGCAACGTAATAGTAT
Source organism: Pyrausta despicata (assembly GCA_963921415.1). NCBI lineage: Eukaryota > Metazoa > Arthropoda > Insecta > Lepidoptera > Crambidae > Pyrausta > Pyrausta despicata. The sequence continues at coordinate 12,265,458 of OY992855.1, read as the reverse complement.
CGAGCCAACGACACGATAACTTAAGTAGGCAGCACGAAGCACTTTCGTCGTCGTAAGGTAAACTCGATAGCCTTACGAAAGTGACGTCATCCTAACGTTAAAGAGCTGCCCCCTAGATTGAGCTATGAACGAATGATACGTTCGAAAACGCATCGAAGCTCAGTTTTGAATAAAAAATAAAAGCAATTCATGGAGAAAATAAGTGAAATAATAGAGAAAACAAATTACACTAAAAAATGTGGTTAAAATTTAATTAGATTTGAAGTAAAAGTAAACATTAAAACTATAAACCTTAAAAGATATCTCTTTCGTAAGTGTTATGATTTCCGAACGTCCTTCAAGATTGTCACTGTCAGACAAACGTAAACTTTGAAAATTTTTCAAATAGTGTTTCAAAAGATTACGATAAACGAGCAATTTACAATTTATGATAATTGTGGAGTTCATGGAAAGGCATGTACCTAAGTATATTGAAATTCTATGGCCTTGTTCTATTACCAAGAGTTTATACCTATTAATCACAGTGATTTTGTTCTTGTAAGAGTGTGTCGTATTATGGAAGATTTTCTGTTTCCCAGACATGGAGATCTATCCAAATTAAGCTTTTTGCAGTGACCATTGGACATTTTACACCTCCACAATAAAAGAAAAGGAAAGAAGACAGAGAGACCAATAGCTCACGTTACAAGCTTATTTTGAAAAGGATGACAAATTTGTATAAATCATTACATGGTATTACAGCATACTCGCTTCCCGCGTTGGTGCCTATGTCTGTAATGTATATATGTATGCTTAGATGTATGATTATCTGAATAAAGTTACACGTTATGTGTATTACATGTTATATAATAACAGAGAGGTCGTAAATAAAATCGCAAGTTGTATCTTAACATGTTTCTTTTATTTTTTATCGCATTATTACGAGTACAACACAATTTATTATTTTATATCTTTGCAATCAAGTCGTCAATCATAACAAACACGTCGCCGTAGTAAACTCTTTTCCTACGCGTTAGTTCCTGTCACCAATGTGGAGTTCTCCATTAAACGCTAGTCTGTAAACTATTGGGTTGAATGAATTGTTATTTACTTGTTTTTTTCAGTATATCGCTGCTCTTGAGTTGCTGGAAATTTATTGAAACTATTAAGTATTGCAGGGTTCAGTGGGTTTGGTTAGGAGCCTGTGGCATAAAACGATAAAGCTCACAGCACCTAGAAGAAAATGAGAAATAAAATTAAATTTACTCTACCTAAGTGCACCTACATATAAACATTAATGTAACATAAATAAAATTGAAAATTCTACCCCACACACACTGTATTGCAGGCTGATCCTTTTACTAGATTTTAAATCTGTTTTTCTTTTAATTGGCGACATGTATGCAAAAAAGCTGCCTTACTGAGGCGAAACCTATTTTTTACATTCAGTGTCGCCTAGGGTCAGATACAAGGATTTTTTTCTAAGGAGAGCTCTCCTTGAAATTTCCCTGTAATAATTAAAAAATAAGTATGTATCCTTTTAGCTTATTTTTGATTAATAGAAGCATAGAAATCTAATAAAAAGCATCGTAAAGATTCTAATTCTAACCTCGTTTCCCTTTCTCCATTTCTCCTTTCGCCATTCAATTACGCTGCTAAATAATAGTGCAAAGTACGCCGGGACATATTTAAACAAGTTAAACCTCACCACAAAATCAAACAACGCTTGAATTACAAGTGTTTTGCTTCGAATGAGCTCCGACGAAAGTTTTCTCACCGAAAATTTCAAGTGACAAAACATTCGTAAGCCAGCTATCGTTATTCACGAAACTATACGTCAAAAGGTGGTTCGTGCTCGCATTTTAGTATAAAAGTCTGACGTTTCGTTTACGTACGCTTACTATACGTTAACTTAAGTCATTCGTGCTCCCAAATTTAGTTAGTTTTACGTCCGATAGAGGCGCTGTCTGATTCCCATACAAAATGATTACGTTTACTATACGAAAACTTTTACGCAAATGGTTCGTGCTTAGGGCACAGCTTTGTGGTTCATAATGAGTAGGTGACGTAATGAAAATTCAAATTCAAAATTAATCGAAAGTAAGAAGTGAAAGTCGTACAAAAAGTTGAATCGTTTGAGCCGATCCTTTCTCCAGGAGCCCAGTAATTATATTTTGAAAGGGTCCCAATATTTATGCAATCCGTTTTCTTTAAAAACAAATTTCAGCTACCCTTCAAGGGACTTTGTCCGATGCTGCCCTGGAGCGCAAAGGTATTAAGTTGTACAAACAGTAGATATTTTGTTGAACAAATAATATTATTTCAATTTTGTGGAAAGCTAAAGAGATCTATAAAAAGATTAATTTTTTGGGTAACGAGATTGGGTCGCTTAAATATACTCCTTTGAAAATGTCTTTTAAAAAAGGTAATACAATAATTAGGCTTAATTATTTATAGTAGTAATAGGCACGTTGGTTTTTCTTTAAACGTAAGGAGGTTTATTTACTCTTCTATCGTCCTTTTGACAAAAAATATACCTTATCATTTTTTCGTCATATTAGGTAACTACTTCCATTTGCATTAAACATAAACACTGAACCCACAGACAGTTCGAACAATCAAAATTAAAAGTTATATTGTGAAAAGAACACACGACTTTTATTGTTGGTGCTACGATGAGGATTTTTTATCCCCGACAAATCATGCTCTAATAACTTTAAAATGTAATCTTTACTAACTGTGTTCTTAGCAAATAAACGTCTGAGTTTGACGAAAAAGAGGAGTGTTATAAGTTTGATCTCTATGTCGATTTGTGTGTACCTCCCGGACGGATGGACCGATTTCAAAGGGTTTTTTTATCGAATTTAATCACTGAGTTTTTTTTTAGATATGGCTGATCAAAGTTCGTTTAGCCATTCATGCTTATCAGCTATTTTCCGGGCTCATTCGGGGGTTTTTTAACTGGTTGAACATCGCGGTTGCTAGCTACCAATAAAACTAGTTTCATGCTCAGAAAGTTATCGCTTGCTAGGCTTCAAACCTAAGTAATAATAATAATAACACTAATTATGGAACTAGGGCAAAAATTGTAAATCTTGCCTTAATAGTACCCCATTATGGAAGTTTGTGAACATCTTAAAATTAACTACAAAAATATGAGAGCACATTTGGGGGAGGTAGAAATAGTTCTCCTGGCCGATTTTGACCACGGCGGCCATTCTCAACCAAATCAGAGATCAGCCAACGACGCAGGAGATATTAAAGTGCACAAATGTGAACGCAATACACAGGTGCACTCACTGTTCCATCACTCTTAAAGTTCGGTGAGACGGCAATCCGACATGACCGGAGAGAGATCAGGCGCAGGATCAACGGCTTATAACACCGCCAACTTCCCGACTCCGAGCTGTTTTTGAGAAATACATGACAGAAAATCTCAGAAACAATTTTAGCTCGACCTGGGATTCGAACCCAGGACCTCTCGGATGTAAGGCAGAAACTTTGCCACTACACCAACGAGGCAGTCAGGCAAAGCTTAGTAAGTAGTAGTCAAAGCAGGTTTTTAATATTAAATGATCAGCGTCCGTCATTTAGTTACGAGCCCTGAGCTAATCTCTGGTAGCCCCGCGGCGCCTTTTTTAATTACGACCTTCAGCAAGATACCCTCAATTAATACGGTAGTTGACACCACCAATCGTTGACGTACTTTTTATCAACTGTCAAAACGCTTTTCTTCATAGAGCTTGTATGGGAATAACACACTTTGACGTCACCGCGTGCAATGCCGACTGAGTGACTAATTATCATTTGAATTCCAATTAAAAATCAAATAGTACGAACTGCAGAAAAATATTAGTGTAAAGGCATCTGAAATTATGAATTATTTTAGAGAAAATCAGTTTTTGAATATTTCTTTCATAGTGGAAACAAGCCTATTGTAAACACGACAGCACGTCAGGTTAAACACTACGGTAGCTTAATTGCTGGCAATAAAGGCGTCTTTGCAACCAAAATGGGTAACCTGATATGTTGCAGTCGGTATTTGAACGTTTCGACTTAGTTGTAATAATAAAACCTCATAATTACCAATAACAAGTAACATAAAGCCATTTAATTTTCAACAATCACGTTAAAGATAAGATGCTAAACTGTTTAACAAAATGTTATACACACTTATGTATAAAATTTTGTTAAACATGTGCATTTATATTGTTTTGATATTTAAATATCATAAACAAATGTAATAATAATAGTCCTCTTGGCCGATTTCGATCATGGCGGCCAATCTCAACAGAGATTAGCCAACTGCGCAGGAGATATTATAGTGCACAAGTGTAAGCGCAATACGCAGGTGCACTCGCTATTCCATCACTCTCAATGTTCGGTGAGACGGCAATCTGGCATGACCGGAGAGAGATCAGGCGCAGGACCAACGGCCTAACGTGTTTTCCGAGGCACGGGGGTGTAACGCCGCCAACTTCTCGACTCCGAGCTGTTTTTGAGAAATTCATGACAGAAAATATCAGAAACAATTTTGGGTCTACCTGGGATTTGAACCTCTCGGATGTAAGCCAGATACTTTACCACTACACCAACGAGGCAGTCAAACAAATGTATTAGACTTCCGATAAAACCCTACGCACCTAGCAATCGTATTATTTACTCAAAGTATGTGCTTACAAGTCTTATTATGACTGACCTACATAAATAACGTAAGTAACGAAGCAGTCTGTAACTCTTATAAGGTCTGAGGTTAATCTGTGGCTCCCATGCGAACCATTCCAGATTCCAGGCTAGAGCTGTTAACTCTGACTTATGTATTTTTTCTAGAGTTATTCGGATATTCTTCTTCTTAATTAAGCAATGCTTAGTAATTAGACTACTCTACGTAATCTTGTGATTCGCGATAATAACGCATCTTTTAGTAACAGATCAATTTTAAAGTTAATACTTTCTACTTCAACAAAGTTTAGTTTTAAATAATACATAGTGTATAAAGACAAGAGGTACCCTACGACTTCTAATATAGAACTCACTGTAAGCGTAACTTTCAATTGGAAAAAGATTTTAAATTGTTGTAGTACGAGGTTATCGTACAACCATCTCACTGCCTGAAAGTTTAGAAATTTTACGTCTAAAGGAATCGCTTAAGCGTTTGAATATGCTTTTACCTAAAGATATTTACAAAATTAGGCCATAATCTAACACCTTTTGCCCAGAAATAGAGAGTAGAGTGTGAGGACTGAGGGACCACAACCTTTTGAGCATTTGAGCGAATACAAAGTCCAGCAATTGATTAACATATTATACTTACACAATTTACACTTATAGAAAAGCGTTTCGTTACTCGTTGCACTCACACACGCAACATTATACACAATTGTAAGTAAAGCGTTTCGTATATACGTTACGTAAATTTATATACGTCTGTGTGCATCTCTGTGCATATAAATTTCTAATGATATCTGTGCGTCTCTTTAGAATCAGGAAAGTTGCAGTGCAAACTGATTATCTTAGCCAGTTAAGTAATTCTTTATTTACAGACGACACAAGCTCTAAAAGTCGAAGCCTAGCACTCAAGAGTTTATAACACTTTTCGAGTTCGTTATTATGCCCGAAGGGATCATTTCGACGTAATTTAACTTCGCTGGGTAGTTTCGTGGTTTGGAGGTCAATAAAATAACAAAACACTGCGATATAATAAAATAAAGTCAAACAGTTAAGTTTAATAGCTTATCTCTTTTCAGGCGATGACTTATGATTTCCATAATTCAAACGAAAATAATAATTAACCCATAAGAAACAATACCGAATGTTATAAAGGTTTAAGATCTTTATTCTCACAAAGAATTACAGGAATTCGCTTACAATGACTGAAATTAATAAATATTATCTTTAGTAAATGTTGCATCATTCATTTAAAAAGGTAAGCTTGCATCCTAAATTCCGATCCAGGGCCTTTAGATATAGTAACATGTTATCATCATTAACAAAATTTCTGCCAGAGCCTTTTTAGAATATTTTTACTAGCTCATTATATAAACGAGTATGAATACCATGATGCGTTTTCAAAATTGCATTAGCTAGCGAACTTAGTACTAGTACAGTCATCTTCAAAAATATTGTGGCACTTTTGCATTACATCAAAATAAATAAGCTAAAGAGCTATTATAATTTAGTTGCTGACTTTACCTTAAATGTGTCACCATACTTTTTTACATCCACTCACAGTGTGAAATTGTTTTCCAAATTCCAAACCACGGTTTGAAACATTGTAATGGAAACGAATATTGTTGGAGAGCGTTCGATCGGACGAAGTTTCCAATCAGCTGGTGACAGTTAGATTGGATCCCATATAGATGGAAACCAACTGAAAGCAGAGATTGATATTTAGCCGATTCGTTTTTGTATCTGTTGTTTCGAATGTTTCGGTAGTTATTTAAGGAAGCTGTCATTAAAATACGTTAAAAAGTTAGTGCGGTAAATATAGTTGAGTATGAGAGTGAAATCATAGTTCTGTAACCAAACCATAGTGGAGGCGTAACATACGTGTTCGTTAGTACAGTACGTTTTCAAATTATAGATTAACGGAGGTTGTCGTCTTCTTCTTAGAGCTTATGGTGGTCGTCTTTTTTTATTTATTTGCTCTTGACCCGAGACTAAGCCCGACTGAGTCTACGATGGAGCGAGCTTACCTAGAAGATGCCTGATCACTCTAGCTTTGAAAATTTCTAGTTTGTAATTGCAGGCAAACACTGACGCAGGTAATGAGTTAAACTCTTTATTCGTTGAGAGTGAACTAAAAACCCTGGTCTGATCAACGTATTCAAATAAATATATCAATGATATAAATATAAAGCCAGTCCACTTGAATCACAAAATGGTTTTATGATTACATTAAGGATAGATTTAGCTTACGAAGAGATAATAAGAGGTACTAAAGACAACTTATCGGCTTCTGTCCATTACTTCTTATATAAAAGTATTTCAAAAAGTTTCAGTCATGCTAATATCAGAAGCTCTATTATGTTAGCCTGTAGGTAAATGCAGTAAGAGCGAGTATGAGAGCCGGTGAATTTGGGGTTCTCAAAGAAGTGTATAACTTGCGTAGACGGCACGTCACACTTAGAGAGGGACAGGAGGTGTGGCGAAAAACTTACATACAGAGTGATGCTGACAAATTTAAAGCTACCAAACTCGCACCAAAGTACGAGAAGTGCATTGTGAAGAAAGTCCGGTCACCATTGGTGTACGAACTTATCGGTTATAATGGCAAAGAACTTGGTACGTGGCATATTAAAGACATCAAGGTGTAGGTTCGTCCATAGTCGTAGGTCGTAGCTTAGGTTCCGATAGCCGTAGGACTTGTTTACATGTGTTGTTTGGTCATATTTATTACCAACAATGACGCCAAGGCTAAACCGAGGTTTACTTGGTTTTTGTTTTTTTTATGTAACATACTGGTGCATATTATTTAATGATACTAAAGCGAATTGCTAGTATTCAATAGTATTAAGGAGCCTTGTACTATAGCATTGTTGCTGGTACGGCTCAAGTTAATAGTTGGTAAGGTACTATAGCATTGTTGCTGGTACAACTTATGTTAGTAAGTGCATTTCATTTCGATTTTTCTTAATGCCCGTAAGCATTATAGTAGTAATTACTGGTGCTAGGTATTGTTTTTTGCGATGACGTCCGGCGTACTTCGGTAGCCGTGACCAGCAATCGATAGTTTGTTGTGATTAGGTTCTGTATAGACCTGTCCGCAATTTTTTTTTCCCGGTGTGTACAACCGTGGTTATCATTGTTTTTTTTGTTAGTATGACTTTTCCTCATACAGCAAATAATTATATCAAATAGAAATGCACTAGTCTTAGATTAGTAGGTAGTTTTAGGTAAACTTCTACTGCATAGTTTGGGGTACGAGTCACACTGGATTCACAGTTTGCGCACTCACTGGGGAATTGTATGTAGGTGGTAATCAGCAAACTTATAGCTCGATACTACAGGTATGAAAGAGAGGTAAGTATAAAAGATGATTGTGTGTCAGAGGGGGTTTTGAGTTTAGGACATGCCCGGACAAGCAGGTTTTTTTTGAGTTAGTAGAATAACAGTCCTGGTGGTTGGCTATTCATGGTTTGGATTCACGGAAGAAAGTAAAATTAGGTTGTGGGTATATATATATATATATATTTTTAGTTCGTTGTTTATTTTTGAAACTTTTATTTAGTTTCGTCGTGTTTTTTTTTTCAGATTGGTCGTTGGGTCAGTGTATTTGTTCTTTTCTCTCTCATGAGTGTTTTTTTCTTTTAGCATACCGCTGAGGGCAGCGTAGTTTCTCACGGGTTCGAAACTTTCCGTAGGGGGGAGGGTATTGTAACGTTGCAAATTTCGTGTTAACTCAACAACTTTAATAACCACTAGCGACATCTATGGTTCCCCTTAGGAATCGCGTGAGATACACAAGCGCCTTGCAAGCATCTTTGGTTTTGACGTCATTCAGACTAGCTACGTTCCTTTTTAAAGATCTATGGATCTAGAAGTTTTGTCTGTAATTTAATATTTTGATAATTTTCTTATTCGCGTGGAATTAAATCCACGTTCCTGTTTTTTTATTTTGCTATAAAAAGCAAATATTTTTTTTATTTCCTAAACGTCTTCTCAATGAGATGCGTGAGGAGCGAAACGGAGTTTCGTTTTCGGTGAGGTGTCAGGGTGACAGATGAAGAGCGGATATTTTTTTCCTAGCGGTCTTTGTTACAAGTCGATCAAGAAAAATCGCAAAGAAATATAAGAAGAATCCGGCGGCATCCATGGGATAGCCAAGCCGATTTTGAAGTGTTTGGGAGGCAGAACAAGCAATGAGGTATGCTATTGGTCGGAATAGTTATTTCCGAATTATTTCCAGAAAGATGGTCTGGAACATAACCTCTGATCTGGTGTGCTCTTTTCCTTTCAGCAAGCAGTAAAGATCATGTACTGACCAGCAGAAAGGGTGGGTGGATTTCGGTGCTGTTTAGCAATGAATATTTAGCTGGACGCCCGAGTAAGTTGTTCAATATTTTTGAAAGATGGCCCCCTCCTTTTCCATGTAGCACATGGCTGATGATCAGTCTTTTATTGTGTCGTTTGTTTCAGGTGGGTGTGTTGTTGTTTCGTGCACCGCATGCATGTTGTTGTTTCCTTTTTTCATTGATTCATTGAATTTAATTTGGTTAGATGTACTTTGAAAGAAATTGAAGTACTGCAGATGATGTACAGTGGAGGACACTGAATGCGAATCAACTGGGACTCCGGAAGAGAACATAAGGAGTGCAACCGAACAGGAACCCAGGTTTGCCCACGCCCAAGGTTGGTGCTCTAGCTGTTCCCCTCTGTACCAGCCGTATTTACTCATGTAGACTCCTTCTGAGATTTTTATATAGTATCGTAAAGTTGCAATAATGCTCACCACTCGAACCTAGTAATTCTCTAATTACACGACCCTGTTTCCTTCCAAATTGGTACTCGGCTAATAGTCTCAATCTAGAACTAAGTAGCAGTTCATGTGAAAGGTGCGATTGTTATATTAAGCAAGTACAATAAATGGTACCAATCTGAAGGGAAGTTTTATTTCTCAACATAACAACAGGTGTTTTAGGATTCTCATATAAATTTCTGTAGCCGAGGTAAGACACCCCGTTGCAGTGGCGCCCTTCTCATGGTGGTATTATTGCTTCTTCGAGGGTTTAGGAGCGAACAGCCAATAAAAGAAGCATTTATTTGATGCTGACTGTCCGCTCGTACACTTTCAATTAATTTAACTTAATTTTTTTCATATTGTCTGCTGGTGCTCTTGCTCATTGATTGCTCTGTGTTGTGCTTGTCCTTGTTTTACTTTCCCCTATTGCTTTAATTGTGTTTACCGTTTGTGACTATGTGGATTTTACTCTATAGGAGTAATACATTAATGTTTTTTAAGTAAAACATGTTAGTTTAAAGTGCAGTAGGGATAAACTGCATTGTTGTACACGGGTAATTGTGAAGTGTAACACATTTTTTTTTCTTGCTTTCTTGTTGCACATGATGCACATAATATAACTTAATTTTTTCTTTTCTTTGTGATAGTACAAAGATACATAGTATTGCACTTCCTATTATCTATACCCTGTAAATATCATTTTGCTTTTAAGCTGAGATGCTTAATAACCTTCTTTTTTTTCAAAATTATAAGTAAACAAGGACATTTTAGGCTTTTAATCAAAAATTAAACTTATTATTGGTGGTAAAATTAAAACTTCATTATAAATTCATGCTTTTGTGCTTAATTAAATAAACATTTATCTTGTTAGATGTAAAGAAAAGATAGGTAACTTTCGTTCATACATTGTTTTTCATAAAACATTGCAATTAAAGCATTGATTTTCTGTACTTTGGTGCTTCATGCTTCATGAAGGCATATAACCTGCAACTTCAAATTACACAATTCATGATATTGTGCAGTAATTATTGTGATTATCATTATTAATTAGCTGTAAACATTCCATAACTTTTTCTTAGTGCGAGTAGTGGTTATTTTGTGATTCCTTTTGCTTGAGTGTGTACAACACAAGTTTGCAATTTAGTTCAGTTGTAAAACAGTAATATCATAATTATTTAAAATAAAATCATAAGTTCATAGAATAATTCAGTAGTAACATAACATTTAAAGACATAATTTGTCCAAAAATAAATAAATTTTAACATTTATTGGTTAAATTTAGTTAACTTTAAACAGTAATTTCTTTTGTTGGTAAACATAGTAAATCTTCAAGTAAAAATTACATTCAATAATCTTAGATTTACATAAAATAGTTAAACTTACAGAATAAACAGAATAAATAGTAAGATATACACTAAAACATTATTAATTTATAAAAGAATTAGTGTTTTGTTAATGGTTGATAAGGTAATTAAGATTGATAGGAACGTTCCATTGTCCATCCGCCGTTTTGTGAACGCCTTTATGTTAGCTTGTTATTGGAATAACTTGATAAGAACATTGATTTGTTTTCAACATTGTTTTAATTCGTACCTACAGTTTTTTTTGAAGATTAATGGAACAATAACATATAATAGTAAACAAAAATAGATATTTACGTTGTATACTAGTAGAAATTAAGATACAATTTGGAAACTAGTTTAGAAGGAACCAGATTACTTGCGTATTGAGAATAACATTTGATTTTTTTTTGCAACTGAGTAATATTGCACTTTTTTTACAATGGATACTAAGAACGTTTATTTCCATTCGCTATTAAGCGACGAGCTTGTTTACGAGGTAACAATTAGAGCGGAAACACCCGAGGATACTGTACCTAAAATGAGAAAACAACTTAAGGTACTATGTAGTGAATTTGGCCCGGATGACATTATGAATGACGAAAGGAAGCCCGGTTCTGAACTTCCGATTATTACCGAGAAAGTTAAGGAGTTACAAAACATAATAGAAAACCTCAAGAAATCCAAAGTTGGATACCAGCTAGCCCGTGCTAAAGCGTTATATTGTCACCTATTGCATAGATTGGAGCGACTGACGTGTAAGGAAGCTGTGGACATCGAAATTAAGGCAACTTTAGGTAGCAAGTTACAGTCATGTCTTGTAACTCTGGAGAACATCATGAAGAAGAAGGATGGAGAATCTTCTTCGGGCAGTAGTATGCAAGATGATTTTAGGGAATCAGTCGTTCAATGTTCATCAAAACTTGATGTTACCAAGTGGAACATTAAGTTTGATGGTCGTACTAGTGCTCATTCGTTCTTAGAATTAGTAAAAGAACGCTCGACAGCTTTTTCAGTTAGTGATGCTATGTTGTTTAGGTCGGCGTTTTGTTTTTTCACTGATCAGGCTCTTTTGTGGTACAGAGGTGTTAAAGATCAAGTCTCATCGTGGGAACAGCTCAGTGCTTTATTATTAGAAGAATTTGCACCTGTCGATTACGATTATAGGTTGTTAGGTGAAATTCGCTCACGTACTCAAGGTCAAGAGGAACCTACACACATTTACTTTGCCATTATGAATGGAATGTTTTCACGTTTGAAAAAACCCCTCTCGGAGCAGGATAAACTCGAGATTTTATCGCACAATGTTAGGCCTTCGTTTACAGAACAACTAGCTTTGCACGATTTCAATACAATTGAACAACTTAAAAACATGTGTAGGAAAATTGAATCGGCGCGACAGAAATCTAGTCTTTTTACAGAACCACCAAAACAATCCGAGATAAACCCCGAGTATGTATACAAGGGTAAACAAACGGCCAAGCCGGTTCACGCCGTGTATCATCAACCAAAACCTACTTCTAACAACGTACAAAGACAAACACGGTTTTCAAACCAGAAACAATTTTGTTTTAGGTGCAAGGTTGATACACATAACACAAAGGCATGTACCGATAAGAGATTGTTATGCTTTAGGTGTGGTGAATTAGGCTATGCCAGTAGCAATTGTCCGAAATGTAGACGAAACGGTAACTTTTCAAAAAACTAAAGTTCCCAAACCGTAGTAGATCATTTCCGAAGAATGAGGTCGCTTCTTCGGATAGTAAGCAGTGGTTAGACAACGTGCGAAAATATTTTGAATGTAACAACGTTACTTCGGTTTGGTTTGAGCCTAACAAAAATGATATTCGACCATATTTAAACGTGAATATTTTAGATTTGACTGTTTGTGGTTTATTGGATTCTGGAGCTGCTATTTCAATCGTAGGAAATGGAGCTCACGAACGCTTTATAAAACTGGGTTACACATTGGAAAATTCCAATGATTCAGTTACAGTTGCGGATGGGTCCGTTTGTAAAACTATAGGCTATTTATCATTGCCAATCTCCTTCAAGAGGGTGACTAAAGTTATTAAATTTCATGTCATACCCTCAATTATTTCTAATATTATTTTCGGAGTAGATTTTTGGACAAAATTTAAATTGATGCCTGAAATATTTGATAACATTACTTATAGTGAAGCACCAAATGATTTTATATCATCCTCTAGCGGTGTCGACAAGCCAGTAAATTTTGTGCAACCTTTTAATAATTTGACTTCGGATCAACAAGAGCTAGCAGAAATGATGATAAAACAATTTCATGGAATTTCTTTTGAATGTAAGGGTTTAGGTAGAACTCATTTAATTCAGCATACTATTGATACTGGTGACGCTTCACCGATTAAATGTAGACCGTACCCCTTGTCTCCTGAAAAATCTAAGGAACTCCATAAGGAAGTGGATAAAATGCTCGCGCTCGATGTTATCACTCCAAGTGAAAGCCCATGGAACAACCCTGTCCTTATGGTTCCCAAATCAGATGGAACATGGCGGTTTTGTTTGGATTGTCGTAAGCTGAATGCAGTCACTAAAGGTGATGCCTATGCCATCCCTTACATTCCACAGATACTAGACAGCCTTAGGAATGCTAAGTACATAAGCTCTGTCGATTTTAAATCTAGCTTTTGGCAGATTAAATTAGATGAACAGTCCCAAGAGAAGACTAGTTTCACTGTTCCTGGTAAGGGACTGTACAAATTTAAGGTAATGCCATTTGGTTTGTGTGGAGCACCTGCTCGGCAACAAAGACTCATGGATATGCTCTTTGGAACGCCATTTTGTAGTGACATAACTAAAGGAATGATCTTTGTTTACGTTGATGACGTCATAATCGTGGCTGAGGATTACGACACGCATTTATTGCTGTTAAAACGTCTTCATCAACGCATAGAAAGTGCTAATCTGACGATAAATTTTGAAAAAAGTAAATTCTTTCGTAGTTCTTTAAAATATTTAGGCTATGTTGTTGATGAGTGCGGGTTAAGGACAGATCCGGATAAAGTGCGTGCAATTTTAGAATTCCCTGTACCAAAGTCCTCCAAAGAGGTAAAAATGTTCTTAGGAACCTGCTCATGGTACCGTAGATTTATAAGAAATTTCTCGGCAATAGCAGCACCGTTGAACGCTCTGACCAGCACAAAAATCAAATTTGTTTGGAACCCCGCAGCTGAAGAAGCTTTTGAGTCATTGAAAAATTGTTTGGTTTCCGCGCCCGTTTTATCTTGTCCCGATTTTGACAAACCATTCGCTGTTCATTGCGACGCTTCAAGTTATGGCATAGGTGGTATGTTAACACAAAATATTGATGGTGAAGACCATCCTATTGCTTATACTAGCAGATCCCTTAATAAGAATGAGCGTAACTACAGTGCAACCGAAAGAGAAGCATTAGCTGTGGTTTTTGCGGTAGAAAAATTTGAACCGTATTTGGGTACCAGACCCTTTAACGTTGTTACTGACCATGCGTCTCTCAAGTGGTTCATGAATTTAGAAAATCCAACTGGACGACTAGCTCGCTGGGGTTGCCGTTTATCGCAATTCACCTTTACCATCGAGCATCGAAAGGGAAAGGATAATGTGGTGCCAGATGCCCTCTCTCGTTTGCTGAAAGTGGAGGCGATTGATTCTCCAGTTTCAGTAGAAGATGACGGGTGGTACAAGAAAATTTTTGATGGTTGCACATCTCGCCCAACAAATTATTCCAATTACCGAGTAGAGAATGGAAAACTGTACAGGTTCAGTAAGGGTAAATATACTCTGACGAATGAGTTCGACTGGAAAGAAGTTGTGCCGAAAAGTAAGCGTGTGCCGGTCATTTCCGAAAACCATGAACCTCCTACTTCAGGTCACCTCGGTGTATTTAAAACGCATCGCAGGTTAAGTTTAAGGTACTATTGGCCAGGAATGTACCGTGATGTCACTGCCTTCATAAGGAACTGTGCTACTTGTTCAGCGTATAAGCACAAGACAACTGTTACACCAGGACTCATGGGTCAACCTAAGCAGTGTTACAGACCATTCCAAGCGTTGTCGATAGATTTGGTTGGACCGTTACCCAAATCTCGTTCGGGTTACATTCATCTCTTAGTAGTTACATGCTGTTTTTCAAAGTACACTATGTTATTCCCACTTCGACGTGCTACTAGCGCAAATGTGGCCAAAAGCTTCGAGAACTATGTTCTTCTAGCGCACGGAATTCCTGAAACCGTAATTACCGACAATGGGGTTCAATTCACGGGATCAGAGTTTCGTGGTCTGCTGGGGAGATACAACATTCCTCGCGTCCACTATGGCCCAAGGTACACGCCGCAGATTAACTTAGTGGAAAGGTATAATAAGACAGTCATGACAGCTGTCTCATCATATGTTAAGGATGACCATCGTACTTGGGATTTGCAATTGTTTAAAATCCAATTTGCGTTGAACAGCGCTGTTAATGAGACCACTGGGTTCTCACCTTTCTTTTTGGTTCACGGCAGGGAACCTGTTATTAATGGGACTTTTTATAAGCAGACAGACGACTGCGAGTACGACGTAGCGATGCCAAGGGAAGAGTATGCCGGTGAATTTGGGGTTCTCAAAGAAGTGTTTGAGAAGGTACGCGCAAATATTTTGAAAGCTCATGCTACCAATGCCAAGTATTATAACTTGCGTAGACGGCACGTCACACTTAGAGAGGGACAGGAGGTGTGGCGAAAAACTTACATACAGAGTGATGCTGACAAATTTAAAGCTACCAAACTCGCACCAAAGTACGAGAAGTGCATTGTGAAGAAAGTCCGGTCACCATTGGTGTACGAACTTATCGGTTATAATGGCAAAGAACTTGGTACGTGGCATATTAAAGACATCAAGGTGTAGGTTCGTCCATAGTCGTAGGTCGTAGCTTAGGTTCCGATAGCCGTAGGACTTGTTTACATGTGTTGTTTGGTCATATTTATTACCAACAATGACGCCAAGGCTAAACCGAGGTTTACTTGGTTTTTGTTTTTTTTATGTAACATACTGGTGCATATTATTTAATGATACTAAAGCGAATTGCTAGTATTCAATAGTATTAAGGAGCCTTGTACTATAGCATTGTTGCTGGTACGGCTCAAGTTAATAGTTGGTAAGGTACTATAGCATTGTTGCTGGTACAACTTATGTTAGTAAGTGCATTTCATTTCGATTTTTCTTAATGCCCGTAAGCATTATAGTAGTAATTACTGGTGCTAGGTATTGTTTTTTGCGATGACGTCCGGCGTACTTCGGTAGCCGTGACCAGCAATCGATAGTTTGTTGTGATTAGGTTCTGTATAGACCTGTCCGCAATTTTTTTTTCCCGGTGTGTACAACCGTGGTTATCATTGTTTTTTTTGTTAGTATGACTTTTCCTCATACAGCAAATAATTATATCAAATAGAAATGCACTAGTCTTAGATTAGTAGGTAGTTTTAGGTAAACTTCTACTGCATAGTTTGGGGTACGAGTCACACTGGATTCACAGTTTGCGCACTCACTGGGGAATTGTATGTAGGTGGTAATCAGCAAACTTATAGCTCGATACTACAGGTATGAAAGAGAGGTAAGTATAAAAGATGATTGTGTGTCAGAGGGGGTTTTGAGTTTAGGACATGCCCGGACAAGCAGGTTTTTTTTGAGTTAGTAGAATAACAGTCCTGGTGGTTGGCTATTCATGGTTTGGATTCACGGAAGAAAGTAAAATTAGGTTGTGGGTATATATATATATATATATTTTTAGTTCGTTGTTTATTTTTGAAACTTTTATTTAGTTTCGTCGTGTTTTTTTTTTCAGATTGGTCGTTGGGTCAGTGTATTTGTTCTTTTCTCTCTCATGAGTGTTTTTTTCTTTTAGCATACCGCTGAGGGCAGCGTAGTTTCTCACGGGTTCGAAACTTTCCGTAGGGGGGAGGGTATTGTAACGTTGCAAATTTCGTGTTAACTCAACAACTTTAATAACCACTAGCGACATCTATGGTTCCCCTTAGGAATCGCGTGAGATACACAAGCGCCTTGCAAGCATCTTTGGTTTTGACGTCATTCAGACTAGCTACGTTCCTTTTTAAAGATCTATGGATCTAGAAGTTTTGTCTGTAATTTAATATTTTGATAATTTTCTTATTCGCGTGGAATTAAATCCACGTTCCTGTTTTTTTATTTTGCTATAAAAAGCAAATATTTTTTTTATTTCCTAAACGTCTTCTCAATGAGATGCGTGAGGAGCGAAACGGAGTTTCGTTTTCGGTGAGGTGTCAGGGTGACAGATGAAGAGCGGATATTTTTTTCCTAGCGGTCTTTGTTACAAGTCGATCAAGAAAAATCGCAAAGAAATATAAGAAGAATCCGGCGGCATCCATGGGATAGCCAAGCCGATTTTGAAGTGTTTGGGAGGCAGAACAAGCAATGAGGTATGCTATTGGTCGGAATAGTTATTTCCGAATTATTTCCAGAAAGATGGTCTGGAACATAACCTCTGATCTGGTGTGCTCTTTTCCTTTCAGCAAGCAGTAAAGATCATGTACTGACCAGCAGAAAGGGTGGGTGGATTTCGGTGCTGTTTAGCAATGAATATTTAGCTGGACGCCCGAGTAAGTTGTTCAATATTTTTGAAAGATGGCCCCCTCCTTTTCCATGTAGCACATGGCTGATGATCAGTCTTTTATTGTGTCGTTTGTTTCAGGTGGGTGTGTTGTTGTTTCGTGCACCGCATGCATGTTGTTGTTTCCTTTTTTCATTGATTCATTGAATTTAATTTGGTTAGATGTACTTTGAAAGAAATTGAAGTACTGCAGATGATGTACAGTGGAGGACACTGAATGCGAATCAACTGGGACTCCGGAAGAGAACATAAGGAGTGCAACCGAACAGGAACCCAGGTTTGCCCACGCCCAAGGTTGGTGCTCTAGCTGTTCCCCTCTGTACCAGCCGTATTTACTCATGTAGACTCCTTCTGAGATTTTTATATAGTATCGTAAAGTTGCAATAATGCTCACCACTCGAACCTAGTAATTCTCTAATTACACGACCCTGTTTCCTTCCAAATTGGTACTCGGCTAATAGTCTCAATCTAGAACTAAGTAGCAGTTCATGTGAAAGGTGCGATTGTTATATTAAGCAAGTACAATAAATGGTACCAATCTGAAGCGAAGTTTTATTTCTCAACATAACAACAGGTGTTTTAGGATTCTCATATAAATTTCTGTAGCCGAGGTAAGACACCCCGTTGCAAGCTCTTAGGCAAATATTACATTGCACCGCGCTCCGTCGCAGATTCTGCTTGCGCTGTGCAAATGGCACCGCGCGGAGACGTATTGTCAGTGTGTTGCGGTGCGTGTGCTTTTCAGACAAACTGAGGTACATGGCTTTAAAGAATAAATCTGTTATCTTACTGCTTTGGTGGCATGATTAACAGGGTAGGCTACAAAAGCAAATGGGGTCCGAAAACAGAGTAAGACCCTAGACCCAAGAGGCTAATAGGCCGTAAGGAACTAGGAGTGCAGAAATAGGCCAGCGTAATTGTGTACTCGTAAACTACTCCGAGTGTCGTAACTTGGTTATAGTGAGGATATAGAGCGCTCTGACGTGCCTGGATTAGAGTAAATGAAGGCGAATAGGATAGAAGGATAGTTACAGGCGAAGGAGAAGTGCCTATACAGTATACTGAGTATACAATAATAAGTTGGCTGAGAGTTGACTACAATAGATGTTAGATTCAATAGATATTAACCAATGCATACACTATAAATATTCTTTTGAGGTGCCATTTCGATAACTCGAGCTAAAAGGCCTGCTCAGATAGACGCTCATATTATGAAATATTTTGAAAGTAAAATATATTTTTGGTCGCTTTATTTGAATTTAAATATCATAGAAATCAGTAAAAGTAAATTTTGTTCAATTAGATAAAGTTTTCTCTAACATTATAGGAATTACAAATAGCACTACCACATAAGGAAAATATGATTTCGTCTCAAGATCAGAGACTAGACGAGCAATATTTGATATCTGGTAATATCATTGGTTATAATGCAAAACAAATAAGCAGTTTTTAATGTGCAAGACCTGGAAATTGGAGCTATCACTCAGGAAGTAGACATAGGCAATGTCTTTAGGTCTTAAACTACTACTAACTTCATAGCAAGGTAATCATGAAATTAAGTACATAACATTGAAAAATCAATTTTAAAATTATATTTTTCAGTTTCAGTCCAGCTAGGGAGGACACCCTCCCAAGCTTTCATTGGAGGGTTGTTCACAAAACTTTAAACTAATGAAGTTTGTTGACAGGTGACAGGAGACGTCAGGTTCAGGTTATTCTTTTTTTTTGCTTTTGAAATTGGTGATTTACCACGGCATGATGAAGACATGCTGCATGTTAAATTGCTGGACAAAAAAAAACATATAATTATGATTGAACTTCACTTATGGTAAGTTCGTTTAATCACACAATGTTTAGATACTAGTATAACAAGAGCAGATACCACATTTCCTAAACAATAAAAAGGTCAGTACTTTAAAACTACTTAAAACTAAACTATGTACTCAAAGTTTAATTTGCTAAAAGCGAATATTTTAGGTAATATCAGTAACAACTACTCGTACAAGGCAATTCATTTATAGCAACGCATTTTAATCAGAAAAAAACTCAACTCAAAATGTGACTCATTAAATTAATATTCAATTTAAGAAGAGTGGATACTTTACTCATGTAGAAACTAGATAATTTAAGGAGTGAGCTGTCTGTTTTTTTGTGTGCTGTAGTTGAGGGGAGATCCAATATGGCGGCATGTTTACCAAACTTGCGAGTTCGCGTTTTGACTGATTATGCAGTAAATGAGTTTTAATTTGAGTGACAGCGGTAGTTTGAAAGTCAACTTGGTCTGAGTTTGAGAGGCATTTCAAAAATTTCCTCACTGCATGTTTGCGATAAAAAGCTAGATAAACGTGAAGTAGATTCTTCCTTTTTTGTCGTGCTTTGTAGGATTAAACATTCAAGTGAGTACAAATGTATACTACACCGTTACAACAGATTAATAGTCCTCCTGGCCGATTTCGACCACGGCGGTATTATACAGGAGATATTATAGTGCACAAGTGTGAGCGCAATACACAGGTGCATTCACTGTTCCATCACTCTCAAAGTTCGGTGAGACGGCAATCCGACATGACCGGAGAGAGACCAGGCGCAGGACCAACGGCTTAACGTGCTTTCCGAGACACGGGGCTGTGTAACACCGCCAACTTCCTGACTCCGAGCTGTTTTTGAGAAATTCATGTCAGAAAATCTCAGAAACAATTTTGACACACAGCATATAAAATGTATAATTAACGTTTTGATTAAGTAATTATCTAAATGATACTACGTAGTAACTAAGTAATTTTAAAGGAATTCCACTCTACTTCTGCAACCGCAACTTAAAGCTGTTACTTAAGTTTTAAATTATCCTTACGTGTGGCCTATCAAATATCAAGCAATAGTCATATTATAACGGCAGGAACCCTCAAAAGGTCCCTTAAGTTACTATTATAATCCATGCCAAATGTGTATTTAATTTTTATTACTTATTCTATGACGTCCATACTATTTTTTGGACCTAATTTTGTCCCCCTGAAAGTGTCCATTAAATTAACGTAGTTGTTCACCAACTTCGTAACGTGTGGGTCGTCACTTGTTTCATTAAATCATTACAGAGATTCCTCCGAGGTGTGGACGTCGCACGAGCAGCAGTGTTGCTAGGAACTAGTTTATTTTTGTACAGAGCTGTACTACAAAACATTTCACCGAACTTTGAGAGTGATGGAACAGTGAGTGCACCTGTGTATTGCGCTCACACTTGTGCACTATAATATCTCTTGCGCAGTTGGCTGATCTCTGTTGAGATTGGCCGCCGTGTGGTCGAAATCGGCTAGGAGGACTGTTTGTTACAAAACATTTATTGAAGTATATTTAATGTCCTGTTACTTTTGCCAAAGAGAGAGTGAGAGGTAAAGTTTATTTGTGATACAAGAAATGTCTATTACCTTGTATAGTTTGCTGGCGTTGTATTGAAGTAATTTCAATTGCCTAAAGCCGAAGTAAGTTACATGCATTAATTACTCAGCCATAAAATTAGTAAATATAAAAGAGGTAAAGTAAAAAAAAAATCTAGGCACAACTGAATCACTTCTTTTGACCGGCATTTCCATATGTTTGGTTTTCCATTAAGAAAATAAAGTAAATGGAAATTCTGAAAAATCAATCAACCACCACCAACTTGTTTTGTCTGAAAAGCCTGAATTTCTTACAACCACCCAAACCTAGCAACACTGGCCAGCAGTCTCTAGTGACAAAATTGCTATTAGGGAGATTCTCGCCTAATGGAAGAGTAATTGGCTACTTCGCCGGCTAATGGACGATTACAACGAGGCGTAGATTGCGACGGAGTTATAACGCCGTTACGGCCTTTTAGCGATGCGGAGATGAGAACGAATTTGTAAGTGTAGTCAAGAAATTCACTACACCTTGCGTGGTAACGAATGACAAGGAGTAGGCATCTATTCGACAGTAAGTACCACTGTGACCAAAAACCAAACAAACAAACCAAACCAAATAAAAAAAAGAGAAGGTTATCTAAATATATTTAAAACTCAAAGGTGACTGACTGACTGACATAGTGATCTATCAATGCACAGCCCAAACCACTGGACGGATTGGACTGAAATTTGGAATGCAGGTAGCTACTATAATGTAGGCATTCGCTAGGAAAATAATACCGAAATGCCGACGGGAACAGGAAATAAACGCAGACGAAGTTGCGGGCGACCGCTAGTTAGGGAAATAAACTGCTACAGTCACTGCCCTAATTTCAGCACTGAAAGTAACATGAAACACATGCCGTTTGACGTCATTACTTTTGCCTCATTTCTGAATTCGCTGTATCAGCCTGTTCCTTCGGAAAACATATCAATCACTCATTGTTCGCGGCAAAAAGGGTGTAACATAAATGTTATACGTTTTGTTCTTTGCTTGGGATGTAAGTTGCTGAATAAGAGGCATAAAAGGGTGTTTAATTTTTATTATCATGATGCACAAGTTGTGTTACCAATAGCATCTAAATAATCTTGTTTAAGCAGTTTAAACATAAGTTACACCACGAATTAATAAATAGATAAATATACAACAACATCACATACATCGATCTGACTCCGTGGTAAGTAGCTTAAGCACTTGTGTTACAGATATTAAAGTCAACAGTGGTATTACAAAAAAACTAAAATACATATAACACCTAGACCAGTACAAATAGACATGTCTATGCACACAAATGTTTTTCAGTACGGGGATCGAACCCGCGACCTCTTGGTTAATAGTCAACTTCTTGAACGTTACACCAAAGTGGTCTTCAAATGAATAATGCAGCTTTCACACTTCAGTATAGGGTAAGCTTTCAAATCATTTCAAGCTATCTATTAATCAAATGCTGTAGCAATAGCATAAGTGCAAACTAGACATCACGACAGGGTAATCTCTTGTAATGAGTTTTTGCAACAAGAATGGCCAAGCTGATGTGCTGTACTTCCAGTCAATTAAAAAAAAAGTGTATTAAACCTTGACTACATCTAGTTAACCAGTCAAATAATACAGAAGTTCACCTCATATCAGGTGCTATTTTCTTAACAGCCTGCAAAAGGTTCATTCGTTCAGAACAGGTAAGGATATCAAACACTGAGCTCTGCGGAGAGCGGCTGAGAGCTCAGTCCACAGAGCAGGCAATATTTGCTAATCTCGATCAGCCTGCGTGTTTGTCTGGCCTTTTTTAGTCGATGATTTCTCAGCGGTTCCGTGAAAAGCTATTTTCATTTACGGATTTGTTCTTTAAGTGTTGAAAAGTAGAAGTGGACCTGGGAAAGTGCTATGATGTCTCTCCTCTATAAGTTTGTTTGGAAATTTAATTGTCGAAGCTCGGGGACTTGATAAACCTCAATGCGCCTTTCCAGCATATGATTTCTAAGCGGTTCCGTGAGATAGACAGAGAAAAATAATACAAAGAAAGATGCACAATTTAGGCGATCTTATTGCTAAGAGCGATCCCTTACAGATATCTATCGGATTAAGGATATTGTTATTTACGGGAGAGTTGGGTGCAAATGTCATATCTATATTACCACAACATAAGTCATCATTTTAATTTTAAATTATGTATCCAAAAATATAAAATTTTATGTTACATTAACATACAAATATTACTATATAAACTAAATATACCTACAAAAAAATAAAAATTAAAAAATAACATGTCAATATGACAATATTATTAGCGATTTGTTCTAAAAGCGTTGAAGAGTAGGAATCAACCTGTACCAGCGATGCTATACTTATTAATAAGTTTATTTGGAAATTTTTATGTTAAAGCTTGATTTAAAAACTCAATCCTAGCTTACTACGACTTTACTGCTTGAGCCGCTTTACCAACTACGTGTCTTAATTAAATTGGTCACTAATTGCCATGGAAAAAAGTTTTAATTCAGTCTTATTTGTTTTTGTATCAGTCGTTTAGGAACAGATAAATCTATTCAAAGTATTAATTTTAACCTACTAATTTAATTCAATTTAAAAGAATAATAAATAATAGTTTAAAAAAAACAAAATAAACACGCTTTTATTGCTTACTAAAATAGAAAATAATTAAAAAGATAAAATAGAAAATAATTAAAAATATAAAATAATAAAAGAAAATAATTTCTGAGCACATGGAATTTATATTACAGTAGAGTAAAAAGCGTTTTAATTAAACTATTTTTTTTATTTTATTTTTTTAGTTAATAAGGATAATGGAAAACTCTTATCAAAATATTGCATTGTCATCGGTACTTGATACGTGTGCAAAGTTTCTAATAATATAATAATCCGATTTCTGGAATTAGGTGAAAATTGAGATCAAAATTCCATTACATACACCCCGATCTAATAAAAGCGTGTTAGAAATAAACATAATTTAATAACTTAGTTTGTAACTAAATATAATAATATAATATAATATAATATAAATATAAATAGGATAGTCAATGAAAATGACACGCGTTTCTACTTACTAGGAGGTCTTATCTTATATTCTAGCCGTGTTCATTACCATAATTGGGCACTACTGCAGTCTCTATCTTAATTTGATATTAACATACAAGTACCGTAAATGGGTACAGTCCGCCAAAACCACGTTGCAGGCTCTCCAAATCAGTTTTAATAAAAACTACGTAGGGTGAAACCTTTATTATAATCAAGCTTCACCTTTATCTTATACCTCTACGGCTCTCTGAAGATTTTTTTATTGCTGGGTGTTAGATGACGATTAACTATTGGTATTGATAGATGTGTAGATCTAATTATTTTTCAAAATATGGTCATTGAAATAGAAAGAAATAAAAGTAGTTTTGCATAGCTGCCAATATAATTTATGATATTGCTTTACCCTCAATAGTAGTAGCTCCAAGAAGATAGAAAAAAAATACAAAAGACAGCGCTCCTATTGTGTGGAAAACAATTATTATATACCCACTATGCAATTTGGGCTCCTGAACATTTGAGTAACACACCAAAATAGGACATTGAAATTTTTGTCGTTAGTTTGCTTTATTCAGATATTTATATTCATTTATTTAGTAGTCGTGCAATTTTTTAGTCGTATACTAAAAAATTGCACTCATAACTTAGTAACCCTTTCAGTTTGGGTATTGCAAAAATAAATTAATATTTATAAAAAAATATTAGAGGGCTATTATTATTAGTTTTCTTATCATAATTATAATAATAACACTTACAAGTATTGCATTTTAGACTTACAGTGACTAAAGTTATCACATTATCAGAAGAACTTAAACAATAAAAATAAACAGTTGGTTATTTTTTATCTATATGTTTGTATTTAAAATAAATAAATAAATATTTCACAACAATCACACCAATTGTCTAGTCCCAAATTAAGCTACGAGGCTTGTGTTATGGGTAGATACTAGACAA
The DNA here is from genome assembly GCA_963921415.1 of Pyrausta despicata. Classification (NCBI taxonomy): domain Eukaryota; kingdom Metazoa; phylum Arthropoda; class Insecta; order Lepidoptera; family Crambidae; genus Pyrausta; species Pyrausta despicata. The sequence goes on along the minus strand of OY992855.1, from coordinate 12,240,641 downwards.
CGGATAAACATACTTAAATACTTTTTTTTGTAAATAAATACATATTATACATAGAAAACACCCAGACCAGTACAAACACACATGTTCATGCACACTTATGCTTGTACTGTGCGGGGATCGAACCCGCGACCCTTGGTTTAGAAATCCGACCTGTAGACCACTTGGTGCACCAAGTGGTCGTCATCAAGTTATCATTTATGTCGTTGTTTTTATCTATTTGGGTGTCAAGTTATTATGCATGTCTTAATTCTTGTTTTATTAGTTGCGTATCACTTATTAGGTTATTTTCACTGGTGGTGACTGTACAACTGCATAGCACCGTCCAGTTAGCCGACGATCCTCGCACGCGAGCGTGTATGCAGTTAAATTCGGCGCTTGGTTCGGTAATAACAAAAACAAAAGAACCAACACCCATTCGCCTCTTCCAAATTACTCGAGTTGCGTAATAAGCGGGGGCACGTGTGTTGAATAACCGGAGCCATCGGGAACGTTAGGGCTGGCACTTGACAGTTTTCAGATTGTCTAATGAGATACCAAACTGATTTGATTACACTCGTTGATAATGCGTTATGAGAGATATCCAGATTACAACGTCTAAACATCTAGCTAGTCATCAACCGCTACGTTCTCAGGTTCCTAACAGTTTTAAGGTATTCGCATAAACATTCCTAAAAGTAAATATTCCTTCATTGGCACTTGTAAACTTTTTTTTAAATTAAATTATTACGTGAATTCGATCAAGGCCAATACTAAGGTCAGTCACTCATTTCCATCCAGCACACGCTATAGTGGTTACATGTGTAGTTTTTCAAATACATCTACATGTAATGCACAAAATGTTTGCGGTTTGTGTTGTTTTTGCTGTCCTAGCGGAAATCAACTTAGACAACCGTCGTCATAGACCTTTCTTAAACAGTTCGTCATATATATTTAATGTATATTAGTATATATATTATGTGTATTTATAAATATGTATTCTTATATTATTTTATTGTATATTATTATTTTTGTGTTTTCTCTTTTATTCATTTTGTCGCACCGCCTACAAATCGTTTCTGCTTAGCCCAAAGGTATGACTGGTAGAGAATGCCCTACGGCGTTAAGTCCACCTTTTGTCCATAGTTTTGTTGTGCAATATAGCTTAAATAAATAAACTAATAAATAATCATAAAATAGACATTGCAGTATCTGTTTGATTGTTTAGTTCGATTTTTGACAACCTTGAACTTCACAGCCCTGCAAGAAACGTTATAACCTGCCCTGTTACTGCGATAACGGCGGCAGATGCCAGTTAGCTTCATTGTTGATGGTTCCCATTTTCATATAAACTGCAATCAATTTTGAATAGTAGTGAAAACAGCTTCCAACTACCAATTTTGAATATGATAGTTTTGTTATTATATTTTCTTATTATAAGAACAGTCAGCTTAATCAATAACTTGCTTGTCATGCTTGTAAAGGCATGTCGAAGGTAGACATGAAAGAAAAAACCGGTCAAGTGCGAGTTGGACTCGCGCACCGAGGGTTCCGTACAAACCTGTAGATAAGGAGTAGTAACTTTGAAATTTTCAAAATTGTTAAAAATATTTTTCAAAATATTTTTTTTTATATGATGAAACTGAAAATTTACGGTTTTCGTAATTTTTACTATATCTGTACTATAGGACGTGACTTCGTACCAAATTTCAAGATTCTGATTCCCGTGCGAGTTTCGAAAATTTGCGGAAATTTGCGGCCTAAATGTATCTTTTGATTGCCTTGGCTTAAAAGGTTGATTTTTCTACAGCTTCCAGGGTCAGTAGACCTAAGTATCATATATAAATTTCAGTTTAATACCTCCACGCGTTTCTGAGAAAAACGGTCTTGACAGACGGACGGACGGACGGACGGACGGACAACAAAGTGATCCGTTTTTCTCTTTTGAGGTACGGAACCCTAAAAAGAGAGTAAGTAAATTGAAATGAATTCATATCTTTCTTAAAACTACGAAAGAAACTCATTGTTTTTAAAAAAGCATCCAAATTAAAAAAAAGCGTTCGACAAAACTTTTTAATTTTCAAGACCACTTCATAAACTCGCGAACTTTCACAACTTGGCTTTGCATTCAATTTTAAGAAAGCCAAGCAGTCGTTGCATAGTATTTTGTAAGCAGAATGGCTCGGGTTTTTGCCAGAAGGAATTTTCTTGTGAACATTTTATGACCGCTCGAGTTCGTCAAGTGTTCGTCTAGTACTTAACTATGTGAAGCAGCCAAGTATTTAGTTCTCACTGGCCATATAAGGCTGCTTTTCATGTCCAGCTAGACCTCTTAAGCCAAGAAATTCCGAGCGAAATTTTCGTGAGACCCTTTAACATGCATGGTTTAAGTTTGTTTTAAATTTTAGGTTTTTTATTTTATTTCGCAATTAACGTTCATAATTTTTGATTGTATGTCATAAAAGTGACACAGGATGCAATAACCCTTCTTTTGATTATAGATGTGATGTAAACTAAGCACCGCAATTGTTAAATTCTATTTACTTTCGCCAACTTACACAAATAGAAAACAATACCTTCAAATCCTTCTCGTCTCATACCGTTACGATTACATTCGTAAAACTGCTATCCCTTTGTAAAAGCGTAGAAATACTTTATGAGTCCCCAGTTGGTCGATACTCGATGCTTAGAAAGTGAATTATCCGCGAGGGAGAAAAGGCAAACAGAGCCCACCCGAATAAATACGACTAACAACTTACACGTAGGCAATCATTTCGTTAAGGAACTACGCGTTGAGTTATTTCAGCTAGTGCGAGCAAGTAGGGGAAGTTGGTCAACAAATCACTATTATGTCAACTTGTAGTGGACTCCGCGGAGTGCGGTGGAAACTCGTAAATCGTAAGGGTATATTTCTAAAGTTTTTTCCGCAGACTGAAGTGTGGAGGACGGAGCTAGTAGCTACTACTTTTGTTCAGTAGGCCATTGCATTGTTTGATCCCTTGGGCTGCGTTGTGAGTCAAAATATCTGAGTTACATTTTCATTGAACTTACACAAAAAGATGTTATTGGGTTGCTTTATCACATTGTAGTTAAATTAAACAAACCATAAGAGGTACAAATAAAAAAAAAAACTAAAAATTTGTTTTAGATTAATTTCCTAAAAATATTAATGAACGATTTAGATACAAAATTTAGAAAGAATAGAAAAGTTTTTCTTTGAAAATGATCATGAATAATCTGGAAAAGCCTTAATGTCGTCTTACGTGAGTAAGGGTAAAAATATTTCCTAAACTTCAACTATTCTCACTGGACTGGTTAAGTAACAAAATTATAAAACTTTCAATACTTCTCTTAATCCATTCCGTGATTAACGTAGTTTCAATTCGTGCTATTAACTTGAAACCACCTGAGCTGTGGTCGGTCTTAACTTAGTTTTTTATTTTCTCAAACCTCTAACTCCCAAGAAGTCCAACTCACGTTCGGGACTAAGGGAAATAAATCCAGGATTCCCCGTAAAACTAATACGTTTCGAAACGCGAGTAAATACAAAGGTAACCATTGGAAATTATTGAACAGGAAAGTGGGAAAAGTAAATTAGTGGTGGCTATATTAGATTGCACAGCTAAACCCATTTTAGAAAGGCGTTAAAAAACATCTTATAGTACGCCCGAAAACCAAAAATAGTTTTTGAGATATGTGTACAAGGTAACACACTAATTCAAAAACAATTTACCTACCTCATTATAAAAATATGAATAAAACGTTTTCAAGTGGCAAAGTGCAGGGCTTTCGCTAGTTCCTGCGACTGACGCCACTGAATGAAATCAGCTAATTTGAATATGGGTAAACACTGGTGAAACCGAAACAGCATCCACTTACGTGCAGGAAATTCGGATCCAACTAACTGTTACTGCTCCCCCATGTTCCCGCTATCACAATATCACAACAACTAAGGTTGCTCACGAGCGAGCACCTTCAGTGTAAGTTTCGTCCGTCACGGCTCACGGCCCGCCAAGTTGGGTATTTCCGCTCGGAAGCCACAAACTCGGTCCTTTGTCCTGAACATTGCACTGCCGTTACTTTCAAAGCCGTATCCGAATTTCAACCGAAGCTATCCCTGTCACTCTTACAAGTGTGACTATGCAAGTGAATGATCTGAGGAGACCTGAAAGTAAGAACAAAACGTTAGGTACTATGGCCTCAGTTTACACTGCGAGCATTCCACTTGACTTGAGGCTCATGCATTACCGAATGCAATTGGTTACTTCGAATTGCACTTGAATAAGGACTTATCTCTGCTTAAAGTTAGTTTAGTAATTAATCAACGTAAAATTGAGTATTAGTAATCGATAATTATGAAGCATAATTGTATTAAAATAGTCTTTGACACTCACTAAAAACGAACCGAATATGCTTCAATGATTGCTTTGATTCTAGAAATTATTAGTAAAAAAGTGAAAAGAATTGTAATACCTACAATGCATCGTAATAATCGTTATTATTGTATAGCATAACTCTGCCTTGTAAACTAAACATTTTATGGCCGTTATCTAACAAAAATTGTTGTTGCAGTCTGCGTGGGCTATTTTTAATGAAATCAAATATTCCATGCATAAAGCGTTTCAAATATTTGTTTTTGTTGCCCTACACATTCAATTTCGTACAAAACTTCTACTAAATTTTAAAAGCGAAACAATTTGTGTGTTGATGTAGAATAAACACTTAAGAATTTTCAATCACTTTTGATATGTAGATTTTTTATTCCATAGAATGACATATATCGCATATATAACTAAGCCAGGTAGTAAAAGTTTTAAACTAATAATACATTAACAAAAAATTAATCAATGTCCTTATATAATAAAAGAAAAAAATTGCAGCATAATCTAAAAAAGCTCCAATCATATCATCTCATCAGCCTATATACGTCCCACTGGGCACAAGCCGTATCTCACTTTGAGGTAGTACGAGCCATTACTCTACCGCGCAGGTTCAGTGCGGTTTGGTGGACGGGTTGTTTGTAAGATAAGTGACCGACAACTGTCAGATGTTATTAAGCCGTTCAAGGGCTCCTGACCAGGCTTTACGACTAATATCTATCCATATTAACCAGTAACTTTTTTTAACATCAGGGAAACGCTGTTACGCATACCCGACAGCCGCGGGGGCAGGGGTTATGTGGGACTCCAGGTCTTAGAGAGAGAACCCACCTACTCACTTAAAACTTGACGTGTCCTCCGGCGCCATGTGAGCCGGGGACGCGGTGGGTTCACCGTTAGCCGAGAGGCACAGGCATTCACCGCAATTCCCCGGACATCACCTTCAAAAGCTTAACGTGCCTCCCTAAGCACGAAGATTTTTGTAAATAAACGTCACTAAAATGGTTGGAATGGCCATCCATGCCAAACACGATCGCTTCTGAAGTTGCTTTGGTAGCACTATCAAAGACCTGCCAACCAACTACGCCACAAGCACCTTAAATTCCAATAAAAAAGTGCAACTCGCTCGCGATTCGTAATAAAATCTAACATGGTACTCCGAAGACAATATCGGGCGTAATAAGTTGGGGGCACGTTTTATATTGCTCGCATGCAGCCAGAGATGGCACTCTATTTGTGTCACTTACGGTGGTGACGGGGTTGCGGTAGCTAAATAATGGATGTGGCATAGCAAGATTTAATAAAATTTAGCCTTCCCAACCAGATATTATAGCGAGTTCAAGCGGTGAGGCGTATTTTTAGGTGAAATGAGGCATGTTCATTTAGAGAAGATGCCTTAAAAGGATATTTACAGGAACTAGCTATTGGTCAATATAAATTAAACATCCCTTGTATATTATATTTCAAAAAAAATGTGTAGTTGCGTGCCCAGCGGTCTCAAGCTGGAAGGACGGAAACAATGTAGAAAACCAACTAACTACGATTAAAGAAGTTTTATCACGGGTCTGAGCGTTTGTGGTACCTTCGTTGTTTCTGCGTTTCCAAACGACATGTTAAGTGTTATGAAAACGCAGAAACCTAACCTAAGTAGTAACCTTTACTCTTATATTGCCAAAAACTTCCATGTCCATTCCAGACGTTCCATAACTCCACTGTTAGTCTAGCGTGTAACGCCACAGGGTGTCAGAAATGTAATTAGTTAGCTTTAGCCAAGTTTGCCACCAGGTAACTGTGAAGCAATTCTTATCATGCAAAATGCAAATTTATTTACTAGTAAAGTACCTTAGGTTAGTTCAGCAGACAGCATCACATAAATATTTATAATCACGAACAGAGGTGACGCTGGTGTTAGGTAGATGATGCGAGATAAGTCGGAATGAAGACCAGTGGAATTAGTTTACCTTAAGAGCTTAGAACGATTTAATCTTAAATAATAATATTTCATTATATTCACTAGCAGTGAAACTGTAATCAGAGTTTAATGTTTTAGTTGTTTTAAAGTTTTTACTTAGCTACTGTGTTTGCCTTTATGAAAGTTTTTTAATCATATTATACTAAACATCAATCGCTACCTATAAACCCTTTGAAAACATGAAAAGGAATCCGACTACAGTAAAATGACGTTATTGACAATCACTTTTTTATATTTTTACTACTACATAAAAAAATAAATTGACATCTAATCGAAGATTTTTGGTATTGTGTAAATAACTCGTGTTGACAATATTAGTCCCTCTCTCTCTCGAAACTGGCTGTCACGGCACTTTAAATGGAGTTTTCACTCTTTTGCCGTTGATTTCTGTATGAAACATGGGTGAAGTGGGGACTAACAACAACTACCAACGTTTTCTTGCGAAGTTTATCTCTGCCGTTAATAAGTTGTTAACCTTTTAAAATGCCAACCGCAACAGTTCCGAACTTTGCACCCGAGACAAATTAGCCCTTTGAAGTTCCATCAAAGACCCTGGACGCGTGCACATAGTTTGCACAGCTAATCAAATTTCACCATCAACAAAGCGTCAGAAATCTTTCATCTGTAATCCTTTGTCTTGTTTTATACTGCTACAAAGTTTTTGGAAGCGGCACGGACGCTTTTCTGTGAAAATTGAAATCTCTTATGAAATATCGTTTTTCTCCAATTTGTGTTGACAACATGGGGTCAATAGCATCGTAAAATACAGAAATATATGTTCCAGTATATTGCAATATTTCAATTAGGTTTTGTTAACATATTATTCAAAATTTAATAGGTGTTTATTTTATCAGAATACGATTGTACTGAATCTGTAAATGATGGACTTCATCATCATGAATATTTTGAGGATTCATAATATGTAATTGAATTGAAAATTATTGAGCTCCAATGATGACGATATGATTTAGCAGAAAGTAAAGTATTAATTCAAGTATTTGTTGAGTTTACGTTTTTTTATTAGTGAATTTTTATCCTCCTGAGCAACACTCTCATCTAAGTTCCTTCCTATAATTATTATATAATCATAATTATTTTGCTTCAAGCACAAGACATAATAAACGTTCTATAAGTTCGACCTCCAACTTATTGCAGTACATTGTTACATACTCAGCGCAAATATTGAACGGAGTGAATTTGTAATCAAAGAGGAGCAAATATGAACTTGGGACTGACATGCGGGTGTATTTAATTAATTACCGTTCCGCTTGTCGCGTGTTTGTCTTTTGATTTTGTTTAATGACGATGGGTTGCTTGTCTTACTACAATTAAAGTGTGTGTACATAGGGTGAATACGGAATCGTGTGAGGACATCTTGTACTGTGATTAAGCTACATAGTCTAGCTGTGAATTATATGGTGTAAGGTGTGTCTACAGTTTTGAGATGTGTTGAGTGATAGCGACTTGAGAGGGAAAGTTGTAGTAAAATACAAACCCGTTGTATGCCGTTCTAACACTGACAATGGGGCAATTTCCATATACGATGCTAGCTCGTATATATTGGCAACTCCAAAAGATGAAGAACATGATGCCGCTCCTGTGGATAGATAGATAGATAACTTTTTTCCTTTGATTACATGAAAACAACTTACAGTAGGGTATCTCTACTTGAGAAAAGAGGCGGCACAATTTAGATGGTCTTATCACTAAAGGCGATCTTTGAGACAACCTTCGGGTACCGGGATATTTTCTTTATCAACATTATTATTAAGGTAAAGAAAAACTCGGAAATCACTTGATTGGTTTCCGTTCTTATTTTAATGAGTTACATCAACTCTGTTGCAAGTAATAATTTGAGAAATTGTGTTCTATGAAAACAAAAAAATCTCGTTGGGACGATTCTAATCTTATTCACAGTTGGATTAAACCATTTTAGGAATTCAGTTTTTTTTGAAACGACTATAAGCTCTATAGTACTGAATTCGACAAAAAAGGAATTTCGTGACAAAAAATATACTGAATACCTGTTTACGACAGTTTTTTTACCTTTTTATACCGGAATATTTTCGCATTTATTTTACGTACATCGCCAGTTGGGTTGTTATTGGTGTTCATAAAACATAAACTGGTTCATTGTTCTGTAGTTCAAAATCATATAACAAATAAACTTAATATCTTAGACGTTACATAAAGTCACAGAATGTACTGTTAAACAAATTGATATACTTCTGAAATAAGTCATATTGATAATATGTAATTTAGAAAAGACTGTTCCCAATACGAACAAAATATGACATTGAAGACGATTTCACTGCTGAGATGAATCTCACAGCTGTTTATTATTGCAGGTAAGTACGTGTATACAGTCACGTAGCAGTAAATCTAATGACTCGAAACAACTCAATCGTTGCCTAAACTCCAAATCGCAGCTCTTGGCATCCCACCAATTCCTTGGGCCATTCGCTATGCGAGACCATCTCCGTGGCATGTATGGAATAAAGTTTACTAGATGTGATATAACTTGATTTTTTCCTACTTGTATCAATGTAGCTATGTGACTTCGATTCATAGCCACAACTGGTACAGAACACGTCACCTGCGCACTAGACGAATCATGGCTCTAATTGGTGGTCCGCGTCTATACAAGCAAGCAAGACAGCGAATGTTCGCATGCACAAACTCGTGCCCTCCAGCATTCTTCTTACGTGACGCGGACTGTAACAAAAAGAAGTATTGCTGCTTAACAAGCAGAGAGTGCTACAGCCTTAACATTGTCGTATTGTATGTACCTATTCGTATTAGGTAAAATTTGTAGCAAAATTTATTGTTTGATGAGGTGATGACAGTTAAAATTGATGCAAGAAAGCGAGTGATTGTTGACCTAAGTCGTATACATATAGTGGCCAGTGCGTCACGGTAAAGACTGCGGTATCATATGCGCTTGTGGTGCGTGTGATCTTGCAACAAAAAAAAAAAAAAAATTCACAACAATCACACCAATTCTCTAGTCCCAAATTGAGCACGAGGCTTGTGTTATGGGTACTAGACAACGGATAAACATATTTAAATACTTTTTTTTGTACATAAATACATATTATACATAGAAAACACCCAGACCAGTACAAACACACATGTTCATGCACACATATGTTTGTACTGTGCGGGGATCGAACCCGTGACCCTTGGCTTTAGAAGTCCGACATGTAGACCACTGCACCAAACGGTCGTCAAAATGGTATATAATAGGTAACCTGATGTGCTGGCCACCGTAAATACTATGATTGCATCCGTGTCAGTTGCAATGTAAAGCACAGTAACACTTAAAAACTTAGATCTTGTTTTTTTGAGACCAACACTTCTAGTTATTTATCGCTGTTTCCGGTAGCCACAAGATTGGCTGTTTTAATATGCAGTCAAGGTGTCCAGGAGGTTCAACGTTTTAAATTGAGTTACAGGATTGAATACTAACTCTATTTTAATTACCTCATCCTGAAAGCATTGCAGGTACCTACTCTAAGACGTGTAAATGCAGATCAGCCAACGGAACCAGATTTACAATTTTCTTTAATGGAAGATAGTATGACGATGAAAACTAACCTATTTACGATTCTTTGGTCATAAGTATTATTTTCTACAAAAAAAGAATCACTCTTATGAGGTTATGTGTCATATAAATCACTCGTTGGACATTTTGTGAATATAAGCATCACTGATATAAACCCTTTGAAATATTATTGCAAATCAACTCTTGCCTGAATACAAATAAACTTGGACGTGTGTGTGCAATTCCAAGTAAATGACAGCACTCACGACAATCTAAGCGAGACAGACATGTCGAGTTTGTTGGATATAAAGTTAAGTTCCTCCTAGCTGATTAGCAACAGAGATCAGTGCGAGATATTATAGTGCTAGTGCACGAGTGTGTTCGCAATACATAATTGCACTCTCTGTTCCTTCACTCTTAAAGTTTGGTGAGACGGCAATCCGACATGAACAGAGAGAGATCAGGCGCAGGACCAACGACCTAACGACCTTTCCGAGGCATTTGCTAGACTTATAGGTAATTTTGACAAGCCAACACCGCCAAGTTCATTTGTAGTATGCACCTGCATACATATGTTGTTGTTCCAACTTTCACTTCTTAAAATACCTACACTTTTATCTCACAAAAGAGGAAACATCTCGATCCGGTCTTGAATTATTTAGTACCTCAAACTAGAGCCATAAAGCACAGCTTCAACACAACTATTTTAAAGCCAACTTCTAAGATGCGGTTTAACAATTGAAACTATGCCATATACTTCGACAGTGTGGTAACACGGGTAATTTTATTAATTACTACGAACTCGCTACGGGACTACGGCGTAGCAATAAATCTACTTCGCACGTAGCACCGTAGCGCGTAGCTCGTAGTTTGCCAGTGTTGTGTATTGCCAAAATGTTGTTTTTCTTCTTAGCTCCGGTTTTTTTGATGCTAAATGCCGTGAAAATTCTGACTTGCGTTAACTTTCATTTACTAAAATAACATCTTGCTTGCATTCTGACTGGTGTTGGTGACAATAAATAAATTAAAAATTAACTAAGAACTCTCTTTAAATAGTGGCTTAAACTAAATAAAACATATTTTTACTATAACATTATACATACAATTGAATGGCCTTTTTGAAAATCAAACAAATAGGCAACTCCAAAGTTGCAAGCAGAAATGCGCACCCATTCCGAGCAACAAAACCATCCGAAAGTTAAGCTCCATTGATAATCCCCAAGAAAATCGCGAGATAAACTTAGCGCGGCCTAAGGCGGAGTATGCACGGGCGATCAATAATTCAGGCTGTGTGTACTACGCTTTACACCGCTCGTCTAATCCGTATTTATTTCCCAAAACAGAGGAACAGCTGGTACAGTTTGCGTCTCGGAATTTATGTTCGTCCGCGCTGGTTCTAAGAAACTCACGTACACGACCCCTATTAGGGAATCGTGCGAAAATATTTATTATCTTTCGGGGAGTCATTTATCTTTGAGCGGTGGACCTTATAAGGCGACCTTAAAGTAGCTGCACCAAGACTTTTTTGCGTTATGAAAGTCCATTAGCATCTGTTGTTTATTTTTTACTGCAACCATTGCTATTTTTCTGCACATCCTTGCTTTTTGCATACGGCCCACTTATGGTACATATATATATTTATATTTTTTCAATATAATTATATATATATAAAAATATTTCATTTAATTTTTCAATATGATTTGGAAATATTTTGCGCTCTTGCTTTAGGTCAGGACAAGAATTTTGAGCCTAACAAATATACAAATACAAATACAAAATTTTCTTTAATCACTTAAGTGGTCAATTACAATTTATGTCGAGGTTCTCCTTTTAAGTGAAATACTTGTATTAGGAGAAGCCCGCTCTTCTAAGGTACATGTAATACTTGTAAGTGATCTTAGGTAAATTAAAATTACATAGTGGTGGTTACATAATATGCATGCGTGTGCGTTTAAGTGTGCGTGTGTGCGTGTTTGTTTGTATGTTTGTGTGTGTGTGAGTCTGGCTGTGGGTGTGTTTGTTTGTTTGAGCGTTTCCGCGTTCCGAGTGCATGTGCGTGTCTTTTTATTATTATTATTATTTTTTGTTGTGCGTGTAAACCTACACATTATTAACTACATAATATAATATAAACTACATAATATTTTCTGTTTGTATATAGTCAAGGGACTTTAACCAATCAGTAACAGTCTTTTTACATTTATTTATGGGTAAAGAATAAATATTTAGTACTTTATTTACAATATTATATATCTTTGCAGACTGAGAAATGCATTGTTTCTGAGCAAAAGTTGTACGAACTATTACGGGTTTTATTACATAGTTACGATTTCTTTTATTTAATATATAATTATTAATTGGAGTTAAGTTGTGAGTTTTTAGTGTACATTGCAGTATATATAGTTGTCTTACAGTAAGAACATTTGCATACTTATAAAGATCAGTAGTATTATGTAAGCGGTTCTTTTTAAACATTACTTTTAATATTGATCTTTGTGCTCTCTCTAATGTTATGAATTTTGTTTTGTGTGTGCCACCCCATATTTTAATACAGTATAGCAAAATAGATTGCACCAAGCTCACATAGATGTTTGTAAGCAGTGGTTTATCAGTAACATTTCGCAGGTGTTTAAAGATCCAGATTAATTTTTTTGCCCTACTTGTGATAGCTTCTAACTGAGGATACCAAGTTAGGTGTTTATCAATTATTATTCCTAAGTATTTGGTGGAATCAACTTTTGTAATTTTATCACAACTACACACTTGGTCTGCATTATTTATGTTACATTTATGTGCAGTTATATTTAAGTTCCGTTGTGGTTGTGTGTATTTATTTATGGAAAAAGTTATATAATTAGTTTTATCCGTATTAAGTGTTAAAGAGTTTACTTGTAACCACTCAATAATAACGCGTAAACCGACTTCTGCTTTGTTGTACACATTGCTCCAATCTACACCATGAAAAAGGAGCGCAGTGTCGTCTGCATAGGAAATTATGTGCCCATTCTCTAGTGCCAGTCTCGTCAAATCATCAATGTAGATAAGAAACAGGGTAGGCCCGAGGACACTACCCTGCGGGACACCGTAATTATTAGCTGTCGTATCTGTGCTAAATACTTTTCCACCAAGAGTCACACGCTGAGTTCGGTTAGACAGATAGTCGGTGATTAGGTCCAAGAAAGTGCCTCTAATGCCGAATCGCTCAAGTTTACGTAGAAGTATGGAAATAGAGACGGTGTCGAATGCCTTTTTTAAATCAAGAAAAATACAAAGTGTTTTTTGTTTTTGATCTAAATATTGGACTATTTTTGAGGTTAAATCTAGAATAGCATCCTCTGTACTAAGTCCCTTTCGAGAACCATATTGTGCGTTCGATAAAAGATTGTAAGAAGATAAAAAATCTAATAAGCGTTTATTAATTAACTTTTCTAGTATTTTGGATAGGACACATAGAATTGAAATTGGCCTATAATTTTCGACCTCGTCTCTGTTTCCATTCTTGAAGATTGGTTGAATTAAGGCTCTTTTCAACAAAAGAGGGAATTTACCATACCTGAAACATAAACCAGAAAGATGGGTTATGAAAGGGATTAGTATATTGGCTGCTATTTTAATGAAATTTGTGGGAATGTTGTCCCAACCAGCAGCAGATTCAGATTTAAGGTTTATAATTATATTTGATATTTCGGAAGCATCTGGTTCTATTATTCCTATCGAATTTATTTGTGATGGAAGTGTCTTTATATACTTGTCGATTTTTTGATTTCCTATGACAATTTGTTGTGCTAATGTTTTGCCTACATTGTTAAAGTAATTGTTTACATAATTAGCTGAATCTTTAGGGTTGCCTTTGATATTTGAAAGTTCTGAAAGTGTAGTTCTACGTTTGGTTAAGTTAGTGATCTGTTTTATAGATTTCCATAGCATTTTGTTATTGTTTTTAGATTTGTCTATAAGATCTGTTTCGTATTTTATTCGTAAGTTTCTTATTAGATTAGTGCAGTAGTTACGGTATCTTCTAAATGTTATCTTTAAAATTTCGTTTGTTGGATCCAATCGTAGTTTTTTCTGCAGTTCGTTTCTATTTTTAATACATTTAAGAACCCCTGGTGTAATCCAAGGTTTTATTATTCTCTGTCTATTTGGTATTTTTACTGTTTTTGTATTCAGTTCTAGTGATGTGCTGATTATAGAAATTAATTTGTTACATAGTATTTCAGGGTCATTTATATAAAAAAGATCTTCAGTTAAGTTATCTTCTAGCGTTTTAAGAGCAGAAGAAAAGTTCGTATGGGTTTTTGTATTTGGTACTCTGTAACATTGTTTTTTGTCTTAAATATGTATGGAAGCCATTTTATGGTCAGTGATAGTGGTTTCTAGAACTGCTATAGTTGCATTAAAACACAAAGGGTTTATATTTGTAATAATATGGTCTAAGCAACTGTTTGTTCTGGTATTCAGTCTGTGACCAGCTAAAAGACTGTGTTCAGCTAGCATGTCAAGGTAAGCATTTATATGAGCATCTTTTCGTCCTTCTATAATGTTTATATTGATATCACCTAGAATAATTACGTTTTTATTTCTGAAGTCTATGGAGGTAAGGTAGCTGTCGAGGGAGATGATAAACTTGTCAATATCTTTTTCTGATGGAGGACGGTAAATACTAATAATAATAAAAGCCGAGGTAGTTATTACTATACTAGATGCTCCATCTAGAAGAATTTCTGTTGCAGAGTGTTCAATAGTGTCTCGAATGTATACGACACCGTCATTTTTATTGATCTTCTGCTTAGAACTATGTATAGAATAATTTGACTTCAAAGGTAATGGTTTATTAATGTTAGTACTACACTCTGTAAGGACTATGACATCAATGCAATGTTTGAAAATGCTAAGGTTTGCTTCCAGATCATCAAAGTTATCTGTTTTATGGACACTCCTAATATTTTGTGTTATTATAGATAAATTCGGACTTGAGTGTGGCAAATGTTTATATAAGTTTTCTATGTCACAGCTTAAGGATTTGATATTACTTACATTGTCTAATTCCTGGAGTATGGAGTCTTTTTTATGTAGACTGTTATTCATAAAGTTTTTTTATAAATTTACAATTTGATAACTTATGGAGGGAACTGTAATGTGGGTTGACTGTGAAAATATGGTTTAAGTGTGTGAGGAATGAGCTTATTGGTTTGTTGAATCCAGATTGATGTTCTCTGAGGTGTGAGGTGAGGGACATAGCAGCGTATAGCAAAGGTAGGTGTGATTGGATTTGGTGAATTCTTGAGTTGGTAAGGTGTTTATTAGTGAGTGTGTATAGGTAGTGATTTGAGGATACGCAATCAAAGTGTGTAATTTTGTGTGTGAGTTGTTTCTGTGTATAGCCAGTAAAAATTGAGGTACAAGAAAGTAAAAACATAAATAAAATTAAGCAGATACCTATGTCTAGTCAGGTTGATTGGAATAAGTTTTGCACTTGTTGTTCACTTCTTATAAGGATTATTGGTGTGTTTTCATTTTTTCTGACATAAACTCGACCATAGGCAGTCCAGCAAAATCTATAGTCCTTCGATTTAACTAGGTCACGTGCGAGAAAGTGAAGACGGGCACCCCTTGCGGTTAACTGTTCGGAGATGTATATGGGCATGTGCTCGTTCTTGGTGTGACCCAGGTGCTTCACGCAGAGTTTTTCCTTTTGTCTTATATTAAAGGATTTTGTGGATCTTAGGAATTCCTTTTTTTGGATGGTAGAGGAAAACTCTAAAACAATGGGGCTGTTTTCATTCCTTTTATTGTTTGTTCTGTAGATGTCTTTAATATCAGCCCTTGTAATCGGATGGCCCACGTTCTCAGATAATTTCACCACCATATTCATGAGATCTCCCTCATTTTCATTGGGAACTTTTGGGGCATTTCTAATTTGTATGTTGGACTTCCTGTTCTCTCTCTGCATATCCTCAACTTTTTCTTCTAAAAGGGTGATATATTCCCTGTCTTTCTTCGCTAGAAGCTCAAATTGGTCTAGCTTCTTTTTTAGCTCTTCATTTTGGGCAGCAAGGAAAGCCATTGATTTTTCAATGTTAGTATTAGTTTCCTTTATGTTAGCTAGTACCGGGGTGATTTTCTTCAGTTGGTCACCTTGGGCCGTCAGCATGGTCGAGATCAATGTCCTTATTTCTTCTTTAAAGTCACTAAACTCACAGTCCGTAGCAGGGCTGCCTTTCCTTTTCACGCGCCGGCTTACATAGTTTGGGGAAGTAAGTTCTGCTGTCGCTCCAGCGATGTTAGACTCGGAAAGTGATTTGTTCATTGAGTTATGTTCCATTTTTAAACAGGACGCGTAGCAGCTATTGAAACTTCGTAGCGCGTAGCAGGGGGGCGGGGCCTCAAAGCTCGTAGCGATACGCGCCGTAGCACAGTAGATGGAGATGCTGTGAGCGAGCGAGTCCAAAAATAACTCGTGGTTTCGTTTTCGCGGGGGTGAGTTGAGGTCTCCCCGCTCGCTGATGCTTGCCGCGACGATGCACTCGAATTATTTAACTGTATTTTTGTTTATGCTAATTTCGGATCTACGATCTTAACTATTATCACTTTTTTAGCGTGTCAACTAACGTATTTTTTGCTTAGCAAAGCGACACACGTCTACTCGCAACTGTGTCCGCGGACGAAGAGGGAGAGAGAGAGAGAAGATTAAGTAGGTAATAATAACTGCAATTTTTCTTCACTATTTTGTAAGCCGTTGTGTGGGCGTGAACGATAAAAATCTATTTGGTCTACAGCGTCATTAAACGTTATTCTTTCAGACCCAATAGAATGTTCAGAATTTCACAACATGGTAAAATTAAATATAAGTTTGTTTAAAAAGTCGACCGGTTCCAAACTACGTCCCCAAATCTACAAGTCGGCAGTTGAGTGCGGTTCAGTGTTTTGCTTACACTGTAACCGTCTAGTCATCCGCGGTGACACGTCCGATATCTCGCAGCCTGCTCTTAAGAGATACAAAGACCAACTTTATGGAGATTTTACTGGATTGTGTGATCGGTGACTTGCAACTTTTGATGGGCGGGGCGTTAAAAGATCAATTGAATTATTTGACGACAGCTTTGGACTGAGGTGCAAACTACTAAACCGGCAGTTGCGGGTTCGAATCCTGTTAGGGGCAAATGTTTGTGTGATGAGCACGAGAATTTGTACCTGAGTCATGGGTGTTTGTAAATTTATATATGTATTTCTATCAACGGATAGAAGAGACGGATACGGACGAATGGATGAAGTCCATAGTCACCATAGCACAGGCATTTAAGAAAAACTAAAGCTAACAAACATATTTACCTTAATAAAAAAATACCTTGTTATTAATGTGCTAACCCGTACCTGTGAAATTTGTGCTGAAACTAATTTCTTATGGTGAGAATAAAAATCTTTTTGTTCTTTTTCCTGAATAACTCCGTGGACATTTTGAAAAATATATTATATATCATGCAATGGCAAAACTTACTTGAAATAAGGGAATAATTATTATAACACATGAAAAGTAATTATTGTTATAATCGCATTGACACCAAATTGATGCTTTTATGTAGGTGGAGACGGTGCCATATTTTTGAACATTTTTTTTTGCGATTTTCATTTCAGCATCTATTTTCCTATTTCCTCTTTCCTAGTTCCTCCTTTCGGTTAATGATTCAATAGATAATGGTCCCGCAACCCTAGGAGTCCCTATCAGAGGACAACATTCTCATTTAAATAGTTTCTCTTAGATGGAGCGCCTCTTCATCCAATAGGTTTTGAAAGAGTAGGCTCTCTTTCAGATATTCTGAAACTATGCGAAAGGTGTGTAAAATGCAGAACGAAGTTTATAAATACTCCTGAAATGTGATGCAGTATTTTAGAGACATCCTTGTATTTGTCATTTTGCTAAAGTAGCACGAGTTTTACTACAACATCACATGTTGTATTATATCAGTATGTTTATGAAAGTTGTATTTTAGGACGTTCCGTTAATAAATCCATACTTATATTATAAATGCGAAATAAATTCTGTTTGTCTGTATGTTACGCCTAAATTACTAAACCAATTTGGTATGGAGATGTTTTAATTAACGAGAAAGACATAGGCTACTTTTAACCGCGGGAAAATGACGCATTCCCATGGGAAAATTCAAGTGAGCCGATCGCTTTTAAGCCTAAACCACTGAACAGATTTAAAATAAATTTGGTAAGGAGATAGTTTGACACTTAAGGAAGGACATGAGTAACTTTTGACCGCGGGATAACAACGCATACCCCATGGGAAAAAATACTTTCCGGTAATTCTGATCGCTTTTACTCCTAAATTACCAAAGATTTGAATTATATTTGGATAAAATTGGTATAACGGGAAAACAACGCATTCCAAAAAAACTACCTAATGCGATCAAAGTCGCAGGTAAAAGATAGTGGATTATAAACAGGCCAGAAACTCGGAATCGTTGCTACCGAGCCTTCTGTGACTCATTGTACTAGGTTTTTAGTCCATAAATCACGGTGAGATCGCACCACGGAGCGTTTTAAAAGTTAAACTTCTCCGTAACCGTTTTATTTATTTTTGAATAGCACAGTTGGTTAGTTTGCATCCTCTGCTGAATCAGTTTAGGTTAGCGCATAGCTTAAGCTTAAGTTTATATATATTAATTGTAACATATTTATGGCACGTGTGTGTGCCTCTGTTTTTTAAGCGTGTGTCAGATTTTTAAATACAATAAATAGAGCACTTTGACTTTTCGGCTCGTATAGAGTCATTAACCCCCGAAGAAAAAAGGAGTGTTATAAGTGTGACCCCTGTGTCTGTTTGTGTGCGTATATGTGTTTGTGTTGGTGTGTTTTTGTGTGTGTCTCTCTGTAGCATCGTAGATCCCGAGCGGGTGGACCGAATTCAGTGAGATTTCTTTAATTCTAAAGATAATTTAATGACGTCTAACCTAACCGCCTAACCGCTTAAACGTCCAGCCGTTTAAGCGGTTTATCTGGTTCATTCGGGGGATTTATAACTTGAAAATCAGTGTTTGCTGTAAAAAAAATAACGTGGACACTACACGATGGCCATAACTTTATACAAACTATGGAGCCTCGTGCCTTATTTTGCCCGCAGTAAAAGGCGTCATTATTTTAAGATCTATAATTTTTTAATTTATTTAAGTTCTGCACAAACATGTGTACAATGGTGAACATGATTCCGGGGGCATTCTTACCAATCAACCATAGGTCCAAGTAGAGATTATTCAGGCGGTGCACATAAAATAAAAAGGAAAAACAAAGAATATGACTTAAGTTATGTACGTTCTAAGAGGAATTTATAAATATACGAACTAATTACATACTTAACATACAAAAAAAATACTTAAAAATCATGGACATACATTATACTGATACATTATTAAGATGGTACACATGGTAAGAACATAATAAATTATCCCTTTCTAATAAGTTTCGAGTGCAATTAAGGATAGTCAGGACATGGAAAAAGCATAGATGCAAGTTTTGACTTAAGAATGACGTGTAAGCAAAAAAAAAATTATAATTTTTAATGTTTAAAGATAAAGTTTTGGCAATCTCTATGAGTGTATTATTTTATTCATCAAAAAAGTTTTATCATTAAATGGTTTGAAAAAATATAGAAGCAGTTGTATATTAACTTATCTCGTTTACATTGCTCCATACTTCTTGCCAAAGCGCAAGTATTGTACATTGCTCCATACTTCTTGCCAAAGCGCAAGTATTGCCTTTTCGTTGTTAAAACTGTTTGGGATATCGATCCTTCGATAGAGTGCTATCAGAGTTTTTCTTATTTATCTTCTTAATGGAGATGTTTTTCTGTGCATTTTCTCGGGTCTGTTTGTCTTAGATTGATTTGGATTCTGTGGACACTAAGACAGTCGGGAATAGATGGCAAAAGGGATCATGGCTTTCATAGAAAAGGAAAGATTTTGTTAAGTCAAAGAAATGAAGACAACTGTATTATAATTATGTAATTTCCAATGGATACAATAAGTGTGATGTCACCTATCGCAAACATTTTTAAGGCCATGGCACTTTAAAACATTAAAGGTACAATCTTTATGATACCCAAATATGTGATGTGATTTTTGATTAAATATCTAAAAAATGAACTTGATTTTCTGATTTCGAACTCCGCAAAATTAAACAAATGTTCAGTGCATTACCTCCGATTTGTGACACACAAGATTGACGTCACAACTGAGTTTGTTCTATAAAATCTACGGAGGTAGATCGTAATGACAAGTGATAGAGAGTATGTCAACGATTGGTGATGTCTTCATAATTATAGGTACAATAAAAATATGTTTAAATGAATAAATAAATATAAAAAAACATCACATACATTGATCAGACTCCGTGGTAAGTAGCTTAAGCACTAGTGTTACAGATATCAGAATCAACGGTGGTATTACAAATAAACTTAATAAATAAAGTGGTATTACAAATAAACTTAATAAATACATATAACATCAAAACTAGTGCAAACAGACATGTCCATGCACACAAATGTTTGTACAGTGCGGGGATCGAAGCCGCGACCTCTTGGTTAATAGTCAACTTCCTGACCATTACACCGAAGTGGTCGTCATTATCATGTTACCTTGTAAATGTCAGTAGGGAATGTCAGGTAACTGACATTTGACTTTGTCTAGATCTCAAGTTTTCGTAGTGCCTAGTTGGAAATGTATGCGACTTGCCTTGGCTGTTTGTCACAGCTGAGCGTGACTTGCATTCCGCCGAAAAGGAGGGCTATTCTGTAGCTAGAACAGAATGACGTCAGTTTGTCTAATTGAATAACTGAAATTCTCAAAAAAATACTTGCTTATGTACCGAATTATGAAACAGGTAAAAAAAGGAAATGATTCGTAGAAGTGAGAATCTGATTACATGTACTCTAATGCAAAAAGAGTTCTTTTACCTATAACAACTTTCTAACAGCAGTGTAATGGAATAGAATAACAATTATTTTTGCTCTTTGTCCCTTCAAAAAGTATAACAAAGTTTGAGCCTTTTTGTAAATAATAATAGTCCTCCTGGTCGATTTCGACTACGGCGGCCAATCTCAACAGAGATCAGCCAACTACGCAGGATATATTATAGTGCACAAGTGTGAGCGCAATACACAGGTGCACTCACTGTTCCATCACTCTCAAAGTTCGGTGAGACGGGAATCCGACATGACCGGAGAGAGATCAGGCGCAGGACCAACGGCTTAACGTGATTTCCGAGGCACGGGGGTGTAACACCGCCAACTTTCCCGACTCCGAGCTGTTTTTGAGAAGTTCATGACAGAAGACTTTGGCTGACCTGGGATTCGAACCCAGGACCTCTTGGATGTAAGGCAGAAACTTTACCACTACACCAATGAGGCTGTCAGTTGTGTAAATATAAGACAGTCAATTTGAAGCTATAGACAAACATTTGCAAGCTCAGCTTTCAGCACTGTTCTTTACTTGTATTTTTGTAGAGAGGTTGTCAATTGAACTGTTTTGCCAAAACTAGTTTAGCACTACTATACACACCGTGCAGTCTTTATAGCACATCGCGAGTATTCTCACAATGATCCCGTAACATTCCAAACAGCTATATGAGAGCACAGTGGCTCCCAGATTTACTGGTTCACCAGTTAAACTTTTTGCTATTCCAAAGTTTTGTTTTACGCGTGAACTTTTTTATTGCCACAACGAGTTCCTATAACTCAAACTGCGTAACGTGCCAGTCGCCAAAAACGATTCGCGTAATGGTTTTTCTGAACACTTCTAAAGGATTTAAAGGTACACTCCGATTTACACAGTAAAACTGTACGACTAACATTGCACAGACTAGGATAGGAAGATGTCATTTTTTGTGTGTAGCGTTTTTACATATAAGTTTGTTGACCATTTTTTTTCTTAAAATCGTTTAACTAAATGCATTCTTAAACTAAGTTTATCGAATCAAAAGAAGTTCTGCTATACATATTTTACTGGCACAACGCTATTTTATCCAATCATAACGTATTAGTTATGCTTATGGAATGCAAACTTGGAATGAGTAGGTACTAAAGTAGAATGTACGAGTACAACGTCACGTCTGGAGGTAATAAATTAGTTAGTCTATGTCTTGAGGCACACCACAGGTAGCAACTATTTTAGAAACGATTTTACGACAACTCGACCACGAGTCAACTCGCCCAAGACAACTGAACCACCACAAATCGTTCACGAGACAACTCGACCACGACAACTCGCCCACGATGACTAAACCACAAGTCAAGTCAAGTTGTCTGGGGTCCACTTGTCGGTGGTCGAGTTGTCTGTGGTCAGGTTGTCTGGGGTCGAATTGTCGGTTGTCGAGTTGTCGGTGGTTAAGTTATAGGTGGTCGAGTTGTCAGTGGTCGAATTGTCAGTCGTCGAGTTGTCTGGGGTCTAGTTGTCGGTGGTCGAGTTGTCTGGGGTTGAGTTGTCCGAGTCGAGATGTCCGGGGTCGAACTTTCGTGATACCTTAGAAACGATGTTTAAAGCTATCCACTTTCTCTGTACGTTCCACAACTGTATTGTTAAAGAAGATGAGCCAGAACAACAATAAATATTATCAGTTTCATAAAAAATGCAAAGTCATATATTACAGGATTAGGTACTTGTAGTTAGTGAGAACAGATAGTAAATTGACAAAGATAGAAAAAAGTTTCAAAATTAAACAGAAAATTTAATTTCGTCATTTTATTTATCTCGCTGATAGAAGCAACTTCCTTTTTTGTATTTAGGAGAAGGAAATTGATTTATTGACACTTTTTTGATTGTGACATTGAACAGTTAAACGGCACATCAAGTTTTGTCAAATTCACGGACAGAAGAAAGAATAACTGATATGTTAACTTTATAAATTTCACTTTTTTTATAACTTAAACTTTAAATAACAAAAATAATCTGAAAACATACAGGTTATAAATAATACTGTTATCTTGATGCTACGGCTCCGGTCGCAAGTTCGTTGCTAAACCTAAGAATGTATGAAGAGTAGCGAGATAGAATATTGAAACCACTAAAACACGCCACTGACTTCAAACACACGCTTTACGCCACTGCAGTTAACTTGTTTGAGTAATGTACGAGATGGATCGTGAATCCAGGGATGTTTAGTGTGTAGCCACTGCATATTGTAACATATTTTATTAGAATAAGTATAGGCCTTGAACTATTTTACTGGATACTGCGCTTGCTTGTACCAACAAGAAAAATAAAACTTATCAACCATTTTTTTGAAAAGTGACCTTTGCATTAAATACTTACGTTCCAGTTTAAAAAAAAAATCCGAATGGTTGGACATGAAATGGTGGAACCAGGAAAACAGCTGGCGAGCTTAAACAGCTGGACCGATTTTGAACAGCTATAGCTAAGAACCACCGTGACAAAATTATCTTTCGAATAAAATAACCCGCTTTGAAATCGGTCCATCCGGTCGCACACAAAATCACATACACACACAAACATAGGGGTGAAACTTATAATACGAGTACATACTTTTCGCCGGGGGTTAGAAATACATAAGTATCATCAATTTAGTCATCTTTCCTCTTAAAAGGTTTAAAAAATATTAAGATGAACCGCTTTTGAGTCCTCAATGGACAAACAACTTCATCCAATACAATTATTACATTACAGAGTTCCGAACAGAAACTTATTTAATTAATGTAAAATCATTCGTCTGAAACAACATCCAATCCTATTAAGGCCGTATCAGAGATCTTGTAACTTTCGCCTTTTAGACTTGCAAAGAAAAACGCGTCTTAAAATTCGGTCCGAAAATAAGCTGCGCGCTGGCGGGCCGGATTTACATAAAACTTGTTTAAATGGTAATATTAGAAGATGTCACCCAAGCCAGACGTCCCCGTGGAAACTCGGCATAGGTACACATCCACGAGATTAAGCCCCGAATAATTCCACCTACTGGCGGAACAACTTTTAAGAATGACGGAATATGTTTATGCTGTGGCAAAACGGAGGCGGTGACGTTTCGATTTTGCGCAGACCCTGCGTTTTCTATTTCATTGTGTACGACTCTGTGATGCCAGCTGAAGTCTGTAAAATTTTGTAAATAGCTCATTTAGCTCCTAAATAATTTAAAAAAAAACAATGTTTAAATCAAAATTAAGTCAATACTTCGACAAAAACATATATTTAAAAAACAAGTGAATAGATAATCTCCTTTGTCTAGTTGTCTGGAAGAGATCATTCTTAGCGATAAGATCGCCTAAATTGTACATATTTATAAGTTCGTTGATTTTTGTATTATTTTTTGTGGTGTACATATAATAAATAATTATTTAATCTAATCTAATCTCCTTCTTTTATTGAAATTGGTTAAAAAGTAAAAAAAAATACATCTTTAAATAAATAAAGTTTCGTGGTTAATATTCCGGACAAAAAATCAACTTTGTAAAAAACTTCGGGGCCAGGTGCAAGCATAGCTTTTCTTTTTGTGATTATGTCCCTATCTGCCTCTTAAAACCAAGAACCGCTTTAGACTAGATATCAAAGCAATAAACCCGCTTTAGATCACTTTCTCATACTCAGGTAGTTACAATTTCTCTATTTTTCGCAACGTGTCCAAAGGCCAATGTACAAGTTTTATCAACAAAATAAATAGTAATTAAGCTGATAATGCCTTAGGGATGGGGTGCGATGAGTTATAAGTGAAACTCGTGACTGGGATACGAATACAGTTGATAATACGGACGTGACTGCACCACTGGACTTTTTATAAAAATATTTAATTTATTGCATCATTTAAAAAAGGTGAACATAACGCCATGAGGCGTTCTAAGCAGAAATCGCTATCAAAAACGTTCTAAGCGTTCTAATCAAAAATAAAAATTAGTAAGTAGAACGTTAAACCAACAGCCTTATCCATAGTAATTCTTATATTAACAAAATGTAGGCATAAGGTAATATTTTTGCTGTAGAAATAATCAACTGTCAGAGCCAGGGAGTCTGAGTTGATTTTATCAATTGCAAAAATATTATTTTAGCTAGCAACGAGAATACTTATCACAACAAAACATCGCACAAAATTTAGGCCTTAATCTAATTCTAATTTACACAGCAAATCTAAGTTGCCGAGTACATTTATTTAAATGACAAACAAAGGCAAATTTGGCAAACAAACAATTCGTTTAGTGAATTACCGATTTCAGTCAGGACTGTGGCTCAGCGAACACAGAGAAACGTAATTACACTTCATTGAGATAATTCAACGTTTCTAAAACAGGAGGAAAGACAACTTTTGCTAAAGCTCAGAACATATACGAGTACATACAAATAACATCAACAGCTGAAATATGAGAAGAAATATTGCCTTAAAGGTTGCTGCTAGGTATTTTACAATCTTAGCCCATAGTTGTGAAATCATGATCATGTCGTGATCAACATAACAATGATTTGCGATTTTTTTTGCTAAAGACGGGTCATTGGACACATATTAATGTGTGTATCCATTTTTTGGACAAACAAAAAATAACTAACCGGCTCTGGGCAGACGTGATCAAAGTCGTAAGCCGAATGGATTATCATTTTCGTAATTCTTTAGCTCTGTATAATTGATATGTCCTTTCAATGGTACGTGTCAGACACAGTGCTGATCAATAGCAAGTGCGAGATGGAGTTAGGGCAGGCTCCCTTTATGCTGGAAGGTCGAGGACCCTACAGGGATGAGACGGCTCTTAAACCGCCGGGGTACGCGTGCATACTATGATGGACGAATGGCTTCGCGTTGTTTCAAAGTCGATATTAACCATTTCATCGTATTTTATGCCCCTTATTGAGGACCTTCGGATATGTTTAGAACACTGAAATTAACGTCACCTAGTTAGCTGTAAAAACATACCTAAACGACAAAATTTCATGTTTGTAGCTTGCTTTTTACTTTAGTTATGCCAAAGCAAATTTTTGCAATTGCAACACTGATTTACTGAATTCATCAAAATAGACCTAGTATTTCAATAAAATCCTACTTTTGAAATTATCAATAGTGCTTGCGCGTTTGCTAAATATCTATCAATAACTATCGATGATTGCTCAAAATATTTTTTGGTTCGTTGGTAGCATTGACCAATATCAAAATGTGTCAAAACTTTCGAAAGTTGGTTTACTGTGGTTGTGGTGTTTCACCTTTTATTTTCTATGGTCTAAAAGCCATTCATAGACCAGTTTTTGACTTAAGAGTCCTATCTCTTAAACGTAGTGATTATGCTCCTTGCTTGCGAAGTCTCTGTCTGACAACTGCATAAAATATACAGCACCAAAATGATGCATTTTCTTTGGCTACTATAAATACAAATACTTTTTATTATTGTCTTTTATACCCCGCTAGGTACGTATGATTTTTTTTAATAGTTCATTATTATAATTTTCATAATGTTTTTTAATAAAGTAATCATGTCAGGTCTCAGATTCTTTCTTCATTAAGCTAACACAAAGACGATGCCTTCCATCATCTTTGACAACACACACAAACAGAATAGGGAGAAACTTATAACACCTTTTTTTCGTTGGGGTGAAAAATAAACCCATCTGGTTTACCGCCTTAAAGTAGGTATGCGTTGTTAGAAACTATAACATGCACATAGATTATTTTCAATCCTCTGCTTATTTAAACGGACAAAGTAACGTACTTTCTAATTACTGCAGATGGTAATGATCGATTGCCTGGATGAGCCTGGTCACGTCCCGCTCAAATTAAACAATAAGAAAAAAGTCATGAGATTTCACCACGGGGGCCAATATTAACAGAGATCAGCCAACTACGCAGGAGATATTATAGTGCACAAGTGTGAGCGCAATACATCTGTGTATTGCACTCACTGTTCCATCACTCTCAAAGTTCGGTGAGACGGCAATCCGACATGACCTGAGGGAGTTCAGGCGCAGGACCAACGGCTTAACGTGCTTTCCGAGGCACGGGGGTGTAACACCGTCAACTTCTCGACTCCAAGCTATTTTTGAGAAATTCATGACAGAAAATCTCAGAAACAAATTGGCTTGACCTGGGTTTTGAACCCAGGACCTCTCGGATGTAAGGCAGAAACTTTGCCACTACACCAACGAGGCAGTCAACATTCAGAGTCAGTTTGCAGTCCACAATAATAAGTAACAGAACATTCACTACACAGCGAAATATCCCTTAAATAAATGCTAATTTTTCCCGAATCCTAGATTCTTGTTGACCACCCCCTTGAATTCGGCTCGTACTTTTTACACCCTGTATATTACAAAATGCTTTAATCAGTAATGGAAGCTTTTTCTACTATACCAAAATCATTATGAATTTAGATTAGATTAGATAACATAACTCTTTATTGCACACAAAATTATACAAAACTCAACAAACACAGAAAGATAAAATATTTATAATAATTGGTCATTCACACGTTAGAGTTATATACGCTTAGCTTGTAAGCCTAATTAGCTAATGAATTATTCGCCTGTCAATTAGAACCTACTAATTTGTCTAATGTAACATTAACAGCAGATACCGATAGAGATATTATTGTTCGATTGGTTAACATGTGCTTATCCTTTTCTTATTAACAACTGTTGATATCCAAGATAATATACAAAGTAAACATAAATACATAATAGCCTGACCTGATCTGTCGGTTTCGCTGTTTACATTAAAAATCTCTCGATTCTTTAATTTTTCCTGCTAACTTACTTCGGCGCTTAATCCTCTCACGACGGGGATTGAAATGCGAAAAGAACCCTGCTGAGAAGAGTTTATGTTGACGAGTAAACAAGAGAGTGTACTGTATAATGTTGACTAAACCAGAACAAACGATAACTTTATTATGTTTATCTCGCTAAAATTGCTCTACACCATTTATGTGTTGTGACAAAATAAACTTGTAAAAACGACATACAAAACTTTTTAAGCGGAACAAGGTACGTGTAAAACAACGCTGTAAAGAGATAAAAGTATGCAGTCCACACTTTTCTAATTTGTATCAAAGAAAAATTATCGAAACAATAACAAACTAACTAACAAATCATTTGCCTCGGTTGCGGTAGCACTGTCTGTCAAATGTGACCAAAATGATAAAAATACAAAAATAAATGAATAATGTGTCAAAAATAAAATTAATCTACCCTGTCAATGGACAGTGTAGACTAATTTTTTTTAACCCCTGATGAAAAAGAGTGGTGTTATTAGTTTGACCCTATATCTGTTTGTATGTGTTTATGTCAGTGGATGTCACAGTAGGTCCCGAACGGATAACCGATGTCAGTGTGAATTTTTAATCGAAAGATAAATTTAATCACGGTGGATAAGAACATGTTCTTCTATTCTTCTGGGTCATTCGGGAATGAAAGTCAGATTTTACTTTTAGTTGTGTAGAAGAGCTTGTGACCGTTTATGTCCTCTACGTGCTTGTAATCCTCTAAATCACAATAGCACGCCTGTCCCGCTCACATTACCCTTAAAACCATGATTCATGTTCACTAGACTGTCAAATATCGGACGAAGAGATATATGAACATTTCGACGGCATATCGATTGACACTTCCAACCTCACCGTGAAAAAATCGGATAGGTTTTTCATTTCAGAGCCACTCGTGGGTGAATTTGATTTGGGCACGACTTGTCGGTTGAGTTAGGCGTCGAGAGACGTCGGGTGCATAAATTTTCACAAATCAACAACCCGTTGGCTAACCATTTGGTGTGTATGTATAAAACTTTAGAAACAGCGCAGTAGGTAACAGTAAGTCTTTAACCAAATTTGGTAAGAAACGAGTTACCGTAGGTTTGAATATTCTATCTATTGTTGCCTGGGCGTAAGATAGATAGATAGAATAACACTTTATTTTACAACACAAAACAAAAATTACAGACAAGTTTAACAAAGAAAGATGTATAGTTTTGTTTGACGACAGCTTTGGTCTAGTGGTCTGAGGTCCAGACTACAAAACCGGCGGTCGCGGGTTCGAATCCTGCTAGGGACTAATGTTTGTGTGATGAGCACGAGCATTTGTACCTGAGTCATGGGTGTTTATAAATGTATTTAAGTATTTCTATCCGTTATTCTTGCCACCATAGCACAAGCTAACGCTTAGTTTGGGGCTAGGTGATTGGTGTGTTCGTTGAAACAATTTATTTATTTATTATTTATTAGTTTTGGGCGGTACTAAGATACGGTCTAAGATTATCATCAATTTTTTTTTAATTCAATTAATTATCAGTTTCATACTAAAACCTTTCTGAGTAGGTTTATGAAACTGTTTGCTATCTAACTTATAGATTTCAGTCAAAGGTGGATAGAATATTTATGCCGGGTATAACTGGATTCAATAGGATAAAGAACGAAGTAGCAGCAGCAGTAGCAAATTAGTGGCAGTGCAGTCATATTATGTTAACATAAACTTATACACATATGTAAGCCAATTTGTAATGTTGAACTTTATGCCTATGTGTAGTAGTAAGTTTCATAGATTAACCGTTAGGCCCCGTTCACATGGCATTGTCTTGCATGTTTTTTTTTGCAGTAAACGTCTTAACGTCACTGTCAACGTTCAATGTAAACGTATGAATGTAACTAAAAGTATATTGAAGAAAAAAAACAATGCCGTGTGAACGGGGCCTTACAGTACGGTAATATCGCTGACTCAGTTTGTATTAGTACATACCGCTATTTCATTTCGTTGTTTTGCAACGGAAGCGTGACATTTTGAATAAATTTCAGTATTTTCTTGGCGCTTTGACAAAGCTT
This sequence comes from Pyrausta despicata, assembly GCA_963921415.1. Lineage (NCBI taxonomy): Eukaryota > Metazoa > Arthropoda > Insecta > Lepidoptera > Crambidae > Pyrausta > Pyrausta despicata. The sequence goes on along the minus strand of OY992855.1, from coordinate 12,210,990 downwards.
TTAGAGGAGATCGTAACTCCTTAAGTACCTTCAAATTACCTTTCTCGATGTTTTCTCATTAAAGCTTACTTAATGAAAACGTAACGGTACGTTGCTATCAGTTTAAAAGGTGGAAGCAAAGAAGGCAATTAATTTAAATTACTCTACTATTACCTTTTTAAATTTCAAATAGTGTGAAAAGCGTACTTACTTAAAACGAGTATAGTTTTTTATTCTCAATATTTTACCACGCAAAACTCAAAAGGAAAAAAAAATGTTGTTCTAAATTTGACAAATATCTTTCCTTTAGATACAACAAATTTCAATTCAATTAACTATTCCGTTTTTATAAACTTTGAGGTTTTCTCTCGGTCAACCTAAAACTAATTTTTCCCTAAGTTCGATGACACCACTCCACGGATTTCTTGTTTTTAGGGGCATGTCACAGACAAAGGGCTTTCGAGAGGTTTCCTTGAAACCGAAAATCTGAAACAAAGGACGACCTCATTAGGCCATGTTAAGTCTTACTGCTCAAAGAAAAGGGCGCAATTTTCCGCGGAAATTTGAAAGAAAAATTCGTAATTACGGCATCAGCTTCATGCGAGCTGAAATTTTTAAGAGGGCCCGACGTCTAAGGATGTCTACATGCAAGGCAAGCACGTAAACAGGTGCTTGAAGGCTCTACACAACTCTTCCTTTTTATTTAAAGCCTCAAGCGGTCTACCTGACCGGAGCTCAAGATACCTTAGGCACGGGAAAACTGCAAGTAAAACATTGAAGCAATTTGTGCTATGAGGATTTTGTAAATTGCCTGTAAGATGTTTCGCAATCCGGTTGGGATTCAGTTTTCGTCAAATGAAAATGTTCGGTGATAACTTGGTAACATGATGATTGTTGCTTTCGACGTTTCGGTTACTTTAAAGTTTTCTTAAATTATTTGCTTCTTACAACCATCACAAAAGAAACTAATTAATAAGATAAGATGACAATGACAATATCAATCTTCTGCGTAATAATATAGGCACCAAGGAATGGGAATACCTAATGCAATTTTTTAATATCTTATGTTTGTGTTGTCAAGTCGTCACCACCGTAATATTGTCATATTTGTTTAATATAGCCAGCCTGATTATATATTTGATTAATATCACATGGGGTTAGTTATGTACATACACATAAAATACGCCAGCTGTAATCGGAATGCTTTGTTTATTTTCGGCTTTGATTAAACGACGTACAACGCGGTATAACGCTAGCGCAATTTTCTTTGAAATCTACCGTCTGATTTACCCGAGACGGGTATGTATTTTACTAAATTCATTGATAGACTTTCTGAACATTTGCATAAAGTCGAAAGTAAAATTTTGTACACTTTACTGCCCTGGGCTTTACTAGAAATTTTATGTGTTTTTTTTTACTATATATTTTTATGTTTTCTATGTTAATTGACTTGAGTTTAGTTTTGCCTTTGTCGTAAACCAAAAGGCTAAGCAGAAATGATATTTGTGCGGTATGACGGGTAGAGAATGCCCTATGGCGTTAAGCCCACCTTTTGTTCAAAGTTTTGTTATGCAATAAAGCTTGAATAAATTATTTAATTAATTTTACTTTAACCATTAACTTTACTAATATGAAACTGTTACATAAAAAATTTGATTTTGTTTTATGTGTATGATAAAAGTTAGATAATTTGGTTTTCAGTATTTTTACATAGGTATGTTAATTTTCGGTTCCACACAACGGCGATGTCTAAGCTCGAGGCTCAATCCCGCTACGCCTATAAGAGTTCCTACAGGATTACTTATTAAGCAGATTACAGAGAGCAGAAGTCGGGCACCATCTCCTAAAAAGAGGGTGGCTATGTCTCAATATACCGATAGGAAAGTAATTTAGTTTTTTTTTTATATAAACAAGATGCCTTGATTGATGATGATGGCAAGATTAGCCTAATGGATCACCCTTGAACATCAGAAGAAACTACACTGCAATATTCATCCTTGAATATAGAAAGGATTTTCAATGACACTAAATATTGGCTTTGTTTCTTTGGTGATTTTGAAACTACGAAACTACACATTACTCAATAATATTTGTAACGATACTTATTCCCAACCATAATATAAAATTGCAAATTTAAGAACCCCCCCCCCCCACCTTTAGCTAGGAAAACAGCTGTGGAGCTTTAACGGTATTTAGACCATTTAAATCCGTCAAGATCATTTAATCACGTTGGTGCTTAACTATGCACCAACGTGATTAAATGATCTTTCGAATAAATGAAAAAACAGCACTGAAGCCATCCATTTGGGAGCTTTGATGCCAGAGACAGATATAGCATCTGGCATCACAAAAAAAAAACACATTCTGTTCGTGGGACTAGGGAACACATTTTTAACACCCCTATTTTTTGTCGAAGGTTAAATATCATAACGCTTCCACCTTTCACTGTAGTTTTATAAAAAAGTAAAACAAACACAACTCGGACACATTCCGAAATTCTCTTTCGACAAACAAGATGTCCGTCTGTTTTCAGGAAAATCTTGCGACCCCACCCGAACCCATTGAAGGAGGCAGACAGTCGATGAATTTTTGAGTGGCTCGCCGTGTGAGGACTGAAAGCTGGTTCAGCAAAAGGAATCGTACGGATAATGAACCGCGGAGACACGTGTATAATGAAGGGTTTTAGTGCATTGTTGATGACAGTCTGCAAAGGTTGTTGAAGTTGAAAAACAAAAAGATGCAGATTTTTTAGAACGGAAGCGAGTATTGAGTTGGCGTTAGACCAGCAATATTTGTTTTGCATTTTTACCAATAACACCAGCTATTCATCCATCCTAGCTTTCAGGCTAGGCCTAGATAGTTATTACACAAGAATAAGTATATCAGAACTTTTTTTTAAATAGTGCGAAATTTGAATTAGCCGTATGCTTTATAACAACCATTAAGTTTAACTTAGGCGGCATTCACATGGGATCCGACATTTACGATTCTTCAAAAACACAATGCTTCATGACGGATGAACGTTTATGTTGCATACGGTATCTTGTTTTTTCATGATTTCAACAGAAGGAGACCTGACAAAAACCGGGACGATTCGTGATTTTTAACGAATGGTAATTTTTATAAAATCTAGCGCGAATTAAGACGTTTTTAACTTTTTCACGATTCGTAAAGCGTGTGAACCTGGATATTTAAAAAGCATAGCTCCCGACAAAAAAAACCAACAAATCGAGAAAATGAAGCGATTCGTGAAAAAACACAATTCGTCTTCGTGTGAATACGCCTTTAGTAGATAAAGTGATAGTATAGATAGACATTTACATTATGGTAACTAAAACGTTAATTAAATAAGTTTCACCACTTGCGTTCCGCCGTAAACTGGTTCATTCTAAAATAATAAACTCGAGTTGAAACTGTTTCTGGGAAATGTTTGATTTCACGTGTATGCTAGTATGTAGTAGATTACTATTTTCTAGAGCCAAATGTAATTTACCACCATTTTGATAAAAAGAAATCTCTTTTTTTAACACCTTAAAAAGAGATTGAATCTTCTTCAATGTATAAAATGATAGGAATACTTCCAAAATTATGTATAACTTAACAAAAAAAAACGAGCAGATAACTTGATGCTAGAATATTAATAAAATTATTTTAGTGTCACTCCATGTTCAAGAATTTCATCGCAGTCATAATAATCACAGCAAATTATATTTTCCTAAATAATTTCACATTACTCCATCGCGGTGCAGTAAAATAAAAAAAGGCTTAATTCTCACTACGACATTCGTTACTCGTAATGTAATCAAATATTCCGTTGCAAAAGAAACACCGAGTGATGCGAGGTGTCGACGCCGCGAAACATAAGAGATTAAAAATTTGTAACGTAAATGAGTTTTCTTTTTTTCTTTTCATCCAGCCGCAGATTTTCAGCCGAAATATGCACCGCGACTCACACGAGGCCCTCAAAAATTCAACAACGCCCCGCAGGGTTATTCTGAAAACCGTAGCTAGTAAAGATGTCGTAATAGCTACTTGTAAGTAGTTATGGTAGTACAGCAGACTTAGCTTTTGACTTAGTTTTCAGTAAAAAATAAAGTTTTAAAAAAGGGTTTCTGAACCAAAATTATAACTAAGATTATATTTTTCAATTAACATAATGGCAATTTACTAATATTTAATTTTATGTTCATATACCTCTAAGGTGAATCATGACTGTACCTAACGTTTCTCTGTGTGACATTTTATATACGAGTATTACTCATGTTTATGAAACAATAAATGATATGAAATATATATTAGTGGTGTTTTAGTAATTCCATGTAAAACCTTAAAGATTTATTCAAAAGTAAACGACATGGTGATCTTTCATTATAAAAAAATGGAGTTTTTTTTTCTCCGTAGAAATGTGGCTTAATTAATTTAGGATAAAATTTATCTCATTACCTATCCTAAAATGTAATCATAACTTAGTGAATCCAAACGAATAAGATAAGATAAGATAAGATAATCATTCAATTGCACACCACATAAAGTACAAAAATCAACATACAGAAAGATTCACAACACATCTTAATACGAACAAGTATATTTATTCTTCGAAAATGTTTTAACAATTTGAATACAGCCTTTCTCGCAGTTTGGGAGGCGGAGTCGAGGTCTCCAGACGGTGTCTGATGAATATTTCACTTCATTATTATAGTCCGTACTACGTTTCTTGTGCAATATTAAAAGTGGTCTCGAATCTAAAGAGACCGCTTGTAACAATCGTAGTTTAACTGTATGAGGAACGCCCGGCCACAGGATGTCTCTACTTCTTACGAGAATACTTCAAATGTTGCAATAATTTTGGGACATTGATATCATAAGTTGGAATTAAAATGGAAGATCCTTGTTAAATATTAATTTGAGGGTACGGATCTAGTAGTGCCTTGTAAGAGAAATAATTATTTTAAGTAGTTAGAAAACACATTAACGCATATTTGTTTCTTCGGTTTACGCGAACAGTAGACATTGAAATGATACACTTTTTACGGATTATTTCGCGATTTATTTACATTTTGTTTTAACCTGACGTTTCGGACCCTTTTCAGCGTCCGTGGTCACATTTAGACTAAGGTGTTAGTTGTCATTACATGGTTTGAAAATTTTTTAAACTACCATCACTCAAAAATATTAAGTTACGTTCCTATCCACACAAAATGAGCTAACAGTATCTTGAGGTCTTGCAGTGTGGGGTAGAGCTTGAGTCTTGGCTAAAAAACGTTAACGCAGTCATCTTCCAAAATCTTGCTAAATTGAGAATATAATGTAACTATGAGGTAGGGATACAAAACTAAGTTGTCTTTATAAACTTAACAAAACGTATAGTCATCATCACGATAAATATTAACAAGATATCCTTTTATCAAAATTAAACAAACAAATGTAAAAGAAACTTTCAAATACAATTAACTGCAAAATAGCTAAACTAATATGTTAAGCCGCATTTTGTTGATGATACAATTACTTGGACAAAAGCCAAAGTGTTTACAACATAAGAGCCATTTATGGAAATTAGGTACCACATATGGCCTCCATACCCTGCATAATGGGAATGAGCTTTCCATTTGAATAACTATGATATTTACTGATACAAGAGAAAGGAGAAATTTTTTTTGTAGTCTTTTTGAGTAAGACGATCTATGTATACCTAACTAAATTGATACAGTGTTTTAAATTGTAACTCTCACGGTTGTAAATTGGCCGCTATTTTGCCTCTTGTATTAATTAGACCAACACTACTGGTGTTATTGTCGTATGATCATGAGTTTTTTTCTCAATAATAACACATTCGTAATGTTTGAATTATTATGAAATTAAAAAAAAAGACACTACAGTCAAAAAATGTCGATAAAAAAATCCATATTTTATACTATTAAAGTCTCCGAACGTTGTACGAGTATTTAAGAGCAGACATTATAAATGCTATATCGCTTCTAAATGGTGTAGTATAATTTTACAAAATTATTTTTAAATCCAACCGCAGCGCATTACATTTTGATGAGGAAGTTATCATTTTTTGGGAACTAAATGTTATTAATGTAAATGAGCGGAGTCAGCGTCTCGGCCACCCTTTTCTCTTACGTTTCTAGACTAAAAGCCTTATGTTATGGAGCAAGGCATAAACTTTAAGTTAAAGGGCAACATAATGACAACTTACCACCGGAGCTTTCTATCGCTGTGACTCGCGACTTTCAGCGTGTCAACAAATGGCTGCAGCCAAATCAATGACAGTCACGGACGCAAGTATGTTCTGGGCCTTGGTCCTAATAGTTTCTATTAATTTTAATGTCCAAATATAATGGAAAGTGTAACTAAGAAACTGAAATCATTGGAGTAGGCTTGATGATCTAAGAATATGCACTTTTAATTGTTCAAGTTCGTACTCTAAAAATTAATAATTTGTGCCTGTTTACCAAAAGAAATTTTTGCCCAGTGAAAGTTTTTATTTATACTAAACTTACTGGAATTTGATTTATTAGGTAAATCAACAGTGTTACCTACTATGTTTGTTGGCATATAGCGTTTTGTTTTTTAGACGTTAAAAAATGCTAAGAGCATTCCTAATTTTGTACCACTTATCTTTCACCTCATAGTTGAGGTAAGGCCTGTGCCGAGCTGTGGAACGGATTTAGGCTGATGAGATGAGATGAGATGAATATCCACAAATTACTTACCTTACAAGGAAGCGTTTGAAACACTTTTATGTGTGTTTATAAATTTATCCATTTGGAATCTTTCCCTAGTTCACTGGATTCATCAGCGATCTCCTCTCACTTAGACCATCGCCTCAAGATACGTTCGAAAGGAGGCGTACGTAAATTTCATTTACCATTGGAAAGTGCTGGGCGCTCGGAACGCAAACTCCACTTAATTACGCACATAAATTGAGTGCTCTTCCCTGCACGATAGATGTGGCCGCGTTTTAACTCATAAAATAACGTTCTAGTACGTTACTGGGTATACCAACACGTAATATGAGATCATTATTGAATTTGGTTGTCCCCTTTTTGCGTGGTAGAAGCATAGAGGTCTATGGAGGAAAATGTTTTAAATTTTTTTAAACATATTAATTTTTGAAATTGGCTTTTTTTTCGCACGCGAACTTTTTATTTTTTATGTGTTTTCGTGTACTTGAAATCTGTTTATTAAAGAAATTAACATTAAGCTAAATCTACGTGGTCATGTGATGTCATGTAGGCATACTGAAAGCCAAAGTTTTCAGTCGGAATAAAACGAAAAGAAACGTAAAATGGTTTGGTGGATTGATAGACATGATTCTGATGAAGAATATAAGGTAAGTTAATAAATTAGTTACCGTAATTCGGTATCAATATGCAAATCTATATATTTTTTACAAATTTCAGATCTATGATAAGTATGATATCAAGGAGAATAAAATATTTCAATCGGTAAATGTCATGTTCTCCTTTGGTAAGCAACGCACAAAACATCCAAAAAAGTAAGAAATATTTATATGGTTCGTGTAACTCATGGTTAGTATCTTTTTTTATTTCAGGAGTAACCTCCTATGATGAATACGATATACGCGCTCTTTCAAAAAGCGGAGTCAATATTTTCAATATAGACTTTACAGTGCTTAACGAATCGTCATTCAGTACTATTACGAAGGCTATAGCTGACTCGTACAAATTGCCTGAAATGCATTCGGAGCCTTTTCACAATCCTCTTTGTGTTGCCGTCACAATATCAATAACTAAACCTGTGGTTATTGACAAAGAAGTAAGTGTACTCTTTCATTTAAGGTAGGATTCGGTTCATAGCGTCCGAGTCTCGCCGTGACCCATTGTTTAGTATGGATTTATATGGATCTCTACTAATGTAACGGTCGCGGTCTCGCCAGTAAATACAAAAGGTTCTTTTGTATTGCTCAATTGTTGCATTTTTTTCAAGAAGAAAGTGCACTCGCGGAACAACTTACTGCGCCGCCTAATTACCACCAAATGGGGAGCCACGCCGCACGTGCTGCGGACGACAGGGCTAGCGCTTGCCTTCTCAGCTGGCGAGTACGCATCCCCTGTTTGCTCATGCCAAGTTAGTGGATGTAGCTCTGTCTGAATGACACCTGCCGGCAAGGGCGCGCATTCCATACAGGTAGTTAAGCAGTGCCTACCTCATCATTATGCCCATTTTATATTACAATATAGCTGCATAAACTAAGCTACAAAACAAAACCAATATTATATATTTTTTGAATATATGTGAAAAACTGTCGTCAATTTACACTGCCGAGTGATTGCTTGCTAGATACACGCACACATTTGAAATCCCGTCTCATACCTACAACGACACACATACAAATTAAAAACCCGAACAAATTAAAAATGACACATTGTTCATACAACTCAAGGTGACAGGTGACATACGCATTTTATACCCCTAAAGTAGGCATGCATACTGAGTGACGTAGGATACTTCGGAGTCAATTTAAAACACAACTTATAACTTTAAACTTTTGTATTGAATTATGTTCAAATATTGGTTTCAAATTGGTAAATCATGCTTTTATTTAAACCTTATTATTGTATTGACAAACTAATAAAATATTCAAAATTTGAGATAAAAATCTTTAAAAGAAGATCGTGTGTGTGTAGGCGGAAATAGAAAACGTCCCGCTATCTAGTATCGGGTTAATCGGGTAATTGAGATAATAGAGCTACCCGATACTAGATGGCACGACTGTAGCTATTTCCTGCGCCTAAAATTTTCAAAGAATTTTCTTACTTTAATGAAATAAAACTTGACAAATGATTTTTTTATATGATCAAAATAAATGATAATTTTATAATATAAATACATTTAAATAAATAATAATACATTTAAATAATAAATATAAAGAATTTTCTTGTTAAATTAAGTTGCGCTAGTATGATTTTTTGTTTAAAAGTAATGCAAAAATTGTTTTAAAATAAATTTTTCGCCGGCCATTTTTTTTCTATGTAATTGCTTTCGACTTTATCTTCGGGAGTGTTTAGAATATTGTAATTTAATCAAGATTCGGTTGTTAGGTGCTTTCCAAGTGTAGGAATGTGTTTGTAAGTTTTGTTTTGCATTCGAAACAATGGAGAAACTGCAGTGTACCGTTTGTGATGGCAATTCTAGTGTTTGTCTTGAAAAGTTACGCACACAAAATAACAATTATCAACGACTGTTCTCAAAGCCGCTATGGGTATCAGTAAATGGTATGTCATTATGTATTTATTCATTCATTTCCTTGATGCCTGTGGTGGTAAATTAAATCATCAATTAAAGAACATAAATTGCGCAGATCAAGAAAACTTGGTAAGTCATTTTTTGTATCGATGGTGTTACGCCGTCATTTCCCAGAGCTGTTACTCAAAATTTGTATGTGCTTACTTAAATAAAAATTCAATGCGCGCCCCTGTGCCGGGTCATCACTGGTTGTCTTAAACCTACCCCAGCGTCAATGCTATATCCACTGGCTGGTATAGCACCTCCGGAAGTCCGCAGGGCTGTGGCTAGCTCTGCTGAAAGGGCAAATGCAGATCGCGACCCACTGCACCCTATGCACGGCTACGTCTTAGTGCCTCAAAAGCTAAAAAGTCGTCGTAGTTTTATTAAGTGTGTCGCCCCACTTTCTAGCGAACCAGCACAGGCCAGACGTAATCTTTGGCGCGAAAAAGCTTCTCTGCCTACTCCCTTTGTCCCACTTGCCGAGAATCTCCCGCCTGGACATGATCAATCATGGCCAATCTGGAAGTCCTTAAACAGGCTTCGGACTCAGGTTGGTCGAAGTAAGGAGAACATGGCCAGGTTGGGATTTTCGGCAAGCTCCGATGTGGACTGTGTTTGCGGTGCAGTGCAAACTATGGCACACTTACCATCGTGCCCAGCGTGCCCCAACACCTGTACGCCAGCGGATTTAATGAACTGCAGCCGATCCGCAATACAAGTGGCTGAATTCTGGGCTGCCACGGTATAATTCCTCGTGTTCCATCGACACGCTTAGAAGAAGAAGAAGTTGTTGCATTCCAGGACTTTTTCGCTTTCTATCGAATCCACAATTTATCGTCAATTTGACAAAAGTTTAACTTAATACGAGTATTCTGGTGAATCGTTCGGTCAACTGGCAATTAAAAAATATCAGTTTCGATTTTCTGCCAGTGCAGTATCTAATCAGACTGGATGTTTATTTCAGGTCGACGTTGTCATATTAAAAGACGTCTTGAATGCGCGTGAAGTAACTAACTTCAAAGAATCGTACAAAGATTTCAAATTGCCAGTTTTTGTTTGGGTCTCAAAATGTTTTACCGATCACGGCATCATTGATCTTACACGGGTAAGGAGTAAGGTAAACCTATGTTCAATGGCTGACTATAAATGGTATTTTAGTCATTAAAAAATCAACGTTATTAACTTCTTGTCAAGGTTTCTAGCGGAATTATTTTAGACAATTCGTCCATAAGTGAAGAATATTCGTACGATGTTATGGAGCGTTGTAAAAAGGTAAGCATAAAAAGTTATTTTCCTGGTGTTAATAATAAAATTACATTGGAGAACCCGTTAGCTAGCTTGGAAGTATAAATAGCAGGCTTGTAATTTTTATTGGTTTTGTATTTCTAAAACATAAGTAACTGCAGTCGTAAAAATTGTACAAAGCGATCCACTCAAAAGGTCATTAATTTCAGAACAGAAAATCTCTCTTTTGCTACCGGCCAGGAATATGGCAAAAAGACATATCTCGCACAGGGAAAAAAAGAAAGTTGTTTGTGGTAGCGTCAGAGATTGTTAATTCTAGAGCAGACGGTATTGTCATTGATAGTTGTGAATACCCGATTGCACATCAAACCAAAGTTGTAAGGAGTATAGTAGAAGCTCTGTACTTAGCCGAAGGTGGATTAGACCCGGATACAGAATTTGCAAAGTTTCGAAAAGAGGTTCGCTTTAACTTTTTATCTGCATCGTAGATATTTTTGACTTTCCAAAATGCGGGTAGGTTACAGGTGAATAATCAAAATTGTTTTTATTATTTATCTGTAACCTAGGTTACTAGAAGCGAATAGCCCTTTAAAATTAAAAAGCCATCTAAAAAAAGAAGCTGCTAAGATCTTCACGATTATTCTTAGCTTTTCTAGTTTCCGACAGGCGCGAATAATTTTACGAACAACCTGAAAGATAATAATGGTAATGACGATTACGCAATATTACCTATGATGCCATCGTCTTCATCATCATACTAATACTATAATAATAGTCCTGCTGGCTGATTACGACCTCGGCGGCCAATCTCAACAAAGATCAGCCAACTACGCAGGAGATATTACAGTGCACAAGAGTGAGCGCAATACATAGCGGTGCACTCACTGTTCCGTCACTCTCAAAGTCAGATCAGGCGCAGGACCAACGGCTTAACGTGCTTTCCGAGGCATGGGGGTGTAACACCGCCAACTTCCCGACTCCGAGCTGTTTTTGAGAAATTCATGACTGAAAATCTCAGAAACAATTTTTCTGGACCCGGGATTCAACCCGGGATCTCTCGGATGTAAGGCAGAAACTTTGCCGCTACACCAACGAGGTAGTCTAATACTATATAACTTATGTTACAGCTTAAGCCTCCTCAGCTAGCTTCGATGGCTGTTGCAGTCGCAGCTTCGCATGCAGCATTAAAAAGTAAAGCAGCAGCTATCCTTGTTTTAACCTCTTCCGGGATCACCCCACGACTGGTCTCATGCGCGGCTCCTCCTTGCCATATTCTAGGAATCACTAAGAGAGAATCAGCGGTCAAGAAAATGCATCTGTACAGAAAAGTCATTCCTTTGTTATATGAAGGTGTGTATTTGATGTTGTAGTTAAAGTATGTAAGTAACTTTTACGTCAATCTATTTATTACGGTCGTTGTGAGTTTTCAGACACATTTATTGTATTAAAATATGAGGTCGGTGGCCTATGTTGAAAAGTATTTTGGTTTCATATAATAATAGTTGCCGCCCGCGACTTCATTTGCGTTAAAACTCATTATACAGTAGCCTTTGTGTTATTCTGATGTATAAACTACATTTTGTCAAAATCCATACAGTTTTTAAGTGAACGAGAAACAGATATCTACATTATTGAGTAGGTTTTCGATAATGTGGATACATTTCAACTTGATGTGATTTTTTTATATCACATCAAGTTTACGCAAATGGAGTAGGTATAAGGAACATATATTTAGTTCTAAAATAAGCTACTTACTAACCTCATAACGTGCCAGATCAGTTTGCCTACTTAAAAACTAGGATGCCCCAGATACGAGTAGTTACGCAAATAGAAACACATATTACCGTAATGTGTAATTTCAGAGTCTCGAGTTACCAGCTGGCAGGAGGAGTGCCGAAAGCGGGTGTTTTTTGGCACACAGTTCGCTATGAGAGAGGGTCTTTTCGGGGATGGTGCCAAATTAGTGGTGCTGTCCCCCTCTGCAGACGGCATCGGGTACTGTGACACATTCTATATTGTTGCAGTACCGTTTAGGTGTGACGAATGAATTTAGAAGTTGTTTTTACAGTCCTTGGGCCCTACTGTGTAAGCCGCTGTACATGCCAATGCTAATAGGTTTGGAATACAGCAGATTATTGTCACTTAAACTAGTTTTTGTGCGAACAAACCGGAGTCTAGAGTCGGATCGCGGATGGAGTGTTACATAGTAGGGCTTCATATAGAACATTTTTTTAATGTGCTTACCCAGTCACCTTCGCCACCACTGTAAAAGAAGTAAAGAGTTTAATTTAATATTCTAGTGTCTGTTAATTTTAATACATGGAAATTGTGATTGACAGCGCTAAATAAAAGTTTCAATTGACATATTTTATTAGTAAAGTCTTTTCTTAGGGTGCCGTAGTGAAAACGGAACCCTTATTGTTTCGTCATGTATATGCGTCCATCCGTCCTTGCGTCCGTGGTTTTACTCAGAAACCATAAGTGGTAGACAGCTGTAATTTGTTATGACTACCTATATTGATAATTGCAAAAAAGTCAAAGATAAAATCTTGAATTGGTAAAGTAGTACATTTTTTTGTTAGGGGTAAGTGTCCCCCTGGAGGGGGGCTATATGTGTATTCGTAAAAAAATCGAGTAGTAGTATTTATACCGAAGTTTAAAGGAAAACTATCAGAGCTGAGTAGTAAATAAAACTAATAAGTTTAAGGTCGCCTTAAACTAACTTAAAGGTATGTACACGGAGAATTAAATTTCATACAAATTTGTTTAAAAGTTAGTTGACAGTTATGTGGGCTGGTTATTAGATATTTGTAAGTGTGAGCTAGAGGTGCTTGTGGCGCAGTGGTTGCAGCGCTTTGGTAGTGATACCAAAAGTTAAGCAACCTACGGCGCGGTTATGTTTGGGATGGGTGACCATTCTGACCATAAAAGTGACGTCTATTTACAAGCATCTCCGTGCTTCGGAAGGCACGTTAAGCTGTTGGTCGCGGTTAATATCGATAGATATTAGTCGTTAAGCCTAGTCGGAGGCCCTCGGGCGGCTTAATAACATCTGACAGTAAGGTTGGTCACTTGCCTTACACACACCCCTCCACCAATCCGCACTGAGCCCGCGTGGTGGAGTATGGCTCGCACCACCTCATATTTGAGGTGAGGCCTGTGCCCAGCAGTGGGACGTATATAGGCTGATGATGAAGTGTGAGCTGAGAGTTGGCACTCGCAACTACTGAACCCTACAATGAGCGTGGCCCGACACGCACTTGACTGTTTTTTTTAAATATTCCATCAATATTTAATTCACGTTGAATCACAAATGCGTTAGTTGTTTCTCATTCCGTAGATTCAAATTATCAAATTCTACTTATAAAATTTTCCAAAACTCCTATACATCTTAGACTAACTAACTTCGTAGGATAGTTAAACAAACACAGAACTGTTTTGAATAAACGGATTGGACCACTAACGAGATTTGCAATGTTTACGCTATTAATAATGAATTGTGTGCATAATTAGTGTGCCAAGCCACTGTGCTAATATTTGAATTGATAGTTGGTGAACCAAGTGCTGCTATCTAAAATCAGTATTTGGTAAATTGGTCACTAGTTTTCGAGTGGTTGTTATTCGATTATTAGTTTATATATTTACAATTACCTAATTAGCAAACTCAGTAATTAATGTGAATTATTATTGATATATTCCATGAAATTGTTGACAATTTTCAAATACATTACACTAAAAACAACTGCCTAAATTAAGCCTTTTATGTTTACGTAGGTAGTGTATATGTTCAAATTTTGACTTGCTTTTACGTCACGAGTTAATTGTTATCATACGAGTTAATTTTGTCATAAACAGTTAATTGTTATCATAAAAAGTACAAACGTGCGATGTTATATTATTATATTACACTTTATATTCTGCCACCTTCCCGTGAATAAAAATGTTCTTTTACCTGAAGGTATACATTTCAACTTACTCGCTTCGCTCAGGAGTCAACTTAGAGTCCCTCGCAACGCTCAGGATCTAACGCCCGTGACGTATGACCGTCCATATTGCTGTGTGCAATAAAGTGTTTATCTCTCTATCTACCAAACCATAGAGTAGCGGGGGCATACTGTCGCATCGTTGTAAGTGTGCCAGCAAAAATAAAGTGTGAACCGATGAAAAATTGCTTTTCCCTCAGTCCAAGGTTTTCAAGTCAGATGAACAAGAAAAATTTTATAGCAGAAAAGTCTCTCAACTTGATCGATTAGTCTTCATTAGCTCTACAATCTGTAATAAATGTATATACTAAGAACTTTTCTTCTTTAAATTAAATTACCTGGCTTGGTATTGGTTAAGGAAATCACGATTAATGCGTATATTGTACTTATTGTATAAAAGATAAACAGTGGTAGTGAAAAAGCTAAAACAAAAAAAGAAAGCAAATATTCGTGGTAAAATTCTTATTGAATTTTTACTGTAAGATTCTGCAATTTGTCGTGTAAATCGTAAAGTACAAACAATTCTGTCAAACAAAGACTTTGTTTAACAGCTAGCGCAAAGCATCATGAATAATTTTATCGGCCTTTTTAAATACGAGTATTCTACCTATGTACCTTTGACTGTAACTTTCAGTTTCATACTAAAAACTATCTGAGGCTACAGCCGTTTCTATGAAACTCACAGATAATCCGAAAAAAAAAATCTTTTTTCAACCAATATCCAGAGCCGAAATATGATGTTTTTTTATGTTTCGATTTCGAGTTCCAAACGAATAAAGTTAAGAAATGATATTCACATGAAACAAATGTCACCTTAACAGCTAAAATATGGCTGCCTCAGTAAAAAAGGTCTATTTTACCATCCACCTCCACCCTCTGAGACTCTGCTTGGTTGAAGTTGAGTCCCGGGTCAAGAGCAAACCTAGGTAGGTATTCCAAATAACATTTTAAAAAACTTAGAAAAGTATCAAGTAAAGTATTTTTCAAAAAGCGAGCTACGAAGCTAGCGTCGTGTCTGTGGCGAGCTTTCTTACTACGTTACTGTGATAATGCAACTATGTCAGCTCATGTCACACTACTGACAAGCTCCAAACGCTAGCAGCTGTATAACAGCTTACTTATATTTTCATAGCGTTAGAGCAAGCACGCAAAGAACGTGTGCAAGCTTAACGTGGGATGCTCCCATCGAACTCTGCTGACCAAGCCTAAGAGTTCTTTACATAATTCTGTTTTAATCAATTCATCATCATTATATCAGCCTTTATACAGGTCTTATAGGCCTCCTTCAAGGATTTTCAACGAGATCGGTCACGCGCGTCCCGTATCCAGCGGCTTTCCGAGACATTCACCAACTTAACTTTTTCTTAACACCACATCTCAGTATGATCTCTGTGATGCAAGACACGCATTATTTGGCCGACACTTTATTACACGTGCAAGTATTTGGACAAATTTTTCGCATTTTACAACCCCTTATCGCGACAAGTAGATAGAGGACCGCGAAAGGAGCGCACTAAGCGTGATTTATACTAGGCCCGTTCTTCCCCGTGTCACGCCTGACTCCAGGAGTTGCCCCATTAATATTCATTACAAACCCTAACTTGGTCGCGTTTATTTAATTTTATCAGGCACAGAACACTACTGCACTATCAGCTGTTTAAAGGTATTAAGGTTTTAGTGACGTTCTTAACTGTTTGACGGACGGTGGACTGCTATAGCAGTTATAACAATAAAATTTCTGTTGTGTCTGACTACCGTCCGTCAAAGTGTTAAAGGATAATGTAAAACAACTGACCCAGACACAAAATATGATTTATGTAGATATTTGTTGCTCAAAATAAGTGCTTTAATTTATTGTAAGACGGCATGTTTAGATTCACTTGGAGAAAAAAAAACTCAAAGTTTTAATTTCTAAATTGCCATGTTTTTCAGTCCCTGGCGCAGGTAACGCAGCGCACTCCTTCAAACGCCAGCGTAACGGCGGTTGACGTGAGAGTGTGTATGAAGACTCGAATAAAATATCCAAGCCTTACACTCGACTTGAGGTGGCAATTCAGTGCACACCAATTGCTTGCTTTGCGCTTTCTCAAAGGCAGCCTATGTGTTTAGGATCCTGACACGCAACAGATGCCGAAAATAGGTACTGAAGTTTTGAAAACTAAACTTATTAGATATCTAAGCTGTTTAACTGTATGACATGTAAACCTTTAAACCAGAATAAATTTATCTTATCTTAATTTTCCTATTGAATACAGGATACAATACTGTAATATAATTAATTAAAGTACTCAACGAGAGCAACCAACAGCAATACTCGTAGTATTCATGTTGCTACAAAATTTGGGCTTTACATTATCCTTTGAGTAACTAAAATTAAGGGTAGTTAAGTGTGACACGAGGACATACATACACTTTTTACAAAGACTTTTACCGGGCTTTTATCAATTTCATACGGTTCTTTGAAAGAAGAAAGAAAAAAGTAAGTATTGATAGGAAACCACTTACACTGTCTTCAATTTGTTAAGGCTTTATCACACAGCTTGACCTCGATACTTCTTAACTATTTTCATTAAAAAAATATCATAACAGTTTGCGCGTCGCACTGTCTGCTGTAAAAGTTTAGCGGAGCGTGCTTAAAAATATAGGAAATCCCAATAAGTTTTATGAGAAAAGTAATTTACGTTGTAAACCAAAGATAATATTTCTGCAGCCGAAAAAATCAACATTCTATGGCGGGGATCGTACCCTTGTCTATGGGAATCTGGCCCTTGAAGCTGTGTGCTTGAAGACGATTGCAAGCCAGGTGTAGGGGAGAGATTGCAAGCCAGGTGTAGGGGAGACATTGCAAGCCAGGTGTAGGCAAGACGGGGTACTTAACGTTTGAAATGCTAAGGAACTGAAACTATTACACTTTTGGGTATTGTTTTATTTAAATAATCATCTTTTATAATTGAGTTATTAAAGGAACATTTGTTGCATAGAAAACTAACAATAACACAAAAAGTAGAAAAAGTCCCACCTCCCATCTTGCCCTACTCAGCGGGTAAGACAGGGTACCCTGGGGATACGATGGAGTACGAAATTCACATCATCTATATCAGCACAGCTGCAGTGAGCCCATTTTCCACAGGCAGCACCTTCATTTGAATCTTAATAACGGCCATTGCAGTATAAACAAGGCGTGTTTTCTGTATCATTACTGCTGTCGTCTGGTGATAATATAGATTTGTAGACAGTTTTCTTTTTCTATATATACTTTTTTCATTCAACATTAACTGAGGGTCCGTTCTTTTCCGAGGAAACACCATCATTGTAGGCATAAAATTGCAAACATATTTCCACGGTGATTGTAGTTCCTCTTTATGCAGAAGATATGGATCCCACTTGCTTCTGATTTTTTTTGCTATTATCTTTGATCTCGTTTTGGCAACAATGGAATTACCGGTTTCTTCTTTCTAAGGATGTTTGGGGAACAGAATACGATTTTGGTGCTATTAATAACCCATTTTACCTTCAATGACAGAGTTTACAGCATTTTGCATACTCTCATCTGACGAGTTTCCTCTATATGTGGTTCTTTTATTTATTTTAACCATTCTAAAACAAAAAAATACATTTCAATACACATGACATTATTGAAACTAAATAATATTTCTGGAGGGCATGACGAGGTACCCCATACCCCATATTGCCCTTTTGTACCAAATCCGTTTTTAAAAAATATAACCTTCAAATGATGCACAGTACAGAAAAAAACATTGTCTTACCTGTTAGCTTTATTTTTGATGCAATGGAATAATATTAGACATACCCAATCTCAGTTAAAAATCGTAGCATAAACACACAAGTTCGAAGTTGCAAAAATAACATCAAAATTGACAAAAAACGTTTTTTTGCGTATAAAAACAAAAAGCGTGGCTCGATCTATTTATCACTCGGCATAATGACAGGTGTCATTGTGGCGCAACGTCACGTGCTGCAATAATTGTGATTGGTTCATTAGAAGTGTATAACACATGGAATACCCCGTGTTGCCCGCCACACCGTCTTGCCCCTCTCTCCCCTAGGTGGTAATATTAATGAGTCATAACACCGTTATTAGGTACGAACAAGTAGTATCCTTAAAAATGATGACAGTTTATCTAACAATAGCGTCGCATACAAGTAACACGGGTATTGGCTCCAATTCAAGACGTCATGAGCAAATCCTCTGTTCAAATAGAAAATCAAAACCCTTAGACAGACGGACTGAAAAACAACAATGGCACTGAAGTTCCGTTTGGACGATTCGCTTTGTCTTTTAAGCCAACACAAAGATTGCGAATCTCAACCTTGGCTAAGCTGCTATCGGAAACGCATAAATGCTGAAAATAGTCGCAGATACTCTCGAATGAAAATCGTAACATATTTAGTTTATATTTGTATTCAGAAAAAGTCTATATTTGTAGTAAAAATACATGTTTAAAACTGGCAACTATTTATACAACAAACCTTATCTCTGAAAATTGTGCGAAGTAGAGTGTTTATGACCATAGTTTTAAATTCGTAGTTAATTACAAATGGTTCGAATTTCAATAGAATCTGTTGTATTAAATAAGTATTTTTTCTTATGTTTTCCTATGAAATGTTACAAGATTTTTACATTAGACACTTTTGTTCACAGTGCAATCGAACACACATTATTAATTCAGTGTCCCAAGACTTTCCCTATTTGTCTTAAAAGAAGGTGTCAGAATTTATTGCCGATGGCATCTACCCTTTAAATGTATCTTTTATCCCTTATATGCCTGGTCACCCTCCGTGGTCAAAACTAGTGCTATCGCGCTTTCGATATCGACTTTAAAAATAGTATACGAGTATTTCATGTGAATCGATTGGATTTAAAGACTTGTTTACATAATAGAATACAGATTCATAATCATACAATAGCTGATTTATGATGATAGTAAAGCAAATTTCTTCAAAGTCTACTTCTGCGAATATTGCTTAACTGTACAAACAAATTACAGTGCCTATTCTGCTTGGTAATTTTATCACTACCGTTAAAGAACTATCAAAATCGTCAGTGGCCCATCGAGTTATGCAACACTACGCAAAACTCGAGAACAAAAGCAATACGAAACGCATGCAATCCTATGCGGTTATGTCATCGCGAAAAGCCCATTTTGCGAGATGTGGGTCAGCCCTGTATCGCATCCAATTGTTTGGGGCCGCTTCGGAATACAATTGCTAAGGTGTGAGTTGACCCCAAAACATTCGTTCGGAAATAAACGTTGGAATAAAAAGTTGTATCTGATATTCGACACATAGTTTTGTAGACGTAACTAGAAGTTGGTACTCACACATGAATTTGTCAATCTTCTCGCGATCAGCTGTATAAGTTTTTACACATTTAGTGCAGAAACTTTAATTACACCAAGAACCAAAAAGTTCCTAAGCCTGCCTTTTCTTTCAACGCAACATAATCAGGCTGCCGTCGGAGACTTACTTATCTTTGCGTATCTTATCCCAATATTCGTCTCATAATTCGAGTGCACTTTTTACAAACGGGTCTCACTGATTGTTAAATCGATTCACTTGTCCAAAGTATTGCAAACTTTAGCAGTTGCGCAATTGATTGGAGCTTTAGAAACCGGGTCGGTCACTTTGCTTCCTGCTTAGTTTTCAATTTAATTTGATCCCCCCCCTGCGCACCGCAACATGCTATGAGCTTCTTATAAACTCCTTTCAATCCTTCTGCCGGATTGACTGCCGGGGGACGGTTGTGTGGAGACGGACTGTGTGGAAATTAAAAACAAGTTCTATATGCAGTAGGTAATTAAGAAAACGCTTTAGCCAATGGGACGTAGTTATGCAAACTAGAACTAACCCACAAAATGTCACTTCAGAGATAATTAGGTTTTTGTTTTAAAGGTGTGTAGAAAATATTGGGTATGTTTTATGAGATACACAACTTTACAAGGTTGAAGAGCAGTATAAGCAAAAATATGGGAAAACAAAATAATTCAAATTTATGGCAGTTAAGTATTTATTTATGATCAAAAACCTGATGGTTCTTTTTTGCAAAAATATTGTTTTTTGGGTTGGTTCTTTGTTGATTTTCATTTTAAGAAAACTAAATGTTAGATAAAGGTTTTTTTAAATATTTTTTATTGAAATTTAAATATAAAAACTATTAATACTGCTTTTGCATACAAAACTGGTTAAAAATAAGACCGTTACATTTTTCAGCATCATCTGGTATAAGATGCAGCACCTTTT
The DNA here is from genome assembly GCA_963921415.1 of Pyrausta despicata. Taxonomy (NCBI): domain Eukaryota; kingdom Metazoa; phylum Arthropoda; class Insecta; order Lepidoptera; family Crambidae; genus Pyrausta; species Pyrausta despicata. Next base: position 12,190,267 of record OY992855.1, on the reverse strand, counting down.
CAAGTTATTTAACTTTGCTTCGGGAATAGGTTTTCCATTAGGTCAAAGCGGGTCCATTGCTTGTTTGCAGGGAGAGTCAGACTACCAGACAACACTAGAAATAATGAGACTACGCTTTTTGGAATCCGGTCATAGTTTCCTGCCAAACGATACTGATTTTAGCCGAATCGAATGTGCTTTGAAATCGCATCAAAGATTGTATACGCCAGAGGACTATATGCACATAATGCAGGTTTGAAGAAGAATAAACCAATGCAAGTTAAGAGAATAAAAACGGAAGATTTTGTGCTAAACTAGAAAAGAAAATAACAATCAGGAAGAAAGCTAGCGATGGCTCTAAAGTGTCTTGGCTTATAATACCAAAGAGATAATGCTAAAAAAAAGAAGATGAGTTGATTTTTATGAGATCAAGCCTAGATGAAGACCATATAAAAGTAAATATAGAGAAAAGTTTACGAGGAAATACAGGGCTATTAACGAAACAAGCAATGGACCCGATTTGGCCTGATGGAAAACCTATTCCCGAAACAAAGTTAAATGACTTAAAAAGTTTGCTGCATCTTTTACCAGATGATGCTCAAGAATATTATAAAAAATTAATTGAAAAAAAGTAACGGTCTTATTTTTAACCAGTGTTGTATGTATAAGCAGTATTAATACTTTTTATATTCAAATTTTAATAAAAAATATTTTAAAAAACCTTTATCTAACATTTAGTTTTCTTAAAATGAAAATCAACAAAGAACCAATCAAAAAAATTATGTTTGCTTATACTGCACTTCAACCTTGTAAACTTACCCATTTTTTTCGACACACCTTTAAAACAAAAACCTTATTATCTCTGAAGTGACATTTTGTGGGTTAGATTTAGTTTGCATAACTACGTCCAAATGAGATCGAAGCACAGTAGAAAATGCACAACTGAATGTTTTTGTATTACCCACCCGCTAATATTTAGTGTTGCTATTTTTTAATTTGATAGTTTATGGTAAATATTATTGTCAACAGGGCAAAATGTCTTTACATAAATAATAGTCATGATTATGTATTAGCGATAAAGGTAACGCATATATATTTCTATCAAATAACTAGTTGTTTTGACGCATACCAAACCCAAGCTGCTTAGGCCTTTATTTTTTTCGAATGTTATGAAATAACTATTATTTATAAGGAAGTAAGCATCTTGGTTATTTTTAAAGCACATTTATTCAATTCAAAAACCAGAACCAAGCCACCAGGTTTCCACAAAACAATAAAAAATACAAATTCTTGTGGGAACTATGTGGCTTGGTTCTATTTTGCAAATCAAATTAATGTGTTTAAAAAGAACCAAGATGCTTAGTTCCAAATAGATAATAAAAATTTAAAGTACTATTGGTACCATGCTACTTGAGTCCATTTTGCTTATAAAAAGTTACTCAAAATGGGGTTGGTACCTTAGCCGGCTTCTTTTTTTGAGTTTCGATAATATTAATCCTTTATAGTATTTAGTATTTAATTAAAGTATTGAAAGCAAATCTTAAAACTAGGCATCATGGAATGATAGCAAATCAAAAGTGAACTACATCCATAAACACAATAAGTTTTTTACAGTTTCTAACGGATTGGGTAATGGATGACAATGGAAAAAAATGACTTCTATGGAAACTTTATTGTTCGTTTCGATCATATCACCTCGGGCCTTAGCTTAACGACTTATATGTAGCTATGTTAGCCGGGAATAAAAGCTCAACGTGCTGTCTTGTTTCTTGCACTTTTGTAATGTTGGAACCCAACCAAACGCGGCCATGCCCTGCCTGCCGACACTGCGCCACAACAACTAACCTTTTGAGGTTCAAAGTGCGCTCCATACTTACTTAGCTAGCTTAAGACGACTCTCTTAGCGGGCAGGATGGCATTAAATAAGATTCTGTTTTATGTTGAATCAGCCGCTGGCTTCTGTAAAACTATTTCCTATGAACTCTTCAAACACTGAGAGGGGCGGATCATCCGGCGGCAAATAAAATTGGATTTTGTTCACTTGAAATACGTTTCTTTAAAAGTTGCTGACGACTAAAAATGGATTTGTATTGCAAATAGTCGCAGTGCTTACTAGATCGGATTTTAGTGGATGCTTGGTATTTAAAGCGATAAATTTTATTTGTGTTTCAGAATGAGGTAAAGTAATTAAATATATATTAATAGAATTAAGGCGTATTGATAGAAAAAGATACACATGTTATTCGTTAGTCGGTACTTAAAGCATTATATGAATGATATTTTTTTCTTTCGTAGTGGCTGGTATCCGAATCTCTGCCAAAATAGATAGAAGATACGTATTAGTTTCAGAAATTGGTAAAATCAAATCTACATTACAACAATGGAGAAAACTCATCTATATTTTTAAACACAACAAACATTTTTATCGGGACCGTGTATAAATAAAGGCAGCCGTGTTAAAACTACACGATAAACTTGTTTTCCATTCAATTCGCGGGAACGAAACACATAGAGAGGGCATTTGCATTTTTATTGGCGTCGTTTAAAGAAACAATGGGTATAGCAGAACGGCTATCTGGCCTTCCTTTTGCGTTTTTTCGCTAGTTTGTCCAACTTGTGTCGGTGCGACTGATACGTACGTAAACAATTTGATCAATAAATAGACAAGCGAGCGTGTGACAAAAGAATAGACAGGTTAGACTCAGTTGCGCCTTTGTGGCTATATTTTCCGTAGATTTATTACCTTACTTTCTTTAGCATTGCAGTTCTTGATATTTCGGGATATCATTGTGATATATTGTTAGTACAAAAATTGAAAATTTTAAGGCTCAGGCTACACCTGTGTCTTTCTGTTGCCGCGACGCGCTCCTGACAGAGCGTGTTGACCAATCGTCTCCATCACTCCATCGACAACATGCTTCATGTGTGCTTGACCCTAAACATTATCACGAACGTTTATTTCTCTACTTTATGAGAACAACATTAATACATTGTACTGTTTTATTAACTTTTGGATTTTTGAGGTAGCGAATTGAAAACACATTAATGTGAAAACATAGCTGAATGTCATCATTTCGTGGAGCACATTTGAAAAAGCTGCAAATTCGGTACCTACCTCGAGTATACGAGTAGGTAATTTCCCCAGCGACAACTACTGCTTCGAAAATACGAGCTTTTTATTTCCATATCCACATCTTTTATATGCGTTTTTAGGAATTTATGTTCGAACAACGCGAATTTATTTCGGTAATGAAAATATTAAACTACACAAATCATGTCTTTTTCATTCACAAATTAATTGGTTTTAGGCAATTCAAAGACTTCAAAGTAGTTGAATATTTAATACAATTTGACAGCAGTAAACTTTCTCAGTAAAAAGTTGCGAATTCACTTTTCAAAAATTTCAAGAGTTCATTGACAGTCCCTCTAAAATTATAAAAACCGAATATTCGTTGAAACTTTCCCCAATAGAATAATATTATGAACATTACCAAACATTTTCTCACGCCATTTCGACGATGAAACTTTAGCGGGAAAAATAAAATTCCAAAGTAGAAGTTTCAAAAACGTAGTAAGAAGGCAAGGGAATAAAAGGTCTCCGTACTTATACCGTTTCACGTCCAAAAAAACCATAAGGCGGGCGCGAAGCCAGGGCCGTACGTAGGATTTGAGCTAATCCGCACTGCATTTTCAGGTTTTAATTTAAATAAATGTGGCAGTATGAATGTAGACGGTGCAAAAAGATCGCCACATAGATACTCGTAGCTCAGACGGACTGACTGCGGTTTAGTTTCACTGAAACTACACAAGAAGCCGCCAAGTTACGAACAGTTCTCATGAATACTTGATTTCCAGTGTATTTAGTTAGTATCGCAGAAGCGTTCAGATAATATTGTAGGCATGTAATATGTACCTTTCTACTTACTACATAATTGTGGTAATTTTACTTTTACTTTCTGAATTTGACTATCTGTTAAAAAATCAACTACTATATTCGGGACAGTATTTGCCGTAAAAAAAATCTTGGTCAGGGTTTTACGCCATAGATTAGCTAGAGCCAACGCTTGATTTTTTTTTGTATGATGGACTGAGCGGTTAAGTAGTTTAGGGCACTAGTTGTAACATTCACAAACAGGATGTTGTTGGTCTTGCTTGAAATAAGTTCATGTATAACTACCGTTTGAGGTGCAAGATTTTCACGAGGCAGACCACACACCCGAACACGGCCCTGCACTAGTGAAAGCTAAAAATGCGAATGACTGAAACAATGAGTCCCTATACGCGTGTAGCACCTTCGTCTCGCAGCACCCGTCAAAGGCACCTCTCATCTTAATATCACTGTTTTAGTCTTATTTCGTGACATTAGCACGGGGACAAAGCTTTGAGGAAGGAATTCGGGTATTAGGATCATGCATGGATGCTTGGCTGACATGACGAAAATGCAAGTCTAGTTTTCGCAGACACGAGTTGGCAAACATTTGAGCTCTTTTTTCGGTGTAACAAAGGAGATTGCGAACAAAGGATGGTTGTGAAATGGTGATGTTTTCTGTTACTTTAATTGCTTTTCATGGTATTTTTATTTTCTCATAAAATGTCATAAAATTATTTAGATTCTACTAGATTTTACACATCGTGCTCAAATAAATCTGTCCTTTTATTACAATAAAACAAATACGTATAAAATGAAACAACAATTTATTTACTTCTTAAAAACTTAAACTAATAATATTATAAAAGAGTTCTTGTAATAGGAAGGCAGTCGTTATCCTTCAAACTTTTTTCGACGTCTACGAACCCCGCTCGATGTCTGAAAATTATGAACAGGCGGAAGTTCAAAACAGTCTTAAGAAATTTTTACTTTAATAGTAGTCGACCACTTAAACTGAAGAGTCAAGAGATCCCAGAACTTAAGCAATTAGTGAGCACCAGTCAGACAGCAATTAAGGGAAATGCTATTTGAGCAGAGAAAAGGTAGAAATAATTCAGGCAATAACACGGCGAGTTCACTCGTTAGCAAAATTATTCATTATCTGCTAATGACCGATATATATCAGGAGACTTGTTACTGCAGTGCCAAAGGCTGGACTTATTAACATGGGAATTATAAGGTTGAGTAGTGATGTTTAGTTGTCGGCGGTTTTGGTAACGATAGCTGATATTGAGAATCTGGCACCTGTTTGAATGCAATTTTGTAAGTTTATGACGACGGTGCTAGCGTGTGACTTTACAACTTTATTAGATGGTATTACTTGTTTTATTAGTGTTATAGTTGACAATCTAGAAAAATCAATGAATTAGATACCGAGGGAAGCATATTTCAGCAGCAGTATGACGTCTGGTACAATTATAAGGTTATCAATACATACTAAACTAAACTTAAACATTGCAGATGAATAAATGATTCTTCTCTTTGTTGTGTGGTCGGCTTTTAGGAACGCTTTTTCTTGAAAAGTACTTGTGTAATCTTTCAAACTATCAAGTTAATGGAATTATACATTTTATAGGTATCGATATTCTATAACAGTGCTGCTTGGTTATAAATTGCAACACTAAGTTGAACTCTAGCATTAGCTGAGTGTCTGGAATATAAGGTTTTTTGATTTAAGTTTGTCCAAGCAGCTAAGCACAAGGTTTTACTTTGATATAGTCGTTAAAAAGGTTTTCTGAAATGAATCATTTGTTTTGATAGTATGGTTTGTTTCTCAAGAGTAATACACATATCATTATTTTGTGATAAAACTTTTCAATAGCATAAAGTTTTTTACAAGACAGCACTTTTAACGAGTACCCTTTAAAGTGCTGTCCTTTCTGAAGTCTATTTCTTTATGGGATGTTATTTTTTGTAAAACGACACAACATGAAGTCTATTTCTTTCCATCAGTCACATTAAAATTGTTGTAACAAAAAAGTACCTTTTAGACGTCAAAGCCATAACAAGTTCAGACAAATTACGTTGTTCTCTCAAAAAGTATTTTAATTCGATGAAAGAAAGTTTCACGGCGCCCCGCAATACGTTGTTGGCCGATTTGCATTTTTATGGAAACGGTTTACGGTCGCCACAGACCCAGCACCAGCCCTACTTTGTATGATGATATCCATATTTTCTTCTCTACCTATCTCTCTCCCTCGTAGCAGCATGACAGAGCAAAGCAATGCGGTGGCTAGAACCCGGAAAAATGGGCAGTTTTGCACTAAGTAGATCCCTGTATTATGTAACCTAATCGTGCCATGATCCCGGTAAAATTGACCAAAACTGACTTTACTCTTTAGGGATTTTAGAAATTTTTAGGGATTTTAGATTTTTTTTGCGACAAGAGATGATGATTGATGACAAATTTGAATCTCAAAATCCATTTAAAGGAAGAATAGCATTTTGTGATGCAACTATTTTGTTAAAATTGTATTTTGAGGTTAGTATTTGTTTTATTCTAGTAAACGTAAAAAATGTAAAAGCGTTTTCTTATTTTGTCTGATTGAATTTTTAAGATTCTAACCCCCGGTATACATTGGGCGCTTTCCAACGTGCGTTTCGAGAACCAGGGAGTCTACAAGAGTTGTATGACTACGCGCGCTTAACGCTAATGCCGAGCGTCCAATGTGTACCCGTTCCAAGTCAGAGACATAGATATAAAATTAATTCGTCTACTCTTTCTACTAACTAATTTGAGATTCAGTAGCTAACGCAAAATTTCTTCAAGTTTTCCTCTCTTTAAATTTGTGGCTTCCAAGCGGATTGTTCTTTGATGACCTCTCAACTTTATGACGAAACGAATGCTACATTGAAGGTGCAGTTAAAATGTAACCGGAGCTGCTGGAGAACCCGAGAACTGTTCAGGATTCAATCGTTAACCCCCCACATAAAATCGTACTTAAAGCTAGCGCTTACAAAGTGTTGATTACTAGATGTAAGAGATTAGTAACGTACATTGTATTTAAGTGTTGAATAAATCATGCAGTCGGACAAATTAATTCGACAAACAGCTGATTTACGGCTGGTTTTGAAGAAGTAGTTATCTTGGTTTTTAGTAAGATTGTCGTCAAACATTTATTTTTGTGTTCATTTACTTTGTGTGTTGTCTAAGATACTTTACCGACAAATATGATTTAATAGATGGAGACGCATACAATATTTAAATGTCCTTTATTTTTGTTTAGTCAACTCACAGTATTGTTGAAAATGTAATTGCTTATAACGTTTTAAAATTGAGAAAAACAAAAAAAAAACTCGTCACTTTCTATATCCGAAACATAAATCTATTTGCGCCTTAACAAAACCTATTTCTTCAAGGAGCCATTGCCTAAGGAGGGTCAGAAATAGCCCTTTAACACGTAATACTTCCAGTGCCAGTAGTCACTTTCCCTGTCCAACAACAACAACACCAATAGAACGTAAGGATGCTTTATGGTGGAATTAGACAAAAGGGCAGGACCCTTCACCAAGAAGTGCACTTAATTGTCTGTGTACCCGCTGATTGAAATGTTTTCTTACGGCCTACATACCTACTATAGAAGAAACAACTTAGTTCATATTAAAGCAGTATCAAAAAATTGACGCGCCGTTATTGCATAACTATTTCATTGTGTTAAAATTCGTTTTAATTCGGTTTCGTTTGCAGCATAGTTGCTAAATTTGTTCAAACGCACGAAAAAAGTTAACTATTGTACTGAACAGATATTGAAGTGAAAACGCTTTTTCACATCGAGCCTTCGCTCTATCCCATTTTTTAAAGATTTTATCACCTTCATGTGATGGTAATAAATTGAAGTGAATATTTGCATACAAATAGATGCCTGAAATTACATCGAAATGAAAAGAGAAATTCGTCGCGTATTTCATTAAAAACTTCGTACCTAAATGGCTGAATTTCAGTTCATGTATATTCATTGTGAAAATCAACCGCTACTTTGAAACCGAGCTCCTAATTGTCAGTATCACACATAGCCTCATTTACAACGAAAGCTAGTATTTATCTACTGTCTAGTTAATGTCCATATGTAAATTCTCATTTCGGACACTTCGTGCCATAAGCTTATTCTACTTTTAGTATTTTAGGTGGCAAGCTTTTGGGTATTTACTGGAAAGCGTAAATCGCATTGACGTTGAATGTTTTACAGTAGTTATTTTTGTATCCGAAATAGGTATTACTTGTATGTAAGTAATGTTATGTTTTCGGTCATGTTATGACACAAAAAAATGAGTTTATTACTTCCAACAAAAGTGTGTTAGCACTTAATAGTAAATAAATAAAAAATAGAACATGGAAGCAATTGGATGCGGCTCAGCTATAGCTGACCTATGACAGCGCTGATTTTTACCCCTTCCTCTGAGGTCTATTGTGAATGTAACCGAGGAAATAAGTTTTAAATCACACTGTATAACTCTGTGTATGATAAGTTATCACTATCTACCTCAATTATCATCCAAAGACAAATACACAGGCAAATGATGCAGTTTGAATATAAGAAAATATGTTGAGTCATACTCGTATATCCGAAGTCCTGCATGATGTTATTACTCAAATTCATAAAATTTAAATTGCCGTCGAAATCCACTTGCCCTTGATCTAGGCACAACTAACAACACCCGCATCCCAAAAACAATGTCACAAGCCAAATTAAATTTCAAATTCCCTTAGCGAAAATCCAAAAAAAATCTATTAAGATAAAACATTCCATTTTCAAGGCGAAGAAGTTTTATGGTTTGTAAAATATTGAGGACATAAATAAAGCAGCTGTCTTGTATAACAGTACGTCGTAGCACCTACAGCCGTATATCACTTGGGATCCTCTTATACCGGGGAAATAAAAAATGGATGCAAAATAGCAACGTGCACTGTTTTGAGTAGGGTGCCGTTTAAAACAAAAGAGAATAATTGAGAGTAAAACGTTTTGGTTTGATTTATTGGGATCAGGTAATGAGAAAGGTATTCAATCGCGAAGAGTATAAGAGCAAAAGTAGGTAATATTTTAATATGATTTAGTTCTTAAACAGTTTAGGTCTCATTAAGGCCCTGTCAAACAGCGAACGCGATGGATGGTATCTTGACTATGCTATTAACTAGTATTATTAAACGCCGTTTGTAGACCGTTTTTTGTTATTGGTCAACACTTCGTTCAGAGCGCTGTTTTACAAAACCTTTAAGCCTTTTTTGAGTGTAAATAGTTATTCTGTTACCTAAGAAAAACTTTATGCTATTGCTACCCTTTCCACCCAGACATCGAACAAATATCCAATCACAACTATTCCAAACTCGATTATCCCCGACTCAAATTCTACTGTTCACCAAACGTCCGAATAAACTCTTCATCTGTTCACATATAGCGCAAAACATAAAAGGGCGCCAATAAAACTTTCCTTTCCCACCGAGATTGCACGGAATGAAAAGATATGGACGCTTACCTATTCTTATACAATAGCCAACCGTATGGAGACATCGGCGTCTAAACGGACCGTCCTAAGAAAACAGTCAACTGCCGGCCGGAATTCTTTTTTCCAACCCATTTTTGCACGGTTAGATTTTTCCCTCGTTTCGCGGAACTTCGGGACTATTCAAATAGAGGTTTAATAAAACGAAATTACTTGTAAAGTGTCACGGGAGCTGTAATACATCTTATTGGAATAGGCCTTTACGTTTAAGGACGATGAATCGTGAATACAGATTATGTATGAGTTTTATCGTACGTCAACATTTAAGTTACTGAATTAGTAAGTAGGTAAGTTGTTCGATTGGTTTGAAATGATTGTACAGATTTCTTTTTTAGCTTGGATCTGATATCCACATCAGAACCCTGCAAATATATTCTTAGCTGTTTGAAAAAAGATTCAAGCTCGCATTAGTAGGTCGCAGTGGTCATCCCGCTGTTTTAGTTGAGTCCAGTAAAGACGCCAAGCCCATTGCAAAGAAATATATATTGTTCACTGTTTGTAAGTCATAATCACCTAACTTGCCAAGCCAGGCATTTGAACGGCAATAACGTATCCTGCGATTTTATCGCGCAATCAAAAGGCACTAATCTCACAACAAGCCGTTTCATTTCGGGAGGTGTTCCTTTAGGAGTTAATTAAGTTTACGACCTCGTATCTACGAATTGACGCAATAAAATCCTATAAGTGGACGTTATCTTACCGAAACGAGCGTGTGGCGCGTGGTTGTCGTTTCAAATTAAATTGGTTGGCACTGCTCTTTCAGCACTTTGTTTGTCATTAGCATGTTAAAAAGAAAAACAGAATAATAATAAAGAACATAATAATTACAAACCGAATAATATATGTTGCTGTTGAGTTACAGTTGTGCTAGTGGAAGCTTAGCTGTGTCCAAAGCTTTTGTATTCGTTTTTGTAACTGGTTTCATTTCTAGGCTATACGAAAATGGGCTGGCTGGCTTACTGTTCTGGCTTATCAACGCTTTTGATGTTTCTAGGAACAACTGTTCCTGCCAGACAAATATTAACACAAAAACACAAGCTACTCATCGTTTTTTTTTTAATCTACATGTATGTACATTAAGGAATTCTTTGACCGAAATCAAACCATAACCAGAGTTCGAGGATATATATCGATCATATCGATCGATATACATATATCCTCGAACGATCACGATGAATATCAAAGTATTTTTTAATAAAAATTAATCTAATATATAAAATTCTCGTGTCACAGTTTTCGTTGCCATACTCCTCCGAAACGGCTTGACCGATTCTCATGAAATTTTGTGAGCATATTGAGTAGGTCTGAGAATAGGCCAACATCTATTTTTCATACCTCTAAGTGATAAAAAAAAATTAAATGGCAAAACAACGGTTGCCGGGACAGCTAGTCTTAATATATATAAATCTCGTGTCACAATGTTTGTCCTCAATGGACTCCTAAACCACCATTATAATAAAATTTGCACACCATGTGCAGTTCGATCCAACTTGAGAGATAGGATAGTTTAAATCTCAAATTATAGTCGCAATTTTAATTTATTGCTAATTATTTGTCTGTTATTATTTGACAGTCACAATTATCTGTTAACTCCAAATGATTCTAACAGATGTCGATACCTTTCGACTGGGTTGAGTAAGTAATCAATAGATGGCGCTGCTATGGTAAATCTACGAACGTGTCATATAAGCTACATTTTAACAGCATAATTACCACGTGTTGTTGACGCTATAAAATTAAATAAATTTATTTTGTAGTGACACGAAATACCGTATAATTCAATTATTTTTAAATTTTTGGTGTTAGCATAGCCGGCCACGTGTTACTTAGGCTGAAGAGTAAATTGAATTCTAATCAATAGATGGCGCTGCTATGGTAAATCTACGAACGTGTCATATAAGCTACATTTTAACAGCATAATTACCACTTACTATAATGTAATATAACAAAAACTTTAGTTGACTTATATATTATGCATATTTAAAAAAACGCGCGTAACTAATGTCAATGTCATTCGATGACATTGTTCAATCATTGCAACGCTAAGGCGGTACGAAGTTCGCCGGGTCAGCTAGTGATATATATATCCATTTTTTGACAGGAGATAATCGATCTTATTTATTATGACAAGTTCAATCATGAACTTTGTCTTTTCTACTATCATAGTGTGTCACATAAAAAAAATTGTGTTGATCTCAAATGAATTAAAAACAAATTCCACAGAGAAAAATAACCGAGGCGGTCGTACTGCCAAAAGTAAATTATTTCATCCATTGTTTGATGTCCAAGGTTTGATGAGAAACGAACGTATTTTTTCCATTTTAATTAAAAATACCTATATATGTACATAAGTATATAAATATATAAACATTTTTTACCTCCATCATTAATTTCATGAAACCTTTTAAACTGATTTTAGACAACTGAATTATATCCTTCTCACATAATAGAAATAACTTATTTTAAGCATTACCACCCTTTGCCATAGCCAAAAAAAGCTCCCAAACGAAATATTTTCAGCAGAAAACAAAGTACTTATTATACTTATTCAAGTTAAATATCTGATATATATAAAAAAATCTGATATTTTTATTTTTATTATAAGAATTGGATTTTTTCGAACCCTGACCATATAACTAAGATCTGGGCACATTTTAAAAGCTAACCGTACAAGGCCGGCGGTCCCATTACGTCACCCGTTATTGTCATGAAATATAATGTGTGAATAATATAGAGCGTCCATTCAATAAGGGGTCGTACCTTTTTTGTTAGGTGCGCCCCGAAAATAGATATCCAACCTTTAACAAGATTAAATTATGAAGTATATGGCTCTGCGCGCGGTTTCTCCTGCTAAGAACGTACAGATATTAAATGAGTTATTCGGCTTTCAGGAAAATTTTCAAAATTGTCAATAAAAATCTTGTGTTATAATATATATGATAATATATCTGTACACCAAATTTAATCTAAATCGGTCTCCCTTAGGATTACATACAAAAGAAAGTTGACATACAAAATTTTCGTCTCTATTTCAAACTCTTCACCACCTGTTTTGCAACAAGCGTAACATATTGAAAGACAGATATACTTCCGGATAACAAAGGTAAGTGTCGATTTTGGGTCAACTTCCGTATTCTGTCGGCTTTTTTTTTACCGTTCAGTAATTCTTCACCTGACGGGAAATTTCCAAACCTTTCCTGTCAGATAAGGAGCGGAGTGTCGAAGTGAAATCCTGTTTGATTAAGGGCAAGTTGGGGTTTGAACAAAGCATGTGGAGTTCTGATAGAAGTTCGATACGGATTGACGGCTTAAAGAAAGCGTACCTTTATGAAACTTTACGTTGTTTTTTTCGTGTTACTATGTAAAAGGCTTATATATATTTTTTGTAAAGTATTAATGACTAAACCAATGTGACGAATGATATAAATTAATGACGTTAATGACTTTTTCAAACAAATTGAGCACTTTTTTTAAACCTAATATCTATCCCTAGGCAAATCTTAACAATATAACTATATATAGTTACTATATATAGTATAAAATTCAACCAACTTAAATAATTTTATAACAATGAGAACAGAACACAACCGTACGATTTGCAAAGTTTTAGTCAATTTAGCCGTGAGCTTGCATGAAATTACGAACTGCGATTTGAGCTGACCAGGCAGTTTTCAATTGCCAGTGTTTTAGTTCAAGTGTTAATTTAGTTAGCAATAATGTTGGTTAATGTTCAGAATTTTCATCGTAATTTTCGCTGTGTGTGCTCGAAGCTACTCGTTAACGTACTTTAAAGAATGTTGACTTTATAATTCCGCTTCATTTCACAGAAATAATCCTGCGTTATAATGGGTGTAAAAAATAAGAGTTTGGTTCAAGCCTGTTAACCAAAAAAGGTAGTTGAGTTCTCGTCTATGCAATACATTTTCTGAATTGTATTAAGGCACTGAGTCCATTTCCATTGTTCAGCAAACGGAACGTAGGTACTTTCTTTGAAAAGAATTTACTGATTTGATCACAAATACGGATGATAAACTTGACGATCTGGTTACGGTCGCGGGAAGCCTTGGATGCGGGCAGTGCAGACCCGATTGCGACAGGGATCCTTAGGAGAAATACATATGCTCAGCAGTGGCAGTCGTACGGCAGTTATGACATGATGAAAACGTCACAACAATTTCCAAACCAAACAAAATATGATTTTCTTCCAGCACGGAATACATAGATTATTATTTTTGAAACAAAAGAAACCACCTGAAATATTGCAACGTCACATGTCCGAAACACGGTCTGCGCCTTTTTTGAACAAAAAGTTAGATCGCGTAGGGTGACAACACATCACAGACGTGACCGTGTTAGCAAGCCAAACCTATATAAATAAATAAATAAATATTTCTCAACAATCACACCAATTCTCTAGTCCCAAAGTAAGCTACTAGGCTTGTGTTATGGGTACTAGATAACGGATATACATACTTAAATACTTTTTTTTGTAAATAAATACATATTATACATGGAAAACACCCAGACCAGTACAAACACACATGTTCATGCACACTTATGCTTGTACTGTGCGGGAATCGAACCCGCGACCCTTGGTTTAAAAGTCCGACATGCGGACCACTGCACCAAGCGGTCGTCGAATATTGCAATAAGCTTTCGAAACATGTAATATTCTTACACGTGGTGTATTTAAATATATTTTCTGAATCAAACTTACAGCTTCAGCTTCGGTTGGTTGGACAACCATGAATAAGTCTTGCATATAACCACCAACCACCCACCTTACCCAGTTTAAAGTGGAAAAAGAGTAGGAAGGTAGTCGTTATCTTTGTCAGTGGTATCGTCATGGTTGTCATCACCTTTTATAATCTTCAATCTATTTGTGTACAGCACATTACTTATGGATGAAAGAACTTGTTGGTTTGTAAGATTTTTTGAACTGCATAAATATTTTCTTGGGTTTGCAAACTTGACGTTTTATTTTCCTCAACTTGTACACCCTACTGACGGATAGCAAAATACAGTGGAATTGGCAAAAGCCGAATGTGGCGATAGTTCTCCAAAGGGGATCCTCACGAGACAAGAATTAGATTTGGGAAACTGAGACGTGCGAAGTCTGAGGCGCAGACGGCACAGGAACGGCACGGTAACGGCTCGGGAACGGCGCGGGATCGAGCAAGGAAATCGTGGCTGACGTGATAATGCAAATGCAATGGAAATGAAAGAAATATAAGGCGCAAGAACACAAAAGCGGCTTTGATATTTCTTAAAGAACAAAAGTCGTATGATTCGGAAATCGAATGTTGTGATGTCAATACTTTTTTTCTTTTACTTACTCCTTTCAAGAGTCAACTAAAGCCATTACGAGCTGGCAGTTATATTCTTTGTTTTATTAACAAATACTATATGATTTTGTAAATGATCTTTGTTTTAAAAACGTTAATTGTTAGTAAATAATTGATACTTCGAGCACACATAAGATGTTTGTTTTTCTAAGTAGCTTTATTAAAATTTTCCTTTGGAATTTGTTTCATTTAAAAGTTAACATAAAAAATCACAAGTGATAATGATCGTTGCTTTAAATACGTTCAATCATCGACATGATTGAACTTTTCTTATCAAATAAGGTTCATTTTCCGCTGTCAAAAAATGGATATATCTTTGATTTTTATGAAAAACATCCATTGATATACATCATGATAGATATCTTCGAACCCAATCGAGAACTTGATTGTCTCGCTTGTGGGTGTGCAACAGGGTAATCCGCTTGGCCCTTTAGTTTTTAAGCCTTATTATAACTCATAGGAAAATAAAATATTCAGGCACCGCTTAATGTTTGGCACTTTGACGATAGGACCGCTGGCGGTGAGCCTCACACAGAAAAAAGGACTTGGTCAATGTGATCCCTCTTCTTAAGAATCTTGAATTGGAGTTTAACTCTGAGAAGTGTGACTTGGCGACGCTGCGAGCGGTGTTACAGCCGTAGGCACGTGCGTGATTGCAGGCGCTTCCCCCACTTCGGCACTTTACTGGTCGCCGACTCTTTGCGGGTAGCTGTTGCTCTTCGCTTGGGCTGCAATGTATGCGAACCTCATATATGCATTTGCGGTTCTCGGGTAGAGGGTGATTGATGGTCATCATGCTTTGAGTTGTCGATGCTGTGAGGGTAGAAATCCTGTGCTGAAGCCAGGTCTTAGTCAAAATGCTGGTATAAGATCGGATAGCTTGACTCTGGTACCCTGGGAAAAAAGCGGCACGTGTGTGAGCACATTTAAGGCTACCCATTTGTGCGGAAGCCAAGACGGCGGCGCTAAAAAAGCACTCCAAGTACAGATACCATACCAGTACCAGAACCATGAACCAAGACTTAAATATTTACATGATTTTTATTGTTTTAATATTTTTTTACTACTGACATATTATTTTTTTATTCTTATGTAATTTGATGTAATTTATAAGATTGTATTTGATTGTTTTAATTTGATTTGAATGATGTAAAAAAACAGTTTTTTTATACTTGTTTTATAATTTCGATTAAAAAAATAGGAATTATCTCATGTTGATTGACCCTGATTGATTTAATGCTCGCTCTTTTACTTGAACAAAGTAGAAACAGGTAAGTACAAAGGTCGGCAGAGGTCATTAGCGATTTGAAGATTCATCCCAGGAGCTATGTTTATTTTGTTAGAGCAACGCATTACGAGGGTTGCCCTAAGTAAAAGAGGACGCGCGCCAAAAACTCAATTTCGCCGCTTTCCAACAAGGAAAACGAGGGAATCAAGTTAACGCACACTACGGCGTCCTCAGTCACACCCAAGTCACTTACCATCAGGTAAGATGCGTAAAAATTCTGACCACTTAAAAAAAAGTGACACTCGTTGGTGCAGGTCTAATAAATTTAGCTTCCTTGGTTTTGTTGCAGTTCCGTTCCGATAGTAAGAGTGCTATTCCCTCATCACAAATTGCAAAGGAAATCGCTATGTCGAATTGTTCTATTTGGAAGGTAGGTTCTCAGAATCCGCGTAGCAATGAAACGACCGTTTGGCTTTAGACCTCGTTTATTACTGCGCGGCGGAAGCGCACACGCGCGGACCGCCGCGCGACACACGCACACATAGGTAGCTACAGGCTACATACACACCATTTCCTCCCACATTATTTTGAAACTCTGTAACAATCATAAATTAACATTAAAAATACTTTTTAAAATCTATTTTCTTTCTAGGTCTTAGAATAGGACCCATTGGTCTCTCGACCTTCCCATCAGGAAGGCTATCCGAGTCATTGGGTACATCGCTTATTTCAGTCGACGGGTCGGTCGTTTGACCCGTGGCTGTATCCTGAACAATAACATTTTCACCGAGATCATCATTTGCCTCAATCCAAACGTCATCGTCATCACGTGCCTCAGTCACAACCTCCTCCGCGTCATTATTTTCTTGAAATGGCGTAACCGATTGGTTCACTGGGGGAGGTGTCATCGGTTGTTCTTGCTGCGGTCACGACGAGAACGTTTGAAATCTCGTGCCTATAGTACTAAGGTCCTGATTACTGCATTCAACTTTGATTTTATTCGCCTTAGTTTTTATTATTTGGTCTATATTATGTCTTTTACAGGTAGTATCATATTCTTCAAAATAAACATCAAATAATCTTTGGCCAATTTTCTTTTTAATTACTGCAGGTGACCATATACATTTTCTAGCGATAAACCATTTTGCCAAGACTTTTTCACCTAATTCAAAACATCTGCTTTTATGTAATTGTACTTTATCGCTAGAATTGTTTTTACATTGCATTGCAGGCAATATTATATCTAACCGGCCGCGTAAGTCTCGGCCCATCATTAACTTAACCGGTGTGACCCCCGTCGAACAATGTGCTGTGTTACGGTAATCAAACAGAAAACCAGTTAGTTTTTCTTGAATCTTACAATTAGGCAAATTGTCTTCTAACAAAATACATTTAATCATTTTTTTGCAAGTTTTAACTGAGTTTTCTGCTTGGCCGTTGCTAGCCGGGTGGTAAACCGGAGAATTCATGTAAGTAATTCCATTACTTTTGCAAAATCTTTCAAATTCCACAGAGTTAATTTTTACATCGTTATCTGACACTATTATATTTGGAATACCGTACCTCGAAAATATACATTTCAGTTTAGCGATAAGCGCACCTGTGGAAGTACCGCAATTCATGTGAATGCATTCCAACCATTTAGTATAGGAATCTATAACGATTAAATATACGCATTGCCTTACAGACATGTAATCGATATGTATTCGATACCATGGTGCCGGCGCGGGGGGCCAGGGCGAGGGCGGCGCGCGCGGCGGGGCGGCGCGCAGCCCCGCGCACACGCCGCACGCGCCCACCCACGCCTCGATGTCGCCGTCAATGCCTGGCCACCACATCCTACTTCGCGCACTGGACTTAGTTTTAACCACTCCGAAATGAGAAGAATGCAATTCTTTTAGCATTTGATTTCGAAAATTCGGGGGAATCACAATTTTATGTCGCCGGAACAGAAATCCGTCATTTACCTCTAAATCATTCTTGCAATGAAAATATGGCAAAACGTTACTACATTTAATTTTTCGCGGCCAACCTCGGTTCATGTACCTTATCACAGTTTGTAATGTTTTATTACGCTCGGTTTCCTGCCTAATCGCATCGTACGACACCGGTAGTGTGTCCGCGTCTAGGAACAGAAAATATCTCGCGTCCTCTTCGCTCTTATCTTGTTTACTGTCAATGGGCAGCGGCGCTCGCGAAAAAAAATCTGCTACTAAATTATTCTTACCACCTATGTACTGTACTGTATAATTATATGCTGATAGAATTATTGCATATCGTTGTAAACGTAGGGCGGCCGTGACTGATATGCCGTTTTTCTTTCCAAATATCGACAAAAGGGGGCGATGGTCAGTTTTTAAAACAAAAGGGTCCTGTCGACCATACAAATATTGATGAAAATGCCTGACGCCAAAAATGATGGCCGTCGCCTCCTTTTGTATTTGGCTGTAGTTTTTCTCACTGGCCGTTAAAGCCCTGGACGCGAACGCAATCGGTCGCTCAGTGCCGTCCGCTTCGACGTGCGCGAGCACCGCGCCCAGCCCGCCGGGCCCCGCGTCCACGCTCAGTGCTAGCGGAGCGCTCGGCTCAAAGTGCGCCAGGACGCGCTCCGACGCCAGCTCCCGCTTCACAGCATCCAGCGCCCCTTGTTCTTTCTCTGTCCAGCGCCACGGCGCGCCTTCCCTCAGCAGCGCGTGTAGGGGCTGCATCAATGCCGATGCGTTGGGGATAAAATTACGGTAATAATTGACGACACCCAAAAAACGCTTCAACTCCGTCACGTTTGTTGGGTTGGATGCGTTTATGATGGCCGAAACTTTACTTGAACTAGTTCTTAATCCATTTTTATCGATAACGTATCCTAAATACGTCACACTCGGCTGAAAAAAAGAGCATTTATCTTTTTGTAACCTAAGCCCAGCGTCTCGCAATCGCCTGAGGACTTCTGTTAGCCTTTCCCTATGAATTTCATCCGTGGGGCCTGTTACACATACATCGTCGAGCCAGCAACTGACGCCGTCTATGCCTAGCAACAACGTCTCCATTGTGCGTTGAAAAATTGCCGGAGCGTTAGCGAGTCCGTAAACAAGACGCGTATATTTATATAAGCCTTTAGGGGTATTTATTGTTGTTAATAATTGAGATGATTCTTTTAACTTAAATTGATTATATGCATTGCTTAGGTCCAATTTAGAATAACATTTGCCCCCACCAATTTTTGCAAAAACTTCCTCTATACGGGGTAGGGGATACTTATCAATTTTTAACATTTTATTTAATGTGCACGAAAAATCTCTAGCAATTTTCAGTTTACCATTTTCTTCCAGAACGGGCACAATAGGAGTAGCGTATTCAGAAAAATTAACAGGCACTAAGATTCCTAATGCTACTAGTCTATCTAATTCTGCGTTTACTTTTTCTTTGAGTGCGAAGGGAATTGACCGCGGCTTGAAAAATTTTGGTGTGGCATCGTCTTTTAAACGCAACTCGACCTCGAACTTGTTGAAACAACCTAACTCGTCTTTCCAAAGTTCTGGGAATGCATTCAATAATTGCTGTACTTCATCTTGACGATTTATGACATAATTATTTTTAACAGTTAAATAGATATTAAATTTCGACATAAAATCGCGCCCTAACAAGGCAGGACCTCCGTTTTTAATGACATAAAACTTTATATCTTTCGTTTGATTACCGTAGGTCACTTTGCAAATAAAATAGCCCATAGGTACGATTTTATGTCCATTATATAAACACATTTTTATATCACTTGACTGTAACCTAAAATTTGAAAATGTTTCTAGATATAGGTTATCAGAAATAACACTTGAACCAGAACCTGTATCCAGCTCCATTGATAGGTTAGCATCATTAGCAAAAATTGACAACTTTATTGGTTCATATTTTACGTACCTCATATTAAACAATTGGCATTCCTTACAGTCAGACTCATGAACCTCGTCTTGGTCCTGCTCCGCATCAATATTATTCAAACGCACCGCACGTATTTTACACACTTTCTTCAAATGTCCTTTTTCCCCGCACACTGAGCACTTGTAATTTTTATAACGACATTTCGATGCATCGTGATTTTTAAGTCCACACACCGCGCACTTATTCTGGTCGCCGTTATCAACGTGAGCCGGGCCGCGCCGTCCCTGCGGCCCTCGGCGCTCGCTCACGCGGTACACGGGCTCCTCCTTGACCTTCAGCTCCGCTGCTCCGACTCCCGAAACGCTGCAGCGCGCGCGCCTTGCGCACTCGGCCTGCTGAGCTATCTCCACGGCCCTCGCAAGCGTCAATGTAGCAGAGTCTTGTTCGAACAGCCGGTCACGAACCACTCCTGCACCCAGGCCCAATATGAAGCGATCTCGCAATAAGATATCCAATGCCGATCCAAACTCGCAGTACACGGCGAGTCCACGTAAACGCGCCGCCCAGTCCTCGATACTCTCATTATCGAATTTGGATACTTCATAAAACACTGCCCTATCGGCAAATGTCGACCTCTTAGGTGTGAAATGGGCACAAAGCGCCTTAATTAAGTCTTCATATGGCAGACTTTCCAGCTCCTTCGGATGTACTAGATCCCGTGCCAAACGGTACGACTCGTCCGATAGGTGTGTCAGCAGTAACGCACTTTTGTTGTCGGTTGAAATGTTGTTCAATTTAATAAACTGCGTCAGCCGGCTGTGAAAAATGGACCACTCTTGGTTTTTGTGGTCAAAAATTTGTATATTTCCCATGAAATTCATATTCACTATTTCACATACACACACTGTGGGTAAGAAACCGTCGCCAATGTTCTATTTGGAAGGTAGGTTCTCAGAATCCGCGTAGCAATGAAACGACCGTTTGGCTTTAGACCTCGTTTATTACCGCGCGGCGGAACGAAGCGCACACGCGCGGACTGCCGCGCGACACACGCACACATAGGTAGCTACAGGCTACATACACACCACGAAGATAAACTTTGAACCGATAACCGATCTACCTGAAAATCTTTGGGTAAGACCTATGTTCAGCAGTTGACTTCTTAGAGCGGAGTCTTGAGATATATTTTTATTTTATCAGATTTTATTAACTGTTGACTTTATCTAGACTGTTATAAACATCCTCAAGTTCCCATGTCGAAAGACAACTGGGAACAAAACTATGTAATAAAAAGACGCTACAATTATTTACGCCACGTTTCTAAACATGTTACTCCTCGGTGTAAAAGCTGTCAGTTTGGTGGGTATGGCAAAAAATTTATCCGGTAGGTATCTATACGGCATTGAAGTGAGTCGTTAATGCAAACTAAGCCCCGAAAAGAGGATTTTGGCTGTTCTGATTAAAAAGGTCCCTTGCAAGTGTTGTACAAATTGGATCGGATGAGAAACAAGGCGGCTTTTGGACCCAACGAATTCCGGGGTGGTTTTTGGGCACCAACTTTAAAGCTGCTTGTCAAAGCGCCTTAAGACAATTGTGCAAAGGGTCAGTTAGGCTACTTATAAGTACTTGCACGGACGTAGGAGTTTTTTAGGGTCAATACAAATATACCTAACATAATTAGGTATCAAAATACGGTACTACACCTACATACCAAAAGTATTTAGACGTGGTTACTATTACTTAAATAGATCAAAATCGATGCACTTACATTTCTAATGCAAGTGAATTTATTCTAAAATATAAAAACAATAGCGTTTAAAGTTGAACAAAACCAGCAAAACGTCTAAACTATTTTAATGAAAAGATAACTATCTATCCAAAGAAGCTGTCGGGAAGCTGCGGACCGCGATACTGCAAACTATTAAAACTTTGAAAACGTTGACAAAGACGAGTGAATCCAGATGAAATTACTCGAGGTCGACGAATAAAAGAGAAGACTAAAATCAGGACAATGTGATAAGAGAAACTTAATCTAGGGGACCTGACGAGAAACTCTTACTCCCCTCACAGACTTTAGTTTAACCAGAGAGCAATATGCATTCACCTTTTAAGCGAGTATAATGGGAATTTAGGGAAACCACTCGGAAGGCTTTTCTGAGATCTGAGAAATTTTCTGGAATGTTCGATAGCCATAAAAGGTTCGCGAGAAATTTTGACTTAATTCTTGAGATGTGTTTCGGGTCTTCTTAAGGGCACTCTTGTTTAATGAATCAAAGCAGGTATTGTGAAGTGAATTGGCTTTCAGTAGCTTTCTAAGTGAACCCACTGCTGAAAGTGATTTCTGAAATGCCGTTAATTTCGTAAATGCAGTAGCATGAAATTGATCAAAATGGTGGAGCTTTCTAAAGGTTTTGTTATCTTTTCAGTGTGAGAACAAACATTCTGAAAATCACCAAGTGACTTGTTCGCTTAAATTTATATGGTTCTTTAAATTTATTCATGAAAATAACCACTTCAGTGTCTAGTTTTCTTATGAAGAAATCTCAAAAAATAATGCATAAACTGAGGTGTATAGTCTGTAAAAAAAAATTGGTTGCCTGTAAAGTCGGTATACGGGCGAAAGTTTTACGTGACAACGACTTTGAGTGGTAAAATAATTTTAATGTGAATATTCATTCGTATAACATGAACCGGTGTGTATGCCTATCTCTCTCACTCTCTCTCTCTCGCTCTGTCTCTCTCGCTCTTAGGCGGGTTAACTGTGCTCGAGTGGAAGGGACGCGTGCCTTTCACTTTTTATGTCTGTCTCACTCGCTCTTAGGCGGGCTAACCATGCCCGAGTCGAAGGGACGCGTGCCTCTCACTCGCTCTCATTGTGAGCGCGGAACGTGAGCGGAGCGTAACGCAGTTTCTTGAATGTCACCCGGCAAACCAATTTATAAGACGTTGTCACGTCAAAAAACTAACGTAAGCATATTTTCGAGTTCTCCTACAAAGCAGGCGCCGAAAGGTCTTAAACGGACTGTCATCGGAAGCCCAACCCTTCCCGTAAGAATGCAAATATTATTGTTTTCTACCTAAGGGTGGCCCTGCGGTGTACTACCGGGTTTTGATACTTGTAGTTGTTACCCTATCTTTTAAAGCCACAGATAATGGCCACTGTAAACATTCTCCTTCGACCTTTTTACGAAGATTCCCACCCACTTTATTTTTAGTTTCCTGCGGAGGACATATTCGCGGATTACATTTGCATAGTGGCGTAGAATCGGCCCTTTGGGACAGATTAGCCAATACCACTCTTTTGGTAAGGTCTTGTGAATGTGCGTTTAGTGTGGAAACCTCCAAGAGGTTAAGGTTAATGATTTTTTTAAACTTTTTTTCGGATAATTTTTATTAATTTTTATTTTAGTACACTGTTGAAAGCACAAAAGGTGGAAAGTCAGGGTTGGAGCATAGGGTAAAGCCAGATTGTTTGAAAACCTTTCGAAAAAGTTTTATTTCTTAAAAATGTGAACCTTGTTATTTTTTTGAGTATGTAATTGTTTCTCAAAACATAGTCTTTTAACTTGTGTAATAGCCTATTTTTGTAAACATAATTAAATGTACTACTTATTAAAAATCAATCAAAGCAGAATCAAATATAGGTCTTAAACCTTAAACCAGCAAGTCAAAAGAATGGCGAGGGACAGGCACTTGTAGGTACATAAAACAATGTTTGTTTAGGCCTACCGTTAAATTATTCACAGGATGTTATACAAACATATTTACAGCTTGTCTGCGGTCATCCTATTTAGTCCACGTCACGTTATTAAGGGTCCGCAACTTTAAAAAAAGGTTGAACGGTAGCTTTTTCTTCTCAAAGTAATGTGTTTTTTTCTCTAGTCACTTCGTATCTTCTTTGGCATCGGCAAAATTACACTGAGTTTGTTTTCTTTACTTCTCAACTGTAAACTGACCGTTACTTTAGGTCTTGAGTATAAAAATAATGGCAAATCATAACATGATTCTTTATTTATTTATTTATTATTTGGAAGATAAACAGATTTAATAAACGCATAGAGCAGTAAGTTTTCTTGTTGTGTTTCTCGACGAAGAAACCGCTTAAAGACGCCTTGAGTCGCGAAAAAGGACAAGTAGAGCCGACTCAAGCCAATAGTCACCTTCTGGGTAAGCTCGCTACATCGTCGACATCTTCTTTACCTCTTAGAGGGAGAATGATGTCAAGAGCGAACCCATTATATAATAAACAAAATAAAAAGACTCCGGATGATGGAAAAAGGCGCAGATAGATGATGATAGATAATTTTTTTTAGCATTACGTATCTCAAAAGGCAAAAACAGTAGGTATCCTGAAAAGCAAATAATAGTTGTTTCCTACTGAACCTGTATTGTAAGACTCTTTTCGGGTTTAGTTTTCTTTCTGTTAACCACGGTTTTGATCTGTCGACTTTGAAATTAATATGAGCTTAAAATTTGGAAGAGAATTTGGCGTGTGAATTCGCTTTGGGCCTGAATAAATATTTTTAGACAAACGTTGTTTGAGCAACAATGAATGAAATGTAAGGGTAAAAGAAAAAAATAAGTGTTAACTCTAAAAGTTTATGTGGAGGTAGATAAATAGTAGTAATACGTAGATCGTGTTCACACCCATACCTAGAGGATTTTTTTTAATTATAAAATGTAATGTTAAAATATTGTCAAGGTGTCTGATCTGTACATTGACAATGTTTTAACGCACACGAGTACTTTTATTTTTATTTTTTATTTTAGGAATGCAGACAACGCAGGTCCATTTTGTTAGTAAAATAAATCTTACAAGCTATATTAGTAACAGAAAAAACAAAAAAAAAACAATGCACAATGGGGAAGATACCAAACACAGCCACGGCGGGTCAATCTGTATTTCTTTTGACCAACACCCTGGCCATGTGGCGAGTTAAAGGAGAGTCATATCTCCCCGCAATGGTCCTCGGAATGGAGTTGGAGCTGGCCCGTATCCTGCAGAGCAACGACGCTGCTTTTTTCCGCATGATAGATAGCGTAGAAATCATCAGTGCGTGTCTCAGCAAACATTCCCGAGGCACTGCGAAATCGGGGCAGCCCCAACAGCATTCTAAAGCCATTATTATATTGGACACGCAGAGCATTTACGGTCTTCTGCGTAAAGCTAGCCCACAGGCTGCAGGTGTAGAATACTTGGCAATACGATTTAAAAAGAGTGATCTTCACTGCTCGACCACACCGTGCAAACCTGCGCACCAGCATGTTACATCTGACCGCCAACGCTCTATGTTCCCTCTAAATATCTTCATGGTTTCTAAGGTCGTCAGTAACTATGTGTCCAAGATATTTAAATTTCGTAACAGGTTCGGTTGAGCTCAACACCGTTTAACTTAATAATTGGAATAGACTCACTTAACATGTATCTGATTACAAAGTTTGTACTTCGTAGCGGCCTCCGATTTTTGATTTCTTCCTTCTCGAGTTCAATCAAGTTTTCGACAAAAATCGCTTAGAAATCAAAAAAAAAAATGTGATAGGCCTCTTAAGTTATTCAAACTGAAAATAACGGTTGAGCTGAGCGAAAACATTCAACAAACAAAAAACTGGCCAGTAACATTGTCTCCGCGTTTTAGCTCGGCGAATCCACAGTCCCTATTCTGCATCGAACTTTTGACTTGAGCCATCTCGTTCATTCAATCGATTAAGTTAGCAGGAGAGACAGAGAAAGCTCAATCCTATAGGCTATTGGCTCTCAGACTAGAGCCTCAGTCGAGAATTGGTTAAAACAGCGGCAAAGGCATTGTTCGCATAATTCCAACCGTCGGTAACTGCACTGCAATTATACTGACGGTAACTCAATTCTTTCGTTTTCTGAGGAAAATACGCTTGTCTTTTATAAGACAAGACAGACTATTATTTAGATTCTGTGGCAGAAAGTCTTTTTTAGCAAAGCTCAATGCCATGAACTGTTAAATTGTGTCGGTTATTACGACAGATTTTTGAAATTTGTTACTGTTTTAAATCAAGCCATAGTCAACGAAATGCGTCAAAAAACCATATAAATATTTATTCAGGCTTGGTTCTTTTTGAAGCACAAACTGTGTTTTTTTAATAAACATGAGTAATTGCAAGATAACCACGAACTGTCGAACAAATAGTTTTTCTTTGCTTTGACTCGGGATAAGTCATTGACGATTCGTGAAGCGTGTGAACATGCTTAATAAAAAGCATAGCCCCAGACAAAGAAGATCGAATCATGAAACAAAAACAACTCATGAAAAAACACGATTCGTCTTCGTGTGAATGCGCCCTATAGCTTTCCTTCCTCTTCCTTACTTACTAGGTTTTCTTTATTAACGCTTTATTATTATTCAAATCACATAAAAATAGCAGCACCGTTAACAAAAGCAATACTGAACCGCGCATAGTTCGGATCGCTAATTCGCTAGTACAAAGCAAAAACGCCCAAACATTCCAGAGACGTACTGCGAACATTCACGGACTACCCGCTTAGCGGTCCGGTACAACAATGTTTATGGTTGGTTGTGGAAAGATTTCTGCATATTTTACAATTATTTTTAACACTGTAGATGCAAGGATATCTAAAATTTTATAATAGCTGCTAAGATTATAGGAACGTGTCACACTGCCTCGTTTAACCAAAAATGGAGGAAAATAAGCTCGCAATCTCAAATTGCCACAAAGAGGCTGATTGAGTAAAACTTCCACATCCCAGTGTAAACGTTTAGAAAAAGGATTCATCACTTCAACTTACCCCTTAACCCAAAACGATCCTTACCGTGAACACCAGTTCTAGCATACACTCATTTCAATTTCAGCGCACCGTCGCCCGTTGTCCTCATTTCTTACATAAACAAAACATATGTGGTCGTAACTCT
This sequence comes from Pyrausta despicata, assembly GCA_963921415.1. Classification (NCBI taxonomy): domain Eukaryota; kingdom Metazoa; phylum Arthropoda; class Insecta; order Lepidoptera; family Crambidae; genus Pyrausta; species Pyrausta despicata. The sequence continues at coordinate 12,163,513 of OY992855.1, read as the reverse complement.
AGCACGGTCACCTGTCTAAGAGGCCATAAAATTCTTTCCTTTTCCACGTAACCAAACCAGGAGGCATCATAAATATGTATAGTGGGAATCAAGCATGCGTCGCGTATAAAACGGCACCGAAAATGCGATCTCACGGGAGGAGAGGTTGCTCGCAAAGAGATGTACTACGCCACTAGATGAGACTTTGACACGATAGCGATCTTAAATGGCCTTGTAACCTTTTCAGAATATGCCTAATTGGATGACACCCGGTGTTACGCCTTATGGGCATAAGAGGTTTTGGCATCAAGAGTCAAATCGTGACGATTTGTTTCCGGGTTTTTCCCTCGCAGATTTAGTCAGCATCAATTCGGAGTCCTGGTGCTGATGATGTTCCACCGTCAGGTCTCAGACTAAACATATCTTGCACCCGATGTCTTTCAAGACTTTTACGCAAGTGTGCACTTCGAATAAAATTAAGTTAGTCTGGCATAGCAGATCATGCCTAGGATGGCAAATTTATTCTTTTCTTTTTTATTGGTTCTTGGAATATTATTCTTCCCATCTTTACGTTCACAGCTTTTGCCAGTGTTTGACGCCCATCAAATTTTTAATTTCGGACAAAAACAATCTGATTGTCATACCCAAGTTTACGAGTAGGCCATAAACTGTATTCAAAGAGGCAACAGAAAATAAACATTGAAACCCCTTTCAGACCCTTTTAAAAAGTTTATGACGTCTGAATCATTGTTGGAGAAAGTGCTAAAACACGTAAAAATGCGTACAAATGACTTTTAGCGAGGATTTTGCCTTCATTTGGAGGTCTTAATAAAAAATATGCCATTTTCGTAGTTCTCGAGAGGGTAGGTAACGCAGCGCAATATGGTCTGACTTATCTTCGAACTAGGCAGCTTTTTGATCATAATCCCTTTCGCTTTATACTGAAAATCTTAACACATATTTTGTTATTGACAGTGAGTTCTGAGTTTTTGACCTAAAAACTGTAAGTCAAATGCCAGATCGATTCATTGCGCATTGAAATAACACAATTTCATTGCGTATTTACACAGACTTTATGTAATTTCACTTGTAAGTATAGTTACGCCTCGACTGAGTTCAGGACAATATTTATCTCTTGAAGTGGAATACGGCTCTGGGTCATACGTCTTCCAGCTTCTTTATGTCACTTGTAGCGAGTCGCTCGGTTTATTTGCCCGTATTTGCATGGAAACGTTTTTGTGGGCGTCCTTGTTTGCACAGTGGATAGGTGAAGAAAGCTCTCGCAAGACCGAGTCGTCGCTGAAGCATTACTCTGTAACGTATCGTTCATATTTTTGGGTCTAGCCAACTCTTTCGCTCACACGGTCAAGCTTGTAAGAGTGACAGGGACGGCTTCATTGAAACTACGGACCACAGGAAAGAGAGTAGGGCTACAGATTTGTTTGAATTGAATGTAGTGTGTACTGCGGTTTTTATTTTACTCCTTTTAGGGTCAGGCGAGAAGACTTTCGTGTGTTGAATAGAGCTCTGGAATGGGTGTTGCTAAAAATTTCAATATTAGAAAGAACTGTGTTTTTGAAGCTCAGTAGAGCGGTGATTTTTAGGAATTCAACTGCGCAATGTGTATAGTTTTTATGCAATTTTGTGCACTAAATATACATGTCGAATGAAGAACATGCCTACCCAGATTTTGGCTTTATGTCCGGCAATTATGAAGCAACCTCACAATTTAAATAGAGAATAGTAATCGTACAACATTCCATTTTTAAATGAACTTTTTGCATAAAAACCTGTCATACACGGTACGATAATAAACGGGAATAAAACGCGATACCGGTTAAATATCTACATACCGAAATTTGTGACAATATTCACTATAGGTAGTAGTAAAAGGCCAACGTTTATTTTAATTGGTTGAAATAATGCTTGCTTGTGCTTGAGCTTGAGAGGTGCTTGTGGCGCAGTGGTTGTAGAGCTTTGGAAGTGATACCAAAAGTTAAGAAACCAAAGGCGCGGTCGTGTTTGGGATAGCTGACCATTCTGACCATTTAAGTGACGTCTATTTACAAGCATCTTCGTGCTTCGGAAGGCACGTTAAGCTGTTGGTCCCGGTTAATATCGATAAATATTAGTCGTTAAGCCTGGTCAGAGGCCCTCGGCGGTTTAATAACATCTGACTGTAAAGTAGGTCACTTACCTTACAAACACCCCTCCACCAATCCGCACTAAGCCCGCGTGGTGGAGTATGGCTCGTACCACCTCATAGTTGAGGTGAGGCCTGTGCCCAGCAGTGGGACGTTTATAGGCAGATGAGATGAGATGAGATATATGCAGCTTTCAGCTTTAAAATCATGTATCATATAGTGACCATATGAAAATCATAGCACTAAAGTACCCTCTTATTTTTAATAGCTTTTTAAGTTACTTATTAAAGAAGATTGTCTACTCAGCTTGTCAACGCCAATCATCAGATCGACAACAGCGGTGGTCTCCGATCCGGTCATTCACTCCAGCTGATCCATTCCCCATTCATTTATTTATGGACTCACTCGCTCTCGTTCACTGAATTCGCCACGCATTCAAAGCAAAATCATTTTTCTTTTTCTGTTTTAACATTTACTTTATTATTATAATAACCTTTTGTTCGAGTAAATCAAGAAGCACACAACATTGTTTTAATTTGAAGGAGCCCTTGAACATTCCCTTACCAGTTTGGTCCTTCGACCAGGATAACATTCCGTGAACCAGGAACGCATGACCTGAGGGAAGGTCACTTGAGGACAAATACTTAAAACAAAAAAAAGGCTTGATATACGAATCAAAACCAGGAAAGGCATACAATTTTGAAGTACAAATAGTCGAAGCGACATTGAACTTCAAAATTCACTAGACAGATTTTTTGAAATGGAATCTGTACCTTCACCACAAAAAATAACTAAACAAGAAAATGACTGTCAGTGTAATTGTTACAACAAGAAGACAGGAGGACGGTTGTTTCATCGTACAATTTCCATTGAAACAACCGCCAGAAGTGCTGGGAGAATCATACGACCAAGCATTCATTCGATTTCAGTCTTTAGAGAGAATATTTTCACACAACCGTATACCAAAACAAAAATATTGCGATTTCATCCAAGAATATATTGACCTGGGTCATATGACCCCGAACACAAATACAAACAAAGATAAATTAAACGTGTATATTGGCCTCACCACGGTGTCCTAAAGGAATCTAGTCTCACCACTGCGAGTGGTGTTTGATGCTTCATCGAAGACCAGCTCAGGTTGGTCATTAATTAACATCAAAAGTATAGACCCTACCGTTCAGTATGATTTATTAGCGATCCTTATTCGATTTCGACAACATACGTACGTGAAAAATGTACTGATGTATAGTAATAGATGAAAAACAAAGATGTTTACACCAAATACTGTGGCGCCTTGATCCACGAAATTAAACTATATAATCTAAACACTGTAACGTTTGGCACAGCGTCTGCACCACGGTAGTATTATCCATACAGTATTCCAACTCGGCCATGTCCTTAAAAGAAGTACCTACCGCCGAGCGGTACCTAAGCATGAGATAGGGCTGTCGCTGTCGCCTACTTCGAGTTTCTATCTAGTTTTGAGATTGTAAATTTGTTACTTTTTATTTATAAGCACAGATACTTAGTAACAATATAAAATATTTATATGATAACATAAAATACTTTGTGAATTGAATAGAAAGTGTTCAATAAAAATGCAAGTTGTTTTATTGATTGATAGATTTAATCAAAAACCATGACTTTATAACAAATAGGTCTAATAAATTTCCGACCGAAAAATATTTGCGCATTGATTGTATTACTAATATTATACTCGTATGAACGAAATGCTTAATTATTATATTTTAGTGTAAGATCCCCAATCCAAAAACAGCACAATATATTCTACTTGTCATGTTAAATAGCTACTTGCACTTATTTCGAGTAAAAATTCGGGCGGTTACTGATTAAAAACCAACACACCGTCCATTCGTCACTGCGCGCACTCGCGACTGTAGCATGCCAAGCGCATGCCAAGATCCGGGCGCGTAGGTATAGCTCGCGCGTCGTCCGTTTATATGAAGTTGGAATACTGTATAGATAATATTACCGAGTCTGCACCATACCTAGCCACACGTTGTCTTGTACACTTAGGCAAAGAATGTTTAGACCTACTCGTTCGTGAAACCATTTTGCACGACTTTTATGTTGATGATTATATAAGTGGTCATGATTCGTAATCTACCCTTAGTCACGGTAATATTATCCATACAGTATTTCAACTCGGCCGTGTTTTTAAAATAAGTACCTACCGCCGCGCGGTACGTAAGCATGAGATAGGGCTGTCGCTGTCACCTACCTACAGCGTTTTAATTGCATCTGCCTACTTTGAGTTTCTATCTAGTTTTGAGATTGTAAATTTGTTACTTTTTATTTATAAGCACAGATACTTAGAAACAATATAAAATATTTATATGATTACATAAAATACTTTATGAATTGAATAGAAAGTGTTCAATTAAAATGCAAGTTGTTTTATGGATTGATAGGTTTAATTAAAACCCATGATTATGTGACTTTATAAAAAATCGGGCTAATAAATTTGCGACCGAAAAATATTTGCGCATTGATTGTAATACTAATATTATTCTCGTATGAACGAAATGCTTAATTATTATATTTGAGTGTATAAAAAATCCGCAATCCAAAAACAGCACAATATATTCTACTTGTCATGTTAAATAGCTACTTGCTAACAAATCGGTCTAATAAATTTGCGACCGGAAAATATTTGCACATTGATTGTATTACTAATAATATTCTCGTATGAACGAAATGCTTTATTATTATATTTGAGTGTATAAAAAATTCACAATCCAAAAACAGCACAATATATTCAACTTGTCATGTTAAATAGCTACTTGCACTTATTTCTAGTTAAAATTCGGGCAGGTCCTGATTAAAAACCAGCACACCGTCCGTTCGTCACTGCGCGCACTCGCGGCTGTAGCATGCCAAGCGCATGCCAAGATCCGAGCGCGTAGGTATAGCGCGCGCGTCGTCCGTTTATATGAAGATGGAATACTGTATAGATAATATTACCCTGCCTTAGTGGTATAGTTAGAGACGTTATATCACAACTAAAAACTGGCCAATTTAACTTAAGAAAGTGTTGGTCTAATTGCCCTAATATTTAAGACAAAATTAAAGACAACCAAAGCAACCATGACTTCCTAAAGTTGGTGAACGATGACGAATCTAAAACACTGGGGTTACTGGCAGCTTACACGAAGCTAAAACACTGGGTTGGTCTTGTCAATTCGTCTAATAAGTACTTTATCATTTTCAATCAATAATACAGAACCAAGTACCCGTCTGATCAAACGGCAAATTCTGTCAAATATTGAACAGATTTTAGATTCACTAGGTCTTATCAATCCATGCATTTTGCAAGCCAAAATATTTTTTAGAAAATTTGGGTTTCAAGGATCTTATGGGATGATTAACTTCCTCTTGAAATAGAAGGCGAATGGCGTTTATTTTAAGAATCACTGTCACAACCAGCGCACACTAAACTAAAGAGCTTTTCCGTAAAACTTCTTAATAATTCAGTCGATTTGATGTAATTTTCCTTGGAAACCACGCAAGTGAAGACTTGTAGCCGGTAAAGATATTTGCGGTAAGGAATCAGAATTCGATACTCAAGCTAATGTTTACGTCTATTTTGGACGCTTAAATTAAATACTTTTCCATCTGTAGAAATTGTATTTAAGAATGCCAAAATGGTTCGAAGGTATTTTTATTTTTACAAAAAAAATCATTTTGATTGACTGTCGTCAGGACTCGCGACTGGGCCGCAGTGATTGTTGGTTGACATGTTGTCAGAAGCGAGTCGCAGCGATGCCGCTGCACTGGCGTATTCAATCTTTTATTTTAGTGGATACATTACACTTCAAAAAACTGTCATGAAAAAGTAAATATCGGCATCAGCAGGGCGTGTTTTTAGGTATATATACCAAAGTTGACATTGCCATTTAATAATAATTTCTCATGCTGCCGCCACGCTTGCTGCGTGATTGACAAAGCCTTTAAAATGATATTTGTTTCTTCGGTTTACGCGTTTAGGGTCGGGGGATTCCACCTAGTTAAATTGCAGAAGGTGTTGGGGAAGTAAATAACAACACACAGTGTCCGAATGCAAAATACGCGTAAGCCGATAGGTATAGCGGGGGGGCGAGCGACGTGCGCTCCGCGTCGTATCTATGTTCGCACTGGCTCGCGCTGAACGCGAGCCGAGCGCTCGGATATATTCGATGACGATCGGGCGGTGTGTTTAGTTTAGGCCGCCTCTGTGACGTCACGACTATTGCATTCGGCGACCGCTCCAGTGCATCGCGCGGCGATAGCTATTTACGCGCGATAATGTATGAAGCTAATTGATTCGACTTACTGACTTTTATCCACAAGTGTGTAAGTGTAGTGTAATTAGTTGGTAAGTATATTATAGTAGTTAAGTTAATATTAAGGTGTAAATAAATATAGCCTATTTATTTTTAAACAAAATAGGTATTAAAATTATATTTACTATTATAACTAACTTAGATTACAAACATAGTGGGATAAGTAAATTTAATATTAATATTTAAATAGGTATCCTCCCTATCACACGAATTTCCTTTACTCAAATAATTAAACAAGCTTTTTTAAAGTGCATTAAGCACTATAAAATTTTCCTTCCAACCATTTCTAATGCATCTCCAAGGACAACAGAGCATTAGCCAAAATAAATAATTAACTAACGCAAATTACCAGTGCCTAGGGATTGCAGTCTTTTCAGATTTCCCAAACAATATCAGTGTTCAACCTCCTGTGCATACCGGGAAGAATCCATTATAAGTAGTTCCCTAAGGGTACTGATACCTGCAAGCTTCTTAGTAGCTTCCGCCACTGAAAGGGTGTGTGGTCAGGCGGGGAGCCCTAAACTTGCTTTGGGTAGTAATTTGTTAAATATTAACCACTCCCTGGTGTGGGAGAGCCCGCATGTTTTGGTTATAGGTAATGGATACATAGGTTCAATTAGTTAAATAAGAACCTGCCAGATTCTTGAGAACGAACCTTAAGTGATATTGTGGATATGTCGCAATAAGATAGATAAAGCCGTAATATAGTTATATCCCTAGTAATATAATTATATACTGTAACATAGTTATACGAAAGCGATTCATTACTATCTCACTAGGAATATAGTTATAAAACTGTCTCAGTTTAGTGATATACTTATATTACTAGATTAAAATAAAAATAAAATAAAAATAGATTATTTCGGACAACAGGAATCCATATGGGTTAGTAACAAAACTTAAACAACTAAGTTAGTAACAATGTAGGGAAAGAAGCAAAAAGTTATAATAATAAGATTAAGTTTAGTGTTATAAATATATTACTTGATTAAGCTTAGTTAATAGAAATCTGCCATAAATAATTTAAAAAAAAAACAATATGTTATTAGTTTTATCTGTATTAAAAAATCTACTTTAGTATCCTGCAGTCAGAATACTTTGTGACATTACCACGTATTAAAGTTATTACAATTATAATCAAAACGATCATTTTTTTTGAAATTTTAACATTAACAATGCAATTCAAACTAATCAAATTTTTTAAATCTTTGAAAGCTAATCAACAGCTTTGAGGTATTTATGTTTCTTATCAACTAAGTTGAGATCTTGGTTTATTTAAAGTATTTTTGTTCAGACAAGGAGAGGAACCATGACATCTAGAAGTACATAGCACTGAATGCTTCTTACAGTCACACCTTTTAGTAGAACACTGTATATTCGATTTTTACAAGAAAATTTTAAATAACCTTGGCCTCCAAAGCGCGACAATTTTTGGCATATTTCTCTCAGTGACAAGTTTTTATTTGGTATAGGATCATCCGATCTAATGTTTGAAAGCTGTATTGCATTTCTGGGTAACCAATCTTTTGCGCCACACACCTCGAAAGCTATTTCACTAAACTTAATCTAGTAATATAAGTATATCAAAAACTAGGACCGTATTATAACTATATTCCTAGTGAGATAGTAATGAATCGCTTTCGTATAACTATGTTAGGGTATATAACTGTATCACTAGGGATATAACTATATTACGGCTTTAGCTATCTTACTGCGACAGATATAAGGTTCTAAATAATTGTCTTTAGCGACATTTCACAAATATGTTCAACAACAACTTGCCGCTTGAGTTCAATGAAACTCTTAGTTTTAGAGTAGGTACTTTTAATGATAAACGTATGATTGGCTTACCTAAAAGTTCATACCGTTTGCTACAACAAAGTCGAATGAAATTATATCAAACTGGAACCTCTCATGAAATAAATTACCGAATTCACGATGACAAAACAAAATGTATAGTAATAAAATTTTCAGTAAGTTGAACTTAATACACTAAGCCTGGTAAAGGTCGTGTAATCTTCGCAAAGGTATTCTATACCAAAGGCTTGGATGGTAATTAATTTTCAAGGGATTACAGTACAAATGCCAGGATAAAGGGAGGGCCGCCGCGGCCGTCCGACGTAGAATTAAACAATGTAAATAAATTCAGAATAAGGAGTGTTCCTTATTTAATCTTAAGACTGCCGTTCGCAAGAAAATCAGGTCTTTTGCTAGATTTTCTTCTTTTGTAATCTTAGTTTTCTTCTTTTATAAACTTGATAACTCTTTTTTGTTTACGGTAACTGTTATAAGTTGCTTTGTAAGATAAATTGCTTCTGAAGTCGGTGCCAATTACTGGTTTTATACAAAGATGATTCCCCAGGTTTGAAAAGGTGACTGCAAATAAAAATTAAATGTTGCATTATATTTTTTTAACTAACAGCAAATTGGAGCAACAAAGGTAAAGGCAAATGAATAGCATATAGCATAGCATAGCATTTAGCAGCAATATTTTTCTTAGCGCGTCGATGGTAAAGCGACTCATAAGTATTTCTTGAGCCCAAACTCGCCTTGTCGTTGGCACACTTAAGGTTCTTCAGGGAGCAGGAGTCAGGAAACTTAGGATAAGACAAAAGATGAGTATTTTGGGCCTTTTGATATCTTTTGGGGCGAAACCGCAGAAGCAGGATTGGTCAGTTCCGTCAGCAAAGCCCCACCTGTACATATAGGTCTTACACCTACCCACTTGGGTCCGGAGTCGATTAAGTGACCTCACGAGCGCCACGGCAATTTGTGTCCAGATGGAGGAAGTTCGGAAGATGGAACACATTAAGCAGGTGGTAAGGAGCCGTTCTCCTACAGAAGACGTGCCGTGGGGGGTTCGCGGTCAAGATGAAGGACGCACCTCATGAAGTTTCTGCGACATTTAAGCCTTTGCGGGACCGTGCAGTAAGCGTGCGTTGGATGAAGTGCTCTCGTCTCCATTTTCCGCTTCTCCATACTACATGTCTGCGAATATTTGGAAGGGCGATGCCAGCCAATAGATACAGCATTTTCACTGCGGTTAGTTTGAGGCAGCCTGTGATGGATCGACAGGTCTCATTTAAAACCATATCCACTAAATTAGTGTGAGCAGATCGTCCTAAATACTGGACACGCGTATTTACCTGCGGAAAACGAAAGAGCCAGAGCAGAAGTACGTAAGACACCTGGTGATGCTTCCCATTTTGTAGAGGACATTTTCCCCATTTTTTAACTGCAATTAAAATATTGTTAGAGGTCCATAACTCATACTGTTCTCAAACGACTAAAGCTAACACTATTTTGATTTCATCTCCGTCAGCAATAGTGAAATATAATTAAATTTGAATATAAAAACACTAGCTGGCAAAGTTTTATCTCCGTCCACCTGATGCAGCGAAAAAAAAAATCTTGGAAAAAAAGTTAATTAATTACGTATGCAAATTGACGAAAAAGTCGTACCGAGACAGAGCAGCGAAACGAGATAATGAGATTGTGCGAGCACGTACCAGACTCGTGATTAAATCATTGCGATGGAAAAAATTGAGAATCTTTAATGATTCTGATAAGGACTAAATTATAATATTTGATAAATTATGATAACAGAACCAATTTTAAAGTTTATTATTGACATATACAAACCAACTTACCCTTGAGAAACACTTTTACTTGTTTAAAGAACCCTGAATATAGTGAAAATTATGCCGATAAACAATAACAGATAAAAATATTTAGTTTGTTAAAACATCATAGCGGCCCAATGGGAAATGTTTCGGAAAGCGTAGACATTTTAAAAAATCAAAAAATAAACCAGGTATCATACAAAACGCGAGAACGAAAATTGCGTCGCTTTTTTCGTGTCAGACTAAACGGTTCCATTCAATTGCAGGAATGAATATTCGAGTCGTGGGACTACTGCGATTCAACGATTTGAAAAACTCGCCTCACTCGATATCACACTTGGTACTCGAAAACAAATCGGCCGACGACGCTGTGAATCCTTTCACTTCAGAAAGTCAGGCAAAGATTAGGAACATGACAGAAGTAACTCGTTTTTTAAACGATTTTCAAAATGCAGTAGTTTTCCATACGACGGAATCATATTTTTTATTTTATGACCAAAACTACTTATTATAGCAAAAAAAAATACTACTACTAAACTATAAGTCTGAATATAGGTACTCAAAGTATTTAACATAAAATATGATAAATAATGCATTTCACACTTCAAACAAATTGCTAAATAGCAAAAGCAAAAATGGAGTTAAAGCTTTTAATACATATTTCGTAAAGATCATTTACTGAGAATTGGTAATCAAATAATAAAGCCTTGCTTTGATATTTAATCAAAAGCCAGACAGTAAAATTTTAATATTTAAGTAACATCTCTAGTGGTATCGACCTACTACGAAAAAAATATAACTAATTTACCAAAACTGCGTTCGTAATTTAAAATTACCCTTTGAACTGAAAATTTTGCCTACGGGCATACAATGTTTAGTCTGTGACGGGGTTTTTCACGGACACGAGGACGCGGAGACCACGCTCGTTACACGTCATTAAGAGATACTTTACGGCAGACGGCTCTCGAGACTGCCTACCCCTGTGCTTCCGTATTACTGGGCGCTGTTACTGGAAATGGCACTGGTAAGTTTTCGATACAAACAAAGATAAAAAAGATTCATATCCATGTTCAGATGATGGCCGTGGTTGTGATCTGAACATCAATATAAATCTTGTTTCATACTTTAAAGTAGGTACTTTGGTTTTAGTTTTGGAACTTTTTTTACTTACTTACTTACTTCGCTGGCTCAACGACCCGAAGTGGATCTTGGCTTCCGACATTAAACTTTTTTTTATTGAAATAAATTTGGGGACATATTTATTTAAATAAATTGAATTGCGCTAATTAAGCCCTTTCGTTTTTAAGTTACAATTTTTTTTCGGCTTCCAAGAGATCTTGCCATTCGGAGTTTTCGTTGCAACATAAATCATGAGTGGAGCGAATTAAACTTCTACAGGGAGCGGATTTGAGAGAACCACGAAGTTACAGTTACTGGACCTGGACATAAATATAATCTAACATAATCGTTTGTTACCGCCATAGAATGAGGTGTGTAAAAAAGTACGTGAACCAAACAATTTTTTCCCTATTAAAAAAAATGTATCACTTCTGGAATTTTCCAGAATAAATTTCTGTGCGACATAAATCGGTTCCATACTTTCAACATCTACAATGCTCGTAACGTGATTTTTGTCAGACTACCAAATGCGTGGTACGTTAAATAAAATCCAGCCGTAGCTTAATTCCAGCGAATGGCGTGTAACTGTATTAATTAAGCTCAACTTAAAATATTGAGCCGTCGCCGAGAGCCCTAAATGTGCATATTCGTTAAAATAATTTTTATGTTCCACCACTTTTATCCACCTGGTCGTTACTCTACTTTGCTAAAAATTTCCTCATTTTCTGAAATTTTTACAATATTTAGTGTTGTAGTTGCTTTAAATGATTAGTGAACTTTGTTGTAGTGCCTATTCCTTGTACACTTTTATTCACAAACGATAGAAAGAATTACACGGAATAAATACGAGTATTTTAAACGTTCATCTTTAGATGCTTAGATGAATAAATAAACTACATACCTGCAAAAAATTGGCTATGTAGATGTTTTAGTTTATTTATAACTAGTGGACCCGGCAGACACTGTCCTGCCCGCTGTTTTCGAAATTTATCAATATTTGATGGAATCAGGCGTTACTTTGCGGAAATCCATGACTAAAGCTGAAAAAGATGATTATTTTGCTTTAAATTTCCACTAGACGTGCCTGACTGGTCGACAGTCGCTCGTAGTCTGCCGAAGCGACAACATCTCCTGAGGATGCCACGTGTAGTGGCGAAACGCGTCGAGTGTTTTGTTGGTGTCAGTGTTGTGATTCCGAGTGCATCTTCTGTGTCACGTTGTGATTTGTAGGTATTGTAAGTCCTGCGACTTCCAGCTCTACTTTTTTCAGGTGATTACAGTTGGATGGATTTTGGGTCCTGCGCTGGCGTCGTCTAGTGGAAATTTAAAGCAAAATAATCATCTTTTTCAGCTTTAAATTTATCAATATTTTCTCATCGTTTAACCCTTTCCTGGTCTTCCACAAATATTTTAAGGCTAAAATTATTAAAATCGGTTCAGCCGTTCTCGAGCTTTTGTGAGATTAACGAACAGCAATTCATTTTTATATATAAAAAATGTGATCGGCCAACCTGAATTTTTCAAGAGAATGCGTCATTTTCCCGCGGTGAAAACTAGCCTATGTCCTTTCTCGGGAATTAAAATATCTCCATACCAAATTTCATGCAAATTGTTCCAGTAGTTTAGGCGTGATTGAGTTACAGAGTTACTTTTTCATTTATAATATTAGTAGGGATTTATGTTACGGTACTATTCTGTAATGTTAAAGTAACTTAAAGTTAGGCTCAATCTAGCATTTTTAGGTTTTATCATTTAAACAGAAAAAACGGTTTGTTTTGCAATTTAAACAGAGAAATATCCAATGTCTAATTTACAGTCACATTCACAAAGCGGACGGGCGCGACAGAATATAATTTTATCCCTCTCCCACGGGTGTAGAACAATTTATTCTCATCTGTCACATTTCAAAAAGTACTGAATATATTTCGCTCTAGTAGCTCTAGTTGACAACGCTTTTTCGAGTAAAAGTTGGTTTAGTATTTATGGAATTTTTGTAGTAAAACTTTGAGGAGCAAAAACATGTGAAGATGATGGCCTGGCTGGTTTTGATGAAAAGATCAAATAAAATGAAAAAAAAATAAAGCTATACACAGACACAATCACAATTCTTAAGTTTGAAACAAAAAAGTATTTCTGCCTTAAGCTATAAGGACCCCATACACGAAGTAAGAGTGATTCTTGTCCAACATGTTTTAGACTCGACTCGATCTTTCCATAATTATTTCATAATTTAGAGTAAAAAATAATATACACATATTATTTGTGGTGTATGTGGAATATTTTTTACAAAAGCTTTATAGCGCCATGTGTAACTTGCTGCATTAGGTAGTTAAATGAAACCATTGTCTCAAGAAATTATGCAAAGCGTAAAGAAAGACTTGCCAACCCCTTCCTTATCAAACCTTATTAGCTCGGAGGCCCCAACGCGGAGGGGAATGACTTATTTCGTCGGACGCGGTTTGCATTGCAACCAGCTCATCCGCATCCCGATGCAGCGTTAGGCTTGTTGCATACGAGCGACAAACATTAGTTAAATGAAACATTTGTCTCAAGAAATTATGCAAAGCGTAAAGAAAGACTTGCTTACCCCTTCCTTATCAAACCTTATTAGCTCGGAGGCCCCAACGCGGAGGGGAATGACTTATTTCGTCGGACGCGGTTTGCATTGCAACCAGCTCATCCGCATCCCGATGCAGCGTTAGGCTTGTTGCATACGAGCGACAAACATTAGTTAAATGAAACATTTGTCTCAAGAAATTATGCAAAGCGTAAAGAAAGACTTGCTTACCCCTTCCTTATCAAACCTTATTAGCTCGGAGGCCCCAACGCGGAGGGGAATGACTTATTTCGTCGGACGCGGTTTGCTATGCAACCTGCTCATCCGCATCACGATGCAGCTTTAGGCTTGTTGCATACGAGCGACAAACTGTTAAATAATTTTGTAGGGCATTTCTCAGTCGCCATTTGATGACTGAAATAGTTAAAAGCACAAACTGGTTTGCATTGAATTGACCAAGTAAACTTTTTGTGAGTTTACAATATTTCGTTGCCAAAGAAAAGGCTGTGCTAACGGTCAGTTATTTATTTAGATTGATTCTTATTGCCATATTTAATCTTACTTACGAGTATGTATCTAACCTATTATTATACCCGCAAGTTTTATGCTGACTGCCTGTCTATATAAAAGCTAAGAACTTTTTATCAACCGACATAATGAAAATTTAATCTATCAACTATAATATGGTTATGACTTTAGGACCGCATGACAATCCAACGTTCTTCACGATATCCTAGCGACTGTTATAATAATAATAATAATAATAATAGTCCTCCTGGCCGATTTCGACCACGGCGGCCAATCTCAACAGAGATCAGCCAACTACGCAGGAGATATTATAGTGCACAAGTGTGAGCGCAATACACAGGTGCACTCACTGTTCCATCACTCTCAAAGTTCGGTGAGACGGCAATCCGACATGACCGGAGAGAGATCAGGCGCAGGACCAACGGCTTAACGTGCTTTCCGAGGCACGGGGTGTAACACCGCCAACTTCCCGACTCCGAGCTGTTTTTGAGAAATTCATGACAGAAAATCTCAGAAACAATTTTGGCTCGACCTGGGATTCGAACCCTGGACCTCTTGGATGTAAGGCAGAAACTTTGCCACTACACCAACGAGGCAAGCGACTGTTATACTAAAAACCTAAAAAAAAATAAAGCAAATGAAATGCAGTTCTTCACTAATAGTTTGGAAAAAGTTCATCTGCACCCCGCCTAAGGCAACATCGAGTTTTCGAAACAATGCACGTGATGAAACCTAAATTCGGTACGTGATCTATGGAATGCGCGACAATGGTCTTGTTTGCGAATAACTTTCAACGAAAAGTTTTCAATCGATGAAACACAATTTCAGAATACAGCGGAAAGGAAAATATAATTTTTTTAATTCACTTTGATTGTATTAATATTTATTAATTTTTTCAATCTTTAGTGCAATTGAGTAGCGTACATATAATGTTTGCTATTATTTTTGCGACATTTTTTTTGCCGCAATCAACATGTTGAAAGCATACATCCAGCGATCAAAATGAATCCAATACAAATTATTTTTTCTGTTAAAAACCTTCACCAAATGTGTCTCTCTCTCTCTCTCTCTCATCTCATCAGGCTATATATTGCTGAGCACTGGCCTCACCACAACTATGAGGTGGTGCGAGCCATACTCCACCAGACTGGCTCAGTGCGGATTGGTGGAAGGGTGTTTGTAAGGTAAGACCAACCTTACTGTCAGATATTATTAGGCCGCCCGAGGGCTTTTGACCAGGCTTAACGAATAATATCTATCATATTAACCAGGACCAACAGTTACACGTGCCTTTCGAAGCACGGAGATGTTTGTAATCGGCGGTACTTATGTGGTCAGAATGGTCACCCATACCCAACATGACGGCGCCTTAGGTTGCTTAACTTATCACTACCAAAGCGCTGCCACCACTGCGCCACAAGCCTCACACCTCGTGTGTAATCTCATAAACAAAATTTTCAAAAAACATGAAAAAATGAAACCAAATCAGGCCCCATCACGACTCAGCGTGAACAAGCAAACTTCACGACCGCTTCTTAGCAACTCGCGGGCACTGTCAGTGTATGTCCTAAATTAATATGAATCTCCAATTTGAGCGTCACACGTGTTGCTGGCTCGCAACTTTCCAGACAACGCCTAATTGGATAAACATGTGCAAGGAACGGAGGCCTCGCAGAAACACACGGGCGTCTATCGTGGACGTGCCTGCGGGAATTCATTCTATATTCATAGTGAAGGTCGCCATAAAGTACACATATTAAATTATGCGAAACTATGGTTAATTTTACCGACACAAAACCTTTGAAGAGGCGGTTCTATCCCCTTTTATTATTGCTATTCAAACTTTTTTTGTAAAGTCAAAGGTCACACTAATTATTTCACATCAGCGTTTTCATCAACTTTAAGTTTATTAAATTGTAAATAGATTAAAAAGTATGACTACTTTAAGTAGAAATTATCACACTAAAATCAGGCATTTTTTTCGAGATTTATTTTTAAACCAAAAAAATGACCTATTTAATCCTTTTTTTAATTTACTAAGTTTTATTTACAATGTACTATTTTACATGTGTACGTGTTATTTACAATGTGTCTATATACAATTTATGTACTATTTACAAGCAATGTGTCATAGATTTAAAAAAAAACTATCAAAAACCGTATAGTTCCTATGTTATGTGTGCCAAAGAAACCGCCGCCATCATGAAAGAATCCTCGAATTAGCGTAAAAACTGCGCGAGATTTCCACCACCAAAACTCTGTATGTTTCCACCTAACACACACAGACAGAAATTGAAACGGCTTATGGTAATGATAAGGGAATGTTTATAGCACAAATGACAGTAGTAAAGATAAACAGAATTACATCTTAAGTTGGGAAATTAGTATCTTAAGTTACCATTGCGTAATGAAGGGTATTTGTATACGAGAAAATGGAACATCTCAACCATATTCTTAGATTAAAGCTGTTTCTCTTGACTTTGTAATGAAACTTACCTTTATGCTCGAAGTTGTTTTATTGTTATGTTTTATTAATTAGTATTATGAAAGAGAGTATTTGAGTAGCTTGTTAGTTACAAAGTAGGTAGTTTGAAAAATCTTTTTTAATGTTGTGGTATACAAATTAGTCGAAATGCATTCCAAAGATATAAATGTGAGACTGTGTTCGACATTACCTTAGTACCTATCCTTAGATTTACCTTTAATAACAGGTGCGACATTAACTGTAAATCTTCTTATTAAGGTAGTAGTCGGTGAGATGCCATATTTTCTGCCTAACATCAACGATTTCCTGTCAAAGTGGCAAAATACATACACTCCAAACAAACATGTCTAAAGATTTGAACAGTTTAAACCAATTCTCACCACCATCCGTTACCAAGACAAATCGCATGAAGATGGGAGTGAAAAATGCACTAATTCCAAAGTAACGGTGCTCTCTCGCTGGTGCAATTCGTTCTCATTAGACCGGGCAGCCTTTCTCATAACATGATGAAATCACGACGAAGGTAACTCGGTACGCGGATTTTAGAAACATTTGCAAAAAAAAAAATTTTTGTAAAATTATATGGATCAGTAGCTTTTTTTTCTGAGGATTAAAATTGATTTAAACACAGTGACTCCAATACAGATTCTTGTATTCTTGAGTGGGTACACCCATCATAGTAAAACTTGATATGCACTTCAAAATGAAGACACTTAGTATGTTTTAAAACGGTCAAGGCGACAGTACTTACCTAGACGTACGCGTAATAAGTTCAAACTTGAAAAATAGTAAAGTGTTATAGCAACATCTGTTGGATTCGATTCTTACCAGTATAAACCAGTTTTTTTTTAAAGCAAGTACTTTACTTTGCCATTTATTTATTTTATTTACCTAAAAGTTGACAGGCAGAAAATGCTTCTAGCATTAAGCCTACCTTTAGTTCAACTTAATGTCTGTGCCAATAAGTTTTAAATACACAAATAAATAAATGCTGCAGCTTTAATATCAATTATTTTCCCCAATTGTTGAACCGCGTCGCTGGACCACTTCTTGGGGTAGCGTTCTGATGAATTCTTCTGCATTGTGGAAAATTCGTAAAGCTCCTACTTTCTGCCCCCCTACTCTCTAAGCTATTATCCGTAGTTTTGGATGTAGCCATCTCTGTCGCTCAAACCAACTCGACCGTGCGAGCGAACGGCTAAGCTAAACCTGAAAATACGAACGAAAGGTTAGGGAGTAAGGCCTCTGCACCTTTTTAATTTCGCATCAATCTTCCTTGTGCCTGATTAGCGCACCTCGCTCTCTAAATGACAATTAAATTCGTAAATTTAAAACATTTGATAAGGTTATTTTTTTTTTAAATCTTGATGTCAACTTGTCGACGGAGCAACTTCATGCGTCCGATTTATCGGACTATATTCACTAATTGGTTTAAAAAAGATATTTAAGGATATGTTTCTCTTATTTACCCTTCTTTATGGTACCTTTGTATACGAGTATGATAAAATATTTGTATACGAGTATGTTAAAATATTTACAAAATAATCATATCTAACAATACACAGCGAAAAGGATTTGAAAATAATTACTAGATCACTTAAAAGGGTTAATATTTCCATATATAGCTACCTATATAATTATATGTATCTATATAAATACCCGATACTAAATAAATATTAACCCTTCAATAGTTTCAGTATAGAAAGGTATAAAATTACAAATTCCTTCCGGCATTCGCCCAACAATACCAAGACCGTTTAACAGCGGTGACATTTCTGAACTAATTTCGCAAAGCAAGTAATATCTCCAGATCACGGCATTTTCTGAGCAGTAAATCCTTTACCGACGGCAGGTGCACAGAGGGCATCTGACTAATTAAACGGCCCGCGTAAATCTACCTGCGAACTTAAGCCTGGAGTTTTGCCCTAAGCCCGCCCACTGTGCACTTTACAATGGTGTATTAAGAGCCAATTTACAATGTTTCGCTTGAATTGTGGAAATGCATGTACTTGGAAAGTTTCCATTTTGGGATGGAACGTTGATAAGATGAAATATTAGTACAGTTTTAAAGATATTTGTTATTTTTTGAGTGTATTTAAGTTATGGTCTTCTATCACTAAGAAATATGTCCCACTATTAGTTTATCTGTTCCAATAGCAAAATAACCGGTCCTTAAAGTTCGAAGGCAAATCAAATTTTACCTTTGAGAAACAATTTGCTATTAGACCCCTCTCGGTGAATAAAACATGTCGGGAACATTTGTTTTCTTAAATCAAAATAATAACGAAGGGGATGTCTAGAAGAAAAATAAGCAACCCTCAGGCAAACGAGATTCGCAGTCCTGATGGCCACAACACAGTTATAAGCGGTAGATCATTCTACTAGGTATCCATACTAGCAGAACCGTATTTCAGTTTCGCATATTTATTTACATAAATAACGAAATTCTAAAAGACATACATACACACTTAAAAAAAACTTTTCGGCTCCGGTCATCGGGGAGGAATCGAACCCCCGACCTTTGGAAGTCCGGTCCAATGCTCTGACCACTGAGCTACCGAGAACCTTAAATATGTTATGTCTTTTCGAAATTAAAAAATAGCGTTGTAAACGCAAAAAAAACTTAACAAATAAAACGAAATTCTATGTAAAAGAAAAATTGATTTTTATAAGTTAAATATGTGTTTTTCTAACGACAATAAAAATAGAAAATATATTTTGATCGTATCTATACAACCTTTACGTTTCCAGATCAGTGTTATACAGCTTGCTGATAGCCGAACAGACTGTGCACAGTTATGATTGTTTTATTGGCCACTCTATTCTGTTTGCCTTTAGAAACTTTCGTTTAGTTCAGTCCTACTGCTATACAGTTGAACTGTGACCAGTCGTGGAATTAACATGTTTACTCACTCCGGCTACAGTCAGATTGAAATCATATCTTTATTTATGTTGCAGTAATTACCGTGTTGAGGTTAATTTTCTTGAAGAAGCACCGGCTTCTCTGCAAACACAGTTTCAAATGGGAACGGCCTTTGGGAGTTGATTAGCTTTCAGGTTTATTTATGCTCTATTTGGAACTTTTTACAGAATTTCTATAAAAACCCAAGGAGTTTATACATTTTAGCAATAAAAATGCTAATTTCTTTACAATGTGTAATTAAAACACAATTGTACAGTACAGTTAGATCAATTGGTACAGCAATCGGCCGGCTTGCGAGAGGTATGGCTTTAAGTCCCGCATGTTGCAGTTCGATTTTTTTTCAAGTGTGTTTAATTTTCACATGGTATTGTTTTGTTTATTTGCATGTGTCATTTTCTGCGTGACGTTATTTTGACGAATAATACGGTTGTTCAAACAACCCTTAACAAATTAGCCATGTTATCATAGCAAAGCCAAAGCCTTAGCAGCAAAATGTCCATCGTTGGCATTGATTGATCCCAGACTATTTCGCTGTGATGAAAACACAGAGGCACCTAACCTCTTTTGCTAAAATTCATTATTTGTAATTTGGTGTAATGGTCAATAAGTTAACTATTAACCAAGAATGCGCGGGTTCAATCGAACTGGGACGTGTAAAGGTGCTACTTCTTAGTCTATTTGCAGAAATAAACTGATTTTATTGATTTTAATATATTGATCCCCGCTCTGTACAAACATTGTGTGCATGAACATGTCTGTTTGTACTGGTCTGGATGTTATATGTATTTATTAAAGTTTATTTGTAATACCACTATTGATTCTGACAAATGTAACTTGTAATGTACTTCCCACGGACTCAGATCAATGTATGTGATATTGTTGTCATCATCATCATTATAAGCCAAAGGATGTCCGCTGCTGAACATAGGCCTACCCCACAGTTTTCCTCATCGACCGATCACAAGCGGTCTGCATCCAGTGTGATCATGCGATCTTTAAAAGGTCGTTTATTTATTTATTATAATTCAAGCCAAATCCGTTTTCCAGACGTTTCTGAGCGCCTAAGTCTAGTCATAAGTACTTAGCTTTAATGGTAGTCTGTTTTGAACAGCCGTCTAAAATGTAGGTCAAGACAACTATCTTGTCGGTAACCTTTGCTCAGCTGAGGGGGAAAATATTTTAGAAACTCTTGCCGAGGCGAGCCAAGATACAGGGTGGTTATTGTAAATTACAACTTCAAATGCGAAAGTAACTTTGTCTGTCTGTGTTACTCAATCACGCCAAAACTACAGAACCAAGTGGCATAAATTTTGGTATGGAGATATTTTGATACCCGAGAAAGGACATACTACTACTACTTTTTACCGCAGGAAAATGACGCATTCCCATGGGAATATTCAGGTGTGCTGATCGCTTTTACGCCTAAACTACTGAACAGATTTAAATGAAATTTGGTAAGGAGATAGTTTGAGACTTAAAGAATATGAGTTACTTTTGACCGCGGGGAAACAACACATGCCCATAGTAAAAATTACTTTCCGGGGAATCTGATCGCTTGAACTCCTAAATTACCAAAGATTTGAATTATATATATTTGAATAAAATTGGTATTACGGGAAAAGAACGCATTCCAAAAAAAACTACCTAACGCAGACGAAGTCATGGGTAAAAGCTAGTACAAAATAAAAACAATCTTAAAAGTCATGATCTCGATATGACTTTTTAAATAAGTAAGTTTTATTGGATTATTAAATGCTCGGACAGCTGAGCGCAGCAAGCCTTGAGGTTGGGTTGATGATGAATAGGTCCAAAACCAAGGTTATGACCAACGCCGCTGACCACGACATAGTGGTGGACGAGCAGAAGATGGAGTATGTTGATGAGTATATATACTTGGGCCAGATAGTCTCCTTCGAAAACAGGCAGGACAAGGAAGTCTCACGTCGGATTGATAACGCCTGGAAGAGCTTCTGGTCCATGAAAGCGTACATGAAGGGAGACCTTCCAATCTCGTTAAAACGCAAACTCATCGACACCTGTATTCTGCCCGTTCTAACATATGGAGCGCAAACATGGTCATTGACTGAAAGTCAGAAATCCAAACTGAAGGTTTGCCAGCGAGCCATGGAAAGGAGCGTGTTGGGTATTAAAAGGATTGACAAAATCCGAAATACCACAATACGCTCCAAAACTGGCATAATGGACGTAGGCGAAAAGACAGCAAAGCTGAAGTGGGAGTGGGCGGGTCACGTATGCAGGATGCAACCGGATAGATGGGCGCAAATCGTCACACAATGGATACCAGCAGATGGCTATCGCCGTAGAGGTAGACCCAAAAAAAGATGGTGTGACGATTTGACGAATTTTCTGACAAACTGGGAATCTTTAGCCGCCAATAGGGAACAGTGGAGGAGTTTGGGGGAGACCTTTGCCCAGCAGTGGGATGAAATAGGTTAATAAAAAAAAAAAAAAAAAAAGTTTTATTGAATATAGCTACGGTGAACATAGATATTTTTGATACGCTCGTCGACTCACGCTGCTTCGTTGGCCTTAGTCCTGGGCCAGGCAAGCGTGAATGTAAGTAAAAAAGATATAAAAACCCAATTATATAATTGGTTCAATAACTCATTTATCGAACTGAAAGTAATTTCCTGGACTTTGAGTCTTGATGATTTGCCTAGATTTGGTTCGATTTGGAGTGAAAAAGAGTTATAACACTAATGCGTTGTCCTAAGCGAGCGACGCAACGCGACAATTGCGACGCGACGCGATGCGACTAAAACTAGTGTCAATTCGTCACGCGCTTCGTCACGTAGGGCACTGTTATAGACGTACATACATTTGTTATTGTATTGAATTGGCCGCGGAGTTTGGTTGACGCGCTGTCAGTCACGAGTCTCATATGTGCTACGGAGGGAAAGAATATTTTTTTAAACCTTTTAACTTGACAAAAAAACAATAATAAAATGTGACTACAAACTTTGTTAACTACTTCCGATCTTCCCTGTAATTTATAAAGCACATCCTCTATGTCCATAAAAGTATCTCGAATACTCCGAGTAGATATTTTTCAGTTTACGTTTTAAAAACGGGCGTTTATCTGTGAGACGGCACTTCGGACACTTCATACAATATTCATACAGGTATAAAGGTGATTGCACATGTGGTGTCTCTGCCGGCGATACCATCAAAAACATAGCTGCAAGGGCCAAGTCCTTATTCCAACGGGCCCATAAAAAGTAGTGAGATAAAACTTGGAAAGTTCTAGAAGATTTTACTCGAAAAGATTGCTTGACTGCGCTTGTTTTATGATAGTTTAGTGTGGCTTTTGTAGTAGTTTTGTGTTTTAGAATATAAGCATCTTTACATTTTACGTTCATTATGAAAGCACGTGCTTGTAACCTTGGTGTTATTATAATTTTACTTAAGTTAAATCAATCTGAGAGAGTTACATAGTTAAACTGGTCAAACTAACATAAGGCAATCAACATGAAAGATGGATAAGGAAGAGATCGCTACAAGCGATAAGACCGCCTAAATTGTACATCTTTCTTTGTTAAACTTGTCCCTAATTTTTGTTTTGTGTTGTACAATAAAGTGTTTATCTATCTATCTATAAGGACTCACTAACAAAGGCTCCGTCGAATGTTATCCGTTAAAATAGTAACCAATCAAGCCTGCACGGTACTTTTGATGGATGCTAGCCGGGTATATTCGCTAAAACGTTCCGATGTTTCCTTTTGCATGTCAAAACGCGCCCCATCTATTGCGTGAATCGATCGACAAACAGATTGTCGCATAAAGTTGAACCTGCGAGCCCTTTTGTCTGATAACAGAAGGTATTGTTCGCATTTTTCTGTGTTAGTACAGTTTGAAAACCTATATAAAATTGCAAATTCTTCAATAGATATGAATTATAAGTGACTTGTATCAACCACTAAAATGGGCATCAAGCGGTTCTTTGACAAAATAAGACAAAATTACTTTAAATGTTTTCTTAAAGATACAAATATATGGGGTTATTTGAAAATTCAGGCCCTGCAATCTAACAAGGGTTGGCTTTTTTCGTTACTAAAGGGTTCCTAAAAAGAAAAAATGTTATGTCAAAAACGAAAAGAAACCAATTTTAAAAACATAAGGATGTATTTTTATTAACCCTGTAACTGCTGACCCTTAACATATTGTTACAAGATGTAAGTTAACAAGTTATTTGATGTTTCTTCGCAAATCCTTATCCCTTTATCTCGTTCGAACTTTGTCCAATTTATATTGTTGAATGAACATTAACAATTTTCAATTGAACTTTTGGGCGCATCAAAGGGAAGTCTTTAAATCAAAACAAAACAAAAGAATGTATCAAGTTCCAAACTATTCGCCAATCATTTACGCCATTTTTATTTATCAGATTGTTAAGGATTGTTTTAATAAACACTCATCCAAGTATTGATGCAACGTTTTCAACGCAGGAAATCACTTTGAATTTTGATACACGATGTCATACAAATGTATATTATAGTCTTATCATAAAATAGATAAGCTCGTGACAGTTCCTTAATGGATTCGAAATTTTGCACACGTATTAAGTACCGATGACAATGCAATAATTTGATAAAAGTTTTCCATTATCCTTATTAACAAAAAAACTTAAAATAATTAATAGTTTAAACTTAAAAAAAACATGCTTTTATTGCTAACTAAAAAGGAGAAATAATTTCTGAGTACACGAAATTTATGTAACAGTAGAGTAAAAAGCGTGGGGTGCTTGGTATATATTTTTATATATTATATAAAAAGAGAAGTATGAAAACGTATGTAAAGTGCACGAAAAAGTATGAAAACGTATGTAAAGTGCACCCCATGCTTTTTACTCTACTGTTATATAAATTTCGTGTACTCAGAAATTATTTTCTCTTTTTTAGTTAGCAATAAAAGCGTGGTTTTTAGTTTTTTAAACTATTTTTTTATGTGTTTAATTACTAACGGCTACAGAACTGAAATAACCATAACTGGTAACATTAGAAGTGAAATTAATCAATGGACGTAACAACTACACATCTTTCGATAAGTTCTCCACCGCCAACATAAAATTGAATTTAGCTGTTAAATGTCTTCTGGATATTGTACTATAGCAGTCAATTTAACGTTATATTTAAAGGGGTAACATAATTTGCTTATCGCATAGGCTGTACGATGCGAAACTGCCGCTGCCAGCGCGCAGTCGCGAAGTTGTATGTTTGACAGTAATAAGTTGGCTTCAATGTTACTCCTGCGAGTTATCTGAGTATTGCTTACACCCAACGATACGATAGTTTATTCTTAGTAGATATATATATATATATATATATATATATATATATATATATATATATATATATATATATATATATATATATATATATATATATATATATATTTGCCCGAAATAAGATTGCAATAAGAAACAATAAGTTGTAATAGTCCTCCTGACCGTTTTCGACCAGAGATCAGCAAACTACGCAGGAGATATTATTATAGTGCACAAGTGTTAGCGCAATACACAGGTGCACTCACTGTTCCATCACTCTCAAAGTTCGGTGAGACGGCAATCCGACATGACCGTAATAAGTATGAATAAGTTGTAGTGACCCACGTAAATACAACGTAACAAATATCTTTCATTAATATATAGATAATCGACGATTTTAAGATAAAGGCGTAATATTATGAGCCCTTGAATGGTAAATTGGTCATAAGTGTTTTGTTATGTTTTCGAAATATAAATTAATACACTTATTTATGTATGGAAATTGTTTTCTGAAATAAATGTTTCATTCATTCATTCATTCATTCATTCATTCATTTATTCTATTTTGGCCTCTGCTTTGCTCTGCTTTAATCGAATCGCTTAAAAGTAGACATGGACTGATTTTTTATTGCAATCTTTTCTTTAATTCCTACACGGATGTTTAGTTGTTCGTTGTTTGCTGGTTTGCGCTTTTCTGTGTCCAATTGAGCTGAAAATTTGTATACACGTTTAGATTAATTTATTTTTCATCACGGTGCATTGTGCACAATAATAGCTTCATGGAAAAAAATAATTAAGTACTTAAGTCAGTTAATATAATAAATTCCAAGATAACACCTTAACAAAGAGTCATTAAGAAGAAGAAAAATATTTATTTGGTATAAAATTAAACATCACACAAGAAAATAAAGTATTATTAAAAGAACCAAATTGGATCCCACTCAGCTTTGTTGCCGTGGTGACCCATGGCGCTGGTTTTCAGTGGGAACCATTGAGATAGAGAGATGTAACCTTAAAATTAACAAATAAAAATAATACACAAAATAATTACAAAATGTCGAATTAAATTTTACTACCTGAACAAAGTAAAAGGAGAATAAAAAACAAAACAGCTTAAAGTGTGTGTGTGTGTGTGTGTGTGTATTTACTGCTTTTCGAACCATTTGCAATTGAACAATCTGTTAACTACATCCTAATGTAAATCCTAATGTAAAAAAATCAGTACTACGTACCTAAGCATCGTCGTCACGTCCCGTCCCGTCCTCGGCGCGTGTAACAGGCACCGGTGAACTGCAACTTCTCACGGCCCCTTGAACTCTTAACTGCGATCTCTGTCGGCTCTCGAAGCAATTACTGCAACATATAGTCCATGGAGTTTCTTAAAACTTGTACTCCTGCACTTTATTAATTTCCAAGGAGCGGGAAAAGCGCCTTTACAACGTTAAAATTGTGGGTAGTAGGAATATTTTGTTCTGTAGATGATTGCCTTGATATTTTCTTTGTAATATTTTTTGTTTTACATTGTTAATTAAAGTTTTTTCAAAATTATAAAATAGGTCTTTTCTTTAAATAGCGTGTAAAATATCTTTCCAGATTGCTAATTTGAACCGACGCGTAAGATATTTCTGTCGAAACTACGATATCCTACCTACATCGTGATCTCAAACAGTTAAAATACGTATTTTTTTCCTCCTTCAAGAACCATTATTGTTTGCATCTAACGCTTAAGCTACCTTGCTACGTAAATTAATATATTATTAATTAAACAGAATGTAGATATCTGTATAAATTTAGGTCCTAAAAGTCCTTACTAGCTGTTCACACCCAAAAATGTTCTCGAATTCAACCCACCTCCATCTCTCTAAAATCCATCTACCTGAAGAACGCCGAAATGGTTGATAGCTCCCACACGCTCCATTGTAGCGTCGCAAGTGACACTCGTCTTTCAATCGCTTACTTTGTTTAGCACAAGCGTGCTTGAGGCACCAGACACCCTTTAATCTCAAAAGTATATTGCTAGAGAGTAATTTAGATTCTATCAGTGGGCACCGCGGAAGGGTCTTAAGTGTTGAAAAACGCAAACGCAAAATCAAAGTCTGAAAGCGTCAAAGCAAGCTCCGACGAGGCGGTGAGGGTTAACTTTTTTGCTATTTTTTTTTAAATATAATCGTACTTTCCTAGGTTAGGTGTTTAATTTTAAGAGGCTGATATGTTGTAAAGTTTTTTTTTTCATTTCAAGTTACAATTGAGAGCAATTCGCAGCTGTCAGCTTGACTTTCGCCGCGGCGGTTTGTTGTAACGCAATTAGCAGAGTGTCGCAGCGACATTTATCCACATATGTGCGCTGGTTCTAATTGGTAAAAAAATACAATAAATGTTTTGAAATAATGCAATTATATCATGATACCATGTACGCTATCGATAGGTTGAAATTAAACTAAGATTCCTTAGCCTTTGATGTCTTTAGTTTAAGAGTGCTATACTACAGATTCTTAAATGTAAATTATTTTTCACTCGAACGGATTGAATCGGAAAAACAAATGGAGTTCGTATCTTTTCGGCCGATAAAAACTCGTCATCGCGAGACGGGCCCGTGACGTCACGGATCAAATTGAATTCGCGCCCGAAGTCCGGACTGAAGAGGGTCCAAAATGATGAACGAATCGACGCGCCAGGACACCCTAGTTTTAGGGTTGGCACTGCGGTCGAATTTTTTGACTAAACTCTGTTAAACCTGTCTTCTTTTAGTAAAATATTTTTTTGGATACAGGAGATGGGTTATTTTACAGTTCCGTGAGGTATCACAATTGGATTTTATAATTGGTTTGATTGAATATTTTTTTTATTACTAAGTTTATAAGTTCCAATAATATGGCACTAAATATAAGGCCAGTAAGGTTTTTCTATTATTAAAATGCCCAGACTCAACCTTAGTCATGGGTCTAGCTCACAGATATACGATAAGATATACGTCTTATCGTATATCTGTGGTCTAGCTGCTTCAATCAGGGTGCTCATATAGGGCCCTGTGCAGGCAGGTAATTTTTATAAGAAGAAGAAGTAAAACTTATTATAGTTTGGCGCAACAGATTCAGAGTTAGGAAGCTAAAGAGAAGCCGCAACAGATTTCGAGTTAGGAAGCTAAAGAGAAGCGCTTCCTACCGACCGGGTGTTATGGTCGGGGACCAAGGTCCGATTGACATCATCTTGATTTGTCTATCTATATTATTGTGGATCTAAATCTTTTATGCCACGTTTCATGTGCGGTACTAGGCTAACGACATTTAGGCAAGGAGCCGCTCGTGCTCGCTATCGTGCTTGCCACCATTAGGCATGCGCTGTTGATGGCCAACACCACGATGGTTTCACTCTAGGTAACAAAATGGAACTAAGACTGAACTGAGAATTAATTTACGAGTAAAACCTTCTAAACTTCTTCTTCTTTTAATTTCACAATTCAAATAACATCCGTGTTAAGAGAAGATACACTTTTGATCATGCCACTATGTTGTTTTGTAATTTAATGTTATATTAATACTAATATAATATCATTCCGTGACAACCCTACTCGAGACTCAGATGAGAGAGGAAATCGACTTGCGATATAATTGCGTGGCCCATTCGGCTTAATGTGCCTTTCACTGCTGGTAAATAAATAAATCCAAAAGGAGAGTTTAGTGCCAAGTGCCCTTCGGACTTGGCTACTTTAGTTATTTGGATTATGTGGAAGTAAGAAAATTATCGCGTCAATTTATTTTATGACATCTTTTGTCTTTCCCTGTGTGTCCTGACTCCTGCTCTCCAGAGGATCTTATATGTGCCAACGATATGGCGATTTGAGTCGCACAGTTTGGGCTCAAAAATTAAGGTTGCTTTATTTTTTAATTTTACCTTTAAAGTATGGCAGACAAAAGACAGATACAAACTTTTGATTTTTAAATAAGTTTTCCGGTGAACTCCAAATTCACCTTTTACTATTATTAATATTGAGGGTTAGACACACAAAAAATGTCCGTGCTTATGTCGACCCTAGCAGCTATACTTCCGCTAGCATTGGGTGCTATTTTGACAACTTGCATTCATTTTTAACTCCCAACGAAAAATGCTTGACCCCTGTGTATGTTTGTGGGTGTATACGAGCCCCGATGCAAAATAGTTCGTCTAGGACGAAAAACGTGTACAAAGATTTTTTCTAACTTAATTATTTTTGTCCAGTTACGTAAACAGAAAAACTATTCTACCATCTCATGTTCGGTTACTTATGCACTATTCATTGTTGAAGCAATGAACTATTTCATCCTTTTAAATTAAGAGATAACCTGCTTTTAAGGTGAGCAAATCGTAAGCAAAATAGTTCATCTAGTTGCTAATCGATGAAAAAAGAGTTCGTCTATCATTGAGTTAAATATTTTTTTCCCTTTATAAAATTAATTTTTAAAAATTTAAGTTTGGAAAAGTAATTCTTCAGTCATTTTGACAAGTGAGATCGTATAAATTCTTAAAAATTCTGTGAATTTCTTCAGTTTTCAAGTAAAAATGGGTCATGGCAAACCAGTGGGAGAAGAACTTCGAAAGCGAATAGTTTGTGGGATTGAGGCGGGCAAATCAAGTTACCAAATCTCAAAAGACTTGACACTGCCCAGATCTACACTGCAATCTATCATTCAGCACTGTAAAAAGAATGGAAATACTTTTTGCTTGAAGAAAACTGGCTGACCCCGTATCACCAGTAAAGCAGAAAACAGAATTCTTAAGAAAATTGTCAAAAAAAATTGCCGTGCTCGAGCTGGAGAACTAACGGTGCAATGGAGAGACATGATTGACAAAGATGTTTCAGTTGATACCTGCAAAAGAGTGTTAAAAAGAATGGGCTACGGATTTTAAACAGCTAAGCAAAAACCACTATTGACTGCCTTACAGAAGAAAAAAGAGATTGAAGTTTGCTCGTGATCACTTAAGTTGGACTTCTGATCAGTGGCGTAGTATCATATGGAGTGACGAGTCTAAATTTGAAGTCACAGTCGGCGATGAAAGAAAAAAAGTAGTTCGAAATTAGCATGAAGCATTTCATACTGATTGCATTAAACGAAATACAAGTTTCCAGCGTCTCTTATGATCTGGGGCTGCATGTCTGCGCAAGGTGTTTGTGGGATGCAGTTGGTGGATGGTTCCATCAATGCAACAAGATATCAAAATATTTTGAAAGAAAGTCTACTGCTTTCCATTCCGTCACTCAAACATCAAGATTCTTTCATTTTTCAACAAGACGGTGCTTCTTGTCATACTGCAAGGACAAAAAAGACATGGCTGCTGTCAAAAATCATCCCAACCATCGAGTGGCCATCTAACAGCCCGGAATTATCGCCGATTGAGACCTTATGGTGGAAAATGAAGAGAGTCCTTCGCAAAAATCCATCAAGATCGAAGAGCGACTTGAAGACTAAACTCTTGGCTGTGTGGGAGTCAATTACGACCGACAAGTGTGCAGCGTTGGTTGCGACCATGCCTCTACGCATTAAAGCTGTAATTAAAAGCAAAGGCGACATAACTAGGTGGTAGACGAACTGTTTTGCGTGAGAGCCAGTTCTCATCAGCCTATATACGTCCCACTGCTGGGCACAGGCCTCACCTCAATTAAGAGGTGGTGCAAGCCTACTCCACCACGCGGGCTCAGTGCGGATTGGTGAAGGGGTGTCTGTAAGGTAAGTGACCAATCTTACTGCCAGATGTTATTAAGCCGCCCGAGGGCCTCTGACCAGGCTTAACGACTAATATCTGTCGATATTAACCGGGACCAACAGCTTAACGTGCCTTCCGAAGCACTGAGATGCTTGTAAATAGACGTCACTTAAATGGTCAGAATGGTCACCCATCCCAAACATGACCGCGCCGTAGGTTGCTTAACTTTTGGGTATCACTACCAAAGCGCTGCAACCACTGCGCCACAAGCACCTCAGAGAGCCAGAGATAGACGCATACTTTTGCGACATGTGTTTTGGTATATTTTTTTTAATTTATTTATGTTACTAGCTGTGCCCGTGACTTCGTCCGTGTGGAATATTTGTTTTGGGCATCATTTTATTTTTGCAAATTAATTTTTTTGATAATATTTTAGACAATTTATTTTTTAAGTTTTTAAAATAACATAATTAGCTTAGTACTTCTGCGTTAATTTTAATTTTTCTAGTTTTAATTCTTGTGTCAGAAGAACATACATATTAGTTTTGTCCGCAACGCGTTTGTAGGTCTGATCTTGACAACGCGACATATGTGTGAGAAGCATTCTTGACGTTAATTAATTACGTTAAATAACGGTGAAAGATAGCATTAAAAGGAAATAGAATTCTTTTAAAATTAAAAGGTAAATAATTTGGAATCATTGAGGTGCGAGGTATAAGCACCGTTTGACCAACTGCTAAACCAGTCTAAACTATTGCAACCATCACGTTACATATTGCGAAGAAATAAGATTTGAAGTCGGGTCCCGGTGGTTTAAGATTTCGAAGTTAAATTATTGGGGCACCTTTTTAACTTGAGGGAATATGGGGGAAGGCCACTTGTGTTCAAATGATTATAATTAATTTCGTCTACGCTACAGTTTCTCACTCCCATTATTACACTTTGACACATCCATTGATGATCTTTATTTTCTATTTCGCTTATTTTAGGGTGAACTTTCGATATAAAGTCCTCAATGTTACTCACTCTTAATCCTTAATCTCGTTCAATTGCAATTTTATTTTCAAAGTGAGGTACTTTCCCGTCTCCTATTAAAAGTAACTTTGAAGGAAAAGTTATACTACCTCCCTACCACTGCCTCGTTGGTGTAGTGGCAAAGTTTCTGCCTTACATCCAAGAGGTCCTGGGTTCAAATCCCAGGTCGAGCCAAAATTATTTCTGAGATTTTCTGTCATGAATCTCTCAAAACAGCTCGGAGTCGAGAAGTTAGCGGTGTTACACCCCCGTGCCTCGGTTCGCACGTTAAGCCGTTGGTCCTGCGCCTGATCTCTCTCCGGTCATGTCGGATTGCCGTCTAACCGAACTTTGAGAGTGATGGAACAGTGCAGTTTGAGGGTGCACTTGTGTATTGTGCTCACACATATGCACTATAACATCTCCTGCGTAGTTGGCTGATCTCTGTTGAGATTGGCTGCCGTGGTGGACTGCCTGGAGGACTATTTCTACCTCCCCCCAAATGTGCTCTCATATTTGTAGTTATTTTAAAGATGTTCACAAACTTCCATGTTGGGGTATTTTTAAGGCAAGACTTTACAATGTCTGCCTTTGTTCCCCTTACTATTACTGGTATAGTTTGTCGAAAGTCCCCCGCAAACATAACAGTAATTTTATGATGATGATTTTATCACAGCTTCTTATATCTCTAAGAGTCCTATCTAGACCCTCTACATGAGCTCTATGGATGATGGAACATTCGTCACAGATTATTATACGCGGTCACCTGGTCATTCATCGTATCAGCCTGTTACAGTCCACTGCTGGACATAGGCCTTCCCCAAGGACCGCCACAGCGCACGATCTCCCGCTCTTTGCATCCAGTCACTACCAGCTGCCTTCTTCAGGTCGTCTGTCCATCTAGCCGGGGGGCGTCCCACACTACGTTTACCTAAGAGTGGTCTCCATTCATGAACGTTCCTGCTCCACCTCTCGTCGGTTCTGCGACAGACATGGCCAGCCCACTGCCACTTTAGCTTGCTACATTTTTTGACAACATCAGTCACCTTAGTCTTATGTCGTATGACCTCGTTCCGGATCTTATCCCTTAATGAGATCCCCAACATAGACCTTTCCATAGCACGCTGAGTGACGTGTAGTCGGTGAGCCAGCTTGACTGTCATGTTCCACGTTTCGGCTCCGTAGGACCATAGCTCCATAAGACTGGTAAGACGCATTGATTAAACAACCGGCTTTTTAGGCACTGCGGTAGGGTCGACGTGAACCCCTCGAATAGAGCCTTACCGTGGGGCTCAGTAGCCTGTCACAATCCAGCGACAGGTGAAGCCAAGATGCTCTGTGGAGAGTGCCTCTGCGTCTGTTCCCGTATCGGGCGGCAGGAGACTAGTGAGTCGCGTCTGTCTCGCATCGAGCGGCGGCTCACCGAAGTGGTTGTGGCTCCCAGCACCCCTCTGGCTTATCAGAGGAGGCAGGGGATGTCCTTGGGACTCTGGTCCTCGTGGCGAAACGAGGGTCTTGGCTTAACCGCCCGGACCCTCCTGAGAGACGGCGCCAGTGTGCCGTCTGAAGTGGGATGAGATCTCCGTGGAGATCCGCCGTCCTGCTTAGAGGGCGGACGTTGCTGCTGGCAAGGGTCGCGGGACTGTTGAGACACCGCGGCCCCTGCTGTCACAGCCACACGCAGCGGGCTTCGTCAGGTTTTAGTGGGTATACCCGAATCCGGGGGAGTCCCACACACGCCCCTCCAGTCCCCGACGGAGGGGTACGGTGCGTAATCGGTATTTCCTGACGTTAAAAAAAAAGGGTCGACGTGAAGATATGACGCAACTGGTCATTAATTAAATCTAATTTTGGTTATTCATGGTACCTCGTAGAGCTACACCCCCTCTCCGCGTCGCTCGCCTAACGCCTCTCTTCCTTGCAGCGTCATGTTTTGCACATCATGCGGCGCGGGTGAATTTAATATTGGTGTTATTTTCAAATTGTAATATCTTCTACGATATTAAGTGATGATTGAAATTAAGTGATGTCAAAGACAATTTTGATCACACTTTAATACTCTTTAACCACATATTTCATTTGTACCTTATATTAGGGATGTGGACTATTTTTGGGAAAGTGTTTAAAACCATCTATAAGTACCAAATATAGCACTAAATATTTTTATTTATTTTTTTAATACAACAAATACCTTTAAAATAAATTATTTAAAATTGTATTACAAATTTCGCGCCAGAACGAACGAACCTGTCAAAATATACCGCTGTGACGTCACCTGTTCCAAAACGTTGTCGAAGTTGTATGTAAAAGAAAGCTATTTCATAGTTTTGTGCTACTAAGATGGATTCTAAATTTTATAAATATTGTGCGGTGCCGCAGTGTAAAAGTACTACTATTAAAACACCTAAAAAACTATTTATTCACGTTCCACGTACAAAAACGATGCGGAAAATGTGGCTTCAACTAGCCCGTCGGGATCCAGCACTTGAGATATGTATCCTGGCAGATAGGGGTTTCAAGCATATAGAGCAGATGGTACTCCATGCAGGTCTTCACTTAGTTCGACCTCCAAGTGTTAGTACTGGATCAAAATTATCCAAGCAAGAAGCTCGCCAGACTAAGCAAATTGCCAGTTTGCGAATGCATATTGAGAGGGTGATACGCCGCTTAAGAGAATTTGCCATGTTAAAACCTCATGCTTGCATTAATAACTATTTAATAAAGGTATTAGATGAAGTAATTATAATAGCTTGTGCTTTGATAAATTTACAGGACTCTGTCATTAAATAAAGACCATGTTTAGTTTTATTACAATCATCACACCTAATAAGGTGCTTGTGGCGCAGTGGTCCCAGTGCTTTGGTAGTGATACCAAAAGTTAAGCAACCTAAGGCGCGGTCATGTCTGGGATGGGTGACCATTCTGACCATTTAAGTGACATCTATTTACAAGTATTTCCGTGCTTCGGAAGGCACGTTAAGCGGTTGGTCCCAGTTAATATCGATAGATATTAGCCGTTAGCCTAGTCAGAGGCCCTCGCGCGGCTTAATAACATCTGACAGTAAGGTTGGTCACTTACCTTACACACACCCACCCCTGCACCAATCCGCAC
Source organism: Pyrausta despicata (assembly GCA_963921415.1). Taxonomy (NCBI): domain Eukaryota; kingdom Metazoa; phylum Arthropoda; class Insecta; order Lepidoptera; family Crambidae; genus Pyrausta; species Pyrausta despicata. Next base: position 12,128,720 of record OY992855.1, on the reverse strand, counting down.
TGAGCCCGCGGGGTGGAGTATGGCTCGGACCACCTCATAGTTGAGGTAAAGCCTGTGCCCAGCAGTGGGACTTATACTATAGGCTGATGAAAATCATATCTAATAAGTTTAGACTTAAGTTTTACTATGTAATGTTTTAACCCTCTACAAAAAGGAGAGTATTAAAAGTGTGACATACAAACAAGACGTTTGTATGTCTGCCTTTGGCACCATAGTTCCCATATAGCTGGACCAATTTTAATGCAGTTTTCTTTATTTTTAAGCCAATTTAATCGAGATGGTTCTGAGCTTTGTTTCATTCAAATCGGTTCAGTAGTCTAGATAAAATTTAAGTGTAACTGTTGAATATTTCACAATTTCCATGAAACAGTAACTATCATTTTAAATATTAGAAAGGCTGTTTGAAAATAAAACATGGTTAACGGAAAGTATTGTTTAATTTTTTATTGTACACTTTTATTCAACAATGGGTAGACATGCTCTTTCCAAAATGCTGAAAGTTGAACTAGTAAATTATTAACATAGTCAACTTCCAAGTGAACACAAATGATATTCACATTTTCATTGGTTTCAAAGTTACTATCTGCTACACAAAAATAACTCTTTTTCTTGTCAGACAAAAACATTTGTAACTGCACTTGTGCATAATATAATTTTGTAGGTTGTTCTTCCTGAACATAGTTCTTGTAATTATTGGCACTAGTTGGGCACTTAATTTCGATGACAAATTCATCACTTATACCATCTGGTGAACCAGCGATCATCAAATACTCTTGAGAAATCATTAATCCACATTTTCCTATTTTTGCTCCAAGTTTAATCTCTACGATTTTGCGAACAGCATCTTCTAATTTTCGCCCACGGCTCATTGCAGGTGTATCAGGAATTTTGCCACCCATAATTTGGGCAATTAAACTTCCATCAGGGGTTTTGCATTTACTAACCGAATAAGCTTTCGATGCAGTTATGCGTCCATATCGCAACTCAAACCATAATTTGTTTTGGGATTGATCTCTTGTGAGTTTTTCAATTTCCATTATGGTATGCTTAGTAATTAAGGAGCTGGCATTTACCAAAAAATTCTCATAGTCAGCATCCTTGTATTTCAAGCACAGTTGGTGCATTGAACACATTATAATTTCATCTTTGCGGTAATCCGGCTGGTGTTTCAACAACTGAATATTTTTAATTTTTCTTTCCTTACCCTCTTTTAAAAATTCAGATAAAACACTAGGATCTGGCAGGTAACTTCGTGGATTCCCTTTAGAGAGCTCCTTTGATGTTACAAATTTTAAAGTTGTGCCTACTTTTGCTAGACGTGACTTTTTCCAGTAGCATTCTACAGAAGTGCATGAAGGTTCCTCACTTCGGCGATGCACCCACATGATGAATGCCACAGCATGTTTGCAACCTCCTTGAGAAGCAGCACAATCATGACACTCGGCACTTACTATTTCACCGTTTTCTTCATCCACAACCATAGTGGCTGAATATGGTTTGCTACGAACTTTATGCTCCGGGCAAATTTTGCACTTAACTGTGCACAATTTTGAATCTCGACGAAGTTGGACATATCCCACAGCATCGTCTCCATATGACCGCCTCGAGGAGCTAAAAAGAAATGAAACAATTTGTTATAAAAATAAAACATAACCTCAAAATCATACATCAATCATTTAATTTGATAAATGTAACTTTTCCAGTTTAAATACCTACGATTGCTATTATAATGTATCCTGAATATATTACTTACATGGAGGTCTTCACATTTCTAAATTCAGCAGAGCAGAAGTTACTATTTGTTGCGAAGAAATTAGCCACCGTAAAGCAATCGATTCTTGGCAAATTTGAACTATCTGCCTTTATATGTCCACTTTCCATTATGGGAAAGCCTTTAAAAATCGATTTAATAAGAAAATTGAACGAATTTCGAAGAAATTTCACAGGAATCACAACAATAATATTATCCAAATATCAACAAACACCATAGTAATTGACAGTGAAAATTCTTGTTTGGCAACAGGTGACGTCACGAATTTTGATTGGTGTTCATTGTCACGTGACTTGAGAGTGAAATATTTAATTACATTTTATTAAATAAATAAATATTCCCTTGTTTGTTGAAGAAAATTTGTATTATAGAAACTACCCTTTCGTGGTAAAATTATATACTTATTTGAGTACAGTCCACATCCCTTTTCAAGCAAGTTAATTAAGATAATATTATGAACAATAATTATTGTTCTTTATGCAAGCTATGAGAATATTGTAGTGCATTAGAATATTTAAATTTTGATTAAGTACTGTTGCATAATATTATCTTTTTATACTGTATTTTGGGCATAGACATGTACTGTCGCAGACAGTTTTTTAGATCATTTCAAGAGGAATAATTCTTTCATATTTATATTTTTGGTATCTTGAACCGTTTTCGCAGCGTACGCAACTCAAGGATGGTTTAGTAGATTCTGAGATTCAATTTCCTGCCTGCCCCCTAAGTTCATCGGCGTGATTATTTATATCCCAGTTTACTCTCCAGGTGATACTGAGTCAAATAAAAAAAGTCCCGTCAAAATCGGTCCAGTAGATTCTGAGATTAGCCCGGACAAACAGACAGACAGACAGACAGACAGACAGACAGACAGACAGACAAAAATTTTAAAAATTGTTGTTTTGGCTTCTATTACGGAAATTAAGACCCCCTGTAACAATTTTTCATAAAAATCTTCAATGTACAGAAATCGATCTTTTACAGTCTTATTATATGTATAGATGATAGTTGTAATGTTTTTTAATTGCTTTCATTTGTTCTTTAATGGACATTTAATGGTGTCTCTCTTGGGAAATTGTTTGCTTTCTTTAAATTAATAGACAATATTTTCATTGTCAATGTAATTGTCTAGCTCTCAACTGAATACTAATGGTATGCAAAAGGAGAACCTAGTATTGGCCTACTTATCTATTAGTACAGTGTAATAGGCAAATTTATTGTAAGCTGTTGGTTTTCTTAATAAATAAATAAATAATATTTATTTGGATAAAGATTAATATTATTATGTTGATACACTTCTTAACAAATAATGCATTAATTTTGACCAAATTTGGTTACCATAAAAACGGTTCTAGTGACTTAATCTTAAAAGATAGACATATACTGTCGCAGACATTTTGTTAGATCATTTTCAACAATCACACCAATTCTCTAGTCCCAAATTAAGCTACGAGGCTTGTGTTATGGGTAGATACTAGACAACGGATAAACATACTTAAATACTTTTTTTTTATAAATAAATACATATTATACATAGAAAACACCTTCCAAATAGTTCCTGAGATTAGCGCGTTCAAACAAAAAAACAAACAAACTCTTCAGCTTTATAATATTATTGTAGATGTAAGGTCATGAAAGATTTTGAGATACGTTAAAATAAACTTTGAAATGTTACTCAAATTGTGGTTTACTGTCTCCTTAACTTTTTTAGTTACTTCACAAACATACTAATTAAGCTACTTTACAAATTCACTTCACATTATTTCATAATATCTTATTTTTCGTACTAGACGAACTATTTTGCATCGGGGCTCGTATATGTTTGTGTTTTTGTGAGTGTCTGTCTGCGGCATCAGAAGTCCCGAATAGATCAACCGATTGTTTTTTTAATTTGGAAGATAATTTAATTACGTTGATTCTCAGCTATAGCTGGTCGAAAACCGTCCAGCCGTAAGCTTAGGAGTTGTTTACCTGGCACAGTCGGAGGATTTTCAGCTAGAAAGTAAGTTTTGTTGTACGTATATGAATGAAACGACATGCTGCGTCACACCAGCTTTTTAATAAAGCCTGTAAGCCAAATGCGAGAAAAATGTCCAACCAAAACTGGTTTAATTTAACGCAGCTTCAATCTACCAATAATGTTAGTTAAAACGTTTCGCAGTAAGTGTTGGGAGAAGTCTAATTAATTTATCCACGTTTCCCCTGCCATTTTATACTTGGAGTTTGTACAATGAAAAGAATTATTTTAAAGTACTGACAAGTCTTTTTGCTTCAGTTGGACTACTCTTAATGAATTTTACTGAATTATACAGCTTGAGAGCTTTAAATAGCTTTGGTTTTAAACTTACAGTGTAGGTCTTTTTTAATATTAACTGTAATATTGCTTATTTCGACTTAAAGGTAATAATATCTTCTTAATCTTTGTCTTTGTTAAAGCTATGAAAGTTATTCAGTTTTATTCTTGAAACACGATTCATCGGATACCTCTTATGTCGATTTCATGCAAAAAACGTGCCAAATTCGGATTAGCTTCTAACAAATAAAACCTTGCTTTTTACTTTTTTTTTATTGACATAAAAAAGAATGAGGTTCCCAATTCGACCGTATTTGATTGCATTTAGTAAATTAATCTGTCTCACCTAAATATCGTACAAAAATACCTATGAAAACACTATCTATTGTTGAACATTTCAATAAGTCGACACGTAAATAGAATGCCAAGGACGAAGAGAACGCACGCATTGCAACAATTTATATCTCCCCCGCAGACGACTTATGATGGAAGCCTAAATACAGACAACTAAACTCGTAGACGTCGCCTCACAAATGATGCCTGAAAATATGTTATTTATTTACTGAACACACGACGATTTGTATTCCCAGGCCACTGTGAATCATTTTGAGACATTAGTTACGACACGTATCACTATATTTTAAATATTGTGTGGCTATAGCTATCTTAATAATATATTAACTTAAGAATTTTATGCACGTCATACATACAATTAAAGAAATTAACTTACTTTTAAAGCAAAAAGTTAAATAAGCGTGTTTAAAATATCTCGTCTGAGTTGTCGATTTCTATGATCTTGTTCAATATCGCCTTGCTAGATTGAGCGTTCAAGCGAGAAATGAGATGGCTAGTCGATATAATGGTCGACAGTTAATGCTCCCTCTATATTTTTCAATTGTCTACGCCATGAAATGAAACGGAGCTGGCGGCTGGAGATAAAGAAATTATACCAGTGTGTATGCTGACATGTTTTATTAGGGCTGTTACGATGACACAGCCGCATCTAACAGGTCCGGCCGCGATGCGTGGAGGGAGAGAACTGAAATTAGTCATCGGCTTTCTACTGCGAGAATGGTGGGTCATTTTTTCCGACTACCCCGCAAACAAAGAAAGTTTTTTATTTAGACACCCGCGGATTGCCGTATCACGTACACTTTCGAGGTGTGGGAAGATGGAAATAAATCATCACAGTGATCGTAATTTTTCTTGCGCGATTGCACGGGAATTTGAAGTACTGTTGAGGGTTTTAATACTTGGGTTGGCAATTTACGCTTAATGACTTTCTCATTTGGAAGTAAGACTAATAAGATCTTTTTTGATTAGATATGATTGTTTTTAACATATTAAGCCATTGCAATCACGTTTTTAATTTTAAATAGCCAGTAAGTTACTTTAAGTATTCTTTTTGAATTTAATATTTTTGTTTCCAATTTCCAACGAGACAGTATACTTTGCACTACCCGCATTGTCATAGAACATTCTAGGAGAACGGGCTTACAATCCTTTCTTCTTTTATTGTAAAAGTTTGATAGAGACTCGATCCGTAAATGGTCCAATCCATACTTTATTGAACGCTAGGGATATTTTCTATAGGGGAATGTTTAGGTATACCTATCACACCTCACAGAGGATTTCTTCGTTCTATTCCAGATGACAGCTTTGGTCTAGTGGTCCAGACAACAAAACCGGCTGTCGTGGGTTCGAATCCTGCTAGGGAGAAATGTTTGTGTGACGAGCATCACCATAGCACAAGCTAATTCTTAGTTCTGCGCTAGGTAATTAGTGTGTTAGTTAAAACAATATCTAATTTATTATTATTACTAAGTTCAAGATACGTTAGAACTTTTTACATCCTTGAAATTGCATTTTATTATAAACTAAAGTAAATCTAATTGCGTTTGAAATCTCTAAAGTTTCTAAAGACCCTAGGTTGTTTGCTCGGTAAAAAGAACAAAAAAGAATGCCCGAGGAGAAGTAAAGACGAGTCACAAGAACAAAATTCTACACAAACTGCATTGAAACAGACTTAAAACAAGAAACTCTCAAACAATTGCGTCGCGATAAAGACCTTTTCAAAACACCATACTGCCCAAAAAAAATTAATGATTGCAAAGAGAAAAAAAGCTGGGATCTTACAAGGAATGAGCTTCACGTCTTTCCCAGTTATAAAAGGTAAAGAAAAAGCCTGCATTTAGTGAATGGGTATTCAGGGACTTGGAAATTCAGACCACTGCCTGCTACCTTGTAGGTACTTGCAATGTGAACTCTTTGAGCGATTCGTGGTTTTTTTTCGACAATCAGACTCGAGGCGAAATTTTATGCTAAAACTGACTCTTTAAAGGATACGGAGAAATGCTAGTTTAGGTGAGGGTGGAGCTGTGAAAATATAGCGCGAGGTTGTTTTTGTATAAGTAGTTGTGTATGTTGCTTGAATTTTGCAAAAAATACAAGTTAGTTTCAAGTTAAAAGGTTTTGATTTTTCTGTTTTTACAACGTTATCACATCATTAATATAACATATTCATTAAACTTCTTTAGTTATTCGAACAAAGTTTATTTTTACAAAACATGACCTGAATTTTAGTTAGTAATTTTTAAGTTATTCGAGTACCGTTCACAAATAAACATATTTTAGTGTGAAGCCTTTAGAGTATGAAGATAAATGTTGTAGACAAGAGATGTCCCCTCTGTCTTGCCGAGAGAAATATTTTAAAAACTACCAACAACGATACTCACTCACGAGTATTATGATGTGACTTTCATGAATTTCATGCATCAGAATGGTTAAAATTGTAAATATTTCGTTGGTAATATTTTCAGGGTATCGGTCATGTAGAGTTTATCGTTCTGTATGAACACAGCGTTCATATTCTATTGACTAACGTACACCTGCGACTTGGTATCGCCGCGACTGGCGACTGACAACTTGTCAACCAATCGCCGCGGCCAAATTGCTGACAATTCTGAGTCACGGCGACAGAATGCCGCACCCTTAGTTATGATTATTAAGTTGTTCGTGAGCCGACAGACAAAAATTAAAGTAATGCTTTAGTACGTAGTTGGCGCGAGAGGCTGAGACGTCTTATCAGGGTGTGAAAATATCTGAACTGTCTAACAATAACCAAGAAAACCACATCACGCCTAGTGAAGGTTGACAACTGACATTCATTTTCGCGCGCTAAGAAAACCTCACGCCCCGCCACACAGCATGTGTGAAAAAGTCTTGTAAGTTTTTAATAATAATAATAAATATACAACATCATCACATACATTGATCTGACTCCGAAGTAAGTAGCTAAAGCACTAGGTTACAGATATCAGAATCAACAGTGGTATTACAAATATACTTAAATAAATACACATAACACCCACACCAGTAAAAACAGACATGTTCATGCACACAAATGTTTGTGTTTTCGAACCCGCGACTTCTTGGTTAATAGTCACCTTCTTGACCATTACATCAAAGTGGTCGACAAATAACAAAGTTTATTAAAAAGTAAAGGTGTGTGAACGACTGTCACAAGAAAAATGGTATTTGTGCAATAAAGGCAAACTAGTTGGGCAAATCCAACTGGTGGAAGGCAGTAATGCCGCTTGGATTTTAGTGATGTGAATTTTGAAATACTTTTTGCGCTAGTAGAAATTAATTTCAACAACCGCAAATAAAGTCATTAAATTGACCTAATGCAATAATGACTATATTTTGTGAATTGCTGCGGTAAGGAAGGTACAAAAGATTTTTTTTTACCAAAGGCTTTGTTTAACATAGAGCGGGGCGAGAACTCACGAATAATATAGCACGTTATTGACGTTTTAAGGCTTACATCCTGTGAAAATGTATGTGAATGTCTAAAAAAAACTAAGCGTTTTTGATGTGATAGCTCACATGTATTTAAGTAAAAAATCTAATATTTTATATTAGAATTCAAAGATTTTGGAGGAAAGATGCCCATTTTTCTGGTGAGTCATCTATCCTAAACGCAATTTATATGGGTCGGGCATCTATCCCCGGTATGGGATAGATGTCCGCAAAAGTCCCTAATACTTTGAATATATCGAAGACAACTTTTTTTTATAATTTTGTGTCCTAAATAAATTGTTTTGATTTTTGTTATTGAAGTTATAATTTAGATCGATTTCGAAAAGTGGGGCATCTATCCCGGTTTTACGTATGGTTAGGAGTTTGTTTTCAAAGATTTTAATGAAAACGTATTTTTCAGTTTTTGTCGATAGCTTGGATAGATTCCGTCCACTAAGTGCGTCACTATTTTATTTACAGTATCCAATTTATACAACGATGAAAAGTTAGTTACTCCGTTCGTTAGTAAGCAAATTTTTTACCAATGACTTATTGCGAAAGCGATTGCTTTTTAAATCAATTTTTTATTTTAGTGTTCGTGTGAAATATTTAACATGTACGAACTATCTCACTAAATCAAATTCGTTTACGGTTTTAAATTGTTTATTTCTATTTTTGTGTCCAATACTTTGAACTATCTACCGTTGTGGAAGTTACAATATGTGAAAAATGGGCATAAAAATATTTGCGAAACTGTTTCAAAATCAAAAAAAAAAAATTTAAGTACGTGCGTATTAAATAAAAGCGTTACATGTGGCTGCTTTAGGTGCCTTATCTAATGCTAGAAGGTAATGTTACTAACTTAAGTGGCAAAACCCAAATTCAAAATCAGTTAGTGGTTTGTCATACAATGCGGACTCGGTCTAAGGGTTCTTTAGCGTGCGAAAATCTTTTAAGTTTTCTGAAACCGCCGGTGGTCGCAGTCTGCCACTGTACTATGCCAGTACTAAGAACACGCTGTGCTACAACCACGCCCTTTATTTAACATAGTCTTCATGCCTTCTTGCCTTTCTTCTTCCAACTGAACAGCTTATTGGATACGTATATTCATCCAAACATGCCATGGTACGTTTCGTTAAAGTCTGTAAAAGTAGTGAGTAGTAAGATTTGAGATTTCCTTTTATTTGTTTAAAAAACGTAATGGCCTGACTTTCACAATTTACAAACAGCGTCAAAAAGGGAATCGGCCATTTCGTCTGATAAACCTCATTTAGCCGGCCCAGAGGCAAACCACTCGAATAATTTCAGTAAAAAAAAAACATTCCTTTTTTATCAGTTCCTCCCAACCGAAAATTTAATTGCCAAGACTCCTTCCTTCGGAAGTGGTTATGGTCCATTTGCTTAAATCGTAACTGCTTTATTCGTAGCTATTCGCCGTTCTACAGCAACAAAGGGGTTCTGATAAAACAAATAAATTGTTTTCTTCGCGGCCAGCTCGCAAAATAAATATTCCCAATTAAAGTCTAAAATATCCATAGCCTTTTCGGAGTTAAAAGATATTTACGTTTGAGTCAAAAACAGAAAACGAATCATTTTGGAACAAACTGAACCGATATTTATATTAATTTCTGCCAAATCTCGGTATTCTCATTGGAAGCCTTTTGTAAGGTGCAGGGCACACCTTCGGAATGCGGTCGCCGCAACTCGCCACTGCCAGCGATTGAGGCGACGGGATCGGTTGACACGCTGTCAGTAATGAGACGTTGCGATAGTAAGTCGCAGCGGAGTAAGCACGAACAACTATCGTAACGTATTTGTAGCGTTTACCTATCGTTAAATTGACAATTTGTATGGGTAAACTGTTAGTTTCTGACGTTTGGACGACACGAATACGTTACGATAATGTTCGTGCTCACCACACTAATGTGCTCTGACGGTCAGTAAGAAAAACCAAATATTGAATTTAAATAAGAATATTTGAGGACAGGTTAGATTTTAATATGCTGTAAAGCTAGGTAGCCCACTATTACACCATCCTCTAGTCTACTGACTGGGTAATATTTATCTGTAAAATGCTTCGTAACGTAACTCATACATCATTGAGCTTTTGCCAAAGTGATAACAACATCTTAACGTATTTAAAATGAAATGATTTTAGGATAGACAGTCATCCTAGCCTATTACGGTCACGGCGGCCAATCTCAACAGAGATCAGCCAACTGCGCAGGAGCAAATATAGTGCACAAGTGTGAGCGCAATACACAGGTGCACTTACTGTTCTATCACTCTCAAAGTTCGGTGATACGGAGACATGCGGAGAGAGATCAGCTTAGTGAGTATAAATGATTTTAAACTCCCTCAGCAAGTGCAGTAGTTTTAATAACTCACATTGTTTTAAAAAGCAATACCCCTCATTTCCCTGTATAATGCAATCCGAAAGTCATAGAGTTTGATTTAAAACCGCTTGAGCTCCGCTGAAATAGGGTTATACTGGTAACATAATCTTAATATTTTACAGGGTAAAACAGAACTAATGTTTTTAGTTTTTTTTTCTGAATGAGAAAGAAATTGTTATTAAATACTGAGCTCAAATGTTGTTTTCGAAAGTAAGTCGGTAGTTTCTAAGCTAAAAATATTTTGAAAAAATGCTATTGTAGGTTCATATAAACCTTGCTAAGTCTATCTAGGAAGTGGGTTGTTAAATTACCACCAAAAAAAACTATACCTAAGGCAGGTAAATTATTAAATAAATAATATAAATATACAACAAAGTCACATACATTGATCTGATGATCTCCGTGGTAAGTAGCTTAAGCACTTGTGTAACAGATATCAGAATCAACACTGGTATTACAAATAAACTTAAATAAATACATATAACACCCAGAGCAGTACAAACCGACATGGTCATGCACATAAATGGCTGAACAGTGAGGCGATCGAACCCGCGACGTCTTGGTTAATAGTCAACTTCTTGACCATTACACCAAAGTGGTCGTTACAGTATTTTGTTCTTACGAAGATGGAAAGTCGCGTGTGTATCATAAATAGTTGTAGTCGTTGTAGGCACCCAGCTAGCGCTACAAGCAAAGGTATGTCACATGAATTAATAAGCAGCTCTATTTCTTTACCGTTCTGAGATAATATCGCAGAACGGTAAAGAAATAGAACTGCTTTTTAACATAACTAATACCTACCGGGTACCGGGACTTCAGTAGAGATTCGCGTATAAACCATAAATATTGTATGAAGAGATTTTACACGACAGCCAATGGACGGCAAAATTTCATTTCATGGGATGGCATTTATTGTCCAAATCAATTCTTTAAGTATGGTTTATTTATTCCGACTATACCACCTAAATATTATTTTTGGTGCACGCAATCAACTGTGGACGCTCGAAATGGACACTGCATATTTTAAAACTTAATCATGCGTGTTAAGCCTCTTTGTCAGTCATTAGTCAGTTTTAACTGTTACAAATAAATCACAGCTGTTGACATGTTTGTTCGTCTGTATTATCTGGTACACTTTTTCGCAGGCACGTCATTTGCAGAGCATTAAAAAAAAGTTATGTATTTTTTTTCATGTGCAAAATTATCATTTTATCGTTCTGAAACCTGGCGCGGCCCGTCGGTCAAAGGTTTGTTACGAGTTTGTTTCTGCGTTGTTTTTGTGATGGATTTAATGCCCACCCGTAAAGGGTAAGTGGCAATTGTGAATTATTATTGCCTTGCTAACGCTTGAACATTTATTTATTTTACGATATTTGAATCACCAACACCAACTCTATTTTTCATTTAAAAATTGAGAAGAGATGAGGTTTCGGTTTTCACGCTTAAGAGACTTTTTAAGAATTCCTATCTGAAGACAAAAAAAACACGCTTTTATTGCTAACTAAAAAAGAGAAAATAATTTCTGAGTACACGGAATTTATATTACAGTAGAGTGGCGTGGGGTACTTGGTATAGTAGTATGTGAAAATCATCCTATTATTGGCAACTATAAAAAGAGAAGTATGAAAACGTCATAAAGTGCACCTCACGCTTTTTACTCTATTGTAACATAAATTCCGTGTACTCGGTAATTATTTTCTCTTTTTTAGTTAGCTATAAAAGCGTGTTTTTTTTGTTTTTTATTAATTTAAAAATTGAGATGAGATGAGGTTTTGGTTTGCACGCTCAAGAGACTTTTTACGAATTCCTATCTGGAGACAAATATGAAACATTCAGGTAATAAACGTGATGCAAGTAAATCAACTCTACAAAAAAATACACATTAATGTTTAAGCCTCATCACCACAATTGGCTTATTCGACCCAACAACACTAAAGTTACCCCGCGTATTTATCAGCTTTCCCAAAACGGGGACTCATAAAGCAAAAACCATTGCCCCGCTCTGTCTGAGGCAATTTATCCCCGGATCACCTGGGGCCATTGAGGTCATCAATCTGTAGCCCCCGAGGCTAGTTTTCCTGAAGACCAAGTCTTAGCAACACCCCTATAAGTGCACATTTCGCGGCTTCAAAATAAACGGGCATGTTTTTTCTCTTTTGATGGCAAGGGCATTTTTGAGGTGTACTAAATTGCATTGTTGATGGGCAGTGTCGTCGTAAGGAACATAGTCGTAATGGAGAATTTCGAATGAGCTATAATATGGAGGGATATTTGAGTGGTTTTTGGCGATGTGGTCGTTTCACCGTTTTTACTATAGGTAGTGTAACGATATAAATTTCTTATTAAAATATAAACTATAAAAAAACAATAGTCCCAAAGAGCCTATGATTTTTCTTAATTCATAATCTTAATTTTATTGGGATTGATGAAAGACTTTTTTTCAGTGATAATTTCTGCTTCGCCCAAATGTAGAGATAGCTGGTATAGGATGTCATACGGCGTTAAGTCCACCTTTTGTAAGCACAATTTTTGATATGCAATAATGCCTAAATCTCTCATCAGCCTATATACGTCCCACTGCTGGGCACAGGCCTCACCTCAACATGAGGTGGTCCGAGCCATACTCCACCACGCGGGCTCAGTGCGGATTGGTGGAGGGGTGTTTGTAAGGTAAGTGACCAACCTTACTGTCAGATGTTATCAAGCCGCCCGAGGGCCACCGACCAGGCTTAACGACTAATATCTATCGATATTAACCGGGACCAACATCTTAACGTGCCTTCCGAAGCACGGAGATGCTTGTAAATAGACGTCACTTAAATAGTCAGAATGGTCACCCATCCCAAACATGACCGCGCCTTAGGTTGCTTAACTTTAGGTATCACTACCAAAGCGCTGCAACCACTGCGCCACAAGCACCTACGCCCTACACCTAATGCCTAAATAAATTAATCTAATCTTAAGACTGGATCTCAAGACACAAGTGGCTCTACAACATACTCATGCAAAGTTATTCAAAAAATCATAAGAATTTATGATTAAACGTAACGTATCCTCAGAAGAGTGCATTGAAGTAAATATGGTTGCTCGTTAAAAATGTTAAAATACCGTGAAATATCTTCCAGCGTCGGACACTCGAGGGGCCTCGCGTATCTAACGATGAGCTTTATCAGAGTCTTATATTTTTCTAATACCTAAAAGGATTTTGCATCTTGGATGTCTGAGCGGTTGAGTGGGCGCAGTAATAGAATGTTACGTGTTTTCCTCAGATAACTTTGTAGGTGTAAAGCGAATTTTGCCGCGTAGAAACTGCTTCAATGGACAATGGTTCAAAGGTGAGCTTTTTGTGTAGTTGATACATAAGACGAGATCATTGTGGGTAGGTGTCATTTTTTAAATCTTGTAGGTAAAATCATTGTTGTCAATTCAGTCCAATTTGCTATTTAATGCAGTAGTAGATTTACTTTTTTTATTTTTCTTGGTTAATCTTTACTTTCAGCATCTTTATAAAGTATATACACATTACCTGTCTATTCAAGGAGTTTATGTATCGTAATTTTTAAATAATCATAGGGAAAGCGACTTGTATTTGCCATATTTATGAATATGTCTGTTTGTACTGGTCTGGGTGATAGATATGTACTTATTTAAGTTTATTTGTATTACCACTGTTGATTCTGATATCGGTAGCATAAGTGCTTAAGCTACTTACTACGGAGTTAGATCAATGTATGTTATGTTGTCGTATATTTATATTTACATTTATTTACTCTGTCTGAATAGCAATTTTGTTTTTTACATCTTGTATGTACTTACATTTTTGTACGCTAATTAAGTCATCGACACCCCGCGATTCTTCTTGTTTTACAAAGTCTTCCTTAACGCATAATTAATATCACACCAGCAGGAATGTATTAATAACAGTGAAGTTATTGTTACCAGTCCGCGTTTCGCGCGCCAACTCTGGGACAACATGTCAGAAAAGTACTTTCTAAAGGATGAAAGAAGGTACTAAACAAAGTACGGACGTGCACAGAATTCACGTTAGCGAGTTTTACAATTTGTTACATCGCTTAAATTGTAATAAAGCTCCAGAGTAACACATACGGTAGCCAAAACATTCCACCTATCTCGATTTGTCTCCCAAAGAAAATCCAACTCAAAATCTGGCACTCTAAGGTGTTTTCCATCTTGATTGCTTTGAATGTTATGTCTTTTAAGGCCAAGTGAATTTTCCGCGAGGTTTATAGAAAGAGGTGTACTGTGAATCCCGGATGGATACTGTTCGTATTCTATTTACCTTAACAGATGCCGTCATTATTCCGTAAGCATTCCTTACGACAGGCGCCGGCAAGAAAAGAAATTGACAAATTCAAGATTTTTCTCCCGTTGTTTTATTACTTCTTGTTTTCCGCTGGGAAATCCAATCTCGGAACCCTTTTTTATATTAGATAGGTTGTTAACGAGGTTTGAAAGCGTCTATTTTATCTTTAGTAAGTATACGAAATGTGTTTAGCGTTTTGGCAATTATTGCCAAATAAGTTTTTTGTTTGGATAATAATGGGAATGAAAATGAGTTTTGATTCACGTGGTGGCTGATGAAACGTTCTAAGAACAACTCCAGCCACAAAAACGAGTAGGTACAATATGTACGTACCACCATTGGAAATCCAAACCGAAACTTCTTAAAATCTGTTTGATATTCAAAACCACAGAGGCGGTCTTATTAGTTAAGTAAAATATAATTTTTCAGCCATATTGTAGTAGGTTGGCATCATCACTGATATGTTTCATCAAACTTCAGCAATGCTTAAACCAGACGACTATTTATATTTAGGTTCCAGATTTTTATCTTTAATCAAGCATTTCTCTATTTGATAATAAAAGGCAGCTAGAAGGCATAAAGTCCGCAGCAAACAGTCGTAATGATGGATGTATAAGTAATTAAAACCAACCATCGACAATAAACCGCAGGCGCCGCTCGCCCGGTCGCCCCACGACGCCTCGACGCCATTCACGGTCTCGTTTCAGTTTTATTTTGTGTATAATACAAATAAGATTGTACCTATAGCGATCATAGAAAATAACAAAAGATTACATTAAATATTTCACAACACTCGAAAATATTATTTGCTAGCTGACCCGGCGAACTTCGTACCGCCTTAGCGTTGCAATGATTGAACAATATCATCTACTGACATTGACATTAGTTACGCGCGTTTTTTAAAATATGCAAAATTAAATGTATATTTTTCAATATTTCTAAGAGATTTTCTTAATATTTTTTTTCCGTAAGAAACTTCTCCTAATAATAACAAATACAACAAAAAAAGAATTAGTGAAATCGGTTCAGCCATTCACGCGTGATGCCGTGACCAAGGAAAACGGGTTTCATTTTTATATATACTCGTATATAAGATTAGTCATGTTCGAAAATATTATCAAATCGTAATCACTTTCATATTATACTTTTGAAATTCGTACGCGTCACTTCTGTGGTAGAAAAGACTCGCATGAAGTAAGGAACTTATTAAACATACATAACATATTTCGTCAAAATAGTTACGGCATGAGTCCTTGATATTTAAGGCATTCGCGTATGAATTCGGTTAGATATACAATGTAGGGTGAGGGTTTTTATAAACAGAATAAATAACTTTTCCCCAAAATATTAAAAATAAAACACACCTAAGGGTAAAATCGGATTGCCACAGTTGAGAATTGTCATCAGATACCGGTGAATAGTTGAGAAAAGTAAGTCAATAACAAAGTATTAAGATACCGGTATATACATATATATACCGGTATCTTAATACTATAAACGAGGGTATTTAAAGGTGAATATTTTCATTATAACCTGTCAGTATATGCGCTTACAATTACGAGTTTTAATTATGCAAAATCCTTCAATTAATTAACGAGAGTCAGACTTAGGTATTATTAAAATAATACATACGTAGGTGCTACATTCACGTAATTAAACGTTGTATTATGGGTATAGCTTTAATTTGGGTACAACTAGGTTTTGATTCCGAAAATAGCGAATCATATCGTAATTTAAGTATCTATTTTATTGTTACGTTCTAGGGGTGTGGGATCTAGATTGAAATGCACTTCTAAACCGATGAAGTAGAGTAGGATTTATTGTACACACTTTACGTTACAACACTTAGTACACAAACACTTATATCGCACTCCAAAATCTTCTAGTCGCAGTTTTCGCTTCGATGTTTACTCGTCGCTTTCCCAAATTAAACTCAAACTCGGTCGCATTCCCGGGCTCCTTATATACCGGCCGTCAAGGACTCCCGAATATTCGGTAGGTACCTACTACCCAGTACGAGACTGTTCGGGATCCTTCCAAATGCCGTCTTGCCTAGCCTAGACCTTTCTCGAATCATAGTGCTATCCTTGTCTTGTGCTGTCTCTGTCACACCTTTCTGGAATGTTCTTAGTATAGCTGCCTCTCTCTAATCGTGCTATCTCTTTCACTCCTACTGAAAATTACGTCATATACTGAAGTGGGCTTCAAAGGCCCATAACGGGTCCTGAAAACGCCTGAAAACGGGTTTTCAGGTTATGGCGTCATCTGATAGAGGGTGGCCTGAAACGGACTGAAAACATGTTTCAGGCGCCTGAAAACAACGGCAACTTGGGTGAAATTTCGATAAACTAGTATGTGTTAGAGCACTCTCTGAAACGGCCTGAAATGGTATTTCAGCCTGCTGAAAACGCCTCCAAGGCACGGAAAAACACGATCAAAGTTTTAGCACTAGCCCACCGGCGTAACACTACCCCCTCCTTAGACATGCTCGTCCCGAGCATCATTCGTTCCATGGTACTTGGCCAACCGATCCACATGAACAATCTTACAGGGGCTACGTGCGTTGCGCTGTATCCGATAAGTGACGTCGTTGATCCTTGTGACTACTTTGTACGGCCCTTCCCAACTCGGCGACAATTTCGGTGACTTTCCTTTTCGACGCATAGGGTTATGTAGCCACACGAATGATCCTTCCTCAAACCTTGTCTGGTTAGACTTCCGGTCGTATCTGGTCTTCACCTTCTCACTGGCCTGCAATCCATGTTCACGAACATGCCTGTGAACATCATAAAGCCGGTTTCGCAGTTCACTTGCATACTCCGAAACCGTCTTTGGTGCATCTGGAGGACGTCCGGTCAGAAGATCTGCAGGTAAACGTAGTTCTCTTCCAAAATTAGCACACGCAGGAGTTACGGCCGTGCTTTCATGAACTGCTGTCCGATATGCCATTAAAAAGAGCGGAATATGCCTGTTCCAATCCTTTTGATGGTTGTCAACTACTTTGGCCAAATGTCGTTCCAGAGTCTGATTGAATCTCTCAACCATTCCGTCTGACTGTGGGTGATAAGCCGTAGTCCGAGTTTTATGAATTCCCATGACTCGGCAAGTCTCCTGAAACACCAGAGACTCAAAATTTCTTCCCTGATCACTGTGGATCTCAAGAGGCACACCATACCGACAAAACACTTCAGTCACTACAGTTTCCGCTACTGTGACTGCCTCTTGATTCGGAATGGCAAATACCTCAGGCCATTTGGTGAAATAGTCCATGACCACCAGGATGTACTTGTTTCCACGGTCAGAGGTCGGGAACGGGCCTGCGACGTCTAAAGCAATTCTTTCCCAAGGTGCTCCCACGTTGTAAACTTTAAGCGCACCTCTACTGCGTGTATGTGGTCCCTTAACTGACGAACAGCTAGTACATTTCCTACACCAGTCTTCCACGTCGTCCCGACAGTTTATCCAGTAAAAACGTTGCCGAATCTTCATCAGAGTCCTTTTTACTCCTAGGTGTCCACCGGAAGCGCCGTCGTGAAAGGATCTTAAAACATCGCTAACTCTCTTTCTTGGTACAACCACTTGAAGATGAGCATCCTTTCCGTTTTCTGACTCCCATTTCCTGCACAGTACGCCATTGTGCATAACCAGACTTTCCCATTGCGCCCAGTAGCTCTTTGTCACGGTACTCATCGGAGCTACCTCACACCACCTTGGTTTGGGCGCCCCAGCGTTGATCCAATCGTAAATGGGCTTTACATCGCAATCTTCCTGTTGTGCTTCTTGCATTGCTTCATCACTCCATTCTTCGCTAACAGTGTCTGTCCTCAACATCTTCACGCAGTCCTTACCCTCTTGCCTTAAACAGTGTTTGCAATCATCAGGACAAGGTCTTCGAGAGAGGGCATCTGCGTTGCCATGTGACTTTCCACTGCGATGTTCGATGACAAAGTCATATTCCTGCAGTTGTTCGATCCAGCGTGCCACCTGACCCTCAGGGTTCTTAAACTCTAACAACCACTTTAGAGCAGCGTGGTCAGTTCTTATTCGGAACTTGCGTCCAAGCAGGTATTTACTAAAATGCTGCAGAGTTTTGACGACTGCCAGCAATTCTCTCCTAGTGACGCAGTAGTTTCTCTCCGGCTTCGATAGCGACTTGCTAAAATAGGCGATCACAACTTCCTGATCACCCTTCTTCTGTGACAAGACTCCTCCAATGCCAGTATTGCTTGCATCAGTGTCAACAACAAACTCGTTCTCTGGGTCTGGATATCCCAAAATCGGTGTTTCACAAAGTCTCTGTTTGAGGTCTGAGAAAGCTGCTGCACACTGATCATCCCAGTTGAATTGTCTTTTCTCTTCTGTCAGCTGGTGCAAAGGCTTTGCTATATCTGAGAAGTTCTTTACAAATCGTCGGTAGTACGAGCAAAGTCCCAAGAAGGCACGTACTGCTGTCTTGTCTTTCGGTGTCGGCCAGTCCTTAACTGCACTTATCTTCTCAGGGTCTGTCTGGATGCCATCTGATGAAATCACATGTCCCAAGTAGTTAACCTTGCGCTTGAAGAATGAGCATTTCTTCGGACTTAGTTTTAAGTTAGCATCGCGCAACTTGGACAAAACTTGTTCCAGCTTCTTGAGGTGGTCATCAAAATCTTTGCCTACAATTATGATGTCATCCAGATACACTAGGCACGTATCACCCAGGAGACCAGCCAGTATTTGCTCCATCAACCGCTCAAACGTTGCTGGTGCGTTGCACAATCCAAACGGCATTACATTAAACTGCCAAAGTCCTTTACCGGTTGAAAAGGCTGTTTTCTCTTTGTCCTTGTCTTTTATTTCCACTTGCCAATAGCCACTTTTCAAATCCAACGTGGAAAACCATTTCATTCCATGCAGAGTGTCCAAAGTGTCATCTATCCTAGGCAATGGATAACTGTCTTTCTTAGTCACATCGTTGAGTCGACGATAGTCTACGCAAAATCTCATGGTTCCATCCTTCTTTTTCACCAAGACTACTGGAGAACACCAAGGACTTGTCGACGGTTCTATCACTTTATCTCTCCTCATTTCCTTGATCATGTCTTCCACTTCCTTCTCTCGAGCTACTGGAACTCGCCGCGGTCGTTGTCGAATAGGCATGACATCTCCGGTGTCGATCTCGTGCTGTACTACTCCAGTTCTCCCGATATCACTGTCATGTGCAGAGAAGACGCTCCTATAGCGCTTTAGCAAATTACGTGCCTTAAGAAGTTCTTCCTTTGTGAGATCATTTTGGCAGTTTTCCAATAACTTTCCAATTTCCACAACTTCTTCTTGTAACTTGTTCTCCTTCGACCCATGGCAACTCCGTATCCAAGAGATTGCCTCGCATGTTCCGATAAGGGTTCCTTTATTTATGACGTGTTGAGTGTCACTTAGATTTAGCACCCTTATAAATGCTGCAGATGACGTCGTTACCACTGTGCGAGCTGGCATCCATGGTTTACTGCCGTCCATTTTCTCTATTAACACGCAGGAATGAGATCCTTGTCTCGCACCGTGCGGCAATGTCACCGGAACTAGGGCTTGCGATCTCGGTTGAAGTGTAGTCCTTCTAGCGCAGAAGACATGTCCACTCACTCCACCTTCCATAGGAACTTCATAAGCCCCAAATTTCAGCACGCCTCCTTTCATGTCGATCTTACACTCGTACTTCCTCATAAAGTCAAGACCAATAATGCAGTCATCTACGATGTTAGCAATGATGACTTTGTGCCAGTACTTCTTTTCTCCAATCTTCACTGACACTTCCTGCTCCCCCTGGACGGAGATGTACTGGCCGGTAGCCGTTTGCAGCTGAAGATGCATTGGTCGGACTAGATAATCCCTGGACAGGTGTTTCAGCAGTCGAGAACTGATCACGGTCCGAGAAGCTCCGGTGTCAATAGTAAGGTGACATGGTACTCCACCAATTTCTCCTTTGACAGCCAGACTGTTCCCGTCGTTCGCCTGCGAGATCATAACTGGGACATTTTGACCACCAGCCAGCACTCGTCCCTCAGTCCTGGCTTTTACTCGTTTCCCTGCTGCTGCCGCTCTGAACTATCAGAGCTTGCTGGCCTCTCCGTTCGGTCTGAGTCCCGTTGCCTCCAAGATCTTTTTGGGCAGCCTGATTGTATGTGTCCTCTTTCCCCGCAGTTGTAGCATCGAGGCCCAGTTTCTCGAGGTTGAGCAATCGGCTCCCTGGCCGCAACTTCGCGCACCCTAAAGGATTTTGTTGCGTCTTGGCGTACAGCTTCCACCTCCAGGGCATGGGCGAGCGCATCCTTCAAGGTCCCATGGTGTCCCAGCCGTACAGCAGCCCTCACTTCAAAGTCCCGAATCCCATCTATGAATGCCTGTACTAGCGTTTCATCGATGAAAGTCGCTGCGGAACCTTGGTACGCCTTCCGGACGAGCTTCTCTATCTCAATTGCCCACTTTTGTAACGACTCATTATGCCCCTGAGTCCTATTCTTCAGCTGAGCTCTGTAAACGTGCTCTAGATGGCTGTCACCGAAGCGTGCCTCTAAAGCTTCAAGAAGACGGTCGTATGTCTTCTCCTTTCCTAACGCTTCCAGAACAGTGAGAGCTTCGTCCCGCAGCGCCAAACTCAATGCCGTTTTAGCATAGTCCTTGCTCCAGCCATTCGCTTCGGCAACCATCTCGAATTGGAGCTTGTATGCGGCCCACGAAGAGGTACCATCGAATGGAGGTACCTTTAACTTTTCACCTCCTGTGGCTGGTGCACCTGATACACTGGTGGTGCTGTTGGCCACTTTGATCTCCAACTTCTGGAGGCGATTCTCCTGGCCCTCCACTTTTTCGTTCAGTCCATTGAGGCGCTTCTCGTGGTTTTCAACTTTTATTTCAACGCCCACAATTTTGTCTTGCACCTCAGCCATCTCCTTTTTCCATTCTGCAGCTACTTCGTGTACCTCACGGAGGACTTCTTTCTGGTCCCGTAGCTCTTGCTGCAAAATTCTAGCCTGTTCCTCCTGCCTTCTAGCCTGTTCCTCCTGCTGAACCCGTAGCTCTTGTTGCAGGATTTTGGCTTGTTCCTCCTGCTGAACCCGTAGCTCTCGTTGCAGGATTTTGGCTTGTTCCTCCTGCCTTCTAGCCTGTTCTTTCAGGAGGATCAGAATGGCGTTGACGTCTATCTCCGGCGTCCTTGAAGCTGTACCAGCTGGTACCGCTGTGTCTGACGTTCCAGCGGTGCCCGCAGAGTCTCCAGCAGCGGTGCGGCTTCGGGTCTGCATCCCCTCCTTCTCTTCTTCTCGCGGAGTAATCGGCATTTTCAATCCCACTTCTGACACCAAATGTTACGTTCTAGGGGTGTGGGATCTAGATTGAAATGCACTTCTAAACCGATGAAGTAGAGTAGGATTTATTGTACACACTTTACGTTACAACACTTAGTACACAAACACTTATATCGCACTCCAAAATCTTCTAGTCGCAGTTTTCGCTTCGATGTTTACTCGTCGCTTTCCCAAATTAAACTCAAACTCGGTCGCATTCCCGGGCTCCTTATATACCGGCCGTCAAGGACTCCCGAATATTCGGTAGGTACCTACTACCCAGTACGAGACTGTTCGGGATCCTTCCAAATGCCGTCTTGCCTAGCCTAGACCTTTCTCGAATCATAGTGCTATCCTTGTCTTGTGCTGTCTCTGTCACACCTTTCTGGAATGTTCTTAGTATAGCTGCCTCTCTCTAATCGTGCTATCTCTTTCACTCCTACTGAAAATTACGTCATATACTGAAGTGGGCTTCAAAGGCCCATAACGGGTCCTGAAAACGCCTGAAAACGGGTTTTCAGGTTATGGCGTCATCTGATAGAGGGTGGCCTGAAACGGACTGAAAACATGTTTCAGGCGCCTGAAAACAACGGCAACTTGGGTGAAATTTCGATAAACTAGTATGTGTTAGAGCACTCTCTGAAACGGCCTGAAATGGTATTTCAGCCTGCTGAAAACGCCTCCAAGGCACGGAAAAACACGATCAAAGTTTTAGCACTAGCCCACCGGCGTAACATTATTATACATTGAAATTAGCTAACCTTCATTCGATAAAAAGTGTTTTGGTTGTCTTTTAGAATTCTTTGATTGCTAACATAAATTTCCATTAGGTTAACAGTTTTGTAGAAAAGAAAAATATTTTGCTTTAGTCAGCACGTTTTCATTGCAAATTAAGTATTTTCATATTCATTTATTTGCCAACTAAGTGTTAAGTAGATAGTGTCAATCAATTTAAGCAACTAGATAACTAGATGCTTGAAACAACTTCTGTTTTTGCGATTGAAAATTCTAATAAAATATCTTAGAATCGACTTAAAAATAATAGACCTAATTTTTATCGTTTCTCTGTTTCAAAACACTTTGCAAGTGAATAAATCTCAAATTGCCGAAAATACCGTGCAAACAAACTGTGAACGCGATTTATCAGAATAACGAGCTTTTTGGAGTCTCCACTCGGTGACACCCAGTTCATTTGTTTTTTTCCAGGGTCCCGCAGTCGACGGCAATCGATGCGGCCCGTGACAGTAGGGTATATTGGTCCTCTGTACTGGTGGCAATTTTAAAACAGTGAAACGTCGAATGTGACAATGCATGCATGCAATGCAATGCAGCGATGCATAATCGACTAACGGTAACAAGCTGTATTTTACCGCGGTGTTAAGGAAGCTTAGGCTATTTCTATAGGTATTCATAAAGGGAAGCTAAGAAAAAGAATTAGTTTCTGAATGAAAAGGTTTTGTCATACAAATAGAACACGAACTAATTCCTTTTATTCATTTTACCACATATCAAAACTTTGTACAAAAAACTGGCTTAACGTACACACACTTGAACTTAGCAGAAATTAAAAAGTGGGAGGTACAATAAAGGCAAAACTAGAACAAAAGTCACATGTACAGGACCCGTATTAACTAGACCATCTCGCACTTTTCCTTTTTTTATTCCATTTCGATCACATGTAGGGTATTACTCTTCCCCTTTAAACCGTTATCGCGGCTTGTCTCGGTGCGAAAAAGAACTATTAGTCAAGTCATGGCGGAACCCTGAAAAATACCTAAGGACCCGCGAAACTTGATAAATTGGATAGCGTAATTCTTCGGCTTTAGATTGTGTTGGCTTCAGCGAATGTGTGAGATGTGACTTAATAGAACTGTGCAAGTTAAAAAGTTGATAAGAAAAACTAAACCTCTGATTTTTTTAGGTTTTATTTAAAAATATTAGGTTTGAATGAAAATTGATGATTGGTAAGAATTTTAAACCAAAAAAAAAACCGAGCAAAAAACTGTTAAAAAACAACACAATCACAATACTCGTAACAGAAAACCCAATTAAGACATTTAAAGATAATAAGCAACAGTTATAGTATAACAAGCGGCCTACAATTTCAGAGGTAAAGTTAAAGTACGTTGCTTTCATCGAAAAAAAATGAAATTAAACTTCAATCGCAAGTACTTAAATATTATTCATGCAAGTTGGAACTCCTTAACTTGGTCTGAAAGGATTCGGACTAAATTATAATAATCTCCAAGAACCGGGAGAATTGAAAGTATGGATCAGCCGGCATTAGCATTTATATTCAGATTTCGAGGTAGAAGTTACTTATCGCTGCTTAGCATACACTTAAGACAGCCTTTATAAACGGATACCACTTTGTACAAAGACTTTGTTGTTTTCTAATTATTGCAAAGTGAAATTATTTTGAATGCAACATTACTTAACTCAAAGGAAGATGCCAATCATTCATGACTGTTATATAGGAGCTCTGTGACTGTTATCAAACTTAAAATTACTACATAGTAAAAGCAAGGTCGCTTCGTGCGTCTGTCCACTTATCTGTATGTATGTATGCTTTGATCTTTAAAACTATTTAACGTATTTGTTACAGTTTTTTAAATGGATAAAGTGATTTAAGATAAAGGTCTATCTATATGTATAATAAAACATGCTTTTTTAACAGAGAAAGCTAATGAAACATAAAAGAGCCGTGCAGAAAAAAAAATGTTGTTCAGCAAACTTGATGATGACTATTACATCTAAAGTACTAACTTTGAAGTCTTTGTACACAAGTAGCGTGACAAGCAGTCATGGCTTTGACCTTAGATCAAACCAAACAGAGGAAGATACGGTACGACCGTACAATCGTCAACTTGAAAATGGGCCGCACGTGAAAAATAAGAACTCGCAGTACTGACGACGGCTAGGAGCGGAGCAGGTCCATTAAACTCAGTTAAGTAGGACCACGAGCAACTAGCTCATACCGTATCTGCCTTTTTTTGGTTTGATCTTAGGTTTTGACCAATGGTTTTGACAATTTTCATATACCGTGCGACCTGCGTATAAAACTCAAGCCTCATTCCATGATGCTGTCAAAATTCACTTAAGTTCACTATTTCTTGAACTATTATTATAGTACCAAGTAAACCATTACATACATTTTCAAAAACACTATTTCAATGACAGTTTAATTTCAGAAATTTCTCTTTGAATACCATTTATTTCTGAGTGTAATAAATCTGTTCTTAATTAACAATAAACATTAGCGCTGTAATGGCGAACGATGGTTTAATTGTAACGAATTGCAGCAGGACAACCTCTTTGTAACAATTATGTTAATTACCAATTAATTAAAACTTATATCGATTAATAATTTTAAACTTAATATTAAAATTATAAACTTTAGCTAGATAAATTTTGCTTTTGTTATTACAAAACTCACGGGCGCACTGCACAAATTAATTACCACAAAGTTATTAAATTTTAACTACATACTAACCTGGTAATCTACAAATCATAATATGATTATGATTTGTAGATTATGATGATGATATTATAGTGAATACAACAGAATGTATTGGCGCGTTTGATATTATCTATTAAGGAAAAAAAGGTTTCATAACCATTGTTTAGGAGATTGTTCCGAAATGTAGTATCTATTTTTGTGATCAGTGCAAAAGTTTTCATTCAAATAGCACATACAGGCAATCTTCCTAACGACCAGATTTCTTTAACGCCGCTAGAACTTTCAATTGAATTGTCCGATTTTCACAATATGTACGAAATGTAAAAATTCAATAATGATTTTGATACGATTGCATTAGGGATGAATATTTGTTTTTAAAGGCTCGGTCCATATGTAAGCGAAAAGTTGTACACCATATACTTACTCGTATTCTAACACCTACCAATATTAGTTAATGTTACGCAACATGCTATCTAGCCAATTATCACTTGCTATTATTTCCGTTCCATATTAGGGCTAAAGCAATTTAACGCGGAACTGCATCGCTCCAACACTTCCAAATTGGTCTGGAAAATAATGTAAATACAATTTTTCATTGTATCGCGTCTCTGAGGGTCTGTCTCTTCCAATTCCAGTAACAATTAAACGTAAGCATTAATTACATCCCCACCCCCTTTCCGCCTTATTTCCCTTTTGCTTATTCGGCGAGGGATATTGCGTCTTTGGCGTTCTCTAGATGTGGTAGAGCGGCGATATTTTTGTAGCAAATTAAATGTGGTAGCTCTTTAAAAAAAAAAACGGATAAAAATGATATTTTTCACTTAAATATTTGCTTGTAGCCACAGGCGTTTTTGAAGTTAAATCATTTTTTCGCTATGCAGGCAAATCAAACCAGAATAATACTAAGAATGACGTATAGTTATTTTAACTACGAACAGTTTTCGACGGATATCTAAACGTATTAAACGACGAAAAATGGCTTAACTGCACCTGAACCTATCCATGACGACCACAATGGTGTAGGGGCATGAGTAAAAGATTTAGGGTGCCATCATCTACGAGTTTCGGGGTTCGATTCCCGGACGGAGACACTGATAGAAAAAAATTCAATGTTGTCACGGATCTGGGTGTTTGTGATACCTTCATTATTTCTGATTCCTTTAAACAAGTGCATTAAGCCTACTAACTTTGGGACCAGAGCAAAATGATTTTTTAAATTTATATGGCAAAAAAAGTAAATCATACCGACTCTATGTTTTCTTTCTTGTTACGACTATTTATTACATATACTTATGGGACATTGTTTAAAAGGCTTCAGAATGGTTTTATAGTTCATCCAGGATCTATACAAAGAACCCATGTCACGATTTTATTGTAGGCAATTTACGGTGCGATATAAGGGTCTCTTTAACACCAACCTCCGTATAATTTTAAATGTGGGACAAATAGGTTAAAAAATTATAATTAAGCACTCTATATGATGAATGCAGCGACAAGGTTTTGTTGAGTTAAAAATATTTTAATAATACTTTCTAATTTCCGTAATGAGAAAATTTTATTAATACTTTCTCATTACGAAAATGTGTACCTACCTACACAACCTACTAATATTATAAACGAGAAAATTTTAAAGAAGCATTTATGGATGTTTTTACTCTTTCACGCCAAAACTACTGGACTGCTTTGTCTGGAATTTGGAACATAGATAGATTATAACCTGTAATAAGACAAAGGGTACTTATATCCTTAAATTTCTACGGTTCCTGTGGGATATGGAGAAAACGGGTTCTTTGCGGGTGAAACCGCTGGGCACAGGTAATGAAAAATATCGGTCTTGGATATTTTTTATTTCTACTATTTTTACCATTTATAATTTTTACCTTTTGACGTGACAACGTCTTATAAATTGGTTTGCCGGGTGACACTTCAAGAAACTGCGTTACGCTCCGCTCACGTTCCGCGCTCACAATGAGAGCGAGTGAGAGGCACGAGTCCCTTCGACTCGGGCATGGTTAGCCCGCCTAAGAGCGAGTGAGACAGACATAAAAAGTGAAAGGCACGCCCCCCCTCACTCGAACACAGTTAACCCGCCTAAGAGCGAGAGAGACAGAGCGAGAGAGAGAGAGTGAGAGAGATAGGCATACACACCGGTTCATGTTATACGAATTAATATTCACATTAAAATTATTTTACCACTCAAAGTCGTTGTCACGTAAAACTTTCGCCCGTATACCGACTTTACAGGCAACCAATTTTTTTGTACAACACTATCTACGCTGGTCATAACTATTGTACGGTAGCCAGCATGTCACGGTAAACATTGCGGTATCTTATGAGCTGGTGATACGAGCGATTTTGCAACAAATATGGGTAGCCTGATGTGCTCGCCACTGTATCTATAATATGAATAGCTTATAATTATTTTTCTAGCCCGCTAGCATAAACAACAGAAACTGCGAGATGTACATGTATATACTAAACTAACTTAACTATAGTGAAACGACTAATGGGACTTTTGCTATGGTAACCCAAGTCGTTTTCCATGTTTGCTTTTTTTTCCTCATTACTACGAAATCGTTTAACTGTTTACATGACGTTCCCGTAAATAACTTAACATTATTTAATGAATCAGCTAGCAAAATTGGTGGAGGCGCTTATCAGGCGTGATATTAATATAGAATTAAATTAAAAGCGTACTCCTGAAATCTTGCGGTAATTTAATAAGAGCGGGATATCGCGACTTACGAAGGTAAATAAGAAAAATATATAAATGAATTAAGAAAAGATATATATTTAGCAGTTAAGGTCATTAAATACGATTATAAAGTTCAGTTACTACACTTGACATTGTCGAAAAAAGATTCAGTCATTTTTGAATCAAAAATAAAAAACTCCGAGGCAATACAAGACAATAATTAATTACATTAATTCAAGTCCGAAGGTCAGAAGAAAAATCTACCAATCATATCCAAAAATATCCATTAATTTATCAATCCACATACAGCAATTATTGATAGATAGGATGAGAATTAAATAAAGAAATGGAAAACAACATTCAGCAGGTTCGCGGTACAAGCATTCAAATATTATTTTTCCTACCCACATTTTTTGACGACTGACGACCGCTTGGTGCAGTGGTCCACATGTCGGACTTCTAAAACCAAAAGTTGCGGGTTCGATCCCCGCACAGTACAAGTATAAGTGTGCATCAACATGTGTGTTTGTACAGTGTTTTGTGTTTTCTATGTATAATATATATTTATTTACAAAAAAAAAGTATTTAAGTATGTTTATCCGTTGTTTAGTACCCATAACCCAAGCCTCGTAGCTTAATTTGGGACTAGAGAATTGGTGTGATTGTTGTGAAATATTTATTTATTTATTTCAAACACCACAATCTAGTATCGGGGATACTAAAAACGATTTCCAACTTCTCTTAACAAGTTCAAGTAAGACCGTGCTCGTGTGCGCCTCATAAGCTTATCTATACGTAAAACGGAGCAGCCTGAAACTTGTTCGGTTTGTTACTTCAGATAAGGGCCGATGCAAGTTTGAACATGGCTTTGTAGTGGGAGGCTTAGGGTGGTTCATGGTGAAAATGTTCGGCTATGGGAAACTTGTTTCGGGGGAACTAGCGGCTTTTGGGTCAAATGTTACTCATACAATATGCCGCTACTTAACTAGTTACAAAAATGTTTATAAAACAAACAAATTTTTATTTTGGCCAGATGAGTGGAAATAACATATTTATTAAAGTTAAGAAATATATTTTGCTACATAGAGATTCAAAAAGCACAAAAAAGAGTTCTGATTAAACTGAAATGGGCTTAACAAATGACATGTTTAACATTCTGTAGGTTTTCACTTCTACAGTTATTTTTGAATTCATATGCATTTTAATCCCCTTTTACAACAATGCTTTCCACGGCGCACATCTCCGGCATACTGTTGCCAAGACTCGCGACTGACAGCGACCAAATCAAATTTGACGCAGGTGAGCCCTTGGCTTTAGATTGACTGAATATAGAAAAAGCCACGAGAAGTTAGTAATCGTATGAAAACTTGGTTCTCAGGTTCTTACAACAGTCGACACAATTTACGAACTAGTTACAACATGGCAGCATAATCCCGCGGTACCGAAGAATTCAATTTTCCCGGTGCACTAACAAAACAATAAGCAAACTTCTGTAGTTGCGCAACTAAAATCGCCCGATACAAGTATTATTTCGTTTCAGTCCGGTTCGGCTTAGTTCGTTCCACTTATTAGACGGTTACTGGTAGAAGTACGAAGATATTGTACTGAGTTCGGATATAGTCGGGTCGAATCTTTAACATTCACTGTATTTTCGAATGAGGTCAGTTCACTTTGCACTGAAAATAGGCATGTTATGCTTATATTCTGTGTAGCAGTGTTTTGTTCTGTACTCCGTTTTTTCATATTATGGCACTTTGCCTACTTATTTATGCAGCTAACTTTTTTACAATAAAATTTCGATCTATATTTGTTTCTTCGGTTTCGAACGGAAGACATTGAAATGAGACACTTTTTACGGATTATTTCGCGATTTATTTATATTTTATTTTAACCTGACGATTCGGACCCTTTTCAGGGTCCGTGGTCACAGGTAGACTAAGGTGTTAGTTGTCATTACATAGTTTAAAAAAAATCGTAAGCTATCATCACTCAAAAATATTAAGTTACGTTCTTATGCACACAAAATGAGCTTACAGTATCTTCAGGTCTTGAATTTGAATTTCGATCTCATTTTGTGAAATAACGTCACAAAATCTGAATATGATAAAAAATCAGATAAAATCTTATGAACAATCATTGGAGTGAGATCTAATTTGCTTCAAAGTCTCCACTTTACGACCATTTACAACGCCGCTATTTCAATAAATTCGAACCTAA
Organism: Pyrausta despicata; assembly: GCA_963921415.1. Classification (NCBI taxonomy): domain Eukaryota; kingdom Metazoa; phylum Arthropoda; class Insecta; order Lepidoptera; family Crambidae; genus Pyrausta; species Pyrausta despicata. The sequence continues at coordinate 12,098,444 of OY992855.1, read as the reverse complement.
ACGAAGTTCCAAAATAATTTATTTGCAATATAAAAACTGGACGTGTACGTGACTTCATCAAGCTAAAGTTATATTGCTCTATGGCGCTTGAAGTGCTAAATTTTTCACTGGATGGCAAGATTTTACGTGCAAACTTAAATTGCGTAGTCCTGAGGTGACAGTTTAGATAAAATTTTAAAGGGGTCCCGCCGGGAGGGAGATCGTTAGTTAGAATCGTTTGTGTGTTTTTGAGGTTTGTCGAGTCGTGCTCATTCTTGTTGAGGGTTATTAAGTGATGATTTGACTCACAACAGTGACTTGGACATATTAATTATTTTTTAACGGTATAAAAAAGTCTGTGAAGACCTCGAAGAGCTTTATATTCTTTTTTTTTTGTATGAAATTATGTGTGGACATGAGAACATGCACATGTTTTTTTTTCTTAATGTAGCTAGGTCAGATGATCTAAGTATCCTCTAGTATTACCTATGACTGACATTGAAAAAAAAAGATGTTTAGTTGTATACAAATGTTAACAATCATCACAACTGTAAGATTTCTACGACGCAGGTTATTTAACTTCTTGCTTAGCCATCAGAAGAAATTTAGGTACCCATGTGATAAATTGTCAACATTTAAAGCAAAGGCTTTTCACAATAGCGTATTTTTTTCATGATTAGGCTATTAGTGTTCTTTCCGATGAGTGGTAGCTTACAAAATGTTCACAAGAAACCCCATCGCTAAAAGGTTTTAATTGTAGCCAGCCATGCCTAGGGCTACAGTCTAAAATAATAAGTAACCAGCAAATTATACACACGTTTTTACTGTTACAGTTTTGATCTCATTTTTTATGGCGAATGACGACCGTATACCAACTGTTCTAAGTAGTTATCTAGATATAAGGTATCTTTTGATTTAAGATGTTTTAGTTTTAAGGTTTTGTAACGTAAGAACAAGTCTAGCCAGCAGATCAGGTTATCCATTTTCTGTTTCTGAAGCACCCGTATCACAAGCGCATAAGATAAAGCAGTGTTAACAGTGACGTGCTGGCCACCGTACCTTAGAGGTTCAAATTTTCATTTAAGAGACGCATTCGCACCCACTTTCTTACTTTATCGCAACCGTCATATATATCTTTCTTTAACAGTTCGTCAAATTTATTTATTTACTAGCTGTCCCGGCAAACGTTGTTTTGCCATACAAATGTTAAGGGTAGACAACCCTTATCATTAAGGGGTATGAAAAATAGATGTTAGCCGATTCTCAGACCTACTGAATATGCTCACAAAATTTCATTAAAATCGGTCAAGCCGTTTCGGAGGAGTATGGGAACAAACATTGTGACACGAGAATTTTATATATATAGAGATTTAGTGTATATTAGTATACATTATGTGTATTTTTAAATATGTAATCGTATATAAATAGATTGTATGTATATTTCATATGTAATCGCATGTACGTTATTGGTATTATTATGTTTGTGTTTTCTCTTTTATTTATTTTGTCACACCGCCCACTAATCATTTCTGCTTAGCCCAAAGGTATGACTGGTGGAGAATGCCCTACGGCGTTTAGTCCACCTTTTGTACAAAGTTTTGTTGTGCAATAAAGCTTAAATAAATAAAATAAAGGTCAGACAGAGCCAGGATGAGGCAAGCGCCCCACAGAGCCCGGCTGCAGCTACGCCCATGTCACGATACAGTGCATCAAGGAAATCTAATTATCGAGGCGTTACAGCTCATAGCGCCCCGATTGTCATCGCATGCCTGACCGTTCGAGCCTGTGACAAATTGCTTTGCAATAACTAGATTAGCTTCAACTATTATGCCTTGCTTAATCATAGGATATAGTTAAATTAATGTCGCGGAAGACTGCTTAATGTTAAAATTAATTATTCTGTCCGAATTATTGGTGAGTGGATGACTTCGCTTGCCTAAATGGAGGAATTATATACAGTTTCAACCCCCAGTACTTCCCTGGGCAACTTTTTTTTTAAATATCTTTACAGTTATATTTTCATGTACAGTTTTTTTTTCGTCCTTCAGCTTTGCAAAGTGGCCAGTACGTCACTGTAAATACTCCAGTATCTTATGCGCTTGTGATACGGACGATTTTGCAGCAAAAATGGCTAGCCATGCTTGCAACTGTACCTACTCGTAGATGTATCGGCCATTTAATTTTGTCATAAGTATCATTGGAAAGTGTTCGTCGTGTTGAAAAACACTAGCTTAGCCGGTAAAATATGGTTCCACATCAGATATTCACATCTTCGAAATATATTATGGCTAAAATAGATGCGAAGATTAATATGTAGAAAAAAATACTTTCAATAAGATGTACACAATGAAATAGCAATTAACAAATAAATTTCACCTGTTATCATGACTTATGTTGACTTAATAACACTTTATAATTGTAAATTAAATATATGTATAAATATCTTCTATTTATCCAGCATAGGTAGGTGCGTATATCCAAAGTAGAAAATCTAACTTAAATCTAAAATTAAAACTTCATTCTGTTAAGTAAACAGTTAAAACTAAGCAGACTTAGTTGTAAGTAGAAATTCCCAGTACCTATTCGTAAATTCAGCGTGTTACGAAATTCCTTTTAGTAATATGAAGGTAAAATATACACTCTTATTACACCACACGTATGCAGTTTAGAGGGAACCCGTGCATTTCACTGCATCTAATTTAGACAAATACAAAATACTGTGCATGTGGAGGTAGTAGGTACCTCCACATTCTTAAACCCTTTGTTTAGTAACGAAGATCTAGGTAGTAGGTATCTCATTTATTTAAATTAGTAGAAAAGCGCATATTGTGACTTAAAAGCACAATGATGGATATCTATGGAAATGTAATCTCTTGTTTGTCTTAAGACAAGAAGCTAGGTAACAAAAATGCAAGTAATAATCCGCCGTATGTAATTTATTAATTTAATATTCGATAATCTAACTTATAGTCTCCGCGTTATAGAAAATATATATCGTGACATAAATGCTCACTATCTTAATCACCCTGAGCTCATTGCACTGTCCCAATTCAATTTAAAGCTAGTCTGTGCTATAATCTGACTTTTGCTCTCTAATACAGTCGCATTCGCGCATTACTCGATCAAACATCGCTTATTACAAAATTGCTCCAGATTAACGCAATCGAGCCTCCGGTTACAGTAGTTGTAGGTTTGGACTGTGGATTAGGCTATGAGCACACTAAAGACTTAGTCGTGGCATTGCAAAATAAGGATTCAGAATGCATTTCTATCACGAATTTTCATTGATATCATACATGTCGCCATGTCGCATCAATAATGTTATAAAAAAAAATTGAAGAAAAAAATTGAAAAATTGTGGTGACGCCTAAATTCACACAATTACGGTGCGGGTGGAATATTTGAAGAAAATAGGGTATGTTTCGAACCCTTAGGCTGGGTTATAAAAGTGGACTGTATCTCTGCGGTTTAATTGTGAAATTAGCAGAGATACCACTTGCAAAACACCATATAAAAAGGACGAAGAAAAGAAGAAATGACACAAGGAAAAATTTGGAAGGAACATGCACACTTACCAAAGTCCGTTGGCACGTCCAGCACCAGTCGAGCGTTCTCCAGGGCAGTTTTGCAAGGTGGTTCGCTTTATTTCACAATTATAAAAATGTCATAAGATTTGATCACGAAAAATATCACAAGAAGTAATTTGTCACACGCGGATGCGTCCGTCTCAGAGTAGGCACAAATTTAGAAGAGATTTTTTTAATGTCCGATGCACCGAAAGCAGCCGACGCATCGACAAAGACGGCCATATACAAAAGTGTACATGTTGGAAAAGGATGGGCGATAGACAGGATTAAGGTATTTTGCAAGTGTTAATCTACCCTAAAATATGTAATTATGAAAACGCAAGATACGAAATCCACCATCCCCCCGGCCTTGAAGTAACCCTTCAAAACAAAGAGAAAGAAATCGCTCCAAAAGTAGAAACTTTAGAGCGAAGCACTTCAATTGTGCAAATATTTAAAAGTAAAGAAAATTAAAAAAAATACTAATTCTAAGTTGTGTCAACTTTGTCTAAAGTTGACAAAAACAAATTATAAGAAACGATTATTGAGTCGGAAGCGGGCATAGCCGCACCACTGGGCGTTTATACGTGCCAGTTTTCGTTTTTACTTCCGCAACGCGAGTAACTCCATCCTTTCCAGGATATAATTTTGTGATTATTCCTAAAGGCCACTGTAAGGGTGGAGCGTTTTCTACATTTAGTAGAACCACGGTACCAACTTTGATTGGATTTGAAGGCGTATTCCATTTTTCACGCAATTGCAAATTATGTAAATACTCCGATCTAAATCGTTTCCAATATGACTGAACAAGCGAATCCATTAATGAGAAGCGGGTTAATAAACTGGTTCGTTTTTCAGTTAAGTCAGCCGCCGGAATATACTCAAGCGGAGCGGTGCATAAAAAATGTGAAGGTGTAAGCGCGAGCGGCTCCGACGGATCAGAGCTTAAAACATAAAGAGGTCGGCTGTTCAACAGTGCCTCGATTTGAGTAAGAACGGTCGACATCTCTTCAAAAGTGAGAATTTGATTTCCAATAACACGAAATAATAGCGATTTAGTGCTCTTAATATTAGATTCCCAAATTCCGCCGAAATGACTTCCCTTGGGAACGTTCATGGTCCAAGATATACGGTTTTTCGCGAGTTCTTGACTGAATGTTTGGTAGTATTCATCAGTTTTCAAAAACTCGTAAAGTTCATTAAAATAAGTTTTAGATGCCACAAAGTTTGTGCCATTGTCGCTATATAAGAACGTACAAGGGCCTCGTCGCGATATAAATCGTTTAAATGCGTCAATAAAAGCGATAGAAGTTAAACTAGAAACAAGTTCAAGATGAACTGCCTTTGTCACGAGACAAATAAAAAGACATAAGTAGGCTTTCACACTACGAACGCCGCGTTTGCGATAAGGAGTAATATACAGCGGGCCTGCGTAGTCTACGCCCGTGTGTAGGAACGCCTTGCATTGTTCCAATCTACACTTTGGCAAATCAGCCATTAGCGGGAAACTTGACTTTGGGTTTAACCGAAAACAAGTATTACATTTATGTATGCGCTGCCTTACAACGCGTCTAGCGGAAATAATCCAATATTTAGATCTTAAAATGGCAATTAATAGCTGAGGTCCAGCATGACAATTGTCGCGGTGATAAGAATCAATCAAAAGTTCAATAATATGTCCCTGTTTAGGTAATAATATGGGGTGTTTAGATGAATAATCCAATGTCGAGTTCGATAAGCGACCTCCGACGCGTAAAATACCGTCACACACAAACGGGAAAAGTTTTATTAATTTGGGAGAACATGATTGGCCATTAGAAATATTTTTAATTTCTTCCGAAAAATAGACAGACTGCACGGCACGAATTATTTCTAACTCGGCGGCATTCAAATCATCAGCGGTAATTATATTATTTCGCGGTAGTTTTTTCATAAATTTCAAAATATAAACTGTGGTGCGAAGAAGCTTGTTCCACGAAGAACAGCGAGAAGCGAGAATCAAAAGTGGATTTTCCACATTATCAACATTTTTAGTTACGTGAGAAACAGTTTTTTCCTCAGGTAAAGAAAATTTGTTAGGTGAGAAATTTTGAATAGGCCAATTATCTATAGGCAAAGAAAGCCAACACGGTCCTTGAAACCATAGTTCATGCTGAACTAATTGCGAAGGTGTAAGTCCGCGGGACACACAGTCCGCGGGGTTCTGTACACCAGGGACATGATATAAATTGTCAGGCGAAATATTTTCCTGAATTTGCGAAATGCGGTTGGCAACATACGTATTAAATCTATGTGGCGAAGCGATCGACCAACATAAGGCGACTTCAGAGTCTGAGAAAATAAAAATGTTATTAATTTTGTGTCTATTTGACATAGTGTCATATACTTCTTTAAGAAGCCGTGAAAGTAAAAGGATCCCGTTAAGTTCCAAACGTGCGAGAGTAATTTTGGGTTTGGCGGATGCCACTCGCGATTTTGAGCATAAAAGCGAAACAATAGGAGGCATATTGCCGTTTACGACATGTAGGTATATAACACAGCCGTATGCGGATTCGCTGGCGTCCGAAAAACCAACTAAAGAAACATTAGAATCAGGATCTATGCCAATATGGCGCGGAAATGCGATGCGAGATATTTGCGGTAATTCAAAAATATATTGTTGCCATAAATTAATAATGCGGGAGGGGGGCACATCGTCCCAGTCAAGATTGAGAAGCCAAAGCTCTTTTATGATTAATTTTGCGAAAAGAATAATAGGCCCGACGAGTCCTAAAACATCGTACAGACGTGCGGTGGCGGATAAAATGGCGCGTTTAGTACAAATTAATGGCGGACTCGAAATTTCAAAAACAAAAGTATCTTGTGCGGGTAACCAGCGCAAACCTAAGATCTTAAACGTACTTCCGTCATCAAAGGAAATAGATTCAGACTGTCGGTGCGACTCAGGTATATGCTCGAGAAGTTCGAGTGAATTAGAGGTCCACTTGACCAAGTCAAACCCACCAGATTTGAAAAGCTGGATTAACTCATGAGCTATCTTGACTGCTTCATTCAGAGAAGAAGCAGAAGAAGCCAGATCATCCATATACATGTCTCTTTCCAAAACGGAGGCTGCGTTCGGCCAATTGTGCCGTTCGTCATTAGCGAGTTGACGTAAAGTGCGGAGCGCCAAAAATGGAGAAGATCTGAGCCCAAATGTGACGCGAGTGAACTCAAAAACTTCTAGCGGGTCAGTATCAGAAAATCTATAAAGAATTCGCTGATATTTGCGGTGCGGAGAATTTGTATGAATACACAAATACATTTGTTTCACATCTGCAATAAAGGCAATGCGAAAAATGCGAACATTCAAAAGAATGTGAAAAATATCAGCCTGTAGATTGCAACCAATATGTAAGATATCGTTTAGTGACAGGCCGGTATCAGTTTTAGCGCTGCCATCTAAGACGGGGCGAACTTTAGTAGTCGACTTGTCGTCGCGCAATACAGGGTGGTGCGGTAAATAAAAACCTGGGCTGTCACATTCCTCAGGTGCGGTGCGGGAAAGAATGCCTTTATTTTGGTAATCAAGAAAAATATCATCGTATTTAATTTTTAAATTTGGATCCTTAGCGAACTTCCTTTCAAGAAGTAAGAAGCGTTTCTTAGCGGTTGTATAGGAATTGCCTAAATTTTGGGGGTCCTCTTTAAATGGGAGATCAACAGAATAACTGCCGTCAGAATTACGTACAGTTGTAGAAGTGTAAATATTTTCGCATTGTTGATCGTCAGGACTTAAAAACTTGCGCGAGGGTACCTCCTCAACGGCCCAAAACTTTTCGACAACCTGATGTAGCGGGTCAGAAGTAAAAGCACAAAGTGTGCGAGTAGCGGGTTGCGGAGAAATAATAGGAGCGTCACCCATAATTAGGTAACCTAAGGTCGTTTCAAAGGCGGAGGGCATTTGATCATTTGAGCTTTTAATTTTGTCTGAGAGTAATATTTCACAATAAAGTTTAACACCTAAAAGCACATCTATAGGTCCAGGCTGTGAAAAATCGTCATCAGCGAGCGGTAGGTTACTTAAAAAATGCAAAGCCGATGCGTCGACGCGCGAGTCGGGCAGCTGTGACGTAATCTGGTTCACTATCATGGGCTTTATAGAATATTCGCACTTGCTATCAAAGCGAGAAGTGAATTTAAACGCGGTGATACCTATAATGTTTTGCGAAGCTCCTCCTATACCTTGAACTTCCGTATAGCGGGTTTGTTTACGAATAGGAAGCGATAATCGCTTACAACAATCAATAGAAATATAATCACTTTGAGAGCCAGGATCCACTAGGCATCTCAAGTAATGAGTCTGATTATAGCAATCAATAACTTTAATTTTAGCGGTTCCTAATAAAGTCGTCGTTTGAGAACGATTAACACGATCATACGAAACTGTACAAACAGATGCATTATTTTCAAACGAGTGCGGGGGATTGATACCGGCGCGGGAGTGAGTCATATTATGTAACTCGACATGACTGCTCGGGCTCGGCACATTGCGGGCGGAGTCATGGGCGGTAGCGGAAATAATAGCGGGGTCGGACACCACCGCTGCACCAATATTGCAGTTATTCGATTTAACGTTCATATGGAAATGCAATAAAGAATGGTGTCGCATAGAACAATGAGAACAATTATGTTTAGAGGTACAAGAAAAGGTTTTATGTTTTACACTTAAACAGTTGTTGCAAAAGTTATTATTTTTAATAAAGGTAAATCGATCATGCGGGGTCAACTTCATAAAAGAAGGACACGAATATAAATGTTCGTGTTGTTTATTGTTACACAAAGCACATTTATCGCTTACGCTTGTGTTACTCGAGCCCGACCCTAACTCCGTATTCACAAAAGATTTTGTACAAGGTGTAGGGCTGTGCTTAGAGTGCGGTTTATTTTGCGGGTGCGAAAAATTATTAACTGATTTATTGTTAGGCACAGAACGAGACAAAACTTTACTTTGTTCTTTAATGAATTCAACTAAATTATGATATGTAGGTATTTTATCTTTGCGATATGTTATTTCAAATAATTTAATAGTTTCCGTGTCTAACTTTTGGAGGGCTAAATGTAAGAAAATAAAATCAGTTAAATCGTTAAGCTTCAATTGCTTGAGTGCTTCGACAGAAGAATCAAAATTATTTATAAATGAATCTAAACCGTTTGAAGTTGTGTTATTTAGCGGTTTAAAATGTAACAACTGATTAAGGTATGCGCATGCGAGTGAGCGAGGATCGTCATACTTCTGCACGAGGGCGTCCCAAATAACAATATAATTTTCAGCGGTAGGAGCCAACCCTGCGCATACGCATAACGCCTGCCCGGTTAATTTGTTTACCAAGTAAAATACCCTTTCACTATCAGTGAGCGATGCGTTATCATGAATCATAGTTTTAAATTGTTGATAAAATAAGGGCCAGTTCTTGATGTCTCCATTGAATGACATCAAGTCAATGGGTGGAAGACGAGGCTGAGATTTCGTAGGAGGTGGCGGTTGCGAAAAAGAATTTAAATTACATTTTTCAATATCGAGTAAAACTTGTTTGATATAGCAATACATTTCTTCAAATGTAGTCCAAGAATCATAATCTACATCTGACTGCGGGTTTATTTGTAAATTCAACATATTATAAGAATCCAAAACTTCCTGAAAATCGTTGCGTAATTTATCGATATTTGAGGCATTTGCACAAAATACCTTACGAATTTGAGGGTTTTGTTCAGCTTTTTGTGCGAGATTGAAAATATTTTCCAAACGTTTATAAATTACATCGCGTTTGACAATAAAAATAGTCAGTTGATTTTTATTAATATCAACAGATTCTCCTACGAAAGGCTCGCTTTCTCTCCTCTTCGCTTTGCCCATTGTAAATAGTTACAAAGAAGTGTAGCGGAAAAATAAATGAAAGTACACAAGTTACGTGTAAGAAGCGGGTGAATAAAATTGGCGGTCAAGTGAAATAAAAATTGGCGGTCAATCGAAGATAAGAATTGGCGGGTTAGTAAAAATAAAGTTTGCGGGTAGCGAACACTGAGACGTATCACGCGTCGTGGATGAGTTGGCGGAAAATGACTCAACTGAATAACGAATGCAATGGAATGCGGTAACTTATACGATATAAAATCCAATACAAAAAACGTTATAGAATAAATGAGTAATTTAGGAATAACCACGATATGTTGCAATACGCAATGCGGGGTGCGGAAGTAAAAAGAAATAGTTGCCGATGCGGTGAAATATAAAGAATAAATCAACAAACTATTAATTTGCGTATCACAATGAACGTATAGTTATATACCTAAGGTGCGGGTTTTTAGAAAAATATGTGAAATTACGTATTATCGCGATCGAAAAATTAAATTTTATTTGAGAGTGCGGCCAATATGGCCAAAAATAATTCGGATTAACTTAAAAATTCGGCCGAAGTGACCAAAAATAATTGTGGTGACGCCTAAATTCACACAATTACGGTGCGGGTGGAATATTTGAAGAAAATAGGGTATGTTTCGAACCCTTAGGCTGGGTTATAAAAGTGGACTGTATCTCTGCGGTTTAATTGTGAAATTAGCAGAGATACCACTTGCAAAACACCATATAAAAAGGACGAAGAAAAGAAGAAATGACACAAGGAAAAATTTGGAAGGAACATGCACACTTACCAAAGTCCGTTGGCACGTCCAGCACCAGTCGAGCGTTCTCCAGGGCAGTTTTGCAAGGTGGTTCGCTTTATTTCACAATTATAAAAATGTCATAAGATTTGATCACGAAAAATATCACAAGAAGTAATTTGTCACACGCGGATGCGTCCGTCTCAGAGTAGGCACAAATTTAGAAGAGATTTTTTTAATGTCCGATGCACCGAAAGCAGCCGACGCATCGACAAAGACGGCCATATACAAAAGTGTACATGTTGGAAAAGGATGGGCGATAGACAGGATTAAGGTATTTTGCAAGTGTTAATCTACCCTAAAATATGTAATTATGAAAACGCAAGATACGAAATCCACCAAATTGTTTGTTAAGTCTAGAATCTTCTTCTTCTCTAGAAAAAATCTAGAACAGGTACCTATTTGTAGTAACTCAAAATAAAGCGATATGTTATACTAGAACAAAAAACATATTTTTTATGTTAGCCGGACATTTGGCTGCAATCTTGTCATACTTAAGCCACGGTTTTTTATGCCCATAATGATGTCATGATTGATGTATATCATATTAAAGAAGAATAGAATTTTATACCGTTAAAAAAGTCTGTGAAGACCTCGAAGAGCTTTATATTCTTTTTTTTTGTATGAAATTATGTGTGGACATGAGAACATGCACATGTTTTTTTTTCTTAATGTAGCTAGGTCAGATGATCTAAGTATCCTCTAGTATTACCTATGACTGACATTGAAAAAAAAGATGGTTAGTTGTATACAAATGTTAACAATCATCACAACCACATGAACTTAAAAATTCAACGAACTGCCTTTGGTTACAGCACCGGTAATCCGTACCCACAATTATCCGTTCGCGATAGCCGGGCTGCCCGGATATCGCCTTTCAAATTATCCGGTCACCGCTTATAATCCGCCCGTGGCCGCGTCACGCTACTGTGTGCGTTAGGTGTGCACACTAGACGCTTTGTTTTGTGTTTGCGACTTAGTCGTCGATAAAATAATTGATGGTACAAAAAACCTTCTGTGATACTACTAAAAAGATTTAGTCTAGAATATCTAGAACAGATCTTCTAGGGATTCTATTCTTCTTTAATATGATATACATCAATCATGACATCATTATGGGCATAAAAAACCGTGGCTTAAGTATGACAAGATTGCAGCCAAATGTCCGGCTAACATAAAAAATATGTTTTTTGTTCTAGTATAACATATCGCTTTATTTTGAGTTACTACAAATAGGTACCTGTTCTAGATTTTTTCTAGAGAAGAAGAAGATTCTAGACTTAACAAACAATTTTTCAATTTTTTTCTTCAATTTTTTTATATAACATTATTGATGCGACATGGCGACATGTATGTTATCAATGAAAATTCGTGATAGAAATGCATTCTGAATCCTTATTTTGCAATGCCACGACTAAGTCTTTAGTGTGCGCATAGCCTAATCCACAGTCCAAACCTACAACTACTGTAACCGGAGGCTCGATTGCGTTAATCTGGAGCAATTTTGTAATAAGCGATGTTTGATCGAGTAATGCGCGAATGCGACTGTATTAGAGAGCAAAAGTCAGATTATAGCACAGACTAGCTTTAAATTGAATTGGGACAGTGCAATGAGCTCAGGGTGATTAAGATAGTGAGCATTTATGTCACGATATATATTTTCTATAACGCGGAGACTATAAGTTAGATTATCGAATATTAAATTAATAAATTACATACGGCGGATTATTACTTGCATTTTTGTTACCTAGCTTCTTGTCTTAAGACAAACAAGAGATTACATTTCCATAGATATCCATCATTGTGCTTTTAAGTCACAATATGCGCTTTTCTACTAATTTAAATAAATGAGATACCTACTACCTAGATCTTCGTTACTAAACAAAGGGTTTAAGAATGTGGAGGTACCTACTACCTCCACATGCACAGTATTTTGTATTTGTCTAAATTAGATGCAGTGAAATGCACGGGTTCCCTCTAAACTGCATACGTGTGGTGTAATAAGAGTGTATATTTTACCTTCATATTACTAAAAGGAATTTCGTAACACGCTGAATTTACGAATAGGTACTGGGAATTTCTACGTACAACTAAGTCTGCTTAGTTATAACTGTTTACTTAACAAAATGAAGTTTTAATTTTAGATTTAAGTTAGATTTTCTACTTTGGATATACGCACCTACCTATGCTGGATAAATAGAAGATATTTATACATATATTTAATTTACAATAATAAAGTGTTATTAAGTCAACATAAGTCATGATAACAGGTGAAATTTATTTATTAATTGCTATTTCATTGTGTACATCTTATTGAAAGTATTTTTTTCTACATATTAATCTTCGCATCTATCTTAGCCATAATATTTTTCGAAGATGTGAATATCTGATGTGGAACCATATTTTCCCGGCTAAGCTAGTGTTTTTCAACACGACGAACACTTTCCAATGATACTTATGACAAAATTAAATGGCCGATACATCTACGAGTAGGTACAGTTGCAAGCATGGCTAGCCATTTTTGCTGCAAAATCGTCCGTATCACAAGCGCGTAAGATACTGCAGTATTTACAGTGACGTACTGGCCACTTTGCAAAGCTGAAGGACGAAAAAAAACTGTACATGAAAATATAACTGTAAAGATATTTTAAAAAAAAGTTGCCCAGGGAAGTACTGGGGGTTGAAACTGTATATAATTCCTCCATTTAAGCAAACGAAGTAATCCACTCACCAATAATTCGGACAGAATAATTAATTTTCACATTGAGCAGTCTTCCGCGACATTAATTTAACTATATCCTATGATTAAGCAAGGCATAATAGTTGAAGCTAATCAAGTTATTGCAAAGCAATTTGTCACAGGCTCGAACGGTCAGGCATGCGATGACAATCGGGGCGCTATGAGCTGTAACGCCTCGATAATTAGATTTCCTTGTTGCACTGTATCGTGACATGGGCGTAGCTGCGGCCGGGCTCAGTGGGGCGCTTGCCTCACCCTGGCTCTGTCTGACCTTTATTTTATTTATTTAAGCTTTATTGCACAACAAAACTTTGTACAAAAGGTGGACTAAACGCCGTAGGGCATTCTCCACCAGTCATACCTTTGGGCTAAGCAGAAATGATTAGTGGGCGGTGTGACAAAATAAATAAAAGAGAAAAAACAAACATAATAATACCAATAACGTACATGAGATTACATATGAAATATACATACAATCTATTTATATAAGATTACATATTTAAAAATACACCTAATGTATACTAATATACACTAAATCTCTATATATATAAAATTCTCGTGTCACAATGTTTGTTCCCATACTCCTCCGAAACGGCTTGACCGATTTTAATGAAATTTTGTGAGCATATTCAGTAGGTCTGAGAATCGGCTAACATCTATTTTTCATACCCCTTAGTGATAAGGGTTGTCTACCCTTAACATTTGTATGGCAAAACAACGTTTGCCGGGACAGCTAGTAAATAAATAAATTTGACGAACTGTTAAAGAAAGATATATATGACGGTTGCGATAAAGTAAGAAAGTGGGTGCGAATGAGTCTCTTAAATGAACATTTGAACCTCTAAGGTACGGTGGCCAGCACGTCACTGTTAACACTGCTTTACCTTATGCGCTTGTGATACGGGTGCTTCAGAAACAGAAAATGGATAACCTGATCTGCTGGCTAGACTTGTTCTTACGTTACAAAACCTTAAAACTAAAACATCTTAAATCAAAAGATACCTTATATCAAGATAACTACTTAGAACAGTTGGTATACGGTCGTCATTCGCCATAAAAATTGAGATCAAAACTGTAACAGTAAAAACGTGTGTATAATTTGCCGGTTACTTATTATTTTAGACTGTAGCCCTAGGCATGGCTGGCTACAATTAAAACCTTTTTAGCGATGGGGTTTCTTATGAACATTTTGTAAGCTACCACTCTTCGGAAAGAACACTAATAATCATGAAAAAAAAAACGCTATTGTGAAAAGCCTTTGCTTTAAATGTTTACAATTTATCATATGGGTACCTAAATTTCTTTTGATGGCTAAGCATAAAGTTAAATAACCTGCGTCGTGGAAATCGTACAGAAATAACACGAAGTCATAATACTCGTACTACTGTATAATATCTCCTGCGTAGTTGGCTGATCTCTGTTGAGATTGGCCGCCGACGTCGAAATCGGCCAGTATTTTAATAAATACGTATACGTACGGTCGCTAACAGAATGTGGTTACCACCTTAAGGATCACAATTGCTCGCACACATTTTATTTACAAGTTCTAAATGCCTATTTCAAAAAAAATTGATTGACCATATATTATTTTTATTTCTTAACGAGAATCAATCATTCCTTTATTAGGTTGTTTGACACTGCATTTTGGGCTTTAGTGATAGAAATTAGTTAAAGAATCTAATTCAAAAACTGGTAAATACTTTCAGACCGCTATTTTTTTATTGTTACATTTACTGACTTTAAATTGTCTCATCCAGGAATCGAAATCAGTACCTACCTTAAGGGAGAGCAAAACGAATCCATTTGAAATGTAAATAAAATTATGTGTCTATTATAAACTTACGCTTACGGTTTACAGAAGCTTATATAGAACCTTTCATAATTAGGTATAGATAAAATTTAATCATTAATTTCTAATATGACACACTAACAATCTATCGATACATTAGTGTATACTGATACATAATTAGATTCTTACTGAGATGAGATGAAGCATAAACTATTAATTAATTAACATTCCGAATTAATAAGCATTATGTACTAAATTAGTTTGCAATAATATAATAATTGGGGTAAATTAAACCGTCTTTGTTTATTATTTAACCAACCGCATGTGATATGAATACGGTATTAACTCCGAGTTCTCTTTTTCAATTCTAATATTCTTTATCTTACGTTTTAATTTATTTTACCTTTTAGGTAAAAAGTATTAAGTAATAGTTGCTTTATAAGTTTTATAACCCAGTGGCCCGCCCGCGACTTTGTCCGTGTTCGCTATTTTATCTCAAAGGAAGCATTTAATCAGGATAAAAAGTATCCTAACAACCAAGTCAGCACATACCCTATCTGTATATCATACTTCATCAAAATCCGTTCAGCAGTTTAAGTCGAATTGACGGACAAATATAAAAAAGTAACTTTATAATATTCTTAATCTTTATATATAAAAATAAAGAAATATATTTAGTTATTTGTAGAAGTTCCGGGAAAGCTTAAACGGTGAGAAAATACCTATACCTATTTGAAAAAATGCGTAAACAACGAACAGGCTCTGCCCGGTCCGGCTAGTTTATAATAATAATTTGATTTCAATATTTCGTACAAGAAGATAAAACAGATGTGTTGTCGTTTCATCCGAAGGACGTCTAGTGCTGAAAATAGCCCGAAGATATTTGCTACCTTTGAGCGGTGGTTGGTCTTGCTGATCATGATACTAAGTTTATAGTTTACTACATATTTGTAAGTTGCGTTTGCTCAATAAGAGTATATCGCAATTAAACAAATCGAAATGCGAGACTGACTCAAATTTTTTTTAAATTTTTGGTCCATTTCAAACTATAACCATGTTAAGTTTCGTCAGCAACAAAAGTGTTCAATCTCTTGACCCTCCCTAAAAATGCACCAAGCGTGCTTGATTCTGCGATAATTCCCCACTGATTCAAAAGATTTTTTCTACTGCAAAATTATTTAGAATACCTTCGAAGTTGCCCTGCCTATTTCACGATAAAACAACGCCAGTGCTAATCCCCACGCGTCACGTGTGGAGCGCTCTACAATTCAGTTATCCGTGGGCTTACTCCCAAGGGCAAGACGTGCGACTTGCTACGAACTAAGTGTAGCTATTTGAATTTCAAATAGCTACACTTAGTTCGTAGCAAGTCGCACGTCTTGCCCTTGGGAGTAAGCCCACGGATAACTGAATTGTAGAGCGCTCCACACGTGACGCGTGGGGATTAGCACTGGCGTTGTTTTATCGTGAAATAGGCAGGGCAACTTCGAAGGTATTCTAAATAATTTTGCAGTAGAAAAAATCTTCTGCCTCAGTCGCAGCCCCATGAACGCAAGTTTGCAACGTTAATGCTTATCACGATAAAACATTAAAAAGATAGATGGATAACTCTATACTACACACCACAGCAAAGTCTCCGGTGACTATGGAGCCCGATGGTAGCACGACACCTCTTGCCACACCCGTCAAAGACGAATCGAGAGTCAAAAGGAGGCGCGGCACTGTCTCTCTTCGTCTGTAGATGGCCCGACCAGGCCTCATTATGCTGTGACATGCCAAGGGCTATATCATGACGCCACTCTGGTATCATGTTGGTGCGTTTCTCCCAGGTGTCGGGGTTGATTTTAAATGAACTCATGTCGCGCTTGCAGGAGTCCTTAAATCTTAACATCGGACGCCCTACAAATCTTTTGGCGTCGGAAATTTGACCAAGCATGACAGTACAATGCATTTTACAAAATTTTTGATGGAATAAAAATATACGCCTTCTCATTTGTTATAACCACTGTAAAAAAACAACTCCTGCTATGAATTAAAAGAATGAATCAATAAAAAATAATGATAAATGCAATAACTGATTTGAATTTGAATTTAGAATACACCTGTGAAAATCTGATTCCTAAAAGTCTGCAAAACCATTTCTTAAGGGTTTAGAGAATGGCACACTATCCCAAACTTTAGGTAGGACAAACTAGAGAGACAGGTCTTTTATCAGTGATACAGTCGACTCGGTACTAATTTAAGACTGGAATTCGGTTGGAACTGGAACTGTGGGATGTAACATTGAAAGTTACCAGATAGTACTTACGTTACACATAGGTTCGTACAGAGCAGCTATATAGGTTGTAACGAAATGGTACGGTGATACTTTCATGATGCTACAAATGATAGAGATTTAAGGATTATCTCAGTAGTTTGATGTTTTGTAAGTAAATGGTTCAATAAAGTTTACCTTTTTTTGAGCTAAGGTGTTGCTAAGTGTTTTTTTTACTAATAATGAAAGAAGACCGGTTTTAGAACGAAAAACGCTTCCTTTCTGATGCTGATCACGCTAGCAGTCAGACCGCTGAAAGTGACCATGAAAGTTTAAAGCATATTTGTATGCACATTTACTTTTAGCACTGTAAAAGATTCAAATGTGTACCGCATTAGCGTGCATCACGTCTGAGCCAGAACCGGTTTCCAACGTTTTCCGAGCTACAGTCGTTTTATACGCGGAAAATGTTCCCATCTTTCCACCCAAAACACACTGGAAAGGAGAACATTAAAATCTCTCTACGACATCCGAAAACGTCAAGCGCCCGGCTAAATTCGTACCGACAACGAAATAAAATGAGAATTTAAAATTTAACGTGCCCAAAGTTTTCGGTGCCGCTTATTTCTAACGACGGATCGGCAGTTTCGGAATACCGTTCGACAGCGATTCGAAATCGATTTAATCACGGGAATCATGAGAAGTTTGCTACCAAAGTTTGTTTAAACTTTGGAATTGGAACAAATTGGAGCAACGTGGCCTGCGGCTATGTAGGTATTAATGTTAGATCCGTAGCGTCGGATCTGAGCTATGATTTGTATGGGTTATCGCTGCTAGAAGAGGCTTTCTGTCTCTCTAATGACTTTGAGAGTCGCTGCCGCTGGCGTTCGTCCAGCGTTTGTTGAGCTAACATACGTTATGCAGGATACGCATTACAGCCCCTGCGAGCTATGGATGGATTCGCCAAGACCAGAACAAACTTCAGATATTGGCTTCAGATATTCCACTTAATAAACCGTCAAAATGAACTTAATAAGAAGGCAAAAAGTCGCCAGTTTAGTTACCAAAGAAATTTATATAACTCCTAATTCAACCATTATTGAAATGATTTATAAACACCACTACTCTTTACGACGCGACGTACAGAGTTTCAGGAATAAAAATGGCTCAGTATTTTTATAATCCTACTAGCTGTCCCGGCAAACGTTGTTTTGCCATATAAATGTTAAGGGTGGACAACCCTTATCACTAAGGGGTATAAAAAATAGATGTTGGCCGATTCTCGGACTTACTTTATATGCTCACAAAATTTCATGAGAATCGGTCAAGCCATTTCGGAGGAGTACGGGAACAAACATTGTGACACGAGAATTTTATATATATAGAGATCCTATATTAACAGACCCATCTTCTTTACATCAGAATTCCCTTCCAATACCTTGTCCAAAAACACTCTGTCTTATCTTTCAGTGTTCTTTAGAGGCGTTCTCCAACATAACTCGTATTAGTGCTAACCGACAGGTGGAAAGCCGTTAGCCTTAACTCCTTAACTAGGGATTTATTGGTTCAACTTGCGCAGAAACCATTAAGTTTGGTCGTCAAATCTGCCAAAGAAACTTTGAGCTGTTGCAAACTTAAAATAGTTCCGTTTGATAGATCGTTGTTCGATTCCATTAGTCACCGTCTATGGCTTTTTGTTGGGTCACAATGTTGGTTTTGACCGGTGCAAAAAGTAGCCTCTGATCCTTGACAAAGTCATTTTACATCGATCACTTAATTAGAAAATACATGTTAATATGTTGGTTTAATTTAAGGTGCTCTCAAGAACTTTACTCGCATTGCTTTAGAATATAAATGTTTTATTATAAGACATAGGTTTTACCATTATGATGGAAGTAACTTAGTTTAAGCATATCAACAAAATTATAATCGTGCAATCACGTTGCGATATTTATATTTGAAAGCGCCTTTGACGTGTTCTACAAAACTGTACATTTTTTTATGTATTTATCTTTTAAGCTTGCACTAACAACATCGAGTTTGGCTGTGTGAATTTTTTTTTAAGTGTCTAGAAAATTTTCATATCCGTTATAGATCCAAGTACCTTCTTACAGAAATGGATATGAAAATGACTAGAAATAAAATTAATGATTAAACGAACTTACCTAAGTGAAGTTCTATCATAATTATACGAGGGCTTCATCCGAAGAGATTAAAGAACAATTGTAGTTTCGCGTAGCAACTCGCTAATCTGACACTATAGTTTAAAATAACATCTTATTTAAAAATGAATAACGTTTTTTTTTAAACTTTATTTGTTATTAGTGGTATTTTATTTTTATACTATGGCAACACCGATACAATGTCATGACTGTCAGTCGACTTGAACCTCATTTAGTTGAAAGTAGCTGCTAGCCTAAAGGAGATTTACAATTCTAATTCACTTAATAGCCATGCAATAACAAAAAAAAACTATGTTTTTTGGTATTGCTGGCTTCTTATTCTGTATTATAGTTTTAAAATAATATTTCGTGGTTAGGGGAATTTTTTAGGGTGTGGTGGGTTCTAATCTCTTCAAATGAAGCCCTCGTATAATTATGATAGAACTTCACTTAGGTAAGTTCGTTTAATCATTAATTATACTTTGTGCTTCATCCTCGAGATTAGAGAACAATTGTAGATCTTGAAAGATAACGGAATATTATTTTAATGAAATAGAAAAATTAGAAGAATCATATTTAATTTAATTTATTTTCTACAACTGAAACATGTATTTTACTGTTTTACATTATATTATAATTGATTTTGTTTGTAAATCAACATTATAACATTTTCTTATAATATTATACATAGTTACATTACCCATCACTTAATATAGATAAGGCGAAATCATCTGGATTCTGGTTTTCGATATATCTGTTATAGAATGTACCAAATACATTTGAGGACCCACTCCAACCTGCCGTGCTTCTTATTAAGTCTATATTAACTCCGAGTCTACTGGCTGCGGAGGTGCTAGCGTGCCGGGTGGAGTGGGCCGTAAACAACGAAGTTTCAATCCCACTTTCATGCAGGGTGTATTTAATCCATTTACTCAGCGTTTGACTAGTAACATTTTTGTAGGGTCTTTTGCTGCTAATGAATAAGTGTTCGATATTCCCTCTCAAGGGCTTAGTCATCTCTAAATAACTTATTAATGATTTCGCAGGGCAAATTTCAGGCTTTGCTTTATAAAATGGAATGCTAAGGCATGGTTGGTGAGCACCTAATCGAGATGTCTTAATTAATTCTGTTATTTGAATACAAATCATATTTGGACAACGACGTATGTTTTGAAGTTTTATTAACGTTAGAGTTTGGACTCGATGAGCCGTGATAAGTGCTAAAAGAGTAGCTGTTTTCTTAGCTAATTCATCTATTCGGAGTTCATGATTCGGGTATAGGTTTGATAAGTAATCAAGGACTATAGAAGTGTCCCAAGTTATTTTATATTTGGGTAGGTTTGGAGTTTAAATTGCGAGACTGCACTCGTGAGACTCCTGCTTTTGGTTTCGTAGCCTTTATCTCAGATCCAGACTTACTGATAGCTTTTGCAGCTTTAAGGGTATCAGACAATTTCTCGCCAAATAGGTGGCTATCTATTTCAGTCTCATAAAGTTGACCTTTAATATCTGTTTTTATAGAAGCACAAATAAGACTCCTTCTTTTCAAAGATTCGTTGAATTGACTGTCGCATAACAATTGAGCACCTTCAAGTAGAGGTTTTATTATCAACGTGTCTTTGTATTCGGAACTTACTATCTTTGTGAGAGCTTCCCCAATACAAGAGATGGCAGCTGCTATTTGGTTCTGTCTGGTCTCACAGGCTTTGTCCTTACCAATCAATGTATCTGATAAGGCAGCCTTTATTTCCGGATTTAGAACCGGAGCGGCTAATTTGGGGCAGTTTTCTGGCACTAAGTGTTTCTCAAGAAGATCTTTTCGAACCTCTTTTGAGAGGCCTGAGGTTGCAATGTGCTCCCATCTTAACGCAATGTCTTTTTGGATTTTTTCTCCCATTCTCTTTGATTTGATTGGGGTAGCGCCTAATAACTCTAAAATTTCGGTGTCTAGTGCGCATTCATCCGTGCCTGCCGGTGTAGACGGACCGGGGGTAGGTGCGGGATCCACATTTTGTGTGGGTAGGCCGAACTGATCGTCAATCGAATCTGTTATCGGCGTATCTGTTTCCGTTATCGGCGGTTCATGGCCGTCTGGGAATACAAGAGCATAAAATAAGATTATTTTATTACTTTGCACCTTCACTTTTAATAAAGTGGCAGCTACGAAAAACAAAATTACTTACAGAGCAATAATTTAATAACCACCGACAGATTCACTTAACTCTGAAAAAATTCAAACCCCCACCCAAACAATGCCTTACGTACAAAGCTCTGAACTACGAGAAACTACATCAACTGGCTTCTACATTACTAGTAAATGAAATTTCTAACTACACTATCCTGGAGAAACGACTCAAAAAGCTTACGGATCAAAGCAAGGTTACAAAAACCAAAATATTAAATAGACCCCAAGACGATTGGATACATAAAGATATAATCGACGGAATAAATAAAAGGAACCTGTTATGGGCCGAATGGCAGAAGGACTCCAAAAATAGAAACTTAGAAGATGAATTTAAGAAACAGAGAGGTCATGTAGCTATACTTATAAAGAAAACCAAAGATTCCTACTACTACACAAAGTTTAGCAATAATATTAATAATCCGAAGAAAATGTGGGAACTTATTGACTATCTCTCTATTAACAAATTAAAAAATAAAACTATAATCTCAAAGCTTATAAACGAAAATAGGACCCTAACTGACCCCACCGAAATATGTAACGCGTTAAATCACTTCTTTTCAACCATTGGTGCCTTGCTAGCCAGTAACATACCTACTCATTCTCACAACAATTCTTTATCCATAATAACTCAAACACACATCTCTTCCAAACTTTCAATATTCGAACCGACAACAGTAGACGAAATAACTAAAATAATAGATAATCTTGATCCCAATTCAAGTACTGGCCTTGACGGACTGAGCACTAAAGCTATCAAGTGCTTAAAAATACCACTGTCTGATGCTCTCACCAGTTGCATAAACAATTTACTTTCAGAAGGACATTTTCCTTCTAGCCTTAAAGTCGCTAAAGTTAGTCCAATCCATAAATCAGGATCCAAAACTGACCCAGGCAACTATAGGCCTATTTCTGTTCTTCCCGTTCTATCGAAAATAATAGAAAAAATATTGCACAAGCGCCTAGAGACCTACCTAAAATCTATTAACTATATCTCAGATCGTCAATTTGGTTTTCGCCCTAAAAGCAATACACTTGCGGCAACTGTAGACATAATAACGAAAATTAAAAAGAACATTGACGACAAGAAGATTGTTCTCGGAGTATTCATAGACCTGAAAAAAGCCTTCGACACCGTGAGTCACGATTTACTACTTATGAAACTCAAAGCAATTGGTGTCGAAGGCCAAGCACTTAAAATGATCAAATCCTACCTGACCGGTCGAAAGCAAATAGTAAAAATGGAAAACTATCAAAGTACAGCTCTGCCGGTATCTTTTGGTGTCCCCCAGGGATCAATATTGGCCCCACTCCTTTTTTCTCTTTATATCAACGATATGCAAGAATTAGGTCTCCATGGACATTTGACGCTTTATGCTGATGATACCTGCCTTTTTTATTTTGGGACCAATATCAATCAAATCATTGGTTTAGTCCAAAGCGATCTTAATAATCTCTTCAATTGGTTACAATGCAATCTATTAACCATCAATATTGCAAAAACTTCTTACATTATTTTCAGAGCTAAAAATAAACTTATACCTTCATACCAGCCACTCACTATCAATAATATTCCAATTAAAGAGCAACTTTCTGAAAAATACCTAGGCTTAAATCTCGACAGCCGGTTATCATGGAATATCCACATTGATCACATTAAAAAAAAGCTGAGTTCGTTAATCGGCTCACTTCGCAACATTGTACGTTGCCTTCCGCGCAAAGTTCGCATGACTATATATAACTCATTAGTCAAGTCGCATCTCATTTACCTAATTGAAATCTGGGGAAACGCGTCAAAATCAAAATTATCTGAACTCCAAGTTATTCAAAATAAACTAGTCAAAATGCTCTTTCACTATTCTTACCTTACGCCTACTACATCAATCTACACAGAAACAAACATTATGACACTCAAACAACTACACATCTACCACACATGCATACTAATTCGCAAAATCATAAAAAAAGCCATTCATACCTCAATAACGTTCACACAGATAAAGCACGCCACTGCACGGTCATCCCGTCGAGCCAGTTTCATAGTGCTACCGAAGATTCGCACACTTACATACGGCAAAAATATGATTACCTACGGAGGAGTGCAGTTATACAACAACTTACCCACTTACATTAAAAATTGTGATTCTCTTTTAACATTTAAAAATAAATTGGCACATTATGTTAAAGATAATTGGTTCTTATAATTATGCGTACTAGAGAGATACTCAATAAAGCACAACCCACATATTAACTAAACGGCTAAATAAATTTATCTTCAGCAGTGACGCGGCGACGATCCTGCTAATTTTGTAATAATGTTTACCTGCCTAATTTACTTAGTTTTAAGTTTCCATGTAAGTGACAAGAATTGTCTTAATGGAAATAAAGATTCTTTAAACCGATAATTGCTAAGTATTTGTTTATCTCGTAGTGGAAAAAATATATATTTTTTGTTTTACTGAATATGGACTTTTATTGTTATGTACAAAATTATTCACCAGAACAGTCAATTACATTGAGGTAACGAAATGACGTGTGCTAGTATTTGTACAGTTATCATCTTGCAAAGAATAAAACAATTATTTTTTAGTCTTTATTTGTGGGTAGTATGTAATTTGTTAAAAATAATAAAACCACAAATGCCATATTCTAGTAAACTACAGAAATAATAATCATTTACCTTCGATTAATGACAGCACTGGCGAGGCCAGGATATTATTTCTTGACTCGCTGCTACTTGCTGAACTTGAAATGCGTAGGGAACGCTTCTTCCGTTTTCGCAGCTTTTTTCCAGTTTTCTCATCTTCCTTCTGATATATTCGTCACTATCTTCTTCATCTTGGCTTCGTTTCGGCATGATACTTTTTCGGACAAATACGAACTTTATTTAAAGAGAGACGTGTCGACTAGCGGAGCACTAAAACGCGAATGAGGTTCACTGACAGTCATGACATTGTATCGGTGTTGCCATAGTATAAAAATAAAATACCACTAATAACAAATAAAGTTTAAAAAAAAACGTTGTTCATTTTTAAATTAGATGTTATTTTAAACTATAGTGTCAGATTAGCGAGTTGCTACGCGAAACTACAATTGTTCTCTAATCTCGAGGATGAAGCACAAAGTATAATTAATGGTTTGAGCTATGTACAGACATCAGCACGTCAAGGTAACACTGCGCCATCTTATGCACTTGTGATACGGGTGAATCACAACAAAAAAGGTAGCCTGAGATGTGCTGGTTACCGTACGACATGACAGCACTTAAATGCCAATAATTTTTCAAAAGTTCGTAGCATGCGATCTTAAAGCAATGCACAATTTCTACGTATTTTTGTCGACCAAGACCTAAACTGGAAATTTTAAATTGACAATATATGCAAAAGAATCAGTAGTTTCGTTTACGCACTTATCAAGATTAGAAAAGTTACTAACATACAGGCCGTTATAACTACTTACCACGCTTATTAAGCTGCCTGCAGTTCCTTACTGCGTTATATTATTATAAGGGTAACAGTGTTGATATAAACAAGGTACCTATTTATAGCGCAAAAGAAAAGTTCCATAAATGCTGTGTTTGTATGTCTATTAAGATGCATAATAAAATTCCCCGTGACATAAAAAATAACACACTTAATATATTCGAGAGTCAATTGTATAAATGGGTTATTAGAAAAAAAGTTATCAATATATTTATTATTATTTAAACGCAAATAAAGAACTATGCACTCAATTGAACATCTAAAGAGGAACCAATCAAATGCATCCTTACCTTACCACGTGGGTGGCGAACGTTCTAAAGCGATACCTTCCAAAATTACATCGAACTCTATTAAGATTCCGCACACGCCACCGATACGAATCGATAAAAGAAACGACCAACGCATTGAAAAAGGTAACATCCACTATTTTACCATTCCTGAGGCGGATTTTTGTCATTGAAAAATAATGCTAGACGTACTTATGCAATCTGTGGTGATAAAAAAGGATAAAATATGGTAAGTGCCGTTTGTTGGGAGTCGGGCACCGCTCACATAAAAATAACTGACTTAATACGCGGAAAGTATTGCAGTGTAAGTGTTTTCGATTTCGTTCTATCATATTTATGTGTGGGGGAAACGCAGCTGACACCATTATATGGAACACTCGATAGACCAAATTGATAGTGCATTATAACAATGTTGCCAAAACAATTGGGACAGTTCAATAACGATTATGCAGTAATCTTTAATCTTAATTTAGTCCCTATATGACTTGACTCTTTAACATTGTCTATCCCTCCAAGAAATATTCAGTGTTTTCATCATTTTCGATTATTTTGTGTATTTTAATTTAAAAGGTGATCTGAAAAGTAAGTTCGTTTAAGATAAGGCATTTAAACCATATCTAAACAAAGATTAAGTAGCACAAAACTAATACCACATTCCTAATTAGCTTGGCTAACTTTTGAAGTGGTGGTTCTAAGCTCATGTTACAGGTTAAGTAGTAGCGATAGCTTTCGGTGATAAGGTACTAACATTGTACTTACTTTGTTGGCTGGCTTCCCACGAGTCCTCACCTGGACCGGACTAATTGTGGTGCTCTTAACCGAATTAATGTGTTGTAGTTAGAAATAACACCTCAAACAACGTACGCTCGTAGCGGTAGCGTCTGAAACTGGCTTAGGGAAATGAGGTTAGGAACCATCGACAATCTTATTCATTAATAGCACCTACCTTTGAGTTAGTCTGACGAATGAAAGTAAACAGTCTGTTATATTAACTGTTTTTTGAATTTATATGATATGCGATTATTGCCTTAAATATGAAGAGCGTCTGAAGTGTAATATGCTTATAACGGTAAAATAAGTAAAGTTATTGGAAATATCATCTCATCAGCCTTTATACATCCCACTGCTGGGAAGCCTCACCTCAACTATGTCATATAGTATTCAATAAGTCATTTTTGTATATAAATGCCTGTGTTATGAGCTATCTTGGTCGTATATATTCGTTCGTACCACGATAGTAGGCATGTACACTAATCAACGATCACGTACCTACTACATAGTGTATACTGTGGTAGGTCACAGTTATTTAATAGTGTACCATTTAGTGTAATGGTCAAGAAGTTGACTATTGACCGCGGCTGCGGGTTCGATCCCCGCAATGTAACATTTGTGTGCATGAACATGTCTGTTTGGGTGTTATATGTATTTATTTATGTTTTGTGATACCATGTTGATTCTGATGTCTGTAGCACAAGAGCTTTAACTACTTACCACGGAGTCAGATCAATGTATGTGACGTTGTTGTATATTTATTATATATTATATCTTAATCAGATTTGATCGATTAAGCGATACTTAACTATAATGTTCAAAAACTCGCTCCGCTATGGTATATAGATTTTCATAGTACCTACATGTGCCTGTCTGCATCAATTTGCACTACCGTCCCGTATTCAATGTACAAGGCACTGTTGTTATGTATTATGTGTTATTAGTATCAAATCAACGGCAAGTAATAAGCGATACAAAGTGCAACTATGCAATAATGCTGATGCGTCAAACCGCATCATTAAAGTTATAACTGGACGCAGTTGCAATAAACCCCGAAGGAGCTATAATCCAACAAACTAAGGGAAAGTGCACGTAAAACGGGGGCATTTAAAATTTATCGTCTGAAAATATGACTGGGGTCTCATTCAAAACTTTGAAGTCAATTTGTATAGCAGTGGGAATTAGGTTGCGAAAAAAAATACTAAAAATTATGTTTAACATAGTAATTTCATGGAGGTATTACTGCTATACGTGGGTATTTAAAAATATAATTAATGCAGCTTTAGTACGTATTTAGAACCAGCTCTTACCGTCGCATGGAGATCGCTAATAATAATGAAATTTCGAGTTAAAAACGGACCTTTGTCGATTCTTAAGAAAAGGTGACGCCCCAAACATGTATTTGAGTCGTGAAAACGTCAGATAAACACAGTTACTTCTGCATAATCTAAAAGTGTAGGTACCTATGTTTGTTGAACTAACTTTTGTCAATGTTGTTTTCGTTATAATTTTACATTGTTCTACGGTGTTTTTTTATTAAATCTGCTGTGTCATTAAAGGTTGCTATTGGATTTGATAATAAACCCCCAGTTCTAGTCCAGGATCTTGCTAACTGCGCAAGCTAAAGCTGCGGGCATCTTGGCGTGTAAAAAGAAACGAGCCGACGTTATATTCCCAGGGGAAGGGTAATTTTTCTGCGAATTATCATATTTTCGTATTTTTAGCTTTAAAATTATTTTTGTTACCGCTGCTCCGAAGGGAAGAAAGGTTTTTGTTATGCGGGTGGCAGGAATTGCACAGCATTATTACTGGTAAGAAAACGTGTAACTCACTGAGTCTTTAATTATACTTAGTCTATAGCTATCTCTCGTTTTGAATAATCCCTTCTAATATTATAAATGCGAAAGTATCTATATCTGTCTGTCTGTTACTCAATCACGCCTAAACTACTGAACCAATTTGCATGAAATTTGGTACGGAGATATTTTGATACCCGAAAAAGGACATAGGCTACTTTTTACCGCTGGAAAATGACGCATTCCCATGGGAAAATTCAGGTGGGCCGATCGCTTTTTTATATATAAAAATGCTATTGCTTGTCGTTAGTCTTACTAAAACTCGAGAACGGGTAAACCAATTTAATAATTAGAGCCTTAAAATATTTGTGAAAGTTCAGTGTAAATGTTGAGAAAATATTGATAAAATGCGAAAACAGCGGGCAGGACAGCGTTTGCCGGGTCCACTAGTACAGAAATAATGTCGTCTTGAGTAATAAATGTAGCTATAGGTATTTATTAAATATTAAATATTGCCCTCTCTTATGTTGTAATTGAACGTCATTTAGGTATTATTTCTACTACGTCACCGTTTTCGAAAAGGAATTACTTCAAAAAGCCTTTATCTAACTTAATAATTCAATTATTTGGATCATGGCCCTTACCATCTCACAAATAGTTTATGTGGTGCGTGAGTAAATAATATTAAACTTTTTTGTACATGCTGTATCTGAAACCATTTGCAGTGTTCCAAACTGAGTATGAGCAGTGCACCATCCAAGTGTTTTAGGCGGCGCAATTAAAATTCCCAACTTGCTCCAAACAACGTAGCCGACTGGCTGATCAGCCGGCTTCTCACGTGCGCACTAACTAAGGGAGACTGAATTCGTTAAGCGTCGACTAACTGATCCAAACTTAAATCCGGTTAGCATGTCGACAATTAGAGGCAGGTGGAGGCAAATAAGCCAGATAGAATTTAGTTGGCGCTTTTTGAGTTTTGAAGGACGTTTCGAGTAATAGCTGAAATACTAACCACCAGTTTAAAGCTGACAGCGGGTGTACGATTCGTACTCATATTTAAATAATTATATTTTTACACTCCCTGCGTCTTATTCCTAGCATAGTAGGGTCCTAGCGTCGTAGCATCGTAGCGTCCTAGCATTCCTTGCGTCGCAGGTCGTGGCACACTTTACCGGCTCGCATTCGGGAACAGCTGCAGCACGGCCTTGCCTTGAATTTAGGCTACGTCAAACCGCCAGGGCACTAGCTTCGTGTCGTCTTCAAGGAACAAGCTACGCGCCGGCCGCGGATGCAACTGTTGCAAAATCGCTTGTTTTGCTGGAGACTCGGAGTCGGCGCGTAGTAAGCAAGAACAGGCTCGCTGTAAGCATGCCGTCAGCGCTGTCAAGACGCAAGATGCCAGTTGAGTTGTAGATGGGCGGCAAGCGCGTTGACTGCACGCCGTTGGCTTTTCATGTTAATATTGCAAAATAAATTGTACGACTAACAACTTAATACTCTAATTTGAATGACAAGTAAAATGCTGGTTAAGGTGCTGATGCAATGAAAATGTATGATTATGGGGCGATGCCGGTTGTGTGCCACGACCTTGACTTAAGCCTTCGTCAACATAAAAGGTTTCTTAAGCTTATTACAAATACTGATAATAGTAAAAGGAGTGTTAACAAGCTAAGACATTTTTTTTTAAATTGCTTAAATTGCGTTGTAGTTTAATTTGTGTAAAATGCGCCCCGTTGTGCCCGCGTGGTTGAGTATGGCTCGTACCACTACCACCTCATAGTTGAAGTAAGGCATATGTCCAGCAGTGGGACGAGTATATATGATGAGAGAAAATGCGCCCCAGTCGATTTATGTTGAATAGTCCCTCGGCGGAGAACGATGATGATTATCATAAAATATTTTCAGTTAACTTTGCCCACGTGCGCCAAAAATAATAGCTCGAAGCAAATTTTGAACAAACTAATAATAGTAAATTTTGATGCGTGGGTATAAACATGATAGCAAATTACGAGCTAGTGCCAGCATTTTATAATAACATGGCCGACGTCATACGCTGTCATTTTTATCATTTTATATTAATAAATTATATTCAGGGAGTAAACTAAAAACTCCAATTATTTAATAATACTGATTCAAATTTTTCGTATGATATAATGTTTAGTAAGTATATTTAGAACTAGCGGCCGCCCGCGACTTCGTCCGCGTGGATGTTAGTTTTTTGCGACCGGGCTTCATACAAATTCGCAACCCCTATTTTATCCCTTTGGGGGCAGAATTTATCAATATGTAATATTATTTCTATCCTTCTTTACCTTCCAAGTAATGTTGAGTCAAATAAAAAAAAGTCCCATTAAAATCGGTTTAGTAGATTCTGAGATTCAATTTCCTGCCTGCCCCCTAAGTTCATCGGCGTGATTATTTATATCCCAGTTTACTCTCCAGGTGATACTGAGTCAAATAAAAAAAGTCCCGTCAAAATCGGTCCAGTAGATTCTGAGATTAGCCCGGACAAACAGACAGACAGACAGACAGACAGACAGACAGACAGACAGACAAAAAATTTAAAAATTGTTGTTTTGGCTTCTATTACGGTAATTAAGACCCCCTGTAACAATTTTTCATAAAAATCTTCAATGTACAGAAATCGATCTTTTACAGTCTTATTATACGTATAGATAGATTATTTGGAGTTCTAGATGTGGGTAACAATTGTTGGGACCCGAAACTAAACCAAATGAAAAAAAAAACCACACAATTAATACCTTCTTAAGTCCCATGCGTAGGTATACTTTTTCTGGAGCTTCTAAGTTTAAAACACAGTATTTTTTTCATTTAGCTGTTGTGACCTACTCGCTAACGTGTTTTTTGTTGAACCATTAATTATAACCCCGAGATCATGGAGATTCTTTAGTGAAAGGTTTATTCTCATATTCAGGGAAAGGTACCTAATTATTAATTGTATACCAACGAATCAATTATAATTAGAAAAGTTACAAAAGTTATTGTTCCGGAAGATACAATCTTAGGATACTTCAAACCGTAAAACTACAACAGTCTTTAAGTTCTAATACTTCAAACAAATCAAATACACACCTAGTATTTAATAGCAATAGAAATTTATTTATTTACAATTTCATCCATCCATCCGTGGTCTTTGTGTCCCGGTTTTCCGCAACCAGAACTATAAGCTTCCGCTGTAAATGCCTGGATTTGTTACTGTTATTTATATAAACATGGACCTTAAGCTTGACGTACGTTTACGGCGGCGACGCGCTCTGACCGTAAATATTTGTTAAACACACTGCCGGTTAAATAAATTCACCCTTTACCCAAAATATACTGTTTCCATTGTCCTCTCTGCAATTCTCGGGTAAGATTTACATGCATACGTACTTTTTCCGCACGGTAATCGTATGTACCCAGATAAGCCTAGTTATATCTGTGGTCTACGTGTAATAGTAATAACTTGAAATCACTGCTAACAGACATATGTTTTCATGGCAGCTACTAGATTAATTGTAATAATATAGCTGTACATTTTAATGTACTAGATCATAAAATTTCAAGATTTTAGGTAAATTTTAGACTTTATTAATTTTTTTACAAACTTTATCGATCAAGAAATGTAGAAAGGTTTAGTTTTTAGATTTTAATTAATGCACAAGTAGTAATGGAAGTGTGATGTCACAGGTGAACTTTTGAGTATAATGCCTGTGACAGGCACAGTCATTATGCTTAAAGGTGACTTCAATCACAAGTTATGTAAAATGAATTTTTGTTTATGAAATAAATTATTATTATTATAATTATTACTAGATATTTCGTTAGGCGAATTTCAATCTTTGACTGGTCAGTACCACACAGTTGCAAAGATAATTTCCATTTTAAAATTTGACAAAAACTGGCTGTTTGCTAAGCAGTTGGTTAGATTAACTTAGTGAAGTCAGTGTTAGTGCAGTAAAATTTCAAATGATGAACAAAAATATTATTGAAAAGGACGTTTCGACGGGTCCTAAGAACACAAACGTATGAAAACATACGACGAAATTTTTTTTATTGATTAAATGTGTTTAGAATCACAATAGCTACATGAATCTGTTTTTTTTTTTTAAATAACGTTTTTACTTTCTGAAATAACCAATTGAACATTGCCTTATCTCAAATACATTCCGAAGAACGAGCACGCATCGACATGTAAGAACTGTTCGTCGAGGTAAGCTCCGCACGCGCCGCGCTCTAACGTCACACACGAGTTTGTACTCCTCAGTGACGAAATATTTTGGTGGTTAAAACTATTATCTCGTCTTGAGTCAAATTATTGTTAAAAGGTGTGTATATAGTTTCACAGTGTATGTTTAAAGATGTCTGCATCATCAAGAAAGAGAAAACTTTTAGATTAAGCTCTTTAAATGGATATAAATAATTGTTTTATTTCAAATCCAAACAAAAATAGCAATGAAGTACTTAATAATCCTGGTAACTTCTTGTTTAATATTTATAATTCCTTCGCATTTACGAGATAGCTTTGGTGATTTTATTTTTTTCGTCAATATTTAACGAAAAAGAAGAAAAACATTGGAGTTCCCGACGTATGTGATTAAAATATTTGGTTCTGCGATATATCATAAATAATAAGATTCTTGCTGATTTCATAAGATGTTTTGTTAAAAGCAAAACTTCAATAATACAATTAAATTAGCAATATTTAACATTTAGAAGGTTATTTTCACATCCGACTCTGTTCGGCCAAAGTTCTCCTATAGCTTTCTAATGCCTGTACACATACGATTTTATTCTACGTAAATTTAATACAAAAATAGAGTCGCATGTGATAATACGATTATGTTATTTGAACAAACTTTCACACGAGACTTTGTTCTAACCGAAACTACATAACTGAAGCACTATATTAAATTTAAATAACCGTTTTTTACTCGTGTTAAACTGGTGTTTAAGTATGGCAATAAAATTAAATAGATACATTGTTAATTATTTGACTTATATACAGAATCACTTACGAACTTTAGGCCCGTACTAACTCCGTTACTGCCAGGAACCCAATACTTTGTCGTCGAAATGGCAGATGTATATCAGGACATATTTGATGACACTTATGATACAGCAGTACCAGATCTTCAAATTGATGCTGCCACAAGTAATAATAATGCGAACGTTAATACAACCATATCAAAAGAGCAGCTCTAAAAATCTTACGTCGGCTATCTATCAGCAAGTAAATACGCCATCTGTTCCCATGTCACAAGATCTGCTGCCAGAAGAAGTACTAACTCCATTTAACAAAGAGGTTATATATAGTTTTAATAATTCACCAGTGATATACTTGGAAGAATTTGGAGAACCGCCTGTTGCTACTCCTACCACTTTTCATATGACAGTTGCCGCACCAAGGCCATCTCCATTAAATATACACAAGGATTGCTATGACAACTTTTGTTCCGACCATAGTTCATGGATATATTCAGTTCACAGTGCAACTAACAGTAATTTGACATCAACTCCACAAAAACAGAAAGGAAATATTTGAAAAATTTCGGTAAAAAATACGTATAAAAACGAGGTAAGATACTTGATGACAAAGTAATGGGAATAAATGGGAATGTGAATGTCTGCAAGACCTAGCTATGAGTGAAAGCTTGATTAAAATATACAGCAATATCACATATTGATCTGACTACGTGGTAAGTAGCTTAAGCACTTGCGTTACAGATATCAGAATCAGCAGTGGTATTACAAATAAACTGAAATTAATACATATAACACCCAGATTAATACAAACAGACATGTTCATGCACACAAATGTTTGTACAATGCGAGGATCGAGCACAACGACACGAATTTGACGACCATTACACCAAGGTGGTCGTCAAATTCGTTGATTAAAACAACATTTAAAAAAAATATGATGGTGTGGCTGATTTTGAGGAAGATCGCCGAGGTAAACATAACCATCACAAATATGTCATTACTAATAACATGATAAAGAGTGTGTGTCCACGTCAATTTGTTTGTCCGCGTTGAGTCTCACTTTATTCGAAAGGATTCGACGAAGTTATGTCTAGATGGTAGTCTAAGTGTAAGGCAAATGTATTAATTATATTAGGTCCTTACCTATGAAATTGGCGTTTTGTATGGGAGGAACAAAAAGTCGAAATTTTTTTATATAGCATATTTATTTAATCAAAGTATGAGCCATTGTAATCTATGCACTTTTGCCATCTCATAGGTAGTTCATTGATCCCTTTACTAAAAAAACCATTCGAACGGGAATCAATAAAATCTTTGAAGGCGACTTGGACTGCCCCATCTGAGTTGAACTTTTTCCCTTGCAAGAAGTTATCCAAATTTCGAAAAAAATGGTAATCTGTTGGAGCAAGGTCCGGGGAGTACGGTGGATGCCTTAGAGATTCCAATTGAAGTTCTTCTAATTTGCTAGCCGTCTGTTGTGCAGTGTGTGGTCTAGCGTTGTCGTGAAGCAGCAGTGGCGTAGAGCGATTGACCAGCCTTGGTTGTTTAGCAACTAGCTTTTCCATCATGGTTTGCAATTTCTGACAATAGATATCTGCCGTAATCGTCTGGCCAGATTTGAGAAAACTGTAATGAACGACACCGGCGCTAGTCCACCAAACGCTTACAAGTAACTTTTTATTGGTCAATTTTCGCTTGGAGCAGGCTTTGGCTGGCTTGCCAGGGTCCAGCCATTGCGATGAGCGCTTCCGATTATCGTAGAGAATCCACTTTTCATCACAGGTAATGATTCGATTTAAAATCCCTTCGTTATTGTGCCGGTCAAGTAATGTAACGCAGCAGTTGACGCGCGTTTGCCGGTTTGCTTCACTCAATTCGTGAGGAACCCACCTTTCAAGTTTTTTAATCTTCCCAATTTGCTTCAAGTGGATTAAAACAGTTTTATCACTAACGCCAAAGCCTGCAGCTAACTCGGACGTGGTTTGCGATGGATCCGCTTCCACAATAGCCTTCAATTCTTCATTATTCATCTTCTTACACTTATTTCCTAAAAATAGCGATTTGCATAACTTCAACACAAGACAAAAAAATAGGCTTGCCGTTCCACATTTTAGACTTCATAAAGTTGGTCACTCATTTATGGGTAGATGTGTAATATTTTTTAATAAATTACCTGAAAATTTAATTTCATTGCCTTTAGATAAATTTAAAACAGTTGTAAAAGATGTATTAATGTCGAAAGGATATTATAAAATTGATGATTATATAAATGACAAAGATATATGGAAATGTTTAAATGCAAACAATTACAATTATTGTAAATCAATTTTGAAAAGAGGCAATGACAATAGTGACTGAGTTTCTTGCGCCGCTTCTTCTCAGCACTGGCCCAAACTGTCCCGAAGCGGTGGTAGGGTCAATTTATATGTTGGGACGTGTAAAAGTGCTAATTTGTTAGCCTAATTACAAAAATAAATTGATTTTATTGATTTTTATTTATTTTATTTTATTATCAACTTGGGTCTCCGGCCGTCCACGGGGCTTGTTTTGCAGGTCGAAATTTCCAGAACGAAAACGTTGGAACCAAAAACGCACTGTGTTTTCTTTTGCGACACAACCGCCATACACATCATTAACCCTTCGAGCCGTTTCCGCAGCACTGGTGCCACGGTGGAACTCGTACTCGTAAATAACGCGATATTTCAAATTTTCCATTTTGTAAATTGAGCGATGCAAACAGAAAAAAGATAAGTAAAAAAACAAATGAATGACGGTTAACGAAACACAACTACATGTGGAAATAGCTGTATAAATTTGAATTTCGAATTCCTAACCAAATAGGAAAAATTTGTGATCAAAGTGGCCAGTACGACAAAACGCCAATTTCATATGTAAGGACCTAATATAATTAATGGTCAATCATAACGTATACTCATCAAAAGCGACGAAAGAATGTCACTATAGGGATATCGTTAATAAAAAAATAATCTGGGCTTTTACATTAAAAAAAAAAGACCAGTGTGAAGTTTTTCATGGTTTTCGAACAAACCCGACACCTGAACCTGAACAGATGAAGAAAAAAAATATGTTTAAATGTTTGTTAAGAGATATGAACATATTTCGTATAAATGTTATTTCTCGATAATAATTTAAAAGCAATAAGTAAAAATGTCTAAAAGAACATGAATATTCTTTGAACTGTTTAGAATTTTGTTACTTTTATTTTGAATTTTTTAACATTTTATTTTCAATGTGTAATTAACGAAATATGATTTCTTAAAAAGACTGTTCAATTTAAATAATAAAAAATATCGTACAAAACAGTTATATTTTTACCATCAACATTTAGATACTAATACAGGTACCTGTGTTTGTCACATACAACTTAGTTACTTAACCAAATATCGATGAACATCGTCCCGTGTACGCATACGTCTTTTACTGAGTATAGAGATTCCATAAAACAACGTCGCATATGTAGTTAGGTCTGAGTTTATTCCAAAAAACAAAGTCATACCGTTACTTAAGAATCAATTTTTAATAAAAAAGATTATATTGAAACTACTTTAGCAAGTAAAAACAAGTTAATATAATACACAAATACCTTTCATTACAATTTTCTATAAATCATAGTTTTCTGATAAGTTATGGACAAATACAACTTAAATGTGACGTACTGCCACTTTTTTGAATAGGATTTTCTTGTAGATACGACTTTGTTCTTAGGACCCGTCGGTTTGTAAACCAGAAAGTAAAGCAAAGTAAACCAAGTTCTATAACTATACCTAGAAGCGACGCAACGGAGAAAACCGAATTCATGAAAAGTGGAAACAAACACCGACAAAATGTATTTAACATTTTTTCAACACAATAGGATGCAGTTAATCTTTTGTGCATTTTTAAAGCGTGCCTAGTCTGTCGGAATAATCAGGATCATCCTTCGTTTTGTTGATAGGTACACTTATGTTTTCAAAGGGGTATTTAAAACAATGGCTAATAACGAGTGAGACTCGCACCTGAATTCCGTACATATGTCATTTAAATAGGGGGTTAACAAAACGTTGATTTAGTACCTACTTTATTGGTCATAATTATGTCTCTGTATAATTATTGCTGTAAGATCAATCCTATTGTCACAGCTTGCGTCGCGATGCTTAGGCCTAAAATAATGGTTCAGGTACCGTTGGGAAGGTCTCGGCAAGTAGACGTCGGTAAAGTTTGTTCAATTTGACGACCACTTTGGTGTAATGGTCAAGGAGTTGACTATTAACCAAGAGGTCGTGGGTTCGATTCCCGCACTGTACAAACATTTGTGTGCATGTACACGTCTGTTTGTACTGGTCTGGGTGTTATATGTTTTTATTTAAGTTTATTTGTAATACCACTGTTGATTCTGATATCTGTAACACAAGTGCTTAAGCTACTTACCACGGAGTCAGATCAATGTATGTGATGTTTTTGTAAAAAAAAAAAACACAAGGGGCGACGCCTCTGACTGGAACCTTGTCTAGGAACCACAAACATAGGTAAAATAAACCGAATTTAGCGTGTGCTTGGTTATTATTCGATTTAATGATATTCAACTAAAATGTAATGTTTATTTTCCACTTATAACGCGGGCTGTCATGAAAGAAGAACTCAATAAAGTGTATATTAAACTACACACTTTTATACTCGGTTAGAACGAAATGAATAACGTGTTAAGTATTATCACATATTTTCTCATAATATTATATTCAACGTCATTACTTTCCTCCCCATAATGTCTCAACTCAAATTAACAGATCCGTATTTCATTTCCCTATTCGAAATGTCACTGATTAATGTTTTTCATTACGAAAAGTTTTAACTTCGCAAACTTTTTAAAACAATTTGTCTAATGGAGATGAAATCTCTCCCGGCTAAAAACAAAGGGAAAGTTTACATCAAAAGGAATCTGAAAACTGCGCTATCAATGATAATTTTTTCTTTGACATGATGATGTTTACTTAGCCGCTTTCCAATTGACTGAGATTTATTGAAAATAATAACTTGGCTTGGTAATGAGTGGCGTTTTTCTTTTCCTTCAGGACGTGACGCCAAGAAATATGTTACCGGGGACTTTTCTGTCCCTTCTCCCGTGAGTTAGGGTTACGCGTGCGTTTTTATTTTTGGTTTTGTTTGGATATTATTACTTTTTAAGGATACCATATTTTACGTCGGACGGTCATAAGATTTTTTTACTTTCGTGTCGTAGGTAGAAAGTAGAAGAGTTTTTTTGTACGTATACATAAATCACGCAGCAAGTTATTATGATAAGTAAGTATCTACAATGTATGCGTTGAAAGTTAAAGAAAACGTAACCAAAATATAACAATGGGGATCAGTGGTTTTGTTTTATGCAGTTTCACAGTCGATTCCATCTGCTTTTATGTTTTTTCCTCGCTGATTATAAATCTGAAGCCCATTTTTCAGAAGCAGCTCTACTTTATTAGATATGGGTGGTCGGAGATTTCAACGAAAAATTCATAACTTTTGGAGCCTAAATCTTTCGATATGGAGAACTTCTCTTTTCATATAATTTTCTTGTTAAACCAAGTCTACATAAATATTCTGAATGCTTCAGCAGTAATAAGTCATCATATTAGCATTCGAACGACATTGATATTGTTCTCCCTTTTTACGAATGCCTTGATGGAAGTGTTCTCCGTGCTCCTCGCTTAAGACACCCTGAATTTCCTGGAATAGAGTCTTAATGACTTAAGACAACATGTACTTTATTGCTTATTATCTATTATTATTTATTGCTGAGGGTGTTTCTTCTTTCTTATAACTTGAGTTTATTAAAAGCGAAAGTCAATAGGCACCTTCTGGGTAAGCTCGCTACATCGTCGACATCTTCTTTACCTCTTAGAGGGAGAATGATGTCAAGAGCGAACCCATATTAATAAAAATAAAAAATAAATCATGTTGTACCCAGGTCGCTGGAAGTACTGCATTGGCTGCGTTCTGTGTTCAGAGTAGGTAGAGCTTAAACAGTATCGGTAACAGAACCTAAGAAATTTCAGATCTTAGATTGGCCTCACCTCTTAGTTGAGGTGAGGCCTGTGCCCAGCAGTGGGACGTATATAGGCTGATGGGAGATTGGAGGTACTGGGTACTGGGCTGTGGTACATACTTAGATTTCAATATAAGAAGGAAGTCATCAAATTGTAGTCAGCAAGTTGAGATAGACCCACTTGAAACGATTACGATTTAATCCTGTAATATTTACAATACAGATATAAAATTCCTCATAGCAAAAATATGGTACACGCCAAATCATATTGGTACTTCGGTACTGAAAGTAGGATTTTTGTTGGTTGTTCATACCTAAATGTATTGTTAGAACAACGTACGAAATTTTGAGACTAGGGCTTTCTTTTGATTCCTAATGGGTTTTCAAAGCAGTAGGCTTGTTACACTAAGTTGGAGACTTTTAAACAACTTTTTAAAACATATATTCACCACAACTAGTTCAAAAATCGTTAGGGTCATTGTTTTTTTTAAAGTGGACAGATCGGAAAATTTTAGAGATTTGCGTAATTATTGTCTGATTGGAATAACGTGTGAACTAAGTAGTGTGAAATAAGGGGGTATCTCAAAAACTAGAGTTGCTGTGTAAGAAATGAGTGCAGATTTGGAGTCAGCGAAGTCGAATAGTTGAAAAATCTGATAAAACAAAAAAAAAGTGTAATTTAGTTCCCCAATGTAATCATATCAAAAGTCATGTTATAAAGTAAACCATACATTAATATTAAGATTTTCCTCGTTATATTTCAGCTAACGAAATTTTCATGTTTAAGCATCCACCCAGTTAAAACATTGTGTGTTACTCGGAGATACGCCGTTATAAATCCGTTGCGCTCGTAAAGAAAATTGTGTAATATATCAAGGTGTTAACACCGTGTACGAAGACCATTTATCAACTCGAGTCCTATAGTTATATCCCATATGAATTAAATTCCTCTGAATAAAGCTCATAGCTTAAAACTGTTAAATAGTATATAAAATAATGGAATTAGGTTAGTGGTAAACTTAGACTAAGCACTCTTTTATTTCATCATTATTTTTACAAGGAATCCCTAGATGTCTATCTCTAAGAAAAGGCCTATCTTGTTGATTTCCGGATTGACCGGTAAAAAGCGGTGCTCTGGTTTTATGCTTACCTGGACCAGGCGACGTTTAAAAACACCATATTGCTTAAGTGTAGGTTATTTTCATATCTACAAACAGTAATAAAATAGAAAAGTGTTTAGACAACTGTGTGTTATTTTAGGCGCTCAATAACCGGCCCCAAAAATATTCAATTCCAGTGTTTTGCAGACGTTTTCCTCAGTAAATCGCAATACATCGCTGCTTTTAAGCAAAAGAGCCACAAGTCGAAATTTTCATATTTACAGGAGAAAACTATATAATTTTATCCAATTTTTAATTGTTTTTCATCACTCTTCTATTCATTACTTTTCTGTCATACACCGTTGGATGCAAATTTCTAACTTCTATCTTTACCTAATTAAGCTTTTTCGTAACTATATAACTCAAAAAAATGTGTTTCAAAAGTCAGGTAATAATCTTAAGAAAAGGTTACATTCCAAAAAAGTTACATAAAGTTCACTCACTGCTATGACAACTTTCAAAGCAAGATGCGACTTTTCGTGATGTGGCCCCTTGGCACTTACCTAAAGTGCGGTCACAACAACTAAAAATATGGCTGTTTTGCTTTGAACTTACTTACCGAAACGTCAAAATGCTAAAAAGCCGCTTGCATATTTTTGTGGTTTGGAGGTCGATTTTCATGAAATATAAAAATATGGGTAATTTTAACCACATTTTTGATAAAAAACGAAAAACTGACTTTTTTTATTTGTGGCCCTTCTGTTAAAGCAGCGACACGTTTTATGAAACATTTTACAATGCTCATACACATTTTGTGAGCCAGGGGAGACGCATGGCAATTCCATGGGTATAAACATTTCTATGTTTAGGGCAAATAAAATTTACAATTTGCACCGGGGAGCATATAAATCAGCCCGGCCAAGCATGACTGTCACTTCGGGTTTTCCGTCTCTTGAATTTTATAAAATAAGTAGTTTCTGTTTTCTTGGGGTAAAGGTGCAAGGTAAAAGATAGTTTAGTTAGACCCTCTTTAGGTACTAAAACCAGAAATTCAAGAGTTAATTCAAAAGTTTGTAGTTAAATAAAGTAAATAGTTAAATTAAAGATCATTATTAGTTACTGTTCGGTGTACAATTGAAGAATGCTTAGCAGATAAAAGAATTAAGTCACTGGTATGAAATAATAAATTGTTCTATTCTGGTAAACTTCTGCGCCAATACGGTAAATGGTTTGAATAAGGACACGTGAATAGTTTATTTATTTATTTTTATTTATTAAAAACTTTATTGCACAAGAAATGAACAAAGGGTGGACTTAATGCTAAAAGCATTTTCTGCCAGTCAACCTCAAGGTCATGCAGAAAGAAGGCAATGGGTTTAGTTTAGTAAATTGTCCTCTACTGGTTAAATACTGAAACTAATTTTGCATGCTAAATTTTGTGAATGAATAAACGTTATTTCTTATGAAAATGAAGTTCTTTAAACCTAATGACCCAAGAAATGATGACGGTGCGGCTCAATGCGCCGCTATTATGAAAAACTACGTAGCTCGTACAATTTCATTTTAAAGGTTTCTTAGAAAAAGTTACGATACGGAACTTATAAAACAAAAGGGTTCCCATTTACTTCCAGTTAAGTGTACATCACAAGACCAGAATATCGAACGGTAACTTTGAAATGTAAAAGGCGCTTTGTTGGAGCTTTAAATTGAAAATCCTCGTGGAAGTTTGCACTGGATACTAACTTGAAGACTCGCAGATCGGATAGCAAAGTAATTTTATATTTGACGACAGCT
Source organism: Pyrausta despicata (assembly GCA_963921415.1). NCBI lineage: Eukaryota > Metazoa > Arthropoda > Insecta > Lepidoptera > Crambidae > Pyrausta > Pyrausta despicata. The sequence continues at coordinate 12,056,820 of OY992855.1, read as the reverse complement.
TTGGTCAAGTGGTCTGAGGTTCAGACTACAAAACCGGCTGTCGCGGGTTCAAATCCTGCTAGGGGAAAATTTTTGTGTGATGAGCACGAGCATTTGTACCTGAGTCATGAGTAAATGTATTTAAGTATTTCTATGCGTTATTATAGCCACAATAGCACAAGCTAACGCTTAGTTTGGGGCTAGGTGATTGGTGTGTTCGTTGAAACAAATTATTATTATTATAAGACATCTAGTCAGACTTAGGTTTATTTAAATTTTTTTTTTAATTTAACCAGTGTATCCAAAAAAGTATTTTTTAAAATATTTATGTAAAAAAATTAAAGACGCATGATTTTAAACTTCATTGAGTTTGTATTAACGAACTGTCGAAAAAGAGTTTATTTATTGATTTTAAGGCTCAAGTCACATTTGGGCATACTATCGCCGAAAATCATGATTGTCAATGATTGAGGCCCGGGGATTGGTTAAACTTGAGACGCTTAGAAGCGTGTCGTGGCGACAGAAATTCCCGTGACCTGAGCCTAAGAATAACACAATTTGAACTGTTAAGAGAGGTAAAAAGGAGACACTAATCCCAATAATATTATGTCTACACGCAATCTACCCGTCACATATTCTTTTTATAAACATCAAAATACATAACACTTTAAAAATTTTTTTTGGCTCCGGTCATCATGGAGGATTCGAACCCCCGACCCTTGGAAGTCCGGTCCAATGCTCTTAGGACTTCCAAAGGTCGGGGGTTTTTAAAGTGTTATGTTGTTGCGAATTTAAAAAAAGAGTTGTGAACGCAAAAAGTACTTAATAAATAAAACATCAAAATATGCCCATATAATCAATCGACGCCGAGACTTATGATCCGACACTAAGCAAGATACTTCAGCTTCATCAATATCTCTCTGTCTGTGCCCCAGAATTGAGATAAACGATCCACCGAATAGTGCTGAGGATCAAATCCAATTTGCAGAAGGCAAATTGAGGAGGGCTACAGGTGATGGAGCATCGGAACCTTTATATTGATGTGTAAGGTGTATCGCTAGAAGGATGGCAGGTGTTAAGTTTTCTGCGTGAAATGTTCCGTCTGTTGCCAAAGTCACAGTAATTTTCTCTTTTTCGGTGTGTTAAATTTATCTGGTAGGGTGATATCTTCATTGCTTTATCTTTTTACATATATTATTTGAGTGAGAGCATTCCTTTCCCACCAGCCTGTGTCGCGGTGCTAGGGCCTAAAAATATGATTGCGGTACCGTAAAATATCTCGGCGAGTAGACTGGGCCAAAACTCTAACATTGGTTTGAACTTGAACGCGGACGAAATCGCGGGCGACCGCCCGCGACTTATCACATATTGTAATCTATGGATTATTATTGTAACGAGACATTTCAGACACTGCAGGACTTTTTTGCTCTTTTCATGGACTTGATTGGATATTAAGTTTTGATATGTTAACAGTAGTACAAGTAGGTTGTACATGCGGCTCCACGTCAAGCTACAAATTTTCGTCAAAATCAAGAAGGCGTATAAGCATTAAATACCGCAGTGATTGACGTGTGGCCGCGCGTACAAGTATTTTTGGTTATACGTAGATACGTAGGTATATTAAGTACATACTTGCAAACGCTATCACTCAAATAATAAATATAAGTTTTGTTGCATAAAAAAAAAATTTAATCTACCTTGGGTCACAGAGAAAACAAGCTGAACCTGCTCCACGAAGCACCATTCATCATGATGTCTCATTAGTATCATCTTAAAAAGCAGAACGATCGTGGTAAAAATTATCAGTCTCATCAAATACAATCTAATGAAATTTCATGCTGCCTATTAAATAACAATGATTAATTAGTTGCACGCTCAACGACTAAGTTCTGCGGTCATCGATTACGGGTTAGTTTGCTAATTGACTGAATTTGCATAATTTACTGACGTCACATGTAGAGCGAGATAAATTACAAAGTGGACACCTGAATTAATTTTGTAATTATGATGCCATTTTGCAGATGGACGGTATAATGTGACTGATATTGGGGCTTTGATGTACAAAATTAGGTCACTCCTAAAAATAACAAGTCCACGAAATTTTCGTTTAACACAGCCAGTAAAAAAATAGTTAAAAAACAAAAAAAGAAACACGCTTTTATTGCTTTCTAAAAAAGAGAAAATAATTTCTGAGTGTGATAATGGAGAACTCTTGTCAAATTATTGTGTGTTTCAAATTAATGCGATTTCTGGAAGTTGGTGAAAATTGAGCTCAAAGTTTCCGTTACATACATACATTTATACAGCCCGAGCTAATCAAAGCGTGTTAAATACAGCTAGTTTACCTTACCCGCATGAAGTATGGTTGGATAGATTTGACAAAAAACATACCTAGCCCTAGGGCGTCTACCGGCGAAATGGACTGAAAAGCCTTATTATCAAGCTGGAAGCAGGCCACTTATAAGTATCTTAAGCCTCGTCTAGGAAATAGAACTAATTATTATTTATTTAGCTTTCTATATCTAGCTATGGCGTCGTCCTACGTCAGGGAGGCAAAGCGACAAGTCCGATGCGATGCAAAGCCACCAATACTTCACTTCACTACGCCTTGTGCCAATGTCAATGGCGTCTCGTCCCTTTGTCGCGTTGCGTCGCTTTCATAGGACAAGTAAAACGTTTCATTTTGTCAAATGCAATCCAAAAGTTACTCTGTCGTTATCAAAATTAATAACCCAATTCCGTTAGAACATCTAACGCGTTGTAATCAAAGCGCAATGCAGCGCTATTAGCCGAACGTGTGAACTAATGTACTAATTAATCAAATTCGCACTATAATTTTCTCTCGCGAACTTCAACGCGGGAGAGAATTTAAAGTTGTTCGTGAATGCACAGTGAATGAAGAGTCAGTAGATTCTTTTAGTTCCAAATCTATAAAATTTTGTGAAATCTTGTTCATTTTAAAAGATTTGGAATGTCACGAAAACGGTTATGCTTATAACAGGTATGATCGTTGTGATTCGACCGCAATTTGAGTCACATTTCGATGTTATGTAATGAAACTAGACAATATAAATGTTTTCTGCTCACCAAAATAAATGTTGCATTATTTAAAGATGCTTAGAAGTAGATCAAAAATTGGATGTCTCGTTACCGTGCCTATTTTTGGTTTTGTGTGTGGCAAACTGGCGATGTTCGAACAATCTGCTTAAAAACTTAATTTCATTTAAATTTCTTACCATGAACAAGTAATAAGGCTACTGTATTTACACCCATTTGTACAAAACTGCGCATAATGCATATTGCAGTGGTGCAATTATGTTCCCAGAGAGCGTTTATAGAGATTTAATTTTACAGTGAATTTATTAAAGTATAAATTGTTATGAGAGAACGTCATGTAAATAAAGTTCTGTTGAAATAAATAAAAATATTGTCAATAGATGCGTTAAAAAAGACAAATCGGCCAACTTACGGCAATTTTTATTTATTATTTTTGCTTTATTGCCCGACAAAACTATGAACAAAAGGTGGACTTAACTCATTATTATATTATTAAGTTACTTGGATACCTAGCTTATAAATAAAAAACCTTTGTAATATCTAAGGAATATACGATTTTAATAACGGACATGGTAAAACTGTAGTTTTTTTTATTATTTACAATGAAGTCTGCGGTTTATAAAGCCTAAGTCATATTTCAAAGTATTAATTATTGGACATGCATTTCAATCTTAAAAGTTGACTTCAATACGGATTTTCACTGCGCAAAGTTAATCTTAAAACGCTCATATGCCAAAAATTGCTTACCCATAGCGTGGAATATCAAAAATTCTGCAAAACAAGCGCACTCTAGCCCTCGTATGCCTTCAATGTACATCACAAAACGGAACATCAAGGTAGTCACTCTTGTAACTTTGATTAATGTGGATAAGGGCGGTTTTGCAACAAGTTTGTGTAGTTCGATGTGCTGGTGGATGTATGAGGGAAGCCCTCTTACCTACCCTTCGGTGTACAGGCAATTTAGATCGTATCCGACCCGGTACGGATCTAATAACGCGAACAAACACACATACAAACACCGTTGATTGCTTACGAATTATTAACAATTTTGTCTGACGATGATCTACCGTCGTCGTGAGAATGGCAGCCGTTGGGTTTTGAAAAACAGGTTTCGAAAGCCGGAATAGGTTCTTTAGATAGAGTACGGATCTGTCAAGTAACTACTTAACCTTCAGAATTCAATTTATTAAAAAAAATTAAAAGTTTAAAAATTGGCGGTCTGTATCACTATTTATTAATCAGAGTCTTATGAAAGAGGCAAACTCGGGTATTACTTGACAAAAAGTGAGTCGGTTTATATAAATGAATAGTAAAATAACGTGAGATTAAGTTTTCAACTTTAACAAGAATACAGACAAATAGTCGACGTGACCATTATGAGGACTTATCTACATCGTCATTTTTAGTCTTAATATTGAGGAATTTCTAACTTAAACATTTAAACCAAATATTTTTCTGCATTTCCTCGTGGTTGACTGATAGAAAACCCCTCCCGACAATTGTGTCACGGCTCATAGAGTTTTAATAAATAAACCTACAACATGTCATTACTCGTACATTTCTTGCATGATAACTTTACACGGTTTTAAATATTATGTAAAACTTATTTTTTTCTTTGTTTTCATTATCAACCTGATCTTTGCATTTAAAAGTTCAAGGACACTCTTGAAGAGGCAGCAAAATTCAACGAAGAAAAAGTCGCGTTTATCTGACTTAACATAAACTGTAATTTCCAGTCACCAAACGTTCTTGGGAAGGAAACGTAAGGTAAGGTCACCAAATAAGGCCTACCTTAATTTTATTATTATCTAACAAGCAGGTTTATAATAAAAATGCACTAATAATTTGGAATACTTATATTTATTTATTAAACTTTGTAATAAATGAAACAAAATTGCTTTAAAAACAAAAATAACACTTTTGTGGACACAAATATCTAAAATGACACTTTGGCCTTATTAGGAACTCTGTGTCATAATAAAGCCTTAATAAAAACAAATAGGTATTTAACTTCTTAATTAATACAAAACGTTGTCTATACTTATATTAAACCTAATGAGATCATATTAATTACTTTTGGTTATTTTAGATCAGACTTAACGAGTTTCTTATCATATAAATATAGTATATTACTCAGCATTTTTCATCTTATTTTTTGAACAATCTCCTGAACAGTAAAATATTTTATCAGCGGGTGTGAGTCCAACACACAGCTCATGATACCAAACGCCACAAGTAAGACATTTTCGCATATCATCAACTCTATCTTCTTTACAAGCTGGACAGTACCAAGAAGGTGTATTATAGCGACGTTTTGGTTCAGCAAATGCAGGTTGTGCAGATGTGTAGCCAGTAACTGACGCTGATTTTGGTGTCTTTGTGTTATTCTTTGTCATGGAAGAAGTGCCAGGACCATCTTCTACTATAAACGATGATACTGTAATCTGTGATGTGGAATTCGAAGCATTGTCACCAAACAAATCTTTTGTTACCTCTTGAGCCCTGTAATTCAGAGACTTCTTGCGTGGAGCAGTCACTTTAACTTTAAATTTCGGAGTTGGTAAAAAATCATGAATCTCACACTTAGTTGATTTATTGTTTATCTTATGTGGAGTTCCAGCATTTGGATTGTCTTTTGAGAGCAAGGACAGTGGTAAATTCTCAGTATCTGTGCCTGAGCTATCTGAATCTTCTACATTTGCAGTAGAAATTTCTTGTTCCCCCAATCCATCAGATAAGACAGCAATATTCTCATTGTTTGTAGGATTTGGAAGTTCTGACAACGCAGAGGGCGCAAACGCCTCTTCAGGAATAGCATCTGGGTTATATGGGTACAACCCTGTAGCGCGAAACCCATTCGAGATATTAGTAATTGTCATGCATTTCGGCCATACTTGTGATAGGATGACATTAAAGCTCGTTTTATTGATTGTTCGGTCGGGATGCTGACTGATGTATTTAAGCAACTCTTGGTCCCAATGGTGCTCGAAAGAACGATAAACAGATTTATCCATGGGTTGTAATTCATGAGTGGTATTTGACGGCAGACAATATAAAGTAATGCCACATTTTTCAGCTTCCTCGACAATAGTAAAGTCAAGGTGGCATTTAGCACCATCAAATATAAGGAGACATGGCCCTTGTGTTCTGTATTTATGCAAATGATTTATAAACTGTATGAAAGTTTCTGTCGTCATACTTCCTTTTGGCGTCATCTTCACCAGAGAGCCTGATGGTAAATTATCTTGGAATTCCGGCTTTAATCTCTTGCCTTTGAACAGTATCATTGGCGGAATAGCTGATCCTAAAGCATTTCCGCAGCCCACCACAGTTACACTTTCAGCATGTTAATTCGCTATTTGATGAACTCTCTTTCTCCCTTTGGCTGTCAGAACTTCCTGCTGATGGTGCAAAGATATGCGGCAATTTTTTTCATCGATGTTGTAAATGCTCTCAGGTTTATGTTCAATCCCAAGTCTATCTAGCACGCTTTTGTATTTGGAAAAGTGATCGCTAACAATATCTTTATTTAATTTTTGAGCACGAGCTGGATTCATCATCTGTGCTTTACGACGCGCTAACTCAGGGTGTCGTTTAAGAAATAATCTCAACCATTTCTTCCCCGCGACATTTTTGGCATCATTGAAAGTGTTTGGAATTTTCTTAATTTTACAGAAAGAAAAAGCCTGTACGCGCAACATCTTTGAAGTCATCGGCACTCCAACATCTGCCAAACGTATGATTCTTCTAACTAGTCCAGCTTCTTGTTCTGTTGTCAATATAGCCGACCGACCTAGCTTTCGTGCAGTCGAACCACTCTCTAAATGGTTGCGTAGGGTTCTTCTTGGGATGTTGTATCTAGCTGCAGCAGCATATGTAGATAAAATACCCCTTTGTACCATTTTAACAGCGTTTTCCATCTGTTGCGAAGTCCATGGAGCCCTTTTTTTCCTTGTGGTAGAAGCTGGTGATCCGTTTTCCATAATGTTACTGAAAACAAGGGTTTCCCATTTTACTACGATACTTTTCTAACTGACATACAACATTGTCCTAATAAGGCCTGTACCTGTGCCTTTAAAAGGCCTATACATTTTTTTTATAGGCTTTATTAGGGCATAACTCATGGGTAAACTAAACAACAATTATATGGAATACACCGATATAACAACTTTTTCACTTATATAAAGAGATGGCTAAACGTATAGTAATCCTATAGACAAAACACAATACACCATGTACGAATAAAAATGAAAATACTTACTGTTTTTTGTGCCAGAATTTTATAAAAACAAGCTTGCGCTCCGCGTCGTGGCTGTTTTCGACTGCAGGTCCTAACACGTTCGCGGCAGGAGCCGCTTGCTGTGCTTGTGTGCGTTAGTTAATATAGACGCACACTTCTACAAACATTGGCGGCCATTTGAAATCGTTTAGCGGGAAATTTAAAAACTAGGCTTTATTAGGGCATAGGCTTTATTTGGGTCACCCACCTTACATTCCCGGGAACTCAGACAACTGAAATCAGAAGTCGAAAAATAAACAAGCCATTCAACAACCGATACCTTGAAAAATAAATGAAAATTTTAACCGTCAGTTAACTCGTATCTAGATATTTATTTTTCGCAAAGTACGCTGAAATAGTGCTGTTAGATTAAGGAATTTGTAAAACATAAAGAAACTTAATAAAGTCGATGCAAAATCTAATTTAATAAAATCTTATAATAACTTTGTGAGAGAATTGACGTACAAATATAATTTCTACTCATGACATTTAAATAAATCAATTAATCAATAATTTCTCCATAAATGTATTAATATTAAACTTTTGCATGCTATTTTATATGGCTAAATAGGTCAAAGCTCTATTTTATGTATTTACTCGTACCCTATTTAAAAGCAAATAAAGAAATTTGAATTTGAATTTGGATGGACAGTAACAATGACTCAATTTTTCTACCTATTCAACCTACCACATGACTTAAAGGCGGACAGATTTGACAAGGAAGTGTATAATTTAGGCGGTCTTACCGCTAAGAGCGATTGCTACGCAAACGGTTCGTGAAGATAATCTGAACAAAAATTTTCTATTATCCCAGGATAACTAGAAGACTTAAAAAGTTTGTATAAAAAAAAACGATTTGTTACAGAGCGCGTCAACTTATTTTAAGTTCCATATAGCTAATTAGTGCATATTTTAAAAAAATAAGAAAAAATAAATATGCGGTATCTATAGGCTAGATGAGTCTGTACATCTCCGGCCGTGCCAAGGAGAGCTAAATAGATATTTTATCACTTTAACGGCCGTTACTTTTAGCTCTTTCCGAACGATATTGTGACTTGTTTTGATGTTTTATTTTTATGGAATGATACCGCCTGTGACGATACTTTTGTCACTCGAAGCGACGATTTAAACAGATCAAACAGATGCAAAACAAATCAGTTTGTTAAAAATACAATTTCGTGATATAAAGACTTATCATTCTGAAATAAAAAACGTAAAACCAACGGTATCAAACCATTATGCTAAGGCGCTCATTTAATTACATTCTAATGTTTTTAATACTGCCCCCAACATCAAAGACGACCGTTACAAAGTCTAACGAAAAGATATAAGGTCAAAGGGAAACGGCTAGCCATAACATTGTGGGCATAATTCGCGCGTTTTTTCGTCCGCTCAACGGTCGTCCCCTGCTTTTTATACAATGCTTCCTTCCTTGAGGACTCCGTTACTGTAATTGCCATTTTCGGGACCATGAATAAAACATCTGCTAAGATTCGCAGTATTTGATTGCGGTGTCTTCCCGAGATGTGCAGGCTCTTCATCACTCCGAAACAGTCAGCAGGAAAAGTAGGTTATTGACGGTTCTGTTACAATTTACTTATTTGTCCCGTTTTAGGACGAAAAAAGTTTTACGATTATTGTGCACAGATGTAAACCAATTTATTAGAAAGCTTCTAACTCATCGCATGTGTTCATTTTCTTAACGGAGGAATTGAAAATGATTCATAATAAGTTATTTCATTTATTAGAAAACTCCACAGCTTATTTGCAGTTCAAGTTTGTTGATCAAATTCTTAAAATAAATTCAGCCAATAACAGCGTTAAGTAAGCAAAATTGTTAAGCTAAGTAAAAAATATTATCATTTTATAAGTGTCAGATAATATTTAATTTAATAAACATTTTTTTTAATACGACAAACAACGTTGCGCAACATTTACCGTGACTCTTACTGACTGCATTAAAAAAAACATTTAATTATTCTTATTGCTTCCATTTGACCTAATACTCGTAGTAAATAAAATTACACGCGTATATATATTAGTACGTGACCCCTTTCGTAATTGATTCGGGTTCCTTACATTAATTGTTTCCATTCCAACAAATGTAACAAATTGGACATTAGCATGCGATGCATCATTTTAACCACATCAAAGCTATATTTTGATGGAGTTGGTTGATAACAATGAAATTGAAGTGTACTCGTATTTTGAAAACCATTATTGTTTTTATATATTATTTATATATGATATACATCAATGGATGTTTTCGTAAAAATCAATAAAATATATCCATTACTTTGACTTGTGAAAAGCAACCTTATTTACAAAGACAAGTTTTAACCATCTACTTTGTATCAACTGATAAGAAAGTTAGATTTTTTTATGTTAACCTCGAATGAAGTCAAAATGAAAAAAAAAAACATTTTCAAGGCGGTGTTATTGCTAAAAGAATTTCGGCCAATACTTATTGATAGAAGAATATTATAAGAACAATATGCTGTAAGATTTGGATTGAATAACATCGAGAAAGATTTGAGGAAAATCAAAAAATTTAGTCTGAAAATTTTTCCTTTTATGACGAGGATATTTAAAAAATGAAACTTTTTAAGCTGATTTTAGACTAGTGAAACCTCCTAATTACATATTTTAAATAACTTATGTACTTACTTATATACTTATTACTACCTAATGTTTTTTAAGCATTAAAAACCCTTAACCATAGACCGGAAAAGGTTTAATATTTAATAATTTTAGCACATAAATAAGGTAATATAAAAAAAAAACAATTTTTTTATTATAAAAATGCTTTTATTTAGCTTCACCTTTCCCGTGTCTGTCTGTGATCAAATCTTGCAAGCTCAAATTCACACACTTTTTAGTGCCTAAATAAGCTGAAATTTTTAAGCTTTAAGCGGAACATATAGTTAATTTGTCTCCAAATAGGTATTTGACAAGACAATTTTAAGTCCAATTTAACTTTAAGTATTCTTAAATTGAGATATTTATCACCCGACAATCAAATGTTTCCGTATTCTTTATACCGTCTGAGTCTAGAGCTCTTCAATAATGGGTACCCTGATTTCTCTATTATCAACCCCTTGTTTATATTTAATTTCGCCTTGGAGATGGAGTTACTCTGCATGTCAGATATTAATTGTTACGGTTTGAGCTTGCCGATAGTATGTCACATTGATGTAATAGCTTACTGGATGTGCCTCGTCAGTAAATTAAGGGTTTCCTTAGCTTTAAGTAACGTTAAAGCTACAACTGCTGCCGTGCAAGTATGTAGGTTTAAAGATCTTTATTCTCATACGAAATTTACATTTCATTTATAATGAGATACAAAATTTTAAAAATTAAATAAAAACAATTTTAGCCGGTACTCGACTCTATATGTAATTTAAGCTTATTTTTAAAAGTATTTATGCTTTCACACTCTTTGATGGTATTTGGTAGATTATTAAATAGCTGTGCTCCCTCAAATACCACTGTCCTTTACCATAGTTTGTTCTAGGCGCTCTAATTGTACTTTATTTTTGAATCGAAGATTGTGGGGGTTATTTTTTGTACTCAAGTTTATACTACTCTTGATAGACTTTAAAAAATGTTATTTACAAGAACGCATGTATTAAATTCGTACAGAATCTCTGGACAGAATATGTCTGATCGTAACTATACATAGCAGTTTGTATTTTGCTCGCTGCAATTGAGCGGAAATAATCATCGCCATATAGGGCGGTCACAGAAATCGGTGTGTATTGTATGCACCAGATACTGGAACCACGAAATAACTAGCACCTTAACGCTTTATCCCTCGGTATTATTGGCGTAAGAGTAGTGTAAGATATAATTCTGAATCTGACGAACTCCACCAACACTCTATATTCACTACCTTAAAGATCACAATATCTTGCTCACATTTAAATCCGAAATTCTAAAATGTCTATTTTATATTTAATTTGATGGAACATAGATTCATATTTTTTCCAACGAGAATCAATCATTGATGTAGCAGTTTGACTGACACAGTTTACATAACTGTCATTTTCACAAGTAATAAATTGGTCATGTATCAAACCCTTTTTTATATCTAGTAATGACTTTTTAATGGAAATAAGTAAATTGATTTAGCATCATGGACTTTAATGAAAAGTGTGTGGTATAAAATCAAACTACAAAACTGGTAAACATTTTCTGATCGCGTCAGTATGACTAGTGGAGCTTAATCTTCGCCTTCCCGAATGCGGTCGACGTTTCCACGCCGCGAGCCGTAAGTCCCGCGCCACGCGGCGTCCACCGGCAAGTGCCTTTATATAGACAGCCGATGGTCACTGCTATTGGCCCTTGTCTAAGGCCTTACTACAAAAAAAACATATTTTTTTTTATGACACAATCAGCACGCCAAGGTAAAAACTTTGGCATATTATGCGCGTCTATTGAGGGCGATGAATTTCGTAGCGTTCTGTGCCGTCGTTTGAACGCGTGATCGCTTAGACGGATATCGTTTCTCGTAGTAGGCCTTCTGGTGCAGGGGAAAATGTTTACAGTGGAATTTATAACGGCTAGAGAAAGTACAGCAAAAAAAGGCTTATGCAACGCTTACTGATGGATAAAGTGTAACGGCACCCTCAGAAAGATAACTAGAAACACTGTGAATAGTGACACGCTATGACTTGCTTCGTCTTAGCTTGCTTTACCCTCAATTGCAGCTCTACTACCTATCAAGCGGAAAGCATAAATGTCGAATCTAGTAGAGCTTAATCTCCGTTTATCCGAACGCGGTCGACGTTTCCACGCCGCGAGCGGTAAGTCCCGCGCCACGCGGCGTCCGCCCGCAAATTCCTTTTGATGGACAGCTGCGGCCCAAACCGAATGCAGTGTAGGGCGCAGCGGGTTTTATTTTTAAATAAAAATGCAAATTTTAATCATAATTACCACGATTACCTACGCCACTGACTGATGATGACGCCGTCGATGATGACGATATAGCCGATAAGTGTTTGCTAGTTCGTTATTTCAGTACCCTCCGAAGGAAATTTACTCCCATTACCTTAGGATGAGCTTGGATAATGCTGATTACATTCAATACCATTTCTGCTTTGAAGCAGAAAGCGTGGTGTTAGAATTGTACTAAGTTCATCTAGTGAAATTGCGGTGAATGCCTGTGGCTTCCAGGCCTACGGTGAAACCGCCACGCCCCCGACTCACATGGCACCGGAGGGCACCGTCAGGTTTTTAGTGGGTAGTGGAATCTATATCTGAGTCCCACATAACCCCCAGCTGCCCCCGCGGATGGTGGGTATGCGTAATAGCATTTTCCTAATGATAAAAAAAGGTTCATCTAGTGAAGCTAACTCCATCTATACGAATGCGGTCGACGTTTCCACGCCGCGGTAAGTCGCGCGCTACGCTGCGTCCTGCCGCAAGTGACGAGTGCCATATGATTGACAGCCGCGGCCCGCGCTATTCGCGGTGTCTGGTGCAGCGGAAAATATGACATTTGACTGGAATCTGCTACGATTTCAGAGGTAAAATTGTGTATTTGTACACATAAGAGAACAAAAATATAAGCGTCAAGCAAATGGTCATTGCGGCGTAACGCGCCTTCGAAAGAAGAACTGCAAACTGAGACCTGGGCCCTTAGACAAAGTTAGAGATAGAGTAGAGCGTCGACTATCCGTACATCGGTCAACCGAACGACCGCTTAACCGAACGACAATCCTGGATGTTCGTTCGGCTGATGTAGCTAATATACCGCAAAAGTAAAACTTTTGACTTCATGACTAATAAAATTCACAAATGAAAACCTACTCGTTAAAAGTGTAACAAAAAAGTTGACTTTGCTTAATTGCCTTGCGTTGGCTAGGAAGTAGTAGTACCTATGAAAATAAGTATTTAATTCAGTTATGGATAAATATGTATGGCTGTTTCCGTACAGCTCGATTAACCGAAATATTCGGTTTTCCGAATACCCATGTCCCTCAAACGGTTCGGATAATCTACGTTCTATACATTGCACACTTCGTTTGTCAAAACGTATAACCTTTATACTCGACAGCACTAAACCATGTGAGTTCTTTTTAAAATTTTCATGTTTTTAACAAACAATGTCGATGGCGAATTTCGCTACCGCAAGTTTCTTTTGATAGACAGCCGCGGCCTTCAGGTGCAGCGGGATTTTTTTATTTTGACTGGAATTTTCGTTTAATTGCAACGATATTTGCGGTTAAATGGTTTGGATTAAAAGAGCTTTATACCGGTAACAGCAACAGAAGCTAATTTTTGATAGTGTTTTTATTTTCACTACGCCCTTTATTTGAAAATAGCCTGTTATTTTTAATCATCGTCGGCAGTTTTATTAAACTGTATACTCTTAACGGGTGACAATCTATAACGCCAATATAAAAGTAACAAAAAAAATAGAAGTTGTTTTAAGATTTTCTGTTTTTTATGAAAAGAAGGGTTTTTTATCTGGAATAGGTTTGCTCTTGACCCAAGGCTAAGCCCAACGAGGCTAAGACAGAGACTACGATGGAGCGAGCTCGCCTAGAAGATGCCTGTTCACTCTAGCTTTGAAAATTTCAAGGTTGTAATTGCAGGGAAACACTAGAAACAGGGATAACAAATATTCGTATTTCTTTAAAAGGCCTCATCGTAAAATTGTTTTTGTTAATTATAAAGATATAATAAGGACCATTTTGTTGCGTGGAATATAATTTGAATGCACCGTAAATATTTCTGTAAATTGGTCATAAAATCTAAATGTCATGTTGATGGGCCAGGAATAAAATTTCGCACAACAACACTTGTATTCCTTTAACAGACATGTTTCAGCTTTCATGCATCAAATTCCCAAAAGTTTGTATTATATGCCCATTCATGGTAAATGAAAAGCTTTACTGTGGTATATTATGTCGCTTACAATACATAATATTTATAGATAATCAATTGATTTGTACCAACACTAGTCTGTTTTCATCAAACAACATGTTTTCAACATTCAATTCAATTCGTCAAGTCACTGGACATCGATAGATAATTATTTATTGCACACAGTAAAATACATGAAATCCTTTTATTTTATTATTAATGTACAAGCAACGCGATCTCTTGGTCGTCCAAAAACATGCGTTTCGTTCGTTTATCAAACTATTATTACATTAACATTTATCAAATTATTTGTATTTTTTTTAATAATAATAATAAATAATAATACTAATAATAAGCATAGGTATAACGGTATCTCATAAACGTATACACGGAATATCAAGGTGCGGCATCTAATTGCTTAGCGATGGGGACTATTTTGAAACAATAATGTGTCTAATAGTTTGTAAACGACTGAATTAAATAGATACAAGACGACTAAATTTGTGAGTTCCTGTAATCTCGGGAACTATTGAACCGATTTCAAATATTTCACCATTAGAAAACTGCGTTCTACGAAAGTTCTCTAAGCTATGGTACAGTGTAAGTATTATTATATCTGTGGCTATGGTATGGAGATTTTAATTTGCGCGGACGATGTCGCGGTGGCTCATCGCTAGTTCCAAACACAGTGCGCTTCTCACATGCTAATTATGCTTGGACACGGGTTCGTTGCAGAGTATTAAGTCAACGTTACTCGGCCTTTGATATGTACACATACGTTTGAATTCTGCTGCAGTACTTTATTAGCTGGATTCGGTTCAGCTCAAATAACTGTTCTGCGCTAATGTGTAAGATTTGTGTTTTGCGCTGTATTGTTGGGATTCACGCTATTCACAAATGAGTAAACAACATCAAAACAGTCACCATTTACAACATTGACAAAATATCATTTTTAATTTACTTTGATTTCAAATCACACTGTGAATGTTTGTCTGTCAATCACGCTGAAACTACTGAACGGATTTTGATAAAATTTGGTAAACAGACAGGGCATGAGCTGACTTGGGTAATAGAATACTTTTTTATCCCGATTAAATACTCTCTTGGGATTAACAAGGAATCGTGGAAAGATTTTTTTTTTCTTAAAACAACGGGACGGACAACGTCTGCGAGGCCTTCTAGTAAGTTATATACACAAAAAACCCTTTCGAATAGCCAATACATTCTAATCTTAGCTCTGATCAACTTCCGAATTTTACTTGCAGATTAAATCAATAAACCTAAATATGAAACAGCTTTTCAAATTGACTCTGAATTTCAAAATAATTCGCTCCGTACAACAGCTCAGGCAAACCGACAAAGCTCATTTAAAATGCACAGATATTATTCGTTCGTATTTTTACAAATGCTGAAACAAGCTAGCACGAATAACCCGAAACTACTACTGTATCATTGAGAGTTAATACGAGTACGATCAATATCCGATCTCCATGTATCGGATATATTTTGAGATTCGACGGGCTGAGAGCCGGCGCTTGCCGTGACGACAGCTGTCACTACAACCGAGCGAATCAAATTATCCTCTGAATTTTGTCACATTGCAGTGTTCTATTTTTATTATTTTTAAATTCAAGCGACCGTTCGTTCAATGTGTCTACATTTTCTGTTGATCGAATTGACGTAAGTGTACTGAAGTAGCAATAATGTTAATATTTGAGTTTATATTTTTAGGTTCAGAAAAAAATCAACTTTTTATTAACCCAGTCATAGATTTTAATAATCTATTCTAGGATTCGATTCCTACCGGTTTTAAAACATGTTTGAAATACAGGAAAAAACGTATCAGGTAGTACTCACCGCAAAAAACCTCAACCTTTTTTTATTTGTCATTTATGATGTAGAATTGTTATCAAAGTTTACTTAACTCGCATTTCGGATCGCAAACGAAACCTTCAGAAAGCAATGGGTAAAGAGTAAAGACCACGAAATCAAATGCACTGAAACTTTTCATCCGTGCACATATTCAGATCCAAAACTTTGTCCAGCACAAAAGTGATCGTGATCCTGTAAGTTTGCAGGCCTTATGAAATAATCAAACGGTGGCAAGCTCAGACTCGGGTTATCAATAATGTATGAGTTTCGAGCGACAAAGTATGAAGACAAACAGGACGTTTGTAGGGTGGTTCATTTGCACGTACCAATAGAATTGAACGTTGCTCACATGTTGTGGATTGGGTGCAGTTATGTTAGTCGGTGACAGCGATTCCGGGTGACATGTACAGTTACGTAATAAATCATTATTTTTTTATTATCAAATAGTTCGTAGCTTCGATCGATTTTTCACTCATACGAACCGAGCGCTTCTCATCTACTTTCCTGATGCGCACTGCAAAAGAGTGGAACTCGCTTCCTTCGTCAGTGTCTCTCTGCAATTACAACCTAGGAATTTTCAGAGCTAGAGTGAACAGGCACCTAGGTGAGCTCGCTCCATAGTAGACTCAGTCTTTGTTTCGTTGTGTTTAGTCTTTGGCCAAGAGCAAACCTATCCCAAATAAAATAAAATAAACAATTTCGTGGTTTGGGAATCAAAATAAGCCGTCTGCTATCTATCTTATCAAATCACGCTGGACGACTCTTGTAAGTTCTACTTAATTTACAATTTAATTACTGTAATAATTTAATTATTTTTATGATTCACGTCATCTGCTAACTGGTTATACGAAATTACGGTTTTGCAGCACAAGTATTGAATCCATCTCTTTTGCCTTTTTTTGGTTGTGATAACATCAACTTAACCCACATTACCCGCTGCGCCTATCCACCGAACACAAGCCACTTCACAGTGGAGCTTGGTCGCCGAGCAGTCGCGACCAGGCGTGCCTCGCATGGCTAATAGCAAGCGGATTCAATGAAAGTATTGTTCGAAACGAAAAACGAACACCGAGGTGAAGAAAAACACAACGCCTTTCAAACCGAGAACAGTTGTCTTCTCCGCCGAATTGAATAACTTTCTGCATTGTTACAACGCCCTCTCCAAGGATCCCTTTTAGCATGTTCGGATAAAATCCACAGGATATGCTTTGGATAACAAGCGCGGGTATATTCGCCTGATTGTGTCCCTTGTGCTTTTCTTTGAGGAAATACGCGAACGTACATTTTTGCGATGTAAATGGAGTAACACAATGTGATAACATATTTGTCAGAAATAATGTAGGACAGGGAACTATGTACTTGTTGCTAGTCAAAAATACGTTTCCAACGAACCATACATACTTACTTACATACACTAATCCGTTTCGCTAGTACATAATGTAGAGTTTTCTAGAATCTTAATACAACTAGCCGGTGCAATTTAATAATTGCAACATTTATGGAATAAATAAAAATAAGTTTCTTGGATATCGGTCTCAGATGCCTACCTTCGGGACCAACCAAAATTGACAGCATTCATTTCTCCGACCGGACAAACAAATCATTCTTAATACATAACGAATAGATTAATAAATCCAACAAGCAAAATGTGGTCCTAATTAGTATGCCGTGATCTTCACATCCTAAAAGAGTTGGTATCTTAAGATATGAAATCTTAAAAAGAACTGAGGATCTATTCCGACAAACGGACAGCGACAGCACAAAAATAACCCCTCAAATTTTCGACCAATATCTATCTTACCGGTTCTAAGTAAAATTTTTGAAAAGATTATATTCAATCAGCTACTATTTCACTTCACATCAAACAATTTATTGCATAATAAACAATTTGGCTTTACAAAGGGTCGCAGTACTGCTGATGCTGGAGTCGCTCTGTTGAAACATATATTTGATGCCTATGATAGTAAGCATGATGCTGTGGGAATTTTTTGTGACCTCTCTAAAGCGTTTGATTGTGTTGACCATGAGACCCTGTTGAGAAAACTACGCCATTATGGTGTATCAACTGATGCATGTAACTTATTTAATTCATATCTCACTGAGAGAACACAAAAGGTTTCTATCAATGGAGCAGAGTCTCCTGGAGCACCTCTCACTATGGGTGTGCCCCAGGGTTCGATATTGGGACCCTTACTGTTTCTGATATATATTAATGACCTTCCATACTTTGTCGACGGTGCTTGTGAGATAGTGTTATTTGCTGATGATACTTCACTACTTTTTAAAACTCCAAGGGGTAAAGAATCGTTTGACGATGTAAATGGTACTCTCTCGCGAGTACTTCATTGGTTCACCGTTAACAATTTATTGCTTAACGCGACCAAAACTAAATGCATTAAGTTTACAATGCCCAATGTCCGACAAGTTCCAACAAGGGTTGTTGTTAAGGATGAACAACTAGTTACTTCAAATACTGCAACTTTTTTGGGAATTACTTTAGATGATAAGCTCCAGTGGGGTCCTCATATCATGACCTTATCAAAGAGACTAAGCTCCGGCATACGCTGTAAGAAAGATAAGGTTTCTGACTGATGTTGAAACGGCAAGACTAGTTTATTTTAGTTATTTTCACAGTATCATGTCATACGGCATCTTACTATGGGGCTCAGCTGCAGATATAGAGTCAATTTTCGTATTGCAGAAACGAGCCGTGCGGGCTATTTATAAACTTAAATCAAATGAAACACTTAGAGAATTGTTTAAAGAAGTTAAAATACTTACAGTTTACTCGCAATATATTTACGAAAACCTAATTTACGTTCGAAAAAACTTACACTTATTTCCTAAAAATAGCGATTTGCATAACTTCAACACAAGACAAAAAAATAGGCTTGCCGTTCCACATTTTAGGCTTCATAAGGTTGGTCACTCATTTATGGGTAGATGTGTATCATTTTTTAATAAATTACCTGAAAATTTAATTTCATTGCCTTTAGATAAATTTAAAACAGTTGTTAAAGATGTATTAATGTCGAAAGGATATTATAAAATTGATGATTATATAAATGACAAAGATATATGGAAATGTTTAAATGCAAATAATTACAATTATTGTAAATCAATTTTGAAAAGAGGCAATGACAATAGTGACTGAGTTTCTTGCGCCGCTTCTTCTCAGCACTGGCCCAAATTGTCCCGAAGCGGTGGTAGGGTTAATTTATATGTTGGGACGTGTAAAAGTGCTAGTTCTTAGCCTAGTTACAGAAATAAATGAATTTTATTGAATTTTATTTTTACAGCACATCAAGCCACGAATTCATCATTTTTATTACATACCCATAAGGTGACACAGTTTTTACCTTGACGCGCCGTCATGTGTGCGTGTGTTAAAAACCTAAAAACCGTTAGCGTGTTGACGGATTTTGTTTTCGATTATGACAATCTGAAACTAGGTATTTTACGCATATTTAAACCATAAATACATTATTAAACTATCAACCGCTAAATACCGTGGCACATAAGCGGGCGATTATGACCACTGTACGTGTGACGCGTTGCGTAAAACGATCGGGATGGCCCGGAACATCGGGACGGTTCTGGGGCCTACTTTATAATCCCGTACTCCATACCCAAATATATATTCGCCTTATGGGTGGATCCAACCACGGATCAACATTACGATGTACACTAGCCCAAATTGTCCCAAAGCAGTGGTAGGGTTAATTTATTTATTGGGACGTGCAAAAATGACTGAATTGCATAGGCCTGAAAAGTAACAGTAGTAATAGATACTTGGAACTAGAAATATGCATCAGCGTTGGGGCCAACACTTAAATGTGCTCATTTGTATTGAACGTTTTATAGTTACAACGGCATGGCACTGTGAATAAAAACGTATAAGTATTGTAAATTCATCTCAAATTAATGTTATGCCTATGTCATCAAAGCCAATAATTAGTCGACAGAACATATGACTAAATTATGAAAGATGGTAATATAAAAATTTCTGAAAAGTAATATGAAAAGGGTGCTTTCTTTCAATATTTGTTTGTTTTTATACAGTTTTATTTTTAAATAAAAAAGCGGCTTCTTTGGGTTTCAATTAAGTTTTTTTTCCACTTTAGCTAACGAGTACAGAAGTGTGAGTGAATAGGGTAGCGAGAGTGACATACTCGTATACGTATTTAGCTAGCTATCGATGTGTCACGTAGTAGGCCCCCTGTTTATGTTTCAGAGTTCCGGGTCCGGTACGGTGGGCGTCCGGTCGTTCCGCGCCTTTGTGTCTCTGTCACTGTTTGTTCCGGTCCGCGCTCAATACGGTGTCGTGTGAAACTGGTTATTTTAAACCCGCAGATTTAAAACTAGACTTGTTTGAATAAATGCCTTTGTTCGTTCAAATTCATGAGCGTTTGAGAGGTTTAGGTGAAACAAGCTTTTGATCACCTGGGTGACTTGGCGTGTACCTATAGTGAGTTGCTTATCATACTGCGAGAAAATTGTTTTTCCTCAGTAAGACATAAAAATGATACACTTTTTTTAACGGATTATTTATCTACCTGTAACTACGGACGCTGAAAAAGGTCCGAAACGTCAGATTAAAAAAGTGTATCTTTTCAATGTCTACTGTTCGCGTAAGCCGACGAAACAAGAAAGACATACTTAGATTAAACGTAGTTATTTTGGTTTATCGCAATTTTAAGAAAGTATGAATTAGGCATTCTCCTCAAAATCTTAGATCTCTTTTGTGAAATGGTCTAATTATCTAATCTATTGCAGAGTGCTTCCTAAGAGATTCTTTCCGATATAACATTCTAAAAGTCCTATTGAAGACGAGATTTGTATTTTATCCTTAGTTAAAAAAATAAAGCATGTATTATACCGCTTATCCAAATAAACGAGTAGGTACGCATTTAACCTCAAACAAATAAAGTATTTAAAAATATGTGGAATCAGATTTAATATTTAAATTGAATCAGTGACTAAATGGATTTTGGTTTTAAAATAAAGCCACTGAAACTACAGTTGGAAAAAGCATTACTATAATAACTAATCGCATCACGTGGCCACTGACTGTCCGATTAATCAATCTAGTTAATTCTATTAAACAAAGCCCCTACTCTGCACTGCTTATTAATTTCTGAATCTATTAGCGCGTATCAGAACAGCAAAGTTAGTAAGAACTGGGGCCTTATTACGAGTAGCAGAGCTGCTGTTAAGTGGAAAGCCACATCGCAATAAAGGCCCTGATTTTTCTTATTATACACTATGTCGCTTCTGGTGCAGTGGTTGCAGTGCTTTGGCATTGATTACTAAAGTAAAGCAACCTAAGGCGCGGTCGTGCTTGACATGGGTGACCATTTCGATCATATAAGTGACGTCTATTTACAAGCATCTTCGTGCTTCGTGAGGTACGCTAAGGTGTTGGTCCTTGCTAATATCGATAGACAGTAGTCGTTAAGCCTGGTCATGGACCATTAGGCGGTTAGTTACTTACCTTACAAACAACCCCTTCACCAATCTGTACTGAGCGCGCGTGGTGAAGTATTTATTTTATTTATCTTTATACTTATTTATACAAAAAGTGCGGTTTCTGATATCTGCTTCTATAAAAAATAAACTCAAAGCAAGACAAACAGAACAGTTGAAAACTAATACGGTTACATAGTAGGACCTCAGAGGGTATTGTGTTTATCAGTTGCGATATACCATTTGTCAACAAGCCATGGTCGCCATACACGCAAGAACACCATTTAATGGATTTGATTCTTTTCATGAGAACAATTAATTATATACTAATCACGGCAACGCAAAAAATCTGAGATGGTAAAGATAAAACTATAGTAATAAGTAAAACGCTTTCAGAATTAGTGACATGGATACCTACTTACGAGTAATAAGTATCAATGAAACTATAATACGTTAAAACATGATCTGTTTTGCAGCGGCGAGATTATAACTTTGGAATTCGGTATGTATTTATATTTACGTCCTTAATTTAATGTAATGTGATTTTATATTATGGGACCAGATCCTTAAAAAAAGGTTTTTTTTTAAAATAAATTAAGAAGGAAAATGAATTTAACATTAAGTAAAAAGGAAGAAAAGAGGTAAGTTAGTAAGTAGTTAGAAATAATCTAAGGACCTATTTTGTGATTTTGAGTTTAAAGGACCCTCAGGCTGCTACTTTATTACTTTAGGTACCTACTAGCTCAAGTTTGTGATTTGTTGTTTACCCCTATCTTCATCCACAAATACTAGCTCTTTTAATTACCTTACATACAATAGCCTTTTTACACGTATTCCAATAAAGGATAGCATAGCATCTCATTCGATGCCAGTTACAAGGTGCGCGCGCCAAAACCGCTCGCATCTCGTTTAGTAAAACGGATTTATTTCCAAATCTATGGTTCGGGGAATACAGAGCGATAGAGTTTTGTAAAACAATAAAAATATAATTTTTACCAGGACTGTAGTTTACATTTATTGATAAGGAATTGTGAACTTTTTTGTAAATGCTACTTTGTATCTTATTTAATTTTGTGGCAAGCACAATTACGCTTTACGAAAATCTCGTCAACCTCATGATACAGGTTTTTTTTATAGATAGGTTGATTCAAGAGTAAAGTTCACATGTATATAAATATGGAAAAAATGCAAAAACAAAGGGTAGGACAACATCTGCCAGGTCCACTAGTAGTGCTACTACGAGTATAAAGCTACTCAGTATAATCTGAATAGAAGTAAATCATAATGCTAAACGAGACTAAACAGTAGATAGCTCACCGGTCAGACACTACCAACGATTTGGGTGCAAAATAAACGCTCTGGTCTGTCCGCATACTTAAAGTATGTGTATACAATACAAATATATGTCCTGCTAAGCGTGTCATTCTCTGTGCAATAAATAGGGTACCATGATATATTCTGAGAAGCCTAGCTCATCGGACAACTCAGCCGTGTGTCAGCTAAAGTAGATAGTCTGGCAGAACGCCACGAGGCCTGAGTATATATCATCGTGTTTTGACGGTGTACCGACGACGGAGGACGAAAGAAATGCATCGCTACTACTAGCCGTTTGTTAGCCATCCTTGTTTTGGTTTCGTCACATTCAATTTATGCTCAAGAGAAAGTTGAGAGGCTCGGAATCGGCAATTTTTGGAGTCAAATGTCTAAAAAAATGAAAATTCGCCAGTTTCTGGATATTGAAGATATTGGCGGTGCTAATAAAAAAGGTGCTAAGTTGTTATTAATAAAATTAGTTCTGATTGACTTACTTTTATGCATAATTATCTTTGCTGATTTCATTTGCTTTCAAGCGCCCAGCATAAACCGGCGTAACACACAACTTTTTTTTACAAACTGTCTGCAAAAACATCGCATTTCCGACTTCACGAAGCGTGAACCTTAAATAAATTAAGCCCTGGGTCTCAGGTTGGCGGGCCGGTAGGAACGTCCCGACACATTAAAGTGTGCCGTGTAAAAGACTCAATAATGAGTTACGGGCAAAGTTCCGCCCAAAACATCCTGTATAATGTAGGTACAGTGATATGCACTTTCGCCTTCATTAGCCCCAGGAGCGCAATATTTGCAATTAACACGCCAACTTTCCAGGTCACAGGTGAAACTGGTTTCATTAGCGGTTCAACTTAGTTTGGTGTATTGTTTAATCGGTGATTCTGCTTTTGCGGGATCGTCGTTGTTTGTTCGAAAGTGTTTTGGTGCATTCAATTGATTTTCAAATACCAATACTAATTCAATGGATGCAAAAGCCCGTTTAGATTTAAAGTGTTTAAGGATACAATGCCAAACACTGATATTGTGAACGCGACCTACCTACGCGTTACTAAAGCGATAACAAATATCAAGCTTTGCTAATGCCTGGGTCGGAGACGCTACCGCACGGCCTCAATAGGTTCGATTCCTGTTGATTTTTTCTAATTCAGCAATCCATACTTCCATACTAATATTATCAATGCGAAAGTAACTCTGTCTGTCTTTCTGTTACGCCTAAACTACTGAACCAATTGGCATGAAATTTGGTATGGAGATATTTTTATACCCGAGAAACTACTACTACTTTTTACCGCAAGAAAATGACGCATTCCCATAGGAAAATTCAAGTAGGCCGATCGCTTTTATGCCTAAACTACTGAACAGATTTAAATTAAATTTGGTACGGAAATAGTTTGAGACTTAAGAAAGGTCATGAGTTACTTTTGACCGCAGGAAAACAACGCATTCCCATGGGAAAAAATCCTTTCCGGGGAATCTAATCACTTTCACTCCTAAATTAACCAAATATTTCAATTATATTTGAATAAAATTGGTATTACGCATTCCAAAAAACTACCTAATGCGGACGAAGACACTAGTATTTTTTAATAAGGTTGCAACGTGTTTCTTTGACGTGCGGAAATCTATACTAATATTATAAAGCTGAAGAGTTTGTTTGTTTGAACGCGCTTATCTCAGGAACTACCGGTTCAAATTGAAAAAATATTTTTGTGTATAACATCACGCTGCAACTATTAGGAGCGAAGAAATACTGGAAAATTTAAAGAAAAAACGGGGAAAATTATTCATTCTTTCGTTGCGTGCGCTGCGAAAACGGATCAAGATACCAAAAATATATGAATGAAAGAATTATTCCTCTTGAAAATGTATACGACAGTATATGTCGTTACAGCCCGTAGTTACGGGCGCAGCTAGTGTATGCTACGAGTAGTTGTCAAAAAAGACACCAGCGAAGACTGAATGCGCTACCTACTTCACCTACGTGCATACATTTTCACACGCGCAGTAAACATCATTTCAGCTGTTTGACAAAGCCCTCTCCAGCCAGCTCTAGACTGTTTCCATCCTTTTACCCATCGTATCACAGATTCAATCTCCAAGAAGTTGTTAGTACGTAAATAGTTCACGTGGGCTACTCCTATTTGAATTTGTAGTTCTGAACGAAACTAGACCATGAATAGAACTTACACTTACAATATTTTTCATAATCTGGTTTATTAGAACAAGAATATGTTTCCCCGCTTCTAAAACTTACAGAGGATAATATTTTTGCAGTAGATAAAAATCAACTGTCTGAGGTGGGGATCGAACTCGCGTTCATGGGAATCCGGACCGTGCCTAAAACACTCGGCCACCCGCGTTTGAAACGTGAATGCTTATCAGATCAGAAACTATTATCCACCCACAACTTATGTGAAACTTCAAAATAATACTTAAAATGTTATCTATGAAGGTACCTCCTTATCAAAATTACCAACCACCAACGGATAAATTAATATTAAGCTGCTGTTTTCAGGCAATTTTATGAGACTTATTTTTGAATGCTAAGTACATTTTTATGCAACAGATATCGACTTAATGCAATTTCCACCAGCTCGGTTTATCACGGGATTCAAACTAGCACAGATCGTTACATGAAAACAAAGAGCATCCTACTGCAGCGCGTCGCATATGAAAGCGCTATACGTACTTACCTACAACTTCCAGCATTAAAAAAAGTTTCGTTACGTAGCAAGATCATCCCCGGGTGTAATAAAACGCCAATATAGAGGTAATCGTTCGTGAACCTTCGATAAACGACTCGATTTAAGTTCCTTCCCCGCAGGAGGTGACTGTGCGACTTCGGCAAACTTTAAATTGCTACAGAGGAATTTTACTATGAAGCACCGAGATGTCAGTCGGCGTTCAGTTTATTCTACAGTATTGATTTTGCTGGTAAGTTTTCGTATTACGGTTTGGTGAGGTTTTGGGTTGTTTTTACAGCGGGATTAGAAAAATTTGCTTGCTTACTTTTAACTCAGGAGAAGTGAGTTTTACACATTATGTTGGAATATTTGAAAGAAAGAAAGAAAGAAAAATATTTTATTGGGTATTTATGTGTAATGAACAATGAAATACATACATAGGTACAAAGAACAATGAAAATATAATATTATTTACAGAACCAAATTAAATATCATAATTTGTGATTAAATATCATAATTTGTTTCTTTTAATGCACTTAAGAAAAATATACGGTTTATTAAACCGTGTTTTCCAGTCTTATTTTCTCACAAGTGCAAGCGTATTTATATCTAATGACTATTATTTGTCAATTTATTGAAAGCATAAAGCATTTTTTATCTAAACAATGCAGCTAACACAAAGCACCATTGCTGTTAGCAATTAGTTCGTTCATCAGCGGAAAAACGCAGAACACCCGCGAACAAAACGGCAATACCTTAATGAAAACGCTATAAAACGTAGAAAAAACATTTCCACGCTCAACCCGTATGCAAAGAGTGTAAACTAGGGCCATTGCAAAGCGATATTTGCTCTAAATGCGAAGAGAAAAGGGAGCGAAATGCTATCGTTCTAAATGCCACTTGTAGGAGTAATATAATTGAATTTTGTCCTGTCCTGTATCGCCAGATGTCATCGAGTCGGCACTGACGCGGCCCAGTACATTTGCTATAAAATATTAGATAGGCGCTAGAATATTGCTCAGAGAAAGAGGTTCAATGAGAAACATTGATTTTTTTTTCTGTCTGATTCCTAAGCTGCCAGTTTAATCCTTCAAGACAATTTTATCTGTTAAACTAAATTCTTGATACAAAAAAATTACAAAATGGTTTTATATTCAAAAGGTGTTATTCTACGAAATTTTAACTGTCTCCCCAAACGTGTGACAATATACTAAGAGTTAAATCGAGTTCGTCGTTGATTTACTTCCGCGCTTTTACGTATTTGCATGCGCGAGACCAACTTGTATATTTTTATTTACTAGTTTCTACCCTCATTTAAATAAGGGTTGTTTCTCTGCGACAAAGTGCTATATGATTGGTAACTGCACGTTTAACCTAAATGCGTGTAAGGGATGAAAGACGCGGCAGGAAGGCGCTAAAACATTCTCCCCCCGAATTTACTTAAAGTGGGGTAAGCGTGTGTCAACATAAGGCGACATGGAAACTGCAGACATATTGAATTTGGGACATATTACATACTAGCTGTGATATTTCACCCGCACAGAACCCGTTTTCCATGTTTTTACAGGAACCAAAGGTATGACTGGTAGAGAATCCTCTAAGGCGTTAAGTACACTTTTTAAAAGTTTTGTTGTGCAATACAGCTAAACAAATAAATAAACCGTTAAGTTTTACGGAATTAAGAGTACTCTATTTGTTATTCCAGGTTGTAACCTACCTATCTATGTTCCTAATTTCAGCGAAATCGGTCAGTAGTTTTGGCGTGAAAGTGTAACAAACATTCATACATAAAAACTTTGGCGTTTTTAATTTAAGCAAGATACCACACATTAAGCAATGCTATCAAACCATCTCTTTTTAATCCCTGACGAAAAAGAGAAGTGTTATAAGTTCGACCTCTATTCTGTTTGTGTGTGTATGTTTTTGGTGTTTGTCTGTGACATCGTAGGTCCCGAACGGATGAACCGATTTCAGTACGGTTTTTGAAGTGAAAACTTCTTTAGCGGCGTTGAGCACTTTTGTGGCATGGGTAGAAACTGTGAAATTCGCGTCAGGTCACGTGATGCTGATCGAAAAACCGTAAGACGGTTCAAATAAATCAAAAATGCACAACGTTAATAATCAAGTTTTCACTTCTGCCGGCACTCCCGGAGTGCAACCTGTGTTTTTTATATTTGAAAGATAATTTAATAACACCGATGACAGTGGTTCTTAGCTATGGCTATCAAAATCCGTCTAGCCGTTATCATTGTTTTCTTGGCTCATTCGTTTTTTTTTATTCGTTGTAATATCGACGTTTTAATAAAAACTATTTTAAAACGAATATACATTCATTGTTCTTTATAGAATAACTAGGTAGTGGACCTGGCAGACGTTGTCCTGCCCGTTCCTTTTTTTTTAAATTTCTGATCTTTTAAACCTTCCCTGGACTTCCACGAATATTTCAAGACTAAAATTATTGAAATCGGTTCAGCCGTTGTCGAGTTTTAGCGAGACTAACGAACAGCAATTCATTTATATTATATACGACTAGAATAGAACTTTTAGAAAAAAAAAGTGTGGGAAACAAATTGCAACGGTTCTTTATTCGACTTATTTGCTAATTATCATTATCTGTTGGTAACGAGTAGGAAGGAGTGTTTCAATTAAAAACAATTTTCTAAGTAATTAGAAAACGTAGAATTTCCTACAAATATGTTTATAATGTATTTAGGTACACTTACTTTCGATTAAGTATCACACCAATACATCGTTCTGCGCTTATAATTTCCAAACCATTAGAATAGAACTCGTTCAACGTTTATCAATTCACTGTGAATTACAAAGCTAACTCCAACAATACGCGATTGTTACATAAATCCGTGACATCACGCAATTTTTCAATACATCAACCGTTTGGGTCACCACGTGATGGTACAATAGGGCCTTTAGATCCAGCTGTTGTCTGTCGAATTTGGTGACAGAGTGACCCTATTTAGGGCAACTGATCCCCTCGGATTGGGTTTTTGATTAAACTTAATAGCAGAAGATTTCAAGTTTCAGTTCAATTTTCTCACAATATGCATATCAAAACACTGGACATCACAGAAATAAACCCCATTTTGGTTTCTATGAAAATGACATAAAATTTTGGTTTATACTTTAAGAAGGGCCTTTTTTTATTACATACTTATTTATTTATTTATTGGGACAACAACAGCATTGTATCAGATAATTACAGTTGATCACGAAGTACCTACTATAATAATAAGTAAAAGTGGTGGATACGACGTTAGGAGAAAGCAGGTAGGTAAATATGTATCTACCCAAATTTACAAATTACTCCGGAGCTGTTCGTGAGCCAGATCAGGGCCGATGCACATTTTCTTACAATTTGATAACTTAAAGGTACGCGGCCGCACATCGATCAAGATCAGGCCCACGGCCAGCCCAATTAGCCGAAAGAATAAGGCGCCTGTAAGTGTTTTAAAATAAATTACAAATTAGTATTGTTGTTCTTATATATATTTTATATTTTTTTATATTAGCATATCCTTTGACGCAAAAGAAATAGAATAATGCTAACAGATGGCGATTCAGACAGTTGGTTCGCTAAGGTTTTATTATTTTACGAGTAGGGCGCATTACGACACATTTTATTCGACCCATGCATGATCAAGCGCTATGTTCCACTAATTATTTTAATCAAAGGATTTATTATGCCTTTTGGCGTATTTGTAATGCTCTTGCGCACGTCACTAGTGGTGGGCGATGACTGGGTGTTAAATGTGCTAGGTGTGCATTATTTATTGCTTGATACTAGTTTCCTGCTTTAACTGTTAAATAGTAATGGCTCACTGTGCTTGTGTATTTTCTCCGATATTGTTTATTAATCAGGGTAAAATTGTCTAGCTTTGTGTTTAGGTTCAGTAGAGTTATTTAAAGTTTCACGCAAGCTAGGAGGGATCTGTATTAACGGTCTTTAATCTAAAATAATAACTTCAGCGCTGCGCTTTTGCTAGGGAATACGAGACCGATGTTTACATACGGAACTACGAAAGCCTCTCTCTCTCTCGTCACTCAAAATGTAAAAACTCTTCCTAAAACCTAGATGTTTATTTTTCCACCCACCAAATTTACAGACAGTCTACGAATGAAATAAAACAGCCAAGTGTGACATGTCATAGAGAAACACCTGAGGTGCAATTAATTTGTGTGTCGCGCCACGGTTTGTAAATCAAGGCGCGCGCGTCCCGCCCTGCGTGAGAGCAGCTTAGGGCAAAGAGCATAAAATCAGATTAGCCAGTTTACTAGTCCAATTTTCCACCTATCGTTTGGCATATCACTTTACTTTATGTTGTGCTTTCAGACATTAGAATAGAGCTTATTTAATGCTTAATCTAACAGCGCTCATTCCAACACAAGTTGATAGTCACTTATTTCTGTAATACCACGCAATTGCCACAAAAACTCCTTTTGCTCCAGTGCTGTTAAAGAAGGTGATACATTAATTCAGTTCAGTTTTCGGCGTATACCCTAGTGATAAGAGTTTCGAAAGACTCACTTACACATTTGACATAATATAAGTGTTCTAAATACAAAATCGTAGATATGTGTTGCTGATGAAACTATACCACTGTACTACAAAAGTAATAACTATGAAAGCCAACTCCTATCGAACGCAATATGAATTTTATAATGATCTGTTTAACCGTTTTATCGTGCGAATGAGGAAAAATAAGGTTGTTTGTTGTTATATTGAATCCCTAATATTAGATCATGAATAAGTTGTTAAAATATGTTCATTTAATTTGAAGCTTCTACAATACTTAATCTTTGACAGGTTGCTGATTTATTTATCCTATTTAGAGCTCGCACGCGCAGCGTACAAATATTTCATCGTTCTTTTGATTGCGCCGCGTTAAGTTCGATTGCTTATGCGCATTTATTACTATTGAGTACTGAAATATCGGATTGTTGACAAAGCTTATTGATATTGTTATGGTTTATTTATTGTGTCGGCTTACTTTTATTCGATGAGTGATATTTTGTTGGTGACAATGAAAGCAAGCAGTAGAATGGTTGAACGTAATTGCATATTGAGATTTAATAGAAATAATAAATTTACTTCAAGAATTCAACTTGTAGAAATATACACAGACACAAAAACAAACAAATACAGGTAAATAGCTCACAAAAGTTTTGTTTTTATTAATACCTAAAAGGCAATCCACCTAACACTTTCAAAAAATAAAAATTTATAAAGTTTATAATACAAATAATAAGCACCTTAAACCTAATTATCACATATCATAAGTCATTAACACCACCATATTAAAACATTCCCATAATATTACGTTCACATTTAAATGTGTGCCCACCTCTAAATAGTTGGATATGTTACAATAACAGTTTGTCTTCCGAACGGGTTGTAATTACAACCGAAAATAACAATAAAATAACACTTAATTATTGCTTCAGTGTTTCAGAATGTGGCCGTGGCATCCGTAACGCAGCCTAGTAATATTTCAGCGCGTTATAACAGTGTGTCAACGGTTGTACAGTAATCCCGTTTATGGGCTCTCTGGATATAATTTTAACCTGTATTATTTTATACGCCGTGCCATTATCGCGGCTTAAGCCGAATATCTCAAATTATTTATGTGTGTCGTGTGTATTAACGCTCATGTCGGCCGACCGCGTTTGGTCTTGCACCTGGCTATTTTTTGGTTACGGTATTTGTCGCAGTGTTATTCGGGCTTAGCAATTTGGGGAACGCATTTGTACGCATTTGCCTTTTGTTTGTTTTGACCGCGTTCGTTTCAGGTTCAGTATTTTAAGCTTTAAAGCCTTTTGTCGCAGAATGGACTATTAGGTAATTATCAGAGATGTTAAATTGGGGTTCCTGTTTCGAAATTTTGAAATGATTACAATATGAACAGACTAGTATGAATAAATGAGCTACAACTTAATAACAATAAAGCAGAACATGATCCACCCAGAGTTCGTAGAGAGGTGACATGTTCGCTTGAAAAACAAAAACAAGAAAGTGACCCGAGACATCCACACTACGGGCTCTCCCCCGCCACAGGTCGGTTGCGAATCCGCAAAAGCTTCCTGAGATCTACGCAGCCTGACGAAATCCCCGCTGACATGAGGTGCAGGCTTTGGGCAGGCGAGTATCCACATCCACTGTACGCCCCCAACCTCATAAACTGTCCCGCGTGCCCGTCCACCTGCTCGCGTGAGGACTTACTTGTAAGCAACCAGAGGGCAACCAAGGTAGCCGCTTTCTGGGCAAGTAAGATTTAGCCCGTCTTGCCAACACGAAAGCAGAAGAAGAAGAAGAACATGCTCCATAAATAAGTAAGTAGTAACCTAAGTAAATGTTTTTAAGCCAAATGTCAGTTTTCAAAGCTCACCTACTACATAAAAGTATGTGATAGCAACATTGATTAAATATTAGTTTCAAACTCATGAATCGAGTTGATTAAACAAACTTACGAGCGATGCGTCAAACTTTTTCTGCGCTCTAATAAAATCTAAAACAAATTGCGGCTTATTTCACCGCCAGCAATTTATATTTGATTTATGTTGCAAAAACTATGACATACGTCAATCGATCGGGACACACTCGTAAATCACCATACATTATTAATCTGACGGACGCACAATATTTAATTTCATGAAATTTACTTTCACATAATAAATCTAATTACGATCCTGTCACATCTGATCGAGAAAAGGATGGAAATAATTACGGTGTCACAGTTAGGTTGTAAAGCAGTAGCTTACGCTCATTAAGATAGTTCATAATACTGGCCATCACAAAAATCGACTTACCTTATTTAATGATATTAATCTCTCGGATTTTATAAAAAACGAATTTTCTAAGTTTGCGAGTAATGTAAATGTTGTATAGGTTTTTTTGATGGCCAGTATCTGAACGCCTTCATAATAAGTGGTTTGAAATAAATAAAATAAAATAAAATAAATAAAGCATTACACATTTACATAAAAATACAAACTTTTGGTTTCCGATGAAACTGAAGTAAGATTATGTAACAAAGCACTGAAAGTTATAAAACGCAATGGTTTGTAATGAAAAGGCCTTCAATAATAAATATGATATAACATACTGATTAAGAAGTCTAGGTATTCTTTTTTTCTTTTGTTTAATTATTTCTGTAAATCCGCATAGTGTTTGCTGAAAATGTTTTCGAATAAGAATAAAAATAACAATGACAATAAACACTTAAGTACTGACCAACACTGCACTGTGCTTATACAATATTAATAACATTGAATGAGGAAGGAGTTCTGTCTCTCGCCGAGACAAATGTTGTATTAATGAGTGCGCACGCGGATCTAAATAGGTTATCTACAGAAATAGAGAGAATAAATCGAACAAGAAATCGATTAATTGCTCTTTTTGGATTTGGGTGGAGAAATTAGCCGTTGTTTGCTTTGGATGCTTTTTATTACGTTTTTTGGTAAATCTTAGCTTTGAAACCAGAGATTTCTTCGCGACTCACTCAGTCCGGTAAAAAAGGTTACTTAAACTTATTATATTTTCACAAATGCATATTTGAGTTGCTTGATATTCATATAAATTAGAATAAGTAATAGAGAACACGAAATAAATAAATATTTCTTAATTACTCAATAAATTTACAAGTGGTTTGGTGAAACAACTCCAGGAAGTAATTGTATACTTGTATCGGAGTGACTCGCTTGACTCGAATTTTACTATTAATCTCATAAATTAAAACTGAAATGTCGGTACCTACTCGTATATAAAAAGTAAAAACTGTTCTATAGAGAGTGTCAATGCAGTTTTGGGCTGAAAGTGTACAGCACTGTGGTCCAAAACAACAAGAATCTACATAGTGTAGTGTAGTGACATCAAATATCGTCCGTTAATCTATATTTCGTAACTAACCTGCATATTCTGTACAGGGTAGGCATGTGACGTTTAATTTTGTACACAATGATTGATGGCAAGCGTTCATTTTCATACTTTTGTACAACACAGCACATGAGTTTAAAAATTTTAGTTTCAAAATCGACCTTATTACTACCCCATAACTGTGGCATTCGACAAGGATAGCATGAGGTAGTATTTGCACATCGAGTCCACTACTGGACTATTGTAGCATTTTGAATGGGTAGTCGATTGTTGTAAGTGATAGATACGATGGTAGTTAGATTAAGGGAAGTTTCTTTTCGTCATTGACAAATTTCATTTTTGACGTGACAACGTCTTGGTTTGCCGGGTGACACTTCAAGAAACTGCGTTACGCTGCTCCGCTCACGTTCCGCGCTCAAAATGAGAGCGAGTGAGAGGCACACGTCCCTTTGACTCGGGCATGGTTAGCCCTCCTAAGAGCGAGTGAGACAGACATAAAAAGTGAAAGGCACGCGTCCCTTCCACTCGAGCACAGTTAACCCGCCTAAGAGCGAGAGAGACAGAGCGAGAGAGAGAGAGTGAGAGAGATAGGCATACACACCGGTTCATGTTATACGAATGAATATTCACATTAAAATTATTTTACCACTCAAAGTCGTTGTCACGTAAAACTTTCGCCCGTATACCGACTTTACAGGCAACCACTGTTTTTGACTTTTCTCGGATAACCGTTGCTCCTTGCTTAACAATTGTGTCATAAAGTCCTTAAAACTTCTGCAAGGAAAGTCACTACCTCTGCTCTTAGTTTAGGATGCCATTTAGGTTTTTGATTTGATTCAAATTTTGCAATAGAAGATGTACTACCGTTATTTCTAGAAGTTGTTCATCCACAAATATTTAGAATGTTGAAACGATATACTTTTTACGAAATATTTCGAGATTTATTTTGGTTTTATATTAACCTAATGTTTCAAACGCTATTAATGACTAACGTTCGCGTAAGTATGGGGCAGACTAGTAGATATTTTGTATGTTTTCACCAGAGTCTCACCTAAGCAGGGTTTGCAAAGCATGGGGATTTTTGACATAATTTTACAAGCTTCCACTCAATTGTAACCTGTCAAAGTCTGCCTATCAGTCGATATATTATCATATCAATAACAAGTTCGATGCGGGCTCGTCAATCATAACACGAATCAATCGCTTGCAACGCCTAACATTTGTTGCTCAAAATATTGATGGACAAACATACGGGCACAAACAATGGCTCATTGACTTCTGTCATAATGTCAGTTATATTGCTTAAGTATCGGAATCTTTTCTTTTACGAGTAGAATGACAATGCACATGAAGTGTGTAGAAAAAAACCTCTACAATACCTACTCATTTTTTTTTCCAAGGGGGATAAGAAACAGTTACACATTATAATATTATATCATAAATAGAAAAAAATATCAAAAGAGCAACCCACTACGCTGTCCACAGGTTAATTAATATTATTTGCTGAAGGTCCCTAGATGTAAATGCTACTTCTACTACTCACGTCATTAAAATTGAGACTAAGCAGATATTGTCAAACGTGTTTAAGTTTAAAATGTGAATTTCGCCGACGTCTACTCGCCGAGACCTGAATATATAGAGAGTACTGCCTATTATAATGTTGTAGAAGAGGCTGAGTGTGTCTTATTCAAAAACAACTTCACCTGTTAATTTTGACCACCTTGTACGTCCATCACCAGCAAATTTTGTACACACCCATTACAAAGCCATCCGTATCGTATGACGGAGCGGCCTTAATTGACCGAGTCCAATACTAATGACCAGTTCATTAAAGCCTGGGCCCCTACTCTGTAAAGCTCTTCATTTTTAGGATGACGTACCCACGGGGTCTAATGATGTACAAGACTTTAGGCGCCCTATTTTTAAAGCCTCGAGGCGGAATGGCAAGGCTCAGTGAGCTCGGTTGGCTCGATGCCCAGAGCTTAGCCGAGCTGCGAGCTCTCTGAGCCTCGAGGCTTTAAAAGAGCTCGAGGCTTTAAAAGAGCTCGAGCCTTCAAAAGAGCTCGAACCTTCAAAGAGCTCGAGACGTAAAAAGCTCGAGTCTTAAAATAAATAAATAAGTGAATTCAAGGTTCCATGTGTCTCGCATCGTGGCTCCCTTTTTTGATGATAATGATGATAAACAATAATAAAAGTAGTTAGAATAAAGATATAATTGAAAAATGACTTGTATTTGTAAATAAAGTGTTTATTGTATAACTGTGTTTTCATTTGAATACTTCAAGAAAGAAAACTCTTTCAAAAAGGCACGAGCTTTGCGAAAGACTCCAAGCTTCATACAAAAGAGATGAGCCCCGAAAAAGGCCCGAACTCTAAAAAAGTCGTCGAGTTTCATATAAATGAGCCGAGCCATGTAAACGACTCTGAGCTCTCGGCAAAAGGACTCGGAAGCCTCGAGCCTTATACATCACTAGCGGGGTCCCATGATCACTGGACTCTTCTTAAACTCCGCTGTCTACCTAATCTTCACAAGGTATGCATGAACCATGATAGCTAACCAGTTGGAATGTTTACAGCCGATGTGGATCTGATCCCGTTAAAATAATTATATAGAAGGAATTGCCATACAAAAATGTGTTTTTTAATAAGTACAGATGATGAGCCCTCTGTATGCAAGTTCGTCTATTAATTGCCAGATTTTTTGACTTAGCTACCTCGCTTGCTTGCATTGTTTAACTAGCTTGAATGACAGGAAAATATAATGATTCGAAACAACGTACATAGACTTACAGAGTAAGGGCCTCTGGGCTGTGAATTACATGTCAAAATAACACAGAATTAAGCCATCCATCCTGACCTGTGCGTGGGAAAGTAAATAAAGAATGGATATTTGGTAACAGGAGATTTCATTTGACGTAATACAATAGACGACATTTGGGAGGCTTCGAAGCTTCGTAGCCGTTCTTTACGTAACTTTAAGAAACGAAAATAATTTAATTATGAAATTAACAAATAGCAAGAGCTAGGTAGGTCGAATATAAAACTCACTTGGGTTATTATAATGCTGGAAAATAGCCTTTACTTTATATTACTTCGTTTACTACAAAGTTTTAATAATTCAGCTCAAACTTAGAGGCTAATTTATTTAAGTGCTTAATTGTTAGTGGTTATTACATCTTGTAAGTGGTATAAATCTAGCAATTATTAAGTTACACAGACTTAGTTGCGTTAATCTTTTTAAAATGAACATTACCAGAGAATAGGCTTACAGAAATAAAGCTGGTAGACTAACTCATTCTTCCAATGTACATCCGCTTAAG
This sequence comes from Pyrausta despicata, assembly GCA_963921415.1. Classification (NCBI taxonomy): domain Eukaryota; kingdom Metazoa; phylum Arthropoda; class Insecta; order Lepidoptera; family Crambidae; genus Pyrausta; species Pyrausta despicata. The sequence goes on along the minus strand of OY992855.1, from coordinate 12,020,076 downwards.
TCTGCTCAGGGGACTGCTTACATTAAGCTCGCATTCGGATTAACGCGACCGCGAGACCACGAATCGTGGCGTCACGTGACTTACTTTTGAAGGTAGCCTTTAACGTGACGTCATGGGTCTCAGTCTCGCGGTCGCTTTGATCTGAATGCTAACCTTAACAAAAATATTTACCTACCCAGGGACTTTTAAAGTTCTAGTGCCCCCCCGCGACTTCGTCCGCGTGGAATGCCGTTTGTTTTCGAAATCGCGGTGGAACGAGATAAAAAGTATCCTATGTTCTTTTCCTGGTTCTAAGCTACCTCTCCATCAATTTTCAGCGAAATCGGTTCATCCGTTCTTGAGTTATAAATAGTGTAACTAACACCATTGTCTTTTATATATATACAGATATAGATAACCGCAAGGGCCGATTTCGCGAAAGCGTGTCAGCCAACAGGCGCAGCTAAAACGCTGATATTCGCGAGTATGCCCTGGGCCTTAAGCAGTTATTTGAGTACTATTAAGGCATCATGAATAAATAACAATGTTACCGCATAAGCTGTGTATTTTCTAAGTGACTTAAAAATTCAATACGTGTCTTACTTCGACCTAGATGCTCCGAACATCTCACGGTAGAGAATACACCCAAAGCGAAGTAATATAAGTTACCGAAATTCATTTTAACCGTCACTGAAGCATGAAACTAATGAAATTCACGTTACATACTAAATTACTGGCAGCTCAAGTTTCCTTCGGTAAACTTACTGCATCATCTTAAATAACTTGCCTTATCACTTATGCATATCAATTGTAACATTTGCGGATTCATCTCGGAAACTGCAAGTTTGGAAGTTTCGGAGATATGTTAGAAGCTAGGAATAATAGGTTTAGATTGTTTGCCATGATTCATTTACTTTGACATCATCTGTATTCAAGAAATGGTCTTAGTTGTCTTTCTTTTAGTCTGTTTGGGTCGTCTGTTGCTGTCGTTGAAGGTTGAAGGTCGCCGTCGTCGAGCTTTGCGTTCATCTTAGTAGATTGATAAAATAATGCTTTTACCTGAAGTCATGTATCCCAATGATTATTTTTAACTTCTTTGGTTGTACTTGTGAGATATTGTTATATCTTACAAGTACTGTATATTGTATATTGTTATTGATACAATGTTGCTTCAACATGAATAAAAAATATACTTTAAATTATAAAATAGGTCTTTTTACAAGCATCTCCGTGCACGGCACGTTAAGCTGTTGGTCCCGGTTAATATCGATAGATATTAGTCGTTAAGCCTGGCCAGAGGCCCTCGGGCGGCTTAATAACATCTGTCAGTAAGGTTGGTCACTTACCTTACAAACACCCCTCCACCAATCCGCACTGAGCCCGCGTGGTGGAGTATGGCTCGGACCACCTCATAGTTGAGGTGAGGCCTGTGCCCAGCAGTGTTATACAGGCTGATGAGAGTATAAAATAGGCTAAGATAATGAAATTTTCTCTTATTGTTACCCACTATAATCAGATAAAAAACGGATCAAGAAATCTTTTAAGAAATACCGCAAATCCGTCACTTCAACACGGCTGAATGAAAGAAACAGCCAACACTAAAAGCGTTAAATAAAAACCTGTAGCAGTAAATTTGTCGTCGTAGCTAGATTAAAGAGAATGTACCGTGAGATTGAACAACTAATTCATTTAAACTCTCTTTTCACGGAATTCAAACTGAATTCGATTTTGGTGTAAAGGTTTTTTAATTTTATATTGTGGGTTTTGAGTTGGTATTCAAAGACTGATTAATAATTGCGGATAGCCAAATCATAGTTCTTTCTAACTTAGGATTCAGTATTTCTTTAACTTTTTGCCATATTTTTAGCAAGTATAGGTAGGTAGGAAACACACAAATTCAGTTTAATACACTCGAATATTTTTAATACAACGATCGTTGCAATCCAAATTCAAGAAATACGGAAACTTTGTCTCCTCATACGAATGGATGTTACACGTGTGTGAAACATTGTGTTTTTATTTTTATTCTATTTTGTATTTTATCATTTTTATTGCTTTTTCATGTATCTTTATGCTAAATAAATATATTCTAAGTTCTAAATAGTACGAAGGTGAATTGTTTTACTTAAAAGATGATTTTTTCTACTTTTTGTGTAAAATCTATGGAGTTTGGTATTGTTTTTTAAGGCAAAAGTCGGCTTTTTGGTTTTAAAGCATTGCGATAAAACTACAAGTTCTACTGACGTTATTTTGGATTCAAATTAATGCTTATACAATTTCGTTTCATATCAATAGTATAATTGAAACTTTTAAAGTAAGCGCTCTCCGATATCGAGAACAAAAGTAGAACCAGTCATAAAATTGTGTTAAATTGTGTGAAAAGTGCTTAATTTTTGGCGACTTCTGCACCTGCAGAGATGGTTTTGGTACCAAATATGTAGTAGGAAATGTAATCTTCTTTTTAACTGATGAGCATGTATTACGCCAGTTGCATAGTTTAAATCATATAGACAAAAATCTGAACGCCAATAGAAAAAAAAATATTACCGTTGTTTCAAAATTAACACAGGTATTTGAAAGCTGCAAACTTGAATATATATTACCAAAAGTGGTTCCCGCCACCTTAGTGTAAACAAACAATTAGCAGCTCCAATGTGTTTTTGAGTCATTTTTCGGGCTACATCGACTGTCCTAATAAAAGCGTCTCACATTTCGTTTTATGACTACAAAAAATCGTCGAATTCAACAATACCTTATTATACCAGATGCCACAGGAATGAAAACTGGGCACGTGACAATAACAATAGTGTTGCAGAAGGATTTGCACTCTGCCGTAATGAGCTTAGACCATAACTCCGCCGACGCAAACGGAGGCACGTAGGGCAAATGCATTTAGCTATAGATGCCGTTATAGCGGGGATAATGGTGGTCTTATTTTATAAATAATAAAAGACGACCTTGGAAAGGTGGCTGGATAACACGCAGCTTGCGTACAGCTAAAAAAAAAGTTTTTCCAAAAAAAAATTGAATCTGCTGGCAGCAAATCTAAAAAATCTATATTTGCCCACATAGAAATGTCCACAATTAATTCCTATGTAGAATATGAACATATGTATCATAGATATCCTAAACTATTATTATATCTCTAAAAACAAAATGCCTGTACGATTCAACCATGACCCAGTCAGACAAAATAAAATAAATACGAAATAAAATTATCATGAATTTATGATTTTTGGTGGCTCCGATACGCAATCGTTAAAATTTTAGATTTTATATCCGGATTATGCATTGTCGTAAACGTTTTACGACAATGTAATGCGTAGTCATGCGTATCGAATCTTGGTTTTCAGCGGCTCTTGACTGAAACGTATTTCAGTTTGATGTGGTGGTGTAGAAAATTGATTGATACCAAATGAGAATCAATAAGGAATAAGTTATGTTTTTGAATCCGCGCGAAGGTATTTGATGAATTCTACAGTTATTTTTACCTGTTTTCTTTTAACTTTCATTACCTAAGACTCAAAATCATTGCAGTTAGATAGCTACTATAAGCACACCTGTTTTACACTTCTGGTTTAAACATTAACACGTCTTCCCACATCATGAAATATCTAGCTGATAATTACTAGACAATTAAAGCACTAGACTGGACAATTCCACCACCATTAACTCGATGAAAACATCCAATCTCCTTCTTGATAGCAGACCAAGATTTAAACTTATCACTTCCTTTTAAATAATGGATCAATTATCGCTTTGAGCCTATCAGACTGTATTTATCAAATACTTTGGATTACTAAAGGGAACTCAGTCAAACGAAATTAACTCTATCGGTTTAGGAGTAGGGTTTAATTTGGTTTGAAGATTGAGTCCTGACTTAAAGAATGGCCTGACCGGAGAACATTATCTCCTTAGTTTAGTCTCGTTCATCGGAACCATAGTCAGAAAAAAACAGCCAGTACCCTTCGCACAGCATAATTAATGTACCTGATGACAGTATGGTAACGATGTATTTTGTTAAGGCGATTTGCCGATAAGAACGAATACTGAGACTGTTTTTATGATACCAAACGTATTTATCAGATATTGGTGTTTATAGATACACGACTGACGCATTTGCTTTAACAAGAACAACGACTTTTATAAAGTCTTTCGACGACTTACGAAGACTTGAAAGGGAAACCTCAGTAGTGTCTGTCAAAGCTTATTCTCGAAATTTTATCTTATTTGACAATTGGCTAGACGACACCACCAATCGTTGACATACTTTTTATTATCTGTCAAAACGGTCTGCCTCCATAGATTTCGTATGGTAATAAATGATTGTGACGTCACGGTCATGTGTCAGAAATCGGAGTCAATTGACCGAATATTTATTGCATTTTGTGTGTTTAAAAATTGGTTTCAACGCTTTTTTGAAATATATTGGTTGTATTAACTTCATAGGGGCTATGTTTTTTAAACACCATGTTCTTGACAATATTTAAGATAGGTGTCATCATCCCAATTGAAGTGATACATGCCTAAAATACGTATAAAGAGCATTGTGTGTTCTCGTCTGTGCTGTGGCCACAAGCAAAACTGTATAACTCAGTCCGAGATTTATTGTAATGAAATCGTAAGGATAGCATTTTCCTGTGCGTGAGTAATAGTTGACGATTGGCATCGTAAATAGTTCGGTTCGCTTTCATAAATATCGGTCGGTCGTAAAACAAGTATTGAGGTTGGTGGATTTGGGTTTATTGCCGAGGCAATTTTAAAAAGGGGTTTAATTTTGATTCCTATACACGAATTTAAATTAAGTTTAAGTGTTTGAAGCTGAAAATTCAATTAAGATTGAAAATTTGTGATGATTTTAATAACAGCTATGATTAAATCCGATAAATTGAAAGTAACAAAGTATATATTATTCAATTTCATTAATTTACCTATTGTCATGATACCGATCCAAATACACCCAATACTTAATATATTGTTATGAAAGTTTCGAATCTGGAAAGGATCCTACTTTCCGTCCGTCTATGTCTACGTCCGTTAACAGACCGTTCGCAAATGGCCCCCTAGCCAAGTAATATAACAAAGTTAAACATTAACGATCTAAGTAGAAAGCAATTTTCGTCACCGTAACTGTGTCTAGGATCCATAGTCAACTTTCAGCTACGTAACTCCAAAAAATAAATTGAGCCATTCGTAGCACAAATCGACAAAAGCGAATCGCATCCTCGCGCAAATACTTCAGCGTGCCAAGCTTATTCTGTGTGTCGCCTCGCGAGTCTGGTGCGCAAACAACGCAGTGTATTAGATTCGAAGGAATTTGTCGCTCCGCCGCGTTCGAAAGGGATCGCTTTCTTGACGGTGACTTTGTGACACGGTGTCTGTATTTTGCTGTAAGAGCCTTACTACTTCAACTGCTCGCATGTGTAACTATAACGCTAAAAAATGGCAAAGAGCTGAAGAAGGACTTAATGGTTCATAAGAGTTCGAAACTGGGGCTACACTATCAGCTGGTTTAATGAACAAGCCTCTCGACTAACTTTAAAGTTTTTATTGCACCAAGCTCCTAAACCAATGTTTTACTAAACAGCTGGTTTGTGTCGGATTTCATGATGGAAATGGATAGAAATTTACTCTGACATAAAAAAATATTGATGACATGTTAACCGGCTATTTTAAAGGCCGTGAACTTGGGCCTTGAAATGGCAAAAATATTGAAATGAAGACACTTTTACGGATTATTTCGCGATTAATATACATTTTGTTTTAACCTGACGTTTCGGACCCTTTTCAGCATCCGCGGTCACAGGTAAACTGTCATTTCAATGTGTACTGTTCGCGTAAACCAAAGAAACAAATATGGCAAAAAAAATTGTTTTTTTTTTTTTAAAATGATTAGGTATTTAAAACTTCATGCTGTGTAATTATTATGAGGAAACTAATTCAATATTATCCATATCGATAACAACTTCTGCTGTTACGTCCGTTGGTAAAGGCCGTGGGGGCAGCAATAAATATTTTTACGATCAGGTCAATGGACCTTGCGAATTGATGCTTAAAATTTATCGGCGTAGCAATTGAATTTATGGTCAAAACTAAAAGCTTTATGGTCCAAATTTACATGACATTGAGTGCTCTGTTTAAATTTTTAAACTGTGAAGATCAAGTCGTGTATTTCCTACTCCCACGCAAATAAAAAAAAACAGAAATATCACATGAAGAAGTGCATTTCAATTCCAATATGATATAATACTCTAATATAAACTATAAATCCTTTTGAAGGTCATACTATATAAAACTTAATTTATGATAACGTTGGTAAAAAAAAAATGATGAAATCTTAAGTGCCATCTTTATCTAGGACTTGTCTTCGCATGAGATCGATAGGTACTATTTAAACCTGAGTGTTGAACTTCTACCACAAGTTGAATAAATAAATACATGACCAAATTCTAACCCAGGTCACACACCCTAACTTCTAAATCAAACGGTGGCAACTGATTTTTAGGGTCTCAGGTACTGTTGACCTGGTTCACGTGGCTACACCACCAAATCAGATCTCCCTAAGCGTTGTCACTAATGAAACGGAACACGAATCGTATTCATAGTAATATATTCAGTTATTGATCTGATTAGTTAAATCTGAAAAAGAGGATTCTATAAATTTGCACTTAACGAAGCCAGCGCAGGAACCAAAATACATCAAACTGCAATCATCTGAAAAAGCTAGAGCTGAAAGTCGCAGGACTTACAATACCTACAACTATGCACCTGGAACCACAATACTGACACCAACAAAACAAAGATTTAGTCATGGATTTCCGCAAAGTAACGCCTGATTCCATTAACTATATTACTAAAATATAAATCTGGCTTCACTTTGCAGCTCACAACAGATCTTTAAAAAAAAACTACGAAACTAAATATTTTTCCGCGTTTTTTTTTCTATATGGGTTTGAAAACTTTTTTTTTGCGCGCTTGGCCAATCCAAAGCTCAAAAAAGGTGTAATTACAAACAATCAACCTATATTGCAGTGACCTAATTTGCAGTCGGACACATGGACCGAGTGACGGCCCAGTCCGGTGATCAATCAAGGGTTGTCAAAAATAGCCCTTAATCGCCAGTAAAATGTATGTCACATACTGTATGATCGAGACTTAATTAACTTGGATTTATTACATTAGTAACAACTAAAGTTATAAATTGTAATACACCGAAAGTTAAATTGTAATTCACCGAAAGTTAAATTGTAATTCACCGAAATTGTATGTAATTGTAAACCACATCTATTATTGCATGTTTGATATATTTGCATGTCTGACAAGACCAAATATGCGATTATACCTGTTTATATGAGCTTATACCTGTTTTTAATATCCCTATTGTACCCATATTTTGTGCAAATAAAGATATTTCATCTCATTTAAAAAAAATTGTTACAACGTTCATATTCGGCAACCTTAACTTGTACATGCGACAGCCCTGCCTGGTAATCAATCAAGGGGTGTCCAAACTCGGAATACAATTATGAACTTAGCCCGTGTCACAGGTTCACCCAGGTTCTGTTCGCGGTGATTAATTAGTGGTTCCGTATCAAATTTGATTTTGTTAATTCAATTATTTATAATTTTGTAAACGATGTCCTGAATTAGTGTATGAAAACATATCAGATATTATTTCCATTAGTTTTTGATATTCATTTGCAAATTCCTAACTTGAGTGAAGTGGAGCGGTATAAAGCCGTTCAAATATAACCAGTGCATAGTACGAGTAATTACTTACGAGTAATCATAAGTAATGTAAATGAGCAAATTGCGTTCAAAAGTATATTTTGTAGAAGCAAAAAATCTCAAAATACCAAAACAAATATTGTGGCAAGCAAGGTAACCCTTACATTTCGTATTTATAACTGTTATGTAAAGCTTCTTCCTACAGAATGTATCTTTTGAACATAAATCAGGTGTGTTGAAAACTTTAAATCTCTCGGAAAACTGCGACGCTTCTGCCTAGTAGGGTTGCTACTATCTCGTTATTTTTCAGTTATTTTTTTATATATTATTTTTTTAAAGTGAGCGAAAAACTGTGTTGAAAAGTTACGAAGTATTTGACCTGACGATAATTATAGGCGCTTTTTTTTCATAAGGTTCCCTTATGTTAAAAAATATTTTATTTCAAAATGTTAGGAACGGATAAAATTACGGATAGAATACGACTTTCTATTACTAAAATTACTATGAAACCTTAAAAATTATTCAGCTTTGTGATAAGTTAAGGTACGACGATTGAGTGAGGCCCATGATTTCCAATAACACAAAATTAAGTACAAGAAGCGGTGGCTATAAGAGTATGCCTATTGCGCCAGTGAGAGCAAAGTGGCGGGAGACTGTGCAGTGAGCCACCTATATGTGAATATGGCTACTGGCCTATGGCTTGACTATGGCTCTTGATAAAACAGTTGTGGTTATGCACAATTGTTCTATCAAGACTGACCGACTAGGAAGAAGAAGTCGTAGTTATCTTAGGTAGGTTTTTCTTTTACATGATGTTACCTACTACAGCCTTAATGAAAAGAGGTATTTTTTTAACAAGGTTTGTCAACTGTTGATACAATATTGCTTCGTCATGTTACGACTAATACGGATTTATGATAATTGTTCTACAGATTTACAGACAAACACAGCATGCTTAATCTAAAATAACGTACACAAACGTTTTCTTACAAGTACAATACCTACACTTGTTTAACTACTTTATGGAAAATAATATATTTTTTCTATATTCATACAAGAAATCACAATGGATATCTAGAGATTCGGAAAACCTGTTATAGAGCTTGCATAAACGTGGAATTGGCGAACTGCTACCGAGTCGTGTCCTGCGAAAAGGCACCGCGAAGATATTTTGGATTTTGTGGTGTGGATTTCGATATGTAACTTTTTATTTGAATTTACGTAAGAGCTACGAAACAGTCAATACCATTCCTTATTATTAGATTTATGTCAGCTACCTTTATTTGTCACAGGGTTGCTCGGCTGACCCCGGACAAAGTGTGTTAAAAGGAGTAAAGGTTTTGAATAATAGCCGAGATGGGCATTTAGTAGGATATATTTTATCAGAGCCGTGTTTACACCATTAACACCTGAACAATATACATATAACTAGCGGTTGAATAATAGTTGATGGAATCAGGCGTTACTTTGCAGAAATCCTCTTTTTCAGCTTTATGTCAACAATATCACCATTTATTCCTGAGTTGGCTACTAAAACACTGAAATATTATGGTTTTGCTATGACGGTCTGCGCAGTCAGCATTTTCAATTTTACAGACAGCAAACTCAACACTGTTTCAATATAAGAACCAATTTGAAGAATGTCGCGCTTCCGATCTGGCATAACGCCAGCGTGTTTCTAAATAACACGAAAATTTATGAAATTCGTACATTTATATTGCACTTTATATTTTTATTCCAGTTCCGGAAGCTTTCATTATAGAACCTGTAGGGATAAGTAAAGAGATTTAACTAACTAATAGCTTAGATACAACTTCAACATGCTCTCACACGACTGTCAATCTTTCTCCGCTTTGACACATTTTCTTAAGGGATAAGTCTTAGTTGAGAGAATGCTTAAAATCTAACCTTTTTTTTTCATTTCTCTTATATAAATTTTATTCTCTTTTTTGAAAGCTCATACCATGAAATTGTTTACTCTACATCACTTACATAGCGCATAAACACGATCCCATCGTTTGGCCTAACACAAAACATAATAATCAGGACTAACATACATAACATACACAAAGGTATTCATTCCTATTCTCAACAGAGAGATCCAAAAATCGAGCAGGCAATATCAAGGATTGGGGCCTACGCTTTAGCAACGCTAACTAGATATTGGCTAGTCCAATACACAGGGCGTCGGATTATATACCGTGTGGGAAAATACGGGATGCGTCACGAAGTTGTAGGGATGAACTCCTAGATGTGGCTAGCGAATAGACACTGCCCTGATTATTATATTTACACGCAAAGGCACTCGGAACGCGGAAACGAACAAACAAACAAACACACCAACAGTCACCCTCATACACCCTTACCCACACACGCACACATAAACGCACACGCATGTTATGTAACCACCACTATGTAATTTACTTATCCTAAAATCACTTACATGTGTTACATGTACCCTAGAAGAGCGGGCTTCTCCTAATACAAGTGTTTCACTTAAAAGGAGCACCTCGACATGATTGTAATTGAGCGTATTTGAATAAAGTTTTTTTTTAACAGACGCATCCATTGGTTCATTAACCCTGATTTAAAGACAGGCAAATTAATGAAACGGCTAGAACAGTACACACACAATGTTCTATTCTAAAGTATATTTAACATTAAAATAACTAAAAGTTAACTTAAATCAGTTACTCAATTATACGGGGGTAAATAATAATTATAATCAATGTTTGCGTTTTTTTTCAGTTAAAAAAGTGCAAAACAGATAAGTGTTCCATGGATAATAAACAAAATAGTAAATATATGTATCACATTTTATCCTTTCCAGTTTTCTCTATACATCCGCGAAATACGCCCAAGTCAGCGGTATCGCGTACGCCAGAAACAATATTTTAGCGGTTTAAAAGTATAAAGCGAACGGAGCAGCCTGTGTGCTCTGCAAAATGCTTATAAAACTGGGAATTTGGGTTTTATGAGCAGCACGGGACAACAAAATGTGTTTTTGAGTCAACAATAACATCGTGAGGTACATGGGAAACTGACAGTCACGGTATTTTTTTCACTTTAATCAAGAATCACTTCAAAAGATAAAAATAGTTTTAGGGACACTGGGAGGACTGTGAACAACACTTTGAGCAGCTTTAACTCCCTTCAGTACGACCTCCAACATAATAAACTCACAGCAAGAGCATCCGAATTAGACGCCGATAGTATTTTGTATGGAATGTAGCTATGCTGATATGTAGCGACCTCTCCACCCCTTCTCGACACGATCATTCCTGATAAGTACAAAACCTGGTAGGATGTAGCTGGTTGAAGCCAAAATAGGCATTAGCACAGTTTTAGACACCAGGATTGCATGAACACTGCATGTTGAGCAGGGGTATTCTTTTAAGTCACCATAAATTTTATCGTCTCCCTACACCTATTGAAAAAGTATTCCATAACCCGATCTTCTTGAACAGGTTTCATTTAAAAAAAAATCAGTTGAATTGAAGCAATTTCTGGCACAAAGATTGTATCGTGGCTTCGTATACGCTGGATTTAGTTTTATTGAATATACTAGGTACACTTGAACAGATATTGGCCACAGATTTTTCTGGAAGCAATAACCTTCGCGAGGTCATTTTTGTTTCCGAATCAGTTGTTCCATGCGCTACTTTAGAAATCGGGTTGAAAGTGTATTGTCATTTTAGCTGATAGCCACGGTGACCAATCACAGTAGAGATTGAAGCTATCTACGCAAGAAACAATTTCTTATTATTAGACTTTATATAAAAATAAAACATAATAAGCAAACAATTATTGAACATGTAATTAAGTAATATTTTTAAATTATTGATTGACCTGACCACCTAAACATTATCATAGAAGTACCTTCACAATTTTTGTGGATTAAAGAGAGATCTGGTTTCGTGAGCGCATCAGGCTCTTCAATTTTTTGTAATGATATAGATCAGTTAATGTTACTGTGTGAGATTACTTACTTATCATAACTTTCCCAAAAACTAGAGATGGTTAAAGTGTAAAACACTAAAAAGCAAACAACGATCGAAATAAAATAAAAAAAACATATTTTAAACGCGATATAACATTAATGATTTGTTTTAAAGAGCTCGAAGCGATTTCTAATGAAGCGGCACGAAGTATTGTTAACAGCGCTACTAATGTACCGATCGACCAAAAATTTGAGACCTACGATCCTTCCTTAACTGTTCGGGTATTAAGACAAAGACAAATAATGAGTGGAGTAATCAGGGATCTAGGTATGCTGGCGGTTTATGAATGGGATGGCAATATTTCACTGGAGATGAAAACAATCGGTAAATATTAAAGAACAAACTGATTTCTTTACGCCCGGAGTGCAATAATTCAGCCGCTCCCTCTGTCGATACAATATTGTATTTCTTTAATTATGCCTCAGGTTATTGAACTTTCATTTAAAAAAATACTGTCAGATTCAAAAAACGAAACCGTGTTAGTGGCCTGTATTACTTACGTTTAGCTATATGACAAAGAAAAAAAAAATAGAATTAGCATTTTGTTTGTTCTTAGTTTGTTCATTCATGTTAGTTTGTTTAATTTATTTTATTTACAGTTATTCTGAAAACATTTAAAACATTTAAGACTCAATAAGGTATTCCTTATTGAGTAAAATGCACTAATAATGTGTCAAGCTTGAGCCCCTTGTGTTTACCAGCTACTGAGGGAGGGTCTTGGTAAGATGTTTCTTATTTTACCATTATTACCCATCATCATAAAGGAACTTTTATTGTTATTTAATATTTAGTTTTTATGTCATATGTAATAATGAGTTTCATTTGTGTAAAGTATGGTGTACTGACGACTGACTGTACCTCTTAAGTAAAAGTGTTACCGTTATCTACACGCTTTTATTAGATCGGGGTGTATGTATGTATGTATGTATGAATGTATGTAACGGAATTTTTAACACGCTTTTATTAGATCGGGGTGTATGTACTTATGTATGAATGTAAATAACGGAATTTTTGAGCTCAATTTTCACCAACTTCCAGAAATCGTATTAATTTGAAACTTTGCACAAATATTAAGTACCGATGACAATGCAATAATTTGATAACAGTTTTCCATTATTAACTAAAAAAAATAAAAATAAAAAATAGTTTAAAAAACTTAAAAAAACAGGCTTTTATTGCTAACTAAAAAGAGAAAATAATTTCTGAGTACACGGAATTTATATTACAGTAGAGTAAAAAGCGTGGGGTGCACTTTATGACTTTTCCATACTTCTCTTTTTATAGTTGCCAATAATAGGATGATTTTCATACTACTATACCAAGCACTACATATTACATACAAGTAGTATTCCAACACATATAAACTAAAAAATAGTTTATAAAACTAAAAAAACACGCTTTTATTTCTAACTAAAAAGTGAAAATAATTTCTGAGTACACGGAATTTATATTACAGTAGAGTAAAAAGCGTGGGGTGCACTTTATGACGTTTCCATACTTCTCTTTTTATGGTTGCCATTTATAGGATGATTTTCATACTACTATACCAAGCACCCCACGCTTTTTACTCTACTGTAATATAAATTCCGTGTATTCAGAAATTATTTTCTCTTTTTTGTTAGAAATAAAAGCGTGTCTTTTTTAGTTTTTTAAACTATTTTTTAGTTTATATGTGTTGGAACATCAGAAATGATTAATCAACTTTTGTCTTGCCACAATTAAAAAGGGCAGTGATTTAATGATATCATACCAATTCGATAATTATGTACGTCATTTCATTTTCTGTCATAGTTGGACAGAACTTTTTAAGGTAAGTCAAATAGCATTGTTAAAGAAGTATTAGTTTTGCTACAGAAACTTGCGTTGGTAACAAAATAGGTTAGAATAAACCTATTGAGACACTCCGAGTGAAACGAAAATAAACCTAACAAACACATCTAGGAATAGATGCTTCGCCCAATAATATATTATCGTCCAATCGAATGCCCGCGACCTGTCAGACCCTGTAGTTAATCGATGCAAAGAAATTGGGGCCATAAGGTAGGCGGCTTTACGCTTGTAAGATATTTCCACATCTTCAATCGTACCTAGAAGGTCTTGGTAACCTTTACCCAACATTAAATTTCAGCATGACAAAGATGTAGTCTTCGTGTCCGATTAAAAAAAAAGGATTTTATAAATGACTTGTTAATTGCCGTGAATAGATTTGAATTTCCCTCCTAAAACTGATGAGTTGAAAATTTCCACTTTTAAATTTCTTCATTTAAAGTGTGTACTCTTGATTATCTATCCCGTAGGTATTCGTAAGCTGACGTGACAGACACATGAGCTTACAAATAATGGGTAGATCACCGAGAGTTTATACTCGGCTTAAGAATACTAGCTAGTAAAAAAAAACTTTAACGTTTGACTGCCTCGTTGGTGTAGTGGCAAAGTTTTTGCCTTACATCCGAGAGGTCCTGGGTTCGAATCCCAGGTCGAAACAAAATTTTTTCTGTCATTAATGTCTCAAAAACAGCTCGGAGTCGGGAAGTTAGCGGTGTTACACCCCCGTGCCTAGGAAAGCACGTGGGTCCTGCGCCTGATCTCTCTCCGGTCATGTCAGATTGCCGTCTCACCGAACTTTGAGAGTTATGGAACAGTGAGTGCACCTGTGTATTGCGCTCACACTTGTGCACTATAATATCCCTTGCGTAGTTGGCTGATCTCTGTTGAGATTGGCGGCCGTAGTCGAAATCGGCCAGGAGGACTTTTACTATTATTATTACTAGCTAGTCGCAATCAAAAAGAAAAGGAGAAGTAAATCCTATCTTGGTAAGGTTGAACTTGTTTTCTAACGCACAACTTATCATCCACTCACTGTCTCAAATAAAGCGATAAATGAGTCGGAAAAAAGAAATCACACGCACCTGTACGCGTTGTCGCTCGTTTTGTAGCCTCACCGAGGACTAAGCGAGTATTCCACACGGAGCTAGGGAGGTTATCACGTGCGGCGTCCCTCAGGGTCGGAGGGCAGATCCGACTAATGATGCAGGGACACTGTTATTTTTCTTTATCATCCCAAGGGATTATGGCCCAACGTCCGCGAAGCCTAATTTGATTTTATCACCTATTTCGTTCTTAATGTGTGTAAAAAATACTTTATGGCTGAAAATTAAGACATTAGACCGACACTCAGTCATCACATCACATGGACGTTTATTAATACATATAGTACTAGTAATCAAGGAATACAGAATATTATTATAAATTCATGAAGGAATAATAATGTCACATTTGTTATTGAAACGTTTTTTACGAATCTTTACTTGAATTAAAATATGTAGCATTAAAGACTAAAGCTGAAAAAAAAAATGATTATTTTGCTATAAATTTCCACGAAACGGCGCCAGCGCAGGAACCAAAATACATCCAACGCAATTTATCTCAACCTCACGGAATTACTAATGACTCTCATAATTAAAAGGGCGATCAGCGAATATAAAGTATCAGCAGTTAAGGCGTTACAACGTTTTTAACTTAAGAATGAGTACGCCACTAAATATAACTGGGCTACGTTTTGAATCTGAACCAAGATTGAGAGAAGTAATCGACTATAGTTTACCTAAAACCGGATCCAAACTTTGGGCGAACAGTTCGCCCGAAAACTAATGCTATATTGGCTATTATATATACAAAAACATCAATCAACGTTGAGGCTAACGCTTTTCTCTACGTTCTCTTATTAGCGGATAAGTTTTTCGGCCAACTGTTCGCCCAACGTGTGGATCCAGGATGAGAGTGAGGAAGGGTTCAGAGCCATAAAATGAAAGTATTCCTTATTATTTGTATTGTATTTCTCGTTCTATAATGATAGGAATCCCAAAATGATTCACATACTTTTTATGTGGTACCTTTTTTGTTGTAACATTCAAAACTACTGACTCATAAACGTCTAACACTTTTTGATAATAATAAATAACAGTATATTGTAATAACAAAATGTGCTATGACAAAATGAATATCCAGCCCCGTTAATCCGACATCAACAATTTACCTTCGATAAAGATCTTTGTGAAAGCCCTTGGTCCAATGTCCATAAAACAATGTCAAAATGTATTATCATTAGAGTACTTAAGCCTTCCGGGCGCGAGTGCACCAATTGTACACCTTCGCCGCTACAATATGGGGGTAAATAAATAAAATCAACAAAATTGCGCATTTATGCTAACGGATAGCAGAAAAGACTACCAGTTTTGGAGACATACAGCTGTGTAGTTTGTCAGTCAATCCTAATGATTTTGCAAGTACAACATGCAATGTTGCATGTTTGGTAGGTTCTATGTCAGGCCGTTTGTTGAGGCTATGTGTATAATAGAGAGGTGGATTGGAGATTTTTTTACAAAAACATCTCTACCTTCTTCATCTCAAATATAGTAACACAATTGTCAAATTTCTCAATTAGGTATACTGTTGAATTCTTCAGAGATGACGTAAGTTGTACGTAGTTTCGCGACGCACTGACTAACTCGAAAGTAGAGCTTTTCTTACCTACTCATCGGTCAAGTTCGCCGAGCTATGTGATTTACCCATTTTAGGGTTACGGATACGGATTTATAGAACAGACAGTTACGTTGGATTATGTCAATTAGTAAAGGTTTTCTTCATTCCTGACTCGATCCCGCAGAAGAACAGCAACAGTGAAAATAGATGCAATTTTTTTTCGTAGTTTAAACTTAAGAAGTAAAATGCTTCGTATGTCAGCTTTGATGCACTTTATCTATATGTGTCTCGTAATGAAGTTTAATGAACTTTTATGTTTTGTGCTAAATAAATATATTTTGTTTGTTTGTTTGATTGATTGATGTGTTCTTTCTAAATAGCTTGGTTTGAAGAGTGGCTGCTAGGTTTGACTAATGACGCAAACTTTACCTACCTTACCTTACATGTAAACTTAAATAAAATACAAACTTATTTCCACGCTGGGCAGTCACTATCGTTGCTTATTAACCCAAGTTTACTCGTCATTTTATCTGCCCGTGCGCGATTATAAGATAACTGTACTTGCATTGAAGTGATTTGATCAAAGTCAATGTTTGATCGAAGATAACAAACGGTTGAAAATTTCACAGTTTACTGTTTACTGGATAAGTAAGGAGGCGGTCGGTTCCGTTCAAATAACAAGCCATCAGTGCATAACACAGTGGACTAAGAATCAGAGGTCCCTAACGTTTTGTTTGCATTTTCCTGCCTGAGAGGTCGTTTGCACGGTCAAGCTTGTAAGAGTGCTAGGGATGCCAACATCCGAAACTATGGACCACGACTACGAAAAGAGAGGGATAGAAGAAATATAATCATTTTTATTCACCAAAAGTATATCCTTTTAAGTATATAAGAGGCTAACCCTCCTCTTCGCAGTATTTTTGATATCTTTTTAAGTATCAATTTTCTTGCAAACACGTTTCTAGCTCTTCGGCTACGAGCTAACTGGTCCGCCGAGCTACGATTATAGCCCGTTGTATAAGATTTCACACAGTCTACAAAAACTTATTAGCTGCTGAGTACCTAAAAATTGTTACGTTCATTAAAATAATAATCATCATCGAACACGATTATTATTTTAAACGCGGTTAGATAATAGTAAAAATAATCTAAAACAATTGGGTGATAATTTTATATTCGGCATTTCTGAAAAGATTACCTAATGTCTGCTATGGTCCTTCTTAATGTAATTATGTTTTGTTTCGTAAATAACTAGTTGCGCTAAGGGCTTGTAGCTCAGCATCAATGCACGGATACATTCTTCAATGATTCTTGATGTTCGACTATGAAGATTTATTGGGCAATAAAATCGGCTTTGTTTACATAATATGTTAGCTATTTATTATTCTTTAAATAACATGCGGTTTATGATGACGAAATGAACAATAGGGATTTGAAACGGAGCTGGTTGCTTAAAAGTTTAAGACGGATTTGTGCTTTGGTACTTTAGTACTTATTTAAGCTCTGTTAAATTACAAATACCTATCAAAATTGGTTTTTGAATAGTTGATCTTCCGTTAAATATGTAATGATACTTCTATGTTGCTTTTATATTCTTAGGTTCTATGCCCAAATTTCTCTTTTTTTTAAATATACAACTACATCACATACATTGATCTGACTCCGTGCTATGTAGCTTAAGGACTTACAGACACTTACAGCCAGATATCAGATTCAACAGTGGTATTACAAATACACTTAAATAAATACATATAACACCCAGACCAGTACAAACAGATATGTTCATGCACACAAATGTTTGTACAGTGCGAGTTCGAACCCGTGACTTCTTGTTTAATAGTCAACTTCTTGACCATTACAACCAAAGTGGTAGTCAAATAGGTATATTTAAAGGCAGTTTGACTAACTTCTCTTGATTTTAGATAAGTTAAAAATTTCAGACTATTTTCAGTTCAGTCTCAACTTATTGTGCTAAGTATATAGCCTGTATCTCATCAACTCAAGCATAACTGAAGCAACGATTGATCCCTAAGTGACTTGATCGTCTGATTCCGCTGACGTCTTATCACGATTCAGCCAGACTGCTATCAGGGATTCAATTAACGTAATGACGTCTGAGGTCCCACTTTAAACTACATCCAGCCTTAGGCGTCTTACTCGCACATGCTGGAAATCAAGTTGGTGTGAGCAGAATGGCAAGTAACGTACAGACATCGTGGACTTTAAAACCGAGTAAATGCTCTGGAATTGCCAAACCTTATTTCTTATTTTTTGCGTTTTAAGATATGTAAATTGACTATTGTAGACGACGATGAATCTATTCGGAGAAAAGGGAAATTGAATACAGTTAGGCAATTTTCTGTTTTTGTGTTTGAATTAATAATCTTAGATTGTATTCGATAATCTTTGAAAGCAGATCTGTTAGATAGGACGCTAATGAACAATATGTAGGCAATAATGAACCAACATTCTTGACAAAAAGGTACACTTCAGAAGTTATTATGAGGGATATATTACCATTAATAGGAAAACAAGTACTAGATCTATACGGAATCTTAAACCGGTAGAAGTTATCCAGCAATCGGTAAGCGAATCTAGTGACGTCATTAGTTTAATTAAGCGTCCAGATAAGGCTTATCGCGTTGATGCCGACGGACTCGTTATGCTCTAATGATCATCCTTGTGTTTAGAACTCCGGATAGCCTAGCCAGATCTGGATTCACCAGGAATAATATCTCCACATACCGTAGCTAGATCGGGATTGTCTGGGAAAAGCCCATTCTCAGAGGGCCCCGATCCTTCAGAACTTAAAGACGTTCAGAAGACTAAAAGACTCGAAGCTGGATCTAAGAATAGAAATTGTGGATCACCACTGGTGGTAGGCCCAGATTTTTATTACAGAATAAACCATTGTTTACGTTATAAGTTTTCTGAAAGCGTTTTCTTCTAAATCTTGACCCTTATAGACTTCTATAAATCATAAGTTTCCTGATAAAGCAATATTACACTCTACACCGACATTGTAAAGAAAATTTTAATATGCATTTTAAAACCATTTCCATATCTAGGTCGTAAGGAAACCGCCGACGTTACGTTTTTAATAAGTTTCATGCAAATCACAGGTACCTTCGAAGGGAACTCAATATCGGCGGTGATCAATTGAAAAGATTGCTTAAACGTCAAGTGACCTTCTTGACGAAGGTCTATTTTACGGAACCCTCACTTTGATCTGACGGCTGAGAAACCGAAAATTTTATTAAAAAAGTTAACATCCCGCTAACTGTCCTAGATGTGACGTCATGAATTTTTAGGCAATGTCAGTATGTTGAGCTGGATCTTTTTTGGAGGCGTCAATGTATGTTTATAAATAAAGGATAGTGTTAAAGTAGTTTAAAAATGTAAATAAATACATATAACACCCAGACCAGTACAAACAGACATGTTCATGCACACAAATGTTTGTACAGTGCGGGGATCGAACCTGTGACCTCTCGGTTAATAGTCACCTTCTTGACCATTACACCAAAGTGCTTGTCTTAAACATCAGTGGTCTGACTCGCTTTCCAACGAAGTCTTATGGTGGATGTAAATGACGCCTCATTCATATGCGTTTAAGGTCAACTTCTTACTGAGTAGAAGCATAGTCTTATATATTAGCTTATACGAGTTCAAACGTTACAAACCGTAAAACAGTCGCGCTCATCACGGCTTCCATCGTAAATTTAAAAGCCTTCGTTATTCGGGGGTTGTAGGCCACCCAGCCATTATCATAAAATTACGCGATATCACTTTCTTTTGATGTGTCGTAAAAAAATGAAAATACATGAACACACTCTGGGCTTTTACCGCGTGGGTATGTTAATTAAATTCGTCGGTTTATGCGAGTGATATCGATCAACCCAGTTTTTGATCCGCGAGATAAAACATTCACCTTTCAAACAATCGACGAGTTGGAATTTGAACGATAAAAAGTAATATTTCCCTTTGCATTGACGGGAAAAATTTGAGCCAATAGCTTTAATTATATTTTATTCGATTATCCTTAAAAGAGGTATTATTCGTTTTTATTCTCGTAGATGAGCTTCAAGACATTCAGTTAAATGAAACTGTGAACCATAGAAAACATTGACAAACTAGAGGTATAAACCGTTCCGTAGTAGGTAACGTTAACCCACAAGGTAGTACCACTAAACTATCGCTATTTCGTAATGGCCGACCACGACAAATCTGATACATTTGTTTTCAGTAAATAAAACACTTTCAGCTAAAGAGAATTTATGTTTTAAATTTTTCAATTACTGTTGTAAACTGTTTGAACTTTCCGAACGTTTCATTACATTGCTGGTTTGTTAAAATCACAAATCAAAAATGTTTTAACGTGACCTAATAAAACACATCAGCAGACATACCAATATTGGAATCCATTTCCATATTCCAATAAGGCTTAATGAGGTCACATGTACCGAAATTCGTCCAGCGAGCACAATACTTTATTGCCACTTCAGTATTCAAATAATACAGGGTGTGTGCTTTCACATGTTAGTTTAACTTGATTCGTGACAAAGTATTATTATGTATATTTATATTACTCAAATTCTTTCTGTTGTACATACTTCATTAACAAGAGATACTGAAACTACCTGTGATCTGTTTTTCTATAGTTGTTTCAGTACTCGTTATTGTGGATTGGGCAAACTAAAAGTTTGTTAAAAGGCAAATGTGCCTTGGAAAAAGAGTTCTCTAATTGTCAATGCTGATATAAATTAAGCTCAATTTAATCTCGGTCAACCATACATAGTGTTTCAAAGACACAACTTAACACCCTGTATAGAAACGTAATTTTACAGGGTCGCACGCGACCCGTCGGCTTATCGGTGTGTTTGGACAAAACTCGAAATCCCACAAAACGGTTGTTTACATCGTAAATAATAATTCACTCGATGTTAGCATCTCATAATGTTCGTTTGCGTTGTCGGTTTGAGGTTATTGCATTGTGTCAAATATACTCGTAAAATAAATCTAAGTATATGTAGAAGAAAACTGACTGACCGACATATGCACGCACAGCCCAAACCAACAGGCTTTGTAACTTGAAGTTTTGAATCAAGTTACCTTTGGTAGTGCAGAGGAGCACTAAGAAAGGAATTTTGAAAGTTCATCCCCTAAGGTAAAGAATGAAATGAGTTTGTATGAAACTTCGTCAGTTTTAAAGTTAAAAGAATACAAATTGGTATTTAGCTACTTGGTCAGAAATAATAAATGATGTGTTTCTGAATTACTCGATATTTAACCATTAATGGGTAAGAAACGGCGACAGAGTTTGTATGGAACCACGTAATTCCTTGGTCCAAACTTCTGAATTTTTTCTTACTTGACACACTGTAGAGGTAAAATCCTACATATGCGCGGACGAAGTTGCAGGCGGTCCGCTAGTATGTACATAAGGCGGTTTTCACCAAAAAGACACGCAGATTATTTTCGACTAGCGGTCGTGACTTCTTCCGTGCAAAACTGCAAACTAAGATTTCCAAACCACTTGTTTATTATCAAAATAGAATGAAGCTTCACCCAAATGGATATGGAGTTCTATTTAAAAAAAAAACTAAATACTGTTCAGTTGTTCCAGAGGTAACCTCTTAAAATTACCACGCATAAGCATAAGAAGTACCTCACTGGGGCAATATATCATGTACCCAGAGGAGATATCTGACGTCACTCTTCAAAGAATCTGCAAATTCCTGGATTCAATGGGACTAAGCAGTGAACTATAAGTATTAAGGGCTACCACAATATATCTACGCTAGTCGATGTGGCAAAATAATCCCAAAAGACAAAAATAATACTTCTTGAAAAATATTTACGCTTATGGTTATTCTAGTAATCTGTTATCTTCTGCTCTTTGCTGGAAAACAGCCTTTAATCGCTTAGGCACTTGTGTAGAATCGGACACATTTTCAAGGCCCCGCAAGACTTGGGAAATTATTTTCTGATACCATAGTGTAAAAATTTATGCTTGTTTAGACTTAACAATTTAACAATACAAGGACTTCATATTAAATCCTATGATTCGTGGACAGAAAATATAATTTTCGTTATTAAATTACTATATTTTTTAGCATTAACTATGCAAATTTTATTACAATTTAATTTTTAAAAAGCACTTAAAGCAATCCGTATCAAATTTTCGATGAGTAGGTAGTAGGTAACGGTAGCTCAATTGGTTTGAGCAATCGCCGGCTTGCAAGAAGTTTTTTATTTGAGAGTGTTATCTAATTTCACATTTTTGTTATAACTTCAGTAAGTTATGTAATGGCAAAGTCAATATTCATATTAAAAGTTTAAGTGGCAAACAGGAGTGGATTTTTATCACTGATATTGCTAACTCCACAGAAAGCAACTCCAAGAAATATGCGTTTAATCGTTACAAAGACGTTGACCTGTAATGAAACGACAATTTGAATGAAACGATGATAAAAGAGCAAATTTTTTTTGTACGCAACCCAAAAACAAGAGTTGAAATAGGAAAAATAGGATTTTTTTATTGGCACAATTTCAACTGACAAATACGAGTCTTGTTATTGAAAATGCAAATAAGCCGAAGTGAATTTTTGGGGCTTAAAATTTTACCGGTCGTTATAATATTTCGCGGACAGTATCATCATAACGATCTCCGATATTGTTTTAAAGGGATATAAAAGTTTTATGCACTGTAAAATTGTTAAATAGTCAGCCCGTCTTTGGGTGAAGTTCAAATTTAAATTATTTTATTACCGTAACTTAAGCTATTTGGTTATTCATATAGCTTAATACTTGAGCGGGGAATTGTTTTGTTAATAAAAGTTTTAACTATGTTACTTCATACCTACTGATATCGGAAAGCTGATTTTTTATAGATGTCGTTTTCATCTTTTCCTATTTTGTAATTTTTTTCATTTGATCATTGGATCAATACTTATTTTACGAAAAATACTTATTCATAATTATAGCTAAGGATTTATTTATCTTGGAAAAGACAAATCCTAAGCTACTTATGTCTCTATATATATAATTCTCGTGTCACAATCTTCGTTTCTGTACTCCTCCGAAACGGCTTGACTGATTCTTATGAAATTTTGTGGGCATATTGAGTAGGTCTGAGAATCAGCCAACATATGTTATTCATATCCCTTATTGATAAGGGTTGTTCACAATAATTTATATAGCAAAACAACGTTTGGCGGGTCAGTAGACTGTAAAAAATATGAGTAAAAATATAAGGTAAGGTAACATTTGCCATCAATTAGTTTAACTTAAAGATCAAATTGGATAGGATCTACGAGATATGATAATTTGGATATTCCATCGACTTCGTTAGTCTGTTTCGATGTTAAGTCACGTTCATTTGGTTAAATAATATTTAATTTGTACAATTTACATTCGTGTAGGCTCGTTGAGACGGGTTCCTATGTAGGCGGTGCTAACAAATTATATTTAGAGATAGGCATTTAAGCTCTGCAAATAAAAAAATAAAAAAAAAACCCGACATGACCCTTGAAAATAGTTTGTGAGCTTCAACGGCTATGGTGGCTTCGTTTGGTGTCCTTTCCGTAGTCAATAGCTAAAAACCAACACGATTAAAATTATTCGAATAAAAAAACCGCACTAAAATCAGTTCATCCGCTCGGGAGCCACGATGCCACAGACAGACGTATACAAACAGAATATGGGTTAAACTTATGACACCCCTGTTTTTCTTCGGGGGTAAAAAAACAAATGCGACAACGTAGAGTATTATTCCAGTGAAACGTAGAATTTAATTACACTAGTAGGCAATCAATATTCAATTCCAATAGATTTTTATCAGCTATGTTGACAGCCGCTTGCATATCAATATGTCAGCATATCAGACATTTGCTATCTACCAACGAATAGGGTGGGCAGTAGGGTGACAAAACTATAAAATACTAGCGGACACGCAGACATTGTCCTGCCCGTTATTTTTCATCTTATAAAACCTTCCCTGGACTTCCACAAATATTTTAAGACCAATATTATTCATATCTGTTCAGCCGTTCTCGAGTTTTAGCGAGACTAACGAACAGCAATTCATTTTTATATAATTATAAGAGACTAGCGGACCCGCAGACGTTGTCCTGCTCGTTTTTTTTATCGTTTGAACCTTCCCTGGACTTCCACGATTATTTTGAGGCTAAAATTATTCAAATCGGTTCAGTCGTTCTCGAGTTTTAGCGAGACTAACGAACAGCAATTAATTTTTATATATATAAAGAAGATGATGAAGACAGATGACTTGCACCTACCCTTTCATAAATATTCTTGCGATGAAAAATACCTTAAAATAATTGGGTCTCTTTGAAGTTTATTTATTAGTGTTGTTAGTTTTAATGGATCAATTTAGTTTGAATTAGTTATATCTAAGCACTAAAACATTGAATGAACTGATGTTCTTTGCTAGCTAAACCATTGCTTCTAACATCATAAGGTTTTTGTAACATCTGCACAAAAATTATTTAAACTTTTTTTCGAGATACCTAGTTAATGAATTAAATATTTATTTAATTTTGTTTCTTTAATCATAAACTGACTCTAAAACTAAAGAAAAAGAAACAATACATCGTTTTTTTCCTATCTTTTTCAAGATAGTTTGTCACTTTACTTAATGGTAGCCCACAATCAATGGGAGCGTTCACCTGCAATCAAACTGTTGGGTAGAACTCAATATCTAGTGCACATTACCAAAAGGTACACCTTGAAGCGTATCAAGCTTCACATAAATTGTTGTGAAATCGTCCTTACGGCAACTGAATAAAGTCCTACAATGCTTTGTTTGGTGTGGTTTAATGGTTTCGTTCGTATTGGAAGGAATGGCCCAAATGCTCCAATGATTGGCTAAGGTACTGACAGAGTATGATTTTAGTATGCATGCAGATTATTGTACAGAAAAAAAAGGCTTATCATATTCATGCACCAACGCGCAATGCACCAAAATAGTTATTAGGTACTAACATAGTGTGTAAGATGTATTGTTTACTAACCCTACTTGGATCTTTTTTTTCTGAATAAATAAATAAATTATTATTATATTAAATAATTGTGTTTAAAAGAAATCGGGCCATCAGTTTGTGTCGTCATAATATTGTCTTTTCAGCGCTTTTGATTTTTTAGGGCTCCAAGACTACATATAATATTGTATAATGTAATATAATATAATATAATTGAGTGTCAACACTACTAGACTAGTAAAACTTCATCTACTTATGTACTTTACTATATCGGATTTATAATTGGCTCAGACAGCTAAACAGAAAATAAATAAGATGACCAAAAAGTTGTGTGTTTCAATCGACCCACCAAACTTTGTATTGAATACTTTTTACTTATTTTTTACCGCGGCCTATTCGCCAATTCATCGGTTCTCCTTTTGCATTCGCGTTAGATGGATAGGTTGATTGTCTACAGGTAGGGAAAAAAATGTGAAATATTCATGTTACCACGCCACGGTATCGACGGGCAGGGGAAAAATTCATGTATCCAAGGGACTGACGTGACAGGGAAATGATTGAGAGCACCACCAGCCTGATTGGCGCGTCCATTCGCGAAATTTCAAAAGTGACGGTAAAATAAAACTGTACGCGTCTGAGGAGGATTGTGAAATATGAAGGGTTAATGAAGTGGCCGGGTCGGTGAACTGAGCGTTATTAAGTTTTTTTCTTGTTTTCAAATCGATCTTACACCGCAATGTGAAATTAGCAAGAAGTGTTCTATATTATTTATTTACATATTTTCAAGTTTTTTTTTATGGTTTATTTTGTGTTTCGATGGCTAGTGATGTCAGTAATAAATCAACAAACAGACACTAGTCAGTTATAAAACAATAACTGTTCTTTTTTTATATAACCTATCTCAGTATAGCAGTACTACCAACAGTCCTTATGTAACAGTAATAGACTCTTTTTATGATTTACTTGTCGATAAAACCTTAATCAACTGCCAAGCCCACAACTTTTAGCCGGACCGAACCTTAATAAACCATATTAATGTGCCCCTAAACAATAGGCCACTATCTCTTGTAATTTAACCCTGGTTGCGCTGAACTATTACTTACCGCAAACTTACTTAACAAACGTCCTATCTGGCCCTCGGCTGTTATAGTATTGGGACATTTTCACAGCAAAACTATCTGTAATTTAAAACGAGTGTGTCAGCTATACGTCACAGTACACAAATTTCACAGTATATTAATTTGGCAACATTTATGTCTCGCTTAAATTCAAGGTTCTCGATAAAGTTATTAGTAACTTTTCAAAGTCAGTATTATTAAACAACAAAAAAATATAATAGATTTGCCAGGTATTTATGCACGGTGATAAATCACTTCAGGGATTGATAAAATTACTGCGGACAAAGATGCCTTCCATTATCTTTGCTGCGGATAAATGAAGCAAAATAGCGTCAGGGACGCGAAACTCAGTCAGTGAAAAAGAAATCTTATGAAAGTAACCGGATCAACCTAAAGGTTGATTGAAAGCTGGCTTCATAATTTTAAAACTTATAGATTGCCTTTAATAGGGGTTCTTAGCAGGAGACCAACTTAACTGTAGTATAAGTTAAACCTTGCTAAACAAGAGTTACAGTGGAAAAAATGTAGTGGAATAGAAAAAGTCTCTTAGACAAGAAAACATCTGTTTTACTTGAATTACTGGCTTAGCTTACACTGTGGTTCAAAGCCATAACACCATTTCAGATCACACATAGGCGTTGTATCAACACGCTTCTAATAAGAGCTGTTAACTTCTGCAAGAGATGGAGCGTTATGATACTCGCTTAATAGCCAAGATGGGCACAAGTGATAATTACTAAGCGTCCAAATTAAACTCTTCGTACGCCTGATGATTTGTTTTTGGGTCGAGTTTATTGCTGTGTGAAGCGAACGGCTATTGATGGGGATTAAATGTCTTAATTGTAGGAAAGTTTCTTAGATGTTGTGGGTGATGCATTTGTTTCTTACCTTATACAACTATCGATGACGGTGATCGGTAAAACAAAACAGTCTTCTGGAGAGGATAACCTCTCCAAAGTTATTCGCAAAGTTTATCGCAAATGACCTCTTCTATAATATAAGAGGTCATAAACCTTGCCGTCAGACAGAACATTGACAAAAAACATTATGCATTGTTGTTAAAAATCAGTTTTAAAGGTAAGGTGTTGAAATATTACATCTGTCCCGAGAGAATATTTGGTCATATGTTATTTAATACGACAGCAAACAAATCACTGATATCCAAATATATTGACAGAGCTGGATCAAGTAAACTTTTGATAGGTTATCATATCACACACCATATTTCACTGAGTACTTACTTAGTCAAATAAAGTCCTGTTATATTTTAATCTCACAACTCCAACTGGTTGTAAAATGATGGGTGACGATCACTATGGTGTAATGGTTAAGAAGTTGACTATTAACCAAGAGGTCGCGGGTTTGATCCCCGAACTGTACAAACATTTGTGTGCATGAACCTGTCTGTTTGTACTGGTCTGGGTGTTATATGTATTTATTTATGTTCATTTGTAATACCACTATTGATTCTGATATCTGTAACACAAGCGCTTAAACTACATACTACGGAGTTAGATCAATATATGTCACTGCATCACATACATTGATCTGACTCCGTGTATAAAAAAATGGATATTTAATTGGGTGTACACACACATACATGTAGCCGGGGTGTCGAGCAGTGCAGGCAAATATCTAAATTAATTGTAGAAATGTCTATATCTTACTCACTTAGTTTTGTAAGCTTTTATTTATTTTTTTGTGTTACTAACAACTTCATAGTCTGAAATAAACATTTTTTTTATTTTTTTATTTTAATGCTTTTATCATCATAATCGCACCAGCCTTCCGACGCCCACTGCTGAGCATAGGTCTCCTCCAAAGATCTCCACCGTGAGCGGTCCTGCGCTTCCCGCATCCAGTGGCTTCCCTCGACCTTCACCAGATCGTCCGTCCACTTCAAAGGGTGGCTGCCCATGGAGCGTCATCCGGCATGCGGTCGCCATGCAAGAACCTTTCCGTCGAAATTCATAATACGCATGAATGTTATTATACGCAATTTGAAATGCCAATTGATAAATTAGTTTATTATTAGTATTAGTTAGAATAGTTTGGCCTTTGGTTAGTGGTACTACGTCCAAGATAGTGCAGTTAGATACCAACGTAAAAAATTATCTATTTATATTGAGACTATATTGGTAACGTATGAACATCTGATAGCATCCACGTCAAATTTTGTAATGCTTGACTGATAATGATCAAGCCGTAATTCAATTACTTCTCTTATGTTTCCTTGCATAAACAATGCGAATTTCTCTATTTACATCATGAAGAACATTAATATTCTAATCCCTAAAACATAAGCGCATTCAAAACAGATTAACGGTACACACGAGGCAAAATTCTCATTAAACCGAAGACTAAACACCTATAAGACAGAGAACAAATGTCTGTAAGGAACAATTATACCCCTAAGATTAATCAGGGAACACTCAAGTCGGCGATTAACCAAGCCAAATTGGTGCAGAGGTACAACACGATCAATTAAATGGATCGCCAATTGAGTGGAGTGCAAGGGGCAAAGAACATTGACCGGATGGATAGAAGGTAGAAGGATTTAGGTGTCCATAAAGAATTGAAATAAAATGATCACGAAATAATAGCTTTCAAATGGTAACTTTGGTTCTTCATGTTTTATCTCAAGGGAGCTTTAAGTCGGGATAACAAGTATCCTTTTTTATTTTTATTTTATTTTATTTTTATTTATTGAGAAAAACCAACAGCTTTACAAATTGCATATCTTATAACTATATTCTATCTAGCATTGCCAACAAAAGGTTTCCCTAAAATTAATGACATTGTAATAACTTTCACCCAAGTCAGTTCATACCCTATCTGTATACCAAATTTCATCTAAAGCCTTTCAGTAGTTTCAGTGTAATAGACGGACAAACGTCCAAATAAACTTTCGCATTTATAATATTAGCGTGGTGAGTTTCCAGACAGAAATGTTTGAAACAAATTATAACCAAAACACAGCGCGAGTTTGATTCAATTTTCACTTCACTACAACTTATTACTTTTTACATTGTAGTGACGTCGGAATATCTAGTAGAAAGTTCTACCCCGCAGTGGCGCGTGTAACTTCACTTCGAAACACATTCGCAACTTTCCTACGACTCCCAACGGCTCCCTACACTAGGATGACTCGGTGGCACAAACTATAGGCGAGGGTGGTACCAATAAAACATAACATTCATAAAGGGAAAGTGTCGCCAAGTACACAAACTGACATACAATCGGTGCCAATAAAATAGCACGGACCCCACGCAATAAGCAAAGGAGAAATAGCGCGGAAACATTGGGGGAAACAGTATTAATACTTATGGTTAATTGTACCGGGGTTGTAGGGGCTTAAAATGATGTTGGGTGCAAGAAAAATGTGATGATAGAAGGAAGGAATGGTGTAACTAACGGCAGTAAAAATGAGATTGCTAACACGGAATTGTGATGAAAATATTATTTGATTAAGAGTTTGCAAGTTTCGTAGTAAATTCGTACAGTATTAGTAATTCCAATGCAAATCTTTTTTGTTAAATTAAGCTTTTGTATTATCTAAAGCTGTTAGTTTCTTTAGTAAGGAAAATAAAATTTAAATAAACCTCTAATAGATAGGTGCTATTATTCTATGTTTCAGTGTAGTGAAGTTCTTACATAATGTATGTAATAACTTAAAAACTCATTTCTTGACGATCTGTACCTATACGCTTATGAAAACTTTTATAAATCCAAGTTTTTTAAACATTCGTAACTCTCATTTCCTAGTAGAGATTGGAAGCAGCCTCAAACATAATTGTTGTAAATCTATAAATTCTTAAAGGAAAAACAACAACCTCTAAAATATTAATGGCCGCAAAATAGGCCCAAAAACCTCGACAAGAAAAAAAGTATGCCTCATTTTATTACACCTATATACTGGCCAGTACTGTCCACATGTTCCCCAAATAGGTATTAAGCTTAGAGCGCCATCTTAGCGGTTCACCCCTATAGGGCGAGTCCACTGTCTTTTCCCTCAGAAACGTGCCCGGACTCAGGAATCACCCTCGAGGTGAGACAGTTCATTAACGGGCGCGAACGGGAAACCTTGCAATTAAACTTGTATGTTCTATTTCACTTGTGTTGTGCCAAAACAGGAAAATATCGCCAAAAAATAATCGTTCTTTCTCTATTGGGACCCAAATCTCTATATAAGAGTATTATTTGCGTAACGGCATTCCTTTCCCACCAGTCTGTGGCTGGGCCTATAAATATGATTGAGGTACCGTTTTAAAGATCTCAGCGAGTAGACTGGGACTAAAATAACATTTGTTCGAACTTGAACGCAGACGAAGTCGCGAGTGACCGCTAGTATAATTTATGTTTGAAACCAGATTATCATCGTTAAACGTTTTGACGACCGCTTGGTGTAGTGGTCCACAGGTCGGACTTCTAAAACCAAGGGTCGCGGGTTCAATTCGCGCACAATACAAGCATAAGTGTTCATGAACTTGTGTGTTTGTACTGGTCTGGGTGTTTTCTATGTATAATATGTATTTATTTACGAAAAAAGTATTTAAGTATGTTTATCCGTTGTCTAGTACCCATAACACAAGCCTCGTAGCTTAATTTGGGACTAGAGAATTGGTGTGATTGTTGTGAAATATTTATTTATTTATTTATTTAAACGTCTACTCTTTTCTTTTGCACACCAAAAAGGTGTTTGACCTCTTTGCCTATCTATTTAACTAAACTTACGTTCACACGAAACAAAGTGGACAATAAAAATGCAACGCTTAATTCCAAGTCTAGACAGGTGATTATTATAATACCCGTTAAAATGTTTACCTCTGACCAATTTACTACGTAAAATATTTCGCAAGTTTACACGTTCATGCTTTTGTTGTGTTAGCGAAAGGATAAACGTTAATTAGCTGTAAGTTTTTTGTGGCATATTTCGTTTGTTAATTGCAAGAAACTGGCCGGTATCCAAGTAATGAAAATCAAAATTGTATTATTGATTTGGTGACGTAGACATACGTACTTTTAGAATAGATATATTATTTTGGTGCAATATTTTCCTGCTACTAACATCGATGACCAAAATACTCATAAGACCCATCTTTATGATAACGCTTGTCATGTAAATCGGTACCTTGGATCTATGGCGCTATAAGAAAGTTTAAATCACTTAGTGAGCATTTAAAACCTCATGTGAAATCAATAATCATACACAGGGCACTTGCATATTTATAGATTTCAATATTTATAACGATGCGATTTTACAACAAAAGGAGTGGTCTGAACTTGGTGCAGTAGCATTACAATGGAATTAGAATCGGTATGCGAAGGAAAGTCGCGTGGTGTTTGACAGAAATTCTCTTGCGGGCGAATGTGTTGAGTAAAATGATTGAAATTATCGTACAGCTCATATGAAAAGACAATCAAAGCTGTTCACATCTTCACTTGTAAGTAAAGTATAATAAAACAATACAAATCCACTCTTTTTATTTCTTTCTTTATGGATTTGTGAGACGTAGCCATTATCAACTAAAATAAATCCACTATAACAAGAGCCAAATCTTTAAAGTCACTCCATAAATGCAACCTCAATCGAGCTGGATTCGAAATTTGAACGGATTTTAAATTTAGAGTGGTTAGCGGATCAGAGTAAATCCTGGCCATAAATAACGTTTAGTGAAGTCATCAAAAGGGTGGCTTCGTTCAGGGCGGTGTCATGTGAACCAGCCATCAATCTTGGAGGCCGCGGCACGCATAGCTCGATTGGACGCACTGCACGGGAGTTTACGAAGCGATTTTCTAGTAATTGAATTAGCTAATGTACAAGTGATATGCGCTTGTACACATTTATGAAAGAACTAGCGACCGCCCGCGACACCGTCCGCGAGGACTTTAGTTTTTTGCCACCGAGTTTCATACCAACTTTAATGCCCTATTTTATATCCCTTTGGGGGTAGAGTTTATCAAATTCCTTTCTTATCGGATGCCTACGTCATGACATCTACCTGCATGCCAAAATTTAGCCCAATCCGTTTAGTGGTTTGGGCTGTGCGTTCATAGATCACTATGTCAGACAGTCAGTCAATCAGCTTTAAGTTTAATATATAAATAAATAAAATAAATAATAAATAAAATGTTGTTTCTATATAAAGGGTTACATGGTTTACGTTATTTGGTACACATACTAATTTGGTCACTAAAAATGTAAAGAACTTCTGCGTTCTAAGCTAGGACTTTCGTCCTGTATCTTAGACTACAGCGAATCCCACACACTAATGATACATATTAGAGGTGTACTATACGAGCCTTATGGAAAACATTCTGTATAAAAATATGAGTGAACAAGGTCTCAAAGACGAAAGGGGTAAATAAGTCACAGAATTCGTCTTCAAAAGCCACCGACGAAAAGTGAGTGAAAACCTGAACGATTTATAATATAGGTTAGTCTAGGTACATCAAAAATCTCATATTAGATCAGGACTAATGTACGGTGTATGACCGAACATTGCACACTATCAGCATTTCCCCAAATGAAGCGAAATTTTATACTCTTGTCTTATAAGCAATATTTTTAGTTCACTAAAGCATTCGTCGCGTGTGTAATCATTTGTATTATCATTTATCAATAAACATTTAATTCAATTTCAATTTATCAACTTCTTTGAATTATTTCGGTTTTGCTGAACCTATTCCTGACATTTTCAAATAAACAACAGCAAAAGAATTAGCATACAACCAATATGAAATCGAATCAGGATGAGTACTGCCTAGAAAAAATCTAAGTTAAATCAACCAAATATCAAACAGACGCGTCACATATGAATATCCCAAAAAAAAAAATCAATACCACTTTTTATCTTTTCACACCGCCCATGCACAAAACGCACCCTACCTAAGGCTCGAAACGGCTTTGTCTCACGTCTAGACTGGTAATCCATTATTACAGCTAGCGCAGGAGCGGGCGCGATTCCACCATACTCCAAAACTTAGCATGTTTACGTAACTGATAAATGTTGTTCCTTTTTCTTCGCTATCGTGAGAAGTGAAAGATGAAAGTGTAGAAGACGATCTTCACTTTTAGTGGAGACTCAGATAAGAAAAGTGAACTTATTTTGCTTATACGTTAATTATATTATAATTATTTGACGACCACTTTGGTGTAATAGTCAAGAAGTTGACTATTAACCAAGAGGTCGCGGGTTTCATTCCCGCACTGTACAAACATTTGTGTGCATGAACATGTCTGTTTGTACTGTTCTGGGTGTTATATGTATTTATTTAAGTTTATTTGTTATAACATTGTTGATACCGATATCTGTAACACAAGCGCTTAAGCTATTTACCACGGAGTCAGATCAATGTATGTGATGTTGTTGTGTATTTATGTATAATAGACTGAAATACATCTGCCACGATCCTTACCAAGCGTAACTCCATATGCATACTTTTTAACTTGATACATCATAAGATATTACACAATTTGTTATTTCAATTTGATTTATTTAAGCACTATAAAACTTTAAACAAAATGTGGACTTAACGCCTTAGGGCATTCTCTACAACTCATACCTTAGGGCTGAGCAGAAATGATGCATGGGATATATTACACGAACCAGACCCAGAGGCATCAAAAACTGCTACTACGTAGGGAATCCAATATGTTCATGATAGATCTAAGGTTCCGTATTATAGACAGCGATTTGATAGGTTTATTACTACCAAACATCTACTTCTAGAAATTCAAGTGGTGTTTAACCATAGCACTTCTGCTATATTTAACATGCTATGAAAAGTGACATGTGATATTTGTCTACGCTTACATCGTACGTCTTACACAAGGCGTAGATAGAAGATTTTTCTTCCGCTCAAGATAACGACTGTTACAATAGAAAGAGTTTTCTCGAGACATCTGGAAAGCCTGGACCTGTTGATTACTTGATGTTATTGGACAAAGGATTAATGGGTCCGGATCTAAAGATTTAAGTTAGGGGTAATTGAAGTTTCAAGGAACAATCCTATGGAAAAAACCTTAAGTATTAAAATAAGGTATTAAAATTAAAAAAAATGGTTATGGTATAATTTATGTAGGAATTTGGTTTTTAAGATGTTTTGCTTTTGAACTTTTTTGAAGGCTATCATCAACTCTTGCGGTGGACCACAAATGGATGACAAAAATAAAAGGCTTTTAAAAAATTCCCCGTTCCTAAAATTCCCCCAATCTA
Organism: Pyrausta despicata; assembly: GCA_963921415.1. Taxonomy (NCBI): domain Eukaryota; kingdom Metazoa; phylum Arthropoda; class Insecta; order Lepidoptera; family Crambidae; genus Pyrausta; species Pyrausta despicata. The sequence continues at coordinate 11,985,547 of OY992855.1, read as the reverse complement.
ATTTCATTGCATTTCCAATAAAGCTTTGAAGAAAGTCACCCCTTATATGAATATGACTCTCAATTGTTCTCTTTCTTTACAACAATGGTGAAATTTAAAATAATCGAAGGGGTGCTCCTTGTAGGGTCCTTTTTATAGGCAGATACCGGCTTCATACAGGCCATTAGTACGACTAATAACCGCTAGGGGCACTGCCTTTTCACAACAGCTGATCGAATTATCATACATAACTCACATTATTGGTGTAGTAAAGTAATGTAGTTTGTTTAAACACGGCTTTCCGGTGGCGTTTTGTATAGTTAGTTTTTTATTAGAGGGGTGTAGATACACAGTAAAAAAGTGATCAGAAAAGCCACTTTCTGAAGAGAATAAGAATACCTAGTAATTCAATATTGAAACTAACTTTCAGAATTTGTAACCCAAATAAGTCGTGTAATATATAACTTCTACGAAAACATGAATTTTCATAACATCAGTACATGCTGTTCATTTTCTAGTTATTGCTTTATTTATTTAAATACAATAGTATCGAAATCCTTTTAAAACATGTAATTTATAATTTTAAACGTTAATATGCATTCATAATTGTCAGTGATGTATTGGTTTGACACCAATGTAAAAACTTGAAATATTATTTCGGTACTTCTTTCTTGCGTCTACTTGTAGCTGCAGGCCTTCTGCATAAAACTCAATTATGTCAGTAATTTATCGCTTGCAGTGATAAATTTCCCTAATGGATATCGTACACGGCATAGAGTAGTCTATTATGGCGGCTTGTTAAGGTTTTGGGGACGATAAATTTAAGGCTATTTCGCAGTGTTTTGGTTTTTTACGACCGATTTTTTATTTATTTTAATGGTTATTGCTAGTTGACTTTTAAACATTATTTAAAACTTCATAACTCGAAACTAAAAAATGTTTTGTGTTTCGAGTATCAAAATAAAGGTTGCCAACGTAAGGTGGTAAGGGAGAGGATTCTCTAGTGCTGGACAAATTGACTGTTTCCCAACCACAGATGACCTCCAATAGATTCCGTATGTTGATTGTTTTGTATTGTCTCAGTCACCAAAGTTTGAGGTAGGTGCGGGTTGCGGGAAGCGTGACCATGTTGCTGTGACTTTTGATGGCCCTCTATGCGGAATCTATTGGAGGTGATCTGTGTTCCCAACGCTTAGTCTGTACTGTCTACTTGACTTAAAAATCGCAATACATCATATGACGAAGAAATGTCCATTTTTGTAGAACACGTCAAATGTTCAAGAGTTTAGGGCAAAAGCGGCAGCTTTGAACATTTATGGTATTTAGGGTATGTTAATGTATATTATATTCACAATTTTAACACTATATAATACTTATTACCATAGAAGGGTTTAAAATGATATTTTGTGCTTCATTGTGCTTTATTGGTAACAAACACTCTTATAATCTGTCAATGTTCAGCTCTTAGGGTGACGGTTACCTTTAATAATACTTACATAATGCTGCTATAATGCAATGACAGTTCACATCAGAGTTATATCAGCACTTAAAGCGTCTATAACTCTCTTAATCAGTATGCTTGTAACCCTCAGGATAACGATGTGATACAGCTTTTATACAGAAGGTCTGTGCTACTTGGACAACGCTCCACATGTCTTGAATTGGGGACCAAGATCCATACGCGATCTTTGAAAAAAGTTGAAATTTGCACCCAAAAATGAAAACTCCTCATAAAACAACGACAGCACGTCAAACGTCAGTAGTGACAAGTGACAGTTGTGCGGACATGTGTTGCCTCTTCCCAAAAAAAAATTATTTTTTGATTTGATTAAACCACAAGATTTGATTTAAAAATAGCTTTGTTAACACAAATGTTCAAAGCTACAAGTCCCTTCTCCATTACCTACTTTATGCTAAGAAATATCGGCGGCTACTAGTCAACTCTATGTAAATATGTAGCAGCTTAATTGTTTAAAAGGGGCTTGTTTCGTCAATTATTTAAAAAAAAAGCATTAACCCACGTTTTTTGTTAAACTATCCAACATAATTGCATACAGTTATAAAGTATTATTACAGTGCATTCCAGTGTCATTTGCCAGCTAAGTCTTGTATATTAAATTCCCTTCACACTGTCTGCTGTCTGGCGGAATGAGGCAGCCAGCGTTATGGGCTTGAAACACAACACTTAAATGCTCTAGCGATTTTCAGTGCACCGGTATCGCTATACCTTGAGTCATTAAAATGCCTTCAAATAAGCGAATGAACGAAGCGTAGAAGAGCAAGATCTTCGGGTGTTGGGGTACCATACTTTCAAATTATGAAAATTCCTTGCAATTTTTTAAATAAGTTTTGCCTGTCTGCCTGACTCTTTAGCTGTGGTACTGCTGTAGTAGGCCTAACAAGACAATATACCTAGATTTTTTTTCCCAGTACAGACAATTTAGACATAATTTAACATCAAATAACTATAAATAATATAGTACTACTTACCTACATAAATAGTCATAGCCTTTAGGCTAATGAATCGATTATGTAGCTAATAAAATTATAGAAAAATTAGAAGCTGTAAAAAATCCAACCGCACATTAAATGCAATTAAAGCATAATTCAAGTAAAGTTACTATTTACACGGAATAAAGTCCTACATTTTCAAAATTTTCTATTATAATATTTGAAAAATAAAACCGCAAATTTTACACAAGATTACCTTCTAGTCAGTAAATGAGACTTCATATTTTCCGGTAGATAGATATTTCTTAGTGGATTTTCTTTTAAAGTGTCAAATCTATCACAGGATTTAAAACTTTTCCTTTGAAAAATTCACACCATAAAAATTGAGCAGATAAGTTAAATCATACACATTATTTTGTTAATAATAAAATTTGAGTTTCATTACTACCATTTATGAACTAAATTGTTTTAAAACTTGCATTGTAAAAAATGTAGCCACCCAGAATTCATATTCTTTATTTAATTAGAACTAACACGAAAAAGGTTTTAACATAATTTAGAAAAAAAAAACAATACGAAACGCAATAAGAAAGTTTTTATAACCGGCCAGCAAAAAGACAAAGTCTCACATGCACTGGCAAAATTTTAAATTAGGAATAAAATAAGCTAGGAACCTGCATACGGAAGCAAGTTGCCTTGTTATAAACTTTAGAAGGGAATTTACTGCGGTTATAACATAAACAACGGTTTATTCCGACGTTTAATTTCTTTCGATTGTTTTAAAAGACTTGCTTGTTCAGAAACTAACAGGACATTATTATTTGTACGTCAAGTTTAAGTAAAAAGTTTTTATGGCAGACGTTTCGAATAGGTGACGTTTAGCACATTCTTTTGCGTTTCAAAAATTATTGAGACGAGAAGATACATTTTTGAGATCTTCTCAGGTTACCAATCTATTAGCTAAATTGAAAATAAATAAAACTCGAAGTGTATTTATCCTACATGATTATCCTAAATGATTACCATAATTCTAAAGTCTACTTAATTATTAAGTTACTATTTTACTTAACGATGTATATGATGAGTTCGTTCAAGAAAAATTTTGCTACGAAAATCTACGATTTGCATATTTAAAACATGTATTTCGCAGCCCAAAATGTCTCACCCACTTGGTTTCACTTCAGACGATTCGAAGGAGATTTAAAACAGTAATTTTCAAACGCTTTAAAATTGTCGTCCGCATTTTAAAATCTTCACACGTTCCAAATTTAAATTCATATCTCATTCGAATAATGGCAGGGGTGGCTGCGTGACGACTCAGAATTCCTTTAATTTTAAAAGTATTTTAAATAATCATGCATCATGAATATTTTATATGACCTACTTTCTTTAGTTTCAAGGAACCATTAACAGTTTTCAATAAATGACATCATATGGATATTGAATCATCTTGATTGAACTGGTCTTTGGAATTTTTTTAATGGAGTCAGCGTGATTATCCTTGAATTCATGAATTTACTTGGTATTTCAGTTTGTAGTAACTTTTTTACATTTATGTGCTGAAATGTTCGTTGGTAGGTTAACTTAAGACGGATTTATTCAAGACATTTACTTAAGACAAATGTATTAACTTATTTCTAGCCGTTATCCTAGTCAACATAGCACAAGCCAACGCCTAGTTAGGGCTAGGTAATAGGTGTGTTCGTTGAAACAATTTATTATTTATGTATTTTATTTTCAAACATACTGACTAACTTTTTTGTATCCTTCTAAAAAAGTAAGCGATCGATTTTAACTTTACTTATTTCGACTCTACTAGTAGTTATGTCTAGAGGTTTTTTAACCCTTTTTTTTTTTTTTTTTTTAACGTCAGGAAATGTCGATTACGCACCGTACCCCTCCGTCGGGGACCGGAGGGGCGTGTGTGGGACTCCCCCGGATACGGGTATACCCACTAAAACCTGACGAAGCCCGCTGCGTGTGGCTGTGACAGCAGGGGCCGCGGTGTCTCAACAGTCCCGCGACCCTTGCCAGCAGCAACGTCCGCCCTCTAAGCAGGAGGGCGGATCTCCACGGAGTGGGGTGAGGAGATCTCATCCCACTCCAGACGGCACACTGGCGCCGTCTCTCAGGAGAGATGTCGAGACCGGTGTGACCCCACCAGTCATACGCCCCAGAGCCCCTCTGCGTGACTCTGGAACTAGGGGTAACTTTTTATTGTGGTTTTCTACCACTCAGCCCGTAGGCTCCTGGCCTCTCAGTGAGGTAACAGGGGGGCTTTTTAGTGAGGATCCCCCGCCTCTCGGCCCGGACAAACGTCCCGACGACCACCGGCCCCACTGGGGTAACGGCTTGCCCGACAGGCCCGCCGAGTTGACGAGACCTGCCGCGCCACCGCACTTCGGATCCGGGCAGATGCCCCGTCGGCCCGACTTGCCTCGCAGGCTTAACCTGCTGAGCGCCAAGCGCTCCACCAATTACGGGCCACTCCGCGCGATCCTCTCCGAGACGAGAGAAGGGGAGTAGAACCCAAGACCGGGGCGTAGAAGCCCCGCGGGAGCCCAGCTGGATGTGGGCTCAACCGCCGCCGCCGCTGTCAGACCATCAGCCTGACGCCGAAAACCGTTCGACGCCAGTTGCCCGGGGTGCGCCACGAGGAGGCTGTCTGACCTGGCACCCCAGGTTTTTTAACCCTTGTGCAACCCTACTGGCGCGTGAAGCGATAAGCCTCGATGTCACGTCACGCACCTTGGCTGCACGAGAATCGAAAAATAAAAATAAATAAACGGAAACTGTTTTAACACATTGTTGCACTAATTAATTATGTGCTTTATACATTTGATAGTTTGATTCGATGTTAAATAATAACATTTATAACTGCAAGATAACATTGTTATTATTATAGTACTGTTAAGGAATCTTTAAATGGCTAATGTTGAGAGTTATAGAAAACTAGCGGCCCGCGACTTCGTTCGCCTTAGTTTCGGATATCCCAAGGGAGCATTCAATCGGAATAAAAAAGTATCCTATCAACCAAGTCTGCTCATACCCTGACTATATGCCAAATTTCAACAAAATCAGTTCAGTAGTTTCAGCACGATTGACGGACAAACATCGAAACATCCAAACAAATAATCTTTCACATCGCACAACGGTCGTCCCCACCCTCCCATAACTACTTAATGCTAAATGTCACTGCTGTATTTCCGTCTGCTTACTTCATAATAATAAAGTGAATTAAATATTATTTCGTATCATTCTCTTCTCACTAACAATAATATTATTAGTGTGATTAATATGCACATTAAGTTCATTCCTATTTTAAATAAATCAATGTTTCTAAGACATTACATTCGTAAGGCAATAAAATTCGAATGCACATGTACTGCAAACGCAAGACAGCGAAGAACACGCGTATTTGAAGCGGTTTCTTTTACGAACAACGTTCAAAATACTGGCACGTTACAAAATTCTAAACTTTTTTTTCTAAAATTTAAAATCTTGACAGTCTGTCAAAAGTAACCACAGACTCGCATCGGACTTGGCGGGATTCGGTCGCATACGTGCGCCGCATAAGACCACAATTCGTTTGGCACGGAGAATTGATGTATTAAGGCTCTTGCTCACCCACCGTGCAAGTTGTTTTGAACGATGTACAGAAAGATTGCAAGATATTGTTGTGATGGATTCTCGTTTGTAAATTGTGGAGCTGAGAAATCGTTTTTTGCTGTAGTTTCGTAAGATGCTCGTTGGTGTATTGGCAAAGTTTCTGCCTTACAACCAAGAGGTCCTGGATTCGAATCTCAGGTCGAGCCAAAATTATTTCTGAGATTTTCTGTCATGAATATCTCAAAAATAGCTCGGAGTCGGGAATTTGGCAGTGTTACACCCCCGAACCACCGAACTTTGAGAGTGATGTAACAGTGAGTGTTGACACTTGTGCATTGCGCTCCTATTGTGCACTATAATATCTCCTGCGTAGTTGGCTGATCTCTGTTGAGATTGGCCGCCGTGGTCGAAATCGGCCAGGAGGACTATACCTATATTATAAGATCCATGTTAGTTAACATGTTAACTTTACATAGAAAGTTTGAAATAACTATGATTACAAATACTTCTTACATACTTTTAAATGCCAACTGATAATGAAAGTCATATCCACAAATCTATTAATACAGAGAGTAAGTAGGCATTTACCGACCTTACTGACTATTAATCGTCTGGTTAAGACTTACGTAGTCAATCGGGATAAGTGTGGTTGTCAATTTTGTTCGAAAGATGCACTAACGGGTTGAAAAACCTCAACTGGCCGTTTCAAAAGTTCAAAAATCAAATCAATACTCGTTAATTGTGTATACCGAAACACATTCACAATTATATTTGAACGGAAAGCTAACAGTTGTTATTACAAAACAAGTAATTTTGTCATGAATATTTGTAGGTACAAATCGAAATAAGACAACAAAAATCCTTTACGAGTACCTCCCGTGCTATAGACTGAGTTACGGCAAGGTAATGATTGTCGACCTTTTCATTTTAACGTAACAAAAAAAAAATAAGGTGCCGATAAGAAAGTTGGCAAACACGTCGCATCAGTGTGAGTGCTCCTTAACAGGTACGACTAAAGGTTTTAGCTTTGTTACTGACGGTGTCGAGATTTTGGAGACCAGTGAATCGGCTCGCTGTACGCAGTACCCTCTAAGACACAATTAGATTTTGTGCAATCACCTTTGCTTATATAACAAGAACTTTTACAATGTGTCGATTAGTTAACCAACGCAAAGCAACAACAGCATCCTAGGGGTAACTAGAGATAAGCCTTTTTGTCTTTCCTTTAGACATTGGACCTAGCTGCATAAAAAAGGGTCGTGTAGTTATGCTTTGGATTAGGTAAACTAACATAGATTTTAAGTATTATTGATTTTATACTAACAACATAGAATGGATCGCATTTCAAAGAAATCTAGCCAGACCCAAGTCTGAAATAAATGTATTATTATTATTACTAACAGTGTCAGTAAAGAGTGTTTGATGTTTTAAATCTAAGAGGAATCTAAGCGGGTTGTAGTATTATCCAGAGTTAGCTACAATCAGATTAGACTTCTTTCAAGTTTGCACTATTTGAAAGCTTTGCAGGATTTTTGATATTGACTTAGGAAACTTTACGTCAGGCTTACAAGACTACAAAGCTTCAAATGCATGTTTGCTAGCTTGGCATGCTTTAACTAAGAACTGAAAATATAATGCATGAATTTTAGGTATGTGTGAACATACAATTCATGCATTATAAGCTTGTGAAAGCAAAACGAAACGCTAGCTCGTATGAGCTAACAACAAGCTCCAAACAATATGACTAGTTAGGTACAATTTTTATTTATAAAATTAACAAAACATTATGCTACTTTTGAATTATTAAAAACGATTGTTGTCACACACAGGTGTTGCTAGAGTTAAATTTTAATAACGAATAATACTAAAAGGTAACTAATTTTAATTAAACAAAAGCTAATTAGGATTCATTTTACTCAAGGCAGTTATGCTGAATATAATATGCTCGTGAAATTAATTACTACAGAGACTAGATAGCAGAGATTTTCCAAATGTTTTGGGATTTTCATGCTAATTCAATGAGTATGTATGTTTCAGTGGATACAAAAATTATAAGGTAACAAGGAATGTTAGTTTTTTTTTTGTAGGTTGAGAGCAGCTTAAAATAAAGAGTAAAATAAAAAAATGTAACTAAATTCTTTGATTTCAGCCCTTTGTGCGTTTCTTGTGCAATAAAGTTTTAAATAAAATAATAATAAGTAAATAATAATTCTAACTAAATCTTCAAAAAAATATTTCTATCTGCTGTAATTACATCAGAAAACACTTTGTAACCCAAATTACTTAGCAAATGGCAGACATATAAAAGTTAGTATTACTAACATTAGTAATTACCTAAGATTACCCAATATTACGGTTGAGTCATCGGGAGTGAAACTGAGTCAAAGAAAGCAGGCAAACCTCTTAGTTGGTTTTATCAGAACTTTTCTGAGTCACACAACTTTCGCTAAGTTTATTAGCTCTTGGATATGAACTGCGAACTTTGTCATTAACTTCGTAGAGATTGCTGCTGGTCGAACTACGCAAATGTATAAGCATTTTGAGGTTGAAATATTGACACAATGCTAGTTTGCTCAGTGCAGGGTAAATTTTGCCTTTAAATAGTGGCTTAGTCTCATTTTTTAATACAACAACATGACATACATTTGATTGCTCCGACACCGTGGCAAGTAGCTTAAGCTCTCGTGTTACAGATATCAGAATCAACAGTGGTATTACAAATGAACTTAAATAAATGCATAAACACCCAGACCAGTACAGACAGACATGTTCATGCACACAAATGTTTCTACAGTGCGGAGATCGAACCCGCGACCTCTTGGTTAATAGTCAACTTCTTGACCAATAAACCAAAGTGGTCGTCAAATTTATTAGATAAAGCAGAGCAATTGCGTTTCTTGGTTTATCAAATAAAAAAATATTTAGATTTATATATTTATTTATATAATGGAAGAAACGCGACTGTGACCATTGAGTTTATGTACCTACGAGTAATATTATTTTTTGATCGAATGCACATGACGACAAAAGCGTTTGGGACTCAGGATGACCGAAATAGAAAAACTAAAGCCACACAAAAGTTAGAAGCAATTGCAGACTTCAAACCGACCGGGACCAGTTGAATACTTTTACAGAAAGACAAGCTATTGTAAATATGTGCTGGAGATTGAAATACCTCTAATACTTACTCATACCTTCTAAAGCAAAATGTGTTTTGTTGTTTTGATTAATTTATGTAAATATTGATGAAAGAGGAATTTTCTTTCATTAGTTTTTTCTTTTGTGAAAAAACTAATGCTGATATAATACGAGTAGTAGTGAAAAAAATACAATACCTATTTAGTTAAGATTCTATACGAATATTTTTTCTTTGAAATAAATGTAGCATCCAAGTTTAAGGAAAGACTAATTAATCTTCAGGTCAGTCAACCCTTAAATGCCCGTAATCAACTCTCAACGCCATTTAGCCGGAAGACGAACAATTCGGGCGATCACCAACAAAATAAATGTACTTTATTTCAGACGTTGGTACCCCCAGCTCCGGCGCTTCTACACAATTAAATTTAATTAATTCGAATAGTTCGCGAGTCGCGGGCGCTAATGGGTTGGATGCGTCTAGAGGGATGTACAGGGTGGCTTTGAATTTAACTATCCTCGAATCATGCTATACATATACAGGGTGTAGAAAAACCTAAACGAAGCCGAATACGACATATTCTACCAATTGTTACGATCATTTTTTTTCCATTACACCATACCCCCAGGTATACCGTTAACTTCCCAAAGTTAACGGTTGCTGAGGTAAAAGTTAAAAAAAAAAGATTTTTACAGAAATGTCTTCTGTCCGTTATAACTCAACTTTTTTCCAAAGAAACATGACACTCCGCAATGAACAGCGCACACTCGAACTGAACAGCGTCGCGGCGGCGTATAGCAACACGCCCCGCGGTCACTTTTCCGCGTGCGCGCTGTACATTGCGGGTTAGAATTAAATTGTTTTTTTGGCTTCGGTAGGGTTTTTTGCACCCTGTATATTCAAAAACTTCAATTACTTCTCAGGAATGCATACTAAACTACAATATTAAGCAATGATGTAGTTTAGTACTCTCACTTGATTTTCACTGCACCCATTGCCTCCTTTCTGCACGACCTTGAGGTAGACTAACAGAAAATGCTTTTAGAATTAAGTCTACCTTTTGTACATTTTTTGTGTAGTAAAGTTTTGAATAAATAAATGGTGTACATTTTGAACATTGAAAAAGCTGAAAAATTTGTCAGATTATCTTCTTGTTGATAATTTACGACAATTTTTTACGTTGGTATTTAGGTCAAGTTGCAGAAAATAACTTTATTTAAGTATATTATACAACCTAACATACTTTTCACCTAGGCGGCAACGTTTTCTGTTGCATATTTTATTGTAATACATTTTCAACAGTTAATCATAAACCAAATTGGGTTCAAATCTCATTCCGCTCCTATTTTAGAGTAATTGCAATAAAATGAACGCTATCATTTGGCAAAGTTAACAAAAAAGCTATTTACATGACGGGGGGAGATCAAAACTTAATTATGTCATCGGATAGTGACATCTGGTGATGGATTATAATAATACTTTTTAGGCAAAAGATAGTAATTACATGTCGATGTGTTTTGAATAGGCATCCTGAGTAACAATTTGACTCTGGGTAAAAATCAATGTAAAATTAAGATCTAATTTTACTGTTATGCATTGACCAATGTTACTTTACTTACTTTGAGGTAAGTATTTATTTTATCTGACTACTTGTGTGTTTACTAGGCCAGTTGCAATCAATTTTTATGCAGCAATTCGTTAGGTATCCCTCCCTGTTATCAGACGGCAGACCGACAACTTTGAAACTTGAATTTAGAGTTTCCTACAAATTCGTTATGCTTGTTAATTTAGAAAATTTCCATCATTTAGAAATCTATGCTTTCACGTTTACATTATCAATACTTTTAACAAAATCATAGTAATCCCAAATTCACTGTCCCACTAAATTCCAGAGCCGCAAACCGCCGTATTCAATATTCAAACTGTCAAGTAAATTCAGCATCAAAATTGCAATTCGACTGTACACACGAAGGCACATCACGATAAACACTGTTGCATCTTATATAGTTGTAATAAGGGCGATTGTGCAACAAAAACGGTTAATCTGATGTGCTTTTGTACAAAACGCGGAGAATACAATTGCAGTAGTGCACGGGCTACTGTCATGAATAAAGCATACCGTGCGAGGTTCAATTTTCCGCCGCTTCACACGGCGGCGCTAATGTCTCCTGACTGTGTGATATGTTGTCATGGGTCACTTGCAACCCGAAGGATTTAGCATAACCTACACAAATAAAGCCATATTATGCCACATGTTACGTGTGACTTAACTTGTTACGACCCACAACAAAGGCCCTACTCTCTAAATCAGTGTCGATTATGTCGAGTTTTTAATCATTGATTGAGGACAGATTTGACCAAAGTGGAATAATAATAGACTTCGATTGACCATGGCATTTTGACGGTTAAAAATACTGTAGAAAAATTGACACAACATCAAGATAATCTCGTGTAAATTCTTATAATAGTTTTCGGCACTTTTTCGTATCTCGTTTGATCTACTGATGATCATACTGTGTTACTGTGCCATCAATTTTAGGCCTGCATTCAACTTACGTAGAAGAATAAGATTCCACCAAAATAAGTATTTATTACTTTATGCACTTAACTACAATATAATATCGACATGTTTTGTTGATCCGAAGTAATGGTGTGATATTATTATAGATGATATTGTACTCGTAATAGGTTGTTTTTACGGAAACGATAACATGGTGCCTATATTTCTGTGTTATAGACTGATAATTTTTATTGTCGCGTTCATAATTGATCATCATTTAAACGGTCCAGTTCCAGAAAGCTAAAATAGCTAACGTGCATGGCTGCTTTACGCTACTTGACAGAATTACACAGCGTCTTTTCTGTATTATTTCAATACGCCAGAGCAACCCGATGGCGTATTGAAATGCGTTTTTCAGTATAATATATAAAAATTAATAAGAATTAGAGATGGAGAAAATTTATAATGTTTGTATTAGTTATAATCCTCAGCATCCATGGTTATCATAAGGGGAACCTATAATTAGCCTTACTTAACATAAGTTCTCAACTAACGAATAAAACTGTAACGCCGTTGGTTTTCTAAAAAAGAGTAATGTTTACGGATATGGACCATTTTATTATATGCTTGGAGAGCCATGGGAAATTCAAGTAAACTAAGTGCGGCGAAAGTTGGCTCAACTCTTCCGTACCAATATTGCACAAGTCACTATGTTGCAAGTGTTGCAACATGCCGAACGCGAACATTGAAAACTGCAACAAAAGTTGCTTAGAAGCGTATTAGTAAGCCAAAGTTTTAGTTTGTAAACTATCTTGTAGTTTGTCTTAGTGAGTAATTAATTAACAAATCGTAAGTATTTTAAGAGCACTTATTTTTGTCATGAGCTATGTAAACCGTGATAGTTTTTAAAACTATACTAATACGAATCTGTTGATCGATATTCTTACATAATTTAAAACGCAAACAAAACAAAATACGATGGATAAAAATTAAAATAAATGAAACTTTGAGTTTCATTTCAGGTAAAATCCGGACATGTCACCGGAGAAGAGAGTTATTATTTTACTTGTTAATATTTTCAAAAGTTAATAAGCCATAAAGGCCCAAGCCGAAAACAAACGAAAACGTTTAGTCAATTTTTTTATTCCCGAAATTCGTCCCAAAAAAGACAAGCTTTAGGCCTGACTGCTGAATCAAACAATCTGGGAAAAAGTACTTGGTAAGTTTTACCATAATTTTGTTTGCAGTTCCTTTAAAATCGCTTTGAGACATCACTATAAACAAAAAATAAATATAAATATTTTACAACAATCACACCAAATCTCTAGTCCCAAATTAAGCTACGAGGCTTGTGTTATGGGTGCTAGACAACGGATAAACATACTTAAATACTTTTTTTTTGTACAAAAATACATATTATACTTAGAAAACACATGTTCATGCACACCTATGTTTTTACTGTGCGGGGATCGAACCCGCGACCTTTGGTTTTAGAAGTCCGACCTGTAGACCACTGCACCAAGCGGTCGTCATAAACTAATATGTAGTATACTTGTACAGCAACATAATTATCACATACGAGTATTAACATATTATTTAAATATATCAGTAAACCATCGTAGGTATTACGAATTATAGGTAAGAGTATTAATGTAATATAGTATTTCTTGAATTTTTAATAAAATTTGACAAGTCAAAAGATATATATATTTTTTTATTATTAGATAGATAGAAATTAACCCTGCACACACACAAGAAAAATCTGTAATCTGTAATGAGGTTATGAATAAATAATTATTATAGATATTTATCAGACAAAACTACAAACACCTACCTGCCACGACTTCACGGTTTAAAGATTTTTGAAACGACATTCGAAACTGAAACAACATTCACGTTTTAAGCTTTCGTAGACTTTAAAGGTATTTTCATTTGAGATGAATGGTTTAAAAATACACGTATCGTTCGGTCGTCGTGTGTGGTTCTCGAGCAAAACATCACAAAAGTAGATAAGACAGATAGGAGTTTACGTTGTTTAATGATTTAAGATATAGTCAAGAATCATAAGAATACCAACAAATGTTCCTTTCTACATTTTTCATGAGTGTTAATAAATTCAAATAACCAAACTAAATATTTGGTAAAGATTTAGTACTGACCTGTACTAAAACTATTGAATGTAAACTGTTAATTTATATTCACTTTTCATTTAGTATGAAAAGTGCATATCAATATTTAGTTATATCAAGTTATATATGAAGGCAAATATCAAGTATTGTATCTTTCCGACATGGTTTCTTCAATAACTAGTAGACTAAATTATAACCTTTGCACTGAAGTGATCCAAAAAAATATTACTACTATGAATGGAAAACACCAACTAACAATACGCAAGCAGACGAAACGTAAAAATGTTACCTTAAAAATTGTCAACGGGCCCGATCCCTCGTATATCACAAGGATTTATTTCCACCTTCGCCCCATCCTCGATTTCCTCGTAACACCTTAATTTAATATTAAATTTTGCTCTTTCCTATTTCCCCTGCAAGCAGATGTCTTTGGATTCTGTTATCCATATTTCAATTTCGCGCATTAAACGGATTATGAATGCAAGAACTAATATGCATATGGGAGAATGTCAGTTGGAAGACACGTCTATTGACGCTTGTAGGTGTAACAATAAGTATGTGATTTTATTTATTTTTTGTTCTTACAATGGAGTTTGATACTTATAATCATTTAAACGTCTACAATCTAATAATATAGCATGGACTATAATAATAAGCTCTGGTTGGATTATTATTAATTTTAATAAAGTATTGTGATTTCGGAATGAACGGACAGTGATGACGTAAATCATTCAGTAATCGCACATATTTTAAAGTATACGTGGGACACTCCGTAAGTTTTTCGAAAATAAAAATAATTGTTTTATAGATATAAATGTCTTTTAAGTGTTCTCCCTTAGCCTTTATACAAAGATTCAAGCGTCTAAAAAAACTTTCGAAACACTTTTTCCAATCCACTGCAGACATTTTATTTACACTGCTCAAACTCTAATAGCGCATCTTCCGGTGACCAATTTGTATTTCTTTGGGCAGATTTTTTATTTTTGGGAATAAAAAAATATCACACGGTGCTAAATCAGGGTTGTAAGGAGGGTGACACAAAAGTATAATCGGCGTGCTGTCCAGGAAATCCATTGTTTTGAGTGCGGTGTGCGTGGGCGCGTTGTCGTGGTGAAGCAGTAACCTGCGGAGCCCTGTATTTGGCCGTCTATTGCTCACAACAGAGATAACTTCTGGCAAATTTTTGGTAGTATACCATTCAGCGCGTTAATTGCTTCTTTGGTTCCGTAAAGGAATAGATACCAAATAGCCAGTTAAATTGAAAAAACTCGCGATTAAAATCTTCCCACCGCTTCACTTTGGTAGGCTTCGCTTCGTTTTGATACACCCCAACCGTTGACTGGCGCTTAGAGTCTAGATCATAATGATAAATCCAGAACTCATAACCTGTAACGATGTCATAAACACGCTGAGACGAGCATGCTTCAAATTTATCTATTATGTCACGGCACCATTCCACCCGGGCCTCTTTTTGTGCCTCCTTGAGGTTGTGCGGCACCAGCGTGGAACTATCCGCCTCACGCGAAGATGGTTGTGTAAAATGTCGCTAATGCTTCCTGATCCAATCTGCAGTAAGTGCTAAATCTCTTGGTCTTGAATTTAATTTTTCACTGCTAGCACGTTTTCTTCTGTAACAGCCGTTAAAGGGCGACCACTTCTTTCTTCATCCCCCAAAGTTAAACGACCGCGCCAAAACGTCCTTATACCAAAGATAAACAGTAGCTTTAGAAAAATTCTTATCACTAAATGCCAATTTAAGTCTATTGTACGCTTCATCAAAATCATAGAATAGCGCAAAAATGTTCCCGGCGTAGATCCATGTTTCAGTCAGACATGATACTCGTAATTTGAAATGGCTCGTCAAAAAGAGGACATTGGAATGTATCATTTTTACTAAAAAAGGATCATATCAACGGCAATTTTAAAGTACACATTAATTAGTTATTTCAAAAATAATCAAAAAAATATGTAAAATATTAATATTGAGTACAAATTCAATAATGGACAAGGCAATTCTTATCATAATTTATATCTAAAGCATTTCCTTTTCCAAGCTCTGGCCGTTGATTACGAGGCTCTATCTCTTTTCATCGCTTTTTCCATTTCACCTAATAAGAACTTAAGCAACACGGCTATAAGACACATTTTCTAAAACCATGAAGTAAATTAAGAGTTTCATAAGGCAACATTACATTTACAATGAGCCGAAAGTACCTACGAACTGGTAAGGAAAGACGTAGGTAAGGGTAGTTATTTATTCTCATACCTTTTCATTGGTAGATCTGACTCAAATATAATAATATATCATTTATATTTACTATTATTTACTATGCCGATCCCCGAGGCCCCCGTCCTGAAGAACCCTAAAGATTTTTTATTATTTAAAAGATATTTTAATCACGGTGATTTTTCGCTATGATTGGTTAATATCCAACAAGCCCACAAGCTGTTTGATTATTTTATTTAATACTGTGACCAATACATTTATTATTGTTCATTTATTAAACAAACAACGTTTTACAGTGAAATGACAATTGTCCCTCAAAACTATTTACATAGTTTGTGTGTGGGATCACGAGTCTCTAAAATATCAAATCAAATCTTAAATACTAAGTTAAGTTAGCTAGAAAATACTTTTTAAGTTTTCTTTTAAAAACATTTTTATGTTGTTCCCATCTTATATCCCCGGGCAAACTATTCAATAAGACATAAGACCTTAAGCACAAGCAAGTATGTATAAAGCATTAGTAAGCAAAACCGACCATACTAAGTGAAGAACCGTTTTCCAAAAAAACTACGAGGAAGAAAGCCGGCAATAATTCAAACTAACTTGTTTAGTCATTCAGATAATTTCTTACCCTTCCATGCGTTAGTGGGTATGAAGCTTTGTTTGCCAATGTCAGAATTGTAAAATGTACGGAGCGTAAAATTCAATATTGAAAAAGGCAATGGATTTTAATCAAAATGGCATTAGTATAATCGCATAGGAATTTGCGTAACGCCAGCTATACACATTCATCATTTTTGTGGCGAGCTTTTTAAAGTGTTTGACGTTTTAGTATTACGCAGATTATTTATTAAAAAAAAAACATTTTTTTATTGCGTATTCATTCGTGGCATAATGAGTAAACACTATCTTCAAACTAAATTTACATTTTGAATTTGAACTGAATTATTTTTTCAGTAACACCAACTTCAAGCTACTAGGTTCCTAGACACACACTGATTATTACGTCACTGATTATCATCTTGTTGGTTTTCAAGGCGTCAAAATCAAAATAAACATCGGAAAAAATAACAAAGTACTGATAAAACATTTGAAAGGAATAGGCAGTTAAACATAATTCTGCTGACATATACAATTCTGTTATACTTGTTGTCTAAACTATCCAGCAGTGTGTACAAACTATTACCAAGGGGTGGCGAGCTGTGGCGAACTGCGATAGATCCCCGCGAAGGGGTAGTAAGCCCAGTTTTTACATTAAAGCAGTTAATAAAACGAAATTATATTTGTGTTACAACTTACCAATATTCGAGGAAACAATGACGTTTGCCAAAGTGATTTTGGTTCGAGTGCTCATTGTATTCACAAAATGCACTTTTGAATATAAGTCATATTTTTAAATCTTTTTTTTTGCATATGAAAACGTTTCATGCAGTATGCGTTAACATCTGATTTCAGGTTATTCAACGAGTTTTGATAACTAATGTGGTATACTAACTAATGTGTAAAATTTTACTGCTAGGTAGTTTCGCGCAACAGAACGATTTATAAATAATACTTCTGCAGATATCCTAGTATCTAAATTATCTACAATTATAAATGAAAACACAAAGTTAATGAAAGTTCAGTGTAGAAAGCAAATTATAAAACCATGGATAACTCCTGGACTCCTGCGATGCGTACGAAATCGCGATCGAATACACAAAAAAGAAAAAAAATGATCCTGACAACTACATTTGGAAAATAACCTACATTCGATATCGTAACTTCTGTAATAGGCTATTAAGAAAACTGAAACGCATTCACGAACCAAATGAAATCCAAAAAGCGAAAGGTAATTCTAAAGCTACATTGCATGCTATGAAAACCATTACAAATCTAAAAAATAGCCCTATTTTTAGATTTGTAATGGTTTTTATCTTCATCTGAGGAGCACTTAAACTTTCTGACGAACCTAAATCCTCATTGAATCTTGTAAATGACTACTTTAGTAATGTCGGTTCTGATCTGGCATCTAAAATTTTAGTAAGACCTAATTTATCCAAATCTACTGATATTCCGATCATAAGGGACGGTAATCGTGTGGGAACTTCTATAGTCTTACTTAAAACAGATGAAAAAGAGGTCGCTGGAATAATCATGAGTCTTCGATCGGATAGTGCCGTAGGATGCGATGGTATATCATCAGCTTATTCTTAAGGCGGTGAGTAATATTCTTGTTCCTTTAATCTTTGCAACCGCAGTATATCCACTGGTGTTTTCCCTGATGCATTTAAAAAAGCTCTGGTGCACCCTATTCACAAGGGTGGCACTAAGGCTAATCTTGGTAACCATAGACCCATCTCTGTCCTTACAGCTTTTTCAAAGGTCCTTGAAAAGATTATTAATAAGAGATTGTTAAGTCATCTTCCTAAATTTGAAATACTTGCAAAAAAACAGTATGGGTTCAGATCTGGCGTGTCAGCCGAGGATGGGGTCATGGAATTTACTGAATTTATTGCAAAAAACATTCCTAGTGAGATAGTAATGAATCGCTTTCGTATAACTATGTTACGGTATATAATTATATCACTAGGGATATAACTATATTACGGCTTTATATATCTTACTGCGACATACCCATATTTGTTAAGATAACTTGTATACTGTTGAGAACAAATAAATAAAGTTATTATTATTATTATTTATCTTTAGTAGTACAATCGAATTGTTATAACTAAGTAATTAATCAAAGTATTTTTTATTTAAATAGGAACTTTTTTTGGTTCTCTATACTGCCAGAATTTTATTGCCCATAGTTATGTATGTCCCAGAGGTTTAAAATCAAATACCATCATAATTGTGATTCGTCCAATCAGAGATCCGTCAAAAATATTCCAAAATCGTCAATGTTCGAGCGGAATCGGCATATCAAAGAGGTTTTAATCAGAGTTACAAATTGAATTTGGGCGACAGTCGATTGGGAATGGTATCGGAATAATTTGCATAGTTATTATAAACATGGGTCAGCCCCGCATAAGCGTGCCCAGTGACAGCTCCCGTCTCCCGAATGCAAATATTGCTAAGAGCTATGTGAATGGAAATGAACAAATTGCGTGGTCATATTCGAAGATGAATAATTTTAAACTAACAAATAACTTACAAAAGTCTTCATCTCATCAGATTATAAACGTCTCACTGCTGGGCACAGGCCATACCTTAACTATAAGGTGGTACAAGTCATACTCCACGCAGTCTCATTGCGGATTGTTGGAGGGGTGTTTGGAAGGTAAGTGACCAAAGATGATCAAAGATGACTAATTTGAAATTAATAAATATCAGTCAACAATTTATTAAAGTATTTTCGAATAAAACAAAGCATTGAGATACAATTCAACCCTTGAACCAACTCAAATTCTCAAGGAAGGCACCAGAAAAAGGTTATTTTTGCGCAACAAATAAGTTAACGTGTGTAACTTAATGCACACATTTAATAATACCCTGTTCTTTAGGTAAATAATCAGTATAATCACTGATCTCATAATAAAGCTTTTGGCGCTTCTATAACACCTAACTCTTTGATCTAAAGGGTGCTTTACAGGCGTTTCAGGTGAAAATGTCCAATTTGACTAGACCCGCGATTGGCCCTTCAGTCCCCCCTCTGTCTATAGTCACTCAAAGTCCTGGGCAGGACGAGGGAGACCAGAATAAACTGGAGTCGGCCTACACAATCAGCTGTAGAGTAATCCAAGGGTGTTTGCGGCTTTGTGTTTTATAATCAGATGCACGCGATAATTGGATATGAAATAACTCAAGATACCAATTGGGCCGTGTAAGCCGGAGCTATAATCAAAGTTTGCTTTGAGAAGAATACAATACAATACCCGTAGATAACTTCAACTTACGACAAATCATAATTTACTTCTTGACAAAATTGTTGAAAAAATCATAAGTTCCTAATAATTAAACAGCGAATTATATTATGTATGTCAGAAACTTATTTTAACTTAGCTTTAAAAAAATATTTTCATTTTTAGCATAATTAATTGAATACCAACATTTAATTCATATATGATAAAAGATCAATATAATTTTGATTAAACATTCCCTAATTTTCTATTTAACCGTCCCTGTGACATTTTAGCTTATATCCAACTTAACACAATAAGAATTAGCCCAAATGCGCCTAAACCAATGGTAAAATACATAACGCCTTATTCACGGACAGAATCTAAAGACCGCGGTCACATGTTTTCTGTAGGGTCATTCTCCTTTATTAACACTTACACCAAACTTGGCCTGTAACTCGAGTGAAATGGAGAAAAACAAGTCATTACACAAAATCGCACCAATCAAGGGACCAATCTGGAAAGCCGCTCACAATAGCATTGGCCACATTACATAGCCAGACAGGATCAGCTATCCCACTTTCTTTAACCACATTGTCATACTCGTATCTTATTGTGATTCCTCGTTGACAGTTTTCATTGTAAATCAGACAATGAAAACTGTCAACGAGGAATTTGCTTAATTTTATAAAAAAAATAAGGTAAGAATGTCCGCAGGGAATCTTATTAAGACAAATGTTACCAGTGCACGCTTGGAAATAAATACCAGTGCTTGCTCGAGTGATGGCTTCAGGAAAACTTATATTTATGCGTTGCTGCAACTTGACAAGGTGTATATGAATTCATTAGAAGACGAGACCTTGATTCCATCTCCGTGAGTTGTGTATCGTCTTCGTAATCATCATGTCGCAAAGATGGAAAGTTTATCCACTTAGTTAAAATTAAATATTTAAATAACTCCCGACATGAGCCAGAAAATCAGCTGGTCAGCTTTAACATCTGAATAGATTTTGATCAGCTATATCTAAGAATCACCGTGATTAAATTATCGAATTGATGAAATGAATGGAGAAAACCGCTTTGAAATTCGTCTATCCTTTAAGCAGCTACGACACAGACAGGCACATGCAAAAACACGATAAGGGGGGTTTATATTACTTATAACAACTCTACTCTTTAACGTCGAGGGTTAGAAACAAAACTTTTTGATGGTTAGCTATTAGTTCGAATTGTCGTTGCTGAGGGACCTAACATCTTGAGTGTCTGCTCTCGCCAGCCTACGACACGACGTACCGACATAGACTGGTCGATAAGGATTAACCCGAAGGTCTGGACTGAATAAACAATGTGACGACCAAGGCACCCTCACGTACACACACTGTTAATGTAAAAACGGACTGTGGTATTATTTATTTAGACGCACGAACTCGTTTTGGCGTTTTACTGTTTTTTCCACTTTCTTTTGTCTCGGCCGAGGGAGCGTAACGATATCATCAGTAATACGCGAGCTGGTATATTCAGACTGTTTGTTATACAACACGTGGAAAAGGACATTATACATATAGCCGTTTGCACTGACTGTTAAAAATGAAAGTAGGTACCAACCTATGCGAGTAGTATATTAATTTTATTATTGTTAATTTGAACCGTATTAAAGTTTGAAATTAAAACACACTTAAAGAAAAAAAAGATCGCTCTAGAGCAATCGCCTGACTTGCAAGAGATGCGGGTTCGAATCCCGCCTGTTGTAGTCCGTTTTTCTTTTTTCTTTTAGTGTGTTTTAAGTTCACTTTGCAAAGATATTTGCATTGTTAATTCTGAAAAAAGATAAACATAATACCGTATTATTATTTTTTAGTTTCAGAGTCCTTTTCATTATATGACAATACGATGTCTCTCTATAATTAAGCCAATGAATGTTACTTGATAATTTATGCACTAATCCAGCACATATCTTGTTCAGACATCTTGTTCAGACAGAACACTGGGATCCGTGACAATTTTGCGTTTGCTTCAACATCTTGCGTTTTCAGATGCTCAGGACCGCTTTCTATCCATTTAAGTTTTTTAGCAACGATCGGTCATTTAGTTTTTGGCGCCACAGATTTAACGTTGAGAACCTAAAGGGAAGCATTTCCTACCGACCGGGTCTTACGGTCGGGGACAAAGGTCCAATAAACATCTAAATCTTATATGCCGCGGTTCATGTCCGGTACTAGGCTAACAGCGCCATCTAGCCTATGGAGCCGTATCAGCGTTCGCTGTCGTGCTTGCGTGCGTTAGGCATGCACTTAAGATGGCGAACGATAGAGGTCGCCACAACGTTAACGATTTTCCACTAAATCACGCGACATTGCGATGTCTTTCAGACTTTTTCGCTGAACTTTTTCCATCATTTACTTGCCCCCGCTGAGTTGAAGTTAGCAACTGCACCAGGACCTACTTGTTGTTCTTTAGTTGTAAGTAGTTCGTTGCTATCATACAGCTTGCTAACTTTGCTTAGACAATATTCGCTGGAAGCTATTCTTGGAAACATGTTTTCTAAGTCTGGTAAGTGGAAGAGAAGAGCAAGATGATGCAACAACTGGATGTATTATAAATATACAACAACATTACATACATTGATCTGACTCCATGGTAAGTAGCTGAAGCACTTGTGTTACAGATATCAGAATCAACAGTGGTATTACAAATAAACCTTAATAAATACACCCAGACCAGTACAAACAGACATGTTCATGCACACAAATGTTTGAATAGTGCGGGGGTCGAACCCGCGACCTCTTGGTTATTAGTCAATTTCTTGACCATTACATAAAATGGTCGTCACTGTATTAAGTACTAGATATAAGAACCTCATCTCACCTTATGATATTGCAAGACTCAAAATATTATTTTAATGTTTTTTACAAGAATTTATTTTATTTCACCTGACTCAGTGTTTGCTTGTTTATCAAAAAAATATTTTACTTTACTTTTTCTATTAGTGAGACGACACTTATACTCGTAATAACGACGACCACTTTGGTGTAATGGTCAAGAAGTTGACTATTACCTATATAATAATAATAAAACCATTTATTTCAGACACACATAGTCCATACAGTAAGAATTATACAAAGTAGTTTAGAGTCAAACACGTAATAAATAAGCAACAAAGAAAATTTATTAATTAATCAAGAGGTCGCGGGTTCGATCCCCTCACTGAACAAACATTTGTGTGCATGAACATGTATTTTTGTACTGGTCTGGGCGTTATATGTATTTATTTTTTGAGGAAACTGGAAAACCTAGGAGTTCGGGGAATTGCGCTGAATTGGTTTAAAAACTACTTAGGAAATAGAACCCAGTCAGTTAAAATCTCACATATGCACAGTATGAGCCTACCCGTTACCTACGGAATTCCCCAAGGTAGCACGCTAGGACCGACCCTGTTTTTAGCCTACGTGAATGACCTGTGCAAATTGGAGACTACAAATGGATTGACACTAGCCTTTGCGGATGACACTGCCCTCATCTTCAGTGGTGCGACATGGTCTGAGGTCCAGGAAAGAGCGGAGAATGGCTTGACGCGGGTTCTAAGATGGCTTGATGACAACTTACTGACAATCAACTTGAACAAAACAAAGTACATCTGCTTTAGAATTACTAGCATCACAAGCCCGCCGCCGGGTTTCTGCATCAGGGCTCACTCTAGATCCTGTACTTCAGACATTCCGCAGCAGCAAACCTGCAGTTGTCCACCCATATTGCAGACTGAAACACACAAGGAGTCACGTTTGACAAAAACCTGAACTGGCAACCGCATATATCGGACCTATGCAAAAGGATCAGGAGACTTCTACCGGTTTTTAGAAACTTACGTGAGGCAGCAGATATAACTCTGCTGAAAAAAATATATGTAGCTCTTTGTCAATCTTTGGTTACTTATTGCATGCCGGTGTGTGGTGGTGCAGCGGTGACACATTTTATGGAATTGGAGAGAGCACAAAGAGCAGTCATTAAGGTTATACTGCGGAAACCTAGAGACTCTCCAACAGAAAGGTTGTACGCAGACTCTGAACTGCTTACAGCGAGACAGCTGTTTGTCTATAACTCCGTCCTAAGACATCACAAAGCAGTAGACCCCAAAACTGTTGATTTAAGCAGAAGACGACTTCGCATCCCTGTTCCCGTCGTAAATACAACATTCGCACGTCGCCAAGAATTCTTCAGTGGCCCCTTTTTGTACAGGCACTTTAACGACGTTTGCCAAATTATCACACTGAACAGAGTGGCGCTCAAAAAATCTTTAAAAGCACAGTTAAGTGGACTTTCTCACCAAGCCACTGAACAATTACTCCATTCCTTGCTATGACTCACACACACACACACTCACACACACACGCACACACACACACACACACACAAACACACACATGCATACACTCTCGTTCTGACAAAACGCACACTGACTATGTAGGAAATTCGCAGTCCTTAACCTTTAACTATGGACGTTCCATTTTTGTTACACTAATATGGACGTGCGGCCTCACAGACCGCTACATTTACGGGCTGGTTTCTATCTCGATGAGTAAGTATTCTATTATTTTTTATTATTATTCCTTAGGAGAGTTACTAAAGATAAATAAAAGAAGTAATTTTAATGAAAAATATATTTATTATAAAGTAAATCTAACGATATAAACAAACAAAGGCACTTTTCAGACTTTTTACTTTGAGATCACTTTATAAGTATATAACCACAGTAAAATGCCTTTTTTCATTAGTTTAATTTCTTTTACAATAAAATTTAAGGAACAAAGAACATAAAAATCGTAATATAATCTTCTCAGAACAAAACATAAAAATTTTGACAAGAACCCAAGTTGGCCATATTTATTGGCAGTCTTTGCATAACGGCTTAGAGCACTGTAGGCATATTGGCTGCTTACAGCCTACACAAGAGTGGGTCGTCTTTCGTTTTATCTTTGGTGGGCATAGTTTACACGTCTTACGTTTAGGAACTATATTTTCTTCACTTGGTGGCTCTTGGAATGGCATATCAGGACCTAAAACTCGTTTCAGCGTCATTACTAATTCATTTGGCAAATGAGGATTCAATTAACACGTCTTTGCATATGTGGAACCACCGGGTATAGGGATCGTGATAATGTCTTTAGAAATTTACCTCTGTCTTGTTCTTTGTCTTGGTGTTGATTGAATAAAATGTACGCATTAATTCCACACAAGTCCAGAACTCTGTAGAAAATCACCATGGGCCATCTTCTCGTTCGACGACTGCTTGAATAAATAGAACATTCGCAATCGCTAATCGCAATATTTTACTGGCCCTCTGAGTCGACGAACTCTATGTTCGTTTGCCTGCAATCGTAAATTGATCGTTTTTTGACATTTTGGCTTACTAAATCTAAAACAAACAAACTCACTGTCAGCGGTTTACAACACAAACGTGGACGCGCGGTCTCACAGACCGCACTCAAATTATAAATTGAATTTACTTACGCAATATTCAGCCGGTGACGTTACCTTCACTCTCAACGGTCGTTTCGCCACTAAAACCGAAGCTACTGACGCGGGCATACGCGTGGGGTACGCGGAAGGTGGGGGAGGCAAGAATCGCAAACTGCAAGCGGCCTGTGAGACCGCACGTCCATAGTTAAAGGTTAATCTTATTTATTTTAATTTAATTTATTTGATTGAATTTGTAATCCTGTTCTGTATCTGTGCCCCACGTGTAAAGGGGAGGAGGGCTGTCATCCTGAGATACAGGAATCCTCCTAGTTCAGGTGACAGCCAGCCATATTGTTACGTTAAAACAAATATGTACCTAGTAATTAGTTATTATTGTATTACCAATTTAAATTATTATTATTGTTGTTGAGAATTTTAATGTATTTATTTTATTTCTGATTAATTAATGATAATGTTTAATGTATAATTTTAATTTTAATTGCATGTATTCCAAATTGTATTTTATTTTCACTGTTCTATATTAAGAGTTAGTAGTAGTAGTTTTAGAGTTAGAATTGTAATGAAATGGCGAGGATTAAATGAATTATTATTATTATTTAAGTTTATACGTAATACCACTGTTGATTCTGATATCTGTAACACAAGTACTTTAGCTACTTACCACGGAGTCAGATCAGTGTATGTGATGTTGTTGTATATATATTAATAAAAATATATATAATCAAATTCAAAATAATAGGAGCCTGACGAGCGGTTTTAATATTATACAATCTTGGAACTGAAAATAGCTTTTGTACCTTTTTAGTCACCTCATCGCTTCATTTTATAGAACCACTATGAGAGCAAACCGGCAGTCAGCTTTCAGAAGCGTCTGTGTCATAATTATTTTATGCCACAGCTCTATACCATACGTGAAAAGCGTAAGCTGAACATCTTTTTTTTCTCTTTTTGGGATAGCAAACAAGTACATACTATATCGTCATCTTATCACAGATCAGATCGTACGTTGCGTAAATTAGGGATTCGCGCCGGCCATATATCAGTCCGCGGTAAGCCAGGGCAGGTCACCACGACCCCCGTCTCTGCTGCACTCACCTTTACAAGGCTGTGACATCACTGGATCGCTCTGAGATACAATTTATAGTTTACTAGCTTCGCCTGCGTGGATTTCGGTTTTCCAGTTTAATGAGCTATTATAATGCATATATTATATTGAGCATGTTATGTATAAACATTAAATATTTAAATCGGAGATTAAGAAGGATTCTTATTAGAATCCTTTGTTAATAATAGTAAAAGTTTTTTTTTTTAAATTAATCTTGTGGAAAGATTTGATTGTTTGTTTGTTTGAATCAAAGCTTATTCAATTCAAACAAACAAACAATTAAATCTTTCTTCTTTATACTATTAGTGTTTTATAGGTAAACGGCCGATAGATTTCAAATACTATTTGCGTGTGAGTGGAGCAAGAGTGTTAAATATTGGATTGTGTAGTATTTTTCACTACAGTTCAAACACTTGATTAATTATATAAACATAAGGTTAATTTTCTCAGCTAAAACGATCAATTTCTATCCAAAATGATATGAGTGATGGAGTTGGTTAAAATACACATCAACTACATACGGCAGGGATACGTTGACCTCCACTAACGTGAACTTACAGTAACCTCTACAAAGGACGGTTGTGAACTCATACGATTTCTAGTGAAGATATTTTATTGCGTTACTCAGAAAATCATTCATTATTATTTATTTATTATTTTCTTCAAAACACTACTTATCTTATTGGAAATTATAAATTTCACTCGTACTAAATTAAATATGCAAAAATCTAACAAATCTTTTTCCTCAAATGTTTCAAAAAGTACTTGAATCAAAAACTAAGTATACATTCTTACAAAAACATTTTTTCTAGAAAATCTGTATTCACCTATTGATATAAACAGTTGATACGTTAATAATAACAAAATATATTTTCTAATACTTAGTTACAAACACTAGGTACTTAATGTTAAAATTAAATATTAACTTTCTGATACATTTTCTCGAGTCAAAGTTGTCAAGATGTTTCACAAATCTCCCAAAAACTTCCAACATCTATATCTACACCATGGTCCAATGTTGGTCGCCGATCACTAAAATGTTTTGATTTCGTTAGCATTAATTACAAATCATTCAACTAATAACAGATGAACTCTTTTTAACGTAAGAAACACTTCATAGGCTTCACCCCAGAACTCTGTATAAGCATTTTAAAGATTAATTTGAGGGCTCTCAAGTTAAATCGCTCTTGTGAACAGGCGAGTAACAATTTGTTGAGTTCTAGGCTTACACTTCGGGAAGTGTCAAGCGAACAGAATTTCGTTGGGAACCTTAAAACGCGTCACGCGAGACAGGTCCGAACGACACCGGATTTAGCTGACACACGGATCTTTAGTTTGAAGAACTCAGTGTTGGATAATATAGACTTAATTGGCGGTTGAATGCTGGTTTTATTGCCAAATACAGCACCACTTGAACAAATTTTAAAAAGATGCCAGGATACAGATGAGCAAATTGTTACTTGCACAGTGTTTTTTTTTAATAACTTGAAGTCAAAAAAAATACCTAGTTTCTGTTGCTTGAAGCTTTTGTTACTATGGTTCTTCCTGGCCTTGAAAGTAATAATTTCGGATGTAACACGCTTTAAATTCTTGCTAAGCACCTTATCTGCCAGATGGTACAGACGGCTACTTGTCTTTATCATTGCGGCCTCTTATTATTATATAATAAGGATCATTTTGCAGAAAAATATGTAGCTTGATGTGGCTTCGTCTGTACAGGCAGTACAGGCACATCACTGGTCCGATTAAATCATAGTAAAATAGTGCATATTTTTATTTTGCGATAAACCGTAAACAAAAAAGTTTGGTTTTGATGATTCAAAAAATAAATAAAGGGTCAATATTACACAATGTACTTGTTATTGCTGCTGGCCAAACACCGCAGCCGTATAACACCAACTGTAAAATATAGTCATGCGTCACGCACTACACGGCGATGCGACGCATTCGGAATAATAAATAATTATTGTGCCACTCGTTACGAAAGTAATTACCAATAAACGCGTTCGATGCATTATTTATTGCTTGTTAATGAGATTTGAAAATATAAACATTGGCTATTGGAAACTTTTACGCTGCCGTACATTACTTTATAACCCCGACGAAATAGAAGTGTTATAAGTTTGTGTCCTACGCCTGTATGAGTATATGTGTTTGTGTGTGTCTGTCTATAAAATCCTAGCTCCTGAACGAATTTATCGATTTCAGTGTGGTTTTCTTCAGTCGAAAGATAATTTATTTACGTTCATAGTAATAGCTTGTCAAAATCCGTTCAGTCGTTGGGGCTGACCAGCGGTTTTTTTGCTCATTTAGGAATTTTAAACTATCACTAGTATTTTTTTTTGTATCCTCATGACGTCAGAAGTTTCTATTTATACTTTCACACTAGACTTAATGCGTAAACTTTAAACAGATTTAGGTATATTGCAAGTCTTTCAAAAGGCCGTTGTGATAGTTAGGTCAAACTCACATACAACGCCATTTTTAACACGCTTTTTAAAGCTTAAAAACCAACCGTCTTTGCTAATATTTTCTTAAAAAAACTTGTTTAAATTGTATAATTCCCTAGTTTGTATTTTAGTAAAACTCTCACTCGTGCACTTACTTCTAGTTACTTGCAAACTTCAGTAAATTAAACTTGTTACAAAAATCTGTTACAGACTTGCTTGGAAAATTTTAACACTCCATTTCTTCGGAGTTTATGTGTGAAACTTAATAATATGTAGTCCAGTGGTTCCCAACCATGGCACTAACAGTCCACTGTCTGATATTGTAAAAATAACTATTGTTTGTAGGTATATCTATACACAACAGTATTATCCAGAATAAAAAAATAAAATAAATAAATATTTCTCAACAATCACACCAATTCTCTAGTCCCAAAGTAAGCTACGAGGCTTGTGTTATGGGTACTAGATAACGGATATACATTCTTAAATACTTTTTTTGGTAAATAAATACATATTATAAATAGAAAACACCCAGACCAGTACAAACACACATGTTCATGCACAATTATGCTTGTACTGTGCAGGAATCGAATAGATATACAAAACAATTTTTTTGTATATATATGTTCAGTAGGTATGCATTTTTTTTATTTATTTATTTGTATGAAAACCAACAGCGATTACATAAATATTAACAAACAGAATTTTGCCAATATTAAGGCCAATAATAGGCTTTCCATAAGTTATGAAAAACAAATGTTATTGGAGGAAGAATAAATAAATAATGTTTGATTTCTATAAATTGAGTAATAAACCAAGGCAAAGGCGAAGACAGTATAAGGTAAACGCCAGATAATTGTTATAAGGATCGAACAACTTGCTTACTACGGCTAAATTTAGAAATAAGATGTTAAATAATATATGGAACTTACACGGCGAAGTTGCATGGAGTTATTGATAAATATACGAGTAATAAATTGATAAAAATTAGAAAAAACAAATCAAGATACAACTATATTATTTCAATCAATGCAATGTATACGCTCTTTGAGAGTGTCATACACATCACTTTTAAACTTATTTCTTTTAGTGCAAAAAATATCAATTTCACTAAAGGCTGAATTATAAGTTCTAGGTAGCCGAATCATGACAGAATTTCTCAAATAATTAGTGCGATGTCTAGGAGGACTTAACAAAGATGTGTGGCGTGTGCGGTACCTAGGGGTGCTGTAAAATACTCTAGAAATTAGCTCAGGGCAATCAATATTATTATTATTGACGATGTCGAAAAGCAATGACATGTCGAGTGAAATACGCCTAAGATCAAGAGGGAGAAGGCCATGCTCTATGCAGCCTAATTCGTATGTGTCGAAAGATTTTCGATCACGATATATTTTTACTATTTTTTGTATTTTTAATATTAAGAAAGCAGGTGTGTTGTAGTATTTTATTACTTTTTACAATTTTATTTAATCTGGAACAGCGTCTTATTTTAGATATGTAAAAAAAACAGGCGCATTGAATAGCTAGAAATGCTGACAAATCCAAAGCGCCTTATTAACACGCTCTCAGTAAATTTGGAGTTTCACTGCTTTTTTTTCAGAGCCTGAAATCAACATACATAAGCTATGTCAGTAAGAACTTGTCGTTTTTCTACTCATAAGAAAGACAGATAATATTCTTACTAGTGTGAAGTGATAATGTAATAAAATGGTCCCATTAAAATGTTGGGAACCGCTGCCCCACCTCACCAAGCTCTTGAGCGTAATGAGCGTTTGAGTGCGGTTCCTTGTTTGTGCTTCGGGTACGGCGCGTATGACAGTTCGCCGAAGTATGAGCCAACAATTGATTTATATGCCACTGGATATGATGCTCGTTTATGAAGTGTGAAACTCTTGAGTTTTGAGCGAGGGAATATACTGATGCTATGAATGAACCTAATGTGGAGCTAGTGGGAAACCTTTTGATTATTCGCGCTAGCTGTATGTTAAGATTATTCGAATGAAATACAGTTGTCAAAGCATATGTCCTAGTTTCACGAAAGGTCTGAAGCCTCACTAAGTAAACATCTAACAAAATCATTAACACAGAAATACGTACAATTCAGATTGGTGTTCCATTAATTTACGGTTTTGAGTATTTACCAGCTTTATAATTTAATTTAACTATAAAAATCGTAGGACGAAGTGTCATCGCTAACATATCTTTTTTTTAAATTCAACTCGTGTATTTCCAAACACAAGACGCGGAATCAGAATGTAAGTTAATTAAAAAGGCGCTTACATGCCTGATCATTTGCATAAAATTTATAATCACTGTGGGCATTGACTTGAATAACAAACGTACCATCCCCAAATGTATATTGCCCTCTCGTTATTAGGGTTCATTTACACTTTAAAGTGAAAATTTTGTTTTAAAATCATAACCAGATATTCAAAAAAAATTAAAAAAAAAATCTTATATCCCTGATGACCGGAGCCGACTCCGGTCATCAGGGAGAACAAAAGAAAACTAGCTGAAAATATATTTTTAAGTGTTTTATGTCTTTTCGAATTAAAAATTGCGTTGTGAACGCAAAAAATACATAACAGATATATATTTTTTTTGTTATTCTTGTTGTTTAGCCTAAGTGTTTTCTATAGGACTGACATCAGAGTTTGGTTTCCACCATAAAAATCCTTCTCCCAACTATCAAAAAAGACATGAGACACTTTTTTCCAGCACTGCAAAGTTAAGCGAAGTATGACACTGCCATGGCTGCCAAGGTTATCCCTACCCTGAATGCGTCAATTTAGAAGCAGCACTTAACTAGAAAAGGTAAGGTTCACTGAGATTAAGGCTAATTCTTAAAAGACGTTGAAAGGGGGTACCTAATAGCACAGATTACTAAATAGTTACTCTAATAGGTTTGTAATTTTTACTGCCTGTTATATCTTGAAGTCATGGTAAGTGTTAAATATCAAACAAAAACTTTCTGAACAACTTAAGTGGTGTTCTTTGCACTTATCACGATCCTGCTCAAGTGATCTTTTAAGTTTCTAAGTATTTATTTCACTTGTTTCGCTATTGTTAAATATTTTTACAGAAACCCTTCTACAGAACGGGTGCGGAACCCAAAAAGCATGTGACCTGTATCCGCGCCTTGGTCGTTTAATAAAACTGATGGTTACAACATGACACGTGCTCAATCGGTATGTCGACATGCCTTTCGTTTTGTATGCGGATGTGAAAATTGAAATTCGGACGGTTAATCATACATTGTCATCTCTGGGCGATAAACATGTCTCGGCTGTAATTGATTGCATTCTGAGTTTTAAAATGAGCTATTTGCATTCTTACCACTCACATTTTTTATATTTAAAACGTGGCATTCTATGTTTTTAATCAAATGGATGTTTTGGCTACATATTTAATATATATTTAACGAACTTTTCAGTTTAACATTTTTCATAAATCTTGTTGTTATTATTCTAGCGCAAAGGTTAATCTAGGAGAAAGAAAACATAAACTTGCTGTAGAAAAACTGAATATTTATAACCAATATTACTTATATACCAAAAAGTGGCCTAAAAAAGCGATTAATGCAATTAGTTGTGTGCAATTAAACATGTTTAATATAAGAGTTTGCACACGGCACTATATGTGCATCTTGTTTTTATATATAAATGCATCCTTGCCTTATCTAACCAAACCACATAGGCTTGTCTCTTCCTGGCAAACACATATGAACATTTATCATTATTAAAAAAACATAATTATAATTAGCAAAAGAATTATACTCAAGTTCTTATAACTGGGTTTAATCAATATTTTTCTTCAGATTCTTTAATCTCTATTCCTTAGATACTGATTTTTTTTATTTTACTAATGTAACAATTTAAGCAGAAGTGAACCATCACACAATATATGTCTGTGTCAATGAACTTCAAGCTTGATATAAATAAAAAAATCAATAGTCCACCAAAGAGTCACTGTAATTTAAGACAGGTCGCGGAAATAACGGCCTTGTTGACACCTCTATTAAGGAATTGAAGTAAATATTAAATGCTTCAAGGGTTTCTGGGAAATACTGAATAAAGATTTCCTTTGATTCAACATTTGACACCATTTTACGGACACAAACTTGTCATCGAAAGAGACGTCTTTCCTTTTAATTAAAAAAAGCACTAAGTCCAACTTAAAAATGTTATACTGCTAATAATGATGGTACTGATCGGAATAAAATCAGCAAAGCTATGTAATGTAAATGATAATAATACATAAATAAATTGTTTCAACGTACACACCGATTACCTAGCCTCAAAATAAGGGTTAGCTTGTGCTTTAGTGACTAGAAAAACGGATAGAAATACTCAAATACATTTATGAACACCCATGAATCAAGTACAAAATATGCTCGTGCTCATCACACATACATTCGCCCCTAGCAGAATTCGAACCCGCGACAGCCAATTTTGTAGTCTGGACCTCAGACCACTAGACAAAAGCTGTTATGATTGTATATTATATCAAAATCAAATACTTTCATGTCAAATCATGTTAGTCGTGAATCCATTATTTGTTTAAGACAGTGGCATAATCATTTAATAAAGCGCAAACGTTTCACTAATTAACGTTAGTTAAGAGCTAAAATATACTTAGTAAGCGAATTTGTCACTTTAAATCCAGACTTAGTTTGTAGCGTCGTCCGTTTTGAATACTAAACCCTTAGTTACCATATAAAGTGAAGTTGTTAAGGAGCTAACTACTGAACGCATGTGTCTGGCTTAACATAACAATAGTGGCATGAAATTTTAAGCATTGTAAAATCAGTTTTTATTACATACACAATGTCTTTCAAGTATATTTTACTACCTATACAGACCTCCGTAATGTTATTGACTGGATGCAAGTCGCTGTCAAGTAAAAATCTTTGGGGAAGGCCTATGTTCAGCGGGGTGAGCACGAACATCGTAACGTATTCGTGTCGTCCAAACGTCAGAAACTGACAGTTCCCCTATACAAATTGACAAGTTAGCGATAGGTTAACGCTACGAATACATTACGATAGTTGTTCGTGCTCACCCCACAGCGGTGGACCTGATGCTGCTGCTGACGGTTTCGGTTTCCGATACACTCGCTGCTTCAGCTGAAACGCTTTCGCCGTAACATGTTAACAAATCCGAACAAAAAAGGTTTTATTATAACTTAACCCTTAGCTTTCCACCGCGGGTCAGGGGTCTACTCTGCAATCGACAGGTGACCCTCCAGCGCAACGCAAGTCACACATTTCCATTCGCGTGACATGGAGTGTCGGGGGACGATCCACCATTGCACGGATATTAACCACTCGATTGCTAATCGTCCCAACTCCAATTATCGAACAACTGTCAACGGGACGCGACGGAACAAGTTCAGTCGGCAATTCGATTAACAATTGGTTTGGGTCTTTTATTCGATGGTGGAATCGAATAAAGGGGTATTTGTATACCGTTAGCACGTCTATCTGTAGGTTATTGTATTCGTACTCCATTCCCAATGACTTTAAAATAAGTACACTAATTGAACTTTCACATTTGTATAGCCTAGGTAGTTCGCGATATATCTATAATGATTCAATTTCCTTTCTTGCTTGGTAAATCCTCCAAATAAATATTTTAAAAACCATTTTCCCTTATGCTGAGATAAGATTTTAAGACACGTAAGTTTTAACGCAGGCACCAAAATTTTATGTAACGATAATCGCAGCAAACTTCCAAAAAGCTTATAGATAAAGTCATTTAAATACAGGCCATAGCCATATAACTCGATCGGGATAATATGCGTAACTTGTAATATGATCAGTCATTACATCGAATTGTATTAATCTTGAGTCTAATTTTCTTGAAGGTAGTATAGTAGTGCTAGTAGGTATATAGTATATGTAAGGGTTAATAGATCACTAAAAAGGTTCTTACTTAAAGTATGGACTAATATTACTAATATAAAAATATTAAATAAATGCTCTTTTTTTGCAACGTGAATCATTATCAACATAAAACATGCTTACGTAAGTGACATTCATTATGAACAAATTGGTGTTTCAAAAGCAGTGTTTTTTTTTTTACAACTAGCAACTTATCTTCCCGTAACCGTTTCAACTTACACGATTTTTCAAAACTTTATCGTGACCCAGTAGAGTTATTCGTTGTAAGTTAGTTTGATATCAAGTTTTGTACCAATGAAATATATGTTCAGTAGAAAAAACCCGACATGAGCCAGGAAGATAGGTGGTGAGTTTCAACGGCTAGGCAGATTTTAACCACCTATGTAGATATACCACAACCACAGTAAACTATCTATGAATCTGTCTAAGAAAAAAAAACACACTGAAATCGGTCCATCCATTCGGAAGCTACAATGCCACACATACAAAAAATATGGGACATACAATACACCTCTTTATGGTGGGGTTTACTAATGCGATATCATCAATCGATATCATATCCTGGATAAGGCTTTAAAGTTTATCTACATCAAAAGAAAATAAAGCAAGTGAACTTGACTTTTCAATGGAAAATTTTTCGTTTCTTACTCTTCAAACATCACGCACTCCGTGGGAACGCGAGCATAAAATTTTAACACATACCTACCGAAGTGTTTTTCCTCAAAAAACGCATCATTGTTATTCTAAAGGCTACCATGGCCTTATCTCTATAGGAATTCCACCGGCCGTTTTACAACCACACTGACCGTAGCGGGCGTTAGCAAAAAAATCGTAGGATTCCGAGAATAACTGTGCAATGGTTATCGAGTGGACTGAAAGTTTCTGTTCTATGAAATCGAATAGTCACTTCATAAAATGTGAAGCAATACATTTAAAAAAGTACTAAACTGACATCGGATAAAGACTTCACTTTGTTTATATGGCTAGGTTGAAGATTGTAATTCTTCTCAATAAACTAATAAAAATTAGGAAATTACGTATTTCACTGTCATGTGGAAAAGTACACATTTCGATATGACTTAAATTGAAGGAAAATACATCAAGGAGTAGTTATAAATTTTCAGAATCAGATTCAATTTAAAAGCACTTGTTCAGTTTTGAATAAAATTAAATAAATATATTTTTATTGCGTTTCAATATTTTCAGTAGGCAGTCAACACGCGTGCTCAACACCCTTTTCTGTTTTCCCGTTAAATTTTCCGAGTTCCGAGGCGAGAAATTCGTCTATGCTATATTTTTTTTTTCTTTTTTTTGCGGGCCCACGGCGAGAGGTGAAAAGCAAAAAAAGTTTCATTGTTAGCGTTTCAGAAACACCGTTGTTCTTATTGCAATGGACATAAATACCTGAATTGAGCAAAAAACTGGACGAGAGGCAGTTTAAGGGTTAAGAGGGATTGATGCGGATTTCTACTTTGCGTTTTTACGTTTTATGTTTTGGGCTTGTAACTTTTTATCTCACGTCAATGTAGGGTTAGAGTGAGTATCGAGTTTGACACGTTCAAGAAATATACGACATACTGAGCAGTAAGTCTTCTTAAATACTAGGGCGGTTTGATAAGTCCATGACTTTGAAAAGAAAAACATATATTTTGTGTACAAAAACATTTTATTTTTCTACATACTCTCCTTTCAACTCTACACTCTTTTTCCAGCGATGCTCCAATCTCTTCAACCCATCCAAAAAATACTTTTTGTCAAAGCCTGCAAAATAGGCCTCGGTTGCAGCTATCACCTCTTCATTGGATGAAAATCTTTGCCCAGCAAGCCATTTTTCTTCATGTTTGGGAAGAGAAAGAAGTCACAGGGGGCTAAATCTGGTGAATATGGAGGGTGCGGCAATAATTCGTATCCTAATTCGACAAGTTTTGAAGTCGCGACTGCAGACGAGTGGGCCGGAGCATTATCCTGATGAAATAGAACTTTTTTCTTTGCTAGATGCGGTCGTTTCTTCATCAACTCTTCATTAAATCTTTCCAGCAATGCAGCATAGTAAG
The DNA here is from genome assembly GCA_963921415.1 of Pyrausta despicata. NCBI lineage: Eukaryota > Metazoa > Arthropoda > Insecta > Lepidoptera > Crambidae > Pyrausta > Pyrausta despicata. The sequence goes on along the minus strand of OY992855.1, from coordinate 11,948,703 downwards.
CACCGGTTATTGTCTTGCCTTTCTCGAAGAAATCGATGAAAATAACCCCTTGACTGTCCCAAAATACTGTTGCCATCACTTTACCAGCCGAACATACCGTTTTTGCCTTCTTTGGTGCACGTTCGCCGGTAGAAGTCCACTGCTTTGACTGTTGTTTAGTCTCTGGCGTATAATGGTGGACCCACGTTTCAACCGCGTTACGTACCGACGCAAAAATTCACTTGGATTGCGATTATACATAGCCAGACATGCCTCAGAAGTAGTCACGCGTTTTCGCTTTTGGTCGACTGTCAGTAAGCGCGGCACCCATCTTGCAGAAAGTTTTTTCATTCCCAAAATATCGTGCAAAATATGAAAAACTCGTTCAGTTGAGATGTGCACAGCCTCAGCTAACTCGCGTATCTTTACTCGACGGTCAGCCAAAACAATATCGTGGATTTTGTTAACAATGTCCTCAGTGGTTACCTCAATCGGCCTTCCTGGGCGCTCGGCATCATTGGTTGTAATACGTCCACAACGAAACTCAGTAAACCATTTATGTACCATTCCATGAGACGGCGCTGAATCCCCGTAATATTTTTTCAACTTGTCTTCGGTCTGCTTAATGGTTTTCCCGCGTAAAAAATAGTGTTTAATCAAGACTCGAAACTCGGATTTCTCCATTTTCGAAGAACACCTTCACAGCCGCCAAACTTCTTTTGTTATTAAATATTGTTTTCGCGCCATATTTGAAAATAGAATTATTTTAGGTTCGCAAAAATATTACTTTTAAGAAAATATCATTAAAAATAAAAAAAGTTTCTATTCAGCCTCAAAGTCATGGAGTTATCAAAACGCCCTCGTATACATATTTTACGGCTCCATAGTTTATTGGTTAGGTACCAAAATAACCTTAAGAAATAGTCCAATACGAGTAGTTAGATACTTTTTAATAGATAGATTGATTAACAGTTTATTGTAGAACACAGAACAAAAATTACAGACAAGTTTAACAAATAAAGATGTACAATTAAGGCAGTCTTATCGCTTGTAGCGATCTCTTCCAGACAAAGGTCTTCGGTTAAAGAAACATTTAATTAACCGGAAGAGGAAATTTGAGCAAAATAAATATTGATAATACAAAGCACAATTTTTATGAAACATATATATGACTAAACTATTTAATATAATATTTGTAGTAAGGTAGGTAGTAGGATCCTACTTTATAAGTTACACCTTTCCTCCATTTTATTGCTCCCTCCATTCCCTTTACTTTAAACAACTAAATGAAAGAAAACTTGAATAGGTTTAATTTCAGCTTCAATTTTGAAATAAATTTCATATCATAGTACCTACATGTCGAATGAAAAAACAGCTAGCTTTTAAATCAGTGTTGAAATACAGTTGCGAAATACTGATTTCATGATCATTGAATTCGAAGTACGAATGGTCGTTGTATGAATCATTTGATATGACTTATTACATCTAAGTTATCCTATGTAAAAAAACTAATCAAGGTACTGCATCTTAGCTAACGGAACTTATCTTTCAGACAAATTACGCACTACAACCTCAAGTCGAGCTACGCTAGTTTACAAAAGTTCATGGAATAAAAAAAACGCCAGCCCATCTTGTTCGGGGCTTGGATAAATATGATAGTTGACGTGACACTGATTATATTTCACGTGACAATTTTAATTTTGTGATTTTTCGAGATAAGAGATAATATTAAGTAATAAATAATTGTAAGATTTAATAGAGAGTGCATAACATGGTGTATGATGTGACAAATCAAAATGTACTGAGAAACAAATGTGACGTAAAAAATCTTTAAACACAGATAAAATCAGACAACTTTCTCTAAATTTAAACTGCCTGCAAAATTTTGAGGTTTTGTTTTTTCTATCGCTTGAGATCCAGTACCCTAAAAAGTAGTAAGACTGTTATGATTGCACTGTGACATAAATGCAACCACTAAGTTTCTGTTACAATTTCTCACGGCAGCAACAATTGCAAATTGCAATCGTTTATTATGAATGCGGATATCAGGCTGACCTAGTTGATAACGAAGCTTGCAATCTCTTAACTTAAATCTGATTAATATTCCGAAAGCTGGGACAAATTATAGATCGTTATAATATAAGTAATTTAATTCCCCTATTTCGACATTTCGACCATGTTAGAACTAGTTGATGGAATCAGGCGTTACTTTGCATACAATTACATGACTAAAACTGAAAAAGAGAATTATTTTGCTTTAAATGTCCACTAAACGACGCTTTTCTTTTCTTTTCTTTTCTTTTGGGTTCCTGCGCTGGCGTCGTTTAGTGGAAATTTTAAGCAAAATATTTTTTCAGCTTATTAGAACTGTCGAAAACAGGCGATTCAATTACAATTTTGTTACAATTGATTAGCGGAATTAGCCCCCTGGATACCTGCAAATAGTTTAATGATTTGTTGTGCGATTACGTTCACGTTCCCCGCCGCAGACAGTTAATTTTTTCTACTGCAAAATTTTTATTTTACCTGCAATACATGGTAACTACATTTTCTAAGAATCAAATGTGAAATAATGCACAGTCCACTAAAATTGAGACTTTCATTATCGCAAGTGCTACTGCTACTTACTTTGAAATCATAACAAAGTATGTATATAGAGTATCTTGTTCTATTCCCGTTTTTAAGTAGTTTAAATATGTGAGGTTATCCCCATTAATGTATCTATTGCGTACAAACCGACAGTAAAATCCTTAATTGCAGGACGTTGTAAGGATCAAATTTTATTTTTATTTTAATATAATACCACAACATCACATACATTGATCTGACTCCGTGGTGAGTAGCTTAAGCACTTGTGTTACAGATATCAGAATGAACAGTGGTATAACAAATAAACTTAAATAAATACATATAACACCCAGACACTAGTCTGGGTGTTATATGTATTTACTAGTGGCCGCCCGCGACTTCGTCCGCGTGGAAAGCCTTTATCTTAAAAATTCTTTATGAATTGTAGCCTATATGTTATTCTGATGTATAAGCTATATTGTGGTAAAGTTTCATTCAAATCCATTCAGTAGTTTTTACGTGAAAGAGTAACAAACATCCATACATACAAACTTTCGCCTTTATAATAGTAGTAGGATTTGTGTTCATGAATATGTCTGTTTGTACTAACAAACAGACATGTTCATGAACACAAATGTTTGTACAGTGTGGGGATCGAACCCGCGGTCTCTTGGTTAATAGTCAACTTCTTGACCATTACACCAAAGTGGTCGTCAAATTCCCATACAAAACATTTTTAATGTCCTAATCATAATTATTTTAGTATGTATGACACGAACTAAGCAACTAATTATCATGACGCTGATGGTGGTAGGTAGTAAGAATATGCGCAGGCACTCGCCAAGCTTAATCTTAGCCCTAAGTGTCGGTCCACACTGCGTGGCCTAGCGCGGTGACGATGGCGGGTACGGCGAGCGGGCGCGTAAAATCGTATGAGAATACTGCCTAAGTCATTAGGCCGCCCACAAAGCCGCATTTCAAATTTGACGGTGTAGGGGCAAGAGTAACTGTTTTAAGTTGCTGCCATCTCTGAGGTCCCGGATTCGATTCCCGGATGAAGCCAATGTTAAAAACAATTTTCAATGTTGTCACGTGTCTGAGTGTGAATGGTGTCTTCGTTGTTTCCGAATCCCATAACGTAAGTGCTTTTAAGCTACTTACTTTATGATAAAAGCAATGCATTTGACGTTGTCACTATTAATTTATAATGGAATTATAAATAATCTAGAAATTCCGCGCCAGCCGCCTGCCCTTGCGTTCGCTCTCAGTGTGGACTCACACTTAAACTTTTACATCAACAAGCCACGGATCAACCAACCGGAGCTTTGATAAACCCTCACCTGAAGCTTAATTCGGAATTCCACTGAACGGGCGTTACTATTATTCTTCGTTGTTGGAAGGATAAAGGAATATATCAAATTTAAATTTGAAAAATTCATTTAAAATACAATTACAACTTTTAGGTTTAAATATAATAAACAAAAATATCGATATTATCACTATAGTTTCCTTTTTTTCTCAAAAAAGATCCATTAAGAAATAATCTTTTACTTTAAAATAAAACGTAACTAGTGATTCCAGTCACAGTTCTTGTGTCCCGCTGCGCATAAATTGCGAGTTTACTTAAAATTCCCAACGCCAGCTCATCCGAGGATTAAGATATCATTTAAGCCATCCGTCTCCGGTATTTACCGTATCTGTTTAAACATTGATTATTAAATGCACTAGCTTGTACAAATTATGGCACTCGGGACCATTAACATTCCTTTTAGACCACCTGCGGGGAACGCGGGCAGCGATCTGCAATTACCCGAGCCTTGCCAATGACTTGGGGATATACGGACCGGAACACGAGCAAGCATATTTATTTTATTTGTGATGGGTTCGCTTTTGACCCAAGTCTAAGCCCGACGAGGCAGATACTGAAACGACAGTCGAGCGAGTTCGCTTAGAAGAAGCCTGTTTTCTCTTGCTTTGAAAGTTTTCGGTATATACATACAGGAAACATTGACGCAGGTAGCGATTTCCACTTTTTTGCCAATAAACAAGTCGTAACGAGTAATTGGTGCAAATTTTAGGTAGAGCACGATCATGATTCATAGAAGTCGGTGACGACGACCACGTTGACCGTTGATTTGGCAAGTGACGTAAGGTCTACTAGTTGTCGTTGTGGAGATTTTTCGATTGTAATTCGATTGCAGGTTTTCCATGATTTACTACTCAACTTACGTAATTTATCTAGTAACCTTTCATCTATTGATTTGTAAGTACATACCAACAAGCTGTATGCACTTAGTTATGTGAAAAATATTAGCGACTGAAACCAAGGACCGACCAATCTTTTTGGGTGAACACATATTTTTGTGCAATCGAAAACGCAGTTTTAGAATGTTTTTAATGTTGCATAATCTTGCCGGCAGTATTCTCGATAACAGCAGGTTCCTTGTGTGTTTTCTTATTCTCAAGCACCACAGGCAAATAGACTTTGGTCTTAATTATTTTTATAATTCAGTATTACTTTTGTGTTCCAATTAAAAAGGTTGTTAGGTTCATTAGTTTGAAAGGCACCTTAAGAACTATCTTAAATGAAATGAACAATGAAATATTTTCTTAATATAAAAATATTCACAACTTACAGTAAAAGTAAATGAAAAACAGTCTGTGAAAATCTCAAACTAACTAACTTGCTAACAGACTGTTGAACCTCGCTTTTTAAATGAATATGTCATTTAATGGTTTTGGTTACTTTAGGATAAGTGCATGACAGAGCAATGGTTTCTATTTTTCATTCAGGCCTGCGAATATTCTAGGTAAACAGCAATGTTAAAGGTGTTATTTTATGTGTTAAAAGAACCACATTCAAGCCAACAATAAACCTTTCCACCGAAACAAATGAAAACCTTGCGGAATCGATCGCTTGAGACCGCAAAACAACCGCAGAGCCACCCTACGTACTTTAAAAAATACGTCTACTGCAGTCAATTCCACAAATGCATACTGACGCCCTCGCAAACCTGTTAGTTACAGAGTCTGAACAGAAAACACAAACGGAGTGCCACTGCAAATGCAAGATTTCTCAAAAATTTGCCTTATAACCCGGAAAGGGCGTTTTCAATTCGACGACCGCTTGGCGCAGTGGTCCACATGTCGGACTTCTAAAATCAAGGGTGGCGGGTTCGATGTTTATCCGTTGTCTAGTACCCATAACACAAGCCTCGTAGCTTAATTTGGGACTACAGAATTGGTGTGATTGATGTGAAATATATATATATATATATAATAGTATATGCTCAGATGGGACGAAATAAAGACGAACTGTGTTTGCTGAAATAACAGAATTTATTTTATTGACATCAAACTTCAACACAAGTTTTACTACAATTAGCATAGTTTAAACAAAATAGCTTACCTGAAATAACAGAAAACAACATTTAGAGCCTTTACTTCCAGTATAACTAACAAAATACTTATTTTACAATAAACAGGAGAATATTTGTCTCACGATTTTTCCAAGATCACATAACCTGACACTTTGTTAATCCGTGTCACTTACGTCACACTCCTATTTGTTCCATAGACAATAAAATTAACAGCATAAACAATGAGAACGGAATGCGTTCCGTTTTTTACATATATTACCGCTGCAGTGGCTTAGCGGTGTGTTTGCCGTGCGGCGCACGCACGGTTATTTGTTTTTATATTATTTTGTATAAATGTTGCTTGTTACTGCTTTTTGATATGATATATCATGTCGGCCATAAGCATATGATTAACAATAGTTTTTCCCGTCTCAAAAAAATCATAAGATACAATATTTTTGTTCAAAAGAAAAACAGCTGACAGGTGCTGCCACCTGGAAAAAGCTGAAAACTGTTGTTATTATCTGCAACTTCACCTAAAGAGTGTTATTATTATATATTTTGCATAGTGGAAACAATTTATTTATTAAACAATTAACTGACTGTACACACAGCTCCACATCAAGCTACTCATTTTCGTAGTGAAATCACTCTTATTACCAAAGCATAAGATACCGCAGTGATTAACTTGAGGTGTAGCCGTAACTCATTATTTGTTAAGTGTGGGTAGAAGAAAAAGTTAGCGATGAGATGACACGCCGCGCGTGACAGCTCAGTAGTCCGGTGTGCGATGCCGACCAATGTGCGTCATGCGATTGGGCTAAATCGTTGAACAATAATAATAATAAAAGTTCACTACATGACCTCCTGTGAAAATGTGAACTGACAAGAGTGACATTCAAGTGAAGTAAAGAACGAGTAATATTATTAAACATACGTTCTAAGGCGTGTTAACAATGGAGATATTAAAAAATTTAAAAAAAAGTACTCACTTAATCATTCCATAGTATCCTTTTTTCGTAAAAATAAGTAGGTTTGCCCTTGGTAGATCCGAATTTAACAAAACTCACCTGTCTTAGATTGAAAGAACGTTTTTCGTGATACTGATTTTTAATTTGCACTTATGAGGACCAAAATGCAATTCTATAGATTCTGTAGATAATGTACCCACCAATATTGATGTTACTTTGATATCACAAAATTACTTACCTTTTATGTACTGCTGTATTCTCAAATGTGTATGGAAATGGCGTAGCTTAGGCGCTAGCAGGAAAAAGTCCTGAAATATTAAATCTATAAAAGCTTCAAAAAGTTATTAATCGAACGCTAAACGCTGCACCGAAATGATATTCAAAAACGTTTTTATCGACAGTGATTTACGGCGTTTTTATTTTATAATTATATTTATTTCCTTCGCTTTACTTTTAACTGTTTCGTGTCACGCGCTGGACATTCATAAACGACATTTATGGACCAGTAAATGTTGAGGAGACGCCCATAATTTGCAGTCAGTCGTAAAACGTGCGAAACGATACTGCACTATTTTTGATACAGAATTACTGCTATCTAAAAACATAAAACTCAAAAGTGACTGAATGACTGACATAGTGATCTATTAACGCATAGCCCAAACCACTGCACGGATCGCGCTGAAATTGGGCATGCAGGTAGTACTATAATAAGAGCATACGCCAAGAAAGAAAGGACTTCTTGAAATTCCCACGGGAACGGGAAATATACGCAGTCGAAGTTGCGGGATGTATAAAATATAAACTTTTCGTTTACGGCTGGCTTGATAGTTTCGTGTGTAGGTACTGATTCGTATTTCGTAAAATGATCACGCTTGTTAGAATCTGAATTTTTTTTCAGTATAATGCCTAACATTTTAAAGTTTCTAAGTGATTGTTGGTAGTTTCTAAGTGATTTCTAAGTGGTTATTGCATCTCATTTCGTGGATAGAAAGCAAAATAAACGTACTCTTTCCTAACAGCTTTCGACCTTGCTCGACGTTGTTCGTTAAATAATAGTCCTCCTGGCCGCCAATCTCAACAGAGATCAGCCAACTATTCAGGAGATATTATAGTGCACAAGTGTGAGCGCAATACACGGGTGCACTCACTGTTCCATCACTCTTATAGTTCGGTGATACGGCAATCCGACATGACTGGCTTAACGTGCTTTCCGAGGCACGGGGGTGTAACACCGCCAACTTCCCGACTCCGAGCAGTTTCTGAGACATTCATGACAGAAAATCTCAGAAACAATTTTGGCTCGACCTGGGATGGACCTCTAGGATTTAAGGCAAAAACTTTGCCACTTTACCAACGAGGTAGTCAAATATCGTAGTAACCAAACTCCAAACTGCAGGTAGCTAATAGAAAACTTTAGGACGCATTGCCAACCGACGTTCCCATAGGCCCCGTCCAATCTCAGAGATTTATAATCGTGCGAACTGAAAAATGGACGGAGGTGCAAGATAAAGCAGCCACCATGCACACCCATAATTCAACCGCGTTTATAATTATAGCATAGGTGGTAAGGGAGACTATAGCCTTGCTATCGCGATATGTTCTAATTTGAAACTTACTTTTGACCCGAACAAAACCTTCCTTCTGCGAGTAAAAATACCCACTTTTTACTCTAATCCTTGGCCTCGGATAACGACATGTCATCATTTGTCGCTTGTAGAATTGCAAGGTTCACGCCAATAAACCAGGCTCAGAGTTCATATTGAGTTTTTTTTTACTTTGAGAGTGAATTTATAACAAATTCTGTGTCTTTATAGCGACTCGTGTTGCGCTTAACACGCATTCGTTCGTTTTCATATTATGAAAATATATTTTAAAGGGAAAAAGTTATTAACATTATGTTAGGTTAGTCAAAAGGCAGTCAAGTGTATAAAGGAAGCACAGTAGAGAGTGTTTTATCCTATTTCACGCTCAGAATAACCCTGTACTAAGACTTTATTATAATTTCCATTATTTACCCTGTGCTTCGACGCAGCGACAAAAGTTGGTTCCAATTCTCTAGGTACTGCGCTGGTAAAATCTTAGTGATATATCAGTTTACTTTTCTTTTATCCCTATAAAAAGTTTTGTAAAATAAAAACTAGAATCTTTTCCTATTCAGAGCTAACAAAGCTAACTTAGCTTCAGGGTAACAAAAATCTTTGAAAAATAAAGCTCAAAAATCAAATAACGCTGTTGACGCTAAGATTATCGAAATAAAGTATCCATAATAGTTTAACAGAAAAAGATGATTTGACTCTTAATAATCACGAATGCAGACTTCTGAAAGATTGTTATTTTACTGTGAGAAAGTACTAACTTTTAGACGCGCACAGAATCAGACCCAATATTTGCATACGCCAGTGAACACAGGTCCTTAGAGAGACGTATTACTAATATTTATTCGCGCGGCTGTGAATCTGCTTGTTATTCCGATACCAATATTTGTATTCAATAATGGACTTTAATACGCCGACTTTAAGCCGTAGGAAACAGCTCATAATTCATTTAGGGCCGAGACTGCAACTGTGTACTGTGTATTCGAATCGATACGCAACGTTATGCGGAAAGCCACAGGTATGTAACGCAACAAACACTTGGACTTTGATTAAATGGTGTCCATTAGTTTGTGACGTCATTATTCTGACTGCGACTTAACTGATTTGATCCTTTACATTGTTTCTCTTGCATACTTATTGGAAATGAGAAGGTAAACAGGACTTTTAACGATTGGAAAAACATCCATTTGAAGTTTTGAATTGCTTTCTTTTATCTTTTTAATAGTTCTACGTAATTAAAAAAAATATTGTTTCGGAATCTTTACATATAAAAACGAATTGCTGAACAGCGTTGAGTCTCTTGAGAACGGCTGAACCGATTTGACAAATTTTAGTCTCAAAATATTCCGGGAGTCTAGGAAAGGTTTAAAAGATCAGAAAATTTAAAAAAATACGGGCAAGACTGCGTCCGCTTGTATTCGATAAAGATTAGCCAAAGCATGACTTACAGTTTCTCGTACGGCTCAACTGAGATAGATAGAATATAGTTTTAGTGCACTTTTTACACGAAACAAATACAATAATGCTTTTAAATATTTGTGCAATTAAGGCGGTCTTATTGCTTAAAGTAATTTTATCAAGACGACCTTTGGGTAAAAGACAGAATCAATAGAAAAAAACGTACCCTCTTTATTTACCTCTATGTATCTCAATAAGTGGATGTAGTTAAGGTTTGCTTTGTTTTATTCTTCTATTTCTTTACTTATTAATTGTGATCTATGCTTGACTATCATAGTTTTATTGCTGTGGGACTTGGTGTTTGAATACAAAGGTGCAACATTTTCGATATCCTGTAGGTACATTCGCGAGATTGACCAAATATTTAAAGATTGTTTTTCCTTTCGTATTTGAATTACCTACAGAATTATGTGTATCTTCGTTCTATGCCTATTCTAAGTTATGTATAATAAAAATGGGGACGACAATAAAACAGGGTATTTTGATTTTGGATTTATTTATTTAGAATCCATGTTTGTAAACAGATTTGTAAACTTACAAGTAAGGTCTGTTTTAAAAAAATATAAATATTGCTACAAAAAGTTACTGCAGTATATGGCTAAAACAATTAATTAAAAGAAAAGTGTGAAATATACAGCTTAAGTATCAATAATCACAAGTCTTAACACAACGCGCTATAGAAACATCAAAATGTGTGAAGTCAAAAATGTCTACCTGAGCGTCGTAACATAATTTCATTATAAATAAATTACTTTCATAACATTTATTTTGAATAAAGAATTAATTATTGAATATACAATAATTTTCAAAAGAAATATATTCTATCTACAATATACAAGTAACAAACATTTATCTATATACATTTAGTAGTTCGGACTAGTTTACGATATTAATCGAAAATGTGTCGTAAGGAGTTTTTTTTTTACAAAATGTACACTAAAAGAACACCATGTAGCAGTCAGTGGGGACTTGTTTTTCATATTAGCTTAGGACTGAAATATCTGAACATCGAAATACAATCAGTTTTTAGTTTCTCTTTAGATTTTTTTAAATAAACGGCTTGTCAACTATGTTTATTTTAATAATATCCAGAAACACGTTATCGTGGTTGAAAGAGAACTTGTAATTTTTATTGAATGTTATTGAATGAACTTGTATTTTTATTGTTTTATTTTTATTTGGTTAAAACAATACCCCGTACAGGATAGGTTTGCTCTTGACCCAAGATTAAGTCAAACCAGGCAAAGACTGATACGATGGAGCGAGCTCGGCTAGATGATGCCTGTTCACTCCAGCTTTGAAAATTCCTAAGATTTAACTGCAGGGTAACACTGACGCAAGTAGTGAGTTCTGCTCTTGTGCGGTTCCCGCGGTTAGTCTGGTCTGGTGGTCCGATAGAAAAAGCTTGATTCGGAAATTGTCCTGGAATTATTACATTTTGGATGTCTGAATTTTGGAAAATGTGGACCTCTGAAGCCAATCCACTCAGTCCCAAGCTTTACACACTGTAAAATTTATCAAATTGCAAAATCATGACTCGGAAGATCGGAGCGAAATTTAAAATTTCACACTCAAGGGCACTACACTATACTGTACATGCGGGTGGGCCGCATAAAGCTCTCTTAAAAAATTACAAAAGGTAATCATTATAATAATTAAACTATCTATAAAATTATTTACAATTATTGCTATCGAATGTTGCGCTTTCAACGCTCCAGTTATTCCCATGAACTGGCTTATTGCCTCCGCTAAATACAATACCAGCGATGCTTTTTAATTACACTCCGTTCGAAATACCAACAGGAATGTCGTCGACAGTGAGATAACGTCAAGCACTCGTTACATTTGCAATTGCAACAAATTTTATTATCTAGAGCTATCCAACCATGCTGATATTTAAAACAAAGCGCATTACAAACTTACAAAAGCAACTAAAGCTATGATTGGCCTCAGTGATATGCCATTAAATTCATTAACGGAATGATAATAAGTGCGACCTCAAAACGTTACACTGAAATCGTAACGAATAACTTATTCAATAAATATTCACAGTTCATTTAACATTGGCCGGTACGAATGCACGGGCTAAACTAGTGATGGTTCATTACAGCAACAGACTCAATATTTGATGGAAAGCCCATCAACGAATAGGCAACTTGATACTCGTAAACATTTCGAATACAAAATAACAACAAACTAACGCATTTCTCATCAATTAGGCCAATACTCGTTCGTAAGTTTTTATATAGATCTAAGAATCGAATAACTTTGGAAAGACCATAAATATTATCGGACATTTAATTAAGTGCCACATACATCGAACTACGAAGCGCCGCCCGTACGCAACTATAAACTTGTAACCGAAAGTCAATACACTCAGTCTTTATTTCTAAAGAAGTCTCGTTAAACGTTAACATATCAGCTATTGTCAACTGGTATCGAAACGTATCGGTTGTTATGCATGCCGGTACAGGAATGGTCCATTATCGATAGTCTTACAAATAAGGAGCTTTGGAATTAGCCGGAAGCCAAATGGAAAACATAAACTTGGGTCACAAATTAGGTTTCAAAACATGATTACAAACAGGGTCTTTGATTCGCGTGGTTTGAAATTACTTTCACTATGAACTATCCACATTGGACACATCATTAACTCGGCATCACTAAGAGCGGGTACACATTGGGCGCTTTCCAACGCGCGTTTCGAGAACCAGGGAGTAACCCGTCCATTGAAGTGTACACATGCAGGAGCGCGCTCCTGGTCAAACGTTGATATGAAAACGCGCATGTGACGCAACGCCGAGCGCCCGACGTGTACCCGCTCTGAATCTTTGGCGAGCCCGCTAGTTATTGTCCTGTTCGCATTTGGGCGGCGCCGGTTCGGCGGGGGGTGCGGGCGGCTGCGCGGCATGCGCACGCGCCCGCGCGAGCGTCTACGCCAGCGCGGGCGCCGCAGGCCGCGCTCAGGGGCGGTGCGGGTGCGCCGAACTCAACGACGAACTGCTTACACCAGAATCACTACTCTTCTCAGACGCACACGGCTCACCACCAGCAACAAACTTCACCACGTTCAACCTATGATCGGATTCACATGTGTCATCTCTTGCCCCACCCGGTAGTCCGACGGTACGACCGGTTGCTCTCTCAACACCTGTGCCTGGATAACGCTCAATCCTATCACATTCAACGTCATCAGGCTGCCGTCGACGAATTGATCGCTTCGCTTGCGGTGCTGGATCTGGTGGCCTGTGACTAGGCTCGTCAGTTCTATGCACCAGAGGTGATGTTCTGACGCGGACACCACCGACTCCGACTCCGGCTTCGTAGCAACCGGAGTCGCGGGGAAACTGACGTCGACCGAATGGAGACTCGCCTCCTTCCGAGCTCGATCCACCACCTTCACCCTCGCCATCACCTTCTCCACCTAGTACAAAAAGAAATTGTATTAGTCTTAAATTAAAAAAAAATGTTTCGGTGCTAACGTTGAAACTTACATTCAAGCTTATGCAGAAGTTGTACAGCGGCTAGGATTCTAGTGCGGTGGTCTGGAGTCATGATACCCAAGTAGTCAAGATCTGACGGTTCAATCTCTTTAAATAATTCTATATCTTCATATCCATTTCTAGCAAAGGCCACAGTGTACTCCGGCAGATCTATCCTCCTTAGTAGTTCTTCGACGGTCCTCGGTCGCGTCTCCCAAAGTCTTTCGCGGCTCTTACACCACTTTGATGATCGAGATCGCATCGTTTCTCTGTCTGAAAGAACTTCTACATTGGCAAACTTGAAGTTGCCTACTTTATTATTCAAAACTCCTCGCCAAATTCCGGACGCGTTCATATTTATTACTTCTATGATGTCCCCTTTCTGTTGACAAAAGAATCCAATTAATCGACGTCGGATAGCAAATTGGTTTGCAATTTAAGAGGTAGCATTAAGATATCTTACCTTGTATCTCAAGGCATCTTTCTCATAAATATTGGGTATATAATCGACGAGAGCCCGCGCCCGGCACAGCATTTGTGGCACAAGTAAGCTCCTCCCGGCCGGACTTAATTCTATGTTTTCTTCTGCCGAGAGAGATGAGTGATTACTACCAGCGCGAACCAATGCTTGTGTGCCTGTACATAAACATTTCCTGACTTATAAATCTCAATTTATCGCCTAACATCCTGATCAATGTATCAAAAATCTAAAATACCTGCATTTACATCAATGCATGACTGTGAATAGGTAGGATTATGTTAATCTAGAACATTTTGGGCAAGATTACAAAAATATTAGTAGGGGGATGATGACATTGTTATTTACAAATTTGTGATTTGTGAGTTACATAAAGGGCGTTATGGTAAAGAAAGGAAAGACAAAACATATTTACAAACAACGTTTATATTAACACAGACAAAAAAAAAGCTCAATAAATCCACTCACTACTGCCTGATCCGCTGGGAAGACTTTCGAAAGAACTATTAGAACATGGGAACGCTTGATCGCCACTCGTCCGCCGTTCGCTTCCTTCAGGTCCCCTCTCTTGTCTTAACCTTGATATTTTTCTTTGGACATCTTGCCTAAGACCTCTCACTTTACCCGCTAAGTTTGAAACACCCTCGCATTCTTCAGCTGACTGAAATAATAAACAAAATGAGACTTTAGGGTATGGGTTATCCAAATCAAAAGCATAGGATTTTTAAAGCAATTTATTTTAAGGTAGAAATAAAACGTGACAAAAAACACAATAGCAAATCAAAAGTTATGAAGTTACCTGGTGAACAGTAGCTATGTGTTGTGAATCGGTTTCACTTTCCTGATCTTCGTAATCCGACGAAGCGGGCGAAAGCGGATCGGCACCTATCCGATACCCTGACATTTGCCTGTAACCCCTCCTTGAGTCGCGCTCGGAGCGGCTGGATTCTAGTGAGATGCCAGATAGCCTGGAGCCTATAGACTGAATGTCAGACGCGGCGTAATCCCCGCTTTCCCGATCTCTCGCTGTTCGTAAGGGGATCACTGTGGTCGGGTAGGGGCCACTCTGCGGAATTATTAACCCCCTTCGGGGCGCTCTCGCTAAACTTATGTCGCCAGCGCTCCTGAGTGATATCACACCTTCACCTCTCGGCTCGTTTCGCAGATTCAACGTGAAGCAAACTCGGCCATTTTGGAAGGTCGCAGCCGGAGCTCCGCCGCCCATCAGGAAATCCTCCGGGTCACTTTCGTACGGAGGCTCGTCGTACCAGTGCCCTCTTCCGGTCAACCCTCTCGCTTCATCGTCGTACATATACGTGTCGTCTGTAAACGAGTTCTTCATTAAACCACGACGTAGAGTTCCAACAGTGCAAATAAAAGTAACGTGCTACAAAAATTGCGAAAAAACTTTACCGTAAAATGCCTTTCCACAAAGTGGCGAACTCACTGACAACACTGCAGTTTAAGCTGTGTACGAACATTGTAAAGCCGTGCGTGGTTTATGCAAAAAATCGCTTTTATAACAACATGCACTTAGCATTTTGCCGCAACATAATCGGATGAATGGAGATGATATTTTGTATTTTAACATTTTCATCGGTAGATGAAATTATGGCTGTAAACTCTACCGCTCGTGGACATTGACCGTGATTAATTCATTTATTTCTTTTATTCTCATGAATGTTGATGAATGAAATATGCACATCGAAAGCTTGTCGAACAATAATTAAATGGCGACCGAAAAACATTGACATAAAAAAAGCATTCCGCAACACTGACCAAGTCGAGAAAATCGTGCAGGCGACATGCGGAACATTTAACGTCGAGTAATATAAAAATGGATTCCTGATATTTTGATTTTGCAAAACAAAAGTAACATTGCTGATAAAATACCAACTATTTGTAGAGAAAATATAAATATTGAAAGCTTACAGAATTATAATACACATCGATGTTTGCAAGAAGCAAAGCAGTTCTTTTAAATGAAACTAGTGTTTTAATAAAATAAATCAAAATATCAAGAGGGCATAATAAGAAAAAACTTCAACGAATAATTTGAGCTTTTTTGCTATGGAATATTATCATAGAAAAGTTTAAAATAGCTTGAAATAAGAAAGGGACATAAGTAACATATTCATTTGGGAAATATTCTTTATAAAATTACTAGTCTTATTACATAAAAAACATGTAGGTACGCAGGAATAAACATACCTCCAAAAGGCCCTCTTACACCATCTCTTCCCATATTCATAAGACCATGTCTTATATCTCGTAATATCTGAAACAAAAATTCATGTTTTTGAAAACCCTAAATACCACTACTTTTTTTTCAACTTCAACTTTGATGTAACCGATAAACAAATGAATTTAGTACTACTGTGTTAGAATGTTAAGTTTTTTTACAGGTTAATTATTAAGAATCATAACGATGTTTAATTCAGACGTCTCGGACTCAAACTGGAGCACATAATAAAGTTTTATCAAAGCGCAAATGCCATTGTTAAAGTTAAAGTTGCCGAAATTCCCAAATATTGTTGATTTGAATAAGATATCTAACTCAAAAGATAACTTCCCACCCTGCATCGTTCTCAAAATAAGACGTAAACTTTTTATGAACTTTTAAGGAAATAAGAACAGGCTTTTATTCCCCATAAATGCAGGCATTACATTGGCTATAGCTATAAATATTTGTTTAGGAGCTTACTCGTAAATGATGTTCTATAGGTAGTTCGGAACTAGTACATCATTTACCTGTGAAATATTTTTGTGGTAATATTTCCTTTAAGGAATGCGTGAACACGGTAATAAATATTCAGAGGGGGTAATAAAACGGCCACTTTCTCGTAAGTAGAAAAGTATTGAACATTAACTTAATTTATGCACACTTTGCCTCCGCGCGGTGCTCCGACAACACGAAAGGGATTTGCGTGTCGTTTTGTTCAACTGTAATGAAGGCATATTCAGTGGGATCACTCGCTTTGGTTTGTTTATGACATTGTATACTAACACCTGGGGCTTAACGCGTTATATTTAATGAGTATTATGTATTTACAGTTCTATTGATGACATTTTTTAAATGAGCTCGTGTATTGATAAACGTAGATCAATCAATTGGCGACATGCAAGAAGATACTATTAATGTTAGACTAAGCTTTTTTTCAAAATGAATAAGCTACTTCATATTTTTATTCATATACCTACTTTGCTTAGGTTGAGTTTGTTGCAAATAAATAAGATGTCATGTGTTGCAAATGACACAACATGCCTGCGCATCTCTGATAAACCGTGTCTTTCTTCAGCTTTAGATGAGAAAAATAATAGTAATAAAATAAATATTGTGACTTGTTTTGTACAATCAGTCATATAATAATAATACTAATAAAATAATTTATTTTCTTCACAACAGCAGATAATACAAATTTTGTTTAAAAACATATGAGAACCCTTTGCTTCTTTTGCTAGCCTTTCATCATTGGGTTGCAATCGAAACGACGATCTTTAGATTACATCGGTTTTTATGCAGTTGGTATTGAAACGATTTTCAATGTACAGGTACAGAGATTAGGAACGAGCCTTCTGTGTTTGCTTACACAGTGACTCAAGTAAATGAGATTTAATGTTGCTAGTCTTAGACAAGACCCGTCAAGCTTTGCAACAACTGCTGCATTTGTTTTCAGGTTTATTCCACCTTTACCTCGCCGTTTTATTTCTTCGCGTCTAATTAAAGGGAAACCTTTGAACAAGTAAGCTCGTTTCTATTCGTGGTACGTGAGACCTATAACAATCAGTGATATCTTTGTTTTATATTTCAACATGAATGCTACTGACATTGTTAATATTAAATATTCGAAATTTTTTTAGTAACATAATATAAGAGTTCGAGAATTTCGATCGTTAATCCTAAAAATACCGGCAAAACCGCACATAAAAACGTTGTACGAGTAACTTTTACCTCAATATGCAATAACCGACAGAATCAGAATTGTTCCGAGCATGTGACAGCGTGAACGGTTTACTGCGGTACTAAAATTTCAATGTTCGATATTCCAAGTATCGCGGTCCGTAGTTTTACGAGCGCTCGAAATGTGCTGAGCAAGGGCTTCCGAAGTTTCGTCGGGAAGCGATACAACTGCCCTTAATAGGCTTAGCTTGAGATTAGGGCACGATTAGCCCACCGTTCGCTCCTCCAATGTTCGAGCCAGAGCTCTACTCTGGAACAATTTGCCTGTGTTTTCGACTCTAGCCGTCCCTTTTGCTCCTTTTGCTAAGCCTTTCATGAGTGACAGGAACTAGGAGTTGCAATCAAAGCGACGAACTTTAGATTCTGACAGACGGAATTCAACCCCGGGGTGCAGATTACAAGTAACTACGACTCTCCCGTCAGATTAGTTTCAAATGTGTGCGTAGCTTTTTCGTGTCTCTGTTACAGTGTGTTATATTAAGTGTGGGGTGTATTAAACATCTAAGCTCCTGTTTGAGTCTTACTGCGTTTAGTTAGTTAGTGATTCATGTTTACCTCTTCTTGTTCTCTTGCCAGTTTGTCTTTTTTCTTCATTGCTTCTTGTACCTTTAACTGTAACAAAAAAAGATCAAGTTAATATTATATTTGATATTCATCACAAAACATTTGACAACAACCAGAATTTTTGTAACCATTTCCTTCTAGAAATTTCGGTTGCGCTTATGTATATGATCGTCGTTTTATAGGATATTTATTAAGGTACGTACGCAAAATTGACATTGCGGTTAACATAAAAATATTACTGCTGGTTTCAACTCCCCTCTTTTGCATTAAATGCACCTCCAAAACCGATATTCTCATTTCTTTTCGTCAAAGACATCATGCTAGAATGCTAACATGCATTTTTGAGTACTACAGTACTCAATTGTGTCCGTGCAAAAACATAAACATCGTGCATGTAAAGTGCAAACGAAACAGTGCAATGTGAATTAAAATTATACACATTCCTCTTATTAAAATATACCAAATTCATATCTACTCGTATTAAAATAGATTGACCAAAAGGTATGACAATATAGATCCACCTTCAATTCTTATAGCATGCCAAAAAGTTATGAACCAAAATATGGGCCGGAATTTTGAATTTTGATTTCTCTGTTACAACTCTGTAGGCAAATTAGTATTAACTTTCTATAGTACAGAAACGGAAACCGATCTACATTTCGTGTTAAAAAACGTACTTAACCACTCTATTAATTGGGAGTAATGAGAAAAAATCTAAAATTGCAAAGTAGCCCCAGAATTGAAAGCAATGATAAGCTACAGAAAAATGGAAAAGAACCCTAAGGATCAATTGATACATCTCAAAGCCCAGAGACGTTTTTAAACTACTAAAGCTTGGCAATATAATTCTAATCTGAGTTTAAAAAAACATCTACTAACAATATAATTTGCCATTCAGAGAGTAACAGAAGATAGCTACATTAGCATCGTGTTTGACGAATACTTAAGCAAAAGATCTTCAAATTCTGCTTAACATGTAGAAACAAATAAATAAATAAGTAAATAAAAAGAAGAAAATAACTGGATAAAAATTAATCATTAGTAGAACATAAAGATTAAATAAATAAATAATTTGATTTTAGTAATCTTTTTCAAATTAGGCGACGTTAATTTTAGCTGTGAATATACAACAATGTATACATTTAAGTAAAATAAAAGATGTCCATAGCGAAAAAACAAAACCAGTATCCGTCAAACATGGTACCAACGCTGCAAAAGCTCACCCTATGTATCGTCTCTTCGAAGGTGTTTGGTTGGGCGGCGTTCATTTGTAAGAAGCGGAGGCGGTCATAATCCCGAGGGTCCACCATGGACCTCAGGGCCGTGTCTGGGCCTGGCCCAAGGCCCAGACCACTTTGTAGCACGCTGTCCGGTGTGTCCACCTAAATGCAAAAGTTATAATGGTCAATGGAACGAAAAGAACTATCTTCTTCTATGTGGTATCCATGGTGCTATCTGGTTCTTTTTTCATTTGGAATTATCTGGATAAATCTCGATCAATCTAAAATGGTTGGATGAAAAATATTTGTGAGTATACTACGTCAAGCTTACTGCTTAAACTTTTCAGATAAAAATTTTGTTCTACGTCTGTAAATTGCTTTTTCAATGCAATAAAAAAAGGCTTCACCTTGGACCTCTGGACCGTGTCTGAGCCTGGACAGCACAATGTCTAATGTGTATATCTAAATGCAAAAGTTTTATTGCTCAGTGTAAAAAAACCGTCTACATTTAAATACACCATCTGTTTCTATCTCAATTTATCTGAATAAATCTCGATCACGTTGAAAAATGAATGTCTTTGACACCTGTGGCTTAAGTTACGGCAAATACTTTTCAGATCAAAAGATAAGAATAGTAGCACTATCTACTTCTACTTATATTCGATGCTACTACTGCGTTCATTTTTTGCACGTGTTTGCAATTTTTTTTTCAAAAACCTAGTTATATTTATTGATGAAAACAATGAAAAAAATGGAGATAACATCACATACATTGCTCTGATCCCAAAGTAAGTAGATAAACATAACGAGCACTTGTGTAATAGATACTAAAAACAACGAAGGTACCACGAAAACTTCCATTACACACTGCATATTGAGAATTGATGATAAAAATAACTAAACTATAAATCGTTTCTATGAAGGCTCTAATAATTCCCCTCTCGTTTAGCCCTTGCTTTAAAAAATCGAAAACATTTATTAGAAATTGTTTCACTAACCATTCTAATTATGGATGTAAAATTTCACTACTTGCTATAAGACATAGTTCGGAATCCAGATTATTTTGTACCGATATATCCAATGTGCCTACCTGAACGGAAAGTTACAAACTTGTAATTTATTGGGGATTCGGGGCTGCTCAAACTTTCATAGTTTCTGTAAAGTTTTTGTCGAACGTATACCATCCTAGTTTAATAGGACAAGTTTGTTACAATCTCGGTTTGAACGTTTTCTTTGGCCGTTCAATAAAGATGCTCTAACGTTTTTTATAGTTTCAATTCAGCCCTAAAGTGTGTCACACAAATGTAAAGGTATAGCATAGACTAAAGCAGTTTAAAAAGTGACTAATGTATTTTACTTCAATATAAATATTGGTAGAAACTTATATATTGTTAGGTACCTACTTCAATATTAATATTGGTACGTAATAGCCAAATTGAGGTCATTTATCACAATTCGACTTGTCATCGTGTTCATGAAGATAGGCCCAAATACACCGACTTTCTTCGAGTAAAAACTTTTTTCCCGAATCACGCCAGTCTTTATAATAACATGATAAATTAAGATCGTAAAGTTTCAGAAAGTAAACTCGGTAAGCAATTTCAGTTAATTGCGTAACCAACTAACCAGCGGTTTCCGACGGTTTATATTCAATATTCAAGCGATATTATTAACGGATATTAAAATTTTCATGTTCAATAAACTATCGTGGTGAAACATCTATTTCTATAAAACTAACAGAGCTCTATTTCTATAGAACTACATGTTGATAATTTAACTTAATAAATAGGTTAAAATCATACTAGTTATATTTTATATTGCAGCTTTTCCCTTAACAAAGTAACAACATTAATATTCAAATCGAGTCAAATGTAGAAATGTACTGATATTAAAGAATTTCACAAATAAGTATCAATCGTTAAATATTCCACCAAATCGGTCACAACAAATAAACTGAAAACCTTTAATTGTACCACATCGACTTTAAAACTAGCTAAGGGCGGACAAAAACGGTACAATTTATCATTTTCATTTAAGGCCGGAAAAAGCTAAGGATATCTGAATCACAATAAGGGGTTTGTACGGACGAATCGATTAATCATAGAGTCACAAAGCTCGCCCATTAACTTCGCACTTGATAAGGGAATTATATGAATAGCGGACAATAGTCGCTCCTATAATGTGACAACCCTACGCTAAAACCCGGCCGTGCCGAATTTATTGGTCCGCTATCAATTTCACACACATTCTCTTTTTACAATATTTGAAAGCGTTGAATATTTAAACTGAATTTTTCAATGACACGGAAAATTTTATACAACTGAATGTTGGATTGCTTAACCAAGCGGTCAGTGTAATATTATTTTTTATTTTGTATATTTCGATGATATTACAAAGAAATTTTGCAATGCGTTGTGCTTGATATTTTTATTCATAATTGAACACAGATTGAGTCAAATAACCTTTATTTTGCACCTATGGCGATTGAATAGGTTGTTAGGTTTGTATGAAGCTATGTGAAATCAAAATTAAGCTTTGCTAACAGTATATGTGTCAAACACCGCATCAATCAATCCACACCGGACTACAATCGGACAACGGTGATTACTGAATTCACGTTTCATCAGCGCACCGTGACATTAACGCGGATTCCATATTATTAAGGCGACTCCTCACTGAAAGGATTCGTATATCTATGAATTAATGATCGTATTTGAATACCTATTATCATTGAAACAGATCCACATGGGGACTGTGTCGGAATAGAACACACGGAATAGAAGCATGATATAAGTCTTTAATAATTTTGGTTTTCACAAAGCGTTGCTTTATGTTCAAGTTTTTGCTTATCCAGGTTCCTTCGCAAGTTTTCATTTTGCAACTTGGATAAGCAAACAGAAATAAATAAATAAATAATATGCAATAATCTCTTGCATATAAAAATAATTTGCTATTCTTTAGTATCGCTAAAACTCGAGAACGGCTGAACCGGTTTGACTAATTATAGACTTAAAAAAATTTGTCCAGGAAAGAATTAAACAATAAAAAATATATGAAAAAACAGCGGGCAGCCTGCCGCCGGGTCTTGACCGTCAGGATAACTGGACCAAACGAAACATTTAGATGGGACCATGTGCATTATTTAATACCTATTTTCTACTATTTGATACCATTCATAAAACATTTGCTACCTTTGTGTTAATATCATTATTAAATAAATTAAATCGCCAGTCATTCTGACGTCAGGTTGACTGGCCACTGATGAGTTTACATAGTATTAGCGTTGTATTTACTACTTTTTTAATGTAGATATTCACTACCTACGTGCTACTTTAACATATATTTTTTACACAATGTAGGGAAGCTTCTTCAAAAAGCAATCCATAAAATTCATTAAAACGCCTGCACATAATTTACGATTTTTTAAGTCAGAATAATTGCTAGTAATCTTTTTGCAGGTGCTTAGTGGCTTATGAATAGGTTATCGCTGAATAGCTATATTGTTTTAATGGATTTTGATAACTTTTTGAAGAAGCTTCCCTACATTGTGTAAAAAATATATGTTAAAGTAGCACGTAGGTAGTGAATATCTACATTAACAAAGTAGTAAATACAACGCTAATACTATGAAAACTCATCAGTGGCCGGTCAACCTGACGTCAGAATGACTGGCCATTTAATTTATTTAATAATGATATTAATGCAAAGGTAGCAAATGTTTTATGAATGGTATCAAATAGTAGAAAATAGGTATTAAATAATGCACATGGTCCCATCTAAATGTTTTGTTTGGTCCAGTCATCCTGACGGACACGCCGGGTCCACTAGTTTCAATAAAAGTATCCGGTACAAATATTAAGTGACTATACTGAGAGTACAATTGCGGATATGCTCATAACGCTGCCATTTAGATTGCACCATTATCCGAATTCGGTGTTTTCCCCAGCGAGTCTAGCACCGAGTAAAATTTGCTATGTGGACGTTGTGTATCGGGATCTAATTTTGATTGAATCGTTTGAACACCGCCATCGATACTGCATGGGACACTCAATAATTGGTACCAGCATTGGCAGACACAGACAGCCAATTATCACTTCATTAAATTTCACTCATTTCTACTCACGTACTTTTCTGATGAGAGAAAGTTCTTCCTTTGTCATTCGGAAAACATTTTCTTTGGTAATATTATGGTATCATAAAATCAGTTTTTGGCTTCGTTTGTTCAAACTGTTTGTTTTCGTAGCATGTTTCAATTACGATTTTAATGAAAAAAAATGAGAATTTGTTTTTAAGAGGTTTTCATGGTAATTTATCCACTTAAAATGTTTTTTTTTTTATAAATTATAATCCACATGTAATGGTTTTATTTGAAAGCATTTGGTAATTTTTGTGCCCTGTTATGTTTTCGA
Source organism: Pyrausta despicata (assembly GCA_963921415.1). Lineage (NCBI taxonomy): Eukaryota > Metazoa > Arthropoda > Insecta > Lepidoptera > Crambidae > Pyrausta > Pyrausta despicata. The sequence continues at coordinate 11,924,659 of OY992855.1, read as the reverse complement.
TTTATTGGTCTGAAATGGGTGCCTATTTGAAACTACAGCTTCAAATACACGCTAGTTTAACATGATCCCTAAATATTATTCCAATTGAAGAAGGCAAATCCCAAGAAAGTAAATTTACTTCGGTAAAAAAAAACTCGAAGTGAACACCACAGAATGTATATTTTTACTTCTTCTTCTTAGCGTGTCGATGGAACACGAGCAATTATATCGTGGCAGCCAGTGGTATTTTTAGGTACTTAAAACGAATCTAAAAGAAGCGAGCTGAAAAACAGCTATAACCAAACAAATAGTCTAATAAATATCCTACTACTATTATAAAGGCGAAAGTTTGTAAGTATGGATGTATGGATGTATGGATGTTTGTTACTCTTTCACGTAAAAACTACTGAATGGATTTGAATGAAACTTTACCACAATATAGCTTATACATCAGAATAACATATAGGCTACAATTCATAAAGAATTTTTAAGATAAAGGCTTTCCACGCGGACGAAGTCGCGGGCGGCCACTAGTATCTACATAAACGCAATGTGGTTAGGGAACTCCCTAAGTTCTGTGCGAACACACAAGGAAAGTAATTTGTGTCAAAAACATTGCTATGAAAATATTACCACTGTAAACATGATAAATGTGCCCCGAGGAACAACTTCGGTAGTTGCGAACTTTAATATCGGCTTCATTTTGTTAAACTAAATTCACTGTAATCTGTGTACAGGAACGTTCTGTCGCACGAGACAGCTATATAAAAATGTACAATAATGCAATAATATAGCTATATTTGATACCGTCTGGAGCTTGTAAACTAAATAGTAGAATTTATTGAAATTAAACTAAAAGGGGATTTCGAAACAAAGCTTATAAAATTGGATAGCATTTTATTAATGCCGTTAAAAGTTACGATTGTAATCCTAAATTAAAAAGATCAAACAATACGAATAACCCCAGAAGAAGAATCTTATATTTTTTTAAACAACCCATAATTGGATAGATACTCTTCAGATCATATCTATCCAAAATCTTAATGAGCTTTAACCCACATGCAGGCCAGCAATGTCTAGCGACGTCACGGAACTTAAACCTATATTTTCAGCAACATAAAGTCACACGACTTGGACATATAATATTAGATTAAATGATACAAGGGATCACATGTGAAAATTATATGAAATTTGATATTACAACGCTTCTCTTTTGTTTTTTGGTAGCCGCTTAACAAATGCGCATACAACGAACAATACGACCGTATTGATACAAGATGTTGCCCCATTTACAAGTTACGACTATCCGAATGTTAGCGAGTGTTATGCCATAGTGTTCAACTATAAGGTTTTATTACCGCTATCGAGAGCCAGGCGAGCTATAACAGGGTATAGAAGCGGCAGTATTATACCCCACAAGAACCCGTTTTGCGAGGCATCGTGCCAATAGCGTAAGTCAAATATTGCCCTTTCTCTGTCAATTCGTACGTTATATGTCGAACGAAAATATTTCAGCTCGGTCAATATTTTAACCCGTTTCACTGCCTGGTACTAACTAACGATAAAAGTTGTGAAATAGAGAATTTTTGCGTTTTACGTGTGAAATGTTTACATTACTTATGTATCTGCTTTTATCGTGTCTGCAGTTTCAGCGACACATTATATTGCTCTGTGATTTATATTGTGCTGATAACAATAGTTTAACAAAAACTAAAATGAAAGCAATAATGGTACAAACTCCGTTATCAAATGGTGCATTTGCACTTAATACCTACTACGTAAAATAAAATCGTTGAAGATCTATTTTTCAATTTTTTGAGTAACGGTTACTTTAACTGTTTTCAAATGTGAACAAATGGGTCTTAATATTATCCCTTAATTCATTGTTTGAAACAAGTCAAATGTGATATTGGAATAAAACGCAAATTAAAGAAAAAATCTTACTGCCCTTGGCGGGATATAAACTCGATATTTCTTATTCACCGAGCAAAAGTTTTACACGTGTGTGTTTATTACATATTAAACAAATAAACATTACTCACCGGTACTAAAATATAATAAGAATTATATCATCAAGTCATACTTCATGTTTTCCTCGCCAAACATCAAATATTGCTCGATCGCTAATCTCTCACCTAAACTCTCTGATCCCCTAATCACAGACGGACACACTCAACACTAAAAAAGAACAACTTCTGACAGTGCTAATCCTAAGTGCAAGTTCCTGATAAGGATTATAAGGGACCCTAATGGTTCTTATCCCCGGCTGAGCAAATGTCCATAACTTAACCGTAGCGAGGCTGAGCTTAACTTCGGGAGACGTCATTTCTCAAAAGCCACATGTAGTGCTGTACCGATGTCGATAGTTTTGGACTCGTGTAATTTCTAATGTGCTCATAAGGTTATCTTGGAAATACTTTATAATGAAATACAGCTATTTATTTAAATAAGATTTTTATTCAGTAATGCATTAAATTTACTACAAAGTGTAGTGACTCTTAGCTAAATACCCTTATTTAACTGACTTGTGTTATTTAAAGCAAATAGTTTAGTTAAGTTGATAAATAGTTGGCAACGAACTTGTGTTTATGAATGCTAAGTGTTTTCATGATCTAAGCAAAAGTCTTATAAATTAATGTTATGACTCGAGAATTAGTTAAGCATTTTAATTCGGAAAGCAACGCTACCTAAGAAGGTGCTTTTGGGTAAAACTAAAATACTGGAGTGTACATTTTCACAGCGTTAAAAATTAAAAGAAGAAGCACACTATTGTTACACTTTACGATGGCATCACTAGCTACACCTCAAAATCCATGGACTATAATATTATAAATGCGAAAGTAAATCTGTCTGTCTGTTTGTTACTCAATCACGTCTAAACTACTGAACCAATTGTCATGAAATTTGGTCTCGAGATTTTGATACCCGAGAAAGGACATTTTACCGCCGAAAAATGACGCATTCCCATGGAAAAATTCAAGTGGTCCGATCACTTTTACGCCTAAACTACTAAACAGATTTAAATTAAATTTGGTAAGAAAATAGTTAGAGACTTAGGAAAGGACATGAGTTACTTTTGACCGCGGGAAAACAACGCATCCCCATCCCCATGGGAAAAATACTGTCCGAAAATCTGATCGTTTTCACTCCTAAATTACCAAAGTTTTGAATTATATTTGGATAAAATTGGTATTACGGGAAAACAACGCATTCCAAAAAAACTACCTAATGCGGACGAAATCGGGGGTAAAAGTTAGTTATTATAAGCCTCAATAGAAGACGTGGAAAAATATAGCAGTTAATTTGACCTCTTGGCATGTCTAATGGGGACTAAGTATTGTTCATCTATTCACTCTATTGTTTGCTTCCTCAAAATGTTTATCTGCATGATTGATAGGCTAAAAGTGCTTTTGATAAGTCGTCCGTCTTTTTTCTTAATGAAAAAACTTTCGCAATTTTAAATTTGTTTTGTTTTACATTATGCTTTGGTACATCATTGTTTGAGTCAGTTATATTTTATGAAAGTCTATATCATAAAATATACCTTGTATATACTCGTATATGTATCGATATTGTATTGATGAACAAATCAATATGATAACTTGTGTAAACACAGTTATATACCAATAAAAATATCTGAACAATATTGACGGTTCTGTAAAATTTGTCAAAGAATACATTCAGTGTGTCATTTTGACATAGTGTTATTAAAGATTCTAAATCTCGGCTGATGAATGTACATCACTAGAAATAACAGCAAGCTTTCTAATATGTTGTTTTGTCATTTCAAACGACACGTCTAACTGTCAGTCACGTACCGAAACGTAATGTCGCCTCTTTCGGATAAACATGGCTCAAATGGAATTCCCGACCAACGAGTTCATTCTAAATATGTATTGACACCCACTAGCACTCATATCGATGTATGATTACATCACTTACATCACTAGTACTATTGAAACACGTGTATCAATCTTAGTATGGTGCATATGAGATAGACATACGATTTATTATTGCTTTTACCTTTCGCATTTCAGTAACCTACTGTAGGAGGAAATATCGGTGACTAGACACAATTTTTCGTCTCTATCATGTCATCTGTAATTTTTTGAAATTCAAAATTATTATTGCTATCTTCTCTTTGTTACCTTGGATTTCGATGGATACCTTCCGAAAAGTGACGTCGCGAATTCGTATGCAGTAGACATGCTCAAATTTTCATTGCACGCACAGACGGACACCCGAGAAATAGACGGGTTGTAGAGTGCATATGGCGCGACGCGCAGGGGCGGACTCGGGATTAAACTATAAGGCCCGTCGTAGTTGAATAAGACAAACTATGTATTGTCTTATTCAACTACGATGGGCCTACGAGGATACAGGATCGTCTTTTCTCAGATTTCGTCACTTAACATTAAGCAAGAAAATATAGTCAAATTTCTGGCTGGCACTTTTATTATTAAAAAAACCTTTTTTTTTAAATTAAATTCTTAAGTAAGAAAGTTTGTGTATTCGGAAAGCAAGTTAAGCCATTTGCCTGCGCCTGATCTCTCTCCGGTCATGTCGGATTGCCGTCTCACCGAACTTTAAGAGTGGAGGAACAGTGAGTGCATCTATGTATTGCGCTCACACTTGTGCACTATAATATCTCCTGCGTAGTTGGCTGATCACTGTTGAAATTGGCCGCCGTGGTCGAAATCGGCCAGGAGGACTATTATTATGTAAGAATTGGTTTTATCAAGCGCAACATTTGTAAATTACTATTTCGTAATACTAGACATACATACTAAACAGTATAATAGTGTTTTATTAATATTTATACATATTTTTTATTAAAGTAATTTGATTTGTATTCTGTCCAAAATCTTATAACATAAATTTGTAACTTATGGTATAGTTGGTGACTAATGATTGGGAATCACACCTTTCATTTAGTCTTTACACCAAAAAAAAACAAAATGCATCTGTCACATTTTCCTGTCATCACATATCCTTAACCCCTCTCTGCCCTCCATACTAATTGCTGCGAGTGCATGTAAAGACGGCCGGCGACGCGCCGGATCAACATAATGGCGGATGGGGGTAGCAAAGGGAACGTATGAAAAAAAGAGGAAGGCGCCGCGAGCGGCTGGCAAGATTCGGTTACAAATTGTTTTGTTAGACGGAATAGTTTTGGGGTAGAAGCGTAGAGGTTAAATTAAGACAGATATTGTGACGTGTGGATGTCTTAGACACGTAATATTTGTTGGTGTTTCTTGGAACGCTCCTATACATTCAGCTAAATAATAGATGTTGAAATCATTATGTAATTTGTTGGCTGTATTCATCATAATCATCATCATTATCAGCCAAAGGACGTCCACTGCTGAACAAAGGCCTTCAGTTTTCCACATCGACCGATCACAAGCGGTCCGCATCCAGTGTGATCCTGCGATCTTTACAAGGTCGTCTGTCCATCTTGTCTGTGGATTGTGGCTGTATTCACTTTCAATGTAAAACATCCGATTACATGCTACTAAATAGAATAATACACCAAATCTACAATCAAAAAACACATTCAACAACTCCAAATCGATTCCAAGCTGTTTATACCTACTTAGCTACTTCATTTCACGGTTCACTAGACCACACACGACAGACATCTTAACAAAAACCACACAAAAATATCCCTTGTAAGCTACCATTTCGAATGTTGCTCTCTCTCATGCTAGTTTGACCATGAGAATAGGATGGATACAATCGAAAATTAATACAAAGTTTTACGGAGTAGGGGCCTCTGTTATTCCAACTTACAAACCACAATGCGAGTGGATTATTTCGATGAGATTTTTTTTACATGTCTATTCCATTTAAGTCATCCAAATAGTTACTCATTTTGGTAGTTACTCAATTTATACAATTGCTATTACAACTACTTACAATAAAAATATTATCCATGCCTCAGTCAAAATAAAGTGTTTATATCATAGGTATTCAATCTGCTTATAGTTAATTTTTTAGCACTAAGTCAAAAATGTAAACAAACATGGCGGCTTATTTTTACGTTTTTTTTGCAAAATTATTTAAAAACACATGGTTATTGTTTTAATATTGTGTAACAGTTTATGGTGATGGTGCTCTAATGACTTACTATGGACTTCAAAATCGTAAGTCCCGTAATCGTACGACCTTTTAATGTTCGTGTAATTTACATTTTGGGCTTGAATGTTTAAAACTAGACTACAGTCTGAAGTACTTATGTTAAAACTGTTCACGAAACGTGTTCCATTTTTGCATCGAAATTGTCTATTAAAGACATTTATAGTTGTGCATCGACAAATTCAGCCATAGTTGATTACATTGTGGCAACACTAATATTTGTAGTAGAAAGGGTGGTTAGTCTCGAAAATTTAGACTAAGTGTTTACGCAGTCACAGGATTTACTTATCATAAGAACTCATATAAAACTTACCCTCTGAGGAGGCAGTATCTGTCGTGGACTGTGCGTATGTTTCGGCGAACAGGAGCCGTGCTTTTCTTTTCTGTGGGATTTCAGTCCGCGGAGCAGTCTTGAAAACGTTGTCACCTTCTTCTTGGCAGTTCCTAGGCAGTTATCTGTGAAAAAAGGTTTACGTAAGTGAATGTAACTAAAATTCTCCTTATACCAAACCTTCTTTCTACCTCTGTCTACATTTGTAGGTGGCATACCTAACTTACTTTTTTTTAAATATAGTACATAGATAATAAATAGTTGCTTTGTAGCTAGAAGTAAAAGTGTGTGTTTGATTTGTATGTGACGGTGATTTATTTCTGTTTCAATCAGTGATTGTTATGCGGTATACACATTACACAGGTAATATACCTAACTAACACATTTTGTGCTTATATTTTTCTTCAGAATTTTGTATTGGGAAACAGCCGGCAGAAACCGGAGTATCGGTGATTTTTATGAAATGAATAGAATAAATACTTATTCAGTACATGTACACAATATTACAAAAGCGTAAGCAATGTAGTAGTATTTTCAAGAGTAAAGTTTACCGCCGAAAGTTATCGAAACATAACTTTAGACACACACAAAACAACCGAACAAATATTATTTACGTAAAATATGTACCGAAATGAAATCAACAAGAAAGAAAGTTTTGAAAGTGATAAAATGGTTTCCCGAGTTTAAAAGAAAAAGTTTTACCACATACCAGTTCACACGAGTGTGACAAACGATTAGAATTTTCGCCCTTGACTTTTAGTATTCTAAGTCGTCCTATAAATCAGACTAATAACGTAGGCATTACACGTGATATAACATGCTGGTTCAAGGGCAAAAGGTCAGAAATCGTTCGATCAATCGAACGAAGAAACCAGCGGAGTATGTAGGCTAATTTGATGAATTGATTTGTTGAGTGCGCGGCCTGAGCTATGGGCTCTTCTGATTTCAACCTCATTAAGATAAAATTACTTGTTCTATCTAATCTAGTATCCAAAGGATTGTGAACTCAAATATATGTCATAAAATGTTCATTCTATTTGATTCTACTTCGAGATCTTCTGATCTTTTTCTCTGATTCTGATCTGAAGCTCTTAATGTAAAATTTATATTGTATTTATTTCTTGACCATTTTCAATTTTATAACCAAATCTTTTATTCTTCATCATTATTGATGTAGGTAGGCAAGCTTTATACAAATTAACATGTTAGGAAAAAAACTTCTGAATAATAATACGCCCTAGGGATATGTAACATTAGTCTACCAATTCCACTGCGTTTAAGATGAAGTTAGAAATTCGATTCAAGAGTATGCTCATAGCATAAGAAAAGCAAGTGGTTCCTCTGAATGCATTTACATCGTTGACCAATTATAAGAATAAATTAATTCTTGTTAAGGTATATTTCCTGTGTCTATCTGTTAAGCGTTTCAGTTTCATGATTTTTGTCGACAAAGCATCGTTATGCAAGTTAATTACGCTCTCAGCAGTTTTCTCAGCCCTTCAAGAGAACCACTTAAACCGTATCAAATATAAGTGTGTAAGTACAGCTCTTAATTTACTCGACTTACTTAGCACCTGGAAATTCTCTTTTTCATACAATCGCGTCAAGTGGAATATTCTAAGTGAGCCTAATTGGCTAATTAGGCTCACTTAGAATTCAGACTTTTCTACCACTATTAACTTAACACTTGACTGGTTCATGGGATATGATAATAAATAGTTGCCTTGTAGCTCTAGAATAGAAAAAGTAAAAATGTGTATTTGACTATTATGTGCCGATAATTTATATTAATTTCAATCAGTAATAATTGTTATGCGGCAATTTATACACAGGTGAAAAATCTGTCTTATTCGCGCGTAACAGTGTTTTTTCTGGATTTTTGGACTAGCAACTAAATACCATTAATTCGTTTAAACTAAAAACAAAATACTAGAATTCATTTTATCCATATCCTAATCCTTCATTTTTTTTAAGGTTTACAAAATTCATTACGTTAATGGCAAATTGTATAAGTTGTAGGTAAGCTTAATATTTGTGCTGACATGTCATTTAATTGACACTTATTAATAGTCTACTAAAATAAGTAGAATCAGTAACAGAAGTTGTCACAAGATCGAATTAGGTAAGTTAGTTTTGAGTTCAAGTAACTCATTTTATGACACTTTAAATTGATTTAATACCTTACATACTTAACGAACTAAGTTACCGTTATAACAAAGCATACCAGCGGCTAACTTTATGACTGCGAACATAGCCAACACGCGATGTCTCATATCGGAAACGTTTTCATGTAAACAGGGCCGCATCTAGGTAGGTAGGTGTGACATCCGGGGCCCCACACCATGTAAGCTGGTCTATACATGAGTAATTAAAGAATCTCCTGTATTTGGCTCATATTTTTCATGTATTACTTTAGATAAGACACATGTATGACAAAACATAAAACAATTATAAAAAAAACTGTTGATTGATCAATACACGTATACACAAGTAACACAGTATCTAATTTACTGGCCATAAAATTATGAAACAAATGGTAAACTAATATGTTGTTGTAACCATTCAAATGGGCCGGAGATGCTAGACATCCACTCTCGATCATTTCATTTCTGCTTAGCCCAAAGGTATGAGTAGTAGAGAATGCCCTATGGTGTTAAGTCCACCATTTGTACAAAGTTTGATGTGCAATAAAGCTTGATTGAATAAATAAATCGTTTTAGCAATTGATTTGATTGATTGTGAACCATGCATATAGGAAACTCGTTCTACAAAATCATGTTTTCCTGCATCCTAGAGTTGAGTCCGGCCCTGTATAGTGATAGCTAACGAGTAGCTAAATAATTTATGAAGGCATTATGTATGAGTGGAGATACTCGTAAAGTAAATGGAATCTTTGTAAAAGCAGTTCTTATCTGTGACGGGATTAAGCATGTGTGGTAGTCATTAGTTTGATTAATCGTCGAACTTGATTGTAGGTATCCGTGTGAAAACATGTTTATTCTTGACTCAATTTTCTACGTGTTACACATGCAGGTGAAAACAGCTTTTGAATAAGTGATTGATGTGTACTATAAGTGAATTAAAGATGAATGAAATGAAATCTTTGATTCACTTATGCGAGTAGCAAGTAGCAATTTGAAATACGATTGTAAGCATTTCCTTAATTAACCAGTGGAAGTTTAACAAAGTACCTGAAAAAGTACTGAGCTTTTATTAGGATCAAAATTGATATTCACAAGTATTGTGGAAGTAAGTAATCCACGTGAAATTACTGTTACAGTAAACATATGTATATTATACTATTTGCTGTTCTAACTCAATGCCTACTTTACGCCTGAAAAAGTAACTGGAGTATGGAATTAAAAATAAACAAAATTATAGTGAATTTTTTTAAATTTGATAGATACCTACATAGTTTCGACCTCATTTACACACGTACGTACAGTCAGCGCCAAAATTATTAAGGCGCCCAAAGTAGTCAATGTGCTTGTTCTAATTGCATAGCTACTGGTGAACTTTGATTGCTTAGATATTTTTGACCACCCTAGCAGCTTACTTAACTTCGAATGGTTAGATATTTTGTCTACTTTAGACGCGAATAACGATATGGTTACTTTATGTGCGTAAATATAAATAAAAGATGCTCATCAGAACATTTTGACTACTTTGGGTGCCTAGATCATTTTTGCGCTGACTCTACCTTTTCCGTATCGTATCGCTTTGAAAACTGAAGCTTCGCCTTGACGAAAAAAAATTGGTTGCCTGTAAAATCGGTATACGGGCGAAAGTTTTACGTGACAACGACTTTGAGTGGTAAAATAATTTTAATGTGAATATTCATTCGTATAACATGAACCGGTGTGTATGCCTATCTCTCTCACTCTCTCTCTCTCTCGCTCTGTCTCTCTCGCTCTTAGGCGGGTTAACTGTGCTCGAGTGGAAGGGACGCGTGCCTTTCACTTTTTATGTCTGTCTCACTCGCTCTTAGGCGGGCTAACCATGCCCGAGTCGAAGGGACGCGTGCCTCTCACTCGCTCTCATTGTGAGCGCGGAACGTGAGCGGAGCGTAACGCAGTTTCTTGAAGTGTCACCCGGCAAACCAATTTATAAGACGTTGTCACGTCAAAATTTACATTAATTTAAATAACATTCCTTAAGAATAAAGCACTTGATATTGAAAGCAAATTGTATGTTTGTTGACGTCCGTATCACGATTTCTATCAGGGGTGAATAGAATTTTAATAACAAGGGAAGCCTTAATCAAAACATCGCACATATCACGTGCCACTTATAGTCACGTAACATTCGGATTCTACGTGAACCCTACGTCTGGGTGTGAGTTGTAAAGTGTAATACTGGCCACACACCATACTTTCTATCGTACAATTGACATGACGCAACCGATTGGATCAGTTAGAACTGATCGTATGTGGGCGTGGATTTGCATGACAGTTACCTGTCTATAGAAAGTATGGTGTATGGCCAGAATAACTGATATCACTTACCACTGGGGGGGAATTCGTAGAAATACGCCGACCGGGGACTCAGGCAGCTGAAACAAAACAACTCGGTAAGTAACAATTCTTTGCAGACATGTTTGGAGTGTAACACCTTCATACGTAAACATTTACATTCGTATGTTTTACTTTGAGGGGTTGGTGTTGGCAATAGAAATACGTTTAGTGGCTTTCTCGTGAAATACTGGTATCACAACTTTTGGCCTTGTTACATAGTTGGCTCATCAGTGACCAACGGTTTTGACTTTTTCATAGATAAATCAGGCCAAGTCGTACTTATATAAAGTCTACAAATAGGATATACACGAATAAAATATTTGAGAAATGATTTCATTTAATAATTAAGTGATAGATTTTTATCAGCAAGGTGGTTCTGTTACACGATACATAAAGTGATAAGTTAAAATTTACTTGTAAAAAACATTTCAATTTAACTTGTATCTAATTGAATCTGTTAAGCAAAAGCAAAACCATTTAAACGCTTATTGTCAGCTCCTTGTTAGTACGCTCGTTAGTTGAGAAATTAGCAAAGAGCTTATGTGTGAATAAGTTATTTGTGTACGTTATACAAACAAATAATACACGCATGAGCTCTTTATTGCATAACACCATAACGAAATACTGCGTTCATTATTTATTTATTTTTATAATCCGAACCCAACTCACGGTTTTGGATCCGTGAAAATTAACAATTCATACGCAAAGCACTGTCGGGCCACAACAAAACACAATCGCATTACACAATCGAGAAATTATTTGCGATACCGAGTAAATATTTGATCACTCAGTGCGGACGGTGCGGAAAGGTAAAAACCTACGGTATTCGGTAAATGAGAAATTAATCGACATCGGCATTAACAATAGCCGCTAATGATTATTGTGCCGAATGATCGTCGTTTAATGAACAGATAAATTCATAAAGGGCTCAATTCGATGTCTGCGAGTTAACAAGATCCAATTTCGCGATAATAACTCGACGGTTACTCGTTCGTTTTTCGAGTGGTGCCGTAATTAAAACGGTAGTAACGAAATAACGGTATAAGCTTTTTGGTAGTTAATGAGCTAATGGCGTATCTGCTGAAATGCATTTTGGCAACTTTTTAATCATGACATGTTGATTAAATACGCAGTATGTATGTGCAAACTCGTAAACCACAAGCGAAATAGTCACATTTTGTAAGTAAACTTTTCATGGACACGAAATTATTCATGAAAGTATTACTAAATATCTGTCTGCAATACTTAATAATAAGAATGGAAGATAATACCTACCTATCACATTGTTTTATTTTTTGCACATTGTGTAACCTATACTCCACTTTCAGCGCAAAAATTATTAAACCAGTGAAATGAGGAATCATAAGTTACTTATGCTGTCAAGATTAAATATACGAGTAGTATTTGATAGAAGTATTTAATTTTATGAATAATTTTACACGAGTGATTATTTTATCTGATTTTGGTACCTCGCTACAGCGTACTACTTAGAATAGTAAACATAATATTTGTATTTGATTTCATCGGTGTGGGTGGTATCGCATAAAGTGTTCATAAATCTTTGTTTATTAAATAATAACTTGATAACTCAACGCATTTGTGGGTATTCTATCTTAACGAGCCTACACAAATGTAAATTGTACAAATTCAGATATTAATTCTATTTAATCAAATGAACATGACGTATTGAAACAGACTAAAGAAGTCGTTAGAATGTCTATGGTATTAGTAAATGTATGCAATTAAGGCGAACAGTTAGTTAAATTAAGTTTCAGATGTCAAAATAAATTTTATGTAAACTATTTCTAGTAAACCTGATAACGCCAAATCCAAAAAGTCATGACTTATGTATCGCCACAACATCACCACACGAGTCTGGGTGTCATACGTATTTATTTAAGTTTATTTGTAATACCACTTTTGAATCTGATATCTGTAACACACACTTTAGCTACTTACAACGGAATCAGATCAATGTATGTATAAAAGTATCAAGATTATAGAGCAAGATTCATTTTGAACTGATATAATCAAGTATCATAAGTCATACACATGAGTTGGAATACGTCAAGAAATCTCACAATTAATGTTCTAAATTAATCATCTCTCCCTTCAAAAACGTTAAGCATTTTTTAAACAAATGTCATCAGCTTGAGAGCGAAACATCTGGCAACATTGACATGTCGTCACTTTTTCAGTAGTTTTTGTTTATTAGGGCAATTACGTGCAGTATTAACTTTCAGGGTTCGTTAGATCAGGTTTCAGACGTTTTTCAGGGTTCCATTTTACGGTATTGCAGAGCAGCCAAAAATTTTAAAAGAAATTGATCGCAGCATTTGGTAGCGTATATAACAATAACAAAAAAATAACAATTAAAATATATTGTTTTATACGGCAATTACGGCATAAAAAATAAGTGAACTTTAAATATTTAAATTATTTAAATAGTGTATAAATATCTGTCTAATATAAGATATCTGTATATAGAACATGTGCATGATAATAATAATAGTTCTCCTAGCCGATTTCGACCACGGCGGCCAATCTCAACAGAGATCAGCCAACTGCGCAGGAGATATTATAGTGCACAAGTGTGAGCGCAATACACAGGTGCACTCACTGTTCCATTACTCTCAAAGTTCGGTGAGACGGCAATCCGACATGACCGGAGAGAGATCAGGCGCAGGACCAACGGCTTAACGTGCTTTCCGAGGCACGGGGGTGTAACACCGCCAACTTCCCGACTCCGAGCTGTTTTTGAGATATTCATAACAGAAAATCTCAGAAACAATTTTGGCTCGACCTGGGATTCGAACCCGGGACCTCTCGGATGTAAGGCAGAAACTTTGCCACTACACCAACGAAGCAGTAAATACGATCAGTAACACCTTAAGCAAAAAGTCACGCAAAATAGAGTTTCATCTGCAGAGTTGTGTAAATGAATATATTTATTACATAAATACTCATATTTGGATTAAATCAGGCGCATAAGTTCTACTTTTGAACCGAGTGCGAATAAAAGTGGGCAATAACTTTTAACTAACTTCACAAGTAATTAGATAGCAGATGGCGCGTAGTAACGAACCGTTTGCGCATTTGTGCTAACACCTAGATAAATCCGGGGATTAAGCGACGTATCTTGCATATCTCCTGTTTTCCTGCTTTATCTTGTGCGAGCGCTTTGTAGTGAGGTCTTCGTAGCAAAAAAGGTTTGCAGTATCGATAAAAAAGACAACTTGGAACATTAATGGACTTTACATCATTATTTTAAACTTTGACATATATTTGAAATGTACGTATATCACATTTCAAAAATTATTTAAAAAAAATCTGTCAAAAAATTATAAAAAATTATTGTCCGTCCAGCATTTTTTTAGCAAACTTGCTTTTAATATATAATTAAATAAACTAAATTTATTTTAAAATATGTTTCATTCTATTATCAGCTCGGTGAAGGTCGATTTAAGTTCGTAGGTATCTTCTATTATATCGTTTGATTAACAACGACATACGGGTTAAATAAGTATTTTATTGTTGCGGCGCTGTTATCGTTCTCTCAGTTCTTAAGAGGTTAATGTCGTCGAATCGCATCAACAATGTCACAACACTAGTGTACTATCGCGAGTATGCTCGTCGCAATCTCACGGAGCTTGTTATCCTGCGACTGCATATTGTGTTAATTGAATAACGGTTGTGTGTGTCAACTACGACAATACTACCCTTACTATTTGAATGGTATATGAAGTTTAAAATAATTACATAATAATGACATCATTCCTTTAACTATTACAAATGTACCTACCTGTAACGAAACGCAGTTTTTTAAGGGTATTATAAAACCGTTTGTACGACGTGTAAAAGCGCCACTGGTATCCTTATGGTTACAGAAATAAATTGACTTTATTAATTTAAACTTAGGTTACCTTAAAAGAAAACCAGTCAATCTTCGTCCATTGGTTGTCACTAAGCAAGTTCAAAGTGAAGTGTACAAAATGTTGTTAAAGTTTTATTTTTCGACTTAGGCCTTGAAATGAAGACGCACACACAATACCCCCCTTTTTTTAAAAAACATGGAAAACTTACAAAGAAAATAATGCTATGTTTACTAACACTATGCAAAATAATAAAAATAATAATAAAAATGCTTTTTTTTCTCCCATACAAGAACAAAATATGTACTGAAAAATAAAGGTACTTAAATCTAAAGTAATTCAATATGGGAGACTAGTGACCAAACTGAGAAAATCCTGTATCTTGGTACACCGGGTCTCACCCCAACATGTAAACAATGTGTAGGTACTCAATAATAAGTAATACAACAAGTCCACCTGCAGCAAGTGCAAACGTGAGTGTGTATGTGAGTTTGTGCATGCATGTGAGTTTATGCATGCATGTGCGTGTGCGTCTGGTATGTATGTTTGTGTGTGGTATGTATGTGTGTGTGTTAAAAAAAACATTATAAATAGAGACCTAAGTACGTGCGAATAGTAAACTAACCAAGTTAGGCTTCTTAGCATAGTTTAAGTCCAGTTTATTATATTCCACCGCAACATAACAAATTTATTTCACAGTAAATAATTGCTGAATGGGTTGTAAGGCATTTACAAGACTAATGGTACAACGGTTTGAAATATTTTACAAAATAAATGTTGAAGCTGCATCTGCTGATAAAGTTTTTATGAAAGCAAAATAAAGTTGCATTGTACTCGTATATTTGGGCTTATTGAATTTCATTCACGTTTGACTCAGGGTAGCCAAAATACAGAGAAATAAAAATGAAATGTTTTCATTGAAAGTTGCTAGCTGCTAACAAGCACTTTGTGAAAAACGAAAATACGCGAGGAATCCTACTAATATATATTTTTAATTATTTGAACATCAACATCGCATACATCGGTCTAAGTCCATGATAAGAAGCTTGAGCAATTGTGTTAAAGAAATGAGAATCAGTTGTGGTATTACAAATGCAACACTGCCAGCGAATGTTCGCATTGCACGTTTGATTTTTTTAATAAGAGTTACATAAGACAAGTCAACCGACTTGGTATCTCACTTGTCATTTAAGTATAGGTTCGATCTCATTACGGTGTCATCTCTCGTAAAATTTTACATCTATTACACACACACTATACTTTCTACCCATTCAAAATCCTGTAACACCATCAGCCGCACACAGTTCGTGTTCGAAATCCAGTTTTTATAAATCCCAGTTACATATCCGATACTTTTACGAGGTAATTCATTAACTAAAGTATCGCAAAGTAAAGATCTAATTAGGATTGAACGACATACTGAATTAGCTGCGTAGGCGACTGTGACGATGTTGGCGACGAATTTATAACCCGGCCCTCGGTCAGCTTTTAACCGGCGGTTTATGTGGATAACATGTAGATTGGTAATTAACATTGAAACTGGACTTGGCTGTTTTATTTCAAAGAGGTTATAGGGAATTTTATTTCTGCGAGATTTTGAACAAGCTTTTACACTGTAATGTGAAATATTTTTTAGTTCATTTAATAGTTATCATTATTTTTAATGAACTGAAAAATATTTGACCATTTTAATTAGGTCCTTTAAACGCTTGTAAAATAAAGAAGGAACAAACATACTCCTAAAATGTTACGAAACCACAAAATTATTTTTTTACAATTAGTAGCGACTAGAATTTTTAACATGGATAGTCCTAATTTCCTCATCAGTATTTTGCTTCAACTGATACCGTGATAAGGTATTTTTGATGTATTTCTTCTATCCTGTATTTCTAATTGGTTTTATTGTACGAACCTCCTGGCACAACATCAATTATACACAACAGGGCCCCAATTTGCAGCTTTATAAAGTGTTGGATGGGTTTCGATAATTCTTTTGACGATAAAAGAAGTAATTAATTTGGCACTTTGAAAAATCGTTGATCCAGCATAATCATTTCGAAACGACTAATTACTGAATTTAAAATGTTTAGTCTAGTTTTAATAGCGATAAGACCTCCTATATTGTACATCTTTCTTTGTTAAACTTGTCTGTAATTTCGTTTTGTGTTGTACAATAAAGTGTTAAATCTATCTAATAATTATAAAAAATAGATCAGTGATTTTTTATTTTAATCAACAAATAGCGGCCCTCCAGATAAACCAAATATTTATAGTTCTTACGTACTATAAATTCACATGACTAAAGAAATAAGCCTATCTAAATCGGTAGGCTCGTGTTCTCCCTGTTGCAAAAACTATCGATATTGTTAACTAGTAGCATCACTAGCCCCGTCTAACAAAATAAAGACGATACACATAATTGGACATAAGTTAGAGTGAGAGAGTGAATAACTCACACAAAGTTGACATTTCTTGGAATCGTGCGCATAGGACATAACCGTCAGATGTTAATTTAAATTTATTTTACTGTGCGCATTTGTAATGTCAACTTACTCAACCAGGGCGCTGTGATAGGGAAGCCAGTTAATTTAAAGTAAAATAAAAGGGCTAGAACACTTGCTGTTAGAATCTTTGATGTGTAAGAAATTCATACTGCGATTTTTAGGGCTCCGTTGTCCGACAAGGAACCCTTATAAGATCGTTCAGTCCGTCCTAGTCTGTCACAGCAGAATATATTCTACGTTTATGGACTGATTTGCATGTAACTTGGTTCGAGTATACTTCACATATAATCTCATTATTAAAAATACGAAAAATTGAAATCACCCCTTTTTAAGGGTACCTCCCTGTACATGTAGGGGGGGGGGAATTATTTTTTTGAGTGCACCCCCTTGTGTGGGATATCCTTAAAAAGGACTATGAAAAGAAAAAAGGATTTCCATACAACACTTTTTTATCAGCTTTACCATTTGCGAGTTATAGCCCGCCAAAGTCGTTTACACAGTGTCCCCCCCCCCCCCCCTCTGTAATTTCTAAAGTCTTGGACCTATAAACTTCAAATCTCTCACGTAAAGAAACTGGCACGAAAACTCTTATTTAAAATGGTTTCGGATATCCTGTGATGAATACTTTCGAAATTATAAATAATATAAAAATATACACTTTTACGTGAGATACGGGAAAAAGCTAGGGAGATGATGATGATGCAAGAAATGCAAAACAGCGCGGTGCCAAAATTGACTACGGAACCCTACTTTATGCGTGGTCCGACACGCACTTGGCCGGTTTTTTATCGTTAGACACATATCATCTAGTCTGGAACCTATTACTGGTTGCTTTTTACGTGTAAGTTGACTTAACAGGGTCCGTCCATTAGTCTTCTGTTGCGATTATGATTACTTATAAGGATAAACATAGCGTTGTCCTATTTAGATGTCTAGCAAGGATTAGTAACGCAATAAAACCCATGTCACAATACAACCAACTGCAAATTTATCTATATGCTAATAAATGCGCGCGCTGCTTGCAATAAATCATACATTCCTATCCCATTCCACATGTACTACTTGAGCCTATTCCACAAAGAAATATGAAGAACAAAGCTCACTGGCCCTCGAGGCACAACTATTCCGGCTTCTGTCGCCGATCGAACGTCTGATTTCAATTTAGATTACGGCTAAACATGCAGCGCAAAAGCTTATCTAACAAGTACACCTGTTAAAGTCACAATAATTTATGGATACGCCCCGCTCCGTTCGGCCTGTCGTTAGCGTAAAGGATCTAACCGCGAATTTCCTCATTTGAATTTTCGAAAAGAGAACGTTAGGAATGACGCTCTTGGAAATTATATGGCCAGTGCTAAAGTACGTACTTAATGATTATAACGATTTTTTGCTTTTAGGATAAGTTTTTTTTAAATCTTGACATTGTGAAACTGATTTTGATTTGATATTATTGTCTCAAAAATGTGTGCTTTCCTACGCATACTGTTTAACAAAATACACTTAATATCTCAAATAACTACTAATTAAGTATTCTAAGGCATAAGTGGTCTTTTAAGCACAAATAAAAGCTTGTTTAAAACATTTTTATATTACTTTTACTGCTATCGAACAAAATATAACAAAACATTTCAATTTCAAACAAATTTTAACCCATCTAAGAATGAAGTGTCTATAAATTTTCACTTTATAGTCTTTAAGCCCCGATTCAATAGATTTAGCCTTTCGCAAATTTACGAGGGAGGTGTCAAGCAAAAGATGTTTAATGAAGGTTCTTGGATACTCAAATTGAATCTCATCATAATCTCTTCATCAAAGTTTTGTTTTAGCACCTGATCGCGAGTTGATAAAAACACGATAAATTCTAAATTGGCACTGTTCTCGAATTCAATCAAAACTTATTTAGGTGTCTACGCCTAAGAAAAACACTGAAACCTTAACATGTATTATTTTTACCTATAATTTGATATTTGTGCTTTTATTAGCTGGCGACATTGGCATTTAAATTAACCGTCAGCAATAATTTGAGCGTGTATGCTGGGGAATAATTCAAATAATCTATATTCGTATCATAATAATGCGTTATCTAACGGAGAATCCATAGCTCCAAGAATGTATAGACGTCACATGGTCAGCGCACCGGTCTTAGGTCAACCTCAACTACGAGTTACAATGTAAACTAACCTCAACGTATGGGCTCTGAGTAACTAAAATACGAGTGGTTCCTACGCTTTGTCAAGTCTAGACGCTATTGTTGTGAGCCCAACGGCAAAATACCTGCATAGCACAGAAGCGAGTGCAAAGATATTGCAAAAACAAAAGACTGACGTAGTGACTTAACGAAAACTACCAAAGTCATGTTGATTTAGACTGGTTATACAATATTTAAAAATAAATTCGAGTAATTTATTAATAAATACATTTTATTCAACGAAATTATGAACGATAAATAAAACTTCAAAACATTCTTTGTAGGACACATTCAGTCAAGTATTTCAAAGCGTTTTTTGAGAATATTTTTAAATGTGTTGATTTCGTTGTTATTAGTAAATACTAACTTGTTATTAGTAAAGAATAATAACAACGTCCATAACACTCATAGGGCTTATGACACCTAAGTAAGCTTGAACTTGACTGGTAAATATGGCCACCGTGTTACGGAGCAGTGGGGTGAATCGTGCAATCGAAAAACATTTCAATTGAGAGATTCGAGTTCACTTTCGAACAAAATTCGATCGATTACCACTCGAACGCATCGTGGGGTGCTGACCAGTCAAAAGATATTCGTACACAAATTGCTTTGTAGCTGTCATAAAATCAGACGATTACTTTGGTGTAAAGGTCAAGAAATTGACTATTAACCAAGAGAGCGCGGGTTCGATCCCCGCACTGTACAAACATTTGTGTGCATGAACATGTCTGTTGGTACTGGTCTTGGTGTTATATGTATATTTGTTTAAGTTTATTTATAATACCACTGTTGATTCCGATATCTGTAACACAAGTGCTTAAGCTACTTACAACGGAGTCAGATCAATGTATGTGATGTTGTTGTATATTTATTTATTTTATTTCTTTATTTATAGCCGTGAATAGTAACTTGAGGTTATTATTTTACAACTACGTTTAGATGACTACTACATAATAAATACCATGCGGGAAAAATACAAATGCATGAGAATCGTACCCCTGACCTTTTTCATCCAAAATAAAAACAATAAACAACTTACCTTTGATAATTGTGTTGTTGATTATGTATCAAGGGTTGCGTTGGCTGCGCAAGCAACAGTTGTTTCTGTTGCTGCTGCCTCGCCAACATCTGCTTCCCGAAGACCCCATAACCGAAGCCATAGATCTCATCCTCTTCCTTGTCCGTGAGACAGCTTGACGGCTGTTGATAAGGAAACTTTTTAATATGATTAGATATTGATCTCTTGGAAAGGTCATTAAGCCATCATACAAAAGGCATTCACAACATCGAGGTTTGGTTGCTGCTCAAAAGCTTCTAAAGGCAGTCAACATTTAAAGCACTTGGATGCCTGTTGGCAGCTTTAGATTACTTTAGGTTCTTAGCTTTATTAAAAATAAACTTGACTTTATCGGAGCTCTAAGAATAGCCCGTTTTGAGGGTATACTTCGGGTAAAACTTTCTTTCAAAATAATAAAAACGAAGTGGGTATGTTGAGTAGGCAATACGATTACGCATCGTTAGCAATATTATCATGCTCAAAAATGCAGCACCTAAACAAACATTTTTTTTTACTTTACGCACAAAAATAGTTATTATCGGCTTTAAATTGTTTTGACACTGTCAAAAACGTCAAAACGTAATCTGGCTTTCTAAATTTCCACATAACGAAAGCTTCAGCCATGCCTATAGAACAGATACTCACAGAATATTTTCCCGGAACGTATATTGGTTGGGAATGTGACGTCGTCAGGTTGTTCAGCGCTAACGACCCTGGGCTGGCTGACGGAGGGGTCTGAGGTGTGCCAGGTCCTCCCAGGACCCTCATTCTTGGAGACATCTCTTCCCATTCGTGCCTCCTCAACTCTTCTAAATGGTCGAGCACGTCTCCGTAGTGTGTCGAGAAGAGGTCAGCGTATCTAGATGCTAAGCCTTCTAGGTAGCCTCTGTCACCATCCTGTGAAAGAAAAGTCTAATAAATTGTTGTGTTTTCTCAACGCACTACACTAACACTTGGTTTGAAATGATTAAAATATCGATATTGTTTCAAGGTTTAATAAGAAAATTTGTAAGTATGTACCTAATTGACGATTTAAAATACTGTAGTTAGTAGTATTAACATTGTATACTAATCTAAGGTACAGAATTATAGACAAGTAATAATAAATTTAATTGTGTTTTCAAAAGGACAACAAAATAGGGCATACTAATTTATGACAGCATTGTTCCAAATAGGCCAACGGTTTAATATCTATTTAAACGGCTCCAAAAGCTTTACACAGAAACCTAACCAAGATAAATGAAAACGAACTTTCTCCAAAAGAACAGCTGAACGCAAGGAATGACGGTGGCCCGTACAAAATGAGAATTAATACAAAGGCAGAAAGTTAAGCCGACCGCGGAACGTTGGGAGTAACAAAATAAATAAAGGCAAATAATCTCGGAGTAAATGAAATCTTTCATTAAGACTTGGAAACCAAAGACATGGCCCGGTATAACTCCTCTGTTGATAAACAAAGCGGCTGGTGAAAGAACATCTTCGGCTATCCGCTTAAAGAAAAACAGTTTTAGAAAATACATCGATTCACTTTGCATTAGCATAATGGATGACCAAGGCTACTTTAATGCATGCGATTACGTAATTATGCGGCCGTCGTAGGAAGGCCATCGTTTAATGTCACCGACCTGAACTATAGAGACGATAACCGTTGGTCTACTTGGTTGAAATATTCGTGAAACAATCGAAACAATAATGATTTAGCATAAAAGTTAAATATTCAGTTGAAAGTTCGATTGGTTGAGTTAAAGCTTCACAAAACAACAAACCGAAACGTTCGCAGCCTTGAATTTCTATTTCGAGTAGTTCAACTGAGAGCGAAGTTAGTGTCGGGACGACGAAAGTTGTAAAGCGGAGTGCTGACACGCCGCAACAGTCGGTCAAATCAAAACGGAGGTTCTACTCGTACCACAAAATACATTTGATTTATTTTCGGATATAGCTATCCTATTCACACGCAGAGTTGACCTACAGGCCTACTATGAAAAACTAAATCCATCAAAACGATAGTCGTTCTTTACTTTGTTTAGATAACAGCACATCTAAGAATTTTTATTGCTTATATATAATACATGCGCATAAGATAACATAGTTTTTACCTTGAGTTACTGTCATGTGTAGAATAAAATTGTCATGGAAAGAAAGAACTCGTATCCTTTAATGGATTTCGTTTTTCGTAGTAGGGTGACGGATTGGTCGAAAAAAATGTACTCGTTTTAGAGTAAGGGCAAAGAATTGAAAGTTCATCAATGAAGGGCCGCACTTAGAATTCAACCGGTCTCGCGTCGACTCAAAGATGGGCGAGTTTATTTCCATTTTTAAATGAGAGCGGCTGAGAGCTTTGTCGGCACGAGTTGTGCTCTGCGTTTTAAGTGGATTAAATCGCTCTCCGCTCGTAAACCGACAAGTGCTCTAGCTAAGAATTAAAGTAACCGTTCGACTTTTGCATGAGAAAGTGCTCGCGGGACCTTGCCTCGCACTCACTCGCAATTTGATGCGGTCCACTGTTTATTTATTTTTTCGGTGGAAATCCTGTTCGATTGAGGTTTAAGCGAAATGCCAGAGTTTTGTGAATACCGAATGAAAGAAATTCATTAACACTGTCTGAATAGAGTGTTTGCGGGCTTAACTTGAATGCGCTCGCTGAATGCCTTTGGTAATGTTGTTAGAAGAGAATTTCCAAAGTTAAAAAAGTTTTCACCGTTATTCACGGGATTGCACTACTAACAGAGTAGCGTAAAGACTTTTTGGAACAATATAAGTCAAACAACAGCAATAAAAATAACAATAGATAGCTTATGGTTCTTCGGCTGAAGTATTGTAACTGCCTTTGAATCCGAATGGTAGATTAGACGACCGTCCAGTCGTTTAAAGAATAGAAACGGGTCTATTAAACAGCTTGCCAACAAAGCTTGAAATGGTTTACGGTAAACATCCCACGAAAAGAAATGGAAACAATACACGAATGTTATGAACTGATTCGTTCGAATAATACATGAGCTACGCGTAAAGGACCACACAGTTTGGTATTACCAAACTTTGTATTCTCCTAAAGAAATAACCTCTTCGGTATTCGAAATTTTTGTTGTCACTTATCATTGGTGTGATACCAATGATTGATAAAATGATTACAAAAATTACGAAATTAAACCAATGATTACAAAAATTACGAAATCAAAAAATAAAAATGCCAAAAAGTTTGTTTTCAAAGGATAAATAGAAAATCATAATTTCATGCATAATAAGTAATCTGTTGCGTAAAAACATTGTCAATGTACATAACGATTGGTCAAAAGGGAAATTCAGTCTATTGCATCGATCTGTACATTGAGAATGTTTTTTACGCAATAGATTACTTAACATGTATGTGATTACAAAATTCCTACTTCGTAGCACGGCCTTCGATTTTTGACTTATCCTTTGAAATACTGCTAAGCTGACAAGAATTTTTAATATTGCTCTTAACTCGTTATAATCTTAGTAAACGCCTCCACATGATATCGATGTCAAAGCAATAAATCACGCAGTAAAAGGCCTCTTATTTTAATTAGACTACCACGAATATAAAGTTTCAATTATACTACAATCTGATATCAGAAATTAATTAGCAAATCAAGTTATTAACTGATAATAATTAAGGGTGAAGGAAAAAAAAGTGCCGTTACATCCCTAGTAATATTATAAACGGGAAAGTCAGCTTCTTTGTTTGTTTGTCTGTGGAGGCTGGAGAGTGGCTTTTTTCCGCAACGAAACATCTCAATCCCATGAAAAATTTAAAAATAAACTTAAAGCTTACCGAAAAATCGCGCCACATGTTAAGTTTTGAGTTCCGATGCAAACGCTGTATAAAACTAGGTGGCAATAAACTAAAGGCCACTCGGACGAAGTCGCGGGCGGTTAGTTTTTCGTATAAGTAACAATGCCTTACCTTGAATAAAGTCTTCGTACTTCTTTCATTGGTTTGTTAACTTTATCATATTTTCAGCTGTCAAATTGAGGGTAACCAATTTGAATCAAATTACTAATTGTTATTAGATTCTAACGACATAGAAAGTCAAAGTTAATCAAATCTTAAAACAACAAGGAAGACAATTTTCAGTGACTCGTCCAAAAAGTTTCGACTGAAATAATCGATCGGAGCGTCAAAACGTTTCACCATCGAACTTTACTTTAGAATGGGTATAAATTGCAAAACTTGGGAATTATTTGCGTCTCCTCCACAGCAATTTACTTCGTTTTTCCAGTTTCATTATAACAAGTTTAATTGAAGACCGCGTCCGGTGCATAAATTTTAAACTTTTGGCATGCATTTTAATCTGCTTACAGTAGTTAGTTCAGGAGGTAATGGCTAGTAAATGAGTTCCCTGTTCACTTTAAACTGTTCGGTCATTAATGAAATGAAGAGTTTTAAACGTGGGGGTTTGGTCGTGTTAGTGGCAATACACAGAGAGTTTACAAGGTATAATTAAGTCTCGTTAATGTTATTTAAGCTGGTCAATTGTTTTCTTTTCAAATCACCATCGTTTAAATGATGGTGTTGGTTATCAAAAAGCACTCTACACAACTGCACAATTTTCGTGTCACAAGTAGCGGCTCTTTGGTAAAATTTTGTTACGAGTTACCTTGTATCTCATAATAATACGATAGACAAAACCTGACAAGCGAATTAAATGTCACATTCCCATAGAACGATTTATGCATATACCGAATATAATAAGCAATAAAGTACATATTTAATCGGTAAAATATGTTCATCAAGTAACAGATGTTGACAAGCTAGAGTTACTATTAAGGCTATATCATAAAACTGGTCCCGGTGGCTTTATAGTAAGTGTATGCCACTTTTATGTCGCACGAAACGACTCTCCCATATTAAGTAAATTCGAAAATAATCGCACGTTTATTGCTTTAAAGATATGAACTATAATCTCGTTCGGGATTTGCATTTCAGATCGATGCTGTAGGTATGCCATACTCCTACGAGACTTCGCTACGCCAACCGGTAGGTTTTTTAATAGAGTAAGGTAATTATGAACGCATAACTGGAACTTCCCGTCCTTTGAAGCCGCGTTTAGTGTTTTATTAAAACCAATTTATGCAGATATTCTATGAAGAGCTACTAACATTATAAAACAAGGATTATGGTGATGCAAACTTTTTCATGGTTTATAAATTATTGTGCATAGTCAGATTTTTCGATGAAGTAGAAGTTTAGTTGGGATTGATTTTATGTGAAAATTCTAAATTGAGTTCAAGTGTTTTACAGTGCACAACTTATTTTAGATTTATAAGAGTGATTCTACCGTTAATGTTAAACTTAGTTTTAAACCTAGGGTTTTTTTTATTTTGGTTTTGAACCTAAGTAAAAAAAATTGCTCTAAAGATATTTTTTCTGATGCTTAGCTCACTTTGTAGTTCACTTCTTAGTTTTTATCCATAGTAAAAGGCGTGTGGTGCTTCTGATTTACACAAACACGTGACTTTTATTTATTAACTGTCTCTTTTAGTCATTCCATAAAAATCGTGTGTCATTACATCGTGTTACGTTTTTTTTAGTAACATTGTTAAGCTTGCATTTGATAGTGTGGAAAACCCGTTACATTTCTTTTTATATTATCTGCCAGTCCCAGCTACATACCCCATCGCTCGGCTAGTTAGCTCGATGCGCCCGCGCCGCGACATCGCCTACCTTACTTCGTAGACGGCTGTCAGTTTGACGTCCTGCGCCATTACCACCATTGTGTCGGGTTCAATGCTCCAGCGCATGAATTTGATGTACCACAATTGACAATTACAAATGGGATGCTTGAAGTTAAGTGTGAGGTACTTTGGTAAAGATGGTTTGAACTAATATTAAATATACTAGCATAGGATTACAATTTAGCTAAAATATATTTTGTAAATCATGTTAGAACTCCTAAATCTGATTTTGATGTAATTGTTAATTAGGTAGCTGTGAACTATATGTACTATGATCATTTTAGATAGTAAGGTTTATATTCTGTAGCTATGGAAGAGCGAAGGCACCTAACACAGGCAAAACTTTGCTTAAAAGGTGTCTTCGATCATTATTAATATATTGTAAGAATTTAGTTACTGCAGTAAATAATTTTGATTTAATTTCATTTAATGTTACAATATCGAACCAATACAAATTAGAATCATAATATCAGAGGCTAACTGAAATATAAACAATGATTAATAACATCTCGTTGGCATAATATCCAATCCAATTCAATGTCGGAAATAAACAGAAATGAACACAATTTAATTCTAAGCACAACAGCCGCGGCTAAACACAAATGTTCTAACTTTCTAAATATTAACAAATCGAAACCTCAGTCCGACCAGTTACAAGTTAATTATTATTTTAATTCGATGGCAAATTAACTATCAATCTGTCAATTACAGGTAATAAAACACATTAAAAAAGAGAGCTTCAATTTTTGTGACCTAATTTTGAACAATCAAGCGATATCTAATTAATACAATTAAATGGTGACGGCCGATGAAGCGGATGCCTTTTTACGGACGGTTATTTTAAGACAAAAATAACTGTTGCAGTAATAAATTATTTATGAAGCTCTTAGTACCCGTAACAGGGTATGCACCGTTAAAAATAAGCTAAAGTGCACTTTATACAGTGGCAATAAACGTTATGTTGGAGATAAGCTTCCAAGATGAGGGACTAATAAAGAATCCTCCAGTAAGGATGCAATTCGATAGAGTCAAAAGAGGTTACCATGAACTGTGTATAAAAGACATGGAATTGTAAACCTTCATTTAACATAGTAATGTACACAGTGAAGTTGACATAACGTTTGTTTCATCTTTATTTTGGACCAAGAAAATATTCCTGACTTTCTACTGCTATTGACGTTAATATGTTCAAAGTTAAAAACGGCATGCCAATTCAACACTTAAGAAATCGTAAAAGAATCGTTAAAAAGTATTCTAAAAGTGTATCACAATGCGATGCATGCCGGTCCAATCCGAGTCTTCATTCTATTCGTCAAGATAATTAGCGCCAGTAAAAACAACAATGCAATAGAAAATTCTATCCTGGTCAATGATTCCGTTGTAATTCAGTAGCTGGTATTAGACGGAGTACTATTAAGAGATCACGAATCTAAAATAGCGATGGCCGCTCAAGACGTGAACACAACACGAAGAGCAAAGAGCACAATGGATAATGCAATTCTATTTAAAATACATTAGATTCAGGATTGGGACAGTGAAATTCTGGATTTAAAATACGAGATCTAAGTATGTTGTTAGTGAGAACAATGTAGACAGAGTTTAAGCATTTAACATTATGAAAACAATTTACGAAAGACAAAATGTATGTATATCCAAAACAACATAACTAGATATATATTTTTGTGACAATCGTTGACTGAGTTCCATATATTAAGTAAGAAAACAGATGGACAACTTGCCTCGTGCTAGTTTTACCTGAAATCGCAAACACGAATTCTCACTCCGAAATTAGCGCGATCTAAAAAATTCAATTCGATGCACTTTACCACGAAGAAGCAACCTCAATTATAGCTAATTCGTTTTAAAAAGACGATTCGCGATCGATATTCAGTCAGTGTCTAGCCGATCCCTCCCTTGGGAGCCGTGCAGCATGAATGAAAATCCGGCAGCTTCGGATAAACGGCGCAAGTCAGGTGATACTGTCGGCTATAAATTCAACTCAGACGGTCGCCAAGGCACGCGGAACATCGTCTTATTGTGGCACCATTTGTTTTGTTCGGCGACGGGACGCGTTATTTTGGACTAGTGGCCGCCCGCGACTTCGTCCGCGTGGAAAGCCTTTATCTTAAAAATTCTTTATGAATTGTAGCCTATATGTTATTCTGATGTATAAGCTATATTGTGGTAAAGTTTCATTCAAATCCATTCAGTAGTTTTTACGTGAAAGAGTAACAAACATCCATACATCCATACATCCATACATCCATACATCCATACATCCATACTTACAAACTTTCGCCTTTATAATAGTAGTAGGATTTGCCGATCTCTTTATAGGTTTGATTTGATGTTAGTTTTTAAGATACATGCTTAATTACGCAAATGAACTAGCGATATTCCAAATTCGAAACTAAATTGGTTTAATTTTGATTTGTATTAGTAAAAAATAAAGCAAACCATGTCGTAGAAGAAAAAAAAAGAAAAAAAAGATTTAAATATTCAACTGCTCTTGAGAAACAATTCCAAGTCTTCGTAATCCATTTCTGACTAAGCAGTTTTGAAGTTTAGAGAGGTCAGTGGGCTTAACCTTTAACCACTTGCTAAGAAGATTTAAAACAATTTCAAAGTCTGACAAAGGCAAATTAAGTAAGGGCAGCCAAAAATATAATAAATCAATAAGTATTGAATTGGTCTTAGATTAATTTAGGAACTAATTGATACCAATCTTTAATATATTATAATGTAAAGGTACTGGACAAACGAGTCTACTATTAATGCTGTGTACTAAATCAGTCTGTTTTCAATTCCTATCACTTGGCATGAAAAGAATTCCTGACTACAATAAAGGGTTGAGATATTTTGACAGCTTATATTAAATCATACATATTACACGCCTGACAACTAATTTATAGACTGTAAAAGCGAGACAAATATAGATTAGTAAATAAATACCAAATCATTTATACACAATGACACCAGTACTCGAAGACAATAATGAAATACAAGACTAACGGACTCATAAAAGTTTAATGCCACTACAAATATTGGAGAGTCGACTTAAGAGTTATATATCAAAATATTATCCGAGTAAATCGCGTAGCAGAGCACTTTACTGGGAGGAAATGTGAAACCTATAACGAATGTATCAGACGGATATTGAGTTTTGATGTCATAGATGACGCGAGTATGCCATTCTCGCGATAATAAAATAATACATTCCCGCCTGTTCGTTGCGCTCAGACATGAGCGGGGTGCATTCTGAGAATGCTGAAACCTTAATGGCAGCATATTTCAGTATCTTGAAATAAAGCTGTCGTTGACATTCCCGAAATATAATGTTAACATCATAATTCCGAAATTATATTTTTTGGCACAACTTTATGTTGCATGTAAGTATTTTATATTTGTTTACTTTCATATTGATATCAATAACCGTTTTAAATAGATATGAGTGACTTTTATACGACTGACTGTATTTGTTATTATTTGTTCTATTTATAATATGTATTTATTTACAAAAAAAAAGTATTTAAGTATGTATATCCGTTATCTAGTACCCATAACACAAGCCTCGTAGCTTACTTTGGGACTAGAGAATTGGTGTGCTTGTTGAGAAATATTTATTACTAGCTGTCCCGGCAAACGTTGTTTTGCCATACAAATGTTAAGGGTAGACAACCCTTATCACTAAGGGGTATGAAAAATAGATGTTAGCTGATTCTCAGACCTACTGAATATGCTCACAAAATTTCATTAGAATCGGTCAAGCCGTTTCGGAGGAGTATGGGAACAAACATTCTGACACGAGAATTTTATATATATAGAGAATTATTATTAGGTGTCTAATGAAAATGAGAAAACACTAAATTTACCTATTAAAATAATCCTATCAAATTGTGGAAATTCATCCTATTTTATCTGTTTGTTGTCTCACCAGGTTAACAATCCTTTCATTTTCGCAACTCAATAAAGGAAAATAAATCACTTACAGACCTCAGAGCACGTCAAAATTGTTATGAATTATCAGCATTGACACCTTTGAATGTCTCTGTAGGGTTGGAGATAATTTATTTAATAAGGCAATAGACAAAGATGAATTGTTTCCTCAAAAGCCCGATCGACCATAAACCACAGGTATAATGTAGACGTGGGTGCCAAACACGCCAAAGCTTGTGCCAGTATAATGACACGGTTGGGGAATATCTATGGATTCTTGATTGTGTATTTTCCTACATAGATCATTATTAATAATATATATATTAATTCAAGAGGTTTTCTTTAGATATTGAATCAGGACACAGTTAGCATTTGAAACTGTATTTTTAAATCACAAGCGTTAAGGTATAAAGTCGTGCGTAAAATCATCTTTTTTAAAAAAATGTATAGGAAAAACCAAATTTTCATTCAAATCTCTCTAACACATACTAGAACTTAAGGAGCAGGAAATGTTACAGGATTTTTTTTAAATCGACAAAGTTTCAGTACTCAAAAGATCTACGTAGCCATGCCGAATGACTCATGTCTTCTCAAACGTGCCTACAAATAAATACACAAACTAAATATTGTTTATGTTTGTCACCGCTGAATGCTTATAAAAGAACCTCGTCTTGGTACCGTCTGCTTCCAATAAACCACAATATGCATAAACATTTGACGTTCGCACGTGGGTAGCGAGTGACAGCCGTGCTACACATCCCCGAGACTACGTGTCGTAAATATACGTCTCATACAACATAGGAACAATGTCACGAATAAAGTAAATCTCGGAATCGATAAGGCCGACAGCTTGAAGAACGATCTGAATATATTTTTTGTTTATGACATTTAGGCTCGTGTTGGAACTTTGGGAGCTGTGCTTTATGGAAATGACAATAGACAGAATGTAGATACTACATATTTTTCAAATTGATAGGCGATATTATTTTATAAAATTTTATTATCTTTCAAATTGGACATGTGGGAGAGGCTTTGGTTAAATTGAAATGACGACCGTCAGAAACATTTATTTTGAACCACAACAACATTGAATTTATCAACACTGCTTGCCTTTAACCAGAACTCGACGCAAATGCAAAACAACGGGAATTACTAGAAACCATTTCCAGATCAAAGATAAATCACGGGAAACGTAAATTAGAATAGACATCGACAGACAATAATTCATTTAGGATGCCAAAATAAGGGATGGCCGTTCTAAATTTAAAACGTCCAATCTGTCAACGGTTGAGCGCGCGCGTTGCGCGACAACGAATGGCTGCAAACGATACCTACTTACATCTGTCGACTATTTCCAGATTTGTCACCAAGACGCTCTCTGTCACTCAGCACCGGAACTCAAAAGACGACGAAAAAAATAATTCAAACAGGACTGACCTGGAGAGCGGAACATTTTGAATTCGCGAACAATTGAAAAGTTTCGATTGAAAATTCGAATTTCGAGGCAATCACTCGAAAAAGCGGGGCTTCCCGCCTTCCACGTTTATCGCAACGCTTTGTACTCAACGCATTAAGCTAATTTGAATGGTGGAGGGCCGTTCAAAAAGCCGTTGTTCGAATTCTTCTCTTTGGTTCCCGGCTGATTGTGGGAGCCGCCGGTGCACGCTGCATTCGAGTCGCAAGACAGCCGCATTGATCGAAGCTTTTGATTTAACCCGCTGCACCGCCGCGAGCTCTGTTTGTGTTGTTAATTTAATGAGTTCATTACATTCCTACCCTTTATTTACTTTCGCTTAACAAGACCAGTGGGGCAATTACCGAACCCTGATTGATATAAAACGACCGAAATGAATTTTAAAATCGATGACGGATAAACGGTCATAATTTCATTGCAACGATTTACATTCCACTTCAAATTAAACTTGTTATCCGATTGTAAGCCGCGACGATATCTGGATTCAGTTGGATTTAAAAATAGCCTTTTCAAGAAGATGAAATCAGATAAGCTGGCAATCTTTGGCTGTCATCACATCAGCTAATGAAAGGGATTTACACGATTCCCTTTCGTAAGATAGGACGTTTTAAGGTTGAAAATGTTGGAGGTATCAATTTTGTTGTGACGAATGTCCAAGGCGCTGCACCGTGGGCGAAACCGGAGACAAATGACTCATTCTGTCACATCGGTGATAAATAACTGATTATGTTACGCTGCATTTTGCTTCTATAATTAATTGACAACAGCTATCTGGGCGGCGTTACGATCTCAAAAGACTTTGATTACAGGCAGTTTAATTACAATTAATAATTTAACATCAATTTCAGAGCGCCTATCGACTTTCACACTCGGAAGATGAAATTCTGTAAGGGTAATTAAAATTTCAAGCGATAAATATTAGCTATTGTGCTAATGATTCGAAAACCAAAAATATTTGCCACGATAGATTTTGTGATCTAAAAAGACTCTAACTCATTTTTTTCTCGAAACCCAAAAGTAAATAGCATAAGTAACCGCTTACTAAAATTCATTATTTATAAATTTTTACTTTATTGACATTTCAAAATGCCTCCCGTTTTACGGTTTACTTTTCGACCGGTCGGGACCATAAATTCCAACTTCCAAGGGTTAAATACGCCGCAAGCGAATCCAGGGCTACTGCATTAATGCCGGCAACATTATTTGTTACAATGTTGTACTTACTATGAAACGAAGATAATGAATGAAGTAGTTCCGAATACAAATAGCCACTGAACAAATACACTTTGATGTTGGTTTAATAATAATTTGTATTTGAAATGCTGCCGCTCATCTGTTGACAAAAACGGTAGAAAATAACGAGCGAAATGCTCGCCCACCGAAAATAGTTGGGTTATTCTGGTTCCATAGTTAATTGCTGTATTTTTTCCGCGCCCGACTGCCACGGATTCCGTAATTTGTCTTCTCAGAAATGAGCCGCGTCGTCGAATGCAAGGGACATGTAGATCCACAGTTTTTTGTGGATCCCCCTCGGATTTCGTGGCGTAAATTACGTTTTAGTAGAACGCCCGGGGGAAACGTTAGACGGGTTCTTTCGTAATTACTGTTTTAACTGCTGGGACAGAAATGTCAAACGTAACTTATTTTCGAGGAAGAAATTAACACTGATATTTTTCTTTTCTAATCCCTTTTTGGTGGAATCGTTTAAAAATCATGGGGCGAGAGATTAGGTTGCTATTAAATTAAAATTGTTTTATTTTTAACTTATACACTTTTATTTTTAATTGATTGTTTGTTTAAATTGAATATGCTCCAAAAATACTGGACCGATTAAAAAAATACGATTAGAATCATACATTATACTTCCCTATACAAAGGCTATATTTTGTTTAATATCTTATTAGAGAGCCCAATTCCACGCGGGCGAAGCTGCTGTATAGGCGGAGGGAAGTATTAAAAAAAGTGTCTTCTAATTCGGTGCTTATACTTTCTACAAAGCCTGCCGTCAAGAAATAATTTATTTAATTTTATAAAAACTCTTTATTTAATTAATAAACCGAATTCTGCGTGCCGTTTGCAATTTCCAGCATTGGACCGTTCGCGTCCATAGTGCGGTGGCTTCGGTCGGCAAAGATTTACACACGCGGCGGCACTATTTACGCAAACCACCCTGTATATTTACGATATGCGGCCTTACTAGTACCGCTGTAATATAACCACGTTATTCAGGTTGAATGGAAAAAATACCTTTGGTTTCATCGAATTGGACAATTTTCATGCAATTCAGTACTATTAAAAACCTTTCCAACGTTTTCTTAGCACGTCCGTTATATGAAAATAAGTCTTCCGTCGGGGTGTTACTACATCCAACGATTTACGTACAAACTAAGCATTTACAGAAACCGCAGTAATTTTTTACGATAAGCACACTTGTATCACCGACCGTGACCTCAAGAAACGTAAACTAAATAATAAGAATGACATAAGCGAAAATATATTAAAAGCAAAACATAAAATTACACTTTATTTGTTAAGTTTTTTTTTGGCGGTTAGAACGCTATTTTTTTTTAAATTAAAATTCTTTTCGGCTCCGGTCATCTATACATAAAATTACATAGTTAATCTAAGTTAAGAAGTTTCCGATTTTTTTGCTATACCTAGTTCATCAAATGATATTTTTAATATCTATCAGTAAATTTTAGAAGTTAGAATATTTTATTTACTGCTTTGTTTATTCCCTTACAAAATTACTTTTACTTATTACAAATTACAAGGGATAAAAGCATTGTTTCGCACATAATATAATTTTATGCACAGTTCTGACATTTTCAAACAGTTGAGTTTGCTGTTGCAGTTGATTTATGATATATTTTAATACAGTCATTAGAATTTAAGATGTCTTTTGAAGAGTTGAGCGTTTCGCGATTAAAATATTTATGAGTTTATGACTTCTTCTTTGATGTTTGTCTATGGTTCCGCACTTGAAAACGATGAGATATTGCTTGTGGCTATTTCGAGTATACTACGAGTAAGCTTGTCGAGCTGTAAAATTCCAATATAAGTTGAGCTCTCTCATCAAAGAGACAGTAACTACCCTAAAGATCAACTTATAATGGATCTTACACCCTAGTGTATGTAATTAAGCGTTATCTACACTCACATGTTTTGTTAGTGGAGTATTAAACCAAATAATTTTGAGTGTCGGTAAACAAATGAGTGAAAGTTGTTGTAGGTACTATTTTCAGGTTTTTAGTTGGGTCAAAGGTTGGTTCAAAGTTTTTTTGTTATCTGCCTAAGAATAAGATCATCTTCTTGGAGATTGTTATTTGCCACTTAAAATTATAATAAAAACTTTACGCTGCTATGCAAAATAATGTTCGAAATGCGGTTAAACAATGGAAGTATTGTTTCAGTATAGTACTAAGTACATTTTTGCTGATGAAACATCTCGTCCGAGTCAAAGTGACTTGTAGTTAAGATCCAAAAAGAATTAAAGGTTATTAAATAATTAAAATAAAAAGTAAAGTTACACGCATTATGTTATTTTGTTTAAGTTTGCGATAAGGTGTACAAACCATAACTTATGCACTGACAAAACAATATTCACTGTAAACCCAGCAAAGACTAACAAAGACTAGCTAAATTACCTTTGTTACACAACCGTAATTATAGGGCTTGAACGCTGACACAATACAGCGAGATAGCGCAAGCTACTACGGAAAAATTGGCATTTACTTAGATTTATAGTTAAGTTGGCATCTATTAACTTTTGGAGAATACGCGAGAGGATAGATAAGTGATCTTGGAATGTTTTACTTATTACTACAACGTCATCAAGAAACACAAAGACGTTTGATTCAAACTCTGGTCCAAACAGGGAGTCAACCAGGCGTTGCTGTGTAGCTGGGGCATTAGTTAGACCAAAGGCGGTCACCTTGAATTGAAAGGTTCCCCTACCTGGTACGTAAAAGGCCGTTTTCCGTACGTAAAGAGCGAAGAACCGATAGTTTAAGAAATTGGATATTATTACAACAACTGAACGTTATTTAATGAAGTTTAACTACAAAAAAATTGTTGGTGGGTAGTTTTAGATAAGGTTGTCTTACATGGTAATATCTCCACATCCACTTTAGTCATATGAGGCATGGACTGCTCTGTACAGACTGGCCACCATTGCTGTTATAATGGCGTCAGACCATCTTGTTGGCGGCCATCTCCTAGCGCGTTTTCATTTTTCCATGTCTGATACGACCGGATGGAGATATTTTTTGTGTGGTCGCGATCTAAGCATCGACGTAACGACAAAGAAGAAGAAAATTTTATATCACAATCTTACTCATAATATTACACTTTGTATTTCGTATAAATAAAAGTTTTACACAATTCGTTTAAGTAAATATATGTCGCAGGTAAATTGTAAAACCAGTTCTTTTCTAATTTTCCGGGAATATTCCTGGAGCGTCCCCGTGAAATTATAATATCTCTGAAATGAGGCCGTTAAATTGTAAGAAATTGGACCGGTTGACTTCTTTACGAAAAAACAAAAACAAAGGTTTATTTTCTCAAAATATGATTATTACCATATTGTGATCCATTGTATCTTTATATTCCTCGTAATCATCTCTAGCTGTGAATAATTTAGTACTTTCCGTTAATCTTACATTAATACTGACAACTACGAGTAATCCTTCTGTTAAAGTTTTGACTGTGGCACTATCGTCAAAGCTATCTAGACTCGATGCGACAGTTGAATTGTTTTATATTATCTATATCCTTTGCTAATGATTGCTTGCCTATTGATTGATGTTCGTATTCACCCTAGTTCTATATTGAGCCTAGTTCTGTAAACCAACTGCCCATTTTACTGTTTGTTGATTCAACTTTACAAATATAGGTAATCTTTATAATGATCACATGAGGTTTAATATCAAATTAGTATTAGTTACTTATTTAAGCAACGTTTGTATGATCAATAGATTATTAGAAATAAAACAGCTAGTATAGAGAAGACTGTAACTAAAAGCGGTTGTTAACTATGTTGAAGTTCACTTTTGCATGAAGTCTCGGATGTAGAAAACAGAACGTCTTTGTAGAAGACACGAACTTAAATCGACCTTCACCAATGAAACTTATCCTGGACAGACTATTTTTAATTAATTTCTAAATTTTGCAACATCAAGATAATAAGAAAAGTTTGTCCTGACTGAAAGTACAGAACCTATAGAACGTGCAGCCGTTTGGTTGTCTATTATTTACTTGGGCGAACTACTGGGTTGTCAGCAAGTTGTCAGGTATAAACAGGTATGTCAATGATAGTTACTTTCAATCAATTGGATAATAGAAAAGAATAAAATAACATCGCTGGCCATTTTATTTTAGCAAAATTTAATAAAAAATCGTTTTTTATACATACTAAATGTAGTATTCCGTATATACATACTAAATTTATTTATAAAATATATGTTTCATTCTATTATGAGGTCGGTGAAGGTCGATTCAAGTTCGGATCTTAGATGATCTACTCGCTTTGATTTGTTTATTTGAACTGTTTGATGAACTCGAACTAGTATCGGACAGTGGTTATAAAATGTTTCAGCAATATTTAGGTAAGAGACTTTATCGTTAGTAAATAATTAACCGATTAGAATTTTATACATGAAAGCAGTTTCTTAAATGTAGTTTTTATATTCACAAATCTTATTTCAAAAGCCCAACTTGGGCTTTATAGGCTTTATAGACTTTTTAGACTTTTCATTCAACCGAAAACTAACATTCAACTGAGTCCAGTGAGAAATAAAAAGTAATTCAATCAACTTTTTCAACGAATCGGTTCATTCGCTATTTGAGTTTTTACTGAGCTAAGCGAGATTTTGTTACTGTCTAATATGTACAGTAGGCTTACTTTATATGCTTCTCACATAGCTACAGCATCAGGAAATTAGTTTTTTCTGTGATTTAATTAATCACATGCTTATCGACTTTTAACTTCCGACGCAAAATCTTTTTGCAGAAAACCTCACCATACGAGTTAGAATGCACACTAATAATGTTCATAGTGACTGATGTATATAATTTTTTTTTCGATTATGTCCATAATTAATTTCAATTAATTTGTCTTATCATATTTTTTTTTGAAGCAATGTTATCACTGACAACTTACTTAACACTCTTTTTTTTATTTAGGGACTGAGGTTACTATGTATTTTTCCACTATTATACTAAGTAAAGCAAGATTCAACTCGTCGGTCTGAGCCGGTTTTATTTTATTAAACTTTTAAGTTTCACCGCGAAGTTCTTTGACGTCAGTTCTAATACGTCTTTGTGGAAAGGGTTTAATATTTTCTACCAAAGATATTGAAGGTTTTGATGTAAGAAAAAAGAAAAATGGAAACACGTCAGTTGTTAAAATAACAGCATTTTAACTGGCCACATTTATTTTCTAGCCCAATCGTGAAACTTTACGACTGCAAAGAAAATTACTTTTAAACAAACGACAATTATTATAATTAGGGGCGTTACTCGTTAGCCATTGGAAAGTGCGAAATGATAGGCTATAAACTTGCGTTTTCACAAACAAATTGCAATTATATACCTGCCGTAAACGTACTTTACTATTCCCATTCTAGGAAAGCATGTACAGTTAAATAAAAACAAATGAAAAAGGTATGTTCAGTCAAAAGTTTTACGTGTTATTGTTTGGCTGTTGACGGAAAGAACAAAACTGGATATCATATCTAAACTATATTACGTTAGGTAGATAAATATAGTAAAGGAAAGTATGACTGGTAGAGAATGCCTCATGGTAAAAAATCAACCTTATGTGCGAGTTTTTTTATATAATAACACACCAATAATAATAAATAAATATTTTTATTATTATTATTAATAAGGCTAAAATAAATATAGTATTGGAATGTTATTGGTGTGTTCTCTTATATTCTGTACTGCTCATCAGCTTGCATTGTCAGTTACACTTAATACCATTAAAAGCTCTCTAGATAGCTCTCTATCCTAAAGACCTTTAATTATATTTTAAGTGTTAATACTGTTAAATAAAAGATTTTGTGTTGTAAGCAAATTTGACTTTTATTCAAAATCGAGAATAATTTAAAATCCAATATATAATATGAAGGGACTAGCTATAGCAGAACACTAGCACAGAGCTGGTGGAAGGTCGATCGGATCTCAACGGCAAACAAAAAACGTCTGGAAAGTGTAAAAAAAGAAAAAGTTATATGACACTTCCAGCACTAAAAGTTGTCCAAGGCGGGTTAAAATTACACAAATTGTGCTAGTTAGTGTAGATTAATGAATACTTGATGCTACAGATAAGAAAATGCAGCGAAAAGCTCCATGAAAAACCATGTTCTAGAAAGATCCATCTAACTTCCTCTATAAAGAAAATAAATTCATAATTACCTAAAAAAGGGGTTTGAAAAATGCGACGAGCAGATGCGGATGGGCTCTAGTACGCAGCAGCCTCTCTGTGTACGGGCACAAGTTTTAGACAGAAACTGATTGAGAATTGTGGAGGTTAGGATTCGACAAATTCGAATCGAAAACGATGTTTTCGCCAGAAATATTTCCCACAAGGGAAAATAATACTCATGACGGCTGCTGGATTCTAATGAATGGGGTTCTTTAGATAAAGTCCACACCTATCCTTAAGCAGCTAACTCGCAATTCTTTTCTTGAGTTGAGCTGTTGCCAAATAACATGAAAATGACTCGGCACAAATGCCAACGCCGTATATATTTCCAGAAATGTCAAATCTCAATTTTACTTCAATGCACTGACTGTCACAACCTGTAAGCTATGGCCAAGCTAGTTCCCGACGTTGGGATGATAGAATATTCGGCCAACTATTGAACCAACGCCTGGAATCTGGAATAGGGAAGTAGACACCACCAATCGTTGACGAACTTTTTATCAACTATCAAAACACTTTTCTCCATCGAGTTTATGAGAATAACACACTTTGACGTCATCGCGTGCAATGCCGTCTAAGTGACTATTTATCGATTGAATTTCAATTAAGAATCAAATTCTATGAACTGCAAAAATATTTATTAAATTATAAATTATTTTATAGAAATTCAGTTTTTGAATGTTGCCCTAATACCGTGGCAATAAAAAAATCATTGACTCAAATCACTGTCGACTGATCACTGTGACATCTTCACAGTGATCAAAATAATAAATAAAATAAATAATAAATATTTCACAACAATCACAACAATTCTCTAGTCCCGAATTAAGCTACAAGGCTTGTGTTATGGGTACTAGACAACGGATATACATACTTAAATACAAATAAATGGAATAAATGGAAGGATGAAACAAAAGGAGTTATATATAGTTATATAGAGATATAAAGAGATAGATAAAGTATAATACGTAACACTACATTTAAAAATTTAATAAGAACAAAGCCTCTGGCAACTTGGGCCCGTAGGTACCTAATGTATCGTAAGCGCGAACACTCTGGCCGAACTTAAAACATTTAAGGAAAACACGAATTTATAAGAGCATCCCACTTTTTATAGCCGAATTCAAAAAAGAGAACAATGGATTATATAGGTATCAAAATGTTTATAAGTAACTGACATTTTCTAATTATTGCGACCAAAAGAAAAATTTTGTCTTACTTTAATTGAAATAGTGTTACTTATATTTTACTATATTTCATATATAAATTGAACAAACTTCCCTTAATATTTTCTTACTAAAACGACAACTAGTTGAAATATAAATACAAATTTAAGGTCAGAACACCTTTATAAGTATGGGTCTATAAGTTAGACGTCTGCAAAGTTCCAACTGCACCCCAGCTGCTACGGTATACAGTCAACTACACATAAAGCTATCCATTTTCGTTGCAAACTCGCCCTTGTTGCAAGACCATAAGATGCCGCAATGTCAAGCATTAAGTGTCCAACTGTGCTTTCAATATTTAATGCGTCTACCACGAGCAAACCGTTTTTATTTTATCCAATGTTGCCAGTAGTTCACCTGGTATTTGAGATTTCGATTCCAGGACTGCTGTTTGGTTTTATTGGACGATATTGGGAATGCAAATGTAGTTAAGCAGACGTATAATGAAATCGCATCTTGGTTAGCTATCGTAACGTCAATTTTTGTATTATTTTTTTTACTAATAATAGTTATTCCATCTTTAAAATGTTAAAATAGGTTTAGAGAATATTAAAAGCAAATTTGTTATTTCTGTTTGTTTTGGACTAAAATTACTATCTGTGCAAAATTACTAACTATATAAACCACTAGTGGACCCGGCAGAAGTTGTCCTGCCCGCTGTTTTTGCAATTTTTGAGTATTTTCTCATGCTTAAATTATTGCAATCGGTTCAGCCGTTCTCGAGTTTTAGTGATACTAATAAACAGCAATTCATTTTTATATATAAAAAAGCGATCGGCCCACCTGAATTTTCCCAAGGGAAAGCTGGATTGATTGGATGGATTTCGTATGGCAACACTAAACGTGAACGTTTTAATTATCTAAAATTATCTAGTATTTCAACACTGTCAGTTAGATGCAAAACTTTTGAATATTCAATTAACTAATTAAAGTGTTACTTTTTTACGCTACCAACTTACAAGTTTTATGGGACTTCATTCTAATTCGTATACAACCGCACTTATTTAAAGCACATTATACAGGGCGTAATTGCTATAATTCAACCTGTTATAATAGTCGTATAACGATAAAAAGTTGTTTTACGACTGTAGGCTGTTGTGTGGAGCTTAAGCCAGAAGTTTATTAAGAATAATTATTAATTACGCTTTTACCGTCAACTCTACTTATTCATATATTTAATTTAACGCGATCCAATAAAGAAATACGAAGTTTCAATCATTACTACGTTTTTTTTAACCTGACGCAATATTTATTTACCTTCGAAGAGTCATACTTATATTATGAATCGCCTTATGATCGCGCGAATTACTTATGCCAAAAAAATGAATTTTTTTTAAAACTAATTAACTACAACAACCCTTTATTTTTGTACTTACACTAAACTTTAATCGGCAGCTAGCGACAATTCAGATCAGTAATCTGTGAATAGCGCTGTGGACTGCATAATTGAATGCTTGTATTTGTTAATACTATCATCCTTTTAAAATTACGAGTATATTACATAGTTGTTTGCTTTTCCTAATAAAATAAAATCAAAATAAAACACTGAATATTGACTATGTTTTACTAAACAGCTCAACTTTAGCTGTATTCAAATGAAATCTTCATTGCTCTATTCGGTACAATCGCGAAGAAAAGAAAACATTACCTGACTTCGATTCAATCGCATTTCCGATTCACCTCGACAGTTGAAATAAATACCTAATACCGATTGTCCGTTTGTTTTCCCCAAACAAGCTTTAGCGAATAGAATCCTTACGTGCTCGAAAAACAAGTTAAGGAGATTTGGCAGAGCTACCGCTGAGTCCGGATGCCTAGAAGCTATAAAGCGGTGCCAACATAATATTTGCGAATTCGTTCGTATTACGACAGTTATAGCACTGTTGTTCAGCTTCGAGTGTGGTAATGGTATTGAATGGTGATATATAAGTTGTAAAACTAATTTTTATGTTACAATATTTATTACTTATGATTATTTTTAAACGTTTTAAGTTTGATTTTAGATAATAGGTTTTC
This sequence comes from Pyrausta despicata, assembly GCA_963921415.1. Lineage (NCBI taxonomy): Eukaryota > Metazoa > Arthropoda > Insecta > Lepidoptera > Crambidae > Pyrausta > Pyrausta despicata. The sequence goes on along the minus strand of OY992855.1, from coordinate 11,882,298 downwards.
ATTTTTATAATAGATATTTAATTAAAGGTCCGAATCCTGCAACGGGAAACGAAGAATACAAATGGTTATTTTGAAATTGTGTTTCGTTTCGTCTTAGGACCTTAGAAAAATAAACGTATCTTTTAATGTTTAAAAAAAATTGAATACCCATTAGGTTCAGATTAAAATCAGTAAAAGCAGACGTATGTTAAGTATCAATATTACCTCAGAAGTCATAGAATATTAAAAATGCCTAGTTTCTTAGTTTTATTACACTTCAAGCCCAGCGCGGGTGGATTAAGCCACCATTTTGTCTAACCGTCAATATAGTTATCCAAACAATATTTTCGCCCGCTTCACTCTAAGCTCTAGAACTGGTGCCAAATTGCGCAGTCGGCTTCTACGCCTCATTTACGTCGGCGACTGTACCTAAGGAATATGCTTGGCTACGTAGACGAATAATTTCATATTTACGGCTTCGTGGGTCGTTATAAATTCACTTATTGCGGGCCCAGTTGTGGCAGAAACAAGGAACTTTCTAATTTGGATATATGTTTTTCTGGGCTGGGTTAGTGACTGCGAACTGTCTTTTGCAGATTTTTTGTTTTCATTTGTTTTCTTCAGAACAGATATAGCTGGAGAGTAGTCAAGAAAATAAATATTTTAAGGTTAGATTAGGGCTTTTAAATATTCCAGTCGGTGTTTTTTTATGTCTCAATGTATTTAGTAGTTCCACTACCTCTTAATATAAATTCGTCCACGCACTTTTAAAATAGAGAGACCTAGCTCTCTGTTAAAAACAACCCTTTGTGCTAAGGAAATAAATTATTAATATTAGATACCTGGCACCAAAATATCTTCAGAAAAACCCATGAAAATCCGGCAAAACAGAGACAAAACAACTGACTCAAAATATAATCGCAGCTTGTAAATTCTTTGTCCTAACCCACTGTTGCGGCAAAGGAGACGCGGCAACAATGGACCGGTAATGGGGCAATTTTTAAAACATTTCCTTTAGAGAGAAGCATAACTTCGTCACACTAATTGTTTACCTCGAATCGGTAACGATGTAAGGACCAAATTACAGGCAGCGGATGCACGGTTCGACCCCGCTTCCTTGATCTTGCGTCTCAGCTGACTTTGAAGGAAAAAGAGGGATAGGCAGGCGAGTATTAGGCAGGTGGCTAATTAAATTTCAATGCGTCGACGCTGAACTAAGTTAATCGATTGATATTATGAATTTTAACTTCCTTTTGGAATAGACAGCATTATATTTGGTAAGTAAGTTATAAGGTAAGTTTGCATTTACAGGATAAATATTACCAAACTTCGTTATAGAATATTGGCGATTACTGACTTTACCTTAACGTTAGATGATGAATCATATAATTTGTCACAATTTCATGTATCCTAAAAATACATATGATTTTGCAACCACTTTAACAAGGAAATTGTGTATAGATAGTGGGAAAAAGAAAAGCTATTTTCAGTTTGTAAACCGCCATTCTACACCTTACTTACAAAACGCCCCATGAATTTTCCCCGTTGCGAGTATACAAAAAGCATTTTCCCTCATACGTAGCACTCGACGGAAAAATTCATACATCTTTGTCACCATACGTTGTATGCATTTTTCATGCGACATTCAATTATAATTTATAAGCCAACATCAGTTTGCAAACTTAATTTTCTTTGGCACTTTATTTTTTAACATTAATATAACGGTACATATTTTGGTTAGCGTGTAAAATGCCACTTCATTATGTTTGCTTCGGATGGAGTCATTAATTAATGAGAAATTTATAATTTAATGTTTTTTAATGGAAAAATTTAAAGTTCTCCTAAAAGTGTAAGCTACTCTATTTTGGGACCACATTGTTTCTACGTTGCTTTCAGCTAAATGACAGTTCTTACTACAAAAATCAGGAAAAACTTATGATTAGCAGCGCTGCTGTTGATTAAGAAACAACGCAATCGGACTTTTCCATTATTCTGCTCAGTCTTATATTATTATTCTATATATATATATATTATTCTTACGTAATTGGGTGGTTTTACAACTAATCTCGCGTTATTTTGCGGAAATTCATGAATAAAGCTGAAAAAGAGGATTATTTTGCTTTACATTTCCACGACGACACGACGTCAGCACAGGAACCCGAATACATCACACTGTAACCACTTGAAAAAACTAGAACGGGAACTGGAAGTTGCAGGACTTACAATACAACTCACAATGTGACACAGGAGACGCACCTGGAAACACAACACTGACACCAACAAAACACTCGACGCGTTTCGCTACTGCACGTGGCATCCTCAAGAGATGACAGGAGAATCACTCGTAATCTGTCGAAGCGACAACATCCACCAAAAAAAATATCTTTTTCAGCTCTGACATGATATGACATCATATGCTTTGATATGTCGTCTGCACCTACTACGAGTACTATCGCCAGTTCGTTCAGCTTAAAACTTTTTTTCATTGAATTTTTAGATTTATACATAGCGTTATAGGCCTCAGAAAGTTATTTCATATTCTCAGTCCATGCAAACTGCTGTATCTAAATCTCTGAAAGCACGCACTTCGTTAGCCGGTGGCCATTTTGCGTCGTTACTTTGATGCTATATTGATCCTTTGGCGGGACAAGTGACAAACGACGGGTTTAGCTACTGAAACGACGTGTGCCTAGAGTTAAAGGCGGTTGCCAAAAGGTTTGGGTATAATTTGTTTAGATCCCAAGGCAGCGGAACGGTTAATTTAAAAACAAATGTATTTATTCGTCGAGTCAATGTAACTAAACAAAAAAGTTATTTACGTCCGCAACAGTATGAATTCTTCGGGGTAAGTTGATGTATGAAGGGTTTCCCATCTGTGCATGTGACCTATGAAAAACTTTTTTTTATTTTATATTTCATCGTTTCTCTGACTCTACACGCTCTACACGGCCAACAGACGAATGGATAGCTGAGTACACATTTTGTATTCTGGTCTATTAATATTTTTATTGCCATCGCTACTCAGTGTTTTAATTATTGATATCCAAATAACCTAAATATCCTACGAGTATGTTACTCTCACCAAATTGGCCCAATCTCCCATCGTATTAAACATACAGAACTATCCCTTTTGTCGCAAAGATCAAACGGAATCTGGATACTTAGCCCTTAGACAAGGGTCGCTAATAATTGATGATACCTTCGCATAAAGGACCCGTATATGTTTCTTGCCCGGGCTTAATGAGCATTTATAATAAGCTTATGCTTAGGGTCACTTAATGGTAACAGCGTACTTCATTTATATTTCACTAGCTTTCCTAGCTTCACTAGTGGATTAGAAATCTTGAAATCTACAGTGGTTCTTTAATAAATTAAGCATGTTTATCATTGCGTAATAAACCTTCCTCTTGAATTACGCAATCTACTTTAAAAAACTGCATCAAAATCCGTTGAGTAGTTTTAAAGATCTGACAAACGCGGGAAGCGACTTGCTGTATACTACGAAGTAATTTAAGGCAAAATAAAGTTACTAATAGATCTTTACTGTTGTCTACATTAGGTCATTAGGTAACTGCATGTACCTAACTACTTATCTATAGAGACTGACCAAAAATAGCATAGTAAAATTTATAAATAAATATTATATTTTTTAACACGCCTGTATTAGCTCGGGCTGTATGTATGTATGATCTTTGAATCTTTGAGCTCAATTTTCACCAACTTCCAGAAATCGGATTACTTTGAATCTTTGCACACGTATCAAGTACCGATGACAATGCGATAATTTGAGCGTGGGGTGCTTGGTATAGTATATATTAAAATTATTCTATAATTGGCAACTATAAAAAGAGAACTATGAAAACGACATAAGTACACCCGAAGCTTTTTACTTTACTGTAATATAAATTCTATGTACTCAGTTTTTTTAGATCTTTTTTAGATAGCAATAAAAGCGTGTTTTTTATGTTTAATTTAAAGCGTAAACGAAATGCAACACATAAGCACCTGTAGCTAAGCAATAGCTGACACTTTTTTGAGCTCTTTGTTTTAAGTTTTTTTTATAATTATACCTCTATCACCCACTGCTGACCAAACGTCTCCCCCAAACTTCTCCACCGATCTCTATATTTTGCCTTTTATAGGCCTTACTTAAATGAATTTCTCTAATCCCTTTTGCCACGAAAGGGTTCAACTAAATTGTGTACCCCCCATGCAGTAAATGGTATCTCGTTACCAAATTAAGCCGATGATCACTAAGGACCACGCAGGATGCTCAGTGACACTTACAAGTGTCAGACTGATAGCTCAGTGGAGGGTCTTTTATTGGCAAAAAAGGTAACCCCTTTTTTTTGTGGCCGAACGCTAAAATTTGTTTGAAATTTCCCATAATTAAGTTCCTTTATTTTTAAGCATTAACCATGCAAATTTCTTTACAATGTGAAATTAAAACACACTTAAAGAAAAATGGACTGCCATAGGCGGGACTCCAACCCGCACCTCTCGCAAACCGGGCGATTGCTCTCCCAATTGGGCTACCGTGACACTTACTCATTGGTCCGAATTTCTTTAAGCGCTCTTTAGGCTGCAGCCAGCCATGATTGATGATTGATTGTCAGCCAGCAATGTCGTTGATGTCTATTTTTTATAAGTGTATTTTAATTTCCCATAATGATGATATTAGTCACAAAAATTGCGTTTTTAATCATTATCATGTAACTGTAAGCCTATAGTTGTACTGCAACTTTTCATATTGCTCTTAAAAGCATCAAAATATAATGTCAATAGAATTTTATTTGTATAGGACAAGTTGTGAAAGTCCTGGCGGGATTTATTCAATTGTTAATTTGCCAGAGTATTTAAAAACGATCACAAATTCCATTGATATACTGAACGCAATAATTAATAAGATTATCCCACCCAAAAGGCGATGTTCAATTATTATTCGAAAGTGAATAACCCAAATTGAATTTGGCCAATCCCACGTAACGTTCGATATTACAAGATTTCCGAAGAGTATACGAAACATAATATTGGTGAAGTTATTATCACGGGGGAGCGTGAAATTACAATCATGCCATAGTGCAGTTGCAGCCAAAATGTGAAACCTGCAAATTTAAAAACTGACCGCTTCCATCATTACAATCTGCTTGATTTGTAGTTAAAAAGACTTAAATGAACGAATTTCTTGAATTTTAAGACATCTATGACTCTAGCCAGCTTTCACAGGAGGTTACTTTTCCAGCAACGTAAGTCGCACTTGCTAAGGCAACATGTAAATAAATTGTGCGTGTCGCTCAACAATAACTGTCGCTAAGTGTTTTGTAATTATTATGAAGAAACCTAGCTAAAAGGCTTTCATTAATAACATAAAAGTATGTATTAATTGTGATAACTTACGCAGCTGATTCATCTTTAAATGATATGTGTGTTTGGCATGACAATTTAAACACGATAAGACAGACGAATTAAAAGGCGCAAAACATTAAAAGTTTCTTAACCATGAACAATCTGTATTTTATTACCTGGAAATATTTAATTTGAACACCAAAACTGTGACTGTGTTTCTATTAGTAGATACGCATTATGACAGAATGGAAGCTTGAACAGCAACACGGTGGCGTTACTACGCAATATAGGTGGGAAATAGGTCTGTAATCGCACATTTGCGGGGCATGTTAGCCTTGAATGGGTTTGCTGTGTTTGTTCACGATAAATAGACTGACTGTACGATCTGCTTCACTTATTAGTACATGCAAATGTAATATCATCAAATCAGGAGTGGAAGGTGGTTACGGAATGGAATTACCGACATTAAATCTTAATCTTAATCTACTAAGTGATATTTAATTGGAGAAAGTATTAATTTGTAATAACAGTAAAAAATAACTGACTATTATAATATTTTCTAGTTTCAAATTGAATTACCGTATTTAGAAATAACTCTGATCTAATCGGACTGGTTTTTAGAAGGTGTAATTTTAATTTAGTTTTTGTTATAAATATTATAATATAACCCGACACAAAACTGTTTAATTTTAATTATTTTCCTAAATCATCACAAACATTATTAATAACCACAACCTGATAGGTTCATTTTCAGTTGAAATTATGCCTGCTTGACATTTTGATGTTTGCAATTTATGTGTCAGCGAAATTGAAAATTGGCCGCATAAATTCTGATGCAGGCATTTATGCACAGAACTAGTTGAAAATTACTATCAAATCATTGTTATTAGAGTATTGCATTGGACTTAGTACTACTTATGTGGTATCAAACAAATTAGTTATTAATCAATTAACTAAAACTAGTTTTAATGATTTTTCTGTGATAAGCATTGACTTTGCAAACTAAGGATAATATTTTTGCAGTAGAAAAAAACAACCATCCGTTTACATAAGCTGGTTTTATAATAACAATAATGATTTCAGCATTATTTTTTTCCAGTAGACATAAGATAGCCAGTGCCTCACATTTTTTTAGAAAGATTTTGAAAGTAGTGCGTTCCCACTTTCAACTTTATCACAGATTAAAATTACATGTGATGGCTATAAGTGGTTATCGTAGTGAATAAGAAAAGTGTGTTTGCAATTAATAGTATGTTGTCACACCATGAGTAGTAGTAAGGGATGTTTCAAATTTGTTAAAATTAAGTACCGCCTGCTCAATCAACTCTATTGGTGACATTCTCATTGTGATTCGAAAAAACAAGAGCTGCTAATTGTAAATTGTTAAAATTTTTTGAAATAAGAACACCAGTAACTGGGAAGCAGATCGTTAAAATTACGGCCTCAGCCCCCAAATGTGAATTAAGCCCTCCTCTATCATGGTATTTTGAAATCCACATTGTCATCAACACGAAAGGTGTCTTCAAATTAAAAGCGCATTACTAAAATGACGAAATTACCCCAATTTGGGGAGACACAATGCAGCTGTCACCCTAAAATAAGTCCAATCATTAGAACTGTTCATGTGATGGTTGTTATCTCAAGACAGATTATTTTATAATAGCTCTATTAATAAGTTACTACTACACGAAAGCATAGATAGGTAATGTAAAAGTTATATTTTATACGAACAATAGAATATATATAAATAAGTTTTTTGTGGATAACATAAGTGATTAATTGACGCTGCATAATTCAATAAAAAGAACATTCAACAGTATTGAGTGCACACCACAAAAAACAAACGAACACCGACTACATAACTAACTAAATCGCAAATAACCGAAAACAGTTACAAAAAGCTTAAAGCAACACGATTCACGTCTCAAAAGGCGAGATATAAAAAACGTTTCCCACACCATAAAACAATCATAATAATTACTTCAACTTTACTGGTCGGTTTTCGTTCAACCGTATTCGTGGGGACATAAAATATTTTGACGTTTCGATAAGAACAAAGGGCCGAAAGCTTATCTTATCGAGGTGCCTAATGACCCGCCTTCTGGCTTTAGAGATGAGTTTATTAGGTAAAAAGCTGTTAACTTTACTTTGACATGAGGGTTATATATAAAAGGTACGCTACGTATGCGGGTTACAATTAAAGCAATAATTTTTAAAGCAACTATTTTGCATTAAGCGCCATACAAACATCTACATTTTAAACGAGCTAAAGATTGACACACAGAATACTGCAATACTTTAGTCTTATAGCACGCCGTGGTGCATATAACTTAGAAAAGCTCATTATGTTGATGGCAGGAGACCAAGAAGACGCAGTCTCTAAAGATGATCTGACTATGTGACTGAGGATTTATATACAACCATGTCCCAAGTTCTCCACCAAGCGTAAACCAGCGTGGAGAATTCCTATCGAAACAATTTTGTTGAAGCCACGATTCTTAGCAATGAGGGAACGACTTGAAAAGGAGGAGAAAAGCAAACTGCTTTTGCGTTAAAGCAGCAAAGTAAAAAGAATACACAACATAGAAAAGAATACTACAGATGTATTGAAAAAAACATATTCTCAAGTGGCATTATTTAAAACACGTAAGAATAATCTTGCATAGTGTAAACAGTAACAATTTTGATTATTTACATTTCCACCAGGTTTTCAGCGTAGCTACAATTTCAGACGCTTGTCTACTAAATTCTGCCTGCTTCTACACGTACGTCTCACGATTTCATCGAACAAATCTCGATTTGATTTACGCAGGTAGGATATCTTATCACGATGAATTCCCAACTGTGCCCAGATAAAAGGAATAAATCACATGTCAGACGACCGTCTTACGCCACACGAATTCCAAATCCAGAAGATTTAAAGCTGAAATATAAAAATTCTTCGCATGCAAAATGATCTAGCATAGTAAGTAATTAGTTTTCGATATCGTGATGTACGTTACCACGTAATGCTATGCGGTTTATAGACTAATCAGTCATTTAATTTTTGACAATATAAGAAATTATCTAATATATAAAATTCTCGTGTCACAGTTTTCGTTGCCATACTCGTCCGAAACGGCTTGACCGATTCTCATGAAATTTTGTGAGCATATTGAGTAGGTCTGAGAATCGGCCAACATCTATTTTTCATACACCTTAGTGACAATAATTTATATGGCATAACAACGTTTGCCGGGACAGCTAGTTACCTATAAGAGATTCCATACTAATATTATAAATACGAAAGTAACTCTATCTGTCTGTCTGTTACTCAATCACGCCTAAAGTACTGAACTAATTTACATGAAATTTGGTATGGAGATATTTTGATACCCGAGAAAGGACATAGGCTACTTTTTACCGCGGGAAAATGACACATTCCCATGAGAAAATTCAAGTGGGCCGATCGCTTTTACGCCTAAACTACTAAACACATTTAAATTAAATTTGGTGAGAAGATAATTAGAGACTTAAGAAAGGACATGAATTACTTTTGACCACGGAAAAACAAGGCATTGCCATGGGAATAAAATCTTCTGAGTTATCAAAGATTTGAATTATATTTGGATAAAATTGGTATTACGGGAAAACAACGCATTCCAAAAGTACTACCTAATGCGAATGAAGTCGCGGGTAAAAGCTAGTTACAAATAGACTGTTATATCTAGCAATACTGGGGAATCGGTTTATATTGTAACTAAAACACCATAAACCGATGCTTGCAACAGCTATTACCACACATCGTCATTTAAGATTAGGTATAGTGTATTATTAATAAGATTTTATAAAACTCTGTAGATATGGAATAAAAGATATTCTCATCGAAAACCTTTCGTACAAATTCCGTACTCCAAATTTCCAGTCAATGGTTCTAAAGTTAGTGTTCCCATACGGTCCAAGAATAGTCGACTTTAACTCCTTACCGGTGACTAAGGATTATCCTTAACCGTCGGCTTAGAGCTGGCGGTCTTATTTATACTAATTAAAATAGATCCCTCACAAGTTTGGTTCACCTTAAGCCAGGAGGTTTCTTGAGACAACCCTAAGTTAATTTAAGAATTTGTTACAAGAACAGTCACGGGATGATGCCGTAAAAATACATATTTTTTTTACCATCATCTTCTCTATGAAGAGGAACCAAGGTGTCATCGTGTATGTTATACATATACCTACATATTTTTTGTGTAAGAGCATTCCTTTCTCTCCAGTGTCGTGAAGCGACAAAGAAGGGAAAAGGGAAACGAAAAGAATTGAGAAATAACAAACAAATTATATTAAAAGAAAAACAGAAGAAAATAAAAAGAAACCTAGACGAGTGAGAGGAATGAATGAGTGAAAATGAGTGAGTATAGTGAGTGGAGTGGGCGTGGATAGGTGTCTTCTCAAGATAGCGGGTCCGGAGGCGCCGAAGTGATGCAAAGCGTTCTTGGAGAAGTCCGTCGATGCGCAGCGGTGTAGAAGCTGGAGCGCAGCTGTGCCGGAGACCGTGAAGACACCGGTGATCAGCAGAGGTAGCCGCGATGGCTCTGTCAGCAAAGGCAAGCAGTTGATGTATCCGATGTAGATAAATTTAGGAGGAGGCAATGCTCCCTCCGTGGGAGTAAAGTGAAAATCCTCCTTAATAGGAGCGAGTAGCAAAGAGGGTAATCTCTCCTCGGGGTAAAGAAGAATAATCCCTCCTCAGAGTAAGGAGGGGCAAGTCCTCGCAGTCTCTCGGGCTAGGAGAGGATAGCCCCTCACAGACCCTCCACAGGATAGGAGGGGTCAGTCCCTCGCAGGCCCTCCTCAGAATAGGAGGGTTCAGTCCCTCGCAGTTCCTCCTCAGGCTAGGAGGAGACAGTCCCTCGCAGGCCCTCCTCAGGATAGGAGGGTTCAGTCCCTCGCAGTTCCTCCTCAGTCAAGGAGGGGTCAGTCCTCAGTGTTGCAGAGGGTGAGGGCCTTCCGGAGGTAGAGAAGTCCTGGTCTTCCTGTAGTACTTCTTGAAGTATCGTATAGTAAAGAGTTTACTGTTGTGTAATCGAAGCCAGGATTCGAATGAGTCAGATATGGATGGTATGGGCTTATATAGGGCCGGCCGTTCAAATTTAGAGCGTGGATAGAACGCGATAAAACTCGTGCTTTGCAGAGTTTGTAATGGAAATTGTATTGAAACTTTGCTAAAAGTTGTCAATTTTCAGAAAAAAATAATAAGACTCCCGTCACTCAAAATGTCAAACATAGTGTCAAAAAGTACAAAATTCGGAAAAATACTAATAAATTGTGTTCACAATAAGAAATAATTATGCTGAGAAGGAGAGAAAAACCATTAAAATGTTAGTTATAATCCTTTTTTCCCTATTTTACAGCGGAATATCACATTTATAGGTGATACAAACTTTGACGTTTATGAACACGTAATTAGAAATTCCTTATTTTTCAGTAAAAAGTGAACGAAAAAAGATTCCACGGAAAAGAATAATAATACACGCAAAATGCATATATTGTGAGAATGAAAATGACTGGAAACCCAAACCGGGAACAAATTATCAACAGTATACCGAGTGAGTATGTACGTCGGTACATTTTATATACGTCGGTACATTTGGTTGATCCCTCTCTTTATTTATTTTTTAATTGGGAATTCTAACCTTTTATATTAATCTTTTAAGGGACTCTTAACCCCTTGTCTTAAAATGAGGGACTTTAAACTCCTCTTTTTAACTCTAAACCCCTTATCTCTTTAGGGACTCTAAACCCATTAACTTGAGGATCTTTACTTGATCTCTTTAGGGACTCTAAACCCCTTAACTTGATCTTTACTTGGTCTTCTTAGTACTAACTAGTACTTTCTTTTGAGCGGTTGACTACTCGTTAAATAAGCCATCAATCCGAGCGGATGACTACTCGTTAAACAAGCCTTCAGTTCGAGCGGTTGACTACTCGTAACGAAGGCCTAAGTCGTATTTTTTTCTCCATATATGGAGCGGTTGACAACTCCCTAAATAAGCCTGTCGTCGTTGAGGAACTCCCTTCTAGAGTGGCAGTCATTGAATGTGAACTCCACCCTAACAGTTTGAAGATGATGGTATGTTAGAAGAAGAATAAACATTTGTATGAAAGGTTGTATGCTTGGTGAAGTAGGATTCCTAGGATTTCTTTAGGCTTTTCTTTCATAAAATTTTCTCTGTGTCGAAAATTTTCTGGGGTCGTGGGGGAAATGTACCGACGTACATACTCACTCGGTATACTGTTGATAATTTGTTCCCGGTTTGGGTTTTAGAATTTATTAGTATTTTTCCGAATTTTGTACTTTTTGACACTATGTTTGACATTTTGAGTGACGGGAGTCTTATTATTTTTTTCTGAAAATTGACAACTTTTAGCAAAGTTTCAATACAATTTCCATTACAAACTCTGCAAAGCACGAGTTTTATCGCGTTCTATCCACGCTCTAAATTTGAACGGCCGGCCCTATATAAGCCCATACCATCCATATCTGACTGATTCGATTCCTGGCTTCGATTCTACAACGGTAAACTCTTTACTATTCGACACTTCAAGAAGTTCTACAGGAGGACCAGTACCTCTCTACCTCCGGAAGGACCTCACTCACTTCAACACTGAGGACAGACCCTTCCTTGACTGAGGAGGAACTGCGAGGGACCGAACCCTCCTATCCTGAGGAGGGCCTGCGAGGGACTGACTCCTCCTAGCCTGAGGAGGAACTGCGAGGGACTGAACCCTCCTATTCTGTGGAGGGCCTGCGAGGGACTGACCCCTCCTATCCTGAGGAGGGTCTGTGAGGGGCTATCCTCTCCTAGCCCGAGAGACTGCGAGGACTTGCCCCTCCTTACTCTGAGGAGGGATTTTTCTTCTTTACCCCGAGGAGGGATTACCCTCTTTGCTACTTGCTCCTATTAAGGAGGATTTTCACTTTACTCCCACGGAGGGAGCATTGCCTCCTCCTAAATTTATCTACATCGGATACATCAACTGCTTGCCTTTGCTGACAGAGCCATCGCGGCTACCTCTGCTGATCACCGGTGTCTTCACGGTCTCCGGCACAGCTGCGCTCCAGCTTCTACACCGCTGCGCATCGACGGACTTCTCCAAGAACGCTTTGCTTCACTTCGGCGCCTCCGGACCCGCTTAATCTTGAGAAGACACCTACCCACGCCCACTCCACTCACTATACTCACTCATTTTCACTCATTCATTCCTCCCACTCGTCTAGGTTTCTTTTTATTTTTATCTGTTTTTCTTTTAATATAATTTATTTGTTATTTCTCAATTCTTTTCGTTTCCCTTTTCCCTTCTTTGTCGCTTCACGACAAATTGGGAAATGTACCGACGTACATACTCACTCGGTATACTGTTGATAACTTGTTCCCGGTTTGGGTTTCCAGTCATTTTCATTCTCACAATATATGCATTTTGCGTGTATTATTATTCTTTTCCGTGGAATCTTTTTTCGTTCACTTTTTACTGAAAAATAAGGAATTTCTAATTACGTGTTCATAAACGTCAAAGTTTGTATCACCTATAAATGTGATATTCCGCTGTAAAATAGGGAAAAAAGGATTATAACTAACATTTTAATGGTTTTTCTCTCCTTCTCAGCATAATTATTTCTTATTGTGAACACAATTTATTAGTATTTTTCCGAATTTTGTACTTTTTGACACTATGTTTGACATTTTGAGTGACGGGAGTCTTATTATTTTTTTCTGAAAATTGACAACTTTTAGCAAAGTTTCAATACAATTTCCATTACAAACTCTGCAAAGCACGAGTTTTATCGCGTTCTATCCACGCTCTAAATTTGAACGGCCGGCCCTATATAAGCCCATACCATCCATATCTGACTCATTCGAATCCTGGCTTCGATTACACAACAGTAAACTCTTTACTATACGATACTTCAAGAAGTACTACAGGAAGACCAGGACTTCTCTACCTCCGGAAGGCCCTCACCCTCTGCAACACTGAGGACTGACCCCTCCTTGACTGAGGAGGAACTGCGAGGGACTGAACCCTCCTATCCTGAGGAGGGCCTGCGAGGGACTGTCTCCTCCTAGCCTGAGGAGGAACTGCGAGGGACTGAACCCTCCTATTCTGAGGAGGGCCTGCGAGGGACTGACCCCTCCTATCCTGTGGAGGGTCTGTGAGGGGCTATCCTCTCCTAGCCCGAGAGACTGCGAGGACTTGCCCCTCCTTACTCTGAGGAGGGATTATTCTTCTTTACCCCGAGGAGAGATAACCCTCTTTGCTACTCGCTCCTATTAAGGAGGATTTTCACTGTACTCCCACGGAGGGAGCATTGCCTCCTTCTAAATTTATCTACATCGGATACATCAACTGCTTGCCTTTGCTGACAGAGCCATCGCGGCTACCTCTGCTGATCACCGGTGTCTTCACGGTCTCCGGCACAGCTGCGCTCCAGCTTCTACACCGCTGCGCATCGACGGACTTCTCCAAGAACGCTTTGCATCACTTCGGCGCCTCCGGACCCGCTATCTTGAGAAGACACCTATCCACGCCCACTCCACTCACTATACTCACTCATTTTCACTCATTCATTCCTCTCACTCGTCTAGGTTTCTTTTTATTTTCTTCTGTTTTTCTTTTAATATAATTTGTTTGTTATTTCTCAATTCTTTTCGTTTCCCTTTTCCCTTCTTTGTCGCTTCACGACAAATTAAAAATACTAATAAATTGTGTTCACAATAAGAAATAATTATGCTGAGAAGGAGAGAAAAACCATTAAAATGTTAGTTATAATCCTTTTTTCCCTATTTTACAGCGGAATATCACATTTATAGGTGATACAAACTTTGACGTTTATGAACACGTAATTAGAAATTCCTTATTTTTCAGTAAAAAGTGAACGAAAAAAGATTCCACGGAAAAGAATAATAATACACGCAAAATGCATATATTGTGAGAATGAAAATGACTGGAAACCCAAACCGGGAACAAATTATCAACAGTATACCGAGTGAGTATGTACGTCGGTACACCAGCCTGTACCGCGGTGCTAGTGAAATATCATTGAGCCTCGTTTTAAAAATCTCGGCGATTAGAGTGGGCCAAAACTGTAGCAATTGTTTGATATTGAACGCCGACGAAGTCGCGGGCGGCCGCTAGTATTTTTTTATGATAAAAAAGGATAAACATAAAAAATATTGGGAGGTTTTGGAAAATTCTTTGACCAATAGATACATCATTCCCGGACTATAATATATATATATGTAATGTATATATATATATATATATACACACACACATATATATATATATATATATATATATATATATATATATATGTGTGTATATATGTAAAGTTTTATTTACCACCATGCGGATTAATAGTACCTAAATTAAAAAAAGTAAATAATTAGTTTAAGAAAACAAACACTTCTTACTAATTGGCAATTTTATCAAGTTTTAAAGTAGTTGGTGTATTTTACTGCCAAGTTTCGTATGGGAATAAGGGTTTACTAATGGTACTAAAATTAGGTAAATGGTCATGGCGTGAAGGAATGTCAGGTTTTATGCTTAACCCTTACAAATGGAATAGCTTAGTCATAAACTAAATATTTTCATAATGCGGAATCGTTATAAGTGTCGTAAGATACATTAATGGTTAATAACTGTTTATTACATAACTTAATGTGTCAAAATTTATCAGGTCAAGGAAAGCTTTGAGACTAGTTAAAAAACTTTGTCAAAAAAGTGGACGCCTAAGCAAAATAGAATCACTTAGATTAACGTTGCTTTACAAAGTGACAGATTGTCTGTCATATGAGAGAGAGAGAAGGAACAGAGAGAGCACTTGTGTATTGTGAGCGCACACACCTGTGAGCTAACTCTACTGAGATAAACTTCCAATTTCGATATTCGAGTGGAGACCATTATTTTTATAACAAAGTCGCTTTTTTGATCATTGAAGTAAATCATTTACTGTTCTTAGTGGTTTGGGGTAAAAAAGCAAACATCAGAGTCGAATCTCTTTACGAGTACTTTCCTTCTTTAAATACCGTCCTACTCGTAACTTTTCGCGAGTGCAGATTTACAAAGCAGATTATAAAGGTTTACGATGTTCACCGCTGGGCGTGTTCCCACGGGAGTGGAACTCAAGTGTTCCGTGATTGACGCGACACAACAGTTCTCAAGTACGTTTTGTTACCGGCGGATACATTTACCTGTGTCTGAAAGTTTTACAGCAATTGGTATGGAATGAACATGTTTGTTTTTGAATGATTATACGTACAGGAAATAAGTTTAGGTATTAAATAGGTATTCTCAACGATCACACTTTACCGACAAAAAAAACATTCATGATAATCATAATTCCTCAATGTTTTTACAATTTATTGCAGGTACGTTAAATTCCAGTAGAAATTATGTAAGTACTTACATAATTCTACGCCAGTTCTTAGAATAAAGTAGGTACCTATAAAACACAGTTTTTGCTCCAGTAGGAGCCGCTTGTTTTGGCGATTCGAAGTCATAACAAAACATTGTTTTCAATTGTGTTAGAGCAAAATTGTTGTGCTATTAAAGTGACTGTTATAAGAACCTTATCTAGAGATGTTTTAAAAGTTAAAAATATTATAATTCTGTTAGTGTCAGAGCAGCACACACACACCTCGGACACACACGAAGTACAGTCGGCTTTATTAAAAGCGACCAAAATCAGGCCCTTGGCATACCACCATAAACACCGTGTTATACCCATAAACATTTAATCTTCACGCGTTATCACTCACTCCGGAGTATCTCCTAATTTATTGTATCAATTAGGAGATTTTTCAAACTACAACACTAATCTAGATCCTTATAAATACCGCATTAAGTTCAAACTCATGAAATAAATTGAGAATATTTTGAACAATTCTTTACACCAATCTATTACTTCCGTTAGCTATCGTTAAATAATAAACCAAAGGAATAAATAACTGGCGATTATTAATAGTGTAATATGATAAATAATAAATTAGGCCGGGTTCCGTCGTCTCCGCGATTGGGGTTATTTGTCAAAGAATTCCTGAACGTGATATAAGACGGAAACTGTCTGGAGTTAGGGGGGAAGTGAAAAATAGACTGGATTTCCCCCATTACTCCAGTATTTGTACTTACTCAAAAAGTTTACAGTCCTGAAGTCTGGCGTCTGTTTTCTAATGTAATTAATGTTATGTTTTAATCCTCAGTTTGTAGGGTGACATAAACTAACGTTAAATGTAAGGTGGAGACCAAGGGAAACCATTATGAAATAGAGAAAAAGAAGTTGTTATAAAAGTTATATATTTTGAATTTGGCAAGCTATAATCTTTCACTTACTCTCAATTTAAAATATAAAAATATAATTAATATTACACCAAACCCAATTTTTACAATACATGCAAAGCACTTTTTAGGGTTCCGTACCTCAAAAGAAAAAACGGAACCCTTATAAGATCACTTTGTTGTCCGTCCGTTTGTCCGTCCGTCCGTCCGTCCGACTGTTAAGACCGTTTTTCTCAGGAACGCGTGGAGGTATCAAACTGAAATTTCTATATGATACTTAGGTCTACTGTCCCTGGAAGCTGTAGAAAAATCAATTTTCTAAGCCAACGCAATCAAAAAATATAGCAATTTAGGCCGCAAATTTTCGAAACTCGCACGGGAATCAAAACCTACAGGGTACTTCCCGTAAACTTAGAATCTTGAAATTTAGTACGAAGTCACGTCTTATAGTACAGATTTAGGAAAAATTACGAAAACTGTAAATTTTCAGTTTCATCATATAAAAAAAAATATTTTTGACAATTTTGAAAATTTAAAAGTTTCTACTCCTTATCTACAGATTTGTACGGAACCCTCGGTGCGCGAGTCCAACTCGCACTTGACCGGTTTTTGTAATATAAACTGTATGGTGGATTCCACGGGACTCCGCAACTGTCAATTTCTGTGTTGCGAACGCATACGACATTTTATCCCTGCATCGAGGCACAGCACTTTACCGGCGTATTAAAATTAATATAAACCGAAATTGTTTCGCGTGGAGTCTCTGGGATCTACCCTACAAATTAGGCGTTATTTACATAGAGTGAGTCTTGTACTCTAATACTTCAACAAAATTCTCGAAAACAAAAAGAAACATGGTATAAATCCGTCATCATATAACTATTCTAAGAAAAACGGACTACTTACTAAAACAATATTTTGATTTCTATTTCTTGTTGATTTATTATTAAAACAATTATAACGGGCGGCGTGGCGCATACATCAACCCTGTCATTCACAAGTGTTGCATGCCTCATTCGAACATTTATTTATTGGATCACACTTTGCTTAACTCGGATAAATATAGTTTGAGAGAATCAACAACAAATGTATTTTTGTTTATTTATCGCAAAATATGAGAGTCAAGAATAATTTCTACAACTGTAAAAAATATTTTTTGTACTTTTTTATGTAAGTCTTTGTTAATATGATTTTCTGCGCAGATGTGTACTTCAGAGTTTCTTCTATAACGATTTTCTTAAATATCCGTCAGCCGTCAGATTTAAGGTTATCGCTTTTGACCTTTAATTTATGTTTTTATTTTTTACAATAGAATAGAAGCCTACAAAACATACCTACTTCTTCAACTTCAAACGTTCAATTTTAAGACCTTTCAATGTTAACTGAACACTTCACAGAGTCCCGGAACTTTGAAGATCTCAAAACCGGTACTTAAACCACAAAACTATCGAGTGTCGGCACTCAACATTCGTCGCCCAAGTTTAATTTATTGGTGAACTAAGAGCGACTAATTCACTGCCACATTAAGACATGCCACGATGACAACTGTATACGGTGCCACTTTTTACGAGTTCCCAGTACGGAATTTATGGCATTTGTCACTCAGTGTAAGGAGAAGTCGTAAAGATGAAAACGTTATATTTATCGTATTTATTATAGTGTTTATTTGTGAATCTAATTGGACTGTTGTGACTTTTTGTAATACATTCTTTAATTTGTAACTGAAGCATTTAACGATGAATGCCACATATGCTTATTCTACTCGTGCATCGTCCGCATAAATTCTGTTAATTAATTACTATTAATAAGATAAATAACTAGATACTCGAACAGACAACAAATATTAAGAGATTATCAAATAAAATATTTGAAACGTATCATTACCGTACCGGTCACGCCGTTCCCATAGCAACGTCATTCTAGACATGGTGTTTTTTCAACACAAATTTATATTATTTACGAGTAAATCCTAATTAAAAAAAATATTCTAATTTGTAGTACATTTTTAGGGTTCCGTACCTCAAAAGAAAAAAACGGATCCCTTATAAGATCACTTTGTTGTCCGTCCGTCCGTCTGTCAAGACCGTTTTTTTTTTCAGGAACGCGTGGAGGTATCAAACTGAAATTTCTATTTGATACTTAGGTCTACTATCCCTGGAAGCTGCAGAAAAATCAACCTTCTAAGCCAACGCAATCAAAAGATACAGTCATTTAGGCCGCAAATTCGCACGGGAATCAAAACCTACAGGGTACTTCCCGTAAACTTAGAATCTTGAAATTTAGTACGAAGTTACGTCTTATAGTACAAATATAGGAAAAATTACGAAAACCGTAAATTTTCAGTTTCATCACATAAAAAAAAATTTGAATAATATTTTTGACAATTTTGAAAATTTCAAAGTTACTACTCCTTATCTCATGAACGCGTTGAGATATTAAATTAAAATTTATATTAAATACTTAAGTCTATAATACCCGTGATGGGTGAACTTTAACTTATAGACCTACAGGTTTGTACGAAATCCTCGGTGCGCGAGTCCAACTCGCACTTGACCGGTTTTATAGCCAAAACTCATTCGTCATTCCGTCGACTTTGATAATATGATTCAAAATTAAAATATTTTTAAAACAAAATAACTTTAATATGTATGAAGCATCAATTTCCAATATTTGTCATTTTCATAGTGGTTCGTTTAACAATAGCTAACTTCTAACTCGTATAGACGTTTAACTTATTTAATTTTAAACCATCTAGCCAATAAATATCCAAATGAACAACTTACGCTTGATTAGAAGATGCACTTCGCATAACTATGATAGAACTTCACATACAGTTCGTTTAACCATTAATTATACACAATTTGACAATAATTTAAAACCAATAGAATAAATAACAAATTTTATTCAGAAAACAGTTCTGATTTTCTTTCAGATAGATAAAAATATAATAACATCATGACCCTCGCATAACGCAACTAGCTTATGTCAGTATAAATAATCCTATTTCAGCAAACACGGTCTCCGAGAGACGAGAAAGAATTCGTCAATACAAACACACTTTTGCTAGGGAAAGGTCGCGTAAGTGATATCATGTTGACTTGAGACGTTCACGTGTTTGCGCCCGCCACAATCTGAGATTGGTAATAAGATGCGACACATGTATTATCTGGATTAAGCCCCTCCGAAATCCGAAAGGGGCTTAAGGGTCTTTCTTGGGATTTGGCTATTTCGATTGATTCCTCTGGTGAATTTTCAAACTGAAAATATTGATAATATTTAAGGGTTATGTTAAACTAGAGTGTATTTGAATTTCGGACCTATAGATCACAATATATCTGGTGATGAGATTTTTGTGCCCAGAGAAATCAAAAAAGCAGCAGAGAAATCACTAAAAATCATTTCAAGTAGATAAATCACCATGAAAACTTACCAAACGAATTAATTGTATTAAACCCACTGACAGTAGATAACTTTCAAACATCACATTGCGCGGAAGTATCTATTTAGTAGTAAAAAAAACATATTCCCCTTTCGTTTCATACAGAAATAATGTTTTTCTCATTTTTTATATAAAATCGTAATTAAAAAATGCTGGGAAAATAAACAGTTTAACACACGAAGTCAAAAACAGATTTCAATATATTTTTTTCATACAAAATATTTATTGAACATCTTTGGTAAAAATTACCCCAGAGAAGTCAAAAAAGTAAGTAATACATCGATTACAGCTGACTGCAACTCGTTACAAAGAAGTTTAATTCAGATCAGGAAATACAACTGCTGAGCCGTTTTTAGCTCCTCAATGCCTAGCTCTATAAGCTAGAACAATGATGCAATTCATTTGTTTACGTTTATAACTCCTGAACTCCGGTGCAAAACGGGTAGCTTATCCTTCGGGTACTTAAAACACCATTAATTGTTGGCATCCAGGGCCTCAATTCTGCTATTTTACTTCAATTTGCTATGTCGAAGCCAGGCTATTGATATGCCAACGCCATTGGTCTAAAAACGGTATTCTACTAATTTTGAGATGAACGTCGTCAGCATATCACTGGCACGTCGTCGGCCTCGCAACAGCCTGGCTTTATACCATAGACTAGATTGTACTAGTGGCTATTTAATCTGTGTAGAAACCTCAAACAGCCAAATTTCTGAATTTCTTTGCCAGTCTTTAAAATAAAAACACGCTTTTTGACGTTTTTTATCTGTCATCGTCATGTTTTGAAGCGTAAAGTTTACTTTAAAAAATTGTTGAAAAGTTAAGGCGAAAGTAAAGTTAAAAGTAATATAGACAGAAAAAAAAGATGTCAGCGGACGCAGTGACGCTGGAGCAGCAAGAAGCGTTGATTGAATTTTTGGAGAGCACAAAGAGCTGGCGCTCTGGGGCGATTCAGCCGCACCAAAGAAGGACGTAGTTTGTCGAAAGGACTTGGGGAAGAATGCGCCGCTCTGCTGAACAGCGTTTCGGCAATCTGTCCCACAAGAGGGTTGAAGCCTGGCGCACTGTAAGTTGTTATCGAAATACATTTAGCATAGTTAAATATCGTTTGTTTTTGTACATATTTATACTGATACTGACATTTACTTTTCTCTCTTTTTCAGTATTACTACTCAGACTATAAGTCGAAAAAAAAATAAGCAACAAATTGTCTGCTACAGGTAAACAAATAATTTATTTAGGTTTAAAAAACATAGATACAATTTCATAAATCCATGAGTGAAAACATTTTTCAAGATTTATTTAGGGTTTCTAAAGTTATAAATATTTTGGTTTTAGGAGGCGGACAGTATTCGCAGCTGCCTTGCCTCTTGCTGAAGGGGATTTTCTGCTTCTACTTCTTCGGCTGTCAAATATGGTATGGCAGCGTCAGTCACATTTGCAATGTTGTGCAAGACACAACATGCATTTATAATTCTCGCTGCCACTGTGGGCTTGTAATGCAGCGCTCAAGCCACAAGCACAAGCAAGCTAGAAAGTAAAACTACATTAATTTATTATTTAACTATCACAACAATGTTTTAAAAATGTATCAGACCTGAACCTTGCTTTCAACACCCCAATATACCGCTCCATGTAATTGCGGTCACATGTAGGTCATAATAATAATTCTGTGGTGTTGTGCCTTGAGTTGTATTTAATATAGGGGTCATCATTGACTTTCGTGACGAATAACCACTATCTCTTGTAATGATTGATTAAAATTATATTTTGCTATTAAATAATTGTTTGATTAATAATATATAATTATACTTTGTTATAAGACAATTGGTTTTATTTGTTTTCTGTTAATTTCATCACTAGAAATAAAAGACATTGGGTATTTAGGTGTATTCATATACATAATGTATTGCTTTAATCTTCTACGAGTAGGGATGAGTATTTAACAGAAATATGAAGTCATTTTACCTTACTAAAACTTACCCAATAAATACCCACTTTCCTCATGTGACTGTGGCTAAGTGGATGGCTATGCCACACAGTAGAGTCATAAGCCGATCTAGGGGTACTGGGACACATTATATTGAGATCTGAGTCGCTAACTGCAAAACATAAATGTGTTTTGAGGGGTTGACTTGGACAATCTTAGATGAGTCAACTAGTTATCTTTCACAAAAATTACAATAGGTAAATACTTACAATCATTACATTCAGGGAATGATAATGTCGCAGTAAGTTAAATAAAGCCATAATATATACAAGTAGTAGGAATATTCCTACACTAGTTACACAGTTACACTAGTTATAAAACGGTTCAAGTTTAATGATATAATTATATTACTAGATTTAGTTTAGTGTTATAAATATATTACTTGATTAAGTTTAATTAACAGAAATCTACCATATATAATTTAAAAAGAACAATAGTTTATTAGTTTTATCTTTATTAAAAATCAACTTTATGTATCCTGCAGTCAGTGACAATACTTTGTGGCATTAACGCATATGAAAGTAATTTTAATTATAATCAAAACTATCATATTTTTTGCAATTTAAACATTAACAATGCAATTAAAACAAATCAAAATTTTTAAATCTTTTAAAGCTAATCAACAGTTTTGTGATATCTATGTTTCTTATCAACTAAGTTGAGATCTTGTTTTATTTAAAAGTATTTTTTAATTTTTGTTCAGACAAGGAGATGATCATGACATCTAGAATTACACTGAACGGAATGCTTCTTACAGGCACACCTTTCAGGAGAACACTGTATATTCGATTTTTACACAAACATTTTAAATAACCTTGGCCTCCACAGCGCGACAATTTTTGGCATATTTCTCTAAGTGACAAGTTTTTATTTGGTATATGATCATCCAATGTAATGTTTGAAAGTTGTATTGCATTTCTTGGCTACCAATCTTTTGCGCTGCACACTCCGAAAGCTATTTCACTAAACTGAATCTAGTAATATAATTATATCACTAAACTGGGACCGTTTTCTATCTATATTCCTAGTGAGATAGTAATGAATCGCTTTCGTATAGCTATGTTACGGTATAATATAATTATACCACTAGGGATATAACTATATTACGGCTTTGTCTATCTTACTGCGACAATAACATTAGTTGGGATTGTTTTAAATGGATTAGAATACTACCAAATCCAGTCAAAACACAAAGTTATAAATCTTTTTCGTTAGGTAAGCTTCGCACATATGATTCCGCGGGTAAAAGTAGGAAGAAAACGTATTGCTGCACAATCGCTTCTCACCGGCCGATTTTGACAGATATCGTCGGGCCAGCGCAATGCCAGCGCGATCGACTCAAACGTCAAATAAGAGTAGAATACCTATTTATGTAGCCGTCCTGACACCATTGTAACGCCATTGGTTAGTAGAATACCGAAATGTATCAATAGCGGCTGGGTAGCCGCTATCCAACTTCCAAAACAAGAGCAGAATACCAATAGTGTCATTTTTAGCAATTGCCAGGCCGACGACGTGCAAGTGAACTAGATTGAATTTAGTAGAATTGAGGCCCAGGACAAAAACACATCTCATGCGCGGATGGTTAGGGACGTGTGGGTATTTGAATGCAACCACAGAGGTGTCAACTCGTAGCCTGGGATAAAAGATCAAATATGTATTTAAAGAAAACTTGAACTTGTAACTGTTCTATTTTTTTGTTTAAAAGATTGACTATTCAATTTTAAATAAAAAAAGGAAGCATAAGTCTTGCGTTAAAGATAAAGAGTTTTAATGCAACCTTGAATTCGGGAGCTTGGACATACCAGAGGAATTAATCAGACCTTTTGCATCCGGACAGTGTAAATCTAGGCTCCCAAGAACTACCCTTAAATGTAGTTATGTACGAGATTCCAACGCAAGACAGACGACTGATAGTGTTAAGTTATGCAAAACAAACGGATTTCACAAGTTATAATAATACCACTCAAGTATTTTCACGACGAAGTTTCTCTATGATTATAACGAGATATTATATCTAAGAAGTTTATAAATCAATTTCAAACTTCTACGACAAAATAAAATCAATTGCATAATGAAAAATAGCCCCGTCAAGTTTTACGACTTTCGGAAAAACACAATATTAATAAACAACGCACTTAAACCAAAATAACGTGTACATGCTTACGACACGATATAATAAACCGTCTTTAAACTACGTACGGAGTCAATACAAATTCAAATTATCATTTAACGATCATATTGATGCGTACTATCATAAACTTTCTTCAACATCAACAAAAACCACGCGGCCATAAAAGTAAATCACGATTTATTGGTCGGGCATCAATTGTTTTCCGCGTTTATCGATACCGTGACCCTCTTGTAACAAATCGACAATCGATACATGGCGCGATTAGCGCAGCACTTCGGTATGATTGATCACTCGGCTCTTCGTGGGCTTGTCAAGTAGAAGAATAACATTGTTAGGGCCCTTGTAAACGTCTCGCCGCCGCGAAATCCTGTTACCGCGCCGCGCCTTAAAAGATATGAAAATAGAATTTTCGTGTCCGTGTTTGATGAAATCATATGCACTGATTCGTTTGGACACAACGTTAAAGAAAATCTAATCTTTGCGATGCTAATGCTCTACAACAATTTTCGTCTAGACGCAATCATTCTTCGTCTGCACAAGCTGTCTTCAAATCGTTATTGTAATCCGCTAAATTGAATCCAAGGTATCCTAAAGCTAGCACCAATTATCCAAATCTCGAATCCATTCTAAAATAGATATTGAATTATAATCCATTCGACGCAATTACACGGAGAGCAATTTAGTAATAAAATAAATCTAATTTAAGCGCTGTTAGGCTTGTGTAACTTCTTTCAAATGTAGGCGTAGTCATAAAAACCGAACGCAATAGTGCGACTAAAACAAAAGACATGGATTGTGAAATAATGGAAGCGGTAGACGATAAACATCGTTTAGCATAAAGCCAAGATCCCGTAATGGATAATATGAACGGGACGGAAGCCATATGGGCGACAGAATAAAAGGAACAAACTATAACTGGTAGACCACCGGCTAAGGCGGCAACTTCAAAGTATCACCATCCCTAGCGCAGGCAGTGTATAATCATCATGACTAACATGGAAATATTAGAGCTAGAAGGGTTACTGAGCTTTATAAGGGTCATAAAGTCATTTGTCAAAGTCATATCACAGATCGGTGGGTCGTGTTCGAATTCAAAGGTGCTATAAATCTTTAGAAGTTGAACGCACTTATGAATCAAGCAGCCTTAGAAATGTAGATTAGTCGACCAAAGGTCAGATCAGAAGTCGTACAGTTTTGTTGATTAAATGCGAATTAAATATACAATTCAATAAATCATTTCACAGATTCACCATCGAAAATTTGCTTAAAATATATTATACACTCAAAGAATGTGAATCATCGTCTAAAAGATTTCTTTGGAACGAAAGCAATTTAAGTGTCAACACATCTTTACCATGTCAAATATCATACTCATAATCTTGAAAGTTCCATTTTAATATATCCCAAAATAAAGTGTTTACTGACACAAAATTGGTTCAACGTTGTATTCATCAGATGTAGCCTTCAAACGCAATTTACCCTCAACAAGTTGATATGTCCCACTTCATTACAGAGCTCAGTCCCTTGTCTGCCTTTTATTCCCTACCTGCCTTTTACAGCTTTAGGTGTTTCAGTTTTTGACATATATAAAAGACATTCGCCAGCACATAACAAGAAGTGAAAAAATCCAGGTTGTGATAGGTGGTTTTGGCTATTAAGCTCTCTGTAAAAAAAAAACAATTTCCAGAGAAGTTTCACAATTCCACGTTTTTTTGCAAAAATTACGTTGAAAAAATTTAATGGATGTGATTATTTAATTTCATTCAGCTTTATGATAAAAGTTGCAGTTTTGGTAAGTAGTGGCTGTTTCATTGGAACTGTAGCTTTATGTCTCTCCAACAAATGCAGTTGACGTATCTAGAGATAGTTTACTAGCTACGTACCATTTATTGTTGAACGGCACTTTCGCGCATTTTAGTCTAACATCAAAGGAAACGTATTTCACTGCACTTTCAATTACCGCGTGATATGCTCTGCCACGTTTTAGTATCTTACCTGGAACAAAATGAAATGCACAATTAATCCACTTTGCTTAAACTAAAAAAAAACACATTTAATTTTACATGAATGGTGTAAATCGAACGAGTTAGTAGCGTTATTTCATACATGCAATTTTACGAAAAATAAAGTCAAAAGCCCAGTTGCGATTTTACACAAAAAAGAAAATAATTTAAATGCACGATTTGGAAGGTACAGTTAAGCAGAAAAACCTTAAAAAATATAGTTTTATTATTTTTCGTGATCAGCTTTTACATTGTAAACAAAAGATAATATTTATGCAGTAGAAAAAAATCAACTGTCTTAGGCGGGAAGCAAACCCGCGGCCTACGCGTTAAGAAAGCAGTAGCAAATTTCAACAGGCTTTGCCATGTCTGGGTGGCAATACAAGGTTCAATGCGCGATCGATTCCCGTCTCAGAAAGTTGATTTTTTATTCTGCAAAAATATTATCTTCAATAAATAATAGTAATATTATTATTCATTTCAATAAGATGTCAGAAAGATTCGAGCACGGACTGATTAATTACAATGCGTGATTACTGCTTAGTAATATATACTAAGAATAAAAAATGTTATAAGAATTCATATTTTGTTACTCTTTATGATTGTATTTAATATATATTGCTAATTTTCTAATTTCTACTAAAATGTTTATTGTTCTTACTTTTTTGTGTTCTTGTAAAATAGCCTGTATCATTTTATCTATATTCATTGGTATCTTATGTTTCGTTACATAATAATTGGATTAACTTTTATTTTTCTATGTCGATATTTTATAATGCTACCAAATTTTTATTATTATCACCCATTACTGAGTATTTTTCGATTTTATGAGAAAAAAACAAACTGTGATCAATGGTTAGTTTCTCTGATTTTTTACCTATTTTAAGAATTTCTTATTTGGACATAAAGACTGTTTCATTCAATTTTTATCTCTCCAAAATTTGAATTTTTTTATTCGTGTAAAATCGCAACAATCGCATCTACAAGGGATTGCGTAAAAAAGGGGAAAAAGTCGATTTCGTGTCAAATAGCAAATGTGAAATAACGCTACTAACCCAGTCGAATAAGAAGCTCCAATGTTTTGTTTATAACTGCCGTTGCATGTTATCCAAAGTATTCTTAATAACAACCGTATGCAATAAACGTCCGCCCCGGATGCATAATACTTAAGATAGAACCCACTCACAGGTAGCCATCTTATACTATTAAATTGTGGTCCCATCACTGCACCCTTGGGTATTCCACTAAGATTTTTATGTATCGACGTTCTCGAGTTGTCACGTGATATTTGTAATGGGGCTTATCGCATTGGTATTGAATTGTCAAGGCACGGGTTGTCACCGAGTATGGTTCGACTCTAGGATCGACCTCAAAAGACGCCGACGGCCTTTTACGGATGCAGTAATAGACTGGCATTTTAGTTATTAAATATACGCTCATTGATTTTAAAGATTTCATATGATAATTTGGAATGAGAAGGGAGAAATTTCTAAATATAAATTGGGAAGTAAAAAACAAAACAGAAATTTAAAAAAAAATTTGACGTTTCGATAACATGCGAGACTAAAGCTTTAAATAACCTAACTTACATAACGAATTGTTTTATAGCGCCTTATTTCGATTCAATTCAAATTGGATGAAGGTAGTTACGGGCTCATGTTACGAATGTAAATCAGCCGTTCACTCGACGGCAAACTTTTAAAATTTATTATTGGATCCACTTCGGATACCTTTACGCAAAATAAAATAAAAAAACACTTTTGGATTAATTGAATGCATTGCAATCGTCGCCCAATGAGTGCGACCATTTAAATTTTAAAAATCCCCAATTTTGATTCTGAAATCTGTAATTTGCACGCAAAAACATTGAGCCCGATAAATTGTCTTTCATAACGGAAAGTCGATACGGTGATAGAGCAAGGGGTATGTAAAACTTAAAGAGAAATAGAATGGGAGTTTATAACAGACGATAATCTTAGAAGCTGCCTTTATTGCGAGTCGAAGAAGCGACAAGGCTAATAAAACATTTTCTTGGTGCTATTATAGAACTTGATATTCGTGAGCCAAGAGATTTGATTCTGGAGTTGATTCGAATTCTACTTTAGAAATAAGATTCTAAAAATAACATAAAAATAGTAAGAACGAACACATTACACTGAGAGTATTTGGCAATATCCTGGCCATAAACGGTGCGTTCTGTTTTCGAATTTCTTTTTTTCCAACAGAGCGTTGACGTGAGTTTTACGAATAAAAATATTTTTTTTTGTAAATTCCATTAGCCTTTTTCAACTCGGAACACGGTCATAAGCTACAGTCAATTCGAATCGTGTTGTATGCGCAAATAAAAAAATGCAAGAGCAAGGTTTAATTGGCAACGCGATGCGACGGTACGGGCGCAAGGCTTCTGAGAACCGCCTCCGCACTCATTGTAAACATTGCGCTTTATTCAACAATGCTGATAATCTCGTTATGTGTTGTAACTGAATTGTTTTGTTTTCGCGATTTTGTCGCGTTCATTGCCAGTACGCTTTTGAGTTTAGCTATTTTCATCACTTTATTTATCTCCTATGCTGAAACTGTGTTGTTATATCTTAAAAGCACGCTGGTTTTAATTAGGAAACACGTCGTATAACTTTTGCGTACATCGCTGTATAGTAAGAATTAATTGAACTATTGTTTATGTTATCACATTAGTTTTTTTTTAAAATGGACAGTTTTAAAAACATTTTATATGGTCTTAAAATATGGTTACTTATGAAGACCATGTTCAAAAAAGAATGTTAAAATAATGTAGCTGCTTGTAAACTAATGTACTTTTGAAAATGCAATATGATCGCGAAAATTTTGGTAACCTTTATCGAGTAAATATGAAAACGAAAAGATAAAAAACAAAAAACCTTCATTTAAACTAGACCTAGACATAAGTGTCAATTCGCAATCGATCGCCAAACGTTACGAATACGCTTAACGCGTCGAGTTTCTTTTATTGCGGGTTTCCCGCCAACGGGAAACTGGTGAAATGGGAAAAACAGAACCGTCAGAGGTATTGTGGCGAACAAAAGGCGAATAGGACGCGTTTAATCCTGTCCAGTCGTCATTCCAGCGGGGAGAGAAAATTGAATTTATTATAGCTTGTATTTGACTGACGTGTTATTTCACACGAAGCAAAGGAGGGAATCCAATCAGTCAGACCCCGGATACGATGGCGCGATATACTAGACTATCAACGAATGAACTGACGAACTGCAAATGGCGTTTTCTATTCGATATTCCGTTTGGGATTTCCTTTTTGCGATTGCACTAGTCTGGGACGCGTTCCCGTGAGTTCTTGAAGGGAAAATATTTGCCGTTGTGTGATGAGATGCTGATTGTGTATGTCGAAATTGTCTCAAATTGCTTCAGTGACGTATCGATCTGTTTTTGGTGAAGTCAAAAGGCATTTTGCCTGGCATGAAAATACTTGTGTGCTTTGACAAACTTAATGTTGAACTGAACTCTATCAACTATGCTTGCAGCTCAAGTAATGTGCAATGCAATATTTCAGCCTGGTATTTTTAGGCTTGCAATAAACTAATGGCTTCCATCGCCAATCAAAGGGGGAAAAACCTTAGGGTCAGGTTACCTAAAGAGCAAAAACAATAGTTACGCACCCACTATAAAACTAATAGAGGGATAGACAAAGAAAAAGGTGGGGGCAAATAAAAAAGGGCGGGGTCGAATTCTGCATTGCTGGCTAATTGGCCATAGACTGTAGAACCAATAAAGTCTATACTTTATAAGGGGCTATAGTTTGATTACCAGTACGTGAGTTATAGGAGTAGGGGTGATAAATTTTAGCGAATGGCCCAACTTTCTCTTTGGAGAAAAAAATGTTCGTTGACTTTAAATGGGATAGTATTTTTATATGGAGCAGTAAAAGCACGAAGAATTTGGCGCAGAAGAAGTAAAAAATGTCGTTGCAGAAATAACTAGTTTAAATTCAAAGGACAACTGAATAATGTTTTCGGTAGATATCAATTCTAGATTTAAATGATATCTTATAAGTCTCCGTTACTTTTCTCATTACATTGTGGCTTATTAAACGTCTGACCTTTCAAGTGGCATCGTGAACAAAACGTCATAATTCCGAAGCAAATCTTTCTAAGCGGATGATCTTTGAAATGAAGCTGCTTCACTCGCTTATTTACATAAAACTTGTCTAAATGTTAATATACTGACTGGGGTAAAGGATTATGACCTGCCCTCTGACATACGGACAAAATATTGTGTCCCTCTCTGGTTAGTGCAGAGTGTGAGGGACAGGTATGCGTGTATACCCTTAGTTGATGTACATGTGACTGGAATGTCATGTCGGGGACAGGCACATTTTGCAGCTTAATAATTGACGTCCCTCCGCTTGGTTCCGTATGAAATAATAAAGCCTCTGGCGTTTTAGGGACCAGCTATTAGCAATCGCATTGTGATGTAAGTAATATTTAATCACCTGTCCGACTCCCGGCGTGAAGATTAGAGTGACAGGAAATTGAGATACACTGTGGATTCTAAATTGGAATATATGAGATATATGCAGTTTGCAAGTTGATCAAACATTCATTTGATAAATTAAAAGATACAGGTAAGGTCCAGACGTAAAAACAACTCTAGATAAATCCATGAAAATCTGTAGTTAAAAAACACGCTCTAAAAAGTACGAAACAAGAAAACACTCTCCAATGAAATTACTTAGTATGTACAAACTATTAAATATTTACCGTTATTAAATAAACTAACTTACACATATTATTATATTTTAATATATTTTCAATTTATAATATTGATAGAGAAATGTTTTAAGGATAAAGCCGTGGTCGTATGCCATAAGAATAATAAATTAAAAAAAGTGGTATACGACCACGGCTTTATCCTTAAAACATTTCTCTATCAATATTATAAATTGAAAACTGACTTGACTGCCTCGTTGGTGTAGTGGCAAAGTTTCTGCCTTACATCCAAGAGGTCCAGGGTTCGAATCCCAGGTCGAGCCAAAATTGTTTCTGAGATTTTCTGTCATGAATTTCTCAAAAACAGCTCGGAGTCGGGAAGTTGGCGGTGTTACACCCCCGTGCCTCGGAAAGCACGTTAAGCCGTTGGTCCTGCGCCTGATCTCTCTCCGGTCATGTCGGATTGCCGTCTCACCGAACTTTGAGAGTGATGGAACAGTGAGTGCACCTGTGTATTGCGCTCACACTTGTGCACTATAATATCTCCTGCGTAGTTGGCTGATCTCTGTTGAGATTGGCCGCCGTGGTCGAAATCGGCCAGGAGGACTATTATTATCCTTAAAACATTTCTCTATCAATATTATAAATTGAAAATATATTAAAATATAATAATATGTGTAAGTTAGTTTATTTAATAACGGTAAATATTTAATAGTTTGTACATACTAAGTAATTTCATTGGAGAGTGTTTTCTTGTTTCGTACTTTTTAGAGCGTGTTTTTAAGTAGTCGGGTGTTAGTTTTAAAACTTTATTTTTATTTAACATATTATATTTTGGAGTTCTAAAAAGGTTAATCTTGGGTTCATTGATTTCTCAATCTTTCCAACTCCTCGAACGATCTTTGGTCATGTGGATTCTTTAGTAATTTGCTAGATTCCAGTGAACTAATCCATAATCCATCTATGGATCTTACTCTGCTAAGAGCCACATATATAGTCGGGTAAAAAAGATGTGAATTATATACAATCAGCCCATGAATACAGGTAAAGTCACAAGCAAATGCTAGTAATATATATATATATATATTCAAAATGTACAAGTAAAGCGCTTTCAAATGATACCAAACACGGCATATTTATCTTAACTTTATTTTTTTACTTCGTATGTTTTGTCCGCCAGAGGGCGCCACATTAGATTTTGTGAAATCCCATATAGCCTATAACCAGCGGACAATTAAGACGCTTCTAATGATATGTCATTTGTCGAATTCTGATAAGTAGTTTAGAAGTTACGAGGGAACAGATGAACATCCATACCCACATACATACATACATACAGGTCAAAATCATAACCCTCCTTTTGCTTCGCCGTAGTCGGGTAAAAACTAACATTCAACCACCGTGATTAAATTATTTTTCGAATAAAAAACTGCTTCGAAATCGGTCCATCCGTTCGGGAGCTACGATGCCAGAGACAGACACACAAACACACTCAAACTTATAACACCCCTCTTTTTCGTGGGGATTCAAAATGTGACATTTGTGGATGCTTATCACTATAAAATGAAAACCGAATTAAATATAATGACATTTATTCGTGGGGTCACTTTGCCAGACCCTCAAAACTAGTCAGAGGTGCATAGTAGATCTCATGATCGTATCTCGTTAGCGTTTTAATTAGGAAACAAGTTTGTCATCGGCTTAACGCATTTGCATAATTAAATTCATAATGTCACATTATGACTTGACGGCTAACGTTATAAAAGTTTTTGACAAACTTACACCCACGTTGCGACTGTGCGCGGGTGTGAAAGTTATATTACAATAAATTATAGTTTTTAATAAGTCGACATTTTGTTTAGAGCAGTTAAAATACTTGATTTGTATGAAAATTGAGTAAGTTGTCAGCGTGTTGTGTCTAACTAATTTTAGTGAGGTAAGTAAGTATGATAAACTTCTCGGAACTTCTTTGATGGGCATAATAATAACACTGAACTATTTCATCATAATGTAAATAGCAGCAATGTCACACATACATATATAAAATCAATGCCTATAATATGAGTATCACATTGCTTAAATACCTCCCGGATAAAATAAAGACTTTCGAGTGCAGAGAGTTTAAGATACAATTGACTGAATGGCTGAAGCTTGACTGAATTTATGAATTATAAAAAAATTACATGAAATTAAAAAGATTATTGTAACATATAATAATTTAATATATCAATATTGTATTCATTCCGCCTATTTGAATTAATTTTGCACTCCTGCATGCAGGTTGGATACTTGTACTTATAATAAAATGAAAACCTTTAAACCTGTATTTTTGCAAATAAACAAATTTTATTTCATTTCATTTCAACAACAATTACAAAAAGAAATGTGACCCAATAAATAGGCTCTTGCATCTTTCCCACACTATAACGTCTATCAAATTGTGTACACTCACGCAACATACCACCTTAACTCCTTGCTGTAAAAACTTAAATTGCGATTGTGATCTTTAGTTTTGCTTTTCCAATGCGTCATACTATCATTAACATGTCCAGAGATGATGTATTGTCTCATCGGCCAGTATGAGCTGAGGTTATTGTTTAACACGGTCGACAAATGATATTATGTTGACGGACAGATACGTTGATAGCACTCGAGCAGAAATCGCCTGTGTGGTCGGGGCCTATTCCCGTAACTTGTTTAGACTAAACATTCGATTTACCAAAGCTTTGACGCCTTATCTCAATGGGATTTGCCATAAGCCATTTTGTGACTGAACTTTGTTAAAATTTACGAAATACATAACTTTGTCAGAAACGTACTGAGTATCCTGACTCACTAAAAACAAATGTGTATAGACAGCTTCATCTCAAACAAACTTTTCTTAATTATACTCTTGTCATAAGAATCGTAAAAATCGTCCGATATAAAATACTATCTAAAACCCACAATAACAATGAAACAAAACCTCGGTAAGCCGGCAGTAATGGAAATCCGCATTTAACTTTATCATACCGGTCTCAAACCGTCTCTGTGACTCCTATTTATACGAAGTAAAGTGGTTTCCGAGAAAAACCAGCCCCAAGACAATATAGAAATGTCGAAGTAATCAATAGCCGACCGAACGGATGGGACCAGTTTCTTTATAAAGTCGAATTACTATTTTTTAAAGCTCACGGCTTGAGACTTAAGCGGCCGCCTCAAGACTTACGGTTCCAAGAGCAAATATGAATGAGCATACATCAATTTAATGTTTCGCTTAATTTATGTTCGGATAACAAGTCACGCATGCTACTACTCGTAATGGAATATTACAAATACTAAATTACTGTGATCTCAGTCAAATTATGGCTGCGAACAACGAATTTCGATGTAATTGGATACAGCCACTTGGTCGGTTTAAGTTATAAACGACCTCTGTCGATGATATAAAGAGAAGTAATAAACATACTGGGATAGAAGAGATTAAGTTCGTATTGCTATGGAAATAAGCAATAAATATTTTGTTGAAGATCACACTTATTATTACTCATCTCATTGGAAACTGACTAGAAAAGGAAATGTAATTGATTAAGACATTAAGACTCAATTCAGCCGAAAAGGAACACTGTTATTTTATATTAAAACGACAATGACGAAATTCGATAAATAGGCGTAATTAATCTGATAAGCCACGATTTCAAATGTGAAGATGCCACTGAAATACAAGTTGCTACTGTCGTTGTTCTGTTTGCAGACAATAGGTAGAGGAGTGGAATTGCATTACACCTTGTTTTTCAAGGTGAGCAACGTAACTATCACCTGATGCTGCCTTTACAAAAGTACCTAGCTAAGAAACAGGTTCGCTCGCTTACTTCTGGCATTTTGGATGACAAAATAACTATATCCAATGAACGAGCTTTATAATTTTAGTGTTCTATTAGAATTGTTCTTCCTTCAGAAGTACAAAAAATATCAAATTCCGCTAACTTCTTGTCCAATCAACCACCCATCTCAAGAGGACATAGTCTGTTAATGATGATGACGGTTGCCAAATAAATACCAACGTGATGATTGCGGACCAACTGATGGATAGTAAATGACGGTTAGCTTGGCTATTTGTTTTGCAAAGGCTGTCATGATTGGTATTAGCTCATTGGCTACCGAGAAACATTTGAAATTTTGTTGAAACTTGAGTTCGGTTTTTGTTCACGTACGAGGCACACATTACGAACAGTAATGTTTTTTTTTTCATGAGTATATTATAACTGTAGTAACATTTCAACGTGAATAGCTCTCAACTTCCGTTTCACAGTCATTATTAAAAAGCATTGCTATTGTCAGTAGGGCTTTCTGCTTTCTTTTTTACTTGCAATCATTTTACCTTTTGACTTCCGTTAAAATGCTACAGTATTCAACTATCCGCAGTACCCGGAATAAAGGTAATATAATATATTATGGTAATATTTTATCATTTATTATCATCATCATAATCTAGAGCAGGCTTATACTTTAATACAAACTTACATGAAAACCAATATTCCTGTTTTATTTCATGCTAAAAGTTATTAAAATAATAGTTTTCCAAAACTATTAGCACAAATGTTTATCTTCTTTTGATAACCTCTTTCGCGGGACTTGAACAGAATATCAACATTAATTATAACGTGTTTCTTTGCTTCTTTGTTCAAGCTATACAATTTAACCCGTTAAAAGAATCAGATAAACATAGATTGGTGTGCCGTGCCCGTATTGACCCGGCGACCTGTGGTAGCAATCACTATACGCCTACTACCGACGATGTAATTTAAGTAGTCCGACCGCCCTGAGAAATAGATGAGCAAGAAATGGCACTAAGAAAAAATAAATAAAGGCATAAACAATAATTTTGTGATAATATTTTTGGTTTCTATTAGAATGGAAGCTGCATTGAAAAAATGATCTCATTCTAACTTACGCTAGCTGTATCATATAGCATATGTAATTTCTATCTAAATGTGCCGAAAAAAATAATTTGCCGACTAGTAAACATAAGCACTAAAAAGTTTTAAAAAATCTCTTTACTTTAAGGAACAGAGATTAGGGTGATAATGCGATTTATTTTTAATGAATTCGATACATACCTAAATAAAATCGAAATACATTTTAATGTTTAATTGCTGAAAGAGAGAGGAATCAATCAATACTTAGTACATATAACGTCAGCAGTTGGTTCTTATCTCTCTCTTTCAATTATACAACTTACCACTCTGTTGTGGTAAGTTGTATAATTAAATAAAATTATTTGTAAGTTCGTACTTACAAATAGCTACCCGTGGACAATTTGTTGCGTTTTTAACGGGTTGACATTAGTAATTAATAAATCATGGTGGTAAGGACACGACCGCGGCTAATTACTCTTTCACACGCACAATAATTCCTTAAATAAGCCCAAATTAATTGCGCCCTCATTTATTCAGCTTACGTTAAGTTAAGCTTTATTGATGTTGTAACAGCCGCTTATTCTTACTTATGGTTTGGGAAAAACGAATAATTATATTATTTATTTGGGAAAATATTTCGTGCTTATGAATAATTAAATCAAGTTTCAAATGTATAAAAACAATTGAATTCAAAATTGATATTAATGCATCGATGTTAAATAAAAGATACCTACAAATGGATAACATAATGTTTTCAACGATCTAAAAATTACTAACTACCAATATTATTAATATAAGTCACTACATGCGTTATCAACTAAATTTTAATTCTAAATCGCAAACACAAGTTTTGTCCATTTCACCTCTACAAAGCACCGAACCATGAAATTCTATCACCCGAAACCAGTGCTCGGACCGCAGAGCTATCAGGGTTTGGAAAATGTGACCGAAATTTACTACTGTATTAGAGGCAGACGTGTCACATGAGTAATCCACAGTAAACCCACTTTACACGGCTTGGATGGCTCACCAAAGCGTGGTAATTGTGAAAGCTAATTAACACCTACAATAACGTCAGATAGTAAAACATAGCTTACGCAGTATTGGGACCAGCCTACCGTTTTAACGGGAAACGGGGATTAAGCTATTTACTTTCTTCTTATATGATTCCAAACAAAATAAAATCCTGATAGCAGCATTTGCAGGTAGTCTATGTTTAGCAATGGACGTCTTGCGGCTGATTATA
The DNA here is from genome assembly GCA_963921415.1 of Pyrausta despicata. Lineage (NCBI taxonomy): Eukaryota > Metazoa > Arthropoda > Insecta > Lepidoptera > Crambidae > Pyrausta > Pyrausta despicata. The sequence goes on along the minus strand of OY992855.1, from coordinate 11,845,253 downwards.
ATTGTGATTACACACAATCACACACAATTAATACACTTTTTACGGATTATTTCCATTTTATTTTAACCTGACGTATAGCCGACGAAAAACATAGACGGAACAGAAAGTCTGCAGTGTGTGAACATGCATTAGATACACCCAACCGCTTTATACGCTTTGACCAACCGAAGCAAGTCCTCGCAAGAGAACGTCGTTTTCTTCCTCGTGTGCTACGTGAGGCCATTTAAATAAGAAGACACCCTAATTTTAATAGAGAAGATGGTTGGAAAATTCCACCAGCTTGGGACTCTATATTAGCCAAGATTCAAGCTACACCCCGCACTGCAAGACCTCAAGATACTGTCAGCTCATTTTGTGAAGATAGGAACGTAACTTAATATTTTTCAGTGATGGTGGTTTAAATTTTTTCAAAACCATGTAATGACAACTAAAACCTTAGTCTACCTGTGACCACAGAAAATGGTCCGAAATGTAAATCATTTGATTTTAACCTGACGTTTCGGACCCTTTTCTGTAAGCGAAATAATCCGTCATAAAGTGTATCATTTCAATGTCTACTGTTCACATGAACCGAAGAAAGAAATATTCATTGATTAAAGTGAGAATGATAACAGGCGTATCTACTGACTCAGCGACAAATCAAATTTCGTTAAAATACTTACAACTGTTTGGTTAAGGCAAAGTTGGTCGTAAGATAAAAATAACTCTCACAAAGATTATGATTGTGACCTTGCGATTAATATTTTTGTCCCGAAGACGTTCGGCTATTTTTGGCCAAAGAGTATTTCCGGGCACCATTTTAATTTCCACTCAAATATTTTGTAAGGCGGCTGCCAGCGTTTATTAATATTTCAATATTAATAAGAAATATCGAAAAATATATAACCAAATATCCTTACAAATTTAAAAAGAAACTGTTTCATTATGGCTTTTATGTGTCCCCGTACATTGTGACATTTGCGGCATTGTCCAGTTCACTGTGGTATCGTAGCTATCGCTGAATCGATTTTATAAACAAAAGGGTGCGAAGGTATTTTTTTTAATCACGGAGGTTCTTGGTTATAGCTTGTCAAAATCCGTCTAGCCGTAGAAGCTGGCTGGCTTTTTTTAACTGGAAGGCGAAGTATTATAAGTTTTAGTAGATACTTTATTAAAGTTTATCACAGTAAATACCTTTAGGCTGCGTATAAAAATAAAGTCACATGCTAAAGTATAGAAATATAAAATCAATATTTATGATTAAAGCTAAGAAAGAGGATTATTTTGCTTTAAATTTCGACTAAACGACGCCCGCGCACTGGACTGGTTAGTCGCTCATAGTCTGTCGAAGTGACAACATCTCCTGAGAATGCTACGAGTAGTGGCGAAACGCGTTGAGTGTTTTGTTGGTGTCATTGATGTGATCCCAGGTGTACCTTCTGTGTCACGTTGTGAGTTGTATTGTAAGTCCTGCGACTTCCTCTAGTTGTTTCAAATGGTTACAGTTGGATGTATTTGGGTTCCTGCGCTGGCGTCGTTTAGTCGAAATTTAAAGCAAAATAATCCTCTTTTTCAGCTTAAGTCATGGATTTCCGCAAAGTAACGCCTGATTCCATCAACAATATTTATGATGCCAATACCTTACGTGGGTAATCCACTTACTACCTGTGAACGAATCTGTCACTTCTAGATTTATATATCAGCGTAGACTCTCCTTTGACCGCGAACAACAAATTGATTTCGAAAGCAGACCTGATCGGAAACGTGAATCAATCATTCTTGTATGAAATATGATCATTTGTAATAATATCAACCGCGAACCGGAGTCTGATTAATTTTGACCGCTCCGACACTGTCTTTAATTGGATGTGCGGTGAATGGTTATAAACATTTTCGTCCAAACATTACATTTATACTTTTTTTGGGCTCATCGGTATGAATTGTAAACTTATACGTAACTTACAAAAAGTCGGACGCACCGGTCTTACCAAAGCTTTTATGGTCGAAAATCTAAAACATAAGGGCTTTGGTATACGGGTATTAATTTTTAAATTTATTTATGAGATAATACTACTAAGAACTAATAAGTACTAATTGCTTTTGTAAATTCATATTAACATATAGATAGGTTAAAACCTATTACAATTACAATACTTCCAATATTCTTAAGCCTATTACATTACTTCCAATATAATTGTTAAGCGAACATTTTCATTGAGGCTACTCGCAAACATATTCATCACTCAAACTTACAAGACTTCCGCAGTATTACTTAAGTCGATATTTAAATACATTTTATTTATATTGAATTCCCCATGATGCAAACGCTATGAAATATTTAGCACGTCCTGATAGTTTTTATGTTACGAATTAATAATAATTTCTGCAAATAGTGTTTAAAACCTTTTCTTATTATACAGGGTGGCAACGACAATTGGCTAGACGACACCAACAATCGTTGACATACTTTTTATTATCTGTCAAAACGGTCTGCCTCCATAGATTTCGTATGGGAATAAATGATCGTGACGTCACGGTCATGTATCAGAAATCAGAGTCAATTGACCGAATATTTATTGCCTTTTGTGTGTTTAAAAATTAGTTTATACAGCTTTTTTGAAATATATTGGTTGTATTAACTTCATTGGGGCTATGTTTTTTAAACACCATGTTCTTGACAATATTTAAGATAGGTGTCATCATCCCAATTGACTTCCGACAGGAAGTTGTCGTTGTTACGCTTTCACGTCTTAACTACTGAAAAGATTTGGATGAAATTCGGTACACATACATGGTCGTCAACATTCTGTGTGTGTATTAAATTTCATCCAAATCTGTTCAGTAGTGTAGGCGTGAGAGCGTAACAGACATAAATTCAATTGTCGTATTGTGGTCGCCACCCTGTAGAACAGCCGGGCAACCGAATTCACAAAACGCTTACGTGTCACAGTTATTATGGCCACTGTTTTATTCCGAATTCCATCCATCAACAGCGGTCAGTCCCGCCAAAATCACTACCACGCGTAATTTGTTTTGAGTACGCCACATAGTTTCAATCCACGTCAGTTAACAGGGCACGGTATATTCAAAACAGAATTTTGTTTTCACACAAAACAATTATACGCATGTGTTCACTTAAATTAATTGTGTGCAGACACTTCGTGGTTCCCGTTAAGTTTTGGCCAAATGACTACATAGTGTAAGCGGCGTGACGTTTTCTGAAAGTGCGATTATGTGACAAGTTGTTAAACATTCGAAACTTACTAAGACTGAAACATGTGTGTCCAATGAATCACCGTAAAAAAACAAGCTTCGGATTTTCCGTCCGTCTGTAATACCATTTGCCAGTAGACTCTATCCGAACTTAAATAGCAAGACTTTCGAAAACGAAATTACACACTATGACAACCTAAACATAGATTAAAATGCTGCACTGCAAGCTTACTGGTATGATAACCACTAACTGTATAAAACAACATTAATCTTATTAAGTCACTGGGCATCAAAAACGCTAACGTTACGCCAAAAGTTCGTCAGTGTAATTAACTATCACGAAAAGTTGAAAGGGTTGGCCCAAAACCACAAAAACAGGTTGCCATGACGACGCGTAAACAAAGAATCCGCTGACCCTCATTAAAAAGGCGTAGAATAAGAGCCAGGGTTGAGATTTAATCTCGAAGAAGTAACGGAGGCTGATAAATAAAGTTAGTATCATTGCTTGCAAGAAGAAAATGTTATTTTTTAATGCACAACTTAGTAGCATTTCTATAAATATTTTCTTTTAAGATTTAACAACCTTTGTATTATCTAATACTCGTATAACGTTGAGAATAGTATTTTGTATGTTGAAATAAAGTTAAGCACTACTTGTCTTTAATTAATTTCGTCCTCAATGTGTCTATATATTATTTACGGAGTAAATAAACTTTTCTCAAGTTTGTCTCTTGGATTTACTAAGACACGTCACGCCTCTGATATTTTTTATAGGACAATTAAACAGAAATAAACTGTTTCGCTTTCATTATCGAACGCACTTATCGGCTAATAAACTCAACTATAAAAAATATGGCGCTTTCTTAATTAAATACTGAGGAATGGCACGGTAGATTTATTAACACGGTCGTTGGAAAGCAGAATGGATTGGTAGGTATTTCGTTTAGGACGTGATGTCAGAGGCCTGAGACGAAATTGAAGATTGGACAACTTTGATAGTAGTAGAAGATACTAGTAGAAGAGTAATTTAACCAAAATCAGACTTATATACAAGTAAAAATAATAAATAATAAACAGTTACCTAAGCTACTATATATATATATATATATATGTGTATATAAAACAATATACATATATACTACATCATACTATATAACAATAGTCGAAGAAATATTCATGGGGAAACGACAAAAAAGTATATATACATAGATATACTTACATAGCTATAGGTAGATATATATATACTTTGCGCGTGAGTTCTTCATCTGTGTTCATAAGTCGTATCTGTAAATATCGATACATAAATAGATTATTTTAATTAGTCTTCTCGTCCACCGCGATATATTCTCGCGATATCGCCCATGACAGACACAAATAACCCGCTATAAATTCTGCCAACAACTTATACCCGATAACCTAACTAAGTGGACGTTTAAATCAATTGGTTAACATGAAATGTAACTAGACAAGTCCAAATGTATTCAGATTGCTAACGACGGACGAACACGAAAGGCTGGACTATCATCCCGTGGCCTTACATGGCGAGGCAAAACGACCCCTCCATTATATGTTGGCGTCTGAAGATCAACTTTAGCTCTTCATTCGCGGTGATACTTATTTCGATTCAACAGAGTTGAAAGTTGATTGTGAGTTGACTGCAAGTCTGCGTCACGGTACGTGCTTCGCAAATCAAGTGCGTTCAAGAGCGGATGGGTGTGCGTCTATGAAAAATCGCGGCGAGGGTGACACAATAAAGCGAGAGGAAAGGGGTCCCGCAAGGTGCTTTAATCGCGAGCGAGTACCTACGCAGTTGTCAGAGATTTACACCGAAATAATAATAAAAAACTAGCTTTCAAGTAAATGCCCCCGAATGAGCCAAAAGCTTACTTTTAAGTTAAGAACCCGTCAATGAGCCACTAAAATAGCTGGTGCGCTTCAATCGCTCAACGGATTTTAACCAGCTATAGCTAAGAAATACCGCGATGGAATTATATTTCGAATGAAAAATACCGTTTTGAAATCGGTTGATTCGTTCAGTAGCTACGATGCCACAGATAGAAACACACAATAAACATATATACACACACTAACAGACATTGAGGTCAAACTAATGACCTCTGTTTGTTCGGGTGTTAAAAATAAAACCCTAAAGACACTTACTTCTATGATAATGCAAGAATGTCTAGATTCACAAATTTTTAACTCAATTACAACTATGTTTGAAAATCGAGCTTGACATTCATCGTGTGGCACTGTGCAAATCAAAATATACAGAGGATTTCATTCAATTCAGTTGAATTCACAAATTGTTTGATGTTTTCGAGTTTGATAACCGCCCCCAGCTATAAGGGTTAAAGTTATCGAGTTAACCAAAGTCGCTTTTACATGAAAGCTGGGAATAAGTATTTGCAATAGTTAATTTTGTTTTAGATTACCTAGCTCAAAACTTAAACATTTGCCTGTTGTAGAATAAAAATGATGCTGCTGCGAAAAAGAGTAATTCGATTTAATGAAGTTTGTTATTTTACGTTGTGCTCACCCTAAGCAACGCAAAATATTGACAAAACAGGTTAACCTTTGAAAGTGTACGGACTACGGTGTGACACGCGACAGAATTTTACTTCGAAAATGCGTGTCGTTGAAAAATAACACCAAAACATCAATCATTTATGCCCGTAGCGTAAGGTTGAAAATTGGTCTCGTTGAAACTTCGCCCCTAGTGTAACGGCTAATGAATTAGCCTGTCAATAATATCAAAGCAAACGCCAGCTGTCAATTTTGAAGTGACGCCTTTTTAGAAGGGCTCTTTTTCAAATTTAAATAAATACAAAATGCTTTTCGTGTTCGTAACTCAACGACGGAAGAACTAGTTTCGCTAAGCATAAGACTGGGTGATTCAGATTTGATTGATCACAAGTTTTTAATGTGTCAATTGCGTGTTAGAATGAATTATGCAAAAGGTGTTCAGTTAAATAAATTGCTTGTAAAAACGTTTTCGTTTCGTCGAAAATCAAACCTACTTCTTATAACTGTTATATGAAGGAAAGCTGAGGCAGCCTACGGGAGTAGATATATGTGATATGTTAACAATGGCAAAGTTGTGTTTAATGTGCTTATGTGGTTTGCGAGAGTTTCTAAAGTTTGTTACCGAAGTTAGCAATGCCGTGGTCAAGTTGGCCAAGCGTAAACCCATTTTGTATCCTATAGAACTTGACCTTTCAACGCCAATAGACAATCGTTCTTATCGGTAGCTTCGCGCCTATATATCTTATAAAATCTCAAAAGGAAACTTATTATTTGACATTATGTATTTAAATTGTAATATTTGTATATTTTTTTTATCATATCCCTTTATCATACTTATAACATTTTAGAAACGTCAAATAAAAAAGCTGATTATCAGATAAGGTAACTACAGCATCTATGTCTAACTTTGTATTCATCAGAGTTAAGTAAAACTACATTTAAAAACAGACTTATTTTTTCATTATTTAACAACAAACTTACGTATTGTGAGTGACTGTTTAAATTGATAAGGAGGTGTTGTTTAATTGTGTTTTGTATCATTTTCAATATGTATGCACAGTCTAACGGGCTGCATTGGTTATATAGGTACCTACTACTATTAAGACCAAACTTTAAAAAACAAAAAAAATCTGTTTACCTCATTCAGTGTCAAACATGAACTCGATACGAACTTCGTTGGCTAAACTCAGCCGATCGTTCAAACCTAACATGCCGAGGTTACAAGTATTTGTGCAGCAACATTGTCACAAACCCAGACCACGCCACAAGTTTCTTCAAGATATGAGTGAGAGCTGTTAAACACTAGCTCCAAATTGGAAATGAATATAGCGTTTAAGCATGTCCTGGAAATAAGAAGCAATGCACTTTGTGTATCACTTCTAGCGTCAACCTTTTGTATTATAAGCACTGTTAATTAAAAAGTAGATTTGTCATTGGCTGTAAGTTTAATGTATTAAGAACAAGAGCTGTAAATTTTATTTATCAATAACAATTTTAAAAAAAACTATTGCATTAATTTTAATTCAGGTACCTACTACTGCAGCTGGTTTCTGGATTTATACTTTTGAAGGTGCATTAAAAAAGTTTGGATATAAGTTACTTAATCCGAAACCAAAACCCTTTTGCGGTAGCCACCTAGAAAGCTATTTCAAACTTTTACAATTCATTTGCGTAAAAAGTTTAATAGCAAGTTTACTAGAAAGTGAAAATGCAAAAAGAACGCGTCACGCTATTTTGTGCAATTTTTTTTGCTGACACTTCGTATTTTTCTACCTTATTCTGGTGCACTGTTTAAATAAGGACTGCCTGTACCTTATTGTGCTATGACAATGCAGAGCCCGCATGAATAAAGCGTGGCAAATAAAGATACGAAATACAAACGCAAGCCAACAGAAGCTGGGCGACAACTGGCAACAGTTGCAGCAACATGTTGCTCACACAGAGTAATTAACTAGTTATTTACTTGGTACTTATGCACGTAGGTTAATTAAACTCTTTATATTGTAAACATGCCAATAGAAAATTAAGTGGCAAACGTATTTAATGATTATAAATATTCATCTTGGACATTTTTGGTCTGCACATAAAATAAATGATGTAATATTATATTGTCAAAGCAACGATGTAAGAAACGTAAAATTCGGTAAAAGTACACGTCAAATAAATCATTGTTGGAAAAAATTGTGAAAAATTTCAGATTTATTTCTTCTTCTAGCGATCACAAACGAGACACTCAAGAGCGAAAAAAAGGAAGTGAGCCGGCTGTCAAAGATGAAAGTTGACGTTGTCATAATGACAAGTGACATTTTTTTAATACTAAGTTTAGGTTGTGTTTACAAACCTGAAACAATCTTTCCAACAGTCATTGTTACAAAATAAGCAACATACATAAACTTTTGTAATACAAATTGATTCCTAAAAATATTCCATCGTTACTAACATTCCACTTCTACTTGATTTACCTATATGCGCGTTTGGAGTCAGACGTTATCCTAATAGCCTAATCGTTTGTCGTTGTTGATGATTGCACTGCAGTACTAAACACCAATGTACTGTAAGGCAAATTTAACCCTTTTCAAGTAAAACTAAGAATGGTATTCTTTCCTCATCGTCAAAGGCTAATTTTGTAGTCCACATGTTGCTGCAAGACATTTGCATATCAAAGCGCCTTCTCAATTACACGATGATGGCGAACAGCCACTACCCTTTGGTTAGGTCAGGGATTACAAGCTAGATGCGCTTTTGTTAGATAATATAATATAACTACTTGTCTATGATTAACATAGCACTTACATTAGCGAAGTAGTGCACTCTCTTTGTCTGGGTGTCCATGCACGGAAAACCAGCGTCGTGGCATTCTTGAGATGCTACGACACATGCTGGCCCACCCTTACAGAATCGTAAAGTAAAGTATGTAATACTGAATAAACATGTTTTCTTTCTTTCACTCTAAAGTATAATGATAATGAAAAACACTTCAGACTGCACGTTGTTATCATTAAATAAGTGTGAAACATCGATGGTACCTTTAATGTTCACTTTTAACAAGCTACAAGTTAAGTAAATTTAAAGATCTTCTTTAACAAAAATTTAAACAACGATTAGGGTGTGTAAAACGTGGTGTTTGACATGTAAACAAGGTCAGTAAAAATCTAAATATCATTTAACATTTCCTGACGCTAGAAACTGCTATTTATTTACCAATAACAGTTTGATCAGTCCAAAAAACAATATGAAGGAAAAAACTCACAAATCGGTAGGACATCATCCAAATTGCCAACTGTGTTAACATGTCGAAGAAGATACATCCCATATCCTTACACAAATATAATGAGGGCTTAGATAGTTGAAGAACTCAATATGTCAAGGTATAGACAAAAAGAAGGTCACAATACGAGTATCTATGTGTTAATTTTTTGATTAGTTTCATTTCCATTGTTTTCAATACTTTGCCTCGTTGGGCTTAGTCTTCAAGCACAAACCTATCCCAAAAAAAAATAGCATTTTAATTTATATGCTCAATTTACAAAATAAGATATTAAATCCTGACAAGAGTAAACAATGACTTTAATATCTCAAGCACTTTGACAAATGTAGAAACAAGTATAAGGGGCAAATGTGATACATCACTCGAGCATTATCCAATTTGCTAACGAAGTGGACGCGTCGCCCTGCCCCAAGGATTACGTCAACGCGACCCAAGATCCCTCACCGTACCTTTAACTGCCAAAATTGTACTTCGCAATAAATCAGTGCGTACAAACATGTATGCATGCGAGCATCAGGGTGAAAACCGCTTGCTTGGCACCGAGCCCACGCGAATCGCGGTTGAATTATCAAGCAACACCATAGATTAGTAACCCACAAAGACAGAACACAACGTCCAAGTTACACTGCAGTCAACCTAACTAAATTAACTGCCTGTAAATTCACTAACTCACCAACTCCATTCGGCCCCAGTTTGTGTCTTTTAGCATAATTAATTTAACAATCGTAGATTTCAGCAGCGAATAAATCGTCTGGAAAGTTAACGAATCTATATTACTTAGAAAAGTTCTCGAATGGTAACTAAATTAACTGCATTACAACAAATTGCCAATTAGGTGACTAATTAAAACGTTTTAAAATTAAGACTTATACGTATGTATGTAACTTTATTATTTCAGTCGCTCTTGCAGAAATACGAATTTTATTCATTGAAAGTCAGTTCTGCTGACATAGTACCTACAATAACAAGTATAATTATTATTCTTCAAAATAAAGTCAATCAATAAAAATGTAAGCACGTTAAATAATGCGCTAGGAAGGTATGTAGGTAAAAACACACCACTAAGTTTCATAACAGCCTTCTTGTTCATATACATAATCTCTATTCGCCTTCACGTATCACGTTTTGCGGGAACATATACTAACTTCAAATCTAGTGGTGTGCCGTTGAATTGAAGTTGTTATTAAATTTGTTTCTAGCACTTTAATAGACGGTGTGATATGTCAAAATAACAAGAGTTATCACATTTACGATGACTCGCAACTATTATGAATTATTAATTTTATTCAAACATATACCTAGTTGATGGAATCAGGCGTTAAGCGGACTAAAGCTAAAAAAGAGAATTATTTTGCTTTAAATTTCCACTTAACGTCGCCAGCGCAGGAACCCAAATACATCCAACTGTAACTGGGAACATACTATCTCATACATAATAATAACATATGAATATAAATATAAACTAAGTAATAGGTAGCTAAAACTTATCGAATAATAACGAGCTTTAATATCTTTTATAATATCATATACGTCAAATATCGTTGTTACTCGCGTGTACAAACTCTGGTACAGTCCATACGAGTAATATGTAGACTATCCAAATTTTGAACCAAATACTTGTATATATTTTTTGGTTAATTTAATACTTGTTTACTTTATATCATATCAATCTATAACTTACCTACTTAAAACGTTTTTTGAACACACAGTTTATTGGTACTGCTAAGTATGAGACTTTAATTATTTGAATATTTACATTAAGTTATCTCAAATCGGACATTTAATTACTGAATTAACGAGAGTAATAAAGTGAGCAAATTAACAATGACTGAAAACAAAGGATTTCACGCCTTACAACTTCGTTTGAGATTAGGAATCGTTATCTTAAATTGGAAACAACTTTATTACATTTACACAAAGGACTGAAAACTCATAAATTGTTCGAAACAAATATTTTACTGACAATTTTCAATTAAAATCTGTTTATGGTAACTCGAGTTTTGATTACCAACAGGGACTGGTTGATCCCAAGATAACTTTTGAGTTGGAACCAAAACATGGAAAGTATCGTTTCTCATACTTATTATTAAAAATTCGCGAACCACAGAGTTTTTAATTACATTCCCTGATCATTTCCTCGTTATAATGAAATACACCCGCGATGTTTGCCAAAGATACAAGTATTTCGAAATAAAAAAGTTTCACTTAATTTACAGGTCATGTTTTTAATTATACGATGTATCCGCATTGAGTAACCTAAATAAACTTTATCGGATATTTTCGTACAAGGTGACCAGCTGCCGACCACACACTGTACTGTCGCAAAAAGTCGACAGCTGAGAAGCCTTAAGGCTTATGATCCACTTGAGCTGCATGAGATACACTTTGTAATTAAAAACTTAGTTGAAGCAAACTGTAAAAATAAACAGTTAGATAACAGCGTCGCTTGTGGCTTCTTAACGTTCTTTTAACAAATTAATAATAATCTCTTTAAATTATGCTTTAGGCCTAGCTAATCCATCCATCTTTCCAACATGTTAGTAATATTTTTGTCTGGTTTTCTGCTGAAGACTTTGCACTGAATGTGATGCACTTAAGCATTGTAAGGATGGAACCCGGGTGCAGCCAATTAAAAGATGTTGCGCGTTTAACGTTTGGTTTATTACTGGCTCAGTAGACAGATTACATATTGATATAGTTCAGCTTATGCAAGGGGACGTGACACACACTACAGCATCGTGTAGTACCACCAATATGGAACTTGCTTGTGTGATTGGGTGTTTCCTTATAGCATGGGTCAAAAAACTATTTGCAGCTCTCAACATTTGTAGTAAAACGTCATATTTAATGAGTAGGCCTCCAATGTACGTAAAAAGCACATAGTTCGCACGCCATATCATTTGCAGTATAACGTATGCTCTTGTTTCATCGTTTGTGCCGTGTAGATGGTTAGCGTTACCACCTAGCTATATGTATCTCTCCTGTCTATATGATAGTGTGTTCTTACCTTGTGTACTATAGTTATTTTTACGTATTTATGTATATCTATGATTTCATATGTTTTTTATGTAAGTATTAAGATAGTATGTTTATTATTTTTTCTTCTTTATTACGGTGGCCAGCATGTCTTAGGCACTTGTGTTACTTGCGATTTTGCAAAAAATGACAAAAAGGACAAAACTAAAATGGATAGACTGATGTGCTGGCCACTATACGTAAAATACTTGAGCAACATAGTTTATTTCTTCTTTTGATTTATGAATTTTCTGCTTTGCATGAATTTTCTCTGCTTGGACTATGACTTGTTCACTGATAGAGAATGCCTACAGCATTAAGTCCACCATTGTACACATGTTTGAGCAAACTTAAATAAATTAATAAATAAAAACGCAAACGCTTGGATGGACAGAGTCACTTCTAGCCTGCGAATAGCTCGCACAAGCAATGACGCGTACATGGACACTGCGGGAAAGTTTGCGATCGCGGTCCCAGCGAGCTGTCTTCGCGTCAGAACGCATCAGAGGGAGACGCAGCCGCGCGGAAAATTGGACCAGGGATGAGCTCGACCGCGAAATACAATCGCGAAGATCCAAGGTGGGTAGGGCTGGCGAGATTAAAAATAGATTAGAACTTAAGCTGAGTCAAGATACTCTGTTTATGAACATTCTTCAAGACCAGAAATAACACTAGTGTGGTTTTGCGGCGTTTTGAAAAGAAGCCGCGTAAAAACTCATTCGACATTCGAGTAACGGAATTTTAAAATACTGTCAATTATTTGCTGGTAGATGAAATTGAATAAGGATATAGATTTAGATTTTTGACCATCTTGTTTCTAACTACTTTAAAAACCTGCAAACCCTGAAAGATAATTGTATCCCAATGCTATGAGATTACATTGGATGTAATTTAACTTGATAATAAAATAAAATATATTAATTTATCTACCTACTCATGTCATAAAATTGCCGCCACTTGACGTCCATAATAAACTAACTTAAAAGATAGAAAAAACAAGGATTAATTAAAATAATACAACAGACAGCAGTTTTGTTAAAACGAGGTTATAAAAAAACATTCCCAGTTAAAATGCTAAAATTTCACTGGAATTCGAGTCGTGTCAGTTTTAATTAGATTTGTACATTCTACAGAGAGAACAGACAAAACTGTACGTTGTTCAATTTTTTCGTTTAAAAATAACTTTTTTAAGTGTCGTTTAAGTATAAAATATTCACTTAAAAAAGCTGGAAACGTAATTATACAAAAAAAAACATAAAAATTAATCTTATTCAGATTCCTGGACGATGGGCGTGGCTACTTGACATCACACGACATGATATCAGTCTCTAGGTATTTTTAAGAACGCCTAGTCCACACAAAGATATGCCGACTACGAAAACTGTATCTATTGAGCACAGCATTTTGCGATGTGACATTCCCATTGATTTATAGCCGAGAATTAACCGCACGAACGATTTATACACCATTGTTGGTCCCGTGTAATAAGAATTAAATAGGAATACATCTCTGTCGTTTTGTTATTCATATTACATTACCGTATCTTCCTTTTCCAGACGTTTTAAGCGTTGATTATTCCGCGTTATCTTACCGTACCATCTGCTGGGTCAGAGTGTCCTAAAGGGTGCTTTATTGCGATGGTTGTGGAGTGTGTTTCGGGCGGCAAGTTCTGCCAAGACGGTATAGTGTGGAGACATTATTTTGTCACAATGGTGGGTTCCGCCCACTCGCCAGTAGTACTGATGCACCGCTTTAGGGAACGAATAAATTAGAACTCGGTCCACAACTGTGCAGTTGCACAGTATCTTTACGGCTGTTTTAGGACACCCTGCAGATAGTCTGGGCAGTCGTTTGAATTTAAACCTGAACTCGAACTCATGTATTTTCCAGTGTACGGGAATTAATTTAACACTTTCACTCGCCAGGGACTTAGTCCGGACGTAGTTACAAGGACACTTTGATAAGAAAGTAAACACTTTTTTGTTTTTGGCTCGCACTGATTTCATAAAGCCCTAATATTATACGTAAACTTTACCAACAACCCTGAACTTGAGACTTATAGTAGTATGGATTACTTAAATGACGCGTACTATAACACTGACAAGATGGTAAAGTAATGATTTTTTCTACAATAACAACATAATGGCCTATTAAATCATAGCGCTGAATTTACTGCTTACATTAACGGAAACACAATATGGCTAATCATTGACGACCACTTTGGTGTAATGGTCAAGAAGTTGACTATTAACCAAGAGGTCGCAGGTTCGATCACCGCACTGTACAAACATTTGTGTTTATGAACATGTCTGTTTGTACTGGTCTGGGTGTTATATGTTTTTATTTAAGTTTATTTGTAATACCACTGCTGATTCTCATTTCTGTAATACAAGTGCTTAAGCTACTTACCACGGAGTCGGATCAATGTATGTGATGTTGTTGTATATATTTATTTATTTATTTAAAATCATTTCACTCAAGTGCGTTGACCAAAGAAAACAGACACAGAAACTGAAGACACAACACCAAGACTAAAATAAAACAGCACAGATAAGCCTGAACTTGAGTTCGTGAGAAGCACCAACCACAATGCTCATGACGGATCCACCGACCGCAAACACTCGAAACCTAATACGTGAAGCTCAGCGACACTGGATTTCATGGCATCAAATCTCAAATTACACTCCCACAAAACTTTCTTAACTTCAACTCTAAAATAAACCTTAATTTTAAACAAATAAGAAATGCGGTTGGTATAAAAATGGAAGGTATGTTATGTTTGGTGCAGCGGTCGATTCATAGATTGCTTTTTTGTACCACAAATGAAAAAAGTCGCGTTGGCTATCGTATGTCACACCGCGAAACTGCACGCGGCGTTGCTTCGGTAAAAATTGATAGGATTATATATAAAATAATATTTAATTATAGTAGACACTAACTAAAGAGAAATAGTAATTGTTTTTTTTATATATATTGTTATCTTTCAGACTAGCTGAGCGTAGTAGAAGAGTGGTTATTCTAGAAAATTCATCAAATACTTTTTGCTACCGTCGTTATAAGTTTTTACAATGTCTCCTGAAGTCTCATGATAGTTATAAAATGCAACTTGAATATAAGTAGGTAAAATTATGTATTTGTTTTCTTTCTTTCGAGCCGTATTGAATGAACGGTAAGCAAATGTTCAAATTTTTTTTATGTAATGCATTTCTTAATGTAATTTTATAAAACATTTAATATTTTACACACAAAGTTATTCATTCAAAAATAATAAGGGATTGATGAAATACTCTTTCAGTGATCAAAATTTGCGTTTAATAATTAAGTAGGCAATATCAACGGAACTTTTTGATGAAGCTGAAAGTAATTAATTTTATCGTTATAAATATCATATTCCAATGATACATTCCTTGATTGATTTGATGATGATTGGTTGTGATTTAATTATAGGAAAGGCAAAACGTGCGAAAAATGTTTAACACATTTTTGACATACTTGATTTTATTTGATTTTACTGAGGAGGGACGGGCGTCACGTGTGATGAGTGTGCAAGTGGAGGGCTGGAGATGAAGAGGCCGACCACAGAAGAAATGGATTGACTGTGTGAAGAGAGATATCTGTGTGAAAGGAGAGGATGACTCAGTGATGGTGTGAAAGAGAAAAACATATTGCGACGACCCTAGATAACCTGGAAAAGGGCAAGCGAATGATAATTTTATTTGATTTAATATTATACAGTCATGTCAGTCAGTCTATCCAATTATGGTTGATGTTTCATTGACTTAAGAGCTCTAAATCTATGATAAGTATTTTTTTAAACAGTGTCATTTCTACTTTGTAATATATATCCGAATATAGATTATTCATTTAAAATCTATTAAATGTTAGGGCTACCTCGCAAAGTAGTGTTTTAAATAACGCGATCAACATAATTAAGTTCTCTGTATCTACTTTACTTACATGTAGCTTTATAACGACTTCTTATTACATACATGAATATAAGATTGCTCATTTTGAACCGAGCTTGATTTATCGATCTAGTTAAATCAAGTTTTTTTTGCCTTACGCCTGAAGAAGCAATTACGTACGCTGACTAATGATGTTTGTAGAAAAAAGGGTGTAGTTAAAAAATATTGAAAATCTGGTGAAAATATAATTTGAAAATTATAGAAACAAAAAAGGAAATAAGTACAATCTGCTTGGACTTCATCGGAACCCATCCGTTTAATGTTGAGGACTAAAACAACACTGTGACTTCCTCCTTTCTAACTTTCGTCACTTAATCCCCTAATTGAATCACCGTATTCAACACAAATTACAACCTAACCCAAGACAACAAAGCCGTCAGCAGAAATAATTTCATCTCAAATACGCTTCAAAGCTTCGACCCAGACCGAGATGGCAAGAAAAGCGACGACTTTAATATGCACCTCGGTTGAGGGTCTCAGTTTTGAAGAGGTGGCTCGTTCGATGTACTTTATCTTCCCACGAGCCCCTTTATAGCAAAAGGGTCGCTTGGAGGATACGATTAGAAGTCTTAATCTTTAAAAGGGAACGGACAGTTGCGTTGATTTTTTCCGCTAAGCTCCTGGCGAATAATTGGACGTACCGTTTCGAGGGGAACTAAAGGATGACTCGAGTGAAGGTATTCTGAAGATAAACGGATAAAACTCCCCCAAAACAGAAGTGGACGGACAGAGCTATTTGAAGTGAAGAACGTAGAGTCACTGGCATCTACAAATAATAAACGCAAAACCGTATAATTGACCTATTTTATTTCTCACACGTGTTAAGGTTACCCCATATGGTACTGATAGCAAGCACGTGTACCTTGTTGAAAGATTCGCCAATGCTTTTAGATGTCATCGTTTTTTATAACTCGAACTTTAACCCCAAATCTGTCTTCGGATTGTGCGTTCACAAACTCACGGGCGGGATGAAAAGATGAAACCCTTACATAATGAAGATGCTAAGCTTCCGTATGAAATATTTTACCCTCGGTCGAAAATAAATTTCGATGGAATGGCCAAGGGAACAATGCAAGATCAAAGGGATGTTTTCGCAAGTTGTCGGCGAGGGGTACTTTATGCATGTGGTAATAAGATGTTAATGTAATTGTGCCCTTAAATGAGGGGGCTGCTATTGTCGAGCATACAAATTTCGCTTATGTTATCACAATTTATCAGATCATTCATCGTTGGGTGAACTTTCTTCACAATTGGGTGTCAAATATAAATAAATTCCTTATCAAATATTCATTTGTATAAGTATCAGAAATAGAATAACATCAGCATGATCTTATTGTGTCACAAAATTGTTCTGTGTTTGTTATTCGTGTTGAAATGTGACAGGCTAACAGGCATGAATAAATACTAGACACAAATATCAAATCATAGGTATTAATTAGCAACAAGACAAATGACATAGAATTATATCTATCCGAAGTATTAAATTGCCCAAGCTGAGACGGAAGTCCACTCGACTTAATTTATTACACGCAGGGATTGTTTGTAACAAATTCTAATAAACCAGTTAAGCAGAGCTGGTATAGCTATTGTTGGCGACAATAAATATAGCTATCACGTTGGAACTAGATAATGATATAGGGCTAAGAGCTTGAGAATGATAACACTGGGAAGATATACTAATGCAAATTCAAACCAATTTATAGGCGTAAATTCCGGTCGAATTACGTGTAGGTTCTAGAAATGAATCGGATTGTTGTTGACATGATGAAATAACGTTGTATTTCAGCACTTCAAAAGTTGCATAGAAATTCCGACAACGCGAATGATTTAACAAAGCCGGTGTTATTCAATAAAAAAACACGGAGCGAACGCCAGCGAAAATTAGGTATCCCTACGCTTTTCATTTGTTCCTAAAGGGCGTGAAAAAAACACAGAGGCATTGATCAAAACACAGAATGAAATTCGGGCACCGGCGAAGCGTCATGTCATTTGCGTAAACAAAAAAAAGGCAGGAACTCAATTACAACGAGCGGTATCAGCCCCGCTCAAGCGCAATATTGAAATGTTCTAATTTGCATAGTTATTATAAACATGAGTCGGCCGATTTACGTGAAAAGTGAGAAGGGTAGTGCAAATATATTAAACAGATAAGGATGGTTGCGAACGGTAACCCTGTGTCATCCTGTTTTCATACGTGCATTGTATACTTTTACGCGATACTGCTATAGATTATACACAAACATTGTGATTTATGTGTCCCGCGGCAGATTACATAAGCCTAGTCAATTAACAGCGGATGGAATTAGAATTTGTAATCACAATTTTGTACTCGTATACACCTGTTCGTTGATTTGGAAGTGTCAAACAAATATTTTAACGAGCTATCGATACGGTGTGAACGTTTTGTTAATGAGATAATCATGTAGTTAACCACAGGTTAGCTATTTAAATTATTCACTGGTAAAATAGTGATAGAAATTTATTATGCGACAACTTTCGAGCAATAAAGTTGATTAGCTTAATCAATCATCATCGAGCCTTTAAATGAAGTTAAAATAAATAAATAAATAGTATCCCCCGTCATAAAAGTTGTCAGTATTGACAATTTTTTTTTCTTTACTGAATTGTTTGAATATTTGCGTTACCATACTTGCTCAAACCTAACACTGTACTTGCTAATGTTGTAAGCGATCAGAAGTGTAATAACGATGTAGGAAATGAGTCACAGCTATTAGTTGGTCCACTTTACAAAAAGCCGAAAGCACAAACCGCCAACGTTAGCCGCGAAGCTCACGGCACCGGAACCTTTCCACCGGAGGCAGAAAATGCCGCGATATACCTTAAATCCGGTGTACTAAAGCCCCTACTCTGTTAATACATGCATAGTCAAAAAGTAGCCATCCCTGTCACTGATGCTAACTTTTCACTGCAAGTAAACAAGATGGCTAGTCAGAA
The DNA here is from genome assembly GCA_963921415.1 of Pyrausta despicata. Lineage (NCBI taxonomy): Eukaryota > Metazoa > Arthropoda > Insecta > Lepidoptera > Crambidae > Pyrausta > Pyrausta despicata. Next base: position 11,826,332 of record OY992855.1, on the reverse strand, counting down.
ATGATGGAAATACCTACGATTGTAATTTTTTAAAACATGAATAGTTTGAAAATCATCCACAAGCATGTATGGTTTAACCAAAACTCATGGCGAAAAAGCGATTGGCCTACTTGAATTTTCCCATGGGAATGCGTCATTTTCCCGCGGTCAAAACTAGCCTATGCCATTTCTCGGGTATCAAAATATCTCCATACCAATTTTCGTGCAAATTGGATCAGTAATTTAGGCGTGATTGAGTAACAGACAGACAGACAGATTTACTTTTGCATTTATATTATTAGTATGGATTATAACATAACCTCGCGAAATGTTCGGTGAAGACTGTATCATTCCTTCGTTAAGGCAAATTGTTACACAGTAGGACGATAGAGTTCCGGACACGGCGTCCGATCGATCCGGATTAGGGCTGACCGGCGAGCGAACTGAATAAACAATGCGACGTACCGGCTCACCCTTTTAACGAATCCCCAACAGAATCATGTAAGTATTATTTGTTTCTTTTTGAGTATTTGCCGATGTCCGAACTCCTTGGAATTTGATAAATGCGCGGATTGTGATTTGCGTCGACATATTTGACTTGAGTTGCAGATTTGGGGATTGAATAATGCTTAGGTATTAGAATTCAACATTTGATTTGCAACCATTTAATTGGCGTTTTTAAAAAACGTTTGTTTTCTTTATGTTTGCTTCGTCAAAAGACTTAATGGCAGTTTTCTTCTAAAGACTCTGTTGAAGGCAACATAACATTGATGTATCCTCTGTAAGTTGAATATGGTCAAGGTTAGCCCGGTAATGTACCGGAATTCAGTAGTAGTATATTTTGCAGAAATTTAGGCACCTAAACTATTCTGACTTTAAAGTATACATAATTTAGGTACAATGGGAAAACTTACCAAAAAAGTTGGACTGACTAAACAAAATGTTAACAGCTACAATCGCGGTGCTTACCTGCAACGAGAAAGAAAAATAATGTTAGAGAAAAAAATGTTTTTTTATTGATTTTTAAAATATTTAATAAAATGTCATGTAATTCTTATAATCAATGACAAGTTTGACTTTAATTTCAATATCACGAAACGTATAATTTTATGTAACAATCCAAGTCTTTACACCAATCAAACTAATAATGTTCTCAAACAAATTCCGCTCTTGTAATATTCACTTATCTTTTGCAACCTTCTTCCCTATTTATTCACATCATAAAAAACATATAGCCACAAAAGATATTCAGCATTCAGCAGCAGTCGATAAAATGTCGAACACTTACGGAAACTATTCCAATGCGAGAGATATCCTAATAGCACATCGCTTCTCGATCGGGGCTGCATTATCGAAAGACCATCATTACGACGTTCTGCTGGAACTATTCGACGATGGAAAAACGTGGAATACTGTTTTCAAATGTGAATATTGTTTGCTGAATTGTAACTGGCAGTAGGTAAATAAACTTTAAAGTACTGTGTGATATTCGTGTTTTTGTTTGATATTAAGTATGTTCTACTAAGGATTGTGTGGTTTTGGGTAATTAATTAAATAATTTGCGACGCCTTTAGAGTGCAAGGGTAAAAAGTATAAAAGTATGACTGGTAGAAAATTCTCTAAGGTGCTAAGTCTACCTTTTGTCAAAGTTTTGTCGTGCAATAAAGATTAAATAAATAAAGGATGGTGGTATTTAATTGTTTATGATTAAAAACGAAGTGGACCGTAATAAGTACTATAGATACCATCATTTAAGAATTGTACTTTAGTCAATACCTTCAGCGTCACCGGGATACTACCATATGACTTCAAGTATTCCACATTGAGAAAACTCGTTCTCAAACGATCCTATCGTTCGGATTCAGCTTAAAAGAACTGTGTCACAAAGTCACCGTATTCCGAAGATGCGGCAAAATCTCGAACGCTTTGGATATCCTAATAGCAGCCATCTTCCAGCCCATTGGAATGAGGGCACTGCATTATCGCAGGAAAAGACTCGGTAGAAATGCTTGTTTGTGTTTTCTTTTAGAGGTTTTAGGAACTTGCGCTGCGCTTGGCCAGTGAAAAGGGAGGATTCCCAATGAAAAATACAAACAAAGAAACCGGTAGGATGTCGTTCTGTTATTATAGGTTCACTGGTCGAAAATACAATCTGTAAGCAAAGTATTCGTGATTTTTAAATGATTAATTCATTCAAGCAATCATAATATTGAATTGAAAGTCAAAGATAAGTCAATACTTACTCAGATAGCAAAAACTTTATGCACTATAGAAACCTAGTTGATTCGTCGATTCCTAGTCGATTCGACGACCGTTTGGTGCAGTGGTCTACATGTCTGACTTCTTAAACCAAGGGTCGCCGGTTCGATCCCCGCACAGTACAAGCATTATGTGTGCATGAACATGTGTGTTTATACTGGTCTGGGTGTTTTCTACGTATAATATGTATTTATTTACAAAAAAGTATTTAAGTATGTTTATCCGTTGTCAAGTACCCATAACACAAGCCTCGTAGCTTACTTTGGGACTAGAGAATTGGTGTGATTGTTGTGAAATATTTATTTATCATCATTATTTATTATTCGTAGGAAAGTTATACAATGTACGGCATAACTCAAAGAGTATTTGGACACAAACAAAAGTGACATTTGACTGAAAGTATTTTTTAAAACACGTCACGTAGGATGGTACTTCTGTCCCATCACTTACTCCTTACTATCCGCTTTTAGGGTTCTGCATCAAGGGTAATTGTTGTGCCAGAAAGGAAACTATACAACTAGAACAATACTTACTACGTACAATTTCTGAGATAATGACGACGAATTCTCAAAAAACAATTCGCTTAAATTAATCAGGTGTAATAAAATATCACCGATTCACGGCTATTCTAATAGTTAAAAAGAAATCAATTTCCCAACCATCATTAAATTCGTGTAACCCGAATTTCTAGTACACTGATTGCGTAATAGACAGGTTCAAATGTTTTAATCGGTAAACTGTAACTGACCAACAAATCACAACAGCTGACAACAGATGTGTAGTTAACGAGAATCCCTGTGTTAATCTTTCCCAAAATCGTATTTCTGTTTGACCAAAGTTAATCGCTTAAAGTCAGGTAGATAGTGAGTATAGGCAGATCATTTTGTGCATGACGCCTTCCTGCAACAAATTGGAGTGTGAGACGTACGGGGGATTAGGTAGCGCGAGATTTTTTTGTCAAAGAACTTTGTAAAAAAACCGCGTGAAGCAAGCGCTTTTCCTTAGCTGTCCCGCTAACACAATTCGTTCCTTGTCCCGCCAAAGTCTGTCACTTCGCAGAAAGCTCTCGCACAAACATTTCGGACTTCAGGCCGGAACCTTTTAATATTTAATTCCACGCATCCGATAGGTTTTTCTGACGTTTCTTGTGATAGTACGTAGACCGTTTTGCAATGCAAAGGGCTCCCGAGCGCTTTCGACTGAGGCACTTCAAACTATACCTTTCGCATACAGAGTGGTCATACTGTATAATGCATAATTTTTGTTTGTACCGATGCTGAATATTTTAAGGTTTTGTGAATATTAGGTAGTGAAATGATCATGAAACTTGGGTATCAATGAAATATCTTGTTATCAATGTTCAATATATTGTTTTCAACGGTCACAGCAGAGACTTAGGTGATTCAGGTTAAAAAGTTTATTAAAATATACTCGTAGTTACACGTAAATGAAAAACTTCAACCGTTGTCATTCAGAACAGTTGAAAAAACGTAGTAACAATTTTAAAAGCAGAATCAATGTTAATTGTATACCAGTCTTAAGACAGAAGCCAAAGAACAACAACCGCGCCTCCCGTGTATTTTGCTGGCACTAAATCGGGACGAATTAACGGAAGTTTAGTTACTTGCAACATACTTCAAAAACTTCGACCATTAAAAAAGAAATATGCGTTGGTCTATTAGAAAATATGGTGTTTCCTCGGTATACCATGCCTCGTTTATGCCGGCATCGCGTGAGGTTCTGTACTAACTTATCCAGTTAGTAAACATTGGAAAATGATGCCTAATTATATAGTTATAAGTGCCAATGTAAAAATGTTAAAAGTATAGGGTGGCGAGTCTTATGATATACAACAATTGCCGCACTTATTGTCATTTAGTCGCAAACGTGAGTTGCAAAGGGTTGGCAAATGCGAAAACTAAGAACTTTTTAAAGTAAAAGTATTTTTATAATACCCGTTGTGTTTTTTTTCTCAGACAAAGTCTTGCTAACTTATTACTATTAAACAGATTTAACACTTTTATACATGTTACTAAAACCAGCAATATCGATTCATCATCATCATCAGCCTATATACGTCCCACTGCTGGGCACAGGCCTCACCTCAACTGGTGGTTCGAGCCATACTCCACCTCGCGGGCTCAGTGCGGATTGGTGGAGGGGTGTGTGTAAGGCAAGTGACCAACCTTACTGTCAGACGTTATTAAGCCGCCCGAGGGCCTCCGGCCAGGCTTAACGACTAATATCTATCGATATTAACCGGGACCAACAGCTTAACGTGCCTTCCGAAGCACGGAAATGCTTGTAAATAGACGTCACTTTTATGGTCAGAATGGTCACCCATCCCAAACATGACCAAGCCGAAGGTTGCTTAACTTTTAGTATCACTACCAAAGCACTCCAACCACTGCGCCACAAGCAAGCAATGTCGATTACAACAAAATAATTTCTGGCATACGCAGTTGATTTGGACTGCAGCAATATTTTTCTAAAGCTTTTAAGTATTTTCAAACTTTGACCAGGTAAATGTTTTTGAATATTATATTTATCTAATTTGCAAACTACGAAAAAGATGCAGGCGGTCTGCTCTTTGTGCAAGCTATGAACATGCCGCCAGGGGTCAACGACCAGGGCTTATTATCATATATAACACTCAACTGCTAATGTAAGGCATGATAACTAGTTTTATCTGTTCAGTAAGTTCTATTAGCATAATTCTTAGTCATGTCCTCTAAAATAAACTTTTGAATTAACACTAATTACTAATGGAACCATACAAGTATCATTTATACGTTTCCTTAACAAACCTAAATGTCATAAAAAAAATTTAGACGTGAAACTGTTATGTTTTAGAATGAAGTAAGAATGAGAATTATTTATTTGACAAATAAGATTTATATTACAATTGAAATAACTAACACCGTACAGTTTATACGGATCTAGATTTGTAGATGATCTTCCGTGCACTATTCAATTTTACTTTCCTCTGTTTTTACCATAAAATGGAAAAATATCCCTAAAAACTAATATCAAAAATCGAGCTAACTCCGTTCAGACGTCCAGCTGATTCCCTGGCTCACCGGAACACCTGGCTCACTGTACGGATTTTAACCAGCCACAGCTAAGAACCACCTAACTACCTTTCGAATGAAAAGAAACCGCACTGTAATCGGTAGGGCCGTGTGAGAGCTACCATGCCACAGGCAGACACACACAAAAACACAAACAGGATATAGATCAAACTTATAACACCTCTTTGTTTCGTCGGGGGGTTAAAAACAAAACTCAGCGCTGGTGACCCTACCACCGAAATCGGAAACAGTACCAATAATGCGGCTAGTCACAGTTCGTCAAAGCGCCGACGGGGCAACCTTCAGATAAGAAAACACATTCCTCATTGCGTATTCGAATTATCTCGACAATGTTGACACAGTTGTGTCTGATGAGATGTGGCTTGAGTCAGAAGGTTACAGCGATTTTGATCGATGATTGATCAGTAACGATCTTTTGTAACAATATTTAGGTTTGGATTGAATAAATAATCATCTTAATGGAACGAGTTCTAAAAGCTTTTATGCACTTTAAAGCCAAAGAAAATAGAAAAGAGAACCAACTGCAGCACTTAACGTGCTACAGCAGACTGCAGACTTTCTTTCGGCCTATAGATCTTCATCTATTTTACTCCTCTTGACGCTAAGAGAAGACTAAAGCGTAAGAGAAGACTAAAGCGATGTCCTACGTGAGACACGCAACGTGACAAGTGCGACGCGGAGCGATGCAACCAATACCTACATGTGTCAATATCAATCGCACTTGTCACGTTTGGCGGCCACGCAGGACAACAGAAGATACTATCGGCCAACAGAAAGTCTGCAGTCTGCTTGGAGTCTCTTCACCAGTTCGAAGAATAGCAAATTCGCTGCATCTTACAAATTGCACGTATCCACGCGATTCAGTAAACGGTATCGGAAGCTTTGTAGTATTTATTCAGCACTGATTTCGGCCGCTGTGTCAACCGGGGGCGATAACCTGCGATCCGGTTTGTTTGCCGACTAATTATTCACAAACATTGCCTGAACGTTGTTTTAGAATTTTAAATGAATGAATGAGTTTATGTTTGTTTGGACTTGTCTACGAAAACGGGGTGCGGATATCGAACCTTTTATTCTAACCCTTATATTATTCTAAAGTGTTATTTTTTACATTACTGACAAATAAAATATGACACATTAAATGTCTACTCGTATAAACTAATACTTAAACCTCGTAAGGAGCAGTCACAAAATTACTTTAGTTATTATACGCTCTATTGTCCTCACGCGAGCACATACTCGTCTTGGTAGGTTCCGTCTGGTCCAAAAAAATATTTTAGTTTGATATGTTAGAAATAATTCAACTAATGGGAAAACAACTTTAAAGATTACATTTACGGTAACAGTAATATATGTAATATATATGTTACGGCTAATAGCCGAAGTGCGGCTACACCTAGTTTTAGCCGGCTACAACTAGGTGCAGCCCGCCACATGCGGTTAATCTTAGGTGTATCCTACTTATCTTCGGTTACAACTAGGTTTAGCCTTCATTATAGCGGCTAGAACTAGGTACAGCCGCACACTGGTGGTTAAACTTAGGTGTGTCCTATTTATCATCGGCTAGAACAAGGTTTTAAGTTCAGTTGTAACTCACATTATAACTGGAAAAACGGAGGAATTATTTCTTTTGTTTAAACATGCGTATCACAAGAACTGCTGAGCCGATTTGAAAAAAAAAATTGTGTTAGATAGCTTATTTCTCAGGGAACGCTTTGTATGAGCTTTAAATTGCATGATACCTACCTAGAAATCAACGGGGAAGCAGTTAAATCAAAAAGCGCGGACGAAGTTGCGGGGGACCATTATAATAATAATAATAATAATAATAATATGTTATTATATATAATATGTTCATATTATTCACATGCGTTTTGATTCTTATATTAAAAGATGTCACTTTTTAAAAAAAATACTCCGCTCCTAACAATGCCAACAGGAAATCCTAAATTTACGCGATGAGAGTCGCGGGGGACTGCTATTAGTCTCAAAATAAAACCAAAATCCTTAACTGAACTGAAAACCTAGTTCTAGCCAATAATAAATAGGATGCACCTAAGTTTAACCACCGGTGTGCGGCTGTACCTAGTTCTAGCCGCTATAATGAAGGCTAAACCTAGTTGTAACCGAAGATAAGTAGGATACACCTAAGATTAACCGCATGTGGCGGGCTGCACCTAGTTGTAGCCGGCTAAAACTAGGTGTTAGCCGCACTTCGGCTATTAGCCGTAACATATATATATATATCAGTCCTAATAGTTGACAATATTTTTGTTCTTTAAAAAATAAATGTTCAATATAATAACTCAATAATATTAGAATTAATTAAAACACGTGGGCAAGAACACCAAACCTTATCATTTAACGATTAGAACATTGTTACTACAGTAAAACTTTTTAGTAACCATTTACGTGGCAATGTAATAGAAAATATATTGATTTTTCATACCACTTATGAACAATGAAATTCAGTACAAACGACTGAATTAAGTAACATTTATTCAATCAAAAATCCTAGTGACGTTTATCAGAACGAAAATCCTAATCTACAGTAGTTGGACAAAGCTTATTATAGAATCGCGTGAGCTTTATGAATTGCAGCCGTACTTCAGGTTTCAGTCAAAACCAAACGTTATACGGCAGATTTAATTTATATGTGAAGAAGATAATATTTAATATTTTTTTCCTATATAAGTTTTAACAATGTTACGGTTTGATCTTTTAAATATTGGATGGTAAAGCCTATACTTTTCAACAAAATATCGAACTAAGCTGCTATTTTGTAACGTATTTACAGTATTTAAAAAATCTCCTTTTAAAGATATCACCATAACTAATCTTTTTATTGTAAAATCCAAAAAACATTATTATTTTTTATGTTCAAAAGTATTTTTTCGGTTATTCGTATACACGAAAATCAAAATAGTCAACTTAATTTTTTTTGACTGTGACCAAATTTGTAGGTACAGCTGATTAACATCGGTCCTTAGGAACTCATTTGTCAGATTTTAACTACAGATTGTTTAATCATTAAGTTATGATTGTGAAATTCAGGTACCTACTCAATGGACGGCGATTTAGGTTTAAATTGTGAATTAAATTTCACAGTTTCATTTTAGATTTTTAAAGAAGCTCTATTTTAAGTTTGATCAATATAATGGAAAAGATATCTTATTTCTCAATCCAAACTGATCACTCATTAAATATTCCCGTCTTGAAGCAGCGTTGTAAAATACTTCATATTTTCCGCAAAAACCTAAAGATAATTTCTTAAAAAATCACTGCGATAGAATCATTGGAAGCTATACTTTGATTTCGCTATAAGATAATAGGGCTGTAAGAACTGGCTTATCTTGTAATCTACAGGAGATTGCGAAGGGATGAAAATGTGACGTCAGAAAGGGGAGCGTCGGCGATATCCGTTCGCGGTGAACTCGTTCTCAGACGAGATTTGTAAAGTATGTCATTTCTTCATAAAGAGGCAAGATCCCTTGCTTTATATTTTGTAAAAACATAAATTCTTCTTAATATGGTTGATTTCTTCGGAGACGAGGTTATTTTCTATTAAAATGACGAAACACGCCTCTAACCATCCTATTCTATTAGTTTCTTGATAACTCAAATAATTATTTTTTGTACAAGCCTCTTAACTACCGACTTTTTGATTTATGTACCTTATCTTATAATAAGTTAAAGACACAAAATTCCGTCCCAAGAAAAGCAAGATGAAACTTGTACAGACCTCGACGATTTAATTTTCCCTGAAGAGCCGTCCCACCAAGAATTTTACTACCAGCTTCTATGCAACATAAAATATTTTTAATAAGCCGCGTAAGAACTGTCCCAGTTTTGCTGAGCGCCTTGTTTTGGTATGGTAACAATTCGTAAAGAAAACAGGCCCACTTTTGTACGAGAAATGGGAGTCCAAACAAGCGAGCAACGAGTTAGCCCGTAACAAAAATCCAACAAAGGGATGATTAACGATTTTCTACCCCAAACTCATTCAAACCCCGTCGATATTGAATCCGTTAGACGGCGTAAAAATGAAAGTTTTCCTCTTTCTTTTGCTAACACGTGGGGAATACGGGTGCAGGGTTCGTCGAGTCAAGGATAATTCATCAACTCGTCTCATAAATAAAGGCGGCGTTATTATGGGATGAGGTCCTTAATAAACAAATCAGTTTCTGTAAGCTGCATAATTACTGTTTGGCGCATAAGAAAAACAAGAATAAAAAGTTTTCCCGATAAGTAGTCAATGACACTTGTGTTAGGAAGAATGTAAAGCAAACCAGACTAAATTAGAAAAATTGCTTCCTATTTTTCCGTTTTAACAAAATTTTTAAACTAAAAATATTTTACCGTTACGTAATGAAGTTCTTTTTTTAAATCTATTAATGCTGTGACTTTTCATAGAACTGATCAGCGCAAAAACAATCTTACATATTTTTTTATAACTGCTGCTTGTTAAAACTTGTGCTTGTGTGTCCCACGACGGGAGTAACTCGGTTTCGTGACGTAACTACCATAGCAGTTTTTCCCCAGTTAGTTTCTGGAGTTCAAAATAAATGACGCTATTCTATTGGAGTGACAAGAAACGCCAAGCTTAGATCGTTAGGAATTTCATATAAAAAGTAAATAAGAGCTATAAGTATACGTTTGGCTAGCACGTACTGTGTAACTTTTGGAGTTACGAAAAATAATGAGGTATGTATCCTTTGTTGCTCGAAGTTTCAGTGCAAACGCGTTTTGTTTTTATGAACGCTGAAAGTTGGAATGGTTGTTTCGTTATTGAATAAAATACAAAGAAGTAATGCGGCTACGTGTTTTGAATAACCCAACATAAAACGCATTTATTTTAACTCGAGTCCTGTATCTACATGATAATTTTCAGCTATATGTAACCTTCGAACTGTAAATAAATATAAATATACAACAACATCACATACATTGATCTGACTCCGTGGTAAGTAGCTAAAGCACTCGTGTTACATATATCAGAATCAACAGTGGTATAACAAATAAACTTAAATAAATACATATTACACCCAGACCAGCACAAACAGACATGTTCATGCACACAAATGTTTGAACAGTGCGGGGATCGAACCCGCGACCTCTTGGTTAATAGTCAACTTCTTGACTATTACATCAAAGTGGTCGTCAACTGTACTTAATGTTTATAAAATAATCTCATGTTTCCTTAGATAAAAAAGTGAACAACAAGGCAGTTCCACATAATCAATCTAGCTTCACACGTTTTCAAAAAATCCCACGACCCAGACTTCCAGTTGATCGCGATCGACCTTCCTGCAATTTTATACACATCACAATACCTTTTTTCTTAACCCTGCGAATGTTCAATGGAGCGTGAACCAAGTGGCTCATCTATCCGAGTGGTCGGGTTGCGAAATTAATAAAAAAAAACGCAACTGGCCATATTAAGTTTCGCGATGGAGGATAAAACGCAGCAGGTGCACAATTCACCTGGTCAACATGTGTGCAGCACGTTCAGTTAATTATTTTATATATTTTATCTTGAATTTGAATATGCGATTACGAAACGGCGCGACAGCGAGATTGCTGAAATTAAAAAAACAAATGTGAAATTTGTAAAAAAAGTTAAAATAACACTTATTAGATTAAACAAAGATACGTTAACGTTATTTAGCTGCATTATGCACTTTTGCATTTTAATTTCAAAATTAGTTTTTTTTTTACTTCACAAACGTTATTATTAGTTTACTTTATTATATCCAGAACATTTCAGTTCAAAATGCAAAAACCTCTCTTCATATTGCAACAATTTGGACAAAGAATGCGGATAAACTTTATGAAGCGTAGTTTAGTGTTAATATCAGCTTAATTAAAATTCTTGAAATCATTTTTCAAGACTTGTACTCTCAAAAATTATGTAAATTGTATTACACTACTTAGTAGGTATTATAAAAACACTCTTTTTAATTAACTTGAACCAGATAATATGATTTACATTAAAATTTATTTAATTAATTTTTTTTGCGATGTTTTCAAAAGCGTTTTCATTTTTATAACGCATTTCAACCTTGCCCACTATACGCCAAAGATTTTTTTTCTAATTAAGGGTCCTACGCACCCTTATTGCGAGGTTAGGCCGAAGCGTGACTTTTTGGCGATAAAATAGTTAATCAGTTGCACGCACGCAGGTTTAATGACATAATTAAAAATCCCCAGGCCGAGGTGGGGAAAGTTGGGGCTTAGTAGCCCAGCTTATCCTTACAGTAAACCGAACAAGTTGCCCCCGTTTGCTAATCTCCTAAGCTAAGTAACGAGCTGGTAGAAGTGACTAACTTTTAGGTGAATGGCACTTTAAAAGAGTTTGCAGGTTAATTGGAACGTTTTGTAAAGTATGCAAAAAAGTATATTGAATTGAGAGTTATGTTGTAAGCAGGTCGACTAATCGAGGGGAAGATATAAAAACAAAAAATTATTGAATTGATAAAACAAGAAGTTTGACGTTCCAAAACCATACTTTACATTCATTGGCTAATAATAGATGAGTAAAAAGTAAGCACCAATAATAAGATAACTTTTTTAATGGAACTACTTTTAGGTAATTGAACCTGTAAAATCTGGTTCGCCGCCATGATGAAGGAAGATTTTTGCACACCAACTACTTCCCAATTACGGAGGGCGAGGGCGAAAAGTGTCCTGCTCCTTCAATTTGACTGACACCCTCACAGGCCGGAACCGGCAATAACCGCTAAAAAAGTACAAAAGGGAGTGCTCACCCGGAGGGCACTTAAGCTGTTACTTTAACTGTTAGAAGAAAAAAATTCCAACAATTTACCTTTGACCGCGTCAAACAAAATTTTGGCTCGATAACATCTCTTGAGAGCAGAAATCTCATTTCATTGTTTTATTTTAAGACAACACTTTTTTCACCAATGATGTCTCTATGGTTACGGATAGGATACGGTAGGCTCATAGACAGAAATAATGTATTTCGCAATAACGTAAAAAGAAACTTTGTTATGAAAACAAAGATATGAGACTCAACTGTCTAACACATTTGTTTATTAAGTTACTTTATTTTGTAAGCATTAACAATGCAAATTTCTTTACAAAGTAAAATTAAAACACATTTAAAGAAAAATTGACTGCCACAGGCGGAACTGGAACCCGCACCTCTCGCAAGCCGGGCGATTGCTCACCCATATGAGCTACCGTGACACTTACTCATCGGTCCGAATTTCTTTAAGTGGCTGTAATAGGCTGTAAACAGCTTTTGTTTGTTTAATTATGCTCGAACTTAGACCTACTAGCAATTAGTTTAGCCTTGATTAACCCGTTAACTAACGCCGTCGCTTGTAACCCGAGCCAAAACCTAGCCCAAGTAGCCAGAACTGCCAGGTAGTCCCCAAATAGTGTGGAGTAATGAGTTTTGTTGTTCAACATCCGTGGATTAAGGATACGGGCACGAAACACAAGTCTGCAAACATTGCATTTGTCCAGTGCATTTAAGGGGTTAAAGGATTAGAGAGGCGAATAACGTTGGAGGTGGATATAGATAAAATGGAGGGAGATCCTATGGAACCACTTCCTATTTGCTTATCTGAAGGTCACTTAGTGATAATATCTACGATGTAATTGAAAAAAAAAATTGTTACAGGAGCGTAATGGGAACCAGCCATGTGCGTATCAATGATATTAAGAATGACCGTGCCTGAATATCACTTAATAGATCAAAATACAAAAAAGTGTATATGAAATCATTCACCTTCTTGCAACGTTTGACTCAGTTATGTTTCTATTCCAATATTATTATTTTTCAGGTAATTGACCTAGATATTTAATGACTAACATAATTTACTGCTGCTCAGATTAAAATTGATAAACAATTCACATCAAACTCATATTCGTTCCGTAACTATGCATAGGATCGGCAAAACTGAGAATATTTAACGGTAGGCTTATAAAAGGAGAAGCTCCTGTTATATCGTGTTGGTAAACATATTGTGTTTATAGGGTGTTTTCATAGAGTGTTTTCTATGTATAATATGTATTTATTTACAAAAAATACGATTTTATCCGTTGTCTAGTACCCATAACACAAGCCTCGCAGCTTAATTTGGGACTAGAAAATTAGTGTGATTATTGTGAAATATTTATTTATTTATATTCATCTTTCTCCTCTCCATTGGAAAGTCAAGCTTATTCCGTGATTAAGTCAGGTTCTGACTGATCGAAAGACTATGAAACGTACATATAGACTTCTAGAGTACACTCTGAAGATGTATTTTTTTAAAAGAATAGACTAAATACCAACTCTCATCGATATTCTATTTATATTACATTGGTCATACATAATGATATGAACCTAATAGCCCTTTGCATTATTTACTTGGCGTGCACAAATAGCATTCAATGTTATAGTATCGTTAGTATGGAATACCATACTCCCATAGCTATGACTACACACTGCCTACCCTCAACTATCGACTATCGCTTGGTGCAGTGGTCTACATGTCGGACTTCTATAACCAAGGGTCGCGGGTTCGATCCCCGCACAGTACACGCATTTGTGTGCATGAACATGTGTGTTTGTACTGGTCTGGGTGTTTTCTATGTATAATATGTATTTATTTACAAAAAAAAGTATTTAAGTATGTTTATCCGTTATCTAGTACCCATAACACAAGCCTCGTAGCTTAATTTGGGACTAAAGAATTAGTGTGATTATTGTGAAATATTTATTTATTTATATTCATCTTTCTCCTTTCCATTGGAAAGTCAAGCTTATTCCGTGATTAAGTCAGGTTCTGACCGATCGAAAGACTATGAAACGTACATATTATAGACTTCTAGAGTACACTCTGAAGATGTATTTTTTTTAAAAGAATAGACTAAATACCAACTCTCATCGATATTCAATTTATATTACATTGGTCATAATGATGTGAACCTAATAGCCCTTTGCATTATTTACTTGGCGTGCACAAATAGCATTCAATGTTATAGTATCGTTAGTATGGAATACCATACTCCCATAGCTATGACTACACACTGCCTACCCTCAACTATCGACTATCGCTTGGTGCAGTGGTCTACATGTCGGACTTCTATAACCAAGGGTCGCGGGTTCGATCCCCGCGCAGTACAAGCATTTGTGTGCATGAACATGTGTGTTTGTACTGGTCTGGGTGTTTTCTATGTATAATATGTATTTATTTACAAAAAAAAAGTATTTAAGTATGTTTATCCGTTGTCTAGTACCCATAACACACGACTCGTAGCTTAATTTGGGACTAGAGAATTGGTGTGATTGTTGTGAAATATTATTATTATTATTAAGTCAACAAGTAATATTCTTAAGCCACTCCATTTCGTATTCAGCTGATATATAGTACACCAATTCGGGCCGGCCCAAACATTGTCGCATCGATAAAATCATGTCCGCAAACAATTAGGTGGACCCGAACGGACCATGGGCCGGACCCCGGTCGATTATGTAACGCGTGGAATGTCAATCGGACGGCTGGGGTAATTTACTAACTGCTCCCACTTGAGTTGAGTGGTAGAAAATGAAATTATGTATGGTTTTCTATTCGACCCATCCGCTTCTCTTGGAAGTATTTTAATTGAACTAATGTCAAGAAGGCACAATCAGTTTATAAGCGAAATCAAAAATGGTTTCATCTTTTGCGAGACAAGATGGTGCAAAAAAAATTGGCTTGATGACACCACCAATCGTTGACATAGGTACTTTTTTTAACCGTCAAAACTTTCTGCCTCTATAAATTTTGTATGGGAATACATGAACGTGACGTCACAGTGATGTATCGGAATAGGAATCGGAGTCAATTGCCCGATTATTTATTGAGTTTTGTGTGTTTAAAAATTGGTTTCTACAGCTTTTTGGAAATATATTGGTTGTATTAACTTCTAAGGGGCTATTTTTTTAAACGCCATGGTCTTGAAAATATTTAAGATAGGTGTCATCATGCCAATTAATCATTCTTACAAGTGCGTATCACAGAAATTTGCTTCACAGATTCAACAGTTCTTATTGTCTATCTTATGTCCTTAAACCTTTTTTTAATTAAATTTCAAGACTTATTTTAATAAACTACAGAAGAATGATTTGATTCCCAAAAAAATATATTTTTAATGGTCTTGCCATTAAAAATAACTTATTTTTATTACACCATGCAAAAACCCTGATCTTGGCCAAAGTACTTATTCTGCAGGGCAAGTAAGTTATGCACGCCTTACAAAAATAAATGACTTTACGAGGCGTATTTACAACTTGTTTCAAGTAATAACACGAATCGTTCAAAGAATTCAAATATTTTAGCATAATCGTGACCACTGACAAACGTTCCGTATTATTTAACAACTGTCGTTTCTATTTCGAGGAATAAACTTAATCATTTGTTTTCTTTAAACCGACCATAGCACTAGCACGCGACAAAATATTTAGTCAACTTACTCCGATAACACGGTCATGCAAAACCATGCTAACGATCGGTATTCGTTAACATTATCTAAATACCAATTAAACTGAAATATGAAACTGAACTATGTAATTTTTTGAGTTATTTAACATATAAGTCAAAAAATTTCATCAAAAAATAATAATTAATCACATTGATTCGTATATTACCTAGGTCTAGAAAAACTACGTTTTGTTTTGTTATTTCAATGTAAGAGGTTTTTCTGTCAACAATTTGCTCTTTTTTTCTAAAACAAAGTTTTTTTTTCTGATAAGACCAAAGGAATGACTTTTAAAGAATGCCCTAAGGCGTCAAGTCCACCTTTGTTCAAATTTTTGTTGTGCAATTAAGCTTAAATAAATAAAATAATTAAAGCATGAACACCATGAGTCATTCACTCCCTTTAATACTCATTGCTTCTCCGAAACTTGGCTAGTTCACCACCGTTAGGTGATGCCTTTGTAATTGAGCAGCAAAAAACCCTCATTCGAAAACAGAACGTTAGCCACGAAATGGGGTAAAAAGATTGAACAAAAATCAGCTCCTCTGTTTAATTTCGCGGGGTTGTCGACAAAAAATGTTGGCTCTCGGCCTTTTCGTGGGTACAATGCTTTGTCCCGTTTTGCGTCCCTAGATGGAGGAGATATTCGTCCTTCATTCTTAACTGAGTTTATTGGTGGATGCGTCAGAATGTAGGCCAGTGAGTCAGTTTAGATAAGATAAGATTCGATCGATTTCTGCTTTGGATATTTTGATAGAAGGGTTCGGGTTGTGCTGGGCACGCAAGTGACTGATATTTACTAACTGGCTAAGCGCAAG
Source organism: Pyrausta despicata (assembly GCA_963921415.1). Taxonomy (NCBI): domain Eukaryota; kingdom Metazoa; phylum Arthropoda; class Insecta; order Lepidoptera; family Crambidae; genus Pyrausta; species Pyrausta despicata. The sequence continues at coordinate 11,809,711 of OY992855.1, read as the reverse complement.
TCGGAATCTAACGAGAAAAGTTACGTAACCAAAACCTTCTCTTGAAAAGCAACTTGGATTTTACAAAAAATAAGCTATTACATTACATTCAAGTGTGACAAGTTGTATAAATAAATGAGGACTGATGATTCATTATATAACATTGCTTCATTAAACTGTAAAAAGTGGATCACGTATCACGTAATTAAGGTTTAATCAAAACCCTGCGCGCCTCTAAATATAAAAATTGACGCTTAAAAGAACTTCTTATTCAATTTCATTTTAATAAATTCCAAGCCAAGTGAAAGTCCCAATCGGGGCATAATTCCGAATCTTCCTATCAACGGACCCGAGGCAAGAGCTCATAAAATTGTTTGTACATTCAGATGCCTATATTGCCTCGTCAGAGAGTCTACCACGTAATACTATCTCTGAGGTCGAGTCGAGTGGCGTACGCGCTGGTTTTTAAGGTGTGGCCATGTTTAGGTTCCGGGTTCGATACTCGAACGGGATAATATTTATGTACGTGTCCACGATTGGGTGATGAAAGTACCATCTTCGTTCGCTCCTTACTTTTTAGGATCAGAGTAATGTATTACTTCACGTCATCTTATTCTGTTTACGTTTTTGTCCATTCTATAAGACTGCTCGATTTTACTTCTCATCGCGCTATTATCTCTTATATTAGGCGATAAGATTACCGAAATTGGCTAGACGACACCACCAATCGTTGACATACTTTTTATTATCTGTCAAAACGGTCTGCCTCCATAGATTTCGTATGGTAATAAATGATTGTGACGTCACGGTCATGTGTCAGAAATCGGAGTCAATTGACCGAATATTTATTGCGTTTTGTGTGTTTAAAAATTGGTTTCTACAGCTTTTTTGAAATATATTGGTTGTATTAACTTCATAGGGGCTATGTTTTTTAAACACCATGTTCTTGACAATATTTAAGATAGGTGTCATCATCCCAATTGTACAATTAAGGCGGTTTTCTCTTTCTGAGTAGTTTTTAATATTTATCTGGTTTGCTATATAGAGTTATCCAAATCTATCATGACAGTTATGCAGACATGATTGACAGGGATGGGTGTAACCAAAAATACGGACATAAACTTACACAGTAGGGTACCAGAATCCATTTCAATATTCGCAACTTTAATGCTGATCGATTTGCAAAAAGTGCCGAATCGGTTGTGTTTTGTTTTGGTGCGTATCCGCTCAAAAACCAGTGTTTGATTAAACATCAATAAACGAATCATAAGCAGTGATCAAAAACGAGGGTGACATACTACTAACAAACATTATATCTTAAGGCAGTGCTAAATAACAAATAAGAAATGTTATCCCCAAAAAAAACTCCTTAGAATGTTAATGCGCGTGAAAGTGACACCAACAATGAGAGAACAAAAATAAACACAGTTTCACTTTTACAGTAATAACAAATTTAGCCTTTAATAAACATTCTCGGAGACCATACACAGAGTTCTTATGAGAAATTGATATAACAAAAGACATAACCATCGATTTAACCAATAAACTGACACGAGGGTCAGATAAACAAATTGCTTGTAACAAAAGACAGGACAATTTACAGGTGTGTAATAAATTAAAGTGATCGTGGGGACCGGGGTTCGATTCCCGCTGCGAACGGCGAGGTAGCGGCGCCTTGCTTGATGGATACAAACACGAAAAAATCGGTCAAGACAGAAACCAAATGATATGCTTGAATGAATATTCATTTGAACAAACATTAGCTTTGGGAAGGAAATGGTTATAGTTTTTTAGAGGAGATGTGTTAGTAGTCCCACTTTTTTGTAGTTAGAAGTGACTCATGTAAATTGCGAAGGTAAGTTATAAATACGAGTTTTTGTAAAATATTTTTAGTATTGAAAAAGAACTGAGGCGGCAAGGCAACAGAGATGGGCATCGTAAACAAGTGTCTTAAAACTTGGTCACCCAAACTTTGGCAGAGGTTGTCAAATATATAATAAATATAGAAGATCAAAGATAACTGAATGACAAAAACACAACAGTAATCAGAATTTCAGCCGTCACTGATTATGCATTGTTTTGTGATGTACACCACAAAACAACTAGACGTTTGAATTTACGAAACCGACTTCCCGTAATCGCTGCTAACAAAGGATGTGTGTCCTACATTTAACGACTTCTAAGACACAGCGGTGTCAGAAACAGACGTGCGTTTTACTAATTCTGTTACGGAATACTGAAAAAAAACCTGTCCATACGCACGGGTACCGCCCACACGCTATTGACTTACTTGGTTTATTGTCCCATTCATAGGGAAACATGACACTAAGCAGTTCCACTGGAGGTAAATCTGCCTATATTAAGTTACCCGGGCGAAATTGGGTAGTATAAATTCTATATGTAATTGAGCGGTAGATTCATTTTACCTAATTGAACGCACCGAAATTATTTGATCCCATTGTGCAGGTTGTACGGCTAAGAATATTGACTTGGCTTTGAGTTTTAGAAGACACAAAAAGATTTAGAAGGCTTTCTCATTCTCAATTGTAAATATGGCCCAATTACGTGAAACAAACTTGTTAATACAACCGCAATTAGTATGAAAGCAACATATAAATTACATAGGTTTATAACATTTTCAGAGAAATTACATATACTCGTGATAACTTCATATATACCACAACAAACTAAATAGGATGTCAGAGGCAGACAATTCAATAACACAGAATTACAATATAAAGCTATTTATTGAGTTTTTATTTTTTCATTTTGATCATTTGAAAACATTTTTTTAATTTAAATTTTATGGTTATTACCTAACTACTCGTACTTAGACAAAAGTATATTCCAGTTCTTGATACTCCAAAATTTTTTTTGTTAATCCACAGTTATACGTTAGCTCCTATAATCTTTCCTTCATCCTTTGTCTTAAATGATGCATCCATTATCTTTTCGACTACGTAAAATTATTGACCTACGATAATATAATGTTCACCCTAATTATGTTTTTCGGTCGTAATAAGCGTCAATCGAACGTTATTATTTTCATATTAACCCTGCAGGCTTGACCACTGCCAATTTGAAACGGGCACGAATTTGTAAATAATGATTTCCTGGGACGGATCCCAAACGATACTCCTCCCGGTTCATTACACATTTTGAACTTTAAAATTGTGTTCATTAGCATAACAAAATGTGTTTCTTGAGAAAATTGTGGATACGGAGGCAGATCAAAGAAATTCAATTACGAAGCTACGATTGGCAAATTAATATATATGTAATAAGAATATAAATATAGAATAGAATATTCAATAAGAAAAGAAAATTATAATAAGAAAAGAAAACGATAAAAAGCGAAATGCTATAACGACGTTTATTTCTTATTCGTGCTATGTAATTAAGTAAAAGTTAAAGAAATTTGGTTTAAAGAAGTTTGGTTTCTAATATAGTGTTCATTTCCTGGTCACTATTAAACTAACCGCTCCCAGCCATGGACGCACATCAAATTTGCTCAACACACTTCCCACAGTGGCAGCTGTTTGATTTAACCGACCACGGGCCAAAATTTACACGGACAAAGTGTGAAACAGTGCAAATGAAAAATTTCCACCACACTTATTCAGCTATTGTTACAATTGCGAGCGGGGCGTGTTTTTAAACTTTTTTATTTGTGTAGCGTGGCACTGTCGGTAATTTTCATTTCAAAGTTGCGATTATAAATACCCGCATTGGATTTGTTGGGCGATAAAGTAATTGGTAGCATGAAATCGATTTTATCGGCTTGTCATCTACAATATTGGTGGGAAGATTTTTTTAACTTTCGACTGTTTATTTTAAAACCCTGAATTTAATATTTTTATTTAAAGCATTATCTGAAACGGTGCGTTAAAACTTAATGTAATGCATTACATAGGTACGGTGGCTAGCACGTCACGGTAAACACTGCCGTACCTTATGCGCTTGTGATACGGGTGATTTTGCAACAAAAATGGGTAGCCTGATGTGCTGGCCACTGTATTTAATTGTCAAAAAATATATCAGTAGATATTAAAAAGTATAAAAGAATGAGTTTAGTATTCCCTCTCCACATTCCAATAAAATTAAATACGTACCTACTTACAAGATTAACAAAGCTTTTGGTACAACATCGTAATGTACAACAATATTAACTCCCACAGCCTCCATAAGATGTTTTCTGTTTCCGGTTCCCACACAAGAATAAAAATCGGCATATCGAGAATCATTCGATTGACTAACCAATATTGACTGAAGGGTTAGTCTATTCGTGTTGTACAAACTAACAAGCCAACATAAACATAGGTAGCTGCCACCTAAGAAGACAAAACAATAGTTTATAGACCATGTCATAACAACCAGCTCATTTCAACATTTTGACGTTAATTTAAATTGTTTTTTGTTGATCAGCCAGTTTTGTTGTTTGTTTTTTCAAAACCATAAAATCAGGACTTTATCATTTAATTTTTATACATTCTACTTATGTAGTTTCCGTTATATTATGAATAATTGATTTGCCACGTTAACTTTCTATCTTGGGTGCCAAGGTAAATACTTCTAACATTAACAAAACTGGTAAGGTATTTTAAACGATAAAATTACAAAATCAATGATTAGAATTTTTCCCACAATATTTTTTTTTAATTTTGTTATGAATATGTGCGTAGACTTCAAAATTAAAACAATGTAAGCAACTGGAAAAAATAGAATATAATGTTGTTGTACAAAATAATGTGGCTGTTAAATTTTTGAGCTGTGGACGCAGCCTAACTCGAGTATTCTTAGAAGCGTATCGTAAGTTTGATTGAGAACCCTTATGAACAAATCCGCCGGATAAGTTAGTATCTTCAACTGTGAGTCAAAACCGAATAGTGTTAATTCACTTGGTATCTGGTATAAATTTCATCTGCTTTCAGAGAGTGCAAGCCTACTATGCGTAAATAATCTTGTTATCTAGATTGAAAAGAAAAGTTCAATTCAATATTTAAATATAATAATAATAACCGATTTTTATATTAATTGAATTCATTGAATTTAGAATAATTTTTTATTGACATTGTTAATATTTGTTTATTTTACCCTATTGTATATTCATGCTCACAGTTTTGGCAAGACACGTGCACTGTATTTATTGTAACATCAACATACCATGTTCTTATGCAAATAAAGAATTATGAATACAAAAATATATATATATGTAACGTATCTTAAGTTTGACTTCAACTTCAAACTTTACCCATAATCAAATTAGAATACATATTTAAACTTTAATAAATGTAATTTAGTCGTTGCCTAACTAATAAAAACTTTTCCATTTAACTTTCAAAGGGTTTTCATCACATCTACTTTAGCCCACGCAATAATTTGTCAAGAGACTTTTCAAAGTATGACAAACACTCGTCCCACTGCTTAGGCATACAAAATAACTTTGTAACTAAGACTCGAACTAATCTATAACTTTATTATTTACTAAGGGTCGTGTTTATATGTAAATAAGAGTATTATTTGACGACCACTTTGGTGTAATGGTCAAGAAGTTAACCAGGAAGACTATTAACCAAGACGTCGCGGGTTCGATCCCCGCACTGTACAAACATTTGTGTGCATGAACGTGTCTGTTTGTACTGGTCTGGGTGTAATATGTATTTATTTAAGTTTGTTTGTAATACCACTGTTGATTCTGATATCTGTAACACAAGTGCTTAAGCTACTTACCACGGAGACAGATTAATGTATGTGATGTTGTTGTATATTTATTTATTTATTGCATTCACGAAAACATTATTCACGTTACATCTTGTTAAATATTTTCTTAATACATATTTCATTTTTACCACTGCATAAAGATACACACGATCACACAGTTTAGTCGCGGGTGCCATTAAATCTTAATCTGCGAGCATAGCCTTATATTGGAAACGTGAAAATCATATCACAAAGCCAGCTCAAAACAAAGGTCCCATGTCAAACCCAGGGCGTATTCCAGACTAAACTAGACATAACAAGTAATCAGACTCAGGTCGAAATCTAACTCTCAAGTAACTAATACTGACCGAATTCCTTGATCTTACAATCACCGATGGTAATCTTCGAACGGGCGAATCTAGACTTCGGACTTGCCTCTGGGAAACTAACACCGCAATACTAGGGATTGGATTTTGAACCTCGATCTATCGGTATTTAGCTTCTCTAAATATCGATAGATCGGTAATACTTATTGAGTTATAATAAGTAAGATGTTATAATATCTATCAAAGATATTGATTATAAAAAACTTTTACCTATATGGTGTTTTTACAATGTGTTATTTGTTTGGAATTTTACCTGTATCACAATTTAAAAGTAGTTACATAATTGCTTCTCGATACTTACCATCTTAAATATTTTCCTATAAAAACTGACTGTTTGGGACTAATTTTCGATTACCAACGATAAGAAAAGCTAAAAGTCTTATAAGGTTATGAATATCGACATTTATCAAGCACACACAGCACATCCTTACAGAAGTAACAGCAAACATTGCAGCTTGTGTTACCTGCAAGGCCTGAACTTGATCCATGTTGCAGCGCAACTTCGAATCTAATGAGTCTTCGGTGGGAGTTGACAACTGTGCCCTTGCTATCCTACGTAAATTAGCCCTGGTATAATTTCGTATTGCACACTAAAACTTGGAGGACTAAACGCCTTAGGGTTTTCTTTACCAATCATACCATTGTCCTTAGCAGAAATGAAATATTTTTGTAAATTTGCAAAACGAGATTTAAATGATATAAACAAAAGACGGTCAACATCAAAGGAATGAAATATTGATGACTTGATTTAATCCCATATGAATATAAATGTAAAAAAATACGACCTGTTACATATCAGTAGTATTAAAGTGTTAAAAAATGTAAATAAACAACGTTGTCTTTTACCGAAATGTAATAATGCTGACATTTTCCTTATCGTCGTATTTATCGGATTCGGAAATCTGATATTTGGAAGGCTTGGGGCCTGCGAAGATTTGGAATGTTTTTATTTCCAAGAAATGGAGTCACTACTTAGATTTAATGGCGAACAATTCTGTTTATGTATCGATTTATACTTTGTACTCAATCACTTTATAGATAATTGATTATCTAAAAGTCAAACAAAAATAAATTAATAAAATTTAGATTATCTGCAAATATACAGTACATAAGTTCAGAAACAATTGAATATGTAAGGAATTTGGTTCTGAAATTCTTCATTCTTACTAATATACAAGTCGGTTCACTTAAGAAGAAGTTTTTTTTAGGCAATGGTAATCCCGAAACTTCCACGTTATTGTATTGTAAAGTCTTATTACTTAACAATAGACAACAACTATGTTGTGTTTTAAAAGAACACCGTCGCAAAAATTATTGTTTTTGTTAAGGTTTGCCTAGAACATTGACCAAAATAGTTCTGGAGTTTCGAAAAATAGACCCAAATAACAGTCATCATTTTGAAATCAGGAAAATACATACTTTATATACGTATACTACACTAAAGTTACGTAGCAGAATGAACAGATATTTCTATATAGCATAAATTTCTGTCAAACGTGTTTGTAAAGAGAGCTTAAAAAGGCCTATCACATATCCCTTTAGAATACACGTAGACGGTCACACTACGTGACTGGATATGTTCCCATGAATGCAAAATATCTGAAAAACGACTTATTGCACACAATTTTAGGTTTAAAATTCAACGTCTCCTGCCAGACTCGAGCACAAAGCTCCAGGTATAAAAACCCGTACAGGCTAATACCGGGCCGTTTAAGTAAACACTCTTTTGTGTAGAAGCATAATTTTAATTAAAACAAATACCTATTACAACATAACTTGTAAGTGACGTACGTAATACCCCTCATGAATACTAATTCATTGTCATTTGTACTTGTTTCATTCACAGACATGGGGTTACCGACCTATTACAGAAAACAAAGAAAAGGAAAGTTGGTTAAGCTTATAAGCTCACACAATTTTTTTATGAAAAGTTTCGATTTGAGTACGTATCTCTTCATCATTTTGATGGCTCATATTCATATTCAATATAAACATAATCACTCGTTTGACTGCCTCGTTGGTGTAGTGGCAAAGTTTCTGCCTTACATCCGAGAGGTCCTGGGTTCGAATCCCAGGTCGAGCCAAAATTGTTTCTGAGATTTTCTGTCATGAATTTCTCAAAAAACAGCTCGGAGTCAGGAAGTTGGCGGTGTTACACCCCCGTGCCTCGGAAAGCACGTTAAGCTGTTGGTCCTGCGCCTGATCTCTCTCCGGTCATGTCGGATTGCCGTCTCACCGAATTTAGAGAGTGATGGAACAGTGAGTGCACCTGTGTATTGCGCTCACACTTGTGCACTATAATATCTCCTGCGCAGTCGGCTGATCTCTGTTGAGATTGGCCGCCGTGGTCGAAATCGGCCAGGAGGACTAAACATAATCGTTTCGATATTTTCAGATTGATGAATCAGCTTTAAGATTTACGTCTTACTACTTTTTATAATCAATTTGAAACATCCATAAAACTTAACATTAAAATGATAAATTCGTCGCTAACCGAATCTCAAAACATTCTTAAATATTGATAAAAACCTTTTGAAACACCGCTCAGAACTGTTTCACCGAATAAATAGATATCACAGACGTTTTTTACCGATTAAAGCAAAGTCTAATGTTGGGACATTAATATCTTTTTTACCTCCATTAAAATATGCGTGGCATTTAAAACGGGCCATATCGGTTTATCGGAAAGTGGACACGATAAAAACTCTTGCCTTTTTAAAACTGCTACTTTGAGCTTCGGATATATCTTTATCTCGTATAATGATGTCAATACATACATTTTAGTCGATACAATGGACAGTTTGTTTTTTAATTAATATCTTTTTACGCTTCAGGACTTCTCTTGAAATTTATTACTTTACTTTTTATTTCACTTAATATTTTAAAATACTTATTTGTTGTAAAATTCGTCAAATTTCGCTGATATAAGACATTTAAAGCTAAAACATTGTAGTCATTAAATTTAACCTGTGTAATATAACTAAACATTCGTGACTGCCAATTTGACTTTATCGATCTAATTTAAGTTAAATCACGAATCCCGTTCAGTTACTAGCCAGAGTAGCCAGTAATTCCCTACGAATGTATTGGAAATGAAACACGATCCGGGCAGAGGCGTTAATAACGATAGAATCCGCTACATCCGTTTCTCAAGTCCTCTAATGAAATTAGCAATAGACTAAGGATGCTATGTGCTCATAAATGAATAGCTAAGTCACAACACGAAGACCCTGGTACGTCTATCTCCTCTGAGTATAATTCAGCACACTTTATTGGGTCTGACCGTGACCTTAGATTCTGGCTTAGAAATTGGCACCGTACATCACTGACACGCAGCGGATGTTCAAACACAATGGGTCGCAACAAAACATAAATATTAGTCGGAACTAAGATACTGATACCCCCGACAAATTTTGTCAGAGCTTTTGTGCACAGTTCCGGTTGTAATCGCGCTCCACAAATGGGTTACAAAAAAAACTATTGCAAACTGTATTGTTTGGGCTGCGAACGGAGAAAGAAACGATCCCAGGTAGACATGGGGGTGTATCGATCACACAATACCAACGGACATAGTGAACATTGGAAATAATTTAATTGTGACGGCACGTTCGATTAATAACGGTGAAATTGATACAAATGGGGACATTAATGGGATAAACGTCACCGCGTTTGAAGCGACAAAATTGGTGAAATTTTACACGGTCAATTCAATTGAGTAATGTCAGGCGGATGCTTAATTTGTCTCCGATAAACAGATTTAGTAAGTGTCTAAAGTAAAGTTTGCTGTGTAAATGTTTAGTTTAATGCTCAAGGGCGCTTCGGTTGGACGTTTGTGATGCCAGTGGCTTTCTTATATTGTTTTTTTGCCGAGCAGCGAGCGACTGTTCGGTGTGGATTCTTGGCGCACTTGAGCTCGAACAGGTTTCAACATGGGGACCGAAACCGGTAAAAAATCATCACAGGTAATTATGGAAGGCTCATCGCTCCAATCCGATATAGAAGCGTAATAGTGTGAGTAATTGAAAAAACAGAATCCATTTACTTTGAAATATTGTGCAGCTGTAGAGTCTACTTCTAAATCTTCGAGCGCCTAATGCTCGGTTATGTTGGTGGAGTAAAATTTTGTTTTAGAAAGCGTTTGAGTTACAGTGTATTATGCTGTCCATTGTGGCATTCCATTTCCAGCCACTTGTTAGCGGGATTATTAGAAACAGTGCATTGTGCGGGATTGGAAACAAAGAATTTCTGCAAGTAGTAAAAAGCAAAGAGCACGCGGAAGGCTGGCTAAGTATTTTGTGGTTTTATGCTTTGGGACGCCGTAAAATTGTATTGGTAATACGCTAGTGGACACAGTGTTGGGAGCGTCGTATATGACTTCGGGATTTAACGTTACAATATTGAAGTAAATGTTGAATGCATTAGTCATATCAACATTATTCATGTAACGTTTTCAAAGTTTGCTTTCTGATAAGATGTATCATCGAACGATAAGAATTTAAGGTGAGCACTGCGTGCCTTTCGTAAATTCTAAAAATTCCTCATAACGTCACCTGATAAATTACCTAATATTATGAATGGACTGAACAAATCCTCTAAAATATTAAATTAGTTTTAAAGAAAAAAACTGAATACTCTCCAAACTTTTCTCAACATCCACACTTTAAATATCTGTTGTTTTAACAAAAATAACTTTCAAGTTTAAATCCTACAGGAATCAAGGATCGTCTCAATCCTTTCATCCGCTGCACTAAATCGCGTGGCTTCAGACAAATGTCGGATACATTTTACACGTCTGAGGGCGTGCCCTCCTCCAACATTCCGCCCTCTTAATCACTACCCGGCGTAATAATTAATATCACCTCAATTAAAATATCAACTAAGCGCTTCCGCCCATACGATGAAAATGTAGGAACACCAAATTGTTTTGGATGATTTGATATCTTGATGAAGACATTAAATATTTCGATGGTTACATAGTAATTCGGAATGAAATTCCGATTTAATCGATTTAGATGTACGTTTTAATTTTAAATTATAGTTTGCTCATTAAAAGTTTAACTGTGGAAAAGTCCTCTGTAAGTAGAAAAGTAAAGCAACAGTATAAATGCAAGTCAAAGAACTTTTTTGCAAAGGAATCTTTGGAAAAGCTAAAAGGTGAAATTCCTAAATAATTATGCAAATAACGAGCGAGCTCCTAACGTCTAATCTAAGTTAGAATCGGCTTCTATGGAAGGCAAGGTAATGTTTACAAAGTTTACGAAGGGGTTTTAGTAATTAATGAGAAATTTATTTCACTTCGGTATCCTCGTCGAGTTTGAGCCTCATTCAAATTCATTCGGAATGTTTAAGTTTGGTTTAAGATATTGAAAAAGTCCTTATCGGGAATGCTAAGAGATATTTTTCATGGCATGTTAAATAAATATCGTGTGAAGCAAAAGCTCGTAAAGAAGAGCACTTTATTGCTCCTTTCCTCTCAAGATCATTAGCAAATTTCGAATGACCCGTAAAACGTGTAATCAGTTTCGGGGATTGAGATCTTTGTTTCATGTCGGAACAAGTTGTATTACTAATTAACGCCTCAGGGAGCTGGAACAGGTTACGCGATTTATCGTAAAACCCAATTTAGAGCCGGGAGGCACGCAATTACAATCTTCTCACGACAGGAAGGCGCGCAAACTCCTCATCTCGAGGGAAATCACGCACGCAACAAACTTTATGGCAACACGTCTCGAGGAGCGATCAGCCCGGGGCGACCGACGACGGCCGCGCCACACACAGTCTTACTCAAAAGAAATAACAATACGCAGGCAGTGTTTCTACGCGGCATCACCACACAAACTCATTCATCAATACCAAAACTTCACTTTCACATCACGTGTCCGACCGCGAGAATCACTGCCCGGTTCGGGCTAAACACTGACCGTTGTCGAGTACGGCTGCAGGCTCAGCCGGATCCCATCCTGAGCCAAGCGCTCCCGCAGCAGGCGCTTCAGCTGCATGCGAGGGATCTTCACCAACTCCGCCTTCCCCTCCTCGTACTCGTCAGCATACTTCGCCGGTTCCACTGAGACGGTAGCCTGCTCCTTCCTGGCTTCCTCCTCGCATCGGCAAGGATCTCTGGCGGCGGCGGCTTCCTCCAAAGTGAAGTAAACGGCTGCTGCACCTTCCTCCCTCAAAGTTCTAACGGAGTGCAGCAACCTCTGACGATGTGCCGGGTTGAGGACTCCGATCGCGTCCAGATCGGGCTCGCCGACTTGCTTGCATATTTCCAAGTCGTCATAGCCGTTGTCGATAAAACTCTCCGCGTACTGGCCCAAGTGGAGAGATCGCAGCCACTCGACGACGATGTTACCGGTCGCGGACGAGGCCATGTCGCGTCAGGCGTCGCGCATCACAGGCGTGCTCGCGGCGCGGCGGACGGCGAGTAACTGGCGGCATCGTTCCCCTTCTCCCCGCTTTCCCCTCCTAACCGCGGTCGCCGCCCCTAGTCCACCGAGCTTTTGCTTTTTGACATTTTGTACTATAATCGCTTCAAAGTTCAATTCGAAGGTGCGCATAACACCGATTAACACCACGTGTTGCCTATTAATAGATTGATTGTTGTTTGTTTTTTTTTTCACAAAAATGTTTACGTTAGTTACGTTCGAGATCATTAATGAATATTCGGGTTGTTTTTTCACCGTCTGTTCTATTGATGAGTCTCATCAAGTGTGTTTGTTAAAGAAATAAATAAAAACTCATAAAGGCAATATGAGAGAGCAGCGGGTGGTGATCGCTGTGTGATTTATAAGTAGGTTTGTACAGAAATTAATCCTGGAAGCTTTTACTATTATGAACCTGACTAATAGGAACTCGATAAATCGTTTTATAAGTTCCATTGCAAATCGGAAAGTAAATTAATTACACGGGAGATTTATTAATTTATGTGACTATGCGGGGTCAATAAGTTTTATTGGATTTTATCGATGAAGATAGCATTTTAATGAAATGAATTTAATCAACGTCCAATCGAAACTCTATCCAGTGACTTCTCGGTGTGTAAGTAGTCCCAATAATTAATTTTCAACGCTCAGGTTATCATGAGAATAAATATTTATTTTAATTAACAATTATAAGTAGGTAAATGAACGGCAGCACATCAGGTACCATTTGAAGATTTGATGATTTAAAAAGGCATTTTATTTCTGATTAAATTCATATTTACACTTTTTACTACGGTATCTGGCAAAGATATTAAATTGTAATGGTAGCTCAAGCATGAAAAAAGCCATATTTTAATACTTTAGCTGTACCGTATGAAGAAAACCTTAACCCAAATGTACTAGTAACCCGTAATATTTCTTTCAATTTTAAATACCTTCATCGTCATGATCGTCTTCCTGTCTTCCACCATCAGTTCATCACTTAAAGTAATTAAATTTTAAGAATGTAATATATCTTAATGAGTGCTCTTACCATGCTGATAGCTTTTAAATTCAAATTCCTTTATTTTAGGTTACTAAGACCCATAATAGTAACTACTGTGACACACAGTACAAAATTAAATTGTATAAATAACATTGAATTTTTTTATCTACTTTTAACAAGAACTTTCATTGCGTATCTTTTTAACCTAACAAGCATTTTCATTGCATTTCATTTCCACGATACGCTTCCTTACATCAATTTAAAAATGGAATCCGGTAGCAGCAATATTCGCTAAGCCCAGATAGGCTAGATCACTAGATTACCCGACCCAGTTTCCCGTTCACTCGACGAAGTGTATTAATTAATGGAAGAGCCATATTTGCCACCTAATTTAATATTATAATATTAGGTTGTATGTTGGTTCGAATCTGAACACGTATGGATAAGTAGACTGGATACTTGATACTTGATAATTTGATCGCCATAACGTCGTCGAATCATATAGGAATATCAAGTTCATAAATAAAATACAATTTGATCCATTCAAATTGAATTATTATGTCATTTCCGAGTACTTCAGTGCCTCAATTCTATAACTGCAATTAAAATTTCGAGAACCTTGTGTAAATATCTTCATTTTTCAATTCGAAGATATCTAAATGAAAACATGTTTTATATCATTTTAGTTATTTATTTTTAATGTATTCCTTCCATAAAAGCTCCGATATAATCATTTTGATCAAAAATATTATTACTAACAAGAAAAATGCATGTATTTTTTTCGGCTCGAAACGGCTGGAAACTTCGTCATTTTGAATTTATTTATTTAAGTGACGCTTCCAGCGCATTATTTTTCCGTTCTGATATCATGTAACAAAAGTGTACCGGCCCATGAAATTATGTTAGAATCTGCTCTTCAATATTGCATTGTGATTTTGTAAAATAGACGTTTCGCTTAATTTATTTATTTATTTAAACTTTATTGCACAATATATATTTTTTTACAAAAAGTGGACGTGATTCCTTACGGCATTCTCTACCAGTCATACTTCAACTGTTATTGACTTCTATATAAATTGATCCAGCGTTGCTGTTTTCCGCATTTGTTCGTACTATTTGGCCAGACTGGAAAATAATTTATTAAATTTTAGTAAGCATTAACACATTTTCACAAGAATTTAACACCTTGTTTTATTTATCTGTTACTAGGTTATTTACCATATTAGGCTATTAATATTTGCGCGATGTGTTACAATAAAAAAATAAAAACTGATATTTTAAGTTCTCATAAGAAATCTATACAATTAAGCAGACCAGCGGGTCTAAAACGGCCGCATTTGATGTTTCATATTTTATTCACAATATGTTTCATTTTTAAAATCTTAAAATGACAAGTTAATTGATGAATCATAAAATGAACATTAAACATTTAATTTTTGTAATTCATCTAATTTGACAGTTTTGTACGGGAATGCATAATATGGCGCACATAAGATGAAATGGAGAATTCATAATTTATGTCAAATTGGAGAATTGTTAGAAGTTAGTATATGACCAACATTTTACCTTCATATTCTCAGTTTGACTGGATGTTGCTGAGTGTTTTGTGTTTTAACCGTAAATATTGTGCATTTCTGGGACAACAGCAGACTTAGGACTGTACAACAACTTTTGAAAGGCCTTTTGACTCCGAGTTCGTAGGACTATATAAGATTGAATAAAAGTTTGGTTCCTAATCTTATAGAGGGGTTAATGCCCTATATTTCTAGTAAAGAAGGCTTATCAGCTGAGTCTAAAGTAAGCACGTAATAAGTACCTACATAAAATAATTATGTTTATTGGTTTTATGGTAACTTACCACATTAGTCAACAGAATACTATTTGGTTTTTAGGTTTTGACTGCTCAAAGTTTTTATGCATCTGGGTCTTATCAAAGATTTATAGGAGCTAGTATAATATATTATGTCCTTACTTAGTTACCATAAAAAGATTCTAGTAAAAGTTTAAGAGTTTGAAAATATTGCATTACCTATCTAATGACAACGTTATTGTTGGCTAAATATTTTAAATCAATGTTTACTTGTCCAATTGTAATAATTTTACATTTATTACTACTTACAGTAAATAAAAAAAATATCTTAATTTGCACTCTGCTTACTACTAAACATACAATCACAAGTAAAACATTATCCTTTTTAGATCTGGTGGTAGATTGCTAGAATAGACGACCACTTTGGCGTAATGGTCAAGAAGTTGACTATTAACCAAGAGGTCGCGGGTTCAATCCCCGCACTGTACAAACATTTGTGTGCATGAACATATCTGTTTGTACTGGTCTGGGTGTTATATGTATTTATTTAAGTTTAATTGTAATGCCACTGTTGATTCTGATATATGTAACACAAGTTTACCCTCTAGTTTTATAATATTGCACGCTCATCTGTTTTGATTGTATGTAATTTTTGTAAACTGTTTTCTCGGTAAGTGAATTTCTTTTTAATTCTTATGAGAAATAAATATCTTTTAACCTAACAAGTGCCTTAGCTACTTACCACGGAGTCAGTTCAATGTATGTAATGTATTTATTTACAAAAAAAAAAGTATTTAAGTATGTTTATCCGTTGTCTAGTACCCATAACACAAGCCTCGTAGCTTACTTTGGGACTAGAGAATTGGTGTGATTGTTGTGAAATATTTATTATTATTTATTATTATTATAATGTTGTTGTATATTTATTTATTGCTAAAATTCATATTTAATACATCAATTTGTCTCAAAACCAGTAACATCAGCTCCAAAAATCGAACTAAACTTCTAACAAGCAAATCACTAATTTAATTCGTACCTTTCCACAATAAACAAATTTGGAACTAGTCGGCCCGCATCACCGGGCTGGCTTTATGCAAACTTAAATTCGCTTCTAGTTTCGCGGAATGAGATAAAACAGGGCCCAAGAAGTTAAATGAGTAACAGCTTGAGCCAAAAGTAAACTTTGTGCCACTTTGTGGGCTATTAAGTTGGAGTACACACGTGCCGGTGTGCTTTACTGAACTAATTTTAAATTGTTAGATATGGTAAAGACTTTTTGGAATCATTGTTTGTTTTATGACAATGTTTCGTTTGGTTTGAGACGTTGGTTCTGACTGATACTGACATTTTAGAGTAAATCTGTAAAAAGCTCTGGTTTCTTATTAACTATATTTGGATAAAAGCTTTTCCGTACGTAAAAAACTGAAACTCTTTATTTCTTATTGTGTTAAATGGTCTCACACCACAGGGATTAAAATTTAAATTATCTTTCATCAAAGAATTAAATGAACCATATTTTTAAAATTAAAACTTAGAAAACGGTTCTAATACCTATGTAACTTTTGTTCAGTAAGTTAGTTCCTAAACCTAGTTCATCTTACGCTTTACAGTAAAGAATCAGGTTACACGCCTGGTTGGTTCACACTCTGTCAAAAGCATGTCGCGGTGACAGAAAGTCGCAGATGTGGCCTGACCCTTAGATCTCCAAATTAAACTAAAGATCACAGAATATAATGTAGGCAAACTAGAAGTTGTTAACAAATGGGCCAAGAAATTGCCTAAAGTGCAGTCGACTGAATGCGTTGAAGCGATGGTACAGGCAATGGGATAGGATCTAAATGGGTCGAGTGCATAGGAAACATTGAGAGGAACCAATAAGCAAATTTGCATTCAAGTTAATCTTACGCTTGACGCATACAGGTAACAATATCGGCCTTTAAAAAGAGATTGCCTACACTTTTCTTTCATTTTAGTTTTATTTTTTACTTAGTCCTAGTCCTGTGTAAATTTTCAAGTGTAGTATATAAGCCAAGTAAATATTTTTTCTTTCTTTCTTTAGATGAACTTGAACAGTTTTTAAGTCTTGTCGAAATATGTGAAAACTAGTGACAAAAAAATTATGATGATGATAAATCAAGTCTAGTAATTATGAAAATCCAACTACACAACAATGTTTTATCACAAACAAGAATTTTGAAAATGTACGTTATTATTTTGTGAATTGTATTTAAAAAATCTATGTTTCTATGTTATAAACAAAACTGTTGGTTGTGGACTTTTGATGATGCATGTAATTCGTGCCTACCGCAATAAACTTAAGTTTAAATGCAGCTTAAATGCAACACGGGCGGTTTACCCCGGTTACAGTATAAACAATATATGTCGTATATAAATAAAGAAAACTTCCCTTTAAATTGATACAAGAATTTTATTAACTGAATTTGGATTGGCATTAGCCTCTGCACCCTTGATTACAAGTCTTTAGTTCAGTTTCAATTTTGAAGGAAAGCAGATCCGTGTAATTGGGTAAATTATTACGTCTTTAAATTTCAGATATACTTATATTTTACTTAGAAGGAGTATTTGCATCGTTAGCAAATAAAGAAAACTTCCCTTTAAATTGGTACAAGACATTTCTTAACTGAATTTGGATTGACATTAGCCTCTGCGCTCTTGATTACAAGTCTTTAGTTCAGTACCAATTTTTTAAGGAAAGCAGGTCCGTGTAATTGGGAAAATTATTGCGTCTTTAAGATTTCAGATATACTTATATTTTACTAAGAAGTATTTGCATGAGAAAATTATTTGACCTTCGAGCGAGCTTGTCTGGAGGCACATTATACAGGGTGGCGAGGACAATACGACAGTTGATTTTTGTCTGTTACGCTTTCACGTCTTAACTACTGAACAGATTTCGATGAAATTTCGGAACACATGGTCGTCAACATCCTATATACAGTTGTGGTCATATAATTAAGAACGATTTGAAGTTCTAGAAGTTTTTTATTTAAATCATGTCATACACTTAAATGTGTATCTTCTGGGAGGCAACTAGTTATGTTATAAAATAGCCACATTAATAGAGCAACGTGCACTATGAATAAAGAATAAAATCACTAAGTATTTTTTTTACATTTTTTTTTTTTACCAAAGTAACACATTCAAATAGTACTGAAGCTGGACAAATAATTAAGAACGATTTATTTAACTGCTCGGGAATTGTTTTGTATGTCACTTACATTACCACAGACACAAATTCAATTGTCGTATTGAGGTCGCCACCTTGTATAGTATGAGACTATACGACTTAGATAAGTGAGGGTCCTGTGGTTGTGATGTACTGGTCAACCTGTGATCCTTTAGCAGCGTTTTCCTCACCAGTCTCCCTGCATTAATATTTTTGTCGTGACTTGCAACGTTAGAAAACTAACGTGAAGATAGGTTAAATAGTAAGAAAGTAAAATTAAATTAAAGAAAGATCCCACCTGAAACAAAACAGACAAACTTAAACCAACAGGAAGGAAAAAGGCGTCACATCGCAATGGAGCCCACAATCCGTCAATTTGGTCTTCTTACTCATATATCCTGCATACAATCTCTGCTGGACAGCACCAAAACCATCCGCCCATCTGCTTGTTACGTTAATTAGGTCTACTGCTGAAAGAAAAGATCACACCCGGTTTAGGGGTTATGTTTTTACAAATATGCCTGAAATACGGAAATACACGACAGGATACAAAATACCTCTTTGTTTGTTCCGCCTCCTTAAAAACGTCTTCCAGCGTCAGTCGATTACATCGGCGACGCTGGCACATTCTTTTTTTTTTCACAAGAAAGCTATGAATTAAATTCAGTGTAAATTATGAATAAGTAATTAGACACTAAATATAATAAAACTGTCAATCAATAAATCGATTTATATAAAAGTCCTCCTGGCCGATTTCGACCACGGCGCGGCCAATCTCAACCGAGATCAGCCAACTACGCAGGAGATATAATAGTGCACAAGTGTGAGCGCAATACACAGGTTCACTCACTGTTCCATCACTCTCTAAGTTCGGTGAGACGGCAATCCGACATGACCGCAAAGAGATCAGGCGCAGGACCAACGTCTTAACGTGCTTTCCGAGGCACGGGGGTGTAACACCGCAAACTTCGACTCCAAGCTGTTTTTGAGAAATTCATGACAGAAAATCTCAGAAACAATTTAGGCTCGACCTGGGATTCGAACCCGGGACCTCTCGGATGTAAGGCAGAAACTTTGCGACTACACCAACGAGGCAGTCAATTAACGAAGACGACGATTAACGAAAAACTAAAAATCGATTAACGACGACACGCGAACTATTAAAAATAGACAAAGGTCAAGTTAAGACTAACACAAAATACCTGAGGGAAACGCTAGATGTCGCTAGTGGTAACAAAGCTTTTGTCAAACCCTACTACAATAACAAAGGCGAAAAATGTAACGTTACATAACGTCTTCTTTATTTTCAAATAAGGAATATGCAAAACGTACTTGCACTACGCCAGGGAGCACTGATAACGGCTGATACCACGATAAGCCTTGGAGCCTTCAAATGTGGATTAAGCCAGTCTTTTGTATGGTGCTTTCGTACGCTCGCTTATCTGATTTCTTCAGGGAAAAATTGGGAGAGATTTCGCTCTTTTTTCATACTTTAGAAATCGGGATTAAGATAGAATGTAGTTGCTTCAAGATAAGGTTTTTTTTTTAATAATTTAGAAATTCAATTGATACCAAACAACTAACTTTTGCATTTATTGTTAGTATAACAAATAAAGCACAGCTTAAATCAAACATAATCAGTGGTGTTGTAAAACTTACCTCTTTATAATGAGACTCCTACAAATCACAGCTCAAGTAAACACCGTTACCTCTACTCACCAACTGCACATCCGAAAATCACCACAATAAAAATGTACATTTCCAGTACATCATTTCGGAAGTCCAATTTCCATAACCGTGGAGAGGAACGGATTAATGGAGCACAAGATTGCGAGTCGCCCTCCGAAAACGTTTTTATTTATATAACTATTTCCTTTCAGAACATTTTGGGGGCTTGTTGACCAGAACCAGCGATAGTTTATAGTTAATGTCTTGAAATTTTGTGAAGGCTATCATGCAGTCTGCACGTCGGCCACAAGGTCCGTTGTTTTGCTGGCGACTCGGAGTCGGCACGCTTACTGCATGCATTCGGCTCGCTGTAAGCACGCCGATAGGGCGCTAAGGACGCGTCCAGCGAGTTGAAATGTAGTTGAGAGGTAAGCGCGCTGATTGCGCGTTTGGATTTTGGTATTTATATTTTGAAAAATCTATTGTACGATCCACAGCTTAATGCTCTAATTTGAGCGGCAAGTAAAGTGCTGGGTTAGATCCGTGCAGGTGTGGTGATGTGCGATGATAATCTTTAGAGTTGCCTTTGAGTTTTAAAGGTCATCGCTTCGTCAGGCACGCTCTACCGGCTCGGCATCGACACAGCAGCAGCATGGCGTCGCCTCGAACTCAGTTTATGGCGAGCCGCAAGCGCACCGGCCGAGAGGTGCAAGCCCGCAGTCTGCACGTCCCACAAGGTCTGTTGTTTTCCTGGCGACTCGGATTCGGCGCGCTCACTGCGCAAATTCGGCTCTTAATACTACTCTATAAACTTTTTAATAATAACAAAGAACTACTAAACTTTTATTGAGCAACAAAACAAAAACCCATCAAAATATGCAAACAGCCGCATAAATGCAAACTACGGACCCTCGGCGAAACGGGCGTCACTAAAATATTTTCCTCCGTTGATTTCTTGAAAACGGCTAATATATCCGTCCCGAAATCAGTGGTGCCCTTAGGATGTAGATAAATGCCTGTCGTATCCCGTCCTGACACTTTCGTGGGGCTCCAGAGCGAGTAATGACCTCGTACGGGCCTTTCAACTATTTTGTGTCCATTTGGGTCAATTGGACTTTGCCTTTATGCATAGCCGGCTTGAAAGCTTTTTTTCTTAGCCACTGGGAGTATTGCGTAGAAGTTTCCTGCGTCATATGATTATATCAATTAATCCTCATTTACATTGTAATCGTTATAAAATATTTCGATTATCATTGATAAAAAAAAGTTACTTTAATATTTGTTATGAATATATTGCATTCTATTATGCAAACGCTGGCATTCGAATAACATAAAGTCGATTGATTGACTGCCTGTGCCTTTCCAGTCCAATTTTCATTAGGCTCACCTGAAAATTTGATAAGATTTTGCATTTTTGACAGAGCTAAAATTGTGCTCGTTGACACCTTAATCTTAAACAACAAATAGTCGAACTCCAAAGAAATGTTTTCTTGCTAAAAGTCACAAAAAGACTTGGTGCAAAACTGTATTTTACACGGCTGTCTCACTCGCCAATCCTCATTCTACGTGAGCAGCTTGTGGGTTGATTATACGCAAAAACAGTACGGCGCCTTACGTGTCCAGTAGGTACAACAATGTATTCAGAGGTGCTGTTTATTTATTTTATTTTATTTAAAACTATCGCACAAGAAATGTACAAAGGGTGGACTTAATGCTGAAAGCATTTTCTGACAGTCAACCTCAAGGTCATGCTGTTGGGGCTGCCTCGCTTCTGTAGCGCATCGGGGATGTTCGCTGAAGCGCGCGTGGATGGTTTTAATACAACCATGCGCAAGCGGTGCACATCCCTGGTGCGTCGGGTGCGCGTCTGCCCAAAAAGTATCATGCGTGCATTGTATGAACCTTTTTACTGCTAGAACGTGTATCACTGTGACATGATACACTTACTGGCTAATACTAAAGTTTTAATTTAATAGTGACATAAAATTTAGTGTGACATGAACTTTGTTATTTGACTGAAATAAATAAATTATTACTATCGAATACACGCTTAGTAGCACCCAAGAGAACATCACTACCACGATCTAATCCTTACTGTTCGTAACAGTTTATGGTGTGCTGTAAAAAGGCTATTATTGTCTCGCTAATCGTCCGGATTGCGACCAAAGGTCATCACTATCTTTAGCTGTTTGTTTATTGGGTCAATCGTGTTGTTTATTGTAATGGCGAACAGGGAATAAAGTGGTAATGAGTGTTTTCAGACTATCATTGGATGTTTAGCAGTAACTATTACCAGAGCTGACTTTGAGTGATTTTTGTCGTTTCTCATAGTAGAATAAGATGCAACCGAGATGAGGATTTATAATAAAAACTATATCGATATCTGTAACACAAGTGATTTAGCTACTTACCACGGAGTCAGATCAATGTATGTGATGTTGTTGTATATTTATTATTACCTCTTTAAAAAACCAGGTCACGTTCACGCAATCTGGTTTCGTGACAAAAAAAATACTTTCTTCCTAGAGTTATTCCCTGATATAATTACCAAATATACATTGAAGTAGGTACCATATACTGACATCAAATTCCTACAAATCTGTGCTTACAGACTACTTTCAACGAGTCTTTGATATAAAAATAAACTGACGCTACCAAAAAGAATATCAACTCCATATTATAGTTATATAAGCCGCTGCTTGAAATAACGTTATCCTTTTTACAGTGATAATAATCTTTAGAAAATGTTGTCATTGTGCAAGTAGGAAGTAATATGCTGGACTCATTTCTGGATCCACGGTCTACGATAGCTAGGCTACTTGGGTCCATTGTTAGGGTTTCAGCATTTTATTTCAGGAAAACTGCGCTGTTAAAGCTCTTTACAGTAGAGTAAATAATGTTATCTTTTTCAATTGTTGGTGGCACAAAATAGTTATCAGGCACTTCTTACAAAAAAATTGCAGCAAAACTTTTTTTAATAATAACTAGCGGACCCTGTAGACGTTGTACTCTGAGGAATATTATTAAAAAAAAAGAATTGGCCAAATTGATCCAGGCGTTTTTGAGTTATGCAATTCAACATATTTTGCGATTCATTTTTATACATATTTTAAAAGATGCATGATGTAAACTTAGCATCAAACATATTTAGATTCTTTAATAAAAAAAACACGGGTTGCACTCCGGGAGTGCCGGCAGAAGTGAAAACTTGATTATTAACGTTGTGCATTTTTGATTTATTTGAACCGTCTTACGGTTTTTCGATCAGCATCACGTGACCTCACGCGAGTTTCACAGTTTCTACCCATGCCACAAAAGTGCTCAACGCCGCTAAAGAAGTTTTCACTTCAAAAATAAGAAAAGTTATAAGCCTGTCCCACTATTTTCCAGAATTAAGTTATGTCGTAATTAATCTAGAATTTTAGGAACTTGATACTTTTGAGCTTTATTTAAGGAGATATTGATTGATTCACTTCACAATTGGTTAAATATCACAAACACGGTAGATGATGCCGATCAACACCAATTTACTTGCGTAAATTGTCAAGCTCAACTTTACCACGCTACCTCGCTCCATACTGTGTTCCTCCTTTATTCAACTGGGATTCTCTTATCTCTGTTATTTTAAAGACACCAACCCTTGTTGAGCTGAACAGAAAAGGCCCGCGTTAAAATAACAACAGGGAACTGCGGAATAAAAATTGTTCTGTAGTAATTCGCGACAAAATTTGTGGTAATGAAGATTTGTGGACGCGAGCGCGCGCCTTAAAATTAAGAACGAAATTACGGAATAATCCTAATTAGGATGCTGAATTTGTTGCTCGTGAAATTGTCTTGTGATTGAGTTAATTGTAAAACTTATTTTTAGAAGGCACTTTCCAGAATCATGCCGTTAATTATAAAATTGATGAAATATGCTGACTAAGTTTCATAGCAAAGCGCAATCTTCTAATCAAACACGAGTAATTAAGCATATTACGAGTACATGAGGAAAACAGCAATGCATGCAATTTTTTTGTATTAATTTTTACGTGCAAATTTTTGATTACAACATCATCACCAATCACTAAACTATTTTAACAAATTTCCGATACCATACCCTTAAATTGATCTATCGAAATGCCGAAACGTTTCAGTTCAGATCACTTTTAGTGCAGTCGGGTAAATGTCAGTGCTCGCGTCATAGACACAGTCCGGACACTCTGATGACCGGCCTTCCGACCCCTGGGGTAGCCTAGGGCAGTCTGTGTGTTATCGATAAGTCATCCAACAAGACATGTAGGTCTGCAAAATATAACCTATCCGTCTAAACATGCAAAACGGATAGAAAGCATGCATCGAGCTTATAAAATAAATATAGCAGTATATCAATACCAGTATAGCGATACTGTGGTAATTTTGTAGTTAGAAAGCTAAGGTTTAAGCTTTTAAAAGCACTAAATGTACTTTTTTTCATCATAATAAAATGTTTTATTATGCGAATGTTACGTAGTAGGTATCTAGTTGCAATAAGTAACATGGCGGGGGTCGCTACTCGGGGGGTAGATGCTATTGGGCTACAAACAGCCCCCTTCGTAGTATCATAATTTGCAGCTTGAGCTGCTGTATAATATTTTTTTTAAAACCTGATAAGTTAAATTCTATTATGTAAAAATGCCGTTAAAAACAAAACAACGCGCTTACTCTTCATTAATTGTATTGTACAGGTTGTTTCTTTTAGGGTGTCAAGCCGGTGCGGGGTGATAGCTGAGTACCATACCTATCGATTTAACCATCATCTATATTCATAGATTTTTTGTAGTTTTCGTGTAATAATTAATTTCATATTTTTTATCTAGCTATCACCCCGCACCAGCTCGACAACTTACAAAAAAACCATGTATAATTACTAAGTGTGTAAATATTTCATAGTTTCAAGTTATTGTTTATTAATTAGTAGCTAACAAAAAGGAATATGAGCTCTTTCTTACCTAAAATACAGGTTTAACCTAGTTCAGTCAAAGACAGTCTTCTATTTCTATGTGTATTATATATAAATCTTTTTACGTGTAACTTTTGTTCACTAAGACTGTTTTTTTTTTTATTTTTACACTTTTGTGTCTGGCATGGAGCTGGTATAACAGAAATGTACGGACCTAAACCAGTAAATTTCCAGAAAAATCTAATTATATTATCGGTGTAGTTTGGTTTGGGAGTGTGATTTTTGTGAAAGAGTGTCATGCGAGTGAGGTGCTAGAAGTATGATAATTATAATTAAAATTCAAGCCTTGATAAAATAATTCGTGAAGCTATGTGGAAATGAAGATCCGTATCCGTATCCGCAGATCTTGACACCAGATATTCGTATGCGCGGATATATATTTTTAACGATTTGACTCATACAGTGACTTCAGTCAACTGATCTTTTGAATTTTCCCATTGATTGGTTACAATGAGATTACGTTTTACCCTTAATATTATAAAATCGATGTTTCAACATCGACATCGAACAACACTAGACTACAGCAATGCGGACAATCCGGGACGTGGACAAATGTGCCCGGCGAGTCGCCGTGACACGTTCATTGAGCTTTCATTTGGGCAATTTTCGACTAAATCCCGCCCAATCGGATGCTGCCGTTGCGTCCTGTTCGCTACAATATAGACTGAAGTTTAAAACGAAACAAGAAATTATGTTTTTCTGCAGTAACTTTTTGGTGCGGGAATGCCTTCCTTAAACGTCACTTTTCTACAGTAATAACTTAGTTCGAAAATAATTTAATTTACAAAAGTTAAGTTGGAGGAATTATAAGCGATGTATTAATAATTGTTTGCAAAGAGGGATTTTTTATTATTTATTCGTTAAGATTTTTTATGTTGAGTTTTTTCAGAAAAATATTGAAAACAAAAAAGCGAAGTCTCTTCCACTCGTTTTACGTACAAAAAAATTTGAAAAGTCAAATGGTAGGCAAAGCGGGCAGATCACGTAACGTGACGAAAAATAATAAAAACACTGTATTTCCTTCAAACATTCCCAATCGCGAACCACTTGAAATATTCTGGCGAGTCGCTGAAAGATATGTAGGTCAAAATATGTAGAAATAACGTTACGTGAGATTCACAAAGGAAGTTGCAACAATGTTTCCTGAAATCTTGTTTCAGAGACAGACTGTTACTTTAGATTTGTACATCCAATTTTATTATTTTGATAGATTCGAATCCTTCTAATTTAAATTACCAATATGTCTCTATAAAGCTATGGTAATAATAAGTGTCGTTATTGAATTTAAATTGGTCTTCGTATATTTTGACAGAACTTAAACATTATTCTATTTAACGTTAAGATGTTGGTATTTTCTAAAACTAAGCGTTTCATGGCTACTTACCTACTTTAAGTTATTTTAAAGAAATCCATTTATAAACACCATACACTTGGATATTATCGTCTCACAAATGGCACATCATTTTTCTAGGGACGGAACTTTATCAAACATTGGACGACCGAACATGATTATAAGAGAACGTGTTCTGAATGAACCGAACTTCAAAGCGAGCAGAAAAAGCGCTTTGATTTTGTCAAAAAGTGTTCTTGTTACTAAAAAGCATCGTTATAAGTTGAGGGGAGGGCGTTGTGTAAATTATCTGTGTTGTCTTACCCCACTTTCTTTTTTTCGTAACGATTGAGCTTGTTATGGAAACACAAAGCCCGCGCTTGAAATGGAGAATACCCTATTTCAGATCACATGACTCGTCATTTTTATCTAGCTGACTATGCCTTGTGTGAGGCCCATAACATAACTCTTTTAGAGCGTTTGGCAGCTAATTTAATACATCGCGGTACCTCGATCACCTTTCTGAAACCGTCATTCGTTGTAAGATGTGTGCCTTTGATTCATACAAGCAATACTTACTTATTATTTCCTTCATATTCAATGCACTAAAATTGTTTACTTATCCTGCATTGTTCCACAAATATGATTTTATTGATAGAGACCGCAAAGACAAGTAAGAAGGTATTAATCGGCAATAGTTTGAATAACTTTCTAAGTAACATTTAGCACCTTAAGTTTCCGCACTAAGCCGGGATAGTGCCAAGGCTGAATTTACAGGTCAGAGTTTTCATTGTTCATAAATCCTATTTAGCCCCATAATCTGGGTGATTCTGTCGGTAGTAAATCGAAACGCGATCGCCAATAAAAATCACCTGATTTACGGGAGCGAACTGTGACTTTTCACCTTTTCGTTTTATATTGGTGCCTATTAAAATATTATTATTTTAAACTTTGACCAGTCTTATAAACAAGATTGGCAAGATTAATTGAACTTACTACCTAAGGTTAGTGATAACCATGAACATAATACGCTAACATTGACTGACTTATAATTTTCTGACATTGTCTGTTTTCGAATTCGAATCCTTATATGCAGTGAGCCCATGGTGGCAAGCTTAAGTTCGCTCGCCAAAAAGAGAAGAAGAAGAAGAAGGACCTTACATGAAAGCTTAGATGTATCACAAATTCTCCTAAAATAAATCGTACGGTAAGATAGGAACAGATAAATTCTGTGATTAACCTACCAAAGATAGCCATAATGGCTATCTTTGGTAGTTTAAAAAACGGACCAGCTCCGTAACACTAAGTCTGAAAATTTCTCTAATCTAAATCTATCCTTGTTCGAAGCCTTGGGTAAGTTTAGTCCTAATTTATGCATGCCTGGCATACTCTGGCGTGTTAAATGATTAATACAGAAGCCCAAACAGAAAGTTAGAATTACCCGCATAGCTGTAATGTGCGTTGCGTAACGCCAGCCATGAAAATAGTATTTACAAGGGGAAATACTTACGCTATTAAAACATGCGACTGAATTTATTTGGCTATTGACGACCAAAGGGTTCCGTAGTTATAAACGTCACGGATTAATACAGTCGGTTGAAATAATTTAAGTATGTAATTAAGTTATAATTAAAATACTTTTTTGAAAATAAAATTCCAAGCATTGATGAAGTGAATACGGACAACGCATTGGGAAAGCAGCATTTGCCAATTTGCCAATTTCTGGTCAAAAATTCATATTTTAAACCGAAATTATTTAAGATCTGATATATATTAATATTAATGCAGCATATATATTTAAGGTCAAAAGATTACTTTGTTTTTCTCCTGAGATATAACGACGATAAATAATTGTTGTAAACAAATAAAACTGTGTATTTGTTTATCTGCAACTTCAGAGTCATGTCTAGATTAAATAAGCTTCTACGATTTAATAAGCTAGCGAAATCTTGTTTAATTCAGTACCTTCTCTTGCATTTAGTTTTCATACACGTTATTGCTGCGGACTGTACATACTACTACACTAAAAGCACGCGTTTGCGTGCCACCAAATTTTTATTTTCGCAGCCTCTCGCTCCACTAACCTTATTTGTTGCCACACACATCCCCATATTCCGCATTACCACTTCAAATCTCAACTCTATACATTTCCATTATACGGTTGAAAAGGTTCGCATACGAAGGGTTGGACCTTGTTGGTTTTTATTGCGAACTGTCACGTAACGATCCCAGGTGAGGAATGCTTTTACATGGAAAACAGAGGATTGCTTGACGCTTGCTTTAATGCTAAAAAAGAAACATTAACCGACCAAGTTAGTTTTAGCTTCACTCTTCCCTCTTTTCACTGGAATTTCGACCGTAACACATTGTAAATGGAGGTGTTAAATAAAAGTTTGGTGCATTAAAATGATGGTTCCCACGTATTTTAGTAACGCAGCCTGTGAAACGACAATAGAACATGCGATTACGGCGTTCTTGAGTTAATTACTTAATTAAATTGCCTTACTCCATGACTTACACGATATAAATGAAGTAATTTGATTTACAATTGATAGCAACACTGGTCGGTGTGTTGTTGTTATTCGGGGAATGCATTAAATGGCTTAGCTTGGTTCTGAATTTGTTGCATTCTTGCATCTTGTAATGTCATACGTGTACACAAAATGCAAACACATACACATTCTTAACAAAGGGACAAAAAATCCACTTTGATATTTTACTGCATCAGTACAAAAAAAAACTATTTCTAAGGCTGCGTTAGTTAAAATGTATATAGAGTTAGTTAAGTTTCGCTGGGATGTTTCCGCGCTTAACCGCTTATTTGGGCCATTACAGTCTTCTTCTTGGCGTGTCATCTCAGGTTTTAAATTTATATTTTGAGGACTAGTACTGTGTAGTAAAATGAATTGACTACTCTTAAAAAGGCAAACTTTGTAAGGGACATAACTAAAATCCTTTTCCGATGTACCTACAATAACCAAAACTACGGTATCGGAACAATTAAGGAAGATGGTTTCTCTTAGAACACATGGTACGTACTTAGCGCCACACATTAGGGTACCTGCCGTCTAATACATTTACAACACAGGGAACTGTTAACTAGCAAGTTTATTCTGTTTCTACACCGAGGTACTGGGCGAAATGGAAACAAATACAATCAACTCACTATGGTCACACCATCTTCAAACTTACCACCAAGAAATAAGAATCAAACTTTTCCCTCTAATCTGTACAAATTGTGAAAGCATCGGACTTTTTCATTAAAATCTTAAGGTTGACTAGACACGTTACTATTTGTTAGTGTTCATTAAAATCCAGACGCTGTTTCATCCAATTAGAATGCAGAACAGCGAGAATGTCATGCAAGTTTAATGCAGTTAGGAAAACTTTTAAAAAAGTAATTACTTAAGATTTTTACTACGTATTTGTTTAATTTTTAACAGCTAAGAAGTTTTGGAGAAAAAAAGTTGATAGTGATAACTGAAGGCTAAACTGTGCGTTAGTCTTGTGTCCTTTAAACTAACGCATCTGTGTATCAGTTATAATCGCAAACGTTCGCATTGCATCTGTCAATTGTCGAAACTGCATAAGCGCATGTCTTGTGTTCCAACGTTCTGTGGGTTGTACACAGACAACTATCGTTACGTATTCGTAGCACTGAATATTCGTTAAGTTGTCAATATGCATGGGAAACTGTCAATTTCTGACGTTTGGACCATACGATAGTGTTCGTGCTCACCCCACAGTCATACTGTGACCGCGAATCCCGACTTTCAGTGATTTAGTCGCGGCGCTTGGCTGAAACGCTGTCAGTAGCGAGTCACGGCGTAACATTCATTTTAGACAACATCCTCGTACTTTCATAGCCTCGTTGATGTAGTAGAAAAGTTTCTGCCTTACATCCGAGAGGTCCTAGATTCGAATCCCAGGTCGAGCCTAAATTGCTTCTGAGATTTTTTGTCATGAATTTCTCAAAAACAGCTCGGAGTCGGGAGGTTGGCGGTGTCACACCGCCATGCCTCGGAAAGCACGTCTGATCAAGTTAAGCTGTTGGTCCTGCGTCTGATCTCTCTTCGGTCATGTCGGATTGCCGTCTCACCGAACTTTGAGAGTGATGGAACAGTGAGTGCACCTGCGTATTGCGCTCACATTTGTGCACTATAATATCTCCTGCTCATTGGGCTGATCTCTGTTGACATTGGCCGCCTTGGTTGAAATCGGCCAGGAGGACTATTACTTTCATAGCAAGTGGAAAAATATCTAACCGTCACGCTAGCATTTTGAGAAAGATTTTTTACACTTGGTTGAGACCCCCCAGACCCCAGCCAGGTCAGTGTTAGTAATTAATTAGCTTCCGGCAGCTGGGCGTGTTCATCCGTGCAAGCATTTTAAAATGTCATGCCCGCGCGCAGTCAACTGCGAAAAGTCACTGGGTACTTCCGATACGGCTGAGTCACTGGATCCGAGGTGCCTAGGTCAATTGCCTGTAGAATACCAGTGAACACAGAAAATACTACTAATTGTGAATGTGTTTGACATCCAGGTCTACAAGAATAATACTTCCTTTTATAACCCTCTTGCCAGAATGTGTCGCACGTACAATGAATTTGCCAAGAGTAGCAAAGACATGGATATAGATATTTTCAATGGCAATTTCCGTTTGTTCAAGAAAGCTATATCTGACACTATATGCACTGTCGAATAGGCTCACTCAAAATTGTCTAAATTGTTTAATTTAATTTTAGTTAAGTACTTACATCCAAAATAAATTTGTTTCCTTTTTTATCTATTAGTCCCTAACCATGCTGTGTATACAATTCATGGATTATAGTTCCGTTAATTTAATTAAGATTTCTAAGTTGAACAAGAATTAACTTTAATAATACCTTAAATAAAAAATAAATTCTTAATAGGTGCAATTTTCCACCTTACTTATAGGTTATTGTAATCCCATACCGATTATGCTCTTGTTTTTTAGTTTTAAGTAGTAGTATGCATGTGTATTGATTGAGCATGTATTGTACCATTTTCTTATGGTTGTTTACTCAAGAAACTACAAGCCATTTCAAAAATGTATAAGGCCATAAGGGTGCGACGCGATATCACCTTAACTTTTAAATGAAGGTTTTACAAAGAATAGCGAAGATAAGAATATCAGCGAAGACAATTTTCCCTCATGTTCTAACGCAAATAGCTTAAAATCCCAATGAGTGCCCCATCCGATACGAGTAAAAGAATTGACGCGTTCCTTCTTTCGAATGGCTATTTGTACGTGGAATTTTTCGTCGTAGATAACGGACACAGGCAGTCAAGAACAGTTTTTAAATACGTACTTTCTTTTTTAATTTTCGAATAGTGCAAGATTAAAGGGATAGTGCCTAACGTTGTTTAAGAATGAAACCAAACTGCTCAGAGCGCACCTTTTACATAAGTTTAAATTTAACGTTCCTTCATAGTACACGTGACATGATATATAAGCGGTTCACTGTGATTATTATCATAAGCATAAAATCCTTTCATGTCATCAACTTACTCATCGTAACTTACGTTGCAAATACAAAGTCAACTATTTCAATTGCAACAGTTTTGTCACAATATACTGATCAAAAATAAGTAAAAGTAAATCAATACTATCAATATACCAAAGACCAAACAGTTGTAGTACATGTCACACTAAAAGATGTCAGTGTTCGGGCTGTTACTTTCTAGCTATGGGATAACAAAGGGTGGGAATTTATCCCAAATCCCGTTAGCCCAGTTTTGAACACACCTGTTTCAGGGAGATTGTTTCCACTGCACCTTATGGGTGAGGCGTGAGGTGAATGAGAGAAAAGATCGAAGGTCCCGATTAAAGATGGTCGGTACTTAGTCGTTATCTTTTACCGTCTTCACACATGTGAAGTGTAAGAAGAAAACGGCACGTGTCACAGATAAGACTCAGTTTTTTATTGAGATATTACAGCGGGCCTTTTATTTTTTAAGTTTAAAACTCATCATCTACTCCGTAAATCTACTTGAGATTCCTTAACGTGAAAATAAAGATGGCAAACAATAATTAAAGAATCGTGTAGATTGTGTTAACATAAACTTCTGTCTGACTGACTATATTCCACATAAAAAAGAATTAGATATCGAATCCTAGCGTCAAAGTATACCCACTTTAGATATTTATTTCTCAGATCCTCACCCCGCGGCACTTGCCTGAAAATTAATACCTAGTAAGTATATTCTGTGTCTGAAAACTATTATGGAAACCAAAACAAATATACAGTGTTGAGTTACATAAACTGAAGTCACGCTTCAGAGTAACGAACTAATGTCACAACAACCTAATCTATCTAGATTTGTCATGTTTTCAAGATAACATCTCACTTTTTATATTTCACTTTGTTCTCTCCAACGGATTTCATCTCAACATATTTTTGTAGCGAAGTACTACGAATCTTATATTAGTTCTTGTAGGAAATGTTGATTTTCTGTTCTAATAAAATTTATGTACCCAAAAATAATGTTCTGTGTTTTTAAATCAAATGTTAGTGTATTCATATTAAAACATAAAAATATTTTCATAATATCAATGTAAGGTGTCTGTCCGGCTCTTCAGCGGGATATTCATTCGTATACGCGCGGTTTCGGTCCGACGCCGGTGCGGTTCCGGAGTTGTATACCTACACAAGCCATACAACAAATTAAAGTCAAAGAAAGTGATTTGTTTAAATGGAAAGGTTCAAAGTTAATGACAATAATTTACTAGTTGTAAAAAATACAACAACATTCACACTTCGGTTAATCACCATTTCAAATTGATAATAAACGTTTAAGAAAAGCTTTTTTACGAGTACACTGACTTATTTGACTTTGGTGAAGCGGTTTATCTTTAAGTAATGTGTACAACTGTAAAAATCGCAACGTAGAACTAGAACGGAAAATGAGCAATAGCTTATGTTGGGCCTAATTTATTAGTGAATATCATGACAATGAAATAGCTTAAAACTTTTTTTATTTAATCTAAATATATAAAACTTAAAGGTGACTGACTGACTGAATTACTAACATGGTGATCTATCAATGCACAACCCAAACTACTGGACAGCAGGTAGCTACTATAATGTAGGCATCCGCTATGAAGGGATTTCCCGTAATTTTCACGGAAACGGGATATACGCAAACGAATGAAAATGCGGGCGACCGTGACTGATAAATGCAGACGTTCATCTAGTTTTTTTATCACAGATTTTCTTAATGAAATCCTTGTCCTGAAAATAAGGAACACACAACAAAAAGATCATCCAATTTGGTGCAGTCGTTCTGAAGTTATGCGCACCTACATTTCGGCAATACATTTTTATCACGACTGCTTAACTGAAACGAGGAGTAGTGAGTGTGTCGCATCCGCACGTGGGTTGAAATGCTAAAAGTTTCTTTAACCATTTAGGAAGCTATTGCTTCTTCCAGCTTCTTTATTTCTTCGTCCACACCCTTGCGACCCGATTCCTTGAGGAATGACCGCTTCGAACGCAGGTGGCTCTTAGACAAACATGAGACGTCTCATTCTCGACGTGCTCAGGTAAATACACCCCGCACCGTGTCTCAGTCGAATTCGGGAATATTCTCACGTAAGTGAGTAGAAAGGCAAGAAAATGAAGTCATCGATGTGGGCTGGTTGAGTGCTGTGACAAGTTGTGCTTCGAAATTGGGGTAAAAAATTACGCATTGAACCTATGCGTAAGGTTTTGTAGCGGCAGTGGGCCGGCAAAACGGAATTGTTAAACTAAGGCTCAGGTCACACCTATGCATCCTGTAGCTGTGATTTGTGACTATCAGCGATTGAGGCGCGGCCATTGGTAGACTCGCTGCGCTATCATAAAGTCGCAGGGGTAGCATAATTCTAAGCTCTGGTTTTTAATAGCAATGCTCAGCTAACGCCTCGAACGCGAAGATAGTAAATTTTTAGTTCTTATGCTTTTGTTGTCTGATCGACTGTTCATAGTTTAATTTGTTTTTTTTTGAGCTTGCTTAATAAGTATAAAAATAGTGAACATAGTCATCATACATTAAAGCCATGACACAGTTCTTTTGAAACAAAGAGGTACCTTGAATTTATAAATTACTCCTCACTTCTTTAAGATAATCATCGGTATCAATTGTAATCTTCATCCCGCCAAACGGGCCATTAAAATCTAAGCCAGCTCTTGTAAATCTCGCTCTAAAAACTTTATAATCCCCATTTCACGGCTTTGTTCAAAAGGCCGCGACTTTAAGCTCATTAAACTGGGAAAAGAACTTTTAATTAGAGGAAAAATGACTTATGAAACAAAGGGAATGTGTGTCAATTTGGACGAATTACTCACTTTTGAAAGATTTAACAAAGTACAGATAAAGAAGCGAATTTATTCAAAGTGAGATTATTGTGCACGGATTCTAAAGGATTTTACCATCATTTGCTTAATACATGCTGATAGTATCAAAAACATAAGAGAATTGTATCCTAAATGACGTTTTCGTTTTTCAATATGAATTCGATTAACTGCGTTACATTATCGAGAAAATAAAACAAAGTTTGTTAAGTAAAAAATATATCAGTGTGAGTACTGACCCCAAAGTAGGAGAGTTGGCATCCAACTGTTCTGTATCTGCCAAACCACCTTTGGAACTCGTTTTTGTTAAACCTATTTACATTTGTTAACATATTAATGGTGCACTTGCAACTTAAACAAATATTTCTTGTTAACTTTAGGTAGTTGCCTAAAAAGCAGGTACTAACCTTTGTACTAACTTGATGTGCAATTTAAGTTTAAAAGCTGACACTAACGTCAATCAGTTTAATGATATATTTTTTATAAATCGGTGAACTCGCCCCTAAATCTTTTTGTTGGCGGTCATAACACGTAACGATACCCATCCCACGTTTAGGATTTTGCCATATTCTAAGTGTTGCCAGCTCTTGATATCATTGCAAAAAGTTGGTGAAACGACAAAACTAGCTTTATTCCTAGCCGAACACTAATTTCCTTGGCAGACATTTCAAAATTCATAAACAGCTGTTACTGTTTACCCATTTGGACGGCAGAAGCTAAATATTTTATTCGTAAGGCGAATTCTGGAATATTCTGGAACGTTTCTTGAGGAAGAGCCACATTACCCACATCATTTGCTTCGTACAAGCTTCGTAGACTATTTTCCTTTAGAGCGCGCGCCGCGAAATTTTCTAAATAGATTTTGCCTTAGCTACTGCGCTAGAAATAGTTAACGCTTCGAATTTAAACTTTTATAAACACTATTTGCCCCTCAAATAGTGTTTATAAAAGTTTAAATTGTGTCATGTCTTATAAAAACTTAATGAAATCTTATTGAAACTTATTTAAAAATAATCAACTAATAAACATTACAACTGTGCAAATAATAAACCGCTTTAAAATTATTTGTTTTAATTTATACTCGTAACAAACTGAAAAAACTACGAACAAAACGGTACACATGATTATTTGGAATTAAAATTATTGATTGATGTCGCCATAAATAAAGCAATTACCGTTTCGTGTTTCACACGTAGGGAATTACTATTTGCAATCATAATTGAATTTAAAAAATAAAAAAGGCAATGTAAACAGGTGAATTGAAAGTTCTTTATCGGAAGTTTTGCACAGTTGGCTGGCATGGGGGACATGCTTACGCCCTTGGTTACTTGATTATTGCATGAACCTCTTGAGCACAACCATGGATTCTCGACAGGTTCTCTTAATATTGGACCAATATAAAGCAAATTAAGTTGAAAGAATTAACCACGACCGAGAGTAAAACACTAGTGAAACACGAGTAGCCTAAGGAGACATTTAACTATCATTTTCATTTTAGCGTACCTATATTATGAAAAATCTTACTATTGAAATTTAATTTTATTGAAAGATCAGAAATGACTGCATAAAAACTGTCTGAGTTTCAGTTTTGATCAGCTGATTATTTCTGAAAAATAGTGTGATTGGTTTGCCTCGTAACAAAATATTACGACTTGCAGTAAATAAAGTTTCTAATTTGTACATATTTATCTAAAATTCTAATAAATTAAATATCTTTGCAACAAAAAAAATACTGAAAATCGTTAAAAACATAGTGCGCTGTTACCAAGCTGAAAACTGTTCTGGATTCGATTGCCAAAGGATCTTTTCAAATCGAAAACGCGTAGTATCACACCATTCGTGCAAAATTTAATGTCATGCTTCTACAATAAAATTAAATGTACCGTATGAAATTGTTCTATTCCGCGGGTGTGTACCGACCCTATTGTATAATTCACTACTATTTCAGAGTTGCGGTTTACTTTTACATTTCACTGGGCACAAAAAAAGTAATTTAATTTAAATTCGGTATGTAAGTAGGCATGAAATATTTACACAAACAAGACTTATAAGAACTTTTTGAAAGTATGAGTAGAGTATGATACTTCCATATTCGTATTATACTTGCTTCCCTACAGATTTTATGAATCCTGACATAGTATTACTCACAAAATAAAACGTAGGTAAGTAATTAATGGCGATTGAACCGTGAAAGTGAATCTTGTTATGCATACATTTTATTCTTTGTCATGGAGATGGGGTCACTCTTCATCTCCCCATGCCTACAATCAATTTCCCCAGGGATGTATCAATTTATCGAAACCGGAACGCCTGATGAAAAGTTAATGGCAAATGCTTTTGCGTGCGAACAGAGCTGCTGGTAATAACTAGGATTTTGTAATGTGCTTCACTTTCACATTCAAAGTAATATTAGACATAATATAATTACCGGAACATGGATTTCCGAGGACACCGAATATTTTTCTCAGAGCGGTTTTATTATAAAATATCTAATCTAGAGCATTCCCACAATACGGCTTCGTGTAATTGAATTTCTGAGGCGCAACGTGTCTTCAGACTACTCTAGCAAGATAAGGGTCTACACTTTAATAATAAATCGCTCTTATGAGACATCACTTAGCTGTGCCGTGGAAGCATTGAAATTAAGTTTAGAAATAATGAAAAATAGTGAGCGGGGAACGTGATGGGACTTAGGAGCTGAGGATATTCGAGATAACACGGATTCGTACTAGGTTCGTAGCTCCACTTTGAAGGTAACGTGATTTGATTAAAACTAAGTATCTACTTTCTTGTGTTTGTCACACACGCGATAGTTTTGACATTTTCATTGAGAAAATACCTTCGACATGTAGGTACCCAAAGTAAGTACGCATGGAGCTACTCTTGCGCTATCAATTTAATTCTTAAAATGTAAAATTCTGACTCCTTGCTTAGTTATTTGAATCAGCAGTGTGTGGCATATTCTTCTAAAAATCTTTAAGTGCCTTATTGGCGTAGGTAATTCAGAATCTTGCAATAAAAGCCGCGAGTTCGCCGCAAGCGATTTTATATTGAACAACTCTATTTCTTGCGAGGAAATGAAAAAAATAGCCGACATTATCCCGAAGACACGACGTCACTTGAAGCGGTGGTACTGCATAATTTATTAAAATCTTATTAAAAAGTGTCACCGAACAAAAAAGGACGGCTCGGTATTATAAAAGTCCCTATTAGGTCCCTTTAACTTTTAGATTTTGTTGTATCAAGTTTTTTAATTAGGTGCCCCCGCTTGGTTTTGCTTCAGCTGACGGCTTTTGAAATTGTTAGTTTTATTTTGTAGCTGAGTTTATCTCTGTCTTGTTTCAGTCCACCGGTAAAAGATAAGGCTATTCAAGGTAATTCAAACCTCCTGTTTGGATCTGGATATATATCTATATATAACATAGATATATGTATAAATATGTTTATATTATCTAACATTATGGACTTTTCTATTACCTATGTACTTATTTTGATTCGGTTGGTTTCGTTTGAATATGGGTTTGTAGTTTGCTACGAAAACCACATGTAGGTACAATTTTAGCACGTTTATTTTAAAAGTAACTCGGTACATTGCTTAAAGTAAATAAAACATAACTACATACTACTTAATAATGTAGGTATTGTGACATTTCTGTCCCTTTTTGATTACAATCTTATAGTATTACAAGGTTTTAAATAATCGACGAATACTTATATGACCTAGTGTCCATAAAAAAAATGTATGGCACGTTTATTTATAGATTAAGCTTAAGTAATATCACAATGATAAACCCTTGATATATAGGGAGAACTTTCGATAAAGTACGTACTTACATTACTAGCTGTTTCATTACAAGTATTAAGGGCGGTTGTAAACTACATTACTCCGGAACTGCATACCGGAGTGGTGGAAGATCCAGCCATAGTGCGGTCCTACGTCTGTGTAGACCACATAGAAGCGAGGGTCGCACTCCGTATGTCCTGGGGAGACTCCGCACTTAGACAGTACCCCTCGGAGGAACCAGCTCACTTTGTGGTCCATCTGCATCACTGGGACGACTAAACCACCGCCACTATCGCCGTTCCTTGGATTGTTACCTGGATAAAAGACCATGAAATGAGCACCTAAATAATGTGTCTCATTTCTGGAATGAATGCGTCTGGTGAATTTATTGATGCTTAGATATGTATTATGAACTTTCTGCGCTCAATGACTATACTACATTAGCCTTTGGCTATTTCTTGTGAGGTTTTTTTATCTGTTTGGCAACAGGATATAACTTGTCAAACGTCATATTTCCCAATTATTGCATGTGCATGATTGAGTCATCGTTAGGTGAAATAAGTATTATGTTACATATTTTATCACAAAAACATGTATCATTGTGTATTTCAACATAATGTTGGTATTTGTTTTTGCAGTAAACATCTAAAGCGTAGCCTTTCCAAATTCAACCTCCATTTTCCTAACAAAACATTGTTGATTGAGGTAATAGGTAGGTAAGGGCGTAACGCTACGGAGTACGGCCTTTGTCTGGGAGTACCCAAAGTACAAGTTCATGTCTAGCTTGCCCGTCCGCTTGCACGGTCAAGTTTCGAGAACTCTTCTAGAAGGAATGTTTATAGATTTTCATTATAGTGCTGTAAGAAGGAGGTGATCTTACTAGAAGTCGGTCCATATCCAGCGCAAAAGGAGAACTCGTTGAGCAGCTTCCCGTAGATACCAGGAGAGTAATTCACGCAGGTGGTGTCGTTCTGCACCGGAATGTAGGTGGCCCTTAGCACGTCTGATGGATTGTTGTCCACGTCGTGACCAAAGCCGACCACCTGGAGTTGAATATTTAGAAGGGTAAAATAGAGAAGTATGAGAAGAACCCTCGCAGCTAGGTATGGGGCTGATTGCAAAAGGTACCAGCAAGATAGACAGGGCTGACCCTAAATCAGTCATTACTTCTACACTTCCAGCATACTGTCGACTGTCAGTTGTAAGTCGCAGAATATGTTCCCTGGCGGCAACTGTACGAGTATCATCAAAAATTAGAAATTAGGAAGAGTAAATCATGAAGCTCGCAGAATCGAGTTTAAAATCTAAAATAAGTAAAGGAATTTCATTTCAATAGAATGATAACATAAGATTTGAATGTGACTTCGTTCAAACTGATTTTGGGTAAAAAGGAAAAACATGCGGCAAGGTCAACATTTTAAATATTTTACCTACAAACTGGTTCCATGTTTTTATTGTTAATTATAAGGACTTCTCCAGGTATATTTCATTTGTTACAAACTTATGTCACCATTGCAATTATCACATTCTTACCATTCCTTGACGACCGACCAGGTTCTCCTTATCGTAAACCGGACCCCAAACACATATAGGTTGCACGTAGGCCGTATATTTGAAGCTATCTACTTTGAAGATAGCTAGGTCCGAAGTTGCGTCATCTACGTAACTTGGATGCAGTACTACTTCGTTTACCTGCAATTGTAACCATTCGGTTTTTAAACTGTCTCGTTGTATAATCGCTGTATTGCCAATCACTGAGACTAGCTACTGGCTGACTAATATTTGTTTTATAAAATGATACTCACAGGAAGGGATTGTCTACCAATTTGACCAACTTCTTTGTGGTTGCTAATGCCAGCAACAACTACAATCCTATCTGCTGTAACTCTCATACCATCTTTGTAGACACAGTGGCCAGCTGCAAAAAAATAATTGATTGAAATTGTCACCAGTTAATAATAACTATACGAAGAAAAAACCATTTATTGCTCCTGTAGTTCAGTCATGGTATTTAAGGGGCGCGGGAATGCTACATTTATAGTCTGCATTACAATACATAGTGTGGTAGATTGCGTATTGCGTATACGAACATCTTGCGTCCTTTCAAAAAGTAGTGTATTTTTCCAAACCAAAGATATAATGGACAGGCATTATCTTTGGTCCAAACCGAACGATGACTGGGGCCTAGGCCGGGGCGGTTTCTAATCACTACAGTCTGGACGCAAAAGCCTGTTTTGTATGTTTGATATTTCACTCTTGACTGCCTAATTGGTGTAGTAGCAAAGTTTCTGCCTTACATCCGAGAATTCGCGAGTTCGAATCCCAAGTCGAGCCCAAATTGTTTCTGAGATTTTCTGTCATGAATTTCTCAAAAACAGCTCGGAGTCGGGAAGTTGGCGGTGGTACAGCCCTATGCCTCGGAGAGCACGTTAACCCGTTGGTCCTGCGCCTGATCTCTTTCCGGTCATGTCGGATTGCCGTCTCACTGAATTTCGATAGTGATGGACCTGTGTATTGCGCTCACACTTGTGCACTATAATATCTCCTGCGTAGTTGGCGGATCTCTATTGAGATTGATGGCCGCCGTGGTCAAAATCGGCCAGGAGGACTATTATTATTACTATTATTTCACTCTAGAAGACCTTGATTTCCTAACGCAAGCTTCTTCTCGGTCTGGACTTCTAGATAAACCTACCTAGATTAAAGCATTTCATTTGCTTACCTGTGACGACAGCAGTCATGGATATGATATTTCCTCCGCAGTAGTACATTAGTTCATTGGTGACGTTGTCCCTTATAAATATGGCTACGTGCCAAGGCCAGTCGCCAGCCTTAGCTTCGGTTCTTACGGTCACCAGCTCAGTGTGGTCTAACGATCGTCTGCCGCATATGTGTTTCTGATACCTCTCATTATTGTTTTTTGTTACGTGTAGGGATTCCACTGTTTGGGTTTTCTGCAAGGATATCATATCAGCTTATAGCATATGATACAGGAAATAGAATTATTTCCGTAATTTTTTGTGATTCAGATAAATTTAACTTATTTGCAAATTAATATGTAGAACTTAGTTAAGAAATGTTTACCTTAATATCTGCACTGCACAGAGTTACGTTATTCATAGCAAATTTTGTGACGTTAGGCACATCGGTATCATTTTCACCCAAGTCTTCAAGGGCCAGGTAGAACATGAACTGCTTTGGGAGCGGACCATTAGGTCTTATTAGATATCCGTGTCCTTCTTCTAACGACAAAACACTGGAGTTTTGGGACACCTATAAAAGAAGATTGAGGTTCACACTTTACTCAAAAACTCTCCTGAATTTAATTACTTATTAACTTTCGCGTTGCATTATTTAAACTAAGTAAATTAAAATGACTTTAACCAGTACAAACAGATATGTTCATGCACGCAAATATTTGTACAGTGTGGGGATCGAACCCGCGACCTACTGGTTAATAGTCAACTTCTTGACCATTA
Organism: Pyrausta despicata; assembly: GCA_963921415.1. Lineage (NCBI taxonomy): Eukaryota > Metazoa > Arthropoda > Insecta > Lepidoptera > Crambidae > Pyrausta > Pyrausta despicata. Next base: position 11,767,643 of record OY992855.1, on the reverse strand, counting down.
CACCAAAGTGGTCAAAGAACTTCTAAATGCGTGTTTAGACTAAATTTCAGACAATTCATTGGTGCCACGCCAAAACTCGAACAGCCATGCTCGCGTGTCATGCATGTACTATGCCACATACATGACAACTAAATAAACTAGAGTAACTAAGCTATCAGTAAAAACCTTCTTCTAAATGACATAAGTCTACGCCGAGTTACCACCGACAAAACCTTAAAAATCATTAATGAATGCTACCTACATAAAATCCTAATACCTAAATGAAATGTTGAAAATCTTATCCAATTAAGTTTACCTAGATTTACCCTACCCTTTATGCGGATTCTGTTAAGACTCAGATTATTCGATATCATAAGCCCGTCAAACATGTTATGGTATAAATAAAATCTAAATAAAAGCATGAAATAAATTCCGTTTTTGTAACAGCATAATGTGTATTTCAGCGTCGCTCGCAAATATCTTATCTCATTAGTATCCATCGATTTATGTATACCAAGGGTGCTTGTTACAAAGGGTAATAGCCATCCTCCAGTAATTGATGGATTGGGATGCTTATTGGATCTTTTCTGTTTTTAGTCAATATCAATCATGTCGATTATTATCAATATCACTCTGAATTTTATTCTTTGATTCAAAGGGACAGCAAATAATTGAGCAAGTACTTTTGTTTTAAAGCTGTAGAAGTATTTATAGCAATACCGTACCTTATGAAACTGAGAAAATAAGTTTTGAAATATTTATTGTTCCCTACTACGAAATGGCGAATACTAATTACAAAACCTTACTATTAAAAACCCTATTGGGTTTTTGTACCAGTAGGTGATATCGCACTGTGATTCGAAAAATAATATGTTTAATACCTTTTTGTTACATTTACTTAGATCGGCAAAGTTTATTTTCGGCAAGGTATTCAGTATTTTAGGAAGCAAAAAATTTATGCTTCTAGCACCATACAAGTTATCAAAATGTATGGTATGGTATGGATCTTTCTTTATAGTCTAAAATGCGCAATTTCTTCCAGCATGAATAAAGTATAAATAATTAAATGAAGCGTTTATGTTCATAAAGTATTAATATTATTGTGTAAGTTAAAACAAATACATTAATCTTTTTCAAAGGAAATTAGGAATACAACTTTTTTTATTTTCCTAGTTATCGGTTAGAATGAAAAAGACAAGACTACAGGTACCACGCAACGGCAGCCTTGATAAAATAACAGAATTTATACAAATATAAAGCTTCATAGATTAGAAAGAAACTTACCCCATAGATCCGCACTTTATTCTCAAAATGCACCTCTATTTCAACTTCAACCAAACTTTTGTACAGTCCTAAATGCAGCGCACCTTGCCAATAACTACTAGATAATTTGTCAAAATGAATAACACCCAATCCACAAGGGTCGTATCTGGTCAAAGGGGGTCCTTTCAGCGACATACAATTCCCTTTCACGAAACACACAACAAACAAAATCAGAAATCTTAGACCCTCCATACTACTGACGGTTTTGGCACAGAGTGGTTTGAATCAAAACATAAAATTAAATAGTTTTGTTTTATCTCAACAAAAACACTGGGTTTTACACCAGTACGGCTACCTCTGATAAACGTTATACAGTATGTCCAAAAAGACAACCAGAAAAATTCGCGTTACAACTCTTGCGTAAACTGGTTACGGTCATCATAACACCGGCTTTTAAGTGAAAGTTTTCAGTGACTCAGATTTGAAACAATGTGTTACTCAACACAAATTTTCTTTGTTAAAAATGCAAAAACTGTTACAAAATTAGGTTAGTAGTGCTAAAATGACTAATTATAGTGGAAATTCGATTATTAATAGTGCAAATACAGTTGAAAGAGTTACCTACTTACTAGAGTGTTGACCTTAAATTACTTAATCATTGTAAATACAGGTGGATAAAGAATGTTTAGGTACAAAGAAAGTCACTTGTGCAGTCAGTTAAGCACAATGAATTATTCCGAATTTTCAAATCAAATAAAAAAAAAAACTTGTTTTAAGCTAAAAAGTTTCGTAAAAATCGTTATAGTTTTTTGGATGTTTATTATTATAAGACTATTAGTCGGTCAAATTAAGGTATTGCTTCTAAAAATCAACTAAAATAAATGTAAATTAAGAAATAGGCAAAACAAACCTGAATTTTTGTAGCCGAGAAAAAAATATTGGATCTATTAACATCCCATATATGTTGTATCGAGGACCAGATGACCTGTCTGTTCAGTTGACCTGATTGGTTCTTTGAATTCTTTTTATCTACGCAATTAATTATAGTGTTCGTAAAATTATGATGCGAAAAATATTTTGTAAACAATTTTTACTAAGATATTCGTAGGCATTATCTTAATTTATCACTTTTGTTGAAAACAGTGATACGTAGGTATTACAGTTGGGTTGTAATTAAAATTATAGCAAAAATACTATTTCTGGTGACAAGTGATAAAGTTTTATAAAGTATATATTAAATAAGGTGGTAAAAATCAGTAGAGCTACGATTTTACACGGGACCAAAACATACCATAAGCATCTAATGCAACGCCTAAGACTGATAACAATACATTTCTTTTGTGAACACCAGTCACATGACACCAAGGAATATACTTCTATTACACTACCTTTGATGACCAAAAGTTTGCGGTCAGTATCAAAAATATGTGAACAGGTTAGTACCAAAATAAAAATATTTTAATTCGAATTTTGTTAATTTTTTTTTTAATTTTGCTTTTACATGGTAACGTAGGTGTTCACCCCCGTAGTACCGTACCAACATTATAATTCACGCTGCATATTTACGTTCAAATGAATCCGTGTCTTCAAGCAGTTAGGTGCGTTGAAAGGGAAATATCTGTGGTACAGTTCAATGCAGAAAAGTGTGTGGGTTTCCCCTTTTTTTTAAGCAACGGGTCAAAATTGTGGTCCATATAAACCATAAATAAATGGTCAAACGTGCAGAGTAAGCGGTGCAGTGCTGGTAACCACTTCACCTGCAATTCTACAGGGAATATTCTTGCATTTGAAGATGATTAAAGCATCTCCTGAAATACAATACGTTTTTTATTACCTAGGTATTTGCCACTGACTGCGCACTACATCGTTTAATATTATCAAGTGACCATTCGGACAGAAAAATAAGTTGTACTACCAATACTTAATATTCAGATTTAGCTTGAAGATTAACACAAACAGGTTTGTTGTGTCAAACTAACTAAATAGGTAAATATAATTTGGTGCCTTAAAAGCAGACTATCACAGTCTGCTATTGAGAACACAGTTTTCTTCACTTGAAATAACCGTTAAGAAAAAAGGTTTATTACGTTTTTCAACTCAACTGTATACGCCCCGCAATCTATTCGCTACAATATATGAGATTCTTAGAACACAGTGCTAACTGCGCACCCATGCAAATACGAGTTGCCTTGTATGAGCTTTTACCTTTATTGCTTGCCCAATTTATGGTCCCATTTAAACTGTTTCTACGAATTCATTTACATAGGGTCACTTTTCAGAAAAGTACTGCGCTACTGTGTTGGAAAACACATCTGGGTTAAAAGGAAAATACTGGCACAAAGTGTCTTTTTTACATCGTTGTCGTCTGTTTTAAAAATTAAAATTGTTGAATGGCCAAAACACTTTTTTTATCCATAGTTTTAGTCGTTGTATCTATATCTTAATGAAAAGCTCAAGCAAGAAAAAACAACATTCTTTATGTAATTCCTTAAATCGTTTGGCAATGGGATTTCACAACGAATTTAAAGGATTCTTTTTCAATAATAGCGACTACCAGCATAAAAATATGTTCATTAATAGTATAATTTTGGGGCGACATACTTGTGTTTATCATTAAAAGGGAACTATCTACTAATTAAATGCTTCGTGTCTCCGCCCGCGGGTAGGAAAATAGGGGTAACTGCTACATAATGTGGGGACAATAACTAATGAAAACAATAATTATGGACGACGTGTGACGGGGTGAAACTAGGATCAATTAATAGTTTATTAGTTTATCGTGCTCAGCATTCAAGTATGAAACTTAAAATAAAATTTTTGCAGAAGCACAAAAATCAACTGACTGACTCGAACCCGCGTCCAATCAGGCACATGGGCCGGATGCCCATGGACGCGGGTTCGGTCCACGCCTCAGACAGTGGATTTTTTCTACTGCAAAAACATTATCTTAGGGTCAATAAAATCTAGGTCGTTTAGTAAACTACAAAATTGCCTCAACATCATTTTGAGTTACAAATAGTTATCTATTTCTGTTTTACGAGCTTCCAAAATTTCCTGACTTAAATAGTCCAAGCCTTTTTCTGCATTCTAATAATATTTGATTTAATTTTCAGTTTAACTTATTTTAATACCTCTGCAACTCACGGTGTATGTTATCATTTGTATTATTTAGCGATTTTGCCAATAAAAAAACACACTAAAGTCTATGTCGTCAGTAGCAGATTTCTAAACATTTTCCAGAAAAAAAACCTCAAACACTACACTCAATGTCTATTCGGTAAATTGCTAAAATAGCCCTAAGGGTATTTCCATAAGGGTTCCAGAGTCAAAAGCATACCAGACGTGCCAATTCAGGGGTGAAATTAACACAATACTTTTAAGGATTGCAAACATGCCGGAATTTTCACTTTTCAAAGCCTGGCCAGCCCTGCGGCTAACGTCACATACTTCTTGAAGTAGAAAAAAAGTTTTTTTTACTCAACCGTACAGTTTCGCTTATTGCAATTCCATGCATGTAAAAATATGAGGGAGAGGTATGTCAGGATAAGTTTTGGAGAGTGAAATGTTTGAATTTGGAGTTGCGTTTCATCTGGGTTATTTTTGTAGTATTTTTTATCGGCATTAAAAACAACATTACAAAATGTGGACCTGAAAGTCTACAGGGGACTCTTTTATCCAGTAGTAGACGTCTAGTGGCTGAACATCATTATGTCTACCGACTACCTTAGTTACGGGGGCAAGCAACTAGGGTAGCTAGGGTAGGTAACTACCTACTGTCTATTTATTAATCTCTAATTCTCGAATAACTAGTTGCTCCAAATCAGTCTAAGGCCCAGAGCACACCCGCGTCTTACTGGTCGCCGCGAATGGCGACTTGGTTGTCACGCTGTAAGCCGCGATTCGCGGCGATTTTCCACAGGTGTGCACTGTCGGTCATTAGCTCTTTTGTATGGTCCAGAACATATGCAATTACAGGAGTAATGCTCTATTAATAATATACAAATTGATATAGAATGCCATCAATGGTTATGATAAACACGTCATCTAGCACTATTAAATTGAACAATGGCTGTTATAGAGCCTAATTACGTGATAGCCCGATGGGTCTCGAAAGCCACTCTTGCACAAGTACAATCGTTATCTATTGTTGGCTTATCTGTGAAGCACTATATCAGCTCAGATATTGTGCGTAATATTCATAAAACGAATGGAATTGACTCTAATATTGATATTGTATCACATCATAGGCCGCAATACGTCGGCACTGAACATGGAGACGTCTACTGTTGACCGAAGACTACTGCAAATCTATGGGGAAGCCATAGGTTTCCAGATCTATTCAGTTTTTTGAATCCCAAGGAATACGTGTATTCAGTTCAGGACTTTACAGGGTATACTTAAACTAAAGGTACTAAATCGGGCGCAAAAATAGGTTTAAAACTTTTTTGGACCTTAAGCCTTATTGTTTCTGCTAATTTTCATATTCACATCAGCGTTTAGTTTGCTAAACAAATAATGAATTCGCAAAATATTGAAAGCGCTGTCAATCACTAATTAACAATCACCATGTTTGTTTGTGTGTAGGTATTCACATAAAGCTACAAATGTCGACTTCAGCATTTGAGAAGACTTAAATTAATTGACATGAAGTCCTGATATAGATGTGCACTAGAACTGACAAATTTATTTAAGCTCTTTCATTATTTCTTATTGCATTTCTGAAATAAAACAGAGCAAACATTATTTTTAGCGTACATAATATCTATCACCAAGTTTAATTAAAAGTAGCGTATCATTCACGTTTGTAGCACAGGATTTGTCACTTTTGTCGTAAACAACAATGGAGCATTCCACATTATTTCTTCCGTATGTGGAATTGTTGTGTGTGTGCTTTTATTACTTAAAAAAGCTCCTTTTTTCTCGGGTTAACCTTTATCTGTCATGACTCATAAGTGCTAAATGTAATATGTCACGTCAAGTGCAAGATATTGCACGACTGAAAAATTGATTAGTTCCGTTGGGTTTCAGGGCGCTTTCAATTATGCGTTTCGTGCCGTAGCGGTACGTTTGCCGTACGGCGCACGCACGGTCATTCGTTTTCATACAAAACGTCATGTGCGGCAACAGAGCGGCGTCAGTAACGACAGCTCGGCAACTGAACTGCTGCCGCAAGTTGAGTTTTGTATGAAAACAAATGACCGTGCGAGCGCCGTACAGCAAACAAACGGCACGTAACTGAATTATCAGGGGCGGGTGCAGCATGTTTTTCCATTCCATACCATCCTATCTATCGTCACTCATTCATCCACTCCTTTCACGTTCATATATCTCTTCATACAGTCTATCTATTTAGAGAAAGTGAGATGTCTTATCGAGTAATTTACTTCCTTTCCTTGTTCGGTTTATTGCTCAGCCACATACGTCGTTATGTACTTAGGCCGTCCACAAGCCAGATCGATCGAGCTATTATTTAATTGGTACCACTTAATTGGCGTTGTCGTCTTTTTTACCCTTAATAAAACTCTTTATTACTGTGGGAGTGATGGGCCTAATGCTTTCTTAATACGAGTGTGTCAAATTAGAAATGTTTGACCTTAAGACGTATTTTTGTCTTCTTTATAACATTTTTTTTAACATTTATGTAAGTGATGGATTGCGAGAAGGCTATTATTCAAGTCAGATTTGTTATTTTGTTTCTGCTCGTAAACTCAAGAATTTTTCGGCTAACAAAAAAGTTCTTGCTTAAGAACAAAATCGCCAATAACTCAAAACTAAAAGCCGAGGTGAAATTGGAAGAACAAACAGCAATTTGAAAAGGGAAAAAGTGTCATCACGGCAAAGACTAAAGTACATATTTTTAAAGAATACTTCTCGAAGGGAGATTATCACATCACTACCATTAAATACTCGATTTGTTGTGGCCTTTATTTCCGAAGTAAGTATCCTAAAATGCAAGAGATAACAAATACTGAACATTACTATTCATACAGTGGAGTAACAGCATTTGCAGCCTTTTGTTGCGTTATTATATTACCTTCTTTTCGGAATAGACAACTAAGAAACTGTGACATTATCATTTTTCTAATTTATTTTGATGACGGGTACGTACAGATAGAATAATACAAATAAAAAGATTGCTAATAATATTAATTTGCGATAAATAAGGCCAACTTTTTCAAAACCGAATCAGTCGATCACACGTAGGTAAGTAACTTTGCAAAATTATGATACTCTTCCAAATTGTACGGTCAAGCGCAAAATACTCTATAATTTTCATTTCAAACTCCAGCTCAAGAAAGTCCGCATGGCGTCCTTAGGGGAAATATCTCTAAGACGCCGCGAAGTTTCGTCTTTGTCATGTAAGAAAGTAAGAAGAACAAGCTCGTTTGTCTTACCAGTAAGCCGCGTTTTGCATCTGAGCTATAAATATTTGTAAATAAGCACTGTTTAGACAAGGGATTTTACTTATCCGAACCGTTTGGCGAATTCTGGCTTTAAATCTGAGGATGAAACAATTTTTTGGGATAACGCTGTTTTCAGTAGTAAAGATGAAACTTATTTGAAGTCCTTACAGGCAATTTAGATTTCCAAGCAAATAATTGACATTTGTATAACTCAATTCAAAAGTAATCAAATGAAATGTTATTTTCAAAAACATATACATATTAGGGATAGTAAAACAAACCAACTTATGATTTTCAGTACACCTCCGAAACATGACTCCTACTTGAAAAATAGTACACTCACATGCGTCTTCATCAGTACCAACTCAGTGTTATTAGCTTTCCAAAATATCCCGTGCCCAATAATGTCCGATGTCCATATTCGGCGATGCGGAGGGTGGTGTCACCCGGCCATTTGTTATTTATTGTCAATTTGCGTACCAGACTGCGCCCGTTCGTTAGTGGAGGTACAGTAATAAACTTATTAAAATTGCCCACAGTCACACCGCGGCGTAACAAAGTACCTACAATTCGTAATGTAAACTCAATTCTGTTTATATGTAGACGAGATAAAGTTTTAGACGTACATTTACCTTCGCGATCAACTATGTACGTTAACTTTAAATTAGCAAGCGAAGGCTTCCCCATAAGTGTAAAGTGTGGTTTGCTAAATTTGGCTTTGAGTAAGTACTATTAATTAACAAAATCTTTAAAACGTAGTTTGGCAAAACACGCAGAAATGTACCACATTACTTTATTTTGAAAAGGCCAATTAATGGACGCCTTGCGGTCTAATGTGCTGAATATTGCAACGGGCCTTTGTTTGGCATTTTCTTTTTGGATTAATAAATTAAAGATGTGTGGTAATCCGTATATAAAAGGTGAAAATAGTGTTTAATGCATTTTAGAGATATTGACAAGTAATAAATTATATATCGGGATATTTTAATCGATTTTCCATAGCATATCATTCGGTGTGAGCACCCACGCTTGTCTGTAACTACTTCAGTACATATTTAAAGTAGGTATATATTTTGTAATTATTTGCTTCCACATGGCTTCCCTGTAAAATGTTGTATTGTTCAGGACAAAGTGGTTGTTTTCGTATTATTACGCGTAGACCTCGAGTTCTCATGGGATAGATCACTCTTGTTATAAATGAAATAAATATTAAAAAACCAAATATTCGGTAAGCAGAAATTTTAACGTGCTTTTAAGACACAAATTATTATTAATCTTCTTCATTAAAAAAATATTGAGAGAGATCGATCTATACTTCTATCAAGTTAGTAGTTTAGCCGAAAATTGTTAGCTAATTTCTGCTCCAGAAATTTTAGATATACGAGTACTAACTTACAATGTAACAAAATAAAAAAAAAAGATACAGAATACCGCGCGACGCTAAGTTCACTTTTGTGCAATTTTCATTGTGCACTACCACTTAAATAAATAAAGACAGAGTCCTAAAGACAGTTGTCTCTTTCTACTGCAAAAATATTTTCTTAATGAAAACAAAGTATCAAATTACAATAGCAAACTTTCTCAGGAATAAGATTACAAACACAGTATTTTCGTATTTATTCAGTTGCTTACCACTACAGTTGTGTAAGAGGTTCTATTTGCGATTGTTTCACCCCGTTTTCAATTGATTAAACTCTAGATGGGCAAGGGAGAAGGGGGCACCTTTGAACACTTTTTACACTTTCTGTCATACCTTCAGATTCTCTAGCTCTGAATATTCTTACTGTTTTACAATGTCTTGTTTGACTATTAGGCTATAAAATTGTCATACATCCAATGACGAAGAATATGCAAATTATAGATGTTAAATCAATTTAAGGAGAAGAAGTCAAATGTTTATAGCTGCCCCCATCACAGTCTATAAAATGTAAAATCATTAAAAAAATATAGAGAGAAAATTTATGAGAAGAGTGAAGAGAAGCAAGTATGACGTTAAAAATTACAAAGTCTATGTTTAATAAAATTAAAAAGCAAATTGAAATAAGTTCCAAGCCCCATTTGAACAATAAATACTTCTAGAGCATCGATCTATATGTCCTGCTAGTCAATTTATCATACATAATTAATTTTGGAATTTCAAGCAATTTAAGTACTGCCCCATTGAAAGTGTTCAAAGCAGCCCCAGGGGTATTCGAAAAATGAAAACGTTTTCTTTCCAAGTAAAAGTAAAAATTGTATTGATCTGTAGTCTGTTGCGTGATAGATGAAACATTAACAACTAATAGAGTGAATAAGCGCTCCACATGCCTTGAATTGGTAACCGAAATCCTTACGCGATTTATGGAAGATTTTGAAATTAGCGCATGAAAATTAATACTCCTCATAACTTAATAACAGGTTTTTAAACGTCGGTAGGGACAAGTTACAGTTGTGCGGGTTTGTGTTGCACTACTCAGCAAAATAACCACATTATTTTCTTCTTAAGAAGCCTCGTAAACTCAAATGGTCAAAGATGCCTCTGTTCAAGTTGCCCTCCTTTTCCCCTAATATTTAACGCTTGAGTCGGAAAACTTTACCGAATCCGCGCACCCAAGGGATTTTCAGGAATTATAATCAAAACCCTTGTTTTTGATAACAGTTTTCCCAAATGGTTAATAAAGCCTTGCTTTAAAACAATCTATCGGCGGATGTTTACCTAAACAAACTTCCTTCCTTTAAGCCTCAACCGTTAACTACTTTTTCTGACTGTCAATATATATCAAGATAGCTAGATAGATATATCTTCTATAATCCTGTTTATGGTTTTTAATGGCAACTGAAAAGGGTGACTTAGAAAGAACCGTGATACCACTAGCTAGCCTATTAACGAATTAATTGTTAATTACTATGAATCCGCTGAACTTACCACATTGTGGGCGAAAATCCATTAATTTGTTGGATCTGGAAATGAGTTGACTCCTTGCAGGTTAAAAAGTTATGGCCGCATTGTGATAGGAAACAGTCTCTGTGTCGCTAGAAACCATCACACAATTTGGTTTCACTTACCGTAAGTTTACATGATAGGTTCATACCTATCTAGCTAGCTTAGTGGTGGCTGAACCGTTAATGACATTTAATCAAATATTTCAATTACTTTTCCCTAAACCATTTAAGTGGTTAGTTAACAACGCAGGTCCAGGTGTTCTCAACCTTTTTCCCGCATCGCCCCACAGCCAGTGCAATGCCCGAAATTACTTAATTTCCACAATTGGCATAGATAGCGGATATTTTTCCCAATAAATCTCCACAGCGGTCAAATCTGGGACATTAATCAGGAGTAGTCCGGCGTATCGGAGCGGACCAATACCAAGCGGACAAGATTTATCGCGAAGTCCACCTGTCGGCTTCTGCGCTTCAACGGGTTAACTCTAAATCCTTTAGCCAACTGGAACTTGCATACAAATTTAATTCAAGGCAGGTTAAAGTATAAAAATATGTACTAATGTGTGGTTGTAACTCTAAGACCATTTTCAAACCGGGAAGGCGTTGAATTGACGGCGCACGCCATGTTTGATTGTTGCGTTAGATTGTAATAATAATAAATAATAAATAAATTGTAATTAAATCAAACATTTATTTGTTAAACTATACAGAAAAGGACCATAAAATATTTACTTAAGGATTTTTACGAAACGTTTGTTCTGTTTCTAAATTCAAAATAAATCTTTAAGTCTTTTGTTTTCCTCAACAGCCTAAATACGTCCCACTGCTAGGCTCAGACCTCACCTCAACTATGAGGTGGTACGAGCCATACTCCACCAATCCGCACTGGTGACCAACCTTGCTGTCACATGTCATTTAGCCGTCCTAGGGCCTCTGACTAGGCAGAACGACTAATATCTATCGATATTAACCGGGACCAACGGCTTAACGTGTCTACGGAAGCACGGAGATGCTTCTAAGGGCCGAGTTCACCAACTAGCATTAAACAAACGATCTATTAATCAGCCACTTAAATTCTAAACGTTGCTTAAACATCCGTCCAAATATTTACTGTTCACCAGCTAAATTTTAACCGTGGTTACAAAATCGGCCGATTATCTGTCGTTTAGAGTGAATGAACGAATGGTATTAGGCAAACGATTTGCGTAGGTAGCACTGTCATGTTCATATTCACGATCTAAGTTGTTATTTTATCTTAGTAGCATAATATAAGAGTAATATGCTACAAACTTTAATAGTTCGATGGGTTGTCAAGATTATTAAAGAAGCGATGTATCTAATAATTGGTCGGCTTATATCTTTCACCGTCATGTCATGTCAAAAATGTAAATATGTCAAAAGTTTGACATTTATTACTTACTTCACATTTGAAAATTCCAGTGTCTCCTCTTTCAATTGAAGAATGTCCAGTGCAGAAGTTTTAAAATCTAATTTTAATAGCGTCATCATCATATTCTTTATAATAATTAAGACGCGCTTGAAAAACACGAGGTTTTCTTGCAATTCGTTCCAAACCGTCCTGATTTTCTAAAAGTCTGAGGTAATGGTCGTGGTAGTTATCTATCATAACATGAATACAGATAAATACAGACTGCATTTTACCTTTCTCACAACGAAAAATCCGTTATGTTGCCGCAAATTCAGACACAAATGTCAAAATGTTAGGTTAATCGACTGCTAATCAATGCTTCTGACCTCGTTTAAGTTAATCGGCTGATTAAGGACAGTAATCGTTGGTTAACGTGTGGTGAACACAAAAATATCTTTAATCAGCTGTTTACTAGTTAAACAGCTGTTTAGAAAGTTGGTGAACTCGGCCCTAAATAAACTTCGCTTATACTAATGGTCAGAATGGTCACCCATGCCATACATGACCGCGCCTTAGGTTGCTTAACTTTCAGTATCACTACCAAAGCGCTGTCACCACTGCGCCACAAGCACCTCTCTTTTGTTTTATCAACTAATTAATGGCTGAAGATACAGGACAAATATATTTCACTTACAAAAAGCTAATTATATCGGAACACTGTTATTTATTCAACCAGCAAAACAGTTCGCACCCAATTAAACGTGGCTTAAAGCCACAGCTATTTTGCCAACGAAAAAATGCAGCAAATTGGCCTTTTTTAAAAATACAGTCGGCAAAGAATAGTGTGAAAGAAATACGCGCGAACGAATGAATGAGTAGATTAATTAGTGGCGACATGAAGACTTTGTATGCGTTCATTCACTCATTGTGCCATTGTGGGTAGCCGTAGCTATTGTTGCACGATCATTGTCCTTTAAAGTTGGTAAAAGAATAATTTCTCAGAATAAATTAACATTGTACATGATCTAGCAAACTATTGTTCGAGATGGAAAACTGTTGCAAAAAACTTCGGCTGTAATTTTAGTCTATAGAGCCAAATAAAAAACGAACTAGTTCCTAAGAATATCTTACACAGAAAGTACTTTAAATCGCACCCGTCTTGCCAGCAAAGAAAACTATTTTACGTTCCAATACGAAATTGAAAGCATTTAGAATTGGTAGATAAATTAAATCTATGCAAAAAGTCCGCGGTCTGGGAAACTCATCGGGGATTCATCTGCAGTCCAAAAGCTCTATCCACAACAGCGGCGTTTATGTTATAATGCAGATCTGAACCCCTAGACAAATTGTCCTTGCATATTCGATAGGTAGCGAAAATCGCTTTTGAAATCCGCGTGTGTAAAAGTAAAAGTATGACATTGATGTTTCGGAAATTAAAATTAACAAAACAAAAACCCGCCTGCTTAAAAAACAAGTAATACGAAATCAACTGAAAAGATTGGAATAAGATACAATATTCAATTACTAAGGAGCATCATACATACTAACATGCAGTCGGCGGTATGTACAAAGAGAGTATGTTTTGACTTGTAATTTCATTTTCATTCCTCCGACTGCATTTTGGAATGCTAACTTTATTTTTATAACTGATTTAAAAAATAAAACATTATTTTAATAACTTACCTTAGCATACCTCATTAAAATTCTTGTAGTTGAGCTATTTGATACCGATATTGGAGTATTAAAAAAAAGTTTTTATTTGTTACTTTCACTAGGCTTTAAGACGAATTAAAGATACTTCAATAATGTAAATCTGTTCAGCGATTCTGGTGATATGAAAGAAAATTAAAATATATATATATACAAGATACGCGCAAAAAATAACCCACCTAGGCAGACGGGAAAAAATCCAAAGAACTATGGCCCTGGTAGATGTAGTTTTCATACAATTAACAAATGAATGTCGATAACGAATTTTTCCATAAATCTTAAATATAAGTTTGTCTAGGGCCCGTGAGATGAGCGTAGCAAGCTAGATCTGCGCTCGCTCGCCCGGCACTAACCGGAAGCGAACGGAATGTATTTTTAAGCCATTTCAGACTCGACTTCAAATAGTTGAATAGCAATAGTGCTGCCACGATGGAAAGAAATAAGTGAAAGAAAAACAGAAATACCTTTTTCAAAAACGACTTAATTACAAACATTTTCCACGGCTTAACTTTCATACCCAAATAAATAGGACGCTGTCAAAACTTGTTTTAATCCTAACTAACAATTTGTAATGTACTAATTTATTAGAGGCTAGTGTCGTTATCAACTTTATATTGATAATGATGATAAAATCTGCTATCCGTCATTAGGGACTTGATTTGAATTTAATAATTAAATATTATTTTTTCATCATCTTTTCAGTTAGACAAATTTCGTTATTTTATACCGCATTCAAATCCTTGTTGTTGAAATTAAATTAGGGTTCTCAGAAGGCTTCTCCACATTTCTCATTGATGGGTGACAGCCTCCAACTCCTTTCAGCCAAGCCCAGTAGAGGCACCCTCGTTGTCCATCAATCGCCACCACGTTTTCCGAAACCGGGCCTTCTCTTGCCAGATAACTGCCAAACGAAACCTTGTTTGCTTACATTGCTTTCAGGCTTTCTAAGCACATGCCCAATCAAGCGCCATTTCCGCATACGCATATCCTTCTCAATTGATTTCTGAACTTTATATTGACTGTCTTATAATTAGAGTGCTGCTCACTAGGTAGCCGGTAAGATTTTAAGGACACGCGTTTCGTAAAGTATGAAATGGGGACTTATAATGGAAAAAAGTTGTTATTTATTTATTTTTCTGTCTGCCAAGTATTATTCATAAAATATTATCTTTTCTACAAACAAAGCAGCCAGGCACCCGTGCCCTCCCGCCTGGCACTAAGTGAAATGTATTTTTAAGTTATCTCCGTCTCGACTTCGATTCACTCAATTAAGTAAGAACTTGATGACGTTATTAATTACGCAGACTGTACGAGCACTTTCTTTTATTGTGTGTTTACGGGCAATATTTTCATATTTTTCTTATTGGAAATTTATTAAATCCAGTTAGCGTTAGTACATTAATATGCTGCTTGAAATCTTTTATAATTTTAGTTTTCAATTGAACACACCTTAGCTTTTTATTGGTTAATTAAGATGTTAAATGCGCTTTAAAAAATGTAGTGTCTCGTTATCATCAAGGATTAGTTAAAGGGTTTTAGGAGCTAAAGTGCTTCAGGAATCTTTGGAATAAAATATTCAGTGTAATCACTAAGTAAGTTATAATAAGATGGTTACTTTATCTTAATTCTCATATACAAAGAATATGTATGTGCATTTATGAAAGAGTCGGTTACAAAATGAGGACATTATTTTGTTTGTACTCTAATACAAATTTTACATTTAATTTGTTATATTCGGTTACAGCCTAAATATTTTGATTAATATTCACTCAAATCCTAATAAGCAGTCTTAATAACTCTAAAATAGATACAGAACGGTACCCTAATAATTCAAGTTGGCACATCACAAAGGCACCAACTCAAATGACGAGCTAAGTAAGACACAGCAGTTATAGACGAGCAACAATAAGTCGGCGAATGTTTTGCGGCCAGTGTTGACTACAGTCGGCTACAGTCGCCGATAGTAGCAGTTATCTTGCTAGAGTTGGGCGGCGTCAATCGACTTCAGGCGCCGACCGTAAAAGCGTTAATTTGCAATTGTAGGCGTCTTTGACGACTGTCAGCGATCATCATCAAAAAAAGTCTCAAACATTTCAAATTAAAGTCATTGGAAAGCCGTCGAAACTCTTCTAATCTCATCTGCCTGCACAAAATTATAAATGGTTCAATTGACAGCCCTGACCTTATCTCAAAAATTTACTTTAAAATCCCTATAATTCTCCTAGACGCCCTTTTGATATTCTGTAAACTTTTCGAGAAACTCTAGGCTCTAACAGTCCGATTCCAAGACTTTGTAGACTTTATAATCAACATAGCAAATGAATTGACCTATTGGTACATCTATGATGATGAATGAATGAATCGGATGAATACTACTTATCATTATATAATTATTAGATAAGTAGTATTCATTTGTACCTATAAGAAATTGTACGTTTAGTCATAGATCATTGTTTGTATTAAATTTTATTTTAAGTGTATCAAATATTGGTGAATCAAATAAATAAAATTAAAATAAAATAATATAAAATGGGTGTGACGAACTTTAGATTCGGTTAGAGACAGTCAGTAACCGTCGTAGCATTGGTTAGGTACTGGACGAGACTATTTACGAATGTCAGCAACCATTGGCAACTGTCAGTGTCCATAAGCCTTCGTCGGTGATGACTATTAGCACAGACGTTGACCATCGATTTTTTGGCGTCTATCCGCGAGTGTCAGTGACTGTCGGCGATAGTTGGCGATCAACGATGCCACAAATGCGATTAGCAAGCAAATTGAAGTTTTGTCGTACGAGAGTATTCAGCAGGGCAACAGTGCGACGTCGGTAACGAGAACGCTCGGCTACCGCACTGTTGCCGCACCGTGCGTTTTGTATGCAAAACAATTATCGTATGTACGATAAACGTACCACTTCGGAACTGCATCCGTCCGACACGAAACGTCTAAATTAAAAGCGCTTAAGGCGATTATCATACTGTACCGCTCTGCCGCCAGTCACGACAGATATATTCTTGGCATGCCATACATCAGTTTGTATGAAAAACACGTGCACCACTGCAGACTGACAACGCGTAACCACGCGGTGTCATTTTTACTACCTGTGGCGGAGCGTGGGAATCTGTAACAGAGTGCGGTGAGGTGTGATAACTACCTAATGTTGACCACTCATCATACGTCGATCAATTGGCGCGTTAAATCGTATGCAGGCGCGGATACGCATGACAGTTGCGAATGACATGCGAATCTACGCTCACATAGTTACGATCAGTTCTAACTTATCCAATCGGTTGCGTCATGCCAATTGGACGATACTAAGTATGGTGTGTGGCCAGCATCATAACAGCCACCAACCGTGTCCTACAATTGTCAGAACGTGCCGCCGATAGACTGTTGCTCGTCTGAACGCTCTTGCCGGCTCACATCTATTCTGATATGGACCAGAATGTTAATTAAGATCGGGGCAAATAGACCCAGTGGTACAGCAAACAGATTTAATTAATACAGCACTGCGCCTTGTGTTTAAGGGTTAACCCTGTCTCACTGAGACGCTATTACGGACGGTTTAACACGTTTATAGCGTAGTTAAAATCCTTTTTCAGGACTGAAAAGTGGCAGAGCTAAAAGAATTTAAAGTTTTATCTCTGAAATGTATTTAAGAGTTAGCAATGAAATAAATAAGATGGACATTTCAACATCCATATCGCAAGCACAATAGCTGTTATCTAGTATGTATATCCAGCGGGTTCAAGCCCCATATGTGGCAATTAGATTATCTCGTCACACTGATGTGACACAGCAGTGGGACTGAGGCTGACCTCAGTCCCACTGCTGGGCAGAGACCTCACCTTAACTATGAGGTGGTACAAGCCATACTCCACCATGCGGGCTCAGTGCGGTTGAGGGGTATGTGTAAGATAAGTGACTCTAATTAGATTATAGCAAAGTGTATTTTGATTAAAATTCCAGCTAATACTTTTGAAACACACTAAGCATAATATAACTAGTCTAGGCCTAAAATATCTCCAAAACTATAATGTTACTTTCTAAATGTATGCCCGTCCGAAAAGTGTATCTACAGATAGTTTTATACCTCCCAGCTAACCGTGTGGGGCAACTTTCGGTTAGTTTTACTATCGCTCGAATGTAAACACGACGTATAAACTTGCCATGGATCGTAAAATAAACTATCGTTTAGTATCGTTGAACATTTCAGTCTGTGCAGGCAATGTATCGTGTCAAAACGCCGAAGCTGATAGGTAAAGAAATACATAAAAATAATTTCTTCCAAACTTACTTTATTTGGTTAATTGGTTGCTGCTTAGGTAATTCGTGTTATATGCACTTTTGACAACTTTTTTACTGCTTTAATAAACTATTCTATAAAGATCTGTGGGGTGGACACGAACAACTATTATAAAGTATTCGTAGTGTTTACTATTTGTCAACTTGTTGAATTGTAATGGGAAACTGTCAGTTTCTGACGTTTTGATGAGACGAATACGTTCGTAATGTTCGTGCCCACTGAGTGATACGTTTCCAAACTAGTTTTTCCACGCGATTCACTTTTTCACACTTCGCTCTAAAAACGTCTAGTTCTTAATCAGTACAGAACCAAATAAAACACAAATATTCGAATATAACAATGGTGAAATCACAAAAAAATATGTTAAGTAAATAATGATGACATCAAGCGACACAAATAATTTTAATAGGTTATAGTAACATGTCAATAAATATGCTTGATAATATCATTATTTTTTCATAACCCATAAGTAGACTATACTCGTAAGTAGGTAGAGAATTTTAGGCTGAATTAATAATTTCATTTGAAAACAGTCAAATAGCTGTTTAATACTTGATTAGTTCTTTGTAGTTGCTTGACCCTTTGGAAAGTTTATCTAATTCTAAAAGAAACAGGAAAATTTAAAACTCCGTGAATTCTAGATCGCATGCTACGAATAACTGCAACCGTACAATTATCTAAGTAAGTATTGCTTATTTTATCAACAATATCAAGAATATAACCATTCGCGTGTGTGTTCTGTTATCTATCATACACCGGACTTCAGTTATTTTCCAACAAAAACCCGAATGAAATACTATAAAAAATCCGAGTCATAAACCATCTGTCGCCGTGTAATTTTGTCCCGTCCCATCCAGGAAATATTGCAATCGATAAGGAAATGGCCTGTCAGTATAGTTGTCCACCGCTCCACGTAGATTTGTGGTATTTGCCTTTATTGTTATTGCGATAACATTTATACGAAACAATAAAAGGGGATATAAAACGATTACTTCCGGAGAATTTATCATTGGTAATGTACGACGAAAATATGTTTGTTAAAACGCCTAAAAGAAATATGCCTAAAAACTGGACGTCTGTAGAGGCTTAATCCAGACGAAGCGACTCAATAGATTCTGTTCCGAGTTTTACCGACCTTTACAATTGAGAGGAAAAACACGTTACTGAATGTGAATAGAATCTACGGCCTTATATAATGCTATATACGAGTAGGTAATATCTGAGATACAAAAACCCTAATCCTCTAAGCACTGTCTCGCTTTTGGCATGTATGCCATCAATACTATTTTTTTTATTAATTTAGTTTACCAGCAATTACTGTAAAATTCTTACAATATACATTTTTTAAAGGTAAACACTGCATGCACAATTTAAAGTCTTACTAAAGTCAGTGTAAATTGCATCGACTTGTCGATTGAGATCCATCGATAGAATGGTATCCTCAACAAAAGACAGCAGGTAGGTACTGACTGATAGTAGTCCCTGATAGTAGTATATTCGGTTAAAGACTTTATTTTTATTAGAACCTCCGTTGTGAAAGAACGTGCGAATCTGTTTTGTGACTTTTGCGCAACTGGATTCTTTTCCTAGCAACACCCTTAGAGTTTCGCTTGAAGAACAATCGATTCTAGATTGAGATTAAATTAAATCAATGCCCACTTACATCTATTTCTCAACCGCTCACAATTAAATCACTCGAATTCATCAATCAAAAAATTGTTTTCGACGAATTCGGAATCGATGAGACTATCGAAAGGTCCCCCGATCGAGTTGACGATATGAACCGTAAAATGAGTTGTCCGCATCGGCGATCGCAGTCTGCCGGCGAGCAGTAAACATCCATTGTCTTGCTCATAAAACGTACAAAGATTTCGTTCGGAAATTGCGAACGTCTTAGACTAGACAGGTGAAGCGGGTTCAGTGTGTTCACTTAAAGCCTAAAGAATTGGCTTACACATTTTAAGTTTCATTTTCTTTGGGTGGCAACTTTGGTTGTTTCACTTGTTGGACCAATATACCAATGATAGTAAATAATTGTATTAGGGAAGGTGAACCTATTGATTCTTTAATCTATGAATTATGAAATAAATCCTAATAGGTACAACCCAAATACAAAACATATCTTATACTGTGAGTGCACCTTGGGTCTCGAGAAGCATTTTGAAATTGGAAACAGGCAGAAATTAAAATTTTACAATGCTGGAGACATAGCAACCACAAGTTAATCGATATTAGTGTTATAAACCGTTTATGAATATCAATTTAAATTCTATTTCAAGAGTTCCTAAGTAAGCCTTCTGTACCCATCCACATTGTGGCTTAGGTGCCGTTGTAAAGTTGTTTTCATTACTACAACTTATTGGACGAATTCCAATATTTTGCGAGCCGTTGCGTTCCGATCGCGAGCGCTTATGACTGCCGACGCATTTCAAGAGTGGTTTAAATTTCTCGATGCATTGACGTTTGGCTGAGAAGAATTCAGCGCATTTAGTTTAAGCGTTCGAACATTTAGCTCATTGTCTACTTTTTTTTGTTGACTTTTGGACGCACGATATTGTTTAGCTTGCTTTTTAAAAATGGACGAAACAGATCTTAATGTAATGAAATGTATTACAAAAAGGTATGTCATGAACGGCAAGTTATTATGAATTGTTATGTGAAAGTAAGGCCTCATTTACGGAGACGCGGCGCGTTGTGCGGAGCGTGCGTCGTGCTGACTAGCGGCGCGTCAAACGTTTTTTGTGTTTACGGTGAGGCGGCGCGTGAAGCGGTACGCACCATCGCACGCGTAAACACAAACATATGGAAATAGACGATGGTGTTCATAGAGATGCGGGGCGGGAAGCGAGGCGGTGCCCGCCGCTGCGCCCGCCGGTGTGCCCGCGTCGAATCCTCAAGCGAGTAGCGGCGCATGCAGCGGGTAGCGCTGCGGCGCACGCGGTTTACTCAATCAAACCAACTACATAGTTTTATTTTAGCGAGAGATGAGAGCGAACGTGTCGTCGCAATATGAATGACGAAAAATTGGAATTAATTATTTCTGCAATACAGGAGCGACCCCAGTTGTGGATGGCTTGTCATCCACAACACAAAAATACTGGGCCACTTTTTATATTAAATAATTCACATTTCATCATAGAATTCTATTCTAAAAATAGTCGATTATATCATCCTCCATTGCGACGGTAACTACGTCTGTTTTTTGTAATTTCCAAATAGACTGGCAGAAGGTTCCGCCGCGGCCATCGCTTCATCGGGCATGCCCGCTGCGTGCGCCACGCCGCGTGGTTGCCATTTGCCATCCGCGGGCTCCGCCGCACAAAACTCTCCAACTCAAACAAACGCGTGTAAAATCGCTTCTCCGTAAACGCTCTCATACAACGCCATATGTTTGACCGGGCCGCGCCGCCCAACGCGCCGCGTCTCCGTAAATGAGGCCTAAGAGAAATTCTTTCTTAATTTAACATCCAGAAAATATTTGTTGCATTTTAAAGAAAACTTGTCAGTGAAGCAAATGCCGTTTTTAGTGCTTGTTTCTGGATTGTCAACTAGTCTAATGATGGAAAATAAACGAATAATTTTAAAGTTTCACATATCCACGCTATCCTCTGTGTTTTCACAAAGAAGTGCACAGTCCAACAAAATATCTTACCACTTACCTCATTAGTAGCGTGTATTTTTACTCAGCCATTGTTTCACTCCTTTGAAAATCAAGCGCTAATTTTCGCAGCAGCAAACTTGGAAAAAGTTAGTTTGTCCCAAACCAGAATAATTGCTTGTTCTGAAAACCTTGTTTGAAATAATTGATTGTTATTTTAATTACTCTTAGTAGCAGTGTGGACCCATCCACACTACAAGCATAGCGCGGTAGCGACGGCGGGCGCGGAAATATCAAACATAATTATGAAACTATATATAATAATATTGATGAAATGTAATGAAACTATATATCGGAGTTGTTATGATTTCGATCCGAACCTTCAGACATCGTGTGGGCAGACTTGGGTTTCGTGCAATGAGAATACGTTTGATTTAAACACTATTTAACTACAACGTTTGAACAATACAAAATCTAGTACATTTAGTAAATAAGTTAGGCACTAAGCAAAACGTAGGACAGTTTCGTGACGACTACTTCACTCCGTGGCGTCTAGATCGAGACTCGGTCGAATCCGCCAATTCCGCCATTGACATCACGGCTCTGTCGAAGTACACCGCTAGAGGGCGCGCTTGCGTTCCGATTAGTGTCCATACTAATGACCGTCTACGACATATATTTAATATATATATATTAAAACACCGCAACGCAAGTCATTTGCAAAAAAATCAGGTCGATTGATTATCAGCGGCCTGCATCAGTCACCTCGCTTTCAAAACAGTCACTTTAAAAGAAACGTACGGGCAACAGTCACTGAAGATTAGCCGACGATTTTGACACTTTTTTTTGCTCTGAAACTAAAGTTGTTCTTTTATGTTGCCAAAGTAACTGGACCTATCATTTTTTTTACACAGCATTTTTTAAAGTACATAAATAATCGGAATATTTAAATACATAAATAAATGAAATAAATAAATAAATAAAACCTACATACTAACATTAAGACCTAGACCTAGCATTTAAAAATACTAGGTCCAGTTTCAGAGAAAAAAAAACAAAAGGTTTATGCAAGAATGTAAATGTATTGAATAATACAAATCGTATACCTTAATTTCATTTTTTTTAATTACTGCTGTAGTGATAGTAAAGGTTATCACGTTAACATATATAGTCTGCCAGCATGCTAAGAGGCCATTTGCCTTTATATATTTTCTCAATTTTCAATATGTCTTCGTGAAAGCTCTAACTGCACCTAAATCGTGAGGAAGAAATCCAAGTGCGAATGTAGAAAATGTTTTTTCAGGGACATGTTACATACCAAAGGCTTGATATGAGTTCTTCATAATCCAAAGTACAGACACCAGCACATCAGGTTCAGGTTCACAAGAAAAACTATTTTCGTAGTTGACATGGGTAACCTGACGTACTTTACAAACGAAACAGTCGCGGCGAAAACTTATTCGAACTTGAGCGTGCGTGAATTAAATTAATTATCAAGTTGTATGGCTCCCCACTATGTAGTGACATGTTTCAAATATCTGGGTCATATCGTCACTGACACACTTAAAGACGATGCAAATGTTGAAAGAGAGCGCAGGTCGTTGTCGAAAAGGGCTAATATGTTGGCCCGCAGGCATGCTCGATGTTCAGCCACTGTCAAAATAACACTCTTTCAGGCATATTGTACATCATTCTACTCGAGCAGCCTGTGGGTTGACTTTACTCAAAAGTCTTACAGTGGCCTTCGCGTTCAATATAATAATGCTTTCAGGGCACTGCTGCGGCTGCCGCGATGGTGTAGTTCATCGGGCATGTTAGCGGATGCGCAGGTCGACAGTTTCCCGCCAATACTGCGCAAAACAGCTGGTTCTTTGCTCAATCGTGGGGACTGTTCACTAATTGGCAAACTAATTCCACGTGTCAAGTCTGTTGCTAAATACTACATTTTCTAAATTGTACTAACATATGAGATAAGATATTGTTACTAACAATCTATTTTTATATATTTATTTATTTTTAAATCACCACACACAAAACCAAAGAAATCTGACGAAATAATACTCTGGATATTTTATTAAACGATTTACTGCAAAAACAATGGAATCAACTGAGATGCGCACGAGTTAACGATTTAAATGCAAAATGTCAAAAATTTATCAGTAATTGACGGTACTTGTCTTAACCAAACAACAGCTGACGCAGTTATTCTTCGAAATGTGTTTACGGTGGTGGAACGGTTAGATGGGATATACGACTTCTAAATATTAAATGAGTTTTTTTTTACTTTAGTAATTTAAAAGTAATGTATTACCGTAATCGGACCTGAGGATTTTTTAAAGTATTTTTCTAAGGATATACTACCTATTGGTGTAGTAATAACCTAAATATGTAAGTTTTATATCAGTGCAAAATCCATTGTTGGCTTGTTACAGATATATTTCAACTTTATAAAACTAAACCGTAATTACTGAAAAATGTATGAAGTCTCCATGCAAAATGACCAAACGTTAGCTGTCAAGTAGCTTCAAAACATATCTGGCTTATTTACCAAGCAAATGTCGACTAACAAACTTACTGCAAGTTAATATAGGGGCTGAACATAAACAGCCAACACATAAACTTCAAATCGAGTGCGAAAATGGCCGCGGGTGGCGCAACGACCTCATGCTGCTAAAATTCGCTTTAATAGTGCGATTTATAGCGTTTACACGGAAAATGGAATTATAGTGGCAGTAACGTCAAATCTATGAGCTCAAGAGGTATTTATGCATAGATTGAAGATTAGCCTAAAACGTTTCGATGCTAAAAAGAGCCGATTGACGTGTACTTATCGTGTATTTTATCTTAAGAACAATTCCATATTCTTAAACTTGCAGAGGCAAATCATTCAAACAATTATTATCAACAATCTCTTATTTCAAGTAAAGTAAGGTATTGAAATGATACACTTTTTACGGATTATTTCGCGATTTATTTACATTTTGTTTTAACCTGACGTTTCGGACCCTTTTCAGCGTCCGTGGTCACAGGTAGACTAAGGTGTTAGTTGTCATTACATGGTTTGAAAATTTTCTAAACTACCAGCACTCAAAAATATTAAGTTACGTTCCTAGCCACACAAAATAAGCTAACAGTATCTTGAGGTCTTGCAGTGCGGGGTAGAGCTTGAGTCTTGGCTAAAACAGGATCCCAAGCTGGTGGAATTTTCCAACCATCTTCTCTATTAAAATAAATAAAGTAAGGTACTTGAACTAAGTTACTAGTAATCCTGATAGAAGTATAAAGACTTATCTCGAGTGTTCTTGATGAAATTCGCCGATTCCTAGAAAGCTTGCTTAACTTTGGACCATCTCTAGATTATAAATTCCGCACCGCGTAACTATTGAGCTTAGTAATATACCGTTTCAAGGTACACAGAATAATAACTTTAATCTCAGTTACGCCTTAATCGTGTCCCAAAGGTTTCCTAGAACTATGTAATGGATACTTAATGAGTTAAGTCTGTAAACGTGAACTTGCGCTGAAATGGCCAGGGATGAAAATTTTTAAGCTAATATTACGGGCGTAAGCAACTTTTAATGTCATTTACAGTAAAACATCGCAAGCGAAATGTTAAAACGAATCTAAAGTGATTTCCGTTTAAGCCTTATCAGGAAAAATGTTTTAAGTGTCAATAGCATAGTCAATATCGTTTATTCAGTTTTTAGACATACATTATACTTTTTGTTAATCTGGTTAAAAGTATTAAAACAGACAGTTTATGCAAGCAACTAATATTACAATAACATACATTTTATATTAAGATATAAAAGATAAAAAATGTACGTTTTTGTGATATTAGTTGCATGATTGACGATCCTGTAGACTCCAAAGCTTATACACTAATCTTAACCTCTAAAAGACCAAAAGGACGATATGGGCAATGTCTACTGTGTAATGTGGATGAAAAGGTTAATATCATGTTGCGAGCGTTTATTTGAATAATCCAACACTACTTAATATCTAACTTAAACATCGCAGGGGAACTTGGCAACAAAGGCGGTAGTGCTTAAAATAAAAGTTGCATCAACTCTGCACAAGTTTGCGACAACTTTCAGTAGTATTATCGCGCGCACGCAGGCAACGAATCGTCGCTGGTACTTTAGGGTTACCAAGTTCTGTAATTTACCCCCTTATGGGGTTGATTTTGCTTTCTATGAACGTATTATTTATATTTTGTTATGTACACAGAAAATTAAAGAAAGAAAACATTTTTATTCACTATCACATATTTTACCAAATAGAAAAACACATTTAAAATCACATACACAAGATACTGAAAAGGTGGCCCACCTTGAATTACGTACGCAGCAATTACGGTTATTCTAAAAAGCTTTGCCCAGACGGAGTACTATTACCATATATTAGGTCCTTACCTATGAAATTGGCGTTTTGTATGGGAGGAACAAAAAGTCGAAATTTTTTTATATAGCATATTTATTTAATCAAAGTATGAGCCATTGTAATCTATGCACTTTTGCCATCTCATAGGTAGTTCATTGATCCCTTTACTAAAAAAACCATTCGAACGGGAATCAATAAAATCTTTGAAGGCGACTTGGACTGCCCCATCTGAGTTGAACTTTTTCCCTTGCAAGAAGTTATCCAAATTTCGAAAAAAATGGTAATCTGTTGGAGCAAGGTCCGGGGAGTACGGTGGATGCCTTAGAGATTCCAATTGAAGTTCTTCTAATTTGCTAGCCGTCTGTTGTGCAGTGTGTGGTCTAGCGTTGTCGTGAAGCAGCAGTGGCGTAGAGCGATTGACCAGCCTTGGTTGTTTAGCAACTAGCTTTTCCATCATGGTTTGCAATTGCTGACAATAGATATCTGCCGTAATCGTCTGGCCAGATTTGAGAAAACTGTAATGAACGACACCGGCGCTAGTCCACCAAACGCTTACAAGTAACTTTTTATTGGTCAATTTTCGCTTGGAGCAGGCTTTGGCTGGCTTGCCAGGGTCCAGCCATTGCGATGAGCGCTTCCGATTATCGTAGAGAATCCACTTTTCATCACAGGTAATGATTCGATTTAAAATCCCTTCGTTATTGTGCCGGTCAAGTAATGTAACGCAGCAGTTGACGCGCGTTTGCCGGTTTGCTTCACTCAATTCGTGAGGAACCCACCTTTCAAGTTTTTTAATCTTCCCAATTTGCTTCAAGTGGATTAAAACAGTTTTATCACTAACGCCAAAGCCTGCAGCTAACTCGGACGTGGTTTGCGATGGATCCGCTTCCACAATAGCCTTCAATTCTTCATTATCAACTTGGGTCTCCGGCCGTCCACGGGGCTTGTTTTGCAGGTCGAAATTTCCAGAACGAAAACGTTGGAACCAAAAACGCACTGTGTTTTCTTTTGCGACACAACCGCCATACACATCATTAACCCTTCGAGCCGTTTCCGCAGCACTGGTGCCACGGTGGAACTCGTACTCGTAAATAACGCGATATGTATTTCAAATTTTCCATTTTGTAAATTGAGCGATGCAAACAGAAAAAAGATAAGTAAAAAAACAAATGAATGACGGTTTACGAAACACAACTACATGTGAAAATAGCTGTATAAATTTGAATTTCGAATTCCTAACCAAATAGGAAAAAATTGTGATCAAAGTGGCCAGTACGACAAAACGCCAATTTCATATGTAAGGACCTAATATATTATAATCTCTCTTCTCCACTTTGGTGGAAACCGGGCCTTAAATTGACGACTTGAACACGTTTGTCTTAATTTCGTATTTAATTAATTACTCGACGATTAAGACAGAAAGAAATACATGAGGCGGATCTTTAGATACAATCTTATGTTTTTCAGCTTCAGACGTTACCTCTAGTCTGTGATCAGTTGTACTAAGTAAATCCTAAAATTATTCTGAACAGATGACACTGTTTGAATAGTGAAGAGTTTTAGACCTAGTTCACACGTTTTTGCACTATCGTTTTAACGTCACTGTCAACGTCATGTCACTTTCATACATTTACAGTGAACGTTGACAGTGACGTTGCCATGTGAACGGGGCCAGAGTCCTTTTGACGTAACAACGTCTTATAAATTGGTTTGCCCGGTGACACTTCAAGAAACTGCGTTACGCTCCGCTCACGTTCCGCGCTCACAATGAGAGCGAGTGAGAGGCACGCGTCCCTTCGACTCGGGCATGGTTAGCCCGCCTAAGAGCGAGTGAGACAGACATAAAAAGTGAAAGGCACGCGTCCCTTCCACTCGAGCACAGTTAACCCGCCTAAGAGCGAGAGAGACAGTGAGAGAGTGAGAGAGATAGGCATACACACCGGTTCATGTTATACGAATGAATATTCACATTAAAATTATTTTACCACTCAAAGTCGTTGTCACGTAAAACTTTCGCCCGTATACCGACTTTACAGGCAACCAATTTTTTTTTTCTTAAACTTGTTTATTTTTATTTCACAATGCTACTAAGACCGTTATTATTATTTTCCCATTCGTCACTGAGTGTAAGGGTTAGTTCACACAGTAACAACGTGATATTGCAATCCGAAATCTCTTTCCGACCGAAGTGGACACTCATCACTTGATTAACTCATTGTGCCGATGTCTCGTATCCTTAACGTTTATTTATTTTCCTTCGTATTTATTTAAGCCATATCTACTGTTTCTTATGAGAGTAGAAAGGACAAACAACTGCTCAGGAATCATTATAACGTACAACCTAAATACTAGTAGAATATTAGGAACCATATTTTCGTCAAAATCATAGATAGAAAATCGTCTTTTAACCATGGATATTATTCACCTGTTCAAAATATGTGTCACCTTAAGAAAATATATTAAATGTATTTTACAAAAAAACATTTTACTTACATTATTTATCTTTATCTTACTTACTTTGAATAATCAGCAGTTCGACGCCCACTGCTGAGCAAAGGCCTCCCCCAAGGATCTTTACCGTGAACGGTCCTGCGCCTACCGCATCCAGTGGCTTCCCGCGTCCTTCACCAGGTCGTCGGTCCTCCTTGTAGGGGCCTGCCTACGTCGTCCTTTCCGCCCTAACTGGTTCCCGCCCGCCCGCTGCCACTTCAGCTGAGCAATCCTTTGAGCAATGTCGGTCGATTTAGCTCTCCTGCGTTGTTATCTTTTCTTTCCTAATTCGATCGCAGAGGGAAATACCAAGCATCGCTCTCTCCATCGCTCGCTGGGCGACACTGAGCTTTCTTATGAGACGCATAGTGAGGGGCCACGTTTCACTTACATAGTATGGTTTCTTCTGAACTCCGTGTGTGAATGGCATATCGCACTTTTAAGTCCCGGGTTTGATCTCTAAATTAGGTTTAATTTGATTTCCATGTTCTAGTGGTTTGGGTGTTTGTTTGTGATATCTTCTTTGCCATTGATTTTCATAATAGTAAAGTTGCTTGCTTTGTAATCAGAACAATATAAATTATGTTGCCTCAATATAATTGTTTTTTACATTAGATGATACAAATTAAGTACAACCTAAAATGACGGAATTGCCCATGTGACATCGGCCCATAGTTAGTAATTCAATAGTTTGTAGTAGTATCAAAAGCTTGTTGAAAGTCATTTCAAAGACAAAAAAAAACGCCAACTCCTGTTTCCTGACTTTTTTATGTACTACCTGACGAAAAATGGGAATATTACCATAACGAAGTCACACAGGACAGGCCCCTTCACCCGCCACAGGAGTGAATTATGTATAACACCGGCTCGTAACTCAAACGGAAAGGTATATCTATGCAAATTCCAACAGTTTGCGTAATAAAAAAGTTTACCTGATTTAGTGAGAAGCATGAAATTAATTGAGTTTTTTTTCAACGTGCCATGCGCTTATGAAAACATGTGTCCAATGCTCTGATTAGAAAAATCTTAGATAGTTTTTCTAAATGATCTAGTCAACGTCACCTTTTTATTTGAACAAATACAGACATATTTGACACGTATCTCTAGTATTATTACTGTCAAACAGGAATATACATATCCCATACTCACAAGCATGTAGCAAGCCTGTTGCATAATTCATGCATCTTTAATATTAAGAACACCCTAAAATTCATTTCAAAGACGCCTATGTGTCAAAAAGTGTGGCCCATTCAAAGGTGAGAGCATGAGTCAAAGCGCTCTCTTTAGCTATAGCCCAGGCTGTTCCAATCAAAGCGGCGCTTTAAGAATTCAGAGGCCATTACACTAATGAATCGTATCAGATTTTAGCGTCTCCACGCCCGTCTTTCGGCTTTCTTCGACGTCCACAAGACGGCCTTTTGTTGCCTCAAGTTTCGCTGCATGCATGGCTAGTTTTGAGATGTAGAACAAAGGATCTTTCTATCTGCGATTAGGTTGTTTGAAAGAACGACTGCTTTTGGCAGGAGCGCCGTTGTCGATGCCGAGTATTAGATCTGGCCGAAAGCTATGTAAGTAGTTCATTAAAAATTAAAGTGGGCAAAAACATAATACAACCATATGCTGTGATACAACACATAAATATAGGTTTTAATCTGTATTCAGGCTCAATCACTCACTAAATTAGGAGTTGTTATCACAAAAAGGGGATGAAATCTACTATAAGGATGGCGATCTGAGATCGATTAATTGAAAAATCGATTCTGTAGACCAAAAAAATCGATTTTTAAATCGATATTGTGTACTGAATCGATCAATTGAATCGATATTTCACCCTCTAAAATCGAGATTCGATTATTTCTGTTTCGATACAAACATACAACTATTTACAATTAGTCGAATGTACTACTCAACACATGTAAAGAAATGTCAATTTTTCACGTAATTACTCAAAAACTCGATAGATGGATGTGTATTCAGTTCAGTTTATCATCACCATCATTATCTGGATCACTTACTTTTAATCTCGTGCTGCTATAGTCATACTATGTAGTATTACCTACCTATAACACTATACAACACCTACTTACCTACCTGTCGCGAATGTTTGTTGTGCCCTTGCAGCAGAAATGCGTGATAGGATAGGAGGACGGTTAAATATTAAATATTACGCGGTAAAATTATCACAAATACCTATTGTCGAAGAAGTTATCTCGTCCTGGTGTGGGTGCTTGTTTCGTGTTTCAAATTTTTGATGAGCTTGATATCTTTGAATGAAGTTTAATGATTTTGTTAAAACATTAGTCTCACAGCTCTACACTATTTGTTATCTTAGGAAAACCTAAAATTGGCCTACTTATAAACTAGTACTTAACAAATTAGCATAAGACATTGTTGCTGTTGGTTTTCTAAAATAAATAAAATAAAATAAAAATAAAATCACATTCACTCAATAGCCATGAAATATATGTGTATTGTGGGGTCATCTGTTCCTTGCGAGCGCCAATTTTCGATTGCCGGCAACATCGCAAGTGATGAGCGTAATCGCTTGGATCCTAGCAGATTATACAGATTGTTTTTCTTAAAAAGCTTGGATATTAAACACTGGGAACTATAAACTATATAATGTTTTAACTTTTTAATGTACCTAACTGAAATTAATATATTTTTTAATACTTGTTACTTTGATTTAGTTGTAAATTCTTTAACTAGTAAACGGGTTTGTATTTGTAATGAAAACATAGACTCAATAAGCAAATCGGAAGAAGATCGATTTTCACAGAATCGATTCTTTTTACCTCGATTTTTTGTGTATCGATTTATTAGACTTCGATTCGAATCGATTTAAAAATCGATCTTTTTTGGAAAGAATCGCCATCCCTATCTATACAAACTGCCGATTATGACGGTGCCTAATTTTTTTATTATATCTATCAATCCCCTCAAATATTTTTAACTCTTTTTCGACAACCCTTTCAGCACAGTAAATTTTTAAATTACCTGTCAGTAAAATAAAATACTATAATGCAACAGTCCACAATAGGCAACATTATTTCATTCTGAGCCCTTGTTGAAGGGTTAAATCCTCTTGGGAGGTGTCGAATCGCTCAAATGAACTCACTAACGCTCTCCCCCGGGTTTTGATGCACCCTGTAAAATGTGGCCCAAGATATAAAAGAAAAGAGGTATCATAAATATGATTATAAATAAAAAACTAAAATAAAATTAATAACTTTCTAAAAAATATTATTTTTTCATTTTTTTTAGCTGCATTTTAAGTATGTGTACAATAACTAACAATTTATTAAGATATCTCAGTAGAAAGTTAGCTACATCAGTTCATGATTTAACCATCTTGCAAAAAGTTTCAATTAATTTTATTCTCATCAGCCTATACACGTCCCACTGCTGGGCACAGGCCTCACCACAACTATGAGGTGGTCCGAGCCATACTCCACCACGCGGGCTCATTGCGGATTGGTGGAGGGGTGTTTGTAAGGTAAGTGACCAACCTTAATGTCAGATGTTATTAAGCCGCCCGAGGGCCTCTGACCAGGCTTAACGACTAATATCTATCGATATTAACCGGGACCAACAGCTTAACGTGCCTTCCGAAGCACGGAGATGCTCGTAAATAGGCGTCACTTATATGGTCAGAATTAGTTTCAATTAATTAAAAACACATTGAAACTTTTGAAATTTTTCAAGATCTAGGTGATGGAAGTTATCATTACGGTCAGGATTTTTTCGAATATGTTTTTTATAAGTAGTCATCTCATAATTTTGATGTTATGAACCGTTTTTTATTTAAATCAACTAAGTTCGGTGCGCCAAAATTTAGGCTATTTTTAAACGGTCAGTAAAATTTGTCAATTCTACGCTACATTTCCGTTTCCCGCCGATCGCTTATAAAACCAAAATGGCGGTTAATGCTAGTCTCTCGTGAATATTACAAAACTGCAATTTCCGTATCAGCAGTCCATAAATACGTAATGAATCAAACGCATTCTCTATGCGCCGTAATATGTAGCTGGGCGCGAGTTTTGTGGAACATCCTGTACAAATCTGATGAAGATGCGATTTCGAGAGGGGGAGCATACATAAGGAATTTATTATGCCGTATGACGTAATCATATTGGTGTTTTAGAACTGCATTTTGTATATTATTTAGCTGAATACTTTCGATAACCAAAGTCCTAAATTGTAATGCCGATAAAACGACGCATTAGTATTAGCGAAGAATAAAAAATCTCCATTCTTGATTTTTTCGTAAGTTGTGGTTGACACTTTCAATCAGTAAAAAAATACATAAGTACATACATAAACTGTCCTGTTTTGCTTAAATGAATATAAGTTTTACATCCTGAAACAAACCAAAATACTGTCTTCTAAAACTGCCTTGATTTTGTACGTACGAGTAAATTAAAAGAAATATCTAAAACTTTATCAATGAAATCCGTACATAATTCATATTCAATTCTACCAGCCGAAGATCGGTTTCCATTCAGTGCGGTATCGGTAGAAGCATAATTTCCTGTACTGAAATATTTATATCGTAGAAAGAGCTACACGTAGTCTTGCAACGGCTACGAGCTAAGACATGGGGCCGCGGCTACGGCGTAGCGGAGTGGACATCTAAATAGCAATTTTAAGACTGCATCGTAGCATGCTTGGTTAGTTGCATGCCATGCCTAAGAAAAAAAAAGTTTTGCTTGGTATAGCGGTGCTGCGGACATTCAATAGAAAAGCGGTAGCCAATTCATCTTAACGTTCCTAGATCGAGCATGCTTCGGTCAGAAATCATCCTTTACAAAGTGAACAGAATATCAGACTTTGTATCAACCGACTTTTAAAAGTATGTATATACAAAGATATTGTACACCTCTAACAGGAACATGTTCTGTAGCTGTAGATTATTCTTGCGCAAATATTGCCAGCAATATTCCGTTAGTTTTACATATGTGATTGAGCTTTTTCATGACATTCGATTCCTTCTTTTTATTTATTATTGATAGATTAGTGGAACCGGTTTTCCAGTTAGTTACGCGCTAATATTCTAATATTATCTAATTTCTTTATTATGCCTGATCGAATAAACTGTATCATTCCAATTACACTCATGTACGAGTATATTGTCTTCTCTATGATTAAAAACCTACTTAAATGAATAAGCAGTGGTTGAAAGGCAATTGTTTACTGTAGTTAGTAATTAGAAACAGTAACTAGTGAACTTACATATTTAAAATAACAAAAAGTGCAGTTCGTCGCTGTCTAACAGACACCGGCTAAAGTGTGGGTATGGAAATAAGCTCGCTTGAACCAAGAACACGTATTTTGTTCTGAGGATTTTCGGCTTTTAAATCAGTTGCTTTGACAACAAAGTATTTAAATCCCTTTTAAGACTTATCACAAGATCATCATCCATTGGAAATTTGTCAACTAGACTCTTACCGCATAAGTTCAAAATATTTAAGTGAATATTGTACTTTTTTCGTTTAGAAGTGAAGTTTTCTACTTTAGAAACAAAAGTGATTGGTTTTCCACCTAAAAGTAATGTGGGTCGGTATTGATACCATAGCCTCAAATGGTAGTTTATAATGCACGAATACATTATTCACTTTTGTAAAAGCTAATGTTTTTTTTTTGTTTTTACAAGAAAAACGTACGAGCTCAGCAAACTATCATTCAAGAGACTCATTCGCACCTACTGTCTTACTTTATCGCAACCGTCATTATAGATGTTTCTTTAACAGTTCGTCTTATTTAGATATTTATTTATTTAGTGCATGTTAATATATTTTATGTGTATTTATAAATATGTATTCTTGTATAAATTTATTATATATTTTATATTTCATCTCGGGTCATATTATTGGTATTATTATTTTTGTGTTTTCTCTCTTATTTATTTTTCGCACCGCCTACTAATCGTGTCTGCTTTGCCCAAAGGTATGACTGGTAGAGAATGCCCTACGGCGTTAAGTCCACCTTTTGTACATAGTTTTGTTGTGCTGAATAAAAGATCTCATATTTCAAGACAAACCTGGGTATGTTACTTATTCTTTGAATTAGGCAACAATAAAACTGTTCTCGAAAGAAGAGGTTATTGCGTGCCGGGCGACGGTTCTTGGTCCGCAGGCCCTCTGTAAGGTGGATCGACGCTCTGGTTAAGGTCACGGGAATCCGCCGGATGCGGGCAGCGCAGGCAGGACTGATCGCCGTCAAGATCCTTGGGGGAGGCCTATGCTCAGCAGTGGGAGTCGTACGGCTGATATGATGAAAGCTGTTGAATGAACTAGACTTATTTAAGATAAGATAAGATATTTATTTGTATAAACATGGTACATTTTTGGTTCTTATATTTAGGTATTGTGCACATGTTTAATCAATCCATCGATATACAAATGTTATGATATCGTCATGTGTAACTACTTAACTTAAACGTTAATAAAGTTAATGATTGAAGTTAGTACATTTATAATAATTTTAATTCAATTTAATTACAACTTAATTACAATTTTAATTCAATTATAATTCAATTCCAAGTCTATTATGCAAAACAAAATGTCAGTTCATTAAACAAAAAAATAAATCAACAAATGTCCGTCCATTATACATAAATAGGGAATCAGTCAAATGCATCAATCCTTAATCTGCGGTCAAATTTTAACAAAGTCACAAAGCATTAATGTCAATTTCTTGGGAAGAAGTTATTATATAATTTTTTTGAGGCCACCATTACTACAAAATTGCATAAATTCATCGACGCTATAAAAACATTTCTCAGCTAAGATTCTGAACATAATTCTTTTAAAAACGACAAATGGCAGAGTTTGGATCCGATCCGGAAGTAAGTTAAACAACCTGACACACATGCTGTAACTATTTTTGCTAAAACAGGTTGTTCTTGCTGATGGGATTGTTAATTTGTTTGGGTACTTGTATTAAAATTGCAGTCCTCTCGTTTTTTTGTAAAAAGATTGATGTTCTTCTTCGCAAACAATAGAGTATCGAAGATATATAAGGATGGTAGCGCGAGTATATTCACGTAACACTAGTGTTACTAGTCTCAATAAGCGTTTGTCAAAAAGATGGTTTGAAACGGTGCACTGACTGGATAGAGCTCACAACTACAGGTTTTGACTAAGCGTATTAATGTTTAACACTACTGATTTTTTCTTATTGTTTTTTTTAAGTTACTTTAAAATATATAGAAGTCATACTTAGAATTTATATGTGGAAACACGTAAATGGTGTTTAGTGACTAGTCTAGCGAATAATTTCGTTTTTAACATACACATAACTAATAAAATAAAATATTAAAATAAATCAACTGGTCAATCTAGTCATTGTTTTGATTTTTGACTAACTAAACTAACTATTAAACCGATACGTAGCTAATAAACTTTTAAAAAAATCCTTAAGTGCCTTTCCCCTAGCATCTGTCAGACTTGGACTATAAAGTACAGTTTGTTAGGTTTATAGTATTTTTACCTTGTTTTAGTAATGATGAAACATGCCATAACATTTTTATCGTTCAAAACAACTCGTAAAAGGGGGTTGCGTACTGACACCGATGGGGAATCTTTTTAAATTTATTGTGGCCTTTATGACTATAACCATAGAGTCGTAACATGACAGCCTTGTTCTAGTATCATATTTCGAAATCGTAAATGTTTATCTGTACCTGTCATTTAAGTCTCATTACATCACATTCTACTATATACCACTAACAATAATAATACGTGCAACATAAAACTCAAATCAATTTTTTTTGCGGCAGTGGACGACGAATATCTTACATATCATGAAAAAAGCCTTAATTAATTTAAAAATAATTATTATACTTAATACAATTTTTTTCTTTTTTTCATTTATAAACCAATGTACATCAATGGCTGCTCTGACAAAGGGGTAAACTGATTAAAGTACTACTTAAGTTTGTGGAAACGAGAGTACGTCCTTTTTAAGGTTTGACTAGAAACAGGAACGTTGGTAATTACAATATAGCCCAACATTCCCGTTTGCATATTTATCATCTAGTTGCTGCACGTCTGTAAGGTAAAAAGATGGTAACGCACATTGTATCTGGGTTCTGTAGGTCAAATCACTCTTTTTCATGTGGAAAATTTTGAAGGAAATCACGTGTATCTCAACAATACTTTAAGCTGTTTAAAATGTATATGGGAATACACATTTTACGAATACACATGCTCTGGAAGCCATTGCACTCTTTTGCGTTATTTTAATGCCTAATTTAACTGTATGCTTTGTTTCTTAGGTACCGCGCTTAGGTAAAAATCACGACGAGATGATGTCGTCATGACCTTTCTTTAAAAATGACATTTTGAAAAGAGACACGCTACCGTTGCGCATCCTGAATGATAGTCTTGAGTAGTTACCGAGTGGTCAAATAAGCTGTAATAGGAGATTTGTTATTAGTACTTGCTCATAGTGTTTATTGAAACTGTAAATATACCGTCAAATCTTTTGTCTCCCAAGGGAAAGGAACCCAAGAAAAATGCATAGCTGTATTAATGGAAATCACTCGAGCACACCTCACTGGAGCTATTTATTAATACAACGACTCGCGACTGTCTCCTGCATTGTAATTCGCTCAATTAGCAGTCTAGAGCGACGGAGTAGGCCCCGCGACTAACGACATAATTGGACCCCGACTGCTACGTAGGTGAGCGTTTTGCTACGACTGGCCGCAGTGCTACGGAAATGTTTAGCATTTTTATTTTGAGAAGTTTCGGAGTTTTGCGGTGACAGAAAAAGTATGTTCACTTTGTAAAATCAATTTTATCAGTCGAATAAAGTTATCGAAGTTATTTTTCTTTGTATCACCGACTTTAATAAAATCTTACAGTACCTGATCTAATCTACAAAAAGGTAACGAGACTGCATTACGAAGTCAAAAGCTGGAATTTGCAACCTTATTTAATGGTCTTTCTCAAAAAGATTAACAATACGAAGTTCAACATTTTTACAGTTAATTTAGCAGTTGAGTACATGGATCTAGAAAGCAGCAATATTGAAACGTAGCAAAATTCCACAGTTTATCTATTAAGTTTCGTTTTGAACAGACAAAGTTCGCATAACGTATGCCACTCGTGTCTGTAACACCAGTTGTAATGTATGTAACTGTATTGAAGACGTCAGACCGCCTCGAGATTGTGCAGTCAGTGCACGCAATGCATTTTCTGTTCTATTTTAAACTTTACAGACTTAGTAAAGTAAACCTCAGGCTATACTAGAAGTACCAGATGAAGTTTTAACATTTCAACACAAAATAGACAATATACATCGCTGTGATAGTTTATTATAGGTAACTGCTTATATGATGATTATTTAGGAATCATAAAAACAGATAATATCAACGTACAAACCATCTTATAGATAAACTAAAGCGCTCTAATTTACGAGGGGTCAGTTTTCTAATAGTACCTTTACATAGTCATTATATCATACCACAAGCTTATAAATAAGCGACTTTGATGTCACCCTACGAACAATGAGGTATGTAGAATAATATTTAGATTGAACATGTTCAATCTCTTGACTGAGCCAATGAGATTACCATGCCTCAAAGGAAATCGATAACGCATGACTGCCAAAACAATAATTGTCATTCCATCCACACGCTATCAAAATTTTCCCCGGAGCTGATTCTCGATAATGTATTTTTGTGGGGAAATAAGGAAATCTTTCCCTTTGAGTGCATTGCAACCCCGCACTGCGTTAATTTTGCTCACCCTCACCTTTGAACTTAGCTAGTCAATCGGAAAGTCGATCCCTTGGTTAAACAACGCAAATGAAAAGTCGCCTCCGGGCGTATAGGGCTGTCAGCAAGTGAGGATCGGCATTAACAGTGTCTTGAAAACATCAGATAATTATGATTTTCTGGTCTGCCTCCACAGCTGCAACCGTTCGATGTCCACTCCCGAAATTACGCCTCCTCCATTGATTTCTAAATTGACAGATTACAAGCAACTTGTTTCTATTTCGATCGTGTTTTTACAGGTTTCGTTTAATCAGTTCATACAGATGTGATATTCGATATGAAGAATAGTACCATCACATACTATTTGAAAATCTACATAGTAATCGTTTGTATTACGTGTCGGTAAAATCCTATTTTAGCATATTAAGACATTTGATTGGCTTTCCATTCCAGATAACTGCTCGATATGAAATTAAGATTTATTTTTATCAGAACAAGTAGTTCTATTATTGGTAAATTTTCAATCCAATGCCATATTATTTGAGCAAGGAATGTTGAGTTTTTTTCAACGTATCTCGGTACATCCCTAGAGGAATGTTTTAAGTGATTGAAGAATCCCAAAGTGTTTAAAAGATCCGACAATGAATCGAGGGCAAAATTGGGATTTTTCAAATCGCATTTATTTCGTTTTCGTTTCTGTTATAAAAACTAATTGATTGGCTCCTTCGATTTAGGGGAATTTATAATCGTTATTCATTTTGAACTTCAAATGGAATTGCTTTGTAGATTAATACTTTTGTGCCTTTTTTGTTATTTAAGATTTTTTATTAGAAAAGCCTCTACAATTCATAAATCTTCCAGTTTTTGTAAAATGCTACCATATTTTTTCTGATATATCAATCTTCATCTGGAAATACCAATTTTGAATGTGAATTATAATTTTGCATAAGTATCTACTTAGCAAGATTAGTTCAAATTAACCGGTCGGTATGGTTAGATTTTAACATGTAACTTGTAACAAATGTGAAGCTTAGCTAAAAACAATTTAATTTTAAGCTCACCACGATGGTGATGGTTCATACAACTTTAATAAGTAAGCAGAATATTGAATGAAAGAAAAAAAATATCAACACGTCTCAAAGCGAACACGGAATGTCATAAAAGATTAACGCATTACCATAAGTGAAGAGCAAGTACTCAGCCATCGTGTTAACGCTACTCTAACGCTACTCTTTGACGCGGCCCAGTCGGCCGGAAACTTATTCTTTTGTTAAACATCGGGGATTAAGGGAGGCGTTGAATAAAAATATCGATATCGATATTTATCGTATCGTACAAATAAATGAATGACCAAATATCGCCTAAAAATGGAATCGATATGTCTCGACATCAGATATTAAGTGATAAACCTTAAAAGAAATGGTCAGGTTTTTTCGAGCGAAGCATCGAACCTCCCGTTTTATGTTAAACTGCCTTCAAGTATGTATTTAATGATTTTGGCGTCCATATCACGTAATACGTAAATGTATATGACGCGGCTTTGCTGGTGGTCAACAAATAGACCTAAGTGAAAACTTGGCGATGCTGATTAAACTACATAATCTTTTTTAAGGAATTCTAACTTGTTTTTATTAAACCCCTGAATATCAATATAAAAAAAAAACTATCGATACTTTCCTACTGAATAATATGACATCACTATGGGTGACTCCATACAGGATAGAATATTATTTTTTCGCTTCGTTTGCAAAGAAGATTGGCGTCGCGTGCACTTCAAAATTCTCTTAAGCGTTTGATTGCGTATGAATATTTTTACTTTGTATTTTTAACATTGTTTCGGTGGTTAGTGCTGCTTAATATTTTTGTATGCGATATTTCAATCTGAAGCATGCGAGACAATTTTTTCTACAAATTGTTTTAAACATGTGATACACACTACGAGATACATATCTCGTAGTACCAAGGTGTAATCAGATTTTATAGGAACACCAAAGGAACAAAAAACAAATAGCAGTTTATTGTTTATATGTTGTTTTTAAAGTCTTCCTAAACTTTCGTAATTTTTTGTATATTACTCAAGTTTAGGAACTAGCTAACTACGTACGTTATTCAGTGAATCACCCACGAGGAACAAAACCATAAGCCGCCTACATAAGGATACCTCGTTTAACTTTATGTGTTACCCTATATTAAAGTGGAGGCCCTTACTAAATGAATTCATACAACTATGTGTATGATGTTGCAACTTTGTTCGTATAAAATACGTATGTCTCTTATCCGCTCACGGCTGCGTAGGAATGTCAAAGGCATCGTATAAACTGCGGTAGGACAGATTACAGTAACTCCTATATCCTAACATTACTCTGACACAACATAGAATATGTAACAGAGAGGCCGTACATGTTTTTTTAAAGATTTTTGTAGGTTTCCTGGCAAAGAAGAGAGCTAAAGCACTTGCGTTTTTAATATCACAAGCAAGGGACGATATTTTTCTAAAGTGAAATTAAACCTCTCCTGCAATAATAATATGCTTGAGTTATGCACATACTTATCATAAGAGCTTAAATTCAATTGGCAAAATATTATGTGTCATTTGGCCAGTTTCATAT
Source organism: Pyrausta despicata (assembly GCA_963921415.1). Taxonomy (NCBI): domain Eukaryota; kingdom Metazoa; phylum Arthropoda; class Insecta; order Lepidoptera; family Crambidae; genus Pyrausta; species Pyrausta despicata. Next base: position 11,726,886 of record OY992855.1, on the reverse strand, counting down.
ATAGCGATAACCGTGAATAAATAGGGTAGGCTTTCTGCATCTCCCTTATGCTATTGCGTATGTGTACGACAGTAAAACGTTATGACGAGATATGAACCGAACTTGTACCGCAAAGTTACCTTTTCAGTTCAAAATAATATCTGCCAATGAGAAACATACCTTATCCCTCAGTCTGACAAGCTTGAATGAAGGTAGAATATTAATATTTCCATGTTGGTTTGCACGCAAATGTTACGTGAAAGAGCCTAAACTTTTTACAGCTCGAATACTGTATGAAAGGCGATAAGACCCTCATAAACCAGCTATCTATTTATCTAAACTTGAGCAATGTATCGAAATCTGTAGGACATCCAAACACGATTGTGTTGACCAAACCTAAGTAGTTGGGGTGATACTAACTTCAATTCATGATTCCCATGTCAAATTAGGTCTCAACTTGTTATATTTGTAATTGAATAAATTTTGTTGATCACTTTTTTTAATGTTATTCCACTTTACCTTTTACCAAACCAGCAACGATCGAGTCCGACTTCGATCGATCAATTTGGCTTGGAGAGCCGTGAATAAACAAAAAAACAGGCAAAAAACGGAAGCCCCTGAAAAGAAATTTGCTAAGAACAGAGAGTACGCAGCGCCCTAATTTGTTTTAACAAATTGTTTTAATCCATTTACCGAAACTGGTAAATTGGCCGCGCGCCGCGACAATCAACGAATAAAAAATATCCCCCTAATAGCTTTGTTTCTTCGCTTGTTAAATTGAATATGACGGACAACAAAGTATTTGTTCACTTAACTTGGCTACACATTGTTTTGAACGCTGCCAGCTATTTACACTCAGCCTCTTTTGGATAAGAAAAGCGCTAGTGAAAAGACAAATTCCATTCCAGTTTCGAAAAGGAATTTTATTGAAATACAACAACCTATTGAACAGTAATTGAATGGCTTTTAATCCAATTTAACTCTGAGTATCGTTTGACTCGAAAGTTGTAACTTTCGAGTCAAACGATACTGCTGTAGCAGGGGTTCCAATTTGACACGGTAAGCAGGAAACCGATACCAAATACCTACGAAAATGAATTCGCAATCGAAGTTGGCACCGCAAAGTGACATAAAAGCGCATTCAGCGAATGAAGCCGCAAACCGATTCGAAACTGCTTAGTAATCGCCCGCCGACAAATTCGAAATTAGTTACAGGTGTTTAAATTAAAAGCATAAATTTACAGGAAATAATTACAGCAGCCGTTTCTAACTCATGGTGGACTGGGTCAGTGCCATGAAGGGTCCTTTAGACCACATAATGAGTGGAAGTGTGCGGTCACGCCGTAGATGGAATAGGAAATGTTAATACTAGAATTGCTAACGAAATGCTCTAACCTGGTATATACTGCCATCTCTATACTCAACCATAGATATATTTTTTATCCATAATGGATGACATTTTTATATGATTTTTCGTCAAAGGCGCAAAATTAATGATGGTATTTTGCGTTAAAATGCAGGTTACTAGTACGAACGTATATTTACTCGTTATTTCAAGTCTGTATCCTTGCAAAGAGATTTCCTAGATACTGCAATTCGTGAGCAAATTAAAACTGCTAATGCTAAACCCCCAACCTAGGCAGGGAAACCAGCAATTTTTGGCTGTCTTTTAGTTTTGCACATAAAAACTTGTTACCATTTTGTTAGAGGATCATTTATTTGGATTTATTCCGTTCTAATAACCGGGTACATTCAGTTTCACTAGCTCCATGTCAACAAGTACGAGTGGCCCACAATCGTCGTTTGAATGAGCAAGGTAGTTCCAGAGGACTCTTTAGTGCGAATTAAATAGGTTTAAGTGAGTAGAACAGTACAAATTGAACGTGACAGTATCAACTTGGGAGGAATAGACGTTCTGTTAGACTTACAGGCTTATTATAAACTTCCGGCTCCTGCAATGTATGTGTACAGAACTATAGATACTCTGTTGCGATACAGTTTAGCTATGGCTTTTCTTGTCGCCGTCGTGTATTGATGTCAAGAACATCGTTACAATCATAGGACCTCAATACAGGATAACCATTATGGTATATCCTTCCAAATCAATGCTGCGCTGCGATTTCCTAGGTTCTAACAGATTCATTTGGATTTTAAAGTAACTCCTTTATAATACATCTTATAACATGTAAATCAATTTTTAAGTAAAAATAAGGTAGTTTGCACCTGATATATCTCGTCAGACATTTTACACTGGTAAATAATTTTTTTTTAACATTCATAGATTTAGTATTTTCATACTCGTATGTGAAGAACCCCGTTCCAGTTTCTTAAATAAACATGACCCAGTGTTGTGGAATAACGCTTTTCGTTTACTTTCAGGAAATCGAACGATAAAGTGACATAATAAATGAGCGAAATCTGGGTCACCATGACGCGTAAAGTTACCATACATGAACTTCGCTAGGAAATATAAAATTTTGTATGTATAGATTTGAGATAAACTTTGATCAAAATATCATGGACCAAAAATACATGAACACCATCCACTATGGGATACTTTCTATATGGGATACTTGACTAAAATACTTTTTTTTTTAAATCGATGGGGTAATTCAGAAAAATCGAAAAGATTTTTATTATTTCCATACAAAATTAGTAAGCAGACTATTTAAACATTAATCACTAGGAATTTAAAAAAAAGATCAAGTAAATACACGATATTCAGTCATACAAAGTTATAACAATAGTAGATTATTCATCCATCAGATTAGTTTAAATTCGGATTAGGAATGAGCGCCGCACTGCCGCGGCGTGATCCACACCCAAGCGTAGTTAGTCAGTACATTTTAAAGGCAAAATGTCTGCACAAAACATTAAATATCACGAAAACCCAATTTTGCTCAATGTTGCCGTACGATAAAATGATCTACTCGTTGAGATCTACCGTTTAAATACCATTTCATTTCTATTGGTGGGTGGGGACGATATATGGCATGGGCTTTTATAGAATCAGCCATTCCACTAAAAAAAATTGCTATAGATTTTTCCATATATACGAGTAAAATATATGAGTCCGAATTTAAACAAAACAAGTTATTTTGTCGCACAAGCTTTGATACTCAAATTGTGCATTGTCATTCGAACTTGGAAAGCGAGTGTTTTGCTTGCAAGATTTGATTACAAACAAACAAGCAAACACTGGAACAGGTAAAACTAAAAATAAAAGTTTAAAAAAAAAATTAGGTTTTATTTATATTTTGCGGATACCGCGTCATTCGAATCTAATCCATTTGAAAATACACTTAATATTTATCACTACGCATAAAACCGCAAAGCTAAGTGGCTGTGCTGGCATAAAAGAAAAAGAAAAAAAAAGAAAAAAGTTGCGAGGCGGCCATGCGCGGCAAAAACGATCGTCACTTGTCAATTTTAACAACTAATTTGAGTGATGTGAGTGGTGCGTGAAAATTAATATTTGTAAAATATTTTCAAAGGATTACTTACCTTGTCATATCAGTAAGTATTACAATCTTATGCACTGAATCTGCGATAAAATCTTAGTTTTATTTAAGTTTTGTACCTAGACGCGTTACAATCAACGTTTGAGATACCAATATCAGTCAGACCTATAAATTTAATAATAGTCTATCAATGCTAATTGTTTACTGTTAATTCAATACACATACATATTGAAACAGTAATTTCACGGTCCATACGTTTGTCGCAATCGAATCAATTCCAGTGCTTCCGCCATACGAAATATCGTAAAAATATCATTACCTGCTCGATAGAGCAGTGAAAATTGCTTGAAGATAGATAATTGTCGAGTTCAGGTAAGTATTTAATACAGAACAGCAATTTCGCTTTTGTATGGAATTCGAAATAATTTGAAATCGCTTATTTTTGGAAATCAGTTACCCAATTTTGAAGTGGGAGAACTAAAAAAACTGAATACATAATTTTAGTCTCCAATGTCTGATTTCAAAATTAACATGTTAAAACATTGTTAGCAAATTCCTTTGATTTTATTAAGGTCAGTAATGTGTAAAGATACATTTTAATTTTTATTAAAAAAAAAACTAGGGTAAATTGAAAAAAGTCCTTCCTTATTTAGTGCCTTTTCCTACGTCATTTGCAAACCGAACGGCGAAGCACCGTTGATGACTATAATCAATCGTTTTAAGATTAAACGTGTATTTTAAGGCCGATTTTTAAATAAACAGATAGCGCAAACAGTCCGATAAAATTCCAAGATGGCTGATTTGATATGTTAAACTGGATTATTCAAACTGAATGACATCTTAAATTCGGTCAGCTTGTGTGTTTAAGCATAAGTATCAGGAGAAAGCTAATAATAGCACGTATGTAAGGCGTGAATATGAAAGTGTAAGATCATAAACTGTGCAAAATGTGTTGTTTGACTATGAGTATGCATACAATGAAGGTTTTATCAACAAATGTAAGCCTTTAAAAAAATGCCTCTTGCTATGGTTATGTTCGAAAATAACTCTTATTAATGAAGGCTCGGTTTGAGTGTCTGTTTTAAGCTGAGATTTTTCTCATTGCCATATTGATATTACTAATCTGTGATACTAAATTTTCAAGGCAAAACCTATTTTTTCCGGACGTTTCTACCTAAGTATTAAAAAGTACCTACATCACATTTTAGTTTTGGCTCAGGCATTACCACTACTTGTGCTGGGTTGCTGGACTTGCTGGCACACAAGAAAATAAACTTGATTTGGCGGCCATGCGTGACAAAAGCGATCGTTATTTGTCAATTTTAACGTCGTCATCGACCGTCACTCCCTTGCCAACAAAGGGTGTTGAATTAGGTACTTAGTAAGATTTCGGTTTTGTTATATGAAAAGTAATAGTTAATAGTCGAATTGATGATTTTTTTATGAAACCGTCTTTTCTTTGCAAATTCTCAGCCGTTGTGTTTAAATATTAGTTTGTTTTGCACGATTTTGATATGTATTACTCAATAGCCAATTTTCTGGTAACTACTACCAGGCAGGTAAGTACTACTTATCCTTAAATTGACTTAGTGACGAGTTTCAAATAAGCTAAGAGATACTAATAACTCCAATTGGTTCAGTTTTGTGTAAAGATAAATGTAAATAATTATCCAAAAAAACTAGGGTAGGCGAAAAGCGCCCTAATGCATTTTCAAACGACATCATTGTTATTCGAGCAGTGCGCTCGTTCACAACTTCTTCTAACTTATGTACTACTTTAAATTAGACGTGTTTATTTTATTTCAGTGTCTTTGTTCATTATAACCTATGTGGAATGTGAGCAGTGAAGTGTGAAAAACAGTTTGAGATCTTTGACGGTGCCGAATCCGAGTTGTTGGATCTTAAATCTGCCTTGAAAATTTCGTCATCAAAGGTAAGTCTCAATAAAGATTTTATGGAACAAAACAACAAAACATGCTTATAATTTCTGTACTATTAAATAATACCTTTATTTTTAACATGTAAGCTCGGTTTGACTTATATTGTATTGGTAAATATCTTTTGATAGTTTTCTGACTTTATTATATTCAAATACTCGCTAGCACATTTGTTCTGCCGATTTCCCAAACATTTCTTGAAAAGACACTATCAAGTTCGGTGAATAGTAAAAGATATATTTAATATTTCGAGACAATACCAATTTATTGATATTGATTCTGATCATTTCAGGATATCTTCCCAAGAAAATCTTGGAAATACTACGAACTCAGTTCGTAGTATTTCCAAGATTTTTTAGTAGTTGTTTTCTATGTGCTTTTTTAGTAGTTGTTTTCTATGTGCGTAGTTTTCTATGTGCTTCGTAACGAAGCACATAGAAAACGGCAGCGGTGTATGCGGCAGCGCAAAAGTCTTTAAGAGGTCAGTGAATAGAAATAGAATTTACACAGTTAGGTACTTTATCAAGTAGTAGTCAATATACATATCTTTATTCTACACAATTTGGAGCACCTGCGTATTTTAAACGCGCAAAGGACAAACTCTGTTTGAACGCGCGTTTTCATTGCTGCTGATCTACACTTATACAGTGTCCGGTCAACGGTGTCCGACCCTTTAAGAGTAAACAATATAAATAATTTAATAAATATTAATAATAATTTTAAGTATTGATATAGGTTATTTGTATCATTTCATAAAAGAGTGGCAAACTACTACGGATCACACGAATGAATTTAGAACACTAGAAAATGTACCTCTAGATTAAACAAATACCAAGATTATGTGGCAGGGAACAAATCTTGTGGAGGTTAGTTAATCTTTTTTGACAGTTTTTACAATAGACCGCTTGACATACTTCGTTTAAAATATAGGGCCCACGTATTTAAACGCACTGGTTCACTCTATAGGAACGCGCATACTCTTATAATAATGAGCAGGTACGTATTTGTTAGAAAGTTGATGAACCCCATCTTGTTTATTTCTGCATCCATGAAATCAGCAATTAAGCGCATTCCTAGCGTCTTGATACTGCAGTCTTTATCGTGCAATATTTAACTTCTAATACAATATTTAATTATTCCTTTTCTGAGTTCGACTCTTATAAATAAAACAATGGAAATACAATTTAGGTCGATATATTTTAAATCTCATAATTTAACGTGTATTAAATATAATTATTATAAATCTTCTACCTTATTATTTATCTTTCCATCTATCTCACTTGAAATAGCACTTACATTATTTTTATATTGAGATCCTTTACGTGATACCTAAAATACCAGATAACCTATCCACCTAACTAATAAGAATTCATGATCCGAGTTCACAATCCAAGGTTCCGAGACCCGTGTTCCAAGTGGTAACAGAAAGTTCTGGAATTCCACCGTGCGAGTTCCGAGGGCCGATTTCCGAGTCATTTGGTTCCGTGACCAGATAAATAAGAGCTTTGGCGTTCCGCTGTGGTGCTGACTGGGCTAGGTTCGGGCAGTGCCGTCTGAGTCTGAGTTCTGAAGGCCGAGTTTTCCTGCCCAAGGTTCCCACAAATGTTCTCTGTCCTTCTTTGACACGACGAACCAAGGCCAAAGTTCCGCGGTACGAGTTCAAGGATCTTTGAATTCTTAATTGTTACTTTGGGTAGGTCTTCTGATCTCCCAAAAACATATCCTATTTTCACCTTTTTTTAATAAGTCTCAATCCACGTATAGTGAATAAATTTTCAATAAAGTATTTTCAATTACTCTCCGTTTATACATGAGACACCTTTATAACGTATTTGCTACACTAAATTCTGACAAATCATACTTACTTCAGGGATTTTGTCAAATACTGACTTAGCCATTTAACAGCAGAATGAATTATTATATATTATATATCATATAGAAAATATTCTATATATACATATATATACGAGTATATCTAACTCTACCTAACTATACTTAATAAGGTATTTACCTATATATTTTCCGTTTCGACTTTTTTGTAACTTTGAACTTGAATATTTTTGTTGTTGAATTTTAAGCTCCCACCCAGTCCAAAGATATTCAAGTGCAAAAGTAAAAACGGCAATTCATAGGTAAAGACCTATTATTAAACAGTCCTTTTTTTTACGTGACATTCGGAAGAATCATGCAATTAAAACACGAACAAAAATTGTATTTGAACAACCCATGTTACTTACCAATACTACCAATATGATGAATGATACCATCTTAAACGTGCTTAAATCGATCACACAGACTTGTAAAGAATCGATTCTTATCACCGATTCTCGAACTTATTTCATGCTCCGTATGCTAGGCTTATGTGCGAGTATGTAAGTCACTTATTCCAACTTTCAATTGTCATAAAGTGCCTCCGAATGGTTACTGGGAATACGCTGGTTAGCTACTTTGTTACTTTATGAGCTGTAAAAGGTTCAAGATGGTACTATAATTGTAATACCTATACAATATCTTAGTAAAACTACCAAGTTAAGTCGGCACACATAGGCTTTTGTTGTATATTCCTGAGTAACATTAGGTACCTAGTTTAAGTTTTTCCTTCCTTGATATGTTATAGTATAGTAGATTGTATCATGAGGAAGCAAAATAATATTTTTACGGCGAGGGCGCTTTTTTGAATCCAGAGCGAAGTGAGGGATTCTAGAGTAGAATCCCGAGCGTAGCGAGGGATTCTAAAGTAGAATCCTGAACGAAGCGAGGGATTCAAAGTACGTCGCCCGAGCCAAAAATATATTTGCGTCCAAATGATACACTCTACTTTTCATCACCCTCTATGAGAAAAAAAAAGCGGCTCAGTTTTAATAAAATTTAAGTATTGAATAATAATATTTATATAATTTATCAAAACCAAGAACTTGAATGTGAAAATTTATGAAAACGCGGGCCGTAGTTCGCGCGTTTTTTTTTTTTTACTCTATTGCCAGCGGCGGCGGCGGGGCGATGGTCGACTGACGTGCCGTCTAACCAGCCAGTCTCTTGCGTTCGGCGGGAAACTCTAAGATGTTCCAAATTCAATAAGTGCGAGCAAAAGAATTTTTGGTCGCACTTATTTCAATAAAGAGGACCAAAATCTCATTTCTGCCCGCTGGACAGTCTGTGGCAAAGAGTAGAGTAATAGTACCTATGTCGCTTAGAAGCATCACCTTTGGGCGCACTTAAAGGCGACCAAAATCGTCTTTTTCGAATAGATGGGATGAAAAGTATATTGCATGTGACGATGGCCTACATCCGAGTGGTCCCGGGTTCTAGGTCTCTATCAAGCAAAATTTTCTTAAATGGATTTCTTAAGAACATGTGCAGCTTTAAGTAGGAATGTAGCCGCTGTTACACTATTCTAGTTCTTGCTGCAGGGCGTTATACATCCCCAGACTTGTGTTTTCTTAAACTGTATTAATTTTTTAAAAACAGAATTGGTTTTTTTTTTGTAATGCAAGCCTACGTACTGGTTGAATTAACGAAGCCCAACACCTTATTTTTAAGTGTAAGTTAAATTTGTTAATAATATTATATTGAGTAGGTAATAAGCCATCGTAGAATAATCGTATATATATACTTTGTTCTTTGATAAAAGTTGTACCTACATAATGGAAACTTCCACCTTTTAAGATGATCTCAGTTATTTGCGATCATGGCATGGCATCTTCAATATTGTTACTCAGAACAAAACAAAGTATGTCATTGCTAGAACTATGTACCTATATTGTAAATTGGTTACCTAGGTACCTTTATTTTACTAATTTATTGTGAGACTAGTGTTCTGCAACAATTTTGACTAATACAAAATGCCAGGCTGTGTACATTACCAGTTATATTTATAATTCAAACAGGCAAAAAAATATTATCCATTCAAGCGTCGATATTGCCATAACTGGAGATTATAATTGCGACTATAAATGTTTTATCGATAACTTATGTATCTGTATACTGATCTCTCCTTCAACCTTGTTACAGTAAATACCAGAAAAATGTGTCTTTCATTCAACCTACCTGAACAACAAGCGCCGAATTTCCCAAAAATCTGCCAATATTCTATATTCCGCTAACGCAGCAAGATCTCCCTGAGCGAATCTTAAACCAAATCCTGGCGAGATTGACACGTACTCCTTAGCTCGAGTAATGAAGCGTTGTAATGAGAGGAAGACGGCCCTCAATACACAATGAGGCTTATTCCGCACAACAAAGGACTCACGCGCCGCGCCCTCCAGCGGTATCGTGCGCTTGTTACCCCAAATTGTTGTCGAGTGTGTTTTCGGAGAATGACGAAATAATCAGATTCTTCGATAATGAATATAGTGCCTTAAATATAACGTAAACTGACGCTGTGTAAAATTTTGCACAGAGGATAAAAGTAGGCGTTTAAATGATGTAGACTTGCTCTTACTAAGATTAGAAGTTATTATACTCTGCCCGTAGTGATATTGCTTATGCAGGATCATTTTTGTATTGCCACACAAGGCAGTTAGGAAAAATAATACCATATCTTTAGTGACCATTGCTCATAAATTTTTAATTCTTGACCAGGTCGCCCTGATTTTCATATTGAGCTTATACTTAGTAATAAGTCGGTAACTCACCTCATTAAGTATGTCTTTGAAAAAAAAGTTCCAAATAAATAAAAATACATTAAACAAAAGCTGTTCCTTTAACAAAATTATGGATTTAATGACATCTAGGATTTTTGTACAGAATTAAGTATTTTTTATTTTATAAGTAAAGAATTTGGATGACGAAGAAATATTACAGATCACCTCTAGGTGGCACTAAATAAAGAGAGCTAGCGACATCTAGGTGATTGGTTTTACTCTACTAGTATCTAATAGTAGCCACCTAGGTAAGTTAATTTGAACTATTTTGTCTTGTTCACCTCTTAATGTTAATCTGGCAAAACTCAAAGCGGGCTTGTTACATAACCCCAATAGATGGCGCTGGCGCATTTTTGAAGCCACCCAGTTTGCCGAGTGAGAAATATCTTTTATTAACAATACTAGTCTTTGTACCACAGTCTTCTTGTGATTCGAAGATGGTAAGTGTGAATACAGTCTTCTATCTTCCTACTTACTTACCAAACAGAAAAGGAACTGGGGAACTTCTAATTTGAACTTCTAGGTGTTTTTCTACTATTATTTTATTACCTACGTCATTAAAAACTATACTGCCTTGTTACTATGCTCCTAATTTTTTTTTGTTGTTAAACAATTTAAGTAGTTATGAATAAAGCCTGGCCTGCGTCTTTTAAGACACTACTCTTTTTTGCTTTATAGACACTACTCTAATGAGCCACTATCTATAAAGCTTGTTTGGGAAGCAAGCTTCATATAGGGCAGTATTCAAAGATTGCAATGCAAAGTAACTGTGTCTACAATAGGCTGTCAATGGTGTTATTTAAGCTACTAAGGCTGCACTGGCGTAGGCTGCAAATTCTATAGCGTATTCAGTGCCTAGCACCTTTTCTGGCGCCCCACTTGCAGGTAGACAGACAGTTGATCGAGCGAGACCTTCATTTTAAATATTATTGCTTGCCTTAACTCAAGGTGAAAGAAAACCAATAAATTATATACATCATGACGGAATTTATTTCTCATAATTACCTCAACGAAAGATTACAGTTTTCTAAACAGAAGTAACATTTCGCTCTAAAATTACTGTTATAACATTGTAATTCTCTACTCAACAGTTAGAGTTTAACGAAAATAATCATGGCTGAATTGTACCTATTAGCTATCAACTTATTTCTCCAAAATATCAGGCTCAATATGAGCTATCTAAGTTCTCGCCAACGGTCCTTTCAACTATGATGTTTAATTGACAAGGTATTAAAGGCAATTGTAAATTCTTCGACGTCTACGATATTTCTTATTTGATTCTTTTCTAACATTATATCACAGTAAGGACCGGGCGAAAATCCGTAATTAACTACATCATGCAAGTAACGCAACATTCAACGAACAGACCACTTTAGTTCTCCATGCGAAACTACTGGAACAGTCAATAATATCAGAAAATATATTGATTTGAAAGTTGAAGATGTGTGTCACGTTCAAGTCACGTTACATTATAATTGTACCATAATTCAGTCTCACTCACAACACAAAATGAATGATATAAAAATACTGCATCAAACAATAAGGTGTTTACAATATCATCCTCCAAGACATACAGTACATACGTGTAGAGCTTCACAAACTATTTGATCGATGTTCATACTAATACGACCATGTCTAGAATAAGTTAATGAACTACAAAATGCCCTAATAGTCAAAACATTACAATAAACAAGGCATCATCTTCATAATTTTATATCATAATTATTGGATTTTCGTCACTAGTGTGCGCGACCGCACCTTCCTATTTCATTCATAACTTTAAATTAATTAAACTAAATTCATTTGACTATCACTCATTCTAACACAACATTCGAAATTCTGCAACGGAACAACACGCACAAACATCAGTGTTCTAATACTTAATAATACGAATCTAGGCTTTAAATCACAATATTTAAGTGCTGAACGAAGGGAATTAGTACATTGGTCAATAGAATTAAATAAATTGGTCGAAACGATATGTTCAAAGATAAGAGGCTGTTGGGCCGTGCAGATGTTCTAAGATAAAGTTTTTGAAGATATGATAATGATATTTTCAACCGCGGAAGTAGGCTGAAGTCAAGGGTCCTTCGCAGTTGAAGATTCCTGCTTCAGTGCTGTTGATAAGACATATTGTTTCGAGGTGGTTAATACACGTAGATCTCCTTGAGCTGGGGCTTGAGCTCTGGTGGAATCGTGTACACCTCTTGTTCGGGCTTTTTATTCACAAGCCGCTTCCATCGACCGCCGATGTTCTTGCGGAGACTTCGAAAACTCGCACGCTCATTGCCAATCGACTGCAACGGGTTGTCCTGTAAAGAAGAAAGGAAACCGTAAATCCGATGACCACAAGATTCCTAACACATGGGGAGTACATGCATACAAAGTTTGTTGACCCTACTTTCGTGGTGCCCGATTTAGCGGTTCCGTTAACGTCCCCGATGCATTTGCTGCATTCGCATCGGTGAAACCACTTCCAGCCGTTACACAATGCCTTCTCGAGTTATTTTAAGACGTTGCCACCCGACAAGAAGGTCATTCGGAGAATTCAGAGAAGGGACTTTTTTGTTGCTCGCTATTGAAACGGGCATTTAAAGAAACCGGATGACTTGAATACACCAGTTGGCAACAAAAACATTGAATTGAACGATTGTCTTAGAAATCTTAGAATACATTGAGCGCGATGTGGGAGAAGTCCCACATGAGTAGGAAGCTAGTGTTGCGAAGTAGGTAACCGTTGAGGCCATACGTGATCGAGACAAGCCTTGAATACGCTATTCAAAGGCACATTAGCATTCTCTGCTTCCTGGTGCCGTCTCGCGTTGTTTTACAGCCGACGTTTTACAACATTGGGTGGTATTGGTAGCGTTCGATAAACAATGAATGAGAAACGGTATACGGGCAGACCTCGGGAAGCGTTTATCGGAGCATGATATTGAGGTCACAGCGTTTTACAAGATTGAAATTTTATGCTGTATAATACACGAGTAGTTTGCATTAGCCTCCTTTGTTCAGACAAGCAAAGAAGGTCGCAGTGTTACGACACGGTCGCCTTGTAACAGCTTTCTATTCGACAGTGTCCCGACATTTAAATTTTCGCACTTAGAATCGTAGCTTCGAGTGCGGCAACTCTCTCTCGCGTGAGGACGCGGGTCGTTCCAGTCACGATTTCTTTCGTATAATGCAACTTTCCACATTGTTTGGACGTTGCAAAGGCGATATGATTTGCTGGCGCCTATAGCGAACGCAACAGAAACGTCAAAATAGCATTGGGGTCAAGTATAACGGCTGGAACTGGTTTCGTTTCTTGAAATAGACCGTTGGTATTAAGTATCGGTAACAAGGGAAGTAATATTTTGTTGTGTGTGTTTGTACTGACCTGATCGTGAGGATAGACGTAAGGCGGGGGCAGCGGAGGCGGGAATTGCCACAGAGGCTGCTGGCGGAAGGCGAGGGGCTCAGAGGGCGGTGCTGGAGGCGCCTGAAGGACTTCAGCTGGATGTACCGACGCCGAATGCTCCTCTCGCTTTCGCAGCTTGCTGTGAACGATGCGAATCGCCATCATAGTTCCGTTGTTCCCAACCATATTGGAAAACGGTCCGTCAACGCAAGAATAACTGAACACACTGGGCTGGATCACAGGCAATAAGTTCCAGTCGGGCAGTCACAACATTATTTTCAGTTTCAATGTTTTCACTCACAGCCGTATCACGGTTTTAATCGACGCGCGTAACTAATAACTAAGTTTAAATAAATTATCACAAATATTTAAGGCTATTGCACATATCACTGTTCATAGGAACGCGCGGAAAACCGCGTTACGCGAGCGATGAGCTCGGTGACTAGAATTTTTCGTGAAGATTGGCCCGGCAGGTGCCTAGCAAAGCGCTCGCTCGTGCCAAACGACCTCTACGGAGTACTCCATGCGTCTGAGTTGAAGTGGAGGGGCGCGCATGGGTTTTATAGACGCGGTGTGACGCGGTGAGGGCGCGGGGGGAAGGGCGGGCCAGGCGATGTGGCCTTTTTCCGCGAAAAACTACGGCGATGATGGCGCCGCCATCGATAGTATCGTAGTGGAATAATGAAATGACGCACCCGAAGGCCCGACCGTTGGTTTGTCCCGTTTACTTTAAACATACAATTAAAACGTTCGGTATATACCTACGGTAAAATAAACGACTGCGACTGTGAGTCATAAACGCAATAACATCCAGATTATTCTTGCTTTAAACGTACCGTTTCGAATACAATTCACTTAACATAGAACAAAATAGCGTTAGTGCACACGATGCCGCCGCCGCGTGCCGCTATACTGTTCACATGAGTCTCGCCACTCCCGTCACCGCGCGGCCGCCGCACCGCCGCCGCGCCGCTGCAGCGCTGTCTAAGCATATTTTACTGTCGAATGTTACTGCATATACATTGCTGATTACGGAGATCGCACGTGAAACTTAGCACTAAACTAACCAGCAATGTACGCCACAGTATCGTTGAACGGTAAAATTACGCTTGGAGAACTGCCACCGGCAGCCGCGGTGCGGTGGCGACATCGTCTGCACTAGCGCTTAGTATCTGCAGCTACATAAACAGTTGTAAGTGCATTATAAAAACAAGACACACCCCCACAAACAAAGGTACGAGTATCAAAGCAAACGGGCAAAGTGATTAAACACATAAACAGTATCGATCCTATCGCTGATACTAAGCTATAGGGAGACAACGTTCAGCATTTCACCATTAAACGAGTTCAAAGTCCACATATAAATATGCACAATGATCTATCTATAATCAACAGTTTACGCACAGCTGAAGATGAAGTGGGCGCAACCGCTGACGTTGCATCTCTTTCCTTTGGACTGTTGCACGCCTGTGCATAGGAGGGAGGCCTATATTCATCAATTTCGCCTTCTAAAGGCAAAGTAGGGCTACAGGGCAAGGGAGAGCGGGAAGGTGCAATGCCCCTAGCCGCTCCTAACTTAAGTAAAGCTCCGGGCTTTGACTCGAATGCTGGGATAAAAAACACAGGTAGTGAGCTATTATGAGTCGTTACCCTTGACGAGCGTCTGGAGGATATCGTTAAAGTAAAAAGATCATCGTTCCACGAAGTCTTAGATACTTTGCTTTCTTGTTTTTGCTTATTCTTATTACTAACACAGGTGCAGATAAATTTTGAAATACGAACTCTGATGATTAACGCTAAATGGGGCACCATTTAGCGTTATGCAAGTGTTCAAATGCAACAAAGCGAATGAAAACATTTAGAAGTTTTTAACAGATAAGTTTAATTAATTTGAATAACGTGCTTAAAACGTCTTGATTTGGTCTTGATGAACAACTGTCAAGGGCACGTTTCACGTTTTGAAGTTGCTCATTTTTCATAATTATGAGTAGGTATCTCTTTAACAATGTCACTAAAGTCATTGTGAACATTTGAATGTTCCTAATATCTTGACAAATACCAACCTTTTGTACACTTAATATTTCCTTTCACAGTTGAAATCATCATCAGTATTCTCGACCAATCGACTAGTAGTATGAACATTAGCTCTCTAAACTATTACTAAGAATAAAATATCGTTGTTTCTACAAAAAAATTGTCATTACCACGCCCCCACTGACAAAGAAGGAACAATTCCGTAATTGTGTACCTGCCTAGTGCCTACGTTTTTAGAAACGAAAGATATCGCCTTCAAAGAATTACGTCTTTGTTACTCACGCACGACACGTGGCTTTTCTATGAGAAATGAGATACTAAAACAAATTTAGAGCTGAATAAAACGAAACATTGTAACATTGTGTTTTGAGAAACGCTCCCTTCTTTTACAAGTTAAAATGTTAAAACTATAGGTTCAAATCGAATCACGACTTCATTGAATGTTGTTTGACATGAAGACCTTGATAATATTTCTATTAAAAAAAAGTTTAAACACAAGCGTAACTTGAGATAATGAAATCTCAGTTGGCAATTGATGTGATGTAATTTTTTGCAAACTCTCACTTTCCACTTAACTTTGTGTGATTGACAACTAATTGATCTGCGATTAATGAGAACTGTCGTTCAGCTGTTTTTGCTGTAAGAGCATTACGTAACTAGCGATAACTACTAATGATTTTATTTGAATCTGTTAGATGCACCTTGTTAGCAGATGATTCAATATGTTTGAATTAAATGCTGAATAAAAATGTATTGAGGTCACCTACATTTCTTTACAATGCAGCTTGATTATCGACGAGACCATAACATTATGTATTTCAATGACAATCTGAATTCGATTAACAACCATGTCCGATTTGCTGATTCAGTATCTAAAGGTTATTTTATAAACTTCACTGAATTTAGTTTATATAAATAACCAATTAAGATAAATTGCTTGCGTTAGTATAAAAAAAAAACTGTTACGTCAATCGGTGTCACGCTATCAGTTACAGTTAATGCGGAATTTTTTCATACAATTTACAGTTCGGGTAAATCGATATTTTTCAATTTCAACTACTTAAATAAAACAATTATTAAGAAAATCGATCGTATCGATTCTAATAGTACAGTCGGCTGAGTACACGTACGTATACAAATCTAACGGAAAGAAGAAACGTGAATTTCCTGACATAACTATTAGCTTTGATCAAATTTCTTCAACCACAAGATATATTTTGACTCAACCAACACGTGCCGTGGCAGGAAATTATCGTTTAGCATAACATCATTCATCGTAACAGTGTATTTGAAATTACGTAAACTTGAAATCAAATAAACACCGTAAAGACGTATGGTTTCACTCATAAATCAAATCAGTGTATGAAATATTATCACAGGTGATGTGTTCTATACACACCGATGACACATTCATCTTACGTGCTATAAGAAATCTGTTTTGTATAATCTTGTGAAATGTCGATACTCAATTGTATTTATCTCATTTAAGATAACTGCTACGACGATGGTTATTTATCGTTGAATGTTATTAAAAAAAAATCGATATTGATAATGACGTCATACGAAAAACAAATTCAAAATATTACAGATTAGAAAACAGCAAAAAAGAAAAGGCAGAAAAGGCTAGAAAATTATCGGAAGAAATCATCTTATAAAGCAAAGTCGACTAGAATACGAATCAATAAAATGGTTATTAGTCTCATTCAAGTTTGATTATTGACGTCAAGGGAACGATGGAAGTCAAATGGAGTAAATATTTGATGAGGTGTACGATTCCACATGCTTGGCCATGATAGTTTGCTAGAAATACTTTTTGATAAAGTGCTAGAATACTGTAAAACATCGCTTGTTATGTTATCTCTAAACTAAAAAACATACAACGACTAGGTTTTGTTAATAACAATAAAAGATCAAAGTGTGACTGTCAACTAGCCCAAGAAACATCCAAAATGTTTTTGTTAATTTGCAAATTGATATTACAGACCCAAAACTTTTTATGATAGTTTTTTTGTGTTAACGAAATTCCACTAACTCCTTAATGGATGACATCATCAAAAATATCTCATCATTGGGGAAAATCTTGGGATTTACTAAGTAAAAGTAACTTCCATTTTAGGATTGGTGCATATCTGAATAGTGGGTATTTTGTGAGGAAAACTGAACAAGGAAAACTTCAAGATCTAATCTCAAGCACCATATTGGTGTCAATAGAATTCAATGCTTGGATAACCATGCCCCACTGGGTAACCAGTCCGTAATAGTAGATTTCTAGCAATAATATTACGATGTATGGCCAATGAAGCTAGTATAACAATATTTAATCGCTCCTTTTTCTTCTTTCATAAATAGATGTTAAGGATTTGCTTAGTGATCCACATCTTTTTACTCGATTCTGGACATAGCAAAAGACGAATAATAACCTAAGTATATTACTCTTCTGTATTTTTTTCATCGGGCATTGTTTTGACAGTGAGATGTCGTGTTTAATGGAATAATAAATATTTTAATTGGCTTCACCATTTCTGAGTACTGTTTAAATGTACACTGTAAGTCGTAAATTAACGAGTCGCAGCGCCGACAGTTACTGCAGCCGATGTTTTATACACAGAGACAGCACATCACGAAGTTTAATTCGGTCGCTATCAAACATCGGTTAATCTGGATACAGTTTCTTGGCAAGCTTTTGTTTATGCACCACCCTGTCAATGTTTATAAAATAGTCGTATAGCGGTTATATAAACGGAAGAAAGTACCGCGGCTGCATAAGCGCCCACCTGCCTATAGTGTAGGTTAACGTGTTACCGATATAGACAGAAGGTTAACGCCTGTCCAACCTCTAAAGTAACCTTTTTAACAAACGACACCTCGTCGGATTCCAATTAGTTTGTCGTTTTAATAACAGACATTTCTTCCGCGTCTTTCAAGCTTGTATTGCGGAAGTTATTAGATTTTGTTTAATACATATTTGCAATGCTTTGTGAATGTTGGTTAGAACTGGTTAGTAACAATCCGATTACACGTTAACCTTCGACTCGTGGCGATGTCGTTGAATTAATTATCATTTTGGGCTCATTATCGATTCGTCGTCAATCTAGATTCGATCGGAGGCATTGTCCGACCGACCACGACCTTGCCAAGCTCCTGAGGTCATCAGACGGTTCCTGCTATACTTATACCTACCGTCGGCTTTTTGTCAGCCTTTCCATTACTTTAACTATCTGACTCATACATATAGAATGGACGGTTTAAAATAGAACCGCACGGTCAGTACAACCAATCAAATCACCAGCCGCGGAAACTAAACAGAGACGAAACGAATTGTGTCTATTTTAGTTATAAATTCAAAATAGATAGTAAGATAAAGACTGGAGTGGATTGGCAAAGAATCCGCCTTGACCAAGTAGAAGACAACCTTGAAGAGTGTCTGAATGATAGCAAACAAACAAGTTTCACGCAATGCTACAGTGAATAAAGAAATGAATTTTATATCACCCTAAATGTCAGTCTCCAGGTTCAATCCAATAATCACAAATGGCACATGACATCACACGACTCAACTTCACATCACAACACCTAATACATACTTTTTCCCGTTATATTTAGAGTGTAGAAGCGGCGTACCATAAGGATAACGATGGGAATTACCCGCGCTCGAAGGGGTTGTTCCGGTCCCTCCCGCAGAGGCAGACGATGGTCTTGTTGACGGACAGCACAATCAAGGAGTTGTGCTCGAGGACCACGCCGACCTCGCAGTTTTCCTCTTTACACTTCATCGCCTCGACGGCGATCGGAGCGAAGAGCATCGAAACGCGGGACACTGCACAGGGTTTTTGGAGGTGTTGAACGAAAAGGCGGGCCGAGCGGCCGCGCGAATTCGCGCAGCGGGTCAGCACATAGGTACAGCCGTTCCGACGGTGACTATTTGACTGCCTGAGCGGCGAGGCGCCAGCGCGCAGCGGTGGGTGGTGAACGCACCCGTTACCTTATTGCTATGTTATGGGGACTCGACCCCGCAATGAAGCCCTCCGCAACCAACCGTGATACGGTGTTTCGCTCCGACATCGTTAAAAACTCGCCGCCGCTATTAACCCGTCGATATCTGATTCTCGATGTCTTGACCATATGTCAATACATTAACGAATGAAAGCAACTTGCTATTCCCCTGTCGTGGGCTAACTGAAAACACTTAGACGTCAACGGATGTCGTCGCAATGCCGCATTCATACATAACAAATACTAGTGTTTGCTGAAGACAATCGGCCGGGCATTGTTTAAGTAACAATTGAATATATTAAAGTTTTCATTTTTGTGATTGCTCCCGTTACGCATCAGCGATCAGGGAGAATAAGGCTTTTGAAATTACGTCTTTCATTTGCTAAAGACCAGCCTTCATAACAATTGCAGGATTTCTATTTACATGGAATGGCACTTGGATCTGATTGGTACAATTACATCGAACATGCTCGAGCTTATAAGAAGTGTTGTAATTGATATTGAATTGGCAAGCTCAACCGATCCGATCAAAATTGACGTCAAACCTAACCTACCTCATTATGCAATGAGTGCTGATAGTGGTTGCTACAGTACAGTACCATTACACTTACGAGTAGATTAGATAACCTTAACCGTTACTGGGGAACGCAATTTAAGAAGCGGTTTATGTACTATTTCTACTCAAAGCTCCGGTTAGGAAAGAAACGACTGTTTTCACTGAGGTGCAAGCAAAATAGACCTACATCATGAGTTTTCTTAAGAATAAAATCGCTTGGGAACGTTTTCGTGTACCTGCATTGCTCAAAGACACACAATAGAATAAAAAGGCACACAGATGCGATGGCGAGGCAGTCGTGGGAACTGGGAACAGTGATGGCTCGTCATGATGGCACAATGACTGACCTCCATGATGGACTTCAATGGCGAACAATCGCAAATCAAGTACGAAATGCGACAAAGGATTTGAACCATGGACCAGAGATAACCGACAATGCGAAGTTCTAAATTCGATTCAAACCAGACCTAGGACGTTTTAAAGGAAAGATGCTACTCTTTCGCTCTGCCAGCTAAACACTTGCCCCTCTATTACAGAAGAACTAGGCAGTGATTATCTCTTGTTTAAAAATAAGCCGGCCAATTCAAAGTGAACAGCGCATAACCTACAGGGGGCATACGATTCAAGTTGCCTGGATATCACTGATATTATTTAAACAAGGGAAACTGCCTATTTATTTTGTTGTAGAGGGGTATGTAATCAGTGATTACAAACACTTTACTGTGGAAAAGTTTTTGTAGGAACGTTGTTAGAGGGCCTAATGAAGATATTCAGGCCAACGAATTCCGTGATAATGAAACCAATTATATGTAGCTATTCATAAGTTATATGACTGTAAATCTCTCTGTCGTCAGATTAATATTTATTTAAACCAAACGGTGCCAATTGGACATATTCCCAGAGAACTGAATTCATAGGATGTTTATCTGACGACATGAAACGTTAAGACTTGGAAGGAAACCACGGTAAAATGAGTAATAGAAGTATACACGAATATATCTAGATGTCTCGTATATACCGCACCCAAACAAATTACGTAAAGCGATGACAATTCTGCATTTGGCAGTTGCATTCTTGGAGATCCAAATCGATGTAGACAAGCTGATGATGGATTGAAAGTAACTCATTCACGATTGCTTTCATCGAATTACCTACAATGAGTAGCAAAAGCTCCAACACATTCAGAAAGTTGTCAATTTGTCTTTGTAATAAGTCTGTTAAAAATTAACAAGTGCAAATCCAAAGTAGGATTACATTATCTTTATTAAAGTCATATTTATTTGATTCTCTTAGAACATATTTATTGCGAAAGTTAAAAAATAAGGAATAATAAAATATTTTCTCTAAAATATAGTTTCCGTGTTATCATCACCTATTTTATTTGTGGTGTATGACGATCTCAGAACATACCGCCCGCCAAAACCGTGTTGATAGCAGTTTAAAATACCATGTGAGCTACAAATCGTAATTTTAAATCAGCTAAAGTAAACGGCCAGTGAAAATATACAGAGATCATTGTAAAACATGTCCAGACAGAAGGAAAATATGGCAATTTTCC
Organism: Pyrausta despicata; assembly: GCA_963921415.1. Lineage (NCBI taxonomy): Eukaryota > Metazoa > Arthropoda > Insecta > Lepidoptera > Crambidae > Pyrausta > Pyrausta despicata. Next base: position 11,705,325 of record OY992855.1, on the reverse strand, counting down.
AAACTCGAATCTTTGCAAACTGAGGTTTCATTGTGATTATGAAAATTCTGCACAGAAAACTGGTAGGCTACTAAATACTAAATGCATCTACTACTTTGTATTGTTCACAAGTCAATATTTTTATGTAATAAATAGCATTTTTGAATCAAACCTAATCAGAAGAAAACCGATTAACTTTAGACAAACCACATTAAATACTGATTTACGAGATTTAGAGAAGCGAAATGTAATACAAATTCCATGAACTCGATCAATCACTATGAGAAAAAAAATCAATTTGAAAAAATTACAAAAGCATCAGAATTGTATGTGTTAACATTCTTGTGTGGTAAAAAAAGCATGTATTTTCTAAGTTTCACATTATACATGTTGCAGATCTTCTTATTTAGTGAGTATCAATTTGATTTTAGCTTTATTGCACCATTTCAAGCACGTGCCACTTTGCTTAACTACAATAAATTGCCGAAGCAATAAACATATTGCATATTGGGTCACAAAGTAAGGAACTACCTATCAATCTAAAATTCATGCTTCAACTAATGGCATTTGCAATACGAACTATTGAAAACACCATTTGGTTATGAAAACAAACACTCACTTATTTGTACCTACATTTGTCACGACTCAGGGGAAAGCTTTGACCTAAATTAAAAAAAAACAATGTCCTTTCTAGCAAATAAAGACTTTTATTACATGCACGAGCTACAGAAACAGCAAAAACCATACCGATATACTGCATTAATTAGAATGACATTTAAAGGCATATCCTATTGGGGAAATATCAATTAGACTGAGTACTTTACAAGGGACAGACCGAATTAAAACTAAATAAAGTCGCAGTGAGCCGGTTTTTTCTGGCTAAAACTGGATTAGTAACTCATCGCTTTCAATGACAAGGAAGATACACAATTAAGCTTTATCTAGAAGGTGGCTAGCCAGTCTGTGTCGATAGAGTGAATCAAAAGCGATTCGAATCTAGTAGGTAGTAGTATCGTCCAAATATTTCGACATTTATTACGCTAGTAACTTTTAGTAATTTATAATATTTGGTAGGGTAGGTAGGTTATAAAATGACGTCGCAAAAAATATACGACATTTTTTTGATAATATCATAATTACCAAAAATGTTTTGATGAGGAATAAAGCTTTTGTTTTGCCATTAGGTATTATTACATGTCAATAAATGTTATGATGATAGTGTGAGTTTTATCATAAAACCATTTGTACGTAAATTAGCCAATGTGATTCAACGCGTCAAAATCTTAATGGCATTTATCGTGAAAGAGTATTATCGATGGATACATAAATATTACATAGCCTCCATTAGATTTAATGTAGGTACCGTGATCGTATGTAGGAGGTATATAGGTATCAGGTTAATTTATGAATCTTATCATCAAAAAATTTAAAAACATTTTTTTGTATCATGCTGTTAACGACAAAGCGTTAACAAATAAAATTTACGAAACTTTGCAAATAAAATTGCTCTAAAACCCGTGTGTAGATATACAAATATTGGAACTTAATTTACATACCAATTTTATTTCTTTGAAATCATGGTCAAATGTTTATGAATATCATGTCAATTTTATCTATCGATCTTGTATTTAAGTATTTTAAGGGTAGGAAAACGTTAAAAAGTAGAAACGAAAATGACATAGATGACTAGCCACGGTTAAAGAAGAAAGTATACCTACTCGTAATTATAAAGCAAATAAACTTACATTTTCTTCACCAACTTCCTTATCGACCGTTGTATAACATTGATGATCAACATCATTCCTAAGTTTATAAAAATAAACTATTTATAAAATAACAAATATAAAAATATTAACACGACGTCCACCGCACGACACGATCTTTGAAAAACTCTTAACGAACTATGCAACTCATCGTGAATCAGCTGAAATTAGGGTAGTTAGGTAAAAAGAAAAATTAGTATAACCCACATAAAAGAATACAAACATTAAATTGCCCTAAAAAAATTTTCGACAACCTAACCGTCATATTCTTACAGGTTTCGAAATTTGTTTCTTTGATAAGCAATTTAGCCCTTAATACCTACACACTATACTCGTAGTAGACGCATGCTTATTTTTTACATTAGACCCGAATTCTCTCTGTATAGTTACTAGTAGAACTTCTTGCAAACGTTCTTAGAACCCGATCAAATCATGCAAGGTACCTTAATTATGAAAATTTAAAAAAAGTCTGTGTCATTCCAAAGTTATGCCTAAAACCCTGGAAAAGATTGGGGTAGTAAAAACATCGCTATAATGACTTTCGAATAAAAAATAGTATGAATATGTAACATAATGCTTGTTACCTATAACAGTGATGCTTATTGAAGATAGGTAGATATTATCGCTAAGTATGTACTGCTTACTAGCTGCATAGCTACTTGGAACTGGTAATTCAAATATCAATATCTATCTTCCAATGATATTAAACTATCTTCATATCAATTGAAACGGATAACCCGTTTTAACATTATAATTATAATTTATTACAAGTTGATGAGATCCTTTGTTTTCACATTGATGCAAATTAAACTGGTTATTACTTCAATACAATACTTGAAACGGTTCATTCTTAATGGCCTTGAACCTAACAAATTTTAAATTAGGCAATTTTATCAATTCGTTACCTAATTAAATTACTTAACAAACCTTTTCGAACTATTAAACAAGCAAACGTGAAAGAGGGTGTTTGGCAACATTTGTGTGTGTCATTCGTATCTTGTTAACGTTAGTTTTCAAACAATGTTAGAAGAATAGTTAGAAGGTATTGTAATAAGTATTTTTGGATTAACATCAATAAAAATGAGAATAATTGGAAAATAAGTCAAAATATTTTAAACTTGTGCTAGATAAAAGGGTTACTAACACCTGGTTGTCAAGCGGTTACTAGGGTGTGGTTTTTCGATGAACATTATTCATTCAATTTAAACTGAGTATAGGGTATTTTTTAACACTCAATGTCAATCATTGCATGCCTAGAAATGCATGAACGAGCCGCTCTATCGCCTTGAGCCTACGATTAGACTCAAATTGCTCAAGTGCTTTAACAATCCGAGCTTACCAGTACCAAGTCATTACGTCACGGCGGAGCTGTTGGCTAATCGAGAATGGGTTTACACTTAACGATAATATAACCAAAGTCTGTGGCTCATGCTAAATAGGTGGCCTTTTAGTACGGTTAGATATTTAAAAAAATGCAAATGTTTTTAATATGTAATAAATTTTTCAGTCTATTCTATTCAAAGGCATTTAAAGGGGATAATTTTATTCTTGGTTCTTTATTATTTGGTTGCAGCACTTTGGTAGTGATACCTAAAGTTAAGCAACCTAAGGCGCGGTCATGTTTGGGATGGGTGACCATTCTGACCATAAAAGTGACGTCTATTTACATGCATCTCCGTGCTTCGGAAGGCACGTAAAGCTGTTGGTCCCGGTTAATATCGATAGATATTAGTCATTAAGCCTGGTCACAGGCCCTCGGGCGGCTTAATAACATATGACAGTAAGGTTGGTCACTTACCTTACAAACACCCCTCCACCAATCCGCACTGAGCCCGCGTGGTGGTGTATGGCTCGGACCACCTCATAGTTGAGGTGAGGCCTGCCTGTGCCCAGCAGTGGGACGTATATAGGCTGATGAGAGTGAGAATTTTATTCTATTGTTTACTTCTGAAATTTTATGATTTTCACACCATCGACCAGCAGTTTAGATTGAGTTTAAATTCCTACTTATGTTTTTGTTTATCTCTGATTTAAAGTTGTGTACTTGCCATACTTATTTTCCGTTGCCATTTGTTGTAATACCGATTTAACTTTGACAAAATTCATTCCAGCAATGTAAATTTTCGTCAAAAAGCGAGCGAAAATCTCAAAGTCAATCACACCATACGCCCCTGATAAAAAAGTATAATTATTTTTGCAACAACGACCTACTGGAACGACCTCACGAGATCATTATGATTTCTATTGATAGCGTTGTTTTTACTTAACACTTCAGACATTTTTTCTTGATTTACTTCTCAGACTTCGGTCGCTACCATCGACCGTTGACTTTGTGCAGACTTTAATTGCAAAATCTTCCACTGAGAGACACTGACTTTTCAACAAGGCCAATTTACACCATTCGTTTTTATCAAATTCATCAGCGTTGAGGTGTAAACGCCATTTAAGTGGTAGATTGTTGGAATGGAAGGTCTTTTGCGACAGGAACCGTATCCGCAGATTATGTAATAAGTATGATAACATTGCGTGCAATCTGGATAACGTAATACAATATTGTAAGGTTCTATTTAAAATTGACAAGCATTAAATTAGACAATCGAAGATATGCAAAGTTGTTGAAATGTTACTCAAAATTTAGAAAACATAAAAAAAGAAACTGTAATGATAAGTAGATATCAAGCCATATACAAATTTAATAAATCCCTGAACAGCATTAACTATGATTTGTCAACTTAAATAAAACTGAAATGTAAGAGAGTAGATACAGTTCAAAGCGATGTTAATATGCAAGTTTACTCGCACTGCATCTACTGTAGATTTTATCTGGGCACACAGTTCAATTGTTTTCAAACAATTGTACCCGACTGAATTGGTTGACGACCCAATTCTCGATGCTTGGAACATCACAAACTTAGTACTCGAATGTGTAACTAGAGTATAACAATAATAGTTGATGTAGATAAGAGTGGAAAACTTCGAAATTTTACAGCTCCAAGACACTAACACAGATGTGTTAACAAAGAGCTGGCACAAAAGGATTTTATAAATTGAATGGGCAGACGAGAGTTTTGCAAGCAAACTTCAACGAGAATGAATGATTTGTTTTGCAAACTTTCGATTCATTCGTGCCAGCTTTTTTTAAACGCAAACTCAACTGACCGGATTGAATCAGCATAGGTACATATAAAAACATTACATACATATTATAGCATGTATTTTATATTTATGAATCTGAATATGAATGGGGTTGTTTCTGATGATAATATGTAAGTATAGTAGTAAAAATGGCATCCGAATGGAAACACCATAATAAATTCAAAAATAATCACAGACAAGTTTAAGATTGTTTAGTCTCAAGGAAATGGCTTCATCGACGGAGAATGCAAATCATTGCACGTTTCACTGTCAATGTGCCAAAATGCACTAATAGCATAGTTAGGGCCAAACTAAAGACATTTGCGAAAATATTAGTGTAACTTAACAGGGAAACTGCTATGAATTTAATAGAGCAGTTTAGGAAGCCAGAAATAATGTTGATGTTGTTCTACCTAGCTAAAGCAAAATCAATATTTCCTTTAATACTGAGTGGGAGTTTAAACATATCGATGCTGCTTAGTATAAGTATACGTGCCTGCTGAATACAGACAAAATCTAAAGAAGTAGTTTTACGGTCAAATATATTGGTATCGTGCTGAGCGTATCAAACAAATCGAAGAGTATAATTAATTATGAACACTGCTTTCTGGTTTGCGTTTTAAAAAATAATTTTCATCTCTCAGTCAAACTGTTGAACATCATTGTTCATGGAATAACGGAATGTATCAATCAAAGAGGAGTAGAAAACATCAACAGAATCGGTTGACGGCACAGCCATTGTCTCATGAAGTGTTATGTAACACGTGTACAGTGATGCTCATTCCTTAATTATACAGGGTAAAACGAAGTCATGAACAGTGTTTGTACTTGGTTACATGATGTTGATGCGATTTTTAAAAATCTCTTATAATATATGTCATTATCATTATTATTATTTTATCACTGTTACCTTAAAGGAACACATTTTAACATGATCTATAGCTGTTAGTGTTATAGTAATCATATTAGTCATATTGTCAGCTGCTGTGCTGATCTAACTTTTTCATATATTCATCGAGCTGGCAATTTGGTTATGTTATTGGTTTCTTGACAATTATGATTACTTATTAAAATTGTAAAAGTTATTTAATCTTCACAAAACACAAAAAAAGATTTTCTAAAACGTACACAGCTGCAACAGCGTCAATAATAGGCTAAGGTTCGACATGTGTTCGATTTCTCACATTCTTTAGCCATTCGTGAGAACCTTTTCATCTTCGATAGCGTTGTAATTACTTTACTTAGTTACTACATATCCAAAGAAAGTTGAGATTTCTCATTTTGTTTTCTCTGGCTATACTCATGAAATGTGCGTAGCGTCTGTATTAAGGGTAGCGTCGAACACCAAGTAAAAAAACTTACCTATAAATATCGAGAGCATACAATATCATGTGGAAGTCAGCTCTGGATTAGCGTTAGCTACTCTTAATTTATTTCAATTTTACAATACAGACCCACTTGATACTTCCACACTTTAGCCAATATAAACTCAAGAGTATAATTTTGGTTCATTGCTTTTAATAAAAACATTCGTTAAGAAGCCATCTGTTTCTAGAAAAGACGTAGCTTTAAGGGTAATTTGGCAAACGATTCATGGTCGATTTGCTTTGATTTATGCATTTACACATCCATCTTTTGGAAGCTGTTATCAATCAAAATAGCAATTTTTCAAACGGTTACTGTTTACGAAAACCTCTCTGGAGAATCTTCAGTGGTAATAAAGGCAAGTGCTGCGTTAAAAACGTTTTTACTGTCTTCAGATGTTACTGAAAGTAATATCACTGGAACGGTTTATGATATCGTTTATGTGATACTTAGGATTGCTTTCGTGCTCAATAAAAAAGTCGCCAATAAAGCACACAAGTTTTTGGTGGTTTTAAAAATAAATATTGAGTTTCAGTTTTGAGATTTTGAATTGAATTTAATTAAACATTATGAATATTCAATAGTTTTCATCAAGTTCACAATTGTTAGTAGAACTTAATACCTACTCAAAGTTAATAATGTGGAAAATGAGAGCTCCCATCTTAACACTAAAACAGAACTAAGCCCATGGTACAATTAATACTAAAACCAACGTTAAAGGGTTTATTCTCACTTGATTGTCAGAGCCAGCAGAACAATGATCAGCCCAACAAGGGCCATGGCAATGACAACGCCGCATATCATGTAACTCGCATCATTCGGGGCATCTGGAACAAACAAATTTATACATTAATACAATGATCTAAAGTTGACAATCACATCGTAACTCTACAGTGAAAATTATTAAATTTAAGAGTGATGCGTTGTAGCAAAGACTTGTCATATAAACAAAAACGCTAAAGCTATATTATAATAATATATCAGTACGTAGGTGTCACTGCTATCTAAAAACCACAAAAACATTAATAATGTCACTAGATGTTATCAAACAAACAGTGGCTGTTTTCCTGAAAAAACTGGCTGGCACAAAAACAAGTTTTCGTTCTCTTTCACTCACTTCTCTTTTGCTATTCATTACTTCAATATTCATTTTTTTTTAATAATTAAAAAAAAAAAACTTGTACATCGTTTAGAGTTTTGAACGCTCAATGTGCCTGGCACTCCACTGGTATTTTTAGCATAAAGAGTAGGTTTCAATTAGTTCATTTAAGACGATAGCTCCAAACCCTGTTGCTATTCCCACATACCAAGGTATTTCAATTTCAATTCATTAGTTTTTACTCGTAAAAAAGAGGTTACCGTTCTGACCGTTATCGAGGAACACGCGCGGTTTCTCACTACCGATAACGTTATGTCACGTCACATGCGGTAGGCGGTAGGATCCATATTATCGGTTCGCCGAAATACCGCCTCGTACTGGTTTACGGGTTGTACTCAATTGCACTGACGGTTATCACTTGTCCTTAGTCATGCATGATCATTATCTTTACAATATAAAGATGCAAAGTCGGTACAGAGAGAATGTGACTTTTTTCAAAAGCCGATTCAGACTCCATTGAGTCAGTTGCAGTTTCCTATAAAAGATGATAAAAATCTTCGCTTTATTTCAAGCATGAACCACTATGAATATATTCCTCATGCTTGGTACACACGGCTCCATATTAAGCTAATCATTTTTGTTGTGAAATTACCAGTATTACCTAGGCATAAGATACCGCAGTGATTAGCTTGGCGTGTGGCCATGCGTTTATCAATAAAGGGTGCCATCAATATATTTTTACTTAGGTTATTATGAATTAATAATGGCAACCATGATCCCAATATTCCAGAACGATCCATTGACACTTAGCTCAATAAAACTAGTTACTTAGCGGTGTGTGAAAACCGTTGTGATTAAATTACGACTCAAGAGTTCAGATCAGGACAATGACGCCGTCTCAACACAAATATTGTTGCTCACACACAATTCCATCAAACCAGTTAATTATATTGAATTTATATTTCCGATGTTCTACATTTTGGTTTCATATCCGGATCATTAAGTCTGGTTGTTCAACTTTTAGCAAGGAAGTGGTCTTTGTTGAAGAAGACTAATGAGATATACTTTCTAGATTTACTGTAATCCTGTTTGTTTCAATCTGCAAACCTGCGAGTTGTCAATCAATTTTTTTTGATCTACACCTACCTAAACAGAATCTATTGCTGATGGTAATGAGAATTGTGTGAAGTGAACTCTGTCGTTTTTAAGTTGTCGCTTAAATGTGATTTCATTCAAAGTTTTTCAAACACACTGGTTGTCACCTCGTTGTTTGCATTCTCGATTTTTATTCCACAGCTAGTTACCGATCCCCCATATCTGGAATAATTCGGTTTTAATAAGGTTTCATAAGTTATCTGAACGTTTTTCAGGGCAGATATTTATATAATAACTTTTTTTCTTCTAAACATCGGCCTAAATGCTGGGTATGCAAGGATGTGAAAATCATGTTTACCCCAAGCCCAAATCCACAAATTGTCTCAATGATTATTTTCAGTGAATTCAGTCTCCAAGAGCTGATGTTAAATAATATAAAATTTCTCAGTTATAGTACCTCCAACCCATAAATATTTTTTATGCTTTCGATATTTGTACTCTACCACGAAATGCACTCGAAAAGTCCCATTAATTACAAAATGTATATAAATATATAAGGAAAACGGTTAGTGTGACCGTTAGTAATTTGGTTACAGGAAAACCAATGTCGTGGTTTAATAACTGCTGGAACTGTCTGCATATAAATACCTACCTACGTGCCGATAACTCCTATAAAATTTGAATAGGTACTTACAGTTCAACGGAATAACTAGACGCGGAATACGTATTTAGGTAAACTTACATATCGGCATTCGCTTTGTCTTACTTATCTAAGTTTTCCGCTTTTGCAACGTTTTTCCATTCATTCCAGTTTAGTATTGTATTGTCGTCTAAAATATGTACAAAATGTTATTCCATAAAAAATAATAATACTACCTATTCAGTCGGTGGTCGTCTTGCAAAAACAAAAACAAATAACTGCAATTACCACCGAATCTTGCTCAAACAATTCACGGAACCACGACAATGGATCTTTACGAATGACACAAAAGATCACCGGAAGGCAAAATAACTACATATGTGTTGAAAATTAACAAAAAGTTTGCTTGAGACGACGCAGCTGGACAAGTGACAAGCTGAAAAAGAATAGAGAAGCTTTTCGAAGATTTAATAAGCACGAACAAATATCGCGTCTCGATGAGGCGCGGAGCAGCTCTTCAGTTTGACGATAATTACTTCTGTGTTTTGCCCCTTAACAGTTCGTCGTCAGCATTTGGTTCAGTTTGCATACACATATGTTTTGCCAAACGCACATTCTCTGAATCGGATACGGGATAAGGCCCTGACTGATAAAAGACAACGTCTGCAAAACTGATATAATATAATAAATATAAATATTTCACAACAAACAATCACACCAATTCTCTAGTCCCAAATTAAGCTACGAGGCTTGTGTTATGGGTACTAGACAACGGATAAACATACTTAAATACTTTTTTTTGTAAATAAATTACATATTATACATTCATGCACACTTATGCTTGTACTGTGCGGGGATCGAACCAGCGACCCTTGGTTTTAGAAGTCCGACCTGTGGACCACTGCACCAAGCGGTCGTCAAATTGTTGCAGTCAAATACATATACTAATACCTATATTTACAAAAAAATAAAATCAGTGAATGAATTCGTAAAACTACATATTTTGAGGCATAAGTTATTTTTTAGATTTGCTTTAAGACCTAAGAAATGTAATTACAGTCTAACATACTATGTACGGTACGGTGGACAGCACGTTACGGTAAACACCGCGGTGATACGAGCGATTTTGCAACAAAAATGGATAGCCTGATGTGTTGGTCACTGTACGGATGTATTAATATTTTTGTTTTATTTATAAATCGACTTATTATTTTATAAAAGAGTCATACATAACATTGACATAAAAATAACTTAAAAATAAAGTATAGGTTTGTGTTAAGTGTGCAATTTTATTACATAGCATTTAAACAGTCTAGCATACATTGGCGTGACTTTGTTATACAATATCTTTTACACGTGTCAACCGATACAGATACCTATTACCGAAGTAATTTACATTAATTTGTTATAACGCATTAAAATATATTAGTTTAAGTACCCCGGCTAATAAGACATACGACGAATTTTTATGTAACAGACACGTATTGTTATATTTTTAACTTGCATTAAGAAGGTTTATTGAAAATAAAAAATATACCTACTCAAGGCATATTTTTTTTACGATTTAGTTGCAGATCAGCAAAAAAATTAAGTCGACATCATAAGGCCTGCCGAGTCTTCATTTTCGTCCTCTGCTCACTGATATTTCTTAGAGTCCTCTACATAAAATTTGCCTATAAATGTCTACAATAGGCATGATGACTATCTTAAATATTTTTAAGACAATGGCGTTTAAAAAACACAGCCCCTGTGAAGTTATTACACACAGTATATTTCCAAAAAGTTGTAGAAACCAATTTTTAAACACACAAAATTCAATATCTAAATATTCTGTCAGTTGACTCCGATTTCTACCGTGACGTCCGCCACGTTTTTGTACTCCCATACAAAATCTATGGAGGCAGACCGTTTTGACAGATAATAAAGAATATGTCAACGATTGGTGGTGTCTTCTAGCCTATTGTCGTATTGTGGTCTCCGCCCTGTATATGTATGTACCTACGTTCCATTGATCCTGTGCTTTAAGTACACTTCTAAAATACCAACATGAATATGTAAGTGTAGGCTAAGCTAAGGTAACAATTGGAGGTAGCATACTAAGGTAATTCCTAACCATTAAAATTACTATAATAATATGGTGAATCCAATTCGCCGTGATTTGCCTACTATTAGGTAAGTTTAGGTAACATTGAATGCAAATATGCTAGGTAATTAGATCCTATGAAAAAGGTTACTCTGATAAGCTTCAACTAACAAACTAATTGTCAGTAAACGATCTCATTAAATAAATAATCAAAACGTTTTACTTAGTTGACTAATTAATTAATTGTAGGTACGTTTTTAAGGCTTATACTCTTAGTATTTAATTAAGAATAAATGTCCCAAAGACTAGCTACCTACAATACAATCCTAAGCGTAAAGACGTCAATTGATGTTTTTGTGAAATTGCATAATGAGATCTCGTTGCTAAGTTTGTGTAAATAAATTTGAATCATTAACTACTAATTATAGTCGAAAAACTGAAACAGTTCGTAATATTAAGTAGCTTACACATTTTATTTCATCGAGTTGTGTACCTATGTTATACGGCAGACCATGGTGCGATGAATTTTAAACGAGGATGAGGTACCTACAACTACATAGGCCGACAGAAAAATCGTTTAGGTCGATTTTTGCAATTACTGTTATGGACCAAAAAACGCCACGTTCATGAGTTGTACTCTAAAATGTTGGTATCTATGGTCTAAAATGTTTTGATGAGCAATATTAACTTTAATTAAATCAACAGCTATTTCAGTGCTTCAGAGCCGGAACGCAATTCTTTCAAAGTCTACGTTTACCACAGTGATCTCCAAGACCTTAACTTCGCTTCAAAGCGCAGTCTCAATCAAAAGAAAAGCCAGCGCGACATTCCTCGTACCACTTAAAATTCGCGTGAAGTCTTAAAAAAGAACTGTATATCCCGTTCAACGACCTCCACCCTAGTTCATCAGACCTGGAAGTACCTACATCTAACTGTCGGCATCATCAAGGTTGAGCCCACTTCTCCGTAGGTGCGGTGCATCGACCTGGGTTAATGCACCCGCCATTTTTTTTGCTCGGGGATCAGGCGAAATATCGCCGCATTTGTCCAGGCACGTATTCAGGGTTAGACAAAAATAGGTACCTACGAATCTCTATATTTATATTATATTTTTTAATGTAAGAAAATTCCTTTCCCACCAGCCTGTGTCGCGGTGCTAGGGCTTTAAAATATGATGGAAGGTACCGTTTTAAAGATCTCGGCGAGTAGACTGGACAAAAACCTCTAATATTTGTTCGAATTTGAATGCGGACGAAGTCGCGGGTGGCCACTAGTTCATTATCACGTGTCATTTTATGCTCGATTCATTGTTTATTCAATCACGAACATCTCCCTCAAAGAATAAATATCTAGGTAATGCTTAATCAATCATTACTTTGAACCTTTGTAAATCTAAGCATTGAATGCTGCTACGTGCCAGCTCAGAATTCCCAGCATGCTTTAAGTGCCAATGAATCTGAATGAATGTAAGTAATTACTATGGAGACTATAAATACAGCAGTAAAAAGTCGTGACAGTATGCGGAACCATCATTTTCCCGGCACGAGTAAGTTTATACAAACGTTTGCACATACCTTTTGACCGCATTTATGCCGCAAATGGCCGATAGTGAGATTCGACACTTCATTGTACAAACAATTTAAAACTTCTTTTTTTGCTGCATGTTAATTTTCTAACATCTAATAGAAGTAGGCAAATGGTATTCATTCATTATAGCTTTGGAATAAAAAAGGTACATCCACACGATTGTGACACAACAGATAAGTAAAATTTAGATCGGTAAAAGTACCGCTATTTCATTAGTATTTATAAAAGTTTCAAATAATTCGTGCTAAGTTACCCAGGTACCTTTTTATCATACTTTTCTGTGCGAATGAAACCTAACTTCCAAAAAAAATCTTCAATAAATTAACTAAGGAAATCCCAAACTATGTATCAAGAAAATAAGTCTTAGAATTTGCGAATTGGACTTCCCGAGCACCATCAAGAACTCCACAAAAAAGATACCAAGAAATTACCAACATTTATTTGTAAGTCCGGGCCTGGTCGTGAAAAATATTGGCGCCGTATCAAATATCAATCGAAAAGGTTATTAAGTAAATGTGATCGCAACCGGCCACATAATAATTGCTGTCGAAATCGCTGAGTTTCCCAACAATAAGTAAACATTGAGCTCATTAGCACGAAGACTTTCACAAATCGAAAGCGATTGAACCAGCGGCCTTAACTCAGTCAAGCTGCAGTCCATTATGAGATGAACTCGCACGAATAAAACTATGTACTCGTAATCTACTTAATCTGATGATGAAAATGGACGGAATTCTAGATTAGTGCTGCTGCACCGTTCTACTCATCTAGCCTGATTTTAATAATTAGTTCTATGTGCTTGGCCTCGGTTTCAAATGTAAACCTTTGTGACAGAGAGGAATATCTCCATAATTTCTGCAAAAAAAATCAAGAGCTAATATTCCATGTTGCCTGAGCCTGCACTCTAAGACACTATTCACCAGAATAAAAAGCTAAACATGATCTAGCTTAAAGAAGTCATTATTTGCACGCGACCCATTTCTAAACTTCCTTCTATTCCGTCATCATATCTCATGTTAAACGGTAAAGTCGTTTGGCATTGCCTTCCCTATAATTCTATGCACTTTAGTTTTTCTCAACCATCATGTTCAACTATTTCCTCCTTGCTTATATTTCCGGAATACGTTTTCCTCTGTCAGCAATCTTGTTTGACAAATCGGCAGTCGCATTAGGTTTACCTAATACGGGTGTAGACTGCAGATTCGCTGTTTCTTTATACACGTGTAACCCGCTTTGTCAATGCGCATGGCTTTCGGCGTGAGCGCATCGTCATTTTACGCTGACAGTGAACAAACTTGTTGCTCTGGTGACTGCCTGAGGTTTTGAGAACGGCTTAGGTTATCAGAATCATGATCACAATATGAGTCAGAACAGATTTACGAAAGTACCTATCTAATAGATTTAAGTTTTAAACTTAGTGATGGGCATCACGAAGAAGATGGGATTTTGGTGTTGAAATATTCCATATAATAGTTTGCCAACTATATGAAGGAAAAGGAATCAAAATGGTGTGTAAGTATTGCAAAGCGACCAAAATGGATCATACATCATTCATGGTGATTCATGCAGACATGGTGTAGCAGGAAAGTGAAAAGGGAACACTAACTAAATGACCTACATAAGGGAGATTCGGTGAAAGGGTTTTAAATACATATTGGTGTTTTGATCGTAAACCCGTTGAGTTCCGGTGGATATATCGTCGAGTTAACAAATAAAATAATATTTTAAAAATTTACTTATTCACATAGAGGTTCATTGTGTGTGAGTTACAATACGTTATACAACATACTTCTAAAACTAGCTGCAGTTTTGTTGGTCTACTATTACCGAGGTCATGTTACGATTTTAATGTGTGATTCTTAATGTAGGTAGTTTTTTTGTTTATTTTTTAACGTGCTCCTGGCGAAATGCCACCATTTGAAGTGTTTTCCATCCCCGTAAACTGTTTTCCCCTGTCTATTACTGATTACTTCATTTACAAATGCTCAAAGATGAGTAAATTGTTTACAAATACACAAACAACAATTGTTTGTTTTAGTAAGCGCGTGATTTCATATCCATAAATTATATTACTACCACGTCTTATCACGACCGACCAATCAATGTTACTTGCAGACGAAAGCAGCGTAGAAAAATCGCCACGTGACATGTTACGGCACGTTTTTTTTAATAAAACACGTAAGCTTTATTTTCATCGGCACAAAGAACATATTTGTGAAACAACTCATGAAACATAGTTGAATCTCAATAAAAGCACGTTCGTTGTTGTACCTTGATATATTGTCATCGCGTCACTGCTTGCGTTGTTTCGATCGTTAAACACATTTAAAGATGATAAAAGAGCAAGAAAAATTCTTCTAAAAGTCTTTTTATGACTTGAAGACTTGACAGCCTTGTTGTTGTAGAGGCAAATTTTCTTCCTTACATCCGAGAGGTCCTGGGTCTTGATTTGAAATCACAGGTCGAACCAAAAAATTGTTTCTGAGCATTTCTTTCAGAAACAATTCGGAGTCGGGAACAAAATAAACGGAGCACAAAGCCGTTGGTCCTGTGCCTGACCTCTCTCCGGTCATGTCAGATTGCAATTTCACAGAACTAAGAGTGAAGGAATAGAGCTCATTCTTGTGCACTATAATATCTTCCTTGGCTTATCTCTGTTGAGATTGGCCGCCGTGTTCGAAATCGGCAAAGAATAACTTTATGACTAGAAAAGAGATTTGGAATGAGGATCGCTTAATTTTGTACAATTTTGTACTAAGTATTTTTATAAACAATTAGGCTAATCTACTTATTTTACACAACTGGCTATCATAGCATCGACTACATTAGGAGAGGCCTTACAATTTGACAAAAGTTTGGAGGCTTCTAATAGCGGCTTAAAATAGTAGTTGGTAGTAACAAAAGTGTCATTTCAAAATAACGGAAAACAACGTGGCCAAGCGGCACTTTGTTGATTTTTTATAACAAAAGAATAAACGTTTGTTCAGTATAACTTTCAAAATTAGCGCTACAAAACAACATGTTAGCTTTCCATCTCTCATCATTTAAATGTAAACGTAAGTTCAGTTGATGTTTAACTAAATATCACATTTTTATCTCGCTGTCATAACAAAATCGCAAGTAAGTGACCATTTGTTGCGAACGTTAAGTTACAAAATCATCATATTAGACTTGGATCTCTGATTGGGAATCGCCTATCTGAATAGTATACATTTAGCCTTTGTCAATCTAATTAAACAACGTCGTAAGAGAAAGTATCTTCGTGCAAGGTTCCCACCAGCACCACATTGTCACATGGCAGCTACTATCACATGTTATAATTACAATTAATTGAACACTATTCCCTTCCCATCCGGTTTCATAACGATCACAACGTTTCATTCATAACTTTCACTGAATATGATTTAAGTAATCCAGTTCTGGAGAAAGTTAAATCGGTTAAGTTAACGGTTTTATATAGGGTATAGACTATAGGTTTAAAAATTACTATTATTGCTTCTTAACAAATTTATTTGTTAAGAAGCAAAGATAGTAATTTTTCAGACTAGGAGAAATAAGGTAGTACTTATGCTATGTAAATTAAACTATGCCTATGCCTTATTCGTTATTTGCAAATTTTAATCCAAGGAGACATTTAGTTACGAGAAGAAATTAAAATAAAAAGACTTCTACAACCTTCCGGAATCCGGGTCTGATCTAACACACGTGGTTTTGTTCCAAAGGCTGAGGGTTTTGTTTACAATCCCTCATTTGTTTCAAGTGTGTTTCTTAAACAAAATTATGCACTGAGAACCAGAAACGAAGATTTCTTAGCATGTTATGATATTAAATTACAAATCACAAATATCAAAAAAGATTTCAATGAACGTTATTGTTGAAGAAATTCATTTTAAACAACTACTTAGCTCGAGCGATTCGGATGGAAGCCATAACATTTTATGATGAAAGGCAATATCCTTTTCCAATTCAGAAGGCAGTCCATAATGATAAACCGCTTTCTATCCATAAAATGTCCAGTTCAAATAGGTTTCTAATCTACTGTCACACTCTACTTTTGTTATTGCTTCCAATCTCGTTGTTAAGTACCTAGTTTCTGAAAGTTTTAAACATAAACTATGGTATTGTTTTATAATTAACTAATAAACCTCTCAAAAACACAAATATGTAAAGAAATAACAGTCAATACTTTTTTTTCCAAATGTTTGTTTCTAGGCGTACTAAGAATTTCCTACTCTAAGTATCTTTTGTAACGATTGTTTTCAACACATTTTTTTCCAATATTCTTAGTACGAGTATTTTATTAGAAGTTTAATCAAAGCATGATTAAGCAGCCTTCACATAATATAAACCAACCAGGCGTTTCACAACAAGAGAGAATCGACCAAGCATATCAGACAGGGCAAGCCCATCTTCCATTCTCATTCCCTTTTTGTTTGAGCCCACCTACAACGGTAAGGATTCTTGCCAGGTAGTCTCGAATTTAAATTAAAACAGTCGGGATGCCAAACTGAACTTGAAACACCCATTTTTGCCAACTCTTACACCAAAAAGATGAAGAAATGTTCATAAAACTGTCTATCCTAAATAAGTTTAACGATCCTTGTTTCATAAGTTAAACGATCTATCTTTTAACAACCTATTTCATTAGTTTTTTTTTTAGGTGCGATTAAGGTATGTCCTCTTCTACCGATGTCACCCTCACTAAGCTTAAATATTTCACAACTGCGTGAAGTATTAAATTTTAAATCTCCTTCAATCGAGTGGCTGCTGAAATTTGTACGCCGCGATGACTATGAAACTAAACAAAGAGTGATGGATCATGGATGCGATGCTGACTCAAAATGGCTGAACAAAATAAGTCCAGTCTGATTCCTTGTCTGGGTTTTATCTGGCTCCACATTGACTAACACAACTAATAATAACCCTATTACTAATATGCAAGATGGTGGGCTTACTTACTGCATGTGGGGTAGGGATGCAACTTTTTGACGTCTAACGTATTGTTACGCCGGTAGGCTAGTGCTAAAACTTTGATCGTGTTTTTCCATGCCTTGGAGGCGTTTTCAGCAGGCTGAAATACCATTTCAGGCCGTTTCAGAGAGTGCTCTAACACATACTAGTTTATCGAAATTTCACCCAAGTTGCCGTTGTTTTCAGGCGCCTGAAACTTGTTTTCAGTCCGTTTCAGGCCACCCTCTATCAGATGACGCCATAACCTGAAAACCCGTTTTCAGGCGTTTTCAGGACCCCTTATGGGCCTTTGAAGCCCACTTCAGTATGTGACGTAATTTTCAGTAGGAGTGAAAGAGATAGCACGATTAGAGAGAGGCAGCTATACTAAGAACATTCCAGAAAGGTGTGACAGAGACAGCACAAGACAAGGATAGCACTATGATTCGAGGAAGGTCTAGGCTAGGCAAGACGGCATTTGGAAGGATCCCGAACAGTCTCGTACTGGGTAGTAGGTACCTACCGAATATTCGGGAGTCCTTGACGGCCGGTATATAAGGAGCCCGGGAATGCGACCGAGTTTGAGTTTAATTTGGGAAAGCGACGAGTAAACATCGAAGCGAAAACTGCGACAAGAAGATTTTGGAGTGCGATATAAGTGTTTGTGTACTAAGTGTTGTAACGTAAAGTGTGTACAATAAATCCTACTTTACTTCATCGGTTTAGAAGTGCATATTTTCAATCTAGATCCCACACCCCTAGAACGTAACATTTAGAAGTGGGATTGAAAATGCCGATTACTCCGCGAGAAGAAGAGAAGGAGGGGATGCAGACCCGAAGCCGCACCGCTGCTGGAGACTCTGCGGGCACCGCCGGAACGTCAGACACAGCGGTACCAGCTTCAAGGACGCCGGAGATAGACGTCAACGCCATTCTGATCCTCCTGAAAGAACAGGCTAGATGGCACGAGGAACAAGCCAAAATTTTGCAGCAAGAGCTACGGGACCAGAAAGAAGTCCTCCGTGAGGTACACGAAGTAGCTGCAGAATGGAAAAAGGAGATGGCTGAGGTGCAAGACAAAATTGTGGGCGTTGAAAATAAAGTTGAAAACCACGAGAAGCGCCTCAATGGACTGAACGAAAAAGTGGAGGGCCAGGAGAATCGCCTCCAGAAGTTGGAGATCAAAGTGGCCAACGGCACCACCAGTGTATCAGGTGCACCAGCCACAGGAGGTGAAAAGTTAAAGGTACCTCCATTCGATGGTACCTCTTCGTGGGCCGCATACAAGCTCCAATTCGAGATGGTTGCCGAAGCGAATGGCTGGAGCAAGGACTATGCTAAAACGGCACTGAGTTTGGCGCTGCCGGACGAGCTTCTCTATCTCAAGTGCCCACTTTTGTAACGACTCATTATGCCCCTGAGTCCTATTCTTCAGCTGAGCTCTGTAAACGTGCTCTAGATGGCTGTCACCGAAGCGTGCCTCTAAAGCTTCAAGAAGACGGTCGTATGTCTTCTCCTTTCCTAACGCTTCCAGAACAGTGAGAGCTTCGTCCCGAAATGTTACGTTCTAGGGGTGTGGGATCTAGATTGAAAATATGCACTTCTAAACCGATGAAGTAAAGTAGGATTTATTGTACACACTTTACGTTACAACACTTAGTACACAAACACTTATATCGCACTCCAAAATCTTCTTGTCGCAGTTTTCGCTTCGATGTTTACTCGTCGCTTTCCCAAATTAAACTCAAACTCGGTCGCATTCCCGGGCTCCTTATATACCGGCCGTCAAGGACTCCCGAATATTCGGTAGGTACCTACTACCCAGTACGAGACTGTTCGGGATCCTTCCAAATGCCGTCTTGCCTAGCCTAGACCTTCCTCGAATCATAGTGCTATCCTTATCTTGTGCTGTCTCTGTCACACCTTTCTGGAATGTTCTTAGTATAGCTGCCTCTCTCTAATCGTGCTATCTCTTTCACTCCTACTGAAAATTACGTCACATACTGAAGTGGGCTTCAAAGGCCCATAAGGGGTCCTGAAAACGCCTGAAAACGGGTTTTCAGGTTATGGCGTCATCTGATAGAGGGTGGCCTGAAACGGACTGAAAACATGTTTCAGGCGCCTGAAAACAACGGCAACTTGGGTGAAATTTCGATAAACTAGTATGTGTTAGAGCACTCTCTGAAACGGCCTGAAATGGTATTTCAGCCTGCTGAAAACGCCTCCAAGGCATGGAAAAACACGATCAAAGTTTTAGCACTAGCCTACCGGCGTAACACTATGTACAACTCCAAATTGTGTATTTGCAAAAATATGTGTCAGAAAGGTATACTGTATCCACATAGATTGCAAATATAACGCTTATTTAATTACTAATTTAAAACAGGCATAGCAAAGTACAAAACTTTTTAGTGATAACCCTATCTAGGAACATCAGCTACGTTTAGGCACATCTAATGTAAACATATTCCACTTTTACCTCGGAGTAAACATCGGTTAATGCTTCTTTAAGGTGGTAAATATTTTATGAGTCAGATTGTGAATAATGACCACATGTAACAACTTAATAGCCTTAATGATCAAACTGCAATTTGTTAGTTTTGTTAATATAACGATCTATTTTTGACCAGACTGTGCAGAACAGGTGACTCATAATTTATTACGATTGAGTGATTTCAGATGATAAAAATTGATAAGGTAAAACTTTAGTCTTGCTACCACTTACTAGGAGTGCGCATTTTCACACTCAATTTTTTTTGTTTTTAAACAAGCCATTATTTTGGTTATTTTTTATATAGGTTAGTTTAATCGTAACCTTGTCTGTCTCCAATACTAAAAATATTTGTGGAAAATACTATTTCCAAGTATAAAGTAGTTTACATAACTGTAAAAACCTGTGTATTTCTAAATTGTACAAGAGAACAATGCGAGATTATGAAAGTAGGACGCAAATTATTATTACTTAACGTTATTTAAAATTGCATATTAGTTAAGCTGCAGACTTAGATTTTCATAATTATTACTATATTCTGGACATTGCGTGAAACACCTTGATGAAATTTTCGCCGTAGATAAATAAACGAATATTAATTCGACGAAAACATGCCACTAATATCAATATTGCGTGACGGTATCAATTTCAGGCTGGGTCATTTGAAAATGATGTACTAAAATTACATGCCGTTGCTGTCTTAAAGGTCAAGGTGAAACTGAAACGACCAGAAACATTGTTTATGTCCAAACGCATGAACTTTCCAGACTTATTTTTCTTTCACCAACTGAATTTTCTCTCCGTAAATCTCCATTTACCTCCTGAGTGACTAACTGAAACGAAAAACATATCTTCGGTTACTTTCGAGGTTATGAAAGTGAAAACAAACAAAACACTCGCGACATCGCCGTCACACCTACACGCCTTAGAATGGAAAGTGACAGAAAAAAGCCAAAGATACAGTCACATAGGTAACAGACAAGGCTTATTAGATTACACGTGGACTTTACAAGCTTAAAGTTACTGTGGAAAATTGCTTGGCAAGTGTTAATGGCTAAAATAAGTTACTGCTAAACAATGAAAGTGTGGAAGCGAGAGTGATTACTGATTAATAAGATGAAACCGGGGAAGGTACATGAATCTAACGAAACTAATCAGTACGTTAACCAGAAGCTGGTTTTTCAACGTTTTTTTACGTTAATTTTCTTTGATTATACAACGCTTTAAAATCTGATTTAGGTGTAGGCATTTAGTAGGAAGATCCTATCCTCTATCCTCCAACGACTTGGCCTCGAGTTCCACATAACACGGTAAGAGATCGAAGGTGAAGGAAAATTAAGTTGACAATTCTTATATATAGGTGATCAAGATATTTCGTTAATTAATGGTATTGGTAAACCAGATATGAGTAGAACTTAAAGGTAAGTGGTCTTCTCAAGTCTCACTCGACGCGGATAATGACGAATGGATTTCCCTGGAAATTATATAATACGTATGTATGTACATATTGGCGAGTGGCTACTTATGAATGAGTCATAAGTGGTCACGGCTATAATTTACATGCCGATCAGCAGTTATTTTTATATGCATACCTACCTTATTTATTTAGTAACAACGTGATGTACCTAGGGATTTAACGCACCAGCAGGTAGGTAGGTACCCTACTATCTGACCTAATAATCGGGTAACGGGTTAGGTATTCTCCGAGGAGCTCAGCCACATGATGATAATCACAGAAAAACCTACCTAGAACCTATAGAAAAGCTTTAAAAACTTACCTTAGGTAAGTACCCAAAAACTTGTCTCGAATTCGAACTCTCGATGTCAAAGAAGAAGATTCAAATGAGTTTATTGTCAGCTTTGCACCAATGAGTACGTGACCACCGTGACCTCTCCTTGACTTAAATAAGTACCTACTGACAGGATATTTTGCAATGATTAGCAGGTTACTTAGATAGCAATGCACAGTGCAGATACATAATCTCTTTCTGAAAGAAGATAAATTCAGTTCTATTTCATTCACACATTTTCGAATTTTCATGTAAATAGTAGCCCGTAATCCGCTAAGATAAAGTTCAAACTTCAATGAATACGCGCCCTTGTCACCTACATATGACGTTTTTATGGAAGCGAGGCTAAAATGCGAGATAGAGGGAGCATTGATTTCAAACAAACACTGCTAATGGAAATTGGTCTCTCCGCCTCACAACTTACGTGCGACTCGTGTATTAAGCACTCGCTTCGAGACGTTTCGTTCGAGCGTCCGGTATGAAGCATTATCTGTCCCTCTTTCTCTCATTACAAAACCGGCTTGGAGACAGAGTGAGCTAATGCAGAGGGAGCGTTGCTATCGGAACGGCAACGTTGCTTTTTCTTGCATGCCAGTAAAAGCATGCTAATTCTAAACGGCAGACGTCTGCTCCTTTTTTTAAACAGTTCCAGTTTTTGAGTGATATTTGTGTCTTCGGTGAATCAATCATGACCACATTGACCTCAGTGCGAATGATGCCGTCTGCCTCTCGCTGGGGAGAACGTGATACTTTAAAATTGATAGAACTGTATAAGCAATACAGTTTTCTTTGGGATTATGAATCCGAAATGTACAAGAACGCAGCCGCTAGGAAAAAAGCATTCGAGCAAATTGTTTATAGCTTGGACATCCCTGGTTTGACAACAGCAGATGTAAGATCTAAAATCAAAAACCTAAGGACTTCTTACTATCAGGAAAAGAGAAAGATGGCAATAGCCAAGGCAAATCATCGAGTTGTAAAGCCAATGAGATGGTTTCACGCCTTTAAATCTGTAATGGACGCTATTTATAGCAGAAAGGTAAAAATGTTTTAAGTTTTAGACCTACCTACAATTGCTCAAGTTATTCGAGTCTTCGTTTTGCTTTTGCATTGTATAACTCGTGTTTAGGAAAGGACCACTCATTTGTCTGTAACCAAAGGCAAAATAAAGGGATCATAAGGCGCGTCCACACTGGTGGATTTTTTAATACATAATTGCACGATGTTTACATGAACCTGATGAATTTGTATTGTAATTAATTTTAACGGCCGGTTTCAATATTTCACCTGGCTTTGACTGAAAGTTAGATAACTGTCATATTCATACTAAAATCTCTGTTGCTGCAGCCTTTATACAAGGAAAAGGCCTAATTTGGTGGAATGGTTTTATGACAAAAACGTAATGAGCTTTTTTTATTCTGTTCTAGGTGGGTGAATCGAACAGCGAAGAAGGCGAATATAGCGAGGAGGAACTAGAGTCAGTGGTGCCATCTGACTCTAATATGCAGTCTCAATCATTTCTGGAAGTAGTGCCAACGAATGACAATGACACATACGTTGTTTCTATCAAACAGGAATTTTTAGATGAGATGGACAATTTAGGAGATAAAAATATAAGTCCAACCATTGGCGACTATTTAGAACCTGTTGTATCGAAACGGGAACCTAATACTAGTGTGGAATCGCCCAGGAATATAAAACGACCAAAGATTGCAAAAATCAAGCACAAGAAATTGGTACATGAAAAGGTTGAAAAGACATCAAAGAAAGTGGATGAATTTCAAATGTTTGCTAATAATATCGCCCATCAACTCAGGAAATTGCCTCTCACTAGGGCTTTGAATTTACAAATAGAAGTCCAGACCCTAATAGCAAAAGAACGAATTGAGTTACTAACAAAACAGGAAAACGAAAATACACAAGACGAAGAATCTTTGTAATAATTTGATGATAGTAAAGTATTTATCAATGTAATACTAATATAAAAATGCTTTGCTTATAATATATTGGTACATATCATTTTGCTAAAAATGACTTATTTTGCGTTTTTTACCATTCCTGTAGACATATTTACAATTAGTGAAGGATTTTTTTTCCCACCATTTTGTTCTGAAGTATAAAATATTACAAGTCTAGAATGAATAATATGTTAGCCTTTGGGCTAATGGTTATGACTGCGGCTTTAAGTCCGTTTGTGCAAAATTAGTTGTGCAATCTTCTAATATGTAAAATGATTTTCTGTTCGTTTGTCTTGCTAAAGCTCGAGAACGGCTGAACCGATTTGACTAATTTTAGTCTTGAAATATTTGTGGAAGTCCAGGGAACGTTTAAAATATGGGAGAATTGTGAAAACAGCGGACTGGATAGCGTCTACTCGGCAGACGCTGTCCAGCCCGCAATTTTCCCTAAAGCTTAAATAAATAAATGATTATGATCTCAATCTGATTTTTCGAACAGTTTATTCAAACACACAAATTACACAAAGGAAGAACTGCTATGAGATGAACGCGGTTTGCAATCACAGCCCTATCCACAAAGTGTGCCAAGGTGATGCCAGTCACATTACTCACTCTTCACTCAATACATGTCTTTAATAACGAACTAGTAACTAACAATTTAAATTGATTGAGCACTGTGCTATACTGATAGTAGTTTCTTTGAATAAACATGTATTTAGTCTTGTCGTATGTTTAGCACAGAAAAGTTAAACACGACAAACAGCACACTTAATTATTTTATTTTAAGTTTATATTATTATTTATAAAAAACTAGCGGAACCGGCGGACGTCGTCCTGCCCGCTGTTTTTGCATTTTTTTCATATTTTCATATCGTTTAAACCTTTCCTAGAACCCCACGAACATAAAGAGAAAGAAATAAATCAAATCAGCTGTTCTCGAGTTTTATACAAGATATTACATACTTACCTTTTTATAATCAATAGTACTATGTAGTTGGGAGCGATATTAAACTTACCTGAAACAAAAAAAGCACTTTTATGAATTGTACTTAATACTTAATTTTAAGAAAATTTTGTTTACTAAATACCTACTGATATTAGAAATCGGCTGTGTGTACCGATCCTAACTGCCGGGGACCGAAAGAACGCGTCGGGCGCCGCGCCGGTTTGTAAACGTCACATCGAGCGAGCAGTGCTCTCGAGCGTCATGCTTCTATCTCTTTCGCGCTTGAGTCGACACCGATTTTGAACGAACGCACTCGACTCGAATACCGTTTTTCATTTCATTCAACTTATTCAGTCCGCACCGTATCTTAACTAGGGGACTACGTTTGGCATTATCACGGAAGAATAATTCAAAATGCTTTGGACCCCAGAAACGATAAAATTACTCTTGGACTTATATTTAGAACACCGATTGTTGTGGGACCCAAAACACTCGAAGCACAATTGGAAAACAGAGCGAGAGAAAGCGATGCAGCGCATAGTCGATCGTTTAGGTGTCCCTATATTGACTACTGAAGACATTTCTCGCAAATACAGAAGCATGAGAGCGGCGTATCGCGTCGAAATGCGAAACATCAAAACGGCAAACCTTCGCGGATTTTTCTACAAGCCATCGCTGTATTGGTTTCCAATTTTTAAACAGTTCATGAAGGAAATAGACAATAGGGTGCGTTGTGTAATGAATTTTCTATCTCGACTGATTCTTATGTTCATGACTGTTTCTATATTTTTTATTTTTTATAGATCGAGGATTCGGAGGCGATAAATAAATTGCAACAAGAAGGCGTGTTACTTCAAGAAGACTTGAGGCATACAGTACAGATTCAGAATAGTGTCAGCCCAGAGGAGGAGTATTCTGAGGAAGATGAAAGTTCTGAGTGCAGTGATGATGAGTTCCAGAGCTTCGCTGACCACATTGCTGAGCAGCTGAGAAGCATGTCAGTCCACCGCGCTGTCATGATTCAAAATCAAATACAGCGATTATTCGCTAACGACAAAGAAATGCACGACGAATACGACCAAGTAGAAGAACATGAAGAGATGATTTAATTTACTAGTTAAGATTTTATTTTAGTTTTGTTTAGTGTAAAATTATTATAAGACTTTAAATGGCTGTATTTGGTATGTGAACCCATTACTTTTTAAGTTCGGCAGGCAAAAGGAATTTGGAGTGTCTACAAAATTGCTGTTTCATATCTAGATGATAAGTGATATTACCTTAAAGTATAGGTACTAAGCTTGTTTGATAATAAATAAATAATGGATAATACAAGCGTTTATTAATGAATTATCAAATGTTTTTGCATAACCGGTCTGTCTAAAATTACTTATATTACTACATATTTATTTAGTTTCAATAAGTTCCAATCTGACTTAATAATAATATCTAATGAATCGCCGAAATGCATGTCCCACGCGTAACTTCAGCACGACTAGTGCACTAAATTGAATGTTTCTTTTTTAAGCGTTTCTTTTTGTCAGGACAAGGTTTTCATACAAAATAAGAGAAAAATACAAATTTTATTACTGAAAACCACGGACAGTATAAATTTCAGCGGAGTCTTTTAGTTACGAATATAATAAATCTCGGATGCATATAAAATTCCTTGACTCAGTAGAAATAGAGAACATATTCATATTCTTTTATTTGCCAACTATGTGTTATATACATACATATTATAGCAGGTCTTATGCTAGACAATTGGGATGATGACACCTATCTTAAATATTGTCAAGAACATGGTGTTTAAAAAACATAGCCCCTATGAAGTTAATACAACCAATATATTTCAAAAAAGCTGTAGAACCCAATTTTCAAACACACAAAACGCAATAAATATTCGGTCAATTTCTGACACATGACCGTGACGTCACAATCATTTATTCCCATACGAAATCTATGGAGGCAGACCGTTTTGACAGATAATAAAAAGTATGTCAACGATTGGTGGTGTCGTCTAGCCAATTGCACTTACTCGTATAACCCTTTCAGTTTGGGTATTGCAAAAACTATTGAAAATTACTGAAAATGATTTGAGGGCTAGTTATAAGTATCTATTTTTATTAGTATCTTACAATAATAACACTTACAAGTATAGCATTAAGTATAGCATACTTACAACAAGCGATTTGTAAGCCACAAATGCATAGATTAGGTACCAGGAACTTAGGTAGCAACCTAAAAGTAGATGTGTTACCTACTTTTAATATGATGAGAAGCAATAAGGAGCTAAACAAGGCTTAATTCACAGATATATATGTATTTACATAGATAACGCAAGTATCACGATTTGTATTGAAACCAAGCGTGCCGACTTTTTAACACCTACTGTGACGTCACAGGCGAAATTTAGTGACGGGCAATCCAAACCGATTGAAATTTTTGAGCTACTGCAGTTAATTATCACGCAACGAGGCATTTTTTAAATTTTTGCGGCCCATCCAGCTGCAACGGAGCGAGCGGACTGAACTTAGCGGCGACCAACCTTGACGTTTGGTCGGGGTTTTGGTCGGGGTTCGGACACGCGAAGTGCATGCATTTGCGTTATCTATGTAAATATATATCTGTGGCTTAATTAATGTTTTTTGCGCAGTTCGTTTGTTATGATTACCGTCAAGATCACATTTATCTCATAATAATTTGAAGGAAGGAATGGACGATTTAGTTAGCCTTTGAAAATTTACCTCATGACCGCGATGCTTGGTTTTGTGCCTACCTATGTACATATAACATTAGAACATAAAACTGTGATTTTAATATAAAATTTAATAATATTTTTTTTAAATAAATTAAATTTTAATAAATTAATGAATAATTTATAGTAATTTTATTAGCAGACTAGAGGCGACAGAAATGGACAGTTTTATAAATAGGTACTAGATTACACTGACATAAAGATGCAAATTGTATGGCCAAGCTTATGAGCAGCCATCTAGATAGGTATTTCTTAATTCTTGGAACGCTTAGGTAAGGTTAAACTCCAAAGCATTTTTTCTTAAATTCAGCCTCGAAAGAATAAAAGGAGAACCATATATTTTTTATGACATTATCTGGTGCTATACTTACCTTTAATTTTTTCCTCGTTGTTATTTACAGTACAAACAGAAAATCAGAAATGGAAATTGGTCTTTGAATAACGTACCTTACTAGTGCAGGAACCGAGAGCCTTGAATGAATTATTGGGGCTTACATCATCGTAGGTCTCATCAACCTTTTCATCGTTGTCGGATTCAGGCAGGCACGGTGGCCAGCACGTCACGGTTAACAATCCGGTATCTTAAGCGCTCGTGATACGGGCGATTTTGTAACAAAAATGAATAGCATGATGTGCTGGCCGCTGCACCTAAACGTCTAAAAAATTGTTGGGCGTACAACCAAACATCAAGTTAATACTGCGGCATCTTATGCTTACGCAATTTGTAGGAATTTAAACGAATATGAGAAGCTTGATATGACGTCGTCTGTACATCCGTGCTGCATCCGTTCAGCTAGTACAATATCTACACCGCAAACACACACCACGCACAACATAACTCGTTCCATTCGTTATGTAACCGAAACCATGCCATGGCAACATTTAATGCCATCAACCTCGTTCGGACACTGTTCCTACCTACCACATGGCTTTATCGTATTCGTAACTGAAACCCATCAAATAACACCATAATTATAATTACACTAGACGGCCAATAACGTGTCTCACGCGTCTCGCGTGTGATACGATCACATGTGACACCGACGTGACGTAACACGAC
Organism: Pyrausta despicata; assembly: GCA_963921415.1. Classification (NCBI taxonomy): domain Eukaryota; kingdom Metazoa; phylum Arthropoda; class Insecta; order Lepidoptera; family Crambidae; genus Pyrausta; species Pyrausta despicata. The sequence continues at coordinate 11,676,629 of OY992855.1, read as the reverse complement.
CGATTTGAGACTGCAGATGGAGGAGAATAAGATAAAAAATCCAGTATCCTCGGCACGACCACAGAGTATGCGGTGGAGACGGGTCAAAAAGTGTCAATCGTTAAGGCCGTTACAAACAAACATTCCTTTGTTACCCTATGAATTGACGTGCTTATGTAAATCAGACGTAGTTACAAAGATTTTCTATAACATTAAAATCGATTTAATGAGTTACAAAACTTACAAAGTGCACTTAAGTATGTATTCGATGGACTTGACATGGGGACATACCGATGTTTTTCAAGAGTTTTCTAGATATTAGATTCTCAGCTCACTCAAGATTCAAGATGGAATATTCAATTCTATTTATAATTTTCTTGTTAATCAGTATCAAATGAAGGAAGAATACTACATAATATCTTCAAGAATAACTAATCTTATCTATGAATTATACTCGTATAAAAATAAATCGCAAATTGTATTGGTAAGCGCCTAACTCAAGAACGCCTGGACTAATTTGGCCAATTCTTTTTTTTTATGATAATCCTTGAAATACGGGGATGGTTCTTACGGAGAATAAAAAATATTTTTTTTATTTTTAATCTCATACCTCTCATATTTATTCTCATAATTAATCTCTCACCAATACACCGCGAAGGATTGCCGTTTTGATGTTTTTAAAAAAATAAACAAGAAAGGAATAATATTATCATAATCTCATGATTATGATATTATTCTTTTCTTGTGCTCATTCACATGGCCGTTCGTGACCCACGGCTGAGCATAGGTATCTCCTAAGGATCTCCACCTCGACCAGTCCCGCGCTCCCTGCATCCACCGTCTTCCCGTTTCCTTCATCAGATCTTCGGGCCCCCTTGTATTACAGAACGAATAAGTAATAAATACTAATACAAATTACCTAGATCTTATTATTATTTGTTTAGTAGTACACTAATCGTGATCATGATCTTCATAGTTACTTAGTTCCTACCTATGATCTCTGCTGTGATTCATTAGCTGAGAAAGCGTAACAGGATTTACTAGTAGTCGACACTAACTAGATATGGTTACTCAACCCATTAGTGCATAGAGTCTGATCAAGTCTGATAATAAGGACGGTAGAAAATGAATAATTTGATGTATAAATTGTTTGTTTGTTTGGTTGTATGTTACTTTTTATCTTATTATTTTGTTTTTTATGGCATCTAATATATCGGATGCTATGCATTGCGGACCTTACAGGGGTGGCATTTACCCAGGCAGGGGTTTTAACAACTGAAAGATGTATGAAATTATACAATATTTAAATTGCAAGAATTCTTATAAAAGTTCAGTGCTCTATTTATGTTGTATTATTTGCGCCATCTAAAAAGCGTATGGGACACCAGTGAGGACAGTGGAAAGTCCGATGATGAACCACGTGGCAACCTAAATTACTTAGGAAGCCCTTTACTTCATAGTAAATGTGCTTTGTGAATGTTTCTTAGCCGATAGAGATGACGATATTCTATATTTACCTTATTCTTATTATTTTGAACTTTAACTAATTTGTGCCCTAATAACCAATTTTTCTATAATAAAATCAAAATAAGTGTTGTAACAAACTTCATGCACTAATGGGTTAATTGGTTACTGATATCTACTATGTAACTTACTTGTGTTTTTTATCTTACTTTTGATACTTACACGTGTATATTTCATCTGTGTCTAAATGGACTAAGTTCGATTGCTGCAACTATGTAAAAAGACCATGAGGTGTGATTTGAATTGATTAAGTTAAATATTATGTCTTGTGATTGTATATGATGTTTTCCTAGTTAAGTGTAGGACACTTCAATGACACGATGCATAAATACTCAATAACGAAAACTCTAGTTATCAGCCATTTCAAATCTATACCTATAACTCTACCACTACTTATTTGATTTTGTGCATTTTGTATGTCTGACAGTAAAAGCATAAACTGTCCCCAATTAAAACAAAAAACCGACTACCTAGCATTAGATAATTTACAAGCATCGAATATAAAATTCAAACCACAATTTATATCCAACTACATAGAGAGCTCTACATATTTTTTTAGGTAATGTTTATTTGACCTGAAACTCATTTCTTGCATCGCATATTGATTGCTGGTTGCTTTGATCGTAATCAAAGTACTAGTTTTTATTATAAGTAAAGATTGAGGTTACGATAAGAAACGGGAATGCGTTTTCTTATGTACCTATGGCTTACATAACATTTTCGCTTATCCAATGTGCCTGGAAAACACTCTACATATATTGTAAGTAGTATGACGCTGCCTTTAAACCTCTGAAGCCAGATTGTGCTTTACCACCAAAACTGTATTGGTACTAAATTCCGATTTTAAGTACGATCGACTAATATTAATGGGTATCCGATTCCAATGATTGTAGTTGGTATATCACCGGTAGCTAATCCTTCGGAGCTAACGTTTAAAAATAGACTTGACAGTATTGGATTCTAAAAAACCCGTAATCGTAGGTGACGGCACAAATGGTACTCCATAAAATGTCCCAATTGCTGATTTGAAATTCCCGGTATCCTTGAAAATTGTGCCAGTTTATTCACATCTAGGGCGTGATGCTAAGTGAAAATGGGTGACTGAGTCAACGGTGATGAACCAACATGATTCATGGAAACATGGTGTTGAATAACTGCCGCACTCATAAATAAAATTTACTCAACATTTACAAACTTATCAGTCATTTTTAACCAGAGCATATTATGTTCTGAATTTGGTTCTAACCTAGAAAATCGTTTGGGATAGTTTTGTGTTGATGAGTGGCTGAGGGTGACACGTCATATGTAAGTTACTTATATACAAGAGTATATATATATGTATACACGTACATTTCTTATTTCTGAAATTCACAATGTAATGAAATGAAAATCATTACAAAAAAGTGAAATGTGAAAGCTGGAAGCAGCTGCTTGTATAGATGATGCAATATCAAAAATACTGTCCAGCTATTCATGGTGTTCTTACTTTGACAATTTATTTAGGGCTAATAGCATCAAAGTTTGGTGTAAACAAACTAATCATTGTATATTTTCTACAAATGACTACTTAGTTACAAGGTGCTGCTATTGTCAATTTCTAGCCTTCTAAATTCTCAATGTCAACATTTGGTGAGTGTAGGATGCATTAACTGATTGTTCAATGTGAAGTTAATCACTGCAGAATACTGCGCCTCACTATACCGGCCAATGCCACCTACAAGGTTCGTTGGCGTTATCAATAATAACGTTGGAGCATCTAACTACGCAGTTTTGTATGTACCTTCATGTCAGCCAGCTAATCTTGGCCATTTGGCCAATTTATAATTTTGGTATTTTCTTGATTGATCAATAGAGGAGCTTGTCCTCTCGCATGCTTTAGATTTACCCGCCCAACTTATCTCTTCAAATGTTTTCGAATAGTCTTTTTTGCTTTTTGATTAGCTAGAGACCATTAGTCAGATACCTTACCATTAGGTCAACGGCAAACATTATACCTACCAAGTCAATATGCGTATTATGTTTAATCATACGCCACAAAGCAGACGGGACGTGTCCTCGATGTCACTCGTGAGTTTGTCTACGAAATTCTTGGACATTATAATTAGCTGCCTAGTACAAACGTATCACTCTAGTGAGATAAGATATTGGTCACACATTTTTAGTCAAGATTCTTATCACGGCCCTGACAGAATTTGATGGAGGCGGGTTGATAACATACGCACACATCTCATGCACCAAATCCTATTTAGTAAGCGACGTAGTAGGCTTTATTACTATATTAAAAAAACCGGTCAAGTGCGAGTTGGACTCGCGCACCGAGGGTTCCGTACAAAACTGTAGGTATATATGTAAAAGTTCACCCATCACGGGTATTATAGACTTAAGTATTTGATATAAATTTTAATTTAATATCTCAACGCGTTCATGAGATGTAACTTTGAAATTTTCAAAATTGTCAAAAGTATTTTTCAATTTTTTTTTATATGATGAATCTGAAAATTTACGGTTTTCGTAATTTTTCCCATATCTGTACTATAAGTCGTGACTTCGTACTAAATTTCAAGATTCTAAGTTTACGGGAAGTACCCTGTAGGTTTTGAATTCCGTGCGAGTTTCAAAAATTGCGGAAATTTGCGGCCTAAATGGCTCTATCTTTTAATTGCGTTGGCTTAGAAGGTTGATTTTTCTACAGCTTCCAGGGACAGTAGATCTAAGTATCATATAGAAATTTCAGTTTGATACCTCCACGCGTTCCTGAGAAAAACGGTCTTGACAGACGGACGGACGGACGGACAACAAAGTGATCTTATAAGGGTTCCGTTTTTTTCTTTTGAGGTACGGAACCCTAAAAAAAGACTGATATGCACCATTTTCGCTTCACAAATTATGAAGGATGTGTTTAATTTTTGACTGGCGCTGCAACACTCACAAATTTTAGTAAGTAATGTTCAATAACTATAAACTATTTAAGTCCGGCTTTGTGCTTGAAAAGACCGATCGACTGAACCACTGACCACCCGACCGATCCGAAAAACCGTGTTCTTAATTTTGAGTTCCAATTCCGAACGCTGTTTTTGTAAATATTTCTCACTTCACGATGGCACCAAAACCTTTAACCGAAATAGCAGCAATGCGCATTACATTTGCGGTACTTTTCCTAATCAGGTTACAAAATCGTGATAATAACATGACAATCACGGATTCATTATCAGCCGTGTGAACATTTTTATCATTTTATGTATTTGGTGAGGCATATAACTCCAATATTGTACCTACAAGTTACATGTATTGTGTCACTTAAGAATAATAGATTAGCGGTCCCCCGCTATTTCATCTGCGCACACTATGAATCCCAAAAATACCCGTTATGGTTGAATTACACAAAATTCGCAATAATTTGATATTTGATTTAATAAAATTTAGTTGTTAAGGAAAATTATGCGTGCAACATAAAATCATATTTTTTTCCTGGAATGTTTATTTTATTCACTTCGATAACATCAAAAATATTACAACAGTCTAGTCTAGACCATTGTATTCAAAATATGTAACCTGAGAATAATGAAGTAAATGCTTTGAAACGTGTATCGAAGTCTTGTGATTTAAATACTTTGAACAATACGAACACTTCAGTTCTGAAGAAGTCGTACTAAAATAGTAAGAAGGTATTTCTGGAAAGAGAAAAACAGAAAGTTAAGTATATTGATTAAGAAAAATTGAACTAAATTATACATTTTCTGTTAATATAAAAGAAGTACTTAACTAATATAGTCTACTACTACTTTCTATAGACTTGGATACAATACATATTGCACAGTTGTGTCCATAATATATTAAGTGACGTAAAACCATTATGCCATTCATCACGGTCTCATGATGAAAAATGGACAATTTTATGCCAATGTGGCCTAAAATATACCAAAAGCGATGATGTGGAACATTTTGCGTTTAAAACAAAAGAAAACGAATTTTTCATGGGAGACTGAAAAATATTCGATCCTTTTGAATTCGAAAAGCTATTCAAATACGACCGGTGTTATCTGCTCATTTTAAAATTATTTTTAGAGATGGTAAGAGGAAAACAGACAATAATAACAGAAACAATGAAGTCGCTAAGGAATGCATAATTTTGATGGGAATAATAATTAATTCTTGTTCTTGGTGTTTGAATTCCTGGTAAAATATTTGGAAACAAATGCTTTAACTGCAATTTAGTTGAAATAAATTTGAATTATTAAAGTAAAATGGAACTCTTTTCGACTAGTTGGCACATTACATTTCGTGATTTACTTCATTGATTGCTTTTATCGACAACAACGAAAGTTTGACTAGGAGCAAGTAATTCCGTATTTATATAAGATTCTCTTTATTTAGATAAGATCTTAAATTATTTTATCGATTTTACTTTTCTAAATTGCTTGCTTGTATGTTATCCTATGTGAATTCACAATAAATAATTAGTAGGTACAGTTGACGTTTCTTAGTATATCGTGTAAGGCAATAACCTCATCAAAGAGATATATATATATATAATGAGACTTTTAGAGAGATTGACCTGTTCGTACACAGCAAATCAACTTTTAAGCTGAAAGCGACCAAATTGCTTAGCTTAGCAAACGGTTAAATATTAACTATATACCTACGTATAATACGCACTGAATCAAACACGCAAATAAATAATCACACACACACACACACACACACACACATTCACAGAGATAAGAGCGTTCATAAGGATAAAGAATATTTGTTTACTTACTATATCTATAATGTCCTTCAATGTTACCGAAGTTTGTATATTTATTTAAGTTAAATTATATTATATACGCATGTAAGAAATACTCCAACTAGAAATGTAAATTGTGGAAATCTATAATTAGCTGTATGCTTATACACATTATCATAATATGTCAAACAAAATGTATCGCTGTTGATTTCCTGAATAAAAACAAAAAAAAAGTATACTTAGAGCACTGCTTTCCATAAACACATGGGTACTTAAGTAGGTACAGAACGGAATTCCTTAAATTTATTTTACTACCCAAGGTTTTCTATTCCAGGTATAACATTATACATAACATTTTGTTCAAATATAGTATATTTTGTTAATTTAGTATTGTGCGATTATCTTACTGTTAAACAGCCTCACATTTGCAAGAAATTTCATTTAACGATAATATAACATTTACAAATGCTAATCGACAAAATCCAGAGAAGAAGGAATTTTATGTTTTATTTTCTTCTAGTGAATAATTTAAAACTAAGATTTAGCACTTTTATTTCTTTGTTATGTATGTTAACGACGCCTGTATTCATGTAAATGCTAAACCAGCAAAACAAGTTCATAGCGATAAAAGAAAAACTTAAACCTTGTCGAATGTATTGTGCGTATCTGGGCATCGAACCCTATGCCACTGATGCTTATAGGTTTTTGCCCTGATAAAGGTAAAACAATTGAGTTCTTTTGAAAGGTTCTCAGTATCATTTGAGATGATTCTTGTTGGTACAAAAACATGGTATGGTGCTGTTGTCAAGTTTGAAGATTTCTATAACATTATAACGATGGTGACGTCCTCGTATTTGATAATATCGCAGCAAAAATTGACAACGTTGGAGCAAATGGCAAATTCTGTGATCAGTTCACTCAAGAACTGAAGTTGGTGCCTAAAGTTTTATTAAAAAATAGGCTAAAATTGCGAATATTGGACAAATTACCTTAACGAAATTGTGATGTGTGAAAGAAACATAATTCAATATTTTAATAAACCTTGCATATAAGAACTTGCATAATGTAATTGATGATTTTTATCATTAACCATGAAGTGAGAAAAAAGAGAGACTGGTTTGCCATGGTTGCTTGACCATAGTTTCCTTAATTGGACCATTGAGTTGCTTTTATTAAAATAAGGAATTTTTCATCAGTGATCTAATCGACGGAACCATGAAAATTTTAAAAATAAATGAGAATAATTCTATGAACAAGCTTAATTCTGTTGATAATATTCGGGCAATCCTTTTATAAAATACAATGCACAAGTTTTACTCATTTTAATTCGTACGTTATTATGTGTAATTCCGTTAAACATTTTTTCAGCTTAAAATTATGATAACCCCATAGAAAAAAACTAAATTGAACAGAAAAAACTAATTGAAAAAATATGAATTTAAGTTTCTATGATTTGATCAGCCCAATGAAAGAGAAACTCACTGCTCCACTGACGGCAACTCATAGCATAGAGATAAAAATTACACTACATACAATTCAGAGATTTTTTGGAAAAAATAAGTAGCAAATCTATTTGACCAGCTCAATGAGGCTTACGGTTCCCAAAAAATAACGTTGAATAACTTAAAGTAAACAATATTCACCATATAAGCAGTGTTATACGGATTTTCATCGACAGCGCGGGAAAAAATTGTGACGTATATTCTTCCTCAACCAAGCTCACAGAGACACCAAAGGTAACAGTGGTTAGTGCTAGTTCAAATAGCAAGCGTTTTGGACAGTCAAATGATTTTTAAATTACTTCGTTTCCAAAATATCAAAGCGGTCCAAAGAAAGACCCGGTCCAATGATCGCAACCTTAAAGTAATGCCTGGAGAGCAAATACTGTCCATACCTCCAAATAAATAAAATTAACTAATAAAATCAATGATGTGCATGCCTACTCAAATAATTTAGGCCTTGTTTGGCTCAAAAAAGAAAGTTTTCAAGCATTACATTGGCGAAAAGTTACAAAAACGGGTGAAATGACCTTAATAGCATTATGATGAGACCACGTTTTGCCAAAGCCTTTGTAACCGAAATATCCAACATGCGAGGTTAGTAACATCGAGGTCAAGAATCTATGGGTCCTTTAACCGCAGTCCTTGAGTTTTTTACACCGACAACTGCTCCGGAAACTGGTTTGTTCTGATAAGCTATTTTCAACCCTATTTAATAGATGTAAAGTTGATCAGCGCTATCACCGTTATCATTAAGGGGAATCCTCGGTTTGTGCTTTAGCCACTTGGCGATTGCGTTCTTGGAAGATAATAAATCGTAATAATTAAATATAGAAAATAATAAAAATCTGATAACATAGTCGATAATTATCAGTTATTATACCTGATGATGACTCAGAGAGTATATTACTGAAAGTAGGTACCTACTTACCAACAACTAATAGCTAAATATATTTAAGTTTAAAAGAAAGATTTCAATTATATGAGTTGTTATTTTTTCAAATTGTTAGAAATACCTATATGACTGAAAAAATATCATCGTATACTTTTTATAAACATAAAAAATGAGAAAATTAGATAATACTGTAATAATCTCTAAGTCAGTGATCTAACTCATGGAAATATTCTCACATGAAAATTCCAAGCCTCGAATACAAATATATTACTGTATTTTTATGTAAATTGATGTGGAATTCTAATACAGTACGGAAATTTTGTAACATTATCGTATAGTTATACTTTATGTGATAAAAAAACTAGGTAAAAGAATAAAGAAATAAAGTATCAAACACACAATTGAAATATTCTAGTTGAATGTGAGAGTGAGAAGCAGACTGAGAATGTCGCTCTGTACTTTGGAGATACATGTTACTAAGGGTGCAATACATTCGAATGTTAGTTCATAAAAGTTTTCCCTTAAAAGCTAAACAGGCCCTAAGATGTTGTTCATGGTCTTTGGTTCACTTTGCATGCTGATCACGCGATAATTTAAAACATCTGTCTGGTGGCTATCCGGTTTTTGAGATTTGCATTAAATATCCTTTACCGGTCGGTTTTTATCTGCAGCCGTTGGTCCTTCACAATAGTTCTACAAAAAAGCCGATACGATGACACAAAAAGAGACTTGAGCTATTTTAGAAGATAACTATATGTGTAATCTAACCATAAATCTTAAAATAAAAGCGTGGTAATAATCGACTCTATAGAAACTCTAATAATAATTTCTGAGAGCTATGTAATCAACTCCAAAGTTCAAATTATTATGTAGTTAGAAGACCTCATTGTAAACAAGTATAACGACTTGTGGTCATTACTCATATTTTGTTTACATTTTGAGTGTCTGGGACAAAATGCAAGCAATCGGCTGCTATATCGCAAAGAATTTTTGAAATAACGCCAACTGAATATTTTGCCAAACACACTCCCAGACACATCTATGTACACCAACCTCATTCATATGTAGGAAGTCTGGAACTGTTTCATGATGCACATTACGTTTTGACGAAGAAACGTGAAAACGCAATTCTATTTCAATGGAACATAACTTAAAGTACTATAACTTATCCTACGATGCGTCTTAGTACCTACGTTGTCTTGTAACATGCAAGCCCGTCATGTATGCTGATAAAAGAAAGTACACGAATAATGATTTCATGCATGCATGTGCTATTTACTCTTCAATATCAACGTACTAACAACATAATTAAGGTTAAAGACAATAACATTCATAACGTCCAACAAAAAGTTGCAATATAAAGAATGTCTAAATGACTTCTACATAAACTTCGAGGGTAAATGCTATTAACATTAGCGAGAGCAGATGCAGTTTATACAATCAGGTGCATTGTATGCGTAAACAGCACACTACTAGATGCACCTGATCTGTTGATGCACTGATACGAAAACAGTTTGATCCAAACGAAATGATTGTATCAAAACAAACTCAAGATTGCCATAACATTGAACCTAAAAAGAAGCAACATTCGTTTTACAAAGTCAAATATCATAAATCAATAGCAATCATAATAAAGATTATTCAGTGTACCGACTAGAAAAAAAATAATCGAAAGCAATCAGAAGATATTCATCATTTTTATTACACAACATTGCCTTCTTTTAGGATTAGTATCGTAATAACCTAATAACATCGACGCAATGACGTCAAAGAGCCAAGGGAATCCTCAAAAGATATGGGTCAGTTTTCCACTTTCGTCAATGTTACGTCAAACATCAATCCGTAATAGAACTGACTATATTCTTTTTGCGGCTGCCAAAATTCCCTTTCTCTGATTCTGATCTTATTTCTTTTAACACTAGGATCGAATCCATTATCTGGTTTATGAATGTTTAGAAAAAGGTAGTTTCAAATACAGTTTGCATTAATCGATACGGGTTTCGAAGTCCTTGGTGGTCTAAAGCGGGTCACCCCGATTTCTCAGGGTTAATATAAAAGCAACTGGATGTACACAGGACGTGTTCTGAATGTATGAAGAGGTGAAAGAGGTCTCGAATGGTCGAGTTCACTTCTAATGTACTTGAATGATAATAGCATGGAAGGAGGCCAGAAAACAGTGCAACGGTGACTCTTGTAATCGATTTTTGTTACTTTTGAATAGTTAATAAGTTGTGTTAATGTTTTTTAAAACAAATCAGCATGATTCATTTGCTATTGTTAGTAATAATGTTACCTTTAAATAAGAATGTATATTTTTAGGAGCATTAGGTACCTACCTACTACGTGCTTACAAGGTAGATGGAAAAACAATACGTTAGTTCTTGGTAAGTCCCACAGTATTAATAAATAATGAATTCAAATCACTATACGACTGCATTTGATAGCATCCTTCCTTCCTATAAGACTTATAAATATTCTATAGCCAATGATTTCCTTTTGCCTACTGATTTTATGCAGGTTTTGAGCGAGGCACCTTTTGGATACCAACAAATTTGGAAAAAGTCTTAAGTTTTTATCTGTGGCTATGATTTGACGACGCTTTCTATAAGTTCGGTATTCGTGTACGGCGTCTTGTGAGAAGTAGATTAGTACTACCTTTGTAGTCATTAATCTGTACCACCCACACAATTCTCCTTGCCGTGTGTGGCACTAGTTTTACGATAAAATATGACCGACATAGCAAATCCCCACTTATCGCCGGTCTAAATATAGCAGGAACCGAAATAGCCTAGCTCTATTTTCGGATCGTTGGAACAATAGGTCTTTCAAAATATTGTTAGAGGTATAATATTATGAGATGCGATTTGTGATGCAAACAAAATTTGGTATTTATAAAAAACAATCAAGTTTTTAAGATTTCTTGCTTTTGTAGATTTGAGTCTTTTTATTTCTTAATCTTTTTATTAAATTGGATGTGAGAGCTTCTTGTAAAATCAAATCATGATTCGAGTCTTCATCAAAGTCAAAAAAAGTGCCACACATGTTATGACGCGATGCCAAAATCATAGTACCTATACGAGTAAAGCTATTTAGATAGACAACTAATGGAATCCATCAGCCTTAGATGTATGAGCATGCCGAATGTTCGATCTAAATCAATCTATCTAATGTAGTAGGATCATTCTATTGAAACAGAATTAGAAACAAGACATATTGCCAAGTTAACCGCCATTCTGTCGTATAGCTACGTAATACTTTCTCGACGGTTGGGTATTTATATAGTTTTATCTCCTGTTACTAAGGTCAGTGTCAATCTGAAGAAACTATTGTTGCCAACCGAGTTATTTATCTTGTTTTATGTCTTTTACTAGATAAGCTTCTTCATTGAATTCCTTACGTTCAACAGAACTCATTTATGCGTTACATACTATTGTTTTAAGTTTGAATGACTATGTATTATTTGTGTGCAAATGTATTTACTTTGAATGCAGCAAAAAAAGTGGTGAAGGACCACTTTTTTTGCTGCATTCAATGTTTCAGCAAGAACTACATGACAAACTCGTGGATTATAGTTACCTATTTACTTAAATGCTATTTTAAAATATTGCGTATGTATTAGTACATGATGTAGAAATATCGATACAGGTCAATGAATCATTTTTATTATTTTATTGTATTCACTAAAAAAAAAAAATTTTGTTACAAGTCATTTACTCTTACACAAACAACATTCTGTTGTAAATCTTTGCTTTATAGAATCTGTTGCAATTGAAATTGAAGAACTTTAGCTGTGGGTAATTTGATTTTTGTTCAAAATAAAATAGGTACAAGGTCAGTTCAATTTCATTTAAATAAACTAACATAAGAATTTCATTCATTTACGCTGTTTTATCACCAAGCAACAAATTAAACGGCTTAAAAAAAAGAAATTACAGTATTGTAACTATGTTGATTTATCATTGTAATTCAGTCTACGTCACAGCCTGATGAAATTACGGCTGTTGTATTATAAGTTTTTGTTTGCACAAGTGTGTTAAATGTGCGAGTTGAGGTCAAAGACGTAAGATATTAAATAAACAACATTGACCTAGCTACAGGCTAAGATCAAATTAAAGCTGAAAAAGAGGATTATTTTGCTTTAAATTTTCACTAAACGGCGCCATCGCGGGAACTAAAATACATCCAACTGTAATCACCTGAAAAAGATAGAACTGGAAGTCGCAGGACTTGCTTTAGTCATAGATTTCCGCAAAGTAACGCCTGATTCCATCAACTATAAGATCAAATTCTACAGCGCTGCTGATGAAGGCACTGTTGAAGGGCACTATATGAGGAAAGCAATGATACTCATATTTTCAGAATTTTATATCTTCCATCTAATTGGCAAGCAAGGTCAAAAGCTTTATATTTCATTTCTCAATAAAAACCTATCATAACAGAACCTAGACTACTGAAACTTCAAAGTTGAGTTTCATAACGCGACAGATTGCATTGAAGGCAAAAGTATATCGAATCAGTGTTAGCCATAGCCAGACTCGATGTTTCCTGGAAGTTGTCTGCATTGGCAAAACTGGGTTTGTGGAAATCAGGTCTGTTTAAAGTGAAAGTGGTCCGCGACCGTTCATTTTAAGCTGTTTCCAAAAACGTTTTAGTGTGATTCGCAAACTTCTACTGTTTGTTTTTTAAACCTAAATGAGTTCAATAAATTAACATCAATCCAAAAATGTAAAGTTATGGAGCTGACGTAGGTAATAATAACAAGATGTTTAAAAGAAACAATGTAAAGGACAATTACCATTTTCTCTTCTTGCGTTATGTTAAGCTAAACAATGATGGCAAAAATAGAAAAAGTCCACGTGTAGGCAATCATTGTCAGTGGCGAGATCAGTATCCTTGATCACGAAGACCTCTGCAATTAATGATATAGTGTGGTTTTAATACTAATAACAGCCATGAAGATGTTATGTACATACATAACCTATCAGTAACTAGTACTTTAACCTATCAGTGAACCTTTTGACCATCAACTTTTAATTATATATATATTTTTAAATATAGATAGCTAAATCACTAATCATATATTAAAATTGCATTTATAGAAGCGTAAACTATAAAACACAACCAACAGCCTATAAACGTGGTTTAAAAAACAACAGATATTCGCAAAAGAAAATCATTAAAATTTCAAACGAGTCCGTAACACTCATACATACATTAAATCGTGATAGGATTATGAAGGGGAGACTGAAAGACGCGAACGTAATTTTCATAAAAATCACGTTGAATTTTCACGTGTTTGAAAACATCTATCTATATTAACATGAGAGATTACGTCTTCAAGGTGTAGGTACATTTGAATATAAGTCACGTTTGATTAAATGGAATATTAATTTCAAGAAGTTACTGTACTGTACAAACATTTGTGTACATGAACATGTCTGTTTGTACTGGTCTGGGTGTTATATGTATTTATTTGTAATACCACTGTTATTTCTGATATCTGTAACACAAGTGATTTAGCTACTTACCACGGAGTCAGATCCATGAATGTGATGTTGTTGTATATAAAAAAATATATATCTCTTTATAACCCTTTTACACCATGACATTTGACAGTTAAAAAACACACTTACAACCCAAATTAAACTACATTTATGTTTCCACATTGAAGGCGCATTCAATTCAGACATTATAGTATGTTTGAATACGACGTGATGTCAATTCCAGAAAGATCCAAAACGTCTGCAAGATCATACGATGCGTGACGTTAATCAGTTATTTATATAATATTTCTATCTCTATCTCAAAATAGTTTTTGGTGGGCCCACCAATTGTCCCGAAGCTGTGGTAGGGTTTTATGGGACATGTATAAGTGCCCCCTGTGGGCCTACTTATAGAAAATAAATGACTTTTATGACTTTTATTATGAGAGACGGTATTGGTGGGATTAAATCTGAATTAACTGAGGTCTGTGACGTCGTATTTTTTCAAGGAATCGTCGTTTCAGACAGTGTGGCTAACGGTTTAAATCAATTGTCAGTACAGTATTCCCATTGGCACATTTCGCCCTTATCCCAACCAGTATAAGGTGTTTTTAGTTAATGTAGTTGAGTTTGACTGTAACTCAAGAATACTCATTTTAAAATACGACTTAATAAAATGTTCGTTTCTGAAATTATAACGTCTGCCGGCGTTTTTGATAGGTATAATTCCCGTGATATAAGTCATCCGCGTCACATGATTTGTAGAAATATACATAAAAGATGCTTTACTACATTCAATAAACACACTTACTTTACATCTTTGACGCCAGCCGCGTTCAAAATAATAATATCGTCATTGTACGTATTTACAAGCGCAATATACCAAACAAGATTCGTTCAATTTCCTAGTAAATGTTTTAGCTTAAAGAAATGCTGGAAAGAATAATAGTTCAGTGGCATAAATCCCTATAATTATTGTCATTGAATTATTCTCTCGCAAACAACTTTTCTAATGTTATGAAATCTAAACCGGTTACAAAGGCAGCTTTTACGAATGACGGAAGTTCTAAATCCTTGGTCGAACTAGGAAGAGAAATCAATCTGTTGCTTTTATGGAAACTATCAATGGTTTATAAATAATTGCATTAGCTAGTTTGTTGTCACGTTATCTTCTCTTATAACTTCGTTTTTAATTCCTCAATTCAGATTTGATTAGCGGGTTTTTCATCACGATTTCTCACGATTTTTTTAAATCTAGTGTCAGACTGTAAGTCGTTTATCGATCTTTAGATAACTAATTACTAGAATATACGTTTAATGAGGCCGTTTGCAATTTATTTGCATATTTTAATATGTTAAGTATTAAGTATTGCGCAATTTTTATAAGGCTTTAATTTATAAAAATCACATATATTTCGTTCATTGTGTTGCATATGTTTAACTTGTATTAGTTAGCCAAGCACTTTGTTCTGTTCAAATGAAAAACGATACAAAAAAGTTGTATCCTTTAAATTATTCGGCCATTGATATAAAATTACATCACAATCCATAAACGAGGTCCATGGGCATTTCTTAAACTTACAAGGACGGTTTCATTGTGTCTGGGCGTCGAATGTAGATCGCCTAATAAGTATCAGATTGATGTGTCAGTTTTGATGGCCACAATCATTGTGTGTGTCGTGCGGCAGTTACCATGGGCACATATACCTGCACTAAAAAACGACAACATATGCTACATAGCATAGGGGTAACCGGGTAGCATGTGACAGGTGGTGATGGGATGCGACAAAAATGGTTTTTGTGTTGTTCTGACGAACCATTTCTCTCGACAAAAGCATCGCAGTGCTTTTACAACTTTATATTTTAGTTGGAATGGAAAACTTTATTGTAATAAAATGGTTTCAAGGAACTTTGTGCCTGCATTACAATCGATAAATCTAGGTCGTCCATGACTAGCAATTTTTAGCATTGAGTTAGCAGTAACACTTTATCCTCAGGAGTTATAAATATAAAAAAATCTGCAGACAGCGCGTCTGCTTCCTAAATCTCGATGTTTATTTACGAAATCTTGTTTACATCGATGATCTCTCTGACTTATCGATATTCCGTTACCGTACGAGTGAATCGGTTACATGCATTTACAACTGAGTTATGATTGCGAAATAATTTATGAAAGCGATCCTCCATCTGTATGTGTAATCGTTTGAAAGTTGCTTAGCCTGACTGTGGTAGTACAACTTGAACAGCTTTGCTGAGGTTTTTATGCCTTAATTTTTGTAGATGAATTTGAAAATCATAATATTGAATTTCATTAAAAGTCTCCAGTGATTCAGTCCTATTCAGTTGTACATATACGTCAATGTTTTGTGCAATCGCACTTTAATTGTTTCATTCCTTTGTTACTTCCAACACTGATGTTTATCGATTGAGCAATGAATGTAATCGAATTGATTGAATTGCGATATGTTCAAGATGTCCTCGTATGATTTGTATTGAAAAAGTGCACTAGCCTTCCTTTTATACTATATGTTCTTGTCCAATACTCTAGATTTATACTTTGTTTTAAGCTTTCCACAATTACACGTGTGGCCGTCTTTTATCCTACATGTTAAGATAGTATCTCTACGTTACTTGTACTAATTTGTTTCATGGAAACAACAATGCGAAGATAAATTTAACAGTTCACGACTGACGCAGGCCGCAGGATGCACGCATGTAGTTTAACGATAATCGCCAAACTCGATTAAGAAACGATTCAACCGGGAATCGAGCATCGAGTTGCGGTATCGATATGTCGAGAGTTTGTTCACCTATAGCGTGATTCGGGTTCAACAACCCCGAAATAAAACGCAGTTTGTTAATTTTGTCCTGTCTGAGTTTAATACTCCGTTTGGCACATATCTCTGCCAGGATTCCTGCCGCAGGACGTCCTTATTTGTTTAAATTTGTTCTTGCTATACACACAATGTCATACCTACTTGCTATAAATTACGGTTTGAAAAAAAAACAACATATTATTACAAAATCTGTGCACATCTCATAACTTTATGTAACAACGAATCTGCTGTATCATTTACTCAGCTCGTAAACAAGTTTCTGCCGCCACTAAAACAATAGATCTGTTATGCCCATGCATTGTTCTGGAACCATCAGTAAGACGCCAAATCTCACCTGGAAATACAGACAACGCCTCACTAAATTTCAGTTTCGTTGCGCAATAACTAACCCATTCGCCCCATTAGGCTACTGTTGCTAAGTATTGCTACATCGAAATGTCAGTATTGACGTCAGAGGACCGAGGGCGAGAACTGGCAGATTAAAATAACCACCACCTTTAGTGTGGGAGTATAAATAGGATGGGATATAGACGCATCAATTTGCAATGAGAATGCACTTTAGATCGAAGTTAAGAATGGTATCGAAATAGGTTGTATCGTTTGAATTAATACATCAGGAAGAAGAATACACTATACTGCTCAATTCATGTTCTACCATGGAATGAATGGGTCAGCAACTTCTCTGTAACACCATTTAGTGCACAAAAGCCTTCAGGCTCTTGCGCACTGAATTTTCCATTACCTTCCTTAATCTTTTTTTGTAATAGCTTTGATTTACTTCTATCTAAAGTATCTCGTGGCTGAAGTGGCTCGTGCACCATCTCATTGTTTAGGTGAGACCTGTGCCCAGCAGTGGGACGTATACCTATAGGTTGATGAGATGAGAGAGACTTCTGTATGTCATCAATACGTCTTTATGTCAAGGAAGCCTTCAGCATAAGTTAATTCGTAACGACCTTCATTGAAAGCACTAAAACTTTTCTTGGATGTATTTTGGATGCTGAGAAATTACGATAGCGTTTTTACGATATGTATTTTGGCCAGTCTACTGCGTTACGCCTATTTTCAGGCTTCCTCGAATCGAAAAGTAGAAAACACGAGGAAAACGAAAATGTTCAGTAGCTTTTCAATACACACGATTTCGGAACACAACAAGATTAGATTGCATTGGATGCGTTCTATAAAAAAACCCGCGAAAATAGACCAATGTATATTTTGTAGGGCGCCATTGACGTCAAACCGTGGTGTTGTGTGTGTTGGTCGTACGGCCCTTGTACGATACGATGTTAGTTAGTGATGTAGATATTTATTTCGATGGTTTTTTATTTGGATTACATTTTTCTCTGTATCAAACCATTATTAAAGGATCGCTCCTAGAGTTAAGATCAACTTAACTGTACCTGTATTTTGTTAAACTTGTCTGTAATTTTGTTTTCTGGTGTGCATGAAGAGTAAATATTTCTCATTTTTAGAATTGTTACTATCATATAACACGTCTTAAACTAAACTGGTTGACTGGCAGAAAATGCTTTAAGCACCACCTTTCCACCTTTTGTATATTTCTTGTGCAATAAAGTTTTAAATAAATAAAAATAAAAGTAAGTTCGGGTAAAATCACACATAATTTCGTGTTATTCTTCATACTGCAATTGTTATTATTGCGCATTATTATCTGGTAATCAATCAGCATTTTCAATCATCAGTCTTTCTTATTTAAATTTAAACTTCAGGTGCTTAACTTTGACAATGTTCTTGTGTTCTTGTATCTGTGTATATCTGCGTATTTGTATATGTTTCTTTAAGTGAATTCTTAAATAAGATGTATTATTATAATATTTTTATTGACTCTTGACTCCATCTTAAAAAAAATATATCGATGTTTTTAAGTTATTGACTAATCTATACGTACGACACTTTGCACACATAATCGTGTGTGTTCCAATTCTATATTGTTGTATGTGCCAATGTTTACATCTGGGCAGACAGTTTGATGCCACACTCTTTTGATGTTTAGAAATATTAATTGTATGAATGTTCTTCCGGAAATTGAGTGGCTTATATTGGCCTCTCAACTATTTTTATTTGGCCAATTATGCTGGCATTGATACTGACATTTTCTTTTCCTTTGTTTTTCACAATTATTATTAGTCGTATGTTTTTTTTCTAGCTAGGCTATATCATTACTAACAAATAAATTATTCATATTATGGACTTAACCGAATGTTAAGTTGCATTTAACATTCGGCCAATCATTTTAAGTGCTTCACATCCGTCAGTTAATTGCCACGCCTTTTCTTTTCATTTCTCAATAATTAAAAAAGAAGTAAAAGCGCTGCGAAACTTCAGTCACGGCACAATTATATGGCGGCGTAACCGCAAAATTAAATCGTCTGGAAACTTTAGTATAGTTATATTTGCACGAGCACGGTCGCAGATTAAATCCGTCTTCAAAAGTACAGTTTGCGTACTTTGGCCACTCGCCACACGTTGCTGTCGCATTTGCAAAGCTTACTTTAACCATTTACATTAAAACCATTGAAATTATCTCAATGGAAATCGATCTATAATTCCGAGCATCAGAAACGATTTTGCTCAAGTCGTTAATGTGATGCTATAAGAGAGATCTCCCACTACCTGAATTGATCACGTTTTGGCAATTTAGGACTGGGTTTTATAGGACAGTGCTTTGTGAGTCATTAAAATCAATAATTGCTTTTATGATGACTACTACTATAATAAATACAAAAGTCCATTCGTCAGAATTAATTACGAAATATAATATTAATAAAACCGTTGATATGCATGCGAGCGATGCCACGTCGCACCTGCCAAACGTGATCCTCAAGCGTCCATAATTTTATTATAATTAGCATAATCATAATTAAAAGGTCTATCCAAAGGTCAGTCTCGGACATGAATGCCGCAGTTAAAATGACATGTCCAGATGGCATTGGTCTTCTTTATAGGTAGAGCATGGCAACCATATTGCGGTGGTGATAGGTGAATAATGCGGATAGGTACCCATATTGTGTTCTGAATGAAAACGAAAATGCCCAGCCCTCATTACAGTCACCTTTCGTCCCTCTACACTGTCCTAGTTCAAGTCATTTGACTTGTAATGAAATCAAAATATGTGGATGGATTAAGGATGTCTGCTTTTGAAAATACCCTTCTTAAATTGGAGGTGCTGTGTTTCCCATGTAAGGTGCTTATTTGTCCTTAAATTTTTCTTTAATCTACTTATAGAAACGATATATTCTATAAATACCCTTCTTAAATTGGAGGTGCTGTGTTTCCCATGTAAGGTGCTTATTTGTCCTTAAATTTTTCTTTAATCTACTTATAGAAACGATATATTCTATTGCGCCAGCTCCTTTACAATAATGGTGTTTAAGAGTAATGATAGCTAGCTGTCTTCGCAAATCAGGTGGACGTGTTTCACAGAACAGCGTCTTCGCAATGTCTGCCGTCAGAGGCAAACCGATGCGTGAGTCATCGATGGTATTGTGAAATTGGTTGGAAAGTTTTGCTTCTTACTTTATTTGGTGAGGACGAAAATAAATGTCCATTAAGTTTTGCACTCGTTCCTAATAGTTTTAATCTACGCTCTATCGCTGCAGAATTTTGTTTTATTGACTTTAATATAAGTTGAGCTTTCAATTAAATTTTTAAAAAAGTCACAAAATAGATAAATCAACATAAAAATGCACTACGATTTAATTTAAAGTCGTTGCTGTATTTTTTGTTTTGTTTAAAATCTTAACGTTGCTAACAGTCGGAAAACACGCGGCAGCGTTTGAACTGTTTGTACATTCACAACAGTAAATCAAAATAAACACAAGGGTATCTAAGGAAATTGTGATAAGAGCGATTTTTCGATAAGAAATAGGTAACCTATGGTGCCGTTGTGCGTACAGTGTGATGTGGTGTGGTGAAGTGTCATAATTCATAAAACTTCACAATGTCCACATTATCACCTGCTTGACGGATTTCTATGTAGATATTTTAATAGTGAGATACATCCGCAAACTTGTATCGTTAAAGCAATATTTATAGATGTTAAACTTCAGCCCTTTATTTAAAACCTCTACCTACTTATCTAACTAACTTAATGTTATGATTGGGAAATTCTAATTCCGATTCTGAAGCACCTATCCTGCAAAACACAATTATTTACAGCGTCATAAAAATACTACTAATTACTACGTATGCAAACACTTAGATATCAGATAGGAACCGCCAAGGTACCTACTTTGTATATGTTTATTTTCTGAGAACACTTTAAAATTCATTAAAGATAGATTTGAATAACAGGAATGTCATTATGAATGTCACTTCGGAGACACTTTTTGTGCCTTGTAGCAAGTTCAATGTTCGTATTCTAGCCACGTCAAACACAAGACTTACGCAATCAGTTAATAGGCACCTTCACACAAAGCTTGCTAAGCGTTTCAAAACTAAAAAAAACACGTACGATTCCATAGAATTCGGTACCAAAAATTTTTAAAAAACAAAATGGTTATATCATAATTTTTGAGTTCGATAACTAAGAACTACTTCGTACAACCGATTGACGATGTGAAATTAAGTGAAAAATTTGAGTTAATAGGTCATTGACGTCATAACTAAAGATCAAAAGTTAGGTACACAATACACATGCTGTAGGCTAAAGCTAAATAAGATTGAATATGAGTAAAATCACGTATCTGCATTAATTTACATTAAAATTCCATAACTGCAAGCAACATATCATATCAAAACTGTTAATACATATTATATCTTATCAAAAAAATAAGAACGTATATTTTATATATTATTGTTTAGAACATAACGCAGTGGAACCGGAAAATTCCCAAACAATAAAAAAATCAACTTTTAGAAAAACATTCGTCCCTACATTTAGGAGGCGGTTCAATAAACATGTTATAATTGAAACGTATTTTGTAAACAACTGTGTTTTGAAAAACATGTCGTAATAACTAACAAACAAGTATTTAATCTGTACAAACAAAATCATTCAAATTGATTATATTGTAATAATAAAAATAAATGCTTAAGATTGAGAAAGATTAGGTCTTAATAGGTTTGATAGTTATGATAACAATTTTGGTGAATCAATTTCACTATCTCTATCCATTAACTTCCAAAGCTAAGTAAAGTCTTAATCAACTACGCAAGAATGTAGATACAATCTGGTTCGCAAGATCGCAAGTAAGTAATACTTACATAATTTGAATGAATCGATAAAGATAATACGAATGAAATAAATTTTATTTTTAGATGCCAATAACCTCTATAATATAAGTTTATTTTTGGTGTCAATTGGAATGGAAGAGTACGCGTTACGGTTAACTTTGTTTATGACATTCATAACAAATATTTTTATCGCTACTACTCAGTACTATAAAACGGGATATTCCAACGGTAACTAGATATATTTATTTTGTTTATTCGGTGCCGTATCTAATGTATTAATTTACTTTTCATCAAAGTTTTATATTCCTCTGGACTTTGGACTACACAGAATGATACGAGTATTTATCAATCTATGTAATCATCATAATACTACTTTTTCCACTTTTTTAATAATTTGATAAAATTTTAGCAAATATAAACTAACTAGTCATTCATTAATCGTATACCTACATCAAGAAGTCGTTTGAAGTTTGAAAAAGTGGATGTAAGATCTCAATTACCTGTATATATTTATATAGGTACCGATATATTTGAACTTGGAAGTTCAACGAAATATACCGAAGGTTTGAAACTACGTCAAGTATGGCCAAGCTCTATTCGCGAGCAGAGTCCGTCTCCCGTCAAAAATAACATATCACCCGCTCTTGCCGTGTCTTGTCAATCATTTAGTGTAAACAGGAAAATAGAAAAACCAAGAACATCATTATTATCACCTTGACTATTTACAGTATGGTTCACAACGGCTTATTTCGCGAAAATGATCAGTTTCTCATAAAACCCTATTAACAAAGTATAGAAACTGTGCTAACTAATTAGTCCCATGTTGGTTCAGTTTCGTTACATTGAAAAATCTCCAGTATTCCATCACTGCTATCTGCCTTCTTATATTACAAATACTGTCAGAATTACATAAAAAAAATCTCCCGTATTTCACCACTGTGATCTAACTACTTATATTACAAATACTGTCAGAATTACATATTCAGACTTCTAAAATATTAAAGGCATTATGTCATATGGCGACGGCAGCAGCGCGGCGTGGCTGCGTGGTGCCGCACTAAGGAAGGTTGACATTGTTGACAGCTCTCATACATTATTTGTACGCTTAGAAAACCTCACGTCCTATCGCATCAATCGATGCCTTAACTTAAAATTCTAGAATCTTCAAAAAATAATGTTTCGTAATGGCAAATCGCGGAGTCGCCTCGCCAAGCAATGATATAAACATTTTAATAAGAGAAATATGTTAATATACCATTATCTAAATAATGTTGAATAACAATATTGTTGTGGGAATTTTAAGCTCAATTTAAGGTACAAGAAGTGCTTACTAATATTAAAAATAGAAACCCAGATTTATCATTTCATTTGTAATTCTATTTACAATCAATCATAAATGAAAGTAAGCGGACCCAAGCAAAAGTCCGTAAAAAGTTTTGATGTTGAATGTACCTCGTGTGTGCATAAGTTTTAAGACGAAATAAAAGTTGCATAACTTTTTTTATAATTAACATATATTTCTAAAATTTTCAGTAAACAATTAGTAGATAATAATAAACAAAAAATAATGATTATTATTCAAAATGACCACCCTTGTTTTTAATACAGGCCCTTAGACGATTTGGCCAGTCATCAATGACGGCACGAATCTTTTCCAGCGGGATTCGCTTTCAGAGCTCGCTTCAGTGACTCCAAGTTTGGGTGGGACTTTCGGCAGGCCCTGAGCTCTAGCTCAGCCCATAAAGCATAATCCAGCGGGTTGAGGTCGGGGCTGGAAGAGGGCCATTCGATCGCCGCGATGAATGCCGGCACATTTTCCCTCAACCACGCTTGGGTGGTTTTTGCTTTATGGTATGGCGCTGAGTCCTGTTGGAAAACCCGATCCTTGTTGTGAAACAAAGTAAGGGACAGGGGTTTCACTACAGGCTCTAAGATGTCAGTTTGATAGTTCTTGGCTTTCATATTGACGCCTTGTTTACAGAAATGGAGCGGAGTGACACCTTCATACGAAACTCCCCACCATACCATCACACTAGCCGGATGATGAGTACGCGAGACATTCCGTGCTGAAG
Source organism: Pyrausta despicata (assembly GCA_963921415.1). Lineage (NCBI taxonomy): Eukaryota > Metazoa > Arthropoda > Insecta > Lepidoptera > Crambidae > Pyrausta > Pyrausta despicata. Next base: position 11,652,418 of record OY992855.1, on the reverse strand, counting down.
CTGGGACGTCCTTGCTACTTTTTGCATACACTTTATTGTTTTGTCGGTTGAACTTTTCTTCGACAGTAAAGATTTTCTCATCGGTGAAGAGTGTTTTCCTCGCATCGTGTCTCTTAAGCAATATTGGACAACGTTCGCGTCGCAATTTACGAAGGCGATCGTTCAAAAAATGAACTTTCCTACGGCTATACGCCTTCACCTTAAGATCATATTTCAGTATTCTGTTGACTGAAACGCGCGAAATATTAGTCTGCAGAGCTAGTGTTTTCTGAGTTCGACATGGATTTCGGCGAAGTCGCTCTCGGATGATTATGATGTTCGCAGGCGTCCTTACAGAGCGCGGCCGACCACTCCTTTGGCGATCTTGCAAAGAACTTGTCTTCTTGTATCGTTTAATAGTGTAATATGTACACGAAGTTACGGCTCACACCAAAAGTTTTCACCTCACGGAAAATCTCCGTTGGTTTTTTTCCCGCCTTAAATAGCGAAATCACTGTTGCACGCAATTCTTTTGTTCTCTCCATCACGAGAAAATTGAAAGAAATGAATTTGAAAATCAAAGGAATTAAAAGTTAACATTCGAAATTCAAAATTAGAAAAAGAAATAAATAGCAGCCAGTAATTTTTTCTTTCTTTTTTTTAGCACAAAGTTTGTCTCAAAACTTATGAACACACGAGGTATAATTTCGGGAACCTTAAGCTTGGCCTTGTCAGGTCAGGGTTATTGAAGGTCGAGGTCGTGTCTACTACCGTCTGTGACGTAGTACGTAGACCGAACCGGCGTGTTATTGATCCGTCTACTACACGTCTGATCCTCTTGTCAAATGAATATATCACGAATGACGCAAGTGAAGCTCACTATATTTTATGGGCCTCACTGTATTGGTTTTTGTGGGCCTTGTAAAATATTTTTATGTCATTGAATTCAAGAAAGTTTAATGTTACGTCCGAGATGGGATCCGTGTATGGACTTGTGTTGCTATCTGCTATTTGGATTTCGTATATTTTTACGTTAGCGCAATTGGTTATAATAACTTTATGATTAACAAGTATGTGATCAAAACAATTTACATGGTTGTCAAATTGACCTTCGAAATAAAACATGGAGACACAGATGATCAAAGCAAAAGTGTTTTAATATTAAAATATAATGTAATATTTATAGCTGACGGGAAAAAATATTCTTGTCCTAAAAATATTCGCGATGTCCATGATTTGGAACAAACATAATTCCGCTTTCTTTTAAAGAGGTATAGATAGGTTGAGGGTGTTAAAACGTTTTTTACACTTGGTTTGATAGTTTTCCCGTTATAATAATGTAGATTGTTTTGACATTTAATAAAATTAAAATATTTTTCCTCATGAAAAAATATTATGATTTTATGAAATTTTCTTATTAGAAGATTTTTTTTTCTTTTCGGCCTTAAAATATTGGTAAAGCAAGGCTTAAGAAGTACAGAAATAAAAAGGAACAGTTTGTATAATTTCTAAACGGAATGGCTACAAGTTACGAACTACGGTATCAATGTTGACTGAAAGGTCAAGGCTGAAAACATCGTTGTTAATTGTAGAAGCCTTTCATTGAGTCATTTAGTATAAGATATAATGTAGAACAAATTGCTTACCTTGGCGAAAACTTACAACGTTCACCGGTACTTGCAATACCGACTTATGACATATAGCTGGCATTACTCTGCTTTAACAATGTGCTGAAACTTACTGCCATCTATGTCACTGTTGTTGACTCATCTGCATAAAATTTTCTCTGTTACGCGGCTACGTCTCACGAGATGGCGTTCAACTCGAACGACAAAGTAACTACTATAAAAGCTATAAAGATATGCTACTAGAACTACTTACTAGAAAGCTACAAATTCGAATCCCTTTTTGAAGCGTGTGCTGGTCTAATGGTCGAGAGTCGAGACGTGGGAACTAGGAATCAAGTTGATACTTAAATTTAGGGTTTTTGATAAAAGTTTTTTTTTACCTTTTTGTCAAGTTTTACCTTGTTTTTTTTTACAAATTCGCTTGTTAAGAATGAAGATTAGGTAATGTTATTGTTTTTAAATTAGAAAAGGAGTTTGGAAGGCAGTTACGCTAACTCACTTAACATTTTCTTTTATATTAAAAATACTCGTATAATAATCATATAATAAGTTAGTACAATTACCAGGTATTCTTGTTATTTTATAAACTGGCTTAGATTTCATGTGTTATGCATTTACTAGAACGGTGTTATTATTTTGCACTGACAACCTTTACGCAATGCTAGCCTACTAGCCTAGCTCACTCAGTAGTTTTTAAAAAACTATGTAGGAAGGTAGTCATCGTTTGTTCCGGCGGGCCTCTCTCTCGTTCGGTGACTCATCGTAACAGACGTGAGCGGGCGTTACACTTTTTCATGAGTGACTATGAGCCACAACCTTATTTAAGACGTTGTCACGTCAAAACGTAAAAAGGAACGCAAGAAACTGATTTACCGACTTCCTAATTACAATTAGTTAAATTACCATCCTAACGGACGTGAGCAAGACCTTTTTAATTGTATTCAGGCTAAACATATTTAGCAAGATAAACGCATTTAAGTAACTATATTTTGTTTAGACCAAATGTTGCTCAAGCCACCCTAAGAAGTTTATAGAAAGCTCTGAACATGCATTTTATGTCGTTTTCGTTTGTCTCCAGACAAGCTAATGTTTGCTGAACGTTATCTTAAAGCTTCTCGAGGTTCAAAGTCCAAACCAACACATCAAAATATTACCATACACGACCGGCGGAAATTAACAACAAAATCACGCGGTTACGACAACGATCGCAGTGAAGTCTGGGTATGTTGTATACACGGCTCCACATCAAGATACTCGTTTTATTTGCAAAATCACCATTATTACGTAGGCATGAGATACCGCAGTGATTAACTTGATGCGTGACCGTGCGTACACACGGTTCCACATCTAGCTACTCATTTTCATTGCAAAATCACCCTTATTACGTAAGTATAAGATACCGCAGTGATTAACTTGAAGTGCGGCCGTGCGTACAACATCCATTACTCATACAAATATACGAATTTATTCAACATTGAATAGAATCGAATGTTGTGAACCGGCAACACGATCGCGAATGCACTGCGATGCGTACACACTGCTCCATATCTAGCTACTCATTTTCATTGCAAAGTCACCCTTATTACATGTAAGCATAGATACCGCAGTGATAAACTTGACGTGCGGCCGTGCGTAAAATCATCCATCACTTATACAAATATACCAATTTATTCAAGATTGAAAAGAATCGAATATTTTGAACCACCAACACGATCGCGGTGCATCCGCGGACAGACAAAACCCTTACTCTGTCCAAACTTTAAAGTCTCTTCGTCCTGCTCTCTCGCACAGTGAAGCTGGCATGTATGAAAGAGGTAGCTTAGTTCGGAACTATGACATGACTATGACAAAGGCTTACAGTCACGGATGCGTCAATAATTGGTGTCGGTCGGTGTTGCAGTTTGAGTTGAATGAATAGGTTAAGTAAGTATCATTTAATAAAAATGTTATTTAGCTCCTTTGTTGAAAAATAATGAACAGTGATAGGAATAGGTATGCTTATTTGCCTAAACTTCAAAGACGGAACGAAAAAAAATGGAGACTTCTTTACGACAACTTTTGTCCGGGACAATAATATTTTTAATTGCTACCCGAAAATTTGGGACAGCTATTGAATGCATAAAGTGATTATTTTAATTGGAATAATAATCTTACCTTAATTTTTATAAGACAAAACATAACATTCGTTACAACCATCAAAATTAAATATTCTATTTTCTTTTTGGGATATGTTTTAGTTAATAGCTAGTTGATCTATTTGAACATTATACGTATGTAAGTATTTTGGATTATAATAGAGGATTTATTATTTTTTTAAACTAAAAGTGATTGCCTTAATTTATTTTTTCAATAATTTTTAAATGATATTTCATAGTGACAAAATAATTGCTGAGAATACAATTTTAAGAAAGGTCTTTACCTATGAAATTGCTGCTTTTACTTTGCACTGAATATCTTTGGACTGGGTAAGAGTTTAAAATTCAACTTTGTCTTAAATTAAAGCTTGGGGTAAATTGTTTAAAAACATGCATATTAATTGTTTTATATAATTTGAATTAGCCAGGTTTGGGCTACGACCGCAAGCGTGGAAAACTGAAAAAAAAATTGTTCCATGGTGTCATTAGTGCTACAGAAACGGTAGAAAGTGTTTTGAGCCTTTATAAGCAAGGCAATACTACCCCTTGCATGACTTTTTGTTTTAAAAAATTAAGTTTTAATTTAATTAATGTAATTGCTTTTTGTATGGAGAAATTCATAACTTTAATTGCGTATAAAGATAAGTTTTTTTAAAGCATGGTATCCATTGATATACCGTTGGATTTTTGTTGTGTTAAATAACCTATTTTGGTAAACCAAACACACAGGATGTGTGATTTTTTCCGTTTTTCTTTTTTTCTATTTTTTTTATGTAAATCCAAAAAAAAACAACAAAAAAACATGCAAGCGATAGTGAAGCTTAGATTAAAGATGTCCAGGACAGATTGAACCGTTCCTGTACAACTATCTACGCAGAGGAACAAATTTGCAAAAAAAATACATTTTTTTATAGTAGTATGTGAAAATCAACCTATTATTGGCACGTATAAAGAAAAGTATCAAAACGTTAATAAAAAATCCAATAAAATCCATTTATTTCTGTAAGTAGGCTAACAACTAGTACTTTTACACTTTTACGTTATAAAGTGCACCCCACGCTTTTTACTCTACTGTAATATAAATTCCGTGTACTCAGAAATTATTTTCTCTTTTTAATTAGCAATAAAAGTGTGTTTTTTTAGTTATTTCTACTTTTGAAAATTTGTAATAACTTCAGTGTACCCTATTCTAAAGCAAATAAATTATTCTATTCTATTCTATTCTACTATTATTTTTTCAAATTGCATGTTAAAAATAATGCCAATATATCTTTATTTTTTGACTATTAAAAAAATTAAGGTAGGTAATACAAATATAACACCTAAAGGTTCATCATATAAATTGTGTCGGGTACTACGCCAAAACGCACGTAAACGGCGAAATAAATATAAATCACGCCTTTATTTATGTAAATTTAACACTTTCTAACGTATTTTATTATTATTTGGTTATTATTGTAATGTCTGTGTCATGTCACTAATTACTTATTTCGATTGACATAATTACTTAATGCATTTAATGGCTATCCCAAAATTTCGGGTAGCAATTTAATATATTAATGTCCCGGAAAAAAAATGTCCGAAAGAAGTCTCCGTTTTTTTGTTCCGCCTTCGAAGTTGAGGCAAAAAGCACACTACCTATTCCTATCACTGATAAAGAATGACGTTATTTAGGAATTCTAAAAATTAAATAACCCTTATCTAAAGTGGTTAAAATGGTAGTAGTAAAAATTGTATGGTTAATTTTTGTTTGACAACAGGTTTACTTGAATTTTTTTTAAACTAAATAAAGTGTTATTTTGTGGAATGTATGTGTGTGACCACACGGAATTGATTAAATCACGAAACACGATATTTATGTTATTATTACAGTTGATTATTTCACAAACGTCACGGGAAGTCTTACAACACACACAACTAAAAATGAAGGAGTAGGACAAACGGGATGGCATACGAAGAAAACAAAACATTAACGAATTCCGCTATAATATTAGCCGTGCGCGATCAGCTGTTTCAAGAACCTAAATCTATAAGGCATAGGTCTAACTGTAGCACGCGCGCACATTCCACAGTTCGCGGGCGCTTGGAACTCCTCGGCAGAAGCACGGTAATATTATAGATAATATTACCGTGGCAGAAGTCGCCGTCGCCGCTCCGCGGCGCCGGCGCTCAGCCGTAGTCCGGCCGGTCAGATACCTACTAACGCACGGCCTAACGCGCGGAGCGACAAGCCCGGTGTCGAAATCTATACATATAATAAGACTGTAAAAGATCGATTTCTGTACATTGAAGATTTTTATGAAAAATTGTTACAGGGGGTCTTAATTACCGTAATAGAAGCCAAAACAACAATTTTTAAAATTTTTGTCTGTCTGTCTGTCTGTCTGTCTGTCTGTTTGTCCGGGCTAATCTCAGAATCTACTGGACCGATTTTGACGGGACTTTTTTTATTTGACTCAGTATCACCTGGAGAGTAAACTGGGATATAAATAATCACGCCGATGAACTTAGGGGGCAGGCAGGAAATTGAATCTCAGAATCTACTAAACCGATTTTAATGGGACTTTTTTTTATTTGACTCAACATTACTTGGAAGGTAAAGAAGGATAGAAATAATATTACATATGATAAATTCTGCCCCCAAAGGGATAAAATAGGGGTTGCGAATTTGTATGAAGCCCGGTCGCAAAAAACTAACATCCACGCGGACGAAGTCGCGGGCGGCCGCTAGTCTTTAATATGAAATCAGATTGTTTGTTTGTCGACTCAAAAGTTATGACTTATGTTAAATAATAATTAATATTCATGAGTTAATTAGCGTTGTAATTACTTTTTAAAAGGTTAGGGAAAATTGTAAATAGTAATTTAGGTATTTAGTGAATGTTTAGACTTACGACTACGGTCCTAACGATTACGGTCTAGGTATTTAAATTAATTTTAACAAAAATATTATGATTTTAGGTTTTTTTATACAATGCAAAATATTTCAAGTACCTAGGTAAACCTAATGAATATTATTAAATAAATGTGATGGTACGCCACAATTAGAGTTGCCACCCGTACTTTATAATAAAGTACAATACTTTATTATTTACAATACGTTATTTGGCAAAATGTACTCTTTACTTTATGATAATAACAATAAAGTACACGAAAATACTTTCTTTCTTTGTGATATCGAAAAGTTTAGTCGTTAGGATTAATATAATTATACTTTGGAAGTATAATTAATTATTTGTTGAATATGTTTTTAAATATAATAAATAATAAAGAAATATAAATCGTAGGTACTTTATTCTGATACTATGTACTTTTTTTCGTACCTATAATAACCAATGTACTTTGCTGTTGGTAAGAGCCTAAGAGCATAATTCGAGGACGCCTAGACCAATTCTTTTTTTATGACATTCTTTTAACTACGAAGTACGAGGATGGTTCTTACAAAGGAAATTAAAAAAACAACGAGCAAGCCATAGGCTTGTAGTCTCCGTGGTCTTGTACACCACAGAGGCGTTTAATTTTCTTTATTTTATTATAGCAAAGATAATGGATTTTCATTATCTTTCTATTATCTTTGTTAATACCTAGCTTTCTATTCCGAAACGCGCTGACAATAGGCTTATCAGCCTGTAGTCAGCGCGTGCTAGTGTGCGAGAAGGACAGAAGTGTTAGCTACCTAGTCTAGCTAGAAGGTGTACCGTCTACTAAACCACATTCAGATTAACAAACACTTCGATATTTTTTTATGTAGGTATCACATAATAGTTCTTATCTTTAACGTAAAAAGGTCAAAATGAGAGTGACCAAATAGTTGTATTGGTTGTAATAAGTAGCAGGAAGAAGTTTATTTTCGCTTTTCTATGAATATGGTGAATCTTTTGATAAAAAATAGCTGCCTACTTAAATATTTTTAAAATTTATTTTACTTCATTTGAACTTGGTAATATAGGTACCTAGCAGCTATCTGTAGTTATATGCGTAATAAGGCTGCTTTGTTTGACGGTTTGTGATTGATGTGATGATTATACATCTGTGTGTAGGTAGGTATTTTGATAGTGTGAGGGTGGCGACACGGCGCGGTGACGAGACCTACTCACCTACATCACTTAAGCCGTTTTCCGTAGTTTCGGATGTAGCCTGCTGATGTCCCTGTCACTCTTACAAGCGTTTCCGTGCGAGCAAACGCGCTGGCTAGATTCGGAAATACGAACGTTTAGGGAGTATGTATGGCCACAGGTTCTAACTTCGAATCCCGCTAATCTATGTTAAAAAATGCTTTCTGTTACCCAACTGCCGAAGGAAGGTTTTTTTTACTTTTTACGTGTTTATTTATTATTTTCTAGAGATTCGGTTATCTTAAACTAAAACTGAGTTTGAAGGTAAAATAACATGATTGTAATGTGAGTCTGCGCCATCTAGCGGTTCTAGCAAGTGAAAAACGCTCGCTATTTGGCATGCTTTAGTTTTAAGCAATAGGTTTAAGGTGAAAATATTGAAATTTAAATACATTATTTAAAAATAGCTTGTTTTGTGCGAAAAGTAATAAATACGTGCATGAATATTAATCTTATGAAAACATTGAATGATAAGTAACAAGTTTATGCGTAATTTCGTGTGTTTTAGAGATTTTTCGTTACTTGGCGTTTCTTCAGTGACCGGTAACGCCATCTTTTGAAGATTATGGGGAGTTAAATCAGGTTTCCTATACATTGACAATCTTCCCTTTTTCCATTATCTTTGCCTGCGTAGTGTACTGGGTACCTACTGAAAACTTCTTTTAACAACATCACCTACATTGATCTGACTCCGTGGTAAGTAGCTTAGCTAAAGCACTTATGTTACAAATATCAGAATCAACAGTGGTATTACAAATAAACTTAAATAAAAACATAATACACCCAGACACGTACAAACAGACATGTTCATGCACACTAATGTTTGTACAGTGCGGGGATCAAACCCGCGACCTCTTGGTTAATAGTCAACTTCTTGAACATTGCACTAAAGTGGTCGTCAAGTTACCGAAAACAAAAATAATCTTTGCCGAAACTAAACTTTACCGAAGACCTATTTTAAGAAAGCGAATAAAGTAAGTACCCACGTAAACAGAGAGTACAACCGTTTCTGATACGTCACTGTTTTTTTGTTTCGAACAACGACAAACATCGACTTGTCGGCTTAGAACCGAGAGAAAAAATTGCGCATTGCCAATTGCTTCTTCATTCCAAATTGCGATTTAATTGTAGATAATTAAGGTACAGTATTCGTTGATGAGGTCCGATTCAATGACATGACGGAGAAAACCGTCTAATTGCATTGCGTCGCGTGACACCGTCTGACATTGCTGCCCGACTGTTGACACCCACGCCGGTCTACATTTCGCGTCATATAATATTCAGAATGAAATTGTGTTTTCTCTTTCGTTGTCAGCCCAGCCAAACAAGAACCAAGTGCTACAGGCTAAGTCTGAAGAACGGAAACTGCAGCCACTACGTATAACTTGGTTCCTTTTGCCTGAGAGTCCATCAAGAAGATTTAAAACTTAATCACGCTGATAAAGTACCTACTTTGTAAACATTTGACATTGGAAAACACAGAACGTCAAAAAAGGGTCTTTTCGATCGTCAACCACCTTCGGCGTGGGCAGCCACTAAGTCAATTTTAAGTTGCGTACAGATAATATAACATAATATGTTATATAACATGTTACAGTAACGTGGAGACTGAATGTTATAAAACACAAGTCATACGACATGTTTGAATAAAGTTCAACAAAGTTATATGACTAGAGCAAGATGAAGCTCTGCAGGAGCAACTCACGTAAATGTCATACAGCATTGTTATAGAACATTGTCAATCAAAAGTATACGTATTGTAACATGTTGCAAAGTTAAAAATAATGTTAGATAATGTGGACGTGTTATAAAACACAAGTTATACAACATTTTACTTAGTCTGTACCAAAGATAACTTTGGTCTGTACGCACCTTCAGAAAGTGAAGAATACTTTAATAGGTAGGTATCGTAAGATCCAAACATTCGAGCACACCCAAAGGGGTGTCAGTTTGAGTTACCTCCACGTGACGACTGGGCTGTTACTGAATCCACTCATGATACGTCAGAAGGGAAGCAGTAGCGCCTGTCGCGGTTCACCCTGGGCAACGTCAGGTAGTGCTGCGCTGAAATCTCACATTGGGATCTCAATGAAGTGGTATCTGGCGGCTAAAGACTCAATACCCAATCTAAGGTGTCATCCGTACCGTGCCGAGAGATGCGTGGCTGAGGGGGAGCTCAGTCGTGAACGGTGGACCCTCGATACCAGGCGAACTCGAGGTGTATCTAGCCTTACTCCGGCATGCGGGGCTCTGCTGGAGTGGACCTACTTTCCCTAGCTACTCGTGGGACCAACATGAATAACTGTTTGCCCAAAACTGAAAATGGTAACCTGGAAGACCTATGCCAGGAACTTATGCCACTGATAGAAGGAGCAGAGCAACCTGCCCAAATATCAGAGCAACAAAGCATGGAGACAGAGGAATCTGTCAGCACGGCGGAAAGGGCTGCTTGCGGCTCACCCTCGCCGACTGATGAATCCACCGCCTCCAAACCTACTGACAGAAAGATGTCAAGTGCTGCCAAAAAGCGCTTCGGAGCTCTAAGAAAGCTGGGAGTGGAGCCGAATCTGGCTTCAACACTAGCGTTTAGGAGCTTCGCTGAGCTAAAGCAGATGGGGTACAAGTTTAAGGCCTCACAATCGGAATCTGGGCGTAAACCGGTCAAACGGGTTCGCTCGGAGGAAGAATCGCCAAAGGGTCATATCACCAAAGTCCCAAAGGTGAGTGAGACCTTAAACACCTCAACCACCGTAGCCTACAGTGAGGCCGTACGCTCAATCCGGGTCGGCATAAAAGACTCCAAGTCCTTGATGACTAACACACAAATGGAGTCGCTGCGCAATACCATCCTGCAAAGCATTGCCGAGACCGGAAGGGGCGAAGGGCCTAAATTCAGTGGCTGCTCCTTCAAGCCAGGATGGATCCTCATTACGTGTGAGGATGAGCGCTCCAAAACCTGGCTTGAAAATATAATACCCCCCCTCAAACCATGGCCGGAAGCGAGACTTGTTCTCATGAATGAGTCGGACCTCCAAAAGCCTAATGTGGGGGTGGTATTTATACCTAGCTCTGAGGCCAGCAGCGCAAAGCGGGCCTTAGAACTCTTCGGTGCTCAGAATGAGGGTCTGAACACCGAACACTGGAAGGTCCTCAACACGAAGGTCGATAAGGGAGGTCTAACCCTGACCGTATCCCTAGACGACCACTCGTTTGAGGCCCTGAAGGTGGCGGACCTAAAGGCCAACATTGGCTTCAGAAAGGTTCAATTCAGAGTCAAGGGTCCTGTCACCATGACTCAGAAGTCCAAGCCCCCAGCTGAACCCTCGACTTCCGCCGCAATCCCTGCCACCACGACGTCCGTACCTACACCCCCAACCACATCGACCGAAGGTACCGTGCAGGTCCGAGCAGGACCACAACGGGATAACCCTCCTCCCACTACCTCCACCACCTCCACTTCCGCAGGACCCAACAGGGGAAAGGGAAAGCGGTTTCCTCTCCACAGGGGGACCACTAGGGGCGCACATCCGCCCAGAGGAAGGGGGCAGCACAGGGGACCCTTCCGAGGGCGGCGGGGCCTACAAGGGCGCCGCGGCTCCCAATGTCAGTAGGCCCCTCCAACCTCGATGCCCAAAGGGGCTGGCGGTGCTCCAGGCCAACCTACACCACGCTATCGCAGCATCTGCGGTAATAGAGAAGATCTTCAGCGAAGGTGGCCTGGACATCGCTCTCATTCAAGAACCATGGATAAATGCCGAATCCGTGGTAGCCGGTCTGAACAACGCTGGTAAGATCCTTGTATACGAAAAAGGCCGTAAACCTAGGGCCTGTATCGTGTTTAACAAAAACATTAACTTCTTACCTGTTCCAGAACTCTGCAGCGAAGATACCGTCACCGCATATGTAGAAGTCAAAGGGCCGAACAGGTCCAAAGTACTATTCTGCTCGGCATATCTTCCTGGTGATCAGCAAGATCCCACTGAAGAACTGACTAACGTCCTAGAATATTCTAGAAAACAAAAGTCGGAACTGATTGTGGGATGCGATGCTAACGCCCACCATACCATCTGGGGGAGCTCGGATACTAACAGAAGAGGTGAGATACTATCCGATTTTCTACTAACCAACTGTCTACGGGTGCTGAACAATGGCCACACGCCAACATTCGTAACAAAAACCAGACAGGAAGTAATAGATATAACTTTCGCAACAGAAAATGTGTCAAAATGTGTAACAAAATGGCACGTCAGTAGCGAAAACTCAATGTCTGATCACAGACATATACTGTTTGATGTTTCAGGGTCAGTAGAAACTCAAAATTCAAGAGTAAGAAATCCAAAAGATACCTCCTGGGATATGTATAGAATCCTGCTCAGTGAGAATCTAAAGGAAATACCCAAAACTATCAAAACACCAGACTCTCTAAATGCTGCGGTCAGAATGCTCAACGATGGCATAACTTATGCCTACGAACAGAGCTGTCCCGAAAGAGAATTAAAACTCAACAAGGTACCAATGTGGTGGAATAAGAAGCTGGAAAAGCTCAGAACCATCACACGTCGTATATTCAATCATACCAAACCGTGCGATTGGGACAAGTACGGCAAGGCCTTAACAGAATATAACAAACAAATCAGAAAAGCTAAAAGAGCCTCTTGGCGACGATTCTGTGAAGAAATTGCCCAAACACACAAAGGAGCAAGAATTCACAAAGTCCTCGCTAAGACCCCTAACAACTATCTTGGACTACTAAAAAAGCCAGATAACTCATTTACGAACACTGAGATGGAGACTCTGGATCTCCTTAGGTCTTCACACTTTCCGGGTTCGTACCAAATCAATACAAAAAGCTGCACCCAGCATTTGAATGACAAATTCCATAGGGCTAAATGCTCAGACTGGAATAAGGCCACCAATATCTTTAGGCCCAACCAAATTAGATGGGCTTTGGATAAATTCAAGCCATTTAAATCAGCGGGAGAAGACGGCATCTTTCCTGCTCTGCTACAGAAAGGAAATGACTTGCTTCTTCCGCATCTGGTAAAAATATTCAGAGCAAGTTATGCCTGGGGTATAATACCAGAACCATGGAAACGGGTCAAAGTGCGTTTTATACCTAAAACAGGGAAAAGGGACTACTCACAACCCAAATCCTTCAGACCCATAAGTCTAACATCCTTCATGCTGAAGACCATGGAAAGGATAATAGACCAGCACATTAGGGCCAAACACTTAGTGGAAAGACCACTAAGCACCAACCAACATGCATACCAAAAGGGAAGATCCACTGAAACTGCCCTACTCGATCTGGTCGACAAGGTGCAAAAAGCCCTAGAGGACAAGCAAACGGCCCTATGTGCTTTTCTAGATGTTGAAGGTGCATTTGATAACACCCCTATAGAAACCATTCTGAAAGGAATGGAGGCAAAAGGGGTAGATAAAAGCACCATCAGATGGGTTAAAAGCTTGCTCTCCAACCGAGTAGCAAACATCACCCTCAATGCCACAAAGCTTGAATTCCTTGCCACAAGAGGATGTCCACAAGGAGGCGTACTGTCTCCACTTCTATTGACCCTAGCAGTAGACCAACTACTCGCTAAGATGGCAGAGAAAGACTATGATACACAAGGCTATGCTGATGATATAGTAGTAATCATCAGAGGTCCCTGCCTAAGCACAATTTCATGTCTGATGCAAGGAGCTCTCAACACCATAAGTAGGTGGTGTAGAGAAAACGAATTATCCATTAATGCAGATAAAACAGTGATAATACCATTCACAAGGAAGAGAAAACTAGAAAGACTCGCGAATCCGAAGCTAAATGGTAAAACTCTTCCTTTCTCGAGCGAAACCAAGTATCTAGGGGTAATTTTTGACCAAAAGCTTACTTGGAATTCGCACCTAGACAATATCATTCAAAAAGCCAAAATGGCTCTGTGGAGCTGTTGTCGAATGGCGGGGTCAAGATGGGGACTCAAACCCAAAATTGCCCTATGGCTGTACACAGCGGTCGTGAGACCTATAGTATCTTATGCCTCCGCCGTCTGGTGCAGCAAGGTCAACCAAGCGACAACAATACAGAAACTGAGCAGCCTACAGCGGCTAGCCTGCATCACAGCAACCGGAGCACTATCAACGACACCAGGAGCCGCACTAAATGCCTTGTTGGATCTTATACCACTGCATATGCACGTGGAAAAAGAAGCCAAGCAGAGCATATACAGAATCTTCACCCGCTCGAAAGTCAGATGGGCTTCTCAAATTCTGATAAGACTCAAGGAATCAGTATTTGAAAACAAACTTCTAAGCATGCCTAGTGACGACATGCATACGGAATGCAACTTTTCGAAGTTATACTCCGTAAACATACCTCCTAGAGACAAATGGCTAGAAGGTCAAATGTCATTTAAGAAAGGTAGTCACGTCTGGTATACGGACGGTTCCAAAAAGGGAAATGATGTGGGCTGTGGGATCTACGGAGAGAAGCCTAGGCTCAAAGTTAGCATTAACATGGGGACTGAAGCTTCAATCTTCCAAGCCGAGGTCTTTGCCATAAACAAATGTGCAGAGATAAACCTAGAGAAGAAACTCCGGAACCAACACATCTACATCAACTCAGACAGCCAAGCAGCACTGCTGGCTTTAAAATCCTTTGAACATTCATCAAAACTAGTGCAAACGTGCACTGAAACACTAAATGTACTGGGAAATACCAACAAAGTCATACTCACGTGGGTACCAGGACATTCGAATATAGAAGGAAACGAAGTAGCTGATAACTTCGCCAGAGAGGGCGCCGATAACCCTCAAATCGGCGTAGAACCGTTCTGTGGCATCACCAAGCAACGAGCCACTACGCTACTAACCATTCTCTATAAACAAGAGGCAATTGAGTGGTGGAAGTCTACTTCAAGACAAGAACACTCAAAAGCACTCATTCAGGGATACAGCAACAAAGTAACTAAAGAGCTGTTAAAGTTCAAAAGATACAAAGCTTGTGCTTTGACCAGAATACTAACAGGTCACTGCAAACTAAACAAACACATGGCAAACATGAATATGACAGAAGACGCTCTGTGCAGATTCTGCAACACAGAGGAGGAAACGGCCATGCATATTCTCTGCTCATGCGGCCCGCTTATGAGCAAAAGAAGTATCCATCTCGGGCGGCACATCATGCGCCCGGATGAGATAACAGAAGTCACGCTCCAAAGAGTCTGGCAATTTATAGACTCAACGGGACTAAGCAGTGAACTGTAAATACAAAGGGCTGCCACAATAGATCAAATTGGTCGAGTTGGCGATAAGAAGGCCCATAAACCCAATAATAATAAAAAGATCCAAACATGTATTTAAATTACTCCATGTCAGTAGTGATTTTGTAAGACTTGTTATGTCACCAACAGTTTTATTTCATTCAATTGCGAACATCGTAGTTCTTCGATACGGTTTATTTGTCTGCATGAATGCGACTCTTTTGATCCATGATCCTATATTTATCTCAATCCTTTGTTAAAAGCACTGTTATTATTCATTTAGATCTTGGACGTGAGGAGACCACGTCAAACGCTTTCATGCCGTTTAGTGCCGGTGATAAATATAATTACGACCTTAAGTGAGACATAACGACGTCTGGCTGAGACACAAAGACTTGCTACCGTAACTAAAGAACCGATTGGCGTCAGTTTTCTACCAGTTGTTATGGAAAATCTGTAGAAATATTGCACTCAAAGGTTGGCCATAACACCTTGCAAATAACACAAGTAAATCCCCGTTAATCGTTTTCCTGTTCATGTTCTTTAATATGCGCGTGACTTTGATTTGCAATCGCGATAGAATACTGTTTTTTTCGCTAACGTATTTCAAAACAGCTGAAAACTTACATCTCATTGTTTTTTGGAATTCCATAAAAACAAGCAGAAAAATGCGCAGTTCTTACTACATTAAAATGTCATGTAAACTGATAACGAACAAAGACTTGGAAATTTTGCAGAAACTTCTAGATCATTATTTGTTTACATCTTTTGAACATTCCACGAAAGAACGTCGTAAAAGTCGAAGGAGGAACCGTCACTTCTACGACAAATACTGAGACAGACAAACATTTTCACATCGCAAAAACGTTGCAAAAACGACGCGGGAGACACGCCCATCCGTCGCATCGGTAAGAATAGAGCACTATTCAAGTCTGCTGTTCTTCCCGGTCATCTGATAAGCCAGCGTTTGGATATTACAAACGATCGTAGCTAAGTGTACTACTACTCAGCAATACGTACTAGCGGTCAACTGCAAGGGGCTCATCATCACGTTTGATAGTACTCAAAAGGAAACATAAAACGAATGCAAATCCCGTGTGCGTAGTTCTGCCAAATGCATCTTTGCTACGCAACACAGTTTTTTACAGAAAATTTTGACGAAATACACACATCCCATACGTACAACAAAAAATAAAATGAGTAATGTTATTTTTTAAGATATTGAGATTATTCGTTCCATAACATTATGTTGCATAATATTCTGCAAATAGTTGTGCAAAAAAAATGATTTTATTAGATTTACCTACAACACGCTCCCCGATATATTGTATTATCAATAGAATATGAATTTGGCCTTCGGTATTTACGAATGTGCATTCAAAATTAAGTAGATTTTAGCATGTGCACCGATGATCTTGTTTACGAATTATTTTCGTCACTTCAGGAAACGTTATTTTTAGCTTTGCTGAAGTGAACATCAAACGCACTAGGAAGTATTGAAGGTTGCACGTTCGGTGATGGACAGACAGACCAACATTACAGTACTTACATAATGTTACAAAACGATAAAAAATGTGTTCTGAAAGATGAAAGCATCCGTGAACACAAATTTTATGTCGTTATTTCATTCGACATTGTACTTAACATGTTCTAATGTTTTTTTTTAATAAACGAACATTATAAAAAATGCGCACCGGCGTCATTCTTCAGTATTTCAAATTCTTAAACATTTTGCAGAACATAACTCAAAATGATTGTGTCATCTTCTAAGCATAGCATTTACTGTGGAATGTGTAAAATTTTAATGTAGCTAGAAATTCTACAAAGAGAATTGAATGGAAATTATGAGTCCCCAATTCACTTAAATCTAAATGGAACGAAAGGACTGGAACCATCTTGAATATCACAAAGCAATTTATTAAAACAAATTGTTTGATTTGTAACTGCGTGTTACACGACAAAAGCGAATATGAATGAACTGGCCCATATTTAGTATAATGCGACCAAATTATTAAGTTTCATGAACATTTGGATCACTGGGTCACTGAGCTGCGTCATAACATGGTCGGTAAGCAATGCAATCTTATTTAATTCAAACCTGGACTAGCCAATTTTGAACCTTACCTAGTGGAGATAGGAGAGCATGTGGTATATTGAATTTTCAAGCTTTGGGTGATGGAAAATAAAAATAATCCTCTACCAGGTAGGCGGGAACGATGAAGAGAATAGAATCGACCTCCTTCGTCGTATTACGTAATTTACTGGGTCAACTGTTCGCACGATATAATTACGTGAGCCATTAATATTCGTTTAACTTTAACTACACAAGCAATATGACACGAGCCATATTCAAATATCACCTAATAAAAATAAAACACCTTACAAAACATAATCAAATAAAAAATTACAGTATGAAATAACGTGCGCTAATGCAATTCTGATAATGCTTGGCAATTTGGTAGTTTGATATTGCAACAATAAATGTACAAAATATTCATTGCTTAACGCTATTTTCAACAGATATTTTTATTAAACTTCATTATCTTGAAACAGCGATGGCCAATTCGTGCTTCGATTTAAATGATTGCGCTTGTTTCCTTCTATCCCACGGTATTGCACAAGCAAAATGATACGACAAAAAAAATACGGAGAAACTTTTTCAGTCATTTAATTTGTCGTTCTCGAAGCGAAACTGTTGATTGTTCATTAAACCTCCTCTGGAGAGCATCGCGCATCGGTCCAACCGAACTGCGCATCAGGAAATTAAAAATAGTCTCGAAAAACACATGCGTGTTCTTTTGCTAGATTCATTACAGCCGTTAGCTTTTTGTTTTTAATTGCAAACGCAGGAAGCAACAGTTTACGAGATGCTTATGCTAGTAGTTGGGCAAATTCGGCTATTAAATGAATTGGAACTCAGGAGACTAGTTCATTTGGCGGAAGGTGTTAATTGCAGATCTAGACGAGGTCACGGCCTAGTTGTTACTAACAGAAGTTTTTTTGGGAACTGTTGAATTCAAGTAATCGGTGCCGTATTTTAAAAATATTACGGAAAGCATAGGATCTAAAGCAGGTAAAACAAAAGAAAAACAACAGGTAGTATCATTTGTTTCAGCACAAGATCGCCACTGGAATGTTCTTTTGTCAAATAAAAAATGAGTTATTCCTCATGACGTACCTAATATTGTTTACTTAATTAAAAGCTACGGGCATTGTCAACAAATTGGCAGTGACAACCGTACATCCTCACCAATTAATGCTAATAGTCGCGGACATGACGATGTAGCTGTAATTAATGAAATTGCAAAATAAAAAACTAAACTGTTTACAGAAATAAGTCGCATGTACATGATGTCACTTGCAAACTGCGACTTAAAGCATCAACGCATTCGCACGTTTGTAAAATCATCACTACAACAGCAATGAACAGATTTTATCATCGATGCTGCATTGATGCTGCATCGCTACAAATTCAATTGCCAGCTACTGCTGCTATGCGACTACATTATGCTAAAAGTAGCATAAGTCTGTAAAGGAGGACCATATCTTGCTACTTTATCACTGCTAAAAGTCGCAGTGTGTAGGGGGTCTTTATCGTGAACGTTAGAGTCGTGTGGAGCTGAAGCATCTCATGTGAGTTGCAACGTGACAGAACACGAGATAATAATTCATTCATTCCAACCGTAAATTAATACCATTAAATAGTAGCAATGTTTTTAATAAAGGTAATTTGAATCATCCGTTATTATTAATTTTACAATTTTACATCACGAATTGTGGTATTAATCATTTACATAGGCAAGATCACTTAAAAAATTTGCTGGTTTGTTGTCTATTAAAGTCGATGTAAATAAAGGCTTTGCACATTTCAATAATTTTTGTACATATTTTATTTCAATTAAGACACATAGACATACCATAATTAAATCAATTTTATTTTTAAGTAATATACTGTAGGGAAATTGTGAAAATTGGTTAGCATTTTCCAGACAATCTCAAAAGAAACAATATCTACTCGTATAACTGTTAGCTTATACATGGAAGTCGATAGATCTTGTGATCTTTAGAATCTTTACAACGATTAGATATGTGGACGACCGGAATGGTAATAGAATTGGTTAAAAAGTGCAATTTAGTATAATTTCCGTACGATTTGTTACAGATTTTATTAACAGTTCAATCACATTTACAGACGACGTTAAGCCTTTAGGAAAACCAGAAAGAAAAACAATCCATAAACAACTATAATTTATGTAAAGTGTCTGTGTTCTGGAAAAACATCTGATTAAACCTTTTTATTTGGGTACAAAGTGCACTGTTTGCGGATAAAATAATATGCAAGATAGGTTTTTTAGTAACTGCCGGTTTTTTTCCTCAAAACACAAAAGATTAAGCTAAGATTTTCTTTGTTTTTCTTCATTATTACAATCATTTGAATCTTTGCCAAGTTTTATGATCCGTGTCATTATCTTGTCAAGAATAAGAATTATTATGAATAATGCGCTTACGATATTTACAAACTCCTAAAATGTTCTTAGCTGTATTTACAAAAAAACGGTGTTACAAAAAAACAGGTAATGGCTAAAGGATGTTGTTGCTCTCCCATAGTAAATCTTACAGCTGATAGAATGTTTTGAATGGAGGTTCAAATTTTTTTGGAGAATTCGCCTTAGGTTTCTTTGGGAAAGTTGTTGAGTACGGGCACAACTACGCCCTTTAACAATTACCCGTTTTTTTGTTACACCCAGTATGTATTTAGGGAAACCTGCCGTATGTTGGCCATAGTTTTACTTAGGCCAGTCGCAAAAAATATGTATGCAACTGGCCTTGGTACGGATATGGCCAAGATACGACATTCGGGCGGATTCCTTACTATTCAAAACATAAATAGTCGTGTATTCGTTTGCCAAACAAATCTTAATGGGTCAATAAGGCAGAACAAAAACATAATGACTTCATAATGTCAGCACTTAACATTTAGTGGCGACTTAATTTTGCCAATTTGCCAGGCTGGACACTTAGTTACATTTGACTTAAAGAGACAAATAATCGTATTATAGGTAAACGGTTAAAAGTCAAGGTCGTTGAGTAACTGGTTACTGAAAGTTAAATAAGGTGTATATGTCACCGGAAGATAACAAGATCCGCAAGTTTATAAATTTCCTAGGAAATTTATAAACTTTCGTAGGATTCTAAACGGGAGAAAAATTGTATTAATATATATATATATGAATATATATATATATATATAAAGAATTGATCGCTCACTAACTCATCAATCTGCAATATATCTTTAGCTCATTCAACTATTCAACTCTTTGGTGCGGTTGGTTATGATAAGCTATTGACGGCCTGACGGCATCTTTCAATTAATCGATCAAGTCATTGGGAAAGTGTCTCTTGTTCATATGCATGAGGTTCAATTTGGAAAGTCTTACTAAAAGAGTTAAATTGAAGGGTTGAACGAATGGTTATAAACTCAGGTTGTAAATTTTTTTCAAACAATCATGAGTGTATAAATTATCTTCAAATTCAAATTTAAGGTGACTAGCTCCATATATCTCTGTTCATTATCTAGTTCGAGGATTAAATCAAATCATTGAACCACTCCACACAACAAAGCTAAATGAGCATAATGATAAAAAAACTTCCAATACAGCTTAAAATTGGTTACTGAATTAATTAATTTGTTAATGTTTCAGTAAAGTGGTGCAAAGACGCCTATTTCATGTTACTCGTATGAGACAATAGTGTCCTAGTATAGTATTTGTCCTGTTTAGAGATTTGTTTATTTATATTTAAAGCTTTAGAATTGTGTTTATTAGTAAAAAGAGTTTGCCTCTTGTACTCATTTCTTTAGTAAACAAGGGAATCAAAACTTCTAGTTTAAATAAATGTTCCACATCAAGATATGGAGCTCTGAACTCTGATAAGATTAAATAAGCCATAATAATTATTAATTATCAAATTTAAAAACTTCAATAAAGGTCAGAAATCAGAATCTAACAGCATGATCTCTTTGACACGTCGGTCTAAGTCGGTAAAAAACGGGCCAAGTTTTCATCAAAGCTGTAGGATAGCGCGTGAAAGTGACTAGAAAAAAAAAGTTTAAATCACTAATATAATATAATGATAATAAATAAAAAGCTAAGAAGATTATGAGCCAGAAGACTACATTCTTTTTTTGATTGGTTAACTGACTTAATCGAACGGCTCATAAAGTTTGACACAAAAATATCAAGCCAAGGTTCGTACCACCCTGTTTGAGTGGCAATATCTATTACCACTATCAACCTTAATCGAAACGCACTATTGTAACGGCCTCAGAAGTGACGCCTCAGAAGTGACGCCCCACCTATCACGAAGCAATTTGTACATATTAGTCGATGAGCTCTAATGAATGTCTGTCCGTCCGTTGCTTAAATTCCTCACCAGGGGTCTGGTATTCTGCATGTAGAGATGCGTTTTGTTTACAATCGTACAAAGAAAAATACACTTTTAAACTTTTTCCGATTGCTTAGCCACAATTTTTTTTTGTTAATTTTATTTATTTATTAAAAACTTTTATTGCACAAGAAATGTACAAAGGGTGGACTTACCACTAAAAAAATTCTGCTAGTCAACCTCAAGGTCATGCAGCAAGAAGGCAATGGGGTGCAGTGAAAATGAAGTGAGAAAGGTAAATTGTAGTTAATAAACAAAAAAAATAATATTATTAAATCAATAAATAAAAATAAATTTGAAATTATATTAAAATCAAAAAATAAATATCTAACAAAATTAATATGAATACTAAAAATATATAAATATAATATTCATGTAATTTATGAATTTAGAATTTAACGAAGTGTTGATATAAAAAGTTTCAGAAAATCAAGATGAATAGCTTATTCATTATGAGATTCAGTCGATATCATCACATCATCGTTCTTAATGTTATTATAAGCAGTCTTAAATTTTATATACACTCTTTACAATGTATGTCTGATTTAAGTCTCTAAGTTCTTATTTATATTACCATATTCAGGAACATGGTTGCCAAACAACCTCTTTAAAATATATTGTTAGTAAATTGTGCATTTGTTCAATTTCCCAGACCACGGTTACTGACACTTAAACCTCTTGCACCTATTTCAAGATTGAGATTGTTCCTAGGCTATTCCTATTTCTGCTCTTGTTAGTATTACGTGGCCATTCGTCGACCTCGAGTTCGTACTATTTTTGGCAACTGTGATTGACTGTTACGCAATTGTTATAACCTACCACTTCCTAGTTTTCAATCGACACTATGCTATACGACAGTTGACTTTCGACAACGGCGAAGGCGACAGGTTATCATAAGCCTAAATTATGTCTACTCTTGTGATATATGCCCCATTTCACCTTCAATTTAAAATTCCAAAGAAATCCAAACGTTTATTAGGTATCCAAAGTTTTTCTCGGAAGGTAAGTAACGAAAATAGCCAGATGATCACTGTTATAAGCACTAATGTACTACAGTAGTAAAGTAAAAAAAAAACAGTTATCATAAAGTACTGAGTCCGCGTGGTGGAGTTTGGCTCGGACCACCTCATAGTAATGAGGTCTGCGCCCAGCAGTAGGACGTACGTAAATAGGCTGATGATGACGATGAATGTTAAAGTGTACAGTAAAGTTTACGGCTGGTCTTTCCTGTACAGTGAACAGACAAGGACTTTGGGATGGGTTTTATCTGCAATGCATTTTTGCAAAACAGAGGAAGACGAGGTATACGTCCTTACAATCGTCTTCATAAAAAAGGGCTGCTCCGCTCACTCACACGCACGTAAACTTATTGCTAAAGCCCCCGTTACCCAACCCTCACAATAGACCTCAGAAAAGTAGGAGCGGCTGAAATCAGCGCTGTTACATATCAGCCATAGCTGAGCCGCATCCAATTACTTTCATGTTTTATTTTAATTTTATTTCGTATTAATTGCTAAACATTGTCACCATTTACTGTTGTTGGCAGTAAGAAACTCAATTATATTAATATTATTATTATTAAACGTGTAAACATTTCGCAGGCAAGCGAAGCGGAGTAAGTCCAATGGACTCGGTTTAGTGGGCCACGCGCGACTAGCTCATACGTATCCACCTCTTTTGGGTAAGATCTAAGCCTGGTGCACAATAATATTGCAGGTAGGTACGAGTACAGTAACTCGTAATTGGCGGCAGTATAGTAAACCGTTTTATAGGTGTTGTTGTGTGTTATGCAAGACTTGAATAGGAATAGTTGTTTGTTATGGACTTCCCGCCTCGTGCAGCTTGCTGTGTCCAAAACAAACGATCGCCTAGTGAAACTTACCTAATTCATTACCTATCATCACTACAAATGCACTTAGAAAATCAAAAACGTGAGTTTGGAAATTTATAAATTGAAAAAGAAATTACAACTTATTTTTTTTAAGTCACCACTTAAACATGAAACACGAACCATTTTATTCAAGAATTTTTATGCAAAAATTAATAATTAGCTACAGCTTAGGATATTAGCCAAAAATCTTCGTAATTTATTTAAAATAATAATGGTTTAGGTATACTTAAATTTTATTTTACGTAACATGCCCTTACATGTATTAATAGTTAATAGTCACTGTCCACATAATTAATTACATTTGCATGTTTTGACTAAGTATTTGAAATCTGTAGGTATATGCAAATACATATTTAAAAAATAATATTATCTTCTTTGAGATCATTGGTCAACTGCGCAAAAACATAGGTGTGAAACGTTATAAAACTTAAAAATGACTTTGTACAGAAATATACAAAAAGTACTCGGTAATTACCTTGAAACAAACCAAACCAAAGTTGTAAACATTAGTATGTCGCTGAGAGATTGTGAAATCAGTTTTTTCAACAATTAACTAGAGTAAACATTTTTTATATTATAGAGGTACTTTTGAATCGTTCGATACTTTCTAGGCTACAAGACAAAATATATTTTATTGGTGTAATCATCAAAATTATCCTCGCGGTCCCCAAGAATTCCTTAAAAAAACTTTATTTATCGGACAACTGAGATCCATTAAAGTTAGTAGCACCAAAATACTTATACCTATGTTAGTATTTAATACCTACTTTAGTGCGAGTTAATTTACACAAGTGCTAAAGAGTGCCCAAACATTGCTTGTTGACTTTAAACTTTGTTTGCTATTCTAAAACTATGAATCGAAAAAAGTCTGATTTCACAGTCTATCAGACGCAAATAAAAATAGAGAATGATCCACTTACCAACATGCGATAAACTGGTGAGATCTGACTCTGAAAAGAGAAAAACAATAATGTGTGAAATAATGCAATGGAGTGCGTGCAACAAAATAAGGCATACATGTAATTATGGCAACAGTAACTACTATAGTAATGACAGGCTCTCTACGTGGGAGTATAGTAAAATATCATATATTTTTTAACAATTATTTAAAAATAGAACTTGTCAAATGACTTAAAGACATGTTGTTTAATACTAGGACTTTGTAATGAGTCTCATTTCTCTGCAGCAAACAGTGCTGCAGTTATAAATATTATTCGAAGCAAAATGGAAACTTGAATGAATATTGTTAGCACAGCATAAAAGTTTGTGATTCTTGATTCCTAATGAAAATATTAATGTTCAATCATACCTATGATAATATTATTATCTCTCTCTCTCATCTCATCAGCCTATATACACCCCACTGCTGAGTACATGGTTTACCATAACTATGAAGTTAAACGAGCCATACTCCACCATGCAGATATTATTATTGTTAAACATTATTTAAAGTTTTTTATGATAGAAGCAAAATAATTGAGTTGGCTAGTAAGTAAGACAGATCTTTGTATTCGAGATCTACTTTCCTTGATGAAAAAGATCTCCGGCTTTATTTGTGGGAAAAATGCAAGTCACGTAGTCAATGGCATAGGATCATTCTTATTTACTTGAACATACTTAAACGTAATTGTAATGGATATCAGTACACAAAAGGGAATAGCGGTTAGATCAAGCTAATAATTCCACTTTATAAGACCAACGCTGTGTTTGCGCAGGAGCTTGCAATAGTTTCCTTGGTCTATACATTTCCGCAATTATTGGTATTCTGCTATTGTCCGCTTTGTTGTTCTCCCGTATCTGAAATCTGATTAATTTTAATTGTTATTTTATCGTTACTTGTCGAGATTCGCAACTAGGTTTCTGTGATCAGAATTACGCAAACTATTTATAACTAAGACAATAAAATGACGTCGTACTAAGTTGTGTTGTTATTGTGTATACTTCAATTTTTTTTGACGATTGAGGTCTTTATCCTGATACAATTAGAAACAAAGTAATTAAATGTGTGAAACTTCCCCAGGTAAACATTTTGTTTGTATTTTTGAAAAACACAGACGATTGTTTTCGACACTTTTAATCTTTTCACATGGAAACAGCGAACCAAAACATATGATATGACGCAGGACGATTGGAAAACATTTATTACAATTTGGTCACAAGTAATGAAAAGGCCAAATATGACGTACGAGTTAATTGCGTACGAAAACAGATCAAAATATTATGACTGTTAAGCGTTACAACCGGTTAAAAACATCTTCCACCAATTCCGTTGAACTCTGGTAAATAATACGCATCATAATAAGTTTATGAAAGCAATAAGATTTATCTTTTACGTATTTAGAACGATATGCAAAATTGATTAACAAACAAACAAGTCTCATTAGAAAATGGAAAGTTTATACAGTTTGTTTCTTTTTATGTCTAAAAAGTAAAAAAAAAATATGTATAACGTATAGAGATGCTATACATTGAAGCAACAAATTTGGAAAATGTTAGGACTTGCTGTGAAAGCCCTTCTTCTGCACATCCAAATAACAGCCGTATCAATTTAATGTCTTGGAAAAATGTAAGCAATAAAATAAATCAGACTTATTATAAATAGCCTACGATTATCCATTTAAATAAATACTTAAGTAATGTTATTATTAATCGTATGTTGCTATTCGGCACTGACCTGACGCTTACAGACGTCAAACGTTCGGTAAACATGATAAAAATAAAGAGAACAATCATGTTGCGTTATTATTCTGGTCTCCAGGGGGGCAGATAACGTTATCTGTCAATTATAATTATAGCTTTACGCTGTTAACACTCTAACCTTTCCTATTGATACAAGCTTCACCCCAGGCTCTGACTGTGCTACACGACTTTTGGTTTAAAGTTACATCATGCGTGTGATCAAAAAATATAAATTTATTTAAAAAAAAGATAATTTTATAAAGTGTCACTTATTATTAGCCGTCCCTAAATGTATTCTGCTAATTGATTCTAGAATAACTATAAAAGAAACGTTTCTAGAAATCAAAATACATATTACGTTACAGATGGACAAATAAAACTTTGATTGTAAAAGATGAGAAACTTGTGCTAATGCCAATTGATGCGTTACACATTTATAACAAATAATCTTTGAAGCATTCTGTCGTGTAGGAAAAACAAGATTGCTATCAATGGAATACACCAGTGCCCTCGGATCAAAGTTCCTTGATAGACGATAAGCCTGAGAACAAGTTGGATTGTATACAATTTGTTACAGCATTTCATCACGCAGTAAGACGAACTGTAAATAACAATTACAGGTGTAATCAACGCGACGCAAAAAAACGGATTCTCACAGAAATTGTCATGATGAGAAAGTAATGCGCTTAGTTACATCAATCAATTAAAACCGCTGAGAATTTGAAATCCTTTTTGTCATAATTCGAACACAAACATGTCTGTTACTGGTCACAGTAACGCCATTGTTTCTAATATTTTGATACCAGAAAACCCGA
Source organism: Pyrausta despicata (assembly GCA_963921415.1). Taxonomy (NCBI): domain Eukaryota; kingdom Metazoa; phylum Arthropoda; class Insecta; order Lepidoptera; family Crambidae; genus Pyrausta; species Pyrausta despicata. The sequence goes on along the minus strand of OY992855.1, from coordinate 11,625,476 downwards.
AATTAACATTACCGAAAAATGTGTTGTTCACCAATGCAAAAGAATAAATTTGGACAGAGAACTTTTTATTTTTATATACCTTTAAAATGTCCTCTAGCTAAGAAACTTATAATGATGTTTCATCAGTCAAGTCTCTAGTGTGACCCAAAGTTCTTATCGTTACTAATTATAAGGAGGTCAGTGGGAGTGATCCGGCCCCCGGCAAATGGTTAAAGCAATCTTAATCACCTTACTAAGAGCTTGACTCTGTGAGAAAATGCTGGTGCTGGTGTATAATAAATAATGTATTGATAACAACAGTAAGGTAATAATAACAATGCTATGCTATAGTTCTGGCTAGACCCTTCGACCAAAAGCGCAGCGTAGGACGTCCACCGACAAGATGGACAGACGACCTTGTAAAGATCACACTGGATGCGGACCGCTTGTGGATGCGGCTGGATGTGGAAAACAATGGGAAGGCCTATGTTCAGCAGTGGACGTCCTTTGGCTGATAATGATGATGATGATGATGAACAATGCGATACAAACTAGCCGTTTCGTCGAAATACTAATTTTGCAATGTGTCTGACGCATGAATTTTACATTTTGCAAAATCTCGAGGATATCCGGAGAAAGTTAAATCTGTGCTATCAGACGCTAGTAATTTATTTCTATGCCACATTTCCCAAGGTTACTAAAACACAATTTTTCTTGTATGTGACAAAAATTTGCATTAGACAGTTTTAATGTTTTATAGGTAAATTCTATTCTATGTTTAGGTAGGTAGGTGTGTTTGGTTCGGATTCAGTTGGGTTGGTAGGTACTTAAATATGTAGTTATGAATGAATGAATGAAACATTTTATTTCAGAAACAATTTCCATACATTCTTAACCTAAAACTAACTATAAAGAGATAAAATAAAACACTTAAAAACACTTTAAAAACAGTCCGAAACCAATCCCAGCTTCAAGCTCTAGCTAGGATTGGACCGAACGTGGATTGATGCCCAGTAAGCGGTGATAGGGCTGTATATGTTATTTATAACTTATTTAACTTTAGCCTGGCAACTTACCTAGTCATTAAATTTTATGGTACGCCGACTAGGTATATGAGTAGTTTACCATAAAGATCTAACAATAACGAAAAAGTGATCTAACATCATAATACACGAGGAATATTTGGCAGTTAAACATTAGGGTAATTAATCTAAATTATGTGCTAATCTGACGCAGTCTAGCAAAATTTTCACGTGCTCTATGCCGCAGTTTATGCAAAAAACATCACGCGGATGAAGAATACAAACAAACAATATAAAATGTTGTTTCAATTTCACGTGGTCCACCAGTGTTGACTGCTTTGTTTCGTACTACTGCAGAGTGAGTAGGCAAACAAAGGTTAGGGTTGCCGATAAGACTTAATGTCGGAAATTATGCCTGACTAAGAGACGTCACATTCCTTTATTCATGATAATGGAATGTGTCGTTTGACTATATGAAATTACTTCTTAGGCATCCTTCTTTTGACTTTTAAGAAAACGTATGTGTATACGTTATTAGATTAAGCATGCTGTGTTCGTCTGTAAATCTGTAGAACAATTATCATGAAGCCGTATCAGTTGTAACATAAGGAAGCATTATTGTATCAACAGTTGACAAACCATGAAAATAAAAAATATTTCCAAGCATGTCAAATTGTATAAAGGCCTATTGAAAACTATTTATAAAGCTTTGCTTGCACGAGGACCACGATGACGGCCAACCAAGAAACCATTTGGAGACCACCCATGCTGCGTGTAGCCTGCAAAGATGGCTCTTGGTGGAAAACCAAATATTTATCCGAGAGCAGCAGCAGATAATATCATGTTACAATTCGAATCAATAGAGTTTTCTAATTAAGTGAAAGTTCTTAAGACATAGGTACTATCCTGCTGATTTATTACTATTGCAAGGAATTACGCAGAATCGAGAGTTAGGTACAATGGCACGCCATCAGGCTACCCATTTTTGTTGCAAAATCGCCTGTATCACATCGCATAAGATACCGCAGTGTTGACCGTGACATGCTAGCCATCGTACATATAGCCGAAGGAATTTAGAAATCATAATGTAGCTGGTATCGACTGTGTTTTGTATTTCAATGTTCTTAAAGCAATAAAATAATCTTTTGGAGGCGTATTTTTTTCATCTTTATTTTGGATAGCAAACAACTACATACTATATCGTGGTACAATAATGTTAATTTAGGTTTATGTTATTATTAAGAAATATGCAGTCAACACACTATCCACATATTATAACAAATACAAATTAAAAAAAAAATGTTTTTAGGTACTTCAAAGATATTGACAACCCTAGCCATGATGCGGGTGACACCGGCGCCACGTTAAGGTTTCTGCAACCGCAAACACTCAAACGGGGTCACTCGGATATGTTTCTTATCTTCATACTAGCTGTGCCCGCGACTTCGTCCGCGTAGAATAGTTATTTTGGGTATAGACATAATGTACTGTCGCAGACATATTTTTTGGGTCATTTCAAGAGAAATAACTCTTTCATACATATATTTTTGATGTCTTGAACCGTTTTCGCAGAGCACGCAACGAAAAGATCACACTCAAGGATGAATAATGTTCCCAGTTTTTTTTACATTTTCCACTATTTCTTCGCTACTAATAGTTGCAGTGTGATGTTATATAGCCCAAATCCTTCCTCGATAAATGGTCTATTCAACACATAAATATTTTTACAATTCGAACCAGCAGTAGTTAGTTCTTGCAGTAGCAGTTGTTCCTGAGATTAGCGCGTTCAAACAAACAAACAAACTCTTCAGCTTTAAAATATTAATATACGAGTATCTACATTTAGTACCTACGAGCACTCAGAGGCGAGTACGGCCTAACGTTATAGTATTTTTGGTCTAACCAGCGCGAATCCTTAAATTAAACGGTCAAGTGCAGAAGAGAGACAGGTATAGCAATATCCGTAAATATGGACAACAGCTTAGAGAGCAGGGCCACTGATCCCATGTTAGGTAGCTGAAGTTCTTGTTTTATGGAAAACAGTAACAACGAAACACTTAGAAGCGTGGAAAGTGGAAATAAGTAGATCATTCATTTTCGCCGTGGTGTCTGGGAATCGAATCCGGGGCTTCAGAGATGGCGAGGCGAGCACCTTGACATTTAAGGTGTAGGAATCACATAGATTCATCCATCAAACATTTTCCTTCTCCGTATTAGTAAGTCAATATGCTGAGCAGATGAACTCGCGTCATTTGGTAATGTAATATCCTGTGTGACGTCACAGCCGACCACATCGTGTCGAATTTAATGACGATCTTTACCAGATTGATAAATCATCAGGAAAAGCATCGAGGAGATATCCGATAACCTGTTAAAACTAGAATTTTAAACATTTTTCTCTTAATCTTACATTTCAAGTTGAGTACTTTTTAATTTTCTAACAAGTTAATTTGCTTACTTGTGTAATAAAATAAGTATTAATGTATTTATGAGGAAATAATAAAAAACGATGTTTTATTGAATTTTATTGATGTGAATGTGAAGTATTACGCTTTGTTGTTGACGACAACTAAACAACAGGAAAATAAATATCATTGGAAGTTATGTAACACAACCATAATATTACACAAAAGTTTTTATTTTTCAATTTCTTGATACTAATATTTCCCGATTCTGTCATTCCGTGTTGATTCCATTGGACATCATTATGACTCATACTGTCATAATAAGCATTGAACTTGCTTAGGATGGTAAGTAGTACTTTGGGTAGGGACTATCATTCAATTTTATTTGTCTACTGATACTAGTACCTACATGTTAAAAAAAACTACGTACTAGACGATGTTCAAACCAATTTTCGGTGGAAGTTTAGACGGTAATGTACATCACATCATATATTTTTTAATTTTTTCATTCTCTAAGTTTTATTTTAACACTTTGTAAGTGGCTCTCGCGCCAACTATTCAGTTCAGAAAAAAAAATGTAAGAAACCTAAATATCATTTATTAAGTTAGGTCTTACCTATCCATAGACACGTATGGGTTTGATGAAGAAGTGAGTATCAGTTTCACGGGGCACCCGAAATTTTTTCCTGTAGTTGTGTAAAATCTCAATGCAGTTTACAGAATACATCTACTTACCAAGTTTCAACAGTATAGCCCTTATAGTTTCGGGGAAAAGTAGCTGTTACATACGGACGGATAGACAGACAGACATGACGAATCAATACGGGTTTCGTTTTTCGGCTTTTGGATACGGAACCCTAAAAACATAAGTTAAGGCAGTGTTGTTATACAGTGAATAGTAGATAAGAGTACATCCGTTTAGTTTCTGTACATATCAGTAGAACTGTTTATTTTAAATCTCCTATTTTTTTTTATTTTGCCCATCCTGCCTTATTCATTTTACTGCGGTTGGATTTTAGCACACCAAGAACTTACGATAAATACATCCAGTTTCCTTAACAAACAATGTACGCAATAGCCTGCTTACGACTAGCCAAAACTTAACATCACAAAAAAAAAAAACGCAATTAGTTCCTCATAACCATAACATCATCGAATTGACGTCACTATCACAAAACTACGCTTTGACATCTACAAGTATAAAGGTATGATTTACCGATGGTTTGTCCAATGAATGTGTTTATTGATTCATTTTCATTAGCTACTTATGAATGTAAAAAACATACCTAATAGATGTCTATTGTGTTGCCTTCTTACCTACTAAATCATACTGTTATGGAACAAAATGGTTGCTTGCGTAGTAGTGCCCATAGTGCTGTACAGCTAATTAATTAATTAGTATCGATTTTTATTTAGCCTTATTATTTCTCCATTACTCGCTTAATTCCTTTATGACTTAAATCATATTTTTGAATGGGTAAGGACGGAGCATTCTTCAAAAGAATGAAAAAATGGCTTCTTGTGAAAGCGTTTTATCTCGCTCGCATAGCATAGCACAGCTACACACACGGATCTTTCACAATGAAGAGAACAAGAGAGAGAACTTAGGTACACAATGTCGATTTTAGAGGAATGTAGAGAAAAAAAATGCTTTTAATACCTATCTAGAACATAATATTAATATGTACTATTCACGTGATGGATGTGCTCGTGATTTAATTTTATGGTAATCAATGTAACAAGCATGTTGTTCTGCTCTTAAGTTCCTGACAGAGACATTATTCGTCAACCTATGTATGTTTGTAACACGTGTAAAGTAAGTATTATCATATTAAATAATAATATTCATAAAATCACGTTTTATTTACCCAGTAGCTAGGTACGTACAACTTTATGACGCTTTAAAAAACATGGGCAAACAGTTTCTGAACCAGACAGGTTGGATTTTATCGATAAGGCGTTATTGAGTAATATCGATATAATCTGAATCACCAAAACAGCTTTGTGGTGTGACTCTGACGACGGCATGGGCGAACTAATTGGCTTTGCCTCCATAACACCACAGATGGCGTCACAGTGACGTGGGGTCTCGTCGTGCCGACTTGAAACCAATGGAAGGTTAATGGATTGATTGGATTTCTTAGATTTATAAAAAAAAAATTGTTTACCTACAGTCGATTACTCACACTTTGCGAAGGTAATACCTATCCACGAGCTCTTAAATTGATCTAAAGCACGTGCGTAAAATGAAGTAATGCCCTACAATGCACCTATTTGCTATTAGATAAAATCATGTTACCCAAATCATAAACAAACAGAAAAATATAACTTACATCTTACAAATACATTACATACATTACAAATACTTTGGCGACATCTACCCGCAACAAACAGAACACTTTTCATAAAATTAGTCGATTCGTTATTTGTTCGCGTCATCTAACATCCAGAGGTGAGTATTATGTCATGAAACGCCATCTAGCGACGTTTTACCAAACTACTTAGTTTGATACTACAAGTTGCAAATTAGTTTCTGTATGCTACAGTAGATGGCGCAAAACATGCGTGGCACTATGCCCACAATGCCGTCTGTTACAAAATGCTTGAATTAAATACTTGTTAGTTTATTTGTGGTTCAATTTCACGCTTCAAGCGTCACAGTACGGAAATTTGACCATAGATGTCAGTAGCACATTCCATTACTGTGGAGTGGAAACTAATAAAAAAACATGGTAGAAACGTAATCAAAATAACAATTAAGCATTTCGGCTTACCGGTATCGTTGAGCAGCACATTGATATCCGTCGTCGACCCATCGGCCGACATCGCTGTAACAAACAGAAAGTAATTTTCAGTCTGAAATTCAAAAAAAGAAAAGTAGGTGCAAATGACATAGTATCTATTGTTTAGTAATCAGGGACACCCAGTTGTAGTTTTTAAAACTTTCTTTGGTGTTTGTATTGTGAATATTTCTAAGGGTTTCTGGGGGTGTTAACTAATAGGCGGTTTTGGTCTTATGTTTTTATTTTATTTATTCAAGGAATAACAAACAGATATACATTACATGTTGGGTACAGACAGAGGTGAGTTTATATTTAGTTATTTAACGTATAACCCACTACGTTATTCACAGATTGGGCAAAAGTATTTACTACCAATGTTGAAACACTTGTAAAAAATAACTAGCCAGTTACATAGTGGCCTACAAGGCTTGAATAGACACGAATGTTTAGCGGGTGGTGACTTTTTGATAAAGTACTTTATTCACAAATTAGTAGTCTATTTTTAAAACTTTTTTACAGTAGTTAAGACCTTTCTTGGCTTCATTCAAAGATCTTGTAAACGCCACTAAACAATAATCATTATTATATAATTTGTATAACATTTCTGTAACCACGATGGCCGCCGACCAACCGTGACGGTCACCGATATAATGTTTATAACGTCTACGTTCATTGAATTTTTGCTCTTATTTTTAGAATACGGACCAAAAGGCCGAGCAACGGATCCTATTTCCATGCTTCTGCTGGTTGTCACCGTCTGTCTATATGATAACCAGCTAAGAATAAAAGTAATAATTAATGCGACAAAGCACTATGATGTGCAAAGCCATCGTAACAATTACCTACAGGAAAGTGCAGAGCACTTTGTACAAGTTCGAATCGAGTTGTTATATGCGATAAATAACATTACAAATTATATGAAATATGCCTGCGCAAATATAGGTCAGTCTTTTAAAGAATCAAAATAGATAAGCGTATAAGGTCGTGCATTCCATATAGGCAGCTAAGCAGTGCCTACCTCATCATTACGCCCATTTATAGCGTATTAAACTGTGACTTGCAAAGTCACTGGACCTGTGGTTGACTGGTAGAAAATGCCTCCGGAATGAAGTTCGCCATAGTACACAAGTTTATGCAGAAGTTTTAAAATGAATATACTGTAGAAAGTTTGGACGCCTAAAGTATCTCGCATAGCAATGTACCATAGATTCATGTCTTTGCTTGTGAACTTCTTAAGAATCTATCTTTCATTGCACTTTTAGAAATGTCATTCCGGTTGTATCATTTAATTCAAAATATAAAGTGTTATTAAACTTAATTCCTTTGTCTTGACTTTATCAGGTTCAAGGCCAAGTAGGAGAACCTACTTTAAACTAGAAAGTAGAGATATAATAATACAATTACAGCACTGCGATGCTTCTCAATAGTTGAATGTTCTTAGTACCTACATCGACTTGCCGATTTATAATACCTTACATTGTGTATTTGAGGTAAGTATTTGTTATTTAGAAAGGTAATAATTACCTTCCATAGTGGCTGTATCAATTCATGCAAGTAAAGCAGAGAACCCAGTTAAAAATACAGACAAATAATAATCATAATCAGAATCATTTATTACTTCATAAACATAGGTACATACAGAGGTTGTGGGTTGTTTAAAATTCCGGTAAAATAAAAGTATAGTATAGTATAGTATTCATAAAAGTTGTACATTTGAGGCGGACTTATTGTTTAAGACTTACGGGCTACAAGCTGCATAAGTCTTATACTTAGACATAATTTTCAGCAAAAAAGCATATAACTTGCTTAGCCTCTATATTTGAATACCGACTACCAAGCTTAAAATCGTTGTACTGGCAATCAGGACCATCCTTTGAATTTCCTGTGCAAAGTTACAACGTAACTCTATAATTATGTATTGTTTTGTAACCGTTACATAATTAGCGTTTATCTTAGCCGATGATTGATCATTTGTGTATACTCGCGGCATGTAGGCGAGCCAAGGCTGACGGTCTATTTTTGTCGTGTCATATCGTAATTCATAGGAAAATATGATGATTCCGTCCATTATTATCATGTTACCTGTTCCGCATACAAGTATTCATATTATCTTGATCATCATTTTCCTTTGATATTTTTTTTATTTTGGAATATACCGGCCGCGTAATTTTTTACGGATTAAACTCACATGCTTAGGTTCGGAATAACAAAGATTCAAAATTCATTTAACTGTGCATTCTAAGTAGGGTGCTAGGATTTAGATCGATGAATATATATCATGCATGATATATATCGTATTTTTTCGAAAAATCCAATATTTTCGCACTCTGATTCTAAGTATGATAAAAGGAGGTCTTCTTCTATGATGTTACATCTAGAACTTATAACTAAAAACTGTCTTAGTGAGTGTTGCTTTCTGCGTAAATTGGTAACATTCAAATATTTTTTTCAAATAGGTTTCATGAATAAGACTTTTTTTTAAATAAGTAAGAAATCAAAAATCAAACACGATGCCGACAGCCGACTGTGCCTGAAATGGCATGGCTGTAATTTCTTTGTGATTTATTGTGCTCTCCGTTTCATTACGCTGTGTAAATCATTGGCCAATATACATATGTATATGACAGACGATAACAACAATGGAAGACAATGCGATAGCTAACAATCATAAATAGGAGAATGATACTGCGCAGGTTAAGAAAGCACTGTATTTATTAGTAGGTAGCTCAAATATTGCACCATGTGTAACAGTCATATTGGAAAATGGAGTGGTTTTTTTAAATGCAGTTTTCCGACGGTAAGTGTTTTTTTTCTACTTGTCTGAAATTATTATTAACGTTAAAATAAGCATTGTGATATAATCGTGTTTGATAATTTAATCAAATGATTATCAATACTTCTATATAAACTAATAATTTTTGGATGAAAAGTTCACAATTTCACATGTACCTACAGTGGTTCTTGGCGGTGGACATAGGATATTTTTGATTCTAAAGCGTTAATCCGCTGGAGGTAAGCTAGTTTATATTATAATACATTTTAATATTTACAAGATAGCTTACCGGTAAGTACTTAGCTGTCCCGTTAGTTTAACTTCAGCATATAGCGACTTATAAATTTTCTTTTGTTGCTATAGCTATTACCTCATAATAACTCAGAGTGATCGTTCTAAATACAGATCAATCCGTCTGCGTCCAATAATTCAGCCTCAATATTAGCTCTTACTCAATCTACAGAAAGATGCAACCGCGATGATGTCATTTCACACAATGTGCAATATTCCTATACGAGATAGAAGAAAGAATGGCCAATTGTCGCAGCTGCACGTTGCTCCATAACTTATGATGAAAGGGTAAAGTACCTTGTTAGGGCTGCTACGTCGAAAAAACTATATATATTTACTAGTTTATAGCATAGTATCAACCTGTTCATGTCAGAGGCATACAAATTCGAGAGAGCGCATTAAGATATTAAATAATAGAAACCACTCGAATCCAAACAATCAGGTCAATTTGTCTATTTGGACGGCTATTTTCAGAATTAGCCGTCATTTTGCTCTTCTGATAATAATAAATAAATAAAATACTTAATAATTGTACTTATTATATTTTTTCTTATTTCTCGAAAACTGATCGTGGTTCAGATTCCACTTTTTTGTATGTAACAATATCAATGTTAATATAATTTGCGGTTGGCGAACGATTGGTCTCTGTGATTTAGTGGAACATAAGAAGTTAATCTTAGAAACTACATAGTTTGTAATCAATCAGTTATCTCCTTGGCATAACATAAGAAGACGTTAATACAAGATCGTCGATATTTGATAACATCAAAATTTAAACACAAAATACGTAGCAATACGTAGCACTCGGTTGTGTTACAGAATTTAGGAAAGTGTTGAAATTATTGAAACAAGAAGTCTGAAAAAATTTATGTGTAGAGATTTACATTCTCACTTTTCGCGTTCGTAGTAAGTTTATTCAAAAAGAGTACAACGCAGTCGTTTGTGGTAAGAAACTATTAAAAATGAGACTAAATGAAAAACACGGTCCGAGCCAAATTACCAGTAGGTATCAAAATAGATCTACAATCGGACTCTCAAAATAAGAAGAGTTGATTATAAGACTATTTAAGCGATAAACAACTTGTAGCATCTCGAAATAGGCCATAAAAGTAATCAAATCTTTATCCTCAACTTGAATTTTGACCTTGAACTTTGTGAGGTATGAAAAAGATTTATTTCTCAATTTATTGCACAGTTCTGGGTTTTTAACACGCTTTTATTAGATCGGGGTGTATGTATGAATGTATGTAACGGAATTTTTGAGCTGAATTTTCACCAACTTCCACAAATCGGATAAATTTGAAACTTTGCACACGTATTAAGTACCGCTGACAATGCATTAATTTGATAAGAGTTTTCCATTATCTTTATTAACTAAAAAATACAATTAAATAATAGTTTAAAAAACTAAAAAAAAACAAGCTTTTACACCCCGATCTACTCGTAATAAGGTTGCTTTCGTTAAGTTTATCCAAAGAGCTTTAAAAGTGTGACACCTACCTTTCTTCTATTAGCAATAACACTCACAAGTTGACAAAAAAAATCTTATCGCAAACGTATAATAAAATATAATGTTAATTTAACAATAAGAATGGGACATTTGCTTCATTAATGTAAATAGGCGTGTCAACAAAGTGTTAGAGTTGATAACATAAATATTTAACTAGACTTGAGTAACTTCAATAAATGATATCTCGTTAATTACATTACGGATTAGCACAGATTTAAGACGCATTGTTTTCCTCATATTACAGAGTTGAATAAACTGGAAAATGTGATCTGATTCGTTAATATGTTTAGCGTATTTATCGAGAAAATTGTAGAGTGGTTTATTGTTTGATTTAATGCATCATTTTTTACGGAACACGACGCATCACCTTCATAAATATCTCAGTTTGAATTTTCAAACCTTTGTTATTAAACAAAAACAGATCACAAATACAAATATCATTTGCTGAACACTGAAAAAAGGCCTACCTCATGACTAACAGGTTGAGCGGTTCTTCATTTATATCCAACTAGTGGCCCCCCGTGACTTCGTCCGCGTGGAATCCCTTTGTTTTCGAAAGCGCGGTCGAACGGGATAAAAAGTCAGCATATCGTATGTCCATTCCCTGGCTCTAAGCTACCTCTCCACCAATTTTCAGCCAAATCGGTTAATCCGATCGTGAGTTATAAATAGTGGAACTAACACCACTTGGGATTTAGAGGAGGCCTTTGTCGAAAGACAGACCACAAATTAAATAGTTAATATATATATTGTATGAAATAATATGTAATGTAACATGTTTATTTATTTATTTACTTAAGCTTTATTGCACAATTAAACTTTGTACAAAAGTTGGACTTTCTAGGGCATACCATGTTGGTTGCAATACAGGCTTTAAATATTATATTTATATATTATATTTACCTACTCAGATTTAGAATTAGACACATTGTAAATATAAAAACAATCAATAATATCCTTTATCACTATTATCATGCTGTACCATAACCATAAATAGTACAAAACGAATCAATCACAATCGGAAGCGCTCGCGCAGAGGCCGCTCATCTGTATTCTTTGCTCGCAACCCGCCCTAATAAGGGAGGTCGGCCATTGTTCGTGAACTTTACGACGTGCGGTTAAACCATCCATGGCTGGATATGACGGCGAGTGATCTTCAATACACATCACCTAGTCTTTAAGCTTGTGTTTGTAGTTTAGCTATCTAAGTCACTAACAAGATTGCGAGCAATGCCTATCGAGACCCGAAAATACAGACGAAACGTCACAAAGTAGTGTGCAGCTTCAGAATATATTTTTTAAACATTTACGGGCTTCATAATAACACACGTTGATCGTGATTCAGGCTGAATTGTCAAAACTATACAAAACTTTTGTTCTGTTAGAGCGGCTGTCGTGGCAGGTTGTGTAGCCTGATCCAAATGCCAATGGTCCAAGCCGACGTCACGATCTGTTAAAGTAGCCATAACAATGACAGGTCAAATCTTCTCTTCTTTCACGTACTTTCGGTGATGTACGGGTCAAGGTAATTATTTTGTTTGAACACTTTGCATAGGGAGCTAATAGTCCATATTTTACTATTACATCGTATTTCCTCAAAGCATTTCATCTTATTCATATTATGTATTTTGTATTTTCAGGAAGACAACCGGATTCAGCATTCGACTAGAGAATCTCATACAAAAGAGTTCAACGCGTTAGAGGGGATCAGATTTCAGGACAGGAAATGGTAAACTATGGCTAGCACATTCGCACTAGTCTATACATATAATAAGACTGTAAAAGATCGATTTCTGTACATTGAAGATTTTTATGAAAAATTGTTACAGGGGGTCTTATTTACCGTAATAGAAGCCAAAACAACAATTTTTAAAATTTTTGTCTGTCTGTCTGTCTGTCTGTCTGTCTGTCTGTCTGTTTGTCCGGGCTAATCTCAGAATCTACTGGACCGATTTTGACGGGACTTTTTTTATTTGACTCAGTATCACCTGGAGAGTAAACTGGGATATAAATAATCACGCCGATGAACTTAGGGGGCAGACAGGAAATTGAATCTCAGAATCTACTAAACCGATTTTAATGGGACTTTTTTTTATTTGACTCAACATTACTTGGAAGGTAAAGAAGGATAGAAATAAAACGGTTTTAGATACCAAAATATATATGAAAGAATTATTCCTCTTAAAATGACCTTAAAAAAAATGTCTGCGACAGTATATGTCTATGCCCAAAATAGTTTGGCAGAATAGTGCAAATAAATTGCGGTATATACATTTGAAAAATAAACTTAAAAAAAAAACTATTCCACGCGTACGAAGTCGCGGGCACAGCTAGTATAATAATAACTTACAAGCTTTCAAAGTCAAATCATATACCTAGTTTAAACGAATTCTAGTTGTTGCTGGATTTTTCCTGCTATCCTTCGAGGAGATAGTGAATCGAAATGTTTTTTACGTACAAAACGTCTAGTGCCCCATCCATATGACTAGCCTAAATAAATTTTATTTAGTTTCGGAAGTAGCATTAAAATTGTGACAGTCTTCGACCTTGCAATTGTACGGGAAGTGACTTTGTTTTATCCAAATATTGGTATAATTTTAGAAAGTCCGATGACAAAATAAGGAATCGCCGAGGTAACTTTACGATAAGAAATATTAACTCTCATATTCGGATGTTGAAGTCTTACTACCTGGCAGGAAATCAATAGCGTCAAAATAAAGAAGCGAATCGTAAAAAACAATTAAAAAAAAACTGACACCCATGTTAAGCATCTTGCGCGTTTGATCATGATTATAATAAGATTATTTACCGTGAATTTAGCGTTAAAAAGCCGTATCAATTGTGATATGCTTTTTAACTCTAAATACATTACGAACATTTATTTCACAGCTAAACAATTGTTTGCCAAAGTTTTCAAATCTTTTGGACTGTGAAGTAGAAATTTCGTAATTACATACATATTTAGTAATCTATTGCGTAAAACATTGTCAATGTACAGAAAAATGGGCCAAAAGAAAAATTTAATTTCTCTCATTTGAAAACTGCTTAGTTGTCAAAACTTTGTAATATAGTTCAAGAAGAAAGTTAGCGTAAAGTTTGTTAATTTATAAGAAATGTTTTTAGCACTTTTGTGGAAAATTGTGACATCTTTACATTTAAGTGAACTGACATAATATTCAAAACGAGCTTAATAAATTTTTATGGCAAGGGCGAAATGTGCAGGTTGGTGCAGGTATACTCATTGTAGTTTATTTTTGTCGTACATAGGTACCCACGTCAGTAATTGGCTATAGAACAAACTACTAACGCACTTACCTACACATGGAGTAAAACGGTATTTTCAGCACGTGTATTATCCATAAATAAGTATAAATGTTAAGAACGTCAGAGATAATAAATACTCGTACAACGTTAACTATTCAAGTCACGTATTTAATTAAATGGTTTACCATTAGTCCATTACATAATAACGTCTAACCTAACAATTAACCATTAAACCCTCAGACTTCTGTACACTACGCCGCAACTGCACCGCATTTTTGTGTATAAGAAGGAAAACCGCGCCTGAGCCGTGTGTTCCATTTTGATGCTGAGTTAGCACGATATTGACTGTTAACACGTCTGCATGTCATTTAACGATAAATTTACCTTTTTTTATAGCTTAAGGTTTCGAATTTTTCATTTAAAATTACACATGACTCATGCCACGTTTACCTTATTCTTCTTATGTTTGCAATATTTACTTGTCTTATCCCATATCACCTTTCCCTCTCTTGCACTAAGTTAATTAATAACTTAAGATGAGATAAGTTATTTATTTGGCACGAATACAATACACAACTAAAATCATTAAAATGAATACATACAAGAACACATAAAGAAAAAAATTATGAAATAAAACATATTAAGTAAAATAGCAGGCAAAACTTAAGATCGAACTTAAGATTTTTTTATTTTACTTCCAGGCATATTTGAACATTACCGCAAGAGCATTGTTTTTGACGATCGTGCAGTGTACACAAAGTAGACTGACCAAGACTGACGGACGGAGCGGTGTCGCTGCGGTGTCGGTGCGACGGCGGTGCGGCGCGGCGGTGCGGCTCAGGGGCGGTTTTCATTCGTATACACAAACATGCGGTGCGGCGCCGGTGCAGTTGCGGCGTAGTTTACACGAAGCCTAACAAGTATTTTTTTCCGCATTTTCATATCTACAGTTTTATGTGCTAAATGCTAATGGTGTCCATGTGTGGTGTTATTACAATATTAACTGTCAAGAGACTCCTCATCAAGAGACAACTTTGAGAACGATACTTATGTAGTTTTCCGGATTAATACAGAAAGTCTAAAGACTGCACACAAAAAATAGGAAAAATATATATTATTGAGGTGTTTAAATTATCTTAGATCGAAGTATTTACTCTTATGTGGTCAGTAATGGTCAACTTGAAAGGTACCTAATGGTGCCTTGTAAGTTTTTAAACTCATCCTAAACATTGTACCTATTTAAGTTTTCAAAAGATCAATATTCTTGACGTCAGACAGCTTATTACAAATAATTGTTAATTTTACTTTACGGAAATGCCTTACATGCAAACACAGTAGATTATTCGTGGAACTCTACTAGAGTATGGTTTAAAGTGTCCAACACGATCATTATTTATGCATTCTGGTTTTCGAGATATTTGCAAATATACACATTCAGTTGGACATATATTTCCTTGTTCAATTTTGCTTCATACATACAGCAATTGAATATGTAGTTAACCTCATGTTACCTAGTTTCGGATGGGAAAACCAACGAAATCAAATATTAAACGGTAATAAAACAATATTAAACGGTAAACGTAAGTTCGAGTAGAGGATATAACATGATTCTGTCGTGTGTCAATACCTCCAATCCTCCAATATGTAAAATTAAAGAGATAGATTGTCATCCAGTAAATAAAGGGATTAACTCTTCAAAAGCTTCAACATACACACTAAGAAGGAGTTTAGCATTTAAGCGTGTTTTTTCATTTTGTATTTGTTTTGTTTTGTCTCGGAAATTTTATTTAAAACAAAAAAATTCAGTAATTATATTTTTCCAATTTACTTAAAGATTTGGAGGTCATACGAAAGTATAACTCTATTCATATCCCTGAATAGGCCATACTGAATCCTTTTTGTAGGGCTTAATTTCTCAGATTTGATGTAGTTTGCAAATGGTTTTCAATCGCCATTGCTGCTACTTTATTAATTTATACTACTTTAAGAAGGTATGTGGAGTGGTGATGATGACACCGTTTGTTCATAACTTAGTATCTACACATATGGCTTCGTAGCTAAAAAAACCAAATGGTTAGCTTGGCGGTTCTTTTCAAGCTATGGACACTCGTACTTGGTTAATGATCAGATAGGAGTATCTAATGGGATTGTACGATGTCGATCTTACTTATGTAACGGAAAACTGGTTTATGTGTACCAATACCGACGGGACACGAAACCAATTAGAGATATAGATTCGCAAGAAAATTACGCATAGCTATCTATGCCATTTCCATTGAGTACTGTGTAGTGTAAAGTATATTTAACATGCTACATATATTTGCCTTAAAAGTAATTTAAAATACATAGTTTAATATTAGTGTGAGTTATCAAAATATACTTTTTTTTAGTTTTTAAATATAACGTTGTCTTTGTAACCCTTTCTCAAGCAACAGAGAGAGTGCTGAGGCCTTTTAACACTAAGCGTGGATTCGACCAAGGTTTAAGAGTTAAAAAAGAGACACTCGACTTTTAACTCCTAAACCTGTTTCGGCAAATGTAAATAACGTGATCTTAACGGCAACTGAAAACTGACGATTCCGCTGTAAAATCGCAAGGGAATTGTAAAAATACGCGAGACACACATGTGATATTCAAACATTTTAAATAAAATGACTTTGGTAGATACCTGATATCGAAACAATGAGGCTTGACGACGAAAAATATGCTGTAGGTATCAGGAATAAGTTATTGCACAAATATTTATTTACAAATGATAATTTCATCACTGATACTCTTTTAATTATAACGTATAAGTATTGCGTCTGTTCGACAGGTTTCTCGGTTTTATTTCTGTAACAGTTCTAAGTTCTGATTTATATTCTGAATTAAATTGCACGTGAATATAAATAGGATACTGGTTTTGGACACGTGTAAAAAATTAAACCTGTTAGGCATCATTCGAATTCAGATTTTGGTTAGCAACTGGCTTATCTTCGACTAAGGAATATTGCCTCTGTTTAAGTAACATATATCTTAAAATTAGACCATAACCGTTAAAATAATGCAAACCTCAGTGTTACAGACAAAAAAACTTACAATATGGCGCACTGCTTTTGTCTTGGTCAAGCACTTTGCCTAAATGCATCAGTCAATAACCTCCAAAATAACAATGCCAGTAATACTTTGCAGAAAATAAAATAGGTATTTTACGAGTTTATTAGCATTGTACACATGTCGTTCTAATGACCTTGAATTTGCATTTTTGTCCTGATGAGTTCGTGAACCAGTTGGGTGAATTCCGTCGCGAATTATTAGGAATTTAGGTAAGAGTCATTACAAACAGCAAAACTAAAGTGCTATAAAGAAGCTTAACTGTAATAACGGTAATGTATCATTTTCATTTATGAGCAAAGTTAATTCATAAATACCATATTTAAAAGTTTTGGCACCGAAAAATATATTCTAGAAAATGTAATCAACTGTTGAATGGTTATTTCTTATCTTATCAACGAATTTGTGACATCAAAATAGAGCAGTCGGGTAAACTACTTTCATTTTATCAGTTTCAAACATTGTGTCGCTATCTATGAAGTGTGTACGGAATGTCTATGACATTGCATGTTGATATCAAACATTCTAAAGGAGATCGCTACAAACCCAAATACTAAAACCCCAGTAAATATAAGTCTTTAATTCAACGAAACCCCAGGGGGTAGGACGAAAATCCATACTAATATTAAAATAACTCTGTCTGTCTGTCTGTTACTCAATCACGCCTAAAATACTGAACCAATTTGCTTGAAATAGGATAAGGAGATAGTTTGAGACTTAAGAAAGTACAGTTACTTTTGACCGCGGGAAAAAAAACGCATTCTCATGGGAAAAAATACTCTCCGTGGAATCTGATCGCTTTCACTCCGAAATTACCAAAGATTTGAATTATATTTGGATAAAATTGTTATTACGTGAATACACCGCAATCTAAATAAAACAACCTAATGCGGACGAAGTCGCGGGTAAAAGCTAGTACGCATATTTTGAATGTACCTCTAACGTGCCTGTGTGCCTATTCAAACTGTATACAAGTAGTTTTTGTCAAAGCTGGTGTTTTTAGCCATCGCCTTTACAATTCATACATACATTTCAGATCGTTTTTCGGTTGATTCTCAAATATTAACATACATTTTGTAAAATGGGCGTTACCATTTCTGACACTTGGACTGTTTTATTCATTGTTATGCCAATACAACGGAAAAATTAATTTCTGTGAAGATACATGACATGAGGCAAAAAAGAATTTCTATGAAATCCAACATGTGAAGAAGAATCGTTACTTTGGTTTACTTTTGTATCATGATTTACCTAACTCTATACATATATTTTCACAACACACAATAAAATAATAAAAGATATGCGAGTACTTTGGTATACTAAGTTTTAATCAAAAGAAAAATATTGACTTCACTTAAGATAAAGCAAGGTTCACTTATATAACATACCACGACTTATTATCTAATTCTACAAGATCTTAATTATCTTAGTGATGCTTACACAATTACTTGTGACGTCAAAGTTCGTAATCCAAGCCATATAAAATACAATTTTCATATTAAATTCTGCAATTTCAAAGACGTGGATGTTGTTAAAAATGTGATCAAGTGTAAAGGCTAGCAATTCATGTCTGCAAGAGACTTACGAGATATTGTGGTGTACCTACCTACGTAAATTGGTTTGTTTCGTTGTCATAGCACAGTGCTTCGGATGACTTGCAAATGCATGATTCCTATTTGTAACAACAGAGAAACTCACACATAGTTTAGGTAAAAGTTTTAACCACCCTGTTAGTACCTTCGGCAAATTATATAAATAATAATAATAATAATAAATCTTTATTTTCTCATCACAAACACATTTACAGTTGGACAACAATTGAGATACAATTAAATGAAATGTTTGTGTGAGACTGGTGCCTATGCTAGGTATAAAATACCTGTGTTACAGGTTAATAAAAAGCGGACTGTAATTTAAGGTGTTGTATTATCGCCCTATGGTTACAATTTTCTTAATCGCGCGATAATGTAAGCGACCGGCGACGGCGATCGGTGCGTATGGGCAAGTGGCGAACGTTCGGCTCGGGCGCTCGTGCTGGGGTCGTGATGACGTCGCGAGATGACGTAGTTGCTCGGTCGGCGGACTGCGCTCCCCTCCCGCTGCCGCGCGGGTCGATGCTGATGTTGTCCGAACAACCCTTTTTCGACGGGGGTTAAAAAAAAACGATTATTAAACTCAACTGCAAAGGCTCGATACACATACGTCCATATGAACAAACAAAAAGTTCCTCGCTGCATGCGGCGAGCCTGAGCCCGATAGGACGCCCCGATAACAACACAATAGAATGCCACGAGCCGATTATTTGCACGGATCACCGCGATACCACTCGCACTGCACGAATCTGTCAATGAATGGGAAAACATTGAGCACGTACCCTATGGAGCAGTTGCAAATACGTTTTAAAACTCATAGGAATTCCGGCCACTATTTTAACGACCTTATTCTAATACCAAAATTTAGGTGACCAGACGTAATATAGAAAACAAAGTCCAATACGAAGCACACACAACTCTATCTGGCTACGATTAGTAGCGAAACTATTAGAATGAAGTAAGTAAGTAAAGTAGATTACTTGAGCATGCCTGGTGACGTCGAGCTGAAAAAAAAACGACGAACAACTGAGTGAGTTATTCTGTCTCTATTGGGTTTGTATGCGATGGAAGCAAACGAAGGTCGTCCAGAGAGGAATTAATAATTACTATGGCGCGATGATCTTTTGTCTTCGATCGAGTTTAATGGATCAATAGATAATGTATAGTCTGAACGAAGGACTCGCTCAGGCCGAGCGTCTTTTGTTTCAAAGTGTACTTAAAGCTATGTTTTTGAGATCAGTGAAAGCAATTTTATTCCATTTTATTAGTCAAACTGCAGAGGAACATATTTACTTGCTATGAAATTAAAAGGCAAATTTTATTTGTTAAGTATTTTTTGCGTTCACAACGCTATTTTTTAATTTCGAAAAGACAACACTTAAAAAATTCTTTTCGGCTCCGGTTATCGGGAAGGATCCTTCCCGATAATTTCGAAATTAAAAGGCAAATATCAAACTTTTCCCTTTATTTTTGGCATACGGAGAAAAATGCGCTAAGCGCTTCTCATTTGCATTCCTAATGCGCACTGCAAAAGAGTGGGACTCACTTCATGCGTCAATGTTTTCCTGCAGTTACAACCGATAAATTTTCAAAGCAAGAGTGAACAGGCATCTTCTCAGCGAGCTCGCTCCATCCTCGACTCAGTCTTTGCCTCGTCGGGCTTAGACTTGGGTCCCTTAAAAGCAAACCTATCCAAAATTAAATGAAAATATATAGCAATTCTTAAAGGCATTTAGTTACAGTAACATCGGACATTGAGACGGACTCGCCTACAATAGACGTCATTATCCTCCTTACCTTGATGACACTTGCATTGCGTGAATGAGTTGTATTTGCGCAAGTACTTACGAGTAGGTCAACCGCACACCTAAGCTTTTATTTATTTATTCATTTAAGCTTTATTGCACAACGAAACTATGTACAAAAGGAGGCTTTTCTCGCTCTAGTAATACACGTTGTCCTATGTGACTGACAAACGCAAAAAGGGGTGTGACGCGATACTAAGCGTTTTAAATAAGGTTGGTCGCGACCAATACTCACTCGCGTATGACAACGCCATAGCAACGCAAAAATAATGCTGCTGCAAATATGAATAATGGACCAATTGGTTTAATTTTGGTTATGAAATATTTAATTTATAGATAGTTTCCCGGCCATTTTAAAGCGGGTGCGTTGCAGTCACAATAATGTTCTGAGGGCTATTGTCGAAAGTGGGGACTTTTTACCTTTCGAAATTTGTCAAATTACTAATACACATTTAGTTATTAAACACTAACACAAGTCAATTAGTTACTCGTACTTACACTATGGATCCTGTTGTCCGACAATTATTTTTTTTTACTGAAGCCCATGG
This sequence comes from Pyrausta despicata, assembly GCA_963921415.1. Taxonomy (NCBI): domain Eukaryota; kingdom Metazoa; phylum Arthropoda; class Insecta; order Lepidoptera; family Crambidae; genus Pyrausta; species Pyrausta despicata. The sequence goes on along the minus strand of OY992855.1, from coordinate 11,604,411 downwards.
GGTTTAACTTTCGTCTATATCCTCCGGTCTAGATAAATAATATCGAGATGTAGATGCTATGTACATAATGTATATGATATAAGATTCAGAAATTCTAATAACTGATAATAAACATAAATTTATAACGGTCTTAGTTACGGAATACGGTTTAAAAATCCGACTTAACCAGGCCCTAAGTTTGATAACGGTTGTAGTTTCATGAAAAAGGTTTAGCTGTTTACGTTGGTGTCTTGACACAAGTACATAGTACATCCACTTGTCTTTACAAAGACATCAGTATATCAGTGAGCGATACGCCTGATCCATCACGAGATTGGAAGGCGTGTTGCAAACAATAGTTGCAAAAACGGCGTTTGAAAAAGATACGTCTTTATAGCAGTCAACACTTTGTTATATTTGTCATAAATGACACTGATTTGAGTAATTGATACGATTCATTGGTATTTATTTCTTCTGGTAATTTTTCAAATAAAAAAACTGAAATGACATCTTTGTTTGTAGTCCCCATTTCAGTTTAGTCCACTGATTATGTTCGTCCTAAGTAATGAGCAAACATATGAAAGAATCACTTTTGTGTCTTCATGCACTTTGCACTTGCTTTATTGATTGGACTTTACAATGTGAAATTAAAACACAAAAAAGATCGCAATCCGGGCGATTGCTCTCTTCAATCGTCCGTCTTACTTGCGAGAGGTGCGGGTTCGAGTCCCGCCTGTGACATTCCGTTTTTTCTTTAAGTGTGTTTTAATTTCACTTTGAAAAGAAATTTGCATTGTTAATGCTAAAAAATGTAGTTGATGGAATCAGGCGTTACTTTGCGGAAATCCATCGAAACGCGTCGAGTGTTTGTTGGTGTCAGTGTTGTGATTCCAGTGCATCTTCTGTGTCACGTTGTGAGTTGTAGATATTGTAAGCCTGCGACTTCCAGTTCTAGCTTTTTCAGGTGATTACAGTTGTATGTATTTTGGTTCCTGCGCTGGCGTCGTTAAGTGGAAATTTAAAGCAAAATAATCCCCTTTTTCAGCTTTAAAAAATGTAGTAACTTGAGTAGACTTTAGACAAAGTACTAATAGGAACATTATTTTTAGATGTGACTTTACTTTTGAATAAATCAGTATTACGACCGTCCATTGTTAGATATGAATAATTTATTTTAACAATTTTAATCTGATTGTAACATGCAGATGAAACAAATCACATAAGCCATATACGAGTAATAGTGTTCTATCATAATAGTCATGGTACGAGTCAAAGGTCAATGACCTGCGAAGACGGGTTTAACTTTAAAGACCTGTTCAAGGAGTCACAGACTTATCGACAGTAGCAGTACAATAGGCTTGTTTCCACTATGAAAGAAATATTAAAAAACTGATTTTCTCTAAAATAATTCATAATTTCAGATGCCTTTACACTAATATTTTTCTGCAGTTTGTATTATTTGATTTTTAATTGGAATTCAAATGATAATTAGTCACTCAGTCGGCATTGCACGCGGTGACGTCAAAGTGTGTTATTCCCATACAAGGTCTATGAAGAAAAGCGTTTTGACAGTTGATAAAAAGTACGTCAACGATTGGTGGTGTCAACTACCGTATTAGTTATCAAAATATATACAGACAAAAAATAAAAAGTTTTGTTATATTCAATTGCTTTGCCCGGTATTTTTAGTACATAATAAAAGTAGCTAAGCTATGTAATATAACTTAAAATATCATTTATTATTACATTTCGCAATTCGCTAATCAGATCAAAAATAAAACGTTTATTAAAAAGTTTTGCAGAAGCCCTATAAAAAACCATTTACTCCTTGTAACTTTAAAAGTTGTTGAATTGAAAAAAAAGTTGAATGAAAAACAGTTTGTTGAAAGGAAATAATTAAGCATTAATAAAATTCACGAATGAGTTTTCAAACGCCAAAACCTTTAAACAGTCTCATTAACACATACACACTGTGTATGTGAGTCGTTGTTTATTTCAGCGGAAGCCGAAAAAGACTATCTTAAGTAGAGTTATTTGATGTTGAGTTTGAATTTTAATTTTAAATCAATAAAGGAAGAAATAAGACCTCTTTTTGCCGTACTAATATTTTTTTATATCGAAGACAAATTGTCTTACCAGCCAGCACTAGTTCCGAATGGGGGCTGTTATGCGACAGCCTTAAACCTTTTTGTACATTTGTTTTATCGAGTTATTAACCAAAACGGCCAGCACTAGTGCAGAATTCAGGTAAGTACTGGTTAGTATTGACGTGCGTCCCTCCGTCTGGGGTGAACCCTCAATTATATACCCTTCGTACACGTCACAGCTCGCAAATACTCTATGAATACCGTGGTTATGTGTCATACGCTTTCCTTGGCTATTGGATATAAATCAGATGTAAATAATTGTTTGCAAGCTTGATGAATATGAAGCGCATTGATGCAATTTTCATTAAGATTACTTCGGCATAATTAGCGTTAAAACCTCTTTCATTTGCTGATACATTCGCATCAAGCAACATGAATGCCTTTATGAAAAAAACCGAAAATAATCTTGCCAAACTTTTTCTTACAAATTCACCGATTATTGTTCAAACATTAAATTTACAATTTCTTTCAGCATTTATTTTGTAAAGGGAGGTAAGTTAGTGTATTGACTTTTATCGTTACATTTAGCGTGACAGGAAAGAACACTCGCAAACAGCTAATAGTTCTTAAACACGAAAGTTCTATTTCAGTGCCTCATTTAGCCAAAATACAAGTGCAAGCGTTTTTAGTCTAGATCAACCTTGGTAATCTTTAATAGTATAAAACACTATCCACAAAACAATTTTTATTTTTGTCCCGAGCTATTATTTCACGACTAGCGGCCGCCTGCGAGTCCGCGTTTTTGTCACCGAGTTTCATACTAATTTGCATCTGCTTGGGGTAGAATTTTTCAAAATCCTTTATTAGAGGATGCCTATGTTATAACATCTACCTGCATTCCGAATTTCAGGCCGATCGATCCAGTAGTTTGAGCTGTGCGTTGACAGATCACTATGTCAGTCAGTAAGCCTTTGAGTTTTATAAGTACTGTAACCAGCTCAGGACTATGAAAAAAATTACTGATTGCATTTTTGGCATCAGTATCGATCCCTTATCACACCCTGAGAGTTATTTTGGAAATATATTTCAATTGACCTCTCTACAGATGTATTATTATAAGTATTGATTTTGAATCAAAAACATTAACCTAAATATACTCACCAGAACCCCATTTGATGATATGATTCGTTTAATTTTAATTTAATTAATAAAAGGACGAATACGTCACAGCAAAATAAACAAAATACAAGTAACATGTTGCAGTAAAGATATTTTACACATATTCTGACTTTCTGAAAATGGTCATTTTGTTTGTTTTGAGAAAACCTTCTAAGTTAGTGACTTACACCAACCAAACACAGAAGTAATTGACCGCGACCTCCTGACCTTGCCGCTTTTTGGCAGATTGGTCATTACCAGCCAACGTCAATGAACAGATTTAACTATCGCCATGGAACTTTACTTTGCCCGGTATAGTTTACGTAATATGTAGTTTGTAGATGATCCAATAACGTAATTGAAAAACCATCAGTCAAACGAATAAATCAAGCTTCATCGTAGAAAATAAAATAATAATTATTATTCCTGTCAAAAGAAGACTGCATATACATTCAATAATAATACATATAATGTTAAAACGTGATATGAAACATTTAACATGCACTACGTATTGGTAAAGTCAAGTATGTTTTCTTTGGTCTGTTGGTTCGCTCTCAGCTTTAGAAAACCATTGAGGCTGCGGGTTTGAATCCTATCGAATGAGTATGTATTTGTGTCATGAGTACTTCATTTATTTTCATGAGTATTGAAAGTCAGGTTCAGCTCAGCGCGATACGTAGGATGTTTTTTGACAAATTGAATTTAATTAATTTTGCACGATAACGGAACTTCACGCTTTGTATCCTGTGTGGCAAAGCCTTTACACCAATATTAATGGTTATTAAGAGTTAGTTACAGATAAGTGACGTGAGTATTTAACTTGTTATCCAGCAATTATCGTCACTGTCATAGACACGACTTCACATGCAGTTCATTTAATAATGCATTTCAGGTTTATTATTACTTGACATTTACATACAATAAAACAAACTTGCCAAGTTTACAGTCACGCTTTGTTATACTTAGTTTATTATGTAAAACTGTTGTGTTACTAAGTACATTGCGCAATGTCAGGATAGTTATTTTTGCGATGGATAAAGTCAGCTTGTGTTTTAATAGATATGGTTATTTAAAAATATTTTTTGCAAAGTTCGCATAAGATATCTAATAAGAAAGAAAGTAAGTAGTATCATCCTAATGTTTTTCTTTTATATTGCCTTGGTATAATTTAACATTAAGCCATTTATCATCATAGCAATTTCAAAAATACTTGCAGTACCGTTACAAACTAATCAGACGCTAAAAAAAATTATAATAAAACAACTTCAGAGCAATAAATCATCAATGAAAATCATTTAAATTGCAATGCGGAATATCTCACAGAATCAGACTGATATACTTAAGTCACACTTACTGACAATAAATACAGGGTGTCCCAGAAAACCTGTACCAGCGAAAGTCTGGTTAGGGGACACTAATACCAAACGTTTGACCCTAATGTATGTTCTGCGATATATAACAGTTCTCGAGATATGTTTTTTTTGTTTATTAAAATAGTGTCAAACATTTAGGACCCCAGTTTTTCGCTAGTTACAGATTTCCTGGGTCACTCTGTATATTTTTATAACCTAGCTTTTAGGTAAGTTCGAGTCAAACGCCTAGTAAGGAGTTGGTCCGACGTACCACAATTGGTACCACCAGTTAATATTTTGTACTCACGTGAAGAAAACGATTATATTTATATCGGCTGCTTTGCTTACCTGTAACAAAATAAAAAGCCATTATAAAAAAGTGTTTTAATGTAAAATCAGGTGAATTATATAAGTGGAAGTGTGTGTCAAATAAATATTCTGAAACATTTTTTGATACAAAGCATTAAAAATCCTACGCTGAATGAAAACAACAGCATTGTCTGGGTTCATTGATTTTGTTCAGCTTCCGAAAAAGGCCAATTTTTGATTGTACATTAAACCTTATGCCTCAGTGAAAAGGCTCATAAGCTTTTGCCTTCGATGCTCAACATAGTTTAACCATACGAGTTCAATGTCAAACTGAATGGCGTTAACTTTATTTACGATCAATCCAGTGTAAGCAAATTCGCAAATTTTCGATTTAACGATTCGTTTATCGGAAACGGCGATTTATATGCGCATACGCAATAAATATGGCGGCGCGCACGTGATACGCATATTTCGCGCCGAGTCCGTCACGTGACCTTACACTTAAAAAGTAGCATTCCAGTTAAAATCCCACGAAAGAGTCTGGAAAACAGCTGGCTAGCTTCAATGTCTAGACGGTTTTTGAGCAGCTAAAGCTAAGAACCACCATGTTTAAATTATCGTTCGAATAAAAAATAACCGACATGAGAAATCGACTCATTGGGCTGGTCGTAGGCCTGATCTTGATCAATATGCTGCCGCGTTCCTTAAAGTTTTCAAATTGTAAGAAATTGTGTCATTCAGTGGCGCATCGGCCCCGATCCGGCTCATAAACAGCTACGGAGTAATTTGTAAATTTGTGTAGATACATATGTACTACCTGCTTACTCCTAACGTCATATCCACCACGTTAAATAACTATTAAAGTACCTCGTGGTCTACTGTAATTGGCTAATTAAGCTATTTTTTCATGTAATTTTTTAAGTTGTAATACATGCATGCATGTAATGTAAGTTTTAAGTTGTCCCTAATAGATAAATAACCGCTTTGAAATCGCTCCATCCGTTCGGAAGCTACGATGCCACAGACAGACACACACAAAAACAAAAACACATACACACAAACAGACGCTGGGGGTCAAACTTTTAACACACCTCTTTTTCGTCTGGGACTAAAAATGTGGTTTCCCATAGTGAACGCGCTAGACTGAGTAGCGTAGTAGATCTTCTTAACTACTTGCCTCGCAAAATAAAGTAATTGAATCACAAGGAGTAAAAGAAAACTTATGAATTTATCTACTTTTGCTACGAATTTTCAAATGGAGCCCTTAGAAGCTTGGGTTGCAATAGCTACGGATGAGAGCTATAGCTATAGCTACGAAGGGCGTAGCGTAGTAAAAGAGACTACGAGCCATGTATCGTATCGTAGCCAATGATATTAACATAGTTTGACATAATATTTGGAAGAGGGGTTTATTTTTTCGAACGTCAGATAAAAGATATGGGACTGTTGATGATGAAACAATCGTTAGTTTTGTAAGATAAAATTAGTTATAAAGTTTGTCTACGAATGTAGTCTTTTTCGCTTTATCGGACGGTTAACGGTTACTTGGTATTAACTTAGCTCAATTTTATAATGTCAGAAATTTATGCTATTCGTAACTTAATCGCGATCGGATACAAAATCACGCACTTTCCAGCAATATTTAAACTACAGCAATGAGAAAATGAAATACTTACGTCCTAACGTAATTTATTGCACTTACTGTATTTCAGCTTAGAAAAATCACTATATGGCTTATGAATAATTTGCATAAATTTACATTTCTACTTACTTCAGGCATTCAAAATCTTATCTTTGTCAGACCATCCATGTGACTGAGTACATTATCTACTTACATATTCTGATAATATGAGATAAAATAATGGTCGCTGAGAAAGAAGTCAGAGGTATGTGATGACATCATGCATCATTCATGGGTCAAATGAAAAATGCTAACGACTCAAAAGTTGTTAACATGTAATTTTCTTTGTCCGTCTCTTGAATCACTTGACATACACGTTAAATCGTGTGAAAATAGCACGGGGTCCATAACCTGATGTTTTTCTTTATCATTTGCTTAATAACCGTATCCATGTTTTGAAATAATCGAGTTGAACCCAATTTGGACATTAATTTGAAACATAATTGGATCAGTTTTCGCATACACTCCTTTGAAACATTGTGCATTCTGTAACGCGTTAATTGTGAAATGTGTCAAACAAACGCTTTGTTTGAGTTATGCCGAATTCGTTTAATTTGGTGCCTTTATGTGCATACTGCAGATATTTGTTGAGAAATTGTGGCACATAGTAAAACAAAAAAGGTTTGTCAAGGGGTAACGCAGAACGACTTAACTCAAGGTATATAGACATACACAAGCATTTTTGGCAAGCTTCTTTTTTTGTTTATTTATTAAAGAAAACTAACAGCGACAATGTTTTATGTTTATTGATTTAGTAACTAAACTTTGTCTTCGTTCTTTTAAAAAAAACTAGTAATTGGCGGTCATGTAGATTCAACTTTCTACTCTGAGGTAATGCCGTGATTTGTATGTTACCTTCTTACAGACACATACACATTTAATTGATTGAGTAACCGATCTGTTTGTGCTATGACTGTGTTGTTGCCGACCAAGCGAACGAACATTTCGATATTGCGGCTAACATTGACCTTTCCGCAGCAGCGAAGTAGTTAATCGCTCGGATCGTATCGTTAAATAGTTCTTCACGTGGCGATTGGCGTTTTACCGTCAAAATCAGTTTTATTTAGGTTGGAGCAAGCTCAGTTTGATGTTAAGTAGAAATATGGAACGACAGTGCTGCTATTTGTTGCGTAAACGGTCTTTCACACATCTTAATCCTTAGAAAAAACTGTCAACCCTAAATAAACAACAAAAAAGTGATAACAATGGAACCGCCACAAGCAAATAAGTTTTGATTTAAGAGGTATATTACAACATTTTTACAGCTTAGCAGTTTTTTTGCTGAATATTGTAATTAAAAGGGTAAATCGAAAATCGTAGGTCGCTATGAAGTACGAATTTCGTACGTAATTCCGTAATCGATTGCGTAAAAACATTGTCAATATACACATAATATTTATGCACGTAACAATTTTTTCCTAATGACCAAAAAACCAAGTCTTTCAAAAAACCAAACTTTTTAGCTGTCATAATTTTGTGATATGACTCGCTACGATCGCTATCTTCAGTTTGGATAAGTACCAGCTCATGGAATCAATCTATTGATTCATTCTTCTAATTTTGCCATTACATACTTGAATATTTGTCTAAAAGTCGTCAAATGTACATGCTCGATCATCATTAGCGTTTTACTATCATGATTGGGTGGAGAGGATCGAGACAGCTGTTTGATTTTGATGAGACTCTGTTTCTCACGAGGTTTGCGACATTGAAATCATTCGTACGTAACAAATTGAAAGATATCGATATATGATAAGATGATAATGAGTATTTTTATTGGAATTTGGGAAGGCAGTAATGAGTATTTTAAAATGTATTCGTATCATCTTACATGGCTTGAGGTTGTTGACGTGTCGGTCTAAGTAAAAAATGATGTTTTGATCTTTTTTGTATGACAAATCCGCTTGAACATGCACCAGACATCATCTTTATTTACGTAAACTAGATGTGTTCTTCTATTTCATTTTTTATCTGGGACAGAATTGCAAAGACCAAAATTGTACTTAAACCTGAAAAGCAAATACCTAACTTACCATTATATGTAGTTATACATACTCCTCTATATCACAGATAACTTCTGACACGTTTTTGCCGGCACGTCGTGTTTGGTGCACTAAAGCAAATTGAGTAATGGAGCTCTTCCCTCTTCCGAACGGTGCGCGAAAATGTTTTATATCACTGATCCAGGAGCTAGCTGGGTTATATTGAAAGATCTATCCGATGGTAAGTGAGGACTACTCTTCTCATTTTTGTGCTATTATTATTGGGTTTATGGGCCTTCTTATCGCCAACTCGACCAAGTTTGATCTATTGTGGCAGCCCTTTGTATTTACAGTTCACTGCTTAGTCCCGTTGAGTCTATAAATTGCCAGACTCTTTGGAGCGTGACTTCTGTTATCTCATCCGGGCGCATGATGTGCCGCCCGAGATGGATACTTCTTTTGCTCATAAGCGGGCCGCATGAGCAGAGAATATGCATGGCCGTTTCCTCCTCTGTGTGGCAGAATCTGCACAGAGCGTCTTCGGTCATATTCATGTTTGCCATGTGCCATTTTTTTGCTAATGAAAGTAAGACTATTATGGCTTATGATGACTGCGTCAATGCTGTTTGTTGGACAAACGACTTCCGAAACTTGTGTCTGGCTATATTGAAATAAACCTATAATCTCTATAAGGCTTTGTTCACACGGCATTTGTCCTCCACGTTTTTTGCAGTGCAATCGACAAGTGAATTGATCTATGTTACATTGTATGGTCACAATTTATACGTTTAAACGTAAACTGCAAAAAAACGTGCAGGACAATGCCGTGTGAACGAAGCCTTAGTGACAGTAATTAGGGCTCATTACTTTATACTTAATTTCATTTAAGAGTTTAAAGACCTGATTTGAAGTTTGAAATGTTTTGTTTAAAATGCCATACATATAATTACAATAGTTTACCGAAATTATAGGTATAAATCATTTTTTTTGTAATAGAGAAACAAAAAGTATTAAAGAAGAAGAAAAAAAACTAAAGGCAGTTTTATGAATAAATAAGATACTTGTTTGTAACCTATACAGTGTGCTTTGCAATTTACATATCCCTTTATCAAATTCGCCATGACAGCAATAGGAAAGCAATTTGCAACTATCTGTATTCCACTCATAACTCAGGCAGTCACTAATTTAGGCATCCATTACACGACGCGACGAGTAAAAATTACAACCACAGACTGTTTGGTCCGTGCCTCTTTTGAGTTGTCTTTTTGTGTTGATGGATACATAAAATTTTAATCTGCTATACGACGCTTATTTATTTCCTGTGAGTATCAAGTGTAAATGCAAGATGGTGATAAATGTGTGTTGTGTTCAGTACGTTGGCCAGTGAAACAAAAAATCTTGTAAGTAACATGGACGATGGTGTTCAAAATTATATTATATCACAGTATGTTTGTGTTCAGCTTATATTATGCTAAACACAATTAAAACACCTAGTCTAGTTTTACGTATGTGTACTCATATTTTATCGAAATAGCAGTATTTGGGTATTGTTTTTATTTTCAATATCCCATTAAAACACTCCCTTAATGAGAAACTATAGACTGTATTTATTGTGCGAAGTACAGGGATTTGGTACAATACTTGTACAATTGATGTTTAATTTGTTCAATTTTCATAGCCAGTTTTAACTTTGTGCTTTATAAACCTATTCTCATAAAAATAATTCAAGTTAAGGGCCATTTGGCAAAATTCGTTTCGCAAAAAAAAACTTAACAAGTTACAAATTCCTCGCTGTAACCCACTTAGTTACAGAATACTCATTATTAAAATAATTGCGCAAGAGATCGCATGTCCTAAGACACGAACTTCTTTGCTTAGGTCACTAACAGGTCAGAACTATTACTTAGACTTAATTGACAAAAAAAGTAAATGGAGTAATACTCGTATATACATTTTCGTGGAAATTTTATGGTTGGCTTCTAGACAATACCAGTTTTTAATGATACAAAAAACTGTAACCTAATAAATCTAGTGATTTATATTCCAGTTTAACATCATAAATAATAGATCCATACTAAATGGTGAAATAATAAATTAGCTGCATCTTATGAATTTAGATTACATTACGAAAAAAAAATTTCATAAGGAATTCTTTTGAGCAATTATTTATTAAATATTTATTTATTTCATATACAAGTGAAAAAACGTACTTTAATTTGCCATGATAAACAGAATTCTCAAAAACCATTGTACAACAAACAGGGCCTTAGTCAATATTTGTTAAGTTTTTTGTTCAATGTGAGGTTTGGTAGTCACAATAGATTTTTTGCGCGCAAAAATGCGGGTTACTCGTCAAGCAGGTTTGTAAGATAGTCTAGCCAAAAGAAATTTAAATGAACTTCATGGTTGATGACGAAGAGGCTGTATAGAGTATTTTTACAATCAACAACACATCGAGCTACCTGTTTTTGCTGCAAAATCACCCTTATTCTGCAGTGCTACCCTTGAAGTGCTAGCGTGTGGAAAATAATAGATGCCGATAATAATAGACGGCTTGGCCGATTTTGACCACGGCGGCAAATCTCAACAGAGATCAGCCAACTACGCAAGAGATATTATAGTGCACAAGTGTGAGCGCAATACACAGGTGCACTCACTGTTCAATCACTCTCAATGTTCGGTGAGAAGGCAATTCGACATGACCGGATAGAGATCAGTATTAACATTGAAAAGATCAGGCGCAGGACCAAAGACTTAACGTGCTTTCCGAGGTACGGGGGGTATAACACTGCCAACTTCCCGACTCCGAGCTGTTTTTGAGGAATTCATGACAGAAAATATCAGAAACAATTTTGGCTCGCCCTGGGATTCGAACCCAGGACCTCTTGGATGTTAGGCGGAAACTTTGCCACTACACCAACGAGGCAGTCAAAAGGAAAATAACAACCTCCTAACTAAACACTATTTTATGCGCCAAACTTCACTTTTGCGACTGAGCGCCCGCATTTTAAATTGAATGTCAATAATGTCTTTAATCGGCAAAAGTATGTAAGCAAACAAAAAATCCAGTGAGCAAAACGATTAAGACAAATCGGTTGCTCAAATATTGTTTAAGGATAAAAGATCGATAAATCCTATCGTTTTTAAGAAGCCTTAGAAAAAAAGACATGTTATAGCTCTATTAGGTGAACGTCTATTACTCGTATATAATTAATGAAAGAAAGTAAGAAAAATATTTTATTTGGTATTACACAAAGAACATTGAAAATAGAATATTATTGACAGAACCAAATAATCAATAATTAATATCTATCGTCGAATCATCGAAAGGTACGATTTTATTAGCCTAGGTCATAAGTTTGAGATAACTAATGTCCAAAAAGCATTGTTACTCTAAAGGAGAGCCAAAATCATTTAGGACACGTTAGAGCCATTCCGGGTACAATTAAAATACGGTAGGCACCCTGCCAAAACGCATTCGTATTTGGGACGTCATGGGTGATAGCTTATGCAACACAATCGTATCGAACCCTCCGAATCAATGAGACAATGACGTCTTTAGATAAAGAAAAAAGTCGTGTCCTAAATACTTTTATGCACATCATAGGAAAACAAGAACTTAACTCCTGTTTAGTTCTTGTTTGTATCTGATTTTTTGTTTAATACCAAACTAGTAGACCCGGCAGTCGCTGTTCTGCACGCTTTTTTCGCATTTTCCCCACATTTATACAATAAACCTTCCTCTAGAGTTATTTTATCTATTAAAAAAAAGTTACATCAAAATCCGTCAAGTAGTTTAAAAGATCTAAGCATACATACATAGGTACAGACGCGCAGGAAGCGATTTTGCTTTATACTGTGTAGCAAAAACATTGAACTCTGTGATCAAAATGAGATTAAATCTGGACGTCAAAATCTGATAAATTAGGGTAGTCATTTTTTGTCCTTGACGTATTGTTCTTGTTGTATTGACGTCAAACTTAGCGATACATTCTGCCCAAAGCTATAGCTATTTATAACATGGACCGCAAAAAGTCAATTATGGTGTTATGATGAGCAAAAAATTGTCGTGTTACGTTTTCATCGGTACTTTGGGTGTGATGTTGAGCTTTAAAAGCTCAACGGGTTTCCATTGCTTATATCGCTTATATTTTATTTTTAACCAAGATCCTACCGATATTCATTACATTATGGACATAGGTTTAAAGTCATTCATCATTGGCAAAACCCAAATGGTTTTGAGATCATTTATTATGAACTTGTTAGTGAGGTCAATGTTATTTTGTGTTCAGTCCGGTTTATTTTTGGAACTTAAATATCCAAATCAAATAAATGAATAAATGATAATAATAATAAATCATTTATTTCATTAATTAAATCTCATAGAAATATACACAAATACAAATAGATACACAGACACAAACAAACACAGCACAGACTAAAACGATGTTTTTTTTTTTTATTGCATCGGATCTCATGTTGTCATCGCTTAATGTTTGAATTACAATTTGCCTTCATAAAACAGCGACAACAACGCTGTAAAAATGTGTTCTCCTTAATTTTGAAGTTAAAAATACCAAGAACAATCATATTCACTAAATGCTGAATGCAAAAAATTTATGTGGAGATATGTAAACTCATATCTCCACATAAATTCGATTTAATTTCCTTATCACAGCATTGCTTCACTCTTTTAAAATCATTTTTGCTTGCACGAACGAAAACAATTGCTACTGTACCCATGCTTATGCCATTATGATTTAGACAATAATTGACGTACCAATTGCATGCATTTATTTTAGTTTTATCTTTATTCCCAACTTTATGATCGGATGCAGCAGGGTCGAGGCTGACCAGATCATTTCCCTCTGCGGCAAAAACTGGAACTATAATAATACACCTCCAAAACGTCTTTCAATTTCACCTTCTTCTTGAATCACGAAAACGCAAGGTGCTTCCTGGCTTCCCAAAACAGTGTGCATTATTTTAAGATTTAAAAATTTATTTTGTTTGTTTTAATATATGAGATTAAGTTGTTAATTCCTTTTTGAGCTGATCCGAATGAGGAAGGTTCCATAATTTAAAGGGATCATTTTGATAGCCTGAAGATATATACAAGTATTATTCGCTTACACTAAACTGGAATATTGTTTTTTGTAATAAAATAAAGACTTGAAATACCTAAATTTTTCAATTTGATCTTCTGCTAATTGTATAAATAAATAACTTATTAAATTGCCTGTTAGGTCTTAACCAAGAGACGCCTGTTATCTGCATTCATGATATGAAAATGCAACGCATATCATGATATGAAATAAACTCGACTTTTTAATTTTAATATGATTCAATACTAATTGAATCACCAAATGTTGTTTTATTATGTTATATTATATACCAAAAAAGTTGTTTTATTTAGACAATGATAATCAATTACTCTTCTTTATAAGTACGTATCATATATTTATCTTAAGTTAGCGATCAATCTCTGCCATAAGTAGATTATAAGACCGTAACCTGAGATAAAAACGTCCTTGGCAATGTAATTTGAGTCGTTGGACATGTTTTTAGGGTTCAGACGTCAATGAATAAACCTTTTTATGCAATTTCATTGCTTTGTTTATCTCCCGTCACGGGTTTTAAGATTAAGCACTTGATAAGAAAATAGGTAAGTGGTTTAATTAAAATTAAAGATTACCATCACAGCCCAAGATAATTCAAATAGGATTTCAAGCAATTATGTAAGCTATAACTTAACATGTCTGTTACGGTATCGTCTTGAATTTACTAGTCGTATTATGTGAATAAATCAAGTTTTAATGACCGTTTGTTATATGTGTAATTTTCCGTAACGTTTGATAAAACGTAATATTAGCGAATTCCTGGAAATATCTACTAAATACTTTTATAAAGAAAATATTGGTTGTCAAAATGTAGAACAGGAACAAAAAAGATCGTCGAAATATATATTTAGAATAATTATAATGAATAAGGAATCTTTAATCGTCTTGTTAGATTTGTGTAAAAAAAGAGTCCTCGCTGTTAAACGCGAAGCTATGACTTTGAAGATGAAATTGATTCCCTCGAGTTAGTAAGGTATTTCTTTACTTCAATCCGTGTCTTTACGTATATTCCATGGATTATTTTTGCTAAATTTGTAAAAATTCAAGGTTACAATTTAGTAGTTATAGCACGTGCTCTTGATTGTATCGCTAGAGAACTGGGCGCCTTTTTCCTTTTCCTTAGTGTTATCGTTTTCTTCACAATAGTTGTTTTCCTCGCACGTGAATCTACTTATCTTTATAATTGCACAGGACAGAAAGATTCAGTAAGCCCGAAACGGAATGTCAACGAAAGGGTTAGTGTGTAAGTTTATCACTTGCTCAGTCTAACAAGAATGGTCAAAGGTTTGTGGAAAGCAAAAGTTATCATAATACCTAACCAGTATTTTTTTAATGACTTTCCTTTGAAGCCAGGTAATTAATATGGCTTGAACTTTACATTACTCGTTTTTAAAGTTAGTGTACTGCATCCGATCATATATGGATTAGTTTTAAGAAGTAGTTCACAAGTACCACTAACTTAATTAGCGCTGAAGAAGGCTTTAGTCAGCTTAACCGGGCAGACGAGGCCGCTGTTAGAGCTTGAAGCACCCACGGAGACTCAGACTCGTCTGCGAAGTGAGCCTAACTAGAGGACTTAATTAAGCCGAATAGTACTGTCACTAAAATAATTCCATTACCAATCAATGTTGGAATACCTACATGAAGAATCATTTTTTGACCCTAAATTCGTCCAATTGTCACACGTTAACTTTATTAAAAGAAGTGAACGTACGTGGATCTATGTCCATTGCATTGGTAACGCCACTCGTGTCTCGCACTAACCACTAGGCTATCAGTGACATGCAATTTTATATTTGATAGTATAAAGTTGCATGTCACTGATTCAGTCTGAAAACTGAAATTTGCTATCGGCTTAAACTGTCTCTGCTCTGTAATTTCTTGCACAAGGCATAATTTTTAACTGCCGGTTTATAATTTTCTGCGTGCATTTTTCTTCTTGGGTCAGAGTTATCGTAAGTTCGTTGATGTCTAGTTTCTTTATATATATTTTTTGATAAATTAAATTATTTCGTTCTCTTTTCTTGCGTGAGTAATTAGTGCTGAGCTTGTGTGAATTTGGTATGATAGCAAAATATAATATTCTTTGTTAGAAACGAAACAACAATTAGGGTAATTTTAGCTACCCGAATGTATGAATATTGTGGTTAAAAAAAACTAAATCGACGGTTAACTAGAAATGTAACATCCTCGACTTAGCTTTAATTTAGACGTTTTAGTTCATGTATTTCAGTACAAGATTGTGAAAAAATTAACAATTTAGGGTTATTTACCACTTGTCTTCCATATATATACTTAAATAATAAATTGTTGTTTGTTATACTCGTAATATAGTATTGTTGACAACTTTATAAACCCGTTATATTATTGGATTAACTAGATTGACCACTTCAGTATATCTTATCTATTTGTAATTCTCACCTACATACTAAGCAATAATCACACTATCTTCAAAAACTTTCCCTGAAGTTTTCCTACACTGACACAATTTCATTTCAAACTAAGTTTGATTGAAAAGTTTGATTAGCTGTTGATCTTTAAAAAAAACATTTTTCATGTCTTGGTCTAAAGCCAAGAACTCGTATAACCAACTCAGAGTTATTAGAAAATATTGTTTGTTGTAAATAAAAAAATAAAATGTTATAAAATAATTGAATTCAAGAAGTTCAAAATAACCCAGTGATGCAGAATCACTGCGTAATTTTAGACTGGCGAAAGATATAGCAACACATTATTTTATCAGAAACACAAAAAATATCATTATTCAGAAACTTCTATTTCCATATTATATTTGACTCTATCTATCAATAAATAAATGCGTGCTCAGTGGTTCTTACACTAATTACTGATAAGGTAAAGAAAACACATTTAAAACAAGTTCTCAATGGAAGTGATAAAAGAGTAAACTATAATTCTTGCTGTACATTACCCTTAAAGATTAGTCGCTGTAACACTCTGGAGACTGAGACGTAAGACGTTTGAGTAGCTTATATAGAAGAGCTATTTTAATTTCGAAGATCCGTTCTTGGCTTCAACTCTCCACTACCCAGACTGTGTAAACTATTAAAAAGCTGCAAACACATGACTGATATAAACTGTGAGTCTATTTATACCTTTCGAAAAAAAATTACAGCAGTATGGCACATATTTGATATTAATTTTCAAGACTCTAATTTTCTATAATCTTTTTTTGTCATCCGTGTTTAATCTAAGTTAACCTACTTAATACTTGTTGTTGTCGTGCGTTCTGTGTTTTTATTATATTTTATTTAATTGTAAGTGGTCACTACACTTAGCTTTAGAAACTTTTGTACCTATTCATTTAATAGGTTATTATGTAAATAAACCACATGAATAAAATAAATAAATGTTTTTTTTCTGTAGGAAATCTTTCCTGAATGCGCAATCAGGCCAACAGGAAAACTAACGACCTTAAAAGGTTACTCTGGAATCATGGTCAGTGTTATTTCACTGCTATTATCATAGTCATTGTATTTCATTGTTCCTCTTAGGTAAAGCTTATACCCAATTATCAAGACTTCTGGAACTTAATGGAAAACTAATAACTTCGCCGTTATCTCGATATTTCTTCTTGTTTTTAGTCATTCTTTGTTTATTTGCAGGCAGGGCGATTATTTGACACGCTGTCAGAAGAGAGTTGCGGTGGTAGAAACTCGCAGAAATGGCCTGTTCCTAGTCTTTTTTCGTACTCACTTTTTCTACGATCTGTATTTAAATACAATTTTTTTACAAAATCGTAGACATGTGTTGGCTGCTCTCCTTGGCCTATCTCATCAGTATTCTATCCATTGGTATCAACATTTCTGCAATAAATTGTCCAGTTAGCAGCACCACGATATTATATGTATAGGAGTTGCTAGCTACTCATTAATCTTCTCTGATATATTAGCCGTTTTTCTTGTCTACCTGCGTATTCTAAACGGTCATATGTAAATTAGGAATTGCAATGACATATTGGGTATCCATTTGATGAAGCACTGTTTTATTATAATTAAGTTATATAAAGATGCCTAAGATAGTATTATTAATTCTCTTTTTTTTGGTTAAACTTGCTTGGCTGTGCAAAAAATGATTTAGCGTTTCGGTGGCACCAACTTCAAAGTTATTATTTAGTAAGTTGTGGTCCTTCCATATCATAGACGTCACTAGACGGTTTATGTTGAAAAGGTCGTATTACTTTACCTACCTTTGAACGGCTTTAATAAAATTTACTAACCGTTTTGATACAAGTATAATGTATTTCAGGGTTGGGAAACACTTCAATTCAAATAAGTTATGCCTAGTTAAGATTGTGAAGACGGTATTTTGTGTTATAAGGAATAAATAAAAACCGGTCAAGTGCGAGTTGGACTCGCGCACCGAGGGTTCCGTACAAACCTGTAGATAAACTTACTGACTAAACTTTGAAATTTTCAAAATTGTCAAAAATATTTTTTTTTATATGATGAAACTGAAAATGTACGGTTTTCGTAATTTTTCCTATATCTGTACTATAAGACGTGACTTCGTACTAAATTTCAATATTCTAAGTTTACGGGAAGTACCCTGTATGTAGGTTTTGATTCCCGTGCGAGTTTCGAAAATTTGCGGAAATTTGCGGCCTAAATGGCTGTATCTTTTGATTGCGTTGGCTTAGAAGGTTGATTTTTCTACAGCTTTCAGGGACAGTAGACCTTAGTATCATATAGAAATTTCAGTTTGATACCTCCACGCGTTCCTGAGAAAAACGGTCTTGACAGACGGATGGACGGACGGACGGACAACAAAGTGATATTATAAGAGTTCCGTTTTTTTTCTTTTGAGGTACGGAACCCTAAAAAATGGAAATAGAGCAAGCTAATTAGTAACTTTTTAGTAATTTTTAGCGTGAATTGCCTGAATTGTTCTACGGGCTTTTGTCCTAAAATTCCCATATATTTTTTTAAATAGCCAAACTTCTACATTTTTCACAATCTATAAAAGTATTAAATCACAGCACTCTTGTGGTTAGTTACAAAAAACAATAGTCTCTGCTACAATGCGTCGTTACATAATCTGCGGTTATTTTATTATTTATTTTATTTTATTTATTTTACATTTTTGGAAGACTTACAGCTAGAAAGATACTTAATAATAGTTTATATAAAAAGAAGGCCATTTATATGTCTCCACTGATAGAACTTAATCACACCGGCCCCACCTGACTCAGTGATAGCAGGGTCAGAGATCAAGGGCGGCGTAATGGAGCCTTCCTGATTATCTCGCTGCGCGTGCGACGTGTGCTTCACAATGGGACTAGGACATGGCATCGGGGACAAATGTTATGTAAAATATTTTGTGCTACAATACGTCGTTACATAATTTGTGGTCATGCTCTAAATCATATCCGCTATCCACCTGCCTCAGTGATAGCAGGGTCAGAGATCAAGGGCGGCGTAATGGAGCCTTCCAGATGCTCGCTGCGCGTGCGACTATGTGCTGCACAGTGGGACTAGGACATTGCATCGGGGACAAATGTTATGTAAAATATTTTGTGCTACAATACGTAGTTACATAATTTGTGGTTATGCTCTAAATCATATCAGCTCCCCACCTGCCTCAGTGATAGCAGGGTCAGACTGTGTGCTGCACAGTGCATCTAGGACTAGTCCTCGAACATTGAGGAAAAATTCAAATATACAAAACACAAAAAACTACACAGTTAGTGCAAAAAACGGTTACGGTGATATTGCTTACAACTCGAAAAAATAAAGAAAAAGAGTTATTGTTTGCGTCCCAAATTGCTTAAAGTTAACATGATATTATTTGGATATTTTATGATGTGATCATCGTATTATAATCCTGTGGTGTCCGCACCACAGGATGTGTCGTCTTTACAACGAATTGCTACAGAGTGACAATCTTGATATTTTTAACTCCAAATATGTTACATTTAGATACAACGTCAGACGTATCCTCCACTGAGTTACCTGCTTCCTGCTTTATATGTTTCTGTTTAAAACAATATGTTTTGACTTTAAACAGCATTGCAATTAAAACTATTACCTTTCTTTTCTTCATGTTTGTCTGTTAATTCTGTTAATTCAACATAAATTATTGTTGTCTTTGTAAACTGATTGCTATGTAGTGTTTTGTTTACGTATTGCCTGTTAATGCTGTGTATACTTACACGTTTTTAGGTTGCAATCTAGTTCTCTACTTAAGTTAGTTACATGCTTGATACTGTTGATTGTTACCTGTTCTGTATGCCAATAAAATAAAATAAAATAAATGCTCAACCTCAAGTTCAATACCCGCTTAAAAAGTTGTAAGGTTTAAACTACATCACGTGTCACTTCCACCTGTTATTTGTAACATCGTTCCACATCGTCAATTGTATGAAATTGAGAGCTAGGATTTTTCCGTCTAACAAGGTCAAAGGACACACTGTGTGCAAACTAATAGCGAACTGCGCAAAAGCGAGCCTTGTTAGCATAATCATAAAGATCACTTGCCCCTCGCGGACCTTGCGCGGACATTTCGATGCCATCCACGTACCGAATTATAGCAATCATAACGAATTATTTGCTTCCATATGTATTATTAAAAGGTTCAATATTATCCGGTAAGCCTGAGTGGTGTCATTGGGCCACGACAAGACAAAGATGATGAATTATTGTCACGCGATCGATGTCCTAAACGAGAAAGTGAATGAGGATAAGTTTAAAAATAACAGCCAATGGATGCTGTTTGGTTTTATGACTGAGAAAGAAGATAAAGGTTTTTGTTTTGTTAGGAAGTCTGATATTTACATAAACGTCACAACAAAGTAGATATACTCGTACCTTATATACTCTTAATATATCTCGTCATGGTGCATATTTCATGTTAGCAGCGTCATCGTGTATAATGCATGCTTAATCGTCATACTTAGGTAAAGCACGTTAGGTGTAGCGTTTTCATTCGAGATACTTACTCATACCTACAATATAATCTCTATACTCTTTAACATTACTGCCTCGTTGGTGTAGTGGAAAAGTTTCTGCCTTCCATCCGAGAGGTCCTGGGTTCGAATCCCAGGTCGAGCCAAAATTGTTTCTGAGATTTTCTGTCATGAACTTCTATCAAAAACAGCTCGTAGTCGGGAAGTTTTCGGTGTTACACCCCCGTGCCTCGGAAAGCACGTTAAGCCGTTGGACCTGCGCCTGATCTCTCTCCCGTCATGTTGGATTGCCGTCTCACCGAATTTTGAGAGTGATGGAAAAGTGAGTGTACCTGTGTATTGTGCTCACACTTGTGCAGATAATATCTCCTTCGTCGTTGGCTGTCTCTGATGAGATTGGCCGCCGTGGTCGAAATCGGCCAGGAGGAGTATTAGTACTATTACTCTTTAACATACATTATTCTTAGAACACGGTCTGAATGTTTCTCAACCTTACGCTTAAAATTGACCATTGAAGTTTGCTCCTTTTAGGATAACTTTCGGTTTGGCTTTATTGTTGTAAGTCATCATCTACAGAACTTATTTTACTTTGATGTTCAATCCTGCGACCTTAAGAAGGTCGTCAGTTCATTTTACTATCCCACGCTGCGCTTTGATTAACCTTCTTCTTCTTCTTCTCTGTTCCCATTTTAGTAGGGGTCGGGTCTCCTCACTTTCCTGCGCCAAGCCAATCTGTCTTTGGTTGTCACATCGGGCAATTGGGCTTTTTCGAGGTCTCTTTTTATCACAGTTCACGAGGTCAACGGCGGACGGCCTCTACCACGTTTCTGGTCGGGCAGGTTAAGAGAGGTATTTACGACGTGGTCTTCTTGTCGTCTTTTTATGTGTCGGTATCAACGCAGAAAATTTTCAGTAAGTTTTTCGGTGATTGGTGCAACTTTAAAACTTTCCCTGATATATTCGTTTCATATCTTTTCGAGTCTAGTTACACCTCCTGCCCACCTGAGCACCATTTCATTGGTTTGGAATTTTTGTTCGTGCGTCTTCTTTACTCTCCAACATTCCATACCATCGGTCTTCAATCTTGAAATTAAGAATACCAATCTTCAACTGTTCTTTTGCATATCGTGTATCACGATTGCACCTGATTTCCAAGCCCTACAACACAATTGTTCATTCTGCGACTATACCAAGACCTGCCGGTATCGTGAATAATAACGGGATGTTTCAACTGGCACGCAACATCTTGCAAAGGTCACCCACGGAGACATGGACATGGGTAGTCCATTAAAACGTCAAGTTGTACCGTAGTAAATGAACATATTCAACGTAATTCTGAAAAAGTCTGACAGTAGATTTTTGTTTAGTGTTATATGCATTCACGTTCTTAAGAAACTGCCTCACATTAACCAAGATAGCCGAGTTTAAAAGGCGACTCCACAAAATATTATGTAGACAGTCATCATTGTATTAGCTTACATTAGTTCGGTTCATAACAATCCGACATCTTTACCGATAAATCTGACCATAATCATCTTCTCTTATATATAGAAATGAATTGCTGTTCGTTAGTCTCTCTAAAACTCGAGAACAGCTGAACCGATACAAATAATTTTAGTCTCGAAATAGTCGTGAAAGTCTAGGGAGAGGAGTGTACAGGGTCAGAAAATATAAAAAATATACTAATACAGCGGGCAGGACGACGTCCGCTAGTCTGAAATAAAAGTGAGTCAAATATGTCAATTATTTGTTTTACCAGCCGCCTACTCTCCAAGCTTTCATCGATAGTTTCGGATGTAGCCATCCCTGTCGCTCTAACAAGCTCAACCAAATGCACTGGCTAGACTCGTAAAAACGATCAAAATGTAAGGGGAGTACAGCCACCGATAGTCTGATGAATGAGGTGTGTAAAATATTGTATGGTCAGAAATTTCATGTAAGAAATAGTCATGATGTATCGCAGTGCTAAGTCAAACAAAAAAATATGCAAACAACGCCTATGCATCAAGTCAGCAGAATATTCTACTCCGACAGGATGCTTTGACGAAAATATGCTAGAAGAAGCTTTGTTCTTAAATCACAATAAGAACATGGTAATCTAATATATGAAATTCTCGTGTCACAGTTTTCGTTGCCATACTCCTCCGAAACGGCTTGACCGATTTTGATGAAATTTTTTGTGCTTATCCGGTATCTATGAGAATCGGCCAACATCTATTTTGCATCCCCCTAAATGTTAGGGGTAGTCCACACTTTACATTTATAGGGCAAAACAACGTTTGCCGGGACAGTTAGTCTTCTATACTTATAATAAATCTGTAGAGAAGTCAATTCTTTACATGAAATATATTTCCAAAATAACTATCAGGGGGTGATAAGGGATCGATACTGATGCCAAAAATGCAATCAGTAAAGATTTTGTCTGTCTGTCTGCCTGTATAACCGTTATAGAAACAATCACTACTCAACTGATTAAAAAAAATGGTACAATTGTTTTTCATACTCCTCAGCTGGTTATACTATATTTTTCATCATGCTAAAATAAATAAGAGCAGAGAAAAAAGGGAAATGTTGGAAAAACGGGAGAAATTACTCCATTTTTTAAACTTCCGTCGCGTGTCAACCTAAATGGTTAAAACTACACCAACATTATGTGTGACGGAAATATTCTCCTAAATTACATAAAAATACAGCGCGACAGCATATGTCTATCTTGTATAGTTGACTCACAATATACCTTAGCAGTTCGAAGCTTACTGATTGTATTTATCTACTCCTACGTTTATAACACTCTCGGTCATCTAAATATATAAATCTCAAAGGTGACTGACTGGCTGACTGACAAAGTTATCTATCAACGCATATCCCAAACCACTGGACTGGACTAAAATTTGGCATGCATACCTGCATGTTGTGCCTGATGTTATGGCGTAGGGATTCGCTTAGAAAGGATTTTGAAAAATTCTACCCCCAAGGGGATAAACTTTGTGGCAAAAAAACTAAAGTCCACGCCGAAAAGGAATATTAAATAAATATTAAATACAAAATATATCTTGTTTTTTGTGAAAGGTAAAGAACTGATGCCATGTTTTGACTTTGTTTCTGCAGATGTTGGATTAAACATAGATCAGTGAAAAATCAAGTAACATTAATTCACTTGACTATACATTTTTAGTTAGTGTTTGAGACACAAAAGCTGACGGTCAAAGAAAGTTAGTGTAGTAGACACTGCTTCTATGCCTTTGTCGCTAACACATCTCATGTCATAAAGTTGTTTTGTGCACTTTGCAACGCAACAAATAAATTGCACGGTGATAGCCGAGTGCTATACTAAGCGGAGTCACGACCATTCACAAATAAACATTGTTGATGGAATAAAGCGTTATTGCGGGAATCCTTCACTAAAGCTGAAAAAGATAATTGTTTTGATTTAAATTTCTATTAAACGATGCCAGTGCAGGAACCCAAATGTTGGATACATTTGGGTTCCTGCACTGTGACCACTTGAAAAAACTAGATCTGGAAGTCGCAGGACTTACAATTACAACTTACAACGTGATACAGAATATGCACCTGGAAACACAACACTGTCACCAACAAAACATTCGACGCGTTTCGTCACTACACGTGGCATCCTCAGGAGATGTTGTTGCTTTAACAGACTACGAGAGACAGTTGGATGTATTTGAGTTTCTGCACTGGCGTCGTTTAGTGGAAATGTAAAGCAATATAATTCTCTTTTTCAGCCTCAAAGTGTAAACATACGTTGATTGAAATCGGAAATGATCAGTTACCTACGTTATTCGCGGTGGCATAACTTTTCAAGGAAGCAGTTTTCCTCAATTTATTGTTTTGTTATTTTTAATTTCATACAGTTATACAACTGTGCTGTGTTAGGTAAGTATATATATGATTTAGCCTAATTGTTGTTTTTGGTATTAATTGATTAAAAACAAATTGAGACAAGGGTTTGTCAGACAGGTATGGTGCTTTTTCACATTTGCTATATATAACTTTCAGTAATGTTCGCCATGCCTAGTAACCTGTAAAAAAGTTGCTTTAAAATTTGCCATTGAAAAGATGTACTCGTAGTATGTATTAAAAATTTAATCACTTAACATTAAGCTCATCAACCACTAAATATGTAAAATTTCCCATTCCATTTTCCATTATCAACCCTTATCCAAGATGTGCCGACTCTACGACGAATATAGCATTCGTTTTCCTGAACTTGTCATTTTTGTCTCTAGAGCTTGATTCACTTCAGAAATGTTTTGAAAGATATCTTCAAAGTAATTTGAGGGAGATTATTAGTTTAGTTTGATTAGTTTTTCCAGATTTACTTTGTTATGATCATATTTGCGTGATGTTAGTTTAAGTAACATTTATACCTAAAAAAACCTATTGTTTCTCATTTTTAACATGCCGTGATAGCACGCTTAAGGATTATATCTTGTGTAACTCCTTAGTTCTTAGTTACAGTTTTAAGTCAAGCCATGATGTTATCTCTTGTGTTATCCAATAAATAAACATAAAATAAAATTCATTTCAGTTCCATTCAACATCTAGTTGTAAGTCAACAACATTTCAAAAACATTTTCTGAGGCATGTAACTTAAAGGTAGAAGTTGGAAGCACGCTACATGAAACAGCAGCATACGACATGGTGGTCGACACACTCTTGGTTTCTATGTGTTTGTATGAGTAATACTCTAAGTTAGCGACGTGATTTATACATGTACAGAACCCAGAAGTGTCGTGACGACATGTCGTCTGCTGGTGCTTCATACAGCCGGCTGCCAACTTGTACCTTTAGGCACTCGTAACTATTATCGTGGCACAGATAATGATAAAACTACTTACTATACTGCATGGGGGATTAATTCAAATGCATACTTATGTAGATTATACTTAGGTAATCAGGCTCATCAGACATTAGATGTTGATTACACGTGTTTTATTAGACGTTACAGACTTTTGTGATATAAAAAATCTAAATATTTCTTTATAACAGGTTTTTGTAGCATTATTCTGACAGGTTTTTTTAGTAGTTTCCCCTATAAATTTGTCTAGCAACAATTTAAATTCTTCAATAAAAAGTTACAATGTACAGATATTTACCATGCAACAGAGAATATGTGCAGTTTGATTTAAAAGTTAAATAATCAAATCAGAGTACACTAACTCCACTTAATATACATACAAACAAACGTGATTCACCAAGAAAAAAAAACAAAAGACAACGTCATTATTAAAGTTGCCAAAAATTTTGTAGTTTGTGTGTTATTTGATAGTCACTGCGCTAAGTGGATTACCTTGTTCTGTCACTTCTAACAAGTAGGTACCTTGCTTTATTTTTTTGCAAGCTGACAAAAAATAAGAAAACGTACCTATTTAAAAAATGTAACTGTAAATCGTAAAGACTCATGAAAAATATTAAAATATTTTTTTATTCTTTGTAATTCTTTGCGTTCGTTCCATCTACTCAACTACCATCGTAGTCATTTAATTATTTTTTTCTGACACAAGGCTCAGAACACATTATAAGGACTGTCTCGCTTGAAGATCTTAAAATATTTGCATGCTATTTCTCATAGCTGGAAAAGTTGAACCGTAATCATCTATAACACCAACATAAATTTCTAAAAGCAAATAAATATTAATTTCATTTCTTTTCGCTCGCGGGGCAAACATCAGAGTTAATAAATATTAAAACTTGATAAAACTAATTGGACCATTTCCAGTCAAGGAGCAGGAGCGATACAATGCTCAGGCGATAAAAATAATGGGTGTGTACAAGATTTATACTCATAGGAAAATTCCTTAAGGGCTGTCTGTCTGTGAGTGTACTAGTCACACGTCGCTGCGTCGTAAAATGATCTATCACGCGCGAGCTCTAAGCGATTTCGCATATGCGATAGGGCTGGCAGTTAACCATGGTACTAACTTGCGAGGTGGTAAAATCTTATTACTAACGCAGAGGTGACGTCTATCAGACGGGCAAAATTTAAAATATACATTTTATTAAATGTTTTAATGTTCTATTCGTATAATTGTTATTATTGATGAATTTAATATTACAGGTGTTGTATTATAAGGTTGCAAATAAAAATTTTGAGCACTTGGGGAGCAAGTCTTATTCAAAGCAAATCTTGATATTTTTTGCAAATATGTATATTGTAAGCAAAAATAAAGTTTAAAAATCATAACTTGTATATGTTTCCATGAAATTAAAACAAAAATTGAGCCTTTCACTACTTAACAATAAAGAAATTACAGCACTAAAAATTGCATATTCATTGGCAGTCTTTGAATATGAAATGTTCAACTATTGGTAAATTTTTAGTTACTTTTGTTGAAGTTATGAGGTTATGAGAATAGGGATGAAAAATATAACTCTCAACACGAAGCACAAAAAAATAAATTGAACGTCAGTTTTGTGGTGTGGTGGCCAGCCGTT
Source organism: Pyrausta despicata (assembly GCA_963921415.1). NCBI lineage: Eukaryota > Metazoa > Arthropoda > Insecta > Lepidoptera > Crambidae > Pyrausta > Pyrausta despicata. The sequence continues at coordinate 11,577,362 of OY992855.1, read as the reverse complement.
GATACAACTAAAAGAGACTATGGAGCTACCTTACCGAGGTGACGATTAATACTGACGTCTGTCAGACGGATATAACTTCGTCACAGGGACCTTTACTCTCGTAAAGCCGACCAACTCTTAAAATTGTCAGTTTAGGACGGTAGCGGTGACGACCTTAAACGCGCCTTGCATCACAGAAAATAAAAAAGTTAAGAGTTAAGAGAGAGAGAGTTAAGAGTGAGACCGATAAATTTAAAAATTAATGATGTTTGAAAACGGAACTTCGATAAATAAGATATTTGGTTTATTTTGTTATGTCGAATTAAACTGACAAGTTAAAAACTCAAGCAGGTGGTAAAGAATATGATATTCTCATCAGCCTATATACGGTCCCACTGCTGGGCACAGGCCTCACCTCAACTATGAGGTGGTACGAGCCATACTCCACCACGCGGGCTCAGTGCGGATTGGTGGAGGGGTGTTTGTAAGGTAAGTGACCAACCTTACTGTCAGATGTCATTAAGCCGCCCGAGAGGCCCTCGGGCCTCTGAACAGGCTTAGCGACTAATATCTGTCGATATTAACCGGGACCAACAGCTTAACGTGCCTTCCGAAGCACGGAGATGCTTGTAAATAGACGTCACTTAAATGGTCAGAATGGTCACCCATCCCAAACATGACCGCGCCTTAGGTTGCTTAACTTTGGGTATCACTACCAAAGCGCTGCAACCACTGCGCCACAAGCACCTCTATGATATTCTAAGGCAATTAAATACATAAGCTTTTGCGTAGTGACAACCCTAATGGTTTAAAAAGTGATGTATTTATTATATCGTGTTTTTGCTCGCTACTAACTTGACAATCATTTTTTGTCACGATTATTTAAGCTGGAAGGTCAGAAATAGAATTTTCCGTTGTTTTCAATTAAGGGACAAAAAAAAGGCTCAAATGTAAACAGATCTTTTTTTGTGTTGGAACTAAAATAGTTCCTTTTTTTCTGCCACACATTTCGAGCGATAAAAAATGGATCAAAACAATCTTATAATAACACCGTAAATTGCCTTACGAATGTAGTATGAAAGCACCTGCGGTCTCAGTGCTGTATAATTTATTCGAACTAATGGATAGAACTAAAAATAGGCAAAGGCTCTGGCTATAATATTGCGGGCTGTTAGAAAAAGTTGATTTGCAAACAACCAGTCCAAAGTCTAAAGTTTAGTGGGCGGTTTTAAGTGAACAAATGACGGTGCAAAGTACACACAAGAAAAAGAAAAAGATTAAGACATGAGATCATAAATAAAACACGAGGATAACGAACGATGATTTTGACGGACGTTTTGCTCTTTACACAATTACCGATACAGTGCTTTCATGAAAATGTATGTGTAGTAAAAAAATTGACGAGCACCTATATTTTGACAAAACGATTGTTTTTGGTGGGCTTACACGTAGGTAAAGGTTGCATAAAGCAATGTCACATTGAAGTCCGAGGTACGTAAATCACCACTTGCCATGAATCACTTAGTACATAGGTAAGTATTTAAAGCAAACGAATTTCATGTTATGCATGTCATAAAGTTACGCAGAAATATTCATCATCATCATCATTATCAGCCAAAGGACGTCCACTGCTGAACCTATGTTCAGCCTTCCCCACAGTTTTCCACATCGACCGATCACAAGCGGTCCGCATCCAGTTCGATCCTGCAATCTTTACAAGGTCGTCTGTCCATCTTGTCGGTGGACGTCCTACGCTGCGCTTTTGGTCGAAGGGTCTCCAGTCCAGAACTTTTTTGCCCCAACGGCCATCAGTTCTCCGCACTATGTGCCCTGCCCATTGCCACTTGAGCTTACTTGAAATACTCATACTTCATTCTAAAATATTATTTGTTTGACCTTTGCAATTTATTAAACACAAAAAGTGCAACTAATTCGCACTGTCATCGCTGAATCTAATCGTTCCAAGGCTTATAATCATCGCATGTTTTATCAAGCATTTTGCGGATATTTTAATGGCAATAAAAAGTGTAATTAATATAAATGGTTGAGTGCTTTGAGGCATGACTACATGACTGACTCATACTTCAGATTGTTATGAAATACGGTTGACGGGTACAGAACGCCTCTTGGCATTAAGTCCGCCAATTGTATCACCGTGCAATAAGTTTAGATAAATAAATAGGTAAGGCAAAGTTGTAGCAATATGCATGTAGTGAGATGCATGTTTCCAATCTTAATTCGCTTTTCAATCAGATTGACATAAATTTGTTGCAACTTCTTTACGGCCTTTTTTAACGATATCCATAGCTTGCATTATTATTGTATAAGGCCCAGAGCTAACGTCACGGGCACACGACTGTCAGCTATTTAGCTGCGGCCTTTATGTTCCTTGGCGGTTCTATAACGTTAACACTTTGCCAGTTACGTATATCTTAAACTTTGAGATAGTTGGTAAACTGAACCAATCAAAACACTGGTTTGAGCTTATTTAACTAGCTATTAGTAAATCTGATAGCTGTCACGCTGGCCTTGTTCCGAATGCGTGCCATATCCAGATACAAATTAATGTGACTAGAGCTAGGACCACCTGACCTTAGGGACACACTGTCGCTTTATTTGTCCAACTTTCTTGTCATGCGCAAAGTAATAATATTGCAATCAGTATTGTAAGTCAATTACAATACAATTTAACAAACAATTTTTTTTATTTTTAATATTTTAATAATAATCTCAAGTCATTGCACAAAGGAAACATCTTCAAAATAAATATCGGATTTGACAGCTCAAGGTTAAACAATAATTATCAATTGTACGTAAATGAACACAAGTAATGCTTACTACATATTTTGCATATTGTTCAACTGATACACAAACGAGCCCCCATAATTCCATGTTGCCCTTTAGCGGAGCTACTTCAGTTGTCAGGAAGTAAGTAAATGCTTCCGGCATATTTACAGAGCGTAATTTTTTAATAATACCATGCAAAACATTACAAAATAACATTTCTTTCTAGTAGTATACGCCTATGGAAAGAAGCTTTACTAGCGGTAAAAACTTTAAGTGATTAACTGATTTGATGCACTAAAGAATTTATAAGTATATTTTTACAAGTAAGGATGAAAGTTATAAACATCTGAAACATCAGATCATACGTTCTATTATTTTCTTTGACGGATTTCTTACTTTGTGAGTCACAAGTAGGTAATTCGTAATTACATTTACGAGTTACAGTTATTACTAAAATTGCTGTCATTTTTTGTGACATAACTTACGCTTGAATACAGTCGCGACAAAAATACAAAAGCCATTACAGTGCCTACACAATAACGTGCCATCGTTTATGGTAAAAGGAAAACCTTTTGCAGGAAATTCGCGCTCGACTGTCCAAGTGACCATTAAGAAATCTAGAAAAACATTATTGATACATACCTGGAAGTGGTCAGTTATGAGATCTTGTACTAGTAATCTCAGGTCTAGCTTGCGAGTACTTAGTTACATAAATATTAGGTGTCTACTCCGTCAGCTGTCGTTAAGAAATTCCAAAATTAATTTAATCATAATTATTCTGAATTATCACGTTTTCACGATAGAGTTAAATTTTGCTTTCGATATTACTAAGCTCGTGGGGAACTATTAGGAGCTGACTCACGCAACACGTCCTTAAGTTCTGTGATTTAAAAAGCCTCTTTCAAATTATCAAACTTGGTGTGATTTGCAAATAAACTTTAAAAAAATCTTTTAGAGAATGTCAACTCTAAACAAGAGTATTATTTTATGCCTATCACCGTTCCGCTTGCCAGCGCTCAGGCACCGATGGTGGATTGTGTTTTTAATATGCCGTATCGACTTCCCGCGAGGTCGGGTCGGTATTGACATTGGCATTGCAACTCGTTACACCGTATGCGATTGCGCATGTTAGTTTATATTTAAGATCTAAATGATGGATTAGCCGTAGGTGGCAATTTCTTTCATTTCAGTTAAAGATGTAAATTAGTTTAATTTAAGTTATTTTTAAGAGATGTGCACTAATGTTCTTTTTATGGAGAAATCACGTCGTGTAGACGATGAGATGAGACGATGTGGGTTTCACTAACAAAAACTTAAATTTTTCGTTGGTTATAAGCGTATATGTATATATCATATGCGTTGTGAGAGAAAATTAATAGTGAAGATAGTGCTGTGTTAATCAAAAGCCTTTTTCTCCTTGAAATAGAGATGAGTAACCAAAGGAGTAATCTATCTTTCCTAGAACCGTGCTTGACATGCAATATTACGACTAATGCTGCTAATGAGTGATCGGATAATCGAGTGCATATTTACCTAAAGTTGAGGCGTTGGCTAATATAAAATGCGCTTTTGAATCGAAAAAATCCCGGGAATACGGGATCGACAACTTTAGTTTCTTTACTATATTATCAAATCGGGTGTAAATATATTTACTTATCTTAAGGTGTTGGTTTATATGCCATAATAATTATGGAAAGCATTTTTATATCCAAACAATCTCAGGTAATCGGAGTCAAATTTTTCGTGTTTTTATTATAGAATGAATCGGTATAGTATGTATCTATATAAATAAGAATTGATAAATTTTAAAAATAAAAGTTTAAAGAAGCCGCTTTCATAATGTCTTAGTTAGAAATGAACATTAGCCAAATATATATCCGGTTATTCGATTAGAGCTCATGATTCACCTTATTTAGTAACTAGCGGCCGCCCGCGACTTCGTCCGCGTGGATGTTAGTTTTTTGCGACCGGGCTTCATACAAATTCGCAACCCCTATTTTATCCCTTTGGGGGCAGAATTTATCAATATGTAATATTATTTCTATCCTTCTTTACCTTCCAAGTAATGTTGACTCAAATAAAAAAAAGTCCCATTAAAATCGGTTTAGTAGATTCTGAGATTCAATTTCCTGCCTGCCCCCTAAGTTCATCGGCGTGATTATTTATATCCCAGTTTACTCTCCAGGTGATACTGAGTCAAATAAAAAAAGTCCCGTCAAAATCGGTCCAGTAGATTCTGAGATTAGCCCGGACAAACAGACAGACAGACAGACAGACAGACAGACAGACAGACAGACAAAAATTTTAAAAATTGTTGTTTTGGCTTCTATTACGGTAATTAAGACCCCCTGTAACAATTTTTCATAAAAATCTTCAATGTACAGAAATCGATCTTTTACAGTCTTATTATATGTATAGAGGTAAGCCTGTAGTAAAAAACTTATCAGTATCGTCATTAAAACCGTGTTAATTCGTGTTTCGTCAAGCCATGACACATATTAACCACTTCCCTTGTTTTTTAGTAAATATTATTTTTTTCAAGTGTTGCCAAGATTAGTCAAAGAACGATTTCTTAAAAGTAAAGAACCAAAAAAAAATAACATTAATTTCTGAATTTATATTCAGTTCAAAAAAATGTTCGTCGTTCCTGTGTGCTGTGTGTATCGCGGCCTTGACAAGGTCAGCGAAATGGTATAGGGAGAGGCACTGACGTCCGAAGGCCGCCATTATCGAGGGTGTGCCATCTTGCCTGTCTGTTTGGGGATGGTTTAACAGTCTCGCCAATTTACTTAAATACCCTGCGATGGGTGCGCCGTGAAATAGGCAAAGTTTGTGGATATAGTCTGTCTTTATACAATGTAGATTTCTATGTTTTAGGTGAGTTTGGGATCTATTTGACAGTGGGGGTATTTGCTTCCCAAATGGTTTAATACAAACCGGTCAACGGAAAATAGGGTAAAAAGTGCGTGAGCGGGAACCTAAGCAATTTCTTTATTAACTGATCAGGATGCTTAGGGATAAAAGATTTGGACCTTTGAACCCCATTCACTCGCACAACTGCAACTACTTTCTTCATCCCTTCTAATTTACAAAAAGTTTTTAATATTTCATCTCCATGAAGCTATAGTTTTGGGTTGAAAAATTACTTATTTTTGACTTCGCACCATAAAAATAAAAAGAGAGGAGAACAGGCGAGTCCCTTGTTTGCACACTTGTTTTTATGGTAACATTAAAATGTACATTATTTAAGCAGAAAGATGTACCTACATTGTAGTTGCGGGACCTCATTCAGTTTTGAATCAGCCAAATTGCACGTTGCGTCATTTAAGAAGTAGAGCTCGGCGTCATTTTTGGTAAAAACTGTCAGACGCTTATAAGATTTGGGCTACTTTTTCAAGGGTAGAAGTTATTGTAAGTAAATATACCTTCGTCTCCAAAAACCCGTGGAGTATGGGTCGTACAACCTCATAGCTGCTGAGGTAAGGTCAGTGCCCACTTGTTGGATTGGACGTATATAGGTTGATGAGATATTTTCGTCTCAAGAAGGACTACTGACCTACGTCTTTGAGTTATTGAACAGATTTTTTTACATAGACTGCAGTACACCGTCTGTATTCCTATTTTGTCGCAAAATGGCCCATATTATTGTTACAAATACATAGTTACATGGTGTAAACGATGTCGCAGTAGTCAATCGCGTGTTTTCTTGTTAACTTCGCAATTTCTATCAAATATGTCTTTTCAGTGGTTTCATGGACACGCATCTGAAGTTGAAATATAATAAAGTAAGTAAGGACACTAGTGCTTAATGGCTTGTAAATACCAATATGATACGCAATTGTTGTTGACGTGTAAACAACACTGTAACAGATACATGTATGCATGCACAATTAAACAATTTGTTTGACCCATATTGCCATTTATTGCCGAGAAAAAGAAACCGCAGGGTAACAATTATTAAGAAAAGATCCTCGTAACTTAATTATTTTTACTTAGGAGGTTTACTTTATAAAACAAGCGACTTTGAGGCGCTTTATGACGCTTAAGCTTGACAGCTTTCCTTAACTTGTACCAGATTTTCAGCGGGAACTTGCATTGAAACATTCAAATTCATAAAAATAAATAAAAATAAGATTTTAATAAATCGACAACACTTCTTATTCAATTGACTAAGTCTGGACAAGTTTGAAACTCTTTAAATTAAAACTAAAGTTTAAATCCTGCAGTTGTTAATCTATTTTAAATGAAACATCAACCCTGAACCTTGCGATTAAATACTTAGTTGTTCCGACTGACATTTTAGGGCTTGGCATTTGAACATCGAATCGATGAGAACTACATAATAAAATACGCCCTTTGTAACAATATGTACGTCGGAAATAGGTGAACATATTTTAACAACATTAAACCACTTATTTAAAAAAATACACAAAGTAAGGGAGAGGAAAACAAAGACTTTCAAAGTAAAAAAACGCAAAGAAGAACATTGAAAATATCTAATTGCATAAAAACTAGCAATAAAAGTAACCTTTTCTTAATTTTAACATGTAAATTAGCAGTACTGTTAGAACAGATAACAGTTTTTCAGGAGGTGTTATCTATTTTTTCGATAGGAACGGGTATTACGTAAGCTTTAAGTTTTCATACATATTATATTAATTCATATTCCAGATATAAGGAACATCATGTGTTATACTTATACTTACAAAATGGTTGTGAAACGTGACTTTGAAACTGTATGGGCCTCCAGACATGGTACTTACTAAGTTTTTTGTAAAAAAAATGTCAACAAAGGTACTGATGTCTAGACAGACTAAAACAAAAAATGCGACATGCGTATTACGGACAACGCCGTTGCAACGATCTCTTTCCGGGATTCGGGGACAGCATAATCGGGGATATCTACAACTTACATTGCCGGTAAGTTTAGTCCGATAGTTCAAACCGAGAAAGGTCAAGACTAAATCAAGGGTATTTTTATAGTAAAATTATATACCTGGATAAATATCCATGAATTCTTAAACCCTTAAGCTCGAAAAAATCCGATTTTAATATAAAAATATATCCTGATATCCATCAATATAAATCCTCGCACCCTATACTAAACTAGTAATGACCTAGTTGTTGTCGGCGACAGCACTGTAAAGAGCGATGCTTTGAAGAACTATCTTTACATGTTTTATTTTTGTTTTAGAATTTTTTAGGAAATATAGGTACAGTTTTAACATAACAAAATATAAATTTAAAATAACACATAAACCAATCAAGATTCCTCAGCTTAAATAATACATAGAGTAAACCAAATATATATTTTTATTAAATTTTTTTTCAATATATATTTGTTTGTTGGGACAGAAAAGGAAATATTAACGTCCTATCAACCAAAGGCACAGCAGAGCATTGATGGAATGGAACCAAACTTAAACTGTCGAAGAGACAACATCTCCTGAGGTTTTTCAAGTGGTTACGGTTGGATGTATTTGAGTTCCTGCGCTGGCGTCATTTAGTGGAAATTTAAAGCAAAATAATTTTCTTTTTTAGCTTTACAGTAGAGCATTATTAGCAAGACAGATAAGAAAGGTATATAAATATACGCACACTGTATATTTGAAATATACGATTAATATAATCGCTTGACGTTTTGCTGCTGATTATGATGTTTTTACTGAATACCTAACAAGAGCTAAAATACTAGTTTACGTACGTTCAAATAAACGATCTTGAAGTGTTGTTTGCACTTTGTTTACGTATGTGTATGTATATGAATGAATCGTACCAACATAATGTGGTAATGTCACAGTTCATCAGGCACAGTTCAGTATCATAAGAAATATTAACAAAATTAGATACAACTTTAAATTTTTGTAATAAAATATCCTTTGTTGCAACTGAATAAATGTTACATTGGTAATCTTAACGTGTTACCATCTGTTCATTGTCAAATACATACCCATAATCACATTGTAATACGCGTTACCATTACAAGGATAATGTATTACATACCTACTCAGGTAACGAACCTCGAATTTGTTTTGCTCTGCAGAGTCCATTCATCAAAATGTGAGTCAATGATTTTTTAAAACTATCGTTTGTTGTTCTTACAATCACCAACTTAAATACTTTGAGGAATATTATTTTAAAATAAAACACTTTATTCACTGATGTTTTTTTACATTGAACTCAAAATCTTCAGACGTTTATTTGAAACTGATGACTGTGCTACTAATTTAAAAAAAAAGAAAACTGTTAGATAAAATAAAATACTTGTTAGTATTTTATCAAAATGTAGACGCTAGGTTAGGTATATTTAAGAAAAGGTAAATATTTATGATTAAAAATAGAATAAAAGGACAGATTGGACGTCAACAACCAACAGTGATAAGAAGCAACCTTGCCTAGATTTATTATATTGCCCTCCTTTTTCAAGATCTTTTACTTTTCAAATCATATTTTCAGTTGTTTTAAATATTTTTTTATCGTAAGTGTTAGTGCATCAACGAAAATGACAAAGATAACCTGAGTAAGAGTAGTGCACGCTAAGAATAACGTTCAACTTTGAAAATAATGAAATATCAAGCCACTAACAGCTTAAAGCCTTTATATTATTTATTATTATGTTTTTTGCATTGTTTACTGGAGCATATCTGTGCTAGAGACTTATTTATTCTATTCAAATTGACATCAATGTCTAATAGGCTTGTTTCCACTATGAAAGAAATATTCAAAAACTGATTTTCTCTAAAATAATTCATAATTTCAGATGCCTTCACTAATATTTTTCTGCAGTTCGTATTATTTGATTTTTAATTGGAATTCAAATGATAAATTAGTCACTCAGTCGGCATTGCACGCGATGACGTCAAAGTGTGTTATTCCCATACAAACTCTATGAAGAAAAACGTTTTGACAGTTGATAAAAAGTACGTCAACGATTGGTGGTGTCAACTACCGTATTATTCTCAAAGTTATAAAATCGCATGGGAAGATTTCGTTGAATTGCTCATTGACTCCGGCCTGACTTACCAAGGTATAATAATAGTCCTCCTGGCCGATTTCGACCACGGCGGCCAATCTCAACAGAGATCAGCCAACTGCGCAGGAGATATTATAGTGCACAAGTATGAGCGCAATACACAGGTGCACTCACTGTTCCATCACTCTCAAAGTTCGGTGAGACGGCAATCCGTCATGACCGGACTGCCTCGTTGGTGTAGTGGCAAAGTTTCTGCCTTACATCCGAGAGGTCCTGGGTTCGAATCCCAGGTCGAGCCAAAATTGTTTCTGAGATTTTCTGTCATGAACTTCTCAAAAACAGCTCGGATTCAGGAAGTTGGCGGTGTTACACCCCCGTGCCTCGGAAAGCACGTTAAGCCGTTGGTCCTGCGCCTGACCAAGGTATAGTCGACAGGACATAGGGGAAATCACATAATGTATATTCAGTGAGAGAATGAATAAAATATATTTAAAAAGGCGAAAGATTGGCATAAGTAGCGATAGTGATAAGAAGAGATAGCCTTGTCCGGTGACTTTATTTTCCCCTTTAGCATAATAACTGACGTATCGACAAGGTTGTATCGCTTTTATTGCAAACATAATAACGATTTTGCAAGGTTAGGTGTGAAAATAAAACACCCTTTCACGAAAATAGAATAAACAACAATAGTTACATGACTATGACTATTGACAAAAATAAAAGCTAGACGTTTTTTTCACCGTTTTTATACGTAATAAGGCTTAGTTATAAGTTTTTACTTATACATATTTAATACCAAACTTTTGGTTGACTTTGAAAAAAATAACACTTCAGAAAGTGTAGTAAATCTTGGAGTTGGCATATAATAGTTTGACATATTTTCGAACAAAACAAACTTTTATAACGTCACATAAAGTATGCTCATAAAATCCGTAACATCCGGGGCATCAAATGCACTTAGTTATTGTATTACGAGTCACGTGGACAAATTATAGCGTGAAAATTGTAACATAATAATTTGTACCCCATTACAAAGTAACGTGCGCCGCAAGGTCAAAGATATTGAGCGCGATAGGAGTTACGTGATGTGCGCTTGCGCCGTTGGCCTGACATAATTGACTTTGATCTGTGGTACAGTTTTTCTCGCTTATTTTTGACGTGACAACGTCTTATAATTCAGTGGAGCCGGCTGCACGCACCAAAAAACATGACTCATGCGGCGTTACCTCGCTCTGAGGCGTTCCATTTAAGGCTTGAAGTGCAAGCAAGAGCGCGTAATGAGCGACAAAGAAGCATAATTTTATGACGTTGTCACGTTCAACTATCGTCAGTAAGCCGACTTTACTGACACGCGATTTTTGATCTTAATAGATAGATAGTATGGAAATACTTTTATTGCACATTTTACACGGAAAAAATACGATACAAAAGTTTTTTTTTTTGTTATTATTTGGGATAGGTTTGTTCTTGACCCAAGACTAAGCCCAACGAGGCAAAGACTGAGTCTACGATAGAGCGAGCTCACCTAGAAGATGCCTGATCACTCTAGCTTTGAAAATTCGTAGGTTGTAATTGTTGGGAATATTTGGAACAAATAAGACAGTCTAATCGCTTACTGCAATTTCTATTTAATATCGACCAAATATTAAGATACATTTTGACAACTGAAGATAAACGTGCTGGCGTTACAAAAGCCTATTGAATGTCATATTGGTGGAATATATACATACGAGTATATCTTCTGCCCTGAGTTAAAACAGTAATCAAAAAGAATCTATATAAAGACTAGCTGTCCCGGCAAACGTTGTTTTGCCATATAAATTATTGTGGACAACCCTTATCATATCACTAAGGGATATGAAAAATAGATGTTGGCCGATTCTCAGACCTACTCAATATGCTCACAAAATTTCATAAGAATCGGTCAAGCCGTTTCGGAGGAGTACGGGAACAAACATTGTGACACGAGAATTTTATATATATAGAAGATATATAGAGATTAACACTGATATTGATAAAAACGATGGCTTATAGTATACACATATATGGCTATAAAGCATGCGTCCACAACGCCAGAAACTGGCCAACAAACTCCGAATAAAATTGAAAAGCTTAAACTGCTTAGCACAAAAAATAAAACAATCACTGATGGATGATCCTAATCAAATGTGATACAAACGGGTTTCGAATAAAGGGTTCAGGAGGCTTTAAGTTGGTCCGGTTTTGCAAGAACAACTTTTTTATCAGTCGCAGTGAAAAACGTGCTTGTAGCCACAAAAAAAAGTTTGATGGTCTACTCGTCATATTGTCTCTTGATTATTGCTACAATATTAGTGTAATCCGCAGGTACAAGGTCATATCGTGACTCGATCAGGACACCTGCCTGCGTGCAGGTTCGATGTTCGTGATCTGCAGCAACTTTGCACCGGCGTCTTTTACACCCATTATATCGAATTCTAAGAAACCATATCGTAAGGATTATTAACCTGATTTGAAACGTAATTAGATGATTTAGTTTCATTCAATTTATGTTGAATGATGCTAATTTACAGCCTAGTGGTACGTTTTTATCTTCATCTCTGTCATTTTGTTTATCTCCGAGCTGAAAATATTTACTAAAGAATGATAGCGGTGACATTGTTGCTATGTAGATCCATCTGACTGAATTGCTTTTGCATAAATGTAGTTTTCGTTTTTCTTTAAATAGTATTTTTATATTTTCCAATTTATAGCTGATTTTTTTGTGTTGAAATCCCTTATAACAATTAAGGATAGGATTGGTTTCCATTGCTTTATGTTTTATTTTATTTTATTGGAATTACGAGTATTGTAAAGATGACATCAGGATACATTTATTGGAATCAAACATATAATCAAGCATCATTTAAGTAAGGAAGTTAACACTTCGTCTGCAATTAATACCAGAAGTAACTAAATAAAGTATTGATTATATTATTGATAAAGTATTATAAATCTTTGCAATCTAAAGGAAATATGATTTTCTTAGAACCCAGACGTAAAGACACTTCAAGGTGTTAAATTGACGTCTACACGTTAAAGTAATATAACAGTTAATTACTTTTTACTGGATTATTATAAGAACCAGATATTGGCCACTTTTGACGTAACGTCTACAATATTTATTTCTTTTAAAAACTTAATTGCACAAGAAACGTATATAGGGTGGACGTAATGCTAAAAGCATTTATATTTCATACACATTTTTTATTTGTAGGGATGAAACATAGTTTTCTCTTCTCTGTGTGCATCCCACACTTTAAGGGGAAGAATACTTGACAAAGTTTTTATTAGCGACCGGCAAGGGCAACTTTCAGTGAAAATGGGCAAAACCATGAAAAATGCATGACTCACCGTCAACCGGGGCGACATCTGTTGTCAGCTCGACGACGACTGACACCTCATACGTCTCGACCTCCAGTTTTCCGCACTGACTTCTCCGGCTACCGTCACTCAATCACGTGACATCACTTTTTCACTCCACTCGCCCACTGAGTTCACTTAATCCACAATTTACTTTAGGTGTTCAGCTGTGACGAGCTTCCTCTTCCGAATTTCGATGCTCGATCGTAGATTGTGACGAATCTCAATCGAGTTATTTTGTTCTGCGATTGGTGGTTAAGAAATTAGGGTAACAATTTGATTGTGGTGGTAATTTTGCATCATTAGCACGTTGTAAAAATGCCACCACATTTTGAATTATAAAACTAATTACGAGACCAATTTAGTTGATTATAGAATTTGATAAAAGTGGCTAAGTTAGCATTTACTAAAATTTTAAAAACCCTGGTAGCAATGTAATTAGGAATAATTTGGTTGGTGGTAAAAAAGCTGTGGAAAATATTCTCCAGATTTTAAAACAAATAATACTAAATACACTTTAATGTCATCTAAACGAGATGATATTTTAAAACCATTTCCAGTATCCTCGTTGTCTACCAAAACGAAATGATTAACTTGATTGTTATATAGATCTAACGATGTTTTAAACGCTTTTAAACGATGCTTTGATACCATCCAAAGTTAAGAGTATTTTTATCTCAATTTAAATTCGGCTGCATATACCCTTTAATTGCTATTATGTGATGCAAGTTTCTCGTGTTGTTAGGCAACCAACGTTAATAGAATTACTTTTGTATTTATTATTGTCCTATCTTTCAATTTATTTGTTCTTCCACTTATTATCTATTTTATTTTACTTATAACGACCACTTTGGTGTAATGGTCAAGAAGTTGACTATTAACCAAGAGGACGCGGGTTCGATCCCCGCACTGTACAAACGTTTGTGTGCATGAACATGTCTGTTTGTACAGGTCTGTATGTTATAAGTATTTAATTAAGTTTATTTGTAATACAACTGTTGATTCTGGTATCTGTAACGCAAGTGCTTAAGCTACTTACCACGGAGTCAAATCAAAGCGTGTTGTATATTTATTTATTTATTTAATAGCTTCAAAATTACTGTTTTCAGCTGTTAGCAGCTTTTACGTATGTATCACTGGGATATAAAAATGTACTTTAAACAACACTCTTTTCCTTAATTTTTGTCATACGCGCTGTGACATTACGACAATACTAATCCTCTTGTACATACAAGCCATGAATGAGGATAAATGCGATAAATAAATCATTTATTGGCTCGGTTGCCTTGCCATGCCCGGAATACCATTTTCATTACAGAAAGCCTTAACAAGGAAAGATCGTCGTTCCATAACTGTTGTGAAACTTTTATCTAACTTCCTTTACTATCATTCTAAAATAAATACGATTCAAGTTTTATGCTTATTAAAAATTAGAATTTTGCTTGGATCGTTAACGAAATTATTAAAAATACGAGATTCTTCTATTCAAAAAAACTTTATTAGAGGTAACTCTCGACTTTCGAGAAAACTTTTCATTGTGTGAAAAAATACCTTGGTGAAAAACTAAAATCATACACAGAACCTCAAATGTAAATGTATGTGCCTATCTTCTATTAAATTTTTTGCCTTGTTGCGTTTGCAAAGATTTGTCGCCTCATTCGTGTTGGTCCATTAATAACAGTCAAACGGTCAGCAATTGTTAAGGATGTGTCAAATTATAATTGTTGAATGGAATACTCCTCGGCCGACTGAATCCGAGTACTGAGAACATCAGGTGTTTGAGCGGGATAAAAATAGACAGACGTTTTACATCTTAATTGAAACTGTTTTAACAGCGGTTATCTAAACGTCAGAGCATGTCACATGTTGTTTGCTTAGGTTAGATATTGTTTGAATCAGTTTGCTTTAGGCCATATTCGCGGAACCCATTAAAAAAAGTAGATAAATTAACGTCAATTTTCGGAAAATCTAACTTATTAGTTATGTAAGACAACTCATTCGAGTGTTAGACACAACAGTTCTGTTTATATGTACTAGGTTTTGAGGTAATTAACCGTAGGTCATTTAAGTAACTGGACCAATTATTCGATAACCGAATCGGTATTTACAGTACACAGTCGATAGATTAGTAAATAAATACGGGCAAGTGTTCGCTAATCACTCGAGAATTAACTGTAGTTAATGAATATTTGATACTTAGCAATAACAGATACTACATAGCGGTATGTTAATTATACTCTGCGAAGACTCACTTTTTGCTACGCCACGTGACTGTCGGAAAAATCTTACTGTTGCGCTCCACAGACTATCCTCGAAGGCGACAGAAAAAAAGCAGACCTTGTCGACTCCGGCGATTAACAACAAACACTGGCCACTATGTTTAAAAAATAACCTATTAACGTTACTCGTTACACGTTAGTTCCACTGATAGCGGCCGGCAAAAAGAAAATGCAAAACCCTAAATGACAGCGTAATTGAACCGTCATTTCCGCTAATTCTCGACTCGTTTATTTCTGTTTACGTGTAACAATCCTAGTGCTTCACATCTAGAATCAACATAACAATGATTCCAGAACAATAACCGGTGATAAAACGTTTTCCGGGTAAATAATGTGGCTGAATATTCATGAGGTTTGAGCTACTGAAAATTTCGAAAAACACGTTTTTAACTCACTGTATTTTTTACACGTGAATGTCAAGTGCATTCGTTTCACAATATGGTATCATAGATCACTTGTATGGATGTATCAAGATGATTGCATCTCGTCTCGCGATAAGGCACTGTCGGTGTTTGAGGTAAGCGTCTACCTGTACGCGCGACGTGCGGCGAGCACCGTGTTCTACGCGCGAATGCCGCTCGGTCTTTTGTTTACGCTCGTAATTACGCCCGAGTCCGCAGGGCGAAGGCTCTGCCGGCCGGAAAATCTGGCTAGCGGCCGGCGTGACGTCAAGCGAAGCCGGTGCCCAAGTGCAGCGACGATCGCGACCGCGCGCGCCGCGGCCGACTGATAAAGCTTGTTTGGAAATGCGTTTTGTTTTCTTTTGTTTTGCGTGCGACGGATTGAGGTTAACGATTTTTCTGGTGGTGGAAACCCGCTTGCGATAAGCATTGATGATGATGATTTTTCCGATTAAATTTCTTAATATCTCTAAAATTTTATTAAAGCCGTTGATATAAATGACGGTTTTATCTTATTCTAAATATATACATTTCTTTTCTTTTCTTTAGATTTCATTGTTCTTTCTCTTTTGTTTCCATATCCGGAAAAAAACGTTGAAAATTCTTTGTAATATTTATTTTCAACGTTGATATCAACGTCGCCTGTTTAATGCAGGTTCCTCTATTTACCTATTTTTTACACCTAAGTAACAAAAAGTGCGTCACTTAATGAAGGTTCTTTTATGCATCAGCGATTGTGGGTAAGCAGTGTACTAGAGTAGGTATAAATAACCTATTGCAGTTTTATTAATGTTCAGTGTTGACTGAATTCGATTGAACTGATAACGCGTGTTTATGTGTTGAATGCCTTCCTTTTGTCAACTACTTAGCTATTTTTTTATTTTTATCAGAAAGAGAGAAGAAGGTTGTGTGTATGTTGTGTGTTGCTAGAAATATTTCACCATAATAACAATCTAGTAAACATGTTTATTATTTGATTATATTATTTGAAACGGTAACAGCGATACTTTATCTGAGTGAAAGCAAAGAAAAACATAGATTGTTTCCTTACTTCAATAATGTTGTCTCAAAATTTAAACTAACAAAATATAATTGTTTTTCTACATAAAGCTGTCGTTTAATATTGCGGAAACCAAAAAGAGACAAACCGCACACGGATATTTATAGCCATATTTTTTTTACAAACGTAACACGTTTGTAGAATTGAAAATGAAAAAGACGGGTTTTGGGTAATTTAAAACCAGAATTAGCGCTAGTCTATTGTTTACACTAACAAATAAGTTGTCAATCGAGTCGGCTTTAAAGTCAGAAGTTTGAAGAAGCAGCCACAAACACAAATATCGCGTCACCACACCGAAGAGATCCGTATGGCTAGTTGCCAGAATAGGTGAATGCACTAGCAAATACGAGTACAAGTCTATACAGGGTGTTCTATTTGCCTCTATTTTAAAATTAAAATTACATTTATACTTATTAATTACGAACACGACTGCTTAGCTTGTTCATACAGGGAACTTTTGGAATTAAAAAATAAAAAAAGTTTTAATGCTTAAATGTTTTGGTTTAGTCTTTTTCTAAGTTGAGTTTTCTAAGTTAAGCTGAGGAAACTTAATTCGTTTATGTGTTATTTTAAACATACTGTTCATCACATTACATAACAAGTAATGTGATGAACAGTATGTTTCCGAAAAATAAATAAAATAAAATAAGTATGTCTACCAGTTTTCAAACCAGGCTCTAAGATGAGAGAGTATGGTAAAATACATCAGTTCTAGTTATTTGGATACATATCATCGAATTTATGAGAGCTCTAGTTTTATCCATATTAGATTGAAACATGGTAATGTGTGTTTGTGAACTAAATTACTCGCCGATTCTATTGTGTTTCAGCAACGAAATATGAAATTAAGGCCTGTATTTGTATTACAGTCTGAGGTCACGGTAATTTTGTTAACCGTGCAAAAATGTAAACGGCGCCCATTTTTTCACCACAATAATATTTGAACACTATTTAAACAAACAATAAATTAAGTTATTGTACAAAAACTAGTTTTGTGAAGTAATGTCCAGTACCTAACAATGGCAAGAAGCTTATTGAACAGAAAATATTTCCTATCAATCAGGTAACAGCAGCTCTATTTGAAAAAGCCTAAGCCGACAATTTACATTGGTGTAAATCTACTTTAACATACATTTTATTTCAATGTATGTATTTTTAAAATTATAGATTTTTCAGTATGATATTCAAATGAAACTTACCTATAACTAATTTAGTCGCAACAAACGCCAAACCCAGTTATCTTCTGAATGAGTGAGTCGAAATACAATGTCTTATGCAAATAAGTTACATCCATAAATATCGTTATATATATATTTTTGGTGTACGTACTTAATAATAATTTATTTGTGTTGGTTTTCATGGTGTAACATAATTAATACTGACATTTTATAAACAAATGATGAACACGTGTTTTGGCGCAATTAATGTGTTTACGTTTATTGTAGATTTTATTATATTGACTTTGCGTATAAATTATTAGGCACGTGTCATCATGCCATGAAGTCGTGATTATTTTTCTCTTAACTTATGTAAAAGTATTTTGGAAGAGGTAAAGTCCCTTAAATCACAGCACTGTGTATTAAGAACCCGTATGTAGTAATTAATGACTTTGCTATGTTATCAATTGTCATTATGTTAATATATCAAAATTTCTTTAAGAGACATTTTATAGAAAATCAAGATTGCGGCATTGCCAAAAAAAAATTTCATCTCGTTCATTTTTTTAAACAAGGGTAAACTTACTTAGTATTTTTGTGACATTTAGCTATTTCCTTGTTATTGTGACACTGCTCGTGTTGTGTTTCTTATCTTATCTTTGTTCATCTTAATTGCTGTCTATACGACTGAAACAACTCAGTTGAATTCACCTAAGTATAGTTTTAATTATAAACTTCTTACAAAAATAACTGAGACTCTTTTACAAAAATAAGGCCAGTATTAAAATCAAAAACTTTTTTAAGGTAAGAGTGAACACGTACCTACTAAACAGACATGATCCATCCTTGGCCACATCGTCACTTACCATCGGTGAGATGTGGCCAAATGTCTATCTACAAGGTGTAACAAAAAACCCCGTTATAACTGAAGGGTGTTGTTGTGCCCAGAAAACTGCACAGTATTCCCAATGATACCTTGGTCAAAATCTCAAAAAAAAAAATCAGACCTCCCATACAAAATTGTCAATCAGCTGATCGATTTACTATGGGAGAGCCAAAAGATTTTTTGAGATTTCGACCTAGGTTTCTTAGCGAAAGTTGTTCAGGTTTACGGGCACAACAACACTCTTCAGTTATAACGGGGTTTTTTGTTACACCTTGTATACTTATTCGAAAAAAAAAACTAAAAAGGGTCGGCTAGTTTAGTTTAGTGGTCTACAGGTTGGACTTCTAAACCAAGGGTCGCGGGTTCGATCCCCGCACAGTAAAAGCATAAGTGTGCATGAACATGTGTGTTTGTACTAGTCTGGGTGTTTTCTATGTATAATATGTATTTATTTACAAATAAAGTATTTAAGTATGTTTATCCGTTGTCTAGTAACCATAACACAAGCCTCGTAGCTTAATTTGGGACTAGCGAATTGGTATGATTGTTGTGAAATATTTATTTATTAATAGGCTTAATTCAATTAATTGTTTACCAAACCAAACAGCATTTTTTATCATACCCAAGTTATGCAATAGCCAAAGAACGAATAATATTTTTTGACTCAATGGCATGTAAATCTTTATCTCAATTTTTATTGAATAAGTAACCATATTGGGTTTTTACACCTTTTGTTAAGTATGGAGTTATAAAATAGGTCAAGATATCAATATGACAAATATTGTGTTGCATAAGTACTTACTTATGTTGACAAAACTATTAAGTTTATTAATGAGTAACTAAGGTTTTTCCCAGTCAATTAGTTATGATACCTTCTACGACTAAATGTATTTTAAACTATATGATCATTGGACTGTTAAGTTATAAGCAATAGGTCTTACGAGGGCATTTTGATAACTCCATGACTTTCAGGCTGAATAGAAACTTTTTTTATTTTTAATGATATTTTCTTAAAAGTAATATTTTTGCGAACCTAAAATAATTCTATTTTCAAATATGGCGCGAAAACAATATTTAATAACAAAAGAAGTTTGGCGGCTGTGAAGGTGTTCTTCGAAAATGGAGAAATCCGAGTTTCGAGTCTTGATTAAACACTATTTTTTACGCGGGAAAACCATTAAGCAGACCGAAGACAAGTTGAAAAAATATTACGGGGATTCAGCGCCGTCTCAAGGAATGGTACATAAATGGTTTACTGAGTTTCGTTGTGGACGTATTACAACCAATGATGCCGAGCGCCCAGGAAGGCCGATTGAGGTAACCACTGAGGACATTGTTAACAAAATCCACGATATTGTTTTGGCTGACCGTCGAGTAAAGATACGCGAGTTAGCTGAGGCTGTGCACATCTCAACTGAACGAGTTTTTCATATTTTGCACGATATTTTGGGAATGAAAAAACTTTCTGCAAGATGGGTGCCGCGCTTACTGACAGTCGACCAAAAGCGAAAACGCGTGACTACTTCTGAGGCATGTCTGGCTATGTATAATCGCAATCCAAGTGAATTTTTGCGTCGGTACGTAACCCTGGATGAAACGTGGGTCCACCATTATACGCCAGAGACTAAACAACAGTCAAAGCAGTGGACTTCTACCGGCGAACGTGCACCAAAGAAGGCAAAAACGGTATGTTCGGCTGGTAAAGTGAAGTGCAACAGTATTTTGGGACAGTCAAGGGGTTATTTTCATCGATTTCTTGGAGAAAGGCAAGACAATAACCGGTGCTTACTATGCTGCATTGCTGGAAAGATTTAATGAAGAGTTGATGAAGAAACGACCGCATCTAGCAAAGAAAAAAGTTCTATTTCATCAGGATAATGCTCCGGCCCACTCGTCTGCAGTCGCGACTTCAAAACTTGTCGAATTAGGATACGAATTATTGCCGCACCCTCCATATTCACCAGATTTAGCCCCCTGTGACTTCTTTCTCTTCCCAAACATGAAGAAATGGCTTGCTGGGCAAAGATTTTCATCCAATGAAGAGGTGATAGCTGCAACCGAGGCCTATTTTGCAGGCTTTGACAAAAAGTATTTTTTGGATGGGTTGAAGAGATTGGAGCATCGCTGGAAAAAGAGAGTAGAGTTGAAAGGAGAGTATGTAGAAAAATAAAATGTTTTTGTACACAAAATATATGTTTTTCTTTTCAAAATCATGGACTTATCAAACCGCCCTAGTACAACCGAGCCACCAAATTGTAACAAATAGTTAGATCAAAAGTTGTATTACTTGCATAAAAACGTAGAAAATTGTAATAATACTCTAAGTAAAAAACAAAAGTCATAAGGCCATGCTTTATAAAAGGCCATTATTTCTAGAGTCATCTAGTTTTATACATTCAAATAATTCTTCATAAGACATTTAACAAAACACATATTCAATGCCCAAATGCGGAAACTTGAAGCATGTGTCTAAAATTTGTAAATCACGGAGTGTCGTGCCAAAATTTACTTATCTTTTGTACTTTTTTGTGTGTAAGTACCTAATGCGCTGTCAGTTAGCGTTCGTAATATAAATACACAAACGTTGAGCTATTACGTTCATACAATATCAAATCACGAGTGTATGACGTACGGATTGTAGTCATCTTTTGGTAAGTGAATACTTAACTGGCATTTGTTTTAAACAATGACGTTTTTCTTGAGTAATATGCTCGAACGATTTTTTTAAAGTCTATAATTATGTATCGTCATCTAAATCCAAGTAAATAATATCATAGAAGAATTGGAAATTCTTCAAAACAGAGATAAAAGATAATCTAGATATACGTTAACATATGTACTTATGATGTATGTAGGTGCCGCTCTATGCTTACCTAGCAATTAACCGACAGCAAAACAAACAGATATGACTAAATGTAATAATGAGACTTAACATTGATATGATAAAGGCTTGAAATGTTTGAGTCAAATTATAGTGTGAATTGATTTAATATCCTTATCTCATCAAATAATCCCAAACTCTGATTTAAGATTATGTTCAAGGATATTTTAATAAAAAAAGTTCATTGCACTGTCATACCATATATAAATCAAACAAAAAAAAACATTTTTTTTATTAGTATTAACATTGAAAAATTACTTAGCTTTAGATTTCCGCTCAGTTACGCCGGCATAAGTACCCAACTACACTACCTGTGACCACCGACTATGTTAGAGAACAAGCACATGCAAAAAGCACCGCCCGCCCTCCCACAAATCGCATGCAAAACAGATAATGCAATAATTAGTACCAACACCGACGTGCAAAAGAAAACCTCAACGCGTTTCGCCGCCTCACGCGGCATCTTCAGGAGGAGATGTTGTCGTGAGGCGTGAGGCGGCGAAACGCGTTGAGGTTTTTTGTCTTTCCAGTATCTTTGATGATAATGACAAATGAGAAATGTCAAAATCAGCTGTATTTTTTTAATGGGCTATAGAATTGCTTAATTTACACATAAGTTATACAGGGTGGCGACGACAATACAACAATTGGGATGATGACACCTATCTTATATATTGTCAAGAACATGGTGTTTAAAAATCATAGCCCCTATGAAGTATTAACTTCATAGGGGCTATGATTTTTAAACATTGGTTGTATTAACAACCAATATACTTCAAAAAAGCTGTAGAAACCAATTTTTAAACACACAAAACGCAATAAATATTCGGTCAATCAACTCCGATTTCTGATACATGACCGTGACGTCACAATCATTTATTCCCATACGAAATCTATGGAGGCAGACCGTTTTGACAGATAATAAAAAGTATGTCAACGATTGGTGGTGTCGTCTAGCCAATTGACTTCCTGTCTGTTACGCTTTCACGTCTTACCTACTGAACAGATTTAGATGAAATTCGGTACACATACATGGTCGTCAACATTCTGTATGCGTATTAAATTTTATCTAAACGTGTTCAGTAGTTTAGGCGTGAGAGCGTGACAGACATAAATTCAATTGTCGTATTGTGGTCGCCACCCCGTATGAAGGTTATTGTTTTTTTAATTAATGTTGATTGAATTGATTCCCCCAAGAAATCTTTCCATTTATAACGTAATCAACGTAAGTGTGGAAAGAGAGATGGTAAATGGAAACATTATAATTTATTTTTTACGGAAATTTACGGCTTTTAATCACCAAAAAAATATCAGGTTTAGGTAGGCAAGGAAATTCCCACACGTCTTTCAAATTAACCATGATTGATTCGTTCGTTATTTTTTTGAACCAGTAATTATATTATATTAGTACATATATAATTATTGACAGCAAAATTAAACGAAACTACTGCTCTTTGGTAGAAGCATTCCTCTAAAGAGTCGTCTTACAAAGGGCAATGCTTGCAAGCAAGGACAAAATGTGACATTTTGGGGCCACGAAAAAGGCGTGACCTCAATATGTAATCCAAAACAAATATGTAATTTTGAATCCCGATAAGTATATTTGTTTGTTAATATTAATAATTGAAACAAGACACACATACCGCATTAACAAACAATATATTGAAAAAGTTATTGTTAAAATATCAATGTATGCATGTTTCTATGTCTTTCTAATAGCAATTTATTCAAGCACCTAGTTGCCCGCCCGCGACTTCATCCGCGCAAACGTTGTATTTTTCCTCTTTCCTATTTTTTTCATAAAAATAACTTATCATCTAAGTCAGCTCATACCCTGTATATATTTAATCAAAACCCGTCCAGTAATTTTAGCGTGATTGACGGACAAACATCGAAACAAAGAAACTTTCGCATTTATAATATTAGTGTAATTGCGACAGTGAAAGTCACGAAAGCCGCCACCTTGGAGGTTAGGGTGTCGCTAGAAGCTAGAAGTCTCGCTCTACATGAGAATCGATAAGTCATGACTGCGAGCTATATGGCAAATTCTTGACACCAAACTAATTACACGAAATAGTTGTAGATTTGTGACATTAAAATATATTTGCATTGTTAGTTAATGCTAAAGATATGATTGTAGGTTTGTGTTTCGCGGCCCTACACGATAGCGCTGTATGCGCCCGCGCCTCCGCGTCTCCCGCGGCCGCCATGACACTTCCGGTAGAAATTCCCGCCACACCGGTGTGCTATTGGTATTCCGGTTAAATATCAAGATACATATTTTATATGTACCCACAATGTATTGCATCATTTTGATTATGTGATCCGTACGCGTAACTTTAGGTAGTTCATATTTCAATTTCATTCCGTTGAACTCTATTAACGCTGTAAATGTTGTATGGTTATATTTTAGATGCCATTTACCTGAGTTGGTACCTAAACACGAATCTCGAAAATTTTATAATCCAAATTCTTTATGCCTCCTCTAGGTGCAGCATATTTTCTTTATAAATTAACTTCGACGTGACATCATTTGCTACTCAACTAACATATTTTGTACTTAATTGAATCGCACACCTTTTACCTAATATAGAAACCTGGCTTAATGATTAGCACTCACAAAGCTGAAATTTTCCAATTGAGATAAAAAAAAACTTGGCACTTAACTTGAAACTTCTTTGTTAAATGTTTAAATATGTACATAGTCTACACACTTTAATTTAAATGATGATTCAAACTATGATAATGAATCATTACTGACTAAATGTGCCTTTTAGGGGAGGAAGGAGGAGGAGGAGGAGACTTGTCACGACTAACCTTTGATACCCTGTCGTTGAGTTCTCATCTCATCTCATCAGCCTATATAACGTCCCACTGCTGGGCACAGGCCTCACCTCAACAATGAGGTGGTCCGAGCCATACTCCACCACGCGGGCTCAGTGCGGATTGGTGGAGGGGTGTTTGTAAGGTAAGTGACCAACCTTACAGTCAGATGTTATTAAGCCGCCCGAGGGCCTCTGACCAGGCTTAACGACTAATATCAGTCGATATTAACCGGGACCAACAGCTTAACGTGCCTTCCGAAGCACGGAGATGCTTGTATATAGACGTCACTTAAATGGTCAGAATGGTCACCCATCCCAAACATGACCGCGCCGTAGGTTGCTTAACTTTGGGTATCACTACCAAAGCGCTGCAACCACTGCGCCACAAGCACCTGGTCGTTGAGTTATGAGGAGTTTTTAATTTCAAGTGCAAATGATAAGCTTTGTCAAATAATCAAATCACGCAAGGATCTTGGTCATCCAATTCTTTACTATACTTTTTTAATTTCATACTTGTTACTGATTTTTCATCTTCGTCGTTCCTAATGTTGAGTCAATTAATCTTGTTACTTAAATGTGTGGGAAACCTAAAAATTTCGTCAAATTTATTGATATTTCAAAACTGCCCAATGCGTGTTTAAAGCTGCCGGGCCCCTGACAGCTTTAAACATTTGACTTTTTATTCTAAAAAGGATGTGACGGAAAGGAAATTTTATATTTTCTTTCGTCATATGATGTATTGCGATTTTATAGCCAAATAGTTATACTAAGCATTGTGAAACAGATAAAAGGATAAGAACTACAGAATCTGTAATTGTAAAATATTTATAAGTTTATTACCTACCGTTACTTGAAATGTAAAACACGTAAGTATTTATGTATATCAAATTTAAGTAGAAAGTTACCTAAGATCCATAGTTTTTAGTGTAAGTTTGCACAATAATGACATTTAAGTATAAAAAATACCTTAGACCGTAACGTGGATTAATTACAAAATGAATCATTCATACCTAGCACTCATTTATTTCTTTCAGCAAAAGTACAACTGACTTTAATGAGTCACTCACCTAAAAATAATAGAGTCATCAATACTTTGATCATTCATTACGCGAATTATGCAACGAATTATCCAACGACTTAAACATTTTTCATTAAAAAAAAAACATTTTATGTAGCAGTGCATAAGTATTCAGGTATTCAGTGGTTTTGCCTAGGTATAGCGGTGATTATGACGTCTGCGTAGGTGTCTGAGAATAGGGTTTGCAATTTAGCAACATTTTCACTACAACGGGATTTATTAAATCCAGCACGGTTTAATCTAGCTGGATTTTCTGGAATTCAGGGCGGATACAGCTGGATCCAGCAATTGTGATTCCAACGTAAACGATCTTTTCTAAAGGCACATTACATATCCAAATGATACAGGTTAAAAAGGTTAAAGGTAAGGAAGATTCCCGCTTCCTGCTCGAAATCAACAACATTAGATAGAGAGTGACTAAGACACCCGAGTCTTATCTTCCTGTGCTCAGATTGAATGATGTGCCTTATTCGCGGGCCAAATGGTAAACTCCTGTCTTAATCAAATGGCCTTTATACAGCACGCGTTCAACCAACTTGACCTCTAGGTCTGTTCGGAAGTACAGCATCGAGGTATTTTCCTATACCGACGTAGGTATATACACATAGAAGAAGAGTTGACTTGAAACCGACAGAAATTATATTGATAAGTACTTGAATTAGATCAAAATTATTTACAACGCAAACCATTACAATAAGTTTGACATTCAAGTTGCTTCTGTATTGGAAAAGTTTCTTTAAATAAACTTTATTGCATTTCTTCCAGTAACTCTTATTGTAGAAAAAGTAAAAGAAAATTTCTAAATCTATATTTAATAAAGCAAGCTTGAAACAATAAAGTATTATAGTCACTAAATTCATGGCACATCACTAGTAACAGACGATATGCTTAGAATGTTCCAAATATTTTTTGTCCCTTCACAAAATCGCCACTTATAAATTAATGTGAAAACATAAAAAAAGAAAACAATGGAAGTTGTAGCCAAGATAGTGAGGGCTACCGCCTGAAATATGCTTCGGGGAGTAGTCTGAGTAGTATATTGAAGTTTCCAAGCTTATAAATCAACAACAAAAAGTAAACAAAAAAAGTATGAGAGTGTGTTTCAGGGGTAAAGTATACCTAGATGTGACGTTGTGTGTATGTGAGTGATAGTGTGAGCGTGTGTATGAGTGTAATTGGAAATGTTAAGTGGGCTCGAGATTAACTATGTTGTGATGATTAACACTAATTCAGAGGACGAATGAACTTGCCAGTAGTATCATAATATAGTGTTTTCAAATATTTAATGACAAACAATTAGCATTTTGATTTAGTAAGATCATACACTTGATAACAAGGATTACTATTATCCTTTATTTGTTATGAGACGCACCAATCTTATACTAATTATTGGTGGGCAAATTATTTCCGGTATCTTGACATTGATTAAACTGATTCATTAATATTTTTGCACTGTCCACTATTATGGCGTGACCTAGCATCTATAGGAAGTAAGTAATTTGTTTTTATTTAGATTACAAACAAGAGAATGCTCAGAAGGATTGGCCCAGTATAATATGGACAGTGATTATTGAGCATTAAATTGCATATTTCTCAATCAAAAACATGTTGCTTACAATAATATGGATTGAACGCTCAACGGAAAGGTCCACATAATACTTCAATCGTTGTGAAATTGTAAAATAATAACATGTTTTAATAGATTTTTATGGTGCTGTGATTGTTTTTAACACGCTTTTATTAAATCGGGGTGTATGTATGTATGAATTTCTGTAACGGAATTTTTGAGCTCAATTTTCACTAACTTCCGAAATCGGATTAATTTGAAACTTTGCACACGTATTAAGTACCGATGACAATGCAATAATTTGATAACAGTTTTCCATTATCCTTATTAACTAAAAAAATCAAAGTAAATAATAGTTAAAAAAAACTAAAAAACACGCTTTTATTGCTAACTAAAAAAGAGAAAATAATTTCTGAGAACACGGAATTTATATTACAGTAGAGTAAAAAGCGTGTGGTGCTTGGTTTAGTAGTATGTGAAAGCCATCCTATTATTGGCAACTATAAAAAGAGAAGTATGAAAACGTCATAAAGTGTGGTTTAAGTGTGTTTTAATTTCACATAATTTTCAGATGTTTTTATAGTTTAAAATAAAATTTAAAAAAACTCCATAACTAACATCGTCAGAATCATCACTAAGCCCTATCTAGTCTTAGTCATAATACCAGCTATGATGACTATGATTGTTGACAACTCGCTAGGTACTGCTGATTCGGCGCGCGTAACCAGATTGACCTAGGTCGACGTTAGGAAGTGACCGATTGTGTTATTTTCCTCGTGACTGATAGCATGTACACATTTCACAATGATGTTGAGAATGGCTGGATGTGACTTTATTTTTCTAAAAAAAAGTCACAAACAAAACTTGTAACTTTTTTTTTAAGCAAACGACGTGGTTGTTGAAGATCCAATTATATACAAAGATCCCTTTATCTAATGTATAGTCATAGGATAAAAGGTCTAAAAAAATTACATTGGATTTCAAAATTGAAAATTGAATTACTTTTATTCAATTTTGAAATAAAATTAAATAAAATATTAAGTAGTAGTTTAAAATTACAAATTACTTGTACTGTAATTCTCAAAAGTGCAATTTACGCAATTTAAGATGCATCATAAGCTGGATGCTGTCACATAATTAAACATTTACTAAGTCTAAATTTAGTTTCAATTAATCTATATTCGCTGGTAGTTAGTCTAGCTAAAACTCGAGAGCGGCTGAATTTAATTATTATTAGACTGATTTTAATCTAGAAATATTCGTGGAAGTCCGAGAGATATGGTTTAAACGGTCAGAGAATGTGGAAAAATTGCAAAAACAGCGAACAAGACAACGTCTGCCAGGTCCGCTAGTAAGTAAATAAAAAAGCTTAGAGCATCCATAGCGTTAGTATCCTCGTCCGCGGCGAAGGTTCGAGGCGGCGCGCGCGCACTCGCCAGCCGCGCCCAAGGCGACCGCTCTACTGCGCTCGAATACTAACGCAACAAGAAAGTACCTACCTCTTTGCAATCGTGGGATATAATGATTAGATTAACAAAAAACTGATGGTTTCAGTCAAACAGTCCGTTCACTAAAATTGAAGCTTACGGGAATTCTGAGGGCTTTTCGCTCACTTTATATCTGTACACTAAACAGGTCCGGTCAGTTATTCTTAGAAAAAATACAGTAAGTGAATTGCAAGACTTCTGTTTAATCCTGAGAGGGTATTTAATCAGGATAAAAGTATCCTTTTACCCAAGTCAGCTCATAACCTGTCTGTATACCGAATGTCATCAAATAACGTTCAGTAAATTCATGATAGAGCGTAATTGACGGACAAATTCTTTCTTTCTAAAATTGGGATCCATAGTCTTCATTTATTCTGAGGGGTTTTCACGTTAAAAAAATTGTTAAAACGATTAAAACAAGGCATATCATTAGTACCTACATATATTAATAACATCCAGCGAATGTTTGTCGAATCTCGCTAAAAAAATTATACCTAACTTCAGTAGATTCTACTTAGTCATTTTTTTTTACCAGGCTTCTATCACTTAAAAGTAGGACTTGTTCTTTATTATAATTTATGTCTCCCGGCAATTTAGCGAGATAAATCTCCTAGCAATTATGTTATCAGTGGAACAGATAGAGAGCGTTACGTACCCTATCATTATGTTACATTTTCTACAAAATTCCCAGACCATCAAACGGTATAGACAAGTATTATAGCAGTCCTTTCTCCATCAGTTTACGATCACAACCTAAGTGCTAACAGTCTTATTGTTCGTTATATAATTGGAAGAACGTTATATGTTAAAAACGAACTATTATTGCATCGCTCCAAATCCTCTTTGTCGCATGAAATAGAAAGACAAATTAGTAAAAACCATTGAAAACATTTTATAAAGAAAGAAACGCAAATGAGGCAGTGAAGAGATGATTAAAAAGGGGAAAACTCAGACTTGATTACAGTATTGGACTAGAATAATTAAGAGGTAATATTGAAAGTAAATTGATAGTCAATCGTGATTTGGTCAAATAAGCTTATAAATGTCAAGCAGTTAAAACAAGGCTTGGATTACGCCATTGTTACCTTAAAGCATAAATATATAGCATACCGGTGAAAAATTGACAGTATTACTTTATTACCATACGTCTCGTAACGATCGATTCCGCAATTGGTCCCATTCGTTAACATGCCTTATGTAAAATCGTGTTCTTCTCCAACGCACAGATTAATTACAGTATGACGTTACGTAGACAACGAGTCTTCTGAATCAGACAATAATAGGCTAGGAAGTGGAGAGATAAGTATATGGGTACAATAGCTTTGCCATCGCGATTGGGTATGCAATAAATTTATAACTGGTGGGACGAATTCAGTTCTATTAATATAATGCAATTCCATAAGCACTTGCATTCAATCTCGACGAAGTAAGTGATGAGGTGATGACTGTGGTAAAGTAACTTAGTTATTAAGTGTTGATACTTATCTTATTTTTCTATATCGATGGTCCAAAATATCTAATGTTTGACAAGTTAACTAACGGCTAAATAAATGGTGATTTAGAAGAAAATAACGAATTTGAAGACCAATACCTACTTATACGAATACAAGTTACGTACTAATGTGGCTTTGGCATTACTTAAACTGCGGTTTGTTACATCAAAAAGGACTAATTCATCACACCCACTTCCTGTCCTAGAAACAGGGTGCCATTGCAAAGGAACTAGTTTATAAGAATGTTAAAATAATTTTCTGCATATTTTTTATGTTAATGCCATTACTTATAAACCGTTTTGGAAGCAACGTTGAGAAATTATGGCTTTTTTGCCGCAGGAAAACCAGGTACAGTATTTTATGGAATATTTACAATGATGCTGCATATTCTCTTATTTATATTCAGTAATGTATTATTTATTGTGTGTATAGCACTGGAAATAAACAGATCTAATTTAAGTAGATGGAAATTCACTGCTATTTACTACGCAGAAGGGGAATTAAATAAGAGAGGTGGTTTGGTCCCCATGGTCGATAATGAAATTAACAAAATTTACAAAACAATTTCAGTGCTACGATTTTCTACGTACTACGAGACCGTAATTTACATTATTCTTAATGCTACGAAGCAAAGTCGCTGTCACACGCGTGCTTATCATAAGTTTATGGCTGTAAGAGCAATAAAGCGATAAATAATATGTTTATGCTTTATTTAAATGGCTCAGTAACTGTTGTTTTATGCTGTTTATTTGCAATAAATCCAGGAAACAAAGGCGAATTTAAACATTTCATTTAAAGTAGTAGCCCATTCAGGCCATTTTTAATGCGTCGACAGAAGTGATGTTAATACGACATTTTTGATTATAATTTAAATCTTTAGTTCTAGTTATTATTGCTTATAGACTGCGAATTAGGCTGTAATATTAGAGCTTAGATATAATAGGAGTTGTTTTTGTTTTAAATTTTTAAATACTTAGAGGCTACAGTGCAAATCTGTTAACTTGAGGTTCACTCCTGGCTGATTGAATTGAAAAATGGCGATATTTTGCTAGTTTATTAATTTAAAACTACATTTAGAGACGTTATTTCTTAAGATACATACAGATTTTAATTTGATAAAAAAGTGAATTTCACATTTTTTTTTATCAGTACCTAACCTTTCGTAGAACGACTAATTACGACTACACATTACCATAAAAAAAAATTGGTTGCCTGTAAAGTCGGTATACGGGCGAAAGTTTTACGTGACAACGACTTTGAGTGGTAAAATAATTTTAATGTGAATATTCATTCGTATAACATGAACCGGTGTGTATGCCTATCTCTCTCACTCTCTCTCTCTCGCTCTGTCTCTCTCGCTCTTAGGCGGGTTAACTGTGCTCGAGTGGAAGGGACGCGTGCCTTTCACTTTTTATGTCTGTCTCACTCGCTCTTAGGCGGGCTAACCATGCCCGAGTCGAATGGACGCGTGCCTCTCACTCGCTCTCAACGTGAGCGCGGAACGTGAGCGGAGCAGGGTAACGCAGTTTCTTGAAGTGTCACCCGGCAAACCAATTTATAAGACGTTGTCACGTCAAAAATTAAGTGTCTCGAATTTGTCGCTTTAAGTTACAGGATCTAAATTCCAGGAGGCAGGAGAAACTCCAATGTTTTTGTATGTCAGTGCTAAACTAGATCAATGCAATAAGGAATCGCTACAGTCTACTATGTACCGTTAATCTGCTTATCATGCGCGATATGTAAGTACAATGTTGTATGCATTAGGTGACAAGTGTCGATGTCCCTTACTAGTAGAACACGGATACAACTCGAATTAAATTATAAGTATTCGAAAACGAACAAGGACCATTATTCCTGAATCACACCGGGTTCCATTTGCTCTTTTATTCATACATCACAATCAGGAAATAGTTTCTTTGAGTTTCCAAGTACAATTTGCAGGCTCTATTCCCGAGTAAAATACAGATGGCTACATGCAAAATTTTGATCCAGTCATCCTGTTCACTCGAAACGGGTCACAGTATGGACAGAGACCCTCATTTTGGTACCATCAAATCAAATAAACCAGTTAAACGTTCTAAAATGGATCGGATCAAAGAGATGTATAAGCCTCAACGTGGGTTTCACCGTAGCGGGAAAGTTGAACTACACTGGGAATCCATTATTCGTACGAGGATCGAATATACTTAGGTACTACGCTGCGTTGTTCTAAAATTTGGGCCCTAACAATTGTTGTTGAAAGCGTTAGATAAATCAAAAGACCATCAAACAAGCCTTGATGGAAAACTTGCGCAGTGTAAATTAAACGCTACATCATTACGTCCACTTTGGTGTAATATATAGGGACCAAAGGTCATGGGTTCGATTCCTGCACTGTACAAACATTATTTGCATATACACGTCTGTTTGTACTTGACTGGGTGGTTTTATGTATTTATTCATTTTAAAAAAAGTTCGATTTATGAATAAAAACTCTTTGCAATGTCTATCTATAATTTCTGTTTATGAAAAAGTTTAATTCAGTTCAAAAAAGGTTTAATTTAAGAATAAAAACCTATTTACAATGGATGCATGCTATGAGTCTTCATAAGACTTCAACGTTGCAAATTAAAATTATTTTAATCACTAGGAAGTTTTCATACTATTTTTTACCTTCCGAGAGGTGAAAGACTAATTTTACGTTGACATTTCGTGTCATAT
Organism: Pyrausta despicata; assembly: GCA_963921415.1. NCBI lineage: Eukaryota > Metazoa > Arthropoda > Insecta > Lepidoptera > Crambidae > Pyrausta > Pyrausta despicata. Next base: position 11,544,428 of record OY992855.1, on the reverse strand, counting down.
AATGAGACTTTATTTGTAATACCACTTATTTCTGTAACGCAAGTGCTTAAGCTACTTACCACAGAGTCAGATCAATGTATGTGATGTTGTTGTTTATTATTTATTTATCTATCAAATTACCAATAGTAAGAAGCAGTGGAATCCATCGCGTGAGCATTAGCAATGGAAATAAGCGACGCGGGCGCATGCGTATTGAGCAATGGGGTAGGTCAGACACGGCGAGCATGCCGGTTCGATTAATGCCCATTCGAGCTGGTTACATTCCACATAATGTGATAGGTGCTGATTGCTGACAACTTAGTGTGCTTTGATGGTAAAAAAGTTTTTTATAAGATAAACTGCTTAATCTGGCTTAATTTTTTTTATCGTTTTGTTTTCGCCAACGGTAATTTCTTTAACCTTACCTTTGTAATAGCAAAGAGCTCATGATATTTAATATGAGATAGTTTAATAAATTGGGTAGGTAATTAAGTGTGGCGCCGTGCGTTTATTAATTTAGCACAAATAAATGCACAACAATTATAATACCAATCTATTATCTAATGATATTATCAGGTTTGTCTGCAACCTAAGATAATGATTAATTAATTATTATTATCGGATTCCAATAGTTTATTAGAACTGCAGCATAGAGACTCAGTAAAAGCAGTGTTTACCACGTATGTGACAACCTTGGCATTCTGCAAACATATATCTTCCGCTGCTATGTATTAATTATTTTACCTGTTGACTATAAATCTGAAAATAGGTACAAAAGGCTTACCATAAAAATATGTGTTATCAAACTCATTAAACAAAAAAAACAATAGATCGTTGGACGATAAAACATTTGGAAGTACACGATCTAAGTGTCAGGCTGTTACCTTAATTAATTACTAAATATAAGGCAATATTCTTTTCACACCTCGTGCTCGACCAAGTCTCATTATATGACACGAAATGTCAACGTAAAATTAGTCTTTCACCTCTCGGAAGGTAAAAAATAGTATGAAAACTTCCTAGTGATTAAAATAATTTTAATTTGCAACGTTGAAAGTCTTGTGAAGACTCATAGCATGCATCCATTGTAAATAGGTTTTTTATTCTTAAATTAAACCTTTTTTTGAAGTGGCCACCATAAACAGAACATTACAAAAAGTGCCGTATATAAGATATTATAGATAGATATTGCAAAGAGTTTTTATTCATAAATCGAACTTTTTTTGCCAAATTACAATTATAAACAGAAGATAGAAAAAAACAAAAAGAGCCATTCAGAAAAAAAAAACATAAATTTCGTTAAGTGATAATGATTTAACTTCGGTGTTTATTCAATTTAGACGCTTTCGGATTATGAATAATCTACAACTGGAAAAATCAGGAGATAAACTTAAAGCTAACGACGATTTTTAACAATGGAGAACAACAAAAAAAGCGAAGGCCCTGTAAGTGTTGCCTCGCACGCAGTGTGGAAAGTAGAGTATTCACCTCTGGAGTAAAGGACTGTCATGATTTCTATAAACATACAACATGATTTATATAAATAGTCCTTCGCAACGCTCAGGAACCAACGCCCGTGACACTTGACAGTCATTTACGCCCTCAGTGGATAATTTACTATAAAATGGCATATGAAGAGAGCTTACTACCTTTTACTGTACGGCATAAACACCTTCTTATGTAGCAAAACTAATCGCATTAGTCATGGTTTCGCTTCGCTTCTGCTGAAACCTTCAATTACTGAATGTCAGATCACAAATCATTATCTATTCTATCTTGTCCTCTAAGGCAAGTGGCCAGTCATAAAGTTGCTAAATCCATTATGTATTTGGAGTATGTTATTGACTCTATTTAAGGTATCTATAAATCTTACCATTTGCATTTCAGATGACGTGTTAACGTCACTTAAATCAATTAGACAATTTGACATACCGTAGTCAATAGACAGAAATTGCTATCAATAAAATTTGCAATTATTACATTTTCCGTCGCTAAATCACGTGAAGTTAGTGGAGGCGTTTTTTTTTTAAATGGCGATTGATCGTTATTCTAGCCACTATCACAACGCGTGCCAAGCTGCCTATCATAAGCTATAAAATTTGGAGTTGCTATTTTAGCGGAAAAATGAGTCACTTGAAATGTTAATTACAAATCTCCTACACCTGGGCAGAGCTAACGATGTTTTAATGGGTGTTTGCGAACAAAACCTGTCAAGGCACCGTTACTTAAACGGGTGGACGAACGATTAACAAACAAAATCGTTATGTTTTGATAGTTTTTTGCTACTAGCTAGTGACGTCAAGGCACCAATCGACTATCGATGAATAAGATTTGAAATTTTATTTGATCAGATTTTATCAGTATAAGGAACGATTCTATCCAGCATTGGTATTAGTAGTAGTTTTAAAAGTAAAAATTTAAAGTAAATGGTTTAATCTTTAATGTAATATGATAATACTTTTTAATACGCATACGTGTACGATACTGTTAAACCGATTGGAATGAGTTTTGGTAATGGCGAAGAACTGAACAGGACAAATGGTACCTATTCGTTTCTTATGTAATTTTTCTGTGTTGTGAGCAAAGTTATATTTACATTTGTTTACTTACCTGAGTAGAATGTAACACTTAAATTGCTTAAAACCCGTCATCGGCCGTCGGGCAAAACTTGCCTAAGGCTGTTTTACCCATTGCTTGAAAACAGTAACTTATTTCATGACTAATTCGTACCTAAATTAACGTTATATTAAAAACATCGACAATCCTCCTTGATGACCGGAGCCGAAAAGATTTTTTTAAGTATTATGTCCTTTCGAATCGACATCGATTGGATATTTTAGAAGCACTAGCAAGTTATTAAATAACGGCACGCCTAGAATGTAACAAAAATTCGTCTGCGAGTTTGATCAATACCTGGCAAGTCTCTTTGATAGCAATTAATTTTTTTTAAGTGATATGGGCTAAGTGAATATCTTGTTTTTACAAAGTTCATTGGCTACTTAATTGTTGCAAAACTGTTTTATAGTCTTACGTCTCGTTCGTCAGCGTGCTTTGAAGACCATAACTTAGGAGTATTTGTCAGAAAAACTAGTCAGAAGGGAGGCACGGAGTGCGATAAAAAATTGACCAGCCTAAGAAAAACACTTGTATGTCAGAAGATTTTCATGTCAAATTAAAAAGCGTTTCATTTTGCGTAGGACGTGCATCTTTGATTTCTCGTTCTTATCACGAACGAAATTGTTAAGTTATATTTGCAAAGGCGGTTTATTACACTTTTAAGTGTAATAGACAGTGTAACTTAAAAGTATTAAGCTTTAGAGAGTTTTTTGTGCAGTTGTTCACTAACCTTACTTGATGTAGTTTAAATACTTAAAATTTGATTTTATATGGAGAAGGGACGCATGAACATGATTAAAGTTATCATTACATACTTGACATCAAATATTGTGAAGCCAACGTTTTTTCCACATGAGAAGTTTATATACAAACTTGTCACACTATTGGCGAACAGGTCAACATCTCTGATGAAAGCTTTGATAAATTACATGTTACATACTGCATTACCTCTTGACACAATTCCACCTGGCATATCCACTACTTTCTGTGCTGACTATAAAGTTTTTTTGCAAACGAAACGCGTCGTGGCGTTACGTCATTTGAATATTCATCAAAACCTGCGTAATAAGGGGTCGCCAACATTTTCTTACCCAATATAAGCTCTATAGCTACTTACAATAGGACGAGAAATGAAAATGCGCAGGAGTTTAATAAAATTGACTCGTAACTTAATAGAACCGGTCAAATATAACAGTTCACACTGCATGTGACATAATCATTGAGGACTATGTATTTAGACGACATAAAACATTTTCTACACGAGTACAACGAGGATAGGATGTAGAATGCTTGTCTAGGGCCCTGACCTGATCAGCTGATCGAACATTTATTTTAAGGTTTGTTACTTACAGCAAAACTAACTTTTAGCACCTTGTATAAGTGTTTTTTTTTAATTAAAAAGTATACTGATTTGAAACAAGCTTAATAAAAACAGAGTGTTCCAATAAATTTTCTTTATTTAACAAAATCTCTCTTATATAAAAGCTTTAACTTAACAAGCTAATAAAATGTTTAATGTAATAGCTTACTAAATTGGGTGATTTCTAAGCGTCGAGGGACAACATGATTAGCACTTAGCACGAAGTACTTTGTTCTTGCGTTAATTGTGTCATATTATACAAAGTGTAGGAACATTAACGGATGCTTCTAATTGTAATGTCGTCATTTAAGAACACACTATTCCTGAATGTGTGCAGTATGATTCATACTGTAAAGCAAGATAAAACACCTAAGTGAAAATTTAATTAATTGAAAGAAAGTGACTTATGACTTATGTGAAGTTATTCGTTTTCTGCAGGTGTGAACTCGGAAGGTGAATCAAATTTGCTTTAATTGCAATGATTAGGAGGAAGATTTATTAATAAACTTGTGAAAGAGAGTTCTAAATGCATTAAAATAAACAAAAAAAGTGTTCTCTTGTAGCCTAGTCTTATACAAGGCTACAAGAGAACACTTTTTTTTCCTCAATTAAGTTTTAAATAAATCCGTTTTAATGTTATAAATGCGAAAGTTACTCTGTCTGTCTGTCTGTTACTCAAATACGGGTTAACTACTGAACCAATTTGCATGAAATTTGGTATGGAGATATTATGGTATGCACATAGGCTACTTTTTACTGCGGGAAAATGATGAATTCCCATGGGAAAATTAAGATGGGCCGATCGCTTTTTAAATATATAAAAATGAATTGCTGTTCGTTAAGCTCACTAAAACTAGAGAACAGCTGAACCGATACCAATATTTTAGCCTTAAAATTTTTGTTCAAGTCCAGCAAAGATGTAAACAATGAGAAAACATTGATAAATTGCGAAATTAGCGGGAACGTCTGCCGGGTTCACTAGAACCACAGACATAGACTGTGGAACTCACTAACCCTGGATCTCAAAAGATCAGACTCGAAGCTTTCATTCAAGAAAAAAGTTCGAAATTTTCTAAATGAATAAATTGCATGTATAATTATATTTATATATTTTTAGTGTCCATATTAATTATATTTTGTATTAAATATATAATATGTTATAATATTTATTTTTTGTATAATTATAATATAATTTAATATTAACTTTTATTTATTGATATTATCTATATATTATGTTTATTAATTTTTGCGTTATTTTATTTACCACAATTTAACCTTTCTCATTTAATTTTCACTGCACCCATTGCCTTCTTTCTGCATGTCCTTGAGGTTGACTGGCAGAAAATGCTTTTAGCATTAAGTCCACCCTTTGTACCTGTCTTGTGCAATAAAGTTTTAAATAAATAAATAAAACACATACGCAATGTCTTTAGTAAAAAAAATTTGCGTAACATAATTATTAACATATTTGCTATTCTTTCTTACAGCCTCAGAAAAATCGCTCTTAAACATAAACGCAGGCGTGATAAACATTTCCTTGCTACATGTTCTGGTTTATTTAATGCTCGATTCAAGCCTGTTTGACAAGTACAGGCTGTGTGATTCAGAATATGCAATTATAAAATTCTGAAGGAAGAGCGTAACAGTGAAAGTTTAAACGCCATCTTTATATTTTCGCTGAGTTAAAAAAAAACTTATCAGTTAACACAGACTGATACGATTAAAAGGTTGAAAACCTCTAAAAATTTTTAATTAACGAAAACACCACAACTGGGGTTCTTGTTAATCTTCATTGGTAGCAAGAAACAATTGTCTTGCTTGGTCATAGTGATTAATTAACCCAAGAGTCACAGATAAAAATATTATTGGTACATGGCATTTAGCTGAAGAGTGTATGAGCAGATTCTGCCCATGCACGTAGGAAACAGACATGCAATTACTTTGCAGACCACAAGAACTATCTTTCTAGAACTGCAGCCCCATATGGCTGTCACAATAGACCAAAGCCGGTCGAGTTGGCCGTTTGCAATTTAAAGGCCAAATACTATAATAATAATAATCATCTAATCTATGGAATGTAAAATGCAATTGAAAATCCTTGCAGAATCTATATTCTTTACATACGGTAACGAAAGGATTTTTCATTTTGCATTCATGAAAGACAATTAGTATTTCTGTTAGATTTCGTACAAGCTACGTCACGACACTCGTCGCTGACTCGGGTGTATCATGCTCAAAGTTGGTGGGCTATAATAACGTTTGGTTCACGTAATTAAAGTAGGTATAATTGTTTAACGATTAATTAAGTCTAATAAGTCATCGACAATTGTCCGTGTAAAGAGATCGAAGATCACAAAAGAGTCGAAGATCCGCCTAATTCCTATTGAAATATGTGGGTCATTTCACTCACCCACTCCGAAGATTGTTATTGCATAATTCAATGTTCATTATGATATTGGCAAGTCATTTCTTTCAAAGAAGCTCTGAAGCGTTGACCTTACTCTTATGTCATTGCAAAGAATAAGCAACCATTTTGTGGGGTCAAATTTTCGATCCACTAGCTGTATCCGGATTTCTTGTTGCATAATTAAAATGACTGAATTTTGGTCTTCAAAATTGGCTATATTCAAAGTCCAACATCGACTTTAAAGACAGTTCAAACTTATTTCTTAGATGTCTCTAGCGCACAAGGCAGAAGAAACTGATTAACAATAAAAAATACGCTTAACTTCAAGAACGAGGTTCCACAATAGATACTTAAGTTACAGTGAAATCTTATCTTCTATAAAACGTCATCAGTTTCTGGTTTAAGTGTCCACCAATAATTGTATTCACAGTGATTGAACTACATGCATAAACGATGTGGTGAATGAAGCTTACGCTTCTCAAGGCAAGTCGGTTGTTAGGTCAGCTTACACTTACAACATAAATACCTACCGTAAATACTCGTATTTCTTGGAAAAGCCGCTAAAAGTTCAACCGACCACATTGCGGTAACCCTGTGGGTTTTTCACCGACATAACTGATACAGGTTAACTTTTTAAGAGTCGCAAATTCAGATTATAAAAACAAACATAGTTAAATACATAAAAAAATGCAGTTCCTTAATTTAACTGTCTAATGATGTAACAATTAAGTTACTTAACACTAAATACTTACCTCCGTATTTCTTCAATCGGAAATCTTGCTGCGATTCGATAACTTGAACCAAAAGGATATGCAATAGTATCCTGAAATACTTACCTACTTTTAGTAAGTGGACCAGTCCCTAATCACTATCTAAGACGGTAGATGACGTTGGCTTATGTTATGGTTTCTAAAGAACATATTATTATGTATATGACTAAGTGTAGGTAATTCATTGCTTGATGTTTAACGAAGCTTTAACCAACATTAGTATAACCTACCCAATTTCTAAAACCCTTTTTTTTATATTGCTGCAATAGCCGATTCTAATGCAATCGTGAAATGTTTACATTCGTAAAAAGTACGAATGAACGAACGTTTTCCGATGATATCTCAGTTTGCGCATTCTCAGAACTTCACAATCGAGATTTTTCCATCATTGATTTGATCGGAGTTGATTATTAATATATAAATATCTTGTTAAACAAGCATTGTCAACAAGAAATTGAAGTTATGGCTTATAATTACTTGCGCTCGGTTTATGTTACACGTTTAAATTATTAAAAATCTTCAGTTTGCTTATTTATTTAAAATATGAAAAAGGGTTTTAACTGTTAAATATGGACCAAAAGTAAACTAATATGAAAGTTAGTTTTAAGCGCCATCTATTGACACCTTGTTGTAAGAGCTATCATGAGGACGCCATTTTATTTAAATCTGTTGCTAACCAGTGCGTAGTTTTATTATTTACGAGATTTCTTGAATATACTTTAGTTATGAAACACGCCATGGGTCCTCCCTTCTTCCCCCGAAAAAAACTGCGGTTGGCTAAATGAACGGTTCTCTAATTAATTGTTATAAAAAGTAACGGTTTTCTTTCCTAAATCTTTAATATAAAAATGAATCGCAAAATGTGTTGGTAAGTGCATAACTCAAGAACGCCTGGACTAATTTGGCCAATTCTTTTTTTATGTAATTCCTTAAAGTACAAGGATGGTTGTTACAAAAAAAATAAACAACGGGCAGGACAAAGTCTGCGGGGTCCACTACTAAAGTTCGATTGGTAATTGGCTAGATGACACCACCAATCGTTGACATACTTTTTATTATCTGTCAAAACGGTCTGCCTCCATAGATTTTGTATGGGAATATGTGATCGTGACGTCACGGTCATGTATCAGAAATCGGAGTCAATTGACCGAATATTTATTGAGTTTTGTGTGTTAAATAATTGGTTTCTACAGCTTTTTGGAAATATATTGGTTGTATTAACTTCATAGGGGCTATGTTTTTTAAACGCCATGATCTTGAAAATATTTAAGATAGGTGTCATCATCCCAATTGTATGAAGGGTGCTCCTGAATACGAATCACACGCAACCTTCGAACTGTTCAGTAGAAGCGGCAAGTTCACATGCGAATTATCGTGCGGAAAAAGTACGAATGCCCGGGAATTGGCTTCCAGGCATCATAACCGAACATAACATTTCTCTTACATTCACATTGAAATAATATCTGCTCAATTAAAAATCATATCCAATCAACTTCGTGTCGATCTCATAATAACGATAAATTGAGTTCATTGAACTCGAATTCTATCGCTAATCAACCTAGTGGGTGGTCAGTCGCAAAAAAACTCTTGATGGTTTTAAAGCATTTCAATCTGTGGACACAGTCGATGTGAAAAAACATTTGTTTTATAACGTAAAAGTAAATATACAAAAAAAGGAACAAAAATAATTGAAAATGGTGAGTCAAGCAAAACAATATTTTTGACCCCAATTAATTTTGACCTTCTTTGAGTAACCGTAGATTTATGCCATTTCAGTCAGAATAATAAAACTCTACAACTTAGTGATATCGAGAGACACCCATTTATTTATTCAAAATGGTTGAGAATGAGGAAAATGCATTAATGTTGTTGTAATCAACGTATTATATCTGCGAACGTCAGATTCGCGATACCAATAAGTATTAAATGCAACTTCCTTACATCCGGAAATAAACCTTGACTGGTGCGCCAACCCCAGAGATAGACAACCTTTTCATTGAATTTTGACCTCTGTAGTTATAATATAATTATTTATTTAAAGACACATTTATGAACGACACCCGACTAAGGATATAATATTAGCACCTTTTTATTGCACGATATTATATTTACTTTGGTAATGAAATTTTTTAGCATTACAAGCCCCCGACGAAAAAAAAAAACACACACTCCCCAGTGTTATTTAGTAGTTTGACTTCTATCTGTCTGTGTTGTTGTGTTTTTGTGTGTGTCTGTCTGTTGCATCATAGCTCCCGCACGGATGGATAAAAGCGGATTTTTTGTTGGAAAGATAATTAAGTCACGGTTAATCTTAGTTATAGCTAGTTAAAATCCATCTGAGGTGATTGTGGCGCAGTGGTTGCAACGCTTTGGTAGTGATACCTAAAGTTAAGCAACTTTAGGCGCGGTCATGTTTGGTATGGGTGACCATTCTGACCATTTAAGTGACGTCTATTCAAAAGCATCTCCGTGCTTCGGAAGGCACGTTAAGCTGTTGGTCCCGGTTAATATGGATAGATATTAGTCGTTAAGCCTGGTCAAAGGCCCTCGGGCGGCTTAATAACATCTGACAGTAAGGTTGGTCACTTACCTTACAAATACTTCTCCACCGCACCGCACTGAGCCCGCGTGGTGGCGTATGGCTCGGACCACCTCATAGTCGAGGTGAGGCCTGTGCCCAGCAGTGGGACGGATATAGGCTGATGAGAAAATCCGTCTAGCCATTAAAGCTCTGTTAAAACAGTTTAAACAGCTGTTTTCCTGGATCATTCAAAAGTTTTTTTTTAACCAGAAAATTAGTATTGTTATTTAGTAAATAAATAACAGCGTAAGGGTTAGTGTCGGTTGGTGGTACTACCTTAAGAAAATAATACCTGCGTCAAGAACTATTTAATGTTACAAATGCCAATTGGTTATTGAAAACAAGTCTCGGGGATTGTAAATAAAAGCACAAAACTTGTAAAGGGCTCCACGTTACTGAGTTAAATATCGGAGACAATTTACGCAACGAACATTTTTGGTGCCTTTTTATCGTGAGCCATTTTTCATCAACTTGCTGAACCAGTATCTACAGACTTTTCTGTTAAAGTTATTACTTCAGATATTTGTTTAACACAATGAATTAACAAAAGCCTTCGTGCCGACGAAACCACACTATTTAGACTTGCTTGTAGAGTTGTTGGTGGTAGATTCCGGAGCATTCCTATTACTATATGCATATATACTCGTATATATCATATAACATATTCCATGAGATGTAATATATATTTTCACAGAGTAAATAATGAGCCCTTGATTTATTTCAGTTTCAAACGTTTTTGATGGGGTTTTTTTCGACATCTACCTATTGTTTTCTAATTTGGCTTGCTGAAGCAGTATAACAAATTTTCAGTCACCTGAATCTTGCTCCATGTTAAAAGGCTTTAATACCCCTTTGTTAGTTGTAGAGTCATATGCCAAAACGTATATTCGAATATTCCATGCTAATTTTTACTACTACGTGAAGAAATGATAAAGTTGGAATCAAACACCAACAAAAGGGCTTACGTTTGAGAAAAACCTGACATTTAATATTTGAAGGTTTGCTCATTATCTTGCGACACTTGAAAATTCGTCGCTGCGTAGTTATAAAGAATTGTAAAATCCAATTATTTCAATATTTTATTTACTGTAACTCATCATTGGCCGTGCTAAATGACCAATTATGTGGTTAAAAGCTGTTGACTCAATTTGTAAAGAAAATTATGAAACGTTTTTAAAATGGCAACGGCGAATCCGTTATGTCTGTATCCAAAAAACGGTAATTTTGCAAACTCTGCCTTACAAGTAGAAAACTGGTTGTGTGTTGTGTGGAACTGTGGAATATTGCTTTTCAACAAAAAATGTAATCTGATGTTCACCTCAATAATGCTCTTATGATTTATATAGCTACTCAAAGTATGTAACTGAAATCTCAGATTACGAATAATTTGATAACAAATTCATGGATATTTTTACACGAGTATATTTGTTCCATTTTAATCAAAGACGTTTTTTGCTATCTCAAACGCTTCACAATTAAAACTTTCGCACAGGTCACCTAGATTAGAAATTGGTCTGCATTATTTGAGATATATACCCTAGGGACAATTATTATAATTGCAATGAATGTTCATTATTCATTATTATAGCTCATAGCTAGCGATACAAATATGCAGTAGTACAAGAATTGTGTCACTACTTCAACGCTTATTTATAGCATAATCGTTCAAATTAGTATAATTTTTTCTTTTATAGTCATACCGGCGATGGTTAGCGTACGTAGTCCACATGTGTGGTAATAAAAATATGAAAAATTCCAATAGGTACTATAAGCAGTTAATAGTTGACTTTTACTCTAGATTTCACTGCATATTGGACGTTTACCTCCAATATCATGCCGGCAGCCCGTGCTTTGATTTGGAACAGTGGCCATTTCGATGCGCTTAGACACATTAGTATAATGTTATCAACTGAGACACATTCGTATTGTAGTGACTATAATAAAAGATTAATTATGCAGTATCCCGTCTAGGCATACTTAAAACTATTATTGTATTTTGATTAACTAACTAAATAGAAAATATGTGTTTTTAACTGTACGACCGTCGTAAATTCTTGGTATCAAAAACTAAGACATGTTCCGTTGTGCCAAAAATTTTATTGCAGAGAAAAGTTGTAATGTAAAAACAAATGGCATGAGGAAATATCACTGTAAAGTAATAACACAATTTTTAATTAGTTTCAAAGTGACTTAGCATTCTCGTATACGTAACGTATGGACAAAAACTATCGTGTTTTATCTGTGCAAAAAATTTAACTCCTTGCAAAACTAATTAGCACACTATCCGATTCAAAGGAAGCAATAAACAATTTGTCATTGAATTTACTCCTTGAACTATCGTGTAGAAAAACATACTTACAGAGATATTAAATTTGCATGATCGATTAATCTTCAAGATCACTTTATAGAGAGATCACTAAGGACGTAGATAAAAATTTATGCGTATTGATGATGAAGTTGCAGACTTGCCATTTTTATTTAAATTACCTACAAGTGTAGTTAGAAAGTTAAACCAACCATTAAAAGCAGCTCTTAAAGATTTTCAGCAAATTCTGGCTGCTATTTTAAAAAATACTAGTGTGATTTTGCAAGTAAATAGATAGAGATACTTGTAGGTGATTAAAAGGGATAAGATAAGGTGCAAGAGAAAAGGCATAGGTTAATTAAAAATTTTACATGACATTTCCTCCAAAATCGAAAAGTTTAACGGATAAATTTGTGTATGTCATCACAACATTTACATTTTACAATCTAATTATGTAAAATATAAATGTTGTGATGACATACACAAATTTATCCGTACAACTCAAATAGGTAACATTGGTAAGTAAATTCAGTAGTTGATTTGCTACCTTCAAGCACTGTGTAACAACATCTGCATGACATATTTACATTCTTTACGATAGGCATTAAAACAACACTTCCGTCATAGACATTCTGTTCCATGTGTAGCCTATGATTCATCGTCACATTATAGAGCGATCAAAGACAATCGAGTCGTTACAATATTCACGACACAACACATTGTCTGCGGAACAAGTTTTCATTTGAACACTTTCGAGAACATCGGAAAACACCTTGACCCAATACCAAACTGATAATAGGCCTTGTTAGCTTATGTTAATGGGTGATTATTTGACAACAAGTGGTTTCGACGAATTAATCTGGCATTTTTTTTATTTTCAACTTAAATACTGAAAACATTTTAACCATCAAGAAAAAATTATCATACAATAAGATGAAGGCTTTAAATTGCCTTTGGTGCGTGATAAGATATACGATATATATTAAGTGCTCAGCCAGATTGATTCGAAATTGGACCGATAAATGAGAATGTGCTGAAATCTGAAAATATGAACTGAATAATACGCCTTTGTTCTGCTTATCTCTTGACATGCAGAAAGCCTTCAACAATGTTTCTTGAGCGGTGTTCTGGTAGACACTGAGGAGCAGTCTTATATTAGTACCATCTGTGATATGGACTGAGTTTCCGGCTCTGCAGTTCGTACCGCTAGTGGCGATACCAAACCTTTCGCCATTACTGTTGGTGTTTACCAGGGGTTCGTCCTCAGTCCGTTTCTGCTTAGCCTGATATTAGACGTTTTGCCAGGCAGCATCAGGGATACACATGAGCAGCCAGTGCTGTATTGGTAGATTTAGTAGGATTGCAAGGTACAAAGTTAGGATGATGATGATGATGGTGAGTCATTTCTATGATTTATCTGGCATGCTCGCATTCATCTGGCTTTAAACGCCAGGCAAAAACAGATGAATTAGAACCAGAGAAATTAGTTTCGACCAGATTTTTTTTTCTACCGGCTTCGTTGTAGACAACATTAGGTATTTGTTAATTAAACATGTCAATAATATCAATATACATACGAGGAAATTACTATAAGGCCAAACTTTAGACAATTGTGCAATACATGAATTGTAAAAATTTCAAATTAATAAACCGAATATTTCATGAATACGGTAGTTGACACCACCAATCGTTGACGTACTTTTTATCAACTGTCAAAACGCTTTTCTTCATAGAGCTTGTATGGGAATAACACATGTAACACTTTGACGTCATCGCGTGCAATGCCGACTGAGTGACTAATTATCATTTGAATTCCAATTAAAAATCAAATAATACGAACTGCAGAAAAATATTAGTGTAAAGGCATCTGAAATTATGAATTATTGAAAGAAATATTCAAAAACTGATTTTCTCTAAAGAAAATCAGTTTTTGAATATTTCTTTCATAGTGGAAACAAGCCTATTCTCCGCGAAAAACTGTCAAAGTGTACGTTTCAAATAATCATGCTATAACCTTTTTGTCATATCAATAACTTTGTGAGAGATTGCCAGATAAGTACGTTGGAATGGAGATCTTATCTATTAAATTATTAACAGTGACAAAGCTTTACAATGCAATTTTTCTGTATAGTTTTCAACAAGGTCTCTGATATTAGTCGAATGAATTTATAATATTAATTACATTCTCAATAAGTACACACAAAAACGTATCTACTAATATTTATAATATAAATTAATTTTACAATAATAAGGTTCAATCAGAACGTTGGTAGGAAATTATATTTCGGTTGGTAACAAAGATACTTTTTGCAATACGTAACAAATTTTAGTGCCTTTTTAAAAAAAAACTTATTATATCTAAAATCAATGGGACACACTAAAAGAATGGCCAGAGAACTCTTGAACGTATGTTGTTGGTTAGGATCAACTTCGAACACAATTAGCAGTACGAACTACGAAAATAATATTTATAATTTCACGATGCTTTGCAACGTACATTAATAAGTTTTAACGTCAAAGAATATGGTGCTTATTAGTTTGCTTACTGCTTAAAGAATATCTATATCCAAATATATTTTAGCTTAGAATAGTAATCTGCTAGTTTTGCTACACTTAAATGTTGTACTGTAAAAATTCAATAACATTTAACCGGCTTCCCCGAGTGTAAATAACGAATTGCGACATCACAACACGACCTTTAAAAGACTTATGGGTATTTAAAAATGCAAATGAGATCTATGTAACACCCAACCAGTTTTCTATTAGTGAATGAGCGGTGTCATAGGCTTGCCCAATTAGGTATTAACAACTTTTGATTGTGATCACAAGGTATCGATCTCGTTAATAAACTTACCAAGGCGATATTGCGACAGTAGTAAATTGTTAGTTTCGTCATATGAATGGAGTATTAAGGTATATTATTATTTAATACTAGCTGACCCGGCAACCGTTGTTTTGCCATTTAATTTTTTTTTATCACTTAGAGGTATGAAAAATAGATGTTGGCCTATTCTCAGACCTACTCAATATGCTCACAAAATTTCATGAGAATCGGTCAAGCCGTTTCGGAGGAGTATGGCAACGAAAACTGTGTCACGAGAATTTTATATATTAGATTTATTAATTTACTTTATTTTTTAGCATTAACAATGCAAATTTCTTTACAATGTGAAATTAAAACACACTTTAAGAAAAATGGACTGCCATAGGCAGAGCTTCCGTGACACTTCGTAGCTCAATTGGGAGAGCATTCTCCCGGCTTGCGAGAGGTGCGGGTTCGAGTCCCGCCTGTGGCAGTCCATTTATCTTCAAGTGTGATTTAATTTTACATAGCGTTTTACTAAGTTAAGGCTCTTCGGAAAAGGATGGAAAAATTTAAAAACTTTTTTAGCAAAGTCACACTTAGGTAATACGTGCTTCGGCATGCTTGTGGCATTTTGATGAAAGGAAAGCAATCACATGGGTCATTGAACTTAAGACAGTGCCCCTAATGATACTGACATTTGGAAGCAGGTAGTCGGGAAGTGTACAAAAACACTGGACTCCATATTACCTTACCTGTCCAGACAGGAGCTAATGACCACTGCCAGGAATAATTTGGGTTATTCGCCTGACGATGAAAAAGAGGGAATTCTAAATTACACTGAGGTTAATAGCCTGTTCGGTCCCGTCAATCAGCGTTTCGAGAGGCCATTCCCATAACTTAAACGCTTTCATGTTAAAAATTGTAGTGTCTCAAATGCATTTCTTTCTCTTCGTAGTCAAAGGACAATCAAAACGTCAGTGATCGAACTTGAGTTAAATCAATAACTCGAAACAAAAAATGTTGTTACTAATATCGTTGCTAACAGCACAATTAGGTTCCCATAACTTTATAGTAGGTATTACCTACATACGGTCGACACAACGTCAGGTTCCCATGCCCATGTCAACTACGAAAATAGTTTCAATTGCGAAGGGAACAAAGGCAGTCTTAAGTTCAAAGTGGGTTAGCCTGATGTGGTGTTGTCTGTACATCCTAGTCTGCATAATCTGCCTACTTAAAAAAGGGTGATGATGAGCTCTTGCCAATTTTTGTTGGACATTCAACAAGTCCGTGTGTAGTCTCAAACCATCGAAGCGTGACAACAGCTAGCAACAAATTCACTTGTTAGTTGTGCGAATAACGCAGTGACTTAACACTTTTTGCTTATTACAATAAAAACCTGTAACATAGTTTTTATTATAAAAAAAAATGTTTACTTGCCATTCAAACCCTGATGAGATGTCCGCAATATATCAGCAAAAACTCAAGGCAGTGTTGATTCGTGATAAGATTTAAACGTGTGGGAAAAATCTGTGAGTTTAGATTTAATTGAACGCCTTTATTTAATGGCTCACTATTGCTTTTGATATTTTTGTAACAAGTAAATAAATGTATGTTTATTTAGATAACTTTTTTTAAATTTATGTATAAAACATAATAAAATTCAATTCAATAACTGAAGAGAATTGAAAAACCTTATCCGAAAATAAGTAGTAAAAAATTAAAAAGTCATGGTAACTCTTTCACGGACACTAAATGGCATTGTTACTGCGAAAGAGTTAAGCAAATAAACAAAGATAAGCTAAAAGATAGGCTATATGAGAAAAGGTACCTATTAATATTTTATCAAATTTGAGCTCTACCACAAAAAAAGTCTAAAAAAACATACAAAACAATTCTCGTCAACAAGGTATAGACATCGCAGACGACATGTAAAAACTGTTAACGATAAAAAACCGCAGCATTATCGAATAACGCTAATAACAACACGACCTTCGTTGGATAACGCATTTTCCGATTTCCATACAACCGCTCCAGTTACCTACAAAAGTGTAATATTATGTAAATCCTGCGTTGATAACTCTGATATAATAGTACGTGCGCTGACCCTACTTGCACTTTCTAATGTACTTTCACAGCTATTGTTAACACTGAACATCACCTCTGTTACGTAAGCCCCGAATAGGGAATGCGTCACACAGTCAGTTAATCAAAATAGATAAAAAAAAAATTACGAAAGAAGACAATAGCAACTTCTCGTACATTTGCGTATTTATTCTAGCCGGAGTATTTTTGCTTTCAAATTATCTCATGAATAGACAAAACAAGTCACCGATTCGTACTGAGCCCGCGTGGTGGAGTACGGCTTGTACAAGCTCACAGTTGAGGTGAGGCCTGTGCCTAGCAGTGGGACGGTATATAGGCTAACAGATGAAACAAGTGAACTCGTTCTGTATATTTAGGCACCAACAAAAGTTCGGATGCTACTCAATTATTTCAACACGGATTGGGAACATGCGAACTCTGTCCTTAAGCTTAAATCTTGTCAGGTCAAATTAACTGTTTGTCACATCGTAAACAAATACCTTTACTGTATCTTAGTAGGTACATCACATTCGACATGAACGTAATGATAAAAAAATCGCCACATTATTATAAAGGAAGAAAACAGGAAAATTAAATAGTGTCAGTCTCTGGTAGGTATAGTAGTAATGGCTATAGGTAGTAAACAATTGAATGCTGTTTGGTAGCATACGTTTTTTTGCTGTGAAGATGAGGAACACGACATTTTAGCATTACTATACCAACGTAAAGCGGTAGGTATTTTACCTATTTTGGTGCAATACCGTCTCAAATAATTTATTATTTTCTGCTGGATACTGGTTTCTACAATTAGAATTGGATTTTAGTACTTAGCTAAACCCGTTGTTAAGTCCTCAAAAAAAAAGAAATGTTATTGTAGCTTTTACTAATACTTTTTTAACAAGTAACATAAGATTTAAAATAATTTTGGCAAAAGCTAACGGAAATCCATGTAATTTTGTGTCATTATTTCGATGTTTCGCTGTCTAATCAAGCAGCCATCTTTTACAGTTGGTCGTAGCCCCATCTAGACACTTTTTTTTTTTTTTTCTCTTTATTATCATTTAAATAACCGTTACAATACAAAACACTTAACTAACTTACTTAGTACAAGAAAACCACGAGGGTTTGTAAAAATTATACTAAGGGTTACAAATAAAGTTAATAAATAAATAAAAACAAGAATTGGACAAATAATATAAACCGTTTGGTTAATATATTAATAATTTAATTATTGCTGATTACCGGAAAGAGAACCAAGAAAGTGTAACTTAAGCTTTGATTTAATATTTTTAATAGATAAATTATCTCGTAATTCTGTTGGTAGTTTATTTATTAGGCGAGTCACAATAAAATCAGAGGTTCGCCTACCGTAGTCATTATTTACGCGAATCGAGCTGCACCTCAACTCACGCCGAGCTACCGATCGTGTGTATACAGGGTTGTTTGTCTGCGGCTGATTTTTATACGTTTTGAAGAACAGTTTTTTTAGCAAAATGAATTTAACTTGGATTTGAACAGGTATTACTTTACAATATTTAAAAAGGCCGGAATAGTCATCACAATATTGTTGTCTGATTCTTTTTGGTACTATATTCTTTAGTATTCTTACTTGAAGATCGTATATTTTATTTAAGTATGTATTATAGGTGCGTCCATAGCTGCATAAACCGTATTGGATGTACGATTCCGCTAGAGAATTATACAGCATCATCTTCACATTGTACGGGATCCTGTTTTTAAGAATAATTATGTTTGCCAAAAACTGTCTCAACTTATTACACACATGTTCAATATGATTGTACCAGTTAAATTTATTGTCAAGCTGTAGACCTAAATATGTTTGGCAATCTACTATTTCTACGGGAGTACACATACAATTAATCGAAACAGAAGAGTGAAGGCATTTATGGTCATGAGCTATAATGCCCTTTAAGGGAACGTTTTTAATATAAGGTGATTTGATCGGCAGTAATTTTGTTTTTGAAGCGTTTACAACTAGTCCTACATCGTGACACCACATCAAAAGAGCGTTAAAATCCGATTGCAGCATAGTACATGCTTCATTAGGGTCACTATGGGCAGCCACTAGGCAGGTATCATCAGCAAACTGAAAGCATTTACTATTTTTAATGTAATTGTTCATATCGTTGACATATGAAAGAAAGTGTAGGGGCCCTAAGACCGATCCTTGGGCCGTCCCTTCTGTACTATTTATTGGTTCGCTGAGCACACCATTTACCTTTACCTGAAATTTCCTATTTTGTAGGTAGCTGCCGCACCATTTAAGTAATGGGCCGCGTACACCACAATTATCTAATTTTCTTATTAATTGCGTGTGGTCCAATGTGTCGAAAGCACGTGAAAAATCAATAAACAAGACACATACATGTAACTTTTTATTAAGGTACGTATTAACTTCATCAGTGAATTGAAGTAATAAATCAGACGTGCCTTTTCCCATTTGAAATCCATATTGATTTTGATAAAGAATACCATTAAGCCTATAAAATTGGTGGATCTGCTCACTGATGAATTTTTCAACAACCTTGTCGATAGAAGAGAGTAGTGTAATTGGACGATAGTTGGTATAGTCGTCTCGCTTACCTTTTTTATGTAAAGGCCGTACACAACCTACCTTCAAATCATCAGGATAAGAACCATCTTTAACGCAACAATTAATTAAGTCTGCGATAGAATCCGATACCTTGCTTCCCGTACTTTTTATGTCCGACACTCTTATATTATCAGACTTCAGACGTGATTTGAGCTCTGATGGAAATTATCCGTCCACGTAGACACGACAGCGCGTCAAAGTGAACACTACGGCATCATATACCTTGTTATAAGAGCGGATTTTGCAACAAAAATGGTAAGCCTGATGTGCTATCGTCTGTACATTTTCCCACGTTCAGTTTACAAACAAAAGGAAGTACGGTAGAATGGTTGCCACAAACACTAGGTACTACTTATAAAGCTAAATTGTGAACATTTATTAAATATATGTAGTGAGTATGAGATGGATAATTCCGACTGTTAAAAACGGGCTGTTTTTTGAATGTACGTATGTACGTTTGTCAATTTTTGGCAAGCTCTTTAGCCTAAATGGCTTAGCGGTAGCAACATGTATGGTGGGAAACCATAAAATTCGTCTTAAGAAACTTAGGTAGATATGGAGTATGCGTATGCGCATGGCTCTACCACTGTATTCTATGGCGTTATTGCCCCAGAATATTTGAATAAGGACCGCCCAAAAGTCATCGCATTAAGTCCGCCTTCTAATAGTATTTGTTTATAGACTTTTTGGGTCAAGGCAATGCATTTGTAACTATAATATCAGTAAGAAAGTTTAGGTTAGAATTATTTTCTTAAGTACTTGTATTAAAATTTATTTAATATTCTTAAATATGAAAATAATAATCGACGTATTTAAACCACATAATGGCGCTATATATATATATGAACTTAACGTTATTGTGAATATAAACACCTAAACCAATATTAATAATATATTATGTTACGATAAATATAAAAGAAATACCATAACTTAACAAGCATGAACCAATATTATTTACCTACCGTGACTCAATATTCTTACAAAAGTAGGTAATACTAAAATCGGCGAAAACCATGCAAAACGTTTTGTTGCCGACGTGCAATTGTAAAAAATGGTTAATTGCATTCGAAATATTTTGTTTACGTAAATTATCTTTGATCCATGAATTGCAAATTTACTGTTATTTTGCTTAAAAAATTTTTTTTCATGAGTTTTTATTATTAAATTGTGCATTGTCATCTAAATTAAACGTGTACACAAAATTTCAGCTCAATCGAACATTGGGAAAGTGTTTGAAATAAAGCTGGCAAGATTTGATTACAAAC
Source organism: Pyrausta despicata (assembly GCA_963921415.1). NCBI lineage: Eukaryota > Metazoa > Arthropoda > Insecta > Lepidoptera > Crambidae > Pyrausta > Pyrausta despicata. The sequence goes on along the minus strand of OY992855.1, from coordinate 11,523,640 downwards.
AAATGAAACATCGGGCCAGGTGAACCTAAATAAGTACCTGTAAAAATAAGGGGGCACAGCAAAGTAAATAATACATATTATTATGTAAATAATTCGTACGAGTAACCGATTGGGGGCCTATAATAATCATTCGGATATTTGACACTTTTCAATAATTTATATCTATATGTCACCGGAAGATAACAAGATCCGCAAATTTATAAATTTCCTAGGAAATTTATAAACTTTCGTAGGATTCTAAACGGGAGAAAAATTGTCTTATATTACGCCTACATTTTCGGAAATTTATCAAATTGCGACATCTCGTGGTAAATTTATTAACTAATGGATATCTATACGTAAGATTTTATACGCTTTGACTAATCTCAGAAGAGTTTTTAATTTTACGCTTTTTCAAAACACGGCAATAACACACTGCTCTCTGATTGGTTCGATGTTGAAAGTCGCAATGCTTGAGTCCATAGACTTTAGTACAATCAGACTTGCCAAACTATATTATCAGTTTCGGTTCGACTGTAAGGTAAGAAGTACCTGACAGTATCAAAAAATAATACTAAAGTTTGTTTTGGATTATCTTAAACAGAGTGAAAGACAATTTGCCTTAAGTGTATAATATGAATATTAAACAGTTTAGGTTCACAGATATTACGAACAAGTAAGTGTTTAAAATACCTATATGTATAGATAACTAGCGATAAACTTTCGCAATTTCACAGGAGCGGATCGTGACTTTGTGGGGTCATGGGCTAAAACTATTCGGGGACCCTTTCTTTTATGATAATAAGCAAAGGTTAATAATAAGTAAACGTTGTTATCAGAAAAAAAACTCGGCTGATAAATGTTGATTAATAAATCAATCTGTCTGCATTTTTGTACAGCCAATTCCTTAGACCTCTCTGGATTACAAAAAGGCTGGTAAGAAGTGCGTGACTGAAGCGAACACCCAAAATATCGGTGTTTATGTTTATAAAAGTTCGCGAGGGTAGTGCTGAGCTTCATACGTACCTTTCTGAAAGATTTTATTAGAAAAGCGAAGCGAGCTTTCAAGTTTTTTAGCTGTGATGATGACACTACAAAATATCTTACGGCCATATGAATTAGTGAACGCCCGAAGCAAGCGTTCGTGATTAGAGCTTGACGATCCTGTAGAATTTTTAGTCTCCATTTTCTAACTCATTGACCTCTCCGAGTACCAAAAAAGTGCGTGAGAGTCAAAAAAGTCAGTTCGCAAACGAAATGAGCAATTTAAATTTTGGGTTTAATTGTTCTCTTAGAATACCAATAAGTCTATGTTAAAGTGCGCCAGCGCTTGAAATATTGGGTATAATCTCTCTTAAAATTCTAATAATGGTATATATTAGTGCGCAAGCGAAGCAAGCGCCTGATAATTTTGTATTTATGACCTCTCAGGTTTTATCTAGTAATATCCTGGAAGTTCACAAAGGTTTGTTATATCACAGAATTTTAAAAAAGTTTATTTAAGAGAGATCAAGCGAATTACAAATGTTTTTTTCGTTAATTGCAATTCATTACATACATTGGATACAGGGGGCCTCCAGCCTCTGTTAATAAAGAGGAATCGAATTATTTATCTGTATTAACTCTTTATTATCACACAGTATGCACGGAGCCGGAGCTGAGCCCAAAAAGCCGTTAGGTAGATCCGCTCCTGCTATTTATTACTTAGCTTACGTTAATTTCCATCAATTGCTAATTCTTATTGAGGTATTATTATTTTGTCTCTACTTATTCAAACTTTAGAATAAGAAATGTATATTCCATTAATATTATCATTATAATCTGTATTTATACACCTCACGTGAGAATAATGTTTAGTAAATTGACACAACAACTGCCTGTTCAAAAATATAGCATCGTTAAGTAAAGTGACAATAAGGGTAATAGATAACTAACTTTATGAAATGAGCGGGGCATAATGGATTTGCTTGCGTCACGATTTGCTCGGAAGACGCCTCTCATCAGCCTATATACGTCCCACTGCTGAGCACAGGCCTCACCTAATATATGAGGTCGGATATTAAATATATAATGGTTTTTTTCTCTCTATTTTAACTTTATAAGTTAAAAAAGTAGGGAGATGGACCTCAAGGCGATCTTGTCCCTAACAGTGATATATACCAGAACTCTTCCGGGAAAAATAAATTATTCAAGTCTTATTCTCAAGAAGCTGTCTTTAAAGTCTTTGCCATAAAATTATTAATAATTTTATGGCAAAGACTTTAAAGACAGCTTCTTGAGAATTATTAATAATTTTATGGCAAAGACTTTAAAGACAGCTTCTTGAGAATAAGACTTGAATAATTTATTTTTGCCGGAAGTTTTCTGGTATATATCACTGTTAGGGACAAGATCGCCTTAAGGTCCATCTCCCTACTTTTTTTATTTTGGCAAGCACTTACAGCTTGACAAAGGCTTAGAAACGAAGAAAATATTTCGCAGTTGTACTCCGTATGCAGGGCATGTCTGAATTACCTGAAACAAATAATATATTGTGTTGAAAACCGTGTAAGTAACTTATTTACGAGCATTCTATGTTGCTAAAATACAAATAGTTGGCTGATAATAGTGATGATATAAAAAGTGTCCCTTCTTAATTCCTAATGAATTGCTAATAAATAATATCTCTGATTGGTAAAAAGTTTTTGGTTGAAAGTGACCATTTTCCTCGCACCATAAACGAAATCAGAACTTAAAAAGGGGTTCTGAAACGAGCGTTTTATGAAATTGTGATATAGGAACTTATTGAGATACTATAATTTTAATCTACTCGTACTTGTACTAAGTGAAGTAACACTTTTCCTTCTTTCATGCCTGTATCTGTAATTATTATTCAGAATTTAAATTACTCTCTGGTTGTAACAACATTATTAAACAAAAACATAATGTAGAAAAAAAATGCATCATCTGTCTCTTATTCTGTTATTCGTAAGGTGACATTTAAATAACAGTGACCATATAATTATTAATTTGTTTGTGTGCATGAAAAATATTATTTATATTATAAAAGTTAAGTGATTGCAATTGCTCCAATGGCAATGTGTGTGCTTTTTACTTATGCCCCATGCATTAATAAAAGCACCTACGTTATACATATTTAATGATAAATACTTAAAATAAAATAAAAATTTGAACAAGTTTTTATTTTAATATTGTGCATTTTCATCTAGTATACGTATTTTAAATTTTTGCTGTGTTTTCAATTTACAAAAGGGCAGTAATTCGGTAAAATTTAGCTTGCAAGATTTGATTACAGACCAATAAACATCGGAATAGGTGAAACTAAATAAATTTGTAAATCGGTAGGATGCCAAAACTTTTGATACCTACGTACGACCGAGTAAGACATTTCAGTCGCAAAAACCTTTTGTTTTCACAAGCGAGTCAAATGGGGCTTTGAAAAATATCACAATAGCAATTTTTAACGCATGTCAGAAACGACACTGCAAATAAATTATGTCGTTCATTTGTAAGTATGCAACAAACGAATAGATGTTAAACCAAAAATTGTTTTCAGATTACTTTGTTCAGAAAACTTGTTTTTGACTTGTTTTTGCAAAAGACGAGATCTTGCTAATCTCGTTATCTTAGCAGAATGTATCATCAAGTCTTGATATTTAAAGTTTTAAAGTAATTCTATTTATCTATCTATGAAATATGTAATTCGACGGAGCGTTTCTGTACCTATTTGTATTTTCACATGTGTTAAAACTAAAAATCGAAAATAGAATAGGGTAGTTGACAACACCAATCGTTAACGTACTTTTTATCAGCTGTCAAAACGCTTTTCTCCATAGAGTTTGTAATGGGAATAAAACACTTTGACATTATCGCGAGCGATGCCGTCTGAGTGACTATTTATCGATTTAAGTTCAATTAAAAATGAAATAGGTATTACGAATTGTAGAAAAAGTTCAATGAAAGGGGGTCTTATATATATATATATATATATATATATATATATATATTAACAAAACAGTTTTTGAATATTTATTTGACAGTGGACACAGGCCTATTCTATGTTTTCTACATAAAATCATTATTATAACCTTATAAACGATATTGATAGGATCTGAACACAGTACTGTAACCTTCGATTCCAATAAATGCATTCGTGGCTCAAAGGTAACATAAGTTGTATGTATGTGATCCTATTATAATGAAGGTCATATTTACATAGTAAAGTCATTCTTAGCTCTATTAAACCAATCATTAGATCGTCCATTCGCTATTAAAAGTACATACCGAATTGAAATAAATATTATTTATCATAATACTAGTTATATTATTTGCAAATGAGATTTGAACCAATTTGGTATCGTGTTATTAATTTATGTCAAGGTTTATGTGCGTAATTTGCTTAATTTTTATGACACTGCTATTAAATACGTAATTAAAGATTTATTTACTGTTAACGTTCAAAATCATTGACACACGAAGATCATCAACTAACTTGAATGGTTTTAAACCTAATTTACTGTTTGTCCTAGAATTATGCATGAATTACGTATTGTAGGTAGGTATTTGTAATTTTTAATGCGATTGTGTATTTGACCAATCGTCCTAAGACCACTCGTATTAGGATATAGGTACTTAAAACTTTGAATTAATTATTAAAAGTTTCTCAATCTCCATTTCCTGATAATGTTTCTTAACTAAGTAGGTACTACGAGTAATACGCAAGACGTTACGCTGCCATAACATAAGTCACTTAAACCATAGAATGCTTATAGATTGGTAAAGATTTCTTTTCAAATCTTCGAGTTCGATTCATTTATGATTGCACGAGTGGTACATAGGAACAGCAGAACCGAAAATAGGAATCCCTATTTCAGGATAGGTTACAGCTTAACATAGATAAATCGCTCTTATTACAAGCTATTAAAATGCTGCAGGGTTTAATTTGACGTGCTTTGAAAATCTATATATCTCAACACCTGCACCCTGACATTGGAATCGGTTTCAACCAAGTTTCAACATAGAACCTTGTTCGGTATGATCCTATGCAGGTCATTAACACGAATGTGTGGTAAGTGGTAACGTTTTTTGGACTAGGCCTAGGGGGCTACCGCAATGTCATTAGCCGCGATTTTTTTTTTCGATTAAATTACGAACTCAGTCAATAAGAGTTACCTCAACAGTATGGCTGTTTTTGTTTCTTACAAAAGCGACAGAAGATATACACAATCAGTGTATTCAAAAATACAATTCTTTAGTTAAAATAGTTTAAAAGTCGTTAGCAGAAAGATGGCTTTTTATAGTATTTTGTATTATTTATTTAACCTAATATCGGAATTTTCAAAACGCGTCAATTTTTTAAGCGTAACTTATCGATATAGTTATGCATTGGTGTAGAAAATATTTGTCACCTTTTTAATAAATGCACCGACATAACATTTATACATATGCGAATGCGACACAATTATACAATGCGTTTAGTATATCAATAGTTCGAGGTAACAGGCTAGTAACTAATTCAAAGATTACCTATTATGATGAGCAAGGGTCTCTTACATAAGCTATAATTATAATTTCTTATGATAACATACAATGATCATCGGCTGATTGAATATACACAATTACCTAATTGCAGTTGCCATTTAATCCATGAATCCAACTTCTAAACGTCCGATTTAGATTTTACAAGCCTACTATTTCCACGGACAGTGTCAATTGACACAGTGTCATTTTTTGATGGAATCCCATATGTAAAATGATACAAACCATCAAATTGCTCTTCGCCTTTCAAATTGTCCTTCCATAAATTCTGTTCTAAATTCAAAATCTGTCATTGCGCAATCTTTTTAACCATATTGAATTTCGAACAGTCCGCACCTGAAATTTCGCAACTCCGAAACGGAGGTGCAGTTTTTGGTCTAAATGCCAGTGAACATCTTAAATGTCGGAATGGGAATTCCAATTCTTAGCAATAAAAACAGCATTCGAAAATATACAGTCAAATTATTGGCAATTGATCAGACAGATAAAAATGTGGCCTAGTGCGAGTAGGTAGCACTTTAACATAAGTAAATATTCTGTTTTCAGTATTTTTTTGTTGTTGTTGAGGGAACATCATCTGGAGAAATCGTAACTGTCCTTTAAAAGCTCTATTTTACCTCTTAGGAACCAGAACGGAACCTTAAAAATAATACATAATGGCTATAATAACAAGAATAGTCTATTTGAAGAAATTAAGTAACTTTGTGCAAAAAAACGAAGGTTTGAGAAAGAAGTCGGAAATCACAACAAATATTGTCAGCTACTGCGTAATAGGTTGACGAGGTAGACCTTTAACAATCATGTGCCAGTTTCTTCTCTGTGATAAGCCGATTACGTTTTTACGTAATCACAGCCGTATTTGATTGATACATTCCACGATAAGGTCTCGACTTATGAATGAGATTTCGAAGTGTGGACGAGAATGTACCTTTAATATTTTGAACTTTAAAATAGTTTTACTTATTGACCGATTATATTGTGGAAACTGGTTAAGCAAAACAGTGTACCTACTTAAATAATATCAATAACACACAATCAATATTAGACGGGTTAAGCCGGGTGTTTAACCAATGCGTCTTACCAGTATTAACCTACGGAGCCGAAACGTGGAACATGACAGTCAAGCTGGCTCACCGACTGCACGTCACTCAGCGTGCTATGGAAAGGTCTATGTTGGGCATCTCATTGAGGGATAAGATCCGGAACGAGGTCATACGACATAAGACTAAGGTAACTGATGTTGTCCAAAAATGTAGCAAGCTGAAGTGGCAGTGGGCTGGCCATGTCTGTCGCAGAACCGACGAGAGGTGGAGCAGGAAAGTTCTCGAATGGAGACCACGCTTAGGTAAACGTAGTGTGGGACGCCCCCCGGCTAGATGGACAGATGACCTGAAGAAGGCAGCTGGTAGTGACTGGATGCAGAGGACGAAAGATCGTGCGCTGTGGCGCTCCTTGGGGGAGGCCTATGTCCAGCAGTGGACTGCAACAGGCTGATATAATGATGATGATGATGATGAATATTAGACACCATCATTAGATCTTTGACATACTCTTTATTATCTGACAAAACGGTCTGCCTCCATAGATTTTGTATGGGAATACGAAAACGTGACGTCACGGTAGTGTATCAGATCGGAGTCAATTAACCGAATATGTATTGAATTTTGTGTCTTTAAAAATTGGTTCCTACAGCTTTTCTAGAAATATACTGGTTGTATTAACTTCATAGGGGCTATGTTTTTTGAACGCCATGGTCGTGAAAGTATTTAAGATGGTGTCATCATGCCTATTCCAATTATTTCGCTTACCTCTGTTTAGAAAACAAACAGACAGATAGAGCGTAATCATATTAAGGGGGTTATTTAGTAAATCATTTAATAACAATTCATCAAATAGCACCGACGTAGTCGTTGTACGGTTATGGAAATACTACTTTTATTTTGCAAGTCTGTTTTTAAAACACTAGGTACGGTTCATATACATTCGCTATCATTGCTTCGTGGTTATCATGCTAGTTCAATAAAACTGCTAATAATAGATTTATTTATTTATACAAGCTGTTACATAAAAAATAAAGGGTGTTGTTGTGTCCGTTAAACAACTTTCGCTACCTAGGTCGGAATCTCAAAAATTTTTTTGGCTCGCCCATAGTAAATCGATCAGCTGGTTTGGGAATTACGTATGGGAAGTCCGATTTTTTTTGAGATTTTGACCTAGGTATCTTTGGGAATGTTGTGAAGTTTTCCGGGCACAACAACACCCTTTATTTATTAGTTTTTTTTGTAACAGCTTGTATATATTAACAAAATTCATATAAAAGTATTTAACTGATTATTTTGTAACCAAGTTCGCCTTATTAGCTTAAGCCTAAGAAGCACTCAAAGAAATTCGTACCGATCACTTACACATCGCGATGTGTAAGTGTCACGGTAGCTCAATTGGGAGAGCAATCGCCCGGTTTGCGAGAGGTGCGAGCTCGAGTCCCGCCTGTGGCAGTCCATTTTTCTTTAAGTGTGTTTTAATTTCACAACCAAGTTATAGCTAAGGGAAAACCACTTTCAAAATAGAAGATTAGGTGCGGACATAATTATCATTGCATCGAAATACCTCCATCAAAAATACAGGTTTACAACAGGAACTGTCATTTAATTTTTGCAGGGTCAAGTGCATTTTACAAAATCTCTTTTTCCTTAAGTTTATTGCAATGCAAGAGTTTTAACTTACAACATAGGTATTGTTTCCTTAACACAATTTTTAGCCGCCGTGTAACTTTTGTTTTAAATGCAGCTAAATAAATGACAATTCTTAAAACTAAACCGGTTTGCCGGTTCGATTGATTACAATTACGATAAAAGAGATAAAAGATTCAATTCACTTTGCACTGCAATGAACATTAAAACCAAACGTGGTTGAGACCAGATGGTAGAATACAGGGTGTTTAACTATGATGTTCGGTCAAAAAAGGTAAACTTTTATGAACGTGCAATTCCAATTTAGGTCACTTTGGTAGTTTTTTTTGTTTAATATTTATTAAAATTGCCGCTGATAGTTTTGACACTATTGACGTACTTAGGTCAGTAAATGTTTTTCAGAACAGGATTTGGACCACCATTAAAAAGTAATTTAAGCTTTCCAAAATTATATTATGAATTGGGATGATGACACCTATCTTAAATATTGTCAAGAACATGGTGTTTAAAAAACATAGCCCCTATGAAGTTAATACAACCAATATATTTAAAAAAAGCTGTAGAAACCAATTTTTAAACACACAAAACGCAATAAATATTCGGTCAATTGACTCCGATTTCTGACACATGACCGTGACGTCACAATCATTTATTACCATACGAAATCTATGGAGGCAGACCGTTTTGACAGATAATTAAAAGTATGTCAACGATTGGTGGTGTCGTCTAGCCAATTGTGTTTTTATTGATTTAGAATAGACCAATTGGAACGCATGAGACTTCAGTCATTATTTTGTCAAGCAAAATGTTATGTTTTGTCTTACTTTTTCATTTGACAGTTCATTAAAAAGTGAATCAACGGTTGGTGGAGTATTACTATATGGGTAAGAACCTTTTATTATACTAAATAGTTTGAGTACAAAATTGCTCTACTTGACACCCTGTATAACATTTTAACAGGCTTATAGTCAAGCCTGACCGATTGCTGTAGTGTTTTGTTCTTTTCGTTTGAGAAGGGCACTTTGCTTGATGGTTTTTTTTTGTAAAAACATGATCCACCAACCTAACATACGATTAAAATACATACATAGATAGAAAAGCATAAGTATATATATAAGCATAAAGATAGTAGGCTATCATTATACTTGTCTATACGATAAAATACGATAGGTCGAATTTTCTCTCTAGATCTTTTTCACCGCTATTTATTTACAGCTTTCACGTTTCTACTTACCACACGTTTCTAAAACATTTTTCAATGACTAAAATATGCTCGATATTTATTTATTAATCCTTTATAGAGCAATATTACCTACTGAGAGAATTCCTGTCTCTCAAAATACATGTAGGTAATACGACCTTATTGAATCACCTACCATTATCTTAATATTAATTGAATAAACCACTTGATTTTTAATAAAAATGATCTCATAACTATCATAAAGTCAACACGACTTAAGCTATAAAAGTCAATGTCCTTTGTAAAGCAATTTAATTCATTATGAATTCGAGGGGGCCTGTCCCATGACCTACATTAGTGAGCAATCTATGTCAGTCGTTTAGTACAGTTGACACCAAGAATCGCTAAAATACGGAGACTACTAGCTGCTTATTTGCCGTGGGTATAACAATAGAGACTATGTAGACATATAAAAACAAAACAAAGGTGATAAGTAGTTAATGCAGTTTATGTACCTACCTACAAGTAGTAAGGCTGCTGATAAGATGGTCAATTTTATGTACGACATACTAGATTTTTAAAAATATAATCAATATACTTGAATAGAACAACAGTCAACTTGTTCAGTTATTTGTATTTTACATTGTTAATTCTTAATTGTGGAAAATAAAATGTTAACCAAATTATCTCATACGTTTTACTCATCAGTCAATTGTGTGACAATCTTTATCATGATTTTTACAAACTTGTAAACGATTATGATATAATTTCACGTCAATTAGCGTCTGAACAATGATTTGGAATTGTTACTAACTATGAAATACACTATAATGTATATAATATATAAAACTCTATGAAAAACAACATAAAACTCCCAATGTTTGTTTAAAATCAAATCTTGCAAATCTGTCATCCACCTAATAGTTTGAGCTGAAATTTTATGTATACCATCGTTTGATAATACGAGTATAAGCTTGTTATTTTTTTTCTTTCATTTCAATTTTTACGTTGCAGAGCAAACGATATGTGCCTTTCAAAATCCTTTGTCTGATTGGATTATTTAAGTAATAGTAGCCACTCAACAGATAATTTGGGTTAACGAGTTTCTGTGACGGTGCTTAACACTACCAATCAGCTGTAATGTTGCCGTAATTGTTTTACAAACTATGTTTTTTGTAAGTATTGTCTTTGTCAATTACTCGTAGTAGTGCGAAAAACATTTACCTGGTATAACTTTTAATTTATAAATATGAGTGTCGTGCATCAATTTTATTTACGTCTTATTAACCATTTCACTTTATCATAATATCGTTGCATGAACCATAATCACGATGATGAACAAATGATTTAAAAAAAAATAGAGCATTATAAAGAGTTAAGAAATAAACTTGAAACTATGAAAAAACTTTTCATTTAACGGATTTCGCCAGCAGTTTTATTAAATTCAACGATGCATGCCTAAATTAAACGGTTCACTGTAGAATAATGACAATCAAACTAGTATTATCAAACTCATGTTAGTTTAATGGCTAATTAATTAATTAATATGCCGTCCTAAATCCCTATCACGGAACATAAATAGACCGAGACAAATAGCCGATTACATAAGTACTGTTTATTATGTATAAACTTGTTTCTAACCTAACGAGTCACGGGAAATGTGAACCAATGTTTAAACCAAAGCGTAAATTATACAAATAGAGAAATTATCCGCAAGTGAATTGTTCAACATAGACCAATGAAAACAGCCATTCTATTTTGACAAAAGCATCTATACATTTACTGCGCCAAGAAAGGTACAGATATAAGAATACGAGTAGACATTCTATGAACTGCTCCTTTGTCGTGAAGCGACAAAGAAGGGAAAAGGGAAACGAAAAGAATTGAGAAATAACAAACAAATTATATTAAAAGAAAAACAGGAAAAAAATAAAAAGAAACCTAGACGATTGAGAGGAATGAATGAGTGAAAAATGAGTGAGTGTAGTGAGTGGAGTGGGCGTGGGTAGGTGTCTTCTCAAGATTAAGCGGGTCCGAAGGCGCCCAAGTGAAGCGAAGCGTTCTTGGAGTAGTCCGTCGATGCGCAGCGGTGTAGAAGGTGGAGCGCAGCTGTGCCGGAAACCGTGAAGACACCGGTGATCAGCAGAGGTAGCCGCGATGGCTCTGTCAGCAAAGGCAAGCAGTTGATGTATCCGATGTAGATAAATTTAGGAGGAGGCAATGCTCCCTCCGTGAGAGTAAAGTGAAAAGTGGGTAATCCCTCCTCGGGATAAAGAAGAATAGTCCCTCCTCAGAGTAAGGAGGGGCAAGTCCTCGCAGTCTCTCGGGCTAGGAGAGGATAGCCCCTCACAGACCCTCCTCAGGATAGGAGGGGTCAGTCCCTCGCAGGCCCTCCTCAGAATAGGAGGGTTCAGTCCCTCGCAGTTCCTCCTCAGGCTAGGAGGAGTCAGTCCCTCGCAGGCCCTCCTCAGGATAAGAGGGTTCAGTCCCTCGCAGTTCCTCCTCAGGATAGGAGGAGTCAGTCCCTCGCAGGCCCTCCTCAGGATAGGAGGGTTCAGTCCCTCGCAGTTCCTCCTCAGGCTAGGAGGGTTCAGTTCCTTGCAGTCCCTCCTCAGGCAAGGAGGGGTCAGTCCTCAGTGTTGCAGAGGGTGAGGGCCTTCCGGAGGTAGAGAAGTCCTGGTCTTCCTGTAGTACTTCTTGAAGTATCGTATAGTAAAGAGTTTACTGTTGTGTAATCGAAGCCAGGATTAGAATGAATCAGATATGGATGGTCTGGGCTTATATAGGGCCGGCCGTTCAAATTTAGAAGCGTGGATAGAACGCGAAAAACTCGTGCTTTGCAGAATTTGAAATGGAAATTGTATTGAAACTTTGCTAAAAGTTGTCAATTTTCAGAAAAAAATAATAAGACTCCCGTCACTCAAAATGTCAATTACAGTGTCAAAAAGTACAAAATACGGAAAAATACTAATAAATCGTGTTCACAATAAGAAATAATTATGCTGAGAAGGAGAGGAAAACCATTTAAAAGTTAGTTATAACCCTTTTTCCCTATTTTACAACGAAATATCACATTTATAGGTGATACAAACTTTGACGTTTATGAACACGTAATTAGAAATTCCTTATTTTTCAGTAAAAAGCGAACAAAAACAGATTCCACGGAAAAGAATAATAACACACGCAAAATGCATATATTGTGAGAATGAAAATGACTGGAAACCCAAACCGGGAACAAATTATTAACAGTATACCAAGTGAGTATGTACGTCGGTACACCTTTTAAATAAATACACATAAAATACCAATCAAATTAGTTTTCTTTTAATCATAACCTTTGCACTTAGTAATTTGAAACCAGGATTGAAACTTAAAAACAAGAAAAAGAAACAGATAGTTCCAATTTAAGTTTAATACGGCTGAATTTTCTATGCCACTTGCAATCTTTTTTAATCGTGCTTCTTTATATTAAAGCAACGCAACGAAAGTTCAAAGCTACGTTTAATAATTCTGAATTTGAGGTTATAACTTAGATCAATTTATTGTTTTGGTACTGTCACAGCATTTTCAAGTTTAACAGGCTGTTCATTTGAAACTACATTTAGTCGATTGTTAGTCTGTCTAACTCCATTAAACGCGAATTCCTTCATTTTGTCTCATTAACGTTGTTAATTTTAATCAGCTTGAATGTCTTCAACGACAATCATGATTCGCCCACGGGATGAATGGTGAATGGTAGTGGGATATTAACTGTTTCGATGGGACTACCTTGTTTGAGGACAGTTTTAGGAAAAGGGTAAAGTTCCTCCTAGCCGATTTTATAAGTGTGAGCGCAATAAACAGGTGCTTTCTCCGTTCCTTGACTCTCAAAGTTCGGTGAGACGGAAATCTGACATGACAGGAGAGAAGCCAGACACATTACCAACGGCTTATCGTGCTTTCCGATGCACGGTGGTGAAAACCGCCAACTTCCAGAATTTTTGACTCTACCTGGGATTCGAACCAAAGACCCCTCGTATGTAAGGCAGAAAATTCGCCACTACACCAACGTGGCATTAGGAACATAGTTAAGAAGACTGGGCAGGGTAAATAATTGATGACATAGAAATGGGATAGATAGATTACAGAAGTTGTACAATTTAGGTTTGGGAATGGGTAGTTCGGTTAAAACATAATCAGGTCAGTAAGTGTCTACTTTAGTTACAAATTTTGATTACATTGACATAACATTAAAATTTGCTAAACTGTAGTCAAAATTTGAAATTGAACCCATTCTATTATTCAATAAAATAGTTGTATGAAATCAATCATACCTTCTTACTTACTAGGTGGATTATTTTCAAACATTTAAGAACGGGTACTGTTTACAATTCAACCAGTTCTTTCAAATCTTACATATTCAAATAAACAAAACCGTAGGTGTAAACTACATCACCGAATTTGATTGTACTCAGCCTCACAATTGCCAGTAGCTACCAGACAATTGCCCAATAAAATCACACGCAGGGTCAAGTGCGCGAACCTTGTCTAATTCGATCTACCGTCACAATTCACAAACACACCGGCACCGTTATGAAACCAGTATGAATTAATCATAATCAAGCATAGAGGTAATGAATTTTGCAAATTGAAAAGCATTTCAGCCACTTCACTTTTCAAAGCTGATTAATTTGAACTACAGTAGGCCTAGCATAAACAATATCCTAACTTACTCGTATCGTCAAAACAGTTTGACAAGTCAACTAATAGTATGTGCGAATATGTTACGATAGTTGTTCGTGCTAGACCTTCTAGACTTCGGGCATCTAGACAAAGTAACATGGCATAGTCGTTCGACAAAACTGGCAATAGCTTAATTTCTATACATTAAGTTTGCCATCAAATCCATCGCTAATTTTATCGCTCGGAATATGCAATTTAATTCTGTCTAGAGTGGTCTAGGGTAGAAACATTTTATCGAACACTTAACACTTGTAATCATAATTTCTTGAAAAAGCAGTTTTACTGTTGAGCGTAACGCAATAACGCAGTGGGCATTTATGTGTGTGCCATAATAAGATTAGTTAAGGTTACCTTTCAGATGTAAAAAAAAAACATTATTTTTCTCCCGAAAAACAGGGCTTTTCTTAGGTTCCGTAGCTTTTGCAGTTTTTCCTTACTTAATGAGTTTGTTATAGAATCAATTCACCCATTATCATCGAGCCCTCAAAAAGCCCTTGATCATGAAAAACAACACAGAGGGTCAGAGTAGACTGGGCCGTGATCCTAGCCAATCATATCTGGTCTAGGTCTACATCAGCAAAGTAAAATAAACACTGCGGCATCTTGTACATGTAATAAAAGCGATTTTGCAACAAAACATCGGTAGACTGATGTGCTGGCGTCTATACATAGCAGCAATTGCCCTCTAACCTTTGTTACCCTTGTAGGTGGCCGTGGATAAGAAAAGATCACGGAACAAAGTAACGTCGTTGTTATTCCGAGTTTGAAGACGTGGTTTCGTCTATTCTCATCTCAGTTGAGGTTTGCATTTCATATGAATCAATTTCATGGTGTAGTAGCGTGCCCACGGTCTCTAGTTGCCGCCATCTCTGGGTTCAATCCTTGTACGGAAACAATGTAGGAGACGGTTTTTCTATGCCATCAAGGGTTAGGTGTTTGTGGAACCTTCGTTGTTTCTGATTTCCTTATCACAAGTGCTCGAGCTACCTACTTTACTTTGGGATCAGAGCAATGTATGTGATGGTGTAATTATACACTTTTATACGAATTATTTCGCGATTTATTTGCATATTATTTTACCCTAACCGCTTTCTCCCTTTCAGCGACCGTGATCACAGGTAGACTAAGGTGTTAGTTGACATTACATAGTTTTGATAAAAATTTAAACTACTATCAATCTAAAATATTAAGTTACGTTCCTATCTACACAAAATGAGCTAACAGTATCTTGAGGACTTGTAGTGCCGGGTCTAGCTTGAGTCTTGGGTCCCAAGGTAGTGGAATTTTCCAACTATCTTCCCTATTAAAATTAAGGTAATCACTTTAAAAAAAGTTACTTTACAACTTTTTCAAAACTTTGTATTGACAACTAGCACCTTAGTTTACCTGTGACCACGGACGCTGTAAGGGGTTCGAAACTCAGGTTAAAATCAAATGTAAATAAATCGCGAAACAATCCGTAAGAAATCCGTATCATTTGAATGTCTACTGTTCGCGTAAACCGAAGAAACAAATAAATGTATATGATGTTGCCCCAATTTTTTAATTATTATTATAAATCATTGTAATTTCTTCTAGGATCTAACGACCCCTCTTGCATTGCACCTGGTCTAGCTTTTGATCGCTAAATTGCTTTTTTAACTACTATTATAAACGACGCGCTTGAGAAGACACATAATGTTAGCTGTACAGCAAGAGCTATAGCAAAACTGGTACTACCTAGAATTAGAAAACCAAATACGGATGCAAAGGCACATTCCTTACGGTTATCCGTAAACCTGTCTTCTTAGTCCTTATCTTGCAAATCAAAGGAATTATCATAATTTATCGATCTTACATCTGTCGAAATAAATAAATACCTACTATAGCAGATATGTCTTTTCGCTGTCATAAAAAGGTGGACTCTACTAAAAACTTTGTTATGCATTGTAGAGATAAAAGTTTACCACACAGCCGACAAGTAAAAATATACTATTTCCAACCAGAACGAGTGGACCTCTATGAAAACTTGCCTTAACTATCTTTTCTCATAATATTTTGTGACATTTATGTCATATTAGTAAATATTACATATGTACTTCATTCATCATAACATTTCCATTACCATTACTAAAATTCAGGTTTCTATAAATGTGCCACTTTAGTTTCGATATAATTGTTGATTGTAGTTTTTGTTTCTGTCTATTATTTTTTTTACGGTAAATCACACATTTCCAATAATTTTAAAACTGGTTAAATAATATCTATATTCTATTAATATAATCTATAATAATAACGTCTAATATTACCTAATAATAACAACTAGACCAAGTTTGTATGGGAGACACTACGAGTACAAATGGCTCGAGCAAACCCGTATGTCCATGACATTACCCAAGATGACAAGTCGATTAGAGTGATATAAAAAATGCTTAGCAACCGATTAAAACTTTAACAGTCTGTCCAATTCACAGCAACTTTGATTGTGATGTGGTTGGTTATTGAATTTCATAACCTAATAACGTTGGTACATACGTCAGCACACCAAGGAGAACTTACAACATCTATTTTTTTTTCGGTTTTGTCTTACACGGCTTGTGCGTAGTCACTATCATGTAAAAACGAGGAAACGGGATTAGACATGGAAAGAACGCAGAGGATCGTACGGAAAAAGAGGAAAGATCAGGAAGGTAGTAGGTAGGTAGGTACAAGGACGTAAGTGTAATACAACATCTTATGCGGTTAGAAAAGGCTAGATGACACCACCAATCGTTGACATAATCTTTATTATCTGTCAAAAACCTCTGCTTCCATAGATTTTGTATGGGAACACAAAACGTGCGTTACACGTTAGTGTATCAGAAATCGGAGTCAATTGACCGGATATATATTGAATTTTGTGTGTTTAAAAATTGGTTTCTACAGCTTTTTGTGAATATACTGGTTGTATTAACTTCATAGGGGCTATGTTTTTTAAACGCCATGGTCTTGAAAGTATTTAAGATAGGTGTCATCATGCCTAATGGGAAGATTTTTAACAGAAATGTACATTCATAATCATAGCTTGTATTACCCGTAATTTGCCTGTATTTTTAGATAGCTAGCTCGTTCGCTCGCACGGTCAAGCCTAAAAGAATGACAAGGATGGTTGCATCCGAAACAACGATTAACGGCTTAGAGAGTAGGGCACCTAATTTGCGACGACTGGTAGACTTTCGACTGTCAATTTTATCGCATCAGAACCTTTCAGTTACGCTATTATGAGAGAAGTTATGAATTTTAAAAAAAAAACCTAACGCTTTATTACAACCTGACGAATTCAATTGACCTTTACTCGAGCCCGTATCAAAGGCGTAAAGTAGCGATTACATGGCATTACACTGGCGCACTGTGTCAAAACTATTGTAAAATAAAACAGCAAAAATCATCGAGTCACCAATGATCGACTGGACGTTATGTAACCAGACCACAGTGCACGTGGTAAACAAGCAGTAAATTCTTTTAGTACAAACGATAGAATGAAACTATTTCTCAATGGCTTTTAATTTTACATTGAAAAAAGTAACTAGTACTATTACAAGTACTTTTTGACGACCACTTTGGTGTAATGGTCAATAAGTTGACTATTAACCAAGAGTTGTGTTAACCTGTTGATTCTGATATGTATCTGTAACACAAGTGCTTAAGCTACTCGTACTTACCACGGAGTTAGATCAATGTATGTGATGTTGTTGTTTATTTGAAAAAAGCTAGAGTGAACAGGCATCTTCTAGGTGAGCTCGCTCCATCGTAGACTCAGTCTTTGCCTCGTTGGGCTTAGTCTTGGGTCAAGAGCAAACCTATCCCAAATAAAAAAAAAAAAAAATGTACTGCGTTGTAAAGAATGGTAAACATGTTAGTTTAAAAAGATAAAAAAACTCCAACAAACACAATAGGCTTTGTAACCCAGCATTGTTTCTATGTCCGCATTGCTCGTCGTCTCTATAGTTGTTGCATGTGTACACCTGACTTACTGCTCTTCCTTCGTACACTGTGTCAAATGCAAATTTCCTTCGGCTGCGATCAAACGAGCGATGCTAGGAAGTAGACTATTTGGTCGTAAACGCAAATTGAATGATTACATTAGTAATGCGTACGCGCAGGCCCCAATCCCATCTCTGCAGGAGTATACTTTCTCGTTACGAACTTTACATCTCAATTACTAAGCCGGTCGCAAATAAGTTATATAATAATAATATAATATAGAGGTAATATACAACAACATCACATACATTGATCTTTCTCTGTGGTATCATTTGTGTTACAGAAATCAGAATCAA
The DNA here is from genome assembly GCA_963921415.1 of Pyrausta despicata. NCBI lineage: Eukaryota > Metazoa > Arthropoda > Insecta > Lepidoptera > Crambidae > Pyrausta > Pyrausta despicata. The sequence goes on along the minus strand of OY992855.1, from coordinate 11,505,233 downwards.
CAGCGGTATTACAAATAAACTCAAATATATACCACCACCACCTGTACAAAAATTTATGTGCATGGAATTCATGCACATAAATGTTTACAGTGCGGGGATCGAACCCACGATCTTTTGTTTAATAGTCAACTTCTTAACCATTACACCAAAGTTATAGGCGTCTTTATAAATGATAAGTTAATGAAGTCATTTGATTGTTACTGTGTTTTTTTAAGATAGAAAACATGACATGTTATTGGGAGAAGTTGCAGGCAACCTATCTCTGTTATCTATATATAATATATAAAAATAAAACCCGTTTTCCATGGTCACGGCATCACGCGTGAATGGCTGGACCTATTTCACTAATTCCTTTTTTGTTGTACTTGTTAAAATTAAAAAATATTAAGAAAATCTCCCAGAAATATTGAAAAATAAACATTTAATTTTGCATATTTTAAAAAACGCGCGTAACTAATGTCAATGTCATTGTTCAATCATTGCAACGCTAAGGCGGTACGAAGTTCGCCGGGTCAGCTAGTAATAAAATAAAACAAAACGTCACTCTAATTCTTAAGTCATGCATATCGTCTTGAATAGTTCTCGCCCATGACTTGCCTCAAATTTGTGGGCTTTTAGTTAATGTCATATAACTTAAGTTTAAAAAATGTATTGTTATTATCAAACAGAATGCCACCACCAAACTAAATACGTGATTCTTTTAGGTAAGTAAAGGTAATACGAGCACTCGTTTTTAAGATCGAAATAAAAATTAATCGAGACATAATGAAATTTGATCGCTGCGCGAATTTGATCGTTATATCAAGGGCGTTAAGAACGGCCGACTAATGTGTACGAATGCGGTTTATTGAAAGTCAAACGGTCTACATTTGAGTGAGACGCTCGTTGCATTCCGTACGGTTAAATCCAAACATTTCAGAGAGAAATCTTTCCCCGTTTTTAATAACGATAATTACTGAAAGATTCTTAATATTTTCATCAGATTTTATTTATTTATTTAAGCTTTATTGCACAACAAAACTATGTACAAAACGTGGACCTAACGCCGTAGGGCATTCTCTACCAGTCATACCTTTGGGCTAAGCAGAAATGATTAGTGGGCGGTGCGATAAAAAAAATAAAAGAAAAAACACAAATAAAATACCAATAAATAAATAAAATAAATAAATATTTCACAACAACCACACCAATTCTCTAGTCCCAAACTAAGCTACGAGGCTTGTGTTATGGGTACTAGACAACGGATAAACATACTTAAATACTTTTTTTTTGTAAATAAATACATACCAATAAAATTACACATGAGATTAAATATATTTTAGCATTTTTATACACTCATGCTATTCTAAATTTTCTTCAGTTAATCAGACAGACCCAATAAAATACAGATTATGAGCATTTTAAAAATATTTACGTCTTGCGCAAAATTAATTACAAATGATTAAGTTTAGTTTATTAGTAACAAAAGCATAAATCAATATCTACTCCGCTTTTTTGCACCAACACAGTAATGATTTTGTGTTCTACCATAATTATTAGCCATGATCAATACTAGAGCGATTGTGCTTTTAAAATTAACCCTTTTTGAATAGAGTGTACTTAGAGTTGGGCAAAACACCAAATCGCGACCTAATATTCCAAACATGTAATATATAAAATTCTCGTGTCACAGTTTTCGTTGCCATACTCCTCCGAAACGGCTTGACCGATTCTAATGAAATTTTGTGAGCATATTGAGTAGGTCTGAGAATCGGCTAACATCTTTTTTTCATATCCCTTAGTGATAAGGGTTGTCCACAATAATTTATATGGCAAAACAACGTTTGCCGGGTCAGCTAGTTTAACGTATAAAAATGTGTAAAGTACCTACATTCTAGGTTACCGTCCTTCGGAGTGTTTCCATAATTGATTTTGCAAGGCAGTAAAACATTACGGTGTATGACATTCAAGATTTATTGTTTAAATTTAGGTAGGTGTTTTAAGCCTCTACAAAAACCGATGAATATTAACTAAGACCTACAATTGTTGCTGTTATGTCTTGCAAATTTATCACAAAAGAGATTTCTATAAGGACATAACTTAGTGCGCTTAAAATTAAAAACACGTAGGAACTAGATAGGTACTTATGAAATAAAAAAATCCTGTAAAGGCCTGGACTCCACCAAAGCGGAGACGATACGAACGGAGAGGAGATTTTTATAAACAACCAATAGAAGTTCATTTCGGTTGTAATTTATTTTTAAAAGGTTCGGTAAAATTGAAAATAGTAATTTAAGTATTTAGTTAAGTATAGTTAAGGTTTAGAATTAAGTTAGGATTGACAGTTTAGGTATTTAAATAAAGGTTAACAATAAATATTACGATTTTAAGCAAATTGTTTGTAGTAAAATTACATAACGAATGTTATAAATAGTTATGGTGGTACGCTACATCGTTATTTACACATCTCGTCTCCACTTAGCTCCAGTGGAGATCGCTAAGCGGAGATGTAATCAATTTGTATGGCGGACGGAGATGAGAGCAGTGCCTCCACGACGCGCAGCGTAGTCGAGAAGTTGGTGTGAGCGTTGTGCAGTAAAAGGTGCACAGCTTCGGTGGATACATTCGAAATGAATATTGTGTCTTCTCGTCTCCAGACTTTTCATATGTCCGCTTTGGTGGAGTCCGAGCCTCATTTCGTGGCAGAAACGCCTGTGCGTTACCACGGACGAAAAGACCTTATTATAGCATCAAGATGAAACATTTTATTTATTTAAAAACTTTATAGCACAACAACAGGTGCACTTAACGCTAAAAAGCATTTACTTCCAGTCAAATCTTTAGGTCATGCAGAAAGATAGCAATGGGTAACGATGGCTTGTATAAGAGTTGAGAAACAGCCCAAGTCGCCACTGGGCAGATAAAAAGCAACTAAGAAAAAGTGTCTCCGACAACATTTTAGCCGCAGAAAATTAATCGAGATCATTAATATTAGACACGCGATAGAATGAAAAGGAAAAAAATAATCAATCAGAATAATCTCTAGTCTTGTGCAAATAACATCCTGTTTTAAAACCGGTTTAGTCAGGAAATGCAAGTTGCTTTGCCTACATGTGTAAGATTGTTTTGAACTAGCAATCTTTGAATGTTTAACACATTGAAAAGTAATATGGGTATTTAGGGATATTTTATATTTTTGAGTGCGAAATAAATATGCTTGTTGCACCTTAGTATGTTCATGTGGAATTGTGTATCATTTTATAAAATCGTTGAACTTATGGAGAAATTATACATACCATCAAAACATTTTGTAAAAAACCAAGTCTTGCAGCTCAGTTTTAAATAAATACATCGACATGGCCGTCACATGAAAACACAATGTATCTTACAATTTATATATAATGGAAAAGTCAATCTATTTATTTAAAACGTAAAGATGTTTAATATTGATAAATAATGTTTCTTCTTTCTTTCTTTTTTTAATGTATCCATTGTTTTTTTTTAATTTCCTGTTTTTTACAGGATGTTTTTGATGGCATCTCACTAATTTTTGTAGAGTCCTACCTTTTTATTTTTTGGTTCTTTTCCACCCTATACGCTATGCCTCATTTATCTAGATACCTATCTACAACTATTATTCCTTCCATTACACGTACAGGAGATATCGATGGTACGGGTACAATGATTCACAAACCGGAAATGTAACTTTGTAGTCCCATACATTTATATGGGATTACCATGTCATTCACGAAGTTAGTGTATCTAAAAAAGTGGACATGAATTATGAAATGTTCAGGTTTTCCCTTGATTAAGACACTAAACACTAATTATATTCTAAATTTGAAGGTTTTATGACTGCTTGAAGTGCCTTAGACTCTTTTTGATCGGTCAGTCAGTGAGTGACAAAATGAAGAAAGTTTGACAAGTTACAATTTTTAAATTACTAGTTCAAATTTAATGAAATTTTAAATATACCGTGTTTGTACAATACTTGCTTAGCAACTGAAGATTCGGTCGTGTTGTTTTATCCACAACGAAGTTATTGGCGGGTCAAAAAGGGCCTGAATTCGAGAAAATGACAGAAAAATGAGAAAACGACTGTTCCGCTTTTTGCTCGACTTGACCAGATATATGTATAATCTAAGAACATTTTAACCTACCTATGAATTGTTTTGAAATCGACGTTAAGGTCAAACAATGTTGAGTTAGTATTTTGATAAAGACAACTGATACGTGATAAAAGATATTTTTCAATATTAAATGCCTGTTTAAAACTTGAATTAGCACAATAACTCTATTAACGAAGAATAACAATACTATTGTAATAAGCAAAAGATTAATATCAAGTTTTGCGAAACATTTGGCGTTCAACCTTGACATAACTGAAAAGCAAAAAATCTGCGCTGGTGGTATTCCCAACTACATATTTATTGTCTAGAACAAAATCCTGAGCCGTTTCTTAATGCTAGATAGATGTTACATAATTGTTTTTAATTAGCTGATTTATGCGGTACCTAAGTAGTACCTTCTTAGTTTTTATCAAATACAGGACCTACTTTCTTAACGCAATAGAAAATTAATTTTTTTTTCATCAACTAAAATTAGATTTTAGGTGATTTCAATGCAAGTAAATTAGTTAATTTTTATTAGTTGGAAACAATGCTAGAGAGACACACTGTCATGATTTCACTATCACTTTCTTTGCAATAAATGAATGCTAAGACGCGGTGATTGATCAGATTTCTATTTTTATTAACGAAGATTTATATCTTTATCCGACACAATGAAAGATACGAAAAATATATAATGGAATTTTTATTTGCGAGTGACGGCTGAAGTTGCGAAGAATAGCTCTACCCGTAGATCCAATGAGGTCTAATATTTTTTTAACACAGATTTTACTTTCGAATGCCTTATGTACATACAAACACAAGCAATATTCTAACATTTTCTTAAGAGTTGCTATGAAATAATGCGGACAATCTCAACAGAGATCAGCCAACTACGCAGAAAGACATTATAGTGCACAAGTGTGAGCGCAATACACAGGTGCACTCACTGTTCCATCACTCTCAAAGTTCGGTGAGACGGTAATCCGACATGACCCGAGGGAGATCAGGCGCAGGACCAACGGCTTAACGTGCTTTCCGAGGCACGACGGTGAAACACCGCCAACTTCCCGACTCCGAGCTGTTTTTGAGAAATTCATGACAGAAAACCTCAGAAACAATTTTGGCTCGACCTGGGATTAGAACCCAGGAGCTCTCGGATATACGGCAGAAACATTGCCACTACACCAACGACGCAGTCAACGCTAAGAAATAATAGGAGCGGGGGATCAATCGTCTATTTTATGTGCTTTATTTCACATTGTTCGGAGACCATAACACTTTTCTAGCCCTAACTTCAACTTTATTGTTATGACAATCTTTTGTTATCCATACAAGTGCAGCATCGGAACATTCAACATACAAAGTCTACAGATAATGCGTCTATCTGCTATTCAGACATAACTAGTAATCTTATCACTCATGTCATAGTACATGACATATAAATACGAAATATCTGTCACGAAATACTGACTCACAAGCTATCATTCGGCTATCGTCTTGACAAACAAACATAGTAAGTATGACGGTACATTTCCTGGTGGTGAATTTACAAGATCAAATAGGTAAGCTAAAATAATGCAAGAAATAAGATTAATATTTTCGTGGGGAATAAGTGAAAATATGACTATGCATTGAATAATAATAATAATATATTTATTTGTTTCCTCATCACAACAACGGGTACATAGGTATAAATATTCTTAATTTATATTAATAGAGAGGTGTACCCAAGGTGCGAGAGGCTGATGCCTGAAATAGGTTAAATTTACCGGTTCTACAGGTCACCAGGCCCCGCCCGTAGATACCCCAAAAACTATTATACAATAAGACTCTTACATTATAAGCCAAAGGAAAGAATAACGATGCGTTTGTAATAATTGTAATAATGAAAATGTAACAGTAGATTATTTAGGTATTTCAAATAACTTAAATGTAAATTGTTTTGTCTTTCTTTTCCGTTTTATGAGGACCGTGTGTATGGAAAATATTTTAATAAGTCAACAACTTCGCTGTAACTAACTTACCAAAATGTGACTATCAAATTAAAGTAGTAATGTAGGTATATTACCAACCACTAGTTACGTAAATTTTTAATTTCATTTTCACGTTTGCTTAGGACGTTACATGGTGTAGTACGCTTTACTTTTTACGCTCCAAAAAATTTATAAGTAAAATTAATAAGATACATATCTTTAGAAAGAAAATATATTAATTGAATAGAACCATGCCAAAACCCATTCGTATTATAGAGATAAGAAAACTGTTTTAAGAAGGTTTTGTTATAAGTACGAGTATGCCACGTTTAATTTGTGGCTGCCGGCTCTCAAAATATCAATATATCATCTTTCTTTGCCAAAATACTATGGCAATGTGACTTCTAGGCCAAACAGCGAAACACATATAATACATCTGCATTAGCCAAGTTGCAAAACGGTACACGTACCGAAAATCTTGTGGTATTTTATCTTTTGAAACATTTATTTTCATAAAAAATACACGATCTTTTCCACAAAATACGCAAATCGCAACATACGGAACCTACCCTTATCTATTCTCCTATCTTTTCATATAGTTTACACGTTTTTCAGTGCCTACCTAGGTAAGTATCCTAATGTTGGATTTACTATAAAAACTGTTTAACTTACATGACCTTTAATTCCAAACCAAATTCATCAGTTTTCAGATAAGGAAATATCGTGGGTAACACATGTAAAACGAATTAACAAAACATTCAACTTTTGAAGACACGTCTCTGTGTGAAACAAAAAACAAACAAACAACTGAAAACGCCATTCAGTATTAATTTAAATGATGTGGTAATGTTCCATAAAACTGTACTGTGTGGAATTTTAATTACAATGGATTTCACTGTATTTTATAAGTGCGACAAGAAAACGTCTTTAATCGTTGGTGTTGTTTTATCGCAGAAATTTACATTGACGCGGATAATGACACAAAGAAGTTTTGTATGCAGCCACGTTTATAGCCATTAACGATGCGACAGTCAAACACACAATTAGTTTAAAACTCCAATGGACTAGAATGAAACAAATACACGTTGATCGAAACATCGCGAAGAGCTAAGACTTTTATGAGGAGCAAGACAAGCGAATAACCTAGTAATAGATGATTAATTGATTATAATGGTGAACATTCTTCGGGTCTTGGATACAATCTTATATTTAGAAAGCATAACACAAACTTTTTGGAAAAAGCTTGACGCCTGATGAGTTATCAGTTCAGCTTAGAATTTGACCGTCACTACTTAGATATTATTCGTCTTGTCTTGTAAAAGTTACGGTGGGATTTTCTTAAGTTAAAAGTCACGCATTTATGACAGCAGGACAGAAAAAATAATAAATGTTTTTGAACTGTAGTCAAATAATATTTTTACTGATATATTTTTTTACTGCAACTATCGATGTTCAATGCAGGTAATGAATGCGGAACCGGAATTCATTGGTATCGCCGAAACATACGAGTTTTAATACAAAAAACGATAATAAGATACGAGAATTAAGTGTAAAACGCAGTTAAATACTTCGCACTGTGGCTTTCCTATTTAAGATATATTTAAATATAACTAAGCACCAATATAACATCCTTAAATCCAAACATATTTTTTTTATATGAGCATAGGTACATGTTTAAATTCGTTACCAATTAGGCATCATGGTATTAACCAATGTTTTGACCAAATTTATTATTTGCACGAGTAATTTTGTTTCGTCATTGCACTTTTGAACCTATCTCCAGTGACCCCAGCGGCTTCAGAGCAAAATCAACAAATTGCGACTTACTGTTTTGTTCCACCAAACCGCAAAGGTTACTAGATGGTATTGGTTAAGTCTGACCTGACTTCACGAAGCCGGATTTCAGACTCAGTGAACTTTATTATGGACGATAATTTGTGAGATTGGTTGTTGTAGAGTTAAAAAAGGCAATAAGGTTTTGTCACAAGAAACATTCTCAATATCATAGAAAACAAGAGAGGAATAATGATGGGACACTTACAACGACAAGACTACTCTACAATTTTTTTGTTAAGGCTAAATAGGAGGTAAAAGATGAAGAGGAAGACCAAGAAGGAGTTTTATGGAACATCTGATGGTTAAAGTTGATGTCAGGATGTAGGTACCAGGAAGTCAAGGAGAAGGCACACGACCGAACACAGTGGCGAATGATCCACTAAAACAAGCAATGCTCTTCAATTTGAAGAAGAAGAAAAAGAAAGCTTTGTCACAAGCGGTAAGCGTAAGAGTTGCGCTTACGGGCCATGTCAACGTAAAACTCAACTCACTTGATATGGTTGTTTAGGTAAGCGCTTATAAAAGGGTAACTCCTTTAGAACGGGTTACCTTTATCGTACTGCTTCTTTTGGCATTTGGTAACAAGCGGCTTATTGGGAAACCCTATCAATAGGGTTTTTCATATGCAGGGTAACCCAATCATAGGGTTACCCGATCAATTTAATTGACTTAGAGTGGTCAGCCTTTTTAAAAAAAACCCTATCAAAACCCTAAAAAGGGTAAGCGCTACCGGTCCCTGATTTACTCGTCCGGATTGACGCATACAATCGTGTTCTAAACTTGTAAAGACACGGTTATCAGTTTAAATATAGTCAAAAGGGCAACAAAATAGGATGTTTATACATCCAATGTCAAGCTCAAGAGATTATGTGATGTACTGATGAAGTATTCAATGTAATCGAAAAGTTGCAATTATATTTAACTGACAACCCAAAGATTCTCCCGTACGAACTTAACAAAAGGTTGTAAACACAAAATCGTACAATGCTTTATCCGGCACTGAATATATTTTCATCAACAAAAAATTGCGTATTCAGACACTACACGTGACTAAAGAGTTTTCACATGTTTTTTTTTTATTTAACATATTCATATTTCTTCCGAAATGCCAAGAATGTAGATAATACGCTTCCAACTGCAATCTCCATGGCACTATTTACTCAATTTTGTTTTTGTTATTGCAGAACCTAGGAGATAGTTATGATACGAACAGCACTGAATGCATTGATCATTGTTCTGTATCATAAACTAGTGATTCAGAAGAAAATAATTGAGTAACTATCGTTGCCAGCAGTAGTTTATCAGACCATTTTGAAATGTCTCAACAAAAAGTATTAGTGTTTCCATTGCCAGGAAAATTTGGCTTCACAGATAGAAAATTTCGAAGTCTTGTTGGCAATATTATTGAACAACAAATTGAATGAAAAAATACTCTGACGCTAATGTTTACACAAGTGAAGTAGTCGATCATATAATTAATGCATACTTGGCAAGATACATTTTAATTGAATGGTGTAATCTTTATAAATGTACGGACGTCAGTGACTGCTCTCTTTCGACCGTCATTACCAGCAGATCGTTAGTTAATGATTTTATTTCATTTATCTTCTCGCGCGGCGATAGCATCGCCGAGTGAAATTAAAACTAGGTTTAGCGACGGTTATCCAATACCCCGGCCGTCGTCGGACGAAAGAGAAAACGATGAACATTTTGTTTGCACAAATATTTCGTCCAGCCGAGGCGTCAAGCTCTCAGTCGCGTCCAAGTTAACACAGTGAAAACGCAACAGGCCGGCTCGTTGCGTGATAGCTGCCACTAACACCTGCTCATTATTGCAACAAACTTTGTATTTCTGCTATCGTAATTGTTCTAACCATTGAACCAAATTTTTCGTTTTCATTAACCACTAAGGTCAAGACCGAAAACGTGCGAGTATCGCAAAAACTATCATCAACTTAAATTGGAGTTGTAGTATCTAAATCAAGGATCCACGGCGAGGCCTACTCGTTTCACTCCTCTCGTTTGTTATCATTAACATTCACCGGCTAATTTAAAACAAACAATTTCATTGACTAAGCACGCGTATTTCTTCATTGTTCTCAAACAGGTTGTTATAAAAACTCGCTATAATTTGCGCATGTAAAGAACATTTAAAAAACGTACCTGTATCCTGAGCATTTTGGAGGTGGTGTATGTGGTGTAGATGCGCGTAGTAGTGGTGATGGTGCAGGATGCATTCCAGATCGGTGCAATTCAACATTGTCACAAGGTGCCGGCTGGACCGGCAGTCACTCACGCTCAATGCACTTTCACAAGTAATATTTCACTGGTATTGTTGTCACATCACGTTATCACTGTTCCGTTGGCGCCGTTGGGTCTGCGGCGCCGTGTTTAGTGCGGCATCACTTCACGTTTTTGCACAGGTGTAATCCATGTTGCGTTCGATAAGGTCGGTTGTGTAGTGCGCGAATGCGTGCGCGCAGCACTGGAGTGGCGCGCTGTGTGAGCGCCGCGCTGCCACCACCACGGATCCCGGCCTCGACACTTGCGGACCCTGGGCTATCATATCACCCGCTGCCCTCCGAGAATAATGCCGCGTTCAACGCCCGTATCTGTTTATTATTCGAAAACAAATAATAGAAATGCGTTGATCCATGCAATATTTACTATTTGACTAGCATTTGGATATTCATGAGACCTTGCAGGAGCTTGCGTTGAAATATTTAATCGAACATATTCATGTACAATGCAAATAAATACGATTCTATATCTTTGTAGGTCTTGTTAGTAGATACCCTATAGGTAGATTAACACTTGTGTATTTGAAAGAACTAAAGTGTGACAAGAAACTAAATGAAACCTGACAATGCAAAAAATGTATTTGATATATTATTCATACATACAATATAATTCAAAAATTTAACGGACCGACTTATAATTTTCATTGATTTCTCATATCTTAAAAATCGTAATTTCGCAAAATGGTATCCACAAAATTATGTTAATTAAGACAAACATGAACTTCCGACTACATTTCCGGTCGAAACCCCTAACTAACATTTACAATATAAACTTTAAACTTTACAGTTCGTGCCGCATAACAATTACATTAATTTTCCTATGCAAATGCTAAATACGTGCAAAACCAAAAGCCGACAAAGTGACGGCTCTATAAATAGTAATTAAATAAGATTCGCTTATTCTTTGTTTGCATGCGATAAAAACTGTCTGTGAGCAAAATATACGCGCTGAAGGCCGATACCTGTTCGCCCTGGCTACTACACTTTCGAGTAACAATACTGTACTACGAAGCAAAAGAATAGAAGTAGTTCTTGAATCACATGACACATTATTTGCACGATACAAAGATCTTCATTTACCCATGGTTCCAAAATTGTCTGTGTTTATGAAGCATCAAAGAATTTGACACAGTCTGAGATATCGCCTTAATTTATGATCTGTGCATTATTAAGTTGCTTTATTTTTAAGCATTAACGATGCAAATTTCTTTACAATGTGAGGGCGATTGTAATCGCCCGGCTTGCGAAAGGTGCGGGTAAAGTCCCGCTTATAGCAGTCCGTTTTTTCTTTAAGTGTGTTTTAATTTCACACCGTGCTATAGCCCAGGAATTATCGTGTAGCTACGACGTTTATGCGTTCAACGCAACGCGTTTTTTTAATTCAAATTTATAAGAAAAAAATCTAGGTGCAGAAACTTTTTTCTACGGCCGCACATAAAACAAATAACGTTCAGTCTATTTTGTTATTATTAATAAATCAATGAAGCATTTGAAAGAGGAGAGCAACCCTGCATTTGTTAGCGTTCTTGTAAAGAGGTCTTTGGAGACGACGAAATAAATTACAGAAACGGTATGTTTCAGTTCTTAGACACTACAAAAGATCAGATTTTTTGATTTTAAATCTCCCAATTATGATAGTTAAGAGTACAAACATTTGTATGAATGAACATGTCTTTTTGTACTGGTCTGGGTGTTTTATTTATTTATTTAAGTTTATTTAGAATACCACTGTTGATTCTGATTTCTCCAAAACAAAGTACTTAAGCTACTTACCACGGAGTCAGCTCAAAGTATGTGATCTTGTAAAAAAAACTAAGCCTTAACTTCTATGCTATTTCCGTTCACCGTTCAGGACTTGTTCACTAGTTGTAGATGCGTAGAGAACGTATTGACTTTTGAAGAGCTGTTGCCGACCTCAGTGTGTAACACTAGACACTTTTGAATCGACCTTCAAAATGGTGATAGTTATTTGTCTTTACTTGTGTGCAGATTATCGTGTAGGTACGTGGAATTTTACAGTTTCCATTTGCTTTATTAAAACACGGAACCGATGCACTGTGCTGGTTAAAGTATTTTTATTGACTGCAAAATTAATTGAACCCAGGTTGTTGTAACGTTTAACTGCAGAAACGTGAGGAAAATCTGTTGTATGTCTTTTAAATGCTCAAATTTTTTTTGTTTCATGTTTTTTTTTAAATCTAGATAACTAATACCGAGAGATACGTAGGTAGTGTATCTGTCGTATGTATTTCGAAACAATTTCAAGAAAGGTTTTTATGCCAGTTTTGTAGGTATCAGTATTATTTAAAGAATGTGTAAATTCAAAGATTCTGAGATTCAAGGTACACATACCAGGATCCAGGATAAAGCATTATATGAAACGCAGGAACCACTGTTTTTGCCTCTCAAGTAAATAATATTGTAAACCGATAAAAGTCAAAATTATTTACATTATTAATACCTACTGTGTCATGATTGCTTAAACCAAAGGTCTCAGGCCATGTGGATGTGAATTAGAAGATCGCATTGGTATTTTAGGAGTGGCAGCCGTGCCTTCAAATATTTGTAAATACTATGTTTATGTATTCATATCTATCATTGATTATATGAATACATAGTCACGATTTAAAAACAAGATAGGTTTCGTGGAAATCAAACACTTTGGGTGCAAAAAAAAAACATTTCAAATATAGGAAAAACTACATCTACCTTTGAAACTTGTTTATCTACTTATTTCCTGTTACGTCGATCCGTCAATCATTAATTAACGACGTGCATTAAAATCACTCATTTAATCTTTACAGATGATTCGATTGAATAATTAACAGTCAATTATGTAATCGACCATGGTCATTGGTTTACCTAATCAGGCATTAATTTAAAACATTTTAGTAACACGGCATCTGGTATATATTGCTCGACGACCCCGCAAACTTTGTCATGCCCGTTGTATTTAGAATAAAATAGTGACTTGCCAATATTCCTGTTTTATACCAAGGGAGCATTTCATCGGGATAAAAAGTATCCTATCACCCAAATTAGCTGAAACCCTGTTTGTACACCAAATTTTATCGAAATCCGTTCAGTAGTTTCAGCGTGATCGACTGACAAACATCCAAATCTCCAAACAAAGAAACCCATCATCAGAGTATATTAATTCATAAACTTGATCACAAGAAATAAGAACATTGGATTATTTCTAGAATTAAAATCCTAGTCCAATTTCCTTATCAGTTCTTAACTGAAGGTTATCAGGTGTCTACATCCTGTCTTATTGTTGTCATGTAATTAACGCCGATCATTTGTCAATACCCACTCTATTGAACTCACACAGTCAAGAGATCAATTAATATCAGGATTTAGTGAGAATTCTACATAAAGGTTATTAACGATATTAGTTATGATGAGAATGCTCTAAACCTAGATCTTTAAAATAACCGCCACATACTAAAACTCATTGCTATTGCTTATAGAAAAAGCCTTATAGAAAAAAAAATTACCTGCGGCCTTACGAATTATCCGTACGTATTCGTAGCGTTTACTTTTCGTTAACATCTAAATTCGTATGGAGAAACTGTCAGTTTATAATATTGTGACGATACGAATACGTAACGATAATTTTCGAACTCACCCCACTGAATTCCAATTCAACCAAAATTGAAGCGCTCTATTTACAGAGTGCATCGACACCAGCAATCATCATCATCATATCAGCCGTTCGACGCCCACTGCTGACCATAGCCCCCCCCCAAGGATCTCCACCGTGATCGCTCTTGCGCTTCTGGCTACTAGTGGCTTCCCGCGACCTTCTCCGGATCATCGGTCCACCTTGTAGGGGGCCTGCCCACGGTGGGTCGTCCGACACGCGGTCGCCATTCGAGAACCTTTCCACCCCAACGGCCATCGGTACCTCGCGCTATCTGTCCCGCCCACAGCCACTTCAACTGAGCAATCCTTCGAGCACGTCGATCGATTAAGTTCTCCTATGTACCCTTACATATCTAATGCGATCGCAGAGAGTAATACCAAGCATCGCTCTTTCCATCGCTCGCTGGGCGACACTTAGCCATCTTATGAGACCCGGAGTAAGATGCCACGTCTCACTTCCATAGGTCATGACTAGCAACACATACTGGTCAAAGACTTTCGTCTTGAGACACTGAGGTATATTAAATGCGAATATGTGCCGGAGCTTTTCCAACGCTGCCCATCCATCGACAACAGCAATAACTGCTATATACACCTAACAAATGCATCACGAAATTTTACCCACACCACTATTTAGTAATCTGTGCCCACACTTTTTTGCATTATTACTCCCATGAGATATAAATGACATGAGAGTTAAAAAAAATGTGTTTTCACGTAAAATGTAAATTGGTGGATTTTGTTATGAACCACTTGAGTTAAAAACTTTCAATCGTCACTTCAATTAGTTTTACGTTACTCAACTTTCACAGAGGTAACAATACAAGAAGTAATGATTGTTACGAGCTCATTTCACTGATACAACATTTAAGAGCCTGAGAGAGTAGATTGCACGATTAACGTATGTATCGTTAAATTGCCTCCTAGTGGAAATGCACAGACACATCTCGACCATAATAGAGTTAGAACTAGTAGGAACTCCTCGATTAAAACTAAAAAAAAACGATTAAGAACTAAGGTTCCAGTTAAAAAAAAGCGAAGAGCCAGGAAAACAGTTGGTAAGCTACAACGGCTGGACAAATTTTGACCAGCAATAGCTAAGAACCACCGTGATTAAATGATCTTTTGAATAAGTTCCGTTCCGTTCCCGTAATCCGTTTGAGAACAACGATGCCATTGACAGAAACACAAAAAAACATAACCAAATAAACAGAAAACACAGAAACAGACATACGTTAAACTTATAATACCCCTCTTCTTCTTCAGAGGTTAAAAATGTCAGTTAAATGTAGAGGTAAATAATATTAACCCAAGCTTTTAAATCAAGCTTTGTATAAAAAATTTCACTAGTCTTTCTTCACCTTTCACCTTTCTTGGCTCAAAGATTTTCATAGTTGAAACATTATGTTTGTATTTCAACCTACGTTTGTCATTTGTTGCCCACCTTTTGCACTGAAACAAAGAATACAATACACTGCGAAGTGAAAAAAAATCCTTCTATTTAATGACAATGATACGACCATAAATATGAAGCCAAATTTGGTAGAACCCGCCTATTAGGTTATCCTGGATATTCAAAGCCTTTACTGAGAGAATCATTATTTGAGCAATGTGACCTAGATTAACTGAAGTTTAATAGTTTAATTAAACTACTCTACCGTTTAGGGTCTGTTATTCAGCTTGCTTGATTGCCGCAAACTTTATATCTGCTGAAAACTTATTTTATAGACTCCTTTCCCCATTCAAGAAGCTTGAAATGTAAACTTACTGCATTTAGTATATTTATATTGTGTCCGATCGCAGGTGCGCGTACAAACTCCTTTTATGGCGATTCAATTAAATCGCTTTTGACCGATGAGGAATCACCCGATCCACGTTACCCTTAACATAGGGACACAAGGTTGACTTTACGTTGACAAGTGCCATGTCTTCGCCTGCAGACGCAGTGGGTCGTTAACCCAACATGGAGTAAGTTCGACCTAGAAAGGGCCCGCCCTTAATTGTACAGATAGCCATAGTGGACGGGGAATTTCACAATTGCGATAGAAAGTCATATGTTCTGGGAAACTAATGGAGTGTCATATTTAGCAGTAAGTAAGTGCGATACTTAATTGGATGGTTTAAATAACATAAGGCACCCGAGGACGACTAGGAAGTAGAAATATCATATCTAATTAGTAGAAGATCACGAAACAACAAGTTTTATCTCTAACCTTACCTATTTTTTTATTCTTTATGCATTTCGGTGTCAGACAGTTAATCAAAACAAAGGGAAATACCAGTCAGATTCTGATTGTCTCATATTGTTTTCAGATTAAAGGTGAATTCAGGAAGTACATTTTCATGATAAAAGACTGCTCATATTGGTAATTAATGTAATAAGTAATCACACCAAGCTGGCAAACTATTATTATATGCAGATGATAATGATAGTGAAGTCATAATTGCTTTAATTTTTTTTTTATAGTCACACTAAGCGTATTAATTACGTCATGTGCTTTTTAGCATTAAGTTCACGTTTTGTACAACTTGTAGTGTACAATAAAGTTTTAAATAAATAAATAAATTTTCAAACGCTGTCTCCATTTTATAAAATCGATATAATGTGTGGCACAATAAGTAATTTATTAGTTGGTTATTATGACGTTTGGTCGGTTACTTTTTGATTCCCTATATCCAGAACGATGCGTGTTTCGTCATAATCACCAAATCACTGAGTTGATAGACGGGTTGTCCATACTTCCCATACTCAATTCCAAGGGCCGGAATATTTTCTTTTTCGTTCCCAGTTTTTACAAGCAACAGTATCTTGGTCATCTGACAAAGATTAAAGAACGGTAAATGACCTTTTTGACATTATTATGTCGTTACATTGACCTCTCCAAGCTTCATCCAATTTACTTGAAAACTTATGTTTTACACAACCAGTATGTAAAGAACGGTTCAATGTCCCAACATGACATAGTTTAAAGTAAAATTAACACTTTACATTATTGAACATGATGCTCTTAAAAACACTGTTATGTCCACTTTGTTGATATAACGCTATTCACAACACAACTAAGTACCCTGTATAAATGTAACTATGTATGTAACGGAATCTTTGCACTTCATTTTCACCTACTTCTAGGAGTCTGATTAACATGGAAATTTGCACAGGGGTCAAGGACCGATGACAATGCAATAATTTGATAAGAGTTTTCGATTATCCTTATTAACTAAAAAAATAAAATTAATTTTAATATTGCTGAAATCGCCTTCTTACATTTTCCGCACGGCGCCATCTCTTTCACAAATATTACGAAAGTATCTAGTAGCGTTCGCTTAGCTAGTTAGTTTCGATAGCAATCATTAGATGTCGCTGCTAATGCTATGCAGTTTTAACTGATGCAATTGATTTGCACTAGAAGCTCTGTATTTTGCCAATAGATGTCACTATTAACTAACACATTAAGTGTAGTTACTATTTAGTAATCTGTGATTAAGTACCAATGACAATGCAATAATTTGGGATTTAACTAAAAAAAATAAAATAAATAATAGGGCGCCATCTCTTTCACAAATATTACGAAAGTATCTAGTAGCGTTCGCTTAGCTAGTTAGTTTCGATAGCAATCATTAGATGTCGCTGCTAATGCTATGCAGTTTTAACTGATGCAATTGATTTGCACTAGAAGCTCTGTATTTTGCCAATAGATGTCACTATTAACTAACACATTAAGTGTAGTAACTATTTAGTAATCTGTGATTAAGTACCAATGACAATGCAATAATTTGGAGATTTAACTAAAAAAAATAAAATAAATAATAGTTTAAAAAACTAAAAAACACGGTTTTATTGCTAACTAAAAAAGAGAAAATAATTTCTGAGTACACGGAATTTATATTACAGTAGAGTAAAAAGCGTGGGGTGCTTCGTATAGTAGTATGTGAAAATCATCCTATTATTGGCACGTATAAAAGTATGAAAACGTCATAAAGTGCACCCCACGCTTTTTACTCTACTGTAATATAAATTCCGTGTACTCAGAAATTATTTTCTCATTTTTAGTTAGCAATAAAAGCGTGTTTTTTTAGTTTTTTAAACTATTATTTTTTATCTTTATTTTGTTACGGGACTTTAACCTTAGGTTATGTCAGTCCCATCATAACCTAATTAACTACGGTAGAAAGGACATTGAAACCGGCCATAAGAAAAGTATACCTACTATGTGTTAAACATAGTAGGTATACAAAACAACAAATTTTAAACCCTCTTTAGGCAGACAGGTGTAAAGAAATGCGCCTGAGAGAGAGAGTTCGAGATGGCTAGACAGTGCACTCGGCCGAGTGCTCGCTTCGTGTGAGCAGATTGGCGAGTGCTGTCTACATAGTAAATACTGTCTCAGCCGAGAACATATTACTATCCCGCCCATCCACTCGGCACGTGATCAAGGCATAAGTCATCAATTTAATCCCAGTTATCTATCCTAACAATTTGTGCGTGACCAAAACCTTCCAACTCATCTTTGAGCGTTGTTCTAAACGTTGTCGACTTTTTAGCATCATTCAACGCTTTGTAGTACACATCTTTGAGGTTTCTTTTAGTCTTGCTTTCACCTTTATCATTATTATCAATACCTTCTTTACTATGATTGTCTTTAGTGAATTTATTACACTCAGTGTTACCAAAGTAAATATTGACAGAGCTTCTAGGATGCTTATTGCCAAAATTCTTGAGGAATCTTCTCTTAAATCTGTTCTTGAAGTTTCTTCTGCGCCTGAGTTGATTTTGTTTGCGTTTTTGTGATGATGGTAAGTCCCGTCTGAAGCGGTAAGATAGGTTCAAGTCTTTGAACGTCTTTGATAACTGTAACAGAAAATCGTTTTGGAGATACATAGAAGTATCGAAATATTTTTTTAGTTTGAGGAATAAAGCTGTTATATAAGATAATAAGATAAGATAAGATATTTATTTGTATAAACATGGTACATTTTTGGTTCTTATATTTAGGTATCGTGCACATGTTTAATCAATCTATCGATATACAAATGTTATGATATCGTCATGCGTAACTACTTAACTCAAACGTTAATAAAGTTAATGATTGAAGTTAGTACATTTATAATAATTTTAATTCAATTTAATTACAACTTAATTACAATTTTAATTCAATTACAATTCAATTCCAAGTCTATTATGCAAAACAAAATGTCAGTTCATTAAACAAAAAATAAATCAACAAATGTCCGTCCATTATACATAAATAGGGAATCAGTCAAATGCATCAATCCTTAATATGGACAAACTATTGTGCTGGCTCGTGTTAAGAGTCATTTAAGCTCGGTGGTGCGGCCCCCTACAAGGTGGACCGACGATCTAGTGCGCGGTCGCGGGAAGCGGAGGACCGATCGCGGTGGAGATCCTTAGGGGGGCCTCCCCGCTAAGCAGTGCTTTGCTCAGCAGTGGGCGTCGAACGGCTGATTTTAAGATAATAGGCATTTATTTGCAGTTGACCATTTGTCAATGGCTTCAGTATCTGTGTACGTAGACCACTGTTAAAGTCCTTGTGTCAAAATCACAAAAGATACTAAAACTTACTTTGTAGACATCACCAAAGGTAGCTGTTTGGGTCCAAAGGAAATAATGCTATTGTTTGATTGATACGTAATTGTTATATTAAAGAAGTTCAATTAATAAAAATTGTCTCGTTCAATAAAATTCAATGAACGGAGCGATTATTAACCTGACTGTACCCTTTTTTGGGAGAATTACTGGGTATGTCCAGTTGGCTAAAACAACAAATATATGTTATTTAAGTTTCACCGTGTGGACCCGCGTAGAAATATTGGCGAGACCAGAAGACGAAATAATAAGTGATAATAATTTTTAAGTTTCATCAACTGGACACACTTGTGTCCACTATCCAAAGAAAAAAAAGTTTTTTGCCAACATCTTGCAAAGATTAAGTAAATAAATACTTCCATGCTATGAAATATTTGGTGCTTTACTCGTAACAACCGACTTTCTGTAAAACAGTTTTATTCTTTGATACAAGCCTAAGGCATTTTTGCAACTGGCCTCTTCCAGTTTTTTGCTAAACGCTTTGATTCGGACCGACTTTAGGATTGATGACGGTATAAATTACAAAGGCTTCAAATACCAGCTCCATCTCGAGTTGGATTCGGAATGGCTACGAAGAATGCTACGAGAATGTCCCTAATTATTGTAAAATTATTTTAAACTGCCTAGAAACGGCGGTCGGCGTCGTATTTTTTGTCGAATCGAAATTTTGGTGAATTACCGAGATTTTTTTTCCAGGGATAAGTAATTCTTGTCAGTCATCTGAAATTTTGTACTTAATAATACGGCAGTATAAAACGGGTTGGGAGGGACCTTAAGTCTCTTCGGCGGAAACAGGATAATTGAGATCGAACTTGGTAAGTTCATTTGATCGTTTAATTATAAAGTAAACAGAAGTTGCAGTTTGCTACAAAAAAAGGCATAGACAGGTATCACAATAAGGTTAGTATTTGTTAGATTAATATCAGAGACAGTTTTTTAATAATAATTGAAGTTTAAAACTATCATCTTCAACATTGCGGTTTCATTTAATTAACATTGTCTTAAACCCATTCGTGTAAAACACTGCAATGTGTAATTTTAGATGAAGTACTTGCACTATTAAGACTTGCAGTTGGTTAAAGTCATATGTTGTTTTATCTTTCTCTTCCCAAAATGGCCTTACATTGTATAATACAATTGGCAACAAACCAGAACAGAATTAACAAGAGAAAGGTACCTATTTTCATTTCTACACATGTCAGATTCTGTGATCGATGAACCTCCAAACGATAAGATTGGGCTTGAAAATAAAACGGTATTCTTATTGATCGGATACATGTATAGTTTAAGGTGTGAAAGGATTTGAAAAAAAATTACTTTATTCACACTTTTTTTTAATAACGTAATCTTAGTTAGAGAAAGAGAAGTTAATCAGCATTGCCGAGCACTTTCTGGTGATGTGAAATAACCGAAAATGAGGCATACTTAGTCGCGGGCGACCGCTAGTAGAAAAAAAAGTAAAACAGTTTAAAAGTTAGGTAACTGTAAAAATATATTTTAAGGAAATAAAAAAATGTCGTCAAAATTACCAGAGGTATTAAATCAAGCACATACAAGGCGAAAGAAGTAAATAAGCGTCTAACCTTTCTCTTCAAATAAGTATTGATGCTAAATAACATAACTGCCTACAGATGTAAGCAAATAGAAAGGAATGACGCGTTTGCATGAAAGCTAAATTTTAGTTAGATAAAGCAATGTTTACAAAACCTACCCAAGCAGTTGGCAAATAAATTCGGTATACCTAATACAAAAATATTTGATTTATGGTTTTTCTCCATCTTGAAAAAGAATTAAAAGAATCGTTGGATTTTATTGTTGAAAAAGGTTTCATATGCTAGTTTCCTACCTGTCATTCTTGGTACAAGCGTAGTTTGTAAACTTTTTAACAAAATCAAACATAGACTTTAACTAACCATACTGATCACACTTATTTAATGCAATAAGTGGACTAAAAGGATCATGCCTCTTCATTAGCACAAAACGCAACTTAAGTACCTAGCTATTTAGGTGCGGTTAAGACAAATTCATGAGCTTTGCAAATTGATGAAAACAGAACCTTTGACTTTACAAATATAGTTGGCAATATTAAAAAAAAGGAATTGTTAAATAAAATAAACCCATTCAAAGGTTTTATGTCGATATCATTAATTGTAGTTTCGCATTAATTAATGCGTGCACTTTATTAAAATGTGAAATAAATTATATCTCTAAGTCGGTGCAATAAATCAATCCGATCATGGCCACGATCCAGCGCATCGGATGTGTTAATCCGCGCATCTTACCCACTTTCCCTGCGCGAGCGCAGTGATTCATCGAGAAGATTCATCAAGATGGTAATGCAGTAGACTCTTACCCTCTAAAATCTACATTAAAATTATAAAGATGAAATATTTGATTTGTTTCAATTGAATAGGTTTTGAAACTTTTTTTTAATACCATTAGAATCCTATATTGTTCCTTATGATATGTTCGTTAGGGTTACTGTGGGATTTTAATTATTGATATTACCTAAATACAAAAAAAAATGGGAACCGAATTCCACGCGGGCGAAGCCGCTAGCGGGAAGCTAATAAGAAATAATTAAATGTGTGTAAAAATGTCTTCTTTTTAATCTCTACATTCAGCGCCTTTAATTTAGCAAGTCTTTTTTATCCGTTGATTTAAGACAAGCATCCACAGAACCGCATAACAGCATCGCACGTAACGGATTTAATTTTGCCTTGTATAAAAACTGCGGGTTAATGGACACTGCTGTATGAGTTTTTGTACAAGGCAAACTAAAAAAAGTTATGTGCGATGCATCCGATGCGGGTTTGTGGACGCTTACCTTTAACCTGACTTGCGCCGCGGTATCATCTCCTGCATTGTTTGAGATTTTGAGAGCCTACTGTATCTTGTCTCTACTGTGAACATTGAGACGTCAATTGTTATTTTAATTAGCCTTTTTTGAGGCAATTAGTCGCTTTCGTTGTGGACACTGCATTCAAATGTTAGATGCGTATTATGCTAATTGGGCTGTTGATGGGTGAGTTTCAACAGCCACTGACGAGTGTTAAGAAAATGGTAGATGAAATTGTTCTAATTTTTTAAACAAAAGAAATATTTCCAGTCTTGTCAGTGCTACGTGCTACAATTTAGTATTTAGGAATTTTATATTTTTATATTTAAAAAAATCTTTTGATACACATATGTACGTCGAACAGTAAGCTTCTTAGCATAACGAATTACAGGTGTATGATTAAGTATCATGATATCTATCACGAATTTGCATTTAACAAGCGTCGAATCATTTTACGACCGTTCCAACACGCACTTGACCAGTGCTTGCTGGTTTACAACTTCGAATAACTGGTCTGTAGACTCTTTGACCTTATCAAATGCATATTTTATTTGTGTTTATTTGGATTAAATCAATAAAAATCGGTAAAATACGAATAAAAACATCGCTCGCAAATTACGACAAACATACAAGGGATCAATCAATTAATGATTTGTCCTTTGACTGGATTAAAAATTGATTTTAAAGATTTTCAGTACATCTTACTAACTAGACGTCTATGTAGACACATAGTTGTAATATTACAAAAATATGCTCTGGGCAGTAAAGTTTAGTGATTTAATTTTCTTGAAAATTTAATGAACAGTTGCAGTAAGAATAAGAGTTAGCATTTTGTCAAAGACCAAACTTTTGGCTTTTGATTAAATAACATTTACTTCCATCTCATTAGCGACAATAGATTAAATGTTAGATTTGTTCAGAACACGTTAGTTTCGAAATCAACAAAAAGCCGTTTTTAGCTTTTGTCCTGTCAATCTAATTTATTGTCTTAGCCTGGGATTGTAAGAACTAAAATGTGTTTCGCGTGTGACACCAGATAACAAGCAATGTGCACGCGCAAGTAAGCAGCCTTGTTCTAAATTTAAATAATCGACCATTGGCTGTCATAGTTCAACAAACAATAAAACTTTATTTTACGTTGGTAAAGTACTCGTTATCAAACTGAACTGTACTTATGCAGAGAATATTAAAAAAAAACATGCGCCGAACGTAAACATTGTCAATGGACACAGATTTGCTAAATGTAGCGTACAATAAGCTTCTAGGCAAAACCTTGGCATACTTAACCAAAATTAGGCTATACGTGATTCTCATCACAAATTATGGAGCTTTATTTCATGGTCACTTTCAAAGATACGTCATCTAACGTTATAATGCCGTTAACGCCAACTTTTGCGGATTAAATTTGACATCTACCTTTTTTTGGCGAACGAGTGTAAAGTACCTAGTTACTTATAGGTACGGTACGGTACATTTTTTATTTCTTAATGCATTCATTGCAATAACTATCTGCTTTTTAAAATTTCATTATCATTATCTCAGTCACAACATTTTAATCATTTTTTTTTAATATCTGTATGTTACTCTACTTGGCATTAGCTAGATATCTGCTGTTAAAAATTTCATGTTACTCGTATTATCTGTCACAACATTTAGTCCTTTTTTAAAAAAAAAAGTCAATATATGTTGTCCCGTATCTTCTAAATTTTGAATGTTTAAATATGTGCACATAATGAAGTCTCACACTATATAATAATTGCACATCGAAGTGAATTACAAACAACATGCGAAAATTTCGTAAATGTTACGACGATTATGTAAAAAAAGTAATGTTTATATGCATTTTGAATTCAGGAATTTAAACGCACTTTCACTCCTTAAAATAACTTTCTTTAGTAAATTGAATTCGAATGGAGCTGTTTATTTCAGAGTATGATTACGACACTGGTTAAAATAACAAACAAAATGTAAATAAATCGCGAAATAATCCGTAAAAAGTGTATCATTTCAACCTTAAATAGCAATAAAAACTTATAAAAATTCTCTATATTACGAGTAGGTACTTCTGATTTAATTTACAAATTTTCTTGTCATAGCGTATAGCTCAAGATATATTTTAAAATCATTTCTTAATACCATATGCCATTTTTCTCCGTATAAGTGACAATACGATAATCTCAAGTCAAAATTATTTTCAAAGCACTTTTATAAGTGCTTATATGTTTGTAATTTCTACTGTTTGGATTGGATGGGGCTACAAGAACACTTTCTATTGGCCGAAAGTGATTGTGGGGTTACGTACCTGGGTTTATCTAGAATTCTCAGAAATTCATGACAAAAATCGTTTTGGTGCTGGGAAAGGAGGGAAAGGAGCCGTTTTACGTCCCCCTCCACCAACAGAAATGAAATGGTATTTAAATGTAGATCTCAGCGAGTAAATCATTTAACAGTATGGCGACATCGAGCAAATCGATGGGGTGTCCATGATATGCAATGCATTGTGCAGACATTTTGCCATTTAATTTACTGGCTCGGGCTTGGGTTCGCGCCGCGGCCGGTACGCAAATCTGCATTTAAACCTCTTTAAAGAATAATCCACTATTGTGATAACGTTGAAAGACTGAATTTCGTTTATATACCGGAATAAAAATATTTTTTCTTTTGATAAATGTTTTAATTGTCTCTACTGGAACAAATTTTGTATGGAAATAATACAAAAACTTAACGGTTTTTCTGAATTACCCCTTAAATTAAAAAAAAATCGTTTAGTCATACTAAAATCCTAACGATGACATCGACATCAATTTGATGTCAGTTGGTGTGTGGCGACGGTGCTCATATATTTTGGATCATGCTCCTTTCAACAGTTTTTAACAACTTAAGGAGGTAACTACTGTACATGCAGTCATATTTCTGTAGCCCTATTACTATTCGTAGCATGTATGTTAAAGTATGAGAGTATACTACGAGACGTTATACTCGTAGTACATCATCACTATCAACTCGGACGAATCTCTACATGACCTTAGCTCGTAGTACGCGTTTTGGGTGCCAATTCCCGTTTAGGTTAGGTCTATTACACAAGGATTAAGCATGAGAATCTTTGAAAGTCAAGATCATAATGGACGTGCAGACGGTCTGAAGTTGTGTAGTTCTACAACAAAAAGCTGTGTACAAGGAATATTTTTTTCTACTAACAGTCTTAACAGTTGACGGGAGTACATAAACCGGACATTCTTGATATTATCAGTGTTAACTTCATGTTAAGCCAAAAGTTTCAACTGAAATGTAGCGGCTTTACCTATAAAGTCATCAATTCATCATCCGAAGTTGCTCAGGGAAAATTCACATCTTTCAAAATGTATGAACATCCATATTTTTGCAAGAAGCGTACCTAAATAACGAGATATCCAAACTCGATGGCTGGTTTCGTTTTGAAACCAACGTTTGTAAAATTAAAACAGCCGTATCTAAAGTTTATTTGAGCGCAGGCACCAGCTTAAAATTTGTTTTGGCGGTTACATTTTTTGCGGAAATAATAGTAACTCCTTTTACCTACAAACTATTTGTTACAAGGTAGAGCTATAAGCAATGTTAGGCAATTGTCTACATATTCTGGTCACGCGTGACATTGTTTGCAAACTACAAGACGAATTGGGAAAGATCGGGTTTCATAGAAATACGGCCAGCAGTTTAAAACAAATTGAGTTGGTTATGAAGAATGATAGGCGATTTGTTTGTTTGTAAGGCATTAAATAAAAAGGGTTTTAGGCTTGATTTATTGTTTACGTCACGGACACTAATGAGTGATAAGTTTAGACCTATGTTCTTAGATGCAATCTGTAAATAAATACTTTACAATGTACACCAAAGTCGTGTGACAATATCTTCAGCAATATACTAGGGCGGTTTGATAAGTCCATGACTTTGAAAAGAAAAACATATATTTTGTGTACAAAAACATTTTATTTTTCTACATACTCTCCTTTCAACTCTACACTCTTTTTCCAGCGATGCTCCAATCTCTTCAACCCATCCAAAAAATACTTTTTGTCAAAGCCTGCAAAATAGGCCTCGGTTGCAGCTATCACCTCTTCATTGGATGAAAATCTTTGCCCAGCAAGCCATTTCTTCATGTTTGGGAAGAGAAAGAAGTCACAGGGGGCTAAATCTGGTGAATATGGAGGGTGCGGCAATAATTCGTATCCTAATTCGACAAGTTTTGAAGTCGCGACTGCAGACGAGTGGGCCGGAGCATTATCCTGATGAAATAGAACTTTTTTCTTTGCTAGATGCGGTCGTTTCTTCATCAACTCTTCATTAAATCTTTCCAGCAATGCAGCATAGTAAGCACCGGTTATTGTCTTGCCTTTCTCCAAGAAATCGATGAAAATAACCCCTTGACTGTCCCAAAATACTGTTGCCATCACTTTACCAGCCGAACATACCGTTTTTGCCTTCTTTGGTGCACGTTCGCCGGTAGAAGTCCACTGCTTTGACTGTTGTTTAGTCTCTGGCGTATAATGGTGGACCCACGTTTCATCCACGGTTACGTACCGACGCAAAAATTTACTTGGATTGCGATTATACATAGCCAGACATGCCTCAGAAGTAGTCACGCGTTTTCGCTTTTGGTCGACTGTCAGTAAGCGCGGCACCCATCTTGCAGAAAGTTTTTTCATTCCCAAAATATCGTGCAAAATATGAAAAACTCGTTCAGTTGAGATGTGCACAGCCTCAGCTAACTCGCGTATGTTTACTCGACGGTCAGCCAAAACAATATCGTGGATTTTGTTAACAATGTCCTCAGTGGTTACCTCAATCGGCCTTCCTGGGCGCTCGGCATCATTGGTTGTAATACGTCCACAACGAAACTCAGTAAACCATTTATGTACCATTCCATGAGACGGCGCTGAATCCCCGTAATATTTTTTCAACTTGTCTTCGGTCTGCTTAATGGTTTTCCCGCGTAAAAAATAGTGTTTAATCAAGACTCGAAACTCGGATTTCTCCATTTTCGAAGAACACCTTCACAGCCGCCAAACTTCTTTTGTTATTAAATATTGTTTTCGCGCCATATTTGAAAATAGAATGATTTTAGGTTCGCAAAAATATTACTTTTAAGAAAATATCATTAAAAATAAAAAAAGTTTCTATTCAGCCTGAAAGTCATGGAGTTATCAAAACGCCCTCGTAATATACATATATAGCCATGCGATATCCATGGTGTTGTACGAAGTTCGGGATGTTTTGTCGTCACATTCGTTTGACGACCTCCGCTCCGTGGTATATTTGGTTGAGTCCCGGGTTCAAATTGCCGCCATCTATGAAGTCCCGGGTTCGATTTCTGGACGGAGACAATGTTGTCACGGGTGTTGGTGGTACTTTCGTTGTTTCTGATTTCCATAACACAAATGCTTTAACTGCTTGTGTATGTGATGTTGTATCTAATTATTTATTTAAACCTGGTGAAACAAAGTCACAAATAATAATTATGCCGTCTTATATTATACGCGAGCCAAACCGCTCACCATGTTGAACGACATCATTTGCTATTTTCGTTGACACATGTCGTGCAACCAAATGTGTTGACAACAAACTAATGTGACGCTGTACGATTATAAGAATTAAAGAAGAACAACAACAACAAACATACAGAAAAAAACGAAATCTGGATCATCCCAATCGTCAAGATGAAGAATTAAGCCTGTGCGATTATCGGGAGTCGACCCCGCGACCTTCGTTTCCTCGTGTCAACTATTGCATTACATCATCATCATCCAGTCATGTGACTTGATCTTATATTTCATGTGATCTCTATTGACCTGGCAACCCCTTTATGGCATAAGGGAAACCGCACATTAAGGCTCGTTTTAGTTTTGACAAAAAATAAACCTAAGTACTTTTGACGACCACTTTGGTGTAATGGTCGAGAAGTTGACTAGTAACCAAGAGGTCGCGGGTTCGATCCCCGCACTGTACAAACATTTGTGTGCATGAACATGTCTGTTTGTACTAGTCTGGGTGTTATATGTATTTATTTAAGTTTATTTGTAATACCACTGTTGATTCTGATATCTGTAACACAAGTGCTTAAGCTACTTACCACGGGGTCAGATCAATGTATGTGATGTTGTTGTATATTTATTTAAATTTATTTATTTAGCGACTATTCGCTTTACTAATATCCATTATTCCTTCGGAGATGTATAATAAGTCAGATTTGAACAAGGTAAAAATATTTAACATTTGATTCTAAATTGGTATGATACCTACTTATGAAATTCGACTTAATTTTATTGGAGATTTTGAAAGCCTCATCAGCCTGCTTATAAGTACTCTTTATAGCACAAACCTACCTAAAGTGAGGAGTGGAATGAATATCATTCTAGACTTAATGTAATCCTACACTTTACCTCAAGTAGATAGAGTAAGTTAAAATCAGTATTTAGAGACTTATTAGTTAATTTATGGGCTTAATCCCAACTGAGGCAGTTCGCAAAAAATTGAGCATTACGTAAATTTACGTAGAGTGAACAGGCTAGGCATCTTCTAATCTGCTAGGTGAGCTCACTCCATCTTAGACTCAGTCTTAGCCTCGTTGGGCTTAGTCTTGTGTCAAGAGCAAACCTATCCCAAATAAAAAAAGTAAGTAAGTCGAAGATAATAAAATACAAATGTGCGCACAGCCTAGATAGCCTAGCTAAAGGATGCGCAAAACGACGGCCATTGGTCCTTATTGTTAAATTACTTCTCTGTTCGCTTGCTCGTGCGCATCTAGAGTTCCTTGCGAGTGACGTAAACAGGCATGATGACACCTATCGTGAATGTTTTTAAGGCCATGATGTTTTAAAAACATAACCTCTATACATATAGTTAATAAAACCAATTTATTTCCAAAAAGCTGTAGAAACCGATTTTTAATTGCACGAATTTCAATAAATGTTCAGTCAATTGACTGCGTTTGTGATACTCTAACATCACGTAATAGTGTTCTCGTAAAAATCTATGGAAGCAGATCGTTTAGATATATGATTAAGAGATGTCAACGACTGATGGTATCATTTAGCCTATTGAAATATTTTTTAAAGCTTTGGGTTGTCCGGATTCCTGGCAAGACGGTACTTTTAAATCTCTAACTCCCGTTTACAAAATTATATCTGCCTTAGAACGACAGTTAGATATCTGTCAGTTTCATATCAAAGGAGTCTTTCCAAATTTCAGCAAAGGTAGATCGAATATTTGAACCTATGGTTTACTGGTAGAGAATGCCTTCGACATTAAGTCCGCCATTGTACACATATTTGTGCAGAACTTAAATTAATCAATATTTTAAACCAAACATCTCTTATGTTTTTTTTTCTAAAAAGGGGGAAAAACAATCGATTTGTTTAATTAAATGTTAAGTGTAACTTTATAAGCATGACTAATATAAAGGTTTTTGTCTTAATTCAAGTGCTGGAACATGGCGTCGCTTGCCTCTCTAACTGACGTAACTGACATTGAGCAAAATGTTCAGGGCAAGCTTTATTCGGTTTATGGTTACTGTAGTGTTTGTGTCAGGTTATAACCATAGTTATAACTAAACACTATCTCGTGCTCACGGTGTGGCGGGGCGCGCGGGTCATTACTGTGAGAGCCATGGGCGAGAACGGACGCGTCGCCTGCGCACATGGTGTGTTGTCGAGCCAGTGTATCGTGTGCTAGGAGTATCTTACAAGTGACGACGAGGATAAAGGTCAGTCAATACTTGTATTTGTAAATAAAATAAAATAAACTTACGTAAAAGGGGGAAATGTATCCATACAAGGTGTAAAATTAAATAGAAAACAATCTTCCGGCAAATGAGCTTTAGTGCACTATATTATTGTTATAATAATAAATCTTTATTTACGTAATCAAATAAACTATAAAAACAACATGATGAAGTCTCAACATGTATCAGGAGGCCACCCTCTTCCATAACGGTAGAAATTACGTAAGTAATGTAGTAGTTAATGTAATGTATTGTTACATTTGCATTGGTTATATCGTTTCTTATTTGAAAAAATGTAACATCGTTTCTCATTTTATTACTAAAATAAATGACGTTCAAAATTACGTGGGTACATTGACTTATTATAACGAAAAAGAGGTTCTCAATTATTTCGTGCAACAATGATCTTATCTTGTAAACAATAAAAACTTTATTGCGATCTGACATTCATTGTAATTCCAATGATCGCACCTTCCGAATTGATTGTTCTACTTGAATTGCTGTTTTAAACATGGATAATTCAACTTTGATTCAATGCAATGAATATGAATTACAACTTATTTATTTAGGTGAATTGTGAGTTGAGTTGGGTATGCATTCTACAGTTCTTTTTAAATGCCTTTTAGGTACTTTTACTGTCATGCCATTTTAGGCTATTATGATACCGTGGTGAATAGATATGTGGCTACCTCTACCGTTCGCCATCGCGGGCGCATGCCTGCCGGTGGCAGGCGCGACAGCGAGCGCTGGTACGGCTCCGTGGGCTGGATGGCGCTGTTAGCCTAATACCGCACATGAGCCGCGGCATGTAGGATTTGGATTCTGAATGGTATGGATGGACGAATCAAGATGGTGTCTGTCGGACCTCGGTCCCCGACCCTAACATCCGGTCGGTGGGAGGCGTTTTCCTTTGGCTTCCTAACTCTAAATCAGTTGCCAAAGATATGAACTATGTTTTTGACATTGCCAACATGTGGTTATTTTGCTAACATGAAATGAAATGAATTTATTGTTTATTGTGAACATAAATTTGGGTACAATGTAAACAGTTACAATTGCTGTTAGGGTGATTCCGCAAAACTTTACCTTTTCAGGTGTATTCACATTATAAAATAATTACATCAGATAAGCGTATGTACATACTTGTTTATTATTAAATGAATATAATTTTTTATACCTTAGGAACTCCCTGACGCCATAGAAGCATTTAACTAGTAACCATATTTTGACTAGTTTATTAAATTTATTCATATTTACATTTTTAAAATCGTCGAGTAAATAAATAATTAATATAATTATAAAAGAGTTCCTTGAAGGTAAATCTAAGTTTACTTATAAGCTTAGGTACATATTGATGGCGAAAATTTCTATGAGTTGTATCCAGTATTTTGTAAATTGGTGCTTACGTTTAAAAACAAATATACACACTTCATATATATATACAAGCAAGGCAATGGGAGCGTATTAAGTTTTCTGAATAGTGGCTTACAGGATTCTCGTTTTCTGATGCAACACATAGCTCTAATACACATCTTTTGAAATATTAAAATATTTGGTATGACTTTCCCCAAAGAACAATTCCATAACGCAGAATGGAGTCAACATAATAATAATGGTTCTCCTGGGCGATTTCGACCACGGCGGCCAGTCTCAGCAGAGATCGGCCAACTGCGCAGGAGATGTGGTGGTACACAATTGTGAGCGCAATGCGCTCGTGCACTCGCTGTTCCATCGCTCTCGGGGTTCGGTGAGGCGGCAGTCCGACATGACCGGAGAGATAGATATCCGTTATATGCAGTCAGAGCTGCTTGCTGGGATACCAATCTAGTGATTCTTGTCAGTGCGAATACAAACCTACTTAATGTGGCACACACGGTATTAATATGGTCCTTCCAACTAACGTTACAGTCTAAGCTAAGTCCCAAAAAGGTGCTTTGTGTAGTGTCTTGTATGATGTCACTTTCGTGTGATACACATAGGTGTTGTGGATTACGTCTCATTGTTCGGAACTGTATATAGGTATTTAGTTTTGTTGGTGTTCACTTTTAGATAAATAAAATAATAAATAATAAAATAATTTATTCACAAAAAGATTGTTAACATGATTTTAACAATTACTAAACTAACAAGGTGTTTAAGTAGGTACATAAGTATTAAGTACCTATTTATATTGTTGTCATTTAGCCATTAAATTGCCTCAGCTAATGCTATATAAGTCATTACCTTTCATTACTGAGCTAACGTCGACCGCGACTGAAATGCACTCCTGTGACTGATGTTTAGACAAATCATATACGAGTATGTATAGTAGAAAGAAGGGGAATCTGTGTGTATGCTACCTTGCAGTATTCCGAAATTATTTTGTAGATACATTGACTGGTATTTTATAATTGTTTTCTGAATGGAACAAGATCCTCGAATTTCTACGCACTGAGTCTTTTCCTTTAAATAAGATTTAAGTCATTGCAACACAGGTCCACTTATGCCATATTTTGAGAGCTTAACTAAGCTTCCCATATTTTGAGTAGTCGATCTTGTGGTACAAAAACAAAACAATCAAAATATCACATAGGTAAGTGAGGCTTATTAAAATATGTCGAGTAGGTATGTGACACAAAGAACCATTGTTCGACGACCGCTTGGTGCAGTGGTCCGCATGTCGGACTTCTAAACCAAGGGTCGCGGGTTCGATTCCCGCACAGTACAAGCATAAGTGTGCATGAACATGTGTGTTTGTACTGGTCTGGGTGTTTTCTAAAATATGTGGTACAAATGTACCTCCATTAAATTGGAAATTTGTGGTACAAAGGTACCTCCATTAAATTGGAAATATTTGGTACAAATGTCCCTCCATTAAATTGGAAATTTGTGGTACAAAGGTACCTCCATTAAATTGGAAATTTGTGGTACAAAGGTACCTCCATTAAATTGGAATTTTGTGGTACAAAGGTACCTCCATTAAATTGGAAATTTGTGGTACAAAGGTACCTCCATTAAATTGGAAATTTGTGGTACAAAGGTACCTCCATTAAATTGGAAATATTTGGTACAAATGTACCCCCATTAAATTGAATATATTTGGTACAAATGTACCCCATCAAATTAGAAAAAAAAGTATTTGCCACCTGCTGTCAAACATTGGTGCAAATTAACCCCCATTAAATTGGAAATGCACAAAACGAAGTCTGTCAGAAATAAAGCGATTACTTTACTCCTAAATAGAACAAATTCTACCAAAGGCAAGTTTTCCGTTTGATAAGATAGGAAAAATTTATTGTCAGGTTAAGGAATCAAGCCAAAAAGTCATAAAATTAGGTGATTTTAGACAGTATTGCAAAACACAGCTACTGAGAAAGAGAAGGTTAGAAGACAATGATAAGTAAAATGAAGAAAGACCAAACAATTGAGAAAAAATAGAGGAGTCGACAACGTGGCAGAAGAAGATGAAATAGACTGGAATATCTGTTTTTTTTAAATAGCTTAGTGCTAATAGACATGTGATGTTCTTATTAAATTGTCCGTTGTCCGCATACTTTTTGCCATGCTTAGTACTCGCCTTAGTATACGCCTAGTAATACGGAAATCTCCTGAAAATATAAAAATAACATATTTAAGAACTCATATCGAATATTTACTTCAAGCCTGAAATCACATAAATCTGTGTCGTCTAACGTGCCAGAACCAAATTCACCTTACTGTTCGCAACGAACGGCGAGGTAAAGAGGTCATCATATCATATCATATCATATCAGCCTGTTAGAATCCGCTGCTGGATATGGGCCTCTCCCAAGGAACGCCACAAAGAGGTAGAATCTGGATATACGAGTATTAAAACGTTTAAAGATAGGCTAGTACGAGAAAAAAGATTTGCAAAAGAGTCTCAATGAATACCTTATGATGTATAAACACGACGCCCCATTCTGTGGCAGGGAAAACACCTACAAACTATTTTTCAGAAGAATAAATAGAGATAAAATACCAATCCATTAATAATAAAGATGATACAGAAATAAATGACAAGAACAAAGAGCAAAAAGGAAAGAAGAAAGGAGATAAGAAGAGGAAACCTAAAGATTCTGAATAAGGGGGCCAGGGTGTACGTTAAAGAGATAAACAAAACAAATAAGCTTGCCTTAAATTATAACCCGACACCACACGTTGTAGAAAAATCAAAAGATGGAGTTGAAACTATCCGAAACGAAGAAACCGGTCAAGCGTTTGACCGGTTAATTCGGAGGAATATATTATACCTAAAAATAAAACATTACTATTATACCTAAGAAAGCTGTAGAAGAAGAACAGGAAAATAGGATTGGAGATCCAAAAATAAACGAAGAACAATAAATTATCGAATTTATTTTAGGCAAAGTATGATAAACGACGTACCCACTATGATACAGATGAATTATGATTTAAGGTGTAATAGTATTCAAATTATATACCTATTTAATTAAATGATCAAATAATTATTTAATAAGGAAGGGATGTAGTGTTTGTGTCAGGTTATAACCATAGTTATAACTAAACACTATCTCGTGCTCACGGTGTGGCGGGGCGCGCGGGTCATTACTGTGAGAGCCATGGGCGAGAACGGACGCGTCGCCTGCGCACATGGTGTGTTGTCGAGCCAGTGTATCGTGTGCTAGGAGTATCTTACAGTTACCTAAAGTCGGAGACAGCTCAACATTTATCAGCGTGAGCAAAACAAAAATCTGCCTGTATATTGATCTTATAGAGTACTTCGTGTGGGCATACACTTTATTTAAATATTATCATTATTATTTAAGTAATAAATTTTCAAGGCAGAAACGTCTCTTTGAGAGAACTTTGTTTTCCATTTGGACAGTATTTGTTGTAACTTACGTCGGGCAATTTGTACTATAAATCATGTAATAAAATTCAGGGTATATAAATAATCAGTTGTAATCAAATTACAAGTTACAAATTACAAACACGTAACCATTAGGTATACTGATAGTTTAAAAAAATAACAAAGTGTCACAAACATTTTATATTTTTGTGTAAATTTTTAACAAGAGTTTGTGACTGTTGTTTAAGTTTAAACAACAGTTTTTTTTCTATAACGTCCTTGTTTAAAACTCAAGCATAATCAACATCTGTGTAATTAGATTATCTCTCGTATCATGAAAAAGTAACCTTGCAAGACGATCTTTTGCAACAATAATTCGGGGAGCGTCATTAAGAAGACTTAATTCATCATTTAAGAAAGAAGCGCTACTGTTTTAAACTTAAAGAACGGTTTGACGTTTGGTGCTGGTCAGTTAAGTACAGCGTTGTTGGGTCAGTTTTAAGCACATGAAATCATCATAATCATATGAATCATCATGAAATGCGGTCATTTCCGTCCAATTGATTGGCAGCACCTCATCATCACTTCGAACTGAGAGAAGACGTAAATCTGTAAATAACTTTTTGAAATTAAGGAAATCTGTATGACTCAGGACCACGACTTCGTAAGGCTGGCTCCTTCTTGACAGTTTGTATATAGAAACCAGTGACGGCACAAATACATCTCCGGCCTTCTGTAAGGCATAGCCAATTGCGCTATGGGCAGTCTCCCTCGTTTCGACCATGATTGGGCACGGAAAATTGCAACGTGATCGCTTTGAGATTTGTTGCATTGTTGATGGTATACAATAACGCAGAAGCTTCAATAGAGTTCTGATTTTGTCCGCTGCATCCATCAGCAAACAAATAGACGTGTTTCAGACCACGAACATCACTGTCTTTTAGATTAATATTTGAAGCCGTCGATATTTCTGAGGTCGTAAGCCAGATAAGTCTTTTAGAGAGATCTAAAATTCAAGAAAGATACACCTGCCCCAACCTTTGTGATACCTCAGAACTGGTAATACATACAGATATATGTCGATTAGACAGATCGATTCGTCTTGAAAAATTGAAAAAGAGGGTGTAGATAACTCAGTTTCGAAAAAAATGACAGATACGTCAGTAAGAGAGTGCCGTGCAGAGCAAGTGCCGGAAAATAATATCTTATATGAAGAGAAACACATCACTTACCTTCGATTATGTCATTGGTGCTAAGTATTTGTTGTAGTATCTAAGAAGTTATTAGTTGCTTGGTCTTGTTTCTAATTTTTACCAAGCTTAAGACGCTGGCAGTTAGTGACAAGTTTTATTTTGTAAATGAAGTAGTAACATACCATCAAATTCAGAACCGTAATGTCTATATATCTGCACGACTTGAATTTACATTACTCGTTCATATAAGAGACACGTTGGGTTTATAATAATTTGATTTCACGGTGATTTACCTTTGAAGACACTTCCGCTCGTGACACCCTGTATCGTGTACCAGTGTAAGCTAATTAGAGTGTGACGTGCCGAGGTGATCAACTCGAGTTAACCGGCTAGTGGTCTCGAGATTTGTTGATTTATTGCTTCGTAGACAAGCCACTTTAATTAATTGGTTAATGCCTGATCATGGGAATTTATTGCTGTGCCAAATCTGGCACCTAGAGTCAAGCTAGAATTTAAGTGTTTACAATACGACTTACCTACTTACAATCAGTAAGATAATCCCTAGTCACTTGCCAAACCAAAAGGCTGAAGAGAGATTTTAAGCATGTTATCGTATATTATCTTGACAATCAGTCAGACATATACATATTTTTAAATGTCTCGGAATACTCCTCGATAACAACTGCTATGAAAACTGCTTAATTTGAAATAAATATATATGTCTTAAGTCAGTTTCCTGTTGTACAAGCTTATAAGCGTCCCAATGATGTTAAGACGAGTAAAGTTAGACCTACAATTATTTCAAACAGTCGTGGTAAGAATTTGTTTGGTGTAGTTAATGGTGTATACGAGTAGAATATGTAAACATGAAGATGTCTTGCGATAGGTCATGTCTGCAGACAGCCATAAGCCGAATACGACGACGCTAAAGAGAATTCCGTAACTAGTTCAAATGGCACGGTATCGTGCGTATGTTATCAATACATTTCATTGAAATTACACAAACATTAGGGAAGTGTTCATTGTTTTGGTGCACGGCCGGCAATGGTTTGCGCATTAGCAATTTCCCACGGTATAGTTTGATATGAATTAAGTTTGTAGTTTTACTTTGCGATAGTGAGTAATAGGCGTCAGTATCAATTAACAATCAGATAGAATCTTAAAACTTAAAACAACGCACTTAGATAACATACTTAGCTCACTACAGATAGAAAACGCGTAACAAAAGTATTTCGAATAAAAGAGCGGTGAAACCATGGAGCTTTATCTTATTACCACAGATAATGGAAATTATATTTGCTTATTACCAAGTTAAATCATCAATGCAGGTTTGCAATCTATCGACTGCCTCGTTGCCGCGTTGGTGCAGTGGCAAAGTTTTAGCCTTACATCCGAGACGTCCTAGGTTCGAATCCCAGGTCGAGCTAAAATTGTTTTTGTGATTTTCTGTCACGAATTTCTCAAAACCAGGTCGGAGTCGGGAAGGTGGCAGTGTTACACCCCCGTGCTTCGAAAAGCACGTTAAGCCGTTGATCTTGCGCCTGATCTCTCTCCGGTCATGTCGGATTACCGTCTCACCGAACTTTGAGAGTTATGGAACAGTGAGTGCACCTGTGTATTCTAGGTATCGTAAATACGTTTGTACTTAGAAAACATGAAACGTTAACGTAAGACAAGAAAGGCCGGCGATAAGGCAAAGTAAAGCAGACCCCCTACTCGTTAAGCAGTTGTCCATGGTTTCGGATTTAGCCATCCCTGTCACTCTTACAATCTTGTCCGTGTGACTAGACCCGAAAATAGGAACAAAACGTTAGGGAGTACAGCCTCTGAAACGTTACATTACGAAGACCCTACCATCTCATGGTTAGTAAAGTAATAGCGTGAACCAATGACCAGTTTCTCATTACTGCAAATTGTGTTTAGTAGGGTGAGCACGAACAACTTTCGTAACGTATTCGTAGCGTTCACCTATCGTTAACTTGTCAATTTGTATGGGGAAACTGTCAGTTTCTGACGTTTGGACGACACGAATACGTTACCATAATGTTCGTGCTCACCCCACAGTCAGGAGTCAAGGATATTAAAATTAAAAACCTTAACCTGAAACCTACTCTGTCCGGGAATGTGAGTTTTTTTGGGATCTGCTCTATTTTTTTAAGGCAAGACGAAACTCGAGGCACTCAACTAGCCCACTTATGTTAGAAAGAGAATTCAACTAAATTATTCCAACTTACATACCTACTTACACCTTCCGATCACAATAGCAATAAATGCCTGCTGCTTATCGTTAACCTTCATTGGCTATTTAATTTATTGTACATTACAATTTGAACAGGTGTTAAGTGTGTATGGTGACTTTGAAGGTGAGGTTGTAACCATTTAGCATGCTATGGGCAGATGTTTTGTGAAGATACTTAGCTTCCAAAGTTAACACAAGGGTAGATCTTACCTCACACAATGACATGATCTGTAATACTCGTTTTAGTAGTAGTAAGCTACTTACATTCAATGGTTAAGTTAAGAAGTAACGTTGATCTAATGGTGTCTGGCCAAACTTTATCGTTAAATCATTAACTTCCGTCATGGTAATTAAAGTAGTGCCAATAACTTCTTATCGTTTCTAATACTTCCGGTTTTGGTTTGTATTTTATAACCTGCTTTATGTACCTAATGTAATAATTCAACCATTACCTCCTTAAAAATTACATAACTTAGTATCGCATCTACTTCCTAATATAAAATGGTATTAAAGGAGTTTTAATCATCTTACCATTACTGCTAAACAATGTTCCTAGAATAGGTAATCGTTAGGGCGCATACGACATTGACGATTCGTCAGAAAACACGATACGTCATGATCATGACAGATGTACGTTCACATTGCAATCACGGAA
This sequence comes from Pyrausta despicata, assembly GCA_963921415.1. Classification (NCBI taxonomy): domain Eukaryota; kingdom Metazoa; phylum Arthropoda; class Insecta; order Lepidoptera; family Crambidae; genus Pyrausta; species Pyrausta despicata. The sequence goes on along the minus strand of OY992855.1, from coordinate 11,466,288 downwards.
TCATGTTTATGAAAAAACTCGTGGATGTTTTAACACTTTTATCAAATGAATTTATAATACATTGGTGTCCCAGAGATTAATGTCCATATAGCAAAGCCAAAACAACGCGAGCTAACTATGACTAAAATATAAGGCGTTTGGAGCGTCTTTCTGCTGCCCCAATGAAAAAGACATTTGACACATGCGCTTTGATAAATGAATTGGGAAAAAGAATTTACATGTAGGTAGAAACTATGTTCCTAAATAATTGTTGAAATATTTGGGATATTTGATTTAATATTAATACCAAAGAATTTGTGTAACGTAAGTCATATTTTGTTTGTTTGTAATATTGTAATAATAAGTATGATAATTTGTTCTATAATAATATAACAATAATAATATACAACAACATCACATACATTGATCTGACTCTGTGGGAAGTAGCTTGTGTTACAGATATCAGAATCAACAGTGGTATTAAAAATAATCTTAAATATATAATTAGAACACCCAGATCCGTACAAACAGACATGTTCATGCGCACAAATGTTTGTGCGGTGCGGGGATCGAACCCGCGACCTCTTGGTTAATAGTCAACTTCTTGACCATTACACCAAAGTGGTCGTCAATTCTATCCTTTTACAATTTACGAGTCTTGCGGCAATCACGTTATAATTAATCTAATATGTTTTTGTATATAAATCTTCTAGCAGGAGCTTCATTTCAGACCGTCGCTATTTTGTAACACGACCTCTTTTGTAGCCTCAGCACACACGACGAAGTCGAGTTCAACGAAACCCTTTTGAAAATATTAGTTATTAAGGAACTGATTTACAACGCGTTTGTCCTGTGCAGTCCTTCAAAGGAGTCGATAACATAAAGTCAAATGAAACTCAAAATTAACAAGCAGTTTCACTCTCGTTGCACTTGCGTTTCACCTTGGGTGTTGAAGCTTAAAGTTAACTTAAAGGCAGTTGTTTCGGATGGAAAATAAATGAATGGCACCAGTTATTAAATAAACATATAAAAAAACTTTAGGCAGTGCATAAAACCACTAACTGCGTCAGTGTTTCCCTGCAATTACAACCTAGGAATTTTCAAAGCTAGAGTGAACAGACATCTTCAGGTGAGCTCGTTCCATCGTGGTCTGTCTTTGCCTCGTTGGGCTTAGTCTAGGGTCAAGAGCAAACATATCCTCAATAAAGTAAAATTAACATTACGTAATAAATAAACATTGTCTTGTTGATAAAACAGCACTGAAAATGCCACCTTTTCAGCACGAGCAACAGACTCGGAGGCTCTGTGGCGCTGGTCTTCCGTAGATTGCCTATTAGCTCTACATATCTACCTAGGTAGGTACACTATTATTCTCACTGTAAATACACGATCTTGTCTGATATCAACTCGCAAACATAAAATCTTAAATAATATTTTGAAATTGGTATAGGCCCTACATCAAGCCTCTTGACCGCAATTAGTATTTATATGCCAACTCATCAATTGATATTGCAATAATATATTTATTTTACTATCATGTAACTGGATATAACATATTTAAGAAAGGATGATGAAGCAAATTTAGCGAGATATGAAACAGACTCATTAAAGGGTGATGAAGCTATTTAAGCGAGGCGGGGACCTATCTTATGCCAAAAACTAATTATGTATCTAATAGATATTTTTCAGTAGAGTGTCTGTCACAATCACAATTCACACCGTTTTATACGAATAGTAGGTAACCTATCTAGGTAACTATTTACATCACTTACATGGCACCAAACATGAGTTCGGAAACTTATTGAGCATGTAATACATTCGGTAGGTACATAATCTTAACTGGTAAAGTTGAAAAGTCGTATACTTTATAATTTATTTTTCTTGGCGACCTTGAGATAAGTGGAGCAATTATCTCCTGAAATGATAACAAATAGAATATTGCATCACGTTACCTACATAGAAGAATCCGACAATAACAATAGCATACAAAATATTTACAAAGCAACGAAAAGATTGGGAAATATTTACAGTTTTAAGTAAATAGCAGCCTCTATGATATATCTCTATGCGAAGGGTTTGTGTATATAATCAAAGTTATGTATAAGTATTCGCATAAATGTTCAATCTCGAATAACAATCAAATAATAATTTCCATTTTGTAGGAATTCTTTGTTGGTTATATTTGATAAGCTAATCGAATAAATACGTACGACTATTTAGTAACTTTCAAGCAGGACTTTTTTAGTTCTCTAAATTGTGTCTTACTAAATAATAAGGTTTTTGGTTGGGTCCTATTTCTGTTACTGTTCCACCAAGCATACTAGCCTTGCTTACGTTTTGTATCATGTTAATTAAACATTTGCCCAATTTGTTTACCTGAAATCCCATAATGATAAGATTAGGTTCTCTTATTCGGTCACATTTACTGCCTTTACCGATTCACTATAAAATAGAACCATGAAGATGGCTATACTAGTCCAAATTTGGTTTCGGAAGCTGAAACAATTTGAAAATGAAGGGTGCTATTATATTTGCGGTTGTGGTGAGTCTTTTAACATAGGATCTACTATCTAAGTACTAAAATTGATTGTTTTGTATTCTAAATATGTTTCTCATTCTCCGATTTGCCTAGATGTCGATATCCGAACACACAGGAGTTAGGTATCCAATACATCAGAAAGATCTTCAGTTCATATTCTACGTTCAGGAGGACATATTTTTAAAGAATCATAATCCCATGTTTTAAGTTAGTTAACTTCCTTTTTAGATTTGTTCGGCTCTGGCCGTCCCAGCTGACATCACCTCGGTGGTGGTACGTCAACGCCGGGATTTGGACATCTTTGGCAATACGAGGTACCTGGAATTCTTATACCAAAAGACAGTAGTTGTACTTATTTGACTCGGTGAAAAAGACCATACTATACCATAAGATAATGGGACAATGGACAAAAAAATACTTTGTTCGTCGCAGTAGGAACAACAACTAATAGACTTAGTCTTTTGATAAATAATTCACCGATTTTTACAGGCTTCTCATAGAAGAACTAGTAACGAATCTACGCAAAGCTGCATCTGATGCTCTGGAAGCTATCAGCATCTTCGAAGCTGGTCTCATTGAACAAGCTAAGGCGATCAGAGACAAAGTCGTGGATGATATTCAGCAGCTAAGGGATCGTGTGACAACATCGATACAGAGTGTCCTGGACAGAATTACTGGTACTGGTGCAGCTGTAAGAGATTGTGTTGAGGTTAGTTACAACTTTTTTAAATACCTACAAGTTAAAATCTACGCTGAACAAATGCTAAGTTGGATTGGGAGGATTGTAGACCTCTGTCTAACTGTTTCGCATGAAAATGAAGTAAAATAATTAAAGAAAATCATAATTTTAAAAGCAGGTCAATGAAAATTATCTAGATAAGTTTTAAAAAATTGTAAGTAACTAATTGGTACATATTCGTCATTCTCTTTGGTACATAGAATTTCGTCCTCTGTATGTTTTTATGTTATGACCTATGTTTTCTGTGTATTGTGCTATGTTTCGTGTAATCTAGTCATTGTGTATACGTGTGCCACGTTAACGGTCTCGTAATGGTTACAGTCACACCGAAAAGACGCCAACAACCTATTCAACGAAACACTGGCCAAGACGCTTGAATGCGCTGACGACCGCGTCGCCGAAATCAGCCTGCAGATTAGAAGTCTCAAGAACCTCACAGAAGGAGCCCTACAATTCGCCAATGGTGCCTTGGAACAGATGAAGAAGTGCATCGAAGAAAACCCTAGCAACATTCTTGGTAAAGGAACTTGCCTTGGAAGTACAGCTTTGAGAACGGAATTGAAGGGAGCAGTTTACGCAACGCAAAGTGGATTTTCAGTGAGTTCATTAGTTCTCTTTAAATACAAAGTTAACATAGAATCTTTTCAGTATCAGGCCCAGTTAACTTTAACGGTAAAACTTATAACATATCATATCTAACTAACCGATTATGAAGCATTACCTGATTGGATTGCCTGCTAGTTTAGGTGTTAACCTTCAAAATGAAGAACTACATTTTTTTCTTACTAGCAGTTGTTGTTAATGTAAATATATCAGCAACACTGATTGTTTGCTTGCAAGTCATTCTGAAATAGATAGGTAAGACGCATATCTTAATCGCACTGACACTTGCAAATCACGAAGGCCACAGTCATAGTCATACCTACTTACCACTCTTTGGTAGACGCTTAATTTCGTCTTAGGACCAAAGTTATTTTGCTGCTCTCTCACCCACCACGCGATGTCACCAAAATAAACTAATTTATAAAATGGTAAAATTTTACTTATAGATTACCCGCCTCAACATTGCCCTGGCCACCGTCCCGGCTTCCTTTGAAGTGTGCGCTGGGAGCCACTTAGTGGCTGCAGGGATGATAACAGCTAAAATTGTCATGGACGTCGGCAGCTGCTCGGCTGCTTCTGTCTACACATCTCTGACCGGTTCCAACCCAAATGCTTTGTAAACGAACTATGCTGAAATATTTACAAGTGAATGAAATAAATATGTACAGACAAACTAAATCGACTCGGAGTTTATGATAATATATTTAAATTCTTCAGGACTAATCTCTTCACGAAATCTCAAAGCCACTTTGGATACCTAGTGCCAAAGTGTAAACTTTACTTATTACCTTTTTTATATCTTATTTTTAATAAAGTTGTAATATACTCTTAATTTTATGTATTTTTCTTGCAAGATTTCACAATTAAACTTACAAGGAAAATATCAATGACTGATAATAATAATCTTGGGAAACTGTTTGCCAAAACCCTCTTAAATCAAAGCAATTGACAGATTAATTTCAAAAGCCCTCTTGAAATAGGGACGAGTACTCGTATATAAATGATTGTGATATCCATTTACTTCCAGACGAACAAAAACTTTCGTCATGCACTGTGTATTTTTGATTTTGATTCCATGTCTTATAATTCAGGTAAGTCATAACATTTTAGAAAATTTAAGCTTTCATTTAATTTGGGCACTTCATCGTCACTAACAATTTTTAGAATGCTTTATCAAGAGAAATATCATTAGAAAATGACAATCACAAGAACCAATTGAACCCTAAAAGCCAGCTGGATCTGATGTACACTGATTTGGTGCTTTTCGAAAACGATCAGCGGAGTATGACAGATGTATCGAATCAAATAAAAAGTAGTGCTAAAACAGCTTGGAATTCACTCAAAGCTTTGGTACAGAAAACCAAAGAAAAAATCGCTGCTTGGGTTCAACAAGTCAAAAATCAAGCGGACGCTGTATTGCAATCATTGGAAGAAAAGTTAACTAAAGTGGCAGATAAAGTGAAAAGCTTAGTCGCAAACGTTTTAGGCAATGAAAATGTTCAAAAATGTATGAAGGTAAGTCATTCAGTGTGTATTTAGTAGATGCAGCATCATTTGCATCACGTTAATTATCTCATACTTTTTACAGGAAAATACAGAAGATTTCGATGAAAATTTAAGAGAAATAACAAACAAAGTATCGTTGTGCATATCACAAAAAGTAAGTGGAATCTCAGCTTTAGAAGAGTATCAAGTACGAGTAGAAGCTACATTTCGTGATACTGAGTTTATTGAAGAAATTGAGAAGAAACTTAATGATAGTACACGACTTGCTAACAATGTTGAAGAATGCCTTTTGAATGTCAGAATGGATATCATTAAAGACACTGATTCTATAGCCGATGATGTCCTTCAAAAGGTAAGTTCTTAAAGCTTAGGACACAGACAATGACTAAACTTTAATAAAATTATCAAAAAGTAATAAAATAATGTTTTCCTGTTTTAGAGAGTTGAATCCAGAGGCATAACAGACGACATTTTAGATGGTATATTGAAATGTTCAACGGATGGACTAATCGAAGCAACAGCAGTTGTTAGTATTGAAGCTATTAACACCATTAAGTGCATAGTTAAACATCATGGCGATCCCGTATCGAATGCGATGCTTTTTAATTTATAAAGGACATTAAATATGCTTATCTGTATACTCTGAATAAATATCATTGTACATTACATCTGTAACATCTTCTCATTTTTATCGCGGGCACATGATCGCACGTCCACCGTCAACAGACAAGATAACACCAGTGATGTTACTAGCATCATCGCCAGCTAAGAATAGAATTGATGGAGCGACTTCGTCAGTTGTGCCCGCTCTGCCTATGACGTAATGAGATTTACAACTCTCAATATACGCTGCATATTCTTCTTCACTCATGCCTCCCCGCTTATGAATTTCTGTAACAATAGCTCCTGGATTGACGGAGTTCACGCGAACTCCTTTAGACCCTAATTCTAGAGCGATGCACCTTGTAAACTGATCAAGAGCAGACTTTGACACGCAGTAAGCAAGAATATTTGGGAAAGATCTTACGCCAGCGACGCTTGAAACATTTACAATGTTTCCTTTCGATTTCAAAAGATGTGGGACAGCGAGCATTGTAAGATAATACGTTCCTCGCACATTGGTGGTAACAATCTTATCGTATTGCTCCAAGCTGGAAGTCTCAATAGATCCAAAAGCGATAATACCCGCATTGTTTACCAATAGATACATCTATTTGCTTGAGTTGATCGATTGTTGTAGCTATAATTCTCTCGACATCACTTTCACTGCTTATATCGGCGAGAATTTGAAGAAGCTTAAGATTCTTTGGTGATACATCTTGGCATTTCTTGATTTTCCAAGTTTTCCTTGTTTCTTCCGACTAAAGCCAAAATGGCTTCTTGTTTTGAAAAATGCAGAGCAGTTTCTGCCCCGATGCCGGAACTCGCTCCTGTCAACAGCACAACTTTACCCGCGAACATCGTAACCGTGAATAATCTTTGCTCTGCTAAACTCTGTTGCAAATTTATCTACGTGACTTTTATACATTTCTTCTGTTATCATAGTGTAATGTTTTAATGTACTTACTTTCAGTTTTGATAAAAATATATCTAAGGAAGGTAAATAATGTTAACTGATTGGTCGATAAAATGCTATTAAATATTTACAAATCTTTTGTCATTGATTTTTCCGATAGTCATTTGTTTTCTTGATAGTCATTTGGTATACCGATAGTCATTAATGTTTTTTTTTTCTGGTAGATAGTATGTAGTTTGTTAATCCGATACTCACTTTTTTGATAAGTAGTCATGTGTTTACATTGTAGTGTTCTGATGAAATTGAACAGACTACCAATTGAGTTATACTTTTAGATTTTATATTGATCTGTACTTCTGTCCTGGAGCGAATCAGCCGTTTTAAGAATCTGGTATTCAGCTTATCAGTTTTTCTGCCTGCTACACGACCGGCTAAACGCTTAAACATACGCTGCCTGTAAATGTTTGCTTTAGAAAAAAAGGTTTAAACGTTTCTCTGGTATTACATAATGAGATATATAGATATATATACATATAGATTAACGCTGTATGGTACAACACAAAAGAAAATTACAGACAGGCAAGATTTTAGGCGTTCTTATCTTATGAGCTTAACTAACATAGTCCCTTAAGTCTATGTTTTCCTAAATACGCCCCTTACAATGGGAGTGTATTAAGCGACTAAAAATGGTCAGGTGGTCACCAAACCACGGTAATATTAATAGATAAAATTACCGTGACCAAACCCAGCTCAGTTTACATCAACAAGCAGGTGATATTCCTTAAATTGTTCGCGCTACGTCAGTTGCTACAAATGTTCTTACAGATGCGAAGTTCTTCTTCGGGGTCACCAGTGTCAGGGTGATAGTCGATAAAACTTTAAGTATGATAACATTAAGGTTTACTTATAAGTGCTACATATCCAATTCACTTGTTTGATGCAGTTAATAAGAAGTCGAGAACATTTAGAAAAGAGGCCTCCCCGATTTCTATCTCACTTGTCACTTGAACAAAACTTTCCTTTGTTGAGATGTGTAATAATGTGCATACTTCAAAAGGTGAAAAGATAGCTTTAAAGAAAACTAGCAACCCTCCCGCGACTTCTTCCGCGCACACAATTCACATTTGAACAAATGTTAAAAATTCGGCTTAGACAACTCGCCGAGATCATTAAAACTGTACCTCAATCATATTTTTAGGCCCTAGCACCGCGGAAAAAGAATGCTCTTACACAGATAATAAATAGAGCTACTATGTAATGTGTACTATGTGTTCACATATTCACAATTGAACAAAGAAGGAACAGTAAGTTAAAAAAACTACCTTTATTTTATTATTAACACTTTAATCCAGTTTCTAGGTAATTATTTTAAAATTCTTAATGTTAAAGCTGTCAATAAAAGTTAATAAAAAACCGACTTAATTAAATTAATTACAAAATCATCACTTTACTTGTATCGTGGGCACATGGCTGCACGTCCACCATCAACAGGCAATGATACACCAGTGATATTGCTAGCACCATCCCCTGCCAAAAACAGAATGGCATTAGCGACTTCCTTAGCTGTACCGACTCTACCTAATGCATGTGTTGATTTACACTTCTCAACGAAAGCTGCGTATTCTTCTTCACTCATGCCACCCCTCTTATGAATTTCCGTGACAATAGCACCTGGGTTGACAGCATTCACGCGAACTCCTTTAGGCCCTAATTCTAGAGCAACGCATCTAACTTAGTACTTACTTTACTTTCTACCTAACGTTTATAAGGATTTGATGATATTTTTACCCCCGAAAAAAAAGGATGTTATAAGATGGTCCCCTCTCTCCTAATTTTGTGTCTGTGGCATCGTAGCTACCAAAAGCATGGATCGATTTCGTTGTTTTACTAACTTTGTTCTACTGAGTTTCTGTTGACTCCGATTCCCGTTGAGCCTGTTTCGGTAAGTTTTTCTTCTCCTATTTTTTATCTTCTATTTTTTCTCGTACCTAATCATCCCTGTGATTGTTCTGATTGTCCTGTGCTGTCGAGATAAACCGTAAAAGGTACGAGTATGGCGCCATAGGGGAAGTTGTTATGTATGACGAGCACTTTCTACACACATAACAAAAACGAAGATCTGAAGTACCTACCACATGTGGCCCCTAGCGGCCCAGCTCAACCGTAAGAGGTATAAATAAAACGCCTTCAAAAAGATTCAACTTCATCAGCGTGCAAGCACCTTCTATTGAAGCTTAAAAGGATAAGTCCTGCAAGATTATTTTAAAGTAGGCCGGGATAAATTTTGTATGAATATCAGAACTAAGGCGAACGAAGTCGCGGGCGTCCGCTTATTAATGACTAGTGGCCGCCCGCGACTTCGTCCGCGTGGAAAGCCTTTATCTTAAAAATTCTTAATGATTTGTAGCCTGTATGTTATTCTGATGTATAAGCTATATTGTGGTAAAGTTTCATTCAAATCCATTCAGTAGTTTTTACGTGAAAGAGTAACAAACATCCATACATCCATACTTACAAACTTTCGCCTTTATAATAGTAGTAGGATAAGGCATGTAAAAATGTACGTCAAATAAAGTTAAAAAATGTTTCGAGGTAGTCATCAGTCAGGAATTAATTTCGTCTAACTCAATGTTGTCACTTTAATACCTGTATTAAATAAACGCAAATTTTTACATACTCGTTACTTTGCTATGATAATATTAACAGGCACTTGCGATGTTAAAGGTCGTACATAATAACTGATGGAAAGAATAATAAGGTCTAAACTTGTTAATTGTGAAATAACCAACTAATAACCAATTGGCGGTTCACTTTTTTTTTTAGAAATTCTGGATAGTTACTGCTATACAGAGATTGACTATTATCCATCCTGACGTCCAGGATGGACGGTCAACATTAAATGCTTAAATTGGTTTAAATCATGCAATAACAAATTCTCTTATTGTGATAACCAGATATAACCAATACATAAATCAATTGTTAGACATAATTTCGTTAATTACGGCTGTTGCTATGCAGTGCAGCCGTCCGCTACATGTACAGTCACGTGCAATGACATATAAACATGAATAGAATTTCAAATAAATGTAAACTCGGAAAATATCAAAGACAAATAATCACCTTAACGATACATACTATATAACCATCGAAGTTTATCACAAAAAAGTACACATTATTGGCGAAAATATGTACACAAATAGCTTTCAGACAATTGTTTACACTTTTGTAACCAAAAATATGTATCAATCATTACTATGATTTTTTTCATAAATATGTATACAATTATAAAACTGTAGCAGTTTTAACTATTTCGACAAATGGGTATTACTTTCAATAAAATATACACCATGTACTTTGCAATGATATGTAAACATTATTTTTTTATAATTTTAATATATTATGAAGGTAGCCACGTCGCGGTAGGCGGTAGCGCGGACTGCCTTCTTCGATTATGTTTTTCCTATCTACCCTCAATAATGCGTCAACCTCATATAAACATTTCTTATTCATTGGGAATACTTGCCAGTCTGGAGAAGTGTTAACGCGTAGTTTGTGATTGTTATGAGTTGTGGCGGTAATTATGTAATAATTTATCGTAAAACATTATCTATTGTGGTGTTCGTTTTTATACTAAAGGACAGAATGAGTAATAATGACATTGTGCCGCATCGGATTTCATCACATGAAATACACAAAATTGTTGTTTTACTGTACACACTTTGCATACAGCACTCATACTTACCTTCTGGATTGATGAGGACTATTGTGGTTCCCATTGTCAAAAATAAGACACATAAAATAAGAAAAATAAGAGACATATCGGATAAAGGAAATTATAGGCCTATCTCATTGGCTACCATACTGGCAAAGGTGCTTGACAGTGTGCTTGAGCGAAGACTTTGTAGCTATCTTAAGTTAAACGATGCCCAATTTGGGTTTCGTCCTGGTTTGTCGACGGAGAGTGCTGTGTTTTCGCTTAAGCATACTGTCAGGTACTATACTCAGAGGGGGACGCCTGTGTATACTGCTTTCCTGGATCTTTCCAAGGCATTTGACCTGGTTGATTATAAGTTATTATGGTCAAAACTTTCTGACATAAAATTACCACCTGAACTGATTGCCACTTTTCAGTACTGGTATGGTAATCAAATTAATCAGGTCAAGTGGTCTGGAGCTTTGTCTGACGAATATGTCCTCGAATGTGGGGTAAGACAGGGTGGTTTGTCGTCTCCCGCTCTCTTTAGCCTTTATGTTAATGACCTTATCGTGGAGCTCAGCAACTCCAGGGTCGGCTGCTCGATAGACGGTCTCATGGTCAACAGCATTAGTTACGCAGACGACATGGTGTTGCTGTGCCCCACGGTGAATGGTCTGTGTAAACTACTGTCAGTGTGTGAAAAGTATGTTTCCAAACATGGACTTCTCTATAATGTTAAAAAAGTGAGCTGATGGTTTTTCGTTCAGGTACTAAGAAGCCGATTCCTGCACCTCCAGTAAAACCTAAATACTGAACTGAAGAGAGTTAGTCAATTTAAATACCTGGGACATGTTGTTACTGAAAATCTGTTTGATGACTGTGACATAGAACGTGAGAGGAGGGCGTTAGCGGTCCGATGTAACATGCTCGCTCGCAGGTTTACCAGGTGTACACGAGATGTCAAGATTACTCTCTCTAAGGCATTCTGCCAGACATTTTACACCTGCATCCTGTGGTGTGCTTATACGCAGAGAGCCTATAACGCTCTCCGTGTCCAGTACAATAATGCCTTCAGGATGCTGATGGGGCTTCCTAGGTTCTGCAGTGCGTCGTCGATGTTCGCTGAAGCTCATGTGGATGACTTCTACGCTATCATTCGGAAGCGGACGTCGTCGATGCTTGCTAGGATACGACGGAGCTCCAACAGCATTCTGAGGGTTACCAGGGATAAGCCATCATGTTCCATCCTTAGACACTGGATACAAATACATGCGCAGGGATTCAGGACCCATTTTTTTGACTGAGCACTTAATAGTTTTATTTTGTATGTGGTAGTTATAATTTTTTAATTTTAAAGAATACTAACAATCATTTTAAGTTTTATGTTACTAACAACTAGCTATGGATCTTTGAGTTGGTCTGAAATAAATATTTTATTATTATTATTATAACAATCACAAACTAAGCGTCAACATTTCTCCAGAATGGCAAGTATTCCCAATGAATAAGAAATGTTTATATAAGGTTGACGCATTGTTGAGGGTAGATAGAAAAAACATAATCGAAGAAGGCAGTCCGCGCTACCGCCTACCGCGACGTGGCTACCTTCATAATATATTAAAAAGATAAAAAATAAATGTTTACATGTCATTGCAAAGTACATGGTGTACATTTTATTGAAATTACTACCCATTTGACGAAATAGTTAAAACTGCTACATTTTTATAAATGAATACATATTTAAGAAAAAAATCAAAGTAATGATAGTTTACATCGTAATGAAACGGTATTGTTTATTTTCTGTGAAAAATTAATCGATTACTTATTATTGTAATTCATAGTGGATACATATTTTTGGTTATAAACGTGTAAACAATTGTCTGAAAGCTATTTGTGTTCATATTTTCGCCAATAATGTGTACTTTTTTGTGATAAACTTCGATGGTTATAAAGTATGTATCGTTAAGGTGATTATTTGTCTTTGATATTTTCCGAGTTAACATTTATTTGAAATTCTATTCATGTTTATATGTCATTGCACGTGACTGTACTCGCAGAATCGCCGAGCTCCTTCGTTCGCTGCCTACGTCTGACTTGCGCCGCTGCTTGCTGAGGAAAAGGACGCAATTTTTTTTTAATTCACTGTCTCTGAAGCCTTTGATGAAGACTTTATCAGCTTAACCGGGCAGAAGACGGGCGCTGAAGGCGCAGCCGCCTTCAAATTTGCTCCAGCGGTTACGACGACGCGGCCGAGCCTGAGGAGCCACCCTTACGGGGACTTGATCGGGCCGGCCGAGTATGGACGCAGAGACGCGCCGCGCACTATTAAAACGCGAGGTCAAACCGCGGATTTCGGGCGCAGCAAGTAACCGCGAGGACCGCGCGGGCAGTACGGCAAACCTATTTCTCTTTGGTTGTTTATGTGAATTTATACAGGGTGTCCAAGGGATAATGGAACAAACTGATATGGGAAGGAGGTAACATGAATGTACTTTCCTAAAAAAATATTACAATCCGCTATCCGTCAACATTGCGCTTAGACACTTTGGGCGCACGTCAACTTCCTCGCAAATTCGAAGCAAACTAGGTCAGAGCTAGGTGGCTGTTGAGGATTCAACTCATTCATGACTTCGCATTTAAAAAATATGGCAATATTTCAGTGTACATAAGTTTCATGGTTAGGACACTTGACTATATAATTTTAACTGACTTTGTTGCGGATGAGTATTATTGTGTATCCTACATACTTTAAAAGATGGAAAAATATATTTGAAACAGATACAATACTTTGAAAATACTAGCACACAATTAGAATTTAAAGGTAGACACAGAAGAATATAAATAACCTAGATTATTAAACCGAGGCTTGAATCGAGAGATGTAATTTCAGAATTGCAAAAAAAAACAGTCGTGTATAACTACATTGTATATATTCTAATATATATAATAATATAATTCGAAATAGAAGTAATAAGACAATATATTTTATCACTAGACTTTTATCGTGGGCACATGACTCCACGTCCACCATCAACAGACAAAGTTACACCAGTAATATTGCTAGCACCATCCCCTGCCAAGAAAAGAATGGAAGTTGCGACTTCCTTGGTTGTGCCAGTTCTACCTAATGCGTGTGTAGATTTACACTTCTCAATGTATGCTGCATAGTCTTCTTCACTCATGCCACCCCTCTTATGAATTTCCGTAATAATAACCCCCGGATTGACAGCATTCACGCGAACTCCTTTAGGCCCTAGTTCAAGAGCAACGCATCTTGTAAACTGGTCAATAGCCGACTTCGACATGCAGTAAGCAAGTATATTCGGGAATGACCTGATGCCAGCAACGCTCGATACATTGACAATGTTTCCTTTAGTCTTCAAAAGATGCGGAACAGCAAGCATTGTGAGATAATACGGAGCTCTGACGTTAGTAGTCATAATCTTATCGTATTGCTCCAAACTGGTAGTCTCAATCGACCCAGAAGTCATAATGCCAGCATTATTTACCAATACGTCTATTTGCTTGAACCGATCGATTGTTGTGTTTATTATTCTTTCGACGTCACTTTCACTGTTTAAGTCGGCAGCGATTGTTAGAGGCTTGAGGTTCTTTGGCGAGGCATCTTCACATTGTTTGGCCACTTTCTCTAGATTGTCCTTGTTTCTACCGACTAAAGCTAGTATGGCTTCTTCTTTTGCGAAGTGCACAGCGGTTTCGGACCCAATGCCGGCACTAGCTCCCGTCAACAACACAACTTTACCCGCGAACATTGTGACTGTGAATACCCGTCGCGATAGAATGCTAGTTATATTCGGTGAGGTGACGTCATGTTATGTAATAGGCTGCCTGTTATCTACGCGCCATTGGATATGTTCGAGTTTTTTTTACAATCATTGCACAATATTTAAGCTTAGAAGTTGTCAATGTTTAAGTTAAGATTATTTTAATAAAAAAGTACAGTTGCTCAAGTGAACAATGTTAAATATATGGGTAATAATTACATGCATTATTTTATTGAACAGAAATAGATAATGCATCAAGCAAGCTGCTATGGGATATGAGGTAGCATGACTAAAATGTTCTGTATTTATCATAAAAATATTGAAAAAAAAATGAAGAGCAGATGGTCAAAATATTTGTTATATTTCATTTTCGAATTTGGACACATTACCTCGATATTTTTACCGTGGGCACATAGCATGTCTCCCACCATCAACAGGCAAAGTGACTCCTGTCATATTGCTAGCTCCTTCACTGGCCAAAAATATAATAACAGATGCAACTTCTTTAGCATCACCTGGTCTACCTAATGCATGACTTTCAGCACATTTCTTGAGAAAATCTTCATACTGCTGTGCATTCATGCTTGACTTCATATGGATGCCAGTGGTAATAACACCTGGGTTGACTGCGTTGACACGGACTCCCTTTGGTGCCAACTCTAAAGCTACACATCGTGTAAACTGGTCCAATGCTGACTTTGACATGCAGTAAGCGAGAACATTTGGAAATGACCTCATGCCAGTAACGCTTGACACATTAACAATATTTCCTTTTGTTTTTACTAGGTGCGGTGCAGCTAACATAGTCAAGTGGTAAGGACTGCGGACATTCGTGTCCATAACTCTGTCGTATTGTTCCAGTGAAGTTGTTTCAATAGTACCAGATTCTAAAATACCTGCATTGTTGACTAGCACATCTAATCTTGAGAACTGTTCTATAGAAGATTTCAAAATGTTTTCAACATCTTTTTCTTTGTTCATATCAGCTATGATGATCAAAGGTTTTAAATTGTTTGGTGACAATTCAGTACAATGTTGAGCAACTTTTTCTAAATTTTCCTTGTTTCTACCAGTCAGGACCAAATTGGCCCCCAGTTTAGAGAATTCCACAGCAGTCTCTGCTCCAATTCCGGAGCTTGCACCAGTTATCAAAACAACCTTGTTGGTGAACATTGTGGACCTAGAAACAAAAATTTGTTTATTTTACTCAGATCAGTGAGTGCATAGAATATTACGAACACAAGAAAGGGTCTGCCTCTGCAGCCTTGCAACTTAGGCTAGTATACAGCTATAATTATAGCCTAGGTATTACATACATTAAATTGAAATACATTATTTACTTAATTTAAAAGCGGCGTACTACTATCACACGATAATTTATTTTTCTTACAAGACGAGCCAGCAACGCCGTACGTAAATCTGCTTTTATGTATTTGCAAATTAATTCAGAGTGACGCAATGTAATTCGCATCAAATTGCGAGTTTTAGCCAAAAAAAGTAGTAGAGATGCAAATCAAAACAAACACTTGTTTGTAGCCTGTAGGTACAAACAAACAGGTCACTCAGTCTCACAGACTTACAATATATGTGATTGTGAATATATGAACTATTTATTTTAACTTATGTCATTCATACATTTAGCACTGTCACTGTCATTAGCAATTCTTTCCCCAGATCTACGTTGGGTGAACCGTTGGCCGAAAAATCTTTTACCCAATGAAAAGACAAAAAAATCAATAGCCTCGTTGTCGTTGATCGGCGCTATAGGCTATTAGAATAAAACACCTACAAGTGTTAGTTTTCAGGCCAACTAATCGCCCATGACGCCATCGTGTGGAGCTGACCTTTGACATTGTATTTGGCTGGACTACTCCTCGGTGACATTGGCGCAAGTGGCAAAATCGCACTTAATTCCCATTCCCCATACACACAATGGGCGAGTAGCGTTGAGACCAGCCGTTTGGCCAACGTGTGAACCCGGGAAAAAGGAATATCGAAGTTTGCAGCCTACCAAGATTAAGACCGGCGCCACAAGTTGGCCGAACAGCTCGTCCAAACGTTGGCCCTTTTTGTTCATGTAGCATCCACACATTGGCTCACAAACTAGTTTAATGCCGGCAAGGCCAACGTGAGGATTTGGGATACACTCTGACCACTGACCTCTATTACTACACACTGGACAGGCTGCTATATTTCTTATCTTAAAGTGAAAGTTAAGCTAAATAATCATGAGGAAATGTGTGTTTTGCAAAATTCGCTACAGAAAAGGGAGTAAAATCACAGATTACTTAATAGTTACTACGTAAAACGTCACTAATTTTAGTTCCATGGACACTCGTATCTGCCTACAGCGCCAAAATGGCGACACTCAAATAGGCACAAAAATATTGTGACAGCAGCCAGTCCAGTGTAAATAGAGGTCAGTGACTCTGACAGAAAATTTAAACAATATAAATTATTAAAGTGTGTATCTAGCCTATGTACTTACGTTTAATTCTTTCTCGTACTAAGTTTACCTAACAACTAGTTCTTAAGTTCATACATTGTTACTAACAAATGGACGTAATTTGTCTGAAATAAAAGATTTTATTTTATTTTTATTTATTACTCATTGTTTGGTTGTAGGTCTCACTCATTTTTTTACATTTTAATGATGGCACACTTCAAATGACACCCTCCTAGCCCTGGCGTCGTGCTTCTTGTTAATTCGTGAGCCACCCCCCTGTTTAGCGCCTGCCCCTCGTCTCTCCGCCGCCGCCTTCATTAACATTGACCAATTCATTTGACGTATCTACGCACTCCACTCAGTGGGTGCTGTGAAAAGACTGAGCTCTGAGACTGAGGGAGGAGAGGAGAGGATCGCGAATGGCTAATGCGGAATCCTTTGAAACTACCGACAACAATGTTGCGGACCAACATCCCTATCCACACGTTGGGTGAGTAGCGTTGGGTCCAACTGTTCGGCTATCGTATAACTCAGCCATACCACAGATCCAGACGTATAGCGAACAATAAATTGCCTAGAAAACTATCACTATTAACCATTAGAAAAGGACCAACCAACCAAGCTTTATCAACGTTGAGGCATAGGTACGCTTTTTTACAAATCCACTGTTTGGGTGATACATTATTATTGAGCCAACTGTTCGCCCAACGTCTGGATCTGGGGTATGGCTGGGTTAAACGATTTGAGTAAAAAAAAAACAACTGCACTACATTAAAAAATGCGATTTTGATTTTGTGAATTTATTCAGCAATTAGTAAATGTTTCTTGTTAAAAATAAATAACTGAAGTGCACGCCATGTCTTCTATACCGTCCGTTTCAAAAGATGAATCTTTTGACGAATTCTACACAGAGGTAAATACGATAAATGTGTTTCTAGTTGGCATCATTCTTTCATCAATCTCAGGCATGGCTATATTCGTCTATTTCACTTTCAGGTCAAAGAAATTGAGAAACGAGACTCTGTTCTGACACCAAAACAGCAGATAGAGAGGCTTCTACGTCCAGGTTCGACGTATTTCAATTTAAATCCATTCGAAGTGTTGCAAGTTGAGCCTGATGCCACGCTCGAGGAAATCAAGAAAAAATATCGTAGACTGTCCATTCTGGTCCATCCTGATAAAAACATTGTAAGTAATAGATGTACAGGTTATTATTCATTGTGTGTGAGCGTGCCCTTTTCACGTTACCGGACAATATTATCGTTTCAAATAACCTTATCAGGAAAAGCAATAGCTAGGAATCTAATTGCAACACTTAGACCACACAAACTTGAAAGTTTAAAAAGAAGGATGCTAGAATCTCACACATTGTACATACCACTGAGTTTGGTGTTGTAATTAAAAAGTTAAAGGATACATCAGGAAATTACTAGTAAGCAAATTTTCTTTCAACAGTACCTTGGTCTCCACTCTGTGAATATTATTTGAAAATTTACAAATTGTTTTTGGTGCAAATCTTCGTTGGTTTAGTTTAGACGGTTACGCCCGTCAATATTTCCTTTTTATCCACAGATGCAACCACCCTGTGACATGAGCAGACACTCCGGTTGATAGGTAAGGAACAACATGAGTGTGTGAGTGAATGAGAGACCACTTAGAACCAAATACTTTCAAGGAAAACCTCAGCATTGAAAATTAATTCAAACTTGCCAAAAAAGTTTCCACAACAACCATTGGTTTTTTGGAAGGTTATGTAATAATACTTTTTTTTTGGTTTTGTATTGCAGGATGACTCTGAACGAGCTCAGCAAGCATTTGAAATTGTGAACCGATCTTGGAAAATCCTTGAAAATGAAGACACACGGAAGAAATGCCTGGATGTGTATCAGGAGGCTAAGGAACGAACAGATCACATGGTAGTTTGATTTTAAATACTTCAGTACCTATTTTAACAAGCTCTTTATCTGTTTGTTTGTTATTAAATCTTGCAAGCTATAGTTCACCCACTTCTCAGTGACCTTTTGAGCTGAAATTTTTGTATACACATTGAGTTAGGATCACAATGCACAATTTCAATATAAGAACTGGTTGAAAAAATTTAATTACTTGTTTATTCAAACATTGCTTGGCTGGGCAATACTAAAGCATAAAAACCAGTCTGAAATTCTAAAATAGAACAAATGATAAATTATGATTTTTATTTTTGGTATTACAGATAGAACAAAAGAGGAAAAAGCTGAAAAAAGAAAGCCGCAATGCTGAGGGGATACCAGAAGATGATCCTGTCAAGTATAAACATGCTGTATATGTCATGACTATGAAGGTATTTTATGCATTCTTATTAATAAATGTTACATTTATTATCGCCCATATTTATAGTTAAGGAAATAGCGCGGAATTCTTTAGGAATATCTTAGTTTGCGACTGTTTTATGATAAATCTAATTGCGTTTCAATTATCCAAATTGAACAAGGCACTGCTTAAATTCAATTTATTAAGATTAAGCAGTATTTGAGTGTCAAATACTGACAACTAGATTACTAGCAATTAAATAGGTTGCTCTCTGCAGTTTCATCAGTATAAAACCCATTTTCTGTGTATCCCACAAGAACTGTGAAGTTTTATGGGATAAAAGTACCCTATGTGTTATTCCAGGGTATAAGTCCAGTAGTATTGTTGTGAAAGAGTAACTAACGTCGATACAGACTAACATTCGCATTTACAATATTAGTAGAATAGTATAGATTCACAATTTTTTATCATCATTAATAAAAATTGTTTTGGTTTCAGCTTTTTGCTGACATGGAGAGGAAGAGACAGCACTTAGAGACTCGCGACATGGAGGAGAGGAAGAGGAAACGAGAGGCGGAAATCGAACAGGAGGAGCAGATGTCATTTGAGAAGGAATGGGCTAAAAATTTCGAGGTGGGGTATCGTTATTACTATTTTATATTGCCGTTATGTTTTCAAATTCTCTTACATAACCAATTATTGACTGAAAGAGAATGCTTTTTGGCGTTAAGTCGACACATTATAATAGTTACCAGTTTCCCGCCAGCGGCATCGACAGTGTGATTATGAATTCGGTTCCCTATTTTTTTCTCGTATTAAATTAATATAGCCTTTGTTCATCAGGGATGATGTAGGATTTTAATGGTAAAAGATTTTTGAAATCAGTTCTGTAGATTCGGAGCCTATTCCTCTTTGTAGTTTTATATTAGTGTAGATAACAATGGGGAGGACAGACATCGTCTACGGGATCCATAGTCTCTATATATATAAAATTCTTGTGAGAAAACATTCGTTCCCGTACTCCTCCGAAAAAGCTTGCCTGATTCTTATGAAATTGTGTGAGTATATTAGTAGGTCTGAGAAACGGCCAACATCTATTATTCAAATCATTTAGTGATTAGGGTTATCCACAATAATTTATATGGCAAAACAACCTTTCCCGGGAGCGCTAGTAACTAGGTACATAAAATTAATCTCATTTTAAACCAATTCTAGGAGTCCCGGCAAAACCGCGTCGACAGCTGGAAAACGTTTCAGTCCGGCGGCAGCAAGGAGAAGAAAAAGAAGAAGATCCAAGGCTTCAAACCGCCCAAGCCCAAGCCAGAGAGCAGATAACTCACGTATTTCCGTTTAGCATAGTCGACTTGTTAGTGTAGAAATAGTCAAACGCTTCAGATCTTCGGTGACTGGTTGGTAAAGGCGAAGGGGCATAACAGATGGCGTATTTTCGAACGTTTGAGTGTTTTCAGCGAAACAGATTGTGAGCCATCACAAAACCATTGTAGCTAAACTCTTACTCCTCGAGTTTTGATTAGTCAATCGTAGCAGTTACGAGGATTAATTTTTTGACAAATATGTTGCCGCCACAAACTGTTAATATTTATATACCCTGCTTTCACACTCCAAACGCACTCATGCCCATTAAGTGCGTCTTTGAGAGCGCAGTTATACTTGCGCCCCGCCCACTAACGCCTTCTATTCTTACGCAGTACATAAGTAGTTTCCTTGTTCTGTGGACTGCGGTGTCAATAACTGACAGTTTCCCCATACAAATTGACAAGATAACGATAGGTAAACGCTACGAATACGTTACGATAGTTGTTCGTGCTCACCCCTCTGAGTTGTGATTACAGCGTTACAATCACGATTGAATAGCCAATTTTACTACGCAAGTAAAACGAATCGCCACGTGTGCTTATGTTACGAGGATACGTTCGAAACTCGCGTGAAGAAAGCAATACGTCGCAATGTCTATTGCGCGTTCGAAAACCACTGTATGCTTACGCCGTAACGACGTGTTTTCTATTCAAATAGTGTAGTAAGTTCTTAGCCTTAAAGTAGAATGTGAAGATAAATAAAGCTATTAGATGCTTATTTCATTCACATAAGATTCATTCATATGTATTTCTCGCACTATAGTACCTCAAATATTATGTGCCTCTATAAAGCAGGACTGTGATTATTTCAGCAATAACTGATCAGTAAAAAATATTTGCCTCAATTTATAATAAGTCTTTATTCCACCAGAATCAAAGATCTGAAACTTTCTCACAACTTTGGTTACATAGTTTTAAGGGTCCACTAGGACAGTTTAGCCTTATCTTCTTAGATTTATGCTTAATATAATTATGTACAATAGTTACACGGTTTGATTGATTAAATAAACAGCCTACAAGCAATACATAGTCCCTATGTGTTTCATTCTTTGACCACGGGGTCAGATGGTATTAAAAACGTTAGTAAGTTACTAACAAGTGGTAAGAAGGTTTATCTACTACATCAGTTTTTATAATCGATTAACTGAAGTTTACTGAGCATGCTACAGAATAAAAATTACAAGCTCATCTTCAAATCGAATTCAAACGCTGTAGTGTAAGAGAACCGCTGTCTTTTTTATATTTCAACAGGTTTATTATTTTCTACGGAATGTAGAATAATTGTATCTATTCACTTAGATACAATTATTGGCGAAAACAACCGCCCTAAACGACGTATGGTCGAAGCCGTGTTTACGTTTTTACAGCATTCCGTGGTCGGTCCCTCATGTCTGAGGATCGTGGTCAGCATCATGGTTGCATCTGAAGAGGATGATTTGCCTCCACCGGTTCTGGTCCAGCGCGTCTCTTACTATACGGTCTTGCAGGTGTAGAGCTAGGAGGACGACGAGTCTCTTACTCGACCAGTCCATCTTCTGCCCTCTGATGGCAAAATAACGTATCCCGGGTAACGTTTAGTCGCGCATACGCTTATTTGATTTCTTGTTCCTTGATCTATCATAATATAAACTATCGAAATATATATTTTTCCTTAAAACAAAGAAAATCAAAATAAAGTTACCCCAAAATTAGACATTGAATTTCCCATTGTGCCACAAGAATGTAACGCAACCCTTGGGTTGCGGCGTTCTGTCGTGTCGCTTACTGTTGGAAACGGTACTTCTACTTAAAAAAATATATTGATAATAATATGCAAAATTAACCGAAATAGAACCTCGTGCTTAGCCAACCCCTACAAAGGTTTTGACGAAAAAAAATCATAAATATGGCCAGAAATGGCATGAATGTGGCCAAAAATGGCACAAGATGTTCTTTAAAAAAGGGTTTCCTTAGGCAAGCTAATGACTTTTTACAAGAAATATGTTCGTGCTAACAAAAACTATAAGTTATGACTTATGACAGCCTCAAAGTCGACAAAATTCTTAAAATGGCCAAAACCGGGTCACCTGCACTATTATTTAAACATTTTTGGTTTTTCAGGGATCTAAATTACTAAAATTCTGAACATTTTGAAAAAAATATTACGCAGTGCAGTTAAATAAATGTGTAAATTTTCAGAAACATGTAAGAAGAGAAGAGAAATCATCCAATAAATTGAAAATTGCGATGTACGCTTTAAAAACTTTAATCGCGTTTTTCTCAACTTAGCAATTTTGGGGTTTTGTCATGGGATTCTTACCTTCATAGTCATAGTGGATGGGATTCTTACCTTCGGTGCTCCCGACCACTATAAATTTCCCCAGGCTTTCATTGCCTCTGCGTAGGTAGTAGGTACCGTATCACCAAAATAGGAGATAATGCGTTGTTGGCATATGATCGATAAGCGAGTTTTGATTTGGAGCTGGTTTAGGATTGATTCTACAGCATTACCTCTATTAATTAGATAAGATTGAAAAGAGAAAATAAAATAAACCACCCTTGTAGATAGACGTACATTTCTAAACCACAATGTGCCTACACAAAGCATTAGTTCCTCGAGGAATATTTTTATTACGAAACTTTTGGAATATTTAACGCAATGTAACGTGGATTTTTTTATTACGAGTGGGTAAAGTTTTTATTGCGTGGAGAGCTATTTCCGTAGGTTTTATATGAGTTTGAGTCATCAGTTTATAATAAAGTTGTCGTATATAGCCCGCGCACGGTCCCACCGGGGTTGTACGGAATAAGTTTAGAATATTGGCGGCTTACAGTCTTAATCCATACTACAAAGCCAAGCACTTTGAATCTCCGTTGATCTAAGCATTGGCTTGGCAAGAGCTTCTTAGAGAAAATTAAGTATCGAAGCAAGAGCGAAGAATCCTTCAAACAAGTCACTTATGCTTGCGCAATAAAACACTGCTTAAAATTCGTATCGGTTAATTATAGTTAAACAAATAACGGCAAATCTTACTTTGAGATATCAAGTTATCAGTATTCACGACAGCACCTTCCATCACCATCCTTTTTACCCGACTACGGCGAAACAAAAAGGAGGTTATGATTTTTGAACTCTGCAACACTACGCCACTTCCTTTGACATAGACACATCCTACTCAGATATGTGTGATTAAATTTTAGGTATTATGTGTAAACTGCACTTGTTTCCACTTCGAAGATCCTGGAAATACTAATTTCATTGAACAAATACAATACAAGGTGTAACAAAAAACCCCGTTATAACTGAAAGTGTTGTTGTGTCCGGAAAACTGCCCAACATTCCCAATGATACCTTGGTCAAAATCTCAAAAAAAAATTGGACCTCCCATACAAAATTGCCAATCAGCTGATCGATTTACTATGGGAGAGCCAAAAGATTTTTTGAGATTTCGACCTAGGTTTCTTAGCGAAAGTTGTTCAGGTTTACGGGCACAACAACACCCTTCAGTTATAACGGGGTTTTTTGTTACACCTTGTATATGAATTAAGCAAAATATTAATAAAGGTGAAAGTTATTCTTGTACCCCTCTACCCACGTTAAATATTATTTAGTGAGCCTATTTACTTACTACCCACATAATAAATGCGGTAAAGATTTAGGACCTAGTTTGGTTTAATCATAACTCTGAGACCTAAAAAACTCATGTTGAGTTCAACCTTCTTATATAAAAAAAATATTGGGACTGGCCTGTATGTAAGCATTTTTTTTTAAATGACAGACTGAAAGGAAGTGTCAAAATTGAAGTCTCTTTCAATAGATGCAGAAAAGTTTTTTAGGTAAAAATCCATTTGAAAAAACATGAGATCGAGACTTTTGGCTTTAAAACAGGCTATAACAGCCAACCCAAAAAGAACTTTAGCAACAACAAGAAGGCGTTTCGGGAGGGATGATCCAGGTGAGTGACTACTGACACCTAACCCGTGCTTATTCCTTTTTAAATAGGTAATAAGGACCCTAGACAAAGTTGCATGTTGCATTGCAAAGTTAATGAATAAAATCGCTATCGACTTTGTTTGCAAAACATTAAGTGTAACTTATGTAGAAATGACATTCACCTTCCTTGATTCAAAATTAGTGAAGACGTATCTACTTAAAAAAATAGCTTTAAGCTAACCCGCCTTTGATAAAAGTGTACCTAATTAATAAATTTGCCTGATTAAAGATTATTGAAATTCATTTCAGACCGCGGCGATGCTCACATGAATGAGCTGCCTATACCTTGTGGACCTTGGGAGATCTGGTACAAGGATAAGCAGAGCTTTTACACCAAGGTCTTGGTGTTTGGAGCGATATGGTCAGTTGCATTCAAGTTCACCACCTAAGTACCTACCTACACAAGTTTCTTGACCCTGATTTACATAGAAAACGAAGGTTCTTGAGGACAAGAGACGTCCTGACGTTATCCAAAAATCTTATTTTCTATCTTATCTTAGATCAGCACTAAACCTGTTGGCGTGACAATAAATAACGTGTTTATACCTTGTCTCAATATGAGACTGTCAATCTTAAAGGACAAAAAGTTCTGGTGACATTTTCTTAATTTTGGTAACCTATAGCTTAATAGGCTTCTGACAAAGTATTGTATATTGTGGTAATAGTATTATTGTTAATATATCTGCATATTGTCATTAAGCCTGGTCAGAAGCCCTTTGGCGGCTTAATTACATCTAACAGTAAGGCTGACTTACCTTACAAACTTCTTCAATCCGCCAATCCGCACTGAGCCCGCATAGGTGGTGGAGTATGACTCGTACCACCTCATAGTTCGAAGTGAGGCCTGTAACCAGCAGTGGAACATATTATGCTTGTTTTAAATTCGCTAAAGATTTATTCCAGGTAACTAAGTATTAGTCCATCACTTAATACAAGAGATGCTTCAGGTGGGTATTCTCATTTGGGATGATGCTGTGGACCGACTCCATATTCCTCAACTGGGGGCCACCAGCGCAGCCTGCACCGCCAAGCGACATGGTCGAGGAGTGCGAGGATGCCTGATGTTGGCGTTTGTTTATTGATAAATATTTATGATAATAAATGAGATTTTAGTAAATAATGATGTTGGTTTTGCATGAGGCTGGAGAAGGCACTCATGATACATGCCTAGGCATTGGCAAATTTGGTAAAACTACTACGAGTGGGCACTTCTCTTCATAACTGCTAAGGATCTAGGTAAGGACTATACTCTTTATTTTCTGATTTAAAATATCTACTCAGTATGTCAGTACATAGGAACAGTCAGCATCAAATTCATCGAGGCGCCCAACGTATCCAAAATGATCGCACGAGCAGTAATTCATTTATATGCACGTAGATAAAGTAGAAATAGGTGTTTGTGGCGCAGTGGTAGCAGCGCTTTGGCAGTGATACCAAAAGTTAAGCAACCTAAGGCGCGGTCATGAGATGGGTGACCATTCTAACCATATAAGTGACGTCTATTTGCAAGCATCTCCGTGCTTCGGAAGGCACGTTAAGCTGTTGGTTCTCGTTTATATAGATATTAGTCGTTAAGCCTGGTCAGAGAACCTCGGGCGGCTTATCACATCTGACAGTAAGGCTGGTCACTTACCTTACACACACCCTTCCACCATTCCGCACTAAGCCCGCGTGGTGAATTATGGCTCGTAGCACCTCACAGTTGAGGTAAGGCCTGTGCCCAGCAGTGGCACGTGTTTAGGCTGACGAGAGAGAGAGATATAGTAACCATATTATTCTAAAGTAGGTAGTCAAAATATCATGATCAATTGAGGTTACAATTTTACGTGCAAACAAAATTTTCGTCTGTATGTATTTCAAAAATCAATAAAACACAAATAATTTGAAGTGTTTGGTAAATTCATAAACCTACTTTAATGCCATCTTCGGATGAATTTTCGTTGCTTAGCTGTAACTGTTCGTTATTTTGGAATACGTTTAGGCGCCTCGATAAATCTGATTCTGACTGTACCTACAGCCTATTTAGTAATCTGTGCTACAGCGTTTCAGGCTGTACATTTGTAGCTTGTTATGTAATACTTACTTAATTTTATCGTTAGTCCGCTCAAGCGTTAAGAAAATTCATTTTGGCGTATGGTAAGTATAATTAATAAAACAATCAATGAAATTTTGAAAACAATATCAAATTTAATACATAAATAATATTTATGTACTCCTACATACATGTTTTCGTCTATTATATTTACATTGAAACACATATTTTTCACCTAATTAAACTAGTTTTTCACATTATTTCGTCATAAAAATAATAAGCAACTGAAAAAAAATCAACAAATTAATGTAAAGTTACGCAGTAAACATAGTAATAATGCAAACATAGAAAAAATTAACATTGTACAAAATAATTTACATACAAGATATTCTGCTATGGGGTGCGTTACCCTTCCTATAAATACATGGTTATCAAAGATAGCCATAGACTAATAATAAAATATATTATCTATTACAATCTAGAGACGTTAAATCCCGCAAGCTTCGACCGCAGGGCTCATTATTTCATAATTTACTCATTCATAGGTATAACATAGTACCTCTAACAGAGATCGTACAGGTAAAAAATCGGATTGGTACTTTGGGAGCACGGTAGTGTTTTATGCTCAGTTCCATTTAGGTTTATTTTGAAAATTGTATTTTGAATGACTGGCGACGACTAGTGCGTAAGTAAAAATTGGTTATGTTAGTAACTATATTTCTTTATTACTTACATAATAATAAGACGAGTTCTTTTTTTTTAATTTTTTAGGTTCGTATCCAAGTCTCGTCCCTTTCCAATGTTAAATTAAACTCAACAAAGTATCAAGTCCCGAAATAAAGAGTCTACCTGTACGATTTCTTCGAAAACTAGTTGCTCTTTCATTTTGTGCCTCTAGTCGTAGTTTCTGCTTTCTTGTCATTTTTACTTAAAGGGAGTTCAATTTGAAAGTATAAAAAACATTATAACTGACCACAACTTTGGTATATTGGTATAACTTATTTATTCATCATTTAAGCAAGCCCTGTTGCTCTAGTTTATTTCGTAAGAACAATATTAGATGAGCTTTTCCGACGTGTGCACTCTACAATTTCATCAATAAAGGGACACAATCCGAAAACACGTCAAACGTGATGAACATCAGGGGCATGTTAAATTTGAATAAGTACTATTATATGCTATTGTAGTTAATGTAAACGTTGCTTGAATTAGAGTAAGTCCAGTTCCATCTAAAACCTCTTTAGATACATTACACTACGACCAACTTCTACACCTCTAATTGACTAAAGCCACATTGGCAAAACCAGGACTAAAAGCACATTCCTACATAAACTTAGGTCACTCTCCCACCTAGCATAAGGGAACATTTTAATTCGGTCCACCCTAATTGACCACATGGACTGACGTCAACTATAGTCGCTTCACTATAAATCAATACATTTTAACAACCAGGAGATACTAACTAACATTCTTATCTATCATGAGATGTCTCCGAAGAGCTCAAACATCCTACAACACTCATATAATACAACTATCGATTTTTCGTTTTTGTTATACATATAATCGAATAGTTATTGGATTTTTACGTATGTGTATATTTGGCTAATTGTTTTATCATAATTCCCGTCACCTAGGCAATGGGTCATTTTAGTACATTCAACACAATCAAGACTTTAAGCCAACTCACGACGAAGTTAAACTATATTAGCTACATTTATTTTATTAAAAAAATGTGTTACACCTCGCGTCCCATCCACAGCATAAGTACCTACTTAAATGTATGTTATGAGGTACTGAATGTTTCAAAATCATTCTAATTAGTCCCCTTTTAATCAAATTAGCGTAGAAAACGTATCGTCTAGGTACAGCAATTTAGATGTGAAAGTTAAATGATTTCTTCCTTTGTGCATATGTTTAAACATATTTCACTCAGATTTTTATGACGATTAAATCTAAGCCCAATTTGCATAACAATAAATCTTAAAAGTAAATTTGTACGAACATAACTTTTTTATTACAATCATCCTTAAATTGGAATAGAAATACAATAACGAAATATTTGCGACGAGATCCAATTAGAAGAATCAAGCAGTTTTTTTTTTAATATTACAGAGCATATTGCTTCATGCTCAAATTTTGTACGTCAATTCCATTTTTTCAGGTTAATTTACAAAACAAAATATACAATTCGCTGTGTAAGTATAAATAGTACATATATATAGCACCATCATCAGCTGCATATACATATTCAGTATGAAGCAGTCAAATATTGAAAATTGTCAGGGATAAAAAGCCGAACGTAATCAAATGGTGTCTTCATTATAAATGGACGCAAAATGTAAAAGAATTGACTTATATGATACACGCTCTAAATTGAACACTTATTGGCTAAATCTATCACAAACAGTCCATTGAGGTAATTCAAAGAATTAATTTTTGTTACAAGTTTATTACATTGGGCTAGCACTTAACACTGCTTAACTATGAGTAATTCTGCACTTATTGACATAAGTAGTAGCTTATTCAAAAATTAATATCTGGGACTAGAGGTCTGACTATATTGGGATTTTATTTGTGCGTCATTTAAGGAAACAACATTTTAACATCTTAAAATTGGAATAGAAAGTTTTCACTCTTTCTCTGCTTTAGAAGTATTAAATGCCGTTTCCTTATTTATATTTTACTATAGTTTGGGGTAAAACTGTTGAGCAACGTTAAAAACAGTATTTTTTGGTAAAAAAATGGCTTGTGGTCTGCATTAAAGTGTATTATCTAAACCTACATAATATACAATGGCGCATTATTACTCGTACAATCGTTTTTTTTTTCACCTAGCAGATGGTTTGAGAAAATAGTCATAAAATTTTTACGAATGAAAAATACTTAGTTTTTACATTATAGAATTTCATAAAATGTTATTCAGATATTTGTATGAAATTGGCCCTCACAATGAAATTTTTGATGCTTAGTCAGTTTTTTGTGGTAAAAGTATGGCAAATCTACGAAATTCAAATGGCAATTTTCAATGAGCTAGTATGTTTACAAGCTATCTAGAAACATGTTAAAATCCTCTTTGAGACGTTGGTGGCCCTTATGTTATGTTGTATGGTTTTAATATGCCAGTTGATACTGGAAAATAAAAATAAATGCCAGCTGTCAGCTGGCAAAATGAAAACAACATTTTAACAGTGTCCATTATCTCAGCCTTGAGAAATAATGGGCTTACAATTTCAAGAATATTTCGTTAATAGAATACCAGTATGTACTTAGTTTGTATTTAGTAGGTACCGCATTTAAAATTTCTTATAAGAAGTCGAGGACATCTTCGTACAATTGTAATATTCCTCAAGTCATAGACAATATATTTTTTTCAAAGATTCAGGGGACTGCGAGACGACGACAATGAAAACTGTTATAAGTAATATTATAAATCAATTTCGTGCATCATTACATTTTAAGTAACTTAAAGCTATTTCAATGTCCAAAATATCACTTCATTTATTCAATCACACTGTTTGATCTTATATTTTTTTTCGCCAATATCAAATGTAACGCTAGCTAGTTTCAGTCTCGATATAAACTGGTCTTGATTTTGGTTCATAAATTGTGATGTTCGTTGTTTTGAACGGTGTCTCGATGTGTATAATCTTTTTACAGCCAAATTAAAAGTAATTCGTCTGTAAAAATAGATCGTTTCAGCTTGATCGCGTTCTCCATACGCGAATTAGGTTGACCTGTAACAAAGCAAAATCGACATGAGTTACATGTAATTTTTTAACGCAATTTCACTCACGGTAAGATACCACTTCACTTGGCGAAAAACTTCCGGACACCCTTACAAAACATTAAAAAAAAACTGTAGGTACTTAGTTTAAAAAATAATATTAAAAAGGGTCAATAGTTGATTGTACCAATTGGCGAATCTTTTCTACTTATAGCGGATTTGAAAATACTGGAATAAAATTGATTGTCAAATATCCTCTTGATTAATAATTATTAATTGTGGAATATTCTAAAGTTTCTTAAACCTTCTTCTTATCTACGACATAACATCAAGTCAAGTAAGAAACTAAGTAAGTAAGTAAGTTTAGCCTTATCATTGGCCCAACACAGATTTACAAATGTTATAACATGTGTAGACACATGTTATAACATTTGTAAATCTCGATTGATACACTGAATAAGAATTCAGTGTATCAATCGAGCACCCCGTAGGCAAATAGCCTAACCCAATTAAATCTGAAGGCGCTATAAAAGCGTCGCACACACGACAGAGTCATAGCAATCCGTGTGTAATTCTCACGCAGTCACAATGTGGACTATCAGCGTTTCCCTCCGGGCAGAGTTTGTGCTGAGTTCGTTGAGTGTAAATCGTAACCTGCCCGACGTAGCGTCGCCAAGTCTGCGGCACCCGCCCCGCGCCCTCCAGGTGACGACCCGGTAGAGCTGCTCGAAATATCGAACGTCGACATCGATACTTTTCAACCACTCAAGCAAGGTTGCAAAAAAAAAATAGAAATAAAATATTTAATTTAAATCAGCAGGCAACATATTGAAAATGCTTAATGTTAAAAGTTATTATTGAAATTTCACCCTTGGACGGGTGATGGTCGTTCAAGGTTCTATAGGGTCATCTGAGAAAGTAAGACCCCTGTAATACGAGGGCGGTTTGATAACTCCATGACTTTCAGGCTGAATAGAAACTTTTTTTATTTTTAATGATATTTTCTTAAAAGTAATATTTTTGCGAACCTAAAATAATTCTATTTTCAAATATGGCGCGAAAACAATATTTAATAACAAAAGAAGTTTGGCGGCTGTGAAGGTGTTCTTCGAAAATGGAGAAATCCGAGTTTCGAGTCTTGATTAAACACTATTTTTTACGCGGGAAAACCATTAAGCAGACCGAAGACAAGTTGAAAAAATATTACGGGGATTCAGCGCCGTCTCATCGAATGGTACATAAATGGTTTACTGCGTTTCGTTGTGGACGTATTACCAATGATGCCGAGCGCCCAGGAAGGCCGATTGAGGTAACCACTGAGGACATTGTTAACAAAATCCACGATATTGTTTTGGCTGACCGTCGAGTAAAGATACGCGAGTTAGCTGAGGCTGTGCACATCTCAAATGAACGAGTTTTTCATATTTTGCACGATATTTTGGGAATGAAAAAACTTTCTGCAAGATGGGTGCCGCGCTTACTGACAGTCGACCAAAAGCGAAAACGCGTGACTACTTCTGAGGCATGTCTGGCTATGTATAATCGCAATCCAAGTGAATTTTTGCGTCGGTACGTAACCGTGGATGAAACGTGGGTCCACCATTATACGCCAGAGACTAAACAACAGTCAAAGCAGTGGACTTCTACCGGCGAACGTGCACCAAAGAAGGCAAAAACGGTATGTTCGGCTGGTAAAGTGATGGCAACAGTATTTTGGGACAGTCAAGGGGTTATTTTCATCGATTTCTTGGAGAAAGGCAAGACAATAACCGGTGCTTACTATGCTGCATTGCTGGAAAGATTTAATGAAGAGTTGATGAAGAAACGACCGCATCTAGCAAAGAAAAAAGTTCTATTTCATCAGGATAATGCTCCGGCCCACTCGTCTGCAGTCGCGACTTCAAAACTTGTCGAATTAGGATACGAATTATTGCCGCACCCTCCATATTCACCAGATTTAGCCCCCTCTGACTTCTTTCTCTTCCCAAACATGAAGAAATGGCTTGCTGGGCAAAGATTTTCATCCAATGGAGAGGTGATAGCTGCAACCGAGGCCTATTTTGCAGGCTTTGACAAAAAGTATTTTTTGGATGGGTTGAAGAGATTCGAGCATCGCTGGAAAAAGAGTGTAGAGTTGAAAGGAGAGTATGTAGAAAAATAAAATGTTTTTGTACACAAAATATATGTTTTTCTTTTCAAAGTCATGGACTTATCAAACCGCCCTAGTAGATTGTTTATATTGCACCCTATCAGATAGGCAACGACATGTTTCTTAATGTCAATAGAGTAACTTTACAAGGTGTAGGTAGGTACACATTTTTGATGAGTACCTGTGTAGTAAATTATGGTCCATTACTGTCTTAATTATTTGCTCAGACTTATACACCTAAACTCATTATTGTCGGTTTTGAGTGAACTCGCTGTTTTGATATTTCTGCCTGGCTTTGCTTTACAATAAGGAGAGTCATGTAATATTAACATGGAATGAGGATAAACCAGTTTTACTATACTGACAAATCAAAGTCACTGGAATTCTATCGACAATATGTATTGCTTGCTCTTCCCTATAAAACCGCGATAAATCTGTCGCATATTCAGCAATGTAACGGACTTTCTCTGCGTGACTCATTGCCCAGAATAAAGTAACTCGCTCTTAATACTCGACGTAGATAATTGGCATACTTATCCCGAAATAAGACGCGTAAAACAGGCTTATGTGCACATACGTTCGGATTAACTGAGATTTGTGAGAGTGTAATTTTGGGGGACAATCGAAGGGCCTAAAGATAAAAATATGCTGACGTTTGCACGATGGCAGAAATGATATCATGCGATTCATTGACTACTGTAATAGGCGCTATAAAGTCACTGCCATTGATTCTACGGACTTTGCAATATTTTTCTTGTATCGAGAATTTCACTAGGTACTATCAATTATACAATACCAATTATTGTAGGTGTCTCGGGAGTGTTTTAAAATCAACTCAAATAGGGATACGAATACGATCGCTCATTCGATAAATAACTTGTTTGAAATGGTTAAAAAACAAACCTATAATTGAACCTTTTAAAAACCGATGCGATCCTATCAATTGATTTGTTTGGTACCTATCACTTAATAAACGAACGCGGATATGTTTACCGAGTAATTTGTACGTACCTACAATTTAACATAACATTTTAAACATACAACATTAACATTGATCATTAGAAAATGGTTCTAAAATATTGATAAACTGGCGCAATTCTAATTTCGACGTAAACGAAAAATATGAGAAGCGACCCAATAACCCTCAACTGCTCCAATAAAAACTGGAAGCGGCAAATAAATTGGAGTGGTTCTCCAGACCGTGACAATCGGCTTTCCTAACACTTAAAAAGCGCAGAAGTGTTACAAATCCCGGCCGATCGCCATAAAGGAAGTATGCCCTAAATAAGCCGAGACCCCCGTATGAATAAATTTGGGCAGACCGCCCCGGAATCACTCGATAACCAGCAACGCCTATGCTTTATAACCCGTGACATCCGTAAACGAATTTATAGTCACACTGTCTTACGGATAAATCAGAAAAAACGCTTTTCATGCAAGGACGAAATAAATTAGACCTCGAATTTTAGTTTTTTCAGTGCTGTTTACATTTTTCTATTGATAACATTGTTGATGCGTGATTTTTTTTACGTTTACACTTTTTATTTGCGTTCTACTATTTTGTTTGCGTTCTTCTCAGTCAAATTTTTTCTGGAAAAGTGATGGATCAGACGCACGGATTAATTATGGAGTTGGTTGATTGAAAAAATAGTTAAATTAAATTTGGTTTTTTATTTGTATTTTTTTAATTTTTTGTTTGTAACCTTGCTTTAGAAGCGACATTAGTTTTACAGTCGTCCTACCATTTCATTTGCGTTGTATTTCAATAAATATTACTCACCAATCAAATATTTTGAAATACATTTAAATGCTTTTTGCATACATTTGATCTAATCGGCATTTAAAATAAAAACAGAAATCAACAGTAGCGCATTTAGCAATGCAAAATGTTACCGTTGACAGAGGTTATAAGACCCTCTAAGAAATAAGACCCTCTGAGACAGGCAATATGTCGAACACCAATTTTATATGTTTCAATGGAATGTTTCTAGTAAGTACCGAAGTCAACCACCACAGGCGTAGCGACAGTACTGAGGGGTGCGGGGGTGGGAGTACCTGTTGCTGAAGGGCGGGGCGGTGCCGCCCAACGCCCCGCCACGTGGACAGTTCGCTTTATGTTACTTTTAGCAAAGCTTTAGAAGTTAGAAGGAGAAAATATGTGACCTAAAACTTTTTGTGTTTTATGAGGAGGGTTAAGAGTCTGTCGCTTGATGAAAAATGAAAGCGGCAAAGGGTTAGTTATGAGAATTTGCAAGGATCATGAGTGTTAAGAGAATCCGTATTATGTAATTTTTATTTAAAATAGCGTTGATAAAAAATAAGTATCTTAGGTCTGTTCAAAATATTAGGTCCTTACATATGAAATTGGCGTTTTGTCGTACTGGCCACTTTGATCACAAATTTTTCCTATTTGGTTAGGAATTCGAAATTCAAATTTATACAGCTATTTCCACATGTAGTTGTGTTTCGTAAACCGTCATTCATTTGTTTTTTTACTTATCTTTTTTCTGTTTGCATCGCTCAATTTACAAAATGGAAAATTTGAAATATCGCGTTATTTACGAGTACGAGTTCCACCGTGGCACCAGTGCTGCGGAAACGGCTCGAAGGGTTAATGATGTGTATGGCGGTTGTGTCGCAAAAGAAAACACAGTGCGTTTTTGGTTCCAACGTTTTCGTTCTGGAAATTTCGACCTGCAAAACAAGCCCCGTGGACGGCCGGAGACCCAAGTTGATAATGAAGAATTGAAGGCTATTGTGGAAGCGGATCCATCGCCAACCACGTCCGAGTTAGCTGCAGGCTTTGGCGTTAGTGATAAAACTGTTTTAATCCACTTGAAGCACATTGGGAAGATTAAAAAACTTGAAAGGTGGGTTCCTCACGAATTGAGTGAAGCAAACCGGCAAACGCGCGTCAACTGCTGCGTTACATTACTTGACCGGCACAATAACGAAGGGATTTTAAATCGAATCATTACCTGTGATGAAAAGTGGATTCTCTACGATAATCAGAAGCGCTCATCGCAATGGCTGGACCCTGGCAAGCCAGCCAAAGCCTGCTCCAAGCGAAAATTGACCAATAAAAAGTTACTTGTAAGCGTTTGGTGGACTAGCGCCGGTGTCGTTCATTACAGTTTTCTCAAATCTGGCCAGACGATTACGGCAGATAT
The DNA here is from genome assembly GCA_963921415.1 of Pyrausta despicata. Classification (NCBI taxonomy): domain Eukaryota; kingdom Metazoa; phylum Arthropoda; class Insecta; order Lepidoptera; family Crambidae; genus Pyrausta; species Pyrausta despicata. Next base: position 11,430,762 of record OY992855.1, on the reverse strand, counting down.
CTATTGTCAGCAATTGCAAACCATGATGGAAAAGCTAGTTGCTAAACAACCAAGGCTGGTAAATCGCTCTACGCCACTGCTGCTTCACGACAACGCTAGACCACACACTGCACAACAGACGGCTAGCAAATTAGAAGAACTTCAATTGGAATCTCTAAGGCATCCACCGTACTCCCCGGACCTTGCTCCAACAGATTACCATTTTTTTCGAAATTTGGATAACTTCTTGCAAGGGAAAAAGTTCAACTCAGATGGGGCAGTCCAAGTCGCCTTCAAAGATTTTATTGATTCCCGTTCTAATGGTTTTTTTAGTAAAGGGATCAATGAACTACCTATGAGATGGCAAAAGTGCATAGATTACAATGGCTCATACTTTGATTAAATAAATATGCTATATAAAAAAATTTCTACTTTTTGTTCCTCCCATACAAAACGCCAATTTCATAGGTAAGGACCTAATATCAATATTTTTGTTCTTGGCACAACCGTGCCTCCAAATAACTGTGAATGAACGAGAGTGGTCATTGTAATATCTTAATAATAATAAGAATTTATTTATTAATGTCAACAAATGGACCAATTACAATTACAAAATACAAAATTACAAATTATTAACTTATGCATATTTAAAACAGTATCTTAACATTAGCCTGCACATGTACCATGTCACAGTGATATATGTACAGACAGTCAAAACGCTCAGCGAAAGCGCGGAGGATACTGTTAAGTTAACAGTTTCCAGCTGTCAGCTGTGCAAGTAATACATTAAATATGAATGAAGCTAAAACACTAGGTATAACTTGATAAGGTTTACCAAACAGCACTGGATACCTAATACTTATATCAACAAAAAACGATAACTTAGACAACTCAAAATTTGCTGCCAACATCACGCAGCTATAAGTAAGAAACAAAAAGTACAATATCTAAATAGCGAAGTCCCTCGCCCTAGTGACGAAACTTTCAAATCCCTATCTCTTATCCCGGCCCCTTAACAAGCCTAATTTGTCCCCAGTCATAATTAGGGTTGCCAATAGTATTTTTTAAATATTATCCGGGAGTTCGTGTAGATTCATTTGTAAATAATTATACAGCATTCAGTGCCTTGGTTTAACACGTAAGGTACGGTGGCGGTCCGCTCCACGTGAACACTTTCTAACAAAAAATGTTTGCATGTACATCGACACACGCTGAGCAATTAGCAAGCGGGATTGCGCGCGGTGCGCAAGTGATTTTCGCCTTAAAGGTGTTCATGCGGCGTGGACCGCGATAGTGCCTTTATGTAGGTATCTAAACAACGTTTGCTTGGTCTCAGAGAGCAGAATAAATACCTACTGATCTTAAATAATCTCATCAGATTTTATACGTTCCGCTGCAGCACTGCTGGGAACAGGCCTCACTTCAAGTATGAGGTGGTACGAGCCATACTCCAGCACGCGGGCTCAGTGCGGATTTGTGGAATAGCTTAACTTGCCTTCCGAAGCACGGAGATGCTTTTAATAGGCGTCACTCATAAGGCCAGAATTGGCACCCATCCACCACACATGACTGCGCCTTAGGTTGCTTTAGGTACTTTTGGTATCAATACTAAAGCACTGCCACCAAGACCCTCGTTTGTAGCACAGTGGTGGTCGTAAATAAATAATATACTTAAAAATATAATGACACGTTTTAATTCAACGATGACTACAGAAAACTTTACAAAAGCATTGCCGAGGCAGCCCTACGTCAATCCACGTTTGGGGTCCCGCAATAAAATCATAAAATCGTTAGCATTGCGGTCGCGGCCGCATTAGCACGTAATCCAATTTAGCCCTCCGCCGGCCGCGGAGAATGCTAAAGAGACCGAAAACGTCAAACACGACGACGGATAATGTTACGGAAATTTCCGATTTCCATGCACGCTGGAGAACATGTACGGAACTCAGTATGTCGTATTTCCGGAGAACTTAATAATGGTATGTAAAATCGCCGAAGGCAGGGTTTTATTTTATTAAAACATCATGTTACTTATTTGCACGTAAAAGGTACGTAATTAATTAAACTAAAAAAAGCTTAAAGATATGTTAGGTTAGGTTAGGTAGGTACACCCTGTTTATTAAAATGCTTAAATGTCTTCTGTGCGTCATAGAATTCCGTTAAATTTCTGTTATAAACTCAACTATGACCAGTTTACCGCTATTTCAATGATTAAATCTAATTTGATTGTAATTTAATCCATTTTTTACCCTAAATTATATCATCATTTTGTCAAAGATAACCCTGAATCAGTAAATAATTATGAATTGTTTTAGCATTTACGTCAATATTACACAATTTACTTTAGCAACGCAACAGCTTAACGAGACAGCAAGGACGTGATAAAAATATCGCCTTCAAACAACGAGGCACGTAAGGGCGAGAAAAGTTGACATCCCTAACTATGTTGGCCTTATTTAAATAAGTGATCAAACTCAATCTCTGCTTAAATATGACGATACGTGGAGCAGCAAAGCCATATTAAGGATCTGCTAGTAAGTAAGTATTTTAGGGTATTGAAGGGTATCGAAACCGAAAGCTATGTAACTTTTTTGTGGTTGGTGCTACTACGATATTGGCAGTTGCCTAGTGCGCGAGTGCTAACTGACGTATAGTCCGATCACTTCCCCTTAATATTGGAGTGTGATGTCTCCGTAATAATACTTAAAGTTACTTTAATTGGGAAATGACTGGTTACCATCAGCAATGCCAGCACTATAACGTACCGACTTCAGAATAATTATGAATCCCCTTCTTTGACAAATCTTTTTCAAATTTGTTTGTCAAATCCTTGATTCAGTCTTTTTGATGCATTTGGTTATTAGAAGGCAGTTTTAGGTGTAACGACTATAGAACGCTCTATGTGAACTTGTTGCACTGTAAAAAAAATATCGAAGCTCATTTATTCGAACTCAATTCGTCAAACAATAACTGCGAACAACTTATTGGATATGCGACGCTCATCCAACAGGCTTATATTGGATGCGAAAAATCAGATTCAACTTTTAAATTGCTATTTGAATTTTTCATCGGATTTGTATTTTTATTTTAGCCGAACTTTTTGATTTAGTATTACTACATATTGGAGGAAAATTACCTTCTACGTATAATTAACTTAGATAAGTCTCTTTCTTTACGTCATAGTTATAATTAGGAATGGAAATCGTGAAAAAATAATGATTACAAAATGATTCTGAATTTCAAATCGCGTAAAATTCTCAGAACGTTAAATAATAAGATGAAAAATTATAAAATCACACTAAAAATGCAGGGGACTTTTCTCGAATGTAAAATCTCCGTTCATCAACGCGGCAAATATTTAAGGTACATATTTCTAAGGCTACACAGAACGAGGAAATAAAAAGAGCAAAGGAGCTTTTTATTAAGCAAGGTAGGGGAGGGAGGGGGGAATATAATGAATAAATTCCGCGTAAGGGCCCCCTAACGCAATTGAAAACTTTTAACAAGTGCCGAGAAATCGTGTGTTAAGGTGGGTCGCACCTAATTATGGGCAAGCTGAACAGAATACATGATGAGTTCGGCAATTTAAAAGACCCCGCTTCGGGACTTTATGAAAATCAGCTTGTTCATTAAATCTTGACCGATGACTCGCCGAGTGTACGACTGATTTTTTTATTCGTAATTTCAGTTCATAATTTACATAATTACTACAATTATGCATCAATACCTAAAACTTGCAGTAATTATTTGCAGTTAGGTTTATCAATGATCTGTGACTATGAAAACGTGTATTACGTAAAGTACATGACAAATTATATAACCCTGTAGCATATAAAAACTACCTTTGTTTTCGTTTGTTTACTCAACGTTTATTTTGAGTTGTGTTTACTTTAAATAACATAATCCTAAGAAAGCGAGTAACCTTTTTAATTTATAAATACTTAATCCATTACGAAAGAAAATCAAAAGAAAACAGAACTCTTTTCCGTGAATGGAAAATATCCTTAACATTACCCTTAAACTAGTACGACTTCCACGTGCCTCCTTATATAAGGTCACTTCTTGGGTTTTGAAGATTTTTAGGGTTCCGTACCTCAAAAGAAAAAAACGAAACCCTTATAAAATCACTTTGTTGTCCGTCCGTCCGTCCGTCGGACCGTTTTTCTCACGAACGCGTGGAGGTATCAAACTGAAATTTCTATATGATACTTAGGTCTACTGTCCCTGGAAGCTGTAGAAAAATCAACCTTCTAAGCCAACGCAATGAAAAGATACAGCCATTTAGGCCGCAAATTTTCGAAACTCGCACGGGAATCAAAACCTACAGGGTACTTAGTAAACTTAGAATCTTGAAATTTAGTACGAAGTCACGTCTTATAGTACAGACTAGCTGTGCCCGCGACTTTGTCTGCGTGGAATATTTATTGTGGGCATCATTTCATTTTTGCAAATTTATTTTTTTCTGTTATTATTTTAGACAATTTATTTTTTAAGTTTTTAAAAGAACATAATTAGCTTAAATTAATTCTGCGTTAATTATTTCTCTAGTTTTATTTTCTTGTGTCAAAAGAACATATTGGTTTTGTCCGCAACGCGTTTGCAGGTCTGCTCTCGACAACGCAACATACGAGTATGTGTGAAAAGCAGTCTTGACGTTAATTAATTCCTATATGTTTAAATGTTTGCCCCTGTGATTTATTAATTGTAACGGTGAAAGATAGCATAACAGGAAATAGAATACTTTTAAAATTAAAAGGTAAATAATTTGGAATCTTTGATGTGCGAGGTATAAGCACTGTTTGACCAACTGCTAAACCAGTCTAAACTATTGCAACCATCATGTTACATATTGCGAAGAAATTAGATTTGAAGTCGGGTTCCGGTGGTTTAAGATTTCTAAGTATAACTATTGGGACACCTATTTTTAACTTGAGGGAAATAGGGGGAGGCCACTTGTGTTCAAATAATTATTTTACTAATTTCGTCTACGCTACAGTTTCTCACTCCCAATATTGCACTTTGACACATCCATTGATGATCTTTATTTTCTATTTCACCTATTTCAGGGTGAACTTTCGATATAAAGTCCTCAATGTTACTCACTCTTTATCCTTAATCTCGTTCAATTGCAATTTTACTCGTATTTTCAAAATGAGATACTTTTCCGTTTTCTATTAAAAGTAACTTTGAAGGAAAAGTTATACTACCTCCCTACCACCGCCTCGTTGATGTAGTGGCAAAGTTTCTGCCTAACATCCCAGAGGTCCTGGGTTCAAATCCCAGGTCGAGCCAAAATTGTTTCTGAGATTTTTTGTCATGAATCTCTCAAAAACAGCTCGGAGTCGAGAAGTTGGCGGTGTTACACCCCCATGCCTCGGTTCGAACTCGGTTCGAAGATTTTCGAACGTACGAGCGGGAATTCGACACCACGGGCATTCGATGCTACGGGGTAGGCGAAAAATAATTCGCACCAACATCCTTCGCCTCTACGTAGGTAACCAAATTTAGCAAAAGTGTTGTGATGATGATCTCGGAAAAAAAGTTTATTTGCCAAAAAATGTTTTGCAATTTTTTTTGTACATGTTCGCAAAAAATCTTCACATCCCAAGAAGTGACCTTATAAACAGGGCAAATTGGGGAAATGTTGCGATCAAATTCAAAATATTCGTTGGTCGTTCCGCGCCATTAACTTTTAGTTTAACAAGAATTAAAAAAATAATGGGGTTTCTTCACTGCCGAAGACGTATTCGTTCTTTTGTAACCCTAAAAAACAAGTCATTAGAGGGGGTTAAATCTAGCGTTGTACTCGGGCGATTTTTCGTGGCGTTTTCTTTATTCTGGAGCGTTCTCCGTAGCGTTGAAATGATATGATTAATTACAGGTTCCGGTCGCCCTCATTAGCGAGCGAATAGGGGCGCTCATTGGTAAAATTGAATCAGGAGCGGCGAACCGCGCGATCGGAGTCTAATCATTATTGTAATTCACTACCCAAGTTCGTTCGTTTTGTCAAACTACACCATTTGTTTTTGAAAAAACGATTTTCCTTTGTCGTTTTGATTGGCGAAAATATTGCATTGCTAGTGGTTTTTCGTTTTATCGAGACTGCTTCCGAGGCAAAGATGGAAAAACATTTTATTCATAGATCTACTACCTAAATGTTTCACAAGGCTTAGATAAACCCAATCAGTGCAACGTTCAACAGGGTGGTGGTGTGGAGACCACCAGGGTGCTAATTTAATACTTATGTTTTAGCGAGTACAACTCAATACCTCAGAAAGATTGCTCGCATAAAAACGAAAGACGCGTACAAATTATTCATGGGCTAATATAATTTGCAAAAAAATACTATTGGGACGGGTGTATCACCTAAGGTTTTCTCTAGGTTTTTACATAAAAAAGAGGGCATCACGTCTCATAATCCACGTACAAAGAAACATAAACATGAGTGACGTACTTATCTTTTGTAATACCTAATGTCGTAAAGCTGAATGATAGAGGAAATTCGCAGCTACGGATCTTTGGAGGTCGCGCCAAGCGAGGGGGATAGGACGCTAGGATTTTTTTACTCATTTGGATGTAACATGGTTTAGTGCCAATAAAAAAGGATACATATAGTGTGATACGAAAGGTTCTGCTAAAAAGTAATGTTAGTACTTATATTCATAAAGTTCGAAAATCAAGTTGCGAACTCGGACTGCCTTGTTGATGTAGTGGCAAAGTTTCTGCATTACATCTGAGAGGTCCTGGGTTCAAATCCCAGGTCGAGCCAAAATTGTTTCTTTGATTTTCTGTCATGAATTTCTCAAAAACAGCTCGGAGTCGGAAAGTTGGCGGTGTTACACCCCCGAGCCTTGGAAAGCGCGTTATGCCGTTGGTCCTGCGCCTGATCTCTCTCCAGTCATGTCGGATTGCCGTCTCACCGAACTTTGAGAGTGATGGAACAGTGAGTGCACCTGTGTATTGCGCTCACACTTGAGCACTATAATATCTCCTGCGTAGTTCGCTGATCTCTGTTGAGATTGGCCGCCGTGGTCGAAATCGGCCAGGAGGACTATTACAAACTCGGACACTGTACGATAAAGCTTTCATATGACGCATTCTGCATTTATTTTACCGAGAACACGAATTCCTGCTCAAGAACAAAAACCGAGATTAAATTTGTATCTGTACTCCCGCTTTTCACCTACAAAACTTTTCCGTCAATTCCCCTAAATACCGGCGAATGAGGTCAGATTGCCGTTTACAGTTCAGCGAAACAACAGAGTTATAGTTTTGTTGGCCGGCGACATAAGAGCCTTACTCTAGTCAAAGTAGAAAAGGAAACCCGTATTTTCTACAATAAGTCGTCCCTATTGCTCACGGTAGCATGACGCTACGGAAAATGTGACGGTTAAATCCCACAATTCGGACACAGCGTTCACAGTAGAGCCCCGGGGCCAACTTATCGGACACTAGAAAACAAACTTTTCTCCGATTATCGCTGATATCCAACAAATTTATTACCAGCCGGTATTGTTAACTGCTAACCGGTCGCTAATATTTCACTGCCTTTGTTCATATTTTTAAGTTTGACCAAATGGTTCCTTTAAGTCTCTCCCCGAAGTTTCGAGCGCGTCTTTTGATATTGGATTTTCCTTTTCTGTTTATTGGCTTCTGGACAGTTTAAAGTTTTGCTCCTTTGAATTATTCCTTCGAGAGTGTAAAATATTGCGTAGCGTAAGGAATCGCAGTGATCTAGTTTTAAGTGAGGTAAGTTATCGTTATAAGTAGGTTTTCAAATATTTCAATGGGAATGCTACAGTCGTTTTTATATTGCTAAAAAATAAAACTTTCCAATATCCTAAATAATTGTATGTTTCAGTAAGGGAAACCGCAGTTACGTTTGTGTGTAAATATAAAATTTAAATCATTGTAAAACATGCAATGAAATACTGACCTTATATTCCAACCGCAGTGTGCCACACAGGAATGTCCCCGCGCCCCCTAGGTCCAAATTATTCAAATTACAATACCCTATCTATATCACAAGCTTCCACCTAGCTTAGCACTAAAGCCTACACTAACACAATTGACACTTCAACAACGATCGGTAACGGTTCACTTAAGTTACGCTAAATAAAAATCTAACATTAGTTAACATGATAAAATGAACAAAACAAATCTCTGCTACAATGCCAAAGTAACAATTAAAAAAAAACTCAAACAATAGTTCATTCGCGTCATATTTACAATAGGAAAGAACGTCGTAGGACGTGGTACAGTGACAACCTGTAAGTAGTTACTAGTTACTAGTCCGAATTTTGTGGGGTCCTACTTCAGTGGACCCAGGAGGGGGTCGCGGAGTAAGGGGTGCGGGGGGCGCCCCCTCCGGAGAGTGTGGTGGGGACAGGGGGCGCGGGCGCAGCGAACTGGCTCTCGGCCTCGGCGGCCATCGCCGAGTGCTGCTGGGGGAAGTTGAAGTCCAGGGTACCATCCATGCTGAGCTCGTGCTTTATGACCTGGGAGAGATAGTGGTATTATGAATTATGAAAGCGGTCACAAAGTATGGCATAGTGCTATACCGGAAAAACTTATGCGTGATTATTGGATCTCAACCTTATCTAAACGTATAAATTCAAATTTGCACCAAAATACTGAAATAGCTTAGGTCGCTCTTACTAGCTTTGACATCATAAGGGTTTTTTTCTGTACACCAAGTACAGTTGTGGGCGTTTCCTGGACAAGACTCTTAATACATCAGATTGTCCAGAAGTAAAATATTCTAGTTTGTATGAAAGTTACATTGTCTTATTACCTCATCAACGTTGCAGTCAAAGCCGTGCTCTAGCGCTTCAATATTCAAGTCCTCCGCCAGGCCCGTATTGAGGGCCCCCATAATCTGTCCCATCACCGTCGTGGGCCCCATGGCCCCCGCCTGCACCATCAGCCCCCCGTTCATGAGGGCCGCATCTGACGTCGTCACCATCTGTGTCTGAGGGTTCTCTGCAGAAACCAAATCGGAAACTGAAAATTTGGAATTTGGGGCTTAGTGGGTTGGCCTCTTATTGGAGGCCATAAAAAAATATAATAAGCTGTTAAGAAACACACATGAAAAAGATGAGTGAGCGCTGAATGAAGCTTAAAAGAAGGTTTTACTAAAAAAAAATCAATAGTGATTATAAAAGTCTTGATAAATAAAATCAGGGTTTCCAACTTGCAACCGCTGATGGGAACAAAATTCTAAGAAATTTCCTTTTTTGGGTTGTACCATAGATGTCCTGGGTTACAGAAACCCTAGAAGGAGGATGAGAGGTCTAGCTAGCACATTTCGGAGGTCAAATAAATATAGCCCTCTTACGAGGGTATGAGAGCCAACGAACAGAGAATGCATGTGTTATCTTTCAGCTAATAACTTTTTCATCACGAGAGTAACATCAATGATATACAAAATATCTATACCTGTCTGCATAATATCAGCCGGGTCTGCAGGTGGGGGTGGTCTCACGAAGTGGTCCAACGCGTGCTGGTGTGGATGCGTGGGATGGGCCGGGTGAGCTGGGTGAGCATACAGCGGATGCCTCGGGCACGCTCCGTACGCGTACCGGTAGTTGCCGCCGGACGAAGACGAGGAGGTCGTTGGGACGTACCTGGGTGAGGCAAATTTTGTATTGGATAGCCTAGTTATTGTAAGGCAAGTTTTAGGTTGCTGGCAAAATTGGGATAGTTTGCAGTTGAATTCGGAAATGGAGGGTGAGTTGGGTAGGCATACAGTGGATGCATCGGGCACGCTCCGTACGCGTACCGGTAGTTGCCGCCGGACGAAGACGAGGAGGTCGTTGGGACGTACCTGGGTGAGGCAAATTTTGTATTGGATAGCCTAGTTATTGTAAGGCAAGTTTTAGGTTTCTGGCAAAATTGGGATAGTTTGCAGTTGAATTCGGAAATGGAGGGTGAGTTGGGTAGGCATACAGTGGATGCGTCGGGCACGCTCCGTACGCGTACCGGTAGTTGCCGCCGGACGAAGACGAGGAGGTCGTTGGGACGTACCTGGGTGAGGCAAGTTTTGTATTGGATAGCCTAGTTACTGTAAGGCGTGTTTTAGGTTGCTGGCAAAATTGAGATAGTTTGCAATTCAATTCGTAAATGGAGGGTGAGTTGGGTGGGCAAACAGCGGATGCCTCGGGCACGCTCCGTACGCGTTCCGGTAGTTGCCTCCGGACGAAGACGAGGAGGTCGTTGGGACGTACCTGGGTGAGGCATGTTTTGTATTGGATAGCCTAGTTATTGTAAGGCAAGTTTTAGGTTACTGGCAAAATTGGGATATTTTGCAATTAAATTCGGAAATGGAGGGTGAGTTGGGTGGGCATACAGCGGGTGCCTCGAGCACCCTCCGTAATCGGTAGTTGCAGCCAAATGAAGACGTCGTAGGATTCAGGATGTTTAAGGTAAGGGGTAGCAGGTGAATACTGTTTGTTTTTCAATACGGAAATTGATGTAGAAGACCCCCGTTATATAGTTTATGACTACCGTGACTGAATTTTAGATAGTTTTATTTTATTTTATGATACACCGCTGTATTAGGCTTTAAAAAATGGATGTGCTTAGGGATTACGTTTCCGTGTGAAGTTTATCACACTTTAAACTAAAACTAATTATTTGACAGGAGAGTGCTTGTAGGTACTAACATTGAAAGTTTTTAAAACAACTAATATTGCATTAAAATTCATAAGATAAGACTTTAAAGCCATAATTAATATTCAATTTCAAACCATGAAGTACAAAATATGTATTGTGAGTTTGATTGTGACCTAAAAACACAATAGCCTGGTTTGGCCGACTCTTAAAGCCTACTTACAAAAAGTATCATGGAATAACAGAACAATAAATAAGTTATCTAGGTTGTGACAAACTTCCAAAGACTCGCCATGAAAATGCTAATCAGTCTTTATATTTTTAATTTCTAATAGTGAACATTATCGTCCTTTGTTCGTTATTTCCATAAATAAGCATACCCACCCATAAACCCCCATAAAAGTTGATGCAATTTTATCTGAGATGTTGAATCAAGTAGACCTCGGGATAGTAAAATTCTACCTTAGAAAAAAACCGGACATGTATAAAATTGATATTAAGCCTCAGAAAGTACTATTACGTCAATGTTCACTGGCACTGGCCATAAGGATAGTTTTCGAATTTTGTCATCGATAATCCCTATTATACAAGATAGTTAAGTCCCAGTATACTTAACACTTCGTGCATGAATCAGACTGGAGTTAACTTAAGTAATATCTAATTGCAAAATTATGACTAAGGAAGCAAAAGCATCTAGAACTAGACAACTGCACTATACTTCACGGACGAAGCGGTAAGCAGCTCGGTACTGCTAATAATTTAAAATAGTTTGGAGTCTGTGAGGAGTGTTGGTTTAGGCGATAGACGGATGTCTCTTCGTACCTCATCAGCCTTTGAAGTACTTATTTAGTTGATTTGAATGATTTCTGATAACATTTTTTTAATTCTATTATCCTGTTCCATAATTTGTAAATCAATATTATGGTAGTTTTGCTAATTATGAATGAATAAGATACAAAGTACCAAGTTTCGTCTTGGAATTTGTAACTAGATATGTCTCAAGGGAAACCGTGGATAAAAGACATCAGTCGTAAGACCCAAACGCAATTCCCCTCATCAAAAGCGATCTAATTAACTACTCACGTGTTAAGGAATGGATCAGCTCCTTGCAATTTCATGGAGTCCGCCAGCGAGCCAGCCAGCTGCTCCTCTTGAACGTAGTCCACTTGGGAGAAATCGCTACTCGGCGCGAAGTCCCCGGCCGCCGTGTACTCGGACGCCCAGTCGGGCTCCGTGGCGATCAGCGATGGGATTGGTGACAGCCGCCCACAGGAGGACGCGTTGGATGGCGCCCTCTGGCGGAAGTCGGGCGACAACTGGAAACTGTTGCTACGCGCAAGCGAACAAGCGTCAAAATAAGATCTACCTCGGACATCGACATCCAATCACGTTATGAATGAAGGGATGATTTTTCTTAGCTCATCCACTAAATTCCTAATTGCTAACTCTCAAATTCCAGTATCATATTTTTTTAAAGAACATAAACTTCACCTTATATTAGAAAAATCTTTCCCTAAGGATTTTATAGCATGAACCGCGGCCGCCCAGAGCAGACGACGCCGTGCGCCACCAGTCAGCTCGTGACCACGGCTGTTTGCAATCCAGCCGAAACGCAGTAAGTACATAATGATTAATCATTAAATAACACGCGGTTAAGTCCCGTGTAAATTATAATAAAGCAACACGAAAATTTCAGATCTTTGATTTAGAAGTTGATATCCAAAGGGCAAATAATGAGAATGTATAGCAGAAAGAAAACTTAAAGCTAGGTCATCTAATAGGATCTCTCTAGACACTATAACACAGAGTGTAATGGGAAACATGCAAATCTAATGTCTATTTAGAGGCCCGCTAACATATAAAGTATGCTAAATGAAGCGATCACCATAACGGGTTCAATGGTCAAGAAATATTTTTATTGCTACAAACAATGACAAAAATGTTCTAGAAGAAATTTACCGACCTGGTCATCGAGCATTGAGGACGATTGTCCAAAATAAAAGTTATGCCCGTAATCCCGATAGATATTCGGCAATAAAAATGTTAAATATCGGCGAAATGACGAGACTCAGCATCCACATAACTCATCATCTAATGGTTCTGAATGATTTAAAACCTTTTATCATAAAGTAGCAGTGTTGCAATAACTCAATTTTATTAGTCTGGTCAACGTAGCTTTATGCCGATAGTTTTATTATAGCGGGTGTATCGCTCGCACCTCACTTTGTTTCTAGCTGTCGTAAAATTTCAATATTCGAAATAAGCTGTATGTATTTAAAATGTATTGTATATTTGTGGTTTTGGCAAAACTCAGTACAGTATTACCCGTATAGGTAAGTTATTATGCCTTTAAAGTCGAGTTAGTATCGCTATCCACTATACCCGTTTGGGTTGACATTGTTGGCGGGTTGCCACCAGTTCTTTTAAATTTTCTTACATCTGTGGCTTTTAAATCTGACCGTGGAACTATTCTGGTAGACTAGGATCATCTACTGTGCTAAGCTTAGTGCTACATCAAGGAGTGTATAGATACCTGTGTAAAGGTGATTCTGGAAACATGTCTAGGCTTTCTGAAACTGAACTGCTTGGACTTGGTGTCGCATCAGCTGTGACGCCGTTCCTTAATGCTTCCTGCTGTAAATAAAGTTGTTTTTTGAAAAACTCAACAAGAAAATATAGGTTTGATTGTTACAGTTTGTACAGTACTTCTGAATATATTTCGATTTAAATATGTTTAAACATCATAGCACATTTTAAAATTTATGACAAAGCATTGCCATGAAAACTATAAATAGAAAACAATACTGACTAATTTAACTGATGCTACATACGTCAGTCTGAGTGTTACGCTTTAGTGAATCTATGCACTGATGCGCAAACTCATTTTACGATTGTTTTAGTGCCATTATGTGAATATCAATCTTAGGTAGTAAAATCTTAACACCTTGACCAACATATTTAAACTCCCTTTGATTTAAGGTAACCCTTTTTCTGGCACAGTCAGGTAAAAATCCAATAAGCAGTCAGTTTTACACAATTCTGAGAATTGGTTGTGATATACCTAAATAATAGGGCTATGCTGTACGACTTATGAAAATACTCTCGTTCGCAAAAATCTCAAAGATTTCGAATGACGGAATCATTACCTCATGCATAACTAACAAGGTCCTGTTCCAAATTTACATTAAGTAAATTGCTCACTCATCCTCACTTGCGGTGGTCACAACTATAAAAATAAGAATACAATCTTCATAAGGAAATAGTTTACCTTCTTCTTAACCCTTCCTCTTCTCTTCTCGAACTTGGACGTCTCCATCGACGCGGCGCGTCTTCTGACCGACTTCCCCGGTTTCGCGTCGGGGTTGATCATCCACCATGACGACTTGCCCGTACCCTCGTTTTGGACCCTCATGAACCGGTTGTGCAGTGACAGGTTATGCCGGATCGAGTTCTGGAATAGAAATGACGGTTAAAGAAATTATTTGAATTTAAAAAAAAAACAAAGTCAAAAATGAAGTTTGTGTGTTTTATTTCTATCTTAAGTTTTGTCTTTTTGACATATCCGCAGTATACATTGCAATTTATGTAATTTTCTATTTAGGCGCAAAAGTTAACTTTAAACATCGCGATAACTTGGATCTCAGATCTCATCTAGTGAGTCAATCAAAAGAACCTTCCAAAGATTATAAGCTTTTAAATTATATTACAAAACGCAACTACAACAAAGGTAGATAACGGAGTCACGTGTACGTGTAAATGTATTTTTACTTCTGCCGGTAAGGTTCTCATGCTGTCTAATTTTAGAATGCGTAGTTCTTATGAATCCACGACGATGATAGTAAACGTGACTCGCGTCGGTAGTAACCGCGGCGAATCGCAACTACAGAGTGGTTTTGAGGTAAAGTTAAAAATAGTCGGTCATAAACTGCAGAAGTACGCATCCGGGCGGGTCAGAAGCGGGAGTTCTGACCACAAAAAATCTATTTTAATTCCGTACACTGTGCAAAGTTAGTGCAATAACGTGTCCTATCTCACACCGGCAATAAAATCTCACAACTTTTTCCCGTCGAAGGAATAACAGCGACCGCAGAGGCGAATGAAGTTTAGCAATAAAAGAGTCCATAAATAATTTTTGCGTGCCCACCGAGAACCGCCACTTATTCTACGTATCGCTACATGTAAATGTGGCTCTTGACTTTTTAAAATAAACGCTCAATTTCAATTCACGGACAATTTAACAAGAATTCGAAGCCTCTCAATTGGAATTTATTTTTCTAGCGGGATTTTATTTTCCACTGTACTACTAGTTATGTCAGTGATGGTTATTCATAATGGTTAATTTTGGTTTTAATTACCGACATCAAATTTTTAAGAAACTCGTCAAGGATTACGTATTTTATTTAAGTTGCTCAATAATTTAATCATTTCATTTTGTTTTAATCATTTAGTTACATAGCAGTAACCGTTGTAACTAATTGCCTTTGATAAAAGATACAGATATACCTTAAGTTAAAGCTCGAATTAACACAATTGAAAACCAGCGCTGCTTATCATCTGGTCAATTAAGTTTATGTATAACACAACGATTGAACCTGTTCATAAATCGCGCGGATGTGGACAACTCCTCGATTTATCAAGCGTGAAAACGCACGCAACAAATGGCCCGTCGACGGTTTGATGGATTCGTCGCCAGTGGCCCATACTACTGGACACCACACTGACGCATACGTCTGTGGAATAGCTGACAGTTTTGCAACACATCAAGAGTCATGTGTCAAAGCCGCTGAAATGAATTATATTCTAGCAATTTTGATGTATTTGACGCCAATCTACCAAACGAAAGGAAGGAAGTAAAAACAACTTAAAACAACTTGTTTGTCAGTGTAAAATATTCATAGTAAATTCAAATATTACAAATGAATAAAGAAAAATAAACAATAAGAAAAAAATATAGCGCACGCGAAACCCACTAGTAGTAAAGTGAAAACATTGCGTGAAAACATGATAGGAGCCCGCGAAGAATTTACAATGTTATCACATCACAGTAGGCACAGCAGACGAATGACAAGTTTTACGACGCAAAGTAATTGGTGCTATCTATAGCCACCAGGTCCATTCCATGAAGGAATCCGAACCCCATCTAGATTTAGTGAGCTCCTGGATTTATGAGCGTGGCATTAATATTTATTCCTGAATTCTGGCCTGGTACCTATAATTCCTCGCGTATAATTTATCGTATGAAATGATGGCAGTATAGTTTGCTGACTGGCAGTTGAGGTTAATCGAATTTTCTGCTCATGTAACGTCACGTACGAACTGTGTTGAATTCTCGTAATTTACCTGATTTTTTGGGACACTATATTATGTTTTGTACGGTCATATATCTCTGCGCTTCGGTGGAGATTGAACGGGTACTGAAAGCCGAGCTCTATGTAGATACAAAGTGATGTTTAATCTTGGGGGATGTGGCTCAATGCAATTTTATCTACACTTCTTGATTTAATGACGCACGGGACAAAAGTGACATAAGAATACTCGTAGGAGCCAATGATTGATAACAAAAATAAATGAATCATAATAGTAAAAAAATAATTTATGAAACAAATCCCAAGCAGAAGAAGAGTTACCAAAACCAAGTAAATTTTTGCGTGTACTTTAGTTACAAATATTATAAAAAAAATAACAAACTGCGTTAATTATTTCACAGCCAGTGAGCCAAAACTAAAAATCAGCGTAAATTATTTTCGGATTACGTCTGTCATTTCCAGTAAAGTTATCAACAAGTTGGGCGGGAAGAAAAGTCCCGTTGCCATACTTAGAATTTTGTCTACGGCAAGATTCGCGGCGCCAGTGCGACCCTTATGGGGAGAATTAACCGTCTATCGTCGCACTCCCCTAAATGCTTCAGCAACTTAAATTTCGAATTCCCACCGTTGTTAACCGTTACGCAATCGAACCAATGGCTTATGATATTGTTTATGGGTTACGTTGTTTCTGGTGCTATTTGGAAAGCCTTTACGTTTTTGGCTTTCACAGATCTTTGGATTCACAGATAATATTGACACTGATTTTTTTTTGCAATTGTTATTATTTTCCGACATTTTTTTATTAAGATCAATTACTCCAATTGTTGTATCATGTATTTACCAATTATATATTTGCAATTTAAGAGTTAAGTTAACTTAACGGTATCATAGTTCTTTACAATACAGTCCAGCTTTTGAAAAAAATAAAATTTTCTATATAATGATACGTCAAACCGGCAACGATCACCGAAGGCTTTTTGAATTATTCAGATATTATTCAAAGCATTATTATTGTAGTTTGACACACTGAGAGTGGATGCCTACTGAATGCATTTTAGAAACTCTACAGCGGGGTAAGTGTTAAAACACTGAATGAAGACATATTAAAATCAAAAAATGCAGGACTAGGTGATACTCAGATAAACAGTATAGCTACCGTCAAACTCTCCGCACAGACACATGAAGATCGTCAATCGAAGAGAAACAAGAAAAGTTCTTAATGAATGAATGAAATTTATTTGCGTATGAAAAAGGGTACATTTAGGTGGTAGGTTAGACATTGTGGTCTAGCTTTTTCAGCCATATTAAAAGAACTGTTTGCAATTGCGACCCTCCACACATAGTTCTGAAAAGAACTGTTTTCATATTCAAGAAACAGTATATAGCTCTTATGAGCTGTTGCTATGCAAACCTTCTTCGACAAAGTAGTGACCACCGACTAGCAACATGGCTGAAGAGCACCAAGCGTCGCTGCCTCAACAACTGCAACCTGCCGCAACGTCTTCAGCTTTTACCTTCTGCCATCATCGGAGTTAAAATTTCTACTACAAGACCATGCTTCGCCAAACCAGCATTTACAAAGTCGATGTATGAAGAAATGAAAACTTTACTTATAAATGAGTGCCTAGTAAACATTGTTATACATTTCTCAAATTCCATTTTAATTTTCTAAGAAAAAAATCACGGTTATAAAAAAATAAATTCGATTCCATCCACCATCTGAATCGTAAAATCGTCATCGCACATGTAGTCGACATTATTCCAAGAGTGGGTAAGATTTTTATTTGTAATGCGATTAACCATTTGGCATTATCAAAAATAATAATAGAGACAAAACTACACCCTGTGCTATCGCTGTACCTCCAGAAAATGCGTCACATCGTAACGAATGCGCATATCAACACCAATGCGGTATTAGGTGAATGAAATTATCCAACTCACCAAACCTTGCTTGCTTATGGGTTTCGTTAAGCGATTGCGTTTGTAACCTTGTTTCGTTCCAAACACTTTTGGTAAAAAAAATACTACATAGCTACTTGGATGATGTGATAGTTCATATATAAGCTTTTATGGAAGCGTAGTGTGAGGATTAGAAATATTTTTTTTATATACAAAGCTATTATACCAAGAGAAATTATAATTTCAGATAACGATGAAACTCAATAGAAACATAACGAAGTTTGAATCCAAAACGTTTCCGAAAATTACGGCACATTTCGATTCATTCCACAACCGAAATCGAATTACAATAAAAATGGGAAGTCGCTCAGAGTCTCTAAGTGCGAAATCAAATAATAAATAATTCAAATTAGAGAATCGCGATTACACAATAAGACGGCGGCGGGTGTCACAGGACGTGACGGCGTCGAAATTTCCAGAAAATCCAGTGACGTGTCAACCGCTACTGACAAATTTAATTATTCAACTTACCGAAAGGTTAGCAAGATGACTTTTCCACCAGCCGATAACTAAGTAGGAATAAATTCACTTAGAACTGCCGAAGCAAAGTTTAACTTAATAAAACATTGAAATTTTCGTAATTCTATTTAACTGAGGTTGGAATCTGGAGTCGGCTTGATTTGAATACGTCATTACGCACAATTTTCTAGCCCACCTGGTCGGCAAGCTGAATAAGGAACCAGTAACGAACGAACCGAACGAATTGTTGATCTCCTTGGAAACCAACTTAAGGAATAAATAATTTGGTGTTTTACAGATATAACAAAAAAGATACATAAATCTATGTTTATTATAACTGCGTAATCCTAAAATGTGGTTAACCAGTTCTAGAAAACTCCTTGAAAAAATGGCACGTTACGTAAGAACACCTAACTATACCTACTTCCCAACAACAATTTGGTTTCATTACTTCAGAGGCAAGCCACACAAATTCCTTAAGGAAATACAAATAAATGGGAGGCAATTAAGTGAACAATGGTCACATAACACAGGGGAAGGTGAGAGAACCTTTGAAAATTAACTTCCGACAACTTGTAATCCGTTTTACATTTTGGAAACGCCGAATTAATGTATTGTTGCGATGTTTGAAGTCAAATCTTCAAATTCACAACTTTGAAGTAAGTTTGGGAGAAATCAACATGATGGGTATAATCAATCTTATATACGCTACTGCAAACATTGTTAACTAAGTCTCATTCTGGAAGGTCATCTAGATCTCATAATTTTCGGTGGTAATTTTTAAGACTGATCGATGTTTTGAAGTCGAACCTAAAGATTTCCTCACCATTGGGCAGCACAATTTGCGGGATTTAAGACACTTCTCGACTATTCCACTCGAAAGGAGTCATTATACAGATAGTATATACATAAAAGTGGAGATAGGGAAACTGGGTAGGCGTGCTGTACCCCATACTCTTGGATTTATATCTTCGAGCGGTATAAATCACCGTAATGGTCTTGCCAATGGACCAGGGCTAGGTGGTGCTAGGCTTTTTAGATGATACAACAAATACTTACCTACTTTGAATGGAACATTTTATTTTTACTATTAAGAACCCAGGCTTCATAGACCTGTAAGTTAATCAATAAAAATACGTAATTAGTTTGATGGCTAGAAAGTACATGAGAATTTAAAGACTGAATATTTAAAATTGTATAAATTTTTTGAATTTTTATCTAGATAACATACATGGCAGAGATTTAACGTTTAATAATCTGTATATATAGGATTACCTTAATTACCTGCGTAACCTGTACATTATATTTAAACTTAGCACTTCTCTGCCCTATGTCTATCAAGTCCTTGCTCTTTTAACTATCAAAGACCCTTGATTTTACAACTGTTAATTAATTAGTTATCTCTAATTACTTAGAATGCGGATACTTGTATACTTGAGATAACCCTAATCGCGTGGGATCACAGGGTAATATCAAAGGACGAGATAATCTAAGATCATGAACATCTAAAGTGGGAAATCCCCTGTATGTTATAAGGTTAAACTTTATCACTCGCGAAATGAAATACTACCAATTAAACTCCTGAAAAAGAGTTCACATGAGTGGACTTTGCTATGTCCATTGACGTCACTGTTCGTCGCGTACGACATGTTGCTGTCTATATAAAGTCATCGAGTCGCCAAAAAGGTTCGTGCGACATGTCGCCTAGTGTAGAATCAGCATCAGAACAATATATTTGAACTTGGGACGTGCATTAGCAACCGTCTGTATTTATTTGTTCCTTTATTTCTTCTGCATAAGTTTAATCTACACCGCTTAGAAAAACTTAAGCAACTGACTATCTGGCATGAATGAATTTTATAAGTTTTGTACGAGTAAATCATCATCATTGTCTTTGATCGTAAATTATGATCATTAGTGAAATTGGCAATACTCCCATCAATCATTGGCAATAATCAGTAATGAGAACGTAATGATGCCTACGATAAAAAATGTAACTTCATTTCCACAGAATTATTTTTAATACTGATAAATCATTATTATGTAATATATAAAAATACCGATATATTTGCTAAATATTGTGTTGTTAATTAACAGCCGTATTTATATTCTCCGCTTGCTTTGGTACTTTATATTATGATAGTTTCTGCTTAACCTCATTTTAAATAGGACTAGGACTCACAATCTCTGAGATAAGTGAGCTTGTTACTAATATCTTTGTTAGTTCAAGTGCAACATTGAGAAATATAGCTGTCCCGTTTTCACCCAATACATGTATCAGCCTGTAACATTGGCCTCGGTGGAGTCAAACTACTGATATCAAATTATAATTAGGTCTGATGACGTCACTACATAATTATAATCACTGAACGCGAAATGACCAATAACATAATGAAGAAAGATTCAGTGGCTTTCTTATGGGAATTCCATAAAGAAAGGCTTAATAAAAGAAGTATCTAGTTTCAAGTACATGATTAAGTCGTAGTATGATTTAAAAAACACAATAACTTTTTACACGAAAAATGAGACTTATTTTTTTACAATATGACACTAATACAAAAAGAAATTATGAGTGCATCTCTTTTATGACAGCTCTTGATATAAATATGATAAATTGACTAGTATTTTTAACTTTAGACGTATCCCTATCTACAAACAAGAAACTGATTTTTCTTTTTTAATTCTGCTAATACAATTGTTTTATTTGTTTGCATGGGTAATTTGTATAATTGAAATAATATTTATCTAATGGTCCACTAGGGTAAAAGCATGAAAATTATTTATTTTTATACTTATAACCTACATATTACGAGTATTATAATGATGACACGTACTTGCGGTTATTAGTGGTATTTTCCTATATGACAAAGAAAAGGAAGAAATGAAACAATAGTTGATTATGTGTTGTCTACTTATATACCTAGTTTAGTGCATTCGTGATTTATAATTAGTTACTAAAAATATGGTCGTTATTAGATCATAGCTCTAGAGTTAGGTACTTACACCTACCTATTTTAGATATTGTTGTTTTTCTTTTGCCTATATTATAACGACCGTTGCATCTATTTTGTTTAATAGTTTTTTAATAAAATTTCAAATACAGTTAGCTTTAATTAGTTTTTTTTTTTATAAATTCCGTTTTTTTAATTATGTCTATCATCTAGCATAGTCTATGTATACCTATTACGCCAAAATTCTGTCAATTTCACCGTCAATCTGTAGTTGGTTAGTAAGTTAGTACATTTCTTTAATAAAATTTCAAATACAGTTAGCTTTAATTAGTTTTTTTATAAATTCCGTTTTTTTAAATTATGTCTATCATCTAGCATAGTCTATACCTATTACGCCAAAATTCTGTCAATTTCACCGTCAATCTGTAGTTAGTTAGTAAGTTAGTACATTTCTTTACAATCCAGACAGAATTTACAACCACTTACTGTTTATTCCCGTTGCTTGGCATTTGACAACTGCCAAATATCCCTGTCAGACTGACGCAACGGGTTTAATTCATCAGGAACTGAGCTAATTGTGATTCGGCAGTAAAACGATATATGTGAGTGTCGTCTGTGTTATAGCAGTTCCGTAGATATGAAGCATTTTATTATTTTCCTCCTCAAAGAAACGGCCTCCCGTCTCTACATCCGTAGAAATGTAAATTTTCATACCACACTTATTATATAATAATCAAAATAAAATATAGTCTGTCACTCATAAATACCCTACCTCTAGTTGGTTCGGTTAGGTAGTTCTTAAGATTACTTTCTATAATCATAAGTTATTAGCTCACAAACATAATATATCTTTATAATAGTAGTAGGTAGACCTAGAGATATTAAGTTTGACCAAAAGGTAGTTAAAAATAGCAACCATTTTAAACTCAACTGAAATCAAGTCTAAAATCTTTCAAAAAATGATACACAGTAAAATGTATTTTTTTTACTTGGTGGATTTTATGTGGCGTCAAAGCATGACAAATGTTTATGAAAATCACGAACGATAAAGTGTTTTTAAATTATGTCTCTTGGGGGTCGATAATTGATTCCCAAAAACGGAACCCCATAAAATAAATAAGTAATTTATGCAACGAGCTCGTGTGAAGAAGGAACTTGGCTCGATCCCAGATCTAAATCCGACGATCGTCGCTCTTGACCCCACCTAAGATCTTTTGCAGTGCGTAATTTGAAGAGTTAAGCCACAAATCTTATAGCGGTTCTCGAAAAAACTGTATTATTGAAAAAGGTCTTGGTCTTTTAACGCCTACACATTGTACTACTCTTCAATATGTTTTGACTATTAATTTAAAATTGAAAAAACCTTTATAAAAATATTTTGAATTTTTCATTCCTGCAACAATAGAATCTACGTACACTGAAATACCTAAGGGTGGGATGAATGAAATGCAAAGTGGATGTGCATCTACTAAACGCACCACCAAAAAAATTGCTCCATTGAAAAAGCCTTTGAAAGAATGACTGTAAAAAATCGCTTAGTGAGCTCCATTGTCATCGAATGACGGTGGAAGATTAAAACATTTCCAACGTATAATAACTATCGAAGCCTAAGTGGTTCCGAAGAAATGCCGAAACCGAGGGGAGACCTATTTTCCCGCCGCGAACGAAAACACCTATTCAAGCCTTCAAAGGGTCCAAGATGATCCGGCGGGAGCCGACGAGCACCAACTAGCGGTGCCAGTTTCTTAATGGTATTGTATGAGTGCAAAAATACCGTGCTACTGGTACAATGGTGCGCCGATTATTTGCAAAGGAAAAGATTAATCGTCCGCTGGTCGGCTAGACGCACAAGCGCGCCGCGCGGCTTCCTCCGTCGAAAAATTAATCATTTTAACGCGTCATTGTCGGCTCGCCTCCCACGCGTGAAAACTTCCTCTGCTAATTAAATAAAAATTAGGGGGCCGTTTGACGGATTACGTTCAAATTTTTTCACTCGAAGATTTCACGAATTTTACAACTGCCAACAGATCCGTATTTTTGATTAATAGACGCGTCCGAGAATTTCATTCCACCGGAGAAAGAATTACACAAAGCTTTCAGAAAGTGTGATGTAATCTCGGCCGTCGTTTCCATAAACTTAATGGCGAAGTATCACAGAACTTACATATCGCTGGTATAACAACCTAAGTTGGCATATTTGTTGCTCCCTCAGTCAGCATATTCGCGTGGAATGACCGCCAATTTATGTGAAAAGTTCCACCGGTTAGAGCATGACCTATCTGCGGCAATAAAACTTTTCACTCGTCAAGCTATCGGTGTTTCGAGGAGAAGAATATCTTTAGTAAATATGGCTGGTTAAAGTTTTCTCGCAAACTTTACGGTGGGTGAGAGAGCAATGTGTCAATTCCGCGATTGAAATATGGTGGCGTTGGTGGCGCGACGCCGCGTTTCCGCGACAGACTCCGCCGCGCATACATATCCGTGCACAAAATCGCTCGTATTTCAACATTTCCAACCTGTAAATGCGTTTACCCCGAAAACGTCCACAGCGATTTTGAATCGGTATCTGCACCAAATCGGACACCTTGACAGATAACATGGATGCATGTCACACTATCGGACGTTTACCTGTCCCGTCACCTTGGGCTATCTCGTGTTTGCTCTTTGTGGATAGAATGATGGGCTAGAATTTTTTTGTTGACATTTTATTACTAACATCTTGTTCCCCTGAATCTTAATGTAAAATTACAAATTGGTAATCTTAGTTTATTATAAGTTACCATCGAGTTACCATCACCGGCGGGTGGCGGGTTACCATCCATACTTGGTTGATATACCAACTATACGCACTAAGCGCTTCGCTTCTTCCTTCATAATGCGCACAGCCAAGGAATGGAATGCACTTCCGCCGACGGTGTTCCCTCTTTCCTATAACTTGAGTTCATTCAAAGCGAAAGTCAATAGGCACCTTCTGGGTAAGCTCGCTACATCGTCGACATCTTCTTCACCTCTTAGAGGGAGAATGAAGTCAAGAGCGAACCCATATTAATAAAAAAAAAAAAAAAAAAAAAAAGTTTGGCAGATAAAGCGTGTAAATTTTGCATATTCGCTCGCAAAAAGGTTCTTCAAAATATCGCATTTCCCAGGAGCTGACGCGAGAGCAACTAGGCACAATAAATTATGATGTCATCGATATCGATATAGTACATTAGAGGTGCGCAATGAATGAGGCGATATGTCACAATATATAACTTGTAGGTGGCCGTGCTTGGTTCCGTTACGAAGGGATCAGTAAATGGGCCACTTTGTGGATTGATGTAACGTGTATACTTGTAATTATTGTGATCTATTGAATAGAAGTGCTGAAGTCTGAACAATATAGTCGTTACTTGAATTTGTATTGAATGAAGAAGGATCATTTGTTAAGCAGAAGGTGGCAGGTGAACTTGTAGAGAATATCAGTTAGGTCATTAAGGTTTATTTTTGGGTTTGTAGAGCCGTCAATTTAAGTGAACGACAAGACTATATAATTTGAAATTGTTTCTCAATCTCTTCCCACGGTCCTGAAATGTTTCAGACATGATTTTGACCGTTTTATTAAAAATAATAAAAAAACTAAGGATTGATTTTCTCGAGGAGTCTTGAAATCTGATAAAAAATATTTGTTACACGATCTTAAATTGTCGGATTTGTATTCGGAGTATTGTAGTAACTCATTACATATAAATCTGAATAGGTTTTAGTTGGTATTTAAATATGTTTCTTAATGTAAATTGTTTTAACATAAATAAAGAAATATAAGAAAGAAAGAAAGAAATTTGATCTATTTTTAAGCCTGATAGATTTCAATAAACAGTTATCGCTGTATTTATAAAATCTTTTTTTTTATATAAACCTATTTCATCCCACTGCTGGGCAAATGTCTCCCCCAAACTCCTCCACTGTTCCCTATTGGCGGCTAAGAATTCCCAATCTATTCGAAAACTCGTCAAATCGTCACACTATCTTTTTTGGATAAGGAAATCTATTAAAAATTTTTTTTTTGTTCATAAAAATGTCGGAGTCAAAATACTTTAACGTCCGATGGATTTTTATATATTTGACCTCTATGTAGATACTAGGCTATGTCCCAATCTAGCGTAGGTGGTTTAATCGGTCCACGGTCCATACTCCATAGGGATGGCGAGTCCACTTAGCGGATTGCTATAAGCGGAATGGGGATAATTATCATAGCGTTTCACCGCTCCGGTCTGAACAAATGGTTCACTCGAAGTGGGATGACAGCTTTATATAGGTCGAACCTTTAAAAGACAATATTGTTATATTATTTTTCATTGGGCATATTTTTATTGAAATATAGTAGAGATGTTGCTTCAACCTATTTACAAATTATTGGTGTTAAGATTTTGACTAACTACGAAAAGGTGTTATTTAAGAAGAGTTTTCCATAGGTATGAGTTTATTTATAACATAACACTACAGGGCTTAAAAGTTTCAAGGTAGGGTAATGTTTTTTTACTTTATAATTCATTTATGAGTTGGATGAACACATCTCAGCCTGCCTACATACACTCGTAAATTTCTACATTCCCTTCCCATTTCCGTAGCAGCATTTTCTTTCATTAAACCGGCATTAAGGTCCACTATCACATTCCAAAGACTGGACTATACATACGGCAGATAAATAGACGGAAAGCCTTATCCGGAATTATTTCCTGAATCACAGACTATATGTCCCCCAGACATACGACGAACTTCTACACAACGTTCCTGAATGGAGCGATAAGGGGAGGATATACAATACCACTTAGTTTCCCTGCGAAATATATGTGTAACCCAGTTTTGTTTCGACGCATTTTCATTACGTTGAGATAAACTACGAGTGGAAAGACGCCATATAATTGCTGATGATAATATCCTTGGTATTTTAAAAAGTAGTTATGTGGTTGTTCCCGAACTAATAGAGTTAAAAAGCACGGCGATTAGTTTTCATGTTGGGACTTAGCAGAATTGGATTAAGTATCCAAGCGTAAACGCGGACTCAATATAACATAGGGATACAAGGCATACGCGTAAAAATTTAACACGTTCCATTCCACACGTCGCGTACACGTGAAAATACGATGGGTGTCGTTAGGTAGGCGTCCGCGCGTCGCGTCGCAGGTATGTCGCTGGCGCCGCATGGGCTTCTGCCAGATTAATGGATCATTGCCCCCCCTCACCCCCGCGGATCCCCCTACTCAGATGCGAAACTACTGTTCGACGATGGCACTCCTTCCTCCGCGATATATCACTGAAACTCACTTTACACGTTTTTAACCTTTAATTGGAAGTGAGGTGGGACCGGACGCGCAGAGACGTCGACGTTTTGAATGGCATACTAACGTATCTGGTGTCTCTTCAATTTGCGCGTTGGGGTTAAGTGAAATGAGGTCAATATTTTTTTAAGTTTAAACTCAAGTAGGTTTAGAGGTAGACCTTTCTAAACAAAAATTTACAGCCCATGCTAATTTCGAATTAATTCATCCTCTCTCAAAGCATATAAAGAAGTTGGAAAAAAAATCTCCAAATATCATATAGAAACCAGTCCAAGAATCATGACTAGGTTGCTTAATAATTTCAGAGCGTGAATTAAACGTCAAATCGTTGACCCACTGAGTTCCCGCCTCAACCTTCAATCTGAAGTAGCGAACTCACATTTATGCTCGATAAAACACTTCTGAATGGCTACTCGTAAATCACGAAGACATCGAAAGTTACAGCACTTAAAGTTTAATAATAACTGGCGATGAAAAAAAGACACGGCCTCGGGGAATAAAAAGTAATGTGGCAATAGTGGTGTTCAAAGGGCTAAGTTGGTGAGTGGGTAAGTTTTGAGGGACGTCGTAATGAGTGGAGAATCGATAAATTTGAATGTTCGTCGGCGCCGCGGAGCGACTTGCAACTTTTTTCGGCAGAGCGGGGGAGGGGCGACAGTGCGACGCCACTACTCTAGTAGGCTGGTGCACACTGGATGCTAAGATTTTTCGTGAAAGTTAGAAAAACGAGAGGTGTGTCGAATGTCAAGTAATGTTCGCCCAATAAATACTCGTTTACGGCTTTGTCAAAATTAAATAGGTGTGACTCTGTTGTTGTCAGTGGGCTTGTTTTCCATTTATCCTTTTCATATCCATTAAATAAGAAACTTCGTCACGTTGTCTTATTTGTAAGCCTTCACTATTTAAATACATTTCAAAATAGGTTACACAAAGGTTTTTATTCCTACAAAAAAAATAAGATAGTTAAATAGGTAATGAATTGTTTGAACAAACACATCAAAGACCCCAAACAACAAAGCATTGGCTTGTTCTATGGTAACTAAATAGCCTACTCTAAATGCAAACCTTAAAAAAACGCA
This sequence comes from Pyrausta despicata, assembly GCA_963921415.1. Classification (NCBI taxonomy): domain Eukaryota; kingdom Metazoa; phylum Arthropoda; class Insecta; order Lepidoptera; family Crambidae; genus Pyrausta; species Pyrausta despicata. Next base: position 11,403,100 of record OY992855.1, on the reverse strand, counting down.
TTAACTACACATCCAAATCTAATAAAAACAGGTGTCTATCGAAGCAGACATTGTGCTACCATGAAAAAGCCCTAATTCCCAAGATATCGTTATCACTGCTACTGGAAAGCCAGCTTTACCCAGGGCTGCCTAACACCATTCACGAGATTAGATAGCTGCATCCATTGAGATCGATCTGATACTCTTTATGTAACAGCTTGCATTACATTCATCTTTCTTATAAATATTCTGAAGGTCATTGAACGTATTAATCGGCAGCTTGCTGCTTGAGAAAGTAAACTATGCTCCTTTATAAGAGCGGTATTTTCGGCTAGATAGGAACTTGTACCCAAAGTCCTATGATACTTTTAAGATAACAGTTTTGGAAAAATAACAATACAAACGTCAAACTTGACCTAGTCATTGGGTTATTAATTCCAGTATAGTCAAATCCTCCCTCTAGTGAAGTTAGCTTGGCGAAATCACTTTTCGCTCGACGGAATTTTCCTTTCACGTCGTATATTCCTACTCATAAATGTCAAGGAGTCTTCTCCTTTAGATATCTTGTAGATACAGAATGAATATAACAAAGATATCATAAAACCTATGTTACAACCCTATAAATAAGCAGGTAAAGGCACCAGTAGGCGAGCTTGGAAGTGATAATCTTAAAAGTTAGATTGACATAGTTCTGTCGTATAAAACTGTACCGAAGTTACAATGTCAGATTCTGTAAATATACGTATACTGATTTATTTGAGCTGGCACTATTTCAACTAGTAATTGGGCCAAAATACGTAAATCGGGGACGGGAGAAACTTTTTTATGGGCACCTTAGGGTAGTGTCTTAAAGTTTTATAGGCTAGCGACTGGCATTATTAAAGAAAGTGATAAGTTGGTAGAAGAATATACCTAGTTTGATTTCTTGGGACAAGAATTTGCCACTGTTTACTTTGACCTAAGCTGTTTTTTGGATTTGCTAATAACGCACAGCTGCTCCTGCTTTTTGCTTTTTGTAATAAGAGAGTTTAGCACATTACCTGTGCGAAACAGATTGCCGGTAGAATAATATAATTAATAGAATAATAGAATTAATAAAAAAGGGATTAAATAGGTAATTTTTTGTGAAAACGTGCTTATAGATAGATAATTTAATAGGCTTTAAATTGGCGAAAACAGAACGTAACGTTGACTGGCGATATAAAAGGTGATAGATCGTTTTTCATATTTTAATACTACACTATATGAAGACTCGCACGGTATATACCTTAAATGTAGGTTTTAATGATTCGTTCATATAATTATAAGGGACTGTACCGCAATAAGGAACTTTATCACACCCTCAACAACAGTTTTGCCGAATTTAGAAGACATTATGATGTTGAAGGTATAGTAACAATGTCTCGTTAATTCGTAAAATTCTTCCGAAAAGTAAAAAGTTTTACCTAACAAGATCATACATTCCAGAGCTGGATCGATTTAATTTCAGATAGAACGATTACATCAGCGGACAGCGTAGGTGAAACGGGGGTAAACTTTTGTATATAGAGAAGTCGGAGCAAACTTGGCACTTACAATAAATTACAAGTTCCCTTCAAACAAGAATGGATTAAAACTAGTTCGTGAAGTGCGGCCCTGGAGCGAAGAAACTTTCAATTTTTATGACAAATTCAATTAGGGCCGAGATTTATGCGTCTCTGTCGCACCATAAAACCATTACTCCGGTGTAAGGGAGACGGTAATGGGGCCGCAGCTAAGCCTTTGATTACTAAGTTTCGGTCGTAATTTGTGAATGCATTGTGTTCAGCAACTAAACTAACATTAGCTGTTCTCACTTTTGTAATTTGGATAGTAAATGTATTAGTTTGGAGATTAATGCTTAGGTGGTAAAAGTCATCGGATCGATAATAAGGTGAAAATAAAATTTTGATCATACAACTTAGCAAAATTATGCTTAAAGCTGTAATAAACGGGTTTTGGAACGGACATTGGTACATGGAATGCCGACGGTAGTTTCGGACTAAGAATTATTTGGATCCCAAAAAAATTGTGTTGCACAATATCAAGTTTAATTCGACAAGGTAGCACCGGAAATTCGGAACAATTCGCCAACTGTCTTACGTTTTAAATTCCTTGGAGAGGCGGGCAGCGCTCGCGCCATCCCATTACCGATAGGAATCTAGCGACATCGGTGGACAATAAAATGGTTCCATCATATCTGAAACTTTGCCCCATAATGAAGCGTATGGGGTGGATGCTTTACGACAGCCGACGGGGAATCTTTATTGGTAGCAAACCAATTTAGATAAAAGGAAAGAGCTTTCGCCCTAAAACACCAGAGATAGCAGTCTTAACTATCGCCAAGTTAGCGATAGTTAATCCGGACGGTTCGCAGATAAATCAACAGTGGAAAGCGATAAATTCGCTCTCACGGTAATAGGTGAAAACTATTAGGTCCACGATATTTAGGTGCCGTGCCGAAAAAATATGAGCATCAGCATGGCGCCAGGTTTGATTTGCGAAAATTTATCTGGGTCAATTTATAGAAAGAGTAATGTTGGTAATTTTTAGGGGTGATTAATTAATTTTGTAATTTTATTTTGTAATTACTTCATTGATAATTTAGTACCATTTAATAAAATGGAATCAAAGAAACGGCTATAACCTGATCTTTTAAAAACTTCCTTTAAAGTTATTTCAGGCAGCTGCACTTCATGTATGATTCAAAATTCGCCAACAATTTTTCATACGCATAATTCTCTTCCCACCAACTTAACGTGTCAAGAATAATTTCAAAACCATAAAAGCAGCAAACAAAATGTCTTAAAACTCAATGGGGCGCGCAGGAATAAGGAGGAATCATGAAAATGAACATGTCAAAGTAAGAAGGGGAGACTGAAACTATCCTGGGGAGGAAATTTTATTCCCCATGAAAATATTCGTGCCACGGTGTCGAATTACGGAACCAAATACATTAGTCGATGAACTAATGACATAGAAAAATGATTCGTATTTTATTAACGCTTACCATCTTGGTTTATCTTCTCCACGCCGGACAGTTAATCATTGGATAATTTCATTAAAAAGCTCAAGCCTTCCAAGAGTGGTTAAAATTTAAATACTGCAATAAAACGTCGTAATGCTTATCATTTAATTTATGTTTTATCGATTGTTTATGGGCTTTTAAAATATAAGTATTTTACCAAAGCAGTTGGAGTAAAGATCTTCTTCGTTATTTATTTTTAATTTTTCATTACATCTTTACAGTCTTACTTACATGTTTGGTATTCTTTAGAAGGTGTAAGTAAGCACGACAAGTAAAGAGCCTTTAGAAAACCTGTCATTTTGACAGGATTGTCATTGCCCTTCTCAATTATTCCTACAGATATCGGTGTCGTGGTATCAAGATAAAATCCACTTATAATCTTGCGATACTGCTTCCAATTATACCGTGGCCAATCAGGTAGACCTCTTATTAGTCGTTTTGTTCTATATAAAAGGGGTCTTGATGAGGTGGACGGTTTTATCGAAATAGGGAGCTGCATGTCGGCCGCCATTCCGCAGGCGTCGGTCGCCGTAGACACTCGTCTCTGCGATCTTAGGCTTTTCGCCGAAACTTCGAGAATTCCCGACAATTTTCGAGAGTACTTCTAAAAGTATTTCTTCGAAGCCAGTATAATATGCCAATTGGAGAATATGTAAAGTTAATTATTTTAATAGAAATCTCAAAAAATGCCTCAATATGAAAGTATAATGTACTTCAAAATATTATATTACCTGAGAGATAAGAACTTTCGTTGGCTATACTTATCGTAATTATCTAATAGCCTCGCTCTAATTGTCATTCATTACATAACGATTAGAACTAGAATTATCTACGTCCGTGCTATCGTATGCTAGTAATAAAATAATACTAAAAGGTGTTATTTTAAAAAAAGTAACAAGATGCGACCGCACTGGGGACCTTAAACTGTAACAATCAGTAATAATTGTACTTTGGCAATTTAACCAAGAAAAAGTTAAAAACAGAACACTGCCAAACATCGTCATTCCACGTTTTTCCGCGGAAGAAGCAGCGTAATCCGGCCATCTCGAAAGTGGACTTAGCCAAATCGGCGTCTCCCTTTCTTAGCTTGTTATCTCATATCCTAAAAGTTTAAAACGCAGGAGCCATCGAAACGGGAACTTATTAACTCGATGCGATCGCCCCGGTAGAAACTCCGCGATAAAATGTTACAGAGGCGAACTTTCGACAAAGTGCAAAAAGAAACTGAAGTTTAAAAGGAAGCCCTAAATGCGTTTCTACTTAGCGAGGGTTACGCTCTAAACGCCCAGAATTTAAGAGAATTTTTATCTAATCAGGAAAATACTTCTACTTTTATTTTAAAGATCGTGTAAGGAAAATAAGACGCCAAAAACGGATTTTCCATCGAACCTGTAAAAATCGACCGATTTGAATATTTTGTCTCAAAACTGTCTCAGATTTTATTTGAAATTTTGTTGGTGATCGAATTTTGCAGCGTCAATATCAAGTTAAGTTTTAGAAAAGTGATCAAAACGCATCAAGAATTTATAGATGCGAGCTGGATTTATTATATTTTGTCTGTGCTTTATTGGCGCGTATTCGGAGTGACGTTACAGAGAGCGATTCAAAAGTTTACAGAATCGCTACGTTTTCAGGTTCCCTGCTCGTAACAACTTTGGACTTGCGAAATATGGCGTTCTTTTTATTGTAGCTCAGGTATGTGTTCTTGTTTTATGCTTAAAATTTTTATGTCGAATCTCATGTTCTCTCATCTCATGTGATCTTACACATCCTATGCCGAGACATGCACCGGTGCAGGATAAACATTGATATTTCAATTGTTTTTGTGATGTGGCAGTGAACGGGTTAAACTTAAATTGAGCGAATTATGCATGATTGTAAAATATTCAGATTAACTTTAATTTTCAAAGGAAAATATTTAATTCCACAGATATCTTTTTTTATATACAACAACATCACATACATTGATCTCCGTGGTAAGTAGCTTAAGCACTTGTGTTACAAATAACAGATTTAACAGTATTACAAATAAATTTAAATAAATACATATAACACCCAGACCGACAAACAGACATGTTCATGCACACAATTATTTGTACAGTGGGGGGCTAGAATCCGCGACCACTTGGTTAATAGTCAACTTCTTGACCATTACACCGAAGTGGTCGTCGTTCGATCAAATGATAAAAGGAAAGTTAACCTGGATATTATTACATGCTGTTAAAATTCAAAGACAAAGCGTTTCCTTGCGGAAATCTAAATTGCAGGTGCTTAGCGTTTTCCGTGGTAGACGATAATTTGCGTAGTACGTAGTGACCATCGGGCAATCCGCCATCGGACAAATTGACTTTGAGCTTACAGAGATGCACTGAATCTAGATATGGCACGTGTTAAATCTACACATGAGCTCACTTCGCCTTTCACATAATATGTAAGTAATAATAATAATATTTAAGTAAATAAGTATTTTCTGTGACTAGTTATTTGAAAATCATCGTGCTTTGCATTAGCATTAGCAATCCTGCTTTATTGCACAGATAAACGGAATGCTTTGTCGAACAATATTTTTTATGTTTATAAAAAAATACCTACGGTCAATTAAGTACTACAAAATGGAGGGAGTCAAAGTTTTTAACACGTTCAGCGCCATGTGTATATGCCATTTTACTCCCAAGTGCAACTCTCACAGGCCAGTGTATATCACATACACCGTCAGTAGTCAGTTTCAAGGGCCGGTATATCGGTGAAAATACATCGGCCCCTACATTTTGTATGGTTAATTTGTAGCTCACAAATCGTTTGGTGTATCTGGTGTATAGAAATGTGGTATAGTTTAGGAGTTATGGTCTTTTTTTTTCAAATGAAACAATTTAAATGTGAACTTTCATGTAATGCTTTATTAATCTTGTTTTTGGTTTCCCTTTTTTAATTATATATATTATATATTTTGGAACATATTATTATTATATTTTTATGGAGACCCATGAATGTAGGAAAAAGAGTATGTATCATATCTTATACACTTGGCCTCGAAGACCGTTTTTTCCCAGAAATCGGTCTCAGGGTCAGTGTATATTATATAATGCACCTGAAAAAGCGGTTAGGAGAATCAAATTCATTTAGTATTTTAGGACCACGAGAAGAGTTTTATGCAAAAAAAGCTGTTTCCACAACATTTGCTTCGAAGGGGCCTTGGTGCTTAGCGTATTAAATAATCCGCCGTTTGCTGCGTAAAGGAAACTGAAGTCAAAATGAATAAGTACCTGATGGCATTTCTATTCATACTCAGATCTGGGGAAGATGGAAATTAGAGATTCTCCTGGCTAGGCTTGCCAACTTTGGTACTAGATTTTCAGGGATTATCGGGACCAAATTCAGGACACGTTTGAGGAAATTGTAGGCGCTACATTTTACAAATTAGTTTTTAGATTAAATTAAGATGATATACTTAGGCTATATATACGACTTTTTACTTTATATCTGTTTTAACTAGGATTAATGAATAGTTTAGTGATACGCCTGAATTACAGATAAGATATTTTTTTGACAGTGTGATAACTATTACCAAGGGCAGACTTACCTAGCAAAAATAATACATAAACGTTTGCAAGTTTAAAGTTTTGGCTTGTTTGTTTTAAAATTTATGGTCAGCATTTTGTATAGTGAAAGTATGTTCACCCTATCGGGCCGGTTGCATTGCAAGTTGCATGAGCATGCATTACTAACGACGGGTCATGCTAATTGTGGAAATTATCCGCATTCGCCAGCCATTTTATATAAAAACCGTTGATACCTTCGGAGCCCCTGAATTATTCAGGTTGACCGAGCTGCGGCTTGAAGAATAGCGGGTAAATACTTTGAACTAGTGTTTCTGTTGTAGGGTAGGTCGTCTAGCATTGCAGTTTGCTAATTAATTTTACGGGATAGGCGAGGCACTTTTCAGACAAGGGACAGACGCTGGTAAATAAAAAGGCGATGGCCTACTGTTTCATTTTGGAGCTAGAGTCACACAAAGTCTTCGTTTTTCCATAATTTAGACGAATATCATCCTGTTGCTAGCAAGGTCAAGCTAGCATGAGTACCTATGACAGGAATGACAAGAGCTGAAAATACGCACATCTTTACATAAAAGGCCTCCCGTGTCCTAAAAACCTGACATTGGCTTGTAGAGTTGTCCTTATACAAACAGCTAGTCAGTAGTGTTTAGCAGACGAAGATATACTGGTGCACTTTATCGTTAGATACACGTTTAAAAAGTTACAAGACCGGTCATAAAATAGTTTGAGAAGGCGTCATAGAGATCGCCTTATGTAATTCTTTACCTAGTCCTACATAAATTAGCGAAAACGATTAAATTATAATAATTTTTAGTAAACGCGCATATAATGCTAAACTTTCGACCTTGGTGAATAGATTTTTTCATGCTTTTATGTCTCTACCAACATATAAAACTAACTGATTAATGAGATTCCTATGCCTGACCATCGACCTTACTTAGATATCTGTATTCATAATCATTGATCGATAGATGTTAAAGGTCAAGAACTCAAGACTACGTGGTGTTAGAATCTTTTTACAACCTATCAGAGTTGTCAAAATTTGATGAGAATGGTCACGGAATGAGTAGATGAAGATTAGAAGTTATGTTGGAGAAGAAACAGGTACATTGAAATTATTTTTTGGCGCAACTGATCCAGAGTTAGGAAGCTAAAGGGAAGCGCTTCCTACCGACCGGGTGTTATGGTCGGGGACCAAGGTCCGATAGACATCATCTTGATTTGTCTATCTATATTATTCTGAATCGAAATCTTATATACCGCGGTTCATGTGCGGTACTAGGCCGGTATCATTTGGCCGGTACTAGGCTAACAGCGCCATCTAGCCTTATGGAGCCGTATCAGCTCTCGCTGTTGTGCTTGCCGTTAGGCACGCACTTGTGATGGCGAATGGTAGAGGTCGCCACAATTTGATTTAACCATCTTATAAACACATATATTTGTCTGATCCATACAGGGTATGCTTTTGTGATTTTTTTTAGAATAAAGAACCAGAACGTTTAGCTGCATTTCACCCAAAAATTGTAACTTTTGGTGCTGCTGACGATGCATAATATACATATGTCTAGTATTTTCTTAAAAAAAAATTTACTGCACTTTATGACGTTTTCATACTTCTCTTTTTATAGTTGCCAATAATAAGATGATTTTCACATACTAGTATACCAAGCACCCCACGCTTTTTACTCTACTGTAATATAAATTCCGTGTACTCAGAAATTATTTTCTCTCTTTTAGTTAGCAATAAAAGCGTGTTTTTTTAGTTTTTTAAAACTATTTTTTTATTTTTATTTTTTTAGTTAGCAATAAGTAAAAGTGTGTTTTTTAGTTTTTTAAACTATTATTTATTTCTATTTTTTTTTAGTTAATAAGAGTAATGTAAAACTATTATCAAATTATTGCATTGTCATCGGTACATAATACGTGTGCAATGTTTCAAATTTATCCGAATTCTGGAAGGTGGTGAAAATTGAGCTCAAAAATTCCTTTACATAGGTACATACATACACCCCGATCTAATAAAAGCGTGTTAAAAACGACTAATTTCGAATTCCATTTCTTACCCGTTCATCTCCAATAGCGACAAACGCGACAAGTGCGAAGCGACGCGACATTATCTAATATATCAAACTATAAATATAACAAACATACTGTTTATGATAGTGTGTTAGGTGACGAAGCGTGATTGACATTGAAACAAGTATTGGTAACATTGCGTCGCATCACTCACGTAGCACAACGCCATAGCCTACAGAAAGCTCGCCAGAACGACTTCAAAGGAGTTCGTTGCTCGTCAAACGGGATTCTTCCACAGAAAAACGCTCAATGATTGCACTTTTATATCGAAATTAATTTGATCTCGGCAACCGAGAGAAGCCAGAAATGAGAAAAGCAACACGAACGACCTTGACTCGGTCGAGCAGAGCCACGTGTAAAAACCGTGCAAACGTCTAAATAAAACGGAAACTAAGTCTTAGGATGGTGTACGGTGAGTTGTAATTACAGAACGTGTTTAGGTTACAATCTGGTGCTGAGCGTTTTGGCATTTCTGCAGTAATTACCTGCCTACAAACAAATTAAGCTTGCTGCTTCTATTTCATTCGTCAAACGTCAATTATGAGCCCAGTCCATAAAACAATAGACCGACTTAAGTTCTTATCGTGAAATATTCTTAATTTTTTCTAGCGCATAAACTTAAAATCCTTGGGCAGATCATGCCTGGTGGTAAATAATCAAAAATTGACAAGAATCTAAAAGTACGTGAACACGTTCAAACGAAAATAAACATTTTTTCCTCATTTTATTCGTACCTAGTCGAATGCACGTGTCTCGATATCTGAGCCAGTATTTTTAAGAAAAAAAGTAAACAAACATGTCTGCTGCGAATACTATCAGAATGACGATACATTGTTGATATTTTGTCGTTAGATAGATTCAAACTGGCAAATAATAAAAACATAATCCCTAAATTATTTTTTAATAGTTTTTTTTTGTATTTTGCGTCTGGAAATTATTTAAAAAAGGAACCTTCGCAGATGAGGTCAATGGCCTGCAGATTAACCTAATGCGGCAAGGTTGAGGTGACATTGCACCAAGCGGTGCGCGGGCGGCGAATGCACTGACGCGTCAGCGCGTAGTGATGACCTCGAAGCGTTTGCCGATATCGATATCTCAAAACTTGGTCTTTTCCATTGATATGTCCGCTTATCTTATCAAAAGGAACGTGAATCTATAAAACGGCTCGTGTGACGGCGATAGTTAGTTCCATAAATTGTGAATATATATTATGTCTAAGGCCGATTTTGTTATATGATGATTTGATTTTACAGAAATATGAATAAAAATAAAAAGCTATGTAGACTGTAAGAAGTGCAATATCAGGTACATAAAAGTGACCTATTTCTTATTTCGAGCTTGACACTATTGAAAACATTTATTGCTCTAGTAACATTGGCGTTTTAGGATGACTTTATATGGCAATTTGGCTTAGGTTTTTAATTGCCAAAAAGATACTCATAAAACAATTTCATAGTTGACTCCTACTAAGGATAACAGAAGTGTAGCATGGATCATGTAAATTGGTCCCATCAAGTTTATCAGCCTATATGTGTCCCGCTGCTGGGCATAGGTCTCACCTTAAGTACTAGATAGTACCTACCAGCCATACTCCACCACGCGGACTCTGTTTAGCAAAAGACCTGCTTGTGAATTTGTAACACAAAGAGAGCAAATAAATGAAATTGAAGTAAATTACTTATATCGATAAGTTGTTCGAACAACACTGCGCCCTCGCAGCGAGCGTGCGCTCATCGCCCAACTAGAGTGCATAGAGGCGTCATAAAAACGTAATGCCTGTTACAAGGCTATAAATTTCCACGGTCGTAACTAGCCGCGTTTATTACGCTACTTTTGGGCAATGTCAAGTGCATTTTTTAAACTCCGGCCTGGAGTCAAGGTCACGGTTTGTCACGTGTGGGCACACGTGATATCGTCTTGTTTGCATTATTACGCTCGTTTGCACTTGCCATTTACCTACTTACTTGAAACGTAACGTGCTGGAGTCGATAGTCATGATAAGTGTAACGATGACTCGCGACGCACATGGGTAGTAGACAGACACATTTTACTTTATTCAACAAGTTTTATTTAAACTACAATGCGATGAGTGGAGTCAATTTACAATAACACCTAGCTTAGTTTATATGCTGACATTGCAGAAAAGAGAGCAATAAGAAATATTTCAACTACAAGTTGATAACAGTGAAATATTAACAAAATAATAATTGCAGCTATTGAGCGATATTTTCGATAGTAAAATAAGTTTCAAGTAAGTATTTAAAATGTTTGCAGTTCTTTATAGAACTTAAATTCTGCACAGTGGCACCTCGACAATCTGATTTTTAAAATATTTCACATGGCGTCGATGGCACTCATAAATGTGTAAGTAGGTATCCCACAGTAAAATATGAGCGAAAAAATTCAAACCTCTGTTGAAGACATAAAAAAGAATCCGAGCATCAAGTTCGTAACTTATCGGAAAACTTGATTGATAGTGCCTATAAAATGTGCCCATAATCACATTTTCATTCAAAACGACACAAAAAAACGAAAGAAAACGTCATTATGTTAATATATATTTTATTACAGTAAACTTTACGACTTGCTGCGGATAAGTTACGCTGCCAAGCGGTTAAATGACGGAAGGCGCGTTAAGAGAAAGAGTGAGAAATCAACATAAAAATTTAGAGCTCCACAATGCGAAAAACCCGGTGGTTGGATCACTGTGCGATTGGAGGAATCCAGTAAGCGCTAAAGGATCTCTTTTATAGCTCCCAGCTGCATAATGTGGGCATCTAATGTCTTTAGGAATTTGGCAGGTATATGAATATAGCAGACGAAGTGGCTTAGTCATTGAAGTTATAAATGTAGCGAATAGTTGACAGCGCTTATAAAATTGCATGAAAATTTTCCTTGTTCAAAGTACATATTTTGATGGATATTAATTAACAATTAGTTGCTTACTTGTCATGATATTATAACTTACATTGGTTGTACAACTTGTGTACAAAAAATTGTATTATCGCTGTCGATTGAAAATCGTAAACGAGTTTATTTAAATTTTATTATTAGACACATGTTTAATACACATATTAAAACAATTACTTGAGAATGATAATTATATACACGCATCAATATAATACAAGCATAAAAACACAATGAAACTAATTTTAGAATACCAGGGTCAATTTTTTGTCGCAGATTCCTTCCTAGTTCGAAGGGCTTTAATTTTGCATGAGTTATGTAACGGTTATTTATTAGTAGTAATATATTCTTATGTACCATTCTATAAGCCCTTTAACCACTGGGCAGCCTTGGCAAGTTTTTAAACTACCTCTGCTATATTTCCGCGTAATATTCAATTCTACGTTATGGTTTTTAGGGATTGTGAAGGTTGTTCAGTCTTGGTTTTTTTGTTGAATTAAACCTTGATGATTAAATTATTACCTTTGCGTTTTTATTGGATTTCTAAGCTTAATATGTCATCTAAATTATTAAATATCCAAACTGTTTAAGTATAAAATTTTAACTAACAAAACGTTATGCTTTTGTTTTACTCTGACTAAAATTGTTTACGAATAATAAATTGTCAAAAATCATAAGCACGTTTTTGAAACTTCTGAAACTAACAAACCAACGTTTATACTATTATACCATTATATTTCCTTTAATACGGAAAATACTGGCCACACACCATTAACAAGTTAGGTAAAAAAAGTCAGGAACCTTACCAGAAGCTGGCTTATTTTACAGATCATTAAGATGAGCGATTTAATCCGATTCCAATAACGTCCGCCCTATTATTCCGAGCTCCGTAAAATGGATATAATTTTTAGCTCCATACTTTTTACCGGACCACGTTGGGCAAATTGAATTTTTCCCTATGCCTCGCCGGAGTAATTCGACTAATGCAGTTAGTGCGATGCATGCCCCCGTACGGTTTAACCGTCTTTCGCAGCCAGTGAATTTCTATCCTCATTTGGTGGGATTAAAACTAGTGGAAATGATTCACGTTTCAATATGTGGAGGCGAATTGAATCAGCTGTGGAAAGAGCTAAATCGACTTAAAGTAACAATAAAGTTCTTCCTGATGGTTTCAGTTAAACACATTGGCTAACGGCTGATCTCAATATTTTTTTTACTCTTGACTAAAAGATATAACGCTATCCGTTTCATACAAACGGCTGTAACCGCAGATAGCTTGTGTTTATTAAACTGACAGTTATATAACTTTACAGTCAAAGGTAGATAGAATATTGGCCGTAAATAGGTACGTTTGTTACTACGAAAGTAAGTAAGTCACCTACAGGTATAATTGTCTGAGACTGAAGGAAATAAACGGGCTTGGAACTAGTTAATATAATATAAGTATTATAACAAGTAGGACAAACATACAGCTATAATGACCATTGTACATAAAAGATAACCCTGGATGACGTAGAAATGAAATAGTTAAAGTACACCCAAGAATGACTTCTAGGAATGACGTAGAGTGATGTGCGAGAAAAACGTAACTAATTAATAGGAAAATATTTTTTTGCCATTTTTTTTCATGTAATGAATCGTACGTTTAAGAACGTAAAGTGAATGCAAAGAGTTGGGATGAAACATTTCGACCTTATAACTCAAAATTTTTATAAAAAAAGAAGAGTTCAAGCGTTTGTTTTCAATAAACGAGTAGTAAAAATAGCCACTGTTAAAAATTAAACAGCCCTGTTCAAGATACAGCGATAATTACTTCTTTATCTAATGACTTTAATTAAGTCATCACTTAGGAGTATTTCTCATCACGAACAATTAGTGTTTAAAATTAGGAATGGAAAATTATAAAAGTCATTGAAAAGTGTTACTGATTGCTACTATTTAACAAAGATAATAATCTCATTATTTGTTTCAAATTTTAACCACAGCAGCGTTAAGCCTTTGGTCATGTTAAATGCAGGAACATACCAAAAAGTATTGTGTTCACGTATGATTATAAAATCTGTTTTATGCAAATAAATAATTTCCATTTAAAGTTTAAACAAATGTAGCCGTTAGGTAATGATTTTTTCGATCGGTGAACTATGTACAACAAGAGTAAAATTTTATTTGAACCTTAAAATTTTATATTCGATTCTTGCTTACGTCATTTGAAAATCTGACTTGCGTTTTCAAATCAAAATTACACCCTGGCAGATTATTGTAGAACCGCCCAAGGTTACAAAAAATAATTAATGTAGAGTTGCCCCGTCAAAAAATGCTTCAAGTACCGAGCTCACAATTGAGTTATTATCGCGTGTTGTATAGTCCAACAACTTACAGACAGACATAATCATTGTTAATAACAGTGTGGTAATATCAGCTATCTACGGTATCAGCTGGACGATTCCATTATGGGGGAACACCTGACACGTCCCACGGTGTAAGGGTCTCATTAAAAGCGTTTTTACCGTCCCCAAGTGTAAGTAAACGTTTTATTTAACTCGCGGTTTAATTATTTAGTTTGGTTATAATTTACCCTTTCTTTCGGTAAGTTTCAGTAGAAAGAGTTCGGGGAAAACCTTTGTCCAGTCTTGGAATTATACCAGTGATAATAATTGTTAAGCCGATATCGATAGTTAACCTCTAAAATGTTTGGAATTGATAACGCTATTGATGTCAATATTGACCCACATCGTAGTATTTATCCCTACATGTAGAGTCAAGCATGCATCGCAACCTTGACAATTTAATGTCCGCTTTTACATGTTTATTCATTGTTTCAATAAAGATAAAGTGAAACAGGCCTCACGTGAAATTAACTCATCAACTATCGCATCGCAAAGCTCTGAAAGTATGATTTTCTCGTTTCATGGTGAACCTACTAATGTACTTACTCGTATCGGTAGTTCCAAAAGTTTTTTCGGTGAAGTATGAGAATACGAATCTCGTTTGGAAAAAGACATTGTATTTTTTTTTATAACCATTTACGATTTGTTTTCTAATCATATACGAGCATCCAAAAAACAATTGTCCAAAAAATGGAACCACGTTAAAAGGCTAAATCTATTAAATATATTCACGAATTGCCCAACAATGTTCTACCTACACATTTGTCGTTAGACCACATTTAAAAGAAAAATGTTGTTACATCACCAAATTAGAAGAGCACTTTGGTGAATCAACCCATGCATCAATCTGATGTGATCGTAATTACCTGAAACAAAAGAGTTATAGGTTAGTTAAATTAAAATAAGAGTAGGTAATAAATTTGAAACAGAGTTTATTCTCCGATTGTCGGACCAAAATGGACCTGCCGTTTTCTTTGGACATGAGCCAGCAACGAGTGCAGACGTTTGGTGAAATTTGCATAAAACTTACTCCCAAACGCATTTGATGAATAAAACACCGTCATGGGGTTTTCGAGACTTTTTTTACTGTTGAAATTTATCGGTCCAATGTTATATATAGATCAGGAACCCGTTGAAACCGCGCCAGCGTCTGCCAAGTTGGGAAACTATAACTGCTACCCGGAGGCACGAAATGTGGTCGGTGAAACTTTTGTCTTTGGCCGATTACTTTCGATTTTGAACGGCAGTTGACTAACAAATGGGCATTTTTGAACAAAATGATAACATTAATATGTATTTATGAAGAATAGTCAAAGCCGTTTAAAAAAAAAAGCTTTTTTATCCGTTACAAAAGCATTTCAATAAGTGTACGATTTTAGGCTTCGCAGAAAATATATTGTGTCGCCTTGCTGGTAAATAGGACAATTTTTAAGCTTCGCCTTATCACCCTTAATCGCCAGTAAACTTTCAGTACAGGTTGGTCAGACTAAAGTTATCATCATTTCTAAATAAATCAAAACAACAGCGTGCAAGTATGTAAAAATATGACATCTATCACAATCAGAGCTGTAAAAGTAACGAGAAAAATCGAACCCGTATGTATTCATTACTTTTAAACTCGGTACTCGTACTATCGTCACGGTAATATTACCGTATCGTATCGTTACTCGGTACTTTTAATACCTCATGACTCAGGTTCAAGTTTCGTATCAAATCGCGTTGTTTAAGTGTTTTGCAAATTTAAAACAAGTGATTATTCGTCATAATTGTAGCTTTTAGGGCCAAGCTCTTTGACTTTCCGAAAAATATACTGAGTACGTTTAAATCAACTTATTTGAATCACAAAGCATTATGCATCAGTAGCGAAATCGTACGATTTGTTAAACTTTCAAACGCACAAAAGCACATGATCAGCCAAAACGTATCAAAAAACCGTATCCCTATCAACTTACAACAACTTTAATTGTGCGTACCTAACCATTTTGTATCCAAAGTTAGTATGTAACGAAAGATGCGAGTAACGACTTAGATTCGTGAGTAGGTAACGAGTCGGTACTCGGTACTCGCGGCGGTACCCGTTACTCAGTACCGAATACATACGGTTTGCTACAGCTCTAATCACAATGACATCGCTATCGACAGCGAAGGGCCGTACTTATGGCGTGCACGACAGACTGGCAGAATAATTATGTGCATTATACATGTAGATAGGATTCCACGCGGAAGTCATTATCGTTTTGTGGCCTTCGCAAGGCCGAGGTATCGCGGTGACTTATTTCCCGATGATGTAATAACTCGATAGCTGGTACAGATTAGTGAACTTTGGGATCTGGATTAAGTATAGGTAATGTGATGCAAGGAGAAAACTAGTTTCGTGACAAACTGCTAGACAAGAGAGCACTGATTCTATTTCCACTGTTACCGCCAGTAGGGCACATATGCGCCAATAATTGTGGCTAAATGACATTGTGTCAGTATGCCGCAAGTGTACCCTGGACTTTATGTTTTCTGCATGTGCTAAATTGTCTGAATATATGACATGTTAGAACCATGTCGAAATTACCATTAAGTGTATACTTAAATAGCTATCAATTAAGCTAATTAGTAACAAAATAGATAGTATAAAACGTTACGTTTATGTGCAGGATTAGCTACTTTAAGGGGAAACTAGGGCTTTATCGAGATAAAAGGGAAGAAAGGATACAAAAAACCCGAGTTCAGATGACAACAACTGTTTAATAACAAGTCAATACTAAAAACAAAATATATTAAAAAATTATAAATAAGGCTTTGGCAAATATTGGCAAAATAAAGTTTTACGATCCTACGGGCATTCGACTCTACGCGCTTTCGACGGTACGGGGTAGCCAAAAAATATTTCGACATTATGTCCTTCGCGTCAAAGGCCTTCGCCTCTACGTAGGTAACCCGTCCTCGGTAAACGTCATTTGACGTGTGTAGAGTAAGGTCAATCTGAGACGTAAAGATTTAAACCCATCAAAATATTCCAGTGCCCAATTACATATTTAGCAAAAAGTAGTGACTTCAACTTTAATACGCTAGCGCTCAACTCCCAAACAGAACAATGTCTAGTTTATTACGCCGCGATCGCACCGCGGCACCGCTGAAAAAGCGCGAAGCTTCCACGGCAAGGCCGCGTAGCACGTGGCTAGGCGCCTGTTGCTACGGCGCCCCGCCCCCCGCGGCGCGACGTTGCCGCTCCGACCCGCTGGCAAAATGATTTGGCTGTAACTTAGACTAATCGAAGTGCGTAATTGTGAGACGGTAGAGCTAGCCCTCTCCGTGGCATGCGTGGAGATTTTGTATTCGGAACTCGATCCGATGTTTAGTTGTTTTTTCTGGTTTGGGAGTTGCTGGTTTTATAACTGGCCAGTGTTGATATCGATATCCTACTACTATTATAAAGGCGAAAGTTTGTAAGTATGGATGTATGGATGTATGGATGTATGGATGTTTGTTACTCTTTCACGTAAAAACTACTGAATGGATTTGAATGAAACTTTACCACAATATAGCTTATACATCAGAATAACATATAGGCTACAATTCATAAAGAATTTTTAAGATAAAGGCTTTCCACGCGGACGAAGTCGCGGGCGGCCACTAGTTTTACATAAAAATAAAAATGTTTTGAATGGCAATTTTTTTTAAGTATTAGTTTTAAGTGTGAGTTAGTAAAAGAGCGTTCACCTCGCAAGCAAATTGAATCTGAATATTTTTCACTTGAGGTCATTGACGACTGTCTACTTGTGCAAATAAAAGGAAACCCTATTAAAGCAATGGAACCACGTTCAAAAGAAATTGCTTTTGATTGGACCTTACCAAGTTTTGTTTCATGCCAGATTTAGCGAGCATGTAAATAGTTAAACCGAAACGATCGCCCCTTGCCACCTTACTTTGTTTAATTACCGAAACATTTAATAAACATCATGACAGATTAAGGAGTGGGTATTTAAATTCTACCAACAAAAAATGCGAAATTAATAAGCCAATTTATAATCAGATCGATCGATAGTTAGGTATCTAGGAATCGAAAGTCGATAAAGGTAGCACTTGCAATATGAGGAAAATATTACATCATCGTGTAAGATTTAAAAGTCGGTCAAGAACGCGTTAAATGGGCACGTCACGGTTCCCTTCTACTGGACAAAATTCTAGATTTAAAATTAAATATATGCCAAAATCAGTCTTATTACAAATATAAAAATACTCGAAATCGTTGAACTTACGAGTATTAATTCTTTATGAAATTGATTGTTAATGTTAAAAACCAGAAACATTCTTGGGTTTTATCCGAGGGACTCAAATCTGTAAATCAACACAAGTCTAATATGTTAAATGTAGTTAAACAACGTTAAAGACCTAACTAAAAATATGGAGGAGGTAATTTAGATTTAAGTTATTAGTTTTTACGTACTTTGTCCTCTTAATATTTTGAAAACTGTCAACCCAAATTACAAGTAAGAGGTACAAATATCGAACATAAAAGTATTTACTTTCGTAAAGTATTTGCTTCATTGCAATAAACGGATGAGATGTTATAAAGTGAAAACAAAACGGTGCGTGTTGGAAATGACATAATTACTCTAATGGTCTATATGAAATATCGTGACGTGGAGAGCCGTCATGTCAAAGGTTTTGCTAAAAATAAAAACACAGTCGGCGCAAAAAATATTGAACAGCTCTGTTACACAAAATTGGCACCTAATAAAGTCGGTGAAAATGGGAAAAGTGTAACACAATCGTGGTGTTGACTGTACGCCTCGGGCAGTGTTTATAAACATGCCGTGACGTAAGCCATTATAAATACCCTTCAAACGCCATTTCTTGTCGCAGCCGTTCGACTGTTAATGATTACTGATGAAAAAAAATTATTTCCACGCTTGGAAATTTCTATCTCCGTCGAGAGGTCAAAATACTTGAACGCAAGTGCACTTTGTACCAACATTGGAGAGGAAAACAATGAATAAACTATCATAAGTACAAACTTAAAAGGATAATAATTTATTGATGCCAATAGTGTGGAAATTCTAGATAAAACTTTTCGGAGGCCAGCTCGTCACGGTGAACACTGCGGTGTCTTATGCACTTGTGATACAGAGGATTTTGCAACCAAATTGGGTAGCCTGATGTGCTAGTCACTGTACATTCTTCCCTTACAGTTTGTTCATGTACGCACTTTTGTGCGAGTATTGAAAAAAAAAAACTTTTACTTAGTGCTTCGGATCTTCTTATAGTTAAAGTGCCAAATCATTGCAGAAAATTCTTAAGTATTCATTTAAATTAATTTAGCCGACGGTTCTTAGTTGGGGCTGAAATCTTAAACGCTTTTACACGATAGTCGTTTGAGGAGCATATTTTTAGCCTATTAAGCTCTGGTAAATAAAAAGTCATTCGTTTTTGTTTAAGCACAAGAGCTGTGAATTTAATCATCAATAAAAAATATATAAAAATTACAATTAAAGTCATTTACCTGTGAAGCGAGTCTGCAGACTTTTAGAGTGCGTGCCCACAGAAGTAGCTAATTCGATCTTAAAGGTGTCAATATTTTCCATCTGAGAGCGGTGAATGACAACCGGTGACCACCAGAAAAAAGTGTTTCGTCCCATTTGGGCATCAAAATTATTAACAGATATTTATTTAATCTCATTAAAGTACACGACAGTTTGCTAATAATTGTTCAAATGGATTGGATTACGATATTTACGTGATAAATGATGATGCGACTATAAAATTAAACAACTTAAAGTGGAGCAGACCTCTAGTTTTGTTAAGGTGCAGACAACAGCACAGTAACCTTATGACAAGAGCTTAAAATACTTCTATCTATAATCTTGATATAACTTTTCAACTTACTTATTATTATTTATATAACGCCGGTGACGCGGCGACGATCCTGCTAATAGGCTTCTTTCCACTATGAAAGAAATATTCAAAAACTGATTTTCTCTAAAATAATTCATAATTTCAGATGCCTTTACACTAATATTTTTCTGCAGTTCGTGTTATTTTGATTTTTAATTGGAATTCAAATGATAATTAGTCACTCAGTCGGCATTGCACGCGGTGACGTCAAAGTGTGTTATTCCCATACAAGCTCTATGAAGAAAAGCGTTTTGACAGTTGATAAAAAGTACGTCAACGATTGGTGGTGTCAACTACCGTATTGTAATAATGTTACTTACCTACCCAATTTTACTTAGTTTTAAGCAGTTTTAAGCAGTTTTAAGATTCAACGTAAGTGACATGAATTTGACTTAATGGAAATAAAGATTCTTTAAACCGATATGCTGTCGTGTGTATGTACTTACATCTTCATTTGGCAATGAAGGTGTCACTTCAAATGATGATTTCTGTATTGATCAGTTAGTGAGCATTAGCGAACTATCACCCGAATGGTATAAGTACAGATAGATATCAAAAATTTTTGTGTTGATCGTCGTTGCTCACGCGATATCAACATCATCCAATGACGCAGGTCACCGATAAACCGGTCAATCACAGAATATAAATGTGTTAAGTGTTTGAATTGTTGTGTGTGTACTTTGAATTATGTACTTGTAATAAACTCTCCACATAACTGAGATAAAATGTTAAGATATAATATTTACAATATCGAAAATATTTATTTCCTATTTAAATTTGTGTAATTAGTTCTTAGATAAAAGAGTAAGTTGATATTTAGGAAAATGTGAACGAGAAACTAAATAATGAATGAAATTCACTTGCGTAAAAATAAAACTATTTCCAAATAGGCAATTTACGTTTCATTTAATTTAATATGAAAATGTATGCCTACTTTCAAATCTTTCAATTGCTTTCGATCCGAACGATTGTTTTACCTGATTATAATTCGGAGAAAATTATTCCGACATTTTTTGGTCTAACATACGGTCTGAATCAGTATTTAATTTCACCTTCGCATCCTACTCGTATAATCAAATATGAAAGTGACATGTTTTTCACTTGTTTATTTACAAGATTTCCCCACGTGCTGACTTCATATATAAGTATGTATTCATATTGTAAGTAAAGTAAGAGACCTTACCTAACCAAAACAAGCTAAGTAGGTACCTATCCTACATCACGATTTAAGACACTGCACCCACACAAAACTTTTTGTTTCGTGCCCATCAAGCTTCTGGGTATTTCTATAGATTACCAATAAAAAAGTTAGCGAGTTTCCAATGCGTATACCGCATAAGTGGAGCGTCGCACTGTCACCCGTCGCCATGGTAACGGAGGCGCGGCGCCTGCCAGCCGCCCACGCCGTATTACCCTATTTTGGTAAACTAGGAAAGTAAGGTGTAATCGCTGACAATCACATTAGGTACTTGTTCAAAATATCAAGTTAACGCTTTCGGACGTCCATAACTGCACCAAGTTTAAAAAAAAGTATTTTTTCGTGATTACCAGCTAATCTGTTGCTAGTGCAATTTGTCACGATAGTAATCACATGCATCCGAACACATAGAACGAAACAAAATATTAGATGTGATCAACAATCAGAATTCTCATTTCCCACGCTTCATGTTTCCGGTTTTCCACATTTTCTGCATTAAAATAATTCCAATCGGTCGCCATTCCGCCGAATAAGTGAAAAGGGATTTATTATTACAATAAGGGTTTGTGCCATTTAAAAATTGATTTCATATTTAAAGTAAATTTAAACATATTTGAAGCCAAGGAAGAGGGAGCGGGGCATTAGGAAACTAACCAGATTACAGATATTGTACTATGCATGCGTTGAACTAACTTACCTAATTCATACACACCAAATGTCACAAAACTTTAGTTTGTATATAGATTAATGACTTTCACTTTGTACCTATCTAACAACAGTAGAAATATAATGTAGCGTGTACAAATTTACCCTTTCGGTAGGTAAACGATAGCAAGCAACGGACAAAATACTAGTAACCTCAATATCGCTTCTGCTGAGAAGGTCCATACGCAGTATTTAATAAGCCAAGTGTGTGACATCCGGGTACGCACCAAAGTGATCGACATAGCCCTAAAAGTGTCCAGATTAAAGTGGAGATGGGCTGGCCATATGGCTCGCAGATGGCAGGTGGCCCCTTAAGGTTGCTGAGTGGAGTGGACCCTGGTTGGGACGTCGCAAAGTCGGGAGACAACCCACCATTCCATCCATCTATGACATTGCAAAAGTGGTGCAACACTTGGCGTGCTCACGAAGAGGCCTATACCCGACTATGGGTGACCACAGGCTGAAGAAAAAGAAGAGTGACATAATCGAAAGTAGCTTATACTCGAATAAGGTCAGGATTACTAGTGAGTATACTGATTAAAATGTGCGACCCCTAGTCGAGATCATCCCGGAGGGCCCGATTCGTACATAATTCGGTGTGGGACGATCAGATCCCTTAATTACATACTGTTCACACCTCGCTGCGCAATCTCAGTCCAGTAAATAGGCTAGGGCTGTGGGATTTCAAAGAAATAAAAAATAACATAAGACTTTCTTTTAAGCAGCGCTGAAGAAATGTTTTGGTCCTTCGTCTGCTCGACTTTTTAAAAACAGCCAAACTTTGAAAAGATGCTCTCTTGGCTATTTTAAGCCATCAACAAGGTATGAAATGTTGAGTAGAAAAATTGATATAATATTATGTCGTTTTTATCTTAACAGGTGCGATGTATGACATGATACTTATTTATTCTGGATATGATAATTGATAACACACTTTAATATGTTGATTTTATCACACGTTAATATGTTGGTAAGGTTTGAATATATCGGGGTCTACTGTTAATTTTAATTTCGTAAAAGTGTTCCCGTGTCCTATTGTAATGTGTGAAAATATATGTAAATCCACCTATTATGGGTGTGTGTTTACAAACCTTCAAGGAAAATATACGTATGTATTCGCACGGTTGTTTCAACGTCCGTAACACTTTTCAAGGTCGCCCTACAAAGGGAATGTTTGGAAACAATGAACGATATTTACAACACGTTTTAGTTTCAATTTGGCCAAACGTAAATTGTTATTTATTTTTATTAAATTCAGCGATGATAAGAATATTGATCGATCATTTAAAGGTGACGCGACGTGCTAAAATCATCTTTTTGTCAGTGTGAATCTCTTAAATCCCTTATAGATACAGATATTGAAACTGATGGGCTATTTTAAGAGCTAAATAGATAATTCTTGCTATTTTATTTATCACCAAAGTAAGGGTGCCATTATTATCTTCTTAGAATTTTATTTACATTTAACAAGATAAAAACACTGGCCGTGTTTACCTTCATACTAAAAAACGATTTTTCTTTTTATTTGTTTTCGAATTAAGATTTGAACGTTCCATTTTCCAGCCGGCTATTTCGTAGTGGAAAAGTACAGTGGCCGGCACGCAGGGTGGTTGTAGTACGCATGCGCAGCTGTCACTTGTTGAGTCCACGTGGCGATGGCGCTTGGGGGGTGAAGCGAGGGGGAGGGGGAGGCAGCTCACTTGAGCGTGGAAAGACGTGCGGATAGTAGCAATGTGTTGGGGGAATGTTGAGGTTTGGTTGAATCAGGGTTGGCAGTATCCAAAATAATTTGGAATTTCGAACTAACACGTCTGGTATCGTGACTCGTGATTTAAGCAGCTTTTTCTTTACACGATTAATTAAAGAATGCACTTCAAAAAAGCTCATTTTAATTCGCATGATCGATCATCATAGTTGTCAGTCCCCAGTGGCTAAATAATGCCCATTGAAGTATGTTGTTTCATGGTCGAGTTCAGTTCTAAAAATAACATAACCAGATACCATGACCATGATAATTTTGCTTTTTGTCTGTCTTTTATCTTGTTATCAGAATTCCCGACATATGAATAAGTAGCATCGTTGCCTTTTCTTTATGTAGCAAAGTAGAATTTAATTATAAATAAATAAATTTAATAGAAGTTAATTGTAATTTAGCAATGCTACGGAACTTGAATTTTCTATCTCTTTATTGTAACTTATATTTGACAACCGATCAGCAAATCGATTCGTGAAGGGATATTTCAGTCAGCAATTTTGCTAACGTCTACCCGCGTCTCCGCGAAACATTTTAAAGTGCCGCGCACTCGCGCAAGGTTGCAGTCGTCACAGCGCCCGCGCAACTAGAGGTCACCGACCTCTCCTTGCCAGTGCGTCAGCCCGCTTTATAAAGAGCAAAGCGAGAAAATAAATGATAACCGCATCTGTACTACTCCCCACCAAGTATACGGCGGACGAACCATGTTAAATAGGTCGTAAACCGGTCATATAAGTGTTACACAAGGGTACCCTGTCACGGCAGGGTTAATTGGAGGTTGACTAATCAATCTTCATTTGAACGTTTTAATTTTCGCCTATAAAGTGCGATAAGGGCATCATTAATTAGCATATGCGAGATTAATGTAGGATGAAAGCTTAGTTACAATTACACGAATTAGGTAGTTCAAGTTACTTTGATTGTTTATAACGTCAATGATGATAAGGGCGCAGGAATATGATGTAAAATAAGACACGTTAGAAAAGTAGACTTTAGTTCAGTTCAAATGGTAGAAAGAAAGATTAATAAGTACATACCTATCAACTACGGCAATTGAATTTAAAGATGCTCGCTATTCAAACAGTTTTTCAATAGAAAAGTAGAATTATTTTATTAAAGCCTCCTATCGTATTAGGAAGCTGCTATAAAACTGGTATTTTATTAGGTAGTCCTCGGAGCTAGTTGAACAAGGTTGGCGGGCAAATGTCATGCGATAGAAGCGCAATGTCAGTAAAATGTCACAGTTTACGATTGAATGCGCGCGCGCTAGGTTCACGGACGCACTGCGCAGTCGTTTATGTTGGCATTTGAGTGGTTTCTTATAGAAATTTTGATCCAGAAATGCTTTACTATTTACGTAAGCTTCTATAACTATGCCACCAAGATATAACCCGGAAAGTACAAATGCTGCTATTAAATATCTGTCTTCATCTTCTGCTCAAGGTCAACGGAAGATGTTGAAACTACGTCCTATTCTGTTTTAAAGAACATCGCCGCAAACTCTAAGAGACTGTTTCTACGCTTGCTTGACTAGGAAAGCGATGATTTTGAATTAGATGCTTATAAGTAGCTCTTCGGGCTTCGGGTTATATGAGAAATTTAAATCCATCAAACCACAAAAGATTGAGTTATTGTACGATATCATTCCTAAACTGAGTTTTATTGCACACGTTTATAAAAGAGATATCACAGGTAGTCGTCCGCATTTGATGATAATGCAAGGTCGTAATCTACCACTTTAGACTAATGACGATACCAGAAGATTATACGTTTTTTATCGATTATCACATTGACGCATTCGACTTACTTAACCCTCAGCATAGCCTAAAGGTTGGCGAAAGGTAGTTTCAAGAAGCAGAACACATCTTTACTTCACTTTAAAATAAGTTTGCACTAATGCCCGTATACAATGTCAATTAAGCCAAAACGGATACTACGTTTTTTATGTTACATCAGAAACCTGCTCTCGAACCAGTAGTTGCCGCAATTCCCTGACCAGATTCTGACCAAGTTTAGGACAAGCAAAAAAGTTGGTTAGAATTAAGAACCTTATGATCAGAAACATAAGAGACGGCAAAAAGAGACCAAAATGTTCATGGTATCCCTTTTGCCTTTTCAATGCTGTCGATAACTAATAAATAAAAGTAAAAAGCGACAATGTACCAGACTTGCTACAGTTACTTTGTCAAGGCTGTTACAATTACCGATTTATGAAGGTACAATTATAGTACAAGGCATATCGAAAAGGCCAACAAGATCTGTAAAAATATTTACCGTTACATGTATTAAAAAATGGTGCCAAAGCCATATTGGCTCAAGCCAAACTTATGGAATCGAAAATCGAAATCCAACCAAAAAGAAATGTACAATATTTAATTTGTACAAGCAAAATTAAAACAATTTGGCATTTGGCACCATTTAAAACATGGTACGGTAAATATTTCATAAAAGATTTAATTACATAAAAGAGTATAAGGTAGGTAGCATTTTAGTAAGGCTTTTAATTTTAAACGTCAAATCCAATTTTGTTGATCAGATTTAACCTGTAAATTTAATATCTTTCGAACGTAAGTTGAGTCATTTACTCAAATACATGTGAAATAAGGAAACTAATAAACAATTAAGCAGCAATTGGCAAAACACGAGCGTCATAAAAATCAGCAGGACACAAATAAGAGTCGATTAAAAGTAGATTATTTCAATTTACCACGATATATTCGCATTACCCCTGGCTTGTTCCTTGCTACGTTATGAAGTAACCGACGAGCCTACCACTTGACATAGTTAAGCTATTTGTTGCATAAAAAGTACACAAATCGAAATTTATTTAAATATAGACAACTAACTGCTTTAGATTCGTTATCCTGGATTTTGAGTCAATTATTAAATTTCAAAATAAGTTGTTGTTTCAACAATATATTGTTAAGTAACGCATGTCGGGTATCAAGAACCATTTTTTAATTGTTTATTTTATTTTATGTGGGAAAGGTTTGCTCTTGACCCAAGACTAAGCCATACGAGGCAAAGACTGAGTCTACGATGGAACGAGCACACCTAGAAGATGCCTGTTCACTCTAGCTTTAAAGATAATTGCAGGGAAACACTGACGCAGGTAGTGAGTTCCACTCTTTTGCAGTGTGCATCAGGAATGTATATAAGAAGTGTTTGGTTCGTATCAGTGGAACATCGACACGGTACGGTATCCCGCGGTACGTCTGGTGGTCCGATGGTAAAAGGGGGCCGGCGGAATAAGCTGATGTAGAGCATGACCACACTCGCCGAAGTAAAGCCTGTAAAAGATTGACAAGCAGGCGACTCTGCGGCGATGAGCCAAGCTTTGGAGCTATGAAGCCTCTCTTCACCTATGAGCCTCTTGGCTCTGCGTTCAATAGAGATTTTTTTTACGATTTCTATAATGATTATAAAAAGCAATCTATTTCCCACGTCAAAACATTACTACTGATTCATTTGTTCTGCACGGTGAATTTACTAATGGATCTTAATCTTCGATTTGAAACAATCTGATTTTTCACGGTGATTTGAAAATTTCATGGCAAAGCGCTCACGATATCAAATTTTTAATAGGCAATACCCCGCATGGAATCGATGGACGCATACGTCAATTCTATTGTGAACGTAGATTGCATACCTTCTCGAACTAATTAGAAAGTATTAATTTCTGCCAAACCGTCCTGCCCGCATACAAGGTAAAGTACCCACTAAAAATAGTTTCAGAATTAATTCACTTCAGATTAAATATCTTGTGTTTGGTGGTTTGGTGTTTCTTATAAGGTGTCAAGCCGGTGCGAGGTGATACCTATTAATTTCACCCTCATATATATTCAGCTATTTTTGTAGTTTTCGAGTTATAGGTAATTATTTTTCATATTTTTAAAGGTTTTTTTTAGACCGGCTTTAAAAAGTAAAATCTTTTTTTTTGGCTGAGTTTTTTCTGCACTACTTACATCGAAATTAGATTTTTAAAAATCATCGATATCGTAAAATTTGGAAATGATCAGAACAGAATGGAATCTTAACTGTAAAAATATGTATAAAATTAACGTCCTTCCGTCTTTGACACAACTAAATGGGGCGGTTATCTATATTGGAGTTAATTAAGATGAGAAAGTTCTATTAGCGGTGTTTTCTGCGTCATGGTCATTAAATAAATATCTACATCTACAGCAAAAAATATAAAGGAAACGCGTACTTACATTAGTACCATGCCATTAAGAGTTTTCAGAACTGTCCTTAGTAAATGCTCCCAGCTGAGCTTATATTATGACACTGACATGTTTTAAATTAAACGGCATCAGTAAACAATTGCGTAACTAGCCCAGAGTAAAAAAATCTTAGAAAAAGCTTTTTCCGCAATCTTGCAATGCAAATATGTATTAACGAAACGCAAACTTTCATATTAAAGCAAACGAGCGCCCACGCTATTTATAAATTTAATACTTAATAAGTGCGGTTGATTAAGAAAAACTGTTGTTAGTTACGTAAAGCCAGTACAGTTGTGTCTTACATTACAAAATGTCGGTAACAATAGGTTAATAGTTATTTCGAATGTTAAAATTTCAAAAATGACGTCAGTAAGTACCTTGAGCCAAAATTATCATGATATTTCTGCCAGAAGACGGGTTTTCCGCCCACGACACGACAAAGTCGCTAGTTTATGTAAATTTTTAACCTAAGTAATTTGGCGCATATAGGAAATAAACCGAATAAAGAAAAAACTGATGAGAACACGATGAAAATACATTTAAGAAAAACTTTTATTCAAAAACCACATAAACATAATACTTATCTATCTGTGTTTAGTTTTAATCGCTAAGAGTTTTACTTCCGGATGCGGTGTTGGCGAAAAGAAATGAGTATCGATATATTAACAAATGGATTAATTTTGCCAAACTTCCATAATGCATACGTAAAGCACTTCTGCACTATATCTGTTCTGAGCTTACAGCTTTAAAAAAGATAGACGTATCTTTTCGTAGCAGTCTGTTTCTGCACAGTATGTTGATCTTGCAAGTAAAAGAATGCGTGCAGCGCAGCGCACACGTGCATGTAATCTAATGTAATCATGCATATAACTGCATAATCATGCGAGTCACACATGCTGCTTCTTCCAGTTGCGCGGTGTAAGGTGTCACTGTCGTTTTACATACTAACGGTAGCACTTCTTACTATTAGCGATACAATATTAGTATTCTGAACTTGCGTTTTTAATTTTTTAAATATGCTTGAATCGTGAATAAGTTTATTTTTCTTCAAATTAATTAGACATGGTAATAAATGACATGATACCGCTTAGGTTACGTGTCTGTTACTATTTGTACAAGAAAGTTGACGTGAGATTATGGCAATCATCTCATAATTAAGACTTAATTTCTGTTGTGTTTGTCATTCTTTAGGGCACTTTTGAATCCCGATATTAATTTATAACCATGTCACGATTTAACAACGGGCTTTGGTTGTTGCTCTGAGTAAGACTCGTATCAACCAAATGCACTGTCAACGTACAGACTCAGCCAAAATTAGTCGTATCGAATTTAGAATAAATCCATATGGCCCTCAGCGATTGCGAGTAATTCTTCCCCACGGAACAGTATTTACGTCTCGCATCGCGCATTCCGACAAATTAACGTACACAAACACACATATCGACTATATTAGCGCCAATCTCACATGTGTACATTCGACAACGCAAAGCTTTCAACACTTTTTAACTAACAAGTTTTTCTGTTAAACGCGTCGGTGTTATCGATACCTTTCTTGCTAATATTTCGGAGAATTGTTTTTTATTTTAAGTTGGCAGATTAACGCGTGATTCATGTGCTTTATTGCGACAGTAGCATTAAGTTTATTCTCTGCAGCAATCTTCCCAAAACGTTTTGTCAGCGGTTGTACCAGTCCACACTATGTTACTACTCAATTATGGTCGCGGATGTGGAGTGGCGCCGAGTCACATATACAATATCACCGTAATGCGAACAGACGTAACTAGCGTTTCACGCATAACCCGTTTCCAACGTAGGTTTAAATAGATAGAACCACCGATCAGATCGAGCTGATAACATTTTGAAGCACCTAAGAAGAATTTACATTAGTGTTATATGTTTGTAACGGAAATACTCGAAGAGTACAAGACCGATGGAAAAAATTCTTTCACCTATAGAAAGCTGGACCTAATAATAAAATAAACGTTTCCATTGGAAGTGAAAAGCCGGAACGTGCCGGTAGTTAGTTAGATATAATGGAATGTCTGCACCTTATTTCGTTATTAGTTGGCAATATGACCATTATACAAATTGAAAGAACAATAACAACCCACACCGTCCATAGTGTTTCTTTACAACTCTGAAAAGGCTGTACGTGTGGTTGCTTTCTTGCTTGGTTCTTCCTCTATATTTGTGATGTTTTGCAGTTTTTTTTAAAGTTGATATTTATCTACAACTGTATGATCTGATTAAGATATATCTAGCTAATGACCAAGATTCAAATAAAAAGGGAAACAGATTTGACTTCATATTTTAACTCCTTGTATATTTTGTAGTGCTTTATGATTTGCTAAGTGGATATTCGATAAACGTAGTTTTATTTTTAATGTTCAGAACTAAGTGCATTATCTATTTATTTTTGTCCAACCAAGCCCACGCTTATGAGGCTAAAAAACTGTCTGTCCAATAATACTTTACGAGTCGTATGACGTCATTCATACACCCTGCGTAGTGTTTACAATCTGCGCAGTGTAGGGCAGGCCCCTACTGCGTGGAACGATTTTTGGTTTTTATTTAGGGCTTCCGTGTGCGATCCCACTACTGATAGCTTATGACCTTCGGAATTTGGAGTTGTTGTAATTAACACATGCATCTGTTTGAATTAATGTAATAGTGGCAAGCTGTCCCTAAAAACTATTGAAACATGAGAACTTACTCATATTTCTTTTTCTACATAAATCAGCATCCAGAAAGAGTGAATTATGTAAAAATCCAATTAGCATCAACATTTAAGCTTGTTAGCGACCTATACAGACCCAAAGTGCAATACCAATGAAAATAGAGATATTTTAGTTGGCGCAACAAATCCCTATGCGAGTATTCTTCGCGGCGCTAAAACCTGTAGCCTAATCAATCTGTAGAAATGTGAAGTGAGACGATATCGTTAAACTTTGTCGCTTATGCACGCCACGCGGCGTTTTCGAGGCCACCCGCCTTTCGAGCGCCGATTAACATAATATAACAAATTATATACGAACATACGCACACATAGAATTTAGGGTTCACAGTTGAGAAATATGAACGAAAACACAGAATTTGAAAAATATTTCATACCGTCCACGTGCGCCCATCAAAGCGTGTTTTTTCGGCATGCGTTAATCAATCGGAAAGTAATTTCATTTATTTAAATATCATTGATTTATTAATACTTCATTCATACGGCAAAACACTTCTTACGGAAATTACGGTAAACATAATAATATATTTCACAATTTACCGTTGTTTAATAATTCAACTGTTGATTATGACAGGTAAGTTAGTTATTTTAATTTATTGCTTTCATTGCATTTAAACCTTTGTAGGAAAGTTAACCTTACCTACTAGAACTATTGTTATCTCAACTGTACGTACATTGAATTAATGTCATCTGATCAGCCTTTTTACGTCCCATTTCTGGGCACAAGCCTCTCCTCAACTATTAGGTGGTCAAAGTCATACTCTACCACGTAGGCTCAGTGCGGATTGCTGGAGGGGTGTGTGTAAGTAATTGACCAACCTTATTGTCAGATGTTATTAAGACGCCAGAAGGCCTCTGACTAGGCTTAACGACTAATATATATTGATATTAACCGGAACCAACAGCCTAACGTGCCTTCCGAAGCACGGAGATGCTTGCAAATAGACAACACTTAAATGGCCAGAATGGACACCCTTCCCAAACATGACCGCGCCTTAGGTTACTTAATAACTTTTGATATCACTACCACAGCGCTGCAACACTGCGCCACAAGCACCTCACATTGAATTATTGGGTCTAATATTTTATCAAACATATTTAATAATTACCTAATAATTTAATTACTTTCTATGAGTTGGCAACCCTAAACTGGAAGTTGGAATGCGTACGTTTTCCTGCTGCGCTAAAGTCGTCATTTGTAACACTATAATTACTCGATAGCCTCCGACGTGAGTTTGAGGCAAGTGACGTTTTTCTACGATTCCCGCTTATGTACAGTTGGTTACAAAATTATTATTTTTATTTTATTTGTTTGAAAACCAACAGCAATTACATAAATAAAATAGAAAAAAAACAGAATTTTTCCAATATTAAGGCCAATAATAGGCTTTCCATAAGTTATAAAAAACAAATTGTGTTGGATGAAGAATAATAAATAAATGTTTGATTTCTATAAATTGAATAATCTAATCAACCAAGGCAAAGGCGAAGACAGTATAAGGTAAACGCTAGGTAATTGTTATAAGGATCGAACAACTTGCTTACTACGGCTAAAGTTAGAAATTAGTTATTAAATAATTTAAGGAACTTACACTGGATTATGGATTATGATTGGTCCCTTAGTAATGTCATAATATACGAATATTTGGTTTGACAGCTTTATCTTCTTTTTACAAGGTATTTTCTTTTTATTAAGTTTCACCGGTCCCGGTGTTTGCTAAATTAGCTAAATTTTACCCACTTCCCAGTGTCTGATTTGGCTGAAATTTGTATACACGTTTCATTGTAAATATACAGTTTGATTATCAAAACTGAAATAACCTTATTTGTCTGCGCTATGAAAGGGTATGTAATACGCAAGCATTTGTCGCAAAAACGAGTACCTACTAGTCTTACTACGCAGTTTGATAATAGTATTGATCTTTATACTGTGGTATTGATTCTCATTGATTTATTTTACATGCTCACAGTTACGTTATATTATGTTTCGTCATTTGCTCATAATTTACCCTAAATGAATGAATGAACAGAAAAGAGATGTGGAATTTCCCAACGCATATCTGTGATATATTTATGTATGTACTCTGTCACCTATCTGTTATGACATTTTGTAAGTAATGCTCGTCTGAAAATTTCTACAGACCGATGCATCTTGAAAGGGTAAATTAAATAATGACTAATTTTTGTTAGTAGTTTTCTTATGCCCGTCTAAAGAGTACCTACATGACGTGCACATTAAAAGCCAACTGATCTACAAAGGCAAAATTTAGGCTACACAGCTCAAATCGACTATTTCTTCTACAAATTGTGATAATAGCTATACGCAAATACTATAGGTAGATAATATAGATAGATATCTCTTAACCTGAACGTTACGTGTGGCGACAAAAATGGTGTACACCACACACATAGAACGTTAATACATTGTTATCGGTGAAGGTCGCGCTTCTGTTACCAAACTAGTCGCGTTACCTTGAGTGCAGACTCTATCCACAGATGTAACATCGGTTAGTTACATTTTTCAAAATGGAGGGATGGTTACGTCATCAAAATATAATCAAGACATATTTTTCTGTATATGTATTCTTTTGCAAGGATCATGATTTTTTTTCTACATGATGAGGCACACAAATATTTATAGTTTCCGTAAAAAAGCAAAATATAAAGATTTTCACTTAACACACAACATTATTAAGTTCATTTGTTTTTATTATTCAATGTTTTCGATTATTTACAACATTGAAATAACATTATTATGTCCAAGTCAAAATGTAAGCAGAAATTAAAATATCAACAAGAGATAAGAAACATTGCTTATGTTTTCGTTGCACGTACACACGGCTCCACATCAAGCTACTCGTTTTCGTTGCAAAATAACCCATAAGCTTGAGATACGCGCAGTGGTTAACTTGACGTGTGAACCTAGGTTCAAGCAGGTTATGCTCAAGCTAAGGACCATCAAAGTGACTTTTTTTTTAAGTGGACGGTAGCAGATCAAGGTAAACACCGTGGTCTCTTATTATAAACTTGCATTACGGCAATTTTGTAACAAAAATGAGTAGCCTGATTTGCTGTTGTTTATACAATGCACGATTTACTTAACCTTAGTATACCTAACTTCGTAATCAAATAAGGTGACTTGTGTTTTTTTTTGGCATCCGAAACTGCTTTATCGGAATGAAACTCAGATAATGTAAGAAAGTGTCCTAGGTTTCCACTGCTAAAGCAAATTTTAAAATGGGCTGGAAATATCTATACAATATTTCTTTTGTTCTTTGTTGTAGGTATTTTACCTAAGTGTTATCAATGTGGTAGTTATAAAAATACTTTAGACGACCACTTTGGTGTAATGGTCAAGAAGTTGACTACTAAACAAGAGGTCGCGGTTTCGATCCCCGCACTGTACATACCTTTGTGTGCATGAACATGTCTGTTTGTACTAGTCTGGGTGTAATATGTATTTACATATTTAAGTTTATTTGTAATAACCCTGTTGCTTCTGATACTCGTATTTGTACCACAAGTGCTTAAGCTACTTACCACGGAGTCAGATCAATGTATGTGATGTTGTTGTCTAAAAAAAATACTTTGAAGACTTTAGTGGAGACGTAGCTTAGAACCAGGGAACGGGCATAGGATACTTTTTATCCAGATCGACCGCGATTTCGAAAACAAAGGGATTCCACGCGGACGAAGTCGCGGGGGGGCACTAGTATCGAATAAAAAGAGTCAGAAGAATAAGCGATCGATGAAAACCACACATCGTTTATAATATAGTGTCGATAAAAATGTCACCTTGTCAGGTCGGATTGAACGAATGACGATGTCCCATGAGTAATGAGTACGACTGAGGGAGGACAGCCAATATTTGGAGACGGAGTAGCTGTGAAGCTATTTTAGGACTCATTCGCACTTAGACGCCAAATTATCACTTTATACGACTGCCGGTCACTGGTAACTCCGTCAGCAGAAATATGGAATTCTTGAATCAAGTTTCTTGCTCATTTCCACCGTGATATTACTATAAATTACCAAAATATTGCCTTTGGCACTGATGATTGATTATTTTAGCTTTCTATTCGTATAACAATTATTAGATTCAGTTTAGTAGTTCCAGAGATTTAACCGGACAAATATATAAACTCACTACCTGACCCGGCAAACTTTGTTTTGCCATATAAATGTAAAGTGTGGACTACCCTTATCACTAAGGGGTATGAAAAATAGATTTTGGCCGATTCTCAGACCTACTCAATATGCTCACAAAATTTCGTGAGAATCGGTGAAGCCGTTTCGGAGGAGTACGGGAACGAACATTGTGACAAGATAATATAGAGTTATTTATAGAGATAATCGTTATATCTTTGTATCAATAAGACTTTGTCATTAAATTTAGTCGTCATCATAAAGAACGAAGACAAAAATAGCCAGCCTTCAAATAATGTTTAAGATTGAAGGTTATGAGGTTGATAAGTCCAATGATTATAAATAAATGGAACTATCGGAGGTCAGAGTTAACGAAATAACGCAAGCTTTGTAGTGTTTTCGTCGAGCCAAAAGGAAACATTTAAATGGATGTGGATAGATAACCTAGTATATCGATAGTCCTACTTGTATTAAAGTGTCACAACACGACCGACACGTGTATTCAAATTTTCAGGTCAAACATTTTTGTTACAAACTGGCAGATTTGAGACCTACAAACGTCAGGAAGGCACGCAACCGTGACCTTACAGCGAATTTTCAACCGGAAAAAATGTAACCATTATTGTCTGTGAATTTTTTTTTTGCAAAAAGTATCACTTAGTCTTGCCATACATACGTAATGCTAACTTGTTAATAAGTGTGCTTACCAGAAAGCGACGACAAATCCACTTTTTTTACAAAAAAAAACAATTAATTTAATTCATGAAAGATTCCAATTGATACACTTAGTCAAAGACTAATTAATCTTCAATGCTGAATGCATACGTATAATTTGGGACGGGTAGATGGAGGCTATTGTTTTTCTTTAACGAAATTCTATTAGTAGTATTCCGCGACACTAAGTTGTTAGAAAAAAAACATATGTTGGTTAGAAACGGCTTTAAGGGACGCATAAAGCCTTATCTAACCAGTAGCATTACCACGAATCACCAACAGAAATTAGCGAGTTTAGTTTCAAGAAAACAGAGATTCCTTTTTCAATACTTACAAATATTGTATAGCAAACTTTAGCAGGATTGGATGATGGGAGCGGGCGTGGCGTGACGCGTTCGTCTCGTGACGGCTGCATCGCGCCGTAAACATAATGTTTGTAAACAAACCACCGTAAACACGACCACGCGACTCCGCGGAACGGGGAACCTTTTTAAAACTATGCTAACGATAACGGAACGTGCGAATTAGAAAAAAAAGTAACAGGCTTAATTGGATCGAGGTGGAGTTGTGCATGTCACAGATAATATATTAATCGGAACGGTAAACTAAATGCTATGGAAATGCGTTATACGTGATTTTGTAGTTGAGTAAGTAAGCGCCAACTAAACAAAAAAAAGATGACCAAGATGTCACATTTGACGCATTGACAGCACTGCCGTTGAATGGAAAGCCACATCGTTATAATAATATTATCTGTAAAAGCTAATTCAACATTAGCTGAAGCATTCCACGACGAAGCATTACCTCTTAGTTGAAGCCCTTGCCAAGATTTTATTTTGGTTGGATTTTAGTTTGAAAAAATTCCAAATTATACAGATAACATATTTACGTAGTGCGTAAGTCAACAAGAAACTGT
Source organism: Pyrausta despicata (assembly GCA_963921415.1). Classification (NCBI taxonomy): domain Eukaryota; kingdom Metazoa; phylum Arthropoda; class Insecta; order Lepidoptera; family Crambidae; genus Pyrausta; species Pyrausta despicata. The sequence continues at coordinate 11,366,873 of OY992855.1, read as the reverse complement.
GACGTAATTTGGATTTCTCACAGATATGCGAAAATATAATAAATTACGTCGGATAAATATGTTAGATCAGTAATAGCTGTTAAAAGTACGCAAATGAATGTAAACAGTCAGTTCCCTTCCAACTTATTTTCATTACATTCTGATGTAATTCTTTTGAGTGATGACGTCCGTGCTTACGTAGTCTAACTATATTGTAAAATATCAGTTAAGACTATCGTTAGTTAAACGTTGGAAGTGGAACACTTGTGGCTAAATGCTAATTAAAATTCTTGAAACTGTTTCGTTTTGCTACTAAATAAAAACATGGCCTTGTGAAAGCAATCTGATTAATCTTAAAAAGCTTTTAAGTCAAATAAGATGAGTTGTTCTTTGATTAAAAAATATGGTTATATGTTGATTTTTCTTATACGTTAGTCCCTGTAAGATATTCGTGCCTAGATACATAATTGATACTCACCCTTTCTAGATACTTTATCAATTCTACAGTTTTTTTGTTATTAAAAGAATGTCACAATTCGCTATGATTTGACACTTAACGCATTCACGTCTTCAAAGGTTCGACGAACTTTGTTAAAAATATTATCATAAACACAAGTTTTAAGGTCAAAAAATAACCCTAGGTACTAGAGTCTAACATAAATTAGTTTGACCAAAGGTGTGACAGTGGGGTGAGCACGAATAACTAACTATTGAATCGTAAGTATTCGTAGCGTTTTCTATTTGTTAACTTGTATAGATATTGAGATATTGTAACGTTCTTACTGTAAGCGAATGCCTGTAATTCTTTGTGAGAATAAACGATCTCAAACCAAGTTAAGGTTTAAAATAAAAAAGTCAATTTGGATAAGAAAAACTGTCAGTGTTTAACGCTTTGACGATACGAATACGTTATGATAATGTTCGTGCTCATCCCACAGTGAAAAGTTGCCCCTACATTCAAATAACCCAGCAAACTATGGTAACTCGACTAAAGACACTATTGTACGACTCGACTCGACTGAAGACACTATTGTTCCCCTCCTCAAGTCCAATGCCAACAGCTGGCGCAAATTAAGTTCGATAATCGTTACAACACTACACTACCAAGCATTGGGCAACACTAGCATAACGCTGACAGTCGGGACTCTCGCTAGTATATTGACAGATCTCAAAGAGCGAAGACACCATCCCGCGTTTAATTTATTATGTTGTAAAAATCAACTAAAACCTTAGAATAAACTAGCATTGTGTTTAAACAAGGCATACTTAACAGCAATACTGCTCTAGATGCACATAATCGCTCAACGATGAACTAAAGTGCAAAAATATTATGACAATCTGTTAAAATACTGAGTACTCAGACTTATAGTAAAACGTAGTAGCATTAAATTTGCATTTCAAAACAGTATCACTGTCAATTTGCTATGACGCATTGTAAAGAAAAGCGTGATTGTATAGTTATGTATGGAAAATGCCACTGGCGCCATGGACTGTCATACATTTTTAGTGTCGCCTGAAATACACTTAGGAGCAAATAATTGGCAAGCGTTTCCTTCCGCAAAGATTTTGATTTTATAACATGATCTTCATGTTTAAGAGTTTTCAAAATAGTAGGTCAAATAAAAGTTAGACAGTAGTACAGTTAAGTGCACCAAAATCATTGTGAAGGAAAAGTTTATTAGCAAATTGAATATGCCTATTGTTAAACTATGGGTACCTCGTATGCACTTACATCATATATTAATTTACCAGTAAATTTTCCTGCTCATGAAACCAGGAATACTCGTACAATTTAGAATTACCGACTCTGGCTTACTCACAGTAGTTGTATGCTTTGTATCGCCTAAATATTATGTATGAACACTAAAATAAATAAATCAATCATCGAAATTCTTAGTATTGAGTGTATTCGATTTAGCATTAATTTTCTGGTTATTGCTTGTAAACTTCTCGAATAACTTTGAATCTGAAATTGTGAATACAATGAGTAATTGTAAATTGTATAATGATCTATTTTTTTAAATAATTTTATTCATCTCTCGTCAGCCTATATACGTCCAACTGCTGGGCCAGTGCCTGGTACGAGCCATACTCCACCACGCGGGTAAGTGAGCAACCTTACTGTTAGATGTTATTAAGCCTCTGATTTGAAGGCCTCTGACCAGGCTTAACGACTAATATATATCGTCATTAACGTGCCTTCCGAAGCACGTAGATGCTAGTAAATAGACGTCACTTGTATGGTCAGAATGGTAACCCATCCCAAACATGACTGCGCCTTAGGTTACTTAACTTTTGGTATCACTACCAAAGCGTTGCCACCACTGCGCCACAAGTACTTTGCTCATAGATGTTCGGAATGCGAAATATTTGTACTCTTATTACGTTGTACCTCAGAAAAAACATGTCGTACTATTTCCAGGAAATTCGTTATAATGAGTTACCTGTACTTGGTAAGTATTTTAAGTAAACTTAATCTTCTAACATCATTCCCCCGACAGTGTTAAGTCATTCGACGAGCTCAGCGCAATCAGGAGTCTGCAATAACCGGGTATCAAGTTGATATGAATGGATTGGAGAGCCCATCGATCAACTTTCACTCCATGATGGCGAAGCCGGGAGAAAACAGCCTACCAATTTCGGTTGTTTTTATTTTATTTTGTAATAATTTTTGGGAAATATACAATTTTAACATAACATAACAAAATAGGTAATTCAAATTAACATATAATAAATAAACCAATAAAGTTTCCTCAGCTTAAATAACACATGGAGTTAACTAATTAAAAATTTGTTGATAAGGTTAAAATATGTGAAATTATAAAATCATAAAAATATGAGATAATGCCAAAGAACAACATTACTTATAATTGGGACATGTTAAGAATTCTTTTTTTTTAAATTAACAAATATTAAAAGTTAGTAATAGCTACGGTGAATATATTCTTCTGCCTTTGAGTTCCTAAATTTATGAGTTGGTGGTGATCTTCCAGATTAGGAGGAGGATCCAGGAGATAGCATCGGTTTTTTTTAATATTGCTTTTTATCAGTAAATAAGTAATCCTTTCTGGCTAGTTGCACATAAAAAGGTTTAAACCTATTCCGAATTTGTAACTGGTTTTAACTTTAAAAAGAAGGAATTCTAAAAACCTATAGAACCTATATCTAACAACCATGCATTAGCTGATCTCTCTCAACTAAGCCATCGAGGAACTAGCTACCGTAGCTTTGCGACCTCGAAACTTTTCGCTCTTGGAGCATTTCAAATAGAAATTGGACAAGTTGATCGTAAATCAACTAAATTGATACTAATAAAATATAATCGCTTCTAGCTCTTAGCGGCACTGATACATTCAGTTCTTTGAAAATATGCTTTTTTTGCGAGTAGTCTGGCCAGTTTATGTGAATAGTCAAATAAAGTGACCAATCAGCATTCTCTTATCTGGTGGGTCAAGATATAACCTGTTGGGTAAGGTCTGTTAGACGACCATGATCACGCATTTTTAACTTAAATAACGAGCAAATTTTTAACGACTATTTTGACAATTTAACTTTAATGAACTTTAATTTAACTTTAATTTTAATTTAAGTTCTATTTTGAAGAGGATAGCTTAATTTTTAAGCTTTCAATTTTATACCCTAGGACATTCATTGAGCTTCCTAAACTGTTTAAAAACTGTCAAAGACGAATTGTTTCATTGATTGAGTACAGTCGTGAATGCAACGCCTGTATTTATCCAGCTTTGCATATAATTTGATACGAATATTATTAAGAATAATAAACTGCAGTCAATTTTGTTCGGTTGGAAGATCAACCAAGTTTTTCAATAATGTCGAAACCGACCTTGTGTGCTCCATAAATTAGTCATTTTCCTTACAATATGATCTTTATAAGCGAGACGTAATCTTTAATTTGCATAATCACCCGCCACGACCGGTTATGTTAATTAAAAGTACCTACTAAGATACAGTCGTGATCATAATTTAAATCTTACAAAGTAATAAAACTTCTCAAAATTTTTCATTCCGTTTTTCCAGTGTGATAGAAAATATTTCACTTGATCTGTCAGTTTTGTATCTTTCAGAAATATTAATTTCCATGTTTGGTTTAGGATAAATTTAATTTCACCAACTTTCTCTATCAATCATTGGTGCCTAGTAGAAAAGCAGGCACTATTCTTTGATCCTCTTATCGTGTGTAAATAAATTAGCACATTTAATGTGATTTTATATGAAAAAAAAACTTGTGCACTCAACTGTACAGCGGTAAGTAGATCTCTTCATCACATCGGATTGAGGAAAACGTTGATGAATATTATTTTTGATAGAGACGAAGGAATTTGGAACAGTTAAAATTAGTACGCGGCATCCAATCCAGGTATAAATTGCCAGTATAGACTGAACTTTCATCGTACGGGTGAATCCTGATGCGAGAGATCAGGTTATAATGGGAAATATATCTACTCGATGACTCGATTTTACTAACCCACTTGGGAATCGCAAGGCAAATTATTTTTGAGCATTGAATCTAAAAAGATTATGTGCGTCGACGCTTTGCTTATTAAGGCAAAACACTAAACTTGTTTTGTATGTCATTGATAATTGCAACAATGTTGTGATCAATGTACTTTGAAATAATACTTAATCAATGAAGATGACATAGCTACTTTTTATCAACAGCCTGAACAGTTAAAAATTTTTTTTTTGTTTATTTTCTAGCGGATTTTTTTTTGTTTACTTCTGCCGTTTAAGTAAGGGCCTATTTTACAATGAACATTCAACTGAAGAACAGAGGCAAAGTTCACCAATGGGCAGGCAAACGTCGGAAATCCACTATAATCGCATTCATAATTCCATGAATAAACGTTTTTATTAAGGCGTCTAATTAAGGTCGCGGCCCTTAAATTAGTTAATTGACGGTTCGCCTTACAATCCAGGACGCAAGGTTCATTTTAAATTGCACGTGACGTGACGTTTGCAATACGCGGGGAAAGATTTTATACGTTTTTTAGTTTAGACTTGAATATGTTATTAAGTTAGTTTTAATACAAAAAACATTAGACCCCATTTTAAAACTACATATCTTAGTTTCCAAATCGCTTCTGTAACAATTGTATGGAACTGTGCAGTATTTATCTTGATTGATATGCTTTCGTCTGTTAAAGGAAATGGTCGGTTTAATTCTAAAACTAAACTAAATGATTGTACCTAGTTGTGAGAAAAGAACTATACGAAGAATAAATGATTTTTATTTTATTTTATTTATTTATTTTATACACTTGAAATTCAATGAACAGTGACCAGCACATCAGGCTACCCATTTTTGTTGCAAAATCGCCCATATCACAACTGTATAAGATACCGTGACGTGCCTGCCACCGTTCTGTGTAGAACACAACGCGATTTATATTACTTGATTTAAAGAGATTGCTTTTTATTTATAGTAAGTACCTACTGTTAAAATTCTTATCAAATTTTATATTTACATATTGACAATTAAGGGACGGAACTATTTATTTGAGTGCGTATAACGAAACGCTTTAATAACGCTCATCGACGGTTTAATAGAAAACCGGTATCGTCGTCGCTATACGAGTACGTAGTGGAATTTTTCGCCGACACATTTATGTTGGGGTTGGAATTATTGAAACGCTCGATAAACTTTCGACTGTGGTAAAAGAAAAATATAAATCCGAACTCTTTTAGTTCACCGATTAATTGGAATAAAAGTAACTTTAACAAGTGAATATTAAAAATAGTACAGTAGCCAGCTCGAGTAAGATAAAGTAATGCTGACAATTAAAAAAAAACACTTTATGCTAAAAACTAAAGTTACCTATTACTGTCAGGAATGAGATATTAATAAAATATCCTTATCCGCTAGCATCCTTCTATCAAAATGCGAATTCGAATGCGTTCGTAATATTTTCCCTTTACGCACTAATTTATGTTGTTATATCGCAACCCAAGCTATTCGCGTGTCGACGCAGCCCCAGCGTGCGATCGGTCCAAATCATAATACGGATTTTATATTTCCGCTATAAGCAGTTTGGCGTTTCGGCCCCAACACTAACCGCCGATAGCGACTCATTTGACTAAATCCAATACATTTTTTATTCATGGAACGATTGACGTTTGTATGTTAATTCAGCGAGGTCCCGTCCTGAAATATTGAATTATAGCCGAAACTCGGGGATATGGAGGAGGTCTGCTCAATATTAATCCTCTGGCTACCGAGCCCTGGCAGGAATTCAAATAAATCGGCTCTGTGACAAACAAGACGTATAAATCAATCAGGCCAAGGTGGCGTGCAGTTCTGCCAGTATTGCAACCCCTCTATTCCTTTTTATCAAAGTGTAACGAAATGTATCGAAGAATTTATAGCCAAGGTTAAGTAAACTCGTTACGAGTTTCGGTTGGCGGTTATTTGTAAATTTTTGATTTATACTTTTCGGTTTTTTAACGCAGCAAAATGTGAGATGTTTTAATTTTTGCTTTTATGTTTCGGAGCAGTCGTTAGGTATGCATTCTTATTTTCGTATTAACCGGGTAATTTGAATAAATTGTTAAACCGTTTGTTGTACATTAAGCTTCATGCCATTGAACTACTGAACTGTCGTTGTAGTGTTTCTATTTTAGTCCCCTAAATGTCATATTGAAAAAAATGAAAAAATGAGTCCTGAGTTCATTCTATGCAGGTATCTTATTGTACATATTGTACAGTCACGCTATAAATAAATGCTAGGTAAAATTAAAAATCTTTAAAATGACAGAAATTTAGGTAGACCTACGTGACCTAAAACATTATCCTAAACTGACTGCAGTTTTAAACATGCGTCATGTTGTAGTACGGAGACCAGCAGTCACGCTTAACACTGCGGTATCTTATGCGTTTGTGATACGCGTGATTTTGCAACAAAAATGACTAGCCTGATGTGCTGTCCACTGTACTTTGAAGAAAACACGATCGTAACTATCCTCTGACATGTCAATGGGGGCGGGGATCTACACGTGTCGAACATAAAAACGTAGTAAGTTATAAAGACGTAGTTCTAGTGTTCCGCGAATAAGTCATCCAAAACATAGTGTTGTGTTTCACTTAAAGAGTTTCCACTGTCAAGAATATACTATCTACGGTAACTTTTTACAGAATAAACATGACACAAAGCTATTCTAAATGTATACTGATGGTTAAGAGCTTAACTTCATGACAAAATTTGCTCTGATTTGAATCCATTTCAGGCCGATTGGGTTTTAGTTTGTAGCACAGTAGAGTTCCTATCTTCCTACCCAAGGCTAGAACTACATTGGCATTTTTTGATAAGTGGGTATGCAAGCTAGTGTTTCTTGTCAACTGACAACCCTTGTATTTTTTATGAATAGAAAAAAAATAGACTTCGCGAGAATGCGTATTGCGTAGTCATCGTTGCTTATCTTAGTATTAAGCCACCAACAAGCTATACCTAAGTATGAATCCTTTTTTTATTATTTGGGATAGGTTTGCTTTTGACCCAAGACTAAGCCCAACGAGGCAAATAATGAGTCTACGGGCTCACCTAGAAGATGCCTGTTCACTCTAGCTTTGAAGATTCCTAGGTTGTAATTCCAGGGAAACATAATATTACCGTGACACTGACGCAGGTAGTGAGTTCCACTCTTTTTCAATTCGAAAGATTTGAGACCGAATTAAGCATAGAAAACACAACTTTACTTAAATCTGTGTCAACTTTATTTCGATAAGAACTTGTGAGGACTATGATGACTGAAAAACAAATTCCAATAAGATTCAGAAAAAAATATTGTAATCCTAAGTCAATAAAAATATCAACTACGTACGTATTAAAAAACGTTCGAAACAAATTCGAACGATAAAGATGACGTACAAAATATATTCCAATCCAAGGCAAAAGTAATAAGTAGGTACATACATTTTGATATCTTATCAGTCCGCTGCCGACACTGCCACTGATTTCTAACGCCGACTGTCCTTTCGAGTTTTATCATTATTGCTGCTTTAACACATAAATATGACATTCATATCGCATCGAAGTGGCGATGTATCGCGAGGCATCACAAATCTCCGCTTGAGGTCCGCCCGAAGGCGCGCCTCACACGATCCGCGTCCTTGATACCGTTCAAAGATATCATAATTTGACTTCGGACGCAGGGAAAGTTTTAAACTTATTTAACTTAAGATAGGGGCTCACTAATTTGGGTTCATTGGGCTGTTTAGTTGATATAGTGACTTACAGGACGGATCAAACGGGGTGTTATTTGATTTGAAGTTTAAATCACATGTAGTCATTTGAATCAAACAACTTTCAAAAGTTTAGGGCAACACTTTGCACTTGTAATCTCGCTTAGTTTAACCTTTTTAGTTTTTAGCATTTTAATTTTTAATGATGAATCTTTTTGTCAATTAAGTGTCTTACAATGATCTACAGGGAGTTAGGAATTATTGACTTCCCTAGCTAGTGTGGAATGAGTAAATAATTTATATTTTTTATGGTTTTCTCTAGAGCTCAAATAAATATGCAGTTTGATGCTAAACCACAAGACGCCATGACCGATAATTTTTAATTTATTCACGATATTTTAATTCTCGCCAGAGTATGAATGATCTTCATTATGGCTTCGTTATCACTCGCACCGAGCAAATATAGCATTTGTTATCACCGAAGACGGCGCACGACTGAATCAATGTAACCTCAATTACTTATTAAGAAAGGTCTTGGAATTTTCCAACGATTAAGTAAGATTATAGTATTACATCTGCGGAAACGTGTGTTTGCTTAGCAATTTCTAGCGGGTAATTAATGAGTGCTGATGAATAGTTTAATGGCGACAAATAGTAAATCGAAATTGTTTTATTATTTTATAGAACATTCCATTTATGTTCACAATTTCCCTGATTACGTAAACGGATTGATATTTCTACACTTTGAACTCTTTTGATGGTAACAAAATATGATTTATTTATGTAGGATAATGACTTACAAAATTCAAACTCGCCATCATTTTAAGAGTCATTTTTAATTCACTAATCTGCAAACCCTGCTGGGTGTATACGTAGTGTAATTAGTTAAAGCTTGAAACTCTGCTGTATATTTGCAATAAATAAATACTTGAAAAAGAATCGAGAGACAGTACTTAACCTACTTTTGGGCTACAGCTGAGTAAAAACTGGAGGCATTATAGAAAAACGTGAACGCTGCTTCTCTAAGCGCATTGTAAGGAGTTATTGGTCATTTTGGCACTACCTCTATCTACTATTATCCTGTTTAACTATGTTATTTGAGCGAAGGAGTATATTCGAGGCGTTCTAACGGTCTGCGTAACGGTAGCCTCCGTTTGTTATTCACAGACCTGCCGAATTTATAAGGCGAATATAAGAGTGGCGCACGCGCATAGTGGGGCCAGAATTTTTGGTGTAGGCAAAATTTATACTGCAATTTGATACGTTTGACATAATTGTGAAAGCGTGACAGACAATGAAAACAAGCAAGGAATTTTGCGTCGTTTATTAATAAACTTGATTTTTGGTTATTATGCCTTTCTGAAATTGGAAAGTGCTTTATTTCTTACTTTGCGTTCTTTCACATAACCTCTACATATTATTTGTGTAAGAGCATTCCTTTCCCATTAGCCTGAGTCAAGATGCTAGGACCTAAAAATATGATTGAGGTACCGTTTCAAAAGATCTCGGCCAGTAGACTGGCTGGGCCCATAACTCTAACACTAGATCGAACTTGAATAGTTCAATTGTTCTAATTCTGTAGGAAGCTAGTTTTGTAGTATAGCAGTAGGTATCAGAATCAACATTTTCTAAAGCATTAACAATTTCGAGAAGTTTGGCAAATGTTCAATTAGTTTTTGAAAAGCAATTTTTCAGAGGTACTTTTCTAAAATGACTGAATACAGGTACAATGTCGCAGTTTAAACTTGGAAACCTTATTATGTCGTAAAAGTTAAAATGTACCGATGTGGAATGCGTTAAATTCCTATAAGTGGATATCACAAAATTTTCCAATGGAAACACGTGTGATCATTTTAAAAACAATATAAGTTACATAAGCACCTGTTGTGGTACTTGCATACATATACATTTTGCCAATCGAATCTAAAGCGGGTATGATAAGATAAATTCGCAAAATTATTTAAAAAAGGGTTTTTATGATAAATTTTTTGTCGACACATACTTACATTGACACTATCAGTTTACAATTCATTCACCTACGAAGCGACATTACTTGTCTTCTTCACACAACATGTCACGTAAGAGAGCGCGATGCTCACAATTTGCTAATTAACTAAGCTTACATCGCTCGTGTTGTCTGTCATGAATCTGTGCTTTAGTCAGTTGTTATAAGATCTACATTCAGGTGGCAAGCTGGCGGTTGAATGGGCATTGTATGCGTAAACATTAATCAATGCCATGGGTACGCCGGCGAAGGTCGGCGGGTTCGTGGCTATACGCAAATCTTCAATAGCTAGGCTATTCCAAATTCCAATCGACTAGGAGACGCGAATATCCGATCGAGATGGAATCAGATGTTTTTTTCAGCGGAAAAGCGAATTAAGACCAGCAAGGTTCCTTAGCGCAGCGTAATATTAGCTGTGTTAACAGCGAAGACTGTTTTTTTTTTCACATTTAAATGTTGAGAACCTCGAGACGTTTTATGAACTTGGTTTGAACACACGTCACGCCACATCACGTCCAGCCAAGTTGGACAGCTGAAAATCATTTTGTCTGCGATCACACACCGCCTCGGTCACTGTGTTCAGTCTTTAAGTGGTACGTACCTGACGCTGGTGGGTCTCTGTCACAATGAAGCTTAATTCGAATGTTTAAGATTAAAATCTCTACTATAGGAATATAACGTCTCATTCGCACTACACTGTCTACTAAGCCTGAGGGCTAACATTGAATAAATTGATTACCAAGAAATTGAATGCGCTTTGGCCATTCATGAATGATATTTGCAACTAGCAAAATAGGTCTACGATATCTTTCGTGGATTACATTTTATCACCTGGGCATGCTATATCGCCAGTGTCATACAGATAACGACGGTGCGCAGTTCGAGAAAAAGTGCGTAGTAGTTCTCAGTAATAATGCAAGATAGATATTGTAGGTATATCTATGTTGTTAGGTAGTTTCCTGTTAAGTTTTATCTATAAAAATAATACAGTTTGTTTTATATCGTCACACCTGTTCTATAGATTAGTAAAGTAAGCACCAGAAATAAATGTTGAAATTTTGATGGTAAAAATAAATCAAAGCACATTCCATTTAATTTAAAAAAAATCTACCCAAAAGTGATGGACAACTAAACTCGTAGACAAAATAACATTTTGCAGAAAATTTGGTTACAATAAAATACTTTTTGCTCCTTCTTTCAGTCCAGTTTCACAAAAATTTGAAACTTAATAAGTTACTTACATGAAGCGTAGATTCATTTGTAAGTATGTAAATTTTAAACTCTTCCTCACATTGCGTTCACCTTGTATAAGCTACTAGCTAGACCATGGAAACTAATTACAATGATGTAATTTAAGGAAATCAGCGTTATATTCACTAAAATTAAAACCATTTTCAGGCAGACAATCATAATGTACCTACACCTACCAACCTAATAAGGAAAATGTACTTTATTAAATCATAATGTGGGGAATAAGACAGTTTAAACGAATGTTTACAACATAGGATTTTATAAAGATAGGTCGTCAAACAATTTATTATTAGTTATGGAAAGTTAATTTCAATAAAGTTTAATAACAATCCCGTTGCATGTTTTTGATTCGATCAAAGTAACTTCAAAATTGTAGTTCGAGCTTAAGTTAAACGTATCAAGCATTTGATGAATTTTTCAACGCTCGAATTTTCTATCAATAGGAAGAGTGAGTGAGATATTTTGTGAGAGACCGATGGCCGGTAGCCAAGTGAATCATCTGAGGAATGCCCTTAAAAACATTTTAACTCTTCAGACTTGTTGTTTCGGGGAAAATCGACGCATAGACAAACGTAAACAGCTTACAAGTACTGAAATGTGGTCTAATAATACATGAAAGACGCGAGTTGACGCCAAAGTAAAGGATTAATATAAAAGTTTGCCAATGAAAAAATATCACATATGAGTCGTAACACACTCATTATGGGACGTCAGTTCCATGGTTTTCGGTCCCCTACCAGGTAAATTAGATGCCACTTCTTAATTCGTTATATTACCATAGGGAAACTCCATGATATAGCCTCCTTAAAACTTTATAACATTTGGTCGATGGCGTGTCGCGACTGATGTAATATTAAAGTACAAAATAACATTAAAAAAAACGCTTGCAGCCGTAAGAAGAAAAGTTCACAATACCTTCCATCCAGCTGAGGAGTTGCTGTCGCCCTTATCCTTAAAATATGGCACATTCTGGACCATCCACTCGTAGATCTGTGACAGGGTGAGGCGGTTTTCAGGTGCTGAAGTGATGGCTTGGGTTATGAGATCGGCGTAGGAGAGATTGCCCCATGCGTTCCGTCGCGAGGAGTTCTTTTTGGTAGCCACTGACGGTAGTGGTGGAGCTCCTGGAATAAAAAGAAGGAGTTGAGGTCCAATGACAAAGGTTATCAGTAGGAAATCGAAGAAGATTAACGTGATACGGCACATTATTTTTAAGTCCGAACTTCGGTTATTAAACAGTGCTTTAAATTTGCGTTTTATTTGCGTATTATTATTTATTAATTTATTATTGCTAACGAAAATTACAATCACGTCATTTTCAATGAATATTTTTTTTTCGTGCTGGCCCAATAAACTAACAACTTTACAAATTCATTTTAAATTTATATAATATGTTAGCGATATATGAACATTTATTCAATTTATCACAGATCTGAATTGCCCGCCGTTTAGGATAAGATTTCGTTTTTACAATCATATTCAAAAAGTCGTAAATTATAGTCCTTACCGAGCGGTGCAACGTCATAAATATGGAGTCATTAATTCAAATTGTAATCGTAGACTGCCGTGACACCTGTTAGGTCTAATTATCACTACTTAATCACTATGTGACATGGGTCAATTATGGTGACTGGTTCTATCTATGTTTGACGCTTTGCGTACGTACTACGTCGTAGTATGCACGAGTTACTACAGTTTAACATGTACAATCAAATACATAAAAGTTACCGCTTAGTTCCCTAAAACGAACCTTAGCCAAAGTAACTCATTGAAATATGAAAATTACACAAGCTTTTAAGGTAACCGCTTATTATTTAATAGATACAAACGAAAGGTTTCAGTTTTTAAGATTTTCATTATATTACGTCTTCAAGCCTTTGACGGTGCTTTAGGCTCAATAACATTAAAAGGCGATACGTTTAACGAGTTGTTCGTCGGCTGCCAGAAAATTTCAGGAAAAAGGTCGAACTAATTCATGACCTACTACACTGTACCCTTGTGGAAAAAACCCCGACTGGCACTTAGGAGTAGTCTCAGAGATTACACTTTTAGACATACACTTGTAATCGTTACTTCTTCATTTAATTTTTATATTTGAAGTCAGTTTGCGGATTTCATATTTTGTATATTTACCCATCTTATCCTACAAGCTTAGGCGGTGATTTGCATATCTCTTAGCTGCCATTCAGCGATATTAGTGTTACTTGTGGAAACTTACCTCGTTTTAGTCAAGTCAAAACTTTAGTTTACGTCATTAAATTTATATTATGGGTCTTTGTATTTATTTATTGTATTACTATTTTGTTGTGAGAATTTTTTGTAGGTATACATCTAATCTATTTTCAGGAGATTTAGATTTTTTTTTAATATAATAATTATTAGGAACTACTAAATATATTAATTAGTCTTAACCCAGCTTGTTCGTGATACACATGAATAGCGCGTAATGTTTTTAGTTCCGCTGGCACCTAGCTATTCTAAAGGATTTATATTTCATCCCCTCACGCTAGCCATTTGAAAAAGCCTATTTAAACTTGTAAATGCCTTTGCAAAATATTGGTACCTTTGTTGGCGCGGCGGATATCCAGACCTTTCTCAGTTAGTAGCAACCCAACCACTATAACGAGCAATTTTTATCATGGAATGATAAAATGAATCTGTAAATTCAGTCAGGACGAAGTTATTTTGGATTAAAGATAAAGAAGAATATGGTTCTGATCTAACATATTTCGTTGCGCTTTGTCACGAAAATAATTATAGGAGTATTTATAGGAGTAGTATTGTATTCCGTCGTTTTCTATCTCGGGTACATGGGGTCCCGGACCTTTAGGAGGTCATGGGGCCAAAGCCAACATATTATGGGGGCCTATTTTAAAACATGGATCTACTTAATGCAGGGTTACATCAGTCGGCAATATGAAATATAGAAGTGCATTGAAGGACCACCGCAGCTAGGAAGTGGCCAGTGGGCGCGTGATGACAGAGCCTCAGGCAATCAAATCATCGTCGATAAACCTAGAACCACCTCTCCATCCTCAAACTAACAACAGCGATGTTGCCACTCAGACGTCAATAGAGCTACAATAACTGGGGTGGTCCATCGATGCACTTCTGTAGTGCATACAGGGACAATCGCCGACTCATGTAACCCTGCATTAATTAGATCCATGTTTTAATGGCCCCCCATATGTTGGCTTTGGCCCCTTGCTCTTCTTCCAAAGGCCTGAAACCCCATGTATCTAAGACAGGAAATGCACTATATAATAATAATACCACTATAACTATTTTCGTGACATAGCACAACCAATTTATTAGTTCCATATTTTCATTTATATCCAATATAACTTCGTCCCGACTGAGTTTACAGATATCATTCCTCGTTATAGTGTTTTCTACAAACTGAAAAAAGTTATGATCGTCCGCAGCCCCAAAAAAAAGCACCAGTCGTCCATACAAATCAGTCATTGTCCTTTTCATTGGTACATTTCTTGATGGGAATCGTACATTTAAGTAGTGAAGTATTTCCGTTAATAGAAATACACAGTCGTGTTATGTGACAGTGTTGTGAACTCACTAATGACGAACTTGACTTGTGGACCTTTTAACAAAGAGAACGAAGAACAATCTGAAATGCTTCCATCAGTCCATTACAAAAAAACCTCTCAGCGAATCTTAATATATTACGTGAATTTAAATTTGTAATTAGTATTATTCTTATTAATGTCAATAATTGGAATTTTGTTAACTATTTGTGTCTATTTGTGTGGTGTCATCTCTGAAATCTTTAAACTCCGTTTAAAGCAATTCGGGTAGTGAGACAATCTAATGTGATTAAATAGGTAATAGTTATTTTTAAGTATTTCCTTATATCAGAAAGATCCGATTTTATAAAAAAAACACTGTTCAAACTGGGAGCCGTTAAATTTATTGACTATCAAGTATTTTAATACAGATTTTCCGATTACCTTGGATATTTTTACAGCTACTTATTTGCTTTGTGAGGATTTGTTGGTTATTTCCATTTTTTACCTAAATTCTCAATATTGTTACCGAAATGGCTAAAACATATGAGATGTATCGTAGCTTTGATTGAAAATGTCACTTTATATTTAACTAAAATTATTTTTACAAATATTTTATGACTTTTTTATATTTAGGATTAACTGTATCAAGCCGATATTTTTTTTGTAATATTCAAAATATAACTACATTCTCTCTTTCTCCTCTTACCCTCCTTTTTGTTTTAATAATAATGACAAACGACGAATAATTTCTGGTTCATTTAACCATGTTATTCGTACTACCAACTGCTGTTGCATCAAAATAGACGTGCATAATATAATAAACTTTCTCGAATGTGCATAAACTTCAATGCATAAGCAAAATAAATGCTTATCTCTGTATTATATATAATTAATGTCGGTAACAGGATATTACCTCCTGACTTGATGAATTTGTTAATGAGGTCTCAGTAACCGTTGCTCTTGGTTTGCACAAAGTTACATTATAAACAGGAGCACAAGTTCATGCGGACCGAAAACTTCAACACGAGGATGAATAACAAAATCGAATTTTTGTTTTATTTACATCCGTCTACGCAGATTATTGTTATCGTTCACCGATGTCATGCGATTCTTTATATCTAAGTACCCTAATTTTAATTGTAAACACAGGAGTTTGTGGAATTCTGCGCTTTGAGTGTTTACGCGCCTATTTTTTTTATCGTTCTCTCTTAAATATCGTGACTGCTTGAATGTTATTTTGTTATTGGAGTCACACACGAACGGGCATCGGGTACGTGGGTGACCTAAATGGCCGCGCGTATCGCGACCGCGACCCCACTATCGTTGGACAAGTGATATTTACCCGCCAGATTTTGGTTGGAGTTCTTCTTGGAGCCCGTGTCATCGCCCGGATCCACGTAGTTGTCGGGCCTCGGCAACGGCCACGTGTTAGACCTCGCTCGGGTCTGCGGCTCAAAGCCCACCTCCGTCAACTCCCCTAGAGGCTCCAACTCCCCCATCGCACCGTCCAACTCAGCCAGCCCCGTCTGCGAAGACCACGGGCTCTGAAACCCACCGCTCCCCTGTAAAGACATAGTGCCGCCGCGATTTCGATCAGTGGAATTTTTTGGAAGGTGTGTCGGTCCGAGCGCTCATCGGCGCGTGCCGGCACCGGCCATTAGCATCTCAGCGCGCTCTCCTTTCTGATTTTAAAGATTTATTTCGACTTTCAGAACGTCGTCGGACTCGAGCCGCGATCCGTAGAGGTTATCTATCTTCTCCTTATCGGCTCTGTTATTCGAAGCCAATAACATGTGGCGTCTCGCTGATCATAAACAGCGATGTGCGCAGAGAGCTTCGGCCGTCATGCCGCTCCAGAGAGGCGATTTTCGCTAAATATAAGCGCGGGCGAGCGGGGGCGGGGCGCGACCACGTGAGCGACTACGCGCCGATTTTCCAATTCATCACTGGCGGAGTAGAGGCGCGATAACCTTGTAACGTGTCTCGAATCGTCAAAAAGCACGAAAAACTGCTTCGACGCGATAGTCACACCGCTCTTGAGTCCCGAAACGTAGTCACTGCGCAAATTCGGCGTCCTTCCTAGTTCAACTGGCACTTTATAACTTTTTCACACTGATAAGAGTTATCACTGGTCGCGTTTGGAGGTTGCACACAAGTTTATTGGTGGTGGGATAGTTAGTTTTGACGTTTGTAGCACTGTTATGATGTTTGTGTGTGTCCACGCGCTTGTGGTTTGTGGCAACTGCGTAATAAACGTGAGTGGCGCGCGTGTGGCGGCGTGTCGTCTTGGGCCGCGAGCGGTCGCACGTACACTGAAGTGAACTACGTCGCGAGGCGGCAGGCGCGGCGTTTGGTGCGAATTCCGCTCGGCGCCGCGCTGGCCGTGGGAGGCGGAGGCGAGGCGCGAGGCGGGAGGGAGACGACCGCTGATAGAGAAGTGGCGTCGTGTGACCGCGCTCGGCCGCCATCTCGGCCGCGCTCGGCTCGCATCGTTTAGTCCGAATTCTTTCGCCGCTTATCACGGCGTGTGTAGGCCCCATCGCGCGCCCTTGATCCACGCACACGCAGGTTGCATCGGCACGTGCTGTTTTGTTTTGTTAATGTTTACGGATTTCCGTTTTAATTTGCACTTGATATGGATCGGCTACTTATACTTAAACAGGCGCATGCACATACAGGAAAAATCCTGAGAGAAGATAAAGCAACTTACTTTTATTTTTATTAGGTTGTCAGTACATGGATTATTAGCATCACATTCCACGAATAGAATGTCAACAGAGACGCCATATTAAAATAACGTGCGCAGTGTTTTCGCACGGTCAGTAATCGCGTGTTGCGTCGTATCGTAGTCGTAGCAAAGTCGTAGAATATCCTGTGCCACTACGAGGTTCCGTAGCAGGACGCAAAGATGTAAACGCGTTACGTCTACGGATTATTTTTTAATGGAAAACGTGAAAATTTAGCTTCGATTGGCTTCTTGATATTGGCAGTTTTAGAAGGGCCACTACTGTGTACTTTCACAAATGTACACTTTGGTGCAATAAAATTGAAATAAATAAATACATTTTGGTGACTGACTAACCTAAAGGTGACGCTAAGATGCAAATAGTGCGCTACGTCTAAGAAGATTTAGATTTTCATAAGCTTTTCATTATTATATGTTTACGTAGGATGACTTTTTAATGAAAATACGTTACATTTACGGTCTGAAAAGTTTTTGAATGGACTATAAATGCCTTTTAAGATAATTTTGTTTGTTAGTTGATTCTCACACCACAGAGTTTTGTTACGTATAAATTTTATCTCACCTTTTTGTTACATTCTTCCATTCATTTGTTTATTTTGGAACTACTCGTATTACAGCTCGTTAATAGTGACTTGAGCAAGGAATATACCACTCTCCACCGAGAGTTGAGTCAATGTTTTTTTTTTATTGCCACGGCTTCAGCCCTAATCCCAGGCGTTGGTTGAACTTGGCCGAATAATCTGTAACCCCAACGTGTGGAACTAGCTTGGCCATAACTTACAAGTTGAGCTCACTACATATGACAGTCGGTGCGTTGAAGTAGAATGGGGGTTTGACATTTTCTGAAATAAAAGGACATGGATTTCGCTAATTCATTCCCACTGATCATCAAAAAACAGAACGAGCGCAAGGAAGTATCAGCGAGTGCATAGGTGCAGTTTCAGTAGTTTTCGTTAGTATTCTTATCCTTTGTGGGAAATATTTCTAGCGATTTCATCGTTTTCGATTCGAATTTGTCGAATCCTAACCTCCACCTTTCTCTTTTAGTTTCTGTTTAAAGCTTCCCGACGAGCAATTTGTGCCGTGCAAAGAGGCTGCGGTGTACCCGAGCCCATCTGCACCTGCTCGTCGCATTTTGACAACCCGTTTGTAGGTAATTATAAATTTTATTTTTTTATAGACGGAGGTAGATAGATCTTTCTGGAACATGGTTTATCATGTAGCCTTTCGCTTTATTTTCTTACCTTCAGCGTCTAGTGTTCATTTTTCTACACTAAACCTAGCCAATCATTAACATTTTCAAAAGATTTCTTCAAATTTGTGTAATTTTAACCTGATTCGGACAACTTTTATTACTGGAGGTGTCAAATGTTAATTTTTCTTTTTTCACACCTTCCAGGGATTTTTTGGATCAGGGATGTAATATCTGCTACGTTTCCCGAGGCCTGTGAGATCCGATCGGCCTTCCACCAGTGGCTGGTGACCGGTCTTCGGAATCTGCCCTCGGCTAGGACACCTCAGGGAAGTGCTCCTTTTATCTTGTACTATTGTGACGCGGCTCTCTGCGTCTGGCGCCCACTCCACTTTGTGGATCCTTTACATTTAATATTGCAAAATTTATTGGTTGCTCCAAAACATATTTTTAAGTAGGTGGTTTGTAGGTATTTTTGAATACCACTGTTTAACGGAACGGAGCTCACAACACCTAGTGCCAACTTCTCCCCCTAGTGCTCGGCACTAGCTAGTCCCGGCATATTACTTTATTTACTCGTATTGTAATTAATTATAAATCGTTCTAGATTTTGTGATAAAGTCAAGTTTTATATACATAGCACAATTTTTTTTATTTAACAGTTTGCAAAAAAATTATCCCTACCATTTATTAAGTATTTCTGAAAATAGGACGTGGACTAAATTTGTTTAATCCCGCTAAAGAGATAATCCTGATTTATTCTCACCAGTTTTTAAAAAATTCTTGGAACGACTATACAACTTATCCATATTTTTAGCTGTGCTTTATTACTTTGTAATTATTTCTAAATATTTATTTTTACCATAATTACGCCATACAAGGGTTTTTTCGTACGACACGAGTATTTTCCATCACATATCTATTTGTACGCGTATTGCATAAATAATAAGTTAATCTGTAACAAAGAAGCTATTTGTTGATTTAACTGAGAAGAAACTGTTTGCTTATAATAATTATGTGTATAAATATAGAAGTAGTATTATTTTGCAATAAACACGACGCCATTCATGTCACGTTTGTTACAGAACTCGTTTGTACGATATACCCATATCTATCTACGTAGGGTAGGTATCATTTGATATTCTTTAATATTAATTTATCTGAATTTGTTATGACGGTAGGTTTAAAACTGGTAATAGCACTATTATTTCAGGTGTCAACTTGATGTTAAGCCCAATAAAGTAAGTAGGTTTACTTTAAATAAACTCTGTTTTAAAATCTTAACACTGCAGTATCACTCACGTGAAAATCAGTGTCACCTTAAGTGGGCAGGCTAGGAGCATGTACAACATCAAACTCTAGCTAGCCTGACCAGTGACTTATAAGTTTGGTAAAGTTTAATTAAATTAAATTAAATTTTAGTTATTCTAACAAGAAAGATCCATGGGTTAGTAGAACAATTAAAACTTAAACCTTGGTGTTAGTAGGTACTAGCTTAAGGAGATGAAAAACTGTGACTACTCCACTCATAATGTTCAACCAACGACAAAATGCTATCAACATACTATTCATCAGTGATCCAACTGTCTTGAACGGCTTATTAGATATATAATATCTACTGTACTAACCTTCGAACTAAATTAATACGCCATAAAAGCCCAAAACTGTTCCTGCCCACTATAACAAGCGGCTATTAGGGTAATTACTCGACCTGCTGAGCTCACTAGAACACCATGAGATAAATATCAGGTGTAAATGATAGGGTGGCCAATAGATCGCTGGAGAAAGCTTTGAGCACAATTAAAAGGTTCGGCGGACGTTACGAGAGATTAACTGACTGCACATGCTTGGTTTCACTTGAAAAAACCAGTCAAGTACGAGTCGGATATTATACGACGTTTTTATTTCACGGGGCACTGTTTCTTAGAATTTATGAAGTTTAGGGTTTTTTATTAGTATTCGTCAGATTCGCTGGTACATGATCAGTGGAGGTGTGTAAATAAGGCGTCTTTCAGATGGTTGATTCGGTCGGACGTGTTTTGTTGTGCTTAAAAGCAACTCTTTTCTGAGGACGTCAAGTACCGTCAAGTAAGGTAGTTAGTAGGTACGTGTGAAATAATATTAAAAATACAGTTGAATTGATCATCTCGTCCTTGATTCAAGTCAATGGATGGATGGATTGCCCATCACACATAAAGTTGTGGTACCTCGGATTCCCAAAACCGAACGGACATGTTCATGCACACATATGTTTGTACAGTGCGGGGATCGATCATCCGACCTCTTAGTTAGGCACTAGTCATAGTCAATTTCTTGACCATTACACTAAATAGTCGTCAAAAAAAGCTTTAAAACCAAATATTTCAGAAACAGATCCTTAAATCGACAAAATTATGTTTAATATCTATCTATACATATAATAAGACTGTAAAAGATCGATTTCTGTACATTGAAGATTTTTATGAAAAATTGTTACAGGGGGTCTTAATTACCGTAATAGAAGCCAAAACAACAATTTTTAAAATTTTTGTCTGTCTGTCTGTCTGTCTGTCTGTCTGTTTGTCCGGGCTAATCTCAGAATCTACTGGACCGATTTTGACGGGACTTTTTTTATTTGACTCAGTATCACCTGGAGAGTAAACTGGGATATAAATAATCACGCCGATGAACTTAGGGGGCAGGCAGGAAATTGAATCTCAGAATCTACTAAACCGATTTTAATGGGACTTTTTTTTATTTGACTCAACATTACTTGGAAGGTAAAGAAGGATAGAAATAATCACGCCAATAGACTAAGGGGGTAGGCAGAAAATTGAATCTCGGAAACTACTGGGCCGATTTTAATGGGACTTTTTTTATTTGACTCAGCAAAATGAAAACTATTTTTGTGTTGAATAGACCATTTATTGAGGAACGTTTAAGGCTAAATAACATCCCGCTACAACTGTTAGGAGCGAAGAAATAATGGGCAAAGTGACAAAAACGGGGAAAATTATTCATTTAAAAAAACGCTTCAAGATACCAACAATAATGTAAAAAAGTATGAAAGAATTATTACTCTTAAAATGATCTAAAAAAATGTCTGCGACAGTATATCCATATGCCTAAATAACTATTCCACGCGGACGAAGTCGCGGGCACAGCTAGTATATAATATATTCTTAGATCCTTAAAATTATGATAAATGGTGTCCTGAACCTCATAATATTTTTAAAGGACCTATTCAACGACACTCCTCACGATGGGTAAGAGGAAAAAACTTTACTTATATGGGAGATAACTTAAAAATATTATTTCGAGTTTTTTTGTACATTTTTTTAGCAAATATTTATAAACATACTCATACCAAATTACAGATTTCTACCATTTATAGTCTCTAATTAAAACCGCGGACAGACGGACGAACATACTTGGCGAAACTATAAGTTAGATCTTCAGCTAAAACACATTTATTCAAACAGTGTAAGGAATATCTAAGCTCGTTCTGACTTTTAAAACTATTAGCGCCCTCTGTCGGAATTTTCTTACCTTCAACATTCTCTACTAAGTGGGTTTTTGCTTTATAAAACCTGAACTAGCACGTAATCAACATCAATGAAAGTTTTGGAAAATGCCAATAGAATGCGCTAGTCATTGCTTTACGTTCTGTTAGGTTTTCTGCAGTTTCTAACGGAATTCCATAGATGGCGCCAGTGCTGATTAAGTTACGCTTCCACATCATGGGTGTCCTTCGCGCCTTACAGCTTTGATAGAAAATGTAAAATCGGGAAAAGCCTTCCCGGATATGCTTCAGTCGGTTCGGGACACTCAGTGCGCGAACTTCACTCTCTCTCCTAAATTTCTGCCTTGCGATTTCCTTTCAAGGGGTTTATGTTTTAATCGAAGCTGAGCCGCCTTGGTTTCTGTTTTTTTTTGCGGACGATGTTACTTTAAACCTGTATCAAAGTGTTTTTTTAGTAGTTTTAATTTTCTACTGTTGTGGAAGAAACTTTTAAACTATTATATAAGCGGTGAGGTTTTCTAAAGTCCATCCAGGGATAGAATGATCGGTAAGTGTTGAACTGAGTTTTTTTTTAATTTACAGTGACGATCTCTTCTTCGTGAGATAAATTGCTTCCGGCACCATTTAATTCCAAACTAAACCTCCTTTGTTCTTCCCATGCGGTGACTTTTAATGAACGTACATATACTTTCTTTTCGCATGATAAAATTTATAGCGGTGTAATTGTGCGTATCATGGTGACGCGATTTTAATTAAGAATAATTAACATCATTGTGAGGCTTTAACGGCCTCCTTTTTAAAGGTATTTATCTTTTTAGGTACCTACCTAACTCGTGATAGGTTTTAGGTACCTACATGTTTCCCATAAATTATTCTGATATTTGAAATAGGAACGTGTGGAAAGGGAATATGAAATGGAGTCCCTTGGTATTTTGTCCTTTGCATTTATAAAATATTTACCCTTGCGATATCTACTTATTTCAGACGTTTCGTGTTGAGTAGGGTAGATAAGAAAATTTTCAGTGAGGTCCGTAATTCGTTTTACTATAGGAATTTGTAAAATTAAAGAGATATTCTCATTTAGGGACGCTTCGACAATTTAGCATAATTCCAAGTCCTCGTATCTTCTAAATTAAGGGCTCGTGTTTCGAAATACTTCATTTTGTTTAAAATTATAAAATTGGGAGAAATCAAATGAGTTTCATGAGGTATGTTGTGGTATCTACAGAGTTTGGTAGTCGTTTTGGATTTTCAATTAAGCTAGTGTGAATACTTGGAATTTTCACGCGGTTTCGCATCGTCTTCGCATTTCGCTTTAAAAAGCGCAGTACAGAATAATCATTAGCGCTTGCCGTCTGGGAATGGTCCGATGTTGCGACCACAACGACGATATTATTATCTATAACCGGAACAAAAACATCTAGCAATGAGGCCTCCTTCGGGCTTTTAAGGCCTTCGTCGCGTACAAATATTCATTTTTGACCCGCTTTTATGGAGCAATAAAACGTGCTTTTGTAGTTCTGCAAAATATTAAACCGGCGCGGAAGGGACGCAGATGGTTGCTTTGGTATACTAACGTAGGTATATATTCATTCAGGGACCAATCCAGTTGAGTGAAATTATCACCAATGTTTAATATTATGTATTTTGTCCAGAATATGTTAGGTTGAAACTGTTGAACTGTAAGATACGGTGCGGTGCAACCGATTTGAAGTTCAGTAAAAACGGAATTAATGATCGCTTTTTCAACTTCCACGTTGCATGATAAAATCACATAAACTGGCACATCTTTACGATTGGTGCAACCTGACCCGTTATGCTGACAAAAGCGCAAAAAGTTCCGTATCACATCTATTCTATTTTTACAGGACACTTGTTTTAAGACAACAGGTGGTGCAGAAACATCCCGGCGGCCATAAGCCCTTTGTCCAATTGGGCAATACGGGTTTTTCCCCCGAATTCCGGTATTCGGATGAAAAACCCCGGATTAGGAATAAGCGGGAGATGAGATAAATATGGGCGGGGATTACGGAAATCGCTTACTTTCTATTAAAGTGGTAACATGTGTAACTTTGATGGAGGTAATTTGAAACTCGGGGTGTGGCGTGGGTACTTTATTCTCGTGCTAACGGGAAGGATCCCTGCGAGTATACGAGTACTTACTCGTAGAGGGGTGAACGCTTTAAAATTTAAAGCTAAGACGTACTTAGGTACTGTAACTTTCTATTGTTTTTTTCTTACTCTTAGTGGTCTTTAGTTGCTATGAAGTGGTTAAAACTCTGAAGATACGAGGTCCGTAGTTGTGTTTATCTTCTTGTAAAGATATATCAAATGTATAAGACGCCTTAGGACACCGGGTGTCCGAAACGGACGCAATAGGATGTGTGTTTTGAATATCCAATCGCATTCTATTTCAAAGTCAGATAGGTTATTGTAAACTTTATTGGAATTCGAACTGTTCCTACGCCAGAGTTGTTAATTAATAAAATTTGCATTGATTAAAATACCAGACTAAAACGAATCAAGATAATTACACAGTTAAGTACATTTTCAAAGCTGAACCCTTGTTAGTGTAACCATATACTGGTAATAGTCATAATCGATTTATTCTTTGGACATTATTCATAACATTTTTCTTAAATTGTTCATTGTTTTATATTATAACACACACATACGCCCGCACGTATAGTGGGTATTGGGTAGGATGGTGTGATGGTGTGACGGTTATGTATGGACTCAGATTGATGTAAGAATTTCTTTCACCATTTGTGCAAAAAGGACCACTTTATATATTTTTTTATCATCTGATGCAGTTTTGGGCGCTTCTTCAGTTCTTACCTGATTTATATTTTGTTAACTTGCTATAAGTTCTTACAGTATAATTAAGGAAACCTTATAATTGGCTATACTAATTATAACTGTTTTAGTATTATGTACAAATCTGTAACGCTGTATAGTTTCTTACAATAAATAAAATAAGATAAAAATAAAGTGTGTTTAAATTTCACATTCATGACATGAATTAATTAATGTCTTGTTTCTTGTTATCGTGTGATGTAATTGGTGAGGTTCAAATACACCGACGCAAGTGTCGTTTTGTATGATTAATTAACGAAGGTTTGAATATAAAGTGCCATGAATGGCGAACATTTGTTGCTGATTGAGGTTCTAACTTTAATCAGGACTTTTAGTCAAATGCCATCACAAGGATTCTTGAAACCGCTCTACCAAATACGCCCCACTACCAAGTTTGTCAGCTCTCATGTATTGTCATAGTCTGTACGCTCTCTGTTTAATAATATCTTAACTATATATTAACGTTTGTGTGAAAAATAATTGTAGAAAAAAAACGCTATCCACAAAAGTATCTGTTTGACTTTCTTTCTGACGTCTCAGTGCCTAGACTAACCACCAGACCCTATCCTAGGAGACTTAGATTGCTAAATAAACTGAAAACTATTGTTCTCGGTTAATATCGTTTCATATTCGGTAAACTTTGTCAAAGGCCTAAAAGGCAGCTGGATAATATCGGAGAGTAAATTTGGTCACATTTCCTTACAAACATTCCTTGATCCATCCGCATTGAGCCCGCGTAGTGGAGTTCCACTCGCAACCACGTAATACCTAGTAGAGGTTAAGCCTGTGCTCAGTAGTGAAACGTATAGTATAGGCTGATGAAATCAAGAAACTTAAACTGAGTAATGTAGAACAGCAAAATTCAGTTCAGCAAAAGTGCAGTTGAGTAAAAAAAGTTTGTCTAAGGGCAAAAAACTACACTTTAGCTGGTTATTCGAAAGCGCGAATACAGTAGCGAAAAACTATTAGGTTTTAAATGTTTTACAATGTAAAATACTTACCAAGGCTTTGTTGCACCATCAAGAATTGGTTTTGAATTCGAAAAGACATAACATATTAAAAATTCTTTTCGGCTCCCGTCATCAGGGAGGATCCAGTCACCGAAACCGAATTTCTTTTTAGTGTTACCTATATTATTTCGAATTAAAAAAAATAGCGCTGTGAACGCAAAAAAAATTTTAATAAAAAAAAAATAGTTTTGACTTCTGTGTAAGGTGTGACGCTGATTTCAGTTTTTTTTTGGATTGGATAATTTATAAAGTAAACGGATTAACTTTCTACTTACGAAATATGTAAGTGCCAAGTAGCACCGGGATGTAGCTCTGAAGTTACTGGAATTCTTTCGCAGTACTTGGAATTAATTCCAGACTGCTTTGCATTGATAAGCCGAAGTTTAGCGGCATTTTCACGCGGCGGTGCGGGGAACAGGGTATTTACTTAGTATCTTGTATTTTCTTGTCTTAGTTTCAGACTTATCTTTGAATTAATTAGCAATAAACCCATATTTTGTCATAGCTTGAAGTGACTTGGTACTAACGATAACTATTTTATTAAAATCACATCTGACACTACTTTGCCGTGCCGTATTCTGGACAAAATATAGAGTATACTAACTTTTAACCTTCTCGCATCTTTCTGTATGATTTCTTTCCAAAAAAAAATCGTGATGGTAATTATTCGTTTGTAAGATAGTGATTACTTACTTATCGCCTTTCTATTTATCATATATTATTTCGATGTCTTTGCATCGGATCAGTACGCCTAATACGAAAAACGAAATCATTCAAAACGATTGTAGTTCTTTTTTTGTACAGACGACAGCAGATCAAGGTAGGATTTTTATTGCAATATCGCCATTAAGGCGACCAAAATATGCGCTTGTAATTATACAAGCGCATTTAATGATGGCGTATTTTTTACTTGACGAGTTGCTATTTGTAGGTACGTGTGTCATGTAACGAAAGAACTACTAGCGTTTTGACGGATTTGGGTCTACTGTTATCTAATCTGCACTTAGGCATGAGATCTAAAACGTGTGAAAAACATGTGTGGCAAAGCAGATGCTTTAACAAATCTTGCTTTACATATCATTTTCATGATACGACTCGAGGAAAAAACCAGACGTTATCCCGAGGGCCTTTTACAAAGAGCCTTGTCTCAGTCATGTTTAAACATGTCAATGTGAGTTACCTATTACCACTGCTCACGAATTTAATCGTCATTCGTGAATGGACCAGTAAATAACTCGCTTTAACTTTCTTTGATAGATGTAACTTTTACAATGGTTACAAATAGTAAATCCGATCTTAATATTTTTAAAGATTTTATTTTTTATTTTATTTTTTTCTCTTTATTATCATTTAAATAACCGTTACATTACAAAACACTTAACTAACTTACTTAGTACAAGAAAACTACGAGGGTTTGTAAAAATTATACTAAGGGTTTCAAATAAAGTTAATAAATAAATAAAAACAAGAATTGGACAAATAATAAAAGCCGTTTGGTTAATATATCCTACTAATATTATAAAGGCGAAAGTTTGTAAGTATGGATGTTTGTTACTCTTTCACGTAAAAACTACTGAATGGATTTGGTTGAAATTTGGCACAGGGGTAGATAATAGTCTGGAATAACACATAGGCTACTTTTTATCCCGGAAAAATATGCAGTTCCCGTGGGATACGAAAAATATTAGTCCACGCGGGCGGAGCCGCGGGCGAAAGCTAGTTAATAGATATATCCCAAACAGTCGTACTTTGGTACTTACAATTATCTATGTAAAGATTTTGTCACACAGATAAAAAAGCACAACGGGTTTGTAGGAGTCATTAACACGCTTATATTAGCTCGAGCTGTATGTATGTATGTATGCAACAGAATCTTTGAGCTCAATTTACTTCCAGAAATCGGATTAATTTGAAATTTGCACACGTATCAAGTACATATGGCAATGCAATAATTTGATAAGAGTTTTCCATTATCCTTGTTAATTAAAAACATAAAAATAAATAATCGTTATAAAAGTAAAAAACACGATTTTATTGCTAACTAAAAAAGAGAAAATAAATTTTCATTGCAAAAAAAATATATTACAGTACCCCTTACGCTTTTTACTTTACTGTAAAATAAATTCTTTGTACTCAGAAATTGTTTTCCCTCTTTTAATTAGCAATAATTTAAGAACAATCATGACAGAAAAAGGCAGCACTGGCGTCACTCGCTAGATGCCCTTTTTCATGTAAAACGACAGTGAGACATGTTTATTTAAAAAAATACGACGGGTTTTAATCACGTTCAGAAGTAAACGTTCACAGCAGTAGGTACGCGTGCCCTTTCGTTATTACATCTCTAATTTCAGACGTTCGACGCAATCAAGAGTGAAGAAAAGTATCTACGTTTTCGATTCCGACCGGAAATCAAACCGACTTTTCTCGCCTTCAGCGCTTTCGTTTCATTCTCAGTCCTGTCGTGAAATCGTAATTACAGGAAGCCGGCCGATCCAGACTAAGTAGGGCTAGGAGGATGTAGAGGCAGTCTTTAGTCTATAACTACTTTTTTCTGCCATTTTGCCCTGTATCAAGAAAAGAGTTTAGCAAGGTTTTGTGGGTCGGCTACGATTACACTTCCAAGTAGGGTGGGTGAGATTTACCAGAGCAGTCATAAGTAACCTTAGTATGAATAGAACTTACAGTTAGAGTTACGGCGAAGAAGTGTTTGTCTGTTGAGAATATAGGCCTAAATTGAACCTGCCTATTCGCCGCAGCGCACGCCCATGGTTCAACCCGAAAAGTTGTTGGCTTATAGCTTGTAGGCTTTGGAAGGAATACTAGTTCCTATAGGCACTTTTAGAACCCAACTAATTTACCCTATTAATGCATCAGCACAATATACTGTGTTTGAGGTTACTTGCAACCTCATCCAGCACATTATTAAATAGTTTTCAGGGTACATTGTTATCAGCATTGCCTTGTTAAGCTTGTTAAAATCCATTTCACCTTCACAACTCAATAACTGACCAAATCAGAACTCGGCAAACACAAACGAAACACCAACTGCGAATGTTTAGAAACAATAATTGTCCAACAAGTTACAACTTTGGGACAAACCAATTCCAATTTGGTAGTTTCGTTTCACTCGTAACGCTGAAACATGGTAGGATTTGAACAAATGAGTTAGTGCTGAGATAGGTGTCGCTTTCAGTATCGATAATTGCTGTCCAAATTTCGAGAAATCTGAGTTCATGTATTATCTGGACGATGGATAAGTGAGAATATTGTTTTGCAATACTAGATATAAGTTAAATTAAGGTACTATAATTTTAGCATTAACAATACAAATTTTACAATGTAAAATTAAAACACACATAAAGACAAAATTCGGACTGCCACAGGCGAGACTGCAACCCGCATCTCTCGCAACCTAGGTAGGTATCTAATCGTAACAGTGATGAATCATGGCTGGCTGCAGCCTAACGAGCACTCAAAGAAATTCGGACCGATGAGTAAGTAAAAGTTCACACTCAAAGAAAAAAAATCATACCACCACAGGCAGGACTCCAATGCGCATCTCTCGCAAGCCGGGCGATTGCTCTTCCAATTGAGCTACTGTCACGGTAGCTCAATTGGAAGACCAATCGCCCAGCTTTCTTTGACAGGCCGGCTTTTATTTTTGTTTGAGTGTTTTTTCATTTCACATTATAAGATATATTACTTTTTGCTCCATAAGGCTTCTAAGATTGTATGCCAGCTAAAGTAACAATATTATCATTGCTCATAATAAATTCTGTATTCCTCCTCAGAATAGGAAAAGTACGCCCGTTTAAGAATCAATTATATCCACGGCCGCACGTGTGATCGCACGGAGCATGGTACAATAAAATGGTTTTCATTAAATTAAAGGCAGTTCCACTTTCAACTTTTAATCCAAATGCCTATTTCCTTACTCGCTGAACACTATTGCTCCTTGCTGATCTTCGACAAATTGAAATACATGAAAATTATAGCCGCAACATGACCCTACACGTATATCGATGTTATCGACATGGCACTAGCAGCTACGGTTGTTAATTGCCCATCGGCAACTGCCACAACAGTTTGTCGAGCCTTCGTGATGTAGCCGTCTAGCCGCTCCATAAGACTTTATGTGGCAAGTATTAGAAGTCTCACTCATACACAGTGTAATTTCCTTGTCACCCTTACCTAAAAGCAGCTAAAGCTAAAAAAAATAAATATTTTGCTTAAAATTTCCACTAGACGACGCCAACGCAGGAACCCAAATACATCCAACTGTAACCACTTGAAAAAACTAGAGCTGGAAGTCGTAGGACTTACTATACAATTTTGTGTCACTAGTCATAGATTTCCGCAAAGTAATATCTGAATTCATCAGATTAAGTTCTTTTTCAGGGTTTGAAATCATTAAACTAATCAAAATCTTAAACATTATTTTCTGTGCTCTGGTTCCGATTCTAAACTACAAACTCCTAAAAGGGGGCTCGTTTATATGCCTTTACAGTTTTGGTATTCATTTAAAACATGCAGGAATCGAGTTACATACCTAACTTACTCAAGACAAATTAAATCGGCAAA
The DNA here is from genome assembly GCA_963921415.1 of Pyrausta despicata. Lineage (NCBI taxonomy): Eukaryota > Metazoa > Arthropoda > Insecta > Lepidoptera > Crambidae > Pyrausta > Pyrausta despicata. The sequence goes on along the minus strand of OY992855.1, from coordinate 11,336,030 downwards.
AGTTTTTTTTCCACACCCCTTCAGCGTCAAATGGACATATAAGTAGGTCTACTGCCTGATACAATTTACGTCCAATTTTCAGCCTAGCAAAACTTCAGCTCACTGGTGTGAAATACCACATCCTTGCATCCTACGTGTTTCAGACTTGATTAAATTCGAACAAAGTGAGTCTGGATTTCCCACGGGGAAGTGTGGTGCACCAGTAACTTGGTTACACTGAGTTTAGAAAAGTAAGGGACCAGTGTGCAAGTGTGATTGTCTGGTCAGTACTAGTTTGCGGAGTTACATTAACACGGCATTACCATTTATTACTACGATTTGATTAAAACGTCCGCGTCGCGATGAAATATGGACAGTAGTCGGTTGTTTGTTAGCTGTGTGTGCAATGAAAAGAGGAAATGGCAGACCACTTCAATGAAGATGTTGTCTGTAAAGCATCTTAAACTAATAATCATGGCCCTCAGTCATAAAATATAGTGTACGCTTAAATATTTAATACTTACCTTGTTTTAATCTGTAATAAAGACGAAAAAAAATTCTTGCATATTCACAATGATATTTTGAAAACGCAAAAAGCATAGGTTATTAAAAGTATTGCAACAGGACTTTGCCCCTGAAATAATCCTGAAACAATAACAAAGAAGTGATTGAAAATCTATATCAGACATTGTATTTGAGAGAAATATATCTCAGTCATCGCTGGCTTTATAGGGCCGGTCCATTGGGCTTTCAATCCATTTCGAACTCATAATAGAAGTTTCATTGTAACCGCAATACAATTTGTGATTCGTCTACAAAGGGCTTTGTTATTTAAAAGAGGAATATCCGACCATTGAGCAAAATATCTCTAATCGATCTTCAAAACAAATAATAATAATTTTATATAAAAAAAAAAATTTCCTTTTTGATACAAACACCTCAAAAATCATTCGAATTCTACTAAGCCTTCTGTAACCGATACTCGTTCTTTAATACTCATATTTTTAAGAAGGACGGGAGTTTTCTAGCCGTTGTTATTACTAAAAGATCTTACTTCTTACAAAACTTTAAAAACTCCAATACGTAAACAAATATCGATTCAGTTAAATTAGAATCCGTGAAGTCCCACACAAACTATGCGAGGTTCGCGATATTAGACGCCCTCTTCAGACGTCACTCGCCCCGGTTGACGGGTGCGAAATATATTAAAAGTTGAGATGCCGAGCTAGCGATAGCTTTACTTGCCTTATCGATAAAAGTAAAGTTCCTTATCTTTACAAGCCCTTAACACTTTCCTCGCAGTTCAATCAAAAATAAACAAATGGTTCACTAGTTCAATGTGATTACCGTTCAGTAAGATTTTAATGCGACGATGCCAAATCAGTATATTTCTACCGATCTAATATTATTAATGCTTAAAATCAAAACTTTCTAAGTACTTACTTCATTAAGACTTCTCAAAGGAATTGAGGTTACTTCCTAACCAAAACTTATTATTTTTAACAGGCATTAAGTTTCCTAGTCTACAATTACTAAATTATCGACAATCTATCGAAACCGGGTCAGCAAATAACAACCCTAAGAAAAAGTTTTCGACTCGTCAATCCGATTCGAGGGTTGCTATGCTTAATAAAAACAAACGAATTTAAATCTAAAAACCTTTTATGATTTATGATAGATTCAGCGATAGCTTAATATTCTTGTAATTTAAAATGACAAAGCCTAAACAATTTTTTTCTTTTACCCAATACCTACCTAAAATTATACCTAATTAAAATTAGCAATACTCTTACCCAACATAGCTTGCCTAAATACCGTTGTTAAAACTTACCAGGACATCCAGAATTGCATTCGCTGGGGATTACCGTTAACGGTATTCGTTATCGTTGTTTGCATGTAGCTAATTATGTGGGCAAATTAGCTTGTAACGGGTCGTACTATCGTGAACGTTGGCAACTGGCCAGCTTGCTCATGTCCCAATGCGTGGCAGTTTGTTGTTGGTACTTAGCATCAGCGCATCACCGTTAATTAAAGTTTATAAAACTAAACTAGGTACGCTAAATGTTACACTGTGATATTCTGTCGAATCGCTTCTGACAGCGTAGCGCAGGAAACCGTACCGTACCGTACCATATACCGTCTATTGTTAAATATCGTTTATTGTTAATATTTAATCGACTGCCTCGTTGGTATAGTGGCAAAGTTTCTGCCTTACATCCGAGAGACCCTGGGTTCGATTCCCAGGTCGTGCCAAAATTGTTTCTGAGATTTTGTCATGAATTTCTCAAAAACAGCTCGGAGTCGGGAAGTTGGCGGTGTTAAACCCTCGCGCCACGGAAAGCACGTAAAGCCGTTGGTCCTGCGCCTGATCGCTCTCCGTTCATGTGGGATTGCCGTCTCACCGAACTTTGAGAGTGATGGAACAGTGAGTGCACCTGTATAATTATTGCGCTCACACTTTTGCACTATAATATTTCCTGCGTAGTTGGCTAATCTCTGTTGAGATTGGCCGCCCTGGGCGAAATCGGCCAGGAGGACTATTATTGTTTAATAAATTATTTATTATATTGTTTATTTATATATTAGAGCACAATGTTTAATGTTCCATAATTCATAACAAGTTTCAGCATACTTTTCAAGATGAAGACATTAGATAAATTAGTTAATTAGTTAAATTAGCAAAATAAAGTACCAGAAACAATAAAAAATAGCACGTTTAGACATTTCAAAATTAAGTTAACCGAGTTTCTCATTGAAAAATGCTATTATACCGTTAATGAATACCTGCTGGACCCAGAAATAAATAATTAAATTTGTATAATTTCTTAAGAGTTAGTATATATTAATAGTAATAAAATAATGGATGATTAAAATTATAGTTTATTAAAAAATTAAGTTAGTTTAGTTTATTAAATGTATATAATTAATCAATAGAAAAATATTGTTCTTCTATTATTAAAATGTAAATTCTCATATACCTATATATACTTACATATATACATATACCTATGTACATATAATATCAATTATAAAATATTGTCCTACTATTACGAGTATTATTATGCTTAATACTATGTATTTTTAAAATGTAAATACTTCATATACCTGAAAAGGTGAAACAGAGTTCGCATTTAAACAACCCACAACCTCTGTATGTACCTATGTTTATGAAGGAATAAATGATTATGATTAATAAACAATAAGATACAAAACTTGAGTACCGTTAGGCAAGTACCGATTTTTAGTCGAAAACGCTCATAAATCAGTATCTAATAATATTTAAGAAACCCATTTAATGTTGTACCCAGAACTTTTAGCCTAAAGATTTAAAATAATACTAGTTCCAAATTGAAGATTTCAGTTCGACAACACTTAATTGCTAACTTGATGAAGCAAAATACAATTATATTTGGCTTTAAGTTTAGGTCACTTAATTCTGAAGCCGTCCCTGAAGTTTCATAGCTTAAGAACATTAAATCTATATTATTGAGACTTTCAATGAACTTTAAAATAATACATACCTATTAAAGTACTGTTAAAGGCTTTGCCTACGTAATGATATTTTAAGTGTGTTTGCCCAAACTTCATTTTCGTTTCATTCAGTGTTACATAAAACCAATACCTAACCATAAAACCATTACCAATACCTAAGGCAGAAGAGTAAGTGAGAATTCGTTATTCTAGCAGGTAGACCACATGATCGCAATACTGCGTATAGAATGCACTTAGGAATATAACCTAGGAGATTAGGGTTTGATTCCCAGTAGAAGTACTTTTTACCATAATGTTTTTATTGTATTGTTTGCAGTTGTTTTTTTTAATTTAATACACTTTTTTACTTCATTACAAGATTTACACTTAATTTAATTTAAGTTCACTGTAGTAATTTATCATGGCTGTATTTGTGTTTTAAAATTAATATTTCTGGGTGTTTCAATTAGAGATGGGCCGAGTAGTGGTTTTACCGAATACCGAGTATTACTCGGTTGAAAGCTTGCCGAGTACCGAGTGTTCGACCGAGTTACTCGGATTAATTTGAGTCCTAAAACAAATCAAAAAAAAGGCGCAACGCGCTGCCAGCAATACTGTAATTTTGAATTATTAAATCATGACTTCACTAATCAACATAATACCTATGTATTTGATTTTATGATATATCCCTTGAACTACATACAGTTTGTCGATCCGCAGCGGCCTGGCTGCCCTAAAATTAACCAATAGGAATTGAAAAAACGCCAGATTAGGGGCTTGTTCATTGACTTAAGTATGTGGTCATTTACTTTAATTCCTCCAGTTGGCCACTAGCAAACTTATGCCAGACATGCTTTTTATTAAATTTACATAACCGAGTACTCGTCACTTGAACCGAGTTAATCGGCTCAGTACCGAGTACTTAAAAAAAGGTGTTCTGGTAGGTTCTGTGAAGTCTTTTTTTTATGCAAATAATAGTAGAAATCTCAAAGAATACTTATATTGAAAAAAAAACAATACAAGTATAATATTTTGGGAATCAAAAAAAGAGTACTGGGATTCGAACCCCAAACTCCTGGGAGGGAGCTCAGCATCAGACATTAAAAACTGTCGAAATTAAGTACATATTGCGTTCTTTGTATCACGAGCTGACACTCACCGCTCTTCAATCGCTCATTTTCGTGTGTCTTCTGCCACCACGCTGTCGCTGTCGCCATCGCCCCGTTCATTTTTCAGGTGTCGCCTGAGCCTTACTCTCAAAATAATAACTCTCTTAAAACTCTACCTACTCCTGTGGTAACTATCTTTGCATTGGCACGCTAACCACTATATTTCTTACAAATCTTTTACATCTAACGAATATTCCACCTCATCCGTGGAACATTCGTTATCCAAGTAACAATATCTTTACACCGAGTCATATCTATTATTTCTGCAATGGAAGGACCATTACCGGGGTCCGTTGGGCGGGTCCTATTTTGATTGAGGGGATCCCAAGTTTGTGTTCTCAGCCCTAATTGTTCGGGATAGAGCCTACGGAAGTGGCCGCCGCTATCTGCGAATGTTATGTTATATTCCTTTTATGTTATAGGTAATTAGAGTCTGGTTTCAGCCGATACTCAAGCCTAAATCCATTAGGGTGTTGTATCCGTGAATATCGTTGCGTGGAAATGGACTAATGTGTAACGATGATGATGAAAATGTGGAGTACGATTTCTAGCAGAAAAAAAAATAGGATTTATACATACTACTATACTAAACACCCCACGATTTTTACTCTACTCTAATATAAATTCCGTGTACTCAAAAATTGTTTTCTTTTTTTTAGTTAGGAATAAAAGCGTGTTTTTAAGTTTTTAAACTATTATTTATTTTAATTTTTTTAGTTAATAAGGATAATGGAAAACTCTTATCAAATTAATGCATTGTCATCGGTACTTAATACGATTGCAAAGTTGCAAATTAATTCGATTTCTGGAAGTTGGTAAAAATTGAGCTCAAAAATTCCGTTACATACATACATACATACACCCCGATCTAATAAAAGCGTGTTAAAAAAGTATGAACAGGTCCAAAGGAAATAAACCATTACTTATTTTTATCATAGGCACTAATAAGAAATGCAGATGCGGTAAAAGTTTAGTGAACCAGAAAGCGGGGTCCGTATTGATATAGAGATGCGAGGTCACAAAAACTGATGTCATGGGATAGAGACAACTCCCTGGTGCTATAAATGGCGGTCGGTCCACTATGACCGGATAGTAGCACAACAGCATTACCATTTACTGTTAAACTGTTGTAGTACCATGTTTTCTAAACATGTTACTTCTATGAGAACCTATAAAAAACGTCGCTATCGCCGGCATCACGCCATTTATCAAGTGTCACGTATATTTACTTAGAAAGAATGTATTCTGTTCCTCATTGTTTGACGAATTAGTTAAATTGAGAATAATTGTTACTTTATAGACATAAAGCACGCAAACTCAAATAAACTGTTTCATACAACAGAAGGAAAATGATTTAAATTCGAATGTTCAATTAGGAATACGTATCTACTCAATCTGTAAAAAAAGTTACTAATTACTGTAAAAAGTAACTGATTTCCATTTCGATAGCCTCAGAACTGAAGAGATGCAAATAATCAAAGTGAAATTCGTCAAAAAAGATGGGAAGTCTTATGATATCTGTGGATCTAATCAGCTTACGACTTCACCAAGAGTACCAAGTACCAAGGGCTCGACGAAATTAAATTTACTGACTCACCCGGCACGTCTTTAAGGACCGAGCACACGGGACTCAAACTCAAAATCGTCTTTGATGTGTTTAAAATTTAACGAAATAAATAACTTGTTTTGTTCTGTCATGGAATTACTGAGAAACAGGTCAGAGACAGTTGTTGGTTAAAAGCCCAGTTAGTTCTGCGTCCCTATCAATGTGCAAAAAATAAATAGTAAGTTTTCATTTGCTTTTCTGTCTAAGTAGCTTAATCTATTTGTTTTATTCGGTTTACGCGAACAGTAGACATTGAAATGAGACAGAAAAGGGTCCAAAATATTAGGTTAAAACAAAATGTAAATAAATCGCGAAATAATACGTCAAAAGTGTCTAATTTCAATAGCTTAATCCAACAACTAACGTCCATATTATGGTACTTAAGAAAGGCAGCTTATTGCAAATTCTGATATAGATAGATGGTTAGTGTGCACAGTGCCTTAGCCAGCGTGAAATATTTGCTATTAATTATTAGGCGTTGTGTCAAATTGAGTTCGTTATAACAGCAAGTTTGGTTTGAATTAACTTAAAAAATTAGCTTTATACACGAAATTTGTCTTCCAAATTCAAATACGGTTAAAAAATTTAAGTTTGAAACCAATTTTAGGTATATACTCGTACTTAAGTGAGTGTCAACCCAATATAACTAGGTCTCTATTTTTTTTAATTTCGACAAAAACTTTAACTTTGCTAATTTGTGGACATAACAAAAAATTTCAACATTGACTTTGACTTCAATATTTTACTATTAAAACTAACTAAACAAACGGCGCAGCACTTATGCGGTAGTGCGATACGGCGTGTCCATAAATCCGACTGTGTGACGGAGCACCCTGTGGCTTCCGTGTGTGACGTGAGAAATTCAGGGACTTACCGCCATTAATACCAGCCTTGCTTAGATTATAGGCGTCAAGTATGGAAATTATGGTGTTTCTAGACGTCCCCGCAGACGTTGTCCTGTCCGTTGTTATTGGAAAAACTAATAAGTGACTTGCCAAGATTCCTGTTTTATACCAAGGAAGCATTTAATAAGAAGGATCACCAAAGTTAGCTCATACTCTTTCTGTATAGCAAATTTCATCGAAATCCGTTCAGTAGTTTTAGCATGATTAACGGACAAACATCCAAACATCTAAACATCCAAACAAAGAAACTCACACCTATTATATAAATAAATCGCAAAATGTATTGGTAAGCGCATAACTTAAGAACGCCTGGACCAATTTGGCCAATATTTTGATGATAGTCCTTGAAGTAAGAGGATGGTTCTAACGAAGAAATAATAATAAAAACCACAACGGGCAGGACAGCGTATGCGGGGTGTGTGTGTGTATGTGGGGGGAGGGGGGGGGTTGTGTTTATAATATTAGTGTGATGGTAACTACCTATGGTTTTGCAAGTTGAATTTTATGTCGACACAATTTAAAATTTGAATTGGGTCGGACGTGATAAATATTATTATAAAGTAACGAGTGAAAGATCTATTTATAATATACGTTCAGAATATACCGCTAGGTACTAGAAATACATTTAAAGAATAATGTAATAAAATTTGAAAAAGATTAGCAAATTTTAACTGTTTGAAGCTGAAGTCCAGGAAAAATATGCTTTTTTGGTGAAATAAGAACCCTAAAGTTCACACAAAACTTTATTCTAACCAACTTGGTCAGTTAATGTTATTATTATGTCTTAAATAGTACACCAGCATCGAAACAGCTCGAATAAATCCAAGTGGGACAGCAACAAAACTCATCTTGTTCGTGGATTCAAATTGAAAAGAGTCATCCGCTCTAGATCGCAGCCATAGCAAAACATTTAAACTGGACCAAATCTCAGTAGACATATTGGCTTCATTCGTCCATTTCGTTTTATCTGTGGCTTCCAAACATTTTGAATAAGCCATAATATTTTTAACGCACATTAAATAAAGCATTTATGAATAACTAGCTGACCCGGCGAACTTCGTACCGCCTTAGCGATGCAATGATTGAACAATGTCATCGAATGACATTGACATTAGTTACGCGCTTTTTTTAAAATATGCAAATTAAATGTATATTTTTCAATATTTCTGAGAGATTTTCTTAATATTTTTTTCCGTAAGAACCTTCTCCTAATAATAACAAATACAACAAAAAAAGAATTAGTGAAATCGGTCCAGCCATTCACGCGTGATGCCGTGACCAAGGAAAACGGGTTCATTTTTATATATATATATATATATATATATATATATATATATATATATATATATATATAGATAATTCATTTTGGAACAATGGATATAATTGGTGACCTTGCACCGCATGCCTAAAGTTCAGAAATTCGTCATTCGTTTATCTTATCACCTGCGTTATTTAAGTTTACAAAAACCAAACTTTTTTTGGTATATTGTCAACAATAACCTAGAGTAGTGTATGAAAATAGGGTTTCATAACTTGACAGACGACATGGTTTTTCGTTCTATGTTATTCATATGTCAAAATTCATACTTGTAGTTCATGACCAGTAAACATAATTTATGCAATAATGTAGACAGCAGAAACATAATGGACCGCATAAATCCACTATAGTCAGAGATATCACAGAGTTGTACGTGCAAACGCGTTTCACCCCTTTGCAGAGGACGAACCTAATTGCCCACTAGGGCCTACATGTTGAGAACCACTGCATATTAAAACCGCCACAGCCTCTACAAAAAGGCCCTACTACAAAAACGCGTTGTATGTTACGGAGTTGGGCTGTTGATTTATTTGGGGTTGAATTTTTTTAATCGAATTTACCGATTGATGTTTCTGTTACTTATTAAGAAGCCATGAAGATAATTGTGTACTTTTAAATAATTAAAAGCTGATTTTTCAATAGACAGATAAATAGTTGTTCAATACAAACTGGCCTAATTTAAGAGTCCCGATTTTCTGCTTAGGCAGGCATGAACTCATGCATGACTCTTCAAATCAGCCGTCTTAGAATTCTAGCAAATCAGGCTAATACTTATAAAATAATGTACGAAAAACTGTTCAAGCTGCAGTAAAGGCCTCAAATTAGCGCGTACTTTCAAGCTGACAGGAGTGAGTAAGACGGAATTATTCGGAAATACGGATATGAGCTTTCAAGGTAGGAACCCACATCGCGGCGGCACAGTTGTATCGCGCCGGTGTTGCTAACAATAACAGATGTTCCGTTCCAGAGATAAACCGCCCGTTTGTATAAAGTTATGCTGTGCTTTTGTTTTTTAACTTATCTAAGCTAAGGAGGCTTTCACAAAGATGATTCGTTTGAAAATGAGCCCGTAATTTTGTATAGACGGATAAAATTCTGATTTGTTTCGAATTTAACGACACAAAATACGTTTGGTGAAGTTATTTATTAAAATGAAGATTAAAAAAAAATAAGATATGTAATAACAGCAGCAGCTACTTATCGATTATATATACTTTTGCGAATCAAATCATTGTTTGTGTCTGTAACAAGGATAATCCAACATATCTAGATGCTATATTTCTATAGCAATTTATAAATTCGTGCTGAATAAGCTTTACACTAATTTTGTTCATGGCCATCGTTAACAGTACAATTCGAGGCCTATATCGTTGGAATAAGGCTCAGTGTTACGCTGGGGGTTTCGTTTGTGCGTAGTGAGAACGGATTGCCTCTGCCGGAGGGTAATGAGGGTAGGTCCTATGAAAGTTCCTACTCTGAAACTCTACAAATAAAAATAATAATAATATAAAACAACATCACTATAAATAATAAATAAATACATCAACATCACATACATTGATCTGACTCCGTGGTAAGTAGCTTTAGCACTTGTGTTTCATAAATCAGAATTAACAGTGGTATTACCAATAAATTAAATAAATATATATCACATCCAGACCAGTACAAACAGACATGTTCATGCACACAAATGTTTGTACGGTGCGGGGATCGAACCCGCGACCTCTTGGTTAATAGTCAACTTTTTGACCATTACACCAAAGTGGTCGTCAAATGTATGTATGTAGCTTGTAATCTTGTCGTCCTTGTCACTTAAGCCAATTTGCCCGTGGGAAGGAAAGAGCCGCCTAGTTTCGAATATATGGAGAACGCGTTGGCAGAGTAGAGGTTCAGGCCAAAATTATGTCAGTTCACAAAGATAGTGGGCTGTGTATGTGCGGTAACGTATGAACTCATATATTTGTTAAGGACTGCCATTTCTGGCGTACTGAATTCGGGAATGCTGCTTTTGTTCCTGTAATGAAGTTGTTACGATGTCATTTAAGAAATAAGCTAAAATAATTTAACCTACGTGACGGAGTTTTTCGCGGACGATGTTTTGGAAACGTCATTTTTAGAGGACGGGCAGGGAAAAATATTTTACCCCCGACACGTATGCAGCATTTATGTAGTGTTTATCAAAATAATAATTATATTAATTAAATTGATTTGAAGTGCATTGTTTGCGATAAAAAACAATATAATGTTTTTAATCTTTCACACCTACTTCTTTAATGCACTACTTTTGTATAGCTTAAAAGAATAGCTCTTCTACATAAATGATTCATAACCAAAATTGATTACAAAATCAAAATCTGAATACAAATCGGGTCACTGCCAGTATGGAACTAATGACGTTCTATGGCATAAAAAAGATATAAAAATGTTTTCATTTTTCAGCCGACATTTGCGAAACTCGTGCAGAAATTAATAAAAAATAAACATTTGCATAAATCTCGCTGTGTTGTTGCACGCAGATTAATACATGTTGAAAAACGGATGAAATAGGTTTTATTTTCATGCAATAAATAAGAGAAAAGCATTTTCATGTTTCACATCTATTAGTTTTTGCTCATATCCGCTGAATGATAAAATTGTTATTTACGACGTTAATAGCAGACGTAAAAGGAACCTATTTCCATTTCATTAAGTTAAGCCACTTGTTTTGTATGAATTCACATTTGCACTCTATTAGTTTGTGTGAATAATTTGTAAACTAGTAAAATTAAAGTTTTCATATTGATAAAATTGATTGGATTTATATTTCCAATGCAGCAACATTTAAAACAACAAAATTGATATGTAGGTACTGAGTAAAATGTTTAATTTATTTATTTAAGCGTTATAGCACAACAAAACTTTGTACAAAAGGTGGACTTAACGCCGTAATTTATCACAAATATTTACATTGCATATTGACCACAAAACCAAATCATTACTTTTAAACGTTTTGTTTCGAGAACTTATTTCCCTTGTCTATGAAAACGAAAATTTATGCATTTAGCCGAAGTTCCTTATTTTGCTGACGGTGCAGTGAACTTTTAAATATATAGTTCCAAGTATAAGGTACATATAGTCCGACCGATAAGATGAACGGTGATCGATGTTCGGCGCTTGGCTTCCCGCTTGGCTCGCAAATAATGATGTCGAGAACTATCGGAGAGATCGGTGCGATATCCTTAAAATAGGTACTGTCTTTTTTGTGTAGGTGTGTAGTAAAGCACTAGACGTGTGGGATTTTTATCAAAATATTTAAAAAGAATCTTTAAATGCTCTAACTGATAACAAATTTGAAAGGGAAACAGTTGGCGAGCTTCTAACGCTGGACTGGCTTTAACCAGCCATAGCTAAAAGCCACCTTGATTAACTTATCTTTGGAATTAAAAAAACGATTCGTAAACGGTCTATCTGACAGACACACACAAACACACAAACGAATATACAGAAGTCAAACTTAACCCCCCCCCCCTCTCCCCCATTTTTTTCGTCGGGGATTGAAAAGTAAAGTCTTAATTCTTTCCGTTTAACTAAATCACTAAACAATTGGTACTACCATTTTAGTTAAAACATCTCGTAATACTTGCATGTATAAGTTACCTTCTAACGCCTATCTCCAATGATTCGTCACGCTCCAGTTTCCAAAATTCTTTAAACACGATCTTAAATACTGTAGCATACAGGAAACTTACTAAATGTTTTATTGTTACAGTGATAATAATCCATTGTTTTAATACGAGTAATTGATTAAGCCCGCTGGCGTATAAAAATGCGTTTTTCTGTATATAAATATAGAATAGAATTAGAGATAGAGATAATGTTTAATGTTTGTATTAGTTTTAAACCTCAGCATATATGGTTATCTTAGGGGAAACCTATAATTAACCTTAGTTAGCATAAGTTCTTAACTAACAAATAAAACTGTAACGCCGTTGGTTTTCCAAATGAATAAAATAAAAAACAAATAAAATAAGCTAGTATTCTTGCTTGCTCAACAAGCATTAACCGCAGACTTTTCTGCTACCGTTACCTACGACGTTAATAATTACGTCTACCGATCTCACGGTTGATATATTGCAAACTGCCGAGAGCCATAGCGTCTAGGTGTCTAGATACCTAGCCATCTTCAGTATTAGCTACTAAGGATGGCTAGGATTAAACGTGGAACAAGGTTTGCACAGGGTCCTTCAAAGGACATGTGATTAGTAAAGTATAAACAGGTCTATGTTAGTTTTAGGCTATAACTACTTATAATAGATGTTACCTTGCCACAATCATAGTTACATCGTACTTAATATTATTGCTCATTGCGTTCTATTTTTAACCCAAATCATAAGTGGTATCCTGTTTTCACATACGAGTAATACTTTAAGAAGTTTTTTGATCGTGCAAACGATTCTCATAGGACATTGAATAGACATTCTTACTCTTGCCAAAATCACATAATCCTCCTGGCCGATTTCGACCACGGCGGCCAATCTCAACAGAGATCAGCCAACAACGCAGGAGATATTACAGTGCACAAGTGTGAGCGCAATACACAGGTGCACTCACTATGTTTCTTCGCTCTCAAAGTTCGGTGAGACGGAAAACCGACATGATCGCAGAGAGAGATCAGACGCAGGACCAACGGCTTAACGTGCTTTCCTAGGCACGGGGGTGTAACACCACCAACTTCCCAACTCCGAGCTGTTTTTGAGAAATTCGTGACAGAAAATCTCAGAAACAATTTTTGGCTCGACCTGGGATTCGAACCCAGGACCTCTCGGATGTAAGGCAAAAACTTTGTCACTACACCAAAGCGGCAGTCACATAATAAAATCACATAATACTGAAACTATAACTCAAACATGATCATTTTATGTTTGTCTACTTGCACCTACTCTGAGATTGAACTAAGCACAGCAGAAGTATTTCATATCTTCAACTGTGCTTAAGAACTTGGTAATTTGGTACTGCAAACAAGGAACACTCTTAATACATATTTGTATTTCGATATGAGCTAGGATCACTCTAGTTAAAAGGTTACAAACTCGAATAAAACATCAGCAATATGACCATGTTTGTCATTATCTTTCACTCGACACACATTGCTCAACTGGCCCCGTGGATCGATAGGCACCCACACGTCAGCACGAATCCATGGGTTCTAAATTGCTTTGATCGTTTTTCCGGATCGTTAATGAATTATCCACCCCAGTAAACCCCTCGGCTGAACGGTCTCCAGTATCTAATATTATGACCTCAATTAAAACTGTTGTGAATGTCTCCGATACCGAAAACTCTAGCTAATTCAAACGTTGTTGACTAATCTATGTTATCAATTCCAATTGTAAGCTATGCGGGATTAAGTTTTGGTAACTAATTATCGTGTATTATCATATAGGGTTGTTGATAAATGAAACGACTTTGTTCCATTTCGATTTCCATGTTGATTAGGTAAAGAGATAGCGTGTATAAGATACAATTATTTCACAAGTAATCTTAATTGAGAACTACCAAAGTTATTACAAAAATATGTTCTATGCTGTTATGTTTCTGATACATGGGGTTTATCTAATCGAATTTGGGAATATTAGACGCTCGGTTGATAGTTATTTCAGCTACGCTGCTCAATGTATAAAGTTAAAGTCTTACTTGAATTTGGTCTCTTACTGTTGTAGAAGGAAACGTTTTCAGGTATGATATTCTTTTTACATGCGTTTTGTGCATACTTGTTTGTTTGGTAAAAAGTACCTCCTAGCCTTCTTTAGTATTAAGGAAGTGTAATATTTTATTTAGTTTGAGCGATTTAAAAATATAGGGCAAGAGTAATAAATAAGGATTTCTCGACACCTTACTTTATAAAGTAGTAATTTTAATATTTGTTACTCGATATTAAACGCCATTAGGAATTCAATATTGATTTAAGTTTATCTTACTTGAAGTCGAAGAAATATCGTCATCGATATGTATATCTAATTCAATCGCACATCCTTGTTTAACTTCGGACTCGGTATTGGCTGGGGCTGCATCCCAAGGCTTCATAGTTCAAAACTTAATTCAGACATTTGATATCTTGCCGAAGTTCCGAGTTTCTGGAGCAATCAGGTGGCAAAAGCACCTTTGATAGGTGCTCGCTCGAATTGGCGTGTACTTGTACTTGGTAGATTAGTGAAGCCATAAATCAGGTGACCTTTGATGTTCAAATTAACTTTCTGCGTTTTGTAGGCTGTGTAATTTCATTTTTTGATTCATGAAGTTAAATTAGGTTTTGCTATTTAATAAGGAGGCCTTCATTAGTAAAGTAAGTCAAATTGGATTTCACTCATAAATTGGCTTTGAGGTCGTTCACGTCATTCGTAGATAAAATAAGCGTCCTTTACAAGAAATAAAAGCCTTTGAAATCAATAAGCAAATCTGTAGCATTGCTAGTTGCTACAGATTTGCTTACACCTTTTTAAAGACTGGATGTCCCTAATTTGAATTTAATCTAAAGAAAGATAAAAGCTCATCATTTTTTTTCTTCCATTTCATCAAAGTGAGTTTTTTGCATCAAGGGTTGATATTTCCCAATCAGCCAATCGAGCTTCTACTACTATAATGTCACTATTTATGTCTGAAATAAATAGATTTTATTTTTATTTATTAATTTTTATTTATTTAGTCGGCGTAGTGTTACGCAACTTGGTGTCGGGTATCAGTCCACGAAATCGACGATACACAACACCCTTCGGCCAAAGAAAGCTGTTCGGTGGGAACATTTACCACACACGAATTGAAAGTCCGCTCGCAAATAGCGGCGACTCCCTAGTTGCACTCATTAGTGTTAAGGTGTAACCAGATGCGAGAAGTAATGACTTAGCTTACACCTCACTCCTTCCAGGTATTTGGCACAACCACGAGAACACGGTGGCACTGAGCGCGGGCGCCGGCGGCGCGGGCCGGGCGCGATAGTACCAAGGCGCGGCGCGCCGCCCGCCCCGCTCCGCGCACCGCCCCGCCAACATGGTGCGCGACAAGAAGCTGCCGGCCAAGCAGGACTCGCAGAAATGTGAGTTAAGCCTTAATTTAATTATAAAAAAGAAAATTTATCAATATTTGGTATATTCGGCCTCTAGAAAGCCACAGAAACGGGGTGCTTTATGGATACGAGTAGGTAGTAAAGCAATTATGTAGCGACATTGATATTGATTTTTTGAACAGGCTATTTTTTTTAAATAATGCTGTAACTAATACATAATTTAAACCTATAAAACTCCAGAACTATCTTCAAGCGTAACCAGTAGGCAACCCCACACACAAAAGTATTCAATATTAAAAAAGGGATCTTCTCTGCCTTCAAGGGTTTTTGAAATTAAACTACACTATATTCAAACTGCACTGGACTATTGAACTGTTGAACTATTGCACATGTTGATAATAACATCGTATTTTGGTTTATTTTGTGTAAAATCATCAAAAACAAAATTCCGAATCTATACTTTCTATAACGCTCTAGCAACCTGTCATCAGATCATCCATATAAAAATTCTTTAGAATTCAGAGACTTCGGGAGAGTTTTCTCTTTCATCGATGGCAGTTTGCTGCAACGCTCTGACTGCCAAATACGGTGCCGAAGCTGTTTTTGCATTCTTGCAACTGAACTGTTGAACTATTGCACATGTTGAACTGTTGAACTAAGGCTTAGGTTAATATAATCGTATTTTTATCTATTTTGTGATCTTAAATAATGATTTGCATCTTAGATTGCCTTATTTTATAAAATCACAACATTCTTAACTGTAAATTTAAACAACACGAGAAATCAAAAACAAAAATTCGAACTGTCGAATTCAAAACTTCTTTCTTCTTTAGTATAGCCGGCCATCAACCACCAAGAACTTTGATCTCAAACAAATATTCTGGTGTTTTAATACCACACATTTTTGTAAATTTCACTCACTTACCTAATTTTGCTTCGGATATAAGTATGATATCTACTATACATATATGATATGTACGAGTATGATAGTCTAATAAATTGTTTCAGTAAAAAATAATCGTTCGTCGGTGTCACGCTAGCAATTTGATAAATTGATTTTACTTAGTGTTATTATGTGAATCGCCATAGATCAGATTACATCAACGCATATTATCGTTTTCATGTGGTAAATTATGTAGCTTGATGAAAAGGAATATCATAATCATAATTGAGCTTTCAAAAAATAATCTTTAACACTTATCAATTTTATGTCTTTGTTTTTTGTGGCAAGTAAGCCTGTAAGCGTGTGACTAATAAAATAATTGTACAATATTATTAATCGAGATAATGTCACGTTCATCTACCCAAATCGGAACTAGAAATTTTTATAAATTGGCCCCAGTTTTACGAAGAGGGCAACAATGAACTCCGCTAACGAACACTTTGAACGGGTTGAAACGTAAGCTATCATAGCGAGGATACGGTAGACCTGGAACAGGAGACCAGATAGAGGGTAAAAGAGACTAACTCTACAGAAAACAAAATTACAGACTAGTTTGACAAGCTCACTGTAACAGTTGGCCGAAAAATCTATCACCCAATGAGTGGACCTAGAAAAATCGTTGATTCAACGTTAATCGGTTGTTTGTGTGTGTTTAATTCTAATGGCCAATAGTGTAAATTTTCGCCAACTGCTCAACGTGTGGAGCCGGCTTTCTGCTGAGTCTGTGAGTGAGTCAATTAAGTTATTTTTATGTTGTTCTAGTTGTGCTTGATCATGTGTAGGATTTAAGCGGATAAGACCGCCGACATTGTAAATTTTTCTGTGGTTTTGGAATTTTTGTGCAAAAAATAGTTAGGTATTCCATCAATCATATAAAAATTATAATGAAGGACAGTGTTTGAGATACATAATTAATCAAAACTAAACTTTACCACTAGAACCTACGAGTACACCTCCACTATACCAAATTTTCTATATGAATATCATAATCACAATCATAATATTGATTGCAAGTCACACGTTACAGTAAGGTGTTACAGTCTCATGAGTAAACTAGTACAGTGACGCCCGGCTATGGCACAGTAACTTAGTTACAAAATTAAGTCAAATTAAATTAATAAACATATCATTAAATTTAATTATAGTATCAAGAATAACTATTGAATATAATTGAATCAAATTAAATAATCTAAAACTTGACAATTTAATAGATTATTTAAAATATTTCATGTCATAAGCCAAAAACAGTGAATATTAAAACTATAAAACCTGATATGGATGATGAGATTATAGACCTGCAATAAGGTTCCGCACGAATTCGTTGAACTTGTTCTATTCTAGCATAAAAACTAACAACGTCAAGCAAAGCGATGACATAATAAGGTTTGGTCAGCCTAGTGTATTTAAAGTGTATTTTTATCAATTTTTACTTACCGCCCAGCGACTTCTCCCGCGAACATATTTAATATCATTAGGTTACTTTATTTTTATTAACAATGCAATTGTTTTCACATAAATTGTCGACTATTAAGACTTAATATTATGATACTGGTATCGTAAATCTAAGATTTAAAGTTTACTTCCTACTAGAAATTACTGTTATAAAACAGTTACATTCTCCGAATGGGTTTTCACTTGCACATACTGTTGCAAAAGTGCTATTTGCTCTGAAACAGTTCAATCTCGGTACCGAATTCAGGTATACTACCCTGTAAGCCGTTGTCCGTAATTTTGGATACGGCCATCCCTGTCACTCTTACAAGCTAATCCGTGCGAGCGAACGCGCTAGCTAGATTGGAAAATACGAATGAAACGTGAGTACGGCATCAGGACGAGTTACTCCCGAAGTATTTCCCGTCCGAGTTCGGATACACGCTCGATATGGCTTCATTACTGCAAATAGTTCCACTACGATTTTTGGAACATACCTTTGATTTCAAACTGCGGGTAGTAAAGTAAACGAATGAAACGCATATCAAAGTCAGATTTCTCTTACCGCTCCATTAAAATATGAAGTTGTTAAAAAAGGGACCAAGGTATACCTTTGAGCATTACTTGGTGCATCATCTTATTCATCTTATCAGTATGTCCTACAACTGGGCATAGTTGTTATGTAAGTATGTAGTTTGTTTTTTCAATTGTATGCGTTGTTGGGTTTGCATGGTTTAGTATTGGGACTTGATCGAATAAATTTATTAAAACACAATTTTTATTATTAAAATTATCATCATATCTAATCATATGTTCTCATCAAATATCATAATTTTCTCTTTGCTTTACTTTTATCTGATATTAGACGTGTAGTTTGCTAATATCTGTTAAGATTGACCGTCATAGTTGTAATGCAAGTTCTACTCGCAATTATGTTTTGGAGAGGATGAAATTATTTTTTAATTATTTTTTTAAGATAGAAAGCTCTATTGCTTTGGACTTGAGCAACTAGTATCGGCTCACAACTTTACCAACTGTCACGAGCTTTTTATTCTGTTCAGAGCCCGCACTGCATTGAGTCCACTATATTCGTGTTCGTTTGCATAGGCCGTACTCTCTAACATTCCTTTCGTAATTTCGGGTCTAGCCAGTGCAGCGTTCACTCGCACGGTGAAGCTTATAGGAGTGATAGAGATGGCTACTGACTAAAACTACTGACAACGGCTAAGAGAGTAGGGCACCATATCTGAAATGTGAATCGGAGCGTTTCGTTTCTCGCCAAACTATTTCCCATTTGGAAATTTCGGACGCACATCGGATAAATGGCTTCATTTGCTCGAATAGCCGCTCCAGTTTTAGGTAACTTCGTAACCAACAAAAAATTTCGGTTTCCGATTTTGTATGAGGTTTAATTTTTATTTTTTATTTTATTCTTTCACGGCTCGGTGCGGGATACACGCACTAAGTTATTTTGCTAATTCTTCGTTGCCAAGTTGTCAATAAAATTTTCAAGCGCCAATAGGAAATTCCACTGAATCTGATATTTGTCGCAAATGGGTGGCATGTTCAAAATATCAGTCTGATATAATAAAAGGTCTTCCAATCTAGGTGATTGCATATACTTTATAATAAAGACATATTTTTTTGCTGAATATCTCGTTTACAAAGTCATTTTTTTTAGTTTTTTCATTTTTCAAAAGATCTATTGCGCATTTTTGAACTTTATTTATAACTGGTATATTTCAGTTCTGTTCAGTATATTATAGATCACTACCAGTTCAAGCAAATATTTCACTGTTAATGCGAGTATGGCGAGCGAGCAATTTGTAGTAGTTCAAACTAACAAGTCCCAAGGGTTCATCATGGAGCGGACGCAATATTTTACCATAATATTCTGGACTTTGTAACTATTGACAATGTGGAGTGGAAGATTCCGAATAATTATCTGTTACTAATATCTGGTCTAATATTATACGATTTAAGCTATGTCACACAACTTTGACAATGACTATTTAATTGAAACACTTTTTACAGATTATTTTGCGATTTATATACAATTTGTTATAACCTAAACCGAAGAAACAAATAAATGACTATTTCATAAAAATCAGGCCAAGATAAAATCCCGTTTCGCTTACTTTACAACGGTATAAATAAAAAATAAATTTAAGGATGATATTACAGCTACACGATAATCATGTACGTGTCGCGTCACTTGGAAAATATTACAATGGAATGTGCACAGTGGTCCAGAGTGCAATAACTCACATAGAGTTATTGCGCTGTAACTCAGCGAGACGTAGAGAAGGCGTACGGAAATCTGTAGAAATCTCAATGGCTCTCCAACAAAAGCTATCGAAGCCTCTTATTTGTGCTCTGAATACATGCAGTTGCATTCGCAGCGGATGCAATACGGCCGTCAATCGCCGCCGCTGCAAGCAATTTGTCGCATCGACGCCCCTCGCAAATGCAATATTTAAACCTAGCCGGCCTTCTCTCTGTGCGTCACTGCATTCACTTGAATTAAACATGTCAGATTTATCTTGTTTGGGTTAGGGAGACGACTACATTGTAAAAGCAGTGTAGAACAACATGGAATTAGTACCTAGTCATAGCTTTTAAAATAGGACTTCGACGAAAGTTGACCATTTGAAATATGTACTGTACTGACTTTCTCATTATATGGGTACTTAAGTGTTCAAATCATCATTTCGGTGGTGACTGTACAACAAAATCTATATCAACATAAACCCACTACGGCCTTTATAAAATTGATTTTGTAGGGATTACATTTACTCTAACCTATTAAACTTTGAAATAGCTTTCGAAGCAAATAAACAGTAATAAGTTTCTGTAGATCCAATACCTACCTATGTTGTAATGTCTCCCAAATGTAACGTAACATATTTGAGGGGAATGTGTTTCCTACTTATGTTTACGGGGAAACAGCCGAAACAGAGGTTTACCTCCTTTACCTTTGTGAAGGATATTAGTTATGGAATAATCATATTACCAATTTGTTCTAGTTTAATGTTTGAGAACATTAAAATAACGAAAAGTTCAACGATTAATAGAGAAGAACGCCTCTTAAATAAAAAAAATCTTAAAATATGAGAACGCATGTAAAAATTTCTTACTTACAAGCGAGACTCTAGTTACTCTGGCAGAATAATTTGCGGCTAGCTACGTGTAGTACGTGTAGCTCGTGGTTTCTTGATAAGCTTACAAAGTGAAAGGTGAAAATGTGTCACGCCATACTTATTGGAAAGTATGTACCATGCAGCGTGCGATGTACGTTGATATTTAAGAACAATATCAAAACCTGGGTTAGTAAAATAAAAATGGATTTATTATAAAAAGGGATTCTAACCTACTCAGTAAGTAATATTATCCCCTGATTCTCTGCCTAGTCTAAAATAGTGCCTAGCGAGAGAGGGTAATGTGGAATGACAGGTTAGATAGAAACTCCGCATGAACCTAAAACGCTTCAGTGGATTGCGCAATTCAATTTGGTATGTTCGTATCAATATTCGTTGGTACTACATTGCTACTAGTGATATAACAAACAAGAGTTGTTAGTTTTAGGATGGTATCCTCCATCTCATATATGTTATAACGACCACTTTGGTGTAATGGTCAAGAAGTTGACTATTAACCAAGAGTTCACGGGTTCGATCCCCGCACTGTACAAACATATGTGTGCATGAATATGTCTGTTTGTCTGGTCTGGGTGTTATATGTGTTTATTGAAGTTTATTTATAATACCATTGTTGATTCTGATATCTGTAACACAAGTGCTTTAGCTACTTACCACGGAGTCAGATCAATGGGTGTGATGTTGTTGTATATTAAAAAATATATATGTATATCGCTTCTTATATGTACATAAAGATGTTAATATTTCCCTTCTCTAAGTGACATGGAATGTTCAATTTGTATCGTTTTAGCGCCACTGTATATTATAATCTCTTTGATATTCATTCTCGTCACGAATCGAGGCGTTAGTATACCACAGATGTGCCCTGAGCCTTAAGTTTTAAAAATGATGTTTGTGAAACTTTAATAAAGACGCGGAAGCTGACTAATTAGCCAGCGAAAAGACTTTGTGAGCTCTTTTAAAAGTTTTCTGGTGGTCGTTATTAAAACAGTAGGCTTGACAGGAGGTTGTCATTTTTGAACCGTTAATTTAATGTTGTTCCGAGATAGACCTACTTAACCTAGAAAAAAATTAAGCGGTTGGTCCCGGTTAATATCGATAAACATTAGTCGCTAAGCCTAGTCAGAGGCCCTCGGGCGGCTTAACAATATCTGACAGTAAGGTTGGTCACTTACCTTACACATAACCCGTACACCAGTCCGCACTGAGCCCGCGTGGTGGAGTATGGATCGCACCACCTCATAGTTGAGGTGAGGCCTGTGCCCAGCAGTGGGACTTATATAGGCTGATGAGAACCTAGAAAAATAGGTGTTTGTTAGTATGGTAGCTGAAAATGAAAATTCATGAGATATAGTTACCTACTGGTATCTAGATGGAGATGGACAGACGGAAAGATTAGTAGTTACACACAATGAGCTAACCACCTTTTTAGGTTGGTTATGTTTTTCTATGATTCTCTATAATTCTCAAATCGATTGTTGTAGGTAACTAAAAATTTTTTTTTAAAGTAATTTAACTCTTTTTTCTCTTCTTAACTCTAACTTGCGTCCCTATTTTAATCAACTAGCGAAGATCTTTTTGAGAAAACATTTGAAACTATTCTAGTGTAATGAGTTGTAGTGAAAATATGAAACGAGGACTTTAATAAGTACTCCGGTAATAATAGCGTCTGCCTCGTTGGTGTAGTGGCAAAGATTCTGCCTTACATCCGAGAGGTCCTGGGTTCGAAGCTAGTCGCCCTGGTCGAGCTAACATTGTTGGACCTGAGATTATCTGTCATGAATTTCTCTAAAACAGCTCGGAGTCGGGAAGTTGGAGGTGTTACACCCCCGTGCCTCGGAAAGCACGTTAAGTCATTGGTCCTGCGCCTAATCACTCTCCGGTCATGTCGGGTTGCCGTATCACCGAACTTTGAGAGTGATGGAACAGTGAGTGCACTTGTGTATTGCGCTAACACTTGTGCACTTTAATATCTCCTGCGTAGTTTGCTAATCTCTGTTGAGATCGGCCGTGGTCGAAATCGACCAGGAGGACTATTAATAATAGCAACTTCAGGTTTACTCTTTTTGAAAACTTTTCTTCCGATAATATTGTCAAGAGTTTAGTTTTTAGTCAAAAATAACCAATTGTTTTTTAAATATCTTAGAAGAATATCTTAAAAGAAACAATCTACCTGAGCAATCTTGTAAAGACGTCCTAGTAGCTATTGGTTTCAGTTCCCATAAAGATGTTTTTTTTTTGTTTAGGCTTACAATTTTAAAAATCGTCGAATTCGAGATTGTACAGTTAATGATAAAAAAAATTAATAAGCCCCAAAATTTAATGAATCACAGAAATATAATCACAGACATGCATTCCAGCGCGTTTCATTAAACCACTTGCGAGGACTCAGATTGAGCTGAATACATTACATCAGATGACAAAATGATCTTCAGTAAGTACACTTTGTTTCCGTTGGATAAAATACGAAATACTTTAGGTTTTGTATGAACGCCTATAGCGTGCTTATAGGATGTCAAAAAGTTATGAAAGTTTTCATTCCAGAAAAGATATTATGATCAATGATCACCGTTCGCGCTGCTCTTGTCTTTGGCAAAAGAATATAGAGATGGGTCGAGTACTCGGTTAGTACTCAGTACTCGGCTTACTCGGTGTTTTTTTAATATACGTACTCGGCCGAATAACTCGGTTCAAGTGACGACTACTCGGTTTTGTAAACTTAATAAACAGCATATCTGGGATAAGTTTGCGGTACTCGGTTACTCGGTAAAACCACTACTCGGCCCATCTCTAAGAATAATTAAATGTTATGTCAAGCCTCTTCCATGATTCATGTTTATTGCTCCCTAGTAAATGCTGGTCAAAACAGAAGTTTGGTAGGTTTGTACAAAAAGAGTGCAGTAAAAAATATTTCTGGCTTGTGTTCATAAGCACCAATTTAGAGGATGCAGGGACATCTTTTCCACAGTCAAAAAGTTTACTTGACTAACATATAGCAGTTATTTGACATAAATCCATATCCATACTAATATTATAAATGCGAAAGTAGCTCTGTCTGTCTGTTACTTAATCACACCTAAACTACTGAACTAATTCGCATGAAATTTAGTATGGAGATATTTTCATACCCGCGAAAGGACATAGGCTACTTCTTGCCGCGGGAAAATGACGCATTCCCATTAGAAAATTCAAGTGGGCCGATCGCTTTTACGCCTAAACTACAGAACAGGTTCAAATTAAATTTGGTAAGGAGATAGTTTGAGACTTAAGAAAGTACCTACATAAGTTACTTTTGACCGCGGGAAAACAACGAATTCTTATGGGAAAATTACTTTCCCGGAAATCTGATCGCTTTCACTCCTAAATTACCAAAGATTTGAATTATATTTCGATAAAATTGGTTTTACGGAAAAAAACCCCTTTCCATAAAAACTACCTAATTCGGACGAAGTCGCGGGTAGTAGCTAGTATATTATAATCGGCACATATTGGTTCAAAATTGCAAGTTTCTGCATGAATAAAAAACTAAATCATCCCTCTAACCAGTATGGACATAGGGTAAACTACCCAATAGTCAGCCTTTTAGTGTCGAACGAAATTTAGTTTATTGATATTTAAAACATGAAACACTATACATAAAAGCAATCAATCTTTTGTGAAAAAATATTTATTAAATTTACTGAAAAAATAACAAAATATAATACTTTTGTTAGAATTATAGAAAAAATCAACAAAAAACATAATATGGCACTTTTTTCCAGTAGTCAGCCTCATTTCTCCACAAGTCAGCCATATGGCTTACCCTAAAGTCAGCCTCTCACTAAATTTGCATATTTGGCATAGAAATTTCTTATTATATATATTTTCATACATAATCCCGGCGAATTCAGTGCATTTTAGATGGTACCATGCAGGGCAGTTATCACATCCAATATTTCCCAATAACCACTATCACTATCAGGCATACTGTTTATAACATCTTTAGGTGGTCGCACGTACGGAAAAACTTTACAAGGAGGTAAAATTTTCCCGGAAGCTGCTGTAAATATACGGACAGTAATAGCTTCTTTTTCCTTGCCTTTTACAATTTGGTAGACATTTTTATATCCTCTTGGTGCAATGACTTTTCCAGTCCTGGGGCAAATATAAAAACTAGTTACATCACCGTTAAATATTCGGTCAGGATCAGTCAAAATATCACTTGCATTTATGTCTTCTAAATGCTTCATAAGTTCAGCAAGCCATTTGCGAATACCTTCTTCAGTTACAGCGGCTCGACCCTTAGATATATTTTCAGGTGTCCACTCACTTAACTCGGGATTTCGTCTCAGAAATTATTGGTACCATTTCTTGCCTGGTCTATTATTTACAAATGGGTTTGGTCTTTTATCTTCAGATATAATATTATGGACGGTATTGAGGAGATCATCACGTTTTAATGGAAAGCCACATTTCGCTAATGCTATACACCAGTCTTGCAATGTGGTTTCTTTAGTTTTGGTCAGCACTGAAGCTGGTCTCATTTTACGGGGCAAGTCTGGAACCCTTAAATGTAGTCGATCCTGTAACGTCTCTCGCGGAACCTTAACAACTCGACTGGCTGCTCTAATTTTCAATCCTTTTCTAATGGCCGCCATAGCCTCTTAATATTGGTGAATTGGTAAGAGACCAATTCACCAATATTAAGAGAAGATCATGAAATCTAAAACAAGTTATTTTCAATCAAAATCTGCATAGGTAAATTGAACTTTGATTACAAAGGCTTTTAGGTGCTTTTAGTGCAAACAGAATTGATGGCTGGTTACTGGATTCGTAGATCCATTGGTCGGCCACTAACATGCAATTACATTTGTACGTGGCTGACTACTGGTAAAATACAATTTTCGTCTAAGAAAAGTTAAGCTCAAATGAATGAGCAAATTGTAATTGGTTTGCTCAGTTAATTTTAGCTAAATCTAAGATATTCCCACAAAAACTAGTAGTCAGCCACTTATGGCTGAGTACTGGACCTGCTATCAAAATTCGCAATCCAGCAGTCAGCCACCTAAATAACAACACATTAAACCAATAAAATGCATGTAATAGTTGATTTAATATCAAAATAAACATTCTATCGTAACAAAATAAAATCATCCACCGCAATAACAATATATAAACCCAAAAAATTAGTGAAAACTTCGTCGGGTGTCCTGAAGAAAAAAAACAGCAACAATGGCGCGTCTTGACATGTCAGCGGCGGCGGTGCAAATGAATGAGCATAGTTCGTCTCCTTGATAGAATATTGGTTTGTATGTGTGCGTATTAGCCAATCACGATACTAGGATTCATAAAAACGGTATTTTAGTAGTGTACACTAATTTCAACACTATTTGTAACACAAAAAAGTCTGTAAAGGCTGAGTACTGGTGCACGGCTGACTATCGGGCATTTTACCCTATTCACAATATCGGTTGTGTGGCTCCTGGCCATCGAACCGTATAATTTGACGGCAGACTGAAGGTTCGACATACGCCTAAACGAGTTTAACTAAATTAAACCCTACAGTTCCGGATATACAAAGCCTAAATTGATCTTGTCGTTAGTTTGCACATCTGTACCCGGCTTCTATGAGGTATTTGATTATTTGGGTGACAAAATATGCCTTAAACCTCAGCACTCTATACAGGGTGGCGACAACAATACGACAATTGACTTTTTGTCTATTACGTATCACGTCTTACCTACTGAATAGATTTGGATGAAATTTTGGTACACATACATGATCGTCAACATTCCGTATCACGTAACAGACAGAAATTCAATTGTGGTATTGTAGTCGTCACCATGCACTCACGGTGCTAAGTGTTTGTTTTTTAATTCCTTATTTGCGTTGACAGTTCTGCAGCAGACTTTGCCTCAGTCCAAAAACATTTCCGAGCAAAACAGTAGAGTGATCAGTTTGATGTTTGAAAAGGAATACAAAATGAGCCAATTTCGTTTGGTGTTCGATAACACCAAAGTTTTGCTCTGTTATGCATTTTTAACTTTTGTTTTTTGTTTAATGTTTTATGCATATATTCATATCGTTAAAACGTTTGCATAATTCTAGGTCAGTTATTAGTCATTTTAAACTTAAGCCATTTTTTTTATTAATCGACTAACTACGACTACAAGTACCTACTTATAATTAAGTATCATAAAATACTTTGGGAATTATCGGGTAAGTCATGAAGTACAATTTACATATTAATGTAGTTTTACGTGTGTTCCAAAGTGCATAGTTCACGGAGAAACTGTATAAGCGGTTTTATTGGTGGATTGGAACTCGTTATGCACTCACGTTTTCGATTCATACATAAGTAATTATTCTGCAATCCTTCAATTACCAGTTCTAGTAAGGTAATAGATTATATCTGTTTGAGCCCATGACTCACTTATGTAGACCTAAACAAATGCATCTTTGGGACGCCAAATCAAACCAAAACAGTGTAAGTAAACTGTAATATCAGTTTTCCCTCTAGTTAATTCCGTATCAATTTTCTCAAGTCACCCATCGCGTGCTTCTGGCTAAAATCTCGGCGATGCATGCCGCCGCTACAAAATCAAATTGCCTATAAATATTGCCGAAGAAAAATGGCTGAACATGAGCCGATGGCAAAGCCAATAAAGTGTTTCGCTCCCACATTGATACTCTGTGACACAGATGGCTGCCGTGGCATCGTGATTCGTGACTGGTGTTGCAAAACCTAACTAACGTGCCCTTTGATACGCGTTATACGATGTTGTATAAAGTATTCCTCGAGTAGAAATGATTTCAAATGGTAAAATGTTGCGCGGCTCTCGAGCGGTTCCACGAACAAATGTTGCATTTTCGAGTTGCCGATTACATTAAAACCCTCATAGAACCTAATAAACATTCTTAATATTACCATCGTTGTGTAAAAACAACTCAAGCCTCTTCAACGGAAGACGCAAAAAGAGCTTTGTATAGTTAAAGATAAATATAATACGTATTAAGCAAAGTAAGTTCGTCAAGAGTGACAGTTTAATTAGTTTACACTAGAGCGAGGCTTGATTACCGCCTACAGAAAAAATATATGGTTTTAAAATATGAATCCTGAAAAACTTAAAACACATACATTTAAATTGTCTGTGCCAAGTCTGTAAATGACCTTTATTTAACACCTCAGCCGCGCAGGTCGCGGTCTCATTAATGCGCCGCCAGCACCCTCTGTCGGTGTTTATGGGGCGGAATTTTAAGCAACACTCGCATGAGCCGTGTCAAAGTAAAAACCTATTTTTAGAACATCCTGTTTAACGAGTTCATAATGCTTTGGTTTGAAAGGGAACGGGATTACCCGGGATCAAGTTTCGCTTTGCGAAATTCTGGTTACAAAGTAGATTTTCGGACAGCAATGGAAATAAAGATGTGCAGTTAAACTGACTGACTGAGAGGTGCTTGTGGCGCAGTGATTGCAGCGCTTTGGTAGTGATACCAAAAGTAAAGCAACCTTCGGCGCGGTCATGTTTGGGATGGGTGACCATTCTGACCATAAAAGTGACGTCTATTTACAAGCATCTCCGTGCTTCGGAAGGCACGTTAAGCTGTTGGTCCCGATTAATATCGATAGATATTAGTCGTTAAGCCTGGTCGGAGGCCCTCGGGCGGCTTAATAACATCTGACAGTAAGGTTGGTCACTTACCTTACACACACTCCTCTACCAATCCGCACTGAGCCCGCGTGGTGAAGTATGGCTCGCACCACCTCATAGTTGAGGTGAGGCCTGTGCCCAGCAGTGGGACGTATATAGGCTGATGATGAGTTAAACTGACAACGGTGACAACTAACAAGCCTAGAAAAGTAACAAAAATCTAATTACATACTTTTAAAAACCAGAATTGCGGCAACAACAACTACCAGAACACACTTGAAATTATTCATTAGTGAACACAATATTTGTCTTAGCCAGAACCCTAACTCAGCCCTAACACGTGGGCTGAAGTATAAGCTGGGTGGAATCGCTTATAACTATTACTAACTTATAACTTATAAATGCATAACTTATTTTACTTTACCTTCTTAAATTACTAGTCAAAACACCGAAAAATGCCTATTACATAAAAGGAACCATTCGCAAATGCCATATCCAGTTCAAATTCAATGTACCGGATACGAAAACAAAATATTAACGCGTTAATAATTTAACACGTCCAGTGCGGGTCGTTTGCTAGGCGCAAAAGTGTTACGTCACGGGTGATAAACGAGAACACCGATAATAATGTGCGCCTAACGTTACCACGGTAATATAATCCATACAGTATTCCAACTCGGCCGTGTTTTTAAAATAAGTACCTACCGCCGCGCGGTACGTAAGCATGAGATAGGGCTGTCGCTGTCGCCTACCTACAGCGTTTTAATTGCATGTGCCTACTTTGAGTTTCTATCTAGTTTTGAGATTGTAAATTTGTTACTTTTTATTTATAAGCACAGATACTTACAAACAATATAAATTATTTATATGATTACATAAAATACGTTATGAATTGAATAGAAAGTGTTCAATTAAAATGCAAGTTGTTTTATTGATTGATAGATTTAATTAAAACCCATGATTATGTGACTTTTTAACAAATCGGGTTAATAAATTTGCGACCGAAAAATATTTGCGCATTGATTGTATTACGAATATTATTCTCGTATTCATAACGAAATGCTTAATTATTATATTCGAGTGTATGAAAAATCCGCAATCCAAAAACAGCACAATATATTCTACTTGTCATGTTAAATAGCTACTTGCACTTATTTCGAGTTAAAATTCGGGCGGTTACTGATTAAAAACCAGCACACCGTCCGTTCGTCACTGCGGCAATCCGCGACTGTAGCATGCCAAGCGCATGCCAAGATCCGGGCGCGTAGGCATAGCTCGCGCGTCGTCCGTTTATATGAAGATGGAATACTGTATAGATAATATTACCGTGACGTTTCGTCCGGCTCGGTCTGCAAACTCGACGAGTAGCATATATATTGACATAAAAAGCCTTATTCTAAAAAAATATACCTACCTACGTAATACTAAACGTGGTTTTCCCTGTACTTCATACTGGTTTGATCGTGCGAGGCAACAGGGTCTACCATCAAAAGTACTGGGCCTCAATTCTGCTATTTTACTTCAATTTGCTATGTCGAAGCCAGGCTATTGATATGCCAACGCCATTGGTCTAAAAACGGTATTCTACTAATTTTGAGATGAACGTCGTCAGCATATCACTGGCACGTCGTCGGCCTCGCAACAGCCTGGCTTTATACCATAGAGTAGATTGTACTAGTGGCTATTTAATCTGTGTAAAAACATCAAACAGCCAAATTTCTGAATTCCTTTGCCAGTCTTTAAAAAAAAACCGCCCTTTTTGACGTTTTTTATCTGTCATGGTCATGTTTTGAAACGTAAACTTTAAGAAATTGTTTGAAAAGTTAAGGCCAAAGTAAAAAATGATGGCAGAGGACGTAGTGACGCTAGAGCAGCAAAGAAGCGTTGATTGAATTTTTGGAGGGGCACAAAGAGCCGCACCAAAGAAGGACGCAGTTTGTCGAAACAACTGTGAGAAAAATGCGCCGCTCTGCTGAACAGCGTTTCGGCAAGAGGGGCTGACGCCTGGCGCACTGTAAGTTGTTCTCGAAATACATTTCATATAGTTCAATATCGTTTGCTTTTGTACATATTTATACTGATATTTACTTTGCTCTCTTTTTCAGATTACTACTCAGATTGAAAAGTCGAAAAAAAAAACAAGCAGGAATTGTCTGCTACAGGTAAACAAATAATTTATTTAGGTTTAAGAAACAAGATACTATTTCATAAATCCATGAGTAATGTTTTCAAGATATATTTAATCTTTCTAAAATTTTTAAAAATTTTGGTTTCAGGAGGCGGACAATATTCGCAGCTGCCTTGCCTCTTGCTGAAGGAGATTTTCTGCTTCTACTTCTTCGGCTGTCAAATGTGGTATGGCAGCATCAGTCGCATTTGCAATGTTGTGCAAGACACAACATGCATTTATAATTCTCGCTGCCACTGTGGGCTTGTTAGCACAAGCCACAAGCAAACATCTAAAAAGTAAAACTAAATCAATTTATTATTTAACTATCACAACATGTTTTAAAAATGTATCACACCGGAACCTTGCTTTCAACACCCCAATATACCGCTCCACAAAATTGCGGTCACATGTAGGTCATACTAATAATTCTGTGGTGTGCCTTGAGTTGTGTTTAATATAGGGGTCATCATTGACTTTCGTAAGGATAACCACTTTCTCCTGTAATGATTGATTAAAATTATATTTTGTTATTAAATAATTGTTTGATTAATAATATATAATTATACTTTGTTATAAGAATATTGGTTTTATTTGTTTTCTGTTAATTTCATCACTAGAAATAAAAGACATTGGGTATTTAGGTGCATATACATAATGTATTGCTTTAATCTTCTACGAGTAGGGATGAGTATTTAACAGAAATATGAAGTCATTTTACTTACTAAACACCTTACTAAAACTTACCCAATAAATACCCACTTTCCTCATGTGACAGTGGCTAAGTGGATGGCTATGCCACACAGTAGAGTCATAAGCCGATCTAGGGGTACTGGGACACATTATATTGAGATCCGAGTCGCTAACTGCAAAACAAAAATGTGTTTTGAGGGGTTGACTTGGACAATCTTCACAGTGGACTTCACTTGGACAGTCAACTAGTCATTTTTCACAAAAATTACAATAGGTAAATACTTACAATCATTACATTCAGGGAATGATAATGTCGCAGTAAGATAGATAAAGCCATAATATATAGTAGAAATATACATAGTTATAAAACGGTCCAAGTTTAGTGATATAATTATATTACTAGATTTAGTTTAGTTAACAGAAATCTACCATATATAATTTAAAAAGAACAATAGTTTATTAGTTTTATCATTATTAAAAATCAACTTTATGTATCCTGCAGTCAGTTACAATACTTTGTGGCATTAATGCATATTAAAGTAATTTTAATTATAATCAAAACGATCATATTTCTTGAAATTTATACATTAACAATGCAATTAAAACTATTCAAAAATTTTAAATCTTTTAAAGCTAATCAACAGTTTTGCGATATCTATGTTTCTTATCAACTAAGTTGAGATCTTGTTTTATTTAAAAGTATTTTTTTAATTTTTATTCAGACAAGGAGATGATTCATGACATCTAGAATTACACTGAACCGAATGCTTCTTACAGGCACACCTTTCAGGAGAACACTGTATATTCGATTTTTACACGAACATTTTAAATAACCTTGGCCTTCAAAGCGCGACAATTTTTGGCATATTTCTCTGAGTGACAAGTTTTTATTTGGTAGAGGATCATCCAATGTAATGTTTGAAAGTTGTATTGCATTTCTGGGTAACCAATCTTTTGCGCCGCACACTCCGAAAGCTATTTCACTAAACTGAATCTAGTAATACAATTATATCACTAAACTGAGACCGTTTTATAACTATATTCCTAGTGAGATGGTAGAATCGCTTTCGTATAACTATGTTACGGTATATAATTATACCACTAGGGATATAACTATATTACGGCTTTGTCTATCTTACTGCGACAATAAGATTAGTTGGGATTGTTTTTAATGGATTAGAATACTACCTAATCCAGTCACAACACAGAGTAATAAATCTTTTTCGTTAGGTAAGCTTCGCATATAAGACTCCGCGGGTAAAAGTCGGAAAAAACGTATTGCTGCACAATCGCTTCTCACCGGCCGATTTTGACAGATGTCGTCGGGCCAGCGCGATGCCAGCGCGATCGACTCAAACGTCAAATAAGAGTAGAATACCTATTTATGTTGCCGTCCTGACGCCATTGTAACGCCATTGGTTAGTAGAATACCGAAATGTATCAATAGCGGCTGGGTAGCCGCTATCCAACTTCCAAAACAAGAGCAGAATACCAATAGTGTCATTTTTAGCAATTGCCAGGCTGACGACGTGCAAGTGAACTACATTGTATTTAGTAGAATTGAGGCCCTGATGAAGCGTAGCGGAGTAGGGCCTCTGTTGTTCGCACCTTTCGTGTAAATAGTATCTCAAACATTGGAAGCAATTCACCTGCAAATGGCGCGTCTAACACTCTAGACTTGGCGATGAAGTTTCAAACTCACTGCATTGGCGTCAAACCGATTATTTTATTAGTAATTAAAATTCTCATTTTAATTACTAATAAAATAAACGGTTTACCTCAGAAAATGATGCATGTCTAAATCTACCTATAAATACTGCCTGTTCCTGTCAATATTCATATTTTATTAGTTATTTACAGCGGTCAAACAATCCGATAAATCGCGTGAAAACTAATTCACGATAAACATGTCAAAATGTATCGAGATTAATCGAATGTCAGCCAGACAACATTTTATGCGGTAAATGGCGTGAAATCGTGGTAAATAAATGTACATTAATGTTGGTGATTGGGTATTGACCCGTAAGGTCAGTTGTCAGTTAAGAATATTCGTCAAACTGAAAACAAAATGGTTCACTTAAAATGTCGTTAATATTATACATGTCGTATTTTAGTTTACATGGGCATATTTATAGTAGTTCCACACATTACACTACTGGTGATGCACCTTACCACTTTTGTTGGCTGTTGTTTGCTTCGTGTCCGACTAGTTAATTTAATTTGTTATAATATGTGGATAGTGTGTTGATTTGTTAATAATAACATAAGCCAAAAAAATTGTACCACGATAAAGTATGTAGTTGTTTGCTATCCCAAATAAATAGAAAAAAAAAATATTTTGAGGAATACTGTAACGTCACGTCTAGAAAATCTAATAAAACGAAGAAACGGATAACACCGTCAAATTAGGGTCTAATGAAAAACGTTATTTTTAATTACGTGCACATTAGCTTCTCAGGTAAAAGGGTAAGATAATTGTGGGCACTTCCCTCAGGGCGATCGTTATGATAATGACTGTTTTGCTAACACGTAGATAGAGCTACTTCTGCTGCGCGGCTCGACTTGCGTAATGAGACTGTTTCACAAAACAAACTATATTTAATCCCCAACGAAAAAGAGGGGTGTTAAATAGTTTGACACTTATGACAGTTTTTGTTGTTGTGTTTAGTCTCTTTGAGTGTGTCTCTCTGTGGCATCGTAGGTGTGGTACGGATTGACCAATTCCAAAGCGGTTTTTTAAATTAAAATTTTATCACGGTGGTTCTTGCTTAGATATGGCTGATCAAAATCCGTCCAGTCGTTGTAATTTAACAGATGTTTTCCTGGCTCCTGTCAAGTGTATTTTGAATTTAAAATTTTAGTTTCTAGTAATATTGTCTGTTTATAAAAAAAATTAGTATTTCAGATAATAAATGACGTACTTGTAATTTTAATGTCACTTTTCACCATGTTACATTGATTATAAAATCATTAGAACTGAGAACGAGGGAGCAATATGTTTTGACCTACCTGATCAGGAGAAGAATTAGTTAGGTCAAGTAAAAAAAACCTTATACTGCTACTCATCAAAGTTAAAATCAGAAGGGTATTGAAATGAGACACTTTAGTGACCTTAGCTACTTGTGACCCTGACTCTGAAAAGGGTCCGTTACGTCAGGATTAAACAAAATGTGAACAAAACGCGAAATAATCCGTAAAAAGCGTCTCATTTCAATGTCTACTGTTCGCGTAAACCGAAGAAACAAATATCAGAAGGGTAACTAATAAATGTAACTTAAAGTCTTGGCGTCTTTTACTGAACTATCTCTACGAAGACATTATTTGATACATTTTATTTTATTTTTTTTATTTTATTTATTTAAGTTCTGCACAAACATGTGTACAATGGTGGACTTAATGCCGAAGGCATTCTCTACCAGTCAACCATAGGGCCAAGCAGAGAAAATTCAGGCGGTGCACATGCAGTAAAAAGGAAAGTAAAAAGTTAACTGAAGTTATTTAAGTACAAAATAAAATTATAAACATACATACTAATTACTTACATACAATTAAATAAAAATACATAAAAATTCATAGACATACATTGATACGTATACATAATAAGGATGGTACACATGGTAAGAACAGTGTCACTGAGACAGGAGAGACAGTTCATTCCTGTAGTGGGACTGCAGTGACTTTTTAAATGATAATTTCGACGTCGACCGCTGGATTTCCTTAGGGAGTCCGTTCCAAAGTCGAGTAGCAGTGAGAGTGAAAGAATTAGACATAAAGCCAGAAGTGTGACGGGGGATGGAGAGTTGAAGGGTGTTACTGGAGCGAAGGGACCTGTCATGAGAAGTATGGAGGTATGAAAATTTTTCTTTAAGATACGAAGGAGTGTTAGGATCGAAAAGGATGGAAAATAATTGGCCTAAAGTACGAACATTTCGACGCTGCCGGATTGGAAGCCAGCCGAGCTGGTTACGAAACTGGGAGACGTGGTCATATTTGCGGAGACCGAAAACAAATCGAAGGCAGTTGTTAAGAAGCCGATCCAACTTGTTGAGAAGATCTTGGGAGATATTTGAACAGCACACATCGCCGTAATCGATTATCGGTAAAACCAGAGACTGCACAAGCAAAATCTTAGTGCTGGGAGGTAGAAAATGTTTAAAACGATAAAGTGCACGCAAGGTGCCTGATACCCGTCTGCTAATTTCCGTAACATGTTTACCCCAACTCAAAGTGCCATCCATGTAGAGGCCAAGGTTTTTGACGAAAGGGGAATAGTCTACCACCACATCGTCAAAGACAATAGGCGGCAAGGATGTCAAATCAAGCTTATTCAATTGCCTTTGGCTGCCCATGATGATAGCTTGACACTTACTGGGATTCACTCTAACACCGAATCTATTTGACCAATCGCTTATACCACGAAGATCGTTGTTGAGTTGATCAATGGCGTCGTTAATATTTGAAGGTTGAGCCTGGGAGTAAAGTTGCAGGTCATCAGCGTAAAGATGAAAATAAGAAGTTAGATGAGACGTTAAAACATTAATAAAAACCGAAAAAAGTAAAGGAGATAGTATGCCTCCCTGCGGAACACCGACTGTCAGATCAGTCCAGTCTGATAAAGTCTGCCCGAGGCGCACAGCCTGCTGGCGACCGCGGAGATATGAGGAGAACCAATCTACGGCTGGTGATGAGACTCGTAAGTGTGTCAGAATGGCAAGAAGGATGTCGTGGTCGACTGTATTAAATGCATTTGAAAAGTCGATCAGAACAAGGATAGTCACACGCGACTCCTCCATGCCCAACCTCACATCGTCAACTATTTTAAGAAGAGCAGTCGTCGTACTGTGCCCAGGTCTAAAACCGGATTGAAAGTTACTCAAGAGATTGTTTTTTAGTATGAATTTTGAGAATTGATGATGGGCTGCCGCTTCTAAAATTTTGGAGAGGAAAGGTAGGATGGAAATTGGACGAAATTGATTAAGCGCATTAGGATTGGACACTTTAGGAAGAGGAATTACATGGGCGCGACGCCAGACAGAGGGAAAATAGCCAGTATGAAGAGAAGAGTTAATAATATGCGTAATGGATGGAAGGATATATTCTAAAATAAGAACGATCATGTTTCTGCTGACGTCATCACACCCGACAGCTTTTGATTTAATAGAAAAGAAGATCTTCCGAATCTCATCAACATTTACAGGAGAGAAAGCAAAAGAATCAACAGAGGGGCTAGGAAGAGATTGGATTGTGGACAAAGTGGAGTCTTTAACAGTTCTATCAAGAGGATAAGAAGAAGAAAAGTGGTAATTGAGTTCATTAGGAGAGAAATTAGAGAAGGGAGTGTTAGAGGGAGTTTTGCCAAAACCGAGTGTTCTTAGGAACTTCCAGATATCAGGACCTGTAGCATTTGCCACGTTCTGGTGGATGTGTAGGCGCTTAGCGTTACGGACTAAGGTGTTGCAGCGGTTTCTAGCTCGTTTGAATGCATCCCAGTTGTCAGGGCAGCGATCCCGTTTAAATCGACGAAATGCTTTGTCCCGCTTGACCATTGCTTCACGAACCTGACTTGTTAGCCAAGGTGCCGGAGGGCGCCTGACTTTGACGGTATGGACAGGTGCGTGTTTGTCAAAAATTCGCAAAACTGCGGTGTTAAGCACGTCCACCTTGTCATCTACAGAATCTGCAGAAACCACAAGAGACCAGTCAAGCATCGAAATATCAAGTTTTAGTTGATCCTGGTCAATTTTAGCAAAACCTCGCAGTTGCACAGTCTCTGGTCTACGTTTGGGAGGACGGAGCTTATAGCATAGGTAAATTAAGTCATGACGAGAAAAGGCAGGAGCGGACGTCTGACCATGTTTAACACAAAGATCAGGGCACGATGTGATGATATGGTCAATCCAAGTATCGTCAGAGTGAAGATTGTGATGGGTTGGTTGCAGCGGCAAAATATGGAGCTTGGCAGAATCAACGATAGACGTAAGTTGCGATGAACGGCTATCATTTTTCAGGAGGTCGGTGTTAAAGTCCCCTAAAATCAAGAGATGGGAGTACTCCGTGCCAATCAACTCGAGAACGGACTCAAATTCGGAGAAGTAGTTGACCGCGGGAGGGGCATAGACCACCCCGAGCACAGCTTTAGTTCCTTTTACTAAAATTTCAATAAAAATAAGTTCAACGTTATGAGAGTACTCTCCAGGAGTAGAATGAATGATTTTGAAGGAAATGTCACTGCGCAGGTAGATCGCCACCCCACCGCCGCCTTTTCCGAGTCTATCATTACGTATCAAGACGTAACCAGGTAGTGAATAAGAGGTGGACATCAAATTGGGCTTTAAGAAACTCTCAGAGACTAAGATGGCGTGAAAGGTATCAGATGAGAACGTGTTGAGCAAATCAGTATGGTGTTGAGGGATACTTTGAGCATTTATGTGACAAATTTTGAAGTGACTACCATAATTTTCTAATTCAGAGCAGATGTAGTCATGTAGGCAAACAGAAGAATTAAGTGAGTGAAACGACGAGGACAAGTCACATGCAGATTCGAATGACTCATCGCTTGACATACCTATGTGTACACGGTTATAAATATAATTATAATAACAAATATAATGGCTATAAATATACAAACACAAAATATAATATGGATATAGATTGAAAACGAATTTCATAGCACGACCTGCCGGTTGACCGTTTACATTAAAATCAGAACACAAAACATACGAAAAGAAAAAAAGAAAAGAAAAAATGGTTTAAAGCTAACAGAATAACGCTACAGATACCGTTATTATATTACAAAAGTTGTTCCAGTTACGCATACAGCAAAAAAAAAAAAAAAAAGACAAGATAGATATTATGTCACTGTCGAATACTGGTAAACAAAACAAAAATACCTACGTTAAGTTTTACAAAAAATAAAAAATTGACTCGGGAGGTTATCTTAAAAAAAGTTTTGAGCAAAGTACCTTAAGGATTGTAAGATCAAGTGAGGGTGAAAGAAATAAAAATAAGCTACCGATCAAGTAGGATTACATGGGACCATCTAGGTTCTGCACGACCGTTTCGCCTTTGGAGGCACAGGCTTGATGTTGGAAGGCCCAGGTTTAGGATTAGCGGGGACAGTTGAAGGTGTACGGGGCTTGACTGCTGCCGTATCAGGGAGGACCGCAACGGCGGCTGGGGCTGCAGCATGGGCCCTCCTGAGTCGTTCCAAGTGCTCTTCGTTACTGACTCGCTCACGTTCTCCGTTGGGCAGCTTGATGTTGATATTGCCGTCCAGTGTCCACACTCGCCTCATGCCAAAGTGCCTACGGGCGCACATGAACAAAGCTTGTCGTTTCTTTGTCAAGAACTCGGAGATGACGCATTGGGTGCCTTTTAATAAAGTTTTCTTGCTCCAAACTAGAGACCGCGTCTCCCGGCTCACAAACTTCACGACAATGGGTCTGCTGCGACCTTCTCTACTAACCTTGGCACTACCAAGCCTATGACAAGCGTTAATTGCAGACTCATTAACACTGGAGAGACCAAGATTACGTTGAAATAAAGAAACAACAGCCGCCAAGGGGTCTTCATTCTCAGACTCAGGTATGCCGGCTACAAGAAGATACTTGCGCCTGTGTCTGGATTCAATGACATCAACTGCTCGGCTCAGCTCCTCAATTTGCTTCCTTAAGATGGTCATAACTTTAAGAGCGTGGTCACGGAAAGCATTAAACTCACGGGTGATTGTCTCCAGAGTCACACCTTGGGCCGGGGAGGAAGCCTGGGCTGCATGGAGTTGTGCCTCAAATTCAGACATCCTCTGCGTCAGGGATTTCTCCAGAGCTTGCTGAGTGTCCAAAATGTTGCTGACATCCATTGTATGAAGTGCTTGTGTTGTTGTGCAGTGAGTTGTTGTGGTGAAATAGTCACCGGCAGGTGTTTGCTTCTATCTTCTTAAGTACACATAGGATGATATGCACTACAATGTCAGTAGTACATGGACTAATTACAAGTAAGTTTTAGTTATTTTTAATAAAAAATAAAATAATTTACTATTTTAAATTGTGTTTTCAAATAAGAGCCGAAGTTAACGCTTTTGCAAACTACCGCCGAATACTTATCTAGTACCGATTTGCTCCCTTTACCCGCTAGCCCAGTTCAGTTTAACTTGATAATCACATCAAACCATTGTCTCGATCTCTTGATCTGACCTTGCACTTTGACTTAAAACACCGTTTAATTCAAAGTCCAAGGTCAGATTACTTCGAGGAGACAATCACACTTCACACTATTATTTTAAATGCGAAAGTTTTTTTGTTTGGATGTTTGTCCGTCAATCACGCAGAAACTACTAAACGGATTTTGTTAAAATTTATGGTATGATGACAGGGTATGAGCCGACTTGGGTGATTGGATACTTTTTATCCCGATTAAATGCTCTCTGGAAGGAGGAAAAATCCATCGTTTGCGCGGACGAAGTCGCGGACTGGTCGCTAGTTTATTATAAGATTTATCCCCTCTTCTGATCGATAAAAGAACAAAATGGTGATAGTCATCTCAAAACCATTGTCGTAAGTAAATTGTAGTAACACTAAAAATACTAAAAACCTAATAAATCAGGGAAAAAGTTTGGGGCTCCAATTTTTTTTAAACCAAATTTGACGCGGGCGCAACGGAAAAATTGAGCGGAAACAACGAAAAATCGTGACGTCACTGCGTTTAACGGCGACACGCTATTTGCGAAACGTCACTCCGCCGATATTTATTGGCGGAAGCGATCGATCAATCACGTTGAACAAATAAGCTTTTGTTACCATTTATAATATCAGCCAGTTTTGAGAGTTCTCGTTTCACGTGTCTTTGCGAAATAATGGGAGTGAGAATTTAATTGTTATGTCATGGAAAATCGAATGAACAATTGAACGCACATTCAATTAGGGATTGCAATCCGAATGGATTTTGTCTTATTTTCTCCAATCCAAAAACACGAAGGATCCGGCCGGAATACCGGATCCGCCGGACCGGATTGCATTTTCCATATAATACCTTATATGTTTTTAAGTCTATAGACCTATGTCTATAGACTTAAAGACTATAGGTCTATACACCTATATTATTATATAAATAAAACTAGCCCCGCAAGCAAAACTCAAGAAAACCGCATTTTTTTCTGTTAAAATGTGTCTTGTGTTTCTCCGTAATATTGATAAATACCCTTTAAACATATCACAATGCTTAATTAACAAATATGTGACGTGAAACCACCTGAAACATGCTAAAAATACTTTGTCGCTTATCAGAGCTCAACTAAGATAAACTCTAGATTAAATCCGAACTAGCTTGATACTCGCTAATTCACAAAAGGAAGCGTAACAGTCGGTTGTTGAAACAACAATTGTTTCACTGTGTTTTGTGTGTTGTGTCAACAGTAACGATATACGGCAACGCTGATTTAAATTAAAGTTTAGTGTTCTAAAATTGTAAGTAAATTATTTACAATGTGAAATTAAAACACACTCAAAGCAAAAATTGGCAAAAGTGAGACTCAATTAGAAGAGCAATCGCCGGGCTTGCGAGAGGTGCTGGTTTGAATCCCGCATGTGACAGTCCATTTATCTTGC
The DNA here is from genome assembly GCA_963921415.1 of Pyrausta despicata. Classification (NCBI taxonomy): domain Eukaryota; kingdom Metazoa; phylum Arthropoda; class Insecta; order Lepidoptera; family Crambidae; genus Pyrausta; species Pyrausta despicata. Next base: position 11,294,917 of record OY992855.1, on the reverse strand, counting down.
AGTGTGTTTTTAAGTTAATTTCACATTTTTAAGAAATTTTCATTGTTAATGCTAAAAAATAAAGTAACTTGGTAAATTATTTAATCAGGGCTTAAAAAGCGTTTTAATCTGTTGTCAACCTGACTCATGAATTATTGATTGAGGTTAACTGTCGGTTATCGGGTCTAAACGCGAACTATTTAATGAGTATTTAGGTACTCACTGCTCGACGTTTCGGCTGGATTGCACACAGCCGTGGTCACGAGCTGACTGGTAGCGCGCGGCGTCGTCTGCTCGGGGCGGCCGAAGTTTCCAGATCCACCCTCACACTTTCATTATTAAAAATGTTAGTACAGTCACCGCGACAAACAGCACTGACGGTATCAATTTGTGTCTTTTTAGGTAAAAATCGCGGTTTGCACTTATTTATCACTGGATTCCACGCTGATGACAATTTAAATCCGTCGTCCCGATTGAAATTTTTGTATTTCTTGATTTCAATCGCTTCACGTACTATCCTAGGATAGTAATAACGATCGGTGGAGAGGATTTTTGGGTCGTGCAGTTCCATCCAGTGATTAGCACCTTCCTCCAGTAAATGTTCAGCAACCGCGGATTTATTCACCTGCCGATTTTTTACAGCTGCGATATGTTCTTTCACTCTTTCAGCTATTGTTCGCTTAGTTTGTCCGATGTAAGAACTACCACAACTGCAATCAATCTTGTAGACACCAGGAGTTTGAAAGGGCACGACGACGTTTGGCGTCGGCGTCGTATGGCAACTGTTTTATCAAGAGTAAGATTTCAAACCTTTAAAGTCATATGTATCAATCATTTTGTTAAGTAAAGAAGCAAAAATATCCTACTAGCAAGCCGTAATTTCCATAATAATACATTTGGTAAGCAGTAACATAGTAAGTACAGCTGAAACATATCTAAGCACATACGCTTGTATTCCGACCTATATACATATACAACATATATAGTTGAACAGCCTCTGCACTCTGCTACAATACGAGCTCGGCTTGAAATGTGACAGCGACAGGTTTAGACTCCAAGCCTTTTAGGGTTCCTTAGGTCACATGGAAAAACAAAACCCCTTTAGGGTCGTTTGCTCTATACCAAGATTGATTTTCCGAGTCAGGCGTCAGGTTTCCGTTAGGCGTCAAGCTAAAATATATGTCAAGTCACCCATCCTTTGAAAAAAGATTTTGTGATTGCATTTTGTAACATAAATACAACAACATCACATACATTGATCTGACTCCGTCGTAAGTAGCTAAAGCAGTTGTGTTACAGGTATCAGAATCAACAATGGTATTACAAATAAAATTAAATACATACTTGTACAGTGCGGGGATCAAACCCGCGACCTCTTGGTTAATAGTCAACTCCTTGACCATTACACCTAAGTGGTCGTCGAATAGACAAAACGAAACGTTTTGAAACATCTTAAATGGTAGGAGATTCAAACGCAAGACTGTTCATGCTGATGATGCTGGCTGGATTAGCATAAGCAAAGTATGGAACCCTCGATGCGGGAGTCCAACTCGCACTTGACAGATTTTTTTCCCCTTGGCTTCGATTCGTGCAGTACACAACCACTTCGCTGTATTTCCCGTTGCACGATTTCCCAATCCGTAATTGTATATCCCTTTGACACGCAAATCCGATTTAACACATGAAAAGTCAGGTTCTATAGCAGAATAACTGGCTACCAGGGTTAGGAGTCAACATTGTGCTAGGAATAGGACTAAAATATTACGTTAAAGTTAAATGCCAAAAATGTTTTATTATTCGAGCCACGGTAAACGAACCACAATTCTATTGTACTCGTGATGGCGTCGATATCGGCCTCGTGGGAATCAAGAAGATTAATTGTTATAAATTTGCTCTAGTTACAATAGTTTTCTTCATTTTAACTTTCATTAACATACCTTTTTATGGTGACAACCTGTAAAATATTTGTGAAGCGAAACTCCGTCCATTTTCAAGATAATGAGCTTGGCAAATTGCGTCCATGACTCTCAGGATTGGACAGGCGATGTCCATCCTTCATTTTGGTATTGGTCCAAAAACTTTCATATTAACGAGTTATTTTTGTTTGTGATTTTTAATCAAGAATTTTTAGGGTGTCAATTTTCAGTCTTTACTCAAAGCATTGAAAATTATCACACATACAAGTAAGGTCACGTTTCTGGCCATTTTAATTATTCATAGTTCTAATATTTTTGAGCATACTCAATGTTTCTAGTTAGACAAAAACATTTTTTGTATTGGGCGATCCTATTAAAAAAAATACTCGATTTTCTTCATAAACATGCGATTATACTCACAACGGCTTAACAAAAAAGTAAGTAATATGATTTGTTTAAAGTACAAGTTCTTTACCGACGTAACAAGTTTAATTAAATTGTTTGCGGCTACTCGGGCGGACTTTGGAGTTGCAAATTGAAAATAATGTTTCCAAGCTCTAGTTTCTATGTTAATTCACTTAACAAATTCGGAGTTGCTGATTGACCATAACAACTAATTTAAGACTATAAATCAGGGTGAAGGATTTATTGTAGCTAATTACCAAAAATCTTGTACAGGCCAGATCTAATGCAAGAAAACCATTTTTTGACTTTATCAAATATATAGAGTGAATTTTAAGTGGTTGTATTCCCGCAGTGAAATGATTTTTATTTATCTTTATAACACAAGATTGTTTGGGCCTGCTTCACAAGAACCTCGCAGTATGGATAACCAGAAAAGTACATATTAAAAAAAAAACATTATTCGAACGTACTACGAAAGGTGGATCGTTCTGCTGCGGGAATACAACCACTCCGCCTTGTAGAACCCAATGCGAGACAAAGGCGTTGATTCGTTTTTTTTAACATGTTCACGCTACGCTAACACATGAATTTTAAATAAGCCTGGCCGTAATCAAGCTACTAATACTCTTATTTTGTGATGATGATGACAAGCTTTGAAAATTTTTAGAGGAACGAGGTAGGTAAAATTAAAAAATTAGGATAATGTAGACCTTCAACTTATTGAGTTAATAATTTAAGTACTGAACATTTTATGTGTCTTTAAATAGATAAGTGTTTACAGTTATCAAGTTTTGGGTACCTGCCCTGGTGTCGTTTAGTGGAAACTTAAAGCAAAATAGTTCTTTTTTTCAGCTTTAGTCATGGATTTCCGCAAAGTAACGCCTGATTCCATTAACTATAAGAACCTAAGTGAAATTTCAGGCTATCCACTGAGGGTATTCTCGTTACAGAATTATGACACAAAGGCGATCGAAGTTTAATTGGAAACCTTGAAAGCCTCTAATTCCCTTAAACATGAGAGGTACTTACGTTGTTTAATCGCTGCTGCTATTGGGAGCTCTCCAACTTTTCCTAAACAATTTCAAGTGCAGAAATATTTTACAAGCAATAAAACATTATTAACTCATTATTGGAAATACTTCATCAATGAGTATAAGTAAATACACATCTATGTATATCAAATAGGTTCATTAATTGTATTTGATTACATTCTTTTCGTCGTTATAATTATGTAGAGGTCTGTAACTTTTTTGCTAATAATTTATGTATTTTGATCGGTAACAGAAATAATATCTGGGATAGGCGTCGTAGCTACACAACCGCTTATTTAACAAAGCACCTACATTCATCATATCAGCCGTTCGACGCCAACTGCTGAGCATAGGCGTCCAAGGATCTCAATAGCTAAACCGCATCCAATTGCTTCCATGTTTTATTTTTATTGTAATTAATATTAAGTGCTGCATCATTTAAAAGTAAAAGGTCCTGCTCTTCCCGCGTCCAGCGGCTTCCCGCGACATTCACGAGATCGTCGGTCCACCTTGTAGCGGGCCTGCCCAGGGAACGCGAACATCTACATTATTTCAATTTTATTATATTTTTAACTTTAATAATATTTTTAGGGAGCAATTTGGCAATATTTTGCTCGTAAGTCTAAAGACTCACGTTTATTTCGGTCAATAAAATACTAAATGGGTGGTAAAAATACGACCACTTCGGAAATTAGACACCTTTTTGAAAGAACACTGCAAATATTACGACGAAAACAACAAAGTTGTATTTTTTAGGATTCTGTTGTTTTGTTTGCGGATTTTATTTGTATTTCGTGGATCTTTTCCTTTGGCGCAGCAACATCCTTCTATAAGTTGTAGAACTTCCAGCCGAACTTACATTTAAGTTATTGTATTTGATTAGAATTACCTATACGGTCTGAAAGTTAATATTTAAACTTCAGCGAAGGTTGTCTGGAAGAGATCGCTACAAGCGATAAGACCGCCTAAATTGTTCATCTTTCTTTGTTAAACCTGTCTGTAATTTTATTTTGTGTTGTACAATAAAGTGTTAATCTATCTATCTATCTACCTATCTTATTGCCCTTTAAAACATTGAACATCGATTAAATTCAAGTTCAATTATATTTGGGAGAATTATTATAGTCCTCCTGACCGATTTCGACCATGGCGGCCAATCTCAACAGAAATCAGCCAACTACGCAGGAGATATTATAAGTGCACAAGTGTGAGCGCAATACACAGGTGCACTCACTGTTCCATCACTCTCAAAGTTCGGTGAGACGGCAATGCGACATGACCGGAGAGAGATCAGGCGCAGGACCAACGGCTTAACGTGAGTTCCGAAGCCCGGGGGTGTAACACCGCCAACTTCCTGACTCCGAGCCCTTTTTGAGATATTCATGACAGAAAATCTCAGAAACAATTTTGGCTCGACCTGGGATTCGAACCCAAGACCTCTTGGATGTAAGGCAGAAACTTTTCCACTACAACATCGAGGCATTTGGGAGAATACTATTGGCTTAACGAGAATATGTAGCTTGACCATTCGTAGACTAAGAATTTTCTGTAGCTAGTAGGTCTCTATTTATCGGGTGGTCTGTGTAAACAGAGCATATTTTATACTGCAGTAAACTGGCCCCAGGTGCCGCCTACTGTTGCCTTTACGGCCTATTTGAAGAACACTGATAAGAAATTGGGAGTGATAATATTTTGGGGAAAAATAAAAACGAGAGCACGTATTGTGCTTGTTTTATGGCAAGGCGTTGTAAAGGACCTACTCATTTATCGCTATTTATGTGCACACATAAAATTAGCAAGCTTGTTGTCATACATTCTGTTTAGGTATTCCCAAATATTTTTGAGAAAAAAAAAGTTTAGTTTTATCTTTTGTCGCCCCGCCCACGTTTCATATTTGCTTAGCTCGAAGGTATGACTGATAGAGAATGGCCTAAGGCGTTAAATCCACCTTTTGTACAATTTTTTTTCATAATTTAATAAAATATATTACCATGTTTCGGTATTTACTGGTTCTACCAAAAATAACATGACAAATATTATTTATGTACTTTCAGATATACTCGGTCCATAGAGTAGGTCAATTGGTCGTATCTGCCTGTTTAAAATTTGAAAAGCAATCATAATATAAAAAAAACATCAGTTTTGGTAGCAATAGTTTTTAAACACTTTGAATGGTGTTTGTGTAAAACGGAAATATCTAGCCGTCTCAAGGTTAGCCAGAGTCATAAAGCTTGGTAACGCTTCCCTCGGGAACTTGAAGCTATAAAACGATCGTTCACAATATCCCTTTACGGCGAAACCGAGATAAATTTATATTCACCGTTGATATCTTTGCTTATTTATTGCTTTTGTTGTGAAAGAAACGACGCAGTTGGTCTAAAGAGTGTCTTATTAACTGAAAAGTCTTTTATGGAGCTGTAAGAACAAAATTCAGAATGGACTTTTAAAATTTCATTGATAGAGCTACATAATGCTTCACTTGTTGCCTCGAGCGACCGACTACTGGCATCTAGCCAAGTGAATTTATTCCTTTTAACTTAACCATATTCAGTTGTACTGTCGTAATTTTTGTTGGAATTAGCTTTTAAGCTCAGCTCAGCTAACAGCTGTAGCTGTTATGAAATTTTGCTACTTGCTCGTATGTCAGACAGCGGGGTAAAACTTAATGAATATCCAAATAGCATTTTTACACAAATCTAAGCCGATATTATTGATTATTGACGATAGCCTTGGTCTAGTGGTCTGAGGTCCAGACAACAAAATCGGCTGTCGCGGGTTCGTATTCTGCTAGGGGCAGGCAAATGTTTGTGTGACGAGCACGAGCATTTCCGCCTGAGTCATGGGTCATAAATGTATTGAAGTATTTTTTATATGTTATACTAGCCCCGCTAGCACGCCAGCTAACGCTTAGTTTGGGGCTAGGTAATTGGTGTGTTCGTTGAAACAATTTGTAAAAACGAACGATCGAAACAAGCCGAAAGAAACATCTGAATATGGATTCTAAAGCCTAAAGAGAGTATTTTTTCTTCAGAGACTTCAAATAGCACGTTAATTTCCAGATTAGTCTTAACTTTAGCTGCACTACGTAGTACAAAGCAGCTTCCCGCGTCTGTCCCTATGTCTGTAATGTATGTATGGTTAGATCTTTTAAACTACTCGATGGATTTCGATGCAGTTTCTTTTAATAAACAGAGTGGTTCAAGAAGAAGGTTTATAACACATCGGGCAGGATAACGTCTGCCGACTTCGCTATTTATTTAAAAAATGACTAGACAACCGCAGACGTCATCCTGTTGGTTTTAGAAGTTACTGTTTTATCCCAACGTAGCACTAACATTTTAATCGGGATAGAAACTATTTTATCACCCAAGTCAGCTCATACACATACCTACAGCGTACACACATTTCATCATAATCCGTTTAGTAGTTCCGTCGTGATTGACGGACAAACATCTAAACAAACAAAGTTGCACATTTATAACATAATTGTGATTCTCTATTAGAAAGTACAGAATATGTGAGAGTCAGTTTAAAATGTAAATCTGACGTGAGTAATATCCACAAGTTTGTTTCATTGTGTTGTTTGCGAACAGATGCGAACAAAGTCGTTACTTCACTTTGTATTCAGGTACAGTTGTTTAACAATCATGGTAAATCACAACGCTAACAGAGAATGCATTTAATGGGTTTAATTCACTTGTGGGTCTCACAGAGAAGATCGTAAAGAGAGGTTATAGCTAATAGAGTTTAAAGCTGCATAGAAAAGTGTGTCCGAATGGTATCTTCTACCAAAAAGAAGACATTCTTTATGGACGTCTTACGTGATGTGTAGCTTACTTCATTACTTTTACATTACTTGACTGCCTCGTTGGTGTAGTGGCAAAGTTTCTGCCATACATCCGACAGGTCCTGGGTTCGAATCCCAGGTCGAGCCAAAATTGTTTCAGAGTTATTCTGGAATTTCTCAAAAAGCTGTCGGGAAGTTGGCGGTGTTACACCCCCATGCCTCGGAAAGCACGTAAGCCGTTGGTCCTGTGCCTGATCTCTCTCCGGTCATGTCGGATTGCTGTCTCACCGAGTGATGGAACCGTGAGTGCACTTGTGTACTACGCTCACACTTGTGCATTATAATGCGATCTCTGTTTAGATTGGCCGCCGTGGTCGAAATCGGCCAAGAGGACTATTACTTCACTACTTATCTTGCAACATTGGAAGTAGATGAATTGAAAGACAGATTTGAATTGAGAGAAAGTTGTACGGCATATCCACAAAGCATATAGAATAAAAACTAAAATTTAAAAAAAAACTGCAATGTGCAGGAAAAAAGCTGGTGAGCTTCAAAGGCTGGATGGATTTTGATCACAGTAATAGCTAAGAACCTTCGTGATTTGTCTTCCGACTAAAAACCCGCGCTGAAATCGGACCGCGCTGAAATCGGTCCATCCGTCCATTCATCCATCCCTTTGTAACAACACTTTATTTAACCATGTTTTGCGCAAATAAAATTCATTTCATTTTAGTTCGGTAGCAACGATGCCATAGACAGACACATACAAACACAAACAAACTGAATCCACCATCTGCATTCAGGGAAAAATACAATTCACTGATACCTATAAACGCATGTAGCTAAATTGGATCCATCGTCCGCCTCATCGGTGCGTGACATCGGACGAGATTGCGGCCGCTATAAACGTTTGTGTTACAAAGTAAAACACAAAACCTCAGTTAATATTATTATTATTGAACTGTTCATAGAACGTTTTCGCCGCATTCAAAGCGTCTATCACATATTTCTCACTGCACGGGTTCACATCGAAAAAGTAGGCTCCACAGTTCAGCGATTCTGAACAGCTTTCGTTCATCACTGGGCCTTTACAACAACCCAGGATTGCTCTTGCGCATGGCGTCATAGTCTTTGGCGGTTTTAGACTATCTCCCCTTCTCGTTCCTACAATGAACTGCAGCTCTTCGTAAGAGAGGTTAGCTGGACTTCTGATTGTGCTAGGGCCTTCGACTTTTCTTTTCACTTGCGGTGCGCTCATGACTTGCGTGGTGAGGGCTGCGATAATAATAATTGCCGTTTGATGGTGCATGTTGTCTGAAAAAAAAATCAAAAAAGTTGCTTTAGAATAGTTTAGAACATAACGTATTTTATCCGCTTTGCACTAATATCAAGATAGATACAAAATCGTTGCCATCCTCGCATCAAAATGCCATTTGCGAAGATGACATTATCATATTAAAGTGCCATGTATGGTAAGGATGTGGACGTGATGACGTTTTCCTATTTAAAAATTCATAAGGAATATATAACAGACGGCTAACAGGTTTTTGCTGACCTACGCACTGGTCGATACGTAGGTAAACGAGTATAGCATTCTCATAATGCAAATGAATATACAAACCGGGTTCGCTGATATGAATACGAACATATCAGGTTGGCAACGTTTCAAATATTTAAAAAAAAAACGAAAAACTAGTTCCTATTACGAATTCATCGGCAACATGTTAACATATAACTGAGATTTTTTTTACTCGTAATTAAATATAAATTCTCTTTCAAAAAGTCTTCTACGAGATAATAAAAGTAATCTTTAACTTTACTAGGTACATTTAGTCCTACTTACTCTATACGATACTTATTTTTTAATACCATAACAATATATTGTGTCGCTTAATTTACCATTATCATAGTTCATACTTTCATTAAAAGGCTACATACGATTATTACATTTTAACATAAGCGATGAGTATCTCGCATGTGGAGATGCAGCTAACTATTGCATTGATTTACAATCATTTTCTATTTCCATTAAATGTAAACTGAATCTGTTAATCATTCCAATAAATAAATATAATGAATAAAGATGCGTATCAGTTTGCGCAGGCGCACGTGACGTCTGACGTGATAAGACACATGTCGTCGTGGGTTTTCCCGCCTTCACCGGTTAACAGATTAACGAATTATGTCAAGGGTGAACCTAACCGTCAATCTGGTGCGAATCTGTTATGATTAGCTGGCAATCTTAATATAATCGAAACGATACTAATTTAAGTAGTTATTTTTGCTCTTTCGATAATTTACTCATCTCTTTATATACTCATCATTCAGACGTTTTATTGAAATACGTTTATGAGTTATGTTATGAATCAAAACACTGACACTTTGACGATTTGTATTTAAAATTAACATCTGCAAGATTATTTGTTATTTCACAAGACATAATAATGCACTGGTAACAATATTATAAACCAGTACCTCAGATAGCACAAGAGATGATATGATAAACACAATACACAAAAGTTCCGGGCGGAAGTGGTGACATTGAACTCATGTGGATGACATTGTAATGTTCGCAAATTGTATGAAGCCTGAGAAATTTATACATATTAAAAAAACATAAAATAACTTACTTTTTTTAATCCAGGATTTTGCTACTTAATTCCTCTGTCCAAGTTTTGTTGCTGTTGGTTTGTCACTTTTGCGGAAAACAACACATTTATTTATCACAGTTCGTACGTCCGTCGGTCAGCTGTTACACAGTGGTTCTGCAGCCAGGGCGATTCAACCACAATATTTACCTTAAGCCGCAAACCGTTGCGAAACCGGGAAAAAGTTAATCCTTTTTGTTTGCGTCTCGCCGATTACGTCTGATTCGTTAATTTATTTTTGGGGTTTCCCACAGATTTTGGGTGTGTGATTTAAAGCTAAAATTCAGAGTAATGTGTCAAATGTCTATAATTCTACTTAGAACCGTGCGTCATTTTGCTCATCACTGGGACACAATTTCTTATTTGTAAGTTACAGCTTATTGCAGTTAACAGATTTACCTTACCACGCAACTATCTATGGATTTCCTTTAAATTTCCGCATGTATTTATTTCAACAATCACAAATTCATTGACAACTTATATATTTTGGACGTGACGTCTTAAATTAGGTTGTGGCTCGAAGTCACGCATAAGAGTGGGAACTCAAACATGATCGGTCCGCCGCGCGCGCAGCACTAGAGAATTAGGCGCGTTAAAAAGACGTTGTCACGTAAAATCTTCGCCCGTAAAACCGACTTTACAGGCAACCATTTTTTTAAATACTTTACATATCAGTTCATGCTTGCAATTTCATAAACTTTATTTCAGAAATAGCTCTGAAGTGTGAAAATAAGTTCTGGTAAAATATTTGACTAGATACGAGTATTAAAAGTGAACATATGGGAACACCAGTCACTTTTCACTTTTCTCTCTCGATTTTTTCGATCAAACGCGAGTCGGTCCAACCTAGAAGGCCTTGTAATAGACAGACACAGTGATACGAGTATCAGACATTGAGTTCACATTAGTTGCGGGGTTTGTCATTGGCCACAATGATATAAAGTGTCGATTGGGCAGAAAATCGATCATGATGTTTAGCACCAGCCTTTTCTTAAAAATGTTTTTAATGTAAAGCATAACATACGGCTAGTCTAGGCAGGATGTTAAATAAAGCCTGAAAGTCAAATAAAACGCGTTATCTGGAGCTCTATAGCTGCACCATCAAAATCTCTGCAACGCTTCCCGCTGCAGTAGCATGCATAAATGTAAGCTGGGCTAGGAAGATACCGCTGTAATTTCGCGTTCCCAGCCAGGGTGCTATGCTACTTTATTGCAACGTTATATCGTGAGAAAGTCGACGTTTACGACAACAATGGCTGCGCAAAACCAATAACCGTTGGAGAAAATGGCTTCTTGAATAGGAACGCGTCGACGTTATCAAAGTGTCGGTTTACCTGAGCTAGATGGCGTGATAATCTAAATAACAGGGTGAACGCGAAGTTTTTGAGAGCTTCCGATTTCACTGGTGTATTTTGTACAATGCCTTAATTTGGTTGTTTCACATTAACATTTTCTTTCATGCTCGGTTAAAAGCTTTCACCAAGCTCTAAGTGAAAGACGTTCTAATATGTGCGTTTAAGGCTATTATTTTGTTGAAAGTTTACACAATACAAACACATTTCACGGTTATATTTCAGCTGGGTGAGATGCCTGCAGACAATTCTACATGCATTTGTTGCTTGTAGAATTACACTAATAAAATAATTAAAAATGCACCGTTGATCACGATACGTTTTAAAATCAGATCATGACCAACTCATTATACGCCTTCATTGTTAGGTTAAAGCCTTAATAACATTCTCATAGAATTGCTCTTAGGTGTGAAATAAAAACCTATTTAAAATGTAGTAGGATACAAATAACTATAACTATCCAATAAAGTCAAGTGGTAAAATATTTATTTAATCGCTAAGTCAGGATTTCTGCTAGACGATGACATCACTTCACTAGCCTACATTTCCTACACGTCGAGACTGAAGTAAAGGGAATAGGTACATAATTTCAAAATACAAGTATTTGTTTTGTATGGTTCTTATAAAACATATGGTGTGTAATAGTATTCAATTACTTTTAATCAAAATATCTAATTCTATATTTTTAGAATTTACCAACCAAGACAACATTTTAGAGTGCTCATTTCGTACATATTATTTAAAACGCTTCTTCCTAACTTTGTTTTTCATTTAGTTACTAGAGAAGTTAATAAGCTGGTTATAATAATTATATAAGCCGGTTAATATTAGTAAACTGTATTTTATTTCAACTAATTAAAAAAATACGAGATATACATATTTTTTTAGCAACTTGACATTTCGTTATATTTTAGAAAATTACAGATATGAATAATTTGTACTATGGTATCACGTCGGATTGATATAATATGATAGAATTTAAGTTATATTTCAAGGAAGTGTTTAGTGCCATTTCTGAGGATCTAACTTATGTATTTTTATAGGAACTACAATGATTACATAATGAAGAATGTGTAAACAAGATTACCACATTCTGTCAAACACACCCAAAATCGATTAGAAACTTTAGATTCTATTTTTGTGACAATGTAACATAGACATTCATACAAAGTTCTTACCTAAAATTACACATAATAATAGCTCATATAAAGAGACAATTTTTTTTGCATCTGGCAAATCTTAGCGAAGACATATATAAATTAGTAAAACAAAATCAACTAAGTATGCAATTGCCACATATTTTCTAATTTTGCCTTCAACGTGAGTAGAAATATTGTTTACGCACACTAATAATTTAGGTAGTAAAGATAAACTAATACAAAACTATAAATAAATACTATTCACTTTAAATAAAACATACATTTACAAAAATCACAGATAAACACACTTCATAATTAAGTTAATAGTAAATCAGCCGTTTTGCTGTCCATAAAACCGTTGGAACCTTTCAATAACTCTAAAGATGACTCCTGAGTCACAAGGGTTCCCATACGCGGACGGGTCAGGACAACCCTGGATAGCAAAACAGTCGTACGTCACTTGGGGCTGATGACAACAACTGAGGACTGCACCATCACAAGCTGAAGGAGGGGTAAGCCCAGATGAACTAGCTGGGAAGTTTGGCGCCTGCGTCACTGGGTTACTCGTTGTAGTTGTAGTACCACCACTGCTACCGCCTTCACTGCTCCCATGCTCCACCGCAGGGGGTGGTCTACTTGTCGGCCTGATCGGCTTTATGGGATCAAACGAGATCGGTCTACTACCATCCCCATTGTCTTCCACCGGCATTTCAACTTCTGTTCCATTCATGACGATACCCCAGTTCTGACGTTCATCTTCCATCTCGGGCCACCTGTTAGAAACACCAGGGTTATCAGTCGTGTTCTGTGTGCCTTGAGGGGGTGCTGGTCTATTTGGAGTCTGAGTCTGAGTATCGTCTGGTGTGCAAGAGCATCCCACTTGCGGGATGTATATAACTGGTATGAATGCTGGGAACTGAGGCAGTTGTGGCGGGAACTGGGGTATCGGTGGCTGTCTGACTATGTTGTTAATTTCTTGCAACCGTCTACGAATTTGCACGAGAGGGTCTGGGGAGCCAAAACCGCCGGTGCTCAGTGAGTCGTCACTGCTAAACCCGATCGGGTTGAATGGGGGAAACCCGTAATAGTTGTACCACCTCTTTTGTCGGTTTCCCTGTGTTGCTTCGTCGTTTGAATTCTCTTCGAGTAAAGTGTTCGGTTTCACATCAGCGGTCGCCTCTGCTTTAGTGACCTCTGCGATGTCTTCAAGTTTGAAGTCACTTGGTGCCGCGTTGACCCATTGGCAGAGAAGGAGTACGAAGATCAATTTCTGGATCAGCCTCGCCATCTGAAATGAGCACACAAATATTTTTAACAACTGTCCTCATAAAGAAGAATAAAATAAATACAATGACTAATCAATACCAACGTTGATTATCAACATTCAAATCATTTTATTCAGATGATATAACATTTTGGCAAATGACGAAGTTAAAGGAGTTTATTCTTTTTATTCTTAGCCTTAGTATTAATATGCTTTGCTTAACAGTATGTCATCAATCTTATTAGAAATCATTAAGTTTGGAACAGATCGTTGAACTCAAAGGTGACCTTGTCCAGTAAAAAGACGTCGATTTGATCAATTTGATATAATGCTGCCCACTTAGGTATTTTGTTAGATTTACTGGGTACCCAAACAGAAAATTACTCGTGCCTAGGAAGGCTTTATTTGAGTAAAGTAACATCAAAGAGAAACGATTCTAATCTTAGCAACCGCCGCAATAATGTGCCTTTATCCATAAGCACACGGAGTTTACGTTCAGTAAATGAAAAACCGTTGACCTCTGGTCGGGCCTCAGCACACATTTTCCCGCCGATTGCTTTCGCACTGAGTAAAATCTTCCGGACGACCGGGCCGGCTAGTGGGTTGTTTGCCCCGTACTTTCAGTGTGTAGTCTTGCAAATATCGATAGTAGCTCGACTGAAGAATAACAGTGTTCAGTATTTATTTTAGTTATTTTTATTTGATATCGCATAATAATAATGTTCTAGGCTGGGAGTACTAGCCTAAGGTTCGATGAAAAGGCAGAAGACCATTTTATTTCATTTATTTCTCTTTTGCATTATAAGATTTAACACTCACAAATATCTAAAAACACATTACATAACTACAACATAATCACATAACATAACAAACATAACTACTCAGCTCTGATAGTTTTCCTTTATGTAATTTTTTTTTCCTGTATGCATGTAATTTTTTTCACGAATCCAAATAATAAATAAGAAGAAAAATATAGCCCTTTAGCAGATAGATAAACTTACCTAGGTAACTTAACTTACTTACCCGTAACAAAAAAAATACTTTAAAACAAAATATTTTAGAAACGGATCCCTAAATCGAGAAATCTTTTTCAAACTCATAATCTTCTTAAAATAACTATTCAACGATACCCCACACGATAGGTTAGCAAAAAAAATATCCCCGCATTTTACTTGTAACTTTAAAAAAAAATTTTTTTACGACTTTTATGCAACGATTAATAAACATACTCATACCAAATTCCAGCTTTTTACCACTTATACTCGTAGATTCTGAGTAAAGTGGCGGACACTTGGACGGACGGACAGACATGGACAAACTATAAGGGTTCCTTGTGTACCACGGAACCCTAAATAGGTAAAAACATCAATAGCGACTATGGTTAATTGCAGAATTTGCGGCTTCGGGAATCAATATCTGAACTTTCTCAGGTGAGTAAATCTTATTGCATCTTAACTTTTTTATACTCGAGTTTTCATACATAAAATTAACATATGTTTTGCGTTGCTCACCTTTGTGGAAATTCGACAACTTACTGTCACTTTTGGATAACTCACTTAAAAAAATACTTTCTGAAATTCTAAATTGTTCTCTTTCGGACCGTTCTTGGATCCAGGCCTCTCTTCCTATACGGTTTGGGGGCCTCGGTACAAGAAAAGTCTCCAGCATTGCCCTGCCGTCTTTTCTCTCGTCAGCCTACAGCACATACGATCTCTTCCAGCGTATTTTAAATCCGTCGCTTCGCGATGCAGAGGTCTTTGGGTTGTCGGATGCGAGAACTGCCTGGTTGAGTTACTGCACTGACCCTCCATCTATGTTGCATTCTCAAAGACAGTGGGACGAGCCACTTTGTAAATTATCTTTTGAGGCGTTGCTTAATTCATCACCGGACGTGACAGAGCGTGCTCGTCTCACTGCTTTGACTGAAAGAGAGTCTGGATTTTGGCTCCACGCGCTGCCTTCTGTAAACGTGGGTACCCTTTTAGACGATTCCTCATTGTCAATTTTAACGTGTCTGCGCCTCGGTTCCCGCATCTCCATGCCTCACCGCTGCCGTTGTGGAGCCAACGTAGATGCACTGGGCCTGCATGGTCTTTCTTGTGCTCAAAGTGCGGGCCGCGTTCCTCGCCATGCTTGCCTTAATGATGTGCTCTACAGGGCCTTTACTTCCGCCAGAGTCCCGGTCTTAAAGTAATAATAATAATAATAATAAATATTTCATACATGTTGTATGAATACTGTATAATGCATAAATCATCTTTAATGGTCACTAACATTACGAGTACAATAGTTATCGGGGGTTTACCAAGTATTTTTTTTTTTGAGTTTTATATATTTGGGTCCCGTATTCACAGGTTAATCGAGTCCTGAATTGAATTTAGAGGTTTGAATAAGTGTTAAGCTACAAGATGAGTCAATCGACGGATAAGGAAACACGAACCAAAGACGAACATAATCTGATAGGGAACATTAACACGATCATATCAATGGGTTAATTCAATTAACTCTACCTACATCAACAATGAGTTAGTGATTGTTTCTGTTAAACCACTCAAAGCTGGAATGACGACTGCACATTGAAGTCATGTTTTAAAGTCTCATTTTTCAAAAAATGCTCACTCCCATAAAGTTGCCCCAAGTCATATTTTTCTTGGAGGCATCAGCTACTGTGCAGAATACATTCGCTACCCTCATTACTATTAACTACATTGGAAAAGATACAGACATTGTTAATTAGTCGTATTCTTTATATTTATTTTATTCTTAAACAAGGAAAATTGGTATAGAAGAGCTTTGTTTGCGTTGCAGTTGGTAAGTATTAGCCCGGAGCTAGCCAGAGGACTTTAGATGCTTAGGTTTGACAAATGTGACCTTTTGAGAAACCCTATTTCTTTAAAATTACGATTAGCTCAGAAATAATTTGTAAATGTTATTTTTGAGCATAGTATGAAACACCGCGATCCAATCACAACCGCACACACATCGGGACGTTGACCGATGCCATCATTGATCACAAAGACTTGACATGAACTTATAGGAACAGACATCGGGATTGATGGCCTCAGAGTCTGTCCACACAAGCAAGCTTCTTTGTGGAGAAAATTGCGTTTTCGATTCGTGCATCATCATTCCTGAGAATCTACGCATCTATCTGCCTGCAACTACGCGTGGTTTCATCTAATCGGACATTCAAAAAATGAAACAACATCACATAATATAACGTAACTAAAATATATAATGTCTCCGTCCAGGGAACAAACCCGGGACTTCAGAAACGGCGACACTATGCAAACCGGTGCGTACCTACGCCACTGCACCACGGAAGCCGACTTTGCTTAACATTACCAAGAATTGCCTACAATATACGATGAAATCGCTATCTCGTCAAGATACTTGAACGTTATTTTTTATTATAGCTCTCAATGCATACTTGTATTAAGTACCTAAGATTTCTTGGAACCAATATCTCAATAGGTGTATCAGATTGCCCGCACTGATCTACAGGCTACAGCTGTAAGTACGGGTTCAAAGCAATTTGTTTAGGCATAGAAAAAAGCCATTGTCTACTTTTTATGACAATCGACGTAGCCACTGTGTACTGGCCAAATAAAGCACCGCGTAGGTTTAGAATCACCATCATTTATTTGGCAAGGCAATGATTATACCATATAAATAAAATTTAATGGCACAGCGGACAGTTATTGCACGCTTTTTGTAGATAACAGTTAACTCTTATAGCGATCAGACGGTTTAACTTTTTGCCTATTGTTAAAAACACGAATTGTCTTGGCTATGATGCAATATTCGATGCCCATAATACGAGAATTTCCCTTTTCAAAAGATTTAATGTACCTTAGTCCACGTTGTTACAGTTTTGGTATTGTTGGCAACCGCGGTGCCAGTAACCAATGTACGGACGGCCAACAGAAAGTGGTTACCAACTTAAGGATCACAATTGCTTGCACACATTTTGTTTACAAGTGCTAAAAGTATATTTCATAATAATTTGATTGGTCATAGAATTTTATTTTTATTTTTTAACCTTGATGAGTTTAATTAACACTGACTACGTAACTGTCATTTCAAGGAATAAAGCAAATAGTTATATTACCAAAAAGAGATCAAAAACCTTCTTTGCAATATCGATGAGTCACATTGATTAAAAATTTTGAAAGGTAACGTTAGGAGTAACTTGTTAAGATATTTTATACTTAGGTGATAGAAGTGTGTTAATGAATCTAAATCAAGAACGGGTAAACACTTTCAGACCGCGACCATACAACCTAATCACACAACGTGCTGAAGAATCCTAGTTTCATTAACCAGCGAATAAACCTATGGCTAAAACTATCTATATTAATGTTCTTAATTTTCACTTTTACAAAGATTATCGACATGGTATCATTAAAAACGATTTTGTTTTTGCCCTTCAAATTAGGCTCCGATCATTTGATTCGATTCTTTAATCTATCTGATTGTCCGATACGAAGAAGCAGCCTCCGGCAGGCCTTTTAAGTCGCTTCGATTGTGCATGTCAGACGCTCAACACAAAATAAAAGAAAGAAATACTTTTGTATCCTCGGCCTATCGTCTTCTGGTCAGATCATTGACCCAACAACCAATGCACGTCATGCAGTGCAGTCATCGCCTATTCTTGTCCGGCCTTAACAACGTAAAATGACATACAGACATATTGAATAATCATGTGTAAATTATAGTGTTTATCCGTGACTCATTTTCAACAGTTTTCAGACTGTGTTATTACAAAGTGTCAGGGATAATATCTCTCAGATTAGTTCCACTTCACGCTTGAATTAATTTTACTATGGAATTGGACTGCTTTTCATTTTCCATGCCTAGGTATATTTCGTATGACAAGACTAAATCGTATAGGTGCCTGTACTTAGAAACGTATTATTCTCGTCTATTTAAGTATTTTTATTTTGAGGATAAGGTAGAGATTTGAGTTCGAGTTTCAGTGATGATGAGTCAACGGTGCTTATTGTACTATGAATCTAATGAAAATGTGTTATCGAGCTATAACTCGATACAAATGATTTCCATTTCGAACAACTCAATCGGAACCGGTGTAGCATTACCTTCACGCTCTCTATCAGAGAAAATTGCCGCTCCTCGAATATTGATAAGCTACTCAAATAACACAACATTGTTTTATGTCATATTTCATTAAAAAGAATCGAGATAAATGTATATTTCAGAATATTCATACATTTTATATGTACCCAAATCAAAATGTTCTGGGATATTTTTGGGTTTTATGGCAAATATCGCGATCATACATGTATAAAATTACATAATACATAGTATGCCAAGTAGAATAACTTGCAAAATCACTTAAATTTTATTCACACAGAAACAATTGTTTGCTCCTTCCAATTGGCAGGCGTTTTCGACATTGCCTCGAATTTTAGATAAAGCATTTCATTATTCTAAGTTTTGCATTTGTCGTAAATTATAATGAACTCATATTTCTCAGGCTAAGGAATAAAGTTGTATTGCATTATTACTTAGCTATTCAAATAGTTTTATTGTTATTCTCTACTTTTAACAAGTCGAAATCTCCGCCCATAAAGAATAGAGATAAAACTTAATTGAATGAAAAAAATCTCACACTGTCAGACATTGTCCGCACAAGGGCCAGCCACTTTACCCGTACTACTTATTATTTATATATGTGCCCGAGTTAACTTATTTTTTTTCTTTTTGTTAGGTAATATTAAGTGTTGACACTCAAAACTATTTAGGTTGTAACAAATTGTGTTAATCGTGGTCCTCATCACATCACATCTGAATATCAAAACAAAACTCGCTTTTCAGACAATAGGCATTTAGACAGACAAGCAATTTAGGTACTTGCCTAATGATATACCCATTAGGCAATTTAGCTATCTGTGACTGATTGACAGGCAGCGGGCAGCGATCGCTTCCTATTTGTCTAACAGTCCGGGTTCACTCTGCGGTTAAAATGTGCTAAATGGCTGCTAAATGCGACTTCACGACTTGTTCTTGACACTAATAACAAAGTTCAATGAATCTGTGCACGATTTTTATGAAAAAAAGTATAAATATACATATTGTGATGAAGCCGCTGCGGGAGTCTGTATTATCGATTAGTCAATCGCTCGCATGGTCAAACTACATTCAATCAACATTACCGATATCAGATTAGAACTCTTGCAGTTAGTAGCAACACAAATAGCTTCTGCTTACAAACCTTGAACTATAATTTACTAATATACGTTTGTCGGTCTGCCACCATAAAATAACATTAGCGGTATCTATTCAGGGGGCGTGATTCACAATGTCGTGAGTTCAAAGTTACATTGACATGTCTACATCTACAAGAACATTTTTCTAATCTTTGCGCAATTTTTTTGTCTTCTTTGACAATGTGTTTAACAATCGATTGTGGTAGCGGCCAATTATTTTTATAATGTAATGAGAAACGCAATTAACGGGTGATTCAACTTTTTATACTATTACCTGACATGGAAATTGTTGGTTACTCAACTGATATGCTGTGTGTGAATGATAGAACGAAGTGGATATCTTTATCTCTTCTCTATATGTATAAAATTCTCGTGTCACAATGTTCGTGTCCGTACTCCTCCGAAACGGCTTGACCGATTCTCATGAAATTTTGACAGAATATTGAGTAGGTCTGAGATTTGGCCAACATCTATTTTTTTTCTTATGTAGGGTTGCCCACCGTCAGCAGGACAACGTCTGCGGGGTCCGCTAGTTACATATATACACCCGCAAAAGTCACGCTACCTACTGAGTTTATTTTTTAGTTTGCATATAGAAATAACATAGATAAAAAAATAATAGAAATAACATAATGCAAAGCGCATTAATATTACTTTGTTGTAATTAATAATATACAACTACGCTATCAAATCTAGTTTATCGAAGAGAAAACTTGTGCCTGCTTAGAAACTAGGTATCATGGAAAGTAAAACCGTTAGTCTCACGCGGCCTTTGGCTTGTTAAAGTAATATAAAAAGGAGGTAAATTACTGTTTTACTATCGCTTTTGGCTGTTTAAAGTTAAATTTATATGCATACCGGTCAAACAAGCGGCCGCGGCATCGTGGCATTGGTACATCTTACGCAAGTATTCGATGGAACTTATTTTCTTAATCTTCTGCGTAAACGCAACTTCATTGCGAAAAAACTTGCATATATTACCCCCGTTTTGACCACGCTGTTCTTACAAAGGTTATGTTGTCAAACAATGTGTATCGGGATCAACACACATGTCAGAATATGACTAAGTGGTTTCAGTTTACAAGGGAAAGCCTTTTTAGACAGGATTTGCAATATTCTTTGCAACTGCTTCCAACCAGTGGCTTTTCTCGCTTGAAATTCGGTAATATAGTAAAACTCTCTAAAAACTATTCTAATGTATACTCTGTATGGGTACCAATTTTATACCAATTTTATATTTTCTCTTTTTTAATTATTTAGTTAGCAATAAAAGCGTGTTTTTTTAGTTTCTTAAACGGATTTTTTTAATGGTGGTAACCGGTAATCTGCCATTAAATAGGAGATTCCTTTTTTAAGCTGTTGACGTTTGGGTGATTATGATAATGATGACAACATTGATATTTCTTATAATAAAGGCTAACGAAAACTAAAGTATTTCATAACGAACAGTACCCTTAACAGCCCACTGTTATAAATGTAATAAACGTTACACAAATTATGCTAATTACGACAGTAACTGTTTAATCCTTACATAAAGATACGCAAATCATTGCTTTTACTGAGGTCGCTGTTGCAATAAGCTGCTAGATAACATTTTACGTTTTGCCGATTTATAGTGATTTAATACCGTAATCACCAACTGTTAGGTTTAGGGACTTCTAAATCAAAGCCTACTTGTAAAAAGAGCTGTGAAACTTTGATAATGCTCTATTTCACACCATTTAGTTTGATAAAAAAAGATAAATTTATCAATACTAAAAAAGAAGTGACGTGAGTTTTGAGAGAGGAATTAATTGTACATAAGTGATTTATCTACCCTGGGTAGGAATTTCTTTATTTTTGGCTTACTCTGACTTTACTATAGGTATGGTAATCTTAAATGCCAGTTGCCACCATGACCAAATAGTTCCTGAATTCCTGATAGGTCGTATATGTATCTTAAAGATAAATTGATTCTTATTATAATAAAAAACACAAAACGGCCCATCAATTAAGTCATAAGGAACTCATGAAGATGTCAGTAGGCATTGACATATTATTATTTTTATTTTTAAACAGAAAGTCACAGACTGAACCTTTACATAAAGTTACTGGATATTCTGCCATTACCCAAAAGATATGTCCATCCCTAAGATCCCGCCCACATATCGCGATCACTTTGAATCGTTTATTATATAATTAACCGATCTTATCGAGTATTTTGACAAATCTAAAGCACTTACACAATCGTTAAAACTTAAATATTTTTTTGCATAAATCTTTTCCTGAGTTTAACAATCACCAATCCTTGCGAAATGGAATAGGCAATAAGCATACACGTATTGCAATATACGAGTTATTATTTTATATTCTACCGTAAGAACCATTATAAAGCGATTAAATGCAACTTCTTTGTTAGCACCACAGCACTAGTTTTTACCACCATAACATCAACTTAGCTAGCCTTGGTGCAAATTAAGGAAACTTAGTTAAACATGACTTAACTGACAACTGGATATGAGTTTCCGATCTGGGAAGCACGATTTAGCTAGGCAAAGTGTCTAGCAAATGTTAAATATATGAGCAGAGTCCATTTATAATGTTCATGTTGAACTTTGTTGCAAGATACGGATGCTAATGATCACGAATTGTTTATAAAAAGGTTAACTTAATCCGTTTAAATAAACAAAACTGTTGAGTTGGTATAAGCAATAACTAATAAGGTTCTTATTCGTTAATGAAACGTAATATTTAAGTACAATATCGATCAAACTTTGTCAAAAATATCTAAAATAGGTGTGTTGTTTGCATTGGCAGGTATTTATTAATTAGACAGTGATAAAAATATTATACGTGCGTAAACCATCCGAAGGAAAACAAGTTTAATCAAGTTATAAGCGGTTGTCGTTTATAAGACTTCCTGTAGGCTCGCATAGCAATTAATTAACTTCTAACTTTTAAATAAAACAACCATGTCTATTACTCAAAGATAACAAAATATCCGCAGTGATATATTAATTTTGAATGCATTCAAACCGTTCACATCTGATTATGAATCGTGGCTGATGAAATTAAAAATATAAGTAAAACTAATGATTTCTTTATGAAAACAATAGGAAGACTGTTACATTTTTATATATCTTTTAATTTGGCGAAATAACCGATGTAGGTACGTACGCTAGGGGTCTTTAATAGTGCAGGTATTTTATGAATGCTGGCTTATATTACTGCCTGATGGAATTAATAAAATTATATCTTATCTTATCAACGTAGCGACCGTCAACTAGGTCAAGACTGCAGAGAACAGCACTTTTTAAATATTTATTTAAGAATCTTTATAATACTAGTCTGTGTATTGCATCTGGTTTGTGATAGAATTCAAAAAATATCAAAGTTATGTGGCCAGACGATCCGGGTTAGGTTGATTTTAGTGATTGACGAGTTTGAACAGCATCACTTTTGCAAATTTAAATAAGTAAATATTCAGTATGAGTATTAAATATTCAGTAGACCGAAGAATTAACTCTGTCATTTTCTAATTTTGCTTGTTATATTTCAAAAGATTTGTCAAAATTTTTAATTCATTATTATGATCGGCTCGTTATGATTCCTAAGAAGCCTAGCCTTTTATAGTGCAAGGTTTGTAGTATTATCAATGGAATTATCTTTATTTCAAAGAAATATATATGCTAAATACCTTAAACACATAAGATAAATGTTTCACTGTCTAATTAAAAAAAAACTATAGTGACTCTATTCGGTACAATCGGTATTTCTATCTCAGGCTGTTACGATTTTTGTATATAGAGTTGATTTTGAAACGTTGTATTCCCCTTATAAGCTTTAAGATTTTAAAGCTGAAAAACATAATAAATAAATAAATAAAAATTTATTTCGAGCAACTTGAAGCTAATAGTATAATTAGTAAATGACAAATATCTTAAAAGCTAATGTTAGTTCTCAACTTCGAAGGTCATATTTTTATCAATTTTACATGTGTTTGCAAAAACCTAATGCCCTGTATACCTTGAAGTCTTTACGGGGTGTCTAAATCTTTTTTTAATACCTTAGGTATTACAAAGGTTAAGGTACTAAAATCGGTGAAGATAATACACAAACATACAGACCTTTAATTTTATTTTATCGATTAACTAATTATTTATTACTCTACAATATTTGCCTATACACTATGGACTCGTAATTAAGATAAATCTAAGTATTCAAAAAGAAAGTTGAGCACCGGTTAATATTAAATAAGTGTATCAATAACACTTAAAAGTTAACTGACTTGTTGTTATGCGTATTGTGATTTGTCATAATAGGATATCAGACAGTCTCTTTGTATATCTTTATTAATAAAGCTTTTTACTAACTTCAAGATTTTTGTTTGTTGTTCAACAACAACCAAGGTTGTTGAACCTCAGAACCATTATTATAGTAGTTCAGTTTAACTAAACAATCTCTAAAATTACATTTAAAAAAGGGATGGAAGCTTGAAGGTGACACTAGGTAGCTATGTTATAGCGCAAGATCATTTTTTTCCTATTTTTGTTGCATATTTCGGAATAATAATTGTTGCAACATAGTGAAACAGGTGTGACAAGATTTGAATTGTGGGTCTGTTATCTTTGATGAAAGTATACGGTCGTGAGTGACATCATAACAATTCTAACAGTCGGTTAAAATAGTTTCCAGCAAAATATTGCTAATAATAATTGGCCATTCGTTTAGGTTTTTTCTATTGTTGTATCGTATTTTTTCTATTTGTAATGTTCCCAATATTAAATTTATTTGGAAATTTGAAGGAGTTTGCACAGAGCAAATACGGAAAAATTCTTCTGACTATTGTATTAAAAAAATTGTTTTAAAATTCAGCATGTCGGTCAGATCGGACAAATCAGTTTACTCGTACGTGTACAGCATTTGAATACAAAAAACTCGTCCATTCGAATCGTTCATTGTGTGCTCTCATTTTTGTCTGAATAAAACTTCATACAAACACCATCAAAGTTGCCAACTAACCTTGGTGAAATCCTTTTGATCACTGTCACTGGCACAAAATAATGTAGTTTTTATTCACTTTAATTTTTAAAAAGAAATAAAACTAGCGATCTATGTGCGCTATCGCATCGCGCGCGGCGTTTGCGTGTGGCTGCGCAGACGCAAGCTCGCGACTAGAATGGTTTATAGTGGCAGCTTCTTTGGGATGGACCCTCGATTCTTCACACCACCACCACGTTCGCCGTAGCAGTACACTAAATTGGCTAATTGATAAAACGACTGGACGGCGATGCTTGTAAATGATAGTAGAATGGAGGCTATTTAAAGATTTTTTAGTGGACGCGAGATTAGCGTGTGTTGTCGTTACTCTTGTACCAC
Organism: Pyrausta despicata; assembly: GCA_963921415.1. NCBI lineage: Eukaryota > Metazoa > Arthropoda > Insecta > Lepidoptera > Crambidae > Pyrausta > Pyrausta despicata. Next base: position 11,269,808 of record OY992855.1, on the reverse strand, counting down.
TAATATTAGTGGTTGACTTTTTATAATGTTGTAACAATCAAACCAGAATATATGATACATTTAATACAGGTTATATTTATTGGATTTCCTGATTAAATTTTAGTTGATTGGATTATTTTTGTAAAAGGGCTTGGTTTCGAATTGGCACAAAATTCAATTAATATTTTGTCAATAATTGACTTTGATTCCGACCCTTTACCATGACGTCACGTTAGAGTTTTCATATTTAAATTCTCTAGAGGACATGCCTCCAGAGATTTTGACAGGTAATAATGAGTATGTCAACGATTGGTGGTTTCATCATGCCTATGGTTGATTTAGATAGGATTAAACTCAATACTCCGAATTTAGAAGATTTGTCTAAATAATTATTTCTCAGCTTGCTTGTAACTTATTCAAACTTATAACCCACCGTTACTTCACGTCCGCCAGTGCCAATGTTAAATTTACATTTGTATAAATGCTTTGAAGGTTTTTCACTCATTTATGCATATTTCGGAGTCGTTAGGAATTTTTGATCCGAACCTTCAGACATCGAGTGGGCCGACTTGGGTATCGTGCAATGAGAATACGTTTGAACAATACAAAATCTAGTACTTTTAGTAATTAGGTTAGGCACTAAGCGAAACGTAGGACAGTTCCGTGACGACTACTTCACTCCGTGGCGTCTCGATCCAAACTTAGCTCGGTCGAATCCGCCATTGACATCACGACTCTGTCGAAGCGTCACCTGAAGTGTAGTTACTCGAAGTACACCGTAATTCTAGTGGACGCGCTACTTTTCCTATTAAGCTCTAACGGGCTGGAGTTGGTAATTATCAGTTGAATCATAGTAAATGCAAGAGCATCTAAGTACCACTTTCTTTCAATAATAATCGATACCAAACAAATATCTTAACAACATCAACAAAATACAAAGTAGGAATCTTATTCGTGGCCTGTTGCTTCTCATTAAGCCCCTCCAACAGAACACCTCGTGTCTGCTTCACAAAATTCCATGTCCCACGGACTCTATGGCCTCTTAAAGACCCGACCTCCACCAGTACCACCCGCGCGTCGTATCCACGTCCTAATAAAAGTAGGCTCCGATTTCCAACGGACTACGGCTATGAAATGGCTACTGTACGGTCCGACCAGCTGAGCTAAGATTCTCTACTATCACTCGACTCTACCTCCTCTACTTCTAGTGGCACTTGGTCCTCAGGCAATCGCCTTAGCCTAACATTTGCGTGTGTGCCATAAATGTGTAGCGATCCCTATCTAACACCTCTACAATCTTGAATGGTCACTTGTATTTTAGGGTCTAGTTTAGTTTGGTTGCGTTCTTCGTTCTGAAGTAACACAAAGTCACAAACACACACAAAGTCAGTCACAAAACTTATTCAGTCGCGCCTTAGTGCTGTCAAAACGTTTTTTACCGTATTGTTCAGACTTTTCTACAAACAAAGCAGCGGTTTCCCTAACCTGATCGATATCTACTTCGGTGTCATCATTACTAGCCATCAAACTAAGAGAACGTGCAACTTTACCGATCAGTAATTCCAGCGGACTCGCTTTTGTAACCCTACTGACAGTACAGTTCAGAGCGATCTGCACGTCTTCTAACGCATCCTGCCATGACCTAACTTCGTTCGCTTCGACCGTCAGACGATTTGATCCCACTTCTGATTTCGGAGTCGTTAGGAATTTTTGATCCGAACCTTCAGACATCGTGTGGGCCGACTTGGGTATCGTGCAATGAGAATACGTTTGAACAATACAAAATCTAGCACTTTTAGTAATTAGGCTAGGCACTAAGCGAAACGTAGGTCAGTTCCGTGACGACTACTTCACTCCGTGGCGTCTCGATCCAAACTTAGCTCGGTCGAATCCGCCATTGACATCACGACTCTGTCGAAGCGTCACCCGAAGTGTAGTTACTCGAAGTACACCGCTAGGGGGCGCGCTTGCGTTCCGATCAGTGTCCATACTAATGACTGTCTACGACAAATATGAAACCTTACCGTGGCAAAATGTCAAAATTAACTGTAAAGCACAAACCTGCCAACAATATTTGAAAATTAGTGAACCGAATTGTCGCATCAGATTACAAAAGCCTCTCTTTTTCACAATCACTACTTTGTATGTATAAAGCAACTCGCTTCCCGCGTCTGTCCCTACGTTTGTTATGCTTAGATCTTTTTAACTATCCAACTGATTTTGATGCAGTTTATTTAATAGATAGATTGATTCAAGAGTAAGGTTTATATGCATAAAAACATGCTCAATATAAGGTAAAGCCGAGATAGATGCCCCAGTTGTATAGATGACCCGATTTTAATTAAGTACATTAGTTTCGCAGATAATTCGCTTACTATCTATCACAAGAATCTCTAACTCTATCTTAATTAAATCAGTTGTATATCTCGTAGCGACAGCATGCAATGCCAAAATGAATTCAAAGATTTTGGAGGATAGATGCTCATTTTTTCGATGAGTCATCTATCCTAAACGCAATTTTTATGGGTCGAGCATCTATCCCCTGTATGGGATAGATGTCACAAAATTGGGAGATCCGCAAAAGTCCCTAATACTTTGAATTTAACGAAGACAACGATTTTTTTACTTTTCATAAATTTGTAGACAAAACTCCCTAGAATAAATTTGTTTTATAAATAAATTGTTTTGATGTTTATTGTTGAATTATAGAAAAGTAGGGCTTTTATCTTGGCTTTACCCTATTGGAGAATTGCTGATAATTTCAAGATTTCTAATGTGAAGTCGTAAATAGAATGGGCGGTGAAATTTTATAAATAAATAAATATTTCACAACAATCACACCAATTCTCTAGTCCCAAATTAAGCTTCGAGGTTTGTTTTATGGGTACTAGACAACAGATAAACAAACTTATATACTTTTTTTTGGAAATAAATACATATTATACATAGAAAACACCCAGACCAGTACAAACACACATGTTAATGCACACTTATGCTTGCACTGTGCGGGGATCGAACCCGCGACCCTTGGTTTTAGAAGTCCGACATGTGGGCCACTGCACCAAGCGGTTGTCAAAGCGGTTTTTTAAGATATCTGAAACTAAGGCGAACAAAGTCGCGGGCCAGTAGTATGAAATAAAGGAGAGAACTCGGTAACTTATCAGAACCTTTATTCCGTAAATATTTCAAATCGCCAGATTTCATTCAAAATAGAAAAGGCCAAAACAATGTTTCACAAAATGAAAGTACTTTAGACGTTTCGGCTTCACGAATAACTAAATAACGAACTGAGTAATACCTTTGGAGTTTTAATACTGTTGATTTCAAACGGAACCGGTGGCAGGCGGTTACGTTTTTCTCCATTTTCACGGAATCAAACAGCTCTTGCTTTGCATATTCGTTTTTATGGCCGCTAACGATTCGGCAGAAGGTCGCTAAAATAAGGTCAGGTAATAAATACTTCACATTTGAATTTTAGCAGCAATATAAAGTTATGCATTATAGCAGAATATCATGTCACAAATCTATATCTATATAAGTATATAAAAGGAAGTGGTGTTAGTTACACTATTTATAACTCAAGAACGGATATGAACCAAATAAGCTGAAAATTGGTGGAGAGGTAGCTTAAAACCAGGAAACGGACATAGGATACTTTTTATCCCGTTCGACAGCGATTTCGAAACAAAGGGATTCCACGCGGACAAAGTTGCGGGGGGCTACTAGTTATTAATTAAAAGAAAGTTATGGGTTAAAAATGAAAATGGGTTTTAGGTTCTGGTCACACATGCGGTATACTGTCGCCGCGACTCGTGACTGTGAGCGATTGAGACGTGGCGATTGGTTGACATGCTGTCAGCAGCGAGGTGCGGCGACAGAAAGTCGCAGATGTGGCCTGAGCATTAATGATAAGTCACACACGCCTACGACTAACCTACTTAAGCTTGTCGGACTTTCCAAACTCATTACTTTAATCCTTTGCAACTATTGTATGAAAAACTACCCATGTTTCATTTTCTTTAGCAACACGAGTCACTCTAAAGAATCCACCGTCATGCTTGCCTTTCAAACGTGACACCTTAAGATATCAGGATCACTAAAGGCCATTCTTAAGCCATTTAGTTCATGAGTAAAACAATTTTGTGAAGGATCGAAAAAACCCAGTCAACCTCATTTGTTTAAGCAAAACAAAGACCTTTTGTATGAAGCTTTCGTGACTGCACGATTAGTTTGGGACAGTGAATTAATGAATTATTAATATTAGGGGCTTCTTTTGTTTCGTTTGGTGTCGTTCAATTGTGGGCTATAGTGTCCCACCCAACTTTATAATTTTATTGAACAATAGACTATTAAGTCTTTCTGCTTGATAGCAAGCTCACGCATTGTGGCACTCTGCCAGGAAGACAGTTTTTCTTGTTTGATTCCATAAAAAGGTGCACAAAGTGTACTATTCGGTATTGGCAATTTGGACCTATGATAAAAGTAACAGCATAGAAATAGCAATAGCGAAGCATGCGTTAATTTTTTCCCGACTGCCAAGGACGGGTTATGTTTTTCGCGCGTATCTTGTATGTATGTAGGTATGTAAGTACCTAATATTCTTTATGACCTGATATCTCTGGAATCGCTGAACAGATTTACATGATTGAGATTTCGACAGATTTGTCTTAGTAGTGTTCTTAAACGGGTTAAAGCCATTGTATTATACTAAAAAAAATATTTTTCGTTCGAATACTATATGAATATCAAATTAAAGAGCTCAGCACAAATATTTAAATTATGTATTTCATTACATTATTTGTCTTACTAAAAACACATGAACAAAATTGAAATATTAAAAAACAAAAACACGCCTGCTTTAAAAACAGTACAAAAAAATCTACTGAAAAGGCTGGATACATGCAGTTGAAGGCATGTTTAGAGAGCAATATTTTGACTTAAAATTCAATTTATTGCCTCCGACTGCATGTTATGTATGATGTTACTTAGTCTTTAAATTTCGTATCTTGTTATAGCATTTTCAGTAGATTTTTTATTACCTAACCTAACCTACCTTGTATACCTTTTAACATTTTGATAGATAGGAGCAAAAAATAAATGCCAGTAGTCTAGTCACTGTGTAATACAACAATCAAATACCAACCAGACGACTTAATAATACTTCTGCAACCTTTAAATAGATTAAATTATAACTACCTACGTCTCAAAATAGTAACAAGGCTAAACGTCATGAGAAGAAAGGACGCATCTAAAAAGCTTGTCGAAATTGAGTTAGATACATATTTGAAATCAGTTAAAAAGACGCATTTCCTTGTATTTTTTATTATTTCATAGTTCTGGCCTGCTGAAAATGCTAGCTGTTAGAAAAGACACATCTACATTAAAACACAGGGTTCACTAAGAAGAAAAGACGCATCTGCCTGGTTATGTGGGTGGCAAAAAAGTTCCAGGCGCAACTTCCACTAACGTCTTTTTGTTTGTGGGATAATTACGGAATTTAAAACTAATTACATACTTGGGAATTCGTACATTGTTTTATTTTAGTTAAATAGACACGTCCTTTCTTTTTTACCAATGGTTTTTTTTCTCGGTTTGAGGGTCGATGTAGATGCGTCCCTTTACCGGCAATTATGTTGCACTCATTATCGCTCTGATCGCTAAAAGCGATCTTTCCCAGCAACCTCCGATGTTTTTGCTGCTTTTCCACTCATGTGAAGGTTTCTTAGATTTCGTTACTCAGTTGTGACTTTATGTACGTATAAGTACAATTACGACAAAAACGTTTCATCTTGTTTTAATAAAGTCGTTTACGTTGCGTGAAGGTCCTGAGGCAGCATGTTAACAACGATAGGCAATTTTGGTTTCTTGTCTGACAAGTCCTCGACCAAATCGCATACAGCCGTAGTGAAGTAACAATTAGTTACCCTAAAAATAAGATGTCGTACGTCGGTGATGAAAATGATATACCGATTTTGTTTGATAAATGCATGGAAATGACATTCGCCTACACTTAATTGCCATGACAACGACGAAGTCGATCAGGTTTTTTGTCATCGACTATGACTCGCAACTATGCCTATGGACCCTGTTTTCCTGCAATTGGATGCAGTTTGTAGCAGCTTTAACTTCTGAATATTGTAGGGAAGTTACGGTGTAGGTATTTATCTACTGATTTGTTTCTATTCAATGGTAAAGAGTCATGGCCTGAATTCTTTTCGTTTTACTTTTTCTTTCGTCATTCTTTCGTTGAGAAAATTGACATAATAAATGGACATGTAATTTTTTATAGAGCTGTAAAATGAACTTACTCGCTCAATGAACCTAGAGTACACTCTTTTCCTTATTAAATTACGATGTACATATCATTCGTGTGTACTGAAAACAGCACATCCGAAAATACAAGAGAGACGTGTCAGTTGCAATGTTCTGTTGTTACTTTATGTGATGACTTAACGTTAGTATGTTAACGACGACAAATCGTGCTTATACTTGCCATTATAAAATGACTTTAAATTTTCTTGTTTATCCTTTTCGTATGGGTTCAAGTTAAAGTAGATATGATAAGCTTAATACACTCAGCGTACACGTTTCATTGCGTTATTTTATGTTTATGCGGTGAGATTTTTTGGTAATGAAAGTTGTTTGCGAAAACCTTTCCTTATTTCACTTTCATGTTAATGTCGTCATCTTTGCTCTCGAAAGAAGGTCTGAAGATTCAGGTAATAAGTTAGATAGAGCGGCTGCGGAGAAGATGGTGATAATTTGAAAAATGTGCGTACGTTGAACGTTATGGTATTGATTTGAGGATCAGAACTTCGTCAATGTCGGAAATCATAGAATATAATAACCAAAAGAAAAAAGAAGATGAAGAGTTTAAGTTCCGTAGGCAGTGTCTGGGTCTTTGTGGAAAAGACTAGCCAGCAGGTACGTAGTAGTTGTTGTTAAATTTATTGGGTTTAAGATAAGATCTTACATCCTCAAAGTAGTTTTATAAACTTACCTCTCGGATAATAGGTACCTACTAAGTCCATTTGGCCGATATTTTTCTCACGACTGACCTTTGATGGTAATAAGCTATCGTTATTTACTTATGATTGGCATTTGCGCTTGTAAACCTAGTTTGTATTGCAAAAGATGATGATTATATTTTATAAGTTCAATACTCGATACGATATACAGTTTTGTATATCGTATCGTATCGCTCACAAGGAGCCGATTTGTCCCTTTAAATAATGAATTGAATGATATTGAAATCTCATATGGGGCTTACTTACTTATATCTTCTTTGCTAATGAACATTTCATAAACTACTCATTTACTTTAATTCGGATCTCTTATCATTTAACAAATACATATCCACCTTCTCGTAGTCATGAAGTCGACTTTTAACTAAAGGTAGAGTTAGAGCTATAATAATCCCAAATTGTATATTGGTCGTCAATGTCGTCATAATTTTACATTGTCTCCTGTGAATTCAAGAATATCGAAGTGTTATTCTGTATACTAGTCACCCACAGGGGAATGCACGAAATACTTAATCCAAATAAACAAAATAAACGATACAGAAACATACATAAACCTTTGTTAAAATTGCCCAATGCTACAACGATACCCGATTCTACAATACAATATTTATCTACGATTTCTGCAACCAGTGAAATGCGTTCGCTGGCTGCATCCAATATAATTTATTATTCATTCATATTATAGATACTTATATTTGGTCATAGTGATTAAATTTGTATTCTTTGTTTGCAGGTAAGTTATTATCAAACACCGTTTCACTCATTCTGCCAGGTGCTAAGACTAACGTAAGTAGACATCACAAGGTTTTTTTTATCTGCTTCAATCTTCTTCAACCAATAATCATGTGTGTACTGTACTTACTATGTTTTTAAATGTCAGTATAATGTAAGGTACTATCACTCTACATAGACCGCAGTTTGATCAATCAATTTAATGGAATAACTGTGATCGAGATCACAATAACATTTACGGTATTCTGCTGTGAAATGTTACGGGTTTTTTAATGTGACAAACGGTACTTGGATATCACTGTTAGCGTCTCGGCTTTTTCCACAGAACTCTCTGTAGTTCGTGATAAAACACCCTTTATTTATTTTAGCCTGAGATCTGTTTCGTTTTCGATCGGCTACTGACGCAACTCACATCTGTTTACTGTTAAACAGCGAAACATAATTTTAAAAAATCCCCGTGTAGTTTAAAAATAATTTTGCATTCAAACACTTTTACTCAGTACCTTAACTATGTTTATGAAATACTTTACTTCAAAAGAATATCTAGTAACCTCGTGGTATGGAATAACAAACACTTGTTTGTAAAATAAACAAAGACCCGTTAGAAAATGCTAGGAGTATCAGTTTTACTTCGCGGAATACTTACGTGCTTGTAAAGGTATTGTATATTTCAAAGAGATTTCACTACCTCCAGTCATAGACTTTCTTCTTTTAATTTTAAAAAAGCTCTGTACAGTAAATAAAATGTTTTGTAGTCAAAATATCTACTACCAAATATTCCTATTTGAAAAATGCAGATCTACTTACATAGGTGCGAGTATAACATCGTAGCAATATCGTGATTGTTATTTCAAAATATTGGCAATGAATAAAAATATCGTATCCTATTTGTGATGAAGGTTTATGGCTATTTGACCTCCGACGAAACAAAGGGGTGTTATGAGTTTGACGGATGTGTCTGTGTGTATGTGTTTTTGTGTGTGTCTGTCTGTGGCAGCGATCTCCTGAACGGATGGACAGATTTCAATGCAGTTTTTTTTATTCGAAAGGTAACTTAATCTGGGAAGTTTTTAGCTATAGATGTTCAAAATCCGTCCAGCCGTTTAAGCTCACTAACTAGTATCCTGGCTCATTCGGTTTTTTTTAGAATACTGGATCTTGCCAAAAATATCTGGGCATATTCACTATATTTAAATTTAAACCATGTAATTATGAAAGTTCCACTCATTGCTTACCAAAAATGTAACATTAATGTATTTAATCGTTTATAAATTAAAGCTTATCTGAAAGCACGTAAGATTCTGGTCCTATCAGAGTATTAATTGTTAGGTACTGTTATAATTAAATGTAGGTATGAAATAAGCGTAATACAAGAAGGTACGAGGGGCGTTCAATGTATTCTCGGTATGGGCATGAAAGAAAACTCAGAAAATTTTGAAAAAATCTATTTTTCAATGTAATACCCTAGAACCTCAATACATTTATTAAATCGAGAAATAAGTTTCTCTAAACCTTAAAAAAAAATTTTCTGACTTTTCCTCAAAATGGGCATTAATTGCCGCCTTCAGTTGCTCATCGTCGGAAAAACGCTTTCCACGAAGGTCTTTTTTCAAATTTGGGAATAGATGATAGTCACTGGGGGCCAAGTCAGGACTTTACGGAGGATTAATAATTTCTTCGAAGCCGCAGTCTCGCACAGCAGCCTTCGCCACGCAGGCAGGCCCACCCGAGCGAGGGTCGTCTTCAATGCTTTCGCTGCCTCTTTTAAACTCACTTTACCACTTTTGAAGGGTTGATAACGACGGCGCAGAGTCTTGGTAAACAGCAACCATCTCTTCGTGAATTGTTTTTTGGCTTTTTCCCTGCTTAGTGAGGAACTTTATAACAGCGCGATGCTCGATTTTCTTTAACATTGTAGCGTTAGACATTCTGGTCGTCTTTTACTGACAATAACTAGAAAAGTGATGATCGTATTTAAACGATTTTTTATATTTATACCCTCAGATAGTGTCATTAGAAAATGAAATAATTAAATTACCCACGTTATTAGTAAATCACCCCGATACCGAGAATACATTGAACGCCCCTCGTATTACGCTTATTTCAGTAACGATTAACCAAGTTTTAATTACGGAATCTCCAGGCGGAGAACTTATGAAAGAAGTTTTAATCGAGTGTGTCCAGGCTATATTAGAGGCTGTGTACTCTTGACACTTGAGACTGAGACAGTGATTAATGATTTTCCATCCGTAAGCAAGTCCTAAGTAATATAATAATATAGTAATAAGTAAATAATATAGTAACTAAGTAATATAGTAATAAGTAAGGTAAACGTAGTGTGGGACGCCCTCCGGCTACCTGAAGAAGGCAGCTGGTAGTGACTGGATGCAAAGGGCGTGAGATCGTGCGCTGTGGCGCACCTTGGGGGAGACCTATGTCAAGCAGTGGACTGCAACAGGCTGATATGATAAAGTAAGTCCTGCCCTACATTACGTATGATATAGATTTACTTATTTTTTTAGCATTCTAGTAATTGGTTGAGGTGCTTTTTAAAGACTGCCCGCTTTTCTCATATTCTCATTACGAAAAAATTAATGACCCCCAATACCGAAGACCAGCTTCATCGTGGCCTCGTGGTAATAATCGCTTTGATAAAGAACCAGTATTAAAAATTTGTACAAGTATTCATCACGTCATTCGTGATTCTAGCAAATATCAAATCTCCTGATGTTTTTTAATTAGTATAGTATTTTTTTTATTCAGTTGAAGATTTTGAGTGCTGTCTGTGACATAAGGAAGCAAATTCCATGCGAGGAGAATAAATCCACAAAGGATATAAATGGGATGCATGTTGTTATCTCTAAGAAGTTTTGGTCCTTCCGACTAAGACGAATGGTACCTTTTCTGCACCTTCCATTTAGTTTTGATTGCATTATCATTTTGATTCATGAATGCTCTCAAGATTGTGTCTATGTGAAAATTTAAATTTCAAGTTACCTTTAAAATACATCGTGAAAAAAATTGCATGATTTGCCCAATTACCTATATGTTGCATTATTCCCGCAAAATATACTTAAACTATTACATACTATTAATAAGCAACTAAAACCAAATAGGCATAAGTGGGGAATTCCATCGGGCCCATAGGAATCATATCTCTATCCTCTTGCTTGTATAAACCTATTAACAGTCAGTTGTTTACTCAAACTCCAATAATATTTACCCTTTTCCTATTCAATTCACACGAAACTAATAATTGTAAAGGACCAAAAACTATCTCATACATACGTCATGTATGTGGGTGTGTAGTTTCCATCGTAATGCTTCTTCTACTCTTATGATGACTCTTGAGGGAAACGTAAAACGTCCTTGCGGTAACAGTTCTACGAGTACAAATAGTGAATGAAAAAGTATAGAAAAATACCAGTGACCATTCATAAATATACGGTGACGAAACCAACACAGAAACCTAATCCGACTCGTATTGCTGCATTTGAAGTTAGCAGAATTCAAAATCATAATATAATAATATGTTGTTTTTTATTTTATTTTTAGGCACACTAACGACAGTTACAATCGACCAAACAAAAGACTTACATGCAGTAAAAAAGTGTTGCTAATAACAATTAGAGGTGTACACAACATACTTGATAACTCAGGCGTTACAAATTATGATAAAAATTTAAACAATTTAGATGAAAATAAATAATTTTGACAGAAATTAGATATTTTAAAAAAACGGGATTACAAAAAAGCTAAAATAACAAAAGAAAAAACACAACAAAATTTTTAGGTAATGGCTACAGCCCTGAACCGACCAGGGACATTGAATGAACATCGATCCATCCACTGCACCTATTAAACATCTTGCGTATTCTGCAGACTGGTGAGTTAGCTCCCAGCACGGTCCTTCTAAACGATCGTCGAAGAGGTTTGTTTAAATTTCTCGTTTAGTTTCACGCTATGTTAATGAATCCATTACTTTTATGGATAGTTGTGTATGTGATAGTTGAAACCACACGGGTTTCCGTTACTCCTACCAGTCTTAACTTCGCAAATTCTATATTGCAGCGTAAATGTGTGGTGTGGCCCTTTTGTACTGCACACGCCAGGACTGGTCCTGGACCGCTAGGCCATGTAAATCAACAGCTTGACTCTCCTTAAGATGTGCTATATTTTTAAAAAATAACATGAAAAATTACAGGACATGTCTGTGAGATTTGTTGCTAAAGAAGTAGCGTCTATCATCCGGCGAATGGTTAGGGGTAAATCTCCCGGCCACGACGGCCTTAGTATGGAGCACCTGCGGCACGCAGGGAAACATTTACCACGTGTGCTTGCTATGTCCTATAGTTTATGTCTAAGTCACAGTTATTTACCTAATGACCTTACGTATACAGTAGTGGTACCTGTAGTTAAAAATAAAATGGGGGATGCCTCGGACATGTCCAATATCGCTAGCTACGATTATGGCTAAGGTCTTGGACAGTCTGCTTGATAAACATCTTGCCACTCACCTCGAAATATATGATGGACAGTTTGGCTTCAGGCCTGGACTTTCCACCGAGAGTGCTATTCTTGGCCTCAAGCAGACTGTTCAATACTATACAGCTAGAAAAACGCCTATTTTTTCCTGTTTTTTGGATTTGTCCCAGGCATTTGACCTAGTATGTTATGATATGCTATGGCAAAAGCTACAGTATGAAACAACAGTCCAACCAGAGGTTGTCTCGATATTAAAATATTGGTATAGCAGTCAGAGGAACAGTGTCAGGTGGGCTGGCTCCTACTCCGATGTGTACGGCGTGGAGTTTGGGGTGAGGCAGGGAGGGCTGACCTCGCCCCGCCTCTTCAATCTGTACGTAAACAAGCTGGTGGGTGAGCTCAGCGGTACTGGTGTTGGTTGTCACGTAGACGGAGTATGTATCAACAATATAAGCTACGCCGACGATATGGTGCTGCTGAGTCCATCCATGGGCGGCCTGAGGAAGCTGCTATCCATATGTGAGGCTTACGCAATAGCTCATGGGCTCAAATATAATACAAGCAAAAGTGAGCTTATGATCTTTAAATCAGGTAACAAGACCTACTCTCAGATACCTGAAGTCACACTCTGTGGGTCACCACTTAGCAGAGTGACTAAGTTTAAATATTTGGGCCACTGGGTCACCGAGGTCTTACGAGATAATAGCGATATAGAGAAGGAACGGAGATCGCTGGCTGTCCGAAGTAACATGCTGGCCCGCAGGTTCGCGCGCTGTACGACCGCAGTTAAAACGACGCTTTTCAAAGCATACTGTCAGTCGTTTTACACGTGCAGCCTGTGGGTTAGTTTTACGCAAAGGGCATACAGCGATTTACGAGTCCAATATAATAACGCGTTCAGGGCACTGCTGGGGCTGCCGTGGCGGTGTAGCGCGTCCGGAATATTCGCAGGCACGGACCGATGGTTTCGCTGCCATGAGAAAACGGTGAGCCTCTGCGCTGGCCCGCCTCCGCGGCAGTACCAACAGTGTCCTGCGCGTGTTTGCGGATAGGTGGGACTCGCCACTCCTGCGGAGATGGATGCAGGCAGATCCACACTGATTTATAATAATTAAATTTTGCATATATTTCATCATTATTATTACTACTAACACTAGAACGTAAGTTGTTATAACGAACCTACTATGAAATAAAATATTTGAATTTGAATTACTACTACGTAGTTGTATGCATCAGAATGAGATTTGGTTTCTTCTATGCCTACAGCGTGCAGCGTGCACTTCACAACCGTATTGAGGCTAAATTATGTTCACACTGCAAATGTGTGTACGTATTACGTTCTTATGAATAACCCACATACTTCAGATCAAGGGTCTTCTTGTTGGACATATACTAAGCTTCTTATCTTAGTTATACCCCTTGGTATGTAAATCAATAATCACTAGTTTGAACGAGCCAACCTTGTGAGTATCTCTTCTCTACATATTATTTGTGTAAGAGCATTCCTTTCCCACCAGCCTGTGTCGCGGTGCTAGGGCCTAAAATATGATTGCGGTACCGATTATAAGATCTCGGCGAGTAGACTGGGCTGTAGTCTAACATTTGTTCGAACTTGAACGCAGACGAAGTAGCAGGCGGCCGCTTGTTCAATTATATTAAGCGTAGGTATCAGAAGACAAGAGTGGACAAAGGGTTGTTCGAGACTGACCTACCTGAGCCCTAAGTTTGTAACTATGTACTTATCTTCTTCGTATTCTTCTTATTATGTACCTACTTATCTTCATCGCACCAACATAGTACTTAACTGGTTATAAACTGTAAGGATGTAGTTATTAAAATTCAGACTCGTGCCTAATTCATGATCATAACAGCTCATCCGATGCTCTACGTAACAAAGCACATTGGAAAAATGAAAGTGTAATAAAATTATACCAAAGACTTCTCTGCTTCTCGGAATAGAAAAGATAACGGTCTTTCCGATTCTATCAAACAGTTGTATATGCATACACAAGCACGTGGCATGTTAAATAATAAAAGCATAGAAATTCATATGATATCGCACACAGGATTGCCACAAGATTAATGGATGCAGTAGTACTATTTGTTAAGAACAAATCAAAACGTCTTAATATGTCGATTTAAATAAGGCATTCGTAATTTCACACTGAGTGTGTCTTTTTATAGCTCTTTGAATATAACATATTATTATGGTACAAGAAAATTTTATTTGGATAGAGCTCTTTGATACATAATTGTTAAATAATTAAACTAAGATATTATAAACAACTAGCATAATAGTATAAAAACAGATAATCAAAAAATAAAAAAATAATTAAGGAAACAAAAATTCAAACTATACAGAAAAATATCTCCCCCAGCGCGCAGCGCTGCCATTGGGTATGGTGCCCAAAAGGCTGGCAGCGTTTATAACATAACATATGGCATTTTATTTTTGGAAATGTATTTCCGCCTAGTCGTTCTTCGCATACTAGTATTGAAGTCTAAAATAATTCGACGTACGTAATTTAGTAACGGCTACAGTAACGACTGCCAAAAATGTATAAATGTGAGGCTCCAGAAGTTAAAACAAGATTTATTATTTTTTACGTGTTATTTTTTCATGTATTCATTAGTCGACTGTAACAATAAGGTCTGATGACGAATGTATTCGTCACATGCGGTGGGCGTGCCAAGATGTCACGTTCGAAATTCACTACGCTCGAATACGTAAGGCGATTCGACGAACCTCTATACGATCGGGATTTCCAAACGTTAATACATTTACCTGCAGTTTGATTCGGAAATGAGATTTCACGACACACTTTTGATGTGAATATAAAAGAGTGATGCACTTAAAACTTAGACCCCTCTACCAAAAAATTATTTTCAATGTATTTTTTTATAAGTTTAAAAATAAAGATTTAAATAATCAAAAGAAATAGGCAGTATTTATCCCTTGTCTTTAATCATATCCAACCAACTTAAAACTTATGCCTCCTTTCCTTTTGGGTAATGTCATTGCGCTGTCATTCACTTTGAATTGGCCGGCTTATTATACAGGGGATAATCACTGCCTAGTTCTTTTGTAGTGGAGGGGATGGTGTCAGAAGTTTTTTTAAAGATAGTGTCCTCAATTATACATCCAAAAAGTAACAAACTGACTTATTGAAACAGATAAATCATTTTTTTAAGATACCGTAAAGGCAAAACATAATATCTCCGATTTTTAACAAAACGTGATTACAGTAATCGTTGGATTAACATACAATATCAAATTAAACTCGACGACAAAACCTTTAGGAATCTAATAATGGCTTGTAACTAGCAACAATAATTATCATTACATTCGTGTCAACGGCCATTTTAGTTATAATTACAAGGTTACAAATAATTACTAGTCAATGTGAAATTAAAATTAACTAGTCAATCAAAAATAATTATCTTGTAATTTTGTTTGAATAAAAAATGGTCTCATTTTAAAATATAGGTACAAACAAAATAGGTAACTACTTTTTTATTTTTATTTGATATAGGTTTGCTCTTGACCCAAGACTAAGCCCAAAGAGGCAAAGACTGAGTCTACGATGAAGCGAGCTCGCTTAGGATATACGGTTACGTTATACGTTATACGGTTCACTCTAGCCTTGAAAACTCCTAGGTTGTAATTGCAGGGAAACACTGACTCAGGACGCAGGACAGTTCCACTCAATTCGACGTTATTAAAAATACTTTGTTTAATCATCGTATTCCAATATTTTCATGCATATGATTTTAAACTTTCGCGTTGCATTGTAACAATAATTACTTGTATTCGGATCTATACAGACGACGCCGCGCGCCACCAGTCAGCTCGTGACCACGGCTGTGTGCAATCCAGCCGGATCGTCAAGCAGTCAGTACCCAATACTCATTAAAAAATATATCGCGTTTAGACCCAAATACAAGTAATGAGATCAACGACCTTGTTTCACACATGACGTCCTACTAAGCTTTCCCTCGAGCATTTTATTATTACATACATTTCAAATTCTGGCTAGCCTGCTTATATTGAGAACTCATTATAAACTAAATAAACTACCAAGCGATGATAATATTTCAATTAATTAACCCCTTCCATTTTAAATTATATGCATATCTGGTGAAATGCTAATATCTAAGTGCTGTTTTGCATAAGCGTTTCAAAATTGTTATTTGGGGCCTGAATTATTACAATTAAGGTTATTTTTATACTTAGCTAATGAACATTATTATTATTTGTACATTTCATATTTACTTTTTACACAACACTATTGAAGTAACATTATTTGGAATAATACACGATCTAATAGTAACACAGTATATTTAAAGGAACGTAAATAGTTGAACACGCTAAATGCATCTAATCAACGTTTATTACTCATTCATTTGCAACTTTAGCCAAATCATAAATGACTAACAATCGGTTCTTACACTGGATATACTGGATATGTGCGAAGTTCAAATAACTTGTTGTTTTGAACTTTAAACCTGCAAATTACAGCCATACTTACAACTATGACGTAAATAAATAATTAAGGTTATCGGCAGAAAAAATCAGTGTTAAAACGAATTTGATACGTCATTATGTTGCTACTCGTGTCTAGAAAAAGTGTTCAGTTTTGAACTCACACCCTCGAAAATCTAATTATGGATAGCAAAATTGTAAATTAAAGATACGAACAGTAAAAATTACGTATGACGGTCATATAATAATCCAATCATTATAGTAAGTAGGTACATCTCGGAATTCGAGATACCCAGCTGTAAGTCAGTAATTGTATGTTGACACCCTAAAAGTTGTCTAAAAGCAACATATGGTAGCGTGTACGCAAATACAAATTTCAAGGTAAAAGGTCTTTTTTTTGTAAATATCTCATTTGTTGTATGTAAGTTTTGAGTCAACTTTTAGGAACTTTCTTGAATTCCGAGATTCTTACTAAATTTAAGCTTACCTAATTGACTGGATTGTAAGTCACAATGCACTGTCCCGATCCCGAAACAAATTTAAAACACTTCGTTTAGGTACCATAGGTATAAATAACGAACAAACAATCTTAGACCATTATCATCAGTGTTGTTAACAAACTAGGTGACACCAGAGGCCGTTATGATTACGGGGTTTTTCCAAGGTTTCCTATTTTCCATATACAATATTGTAGCTCTAGAATGTTGCTTTGAGTTTGAGTGTATAGTATTTTATTGACAATGTTTCAAATCGTATGCAAACGTCAAAGATATTAAAAACTACACTCAAGACAAGAATGTTCCATACACGTGCCTTTCATGCTCATAAACATTATTTCTACAGCCGTGCAGGAATAAATGCATCGTGTACTTATCCCCTTGAATCCCAAGAGTCTGATATCGGCGTCGATACCATAAAATATCTGAAAAACATCTATTAAGTTTATGTTGACAAAATTCGCCACGTCATGGTCCAAACTTTTCATTGATATAATTCATGAACAGCATTAAAGAAAGCACTGTAATTTCACAATATACCCGTTACTTATACGATAATGAAACACTTGCCATGTAATTGAAAGTCAAGTAAAATAACAGGAAATACGTCTTCAATTTTCAGCTGGATGCGGGTTAGCTTCATTATTGCATTTAGTTTAAGTCTAAGTCTGCGCCACGCCTGTTATTTGATGATAAAAATGTTCAATGTTCATTTCACAGTGAGTAAGGTATGAATGAAATCATTTGAATTTCCGCTGATAACGCTATCGACAATCATCTTAATAAATGTTTACTCAATTCTCAATTACTAATAGTAAAATTACAATAAAACAGGACAAAGCCATATTCTCATAAAAATGAATTGCTATTCGTTAGTCTCGCTAAAACTCGAGAACGGCTGAACCGATTTGAATAATTTAAGGCTTGAAATATTTATGGCAGAAAAGGGAAGGCTTACAAGATCAAAGACAACGTCGTCCGGGTCCACTAGTCTACTATATAGTGGGTTTAAGCTATTCAAAGCAACCAAATTGATTTCCCTTTTCATGTATTTCGAGTGCGAAATACTTTTCGAATCATTTACTAACTTATAAGATAAGATATTACAAAAATATTTGTTCATCGATGTTTTTGTGTCCAAATGTTCTCCACGGTGATTTGATCAATTCTAAAACTTATTAAAAAAATAACGACCGATATCATAACTGCCAAACGTTTGACCTTTGACAGGTTTACACCTTCGAATTAAGTTGATTGGAATGAACACCACACCTCATCGTGGCATACTCGTAGTACGTGGTTATAATGATAAACATTGAGTCATTTATCTTATCACTGAACGCGTGAGCAAGTACTTTGACACTAGACCAGTGTGACTCATATCGGGCCAACGATCAAACGATGCGTGTGCTAAGTGTGTGACCATAAAATACATGGTGGGTTTTACCAGTTTCCATATAACCATAAAGCAGGGAAAACAGAAACACTATGCCCTTATTACAAAGTATAAACATGCCCATGAAATATTACGAAAAATGTACTAAGTACTAGTAAATTAGTAAGTGTATTTAGTATTTTTTTAACAGATCGTGAAATCTAATGTCATTTCAATTTCTTGATCCGTTACCCTGAGACAACCCAAATCGTCAAAATTATACACTAATAGGTATGCCTTGCAAATTCATTGAAATTTTGTTTATGATGTAAGTAAATGACTATTTAAAATTTATGTACAAGTATATGAATGTAATGTAGCTACCGTTCTGAACTACGTAATGCTGATAGCAAGTACTTACTATCATGATATAGTTTGTTAAATCAATTGCATGTCACTGCTGAAGCAAAAAAATTAAATGACGTAAATAGATGAAACAGTTCCAATCAGTAAGGAGTCAAAAAAATGCGTTGACTGGTGTTGCTCTAGTTTTGCTAAATTAATTGTTATTTTTTTATCATATACCCTACGTAGATATGGTACACATAGCTCCACATCAAGCTACTCATTTTCGTTGTAAATAATATTATATTGTAATAATATATAGTAAAAAATATTACGTAAATATAAGATACCGCAGTGATTAGTTTGACGTGTGGCCGTGCGTACCTACGTGAATTAAATTGGCTAACCCCTATTTAATACTTGGCAATATTAACCCATATTTGAATGTTGGGGTTATAGGATGGGTCTTGCAAGAATATCCATCAAATTTAATTTATTCAATTTCCTCCAGTCAAATATTGTTCGTGCAAAAACTTTATTGGAATATTCGTCGGTAATTATATAGTTTCGTCAGCTTTCTTATTACTTATAATTATAGTCATATAGATGTCAAACGTATACTCGATTGCCGTTGACTTTAACAGTTTTTTACCATATCTTGCAATGTCGACCGGTAAGTGCGAATTAAAACAAATAACGGAGTAATGCACCCACTTCCCGATGAACCGGTTAACGTGTCTTTTTATAATTTTGTCTCTTTCTTTATTATCAAGTTCACCAGGTGCGAACGGGACGGAGCATCGCCTGTTGCGTTCCCTACTTGTACTTGAGGTAAAGAGAAAATAAACTTTATCCCACGGGCCCTTGCCCTCATATTGTTTCGGGAAGGGCGCTTGAAGGTAAATAACAATTTAGGAGTGATTTAGGACGTATATTTTGTACTTACTTGGTACCTACGATAAATGGATCTAAACCGATTCCAAACCAACTGACATTTTGACTATGAATCAATATTTATCAGTTGTGCTTGTTTTAAGTTTTTGCACCGACAATTATGCACAAATTCCCTATAGTTATTTTTCATATTGAAACCAAGTAAAATGATAATAGGGTTTATGATTTAAACAAACATGATCCTTTCTTATCTGTCAATTTATTGTCACTTATTATAAACGTGTAACACATACATTACAACAAATATAGACTAGGAACACATATAACTAATTTAGTCAACATTAGTAGGCATTGTTTATTTATAATTCACTTGTTTTAGACCCACGCTTTGTCAAATTGAATTAAAAATTGTTATATGCTTAAATTGTGGCGTTCCAAAACAAATGAGATATAAATTATGTGGCTCATTGATATCCTACGTAGTTAAATGCTATTGTCCACACACGATGAACACACAATGACGTATAAGCTGCCTATTATGGCTAAACAAAAAGCTGACATTACGAGGTCAGTGCCGTTCAACCCACATTCAAGGATTCCAAGTATTCCTACCAAAATTCGGCGTAGCGCGAACTAGGTTGAAAAACTTACCTAACAAGAAACAAATATCATATGGCATCAAGAACAGATAAAGTTACAACGTAACTTAGCTTAATAAATAACTTTAAATATTGTCATCAAACGTTACGACTTGTAATCAAGCGGAAATGGCAACGTTCTGCGTCAATCGAACGAAGTTATCAAAAGAAAGGCAGAAGAGCTTGATCGTACTTGCAGTATGGCAACAGTCCTACAACTTCATGGATTCCAGCAAAAACTGTCTTAAGAATACTGGTCGTAACTATTAAATTAGCTCACGCTGATCTTAATTCAGACCTAAGGAGTCAGTGGAGTTGACGACCGTACTCGGCGGGATGTTACTCATCACTCACTTCGAGGAGTCAAGCAGAAAAAGAACAAGAGATCCGCTACTGTGTCAGACTTAAAACGACTGTTTAAAATGCTGCCTCCTTGTTCTTTTACGTATTACGCTACAATACGAAATTATACAGTTGATTATTTTCTTAATGTTGGCAATGAACTGAGACGATTGTACGTCATCATAGTAAAACCAATTCAAAAATTATTTAGCTAAGGCTAGATTTTGGATGTCAACAAAAAAGAACTAACATAAGAATACTGATCAGGCTTCCTCTACTGTTTTGGATCATTGTGATGTGTATACACTTCTGTAAGCATCTATGGCAGCTGCGATGGACTGTTGACTGCAAGCGTTTCCTCTGGAGAAGGTCATGCCGCATCCTTGTCTGGTGAAGCAGGCTTTCTGGTTTTTCAGATCGCTGCAGCACAAGAGGATGGCGGCATTGCAAGCACTGGTCGTCTTGCCTCCGCTTGGGACTCTTTCTTCCTTGGCGCTCGATTGCTGGAAAGACAATTGGGAAACGTTATTGTTGGGCAGCAAAAAACTTGGTTGTGAACCTTAGTAAGTCGTGGATGTAACTATTCTGCTGATATTTTAGAGTAATTTTCATCTTCCAGCGTTAATTTTATGAAAAATTTGTTGAAAATTACTTGAACATTGTAAAAAACTTACAGAAGCTTGATTGCTGCCATGTTCGATCTCGGGGACGGGCCTGACCATCGGCGTTTTCGGTTTGATCGGCTCAAACGAAATCGGCCTCGCATTGTCAGAGCCATCATCCTCGTCCATTTCCTCGTTCGTGTCAATTATTCCCCAATTCTGGTTAATGTCTTCCATAGCAGGGAATCGTTTTGTCACATTCGGCGTTCCTACTACCTGGACATTGCAGGTACAGTTCTGGGGCACAGGGTAAGGCACCGGATACGGAACGTAAACGGGCTGAGGTGGCATCGCAGGCCGCCTAACATAAGCTGATATCTCATCCAACAGCCTCCAGATTTGGGGGATAAGTTCCTGATTGCGGTCGTAGTCCCTTCTTTCCGGATAATAGGGTATCGGGGGTGGGGGGTAGTCGTACCCGTAGCTCATTTGCCAACGTTTTCTCCGGTGGCGAGACCCGGCACGGTGATCCTTTCCGGAATCAATAGAATCCGTTAGCTCGTCATCGCGTTTTTCGTTTTCGATTCGATCGGAGTAGTGGCGGGCTTGGACGAAGATAATGCATAATGCCAGACCAAGGAATAATAATAGGGACTTCATCTGTAAAGAAAAAAAAAAGATTTTTAAAATTAATGAATTAAAACGTTTTAATGAAAGGTGCACTGACAGCCACATAAAACAAGTATGCATAAACTTGTAGTCTTTCTTTCTCTTCGTTAAGAGTCAGTATTATTACTTGTAAAGGTTATGGAGATGCTATTTTCGTTCAAAAAAAAAACAACATCTTAATTGTTTTCAAACAGGTTCTGCAGGCATTTCACTAGTCAGTGCAGTTTATCATTAATCTAATGCATACCTATTGTGGCTATAAATATAAATAAAGCTACCACATCATAGGTATTTAGTTAACCGCAAAATAGAATTTCTCTTATATTGTCTCCGATACACCTGAGAGTGGCGTTTTGGTTGCTTTAAGAAACCTGTTAGTCCAGTATTTTCAGTGCGTTTTTTTTATGATTATTAATGAACAATCATGTCAAACTAGCTTCTAAGTGATATCGTCATTTGTAAATAATGATGAAGGTCGTTAAGGTCAGTTTAATGGCGATGTATTTGGAATATTAATTGAGTCAATATGCCGTAGGAATTTTAACTAAGCAACCTACGTCACTGGGAGTATTTATTCTGTTTATCCCCAACAGCTTTTTTGAAAATATTACTGTGATTTTTACGAATATTCAGTTACATGTCGCAAATGATACACAGTTTAAGCACAAAACACGTTATTTTGATGATGCAGAATCGTTTTGCTTGACAACACATCCCGTAGAAAGTTGGTCCGGTTGTAGAAAGTGTTTTAAAATGTATTTTTCCGACTGCATACTTAGAATAGATCACTCATCACCGTTATAATATGAATGTTTGAAACATTTGATTGATTTTAGGCAGCATAATGTAATGCCGGTACGCACCTTGTTCTATTTCGGTGTGTTTGTGGGACACCGGCTAAATATAAATGTTTGTTTTGCAAAGGTCGCGGGCACTTTTGTCACTGTTTCACTAGTTTCGTATAACATGTACGGATTGGGGCGACCGACGTGCTCTCGTGTTGACGACTTGGCTTAAACTGGCGAAGCGAGTGTCGGCGAATCAGCAACCGTGACAATGAATGCGCCTGAGTGCCGCGCCTTGTCAATATATACGATTGAACGAAAAACCATGTGGAGACTATAGGTATTATACCGTTGTAGCTATTGTTGATAAGCTTTCAGTCAGATCGTTAGGAAGTATAGTAGATGTATAATAGTAAGCCTAAGTAGTATTAACAAAAAAAATGTGTTAATACATAAAAAAGTAATACAGTCATGTTTGTATAAAAGCCATTTAATGCTTCGAAAAAAATATAAACTTACTTAATCGAAATTGGAAGTATTAACATCGCTTCCTAAATTGTAATTTACAGGGTCTTTCTGGTAAAAAACCGGATGGAATATACATCATTGTACGGGCTATTGAATAAAAGGGAAATTGATATAAAATTCAAATCACGTTTAGACCCATGTCACATAATGTGACGATTAGGGATGACACAAAATCGTGCAATCTCCTTTCAATTGAAAAAATATATTATTCCGATAAAACGCTGCAGGACGCCTTTGAAAAAGTTTAGGGAATTTTGAAATTATCATTTTTTTAAAGAAATGTTATTGAAAGGCGCTGTGTTTTTTTGTATTTAGCTAAACGTTGAGCGATTTTTCTTATTTATTGATTCTTAGCTATATACATAGAAAAGAACATAAAAAAAACTACTCGTATAGTTAGTACCGAACTTACCTACAGACAAAGAATGTTTACATTTTCTTTAAATATAAAAGAATAGTAGCATGAGCCACAGGAGTATGTTGCGCTATTGTTACTTTCCAAATTTGTTTCCATTACTCCTACTTATTTCCTATTTTTCAATTTATTATCAATTTTTTCAAATTAATTTTCAAGCGAATGTAAAAACCTCAAGTTTGATTCCAATATACTTACTAGAACCTAATTGCACGCACAGCCTAGTCCTGACACAATGCTAAATACTTGTAACTGCATTTGTTATTGTTTAAAATGGGTATAAAGAAGTACGTAAACTTATTTAGTATTTTATTTAAGTAACAGCTTTATAATTAAGAGAGCTAATTATTTCCTCATTGAGTCATAGTCAGAGGAGGTGACAGAAAACCCGTAGTAATTATCTACTCGTATGTGACGTGATCGACTACGTCATGGTTATAAACGCGTATTCATATATCCCCGGTCACGCCTATATTTTCTAGGAAATAGAGAAATACTATTTTGCACGAAAGACTCATTTCGTCAATAAATTTGCGTACAATCTATTGATGGTGACTCGTTTACATAGATAACGAAACTTTAGGAATTATCACGCGTATTTGTCAAACTATACACCTGTGGCTGTTTGCAAATCGACGATGACCACTTGGATTTAAGCATAAATTGCTTCGGTAAAGGTCATCAAGGTATTTAACAATATTTTTTTAGCAGAATAACTCTATTTTATGAACCAACTAATTTCAATCAATTTAACTATTAGGCGCAACAGATTCAGAGTTAGGAAGCTAAGGGGAAGCGCTTCCTACCGACCGGGTGTTAAGGTCGGGGACCAAGGTCCGATAGACATCATCTTGATTTGTCTATCTATATTATTCAGAATCTAAATCTTATATGCCGCGGTTCATGTGCTGTAATAGGCTAACAGCGCCATCTAGCCTATGGAGCCGTATCAGCGCTCGCTGTCGTGCCTGCCACCGTTAGGCATGCGCTTGTGGTGGTGAACGGTAGAGGTCGCCACAACTATTAAGGTTTACATATGAGACACAGCTGAAAAACGGACAGACATACATTACAAATTCGGTGTCGCAAGGCTTGCAGATGAGCCCATGAGAGGAACCTCCACGGGTAAATCTTTCACGATTGCAAGGGTCGCCGTCGTCGGACACGACGAGGAGGACTATATGTCTAGTATTAGGGCATCGTTAAACACTCTTCGAGAGCAAACCCTTAGAAATCATTTAGTTTCCACTAATCACTTATAAGTACCTCGTATCTTTAGTATAGCACTAGTTACTATAATTGCCATTTAATTGCAAAATACACAGTGACATCGTTTTCAACAATAAAGACATTTCCTTGACACAAATGGCGCATCAGTTACGGTATTCAATACTCACGCGTTACGGAGAACATGTGTCGTATGCAATACTTGATTACTTTTGGTTATCTACACATCGATGACGGCTGTACAAACTAATTGTTTGTATTTAAGGACCTGTAGCCCTGTTTTGATGCTGTTTTCCTATCAACAGAAGTGCTGCTATTTCGAGAAAATTAAAAGAAATTTTAGAATAGCAACGTTGCTATTGAACGAAAGCGACAGAGCTAAGATGCAGTATACTTCCTAACCTTCCTATTAACAACTTGCTTGACACAGCGATCTGAGGCCCTATTAAGTCGGTTCTTGCTCAAAGCTTAATGCTTTTGCGTTCTAATCATATTATTAATATTTTTTATATGAGAATACTGCAAGTAAGCGGAAAGCAAGAACATAACACGGCCCCTGGACTCCTTTTGCGATTATTTTTCACTCAACAGCAGCGCTGCTAAGTATTTCAAGAAAATTTTATTGTGAATGGTAGCGATGCTTTAAGAGGAAGCAACAAAACCTACAAAGGAATGCAAACCACTTACTCAATTGCAATAAACAAACACCTTCACTTCCAAGATAAATATGAGTTTCTATTAACTGTTTGCATATCGTTCCTTGATCCAGATAACTCTTAATTTACCTTTTAACTGCAATATTTTTTATGTTTGGGTAATCTATAGTGTGTAATCGATCATTGGCATGATAAAGGTTGAGAAATCGCGCGTAACATACTAGTATAATATTTGTATTTCTTTCTTACTCCTACCATTTTATTTCAGTTACTTAGTGTCAGTATTCAAAATCAATTAATCAATCAGTTTTGTCTACTTAATAGAATCTTATCATTACTTAGATAAGAAATTATTTAAACTTTATTGCACACAGTGTACAAAAAGGAGACTTAACGCTCACATAAGCTATCTTAAAAAAATAGCTTTTCATTAAGTGTTCATTACAATATTAAATATTTCCGCTTTCTTCACGCATTAGCACTTTAAAACTTTTTTTATTAATAACATAAAAGAACAACTTACTTTAACTTATAAGTATAATAAAAAATGCAGCAACGCGAAAGTGTTATTTTCACATTTCAATCTGATATGAAAAAGGCCACTCGACCTCTTTAGTTATGCAGGCCCGTATATAAACTGTACAGTCGTCGCTGTTTTATTAAAATCAAGTGGCACAAACGTACAGTCGCATGCATAATGTTCTTATCAGCATGTGTGAGTGTCTACGACAAACGCACGCAATACGCACTTGACCGAGTTAAGTCTGTGCAGTTTGTGGGTAGTATACGGAAAACAGTAAGGACAAAATGTTTGTAAAAGCCATGTTAAAAAGTGAGCGCGCCGATACTCAGTAAGGATAAGAAATTTCAGATATGCGTGTGCAATTTCTTTAGAATTGATATATAATGATTTGACATTTGCGGTTCCGTGCCAATCGCTTTTAGAGAAGTATTATTCAGATTTTCTTAGACCTTTAATAACAAGTCATATTTAACGCAATCGTTAAACTAAACAGCTTGGGTGTTTTAACCGACGACTAAAGCCAGGCGGTTCTATATTTACTACTTACAGTCTGAACAATACGGCTGTAAATTAAATAACAGCATTCATCTGCAACGAACATTCCTCTTCCGATTATCGCATTTTTGATTAAGTTTCGTTGTTTTCGTCGAAAAGCACTTGAAACGAATATTTATATTTAAAATATTTGCAGCAAAAAATTCTTTTTTTTTAATTACGAGTACAAACACGACTCTATAACGGCCGTGACTGAAAAACCAATGTACGCGTCATTGAGCCTTTTACTTGTGTGTTAAATATCAATTACAAAAGTGTAGATATGTCAGCCTCACAGAACGATGTAATTATCTACAATTAATATATTTATGAAAACGATTTCCCGTTTACAATTTACTTTTTGTAAGTCTCCTAGAAGTTAGAAAATAATATGTGTCTATTCAAATACTTCTAATACACTAAAAGTATACCCTTTGGAATCTCAACCAAAAAAATGACGTGAATATTAAATTTTCAAGGTACCATTATTTGAGTAGTAAAAACCATAACGTTTACAATAGAAGGTTTTGGGGGAAGGGTTACAAGGGATAACCGGCTAAGTAAAGACTGGGTCTATCGCGAATCAAAATTGTGTTGCCTACACTACTTACCTTTCAGGAATTTTTCAAAATTATTTTTTTTGTAAGTTTTTGATGCTCTTTGAAACACTTGAATCCTTCGTAACAAAAATATGGATGGAGTAATCACAAATAAACAGATTTATGACAAATTCACCAAATTCTTTTATACGTATTACTAACTTCAAAGGAACGTTATTGGGAATACCATGAAATCTTCATCAAGTTCGTATTCTATCCACATACTTACATAATACCATTCGCGCATGTTCCTAGTTTTACAGGTTAATTTTATTTTTACGTAATTTACATGCTTAGCTATTTTTGATAATGATTAATAAACTCCGTACCACATGTTGAACCAGCTGTTTACTGACCTCATTTTAACGTAACAGTTATTTAAAACGTTACCGCGACCTTGAGATTTCAGACATAAACGTATGTTTTCTTTGCATAGACAAGTAATAAAGACAGCCAATCATTGTTGACTGGTGGTGTGAGTGGTGTAGTGGTGTGAGTACATACCGGTCTGTAAAATCCCGTGTTCGATTCTCGGACGGATACAATGTTGAAAACCAATTGTTAAGGATCTAGGTGTATTTGGTACCTTCGTTGTTTGTGCTTAAGTAAGTGCTCAGGCTACTTACTAAAATAAAATTAAAATTAAAATAAAATTCAAGTACTTTGGGATCTGAGGCCGTACTCCTTAGCGTTTTGTTCGTATTTTCGGGTCTAGCTAGCGCAGTCCCTCGCACGGTCATGCTTTTAAGAGTGACAGGGATGGCTATATCCGTAACTACAGACAACGCCTTAGCGAGTAGGGGGACTGGCCAATGTACCTATGTGATGTTTTCACCATTTATTTATTACTTACTATTGGACCCAGCAGACGCTGTGACGCAATTTATCAATATTTTCTCATCGTTTACAGATAGACAGACAGAGTTACTTTCGCATTTCGTATTTTTTATTCTGTCACTTACGTCAGACAACTTAGTAATTATGCACCTAACTGCACTGTTATTTTAGGCACTTCCCCACAACGTTCCCACTTACAAGACTCGTACAAACGATTTCCTCTCGCTAAAAGTTTTTCCGTGTTAGAAAAGGTTGTTCTCTTGTCCTCTAAACTCGTTCTACCTCGACGATGTCCCATTTGTCCCAGTTAGGTAGGGGTTATTGTCATTTAATGTGCCGTTGAACCCTGCTTAAAGAACCGGCAAGGATTTACAACAAAATGTTGTTTTATTATGACGATTTAACGGTTTGCCGATACGATTACGATCTTAAATCTTAGTAGAAAGCTGGTTGATACCTGAAATTGTCTAAAAAAATCCTTCACAAAATATCAAATGGCAAGTATATAAGAACCAGATGCAATAGGCTTTTTATTTCAGTTATATTAAGTGGGAAAGTAAAAGAGTAGATTGCACTATTCGGTTTATCAGCTCATCTCAGCGCATCAGTCTATAAATAAATATAAATATACAACAACATCACATACATTGATGTGACTCCGTGGTAAGTAGCTTAAGCACTTGTGTTACAGATATCAGAATCAATAGTGGTATTACAAATAAACTTAAATAAATACATATAACACACAGACCACTTCATGTTCATGACCAGAACAGACATGTTTATGCGCACAAATGTTTGTACAGTGCGGGGATTGAACCCGCGACCTCTTGGTTAATAGTCAATTTCTTGACCATTACATCAAAGTGGTCGTTAATATACGTCACAGGCCTTACGTCAACTATGAGGTGGTACGAGCCTTACTCCACCACGCGGGCTCAGTGAGGATTGGTTGAGGTGCGGATTCCATTTATACTTATATCCTTTTATTTTTTCAGTTTTATGCGATATGCGTATGTGCGAAATGTTACGATTAAGAATACAGTCTAATTTTTAACGCTGCGACTGTTTCAATTTCTGCGCAAAACATTAGTTGCAAAAGTAAGGACCCAAGAAAATAAAGTAGCATACCAAATATGAGTTACATCTGACATTCATTTGAAATACCTCGAAAAAGTTTCGGAGCAGTAACGAGAATAAATCAACTGAAATTGACGTCACTTTGTTGCTGGAATAAGGCACCGAACATATCCAGCGGTTTGGTCAGACATGCTTAATATCCCTAGTGAAACAGATGATATTATTGCCTATTTAATTATTGGCGCTGTTAGTAGTTATACCTAAAACTTTTTTAAACTCGTCCAGCGACAACCATAATGATAATTATCAATATAAGAAATTATCAATATAAGCAAAATAAGAAGTTGATATTTCATTGACGTATGAACGGATGTAAAATAAATAAAAAAAAAAACAGAACATTGCTGACAACCGATATGAAATAACATAAGAATAACTTATCGTAGCTTGTAGAATGCCTATTTTGATATGGGTCGGATTAAACTTTTTGACGATGATAAACGATTCTATTCTGTTTTAATATGAGTACAAAATGGATCATTCTACAACAATAAAGCGTAGCATAATTTGAAACTGAATGATTTAGCAATATTTTGTATCAGGCCATATTTAACAAGTGTTCTACTAAGTCTAAAATAGCTCTATAGTTTTGTAAAATTGGTTTCAAACTTTAAACAAAACGAAATAAATATGTTAGATATACAGTCCGTGTCTGAGTAAGAAAAACACTTTATAATGAAAAACAAAGCAGTTAACCAAATTAATTGTCAATAATTCATTATCATTCTACATTGTAAATAAATTAATAAACAAGAATTGCTTCAGATCGTCAAAAACTGCACATGAAATAATAATAATATAAGTATCAAACCCTTGCAATAGAATTAAAAACACAATGGCGAGCCCAAACAGTCCTGATAGTACCCATAGTAATCTCTTCCACGGGAGTCATACCAAGAACCCTAAATAGGAACCTTCAAGTACTCGACATCTCAGACAGAATAATACCTCTTCTCCAAAAAGCCGTTATACTTAATACATGCCGAATCACACGCAAATTTTTGTCATCCGACTCACAACAGGCTGTTTCGCTTGGCTGAAGCCCGCGTTACATGCCTTAAAAATTACCCATTGCTAACCACGATGGAGAAAATGAAAATATATAAAAATAATAATAATAATAAGTGTTTATTCCCAAAGAAGTGTTAAGTGTATAACATTTTTGCGGCGGTCTCTGCACTAAGCTATTGCTTGTATTGCAGAGGCCAAGAAGAGTTGATAGGTGTCAATACATATTAATATTATTTTAGGATTAACAATGGAGAATAATTTAAAGAAATAATGATTATGATTAAATTAATGATGATAATTTTATTTAAGTGTGTGTGTATGTGTGTGTGTGTGTGTGTGTGTGTGTGTGTGTGTGTGTGTGTGTGTGTGTGTGTGTGAACGTGTGTTTTTTCTAAGAATAGAATATAATAGTTAGTGAATAAAATAGAAGAATAGAATAGTTAGAGTTTTGATATTTTCTTTACGGCATATAACATTATAGGTGTGCGGAAATAGGAAATGAGGGTGATGACTAGCAAAGGTGGTGTTAATAATAGGGGTCGGAACTTGGTTAACTCTTTTTTTCAATAGTATTTCGTAGTTTTCAGACTTCAAGGTAATACTATGCATAGCTGTTGCGGCTCGTAAGATGTAAAGCTGCCGAACTCTTAAAACTTTACTTTCTTTATAGAGTTGGTCTGTGTTGAATAACTTGAACATTTCCAATAATAAGTTATTTAAAAAAATCATTGTCCAAAAACTGAATTATTTCAGGCCAATTCCAGATAATAAATCCTACCAGGGCAGCAATGTTTAAATTAAAACATATTATGTGTTTTAATTTAATACCTACAAAGTTTGTCTGTATTATGATCGTTATCATCATGAAGTTTTGGATGGAGTTTGCTTCAAACTAGCCACATACCTACTTTAAAGCGGACCAAATCAGCACAACATACCAACCGTACCTATATACAAACAGTACCTACCTAAGCGTTTAATTTTCTGCTTAACAAAGAATTACTTCAAAACTTTTGCTTTAAAAATTACAACTACACTGGTTCTCAAAATAGAGTATCTATCCTACAAAATTTGAAAACATGTTCCCTAAAATACAGTTTGCTAAAACATTTTCAGAATGTATCTAGACAATGAACAAACAACTCGCGGGCTGAATTATAAAATGGCCGCGTAGACTGAAACACGTGTACAATAATGCAATTACGTTGCCCTGATTTCTAATCAGAGTTAGCTAACCCGCGAATGTTTAGCCGGCCACTTTTGACCCGAAAGCTTGTTAAGGGTTGCCAGGTTAGCTGTCTGGCTTTTTGCGACCCTCCCACTATAGGGTGAGATCGAAATCAGAGGCTTTAGGGGTCAAAGTTTCGATCGACCATCTTTTATCAGTTACATGTACACAGTAATGTTACACAGTACACAGTAATGTTACAGATTTTATTTCTTAGCACTGCCTCAATTCTTTTCCCTAGGCAAGATTTTCACCAATATAAAACTTGAATGACTTCTCGTATATGATTCGCATTAACCCCGCATTAAATTATATTTAACATCATTCGTAACCCGTCGACTCTTTGCCAATTTAAGTTATAACCCACTTCGTTTGCATACTACTCCTTATCAAGCCATCTAAATCTTTTAAACTGTCGTAAGTTAATCTATTAATAAATTTTACGTACATATATCGTAACATTTACCTACTTGATTAGGGTAGGTTGAAGTCGCAAACAATCTTCACCAAAGAATTCAAAATTACGATTTTCGTTTGTCGTATATATTTCTAGTATTATTTATGCTACTTTAATAAAATGTCTGTTTCATTAATCTAGAGGATATCCATAGGAGGTATTTATTTACCTGATTAAGCTTCTGAATACACAAACATGTCAAGCGTCTATATTGCATGTTGAAATTAGGAATAAATAATTTGCAACAAAAAATCCTTCTCACTCAAAATGCGGTTGTATATTTGAGCACGTGCTCGTTCGCAGGCAATTGTTAATAAAATATTTACTCGAAAAACTTTTATCGGTGGCTCGACTAGTACATTTGAATTTTATATAAGTGAACCCGTCCGGCGCAAGCCGCAGGCAATGAAAATATTCAGGCTAATTTTAGTGTCAGCATTACACGATAAAGTTTTTTTTTTATTCAAAATTTGATAGCAGGAACTTATTTTGAATTTTAAAACAGCAAACTGCCACATTATTTGGTGTTCTTTAGTGAGATTTTGTTACAAAAAGGTTAGTAATAAAAATTAAATGTGAAATTTTTACATGTGGTCGATCTGTTTGTCTGTGTCAATATCAAGGGTTAAAGACGCTTTAACATTTGACCTGATCTAACGAAATAAACCTAACTGCAGTTTGTGTAAAGAAACTGAAGTCAGCGCTTTTTTTAGGAAGACAATGCTCAATAAATCTTAAGAGTAATGGAAGCAGACAGTAGGTAGGTACTATTTCCGTTTAAGTCCGTAAGTCAAGATTGAACATCTCCATTGCAATATAACTGAAATAGCTTCGGTAGAAACACAATGAAAATCTTATCGAACCTAACCTACAAAGGCATATTTAGTTTACAATATTAAAATTTCTCAGGAGATTCTCATAGAAATTTTGCACCCTTCTTAACTATTCCTAAAAAACTTACAGTCTGACTTTGCTAGAAGTTTGCACCCTGAAGAAGGTTTATGGGGTCGATTTTCTCATGGGAAAGCATAGCACATACAAGAAGAGTCTGAGTTGTATTGACCAATGTGAGGAAAACAGTCTTAAAAACTTACAGCCTAGCTTTACTAGAAGTTTGCACCCTGAAGAAGGTTTATGAGGTCGATTTTCTTATGGAAAAGCTTAGCATACAAGAATAGTCTGAGTTGGATTGACCAATGTGGGGAAAACAGTCTAAAGAACTTACAGTCTAGCTTTGCTAGAAGTTTGCACCCTGAAGAAGGTTTATGGGGTCGATTTTCTCATGGAAAAGCATAGCACATACAAGAATAGTCTGAGTTGGACTGACCAATGTGGGGAAAACAGTCTAAAGAACTTCCAGTCTAGCTTTGCTAGAAGTTTGCACCCTGAAGAAGGTTTATGGGTCGATTTTCTCATGGCAAAGCATAGCACACACAAGAACAGTCTGAGTTGGATTGACCAATTTGTGGAAAACAGTCCTTTTAGAATGTGACAACAGACAAGACTTATATCCGTTACTGTCTCTCAAATGAATAATGGCTGCGTTACTCTTACGGCCGGTTTCAATATACTATCTACCCTTGACTGAAATTGAGATAACTGTCAGTTCCATACTAAAAGCTATCTGAGGTTACAACCGTCTCTATGACACTGATTGTTATCTTACTTTCAGGCAAAGGTAGTAGAACATTGAAACCAGCCGTTAGTGACTTCAAACAAAATCTAAATTCTAGATATTATTTTGTACTACGAATACAATAGGCTAGATGACACCACCAATCGTTTGCATACTTTTTATTATCTGTCAAAACGGTCTGCCTCCATAGATTGTGTATGGGAATGCAAGACCGTGACGTCGCGGTCATGTATCAGAAATCGGAGTCAATTGACCAAATATTTATTGAGTTTTGTGTGAAATAAAATGAAATGAAATGAAATATTTATTTTGCACAAAACATGGTAACAATAATGACATCACAAATAGGTATAAGCTCAGCATGTGTGTGTGTTCAAAGACGTAACGACACGGTCATGTATCAGAAATCGGAGTCGAATTGACCGAATATTTATTGAATTTTGTGTGTTTAAAACTTGGTTTCTACAGCTTTTTGGAAATACACTGGTTGTATTAACTTCATAGGGGCTATGTTTTTTAAACGCCATGGCCTTGAAAATATTTGAGATAGGTGTCATCATGCCTATTTCTGCTTACATTGATAACGCTAAAACCAAGTCCATGGTAATTGCTAAAGCTGAGCTACCTCCACCAGACATAACACTACGTGGAACAAAAATCGAAGGTGTCAAGAAGTTCAGGTATCTAGGCCGATACTTTACAGCAGACTTAGATCACCAAGCGGAAATAAAATGTCGGATCGGACAAGCTAAGGCTGCTTCCTTTAAAATGTCCAAAGTACTATGTGACAGTAAGATTTCATTTCCCTTGAGATATCGCGTAGCACAATGCTATGTATGGTCCACATTACTTTACGGGTGCGAGACGAGGGTCCTCAGAAAAGACAGCTGCAATAGCAGCTTTTGAGATGTGGTTATTGCGTAAAATGTTTAAAATTCCATGGACCAGCTTTACCTCAAACATCAAAGTACTGCAACGTGCCAAGTGTAAACGAGAACTGATGTCAACTATAATGAAGAGGATAGTTGCCTTCTTTGGACATATGCAGAGAGGTTCTCAATATGAGTTTTTAAGGCTGATCCTCGAAGGCAAGATTCCTGGCAAGAGATCACCAGGCCGACCCAGAAGAAAATGGATAGATGACATCAAGGACTGGACCAAACTTTGTTTTTATGACCAGCTAAAAAGAGCCGCTCAAGACCGCATCGGTTTCTACATGCTCACCTCCAAACTTCAATTTGAAGATGGCACCCCATGATGATGATGATTGATAATGGGTAAAAAGTCCAACGTAGCCTTAAATATTTATTTTATCCCTACCCGAGTGGCAGGCGCCCTATTATGTGCGATTTTTCAGTGGCATCCGGTGTAACACAATCCATTGCATGCGTTTCCGATGCACATCCGCTCGCCATTCACGCTGAATTCGTTTGGAACAAGACGAAATGCTTGTAGCGGAATACTTTATTTTGATGGAATGCAGGATAACAGTTATTTTATTGCACTGATCATGGTTAATTTTGTTTATGTCCTGCAATATGCTATTGATATAAAATAATAAATTAAAGTTAATTTGGTTAATACAGTTCATAATATTTCATTTATATTCACAAACAAACCAAGTACGAGTACCTAAAACATTACCTACTTGATTTGCTATTTTGGTAAGTGTTTGGTCTTGTATTCCAGAAATGTGCATAATTTTACACATAATTATTTTTATTATTTCAATAACTGTCTACGGTACCTACTTACATCACTATCTACGGTACCTACTTACTTTTGACTTAAATAAATTGAAATCATGCGTCACTAAAGATGATATGATAGCCTCTTGTAATTAAATGATATCTAAGCTTCGATGATGTTATTATTATGATTCTATCTAAAATTGGTTTTCCCAATCAAGTTATGTGTATATCACGATTTAATGTATCACACTACCCATTCATCCCTGTTCTACATAAAAACCTATCGACAGTTGCAATCGATACAGCGATATGACGCCACTGATTTATATGACATCATATTTTATGCGATACTGCATCGTGCACAATGGACTCGTGAGTTCGGGTTATCTTTATAAATCCCGGGTCAGATCGGTGACTAAATTGACGATTGAATCATGCGATTTAACCTCCCAATTAGAGGCTTCTAATTATGCGTGATGATAATCGGGATACGATTTTAATTGCTACGGGACATGTCTAATTATCGTTTGTCACCAGGACATATCAATTGGGATTCTAGATTTGGCATTGAATATTAATGCGATGGAAGCTGTTTATCATTAATGTAATTTGTATAATTATAGTAACGGTTCGTTTGTTATTTCCATATCATTATTTGACGCGACATTTTTTTTGACGACCACTTTGGTGTAATGGTCAAAAAGTTGACTATCAACCAAAAGGTCGCGGATTCGATCCCCACACTGTACAAACATTTGTGTGCGTTAACATGTCTGATTGTACTGGTCTGGGTGTTATATGTGTTTATTTAAGTTTGTTTGTTATACCAATGTTAATTCTGATATCTGTAACACAAGTGCTTAATCTACTTATCATGGAATCAGAACAATGTATGTGATGTTGTTGTAGATTTATTTATAATTTTAGTCAGAAACAAATCCAACATGAATTCAAAATTATACAAGAGCATAAAATTCGTAACACAGGTCACAGGTAACGCAGCATTATACGACACTTTCATTTTTTTATGTCTTTTCTGTGTGTTAACTGTACCACATTAAAAGAAATAGCTTCATACCACAATCGAGTTACAATTTGAGGGCTCTGCCCTTCGTTGAAAGGACTGCCGACAGACGAATATTCAGCGTGCTTCTGCTACAACAAAGGAATATGTAACCATGTTACATAGTATGTTACTGCATGCAGGTTGTGTAATATACAGTCAGAGGCCACAGGCCAGGCAAAATGTGTAGACAAAGAGGCCTTCCTTAGGCTTCAGGAATTCAGGCAATTTATCTTGGAAATGTGCTCGTTAGTCCTAAATTCTGGCGTGGAGGCATGCTGCAATCATGTTCAGTAATCTATATAAGGAAAACTTTTTTTGTTCTATTCATGAGGGCTTTACTTAATGAACATTGAATTAAATAAAAACTAACAATGTTGCATCATTCCTTGAGGTCAAAGTCCAGAAATGGGTCAGTAAAATAAAAATAAATAAACCTTTGAACCCCGCACTGATGTAAAATGGGAAAACCTAATTGACTCTCAAGAATGATTACATGACTACTAAGGCTGATTGGATTGAACATTGGAAGTCGTTAACTTTGAATACAGTACATTGACTCTGTCGAGAACTATCGATGACTTTTACTTATCAAGCGCGACCCATGTAAAATTACAAATAGAGTTTCTTGTAAACAATAACACTTCGAAATTCAAAAGTCAACACACGGCGACATTATTTCCTGAGTACTGTAGTCCAGCCACAGAATACTAAATAGTATTTGGCGCTGACCGGTGCACCTGATTCCTGAAAATACGAAGTCTCATGAATACGTACGTGCTGTAAAGTTTAGTACCAAAATATACATTTATATGACGAAGCCTTTTGATATTGGTAGAAGATACCAAATAGGAAAATAGGTCACATCAGTTAGGTACAAGAAAAGTCTCCTGAAAATGCTCATTTAAAACATACTTACCGTTCCGTTCGAAAACAAAAATATTTTTCAACATCAGGCGAATATGAATAAGAAGACCAGAAAACACAGAGGTTTTAATTTTATAATTTGGGATTGTGTCATGTTTTCACGAGATACCTATTTCAATCGACCGAATCGTATTTAATTGTCGAACAAACAAATTTTAACGAGTAATTTATTAAGCAAAAAGTAAAACACACTTCAGGCGAGACGATGATGTAACTTTGCTTAAAATAATAATCTCTGGTTAAACTGAACAGATACCTATTTCTAACCCTGGGAACCTAAACAATTTGGCTGAAAATGGATTGTATACAATTTAGCAATGTCTGTAATATGTGTCAGGGTCTGATTTAGTTTTATAATAAACTAACTTTGATATTAACCACACAAGATAACTTCATAAGTTCATATTCAAGGTATTGCATATTTAAAAAAATAACGAGCAGGAATGTTTATTGTTGAAAAATGTTTTACTGTGTGAACGCGTTACTAAATCTCACTCATAATACTTCCTTCTCCCCTCGAATTCCAAAACAATTACTATTTTGAATGTCTTTTTAAATAACTGTTATTCAGAAATGCCATCACTTCAGTAACTATTTGTACTTAAATACTCGTATAACAACGTAAAAGTTCTCAGTTTGGAGTGAGAAGTATAAAATTTACTTTAAATGAGATACTAATACAGAAATAACTATTGTGATTTCAATATTATGGGTGTCGATTTAAATGAACTTATTCATTATTATCATTAAAGAAACATTTGATCTGATTTTATATGGTACTCAATCCCTATTTAAGGCACGCAGTAGATTTAGTTAAACATCGAACCAAAATAAATCATCTTAATTAACGGAAATGATATTACACCTCTGCAAAGCTTGTTTTATGTTTACTTTAATAAATAAATATCGCATCACGTACGTGGGACACTCGGAAAGTTTTGCGAAAATAAAAATAATTGGGTTTTTTTTTCTTATTAAATCCTTTTAAAGTACCCTCCCTCAGCCTCAATACAAAGTTTCATGCATTTTCGAAAGACTTTTTACAGGCCGCTGCAGACACTTCAATTACACTCTGCTCAAACACTGATAGCGCATTTTCCGGCGACTAAAAATTGTATTACTGATCCAATCTGCATTATGTGCTGAATATCTTGATACGTTACTCGCCTATTGTCTTGCACGAAATTTTTCACTGCTAGCACGTTTTCTTCTGTAACAGTCGTCAATGGGCGACCACTTCTTTACCATCCCCCAAAGTTAAACTACCACGCTTGAATTCGTTATACCAAATATAAACATTTGCTTTAGAAGTGCCCATCATCACTAAATGCGATTTTAAGTCTATTGTTCTATTTTTTACCATTCTTCCGGTTTCAGGCGACTTATAAAATCATACAAAGTCATAGCGCGAAAGTGTTCCCAAATGCAATTTTAAGTCAGTTAGTTTGAAATGGCTCTAAAAAAAGTGGAAGGAAGGTTTAAAATTGGAATCATCCTTATTTACTAAAAAAGGATCATATTTTCAAAAAAGATTATTATAACCAGCCAGTCTGTCAAACAGAAGAACTTTTTCTCGCAAAACTTTTTAAGTTTCCTAGTATTTTTACCTGTGTACACGATTATTCGATTATTTAGCGTCGATGAAGGCTTAATAATGCATGATCACGCTTAAATTTTAATTAAAGTCTCTATTTTTAAACAGATTGAAGTAG
This sequence comes from Pyrausta despicata, assembly GCA_963921415.1. Lineage (NCBI taxonomy): Eukaryota > Metazoa > Arthropoda > Insecta > Lepidoptera > Crambidae > Pyrausta > Pyrausta despicata. Next base: position 11,230,773 of record OY992855.1, on the reverse strand, counting down.
AGCTAATTTGCAGTCAATTATGTCCAAAACTTGTTATTGAGATATGATCTAAAAAAATAGTTAGGAAATCCATGCTATTATCCTGAAACCACTAGAAAAAATAGGGCATTAAAGTTTCGAGCCTTATTATCGTAACAAGCAGCCGCCCATGACTTCGTCCGCGTGGACTTAAGTTTTTTGCCACAGAGTTTCATACAAATTTGCAACCCCTATTTTAGTATAAGTAGGAGTAGACAAATATAATCAGAAAGCTTAGAACTGCTAAGCTATAGGGAGTTAAACGTGTTATTGTGTGTCAACCATAAAAATTTGACATATTATGCTGTCGTGGGTTTTTTTTATAATCTTAAGAAGAACATTTGCATTTCATACATGATTTCTGTGTAGTTTTAACCATTAAGGTTGAACACGTGACGAAAGCTTAAAAAATGGAGTAACTTTTCCCATTTCCCAACATTTCCCTTCATAGCTCGGCTCCTATTGATATAAGCTCAGGAGTCTAAAAAATAATTGTACCAAGTTTTGTTAGAATCAATCGAGTAGTTTATGTATTCTATAACAGTTATACACACAGACAGTCAGACCAAAAATTAACTGATTACGTTTTTGGCACCAGTAGCAATCCCTAATATGAAATATATTTCATGTACCTTTCTACAGATTTATTATAAGTAAAGATTTTCAAATTATAGTACGGCATTGTTGTATAAATTGCCTTCTATTATTATGGAGATTGCATCGCGATAATGGGATCGGCTTATGATTGCTGTATTGCGGACCCGAATCATTTTGCGAACTCGCGTTATACAAATGAATAATGAAGATGTACGTACTATTTTAATGAGATAAAAGTACGCCCCTTCACATAAAAATAATAGTTTAAAAAACTAAAAAAACGCCCACGCTTTTTACTCTACTGTAATATAAATTCCGTGTACTCAGAAATTATTTCCTCTTTTTTAGTTAGCAATAAAAGCGCGTTTTTTTAGTTTTTTAAACTATTATTTATTTTTATTTTTTTAGTTAATAAGGATAATAGAAAACTTTTATCAAATTATTGCATTGTCATCGGTACTTAATACGTGTGCAAAGAAAATGGGGTAGGTAGTTGTTATGTTTTCATCTTGTTTTTAACTTCTACTAGCTTCCAGCCAGTGGCTTCGCCCTCGTGAAATTCCCTAATATACAAAGCATATTATTAACTATAAATGTTCCTCTTGAATCACTCTATCTATTAAAAAAATATCGTTAACTAGTTTTTAAAGATTTAATCATACATACACACACACTAGGGGACAGACGCGGGATGCGACTTTGCTTTATACACACTTTGCTTTTACACCACTACATAGTGTAGTGTTGTCACTGAAATGCAATGGGGTGAGCACAAACATTATCGTAACGTATTCGTGTCGTCCAACGTCAGAAACTGACAGCTTCCCCATACGAATTTACAAGTAAACGATAGGTAAACGCTACGAATACGTTACCTTAGTTGTTATCTACCTACCAATACGTTACCTTAGTTGTTACCTAGCTACGAATACGTTACCCTAACGTGTACAGGGGAGCGTGCAGCGTTACCTGTGTCACATGTGGTACGAGTTTTATACTCTTGTACGTTTTTGGATTCATGTGGGATTTGACACTGACTGAACCCTAAAGTTGAGTAGCAAAGGCAAATGACAAGCGGATTAGATTAAACGCGTTTGTGTCAATCGACGAATACAATTGTAATCCATTAGCCAATTATTGTTTTCATGTTGACATAATCCTCGTTTCATGGCAGCTTTGATATTACCTGTGCCTTTGAGAAATAAGAAAAGAGGATTTGCTTTCTCGCATGTAAAATAAGGTTTTTTTTTCAATAAGAAAGATACAACCAGTAATTATAAATAAAATAAAATAAATGACCAGGAACAAAATTTAAAGCAAAATAATCATCTTTTTCAGCTCTAAAAATTGCCAGCTTTAACCGCAGTGTGTTTTAAAACGCTATAATTCCTGGCTGTGACATTTTCAACCACCATAAATTTTATTTAACTCAACCGGCTAATGAGGTAAAACACAAATGAGGAATGAAACTGACATGCAGGTGCGAAATAACAAACATAGGTTATGTACTTTGCTACGTGATCTATGTCAAGTGAGAGCCACCGCGTCCATTTTAAATGACACTTTAAAGGTATTATTTCTTTATTGCGGAACACTTTATAAGCAAAGGGAGTTTACATTTACAACAAAAAAATAGCTAGCAAAGCTGGGCCCCAGGAAAAGATAATTTGCAGTGCTTCTGGACTGCACAATAAAATATTTAATCGCTCCAAACTACTTATTCGAGATTTGGCTGGTTACTTGCCTAATTTAATTCCTTAGTTGTTAACTTAGTAGTTACCTACCTTCTCATGTTCCAGTGATTCACTAACAGCTTGTGTCTAAATTATTTTGATAGCAAGATTCCTCCATAACAATTTCAAAGAGCAGGCAACTTGTAAATTTGTGTAGTTATGAATTGTTTCGTGATGAAAACTTGTTGTCGTCAACTTTGTTGTGGGACAAGAAAACGGTTCGTATAATTGTAGCAACTTAATTTTACGTAAAATATAACGAAATTTGTGCATCACTGAAATGATACACTATTATTATGATTATTTCGCGATTGACGACCACTTTGGTGTAATGGTCAAGAAGTTGACTATTAACCAAGAGGTCGCGGGTTCGATCCCCGCACTGTACAAACTTTTGTGTGCATGACATGTCTGTTTGTATTTATTTATGTTTATTTGTAATACCATTGTTAATTCTGATATCTGCAACACAAGTGCTTAAGCTACCACGGAGTCAGATCAATTTATGTGATGTTGTTGTTGTTTTATAAATCACGAAATAATTCGTAAAAAAAGTAAAAAAAATATTTCAATGACTACTGTTCGTGTAAACCGAAGAATTAAAGTGCATTACTAGTACATATAGTACGAGAGCCCACGACCAAAACCATGTCTCATAGCAATACGGCAAAAACCCTATAAAATCGTTAGATTGTATGATTCAGAACCCGACTAGGTGTGTAGTAACGGTCGAAAGTGTAGCAACTGCGTGGGAGGCCATTTCTGCTGTGTCAAAAAAAAAAGACAGTCGGTATTATAGCAATACGTCTGATAGTGAAAATGTACATAGATTTTATAATTGTATTACGAAAAAGTTTGTTTTCAGACATTTTGCGCGTAGCATATAGCCTGAGCGCATTTTTGAAAATGTCAACAAATTTAGCCGACCTGTATCATAGCAATACGGATAATTTTTTTTTTTCAACTTTTCGTATTGCTGCCATGATTACCAATAACCTGTTTTCAGACACTTTAAGTGTAGCATATACTCCCAAAAACGAAAATAACGTTTCGGAGTCGCCTGGCCGACGCCTCTGTTAAATGTTTTTTTAAATTTACAGCCTTCATAGATATTCAAGAATCTCCCTTGTCTATTATATGTACTTTGACAGATGACAGATGTCATTACTTATTTCTTTTGTAAAAGTTACTCAAGTGTGCTTTAAATAAAACCAAAACTATCAAATCAATCAGTATTTAATTTCAACAGCCTCAGCGCTTGTTACGCTCATGCCCCTTTCCTTCCCTTCATCCCAGTTTCCTTTTGTGCGATTTATTTCAGTCCTTCAACTTCAATGTTAAGGTTTCGGGTAAATTCTTTGTTAATTATCATCTAATAAATTCAGGGTCGCAACGTATTCATTGGTTTGTAACAGAAAATTCAAGATGCCTCAACACGATTTTTAAATGATATCTGAGTATCGAAAAGTTGTCTGATAGAGAAGGTGCTACACTTAATTTGTCTGATATAAATTTTTTGCACATGTGGACAACTTATTTTATCATGTCCAACAATTTTCAGACATATTGCTATGATACCGATCGGTAAAATTTGTTAACATTTTCAAAACGGTCTCAAAATTTAATGCGTTCACATTTCCGTCTGAAAATTGTTTTGTTCGCATCAAATAACCAAAATTTACTAATAAAAAAGATTTTCAGACGTATTGCTATGAGACATTTTTTTTGTCTCATTTTTAATTTTTTTAAGTGATTTTACAGGTTTGCGCTACACCACTAACGTCTGAAAAATATGTTTTCGGTATCTCAGAACTATCATACAACTACAGTCTGCAAATCAGACATATTGCTATGATGCAGTTCGGTAAAATTCTTTGCCAATTTTGAAAATTCGGTCAGATCAAACGCTACGCGGAAAATGTCTGATATTGGTATTTTCGAGTTCAGGATAATCGTATCTATCGATTTGATGCAGTTTTGGCCGTATTGCTATGAGACAAAAATTTTGGTCGTGGGCTCTCGTACTAATACTTTTGTGCGTAAATATAGTGAAATCAACTTTTTACTTATGAAGAGTCAAAGTAACCTCACAGTTGAGGTGAAGTCTGGGAACTGATGAGATGGAGCCCCTGGGCTAAAGTAATAACATAGTTTGTTTATCAAGTTAAATTTTTGTAAAAAAAAAACAAGATGTAAACTATCGGAACAACTGTCGTAAAAGTCCGTCAGAGGCCGCATACTTACATTGTGGATTAAATCAAATCAAATCAAATTATTTGATATAACTTCATCAAGTCTTAATAATTTGATGACGTCACTAAAACGGTATTTCATGCGAATACATAGAAACGTTCCGTTTTCATCTTCATCAATCAATCAGCTCAGCACTTAAACTATTTGCGGAGTGCGTGTGGAGCCGGATTCACAAATGGATATTCCTTTAATGTGACTAGGCATACTCGCACATATAATATGTATGGATTTCCATACTTATGTATTGCGTGTACCTCAATAAAATATGCATGCATGTAATCAAGGAACGAATTGATTTTAAGATTCAGGTGGAGGTGCTTAAAAATACGCCCTTTTTTTCAAACTTATACCTATCATTACAGGATAACACCCAATGCGATAGTATAACTAAATGAAAATCTATGTGTAGCAAATAATATACAATGCCGCTCGTGTGAACTCACTCAGAGAACAAGTGAAAAGGTCTACGTCGCTCGGTAGTGTTTTGTGTATTATGCTTTCTGATCGACAATTTTCAGTAAGGAATACATGCCACTAACAATGTGTCAGTGTTTTTAGTCTCTTTTTTACGGGTCACATTTAAATTGGATTTCGTAAAAATAAATGTATATTATAAATTTCATTTAATTTTAATCTGATGTATTTGGTATTTGTATAAATTGTATTTGTGATTATTGCTCTATGGACTTTGTTTGAAAAAAAAAGTATTTTATTTTTATTTATTTTTAAAATATCTCAAACCATATTTTAGTTTTTATCCCCCAAAAAGGAGGGCTTTTTTATAAGTTTCTTTTTCTGTCGCATCAAAGCTCCCGAATTGATGGACCGGTTTCAGTGCTGTTTTTTTATTTGAAAGATAATTTAATCAAAGTGGTCCTTAGCCTATGGCTAGTCAAAATCCGTCCAGCCACTGTAGCTCACCAGCTTTTTTGCAGGCTCATTCGGGGGTTTGTACTTATAGGTTCCAACTTCTGATACAATTTGTAGCTGGTCTACAAAACATTTCAAACCACATTTACCCTTCTTCATTTACTTTACTTTATATCAACAATTTCACGAGTAATGTCACTTTACAAAAGCGCAGTGAGAACACACCCCAACTGAGTTAAATGGGAACAGTAAATTGATTTAGGCATCGGGAAACTACTTCTCTCTTACTTTTGTATTGAATTGATACTGAAGCTTTGGACTTGACAAATAGAATTTTCTTAGCTTTGAAAGTTTTAATCTGAGATTTATATTAAATGCGATCTGAATGAAATTTTCATATTTTTGTTTTGAATCATATTGAGAGAAAGTTTTGCAACTATAAAATTCTATGATTCTTATGAAAACTGCAAAGTGTTCGCTGTGGCGTGGTTGATAAATAAAATGTTAGAATGTTTTGTACGCGTATTACTTTTTTTTTATAATTCATCATCATATCATCCTTTCGTCGCCTACTGCTGAGCATAGGCCAGGCCGCTCCCAAGGATTTCCATCGCAAACGTTCCAGCGCTTCCCGCATCCAGGGCTTCCCGCTAGTGTCACCAGATTGCCGGTCCACCTTGTACAGGGCCTGCCCACGGAGCGTCGATAGCCCACGAACTTAAGAATAGCTATTGAGTTTTATCCATACCTAGGTATATGTAGTGACAAAGTTTCTGCCTTACATCCGAGAGATCCTGGATTCATATCTCAGATCGAGCCAAAATTGTTTCTGAGATTTTCTGTCATGAATTTCTCAAAAACAGCTCGGAGTCGGGAAGTTGGCGGTGTTACACACACATGCCTCGGAAAGCACGTTAAGCCGTTGGTCCTGCGCCTGATGTCTCTCCGGTCATGTCGGATTGCCGTCTCACCGAAATTTGAGAGTAATGGAACAGTGAGTGCACCTGTGTATTGCACTCACACTTGTGCACTATAATATCTGCTGTGTAGTTGGCTGAGGTCTGTTGAGATTGGGCGCGGTGGTCGAAATCGGCTAGGAGGACTATTATTATATAGTCTTATGACTATTATATTCGTTTGCTATAGTTGACGAGTAAAGCGACCTTGAACTTCTGTTGACTTGACCAAAAACAGTCCACATACCAATGACTTCATTATTTGCCCACCCACGTCAGAAAAACTTGGCAGGCAACTACGAATATAAATAACATACATTTCATGTTTGTAAACGAGCAGTTTGGCTATGAAAAATAAGCATAGGTTAAGGTAAATTGAAATTTGTACTCTCCTTCATCATCCATCATTAAACTATCATTCAGTCATCAATAACGAAATCATTTTTATTTCACAAGCGCAATGTACTGTCGCAGTCAGAAAATCTTTACCAATTTTACAGTTAGATTCTATATCATACATTTTTTATTTATTTAAGCTTTATTGCACAACAAAACTTTGTACAAAAGGTGGACTTAACGCCGTAGGGCATTCTCTACCAGTCATACCTTTGGGCTAAGCAGAAATTATTAGTGGGCAGTGCGACAAAATAAATAACACATAAATAAGTAACAATACATGAGATAAAATATACATACAACTTACATACATACAAAATACTTTTTACTAAAGCGCACAATGCTAAATCAAGGTACTTGATACCTTTCAGGATATTTTTAGATATGACTCATCGAATTTTGTACACGTTTTGATTAACAACCTTATTTCTTTATTGTAGAAATGACGGTTATGTAGACAGTGTCAGTCAAACTCCTACAGCAAAGATGCATTGTCCTTAGAAAAAATATGATAATCTCATTATATCAGCCTGTTGCAGTCCACTGCTGGACATAGGCGTCCCCCAAGGAGCGCCACAGCGCACGATCTCCCGTCCTTTGCATCCGGTCATGATAGTCTATGATCAATCAAATTAATATTAAAAAGACATTTTTATTAATTCTTGTGAGTTATATATATGCAAGCTATTGTGATCCTCATGGTGGTAAACTCTAATGATGACTGTACTTTGCTTTTGCATTATGTTACATTATCGAAGTACACGTGAGCTTAACCGCAGCTTATTAGCTTATTTGTGATAAAGTCTGAATAAAGGTTAGAATCGTAACTTTATGAATATCAATCGACGAGAAGATGATCCGTTATTGACATAAACTTTTTAATATTCAGATTACATAGCTAATTTATTTTTTTGCAGCTTTTCAAATCAAAACTTGTTTAATTTATCACATGGAAACTGGAACACTTAGTGAGAATAAAAATGGATAAAATCAAACCTAACGCTGACATGAGTAAACGGAACAAGTAAATTCCGAAGACTAGACCTAGAAGGTTAGCCAGCCCTACCTATCTTGCATCTTCTTCTTATCATGTCGACCTGGCCAATAATATATTTTTGAGGACCAGACGTACACGTTCAGGTGCTGGGACGGGCAGGGCAGGACATCAAATGTGCCATCATCTGCGGAGAAACACCGCACAGGCATGTGCTTTTCGAGCGGTAGCCACCTTTGCATGTTCTCCTTACTTCGGCCCACTTGGATCCGTAGTCTGTTTAAGAACTTCCAAGTTGCCCGAAGTCATGATCAAGTTCAAGAAGTCGTTCCGCCAGCTTAATGTACAATTCTCTAAGGTGTTTATCCTTCCAAATTTCTAAATTGCCCACAATATTGCCTTTTTTTCGAATTTCCGAGACAGTAGAAATAATATTGAAATAAGATTACCATTTGCATCGACAATGCTAGTAAGTATTCATCGATATTTTATGTTGAAAGGTCTAGCAGCAAAATGATACCACGAACGAAACCAGTTGTAGAATGGATCTAATCAATATGGAACAAGCTTGATAGGTACTTGTTTTTGCATTTCTGGTATGAGTTAAGATCTTGATAACTATAAAGAAACCACTTTTACCATGGAAAAGGAAGGGAAGCATTATAAAATTTACGGTACACAGCACTCATCTCTCCTCTTTAAACTAATCATCTAACTTGAAGATGCTGAAAGATTAAAACTATCTTTGAAACTCAGGATTACCCTTAATAGTTTCGAAATTACTTAGCTCAGTTACCAACTTTTAGGGGCAAGTAGTCGCGTAACTTTTAATCACCAATGAAGTCATTGAGGCAAGACGCTGTTGTTAGTCGCAAAGATATTCGATGAAAGTATACCTACTTACACTAGGTTCTGATTAGGTAGTATCATTTTCATTTGTAACCCCTGACGAAAAAGAGGGGTGTTATAACTGTGACCCCTATGTTTGTTTGTGCCTGTAAGTGTTGTTGTGTGTGGCTGTGTCTGTGGCTGGTGCTTGTGGCGCAGTGGTGGCAGCGCTTTAGTAATGATACCAAAAGTTAAGCAGCCTACGGCGCGGTCATGGGTGGGTGCCCATTCTGACCATAAAAGTGACGTCTATTTACAAGCATCTCCGTGCTTCGTAAGGCACGTTAAGCTGTTGGTCCCGGTTAATATTGATAGAAATTAGTCGTTAAGTCTGGTCGGAAGCCCTCGGGCGGCTTAATAACATCTGACAATAAGGTTGGTCACTTACCTTTCACACATCTCCAACAATCCGCATTGAGCCCGCGTGGTGGAGTATAACTCGCACCACCTCATAGTTGAGGTGAGACCTGTGCCCAGCAGAGGGACGTATATAGGCTGATTATGATGATGATGATGTGTCTGTGGCAGGGTTCAATTTCAAAGCGGTTATTTTAATACGAAAGATAATTTAATCACGGTGGTTTTTAGTTATGGCTGGTCAAAATTCCTCCAGCCGTTGAAGCTCATCGGTTTTGTACTGAAAAATTATTTTTTTTGCTACATAATTTTCTAAAATTTTGTTTATATTTTATGACAATGCACAACATGAATGAGTGTCAAAGCTTGTTCGGAAAAAAATATGTTTGTTACTTGTTGTGAGCTACGCGGAGGTGCAACAGGAGTGAAAACAACAACCTGAAATACAGAAAATCACGGTTTGGATATATTTTATGATAGATTAAACATCATTGCGATATGCGGTGTCACTCGTGGATTGCTTTGAGTGAACTAACAAAAGACCTACAAACAAAAGACTCATTACATGACACGTTCTAATATTTGGATTTTACTCGAAAGACAGTGGCCAGGACTCGGTGGACACAAAAAGGTACGTATCGTCGCTTACACTAGTTTAGTGTAATTTCCCTAATATTTAGTGGAAATAATCTTGCTACTGTGTGACAAAGCCTATACCTATACACCTTGAAATAGCAAAGCTTAACGCCCTTTTGCGCTTGCGTATTCCACGAAATTATATCTAAAGCTCAAGATATTGGAATTCAAATTATAATAACAAATTGACTGTACTCCTAGGATCCTAAATGCTACTCCGGCAGCACCTTGAATATCACTACTGATGATGATTGTATGCTAATAACGGAATCTTAAGTATGAAACTAAAGTGCATTACAACACATTAGATTAATTAACGTAGCTGTGCAGTGGCATTTATTAATTGACATTGATATAGTATCATTACATGGTGTGTTTGATTTTATCTTTGATCTGCTTATACAGGGTGAAGTTTTAGTGGTTGTTTTCTCGCAGTATAATGATTATATCTGAGTAGAGATATAGATGCGTGATGTTTTTTTTTTTTGTAAAATAAAAAATAATATGGACCGTGTCGATGTTCCACTGTTACGAACCAAGCGCTTCTCATCTATATTCCTGATGCGCACTGCAAAAGAGTGGAACTCACTACCTGCGTCAGTGTTTCCCTGCAATTACAACCTAGGAATCTTCAAAGCTAGAGTGAACAGGCATCTTCTAGGTGAGCTCGCTCCATCGTAGACTCAGTCTTTGCCTCGTTGGGCTTACTCTTGGATCAAGAGCAAACCAAAGGAATAACCAAAAAAATACCTGTTTAAAAAACTTTTATGATACAATAGTACTACCACAGTATAACGATATTCGTTTTTTGTGGTACTTCTTTCTAAATGTTAATCATTACGCAGTGGGAAAATAACCACTACTAAATTTAACCTTGTAATTTACTAATCAAGTGTAGTCGTCCAAATGCATTTTAAAAAGGCACGAAGGAAATGTCATGGGTGCAATTTCAAAACTTCAATCAAAACTTGAATGAAGTCACTCCAATTGACTTATTTAAATTGGCCAATGAAAGTTGATTTCAATTAGCATAAACGAGTATGCTACGATGCCCATTTCAGAATTGAAAAGTTCACTGGCAATCATAGCAAGTTCCTGCTAATGATTGAGTAGTCATATTTCTTCATGTTCATGTCTTTTCCATCCTAATGGGTTACAAACACACACACACGCACAAACACTTCATTTAATTAGCAATCATAAAAATATATATGCTTTAGTTTTAGATTTTAATGTACAAGTAGTTATGGTAGAGCGATGTCACCTGTCACATGCATTTGCTTAAAAGGTGACTTCAATTACAAGTTTTGTAAAATGTTTTCTGTTTCTGAAATAAATTATTATTATTATTAGTAATTCAACTATAGTAAATAGATATCAAATCGTTTTAAGAAAAGGCAACGGTAATAACTGTAAGCAAGAGATTAAGGTTCAAAAATTATTTCAAATTTTAGGTGGAATTTGAAGTAGTAAGTAACCTCAGCTCGATGAAATACAGCCTAAAGTAGTTTAACTTTTGTAGCGTATGACCAACTAAGCGCCAGCACACATATGCGGCTTACTGTCGGCAAGACCCGCTGCTAACCGCGTGTCAACCAACCAATCACTGCGTCCAAATTCGCTGTCGCTGACCGTAGCGAGTCGAAGCGACAGATAATACCTATGCCGCATTAATTGTTGCTCTTTGATGGAATCTGGCGTTACATTGTGGAAATCCATGACTACAGCTGCTGAAAGAGAGAATTATTTTGCTTTAAATTTCTACTAAACGGCGTTAGCGCAGGAACCTAAGTACATACGAGAGTCGCTCGTGGTACGTCGTAGAGACAACATCTCCTGAGAATGCCACCTGTTTCCAGGTGCATTTTCTGTGTCACGTTGTGAGTTTTATTTTAAGTCCTGCGACTTTCAGCTCTAGGTTTAGGTTTAGGTTTAAAGATATTTATTTCTCATAAGAATTACAAAGAAATTCACTTACTGAGAAAATAGTTTACAAAAATTACATACAATCAAAACAGATGAGCGTGCAATATTATAAAACTAGAGGGTAAACAGGTATTTTTTTTTTTGTTAGACGAGCGGACCGTTGACTATTTAATGTAATTTTAAAGCAGTACGGTTGAATGTATTTGGGTTCCTGGCGTCGTTTAGTGTAAATTAAAAGCTAAATAATTGGCTCTTCTTTCAGCTTTTGTTGCTATTTACTGGCTTATGTCAAAGAGGTCTAAGGTTCGAATCCCAGGTCAAGACAAAAATGTTTCTGAGATTATCTTGCATGAATTTGTCAGGAACAGCTTGGAGTTGGAACTTTGAGAGTAAACTAACGGAGAATGTACCGAGTGTAGTGTATTGCGTTTACACTTGTGCACTTGTATAATATATCTTTCATAGTTGGCTGCTCGCTGTTGAGATTTGCCTCCATGGACAAAATCTGGTAGGATACTATTAATACTCGTATGCTTAGATCAAATCAAACGGAGAAGATACAGTAACTTAAAAATGGACCGCTCACGCACACGCACGAACCTACATGTAAACAACTCGCAGTACCCACAACGACTAGAAGCGGACTAGGTCCATTGGACTCGGTTTAGTGGGACCAAGCGCGACTAGCTAATACCGTATCTGCTTCTTTTTGGTTTGATCAAAGCTCGTGTGCCGCATGCACATATGCGGCACACATACTGGCTCTAGTATTCATGATCCACGATGGTATTTCATCATTGAGCATCCCGTTTGCAATTACGTGTTTGTAATGTCGTCATCAGCGGAACAGACAGGCGCGTGTCCCTGCATTAATGCGTGATTGATTGTGATCGACGTTCTCCTTGCTCAGATATATCGCTATGGCTTATACACAAAATGCTACGTAAGCAACCGTGAGATTATTATAATCTAAAACGTTTTGTGTTGAACTCACGCTAAAATTTTATTCTGTCTAACATATAACAAAGAACTCAAGTTATGGCTATAAAACTTTAGGCCTTTAGCACACTTATTCAATACTAAGGTTAGCTATTGCATAAAGCGGCCTAACAACTTTGCCTTTTGAACTTAAATAATAAGCAATGAGAAGTACTTACTGCATATTATTAAGAGGTACTTTTTCCTTTTTTCATCGAAGTATTTAAGGGTGCCCATCCGATTTTTTTATCAGAACTTAGATAAATTATATAATATTTACGTATTTGCAAAAATACGCTACCATTCAAATGATAAATCGTTTCTCTAACCTAGCCCGAAGGGTCTACTTGCTCAAAATATCGTAACGCTTAAGTACCCCAAAAAGGCTCACTTTCTGATTTCATAAAAGGCGCCAATAGTCACCTGTAGAATGTCCGGCCCAAACTGCCCATATATTCATTCCTCGTTACCGTCCTGTCGTAAGGGTCGATTTAGACAAAGGTCCTAGAATTACTCACCGTCCAAAAGTAACATACAAACGTACAAACGTTTGTAACAAATTCACTGGCGCACTAACACGCATGTTCGTTCGAAAGGTACGTCAATAGAAGAGTGACCGGCATTCAGATGAGAAGGAAAGGGTAGCCTATCCGTATTTTAACATGCCAAAAGACACTATCAGGTAAGAGGAGGACACAAAAACTTACTCAGTAGTAAGGAAAATGGTATGTTACCTACATGTTTTGGAAGTGACCGTATTTGGGTAGATAGATACAGTGTTAGGTGGAATCGTAATCTGGAACACATTTTTAGAGGCTGAGATGCTGAATTATATCTAAATACAAGTTTTTGCATCGTCACTTAAGTTCACCTGGGAGGTGGTATACTTGTGCAGTAGAAAAAATCACATTTGTAAAAAGTTCAATCGATGATCACTCGAACGCAACGTGTGGAGCTGATCTTGTGCCTGCCATGAAATGCACTTGTTAACAGTATTTTCAAGTTAGTGATTGAATACAATCATTTGAATACCCAGTTTTAGCTGGCTACATACGAATAACTGTACGGAAAAAGTACTAATACATGAGAATCGTATACCTGTTCAGATATAATTGTGGCCAGATTAATAAAAGGTGCACTCCCACCCTCACGTCGACGTGTGACACTTAAATATCGCCCCACTTCGCTAATGGCCTTTAAGGCAACTCGTTAGCTGTAAACTAACCCGCCTTTAGAATTTTTTACTCGGGGAAACGGAATCCCAAACGTAGGTTTGGTCGTAATGAAGAGAAAATAGTCTGTATGGGATTTCAGTAAGGCTCAAGCGGGCAATTTTATGTTGACAAAAAGCATGAAAACTAAAGCTGCTGCTGCATTCACCAGAAATCCTTACTAAATTAGTTTCGTTGTAAACTTTGATAGTATATAGAAAAAAAACCGGCCAAGTGCGAGTCGGACTCGCGCACCGAGGGTTCCGTACAAACCTGTAAGGTTTACAAAGTTCGTTCATTACGACAATCGAGTCATAACTATGGTATTTTTATTGCAAAATGAAATTCATAACATTACAATGGGGAAAGATGGAGGAGCATAAATTTAAGACAAAGATCTCTTTATCGTTTATAATAATGTCATTGAATTTAATTATAAGTATAACACTTTAAGCAGTTAGGACGCATTTAGATTATACAGCTACATTCACCAAAACATCGGGATTGAATGACGATGAGTGAGGTCGTCTTTGCCGTTTGAAAAATGTTGCCCTCCCCATACATAGTATAATAACTCGCGGTCATTGCTGTAACTACAATTATGTTTACAATCACAATTTTTTTGGTGGTATAAATACTTAAAATTTTAAACTTTTCGGAATTTTTCTGTTACCTGTGCTGTAAGCTATTGCTTCTTACCAAATTTCGAGATTCTATGTCAACGGGAAGTGGTCTTTAGGTTTTAATTCCCTTGCGTGTAGTTGCGAGTTTCAAAATATGCGGTATCAATGGTTGTACTTTTGCGGTTTGCGTTTTTGCGTTGACTTAGAATTTTTTTTTTCACGGGTTAAAGGCAATTAGATCTAAGTATTTGATATGAATTTCAACTTGATAGCTCTACGCGTTCATGAGGAAAAAAGTAATAAGTTTATATTTATTTAAAAATATATATTTTGTAATGTAACTAAACATTTAAGGTTTTCGGAATTTTTCCTTTATGTGTGCTATAAAACGTTGCTTCATGCCAAATTTCAAGATTCTAGGTCGACTGGAAGTACCCTTTAGGTTTTGATTCCCTTGAGAGTACTTGCGAGTTTCAAAATATGCAGCTTAAATTGCTGTTTCTTTTAATTGCGTTGACATAGAAGTTTGATTTTGTTACAGCTTAAAGGTATTATAGACCTGAGTATTTGGTATGAATTTCAATTTAATACCTCTACGCGTTTATGAGGAAATGGGTAGTAAGTTTAAAATTATTAAAAAAATATATATTATGTGATGTAACTAAAAATTTATGGTTTTCGTAATTTTTCCTTTATCTATGCTATAAGACGTTGCTTCGTACCAAATTTCAAGATTCTGAGTTCACGGGAAGCACCCTGTAGGTTTTGATTCCCTTGCAAGTGTCGAAAATTTGCGGCATAAACGGCTGTGTCTTTTGATTGCGTTGGCTTAGAAGTTTGATTTTTTCACAGCTTCAAGGGACAGTAGACTTGAGTAATTGATATAAATTTCAGCTTCATACCTCCACGCGTTCCTGAGAAAAAGAGTCTTGACAGACGGACGGACGGACGGACAGACGGACAACAAAGTGATCCTATAAGGGTTCCGTTTTTTCCTTTTGAGGTACGGAACCCAAAAAATTACACAATATTATGATGTCTCCACGATTGTATTGCATTCGCTAATCATTTTAACAAAGTAAATGATTTAGTAATGATTTCGCAAATAAATTAGATTGGAAACGAACACTCTAAACTCTCATTGCACATACAAGTTTTGGTATTTGTTGTTCCAAGTAATTAAATAAGAAAAACTTAGTGTGTCAAGGATAATGTAATCTTGGCAGAAATAAAATTTTATTTTTATTTTGTGTCAAGTAATTATGCACGCATCATCAACAATACTAGACAGTGGCAACAATTTTATAGATGTAGAAAAATCTGTAAAAGTTGGATTCAAGAGGTGTCTGGGAACAAAACACCAATTTCACATATAGCAATTCGTTTTCCCGACCTTCATCTAAGCAAAGCTAGCCCCGCTCCTTAGACATAAATAGGCAAAAAACCACAGTCAATGAACTTGCACAATAAAAATCTTAATCAGCCATGACATTGGCATTGATGAGTTTGAATATGGAAATGAATGGCTACAAACAATAGTGTCTTGTTTCCATCAATTAAAGAAACCTTGAACCAACACCCAAAGATGCCACTGTGAACTTGTGAAGTGTTTTATAAGGTCATATTGCGTAGTATTTAATCCTACAATTGTTCATTTTTTTTTATCTTGCAGAACACAAATTATTTTTTAAAACTAGTCATTGTGTTAACAGGGTATATTCACGAAAAAAATAGGTCAAGTGTCTCAATGCTTTTTTTATAAGTAAGTGTATCTTACAAGCATATTTCCGTGATCAGGTACAATAAATTGGCCATCTTTATTTTACATAATAACGGATAATGTCATATCTAATTGAAATTCCTGCCTCGTTGGTGGAGTGGCAAAGTTTCTGCCTTACATCCGAAAGGTCCTGGGTTCGAATCCCAGGTCGTGCCAAAATTGTTTCTGAGATTTTCTGTCCTGAATTTCTCAAAAACCGCCCGGAGTTGGGAAGTTGGAGGTGTTACACCCCCGTGCCTCGGAAAGCACGTTAAACCGTAAGTCCTGCGCCTGATCTCTCTCCGGTTATGTCGGATGGCCGTCGCACCGAACTTTGATAGTGATGGAACAGTAAGTGCACCTGTGTAATGCGCTAACACTTATGCACCATAATATCTCCTGCGTATTTGGCTGATCTCTGTTGAGATTGACCGCCGTGGTCGAAATCGGCCAGGACTATTATTATTATAATTGAAATTCCCAAACATTGAAAACTGATTTTGTTGAAAGAAAAATAACAGCCTATAATATTTTAAAAGCGACTAAAATATAACTTTTCCTGGCTAGATATCCATCTCTGTCTGAGGAAACCTAGCGTTTAAGTGTAAGGTTAATTACATATGCACGTAATGCAAACTCTTATCACAAATCTTTGAAACCCCATTGCAATTAAACATCCACTGCATTTCCTAGCCAGTGAGGAACCAGCCTTAAAAGCTTTTCAAGGTAATTGTAACAAAGGGGAATTGACTGTAACTAAATACTGTTGTCTCGTCAGTGCCAGGTGTAGATTTATACTTTGATTGCGTTTAAATAGAGTTCAGGTTCTATCTTAAAAGGTTTTATTCAAATTATCGTTTTTCATATGCGGTATAATTCTACACATTAGATGACCTCGCGTACATTTTCTGATTTACGCTATGATCGGAAATGATGTCATTGTGGTATTATTTTTGGACTTTTTTACTTTTTGCCTACGTCTTGTTTTGTCACATTGCTAAGGCACAAGTGAGTGGTGTATTTTTGTAGGGAAATAATTCTTAAAGCTCAAATTAGTGTACATATATTCAAATTTACTGAGAACATTGAATAGAACTTCATTTTTGTACCTTATGGCACATTATCCCTACACCATTATAACTAGGTTCTAGAATGGTCGCGAAAGACATTCTTTATTGGCCAGTATTATTGAATTCCTCTTGAATTCTCTCGTAAAAATGTTGTTCCCGTTACAATATCCAATTTTCATAGCCCCTACTCTTGGAAATATTTTATTTATCTGCATAATTCTCGTTGTGGGAGTCAGAATATTTTGTATATACGTATGATAAGATTTGTTCTTGGTTCTTGGTATAGATTACTCGTAACGTTTGTGATAGCATTGCAGATGTCTTTTGACGTGGAATATTTTATGAAAATATCCTGCTAAGTTTTATACACCAATTAAAATTTTGCCACATATAAAAATGTGATTGTTAATTAACTCGTAGTCCATAAGTGTCTACTTAAAATCCATCGTTTTTTAAATAGTGTATGCTTATTTGTTAAGTTTGTTTGAATTTTATCTACAATTACCATTTTAAGTACCATTTTAATATCTAAATTTTATGAAACAATATTATGTTGTACCTACCCACCTATATGTGACAGCGAGTTTTGTCGTCGTAATGAGCGCAATCTACGCAGGATCAAATGACTATATGTATGTACTAGTGGCCGCCCGCGACTTCGTCCGCGTGGAAAGCCTTTATCTTAAAAATTCTTTATGAATTGTAGCCTATATGTTATTCTGATGTATAAGCTATATTGTGGTAAAGTTTCATTTAAATCCATTCAGTAGTTTTTACGTGAAAGAGTAACAAACATCCATACATCCATACATCCATACTTACAAACTTTCGCCTTTATAATAGTAGTAGGATGTATGCATGCATGCATGTAAATCTATGGCTGAAATTAGCACTGAATTAATTCTGGGCGCCTTAACGCGGTGTGTTTACCCGAGTGCGCTGTAGCGCTTTGCAGCGGTTTAGAATTTGCATTATTGGAAGCCACCGCTGCTGTATCTACGCTGTATTTTTGAGTTTTAATACCAAATAAATGTAAATATAAAAATACAACAACATCACATACATTGATCTGACTCCGTGGTAAGTAGCTAAAGCACTTGTGTTACAGATATCAGAATCAACAGTGGTATTACAAATAAACTTAAATAAATACATATAACACCAAGACCAGTACAAACAGTCATGTTCATGCACACAAATGTTTGTACAGTGCGAGGATCGAACCCACGACCTCTTGATTAATAGTCAACTTCTTGACCATTACACCAAAGTGGTCGTCAAATATAACTAATCACAAAATCTATTCAAGTATGAGTCAATTGACTCCAAACATTTCATGCGTGAGGTACATGGTTGTTACCTTTCGCCATCGTTTGAACCACGGTAACAAGATACTTCTTCTTCGTCGGTTACTCTTAGCAGAGCAGTCGTGGTCATGGTAGCCATTTTTAAACGTCATCCACGCTTGCCGCACAATCTGACGCTACTTTGCTCTCACTGAGGCATAGCGCACACACTCATTTAGTGGTGATTCGTTCTTGCTCAGTCTAACACTGATGTGTTAGACTGAGCAAGAACGAATGAGAGCGTCTTCTCGATCTTGCTCGATCTCGAGTAACAAGGTACTGGCGATATACATCCGCCATATCGTCCTCTAGGTTCTTAAGAAGTTCATAATGGAAAAGTCACAATCCAAATGCATTTTAGGATAGATACATAGATAACTCTTTGTACTACACAAAAAAATGTACATGGAAAGTTGTACAATTTAGGTGGTCTTATCGCTATCAGCAATCTTTTCTAGATAACCTTTGGGCTAAGGATATTGTTATCACAGGAAGGGAGAGTTTGGAGAAAAAGTCATCCTAAATCCTAAATTAAAAAGAGTGCAAGTCATTCATTTAAATAAATAAATTGATGATGATGAATATATGAAATTATAAACGAACATATTATTTTTAAAGTGAGTAAAAAATGCTTTATATCTAACACTCGACCTATTCAAATTCATTTCCGAAAATGGAAAGCTATGAATGATTTCTGCACTCATCTGAGACTTCCTCTCGGGGGTAGTACGCACGGCCACGGGCACGGTCAAGTTAATCACTGCGGTATTGTAAGCTTACGGAATAAGGGTGATTTTGCAACGAAAATGAATAGCTCGAAGCGGAGCCGTGTGTACCTACTCTGCAACATGGTAATGGGCGGGAAGCTCACCATGAAAGATTCATGAAGCCATTCGCTGTCCCGGGGAGACGCTATAGATTTTGCGACGTCCTTGTGGTTTAGGATCCCGGAACAAACTACCATCATCTGTAATTTGATTACGATAAATGCAGTACCTAATACCTAATTCATTTGATATGGGTAAATAAACATGAGAACATTATAACAAAAAACATATTCTTACACTTTCTAATTCGCAAGTGATCTGAATAACACTGTTTATAGTATAATTAGATACCACACAATTGTTACTATCAACGATGAGTACTCCTTTACAGTTTCAACACCATTTTTTTACAGGAACATATATACGTTCTTCCTGTAAAAAAGGAGTTTTGTTACTGTCAAATTCGACAGACCCTCTTTTATGATTGAGATTATCTAATTTAATTTTTCGATATTTTTAAATTTGTTTGGACTAGCATAATATGGCTGAAACTGTAAGAAAAGCAGTAAGCTACTTTTATATAGTAAAATAAAATTGGTTGCCTGTAAAGTCGGTATACGGGCGAAAGTTTTACGTGACAACGACTTTGAGTGGTAAAATAATTTTAATGTGAATATTCATTTGTATAACATGAACCGGTGTGTATGCCTATCTCTCTCACTCTCTCTCTCTCTCGCTCTGTCTCTCTCGCTCTTAGGCGGGTTAACTGTGCTCGAGTGGAAGGGACGCGTGCCTTTCACTTTTTATGTCTGTCTCACTCGATCTTAGGCGGGCTAACCATGCCCGAGTCGAAGGGACGCGTGCCTCTCACTCGCACTCATTGTGAGCGCGGAACGTGAGCGGAGCAGCGTAACGCAGTTTCTTGAAGTGTCACCCGGCAAACCAATTTATAAGACGTTGTCACGTTAAAAGATTGAAAAGATAACTTAGCAATCTAACAATCCGCACCACTACTGCTACTACACTACCACAGAAAAGTTGATAAATAAAATTACAAAATTAGTTTAAACACGATTAGTTTAAGCATCGTTTAAAAAAGGTATCGATGAACATTCCTATAGAGATCTTAGACCAACATGTCCTTGCGGTCGATAGAGATTAGAAGGTAAATGGTCAACTTGTTTAACTTAGCTTGTTTAATGTTTGTCAGACCTATTGTACTACCCTCAAACTGCGCCTAAATAAGGGACTAAGCACGTATCGAAACAAGCTGAAATGCTGAGGCTAAGCATGTGTTGTATAACGTTGATTATTTTAAGAGTTTTTTATGTTAGAAAATGTGTATGTTAATACAGGTAACCTTTATAAAGTGATCAATTTTCTTAATCAATTTTCTCTAAAGAAAATTGAAAAAGCTAAGATTTACTACATAACACTTGAGCAATTTCATCTGTACCATGTTAATATACATGAGGCCTTGAGGTAATAAATGCAATTTTTTATTGAGCAGACAGCAATAACTTTGAAAAATATAACGTAAGTAACGATAGTTGCTTTGTGCTTGCAAACTTAAAGCCTCTGTCATATATTTTTTTAAACAAGGGAAAAATAGTAAAACTATCCTTTTCCTACTTTTACAAGAACTAAAGCGTTCCTGTATGTTATTTCCGCAATCAATGTAAAATGTAGTCGCGTACTTGCTACCTACCACCTACATTATAAATTGTCTTAAGAATAAATTTCCATACAATTGTTCTGAATACTAATTCACGTCGCACACCATTTAAAAAGCAAGTAGTTAGCTATTTTCTATTTGTGGTTTTAGTCCACCCTTTTGTTTATTTTTCTAGACAAAAGCTACATTTCTTCCTCCCTTTTGTTATCGAGGCGGAACGAACCTAAATGTCCATTATAAAGAGTTTTATTGCTAATTACAATTTGTTTCAACAATAACACTTACTTCCCGAAATCAAAGGCACCTACTGTTAATCGATGGAATATTCGATTGAAATATCGGTGTCGATTAGGTCTACCTATCGATATTCAATTACAGCTTTCGCCCGCCTCTTTTGACAACCGTCACATTGACAGTAGTCTTTGCCGCGCTTCGTTGGTGCACCATGTGTGATAATTGGCTAGACGACACCACCAATCGTTGACATACTTTTTATTATCTGTCAAAACGGTCTGCCTCCATAGATTTCGTATGGTAATAAATGATTGTGACGTCACGGTCATGTGTCAGAAATCGGAGTCAATTGACCGAATATTTATTGCGTTTTGTGTGTTTAAAAATTGGTTTCTACAGCTTTTTTGAAATATATTGGTTGTATTAACTTCATAGGGGCTATGTTTTTTAAACACCATGTTCTTGACAATATTTAAGATAGGTGTCATTATCCCAATTTCTTTGTTTCTGCGCAAGTTTGCCAAGAAAAAAGAAAAAAAAATACTTTGTTCATTTGACAGTTGACAGAAAAGTGACCGAGATCACCGTAGTTAGGCATACATAATACATTCCTATAAAATATGAAACGCTTCATGTGCATTGATTTTACGTTTAATTTATTAATATGCTTCCATACGTCTACTAGTGCTACGACGAGTACCTATATCTACACTCACTCATGTACGGCTATTGTCTGATTTATTCATTGACTTTAAAAGGTATCTTGGCATCTTTTACGCTATTTCACAGGCCTTGTTTCATTTATTTGGCGAACAATAGGCGTTGCCTCGAAAATGGTTTCAGCAACACCAGGTAATAAAGTTTGATTGTTCCGAAGGCTTAAAAGGCGCAATACGTTTTCTGTTATAAAGTTTCGACATTTTGTGAGTTACGGCCATTTTTGAAATTCTCGCTAGCATATTCAAGCATAAAATAAAATATGTTATAACGAGTTATAGTTTTTGTTTTGGGGAAACACATTTTATAAACCTTTTTACTTCCTTCTGCCGAAAGATTCTTCAGAATGAGGTCACTTAAGTTACAGTCCATTTTTAGCACTGAGGCAAAAACGAAAACAAACACGGCACTTACTTTTACGTTTTGAATGCAAAACTGTTTAAAAACACATGGTCATTGTTTTAATATTGTGAAGCACTTTATGGTGGTGGGTGATCTAATGACTTACTACGGGTTGAATAATCGCACTTCGCACGTCCCATAAATCTTCAATTCAATTTTCAATTTTCGTGGAGGTTATGTTATATTTTGGACTTAGTTAAAAAATAAGCTATAAGCCATTTAAAAAAAATACCAAAACCTCTAAGGAATACTTTTCAATGTAGAATTCATTTATAGGACTGGCAGCGTTTCCTCTCTGTATGGCAAGACTGATGAGTACTGTCACCAGTGTTTTGCCCTAAATAGTCCTAAATACTTATTTGTTTTCTTTATGGAATACTACTCATTCATATTTGCAAAAACTAAGTTCAAATTACCCTCGCCAGCCATAAACATAAATATGGTTCCTTAGTGTCACAATAGCAGCTTGAAGCAATATATTGGCTGCAGCTTTTTATTTAATCAAGGTGTGCGAAGAGCTCTTCGCACACCTTGATTAAATAATAGATTAAATGTTGAGTTCACCTAATGACAACTTCGTCTGGGAATCTGTATCCCATACATACTATTTACTGTGTCTTTGTTCGAATCGAAACATAAAATTATTGCCATAATGACATCACGAAGCAGGCTTACAGTCATAACTAATGGAAAATATCGAAATCAATGTATCTTGTAATTTATTTACAATTCTAGTAACTTGCTATTGGTATTCGAAGCTCATAATAAAGCTGGTTTCATAGCTTTATACAATGCAGACCAGAAACAAACGCGATAATTTATTTTAATGCATTGCATTTAATGATGCAATAACACTTACTACTTTGCTAGTTTATGCGTGGTCAGGGCCAGGGGTGACATGGGTTCTATTTTGGGAAATCTCTATACTATATAAAATTCTCGTGTCACAATGTTTGTTCCCGTACTCCTCCGAAACGGTTTGACCGATTCTCATGAAATTTTGTGAGCATATTGAGTAGGTCTGAGAATCGGCCAACATCTATTTTTCACACCCCTTAGTGATAAGGGTAGTCCACCCTTAACATTTATATGGCAAAACAACGTTTGCCGGGTCAGCTAGTAGTATATAAATTACTATGACCTGGTTTCCTACTTGGGTGACGCAACGCGACAAATGCGACCAGTGCGACAAAGGGACGAGACACGATTGACATTGACACATGGTGTTTGAAATGCGTCGCGTCGCACTTGTCGCGTTGCGTCGCTCCGCACTTGTCACGTTGCGTCGCTCCGCACTTGTCGCGTTGCGTTGCTCCGCACTTGTCGCGTTGCATCGCTCCGCACTTGTCGTGCTGCGACGCTCACGTAAGATAACGACTTACCGAATCAGCATCGAAAATGAGCATCAATTTGATCTAAAAAAAACTTTAGGATTATTCTTTAGGTTTAATCCTGGTTTCTCAAAGCTGGGCTTGGTCAATTTGCGTCTTTAGTTAAATATGAGCTAATAATAAATATAATTTCTTGTAACTAGCGCGGTCGCACTAAAACACAAATGCTAAATACTCACCATTGCAATAATTCGCGAAACAAAATCCTAACACCGTTTAAGTAAAATACCTAGGTCCATATGCCCACCGCCCTTAAAAGATTCGCTTCTACAACGAATGTGAAACAAATCCATTGTTTAACAACTTCAATGATAGGCATTGTTCGTATTTGAGATGATGATTCCATTCGTATTGGAGATTACATCTTATTGAGTATATTAATGGTTAATTTTGAGGTCAGATGGTAGATAAAAAACATCTATTTCAAAATATGGTACTACAACGTAAGGTACCTATTGTTTTGTAATGTAGCAGAAGTAAATGATTGAAGTGTACTTAGTCAGTTACATAGTTCTGAATCAAAATACATGCATGAGTCTTTTGTGTACGAATTCTCATTTTTCAAATTTTTTGCCTAGTCTTGCAATACCATCATCTACACATTATAAAAAAACAGGACTTTCTGGTCCTGTGGGGACAATATATTTTACCTAACTTTATATATAATTTTATAGCAGATGTCTATTTACTTATAACTTTATATCAAATTTTATAGCAGATTTGGTTGGTAAAATCCTCAGCTACATTTGTATGTAAATCGGGTAGCGTGATGTTGCCAATACTTTACCCGATCGCGATTGTCCGAAAGCCTTGTTTGCGATTTTGCGAATGAAAAAATATAGCACTAAAAACAAAAAAAGAATCGCGTACATCCGTAGTAAGCCCGGAAAATTTATAACTTACGGAAATCGTATTGAAACCCGCGTCTCTATAGAAACATAGGCTATGTGTAATTTGTGTTGCATAGGGTTACATCAACGAATTTAAATACCCTAGAAGCAACATTGCATAGAAAACCGCCTTCAAAAACTGTCCCGAAAGTAGTTGCAACGGCGGGAGGGACTTGTAGAACAAAAATAATATCAACTTTAATTTTAATATTCAAAAGTTGACCTTAAATCACTAAAATACGATCTCACTTTAAATGTACTCATCCCAGAGTTATGACATTTTTGAATGTACGCAGGCAACAAGCTCATAAAATTTTATTGCTTTATTGCTGTAAAGACGAATGTAGCCTGTAAAACAATAGATATAAGGTTTAGTTCTGCTTGCGCTGTTTGGAAATCATATAATTTTTGAATCTAGAACAGAGTAAGAAGAGTCGTCGTCGGTGTAAATAAAATGTATTTGAGTAAAATAATTAAAAGTGTGTGTGTCAGCTCCGACGCACGACTGGAGTTTACTCCTTAAGAACGGTTATAAAAATTTAATAGATTAGGGAATAAGGATCAATGAATGTATTTTTTATGATACTAAAGGTATGTATGATACATTAATTTTTATTAATTATACAATGAATCTGTTGAAATACATAACAAAACCATAGAAATATAAACAATAGTCTCCATAATACATACATACTACAATACACCTTTACAATACTCGGTTGAATGTGTCAGAAAATGACCGATGCGTCTTCGGGTCACATCGTGTGACATCGCCGGTCGCCCTGTTACATTTTCGTGTAACATCGCGTGACATCGGATTTTTTTTAGATTTTGTTGTTGAGAATTTGATTTTACTTCCATATATTTTCATACCTCGGCCTTATAAAATCGATTATTAAACAGTAATTTCCAAAAACCTTTACTTGTTTATGACTAACTAGTTCTATTATTAACTAGCTTTCCGCCAGCGGCTTAGCTCGCGTGGACTAGCTGTGAATCTATTGACTGTGCTTTAAGTATGCTGGTACTGGATGTGCTCGATAGCGAACTCATTGAACTTTCTATGTTTGGTGTTGACAGTACAGCATTTCCGGGTGATGTTGTTTGATCGATCTGAAAATAAATTGTCTTGATTAGACAATAGTTTCGCCACTTTTCTCTTTTTATTTCATTTTTCGGAAATCTGAAATGATACAGATAATATTTTATAACGATATCCACTAGTAATAAAATTTCTTGTCGAATATTGTAAACAATATTTACATTCCTTTTCCTCCAAAATTACCATAATAATCTTTAGTACAACGCGACTCCATTACTATGTTCCAAATATTACTCTGTGTGAATGCGTTAGAAGCATTTAGACCGCAGCGCGTGGGAAAGGGACAACTATAAAGCCAGTCGCGCGTTTGATTTCTTCAGATTTTTTTAGAAAATTACAATTTTAGCACGTTTAAAGATAACTTTGCACCACTAATGCATTCTCTTATCAAAGATGGATTAATACCTTACCGGTAATACGAAACTCCATCCTTTTTCGAGTGGTTAAAGTATTGTTTTTGCACTTTTTCACGGAGCACTTCGGCATACTGACGCTAGCACGGTCCGCGCGCGACTACAAGCCAACGAGTGCTTAAGGCGTGTTTAAGCACTCGTTTTGCGAGACATTTTTCGAGCGCTGTCAGTGTATCTAGGGTATTTAATATCGTTGGGTTACATTGGTCTTTAAGATTGGATGCTATGAACCCATATAAACAATCAAATAGTATAACTTATGAAACTAATAAAAATTCACGCTAATAAATGCCATCCTTTTGTCGTTTTTTTTGGGAGATGGAGTGTGGAGACTATGGTGCAAAGACGTTCTATTATTATTTTAGATGTCATAATTACTCATAATCCATACTGGCTCCTTTTTCGAACATTTAATTCGAAAACTTTGTCGATTGAAAAGTGAGTACACTCTCAGTATTTCAACAGTTGTCAAAGTTCGGGTTGGGTCCGTGATTTTGATCAGATTTACTATGAATGTTACATGAGTCGAGGCAGGTAGTCTGTGCCCGGAATCAAACGTCTGCAGCTGACTCGAATAAATTACTGTAAGGGGTTTAGATGTTTTAATATTTACGACCTTGACAGGTTTAGACATTGAAGGATGTTTTTACTTCACGGAAAATTGCACCTGAGATAACAAAAATGAAAGAAATACGGGTGAATTGTTATCAACCTCCTCGTCTTTCTTTAAGTCCACCGATGAAAAAGAACAAGGCCCTTAAAATACTCGAACACTTCAGTACAATGAAGAAATATATGTCTTATAGGCTTATGATAACTTGTCACTTCGATTACATTATAATTCTAATAGTGACAAGAAAACAATTTAACGGAAGTTTTTTATCAGCTTATTTTCCTGCGTTAGACACATTTATTAACTTACACTTGACTGTACTTGTAGTTCGATAGATTAATCCTTTTTTAATTATTGCAATTGGAGTACCGACAGGTATTTAAGTCGGTTTCTTTGTGAAAATCGTTGCAACATTCCACAGTAAGTGGACCGTTGCAAACAAACTACATACTTGTTAATTGGTTAAGCACACGTTTATTAGCCGGGAGCAGTGTTTTAAGCAAACCACAGCTTTTACTAGCAATATAAGTGCTTTTTTTTAAAACGAGAAACAAAGGCACGAACAAACGAAGTGGGTTCTAATAAAGGAAATGAAATGACCACGCGGCTGCTTCGCCCCTGCTGCCTTATTACGGTGACATAGGGTTAGGACAGAAAAATAGAGAAAAAGCTCAATTACCACTTTAGAAGTGACTATCGCGCAAAGTAGTCAGTTTAGAAAAAAAATATTCGAAACCTAAACATAATTTGTTACGAATGTTGTGTTCACCTATAATAGGTATACATATAAGATTTAAATACTAAGGTTTAAATTTAAGATGAGCAATGTATATAAATGTATACTGTTGGTAAATAAATAAATAAATAGAGACCTATCTATTTGAGGGGTTTGATGAAAAAAATTTTGAGTTTCAGTTTCAAGTACCTACCCACAATTTTTTTTAAATACATTTTCTGTAAAATCATAATGCGGTTCACAGAATACATCTGCTTACCAAGTTCCAACAGTTTAGTTTTGGAAAATGTAGCTGTGACATACGAACATGACGAATCTATTAAGGTTCCCTTTTTTACCTTTACACTACGGAACCCTTAAAAATTGTGAATACTAAGATTGCTGTGCTCTAGCCGGGTGTAACTATTCTAACTTACAATTATGAATATAAACACCTATCTGTAAAATGCAAAAAAGATTAGGCTTTAAGGCTGATTTGAAGAAGACGGTGGACGCTTATCGAAAAAAAAAGTAAAAAAATGTAAACAGACATGAATCACCCAAATTATCTGAGCAAACAAATCATTATTAATTTATCCCGAGCAGCAACCCTATCCCTGCTACAAATAAATTCACTTTGATTCCGTTAATTCCGATAGGAACCATATTGAAAAGCTTGCTTGATAAAATTCCTATAAATACCATTTGTCTTTGAAAAAGGGTTCTTATTGAACGTCGAGATTTCTGAATTCATTCAATTTATCTCTTTTTACTTAGAATGTGGAAAGATATTTAAAGACCCAGGGTTTTTTGAGGGGGTGAATGCTGATCGCTGTACAAAGGCTTAGTATATGTGTGCAGACATACAATTGAATGGATAACAAGGGAGATAGAAGTGTAAGTATTTGCTGAAGAAAAAAAAAATCCTGTAGCTGCTCTGTTACTTTTTAGAGGAAATGGGGAGACGGTTCGATAGGTCAATATTACTCGTAGAAGTATTTTTAGTCTTCCTTTTTCCAGTTTTAATTAAATTATGAAACTTATGAACTTATTAACTTTTACACGTTAGATAACAAAATCGAAAAGGCAGGTATGTAAAAGATTTTAAAAGTATGTAAAAGATATTAATCTTTTCCACAGAGTGAAAAAATACCTACCTGCAGCTAGTCAAATCTGGACAATACTGGGCGAGCATATTTCGTTTAGTCTCAATTTTTTGGTGAAGTCGAATCCGATTTATTTATTATGTACTTTTATGCCTACTAGCGTTCAGTCACTTTCAGCTGCTTTGATGTAAAAGGAGTCGGAATGATGTTTAGTGATTTAAGATAATCACAACATGCGTTCTGCAATAGATTTTGTACTCAACGGAAACCAGCTACCCTCTCTTTTAAATTTCGTTTAGTATTCCACAAAGGTACAATATACGGTCACATTATCAGGTCCACCCACCCATCCCTGTTCCTATGAGATAACCCAGAAGTCCTACTGCGTAAATATTCTTCAGTATTTTTGACTCCGGCGGCCAGCCTACCTTTTATTCTGTGTATTATAGGTATGTTTATTTCAAATTTCTTTTTTTTTTTTAAAGAAGGGTAACTTTACCTAAGGTTATTTGGTAGAAATTTAAATGCACAGTTTCATTATTATGTAAATATCATTTAAACTGTGTTAAATTAATTTTATCTCTGTATCTAGCGATCCCATTCGCTCGGATGCGCCAGTCGGAAGCCAGCATAGTAAAAAAATACAACTACAAAAAACTGGTTTCAGAGTAAGACCTCTGGTTAGTATTTTTCAAAGAAACGCATCAAAAGTAGAGTTTGTCGATACACGATGTTATGATTGTATTTCGTATCGGTTGTCGAGTGTTATTTTAGTATGTCGTATCGTAGATAAGCCAAGCTTTTAGTGTGGACGGAAAGCAATTTTAAATTTCTAATAGGAATTAGTTGTTGTTTGGTAAGCCATTATAGTAAAATGGGAATAAGGGTAAGTGATATATAAATGACTGCCTCGTTGGTGTAGTGGCAAAGTTTCTGCCTTACATCCGAGAGGTTCTGGGTTCGATTCCCAGGTCGAGCCAAAATTGTTTCTGAGATTTTCTGTTATGAATTTCTCAAAAACAGCTTGGAGTCGGGAAGTTGGCGGTGTAACACTCCCGTGCCTCGGAAAGCACGTTAAGCCGTTGATCTCTCTCCGGTCATGTCGGATTGCCGTCACACCGAACTTTGAGAGTGATGGAACAGTGAGTAAACCCTGTGTATTTCGCTCACACTTGTGCACTATAATATCTCCTGCGTAGTTGGCTGATCTCTGTTGAGATTGGCCGCCGTGGTCGAAATTGGCCAGGAGGACTATTAAATAAACATTTCTTAAATTTTAAAATCGGTTGTATTTGCAATAATATTTTTTTTCTGAACCAAACATAACTCAAGCTTACCGTCTTACCCTTGGGTTCATTATGATTTTATTTGAGAGCTGTATTAGGTACTTATTGTAAGTTAATTTATTACTTCTTTTTCCCTGAGCGGTAACTTGAATATAAAATTTATTTTACCGTCCTCATTTGATTCTTAACACTTGATCTAACTAACCTAAAAACTTGACCCTATAAACATCGGTACCTAACCTCAATCAAAAATTCATAAGGACAATTAAAAAAAAAACATTAATAAATCAAATCTCAACGGACCGTGCCTCTGACACTCGCTCCCGTAGGAACCAATTACGCCGTCTCATTCTGCTCGTATTTCTTCACGACGGCTATTGTTGCCTTATATTTTCTTTGGAAGACGGTTGGGTTGACCTTCGAAGGGCTAAGAGGTCAGTCAAGGCAAAGTAAAGTTGCAGACAAATTATTTTCTATTAACTTCATAGTTAGAATTGGCCGTCTACATAACTTTTCTTCTGCAAATGTGCCTCGTGCAAACGATGCCGCCACAGCTCCGCCCGCCGCGCCGCCGCCGCATCGCTACACTTGTATAGAACAGGTTCGTTTAAACCTATTTCATGCACCAGTCTCCACAATTTAGTGATACCACAATGCATATAATGAAAGTTATTTAATTGTAAGG
The DNA here is from genome assembly GCA_963921415.1 of Pyrausta despicata. Taxonomy (NCBI): domain Eukaryota; kingdom Metazoa; phylum Arthropoda; class Insecta; order Lepidoptera; family Crambidae; genus Pyrausta; species Pyrausta despicata. Next base: position 11,200,166 of record OY992855.1, on the reverse strand, counting down.
CTATTTGTGAAAGAAAATATATACAATAAATTTATTATTATTATTTCATTTCACAAGAGTCTCGCAGCTCCCGCCACCGTGCCGCCGACGCACCTCCGCCGCGCCGCTGCCGCGCTTTCTAAGTGTATATTACTGTCGCATGATAATGTTGCATATACGTTGCTGATGACAGAGATCGCACTTGACACTAAGCACTAAACTAATCAGCAATGTATATGCCACATTATCGTAGGAACGTTAAAATCACTAGAAAGCGCGGCGGCGGTTTGGCGGCGGCGCGGCGACGGAGCGGTGGCGGCACCGTCTGCACGAGCGCTTAGACTTTACCTAATCTTACAGTAAGGTCTTTATAGATATGTTTTAATGGGCTTTTAATTATTCGTCGTTTTAATTTTAATAAAACATATAATAAACAAACGCCAGAAAAAAATATGTATAAATCAGTGCACGGAAAAAGTTTTAAAGGCGTTTGACAGCCTGTGATGTTGTTCGCCGCGTTGCATGAATTTTATTTAGGCTAGATATTCCAAATCCAAATGATATGCTTCTTACGTCAAAAACAGGCACTTAACTGATCAAATCTAATGGCCGGTTTCAATATCCTATCTACTATTGACTAAGTAAATACTGTCACTTTCACAAAAACATCAAAAACCTTAGATAACTTTTAGTATGAATATATAGATAGGTTATTGAGACTGGCCATAAAACCATTACATCGAATGGATAGGTACTCTTCTTAATTCTTACTTTCCTTTTATAAGAGCATTTAAAGATTAGCAGGCAGGTTTGCCTAAACCAGCAACGATTACCTGAAAAATAAGCCGCAGCTGTGTTAAGCAGCAGTGAGTTGTACTAACATCCTCTAAAAATTTAACTGATTAGCATCAATTTGCATTTAATCCTGGCCAGCTTGTACGCCTCTTGCGAAGTTAAATTCGTTACCCACTGGAACGGCAATAAAGTTGATTATGTTGGTTGCCATGGCAATGTCCTAATCGTAAAAGGAGTTTAGGAAAATTGCCGCAAACATTTCGTGACAGCAGTTGGTTCTGGACAGCTTTCGTGGTTTTCTGCATAATGGTAATGATATTTTTAATTTACGGACCAAACTACAAGAATGGTAGAAAAACTGAGCCTGAAAGAACCGTTTGGTTAAGTTAAAAGTTTATTCTAGTCGTTTTGTGACACCACTTGTAAGAAATCTTTTGATAAAATCATATCGTACAAGGAAAATACCCCGTAAATCTGAACGACCGCATAAACCCTATCTGTAAAGTGGCAAAAGTCGTGATTGCCATCAGCCGCCGCCATATGATTTTTGTTATTCCCTGAAAGTGTCTCCTTAAATAGCAAGATATTCTTCTAACCTGTAATGTTTGGGAAAATAAAACCCATTTGGCAAATCGCATTGATAGGAATACGTTGTTTCGCGAAATTTCCACGAAATATACGAAATTCATTGCAAATTTTGATAGACAACTTCAATCTTTAAATGTATTTATTTACAAAAAAAAGTATTTAAGTATGTTTATCCATTGTCTAGTACCCATAACACAAGCCTCGTAGCTTAATTTGGGACTAGAGAATGGGTGTGATTGTTGTGAAATATTAATATTTAAAATCTTTGAATTTATATTTAAAAAAGGGGATCCCTTTTTTTCTTGATGACCGGAGCCGAAAAGATTTTTTTAGTGTTATAATATCTTTCAAAGACAACTTCAAATTTATATTATTGATTTACTATTTTTTTAGCATTAACAATGCATATTTATTTATAACGTAAAATTAAAACACACTTAAAGAAAAAATTCGGACTGCCACAGAAGGGACTTGAACGCGCATCTTTCGCAAGCTGGGCGATTGCTCTACCAATTGAGCTACCGTGACACTTACTCATCGGTCCGAATTTATTTTATTGCTCCTTAGGCTGCTGCCAGCCGTGATTTGTCACGCTGTTGCGGTTAGATACCTACAACATAATTAGCGTCACGGTACCTCAATTGGAAGAACAATCGCCCGGCTTGCGAGATATGTGGGTTCGAGTCCCGCCAGTGGCAGACCGAACTTTTTCTTTAAGAGTGTTTTAATTTCAAAAATTTATGTTGGTTGTTTTTTTTAAGTATTGGTAAGCTGGCGATGGGTAAATAAGGTACTAAATGACTCTTTCGGAACGTCCGAAGGTACTAAACTTAACAAGACTATGTACTTAGACGCTGAAGATCATTGACAGTTTTACGAGCTATGAATAAAGCTTTCGCCATCGAACTTTATTAGATGGCATAAAATATAGAGTGGGTCTAATGCAGCATCATCATGAGATCGTAAAAATACGCTTGGTTTGAGTTAATTAAACTTAATTAGGTAACATACGAGTATAATGTGAGATGAGGCCTTTGCCAGTGAAACGTATATAGGCTGTTGAGATGATAAGAAAGGTACCTAAGAAGCAAATATTTTGAAAAGCGGATAGGTATTTAATTGAGTACACTATTTCTATGCTAGATCCTATTATTATTATGAACGTGAAAGTTTGTTAGTATGAATGGATGGATGTATGGATGTTTGTTACTCTTTCAAGTAAAAACTACTGTATGGATTTAAATGTACTTTGAGAAGCTTATAAATCAGAGTAAAACATAGGCTACAATGTATATAAAAATTGGGAAGGTAAAAGGTTTTTATTATCAACTAGCTGACCCGGCGAACTTCGTACCGCCTTAGCGTTGCAATGATTGAACAATGTCATCGAATGACATTGACATTAGTTACGCGCGTTTTTTAAAATATGCAAAATTAAATGTATATTTTTCAATATTTCTGAAAGATTTTCTTAATATTTTTTTCCTTAAGAACCTTCTCCTAATAATGACAAATACAACAAAAAAATAATTAGTGAAATCGGTCCAGCCATTCACGCGTGATGCCGTGACCAAGAAAAACGGGTTTCATTTTTATTATATAATATATAGATAAAATTATTATCATTTAAAATTGAACTATATTTTTTCTCTATAAAGGTTGTATTGTTATTTATAGCATTGGCTCTGAGCCAGTAAAAAAGACAAAATCGATCAGTACTTGCGAAATGACCTATCCGTTAATTTCCCAGATCGGTCGTAATTACATTCATTCGAGCTAGGGATTGCACGTCTCTCCATCACGACTGTGCTTAATAGTGACTCAATGACTCGCCGCTCGTGATCCAACTGAACCATTGTTATTTCGGAGTGCAGGCTTTGTTAAAAGTTAATTAAGTTAATTGGCGTTATTCTAAGTTATAATACACAACACTCTGACACCACTACTTATTTTCGTAAAAAAACACATCCTCATTTAAAGAAAGGAACTTGACGAGACAAAATGTTTTTCTTTCTAAATTATTGTTTTTATTGAGTTTCGATAATGAAGGTGGTCGATTGAAGATCAATACTTAAGAAAAGAAGCGATGGCGAACAGTGTTTAACACTTGTTTAAATGTAAGACGGCCAATTCAAAGTGGATGACAGCAAAAATGAAATAACCTAAAGGGACATACGTCTCAAGTTAGTTAGGTATTATTTAAATAAGCCTTCAACACTGCTGAGGTCATTTGTTGTTAGCCTCTTTATGTCTGTCACCTCTTAAAACAACAACAAACATGGGATTGCACAAGTCAATACTTAATGTAGGTTAACTCTTTCCACTAATAATAAAAATTGAAAGTGTAAAAATTTGTGCAACTAACTAATGTTAATGCTAAAAAAATACTGAAAGAAGATGTTCCCGAAATACCAGCAGTTAACTTAATTAAACTCCTTTGTAAAACTTCGGAGATACAGCCATGTCTCGGGGTTCCGGCCTTTTACGAGAAGGAACTTGGAACCTCGCTCGACTCACGTACCCCTAATCAGAATTTCAGCTATTCTGCATACGACCAGTTAGATTATGTTTTAATGTGACAGTACTATTTTGTAACCACGAGGTGGCCTTGAATTGACTGTCTTAACTTCTAGAACAACCTTTTTTGGCCTCCAATATTCAAGGGGACATAGATCAATCCTGATTATTCCCGAGTTAAGTCTTCTTTTTTAAATAAAAAAATTGTAATACTGGTTTTGCTGTCATGGCATCTGTCACAAACACCCCTATAGGTGTCTCAGGAAGCATACGTCAACTCTTTGGAAACTGCGTTCCTTTATTAGGTGTGCATATATCTGTGAACCTTCCAAAGACGAATATCGGCTAGGAAGAAATTGCGGGCATGGCACTTTTTCTAGACCTTGCCAATTTTAGGTCACAACTGAAACGCTTGATTTTATTACCATCGTAAAACGAACAGTAGAACCCATTATCCCCTTTCATAATATAAATGGGATACCACAAAAACTTGAGGAGCTGAGCTCCCAAACCAATTTTGTCGCCAATTCGACAATGTAGAACGCTCTGTTCCCAATTCGATGTCTCGAATTGTGCCGGTATGTGGGTCGAGATGGATCAAACACGACACGTATCTTTGCAACTGTTACCAAAACACACTTAGAGACGAAAATGCCATAGTCAGAGGCTTTATTCCTCGTGGGTTCTTTAATTACCAGTATTGTGTGAACGAAAGCATAAGCTGCGTTACCTAAAGTAGGTACTGTTAATTGTGGAACTAGTGACGCGACAGCACTACGATAACTGCAGAAACGATTTCTACTCTTGCCCTAATCATATCTCAAAACATCATATTAAAACGTAATTAGTTTTACGGGAATTTTCAGTTGTCTTTTTTCTAAGGATTTTTTTAATCTTGTTAAAATTATTGTATCATACTAATAGTGTAGTAAGCATAGCATAGGGCGTCCGCCGGCAAGCTGGACTGACGAGATTATAAAGAAAGATCAAAGGACTAAACTGGATTCAGGCTGCTAACGCCCGATCGACCTGGAAATCCTTCAGCGAAGCCTATGAGGAAAAAGACGTGAGCCTACTAATTCCTGGATGTACTGTAATGTTGCCCTCATACGCGTAATATATTTATCACGCATCCCACAATTTTGGGACATTCTATTTGATGCCATTTTGTTACTAAGAGATTTGAACTTAAATGAATTTCAGAACTTTAGATTTGATTCGTTGAAGGTTTTCATGATAATTCGATTTATCTGAATAAATATGTATTTTAGCAACATCATTTTGGGTTTTAATTTTATGTAATCTTGCTTTTAACTGCCATGGGAATATGGGAATTGAGGAGTTGACCCAACGAGGGACATCTCACGTTTGATGGAATTATTACATCCCAGTAATTCGACAAAGAGCGACGTAAGAGAGACAACAGATATATTTTCTTGTTACTTCACCAATATCAACATCTTTGTCTTCAAAAGGAAAGGAACGTCCTACAGGAACTATTTTTGAGTTTCATATTTCAAAGTAAGTGTTGGTAAGTAGGTATTCAAGATTAAAAGGAAGATTTAAAAAGAAGGCGTTTCGGAAAACCCAATATCAAGTTTAGATGCACATTCCTGTTCAAGACAGATTTCTCGAGCATTCTTTCGAGTTATTTCAAGAGCACTCTTTTCCGTAATAAGTTTACGCTCAAGAGCGTGAAAAGCAAATACTGCTGATGCGGGAAACGCGTTATTTGTCATATTCGCGTTTCCCACCCATTTTCCTTCATTTTCTACTATATTACAGAGACCCTACTCGAATGGTGACGTCTGTGGTTTTGCCACTAGCTATATATGTCTCTCTTTTCTAAAAGACGGGTTACTGACCTTTAGGATTTTCTTCAGATTTTGAGTTTCAAAAGATATAGAAATCTAACCTGAATATCCGTTTTTGTAGATAAATGACATGATGACGAGATGACGCCTATAATGCACTTCAAACTGGAATCAAAAACGATCCTTAAGGCAGCCTTGTATGTAAACCAGTCATACTGAGCACTTACTGAATGAACGAGCTTCGTGTCGATCAAAACGATTATTATGTATTGTCTTTGGAAATTTTATTCATGCGAGCCATCAGCGCCACCTATTTTTTCCACTTCCTTGCGAAATCGGGTTGAAATGCTAGAGAAAATCATAAAGACTCACTCACACACAGTAGACCCCTAAGGATCTAGTAATGGATTCGTACGTCGGGCGTTCACGGTTAGTTACACCACCATCTGTTACGTCATCCCTAATTGTATTGTCTATACCTATACAGATATGGCATGTAACTTTAATTCGTTATTTGTTCGGCAAAGTCTTAATATTATGTGTTATTGGTTGATGGCTGAGTTCAGAATACATCTACAGAGGTGCCTATCCATAAAGTGGTCATTATAAATGATGTTGACATGATACTTGTGCTTCTAAGGTGTCTTTGTTTCTTTGCCCTGTTTCAATAGCCGAGTAACAGTTATTTCCAAAATCATTTTATTTCATTACATTTGACGCTCCTTCAAGGGTTCTAAAACATTTTTTTTACATTTTTGCTGTAGATAAAGTCAACTGTCTGAGGCGGGGTTTAGAACCCGCTTCCATGGGAATCTAGCCCGTGTGCCTATTTAATTTCTATATATAATTTGTGTAAGAGCATTCATTCCTTCCCCACCAGTCCCGGTGCTAGAGCCTAAAAATATGATTGAGGTACCATTTCAAAGATCTCAGCGAGTAGATTGGGCTCAAACTCTAGCATTTGTTCGAAAATAAACGGGGATGAAGTTGCGGGCGACCACTAGTATTACCTTTAGTTTGCTATGTGAATGCTTATCTGGAATAATTATATAACTTTTACAAGCTTCATCAAATGTCTTACGAAGAGATTAAACTTGGAACATGTGATCTTATATTTTAACTCGACCCTTCTCTGGCATATTTTTCTTTACTCTAACAAAACCCGTGCGGTTTCTAACAAAACGTTGACGTGTTTGTTAAGCCTTCAACTTGTGGGTCTATTTTGATGCCACACAACAACCGTTTACAGTACAATAGAGTTCGGGTCAAGCGGACAGCATATTAGCGTAACCACTTGACATAGAAGGACATACAACACACGGTAAGCTTCTGAAATAGATCTGTTAATTGAAGGATAATATATGGCAGCAAGTCAAACACCAAGATCCCGTATTAATAAAGATTTCGTTTATTCTAATAAAGAATATACAGAGCACGTAATAGACCTCCTGGCCGAATTCGACCACGGCGGCCAATCTCAACAGAGGCCAGCCAAATGCGTAGGAGATATTATAGTGCACAAGTGTGAGCGCAATACACAGGTGCACTCACTTTTCTCTCAAAGTTCGGTGAGACGGCAATCCGACATGACCGGTGAGAGATCAGGCGCAGGCGGCAGGACCAACGGCTTAACGTGCTTTCCCTCTCGGATGTAAGGCAGAAACTTTACCACTACACCAACGAGGCAGTCACAGAGCTCAGAGCACGTATACAGAAAGAATACAGAGCACGTATTACTTCGGCCATTGGCAGTGAGCGAGAGAGCAAGCGCTTTACGCGTGACAAGAGAGCTACACAATTCAAATTCAAACTGACATATTGGATTCGTTTACGTAAAAAAGGTTCCGTTCTAACATTAGCACCGTCTAAATAACGATCTGATCTAGTTTCTTCAGCTAGTTTAATGTTCTTAAATCGAAGTCTTGGTTTCTTACCAGACAAACTAGACAGGATTTTCACTTGGTTCACTTCGAGTGCTCCTATCTAAATATCTCGTATAAAACTCAACGACTGACTGACATAGTGATCTATCAACACACAGCCCAAACCACTGAACGGATCGCGATCGGGCTGTGATTTGGCATGCAGGTAGATGTTATGACGAAGGCATCCGCTAAGAGAGGTAAGAAAGTTTGAAAAAAAAACGCGAAAACCGAAAAAAGCACGCGGACGAAGTCGCGGTCGGCCGCTAGTAAACCTATGGCCTGGACGTTCAGTTCAAATAAAATCAATACTTGTTATAGCCTAACTCAACCTAATGAATTAAGGTTTATAAATTACCAGACGTGTCTTTAAAGTGCTCTGATTCTTAGAGGCAAAACGAAGTATCGGTTTTTACTGTGAACGCAACCCTATCAAATTCTAATTCAAGCCCAATATCTTGAACTGTGGAAAATAAGGCAGGTACTTCACTGCCGAAATTATTTTTAAGCAAAAAAGTACTCATTCAATCTTCGAAGTTAAGTTAAATTCATAATTTAATTTCTTTCGGCAACTTAAAAAAACCTTCTATTTTTGAGACCGGAAAATGGAAATCTGTTCCATCATTAATAAATCGTTGGAAATAGACCACTTACATTTATTTATGTAAAATCTAAATAAAATGACATATTTATTTTATAACAAGAGCTGAAATACAGTTAAGGTTGGGTATTTTAGTTCATGTACTTACCTTTTGTGAATTAAGAGAATATAGTGTTTAGTTATAAACCATATTATAAGAACCTAAGTTTTAATTGGCTCATTATTTTAAATTAAAAACATATGACCTGCCCAACATTACTAGGCTACTTGTAATTAAAATAACCAAATTCAACATTTGTGTGGATGACGTCACAGAGACCCATTATTTCGACATAAGACCAAACTGTTATGCTAATATCAGTGTTATGGTCCGAAATCACACTGAATCATGCACCGTCGTGTTTCACGCAGTCACGACAGACGACATATATGAATCAGTATGCAAATCTCCTGATTCAGTCTTCAATAAAGGGGCAAGACCTTATGAGCTCATGTTTAGATCACCTTTAAGAGGACTGCGCAATCAGAGATATTCCAGGTAGACTTTACCTATGCTGATTTGAATAAGCGGATTTTATCTTAAAATGAAATTAAAATCTACACTTAGTCCAAACAGACCTTTTGTCGATATGGTATAACTGAAGTTTCACAGTGGCCATCTCATATACAGCCAATTTTACTTTTTCAGATACCTATTGATTGAATAAGATAAAATAATTTTCGTCGATCAAAAGCGATATCTTTCGCAGAAAAATATTCATCATTCATCAATATTACATCAACTAGCAAGCTCCACCAAACATCTGGATAGTTCTAATTATTCTGTGATCCCTCAACGATCAAGACAAATTGAAGCAATCCCGCAAGTCACTTTCATTTCAGTTGAGTCTTCCAGTAAACCGTCTTTAGTTGGCTAGTATCTCCATAGATAGCGCAAGCTGGTCTTACAATCGTCAGCCATTAACTTTAGCCTTAGAAAAGTGCCCGTAATATGTCTTGAAGATAACGTAACGGTCTCGCGGGAACGTTATTAACTAACATGAGTTACGACTCCGCCATTTTAGTAATGTGATATAATTGGCAAAAGAGTCGCGTCGGCGACTGTTAAAATGGTAGTTAGAAGCTTTGATACTTTTGCAAATTGTGTAAGAAATACACGGGAAGAATTTATATTTATAACCTAAACTCTTAGTTTGCGTCGGTGAGTGTCAAAAGCCAATTTCTACATTGCGTCGGATTTTTAAAACGTCAAGCATGTCCAAGTTAAACTTGAGCTTGGCAAAACAAAACGCAAATAAGTTTGTACCGAGCGAACGTCTGCGCATTTTTTATTAATTACCAATATTGCGGCATTAATTTTGAGTGCTTAACTGAGTAAAGGCCCACTAGCTAACTACCCGATGTTCATCAGTGGAAGACTTGCTGCTTATTATAAAATATATTATGATAACAGTAGTCTAACGAACCCATGGCGAACAAATGCGTCACTATGATTGGAATATTGCCCTCATAGTGCATTTAGGTTCATTCGAGATTTTTAATCACCCTACAGCCAGCTCCTCTGAGTTCGCATTCCAAGGCAGGTTAATTTCCAGTTGGAAATTCATTAATTTCATCTTAATTGTCTCGAGCCCGAGTATTCTAGAGGGGTAGATATTTAGCTAGTCCGTTATATTAAGTGCTAGCAATTTAGCTAGATGCTATGAGAACTGGAACACGTCTAGCGTCATTTGGGTGATTTCGTAGATATAAATCACCTAGTAGCACTACTACTGTTCTTGAATGATTAGAGACCCGTTGAATAAACCGTTGAACTCAAACTTAGTTGCAACCTGGTATTATTTAACAATGATTTAACTCACCAAATTAAATGGCATTTCTTTTAAACAATGAACGGAAATGATTGAAGCGATTTCCTGTCTTCTTTCCATTATCTCTCACTAATCACATTGCTGATGGGTGTCTCAAAACTAATTACGAGGGCCCAATAAACAACAGTGTTAATTCCGCTTAACTCGCTAGATTAGATGGTGTTTCGTCGCCGTAAACCGACCGTCTCGACGCCTAATGAAAAATATAAAATACGGATCAGAAAGGTATTACGAAGAAAATTGGCATTTTACGGTGTTGCAAGTATGGGCGAGTGGTAATGGAAAAATAGGAGGGCACTCTGTAATTACTTATAACTATCCATCGCAAAAGATTACCTTCTCATAATGTTTCTGTGATTTGAGAGAAGAATTTAATAAATCAACCCTTGAGGAAGTCTTTATCAGGATCTACAAACGATGACAGTCATAACGAATGAAGGCACCTTTTCAAGCTTAACTTTAGGCTTACGAGCTCTTTCAACTCGCTACTAAAATCCAATAAGCATTATGCTTCACTTTCATTTAACACAATAATGTACATGGTGAATTCCTAGGAACATTGACACTAAGATATATCCTGTTGTGACCTCGTAACCACCTTAGCTGTTTTAAGAGGCACTAAACCTGGTTATAAACCTTCGCCGTCGCATAGTTCTCCTAATGACAACCACTAAAATACCTTACGTTTACACGGCCATGTAAAATTAAATTTCAGTTGGCCAAGAAAAATATTTCAGTTTTGAATAATAAAGTTGCTTTTAAATTGAATAAATTTTAGATGTCTGAATAAATATTCAGACTTCAATGATTTTGTAATAAGTGGTCGTAAGTTGTGACCTGCTTGTGGCGCAGTGGTTGCAGCGCTTTGGTAGTGATACCAAAACTTAAGCAACCTACGGCGCCATTCTGACCATAAAAGTGACTATAGTCTATTTACAAGCATCTCCGTGCTTCGGAAGGCACGTTAAGCTGTTGGTCCCGGTTAATATCGATAGATATTAGTCGAAGGCCCTCGGGCGGCTTAATAACATCTGACAGTAAGGTCGGTCACTTACCTTACACACACCCCTCCACCAATCCGCACTGAGCCCGCGTGGTGGAGTATGGCTCGCACCTCCTCATAGTTGAGGTGAGGCCTGTACCCAGCAGTAGGACGTATATAGGCTGATGATGACATGATAAAAAGTTGTGACCATTAACAAACAGATAGACTGATCCAATAATCATCTTTACAGATTTCAGTACAGCTATTCTATTTATGAGTGAATTTCAAAAGTTTGTTCATCGGATCGGATTTAGGCCACACAAAATATCACTCACACATAGGAAATAATCACTCTTCTGCTCTCGTTGACATTCTCAGACGACTACTTTGGTGTAATGTTTAAGAAGTTGACTTTTAACCAAGAGGTCGCGGGTTCAATCCCCGCACTGTATAAACGTTTGTGTATGTATTTATTTAAGTTTATTTGTAATACCCCTGCTGATTCTAATATCTGTAACACGAGTGCTTTAGCTACTTACCACGGAGTCAGATCAATGTATGTGATGTTATTATATATATATATATATATATATATATATTATATGGTTACGCGAGCCAGATTCGTCCGAATCGGTCATATTTGATAAGCTAATTTTTGTAATTGTAGGTAATATTTTGATTATCTCGTGTTAAATTTGTTTTAAACACTCAAAGTCATAGCCCTAATGCCGCTAACACTATTGTAACTAAATCGTATAACTCAAGCTCAAGGACTCGAGGACTTATCCGTTATTTTTTCTTACCGTATTCCCTCTTTCACTATCATTCATAATTCTTGAATGTCGTAGTGACGTCAATAATTTGTAAAACTCCTATTACAGCCATTTTCCGGGTGAAAATTTTCAAGCCGGCTAACAAGTGTTTACAAAAATATGATCCAACAATAGCCCGCGAAAATAATACTCCCCTTAAAACAATAGATTTCCTGAAATCGCATTGAAGGGAAATCTTGGGAATAGGGCTGCCATATTATGTTCTGTTCATGTTGTTTAATTAAACATGTAAGTATTATAAGTCATTTAACAATTTTTTTTTTTTTTCCTAAAAAATAAAGTAACTTAATAAATTAGCTCATTTATCTAAACCTATTGTTAAACAGCTGAAAAGGTGTTTCTTTCGGATGTTGTAGGTATCTTACCACAACATTGATGAATCGTGGCTGTCTACAGCTTAAGGAGCACTTTAAGAAATTCGTACCGATAAGTATGTGTCACGGAAGCTCAATTGGGTGATGTGCGGGTTCGAGTCCCGCCTGTGGCAGTCAAATTTTTTTTTGTGTGTTTTAAATTCACAAGTAGTTTTACATTTAGTACTCATAGGTAGTTGTAAGTGAAAACTCAATAAAATTGCTTTCTGGGTAGAATTATTATTTACATCTGTTTTTAAAATAGACTGTGACAAAATAAAACTTTAGAATACCATCTAATCTGAATCTGAACATAAGCATACATCAGATGTATTTGTAAGTGAAAACTCAATAAAATTGCTTTCTGGGTAGAATTATTATTTACATCTGTTTTTAAAATAGACTGTGACAAAATTAAACTTTAGAATACCATCTAATCTGAATCTGAACATAAGCATACATCAGATGTATTTGATTGTTACAAGAAAGTAAAAATTATGGTAGAACACTTTGATTAAAAAAAAACGCTATTTATGTGAAATTTTCCAATATTCAATTTTAGGGTTTTTGATTCAATGTGCACCAGCCTTATTTTAAGGATGCAATAACTTTATTAAATCGGTAAGCCCAGGGCGCGAGGAGGGCCAGTAATTAATTTTCATTAGGCGCGACGCGACGATTTGCTTTTAACGTTTTCCCGAATCAACCCTCCGGGAATTTATCACTGAATTCGAATCGAACTTTTTTTAACGCTTTTAATGGAACGTTCTTTACAACTTTTCCTTATTTTTTGCATAAGCAAGCGTTTTTTTCGGCGATGTTTCTTGGTAGAAAAAGTTAGCTGAAGCATACCGGTCCATTTTAATCAGTCACATGTATTGAGTTGATTCATGTTCAAGTGAATGTAGATATTATAATTACATAAGCCAAGAAAAATCTGTATTTATCCATTGCTTATCTACCATCCACATAGGTTAGGTACCTACGAGAAAATTCTCGTGTCACAATGTTCGTTCCCGTACTCCTCCAGAACGGCTTGACTGATTCTTATGAAATTTTGTGAGCACTCAATGTGCTGTGTAGGTCTGTATGAGATTCGACCTACATCTATTTTTCATACCCCTTAGTGATAAAGGATGTCTTCAACAATTTATACGGCAAAACAACGTTCGCCGGGTCAGCTAGATTTTGATAAGATCGTTAACATGATCTCTCTCACGAAAATTTTTCAAATACAATCTTTAATCTGAGGTACTGTTCTTAGTTGAAATGTTACGAGGTTACACTAACCACGCAGAAATCTTGGCGTTGCCAGCAGAGAGCCGGCTCACTGTTTGCTCATTCTCGTTCGTAAGTAACATTTATCCGGTGGAGGGCTGCCCATGTTCATTAGAAGGTAAGATAAAAAAAATACTTTTAAAAAAACTAATTTTAATAATGAAATATGAACAGATTGTCAACTTTTACCGAGGATGAACCGGGTTTACATACCTACTTTAAAATAAACAACATTCGAGTTCATGGTTACGATATAATCTTTATGTTTTATATCTATCCTAAAGGCAAAAATAATTCAGTTACAAATGCGGGTTGTGAAAATGTATGAAAATAATTTTGGCTTTAAGTGAAACTAATCCCTCTTTCATGAAGGTATCCAGTTGTTAGTGTGATGAAAAAAATGACAAAATGTCGCACTTCTTTTATAACATACTTACTTTGCGCATAAGAATATGTAATAACTACGTAGAAATTAAACTTCCTCACCAAATGCATTCAAGTTCATTTCATAACTTGACAGCCCAATGGAAATATCTTCTCCGAACTATTGCAACAAGAAGTCCTCATTACCTACTCGATGGTAACGCGCAAACTTGCGGGGTTGCACATCGCACAAAATAAACGTCGATTATTTCAGACAAAAAAAGAAGGTCTTAAAATTATTTAACGAACAGCATAACGTACCTACATAAGGGCCGATTGTTCAATAGACAGATCAAACTTGATTATGTAGGAGGTCAAACAAAAGCTTATATTTAACATACCGATAGCTATTTATCTGACTATTGAAAAAATTGTCCTAAGTGTTCTCAGCTGAGTCTCCAAGATGGTCGATTTGAAATGTTGACTTGCTTGATTTGAATGTTAACTTGATTATGCAGAAAGTCAAACCGAATTTCATCTTAAATTCGGTCAGCTTATATTTAACAGACCGATAACTATTTATCTGACTATTGAAAAAATTGTCCTAAGTGTTCTCAGCTGAGTCTAACATAATCACATCGGCGCCGTCCGTGCCCCGTCAACAATGGCAGCTCTTATACAAAAGTAAATACGCCAAAAACTATGCGTATTTAACAAATCGGTTACTATGTTTTAAGAAACAAGATTTATATCTATGTGCCACTTATGCTTACAACGCGCATCGTCTTCAATGAATATAACCCCCAAATACCAAGATGAACCTGTAAAACCCTGCTGTGTTGCGACTGCCAAAGGTACTTATCCACTCAATTGTTACAACGCATCTCTAATCAGAATAATCGTAAAGAAACGTAATTCCGAAAATTCCGTACAAAATCTGCTTAACTTTCATATCTTTTCACTTAACGGACGAGAAACACGAAATCTCTAGACACCAATCTCCTTCATTGTGATCTGAATGTTGAAAACGTCCTCGCGCACATAAGGAAAACCTTTTTCAATCGCTAAAATCCCTATATCCCAATCCCAATAAAGGCAGAAACCCACAAGTGGTTTCCACGGGAATCTCATTACTCGATTGTAGGCATGAAATTAAATACAAGTGCATTCCGTTCTTGGTTTGTATTTGTTTCATTAAATGAAAACGTGAAAAAAAAAGTCTCTTTGTGTCATTCATCAACTTATAAGCAGCTCATCATTCGCTTGCCCTTTTCCCAAGTCATATGGAGTTGGCGTAGCATATTTTTATTTTCCAAACTTTCCTATGTTTCGTCTCTAAATCATCCACTTTTTTCACACACATATCTCTTTTCACACAGTTTAAACATATCTTCCATGGTCGGCCTCTTCCTCTCCAGCCCACAACTTTTAAGCAACTCTTCTAAGTGAAATGCCAAACAAAAGAAGAAATCCTCCTTAGGTTTATTATTTTGTCAATATCGATGATAATTATTTTTTTATTTTTTAAGTTACCTATTGTAGTTCTCCATCTACCTATATTTTTTATATAATTTGTGTCATAACTCAAGCAACATGTAACATGAACTTTCAGATTCGAAGCACGCCCGAATAGGATCTACGAGGCTTTTCAGGAGTATTTCCTAACAGGCACACAATGCCTGGCTAGTTTAGGGTTGGCAAAACTTTTTGAAGTAAATGCATACCTACGAAAAATAGTATTCAAAATAATAAATATTTTTTAGCAATGTCATAACAAATTAGTTTAGTTTGGTTAGTATTTGTTATATTAAAAATAGCATTTTGCATAAATACTATTACACTTATACATTACTGCGATTTAATATACATAGTGTCTTGTTTGCTACGCAGTACTTAAATACTCCTTTAGTTTATCTGAAACCAAAAATATAGTACTAATGCGAACTAACTGCATATAATCGAAAATACTACTCAAAATCATAAATAATCGTCAGTAACGTCATAGTTGTGTTAGTATTTGTTATGTTATCCGTAAATCACCCTTTTCATATTATTGAATGGTCTGCGATTTGATAAAAGTAGTGTATTGTGTGTAGCAAACATGTTAGGCAGTAAGTACTACTTTTGTGTATCTGAAATGCTATTAAATGCAGCTACTAATGTAAAATGGCGTGCTTGATTTATTTTTTTAATGGGAAAAGTCTATAAAACTAAATAAGTACTAACCCTAGTCCGTGCGCCTAACTTGTACATTAAACTTCGTGTAAGCAGAAAGAATAGAATCACATCACAATAGTTACACGCTGTATTTGCCCGAACTTTGCTACGGATAACTTCTTCAAACTACCTATTGAATAAAGTAATGTGATTATAGGCTGGGGATAGGTTCCTGATACGCTTCGCGAACCATTTAGGGAAGAAAGAAGCTGAACTGAACTGAAGTTCAACAATACTGTTTGTTACCCAATTCAGTAAGTCTTAGAACAGAAATTATAACTTTCATTTGCGCTATCCATTTAGATAGTTACTTTGCCTGGTATATTTACACCAAATATGTGTGTTGCTTTGTTCACTGTTTTGGTTGCCACATCGACTTTCTAATTTATCAAACGATAAAGTAGAATTTTATGTCTAAGGGTCCTGTGAACTGTCGTTAGGATAGAAAACCTAAATTTCGTTGGATAAGTAGGATTTTTTGAAATGATACACTTTTTACGGATTATTTCGCGATTTATTTACATTTTGTTTTAACCTGACGTTTCGGACCCTTTTCAGCGTCCGTGGTCACAGGTAGACTAAGGTGTTAGTTGTCATAACATAGTTTGAAAAAATTTTTAACTACCATCACTCAAAAATATTAAGTTACGTTCCTATCCACACAAAATGAGCTAACAGTATCTTGAGGTCTTGCAGTGTGGGGTCGAGCTTGAGTCTTGGCTATAACAGGTTCCCAAGCTGGTGGAATTTTCCAACCATCTTCTCTATTAAAATTAGGGTGTCTTTTAATTTCAATAGCCTCACGGAGCATACGAGGAAGAAAACGACGTTCTCTTGCGAGGACTTTTGGTTGGTCAAAGCGTATGAAGTGGTTGGGTTTATCTAACGCGTGTTCACACACTGCAGACTTTGTGTTCCGTCTATGTTTAACGTCGGCTATATGTTCTTTAATCCGCACGCTTATACTACGCTTTATTTGCCCTATGTATGAGAGTCCGCAGTCACATTCCAGTCTATACACTCCTGCGTCTTGAAGAGGTATGTAACACTTGACCGGTGGTAAGAATTGGTTGATCTTCTTAGGCGGCTTGAAGTAAGTTTTGATTGCAGCACGCTTCAAGATGTTTCCAATTTTGTCAGTGACACCCCTCAAGTATGGTAGTACGGCAGGTTGGCGGTCGACTGTATGAACTTTGGGCCGGGGTCTGCAACGGCGTGGTACTGGTAGCTGGTTGTCCCGTAGTACCTTCCTGACATGCTGAAGCTCAGCAGCCAAGTGTTGGTCGTCACAGATTCCCCTTGCTCTCTGAAACAAAGTTTTGCCCACGGTAGCCAACTGTCTAGGATGATGGTGAGAAGCACCATTGAGATATTTGTCAGTATGGGTTGCTTTGCGGAAGACTGTGTGACTAAGTGTATGATCCAGATTCCTTATGAGTAAAACATCTAAGAAAGCTAGCTGATTGTCTGCCTCAATTTCCATAGTAAATTGTATTTTTGGGTGTATGGAATTTAAATGATTAAGAAAAACAGAAACTAAATTGGTAGGTAAAATTGTGAAAGTGTCATCTACGTACCGTTTGTAAAACCTAGGTGTTACAGGTGCTGTGCTTAGAGCTCTGGCCTCGAAGTCTTCCATAAAAATGTCTGCGACAACGGGTGAAACTGGAGAGCCCATTGCAACACCATCTACTTGTACATAGAATTCATTGTCCCACAGTAAATAGCCAGATGTAAGGCAATGTTCCAATAGTTCTGCATATTCTATGGGCATATTACATTCAGCCAACTTCCTCTTTGTTATTTCAATGCAGTCCTGGACCGGTAAACTTGTAAACAAGGACTGTACATCAAAACTAACCATAGTTTCATCATCGGCTAAGCGTAGGTGTTTAACTTCGCTGATGAAATGGTAGGAATCCTTCACATGCGCTGTAGTTGTTCCTCTTAGGCCAGATAGTGTCCGTGCTACGTGCTGAGCCAACTTGTAGGTTGGTGTATCAATCTGACTCACGATTGGACGGAGTGGAACATTTGGCTTGTGAATTTTTGGCAACCCATACATTTTAGGCGGTTTTGCACACGATGGTATTAATTGTTTATCATCTAGACTTAAACATTCATTGTATTTACGCACTAAGTCGCTGGTTTTCTTTAGAACTTTGTTGGTTTGGTCGGTCTTTACTCGTTTATATGTGTTTTCGTCCGACAGCAACTGTGACATTTTAAATTTGTAGTCCGATGTATCCATTACCACGGTAGCATTTCCCTTATCTGCGCGGAGTATAGTTATTTCAGGTCTAGATTTAAGGTTCTTTAATGCGATATGTTGTGCACGGGAAAGATTCGACTTGGGTACTTTGCTATGTCGTAAGACAGATGATATATCTTGACGTAAGGACTCCGAGTCTTCTTTCTTTAGATTATTTTTCACTAGACAATCCTCTACGCTGCAAATAATCTCCTCATATGGTATTTTTCGCGGAGTTACAGAGAAATTAAGGCCTTTATTTAGTAATTCAATGGTCGTATCATCCAATGTTTGTTTTGATAAATTGACAACTGACCGGTTCGAGTTTATGTTATCTGTGGTTGTTTGAATGACGTTTGCGTTTCGTTTTACTTGATTTTTAGATGTTAGTTTGTCAAATTTTTGTATCTGTTTTAATTTGCATTCGTTATAACGGTGTTTTTCACGTCTGTTTAGAATCAGAATACATTCTTCAAAATCTGTTTCGGTCAGTTGTTCTTTTAAATCTAAACAAATTTTATCGACGGTTGCATTTATGTAGATAAGGTCGGAATGATGTTGGTGTATGAGATGACGGAGCAATTTTTCACTTGCCTGTTGTAAGATTTTCGCGCTCCCACGAATGTCTTTTTTGGGTGATATTTGAACACATCGTGGGATGAGATTGTGGTCTCTGCATCTCTTCAGGAAATTCAAAGATGATATATTCCTTGCACGCTTAGTTTGTAGATCTTCCAACCGGCGAATTTTGTTTGCGATATCCAGTCCGTACTGGGTCACATATTTGTTTCTTCGGTTTACGCGAACAGTAGACATTGAAATGATACACTTTTTACGGATTATTTCGCGATTTATTTACATTTTGTTTTAACCTGACGTTTCGGACCCTTTTCAGCGTCCGTGGTCACAGGTAGACTAAGGTGTTAGTTGTCATAACATAGTTTGAAAAAATTTTTAACTACCATCACTCAAAAATATTAAGTTACGTTCCTATCCACACAAAATGAGCTAACAGTATCTTGAGGTCTTGCAGTGTGGGGTCGAGCTTGAGTCTTGGCTATAACAGGTTCCCAAGCTGGTGGAATTTTCCAACCATCTTCTCTATTAAAATTAGGGTGTCTTTTAATTTCAATAGCCTCACGGAGCATACGAGGAAGAAAACGACGTTCTCTTGCGAGGACTTTTGGTTGGTCAAAGCGTATGAAGTGGTTGGGTTTATCTAACGCGTGTTCACACACTGCAGACTTTGTGTTCCGTCTATGTTTAACGTCGGCTAACTTAATATTTTTGAGTGATGGTAGTTAAAAATTTTTTCAAACTATGTTATGACAACTAACACCTTAGTCTACCTGTGACCACGGACGCTGAAAAGGGTCCGAAACGTCAGGTTAAAACAAAATGTAAATAAATCGCGAAATAATCCGTAAAAAGTGTATCATTTCAATGTCTACTGTTCGCGTAAACCGAAGAAACAAATATGTGACCCAGTACGGACTGGATATCGCAAACAAAATTCGCCGGTTGGAAGATCTACAAACTAAGCGTGCAAGGAATATATCATCTTTGAATTTCCTGAAGAGATGCAGAGACCACAATCTCATCCCACGATGTGTTCAAATATCACCCAAACAAGACATTCGTGGGAGCGCGAAAATCTTACAACAGGCAAGTGAAAAATTGCTCCGTCATCTCATACACCAACATCATTCCGACCTTATCTACATAAATGCAACCGTCGATAAAATTTGTTTAGATTTAAAAGAACAACTGACCGAAACAGATTTTGAAGAATGTATTCTGATTCTAAACAGACGTGAAAAACACCGTTATAACGAATGCAAATTAAAACAGATACAAAAATTTGACAAACTAACATCTAAAAATCAAGTAAAACGAAACGCAAACGTCATCCAAACAACCACAGATAACATAAACTCGAACCGGTCAGTTGTCAATTTATCAAAACAAACATTGGATGATACGACCATTGAATTACTAAATAAAGGCCTTAATTTCTCTGTAACTCCGCGAAAAATACCATATGAGGAGATTATTTGCAGCGTAGAGGATTGTCTAGTGAAAAATAATCTAAAGAAAGAAGACTCGGAGTCCTTACGTCAAGATATATCATCTGTCTTACGACATAGCAAAGTACCCAAGTCGAATCTTTCCCGTGCACAACATATCGCATTAAAGAACCTTAAATCTAGACCTGAAATAACTATACTCCGCGCAGATAAGGGAAATGCTACCGTGGTAATGGATACATCGGACTACAAACTTAAAATGTCACAGTTGCTGTCGGACGAAAACACATTCGATGGTCTAGAAGACAAACATGCTAATTACAGACCTACCAATTTTTCAGGAGGACTGTTTTTATTAATTCAAAACTTCTAGATGCTATAACTTAAAACTGTACATAGAAATTGTATATATCGATACCAGAAGTATGAATTAAGGTAAGGGACAGTTTGGCCAAAATGAGTTATATATACCGTTGGATTCGGAATTTTGCGCTTTATCAACTGGCGTACTTAGAATTTCAATATCGAGCAAAAAATGTCCCTTACAGTACATATTTTTTGATAGTCTAGACTGATACTTCACTAAAAAAATGCTTTAAGGGGCTTGAAATTGTTACCCCTTTACGAACAAATAGAGTAACTTACCTTATAAAAATTAGTCGAACTTTACCTTATACTCATATTTATAAATTCATAAATCATGACCATTACGCCTTTTTGCAAAATGGAGTTTTTATATTGCAAGTCCCTTACATTAAAATGTCTTACAAAAACATTCACAGAATGGACTTACGCTAATATGTTTAAAGTTTATTATCGTCTCTTGTGTCCTTTACATTACGCTGGCGTCTGCAAATTTGGTGCTTACATTGTTTGACCATAATAAAACGTATTGCTGATATCTTGAATGACCTAAAGACTTAGGAAACTGCAGAAGTCTTCAAAAACTACAAATTAGTTAACGGTCGGGTTTATAGAATACTTGATGACTCTAGCGTACGTTGGTTAGTTCCTCGTGGTGCGCGGTGGCAATTATTAAAAGCAAACCATGATGACATAGGCCACTTTGGCTATGACAAAACGTTGGGACGTATTAAGGCTCATTACTGGTTCCCAAAAATGAGGCGGTTCGATAAGAAATATGTAGCTGCATGTTTAGAATGTGCCCATCATAAATTGCCTAGTGGGAAAAAGGCAGGTGAGTTACACCCAATTCCTAAAGTGGAAATCCCATTTGACACTATTCATGCAGATCATTTGGGGTCATTTATTAAAACTAGACGTGGTAACACATATATTCTTGTTATAGTTGATGCATTTACAAAATTCGTTAATCTTATAGCCGTGCGCAATACAAAATCTGCTACTTTAATACTAAAGTTTTCCGCGAACATTTTAGTTATTTTGGTACACCAAACCGACTCATCACTGATCAGGGAACTAGTTTCCTTAGCGGTGCTTTTAAAAAGTTTATCGGTACTACGGGCATCAAACACATACTTAATGCCGTTTCAACTCCTCGAGCTAATGGTCAGGTGGAGAGGTACAATCGCACCATCTTGGCAGCTCTTGGAGCCATGAATCATGATAAACCAAACGGAATTTGGGATGATCATTTACCGGACATACAATTAGGAATTAATACGACTGCTCACTCTACAAAAAAAAGACACCAACCGAACTTATTTTTGGAAGAACGGTTACAAACCCATCTCAAAGTATTTTTAATGATGTTATTACGGCAACTGCCTCCTCTACACCAGTATCGCTTCCAGAAATAAGATCCGAAGCTAGCGAATTAATCAAATCTCAACAAATTAAAGACAAATCCTCGTATGATGCCCGACGAAATAAAGATGTTAGATTCAAAGAAGGCGATTTAGTTAGGGTTATACGCGCACCTACTGGAATAGAGGGTCAGTCAAAGAAACTTGAACCTAAATGTCGAGGGCCGTATCGCATTAAAAAGGTTCTCCCTAATGATCGGTATGTTGTTGAGGACACCCCAATCACTCGAAAGGGCAAACGGTATGAAGCTATTATAGCAGTAGACAAAATCTTCCCATGGCTCTCAGTCACTCAATCACCTTCTTCCCATGATGAATCCTCTGATACCAATAGTTCTGATCATGAATGATTGCTCCCTCATGATCCTTAAAACACTTTTGATTTTACCCTCAATAATCACTGTCACTCCTCGATTTACTAGTTCAGTAATTCCTTGCATAAAGCTATATTTCACAATATAAAATGATTGATGATTCCAATTACCTACTTAATTATTGATATGATTTTAATAATTAAGTAACATATGTGTAGACATAAGATATGATAATACATGATGTAATAGGAAGTTAAGATCATTAAAGTCATGGTTGTGTTAGTTAAAGTCATGAACTAGCACAGCTACATTAAGGTAATTGCCGGTAACGGTCAGCGTCATGGACCGGGATGACCACATCATGGACATCACCAGTGATCGCCTTCCGGCCCTCCCAGGCATCATTCGCCAATTCGCAAGGGCAGGGAAAGAGCTTCCCTTTCTTTTAGACAAGAAGGAGCCAGTTATGGTTCCTCTTAACAGATCCGCCGCTGCCGGCGTGATATTAGCTTTCTTCAATGGAAGAAAAGATCCCCTGGACAGAATTCGGGATCTCTTCCAGGTTCAGTCCGATACCCTTGACGGTTCAATAGGTAGAGTCCTTATTACATATTACTTAAGTTGCATAAAATATGTTACGGACATTAACTTCATTGACCAGATTTGCGAAGATAAAGGTATGACAATTCTCACCGACGACTTGTCTTAATACCCCGGGAGCACCGAACCGTTTATGGGGAGATGAAGAGGGAAGAGAGAGAGATCCCCCACAGCATGTTAGCCTTCCAGGCTGTTTATGGTGCTTACAGTATGTGTCGTCCCGTTGCAAACAAACGAGACTTCCGGACGTGGATCATGAAACGGTATGCAGCCTTTATGGCATCTGTTCAGCAAACCGCTGAGATCAATACATATCTAGAGTATCAGAGGGGAGGAACTGTAGTTAACGAGACAGTTGTCTCCCGCACTCCAGTCCGTCGGTTGGTTTACAACGTAATTGCATCCACCACTGACGACATCGTTCCTGCTGCCGTTAAGGTCCATATAAAGAAGTTAACAGCACTCTCGGAAATGACAACCTACTCATTAATCCAGCAAGTGATCAGCCGGGGCGGTTGTGTCATAACACTGGAGCCCCTTCCCAAACAACTAAACGACTACGTTCAGGAGAGACAAGAAGAATTGGACAAGTTAAAAGCCGAAAAGTACCCGTCCGACCATATTCAATATCTTCACCTCATAATGCCTCATACCCAAGCCTTTACGGCTTCTAAGTATGCTGATCTTGAAACCCGAATTGGACTGTAATCAAAACAAACGACAAAAGACATTGTTTTTAACTACTTTCTCAAATTAGCATTTCAATCAGAAGTTGAGAAAAACACTAGTAAGAGAACCCAGTAGAGATGTCAAAAAAGAAGGAAAAGGCCACCAAACTTGCTTCTCTTGCCCGGAACGTGGTTCGAGATTTAGAAGAGCAGATATTAAGAACTGCCCCCTTGGAGGATCCCATACATGCAGTTTTTGAGCTTACAGATTTCGTGGAGATAATCCTGGCAGACGAAGAGTTCATTCTTAAACTCCTCGACTCCCAAGAAGACATGCAGAAAAGAGCCATTGCAGAATACGTAGATTCAAAGGTTGAGAAGCAGAGAGAGAAACTTCGAGTAGAGAGACGGCAAAAAAGTTTTGACGTCTACCTAAATCTCCAGGCTGATAACATAGCTTCCTATTCCAGCAGTAGGACCGCATCTCACGACTCAATGGAAGAGGGGTACATGGAGTCTGAAGCAGCAATCGTCAATGTAGGAACTGACCCCGTGATTACGGGGTTATTTTCTTTCTTACTTTTTGTTTTAACTCTAGAAATTAGAGATTATTATTCATTATTTTTTGGAAAATACGAAAGTAGATTATGATAATATTTGTTTTTATTGTTTTTTTTTGTTGATTATGACATAATTTTAAAAACAAATTTGTAATTTATGGCACTTTTTAAAAATAAACACATCACCCTGTCTACAGAAAACACTTCTTTTGAAATTAAGCTTTATTAAATAACCCAATATAAGCTGTATTGCTATACAGTTAAGGTCCTGAAGTGCAATCTTTATGTTATACATTTGTACTTACATAGAATTTTTTTTAGTAGAAGTTATTTACCTTATTTTATTATGCAAGTTCTCGTATCTTTGTGTTACTTACATTATTTTGACTTTGCCTTGAACTCAAATTCGACTAACGTAATGGATAAGTGATTCACATTTTTTAAGGTAAGGGACAGGCTATTTTCTAAACTATAAGATTTTATTGTATTTAGCTTTTATAGCATAAAAGAACATTAAATTCTAAGAAACTTTGCCATAGACCTCATCTAAATCGGCCTGTAAACAAAAAAGTTATACACAGATTACAAAAAGCAAAAACGTTTTTTCGCTCTCCTGTAAAGTCATGTTTTGTCCCTTACCTTAATTCATACTTCTGGTATCGATATACTGCCTATACTTAGTTAGAGTATTTATTTTCATACTTACTTATCATAAATTTGAACATCAACATCCCAAATATTCTATAAAAATGCCAAAATATCAAAAAAAAACTTCACTTAGTTCATTTGTACACAAACTTTATATTATATACTTCACTTAACACTTTTGTGTATTTTATATATTAATTTAGGATTTATTAAAGAATTTACTGCCGATGTATTAAAAAAGAATAAGCATTAAAGTTTCTTTATTACTAAACAAATCAGACGTATTGGTAATTTGTAAGTCTTACTATTTAATTAACTGTAAATTTCCAAGGTCAGTCATCACTCATCAAACTCTGACTCCGAACAATTGTTGATTATATTTTCTTCATCAATAGAAGGAATGTTATTGTAATAATCGGCATAATCTTGTGGGATTACTCCATCCTTCAACAGCGTCATTAAATCCTTCTTCTTAGCCTTTGAAATTGGTATCTGGGACTTGTATGCTTTTTTTAACGGCTTATATAAATGAGAAATACCTGATCCCTTTTTCTTCTTTGTTTTAGATGCAGCAATGTCAATTTCTTCGAAAGTCGTATCACTTAGCTTATATTTGTAAAAAACCGATCCCGGAGACTCCATTTGATGTTCCATCCATTTGATGTTCATCCACTTTACTGTTTCATTATTTTTGTTTTTTACCATGTTGCAATTCAATGACTTTTCCAAAGCTTTTAAATCATAGAAATCGGGATATTTCATCATGATCACATCGTAAGGTTTGGGTTTGGATCTTGCAGAACTGACGACTAAAGCGTACTCTCTCGCAGTGAATATTTTTTTATGCTTTCGGGCACGCTCTATACTTGCATGTATAGAGTCAGCCTCCAGGTACGAATGGCCAGATTCCATATATTTAAGGTTAACTATTTCCAAATGAGGAACGTTTATTACGGAATACAATGCTGCCAATGTGACATTTTGTTACGATTCTGACCACTGCAGGTGTCTGAAAAGGATGTAACAGTTTTTACGTTTTCAGGCAAATCCATTAAGTACTTGAGTAAAATTGAACCAATTTCAGTGCTGCCCTTTTTCCGTTGCTTTCGTCCCACATATAACATAATCCTGCATTTTGATAATTGTCTAAAATAGTAAAATTGTAGGTAGATAGAAAATTTTCGTAAGTAGTAAATTTTTGAGTCACCGGTGTGAGGCACTGACAATATTGCCTGCAAGTCAAATGTTATTGCACGCTTCGTACCATCTCCTTCTAGGCTTTCTTTCTTGTCGTATCTCCAAAGACTCTTTTTCTCTAGCTTTATGTTCATCATAGTCTCTTTGTAAATTGGTTTTGTCTTCAGCATACTTGTACACATTGCATTTAGTGCACTGGTCTTTTTTTGGCTTGTAAAATGCTAGTGGTGGGTCATATGATTTGAAAATCTGCTCGTAAACATACAGAGAAACAGGAGTTATATTTTTTCCTGGACAGAATTCTTCTTTGTACAATTTATATAAGCGAGCTATATTAAGGTCACTCTCCAAATATATTTTTTTGGAGTCTTTTCTGCAATAGTGGGACTCGATTCTAGGAAACATGTCAATGTGCAGTTTAACATAATTTTTGGCTTCGTCTGAAGTTTTGTTTCCAGGAATTAGTCCCTTACGTTGATCATTACCCACGTAAATGCAATTTTGTCCCATTTGCTTAGTACAAGTATCAATTACACTTGTACTAATAACAAAAGTGTTGCAAAAAAATTTTTGACAAACTCTCTGTCTACCTGTATTTTTGTGGCAAAGAAAATACTGTCTAGACATAGCGCGTTGTTTCTTAGCTAAAACCGTCTTACGTTGAATATTTGCATGTGTTATAAGAGTTGTCAGGTAAAGTTTTTGATGTTTGCTTTCTCCAAGTCCCCAAAAATTACGGCAGAGATCAGCTCTTACATTTTCAGGAAAATGTTCATTACATTTGTATCTACATTTACTGCAATCTGTAGGAACACAGGTTTTTGCGCTAACAATGTCACCCTTTCTGTTAATATAAGATTGACCGCTTTGACGTTTGTTTTTTGCTATATTTCTCTTCCACGTGTCTGGGTTTGCTTTTTTACTTTTTGCGCGGGGGCGCACTCGGCGCGTGCCACCAATCATCGGTATCTTTCGTCAAAGTTCGCGTATGGTCATGCCAGTCGCGCGCGCGGCCGGCCGCACTAAATTCCCGCCAAAATCTCCAAATTAAAAACATTTATTTTCAATTCTAAGATCCGATATTATGAAATGCAACTTTATAGTATGAAAATATCAATCATATTAATAAACTTTTTAATATTTGTCAATGCCTTGGTTAATAAATTAAATAACTTTAACACTCTCGGGCTCCTGTTGTTTACTTAGAACTTTATTGTTAAATCATTAACAACATTTGTCTACAGTTTATTATTTCTGGCCTAGTATTTTTAAAGCACTTAATATTTTTTACTATTTGCTGACGAGTGTTCAGTAGTACTAAGATCACTTACACCATTTGTCTACCGGCACTTGAAAACATTAACATCCTTTAATATAAATGGGAATCGAAAGTTACAAAATGACAAAAGTTTTAAAAATATTTTTCATATTTGTTAATCATGGTAAAAACAAGCAAAATGTTATAAATCTATTTAGCATTTTTTGTAGTTTAAACTGATGGTAAATAACTGCCATTACTTTTTTTGGCTTCAAAATGACATCACTTGCTATGAATGTACAACTACAGTTTGGACAGAAAGAGACAGAACTATGGAATTTGGATGAGTGCGATCGGTAGATCATGCTCATTTAATACTTTTGGCATTAAAAT
The DNA here is from genome assembly GCA_963921415.1 of Pyrausta despicata. NCBI lineage: Eukaryota > Metazoa > Arthropoda > Insecta > Lepidoptera > Crambidae > Pyrausta > Pyrausta despicata. Next base: position 11,172,347 of record OY992855.1, on the reverse strand, counting down.
GTTACATTATCAAAATTTTGTAGTTAGCACATTTGTCTTCTAGACCATCGATATAAACGAGTAAAGACCGACCAAACCAACAAAGTTCTAAAGAAAACCAGCGACTTAGTGCGTAAATACAATGAATGTTTAAGTCTAGATGATAAACAATTAATACCATCGTGTGCAAAACCGCCTAAAATGTATGGGTTGCCAAAAATTCACAAGCCAAATGTTCCACTCCGTCCAATCGTGAGTCAGATTGATACACCAACCTACAAGTTGGCTCAGCACGTAGCACGGACACTATCTGGCCTAAGAGGAACAACTACAGCGCATGTGAAGGATTCCTACCATTTCATCAGCGAAGTTAAACACCTACGCTTAGCCGATGATGAAACTATGGTTAGTTTTGATGTACAGTCCTTGTTTACAAGTTTACCAGTCCAGGACTGCATTGAAATAACAAAGAGGAAGTTGGCTGAATGTAATATGCCCATAGAATATGCAGAACTATTGGAACATTGCCTTACATCTGGCTATTTACTGTGGGACAATGAATTCTATGTACAAGTAGATGGTGTTGCAATGGGCTCTCCAGTTTCACCCGTTGTCGCAGACATTTTTATGGAAGACTTCGAGGCCAGAGCTCTAAGCACAGCACCTGTAACACCTAGGTTTTACAAACGGTACGTAGATGACACTTTCACAATTTTACCTACCAATTTAGTTTCTGTTTTTCTTAATCATTTAAATTCCATACACCCAAAAATACAATTTACTATGGAAATTGAGGCAGACAATCAGCTAGCTTTCTTAGATGTTTTACTCATAAGGAATCTGGATCATACACTTAGTCACACAGTCTTCCGCAAAGCAACCCATACTGACAAATATCTCAATGGTGCTTCTCACCATCATCCTAGACAGTTGGCTACCGTGGGCAAAACTTTGTTTCAGAGAGCAAGGGGAATCTGTGACGACCAACACTTGGCTGCTGAGCTTCAGCATGTCAGGAAGGTACTACGGGACAACCAGCTACCAGTACCACGCCGTTGCAGACCCCGGCCCAAAGTTCATACAGTCGACCGCCAACCTGCCGTACTACCATACTTGAGGGGTGTCACTGACAAAATTGGAAACATCTTGAAGCGTGCTGCAATCAAAACTTACTTCAAGCCGCCTAAGAAGATCAACCAATTCTTACCACCGGTCAAGTGTAACATACCTCTTCAAGACGCAGGAGTGTATAGACTGGAATGTGACTGCGGACTCTCATACATAGGGCAAACAAAGCGTAGTATAAGCGTGCGGATTAAAGAACATATAGCCGACGTTAAACATAGACGGAACACAAAGTCTGCAGTGTGTGAACACGCGTTAGATAAACCCAACCACTTCATACGCTTTGACCAACCAAAAGTCCTCGCAAGAGAACGTCGTTTTCTTCCTCGTATGCTCCGTGAGGCTATTGAAATTAAAAGACACCCTAATTTTAATAGAGAAGATGGTTGGAAAATTCCACCAGCTTGGGAACCTGTTATAGCCAAGACTCAAGCTCGACCCCACACTGCAAGACCTCAAGATACTGTTAGCTCATTTTGTGTGGATAGGAACGTAACTTAATATTTTTGAGTGATGGTAGATGGTAGTTAAAAATTTTTTCAAACTATGTTATGACAACTAACACCTTAGTCTACCTGTGACCACGGACGCTGAAAAGGGTCCGAAACGTCAGGTTAAAACAAAATGTAAATAAATCGCGAAATAATCCGTAAAAAGTGTATCATTTCAATGTCTACTGTTCGCGTAAACCGAAGAAACAAATATAGGATTTTTTGATAAATATTAACACACATTTTATTTAAAATTGAGAAACAAAATTAACTTCCATTCGTAAAGTTTATGTTAATTTTTATTGCCTCTCGTATAATTAAGGTAATATCTGACTGCGCGTATTTCACCTTTATACGGCTGTTTATGGCCTGAAATTTTTGCATGAAATTAATGTAGTTACGTAATCCGTGGAAGGTGAAAATTGATGAAAACTTGATTTTGATCACTTTTATTTGGTATTATATCACTCCTTAAAGAATTTTCAGGTTTTTTTATTGCATCTAAAACAGAGGCCAAGCATAGGCTGAAAATAGAAAATCTATAACAGGAAGTTGTTAGACAAAAAGGAAAGGTTTCGGGTATCACGACTAATATTACATATATTATTACATACAAACCCAATAAGAATTTAATATTTCAGACATACAAAGAGGAGGAATCCGTTTCATGTGTAAAGGAAAAATCGCAAGTATTTTATACAGCAATTTACAAGTTCGGTCGGAAATTGGTTGCTACGTGCGTGCTATGAATCCTGATCACTGCTGTACAGTGGGATTTTTTGACGGAGTGGGAGGTTAAGTCAGCAATACAAATAGGTACCTTACTACTCACTGAAAATTAATATTGTCCTGTGTCTTCTTTTAACCTGAAGGCCATCTACGAAAAACGAAATCGGTCAATACGATAGTCGTTCTTGCGTTGTACTGACAGACGACAGCAAATCAAACTACGGATTGTCATAGCATACTTAATAGCATATACAGTTTTTTCAGGAACTAGATCTTTTTTGCGGTTTCAGTTTTCCGTAGTAGACGGCCCGATTTCGGGTACGAAGCGGAAGGCCTAAAAACCTTACTATTCGAGTACAGATAACATAAAAGAGCACCTGTGTATTGCGCATGCAATGGTTGAGTAAATATATCCCACTTACTATTGTGTGGCCTGTAGAGTATCCCTACGGATAGCATTAATGGATAAAACAATATATATATTACTCATGAGATTTTTAAAATGTACTATAGCGGTCAGCGCCGCACGAACACCTTTTAGACGAATATCATTTGTACATCGCACGCAATCTCGCTTGCTAATTGCTCCGCGTGTATCGAAGTGGATGCAAACAATAGGCTTGTTTCCACTATGAAAGAAATATTCAAAAACTGATTTTCTCTAAAATAATTCATAATTTCAGATGCCTGTACAGTAATATTTTTCTACAGTTCGTATTATTTGATTTTTAATTGGAATTCAAAAGATAATTAGTCACTCAGTCGGCATTGCACGCGATGACGTCAAAGTGTGTTATTCCCATACAAACTCTATGAAGAAAAGCGTTTTGACAGTTGATAAAAAGTACGTCAACGATTGGTGGTGTCAACTACCGTATTTTCGTTTGAAAGTGTTCACGACACGCGGCGCTGACCGCTATTTTTTAGTTTCCGGTATTTCGGCACTGTTGCAAGCGCCATGATCACGGAGTAACTGTTAGTGACCATGAACGTTTAAAACAGTATATGGATGAAACAAGCTTACCTAATTAAAATAATACAAATTGTGTAATGTTTTAAAACTTAGATGATCACTTGTTGCTCATAAATATGAGTTTGTTTCAAAGGTCCTTTTCAGACCTTGACAATATGACTGTTTTTTTACTCGAAGCGCTAGTAGGCAAAAAAATTAGGAGAAATTCATGTTCTTAATACCTATTTCAAACATGAAGTTCACAAGCGATAGTTCTTAATCTAAAAAATTACAATTTTAATCTCGTATTCTTTCAATTCTTGTGTACCTAAGATTCATTATTTCCTATCTATAAAGAACAGTTTTATTCCAATCCTTACCTGTTCAATATGGATCGTATAAATATGTATGTAAGGTTGATTTTAGTTAAACATGTTGGTATATTTCAAAAACAATTCTAAAGCAAAAGCCGCGATTTCTGCAGAATATTAGATTCAGCTTTCAAAGCGCAGTGTAGCCATTAGCACGGAACACACAACGGAATAAGAATCACGATTTTAGTATTTCATGGGAAAATCTCCATTTTAACAACAGATACAATTTCGTTGGTGGCTTTATTTTGGTACTCTGTGGTTAAAACTGTGCGGTGTTTTATAGTTCTTTTTTTATATTTTACGTTATCCAAAGTATTCAATAGAAGTTTTTTTTACTCATCTACTTTTCTCTTAAGCCGCATAATATCAGTATTTTAAATGTATTCGTATATTTATAAATCGATGATTCTTTTACAAACCTTGTTGATCCTTTTACAATTTTAGGCGGGGTGTTAAATTGATGATAAAAATTACGATAATTTTCTTACTAATTAAATATCAAATTCATTTTATAAATTCTTCAGACCACACACCTGAAGGGTTGGAAGCAGACTATCTACATAATTACACAATTTGTATGCTCGAGAAAGCAGACATACGTTTATTTATTCCAGTGGTAGAATGTATGTAAGTAAACTTACATACGGAATGAAAACATAACTTAAATGTGCGTGTAACTTAAATGTGTATATATTTACCACTTTAAGGCATATTCCATTATCTTTGAGAACATTAGAATACTGCAACACTTGGATATTTGCATTTAGACGTGTTTCATCTACGCTGTTCTGAGTGTAGTTTCTTCTCGGCTACCCCATAGCGTCGAAAGCCCGAAGAGTCGAATGCTCCTCGGATCGAAGAACTTTACTTTGCCAAGGTCAAAATTTACATAGAAAACCTTTTTTGGATGACCGTATTTTTTGGCAAAGAGGGTTGGACTCAAGGCGTATTTCAGCAAAATTTCAGTACTCGGAAGTTCTTGGAGTTTTTCAGGAAAATAAAATTCCATTAAAAATCTCAAATTTGAGAAATCCCGTGTGCTGAAATTTTTCTAGAAGACACCTTAGGTACAATCATCTTCCCCAAAAAGAGCGTTTATCCAAAAAATAATAATTCTATGGATAGATAGCCCTTGGCAAAATGAAGTTTTTCGATCCCTCAGGCATTTGACGCTATGGGGTAGCTGAAAAATAATTCGACACTACGTCCTTCGCACCTACGTCTTTCGACTCTACGTAGGTAGCCCATTTAAAGTGGGTTAAGTGCAGCTAAGGTGGTAAAATATTATGGACTGAGAATGGAATTCCTACTTGTATTTATTACTTGTGGTTTTCCGAGACGCAATGCTTCTTCCAGGCTCTCTTCATCATAGACTTTCATCTTTCGTTTCATTTTTTTTTTTGCTACCACTGATTCAATGAACTACGAGTATTTAGACGATAACTTAAACTTGTACAGAGTAGTTGGTTTAAGACTTTAGCATTTTCAATTAAAATAAATAAGTAATACGAAAAACTTTCGTCCGTAATGGATGAAGGCAAGAAACTTTTAGGAGTTGAAGATCTTAGATATTAATTTCATCATTTGCGCAGACGAAAAGAAAAAAGGAAATAAAAATTTAATACCAAAGAGTCTTCAATATTCTACAGAAGCAACTTGTTCGCATCATCTTAACAAGGTCGATTTAACTATCAGAGTAACATAATTAATAACATCGTCTTGCTATCGGGCCGAGTAAACCGCCTTCGGGCGAGCTCGCCGTCAAACTTTTTCAATTTTCAACACGACGCGACGCGATAGTAAATGGTGGCAGTAGTTGCACGACAAAAGACTAGCACTTTGATGCAGATAAATCGCTGTGCAACCAGAAAAATCTAGAAAGTTCGTTTCGAATACAAAGCACCTTTAGTTCGACGACGCAAAACTAGTAACAGGTATGGCAGTTGTGGATTTATTTCTTTTGGCATGATGGCACGTAATTCGCTCGCTGTACATCCGTTCCTGGTACCTATTCAATTACTTTTTTTAAATATTAGGTACTCTGAATTTGTATACCTATGTTTATACTTACTGTAACACAATAGGATTTTTCCGATAAAACCGATAACAATGTTTCAACTGAGCTGGTAAGCTTGAATAATTAAATCGGCGTAAGATGTAATCAATCGTCTATTTTCTTCAATTGTGCACATGGTGCCAAAAAGGTTAACCGTTTAGCCCTACCGTTTCGAAGCTTTGAATTTTAAAATGGTGGGTTTAAAATAAAAATACATTTCATGTTAGTGTTACGTTTTCTATTTAGATAAGACATGGGATTTAAAAATAATGTTTGAATGTAAGCACAATTATTGTAAATCAAATTTGAAAAGAGGCAATGATTTCTTTTCTTTTCTTTTAGAATTAAATTCCATGAGACGGCGCTGAATCCCCGTAATATTTTTTCAACTTGTCTTCGGTCTGCTTAATGGTTTTCCCGCGTAAAAAATAGTGTTTAATCAAGACTCGAAACTCGGATTTCTCCATTTTCGAAGAACACCTTCACAGCCGCCAAACTTCTTTTGTTATTAAATATTGTTTTCGCGCCATATTTGAAAATAGAATTATTTTAGGTTCGCAAAAATATTACTTTTAAGAAAATATCATTAAAAATAAAAAAAGTTTCTATTCAGCCTAAAAGTCATGGAGTTATCAAAACGCCCTCGTATGTAAGTAAACTTACATACGGAATGAAAACATAACTTAAATGTGCGTGTAACTTAAATGTGTATATATTTACCACTTTAAGGCATATTCCATTATCTTTTAGGACATTAGAATACTGCAACACTTGGATATTTGCATTTAGACGTGTTTCACCTACGCTGTTCTGAGTGTAGTTTCTTCTCGGCTACCCCGTAGCGTCGAAAGCCCGTAGAGTCGAATGCTCCTCGGATCGAAGAACTTTACTTTGCCAAGGTCAAAATTTACATAGAAAACCTTTTTTGGATGACCGTATTTTTTGGCAAAGAGGGTTGGACTCAAGGCGTATTTCAGCAAAATTTCAGTACTCGGAAGTTCTTGGAGTTTTTCAGGAAAATAAAATTCCATTAAAAATCTCAAATTTGAGAGATCCCGTGTGCTGAAATTTTTCTAGAAGACACCTTAGGTACAATCATCTTCCCCAAAAAGAGCGTTTATCCAAAAAATAATAATTCTATGGATAGATAGCCCTTGGCAAAATTAAGTTTTTCGATCCCTCAGGCATTTGACGCTATGGGGTAGCTGAAAAATAATTCGACACTACGTCCTTCGCACCTACGTCTTTCGACTCTACGTAGGTAACCCATTTAAAGTGGGTTAAGTGCAGCTTAGGTGGTAAAATATTATGGACTGAGAATGGAATTCCTACTTGTATTTATTACTTGTGGTTTTCCGAGACGCAATGCTTCTTCCAGGCTCTCTTCATCATAGACTTTCATCTTTCGTTTCATTTTTTTTTTGCTACCACTGATTCAATGAACTACGAGTATTTAGACGATAACTTAAACTTGTACAGAGTAGTTGGTTTTAGACTTTAGCATTTTCAATTAAAATAAATAAGTAATACGAAAAACTTTCGTCCGTAATGGATGAAGGCAAGAAACTTTTAGGAGTTGAAGATCTTAGATATTAATTTCATCATTTGCGCAGACGAAAAGAAAAAAGGAAAAAAAAATTTAATACCAAAGAGTCTTCAATATTCTACAAAAGCAACTTGTTCGCATCATCTTAACAAGGTCGATTTAACTATCAGAGTAACATAATTAATAACATCGTCTTGCTATCGGGCCGAGTAAACCGCCTTCGGGCGAGCTCGCCGTCAAACTTTTTCAATTTTCAACACGACGTGACGCGATAGTAAATGGTGGCGGTAGTTGCACGACAAAAGACTAGCACTTTGATGCAGATAAATCGCTGTGCAACCAGAAAAATCCGGAAAGTTCGTTTCGAATACAAAGCACCTTTAGTTCGACGACGCAAAACTAGTAACAGGTATGGCAGTTGTGGATTTATTTCTGTTGGCATGATTGCACGTACCTATTTCGCTCGCTGTACATCCTTTCCTGGTACCTATTCAATTACTTCTTTTAAATATTATGTACTCTGAATTTTTATTCCTATGTTTATACTTAATGTAATAGGATAGGATTTTGTCGATAAAACCGATAACAATGTCTCAACTGAGCTAGTAAGCTTGAATAATTAAATAGGCGTAAGATGTAATCAATCGTCTATTTTATTCAATTGTGCACATGGTGCCAAAAAGGTTAACCGTTTAGCCGTACCGTTTCGAAGCTTTTATAGTTTGAATTCTAAAATGGTGGGTTTAAATTTAAAATACATTTTATGTTAGTGTTACGGATTTAAAACAATGTTTGAATGTAAACAATTACAATTATTGTAAATCAAATTTGAAAAGAGGCAATGATTACTATTGAGTGACTGAGTTTCTTGCGTCGCTTCTTCTCAGCACTGGCCCAAATTGTCCCGAAGCGGTGGTAACTAATTTATATGTTGGGACGTGTAAAAAGCGCTACTTGTTAGTCTATTTGCTTGATTTTATTGATTTTCATGATTATTCGTTTGGGAAAGGAAGGAAAAGTGAGTTACATTATTTCTTAATATCTATTCGTCAATGTCGAATGTCAGTAAAATGGCGAGACTTGTGTGAAAATGGTGTCCTACAAGCGAAATGGATCGTCAACCATTAATCCGAAATGAGAAGTTAACCCGAGCATTATTTGTTTTTTTTATTCGACCCTGCCGGATTCGGTCGGCTCAGTCGGCCGTTTGAGTGCACAACCGTGTTGGATCTGAACTTGTGGGCACTTAGTGCTACAAGATCGGTCAACCTCGAGGTGCCACTAAGATTAGCGGATAATTTCATCATCCTGATAATGAAAGTTTTGAATGTAGCAAGATTACATAAATGTTCCATAACTGACAAACATAACATAAACTTTTTTTTAAATAGTTGACGTAGTCACAAACGATCGATGTAGTCTAAATGTGCGATGAGAAAGTGAATTCAGATATTTTGTGCGTCACGTACGCAGTGTAATGTTATCTTTTGGAAAAATAAATACGCATGCATTTACAACCATCTCGTTTAATTAACCCTATTTATTTGAGTTCAGTTTCAGCTGGGCTAACAGTTTTGTAAAGTTTTCTTAAATTTACGAGAAAATAACTGCATTATTGGCACTAAAACAGGTCTCAGTTCTGGCTCCTAATTTTTTTCACTCATCGCAAATATTAAACTTAAAATAACCTCAAAACATCTCTCCGTTCGGAATTGAGCTTTTACCGCTTAGCTCAAGGAGCTTAAGTTGCTCATTTGAGTGCACAAACGTGTCGGCACCAGCGAATGGTTCAACTTTAACCGCTCACGTTATTTTCTGATAGATTGAGCTGTACCGTTCAGCAGTGATCGACATTGAAACTTTATTTGGTAGGGTAAAATTACTCTCAGATCAAACTAAAAATCATAAGATACGGTATGAGCTAGTCGCGCGTGGTCCTACTAAACCGATTCAAATGGACCTGCTCCGCTTCTAGTCGTCGCCAGTACTGCGAGTTGTTTACACGTGCATGCGTGTGCGTGAGCAGCCCATTTTTAAGTTGACAATAAAATTGTAAAGACGTACCGTATCTTTCGCTGTTTAGTTTGATCTAAGACCTACTTACCTTATGCGGGTATGCGTAACAGCATTTCCCTGACGATAAAAAAATACCTACCTTAGAGAATTAGGAGAGCATTTGAAAAGCGAAGCTAACTCACTCTGTTTCATTTATGGAAGCTAATTCAGTTAAGATAATTAGGCATCAATTGAGCTTCACTTTTCAAACTTCTCTCGCTCAATCAAGAGCTGGAAGAACTTTAAACCTACTTTTTGTTATTAAAGCTTGTACTGCCTAAATAAAACACATTTATGCAATTCAATACCGTCTTTTGTATTTATTTATTGAAGATAGTAACAGAGTGTTCTCCTTTGTTGCAGCGAGCACCAACTTAGTGGGAAAGTTTACACAGAGCGTTCGCCGGATAGTGCAAGATGTCAAGGATGAAGGTACTTCAAGTAAGTATAAATAAAAACATTTATTTCATACTTTTCATATACTACAAGATGACACATCAAGGTTAAATACTGCGACATTTTAAACCATTGAGCCCCGTTCCGGCTCTTCTGATCTTCAGATACAACTGGAGTTTACACTAATAATAGGGGCAATGAAAGTTGCAGCTTGATGTTCTGTCACCGTTCCATTTACCATTGATTTAGTGCTTTAAAAAAAATTATTTTCAACCCGAAAGAGGCATATTTTCAAATGAATTCCGAATTTTCGACTGACGGAAGCACGTTTTCAAATAAATGCCGAATATCGCAAAACATTCAGTCAGCTCCACACTAGTCAAAACCATTCGAACATAAACCAATCAGCTCTTAACCGACTTACATTGAATGCCCACCCCTAACTAGAATATCGAGCCAATTCATTCTGAACAGAATGGAAACAGAATCAGAATACAAATGCCACAAAAGAATAGTCCCAGTAACAACGTGTTAAGCATTATTAGGAATTCAGACTTCGCCCAAATAATGAACACAACCATTGATGAGATAGACAATTTGTACGCGGTCAATACGGTGTAGTTGCTGATCCACGAATAAGAAAGCATTTTGATCAACAGTAAGGATCAATTTCTACTGATGTACGATAAACTAAAAAAAGTAGGTAAAATTGTTAAAGTAAAATAAGTAAGTAAAATTGTAAATTGTTAAAGTAAAATGAGTAAGTAAAATTGCTTAAAATAAATAAGTTAGTAAAATTGTTAAATTATTAAAGTAAAATAAGTAAGAATAATTGTAAAATTATTAAAGTAAAATAGTTAAAGTAAAATTGTAAGAGTAAAATGTAAAAGTAAATTCGTAAAATTTTTAAAATTATATTAGAGTGTATAAAATCGGTACTATAATGTTAACCACCGAGGGAAAAAGCGAGTTATTCCCATTACAAGTGTCTCAGACTACTTACCGGGACTTTTGACTTTTGGAAATAAACGAATTTATTATTATTATTATTAAACTAACAGAAATTATTACACACCTACTACCACCATGTCGTTACCAAAACAAGAAAAAGTGCTTTATTCATTTGTAATAAAATAAGACTAATGAAAATGCACAATTTATTTTGGATTGTAAGAAAAACATTTTTAGAAGAATCATAGGGCGCACTTGCTAGTGCAAATGCATTTCTTCATAGGAAACTTTAGTCCGCTTTTAACTGTTAATTTAAATAATTTTCTTGAAAAGACCATCAAAGTTAAATCAAAAAGGTAAAACGCGTATGAAAGAGACATTATGCCTACATAAACGTTGATCCAGATTCCAGAATCACGTCCCAACCAGTATTATGGCGTTTGCGCGTGTCGTAGGCAATTTTAATATAATCAGTTCATTGCGTTTGCGGTATTGTGCGACTTGTTATTGACCCTACAACGCTTACTAACGAATTTATAATTAAGTTACAGCAGAGTCTACTTGATAACACCGTCACTAAACGCATATCTTCTAAGGACCGCTTAATTAAACCGTGGATTACACCTGGTATTTTAAAATGCATAAGAAATAGAAATGACATGCAGCGAATGCTAAAAGATGATCCATTTAACGAAATTTTAAAAATCACATACAGAAGATACCGTAACTTTTGTACTAACCTCATAAGAAAGTTAAAAACACAGTATGAAAGGGAACTTTTAGCAAAAAATAAAAATAATTCAAAAACTTTGTGGCAAACAATAAATAATATAACAAGCCGAAACAAAAACAAAAGTAGTAATCATGATTTACTTGATTCAAAAGATTCCCCGCAATTATCAGTGGATTATGCAAATACATTCTTCTCGAACGTTGGAGAAACTTTGGCAGAAAAAATTCCACCAGTGTCTTTTTCGCACAATCGATATTACTCTGAACAGTCTCACAGCTCACCAGTTAATTCCTTTGCATTTTTGGCTACTGATCCTTTAGAGGTATACAAAATACTCATGAGTCTAAAATCAAATAGCGCTCCAGGTTGGGACAATGTGTCCACTCGGTTTCTGAAATTAGCAAACGAACTAGTGGTTCCAGTAATCTCCCATTTGGCCAACCTATGTTTTGAACATGGTATTTTCCCAGCTGCATTAAAGAAGGCAATAATTACGCCCGTATATAAGAATGGTGACAAAAGTGAAGTCTCAAACTATAGGCCAATATCAGTCTTGACGGCAATATCTAAAGTTTTAGAGAAATTAATAAACAATAGATTAATAAATTATTTAAATAAAATTGACTTTCTATCAAAATCACAGTACGGCTTTCGACAGAACCTCTCGACTCTAGACGCAGTTATAGCATTAACTTCACATATTGTAGAAAATGTAGACAAGCGAAAGAAATGTATCGCGGTGTTTTTAGACATAAAAAAAGCCTTCGATACAGTGTCGGTACCCATTCTAATAAAAAGGCTGGAAGACATTGGCATTAGAGGAGTTGCTCTGTCCCTGTTTTCAGACTACCTTAATGGGCGCACACAACAAGTAAAAATTGGTCAGTACATCAGTAGTGAAAACAATGTGGCGTATGGTGTCCCGCAGGGCAGTGTTCTGGGACCGACTTTGTTTTTGATATATATCAACAGTCTCTGTAACATGAATATCCATGCAGGACGTGTGTTTTCATACGCAGACGATACTTCTATTGTTTTTACTGGTAACACTTGGCACTCTGTGCGTCGCGCTGCCGAAACGGGACTTGCTGAGATAGCCTCTTGGTTAAATGCAAACCTTCTGACCTTAAATACAGAGAAAAGTAACTTTATAGCTTTTACAAATTATAATTCAACTCAACCCGAAAACTCGTATAAAATTTATATTCATAATTGTTGCAATCAAAATTTGTCTTGCTCGTGTAGTTATATAAACAAAGTAAATAAAACAATATATTTAGGAATCGCGATTGACCAGAGGCTGTCTTGGCATGCCCAAATTGAGCTTATGATGGGGAGAACAAGGAAATTAATGTGGATTTTTAAAAAGCTCCGACATATTGCTGATCAGAAGCTATTAAAACAACTATATGTCGCGCTGGCTCAATCGATATTGGTCTATTGTATCCCTGTCTGGGGTGGTGCTAGTAAAGTTAAGTTTCTTGAACTGGAAAGAGTGAATAGAGCACTCTTAAAGGTGATGCATTTTAAAGGCTACAGATATCCGACAGTAGACCTATACAAAACAAGTGACACATTGACAGTTCGGCAGCTCTATGTACTAAGCTTAGTTTTGAATATTCATAGGACTTTGCCTTATGATATTACTAAATTATCCAGGAGACGAAGTTATAGGGTAGCTCCCACGCCTAGAATTCGAACCACCTATGCTGGGAGACAGTTTAGGGCACGATCTGCAAAGCTGTATAATAAGGTGAATAAAATTATTAACATCTACACTAAGAATACCTATAGTTGCAAAAAAAGTCTGACAGAAATGTTAAAAAACTGGAGCTATGATGAGACTGAGGCTTTTATAGAACAAGATTAACTATAATAAAATAATAAAACCAAATTAACATTACTTATAATAATATATTTACAATAGTTTTAAAATCATATTTTATAAACAAATTTCCATATTTAAAATAGGTTAGTTAAAATCCTCACACACACGCTAATACACACACACACACACACACTCACACACACACACACACACACACACACACACACACACACACACACACACACACACACACACAGACACACACACACACACAACACAACACAACACACACACACATACATACATCATTATTTTACAGTGCATAACTTATGTTCTTTGTTGAGATGCCTTGATTGTTTCTTTTTCCTTTTTTAGTATGCATTTTGAGTATTTTGTTAAATAGATCGTAATATTAGGTTATTCCTTTTTGTAATTTTTAAACTGTAATGGAGAGCGAGGATTTTCTGACACAAGTAATCATTTACTTAAAAGAAATCCTCAATCGTATCCCAGATGTAACAACCCTGATACTAAATAAAGAATTTGTATTGTATTTGTATTTGTTATTTGTTACCCTGAATGCCGTTTTATTATATTAACGTATAATCGTGTGTGGCTTTATTCTACGGTACAATAGCGTAATTTTAATTAGACCCGGCCGGGTGTGCTTGCGTTTTGCTGACATTTGATACGTGAGACGGCAAATTAATTAAGATGAAATTGATATGACGGGTGATTAGGGGAGGTCTTTATCAAGATTTGGCAATTCTCCTTATACACCCGAGAGTATTATAAAGGTGGAATCGCTTACATTTTAAAAAATGCTGACTACAAAAACTTGAACTGACTTAGATGTTATTTGACGTTTTGACGTTTTGTTTGACGACCGCTTGGTGCAGTGGTTCGCATGTTGGACTTCTAAACCAAGGGTCGCGGGTTCGATTCCCGCACAGTACAAGCATAAGTGTGCATGAACATGTGTGTTTGTACTGGTCTGGGTGTTTTCTATGTAAAATATGTATTTATTTACAAAAAAAAGTATTTAAGTATTGTTACGCCGGTGGGCTAGTGCTAAAACTTTGATCGTGTTTTTCCGTGCCTTGGAGGCGTTTTCAGCAGGCTGAAATACCATTTCAGGCCGTTTCAGAGAGTGCTCTAACACATACTAGTTTATCGAAATTTCACCCAAGTTGCCGTTGTTTTCAGGCGGCTGAAACATGTTTTCAGTCCGTTTCAGGCCACCCTCTATCAGATGACGCCATAACCTGAAAACCCGTTTTCAGGCGTTTTCAGGACCCCTTATGGGCCTTTGAAGCCCACTTCAGTATATGACGTAATTTTCAGTAGGAGTGAAAGAGATAGCACGATTAGAGAGAGGCAGCTATACTAAGAACATTCCAGAAAGGTGTGACAGAGACAGCACAAGACAAGGATAGCACTATGATGCCGAACATTCGAGAAAGGTCTAGGCTAGGCAAGACGGCATTTGGAAGGATCCCGAACAGTCTCGTACTGGGTAGTAGGTACCTACCGAATATTCGGGAGTCCTTGACGGCCGGTATATAAGGAGCCCGGGAATGCGACCGAGTTTGAGTTTAATTTGGGAAAGCGACGAGTAAACATCGAAGCGAAAACTGCGACAAGAAGATTTTGGAGTGCGATATAAGTGTTGGTGTACTAAGTGTTGTAACGTAAAGTGTGTACAATAAATCCTACTCTACTTCATCGGTTTAGAAGTGCATTTCAATCTAGATCCCACACCCCTAGAACGTAACATTTGGTGTCAGAAGTGAGATTGAAAATGCCGATTACTCCGCGAGAAGAAGAGAAGGAGGGGATGCAGACCCGAAGCCGCACCGCTGCTGGAGACTCTGCGGGCACCGCCGGAACGTCAGACACAGCGGTACCAGCTTCAAGGACGCCGGAGATAGACGTCAACGCCATTCTGATCCTCCTGAAAGAACAGGCTAGAAGGCAGGAGGAACAAGCCAGAAGGCAGGAGGAACAAGCCAGAAGGCAGGAGGAACAGGCTAGATGGCACGAGGAACAAGCCAAAATTTTGCAGCAAGAGCTACGGGACCTGAAAGAAGTCCTCCGTGAGGTACACGAAGTAGCTGCAGAATGGAAAAAGGAGATGGCTGAGTTGCAAGACAAAATTGTGGGCGTTGAAATTAAAGTTGAAAACCACGAGAAGCGCCTCAATGGACTGAACGAAAAAGTGGAGGGCCAGGAGAATCGCCTCCAGAAGTTGGAGATCAAAGTGGCCAACGGCACCACCAGTGTATCAGGTGCACCAGCCACAGGAGGTGAAAAGTTAAAGGTACCTCCATTCGATGGTACCTCTTCGTGGGCCGCATACAAGCTCCAATTCGAGATGGTTGCCGAAGCGAATGGCTGGAGCAAGGACTATGCTAAAACGGCACTGAGTTTGGCGCTGCGGGACGAAGCTCTCACTGTTCTGGAAGCGTTAGGAAAGGAGAAGACATACGACCGTCTTCTTGAAGCTTTAGAGGCACGCTTCGGTGACAGCCATCTAGAGCACGTTTACAGAGCTCAGCTGAAGAATAGGACTCAGGGGCATAATGAGTCGTTACAAAAGTGGGCACTTGAGATAGAGAAGCTCGTCCGGAAGGCGTACCAAGGTTCCGCAGCGACTTTCATCGATGGAACGCTAGTACAGGCATTCATAGATGGGATTCGGGACTTTGAAGTGAGGGCTGCTGTACGGCTGAGACACCATGGGACCTTGAAGGATGCGCTCGCCCATGCCCTGGAGGTGGAAGCTGTACGCCAAGACTCAACAAAATTCTTTAGGGTGCGCGAAGTTGCGGCCAGGGAGCCGATTGCTCCACCTCGAGAAACTGGGCCTCGATGCTACAACTGCGGGGAAAGAGGACACATACAATCAGGCTGCCCAAAAAGATCTTGGAGGCAACGGGACTCGGACCGAACGGTGAAGACCAGATACGACCGGAAGTCTAACCAGACGAGGTTTGAGGAAGGATCATTCGTGTGGCTACATAACCCTATGCGTCGAGAAGGAAAGTCACCGAAATTGTCGCCGAGTTGGGAAGGGCCGTACAAAGTAGTCACAAAGATCAACGACGTCACTTATCGGATACAGCGCAACACACGTAGCCCCTGTAAGATTGTTCATGTTGATCGGTTGGCCAAGTACCATGGAACGAATGATGCTCGGGACGAGCATGTCTAAGGAGGGGGTAGTGTTACGCCGGTGGGCTAGTGCTAAAACTTTGATCGTGTTTTTCCGTGCCTTGGAGGCGTTTTCAGCAGGCTGAAATACCATTTCCAGCCGTTTCAGAGAGTGCTCTAACACATACTAGTTTATCGAAATTTCACCCAAGTTGCCGTTGTTTTCAGGCGCCTGAAACATGTTTTCAGTCCGTTTCAGGCCACCCTCTATCAGATGACGCCATAACCTGAAAACCCGTTTTCAGGCGTTTTCAGGACCCCTTATGGGCCTTTGAAGCCCACTTCAGTATATGACGTAATTTTCAGTAGGAGTGAAAGAGATAGCACGATTAGAGAGAGGCAGCTATACTAAGAACATTCCAGAAAGGTGTGACAGAGACAGCACAAGACAAGGATAGCACTATGATGCCGAACATTCGAGAAAGGTCTAGGCTAGGCAAGACGGCATTTGGAAGGATCCCGAACAGTCTCGTACTGGGTAGTAGGTACCTACCGAATATTCGGGAGTCCTTGACGGCCGGTATATAAGGAGCCCGGGAATGCGACCGAGTTTGAGTTTAATTTGGGAAAGCGACGAGTAAACATCGAAGCGAAAACTGCGACAAGAAGATTTTGGAGTGCGATATAAGTGTTGGTGTACTAAGTGTTGTAACGTAAAGTGTGTACAATAAATCCTACTCTACTTCATCGGTTTAGAAGTGCATTTCAATCTAGATCCCACACCCCTAGAACGTAACAGTATGTATATCCTATATCTAGTATCGATAACACAAGCCTCGTAGCTTACTTTGGGACAAGATAATTGGTGTGATTGTTGAGAAATACTTGTTTTATTATTTATTTATTTAATATAATCAATGTTTCACTATCCTATCCAAAACGGTTCGACAGACTGACTAACGCTATACTGGGACAACAGAGAGTAGGTTAACGATAACATAATGGATTTAACATCTACAAGTGCCATGGTAACGTAAATTGACCCAGATAGAAAACGATCATATACTTGTAAGTTATTACCCTTTATCGAACTCCTTTGATCCTATCATATACCGTACGTAGATGGTAAACCTAGTTATGATTCTCTGTTTTCGCAAAATGTCCCATTTTTGAGGGTCCCAAATGCAAAGAAGTGGAACAACTATTCATTCGTCACGTATGTCTGTCACAAGTCACAGTCACTTTATTCCACATACAGTCCACTGTATTCCTTTTTCGGACACTTGTCTAGTAGACAAGTCGAAACTACGAAGAGATCGTACTGTTTAAGGTTAGGAACTACGAGTAGAACTGTCAATACCTTCGAGTATTAGCGATGGCAAGGAACTGTACCGGCCTGTAAGCCCTCGGTGTGCGCTTCCTACTCAGACACGGCCGATTTTTAATATCTATCCAAACTCAATTTTGGTACGAAGCACTCGTCGCATCCATTAAATCGTTATTTATTCGGAATGGAGTTCGTTCGCGAGTATGTTTAATTAAACCTGTCGATTGAGAGGTTAAAATATTGCCCTGCCCTTAGTTTCGCAGTCCGTCCGCGCGTCAATGATTCCGTAATCCCGTTAATTATTTGCGTTCGAAATGCTGTAATTGAATTATGTCGGATTTGGGTGGATGGTAATTAATTACATTATGTTTTATGATGAGGGTTTAATTTTAATATGATTTTAAGAAGATTTCAATATGATGGAGGTAATTAAAAGTTACGTGTAGGTAATAGGATGAAAGGATTTTTGTAAAGCTGCCCAAATAAACGATATGATTTTGGGTATTAAACCACACAAATATGAGATGTTCTCTAATGTGCGTGGTGCTCCTAAAACTTTATTATATCTTTCATGTATATATATTTGCGGACAAGCTAAGATGGAAGCTGTAATTATAATTAGTCCCATCAAAAAATTCCCAAATTACCTGCGAGCAGCTTGGACTCAGTCAGTTTTTTTATGTTGTCAAATGCTTAATCAGGTACCATCTTGCGGTGGTTTACACGTATGTATACCACCGCACGCGTTGCGTCCCACCAGTTGCGTTCCCGTTAAGCCAGCCTACACCCTTCAATTTGGTGGCATTAAAAGTCATTTATTTCTGTAAATAGACCCACAGGGGGCGCTTTTACACGTCCTAGAAAACCCTACCAAAACTTCGAGACAATTAGTGGGCTGGTGCCGAGAAGAAACTCGGTCACCATTGTCATTGCCCCTTTAAAAAAAGGATTTTTGATTATGGTACATGAAACGTGCTGCTACGATCTAGTTCATACATGTTTTTGTTAAAATAATCGTTTCTTGTACTGCACAAGACCTTTTGTATAACTGCTTTGAATTTGTTAATATATGATTTATTTTAAATATAAATATAGTTCCCCATGAACGAGTGCCTAAATTTAAGGAAGGCAGGCTAATTTTTGTTTAATATGTTTAACATTCATATTAACATTCAACCTGCCAATCAGCTTATTGACTTACTTACACTGCTAAACCTCGAATTCTGATTACCAGGCGGGCAGACGAAGGAGGAGGTGATCGAGACCAACGAGCGGCTGCGCAACGTGCGCGTGCGCCTCGACGAGAACTACGACACGGCGAAGAAGGCGCTCGTCACTCTCATGGCGCGTTACAGCGAGTCCAAGGCGCAGCGGAACGTGTTCACCAGATACGCCATGCTGAAGGCCATGATCAAGGTAAATAGAAGGAACATGGCGCGGCAAAGAAGGCGCTTATCACGCTCATGGCGCGCTACAGCGAGTCCAAGGCGCAGCGGAACGTGTTCACCAGATACGCCATGCTGAAGGCCATGATCAAGGTAAATAGAAGGAACATGGCGCGACGAAGAAGGCACTCATCTCGCTCATGGCGCGCTACGGCGAGTCCAAGGTGCAGCGGAACGGGTTCACCAGATGCGCCATGCTGAGGTGAAGAAACTTCCAATGGATAGGTTGTACACGAATTGTAGAAAAAAAAATAGAGATGTTAATAAATAAATCAGGGTTCGTGCCCAGGGCCTAGTCCGCCAACGCAACTTTTCATAATTAGATATTTTTTTCACTGAAGAAGAGACGGCTAATTGAAGCAAGTTTGTTCATTTTTCAGAAATTATTTAAACACATGATGTCAACCTTTTGTTACAGAAAAAACACAATATCTAAACTCAAATCGAACCCCTAACAATATCACGTACAATTTGTTGCGCCGACCTGTTATTCGATAACTGCAAATCTTCATATATAAAATATTAAATTCAAAGACTGACTGACTGACTGACTGACTGACAGATATAGTGAAATTCGGCATGCAGGTAGCTACTATAATTTAGGCATCCGCTAAGGAAGGATTTCCCGAATTTCCTACGGGAACGGAGAATATACGCAAACGAAGTTGCGGGAGACCGCTAGTCTTTCAAAAAGGGGCTGTTATCAAAAAAGGCAGCTACCTTTCACATGGCTCACTATCAGAAGTTATCCGGCCGTATCCATAATGCAGGAGCCGCAGCTGTCATACTGAATTAAAGCGAGGGCGCTTTTTTCAGCGCTATATTGTCATGAATACCTAAGCAATCCGGGGTCTGTCTGCTAGTTAAATTGCCAGCCGCCTCCAACTGGGGCTCTTTGTAATTGCCTTCCCAAGTTAACCACAACGTTCAGCATTCTCCTTCGGTTTTTTGAATTAGGAATGGGATGCGAGTTTAATTGTTCGACGATTTTCCGCAGAATGGAACTTAAGATTGGTTTCCTGTCGTAGGTAAGATTGTTACTTAAATAAAATAGAATATGTTGTCATTCAGTTTCAAGTTTGATGAAGGGATTTTATTGATGAGTGAAGCGTTAATGAATTGATAACTAAACTTTAGGCAAAAGCTTTGTAATGTTTATTTGCCTTCAGGGTTAATAAATGAATCATCCGCAAAATCGTGAGAACACAATTGTTTAGTCAGTCGGTGGGTAATTACAAATATCAAGTTGAGAAAATATTTATTGCGAAAACAATAAGATGCTCTTAAGTCTTAAATTGATTTCAGTTATCTTGTAAGCCTCACTTTGATTGTTTATCTCATCCATTTGTTGGGGATGTTTTGTTTCTGTTTTTTTTTCAAGCGTGTATTATCGTGATTCATGTCATAGTTGAAGGTCTACTACGAGAAACGATGTCCAAAACGATAAAGTGTTCAGACGACAGCACATCACGCTACGAATTTTACCGTCCTTATTACATGCTCATAAAATGCCACAGTTTTTACCTTGACACGCTGTCACTTTTACTTGTGGCATAAAACGAAAAAAATTATTACCGTTTCGACTAGTGATGTACAAGGCTCGAGGCTTCTGAGTCCTTTTGCCGAAAGCTCAGAGTCGTTTACAGGGCTCGCCTCATTTATATGAAGCTCAACTACTCGGAAGTCTTTTTTTAGAGTTCGAGCCTTTTTTCGGGGCTTGCCTCTTTTGTATAAAGCTTGGAGTCTTGCGCAAAGCTCGAGCCTTTTTGAAAGCTCGAGCCTTTTCGAAAGCTACAGTCTTTTCGAAAGGTAGAGCCTTTTTGAAAGCTCGAGCCTTTTTGAAAGCGTTATAAAGCGTTTTAATAAATAATAATAATAATAATAAAAGTTTATTGGTACAAATTGTTACATCTGGTATCTTAGAATAGGTACAAACAAAGTATTGGCGACACAATAATGAGATACGGTTGAACGTTAACGGCTGTACTAGTTTTTTTTTTAAACTGTATGACAGTCATTAGCGCCCTCCACCGGACTTAAAACAGGACTCAGATAAGGTATTGCCATCTCTAAAAATATATATCTACTTTTTTAAATTTAATTCAAAAGAAACAAAAAGAATTAGGTTTAACAAAATGTCTTAAATCAACAAAGGTGTGAGTGTGTGCGTGCGTGTGGTGTGTGCGCGCGCGTGCGTGTGTGTGTTTGTGTGTGTGTGTGTGTGTATGTGTTTTGTATGCGTGCAAGAGTGTGCAGTGTGTTTGTAATTATGTGTGTGTATGTTCATTTGAGCGTTGTTTGCCCTAACAATTATTATTTATTATTCTTTACAAGGGGGATATTTTCAAGAGGTCCTCAGTTTCCACATATGTCAGCCCCTGCAACCACTGGCCCAAAACCATTTTACACTTTCTTGAGTTGGTGCCAAAAATCTTGAGTTCTTTGTTTATTTTATTATAGAGTTGAGAACTCTTGATGTAGTATTGCCTACCAGCTAGAGCGGTTCTGTAAGGAATATGTTCACATACTCTGTATCTTATTCGTCGGCCCACCCGCTGAACACCATCTTCCATCGGGAGTGATCGATGTCTTCGGAGTGTCATTTGGAGCACATAGAGCTGCCTGGTCGTAAGTACTTCGCAGTCTTTATATAGGTCTATGGGCGGGTACCGGAAATGTTTCTTTGTCATTACTTTTAAGACAGCTCTCTGTGCTCGTTCCAGTTTTAAGAAGTGAGTGGAACAGGCACTTCCCCAAGCTGGAATGCAGTAGGTGAGGATCGACTGGACTAGAGCAAAATACACGAGTTTCAGGGTTTTGGGGTCCGCAGAATTTCTCAGTTTTCTAAAAACAGGAATGATTTTTCGAACGCGTGACACCAAGCTGTCTATTTGTGGAGTCCAGATTAAAGTACTATCAAGTACTACTCCTAGGTATTTGATGGAGTCTGTTCGTGCTATTGACAGGCATGTGCAGTTAGGATTTCCGGCATTACATTGATGTATCCTCACATTATAGGATGCGTCATAGGTAGGCTGACCCATCATGGAAGCAGCGAATGTCATATATTTAGTTTTTTGAATATTCAAGGTAAGAAGATTGTTGGTAAGCCAAGATGATATAGCGCGCAAAGAATCCTCCGTCCTACGTCTGGCACCGTCCCAAGTACTGTCCCGAACCAGTAAAACTGTATCATCCGCATATGTAATGATACGACAATGTGGCAGTGTAAAGCGACATAGGCTGTCAATATAGATGAGGAATAAAGTCGGCCCCAACACACTGCCTTGAGGTACGCCATAGGACAAATATTTGTCATCACTAGTGAATGTATTTATTCTAATACATTGTCTGCGTTCAGAAAGATAGTCTCGGAAGATGTTCAAAGCTAATCCTCGGATGTCAATCTGTTCCAACTTTTGGACAAGAATGGGGATAGAAACAGTGTCAAAGGCTTTAGATAGGTCAAGAAAGGTTCCTATGACTTTCGATTTACTGTCTATATTTTTAGCTACAAAATCTACTAAGTTTATAACAGCATCTTCAGTGGATAATCCACTTCTGAAGCCGAATTGATTATCCGATAAAAGATGGAATTTGTTTAAATAATTTATAAGTCTTTTGTTAAGAATTTTTTCTAAGATTTTAGATAGAGAAGTGAGTACAGATATGGGCCTATAATTATTGACACTGCTTCTATCACCACCTTTAAAAATTGGGTGCACCAGAGCCTTCTTAAATGCGTTTGGAAATACGCCCGTCTTCAGGCAAAGATTGCAAAGATATGTTATAGGAGTAGTAAGAGTATCACAGGCAGCCTTTAGCACAGCAGAAGAAATTCCATCATAACCGACCGCAGAGTCTGTCTTAAGATTACTAATAAGATTTTTAACTTCCACCTCATCAGTATCTAATAGGGCCATCGAGTTGCCTTGATAATTTTTTGTCGATGCATTCAAAAATGTGGGTTGAGAGTGTCGTGTCGCGATAATTTTGGATGCCAAATCTGGACCAACATTAACAAAAAAATCATTCACTAGATTAATTGAGCGTTTAGGATCATTAGACATTGTGTGTAATAGCTCAGTGGAAGGAGGTGAAGGAGAGTTCAGATGTGAAATGTTTTTGATAATTTTCCATGTCTCTTTGGGGTTATTTTTAGCTTATAGGAGTTGACTTTGTTCGTATGCGTGCTTTAATTTCTTAAGGAGCTTATTGCAAAAGTTGCGATAGCGTATATAAGTTATTTTTCCTAAGATGTTGTTGGGGTTACTTTTCCATTTGCTATGTAAGCGATCTCGATTACGGATACATCTAAGAAGTCCAGGGGTGATCCATGGCTTCACTATGCGTTTCCTGCAGGAAACTTTAACAAAACTAGTATTTTTCTCAACACAAGTGTAGATCTCAGAAATTAAAATGTTTGCTGCAAGGTTAGCATCCTTTGTATCAATCAATGTTGTAAAATCAGTCTTAGCGAGATCGGTTGCAACATTTTGTACATTAACCCGCGGCAGGGTTTTATGTTGTGGAGTATGCTGTTGTGTGTATATTACCGAAAGCACAGGAAGATGGTCAGTAAATGTGGCATTCGAAACGATAGTTGTCGCTTTATGACTCGTTTTTATCATGACGTGGTCAAGACAAGCGTCGTCATGAGTAATGAAATTATGTGCTGGTAGTAGTCCATGAGAAGCCAACAGATTTAAATAGTTGTCTGGTTTAGGTTCCCTTTTATCAGAGATTATGTTTATATTAAGGTCGCCAATAATAGCAACATTTATGAATGAAGCCACGGATAATAGCAGATCATTCAGTGAATCTAAGAAATTGTCGATTTTTCTGTTAAACGGGGACCTATAAATACCTATCACTGCAGTGTCATTTTTTATACAAAGCTTTAAGCAGCTAGCATCTTTTAAATTCACTACAGAAACCTTGCACTTTATCTCTGATTTAACGTACATTATAACCCCGTCGTACTGATTGTACCATTTTGAGCGGTGGGAAGTATAACCCTGTAGGGTAGGAATGTTATCAACCTTGCTCAGCCAGCATTCCGTGAGAATAATTATGTCGATCAACATGTTCAAGTCCGCAAGGAAAACACAGAGTTCATCGAAATTTTTATTTATACTCCTAATGTTAACGTGGATTATCTTTAATTGCTTTTTATTTGTGTTAATGTGAGATGCGCATTCTTGGGGGAAGCATGTTAATGAATCAAAGGAGTTGAGTCGATCTATATCATCATTTATTGAGTTTATATTCATAATGAAGCTAAATTGTCTTTAGTGGTGCGTTTTACGGATGCGTACGAGGCTCTAATTGTATTTAATTTAAGTTTAAAATTATCCAACATCACCAATGAAATGGCAAAAACACTTATGAGGGAGAGTGAATAGTGTAAGTTTGGTAGTGTAAGGCACGCAAGTGGTGGTAATTGTAGGTTGTGTGTGAATGAGAGTGTGTTGTATTGTTCAAGTTGATAGTGTATGATATGTAAACAGAAAGTATGACAAGTAGTAAAATTAATACAGGACCAAAAAATCTTAAAGTCTAGTCATGCCTTTTTATTTTGCAACCCAGCCAGATCCGCCTCCGAATCAACGCGAATAAGTTTGTCTCCCTCTCTTTTTCGGAGAAATACTCTCCCGTGGGAGATCCAACAGAACGTATAATCATTGGAGCTAGCAAAATCACGGGCTAAGAAGAACAATCTTCTTATTTTAGGTGTCAGATTATCGGAGATGAATATTGGCTGAGCTGCACCTTTGATGTGAATATGTTCCGTACTAAATCTGTTTCCCTTGTGGGAGTTATTGAAGTTTTTCAAGCATTTCAACAGTTTTTCTTTGAGTAGTACACTATTTAAATTGCATATGATGGGCTTCTGTGTTGGTGATTTAGAATTAATTCGAAAGATATCACAGACATCGGATGCAGACGCATTTACATGCAGGGCGGTCGATATTTTCATGAACACATCTAGTAGGTCGTCCTTACTTTCAGTCTTGCACACGGGGACGTTGCGTATTTCCACACTGGTACATCTATTTTGTCGTTCTAGTCCCTCGATCTTGTCTTCAAGCAAATGAATGTATGCGGCGCTCTCCTGTTGCTCATTTTCTATTTTCTTCATTTTCTCTTTTAATTCTGAATTCTCCTTTAAGAGAAATTCCATTGATGTTTGTATAGCATCGTTTTGCTTTCTTATTTCATCAGTTGCCTCTTGTAGAGAGGTCAACTTCTCTTCTTGCTGCTGTCTAATCCCGGCGATAGAACCCTGAAGGGCGTCCAGTTTGCGATCTTGTTCAGTTTTGAATACGCTTAGGAGATTTCTCATGTCGTCCATAAAATCAATCATGGCTTCCTCCTCTCGCACACGTTTTGACCTTAGGGTCACTCCACTAAGGTCGGGTTCCGACTCGCTACGGGAGGGGGAAGCAGTGGGGGGAGGGGGTGTTCGGTTTAACGGCATGTTGAAGTTGATCCGGAGTACTAGGAGCTCAGAACTGGGAAGGTAGTCATAGTTTTTGTTTAATTGTTATTAATGTCACTTTACACTTTACTATCGATTAAAACGCACCAGGAGACCATAAAGAAAAGGTATTAAATAGATTCACTTAATGACAGAGTAGGACCTCCCTTAAACCCTTGTTAGATCTTGTTCATTTACCAGGGAAGCATATACACACTGCAGCAGATTGTAGGTATGATAGGTTAAAATCCAAATTTTTAAAACTCCCGCTAATTATATTACACGTTTAGTGTCCGTTGTACTAGGCGCGCAGATTCTCGAAGAGTTCGCTAACTGTACTTGCGATTTGGATGTGTGTTTTACGGTGATATTAAAGTCATATATATAAACTTGAGCTTTTATTGAAGGCTTGCGTTCATTTTAAGACTCGAGCTCTTTTGAAGGTTCGAGCTCTTTTGAAGGCTCGCTTATGGCCTTAAAGCCTCAATGCATGGCTTAGAGAGCTCGCAGCTCGACTAAGCTTGGGGCACCGTGCCTACCGAGCTCACTGAGCCTTGCCTCGAGGCTTCAAAAATAGGGCTTGACGCCTCGAGTCTTGTACATCACTAATTTCGACCGATTTCGTTTTTCGTTGTAAGACCTCTGGTTTCTGCAAACCATTTTAAGTTTTCGAGAAATCAGTTTTTACTTTATTTTATCTGCTAAAATGACTAGTAGAAGTACAACGGCAGAGGCGTTTTGCTAGTTCCTAGGCAATTCGAACATCACGTAAAAATGCGAGCAAAAATTCTCGCATACATTTCGTGAGTCTTTTATCATCGGTGCTGTCTTTAAACCCAGCCTGTTGCGACATTTTGAGATGTTACGATTTATCTTCGCAATGCAGTCACGATCTGTACACGGAGTGATATTCGTTTTGCGAACTGCGTGACTTGTATCTGAATAGTTATATTATCGACGGTTTGAAGATCATATCAAATATTCATACATTCCTTATGATCTCTTCGATTAGGCATGACAGACATGTTATTTATGGGTGTGGATCAGGAATAAATAGGGTTCTTGTTTCCTTGCCACCCGATGGTGATATTATCATGCTGACTAGGTCTTTAATTTTTATATATTAAATATTTTTTTAAAGCTACAATAGTATAGGTATACTTATTCACGTCAATTCAAAATCATTGCTAATAAGTTAATAAAGTAAGGCAAGATTTTAGGACGTAAATTTTACGTCGACGAAGACGAAGCTTTTACGTCCTAGAGGACGTAAAAGCAAACATTCAATAGGTATAAGTAGTTAAACGAAAATATTAAACTCAAACCTGGAAAATGCTCTTATCCAGTATTTAATTTTAAAACTCTTAAACTAAAGCATTAATAAAGCATATTTCAAAAGCAAGTTTAACGTTGAACAGATTCTATTTAGATTTTAGTTAGGAGTAGTCGACCTAAATTGGGGTCATGAAAATGCGTCTGCGAAACTTAACAAAGAACAATAACAACTGGCCCCGTCCCGAGCAGATATTTGGTAGAACCCGTTAAACCCTAATTCCTAAAAGAAATCCCCGGCTTAGCAACGCCTACCAAAATTCCATACTAATCTAACTAGATTTCTTCGGGACAGCAATAATTGGGTGAAAACATTGTAACTGAGTTACCAATCTCGAGGTGACTACGTGCTTCTGGAAATTGGCCCTTATGGCAAGCGGGTCACGTTTCACCAACCTTCCCTGTAGTCAAGGCTGTCTACTGAATTTCGGGCTCCCATTATATCTGGTGTGCGTTGAATGTAAAATAAGAAAACAATTAGGTCTCGTTCGGTATTCGCAAAATATTCCCTTTTTTTGTTTGACGAAAGAGCGTCAGACGCCACAAGAAAAGTGGTTGATCCTATCGATTTGCCTACGCCTAAAAAAATTGGCTGAGATTGGCTTTTTAATACAGTCACCATGCAGTTCTTAAAATTACTCACTTATTAGGAATGAATAGGGTACCTACTATATCGCGTTCAACTGTAATACAATACATACTAAGTTCATGCTTTACTTGTGCTGACTCAGTCCTGGAGTGTTGGGCTGGAATCTAGTCTAGCTCTAGAATAAAATAAGTTTTGGGAACCTACTACCACTCTATTTTTAGAAAAGTAAATTCTCAACGATGCTATACTACATTCCTTTTTAAATCATTGTGTTTCCTAAAATTCGGTGTGATAAATGACGTTGTTTTCGTTATAAAAGCTATTTCGGCAGTGATGAGAGGTCGTCTCAAGTTGCGCAGTTTTCCCCTTTATCCATTAATCCCATGACAACAAATTATAGCGTAGGTAATTAAACGTTATCTACTGTAAACCCGTGTTAATCCAATAAAAAAGGTAATTTACAACACTGTTGTAAATTCGGGGAACAATGAGGGTGGGATATGATAGTGTTCTTTTCAGACGTTGTTTGTGTGCTCATCATATTATAAGCGGATATTTATGTAAGTACGGATTTTTCAAATTCAAATTCTTTATTTGGCTTAAATAGGGTACATAAATGTTGTTTTGATACAGTGAATGTAGCTTAAATACCTATTTAGCCATAAAACACAGGATGCATTTTTTTATGTTTTTTGATACTATGTTACGCAAAACTACCGATAGAACCGGCTACTTTTTTTATTGTGCAATATACTACGAGTATACTTACTCAATTGACTCCTTCACCTTCTTATTTGTTGCAAATAAAGCAGATGACTTGGCCAACCCATATTTTAAACGTAAATAAAGCTTTTCTGTTTCCATATTCAAAAACGAAAATAAAAAAACCTCAAATTTGGTCGTAGTGGCCCGCTTAAATGGATTTCTGCGAGTGTTTGATACGGCACACCCAAAACAGTGAAATTTTACATTTCAAAGCAGCGAAGGTTTCATTACGGAGTGTGCCGCCCCTAAATCTGCGTACGAAATTCTTCCCTCTTGGTTAGTATATTATTATAATATATATCAAACCGAGAGGACCAATAGAAAGGACCAACGGAAAATGGTAATTAGCCCAGTTACACTTCGAGAACGCGAGATAAAAGAAAGGATTTTGATTTTGGTAAAATTAGTTTCATAGTGGAGAACTTAGTTCTTAAGATCCAAACGGAATATTTGATGGTATGAAGTGAAATATAATAGTCAATTAGCACCAGTTTAAAATAATATAAATATGTTCCGTTGTGAAAAAAATAACATAAATATTTGATACAAGAATTGACAACGTCAAATATAGAAATACCAAACGAGAGAGGGAGAGAGAGAGATTATATGATAGCACCATACTATTTCCCGTAGGCCACTAACTTAATTAAATCTTTATTACTTCAATGATAAGATAACCATCTCAATTACTAACATTACTTAGCAATAACTTAGTTGAACCGTGCGATCCGTTAGAAGTATTATTGTTATACTTTTTGAGTGAGACACATCCACCCACGTGTAACCTTTCGATGATGATCAGATGGTATCTAAACCTTTGTGCCCATCAGTCGATCAATCAAGTCAACCTTTATCCATGTGATGTGATCACATTGCGTGACCATTGAGCGATTTCAAACAAAAATGATTTCATAATTGAAGATGCTCGGTGTACAAGCATCTTTATAGTGATCGATTATTGTTTGTCTAAGTAGTTTGTCTTCTGATAAACGCCTAACGTAAATGTCTCAGGGATCACAAGCATAAAGTGTCATATTTAAGTAAAAATAACGTAAGTAAAAGTTTTAAAGCTAGTACAATCTGAGACTGACTTTTACTAAAAATTATCAAACAACGTTCAACCCTCTGATAACCTTGTGGCACGTGACGCTCCAATTTTCATAGCCAATCGGGCACAATGACGGGTTTACATAGGTATACAGCAGTGATGCTTATTTAGGAGAAACGCAGGAATATATGAATGATGGATTGTATAAGTTTGTGGAAAATGCCTTAATAACTTAATACTCAAGTCGGTCGGAAAACGACGTCAAAAACAGTGATGCTAGCTGTGGAGCAAATCAGACCAGAAGTGGGCACGCAACTTGGCAGGATGAGGCTTGGCAGAACATCAGACTGGCTGAGCCAGATTATTCTGGAATACCCTTATTCAGGTGCAAAAAAAAAACGAAAAAGAAGAACCTTTAACCTACTAGTGGCCGCTCCCCGCGAGAGTTAGTCCCCGTGGAAACACTTCATCTTCACGATTCATTATAAATTGTTATTCTGAATAAGCTATATTTTTGAAAAAAATATGCGGTTTTTCCGTAAAACAGTTACAAACATCCACCTATCTATGTTTACAAACGTTTGCCTGTATAATATTGGTAGAACTACCAAGTTATACGAAAGTGATAGGTGACAAACCGACTTATCTTTAGACAGAGACCTTAACTTAACTCTCCAGCTTAAATTAAAGTTGAATCTGTAATCCATCCCAAAGCTAAAGCAATACGGCTACAAGTCGATGCAGCACACAATAACCACTTTGCAGGGAGGGTCATTAAATTGCGGAATCGTGCCGCCGCCTCTTCATACACTTTAATAAAAGAACGAGATAGTGCTAATTGGAGTTGCAGGGAGAGGTATTTTCTCGATCGCCTTGATTGCAGTAGGACGAAAGAGTGAACAAACACAATTTCTGTTGGAAAATTGCTCTGAGTAGATCTAGGAATTGTATTGATAAATTCACAATGGTACTTAATAGTATTGTAACGGTATTCATGGATAAGCCAGACAAGAATCGTCATCAGAAAGAACCAGATGATTTCGAAAATCGGTTAGGCAAAATTGTGAACCAAAAATGTCATGACGATATATTTTGTGTTCTTCGCAGATCGTTACTATTTGAAGTGTATCGAATGTGTTTCTATTTAGACCATAAAGGACGCATAAAATTTAATTACGACATAATTGATGCTAATTGCATATGTTTTCCTGATGCAACATTGGTACTACTTTCGCTTAAAAATCCTGAATTTTTATTATTAAAGGCACCGTATGCAAATCCGAATACGAACAGCAATCTCTCAGTTCATAATGTTTTAACATACCATTACCGGAGCAGGGCATAAATATTCAATTTTATCCCCTGGCTTTACTCTTCCCCGAGTTTTCTCTAAGAGACGAATAACAGAATAAGAAACTTGTAACGAATTTTCCTTTTTTTTCTGCATAAGCTGAACGGAAAAGTTCCTGAATCTACAAATCTTAATGACATAACTACGGGACTTATTTTGCCACTAGCGGCCCGCCCGCGACTTCGTCCGCGCAAATTTATCCTCCAAGGTATCCCAATCGGGGTAAAAAGTATTCTATCACCTAAGTCAGCTCATTTCACCAAAATGAGCATGAGAGAATTTGATTTCTTCAAAATCCGTTCAGTAGTTTCAGCGTGATTGACGGAAAAACATCTAAACATCCAAATAGACAAACAAAGAAACTTTCACATTCATAATATTAGTGTGATTAGTGCGATACATTATATAGTGTGATAGCACACTATCCTACGATTGAAAATTCATAGTAAGTCGAACATTGTCTCAAAGTAGGCTGGGTTCATCTCGTCAGCTTATATACGTCCAACTGCTGGGCAAAGGCCTCACCTCAATTATGTGGTGGTACGAGCCATACGACACCACACAGCCTCATTGTGGCTATTCCAAAGGAGATGCTGAATAAGAGCCCTGCTTTTGTGTTAAAGCGACATCGCAGTAGGGCCCCTACACCTCCTCCGCCTTTCTTCACTCACGTGATTAATGGAAGCCCTCGTAAACCCGCTGTAGGTGTACCCCTAATCTAAATGCTTGTTTTCCTAGTTTTCCTCCGTATCTTATTATGTAAATGGTCAGTCTCAGTAGGAGTCGGCTGCGGGCTCGTAGCCAACTTCCTCCTGTTACAGATGTTCCTTGTTTGTTGCTGATGCAATTATTTTTAAAACAGGTTCTCAACTTTAAAAGTTTGGTTTTTATGGAAGCATCAAATTATCTATCCGTTAGTTTGCTGTCACAGGTCGTTAAACCTATTACCAAACATTGATATCTCGTTTGATGAGGTAATCATTGTCGTATAAAGTTATGTCGAGAACTTGCGTAGACATCAGTCTACATTTGTAATCATCTATCGATATTAACCGGGAACAACGGATTTGCAGTCATGGTTATCCAGATATGTATTTGGACTAGTGTTCTAATTATAATATAATAATAATGCGATAGTTAGTTAGCCCTCAAAATGTTTCCTGTGCAGGGCGTCAAATATACCAATATCATTTAAACTTTTATACCAACTTGATGTAATGTGACATGCAATAAATGTTTTGAATTTGAATTGGATACTTTAAAGCAATATTGCGAGTAGCAGATTCTTGAAAAAATTACATAAATAATATATGTGTATTTTCATATCTTGCTCATAATTTCTTACGCCTAGAGCTACATGTTTTGGTAACGCTGGCCCGGTCAACCAAGTCTGTTTGGGCCATTTTGTTTCCGCTCGGCAGCGGCGTCTCGGGCAGCATTGCTTTGCCGAATGAGTTTCCTAAAGATTGTGCATGCATTACGGTGTCACATCTTCTCAGTGGTAAACTACACTCGAGGATATAACAAGCCGTGTCAATAAATTAGCTGCAAGTGATGCAACTCATGAGTGGCTGAGACAGGCTTTTAGTCGCATTGTATTCCTTCAGTTTCCAAATTTGCAGAATTTCATTGATGGATTGTGGCTTCTGATAAAAGTCTATCTAAAAGTCATTTTACTGAAGTGGTGTTTAGTTAGGTGTTGACTGCGCAATAGTTTTCGGAAAAGTATTTTTTCAAGCCACATATAAAGATAACAAACAAAATATGTCTAGAGACCAAATAATATTTTATCTACGGACATATCATTAGTGCTCTAAAATGCGTTCAGAAACCGTAGGAAATGACCAGCATTACTACAACCAATTTTACTATGAGAACTTTCTTATCTGTGGCAGTAGGTAAAATCTGTACTGTAATGTTATAACAGTATCAATTTCTGTAAGGTTATGACTTTAAATTTGGAACAGCTGTCAAAACTAAAGTAGGTCTCTATTCTAGTATCCATTGATATTAAAGCAGTTATCGATATGAAACGTCAAATTCAGTATGTTTTTTAATCCAAATCGCACGACATATGATCACGAGTGACATGAGGATAGGGACTTCATTCGTTTGTCTATGATATTAAAAAAAATCGTCGTGACGGAGGATTGAATTACCCGCCATTACTGTTGTCATTCATTTGTTTGTTGGTTTTTCGCTGTCAATGCAGGTCATTTCCCTACGACCTCTGAACCCATCTTAGAGTACTTATGATATGTGTGTAGATAAAGTAGTGTATGCAACTGTACATAATTAGGCCTTAAAAAACTCGTGTGATGCTATTATGAAACTCGCTGACGCTCGTTTCATAAAACCACACACGTTTTAAGGCCCCTCATTATGTATCAGTTGCATAAACTACTAGTGTGTAACTGAATTGTTATTATTTAAGGTACGTTCCGTTGCGGTCATTAAAATAAACAAAGACTTAACTTTACCCAATATACCAGCTATAAATTTTACTATAAAGTTTACTGGCTCCTTCAAGTATGCGCAGTAATAATTTCTAATGTAAAGCTCTTTTAAACAAATGAAGTAGGCAGTGAATCGTTGCTGCAAAGCCCCGATGAATTGCAAGTGAATAAAACCACATAAGTCGTGGGGAGAGCTCGGTTGGGTGTTCAGTTTGTTTGCGCAACCCCTGGACCAGCCATTTCCAAAGTTTGTTCTTCATAAGAAGGGTTTTGTAAAAAATTAAGTATAAAATTAAAACTCCTTTTATGACTTTCTAACTCGGTTTAGGACGATTCACGACTCGTGAGTCGACAGAAACGAGTCGTGAAACAGAAACGAGTGTCGAACTAAGTGATTCGCTTAGAACACTTCTACTACGCCCCGAACGCCGTAGTAGTAAATGTTTTATGGTATGGTTCTATCAATTTTTTCAATTTCCAAAAGCGTTCCATTACGAAAAAGGATTGAGAACCGCTGCCCTCTACTCTAGGTACAGATACTCTAGGGTTTAGGCCGATTCTTCTGTAGGCAGGCAACCTTTCTTAGACATAGATAGGCAGACACGGAGCAGGAAAAAAACGATACAGTTTTTGATTGACTACGGGTAAATTATTATCATCATCATCATCATCAGCCCAATTTTGTCCAGTCTTGGACGTAGGCCTCCTCCATTTTCTGCCATGACTGGCGGTCTTGTGCCCGTGTCATCCAGCCATGTCCAGCGTGTCGTCGGATATCATCAGACCATCTCTGGGGCGGTCGTCCTTTTCCTCTCGTGTTGTTACGAGGTCTTCATCTACGGGTAAATACAGGATTCTTTAATAATAATGACGTATGCTAAATCTATTAGATAATAAAGGCTGTTAATTTAGACGATTGGAATGAGTGAGATCAGTAAATAATTAAAGGTTAAAAGTGTATATATGTATCTTTATATCTAAACTCATTACACCACGCCATTCCAATCAAGTTACATACTAGTTATTCCACAGTACAAAAAATAATCAATACTTACCATACTTTTTTTTTAAACACACAAAGAATCCCAACTCTTTATTAAACCTATGAAAAAGTTGAAGGCCATCCAGTGGCTTCAAGAACAAGTGTCCTTACAGATCTGCGTTTGTAGACTTCAATTTAATCGCATTTTCTCGTGGAGTTTTGTAGTAATGTCGACAATAAAATTAAAGTCCCAGTATTTTTTTGCTGCAATTGATTTAAAGAAAATAATTCTGTAAGTTTTCTCAATTCAACGAACGCCTGTACCGTGTTGCTATTCATTAATTAGTAACCTGATGTGTCTACTTTTAATGCCATAAAAATACCAGCCAAAACCCCTACGGTCCTACAAAGCGCTAACATCCGTAAAAATAAAGTCAGCAAGAAAAATAGGAGTCCAATTTCGATTATTTCCCGACTATCACATAAAGGAAGCTGCATCGTCTTACTGTACTTTTATTGGAACAGTTAGTTACCGATATGGCAAGAGCTGGCTTCCGGCCAGAAGAAACTTGCTCACTTGGAGACATCATAGCACATGCTATGGCCGCCGGCAGAATTTAGTTTGTACTCGTAATAGTAGTTCGTTTGTTCGCGATTGTTCACTCACCTTTATACACTGTGTTTATTGTCAGACACTGAGGTAGCTGCTAACTAGACAATAATGCTTATCAGCTAGGTATCAACATCTGCAACATATTGAAAACTTAAAGATTTTTTTTATTATTTTTTTTTTCCAAACTTATATATATCATTACAGGATAACACCTAATGCGATAGTATAACAAATGGACACAATCTATTAATTCTAGTATAATACAACGCTATGTGTAGCAAATAATAATAATAATAATTCAGTTAATCCTCGCCATTTCATTACAACTCTAAAACTACTACTACTAACTTTTACTATAGAACAGTGAAAATAAAATACAATTTGGAATACCTGCAATTAAAATTAAAATTATACATTAAACATTATCATTAATTAATCAGAAATAAAATAAATACATTAAAATTCTCAATAACAATAATAATAATTTAAATTGGTAATACAATAATAACTAATAACTAGGTACATATTTGTTTTAACGTAACAATATGGCTGGCTGTCACCTGAACTAGGAGGATTCCAGCCTCAGGATGACAGCCTCCCCTTTACACGTGGGGCACAGATACAGAACAGTATTACAAATTCAATCAAATAAATTAAATTAAAATAAATAAGATTAATGACTGCGAATTCCCTACATAGTCAGTGTGCGTTTTGTCAGAACGAGAGTGTATGCATGTGTGTGTGAGTGTGTGTGTGCGTGTGTGTGTGAGTGTGTGTGTGTGTGTGTGTGTGAGTCATAGCAAGAAATGGAGTAATTGTTCAGTGGCTTGGTGAGAAAGTCCACTTAACTGTGCTTTTAAAGATTTTTTGAAATAATATACTATAATGCCGCTCGTGTGAACTCACTAACTCACTTTTCTTCAATCAAACTGGCGTTCTTCGCGACTGTAAAACTGCCTAGAAAAAAAATATTACAGTCAGAAAATCATTTTTCATTTATTTATTTTGGGGCTTTTTGATAAAACACATGTCAGCCCCATCGTACCATAATCTATTACATACACACAGTTACGCAGGCGGCAGGTTCTCAAGTCATTTCTGCTAAACATGTTGCAGCCTGAGGCGTAGGGTCAGCCAAAATTTTAATGAATGTACCTAAATCATATATATCTGTTTATATTGATTCGCCTCTGATATTTTTCACATTCCGCAAGAATATGTTGGACGTCGTCTATAGACAATGTTGAAACATTAATTATGCTTCAATAACCTTACGCCTGCCGGCAGGTACAACTAAAATAAAACAACTTTAGTCCTTCAACCGACTGTCAGAGATGTCCTCCGTACAAAATTACCTATAAAAACTTGAAGATATTTTATTTGATATTAGGGTTCAAAATCTTCACATTTAAACTGTAATAGCACTTTTGCGAAAACAAAACAGACTGTCGTAATAATATTTGATTCGGCCAGAGTTTTCTAATAAAAGTTAACCTGACCGACGTCAGGTTCCGTACAAAGAAAGCTGTTAGCGGCTCACCGATGCTAACGAGAATCGCAAAAACTTTCTTACAAGGGTTTTAGAAGATATAAGAGAGAGTAGAAATGGTCAAAACCTTCACGCCTTGCTCCGGTTTTTAATCAACTTGACTTATGATATCATTGTAGTAATTAACGTTTTATCTCATGCTCGCCATCTTGTTAACAGTGAACGCACTTTTACCCGACTGTGGCAGAAGGAGAGTTATGTTTTTCTGCCTTTTTTACTGAACACTAGACGTCGTAAATAGTTTTACTGCAATCTATTGGGGGGAAATCATAAAGGTTTGACGGCTCTCTACAAAATGTAATCATTTTGAAGACGGTAATGAAACGTTACATAACGTCCCGCTAGATTTTTGTCACAGCCTTTCATTATGCAGAGTTTATATACCTATATTTGCTTCGTTAAAACTAACACACAAAATGCTCTTTTTCCCGCTATGTAATTCGTATAAAAATAGAAGCAACCAACGAACTTTTCTAGTTAGTGTGCGGCAACGTTGCCATTGCGTTAGTTTTTTGCGACGTGTGACATTCCCACCAAAGCGAACTGTGAAAACAACTTATTTAACTTACTTAATTTATAAACTGTGTGTCTTGCTAAGTGACATTTTTTATTCTTTTTCGTTAACATCAGGAATTTAAATGAAACTAACTATATTTTGTATTCATCGTATAGAAGAGCTTCAAAACTTATAATTTCGTTTCAAACCATCTAATTACTCACACCAAAATATCAAATGAGTAACGTTCATGTTTAACTTAAAAAGACATTGTAACCGGCACAATAGTATATACTATGTCGAACTGTCTCTATACATATGCCTAAAACATTGAAATTTAATTGTTTTTTTAAGGAAGGTTTGACTTAATCTGACTGACTGTCAAAAAAATATTTAACCTGAAATCCAAGTAAACCATCTTTACAGGGTCAAGTTTTGGTCGCATCCTATCGCCCGTGAGGCAATCATAACTAGCTAATTAAACTATTTACGAAGTTATTATTTCTCGCCGTAATAAAGTTACTTACTAGTAGACTCTTATCTCATTAAACGGTGGTTGGAATAAACATCCAGTAAATAATAGTTTAGCGTTTTTCTTTATTAGTTTTTAATTAATTTTATCTTTGAAGCGATACATTTTTATCAAGACTTATTTAGCAAAATCGCCATCAAATGTCGACTACGTAACTATTTAGTAATCTGTGCTTATAGTACTTAAATGCCGCTCGCAACTCATCGCATCAGATCCTAACTATTTAATCAATAATTTGTAACATTTTCTACGAGTATATGAACTTTACTTTGTTACTTTCTTACTTCCTCCTTCCTCGACATTTACATTTGCCTAGTATCAGGTTATCACGTGACATTCTTCAGCTAAGTTCAAACTTGGTCGATAGAACATTTGCGGTACCTACCCACAATTCCTTTGTAGAGAACAAATTCGTGGCACGTAGCATTTATCGTTAATTTTACACTAAATATGCACTTGACACTCCTAGTGTTTAAACTTAGAATAAAGTTAAACGTGCAAACGTGTTTCTCATTTCTGTACTATAACTACATATTGCTCGTCTATAGCCTGGAGATGAAACGGTTTTCTTCTTCCTTCCCCATATGTTTCCGACATATTGATACAGAGAGTTCATTTCCATTACAAAAGCCTTTGAAGTTTTAAATATTGAATTACAGATTATTGAATTTTATAAGACTGTAATGAAAGCTCTTTCAGTAGTCTGTTACGGTTAGGTATTTACTAACGACTTTTCCCAGCTGCTCACCGATGGTCGAATTAAATCAAAACATTATTGCCTAAGTATGTTACACGGAGATAATGGAGCTAATTTTTTGTGAAAAATGACAGAACAATCCTTCTAGTTTTTGTTTATTCGTTACAAACATTCAAAAACAGGAAGATTTGGTTTTCGGAATTAGATCAACGCCTCCATCTAGCTCTTTTTATAGCATCTAAACATCAAAGATACAACCCCTCCAAAATTCATTCCTTACCAATACACGATACACATTCGAACCTTTAGAGGTATAACTATGCTTTTGAACGCACCATAAAATCTACCTATCTGGATTTCCAGGACGTGATCAGACTGGAGACTCAGTACTGGTCGCTGGTGGAGATACCACGTCAAGAAAAGGCTGAGACAGTGCCGGCCTTCGTGCTGCGAGCGTGCGCCATCATGGAGAAGACGCAGAAGTCAGGAGAGGGAGTGAAGACGTCCGCCAAGCTGGCTGAGGAGGCGGCGGACAGGCGCGAGCGGATAGAACGATTGACTGGTACGTGAATGAAGTTCTAACAAATCTTTTGACAGTATCTTTCATAAGAAACTCCGTGTTGCAAACGTGCTCCGTCATGGAGAAGACGTACAAGTCAGGAGAGGAAGTGAATACGTCCGCCAAGCTGGCTGAAGAGGCGGCGGACAGGCGCCTGCGGGTACAACGATTGATTGGTATGTAAGTAAACTAAGTTCTTTGTTAGCATTCGTCCCATTCTCTAAAAACTCTAGCCTTCCTTTCTCGATGGTGCAAGTCACTTATGTATTAAGTTAAACTTTATTACACAACAAAACTTTGTTCAAAAGATGGTTATCGCCGTAGAGAATTCTCTATCAGTCATACCTTTTTGGGCTCATAAGTAATAATAAGCACCAATTGAAATTTCCGGCCATTTGAAGTGATTGTCGAATAAACTTTGAAGTCTTGTACCAGTTTTGAGCCTATTATATCCCCATGAAAGAACGTAAGTCCAACTGAAAATATGTTTAGTGCTGAACAACATGCTACAGTGCCAAATGAAAGTTTTGAACTTCCACAGTCTATATTCAATGTAGTCACGCTACCCAGCAAGTATGTCTAGACTGCCATATGCACTAGAGGAAAAAATCTACTCGCGCCTGAATGAAATACGACTAGTTAAAACTTTCAGTTGGCTCCGAGCCAAATTTTTATCTCACTACAAAATTCCTTCGCCCCCAATTACCCCCGAATTAAAGAACTAGCTTATGAATTGCGTCATTATTGCTTTAGCTAAGGGAAAAAATATACTGAGTATTTTCTTCTATTTCTAAGTGATGTTTATAAAATGGTTGGAGAATTTTCACGGATATGCTTTAAGGCCAGTTTTTTAACAAATATGGCATTTAAAGGTATTTCATAAAGTCGGTGATCCCACAATTAAGTTTATCTATTTTTCATCATAACTGTTGTCAGAACAACAAATCTCTGTGTAAATTAATTGAAGTTTCGGGTGTCCGAATTCAAATTTAGAAGTGCGGTCACAGCGAGCCCCGTTCTAAGCACGAATTAAGGCCAGACAATAAAATGAGTTAAGCTCCGGGATGCCAGCCCTGTCGGAAAACGAGGTTTACGTACCCATATTCTTTGTAAATTTTATAGCAAATATAAACGTAGCCCAATTATTATGCACTAGACATGCTGATTAGAATAAGAACAATTGTAAACATACAAAATAAGGAGCTTCTTTTCTGGGGATACTTCTTTTTTGTACGGAGATCAAATGAACTTCAAATTAAGGCGATGTCAAACAGAAAGCGAAAATCTTACCCAAAAATAAATATTATGTTTGCGTAACGTTACAGATATGACAACATCCCAGATAGAAGCGGAGAACACCCAAATGACAAACGACCTCTATCGGCTTTTGAAGAAGTACACGGGTCTAAGAAATCTTATCAGGGAGCTTAAGGTACCAGTATTTAGGAAAACCATTAATCAAAATTACAGCAATCACATTAAAATGCTAGTTCACCCTTCCCAAACCGTTTGGGCAAGGAGGCAGGCACTTTAATTAAAGAGCCGTAGGCTTGAATTAAATTGTATCAAAAGCTATAACAAATGTTATTTTTTAAAAGCTCACGTCACTCGTTTTATTCTAGGCTCTAAATGATTTGGCTTGACAAGAACCACTTTGGCTCTTTTGTTTTTATTATGGCTATCAAATTCAAAACCCACCGGTTACTAGACCACTAAGGACTTTAATTCGTCTGAAATAAACTGATTGTTATGAATCTCTATTCCAGTCGGAGTACGGGAGCTCGAAGGTGTACCCAATGTTTCCACGGTATACGATGCTGAAGGACATGATAAAGGACATCATGCACGACCCCGACTACATGGAGGTGTGTCACGAGGTGGACCCATAGCGCGGGGTGCGCAAATAGATGAGGCATTCGTTCACCGACCGCCAGAGGTCGAGTCGTCGCTAGGGCTTGAGCCACGCATGGACGCTATCGCTTCAAATTCAACGATTGCACTGCAGAGGAGGATCTGAGGCAGATTTTTTTTAAATTTTGGATAAACATATTCCCGCTTTTGATTGATTACAAGTCATGATGACCGAACTAGTGACAAAGATACTCTAGCAAAAATAAGAAGACTAAGGAAAGCTGCTAAATCATTTGGAGTTTTTGCATAAATGAAGAAAATTTGATGACTTTGATTGAGCTTTATATGAAATTGCATGACTGTGCTTAGTGTGGTTCAGCTTTATTTCTCGTTCATTTCTAGTGAATGAAATTTAGACCTTTCGTTGATTGTTAGACGCATAGCAGAAAAGTGGAAAAGTTCGTTGTGTTTGAAGTTGACAGTGTTGGCTGGCGGTGGTAGAGGCGAGTACTCATTTATTTTGCGCTGCTTTAATTGAACTGTCTGTTTAGTTGTAAGTTTAGATTTGTATTTAGTGTTAGTACTCGTCGTCAATTCGATGTTATGAGTTTCCGTTGTAAATATTGATTTCCTTTATTTATCGCTTTCGTTTCATTATTCCCTTGATTTACTGTAAACTTTTCTTCTTGTGTTCTATGCTTTCTTAGTAATCTTCTCTTTTAATTCTGTCTATCTTAATCGATAATCAGTCTCAAATAAGGTAGATTTTTGTTTCAAATAATATACTTAGTAACTGTTTGATTTTAACTGCTTGATAAACCTTGCTATATATACTGTCTTTCTCTTATTAGATTTTAGAACCTACATATCTAATAAAACCAATCTTATATCACTTGAACGTAGATCTGTACCTGATCATATCTCTTTTCTAGTTGGACTGACATATTTGTCTAATTATTATGACTATAGCCAAATATCCTATAAAATACAAGGCTTATAAGTGTTAATATTTTCTAGCTGGTAATAGTGTTATTGAATGTGCTTGTACGAGCTGAAATGTGAAAATTGCCATTGAATGTGTTCAATGTACCACTAACCTCAGAACTAATATCGATTACGTAGAAATTTCTGTTTTTAAGGAATTTTCATCTTTTCACTCAGGTAGCCTTTTATAAAACTAAGTATTATGGTTGGTTTATTACATGCTTAAAAGCTTCCAGGCATATTTAATAGGCTACCTAAGTAATTTTGTACCAAAATCACTCTTCCCTTTGATGTGTTGTCGTTAGTAGGTTCACTACACTAAAAGTTCCCAATTTAAAGTTTTCAGTAGGGCAGCACCTTTGAACAGGGGCAACTTTGAACTTTTGATTTTACGAAGCCATTTGTTGAAAAAACATAAGGAAATTTCTTGTTTGTTTTTCTAGTTAGTGTCAACACAAACCTGCACATTTGTCACTTGACACTACTGACGTCTGTCGTGTCTTGTTCATTTTCGGGTGCAAATATTAACTTTAAAGTATCTTGGTCATTAAATTGCATGTGGAGCTTTTATGTCCTCTATTCGCTTAGATGATTCATATTTCACTCAACTACCAATAGATGAATACCATCTTTACATTCTACTCATACTTGGAAGGAAAAATGTTTTTCATTTTTCAAGTACTAAAAATTGCTGAAATAAATTTTTTAACTTTGTACTTGCTACTAATATTTCATCTTATAGCATTTTTTACGACGAACTCATGAATTTTGTTACTTTAAAGTGCAAGAAACGAACAAATTTAGTCGAATTTCATGAAATTAAAATTGTCCTTTGCGTGTAAACATTTGAGGTCTTCTACTAACATTATATTGATGCGGATATTGCGGCTATAATTTGATTGACAGAAAGTGTTCAAAGGTTCCCCTTTCCCCTTTCCCTTACACTAGTTTCTCATGAACAATGAACATGGCATTATTATTTGTGTAGAATAGTTAATGTGAGACACGTTTGGAATAAAGTAAGATAAAAAGTAGGTAAAACAAAATTGCAGTGCGTTTATGGATTTGGAAAAATCTAGTTGTCGCATAGTTAGGTATGTAAAAGTTTTCTGTAAGAAACATTACTTTGGAAATGTTTGGAATGTACAAACTGTGATTATATTCGAATTGTTTTGATTATAAGTATTTATTTTAGGCATATTGGATCTAGAAAATATATATCCAGCTTCTAAGTAACTGTGTTAAAACACAAAAGATAAAAAATACATTAAGAAATTATTTCGGACAATCGCCAAATTGTATTAAAATCGATATTCTAAAATGTAATTTATAATGGTTATTTGTTTAAAATTGTTACTAAGCTAAGCTTTGTGTAAAAATATACAATCATGAAAGCAAAATAGTGAGGCCGATTCGTTAGATTAGAAAACATAGTGATATTACTGTAAAGATATAATTTACAACAGAAATTGTAGTTCTGTGGATCTTTTTGCTTTCCGGAATAATTATATGAACAAACTGAATCTGGGTTATGTTGTTCGCAAACACCGCATTTCTAGCCACCCATATTAATACTTTTTAATTATTTAATTCGATTTAGAA
Source organism: Pyrausta despicata (assembly GCA_963921415.1). Classification (NCBI taxonomy): domain Eukaryota; kingdom Metazoa; phylum Arthropoda; class Insecta; order Lepidoptera; family Crambidae; genus Pyrausta; species Pyrausta despicata. The sequence goes on along the minus strand of OY992855.1, from coordinate 11,129,320 downwards.
AATATTTAATTATTACATAATAATACTAAATTATTAATTTTACAGAAATTGCCTTCGACCTACAGTATCTGAAATATCCGGTATTATCACTTATCTCGTTTATAAGCAAGATCACAATACAATTTTACTATTTCCAAAAAAACTGTAGATTTTTACACACTCCATACGATTTATTTATTTTGGTTGTGGTTAGAAGTAGTGACTTGTATATGCAGCGTTAGAATCTACTAAGTATTAGGTTTTTAGTAAATTTAGGTAGGAACTTAATAAAATTATTTAAGCAAGATATTATATTGTAGATGTGTAATATCAAATACATACTGCCATTATGTAACACAGTAAGATACCTAACAACTTAAATGTATTCTTAGAATAAGTTTGAGGACATATTTTACTTCTGACCTTAGTTTTTTTAACTTCCTTTTTTTATATGGAAGAGCAAAATATCAAATTGGTGATAAAACTAAAACGATAAGATCTCAAATCATCTAATTACCGTGATCTAAGGCAGGACGTATTGTTTTTTAGAACCTAAAAATAATAATAAGGAGCCATCAAGTCTTACATTAACAAAAGCCATCATTATTATTCATCATCATTATTATATCATGGAATGTTACCGTCTACATTTTTATGCAGACAACAACACATCGGGCTACCCATTTTTGTTGCAATAACACCTTTATTACAAGTGATTAAAATACCGTTGTGTTTATCCTGACGTGCTGTTGTGTGTACTTTTATCGTGCTTATTACATAGGTACTTTAATGGCCAGTCTCAATATCCTATCATCGTTTTGACGACCACTATGGTGTAATGGTCAAAAAGTTGACAATTAACCAAGACAAGACAACCATTTGTGTGCATGATTATGTCTGTTTGTACTGGTCTGGGTGTTATATGTATTTATTTAAGTTTATTTGTAATACCACTGTTGGTTCTGATATCTGTAACACAAGTGCTTTAGCTACTTACCACGGAGTCAGATCAATTTATGTGATGTAGTTGTATATTTATTTATTTTATTATTTGAATGAAAGATCAATAACTGTTAGTTTAATACTAAAAAGTGTTTGAGGTTTCAGATTTATCTATGAAAGTGACAGCTATCAAGTTTCAGTCAACGTTAGATAGGATAGTGTAACCGGCCATAAGACGTCTTGCAGCCGTGTCCTCTCACCTTTTCCATATCATCTTGTTATATGTATCAATCGCTGTCACATTTGGTTGCCTTAATTTTCTCATTAAAAACGTTAACTTTTGGTTATTAGTTCTAAGTAGCCAGCAATAAAGCTTAGATAATTTAAGGGATAAGATTTCAATCACCATATAATAGAAATAGTAGGAATATCGCAATAATCCAAAATATGTATAGGTTGCAGATTACAATTGTTTAAGGAAAACCATTATCTTACTTTAAGGAATCAGGTCGGCTGATTCCTGAAAGTGACACCTGACACCCGATTCAGATGTACCTATTACTTAGCTAGGAAAGTGCTTCCTGTATATTGGCCTTAGCGCCTACATAAGTACCACCTACATGTAATTTAATTGAATTAAGGTTTCGTCTTTAAAATCAATAACATCTGCATTACCTGTGTAGAATTGTGCCTGATCCAGTTAATCCATAGTTTTCCCGACGTAAAATAAATTCGCAATTTTATGATAATGTTATTTATTAGCTTACAAATCAAAATTGCTTTGATGCACAAACCTTAGACCTAACTTTTAGAATAATCAATTAACAGTCCATTTTGAGATTTTTATCATTAAAATAACCTATTAATAGTAAATTAAATGTTAATGATGTTGCTTATTGGTAGTTAAATTGTCGTTAACCATATAATATCGTATAATATTTATTCCACATAAAAAACATACTTTAACCAATAATATTTAAAAAAAATGATGGGAAAAATAAGATTATTTTAGTAAGGTTACAACCTAGTTACCTACAATAAGACATAGCATTGCCACCACCAAATATCTGACATACCCTTTACGTCTGTCCGACAGCGAGCTGTAATCAGTTATCGCAGAAAATGTATGGATGCGCCATCGCTACTCAAAATATGTACCTTCCCAGTAACAATAGCCAGGTAGCGCGATCGTTGCATCTTTTCTAAAGCGTAGAATTCATATCACCACTCTGTAAGGAATTTTTTAAAAACTCCTATGTTAGACAGATGTGTGTCTTTGACACTTTTCCAATTAATATACAAGTAGACAACATTTTTAAAAATAAGCCTCTGTCACATTAAACTATCGCTCACATAATCATTCGTTCGTACGTACTTGTGCTAAAGCATATAAAATAATGTTAAGAAAATCGGTAATGTTAGTATAGTAATGTATGTATGTTTGTCGCTAACAATAAATGCTAAACGGATGCAAAGCATGTATTAGATTGTGTAAAATGTGTACCGATGTGATTAATCGGAAATTGTCTAAAACGCTTTGTTACAAGAAATGTAATACATTATTTTTTGGGCTAATTGACGTTTGATTTCACCGACAGCTGAAACCTCAAACAATAGTAAAGCAATCCAACCAGTCTTAAGATAGCTACCGGTAGAACGGGCCCCGCAGGCCCCGTAGTACGGGGCCCATTCTTACGGCGTTCACGTTTCATAACACGTTCAACCTGAACTTAACGTCCTGACTTCCTGAGACGTAATTTTACATTTCGCGCCATCTACCCACCTACATATCTATCAATGAGCCAGATTGAAAAACATAAGAGAGTATAAGCGCCATCTAGAAATTTCTAAAGAATTATTTATTATCTGACATAAACTAGTACTTGGTTCTGTGCGCTCTCGCTAGGTGGCATTTTATCGGAAATATTTAATAATGTTGCCAGCTTTTCAAAACATTTACATCACAAATTCAGGGAAAAAATAAACGATTATGTATATTTTTCAGCCATCTAATGCTAGTAGAATTGAGTTTAAGATACCCTTAATGAGTACATCTCTAACGAATCAGTGACAGAAAACTAAGCCTTGGTGGCTTTGTTTTTTATTACGACAAGTGGAACGAGAACACCTAAGAATTTTATCAAAAATCTAATTAAAATATTACAATTTAATTCAAAAGTTTACATAGTTAGCTTATAAATCAATTAATATATTTTTCAAACAAAAAATTGGTTGCCTGTAAAGTCGGTATACGGGCGAAAGTTTTACGTGACAACGACTTTGAGTGGTAAAATAATTTTAATGTGAATATTCATTCGTATAACATGAACCGGTGTGTATGCCTATCTCTCTCACTCTCTCTCTCTCGCTCTGTCTCTCTCGCTCTTAGGCGGGCTAACTGTGCTCGAGTGAAAGGGACGCGTGCCTTTCACTTTTTATGTCTGTCTCACTCGCTCTTAGGCGGGCTAACCATGCCCGAGTCGAAGGGACGCGTGCCTCTCACTCGCTCTCATTGTGAGCGCATAACGTGAGCGAAGCGTAACGCAGTTTCTTGAAGTGTCACCCGGCAAACCAATTTATAAGACGTTGTCACGTCAAAACAAAGCTTTCTGCGAATGTAACTAAGAAATTAGTTTTAAATATAATGTTTCATTTCATAAACTTTATCTTAAATTCATGCTGTTATTTAAATAACGATATTCCTATTTTCATAAAGAACGCGTTTTTTATTGTTAACATTAAAAATAAAACATGGCAACCCTGTTAGCGGCATCCATCTATTTCAATATTCATTCATTCATACATTCGGCCCGGCGCTGTCTTTCGTGGCGGAGTGTGTAGCGCTACGACCGTTATGGCGGGATTTCGTCTACTACAAAAGTTTATATCAAAGTTTCCAACTTTATTTAAATGAACTAAAACATTGTTAACTTAACCAGACCGTGTCAAAAACTGCATTACGACAGTAAAATACCGAAAATAAGTGAAAGTTCACCGGTCAGGATGTCGGTTAATTCAAAGTGGCGGTTACCTGACGTTTTTTGTGCTGGTGTGTTGAATGAATGTCTGAATTACGTTTAATTCGCATCGCGGGGATGGGTGAGTAAGTGGCCCGAGGTGATTTGGGACAATTCGAAATGCCTTTCGTGCAGCGTGTGGTTGAACCGAAGTACCTTTCGCGGACGAGTTTGCGGGACGAAGCTGGGAAGCCGAGAGTGACTGATGAGGAGCTTCAGGCGGTCACGAATTGCACCTTGAGCAATGCATTGCGGCAGCTCGCCTCCCTCGTGCTGTTGGCCGAGGACATTTTTAGCGAGCTGACTTCGCAACTCCAAGGCATCACCGAACGCTCCAAAGTAGCGCAGACGAAGATCGAGAGGATCAACGAGATCGTCGTGAAGTATGACCCGAAGAAGGTGCCAGTCCGTAAGTACATTTTACTTTATGTTGAACTTCTGATATCATGTTTATTACGTGTATTTAAGCCATAAAAACGCGGGAAATAGAGACACCTGCTTGACTCTACCTTACATGGAAACAATTAAGTTGCACCATGCGGATGTTTTTTGCACTAATTCAAACACATGTGCAAATGGTTTATTACCAATAAATATTGTTTTGGGGAATGATTAGTTAATTGAAGAACTTTTGGTGTCTACATATCGTAACCCTATCTTCATACCAACCTAGTAGATATTTCTTTTTAAACATGAAAACACACTCGACATAGGGATAAACCACTGCCTTTTCCCGCCACTGCCGAATCCAACAAATCCTTGAATTTCAAATAGGTAGGGTGTTGAGGTTGTCAAAGCCCAAACAAACATCAACTAATAAACCTTTAAATTCAAAGACACCGCACGCAATCTTTCTTCACATCAATCTTTTTGATTCCGGTCTTTTGTGCCTTGTATAGACCCATAAAAGAATTTAACATACAACATAGATGTGGTTACGCTATATACCTATATAAATCTCGGCCAAGATAAACGGGGCTTAAGCCTTATTATGATAGGGCATTAAAATAATATTTACAACGAAATGAAGCCATCGTTTTACTGATTAATTTGTAAACTCTGATCCGATCGATTACGAGAAGGCTGCTTGCTCTAAGGGTCATCGTTCTAGATCTATTTACCCAAATAAGCAATGATAGATGATAATACATACTATCGGATTACAAATTTGCGTTAATTTGTTTCCATGGCTAGCTCATTGATATTTTAATCATTTTTGGTAGGAATATCCTTGTAAATATTAATTACCAAAATTTTACGAAATTCCACATTTTTATCTACCTAACAATCAAATTGGAATTTACTAATTATCTCGACGGTTGTAAATTAGAGATAACCTACCTAGAGGCTGTTGTAAACAGCACACAACAGCGTCTGCTGATAACCCTCACATGCCTAGGCATCAAGTAAATAAGCTCATTGAATAAAACGACCGTTCCGAAACCTCATTACCTCGTCCTCCTTGAATGTGCCGCCTCTACAAAAACGCTCCAGGTTGATGCATTACAGCGCGCTATCTAAAAACCTGTTTGGGCGTTCGAACGGGCCCGCGATGGGAAAAAAACTTCCAGATTCCAATGCGGACCATAAAAACATCTCGAGATAATTTTCAACCCATCCTATGCGTGCGTCCGTGCACGATCTGACCGCTCAAGTATTTAACACTCTGAGAACTTCGGATCAGTTTAATTGTGTTGATAAACCTTCCTTGGGCTATTTCTATCGCCATATCGATAACTGAGTTAAGCGTTTAACGTTTTGAGATACCACAATTGATGTTGGTGATATCTATCTTTGGATACCTCTTAAGGTAATAGCGCTAGACAAAGATATTAGCAAATTCTAGTCTCGTAGAACGTTCCAATCGAAGGAATTAAGAGAGCAAGTACATAAACAAAATAAAGACGTCATCGTTGCATCGTCTGAAAGTAAACAAAATGAAATTATGCTTGGTAATAAAAAGTGGAGCGGTCACAATAAGTTCTGCGACAGACAAGGCCAATGATGACACGAAAACACTTAAGTGCATTCGAAACGGAAAGAAAACAAAGGCGAACGTATGGGAAGAAAACATTATGTTTAAACAAACATATCACGGCTAAGTAACCGTCATCGTTCCGAGTATAAACACCGCGATTCATTTGACAACCTTTCACCTGGCCGATAAGAGCTAAGTGTGGTTCCCGACTCGTCTTCAGTACTTTTGCTCGTTTTGGATTTCCTCCAGACGCTTGAAGCAACATAAAATTGAGCAAACAAACTTGAAAAGATACCAAACAGAACTTTCGTATCTCTTTAGTGCGGGGATTGTTGCCATTTAGAATGCATGTGAGCGAGAGATATCTAATCGTAATCCTCTTGTTTTTATTTGTTGTTAACTTTACAATGAATGTCGCACTCTATTTTATTTTAATACTAGTCGACGCCCGCGAACTTCCTTCGCCTAATTAAATTACATACAAAGTTTCATCCTAAATGCAACTTCATTACACTATCTTCTAGAACTTTGTCTTTCTTATATCAACATAAAGTGCTTAAGGCGTTACGTTCGAACCTCATACTGTTAAGCTGGAGTGCTAGCGATCCACATGCAGTACTACAGACCTTAAGTATATATTTTTGTACGAGGAGATATTTTACGTATCGTTAAACAACTTTTTCCGAGGTTCTACTGTAAGTATATATTTTTGTATGAGGAGATATTTTACGTATCGTTAAACTACTTTTTCCGAGGCTGTACTGTTAGTAATCTGTGGTTCTACATTCATACTATTTAAGCTGGTCAAATCAGATCTTCATTTTTGATAGGTATGGGGACAGAAAGTGCTCGACACGCTGAACTTCTTTTCTTGAAGCCGTCATATTTATACCTTTTATTATTGAGCTGGACCGCTAAGGTTCAACATCAGTTATTCAATTCTTGATTTTTGTATCATGTTCATAAATTGCTCGTTACGTTGAACAACTTTTGCTGTTGGGTGTCACATCTGGTACTCCAAATCTTCATTTTTGTCATGGGGACCATTTTTTACTATGTCGTCATATTTTTAACTCTTGCAGTTAATCTAGGCTGCTGGGGTTCCACTTCAGATATTCAGAATTTCAAAATAAAATAAGCCTAACCTGGCCGGAAGTTTTCTTGGCAGGTTGGTTAAGTTTTAATTTAAATCCGCTCAGCCATTTTCAGGTGATGCGCGTACAAATACACAGATAAACGAAGACACAGACTAACTTTATATTTATTTATATTTATTCCAGCATTCCTTCGGAGCATTTTGAAATATTATTATCTTCCAAGTACAGACAGTACCAAGTACAGATATTTAGTCGTACTAGAAGCTCCACAGCATAGACACTTCAGTCAATTTATAATTATTTAAGTTTCTAAGCTAATAGTAAGTATTAACTTTACATTAACGTGAAATATACAACAGCTGAAGATTTATACAGCTTAAAAACATATGTGCTAGTTCCATAGAATACTTGAAAAGTCAGCAATTTAATTTTAAGTATGCTACACATAGTAACATACTCGTATAGTTCAAAACAAGCTTTGCGCAATTCTTACGAGTTCGTTGACCGATAAAGCCCTTATCAGTTTTCTTTATAACTAGGAAATGAGTTGCTCTCGTAAGAATTTAATTAAGCGGTTGCGAAATTATTTTATGCACCATTCATAAACTTGCACTCAAAATATAATTACAATTACATTATCAACTTCTATCCAAGATGTATCGACTCTACGAGGAATATAGCATAGCTTGGTTCACTTCAGAAATGTTTTGAAAGATATCCTCAAAGTCGTTAGTAGTAGTTTTTTCTAAATTTACTTTGTTATGATCCGTCTATTTGCGTGATGTTAGTTTAAGTAACTTTTTATACCTAAAAAACCTATTGTTTCTCATTCTTATCATGCCGTTGATAGCACGCTTAAGGATTATATACTGTTTAACGCTATAGTTCCTAGTTACAGCTTTAAGACATGCCATGATGTGATTAATTGTGTTGTCCAATAAATAAATTAAAAAAAAACAATGTCACCTTGTCTTGATTCTTGTAACTTTGTCAAAGTTATTAATTAAAACGAGGGATTCTTAAAAACGGGGGATGTCAAGAGCACTTCGAACAAGTGATTGAAAATTTTAATTTTTGCCCTCTTCATTCAGCGTCTTCATTAAAATTGCTTTGTCAACCAAACATTCTGACGTACAATAAATTTCATACTGTACGATTCAACAAATAAGGATTATTGGTCGTTTATCTTTATTTATAGTTAGTTACTCTTAAGTCTGCTGAGGCTAATTTCTCGTTTCGAAGCAACAAACATTTAAAGCTGATACCACAAGAAGGCTAAACTCCCGTAGATCTAACTGATAATAACACAGGACATGACAGTGGCCATGTAAATCACTGTCTCCCATATAGTAAGGAGGAAATTATAGAGAGTATTTCCGTAACCCGCATCTTTGATAGAGGAGATTACGAACTGACTTAATGTAAGCCGCTGCTGTACCGACAGCAAATTAAATTATGTAGGTGATTAAGATAAAATATAGATATGTAATAAAACATTGTATTATTATTACATTGCAGTGATCTTACCTAATACCTTTAGATTTTTCTTTTGCAAGTGCTGTATAATGAAATTAATTAAATAGTTCACTTAAAATCATATGAAACCTGGGAGTTAATTAAAATCTACATAATATACACATTTCTATGACACGTTTATTAATCGAGCTTTCTGAACCGGACTCGTTCCTGCTATCCCATACCAAACCATTCATACCGCCAATTTATTAAAAAGTTAAAGCATTAGATTTACACACCAGTAATACCTAAAACGGCTTTTAAGATTTGTGTTTAAATTTCAGTGTTTGGAAAAAGCAAAGATCGGGTGATAAACATCATCAAACAAGACCATCAAAAGAGTAGCATATCTAATCAGATGACCCAGTTGCTAAAAGCATCGTAATTGACCGTGCAGTTTTTACCGTTGTTGCAAAATTACCCGTTTGAAATAGACAAAATACTTTCAACGCCTGTCTAGCCCACGCCTCAACTGTCCATCATAATAAGCATCTCGTTACTGCATACGGGTCTTGCGTGTTCAACGAGACATCATAAGCGGACATGCCAAAACACGACTTTGACATGCTCGTTCAGAATTCCTGAGGCTCCTTCAAGATTATCGACATTAGTGCTAAAGCGTGAATCACGACGAAACGGTTCGAGACTTTCAAACATGCCTGGTCCCCCATATATCTAATGCCACAGGCATCGGTGTCACCTTTCGTCCGCAATAGGTCCTTTCCTCGCAGTGGTGTTGTTTTGCAGGCTATTGAATGACTGCAGTCGGCCCGTATTAAGCAAGTCTTCGTCAGGTAATCTGAACCCCGTCTTAAATCTAACGACTCAGTACGTAATGCGTTATGCCTGAATAAATTACGAAAACCAATACCTTGCGAAAGGCTTAGTAAAATACACAGCCAATATAATAAATTGTCGGTGCGTTGTCGAGTCTTCAAGAACACCTAGGCGACAGCAACAGTGTGCTTGAAGTGGTTAGTTGCATTAGGGTCGGCTTTTACTATCGTACTCCACAAATAGACAGGAGACAAAAACATACTTGAGATGTTCACCCCTCTCCATCTTCATTGTGGGAACTTTAAGCCAACAGGGAAGCCCAATCTTTTTTTGTCGCACTCTTCTGGGAAAGAAGTGTTCCAGGTAGCGGGTACTAATGCGTTCTTTTGTATGCATGAGTTGAGTTATTATTTGCAAATGGATGGCCAGGATATAAACTAGGCTGGTCAGTTTTTTTGTAACTTGCATATGCAAAAAAAAACCTTACTTGCATAACCTAGTTTAGCATGTACGACGAATGATTACGGATTCAAGCACGAGCCAGGAAGTTTTAAACTCACGATCCTAGATATTAGTTGCAACTTCCATCCATTCAACTCGAAAGAGGATTGATCAGCTGTTGAAAGTCATATAAAATGTTTATTTAATGCGAGAACTAAATCGGGATATACGACTCAATAATTTTAAGATTTGTAGCCGGTTAATGATTAAATTAATTATGAGTGCACTGTGCAACACAATAGTTCTATTTTTGTGAACACATCTTGCCGGCGATATAGTGGAGCTACGACAATGACCTTTCGAGCCCACGGTAATTATATAACATCTATCCAAACCAGCCTAGGTACAAAGATGTACCCTTAGTAACACTTTTCAAATAACTTCAATTTCTTGGTTTTCACGCAACGCAATCCTTTTATGATTTATGAATGGTTCGGTCTCGAATTGGATTCTCAATGAAGCGAGTTGATAAATCTGCCCACATTTATTACCTCCATGATATTATTATTTATTTACGTTTTAGATTAGACTATCAAGCAACAATTGAAGTGAAACGCATTTTCAATGCAGCTCTTAGCTTTGACCGTGGCGTTTAAAATAATTGTTTCAATGATTAACGGAATTTTCCTTCTTTATGTACGTAATGTCGTAATCGTCTTTTGGGGTTAAGATTTTAGCAAGAATTTTTTAACGGCAATACGTATAACTTTATCTGCGTCTTAACATAAAATTACGTTAAAGTTTCGCAAAGCACTGGTTACATACCAAATATAAAGTTACTCCGCAATATTATGAAGCAATAAGTCTACTGATTCACTGTAATAAATTTAACGCACCCTCCCATCACTGGCATATGGTGCAATAAAGCAATGAGCATAATCTCCTAGATACTTATCACATATTCTCTGTTTGTTGCAATCTGTGCTATTATCGCTACGTTGAATGAGAGTTGTTCGTGGTTTTCATAAAATTTGAGCTTTATGTTATTCAAGTATCTAAGGGCTATTTAAATCGATTTTGGATTAAGTTGGCGTAATACGAACTCGTACAGGAAGTCAAAATACAGTCCCCCCATTTCCAGTAACCACAGCAACTAATTTGCGTGAATCCATCCCTTCAATGCCAGTTTTGACAGGGGTTGGACGACTTCGATAAACTTGCTCAACTACGTTTCCTTACTAAATTCATTAGTAAAAAGGTGATCAATAAGTTATTGTTTAATGAATATTTACACAATCATCTTTGACTCCCCAAATCAGGATCACTGACATTGTAAAAAAGTCTAAAGTCGTCTAATCCGACAAAAAAATATTTTAAAACACTTCTTCGGCTTTTCCATAGAAACCGATAACATCTAGTTTTGAGTTATCTCCTTGCGTGTGGCTCGAGCGCTAGTTAATATTAGATGAAGCCCCGTAAAGCATGGGGCGCCGGCAGCTGATCGGAAGTCCTGCCCTTTGTTCGACTCTTTACCACATTTTTTGTAGATTAGGAAGGAAGGAAGCATTCTTTTATTTCTATTAATAATACGACTACACTTCTTTAAAATCAATAAAGTCACAAGAAGAGCCGCTGGATTACACCAATCATATAGAGACGCATATATAGCAAAATCATAAAATCAGTGACCCGATGCTATCCAGTTCCATTTCGACATTTCTCTTTGCAGTCACGATTTTTATGTTACGCACCATTGTCCCACTCTCAAATTATTCGTATTTTGTCCATACAAAGCGGGAAAAGTTCCATTATTTCGTATTTTTTTAGGCACAATGGTTCGCGCAACAGCGCGCGCGCAGCGTGTGATCCGTTGCCATCAAGCCCGATTGTTCGCGATACCGTGGCGGTTATTCGAAATTTTCGGCCTTTGTTAGACGACGCGGTTATAAAGGACTACACACCTAGACGGCTTTTACCTTTGAATGTTTATTGACTACTTCCTGACACTCCTGCGACGTTTCCGTCGGACAGATAACTATAGGACACACTGTCAGACTCATAAATCACCTTATTTGAAACACTTGACCAAATGACCAAACTTTTAAAACTGCCTCGATCTTCGTCAATTTACTTTCATCGCAATAAAGAAAAGCATTAATATATAATAAAGCCAGTCAATAAAGTTTAACAAAGGTGCAATCGAATAAAAAGCTGTCGAGCACAATTGCCCAACAAAAATACATGATATCAATTTGATTCTGAGCACTGCAATCGTATACAGCGCTTTTAAAAGGCGATTCTGGCTATAAAATTACGGCCAAGGGCATAAACACTGTACGCCCGGTTTCTCGTAAGTGCGGGTTCGAGATGATTAGCGTTGTGTGAGGCTACAGCTGATGGAAACCATAAACTAGCATTAATTAATATCGACTCGATCCCTGCCAGGACACGTGACCAACTAGTTACGGTTTGCACTTTCGATTGTATTCAGTTTTGCGGCTTCTGCAAATAGCGTTTATTGCTCTACTAATAACTTGGTTTGTCGGAAGGATCGGAATTTGCTCGGAAATCATTTTAAGCTAAAACAAATCTTTGTGTTTTACTATCCAATGGCATCCGACAGTGTTTGTAATTTGCTCACTCATTTCAAAGATATTGTAACTACATGACGTCAATTGGTACAAAAATATTGTGAAAACAGACGACAAAGATAATTTTACAGAAATGAATGTTTAAATTCTCTGTAAGCTGACAGTAACTTGTAATGCAACATGTGCACTAAAATCTGTGTTATTTGAAACCACTGTTTCTGTTAATGGTCCGCTAACAGCATATGACGTTATTATAAGCCGTGGGAATGTGATGCAATCAAATCAGGAAGAGAAAGGATTACTAAATTAGTCATTGGTTTCCTACGTAATATCCTGTGTGTGCACGCAGATAAATTTACTAACTAACTAGCCAATTATGAACATCCTACATCATTGGAAATTATAAGGGATTGTAAAACTATTTTTTAAACAGAAGATTATGTATCCTTTTAAATAGGTATTGTCTAGTCAGAAGAACGTTATTAAATATTTACCTTTACAATTCTAATTGTAGACTAACAATGACGCTTAGCACCTTCGTCATAGCATTGACCTTTCTCGTATTTTTTTCTATATGTGTTTGTTGCACCTTTCAAATACAAGTTTGTCTTGCTCTAACGGTTTTGCAGCTGTGTAAATTGTCGGTCTAGCAGACTTTTGCTAGGTTTGTCCCGATACTTGTGATTCACTGTAAATGAACTGGACCATGATCATTTAGTTCCGCTAGTTCATTGGCCTCAAGCGTTAAATTTGGGGAACTCTATAGTTATCTTAATGATACAGCTTCCTTATAGTGCTTCCACCTGTCCAAATCAAGCCAATCTTACTGCATTCGTACAGGCATTGTATAGAAGGTACCTCAAATATGTAGTCCAACTATGTAGCACAACTCTAAAGTACGCAAGTCCGATCTAGATTTGATAGGAATGCACAGCCATAAAACACTCAATAGTTTTGTTTTATCCTAAACGATATTTCAATCGTACGGTCGTAAGATCTCAATCTAGACTCCGCATGCGATCTTCAAATGACTCAGCCAGTTTGTTTGATTTGTTCATCGAGTCGATCTCTGTTAGCGTTTCGTCTCAATTACTCGTATGTGTTCGATATTCTCATAACCGTTGATTGTTGTTGAATGTCAATCCGATCCCAACCGTTCATCTTAATCTTCTACAATGTTGGTATAATATTGCTAAAATTTTAAATCAATGTAGAAAGTACTTGAACTTACCTTTAATAAATGCTTGGAAGAGTACATGGCCGGGTATCTTGGGGGCATTAATCTTCAGTGTTCGAACTGCAAAGTTATCGACACCGTTGTTTATTGGGACACGCACACGTATGGTGTTAGGTAGCACCTACCGCACCTACCGCCGGAGACAGCGAGGCTAATATGGGCAAAACAGGCCGCTCTCATCCATATTGCAGGTCCCGTTCGACCAGCCCATTTATATTGCACGCGGATGCTCTCAGCAACTCAGTAGCACTGATGGCTTCTGATAAAAAATCAAGTGGGATCATTTCAGATTCAATCCCTACGTGTTGCGCGAAGCATTTCAAACTTTGAAGATCGGTTAAACGATTTAAGCTTTTTTTTCATGAGCTCACTGAGATATAGGTTTAGTTTAGGCACATGATTTGAGACAATTCTTGTTTTATAGACGTTGGAATTCCTTTATATTTGGTCTCAATTGAACACACCTACCTACTTCACCTCTCAAGTCAGCGTGAGAACTGCGTCCGAATTACGTTCAACGTTCCAAGCAATTTAGATTCCATCAAAGAGTTCGATGGTCGTGTCTGCTCAAATGTACTCCAATCGACCCACCCTTAACAACGCCCAAGTTGATGAACAGAATGATGTTACAGAAACGTCGAACTAATACAAGATTCCTGTTGCCTTCGTAACAAGAACCATCAAACTATCAGCTTTAACAAGGTCTGACAATCGAATTGAAATTTCCGAGCTGCCCCGCTGACTATAGAATTTGTTATGCAGCATGACTCGCCCCTTCGCACTATTGCTTCGAAGCAGGTATTTTAGAACTCAAATTGCGATATTGTTGCTTCTTACAAATTCAACTAGTGTTGGACTGAACCTATTGATTTGGAGTTGAAGATTGTCGAACAATGAAAGAATTGTTACGAGTAGAAATTCCAAAACGGAATAAAGATCAACACCATAATTAATGCCAATTTTAATTTTAAAGACTTCAAGGCAATCTTGGTAGCTTAAGTCAGGCCAAAGCGTTCAACTTTTGTGCCAAATAAGGCATGTGTGTGAAACCAATCGCTAAACAAGCGTTGCTTGACGTGACGTTAGTCTATTTCATTTGAAATATTTCACGGCGTCCTTGTTGAATGCACCATAAACGTAAATTATCGCAGAGATAAAAACATTGTTCATTTGGGTGACAGCATAAAAATAAAGGTGAAAATATCAGATTGCGAACGTAATGGTTTAGATAAGGGTTTCACGTCCGCGCAATAATGGATGTAGTAACTGGCACGGAGCGGCGTGCGATGCAAGTGACACATTCCGTGCTTTGTGGAACACAATTATATACTATGGACGACTTCATTACAATTTATATTGTCTGGTCAGCGATTTAACTATCTGGTTTGGCAATATCTCTTTAAATTTCATCAAATAATATTACCCATTGTAATATGTATATCTCGAATATGACCACCAATTCAATAAAATCTTACAATCAAAGTTCTATTAAACCCCAAGTTCTACAATGTCGTTAAGGTCAAACTTGCAAAGAAGCTACAGTTTTAGACCGAGCAAATGGCAAAATAATGAGCCTGAAACGATTTTCGCATTAAGATTAATATCCTTTTTGACTGGCTGTAAGCGAGTACTTATGCTATGAGGATACGTCATAATCCGTACCACGTAACGAGATTTTCCTGTTCACGCCGAACAAATGACTGTAACATGCCACCCAGAGTTCTTAATAAAGTCGACAAGTGAAGAAAAATACTATACTATAAGCAATCATTAAGGGCATTTGCATTGAGTCGTTATATCGTTACGAGGAGTCGTCTTACGTAAGGGCGCGCGGACAGAATATGTAATATTCACCTTAGGTAGAAGAAGGTACGCTTCATTAATTTGTTATTATGTCCGCGTTTTGCCGGCAAGCTCATGTAACAGATGATTTATTTGGTGGCTTCGGTAGAGCCAGCTCGACTACTGCGGTGAACGAACCCTGTCAGGCGGGCGAGCGCACCTCAGTGGTACTGGTTTCGGGTTTAGCAGACAATTTTGTGCCGCATATTGACCGTTTATGGACGTGAAACTCTCGCATGCCGCGTCGCAAGTTCATTCAATAAGAATAGCTATAAGACGAAATGTGGGCGTGCTGTAAATTAAAACGGCGTATAAAAATCTCATAAAATAGTGTAATTGCGTTTTGAAAATAACCAATGCTTGTTTATTTTCAACAAACAGTTTATTGGTAAGGAAAATCACCAACTGAGAGTAGGACTAATAAACGGATTTTTACTACTCTTGGTTTTACGCACCTAACGAGAGCTAATTTTATCGCAGTATGCGTTAAATTAACCTTAAAAATTACAGCCGGAATTCTCACGTCTTTTCCTACAGAATGTCTTTTTGTGCGGCCGCCAGATTAAATCTTATCGTTTCCACACTCGCCTTGGTAAACATTTTGAAAAAAAATAATTTATACAGTTAAATCCCGGCGACGGCAAACAGCTGCTCCCCAATCCGTGCAGCTTACTCACCAAATTATTAAAAGCCATAAAACGAGTCTCGTATAGAAGGGTGAGCAGCCCTATTGTCGACTTTCGTGTCTAAAACTCGCATGAGCGTTATTATTTCACGGCAGGCGACGTGATCGACGCTTCGATCGATATTTGACCGCATGTTTTATGTCAGTTTATGTATTACCCGTAGGTTAGTTTAATGGTGCTGTGGAGAGTCATACGTGCCCCGCAAGTTTGAAATGCATGTGTAATTGGGCGCAACGGCAATAACAAATTATCTAGTTAGGTGCTGACACAAGAAATACATATATCGATTATTTAATGCAATTTTAGTCGCAAACGCTGATAAAACCTTCATTTTAATTTGTCTAGTTAGAGCCGTAGTTTAATTAACGTATCCTTTTTTCGGCATGACATAAAAGTTAGCGATACTGCCAGTAGCTTATTGCCTTGCAGTAAGTGCTGTTTTTATAGGATGTAACTACGTTCGAATATTATTTCATCGTTGTTTGGTCGTTTAGAATGAAAATTCACGGTCCAATCTAAAGTATCATTATTGGCTTGAGTAGTCTGTGGTTTGTAAATAAATATTTTTTATACTTTTCTGCTTTCTCGCGCTAGCATCAGCAGCAACGGAAAAATACAGGTATGTATTATACTTTTAGCCTTAACGCGTAAGCTAGAAGCGTTGTTACTCTATCCCAGCACTTGTTATCAATATTATCATTTAAAAATTCAACTAACTATATCAATCGACTCCGAAAAACTCCAGCCAGGGTTGTCCCCACAAACGTCATCTGTCGACCGGCATTCGCGAGTGATAAGGGCGTGTTCACATAAGACGTCCGTTTTATAGGAACCGTTTTAACGGATCTGTCGCCACTGGAGATAGTATTCACATAGCATTTACATTGTCCGTTTTAAGTATTCACACATCACGTCACAGAACTGATTCGAAATAGGATTCGGTATACTGTATTATGTGTTAACTGGCTCATACAACTGCATACGCTATTAACACATTTAGACGGACCTGCAAAACGGATTGCTGCTTATTATGTCGGATCGGTATTTATACTGAATCCGGAATACTGTATTATGTGTGAACTGGCTCGTACAAATACTTACGCTGATAACATACACGGTTTAACGGACCAGTAAAACGGGCGTTATATGTCAATAATAATAAATAAATATTTCACAACAATCACACCAATAGTCTAGTCCCAAATTAAGCTAAGAGGCTTGTGTTATGGGTAACAGACAACGGATAAACATACATAGTAAATAAATACATATTATACATAGAAAACACCCAGACCAGTACAAACACACATGTTCTTGCACACTTATGCTTGTACTGCGCGGGGATCGAACCCGCGACTTTTCGTTTTAGAAGTCCGACCTGTGGACAACTGCACCAAGCGGTCGTCAATGTGAATATGTGAACGCGACCTAACCCGTGACGACCGTTACTCGCCCACCTGCTCGCCAGAGCCCACTGAACCGGAGGAGACGCGCGCCGACACGCGTGTCAAGGGTTAAAACAAGTTTGCATAATCGACCAATGAAACCCGTAGTTTACGAGCATTAGAAGTCTATCTACTTAACTAGTCTTCTTGTCTTGCTGAAGAATACAAGGAGTATTCCAAATTCAATTCTATAACATAACGACAACTTTGGTGTAATAATTAAGAAGTTGACTATTAACCAAGAGGTCGCGGGTTCGTTCCCCGCGCTGAACAAACATTTGTGTGCATGTCTGTTTGTACTTGTCGGGTGTTAGGTACATGTATTTATTTAAGTTTATTTGTAATTTGATTGTGATTTTTGTAACACAAGTGCTTAAGCTACTTACCACAGAGTCAGATCAATGTATGTGATGTTGTTGTATATTATTATTATATATTATAAGATAAACATGTATCCTTGATAGAAAGTGAAGTGCTTTCTTAAACTGAATACTGGGTCAATGCAACACTTCATCGCTCACTTATATCATAAACCGAAGATTACCAAAGAGCTATGGCGCAGTCAAGGTCGTTACTACACACATGTAGCTGTATTGTATTAACCATTAAATGTTTAAATCCGGAAGCTACAATTAAATTGCTCAGTTAAAGTATAACGAGTATTTATCAATGAAAAAGCAGGAAATCGACAAAATGTCAACACTCCCAAATGAAGGAAGCCGTATTACGTAATGATGCGTTCAATATAATTATATATTTGGAACGCGCCAATGCATCGCAATGCGTTCGTTCGACTATCGCAAGCAAACATACGAGATAACCGATATCGATTCGTGACGAGTTATCGAATTACGAAACTGACACTCGACACTTTGACACCTAGTAGCCACCAGCGAGTCTGTTTGCATTTGACGATTATCTTTGATAGACATTCTCGGTTTGCATCTGACCCACTTCGGTGAACAAATAACAGACAATTTAACTTCGAGTTTGATATCAGTTTTATTCAGCCAATTGAAAACCTGATTTGAATTTGAAGTAGACAAATATATTTAGAGAGAAGATTGATTAAATACATAAAGATGTTAAGGCTTATATCACAATAATTTTGACAGCTAAGCAGTTTTTGCCGAAAACTTTAATTTCAAAGGATAAATCAAAAATCGGAGGCCGCTACGAAGTACAATCTTCGTAATTAGATACATGTTAAGTAATTAATTGTGTTACAACATTATCAATGTAGAGAACGATGGGCCAAAAGGAAAATTAAATCCAGTGCATCGATCTGTACATTGACAATGTTTAACATGAAATTCAAGTTTTCGGCAAAAAGCTGCTTAACCGTCAAAATTGTATGAGCCTTAAATTACAAACATAAATAGACAATTTGAAAGGCCTCCCTAAATTTCTTCTTATTCAAATATTCAGGCAGACAATACAAATAGGTAGATTAATCTTTACATTTAATAAGTTAATTCCTTGCCTACATACCCACACTTCTCATTCAAAAGTTTCTCCTACTTATTTATAAATTGCTAACGTTTCGCGTTATTATATAATTTCCAACTAACGACGCTGATTGACTTCTTAATGCCCACAAATTACCGTTTGATTTGATAGCTTAATTCACCGTACTCAGCTCAGACACGATAATAACACCATTTGGACTGACGACAGCTAAGATTTTTTTAACGGTTCGACTTCCAACTCCTACGGTATGCTTCCCCGAAATCTTAAGATACTCGTTTCGGAGCAAATGGAAAATACTGCCGACAATATTATCGAGGATGATATGGCGCCAAGCCAATGCCAGCTTATTGTAATGTTAATAAGGTTGATCGCACACAATGGCACGCAGAGGAGGGTGTGGGCAGAACGGGCGTGCTCTAATATAAACATCCCTGTATCTTAGTGTGCCAGTTGCTTAAGCTACACGCAAGATGACTCTTGAGCATTGGAATACCTTTGTCGCGCTTAATCAGAGTCAAGGGAACCCTTAGTCCTTTGATTTCTAGCCACTCCACTTCAATCATACCTGCACGATCCTTGTTCGCAGTTTCTGTCTGTTGGGATCTTTAATCATTTGCCTTAAGTTATACCGTATCCTTAGCTTCCTATTAGACTGCTTCCCAATTTCAATTGTAGTTTATTACTAGTGGCCCCCCGCTACTTCGTCCGCGTGGAATCTCTTTTCCCAATCGCGGTCGAACGGAATAAAAAGTATCCTATGTCCGTTGCCTGGTTCTAAGCTACCTCTCCACCAATTTTCAGCCAAATCGGTTCATCCGTTCTTGGGTTATAAATGGTGTAACTAACACCACTTTCTTTTATATATATAGATTTATTTAACTGCTTAGTTCTATTTGAAGCGTCACTTGAAAAATAATAATTAAACATGAATATATAACAATGTGACGTATTCTAACATATTGTAAGCTACTCGTAGCGTGCAGCTGCAAATGCGCATAGCAATGGAAACATGAATAATAAAAAAATAATGCTGCATTTTAACTGCTCTCGCAGGAAAAACTCTAGACGGCATCCGTTTGCCGAGTCTCTTTCTCTACAAACACCCGTGTATCATTTTTCATTAACACATCCTTAACTTTATCATATATTTTTTTAAATATTTCCCTGGTCAAA
Source organism: Pyrausta despicata (assembly GCA_963921415.1). Classification (NCBI taxonomy): domain Eukaryota; kingdom Metazoa; phylum Arthropoda; class Insecta; order Lepidoptera; family Crambidae; genus Pyrausta; species Pyrausta despicata. The sequence continues at coordinate 11,109,130 of OY992855.1, read as the reverse complement.
AAATAGTTTAAAAAATGCCCTATCTGAATGTAAGACAGACAACCTAAAGTTTATGGTAACACTACTCAAATAACATCAAATTGTGACTTCTTTGAAAGATTCCATAATCAACACTTAGAAACTGTGGAACGCGTTCTAGTTGTACGATTTGTCCCTTAAAGCTTGAGAAATAACTGCAAAAATACAAAATATTTGCAAAGTTTAGTCCCGTATTACAGACAGGTTAATCTTTATCTACCCTGTGGCCATCCCGCGTGGGTGTCAAGTTTCCTGCATTCACGTAGAGAAAGCACACAGTCAGCGTTCCACATAATGCGTCTCAGTAGGGAGCGATACTTGACACCTTGCCCTTCGTTACAGACACTCTTAAAGGTTCGTGTCCAGTGCAGTTCGTTTAATTTATAGCTTTATTTTGTGCCAACTTAGTCACTATGATGACTATGCAATAAGTTATCCGTATAAGATCAAGAAGAAATACCTCCTTATTCAGCTAGACATTTGTCAAATTGCTTTCTTCCGAAGTATTTACTTTCTCCATGGGAAGCAACACAAAGATGCCATTTGTCACAAAATGTAAATAATCAGTTATTCAGGGAATGACATTCAATAAGCATCAGCGATGCTATCTTCCACGGACGTCGTCCATCCAGCATTCACAAGAAATGTATGTTTTATGAATGCGCAATATATACGTGAATATCAATCAATTGGGACTTTGCGTATCATATTCAAGTTCAATGACTCCCTGCTGCTCGCTTTAAGTTGACAAATTGACCATACACGATGTGTTTTCTAATTTTTTTTTCATTCCTTAAGCAATTACTCAAAGACATTACTTATTGTTGAGTTCCGATAATGCATTTAGGTGTGCCCTGTAAAGACTGGTGTACAATCTTATCACAAAAAACGAGTACTTGATGTTACAAACCTGATATTGAGATTAGATAAAAATTATTTGTGGTGTGTACAAAATTTTCTCCTAATTTGCTAGCTACTCGTATGGTGTCACACACATATTTTTTTAGTTGTTTTTTTCATATCGCTATTAATATTTTAAGTTAATTGACGTACTCATTAGGTTTCTTACCATAATTGCTTTATTTTTTGTGGATCTACTAATAACTTCCAAAGTTATAACTTAACTTTGGTAAACACAACTGGCACATAATTCATAGCACTACCCATCCAACTTAATCCCAAATGCCTAATGTAACATTATTATTATATATATAATATACATTACTATCACAATATTACTATGATGTTAACGATTTACCAAAATATGGTTAGTAGTAGGGTAGTAAATCTAAATAGTGAAGTAGATTATCTCATTAGGTTACGACAACTTTGTTTCCATACTCCAAACTGGCAATTCGTTAACTTCGAGCTTCAACCTAATTTATTAAGCGGTTTACAAGCTTATTCCAAAACTGTTATGTGGTCTCGAGCGAAAGTGACAACACACAATATACGTTCAGGCGTCGTGTAATCATAAACGAGCACCTAATAAGGTACCGCGTCATTCCTTTTTATAAGATAAAAGATCCGATGCGCCGGTGGCAGACGATCTCAAAAATGCTTTTACGTCATTACTCAGTATTACTCGTAATCACACTGTCTCTCGACGTGCGGCCGTATCGTGCCCACAACAAGTTTTGAGTATTTTTATATCCGCCATTATTTTTTATCTTGAGTACCGACAACGGCATAAATGACAGATTATCTCGCGATAAACACCAACACTTGTATATCAATGCGTTGCATGATTCAAAGAGTTAAGAAATCGTGCCGAATCCATTTTCAATCTCTACACACATCAGTCTTATCACGTGCCCATATAATTCGTTTCGTTCATTCCAAAAAAAAACTAAACACGAAACATTTTTATCCACCGTACATGACATGAAATGATTGAATAATACGAAAATAGCTGTAATTTGACGGTGACGAAAATTGAAATTGCTTTACGTACCGTTTCGAATTTTAACATTGGTTGAAAAGAGACACGAACGACAGCCATGGTGGCAACGTGGTTCAATATTTTTTTGTCGACGAGTGCGTGAATGTTTGCTTCACACACGAGACGAGCATGTTTTATACCATTTCGAACAGTTAGGTGCGTAGGCGCTTTGAGGTCAGGCGCAAGCGAACAGCCCGCCTCGGAGACACCTACGCGTCTGTTAGTCTGTATTATTGTCTTTTGATCTTCCTCTTGTAACCATTACATAATGTAACTCTTCCGCATGTCTGTATAAGTGATGATAATTTAAGATGCAGTAAAGAAACTGCACTTTGAACACTAAATGAGGATTACATTACAATGAGTAAGAATGCTAATCATCAATTTAAATCATATCAACAAATCGTCTACATAATTTGACACTGCCAAGTAAGCGATTGCTTAAATTTATCTATTACTTACAGCAATATAAAGAATGGAATTGCGTCACGTCTACGAAAGGCAACGTCATCTATGTAAACTCGGCAATAAAAAGTAATGGCAAATAGCCGAGTACTATATTTTTATCTTCATGATGTATTTAAACGAATTCTCCTATTACATTCACAAACTAACGCTGAATTTGGTTGTACTCTGTCTATTCAAATTGTTATTTTTATTTTAACTTCATTGTTTTTCCTCACCTCGGCGACTGTTTAGTCTTTTACAACATTCTTGCTCCTGCTCTTGTCCATCACTTCACGTCGTATTTGTTTTACAATAGTTTACGTTAATGTGGATAAAACAATTTGTTACTCGCGTGTGGCACCCCAACTGAACAGAAATAGCGTATGCTGCTTGACGTAATCAAACTACATGACATTACACGGGCAAGGTGTGAACGGAGGTGAAGCACGATCCACACCCTCCTCTTGTTATATTTAGCCCAAAATGTAAACACAACAAAGGGAATGTAATTATATTCTCAAAATAGACTGCCGCAATGAAGGACATGCAAAAACAAAATTGAATACCTATGAGAATACTTTGCACAGAGGTCTATCTGCTACTAGTTCACATGGTATATGACATAGAGTGATAAGGAAATAGGAGTCAATCTTGTTAAAGTCATACTAGTTGGTATCAAGTGACATAAAAAAATACCTCTGTACCTAAGTATGCGTAGTTGAAGATGTCATTGTAGATAATGAATGGTTAAAAGTTAATGTAGATGGAACAGCTATATTAATACAAAATGTTTGTTAGCATCTCAAATTACTCGTAAGACGCCGCCATTATAATGTGTCGTGAACAATCTAGTTTAAACGCCTACGTACACCAAACCTGATTTATTAGCTTGTCCACTGATTTAAGCCCTTATTTGGTAGATGTTAAGAGTTTTTGATGATTTGACTTGAGTCATTTTTTTTATTATCCTCTTAAACATTTCGAAGTAAGAAACCAGATACATCGGCTTTTCTATTAAGGAACTGTAATGTAGAACTTCTCAAACCCTCCTATAAACAAACTGGAAGTGACAAAACTTTTTTTTACCGAAAGATGACAAAAAAAGACTTACATTAATTAGCAGGCAGGCGTCTAGGCAGTGCATAATTTAATCAGGCTTAATCACTTAATGTGCGTTGAAATTTAAGATTAAAAGGTCATTGAAATCATTGAGAACGAATCTGCATTGACTTTATAAAAAATATCTACCGATACCAAGTTAAATTATACAAGAGGCCGATTCAACGAGCTCTATATCAGTGGAATCTAGAAACGAACAGACGTTGCCGGCGCCCGCGGCGCTCACGTCACAACAAAACAAACAACCGCGTGGTGGCATCGGACGAGCTTGAACCCGAGACGCTAACCACACCGCTGGGCACCGCTGATCCTCGCCTAATACCCTTCCCATCACGTACCAAGTACCGCGTACATAAGAAGGTACAACGGACTTACCCTTTCATCCTCCTACACTATTCACTATTAACAAATCCCCTATTATTTCAGTCACCTGATATTGATATGCCTTCAAAAGGCACAGTCATGCATACCGTGTCAAAGGAAGCAGTTGTTTCTGCTTTTATGACATCGTGAGTGGCTACCGATTTACGCCACGAAAACATCCATCTAAAATTATGACTGTTAGTTCACACTTAGCTATTTATAGGCTTTCAAAAAGAGAATCAGATAACGATAGGGTTTATTTTAACTAGTGTGGAAGTCGGTACAAAAAATCCTTTCGCTGGTAAAAGTTAAAACGCAGCGTTACCAATTTATGGAATCGAAATTTTTAAAAAAATATTAGCTCCAATTCGTATCAAAGCTGCCCTCCATTTGTTTTCTCTTTATTCTCTTTATTCCTCATGTGTAAAGCACAAGCATACGTGGGCTTGTACAAATATGAGTAATTAAATAAAGCGAGGTGTGTTTGTTTTGGTCGTTTTCAAAGCGCGGTGTTAAAATTCATCGGATTATTACGGTGTTGTTAACACATTATCTTGGACATTAATCCGTATTACGCACAAAAACAGTGAGCACTGAGTAGCCAGCAACAATACAATATAAACACTTTACTTATATGCGGATGAATTTAAGCTCTTGTTAGTGCTTTCGTTTCTGCAAAGTCAGGAATAGCAAACAATAAAGACATCCCACTTTACAACTCTTCCTTCCTTTTGTTCGTTGTAATAAAGCGGGCTACTCACACAACTGCCGCAGGGGCAATCTAGGGTGCATGGCGGTCGAAGCGATATCGGGAGTATCTCTACACACTTGCCTGCAGTACAGTGTTCGAAATTAAGTTTGAGCGAGCGCACGTGTTGATAATGGCACCAGTATTATCAAAAAATCGGTGTAGCTTCCTTGTCGGTCGCCATATTGATTGATATGCATGTACGCCGTGTGACGGTTACCAACCAACTGAACAAGAAATTGCCCCGATCGCGCTACACACGCGGCAACGTAGCAGGGCGGCAGGGGCGATTTAGGAAGCAAGGATGGTCTCGCGCCCCTGCCGCCCTGCTGCAGGGGCGATCTAGGAAATTGCCCCTGCTTGCCTACACACATCACAATTAAGGTGGCAATTCAGGGTCCTCCCCACTTCTACACCCTAGATTGCCCCTGCTGCAGTTGTGTGAGTAGCCCGCTTAATGTATTATGAGTACTTAGGATAAATCATACTCCAAGTGGCTGTTTGCTTAATATATTTGTTTTTCTCGCGGAAATCGTGTGTTTTATGCCCTATTTTCCTACTTAATGGAGTGGTAATGTTCCGTTGAGACAGCGATTGGAGCGATCGTGATAGTTCTTCCGGGTGTTCAGGGAGATCATTGGAAATGATAGATGAAACTTAGTTTAAGTTGAACCATTAATCATTCGTAAAGCAATATCTTACTTTTAGCAACAATGTAAGTAAAGTTACAGTGGCGCCCTATTGGCCAATGGATTGACACGACTTTGAAATTTAATGTCACGAATACCTAATCGAAATATGATAGTTGATGATATATTTTGACGAGGTTTGCAATAAATTAAAACTAACTGAAGTAAACAGCCGGAAAATAAACATTCTCCCTTGAGATGGGGATGGTGTGGGGCCACGATGATTCGCAGCCAGAGGCTGTGTCCCGGCTCTGCTATATTGAATTCAAGTTATGATTAGGAAAGTTTCTGCCCCGTTTCTTGAACAAATCTCTTTTAGTTAACGAGCCGTGGATTTGTTTTATGAACATGTTTGGCGACGGAAAACTCTATCTCCAACTGTTGTCTCATTCGAAGTTTTTCTTTGTTGCCAAGTATTGCGCTATGAATGCACTTTGTTATTTTTTCTGACGAGTGTTACTGGGATTCGTTTTTTTACTTTGTTATTTTTATATACGATTATTTGACATTTGCGGAGGGGGATCCGTTTTATAGTTCGAAAAACTACTCGACCACATGTTTATAATATATTCGACAGTCGTTTACTTCAACATATGGTTACGAATACGGAATTAAAATTGAGTATGGATGGAGATAATTGTTTTACATTGTTATTCAATTGGGCTATTAACTGCATTAAAGTTAATTAGATTTTTGTTTTAATTATACAATATTTTGACTCATTATTTCAAAAGGCAGTTAAAATTATTCGAAAGATAAAATCTCCTGCCTGATGAGAGTCATTGAATTTGCATAGGCAATCCGTAAATAATGTTTTTGTTCTAAAACAATTTATGTTAATAATTGTCGAAACCTACGTTAACAGAATAATAGCATGACTTTTCAAAACGTTAATAATTTAAAAAAAGTAACAGCATAGATGCTTTTTGCATGTGAACAGGATGACCATTTGGCTGCATGTAAAGCGGGGTGCATTTTATTGTTAGCGCATAAAAGAGCAGATGATAGGTGATCGAGATTGCATTGCGGACGAAGCTTGCATCTGTATCTTTTGTAACAACTTTTTACAGCGGCAGCTGCATGAGCGCGTGCTCATCATAACAAAAGCAGGTGTTCCACCAAATTAATTAGTTCAAAACATAAACAGCTCATTACAAAACATTCGAAATTAATTATGAATACACTTAACGCCCCGAGCTATGAAGCCCGAATTAGGCAAATGTTTTGGTTAATTATGTGTAATGCGTTTGTAATGCGTGGTTGACTTAGTGCAGGACCGGTCGGGACCGTACCGAAATGATATTTAGATGACTTCACTTAACGTTTACCTCAAGTCTCCGTTATGGCCGACCCGGGAGATTGCGTCGTGAGTGAATGGCTACGTTTTTCCTTACTGCTCGTTATTGACCATAAAAGTCGTAGTGCCACAAGTTATCACGTTAATACTCCTCCAAAAAAATGAAACGCCTTTCGGCCACAATTAAGCTTGTACTTTTATTTTGACGACAACGCGCTTTGAGCACGTGCCGCTCGTAACGTAAAAAAAGTTTTAAACTTTTTCGTTGTTGTAAACTATCCCCTTTTTTGATCGAGCCGTAATCTCGGTATAATGAGTTCGATGTTATTTAATGCATAGGGCGGTGCATTAGTTGTGGGCATGCTTATTATCACGCTTATCGTTTCAAAATAACTGTTTTGTTGTGTGCTATACATCCCAGATGTCCGCCTCCCCCTAATAAATGACACACTAACAAATTTTCACAAAAGCATAACCCAATCATTTTAAATGAAACGTTGTGGTCGAATCGCCTCGCATAATGTGTGCGTAATTTATGCGCTTCAGATTTACATACTTTTCGAATGAATTGTTTCAACCATTCGTCGTTCTGAAACCTTTTAAAGACTTAATTTAACACGTTCTCAAAAATATGTAAAAAAAAGTTTTGCAAATTCACCCTGACCTATAAAATTTGGCGATGATAAAACACCACAGACAAGACACTTGTATCCCACCTCTTGCAAATGGCATGATTTAGTTATATTTTTTGTCAAACTTCATCGTCAATTTTGAGATGCACAGATTCGCATGCATCTGTCAGGAACGTGTGAGTGAACATCTGTTAGCAGTGTGTTCGCCCTTGACTAAACTGACGACCATTATTATCTATCTATGAGAAGCCCCTCTTTAATTAGGGCCTATTCACTTATCATTACATTCCAATTTCGATCGGTTTACGTTTACACGGTTGGGTGCGCGGGCGCAGAAGTCAGAATAGGCCATCGCATCAATACTATGTACACAGACCAATAAGAGGGCTATGTAACTTTTGACAACTCATTAACTTTTTTTTAATGTTAAAGAGAATGGAAGGAATAAGCATCAAAATTTGTTTGTTAGTTTAACTTCTTTAGTTTAAACGAGTTGAGTGTAGAAGTTAACTTGCAGTTTGGCTTACTTTTTATATTGTTTGTTGCCTCGTAAAATTCCGTTTTGCAGTTGCCTCGTGTCCCTGCAACAAAAATAATAAAACTCAACTCAATTTTGGTGGTACGAGTTAAGCGCACATACGCAATGGTATTTTAACCTCACCCAATCGTAAATCATACGGAATGTTCTCGCACCGCGTCACAATCGAATTTGTAAGCATTTTTCAATTATCCGTTATTGACCACAATGGCCGATCTTATTGGCCTTTTCGTGGTAGTAAACAATTTGTACTTTTCTAAGGTGAAATTCCTTGAAAATGTACTCAGTTTTGGTGATGTTAAGGACTATATTGTATTTTATATGGTTCAAAACGGGCCCGCAGTTAACATAGAGTGGGGTCGACCTACTTGAACATTTCGATTGTTCCCGCCTGCATTTGGTTGGAGAGCCCTGTAAAACCACTAAAACAATAAAATAGCTATAAATGTATTTTTGAACGTTTGTGTGTGCAGTATTTCATTTGATGTTTTTTTTTTTTGTTTTTTGACTTAGTTTCTTTTTTTGTCTTTTCAGGTACGTATACTTTTCTCATGATCATCCTCTTGATAAGCAGACAGGTATTGGTTTTGGTATGTTGGTTTTATTACTACTACTAACTACTTTTAAATTTTTTAAAGAAAAGTAAAGTGTTTTTTATAATGAACATTTTAGCAAGAAAGAGTGTTCTTTCTTTTTAAACAGAACACTCTTTCTTGCTTTTCTCGCCAAGTCGCACAATTTTAAAATAACTTTAATTAAACCCTCTGTAGAGCTTCCATTGCCGATGTAACAGTTGGTTCTCATTGCAGTTTTTCATTTCGGACCGCACTAGGCAGACGAATGCGAAATTAAGTAAGAAAATTATAAGAAAAACTGGCTGTACAAAAAATTACAGAATAGAATAAATTGCGTCCATTTCAGGAGCACTAATAGTACATACTTAGGGCCTTAATCACTCTGTTATGACCATAACCAACTTTATTTAGTAGCGAAGTCATCGAACTAAGGGTTATTGCTTAGGTCGTGTCAAGGTATTGGATAGAAGATTGCAAATTTGATTCGAGTTTAATTAAAGTAGCCTTCCGCTGCCCCTTGCCCCTTCATTTGCACAGATGGGCCCCGTGACCTTACTACAAAACAAATTGCCTCCGGCCATTCGATGTTACTTTCAGTATGAACCTCTTTAAATGATTATTACTTGTTTATGTTCAACAGTCACTTTTTAATTAATTAAATGCTTTTGTATTTTTTTTAAGAATGGGTCATAAAAGCACGCTTTTGATGTAAAAATATTTTTTAGCACCTATCCGCTACTTTTTCTAACGAAATTCCTAAACGTCCACTTTCATTAATCTTGACATTCTTGAACATGCCTTACCCTATATTTTGAGTCATAAACTGTAGTTTTTGCGAGTTGATAATTAGACGCTCTGTATCTTAAAAAAACATTACTGTTATTATAGCGGCAGGACTAACAAAGCTCAAAATAAACATTTGGAAATTTATCCATTTGTTTGGTTAAAATACGACGAAACTTTTCTTTGCCGTTTAAAGAGCCCTTTAATTCGTTTAAAATGTTCCTTGGAGACATGTTACGTAATATATTTATTTATTATTTACAGTCTTGGCACTTCGTAACTTTTTCTAAATGTTAAGTCTATCAGTACTTGGTCTTTCAAATGTTATTACCTTAAACTAATCTCAATAAAGCTCTGTAACATTCCCGATTGGGGCTTAATTAATCATTTAATTTAGTCCTAGCTGTAACTCACTGTTGAAAGTTAACTTTTGCGTTGCCCACCACAATTTGACCTAAAAGTTACTCTAAACTTATTCAATGGTACTCAGAGTGACAGCGCCCAAAACGCTTTTAATATCGTAGGGTAAGCACATACACAAATGAATAAGGACACGCATCAACACGGCCATTATTTTTAACGTGTCACTAACTCCGTAATATCAGGCGTGTGCGCCGACATGGCACGAAATTAATTAATGACTTTATCCGCTGCTTGTTTGGCCAGTCATCGAGTTGTAATTAGGTTTAAAAAATATGGAATGCGATATAAAAGCTCGGGAATTCGCTTGCGGTATATTTGATATCCTTATTAAAAAATAAAGTGACGCCAACAGAAGTCCGTAAGTTGATATCTGGGAAAATGACGTAACGTCCTTCTGTCGAATCTAATCGACGCTCTTTGTTCTAACAGAGGGCTCTTCCGGGTCACAAAGTGGCCGGGTCATGGAGGCCGGATAATGCCGAATCACCGGTTCTACTCACTACTTCCTACCGACAAGAACCCACATCTCTAATGTCGCCTCACTTTTCGTAAAAACTAATCGCCCTCGACTATCTTTTCTTATTTCTCGGTAAGTTTCCATAATCTTCCGACTATCAATTCGCTATGCATACCCTTTCAAAACTGTAACAAGAGTCGTAAAGAAAAATATAACAGTAAGATTTTCCGTGTTGCATTTAAATAACGTTCGTCTTGGTGGGTTCTTTTGAATTTAGACGAGATCGTTTGACTTGCGATTGTCCACTTCCGAGGGTCCAATTATGGGCATTATCATCTGCCGACCATTCTACAACAGTCATTGAAAAGGATTTTCCAATTAGGGCCTCTCGTTGAATTAATGAGAGGGCTCCAAACACTGATAAAATACTTCCCTCTTCCGCCATTTCATTTGACGTTTAGATAAATTCCTGCTCTTCAACATGAGTGTCCGCGTTATCTCATTCTTCGGTACTTGTTCCAAAATTGTTGAGGGTTACTGCACGTTACTTCTGCATGAATGACTGAGAATGGTAGGCCGTTTTCCGCTATTATTGCGTTTAGAATTTGAACGTTCAGTGCGTTCAGAATAGATTGTGTTTTAGCGAGTCTGTAAACCATGATTCCATAAATCTTGGTATTGTTTTGTCGTATCCATGTGACAAAAGGGAGCCGGCCCCGGCGTGGCTCAACACAACCTCGTATTAACTACAAACGCAGTCTTAATTTATAACGAAATGAGATTTGTGGTTGCGAAATGGAAATCAGATCAGTGATTAAAGACGACAGAGCGGTGATTTGTAACAAACTGCTGATGGTAGATGCAAGACTTGTCTTAACGCTTGAAGCTCGCTCTCGGCATTTCGAACAATAGAACCATAAGTTATCTAAGTGAAAAGCTAGCGTTGACAAGGGTAATGTCCTCTATAGCTATTTGCGTTGCGTCTAAGCTAAGTTAAAATTACGTCGTCGTTGCTAGACTACTACACGCATTTATGGTTCTCCCTACTAATGCTTTATGTTCCTAATGAAGTCATCAACTAACTACTGAAATTCAACAATAAGAACATTTGGCACAGCTGCGTTTTTTCCGAAATTAACGACCAGTAAGAAATGAACCCAAAACAATTCAATTCAATGATTGAATATTCGTTCAATCATATGCATGGATATCAGAGATCGGGTTTAAAAAACATATCTGAAACTCTAGTAAGCCCACCTGCTGAAGTTCCAATACAAACATTGTATTGCGCGCTCAAGAGTCACGTTCACCACGGTTCTCTTTGCAAACACGCTCTGTGTTTATTTTATTCATATAAATAAGGCAATATTAAATTTCTTACACAATTCCAGATTACAGACAAAACCAAATTTTAATTACCAGCAATTCCGACTCAGTTTAAAACACCCAAATATGAGCCATTTCCTGAAAATGTATTCCGGCGGTTATAACTCTGAAAAATAAACCTTCTCATTTGTGTCGAAGGGTTGGGATTTGCTTTAACCTCAATAAGTACAATTGGTGAAATAATTCTGATGCCATTACTTATCTTTGTGACTGCTCTGACAAAACACTATTCGTGTGGTTGATGGTACGAGTATGAGTAAAGGGCTCGTGACCTAATAGTTACCTCGATTTTGTAAAATAATTAATTTTAGCCCTAAACTGAAAGGGCAGTTAAAGGTCCACGAAATATTAGTTATTAGGATTTTTTTATAATAACAATTATATTGTAAATATACTTAACTAGCTGGCCCGGCGAACTTCGTACCGCCTTAGCGATGCAATGATTGAACAATGTCATCATCGAATGACATTGACATTAGTTACGCGCGTTTTTTAAAATATTCAAAATTAAATGTATATTTTTCAATATTTCTGAGAGAATTTCTTAATATTTTTTCCGTAAAAACCTTCTCCTAATAATAAAAAATACAACAAAAAAAGAATTAGTGAAATCGGTCCAGCCATTCACGCGTGATGCCGTGACCAAGGAAAACGGGTTTCATTTTTATATATATATAGATTATATTGTATATATAATATATTGTATATATAATATATACGAGTATAACAATTATATTACTGTATTAATTATAACAGCGCTGTAGATTATTGAATTTAATAACGCTATATAACGCGATTAAGAATAATAATTGCGTTAGGTTTAACTAGCTCGGCTTGAAATTGGTTTTAAATTAATTATGTTAGATCGCTGCACATCTTCCACTCGGCTCTCGACATTTTACGAGCAAAAAGCTTGGACTTAGTGCTATTCTAAAATTAAACCTCTTCTTACGCCTGTTTATAGGCATCGAAGTTTATTGCTTCCTCTACTGACTAATTAATATTCGTTATATTAAGTTTCGTACAGTCGACACCGAAGCCATGCACTTCGCGGTGGAACGTGAAAATTAATTGCCTAGTACGTACTAATAAATCAAATCGCGAACTTGGGGATAATTTCGACGCGTACGGAAATTGCCACTGCCACTTCCTAGTTGTTTACTCCCATGTTTACCCCTATTATGCGACTAATATACTTTCTCTGATTGCTATCAAACACAGGCCAATTACAAATTATACGTTCGAGAATGATATAACGCTGATTTATGTCACCAGCACCACGACTAACTATAGGGGCACAACTTGTTTGTATGGTAAATATTTTATCGCGCTGATTCCCTAAATTTACTTACTTACCGTGTAAGATATCATTAAGGTTATCTGATAGAAATTTCAATGAAGTACATAATTATAAACTCTTATGGCCTATAAATAGGTTTAAGAGCTGAATTGCGATCATTTAATAATGTTCAATCATGACGTCTTAATTATTGTAATTCATCTACGTACAAGGATGAAGTGATTAGGTTTTAACAAGCTAACTTAAGGTCGTCAATAGCAGTAGCTGTAAATTCATCAATTATTAAGTATGCCTTTAGGCATATAAGACTAATACAGAATGTCAGAATAATAATGAGGTTTTTATGAGCAGGATGCTGATTTGGTGGCAGACAGGTACCAGTAAGTTGGCCTTGGTGTGACTGACTTGGCCAAACGTTGGCCCAATGACCTTGTGTCTATCCGTGATGGTTTTAGTCACGCTAGTCGACTCACATACACACACAAATAGCCACGCCGCAGTGACTTAAAAACTTATCAGATTAATTGAAACTTACTTTTTTGTCCACTACTTATGTATATCGGATATATTATAGAATTGTTTGAAGCTTAGCTTTTTTCACTACTTCATTATTAATCATTACAATTAACGCATATCGTCCTTGATTGAGAAGTATGTTTATTGTCTGGTTATATTTTAATACTTCTTACAGCGTAATCGTATAATCAAAACCTTACCGTTCGTCAGACTATTTTTCCATTCGTAAGATATTTGTAAACAGGCAGCCGATAGATTGGATCCAGGTAACAAACGTTAGGAACTGCCCAAATTTCCCATGAGATGCAATACAAACTTCATGAATTCATTTGCAGTCGCAGCGACCGCGTCAGTGACATTGTCAAAAAAGTCTGTCGAAAGGCGCCATATAAAGCAGGCTGTATGAAAGTTGCCCTTCAGGAATGCTGTCACCACGAAAAAGTTAAACGCCCGGTAAATTACTTGCTCACGCAACATTTTCGCTAAACTTAACTTTTCCTTTTCGTTAACTTAACTTACTTTATGAATTTGATCAAACCATTATTAACTGTTTCGTTGATATAAGTTAATCATATAAAGACACGACGATTTATCGTATTTAATCTAATCATGTAAGTACTTGAAAATGTCACATTCAATTTTAGATTCGTGCGTACGGACTGACTAAGTGAATTAATTTTATTAGAACTGAGATCCTTTGACGAAACATCTTCGACTGAAAGATACATTGGTTTTATTTATGACTACCCTTTAATTTAGATTGAGTCTTCAACAGCCTATTTCTTTAATGCTTTACGCTCGATGAATCTTAAAAAAAGACAAAAACTCTTTTCTACGAATTCTAGCTCGATGTATTTTGTTCATTCTGTGGTTAGAGCTTGGAATTTAGGTCATAAAAAAACAGACGTCGTCTACGGTTACAACCTACTTTGCTAAACAATACAAGAAGGATAGAAGATGTTTCAAAAATTAATTATTTCATTGGTATTATGTATTTCACCATCTATAATGAGTGCGTCATTTCCTCGTAGTAGATGAAAATGTATCGCTGTAATCGATTAACTCATACTTGAGAGTTACACGTAATAGTAATATTTTTTAATCTTGAGGTTTTTGCTTTACTTGTCTTGTATAATATGATTTCATTACTCAACGCGCATAATATGCTCTAAGGCGTATATCGGAGTAATTTGCTGGCAGCTCGTAAAAGTAAATTAGCTGATGCTCCGACCGGCCTAAAAGCTTTCAAGAGTATTCACTCGGAATTATAAAATGTTCACTCGACAACTCATCATATCGTTATTAGGCTACATCTGGATTCTTCTAAAGCTGGCTAATGTTTCTCATTGTCGTATATGAATGTTACGTGACACAAGGACATTTGTGTAGGTAGTGAAACCAAGACTGGTGGCTTGCTTTGTAAAGTTAACCCTCTCAATTTGTGATGAGCAAAACCAAACGATCGTAAGCTAAACAAACGGATCTTATTAATAGCTGAAACTTATTCAATTTAAACCTTCAAACGTATTATCAAGCCTGAATTATTTATAATTAAATATTTCTTTATTAAACCGTTTCTGTTAATCGGGTTATAAAATAATTCCATTCAACTGGTACCTAGATTGTTGTTATCAAAAGGCCTTTGGGGAATAGTATCAAAACGTTTTACATTTTATAGCTTTCCGGGCTTTTTGTTTCATGCTATTATTTTATTACTTTTCCTCGCTTCCTTATTAAATGTTCAATTTGTTATTCTTTCATAAATAATTTTGTCCCTACATAAGATGTAGTGTAAATAACTTTCAATCAAAAATGAGTAAATATTACAACAGCTCGAAACAAACTTACACAACGGACTCTAAGACAATAAAACCCAAAAATCCTTATTAACTCATAGAACTAGAACCTCGGTTACTGCGAACCAGCCCAGCCCAAGACTTTCCTAGTAAGTAATGTTTCGTCTTTTATATCGACGTTAGCCATGAAGCTATCTCGTCCGGTCGCTCTTTGAGAGACAGGGAAGGCAACATTCTAAACTAAGTATATTGGACTACAAGGTAGGGCCCTCAGTGCATGCTGGTTTGATTGATCCCACGCAAGTGACTCACGCGCAGACTGCGCACAGACAAACAAGCTCATCATGTAAATTTCGCCTAAATTTCATCGTGCACTAACTTTAGAGTTTGGAGATTTAAATTATGCAGCCATCATCCTCCTTTAGTGGTAATTCTTAATGTTCTAAGCAAACAGTATGAAGCTTATAGCGAGGGTATAAAACGTTTGATTCCAATTAAAAATTATCCTGTTAAGTAAGATTTCAGGTTACCTATTTATCTTAAGAACATCTTTTTACCATCTCTTTAGTACCAACCTAGACCTAGTATGTTACAGCGAGTCACATCACACTTAAAATGGTGGCTTGAATTTTTTTATCCGAACAAAAACATGTTATTGAAGGCCACATTACTTGGAAGAATTGGCTAACAAAAATGTATGTATCAACAACTGCGATCAACAAAGTAATCATGTTGCCTTGGTATAATATGGTAAGCGAAGGGCACTTACGGCATGGAGTTATACAGGGTGTAAAAAAAAACCTTAACGAAGCTGTCAACCACGCGTTCAGTACATCAAACCAAATCGTAGGTATGAAAAATAAATTTTGGCTGGGAAACAACTTTTATTTATTGACATCAAAAAAAACAATTTAATTCTAACCCGCAATGTACAGCGCGCACGCGGAAAAGTGACCGCGGGGCGTGTTGCTATACGCCGCCGCGACGCGGTTCGGTTCGAGTGTGCGCTGTTCATTGCGGAGTGTGCCATTTAGAGGCTTTTTATGAAAGAACTAGTGAAAATTTGTATCATGTTTATTTGGAAAAAAGTTAAGTTATAAAGGACAGAAGACATTTCTGTAAAAATCATAAATTTTTTTTTCAAACTTTAACCATCAATACCTCAGTAACTGTTAACTTCCCAGGTATGGTGTAAAGGAAAAAAATAACGTAACAATTGGTAGAATATGTGGTATTCGTCTTCGTTAATGTTTTTTCTACACCCTGTATATTGTTTCAATTATTGTACAACATGTCAGTGCCTTACATGTCAATGTTCAAATCCATATGAAAAAATATCCATAATACTCAAATATGCCCAGTTGCCTTGATGTTGCGGCCC
Organism: Pyrausta despicata; assembly: GCA_963921415.1. Classification (NCBI taxonomy): domain Eukaryota; kingdom Metazoa; phylum Arthropoda; class Insecta; order Lepidoptera; family Crambidae; genus Pyrausta; species Pyrausta despicata. The sequence continues at coordinate 11,092,720 of OY992855.1, read as the reverse complement.
TAGTTACTTTGAGTGATGATCTGAAATCCGATCTTGAAGATGACACACAGAAGATGATTTCAATCAGCATTTTTTAAAGTTGAAAAAGATACTTATACAAAGTCATGCAGGATAGCCAAACGTAACGAGCTCACCGAAACCCTTTGTTCGCTCGGTTCTTTCGCAAGTAGTCGTGACTTTCCTAATGTTCATGCATTCCCGGTACATCTGACCGAGATGCTTACATTGCCGCCAATTGGAGCCGCGGTGGATTGCCCTACTTACTAAATGCCTTTAATTTCCTGCACAAACAATTATCTCCTTGACTTTTGACCGCTTTCTTCATGAGCACTTACACAACTTCCCGCTCGCTTTCCCCATCAATGTATTTAGTACACATAGTCATGCTAGCTTGAAGCAACGGTATTACAATTTAAATTAAGGTCTGTACCAAGTGTCGAGTTCAATCTTATTCCACCAATGAGCTCTGATATACAGCACTGGGTATAAGCTTAACATTCCTTGCCGTCACCAGCTACACACCTGAACCGATTGGCTATGTGTCCTAGACCTGTCACTCCTCGTTAGGTAGAGCAGTCGGCTGGAACTCGCAGATCTGATTGCATTTAAAAATAAAGTTTAACACCTAGCCATAAGCAATAAACAACTCGACAACCTTAGTAAAACTTGAGCAAGCTGCAGTTTGACATATGCGTAATATTCTCAAACCGACAGATGTAATGTAGCCGACAGCCGCTAGCTAAGAAACCCGCTGAGAAATAAATCGCGAAACACTGCGCTTCAGGTTACCTATATGTCCTATGTAAATGCCTAAAACTACCACGACTGTGCTGCCGTTAATAACTTGGAAACCGGATTGAATTCTCATTTCAGTTCAATTTTGTCGGCACACTTTGAAATTGATAATCCGGAACGTTTGTTTTCATTTCATTTATCATGGCATAGCTGTCACTGTCGAAGTGCTATGATTAGCTTGCATAATTCCAATCTGGTTTCCAAAATTTATCAAATAACGATTTATTTTTGGAAATGAAATTGAAGAAAAACACATCCAACATTTTCAATCCTTATAATATGATTGAATAAGTGTAAAATGCTGGCAGATTAATAAAATGATAGGCATGTTAATCTTAAACCTTTCGAAATGAGCTCAGAGGCGGCTTCGTTAATTCAATCACGACTACAAATTAACTACCCAAGACGCTGAGCGTATGTATAACCACATATACAATATAACCATAACATAACAAACGCTGTGACGAAACCATACTATGCTCTTCGGTTAAATTAAATTGCTTTTTGGTCGATTGAATCTTATCTTGATCACTATTCTTGTTCGTATTAACGAGACGTGACGTGAATTACATAAAAAATTAATCAGCACAGCATCATTGAGCTACATCTTGCAGGGAACAAAACTTATTGTGGATGATAACAGTACCCAAGGATTAGGGAAGAAGAAGTTACACAAGGAATTTCTTAATGCAGGTGTAAAGGTTCAAAGAAAGAGCATCATATTCAACAGCATAGCTCACGCAAGCGTTGGACCAAGAACAAAGAGGTTTTCTATCGACGGCCCTTGACATGGAAAGGCTTTTTTCGATAAGGAACGGTTTCTGAGGCCGATATCGGTAAAGGATTGACTAGTGGCCCGAACACTTTGTTCCCTGAAAGCATTGTTGTCGCAACCGTCCTCGGATATTAATACAGGCAACCCCAGGGAACTGAACAGGGAAAACGCAGGGTAAACATGAAAAAATAGCTACGAAGTATTGTGAAGCAAACTATTGCTGGCAAAGATTTATGCATGTCCATAAATAATACTGTATATCAAATGTAAAGGAAGAAATAGCGACTAAGTATCCCAAAACCAAACTACTTATTGTTCAAAATATGCCAAATAAACATAAAACTTGAATATCCAACTTAGAATCCTGAATTGCGATAAATTTTATTTTCCTTACTTATATACGAGTATTTTAGATTTAAATGTTAAACATTTTTATTACTGCCTTACTTACGTTCCAATATTGAAACTTGAATCGAAGAGTAAACCGATTTAAAAAGTTACGTGCCGTACTTATCTCGCTAAATCCCAGTGAATTAGACGAAGTTCCAAACTCGAATTTCAAGTAAGTAATTTGCGCTCTAAGCCGGTAAATTTTTTAATATTTTAATACTTTTCTCTTTATTTCCACTCGAAGCAAATATTTTTCAGATTATAAATTTAAAATTCGAAATAAGCGGATTCTGAAGAAACCATACCCACAATAACGAGATTAACGAAGCGAACAAACAAAACAACTCCAAGGATATCAAGGAATGTGAGCTAAACTTTCTGAGATTCTCGCTAAACGAGCTCATTCATATTAATCACTACTGAGAAATATGCAAACAAGATCCAAATACATCTATGATAATTAAAATTCATCTACCACCGTGGTGGTAGACCACACAAACGGAGCCGATGCCCGCAGCTAGTCGTGAACCATAAGTCGAAACCTGCGCTTGCAATCCTATAAAGACTTTCCACTTCTAACCAATCGCGGTATGAAGCTATAAAATCATATTATTTGTTTCTGGGCCCTTCAAACGCCCTACACTTTGACGCAGCTCTTCAAGTATCAAATGTCTGTTGCTGGAAAAGATATAAAACGATTTCTACAAACTGCTTGTGGGATTGGGAATTCTGCTATTTGAAGCCAGTGCAATGTTTCTGATTTCACGATTCCTATATCTGCTAGCTATACAATACGCGGGGATTGCGAGTGTTAGTGCAATTTGATTATCTATTCATAGCGATAGAGATTTTAAGAATGCAAAAAGATTTTTTCAACTTTTGCTGTGCTTTCTGTATGCAAACAGTGACAATAATCAACAGACGCTTAAATGGAAAATGGTCATTTTGAACATAGATCAAGGTTAGCACAAATCCTTCTGGGCAGGTGGCAGCGACACCTTTGTGCTATCGGCATACCAAGTTCGGTAAACTCGAACCAGTTAGGTTTTACAGGTAGCTCGCACCTTGCAGAACTCCCCGGAGAGTAGTTGCCGAGTGATCGTGCGCAGACTTGTAGAACTCCCTCGAGTGCCCGCTGCGAAACTACCTTGATGGATATAAGGCTGTAGCCAAGGCTGATAGCCAACTTCGATACTCCAGACCTCAAGAGAATTCTCTGTGCATATACCTACGGATGGAAACTTTGTTAGTTGAATTTGCTGGCCATTTTCACAGTAACAACAATACCGGCTGGATTTTTTCGTGAGTAAGTAATGTACTTAAATAGGAACAGCTTTGAGAGAATGTCAAAATATCTGCAAGTTACAGAGGCTCATTGAACACGATTAGAGTGTACATCAATCAAAACAAGTATTCTTAAAAATTATTTACCCAAAATTGTCCTTCCTAGTTTCGTTATAATTTTGTATACGACGCGTTCATGTCAAATTTTATGACTATCTCTTATTTTACGATACACAAGTCCTTGTTTGTAATAAATGACGGAGCTAAGTACGTAATATATCAAGTCTATTACACAGTAAATGTCTCAAAGCGTTTGAATCAATATCTTTGTATATGTAATAGCTAGAAGTCAGGATTAGTAACACCTTGGTGCAAATAACCGCGAGGCCTGTCTTTTATCTTATCATAACGATGTCGTAGTAAAATTTTAATGAGGCAAGCCCAAGTCTTGAACTGTGGGTCCCGCTAATCGAACCAAACCTACAGTTACTTTGTGGATACTTAATGCAAAGTGACTAAAGCAACATGACTTTAGAAGGATAAGACTAGTTTTGCTAAGAAATATCCGAGAGGACATTATGTTAAAGTTGGTCTATTCCATTTAAGGAAGTCAAGCGCAAAATGAAAACAAGTCCTTTATTTACTTTTACAACCGGTCATATAACTGTCTAATCAACATTTAGTACGAGAAACGCATTTAGAATACCGTGAAATTTCATTGATGTGATTGGTCCAGTAATGCGTTTTTAGTTCTTCAGCCGCATCAATAAACTATTTACGATGTTTTTATAGTCCTATATTTGCTTTGCTCTTGGCATGTTCAGCTCTTGACTCAAGATTATTTGATTTATTGCTTGAAACTCATGCTTACTTAGTTTGCCAAAGTCAAGCTGTGCTATTGTTTACCACAATGCAAGTTAATAGTGGGTTCGTCATTTACGTATTGAATTTGACTCGCGCAAATATTTTTGTATGACATTTTTGATGTTTGTTAAAAATCAATAATTTTGGTTAGATAGGAACGGGACTAAACGTCAAGCGTTCCTTTATGTCAAAGCTGCATTCTTTAAAGTTTGACAATTTTAACCACGAGCGAGTATTGAGATTATTTTGAAAGTAATATTTTAAACTTTATCGTTGTGACACTTGTGAAATATAGAGATTGTATGCATAAACTGGTGATAAATCAGATCACAGTTATTGGTTCCCGGTAGAATCCTGTTCCGTACCGTGCATAAAGTTGGCGACATACTGGCCTTTGCCAGATTTCCTTATGTTGAGCAGAATAAGGTTAAAAATTATCTCTTAAGTGAGGCAGCCAAGCTTTTTTACCAAGAAGAGAATCTCGCCTCAAATTCGTTCGGCTTCTGTTCGCCACTTGCTGATTATTAAAACATTGCGTTTCGGGCCAAACTAATGAGAATTCGAAACATTTCGAAACAATGCTTGGCCTGCATAAACTTACATTATCTATTACTGCAACTCTTTTCGTATTAACTATTAAAAATACTTGGAAATAAATCGGTTGTAGGAATTAAAGGTAGCGATTTGAAGCTATTTTTGGCCTTCATTGTTTAATCCTATGAAACTATGTTTTTATATTTATATTTATGAAATTTCGATAATTTGCAAAATAAAAACACTAATACACCTATGACATCCTTTTATTTGTTAAGTACTTGAATTATTTTTTCAAAATTTAGATGCGGTATGGTAGGGATGTACAGAAGGACTACTTTAACGAGGCCACGAGTTTTATTATGTTTAAGGCTTCCATATACGGGAAATGTACCACTATAAAATTTTACTGTGTGTAAATAGAATAAATTCTAATGAAACGGATACAAATAGCAAGCTTAACAAAATCGGTATCAGACCGTAACGAAATGGGTTAACAACCTTGATTTGTGTTGAGTGACTTTAGGGCGGTACTACTGGCGTATTTTGCCACATTTTACTCTAAGCTTATTTTGATACATAATCGATCAACCTCTAGAAAAGCACTAGAGCTATTTTGGAATATTATGTGTACCTTACGGTTTTCTCGTCCGCTATCTTTATGCCCTCTTAATTTACGGAGCTCCTTATTATTTACACTATTATGATCTAAGCGCACATGCCCGCTTTATTTTTAGTACACTGCACGTACCACATCGTATGCGCTTCTTTTAATTATCCCACAACGTAAACTACACTGACGTGATTGGGTCGATCGATTACGATCAAACATTTTTCATGTGGTTTATTTTAAGAGTTCCTGTATCGTGTTTCTGAAGTAAATGTTTACATACGAAATATGCATGCGCAATTGTTACTATCTCCACCATATTGCAACGCGATAGAACACTCCCTGTATATTGCGTTTGGCTGTACACAGTACTGATTCGCGTTTCAATAAATTTACATATCTGTAACCCCACCACCAGCCACTCTAAAGCTACTTACCTTTAATGCAACACGAACGACAGCTCCAATAAATCCACACCATTGAAACAAAAATAAACGTAGGAAAGTAACTTTTAGAAATAACAAACCTCGCGGCAAGAATGAATTTCACAATTTGTTTCCAAAAGCAAACATTCTAAGTTGGACGGGCGAAGAAGTTAAAAAGGTGAGGTGTTGAATGTTTGAAGCGCATTGTTTAGGCTCAGTCAAACAAGCCAGCCATCGGCACCTCAAAGCGCATTGTATAAACAGAAGATACCGCTAATGCACTCGGAAGTTCGCGGTGCTATCCGCCAATGCAATTTACTACCAGCCGCCATAGAGTCAGGGAACTCGAGATTCTTAGGAATGGCCCCGACTTTTAAAGAAACAAACAAGGCAATTTAACTGATCGATGGCCTGTGAATACTCGTGTATCCCACTAGGTTATTCGTATATCAACTGAAAATGATGCTATTCATGAGAATCGTGAAAAAAATACGACATATTTAAGGGAAAAAATATCTTGTTTGTCACAAACCGTATCAAAGATTTCAAAGGATATCTTTCCTCAATACACATTGAGATGCGATGTATGTATCGTAGAGCACGAAAGAGCCAGCGTATAACCATAAAAACAGTGAACAAACAGCTTTACGCTTCGTTTATATTGCGGTTATCTGCACTGAGCTTGTGTTCATCGCTAGCCGCGGCTTTAACAGCCGCCCAAAGTTTTGAACAATTTGAACCTAACATTTTGTATCACATCTTTCTGTGTCTCAAATGAGACTGATAACTATAAACCAAACTGGTTTAACCTCCTAACAGAGTCAATATCTTTAATCTCGTATTCCAAACTTCTCCGCCCACTTTGGCCTAAGGCTGTGAACCCAACTTGAGTTATAGCCAATAACTTCACTCTGTATTCCTGTGGCACATGTACCTTTTTACTTACGTCACCATTCACCTTTACGTTGGGTCGCTTTTGTTTGGCCAATATCATCTACATAATGGGTTAAACTTGACGTTTGTAGCATCTGTGCCAACATCACTTAAACTTTCTACGATATTGCCTTTGATTGAAATATTAGACTGTGATCCCCAAATGTAATAAATACCAATAGAATTATTCCTCTAGTTTGAAAGTCCCTTTATTTACCTACGTGCTTGTAAGCAAATTATTGCTAATATAAATGATTTATGCATCATTTATAATGGTCCTTGAATACTTTGGATAAGAAGTTCTGGAAGAAATTTCTTTAGATTTATTTTCATATATGCAGTGTTACATGAAAGAATTATAAATGCTATATCTATCTATGCTCTATTGTTTTATGTAACTTCTTTGAATATCTTGCTTCATTCGCTTTTGTAACCATTCATTATTAATAGCCAATCGCGTTCAATTATTTTCAAGAGTTCGCAATTACCAACTGCAGTTAGGATTATTATAAGAACCTTTACACTGTGGGCACTGAATTACTGTTTTCCAAGCCAAGACCGAGCGCTATTAATTTGACGTATAGACTTCCTAGCCGGGGTTATTGACACCTACCTCGTGGGATGCTGGCCGCGCGCGCGCACCATAGCGTCCGCACCTCACCGGACCACATGGGAATTTAATTAAAACGTTCCACCACTTGTGAAAGTTACTTACACGTACCGCTGACCGGTAGTTAAATATGTTTCGGTGAATTTAAAAGGCAACTTATCGTCACCTGTTTTTTTAATGACGTAGAAATGATACCTACTCGTGCTTTATTGTTTGTTTCGATGTGCAATTCTTGTATCCTTTTCGTTCTCCTCGGAAAATGGGTAAATGCAAAATCAATGTCATGTATCAAAACTCTTACTGCATAACTATCATCTTTTAATTTAGCAGCTCTCGATCAGCTCAAACTATATAGGACAAACTTCGTCCAACCTTAAATTAGTGAAGTTCAGATCTACATTTCTGATTACCTACATCGCCCATTTCACTATTTCGTCAGACATTCATAACAAGATGTCGACAAAGGGCTTTTGTCACTCGGTTCTTTTCCAACATCCATCAATAAATCGGGTCAACGAGGACGTGATAGAACGACAGCATTCAACGTCGATTTGTTATCGACGACCATAGATGGTGTTCAGCACATCTTCAAAACTTTTCCGTCTTATACACCCGGACCGAAAACTGAAAATAATGCCTCTGTTGTACCACAGCACAGCTTACAGTAACTTTTTGTGAGTTTCAAAACTTTATAGGATGAGTTTGTGTGTCAAAACAAGTAATTTGAAAGTTAATAAGAATCAACACAGTTCAACCAAGTAAAGATAAAAATGCTTTATGAATACAACTGTAACTTTGTGATTGTTGATTTAGGTCAAACTGTATGAACAGAACTTCTGTAGTATTAAGTTTGTATTGTGATTATGAAAGGAGTATAGTTGTTGCTTTTGTAGAAGTGTTCCATTTGCGTTCTACAAACTGACTTGCCATTGTACAGTCGACGACAGAATCGCTCAGTTGACGTGAATGCGACTTGGAAAATAAGGACACGTCATTCAATACCAAACCGCAAAGCAATGTAGCGTGAACATACGCAATGTCTGCCAGTAACCCCGAGCTTTGTTTTACACTCTATGTGCAAGAAATAAGACCTTTGTGTGCGAAATTAACCATGTCAGCTACCGTTTTCGTGCCCAGGTTTGAGCAAACATGTATTCTTTAGGGATCTTGTCTGCCGCTTGTGCTTTATTTGACATCTGATTGGATTGATTATTCACTTCGTCTACATATAGTCTGACTTCATTGGATCTACATTACTGGATACTTAGTTAAAAATACCCACATTACAGGCTCTTTTTATCATACTTATAACAAAGTTTACTTTTTTGCAATTCCACCACTGTACAGACTTCATGTTAGCATGTCCGGTGCATAAAACACATCTGCCGTACTTGACAGCCCATCATCGGTTGGCATTAAAACAGAAACTCTGCTATACCTGTTATTACGAAGGAATAAATTGAAACAGTCCCACTTGCAAGAAGAAAACATCACGAGCTGCGGCCACGCCTACCCATTGTGGCACAGAGGGCAGACCTTAAAATTTATAACTTGAGCGTTAACGAGGTGCAGATATTATCGCAATACTAGCTTCTGGCCATTAAGACGCCGACAATCCTATAAAACAAATCGACAGCCGCTTCTGTTGCAATTGTGCCTTTAATTACCTTCAACATCTCTCATAACATTATGAGTTCTTCTTTGCAAAGCGTTCCTCGCTAATCGCCACAGCTTTAGCCGAAAAAAACAGGGAGAAAAGCATTACTCTCCCCTAATTTACGTAAAGTCGACGATCCCTTATAATACCTGTTTACGCATTTCTTCGCAATTTGTGTATGGCTAATGTTGTGCCATAGCCATTAGAGTGGGGCTGGGCTTCTGCGCATAATTGTAATTCATTACCTTGCTCATTATGACGCGTTTTATCGGCGCCGAAATAAAGCTGCGCGAAGGCGGTTGATTAAATTTTGCGAAAGTAACTCTGAACAACGGACTCGATGGTTTGAAAGTAACAGAGTGAGGAAGTGCATAAGTAAACTCCATTTCACGCACGGTGAACACCCGCAACGTTTGTAAAAAACCCTTGGTCCATGAAAGGTAGGGAGGCCCGTAAAATGCGCCGTGTGTCATTCGAAACTCACGGTTTCGCTGTGTACACTCGTATGTGTATGTTGTACTTGTATTATAAATCAATTTTATCCGTTCTTGCGGATACCGCAACGAATCGCATTACGTGCGGTCACTGACATCTTCCTGTATTGCATAAATTCATCAAATAAAATACAGGCCCGTTGAACCGTTTGATCAAAACCATTTCATATGGAAATCGATTGCACTTACATTGCACAATCACGAATCCCAACCAGCATTCATATTTTTTTTATAGACAGAAGCTACACTAGCTGACACACTTCATTAAAAGGTGTTCAAAACTTCTAGAATTTGTAGTTGTATAGGTCTGACCTCTTCGGCTTGTGCGCTCATTTTTTGGTGTCATAAAAGAAAGCATGAAAAATATCTCATCATAATCCTAGTTGGGACTTGAGGTCGCGTTGAAGAGGCGATTTGGTGGGCCTTGTTCGTGCAAAAACCGCAAGTATTCAGAATATATTGCTTGGAGATCCTGCCTTTTGTTTTGTACAATTTATTACGATGAGGCTGTCAGAACTTTGTGCGTGTGATGCGGGCTGCAAAATGTACGGTCGGTCTCTAGTTTGTTGCCGTATGTCTGCTCTGCAACTATTCTGTCTTTAAAAGGCGACTTTAACGGTTCTGCAGATACAATACCATATTAGTCGCAATAGATAGGTGCTTTACTTGGGAGTCCAGTTACGTGCAGTACTTTTTTTTTCTCAAACATTCTTGGCACAGCCTTCCCGCGCCTTCTATCTGGGAGCCGGTTCTTCGCTTCCTATGATCCTTAAAAGGCCTCATCCATCATTTTATGCGTGTAATTTCCTGTATAAAGTTTTTGTCGCACATGTGCTTTGAATTAATGGTTCAACTTTGCTAAACGTGAACTTAACATCAAGTTCCTTAACGCCGTCTGAAATTAATTCAATCTTGGAGTCTGTGCATATTGTCGTTGTTTCGAAATTATCTGCAGCTTGTAACATTCATCATCGACTGGCGCTTTATTACAATTTGTAAACAATTCATAAATAAGAACCCGTAATATGAACCAATCTTATTTGTCGCGCTTATCTTATTTATGTGAGCACGTGCGACTGTATATACCAACTTCAACTTGAAAATGCGGCACTCCCAAATGTAACATTTTGGCATTGAATCAAGAATCACCAGACTTGGCTTTAGGGTTGACATTTCATTGAACAAAGAAAAGGCCTCTGAGCTTTCATGTGACGAGGATGTTCTCCGTTGAAACATTCAGGTAGCTGTAAGCCTATTGCATGATATTTATGTGTAATTTATTGAGGTGTATAGTCTTCGGTACTGAATTATTGACTCGTTGTAAAGTAACAGGTATCAGCCCTCACTGGTTCATTCAGAATTCAGAAGGAGGGCGTCAGCTGGGCGCGAGATTTATTCCCGGGACGAGCCCACGAAGCTTCGCACGGGGAGAAAAAAAATTACACTCGTTCTACAGTGATTGCGTCGTGATTGGAAATTTTAAAACGCTTAATAAAGGCACCGACTGCGAAATATAGGAGACATGATTGCAGACCCAAAAATATTACTTCAAAATGGTGTTCCTTGATGTTGCTCTTTACTTTGGTTTGCATCTATGATGTAAATTAATACAACACAAAATAAATTATTGAACAATATTGACCCATTATTTAACTTACCTGAACAAACGCATTGCTCGCGCTGAAAGCACAGTAGTTATATGTCAGTGGTGCAAGAAAATTGTTTTTAATGACATAAATGGCGAAAATAATAGCGACCTTGAAATCTTTTGCTCAATTTCGCCGCACGCTGATAATGATCAAGACCTCATAAATGCAATCACGAAATTGACGATGCCATAAAGCCTTTTTAACAAAACGATAAAATTTCCTTCGAAAATAAGCATTTTGCAATATGAAACGAGTTTTAAGTACCTATATCATATCGGTTTGTTCATATTTGCAGATTCAATGACTTTGAATTAGCTTTGTACGGTAATTGTCTCATTTTATGCTTAAGTAGACTGTTCAGTCGTTGGAAAACAATCTCGTGAGACTTGAATGTTAACTGATAAGTAAACAATCGTGGGAGCCTTGCTTTGGCTTGTAAAATTATTGAGAAATAATTGTTTCTTTTGAACAACATTATAAATTTTATTATTTTTTACGGATAGTTGAATTCGACGATAACGAAACTTCTTTTTTGCCAACAATCAATTTTTTAATTTATTTTTCAAAATTTTCTGCCAGGAATTCCTTACACTTGCTTGCTCCGCCAGTGATAAAACAAATCAGTGGATTTTTTTCAATAATCATTACATTCCGCTCAAATTAACTTTGCCATATTCTAAGAGCTTACCTTCCAATCGGCTAGATAACCGACAATCCACCGGGATGATTGCGGGGCGGTTCTTGAAGAAGGGGAATTCAAATAATTCTCGGCCAACTGCGGTCGGCTTCTACTGAATCAATTACGTACATTCATGGCAATGATGTTCCATTACAAAACCAATTACGCATGTAATCGGACGCTTTTTGCCGTATCTGTGATTGATTGAACGCCTGTAATTTTCTGCGGTGCGATTAGAAAAATAATATTTATTTGCTAAGCTATTCACAGATGCAACGACCAAGCAGTTTGTTATATCAAGCTGTGTCTTCATTGCAACTTATATAGTTTTCGAAGGAGCGATCTAAGTTATCAAGGTTTTTATTATCCTGACTGCATCTTTTACCTTATCGAAGACCCATTAATGTGTGATAACTAAATCATCGTCATAATGTTCTTTATACATATGAATTTGTTTTTATAGAGTGACATGAATTAAAATGTCGTTACTCACTAAGATGTTTGCACGTGTTGAGCGCAGTCTTTAAATACATTTTGTCCATTAATCTTTCAGTTCGGCTTTCCCGGAGGCTCTATCCTGAAAACCTGACCTCGATAAGTCAGCTTCCTTGCGCCCTGACATTTTTGCCTATTCAAGCTGAAGATTGCCATTTAGGTTTATAATGTGTGAATTTGGATAACGTTCATCTCGCAAAAGGAAATTTACTTAACTAATCTTCATACTTTAACTCAAACATGACACCGATGTAAAGTAAAATAATATTTTGATTTCTATCCACGCATTTTTTTTCTAAACTAGCAATTTTGCTACCGGTCCACTGTTTCTAACAGCTAGACAGTAATTTGCTAGGTATTCGCCGTTGCAACAGCAAACATAAAACATTTCCCCGGTACATTCTAAACAGGGTCCATGATATACAACTTCTCCCGCCTAATGGTTTCCAAGGTCGTAAAGAGCAACACCTAGATTAGTTTGAAATTCAAGAGCTGGAGGCTAATACGGCTTGCCTGGCTTAAGATAAATCCTGGAGCGATCGCCGCACACGTACCTCAGTATTTATAGCCCTCACACTTCGCTCCCAATAATTAAAACATATATCATACAGCAGAAATCGCTTCGGGCACTCAACTCGAAAACCCGCACTTATACCGGCTCCCGTAAATAATTGAGAAAACTAATTGCGCTTAGGCGTTCAAGTTTAGTGTGTCATATTTTAATGTCAGGATTTTCATGATCAGTATGTGACTTTCGAATTTCAAACCGATAATTTCGACTTTGGAAAAGAAAGTACCATGTTGTTTATTGAGAAGGCATATTGTACCTAAAGTATACATTTCAATCAATCATCTTTGATCCATTCTTATGGAAATGACAATATTTACTTACAATCTGATATAAACAAAAGAGCTGATCTGAAAGAAGTGTCAAAAATCATTTTAAAAGGTTTTGAAAAAAATATTCAATACTGCTTTTCGTATAAGATGAATTCAATGCTCAAGAAAATCTTTGCAAGCTAGCAGAATTGACAATATTTTAATGGTATACGGATACAGAAAACAACTGAAGTCAGCTCTGTAATGAACTGGTTCTCTCGGAAGTCAAAGATAATAGTGATTATGCAGCACGTCTCTGAATAGATATTGCTTTTATCTTAGTACTGCTACAGCACTTAATTTTGCATTGTAATTACTGTAAAGTTCTCATTTCTGACTTTGATTAGACCAAGTTACCGTTGGTGTGCACGGTCATGCTGTTTTGAATTAATGTTGGTCATTTTTCTCTTGTGCGTAAGCAACCTTCTTTGTTGTAGTACACAAGATGATGAAGCTCCCAAAATCCTTACCATAAAGTTTCAGGCCCACTTCGTCATTATAATGTAGTGTGGAGCACTGCCTGAGGTGACCCGCCTTGTGCCCGCGCGTGCTCCGCTTACAAACATAATAAGAAGCTTATTATCATGCACGGCTGTGCCATTTTAGTCCCTTGTAGACATTATTATGTTGTTTAAAATGATAATAAAGTTTATCAGAAAAATGCAGCGAACAAACCATATGAGGCAAGTCAAGCGCGTGGGTGACCCTAAATATTTTCGGGACCATTCGCTAGACGGGTTTGGGCACGTTTTACTGTAAGTTCCGTTTAACATATCGTGTTGAGCATCGTTAAGCGTGTTTGACAGCATCATCGGGGCATTTGATCCCATATTTGGAAATTCCAACGCAAACGGATAACTGAAATGGAATTCTCTTATTCGAAAATATTGCATCGCTCCAGGGACGGTTACCGCTCGCCTTTATAAATTTAGTTTGAGCATCCCATTACGTTTTAGTGCCTTCGATTCGGGGCCTGTGGGAGCTACCACAATCGAAAGAAACAGTTGAGCCCCATTAAATGTCTCCGACCATGTCGATAGTGCACATTGTAAATCCTCCGGACAGTAAAACTGTCGCGTTTATTGCTCAACAGTAATTTGTACTTTGTTCACGCGTGCTTTTATTTAATTTAACAATCGCAGGTGATGTTTTTCGGGTGCGAGTTGCTTATTAAATCCAGCCTACATTGTTTTAAAGGATGATTTATGAAAGCATTGTGTGTACTTGAAATTCGCCATTTGCTTATAGCGCTTCTGTATAACGTAACCTGTGGTCTGGATGTGTTTTGTTAAAACTGTACTTCCATAGATTATTTATTCTTACACTTATATTTTATTTATCGTTCGCCGACATATTTCACGCCCAAAATTTTAACTATAACGATTATTGCTGGGATTCTCAATTCAATAACGTCAGTACAATTTCACAAGCTTCGTTTGAGTTTGAACTCCTAAATTAAATGCCATCATGGTAAACTTGAAACATTTTCCTTATAATTTAACAAGTCAAGAGACTCTTTTAAGTGGGATAGGGCGTTTGATATTAAACTAAAGGGTCCGAAATTGTCGGGCTGGATGTAGGTTTGAGGCTGTGATAACCGTTATGTGATCCTAAGCATAATGTAAGGCGAAGTGCGAACCACTCTGCGCATATCAGATTCCACCCATGTACCTAATATTTAAGATTTCATAATATGTGCATAGTTTGAAAACTTCACAGTTTATTCAGTCCACTATACATATGTTTGATTTTCAAATTTGCTACTAGATCTTGTTACATGTCCCCTTATTACATAATTAGAATCGAGCACGTGCAAATATACCTAAATTAACAATTTATTAAATAAGTCCACCACCTGATTCCAGGTGAAGATTTACACAAAACTTTTGCTATAAATCATTGTTATAATGGGTTTATGGGTGTTTAATCTAATTATGCTATCGCGCGTGAATAATTAATGCACGCACTTTCTCTTCAGTTAATTGAGAAAGTAAATATTGTAACTCATATTTTAATTGGTGGCAGCAGTAAGCACAGATTTAATTAATGGGTGGCGAACTTCGGTCCTTTAATGAAACTAAATTTTAAATTATATATCAATAAAATTAGCCTACCAAATTTTTGCATGAAAACTCACATGAACATGACTAATAATATTGCAAAGAAAGGCTCTACTACGCTCTACTATCAATAGTAAACTAGCTCAAGTGAGTAGTTAACAAAAAATGCAAATTATTTGAGTTAAATATTCATTAGCCATATTAATCGGAAGCATGTTCCGAAGTTAAGATATGCACGCATGGTCCATAATTTAAGTCTGGATAACTTTAAAGTTACGGCCAATCTTCTTCGATAACATTCCAAGATTGTAACAAATAGTCCTTCTAATTAATGAAGCGAAGCAAATCGCTCGTCTGGATGTTAAGTTCGCATGAGACGAAGATATAAAATGAGACAAATGGACTGGAGATTCCTAGGACGTCTGCATTCGACGGTTCCAGACAGTCCCAAAATATACAACGGCAAACCCGGTGACTCATACTTATGTGTGTGTGTGTGTGTATGTGTTATGGTAGCGTTTCTACTCTATAATCTGATGTCGATTGACTGTCTGATGATAGTTTTGAAAGTGTCCGTCAATGACAATCATGGAATCCTATTTTTGGGCCTATGGGAAACCTCAATTGAAACATTTTGCTTGATGCTACACGTATATACGCAAAAAGCTACTAGCCGAGATAAGTACGAGTAATATCTGTGTATGGTCAATTTTCAAAACTTTACTCCCTTAAGTTTTAAATGTAAGTCTTTTCTTATACAATAGCAGCTTCCATCATTAACCAAGAATTTTTATTGTCTTCATCCGTAATATAAAGAGCTAATAATGTGCATTTTTATGTCATCGCAGGTAAAACCTTAATTTGGTGCTTTGTATTTATACGTGACTTGGATAAATTAATTTGTGTTCACGTAATTAATTCAAATGCTCACTCATAAACACAGTTATATTCACTCGTTAAATGTTACAGCAAGCTACACTACCTACTAAACCTGTAAGTGGTTAGTCATTAGACTTAACATTGCTATTTTACTTTACGAAAAAAGGCAATGGCAAAGTCAGCAAAATCGAAATCCAAGCGACACATTTCAAGTGCATCCGTAGCTACCATGTAAGCCGAAACCTCAAACTACCTCATCGTCTTTGATAAAAATAAAAAAGTCAGTACAGTTTTCGTATATCCCAGTAATGTACGTACAGTTTTGTTAATTCGTGCAAATTGTACCAACGGTTACAGTTTTGTGTGGGCATAGAGAGACAACATTAAAAGATTCGGTTTATAGGTAGTAGTAGTCCAGCTGCATGCAATCGTTTCTGGTTGTTCAACTCTAACAATAACGACGAATGTGTTCATCGTGTGCTTCATACACAGTAACACCAGACAGGTTTTAATTTCCAAGTGTACGAAATATAATATTTAGTTTTACCACTAACATAAAAGAGTAAGACATGTTTGGTGGTAATGCAGAATTTCCAATTTTCTGTAGGTGTAAGCTAAAAATATTCAGGCGTGTTTTCAATCTTTAAGCTAAAATCATGAATTACAAATTAAAGCTCTCCTAGTAGCTACACTACACAGCGTCGCCGTTTGCCTTCCATCAAAAAAAAAAGTTGGCGATGCCCTCACATCATGAAAATTTAATGATCCCCAAGAAGCCATGCCACATTATAGTGGTTAATCCGACACGCCACACACCCAAGCTTAAATATTAAACTGCAGGCTGCGTTTATGCCGCCTTAAATCACAAACTTTAAGGTATCCTTCTTATCGTATTAAGTTACTGGTCTCCTTGGAAATAAAGCTGAAGCTAAAGTTTCTCAAATCCAATTGGATGAAAATAAAAATCAACTCTTTAGTACAAAAGCGGTGTTTTGGCCTTAACACTATTATTCATGTGAAGTATCTATGAAAATAACATTGACTTAAGATGACAGCTTTTTTTTCTGGAGCAGAACTTCACCACTGCACTAACCGCACGGAAATGTTCCCATCGCTCAATTAAGGGAAGGAATGGATGCCTATAATCAAGCTAGTGAGGACATCTTTGCCCCGTAAATCCTTCTTCGTCCGAAGTTATGGATGAAGTAACCTCGTTTGCTGAGCCTCAAGTCTTTTCACAAGTTCTTAGCCGATAAATTGTTACGGCCGATTGCGTGCGAATTACTTTCCTTTAGTTCGGCTTCTTATCTCTGAATTGAATGACGTATTTTTCTTACGGTGATTTTTCACAAGATCCTTTGGGATTCCCTTGGAGTCGTATAAACTGGATATTGAATTAGAATGTGACTGTCAGAACTTTATCGTTATAACATGCATATGTTGAATGAACGTAAAAAATGTAGCGAACTTACTTAATCCTTCAATTTCTAACCTTACAATGCCAAAGATGACAGCATACCTCCTCTCCTCGACCCGTCACTGAGCCGTTCCTGAAAATGATCGTAATCGGGCACATTCTCGCGTTATTACAGTAAGTAATAGTATCGGAACCTGTTCCACACACTGGTGCCCGCCCTTGCGAGACCTTCGCGAGTCGTGACCTCGCAGCCTTGCCTGCAGCTATAGACAGACTACGCACGGCATATATCTGGAACGTATCAGATGCCTTCACATGGTGATCTACTCTGAATTGATGTTCCTTTTGTTTCTCGCTCAATAACAAATCGCTAACAAAAAAATCTACGATGAATTTAACGATGCCTACGTTCGATTCGACTCAAAAAACCAAGGTTGATGGCAAACTCCTAACCCATAAAGGCCTCGTCTTTCTGGTACAAAACAATAAACGAACTACTCAACCGATGACTCAACACACTCGGGAACATTACGAAACCGTATCAAGAAAACGAATCTACTAAATTCAAATTTGGCTGTTACAACTTCAGAGCAAGAAATGCAAGTATCGTGGGTTCTTATATCAACCCCGCCACCCACCGCGCGCGCCGGTCCGCGGGGAGCCAAGGCCGGCTCACAATGGGCTCACTTGCGCACTTCTTATTGCCAGCCAATACTATTCAATCTCACTATCTGTTTATAAGGAACTAGTTTCCTGCGGGCAGCGGCCACTGCCTCCGATTCTCAAGAGAGTTGATTTTGCAGTCACAATGATATCTAAATCTGCATACACGAAGCATAATAATAATTGAGTAGGCATGTTTATAACACTAACATTGTATTTGCGTCTGTATGTTACGAGAGAAACTGTATCTACACCCCGCTTTATCAGCATCTTGACTTCCCTTGAACTTGAGGACGGGTATTAGCCGATAATCTACTGTTTGTTGTTATTACTACTACTTGTTGGATCTGAACGTTTATCTGGTTCGACGTTAGACTGAATTTTCAGGTTTACAATAGTTGTATTCTTACAACTATTTCGACGTGGCAGGTTAAATATTCTCTCTAAAAGCACCGAATTCCAAATTCAGAATACATTGAATTTCCACTCGGTAAATGTGCTCTGAAAGGGATTTTTCTCAATGGTTCCCGTGAAGCGACGAATGCGACCGCACATCCGCAGAAACGTTTACCACAATTGTAAATTTACGTCTTGCACAGCACCTCAGAGGTTTGTTCCTTACGTTTCGGACATATTTTCGAGTCTAGCCAGCGCTTTTGGTCACACGGTCAAGCTTATAAGAGTGACAAGGATGGCTACATTCGAAACTACGGACAACGACTTAGAGAGTAAGGCCACAGGTTCCAATGGAATGCTCCCTTTGCGCTCACCAATGTAAATGTCCTTTCTACTCACTAACACAGATAAACATTGTCTCTAGGTAGTTTTTTTTTCTACATTACACGGTTACCACCAGCCAGATTGGGGACACTTGTTAACAAATTTATTCATTGATCGTAAAACGAGTTAACTCCTTATTGCATTCCAAAGATGATCAAAACTATTTTATGTATTCTCTAATTACGGTTCTTATCTCGACAATGTTCGTAAAGATTTATAGGTGTGATCAGCGGGCTTGTGTCAAAGTTCAGGTTTCCTCATGCTCCACGAACCGTTGGGGGTTCGGAATGTTATACAAGTCTACCGTAAGCTTGGGACAATACCGCTACAACAAACGACTCAGTTACATTTGTGACTCTGACTTATATTGCTTTGCATGCCATAATTGCGTAATATATTGCTGTGTCACTAATGAAAGAGGTATTTTGCATGATTTAGCCAACATAAACCTCCTGCAAATAAAAGAACTATGACAAGTCACAAAATGTATTCATTTATTAATATAGCTTCATTCCTTTACCAATATATCTTAATCCTACTAATAGTGGCTATTATTTCCTCCATCCAATAATTACAATCCAAAATAGGTTTAGTCACGACACGTCACGATCGCTCGCCAAACACGATTCAATGCTGGATTCATAAATCACGGAGTAGTATTTTGTATCTGTATCGTATAATACTGTTTTAGTAACAGTATCGTAGTTTTAATTGGCCACGGTTGCAGATTTATTTACATTTCAATTTATCTCTAAAACCGGTTACAACAAATTGGCACTCCATGTCCATTCGATATCGTACAGGGTGCAGGAGAAAAGGTGTGAGTGGCTGAATTGTAGATGTAGTTGGATATACATTTACCATTCTAATGGCACTGCTAGAGCATACTCGTACATGTATCCATTAGGTTCTACATTCTTGCAATGTTTTCTCGTGGTTCTTCTGACATAATGACTCAAGTAAATCAAGTCTAATGTTCCCGAGTTCCCGACGTAGATTTCTACTATCTACAAAAGTGAAAGCGGAGTGAACCTCCTGTGACCCAGCTCGCGATGCATGTAAATTCATTCATTGGTTTTATTGCATTCCCTTACGTCTTCGAGCCGCTTCGTTTTGTGCAGCACTTTTCTTCTTATCCATATGCATGATTGCGTCTAGCTCTTTGTTTGAAATATGCGTCTTGGAAACGAGAGAGTAATCGCACCCGCTTCTAATAAACATATTAGCTTATGTCCCCATGAATATTTACTTTCCTTCATATGTTTCCTGTATTGTAATCTATACGCATTCTTACAATATTGGAAGTCTTTCACTTTTATATCCAGGCTAAACCTAACCGGTTTAGGTTAAAATCTTAACTATTGTCGCATGATCGCATCTTTCATCCGCATCCTTTATAGCTGATGCCGTTTGATTAAAAAAAAAACACTTTGAAAATGGCTTGATTTATTACCA
This sequence comes from Pyrausta despicata, assembly GCA_963921415.1. NCBI lineage: Eukaryota > Metazoa > Arthropoda > Insecta > Lepidoptera > Crambidae > Pyrausta > Pyrausta despicata. Next base: position 11,072,393 of record OY992855.1, on the reverse strand, counting down.
GACCCAAATAATTAGTATAGTAGGTAGGTACTTCATAGATTACCAATACATAAAGCCTGCATTTCGCATCGCAACGCAACTGTTAAATATCATTACAGTACTGAGGCCGTGACATTTAGCGTTGAGAAACGTGCTTTGGTATAATAGTGTGGTAATCAAGAAAGGTGAAATGAAGTATATTGTAGGCTTGTAACTATTAATCCCGATAACCTGGGGGGCGGACGGCTGACTAATGGCCGATATTTGTCTGCTTGCGATAAAACGTCGGTGTTTTTGAACTAATTGTCGACTATCTCTGCTGGGGCAGACCGATCACTTGCATTGTATTGTAATTTACTGTTTGATAAATGTGCTAAGTTATGAATACATGCTATTAAAAAAAAACTTGTGGAAGAAAAGTTTTTTAGTAAGCCCCGCAACCATGCAGAACATTCCTTGTAGTAAACCAGTCTAAGTACCTACTTGATTTACCTATAAATATTCAAGAAAATAAAAAAAATATTAGCAAATGTTAGGTAGCTGCACTATCCTTCACCATAAACCATTTACGTAGGTACTGATTTATAAAGTTATCAAAGTGAAACATTTGCCTTAACTAGTTAATAACCTAATCTTTTCATTGTTACAGCGGAGGGAAGCCTGTCAGACTTTGCTGCACGCAAAGTCCACTACACGGCTAGCAACCCCCTCAAAAAAGGCCTGTTTACACCCGACACCAGGTATGTTTGTCCAAGTTCGAATTAACATTGGAATCGCAAACTCCCTACTCGTTACAAGCTAATACCCACCTGTCAGAAAGGCTTCTTCATTCATTTCCCCATGTCCAGAATAACCCGATGTTTGCACGAAGCACGAATTTAAAAAATCCGAAAAAACGTGATTAATGAGCCTCCTGCGGCATCGAAATTAAATTCGAACTGGTTACAAAATGCATAAGCCCGATGCTCACATTTGCAGGAGATTGAACTTTTCAATCGGGAATGTTTCTGAACTTGGTTTCGGCTCGAGAATCTTAATAAGATACTTCAAAAGTTCGAAGTATGAATCAAGATTTTAACAATGCTATTGACATTCCAGGCCGGCGAGTTTGCGTAACCTGTACGAGAGAGCCACCACCGACCGGCTCCCCACGTCTGTCCTGGACCAGATGCGAAGAGACTGCCAGCACTCACCATACCTGCTCTGCACACCTGTTCTTGGCTCGAAGAGACGGCGCATTAATCAGAAAGTCGACGTCGAAATTGAAACCCACATTGTAAGTTGAAAAAAAAATTATGCTGATGTCACTGACAAATCACAGGTTGCACTGGCACCTACAGGTTTAAAAAGAAATATAATGCTATGAACCTAAGTACAAAAATTACTTAAGCTTAGAGTCATCTAATTTAACGAGCTAACGCATCAGTGATGTCCCCACATTACGTATTTCCACCAAAGTTCATTATGTCAAGTTGTATTTACTGAGCTGTAATTTAATGGACTCCGATAATGACGTCGCTGTAAATATTAATTCGCTCGCCATTTCGGATAATGAATAAACAGTGACCCAATTAATAAATTTTCAGCCGTCAGTCGTAGAGCAGTTACGGAAATGGACGTCAAAAGAGGCGGTGGGTGATGTGACCGTTCTCCCGGATGCGTCAATTCGGATAGCGAGCAGCGTGACATTGACACCTGATGAGCTCTCTGAATGTGGATCGGGAGATGACGAGCCTATTGACCACAGATTGCCAAGCCCTGATGAGCAGCTTCGAGTCATCGCCTCTAAGTAAGTTGAACTCCCCTTTGTGAAAAGCACATTGTGCAATTTTTGCCAGTTTTGATCCAAAATTCAGTTCATTCTACTTTCTTTAATTATCCTGCAAAACATTCACGAGCCTTGCCCATACATCATATAAAAGACAGGCTCTTGGTTTGCGTAGGACGCACATTTAATTTCCGCCTGCGAGCTGCGGTAGATATTTCGAGTATAGGTTAATTAATAATCATTAATTTAGAGTTTGTAATATTTTTTGGTTAAAATGGAATTAGATCCACGAATGAAATTCGTTTTTCCTCCCTACTCCTTTTTATACAATCTATGAAAAGTACCTACGTTGTATTTGCTGGAGTTTCATATTGTTATTGATAGAGACGAAATAGACTGTAAATGCTCCAAGTTTCCATAATTGTATTAATGGGGGGCTCTTGTATAAGTTTTAACTACTCTTCCCCAGATTCCCTCCGGAACTCGTTGCAATCGACACTTCCGGAAAATTCTTCGAAAGGATGTGCACCTCGAGGAAGTCGCTACATCTAGAGACAACCGGAGAGACGGACACGGTGAAGCGACGCACGCGCACGAGAAAACCCCGGGGTAAAAGACGAAACACCATATCGGGCACTGATCAGAAAGAGCTTAGAGAGGCTATAGCTGGGTAAGCTTCTAGTTTGCACCGTATCACTCACTCATCCAGGTTACATTATCACGTAAAATCTAATTTAAATTGTTTTTGCAAACGTTGATAATATAACCTTCCATCAATTCAGTTAATAACCGTTCGGCACAGTAACGTGTGGAAGCTTAAAGTTCAATTAAAATCTTCAGCACATTTTTAACAACTTGTTGATTTACTATCTCGTGCTTCTGTGAATACATTATTTTAACATTGGCTGTCGTTGTTTCACAACTTTCATAAAATGTAACAAAGACAACCAATCATTTGTGCACTTGAACACTAATAGTGCCATTTGTTCATTAGCTTCATGATTAATTACGTCTTTGAATGGTGCCGTTGTTACGAGACAAAGCGGCATTATTTGAAGATTTCCGAACATAGGCCTTTAGCGTGTGACTAATGCTTTGCTTGGTTTGTTCTATCATAGTGATACACCCAACGCTGTGGCTTCAGAAGAAAACGAAGATAGCACTGTCATCAGGTCGCGATCTAGTGACATACTTAAGAAAAGCCCTATCGATCCGGTTACGAAGAAAGGACACTTCAACAGCCTGAAACAATGGGGCAAAAATAGGTTAAAATTAATAGGAAGATCTCCAAGCGCCAGTAGAGATAGTTTTAAAGACACTTCAAGGACTGATAAACCCAAGGAATCGTTGTCCCCGCCACGCCCAGAGGAAAGTCAAACTCAAGAAACAGTGACCATGCGTAAGAAACGCCAAGGGGAAGAAGATCGCAGAACTCATCAAAGATGTGCCTCCTACTCCTCGTCCGAGAAAAGTATAGGCGTTCCTTCCAGTGTACCGACTACTGCGACCATAAATACAGGTGTAAAACTTCGGGCCACGTCGGCACAACGAAGACTGAGAAGAACTGGCATCGGGAAAGACGAACTGCACTCATCAAGCGGTAATTGGTCTGCCAGTTCAGAATCGGGTCGAACTAGTATTGGATCTGAAATAACTACAACCACGGTCCCTCCTAAGAGTACTACGTCTGCAGCGACGTCGAACAATTCACTCAATTTCCACGGCCACGGGCCTCCCAGTTCAATAATAAGTAGACGAAGGTTCCTCAACACGTCTGGATCGGGAAGTGTAACTAGTGAAGGAACGTTAACTCCCGACATCATACATGACCTACACGAAGATCTAGAAACAAGTTCAGAATTTTCTTGCGACACTGAAGGTTACTATACATCGTTCCACATGGACTCCGGCTTAAAAACATTAAAAGAAGAAGAAATATCTCCCAGCACTCCAATGCACACAAGTAACGCTCTATCAAATTCTTCTAACAGCCAAACTATGACTGCGGAAAATGAATATGAATTGTTTGGTAAAGGTTCCACAAGCACGACCACAAGCTCAGCGGGCACTGTATGTACCACATTAATGGCGGCCGGAAGTGACCGCTCCCTAGTGATAGGTCCCACGGTCCCTGAAAGAAAAAGCTCATTGACGAAAATGAACCGCAGTCGTGGTAGCATACATAGCGCTAACGCCAGCTTAGATAGAACTATAAATTCATCATTCTCTAAATCCCCCTTCAGCAGTTTAAGATACAACCCTGTTCGCGCGTACAAAGATAATCAGACTTGCAATAACTCCTCACCTGAAATCAGTAATATGCCAACATCCGCTATCACAATTACGAGTAGTGTTGGTAACCACAGAGAAATCACAGCTGTCGCTGAAAAACACACTGAAACTGAACTTGAAAGCGCAAAGAAAAGCACGGGAACGAGTTCGCCGGATTCCGGTCATAACACTTCGAGTTCTCCAATTGAAGATTCCGTATCTAGTGCTCATGGAAAGAACAGCCTTTCCGAACAGGATTATTCTGAATCCTCTGACTTAGAAGGAACTGATAGAATAGAAAGGATTCGGTATAAAACAACTATAAATAGTTCTAGAATACCTTCTCTCTGTGTAATAACGCCTACCAATTCCGACGACGAAAGCGAGACTAGTAGCAAATCTGAATCAGGCAAAAAACAAGAACTGGAAAGTATAACCAAGAAACAAATCGGTCGACCCAAATTAGAACTACCTGTAGAAGAAAAAACAAAAGAAACTAAGACATCTGAAAGCGTCAAACCCAGTAAACCCCAATCGCAAATTAATTTGAAACCATTTAACAGTTTAATGTGTAAATTAAAGGGAGTGCTTCCAAATAAACTATCTAGTAAAAAGACTACAAAGGAACCCGAGATTAGTGATGATATCTATGATACTGGTGATTATGTAACAATTGCCGATGTTAAAAACAACAACCAAAAATCAAATCTCAATAAAGGCCTATATGGTAACAGTGATATTGTAGGAAAAAATCTACAGTCTGTACTCTCCGGCAAACCAGAAACTGAATATGTATCTCTTAACGAGCTGCCTCACTATTTGAATGTAAGCAAAGATTACTTAGACCAAAACATGGACGAGAAACCGTCACCTGCCTCAGAAGAATTTCAAATAAAAGGTGCCAAAGTTACTCTGGACTCGCAAGGACAAGTTATTTATTCATCTGACACTTTAAAGCGGAGAAAAGGAGCCCATACGACGTTTGAACCTGGTCCATTCATTCAAGAAATAAGCCCAACGACAGCTGTCATCCAACCAGAAATGGCTGATGTCGTAAAAATTACTGATGAAACAGATTTTCCATTTGAACCGACTCTACCTTCCGTTATAAGCAAACCGACTTCGCCACAACTAGGGAAGATGATTATCAAAGCGCCAGTTGTCCGGGATGGTCCCGTCACGACAGAATACATTCCACTGCCGTCGCCCAAGCCCAGCACTATTATAACCGCCGCCCCACTTACTGATTCACCTGCCCTTCCTACACAAATGTCAACCAGACCGAAACAAGATCTACCCCGCGTGGTAGAAGCCATCACTAGGACCGGTGCATATGTAAATATACACGATGCAGAGGGAGTCAGCTTGTCTCCGACGAAAGATGATTTAGCAGGTAAGAACAAAATTTGCTCAAAATCTGTCACAAACAATTTATTTATTAAGACCAAGATGCAGAATCACGATCAATCTCCTCCCCATAGTGAGGACATCACTCCATTCGTTCCTAATTTCCAAACACCTATGCTCCAAAATAAAAGGCAGTTTGAATTGAATACCAAATCGGGCAGCAAAATTGCTGAAGTCATGAAAATGTTTACAAATAAATTCAATGGCGACAGTACATGTGAACCTGTACCTTCTGATAGTAATGACGAAAGTACTAAGAGCCAAAATAATAAAGTTAAACGTAGTGATAGCTATAAACTTGCTAATTCTCCACTGATGCCCATTAAAAAGTTGCTCAAATTAGAGTCATTTACAGGCAATGCTAAAAAAGTTGACTCTCTAGAAATGATCCAGGCTGAAATAACAGCCGATTTGTTGCGTGAACAAATTAATTATCCACCTACTGTATCGCCTAAACTTAGCCATAGAAGTGTAATGAATGATAACATAGATAATTTAGAATGCGTTAGTAACGGTAATTCTTATTTAGATGATAGGTTTGAATCCAAACTGAGCGCTCTAGCTCTGAGTCCATTCACTACGCCTTTGCCTAAGCGCCACTCTGTTGCGACCATCCCTGACACCGGGGATACGTCATTCGATATGTTGACTGCAATCCTTGACTCAGATCCCGATGAAGTATGCGTACTTCACTCCCCTCCTGGTTTCCCCCTCACTCCTTCCAAAGTCACAGTACCTGTTGATAGTTCTAAACATAGAGCTAGAATCTTGTCCATATCTGAATCCAATTACGGCACCGAAATTTGGTAGGTGTGCCGTAATTTGTTTTATTTTTATCTTAATTGCACCCAGCAATTAGCACTCTCAGTTTTGTACTTTATAAAATACACTCTTTTGCAAAAAAACGGGCACCTAAGGAAATTTACGTTCTAAGGTCGATTTGAGTTAATTAAATGAAATTTATTTCTTTGACGTAGTCTGTATACTTATAATCGTGTAAATTAATGCGCGTGAAGTGAGTTCGGGCAACTAAAAGAAAAAAAAAACGATGGATTCTTTAAAACCGATGTACAATAAGAAGTGGTCGGCAATAAAGATAAGATTTTTTTTACTTTTTTTAATTAAATAAAGTTACAAATGTAAAAACCTAATACCGAATGTGACCTCCTCTTGCCAAAATCACAGCTTGAATCCTTCTGGGCATGCTTTCCACGATGTTTTTAATAACGTTTTGAGGAATTCGTTCCCACTCTTCTGCAATGACTCTTTTTAGCTCCCTGATGTTTTGTGGAGCAGGTTGCACTGATCTTACACATCTCTTTAGAACATCCCAGACATGCTCAATTGGATTGAGGTCAGGACTTCGAGCTGGCCAATCTAAACGACGGATCCCAACTTCTTGCATGTACGCTTCCACGTCGCCAGAACGGTGCGAGCGAGCATTGTCGTCCATAAAAATGGAATCTTCCCCAAGTGCAGTCAATGTGGGTTGTGCATATGGAATTAGGACTTCCATTATGTACCGATGTGCATTTAATGTTCCATTTTCTATGAAAACTAACTCCGTACGCTCCGTCGAATTAATTGCTGCCCAAAACATAACGGAGCCTCCGCCATAAGGAGTGATTTCTTCGAAACACACTTCCGCATAGCGTTCCCGTGGTCTTCGCAGCACTCGCCGGCGTCGGTCCTCTCCACACAAAGAGATTCTAGCTTCATCAGAAAACAATACTTTATTCCAGTCCTCCAGAGTCCATGAAGCACAGTTCCGAGCAAACTGAAGTCGAGCAACACGGTGCTCACGGAGTAATTTAGGGCCCCGAGCTGGGCGGTAACTCCTGATATTGGCAGCCAAAAGCCTCCTCCTGACCGTCCACAAGCTAACTTCTACTCCTCTTACTTCTTCAAGGCTCTTCTTCAGGTCCACACTTGACGCCTTACGATTCCGCAACGCCTGACTCACCAAAAAGCGGTCATCTCTTGGTTCTGTGCATCGTTTTCTTCCCGAACCGGGTCTTCTTTTGACCGAACCGGTCTCTTGATACCGTTGCCAAGTCCTCTGGACAGTTGAACGACTCACATTTAGCCGCTGAGACACGTAAGTTTGCGAACAACCTTCTTCAAGTAGGGCTATAATTTTACCGGCCCTTATCGCTTTATCACTCATATCAAAAAGTGGTATTTAATGTAAAAATAAAGATTAAATTGTTTAATTTGCAGAAAATGTCCAAAAAGTTTTAAAATATCGTAATCAGTTAAAAATCGTTTCAGCAATTCGCGCCATTAGTAAAGCAATTTTAGAATAATCCACAATAATCATTATTTTTCTTTTATTAATTTCAAATTTTAAATTTGAACGTAAAGAATCATGCCAGGATGCTTCAAATAACATGCCAATACATCGTCAAATTAATAAAACCTATTTCTTGTTCTTCTTCATTAAAGTAGAGGAAAAAATCTAAAGTGCCCGTTTTTTTTGCAAAAGAGTTTATAATGCACTTTTGTTACCTAAATTTCACAAATAATTTTATCTTGTAATTTTCTTCTAATGTTAGTTGTAAAATTTTAGAAGACTTGAGTAATCGATGCCGTCCTTTTAGATTAAAAATTCGTCTTCCTTAAATTGATAACTCTGTGATAGCTTTTATGATTTTCGTTATGTATAAATGAATATTATATTGTACCAGTATTCTACGAAATATCGATAGTATTATTTCCACGTTATACTCTTATTGTTTTTTGTAAATTCGATGCATGGTGGCGTTTTTCACCGCAGAGTGCACAGCTTACGAGTGGTTTATATTCTTCGTATGTAAGTGCATGGTGTGTTATTCTGTGTGTCTATGTGTTTTGTAAATAATGATTTATTATAGAACTATTGTGAATTAACGCACTTATTTCATTTGATGTCACTCCTTCATCTATCACCCTCACCTCACTCATTTCAGCACCACGCACTAGGCTCTTGCGATCAAAATGGTATTACCTATTAAATTTGAGGTTCTGTTCTTTTTGCTAAGAATTTAATTTTATAAAATAAACATTGTAAATATCACTATCAATTACTTAATATAGGGTAAACTAAACAACTAATTTGGTTTTGACGCGATCCTAAGTGATCTACATAACAAAACTAATGTGGAAACTCGAGAGACTAATTAAATAAACACTAGGTTTTCGTTTAAAAGGTTTACAGTTTCTTTTAAATGCACTCATCTTACACCGCTTTGCACAGTGAAGGAGAATGCTTCAATGTTGCAACTTGTTAACATCAAATCAAAGGTAAAGTTTTGTGTTGCTTTCTTAGCATGGATTAGGCACAAAAATGCTTCTGCGTCTTTTACTTAAACGTAGTCGGTGCGGTTCTAATTAAAAATATAAATATTTTAATAAATGGACATAATCTATACCCACTGAAAAGAGTCTTACTAACATATTTAGTTTAACAGTTTGCTTTGTGCCCTACTAATACATTCTTCTTGCACGAAATATTGTCTGGAAACTGTAACAACTGATAATACTAAACTAACACGTAATAGATTCGACTAACCCTATCGCACTAACTGTCACGACACACTAAGCACAGTTTTATTCAAACTTAAGTTTTATTTTATTTAAGTACATATAATGTTCTGTGTTTGTAAAATTTCTGCCCAAAATCACAAATATTTTTGTACAAACGAATAAAATACCATGCACTTACAATTTGAATTACTGAAATGCCACTTTTGTTTGTTGTATTTTTGTATCTCTAAGCTTTTGGGATTGGTGCCGTATTATATTTTCTATGTATTAAGGTATTATTTATTATTTTATGTAGTTCGCTAGCAAAGAAAAGATCTATTTATTCTTTAAAAACCAACCATTGTTATCCAAGAAAGCACTGCAATTCCAGATATTAAAGAATGTTGTCATCTAGTCCTATTGTAACGAGTGGCTTTGAATGAAGCTAGGTCATTGTTAGTATTTGCTCTAGTTTTGCTGCTTGGTTCACAAATGGTTGGCTCATATTACAGCATGCGACGATTTGCTCTTATCCATACAATTCCGCCATTTGAAAACTACTCGTGCTATTGTAAGATTTTTCATGAGTCACTTCTGTTTTGGAGGAAAAATGAGGTTGCTTCATTATACCTACCAATGTTGCAGATGCAGTCCTAGATACAATGTTATATGTCAACCAACACCAAATTATTTTATTGTTTTATATTTTTCAGACTATCGACATTCCAGTGCTGACAAGCCCTACTTGAATGTACCGCAAAGCGTAGTCCAAGAGAAGGGTCCAACGGTGGACTTGAATGCACTCAACCCCACCCTGCACAGGCACCACACTGCCCATCTACGGGGCAGGCACGGTGTCGTCAACTACGAAACCTCGACCAACCCTCTTGAACAACCAAAATTCTGGACACTTCCTAAAAGAAGCACCCTAGAACAAAACGCGTCAAGGTTCAACTTCCCACCGACCCGGCAGGTTCATCCCGAGCAAAGATTGGCGCCGCCTTCAAACAACGAATCTATACGAATATCACCCATCGATCCAAGAACTACAGGCTCTTTCAAATCATCGACGCCCTCGAACAAGGAAAACCTCGCCTCAAAACTTATCTCTCCTGTAAAATCCACCATGACTAACGAAGAGCTATACGCTGTCATTCATAAGAGCAAAAAGAAACTCAACATCAAAGAGACCGCAGAAAGAGCGGAATCGCCTGCTCTCTCTACGATCAGCTTATCTCCAGTAAGTTCGGAGACATCCCTGTACAGTAAAGGTAGCCAACGATACCCAGAAACTGGCTACTTAGGAGACCCACGTACCAGAATGAGTTGGTCTCCCGCCGACAAATATACAATGCCTCCACCTGCTATGGGCTCTACGTTTGGCGTTCAAAAACAAGACTCTACCTGTGCTGATAGATACGGACCTGTTCCGCAAACATCGAGACTCGATTTCAAAAAATTGTTGCTGCAACACAGCGTAAAATTGAACACATTAAGTCCACAAAATAAATCTAACAAACTATCAGCTGTAGAACAACTCAAACTATCTAAAGAAAAAGCCCAACCTGTGACAGTGCCACCGTCAGGTAACAGATCACAAATGAATATCTTAGATCTCAGTGGGTCTCCTAAAACGTATAGTCACAGGAAAGTGATAAAAGTGTCAAATCAACAACCGGCTTCCCCTGGAAGAACAGGTGCCTTAATTAAAGAACATAAGAATACCCCGAAAATATTACTGTCTCCAAAATCACAGTGGAGGTTTTCAAGTCCACGATCCGACGTTCTATCGACTCCTATACCCGAAGCAAACAACGAAGATGAAACCTCCAATAGCTCTGGAGAGAGACATGATGTGTCCCCGAACCCACCGCCTAAAACAGTTCCTATAAATACCAACCAGCACTTTGGAGCGCGAAGAAATCTTATACCGATAGACGAAAAGACAGGATATGATGTGGAGAACGATTTCGCAGATTCGATTGATCACGGCGTATTCCCGTTGAATACAGATTATGGTAAATCGCATGGATTATCAAGGTCAGAAATTATGCAAGCAAAACGAGCGGAATTTTTCAATAGGTCACCTGAATCGTCGCCACCTAAGTTTACTTCATTCAAGAGTCCTACGACGGCAGGTCCGTCGAACCAGGCAGGCCCTAGGAGCAAGGAATCCCCCGAGAGGGGTAAGACCTCACCGACCACTTTAGAAACGGCATTATGATGGTTTTCCTAGTGAAACCGGTGCTTTAAATTGTATATTCTCACGAGATTTTGTTTAATAAGGCAATGAAATTGAAAGAAGCTTTAATCTAGTCTTTCTTGCTTGATGTGCCATTTTTGCCGGCACAAGTGGCGTTATGCGATACCAGTGTTTGTTGAATGAACTACTTATCTTCTTTAATAATAACAGCTCAAAATCATTTTTGTAAGCTCTAAAGGGGGCCAATTTTGTTTTGTGTAATTGATATTATTGTACAACGTCATGGTTATAAACTAGTATGTAAGTATTTATTGAGTACATGATAGGTATGTAAGTAGTGTTTTGGACTTTTTCAAAGTTTTTAAGTTATTCGAAATACAATTTTAATTAAATGTGTTGAATAATACATCTTGTTGCCTTATTTTCATTCAAGTCACTACTCAATCATGACTATTTTCTTCGGTTTCTACTATCATAGCAATACATTTACCCGACTGATACATTTCTAGGACTACCTAGGAATCGAACAAGGGACACGTATCAGAGATGCCCAACCGTATTCAGGATACAGGACAGGCCATAAAGTATTCATATGAATAAGCAATCCATAAGACCTCATATTCTTTCTTTATGTGGTGTTATGAATGGTCAATATCATAAGATTTAATTTAACGATATGTGCGAACCTACCCTTGCCATGATAGATGCATTTAAGAGCATTTATATTAAAAATCAGCTACACTGCCTTATATTCATAGAGCCTTCGTTAGCGGTGACGTAACTTGTTGGTCATGTACCTACTACCTGACTCACATAGTAATAGGTCCTCCTAGCCGATTTCGACCACTGCGGCCAATCTCAACAGAGATCAACCAACAGCACAGGAGATATTATAGTGCACAAGTTTGAACGCAATACACGGGTGCACTCACTGTTCCTGCACTCTCAAAGTTCGGTGAGACGGCAATCCGACATGACCGGAGAGAGATCAGGCGCAGGACCAACGGCTTAACGTGCTAACAGAAAATATCAGAAACAATTTTGGCTCGACCTGGGATTCGAACCCAGGACCTCTCGTATGTAAGGCAGAAACTTTGCCACTACACCAACGAAGCAGTCACACACAAACACACATACAACGAACCTGCCACTAACCCACATAAACACCCACCTTCTAAATGAAGTCTTTCAATACGGCGCCAGCTACGGTCTCCCCTGAGTAAAAATATTCCTTGGCTTCGGGGTTCCGGGTTCAATTTCCGGATGGGTCTATGAATTCGTGATCGGAAACCTGAAAGTGGTATTACTATTACTTTGCTTCTGTAGCCGCAAGTCTACGTAACTTGGTATTTCAGCTGGCCTAATAGGTCATAGTTTTAGAATACATACTAGGTAAACTAAAGTTATGTCACAGATTACTAAATAGTTACAACATGTCATTATTATAGTACCTACCTATCTAATCTATTTTCTTGGGCTGTTAGATCAAAGTCAGACAGACATTTAGGACAAGACGGCTTTATCATATTGTATTTTCTAAGATCATTTAGACGTGTTCCAGTCATACTTACCAAAAAAAAAGTCATAGTAATTCGAAGAATTCCTTACCATGATAAATACAGACTTCTTAAAACTAGAATTTAATTAACGAAATGAAGTGCACGTCCCTCAGTAGTGAAACCACTTCGATGACTGCCGAAAGCTGCTCACTAAGACTGAGGGTCTTCGCATTTGTCGTAGTCACCGCGGACCTAATCAATGAAAGAACTACGCCCTCTTTGGGCATGGCACACGCAATGATATCCCCTGTAGCCATTTTTACAACGTACATATTCGTCATTGTCTTGGTATTTGGGAACCTACGACATAAGACTGCCTCAGTCTTCTTACAAGCGTATGGTATGATAGTCTGCTCTTCACTAAACATATACCTATCTATAGTGGTCTTCAGAGAACTAAGAAGAAACGGTCCACAGGTGGAACGGCAGTCTACGCCTGCTCTAGTTCTTAATGGTGTATTGCCAATGTTTGTTTCCTTCATCACAATTGCAGACCTAATATTGATAATGTTCTCTCATCGTGAAGCTTCTCCAGTGTTGCCTGAAAGTTTGTGACACTTATAATGCATAGCTTATACTATGCTCATTTGGTATAAAATTTTGTAATATATTTTTATTTAATATTATTGTATTTAATACAAGGTTTATAGAATTTTTGTTTTTCTAAGGAGATTTTTTATTTTGTTACTAGCGGACCGGCAGACGTCGTTCTGCCCGTTTTTTTTTTTAATTTTTCATCGTTTAAACTTTCCCTGGACTTACACAATTATTTTAAGACAAACTTTATTCGAATCGGTTCAGCCGTTCTCGAGTTTTAGCAAGACTAACGAACAGCAATTCATTTTTATATATAAGATGATATTAGCTTTCACTGAATTAGAATTCTGTTTATGTATTATAGCAGCCATATAAGGCTTCACATAGGTGGACTAAATTGGAGGTGTATTATACAATTTATTCTCTATTTGTCAGGGATAATATAGGACTCTAAAGGTCAAATAGTAGTTTCAGAACCTATTCAATTCAAACAAACTTACAATCAAATCTTTCCCCTTTTAATTTTAGTGTAGATAAACTTGCTTCCCACCTGTGGCTTAGCCAGTGTGAAATCTCCAGTATATTAATTTCATGTTATTTTATGTATAAACTTTCCCTTTAAATCACTTTATCTATTGACAAAAATTGCATCAAAATTCATTAAGTAGTTATAAAGATCTAAGCATACATAGGAACAGACAGATGTGAGAAGCGACTTTGTTTTATTATCTGTACTAATAGTAAAGGTAGATTTACTAACAAGTTAAAGTCATTATTCCAACACATTAAGAAATGAAATTATCAGGGTGTTATTATAATTATTTTATTTTACAGTACAAAACTAGCTTACACATAGACAATTCAATAAATCATACAATGAGACAACACCATAGTTGTATATCAAGAATATTACAAGAGGTAAGTACTATGTATAGACATAGAAATGTTCATACTAGATAAACATACTGTCATAGATATCAATCATCAAAGATACTTTATACAAGATCTAGCAATTTAAACAAAAATCCATGGAAAATGATGGGTGTGATCTCAATGGACAAATAAAAAAAAAAACTTGGAAAGGAACACACAATGACTTTAACCTATTTAATTCTTAAGTTTTATACCTACCATTATTGATACAAATCATAGGAAAAAACAGGTTAAAATAGCACTGACACTTCTTTTCCTTCAGAATTTTATTTCAGAAAGTCAGAACACAAGTAATCACTTTCACTATTTGTTCATTGGAGGTCCATTCATTAGAGGTGGTCTCATCTGTCCCATTGGCCCCATGGGTCCCATATGCCCCATCTGGCCCATCTGCCCCATCATAGGTCCCATCATTGGTCTCATTCCCATCATGGGTGGCATGGGACCGTGGGGACCCATCATCATCGGAGGGGCCATTGGCCCACCTGGGCCCATTGCAGGTGGAGGCAGCATGCCCGGCGGCCCGCCGGGGGCCTGGACTGGTGGCCTAGGACCACCAGGACCCATAACGGAAGGATCCCACGGCGGGGGGATGGCCGCACCTTTGTTGCCGAATGGATTCTGAGCAATTTTACCCGCTTTGAATGCTGCTGTCGTTGCGTCGATTAGGTGTTGTGCTTGTTCCTCCATCCATTTCTGATAATAAAACTTCACGTTATCCTTATGCTTTCTGCCAGTGCAATGAGTTTTCCTTACACTAGGAGAATCGTGAGTTAGATATGTATCACAGTAATCGCAGTAATACTTAGGCATTTTGTGTAACTCTAGAAAATGCTAGTAAATAGATCGGTCTGCTCTGACTGATTTACCACCACGCCAAGTTGACAGAGTCGGGACTTCGGGAGAAAAGTGACAGTTATTGTTGCAATGTTGTCAGTACTGCTGCTTGTTACACGGAATGTTTATCTAAGATCCACACACTGACCGAATATTTGGCTAGCGTTACTTTCCAAGCTAACTATTCAACCAGTGCGTGACTGCGTGCATTTATAGTCTTTGGCACATGATGTCGCAGAGCTGCCCGTGCGGTGCTGGCAAAAGCTACGGCTTGCTAGCACGGCTTACTGTGACAAGACATATCTGACAGCCAGATATGACAAATTGTGTGAGAAACATTTTTGTCACATAGGCTAGCACGGGGGACATGACAAAATCAAGACTGGTGTGAGATATAAGTTTGACAGTCAAATTGGACTTATTTGTCTTATTTCTTAGCATGGGCGTAATTTTTTTTCACAACTGTCACATTTTGACAATTGTTTGTGTCGTATTTTATCACCCTCCTGTGAAGGTGGTGATAAAATTTTGTCGCATTTTGTTGTAAATTAAAATGGCTCAAAATTATTTTAATTACCTCTATGCTCAACAGCAAGAGACGCAGCAACGGAAAATAAGTAGAAGGATGATCCGGGACTCAAATAACCCGTTTGAGTTGCCGGATACAGAATTCCAAAAAATTTTTCGTTTAACTAAAGACATTATTATTTATTTGTGCGAGGAATTGAGGATACATTTACAACCTCTCAACGAAGAAGACGGTTTGCCAGTCCACGTTAAAGTAAGTAGTAAAGTGCGTGTATGGAACAGTTGATACGTCATTTGGGGAGGCTCCTTTATTATAGCCCCAAAGTGCAGTATGCATAAAACAAATCTAGTCTGTATTATTATTTTATCAATCTCACATAATCGGTAATCCATTCTTTAGGTTCTCACTAGCGTTACAACAAAAACCATAAATAAACAAACGAGAAGTACATTTATACAATGAACAAATTGTAAAGTCATCTATCTGAATACTAATTAAATGATTGTAAGCACTATTCAATTTAGTGACCTATGCAAAAAAGAACGAATGAAATATTTAATTTCATAGATAAAAAAAGTTAGATCAACTGTCAGTCACATTCGAGTCGTACTGTGAAGTTGGCTACAAGACTTCGAGTCACGGGTGATAAAACGAGTCACAGGCTTTGCCCATGTTACCATATAAGACAAATTTCAAGAAATGACTCCATTTTATCAGTCTTGTCATGTCTTGTCTTGTGACTGCCGTGCTACGTGCACAGATCGACTTAAAAGGCTCGTGGAAGTAGCAAAAAAAGATAAGTCCAAAGAATATTTATACTCAAAAAGATACAAGTCTCCTTAAGTTGACTAACAAGTTTTTTGTGTATGGTTGACCACTCCCGCCAAAGCTTCCGCTATTTGCCACTGTTTGTCGGAATGACAAACTTCAGTTCAGTCAGTCAGTCAAGTCAGTCGGCTGTCAGTGCTGTCACGACGAGCGCATGCGCATGACGTTCTGGTTCATGTTGCTGATCGTTCGCTTTCTCGTTGTGCGTTTCAATTAATTCCTTTTTTTTCTTGAGGTTTAACTTCTACGGAATTCATATCGATAGCAAAAACAAGATTACAATAAGCTCTGTATTCTGAGCTCGTCATAAAAATGCCGGACATGAAATATATTCTGGTCACAGGTGGTGTTATAAGTGGAGTAGGAAAAGGTGTGATAGCAAGTTCTTTTGGCACAATTTTGAAGAGTTGTGGGATAGATGTTACTTCAATTAAAATTGACCCATACATAAATATAGACGCTGGCACTTTCTCCCCGTACGAACATGGTAAGTAGGTCAATAATTGGTTCCGATGTCTGTATGTTTGGTTATGTTTAGTTTCCGCGTGTGATATGCGAATATATCGACTGCACATGTCTATTTTTACTCTCTAGGTGAAGTTTACGTTCTGGACGACGGAGGTGAAGTCGACCTTGATCTTGGCAACTACGAGCGTTTCTTGGACATCACGCTGCATAGAGACAACAATATAACAACAGGCAAAATATACCAACAGGTTATCGAAAGAGAGAGGCGCGGGGACTATCTAGGAAAAACTGTTCAAGGTATGGGCTTATTCACATACCTACTTAGTTTAATTAATTTATTGTAACTATGATCTTCATGACTTAATTCCATTTTTTTAACTCACTTGACTGTACATTTTGTACATTTTAGGTGCAATCTATTTTACAGAAATAAATAAACATAGGTCAGCTCCTTGTAAAAAAAAGATTTATTATGAATGGTGATGGATGAGATGTTCTGATAGTAAGTGCCAATGCTATTAGCATTTATAATAAATACCATTTTGTACCAAATTAGGAATCTTCAAAGCTAGAGTGAACAGGCATCTTCTAGGTGAGCTTGCTCCATCATAGACTCAGTCTTTGCCTCGTTGGGCTTAATCTTGGGTCAAGAGCAAACCTATCCCAAATAAAAAAAAATAAAAAAAATAAAAGCAATAGGAAGCTTAAGCTTTGTGTAATTACATTAGTTTGTTTGTTGCAGTCATTCCACACATCACGGACTCAATCCAGGAATGGGTCCAAAGAGTTGCACATATCCCTGTGACTAAAGACAATGCACCACCCAGAGTGTGTATAGTGGAACTTGGTGGTACAATTGGTGATATTGAAAGCATGTCTTTTGTTGAAGCATTCAGACAATTCCAGTTCAGAGTTAAAAAGGAAAACTTCTGTTGTGCTCATGTATCCCTAGTACCAATGGTAAGCAATTTTGTGTATATTATAAAGGTTTCTGTAACAAAATTTATTTGAATTAATTTGATTTGATAAAATACTGTGACATACATATTAACAATGGTTTGCAATGTGCTGTTCATTGTTTGTTTATTTTCATTTTTATTACTTTAACGTATTTCAGTTTTGAGTACTACTTATTTTAATTGGCTTCTTTGACTCTCCTAACCATTATATTCCATACAAATATTATATTTCAAATGTAGGTAAACAATTTGTTTCAGCCAAAAGCAACAGGGGAAGCCAAAACAAAACCAACACAGTCTTCAGTACGAGAGCTCAGGGGTCTTGGTCTGTCGCCGGATTTAATATTGTGTCGATCCGAGAAGCCAATCAACCATACAGTAAAGGAGAAAATATCTAACTTCTGTCATGTGGCCCCAGAACAGGTAAATGAACATTTTATTTAATCAGTTTTCATCAGTGCTCAGATATTTGAAAGTATATTTACCTAAAGTTCATTTTTAGCTAAATATTATTGAACATTCTTATTATATGTTTTTTTTTAATTTAATTTTTATTATTTTATTTTGCGGGATCTTCAGTTATGCAAATCTATTCTGTAACATGGTAATTTGATTCTTTAATAGAAACAAAACTAAATATGACCACTCCAAAATCCTGAGATTTTTTAATATTATAGTGCATTCCATAATTACGGCATATAAGTCAACACTGTAAAATAAGTAAATTTATCCACACCCTATTTGATTCTATTTTTTTTTTTAATGTCAAATCTGTATTCACAGAATTTTTAGACACACAAGTAGGTACATTCCATATTAGCCAACCCTCAACTTTAGGTAATTAAGCATCTGATCGGACCTCTGGTTAACATTCCTTTAGATTTAGAGCATTATTACTCTAACACTTTAAAGAATGTTATAATATGGCTGCTAGATTACATATTTTGACATTAAAAATTTCAGTATAGACCTTTGTTCTATGTCAGTTATACAGAAATGCTTATTTTATGAATTTCATTTGAGCTCTTTAAATGCTTATTGTTATGATTATTGGGTTGTTCTCTGAACACAAAGTTACTCAACAACTATGTTTCATCAATTGAGTGACTGTTTATAATAATTGAAAGAACAATGAAATCTATTGTACTGTAATAAAAGGCTCACTTGCTTAATGTTAAATCAGCATAACAGTTCCATGTAATTCTCTGAAAACAACTCTTGTTGTACTTTGGTACTTTGGTTTGTCTAAATTATTTTTTAGAACTAGTGAAGGATGTTAGTATTTCCCTTGATTACAATTTGAATAAATTACTTTATTTACATTTCATTGAATGAGAAGTTTAATTGCAGGTTTTATGTATTCACGATTTGAGCTCAGTATATCATGTGCCCCTTCTTATGGAATCCCAAGGCCTGGTGCAGTACCTTAATGATAGGTTGCAGCTCAACATATCAATGCCACGTCCAGGAAGGTAAGAAATATTTGAATTGTTTAAAATTAGAACTAGCACAGACATTCTTGTGTCAATGATTCCAAGTAAACTATGTTTGTAGGGCACAAAACTGGTTAGTTGTGGGTCAAATGAGATAAATATTAATTAATCTTAGACTCCTCATAAGAGCAATTATTATTATTAAATTAGGTAAAATAAAATAAAAGTGTGTTGCAACATTGATGGTACCCTCTTATTTAAAAAATGAAAATACATATGAAATTCTAGAGCAGCAGTATATGTTTAGTGTACCAAGTTTTTGCAAGCATATTTAAAGGTATCCTTCACACTTATTCTTAATTTCAAATTCAAATCATTTATTTCAATATCTTGGATCATAATATCATAAAAATACATTTCATAAACAAAAACACTTATTTTTTTTTAAATAAATAATTATACAACTACATCACATACATTGATCTGACTCCGTTTAAGCACTTGTGTTACAGATATCAGAATCAACAGTGGTATTACAAATAAACTTAAATAAATACATACAATACCCAGACCAGTACAAACAGACATTGTTCATGCACACATATGTTTGTAAAGTGCGGGGATCGAACCTGCGACCTCTTGGTTAATAGTAAAGTACTTGACCATTACACCAAAGTGGTCGTCGCAAAACTTCATGGATATTGCTCTACATTCATTTGCATTTTTATGGTTTCAGGTTTATGCAGAAATGGCGTAACCTTGCAAAAAGAGTGGACAATCTCCGTAAAGAAGTAAATATAGCTCTTGTAGGAAAGTACACCAAGTTGGAAGACAGTTATGCCAGTGTGACAAAAGCTCTGCAGCACGCTTGCATTGCCTCCGGCTGCAAACTCAACCTTACATATATTGAAGCTGTCAATTTGGAGAAACAAACTAAGATTGATGACCCTGTTGGGTACCACAAAGCGTGGCAAAACCTGTGCAAGAGCGAGTAAGTTATATCAAGCTACCATATGTATTGTAGTACCAATCTTGCATATTTGTTTACGAAAACAATCCAACTTGCGGTGAATACCAGACATTTTGGTTTTGTCATTTATGAATGTTGAATCTTAAAGACTAATGTGCAAATTTATCTATTACTAGCTGTCCCTGTTGTCCTGCCCGTTGTTTTTTTTAATTCTTTTTTTTTTCTTAAGAACCATCCACATACTTTAAGAAATATCATAAAAAAGAATGTGCCAAATTGGTTCAGTAGGGTGAGCATGAACTTTATCTTATTGCCCAAATGTCAGAAAATGTTAGTTTCCTCAAACAAATTGACAAGTAAACTATAGGTTAACGCTACGAATACGTTACGATAGTTGTTCGTGCTCACCCCACAGGCGTTCTTGAGTTATGCGCTTACGCTTAACATTATGCGTTTCATTTTTATATTATACTAGTGGCCCCCCGCGACTTCGTCCGCGTGGAATCCCTTTCTTTTCAAAATCGCGGTCGAACGGGATAAAAAGTATCCTATGTCCTTTTCCTGGTTCTAAGCTACCTCTCCACCAATTTTCAACCAAATCGGTTCATCCGTTTTTGAGTTATAAATAGTGTAACTAACACCACTTTCTTTTATATATATAGACTCGTAGATGGTGCATCACAAATCTCGCGTCACGATAATGACGATCTTAATGATATTTTAATTGCTTTAGCCAATAATCTGTCTGCAGGGTTTATATAAATAAATATACATTTTACTACATCACATGCTCTTATTTGGTTTAGTTTTTTGTTAGGGCGAGGTTTAATTAAATCTCATTATCATTATTGTTGTTTATCAACTTTTCAGCGGGGTCATAGTTCCTGGTGGGTTCGGACAAAGGGGTATGGAGGGCAAAATCGAAGCGTGTCAATGGTGTCGCGAAACGCAGAAACCAATGCTGGGAATATGTCTCGGCCTCCAAGCAGCTGTCGTGGAGTTTGCCAGAAACGTTCTAGGACTAAAAGGTGCGAACACAACCGAAGTGGACCCGAATTGCGAAGACAAACTAATTATAGACATGCCTGAACATCACCCTGGTAACCTTGGTGGCACCATGAGGTTGGGCAAGAGAAAAACATTCTTGGAACCGAGTGTTATAAGTAAGTTTTCTTTTAGATTGCCTGTATGTTCCTAGATTTATTTTATCGTACTGTTTTATGTTTTTTCAAATCACGTTGAATTTACTTTCTGACAAAAAATTTAATGAAAGGCAGAATGTTTACAATTCCACAATCATGTTTTCCTGTAGTAATGTTGACAATTTTGTCACTTTCAATGCTGTAGCATCCATATTTTTTCAACCTTTGTTTTGAACAATATTGTTCCTGAACAATCTGCTGTTCAAGTAAATAGGTACCCACAAAAACCACATACAAAAATTAACTTATTAAAAATATTTGTAACTTTCCAGCCCGCCTATACAACAGTGACGTAATAGAAGAGCGTCACCGCCACCGCTACGAGGTGAACCCGGAGTACATCGCTCGCTTAGAATCGGGCGGTCTACGCTTCGTGGGCAAGGACGAGAGTCGCACGAGAATGGAAGTGGCGTGTGTGGACACGCACCCTTACTATGTCGCCGTGCAGTTCCATCCAGAGTATCTTTCGCGGCCGCTGTCGCCGAGTCCACCGTTCTTGGGGTCAGTGAACTGTTGTTTTTAGCTTTTTTTGAAAGTGTGGTGGAGATGGCTTTTGCTACTGTATTAAGGCTCGTTCGAAGCGTACTCGTACGTGGCCGTGTAGTTTTATCCAGAGTACTGGCGGGGCTGCTGACATTCACGCCGCTGTTTTGGGGTCAGTAAACTGCTATATACAAAAGCTAACTAACTTACAGCAGGCTTCTCTCACTCGATGTACTTGCGCGCGGTAATAGCCTACTCTCGCCCGCACCGACGTCGGTGCGAATTCAGTGGGCTGCCAACAACCGTCGGACGCGCTCACGACGCACTATAATTATTCGTGTTACGCTTACGATCAATTTAGTTTTCATACGACCCGAATAAGTAATATGTGCTTGTTAAGATAAATGACTTCTGGTGGTGGAAATTTATGTGCTGTTGATGGGTGTAGGTCGAATACTAAGAGAAATAAAACGAAATTCAGGTAAATTGGGGTTCGGCTTTATTGAATTAAATTGTAATACCTACAGTGAAACATAGGTCAGTTACTTTATCGAAATAATACCTAAGTACCTATTATACCTATTAGTCTACTTTTTATGGGCTGCGCACCACCTACGAACTGTGTGTACCTACCTACCTACCTACTCGACGTGGTGGTTTAGTCGACTAATGACTAATTAATTAGCGAAATGACTAGGTAGGTAGGTAGGTACCTACGTAGTTGACAATAAAATTGACCGATTCTCGAAATGTACCTACCTACTAATAATCTACAAACGACAGATTCCACAAATGACAGATTCGTTTTAGAAAGAGATAGCAGGAGTCACAATTAAGTAGCTTATAATTCGCTTGTTATACCTTATACAGGCTGAATTTCTTATTTCACATTTGTTATTCAATAATGTTATATTATTTCAACAACAGTCAATAAAATACTATTTTTAGAAAAATGTGATGGTTGAAATATTTTTACCGAAAGTGTCAACTTTAGTTCGATTGTCACTCGGTCTCACGTCACGTGGTCTCGCGCAGCTGCAAAGCAATAGTGACTTTATACTCAGAGCTGCAGGTGCATGTGCACGCTGTAGATATCGAAATTTTTCAATGGAGTGATTTATCTGTTACGTAGTAACTATTTAGTAATCTGTGCTTACAGCTAGAGTAAGTTAGTTAGCTTTTGTATATATCGCTTTGAGGGCAAGGACGAGAGTCGTTAGAAAATGGAGGTGGCGTGTGTGGACACGTATCCGTGATTGGACTTAGTAAAGTGGTTGTGCAGTTCCTTCCAGAGTACCCGTAGCACTATATATCGCTCCGTGGGCAAGAACGAGACTCATACGTGAATGAAAGTATTCGGGGTGGTATATTTGGGCTCGCACCCTTACTACGTGACAGTGAAGTTTCACCTAGAGTTTCTTTTGCATATGTTTTTGGGGTCAATGAACTCTGTTTATAGCTTTTTGCAAGTTTTCGCTTTCTAGATTAGGACATGACTCGTTCGAGAATGGAAGCGGCGTGTGTAGACGCGCACCCTTACTACATGTTCGTGCAGGTCCATCAGAAGTACCTTTCGGGGCCGATATCACCGAGTTCGCTGTTCTTGGGGTCAGTCAACTGAGATTTAACTTTTAGTATGATTTCTTCTATATCGCTTTGTGCGTGGGGAAAGACGAAACTCGTTTGCGAACAGAAGTTGCGTGTGTCGAGTTGCACATTTACTTTATTCGACCTTAAAGTCCTATCCTTATTTATTGTTCGAAAAACGACCATTCGAAATTTCGAATAAGAAACCAAAATACCGAGCCTAAATGCTATGAACAGTGTGTGTACTTAAACTTATTAGAATGTAAAGCTGAAAAAGATGATTATTTTGCTTTAAATTTTCACGAAACGAAGCCAGCGCAGGAACCAAAATACACACACACATGGTATCACAACACTGACACCAACAAACACTCCAGTGCATCTTCTGTGTCACGTTGTGAGTTGTATATTGTAAATCCTGCGACTTCCAGTTCTACCTTTTCAGGTGGTTACAGTTGAATGTATTTTGGTTCCTGCGCTGGCGTCGTTTCGTGGAAATTTAAAGCAAATAATCATGTTTTTCAGCTTTAGTTATGGATTTCCGCAAAGTAACGCCTGATTCCATCAACTATTATTAGAATGTCTTTTTCTTTTCAGGCTCATCCTGGCTTCCTTAGGAAAACTAAAAACTTATCTATCAAAGGGTTGTCGCTTCAGCCCCAGGAACCAATCGGACGTCAGCTCAGGTAAACACATTTACAAAAGGGATGATGAAACCACCAATCGTTGACATACTCTTTATTATTCGTTAAAACGATCTCTATAGATTTCGAATGGGAATACTGTAAAGTGACGTCATGTTAATTATCAGAGTATCAGATATCGGAGTCAAGTGACTGAATATTTACAGAATTTTGTGTTATAAAAAAATCGTTCGATTTTTTAAAGAAAAACTTTTTGTTTTTATTAAATTGTATAAAACGCCATGGGCTTGAAAATATTTATTTACCATGGGTGTCGATGCCTGATCCTTAATAGTTGGTCGATAACCCAGGATTTGTTTTTTTTTTGTATTAATGATGTATAATACTTTTTATTTATTTTACAGATGAAGAAGACGATCTATGTTTGAGCGACGAGAACGACAAAACAGTTGTCGAAAACGGAAATGTAGTGAATGGAATAAACAAATTAGTAATAGACAAGTAAGAGTAATATTATTTTAAGCGTTCTTTCCTTAGCGTTAAGTTTAATTGTTTCGTTTTACCAGTGCGGTATGAATTTTTTTAAGCGTTTTTTTTTTCGTTATAATTTTTAGTACCAATTTTCCCCCAAATACTCAAAATTATCCAATTGTTGAGAGCTCTCAACTTGAGAGCTGTTAATATGAATTATTACGTAATCATTGTACATTGGCCAGCACGTCAGGCTAACCATGTTTGTTGAAAAATCGTTCGTATCACAAGCGTTTAAGATACCGCAGTGTTTACCGTGACGTGCTGGTCACCGTACCTAAATTACTTACAAAATTGAAATGATACACATTTTAACGGATTATTTCCCTATTAAATAAGATAACTTGACGATTCCTGGAATGGCCTGGCCCGTCAGGGAAAAGAAGTGTTGAAAGGCAAAGGAAAAGATGGGGTGATGACATTGTAAAGGCAATAGGGCAGAACTGGATGAACATAGCCACTAATAACGAAGAATGCAAAAGATTGGTGGAGGCTTTTACCACTGGGGACCATTCATAATGGGAATAAAGCTATCATAATAAAAAAACTTGACGATTCGGACCCTTAAAAAATCGCGAAATAATTCGCAAAAAAAGTGTATCAATTCAATGTCTCCTGTTCGCGTAAACCGAAGAAACAAACATACTTACAAAATGTTTAATGCATCTTAATGAGCGCTCTTAACGTTTCTTTAAGTATTTGGTAAAAATATGCATATTTATGATAACTAAGTAAGGTAGTTGTTGATGCGACTACATAATATAACGAATGACATTGTAACTGAAATTTAATTGTTTTTTTTACTATTCTTTCATCAATTTGCTATGTTTTTTATATATAGTTTTTGCTAGTAAATGGTGCCAATTTTTTTGTAGTCAAAGAAGGATGTGTTGACTTTTTATCCTTGGAAAATGTATAAAGTCAGGATTTGTGCATATCTTCAATATCATAGTGTATTGCCGTGATATTCATTACTATCTTATATACCACTTATCTACGTTAATTTCACTGATCAACATTATTATTTAAGCTAGTCAGTATCTTAACAGCATAATATGGTTTTACATAAGTACTTTTCCCAGTATATAAGTATACCAGTAGTATGTTGCCGAAATCATTACTGTTTAAGACTTATATCACAACAATTTTGACAGTTGAGCAGTTTTTTGTCGAAAACTTGAATTTTAAAGGATAAATAGAAATCGGAGGCCTCTACGAAGTACAATCTTCGTAATAAGAGGCACGTTAACTAATCAATTGCGTTTAAACATTGTCATTGTACAGGTCGATGCACTGGACTGAATTTGCCTTTTGTTTGGCCCATCAAGATGATAGATAATAGTGTTTGTTGTTCAATCAATGTGACCCGGCGGTTCGCCGTAGATAGAGTGTACAGGCGCCTTTACTTTACAATGTATTTGCAAACATCTGCTTTTAAATAGGTACTGGACGGAGTTTGACATAGTTTCACTATGAGTATACATAATGTTGTTTGTTGTTGTGCTTAAATAGGTCGTTTACTTTTTTTTAATATCAAGCAATGTGGTCCCCATTTTTTTCATAAAATCATTACTATCTCCCAGTAATAATATTAGTTGATAACAACTTTAAATAGTACTTTGATGAATCTCCTTTACAACTTCACATCTTTCTGCCATTACCAGTTTTTTTAATTATTTAATTATATATTTTTTTTTTATTAGCCATTACTGTCCCAATGCTGGGCAAATCCTCCCCAAGTGTTTCCAATTATCTCTATACCTTTATAATTATGAAGGTTTAAATCTATTAGGTACTCTATTATCTTATCACCGTGTTACTAATAAGCTAGGTTTGACTTAAAATGAATATTGTGATGATTAATGTAATGAAATGAAAATTAGTGATGTTGTGGCTGTTATACAAAATATTATATGTATTTTATTGAAACTTTACTTACAATATAATAAATATAGATGTGTATCTTTAAAAATATCTATACATATAATAAGACTGTAAAAGATCGATTTCTGTACATTGAAGATTTTTATGAAAAATTGTTACAGGGGGTCTTAATTACCGTAATAGAAGCCAAAACAACAATTTTTAAAATTTTTGTCTGTCTGTCTGTCTGTCTGTTTGTCCGGGCTAATCTCAGAATCTACTGGACCGATTTTGACGGGACTTTTTTTATTTGACTCAGTATCACCTGGAGAGGAAACTGGGATATAAATAATCACGCCGATGAACTTAGGGGGCAGGCAGGAAATTGAATCTCAGAATCTACTAAACCGATTTTAATGGGACTTTTTTTTATTTGACTCAACATTACTTGGAAGGTAAAGAAGGATAGAAATAATATTACATATTGATAAATTCTGCCCCCAAAGGGATAAAATAGGGGTTGCGAATTTGTATGAAGCCCGGTCGCAAAAAACTAACATCCACGCGGACGAAGTCGCGGGCGGCCGCTAGTATTTCATATATTCAAAAATACATATATAACTTTAAAGCGCCACGAAAATATATTTTAATTAAATATAATCCAATCATACTTAAATGTATGTAATCAATCATTGACTTGTACGCATTCCATTTCCATTGTAGTTTTACAAAATAAATAATCACTCAATAAAAATTCTAAAGAATCACTTATGAATTAAAAATCTGTATTTATAAACTAATAAAATCAGTAAAAATTGCGTTTCATTTTCCTAAAAATTTGCAAAAAAACTGATTGAGTGTGGAAGTAGATTCGCATTAATAAACTAATAAAATCAGTAAAAATTGCGTTTCATTTTCCTAAAAATTTGCAAAAAAACTGATTGAGTGTGGAAGTAGATTCGCATTACAGTTGCGACTGCGAAGTATAAAAAGCAGACATTATGGTCCAAATCCTTATAAAGGCAAAAGTCATATAAGACTAGGCAATCAGGAAATCTACTTTTCCTAAAACATTCCATATGTCTTCTTCTTCTTTTTATGGAAAATGGCAATCAATGTGCGTTGCCGCAATTGGGATGATGACACCTATTTTAAATATTTTGAAGATCATGGCGTTTAAAAAACATAGCCCCTATGAAGTCAATACAACCAATATATTTCCAAAAAGCAGTAGAAACCAATTTTTAGACACACAAAACGCAATAAATATTCGGTCAATTGACTCCGATTTCTGATACATGACCGTGACGTCACGATCATGTATTCCTATACAAAATCTATGGAGGTAGACCATTTTGACAGATAATAAAAAGAATGTCAACGATTGGTGGTGTCATCTAGCCAATTTCATATGTCTTCTTACACTGTTAATAATTTAAAGTATCAAAGTCATTTATTCCTATTTCCCCAATGCTACCATACAAAAAAATCAAATTACCCTGATTTTCATGAGATTCCGGTAACCCTATAAACCCAACCATAATTAAATAGCTGGGCTGGGCTGGACTCTGGTTGAAGTATCTTCCAAAGAACATCAATTTATATGGCTGATGGAATCAGGCGTTGAAAAAGCTGAAAAAGAGGATTATTCTAGGGAAGAAAATAATCCACATTTTCAGCTTTAATTTATATAGCCTCAAACCTCCCAAACAGGCACAGCAAGGCTCAAATAAAAACCACGCATTAAATTTCTTCTTTTAATCTACCTAGCGTTATTTTTCTAGATTTTCTTCGAAAAATTCCGGGATTTAAATTATCTTTCTTATTATATGGATTTGAGGCAATATTTGGCAAAACAGTAGAGGCTCACGTGGCCTATCTTAAAAAACTAAAAATAAAAAAGAAACTGACAGTGTCTGTCAGCTGTCAGCCATATTAGATATAAAATTGTTCCGTTTCATTTCAGGCAACGGTCAGAGCCATACAGCCTAAATGTCAGTCAGAAATTATTTTGAATCTGCCAGGAAAAGTCAATGTTTCTAGTAAAGTTAAATAAAAAAATCTACATCGCTCGTTTTTACACAGTATTCAGAGTTACGATCATCAAGTTTATGGACGTAACAACTTGTTTCATTGTAGCTGGATCCCGTGCTTGCGCTCGCAGCTTCGCTTCTTTGAAGGAATACGTGGAATAATACATCTAATGACGTAAAAGCAAATCGTAGATGGCGCTGTCTGTCATGAGTGGCCCGTGTCATTAAATGAGCTTTGGAATTTGCGACGTATTGTTTGCATTCTGAATGAACGTTGAGTGTTTAGGTTAATAAAAACAAGTATTACTGGTTGAACAATATGGGACACTATAAAACAGCATATTAACAAAAAATAGACCAAATGTTTGAAAAAAAACATACCAAAACAAGTTTGTTGAGGGACTGCACTTTTGCTTGTATCATTTTGACAATTCATATTGCCAATAAATAAAATATAGAAGTAATTAAGATTTTCATATGGCAATAATGATTTGCCTTTGTCATTGATGCTTGACCACTCATTGGGCGATAGTTTTTTGGGCAAACTGTGTGCCCAACGTGCGTAATGACATTCTTTTCATTTAGTGGTACCAAACAATTTTGATAAGTACTTTGCAATAAAAGTGGTAGATGAATTTGCCGTAATTTATATTTTTAAAATAAGCATGTGTTTTAAGATCTTGACCGAAGTTAGTCTTATATATTGAAGTCAATTGTGTTTTTGTAACTCCTGAAACGTAAAAATACAGTGAAAACATATTCATGAAAAGACAATAGTGGTAAAGCTATAAGAAAAATTAAGAATAATGTAACGTCCGTAATCTCATTTAGACATCAGTTATTTAAGTCAAGATAAGTTATATCCGACTACAACTTAAAATATTTTATTTTACCTTTTAAAAAATACAAAGTATCAATATCGTTAATTCCTAGTTCCCGAGTGCTATGGTCCCGGGGTAATTTGAGTTTTCGGACGGTATTTGAAAATTCAAATTACCCCGATTGAGATTCCGGTGACCCTATACTGTTACCCATCTGTTAGTCTGTTACCCTGTTTAACACCTGGCAGCACAGCACCAGTATTTTCGCTGTTGATTTTTGTGATGTACGATCATCACGTAAAAATATTTTTGATTTCAATTGAATAGTTTTTTTGTGGGACGTTTAATTTAAATGAAATTTTAGCAAAAGCTAATAATTTTGTGCATTTAGGAGCCTTATTTGTGCGTTCAGGTGGTGGAGAAGCATGACATGAGAGAACCGACACTGCTGCGAACATTTTTACCAAAATATCACGATGGTGTTTGAATCTATTGTTGTGGATGTGCTGAATAGATTCCTGGGAGACTATGTGGAGAACTTGAACAGATCCCAGCTGAAACTGGGAATATGGGGAGGTAAGGGGATCAGGTTTACTGCTGCATGATGTCACTCTTACTTCTTTAAAATTGGTTAGTTTATCCTTCTGTTTGTTTTCAGGCGATGTTGTGTTGGAAAATTTGATATTGAAACAAAATGCTCTTGAAGAGCTCAATATTCCAGTGCAAACTGTCTATGGACATCTTGGTAAGTATTGATTGGTGAAACTTTTTAAACTTATAAAAATCTGTATTTATCAGCCTGCTCTTAGTCTTACAAAATATAATAATGTTTCTTCTACTGCCTATTTCAATATTTTTCATAATACTTAATTAATTAAGTTGCTCTAATTGACATGTAATTTTAATGTTTATAAATTTTTAAATTACCATTTTATAATTTTGAAAATTTTGATAAAAACTTATGAGGTATCTTAACATTTTCACTTACTTCCTTTAAACTGGAAGGATACCTGACAAACATGATTTTGTTGCAAGCCAATATTAAATTATCAGTTGGTAGATAATATTTCCGCAGTTGTATTTTAAAATCATACTTAAAATTATACTTGCAATAAAATATTTTAAAAAGGTTACAGTTATTGTAACCCATATTTCGAAAGGTTATCATTATTTTACAATTGTGTAGCTATAGACAATTTGTAATTGTAACACCGATAAAATTGAGGTTGGATGACATCATGCACTAAAATCAACCAAACAAAATTCTGAGTGCTATGAAAGCTAGTTTTTCTGAATGTGAAGGTCACAGTCTGACCTCAATTTGGGTAGTATTATACAGTCATAAAAAGTTATGAGCTGTATTAATAAATTAGTTATTTAGATTGTGACTAACTAGATTCATTAAAAAGCTTACTTCACTTAATATGTTAAAAAATGCATTCAATTTTATAAATGTGTGTAAGTGTAACTATAAGTAAATAAACTAATTTTGTTGAGGAAAAGCCATTGCTGTAGTTATTATCACATTACTCATCAAGGCCTTCAATGCTATGCTAATTTGGTGCTAACAAAGTAAGATAGCGAATATTTGTGAACAAATCAAAATATGAGTGCATTTGTGCTTAGAAATATTGTTTATTGATATTGCATATAGCTGTGCAGCAATTGGAAACATGTTTGTTCATTGGATTTTTTATTTGCTTTGTGACTACAAAAACATGTATTTATGGGGTTTAAATAAATCTTCAGCCAATTGCAGTCCCTTCAGTTTCGCTGCTTTAAATGTTGGTGGTGTGGACTTATGATACTGATTTATTTTTATGATTTTTGATACATATTGAAAGTCTATCCTATTGCTGAATGAACACAATTTTTTTTCTGGTGGCCAAGTTCCTTTATTTCCTCTGCTTTCTTGGTAGCTATCAAACTAGTATTAACAAGCAACCAATAAATTTCACTCACACCATGTAAACAAAGCACTTTTGTTTGAGTGGCGCTTCTACTCGCTAACTTATCTTATCTAATTTATATTGCCCATGTTCAGACTAAGATCTATTACTTTGTTAGATGAAAACATATGATTCATAAAATTGATAAAATATTTGCGAAAATACACGCGTGTAATGTTAGGTAGGAAAGTAGGGTATTTTTTGCTTGTGTTTTCTTTTGTGCGTTTTGTGCTAGTAGGATATAAAATTATGTAGGTACCAAGGTATCTATCGCCTATCTGTATACTAACAAAATATAGGATACCTTTCTAAAGTACCTAATATAATCAACCGAAGCTGACGTAGTTTATCGAACGTATCATTAAACAGAACCATAAATCATAATAACAAAATAATGTTTATGCCACTAAGTCAGAAAAGCCCTATTTCGATTATGTTTTTCGCTCAACAGCAGCGCTGTTGTTCCAAGCAGAAAGATCACAATTATGAGCAGATTAGAACTGCTGGTCTGCGAAAAGCATCATGGCAATAGCTCCCAAATCCTGGGACTTAGTACGATCATAGATATTACTAACACGCCACCATCGAATTAAAAAACAACAGTAGATTTCATCACCTCATATTTGAGCCCGCAACACCCACCGATTCGATCGTATCGGGAGCCTGTAACTTTTTATGGCCCAGGCAGGCATGCGGCTACGCTGCCAGCATACGAAAATTAGCTACGTTTGGTTTGTTTGTCTGTCCGTCCATAAGCGCTACCGAGTTGCGTAGTCTGGCTAAATGTTCAGCATTGTTTCAAGTGTCATAAAGTTCAGTATGTTTTATCAGAGAATTCCAGTGGCGGTTATCATCATATTTAGCATGTCTGTCTGAATATCCCGCAGCGGTATTTAACGTCCATAGCGTATTTTTAGATAAATCTATCAGTTCGTATTTTAGTGATAACACGTTAATATAATTTTGCCATAAATGCTATGTTTGTTACTTTTACAAAAATATTATACCGCATAAAGATAAGCTTTAATCGAAACGGTGAAAGACGATAATCTAAATATACAATCTTAATGGCGTATTAAATAAACTCATTTCTTCTTTCCATAAAATAACAATTGAATCGATATGGCCAACAGTTACATCGATAAATATTGATTATCAGGGAAATTTGACTTTCAGATGGAAACGATAATTCATAAGTCTCTATACTTATACATTTTCGCTTCCGCCTGAGGAGTATCTGTCTGTCAATACCTACTTAACTTACTTATCCAAAATAGGCATCTGGATGCCTTTCGTAGTTTAGTTTCTAATCATCGCAATTAATGAAAGCGATCGCTATAGTAGGTTCCTATGCTATTATGGTTAAAGCTAAAGCTGGACACCGACTTCAGAGTTGATCTCGTAATTATTGAACGAAAATTTTTTTTTAACTTCATATAATAATATTGCGATAGAGAAGAATAAACATCTTGGGCAAGAATTGAACCCTCATACCCCACCTATATTAAGTTAATGCATAAACCTTTTCGCCACTCAGTTATAAAGCAAACCGAACGCGTCGTAACCGAGCAGTTTAAGAAATAGATAGGCTTCTATTTCTTAAACTGCTCTTCTCATCAGCCTATATACGTCCCACTGCTGGGCACAGGCCTCACCTCAACTATGAGGTGGTCCGAGCCATACTCCACTACGCGGGCTCAGTGCGGATTGGTGGAGGGGTGTTTGTAAAGTAAGTGACCAACCTTACTGTCAGATGTTATTAAGCCGCCCGAGGGCCTCTGACCAGGCTTAACGACTAATATCTATCGATATTAACCGGGACCAACAGCTTAACGTGCCTTCCGAAGCACGGAGATGCTTGTAAATAGACGTCAAACTTAAACTGCTCGGTTTCGAAAAAACCTAACCTCATAAAACCTTTTTGCCATAGGAAAACTTGTACTTAAAATACCATGGAAGAACCTCTACGGGGCATCAGTGGAGGCGACAGTGGACCGATTGTTCCTCATCGTAAACCCGACGGCTGAGATCAAGTACGATGCTGAGAAGGAGGAAAAAATGGCGCTGGCCTCCAAGCAGGCTGAGCTTCTAAGAGTCGAGGAGGCTAAGAAGATGGAGGCTGCGAAAGGTAAATATTATAAAGCTTGGTAAATGACTAGTATTTTTTATCCATCACTGTCCCACTGCTGGGCAACGGCCTTTTTTGACGTCAGGAAAATGCTGTTACGCATACCCACCAGCCGCGGGGGCAGCTAGAGTTTATGTGGGACTACAGGCCTCAGAGAGAGAACCCGCCTACCCACTAAAAACCTGACGGTGCCCTCCAGTGCCATGCGAGTCGGGGACGTGGCTGGTTTACCATAGGTCGAGAGGCCACAGGCATTCACTGCAATTCCCCGGAATCGGCCTACTCACTTTAAAGCGAGCCCCTACCGGTTGCGACGAGGGAGAAACTCGACCCCGTCTCATAGACAACAGACGGCGCGCGGGAACACGCGCAACGCCGTCTCGGGCCCCCTTTAGCGGACGATAGACACCCCCGTGGGGCCAAGGCCTCCCCCAAACGTTTTCAACCAGTCCCTCGGCAGTCAGGGCGTGCCAGTTTTCGTCGTGCCAAGATCGTCTCGCCATCGTTTTTGAGGTCGGTCTTTCGGACGATAGGTAGCCATCGATGTTAATTTTAGTTATAGGCATTATAAGTACGTATTTTTGACGGCTTAATTTGATATCATTTGGGGCATATGGTCATATTGCTTATGAGGGTCCTTACTTTGACCGACTGATAAATCTGTTGATATGCTCTGATACTTTGTTAATTTAAGAGATTTAAATTACCGTGATAGTTCAAAAGCAGGCCTCCTATTAGAGTTTATTATTAGGGAGTTTTCTAATGTGCTATCCAGACATTTGGCTGCAATCTCACTTGGTGGTAAGTGACGATGTGGCGAGGATCAAATCAACTCCGATGTAAATTGACTCTTTGTATTTCAGACGAAAACAAACTCGACGAGACTTTCGTCGAGAAGTTGGTCACACAAATAATAAAAAATGTCCAGCTCAAAATAACCGACATACACATACGGTACGAGGATAGTATTACAAATCCAAAGGCGCCATTCTCCTTTGGTATCACACTACATAACCTTTCCGTCCATACTACTGATGAGAATTGGAAACAGACGGTTATACAAGAAGCTGTGACTAAGATCTTTAAGGTACAATGTTTCTTACAGATTTATAAAGAAAAACATTACTGCCTATTCTACCTACCTATTATATCAAGTTCTGTATTCTTATTATAGAAACCTGATTTAGATTCTCAACCTTCAGTAAAGGACGCACCTACTAAAGGGTGGGGTTTCATTAAATAGAGATGATGAGATAGAGCGAAGTTAGAGGTAGCTTACTAGGTCAGTAAGCTACCTCTAACTTCGCTCTATCTCATTCTCTATCGTTGAAGATGCCAGTTAGATTTAGTCAGAAAAGTGGGCATTTACTCTTACTTCATCAAGTAATTTTGTGAGGAACGAAGCATTTTTTTTCGATAGACGATTACTCTTTTAACATTTAATGCCATTTATTAGAGTATTGACGAAACATATACGCACGTTATTTTCTTCTAGATATTAAATTTGGAAGGGTTAGCTATCTACTGGAACCCTGCGACAGAATTATATTCAAAATCAAATGCGCAAGACATCAAAACTAGACTGGAGACAGAAATAGCCACGAAAACATCTCAACCTTCTTTTTATCGCTATGGTAAGTTTTTATTACTTAGGTGACACAGTAAACTCCATGCTTCTGAAATCATTATGATGGAATATGCTAACAAAAGTTTAGTAAAGTATTGTCTACATAATTAATCTTGACCTACTTTTACTAACCAACGGAATAAAAATGGATTGTTAACATGTATTTGAAATGCATGTTTTTTCTACTTTTCAGCACTCGGTCCAATCAACGCAACTGCAAAGTTAAAGCTCAATCCAAAACCCGAAGGCGATACTCCAAAGTTCAGCATACCCAAAGTTATACTTAGTTTACACATGGAGCAACTGTCTGTTAGTCTCACCAAAAGTCAGTACCAAGATATGATGCTACTAGCAGACTCCATGGACCGAATGAACAAGGGCGCGCCTTACAGGTATGCTAATTGAGTTCAAACATTGCTTCTTAATTAACCATTGTACTCTGGCCTTTATTTAGAGTTCGAAGCTATTAATAGTACAGGCCAGGATACGCTGGTATGTGTAGATATGTTGAATCTTTGAGCTCATTTGGGTCATAGGTATATTGTGTTTGATTAAGTTAGGAATTTGTTTTTAGTCTTACGTAATGCGAATACGTTTTTTTATTATTTCGTGTATTAATGATCTTTTTATACCGTTTGTTATGGAGAGTGAATGTCGCCAATTTTTGACTTGGAAGCCGGCCAGGAAAGGCTAACGAACTCTCGGTACAATTGCTGAAAGGGCTAATGGCTATAAATATTGTTACGCTGAAGGCTTTTTCACTGGTTAACTTGGAGATTTATTGCACTTGCCTTATGAGAAAAATCGTTACTTCAAAATTAACGCGAAATTCGGTTGACGTCCAATAAGATACGGCGTTTACTGGGAGATATGCGATAGGTTCCTGTAGTGTATAAAGCATATGAACTTAGAATACCTATACTCACAATAAACTTAATTCATCAGAAAATACCGGCCAGATCTAAAAAAATACAGAGGCCACTACAAAGAATGGTGGAGGTTTGCGTACAAATGCATACTCGAGGAAGATGTTCTTCGGCGCCGAAGAAACTGGCAGTGGACGCACATGTTAGCCCATAGGAATCTATGCAAGAGCTACGCTACTGCGTACCAGGCGAAACTCAGTAATAAAGGCAAAGCACCCGCCGATCAACAAATCATATTGGACCATGGAGAGAAGACTTTGGATCTGTTCAATTTGGTCGTTATCAGGCAGAGGATAGAAATGGAGGTTAGTGTGGTTTCTTTTTGATGTTATGGCATAATAAATTAATAAAATAAAATATTTTATTTCGTTTATAACTTATTCCTTATTACATGGTTGATTGAGGTCTCCATTTAAGCAAGTTATGTCTGTGTTTTGGGGACCCGCTCTTCCTTATCTAGATACTCATAACTACAATATAAACAGACATTGAACAAAACACAATCAGTAGTTACTCTTGTGGAGTAGACCGATAGCTCCACAAGAAAAATCTTTGAAAAGAAGGCTTAATTGTACATACATATCTATTCTGAGTGCGTGCGTGCGTGCGAGTGTGGTTGTGGGTGTGTGTGAGTGTGTGAGAGTGTGTGTGTTAGTGTGTGCGAGTGTGTGTGTATTAGTGTGTGTGAATGTGTGTGTGTGTGTGTGTGCATAAAAATAATGCATTAATGTTTTAAATTTGAGACCATTACATAAACAACGTGATGCTGCGGCATCGACCGGTTCAGACCTATGACATTATGTACTAAGTATGTTTTTCTGTTACCAGGTGGAAAGGTTGGGTAAACTTGAAGAGGAGGCGAAGAAGTCCCGAGGCTGGTTCTCGGGCTGGTGGGGGGGCGGTTCCAAGGACGAGGAACTTGAAGAAGGCGTCGCTATCAGTATGTTAACAGGGTTACTATACTCTATCAGCTTTTCGCTAGATAAGCTCCAGCGGTACCTCCAGGTAGCAAACAAGCTAACCGAATGTTTGAAAATTTGAATGTCACTTCATAAATTTCGAGCCCGCTTAATGTCTTTGCTACCTAAGACGTTACGCGTGAGAAGTTAATTATTGAGGAATCCCACTTTTTTTTAATGAAATCTTCAATTTTGTCTCTTTATTCAACAGTGAAGCAATTTGAAAAAGCAATGACACCAGACGAGAAAGAGAAATTATTCCGTGCCATAGACTACCAAGAGAACACAGCGCCACTGCACTTACCCACAGAGTACGTGGCCATAGAGAGCCACTTCCGGCTAGACAGATTGCAGGTGGCTGTCAACGATACCGTAGAAGTTTTGAAGGCGTCTGTTGATAACGTTGTGGTGGATATGAAGCAGCGGCCCAGTGCGAACGCTTTGAGGTAACCATAGACAATAATTATATTCCATTAGTTTTTTTGCCATCATTTATTTATCGCAAGGTTACCTGCTTCGTTGGTATACTGGCGATGTTTCTGCCATCCGAGAGGTCCTGGGTTCGAATCCCAGGTCGAGCCATCAATTGTTTCAGAGATTTTCTGTCTTGAACAGCTCGGAGTCGGGAAGTTGGCGGTGTTACACCCCCGTATCTCGGTGCGCGTGTTAAGCCGTTGGTCCTGCGCCTGATCTCTCTTCGGTCATGTCGGATTGCCGTCTCACCGAACTTTGAGGGTGATGGAACAATGAGTACACCTGTGTATTGCACTCACACTCATGCACTATAATATCTCCTGCGCAATTGGCTGATCTCTGTTGAGATTAACCGCCGTGGTCGAAATCGGCGAATTTCAAATCGTGTTAAGTAAAATTTGAAAACAAGATGACGATGATGATAATCATGATCTGTGTATGGTTTTTTTCGTAATCGTATTTTCTCATTTTATTTATGATAAAATCTAATGTACGAAAAATTTCTGTTTAATGTTTTTTTTTATATGTTATTATGTTTTAGGGTGGACGTTTCAATGCAAGCATTTACTGTGTCCGGTGTGAAGCAAGGCGACTTCGAGCCGCAGTTGGTGGTTTCCAAAGAGGTCACACAAGACGTCAACCTTCTCAATGTTATTTTCGAAACTAATCCCTTAGGTAAGTTAAAGCGAAAAAAAATATTATCTTTTGACTAACAAAGTATTTTCAACTACAATATTTTTATAGGAGCGCTTTCAATTTAGACGTTTCGTGTCAGACCGATGCAGAGGCCTTACTCAGTAATGTTTCATTCGTATTTTCGGGTTACGCTATAGCTCGTTTGCTCGCATTGTCGAGCTTGTGAGAGTGACAGGGATGGCTACATCCGAAACTACGGACAACAACTTAGAAAATAGAGGGAACGTTTGTCGTATGGTGCACGCCACGGTCATTTGTTTTCATACAAAACGCACGGTGCCGCAACAGTGTGGCTTCGGTACCGAGAACGCTAGACAACCGCACTGTTGCCCCACCGTGTATTTTGTATGGAAATAAATGACCGTGCGCCCTTCAAATCAAAGCAGAATTTGAAAGGAAATTGGACCATATTAAGAAAGACTTTATTGTTAATAAAGACTTTACTTTTATTTAGGAAAAAAGACTGTAGGCAATAGCATGTTAATTCAGGCCTCATTTATATTTTCACTTATTAAAGAAAATTCTAACTTAATTTTCATCTTTTACAGATGGTAATTGCGACCAAAGAGTAAAGGTGACAGCGCGTCCGCTGCAGATAGTCTATGACGCTCAAACAATCATAGAGATTGTGAACGTGTTCAAGCCTCCCACCGAATCTACGGCATTGACTACGTAAGTTGTCTCCTTAACAAAACGTGGAGAGTTTTTCTGCTGTTGTGTTGTAAATAACATTCAAAACTTAATTTCACTGATGTTAAAATCTGTTATTTCTGGAACAATGTGTTTAGATGATTAGGTTTCATTAAACGTCTGAGACAATATGATCTATTTGTTGTTGAAACTATGTTCATAATCTGATATGTGTAAACTTTTCATTATCGTAATATAAATATAAATAAACAAATAAATATTTCACAACATTCACACCAATTGTCTAGTCCCAAATTAAGCTACGAGGCTTGTGTTATGGGTACTAGACACCGGATAAACATACTTAAATCCTTTTTTTTGTAAATAAATACATATTATACATAGAAAACACCCAGACCAGTACAAACACATATGTTCATGCACACTTATGCTTGTACTGTGCGGTGATAGAACCCGCGACCCTTAGTTTTAGAAGTCCGTCTTGTGGACCACTGCACCAAGCGGGCGTAATAAAATGTTCATCTTTATTTGCAGTTTACAAGCAGCAGCCGAGAACAAGCTATCAGACCTGAAAGAAAAGTCAACGTTAGGAATGCAGTATGCTGTTCATCATCACACGTTCATCGAGTTGGACATCGATATCGCCGCCTCGTACATTATTGTGCCGCAGACGGGAATGTATAAGGGGTATGTATTTCTGTATGGCATCCAAACATACTTGCTCATACAATTTGAATCAAACAATACTAGTTTTGTTTGCACATACTTGATAGAGTTGAATTTCGTTGCTTAGTCCATACTTGTCACAGTCTGTTTTCTTTTACATGTTTGAAACAGTTTTTTTAACACTTAGTTCATGATCACCTGCTCTCCTGTTTTAAACAGAAATTATTGGTACGTACGGCAGCACGTCGGGTTACCCATGTCAACTACAAAAACAGTTTTTATTGCAAATTCAATTCAAATCATTTATTTCAATAAAGGGAATAGGGGCGGTCTTAAGGTCAAAATGGGGTAACCTGATGAGCTGTTATCTGCACAAGACCTATTTACGGGTTTTTTGGCACTCGGGGTAAAAAAACACACATTACCTACTTTTTAAATTATTTATAATTATAAAGACTAAAAATGTATTTGGAACACACAAATTCTGCCATTTCAAAAGGAGAACCCTTTAACTTTGTATATTTTCCCCACCAGTGACGAATCTTGCATAGTGGTGAAGCTCGGTGCGATCAGCGTGCGTTCGGAGCCCCGCGCGTCCGCGCTCAACGTGCACAAGCTGCACAAGGACGGGCTCGCCGACGAGGACATCCTGCGCGAGATCACGCACCACAGCTACGATAAGATGACGCTCCAGCTCACGGAAATGCAGGTTACGAACATGCTTACCAGAATGAACTAATAAAGCGAACATACTTACCAGAAATTTATTATAAATATATTTTTTAATAATATAATATTAGGTCCTTACCTATGAAATTGGCGTTTTGTATGGGAGGAACAAAAAGTCGAAATTTTTTTATATAGCATATTTATTTAATCAAAGTATGAGCCATTGTAATCTATGCACTTTTGCCATCTCATAGGTAGTTCATTGATCCCTTTACTAAAAAAACCATTCGAAAGGGGATCAATAAAATCTTGAAGGCGACTTGGACTGCCCCATCTGAGTTGAACTTTTTCCCTTGCAAGAAGTTATCCAAATTTCGAAAAAAATGGTAATCTGTTGGAGCAAGGTCCGGGGAGTACGGTGGATGCCTTAGAGATTCCAATTGAAGTTCTTCTAATTTGCTAGCCGTCTGTTGTGCAGTGTGTGGTCTAGCGTTGTCGTGAAGCAGCAGTGGCGTAGAGCGATTGACCAGCCTTGGTTGTTTAGCAACTAGCTTTTCCATCATGGTTTGCAATTGCTGACAATAGATATCTGCCGTAATCGTCTGGCCAGATTTGAGAAAACTATAATGAACGACTCCGGCGCTAGTCCACCAAACGCTTACAAGTAACTTTTTATTGGTCAATTTTCGCTTGGAGCAGGCTTTGGCTGGCTTGCCAGGGTCCAGCCATTGCGATGAGCGCTTCCGATTATCGTAGAGAATCCACTTTTCATCACAGGTAATGATTCGACTTAAAATCCCTTCGTTATTGTGCCGGTCAAGTAATGTAACGCAGCAGTTGACGCGCGTTTGCCGGTTTGCTTCACTCAATTCGTGAGGAACCCACCTTTCAAGTTTTTTAATCTTCCCAATTTGCTTCAAGTGGATTAAAACAGTTTTATCACTAACGCCAAAGCCTGCAGCTAACTCGGACGTGGTTTGCGATGGATCCGCTTCCACAATAGCCTTCAATTCTTCATTATCAACTTGGGTCTCCGGCCGTCCACGGGGCTTGTTTTGCAGGTCGAAATTTCCAGAATGAAAACGTTGGAACCAAAAACGCACTGTGTTTTCTTTTGCGACACAACCGCCATACACATCATTAACCCTTCGAGCCGTTTCCGCAGCACTGGTGCCACGGTGGAACTCGTACTCGTAAATAACGCGATATTTCAAATTTTCCATTTTGTAAATTGAGCGATGCAAACAGAAATAAGATAAGTAAAAAAACAAATGAATGACGGTTTATGAAACACAACTACATGTGGAAATAGCTGTATAAATTTGAATTTCGAATTCCTAACCAAATAGGAAAAATTTGTGATCAAAGTGGCCAGTACGACAAAACGCCAATTTCATATGTAAGGACCTAATATTAATAATAAATATACAACAACATCACATACATTGATCTGACTCCGTGGTAAGTAGCTTAAGCACTTGTGTTACAGATATCAGAATCAACAGTGGTATTACAAATAAAATTAAATAAATACATACATATAACACCCAGACCAGTACAAAGAGACATGATCATGCGCACAAATGTTTGAACAGTGCGGGGATCGAACACGCGACCTCTTGGTTAATAGTCAACTTCTTAACCATTACACCAAAGCGGTCGTCAATTTGACGACATCATTGGTCTAGTGGTCTTAGGTTACTACAACTACAAAACTGGCTGTTGAGTGCTCGAATGCTTCTTGTGTACAAATGTTTGTGTGATAAGCAATAGCATTTGTGCCTGAGTCATGGGTAATAAATAAATGTATTTAAGTAGTAGTAAGTTATTCTAGCCACCATAGCACAAGCTAACGCTTAGTTTGGGGCTAGGTAATTGGTGTGTTGTAACATTTTATTTTCTCATTTTTTCTTCTTCTAAGTCGTGACCTCATTACTGAAAATCGTGGCCCGTATCGTGTCCTTCATCTATTTGACAATCTGTCACAATCTCTCCCGGTGTTTGGCTTCTAACAGGGCGATTGTCACAGATGACCTAGTGAGTGTCGGTCTGATCATCCGGCGGCTTGGTGATCTTTTCCCGTCCACTTGGCCCACCACAACTTATTTAATATCAAGAGCAAAATGTCTATTATTAGGTCCTTACATATGAAATTGGCGTTTTGTCGTACTGGCCACTTTGATCACAAATTTTTCCTATTTGGTTAGGAATTCGAAATTCAAATTTATACAGCTATTTCCACATGTAGTTGTGTTTCGTAAACCGTCATTCATTTGTTTTTTTACTTATCTTTTTTCTGTTTGCATCGCTCAATTTACAAAATGGAAAATTTGAAATATCGCGTTATTTACGAGTACGAGTTCCACCGTGGCACCAGTGCTGCGGAAACGGCTCGAAGGGTTAATGATGTGTATGGCGGTTGTGTCGCAAAAGAAAACAGTGCGTTTTTGGTTCCAACGTTTTCGTTCTGGAAATTTCGACCTGCAAAACAAGCCCCGTGGACGGCCGGAGACCCAAGTTGATAATGAAGAATTGAAGGCTATTGTGGAAGCGGATCCATCGCAAACCACGTCCGAGTTAGCTGCAGGCTTTGGCGTTAGTGATAAAACTGTTTTAATCCACTTGAAGCAAATTGGGAAGATTAAAAAACTTGAAAGGTGGGTTCCTCACGAATTGAGTGAAGCAAACCGGCAAACGCGCGTCAACTGCTGCGTTACATTACTTGACCGGCACAATAACGAAGGGATTTTAAATCGAATCATTACCTGTGATGAAAAGTGGATTCTCTACGATAATCGGAAGCGCTCATCGCAATGGCTGGACCCTGGCAAGCCAGCCAAAGCCTGCTCCAAGCGAAAATTGACCAATAAAAAGTTACTTGTAAGCGTTTGGTGGACTAGCGCCGGTGTCGTTCATTACAGTTTTCTCAAATCTGGCCAGACGATTACGGCAGATATCTATTGTCAGCAATTGCAAACCATGATGGAAAAGCTAGTTGCTAAACAACCAAGGCTGGTCAATCGCTCTACGACACTGCTGCTTCACGACAACGCTAGACCACACACTGCACAACAGACGGCTAGCAAATTAGAAGAACTTCAATTGGAATCTCTAAGGCATCCACCGTACTCCCCGGACCTTGCTCCAACAGATTACCATTTTTTTCGAAATTTGGATAACTTCTTGCAAGGGAAAAAGTTCAACTCAGATGGGGCAGTCCAAGTCGCCTTCAAAGATTTTATTGATTCCCGTTCGAATGGTTTTTTTAGTAAAGGGATCAATGAACTACCTATGAGATGGCAAAAGTGCATAGATTACAATGGCTCATACTTTGATTAAATAAATATGCTATATAAAAAAATTTCGACTTTTTGTTCCTCCCATACAAAACGCCAATTTCATAGGTAAGGACCTAATATTTAACATAAGCGTCTCACAGAGACTTCCAGGGCAAACGGTCACAAGTGGGTTGCATCTTTTTCGATTGGTAGTTCTTGTATTGAATGCCTCGTTGGCGTAGTGGCAAAGTTTCTGCCATACATCCGAGAGGTCCAGGGTGTTTCTGAGATTTTCTGTCATGAATTTCTCAAAAACAGCTCGGAGACGGGAAGTTAGCGGTGTTACAACCCCGTGCCTCAGAAAGCAT
Organism: Pyrausta despicata; assembly: GCA_963921415.1. Taxonomy (NCBI): domain Eukaryota; kingdom Metazoa; phylum Arthropoda; class Insecta; order Lepidoptera; family Crambidae; genus Pyrausta; species Pyrausta despicata. The sequence continues at coordinate 11,028,653 of OY992855.1, read as the reverse complement.
GTTAAGCCGTTGCTCCTGCGCCTGATCTCTCTCCGGTCATGTCGGATTGCCGTTTCACCGAACTTTGAGAGTGATGGAACAGTGACTGCACCTGTGTATGCGCTCACACTTGTGCACTATAATATCTCCTGTATTTAAAAATTTAAAGAATAACGTAAGAAGTATAAAGAAAATCAACGAGAAGTGAAGCAGGATGTCACCAATGTTCAAGACTTTGCAAATAATTTCAATACCCCTAAGTCGGAGATTCAAATTGATAATGCTATCGTCTAATCCTCAGTTAGTAATCGCGACGTCAAAAGAAGACTGGCAGGCGGCCATCGCGTCCAACGAGGCGACGCCGCTGCACCTGCTGCAGCCGACCAACCTGCTCATACAGATACACAAGTGCCTCATCACGGACGACCCGAGGTTGCCGAAGATCAAAGTCAGGGGAGAACTTCAGAAGATCGCTATAAGTGCTTCGGAAGATAGGTAAGAATCTATTAGATTTTAAACATGTAATGTCATCTAGTGCTTACTGAAATTTTATTGGACCGAAATTTCAACAAGAATGTCGAATGAGGTCACACAATAACGCTGAGGACTGTAAATACGAGTAATGTGTGTACCCACGGTTACACGTCAAGTTTGTCACTCCGGTATTTTATGCTTACGTAATAAGGGTTTTTTGCAACGAAAATGAGAAGCTTAATGTGGAGCCGTGTGCACTTGTGTTACCGAATGGTTACGGACAGTGGTGGTTGAGTAAATTTTTCACCTGGCTGCTCTTTCGGGACCAACTGTTTATTGATCATTTATTTTCATTTTAGGTTATTGACGCTATGTGAAATTATAGTTAGCATGCCTCTCCCCCAGTCTGAAGAATCTGTTGCATTGAAGGTAAATATAAAAATTACATATTTAAATTAAAAACATTATGATTTTTGTTACACTTTCTTTTTATTTTCTTATCTGTTTCATTTGAAGATACTTTGCGTCAAATTTGCTTATACTATGAGTGGTAAAATGATTGAAACAAACGATATTTCTGTGTCGGAAGTTACTGAGGACTTTATTGGGGTAAAACCTGACAATTTTGTACAATAATTAGTTGTGTTTAATTGTTAACATAACTGTAAATAAGATCAGTCGAGCTTTAGCTGTTACTCCGACATACCGAGACTAAAATTACATTATTAGATACCATAAAGTGATAAAAAACGACGTTTATTTGTTGTTACTCCTCGATTATCATGCTTATAGTTTTTCATAAAGCCATCAAGATGTTAACTTTTAGTTTGTCAGTTATATTAGTAGTCATTCATTTACTTGATTCGGTTTAGAATTATAAATGATCACTTTAGGAATTTTCATTCATTCAAATCTAAATGTAACGCAATTTTCTAATATGTTCATGTTAGCCATTAGTAATTCTAAACAAAGATGTTAAATATTATCAAAACTTATCAAGTCACATTATTTTAGCCGAGCGAATCGAAAGGATCAAGTCTGTCGCTGTTGAGATATCTAGACCCTGTGGAGAAAAACAAACGCGAGAGTCTCCGGTCCAACAAAAGGGACCCGGACGAGCAGTCGGTGCAGTTGACGGAAATCGATGCCGTGTTTATTATGAAAGGTTAGTTTTACGGTTATTACCAATATCTGCATTTTCTAAATATAAAAATACTAGCTGTGCCAGTGACTTCGTCCGCATTGAATAGTTATTTTGGGCATAGACATACACTGTCGCAGATATATTTTTTTTAGATCATTTCAAGAGGAATAATTCTTTCATACATATATTTTTGGTATCTTGAACCGTTTTCGCAGTGAATAATTTTCCCCGTTTTTTTTTTACATTTCCATTATTTCTTCGCTCCTAATAGTTGCAGCGTGATGATATATAGCCTAAAGCCTTCCTCAATGTTCGTATATTCAATACAAAAATATTTTTTCAATTATGATCAGTAGTTCCTGAGATTAGCGTGTTCAAACTAACAAACTAACGAACAAACTCTTCAGCTTTATAATATTAGTATAGATTTACCAGCTCAGTTATCATTTAAAAAAGTTATTTTAAATGCTATCAGGATGTGTTTGTAGTTGAGTTAGTTAGCTCTTATGTTCCGTTTTCGAAGCCCTTCTCTGTTGTATCGCTTCCATCGTGATTTTTAATAAAATATTTTCCTACATACGTTCAAACGGCTGCATTCGAAACCACCGGCTTTCAGAGTTTCCGATTAGAATCTCTGCAATAGGCTAGATGACACCACCAATCGTGACATACTCTTTATCATCTGTCAAAACGATCTGCCTCCATAGATTTTGTATGAGAATACTATAATTTAACGTCATAATATAGTATCAGAAATCGAAGTCAATTGACTGAATATTAATTTAATTCTGTGTAAATTAAAATTGGTTCCACAGTTTTTGGAAATAAATTGGTTTTACTAGCTTCATAGAGGTTATATTTTTTAAACGCCATGGTTTAAAAATATTTACGATAGATGTCATCATGCCTATTCTGTGTCCCTCCACCATGCAAGTGCTTCAGTTAGTTAATTTGGGATAGTTATTTATCCATTCTGTTTACAGAACTAGTCCTCAGCGTCAACCGCAAGACGATCCACGTGACGAACCAGTACGATAAGTTCCTAGTGTTCTCCCTCACACAGTTGAATTTAACAGTCGTTCAAAAGACGTTCAACTTAGAGGCGGCAATCCGCTTGGGCGCAGTCAATATGCAACATCACCGAGCCGGGTGTAAGATCATAAATATGATTGAAACACCGGACGTAGATACCGAGGCAGTTAAGTCACAGGATGAGCTGGAAAAGCAATATCTGTTCGCTGTTACTTATAGTAATGTAAGTTATAACTCAAATTTACGCCACAAACGTTTAATAAGCTTATTCCAAAGAGGCTACTAGGCTTATTAAAAAAAAACTGTAGTGTTGAAAGCTTGTTTAAATATAAGACGGCCATTTCAAAGTGAATGACAGCACAAATTACATAACCTAAAGGAGACATACGTTCTAAGTTGAACAAGAGTTCAACACGGCTGACTTCTTTTGTAGCAAGCCAATATTTATTAAAGTGGATCTTCACCACACAGTACTTTCGAATTCATATTTTTATTGAAATAGTCTTACTAACAGAATATTTTTTGTAGGTGGACAAGAAATGCCCAGAATTCAGAAGTCATTACGGTTCAGTGGAACAGATGATTAATATGGACTTCACTAACCTAAGAGTGCTTCTTCATTTGGAAGGATTACAAGAAATTCTAGTCACTGTCAATGAGTATCAGGTAAAACAATCACTATAAATTAACCATTAATATTTTAAAGATACGGTGTTGATTCAGTAATGTGTTACAGACGAGATTGCAAGCCATTCAAAGTACTCTTGACAGAACAGCGAATGCAGGACCATTGGAAACCATTATGGAAGATGAGGAGTTTACTGCGGCGAAATCTAAAGGTACCACCATATTACTTGAAAAAAATATTTTTTTTGCTATTGATCTTTTTTCTCGACATGATCCGCATAATATTGATTAAAAACCTTCCTTTAAACTTTGGCTTTTCCCCAGTGAGTGTAAGCAAACCGTCCCGTCATAAGCAAGTGGAAAGCATCCAATTGAAAGTGAACGCTAAGATCGGGGTGATAGAGATCGGTTTTTCGACCGACAAGCGGCCATTGTCGGTGATCCAACTGAGAGGAGCCACTACAGGACTGATCATGAAGGCTTCGTACATGCAAATGGATTGCGCTATTGGGTCTATCAAAGTGGAGGATTTGAATCCGGAGACTATTCACAAAGAGGTAAGAAGTTTTTAAGGATTTAAAAACAAATGTTAACGTCAGCATTAACGATGCAAATTTCCTTACAATGTGAAATTAAAACACACTTAAAGTAAAATGGACTGCCACAGGCGTGACACAAACCCGCAACTCTCGCAAGCCGGGCGATTGCTCTTCCAATTGAGCTACCGTGATACTTACTCATCGGTCCGAATCTTTAAGTGCTCTTTAGGCTGCAGCTCATTTTTTAGATTCATCAATGTTGCGTTAAGATAACTACAACGTCTGAAAGAAACACCTTTTCAGCTGTTTCACAATTGATTTAGAAATTGACTTAAAGTTATTCGGTCCTGCTTGTGGAAGTCCATTTTTCTTTAAGTGTGTTTTAACAAATGTTACACTTACTACACTAGGCTTTTCAGGCCCGTGGGTATTTGGTGTTTATTATCTAATAATACTTACTTTTAGGAAGTGTTACATTTATAATTTTAGGTACATTTTTATTTTCTTTTGAAATCCGATCAAGTTGACAACAATTCTTAGTAATACTTGGTATAGGTAACTCATAATTTATAGATGTCTATGTTATCTTGAATATGGCCTTGATGTTCGTATTACTAAATGCATTTCTGCGTCTATAAAATATTAAAGAGTTATTGTTAAACCACCTTGTATACATTTCAGATAATGAAAGTAATTGGCGGTGATGTAATGAACGTACAAATAGTGATGTACAACTTGGAGCAGTACCCGTCCGTGAGTGATGTGAACATGTCGATAGATGCGCAAATCAACTGTTTGCGCATCATATTCCTCAACTGGTACGTCACTTCGATGCTGGTGAGTACTGTTCGTCGGACTATGTAAAAAATTGTATGATCCGGAATGAAACGTGTTCTCATACGACTGTATTTTTGGAAGGCCATGTGTCTTTTTGATAAACGTTTCATCTCTTCCTCTACCACAATGTTAAAAATCGATTCGTCCGTACTCTGTCAAACTCTTTCGCTCGCACGGTTTCAACAATCAGCATGAGTGACAGATATGGCTATATTCAAATAATTTCAATTGAAATCTGAAATAAATGTATCGTTACGGGCTTCTTCATAGTTCTTGATCTGATAAGTGCCTAAATAAAGTATAAAACATACACAAACAAAAAACGTATTCCTAAAAATTTCAGGTATATGTATATTCCTACTTGTTTTTTTCCCAACCCTTTCAAGTATACTGTAAGTATGCTTTTACATTTGCATGCTTTTGTATATGGCTAAATAGGGAGCACTTTGTCATTTATTACGATAAACATTTATTTGTACCCACCCTATTTAATAGCAAATAAAAATTTGATTTGATTTATATACCATTTGCAGGAATTCCTAAACAACTTTCAAACGGCGCAACAAGCGATCATCGATGCATCTGCGCAGGCGGCCGACGCGGCCCGCGCCAACGTTCAGACCGCATACGAGAACAGTACGAAGTTGTCGCTGAAAGTGCGACTTGCGGCCCCGATCATTGTGATACCTGAGAACTCGAAGAGTCTTAACGCCATGCTTGTGGATCTTGGTAGAATGAGCCTGAGGAACAAGTTCGTCGATCTGCCAGTCACTGTGAGTATCTAATGTTCTAATTGTTAAGATCTAGGGCACCGTTGTTAACGCTGCAAGCAGCAAAGTTGGACTCACTACCAGCGTCAATGTTTCCCTGCAATTACAACCTAGAAATGTTCAAAGCAAGAGTGAACAGACATCTTCTAGGCAAGGCGAGTTCGAAAAATATTAAGTTCAGACCGCTTACGAGAACTCCACGAAGTAATAGCTGAAAGTGCGATTGGCTGCACCGATCATAGTGATATCGGGGAAATCGCAAAGTCTCAACGCTATGCTACTCGATCTGGGTAGGACGACAGCACGGAAAGACAGTAACCATGTCACTTTGTAGACATACTGTAGAGAACTTAGTTTAGCTGGTCTGTTTCCGCACTTAGCCACTTGATTGGGCCATTTTGTGCGTATAAACCATCAAAACTTCACGAAAATGTCGTGTGAATTTTTATTCCTATTCAGTCATATCTTGGTAGATACGACTGAATAGGAATAAAAATTCACTGTATCTACTACTGTTAAAAACAAACGAAATAAAGAGCCCGCATGTCTTTTTGTTTTTCGACCAAAAACAAAAATTACCGTATGGGTCAATGAAGAATTTATTTATTTAAAAAAAAAATCTTTTGTTGACCGCACGTAAAGTTTTGTACATATTGCCTCACATACAGCCTGACTCAGAACTCATGCAACGATCGAAATGTTTGTACCATGATTGACGCGTGAACGGTTGGAAACATTTTACTAATTCATTTATTCAATCCACACAGGATGTCCATAATAAAGTGACAGTTGACGAATTGACCCTGGAACTGGAAGACATGAAAGTGTCCTGCGTACAACTAACCCCTGAGCACGCGGTCAAGCAGGAGAGGAAACTGCTTCGGCCGACCAGCTTCAAGCTGTTTGTCAAAAGAAGCCTGTCAGCTTGGTATGAGACGCTACCAGACTTGGACGTGTCGGGTAGAATGAAGACTATCGCTGTAAGTACCTATTGTTAGTTTAATGGCCTCGAAACATATATCCAAATGTGACTCCTGTTATTTAACTTATTAAAAAAACCTGTGCCTCTTTTATGACTGGTTCCATGAGTTGGGAATTATTCTCTATTTTAACCTGTTAGCGTTATTCGTAAACAGTTTTCACGGCCCTTGAAAAAAACAATTGTGTGTTTTTAGATAACTGTAGGCCACAGTGACTACAACAGCATAATGAAGATCCTGAATCAGAATCTCCAAGAAGGCCGAACAAAGGCAGAAGAGGCTAAGCCGAAACAGGATTTAACCAAAGTTGTGTCTAAAACCACCGTCAAAAGTCAGACGAGCAAAGTGCAGACTAAATCTACAGTTGCCGTGGTAACGTCGAAGGAGACCAAGAAACCGAGGACGACCATTAAGTTCTCCTTCACGATGGACAGCTTCGTCATCGATTTGATGAATACTATCAGCGTAAGTATTACAGTTATCTTCTATCTCTTTTTATTGCGTCGAAGGAAAACTTCAGTTCAAAAAAATATTAACACAAGCTGATTAGTGCCCGCAGAAAGTAAAATTACAACACGAAAATAAGAATACAATCTTAAACACGAGTATCATTGACGTCTGGTAGCTACAACTACTAATTTATGCCCATTTTCTTTTCATAGGATCCGAATGAGGTATGTAAACCAATATGAGCCCGTACTATTTCCTTGTCTTATATTCTATTATCGCTTTTGCTTATTCTCCTTAAAAATTAACCGCAATGGAAGCGTAAATTCAGCATCATATTTGAATTGTTACTTTACATTGTTTAAAAAACGCAAACGCTTTTTTTTATAACTTTGGAAAGTACTAAACAACCCGCCTTACACTAATGTGACAAAGCATTCAAAAAGTGAATATTAGTGTTTGATATCAGAATTTAAGCCAGCAGGTACCTCTAGTCGACGCCATTCCCTAACGCTTTCAAACGTTCACTAAACCGACACCTCATTAACAATTTCCCTGTAGTCAATCAAAAATTGTAAGAGAGTCTTAGTATTTTCATTTAGCTAGATAACGCTCACGTTCCTTTAGATGGCGCTTATCCTTAATCTAAACCAAACAACCTTTTTATACTCGCGCTACCTCCTTCATTAACATTTTTCCTGTAGTCCGAAAATGAGATGTTCGTAAAAGACGTGGAGCCGGCGCCGTAGTGCCTGGCGTTGCTCTCGGTGAAAGGGCGGATGTACTCGGACGCCTTTTATTTTATCGTAGTTTAAAATAACCCAGATATCTCTAACGTTCCTCTAGATAGCGCTAACCCTTAATAACCATTTGAAACTCCCGCTACCTACTTCATTAACATTTTCCCTGTAGTCCGAAGACGAGATGTTCGTGAAAGACGTGGAGCTGGCGCGGTTCTGCCTGGCGCTGCTTTTGGTGAAAGGGCGGATCTACTCAGACGACTGATTTTATCGGAGTTTAAACCCAGATATCGCTAACGTTCCTCTAGATAGCGCTAACCTTTAATAACCGTCTAAAACTCGCGCTACCTACTTCATTAACATTTTCCCTATAGTCCGAAGATGAGATGTTCGTGAAAGACGTGGAGCTGGCGCGGTTCTGCCTGGCGCTGCTCTCGGTGAAAGGGCGGATGTATTCGGACGACTCCATGCATACGTCGCTTCTGCTCGTTGACTGCACGCTGGATGATACGAGGCCCGGACGCGGGGCTAAGATTACTAGGTAAGTTAGTTACTTGTCTGCCTTCTGTATTGTTTCAAGAGCTGTATTCACGGGTATAAAAGTGGTTACTGACCAACGTTACGGGACATAATGTTACATTCGCTTCAAGGCTTTGCGTTTTTTTTCGAGTGGTTTCCCCGTAACATAACATTCTGACTGCACCAATGGTAGCTGTTGAACATGTTACATTTAAACTCGTATCGTTGGTCAGTACCCACCTTAAATTAAACTAAAAGATGTTATAAACTTCATTTTATGATTGATCGTTTCGACTGATCGTTTGATATGTAACAAGAATGTCAACAATTCATGTGTCTTTCGAAATACTATTGATGTCGAAAACTGTCGATCTTTCAAATATGGACCCTTTTTAGACAAAAAAATTAAGTACAGATGGATCGGTTGATATGAAGTTGTTTTATAAACCCTTTAAAAATACAAGATATTCAACATGCGCAATTGATAGGTATCTCGAGCGGCGAAGAGAGCGCGCTGAATCGAGATCCGAGTTCAACTTGGAAGAGTCGCAGCGCGCCATAATGGACACCCCCGACAAAATACGCAGCATGATAGACATCACTTACACTATGAAGAATTCTGACACATTCGGTACGTAGCCCAAGCGCCGTTTCGCCGAATCCGAGGCCTTACTACGAGAAACGAAATCCGACAAAACGATAATCGTTATTTATTATCATGAAAGCATGTCAAGGTAAAAACTGGAACATCTTATGCGCATGCAATAAGGGCGATCAAATTCTAAGCATGATGTCGCACATCTAGTTCTTTATAGTCATAAATGTTTAAAAAAGCAATCTATTAGCACTCCATAGATTCGTATGAAAGGGAAGATGTGGCATGGTCAACTCAATTGAAGATTTTTTTACATTTATGACTTTAAAGAACTAGATGTGCTATGTGCTGTCGTCTGTACGTTATCGTTTTGACGGATATCGTTTCTCGTAGTAGGCCTTCAAACTCACGTAACAATAGAATATTGATTGTGTCTGCAATCTTGGGATTTGACTGGTTATTCAAAGTTTTTCTTCGTCCTTTTAAAATCATAGACAATTTATTTTTCAGTTGACATGCGAATCTTCAGTTTCAACCTGATCCTTGCTATGGACTTTTTGAACAAAATCGCGGAGTTTCTTACCGTGGGATTGGTGGCAGAAGGCAACGCACAGATAACCAAGCCCAAGGAAGAAGTTAAATCAAAACCTTCTGTTGAGACGCAGAGTGTGTCCGTAAGTTACTATTAACGACTTACTGACTTGACTTTAAACTTTGTACAGTCAGCGTCAAAAATATAGTGCCACTTTAGTATCGTGTGAAAATAATATGTAAGCAATCTCCTTGACAAACTGTTGAAATCTGACAAATTCGTAATACATAACAATTCCGTTTTGACATAGTACTAAAGTATAACTACAGGGTCTAAAAAGCATACGCATTTTGTACATTAAGCCAAAACGTATGCGAAAGGAAAAATTACTGGGTAATGATTTTTGTGTTTTGACTTCATCTTTGACCCTTAATATCTCGGCAGTGATTTCCCAGGTATAGGATAGGAACAGGAACAAGAGAAGATATAGGAGGAAAAGGAATAAAATAATCATCTTGAGATGATGAGGAGAACCTTCATAGTTTTTGTTAAGCTTTTTTTTACATCCATTATATTATAGACGCTGGCTGTACGAAGGGAAATCAAGCATTATTTTGCAATATCGTTTTCATGTTTCCAAAGCTAAGCAAAGTTGTCGTTAAAAGAGAACACAATTAATACGTAACTGAATAATATGTCACAGTTTTTTAGCTTGATGTGGGGTCATTTGTTTGTGAAACCCATTCATCACGTGACTTATTGATACGCAACATTTTTTATCTATGACAGAAAAAGAAGCTATCGGTGGTGTCCGCGCCTTCAATAGCTGAACCACCTAAGCAGGCGATGATGACGGTCAACATCAAGATCGAGCAACCTGACATTATTCTTGTAGAGTCTCTTGAAGAGAAGAAGTGTGATGCACTTGTATTGAATGTAAGTGGATTATAGTGGTGAAATACTTTCAAAAATTGGTTCGAAAGAACATCATTGAATATTAATTTACGAGTAACTGATTAATTATGATCAAGACAAACATGGAACGCTTGACTTGTAGCCCTGTGAACGAAAACTGCGGACTGTTGGGGCAGGAGCTAAACTGCACTTCTTGCGAAGCATTCCGTGAGAGCTTATGGGATGGTGAAAGTAAAAAAAAAACACTTCGGAAGCGTTTTGAAATAGGACCTCCAGACGTAGGCTGTTTGTAACTAGAGACTTCGACTATTACGTACAATTAATCCTAATACCTCCACTCAAACAGATGGAAGCCCGCTTCAAACTTCGCACAACAGAAGAGAGAATGGTAGCGGACGGCGGTATCTCAGGCCTACAAATGGTCGTCAGAACGCTAGGCGCGCTGGAAGGGACTCCGAGATATCTGCTCGCACCAACGCATTTGTCGCTCGCGCTGTCAAAGCCGCCTGGATGCGGCATGCACGTTGACATATCGGTGACGGATATCAAGATCACCGTCTCTCCTGGTAAGTGGATTAGACACAACGCTGACTTATAGACTGTTGTCCGAACGCTAGGCGCACTGGATGGCAGTGACTCTCAGATATCTGCTCGCACCAACGCATTTGTCGCTCGCGCTGTCTAAGCCGCCTAGATGTGGCATGCACGTTGACATATCAGTGACGGATATCAAGATCACCGTGTCACCTGGTAAGTGGATTAGAAGCAACGCTGGATGACATATGGTCGTCCAAACGCTAGGCGCACTGGATGGTAGGGACTCCCAGATATCTGCTCGCACCAACGCATTTGTCGCTCGCGCTGTCAAAGCCGCCTGGATGTGGCATGCACGTTGACATATCAGTGACGGATATCAAGATCACCGTGTCACCTGGTAAGTGGATGAGAGGCAACGCTTGCTTACAGATGGTCGTCCGAACGCTAGGCGCACTGGATGGAAGGGACTTCCAGATATCTGCTCGCACCAACGCATTTGTCGCTCGCACTGTCAAAGCCGCCTGCATGGGGCATACACGTTGACATATCAGTGACGATTATCAAGATCTCTGTATCACCTGATAAGTGGATTTTTTGGCGCAACGTATTTAGAGTCCTTTAGCTTCCTAAAGGGAAGCGCTTCCTACCGGACCAGGTGTTATTGGGGTGACATAAACAATAACATAAACAATGACAGGTTCAATAAACCAAAGTTCATTTGCGGTAGTAGGCTAACAGCTCCATCTAGTTTATGGAGCTATATCAGTAATCGCTGTCGAGCAAGCCATTGTTATGCATGCGCTTGTGATGGTGAACGGTCGAGTCGAGTTCGCTACAATTCGATCTGAAAATTCGTGCGGTTAAGCGATGATCGATCGGAAATCTTTTCCATTAATGAAATCGCGTCGTATACTTCGGTACACTTCCTCTAAGTTAACAATCGTATCCATGCCTACATTTAAGTTTTGTTGCCTTTTGTATGCGATATGATAGGATCATCTCACGAGATGAAATTTAAACTTGTGCTTTTTCCACAGAAATAATATCACTTCTCAATCGCGTGCTAAAAACTGTAACCAGCACTGAAGAAGACAAAACTGAGATGGAAAACAAAGTCATATACTACAAGGAGCTATGGAGCATGCGTCCTTTCGTTGCCAGCTCTCATTGGTTCCTGAAAACAGGTTAGTTATTTGTTTCTCTTATTTATATTCTTTAAATTGATGTCGTTAGTGCAAGCATTATTAGTGTTACAGTGAAGTTCCCTTTCCGTGAAATAACTAAAGTGTAAATTTAGATGAATTCAAACCAGTTTAAAAATATAACTTTTTTAATTAACTATATGTATAAGGCAATGGAAGTGTACCCCTGTCGTTGACTTAGATCAAAGACTTCCGAGTAGTTGTATGATTTTTCGTGATAAGCATTTACGTTGCAAACTTAAGATAATATTTTTTGCAGTATAAATAAATTAAATCCATTTCTGTTTGTAGTTTTTTTTACGACACAAAATATTATCTTTAGATTGACGGGCTTCGATAGGCACGTACAGCCTACTGTTTTGAGTTAACCTTAGTTAGCATTTAAAGCTTTGGAGTAGTATTTTACGTCAAATATTACTATTAATTACGTGTATATGTGAGAGATACATTTAATCAACGTTACCATACAGAAGAAGCCGAAGAAGCGATTAACGTGGAGAATCTCACCCTGGACCGGCCGGAGGAATCTCCGCCCACAGACGAGATATGTCTCCTGTCTAGTCCTTCAATAGTCGTTTCACTGGAGATGGACATCGGTAATGAGACCATACCAGTTTTGGTGATGCAGGCTTCGCTCGTAGGACAGCTGAAGGACTGGAGTTCCGAGGTAAGTGTGGTTATTTTGTGTAAATACCCTTTTTGAGAATAAATTAGGTTTATAGCGCCCCATTTTTTCACGAAATCAAACACCACTATAATTTCAACGTTTTTTTCTAAGTGTCATACCTCCTCGCGTTAGGCCTGCAGCGTCCATAAGGAGGCGTTATAGCCCCCTTTGGGAAAGGCTGCTGTAGCCGATAAGAGTATGAGCATAAGAATAGATAATAACTACGTAGAAGCGAAACTCCCGCACCAAACGCACTCAAGGTCATTTCATAGCCAACTGTTAAACAAGTCAGTCAGGGATGGTAGAGCCACTTGAACGCCTGCAGTTGTTAGCGTTGCTTAACATCATATTTTTTTACATGAACATAATTTTACAAGTCTTTAATTTATGTCTAAGTTTTTACGAATACTAGCCGCAGGCGATATTTTCTGGATTTTTAAGAGTTTATAATTTTACGATGGTGAAATATTGTGGTGAAGGAGTTCTTTGCCAAGGTATGAGTGCCCATTTACTTTAGTAGATTTCCTTTTTTTATTTACATACTGAGCTAGCGTCCTCATTTTTAAAACCGGATAAGCTAACGCTAGCTAGCAGCTTACAGCCCTATTACAAAGACCGAGATTCTGCGGGGGGAAACGGGCTAAGGGGGGAAGTAGGTATTTATAACGCGGCATTTGGGCTCGACAAAGGAGTTTCACTTCTACGTAGTTATTACCTCAAAGTTTGGTACATAAGTAAATTTTTCCTTTGATATAGCTATACATGGAATCGACGTGGGCTATGCAAGTATCGTATTACAACATCGGTCGTGCGGTATGGGAACCTTTAATCGAACCTGTTGAGGTGCTGAAAGACTACCAGTACAAGCACGTCCCCTGGGAGCTGAAGATGGAGGTAAGCTCAAGTACTGCACGTCTGTGAAATCATGAACCGTGTAACGTGTTCAAGCAATTCCTTGAAGAGCTTGCTGGATACGTCACATAGCATATACACAGCAATAGAAGATGGTTTATTTCTAAGTCATTGCGTCTTAAATTTCATCCAATGTATCAGGAAAACCATCCTTAATCATATTTCGAAAACGTGTCGTCTAAGTAGCCTGTATTTTTATTTTTTTACGTTAATGACAATCACATCTTTGGTTAAAATGTTCACTGCACTCATTGCCATATTTTTGCATGACCTTGAAGTTGACTGATAGAAACGCTTTTAAAATTAAGTCCACCCTTTGTACGTGTCTTTTGCTATAAAGATTTTAACAAATAATAGACAGATATTTATTAAGTCAATTAAATACTGATAAAGTGAAAGGCTAAATGAGCCTATACAAAAATCCTAGAAATAAACACGTTCACGTTGCTCATAATCACGGATAATGCTCAAAATTAACAGGTAGTGATGCGAGCACAAGAGCCTGTATCGTCCATAGACATCCAAGACGAGGCGGCGAACATTCGTGCCGTAGCGATGCGGCAGGCCAACAAGACGATCACCATATCGAGCTCCGAACCGCTCGAGATCACCATCACTAGAAGCGGAATGGAGGTACGTCATTCCGAAGTCTTTTCCTATGAATCCAGTACAAAATTCGTACTGTCATGTTGTTTCTTTTCGACGGGAAATCCAATATTTATGCGGTCAAAGTTGTCTTGTGCCTTTTTTTTAATGATAGGGTTGTACTTATTGCTGTCCGTAATTTGCAGGTATTGACACAACTCGGTAACTCTTTCTCGGCTGCCATAGCGGAGCCAGACTCAGCTCTTGTGTCTAAATCAAAATTAGACGTGAGTATAATATCTATTAAGTCATTACACCTTATGAACGTACTTGTATTGTATTATATACTAAAAATGATTTTTTTTTTCAGACTACCCACTCGAAATATTTCGGAGCTCCGTACGTCCTACATAACTGCACCGGTTTGACAGCTAAATTGATGTTACAAGACAACCATGACTTTTCGGTCTTCCTCACTGATGAATACGCCGCTTCAGATTACAGGTACAAATTTCTTCGTATTATGATAATGCTACGTATATTATTATTTTTTGCATTAACAATGCAATTTTCTTTACAATGTGAAATTAAAACACACTTCGAACCCGCACCTCTCGCAAGCCGGACGATTGCTCTCCCAATGGAGCTACCGTGGCACTTACTCATCGGTCCGAATTACTTAAAGTGCTCCTTAGGATGCAGCCAGCCATGATTCATAACTGTTGTGGTTTCTTACTTTCTTTAATTTTGTATTTATTTTGACAGGGAAGTAGTATTAGAACCAAGCTCGAGCGTTCCTCTGCAGTTGAAACATGGCGGGCTCAATTTGATGAAACTGAATGAACCGCCACCACCGCTTAAATTGAATGTTAAGGTAACTACTATTTTATTCCACAACCCAACTTGAAATACGTATTCAGAAAAAAATGTTATGAATACTTGTTTACATTACATGACACTGACATTACATTGAGGTTTTTGTGGCGCAATGGTTGCAGCGCTTTGGTAGTGATACCAAAAGTTAAGGAACCTACGGCGCGGTCATGTTTGGGATGGGTGACCATTCTGACCATTTAAGTGACGTCTATTTACAAGCATCTCTGTGCTTCGGAAGGCACGTTAAGCTGTTGGTCCCGGTTAATATCGATAGATATTAGTCGTTAAGCCTGGTAGGAGGCCTTCGGGCGGCTTAATAACATCTAACAGTAAGGTTGGTCACTTACCTCCGCACTGAGCCCGCGTGGTGGAGTATGGTTCGCACCACATCAAAGTTGAGGCGAGGCCTGTGCCCAGCAGTGGGACGTATATAGGCTGATGATGATGACTTTTTTACATTGGAGGTTTCTAAGAAATAGCTAAAGAACCTCGTTGGTTTAGTAGTTTGAACATTTGCTTTCATACATGAAAATGAACTTTTTGTAGAGATGAGCTAATGGGAAGTAAGATAGGAATTCGTATTCGAATTCCTTAGAAAGTTTGGAAAACTTCACTTCAATACTTTGACGTTTTGCAGATAATAGAAATGGACGAAGAAGTCCAGATTCCAGTAGAGCGGGCAGATAAGCGCTACTTCACGCTCGGACGTAAAGCAGGTACCGGAACCATGGAGAAGAACGTTCCCCACGTGGCGGCCATAGAGCCGAGAGGACTGATATCAGAAGTTGTGATGCAAGAGGCGGCTTTGCATATCTACTTGCGGAGTATTGTGCAGGTACGATGTTTTACCCTTGATACATTAATCTATTTGTTGACATCGCCTGACCTTATGTTGTTTGGTGAAGTATTGGTCGCATTACGTCGCATATCTAGGATAACGCCTAAGTTTCTACTGACATAAAGTCACTAGTATCTTCTGGCATAAATTGTTGTAGGACGGCCGACGTCTCCAGCGTCACCTTGCGCGCGACTTTTGCTCCATAATGAATAAAGAGGTGGCTTTGTGAAGAGATGACCTTATGCAGTGTCTGTATTGTCAGGAAGTAATAGAAGGCTCCTTTAAATTAAGAAGTTTCCATTAGCATTGTTCTTTTCATTTATCCTCAGGTCACAAACTCCCTAGCAGTGAACGTTTCCGTATACTACATGACGCTGAGCGGCAACGAGGTGCGGTTGCTGGGCGACGTGAAGCCGGGCGGCGTGCTGCGGTTGCCGCTGCAGGCAGTCCACACGCCCACCGCTGAGATATTCTTCTCCGTTGAGGGTGAGTAGTCTTCATCCAACTGTCCTACTATGTACGTATGGATGTTTGTTACTCTTTCACGCCAAAACTGCGGCTGAAATTCGGAAAATAAATTATAACCTAGAATAACTCATAGTGTACTTTTTATCCCGAAAAACTTAACGGTCCCTGTGGGATACGAAAAAAACGGGTTCTTTGCGAGTGAAACCACAGGGCACAGATAGTAATTAATAACAAGAGATTAGCTATACTAGACTACTATATCGTTCGCGATGCGCGGCGGCAGCAGTTGTAGAAGAAAACGAGGTAATAGTCTAGTTGTCAGTTGGAATGGTCGCTATTGGGCTAAAGACTGCTGCTACCTTGCTTCCCGCACGTCTGTTTAAGATATGGGTGTTCCTCTTGGTTTTAATTCCACGTTTGTATTTAGTTACTATCCCTTTTTTAGGTTTCACGGTTTCAGTATCTCCGTTTGTTTGGCGCGAATTACAACAAGAGGTCAAGATTTCAAAACTTTTGCAATGTGACTCCAAAGACAAGCTTAGCGGGGAGAAGTTTTATTTGAAGGTAATTAACTTAAATAGCGTTTTATTTATCATTTGTCTGAGGTTTTATTTCAACACAAGTTTTTTAATTCGTGTAAAATATTAAAATGATGTCTATTTCTGTATCAGTTTGCAATATTCAAACTCCCAAATATCTCAGCTAACCAAATACCTACATCTATAAAACATCTAACATCGAATCCATATCGCCAGGCCATAGGCACGATGGAGCAGGTATTCTACGAGCATTCCAACCGGCATACGTTCGCGTCGTCCTGTTACGACATCGTGCTGAAACCAGCTGTGAAGCTGCAGAACTGCTTGCCCGTGCCCATCACTGTGTCGCAGTTGGGACTCAAACGCACGCAGGTGTTCAAGCCGGGAGAGATGTTCCATTTGGCGCATTTGGCGCCTAATAGAGCTTCAGTCGTGCTTATGGTGAGTAAAAAGTCTAGGTGAAGTGTTCTGCAGTCCTAGGTAAAGCGCAAAATGAGTTTCTCACAACACGGTCTGGCTTGTTTGAATATTAAAATCAGCAGCCAATATTAAAATCTGTCTAGATAAAATAGAATAAAACTTTTGGCACCGTTATTTGGTGAGTTTTAAATTTAACAATCGCCGATTGCCGGACTTACGTCCTGCTAAGCTCTCGCCAACCTATAAACGGTGAAAAATATCCATAGTTATCGTAAATATATGGTATGCTAAAAATAAAGTTTTCTAAGTGAGCATGTACATGTTTGCTTACTGAACGATCTCCTTACAGATACAAAGCTACCTCGACAAATGTTGGGTATGCACAAAGAACCTGCCAGACTTAGAAACGGAACTGTCCGTCTGGACTTTCGAGTCCCACGATAGTCCTTCAGTGATGACCTTAGACTTGGGAATGCATAGTGTGGACATGGAAGGCACGCAAGTCCTGTCCCTTTACTGTCCTTTCTGGATGTTGAATAAGACTGGATTCACTCTCTGTTACAGGGTAAGTCTAAATATATAAAACTCAAAGGTCTGACTGACACAGTGATCTATCAACGCACAGCCCAAACCACTGGATAGATGGGGCTGAAATTTAGCATGCAGGTAGCTACTATAATGTAGGCATCCACTAAAAAGAGATTTCCCGAAATTTCCACGGGAACGGTAAACATACGAAGACCAAGTCGCGGGCGACCGCTATTCTGATATATTTTGTAATATGCTGCATTTTTGAAATGCAGGAAGAAATGTTTTTTGAGAGAGAGATACGTTATTTGTTTAGTGGGTGCTTTTGTGAATGTCCGAAAATGAAAGCACCTTTATTGATAAACAAACGTGTTAGAAAATAGTTAGCTATTCCTGAAGTAGCGATAAAAAAATAAACGTATCAAATTGGCCATAACGCATTCCGTGATTACAGAAATCAAAGAAACCAGAAAAAGACTCCGGAACCCCCAATAAGGTACCTTTGAGATGATCTAGCAACATCGCGTTGATTTAAATAGTTTTTTTTAATCATTTTTTTCGCTGCCGTAAAATCGCCTATTCGACTTTCCGAAAATAACACTTCAACTGTCGGTGTTGGCAGTATGCATTGTTTTTATACAAATGTTTGAATGACATTCAAATCTTAAAATGTTTGTATATCAACAATACTTAGATAACTGCGCTGATTTCATTGCAGATAATTTGAATGCTTACAAAAATTTAACATGCTTCATCTCAAAGTTATAGTTTTAGGATTTTTTGGTTTCAACTAAATTGTATGATATTTGTGTATTGTTATTTACTAGCATGCTCAGTGGGGTCATGAAAATCCGACACAAATGTGAATCTTTATCGTGTCTCAAAAGCTGATTTACGAGCCATTGGAAATTTATTTTAAATTAAGAGCCATAACGTTCACTGTCGATTGCAGATAAAACATTCACGTTGCAGTAAATTCCTTAGACGCCACACGTCATGTTTGCCGGTGAGTGCACCAATTAGGGCACTGTGGTGGTTGCACACAGGGAATATGTTGCATACTATATTTATTGAACACTGCTACTATTTATTATTTTATGAATCACCCGCCTCTTCTAAGGACATTGCCCATATGAACCAATGATGTGCATGTATCTTTCAATTCCCTAATATTTTTACACATCTTATATTCAATTCTTTTAGCAATTAGAAAAATGTTCTAAGGGTGTGTACATACGAATAAATGTTTTCAGTTTTACTTGCGGAGGTCCACCGTCTATGAAATTGTAGATACTTGCACCTTCATTTTTGGCGGAGTGAAAGGAATTCGATGCCTTTTCTGGATATGTTTAGCAAATAAAAATCTCACGTGGAATTAGTTTGTACTGAAACTGGATTAAACTGGAAATTGGAGTAATTAATATGGTGACTTTTGCTGTAAATAACTTTATTGATGTTATTGTTAAGGTATACATTTAACAGGGACGTAGGTATCGGTTATTTAAAAACCTGTGGATTATGATGACCCTACTGCATATCAGTATGATTTATTTTTATTATTTACATATTGCTGTATCGAGTATGTAGTGTATTTCATTATGATCACAAATATTGCATGCATGATTTTTAGTGCATGCCATAACCAGATCTACCATTCATTTTTTTTATCGGATTTAGGTGTAAGTAAACTTCATAAATGAATTTACATTGAAATAATTTAAATGTGTATTTGCGTTTTATTTCATATTAAAACTAATTTTAAGTATTTTGCACAACTCGAGCCTATGTACCATTGTTAACCCTCTGCCTGCTTTGTGGTGAGGCATAAATCCTCATTTTATGAAAGAGAAATGGGTGCGCGTCATCTTTGGCTTATTTAATGAGAAGTTAATAAGAGATTCTAAGTGAAAAATAAAGCAAGCAATATCACCCAGAAAACATTCAGACGTGCAGTCATCGCTCACCCCACAAATAACCCCTACTTCCTTCTCACAGACATCCCTTTTTCAGAACATGGACGAAACTGGCAACGTTATATTCCATCCGAAAGAGTACAAAGAGCCGATTCTGTTCTCGTTCCGAGCGAAGAACTTCTTCGGAAAAAAGAAGGCGGCCATTCGTATCGAATTCGGGGAGTGGTCGGAGAAATTTCCGCTGGATGTGCCTGGAAGCTCTGGTTTGGTGTTGTGTAAACACGAGGGTAGGACGTATCAGGTAATTTACAAGCATTTGTTAAGTAGTGTTTAAATAAAGACTAATCCTAGCTTAATTTCAAATTCGGAAGTAAGTAATTTTCCTTTTGGCGTATCATTCTGTGCATTGATAATCTTTGCATTATTAGATTACTTAATATGTGTGTAATTACAAAATTCCTATAACATATCGTCCTTTGATTTTCGATTTATATTTTGAAAACCAAGTTTTCGACAAAAAACTGTAATCTAGCTCTTAAGTCAAATGGGGTTTGAAAGCTTCTGAACCAAAGGCTTAGATGATTTTTTTTTGCACAGGTGGCAGTGACAAACCAGCTGACGTTCAACAGTTTGACGAAGATGGTGATATTCACGCCATTCTTCCTCATCATCAATGAAGCGCCATTCGCTATTCAATATCAAGAGTTGCACAGATCTGGCGATCCGTGGAGAGAGGTATGTCCGATTCGCGCAGTAAGTTTCTGTACTGCATTTATGCTTGGTGTATGTATTGAGTCCTATAACTATTAAGCTAATAAGCATGTTATGTAAAACAATTTTAGACTGATTTTTGTAGCATTTTATTTAATGATAATTCTTTTTCAATTGGAAAAGAAGATGGGTGAATTACCTTGGCCATGTTGAAATAAAATATAGTTCACTGAACCGAAGTGTTGAGAACCTCACCAGCAATATGCACCGGGCGAAAATTTTACTGGATGAAAAGATTTCTTAATAATTTATAAGTATATTTAGGTCGACGAGAACTCCAGCGCACCTCTATGGCCGATAGTAGACAAGGAAGACAAGCTATTGTTGCTACGCGTATCGGGCTCCAGGGAAATCGCCGCACCGTTCCTGTACACCGAACAGCATACAACCTGTTTGAAGTTGGACAATGATGTGAGTACAATTTACATGATTGTTGATGATGGTCATCATTTTAAACTTTAAATTACATTGGTGTTTTTTATTTTATTTATATTTCATACATACATCTATCTTTACATAATAAATTCCAATGCGATAGGTGCAGGCTAGAATAAATGAATGAATTAAAAAGAAAACATTAATTGTAAATGAATTAAATTCAAAATAATACAATACATTCTAAAAATAGATATATTAATGAACAGGACAAACTACAAACGATAACATATTATGTTTAATATCACTTTTGCGAAATAAGTCCTTAAACAATGAAACAGGTCTATTGTAGCGGCAGCCAGGTTTAATATTTTGATAGCACGCGTAATGGGAGAGGTCGCTAACAACTGGGTTCAAATTTTTTATAACATTTATTATACGCAACTATAGATAAGTGTTTTGAATCAGAAAATAGTCATCTTCTTGGTTCCTTTATCCAACAAATGAATTGATCGAAAGCTTAACGAAACATTATATATGTATACTTGAATGTGTTGTCGAATGTGTATCGCGAGTGTGTTTCTAAGGCTCATCGCTCAAATGTTTAAGAGAAAAGGCGCGTCGCATAAGCGGCACACGGGCATTGACCTCACAATAAATAATAAAGGGTCGCGGCACAGGTGGTGAGAGGTTCAACACCCCGAGCTATCTCCTGATGAGATGAACAGGCGCGGCCTTTTTAAGTTAGGCTATAATACCGCCCGCTGGGTCGCTTTCTTCAAATAATTCTCATCTACCATCCCCAGTACGGCGGTCTGCACGTAGAAGTGCAGCTCAGCGAGGGCGGCACGTACATCACGGTGCGCCAGTACCGCGACGGGCACGCGCCGGCATTGCTCGTCAACTTCTCGCAGTTCCCCGTCGTCGTCTACGAGAAGGAGAACGTCAATGTCAAGTGAGTGACGAGTTACTTACACTAGAACATCGTTTCATAGCAACGCAGATTAGTGCGCACGCGACCCTTTTCGGATAGAGCACTGTGGGGTGAGCACGAACAACTATCGAAACGTATTCGTAGCGTTTACCAATCGTTAACTTGTCAATTTGTATGGGGGAACTGTCTGTTTCTGACGTTTAGACGACACGAATACGATACAAAAATGTTCGTGCTCTCCCCATTAAGCACTAAGCGTATAGAACGCACGTTTTATAGGAGTGCGGGCGTGACTCGGACGCGTATCTCGCACGCGGTCAAACCGTACGAGTCTCCCGGAGCTGTGAAACCATTCATAGTTTTTGTTTTAAATCAGTTGACTTTAAACCTAGGTGGCAAAGGTTCTCTGAAAGTTGATACTTCAAGTTAACGCAGTTGGCTGCTCCCCTTAGGCGGGTTCTCTCTCTGAGGCCTGGAGTCCCACATAACCCCCAGCTGCCCCCGCGACTGGTGGGTATGTGTAACAGCATTTCCCTGACGTTAAAAAAAAAAGTTGGCTGCTCCCAACTTCGGTCTTTATTGACCATTCCGTAGTAGAAGAGAATCACAGGGGCTCCAGAGTATTTTAAGTCGAGTTTAATTTAAGTGGATGAGAGACGTTAATTAAATACTGCTTCTTTTTTTTGTAGAAAACTGGCGCCGATGCACAAAATGCTATTCACGTGGGACAACCCAGCTGGTCCGCGCACTCTTATCTTTGAAGGCTACAAGAAGAAAGAAATAGAGAACGATCTGAGGAAGGATGGCATTGGAGACTTTATGTAAGTGCTGTTGTCAATATTGAAGTATTCATAATCATAGTAATTTAACGTTCAGTCAGTTATAGTCGTTTTTTTTAAATTGTATTCTGGTGTATTGACTTCTTTTATAGAATAACATGAATGTTTACCATTTTAGGATAAACGAAACAGTCAAAATATCATGGGTGTCTTTCCTGGATGGCTTGCAAAGAGTCATCTTGTTCACCGACGACCCAAACTTGGCTAGTGGCGCTCACACGATAGGCGAAGCCGAGTTTGTCGACACCGAAATCGTCTTATCTATGCAAGGAATGGGATTGTCTCTGGTCAACGATCCACAGTTGTTGGAGATCGTTTACATCAGTATATCGAAGTACGTAGCATTTTGATTTGATTGAAACTATATTCTTAATCTACTTGAGTCTTATTTTATAAAATTTGTATCAACAGCTCCGGCATTATATGGGAACAGTGTAAAATAGGCGCTCGTCGGTACAAAAAGATAGATGCCCAGAAGTTAGCTCTTTACGAGGAGCATTACCAACAGTACCTGATAGAGAAGATGGCCAGCGACGAACCTATATCGCCGTGCAGAATGATCGATGAAAAGACAGAGGTAAGGCTGGTGTGATTATATGATTTAAAAGTTCTTAATTTTTTAATAAGCTTAGATATAAAACTGTTTAAATAACACCTTTCGAATATGGCCACACGTAGAAAGTACCGTGTCATGTCATAAACAGTACAGACAAACAGTAAGCCTACTACGAAAAACTACTAGTACGGACATACTAGTTCTTTCGGTGCATTGCATGTGTAGCAATACATCAAGTTAAATTCTGTGGCGTTTTTTGCGCATGTAAAGGACAATGTTGATGTGCTGTAATGTGTTAAACGAAAGAACCATTTATCATTTCGATGGATATTGTTTTTCGTAATAAGGTGCTCAGTACGTTAAAATCAACTTTTTGGCGTCCTATGTATTGGCGTGTGTTTCAGTTTGGTTAGGGGCGATTTTTCAAAACAGGTTTTACAACTGAACTCATTAATTCTACAATGTCTTAGGTGGATTTCGAAGAGATGCGAGTACTGAAGCCTTCACCGCGGCTCCTGCGTCGTACCCTACAAGCGGGTCTGTGGGCATCGTACGGTATCACGCCGCACTCCATCCGTCTTCACGCGCGATTGCACAGGCTACAAATAGACCAGCAGTTGCCGTTGCCGACGTTCCCTGTTGTATTGGCGCCCATACCTCCGCCGAGGTCTATAGCTAATGACGGACCCAGTGGTAAGTACTGATTAGCTGAACATTGCGACTCTTCTAATCTTCTGAAATGTATACAACTTAAAGGTGACTGACTGACTGACATAGTGATCTATCAACGCACAGCCCAAATCACTGGACGCATCGGGATGAAATTTGGCATGCAGACATGTTTTGACGTAGGGATGCCTGGATTTTTATGTTAAGAAAGGATTTTGATAAATCATACCCCCAAGGGGTTAAAATGGGAGTTGCAACTTTGCATGAAAATCGGTGGCAAAAACTAAAGTCCACGCGGACGAAGTCGCTAGTAATAATTGACTTAGGCTTTGCCACATTGTCTTGTCAATGTTAGGCCCCGAAAATGTCGGACTGATGTACAAGCTGTTTTTTCTTTAGTCTAGGTTTAATGTTATTAAGTAATCAGCAATAGCATAACATCTTAATGGGTTTGAAATTTTGAAACCAATGCATTGTGCAACTGTTAATATCTTAAGTCAAAACTTATACAGGTAACCACTTTAAAGCATAGATGTAACAGAATATTATTACTACCCTAGCAGCATGAATTGACTTAACACTGGATTGATAAACAAGTGAAGAGAGCTAACATCGTTGAAGTTGCCTTTAATTTTAGATGCATGAATTTTGATATTTGCTCTTTTCTTTTAAAGCCGATGGGATGCCGGTCCTTATTGGAGGTGAATGAGCTTTTCTTTAAAACGCAATGTTACCAGTTAATCATTGTCTACTAACATTTTAATATTTTTAATAATCGCTTTTTTATTTTAATAATGGCAAAGTAAACAAACACAGCTTGCTTTCGCCTGTATTCACAACATATTTGTGATTTAAAGAATCACTTCAATTATTATTCCCCTGATGTCATTCTGTTTATTTAAATCAGGCTAAACATATTATGCTTTTGTAACTAGACAATTCAAAATATTAATCTCATCTACATCAACACATACTTTAGTAAGAAGATATAATTACAAACTAAACAAAAACTGTACTACGTCTACGTCTCATGATAACAATATTTTTATAAGTTACAAGTTAGTCTATCTGTGGTCTTTGAACATCGTTGATAGTTTTATTTTAATTTTCTTACACCCCTTATAAATAGAGTTCGCAATGTTTTACAGAATTGCCTTTGAACGATATTCGAGTAATTATATGGTTGCGGTCTGAAAGTGTTTTCCAGTTTTTAAATTGCATTATATATCACACTTCTATCACTTAAGATAAAAATGCTTTAAAAAGTCTCTTGTTACCTTTCAAAATATTTTAATTGAAGATGAATTTATTAGTGATAGAATCTAATTCAAAAACCGGTAAACAATTTCAGACTCGAATAAATGTCGCTAATGTACCAAGTTATATAATAAAATTCATGTGGAGACCAAGCCTAACAAAATGGCACAAGTCTTTATCGGAAATCGCTAAGTAAGTTGATAAATTGCTAATTTAACGTTACTGGTTAATTTATTTTTATTCTAAATAGAAATTAATAACAACCTGTCACTGGAGCTTGACCTTTTTTTACTTTTTGGAAGATATAGCTTCTTCTATGTTTAGGTTGGTCTCATATTGCGGTATTCTGCTTCAAGTGTAAGTTTACATAAGCTATCGTCTCGCCATCGCAACTCTATCACTTAATTCTTACAAACCAATTTTTATCAGTTGAAAATTTCCACACAGATAATATCTTTGCAGTAGAAAAAATCAACTGTCTGAGGCGGGGATCGAACCCGAATGATTCGGTGGCCGATTGGTATAAAAACACGGGTTAGATGCCCATGGATGCGGGTACGATCTCCGCCTCAGATTGTTGATTTTTTCTTAACATTGTTTTTAGATTGCAATGTCAATGCTTATCACGAAAAATAATAAAACCCCCACAGGTATGAAACCGTTTATCGAGGTGTCGATAGTGGAGCGCATGATGGAGCACAGCAAGGTGCGGCAGTACAAGTACTACAAGGTGCTGATACAGGAGTTCCACGTGAAGGTGGACATGGGGCTCGTGAACGCGCTCATGGGCATGTTCCCGCAGCGGCTGCTCACTGAACAGGAAGCGGTCAGTGCATTTTAACTAACAGTTTGTGTGTGATGTGTTTGTGTTTCTGTGTGTTGCCTGTGGCATCGTAGCTCTCAAATAGATGGACCGATTTCAAAGCGGTTTTTGTATTCGAAAGATAATTTAATCACGGCGGTTCTTAGCAATGGCTGGTTAAAATCTTTATGTTGAAGCTTACCAGCTGTTTTCTAACAAATAAATAGTTAGTTGTACAACTAATAAATTGTTGGATTAAATTTGGTGATTAACATAAGCCACCGATTTACAAATTGACCGGCTAAAGGATGAACAAAATAAATCCACCCGCTTAGGCGTTGTCCTACGTAAGCAACGCAATGCGACACGTGCGACGCGACACGACCGATACTTCAAACGCCTTGTCAAATGTCAATCGCGTCTCGTCCCTTTGTCACACTTGTCGCATTCCGTCGCTTTCGTAGGACAACGGGCCAGATCCACACAGATACACGCGACAATCATATTACATTTCTCTTTTAATTCTGTAGCAAACTCCGAAAGACTCAACTACCGGCCTGCAGAAACATAAAAAATGTTGTCTTGATTTGCGCCGCTAAACAATTATTTTCTTTTGTGTTGACTTTTCTGATTCACTAGCGGTGTTGAGCGGTAAAGTTAGATCTGAGCGTTTACCATAAGCGTTGTCATATATTTGTTCGTTTAGCATTTAATGAGAGAGATTATCAACTTATAAAAACGACCCGTTCAAAATATTTGCATTTTTGCAGCTGGACGCCTTCCAATTGGATTTGGAGAAGGCTGGTCAGCCTTTAGAAGCATTGGCAGCTTTAGGAGTTGCTTCGGACCAGAAGAACTTCTACGACAACCTGCATTTATCGCCACTGAAGGTAAGTAAGCCGTAATTTTTAACAAATACTAACCTTTATATTTTGAACTAGCGAATATAAACGTGATGTTCCTTGTTTTAGGTGCACGTTTCATTCTCGCTCGGTGGAGCGACCCAACTGCCGACTTTTATCGGCACGGTGCTACAAAGTATAGGCGTTACCTTGACCGATATGAACGATGTAGTTTTCAAGTAAGTTATGTAGTAATACTAAACTAGCGACCCGTCCCGGCTTCGTACGGGTGGAAAAAATTTCTCGTGTTAAATCGGTCCAGTAGTTTCGGAGCCTATTCAATTCAAACAAAAATCATCTTTTTAATATTAGTGTAAACAATGTTAAACAGTGCCTGTTATTTGACCAAAACTATGTCAATATCTCCTTAGAAAATTTTCACAATTTAGTACTTGTGAAGCTGGACGAACTACATTATTTTTCTTATCCATAGATTGTCATATTACGAGCGAAACTACGAGTTCCTCTCTCAGAAGGAGCTCATAGCTCAAGCGCAGAGCCACTACACGGGGCAGGCGCTCAAGCAGCTCTACGTTTTGGTGCTTGGATTGGATGTTATCGGGAACCCGTATGGGCTAGTGATTGGCTTAAAGAAGGGCGTGGAGGACCTGTTCTATGAGCCGTTCCAGGTGTGTATTTTAATTATTATTATAGACTAAGTAGGACTATTATTTTTTCTTTATTTTAATGAAGCCTTGAAAAATATTATGTAATGTCCAAAATGTAAACAAAACCATCCACGAACAATGAAACATGCACGTCCCGTAAATGTTTAATTAACAAAATCCATAATAAGTCATTACAACACCATCACCATTAACTTCTTCACAATATTAAAACAATAAACATGTATTTTTTACTAATTCGCGATAAGTAGTAAGTTAAATAGTTTTGCATTTAAAACGTAAAAGTAAGCCGCCATGTTCGTTTTCATTTTTTATTTAGTGCTAAAAAATAGACTGTACCGTTCTGTAAACTTAGTTTCGGAAAATCCACTATTGTTTTGAACTATCGACTTAATTTTCTTCACAAAGAATAACTTTCTGTAATTTTGACTTACCTTGAGTCGTGTATCGAAAATTCAGGGGACATTTATCTGCCGACATCACTGCACGTGCCGTATCAATCCGCTGACGCGCGTGTTTGTGTGATCTAGATAAGGGTTTTAATTTGTCATTTATGTTTTATAGGAATATGTATGTTAGACTTTAAGGTGTTTATGATATGGACCATAATTATGTTGTAATTCGTTGCCTGCAATAAACGTCATTATTATTATTATTAAGCGTTATTTCAGTGTTTCTGAGTCGCGTTTTTCTTACTCAGGGTGCTATCCAAGGGCCGGGCGAGTTCGCCGAAGGGCTGTTCCTGGGCGTGCGCTCGCTGGTGGGACACACTGTGGGCGGCGCGGCCGGCGCGGTGTCCCGCATCACGGGCGCCATGGGGCACGGGCTCGCCGCTCTCTCGCTCGATAAGGTATTTATCTACGGACAAATCATTAGTACTCTAAAATGCGTTCAGAAACCGTAGGAAATGACCAGCATTACTACAACCAATTTTACTATGAGAACTTTCTTATCTGTGGCAGTAGGTAAAATCTGTACTGTAATGTTATAACAGTATCAATTTCTGTAAGGTTATGACTTTAAATTTGGAACAGCTGTCAAAACTAAAGTAGGTCTCTATTCTAGTATCCATTGATATTAAAGCAGTTAAACGTCAAATTCAGTATGTTTTTTAATCCAAATCGCACGACATATGATCACGAATTCACGAGTGACATGAGGATAGGGACTTCATTCGTTTGTCTATGGTGTAAAAAAAATCGTCGTGACGGAGGATTGAATTACCCGCCATTACTGTTGTCATTCATTTGTTTGTTGGTTTTTCACTGTGACGAAAATATTGTGAAAAGTTAAAATATGATATGTGTGTAGATAAAGTAGTGTATGCAACTGTACATAATTAGGCCTTAAAAAACTCGTGTGATGCTATTATGAAACTCGCTGACGCTCGTTTCATAAAACCACACTCGTGTTTTAAGGCCCCTCATTATGTATCAGTTGCATAAACTACTATTATTTAACTTAGAAACATTTTTAACTTTTTTGTAGTTATCTAAAATAAAGGCCATGTTACATTTTAATAGATACTAAGTTCAATAGACAGGTAGTTTTCTTAAAACATAATATACAATTGTTACTTAGTAAAATTTTTTTTAAGACCACTTTGGTGTAGTGGTTAAGAAGTTGACTATTAACCAAAAAGTCGCGGGTTCGATCCCGGCACTGTACAAACATTTGTGTGCATGAAGATGTCTGTGTCTACCGGTCTGGGTGCTATATGTATTTATTTAAGTTTATTTGTAATACCTGTTGATTCTGATATCTGTAACACAAGTGATTAAGCTACTTACCACAGAGTCAGATCAATGTATGTGATGTTGTTGTATAAAAAAAATGTGACATCAAAAGCGTTATTGAGCGAGCGCACACAGCAGAGACTCGACTGGTTGGTGCCTGATAGATAACAATTGGTAATGTTGACGGTAACATTTGTAGGTAACATTTGTAGTGAAGGTAAGTGCGTATTCGAAGGTAAAACAACGTCCTAGAAAAAGTTATATGCGAATAGATCGTAAAGTAGCAGGGTAGTTTAAAATCAGGTGTTCTTAAAGTGCTAAGTGTGGAATTGACTGCCGGCAGTAGTTCCCTTTACAATATAACTTGCATCTTTTTAAGAAAACAGTGAATTTTAGTTATTAGGCTTTTACAACATAGACATGATCCATCCTCGGCCACATCGTCACTTACCATCAGGTAAGATTGTGGCCAAATGTCTGGATAGCAGAATATAAAAAAAAGTCCACACATAATAGGACACTAATATAATATATAATGCATGCCTAATAATAAGGTAAAACATGTGTACACCCTGCTAGTAACAACTTTAAAATTCCATGTTTTGTGCAAATAAATGTATTTCTATTTCTATTTCACTCTGCAGCAGGTTTGAATTCCTGATGAGTCAACCAGGGCGCTAGGTTCAATCTAGTAGAGTAGTCTAATGAAATTTATGACTTCGAAAGATATCGTAAGTATCTCTTCACAGAAATCTATTGCCTTTTGACACGTTTATCTTTTACAACAGGATTATCAAAGGCGTCGTCGTGACAATATCAACAAACCACCTGCAAACTTACAAGAGGGACTCGCTAGAAGCGGAAAAGGTCTTGTGATGGTATGTATCATTTGTTTTTATTGATAAAACGTTCCTCACAGTCGAATCTTTATTCAAACGGTTTATATTTTTATTTTACTAAACTTGCAAAGCTATATTTGTAGCTTTTATAAAAGTCGCTTGAGAGGGCGATAAACCTTTGCAAATAAGACTTTCTCTGACCTTTTTTTTTTAAATGAAAGCTGTTGATAGTTTACTTCAGCCTATTTTTATTTAATGACGTTTGTGTAAGCAAGCCTTGACGAATGCCAGTCTGGCGTGGTGACATTTCACATTCGACTACGATCAAATTACCTCGTACAGGGTGTATTCGACGGCGTGACGGGAGTGTTCACAAAGCCGATAGAGGGCGCTCGCGAGGAGGGCGTCGAGGGTTTCTTCAAGGGCCTGGGACGGGGTGCTGTAGGGCTGGTGGCCCGACCGACCGCCGGTGTCGTGGACTTCGCGTCTGGATCTTTAGACGCTGTGAAGAGGTTCGATTGGTGCATGCCTACATAGACTGATTACTGCGTGGTTTTAACAAGCTTTCATAGGCTAAAGAAAGTATAGGCTATTTATGCTTAATTAATTGACTTTCTGTTAAAATTGTGCATTTTATGTTTGTGTGAAAAAGGGTTTCGATTGGTTCAATGTTACCGAAGTTTTTTTCTTTTTGATAGGCTTTTGATCCGAGTAAACTTTGCTAAGATAACTGTGTAAGGCTGACCTGGAAAGCATCTATCGTCGTTTTAGCCATCTGTAGCACTGAAACAGTTGCAATATAATCCTTCTCGTTTCTCTATTATGATAACAAACCTTCGTATAGTGTCGACAAATCCTTAGATTTTTTAAGACGTTGTTCGTTATTTGACTTAAAAACCCAATATTTATTAAGGAGTAGATCGTGGGAATTTATTCTGACCCACAAGCGCGGGAAAATGTTTAATGTAGAAAGGCAAATGGCGACACGCTATTTAATTAGGATTTCACATTTGAAAGCTGCGTCAGAAGTATGACAACTTCTTAAACTCCCTAGAACGCCTAACGGACCAATCAATGACGTAATGCTGAGACAGTTGTCTCTTAGGACCTGGTAGAACGGGTAGTTCGACCGCTCGGCGGCGTCATGGAGTTTGCTACAGGAACACTGATTTTATGTCATATTTACGATGACTTTCACCTCTATGACCATTTTAATTAAAATCCGGACCACCGTGCGGCGTGTTCGGCGTAGTGATACGGCCGATACACGGCGCGCAAGAGGGCGGTGCGGGCGGGACTGGTAGTGCGACCGCTCGGCGGCGTCATAGATTTTGCTACAGGACCACTTCTAAAACCACAACCACTTAGACCGCTTAGCGAACCAAATAATGACTGAGTCAGTTGTCACATAGGGCTTGGTGGACGGCGTGTTCGGCGTAGTGATACGGCCGATACACGGCGCGCAAGAGGGCGGTGCGGGCGGGACTGGTAGTGCGACCGCTCGGCGGCGTCATAGATTTTGCTACAGGACCACTTCTAAAACCACAACCACTTAGACCGCTTAGCGAACCAAATAATGACCGAGTCAGTTGTCACATAGGGCTTGGTGGACGGCGTGTTTGGCGTAGTGATACGGCCGATACACGGCGCGCAAGAGGGCGGTGCGGGCGGGACTGGTAGTGCGACCGCTCGGCGGCGTCATAGATTTTGCTACAGGACCACTTCTAAAACCACAACCACTTAGACCGCTTAGCGAACCAAATAATGACTGAGTCAGTTGTCACATAGGGCTTGGTGGACGGCGTGTTCGGCGTAGTGATACGGCCGATACACGGCGCGCAAGAGGGCGGTGCGGGCGGGACTGGTAGTGCGACCGCTCGGCGGCGTCATAGATTTTGCTACAGGACCACTTCTAAAACCACAACCACTTAGACCGCTTAGCGAACCAAATAATGACTGATTCAGTTGTCACATAGGGCTTGGTGGACGGCGTGTTTGGCGTAGTGATACGGCCGATACACGGGGCGCAAGAGAGCGGCGCGGGCGGAGTTGCCAAGGGTCTGGGCCGAGGGGTGGTGGGAATGGTAGTTCGACCGCTCGGCGGCGTCATCGATTTTGCTTCAGTTCCACTTCTAAAACCACAACCTCTTAGAACGATTAGTGAACCAAATAATGATTGAGTCAGTTGTCACATAGGGCTTAGTGGACGGCGTGTTTGGCGTTGTGATACGGCCGATACACGGCGCGCAAGAGAGCGGCGCGGGCGGATTTGCCAAGGGTCTGGGCCGCGGGGTGGTGGGACTGGTAGTTCGACCGCTCGGCGGCGTCATCGATTTTGCTTCAGTTCCACTTCTAAAACCACAACCTCTTAGAACGATTAGCGAACCAAATAATGACTGAGTCAGTTGTCACATAGGGCTTGGTGGACGGCGTGTTTGGCGTTGTGATACGGCCGATACACGGATTTGCCAAGAGTCTGGGCCGCGGGGTGGTGGGAATGGTAGTTCGACCGCTCGGTCGCGTCATCGATTTGCTTCAGTTCCACTTCTAAAACCACAACCTCTTAGAACGATTAGCGAACCAAATAATGATTGAGTCAGTTGTCACATTGAGCTTGGTGGACGGCGTGTTTGGCGTTGTGATACGGCCGATACACGGCGCGCAAGAGAGCGGCGCGGGCGGATTTGCCAAGGGTCTGGGCCGCGGGGTGGTGGGACTGGTAGTTCGACCGCTCGGCGGCGTCATCGATTTTGCTTCAGTTCCACTTCTAAAACCACAACCTCTTAGAACGATTAGTGAACCAAATAATGATTGAGTCAGTTGTCACATAGGGCTTGGTGGACGGCGTGTTTGGCGTTGTGATGCGGCCGATACACGGCGCGCAAGAGAGCGGCGCGGGCGGATTTGCCAAGGGTCTGGGCCGCGGGGTGGTGGGACTGGTAGTTCGACCGCTCGGCGGCGTCATCGATTTCACCACTGGATTGTTTTCGACCGTCAAAAGGTTAATTGTAGTCTGACGAGTTCGTATGCGAACCTCTTGCTGGAAAAAAAGGGTGACAGACGTGCAGAGAGGACGAGGTAGCAGACCAATTCATACGCAAATATGGCAGCGGTGCTGCGGTTGACATAATCGCGGAAAGCACGCGGTTGTACATTATCTCATTTCTACCAACGTCAGCCGCCCTGCAGTAAGTTCACGCACGAACCGGTCTTACTATGAATTTAGTTTTTAAAACGGCTCTATTGAATGGTCGAGAATAGTTTGGCCTACAACGTACAATCGCAACATATTTTGAACTGTTATTTTCCCTTTCTAAATGACCGAAATCATTATCATGATGCATGCATTACTTGTTAGACCATAACAGAAGTGGCATATGACCACGGCTATCATCTTCATTGATGGTCATCAATATGAATCTTGTTTCATACTTTTGAGTAGTCGGGTTTTAGTTTTGGAACTTATATTTTATTTTAATAATTTCGGGGAAAATTATTATTATAACAATTATATTTGAATTGTGCTAATTAATACCTTTCACGTGAAACCCAATATGACATTATACGTTACCAAAAATATTTTCGTTCATGTCATGAATTAACAGGCCTATCACCAGCGGGCAGCTGAGGCGTATCTAATGACACCTCATTTCTCAAAATATGAAACGATACGATGAACATACATACATACACCCCGGTCAAAATTATAACCCTCCTCTTTGCTTCGCCGTATTCGGGTAAAAACAAATTTATACCGATATGATCTAAGACCGAAATTATTCCTAAGACTCACACCAGGCCTCTCTCACTCGATGTACTTGCGCGCGGTAATAGCCTACTCTCGCCCGCACCGACGTCGGTGCGAATTCAGTGGGCTGCCAACAACCGTCGGACGCGTCGACGCACTATAATTATTCGTGTTACGCTTACGATCAATTTAGTTTTCATACGAACCAAATAAGTAATCTGTGCTTGATAAACGTTAGCTTTATTTAAGAAAAATTACTTCTGGTGGTGGAAAGTCGACTAATGACTAATTAATTAGCGAAATGACTAGGTAGGTAGGTACGTAGTTGACAATAAAATTGACCGATTCTCGAAATGTACCTACCTACTAATAATGTACAAACGACAGATTCCACAAATGACAGATTCGTTTTAGAAAGAGATAGCAAGAGTCACAATTAAGTAGCTCATAATTCGCTTGTTATACCTTACACAGGCTGAATTTCTTATTTCACATTTGTTATTCAATAATGTTATATTATTTCAACAACAGTCAATCAAATACCATTTAAAAAAAAATGTGGTTGAAATATTTTTACCGAAAGTGTCAACCCTAGTTCGATTGTCACTCGGTCTCACGTCACGTGGTCTCGCGCAGCTGCAAAGCAATAGTGACTTTATACTCAGAGCTGCAGGTGCATTATTGTACGCGGCAGAAAAAGTAGTCTATTAACGCTGTAGGTATCGAAATTTTTCTATGGAGTGATTTATCTGTTACGTAGTAACTATTTATTAATTTGTGCTCACACGTACCCTATTCGTGGAATATTACTAACAGTCCCTACCTGTGCATTTCGCATCCTGTCAGTGCAATTCCTACTCGAGTTGTCGGCGTCGAACGTATACGTTCCCCATTAGTTAGAAACAAACTTCGGTAACATTTGAACGCGTCCGGTGATGTATTGGAACGCCCACCTGAGTTCAACGGTTGAACTTATGATGTAGTGTGACTTGGTTTGGGTGTCAATTGTAATAGACCGTTTTAAAGAACGTGGAATGTAACCTCTTGTCCTAATGTAACGCTTGTTTGTTTGTGTACCTAATGCATGTTGGTTAGTTTTAGAAGGAGTATGTGTAGCTTGTATGTATGTAGTGATTTTTGCTTTAGAATATAAGAACTGTTTTTTTAAAGTATTATTCAGGGGGTTAATAAAACCCTGTTTGATCAGTGGCTATATAACTTTGACAGGCTAGATGACACCACCAATCGCTGACACACTCTTTATCATCTGTCAAAATGATCTGCCTCCATAGATTTTGTATGGGAATACTATAATTTTACGTCATAATTTAGAATCAAAAAACGAAGTCAATTGACTGAATATAAATTTTTTATGTAAATAAAAATTGTTTTTTACAGATTTTTGGAATTAAATTGGTTTTGCTAGCTTCATAGAGGTTATGTTTTTGAAACACCATGGTCATGGATTATTTACGATAGGTGTCATCATGCCTATTCTTCACATCGAAGTATTAGGTATTCAAAACGATGTGAAGATGAGACGGTAAAATTTATTTTTCAAAGATATTAAAAAGTTGTTGCTTTTTTTCTCCGACCCGACAGGGTTTTTTCGATTTATTCCGATCCAAGATCCCAAAATCTAATACAACTGCTATTTCTTTTTAACCTTTGTCGTTTTCTATTCCGAACGAATCTGAAGAGAACGGGTAATTCTGCTAAAGCAATTATTCTTCTCAAATAACAGGGCAGCAGATCTGTCTGAAGAAGTAACTAAGAGGCGCGCGGCGAGGTACCTGCCCGCCGACTGCGGGGTCCGTCCCTACTCCAGGCTGCAGGCTGAAGGGTATAAGATGTTGTCCGAGCTTGAGAAAGTAAGTGGTGAAATAAGTCTCATTGATCAAAAACTACATATCGCTTAAACTAGGGCAGCCGATCTGTCTGCGGAAGTGACGAAGAGATGACTGGACTGTCATCACCCATTGCGGGGTGCATCTCTACTCCAGGCTGCAAGCGACGGAGTATAAGACGTTGTTCGAGCTTGGGAAAGTAAGTGGAAATGGTAATTAATATTAACCTCACAAAAAATCAACACAGCGGTATTGAACGCTGGGCTAAATGATGTCCTAATATTTGAAGACTCCAACTTAAAATGTAATGACACTTACTTAAAATTAACCGTCTTAGACTTAGACAAACGTTTCAGCACTTACGACTTTATATAAGTATGTTGCATTTATCATCATGATGTCAAGAAAAAATCATGAGGAGTAATTTCAAAATTCCTTTAGTAATTATATTAACTTGATTCTAGTCTCGTTCGCCTCATCATCATAGATTTTAAGATTTGAAATCACTCTTTTGCGTTATGAGCTATAAAAATTCCACTCGACACCATAAAAGTGCTGGTTTACTACCCTCAAATTGGTATTGATAGGTTACATAAAATACATATAGCAGTATGAATGAAGTAATGATTGTTTTTTACGTTCTTTCCACCGACAAATATTTGTAAGTAATATCTATCTAACAACTTTTTTCACATGATCAGAAATATTTGATAAGGCCTGTTACTAATACTATTATATATATTTGACGACCACTTTGGTGTAATGGTCAAGAAGTTGACTATTAACCAAGAGGTCGCAGGTTCGATCCCCGCACTGCAAACATTTGTGTGCATGAACATGACTGTTTGTACTGGTCTGGGTGTTATATGTATTTATTTCAAGTTTATTTGTAATACCACTGTTAATTCTGATATCTGTAACACAAGTGCTTAAACTACTTACCACGGAGTCAGATCAATGTATGTGATGTTGTATATTTATATTATATAGTAATAACTGTAGTCAGTATTTTAATTTGCTATATGACGTAGTCGCAAAACTGAAAACTTTCTAAAGGGAAGATGCCATCACAAAATTTTAACAGCTAAGCAGTTTTTTTTTTGCCGAAAACTTTCAAAGCATAAATCGAAAATCGGTGGCCGCTATGAAGTAGAAATTTCGTAATAGTTTTTGCCAAGTTTTCGGCGAAAATCTGCTAAGCTGTCAAAATTTTATGATTAAGAGCCATCTTAAGGGTTCTTTTCTTGCTATACTTTTTTGTATGTGATATGTAAACGTTTTTAAACAGGGCAAGTTTGTGAGCACGGACAATTACGAGGCGCACGTGTGGGTAATTCCAGCGAAAGAGGTCGTGATGTGCACCGACAAACGGCTGCTGTACTTGGAGAAGAACAACGTCTTCGGCGGGTGGCAGGTACGAACTTATTTTTACTAATGATATTGTACGTCTTCGACTACTTGACGATTTGTTGGTTTGAATTTCTGAAAAAATATTTCATGTGTTTGTATCGTGAAATATTGGCCTTTAGGCTAAAAGGACACCGTGCGACTGATATCTTATTATGTTAAAGTTTAGAAATTACAGCTGTGCGTGGCGTTACCTTCGGAGTAAAGGATCTATAGCCTAAAAAAATTTGGTACTCTACAAGCACGAAAATATTATTTATATGAATGAATAAATACATAATGACATATCATTTAACTGATACCCATAGCGGCTTTGAGAAAAGCCGTTGATAATTGTTACTTTATGCGCGTAACTTTTAAGTCAAACACTAGAATTGCCATCACAAACGGTACACTGCAATTTCTCCATCGTTTCTGTACGAGTCATCGTATCATGTTCGACAGTTCGATGTATCGACATTAATAAATTAGTGCAAATCAGCCACTCGGCGGAATCGGTCGTTTACTTGCAACATTACCCTTTCCCCTATATCACGACATTTTCTATCACGTTTGACATCTTATCACCTTATCATACATGTAGATCACACTACATTATGGTCCTTCGATAAAAACCTTGAACCAGTCAATTATCACTCCCTTGTACCCTGTTCGTGAGACACGCGTCGCGGTACCTGGATTTTGGACATTATCATCGACATTTCTTCGGAAAAATGACATTCAAGTGTTGTGCAGTGTTCTGTTTCTCCAAGTGTAGTAGCGAATCGGTTTGACTGGCCTCTCACCAGCGAGAATCCCCAGTTAAATTGAGACAAGGGCGCACATACTGCATAAGGATTGCAGACACGGTACGTAACAACTACTTGCACAATTATCATAATACATCGACATGGAATCTCTACTTCAGCGTCAAAACGAGCTGATCCAGGAGATCAACAGAATTGGGATCAACTTCGCAAAGGACAGCGCGAACCGCAAAACTAAAGATTACATCGACAAACGCGTAACCGCCTTAGATCAATTTTGGGGTGAGTTCGAACAAAACAACCAACAACTACTGGCTCATGAAGATGATTCTGAGTACTTTGTTAACAATATTTACCAACAAACGAAAGACTTCTACGAGAAACAGCGTAAAATGATCGCAAGTTATCCTCCGTTCTTACCACCTGTTCCCGTCGTCGTTCCCGGTTCAATCATAAAGACACTCGACAATAATTCCCGTGAAGAACGTGGCACGAACCCGGTTGGCCCAGCAGATGAACTGCTTTCGCAACAAAGAACATATTTTAGAGCTTTATCTCGTATAATAAAGCGTCCAGACATTAAGGACATCGAGGAAAAGTGGGAAATTGAAGACCTACTAAAAGACATTCAGCATCGTTGGCGTACAATCGACGAACTGCATCTGCGCATCGACAACATCTTAGAAGGCAGTGATCATATCTACGAAGACGAGTTTATGACATACGAAACTATGTACAACAAAATTAAACGACAGTTAAACCGCAAATTGAGTTCGACGTCACATCTCCAGCAATCGACGCCCAAGATCGACATCCCTGTGTTTTCGGGGAAGTATAGTCAGTGGCCAACATTTTTTGACCTCTTTAACGAGACTATACATAACAATAACAGCATCAGCAACGCACAGAAAATGCAATATCTAAAGGGAAAACTACGTGGCGAAGCTGAGCGTCTCATCCAACACCTTAACATATCAGCCGAAAACTATGAGACAGCGAGAGACCTTCTTATGCATCGCTATAACAACACGCAAGTTCTTTTCACAAACCAGATAGAATTATTTCTATCACAACCTACTGTGCACCGGCAGACTTCATACGAATTAAAACGCCTGTATGACACTACTATGGAGAGTATACATGCGATACATAATCTTGGGATCGATACGTCATCATGGGATCCACTCATTGTTCATTTAATTTGCAAAAAACTTGACGCAGAAACCTACGCCGATTATAAGCAATCTCGCAAGTCACCGCGTGAGCTTCCATCATTTGAGGAACTTATGAACTTCATTGAAAGTAAGTTTACTGCTTTAGAACCCATAACAAAGAAAGACAAGGACACAGAACAAAAGCCTTCGTATTCATCTAAGCCGACATTCAAGCCTGGATTTCAAAAAAGGGCACCTTACAAGCCTTATCATCAAGCTGTGGCTACATACACACCAAAGTGCGCATTATGTGAAGACAAACATGACTTGTACCAGTGTAAACGGTTCCTTAACATGAGCCCGGAAACACGCCTGACGTCAATTGCCAAACATGAAATATGCCAAAACTGCTTGTATAAACATAATGGCAAGCCGTGTAATTCGACGAAACGATGCAAGTATTGTAATGAGTATCATAATTCTGTAATACACGACGACATATTGCAATCAAGGTCGCACCAAATTGCAATTAATTCCTCGCCTTCTACATCGACATCGAATGAAAATCGACAAACAAAACCGCATAGCAACAAGCCACACTGTGTTAACCACGTGGCTGCGGATGACGAAGAAATATTACTGACAACGGTATCACTGAGAGTAAAAGCCTCTGACGGCAGTTTTATGACACTTAGAGCGCTTTTGGATCAAGGCTCTCAAATATCATTAATATCAGAGCACGCAGCTCAGACATTAGGGCTACAGCGCAGACATATCAATGCATCAGTCTCTGGCATTGGCACGAGTACCAAAAATGGCAAAGGCATTGTCTCCATAAAGTGTCAATCTC
Organism: Pyrausta despicata; assembly: GCA_963921415.1. Taxonomy (NCBI): domain Eukaryota; kingdom Metazoa; phylum Arthropoda; class Insecta; order Lepidoptera; family Crambidae; genus Pyrausta; species Pyrausta despicata. Next base: position 10,988,980 of record OY992855.1, on the reverse strand, counting down.
TATATGAAGACTACAGCTTCACGACTCAAGCTCTCGTCATATCAAGGGTTATCAATTGTTTGCCAAACAACACATTCAGCAAACAATCATGGCCACATTTACAAAACATCAACCTCGCCGACCCCAACTACAACGTATCAAAACCGATTGATCTACTTCTGGATGCGAGTGTCTATTCCGACATTATCATGTCTGGACTTATCAAGGGCCCACCTCAGGCTCCCATCGCTCAACAGACAAGGTTAGGATGGATACTGTCCGGCAACGTCAGAACATTCAACTGTCACGTGGTCATCAATGAAGTAGACGACATATCAAAGTTTTGGGAGGTCGAGGGCATACAAGACAACGCGTCAAACATGTCTGAGCAAGATCAATATTGTGAAGATCTTTATCAAGCTACAACTCAACGACTAGACACTGGAAGATATCAAGTAGCCCTTCCCATGAAGCAGGGCTTCGAAGATCTACTTGGGACATCAAGGCCAAAGGCTATCATGCAGTTTAAACAGCTCGAAAAAAGAATGTCCAAAAATGACACCTTATCAACCGCATACCGCAATTTCATGGACGAATATTTGCAATTAGTTCATATGAGTCGCGTAAGCGAGTCGACCGGCCACGCGACGCCTATACCTACTTGTTATTTACCTCATCACGGCGTTTTGAATATGGACTCTACGAGCACTAAGTTTAGAACTGTATTTAATGCGTCAAGCAAGACATCATCCGGACACAGTCTTAACGACCTGATGGAATGTGGTCCTAACCTGCAGCAGGACCTTCAAGGACTTATTCTGTTGTGGAGAACTCATAAATATGTCATCACTGCAGACATTGAAAAAATGTTTAGACAGATCCTTATCAGAGAACAAGACACTTCACTACAAACTATCGTCTGGAGGTCGACGCCCGAAGATCCTCTGCGTGAATATCGTCTAACCACTGTCACGTATGGCACCAAGGCCGCACCCTTCCTGGCGATAAGGACATTGCGACAAATAGCTCAGGATCACGCCGAAGATTACCCCCTTGCGGCTGCTGCGCTACGGTCATCATTTTATATGGATGACCTCATAAGTGGCCATGACAACAAAATTCAGGTTAAGGAGCTTCAAGGACAATTAATCCAAGTTCTGCAAGGAGCCGGCATGAACTTACGCAAATGGTCGAGTAACAGCCCTGACATTATCAACGAGTTGCCATCCAGTCAAATCAGCACTCCTCTCGAGTTCCGTGATGCGGAATCTCGTAAAACATTGGGTCTCAGGTGGAATCCATCGTCTGACTCGTTCAGTTTTCAAAACAAAATTGACTATAATACTAATGACACACAGACGTACACTAAGAGACAGCTCCTGTCCGACATATCAAAAATCTACGATCCTTTAGGCTGGTTATCACCTATAACGATAAAGGCAAAGATCATTTTTCAACAAACATGGCTTACAAACTTACAATGGGACGACGAGCTGCCCACCGACATACGGACAGAATGGCAACTACTCAGAGATGATCTGAAAAACATAGAAAGGTTTCAGATTGACAGATACCTGGGTGACAAACAAAATTATCAATTACACGGCTTTTGCGACGCCTCAGAAAAGGCATATGCATGCGCTGTGTACATAACAACATGTGACAGTAAGGGCGAGTACACAACGCGCTTAGTTATGGCAAAAACTAAGTTGACCCCACACAATAAACAAATATCACTTCCGAGATTGGAATTGTTGGGAGCCTTACTTTTATCACAACTTCTGAAGAAAGTAGCAGAAACCATATCAGTATCCACTATCGATGCATGGACAGACTCAATGGTGGTGCTGGGCTGGATTAATGGAGACGTCACTAGGTGGAAGGCATTTGTAGCTAATCGAGTGCGACAGATCACCGACGTCATACCAGCATCCCAGTGGCACCACGTGAGATCAGAAGACAACGCCGCGGACTGTGCAACCCGCGGTCTAACAACTAATTCTCTACAAGAGCACAGGTTGTGGTGGACAGGCCCTCTGTGGCTTAATTCACCAACCCCTTGTCAAGATATACCCTCTATCAAAATTGAAACTCCAATCATCGAAGTCAAGAAATCAACACTTGTGAACACAGCTTTACATCAGAGCGAAAATATCATAATTAAATTATTACAAGACAATAGTTCATTGACGCGAGTTACTCGCGTCGTGGGCTGGATATCGCGTTTCATCACGCGATTACGACATCGGAACTGCACTTCGACACAAAATGCTGACACTTTGACAACAATCGAGTTAAAAACTGCGCAAAACATTATTATCAAGAATATTCAATCGCTGGAATTTGAAGACGACATTTATCACTTGAAAAAAGAAGGTCGCGTTCGAAAATCAAGCAAGATCTCAAGCCTTAATCCTTACATAGACCAGAGTGGCCTCCTGAGGATCGGCGGGAGATTAGAACACGCATCCATCGCTCATTCTGCAAAACATCCTGTGATCATACCTGGCAAGAATCGACTGACAGAGCTTATCATAATTCAAGCACATATCACAACCTTACACGGAGGTCCCCGATTGACATTATCATTTATACGACACAATTTCTGGATTATTGGGGGCATTCGCGTCGTGAAGAAAATCATCAGAGAGTGCATCAAGTGTAGACGCTTCAGTCAAGAGACCGGCAAGCAGATCATGGCTGAACTACCTCGGCCGAGAGTCAATCCTTCAAGACCGTTCACCAACACAGGCGTGGACTTCACTGGACACGTAGAGGTCAAGGCCAACAAGGGGCGGGGCATCAAAACAACGAAAGGATACATCGCTGTATTCGTTTGTCTTGCAACAAAGGCCGTGCACCTTGAGCTGGTGTCTGACTTGAGTACACCTGCATTCTTGGCTGCATTTCGTCGGATGTGTGCTCGCCGTGGTACCCCTCGACATGTTTACTCCGACAACGGGACCAATTTCGTTGGAGCCGACAAGACACTGAAACAAGAATACAAGGCAATACTTGACACAATTGACACATCATTCATCAAAAACATCAATGAACTTGGCGTCACCTGGCACTTCAACGCGCCTTCCTGGCCCAGCGCTGGTGGGTTGTGGGAGAGCGCCATTAAGAGCATGAAGTTCCACCTCAAGCGGGTCCTGGGAGATCAAAAACTGACATATGAGGAGTTCATAACGTTGCTGCATCAAATCGAGGCGTGCATGAACTCCCGACCTTTGTGCCCGTTGTCTGAAGACCCTGATGACGAAGTTCTCACTCCTGGACATTTTCTGGTGGGTGACTCATTGCTAGTAAGACCACAAACGGATCCTGATGCCATAAACTTACCAGCTCGATGGCACCTTGTGCAGACTATGAATAAACATTTTTGGAGAAAGTGGTCCAACGCGTACCTCCAGCACCTGCAAACCAGATCAAAATGGAGACAACCTAGTGAGAATATGAAGGTCGATGACATTGTCGTTATCAAAGAAGATAATATGCCACCTGGGAAGTGGGCTATTGGACGTATTTTGGCAGTTCACCCCGGGAAAGACGGCTTTGTACGAGTTGTGAGTTTGAAAACTCAACACAACGTTATAAAGCGCCCGATCACTAAACTTGTAAAGCTGCCTGTCCACGATGACACCCAACATGATCAAGCCGACCCCACGAGCGGACATGCACACAAGGATAACCGACAACCTAAAATACAAACTCGACGTGGCGGCAGCAACAAAGCATTCATGAGTAATTTTATATTACTGACCCTAGTTGCATTCATGTCAATGCTATCACCAAGTTGGCAACAGGATATGACACCCTTTAATATCACCGCCATCGACCAAGACCAAAATCTATATTTTGACAAAATATCAGATTTGCGACATATCAAGGACGAGTGGAAGTTAGTCATTTATTACAACATGACGTCTTATTGGCATGGACTCGCGGCAATAAAACAGTACGTCACACATGTGAAGTCATTATGTCACGTAAATACGCCACACGACAGTACTGTAACACAACTGCAACATGAGATCAATGAAATCGAGCATTACGACAACTTACTGCGTTATCAAAACAAACGAATAAGGAGGGGCCTTGTGAATGGCATTGGCTACTTGGCAAATTCATTATTCGGAGTCCTTGACGAGAGATTCGCTGATCAATATAAAAAGGACATAGAAGCTATCGCTCACAATGAAAACCATCTTCAGACCCTTATCAAGAATCAGACACTTGTCATAGAATCTGAATACAATATCATCAAACGGAATGAAGAAATAATGAACAAACAAGTTAACTTCATTAAGAGCACTCTGAAAAATCTCACCTGGGAAGTTGGTCAAGTGCGACTAGACAATCAAAATAGCAACTACATCATTTCATCTTCCTTGGCCGCAAGCATAATCCTGACAAACCTGCGACGCATGCAAGATGTGTTACTCAACACAATCACCGATATCAGTCAAGGTCACATAGACATACACCTGTTTTCGCCTGAACAGCTAGAGCAGCAAATGAACATTATATCGGGACAATTGCATGGAGACCTCGCATTACCGAACGACATAAGCGATATTAGACAGATTTACAAACTCCTAAAAGTATTCGGGAGAGTCATAGAGAACTACCTTATCATTGAAGTCAGAATACCTCTCGTAAGCAACGAAGTATACGAGTTAAACAAGATCGTCACTGTGCCCCAAAGGGAGCGAGAAAGGATACGCTATGTTATCTCTTCTTATCAATACATAGCATTCGACCTCAAAAAAGACGCTGCTTTCCTTTTGACAGAACATCATTTACAAACTTGCATCTCTACCCAAAAGGACACTATCCTTTGCTCATTAGATGAACCGATATATGACCTAAAAATAAAGAGTTCAATCTGCAGCATAAAACTAATAGTTAACGACGTCACGACTAGTGAATCACCGTGCTCGTCACACGTAGCGCCGTGCTCCGCCGACAAGTGGATCAAGTTACACCCGCGGAACAGCTGGCTGTACTCATGTTGCGACAAATGCATGGTACGCATATTTTGCGCTACGGGAACAGCTGTGCATAGTATTATGGGGACTGATGTTATCACTCTAGTTCAAGGTTGCGTCGTCAAGGGCGAAACCTTCACCATACGATCACACAACAAATTCTTGAGTAAAATGCATCAACAAATTGACATCTTGGAAGTTCCGAAGACATCTATACTGAATACTATCATCAACAGCAGTTATATTGACCCCTCCATCCCTGTCGAAGATCACCAGTATATATTCAATCAGCTGCAAAGGACAATGACCAGTTGAAGGAAAAATCGTCCGAACAAATCAATGTGCACGATATTCACCACTATTCTATCACGTACATTTTACTGGCAATAATCCTGATTATAACATGTTGCGCTGTTTACTACTGGAAGTGTCGTAGACAACGCGTCTCGGCGCCAGCTACCGAAGAAGCGATCGAGACCATCCCTCACGCCGTCAGCACGTTCAGCGTCGACCGTGGGACTTCACCTACTCCGATGGCATCGCAACGCTTTACAGTGCCCACTATTAATGTTTAATAATTTTTATTCGATTTAATTGTTATCATTTGTTATTATTTTCTTTAATTATTTCTTTGTTTGTTTCTTTAAATGGGCAAGATGTACGAGTCATCGTATCATGTTCGACAGTTCGATGTATCGACATTAATAAATTAGTGCAAATCAGCCACTCGGCGGAATCGGTCGTTTACTTGCAACATTACCCTTTCCCCTATATCACGACATTTTCTATCACGTTTGACATCTTATCACCTTATCATACATGTAGATCACACTACAGTTTCGAATGCAAAACAAAACTTAGAAACACTTTCCTACACTTGAAAAGCACCTAATAACCGAATCTTTTGTAAATTACAATATTCTAAACACTCGCGCAGATGAAGTCGAAAGCAACTACATAGAAAAACGACAAACGACATAGAAAAGCGACAATATTGGTAACGGTGATTCATCGCTCGCTTTTCTCCTAAAAAATGAGTAAACAGAATATTATATTAATTATCCTCGATATTTCGCTGTTGATTACCTACTAACAAATGATTCATTGTCTTTATAGGTTAACCCCAATAAAATACTTATACTAATTTAATTAGATTTTTTTGAATGTGGATGAGAATTTATTTATTTACTAGTTATTGAATACATCGCGATACGCGAGGCCACGTACACAGACTTCATACACAAAAACGTACAAAATTCACATTAAAAAAATCACTGTTTATGTGAAAACGTTTCTTAGTCAGTATACGTTGTGGCGGCAGATGGGTGGTATACCACGATTCTGATTTTCAGCAAGAACCGAGAGAGTTTTGTGTTTTGTCAACACCGGTTTTACCACGATTCTGATTTTCAGCAAGAACCGAGAGAGTTTTGTGTTTTGTCAACACCGGTTTTCTGTTATAATGCCAAAACTGAAACCGACCAAAAATAGCTTTTTCGATTTTAAAAGTGAGCATACGATTTTTCGATTATTCCTATCATCGCCCAATTCATTTTTACGATGACACGAGATATAAGCTCTCGCTATTTGGTGTGTTTTTATGAGAAAATACATACAATAATTGGGCAAAGTTGTTTACACCGCGCGGCTCCCAGAGTCATGTTTTATGTATACGAAAACGTCGCCTCGCGTATCGCAATGTATTCAATAACTAGTAAATATTTCATGAAATTACCCACTTTCCGATACGCTCCAGAAGCAATTTTGGTGTATAACCATTATTTGGATTACCTGAAATCCTGGATATGAGCACGAGCTAGCGTAATATTGTAATTTATTCAAATCTACATGTGTTTTTAATTTTAAATGTGTCTAGTTTTTAGAATAGTCGTGTCGCAAAAGGTTTCTCGTGTCCAAAGAAATATAAGCAGGAACTTTATTTACGTTGTGTAATGTTTGTCTTCAGATCGTGTGGTCGTATCTCTGGTCGGAGATTCCAGATGTGCCAACGGCGGCCAACAAGGGCGTCTACATACCCACGGCCAAGAAAAAGGTGCTAGGCATGTTCCCCACATCGGGGTCCGGCAAACTCATATTTCTATACGACGAACAGCTGAAGAAGTATTTGCTTGCACAGTGCGAGCGGCTCATGCGAGCAGCGCATTGACATGAGGACGTAGAAAGAATCACGGTCGGCGAATGGGCCGAACAATTCTTTCTACTTATATTCGATTATCGCACCGCGTTGCTTACTGTCGCCTATCACTTTAACCTGCACCACATCGGCCCCAAAGGCTTTCGCTAAAACGCCGCCTGTGCTGTGCTGTGTGAACGGACGTTTCTTGACTTTCTTTTTCTTGCTTTAATGTGCTTTTTATATTATTTTACCACCCAAAGTACTTTGTACGGTATTACCCAAATATAAAAGACTTCCTATTGACAGAAATATAAACTAAAACGTGTACAACTATATTATCCGTAGACTTAATTATAAGTGCATATTATCTATCATGGAGACCATCGGGATGGAAGTTTCGTGCACCTCCTGGTACCTACAATGTACTAAGATATGATTTAATTATACCTATTGTATTTATATCTAGTTAGAACTAGGTAAACTATTGCAGTTTTTTCTATGACTTATACAAACACTGTCTTTTTAACGTCGATCAGTACAGATTGCTTGCCCTTGAGGCGTCTTAGAGCTATCTCTTTCGGGTATTTTGCGATGCATTTAAAACCACTTAAAAGACTTTAATATTTAGAAGGTTTACAATATTTCAGTCTTCCGTTACCACATAAATACAAACAGTAATCTTATTATTTAACATCAGCATTATGTCTGTACGAAGCTGTTACAATACTCGAATATTTTAAAGAATACTTATGTGTTGTTTGCATTAAATATTTTTTATGTCTCGTGATAATTGTGTCTACTTAATCGTGTTAGATTTTGTTAATATTGTAAGTTACATATGAGTAGTGGATGACCAAATCGAACTGTAGTAGTTGACCAGTGATTGTTAATTTACTTACTGTGTATAAGAGTACAAACATTGTTATTGTTAATTGAGCAGTTTGAAATTTTGTTTCACGTTTACATAGTGTCTTTACAAAGCGATAAATGGTATATAGTGTTTATGTTAGTTCCGGCATATTCACTGTTGAACCGTACAGTCTAGTGCCTTATGTGAATGTTTACGTGACTTGAGAAATGCTGATTTTGTGATTGTCTATAGCTTACTGGTCTGTACTAACTGTCTCAAACTAAAACGTTACCCGATCATACAAATACTCATGTCGGATAAGCCTGTAAGTGCTCGCTTAGGCGTTCAGTGATTAACAAGATTGACAAATTATGTTGTTGGCAATCACAGAATCATCAAATACAAGTACATAACGTGTTGTTTATATTCAAAGCGCTTCGTCGTCGGTCGCACAGAGTTGCTTGCGGCGGGCGCTAGTGGCCAAACTCAGGATGTATAATTTTGTTACATATTTAGTCTTATTTATTTTGTTGAAGCCTTTTGTGAAAACGTTCGTTACATTATTATGATAACATTTGTGAGGTTTGCTTATTGCACAATTTACTAATCATTTCGACTCGTTTTGTATTGTTCGAGCTTGTGTACGATCGATATTTTTAATAAATGCAAGAAATTATATTACAAATGAGTTTTATTTACATTTGCTCTTTAAAGGGAACATTTCTTGACTAAAATAGGGTATGAATGCAAGGAGCTGTAGAAAATGTTTAACTTGGATGATTGAATGGAGACATCTTCATAGATAAATGTTAGCCTTCACCTTGATGTAGCATTGTGTTTAGGCTGTTAGGAGCCTTACGTCTAGCATTACCAATTTAACGGCTATTAATATGTAAAATTTGGACATAAACCCAATCCGTAACGTGTTACAATTAAATGGTTGTAAAGGGTTTTATACTCGGACAGTAAAAGCGATATTTTGGATGATGGCTTACGTCTTCCTTCGTAACGACGTCTTCACTTTACGGACATTTAAATTTATAAGCGAATCGTTAACTCAATAATGTTCTTTGAATCGAACATACTCGTGAATAAAGTACCTAGGGGAGGAAAAGTTAAACAAAATCTCTGGGCATTAATCGTTCAATTAAATTTTAATTTTTAATTTCTTTCTTCCAATCAGAAAAAACGGATCTGATATAGTGATACTTTCAGAAACCTATTTAAAACTGAGCCTTTTTAGATACTTATTTAAGACATACCTAAGTCTTAGGAATTTCGTGTTTACTGCTTGATTTTTTTACCTTTTTCCTAGCTTTACCAATGAATGTCAACACAAACGCGGGATTATGTGCGCTTTGCATTTGCACTTCGTATTTTAAACATAGCATTTGCATAGTATCGGAATAAGAACGCGTTGAAAGTGCTCACAAACATGCCCGTTAGATTACTGTTTGTGAAACTCTGAGGCTAGTCATAGCCATTGGAAACTAATGATAAGACAGGTAGAGACAGTAGCTACACACTCACACACTACAGATAGAAAAATTACAGGGTGGCAAGCTCCAGTTATCAGTCTTATTCACGAACTAAGTTTATTGTTAGTCATAACCATTATCCTGATGGTTAGTTTATGAAGAGAAAAGTTGAGAATGCCTACCCGTTGTTTCTGTTAAGCGATAGAGCACCGCGTCGCGACGAGGAAATATGATCAGCCCTTGTTTATGATAGTGTCCGTGAGAAATGCGACTGACATTGACACAAGGCGTTTATAGTACTGGTTGTATTAAGTCGCATCGCATCGCGTCGCACTTGTCCTAGGACGCCTCAGGTAAGTAGGTACTCGGTAGGATACTGTTACAAAATAAGTTTCTTGGTCAAATGTTTAAATTTACCGAACCTACTGGTCTTCGTTTGCCTGCCATATTGCTTCGAGAGCAAGTAGCATCAAGTCTTAATCCCAATTTAGCGATGCCGTGCTTTGCGTATCGCATCCGCCGCAAGAAATACGAGCAAATGCAAAGCGATAAAAATAAAAGGGGCTACCTTATCGGAATGAAAATGTATTGTTGCATATTTTTTTTATTTTATCGGCTTTAAGAAAAATTAACTTGGAAAACTATTAGGATTTAGATAGGTAATGTAGGATACCCACAAAAATAAGTATCATTCAAAGATTTGAAGAATTCAAGACTGCGCTCGACCTAAGAGATTTACATAGGTCAGGGAGAATCTGAGCATGTAACTAAGACGCTAAGATGAATTAATCCATCCATCCACGTCCAGCTACTAATGCACATCTTTGTGGTTTGGAATGAGCAATGACTATGGGAATGAGTGCAAGAAGCATTTAAGAATTTTTGCATATTATCTTTTCGACACAAGAATTCTTATAGGTAAGTATTTATTTGGTAACTACGGTATTTACAAGTAATTAAATTAAATTTTGCCGCTGTTCGCAAGAAACAAAATCTAAATTGGAACGTCCTTTAGTCCAATTAAATTGTAAGAATTTACGTCGACTAGGGCGTGCAAAGTTGATTTAGGGTTTGCTTAGGACCGCAATTGCGCCCTCTGTCTTAATAGGAAAATCAAATATCAACGCCCATAATTCATAATGTAAACTGTCCCATAATAATTTGAGCAATGTCTGTCTATTGCGGAACTTGCAGCTCTGGAAGTCTGTGCATAACAACACTGCAAAGAAGTACCATGTATGATAAAGTCAAATGAGAAGTTTGATTTGATCAATAAACGCATGGTTATCGCAACTTTCAGTTTCAGCTGCACCATGTTGATTTTATCCAACTCTCTCTTGTTTTCATGATCGTTAGAACAATTTTGAATGGAAGTTTGGTTATTTTTACTGAAACAGATGTTTCAGTAACTAGTTTTCCCCTGGTCTAGACTGGTCCTCAAATTAATGAAATTTGATTAGTCAGGTTTTTAAATGGTATACACCATTACTTTTTGAGTATATTTAAAAATAAAATCGGTGTATCACAGTACCTACAAGTTACTCATCATATGTGAGCAGTAAAAAGTGGAAAAATAAATACCGCGAAATTTTCCCATTTCTAAAGAGAGTCCTACTCTCTAATGCTTTACCCGGTAATTGCCACCCCTTTCATTCGTACGGTGTGGCTAGCATAAGTGACAGGGAAGGCTAGATTTGAAAATACGAGCACAGAGTAGGCCCTCCGAATGCCCCCCCTGTGGGATCTCCACCTTGTCGTGGTAGGGGGGCTCAGTAACCGTGGCTTCGCCACCCACGGTGAAGCTAAGCGGGATCCAGGGAGGGGACGCTCCACGTGGGCTTGGGACGGCCTGCGCAGGATGCGTCCAAGGGTGCGGGTGTGGGAGACAGTCTTGGCTGTCCCTCGCAGTCGGGTGCGGTCGCGGGAGGAGAGCCGTCTCGGTGTGTCGTTGCCGTGCGGCCTATCTCCCGCGACCAAACGGGGGCGCACCGTTGGATGGCGCTGCGGTGGGGCCGCAGAGGAAGAGGAGATGCGGTGTGTCGTTGCCGTCCTCCCTATCCTCTGCGGCCGGGAGGTGGCGGAGCCCAACACCTTGCTCCGCCGCCAAGGAGTTTGTGGCCCTCGGGCTATCCGCCGGGGTGCCGTGGTGAATGCTCACGCGACCCCATGGCACCCCACACAATGGCGGAATGATGGAATGCGCTGTGGTTTTAGTGGGTATTACGGCCTTGCACACCAGCCGTTGAGTCCCACATACCCCCCTGCAGATGTGTGGGGGGCATGCGTAAAAGCATTTCCACAGCGAAAAAAAAAAAAAAAAAAAAAAAAAAAAAAAAAAAAAAAAGGCCCTCCGAATGCAATGACGCTAGAATAAACTATTTGCTCTATGAACTATTTGATCCATAACTTAGGTATTATTTAAGGATACAAATGAACCTGTTTTTCGACTACCTTAGACATTTACAAACTTTTGACTGCATACATATTATGCTCAGTAACGTGTTTTTTTTTTTTTTTTTTATTTGGGATAGGTTTGCTCTTGACCCAAGACTAAGCCCAACGAGGCAAAGACTGAGTCTACGATGGAGCGAGCTCACCTAGAAGATGCCTGTTCACTCTAGCTTTGAAGATTCCTAAGTTGTAATTGCAGGGAAACACTGACGCAGGTAGTGAGTTCCACTCTTTTGCAGTGCGCATCAGGAATGTAGATGAGAAGCGCTTGGTTCGTAACAGTGGAACATCGACACGGTACGGATGGTATCCTGCGGTACGTCTGGTGGTCCGATGGTAAAAGGGGGCCGGCGGAATAAGCTGATGTAGATCATGACCACACTCGCCGAAGTAAAGCCTGTAAAAGATTGACAAGCAGGCGACTCTGCGGCGATGAGCCAAGCTCTGGAGCTGCGTGCTTACAAGCCTCTCGTCACCTATGAGCCTCTTGGCTCTGCGTTCAACCGAGTCAAGAGCAGCAAGTTGGTATTTGGCGGAACCATCCCAGAGGTGGCTGCAATACTCCATGCAGGATCGGACTTGCGCTTTGTAAAGAGTTAAAAGCTGATCAGCTGTGAAGTATCGCTTGACTCTGTTCAGGATTCCCAGTTTTTTTGCTGCAATTTGAGCTTTGATCTCGATAGTGGGGCCGAAGTTGAGATTTGCCGTCAACTCCACGCCAAGAAGCTCAAGACGGTCTGCAATAGCAATGGACGAGTTCTGAAAGACAGGAGCCAGATGAAAGGGGCTCCTCTTGGCCGTAAATAGGCAGGCTTGTGTTTTTGAGGCGTTGAAGCTGACCAGATTGTCATCTCCCCACTGGGAGACTCTACTTAAGGTCAGGTTTGTCCACTCGACCATGGCCTCTCTTAACAGACGTGTATCATCCCTACTGTTCGAAGCACTGGACAAGTATCTCTCAGAAACTGTACTGTCATCTGCATACCCTACGATTCCTGGTTTAAGTAGGTCGTTAATGTGTAGCAGGAAAAGGGTCGCTGAGAGAACTGACCCCTGAGGAACTCCAGCATTAATAGCTATAGGGTCAGAGAAGCAGCCATCTAAGACTACTCTGATCGACCGTTCACTCAGGAAGTCTTTTATCCAGCTGCAGAGATCAGCGGGGATGCCGAATGCCGGAAGCTTGTTCAGCAAACTTGCGTGCCAGACCCTATCGAAGGCCTTTGAGATATCAAGCGATACGGCTAACGCTTCACCGTGTTTCTCGATGGCCTCGCCCCAGCAGTGCGTGACATACACAAGAAGGTCACCAGTAGACCGTCTTCGGCGGAATCCATACTGATGGTCACTGAGAAGATCATTGTCTTCGAGGTATGTCAGCAGCTTCTTGTTTATGACTCTCTCCAGTACCTTACATAGTAAGGAGGTAATGGCGATCGGTCGATAGTTCGCAGGGTCAGCACGATCTCCCTTTTTAGGCACTGGTTGCACATTGGCAAGCTTCCAGGATCTCGGGACTGTCTGTTTCAGTAGAGAGAGGCGAAACAAGCGAGTCAGCACAGAAGAAAGCTCGGGCGCACAACACTTCAGCACTCTCGCTGGGATGCCATCAGGACCACTGGCCTTATTCACATCCAGGCTACTCAGGACTCTTCGGACCTCCCTCTCGTGTACAACGATGCTAGACATCGATGCTTGGCAATGGGGTACAGTTGGTGGTTTCTTAGAGCCTGGGTCAAGGTGTGAATTTCCCGCGAAGAGAGAAGCGAATAAGTTCGCTTTTTCTCCAGCAGAGTAAGCCAGCGAGCCGTCAGGTTTCAGCATTGGTGGCAAAGAAGAGCGACAGAAATTAGTCTCGACTGCTTTAGCTAGAGACCAAAACTGTTTGCTGCCTGGAGGGTGCGACGCCAATTTACCTCCTATGTGCCCGACATGTTCGAACCGCGCCTTGCGCAGGACTCGCTTGCACGACTTAGCAGCAGAGTTAAAAGCTCTCTTCTTAGCGCGTACCTTACGTGGTTCAGCCTTGCGATCACGAACACGAACCCACGTGTACGGATACACCCCCATTTGATTTTTAGATATACTTCAAAAGTAGTGGTTTATTTCTGACTTGTTAATGAACAAGCCAAAATATACAATAAACAGACACACGCATCACTACTATTTCAGTTTTAATTAAACGTCGACGTGCAAATGCTACTTGTTATGCGCTAGCCATACTCATTAATTAGAACGGTAAGGACCTTGCGGAAACTTTTTATTTCGTTGCATCTATAATGTCTGACTATACAGGTTGTAATAACTACTTAAATCACACTTTAAAATCACCGCAGCACGAGTCTGATAGCTCGAAGGGTTGTCTGATGAGCAGGGGGTGGCAAATTGGCAATCGTGTCGGTCGAGTGCCGGCACAAGAGCCCGCGCTGACACGGCGATTCCTGATAAAGGAACGTGCGACTAAGTTTAGAGTAAACGCACGCATTAGACTTTTAGGTTAGGGGCTTCATTAATTGAAGCATTTAGTGTGTGTTACGTACAGTTTATGAAGAAATTAAATTGATTGTATGTTAGTGTAAATCTTTTGGCGATTTTTACCGTATTTAAACCATTTTTGTTATTATTATAAATGAAATGTTGAAAACCGTTACATATTGTTTTGTTTCTCTAATTTCATCGGCTACCAATATATTACAGCATTCTAACCATCCTTGTCTACCTGGAGACTTTAAATGGGAGTTCTAATACTAAAGCAGGTAGTTTTACATACTTACTTAATATATCTATATGGCAAATCAAACCAATCAACATCTGTGTGCATCATTTATTTAAAATACAAAAGTAACTCTTGTGTGTCTACTCTAACGCTTTCAAGCCTTCGCCTACGCCTAAAGTACTGATCCGATTTGAATGAAATTTGGTACACTTAGGTAAGAAGATGTTCTTTGACTACCTACATCCAGATTTTTATTTAAGCATGAAATAGCCGAACTCCACGAGGGCGAAGCAGTTGGCCGAAGGTTGGTATTAAATTATATGACGACGATGCGTTTTGTGTTGCTGAATACAAAACGGTAACGCGTGTGGCCATTACGCCGGCAATAAGCGCGCCCGCGGCACGTAGCTGCTTGGCTCCAATATGTTTAGTGCCCAGCTGTAGGGCCACATTCACAACCCCTACCACATTGCTTGACAACGATAGTTTTATGTCATCATCATCATATTAACCGTTCGACTCACGGGCCCCACGATGTTTATGAGTTTCATGTAGCGCAGCCTTTTCACGAAACAGCGTTCAACTTCCAGAGTTACGTACTCGTAACTCTGTAACTCGTAATATACTTATTAAGCTGCTTCCATTTGCATTTCATGAACAGCTTACATATTTGTGATGTTTCAGCTGGCAGAAAGTACTACAAAATAAAATTTAAGTGATAGGCATAAAAAGTAAAAATCTTGTACATAAAGATGTACAAGATTTTTACTTTACACTAGATTTTGACAAGTTTAACAAGTAAAGACTTGTTAAACTTGTCTGTAATTTTGTTAAACCTTGTGTTGTACAATAAAGTGTTAATCTATCTATCTTGTTGATCGGTGCGGTTAAAAAAAACTGTCCGCTGAGATGGCTTCTTCTTAATTCATTAAGAAGGGACCAATGTAAAGAACACAGTGGTCATCAATGTCCTAAACTCATAAAGTCTAAAAATAGGAGAATGACATCTTACATTCTATAAAGTCGGTTGAAATGTAATATTCCTAGGTGTGCTGTCTGTCTGGTACTGCTGAACTTAACCAGCTTTGCCAACCGATGAGAACTTGTAGTAAAGAGCAATGCGAATGCCCACGAGGTGCGACATTTGGTGCTACTTTGTGACGCCTCTATAAGCGACGTCATATTCATATTCTACATTTTAATTTTTTTTTTATTTATTTTTTATTTTTCGTTTTTGCTTCTAGATTAATATATTGGTGTAGAACTTTGGGCTAATAATTGCAAAAAAGTATTAATAATATAAGTATCAACATTTTGCCGGTTATAACGAACTGTCTTCCGGGTTTTTGTATTAAAGCACTCCAGACCAAGTTTGTTATTATAAAATGACGCAAACGATGAAAAGGTGACACCTTTTCATCGACTGCATGCGGCGACTGCACCTGACAACCCTTAGGTGGCCACGTTGCACACTCCAAGTGTTTCGGATTAAATTATTTGCTAATAGTGAAGACCTCGATCTAGGATAGATATCTCGTTGATGAGCGGAAAGCTATTTCGACTCAGAGGCTGTTCTTCCTATCAATTCGTTCGTATTTTCGGGTGTAGAAGACATTGAAATGATACACTTTTTACGGATTATTTCGCGCAAACTTAAGCGGTCTTATCGCGAATTCCAGACAACGTTCGGAATATGAGCAACTATTAGTAATCTGTGATATGAGTCTCGAGGAGTTCCTATGCAATAACTAAGTTCCTACCGCGTAAAACTTAGTTCGCTAGTTTGGAGGTTGACGTAGACTACGGTCTGCTTTAATTCATTGGTCCGTTGTGAAAATCTGGTGCAAATGTTTGGAACGAAGTAAGTACATATTTGTTCTTTTTAGGAACCTGACCAGGGACTCTATACATATGTAATGCAAACAGCATCGCTAAAATAATGAAAACCAGCGTTGCGAGTGAGCGGAACAGCAACATCGCAAAAGGGCACCAGATCATACAACATTGATTAGACAACCTAATCGATGATAAATAATAATAAGAAGTAAGTAAGTAGTAAGAACAACGTGCAAGCCTGCGGGCCACCATGTTCGCTTTGATCGCCAAGGCTCGCCGCACGCGCTCAATATCGGTATCGTCATTAAGGTTATCTGTCACAACGTGTCCAAAATACGAGTACTTTAATTTAAAAACGCCCTCCAACCTAACGGGTGGTATATCAATCAGGTATTTGGTCCGCCATAAACACCACTAACTCACTATTTTTGCTGTTATACTTGACGCCGTGCTCAAGGGCAAGGGCCTCGCAGACACGTATAAGCTCACTCAAGCCGCCCACTGAAGCACTGAGCAGCACCATGTCATCCGCGTAGCTAATATTAAAAACTCACTTACTTACAGTACGTTACTTTACAGTACGACTCAGCCGCTCCTCTCGCCACTGTGTTAGAGGCGGCGATGTAAGGCGGCGCCCGTCGGCGGCAGCCCGCGCGCTTGGCTGCCCAGCCTATTAATAGGGTATGTCTTATAGGTACATTTTTATCGATCCCCATAATATCTCGAACAGAATGGCATGTGTGGAGGTGGTGATTGAGGACTTTGGCATAATGCGTTTCTAGAAAACTATCATCCCAATTTACATTTAGATGGATATCCTACACCACCTATGAGTCAAAGAGGCAGATTATTACATTACATCTATTATATAAAAATAAATCGCAAAATGTGTTGGTAAGCGCATAACTCAAGAACGCCTGGACCAATTTGGCCAATTCTTTTTTTATGACCTTTCTTAGAGTACGGGAATGTAAGTACGTACGTACGTAAGAACACGAAGAAAAAAAAACAATGAGCAGGACAACGTCCGCGGGGTCCGCTAGTAAAGAAATAAAAGGATTATTAACAATACGATGCCCTACGGCGTTAAGTCCACCTTTTGTACAAAGTATTGTTGTGCAATAAAGCTTAAATAAATAAATAAATAAATATTTTTTTAAACTAACCAAGTTAGGAAAATTGTAAACTCCTAAGCTACTGGGTATCATAACGATTTCATGACCTCTTGAATATCTGTGAAAGTCCCGGTTACATAGATAGCAATGAAACTTATCAAGTGCTTAGGTAGTATGTATCCTTTTGATATGGAAGGCGAAAACTTTCAAGGGGCCCTGTAACACTAGTACACCATAATGGTGACTGTACTTACCGGGCATGCTGCTACGGATAAGTGATCGCGCAAGAGTAGGCATCAAACATCAATGTGAGGCGGCGTTGAGGCCCACCTCAAGATCACCTCACGGAAGATACCCAGTATCTTTTTGTATACTAACATTGGTGGCAGAACAGGTTGTGACGACACTGGATGTCGTAGTAAAGTAGTGTGTCGTATTGCACCGTAGTAATATACCGGGCCCTATGTGAACCCTCTCAGTTCGGCAAAAAATAATTATCATATAATATGTAAAGCTGAAATGTAGCTAGACTTAAAGCATGAGCAAGAATTTTAAATTGGCAAAGCGGTGTTCTAGTGTAGTCGTTCGGTTCGTTAGTTGTCGCATGATTGGCAGTGTTCCCAGTGTATTGCGCCGCTGTGTACTTGACGTATCGTCGGTGCATGGCTAAGTGCACTGTTATGATATTGTTTTTTGATTTATTTTAATCCAATATTTTTTTTTACAAAAAACTACCTACTTGATGTAGTGTAGAAATGTATGTGTTATAATAAAAGAGTCCTATCAAACTTACGATCTTACCGGCGTGTGCTTATCGGAACAATTTATTAAACCAACAGTAGGACCTTTCGAGAAAGCAGTCTCCTGTTCTTTCTTATTTCATACTATCAGGAAAATGTTATTATCTGTCTTTGAAAAAGTGTTTATTTTTTATCATACCTTTTTTCTAGCACAACCTCATCGGCGCGATATTTTATTACTCTGCTAGCTACCTACGGATTCGAAGCATTACGATTTTAGGCTCTCATGCTGCGATATTTACGACGAGTATTAATGATTTGTCGGCAGAAACCCATAAAGACATACTCATGTGGTTCCTGCAAACAACATCGAATTTGACGACAACTGGCCGTTTTCCGAATACATCGACGGTTATCTAAGCGGAATCAAAGCCTTTGCTAGTAGGAAACAAGAAATGTATTAACTGCGTGAGCCACATTCTGCTTGAGAAGAAAAGTTATACTCTTTTGAGTAGGTTTTACGATTTGGGGGTAAATGTGTCCATTACAGGTGATTGTTTATGGATTGTCAAGGTGAGCATTAGGATAATACACGTGTGCGTAATCTGCCTTGGTCTATTAGCCTTGCCTATTATTTATGAGCCCCTGTTATCAATTACTAGAGTGTATTACTTACTACATCATAAAGGAATGATTATCAACATACCGAAAATGCTCTCGGTTTTAAGGTTTGGTACCAAAAAAGATCGTTAGTGAAAGAAAGTATAGTTTATTCAAGATTTTTTTGTGCAAAACCTAAATGCGTGTGGTAAAGTTTCGTTTGTAAGAGAGCCCTTTTCAAAAAGATGAGGCTCTGCTCTAACGATAATCAGCACTATTGAAACTGATTGTCTCCTAGTCGATTAACGTTAGTTACGATAACGATAGTTATACGAGTATAACTAAAAATGATGTCAAAATCGATTTAGCAGTATTTGCAATAAAAAAAAACATCTATGTATATTATTACATCCTTGTCTTTAAGGATCCAATCAATACGGGGCGGAACAGGCATAAGCAAAGAGCCAGGTATTTGTAATTCGAAAGTGATATATAGTAGGAAATAAAAGCACAAGGAAAATAAGAAATCAGAAGATCCTCGACCTAGTACCGCAGTAATTTGACCTTGGTTCCTTCTTCCGTAAAAGGACTAAGAACATATGTGGGTACCTTGGGCAGAAAAACTCGGCCTTCAGAACTCAGACTCAGACGGCACTGCCCGAACCTAGCCCAGTCAGCACCATGGCGCCGCGGCGGAGCGCCACCGCTCGTTTTTACAGGTCACGGAACCTAATGACTCGGAAATCGGCCCTCGGAACTCGCACGGTGGGACTCCAGAACCTTCTATTTAGTACTCGGAACACAGGTCGATCAACCTTGGACGCTGTACTCAGAATCTAAATCTGATCTAATCTCATGTCGGACTTCTAAAACCAAGGGTCGCGGGTTCGATCCCCGCACAGTACAAGCATAAGTGTACATAAACATGTGTGTTTGTACTGGTCTGAGTGTTTTCTATGTATAATATGTATTTATTTACAAAAAAAGAAAAGTATGTTTATCCGTTGTCTAGTACCCATAACACAAGCCTCGTAGCTTAATTTGGGACTAGAGAATTGGTGTGATTGTTGTGAAATATTTATTTATTTATTAATTTATAATTATAAATTCCCTGGTGAAGCCCCACTTACTTTACTTAATAGAAATCTGGGGCAGCGCAGCTAAATCGAGGTTGGACGGTCTTCAAATAATCCAAAATAAAATCATTAAAACATTATTTCATTACCACTACTTTACATCTTCTTCCAAAATTTACGAAGAAACTAAATTAATGAATGTCAAACAATTATATATTTACAACACATGCATTCTTATAAAAAAAATTCTAGGAAACTCACTCCATACTAACTTATCACTTACGAAACGCATAACAACGCGAAGTTCGCGCCGAGCGAGTTATCTCGTTCTACCCAAGATAAGAACAAACTACGGAAAAAAAAGCGTAACTTTTGAAGGAGCACAGTTGTATAATAAATAAGATACCCTCTATTATTAAAAGTGTAAGCTCGTTTACTGCATTCAAAACTAAACTTGCTCGACATGTTGTTGAAACATACTTATAAATCACCTTCTGTATTAGCGTACAATGGATGCGGTAAACGAGTACCTACGAAAACACGGATGACGACTGTATTATTTCTATAACTCTGTTCTCATGTAAGTGACTATGTCTTTTTTGAGAACAAACGTCTTTAAATCCATAATATGACTGTGGTTGTACATAGGGCATCTTGCGAATGTACAATTCAAAAGAAATACTTTACACAGTTTCTAGCTTAGTACCGACTCTTACTCACTCTTAGGTCTACTCTAACTTACTGACTCTAACTCTTATGTTTTAGTGTTAAGTAAGGACCTAACACTAGTCAGACCTAAGAGTTCCTACCTGTTATCTAAAAGACTGCGTATTTATTCGTATTGAAGTTGATATTTCAATTGAAATTATGTTTTTTCATCTAGCAGGTATTATTGGACCCGGATGGCAGCTGATAGAACACAATGAACATTGTTGGACTTAGAGGAGGCTTATGCCAGATGGCAGGCCGAGGTGAGGGATATCCTGTTATCTACAACATATGGATACGGACGGTCTTTTAAGTCTCTCTCTGAATAAATATTATTATAACAGGTATTACGCTTGAGGACCACTTAATTCGGCATAGATTGAGCAATAAAAACATACTTTTTAACAATTGTACCGTACAAGACTGACTTAAAAAAACCTACTCGCGTCCTAGTTGTTTTATGAAAATATGGTACAGTGCTGAAACTCTATTTTGTTTAAGCTGATTTTTTTTTGCTTATTTAAGCTGATTTACTTTAAGCTGATTTTTTTATCAGTCAGCTAACGCATCCCTTAAAATTCCAAAGTACCTAACTAGCTGATTTAAAAAGTAATAACTACGTTTGTAAACATTATTATTGACTTATGGCATCTTAAAAAGACTTATGACATAATTATTGATGATGGAATTGGATTTTGCTATACATAGGCAAAGTAAATACAATTAAAATTAACAATACGTAGCTTGCGTTGCGTCGTACTAAGTGTGACAGTGGTAAGGTACAATTGTCACACCTCTTGTATGAAACTTTGAAAAGAACATAATCATTTCTGCTTAGCCCAAAGGTATGACTGATAGAGAATGCCCTACGGCGTTAAGTCCACCTTTTGTACAATGTATTGTTGTGCAATAAAGCTTAAATAAATAAATAAATAAAGATAATTAAGAGGTCGATGCGGATTGGAGCTCATATTATAGAAAGAATTTAGGTAAACCTTAGGTTTGGTCGAATTTGCGAGTTATTACGACAACCTTATGATCCGAATGCTCACGAACATTATTAATTACCCAATAAGAAAAATGACAAACAATCGTATTACCTAAATTTATAAATGGTTGCTAGGCACAAACGTTCAGTTAAATCATTATTCTAAAACTTACCTGAAAATTAAACTCGGCTGGTTCCAGTTTTCTTGGTTTCTGTTGTCTTTTATCCCTTCCATGCCCTTTCATAGAATAGCCTAGAACGGAAAAATCACACGATTGCCACACACTTTTTCATTCTTTATGAAGAATGTTGACCAAGTGACAACCGTTACACTGGTTCATCAAGGAACAATTACTAAAAATAATTAATTAACACGATCACGACTATTTAGGCACTCAGACGCGAGCGATAAAGTCTCTAATGCGAGACTGCTGTTCTGCGCGATGGTACCTACCTAGGACTAGGTTATTCATCTACCCTGTTTTAATTAAGTTCAAGTTTTATTAAATAAATTTAACTTACGGCTTAATACGTAAATTTTATCAACTACCTTTTACAATGAAATTTCAAAAGCGATGCATGCAAAGGAGGCATTCGATTTCATTTTTTTAAAAACAGAAAAACGAAAACATTCATGTTGTAAAACCGGCCAGCACGTATAAAAAAAGGTTGAAGTTTTGTCTATTAACGGGAGGCATTCGCTTTTAATATATGAGATAAAACACTTAAGTATTTTTTCACTTCTCATGCTCGAAAAAGTACTACTTTATGCAGGATCTAGGCGACATAAAGTTGAATTTTATGCACTTGTGCATAAAAGTAGCTTTTTAAATGTGTCTACACTAAGGCAGTGACCATTTAGCCCATACAGCCAAAAACAATTAATTGTACATGGATAAAACTTGCTAATTTATAATATTTCCTTCCCTATTTGCATTTTTGATTTATAATAAGATACGAAAAAGAAACTAAATATCAAAACGTGTTTACCACTAAAAAAACATTATTCCAAAATAATTTAAGAATAGGCTGTATATTTTTTTTCTTTGCCCGAAAATTATGCAGGAAAATTAAAAAAAGTAAAGTAGCGGGAAAGAAGCCGTGAACTTTTCGTATTGAATTTTCTCAAATTATTGTTTTATTTTCTCGCAATCGAAGTGAAAAGCAGAGTTTATAACTCGTGCACAAATCATTTTTATCCTCGACTTCATCATCTGCCCTCGCCCTGCGGGCTCGGGCATATAACGATCTCGGATAAAAATGACTTGCTTTATGCTCTCGTTGTAAAATCTACTATTTCACTTCTCATGCTCGAAAAAGTACTACTTTATGCAGGATCTAGGCGACATAAAGTTGAATTTTATGCACTTGTGCATAAAAGTAGCTTTTTAAATGTGTCTACACTAAGGCAGTGACCATTTAGCCCATACAGCCAAAAACAATTTATTGTACATGGATAAAACTTGCCAATTTATAATATTTCCTTCCCTATTTGCATTTTTGATTTATAATAAGATAATACGAAAAAGAAACTAAATATCAAAACGTGTTTACCACAAAAAAAACATTATTCCAAAATAATTTAAGAATAGGCTGTATATTTTTTTTCTTTGCCCGAAAATTATGCAGGAAAATTAAAAAAAGTAAAGTAGCGGGAAAGAAGCCGTGAACTTTTCGTATTGAATTTTCTCAAATTATTGTTTTATTTTCTCGCAATCGAAGTGAAAAGCAGAGTTTACAACTCGTGCACAAATCATTTTTATCCTCGACTTCATCATCTGCCCTCGCCCTGCGGGCTCGGGCATATAACGATCTCGGATAAAAATGACTTGCTTTATGCACTCGTTGTAAAATCTACTATTTTACAACCAGCCAGTTCGTAACAATGGTAACGTTACGTTAAATTCATAGATGAAAAGTATACAAAGTTTATTGCTAAAATTATTAAATCAAAATGATTCGTCAAACAATTTTTTTTCATAATGCTAGGGTAAAAAATTACCCAAACAGAACCTTCAAATGTGAAGTGAAATGGAAAACTTAAATATAATACCTACTTGTCTCAAAACGTCTTTGAGGAAAACAGATATCACACAACATGCTAACTCTAGAAGCATTCTCTTAAGAGGAAAAATACTGTGTATTCCCCGTATCATGGGGACTCATTCATCTGTTAACGGAGATAAGTAACCACGTAAGGAGGTACGAGTAAAGCCGAACAAAATAGAGTTCTACTTTAGGGGTTTTAGATCCAAAATTGCTGGCGTACTGAAGGCGTTGGGAATTGATTTTGAGATTCAGCTGGTAGGCAAATGAGCGGCATAAACGTTCAATTACATTATTCTGAACGCGTACTTGTTATCAATTCACGTTTGACGCAGATAATTGAAACTTTAAGCCCCGATTGTAAACAACTAGCTCGATTACGTTTTATCGGCTAAACCAGTTCAAATAGGTTTCTGTAGGGCGAAATACGTACATAGTTTCTACTGAGACAGGGAGCCGATTCTCATGCAATTGAGAAAAGTTCATTCGTAAAAAGTACGTATGAACGAACATTTTCCGATGATTTCTCAGTTTGCGCATTCTCAGAACTTCACAATCGAGATTTGTTCATCGTTTACTACGAAATACCTTGTTAAAATAGAATTGTCAACAGGAAAATAAGGTTATAGCTTATAATTATCTTCAGTTTGCTTATTTAAAATATGTAAAAGGGTTTTGATTGTTAAATATTACCTAAATTTTATAGACCTACGGGTCTGTGCATTACTAGGTGCCTTATCAATCTACTAGGTTTTTGGGATACTCTTTTGGAAAAAAATCACATAATACTGACAATGAACATTAGGGTTTGATATCATGTGGGATACTTTAACTGAGTAAGTTGTGTACGTGTTGCCAATTCCCGGAACTGACGTGACGTATCAGTTTCAATACCCGATTTATTGTTAGCACCTTTTCTTCGACAGCGTTATTATTTTATTATCCTCGGGGGTGATTTAGATTAGGTCGAAACACAATCATCGCACTGTCACTTCTTATTTCTTTCCTCTTTGTTTCTCAGGGCAGGCGCTCGGTCCTGGTGAGGTCAAATTTCTTTTGATTTCTGGGCGAGAAGTTCTTTTTTACGGGGTAAGGTAACGATGACCTTAAAAGCAGGTGAGTTTTTTATTATTCGACTAACCAAAGAGTTTTAGCTTAGTGAAGTTTTTAGATTTTTTTATTTATTTTATAAATATAGTCTATTCGAACGGAAGTTAGTAGAGTTATTAGGTTTGTTTAATAGGTCTTTCAGTTAAAACAAAGGGCCACCACTATAGGAAATAAATGACAGTCAAGTCCATTCAAACCGACTGATACTAATTGTAATTATCTACTGTTATAATTTAGACTGTCTGTAGGTAGTAAGTCCTTTAGTCTTCCTAGCTAGTAAACATATTTATATTAATTCCTAAAGATATCTATTTTTGATACCTAAATTCAGTCAACAAATTACCCACACCGTCCATATCGCGATTGTGTGCTCTACATAATACGTAAGTACAGAAATCGTTTTTTAATTACATTTTGTGTTAATATTTGTGTGAGAGTCGTCAATGATTGATTAGGGTGTATGACGCAAAACAACGTGGACAAAGCTTTTGAAAGCTTCGGAAAATTTACTCGAATTGATTTTGATCTTTTTGGTTACGTAGCATAATGGGAAAATGATAGATACCTTGAAAGTTCCAACGATTTGCAGAGATGGGCTGTAATAAATTATTCGTTTGGGGATATTTTAATATTAAAATGCCTGCCTGCCCTACAAAGAAAAGGTTTTAATTTATTACTCCCATGTTTTAACATGCATTATTAAAGTATGCTCGGCCACACGTCAAGCTAATCACTACCTTATGCTTACGTAGTAAGCGGTGGGTGGTCGTAGGGGAGCGGTGTGTACCTACTTAATTATTTTAAGAGATTTTTGAGTTGTCTTAATTTTTTACGGATGATATTTGCACGCTGACGCTTAATAAGAAAGTATGTGTTCTGTGAGACATTATTTTTAAGATCTCCTTTCTTTGTCAAATAATTTTAACTCAAAAATAAAAGCTCGTATTATCTGTATACTTATGTATTTGTACTTACTAAGTAATGGCACAAGGATAAGAAAACGGAAAAGAATTGATATTCACCCATTTCCTGTATATCTAAGGAAATGTATCACGGTGGTTTACCTTGAATCTGGTGACTAGGTTAGTAAGATAATTATAGTAAACGTGTACAAGATATTAAACAAATACAATGAAATTATTTAATTATCAATAATTGATTTGATCACTAAATATAAATATGTGATATAATACGAGTATAATACTTAGCGATAAAGTTTTGATCACTCATAATAAATATAAATCCTTAAAAAAGCAATGAAAAAGCAAAAAGCAAAGCGTAGAAATGTAACGGAAAAAGCTTAAAACCACTACACACTTAGAAGTTTTAAGTCGGTTTCTATTTCACTCTTAGCGCATTCTTGAGATGCACCGAAACTTTTATTCAAGTTGCGAGCATCCACAAGTTAGTGAAAACTTGTTGACGGCGGCGAGGTTCCGGGCGGGCAGGGACGATCGTGGTTATGTTAACCGTTTGCGGAGTTTGAGGAGAAAATATAAAGGAGAAAATAAATGTGAAAACTTTCTGAAATCGACCATAGCGGGAAAAGCTTCAAAATACTATTCAGACTGCAAAATTTCTGGATGCAAAGCCGACGCTCTGGACGTTTCTGGGCGACTTTGGGCAAGACATTTGTTGGGTTGTCAAGCAAAACTGTTAGTAAACATTTTCTTCATCGACCATTATTGAAAAAATTTAACGAAATTGCAACAGACTGATAAGTTTAAGTCGATTTCGACTTTGTTAGTTAAAATAGTAATTAGGGATAGGGGTCGATTTTAGTCATTGTTGATAGTTTTCATCATAAAACTGTAAACATAACCAAAAATTGGAAAATTTTCGTGACGGATCACCACAGAAAAACCTTCAACTACTTCGGACTGAAAAGTTTGAGTAGCTTTTAATTACACTTTTAACTTAAAGCATTCTTAAGATGCGCCCAAACTTTTATTCAAATTGCATCCATAAAACGCGTAAGTTAGTGAAAACTTGTTGACGCGCCGGCTCTGGGCGGGCCGGGGGCGGTGGGCGGAGCGCCGCGCTATATAAGCTTTGCATGGCTCAAAACTTTGTTATTGAATGCGCGAGATCATTCGACGTGACACATAGTGACCGAAGTGACTTCGTTCGCGCCCATCGAAGCTAAGGTAAGTTGGCACGCAGTTGCACTTTTTAAAACGTGCTGTCTTGAGTTAAGCTTAGTTTTGGTATGAGTAGAAAGTTTTTCGAATATCTAGTTCCGTCAGAACGTTTGTCACCCAATAATTATTTTAAAGTGATAAATAATTTACCTACCCGGATAGAGACTTTTTCGGGACTTTTCCGGATACCAAACTTTTTCGTGTCTCTTTATGGACAGACAAATCACTTGCTCCAATTCATGAAAGTATGTTTAAACAATGAATAGCTCCTAAGTGGTTATCCAAGCCCTTTTAGCCAAATGCACATAAATCATGTAAATCCCGTTGTCGAAAAACAGCCGCGTTTTCGTTTTAAATGGCCGAAAACTAAGCCGGATTTGACGTGTTGTTCGACATAAAATGTCTGCATAAATCTTCTTTCTCAGTTTAATCAAAACACAACAAAGAATTCTAGGATGAAGAGAAACTAAGGTTTCAGCCTGAAATTTTGTCTTATATTTAAAAGAAAGTGTTAAAAAACTGGTCAGCAGTTACAATGGAAAACTGTAATCTTAGTACAACCATTAAAAATGTACAATTAACATAAAATACAAATTCATCATCATCATTATCAGCCAAAGGACGTCCACTGCTGAACATAGGCCTTCAGTTTTCCACATCGACCGATCACAAGCGGTCCGCATCCAGTGTGATCCTGCTATCTTTACAAGGTCGTCTGCCCATCTTGTCGGTGGACGTCCTACGCTGCAAAAATACAAATTAGCATACAATAATAACAAAATATTCGTTTTTTCTTTCTAAGTGGGTTATATAATTTTCAAAAAAGTTTTTCTTTTTTTGAGGCCATCAAAAACAAATTCATGTTATAATTTCGGCTATACTACAAAATTTATCTTTATCAACGGGATAAATAGGATTGTTAGAATACTTTGCAAATCTGAGCCCCTACTAAGTTATCAGAAACAGTCTAATCATCACAAATCACTTTACAATTACCTCTCCTGCTAAAATTTGTGTTTAATTTTGTTGAGAATTTACGCATACATCATTATTAAAACATTTAGGTTATCATATATCTTCATTTACAACGTCGTTGCGAGGTGCCGATTAATTTATTCAACAAGCTAGACTAATTTTAATGGTTTTATTTTTTCCTGGTGTCGGGCTAAGTACTCATTTGTCAGCAGAAATAGTTTAAACTTTTTGACAGTTGAACTACAAAAAAACAAATAAAAAATATATGTACTGCATTTCTTAAAAATAATATCATACAATTACAACTCTTATTTAATTCATCCGATATTTATAAATAAATGTAATTTATTCCATTCCTTTTCGTTTTTGCAATATCAATATCACATTATTGTAACAACGAGATAAAAACTAAAATTTAAAATAACCTCGAAAAAAAAAATCTGGTGGGTTCAACGGCTGGATGGATTTTTACCAACTATAGCTTAGAGCCACTGTGATCAAATTACCTTTCGAATAAAAAACTACCGCTTTAAAATACTACGCTACGATTGAAGCTACGATGCCACAGATAGACACATACAAAAACACATGACATCTCTCTTTTTCGTCGGGCCTTAAACATACATCCATGTGATAAACCTTTAATTTAATTCTATCTATTTTTCTTTATTTGATTTTATACTATAAATGTTTGTTTGACCATGTTTACTGTGCGACTAGCATGCTGACGCTTTGGGCGACTGTAAGTCAGTATGTTTTCTGTTAAACAAATAAAATACAATTCAAAGACTGTTCTTAGTCGACTTTCCTCTGTTACCGAATATCAACACCACTCACAACTTTTTCTTCGAAAAATAGGCATAGGAGTATACTTAAGTTTCTTATTAGTATTTCCAAATCCAAAGCTTTTTTCGCACTGACCCTCAGCTAGCAAAGGTGTGCCGGCTCGTGAGATAGCGAGTCTCGTGTTTCAACCCATTAAACTCTTCGGCCGGAATAGCCGCCTAAATAATGCTTTTACAGTGATATCGGTTTACTTCAGTCAATCGAAAATCACATGCTTCATGTAGGTATTTATAATTTCCTCTTTTGGGAAAAAGGGGAAGGGAAAGTGCGTTCCCAAGTGGAAGCGTTTTTTTTATAAAAGCTATTAATTTTTATTTATGAACGTTTCATTTACTTGAAAACAAATAAAAATAGTCCGTTTTTGTGCTTTTCTTCATTGAACGAATCCCTAAAATGAATTGAATTGAATTGAATTAAAAAAGCTTTAGTTCTGTGCGCAGAGTTCCTGCTAAATTGATGTCCAATACCTTTTTACACAGAGTTTGACTGCATTTGTCAAATGTTCAAATAATAAATAGTTGTGATGTGCCAGATCGTTAAAAATGTATATTCGCGGATACGGATCCGAATACGGATATTTGGTGTCGGTGATAATCGGTGTCAGCGCGCGAGACGTTGAAACAATAGTTGACGTCATTGATTAGTATTAGTACCTTTGAGTTATGAACTATTGGTTTAATAACTTACTACGATAGATGTTTACAATAAAAAAGGTGACAAATATTTGATACCAGAATTTCAAAAATTCTTGAATTGAATTCAATTTTTTAAATTCATCTAATCACTTATACATATAGATTTTCATTCTATCAATTGAAAATTAATAGGTTTGAACATCTGTAAAAGATGCGCGAGAAAATTAACGGATAAAGATTTACATATTACTCATGACGACCGTTTGGTGCAGTCGTCTACATGTCGGACTTCTAAAACCACGGGTAGCGATTTCGATCCCCGCACAGTACAAGCATATATGTGCCTGAACATGTGTGTGTGGTCTGAGTGTTTTCTATGTAAAATATGTATTTATTAAAAAAAGTATTTAAGTTTGTTAATCCGTTGTCTTGGGACTAGAGAATTGGTGTGATTATTGTGAAATATTTAATATTTATTCATTATTATTTTAAAGATACGGACACGGATCTTTCTTTGCCGTCGAATATCCGCGGATACGGATATCCGGTACATCGCTAATCAATAGTAGGTAGTAATACTACAGTACATGTAGCATCGTTTAATTTTCGGAACTTTTATACCACGAGATGTAACTTTTGGCAATAAATTGCGATATTCGGGGTGTCATTTGGTATTGTTTACAGCCGTTTACAACCGTTAAGTTATCTTTGTCAATAATGATTATTTATTTCTTCTTAGAAAGTATATTTTTTTAAACCTACGAGCACATATTTAAATATGCGCAAGTAGAATGATTTTACAAGTATTTTTTTCATTGTAATAGCCCACTTTATCTCTCTTTATAATCTTAAGTTCAATGGAAGTCAATACTGCCTTCAGCTGGACAACTTAAGATAGTCTCGAAAACAACATAATTAAAAAAAGCTATGTCGTAATCTTATTGGCGTCAATTGGCCTCATATTGTTACATCTGACGCAGGACACCAATTATCACTCACAAATAAAAGTCTTAAACAACTTGTTTTCATCATTTCCAAATTCACTTTCTTCCTGTTTGTCAATAATTACAATTATTTCTTGTCGCTCCGATACAATTTGCTGATTCGCGTTAATCAAATAAGAAATCGGGGGTCATTCCATAAATAGGGTTACGATCCCCCCGAACCGACGAGAAGAGATGGGAAGGTTGATTGCTTTCCGTGCTGCCGTCGGTCATCCCCGTGTCTCACATTGATGGATTCTGAAACCCTAATAAACTACCAATATCGTTTACCTAAAACCATTTTGCTCCAACCATGTTGCAAAACTAAAAGATACGACATGTTCGTATACGTTCTTATAAAAACAAAAGGAGGGTAAAGACAGAAGCAAGTAACCTAACTCGACCGTTAGATTAAAATAAAATAAAAAACATTTTCATTACTTAAGCACTTTCTTATTTTTCCATAAATAACTACAGCAGTAAAAGAATGAACGTTGAAAGCTTAATATGATGCACACTTTGATTTACAACGGTTTAGCACCAACTGCATAATATTTTATTACCCTCATAAAAATTATTTTATGTTCATAAATATTAATCTTTGCTTATTAAACAATCGCGATGATTGCGATGCAACACAAAAATCCATAGAAAAAATATGATTCATATAAAAATGTGACTAAGGTTCTACATTTGTTTTACAAAGCAAGAAATTTTACAATTAGAACAATTTGATTAGTTTCTTTCTTAAATAAATATTTCACAACAATTATTTCTTACGCATTTTAAACGTCCAGCGTCTTCTGTTGCAGCACTGCAGATAGATGAACCGCAAATCTCCAGCACTGTACAAAGTCCGATGTGAATTTTAGTCTGATTTCAGCAGACCAATGTCTTCCGTTTCGAAAATGATGCGGTGTTTTTATACCGTTAGCCTACAAGGTTTTAGAAATTGAAAATAGAAAACAAACACGCGTTGTGTTTTAGCTGTGGGCCAATCGGGGCTTGAACTCATCATTCCGATTTAAAAAAAGGCCTTTTTAATTTTAATTTCAAAATAAAACTAACTACATTTGGAGACACACCTACTACACCTAC
The DNA here is from genome assembly GCA_963921415.1 of Pyrausta despicata. Lineage (NCBI taxonomy): Eukaryota > Metazoa > Arthropoda > Insecta > Lepidoptera > Crambidae > Pyrausta > Pyrausta despicata. The sequence continues at coordinate 10,957,478 of OY992855.1, read as the reverse complement.
TTTTGGTAAACGAATTTTCTAAAAAGCCGTCCGAATACTAATGAAGTCAAAAAATTAAGGTAGTTAAATCTACACTTTGGCCACGGTGACTGCAAAAATGGCCTTGTAACGAAACAAAATGACATCGTCCTTAAAGCATCAGAAATTCAGTGGTAGTGCTTGAAGGAGGCAACGAGACTGTATGCGCACAAATATACCTTTTTACTTGCGTCGGAAATGCTTTGTGAATGGCGATAGCAACGGCATACAACTCACATTTCGGCCACAGTGACTGCAAAAATTGTCTTGCAACGAAACAAAAAGACTCTCCATCGTCCTCAATCATTAGGAATTCACTGGAAGTGCTTTAGGAAGCTACCGGCCTTAGCAGACCGCTCGAGCGCGGTTGCCAATATTTGCTGAGGGAACTGCCCAGATACCTGCCTGCGTAGTGATATTTGGACTATTTTGGACTATAAACAGCCTTTGGTTGGCTTATTGAACTATCCAACAGTGAATTTACTTACCAGTTGAATTCACGTTACGGATCCAAGATATATTTACATATTTGACCAATTTTTGCTCAGGTATCCTACCTTGTCTTGTTTCTTGGTTTGTAAAAAGTGTCTAACTGAAATGTATAGGTTTAATTGAACTTAGGTAGCCTATCTATATATCTATATCAATAAATAAACAAATGTTAAAATCGTTAAAACAATGCTATACAAACCGGTATCATAATGGGTAGCCCTGTCAAGAACAGAGGATCAACAGGTAGATTTCAATAACATTCTTATTTTTTCATTCCGATGGTAGATAAAGTTATTGCTTAAACTTATCTCAACTACCAAGAAATCTACAGGTAAATCGTGGTTTTGTTAAACATTACATTCTATATAAACCTAACAACCAGCCTAATAAAGAGTTTAAATTATCGGTTAAAAATAATTAATAATAAAGTATTATTGAATTAGAGATTGAACAATAACTCCAACGATCCGAATCCGTTACTCAACTTTGTACAGATTGCTTGATCCTGTTGTTGTTGGATTTTTTTCCAATTTCAATGGATTACGCAACAAAAAGATCTAAAGAAATTTAAACAACCGAAGTTGTTATTTTCCTTATCAACGAGACCCAAGCTGATTAGGGCAAGTGTAATCCATATGAAATTTTACGCAATGCATTCGGTGCCATTTTTTTTAATTGAAAGGTTTAACTACCAAAACTATTTACGATTTTTTGTCCAACCATAGCGAGTAAGTATCCTATGATGATAGCACTAGCAACTCTACTGCTACGTTGGTGATTGCACAGAGGGCTTACAATTATGTTGACAGCACAAAAACTCGTATCATCAGGAAGAGGCTCTGCAGCCTCAACCTGAATTAGAATAGAAATACTTGCTAGTGTTTGCTTGGGCCTTCGCGACCCATTACCCTCTGGATAGGAAAAATCCAAACATTGTCATAGTAATCGCCGTTTTATTCCAGGAATGCGCAGTAGAGCTGTGATAAGTCTGAACCCTTCTGCAGACTTTCCCTTAATGTTGTTGTTTGTGGGTTCCAAAAAGGTTTCTAATATATAAAAAGGTATATTAAATATTTTATTAACAAGATAGATTAGGAATATATAATAAAAGCGTATCAAATTAAAAAAAAAACTTTGGCTAAGGACTAGTAGGTAATTTATTGGAAATGTTACTCAGCGACCTACATTTAAGCGACTCAGTGTAAAATAAATAATAGGAAAACGAAGCCAACCGGATTTGTAAAACTCATTGAAACAAATGAAATATCGGGTTCAGAGGAGTATTTTCCAATAATTGCCTATTCTAAAAGTCAAAATCCATTTAAAAATACCAGCTAAAAGCCTCGATGCTCGTCACGTTTCGTATTACAGGTGTTTTGAAAATACCGGTCACGCAATTTTCGCGGCTTCAAAACTCTGTACAGTTTGATTGAATGTTTATTCCCTACATAACTAATGTACAATGTTAAAATGAATCGCAAAATGGGTAAGTAAGCGCAAGCTGACAACTCAAGAATGCCTGGACCAATTTGGCCAATTCTTTTTTTATGATATTATATAAAACACAGGGATGGTTCTTACGAATTAAAAAACAACGGGCAGGACAATGTCTGCGGGTAGTACCAAATAACTTTAAAAAGGAATTAAAGTTTAATGTTTGGAATCCATTCTTTTCAGTTTAATTGTCCTTTTTTTGAGAACCATCATTTATTTATCAGAGTGCAACGTTCTTTAATTTTAAGCTAAAAGTCACGCAAGTAGACATTCGTGTTAGCTTCCCATCCATGGGGAGCTTGGGTTCGTATTTGCGTACTTTTGACTAAGTAAACTCAGACATTCGTAGCAACATGAAATCCTAAGTCAACTCCTACCTAAGTTAACCACGACAGGCATAACATAATCTGTTAAAATAGCTGATACTTGCGGTGTCGGTAAAATCGCGCGCACTAATCGCAACGGTTTGAAGTTGCGGCTCGGCTTAATTACGGCTGAGTTCGGCCGAGTGCTCAGCACTCAGGCTATGAGGGAACCGCTAGCTAGATATTCGAGGTTGGAGGACCAATAAATAAACGTTAATTTCGATGTCAAACATGATAAAAAATAATGGCTATAAATTTTCAGTTGAATAATTTATAAAAACGGAACATAGCCACGGGGCTGTCATCACCTACGATTGTCATGTTGTCCTCATAAACGTTATTATGAGGCCAAGAGAGACCCGAAAAAATGGTTTGAAATGTAACATGCAAAATAATTTCATAGTTACATGCCAAGTACCAGCTTAGACACCATTTCGCGTGTTATTTAATAGAAAAACCTAGTACATAGTCGTTAAGATTCCCGCCCGCCGACTTACCACCCGTATTTCCAAGCATTTGTTATGCAGTTCTAGTGGTTGCCGAATTGCATCTAGACGATCGTGCGCTCAAATCTGATTAAAACGTCCATCAATGAGTTGCAAACGTTTGCGGCAGCCGCACCGCAGCGGATTACACTGGGCATAGACTAATTTCTCTCCCAGAAACTAACGACTTCGAATTCAACTAGCTATAACTATGTGTTTCAGAACTTGGCGACGTAATTAAACCCTTGGACCCTTGCTCCTCACACTCAATACTCAATTCCATATTTTTAAGGAATAAAATCTAGCGTCTTGCTAGTAGATTGTTTGTTACATCGATGATCGTCGTGATTTGTTTCCAAAAGTCACTATAAGCTTCTTTACGCAAAAGAGATTAAATTCAAGTCTTTAAATTCAAAAATCATAGTTTAAGATATTTAGACATTTAGCGTAAGTCTCGAAGGTATAATGAAAAAATACTGTATTAAACACATTATTTTGATCTATCCGTCTGCTACGCAAGAATCAAGCTGATTAATTAACTTGATTATTTAAATTGGCTGCTACGAAACAAAGTCTACGGTGCTACGGCGTAACTCGTAGCAACTGACATGGTATTAGCTACAGTTTGTCATGAAAATGACTATTTAATTCATGGTTTTTATTTATAAGTCATATAGGTTATTTAATTGTATATATTTCCTGTCAATATCAAAGACAATACTCTACATATGATGCTGTCGTTATTGCCATTATATTTTTAGAGAGGTATTTATTACCTACATATTGCACTTAGTTTGGCTTTGAATTTAAACTTTTAGGTTACTCAAATCATTGATTGAAATATTCGTTACACTACGATTAATCAGCATACATTATCTATAACTGTTATTAAAGCTTGGCCAAACTTTAAAGTACTTTCATGAGCTCTGACGTTCGCCAGGGCATATTTTTGACATTTCCATTTGAAATCTTGAACGTAACCTACATCTGGGAGAGAAATTAAATTCCTGCGAAATGTAATTTGATGCCAAACCCGTCATCTCCCGACTGTCCCTGGCACAAATTAAATGAAGCCTATTGAATTTTTGTAACGACACACCTAAAGCACATTTGCTTGGATCATAGTAAATTATGGCTTGTTCTTTAATAGGTATACATACCTAACTACAATGGGTCATGGAGGTAGGATATAAAGAAAAACTGCATTTAATTTTTAATAAAATACGTACAGAAGTTTATTCTGTATTTTAAGCAAAATATTTTTATGTACCACATCGCAATTAGGTAAGAACCTCGAAATTCGAGATGTAAATCTGTAGCTGAAAGTCTGTAAATACTTGTATATTGATACCCTAGAAATTGTCTCAAAACGTAGATATGGTACGCATATCATAATAAGTACGAAAAGCAAACAAACCATAGGATATTTACAAAAAAAGACTTTTGACCTTAAAATTTAATAGTTGCGTACCATATCTAGGTTTTGAGACAATTGGCATGATGACACCTATCTTAAATATTTTCAAGACCTTGGCGTTTTAAACACTGTTTTAATGAAGTTAATACAACCAGTATATTCCCATAAAGCTGTAGAAACCAACTTTTAAACACACAAATCTCAATAAAGATTCGGTCAATTGACTTCGATTTCTGATACATGACCGTGACGCCATGTTCTTGTATTCACATACAAAATCTATGGAGGCAGACCGTTTTGACAGGTAATAAATAAAAAGTATGTCAACGATTGGTGGTGTCATCTAGCCTATTGTCAATAGCACCGGTTGACCTGAAGGGATCTTGTGACTGCGCGCTCTCCGCCCTCTATCTTGAAAAAGGGTTTGTTTTTTACAATATTTATAGTAAGTACAAATAGCAAAAAACTCATAGGAAATGAGATATTTGCAAAAAATACCTTTTACCTTGAAATTTAATAGTTGCGTACACCCTACCATATGTAGGTTTCTAGGCAACTTATGGGTGTAAACATACAAGTATTTACAGACTTATAGCTGGGTATTTCGAATTCCGAGGTGAACTTACTATATTGACTGGATCACACAGGTATCTGACGAATAAACAGCATTCAGGTTTGAGATACTTCCACAAAATACTTTAACGATATGAATTTATTTCATTATTTTAATCACAGATTCCGTGTAAGTGCGTTGGCCACTTGTAAACAGATCAAATGCCGTTAAAAATAAAATTCAACAGTTCAGTTCGTGAACTTGTCGTCTGCAGAAGGGTTCCTGTAGACAGTAAAACTGTTTTATGAGAAAATTATGCGAGTGGACGAGGCAGTTAAAATGTTTAACGCCGTCGCGACGTCTCCAATGCAACTGATTATGCACTTGCATTTTATTTTGATGACGTTATAATTTGATATGAGAATAAAAACGTAAAGTTGAAGACTGCTGGATTGAGCACGCACAAAGTTTGTTTCAAAAAGAATTATCAAATTGCAACACAATGCCTACAGCACAGAAATAATACTCATCGTAAGTAAGTGGCAATTATTGCATTTACTTATATTAATTACTTAGAACGAATTATTAATTTTACATGTTCGTTACGTTGATGAGTGTTACTTAAAAACGAACTACTGACAATTCTTAGGTTAAAAACTTAATCGTCATTTTTTGTAGGTACTTATTCCCGTGTCAAGAAATGCCTTCTATTGTATGAGTTTATGATGAAACTACACAACATATAGAAGTGACATAACTTCTAGCGCTTTGTATCTCAACACGAGTTCGTTTCATCATAAGTTTGTTTCTAAGACTTGCAGCTTAAGTCGAAACATGCACCCTACTCTCTAAGTCTCATCTACCCTCTCTATTGTTCGTGGTTTCGAATGCTGCTATCCGTATTACTCTTACAAGCTTGACCATGCCAGCCAACACGCTCGCTAGACCCGTAAATACGAACGAAGCGTTAGGGAATACGCCCTCGGACACTAAGTGAGTCTGCAACATTATTTGTTCCAAGTTCCTCGACCGAAGTTACACGGGCCCCGCATTTTCTGGGTTTATCTAATTTTTTACTGTAACTTGTTTTGGAAGTTGTTTCTCAAATTTATTGCGCCATCCCCAAAAATGTCGGGCGTTAATTAAAAAACGTAAAGAGTAACAGATATCTCTCCGTTTCAGGCGAGGAGTTATCTTTAAAAATTATTTATATCTTTGTGTTGAAATAACTGAAACTAAAATCTTCCTGAAATTTTATGCTATTCAGTGATATTAATAATATTAGATTTTACATTTTTGTCTTGAGATTGAGACTCAGTAATGCAAAACATTTGCAGGAATATTTCCCGTCTTTCTCTACAACTCACCCGCTCTTTGCGTTCGTCTAATATTATTTGTAGCCTCTTGCTTCGCGGTAACGAGGGCCGTGTCCCGCTATTAGAATAGCCGTGGCTGTGCTGTCTTGATGGGACATATATAACTGTTTTTGATATACTCTTGCAATTAAAAGAAATTGTCAATGACATTTCGTCCCATTTTACATTCGCACAAATGTTGCCCGTCATCCTTTAAAACGCAGCTGCATTTCGCTTTCGTCCGCCCAAGGGCATTGTGCGGCGAAGTTGCGACGTCCCATTCTGTTCTAATGTTATCTGTAGCCTGTTGCTTCGCGGTAACGAGGGCCGTGTCCCGCTGATAGAATAGCCGTGGCTGTGCTGTGGTGATGGGACATAGATAACTGGATGTGGCAGATGTTTTTTTACAATACAATAGTTGATTTTGTCATATTATTCATGCACATTGGTAATCACAAAAATCGATCCACAGGTTTTGTAATAGTGCTCTTATGATTACCATAGAAACCCCGTGTAGGTGGGCGGACTTTTGTGATGATGAGTATATTTATATGTTTGCACACGTTTACAAGTTTCTAGCAGCATAATAATAAGTTCCACCTAAATTGTGCGCTTATGACTCCTCTAAAAATAATTCTTAGGAACGATCTTAGTTATACTTCAACAACAAAGGCAATAGGGATCAAATTTTACTGCCCAATAGAACTTACATTCCTCATTCAGAAGTTTTACTCACCATTATTAAATCACAAAAAAAAACACATATATTCGAAGTTTTGCTAGACGTCATTTTCTTACCCCGAGTTGCAGCGACTAATTATGTACTCAACTTTTGTTAATTCAAGATTTATTACGCAAAATAACCTACGATCAAATTGTGAACTTAACGCCGTAAGACATTTTCTATCTGTCATTCATTGGTGAGCAGAAACGAAAAGTGGTTCAAACGTTGCAACGACTTCTAGGCACTTCGAGTGGACAATACATCGTGGTCAAGCGTGATGGATTTGCGGTGTGCCGTGTGCCAATATCGGCGCGTAATGGCTGCGGCGGCGCTGTCACGGGCACGCTTTTATCACGCAACGTCTCTTCTGACCACGAGCCATTTCCTCTTTCTGTAGGTATTATTGGATATAAAGACATTTACGGCCTTAACACAAAAAATGCCCAGTGTTTCAGCTGCAATACAAAAAGCCAAATCTTATCAAGGTAGCAATATTAACGCTTAATAACTGGAGCCATACATTTTGGATAGGGGACATCTTTTAAACCAAGCAATATCTTAAAAAGTTACTCTACCGGTAACTAGAACTATGATTGAATACGTAATGCTGAGGCCCCATCAAAATAACAACTTGAAATATTAAGTCGTTCCGACCTGCCTTTGAGTTTCCGCTGCAGCAAATTGAAATAAAAAGTTTTGCCTATGAAAACCAATGGCCGCTAGTTAGCAAAAGTTGTCGTTACTGGCAAAAAAGGGGGTAATTGCCCTGAAAATAATTCAAACTGTAATCAAATTTTGATCATATTTTAACAGATCTCAGTTACAATAATGTTTTGTACATCACACCTGCTGCAAATCAAGAAGGAGTATCTAGCTCTTAAAGTTATATATGGTATTATCAAAAAACTGGCTTAAAACTAAAAAAACAACAAATTTCAGAGTTGACGGCAGTTTTTGAGGTTCATTATAAATAGCTACCCTTTTCGTAAGACATTAACATGTTATGGCTAACCCATCGCGCTTACTAACACTCTTTCCTAGTCAAAACAAAGAAAACGAAGATCTTTGTATGTTTTTTTATCTACTTCCAATGATTTTTTCTACTGCAAAAATATTATCTTTAGTTTGCAACGTGAATGCTTATCACGAAAAAATATAAAACAATGTCTCATTTGTGATTAATACGAGAACGTCAGTCAGACGCACAGACAGCGTGGGTGCGCAATGTTCGCGACGGACATCGAACAAAACGAATAGTTTCTATTTACAATATGCATATTATCTAATATTATATCACGTTGTTGTTTGCACAGAAATTATCTATTTGCATGTTTATCCAAGCTACGAGGATTGGCCTAGTAAACAAAAATAAAAAAAAAACATACCTACCTTTAAATATATTACTCGTACTATTCCTGGTTCCTAACCCTTTTCACTTGGCGCAGTGTGACACATTTTGGTATAGAAAAACCATAAACAAATGTTATCCCCCTTGCCTTATCGATTCCATTGAAGCTGAGCTCTGTTGGGAAACAATGTGAATATAACAACATTCTTTTGGATGATTCTGTTTTATAACACGTCTAATTCTGTCGGACGCTTATGATAACATAATTATATTATACCTTTCGTAGCGTTGCCTTCTCTTTGTTGAAAATGGAATTAGAGAGCGTAGGAGTCATAATAATTATAGCTTAATAACACGTCACTTAAGTAATCACGATAGACATTACGTATGCCATTTAGATGCTTATGGAGCCGTCGCCCAAATCATGTTACTGTAAAACAAGCAGGGTATATGTAAGTCTTACAGTATAGGTACTTCGAAACATTGAAATGTTTAAGGAAACCTTTAGAGGTTGTGATTTTAGCAAGCCGTGATTATTTTATTGTAGCTTCTATTGTTCTTTTTACTGTAAAAATATATTCTTCTTGTGTAAAAACACGCTTTCCACATTGTTATAGTAAGAAAATAATAAAAGAGCATCATAAAAAATTACATTTCTCAAGAAATCTTCTTGCAAACCTTATTTATAAATTAACTTAAACCGAATATAATTTACGTTTATTAATCTGTATCAATAACTGTCTACTGTTCTTCATTAAGGCCGACGTGCCTCCGCCAAAATCCCCGGCCTTCCCCAAGTCACGAAGCCTATACTCAAAATCTATTTTAATAGCTGACACTTAAGTCTCTACCGACCTGGTGGCATTTCATTGTAAGAAACATTATAAGTTATTTCTTTGTTTGAGTAGGTTTTCTTTAAATTTTATTGATAATGCTGTTGGTCCCGGTTAATATCGATAAATATTGGTCGGTAAGCCTGGTCGGAGGCCCTCAGGCGGCTTAATAACATCTGACAGTAAGGTTGGTCACTTACCTTACACACGCCCCTCCACCAATCCGCACTGAGCCCGCGTGGTGGACAAGGCGCACCACCTTATTGTTGAGGTGAGGCCTGTGCCCAGCAGTGGGACGTATGTAGGCTGATGATGATGATGATGATTGATAATGCTACAAACGCGAATGCGGTGGCATTTGCAGCAGAAGCTTTTAAAAATTCAATGTCCGAGTACAACACTTCTCGTGTCTTCAGTATACAGCAAAACTTAACTTAGTAACCTTGGTACTCACTTTATATTTCTTACTGCTTTTGTTACACACAACGTGTATCTTGTTGTTTATTAATGAAGCCTTAAAATTGACTTTGTAATATAATTAACTAGCTGTGCCCGCGACTTCGTCCGCGTGGAATTTTAACTGTTACCGCCTTCACCGCGTGGAGGTACTCCCAGCCTATGCTACTGTTTAACATGACCCAAATGCAGGCATACCTGCGACTCTATAACAGGTACACACAATGAGTTCCCTTAGTTAGGTAGGGTGATTAATTCATCCCAAGTTTAGGCCAGTTAACACTTAGTCACTTGGCGTGAGTTATTATATATTTCACTGTCTAGGTAAAACTCAATCAAATGAAAAAATCCCATCAAATTCAGTCCTGTAGTTTCTGATATTCAATTTCCTGCCTACACTCTTAGTCTATTGGCGTGATTATTGCAAGTGATGCTGAGTCAAATAAAAAAAGTCCCATTAAAATCGGCCCAGTAGTTTCCGAGATTCAATTTTCTGCCTACCCCCTTAGTCTATTGGCGTGATTATTTCTATCCTTCTTTACCTTCCAAGTAATGTTGAGTCAAATAAAAAAAAGTCCCATTAAAATCGGTTTAGTAGATTCTGAGATTCAATTTCCTGCCTGCCCCCTAAGTTCATCGGCGTGATTATTTATATCCCAGTTTACTCTCCAGGTGATACTGAGTCAAATAAAAAAAGTCCCGTCAAAATCGGTCCAGTAGATTCTGAGATTAGCCCGGACAAACAGACAGACAGACAGACAAAAATTTTAAAAATTGTTGTTTTGGCTTCTATTACGGTAATTAAGACCCCCTGTAACAATTTTTCATAAAAATCTTCAATGTACAGAAATCGATCTTTTACAGTCTTATTATATGTATAGATGTCAATAGGAAAGCTATTGCTTCAATTCATCATTCATCAATGTAGTGTATGCCATCGAACAGTGATAAAATACCAACTTGAAGTACTATTAGAAAAATGTATGCAAACAAAAACTATTCTAAAGGTACCCACTGACTCAGTACGTTCAAATTCAATTTAGTTTCGATAAGCATAAGACTGATTCAGAGTTGTTTAGGCGATATCAAACGTTTGAAAATTGAATTTAAGAGGTTTTCTTCGAATTTTATAGGTCATCGAAATGCTACAAATAAACTGTACAAACAGAGGTCCCATTACTGATTCTCAAAATAGACAACCTCCAAACGTTTCGTTCCTTTCAGTATCTAAGATTAGATAAGAAGATCTTTATTATATTATGCAACAAACATTAACTATGAATTAGACTTTCGTTTTTTACACACAAAACACTCGAACGCCTTCACACCCCCTTATCATTATTTTTTCACATTCTTGACGTGCCTATTGCGTACAATTGTACGTAATTCGAGTTGTTTTTTTTTATCGAATTGGATAGTACCTCAACAAATATGATAGCTTTGGCTTGGGTCCAACCATGGAATTCCCTAAAACTTAAGCGTTTGCACTAGCCAAATAATCGGAGTCTCTCGCAGACTTTGCAAGAGAGCGGTATTTAACCTTTTGAGATTCGTCTATGACACATGTATTTTTCAGTCCTTACATGATGGTGTTATTAAAATAGGACGCACAAAGGGAAATAACAACAGTGCAGCGGCTCATTAGTAGCAATGAATAATGTACGGCTTCCTTGTATCTCGTAGTCGCACCATACTCCTCATTTTCTTGGGACATGCGTCTCTCGCCATTTGAAACAAAGCATCTGAAACATACATTGCGTTGCAGGTAATGAAATGTCAGACGTTAAGAATAACGAGATACAAACACGATAGACCATAACGAGATACAAACACGAAACTAAGGCTTTTCTAGTTAATCAGTTTTTTTTCTTGTTACATTTTTTCTCATAAAACAGCAAATAAGAGAATTAAGCTTATTTCGCAAGTACAAGAATTGTTTCCACTTTAATGGTTGCAATTGGGTTCACTAATGATTATGTGTAGCACTTTAAAAATAATGTTTAATAGCCGCGTACCAACAGATGTAGGCAGTTTAAATAGCTTAAAGCGCAGGGAACGGTTTTTTTCGAGCTTATACCTAATTATGTTTTGCCATATGTCCTACAAGTACCAGAACCGTACACACTGAATTGAATAATAGTGCGTTGTGTATGTGGAAGTAGGTATGTGTGTGTTGAAGGACGTAGCATCGAAAAAATTTTCAGCCACCCCGTAACGTCGAAAGGCCGTGGAGTTGAACGTATATTTTATTTGCTTTAAACCCTCAAATGATAGTGGTTTCGAAGTTTTGATCAAATTTGTAGAAATTTAAATATTTATTAAATTAATTAAAATAAAGGTGATGAAAACGCACCAGTATATTTTTTAAGGTTAAACATTTCTTTTACTACACTATGATCTGCTCCGACTTTCCGGATGGTAATAGAACTTTCACAGTTTTCAGTTGTTTTATTTATAGAACGCCAGTAATAAACGTTTTTTACTAATTTGTTTACGAGTATACGCATAATATATCCGTCTTTAATTAGATTATCTTTTCCATATTTCGAAGTCACAGGGCGAAAATAATTTAGCGTTCGCCGCGGCTATGCCGTAACTGAGGGTGTTAGCGCGTGTCAACTTCATTGCTGTTTTAGTAGCAGTATCTAGATTAAAAATTCTGATTAGGCTATTTCTACTCGAATGTTAAGGTCATTAGCTGAAAGCTTTCCATGCTTACTGGTGATTTTGCTAACAAGTGTAACTAGCCGGCCAGTACCCTCACAGCTTACATAATACCTAGGTTTAACAAAATCCCATTTCTCCATTTGACATCTGGTTATAAGTTGTGTCCATTTGTAATATGCATTTAATATTACATTTCATATGAATCCAAAAAATATATTTGGTTTTACCGCTCCCAACGAATCTGCTTAATATAAACAAGCGTTCAGTATTTTAAAAGTCATAGTACCTACATTATGATATAAGAGCGGTAAGTTGAAAATTACGGCTGAGGCAATAATACGCTTATAAGGAAGTAGAGGCTATAATTTTCAAAGCGCACGTATGTTATGTATGTTTTATAACATATTTGCCGGGAAATTAATAAAAACAATACAGCGAAAAGTAGCGTGCGAAATAAATAAATAAATATTTCACAACAATCACACCAATTCTCTAGTCCCAAATTAAGCTACGAGGCTTGTGTTATGGGTACTAGACAACGGATGAACATACTTAAATACTTTTTTTTTGTAAATAAATACATATTATACATAGAAAACACCCAGACCAGTACAAACACACATGTTCATGCACACATATGCTTGTACTGTGCGGGGATCGAACCCTTGGTTTTAAAGTCTGACATGTAGACCACTGCACCAAACGGTCGTAAAATATTTTTTACTTGTCCACAAATTACTTGTGCACTAACGTTTTTTTAGGCAAAGGTACAAAAACAGCCAGGATTACTAATAATGTCTGACATAAAAACTCTTTCCTAAGATTTTAAAAAGTATCGTTAAATTTTAAGACGGAGCATCTTAAAAAAATCACTTTAATAATAAAAAAATGCGCTGGACATTACAATAACGCACAAACCTGCGTAATGAAATAAATTAAGATATTAAAAATGGGTGTAATTACCATTTTACGAGCAAATACGTTATAAAATAAATAACTTTTTATAAGTATTGCGTTTTGCGTTTGCCCTTGTTCAGCACTCTATTCGATATGGATATTCTTATCAATCAAACCTGTAATATCATTTCCACGCCGAAAATACACGTGTAAACAAAAATAAGACAGCCATCTACTACTATTTTGTGTTGTCGCGTCTAACTGCCCCGTTCGCTGACACGAATGACAGAGATGGGAACTTTGAGAAGATCAGACAGCACATAACAGAATAGAACCGAAGTATTACTATCCCGTTATTTAGTGGTCGTATTTTTCAATGCGAACACGCGACGACGCCGAATGTTGGAAGTTTACCTTCGTTTTACGGTTCCCGAAGGTTACAGATGGGACTGTCACCGCACAGTAAATATTGTATTTGGAGATGATAATAATAAAACAATGTTAGAGCCACTTCGTACAAGTGGGACTTAGTCAGTTATGTATTTTTTTATTAGTTATGCCATGTAATCTTTTACCCGAGTTCTCAAATACAATGTGCTTTTAAATATGAATGATTTAAAAACATTTTTTTTGTACTACAGATCACAAAGAAATCTTAATAAGTGCCTTTCTTGATAAGAAAATCTTAGGATGTCCCCCAATTAGTTCGGATAATCGACGCTCTACTGTACTCAGAAATCATGACGTGTACTGAAGTAGCAGTACTCGAAAAGGTCACTCTTTATTAGGGAAAAAATAATTAATATCAAAACAAAGGCCTCGTATGAATTTCACGCAAAGCAGCTTTAGCCTTGACAATGTTTTTTGTAAAGGGACCGGCTTAAACGTGTATCCAGATTTAACACAATGACAATAATTAGCATTATTCATTTGTGAACCTGACGCGTGCGTGTTTTGTCCGAATATGTTGTATGCCGTATCGCATACAACGGCACTGAAATTCGGAGCGATATGAATAAAATTAAACCTTTAATGAATTAATTGGACGTATGTCACACACAGTTCATATTTTATCTCTATGATTTTACTCCTTCATCATAATAATGTATTTGTTTTGAAATTCTAAAGAAACTAAAATATTCCAATGTAGGTAACGTAAAGTACATAATATGCCTAATCTAAAATAATCGTATACACTTATACATGCAACAATAAATTGCTTCAATTGAATGAAATTCAATTGAACTAATTGGACGTATGTCACACACAGTTCATATTTTATCTCTATGATTTTACTCCTTCATCATAATAATGTATTTGTTTTGAAATTCTAAAGAAACTAAAATATTCCAATGTAGGTAACGTAAAGTACATAATATGCCTAATCTAAAATAATCGTATACACTTATACATGCAACAATAAATTGAAGCTCATTCATGATTTACTCGTACTTTGATGGTCACTAACATTAGTTAGTGACCATCAAAGTACGAGTAAATCATAAATAATATTTAAAAAATATCTAAAACCTATTCACGATGTCGTATCAAACACAATGTCTTATTTCATCTTTCCAAAAATAGAGGTACCTACATTTTCAGAACAATTCGGTAAAAAAAAATCGAAGTGACGTCGGTCGGCGTCTTTCACCAAGATAAAAAAATGATAACTTTCCTTGTCAATAATTTTGTTCGTGAATGATCGCAATCATGTTTCTAAGGCAAGGACCGAAAATAAAAGATTAAGTAAATAACAATTATGAGTACTAGGCCAAATACTCATGTAGGCGTCGCGTTTGCATGTACCTATATAGCTTGATATACCTACCTAGTTTTGACAATTTTTTCAGTGGTTTTATGTGAAACCAAAATTTGCATACACATTACACTATGCATTTATGCATAGGCTCGTAAATAGAGTGGCTTTTGGTAACACGATGGCAGATGGAATGTTAGTAATAGCTAAAATAACTTTTATCAATAACTGAATGGATGAAAAAGGATTAGGATATTATAATAAAACAAAAGGAAACAATCCCTTTAGAATACATGTTTTTTTTTTCAAATGGGTAACAAAAATTAAATTTTTGTCAGGTATCAGATATACGAAGTACAAACGTGCCCTGAATAAAAATTGAGTTTAATATGCAAATCGATTCAATTCACTTGTAAAGATACCGTTTTGTTGTCGTAATTTACGGCGGAAGATATTAATAACACCTATTTAGGTTTTTACAAAAGCTTAGGTGAACCGGGTTTAGCGCTATGTAAATAGGAACAAAGGAGGAGGAACGCGTTTACGACACATTCACCAAAAAAAATCGGTTTAGTGATTGTCGATGACTAGGCACTCACAGGAAGCTAGGTAGCTGAAAGTAGCCAGGACTAAATTACCTTGACTGCATAATTCAGCACTTCCTTTTGGTTTTGTCCTAGATATATACCTAACTGTTAGGTGTAGTAGATTGCCAATTGAATTTGGGAATAATGCGGACATAAGTTATTAAGATTTTGCTTGGATTAAATTCATTGCGAGATCTTCCATTCATGTCAGTTATGAATCGCATGCTCCATGAAAACATATTTGCTTTGAGCCAGTGTGTTGTAATTTTGTTTCTCATGAATTCATGCACGCATCGTTCCTGGGTGACGTCGGTTAGTTGGGAAGGTTTTGGCTATGAGGATTAATATCGTACCAAAATCATTTTCATATAAAATGTGTGACAAGTGTGTAGCCGCGACTTGCCTCGTGAATGCATAGGTATCTTATCAAGGACCGAGCTTCTGATACTCTTTTACGTTCTAACAAGGTTTTAAATTTGTAAAGCTAGCTTTACAAATGTATCTGAGTAAAAAAAATATGTCGCCATTTTTCCGTCATCACCACAAAGCTTTTGTGTAAAGGTTATTTGTGTTAACGAAACGGCACAGCCATAAGTTCGTTTAAGTTTGAAGTTACAAAAGAAAAATCATTCCCGTTCGTAACAGATACTCGTAGATAGGTAGGTATTACTTAGCAATGGAGGTCACTTTATTTACCCGAGTTGTGGTAAAAACGTGGTGGTGTCGGTTCATTTGTGATCACGGTTGTTTCCTGAGCCCTTCCGGAACGATTCTAATGACAAAATTCAGGGACATTTTCTACTTTTGATACAGTTGACCTTTTATTTTCTACCTGGGCAAAACACGCGGTCATCGAAATATCGAAGTGGCTATATACAACTGTGGATTGAAATGAGACATTGGGAACGCAGCTTCACTGTCTTT
Source organism: Pyrausta despicata (assembly GCA_963921415.1). Taxonomy (NCBI): domain Eukaryota; kingdom Metazoa; phylum Arthropoda; class Insecta; order Lepidoptera; family Crambidae; genus Pyrausta; species Pyrausta despicata. Next base: position 10,941,107 of record OY992855.1, on the reverse strand, counting down.
GCGTGTTCCATCCTTTTTTTCATCTAGCCATTATTATCCCACTGCTGGGCAAAAGCCTCCCCCAAGTATTTCTAATTGTAATTATCGGTCACATGCGAAAAATTATGTTTTTGCATATTATTAAATAATTTTTAGTAGCGAATTAAAGATTGAGAAGCAGTTATCGTTCATCTAAAAAAGGTTCGGAGTGTAAAAAGATGCTAACCAAATGGATGAAGCAAAAGACATACGAAGAGATAGAGGCACTATTAAATTGCAAATAGGCGCACAACACACACAAACAGACACACACACACACACAAACAGTAACACACACATACTCACTCTCAGGAACATTATGTTTATTTTTAAATTTTATTTAATGTTACTTAGATAGTTCTATCTTTTTAAGGAAGAGCAGTAACTCCTGGCACAGGCTTTATCAAGCTTAAAAGGAGATACTGGCCACATCTTGTAAGGCTTATCTTTGTAAAAGAAAAAATAAATATTTTTTATTTTGTATTTTGTATCTAACCAGTTTTCAGTTATTGACTGAACTTTGAAACTGTGTAGAGTGGTTTGTTAGTTTTGTGATGTTTTCAGTATTCAAACTGCAACCATACATAGTTTGCCCAGAATGATAAAATTATTTCTTTAGAACGAAATGACACGATCGCTTTTTGCGTAATAGACATTGTCACCATTTATGAATGTCTACTATAACATATAATATAGGTAAGTACCAACCGCAATCACCATTTCATAAACCATTCATTAATTGTAACACTAGCGACTACAGGACGGACACTTAATAGAACCCAAAACACCCTTTAGACCAATCCACTGCTCAAACATGTTAAATTAAATTAACATTAGTCCCGTTTGATTTGGCAAATCAGACCGTCCCATGTGTATTAGGGCAGCCTATGAATATTCACGGTGAATAACGGGGAGAGGTGTCCGAGCTGGGACTAGTCATAATAATTTTACTTGGTTAGCGAATTATTCTACCGCCACTGCGTAGGACAGAGTAATACATAAGTGGTATGTAAATGGGCTAAAATAAACTGTTGAATAGAAGAATTCTTATGTTTATTTTATTAATTAACATATTTATTTAAACTTATTGCACCGTGATACAATTGGCGAACTTAATGCCATGAGGCATGTATGTTTGTTACACATTATTTGATGTCAATTGGACATTTTATTTCCGAACTAGCGGCCCGCCCTCCCGCGGCTTTTTCCACGCAAACGTTAGATTTTTCCTCCTTCCTGTTTTATACCAAGGGAGCATTTAGTCGGGATAAAATCAATAAAATAAAATCAATAAAATCAATTTATTTATGTAATTAGGCTAACAAATTAGCACTTTTACACGTCCCAACATATAAATTGACCCTACCACCGCTTCGGGACAGTTTGGGCCAGTGCTGAGAAGAAGCGGCGCAAGAAACTCAGTCACTATTGTCATTGCCTCTTTTCAAAATTGATTTACAATAATTGTAATTGATTGCATTTAAACATTTCCATATATCTTTGTCATTTATATAATCATCAATTTTATAATATCCTTTCGACATTAATACATCTTTTACAACTATTTTAAATTTATCTAAAGGCAATGAAATTAAATTTTCAGGTAATTTATTAAAAAATATTACACATCTACCCATAAATGAGTGACCAACTTTATGAAGCCTAAAATGTGGAACGGCAAGCCTATTTTTTTGTCTTGTGTTGAAGTTATGCAAATCGCTATTTTTAGGAAATAAGTGTAAGTTTTTTCGAACGTAAATTAGGTTTTCGTAAATGTATTGCGAGTAAACTGTAAGTATTTTAACTTCTTTAAACAATTCTCTAAGTGTTTCATTTGATTTAAGTTTATAAATAGCCCGCACGATAAAATGTATCCTATCGCCCAAGTCAGCTCAAACCCTGTCTGTATACCTAATTTCATCAAAATCCTTTCAGTAGTTTCAGCGTGATTGACTGTCAAACATCCAAACATGCTAAATGAAAAAATAATTATTACGTTACGTTAAGTTGACATTCCTTGGACAGTGATTGGGTCCAATCTTTTAAGCATTGAAAATGCTTGTGCCAGGAGGAAAAGCTTCTACATAACTCATATTACATGAAAATATAACTTTAATAACGTTATTAAGTGTGATTATACTATTAAGTTATAATAGTATAATCACACTTAATATATATGCGTATACTATTAAGTTATAATTATAAAGTATAACTTAATGTTAAGACTGTATATAAATTTAATTTTGTATGTTTATATTACTACTTGTTTTATAGTATATATATATTTATGACTTTTTTATAATATGTAACTTTTTTCCTAGTTATAGATAAGAGCTTTTTAAGAGCATTTATAATATTAGTGTGATTCATGTACAAAAATACACCTACAACGTAACATTGTATTTTAAATCGAATAATACTTTTTTAAAAGGCCACAAATACTTGAAAATAGTAGTACAAGTAGATTAGCACCAAATAATATATTAGACATGTTTACTAACAGGTTTCAGTCGACACCTCTCCTCTACATTCAGATGAATTTATTTCAATATTTCTCGCACACAAAGTGACCGTGAGGAGTTTGTTTGCAACGTTGTGATTGTGAATATGAATTTAATCGAGACAAACATTGTTTCAAGGCTCGAGGAAGATCAAACGGGGAGTGAAGTTTGCACAGCAACCGCAAATAGGGGAAATAGGGACGCACGAGGATCGCGATACCTTCGTTAGCACATATTTTCAGGGACTCGTTTTAAACATTGTCATCTGTGTGTTTGCATAATTTTATTATTTTTTGTTATTTTTGTAAATAAGTCCTGTCGTGTCATTTTACTTGACGTTTCGAAAACATCACTTGCATATTACAGACTTCAAAAAAAGAAGGTGGTTATCATTGCGTTCGATTTTTTTAAGTTTGCACTAGATGATGACGAGGAAAACTTGTACGTCTTAAACAATATGCAAATTAATGCTTTGTGGTAAGTGTGGTCAAAACTTGAGTAGGAGTAGGTTTGCATAAATTCTGCCACCTCAGCACCCACGTTGCTACAATAACATTGGGCAAATGGGCAATAGAGGTTAAAGCTTACGCCCTCAGGCTGAAATTCAGCTGAATTACTTAATCCTTTTGGCCACTTTAGGTAGGCATTTTAGGCAGCTTTGTGATAATTACATTATTTTAAATTAAAATTATTACAAAAACAAATTCATGATTCCCAAAACTTCATAGAACTGACATTTAAAAATTCCAGAGTTAAAATTAAGTGTGGCTGATAGATCGATAGAAACTTTGGGAAAGCTTTCAACCCGTCACATTTACATTTAATACACCCTATAAGATGGAAGATTGTCTCTGTATATTCCAATCGCGCAAAACTTTGTATTGACATCATCGAACTTCGAAATTTTCAGCGGAGCACCGTTCCGCATCGACACATAGGATTATATCTCCTGCTCATTATGAGTCGATGCGATTGGACCTCCCGAAAACATCACCAGAACTTTATGAATGGTAATTAGAGTATGTTTTCCCAAATAAGCTAAAAGTAAACATCTCGTCCCTTCACATGTAATCTTCCACAACCTGCACAGATAATACTAAGCTTAATAATGTAATTTATCCAAAATTACATTACGTAATTTTACAGACACGATTGTAACTAGAGGCGTAAATGTCTCCGGTTACTGAATTGATTAGTCAATTTCATAATTCTCACTCCTACCGCGCGTTAGATAAATATTTCGGTGGGCGAAATTCTGGCGGCGCCAACGAGCCAATTTGAATAGAAATAGAATCATTTTAGGAAATTAAATTACACGGACACCTGCAATGGAGGTCATACCTCAAATAACGCCTATTGTGTGAAAAATCAGCTATACATACTGCGTTATTGGGCTGGATTTGATTCTTGCTAGTAACATTGAATGTAGTTATTGTGCCATATCTATGTTCATCAAGACATGCGTGCGTTACAACATTAAGCAATACTTACTTAAGGTACTTAGAAATAAATATGTATTTAAAAAAATCCAAGTTTTTGATGTTTCTCAACCACCTCTACCAGATAACTCTACGAGTTGGCTTATATACTCTCAATACTTACTTTATAAGGTTTATTGAAATTTAATCATATTATTGTGTGCAGACAAGAGTAACCCTTTTTTCAACAAACGGTTCCGTTGTACCTATGTACTTCAGATTTACTTATAGTTGTTTTTTTTTGTTACAGATAAACTAATCCCCAGACAAAACAGAAGTAAGTATATATATTTTTATCTCTATTTAATAAACATCAACTTATCTCATCTCATCTGCCTATATACGCCCCACTGCTGAACACAGGCCTCACCTCAGCCTCAGCTATGGTGGTCGAGCTATACTCTATCAGTGGCGGGGTTTTTTGTAAGGTAAGTGACCAACCTTCAGGCCTCTGACCAGGCTTCACGACTAATATCTATTGATACCAACCGGGACCAACAGCTTAATGTGCCTTCCAAAGGACGAAAATGCTTGTAAATAGACGTTACTTAAATAGTCGCAATGGTCACCCATCCCATACATGACCGCGCCTACGGTTGCTTAACTTTGGTATCGCTACCAAAGCGCTGCACCAGCTGCGCTACAAGCAACATTGATGTATTAATAAGAGTTAAAAACCTACAAAATATTACATCCAAAATCGTCCTTCAAAGAATTTCTTCCATTGAAATGTCAAAATACGAGACGTAGTACACGTAAATGTACCTAATTGAACGTTCACTTACCACAAATACGGTAGTTGACACCACCAATCGTTGACGTACTTTTTATCAACTGTCAAAACGCTTTTCTTCATAGAGCTTGTATGGGAATAACACACTTTGACGTCATCGCGTGCAATGCCGACTGAGTGACTAATTATAATTTGAATTCCAATTAAAAATCAAATAATACAAACTGCAGACAAATATTAGTGTAAAGGCATCTGAAATTATGAAATATTTTAGAGAAAATCAGTTTTTGAATATTTCTTTCATAGTGGAAACAAGCCTATTGATCTATATTTAAAGCTAGGTAAATATAAATAGAAATATATTTATAGGTTTCGGTATTTCCCATTCATTTGTAAGAGTGATTTTGTAGCTTTATCCCATAGTTGTATGCGAGTCGTATCTGGACGTCAAGAGGTGTTTACCCGGGATCGGTAAACAAACTTAATGGTCCTCTTTTATTCTAGTCGGGCACCGACCGCTATTGTCGGTCGAGAGCCATCGACTGGTGAATGAATTATAGACGTCCATTTGTTTCGTGAAAAAACTACTTGCACTGAAATTCATGAAATATAGACGAATAAGGTCTCCAAGGTCCCCGTTGAAAACCAGAGTCGTGGCAAGCTTCGTGCTGCCAATAATTTTCCTGGCCTTAATACTGCAAAAGCTGCACAACAGTGAAGTCAATGGTAAAAAACTTAAGCTAACTTAAATTTATAAGTACATACTCAAACCCAAACCGAACCAAAGATAATGCAAAAAAATGCGATGTAACCCTTCGGGTATGTTACCGTTTTTGTTGTACCTAAAAAAATATTTTTAATAGATTTTGACAGCCTTTTAGAAGCCTGTTGATTGGCAACAAGGTTTTTACGTGCTTACAAATACTGCGTTATTTATATAAGCGCATCTGGGCTAAAACTGTGAATGGTTTTTATTATGAACAGATATTATTATAAATATAAAGTTTCTACCTTTTTTATGGTGTATAATTTTTCGAAATCTGAGTTTGCTTGCTCATACCAAACCAACTTTAATCGTAGTTTTACTACCGGACCTAATGGCTCTAGCATCAATAGAAATGGGCCACTTAGTAAAAGGGTTATTTTCAGGGACTGTTGTTAATTTAGGGATTAGTCCCAGACGACTATAGTTGTTAATTGCACTTGACAAAGTTTAAATTGAATTGTTGAAGTGCTATACATGGTCACTATGAAAATCTTCTAAGGGATATATTGTAGGTATCATTAACATAAAGTGTTTTTGTTGTTAGTAGCAGGAAATTTCTAACGAAGTGCTCACTTACATGGGAAAATTAATGCACGTCCTGGAAGATGACAATTAATTGCAAGCATGCATGCATGGCTAGAAAACAAAAGAAGCGTCGCGTTGCCATGCCTAGCTTTTTCTGCAGAAATCTCTGTGCCATCAAACCTGTGTTCAAATATTGTTCAGGTAGCGAATAAGTTATTGTACAGGATAATGAAACGATCTCTATAACGATTTGTGTGGCATCTACATTTCTAGGTTCGACGGTTTAAACAGAAAAATCGCAGACATTCTAAATTAACCATCTACAATGAAAACTCAAGAAACTTGATCTTTCTCTTCAAAGAATGGTATTTAAAAAAGAAAAAAAAGCAAGAAATTACTTACCAAAAATTGGATTACTCACGCTTTATATCGACTCTATAACGGTATTAAAAATTGTTAATCTAAGTTTTAAAGGCTTTTGTTTTCCAATATCCAAAGACTCGAGTGTCGTAGATCATTTTCTATTTACAGTGTCTTATTAAACTGATAGGCGGCACGAGGCTTGCGGTTCTCAAATCATGTTTTGTTTGAACGAGAAATTGCTTCCAATTTATAACATCTAAGAGCATTGTCAACATTTCTCAGGAATAGGATTTGTCCAGTAAATACTGTCTGCAGCACACAATGCATTGGTTTTCGCTTTACAAATCAATCCGCGAGCACAAATGGTATTTGTGTAAACTGTGACTTCAAAAATCGTGAGACTACTAAAGGCCATTTACGAGTAGTATTGCAAATGTCGAACGTCGTCTATCTGTTGAACTAACACTATTGCGAATCAGTTGTAGCAATAGTAGATAATCAAAAACTTCGCACTGTAACGATTTACATACAATCATTTCAAGTTCTTGTTTACATTGTCATCCGTTTTAATTAATTTTAGAGAGAAATCTGTGGGGATTCAATTAGTCGTTCGTTGATTGGCCGGTGGTGCTAATTCGACGAGCAGGCACAAGTGCGTTTTATGGCCAGCTATTATAGATCAATTCATACAAAACCAGTTCAGCCTACAGCAATTGATATTTGAAACCGGTCAAAGACAATAGTAGTAGTAGTAAGTCTAGGCTTGAGTGCGACCCGTTTGAAGGCAAGGAGATCGTAACATTTTTACATGTAAAATAACCTTTTTTTACAAACTTAGATACTACACTATCCATCCATAGTTAAAAGTGACCTGCCACACAAAAATAATTTAAGGACTCGAGATCTACCACCCTACTTAGGGCTTAACCACTATATCACGTGCTTTAAGAAAAATAAAGTTGTTTGTCCCAGTAAAGCGGATATAAACCTGTGCTCAGTGTCGCCAATTTGCGAGACACGTTGGTTGGTTTACGTGCGTTTTACTGTCAGCTATTATGCGTATTCCTAGTTTTACACCTTTGCCCTGTTTGGCCCTTAGTCGTACTAGGCCTCGATTGGTGGCAGTGTATTTACGTATTTGTCTTGCTCATACCGACGAGATCAAGTTTATAGCTGAAATAACGTTACTAACCAACATGTAAGGTTTCATTTGCTACCTAATGTATATTTTTAAGGTGTTCGCTGATTAATGAGATGGATAATTGGTGTTAAAATTACTATGTTAAATCTCTTAATTGAATTAGAATACTTACGAAGAAAATTCATTATTCTCTAAGTAATCCGTAAGAACAACATACCAAAGCAGATATTCGGAACTCCAAATATTAAAAAAGTAGATCTAATTTAGGTGTTTTATAAGATTTTCCTGAATAAATTACCTATTGAAATAAAGAGAATCCTCACTTAAAATTTCAAAAGCATCCTAAGATTAATTAAAATAATTAAAAAGTACGAGTAATTTTTACTCGGAACAAAGGAATTGGTTAATCAGAAAGATTACAGAGAACTTCTTAGCGATCCCACGGTTAAATAAAATATTCTTAATTTTCCTACTGTTTGACTTGAAATAAATTAAAAGGTGCCCTTTGAAACACCCACCGAAGTACCCACTTCATTTAGTATTTCTAGTAATTGAGACACATTCATAATAATACCTAAGGTTTTACTATGGTCCATAGTGGTATTAAGAGGTACCTATGAGTATTTAGCAGTATTTCGATCATGAAAATATATACAAAATATTTAATTAGTAAGTTGTATTTCAATATCAAATGTCAAGCCATAGCTTAGACTGTTGAGTTATAAGCGTTGTTTTAAAAGTAAAAGTAGCTTTATAAGGTAAGCATTAAAGTCTCTTCAAAACGATTAAGGTAATTTTTCTTTAACTTGCTTATATAATAAGTAAATAGTAAGCCGCTTGCTTCTATTTTTTATAAAAACTTTCGTTCCGTAACTGCCAGAGCTTTGAGAAATCACTCTGAATGCAGAACGCATCACAAAGATTTCAGTTTAAATGCATTTTCAACAGAAAGTCGCCTGCACGGCAGATATTTTTGCTGTGTAACAGTGTTGTTGTTATGCAGTTGCATAACATACGTGACGACACGATGAACTGTCGTCCGTATCTATCTAAAACCCCCGACAAAAAAAGGATAAGTTTGACCCCTATTTCTAAACAGACATAGGGTATCTTTGTTTTGTTGTGTTTTTGTGTGTGGCACCGTAGCTCCCGAATAAATGGAACTATTTTAAAGCGGTTTTTTTTATTCAAAAGATTTTAATCAATGTGGTACTTATGGCTGGGCAAAATCAGTCTAGCCGTCGTAGCTAACCAGCTGTTTTCTTGGGCTATTCGGGGGTTTTTAACTGAAAAATTAGTTTTCATCCTTGAAATGGAAATATTTCCGTCAGTCGCGTCTTTATATAGCAGCCAAGAAAAGGTGTAATCCTTTCAATATAATTACGTTATTGGTAAGTTATGCGCGCGTCAAACGCAATCAGAGGAAATCTTACGTAGAGTGCTTTACATAAATTTGTGTTGAACGAGAGTGAAAATTACATTAACAGTACCCTCATTCCGTTCGAATCACTACCCTAAATCTCCCCAAGAAGATGTGTATTCGTTGCAATATGGTAGAAAGATTTGGATGGATAAGTCGTAATTTCAGACGAACTATTTTTTTAAATATTTATTTTAAATTTTGAATCAAGACTTTCCTGAAATCTTAGAAAAATTATGAGGTATTAATTATATCATTAAACTTACGGATCGTCCAAAATATTTTGAAAACTCTATTTATTCATAACTAGCAGTCCATACGAGTAGTTCGTTCCTTTCAGATCGGACCTCTTTCTTTTGTATTAGTCGTCAAAAATACGTTGTGTATTCTGGAGATCTGGATTTTAGGTGTAGACCTAGTTATAATCACCTAGACCTAGGAATATCTGTGATCGGGTATAAGCCGTAGCACATGTTGAGAATATCCTATCTACTCCAACATTTCGCACATCACCGGGGCGCTGTCGTAATTCTGTTAGGAAAATTTAATTCAAGAGGCGCCTAGCCACAGAATTGCGGCGGCTCGCCGACCCGAACTAACAGACGTACCGACATTTTAAACGACACCATTTATCATTTTCCAATCTAATCGGCCAAAAGGAGCACTCGGCCATTTCCGTCGCGAAAATCTACAAACATCCAGTTAATTATTCTCAATTGGGCGAATCGGATATGCTTGATTTAGTAGTTGTGCTTTGTAAAAATTTTATTCCAAGTGAACTCATGCAGTATTTCAAAATTACTTTACTGAATTTAAATAATTTGAATTCAGTCAAGTAAAAGCGAAAAATATGTCTTTCCTTCCTACCGACTTAGGTATATTTCCTGAAAATACTTTGGGCTAAGTTATTCCAAAAACTCGTTTAATACACCTCTTTGGTAATCAATTTACTCTTATGGCAGTTATGGTATCCCACCACTGACGACGCAAGGATTATTTGGCGCAGTCCTTTAAGCGGGATTTTTCCCGAGATTTTCGCTTCCCCCATGAAAGAGCTTCGTTACAGTGTGTTTTCCGGGCCGTGATTGGCAACGTGTCGGCTACGTGTTTGTACACTTGCGTTTAATTTGCAATGGCAGCCGAACGGGTAGAAGTTTCATTTGCTGACTGTACCTATGCAGCGCAATGTTCTTTTTGTCAACGGAATCGAAAACGTTGGAAAGTGCTGTGTTGGTAAAAGAAATATCTAAAATTGTGTGTCTTTTCTTTTGTGTCATTGAATGTCCGACGGAACTACTTACCTTTGTTGTTATATGAACTTTTTTTTTATTTGTTTTAGGTACCTAGGTACTTTTCAGTCGTCAAGTAGTACTAGTAAGAAACTTATGGTGTCTCCATTTTTGTGGAAGTATTTATATCAAACACAACAAACAAGAAACCGTTCTACATTCCATTCCTGATTGGTCACACAAAGTGACATCATGGCTGAAATTATGCGCATGCCTTGCCAAAATTAAAAACACTATCACACTGTCCCGACTGTACGTGCATTCGCATTTCGCCAGGCTGCATTTCGCGTCAGCTTTTTTCGCAGATGGCACCCCGACGCGCCATTACTCATTAGCAGGAATGCAGGTTGCTCGCGATTTTATCACACCATTCCCTGAACGTTTTTTTTGTCGAGTTTGAGTAGAAAACTAAGAAGGGCACTTTAAAAAAGTACCGATATCGGCGAAAAATGCACTGTTCTCTCGCAGAGCGACCAATTTCAAATAGTCAGCTTTTTCCAAAAGAGAAGTTTTGTCTTTGTGATCTTTGAGCTCCAATTACACAAGTATTTTATATCTGCGTGGGGTACAGGGCAATTCCGCCCTGATGGGCATAAAGGCAGTAATTAATCGCAATAGAAACAGCTATAATAATATCTTTGCATTCATTCAACTGCGCCTCAAAGCTAGCAACTGGTCATTTGCAGGAAAGCCTTGAGTTTGGACTACAATTTGAACCAAGATTCTAGATGACCTTAGACCTTATTGCATTTGTAAGCAGTCAGCGTTGTATCAGTATAGGTATGTACATACATTTTTTGACAACACACCAATTACCAAGCCCCAAAATAAGCGTTACCTTGTGTATAGCACAAGGTAGTAAGGGATAGAAAAACTTAAATACATTTATAAGCACCCAAGGCTCAGGTACAAATGTTCGTCATCATACATTTGCCCCGAGCAGGATTTTATACCCGCAACAGCCGGTTTTGTGTACCAGCGGACCCGAAGATGTTGTCCTGCCCTTTGCTTTTTTTTATTTTTCTTGTTTTCGAAACTTTGAAACCTTTCCTGAACTTCCACAAAAATTTCAAGACTAAAATAACTCAAATCGGTTAAGCCGTTCCCGAGTTTTAGCGAGATTAACGAACAGCAATTCATTTTTATATATAAAAAGAAAAAGATTTACTCAAATAAGCAATAGTTTGATTTATGTTGTGATTTAAAAAAATATTAAAATTGCAAGGGATACTATGCGTGTGCTTGAGTAAGTTTTATTAATTATTTTTCTTACTCCATAATGAGAAGAAGACACTTACATGAGCGAAATAGGTGTATAGGAAGAAAACATACATAAATAGCTTTTTCATCCCACCATCTCGGAAAGAGTCATTTTGCTCTTCAATATCTGAGTGGAAAAGCCGTTTTTATTCACTAGAGGTTAAAGTAAATTTGAATTTAGAACATCGTGTGCACCATGTTTGTGAATTAAAAAAATCATTAAACCTATTTATTGCTACCTCTATGGTGCCAAATATATCATACAACATTTTTTTAATTTGTTAAAAACTCAAACTTGGAACCTTCTTGGTGCTCTTTTTTTAATTTGCTTTGTTGGCGGTTCTTTACGCGGCATTTTTTCACGTCATTGTTAAACCTTATATTAAAAACAAGAAACTTGAAAACAAGTGAAAAAACTAAAATGAGTGATTCTAGCGACGAGGAAGTTTGTTTGACGCCAACAGAATTGACTGAAACTGTTAATAATGCGCAAATGATCTTTCTCCCTCAACAATCACGCGAGAAGTATTTAAAACAGTACGTTATGTTCAACACGTGGCGACTAGCAAAAGGAGCCAAAACTTTCTCAGAAAACATTTTGCTGGCATATTTTATAGAATTATCCGAGAACAAGAAAGCAAGCACTCGAAAAATAGTACAGAAGTGACTAACACCAATAGTACCCAACAAAAATATTACACTCAATTTAAATAACTGTATCTTTACTTTCAATTTTTATTAATTATACCTAAATATTATTTTGTTATAATTTAAAGATTATTCTGTAATACTTACCTGTCATAATGCAGTACTTAATACCTAAACTGAAATAAAAGTAGCTATCTTGTGATTGTCAACGGTTTTATTTGCATTTAGTCATTTCCTCGCTAAGGTGGAATGAAAAGTTACGTGTTGCACTCGAGTGCAAAGATTTTTCACCTCGTGCTCTTTTGATTCCCTCGCTAACGCTCGGGATTCTAATTTTGAAACACTCGCTGCGCTCGTGATTCAATTTTAGAATCCTTCGCTTGCTCGGTCATCAAAATTGAACACGCGGTTAAAAAGCAACTTTGCACTCTAGTATAACAAATAACTATTCTTTAATGTGTTTGGTGAAAAACGTGACAAACTTATTATAAACCTAGGGTAATGCTAGCCGCGGGAAATTGAGGTAATTGGCTCTTTTTGTTGCAATTTTTATCAGTAAGGGGTTGCTTAGAATTATTTGCGACCGAAACATTTTTCAGCAAACTTTTAACAAAATGCACTCGAAAGTTCTGCCTGGCCGCAAAATCTGGTTGAATTTTTAATCCGCTCATAGAATGTGAAAACAACCTCTGACTGGGCGAAATAAATATTTTACATCTCGAGTATCCAGAATTTACGTGGTTTAATTTGTTAGAGAAATCAAATATTAAAAGAAACAGTAGGGTACCTAACTTTCTCAGTACTTGTTAGAAAATACCGCGTTTAGCATGCTGGACTGCTTTTTACACATTTGTTAAGTTGTTCTAAGAGTTTAAGATAGTTTAAGGTAACTAGAAAATTATCATCTACAGATCACATGTATTCTTTGCCTATAGTTCATATTAACAGTCGTAAGTTATTTAAAGTAATTTTAACTGATGCGCAAATTAAGAGAGGCTTAGGTAATTAAAACGAGCAAGCTTCTTATGTCCCGCACCCATGAAATTCATATTACTTGCTCGTATAAATAATTCATTCTCGTAAATGTTACCAGGATTTGCATAACTTATGTAACATTTGACAATTTGCATTGAATAACGTTACTCTTTTAAAGACAACAAACAATGCGATTGGCATGGTTAAAAGAATGCGGCTTTCATCTAAGGAGAGTTTTTATTTTAAAATCATCCAATCGTGACAAATAGATAGGAAACTTTACTTTTCTCTAGGGTGTTATCGATCTTATCTTTCTACCTTTATATCTAAGTTTAACAAGTTCTCTTGACTTGTTTAGGCTTATGAAACAATCAGACGAAGACAGATCGGATCGTTGTGACTGACTATTAAGAATGTTAGAAAGTCTAGAAAAAGTTGAACCCAGAGATTTGCAAAAACGACAGTGTATAGGTACTCAAAATCATAAAAAGGAAATAAGAGGTGAACCTTTAAGTACTTATTAAAATACGTTACCTCCATCGATAATAACTCGTCTATGTACGAGTATACGTCAATGATTATTTATTGTATTATCATTGCTTATTTATGAAAAAAACTGATTAAAACTTGACGATGAGATTCTCCGAGCCTTAATTACAAGTTAGTTTGATGAAACCAATAACAAAGTTGCAAGTTCGATGTCTTATAAACTGTCAAGAGAAACGATTGCACGCAGATGGTAGACTTTTGACGTGACAACGTCTTATAAATTGGTTTGCCGGGTGACACTTCAAGAAACTGCGTTACGCTCCGCTTACGTTCCGCGCTCACAATGAGAGCGAGTGAGAGGCACGCGTCCCTTCGACTCGGGCATGGTTAGCCCGCCTAAGAGCGAGTGAGACAGACATAAAAAGTGAAAGGCACGCGTCCCTTCCACTCGAGCACAGTTAACCCGCCTAAGAGCGAGAGAGACAGAGCGAGAGAGAGAGAGTGAGAGAGATAGGCATACACACCGGTTCATGTTATACGAATGAATATTCACATTAAAATTATTTTACCACTCAAAGTCGTTGTCACGTAAAACTTTCGCCCGTATACCGACTTTACAGGCAACCAATTTTTTTAATCGACGAATAACCCCTTTTGCCCCGATTAGTCAGTACCTATCTACCTTACAGGCTAATTGTGTTTTTTTTAAATAATATATCTGACTAGATATTGCCATGAATCTAATGACTAATCAAGCTAATTATGTTAAACCCATAGTCTAGTGAGCAATTTGATGTAACTGTCACCTGAAAGGCGTAAATCAAAATGAAAGCAAAAAGGATATACTCCCATACAGGCCCCGCTCATGAGTGATCGCAGTAAGAGACCGAACACACACAGCATTCGCAATTTTGAGTAAACTTCGTGCTAAAAATCTATACCTTGTCTCTTTTGCTGTAAATTAAATGCATGAGGTTTTATTAGCATCCCTTTTTTGTACCTACTCGTATCAGTGGTCGGATTTTATGTTTTGGTGTTTTTTTTATAACGAATGTTGGTAAGTTTAATTGTGACGGTAGTTCTCTTTTTCATTACGAACTTCGTTGAATTAACAACTTTAGAGTAGAGGCACTCTTAAGTTGTTAATTGGTGCACCTTCTTATTTAAAAGTAGAGGCACAAATCGGCTTCTTGGTGAATAGATTAAAATACTCATCACCTACCTGCTTCAAGCTTAATCGACGCAACATAGTTGTCATACAAATTGACCCAATAAAATATATTGTGTTTGGGTCCTAAGCAAGCGCATAGTGTTAGGCGAAGGGCACAACGCGCTTCCAATTTACCGCCCCACGGATCAAAGACAGCCGTGAACACCGCGCTGCTGGTACGACCTAAAATCATTTCGAGGTAACAACACATGGTAATTTTGTCAATAACGAACATCAAGTGAACACTGAACCTTAGGCGACGAGACACGCTATTGCTGCATTTCTTAGAAATTATGCATCGTCTGTTTTTTAACTCTATGTTGCAACTGGTCTTCATTTATTTAATCTTTGAAAAATACAGCAGATACGAGATTATTCAAAATTATCCGAAACTGAAAATTGTTCGTGCAAAGTAAACACGAATATTAAACAGTCGTTTAAGGATACCTTTCACATTTAATTTTGATAGCCCGAAGGTGTGTTTCTCATAAAAGAAAATCATTAAGTCCTTCTTGTAACTCAAACGAAAATTACGTTTAGATCGTGTTGGGTGCAGTGACCGTGAGATGTTCTTTACGTTAAATATTTATGTCGTTTTCTGAGCAACAATAAAAAAAAAAAATGATATAAAATCAAGTTGACTGATTCACTAAGTATCAGACACAATGTATAACAGATAACGGCATTACGGTTAACATCGCTTAATCTGTATGATATCTCTCGTAGGTGTAAGAATTTTGGGAGTCCCTTCGGCTTTTAAGGAGATCCCTTTTGTCTGGTCAAGCGCGAAGAAAACTCCCTGAAATACCTCCCAAAATAACTTTACTAGTTCAAGTAGGAAAATATTTTTTTAATGATAAAACCTAAAATGAATATCGCCTTTGTTTTAAATGCTTATGAAATAAAATAATAGTATTGTGATCATTGAGCTTATCAAATATATATATTGATCTGTCACAACTTACGTTTGAATACTCATGTGGAATTAGATTTGGTGTTAAAAAATATGACTTAAAACGTGAAAGGATTTTTAATATGCGGTAGAATTTTAACTGAATGTTAGACTTTAAACGGAGATAAGGTTTTCTATAAAGGACCGTTCCAAGAGATGATTGATGGAGGGTATTGCGATGGACCGCTGGACCGTGAAAGAGAATATTTTAAGCCTCACTCAACTGCAATATATTCTTTGTCATTTATGAACTGATCCTACCTTTGTTTGGGAAGAATGAGCGAGGTACACCGGGACGTAACGACCCTGAAAATTATCACATCTGAACAAGCACTTTTTCTCTTTCATTAAGTGTCAGTAATGAATTCGTTAATGAATCATTATTATAAGTAGGTGTCATAATAAGGAAGCTTCTCAAGACGATATAGATGGAATAACTTTTAAAGACGGTCACTTTAAATGATTTATAATGTTGCTTACAGGAAAAACGTATTACATCGCTGTTTAGCTACAGGTGGTTATAAATGGACCTCACATTTCGTGCAAAGAATTTCAAATATACCGCATGACCGCACACAAGTGCTGCAATGACATTTGTCGTGGTGTTTAGGAGAATTTCCGACAAACGGCGTGTCGCCACCGATCCTCTGACTATTCGTATTTGCCCTGCGGACTTTGTGACGCTCTGAAAAATTGTCGAAACCTGCTGCACGGGTACAGACCAGGCCCATAGGTGTACACAGTGTACACCTCGTTGTGCTGTCGTGTGTACTTAAATGAAAAAAACATTGGCTAAATGTAATTTTGACTACGGGTAAAATTCTATAAGTTTGGTACGGTACGGGTAAATATGTAAGTATTTAGAAATTGTTTATCATCCTGATCATAAGTTAGGCAACAATGCAATTATTTTGAATTTCATTTCATTTTCAAACGGATTTTAAAAGGAATAAGGTATTTTTATTCATCGTTGTGTATTTTAGTAGCAGAGATTTATAGTAAAAACGAAGTAAACAGCAAAGACTAACTAAACTCCAACACCCAATTAGTTTCTTTAGAAATGAACAAAATATGAGCAAAGCTAATTAATCATTCACTAAAGTTTTGTGACTAAACTGTACCAACCGTTTCCTCAATTAGCTACCGGAACATAATTTCACAGAATTGCAATTACATTAATCACCTGCAACTGCAAATATTTGATGCATTCTCAATTAAAAGTTTCTGTTTGCGACTGCAATGTGTCTCAACTCCCGGCAGGTTTGATCGAGTTACAGTTCCACAGATACAGATGACATGGAACTTTCCGTTTTATGAGACACACTGGCTCTGTCGGGGGAGGCTATCCTATTAAACTAATCAAATTTTGTTCTAATAGATCTAGTGAGCGGTCTGTCTAGGATGCTATGTCTGTGTTTTAAATGGATTGTCAAGGTTTGAACGATATTGTCTTTTTCCATAATGGGTATCGTCACTGTTATATCTTTTATTAACTTTCAAATAAAAACATTCAGGCGCATTTATTTTAGCAATACTATTTAAATCATATTTGACTTGGAACAAAGTTACCTGCCTCATGTTGTGTTCATTGTAAAAAGAATACATTTATTTCTGCACATAGGCCTTCGAGGGGGAAACATATACAAAATAAATATTTTGATTAAAGTTGCATGTAAGTGAATTTACAAGTGAACGCCTACGCCGTTCATAAACGCCGTTCCCGTATTTGACTCTTATCATACTTACCGGAAATAGAACCGCAGAATGCGAATGCTTCCCTAGAAACATTGTATCAGTCCATAAACTCGTTTACGCCTGACATTTATCCCATGCATGACGCGTCCATTAGACAGGGCGTCCAGCATCTTGTTACAATTTTAATTGAGTTACGCGTTGAGACAGATAACGATATCCAGCCTTGACCCATGCTCGCATTATAGCTAACGTTGGAATATGTCAACAACCTTCTTGTTAGATCGGTTTCGTGGTGAAGCTTCCATGCTCTAGTTTTTTTTAACACAATTAAACTGTTGGCCACCAAGATAAAAAATACTTTTTTTCAAATATAATTGTTAATTATTACTTTGACAATATCAATCAGAGACAAATCAATAATGTTTTCTAAAATGTTGAGCAGAATGATTCTTCTCTATCTTGGGGGAGCATTCTATGGAATATTTCTAGAATCTAGGATACAATTTCTTGGAATCTCATTATTTAAAGACCTATTGGAAACCAGTGAATACGTGCTCTCTGTAAGCACGACCTAACTTGAGGATTGTTAAAACACATTTAATTTACGTCATAGAAATATAAATATTTATTTGCGCAAATAAAGTACGATTGACATTTGATTTGTTGGTCATCTTATAATAGTGACTTTTTTGTAATTTCATATTGTAAAAAGAAATTTGCATTATTAATGCTAAAAAATAAAGTAACTTAATTAACGATTGTTTCAAAGCATATTTTGACGTTTAGTACCAGTAACAGGATTATACTTACCGTTTTACAGAGACACGAATGTTAAGTATTTCTGAATAATTAATTCACATCTCTCGTCTCATGTGTGAGGGTCATAATTAAAGCTAAGCTGTAATTACCATGTTAATTGAGATAATTGATTTGAATATGATAATTGGTCTAATGAGTAAACAAACACTCTTCAATAGAATGTGTTGTTACCTAACCGAAAATGAATAGCTTGATGTGGCTCCATTGTGTGTACGTAACATTTAGAGAACTAGAAATATTTTTATTAATATGTATAAAATTATTACCAAATACCTAGTACCTATTGCCAAGGAAATTGTTGGTTTAAATGGAAATTAACTTAATTATTACACAAAATTCATACATGACACCTTATTGAGTAGGAGACTACAGGATGGACTTTCGAAGCACAGGAGATTTGACTTAATGTCCGGAGTGTCACGTGTTTAATAGGTACATTAATCATCCTCATCCTAGGATGAGTAGGTACTACTTACGAGTAAGGAGGTTAATAAACTGACGATGACAGCTTTCATAATTCGCTTTAATATATCACTGTGTCGTTACACGTTTCCATTGCCGATTATTTTTTGTTTTATTTGTATCAAGAAAATAAGAATTCCGCTTTTCCAAAGCCCTCTAACATTTTTGATGTGCTGTCAGACCGCGAATGATATACGTGGCAATAACTCTTTCAGATACATCGGGTACTTTTTATTAAATACTTTTGTCGAGATGTGACGGTTAGCAATAGCATGTGCACATCACGCAGATTCGTGCTATGTAACGAGTGACGTGTGATAAGAAAGATTAATGACGTATCTGACGTCATGACCGTGCCCGCGGCCTTATTAGGCAAAATACTCACGGACTGATATCCGCCCGTCCTTTGCGTTCCGCTACTTCGCAATAACGGTGGGCATAGTATAGTATGGGTAGGCCTTGAAAGCCATTATTCCCAAATAAAGTCTTGTCTAGGCATCATTATTTCAAGGGCAACAACAATCTTGCCGTGCTGTCTGTACTATGTGATTGTAGGTTGCGTTGCGACTACGACTGTCGCCAATCACGCTTGTTGTAGAAATTGAACTATGTGTTCACTGCCTTAGCCTACTTGTTGATCAATGACGGCGTTTGTCTTTTATCAATGGAACATAATGTTCACGTCTTGTATATTTTTGCGCTTATTAACACACATTCAGATCGTCGAATTGTTCAAATTTGTTTATGGAAACCTGATAATTCCGTTCCGTTTGGTTTTGTTTATGTTCGAAATATGTGAACATTTTTTCAGCTAGCTTTCTTGTTTACTTTCAACTGCTCAAAAATACTAGCTCAGGTAGAAAATTTTAATGATTAAGGAAGGTAACACTGGAGCAATCTTTAAACTGACTAACCTTAATAAATGTTTGAAGTTTTCATTACTAATGCCAAGTACGGTTTAAAATGATCAACATCATTCGCAAGCCTTATTTTCTGTCATGCTCAATCGTATGACGTCATCACCTTTACGTCACTGTTACATATTGGGGAATGATCAAAAGTTAACCCGCATGATGCGATATGTATTGCGGTCATGAGCGAGCATGACCGCAATACAGCTTAACGCGGCCGGATTGCTGACTGGCTGAGTGCTGGCATAACGAGCAAACGATATTGACAGGCTTTGATGTGGATTTTGAAACTATTAACAACTACGGCTAGGGCGAAATTACGTAAGCACAGTAATTATAGCAACGATAGCGATGGTATTTGTATTTAAAATAATGGCCCACAGACATATTTAAATAAATAAAAATACCATATAAATTAGCTGCACCTACTTTTACCCAACCTCAAAACTGCGCAATTGGGGAAATGTTTCATGATACCGTTTACATTACTAAACAGTGATATCAATATTCATAGTCTCGTAGGCTACGCCGTAGCAGCTACGGCCTGAGCTACGACCGATTCGTAGCAACAGTGTCGGGAATCCGTAGCCCAATTACGTATAAAGCAAGGATTGAGTGTACTTATTACACACACGACAAATACCAACGACGGTGACCTATTGAAAATAACGCCTTATGACTGCCGTATTTTACCTTTCATCGAAGCCTATTTCGTATTTGCATATTTCGATTTTCAAACGCCTCCAAAATGAGTAGGTATTTGACTTACATTCGATCAGTGATATTAGCATTTATTGACTTTCGTCTAACTAGACAGCGGAAGGCACGTAGGAAGGACGTCTTACGACGTGTATATCGCTTAAATGATCGAGAATTTCCTTCATTCATGCAAAACTGATTTATGAGAAAAGAACTTACTTACCTTCTAGATATGTTAAAATATTCTTGTAAAACAATGAGCTCCTTTATCTTTCTATTTATGTTATTTGATTCAAATTAAGACCACGATTATATCTTGTAGTCGTAAGCGGAAAATAAACATGAGTATCGTAATTCAAACAAACGTATTCATCGGTTAACCAGAGGAGTATAATGTTACAAGACATCAGACGTCCTCGCTCAACTAAAGAGATTTTGTGGTTTTGTTTGATACAATATCGTCACTCGTGCCATTTATACACGTATTTGATTTAACAATTATATCCTCTCAGACTTAACCCGACTACAACGGCAAACATGGGACCGCGGACTTTGCAAACTTACTCCTACCTAAGGCAGTATGACGATCTTGTTTTCCGTTCACTGGCAGCGTTCTCATTTCAAAAAATTACGAGTAGAACGAAATTATTATTAGCCGCGCTGAGCCAAAAGCAAAAGCGAAAAGCAGCAATTCAACAACCAGATATTTAATTATTTAGACTTAGACTGCCTCTTTGGTGCAGTGGCAAAGTTCAGCCTTACCTCCGAGAGGTCCTGAGTTCGAATCCCAGGTTGAGCCAAAATTATTTCTGAGAATTTCTGTCATGAATTTCTCAAAATCAGCTCGGAGTCGGGAAGTTGGCGGTGTTACACCCCCGTGCCTCGGAAAGCACGTTAAGCCGTTGGTCCTGCGCCTGATCTCTCTCCGGTCATGTCGGATTGCCGTCTCACCTAACTTTGAGAGTGATGGAACAGTCTGCCTGTGTATTGCGCTCACACTTGTGCACTATAATATCTCCTTCGTAGTTGGCTTATCTCTGTTGAGATTGGCCGCCGCGGTCGAAATCGGCCAGGAAGACTATTGGTGAAGCGTCAATGCCTTTTTCAATGTAAAACATTATTAAAATAAACAAATAAAATAGAATTGGAATTTTCTACGCCATTTACGATATATTTTAACGTATCTATATAAAAAAAGTAACAAAATTAAGGGTCTGTTGATGGATCCTTTCGCCAATACCTAATACCGCAGCGCCCATTGGTTACGTATCGTGTGTTTCCTTGAGACGCTCGCAAAACGACCAATAGATGGCGTTCAGCGCACGAATTAGTCTTCCGATCACCGCCGTTCGCATCGCGTGAAGTGCTCACCTCTCCGCTATTAAAAATTCCCTATATGTGAAAATCTGAAGATACTCCGGTAATAAATGGACCTGCGTCTGTGTGACATTACAAACTCATAGTGCAGTGATTATTTGTGGAGTTTCCACCAGTCCACCGGTGGATTAATGAAGATTTAGCTCGCCGGCCGGCAGCCCAACACAGCGACCACGCGCCCTTGAACGAGGCATCTTCCCATCTTCCTGGGTCTGAGTGGTGTCTCTGGATCTATAAGGTACGTGGGCAAGGGCATTATTGCTGCAAATCGATGTATTGGGTATTGGTGTCTCAGGAATTCATCAGCAGGGACTTAATTTCGAATTTTGAAACCCGCCATATTTTTTGTTCCTAAAAACAACGCCAGTTCAGGTGTAGGCTATTTACACGCCTCACCATAATTATTTGGTCCTTCAGATACCGGATAAGTAACCGCCCCCTAGTTAGATTTTTACGTAATAATTGGTAAAAATCATAAATTCAATAATATTTATTCGTAAAGTTCATTTTACGTAGGTAAATTTCATTTAAAATTTCGCTTCGGTAACACGTAAAATAGTAGGTAGTTACCCATCATCTTGGCTTTGTACGTCGTTATTATTTTTACAAATACCTCCTCATAGTTGGTAGGTGCGCTAATATTGCAAACCGCCTGTTAGGTATTTATCGCAGTTCAGATATTTTATTCTTGTAATTTTACAAAATGACTGACGAACAACTAAAGCCGGAAGATTTGCTGACGATCCTTCATGAAAAGAAAGGATTGTTATTTAGACGCCTTAATCGATTATATGATTTATCGAAAAATATTTCGTCGTTCGATTCGAGAAAGAATGAGAGTTTTATGACTGAATCGGAAACAATTGATGACTTACGAGATAAATTTGAATCTTATGTCGATCAAATTAACCATATAAACATTAGTTTAAAGCCTGGTTCAAGTCCCGACTACGCTTGTTTAGAATCCTTTGAAGATTTATATATTCACGTTAAACGTATTAGGAATAAAATCAACAGTAGTCAATCTCCGTTGACACAAAGTTGTAATCCAGGAACGCCTTTTGGACCGCTTAAAATAAAGTTGCCACCTATCGCGCTGCCATCGTTCGACGGGAAAACCGAGAATTGGCCTGTTTTCTACGAGTCGTTCAAGTCGAATATTCACGACAATGATCAGCTGACTGACTCGCAGCGTGTGCAGTACTTAATAGGTAGGCTTACACATAACGCATTGAAGGTTACCGCTGGAATTGTGCCTACCGGTGATACATACAAGTTTTTATGGGGCAGCTTGGTTAAAAAATACCAGGATAAGCGCACATTAGGGACACACTATTTAAATAATATTTTTGATTTAAAAAGTTGTGCTTATAACTCAAATAGTCTCGATTCATTCATTGAAACATTTAGTGCATCTATTTCTGCCTTGAAACAACTTGGGATTCCGGATCTTGCTGATTTTATTCTCTTGCATTGTGCTATGAGAAAAATAGATTCACAGACTGGTCAATCGTTTGAACTTTCCATTCGCGATGTTGAAATTCCCACAACTAAATTATTAATTAGTTTTGTTCAAGATCAAGCAAAGATATTAGCACGCTCGAATTTGTCTCATTCGAATGCGAACGCAAAAAATAATAATAATAGACCTTATGGTTCCGCACCTCGCGAGTCACGCACGCAGACGAAAGCGTTTGTTGTGAGTGAATCGAATGTTTTTTCCGCTTCCACCCCCGCGACTTCGGCTTCGAGTTGCGCGTACTGTAAAGATAACACTCATATTCATCTGTATGACTGCGTTAAGTTTAAATCCGCGTTGACTCCTAGAACTAGGTTCGAGTTTATTAAATCCAAACGCGGTTGCGCGAATTGTCTGAGCACGTCGCACGGTTTGAGTAATTGCAAGTCGACCTCAGTCTGTAACATATGTAAAAAACGCCATCATACTTTATTACATTTCGACAAAGATAATAAACACCCGCATACAGCTGATGCTAAACCGACGAATTGCAATGTAGCCTTTGCGTCCACTCCGGCGGCGCCGCTTTCCGTTGCGCCTCCCGCGCTCCCCTCGCCCCGCGCTACGTCTTCGCTTGCCCCGGCTCCCGCCGCGGTGCAGCGCCCTTATTCTCATTGCGATAAGGTCGATATTCCCGCACCGGTGACTGTGTATGATTCGTGTGATGTGGTACAAACGTCTCCGACCCATAACACGGCCGTGTTATTAGCAGCTGATACGAAGACTAAGGCGGCAATTTTGTTATCAACCGCTCAGGTTTATGCGCGAGGTCATAATAATAGTTCGGGCCATAAAACAATAGTGAGGTGTTTAATTGATAATGGTTCGCAAAATAATTTAATAACTACAGC
Source organism: Pyrausta despicata (assembly GCA_963921415.1). Classification (NCBI taxonomy): domain Eukaryota; kingdom Metazoa; phylum Arthropoda; class Insecta; order Lepidoptera; family Crambidae; genus Pyrausta; species Pyrausta despicata. The sequence goes on along the minus strand of OY992855.1, from coordinate 10,917,006 downwards.
TTGTTGTCGAAAACTTAATTTAGTAATAATTCCTTTAAGTAATTCTTTTGTTAAAGGGGTTGGTTCTGTATCAATAGGTTACGTACACTTAGATATCGAGTCTCGCGTATACTCGCATCAAAAATATACTATTCACGCGTTAGTAGTTGAGTGCCTTACGGACCAGCTACCTTCGCACCATATTAAGTGGGATGGTCATGTGGACTTCCACTCGCTTCCGCTCGCTGATTTAAGCTGGAATATTCCAGGAGATATTGACATTGTGTTAGGCGCTCAACTGTTTCCGTATATTTATTTGGGGAATAGGGTAGACTTAGGTTCACATGCGCCACCCGCGTTATTGACCACATTCGGGTATGTCCTTATGGGTGATTTTCCGCATAGTAAAGATAATTTAAATTTACCTAGCTCTTCTTTCACAGCATTAGCTCTTAATGATTTATTACAAAAATTTTGGGAATTGGAAGAAGTTGAAAATAAACGTTTTTTATCTCCTGAGGAAACCGAATGTGAGAATATTTTTTCCTCAACCGTGTCACGGGACGATGTGGGACGTTATACTGTCGCGTTACCCTTTAGTAAGGATCCTGCCGAGTTAGGTAACTCCCGCACCGCCGCGTACCGTCGACTGATTGCGCTGGAGAGAAGACTTCGCCAATCACCGTTGTTGCGGGAAAATTACATCGCAGTGATCAAGGAGTACATAGATAATGGATACCTCAGTCAAGTTGACGAATCTGCCATTTTGGATGACGGGTACTACATCCCTCATCACGCCGTCGTTCGGCCAGACAAACCGATGCCGCGCATTGTATTGGATGCGAGTGCTAAGACTCATACGGGTTTATCTTTAAATGATGTACTCCGTATTGGTCCAAATTTACAAACAAATTTGTTTCTTCTTTTAATACATTTTAGATTATTTCCTATCGCTCTAAATTCTGATATTAAGCAGATGTACTTACGTATTTGCGTACCTGTTGACCAGCGTAAATACCTACGCATTTTGTTTCGATTCAATGAGAACGATCCTGTGTCGACCTTCGCTTTTAATCGCTTACCTTTCGGACTGAAATCGAGTCCTTACATAGCTATGCGCACTGTGCGACAGCTGGCCTCTGACAGTCCGCATTATCCGGAAGCTGCTAAAGTAGCAGAGACTAGTCTGTATATGGATGACCTGGTCTATTCGGTAAATAACGAAGACAACGCTATACAGTTATCGCATGATCTCATAAAAATGTTTAAGTCGGGCGATTTTGACCTTGTAAAATGGTGTAGCAATTCACCCGCGCTTTTAAACAGCCTTCCCGATTCACATCGTAAGTCGCTCGAGTTTCACGCGGGGAATGATGTGTCTAGGGTTCTAGGTCTTTCATGGGAACCTTCTCAGGATAAGTTCTTCTTCACTTCCGCTCAAATAGCCGAGAAATGTACTAAGAGAAATATACTCTCGATAGTTGCACGCTTATTTGATGTTCTCGGTCTTGTCGCTCCCGTGATCTTTTCCGCCAAGTTGCTCATCAAAGAATTATGGCTGAGTAATATCGGTTGGGATGATGCCGCTCCTGACGATATCGTTAAACGTTTTTCCCTTCTCATGCAGGAGTTTCCCTTGCTGGATACCTTACGGATACCACGCCATGTGGGTGTTACCGATGATTGTGCTGTTCGTATAGTCGCATTTGCCGATGCCAGTATGGGTGGGTATGGTTGTGTCATTTACATACACTCTACTAGTCCATCCGGTGTCGTAGTTCGCTTACTTTGTGCGAAGTCAAAGGTTTCACCTACTAAGGTTACAACTCTTGCACGGCTGGAGCTCTGCGCCGCCGTGCTCATGTCAAAGATGGTAAAGACTGTTCGCGATACTTACGCTTCACGTGTTCCTATTGCAGGGATTTACGCTTTTTCGGACTCCACGATAGCCTTATCGTGGATACATTCTTCTCCGCATCGCTGGTCAGTCTTTGTCAGCAATAGAGTCGCTCAATGTCAGGAGAACTTGGGTTCTCAACATTTTTACCATGTGGCAGGTGTTGAGAATCCAAGCGACTGCCTATCTCGTGGCATACTTCCTTCACGGTTGGTGTCACATGAGCTTTGGTGGAACGGCCCTTCTTGGCTTCATTGTGCTCATGAAGATTGGCCTGTCCAACCGTTCTGTCCCACTAGCTGTGGGGAACTTCCCGAGCATAAGGCAAATGTCTTAACTGTGACCACGCAAGTAGAACTTCCGCTTCTATGTCAACTCGCGCAACGTACCTCATCGTGGGATAAACTGTTGCGCATCGTTTCTTATATACTTAAATTCGCTAGACCGAAGGTTCATTGTGAACCCCGGTCTCCTCAGGGGTTGTCAGCCGCGGAACGAGTTATGGTCCGTGCTGTGCAATCTGTCCATTTCGCAGATGACATTAAGCTCATCAAAGGTGGTAAATTGCTACCAAAGAAACTTCAAAGTTTGTCTGTCTTTTTAGATGAAGAGGGCATACTACGCATTGGGGGTAGACTTTCAAAGTCACACCTTCCGTTTGACTCTAAGCATCCTTTTTTACTTCCCAAGCATGATCCTGTTGTGGATTTGATAATCCGTCATTACCATGTGATGAATTGTCACACTGGACCAGGGCTACTTATGTCTATTTTACGACAGCGATTTTGGATATTAGATGCCAGGACTGTCATTCGGTCCAAGTTGCGACACTGCAACACATGCTTTAGAGTTAATCCGACGCATCCCACTCCAATGATGGCAGACCTTCCTGAATACCGTGTATCGGAATCAAAGGCATTTGTCCATACTGGAGTGGATTATGCTGGGCCCTTACGCATAACTCACTCGTCGCAGAGGCCAACATGCTCAGAAGGCTTACATCTGTTTGTTTGTATGCTTGGTAACCAGGGCTGTCCATGTAGAGCTAGTCTCTGAACTTACTACCGACGCCTTTCTAGCCGCTTTTAAACGCTTTATCTCGCGTCGAGGTCCAGTATCCTGTCTTTATTCGGATAACGCTACCAATTTCGTTGGTGCTAAAGCCCAACTAGATGAACTTTATAATTTCGTAATAAGTTCGAGTCTCACTTCATCTCTTTCAAATGAGTTATCAACTCGCCGCATTAACTGGAAAATGATTCCACCTCGCTCCCCACATTTTGGCGCCATGTGGGAAGCCAATATTAAAACATTAAAAACGCACCTTTATCGCGTGATCGGGAATCAACTCCTCACTTATGAAGAGTTACAGACTGTACTTATTCAAATAGAGTGCATTATGAACTCGCGTCCTCTGAGCGTGTTATCTTCTGATCCGCATCCTGAAGTTATTACTCCCGCTCATTTTTTGATGTCGACTCCATTGCAGTACTTGCCGGCAGCCGATTTGTCTGGTCAGCGCTTAAATCTTTCCCAACGTAAACAGTTGTTAGATAGTATGGTCCAATCTTTCTGGAAGAAATGGCACCTAGAGTACCTGCATACGCTGCAAGTTAGGCAAAAATGGGCAACTCCGGACAAGCCTGTAGAAGTTGGAACTGTCGTACTCGTGGGACAGGATAATTCGCCACCTCTGAGTTGGCCATTGGGAGTTATAACTGAGGTTTATAAAGGGACCGACAATGTTGCTCGCGTTGCAATGGTGAGGACAAAGTTCGGTAATTTTAAACGCTCTGTCACTAAACTATATCCTATTCCAACGCAGTAAATATTAAATATAACGATACTCGTAGTTTTATAAGGTTTAGAAATTAGTTTTTGAAATAACTTGTATCTTTCTGTTTCCCGCATTCAGTCATAAAGCTTAATCTTTTCTGATCATGATCTAGGTCAGTAAGTCTTTATAATTTTTACCCTTTCTTTTGAAAGCACTTGCGTCCTTCCAAGGCGGGGAGCATGGTGAAGCGTCAATGCCTTTTTCAATGTAAAACATTATTAAAATAAACAAATAAAATAGAATTGGAATTTTCTACGCCATTTACGATATATTTTAACGTATCTATATAAAAAAAGTAACAAAATTAAGGGTCTGTTGATGGATCCTTTCGCCAATACCTAATACCGCAGCGCCCATTGGTTACGTATCGTGTGTTTCCTTGAGACGCTCGCAAAACGACCAATAGATGGCGTTCAGCGCACGAATTAGTCTTCCGATCACCGCCGTTCGCATCGCGTGAAGTGCTCACCTCTCCGCTATTAAAAATTCCCTATATGTGAAAATCTGAAGATACTCCGGTAATAAATGGACCTGCGTCTGTGTGACATTACAAACTCATAGTGCAGTGATTATTTGTGGAGTTTCCACCAGTCCACCGGTGGATTAATGAAGATTTAGCTCGCCGGCCGGCAGCCCAACACAGCGACCACGCGCCCTTGAACGAGGCATCTTCCCATCTTCCTGGGTCTGAGTGGTGTCTCTGGATCTATAAGGTACGTGGGCAAGGGCATTATTGCTGCAAATCGATGTATTGGGTATTGGTGTCTCAGGAATTCATCAGCAGGGACTTAATTTCGAATTTTGAAACCCGCCATATTTTTTGTTCCTAAAAACAACGCCAGTTCAGGTGTAGGCTATTTACACGCCTCACCAACTATTATTATTATTATATTTAATTATACAGTAATTTAATGTAGTTTTCTGCTTGTTTCAGCCATGTCGAGAAGTTGTGCGATCGTGCTGGCTCTGTGCGGGTTCGCGGCGGTCGTCTCCCTGCCCGGCTCCGCTGCACAGGCCCTCAGCTCGTACGATAGTAAGTGACATCGCAGAACTTTGTGCACAGTAGTATTTTACTATCTTTGGTCTATGAAGCTTGAGTAGATTGCATGCCACGAAATAAAAACATGAGACATTTCACGCGACAGGCTTGAAAGTTTGTAGGAGGCAGTTGATGCGTGGATTTGGTTATTCTGGTCTTCACACAGATAGCTACTCAATCATATGTTTTTAGCTGACCGTACCTAGATCTCAGATATGAAGCGACGTGTTAACAACATAATATTCCCTGTTGTTACCCCACGGAGTGTGACAACTTTCTGTTGCGTAGTTTCGCTTCGGCTGCGATTATAAACTTTAAGTCCAACTTTGTAAATGCAATAAGGAGGAATATCAGGAGGATATAAAGAAGAAAGACTAGGCTAGTCATTGAAATTGTACACTTTTTACGGATTATTTCGCTATTAATTTACATTTTATTTTAACCTGACGTTTCGGACCCTTTTCAGTCTTCTCTGTTGAAATTATGGTGTCTTCAAATTTCAATGGCTACTAGGAAGAGAACGTCGTTATTGTTCCTCGTATGTATTTAATAAAATTGAAAACTGAACGGTCTCACTGTAGTTTTTAATGTAGTTGTAACAAAAAAATACATTACGATTATAAAGTCTATTAGATGGAAAATGTTTATTCTGCGTACTAAGTTGACTAAATTGAATTAGGTAATGTATTCATAACTGTGCTCGAGTTGTCGAATGTTTCAACAAGTCCTCAAAAGCACTTTGTCTTTCGCCATAATTAACCGAAGACACTTTTCAGTTTTAATGATATTCCACAGCGATCCCGCAAGTAATAAGAATCATGTTTATTAATATAAGGATAAATTTATTCTGGTATAAAAGTTTACATGATATACTGTTATAAACAGAAGTATAGACTTCTGAAACGGTTATCAAAGAAAGTTTATACATTTTATGAAACAGCTCGTCTTTCTAGTGATTTTCAATAAAATTCCTCGACTTTAAAATTCAAACTTACAACCATGACTTACATAATGCAAGTATTTCACTACTACATTACTTGCTTGGAATAGAATTATTCAGGAAGAAAATCCGCATTCCCGTCATCCGCATGTCCTGACATACATTTTAAAAATCAATGCACTTACAAGAAGATCCGTCCAATCCAAACCAAAAGAGACTTACGGATGCACGTCAAATATTGAAACGTACCAATATAAGTGCCTTTTGAAATCCAACTTTTGCTTGTTATTCAACTGATACCGATTGAAAAGTCGATAAGACTTGAAAAGAAGAATGCATGAAGCGAGCACCTTTTACGTCATCACGTCAAGTCAGACTGTGAATAGTAAAATGGCCACTTCATTGGGTTTCATTCTTAGCTAACTATGGTTTGTGGCATGGTATGGTTTTTGGCAATGCTTTTTTGAAAAATGTGAAAGTTCACATTTACACTGTTTACGTATTTTCACTGTCTAGTTACATTTATTAATATGATTTAATTTGGTTTTATTTTAAGTCATTGAAGGTTGCTTTTTGAGAACCGAAAGTAATGTATATCTTAAACATATAATTACCACTCTCACATGATTAATCTTGGGTGTACATATTAACGTACAGATTTTACTACATAAAATAAATAATAATAAATAAATAAATATTTCACAACAATCACACCGATTCCCTAGTCCCAAAGTAAGCTACGAGGATTGTGTTATGGGTACTAGACAACGGAAAAACATACATAAATACTTTTTTTTTGTAAATAAATACATATTATACATAGAAAACACCCAGACCAGTACAAACACACATGTTCATGCACACTTTTGCTTGTACTCTGCGGGGATCGAACCCGCGACCCTTGGTTGTAGAAGTCCGAACTGTGGACCACTGCACCAAGCGGTCGTCATATACAACAACATCACATACATTGATCTGACTCCGTGGTAAGTAGCTAAAGCACTTGTGTTACAGATATCAAAATCAACAGTGGTATTACAAATAAACTTAAATAAATACATATTACACCTAGACAAGCACAAACAGACATGTTCATTTGGTCTGGGTGTTTTCTATGTATAATATGTATTTATTTACAAAAAAAAAAGTATTTAAGTATGTTTATCCGTTGTCTAGTACCCATAACACAAGCCTCGTAGCTTAATTTGGGACTAGAGAATTGGTGTGATTGTTGTGAAATATTTATTTATTTATTTAAATGTGTGTACAGTGCGGGGATCGAACCCGCAACCTCTTGGTTAATAGTCAACTTCTTGGCCATTACACTAGTGGTCGTCAAAACTGTATAACTGGGTACTGGCTTACAACTTGTGGCTCTTCATTAACTTAGAAACAAAGAAGTTTCGGCAAAGGTCAAAATTTCAGTAATCAAAGACATTGAAATGAACGTTTTACGGATTATTTCGCAATTTATTTCAGTTTATTTTAACCTGACGTTTCGGACCCTTTTCAGCATCCTTCTTGTGACCACGGATCCATTAAAAGTGTATCATTTCAATCTCGATCTCATGTAATAAGTATGTTTAAATTAAGAATTGTGAAGATAAAAGGGTTTCCACGCGGACGAAGTCACGGGCGGCCACAAATAATCTATATTTGTCACTTTTTACTCACAGTGTAACTATTTAAAAAAAAACATTGCGAACGTAAGTAAAATGCGCTTTTTGCGCAACAGATTTAGATTTAGGAAGCCAAGGGGAAGAATCGTCATAATCGATAAGATGAAGATAAAACTTAGTGAGTTTTAAACGTTCTCATAATTACGCGTAGTGTTTTCACTTTCGTTTGTCAAGGATTAACTCTTGTGAAGCAGAACGTTATTTAAGCTGTAGGTAAACATAATAAGTGGAATTAATCGCTACTACACACCGCGTAAGCCTAACCCTGTTAGGTTGGCACGAAACCTATTCCTATTAAACGATTGTTGTCACACCTGTAGTTACTGGCTTACAACTTGTGGCTCTTCATTGACTTAGAAACAAAGAAGTTTCGGCATAGGTCAAAATTTCAGTAATCAAGACATATCAATTACTGCTTTACAACTTAAATAACAAAATTATGAAATAAAAATTTAAAGGGAAAAGAAAAATCAAATTAATGACAATAACATTAAATAAAACTCAGGTAAATAAAAATACGAACGTGCACTTATTTGTTTCTACTCGATTCGGAATAAATCTGGTAAAATACTTGTTTCTACGAAAATAAATAATTATATCGTTTCTCGGTCTCATGAACATTTTCTAGTTCGTTAGGACAGACATAACATTGAAGATCTAGTTAACGTTTCAAACCTAATTTAATAGTTGCTTGCTTCTAAGAAGTTTCTAAATCAAATGCACTCTATTTGCTCAACTACCTACACAAGGTATAATGTCGTAAAGACAACTTGGAATAGTTAGTTAGAACTCAATTACTTTTCTTCAATTATTTATTTCGGAAAATCTCTTAAATACTTAGAGCCATTGGAAGGAGTCTAATTTTACAAACTACTAGGTGCCCCGGGGGCAATTTTCGTGCAGTCGAAAAAATTCACATTCGTGAAAAGTTCTATCGATTGCCATTGAACGCAACGTGTGTTGCTGAGCAGTCGAAATTCGAAAGTATACAAAAGATCTTAAAACTATAATGAAATGCAACAGTCAACAGTTGGCTACCTTTAGCTGGCTATACTCGCATACGAAATACCGTGTGGAAAATACGTAGAATGCATAAGAATCGTACCCTTTGTGGTATCTAAAAAATAAAATACCTACTTAGTGTGTAATATTTTATCACACCAAGTATTTTATTGAAATGTATGTTGGAACGAATTTGATTATAATTAGTGTTTTGGACAAAATAATATGACGACACGACTTAAAGATACTTAACTTGACATTCCGAGTCTTAATGAAAAACGTGACCGTGAAAAAGGTTAACGGCAAAAGATGTAAAGACTTAGGCCTTGTTAATGGATCTTACGACTGGTTCTTGGGAAGTTTTACTGTTACAAGAAAGAAAAACATGAAATTACACAAAATGTATGGACTGTTTAAGTTTTATGTAAGAGAATATGATCACACGTTCAATAAAAGGAAGACTACTGTGAAGTCATATGAACTGTGACCTCCTGTGGAGAATATTATTGAAAAAAATAACAACCACATTATTATAAAAGATGCAGAGAGCTCGCTTGTTACCTATAAAAACTTAACCTGTCAGTAAAAACAAAGAAGTTTTGCGGAAGGCTATAAGAACATACTTTGATAATCACTCTATAGACTTCATTATGCCTGGCTCAGTGGGTAATAATTTCCCCTGACCTGAGTTTCTAATAGGTAGATGCCTTCGCACTGACCTCTCGTAAGCAAAAGAGTTGTTCACTAGCTACAACTTCTGGATCTGTGCAGTTATATATTTTCTGTGATCTTGAACCTTGTGTACCTACCGATGTGGAACATAATGCTTTATTCTTTTTTATTTAACTTAGGTAGACTAAGTAAAGTATAGTAAGTTTAGTTGTCAAATAAATTGTATTACCAATGCTTTAAAACACATGTTTAGCTTTTAAGCAGTGTAACATTCCACAAGACCAAAAACAGAGCTTCAGGTATTTACAAAAAAATTTCTTATGAAAAAGCTGTTTGCATTTAAATTCAATTAAATACATGTGTTCTTTGCAGATCTCCCGAAAAACTATGAAAATACTGGGCAGGCAGTATCTTTGACATAAATCTCATACCAAAATACTGCCACTCGAATTGCGTGCCGAAACACAGTTAGCCTAACAAGAATCCCTCACACTATGTTCCTAATTAGTCGCCGCCGAGTTCCAAGGTATGCGGCTCTAGTCTCCACATTACTAACACAAGTGGCTTAAGAGACTTATAGTGTGCATACTGTATTATTACACCTAAAATTTCACATTCTAGTAAAATAATTAAATTTTCTTATTAGCGAGATAAGTACAGGAAATCTAATCTAAGAGTTCCGCTTTGTATACGTTGTATATCTACAATTATGAAATATTATTTTTCGATGTGACATCTGCATGTCAATTAACTTCTGCAAGTTCCCAATTATTTCGAAACAGTGATATTATTTGAACTTAAATGTTAGATAATATATAGTACGAGCATTAGGGTCTAAAAAAGCAGACCGTTGAAAACAAAAGTGTTGCAAGCTTGTTTTTGTAACAAGGAGTACACAAAGGTTTCAGGAAAAACAGTTTTACCGCAAACCGTCAACCGGATACTTTTTAAGGTGTGCTATATTTTCATGAAGAAATTTGTGAGACTAAATTTAAAAACCATTTATTGATTATGGACAAACCTGCAGAAGAAGGCTAAGGTAGTATTTTATACACAAAAGAGGCACACAGTACTTTATCATTGGTTACAAAATGGTGACGTGCTTTGTGAATAAATTATTGCGTTTTACTTAAACAATTTAATACTGTTTTCTTTACTCTACCTGTTAGTTTTGTGGATAACGACGTATAAAGTAACCTTGAGACATTAAGATGGTATGTTAGATTGGGATGACAGTGTAGAACTAAGTTAAATCTATTATCGAGCCAACTTTTCACCCACTGGGTAATCTATGTATACTTACGCATTGTAGAATAGCAGGGAGTGATTCATGTCAATGGGCTGATCAGCCCTTCTTCGAACACAATACAGAGGACACTCCTGCCCTCCTTTAACCACTATTAAGTTTCAGCCATTGATAAAACCTTTGAGGAAGACCCATCGACAATCCTATGTGGGATAATTGACTTTTATTTTCTGCTAAATGTTTTTCGGAAATGATATTCTAAGTAGTATGTTTTCTTCTGAATGCTATTGTTGAGTGGCAGTATTTCTATTTCGCGTTTCTAAAAAATCTTTACCCTGGTTTTTCACTGAAGAGCATGAATACCTAATGTGGCATTGACCATTACCAAAAGATAATTTTTATGTTTAAAACAACTTGAGAAATGCATACCATAGTTATAAAGATTATATAATAGATTATAGTTATAGAGACGGTTATGTAAGTATTGAACGAGAAGTCATTTCATGTGTTATTTTTCTTACCAATATTGGTGTTGTATTAATAGGAAAAACACTTTTTCGATACATTCAGACGTCCGTTTTTATCTCGTAAGAGCCATTGATTGGGTGAGCGGCGTCTGGTGAATGTCAGCATTCCCGTCGAGGGCTCTTGGACTAGCTACTTCCGGAACAAGCTTATCAAGTTCACTCCTCAGAAACGTTATGTAATAGTTCATCCAAGCAAACAAAATTAACATGCCAAAACACAGTAGGTACTCGATCTTGACAGGTTTCTGTAGCAGAGTCTTCTTATTTTCGATTAAGAAACAACATCATCCATCATGAATGTGGATGCTTTTATTTCCTTATGCTGTTTTCGTGAAAATACTTCAATTTAGTACTTTTCAGGGTCCCGTGTCCCAAGGTTGAGCAAAACCTATTACGAAACCTCCACTGCATTCCGTCCTGTATTTATAGCAGCTAAAGGAACAAAAACTTACGACTAAAATTAATTAACGAAAACCCCTGCATTGTGTTGTCTAACGCCACGGTGATTATAAATTCCTGCGTATCTACCCTTCGTGTGCGGGACTCGTCGGCCAAAAATCCGACTCGCATTTGACCGATTTTTTCAGACATTTTAGAGCGAGATATGTTCATTCACGAACATCAAGCTTACAACTTCGCTCAATGCGAATAGACATCTGCATAGACATAAAAGTGAACTGGGCTAGCTTTTATCCCATGGTGTCAATCACGGCATCGGTAAGAAATGTCAAGGACTTTGAGCTGCTTTGTTCTCGTTTCAATGCCAATGTTTATCGTGATATTATCTGCAGCCAGCTTATTTCGATAGCTTTCAACTTGAGAGCTGGCGAAATGATGATTGCAATTCAAACAAACGTACTACTCTTCGTATTAACTGTTACGAAGTTAACCCAATTTTGTAATTGCGAAAATATTTCCTCCTATATGTCAAAGTTTTAACAAGCCAACCATTAGCTATGATATTCATAGTTGAGGCGTATCACTTTTGGCTTCTCTCCCCAGAGCCCCTGTCTCAATAAAACTTATAAGACAACTTATCCACTTGTTATCTATTGGATTAAGGTAATATGATTGTTACTTATAAACTGTAATCAACCTCAATATGCCTAGAAAAACACTTGTAGAAGATTATATTCTGGGCTTTGCACAAAGTTTAATGTAATGATCTCTAACGATTTGTACAGATTCCTAATTATAGGATATGGCCTTTCCATTATCTTTGGGTATGAGATACTAAGGTAATTATTTCCAGTCGACTTAATACTAAGACATTATGTGTCATGTATTGTTTTTTCTCTAATAATTATTTTGAGTTTAGGTTTTTCTTTGTCGCACCGCCCACTTATCATTCCTGCTTCGCCCAAAGGTATGACTGATAGTGAGAGTGCCGTCCACATTTTTTACAAAGTTTTGTTGTGCGCATAAAGCTTAAATAAATAAATAAACAACATGTTTAGTCCTGACGTTAGATTTCGCTTGTTACAGCATCAGCCGCAGCGTCAGACAGTAGAAGTTCGTGGGACGCGCTAGGCGGGCTCTACGCGCTGCTGGCGCAGCACGACGCGCTCGGCGGGCACGCGCTCGCGCGCAAGTCCGTGCGCTCCCCGTCGCGCCGGCTGCGCTTCGGACGCCGGTCTGATCCTGATATGCCGCCACAGGCCCCGGTATGTATATTTTACTCTCTCCCTCTGGTAGCAGAAGATAGTGGGACACGCTAAGTATACAACATCGTCGGTCGGCGTCCGGCCACGCTTCGGCCGCGGTCCGACCCCGACATGTTGCCGCTGGCCCCGGTATGTACATAATGCTAACAGTATGTGTTCCTTATATATAGCAGGTCCGGGACACGCTCAGCGGGCTATACGCACTTATAGGCCCCTTACACACTCGTTTTAGAATCTATGGTGCATCTCTTTAGCATTGATGCTGCATCACGTTAGAATCGATGCAGACACAGAAATAAATACGTACTTGGTAGACGTTCGGCTTGTTCGGTTTCTTAGACGATATGAGGTAGTGCTAAGCGCTGGGTGGGCTATACGGGCCTGCTAGCACAGCAAGACGTTTGACGCGACATAAACATGGCATTCGACACCAGACAATCACTTTCCAAGCTAACAAAATTAATAGCAAGTTTTGACGTGCTCCCTCCCAGCTTATATTCAGTTTAAAGAATTCAAAAAACGAGATGCGCACACCATTACCTTTCAATATTTTAACGCTATTGAAAATTAATTTAAAATGGCGAAAAAAATACCTCTCAGGTATTTCCGAAAATTCAATGGAGTAACAACCGATATCTGGTAAATAGTAACGAGAAAATTTATTGCTAATGGCATAATCAATCATTGTATTTTTGGTAAAAATCGACAAGAGTTGAAAGCGTGGTTAAAACGATTCTGGGTTCTCCAGTAGGTAATAATTAAAACCGCGAAGGTTTACCGCCTAACTTTTCCTTTACCTCAAAGTGTTGTAATAGGTTTGTTATTACTCTGATAGCAGACACAAATCATTCTAAGAGTACAAAACATTTTTTTTTCGAGTTATTTTGTGGTATATTTAGGATTTATAAATTACTAAGTTGCGTTACACAAGTCATATTCCTAAAAAAGCAAAATTCTTTGATTTTGTATCGAATAGCAATGCACGATTTTGCATTGCATGGTCACTACGGGCCCAAAACCTCGCAAGGCTACCATTTTAGGAATGCTGAAACAACTTTTTCGTACCCTCTACTAGTTGCACGAGTCATAAATACCAAGCCAAAACCTTAATACGCGAGTTGCCACTAAAACACACGCACAGTTATTCAATGACGTCAACCGATAGGCCTTTCATTGAGTGTTCTATATAAATAGATAAGTGCTTTTTAATTGTTTTTGACGAGTGCTAAAAGGTTTAATCTTCAAATATTTTCACTCAACCGCTTCTTGCAACAAATGGACGACAGTTTTGGTCACGTAGTACCTACACATATTTTTAGAACACTTAGAAAGGATGCTTTCAGGGTTTGGTACTCAAAAAGTGCCTGGCTTATTATTTCAGCTGTATCGGGAGTTTAAGACGTATTGAGGACGTTACGACATTTCAACTATTTAAGTTAATATTTGAACAAAAAAAGCTCTACTAGAGCTCTATATAAGGAAAATAGAAATCAGAGTTGGTTTTGCAAATGAGTTCAATGTTAACTTCGTTTTCTGTTCAAATAAGTTTACTTTGGATACAAAATCGTCCCTGATAAAGTCATAATCTAAACTCGAAACAGAGTTACAATCTAAGTTAAAACTTGCAAGTTAGTTTGAATGGATAACTGGAACAATAAGTAAGATAACGGTTTCCCTCACCCACGGGCAAAATTATTCAAAATGACGCAATGATGGCTATATTGTTTTGATATTAATGTTAAACTTTATCAATATTGTTCATCTGTTGATTTAGATTGTTTGCTTACCGTGCGACGAATTTAGGGGCCTTTATTACATGTTTAATTATTTTAAAGTAAGTATACTATTTTCATTAGGATACTACTTAAAATTAAAATCTGCATTAAATTATTGTTTGTATACGAATTAACTTATTTCAAGTTACAAATACAAAACTACTCCGAAATATAAGATTAAGAAAACAAGATTCAAGTATTACATAAAAGCTTAATAAAACGCACTTTAAACTGAAAGTACTTGAGTCTGTATGTACTTCTCAGTGGTTATTCACTCGAGTTTTGTAACAAGCTTAATAAAATCAGTAGGCGTGTAACTTGTCCGTTTGGAGAATTTTAATTGTGATTCGCAAAATTCATTCACACTCCGAAACGTTTAATATGGTGACCAGTGTAGTATACACGTCACAGAGAGATAAATCCGTATCAATCTTAGACGAACTAGTTTGCTCATTCTCCGGAACGCACGGGATCAAAGCGATTATCATTACTCTCTCGGGCTGAATGGTCAAGGTTCGCCAGTTAAAGAGTGATATGTAAAATTGATTCACCTACTTTTCACACACTCATACACATCTTTAGGTACTGCACGCTTGGCTACGCTTTTCACGGGTCTTAACAGAAACCGACGGAAAATTTACTAGTGCGAATTACCAAGCGATTATAACCGAGTCTCAAATTTTACGTCTCTAACACGATAAAATCGATACATACCTAAGTTAAGATGGAAAGGTTACAGGATAGGATGCAGAAGTTTGCACTCATCAGTCAATCTGGAAACCAATATAGCAGAAGTCGTCCTGATGCCGATATACCTATTTTTATCCCAATTACTTCAACTTATTTATGTTTAGCTTTAAAATTTATTTAAGCCTTTAATAAATAATATTGTTCGGGGATCACCAGTGACCACCATGGCGCACAATGTGTTAAATTCTTTAGTAATCAAAAAGTTTACTTTCTAACAAATAAATAGTCAAGTAGTTGCACTTGTCACAACACTATTCTACTTGAATTTCGGTTGAACCCCAAAACGTTAACCCTAACAAGTGTAACTCCGGCACGTTTCAGTAACCAAGAACAAATTTATGGCCTCCCGTAAAAACTGATGCATTCAAAACTTTTTAAAAGGAAATATTCGGGCAAAGTAACAGAACTTAGGACCGTCCATAAAGTAAAAGCTCTCAAATCGTCCTTATTTTCCAGAAAGCATTAAATACTCCACGGATAATGCATGATAATGATCACTCGTGGGTAATCCACCCGCTTCGGTCTCTCCATACGCTGAAAGCTATTTTATTGTCCTACGTATTTGATTGTAAACGGGATTTTACTCCACGTCCCACTTTGATTACGATATACCACAAAATAATGGAATTGCTCCTGTATATGTTAGAGATATCAATCTAGTGTATTGTATGATATCAATAAAGTTTTTGTGTCCCGTTATTAATTTCATAATCCACTGAACTTTGTGATTCCATTTGCCGAATGCCCAGAGGTGCCACAACAGTGCTTCACATTTGATCATGTCACAATGACACGTTTGTTCAACAAATAAGGATAACATGAAAAATAGCTGCTCGCGAAAAATGAATCGCACGGAGTTCTCGTTAATTTTTCTATTTTTCTAAAAGCAAATCGAGAATATTCTACACACAGTACTTAAAATTATAGTGAAAATTAATAACTTTCTATGATAAACTTGGTTTCTCTATAACTCGTAAAACAACATAAAATTATTAAAATCATTGGTAAATTTAGCTAAGTTTTATCTAGCTTGAATTATCAACTACTTGTTGTGTGTGTCTCCCTTAACACTATCTTGTTTTCTAGAATAGCCAGCCCTTCTTCACACCTGAGACAGGAGCCCACTTAGTACTATGAAACAAACTTAATTGCTCTAGGTTTGAAGCATTTTCAGCATATTTCTATTTACATTCTTGCTATTTCGAGCTTCTAACGTGAATGTGTTTTCGTTCATGGAACAACTTTTTTATCATTTTTTTTTAATTCATTGTAAGAAACCATACAGCGTTACAGATTTGTACATAATACTTAAACAATTATAATTACTAGGGCGGTTTGATAAGTCCATGACTTTGAAAAGAAAAACATATATTTTGTGTACAAAAACATTTTATTTTTCTACATACTCTCCTTTCAACTCTACACTCTTTTTCCAGCGATGCTCCAATCTCTTCAACCCATCCAAAAAATACTTTTTGTCAAAGCCTGCAAAATAGGCCTCGGTTGCAGCTATCACCTCTTCATTGGATGAAAATCTTTGCCCAGCAAGCCATTTCTTCATGTTTGGGAAGAGAAAGAAGTCACAGGGGGCTAAATCTGGTGAATATGGAGGGTGCGGCAATAATTCGTATCCTAATTCGACAAGTTTTGAAGTCGCGACTGCAGACGAGTGGGCCGGAGCATTATCCTGATGAAATAGAACTTTTTTCTTTGCTAGATGCGGTCGTTTCTTCATCAACTCTTCATTAAATCTTTCCAGCAATGCAGCATAGTAAGCACCGGTTATTGTCTTGCCTTTCTCCAAGAAATCGATGAAAATAACCCCTTGACTGTCCCAAAATACTGTTGCCATCACTTTACCAGCCGAACATACCGTTTTTGCCTTCTTTGGTGCACGTTCGCCGGTAGAAGTCCTCTGCTTTGACTGTTGTTTAGTCTCTGGCGTATAATGGTGGACCCACGTTTCATCCACGGTTACGTACCGACGCAAAAATTCACTTGGATTGCGATTATACATAGCCAGACATGCCTCAGAAGTAGTCACGCGTTTTCGCTTTTGGTCGACTGTCAGTAAGCGCGGCACCCATCTTGCAGAAAGTTTTTTCATTCCCAAAATATCGTGCAAAATATGAAAAACTCGTTCAGTTGAGATGTGCACAGCCTCAGCTAACTCGCGTATCTTTACTCGACGGTCAGCCAAAACAATATCGTGGATTTTGTTAACAATGTCCTCAGTGGTTACCTCAATCGGCCTTCCTGGGCGCTCGGCATCATTGGTTGTAATACGTCCACAACGAAACTCAGTAAACCATTTATGTACCATTCCATGAGACGGCGCTGAATCCCCGTAATATTTTTTCAACTTGTCTTCGGTCTGCTTAATGGTTTTCCCGCGTAAAAAATAGTGTTTTTAGTGAAGACTCGAAACTCGGATTTCTCCATTTTCGAAGAACACCTTCACAGCCGCCAAACTTCTTTTGTTATTAAATATTGTTTTCGCGCCATATTTGAAAATAGAATTATTTTAGGTTCGCAAAAATATTACTTTTAAGAAAATATCATTAAAAATAAAAAAAGTTTCTATTCAGCCTGAAAGTCATAGAGTTATCAAAACGCCCTCGTAGTATAGCCAATTGTAAGGTTTCCTTAATTATACTGTAAGAACTTATAGCAAGTTAACAAAATATAAATCAGATAAGAACTGCGCCCAAAACTGCATCAGATGATAAAAAAAAATGTAAAGTGGTCCCTTTTGCACAAATGGTGAAAGAAATTCTTACATCACTCTGAATCCATACATAACCATCACACCATCCTACCCAATACCTACCTATACCCACTATACGTGAGGGCGTGTGTGTGTGTTATAATATAAAACAAGATAAACTCTAGCAGTTAGGTGGTACAACTAACATAAACAAAAGTCTTAACTACGAATCGTCATCATTATTCAACTGAATATGGTTTTAATAATATCAAAAACGCGTGCTTTATAAACTGATTTGGAGCATGCAAATAAATCGATGTCGCTTAACAGCTCGTTAAATGTATGAGGAATTCTTTTAATCCAAGAGAAAAATAAATTTATGAATTAAATTTTTGATCCAAGAGAACCCCTAGGTCGCGAACCACGTCAGTCCTTTTAATTATTTTGCCATTAAAGTTGTAAGTGAAAGTTATAGGTTTTGTTTTGCGAGTAAATGTTATGATTTGACATTTATTTATATTGACGGTTATTTTATTTTCAACATAGTACTGATGTAACGCATCTAAGTCTGACTGGAGTGCACGACAGTCTTCAACGTTATAATTTTTTTAAAAAACACCTTTTTATCGTCCGCATACATAAGATGTTTAGAATACCTAAAACAGTGCACAATATCGTACAGGTACGCATTGTAAAACAGGGGACCTAAATGCGAACCTTGCGGAAGCCCGGTTAATACAGTCACGTAATCTGACTTAAAACCTCCCATTACTACAGCCTCTGAACGATTTTCCAAGTAGGATTCGATCCACCTCAACAAATCACCATGTATTCCCAAGGCATGAAGTTTCTGCAGCAGGATAACGTGATCTACACGGTCGAAAGCTTTTTCAAAATCCGTGTGGATCACGTCAACCTGACCACCTCCATCCATATTTGTAAGAACATAATTAGAGAAACAGATAAGATTAGTTATGGTTGACCTTTTTCTTAGAAAACCATGTTGGCTATCAGGAAGACCTTTACAGATAACCGGATAAATAGCACTATAAACCATTTTCTCAAATAGTTTACCTATTGTGGAAAGAATTGATATGCCACGATAATGCTCGATTACTGACTTCGATCCCTTTTTATGAATTGGTACTATGTGAGCCTGCTTCCATTGGCTCGGGAAAACTCCTTCTTTTATAGACAATTTGAAAATAGAAGTTATTGGCGCGTCGAGACTTTTAGCACAAGCAGACCAAAATAACGGCGGTATACCGTCACTTCCGGGTCCTTTAGTAATGTCTAGTGAACTTAAGGCTTTTTGAACTGTATCTACCGAGATGTTTAAAGTCGATACTGCATCACTACTTAAATGAACTTGCTGGGAGCTTCCAGTGACAATGCTCGTAGAGGGATTACCGAACACACTTTGAAAAAATGAGTTAAACGAGTCACATATCTCTTTACCATGGCTGAAACATTTGTCATTATGTGTAAATTTATTTGGGTAATTTGAAGTTCCACGCATAGATTTAAGATAGGACCAGAATACCTTGGGATTGTGACACAGAGAAAGTTCAGTTTTATTAATAAAGGTTTTATAGCATTCATCCCGTACCCTATGTTGTCTCTTTCTAAGTAATTTTAACTCGTCATAATCAAGCAGATTTCAAAATTTTTTCGTGCGTTTGTGTGCACGTGATTTTTCTTTTATAATTTTAATAAGAGCTGGGCTAAACCACACAGGATATTTATTACTTTTTATTGTCTTTAAAGGAACGTGCTTTTCGATAACTTCATTCAAGCAATTACAAAAATCAGTTGTTTGATTTTTAAACATAAACTCCCAATTTATTAAGGCTAAAGTATCATTAATTTTTTGGTAGTATTTTCTATAATTACGTACAGGTAAAGTAGGTTCATTAAGAGATGATAGAGCATAATCTGTTAGATACATTTTGAAAACCGGATGTGCACGATCGAGTTTCGTAAGTGGCAAAGTATCTGGATCTATTTGCATCGACAAATTTGAAAACACTAAGTCCAGGGTATTGCCAGACCTATTTCTAAGCAGGTTATATTGATTCAGACCAAGAAGGCTGAATTCATCCAAAAGTTTTTTACCCGTATTTTGAAACTCAGCGGTCCCTTTTTTAATATGAGTGGGACCGTATGTGTCCCACTGAATGCAATAGAGGTTAAAGTCGCCTATAACCAGGTAATTGTCTTTCAGATATCTTTGAAACAGTGACTTAGTAATGTCAATTACGTTATCAGTACCTTCGATTATGCAGTCACCATCTGGAGGGATGTATGAGCACAAGATGTGTAGGTTAGTGTCACTCCGAAGAAACTTAGACGCTATAGTGATAATAAGTAATTCTGTGTATATGGAAGATGAAATATTTACCCTGTTAGCATTAAATTTACGTTTTACTAAAATCAATACGTGAGGCTGCACGTAAAAGTTACTCTTTCGTTTCGTGAAAATGGGTTTTCTATTCTCTATAAATAGGCATTAACTTGTAGCCTGAATATGTAAGCGTATAATACATACAATAAATTTAGCAGGTACCTACCTAATTAGGCTCGAAAATCCGCAACAAAGGCTCACGGACGCAATGTTTCCTACATTACGTCAAGAAAGGCAGGGAAAAAACATGACATTTCATGGAATTGGGCTGCAATGCGCTAAAATATTTGATGTACGCTCTTTATTTAGACTACCGGACGTATGTGACTTCGTCTATCCCAGCCTATTTTAATGCGCAATCCACTTTAAATTTTTTTCACATCACCATAAAGTGTGCGACACGCAGATCAACTTCTTCTAAGGCGTTTTAATTATACTTCTTACGGTTTATCTGGGCCACATCTGGTACCTGGTATCCAGATTTTCGTTTTTGTATGTATGTGTAGAAACTTAACAATTTGTCCTCTCAGGCTATCTCTGTTTAGATCGACCGCCGTGGTAAAAATCGGGAAGGAGACTATAATCATCATCAGTTTTTGCAGAATAATTATATTTGACATTTGTTTCAGCTCGATGAGATGGATGAGCTCATGTCTCTTCGCGAGGTGCGTACTCCCGTGCGCCTGCGCTTCGGCCGCCGCTCCGACGAGCATGCTGTCCCTCACGTTTTCCCTCAGGAGGTAAGGGACAGAAATAATTGATGGAATTATGTTTCACTACTTACTAGTGATGTGCCGGATCGTTAAAAATGTCCTACGCTAGAAGGGTCCGAGAAGTGAGACCGAGGTGGTATTTTCGCAATTGTTCGACCTCATCAACCATGGTTATTGTGGCTCCGAGTTAAGTGTTGGAGGAGAGGCTGGTAGTTCACCTCCAGCTCTTAATAAGCTTCTTCTCTCAGTTGCCTCCGTACATGTGTAGGCTTTCATATTATCCTAATTTTTCCTTAAAGTTATAGTCTCACGCTGAACAACAACAACAATATTAATAAATCATTTTGTAGGTATAAGTAACACTGAACTTATTTTATTTTAAAAATTAGGTAAACTACTCTCCATTCAACTACCTTACCTTCATTAATTCCCATGCCGCTTGCTTCTTGGCGACTGACTTGCCATTCGTAAATTTTGATTCCACGATTGCGTCTTTTTAGTTAATTGTGCCAATTATTTAAGCCATACATCGGCGGTGAAATTGCACATTCTTTTACGAGGGGTTTTTGATAGTTTATTCTTAAGTGAAACAGATCAGGTGTGCAAATGCAAGTTTATCATATAAATTACTCAATGCCTACTTACTATGATCGTGTGTTTTAATTTCAAATCAAAATAAATTCTCTCATTTACTACTACTTTATAATAATTCATAAATGTATTATAATACTCGTAGTATTATAAAAGCGGATGCTTTTGTCCTGTGTTATTTTTACTGTGTTAAACCTTGATTTGTACCCAAACTAAACCCTTATTAATATACTCAGGTTTCAAGCCTCCTTTTCTCAAGCAAGTTATTTATAAACTTTGTAATGTGTGAATGTTCCATTCTGGTGCCTGCTTAAATAAGATCAAAGACACCTCCACTCACTGCTAATATAATACCTACGTATAAGTTTTGACGAAACCACCTTACTTATGTAGAAAGTTTACCGTTTCAGTAATATTTTCATCTAGTTCGTAAAGGCCAACGCAGATAATGGAAAACGGTAAAGAAAGTTATAGAATGCTTTTTATACATACTTGCCTTTTACATAAATCCTTTTGGGAAAGGATTCTTTTGTTTTCCAATAATTTTGGTAGAATTTTGTTCGAATGAAATAGTAAATTGGATTCCATTCCCATAGGAACATTTTGTGGATACAGCGATTCGACAGTTAAATGAACAGGATATAAGTTTACTTATACCTCTTCGTAGTACAAAAGCTTTTTTGCAAGAAAAAATACAAAAAGAGCTAAGGGCTTTTTAGGGAACATTTTTAGCAGGTGTGCCCAAACGTACACATTACCTAAGTTGTCGCGGAACTCCTATGAGTAACGGTAGGTCCTCATAATATTTATGACTAAGGCCAACGCGTAGGTAAACTTAGTCGTGAAAGATTAAAAAGAACTCGATTGAATTGATTGAATACTGTGCCCAATAGACTTGTAAGATTATCTTATTGTAAAAACAGGTGTAAGGCTTATTTCATAATTAAGTACAATTTGGCGAGTCGTTGTCCCTGAGGTTGTACTTTATAACTCTTTATAGTTTGCACATAGGTCGTCTCTAGTTAGTCAAGCTTAGATGGAGGAGGAATAGGAAAGTTTTTAGGCCTTATTCATTACAAAGACAATGGATTTCATAGTAGGCCCTCTGAAGACTTTTATCCTCAGGCCGTGTCGATCGTAAACTCCTTGATGTGGTGTAAACCAGTAATGAAGATATTCGCCCTAACAAGCCACTATTCGACGTTCGTCGTTTTACGACGATTGACCCAGTTTATGACGAATAGTCCCATTTTGACAAACATTGCACGTTTGATCTTAGTAAATCCAAACACAAATACTTATGTTAGGAGTGTGACAATAAATTATATGTGTACTGAAATATGAGTTGCGTCAAATAGGTTACTGATGATTAGATTTTATAGGAGAAATAATTTTGTTATTAAGTTTTATTGAATGTTTTGCTTTTGATTAATACCTTAGGAAACTATATTTTAACTTCTTGAATAGAAAAACTACATTCATGCATAAGTGATTGAGTACATCTATAACAAGACGTAATACATCGTTTGTCCGGTAGTTTCAGTCCTGAAGTATTCAATGTCCTATTGTTTTTAACAGAAGGTTTTGTTTCAGGAACAAGACCGTTCCGTCCGCGCGCCTTCTATGCGTCTCCGGTTCGGCCGTCGGTCAGACAACAACATGTTTCTCATGCCTTACGAAGTAAGTTCTCAATTATTTATGAAGTCAATTTGTTAGTAGGTAGTTAATTATAAGTTTTTGTGTGTCCGTGCTTTACAAAGCACATTAAACCGCTGTAACAAGCGCCTGACCGCTCTCCGGATTGCTGTCTCACCAAACTTGAAGAAACAGTGAGTGCACCTGTGTATTCCGCTCGCACTTGTTCAATTTAATATCTCCTGCGAAGGTAGCTGATCTCTGTTGAGATAGGAGACCATCATCATGACATCATCACAGTAGATTATTAATATGAGCATTGTGTTCAATGGAAAAGGATTATCGCTGTATTCTTGTTTTATTTGTTCAAAATACTACTAAAATCTATGCCACAATTACGGTTCAAACTTAACCTTTGCATAAACTAACGATACCGGAAAAAGCCACATAGCATAAACGAACCGTAAAAGTTTATCACACTATTGTTCGTTTATAAATTTAAATGGCAAACAAAGATTTCTTAAGAAAATCGAGTAGTGTTTGTG
Source organism: Pyrausta despicata (assembly GCA_963921415.1). NCBI lineage: Eukaryota > Metazoa > Arthropoda > Insecta > Lepidoptera > Crambidae > Pyrausta > Pyrausta despicata. The sequence continues at coordinate 10,893,404 of OY992855.1, read as the reverse complement.
CACGTGCTTACCAGAAAATATTCTTAGCTTTTGGCCCTACGAGTATTCTTTACATGATAAGACAGTGAATCGGCTCTCAACAAAAAATAAATCGCAGAAAACGTTTGGCGATGACAGGTGCTATTTACGTAATCTCCTCGTTGAGAATAACGCCGACATAGATAAGGGCAGTCGACATTCTGAGTGGAAATTCAATTATTCTATTGCCTTATTGACATACACCTGAAGCGTTTTCCCCTGAAATTCTTTTGGGAAAGTTGAATTTGATACCTGTAAACGTGTAGGAGGTCGTGTTAACCGTCAATGTCGTTGTCGTTTTGAGTTTGAAGTTGTGTATTCGATATTAAAATTGTGGTGTTGTTTATTTGCCTTTTCTTTTTTGTTTGATCATAAAGATTACGATGTGAAAATTGCCCAAACCTGCCTTGACTCAAAATACACATGAGAAACAAAGGCATTATTTCGTTTCCGTTATAAACGGTCTGCAACTTCAAATATTCCCACACGTAGGTAATGTTTTAAAGAGAGTAAGAGAGGACAATGCTGAAGACGGGCTAGTTAAATTGTAAGGATTGAAAGGCTAGACATCTTGTCGGCTTAATTCTAAGAATGACCTCAAAACTTTGTTCTGTTCCAGTCCGCTCTGCCCAAGGAAGTGAAAGCGAGCGGTTCCGTGGAAGACGACCGACAAGATTAAGCAACGGATCTTAGCACACATAATCATATCCTCTCCGTACAAACACATACATTACATACTCTAAGGCCAACCATTACTTATCAGATAAATATCAAAGTTTAAAATAAATGTTACTCCCTACTCTTAAGATATATGTACATAATCGGTCGTTATAAATGTTGTTGACACCCGCTCTCTTAACTGTCCCTACCTGCATTTGATGATCTGTGATTACTCTTATAATATTTTCCGAATACTCAATTCCATATTTTATAGATACAGATGATATTCTAGTCAATATTATGTAAGACTGTCGTTTAGTTCTTTGATCTCTTAAAGTATTTTTATTAATGTAGTAGCGAAGTGTTATACATTTTTTGAGCTGGGCAAATGTAAAACTACTTCGCACGTAGTTAGACTACTTACTACTAAGCTATTGCAAACTATCAACAGTATTTAAAATGTTGTACTTTATTCAATGTAAATCATGGCGTAATTATATTATACATTAAGTGTAGCAAACTATGTTTAATTTTGTATAGATATTAAATAGTGCAATCGATGAGTTGAAATATAAAATATTGCCAGTGGAACGATGTTGTTTTATTATTCCTTAAACTCTTTGAATTCTGTAAGTGAAAAAATTAAGAGATCGAGTCCGAGGCCGAATCCCAGTTATCCGGTATTCGGCGGGTACCGGATTGTTGCCGGATATCCGGGTCATCTCTAGTAAGTACTGTAGGTAAGTACCTTTTGTTCGGCGATTCGCTAACAACTCTCCGAGCAGGCGAAGATGAATCATACGAACGACGAGTTGCACGTAGAATCTATCATCCCATATTCCATAACAAATAGTCGTACGTAATCCTCCTTTAATTTCTTAGTTTTCGTCATTTTCGCGTATTCACGATTTTTCAAACACTAAACGTGAATATTATAATTTGAAGTGCGAACTGGCAGAGCATAGAACTATGAAGCCGAAGGAAGTGTGTGGTAAAAAAAAGCAACCATAAACGAATAGTGGCATCACTGTACGTGACACTACATAGTAATTCTATTTCTAATCTCGAGGACAAAGCTAAGCATAATTAAAAAATGCCAACCTATGAAAGGCGCATTTTATTTCAGACATTTTAGACTACACGATGCAAAACAAGAGAATACTATGCTATAACTTTTCACAAACAGAGTAAACAGTTTGTAGGGCCGAAGTGTCTTAGAACTAACTTTCGTAGCGTGCGGCGTCGTAGCATTGTAACCGTAGCATAGTGATAAAGCGCCCTCCATAAAATAAAATAAAAACGTTTTTCAAAAGTAACCGGTACATGTTGTGTTGTGATTGTAAGCCGACAGTTGAATAAAAGAGCAACACCTGTGACATATCATAATTGGGGATATACATTTTACCTTGTAAGATTGTTTATCCTAACTTGTCTTTTTTTGTTGTACTTCAAATAACTTATCACCTATCAATTATTTTAACATCTAATAATGTTTTGAACAGCAAAAAAACTATCTGTTTATCTAAACTAAAAGTATAAATAATTAGACAAATACTATACTTCAATACATTTCAAAAGATTTATAATCAAATTTTCATGACTAAATAATGCTCTTTATTAGATCAATAATTTCTAAAATTGATCTGATTTACTATAATGTATAAGGGTAGTTCAATAAGTCTATAAAAATTTCAAAAAAGGGCGTTTATTTGACTATTGAATATGAATTCGCTAAGCCTGATAGATAATAAGTGATTACACTACTGTTTAAATTTCAGCCATATCCATTATGATGGATTATTATGAAAAAAAAAAGTTTCACGCTGTGATTTAAAACTAGAACTTGAAAGAATGAATTGCGAAATAAGAAGTCCAAAAATGGGTTGAATATCTAAATCTTGCGATTAAGCTTATTCATAGTTATATTAATTAATTTAAACATGTCCTTACTCCTTACACTCGCTAAAGCTGAACAATGCACTGGATATAGTAGAAGGCACTTAAATGGAAATAATTAGAAGCCTTTGATGTGGTAGTAAATTTTTAAGCATCTAAAGTGTACAAAAAAATTTAAACTACAGAAAATAGTTGAAACTACGGACATACTGAAAGTAATAGTGTTTTTACAAAAAAATAACTATGTATCGAAACTGTCAAAATTGATGTACAATCCGTATTTTCGATTGAAAAAGAGATTTTTTAAATTTAAAAATCGAATATTTTAGTGTTGTTGTTCAGTTGACACATTGAACGCCATGGTGGTCACCGGTGACCCCCAAACAATATTATTTCTATTGTGTCTAGTCACTCGGCAGTCAAAGGCTTAATTACCACCCTTTACAAAAATTACCTAAAAGTTTAGTTCAAATTTTTACCTATAGAATCTTCAGGAACACCTGCCGAAGCCTTTATGAAGCTGCTTTATTTTACCTCATATCGTTTTGCGTAACAGCTATTGCTCAAATATGCGCGAGGGGATGTTCAATGCATTTAAATATGCCATCGTGATGGTTATTTAGAACGCTTGTCACAACGTTACGGTTATTTCATAGAAGAGTAGAACGAAATTATAAAGATGTATAAATTCATAGTTTTTTTGTTTTGGACTACACCATTAGTATGTACTCTGTTATTTCACTCGAAGGCAGTTTAACAAATGAATATATTAAATTAGTAGATACTAAGTAAAATTGTAGGATAAAATATAAAATTGAAGAATCGGGAGACCTGAGTGCATAAAAATCTTAGAAGCCCATCAAATTTAATGTCATTTTGTATGAAATATGTATATCTAATATTGAAAAGCATTATAAAAAGCTTTCAGAAAGTTAGAGGTCGTCTTTGCTTTTAAAAAGCGAAACATTTTAAATGATACTTTGACAAAATGAATAAAAAATAATATAACAATACGGTTCACGTGTTTTGACACAGAAATCCTTGAACATTTATTTATATTTACCTCCTGGACACTTTCTGGATTGCCTTGCAATTTGCGCGACTGACAGTTCCTTAGTGGGGCACTTATTGGAAACCCCCTCACGTAGGGCTGCCGATACACATTGTAAGTGTACTCTTCTGTTTCAATATTTTTCTTCTAGTTATTTAGACGAGCAATATTCGTTTTAAAATCACTTTTTGTAAATAAATTGTACATCTTTCTTTTTTAAGCTTGTCTGTAATTTTTGTTTGTATTGCACAATAAAGTGTTAATCTATCTATCTATCTTTTGAATTTAATATCATTTTTTAAAATAAAACATCGATCTGACACATCGCGAAACCGTTATCCGTTATCCTAGTCAGCATAGCACAAGAAAACGCTTAGTTTGATTCTAGGTTATTGATGTGTTCGTTGAAAAAAATCGAAAAAAAACCGTCAGCAATTCATCCTGATTGTTTCGTCCGTGTTGTTATTGTAGTTAGGCGACTTATTTAGTCAGACGCAACGATTAAGGCAATCTTAATGTCTGACTAAATAATATTTTTAATCCAAACTTTTATGGACATAAAATATTATTTTGCACGCTGCCAGCGGTGTCCTTGTGGGATTAAACAACTACACTAGTATCATTCAGCTGACAACCCTTGCTAGGTACCCACCGCCCAGCAGGTTTCGTTTTGGCGGGAAGATGTCGCTGTCACCGCCACACAATGGACCGAAAATGGCGCTCTATACTTCTGTTTTCTCGAAAATCAAGTATGTAATTTTGAAAAGTTAAACATGCGAACGTGTTCCTTTACTAAATATAAATAATTAATATAGATGGACCGTCAGTTGAATCACGCTGGTTGTTAGCTATGGCTGGTCAAAATTCGTCTAGCCATTGAAGCTCACCGGCCGTTTCCCTCGTTTATTCGGGAGGTTTTTAACTGGAAATAGTTTTTTTTTTAATATACGTATCGATCACTAAACTTCGACGAAAAAACCACTTGCTATTAAAACCTTCAAAAATTGGTCGAGCTACACATAATTCGATGCAATATGAATACAACGATGACTAACAATAGAAATGAATGGCCGGTTTGCTATTTTTAAGTGTCATTTGCAATGTGCGACGAGTTTGATGACGAGTAATGATTTGCATCTGCTGTTTAACTTTATATTTATTTATTGGCTAACCAACGACAGTTACAATACATCAAATCAAAGATAATAGAATCTTTGATCAAACAAAAGACCTACATGCAGTAATATGGTGTTGCTAATTGCACTATCAATTAAAGGTATTTTTTTTAATAATACATTTTGATAATGATAATCTTTATGCGCAAGAATGAAACTTTGCCTTTTATTCACGTTGTAAATGAATGCGTTTTGCACACCCTAGAGTAAATTTTCTTGATGTTTTTAAGTACACAATCTTATGCTCTTATAACCACTTTTTATAGATTTACTGTCTATATACGAGTATTATCAAAATGTGCGAGGGTTGAAACCAAAAACTCTTGATTTATTTAATTCTGTGTTAACTAACGACTATGATATTGTATGTTTGTGTAAAACATGGTTTGACGACTCTGTGGCCTCTTCTGTTTTATTTGACCAAAGATACACGATTTATGGCGGAGACATATCTCACGATTTTTTGAAATATTACAAGAAGTACGGTGGAGGCGCGCTTATACGAGTAGCTGTAAAAAGTGCTACTCTAGCTTTGAAAGAGTTCAGTGGCAAACATTTGTGGAAGATGTCTTGGTAAGCATACACTTTAAAAACTTCACACTTAATATCTGCGCAGTATATATCCCATCATATATAACTAATGACGACTTCACGGAATTCCTTGATGATTGTGGGAACATAGCCTTAACTTCTCGTGGTGAAACTCTTGTTGTCGGTGACTTCAACTTCCCTGGAATCGATTGATCTTGCCTCCCGTTTGATACATCGACCACTAAGTCTGTAGATTTTTACGACTTTCTTTTGAGAACGCATTTTAATCAGCACAACTTTGTTAAAAACGAAATGAACCGAATCCTAGATCTAGTAAATAATGTAACGTTTAACAATCCCATATACCGAATGTGCAGATTGTAAAATACTATTAGTAAAGGAGATAGATAGATCTTTTTTTCTGAATCTCATTTAATTTATATAAAAGCATGTAAAAGTAATTCATAGATCTCTGTAGACCGTTTATTATTAATTTGTTTTTTTTTTATGATATAAACTGCCAAATGAAAATGTTGTGTTCAGTCTAATTGGAATGCAAATTGAACGTGATATAATTCTATACCAGTGTAGCCTAGATTAAGTCTTGATTTGTATTTTTTTGCTGTATCTTAATAAATAAATATGAATATATAAACAATTAACAATCAATTTCATTAAAATAAAGCTATGTCGTTGAATTTATTGAAAACTCCCTGAAATTCTATTGGAAGAGCAAAGCTTAGTAGTGTGTAAAATAATCAAACGTAGGTATTACGTTAGGTAGGTAGGTAGGCACCTACTACTAATATTCAGAGAGCGTCGTGATAACTTCACAAATATGACATTTCTCTAGAAATATTTATTTATATAAAATTATGAATAAGTTACATTAACCTTAACAATAAGAAGGTTTTTTCTCTTAACACAAAATTATTGAAAATATACTTTGAATAAGATTAAAGATTTAAAAAACATTAGAGACTCTTTCTCATATTAGTTTCCCACATTCAGTTACGTTTTCACACACCTTAAGTTTTCATAGGACACTGGAGACTTCGTGTGGTCACATTTTCGGTCAATATACTAAGAATGTTTAGGAGGGTTATTTCCATACCACATTTGGTACTTACTTAATGGACCATGTTTTGGAATCAACAAAGTGTATTAGATTCTTGTTTCGACTAAGCACGTAATAAAACTTCCTGAAACCTTTCGCAGAAGTAAGCTGGAGAACGCAAAGTTAGCAATATATGCGAGACAGGATACTGACAGAAACTTTAAAAAGTTCATATTCGCAACTTACTGTATATTTTATAAACGAGATTTTACACAATTTTATGTACGTAATTGGAATATTTCTGCGACGAAGAAAATGTAGTGCAGAAATCTCTTGACTACCGATAGTTTCCTAAGTGCCCAGAATATCGTAAAATTAGAGAGTTGTCAATGTTGAGTAAACAAACCTTAGAAATAGAGAAAAGAAAAATAAATAAATCTCATCAAGAAATAGCAGTCTATTCGAATGGACATCAAGTTCAACGACCTTGTAAGTGCCATAAAATATACTGAACAGCGTGAAAATTTTAAAAGGAAGCCAACGTGTTTTGTCAACTTTTACAAACACGAGCTAAGAATAAACTGAATCAAATTCCGTTAATTCTGATGGCGCTGGATTCATTCGTGAGCTGGAAGCCGTGGGTTACACACTTTTTAACCGTTTCGGACATTTTGTATTTCGTGAAATACACATAGTGAAGTGTATGGGTCTAAGGAAACCAGTTCTAGAGATTTCTAATACTTAGGTTGGTTTATGTTTTGTTAATGTGAACATTGTATGACAATTGATTGTGAGTAAATAATCGACCATAATATTAATTATTAATTCCGAAGATTTAAAATACTTAATAAGTAACACTGCTTACTCATACATTAACCTTTACATTCGCATTTGCACAAATATTTACACGTGAGCCAGGTAGTTTAAATCTAGTCTAGAACTATAAATATTGGATTGAGAATGCACCCACCTAATCAGAGATTAGGATAAACAGGCCAGCAAATGAAATAGCAATGAATCAAATGACGCAGACTTCGGTCAAGGATCAACTCATACTGGAATCAAAAATTTAATAAGATTGTAAGACCCAAATTCTTAACAAGATTGGATTTAAATATCGAATAGATTATTTTACTTTATTCTTCATCCTACCATAGCGGTCAATGCTAACAAAGTTTGCCTTTGTAAGATCATCACCTGTTGTTTCGCGAAGCGATCGCTGAAGCATCGCAGGTGAGTTTGACACTCGCGCGAATGATGCGTGGGCGCCGCCCGCCCGCCTCAGTAAGAGACGGACTAGCAAGCCGCTCGCACGAACCCTCGCCGCACAAGGTAGAAAAAAAATCTACGCTTCATCTAACATTCGCACTAATCAGCTATACAGCGCACTCACACTAATCACCTGGCGACCTCGACATCCATGACTAATTTCACGAGCAAGGTGTTCGGTTACAAAAATATCATGACTTCACAGTACTGAAATAACGCAGACGGATTTAGCGAGAAAGCGCTCCAGCGCTGATAGAAACTGTTTTGCATGCATGTCTTCATTAGAAGAGCTTGATTGATGTTCGTATGCTTGCTGTCAATCGCCTTCTCTAAATTTTAAATGCATTTCATAAATTGAAAGTATCGACTTGATATGTCAAAGTGTTTGCGCCAATTCCGTAAACCGAAAGAAACAAAATTCGTAACAATTAAACGTGTGCGTGGATACGTCCGAAATCTAATAATAGCTTAGTTATTTTTGAATATGTGTAGTGTAGTCTGGATTATACGACGGGATTATTTCTTACCTTGATGACGGTATTGTTAACCTTGTTCTTCTAAATAAAAACTATATTGACCTTATGTCTAAGTAAAACTGTTTTCTCGGCCGTGACTGAAAATGAAACTTTTCAAACTAGCTTTGTATAAAAGTTCATTACTGAAACGGCAATTTTTTTTCTTGCGCTATCACTGCAACGAAGTTTATGGAAAACAATACTTTGTTTATAAGTTATTGCGTTTGCGGTATTGAGGTTTAACTAAATGGGCGTAATAAATCTTGTTTATATTTACTTTAAATTTTTAAGAGCAAATCTTATTTCCAGCGCAAATATACGAATGTCATATACAAATCACTTATGATAGTTATGATCCAAAAGACTTTTAAGTAACGTATCTTTTTTGGATGAAATACCATAGATCCGTTTCGTATGTAGGCCTGATATAAAAAGTGACATTTACATGATAACAGCCACAATCGATCCAAGCTCCCCGTCATTGTTTCCGAGGCGAACAAAAATTATACTCGTATGTAATCCCAAAAATAAGCGCGAAAATATTTATTAGATGCTCTCCGAGCAAGTCCGACACGAAAATAGATTATATCTCTCGTCGTTCTCATTATATCGCATCTTCCAAAGTGTTTGTACGATAAGCGACTGTAACACCTACGTGAATTCTTTGCAGACGTCAAATCCCCGCAGCAGGTAAAAGTAAAACAAAATACCCACCTACTGATAGTATCTCCTAGTCATGTGCCCCTGGCAATGCAAACCTAACTTCTTTCCCTGACCTCTTTTGTGGTCGTCAAGTCGGACTCACCTCTCAATGTCAATACCGAGACAAGTGGCAAACAGTTATTTAAAAGTTCATTCATGTTTCAAAAAAAGAATTCATCAGACTCATTGTTTCAATAGGGATGTTGACACTATCCACGAATACCGTATGTCCCGGAGAGAACATACAGTAGAAGTATATCATTTCAAGAAGGTTGGTTATTCGGTCATTGATTAGTTATAGATTCAATAATTTACTCATATTGTACCAGACAGAAACCATACCATTTCAAGAAGGTTGGTTATTCGTTGATTGATTAGTTTCAGATTTATTAATTCTAATTGGTTTGTTAAAATAAATGAAAATCAGAGGCTGAAAGTATTGTAGCTATGAAAAAAAATATTTGTACTAAAAAGTGTCATAGCTTGGGGGTGTCAATCCTAATCAATTTCAACGTTGCTATGCCCGATGGGTATTAGGATTACCGAGGTTTCACCTTAGTCGAATTAACAGCTTAGAGACTTATATTAGGAAAAAAACAGACAAACATATATTAGTTTTTATTCGACTTTCAAGATATCATAATTTTTATTCACATTATGTGGTATAATAAAGTAAACCTGTAAGCTTGAAAGCACTCGTTCGTTTCGGAGGTTTTTAACGAAATCCGCAGTTATTTGTGAATAGTAGCTTAGGTGTTACAACTTACTTATCACCAAAACAGAAGGTGCCACTGGGAAATCAATATGACTATGTGCAAATCCAATGCCAAAATGATCCAAGAAATAAAATAATTTAAATGAATAATGCTTTGTTAGAACGTAGACTTGTGCTGTTTCTCTTCGCAGACTTACCTACTACGTATTGGGACGATTAACACTTGACTCAATGGTGAGTCGTAACTGACAAAGTGACATAGTTCACGTCTTGTTTTAGTACTTTGACGTCACCTACTTTGGACTCCAATTTATAGGCAACGAGTTTCTTTATCTCAGAATTTTATAGAACTGGTCTATATTTTCCCCGAAACTTATTAAAAATCCAAAGTGGTCTTTGTTTTGTTTGCTACTTACAGGCAATGTGGTATCTCTCTCTCTTCACTTATATCTTTAAAGTAAAATAATACGAAACGCAGCGATTGATTTCTGTACTATAGAATAGTAATGCAGGATTAATAGTGACTCGATGAAGGATTGAAAGAAATAATGCCCGGTACCTACAAATTCTAATTTCACTAGACCAGTCTGCCTTGCTAATTTAATTCAAGGAATCTGATTTCTAGATGTAAGGCCAGGAAATGTTTATCGCCGACATACCTCAACCTGGCGCATTCCTAGTCATTTTGTGGCGGAGCTCAAGATTAAATTATGTTTTGTTTTTGTACTTGAAGCTAATTCTAGAGCGGGTCGGTTTCCGTGCGGTTTTCCAGCCGTGTAACGTGGTTTATGATATGAAACTACATCATTACGTGAAATTGTTAAACAGCTAAATACACAAATCTCGTAAAAGTAACCCCCTTTCACAATCCATATCGTCAAATGAAATTGCAAACTGCTTGCGTCCGACGGCGGCAGTGGGATTAGGTAATATTTTTATTTACTACTAGCGGTCTATCCCAGCTTCGGGCAGTCGGACGCAATTTACACGTGGATCCTTATTTTTTCGTATTAAATATAGCATATGTTCATCAGGAATAAGGTAGGATTCTAATGGTATAATATTGTTTTTAAATCAATTCAATTCAAACAAACAAATATTTAGATTATGCATTGTTAACGATATGCACCAAATACTATAGATTTCTGTCTGATTTGATTAAGTATAAAGAAATAAATTCCAGGTCGTACAGTGGCCGGCTCATCAGGCAAGCCATTTTTGTTGCAAAGTCGCCCGTATCACAAGCGAATAAGATATCGCAATGTTCACCGTGACATGCTGGCCACGATACATTATCTAGAGACTAGCACTCGGCAAAAGTTTACGATCTGAAATAAACTCAATCTGCGATAGGTTTGTTTATTTTACGCAGCCCACACACCGGCCGACGTTAAGACTGATTTCACGAGTCGATAAATAACTTTCCAACAGTCCTCGACAAATTGAACTGCGAGGGCCACTCGAAAAAATTAATATCGCCCTAAATTGAACGAAATGAAAAAACGATTCAGACGTTTAACTAACAATAATTTAACCTAACGCCCTTGTTCAAGTTAATATTGAAAACTTATTTTCACAAAGATTACATAAACATTATTCGGAAAAAAATGTGATATCGTCGACGTTGCGTTAATAAAAATGCAATAAGACGAAAACGCCCTCGCCCGCGGCGGAGAACTTTCGCGGGAGCTATAAAATTATACCACGAGGAGGTTGTAAACCGACACCTTTAATTCTTGACACTAAATCTGGCGCATAAGCGGTCAATATCATCTAAAAATATTGTCCCATAGGTGCAGCTCAAAGAAGCAACGCAAAAAAGGCTCCATGCTTGATGGGGAGTTGGGGATACCTAATACTAGCATTTGGATTTCACCTTTGCACTAAATAAGCAATAACTGATCTTAGTGAAAATTGAATAGAAATGGGGGCTGATAAATTAATAGTTGTCTTCATTCACTGCATTATATATAACATCCAACTGTGTTGCGTTATGTTGCGATGTTATCTCTTTAGCGTATTGCTGTTGATTTCGACGACAAAAGTTAAACAAATGACGGGTAATTTACGGGCCACGCTGGTCCAAGATTTAGATTCAATTGTTTTATTTAGATTTCAGTGTCTGCTTAAATTGTTTATCATCAGTCGTTGTAACAAACAATAATTCACATGTTTAATTTTGAAAGGTCCTCGGAATGAATCCTGTGAATAACAAAATGAGATTTATTAACCATAACACTATTACAAAGCAATATGTAAACTCATCATTAATTAAAAAAAAATATTATTTAAACACGGTTTCATCGCTAAGAGCGATCTCTTTCAGACAACTGTGGTAAAGTAAAAATAAGTATGTTAGTCTGTCTACCATCATAGTAAAATTCTGCCAGCCAGATTTAGTACCATGTCTTTATTAGGCCATTATATGTATAATACACATTCGCAGCTCATAAACGAACTACTTCTCAGTCAGGGGTCATAAATTTTATCGCACACTCAAGCAGGTAGTTAACACTACTACGGGAAGTTTATCAGATGTAGGTAATCTCAAATATGCCATTGATACAAAATAGCTGTTGATATAAATAAAACTGAATCAAATATTATCTACGTTAGGTACTCTTAGTTCAAAAAATAGTAAGACTTTTTACACGTTGTAAAGTAAAGGCAGCTCGCCATCCGCAATCATAAAAACATCGATTTTTTAAATCATATCGCCTGCATATCACAAAAAAGGATAAATCGAAGATTTTTTTTTAAGTTTAAAAAAAAGTTATGGTTTAATCACACCAAGAACTTATTGATTCTGCAAAAACTACACATTTGAAATGTTCGTACCTAGTCGATATCTGATTACCGTGGACAAGCCAATGCTAGCACTTGCAGCTTACTTACAATCAAAGAACAATTTTGTCATTGATTAACACAAAAAAATCAATTGTCTACCTAAACTACAAGTGATGTGACTCCTGACTTCATTAACGAAACTCTTCTTTCTAATTCCAGCGCTGAACGAACGACCAAGATGGCCACCGGCCCAAAGATAGTGCACAAGCAGTTCAACTCGCCCATCGGGTTGTACTCCCAGCACAACATCCAGGAGACCCTGAACAAACACCTCTCCAACCTCGACAATGGCTCTGTGGGGTTAGTATACGAGTAGCGACGATTGTTTTTATTAAACCACGTCCGCACTCTGCGAAAGATCGCACGACTTCGTGTCACGGTACCTGTCAATGCGCGCAGCAGGCAAATAACCGCATAGTTTATGTGGTTTTGTATGTTACCCGTAATGAGTAATTGAGTAATTTGAATTTTTCCGACATCTCCAGTGACACAAATCGCGTCACTCCGATGTGGAAATGGCTGTACGTATGTTTTATCTCAGTACAGCAACACGGGAACTATGGCGATATGTGTAGTGTAGGTAGATAGTTACGAAAACTCTGTCATGCACCTTTGTTTAAAAGTTTTGGTATATAAAAGTAGAACTAAGTATTTTATTGTCACAACGCCAAGCAAATTTGTGCGATAAAGCATCATGAACGTATGTACGGTTAAGTTTAGTTTTCAGGAAGAAAGAAAATCTTCCAAAAATCAATTTTTTGCCCATTTCCGACAAATATTATTATCTTCTATAAATATTATTGGTCTTCATACATACTTTGTGTGTGTGTGTGTGTGTGTGTTTAAGGGAAGAGTAAATATTGCTAATACTTTAATTTTATTTAATGAATAACCAGGCAAAATTCGGTACCACATGGCATGGTATGCTATAATGTTGTATTTAAAGAGAGTAACTACCTCAACACATGTGTCTCATGTTATTCATTATTACGAAACGTACAGACACCAGCACATCAGGTTACCCATTTTTGTTGCAAACTCACCGTTATTACAAGGTGGTAAGATATCGCAGTGTTTACCCTGCCGTGCTGTCGTATGAACAACATTTTATTTCAAATTTCTTCCTTGCGAGAGCGACTCTCGTTAGTCGTTTACGCGATTATTTTGAGTGTCCCCGAGGAGCAGCGTTTTCGTTCAGCCTCGACAAATATTTGTAAAAATTCTAAATCTATTACACGAATTTGGCTTGTGGTTTGCGGTATTACTGTTATTCATAAAGAACAAACAGGACTATGATAAATTAAAAATTACATTTTGATGCCGACAAACCGGCGTTTACTTCAAAATATCAATATCAGCTCAAAAGCTGCAAAGATGTACAAATTAATTACTTATTTGAACATAATGTGGAAGATACATCATTGTAGTACCTAAGAACACTTACACTGTGTTTTTAGCACACCTATCATTTTAGTACTTCTCCAAGCAATGTGAAATCTCGTTTCACCTACGTGCATTTGCTTTTAGTGCAGTCAGGTCAATAATATTCAACACTACTCTTGACTTATCTACTTACTTGATAGTAAGTAATAGATTCCGAAGTGCTCGTCGAAGTGTTATTTCCATCTTGCCGTCTGTACAATTAAAGGACCTAATTGTCTATCATACAAACATTAGAAGCAAGTTCAACTATTTAATGATTATTCGAGATCAGAACATATTAGTATTTATTTGAGCCTGGTTTTATTGGCAAAAAGTATAAGAGTTCATAGTAGGTGCCTATGTAAATCACACATATTTTATTGCAATACATTATGATTGGGACCCTTAGGTTTCAAACAGCTTTTACATCAAAGAATCCCTACATATGATGGACTTCACCGTGACATTACAAATTCCGTGATAAAGGAAACGTAATTTTAGATGGGTACGAACTTTGTTCGAAAACCTTTTTTTCTACAAAGCTTGTTTGATATTTCTATACTTTAAGTGTCTTTCTATATTAACAAGACTGAAATGATTGCAGAAAATTTCGTTTTTCAATTTTAGATCAGATGTGTGAAAATACCTAAATTCTTACAACCACCATTCATCAAAGTTACTTACTCGTAATTAATTCATTGTAACAGATTGATTATTGTAAGAACATTTAATCCCCTATGGCAAAAACAATGTAGAAAATTCTGAGTAAAGCTATATTTATAAAAGTCAATCATATTAATGAAAACACTAAGATACTTACTTAGCTTTTACGAGAAACTAGATAGGTGTATTAACGTCAATTTATCCTATTACCAGAGCAAGAGCTTAATTGTGAAAGAATATAACATATAACATATAATTGGTAGTGGGTAACTATTACAGATGATACAAAGATCAAGCTCACTTTGTTACTCGAGTAAAATAACTTGTAATGAAATGCGGTTGTGTAAAAATGAATCATTAAACAACTCATTTCGTTCTATTTTATATTAAAGGTTGCATTTGCTTTTATCAGGCAATACCAGACCTAAAAAGATTCTAAAGAGTTTGAAATGACTTATTCACATGTTTTTAATTACTGCAAGATGCTGCAACAGGACTTTGTTTTTTTAAATCAATTTCCTTTCATACATTAATTAGGTCCTTGCATTGATCTGTATTTGATGCTGCATACAATTTTTCGGATTTAAGAATGGTGTCGTATTGAAATCGTAGAGCTCTGATCGGCACGTGACATACCTAGGGATGAAGTTACATCTATAGTACCTACAAACAAACGAATTGATTTATTACGTGTCGGTGTCCGATCAGATAAACATGCTACCGATCGCGCGTGCCAAAGCCAATAAATGCATGAGTCATCTGACATGCGGTGACAATAGGTGTATCCTATTAACGATTCACTAATTAATGTTTATGTCAATGATATGAGGATGATGCTTACATTGCAGTAGGAACTTGCAACTTAGAGAGTAGATAATGAAGAAGTTTAACTAAAACGTCAAAGCATTAGGAAAAAGTATCTCTTAGTTTAAGGTAAATTAAACGTATACTAAAATCTATACTAAGTTTAGCAGTTGCTAATACCCAGCGAAATCCAAAACAGTGTGTAAAATTAGGTAACCTCTATATAACGATACGATTTCATACGATTGAGCGAAAATGACTTTATACCTGGCAAAGAAGAGATAATTTACTTTTGCTTAGGTATAACATATACACCCACTGTGGATATGTATAGAAGATCCCTTACACAAAAGATGAGAAAAATATCCAGTTACAATTGAATTAATTAGGCGGGATGGCTACAAAGAGATCATTTCTACATACATAATGTAAATGCCTTTATTGTAACTCGGAATTTTCGGGCCTTGTTATGAACACCCGCTAATAAGTATCCTTAAAAGGTCTTAGTAAAGCTTTATGTTGGGTTGAACCTTTTCAATAATTAATTTAAAAGTGGCGGTGAAATCCACTCGCTTAGTAAAGGCCACAATAAAACTTAACAAAGTCATTTCGCTTTAATTAGTTCCAAATATTGTTCCTAAATAAGGAATAGTAAATGTGCTAGGCTTATGAAAGCTGTAAACTTGTAAGCTTACCGTTCAGATAAAAAAGTTTCATGACAGGGTAGGTAATAAGTACCCATAATTTAGTTTGAGCGACGAATGCCCGTGTTCTCTTAAAGTTTTCAAGTTTATTTTTAACTTGATCTTAACAGGTATATATGACATAATAAATGTGTTAAGCTGGAATTCCGGGCGAGATAGTAGACCGAAAACTGCAACCGCAAATTAAATTGACTCGGTAGCTGCGGCTACCTAACCTATGCACCATGATGGTGCCACCATCGCGGTAGCAGTCTACAGTGCGTATAGAAATGACAACTTTTTTTTTAAATATACAACAACATCACATACATTGATCTGACTCCGTGTAAGTAGCCCCATTAACCGCCAAAATTAAACTACCAAGGTTATTTATGAAAAAAGTTTATTTAACTATTTTTATACATATAATAAACAGTTACTCATTAAAAAAAACTGAAAATATTATTAGGGCCCACTATATAGGGGTGTACTCAATTGAGTTACAGCGGCGTATTATAGGTGAAAATTTTCAAAGCATGATTTTTCAACACACAATGTTTTTATACATTTCTTGCATTGCCAACGTAATCTTAAATGACATAAAACACATCGTAATGGTTTTCGAATTTTCTGGGGATAATGTCCTATACCATATTGAGGCATTTTGGCACTGGAGAAGATGAAGGTCGAGCCTTATACTGTGTTTTCTGGCGTAAATAATATCTTGCGATTGAACGTTCAAACATAAGCTGATCCATGTTATCAGTGTGACTCATTACGTGCAGACGCCAGGCATTAGCAATAGCCATATCAAGCATATTAGGTGAACAAAACCCACCACCACTTCTTTCCGTGAATTGCAACCCTGTAAAGGGAAATCGATTGGTCCAACTCAACCACGCCCCCCATATTTCTGTTATATGTTTGAAATAGTTTTGGTATGTTGACATCAGGTTTTTCACGTCGAACAAAGCACCATCGTTTGACGGTCCCTAACGGTTCAATGGTGTCATAATTTGTCGCCATTGTGCAAACGCAATTATCTTCCCAGCGCACTAACAGAACTTCATTTTTCTTATCGAACCTATAATCATATGAGGCACGATCTTCTTTCTGCATTTGGCTAGTACTTTTTAGTGGACACCTTTTTAGTCCTATTTTCCCTTATTGTCCCAGTGACACGATATCTCTCATTTTTGAGATCCACCAAGAGATCGGCACCTTCCTCTTCATCTTTGACGACGCTGGGTGCTGGCGGTATAATAGAATATGACTTATATTCACTATCACTGTCACTTTGCTCTAAAACAGCGTTTACTGCTTCCTCTAACCCATTGGGGTTAGAGGAAGCAGTAAAGGAAGGAGTCAATAAAATTATTGACGATAAACTTCAAATCGTTTTGAACTCAGTATCACAAAAATCTGCAACAAAATACGTATAATTATTATATGGATTCGGCCGCTGTACCCAATTAGGTACAGTACTATTCAAAGTACAATTAGTATAAAAATATTTAAAAGAAAAGGTTGATTTAGTATTTTATTTCAAGATAAGTATATAGACTATAAAATATATATAAAATATTGACTTTTCTTAACGCATCACTTTGAAAATAATAATATTGCGTACTTACCTCTACACACATTTTTTCTGCTATATTGGAATCTCCACAAAGACAGATATTATAAATCTATCCACATAAAGTGGTATAATTTCAAAGCACTGTGTCGATTACTCACGATAACGAACAGTAACGGCATCAATAAGTCAACAAAGTATGCAACTACCCTCAATTGTTTCACTGTACTCAATCAGGTACAGAGGCGCCAAATGGGTTTAAGCACTTGTGTTACAGATATCAACTGGATAATAAACTTAAATAAATACATATAACACCCAGACTAGTACAAACAGATATGTTTATGCACACAAATGTTTGTACAGTGCGGGGATCGAACCCGCGACCTCTCGGTTAATAGTCAACTTCTTGACCATTTCACCAGTGTTCGTGAACTTTAAAAATAACTTTTGCAACAATGTTGGATATCACCTAATTCACTATCAACCCTTCCTCATTCCGTCCCGTGCTCGTATGCAGGGCGCCGCGTGCGCAGCCAGCGCACTGACTCATGCTATTGGCAGGCGCCACCTTAATGTTTATCCGATCAGCTTCCAATGCATTCTTGACCTTTGATATATTTAAACTGAATTAAAAATACTTTATCTGTGGTGTTTGATGTCATTAAAATTTTCTAAGCAAGCATTTCTTGTTAATTTGTTTGGGTGCACTATGGTATTCTGTAATGTTATCATCCGAAAACAGAAGACATGGTTTGTTTAGTTTTTTACTTTGGGACTAGAGAATTGGTGTTATTGTTGTGAAATATGTATTTATTTATATTATTGATTTATTTATTATTGTGTTATGTTCGATTCTTTGAACGATCTTTTGATGTTTTTTTTTTACATTGGACACGCTTTTATTGTTGTTTGAACCAAACATTTAATTCAATAGAGTTTGTGGAGCACCTGATACGACGGCCTATTATTTTATGGCGCTAAAACTCTGGACTAGACAACAACAAGTGCATATGGAGCAAATAAATCAAGCGTAAAAACCATTGAAATATGCAATCCCAAGATAAACATTATTTGGCCGATTTGTTTTTGAATGCCGTTGACCGTTCAATTATGGAGCGTGGAATACGGCGGGGCGCTGACATTTACGTGAACGAAATTTAGCACCGAGCCAAACATCGCCCGCATTCCGCCATAAGCATCCGACCATCAAAGCACTCCGCTCACATATCGCGTAATGAAAGGTGCAATGTGGTGTTTGTCTTGTACGCAAATGCAAACACTGGCCACTAAGTGCTTTGCTGCTCGCCTTTAAGAAGAGAGACTTTTTGGGTTTTCGAACAAAAGGGAAACCAGCAAAGGTACACATTGGTCTACAGTTAAAGACACCAAACATACTAGTATAGGGAAATTTACTGAAAAATGGGAAATACCTAGGTAGTGCTCTTGACAACTTCAATTCAACATGATGAATGACAACGCAACGAAAAGTAAAGCAAGAGTTGAACGAAAAGTAAAGCAAGAGTTGAACAAAGAATAATACCCCGTAATATACGTAAAGCAATACTTTATTTCACTCGCGTCATTGATTTGCGTCAAATTATTGAAAGTAAATCACAGCATCTGATATAATCCATTTTAATTGCACATCCTAGCCTATATTTTGGTACAAAACGCTCCATGCATTTTGACTGGCTACTCGTGCGTGTAATTACTATTTGATGTTGCCGATAACATTTACCAAGCTCAGTGTTCCAATGCGAAATCGCAAAAAAGGCAAGATAACAAACAAATGAGGAACTTGCGCGCAGTCGCGTCGCGGCCTACCGGCGCATGACACCGCGCAAGCGTGAAAATAAATTTCTGTTTAACTTTTAAAATTAATTTCATAACTCGCATCCTGGCCGTGAAGATTTTATCTCTAATTAAAAAGTTAAAGTTACTCTTCTGTCAAACTTTTTTGACACCAAAACGTGTTTTCGAGCCTTGAAAAAAACGTTTTATACATTTTTGTTTGTACTTGGTATTTGAGACATTTTTGGCGCAATAATGAGTTAAATTTTTAGTCTTGTTACATAAATTTTTTGGCATTCATTGCAATAAGTTGATACAGCTGTCTAATTAATTAAGCCCATTGTTGTTGTTCGCACTTTGTAAGTGGACCACGTGCTCGAAAATATGGATACCGATGTGGAATTAGATGGGTGAGAATTATTTCTTAACTTTATTTTAAGCATTTACGCAGAAATAGATTTTTCATAGGTGAAGTACTATGACTGCATTCTGTAGCAACAGCTACATAAATAAACAAATAAGTACGTACTTAGTTTATCAAACTTATTTTTTTTAATTACAAATGTACCTTTAAAATTATGTTAACCATTTACGAATCTTCTCGGTGACAATCAAATTAGTTTATTATGAAAATTCACATTTTGTTGCGATCATTTTTAGTAGTTCGTTATTGTTAACATAAAAAAATATTGCATACTTAAACTTTATCAGATTCTGTATTAAAAAATATCAAGAAACGCTGTAAAAAGCTCTAAAAAGAAAAAACATATAAAATCTAGGACATAAATTGTGCAAAGTAAACGTGTGGCTTTCAAGCCGTATCGGCCATCTGTACCTACATACATATGTGACCAGTCTCCTTTTAAGGGAATCGAGTTTACGTTCACCTCGATACCATATCAGCACCAGGTGTCAATGTCAGGTACTTAAGCAAAAAGAAGATATTACTGTTTATTTAGAATTATAGAAGGCGCTCACAGCGAGGTGAAGTTTTCCTGCCGCAGCTCAGGGGCCGTAAGAACTGATCTAGGTTATAAATGGTGCCTACAACCTGCCATATTCTCACCATTTTTTTAAATCCTATTATAATTAAATTCTGCCTGCTTTCAGTACCTATATGGGGACTTTTGAAAGTACCTACCAACCGAAACGTCAAAAAAACAGGAACAATAAAAACAAAAGACACGTAACCGAGTTGTTCAAATTTTATATTGATACCATCAAAGCTATGCAACTTACTTTATTTAGCGGAAGTCACGGTCTGGAAAGTGAAAGTTAAAAAAGCTTTTTACTCCTTACTGTTCCGTCAAAACAACAGCGTAAAAAGTTTCTCTCGAATAATGTGATCATAAGTAAAGACTGACATGAATTTAGCTATAAATGGTCCACAAAGTTTTGTTGTAGGTAAAGCCCATCAGAAGGCTTCGAAAGTTTCAATAACGATTTTATCTACGAGTAAAAGTAGTCAAATAGTAAATCGTTTTATCGACGGATTTTATTGTGAAAACACAGTTCCAGATTGGACGAGTTGCGAAACTCAATGAAGGTAGAATTAGCTATCTCTGCGCATCAGGTTTTTGCGGCCGCTTCTCACGACTTTTCGCTATTCAATAAGTAGAGTTAGTTCTTACACTACTTTCCGAATGGAAAATTGATTTATTGCGAAATCAGGGAAAGTTGGGTAAAGGAATTTCAAAAACTAACTAAGTAACTTTAAGGTTCCGTTAGCTTGATTCCTTTTTCGAACACCATATATTGATTACTAATAAGTATATATTATCTCACGTTCTTTAAATTCCTAACTTATTAGTAACAAATGTGTACCAACTACATAATAACAAAGTAAAACATAATATAAAGTTAATTAATATTAAGCGAAAATAGGTTTAGTTGATCTTTTATATTCACAAGGAATAGTCAAAGAGTGCAACCAGAAAAAAACCCTCGTTTGCCGCGATAGATTGATTTCCGGTGCCAGAATCCAGTAGCTCTACAGGCGAGCCGGATATTCAGTATTTGGTATCGGCCTAAACATCTATCCGTTTTACCTTTAACTGGATCCAACGAGTTTACACAACTATAAAGCTCAAGCTATAGATCAATCATTCCAAAATTCAGTATTTTTTCAATTTTCTACATGAGAACTGGACTAAAGTATAAGAGGGAATATTACAAACAAACAAATCACAAAAACAGTCAATAATCCAAACGCTGTTCGCGAACTTAGCTATCGTTAAAAGTAGCATGTAGAATCTGCCCAATATTCAAAGTTACCCAATATACCGGTTGCACTTGCAAACGTTAAAAATAACTCACAAAGAACAATACAACACGCTGAAGATTTATTTTTGAATTTTATTACTTGAACATTCGCCATTCGGAATCAGCGGTGCATTTGAGTGCTGATTCACATATGAGTGTACAGACAACGATCACTGACTGTTGTCTAAAATCGTCTGGCAAGACGACAAGTATTTAGTTATTATTGTAATGTGTTGCTACAATTATGGTTTATTAGTTATTCAGTGCCTTATTAGTAGGTGCGCGCGGTATTTAGACGTATTTATTAATTAGCATATTGGTAACATTAGTTGTGTCTGTAGGGCTGCATTAAGGTGTGCTAGCTCTGAGTGGTCATTTAAAACTCTAAGATCTTTTTCCAACAATATTTTACCGTTTTATTGATTTACTCAGTGGTTATTTAAGGTGAGGAAACTAAATTGGTGTTACTTCATTTACTTACTGTAATTGTATGTTTTCCAAAACATCATGAAATAAAATTAAAAATAAAAGCTTATGTAAAAATAGCTGTTCCCGTTTTTATGCAATAAAATACGTATGAAAACTCAAGTACTCCTTGAAATTCGAATCTTTCGAATTTCGTATCCATCATTTTCTTCTTAGAGTTCAATATTGAGGAATTTGTAAATCGTCACTATTTATATACATTACATTTATACACTTGCGAATTTCCTACGTCTTTGAACTTGACCGAAATGTCCTTTAGTGACATCCGAGATGTGCTAAACACGTCGTATTCATTTTCGACTTTGCCAACAGAATCGACTTCAGCAACCCCACAACGGACAAGCCGGCCAACCTCGCCAACTCGGCGGTCCTCCGCATGCTTGAGGAGGAGGAGAGGAACCGACGGGGATACCCCAGTGAGTACCAATACCAACCAGCTAACTAACATCTTATGCCCCCGTCAGTCGTGCAACCCTATTGGTATTTTTTTTATAGATTTATCCGATGTTTACAAAGAAACAGATTTTGAAACCAAAGTTAACGCATAATCTATGAAAGAAAAAGTTTTAATTACAAATCCTTGTTTGATGCCCTTTAAAGGCTTAAAATGTTTAGAAAACATTTAAAGTCTTCCCAAGCTTTTTGTTTACCAAATTATTTACCTGTGTAGTATATTTTCCTCGTTCTTTAAAGATGTCTTAGCTCTTTTATAAAACAAAGTTAATCACCTATCTTTGTTTTGTTTGTATAAAAGTGCACAACAAATTTAAATTTGCTTTATATTTTGTGGAAGCTTACTAACGCTACTAAATGCACTGCTTTGCCAGAATTAGACCCTACCCAAGTGCAGGCGATTCTGGAGAATATGGTCCGGAAGAACCCTCGGTTTGATTCCGTCTGGCCACCCCAGCATGACAGAATGCGATCGGCGCGCAGCTGGGACGGCCAGCTCAACGCCACCGGCAATGTTTACTCTGAGTTTATGAAAACCACCAGAAAAGGTACCAGCCAGACTGGTAGAATAGAGCGCTTTCTATGTTACATCAAACCACCACCATCTTAGGAAGCTATCATTTATCGTAAATAGCAATTAACTAGACGCGGTAGATTCACTTCCATGCCCACACGATTGCGCGTCACCTGTAAGTTATTAGCGTCCATGAAACATACTCACTTTCAGGTCAATTCTGACCGCACTAATGAGTTATAACCAAGTGCGCAACGATTAGTTATTAATTGAATTCTGACAACTTACATGCTCTGAAACGTGTAAATACATCATTTTAATCTTAACAAATGGTCGAGATAATTTTAACTCGCATCTGGCTAGGAACCCATTCAGTTAAGAAACGAGACATTGACACGTCGCGAATACCGGAAACGATGATTCATGAACTAAAGTGAATGAAAACGTCCTATTTTCACCTAAAGTTTAACGCCCTTATATCAATTTCGTTCGTGGAAATAAGTCTTTTGTTTGTGTGTTGCGGAGTCCGCCTACTCGCGACGAGTTTTTGTTCATTAGTGGAAAGTGTTTGGCAAGGATTGGAAGCTGCGAAAATGTGCTTTTACCTGTTGTTCCTGATGGTAGTCCACAGTCGGTATCGGAGCCGAAAGCAACATGTTTAAAACGGTATCAGTAGGTAATGAAATAATTGTGCAATTTCTGTAAGTGTCTAACTATCCGGTAGATAAGATTTATCATGTAAAGTTTTTATGTGAATGTGCCTAAAGATTATTATTTCATTTTTTATGTTAGTCTGATCAATTTATCAAGAGTGTATCAAGTCAACGTTGCAAGAAAGGAAAGTTATGTAATTTGAAAGTGATTATTTCTGTGATTCTGCAACTGCCAATTCACGTTGTTTTTGTGCCCTTCTATCTCACGGAAAATTCCCATAGCATGGGAAAGCTAAAACTATATATGTAAACAATTTCTCAGCATCTGAAGCATTTTATGCTCATTTTTATTTTAAAATTGTGGCTAATCTCACCACATGTGTTTATGAGATCGCATATTTTCTCTAATTTTAGATAACCTAGACCAAATCACCACGTGGAAACTAACTTTCAGATTTATTGTGCCTACCTCGCTATTTCTGCGCTGGCCTTGATACGTGGATGTTCCTTTGAGAATAACAAAAAGTGATCTCTTGACGTAGCCTGCAACTATTTCGGATGAGTCGCGCGCACCGCTTGCTATGAATCAATGTCTAATATTAACCAGGTGCTGAAAAGATGCATATGACAAATGAGTGTGTGTGTTCCGATAGACCACCAACCAATATGTTGTGCTGACAAGCATTCGTGACTCAGAACAACGAATGATCCCAGTTTGGTGACATTGGGTGTGACAAAAACTTAAAATATTTTTGTTTTGTAGCGAGACCATCAACGTGAAGTGCATGTGGCCAGTGAGCCATATTAGTCATAATCGCCAACGGAGACTGAGAGAGTAAACATGCAAACGATTAGAAAATAATATGTTTTCTTAGGAAAGCTGGTGATAGCATCCGCCTTAACATAAAAAAAATACAGCGATATTAAAAACTGGTCATTTAAATTGTATCAGCTCGCTTGGCCGGCGTGCAAGCCAAGTATGGCTAAGTGCCTTAAGCAAGTTAATAACAAATTATCTATAGCCGACGGCGACGTTCGGCTGCTTACACGTACCATTCGCAATTTATGTGCATATCATGCATCAATGCATGGGGTAATAGCAACGATGCCCCATAACCGGTAATGCGTACGCGATTATAGCAGAGCACGCTGATCTCCGTGATTAAGAGTAATTGAAATGGGTCTAATTAGTGACATTCTTGATGGTAGAGTCGGCGACCAGTCTGAAATTATTATATTTACTCAAATATTACGATGTCGTTGATTGATTTGTTCAGCTAACACCTATTCATCGTTAACTGTTTCCCAATAATAACAAAAGATATGTAATATCCGCCATTCTGCATTAAATACTCTTCATATAGACATAATGCTAATGAAAAAGGGAAATTTTCAGAAGCTTTATGTCGGAAGTTTTCGTAAGCTTTCGTTCCTAATCAGGTCGCAAAATAACTTCTTACGTACTCTTACGCATTAAAATAAGCAGATATATGCAATTGTTTAACGTCTTAGAATACAAGTTTGATTTATGACTTCATTGTTTTCGCACAGGTAATTAATGAAAAGTGTTTTTGTTACCTTTCCAAGAGCTATAAATTATAGCGTGCAGTTGTGACGAATTCTTCAGACCAGGGTCTTTGCGGGTGGTGTCGTGATATCCCGTCGTGTGTGTGGGAGTGAGTGAGACAGGTAGTGGTGTCCTAAAAATGTGGTCTCTTAAAATATAATATGCCGTATATTTGCGCACCTGGCGAGCGAGCCAAGTAGCAGAGAGTAGTCCTGACCGGTCGGTCGACGCGGCTTGCGTTCCAGCTCGATTGGACAGACCAATCGTGAGTCACATTTTTTTAAATACCTACCCGCAGTGTTCGAATCTGAAAAAGCAAAAACGAGTAGGTACTTGGGTGTGTTTTATATTAAAACCTGGGAAAGTGAAACGTAAGTCGCTGAAGACCCATTACGGTCATTTTTACCCCGCGGCAGATATTCTATAGTGTGAAACAGTATTCTGTGTACCTTTACTTATTATTACTTTAATGAAGAGAGACTAGATCGTTCGTTCAGCAACTTTTAAGTACGAACTCTACTTTCACAACACTAAGGACGGCCTATCTTACCGGACTATAATGCAACCTATATTTTTGATTGATAATCTACGCAAGCATTGGAATTTCAGTTCTGAAAACCGAGTAGCAACTACTAATATACTACTTATAACTTCTATAACCGAGTTGGGTTCGTACCTTAGTTTAGACGAGTTACCTTACTTCCTTGATACGTTGTAAATTGAAATCCAATACATGGCTGAAACACTACTAAAGTTTTACCGAGAACACAAGTCAATGCAGTTCATGTTTACAAGTCCTCAACTAAGTAGTATTTACTCATTTGTATTGTAACCTAGACTAATTTAGTTAAACGTGGCTTAGAGCTCTTTACATATTCGTTCGTATATTAGCACACTAAAAACTTGGCCCACTACTTGTAAATTAATGTTTCATTTTACTGTTTGCTGCATAATATTACGACTTTGTGGTGTATGTAGATCGTAACCAGTTCCATTTTTAACGCGCATCCATAGTTTTTTGACAAATAATAGAAATTTCATTTCTGAAGACTACCTGTTTATTATTTTGATCATAAAAAATTGCTGTTCATTAGTCTCACTAAATTTCGAGAACGGTTGAACCGATTTCAATAATTTTAGCTTTGAAATATTTGTGGAAGTCGAGGGAAAGTATAAACGATGAGAAAATAGGGAAAAATTGTGAAAACAGTGGGCAGGACGGCGTCTGCCGGGTCCGCTAGTCAAATAATTGATCCGTAGGTCCGCTAGTAAATAATTTTAAATAACTGGAGGCATTACTGCACACCTACGCCATTTGAAAAAAAATATTTCATGCTGAATAGGTGTAAGTACAAAAAAATGTATCATTAATTATAAGTTAGTGTAAATGGTGCTATACCTACCTGTTATAATCCCGTATTGTATTTTCCAAGAATATTTTGTAAACAGAATTATTAACGAAAATCTTTTTTTTTGTTTCATCTGGCTATAGTCCAATAATGTGGTAGGTAGGCCGGGCTAATTTCAAGAGAAATGTGTCATAATACCAATTTCAAAGAGATGAACACTAAAACCCGTGGTTTTAAGATTGCATCTCTCGGTTACCTAGTGTCGAGATTCTATCTCCGTCGTAAAGTTTATTTCGGAATGTTTATTTCATCAGATAAGCCAGAATATAGTGGCTTTTTGTTTTTTCATGCACGTTACTCCGTCAACAGCTCTAACTTTCTTCACGCCTAGTTACACAGACGCGTTCACATATTTGTAAAGCAAAAATAATGATCAAATGCTCAGAATAATAATTTAGGATTCATTTGTTACAGGCCAGAAGAAAGTAGTGTGGCCGCCAGTGCCCGAAACCAACGGGTATCACCAGTCACAGCAGGTAATTTACTTTAATTAATAGAATCGCACATTAATTGACTTTAGACAATCACTGTATATAGAATTTGAGAGCAATGAAAGTGCTGCACATAAACGCTTAGGTGGCGGACAAAATAATGCATAATACACACACTATTTTGAAGTTTCACAGCTGCTTGTTTATGATTTACTATTAAAACTTTTTTATAACTATAGTTATATTGCAGCTGTAAAACCTACTGTATGATATAAGCTAAATATTGTGAATCCCTACAGCAGAGTCCTGCGTCCTACAACCACGCGCAGCACTCTCCTTCCACGCAACAGCAGAATCAACAGCCCCAATACCAGCAACCCCAGCATCAATACCAGCAACCGCAACAACAATACCAACAACCCCAGTCCCAATACCAGCAACCCCAGCAACACTACCAACAACCCCAGACCCAATACCAACAATCCCAGTACCAGCAACCTCAATCTCAGCCTGGCTTCTGTGAAGGCCGGCGACAGGAGGCCTGTGGCCTTAGCAAGCTCATCCCCGTGGGTCCGGGAGTGACCGCTTCATCTCCTTCATCCCAGTACCGACAGGGCCCCCCATCCCCAGGCGTAGCGCAGCCCTACCGCCCGCCGAGTAGCCGCTGGGCCCCCGTACCAGCCCCCCTTTCTCCCCAGGTATCAAGGAATGGATCGTCAACGTCGCCGATAGTTTAGATGACACGCATTTGTTCTAATGATATTGAGAACGAAGATACTTGGCTTTTGTTCATAGGTATCTACTTTAAGGTTTCAGTCCCTCCAGAGACGCGAATCGAGAATCTTCTTTGAATTTTATAAGAATGTATAAAAGCCACGATTCTTCGGTACACAGTGCACTTTACTAATACGTGGGCCAAACTGAAAGTTTTGCGTAACTCATAAATAAAACAATTAATTTGTATAATATTATATTTACTGCTTTTCAAAGTATTCTCCGTTGCATTTTAAACACTTTTTCATCCGTTCAAACCATTTTTAGAAACACGAGGACCATTGGTCTGAGGGTATGTTTTCTACGTGCTGGTTGAACGCAATCACTGCCTCTTCTGGCCCCGTAAATGTCGAACCTCTCATTAAATCTTTGATTTTTGGGAAAATGAAGAAATCGCAAGGTGCTAGGTCTGGACTGTGTGCGGGATGGGTCACGAGCTCTATGTTTTCAGAAGCCAAAAATGACTTTGTTTTTTTCGTGGTGTGCGCCGAAGCATTGTCGTGGTGCAACAAAATGCGACTTCTTGGTCGTTTTTCCCTTACTTTTTCTGAGACATTGGGTAAACACATAGTGGTGTACCATTCAGCATTAACGGTTTTTTGTTGCTCAAGTGGGATCCCGTCTTGGAGAAAAAAAACGCAATCATTTGTTTGCCCACGCTTCTCGTTTGCCTCAATTTTGTTGGTTTGCTCTCACCTTCAAACACCCACACAGAAGATTGTTGCTTTTTTTCTGGAGTATAACAATATATCCATGTTTCATCACCTGTTACGATGTCATACACAGCATTACAATGTCCGTGATTGTACTTTAATAGCATTTCTTTACACCAATCCACACGATTCCGTTTTTGTTCTGGAGTGAGTTCGTGAGGAATCCATCGGCAACAAAGTTTCCTAACTTTTAAATGATCATGTAAAATTTTCTGAATTTGGCTCATACCAATCCCCAAATGTCCTCGAATCTCCTCATAAGTGATACGCCGATTTTCTTCAATTAGTCGTCTGACTGTAGCCACATTGTCCTCCGTGATCGCAGTTGAGGGTCGACCTTCACGAATTTCATCATGGAGAGAAACACGGCCGCGATCAAAGAACTTTTAAAATCATAAAAAATCATCGCCCTAAAATCTTTTCGTGTTAGTTCCATTTTTGCGACGGACAACGAACTTCAATTTGAGATAAAAAACAATTGACAAGTGACATCCCGCCAGAATTTATGAGATTAACTAATGAGATTTCATGTTTTAAAAACATTCAAACATTTACCGGTGGCCAGCTACGCAAAACTTTTAGTGTGAACTAGGTACAGCCGATGCCACTATTTCGCCTAATGCATCCATGACTTTTATGGCCATATTAAACACGCTATGATAATTGATGTTAACTGCTCTTTTTCCAACAACAAAATGGATACAAATCTGTGTTATGTTTGTTACTAACGTCATTTCTTCCTGTAAACATTTCGACTACAAATTCTGACTTTGAAACTATCATCACTTTAATGATCTTTCTTACTGTCGTTTATGTCACGCTTATTTTACGACTTTCTTGTGGTATTTGTTGCTTGATTTCTTCTATGAAAAGTTATACTTAAAAGAAGAAATGATAAGAAGTTATACTTAGAAAATTGTTGTAAAATTTCTAAACTGTTAAAATTGGTCACTTACATTATTCGTTCCTAATCCTTTTTTGGTAACACCAGTTCTTTCCTTAGCAATTTAGTTTCATGGCGCTAAGTCATTATACTAACTTATCTTCTGTTTTCCTAGACACAAGGCTCCCAACCATACGGAGCACAAAGCCAGTACTCACCACAGCCGCAATACTCGCCACAGCAGCAGCAGTATTCGCCACAACCGCAGTACTCACCACAGCCGCAGTACTCTGAGCCGACGTACCAGCCGCCACAAAAGCAGTACGAGCCGCCGCCAGCGACTATCACGCTGCGCCAGCAACAGCCGGTTCATCAGAAACCCCCGCCAGTGTTCTCCAGCCAGCCCGCTACAGCGTCTTACCAAGGTACAAATCTCTTGAGCTAGCGATAGCTAGAGCTGCAGTACTCGCCTCCATCGCAGTACTCTGAGCCGACGTACCAGCCGCTACAAAAGCAGGACGAGCCGCTGCCAGCGACCATCATAATGCGCCAATAACAGCCGGTTAATCAGAATCCGCTGCCAGTGTGTTCTCAAGCCAGCCCGCCACAGCGACTTACCAAGGTACGAATCTCGGAGCTAGCGATAGATAGCTAGAGCTGCAGTACTCGCCTCCATCGCAGTACTCAGAGCCGACGCACCAGCCGCCACAAAAGCAGTACAAGCCGCCGCCAGCGACTATCACACTGCGCCAACAACAGCCGGTTAATCAGAATCCGCTGCCAGAGTTCTCAAGCCAGCCTGCCACAGCGACTTACCAAGGTACGAATCTCGGAGCTAGCGATAGCTAGAGCTGCAGTACTCGCCTCCATTGCAGTACTGTAAGCCTGCGTAACAGAACACAGTAACTACTCGCCTAAGCCACGGTATTCTAAGCCGGCGTACCAGCCGCGGTTATAAATTTAAAGCTTGAAACAGCATGATACATAATTTTCTTAATAAACCTTTAGTACAGAAGGTAGGTGCGAGCATCTCATATACTCGTAGCAGGTAGAAAGGCGACAAATCATGACGCTAAAGTAAGCAAGTGTAAGAAGTTTATTAGATTTACTGCTGTAATACCAACTCGCGTAAACTTAAGGGCGCGCCTGATGTTTTCACGCGTACGTGTAGGTACTAAAATAAGATGCCTAGCTACCCTTTGTTACACAGTAACGCAAAAAAGACGCAAGTCCCTTAACTGCTTTTGTACTGACCTATAAATCCTGCAGTATTGTGAGTCGTTTCATTCTTAACAGACTGTTTAAAAGATTGAGAGATTAAAGTGACAAACAACGAAGTTACCAGCTTCACCGGTCGTACAAAGATGTTTTCTAGGCTTTTTAATTACGAACACATATATCTAGTCTAGGTATTACGAATTCCAATTATATCTTCATCGTGACCTTCTAGACATGTATACAAAAGCGACAACTAGACAGAAGTACTAGAAAAAGACAACAGACGCACCCGATGATTCCACTGAGTTTTCAGACGCCCATTAAAGGTCTACCTATATTTAGGAAACGTTGAAATACCTTTTTAATTTTAAATGTCAAATGTGCAGGCGGCATCAACATGCGTGGAGACCAGAAGTGGCCGCCGCAGTCGGTGAGGGAGGCCGTGGCCGCTGAAAACGAGGCGAGGCGACAGCTCGCCAAGGGCCCTGCCTGCAGACCGCGCAAGGTACCCGTCATATCATGCACTAACATTATCTACAACAACACCCTTTAAAGCAAATACTGCTTATGCGCTGCTTTTTAAACTTCAGATTATGATAGATATTATGAGTTTATGTTGAACAAAGAAAATTTTTGGGTATCCGAAAGAAAATCTTTCGGATATCCTACCTAGCCTAACGACACTTTTTCGCTTGAAGTTCAATTTGTGGTTAGTTTAAAGAAGTCCTTCTTACTTAATAATAATTAAATTTCCCCTTTATGCAGATAAATCATCTTTATTCAAGTACTTGACTACTTTGTAAATAGTATCACTTTCATTCTTAATACCTACTTTGACCCTTTTGTAAATATATTAACACGACTACGGTGAATTTCAAATCAGAAGAAGATTAACTTAAAACTACAAATAAATAAATAAAAAATCGATTAAATAATTGCAAAATGTAATCACCACTGTACAAAATAAACACCTACATACATAAAATATAACACTACGAGGAAGTGTATGTTCCCACAGACCGAAGAATCCTTTGAAATACAATTTTAAACATAACTTTTAACATGCATGTTCACGTTAAACCCAAAAACCTACACGAAAGGAGTGCGCAGAAGGAAGTTTGAACGCATTCCGTTGTCTGTTTTAGCCGCGGCAATTATCGCTTGCCGAATTAGTTGCCATGAACGACGTGTAGGCGATTCGTGTCCCACAGGACTTTGTACCTCAGTTGTAAGTCGCTTGGGACGTTTCTGTGTTTGGAGCTACCACCTAACAGACTTCGGCACTCGGAGGACACTCTACTCTAGCATAGTTTAGTTTAGGGCCTGAGTCAAAATTGGTCGAACGTTTGGAAGTGGGCTGTAACACTTTCGATCGAAATGAGCGTGACAAGTAGTTACTTTCACTTGAAAATTGCAATGGATATCAACAGAAATACTCGAGGAGACTTTTTCAAACTTTGTTCAAATCAGTCAATCATTTTATTACTTACCTACATTTTTTAAGGATCTTGTATGTTGCAAAGCCCGCTTCTAATAGCACCGGAAACCTTTAACACTCAGGCCGAGTCATACGTCGAAATCAACTAGTTACGACACCCTAACTCGTTCGTTTAGGCTTTACAACGCTATTCTATCTATGGGAAGACAACCGAGCATCAGAAACGAAACGCAACACAAAATATAGCACCTGATAATAAAATTATTTTACACAACAATTTAGGTGAGTAAAATAATATTTCAGAATAACCGTTTCCGGTTCTGAAATGACGTTTTCGTTTCTGAAGTTCTGAAACAATAATTTCGATTGATGGATTCGGTTACTCGTTAGCAAATGAAGGTTGTGTACAACCAATGCACCAAGCCACAAAGACGGGAACACAGGACACAAGTGAGTTGTCGACCTATAACTTCACGAGATCATGTAATCGACTAAACAAAACACAGACATTCATTCTCTTGTCTATCTTTCTATAGCTTTGCGAAGTAGAAAGTGTTAGGATGCATGGATGTAAAAACAATACGAAACGGAACGGAATCATGTGTCCGAAAATTTTGGCACCGATTTCTCAAAATTTGATCAAGGTATCGATTTGTCAAGATCAAATAACCATGTGTGATTGGTTGAAAAAATCTAAACAAATTTGACTTTGCGCCGACGGAAGTCCAAAGAAAACGAAACCAATTTTCTTGGAACACTGGGCTTCGGTTCTGATGTTTTATTTATCAAGCCTCATTTATGATAAACCGATAACTTCATCAGTTTGAGACATCGGTTGCAGATTTTCAATGATTATTATTAATGCAATTTACTTTAAACGTTATTTTATAGGTACGCAAGGATTACAGTACATTCTTCGCGCAGCATGCTCTCAACAACAACTACCCTGGCTACCGCGCGCCGCCCGGCACGCAACACTATGAGGACCACTCAGGCCGATCTTCCTACTAACATAACCAATAGTATTATTAAAACAAACATCACCATAACTTAAAAAAAATATTCTTCAACATTTTCAAAAATACATCAAAGAAAGTCACTCCTTCACATTCACATCAAATAACATTTTGTTGGCATTAGTAACGACTATTCTGTGTCTAAATTAATTTTCGGGGCAAACGCGTTAGTACTGTCAACGGAACGTATCGTTCACCGTTTCATTTCCTAATCTCGGCTGAAATACTTAGAGAAGCGAAGTCTCAGAAGAATGGACTTCACTGTAAGTACTTGTATAGACTTTAGGTATAAAGTCTTGAGGCATGTACGGTATTGGTCATTACAATCAGTACTTAAAAGTAGTATTAATTTATTGTTAACGATTATTTAGGAAATAAGTAAAAAATATTTATAAAATAACAAAAATAATCATTTATACACCGTCATCGTAAAACGTAACATACTGATTTTTCATTACACTTTTTAATGTTTAACTTTTCGATGTAAATGTGCGGCTTTAAACAATGCGAACGCGATAATGCGAATCAAATTTTATTCATGCTTTTTAATTAAAAATGTATATAATGCTCAATTTTCACCAACACTACAAAAATATCTATCACGATGTGATGAGTTGATGTTATTTTTGTAATATTGGCAACATGATCGCTTGACGTCAAATTTTTATGTTTAACATTTTGCGTTTAACGATTTATAAAATTGGCTTACCTGCCTACCTACCTAGTCATGAAGAGATTGATTACTCGAATATTTTGTATATAAAATGTTTAAATTGCATTCTTGATTTGGTATTATATAATTAAATATATTTTATTTTAATTAAATAAATTGTACAAAATGCTCATCTTGTTTTCTTGCAATCCTCTGTTATTAACTCCACAACTTAATTTGGAAATTGAAACAGGTTATGAATACGAAAATATTTTATTATCATATAATACATACATCGTGTACAAATCACGCTGAAACAACTATCAGAGTGCACTCCAAAATGCTTCCAAACAATAACAATCTAGCCAAGCTACGTATGTCCTACTCGTATGTACAACATGTACAGTATTATAACAAAACCCAATTATGAATATTAAATGAAGCATACCATATTGTCAGCAACGCATCAATACATTACATACTAGCGAGCAATAAGATCCAGTAGCTTATTTTGCAAAGGACACTGTCTCAACTCCTTATATTAACGGCCCCTAGAGATTTTATTATAAGGCACGAGCAAGACCCAACTTAATTAATATACCGCAACTAAATATATCTATTTTACTTTTAAATTTTGATAATAATTATCCGTAGTGAGAAAGTAGACAAGAATGGAGATTACATTTAGAGGAAACCCTTTAAGTCGTTACATATTTCTTATTTATTTGTTTCAAACTGCCAATTGTCGGTGAAATATGGTAATTTTTTTAATGTTAAAAAATAAAAGGATTTTAATGCTTGATTTTTGTTAGGGTCTTGCTGTCTTTGTTTGGGGCCATTTCAGACGATGTCCCTTAAAATGTTGGTTAAGATTAATACGTCGCATCGTCGTTAAATACCTAATGTTGGGTAATATTTGAGTATTTGGTTAAAAAAAAGTAAGCTGTCGGGTTTTATTACTCGCCAGCTCACATACCCCTAATATCACAGTGGTAACCAAGTTATTTACAAACACATGGCTACTATTACTGTACGGGAAAAGGGTAATTAATTACTTATTATATTTGTACCCTAAAGATTTTGCGATGAATAGGTAACAAAATATAATTTAACTACAATAAAATCAGTACAAAGTAAGACACAAACTTACTGATAACAGCTTAATTATTGGAAAGAGAAACTTATGTAACTTTTGTGAGGTATGTTTTCATATTAATTAGGCAATTATTAGTGAAATAAATAATCAATCAGTCAAGGTATAGTCACATCAAGACGTGAAAGTTTCGGATAACAAGATCAATAGACCATTGCGTACCTGTAAAAAAACTTTGACGTTAAGTGCCAACCGCCAGTGGGGTGAGCACGAACACCTATCGTAACGTATTCGTAGCGTTTACCTATCGTTGACTTGTCAATTTGTATGGGGAAACTGTCAATTTCTGAAGTTTGGACATGAATACGGATCGAAAATGTTCGTGCTCACCCGACTGATGTTGTAACACATAAACTAGAGTTAACTTTAGTTTTTAACTCCATTTCTTTATTATCGTTATCTCTACGCTGATTGGTGCATTACAGAGGCCAATTGCATTCCTGTCTGAGCAATTGTCTTTCTCTTTGCACGTCTTGCTGTGAAAATACCTCAAATTTAAATAGCAAATTCATACTATACTAAAATATATAATCCAATATTTCTTTGATCGATAACAACCCCAATAACATTTGATCAGAAAAGATTAAAACGACATTATTCCACAACTTGGTCCTGTATAAAAACAACACGCATACTTTATCTATGCAATGAATTGAAATTGTCTTTGACATAACTTATTAACAATCCCATATGAAATTGAACAAACTATAACAAAACATGCATTTACAACGATCAGTAATCAAATATCAATATATTATAGAAAAGGCACCAAATTAGTATGGATCTAACAACCTACATGAAATAAACCTCAACAGTCAATTTAAGACATCAATTGTGAAAAAAATTTGTTGAAAACTAAAATTTATATTTTTTTTATATAATAGGACAGTAAAACATATCGAATGTTTCCATTGTGACCCCAAATAAAAGTATTTGCTAGACATTAGATATTATTTAAAAAAAAGATAAAAGCGAAATCACAAACTCACGTCAAATTGGCCGTCAAATAAATAATGTTTCATTATTGTATCTTTTTTGTAAAATTATTTTCACATTCAAATAAAAAGCATAAATAATTACTGAACACAAATCAAAAGATTTTAAAAGAGCTAACTTATGAAATGTTGTTCTTCGTAACTTTAATGTACTTACTTCCACATTATTTTTCGCATAAGAATGTAAGCTAGCTATAATTTGAATCATGAGAAGCAAATAACACCATCAAATCGTGTAAATAATTAAGAAAAACCTCTACTTTTTAGAAGCAAGACATAATAAAAAGCTTTTGTCATTTCTGTTAAATAGGGATTACAAGGACTGATTTTCTGTCGGGGATAAACCACATTCCACACAGACATACCATTTACTAATTTTGTAATGTGTAAGACAAAAAAACCCGGATCTGGAAAAATTTCGATTACAGGTAACTGATAAAATATGCTCATAACGGAAATTATGTAAGTTATAATTTACTTTCTCAACTGGCAACTGAGAATAACTATCAAATCAAAAGTTTTTATTTTCAAAAATATAATCCATAATAAGCAAAAAATTACTCATTACACAAGTCAGCGAAAAAAAAATATACAAAACATCATCATCAGCCTATATACGTCCCACTGCTGGGCACAGGCCTCACCTCAACTATGAGGTGGTGCGAGCCATACTATCAGCAATCTACTCGCTCAGCCACAACGCGCAGAATGCTGTTGGAGGTCCCACGGAGTCTGCTTAGCAACTATAGTGGAAACCATCTACGTAACCCACTGAAAACAATCCTGATGCACTGCAGTAACGCGGCAGCCCCAAGAACACCCTTATATTCGTCTTATAACGTCTTGAGCGTATATCTCTCCTACTAGCTTTTATATCATCCGTTATTATGGCCCTGACTAGGAACGTTTTGTAATAATTCTGATGATAAAATAACACCACAAACCAACCGGGTGCGAATATTACTAGGGTTAACATTTTAATTAATAAATTATTTATATTACAATCAAATTTCAATTTTACATTAAAATCGTCTCATGAAATACAATAAGGTAAATGATAGTCGTTTTGAAGAACGACTTACGAGCAAACCCCGCTATTGCCGGGGCAAAGTCATAATAAAGACCATGATGATGACCAGTTGCAACAGATACCACACAAGTCAAGACGAAACCTATCAAGTCCCTTTAACTAATAAAATGTTAGCGTATGCAAGACCATACTAGTCTACCTGAAGAACTAATGGCAAGAATTCCGAATCTTTTCTGAATTTTGAGCAAAAACTAAACTGACTTTGTGTATGCAAAAAATAGATCAAATAAAAAAATACCTAACTTTAGTAAATGCACTGAGCTTTCAGAAATTGGACGCAATATTTACAAATTATTGAAACTATTGCGCTCCAACGTTATTAGTACAGAATTATTTTAGGCATGATTCTAAACACTAGTGCATCTGCATAGTTGATCTTTGATACCCCGACCATAACGGGGTGAAGTGAGCAAATAAAGATCCCTGTTACCTGCAATTTTTATCAGACGAGAGAGAACCCCTGGGTCTGCTGTATGGCTTGCGTGAGGTAGTACTTAAGGCGTTCTTTGGTTTTGTACCTGGGCAAGTCGAGCAGGTTGAAACACGTGTGCGCCACGGGAAAGTATCTGTCGTCGGCCACTGGTTGGATTCTT
The DNA here is from genome assembly GCA_963921415.1 of Pyrausta despicata. Classification (NCBI taxonomy): domain Eukaryota; kingdom Metazoa; phylum Arthropoda; class Insecta; order Lepidoptera; family Crambidae; genus Pyrausta; species Pyrausta despicata. The sequence continues at coordinate 10,855,723 of OY992855.1, read as the reverse complement.
ATCTAAAATTCAAAAAGGTATTTACAATTTAATCGTTACCGTTAACTTTTAGAACTAGGGAGGCTAGTAACTGAAGATTTAATTATGGTTGTGTATCTAATACAAACCTTTATATCTCTCATCCCTTGGATAGGAACTCTGTCACTTCCAGTCAAGAATAAAAGAAACTTTTTCTTATCTTCAATCGGTAACTCATGGAACACTTCCCAGAACCACCTGAAATAAATTAACGTTATTTACCAATTTTCGTCCGAATATTTATACACTAATGCTGAGGTATAGGATAGTATTAAATGAGATTGTATTGCAAGATTTTTTAATAAGCTTTGTAGGTTAGTAATTTTTATTTATTTACCTGACTTGTTGATCATTTGCTGAATATCCGTTCTTGTACTCGCAATTCGTCTCGAACATCTCCCAGTCGTATTCCTCGTTGCCAATCACGACTGACATGAGCTCATGAGATCTGAATAGCTTTATTATCCGTCCGCCACAAACCTGCAAAACAACAAAAACTTGCTCAAATCAACTTAAATAAGTCTGTAGCGACCCTGCCACTTCGCCATCACAACGACACATGCTTAACAGTGGCATGCTCGGCGGCGAGCACTGATACGGTTAGATGGTGCAATTAGCTCGCTTCTTGCACTTGGACCGCGGCATGTTAAATTCAGATAGAGAATTATATAGAAGGTAGATACTTGTATCGGGGCGCTAAGGGATCAAACGTGCAAGTCAAAAGCACACTGGCTTATTAAATAATGGGACGGGTTGCCGGTGGGGAAAGCAACCCGAAAGCACACCTGACGCATACCTACCTACTTACAAAACAAAACAAAATCGGGGTCTACCCCAACTATAGCACAGTCAGCTGACTGATTGTTTCTAATGCAATTGATACACTTATGCGTTCATTTTGATTGCCATTGTACAATTTATTCAATGTAGTCTCGCTTAATATCAAATCGGTTTAAAAAAGTTTAAATTAGAAATTAAAAAAAAAACAACGAACCTTTTGGAACCCTTGGTTGAAAGCTTTAAACTGCGTTTCAACGGATTTATTCAGCAAGAAGTCGACATACAAATCAACGTACTCCTGTTTGTTCTCATATGTGACGGGTATGTTTTCGCCGTCCTCCTTCAACGGATGTACTTGTATTTGGTCGAACACTTCTGTGTTCACCGCGAAACATAAGCTGAACACCTAAAAAACGATAAATATTGCGAGGTGGAATAATTATAGCCCGCATATAGAAAGACAAAAAAAAATGTGTAAGAAAAATACAAAACAAACAAGGCGATTTCTTTAAAAATTGGACAAATGTAAATAAAAATTATATGTATCAACCAAAATCTGCTGGAGTTTTAATATTCAAACCTTACGGATCATGTTAAATTTTTCGTGGATTTATGAAGCTTTTATCCCTATCTTTTAACCAATCCAGCAGAACTCTTTTAGGGATTTCAGAAAAATTAAGGAAGACTATATTTTGAATCTAACAGTAATAATAATATAGTCCTCTTGGCCGATTTCGACCACGGCGGCCAATCTCAACAGAGATCACTCACTGCTCAGGAGATATTATAGTGCACAAGTGTGAGCGCAACACACAGGTGCACTCACTGTTCCATCACTCTCAAAGTTCGGTGAGACGGCAATCCGACATGACCGAGAGATCAGGCGCAGGAGCAACGGCTTAACACGCGCACCGAGACACGGGGTGTGATACCGCCAACTTCCCGACTCCGAGCTGTTTCTAAAAAATTAATGACAGAAAATCACAGAAACAGTTTTGGCTCAACCTGGGATTCGAACCCTGGACCTCTCTGATGTAAGGCAGAAACCTTGCCGCTACACCAACGAGGCAGTCAACCTACCACTACTACTAATGACGAAACTTACGTCTTCAACATCATCATCAGGGTACTCCAGCAAGCTCTTCAAACTGTTGGCTAAGGTCGGGTATAAATCTGACAGGTCGTCTAGCATCACAGATTCACCCAACAACTTCTTGTACAGTACCAACGGGAAGGGAACATAGATGATTATCGAATTGTATATCGCTAAACCGTATATAGCACCTAAAATGTAAAAGAATGGGTTAGAACTTCAAATAAATGGAGAAGAAATAATATATTTCATGAAATCTGGTTGGCTTTGGTGGTCATAGTGATGACATGCACGATTAAGCGTAGAAAATTAGCGTTGTAGATGCCAAATTTTAGCAAAACAGAATTCAGAATTTTATTTAGAAAATAAAATGTACCTTTTGAGTCTAGGTTAAAAAAATCGTCATCAAAAGAACTCGTAGTATAAAAATATATCCGAATAAAATAGGCATCTTAGATTGTGTCGAAGAGATCACAAATAAAGCACTTAATAACCAATATTAATTGTAAAACCTTACCAATCAAATAATACATAATATCTTCCTCAAATGGGTTATTCGAGAACCAAATCATGTTGGTTTCCTCTGACTGCTTGAACATTCCATAGACGGGGTCGAAGATTTCCTTCAGCAAAAGTATGAAGAACTCCTTTCTGACACCGCCAGCGTCTTCAGCCTCTTCGCCAACGAATTCTACCTGAAAATGGTGCACACTAGAGTTATATTTTGGTGGTGGTTACACTAGTTATATATTTTGAACCTCATTTTATAGAGACCACCTTATTTTAGGACAATACATCGACTGGATTGTCAACAACAAACTGCAGTCTTCTATGTTTACACAAACACGGGACATGTAAGCCACGATGACATGTCTACAGATTTTAGAAAGTTTTGATAAAGTTATGTATAAAAAAAATCTTGCTGCTCGTTTAAAATATAATACAATAAACAAATTCACTTACTCTCAGCGGTTTCTTGAGTTGCGATGTGTCGTGATTACTGATCTGTAGCATCGTGTCCCTCACAATGTGGTTTCTTGACACCGTCAGATTCAAGAACTGGTCTGCTTGTTGGTAATCATACGCGGGATCCGTAAAAAGCCTGGTAAACATTTGCGTGGCTGCCCTACTGATCGCCACTTGCATTTGCAGCTGTTGGTCGATTTTCAGTAGTAACGACTTGCATTGAACGTCGAAAAGGAATGGATAGTTACACATGTGTGGTTGTGTTGACTGTGGGCAAAAGAAAAGCAATGATCAGTATTTATTTGATCCAACAACCTGAAAATATTAACAACAAGTATTTCATTTTTTATTTTTCGATTTAATACTTGGACTACCTTCTCGTCAGAAGTAGCCCTATAATTCTTTTGTATCTACACTATAACAAGACTTGCAGTTCAATCGTTCACACAACTAAATGACTTTTTTACATTTTGATCTTGAGATAACAATAAAAAACAATCTTATACATAAAAATGAGTTGATGAAGGTTTAAACGATGAAAAACAATGGGCAGGACAACGTCTGTGGGTCCGCAAGTAATATATTAATACGCTAGTTGGGCTTGAAGTTTTACTTTTGGTAGTAGCACCCCCTAAATGTTTCTACTTATAAGTAAAGTCGATGTGTTAGGTACAGAGTATTCTAATAATATTACCAAAAAGTTAAGCCTCAAGTTCATACTCACACTGTGGTCTGATAGCCAGTTGATGTAATCTGTCGCTATGTCCACATAACTGCACAATTCGTCGATGTAGAAACACTCCGCTGATATTTTGGGCTTTTTCGGATTCGTGAAGTTTATTTTGTTCAGTGACGACAACGTATTTAAAATTTGAACTATGCTGTGTGTGAAATATATTTTCTGAAAAAACCGGAAGAATTAAAATTGTTGTTTAATTAAGACTGATTCAAATTTTGAATAGCGAACTATATGCACATAATACTATGACGTCTTCACATTTTAAGGAAAGTTTACAAGTGGCTTTGCTTTAAATGTGGGTAATCGTTGTTTGCATCAATATTACATCTAGTAAGTTTATGTTTGTGACAAATTTGCTCAGACAACGACCGCCACGTCACTGGCACACAGTACGGTGCAATAATATGCCCAGTGGGGTGAGCACGAACAACTATCGTAACGTATTCGTAGCGTTTACCATGCGATAACATGTCAATTTTCATGGGGAAACTGTCAGTTTCTGACGTTTAGACGATACGAATATGTTACGATAATGTTCGTGCTCATTCTACGGATAAACATAGCGCACGAATGATTTGATAGTATAAAAAAAATATGTGCAAAGAATTAGTAAAGCTTGAGTAGGTCATAAAAACAAGTGTTTAACTTAGACATTTCAACGGTATATCTTTCTACACTTATATTATTTAAAAAAAAATAGATTGTTTGTTTATTTGTTTGAATTGAATAAGCTCCGAAACTACTGGACCGATTTAAAAAATATTTAACCATTCGAAAGCTACATTATTCTTGATGAACATAGGCTATATTTAATACTAGCGCTCCGTCCCGATTTCGCACGGGTGCACAATTATTCTACACACAAGCTGGGACGGGCCGCTAGAATAAATGATTCTTACCTTATTTGCTCTAACAACTGGTTGCATTAGCTCGTAAACAATGACACTTTTAAATATGTCAACTAGCATCTCGAAATATTCGGGCGACTGCGCTTCCCACCACAGGTTTACTATCCTTTGTGGATGCGGGGATAGATTGTTGTACGCTTCTGCGAATGGACCCTGAAATAATAAATAAATATATAAATAATAAAATAAATCGATTTATGTATGTAATTGGCACACAACTAGGAAGTAATGCTTTGCGCTTACGTGGGAGATTCTTTGAGGTTTTTTGTCAGTTATTATAAAATCAAGTAAAACTGCCTGCAACTGCCCGTTGTCCTGCGTGAGCGATGTAACGCGACAAGTACGACCAACTTAGTGAAAGGATTTGGCGCAGTAGGCATGATGACACCTATCTTCAATATTTTCAAGACCATGGCGTTTCAAAAACATAGCCCCTATGAAGTTAGTACAACCAGTAGATTTCCAAATAGCTGTAGAAACCAATTTTTAAACACACAAAACTCAATAAATATTCGGTCAATTGACTCCGATACATGACCGTGACGTCACATTTTTGTATTCCCATACAAAATGTATGGAGGCAGACCGTTTTGACAGATAATAAAAAGTATGTCAACGATTGGTAGTGTCATCTCGCCTATAGCATTGACACAAGGCGTTTGAAGTATTGGTCGCGTCGTGTCGCACTTGTTGCGTTGCGTATCTCACGTAGGACAACGCCTGAGAGCGTGTTATTAACCAATCGCCGAGGTAACAGTCACGAGTCGATGACGGTGTCGCGTTTGCAATATTTTAGTGAAACAATTTTAGTATGTCTTACAGATAGTAATTCTAATATTACCTGCAGCTCTGGATGCCGTCGAGGATTCCTCATTTCATGGTACAAGGGTAGTGTGAGGAACAGCCTTAACGCTTCTGCATCGGGTGGCGATGATTTCATCTTCTTTATTATATTTTCTGTTAGGTGACTAAATATCTGAAAAGAAAAACTCAAATTATTTAGTTAAATTTCGGTAGAGCTGCAGCACGGCGTCGCCTGAAATTTAGGCTACGGCAAGCCGCCATCGCGATAGTTGGGTGTCGTCCTTGAGGTACAAGCTCACAGCCCACGCGCCGGCCGCAAAATATATTGTTCAACTCACAACTTGATGCTCTAATTTAAATGACAAGTTAATTGCTGTGTTGGAGTGGTGCTATGACCTTAAGAGTGATTGGGAGAGTTTGTATGAGGCTACACATGTATAGTAGTCGGGAAAATACTCAGAACTCACCAGTTCCTTTATAGCTGTATTATCAAGCCTGCTGATCAGCGCAAAAGCCTCTTCAGCCGCCTTCAGATCGACGCCAGGCGTTTTCGTGTTGCACCCGAAGTGCGCGTTATGCGGCAACAGGAATGATGCGTTCATGCACGCTATCGAACCGAACGCTGTCTCCAGGTATGCTAATAGGTCCTTTTATAAAATAAATTCTAGTTAGTTCAACAACAAATACTACGACGGTATCTAGTGTTTGACCGCTACAATCTTTTCAGACTACCCAATAAACAGTACCTATACAAATGACACCTAAGCAATATAAATGCAGACCTATGATAATTACAAAACACTGTTCGAAGTCAGAAAATCCTTGGAAATATATAGTGGAAGCCTGGAAGTATGGTCTTCTTGCTATCAATAAAGTTGTCTCAAAGTCCAGGCAACAGCACACCACTCAATTGAAATTGCTAACAAAGTTGTTGTGTCAAATATCATTTCTTGGCCACACGTACGGTGGCGGTCAGCGTCGCGTGAACACTTTCTAACGAAAATTGTTTGCATGCACTTCGACACACACGGAATAATAAGCAAGCGATTGCGCGCGACGTGCAAATGATTTTCACCTTAAAGATGTTCATTCGACGCGGACCGCGATAGTACCTGATTAACCACGTCGGCATCTTTGAAGACCTCGCAGGCCGTCAGTTTGGACATCGTCAGGGTTAGAATCTGCTTAGACAGGTCGGGCACTCGGAAGTCCGCTGACGTCCTATCGCTGTTGAGCACGAGGAAACTGTGGTCGCCCCCCGCGAACACTTTGATTGGTCCATTGAAGATATCGGGCGCGAACTGGAAAGGAAAGTCAAATATTTACTTACAATATGAGGTAACTGATGTCACCTAAGATCACGACTAAATACAAAATTAACTTAAATTGAGATAGGGGTGAACATTTTTCTGGAAGGTATGTTAAAGAAAAATATATTTGTTTATTTCACATCTGATTGAGAAATGTACTATCTTCAAAACAAATAATAATTTGAAAACTACGAACTTAAACTGAAGGACAAACATTCAGGCGATTATCATATTGCACCGCGCTCCGTCGCCGATTCTGCTTGCGCATTGCTAATAGGTAAGTCTGCGTTGTAGTGATGCGCGTGTCTGTCAAACAACGTTTGTTACTGGCATACAAGGCAAAATATGTCGCCCCGCGGACCGCGGCGGTGCGCGGAGCATTGTGATGATGCCTTAGTTAGAAAGTTGACACAAACTAAGTAGTTCACCACAATCTAGCTAAACTTGATGTATTACTCTAGATTACAAAAAAAAACAAATTAAATGAGATTTAAGTTAAAAGCACCGGTACTGTGGGCAAAAAAGCAAGCTACTTCCATACTAATATATACCTAGAATTATAATTACAACAGAGTTATCATAATGAGAGTGTCTCTTGTCATTGAAAATAAGTTTGAATATGATTTAACTCAACATTTCGTTTAGACGTTCCCGCATTGCTCCGGAAAACTGTGGAACTCTCGACCTTGGATTTCTTCTTTGGCTGAGAGAGGACAAAACCGGTGTCATGACCCTGAATGTCTAGTAAATTCTATATAGAAACTTAATCTACAAGGTAAATCTAAATCAGCTAAAGAGAATCGAACATTTTTGACACTACTACGCAACCAATAAAATAGCTACGTGAAAAGAGTGTGTTCTGGTACTAACAATGAAAACTATTTTGTGGGTTTGATAGCTTAGGGCTTAATGTGTTGCAAACAAAAATCTTGGGCCGCACCTTTTAGGAACACATTGCAGTCAATAATAAATAAGAGATAGGTCTTTTAAATTTTACAAAATACTTTTTAAAAAATACCAAAGAGAAGAAAGTAAATTCAGTTCTTCATCTTGGTTAATTATATTATTTAACACAGGGCAGTTTGTACTATTACCATCCGTTTGAATGAAAGGCTCAAAAGTGCTGAACTAAAGAAAAGCACTACATTATTTAAGTGAAATAGACTGCTACAAATAATTGTAAAAATAGCAAATCAAAAACATGAACTATGCCTATTCTATTAATGTGATTAGCTAATGCTGAGAATATTAAACTACACTAAAATTTTAATAACATTCACCTTACTCTGGCCTGGGTTTTCAGTCTGCATGAAATTAAACGTATTTAGGTTAATAATCAAATCGATTGGTTTTGTAGGTGTACGAAAAAATATGGAACGTTAAAATTGTATAACATGGCAATTTACGTACTTTTCTGTTATAGGGTTACCAACTAAAAATTTTTGGTGACCATCGCTTCATTGTCACTTAAAAATGCGTTCTTGAAAACAAGAGACAATACCGAAAGAAATTTGAGTTAAGAAATGAGCTTGGCAATTACAGTTAGTGCAACGGTTAGTGCAACGGTTAGTGCTCTGTGTAAAACATTAGAATTGCTATGACACTTTAAAGGAAAGCGTCCACAGGCCGGCATCGTACGCATCGTACGTAACGGATTTTAGTTAAGTAGTCTAAAAACTCATATAACAGCGTCCACTGATCTGCATCGTAGGAATCCATCGCATCGGCATTGCTGATGAGCAGTGATAGGAGTAGGTAGATTGAATTGGGGTCATTGATCGGAAACGTTCATATTAATATGGATAATCCTTCGGAGTTCCGGAATTGGATGGATTTTAAGTACATTTTTTTGGAATTCAGTTAGAAAAGGTATGAAAATGAGCAATGTTATATTTCTAATTCTGTTCAGCAGCAATGATCTTCTACCTAAACGTACAGTGTTAAAAGAACCGAAAATAAAAATTCTGATTTTTCAAGTGCTACTTGGCATCCAATAGCAATAACCTTATAGGTGTGCCTATACATACAAATATACAGTATTTATGTCAATAACAACCCAAATTCAGTAAATACTACAATAATGGAAACATAGAAAACAATCGCAAGCGATGCAGTTTATCTATTTTGTTCTATGCAGTAAATACTACGACCGACCAATCAAAACAAAGGATGAGTAGTAAGTGCAAAAACCGGTTATCAAAACAATGCGTACGCGCGCCGATGACATGTCAGGTAGATCACTCGTTTACTTTGGTTCGCAGAGTGCGCTTCCTTGTTTATTATTTGTTGTGAAATCGTTATTTAACCCCGGCCGGCTTGTGTACATATCGTTGTTTCGAGCAGATTCCAAAAGTCCATAATATGGACTTTCGGAATCTGCTCGAAACAACGATTTGGCTTGGATATACGGACTCGGATTTTTTACTACTGGCTTGGACTTGTGTAAAACAAAATTTGTTAAGTAATATTTAATTAATTTCAACGAGTTTAAGGCTCTAAGATATAAGAATTTTTTTGGTGCGCTGTTTATTGGTAATTGCAAAATATACAATATTTTACTTTTTGTACACCTAATTGCTGTATTCTTGCAAAGACTATTTATTCTTATAAATTATAATTATATTATATATAAATTATAATTATTATTATATAATTATATTCGTCACATGGACTGCGCATACCGTAGTGACCCTGTCCTATGCGCGTCCTGTCCGCGGGTCGTGAGTACGATCCCCACCATTCATGTGATGAACAATGGAACGTGTTTATTCTGCGTCTGGGTGTAAATATGTATTTATGTATGAATATTTGTAATTCCACTGTTGATTCTGATATTCTGTACCACAAGTGCTAAAGCGCTTATCTCGGAGTCAGATCAATCTATGTGATTATTATAATATTGTGCGATATTTATATTATCTTGCTTAAACGAGTCCTGTTAGAATCTACTGCTATCGCTTCTACAATTTATTGCGAATCAAGTATTGGAATCAAAGTGCAACACGTAGTAATTTTATAGGAATTAAGCAATAAGATCGGAGGGTCTAGTGTAGGATTTCCGTGAAATTAACGCACTCGAAATAGTTTGCGTTTACATTGACATTTGTATGGAAAGAAACAGAAAAAAGTAAGCCGCTAGATGGCGTTGTTTCTTTACCACAGAGTTTTAGTTTAAACGCAATCTTTTTCAAATGCGTTTATCAGTTGAAAAACCTACACTTGGCCTTCAGCCCAACAAAAAAGTTTTAATTCTAAATTTCGCGACTTTAATTTTATTATAATTTGACTGTCTGTCTGTCAAACTTTCTTTTCTCAGGAACGCGTGGAGCTATCAAGTTGAAATTAATATCAAATATGTATGTACCCTTGATGCAAAAAATAAAATAAAGTTTCTTAGTTAACGCAATCAAAAGATATTGGTACTTTCAAAGTCTTCCTTTTAATTCACAATTAAGTAGTAACCAATATGAACAATATTTAATTGCATCCGGAAACACCGGAAAACAACGGAAATACTTTCTGGAAAAAAGTCTTATCCATGTTACTTTTTCTACCACATTTTACGATACAAGTACCAAAAATCAATTTACCTACTCCGATCACTGCTGATGAGCGATTACGAAACGTCATATGTAATGCCGATCTACGATAATCCGAAGGAAAGTGGCAAAGGCAATTCGATTGCTTATACTCGTGTAGGCAGTAGACGCAGTGAAAAATTAATCCGTTACGTGCGATGCGTACGACACCGACCTGTCGACGTTAGCTTTTATACGCGACCTTGAAATAATAATAGAGTCAGTTGACTCTACTAGGTGTAACCAACCAATACCTACTCCCGACTTCGAGTGTTAAGACCGCGTTACACGTTTACTCTTTTAAGCGAGTGTTGGGTTCAATTATTTTAATTGATTTTTTATTCGATTTGGTTGAAATTAATTATTAAATAAATGATTTTTTATCAGTTAAATTGAATGGTTAGTGGATATATTAACCATTTCTAAACTGGTGACTCCTCGTTCGGTGTGAACGGCACTAGCGCAGGGACCAGCGCCAAGGCTATGTGCCGTGGCCGCACGCCAGAATACGATCGCCGACGCGGCATAGCAAGTTTCGTCGTCCAATGTACCAACCCACCCTCACCGCACAAATTCATTAAGTACTAACTGGTGACTCCTCGTTGGGTGTGAAAGGCACCGGTGTGGGCACCAGCGCCAAGGCCATGTGCGGGCACCCCAGCTGTCCCCGGGCGCCGTAGCCACACGCCAAAATGCGGTCGCCGACACGGCACAGCAAGTGTCGTCGGCCGCACGCCACTTGTGTCACGGTGCTGCCCATCAGCTCCATCACCTACAATTGTTCATTTAAATAAAGTGGATCCTTTATAACTAAAACAGGGGTAGTTAGAAACTGAGCAAGGGGAATAAACTAACTTTCCAGTTAATAAAAAAACATGAGACAGTAAAAGCTGGTGGATTTTGACTTCGTTCAGGAGCTGCGAATGCGATGCTAGTTAGACAAACACAAATAGAAAAGAGGTTAAACTCATAGCAACCGTCTTTTTCGTCAGGAGTTACAAAAAAATAGGCGATGCGGGGTTCGCTACAGAAGTTAAGAACTAATGCCGATGTCTTAAGAGCCCTAGCGATAACACAAGGGCAAGATATTCTTTCACAAAACAATAGCTACTATGGTAGCTGCATTAACTTATAAAAGCTATTTATCACCTTTCTAGGGAAAAGTTCGTCTCTCGTAGTCCCGTGCCCCGTCTGTCCATACTCGCCGTTACCGCATGTAAACACTCCTCCATCGAGCGTTAGGAACGCCGTAAAGTCTTCCCCGCATGCAATGTGGCATACCTACAACAATACGAATTTCCCCATTTACAATTTTAGTGACTCATAGTTACACAACATGATCTCTTTTACCTCTAAACAACAGTTTTAAGAACCAATGTTCCAGTAAGTGTTTAGAGTTGTAAGGATAGGTTTAGAATTTGGCGAGTAACGAAATCGTAACCCCAGCATCATGAAATATTAGCAACACTGCGTCTCTCGAACAAGTTGTTATCATAACTGATAAGGAAATGTGTAATTATCATTTTATACAACCAAAGTAAGGCACTTCAATAGTAACAGTTAGGTATAATGACGTTTTTATTTCGATGCACCTACACTGACGAGTTAATTTAGTGCCTACGCGCGCAGATTTTCAGCACTAACTAAATCTTTAGTTCAATTATCAGATTACTACTTCTAACAGTCATAACAGCGTTACTGTTTAAACATGGCATAACGAAAAATAGAATAAATAACAGGACATTAAATGATGTTACACACTTTTACATCTCGTAACGACTTCAAATGGGAAGGATAACATCTGTTATCTTTGTGTTGTAATCCCAGCTGTCCATGTGTGTTTTTTCCCCAACCAAATACGGCACCTGATCTGAAAAAGAATTATTTTATATAAACACTATTTTCTCACATTGAAGTCAATGAAGAAAAAAATTAAACAATTTATATCAAAGCAAAAACCTAATTTTGTGGTTAAACAACTGATAAGAATGTTATTATTATTTAAATTTTATATTTTGAACAATATGATGAAATATACCAAGCCAAGTAGGTAGGTATGTTTTAATGTTTGACATACTTTTTAAAATAATAAAGAGCATGAATCAGCAGATAGGTATCTATATTTTGTATGATAAACACAAATGCAACAATAATAAAATACTTACTTAGATAAGGCAAATGTATGGTGACTCCCACAAGCTATTAAGGCTATGGGAACCCCTACCAATGATGTTAATTGTTGAGGTACAGTTTCTTTGCTGGACATAGTGCCTAAGCCACACTGACCGTAACTGTTGGCTCCCCAAGCATATAAGTCACCATCTAGAAATTATCAACTATACTTAGGCTATTCCCCAAAAACAGGTAGTTTTAGTGAGAGTTAGAAATAGAAATTAGAACTGAGTTTAATACCTAAAAATAGTTAACATTTTGCTGCAACAATATCAAAAACTACTGTGCAATCTTAGTTGTAGTGGTCAGCATATCAGGCTATCCATTTTTGTTGCATAATCACCCGTATCGCAAGCACATAAGATACTGAAGTATTTACTGCGACATGCTGACCACCATAAAATGGTGTTATAGTAACAAAATGGGTAGGTATAAAAGTGTAGGGCTAACAATAAGGACAGGACACCATATTTTATTCACACTTTGTATGTTGAAAATATGGTGCAATTTGAGTAACAATGGCATATCAATAGACAAACCGATATAGCATTGCATACAAGAATAGGTGTTAAAATAATAAACTAGAACTAAAAATTTTATTCACAAGCAATTTTGTTCAAAATAAACTTACTGTTTGTTAATGCTATTGAATGGTATGCCCCACAGGCAATTTGAACTACATTTTTTGTAGCAAGCAACCGGACGATGGCTGGGACATTGTGGGACTGTGACTCATTCTTAGGGTCTAGGCCGAGCTGTCCCATACTATTGCAGCCCCAACTGAAAGGCTGCCCCCACTCATTTAAAGCCAGTGAGTGTTGTAAGCCACAAGCCACGGCTGATATTTTGAACTCTTTAAGTTTCTCCACGGATGCTACAATAGAAAACAAACACAATATTTATAAGATAAAATCTAAATAAAACAGGTTGTCTGTATGTAAAATTACTTATTGGTTCTTATATTATACTGGTAAGCACAATCCTTGTTAGTACTGCATGTATGACATAATGTTACCTACAGGAAGGGAACCAACAGTAGGTAATCAATCAGAGTGAAATTGTACCTGGATATTTTCCTTCTCTGGATTCTGTGTGTCGGCCCAACTGACCAACCTCATTACTGCCACAAGAGTAAAGGTGCCCTTGATTCGACAAATAAAGGCTATGAAACTCCCCAGCAGCTACTTGGCGAATGTGACTGCTCTCTTTCCATTTTGATAGAGTTGGTTTTATAACCTGTACAATTAATTCTAAAATTACACCTAAAATAGCTATGAACATCCTCAAGATATTCATCATATTTGCTCTAAAAAAGAGGATTATTTTGCTTTAAATTTCCGCCAAACGACGCCAGCGCAGGAACCAAAATACATCCAACTGTAATCACCTGAAAAAGCTAGAGCTGGAAGTCGCAGGACTTACAATACCTCAACTCATGGATTTCCGTAAAGTGACGCCTGATTCCATCAAATTATAAAGAGATTTTAGAGCACAAGAAACTATAATAGGCAAGAGCCGATAATAAAATTTAGAAAAACATGTGCGAATATCAAATTAGAAAAAAACACTTAATTTCAAATCATAGCATCTATTAATCATTACTTACTTACCAAATCAATAGTTTCGTGGCCTTCGATACACAATTCGTGATAAGTTGCATTACCCCAACAAAACATTTTTGTATACCTTGGTCAATGACTTTTAATTTTAATTTTACAACCTAGCAATATAACCTCTACACTAATCAAGCCAGTCTATCTATTATAAAGAGGTAGATGAGATTTTAAATTAATGTAATAACAAACGGTCGTTACACTTGCAATTTTAACAGACATTTTAAAATAAAATAATACAAATACATTTTGCAAAAGTCGAGAACAATCTTCCCAAACGCTGTTCCTATTCAAGTGTAATTTTAAATAGTGTAACAAATTCGTTAAAAAAGAAAAAAAAATACAAGAGACAGTTTAAAGAAACACTTGAATAATGTAATTAGGTATTGAAAAAAGTTATTAAAAGGGAACACGTCGCCATCGTCAGCTGACAATCTCACATCGACACAGCTTCTGTCATTGTCAAAACTAGTGATGTAAATATAAATGCAAAACAGGTTTCTTTTACTGATACCAATTTCTAAAACAGACTTCTCAAAAATTATTACGTGCTCAACGTTAATCAGTACGTACGTTTTTCAAAGTTTAGACCGATCCCAAATAAAAATAGGAGTAAGTCTAGAAGAAGAAAAATAACCACAAGTTTGTTTGTGAAAAGTTCAATTTCTTCTTGCTTGAGAAACAATTACTTTTCCCTCATGTTTATTTTGTTTTACTCTAATAATCACGTCTCTCCCTGAAAAGCAGTCTTTTATTGCTAAGGGGATCCACCTATTTATTCTTTTGCTACATGGAGCAAGTGATTTCTGTACTTGCTCCATGTAGCAAATGATATAAAGAGTAGTAATAAGCCCCCAACATCTAAACGTTCCGTATTTGACTTTACTACTACCTCGGCTTGTGTTTTAACGAAGCTTCAAAAATTAGTGTAAGCGGAATGTAATTTGTTTGTTACACTTTTTGATGTAAAGGTAGGTTTTTGTGACTACTAACCTTTTTGTATTTGCATACTTGCAATGCCATCTATTGACAAAATGAAATCAACTTCTAATATTGGTTATGGTATTTTGTACCCTTTCCAAAATATAAAGTAATAAAACTTTGTCTATGGCACGACGGACGGGACGTTGATCGGCCATATTTGTTATTGTGCTCAATGGGGATTTATTTAGTAGATTGCATTTGATTTCCAACTACACTTTGTGATGTATTTTAATTCATTGCATGTTTTATTTGAAAGAATTTCCATATTGATATAAACTGACTCATAAACTTTTTAGTTATGCTTATTTTATAATCGTGAATACCCCCCTGTGGTAATTCGCTGAAATTATCCAGCGAATTTCATTGTTATAAATTTCATTAAAATTAATTAAAGTGGCGGGGGCATCAAATAATAATGGAAAAGGGGGCCGTCAAGCTGCCCCGGTCGATGTGGGGTCTCCGCTCCTCGACTGGGAAGAGGGAGATCATTTCAGTTTCGAGGACTCTGAACGTTTCGAAGAAGATTCCTTGTGCAGCTGGAGTTCGGAACCTGAGAGCCTGTGCAACAATTGGCGTGGCTGGCGGAGACCAAACCTTCAGAACACATTTGCTCCCCGCTCTACGAAAAAGACCGTTCAAGGTAACTGTCTCAGCTGATCCTTTGTTTCATTCTATACAAAATGTCGATTGTCGACAATGTATAAAAGCAAATGTCGTTCTGTCTTTAAAATTTAACTGGCTTTCTTTCATAACACCTGAACACCATCCCTGGCCTTTACTTTCATTGAAAGTTTGATGTCATGACTTATAGGTACTAATTATATTGTGTATGTATTGTGTACTTGTACAAAGAACAGGTGTTGTGAAGTCATTTACCTTTGAGTGGACTGAGCAGTTAATAATAATACCTTTGGATTCAAATCCCTGCCAATAGCTGTAGCATTTTCTTTGTTGTATGAGACAAGTTGATATTAATGTTTTGGAAATGATTTTCATTCAGAGAAAGTATACAATTCATATGAACTTTCACAACTTTCACTAGTTTTGTTAAGTCTATAGTAAGTAAAGTTTTGAATTGGATAAAAATTATACACAATATGGTTCATATTTTTTATTTAATTTCATAAATGTAAAATTTAATGCATTATTTCTTAAATAAAATTGAAAGATTGATTGAATTAAAAGTGTAAACTAAATCTAATAATCTAATGTAGCTGTGTGTAGTGAAATCATTTTTCATGGTGTACTTTTAGATGTTATGTAATAAACATAATTTCTTTCATTCATAACAACTAGACACAATTGATGCAACACATAAATACAACAACTAAACTATAAAAATTTATGAAAAAATTAAGATTTGTTACAAGCTTCATACCTTGAAAGTGATATTTAAAAAAATATTTCATATTATGTAAGACAAATTACCATTAGTAATGATATTTTCAGACAAATCATCAGTATCAACTCTCAGTGAATTAGCAGCAAAGTGTGTGGCCTGCCATATACCATTCGAGCTAGTAGAACATGTTTATCCACCTGTGCCTGAACAACTGCAGCTCCAGATTGCTTTCTGGAGCTTTCCAGACAGTGAAGATGACATTCGGTTATACTCATGCCTGGCAAATGGATCTGCAGATGAGTTCCAAAGAGGAGAACATCTGTTTAGGGACAGAGCAGTGAAGGATGTCTTGCAAATTGGTAAGTATTGTTCTTATGTTAAGAAGCAGTGGTTCTCAATCTTTAGCAGGCTAAAATATTTTATTTAGTAACACAAACTACTAAGGTCTACATTCCTGCAGTAAATAAGTTCCTAACCACAGCTTACAGAAACATTTTCAGCATAAATTTTGAAGTAAATTTAAAACAAATGCTTTTAGGTTTTCACCTGTCAGCAACAGTCATACTAACTGTGCCTCGGGCTTCATTTAATGTGGCAGTGACATTTGACCGGCAAAGAATATCATCATGCAACTGTACATGTTCTTCAGCAGCCCACTGGTGTTCACACATAGTGGCAGTTTGTTTATACAGGATACATCTAGTAAGTATTACAGAACTTCAAAAGTGATTAATGCTATTTCATTGACTATATTGTTATTCGTTTACAGGAAGCCTGAAATCATGTGGACTGGGTAAATTGTATTATCAATGCAATGACTTATTGTGCGTCACATAAACGTGACCTATTTTGTTAGATGTTGTATTTTCACATATCTGAAAAGTTCCTACACTTAAGTATCATTTTTTCCTCTAGCCAACACAAGTATGCCTCAGAGCTCCTGTGTCAGAATCGTTACAAAGGCTCCGAAGAGATCAGCTGCAGAAGTTCGCACAATACCTCATATCAGAGTTGCCGAGGCAGGTCCTGCCGACGGCTCAGCGGATTTTGGACGAGTTGCTGTCCGCGCAGCCGAATACCATCAACACGACTTGCGGGGCCCCTGACCCTACTGCGGGGGCCTCGGCCTACGAATACACTTCATGGTTTCTTGATGAAAAGACTCTGCACAACAACATCAATAAGATCTTGGTCAAGTTCTGTGTTCCAGCACCCATTGTGTTTAGGTGAGATTGTGTACTTTGATCAACAGCACTTTTATGATTCTTGGTTTGGTAGTTTTGTTATGCTAAGTAAATGATATTAAGAAGTTGGTTCATGGCTATGGCACTAAGTCCACCAGTTTCGCGTATTGGTGGACTTAGCATTCAACATCGCATTATTTGTTCCCCATGCCACAACCACGCTGTAAGTAAAAGGAGTCACGTAGGCAGTTTTTCCTCAGATTTCGGTTTTCTAAGACCTTTCAGTCAACTCAATATTTTCTCATGTTACGTAAATTATAGTAGCTAGTCATCCAAGTGACATGCATTTGACCCTATTCAATTGTTTTTGTCTTAATGAGTTTGCTACATATTAAACTGACGCCAAAACGTTTTCCAGCGATGTGAACTATCTAAGCACAAGCGCGCCACCGGCCGCCGCGGAATGGTCGTCTCTTCTGAGGCCCCTGCGAGGTCGCGAGCCCGAAGGCATGTGGAATCTGCTCTCCATCGTCAGGGAAATGTTCCGACGCAACGATAGGAACGCCATACCGCTGCTTGAGATCATCACCGAAGAGGTCATGGCTTGTGAACAGGTAAGTTTCTTAAAGGGTCTCTGATGAATTGTGGCTAATTCGTTCGAAGATAGGATCTTTTCAATCACTAAACGTTCATTGAACAATGACACCTATTCAACGCAGTTTCAAATTCGGTACCCATGTAACGGTGGATTGGAAACATGCCAAGATTTC
Organism: Pyrausta despicata; assembly: GCA_963921415.1. Taxonomy (NCBI): domain Eukaryota; kingdom Metazoa; phylum Arthropoda; class Insecta; order Lepidoptera; family Crambidae; genus Pyrausta; species Pyrausta despicata. Next base: position 10,837,462 of record OY992855.1, on the reverse strand, counting down.
CTAATTAGCATTTCATCTCATCTCATTAACTCTAGCATAGTCATACAAGATGAAACGGATCTTTTGACAACCATCTTGGCATACCGCAGCGATTTTGGCTTGTGTGATTGATTCTATAGATCTATAGTCTATCTCTCTTCGATCTCTTTATTTTACACCAAGAAAAATACAGATAAGGGTAGGGAACCTATGTTTAGGGTTTTTTATTTTATCCATAGCATAGACAAAATACATGCTGCGTTCTTACCTTTTAATTTATCATGTGTAGTTTGCGTAGTATGCTCCAAGTGCAAGAGCCGCTTTTTAAACGAAAATCTATGTTTTTGACGTAACCATCGCTCCGTTTGCACAGATCATAGTCTGGTGGTACAGCACTAAAGCAGCATTGGTGGCGTGGAACGGTGGAGGCGGCGGGGGTAAACACGGCGGTAGCGGGGGCAACTCATCGGCCCAGCACGCTTGCTCTTCGCTTTGTGACGAGGTAAGATTTTTTTTGTACACACTATTGCACTTTTGGCTACATACCTTATTTGCTAAATCACCCTAATTACTAGGGAATGAGATATCACAGTATTTACCACGATGATGTGCTGTCGTGTGCACATTTTGATTTGATAATCTTGTCAGTAAATACGCATTTCAAATACGTGATTGTACGACACATCTTTTATAGTAGACATACACAGCAGAAGACAGGATGATGACGAGAACCTTTTTGTACAGTAGGCTGTAAACAGTTTTATAGAAATGTACTTATCATGTTTGGTTTAGCTACCATTTTGGTGACAGCTTCTGAAGCATTCGCTATTGCAAGGCATCGGTGGCGTGACCATTGTGACCACAATGATTTGTTCCTCAAAGTGAGATTTGAGATAGGGTCCTACCAGTTAAGCTTTAAATCCAGAAAAAAGTTGGTTAGAAACAGTTATAAAATAGTTTTGTTGGTCTTTTAACTGGTACTGTTATGCAGGTGGTAGTGTTATGGCGCCTCGCAGCCCTGAACCCAGCCCTAGCGCCTCATGAACGAGACACTTTGCATGAGCAGTTCACGCAATGGCACATGAAAGTCCTGGACAAGGTGAGAGTAGTTATTTATTTCATTCTTCTGGACACAGTGTTCTTGCTATCGAAGACCTGTGCTATCTACCGCATAAATTGTCTGTATAAATAAGCCGTGGACTATGTTGAATTTTCTGAAGTTCCATTTAACTATATTGCATTCTATTTAGTTGTACAAATTTTTTAAGACTCATGAATTTTAGTGGGACAAATAAATTCTCTGATCAATTTTATTAATTTATGGATTCTCCTCTTTAAGGAAAAGCTGTGTGAGTGATTATGTGTAAACTGTGAAATGATTTAAATTGTTTGTTGTTACTGTAGAAATAAAAAACTACATAAATTATTGAAGTGATGTTCAATTCAATTAAATATCTTTACAATTCAATTCATTATTTTACTTCAAAATCTACTGCGATCTAATTTCCTGCGACATAATAAGATGCCTGCAACAAAATGGTTTACTTTGTAAAATTCAAATTACAATCTTGCTAAGAGTCGCACAATAGGCTAGCTGATCTTGATAAGTCCAGGTTCAGATGGTCGCGCGATATTATGTCGCAGCACCATAGCACATTTCCATTCACTTCACCGCTAACGTCTGTCTGTACTGGGCCTATTTATTTTAATAGGTGGCGAAAAACCGCAACAACCACATGGGAAGTTCTTCGCACACGCGTCACGCGTCCCGCGCTCACTCCCACCCTCCATACATCAATGGTATAAGTGAGAACGAAGTGTTTCCCGGTTTCCATCCCGCCATGGAGGCGTGCTTCCTTGAATGGGACGACTATCCGATACCGGGCGTGACGTACACGAAGGACTTGAACCCGTTGTACCACAGCCCGTTTACCATCTTCCGCCATTCGGACAAGGGAAATGATGCTCACCAGGTCAGTATCACAATTATAATGTCCTCAATGAAGGATAAGTAAGGCTACAGACGCTGTTTTGCACTATGATATGCCATTGCCACCACCATGGAAGTTGACATACTTTTTAGCAACTAAAATCACTGTGCAAGTCACTAAGGAAATATTAGGTCATGGCGTAACTATCAAAACTAACCCGAATTACAACAAACTAATTTTGTAAATGATTAAAAACGATAAATTAAAGAAGTGGGTTGAAATGGAGGTTTCTTTTCATCGGTTGATACTTGGTAGTTGATAGTCTCCTTTTGTTTATTATATGCATATTTTTAAAGTTGATAAATGTACTGGTGAAAGTTTTCATAATACAAGTTGCATATACATTTTTAGGTGAACTCATCGAAAGCTGTATTGAATAACGAGATGTCCCTGAGTTACCGCCTCACGAATCCCGACCCATCGATGCAAGGACACCGCACTTTGGTGAACAGGAACAGCCGAATCAACGTCGACCTTGCCATTGCTGGGCCTTCAAATCAAGTAAGTCCATCATAAAGGACCATCTTATTAGAACCAGCGACATGCCTGTGATAGAAATGTATCCCTATACAATCTAGTGTTTACATTGTTCGGTTATGGCTCGGTAATTTTAATACTGCCTTTTGTACTTCGTGGTTCGTTCCATAATCCATTAGGTAAAATAATAATATTCCTTAACCGTATAAAGGTATAATTTCAAATATGCGGGAATGCTGCGACTATTTACTTGGTACTTTATCACGATGGCCCGTTGTGTTTACCACCTTTAGGATCACAATTTGCTTGTACACATTTATGTCAAAAGTTTTAAATGTCTATGTCAAATTAACTCCATGACAATTGATTCCTATTTTTTCTGACGAGAATCAATCATTCATTTATGAGGTTGATTGATTCCATAGAGCAACTTATATATCTCATTGACACTGACTACAAATAACTGTATTTTCAAGGAAAAAAGAAAATAGTATGATTACTAAAAGTCATCAAATAGTAGATTTTACAACGAGAGCATAAAGCAAGTCCTCGACTTCATCATCTGCCCTCGCCCTGCGGGCTCGGGCATATAACGATCTCGGATAAAAATGATTTGTGCACGAGTTGTAAACTCTGCTTTTCACTTCGATTGCGAGAAAATAAAACAGTAACATAACGTATTAACATTTCTTTAATTAAAATTCAAAGTAATATTACTACAATTTTGAATGGTGAATGAAATGGTTTTTCCCGGTATATTGACGGTATTCTTTTGAATTTGAGAAGATTAGAAATTAGAAATTTGTCATAAGTTTTCATATATATTTGCCGAGATTTTGGCGGCAATATTTCTTGCACCACTTTTTGTGCGTTTATTTCCATTAAAGTATTAGGAGTAAGTTCTAAATCTTCTTCTTCACTTGACATTTTTAAAACTTAGCCATTTCAACAATAATTTGAGAAAATTCAATACGAAAAGTTCACGGCTTCTTTCCCGCTACTTTACTTTTTTTAATTTTCCTGCATAATTTTCGGGCAAAGAAAAAAAATATACAGCCTATTCTTAAATTATTTTGGAATAATGTTTTTTTTTTTGTGGTAAACACGTTTTGATATTTAGTTTCTTTTTCGTATTATCTTATTATAAATCAAAAATGCAAAGAGGGAAGGAAATATTATAAATTAGCAAGTTTTATCCATGTACAATTAATTGTTTTTGGCTGTATGGGCTAAATGGTCACTGCCTTAGTGTAGACACATTTAAAAAGCTACTTTTATGCACGAGAGCATAAAATTCAACTTTATGTCGCCTAGATCCTGCATAAAGTAGTACTTTTTCGAGAATGAGAAGTGAAAACATTTTTTTTATGATCAGTCAAATTGATCAATAAAAGATCGACCAAAATATTAAATGAGCACCGTCACCGCAGACATCAATTCGATATCTGTTGGGGGTGGGCCCCAACAGATATCGAATTGATGTCTGTTGGTGAGTGAAAACAGTCATGGTCCTTTTGAAAGGTAACAAGTAACTTGTAGCATTTTGGACTAGTGATCGAAGTGTGTTAGAGAATCTAATCTAAAAACTGGTGAACACTTTCAAACCGCGATCATAAATTCAAAACTTTCTCTAATTGTTAGCTTTTTCAGACGGAGCTGGATTAGTCCATAAGTTTTTTTAGGAAATTTTCAGGACTTTATATCGTCATCATTTTAAGTTTCTTCTTTGATTCATGATTGTATGTTTCATTTGTAGTGAACTATATATTTTGTGTCTACTTTTAGCCTTGTGGCTCTGGCGAAGGACCAAGTGAACCCATTCGTGATTCAGGACCCAGTGATGGAAATCACTCGAGCGTCTCCTCAGAAGGTAAGTTTAACTATTCTGGATGAACCTAATACGGACGAATTAAACTTGTTTTATAAAAATGTCCTCCTGGCTACATGGACAGACGACCTGAAGAAGGTAGCTGGTAGTGACTGGATGCAAAGGGCGGGAGATCGTGCGCTGTGGCGCTCCTTGGGGGAGGCCTATGTCCATCAGTGGACTGCAACAGGCTGATATGATGATATAAAAATGTCACAGATGGATTAACAGTTGTCGGTTAACATCGATTTCATAAATAAGGCGAGAACTAAGTAAAGTCGGCCCACATAAACAATAATTATACTCGCTTTATTTAACTATCGCAGGGTTCTGCGAAAACGAAGAAGAGATTCTCCAAGCTAGCGGAGGTGAAACCGATTCTCAAGAATCAAGTTCTCCCCCGGTCTCCTCGGATGATGCGCACCGCCGGGTGTCGAATGATGATTCCGTTTCCGACGACGAATGCAACATCTACTTTTACGACTCGGCCGCCGCAAGACGAGCGGTCGTCGGTGAGGGCACCAGTGGCACTGCCATGGTAAGTTATAATAACAATAATTAATGATACAGGTTTATCTGCACTTTGATTTTTAATGCAATTAAAACTGTCATATTTTCTTCCTTGAGTCCACAGTATGGTTAAGGAAGATTTTATGTAAATCAATATCCGAATTGTCAGTCGGTAAATAGTCTGACATAACAAGTGGTTTCAGTCAAGTGAGAATCGTCAAAGATACGTTAGGAAACAAAGATACATTTTTTTACATTATCACCTGACAACCTTACGATACGGTAATCTAATGTGACAGCGTTGCACTCGTGAAAGTTCGGGTGTTTGACATTCAGACAAGATGTAAACAATACCACATACCAAGATACTTCACTCTCCCTCCACAGGGTCCAGGCACAAGCGGCGCCGGCTCAGGCAGCGGGCCGGGTAGCTGGGAATGCATGTGGGAGGTGTCGTTCGCCCGCGCCGAAGGCTTACAAGCGCACGGACATTTGCGCGAAGCTTGTGCGCTGGGAGCTAGGCTGGCAAGGGAATTGCTGGCTAGGTAAGATATTTGCTATTCTCTCCCACACCAGGGTCCAGGTAACAGCGCTGCCGGTCACAGTGACGGGATGGGTAGCCGTGGATGGCATTTGGGAGGTGTAGTTGGCGCGCGCCGAAGGTTTGCGCGCTGGGCGCTTGGCTGGTGAGGGAGCTGCTGGCTAGATAAAATATGCTTTCGAGCTAATCGTGTTCTAAGACATTTAGCTAAAACACGGGAAAATAACCTTTTATGGGCAAACTTTTATCAACTGTCATTATTCATCGATCGTATCGAGCTGCTGCCTCGCTCCGAGGCCGCGCACGTTATGACGCTACCTGTCTTTGTGTCTGCAGGTCTAGTAGATCATGAGCTATTGCTTAATAAGTGCAAATATTCGTGCTTAGTCGATATCAAAATTAAAATGGCCACCACTTTGAAAAATTTTTTGTTTATAAAATTGATCTTTCTAATTTTTACCCTTAACAGGTCGGACACCGTTTACCGCACACACTGTATACGGCAGATACGGCGCTATGCCCTAAGGGGCTACGCCCCTGGTTACGCATGATGTTTTTTTAGACGGCTGTACATAATATTCATTTACGTTCCATAATCGCTCTGATCAAACAGCTTAGAATTATACTTTGTAATACAAAAGAACTACGCAGTGGTTACCAAATGATATTATTTAAATAATGGACAAATAGTGCCTATTTCTTTTGTAGTAGAGCTATATCTTCTCTATATATATATATAAAATTCTCGTGTCATAATGTTCGTTCCCGTACTCCTTCGAAACGGCTTGACTAATTCTTGTGAAATTTTGTGAGCATATTGAGTAGGTCTGAGAATCGGCCAAAATATATTTTTCATATCCCTTAGTGATAAGGGTTGTCCACAATAATTTAAATGGCAAAACAACGTTCGCCGGATCAGCTTGTATAGCTATAATACAGCTGAATGTTTTGTCATCTCATCGCCTAACACAATCCTCGTATGTTGCAGGCCACCGGCTTTAGGTGCGGCGGCGGCGGCCCCGCCCCACGACCCCAGGAAGCCGAGAAGGCGTCACACACCTTCCCCGAGATTGTGCGCGGCGAGCCACAGGCTGTCCTGCCTTGCGTCCGCTACGTTGGCCAAATGCGCGTTCCTTTGCACGGTAAGTTGATTTTATCTTTAAAGTTTTCCTTTCTGTACTTGTTTTTTTTTGTAGTCGGATTTAGGTAAACTTTGTTCAATTATGGACGATATGTGGCTAGGTTTGCTAATATGTAAAAATAAAGCAAGATCAAAATAAATGCTACCACTACCATATATTGCGGCCTTGATATCACCGTATACTTTACAAGAAAAACTGTACATGCCATGGCAGCAATATGTTAGTCAATACACGTATATTGCTGTACGCAATATATATTGCTGCACGTATTATCTAAGCATTCTTAATTTTTTAGCTTTTACATGTTTAGTTTTGGAACAAGATAAAAACTACTTAAATCGTAAATAAATCGTAATCGTGCGTATCCGAACAAAAAATATAAAATACTAGCGGACCCGGTAGACGTCGTCCTCGCATTCTATTCGCAATTTTTTAAATATTTTCTCACCGTTCAAACCTTCCCTGAACTTCCACAAATAATTCATCGATATAGCCGTTCTAGAGTTTTACTAACGAACGACGAAACGAAAACGATACTAACGAACAGCAATTCATTTTTCTATATAAGAAGATTTTGGTGCATGTTAAATAAAACCATAAACTTCTGCCGCCCAAAGCATAGCGATTCAGTTCACAAACATTTATTTGCGCACAACATCAGGCCTTGGTGTACTTTAAAATTTGCCCCAACGGGTTATACATAACCCCATTTATATGGACTTTACGAACATTGTTACTCCCTCAGGTGTTAGCAGAATTCAGCGAACACCACGAGCTAGCTTTCCGAGTGGGACTTTTCGCATTGGAGATGGCTCGCCCGCCCGCGAGCACCAAGGCTCTGGAGGTGAAACTGAACAACCAAGAGACTGAGCTGGTCGCGCTACTGAAGAAGCTACCGACCGGCATAGAACAACTGGCTTTGGCTAGAGAAAAGGCTGAACAACTGAGAGATGGAACTCTGAGGTGAGAGGGAAAGAAAGATCATTAATCTAATAGGAAATTATTTAAAAAATTACTGTGCTACGTTATATTGTTATTTTTAGATTGGTTGTCTTCCGACACAAACAAAGCAGATCCTGCTGCTTTTAATTTAAATGTCTTTATGTATAGCTTTTGTAAGTTATAGTGACACCAATTAAAGATGTTGCGTTTCCTTAAGATTCAGTATAAGGTTGCTAAAATTAGATACTCTTGCTTATTTCTAGCTTATCTATAAACAATTGAAACTTAAAATACCATTTCATTTTCAGAAACCGCGGACCGGCCCTCTTGCCCATCGCTTTGGCCAGTTTCCTATTCGACGTGTTAGTTTTATCGGCTACTGACAAAGAGAACAAACACCCAGTAAGTTTACTTCTCAATCTTTACGTAGACGATATTCTTATTTTGTTACTAATTTAAATAACAATAACCTAAATTTTCTCTTTTGCTTTTGAGTCATTTTTTTTAAAGATGTTTAATGTATTTATTTCGTTATTAACAAATTAATGATAATGTGTAATTTTTATTGCATGTTTTCCTAATTTTTATTTTCAATGTCTTTAATTAAATAGTATTGTAATGAAATGGCGAGAAATAAATGATTAGATATTAATTATTATTATCTAACTAATGTATTTTACTCATTTTTAGTCAAGAATGCCGACTGACGAAGCCCTCGGTTTTGAGGCGGCCGTAGCGGCACTAGGACTTAAGGCGAATGTATCTGAAGCTGAACATCCGTTGCTATGCGAGGGGACTAGAAGACAGCGCGGGGAGTTGGCACTTACGCTGCTCTCTTTCTACAAAGACGACCCGGTCAAGCTGGCCAGGATCATGAACAAAGTAAGTCAAGTTTGTTGTAAACTGGGAAGAAATGGGATGGGATTTGATGGCTACCTCGAGTTACCTTATTACATTCATAAAGACAGAAATGATTTCTGTATTCGTCCCGATGACCTTAATTCTAATACTTCGGGGCACTTTGAGGGCTGATGCTGATATGCAATGGCACAAGAAACTTAGTCAGTCAACTAAGACTGTTGTATTAACATTGTATGTTTTCGATGAAACGTTCATTATCTTTGTTCTGTAAAATACAAGACGTAGTATTACACGCACAAAAACGCTTTGATGCGCTTTAAAACGGAGTATTGTAAATATTGGTTGTTTCCACCGACTCGTTTCTTAATATTTTGTAAATCTCTCAACAGCTTCTAGACCGCGACATACACCAGCTGACTAAAGGGCCGATGGTCAGCATGTACTACACGAACAACCCGCGATTGGCCGCCTACCGCGCGGATACAACATCCAACCCGAACGTGTACCCCGCCCACCCCGCTCACCCCGCACACCCCGCACACCCGACTCATCCTACACATCAAGCGCCGTGTCTCCCGCCACAGGTAATGAACGCTAGAAATAACAGTACCTAACATTTGACATTTACTTAGATGATTCCCTTATACATGTGAATGAATTCAGATTATCTATAAAATATCATTAATAATACGACATAAAAGTTTGTGTTTTTACCGAAATTCTGATAGAAAACAATTTCTCTACGATAAACGTCAAAAGGTATCGCCTTTCTTCCTCCTCCTCAAGTCGTTGCCTCATTGCTGAGGATCGTGGCTTTGGTACGTAATGGTTTCAAGAGACTTCCCCATGTATTTCCGGTCTTCTGCTCGCTGGAGAGCTTTAAAAGCTTGTATTTTAAGTTCCTTGGTCACCTAGTCAGACTATCTTTTATTACTGCGTTGCTGCGCTGACCTTTGATGTTTATTTCAACAGCCGCCCTGCCCGCTCGTCTCGGATATGGAAAGAATGGTCGTGTCAGAAAGCGGACCGTCACCGCCAGCACACCCGCACTCGTCCCAACACGTTCACGCGCACGTGCAGCACCCGAGCCACGTGCAACACACGGGTCACGCGCAGCATACGAGCCACGCCCCGCATACCTCGCATACTACGCATACGGGTCACGCGACACACGCGCCCGCTGGACACCCGCCGCTCGCTAGAAATAAGGATTCAAGGTCGGTTATCAGAATATCTTGAGTGAATACGGTTTTCGCATTCGTCCCAACACGTGCACGCGCACGTGCAACACACGGGTCATGACGAATCTGCCTTGATGCTGAATCAAAAAATAACATAGAAACCCCTTGTTTATTTTACATTATAAACAGAGATGTAAAATAAACAAAAAAGGGGTTTCTATGCTGTTTTATAACATAAAAAAGGGCTAATCTTTTGACACACCTGTGGGGTAAGCGCGAACAACTTTCGTAAGGTATTCGAATCATTTACCTATCATTAACTTGTATAGGAAAACTGTCAGTTTCTGACGTTTGGACGACACGTTACGATAAAGTTTGTGCTCACCGCACTGTTGTCCAAGAAATAATGATGTGAATGTTTCCAGTTTTATAATGACCAAGCTTTTGTGTATTTTATTAAACATATCCTAATAAATTAATGAGAAGATCTTAATTGAAAAATATACAATTCCCTACAGATACAAAGGCAAGCGGCTATATCCGTCCGTGCCGAACCAGCCTTCCGAGGCGTCGGCGCACTTCATGTTCGAGCTGGCCAAGTCCGTGCTGTTCAAGGCGGGCGGCTCGTCCAGCACCAGCCTGTTCACGCAGACGTCCTGTGCAAGGGAGCATCATGGGCCGCACAGGTATGATAATAACTTGTGGACTTAAACCAAATCCGAAATTATGCACAAATTGAAACTGTTCTGAAGAGAAGGAAGACATTCGTCGATATTGACTAAATACAGGCCTTTAAATTGACTTGACTTTAAGTTCAGCAGCTACCTAGCTGTCAATCAACCTTTCAATATTTTCAATAAACCTTTATTGAAACGCGGTTCGGTGAAATGAATATACCGAGGAGTATTTTTTTTATAACGCCCTATCTATAGTTTACTTGCCTCTTGAATAGTTTTCGTGTCTATGGTTTATGCTGATAAACTTTAGACTTCTAGACTGCGTCGTAAGATTTGCCAGCACGATGCACGGGCTTATAGCACACATTAAGAAACATACAAATTGATTATTTTTTCAGAGGGTTACACATGGCTGCCTTCCAGCTGGGTCTATATGCCCTGGGTCTTCACAATTGCGTCAGTGCAAACTGGCTAAGCCGCACATATTCTTCACACGTCAGTTGGATAACCGGTAAGAGATGGAGTTACAAATTTTAACAGTTGTAAGTTACTACAAATAATTCGGGTGGGTTGTAAGCACTTTATTTTTTACTTTTAGGTCAAGCGATGGATATTGGAGCGCCGGCGATATTATTCCTGATCGACGCGTGGGAAGGACACTTGACGCCCCCTGAAGCTGCCGGTATTGCAGATAAGGTTGGTATCCCAACAACCTCTGATCCTATTGCCAAATGTACTCTTTTGATCTAGTGAAACGCGTTAACATTAATTGGATTATATTTACAACTAGCTGACCCGGCGCACTTCGTACCGCCTTAGCGTTGCAATGATGCACTACTTTATTTTGTATAAATATTTTTCAATATTTCTGAGAGATTTTCTTAATATTTTTTTCCGTAAGAACCTTCTCCTAATAATAACAAATACAACAAAAAAAGAATTAGTGATATCGGTCCAGCCATTCACGCGTGATGCCGTGACCAAAGAAAACGGGTTTCATTTTTATATATATATATATATATATATATAGATAGATGGCAAATAACGTTAATTTTTAGGCTAACAAATCGACTTTAAGACTATTTTTTCGTTGGATAATTAAGCAGTCTCCTTCAAATCTTCAGCAGTCTCTGCTATGTAAAAGACACGATCTTTTTCTATTGCAATATCACACCATCCAATTTTTTTAATTTCAACAGGCTTTGCCAATGTCTGGGTGGCCGTGTGGTACACGGGCTAGATTCCCATGGACGCGGGTTCGATTCCCGCCTCAGACAGTTATTTTTTCTACGGCAATAATATTATTTCTAGCTTGCAACGTGAATGCTTATCACGAAAAATAACAAAACTATTTTTTTACATTTACGAGAAAACCTAGATCATGGTGTTAATATTTCTTTAATTTCCAGGCATCGTCAGGCCGTGACGTGCATACAGTCAGGGCAGCGGCCGAGTTGGCCCTGTCAGTGTTGCCACACGCACACGCGCTAAACTACAACGAGATACAACGCGCGGTGTTGCAGTGTAAAGAGCAGAGCGACGCCATGTTGGAACGCGCCTGTCTCACAGTCGAAGCCGCTGCTAAGGGTTTGTTTACTTTTTCAATAGTGAATTTTTTTGTGTAAATTCGTGCCTTAGTCGAACGAGTTCTTTTTATTTTGATTATGTTGATAATCATATTGGCAGCAACGATACTTTTAGAGCTGTTTTTTCTTGAAGTGGTCCTGAAGTTTTTAGGTAAAGGTTTTTGTTGGTAACCGTATAAGCCTGCGCTTGTAACCTGTGATAGTTATCAATTTAAGCGCTATGTGTCTATTGAAAAATTGGCCCTAAAATATAGATGTTGTAGTATAATAATCTGCTTCATCAGTAATAGATGCACACTGCACTTACCATCATAGAAAAATATTGGATTCCTAACTAGTTCACCACAGAAATTAACAGTGAAATAAAAGGATGCCATCAAATACTACATAAATAAAAAATAAAAAAGCAATCTCACAGATTGCTTTTTTGTTTGCAGACTGACTAACTGATCTATCTAGGTACATGAACCTTGGTCTTATAGTTCTGCTTCACCACGCTTCCTATTATGTACATTAACACAGAACAAATCTGTTTGTGTGAGATATTACTAAAATTAATTTACTTTTTCATTTATCCAGGTGGCGGCGTCTATCCCGAAGTCTTATACACAGTGGCTCGCTACTGGCACGAGTTGTACCTGCGGCAAGCGAACGAGGAAACCGAACCGTTGCTGGAGGAGCCGCGCTACCAGGCGCCGCCGCCCGTCGCCGTGCCCGTGCCGTACCCGCTGCCGTACCCGTTCACGTACCACCCGTACCCGCCGCCCATATACCAGCTGCAGGTCAGTGACCTGACAATACGAATTCATCGTTTGATGATTACCTATCTATACATATAATAAGACTGTAAAAGATCGATTTCTGTACATTGAAGATTTTTATGAAAAATTGTTACAGGGGGTCTTAATTACCGTAATAGAAGCCAAAACAACAATTTTTAAAATTTTTGTCCGTCTGTCTGTCTGTCTGTCTGTCTGTCTGTTTGTCCGGGCTAATCTCAGAATCTACTGGACCGATTTTGACGGGACTTTTTTTATTTGACTCAGTATCACCTGGAGAGTAAACTGGGATATAAATAATCACGCCGATGAACTTAGGGGGCAGGCAGGAAATTGAATCTCAGAATCTACTAAACCGATTTTAATGGGACTTTTTTTTATTTGACTCAACATTACTTGGAAGGTAAAGAAGGATAGAAATAATCACGCCAATAGACTAAGGGGGTAGGCAGAAAATTGAATCTCGGAAACTACTGGGCCGATTTTAATGGGACTTTTTTTATTTGACTCAGCATCACTTGCAATAATCATGCCAATAGACTAAGAGTGTAGGCAGGAAATTGAATATCAGAAACTACAGGACTGAATTTGATGGGATTTTTTCATTTGATTGAGTTTTACCTAGACAGTGAAATATATAATAATAACTCACGCCAAGTGACTAAGTGTTAACTGGCCTAAACTTGGGATGAATTAATCACCCTACCTAACTAAGGGAACTCATTGTGTGTACCTGTTATAGAGTCGCAGGTATGCCTGCATTTGGGTCATGTTAAACAGTAGCATAGGCTGGGAGTACCTCCACGCGGTGAAGGCGGTAACAGTTAAAATTCCACGCGGACGAAGTCGCGGGCACAGCTAGTATTAAATAAATAAATAAATAATAAATATTTCACAACAATTACACCAATTCTCTAGTCCCAAAGTAAACTACGAGGCTTGTGTTATGGGTACTAGACAACGGATAAACATACTTAAATACTTTTTTGTTTTTGAAAATAAATACATATTATACATAGAAAACACCCAGATCAGTACAAACACACATGTTCATGCACACTTATGCTTGATTGATTTATCAATAGATTTTAAAATCGATGTGGTACGTAGCTGAGTATTTGCCGAGTTGAGAGACTTATTTTATCAGTATTTTATTTTAGTTCTGCTCATTGTACGTGTGGAATGTTTTCGCGCAGAGCAAAAAGGCATAAAAAAGTAACGCCTGTCGAGACCAAATTGTTCAACTAATGCTTTTTTGTGATTTCCAGGTAGCCAGTGTCCTTTTCAACCTTTTTATTTTCGTAACGTATATTTCGTAACGTTACATTCAAACATATTGACACCGAGTGAGAGCTCTCATCTCAAATGTTGCTTTGAAAATTCTTACACTTTTTTTTTCTTTCACCAGTACGGCGGGCCAGCGCCCGCACCCCACCCGGGACCGCAGTACGCATTGCCCCCGTACTTCGTGAGGGGGCTGGTGGCGGGGCCGCACCCCGCGCACCCGCACCCGCCGCATCACCCGCACGCGCCGCCCCTGTCCGTCAATGTGAATGTCAACGTGAGTGTTAACATAGTTGCAACCAAAATAAGTGACGTGATATTGCCTGTTGCTTTTTTGTTTTGGAAATTGTCCGCCGGTATTTGTAGCCAAAATAGGAAGGTAGATATTGAAATAATACACTTTTTTATGCGACCGCATTTATGCGTAAACCAGAGAACAAATAGGTAGGCAGAGGTATAAAATCAAGTAAAAATCAGTATAGATGATCAGTTCGTGATGCATTTAGAAACTTTCATAGGGGATTAAGCGCTTTTCCTGGTGTCAGACGACCTTAAACAATCTCAGACCTGTCTATAAAAAAATTCGCCATCTGAGCTCAACAAAATATCTTAAGATGCCAGAACTGTATTTAAATGGATATCAGTTTATCCCAAGTGTAGGTGGTTAATTGAGACAAAAAATCTAAAAAATATATGATGCCCAAATTCGACTGATAATTAATGCGGATGTGTAGGCCCTTTCAGTTTACATAAAATATGTATGGCTCCATAGATTTCGTATGGGAATACTAAAACGTGGTGTCACAGTAGTGTACCAGACATCGGAGTCAATTGACCGAATATTTATTGAATTTAGATTTTGTATGGGAATACTAAAATGTGGTGTCATAGTAGTGTACCAGACATAGGAGTCAATTGACCGAATATTTATTGAATTTCGTGAGTTCTAAAATTGGTTTCTACAGATTTTTGGAAATATACTGGTTGTATTAACTCTGCATAGGGGCTATGTTTTTTAAACTTCATGGTCTTGAAAACACTTAAGTGAGGTGCTTGTGGCGCAGTGGTTGCAGTGCTTTGGTAGCGGTCCCGGTTAATATCGATAGATATTAGTCGTTAAGCCTGGTCGGAGGCCCTCGGGCGGCTTAATAACATCTGACAGTAAGGTTGGTCTTATACACACCCCTCCACCGCACCGCACTGAGCCCGCGTGGTGGAGTATGGCTCGCACCACCTCATAGTTGAGGTGAGGCCCGTGCCCAGCAGTGGGACGTATATAGGCTGATGATGTAGGTGTGTCATCATGCCTATTGACTTATTCACTACGGTAACCTTATCGCTAACATGTTCTTTCCCCCCAGCACCCGGCGCCGATCCCGCCGCCCATGCCGGCGGCGCACGGCGCGGTGAGCGCGGGCGCGGGCGCCGGGGCCCCCCCGCCCGCCGCCGCGCCGCCCGCCCTCGCGCCGCCGCCGCTGCCGCAGGCGCAGCTCAGAAGATTGCTCGCCGCGTACAGAGTCGGCATGTTGGCGCTGGAGACGCAAGCCAGAAGGGTTCATGATGATAGACCGCAAAATAAGTTTGGAAGGTGAGCATAGCAAATAACTACCCTGTCGTAATCGTAGTAAAGAAACTGCTAGCCGTGTACACAGTCGGAATTGGAGTCGCAAGTTTGAAGGATACACGATATTAGACCGCAGAATAAGTTTGGTAAACACATCAGAACGGCTTAACCTTTCTGGTGTTAGCTCGACATTATTGCTAGAAACTCCTTTGGTATGCGCAATATCCCTTACGATTACATTTATGACCCTATCATCGCTGCCCCTGCCTCGAGCGCAGCTGAGAAGACTTCTCGCCGCGTACAGGGTGGGAAGTTGATGTCGGAGACGCAAACCCGAAAGGTACACGATGGAAGACCGCAGAATCGGCAAAAATACAAACTGAAAACTATGGAAGGTAAACTCCTTGTTGAAAAAGGAATGGCTTGCAAGACTAGCCAATAAGTGGATTCTCTGCGTGTTCGGCGCTATATAAAATGAACGCTTACGGTCAACAGGCACTAGAAGATATACTGGTACCGGTCTAATAAGGGGTTTCTGAAATGGCCGACATCAGATGGCAGCACCGTAGCGGCGGTCAAAACTGTCAAAAGCTTATAGCTTTTTTGTATTTTTCGATGATTTTTTTTGGTTTATTTATTCAGTTTGGTAATATTTTTGGAATATAGTCTTTTCAAATGACAAAGTTTGTATCTTCTGAACTACCCTTTTCTCATTTACAAGTCTTAGTGTATTTTTCGTTTCAGAAACCCTCCGTACGGCGAGCACGTTAAATGGCTCCTCCGCATATCGAAACGTCTGGGCGCGCAGTACTTGCACCAGTTCTGCGTGTGCGCCGTCAACTCGGTGGTGTCGCCGTTCGTGCTGTACGAGCTGTGCGTGGAGTCGGCGCACTGGCTGGCGCGCGGCGGGCCGCACCACCTCGTCATGCAGCACCTGCGCGGCACGCTGGCGCCGCTCGTGCAGAAGTGTCAGCAGATGTGAGTACTGATCATCATCATCATCATCATCAGCCAAAGGACGACCACTGCTGAACATAGGCCTTCCCCACAGTTTTCCACATCGACCGATCACAAGCGGTCCGCATCCAGTGTGATCCTGCGATCTTTACAAGGTCGTCTGTCCGTCTTGTCGGTGGACGTCCTACGCTGCGCTTTTGGTCGAAGGGTCTCCAGTCCAGAACTTTTCTGCCCCAACGGCGATCAGTTCTTCGCGCTATGTGCTCTGCCCATTGCCACTTGAGCTTACTGATTCTCAAGGCTATGTCGGTTACCTTAGTTCGTCTACGTATCTCCTCATTTCTGAGTACTGATACTGATAATAATTGACCATCTACTGATCCATCTCCTTTTCCCAACCTTGGTTCCTTAATTTTTATCTTTACCCCGTTTCCCCGTTTTTAACTCGACACTGGCAGGTGCCCTCTGTGCAAGTTTGCCAAAAATAAAAAATAAACAATGACCTAAACTTCCGTCAAATAAATAAATAGGCTAGAGGACACCACCAATCGTTGACATACTTTTTATTATCTGTCATAACGGTCTGCTTCCATAGATTTTGTATGGGAATACAAGAACGTGACGTCAGGGTCATGTATCAGAAACTGGAGTCAATTGACCGAATATTTATTGTGTTTTGTGTGTTTAAAAATTGGTTTCTACAGCTTTTTGGAAATATACTAGTTGTATTAAATTCATAGGGGCTATGTTTTTTTAAGGCCATGGTCTTGAAAATATTAAAGATATGTGTCATCATGCCTATTATATGCAACAACATCACATCACATACATTGATCTGACTCCGTGGTAAGTAGCTTAAGCAATTGTGTTACAGATCAGAATCAACTGTAGTATTACAAATAAATAAATACATATAACACCCGGACCAGTACAAATAGACATGTTCATGCACACAAATGTTTGTACAGTGCGGGGATCCCGCGACCTCTGGGTTAATAGTCAACTTCTTGACCATTACACTGAAGTGGTCGTCAATAGTCAATGTATGGTACGGACCATACATACAAAAGCTAAAAGGAAAGCTAGGAATGCCAAGCTGGAGGGTGGTAACTCCGAGAAGATAAAGAACCAAACCCGACGAGTGTTTAACGTACACTGATTTATTTATCGCTTAATTGCTAAATAGTAACTTACAAAATATGAGGCATGTGGCGGAAATGCAAGACAGGCTAAACTTATTAAAGTCAACATAAAATGACAGAATTATGTATGACTGACTGGCTCGTAAAAGTTGGAAGTGGTAAATAAGGGAGCTTACACCACTCTCGCTTCTAGCTTAAAAATGAAGATGACAATTAAAAAATGCTTGCCTCCATGCGGCATTACGGTAAGTTGAGAGTGAAAATGTGTGATAGTCCAAGGATGGAAACATTGACCGGCCAGAATGGAGTCAGTTGAACATAGTTTATGGTTTTCAAAGGGGTAGATATGGTTTGCAAGAAATAGGCACGTGACACCGAAACCTTACTTAAATCTCTTATGATTTTTCCAACCTTATCCGTCACCACGAATTTTGCTGCTCATTCAGGTCTAGATTCTTTACAATCTAGGAAACATATGGAATGGAACTTGGTTGATGTCATCTGAAGTCCCAAACTTTGTGATTAACAGAATGTTACACAACTTTCGTCTGTCCCTCAGGTACATCCAATGCATACACCAGAAGCTGTACCACCTGACGTCGGTCGAGTACGAGGAGTTCGTCAGCATCGTGCTGTCGGCGCGCACCGCGTTCCAGCTCACGCCTGAAGGCAACACGCAGTTCAAGGAGTGGCTCGCCTCGTTGCGCAGGTTAGTTTGTACTAGTTGCCGCCCGCGAATTCTTTGTAAATTTGTAGCCTATGTGTTCTTCTGATTTGTAAGCGATATTTTTGTAAAGTTTTATTTAAATCTTTACGTGAAAGAGTAACAAACTTTTGCGTTTATAATATAAGTGGGATAAGTCGCGCCACATCAAATAACGCTAACATTCACCTGCAATCAAGACGAGAAACCGGTCTAATGGTGGTATTAAGTGGGGAGGGGATGCGGGCATCTCGCGCCGCGCAACCGCGAGCGAGCAGGACAGCGACTATTCCCATGCGCGAACTCCACCCCTCCAGTGTTCTTTTTATTAACGTTTTAAGCATCAATGGTTATAAGAAAGTTATATTAATTTTATAGTTTTACGAGGCCACAGTAATGAATTGTGACGAAGAAGTAATCCAAACGATTTGCATATCGAAAAATCGATAAAACATGCTTGGCCATTTTGTTATTTAACATCTGAAAAATGTTTGTACGAGGGTGGATTGAAAAGTTCGCGGCCTAACAGATAAATGCTTGAACTATTTTAATGTAACTGACCTCATTCGATAGGTTTACACTCTGATTGTCAAATTGTGAAATTTTATCGCAATATGTCTATAAATAAAACGGAATTTTGTGAGCCTTTGTGCAGCGTTTTTAAAGAATGGAGAAAATTGAGCAACGTGCGGTCATCAAATACCTGTTTAAAAAAAAAACTTACTCCAATAGAGATTCACGAAGATATGTCAACAACATTGGGGGAATCTGCTCCATCGTATACGGCGGTAAAAAAGTGGGTTCCTGAATTTAAACGCGGACGAGAGAGTATTAAAGATGACCCTCGCTCTGGCCGCCCTGTGACGTCTAGGACTGAAGAAAACATCGAGAAAATCTGTGATCTGATATTGACAGATCGAAGATTGACCATCAGGGAGATTGCAGACACTATTGGCAACTCGTATGAACGAACACAAAATATCATAGTCAATGAATTTGGATTTTCTAAGGTTTCTGCGCGGTGGGTACCCAGATTGCTTTCAGTCGAATACGCCTCACGATTTCTCGCGACTGTTTGGAAATGTTTGAGGCTGATCCACAAGATTTTTTGGCCAGATTTGTAACTTTGGATGAAACTTGGGTACACCACTACACCCCAGAGTCAAAACAGCAATCCAAGCAGTGGAAAAAACCTGATGAACCGACTCCAAAAAAAGCAAAACAATTTTGTCAGCTGGCAAGGTGATGGCGTCAGTTTTTTGGGATGCAAAGGGTGTCATCATGGTAGACTACCTTGCAAAAGGTGAAACTATACACTCGGCTTATTACTGCACCCTCTTACGTCGCTTGCGTGAAACAATCAAAGAGAAAAGGCCAGGATTACTAGTGAAGGATTACTAGAAGAAAGTGTTGTTCCATCAGGATAATGCACGCGTTCACACGTCTGTTGAATCTATGGCTCAAATTCGTGATTGTAGCTTTGAATTACTGCCCCATCCCTCCTATTCCCCTGATTTGGCACCTTCAGACCTTCATTTATTCCCAAACCTAAAAAAACACCTTGGAAGTCAAAAATTTCATCAAATGAGGAGGTCGAAGCTGCGGTGGGTGACTTTTTTGGAGGCCTTGAAGAAACTTTTTTAGGACCGGCTTACAGGCGTTGGCAACCAGATGGAAGAAGTGCATAGAGTTAAGTGGAGATTACGTGGAAAAATAAAATTACTTTTGCTTATATTTAGTATTGTTTTCTTGCTGAGGCCGCGAACTTTTCAATCCACCCTCGTACCATGTTTTATGCAAATAAAGATTATTCTATTCTATATTCAAAAAACCAATTGGAATAAAAGTAATTTCGCAATCTTTGCGCAATATATTTTCCAAAAATGTAATTATTTAGCCCGATCATCCTCCACGTCAACTCGTTGTGCACGTCTTGAACACAATAAAAAAGTTAAAATAAATAAATTCATGTGCAGCGATTTGAAACGGCTGCATATTATTGTCAAAATGTCCACACGGAGAACTTGATTTTCAGATCGAAGTCCTGCAAAAAGGACCTATGGACGCAACTGAACGCGGCCCTCCAAACGAACGGCAAATGACGTCGGCAGCCGATAGTTTGTATGGTGCGGTGTTCCGCGCGCAAACTGTCACATTGCATCGGCCACCGCCGGCCGCGATACCGGCTTCTGTATCAGCTGCACACTCTCTAACTATATTATACGCTGTGTTATTTGTGATTCGAGGACGAACACACGAACATATCCAACGTGTAAAAAAAACACAAGTTCACACGTACTCAAACACTCAAATCACAAATAACATGTGCTCTCATTCAGATTCGTGACTTCTCTTAGAATAGCATGACACTCGATTAAAGGGCGATCGATCTCATATAAAATACATACATTGTAACGATGATCACTAAAAATGTTGCTAACTCCTCCATTTGACATTAGCTGAGCTAATATTATTTAATAAAAAAATTGTGCGAGTTACGAATGATAATGAGTCATCGCGACAGCATTAACATGTTGTTGGCTGTCCCAGTATTCACTTCATCGAAATTATAGATCTCATTTTGTAAATATTGTGTGTTAATCATCCTATCATTGATTATATTTGTCCCTAAATAAGGACTTCTTATCGCTATCACAAAGGTATGAAGCTCATATTGAAGGTTGTGCTTATAATAGTCTGAGTTTTGGTTGTAATTGGAGTCCTATTGTGCGACAGATAGACCATCACTGTTTGTACAAAAAGGGAGTTTAGCAACATTTCGCTTGTTTTGAATTAAAGTGCAATGTGTAAATTTTAAATTTCTCAAAACTTTGAAGGAGAGCTAAAACTACGGCAGTTAGCGTATGTGATTTTTGACTATGCTTTTTACCGAATCAATTCAATACATTGCACAAATTGTGAAGTCTTACATAAAGGAATACTTTCTTGTTTTCTTGTCCCCACTACTAAATATTTGTTTTTATTCACGCTATGACATACCTACTTAAATTCAGAATATTAACGACAGTGATTTGACACACTGAGCTATAAACTAGTCAATAGTTTTTGATTATCTCTCATGAGTATGATTACTGCACTTTTAGTTTCTTTTCTCAGAATAGGGTAATGAAAGCCACTCGTTTGATTTTAATATCTTCTGCTATGTTGTGAGCTTGGATCACATCTTTTTGATTGATGTTTCTGCACAAGATATTAAATGATAGCAAGTTTATGTTAAATGTTAATCATACTGGACTCTTAGTTTGTTCTAGTGTTTAACGGTTATTATTACATTAAAATTGCTACAAAATAATGACTCAGTTATGGTTAACATTTCTTTTTTTTCTAATTTAGTTAATAATGCGTACCGGCAGACAAATGATCTTACACTTTGAATCAACACAGAACACGTTTTTTTGTCCATATATTGCTACCCAAATGTTGTACCTATACGGTAAAAAAAATTGAACTATAAATGAAAAAAAAATCGCTTGTTCATACAAAAAATGAACCAGATTTTTTCATACACTTGTACCACTCAAAATCGTCAAGTGAAGATATTTTAAACAGGCAACACTTAGTTTAACACGCGTTTCACGCAAAATTGATTATATCGATTTTCGAAGCACATTAAATACTAAATCACAAAATAAATCAACCAATTGTTATGAAAGTATTGAAAAAAACAAAAACATATTAATTTTTTTTCTTAAAAAATTTATAACTTAAAAAAAATACGCACTTTAAGCCTTTTTATTCACTATTTTTAGCTCACATTTAAATATTTTAGAAAAAAACACGTGATTTGTGATAATTCAAGGATATATTTTTTTTACAAATTTTTTTACCTCGGTACCCCCTTGGGAAAAATCATAAATTGTACTTTGTAAAATGATTGTTTGGTTTTTATTCATAATATTAAAGTTGTTGGCTCGATTCATAGTAAGATTTCAAATGCAAACTATATTTTGACGCACATATTGACATTTTATAACGCAACAGAAAACATTTGTTTGCCGAGCAAAAGCGCTAATCAGTGTCTATTTAGCGAATTGTTTTAAAGATCTCTGTCATATTTATAAATAAGCGTTTAGAGTATGATAACTTCGCTCATTGTATTCGCCTTTTATTTGTTTTAGTTAAATAATATGTAACGAGTATATTTCCCAATTGTGTTGAGCAAAATGTCTTAATTAATATTTACAAAAATATCTTACGAATTGTATCGTATCTTTTTAATTGATATACATACGTGTATGGCGTGCACACTAGAATAAATAATTGTAATGTGCTTTTTGCTAACACGTTTACTAGTTGGATTATTAAAATAATGTCTCTACAGCAATAACAACGTGTCCCTATATTTACTTTCATGTGTGTTTTATAGTATCTTGGACATGTTATACGTATAAACAAAATGTTTGGATGCGACACAAAATTATATTATCTGGATACGACAAAATATAAAAATTCAAAATTGATCACAATAGTCCATATTATATTGAGGGTTGGCTTAAGATGTTTCAAGTGACCTAAAATAGCGTCAGTAGACTACAGAATATTAGACAGAATGTAGACGATGACCGTCGATACACTATTTTTGATATTCTCTTGTCGAAATTTGCAGTTTCATGATTGTTTATGTAATGACGTCTTTTGTAATTTAGAAGTGCGTTCGATTAAAACTATATTAACTTTATTTACACGTTTATATTATATAATTATATTGTAATGCAAAGTAGAGTCTTGAGAGCCTTTGGAATAGACATAATATTATAGGGCGACAGCGCTGGCAACAAATGTCCGCTAGGTGGTGTAATGTGGTATCCCCTGGGTTACCTACGTTCCTACGTAGTACGTATAGCGATGAACAGTATAAAGGGGTTGTAGGTCGAGATAAATAAATATGCAAGTTCCCTTTAGCTTCAGCATGTTCACTCATCGCTTTTCTGATCACATTCTACCCGAATGTTCTTTCACATTTTCCTATAACTAGATATATCAGAATTTTCAGCAATACTGAGACGCTGATCCTTTAACATAAGTACAACCGATATTTCTATGTATGTCGCTCGATACTAAAGTAATTAAGACATTCGATAATTTATATATAAAAAAATAAATCTTCCAACCATAAAGCAATACTAAAATATCATTTTATAAATATATTTTACATTCAATTTAATCTAATTTATAGTATCAATTGTGGTATGGTAAATGAGGTGTCTTTTATGTACTTTTTACAATCAATATACCTACATGCAATGTCTTTTAAGCTTGCAAAGTTATAAAAATATTTCAACATTTTAGAAAAGGATGTGACTAATGATGTCCGTATGTTTTTGTGCACGGTGGTGATTTTTTATTATTATTATAATAATTATGTAAATAAGTGCATAGCCGTGTTGTGTGTCTAGCAGATAAAGAAGCACCCATTTTGTGACTTGAATTTACCTATGCACCTTGGCTACTAAGATTACATTAGTTAAACCTGATTATCATAAATAAATAAACAAATATTTATATTAAGTTTCTTACTTTACAATACTTACTAATACTTCATACTTTACAATTTGAAATTAAATTAAATTTAATTGTCTGCATCCTTGATTTAAACATTCAAATAGAAGTATACTTCATGTCTGAAATGTACTCATGTTTGATGTAACTTTTGTCTAATGAACATAATATTTTGGATTAATAATACATTTTGTTAAAATCACGATAATAATAATACGTATACGTGCGCTTATGCGATTTGCATCGAATCGTAAAGCTTTCGCTGCCAAAAAAGATGTGAAGATTAAGACTGTTGTGATCCGATGCCGCGTTTCAGGTTGACACCAGTAGTATATCCTAGAAAATTAGAATAGGCATGGCTGATACCGAAACATAGGGGAAAATGTGACATTGTAATAAATCATTTTGTTGCCAGCAAGTCGCCGAGTAGTTTTAGTTCAATATCTTAATAAATTAGATGTTAACGTGCATTCATTAAAGTGTGGATGTTCTCAGCATTCAGTAGATAGTAAATTTTAGAATGCTAGTTAGAATAAATTGACGACCGAATAATTGGGATAAAGCTATGACATATAATTTGATTTGAATTCGTGTTTGCACATGTTTGTAATAGTATTTATCAAGTATTGTCATTTAATTTCATATTTGGGCTGTAGTTGTTTAGTCGTTTTTTTAATGTTCTACAGCGCAACAGTGTCTTTGTAGCTGTTACCGACTCGTTAATAATGCGCTTTGAGTTTGGGTTTCCGTAGCCATGTGAGATCGTCGTAAAAAAGCATAGCTGCCGTTTAAGGAACAAGGTTTTAATTAATATTGTGATGCTGTTTGAAAATTCAGATTATTGATTTTTAACTTTATTTATATTTTCAATTTAATCAAACATTAAAATTACCATTTCTTACGTTAAAAAAGCTGCTGACTTTGATTTGTATGTGACGTATTTAGCTTAGAGATGTTCTTAAGAAAATCTATGTTTTTTTTTCTAGACACATTTGCGACTATCTCACTATAATATATGTATTGCAAGTTTAGAATACGCGTCATTCGGGAGTGAAATTACTTTGGTCGTAACGACTTGCCGTCCATGTTTACGTTGCAAATCTAAATGCACTAAGTTCTCATTCATCAACGTTTTCCTATTTAGATGAGTAAAATTACACTACACAAATATGTACATTTATTTATATTTAAATATTACAGAAATTCATATTCATGTTTGTGCTCGTCGGGCATTATTAACAATTCCAGGTATAGTTTGTCAAAAAAGCATTACTTCTTCTCCATTTTGGCATTAAATAATGCTTCGACATTTGTCTCAAAGAACTATTTTTACACTTTAAAGCGTATTTAATAATATAAAAAATATAAATATATCGTTAGTTTCGTAAATATAGAATGTTAGTACGGAGCATATTTTAATTAGTCGTTTAATGCATGTTCATAGTTGTATTTCCCAAGTATCGGGCGAGTTCGCGAGGTGTAACCTAGCCTAGGTGTTGTGGTTTTTAATTTGCTCTTTGGTATCACATATCATTGTTTGGAAACAACCTACACTACGCACATGCCGTGTAATGCAATATACGGTTTTATTTTTTTTTCACCAGGAATTCGAAAATATAATCCAGATTTTAAATACGTGCGAGATTCAAAAGAACATACAAAAAACCAAGGTGACGTAATGTGCAATTAGGCCGTGTCCCTTAAAAGAGCCGTAAGGGTCTAATCAAATGAAGAACCGGTAATTAATTCTTTTTACTTTTACCAAACAGGGCGTGTTAAATTTGGTACGTCTTTTTCTTAGTCTTTGGACAATAGTGCTGCAATTTGATTACTTGTTTGGGAAACGTGAGCATTGAAATGTTTTTAGTCTGACTGCGACTTTATCAAACTAGACGGAGTACGGGATTTGATTCAGTTCGCTTGTAAAGTTTGTATTAGTAGTTTTTGACAGTAATACATTTGGAGTCTCGTCAAATTTGATACAGTCCGGTCTCAAGTAATTCGTTTTATCCTGTAATACTCATATAACTGAATTCTACGTCACATCACAGTCAGTTAGGTGTATCGAGAATTACAGAGTAACAATTTCTTTTTAGTTCTAAATCGATGATGCATAAATATTTTATACATCTGGAATTGTAGTTTAATTATTACACTTTGTAAGTGTGGTGTCTCCGCCTATTAAAGTATGTAACCATTACAATTTGGAATGGCTACTTATTAGTGTACGTAATAAAATATAATGATATTTTTATTGTTCATATCGCATATTGTCATTTGCAATTACAGAGTGCAGAAGATATTACTGTTTGTTATCTTTGACATTGATTATCAGCGATAATAACGTTTGTGCTCACTTGCATTGTGCATTATTTGTCGATTTCGTGCCGCCTCTGTTAATTTGCGAATGCTTACAAACAGTTTTTATCTTCGCGTCGTCGTTGGTTCGTTTCAAATGTCCCCCGTGTGAACTTTGCAGGACGTAAGACTGACAATATGAAATAGTCAAAAAAGAGTCTTACTTTTGAAACCCAGGATGTCTGTAAACATGTCTCTCAGCTCGGTCGAGTCACATTATAAAACATTGCATTGTTTTATGACATCCTGCTTAAGATAGAAGTGCCCATAATTATGATTATTGTAATATGATATTTATAAAATATATAGCACTAGACATTTTGCTCCGTTGTCGCAAAAGGTTGTAATTATAAAAGTATAGTAATATTAATTAGTAAAACGATAGACTGTTTTGCACGATTCTGGTTTGGCCGTCGACTGTCGATGTGCCGCGTTGTTGCTTTTCATGCGAGCTGCGTTTCGAACGCTTTGGTATGACTGGTTCGCTTAAGCTTCGGCTGCATGATGACCTGCAACGTGTGCGATTTTAACTGTCGGTATTTTACCTACTTGCAATATTCCCCACTTTGAATAAATAATGTACGTTTACCACTCAAACTCGAAATATTTTGACCTCTAGAACATTTTTATTGATTACTTTTACGATTACACATAATATTTATAAGTCTTTTTTGGCAACATACTTGAAGTAACATTATTTAATTATTCAATATACTTATTCTATATTTATATGTGTTTTATTTAATAGGTAACACGTTCTTACCTTGTGAACAATCGATTTGTATAAACACCTTCAGAGGGACACAGGTCCAGGTTAACATTTTTGCTACCTATTGCAAAGTTCAAAAAACAATACTTAAATGTCCTTGAGTAATGCATTTAAGATTACTGACGATTTGGCTTTGTTTCAAAAAAAAAAAAAAACATTTATTTCAATTCAATTTTACATAGAAACATTCAGTGGTTGGGAGCCCCCTAGTAGGATTTAGGGTCCTGTGGCAGGAGGTCCCGCTCTTCTATAGCGTAACGATATTTCAAACAGTAAGTACTTAGCATACAGTATCATTTTAAACAAACAAAATTAAATGGAGGTAAGTAAATGAAATATGTATATATATATATATATATATATATGTGTGTGTGTGTATGAGAGAGAGAGAGTGTGTGTTTTTGTGTGTGTGTGTGTGTGTGTGTGTGTGTGTGTGTGCGCGTGTGTGTGTGTGTGCGTTGATACATGTCTTTATATGGTAAACACTCAACTTGTCCGTAATAGATTTATCAGTGTGTTGGTTACCCTTTTATTAGATTTTCAATACTTTGATAGTCTAAAGTATTCAAAATATCAATAACTTTATTTTTGCAGTCATATATGTTATATTTCGTAAGATCAAATAAAGAATTCAGCCTGTTGTACATACGCACCGAGAGAGCACAGTACTGACAATTTGCAAATTCAAATTGTCAGTACTGTGCTCTCTCGGCGCGTATGTATGTATGTATGTATTGTTTGGGTATTGCATTGGGAATTAACGATCTGTTGTTATTGTGGAACACGGGTGATCTGATTTCCAATATTATATAGGGTAAATCATAGAGGATTCAAGCTATTGGATTAAGTTGGATGCTTACAGTACCTACAAATAACAATATTGTGCATACATCATGCCCCAGACGTAATCAAACGACCCAATTATTATCAATTTGTAGTATTGCTCTAGTTCGATATCTCTTTGAGTACGGGTGTTCCTAGCTTTGTCTATTTAAAGCTGAGTATTAACCCTGAGACTAATGCAGTTTATACAGTAAATAAATAGTAAGCTGTTTGTGAACATTACATTTTGTACAACTTCACTAAAATTGTATTTCGAGGTTAGTGAGCCAGTGCCAAGAAACAGTGAAGAAGGATATCAAAACATGCAGCAAGATACGTTAATAGTAAATATTTTTGTATAATTTAATACATTTTTGCATTGATCATATAATTAATACGAATCACGAATGCAACGCGGGCGACTTATAAAAATAGATAACGTAAGTTTTGACTTGAGGGTTCCCACCAAATAAGTGTCAGTTAAACATTTATGACATGTTTTTATTGTCTGGTCTACGTTTTATCAGTCTTCTTTTTTCAGAGGGATATTATCAACTAGGCTCAAGTAACATTGGAACTTTACAACCTAGCCGAGATGTCCGAAGATGGAGATAGTTCTGAAGGTTTTGTAAATTATGTAATTTTATGTTCTTATATCCAAAAGTTTGAAGTTAGGCGTGCAAATTATGCAATACATAAAACGGTAAGATTGTCAAATATATAACATACCTACCTACAAAAAATATACCTCTAAAACATATACCTACGGGTGTTACGTGAATCATTAATGTCGTAATATTGATTACTCGATCCGATACCAGTCACCGTGCCCATCCTTAGCTATCGATAGCTTCGGCAAAGAGGCCGCATGCTCTCCACGGCTCGGAGGCGTGACTCCCACGTGCTGTGCTGTACCGTCAGCAAAAACAACCTGATACCGTAACAGTGGAAATAATGAGACGTGCGTCAAGGATTAGATAACTTTTGACCAACTGATTCCGCTATCGCTACACTATGAAAACTATTTTTGTTTTTTAAATTGATGCGGATTTGTTTTGGAAGGTTTGCTATTTTTAAACTGTTTTGTTGCAGGGCGATGCCCTTACAGTGATATTTTGCGGTTGGGGTAAGTGCGGACTTGCGGACTCACTACAACCAAAATATCGCTCCATTAAATAAGAATGAATGGCATTAAATAAAATTGTTTCAGGTAAGAATTTTGGTTCTGTACTAATAATTTTATTTTATGGTAACCTACGATCAATGATTATACTATATACCATTAATTATACCCGAAGTGTCTAAACCTATTTATTTTTTGTTTGTTTTTAAAAAATTGCAATACACAATTGGCTAGACGACACCACCAATCGTTGACATACTTTTTATTATCTGTCAAAACGGTCTGCCTCCATAGATTTCGTATGGTAATAAATGATTGTGACGTCACGGTCATGTGTCAGATATCGGAGTCAATTGACCGAATATTTATTGCGTTTTGTGTGTTTAAAAATTGGTTTCTACAGCTTTTTTGAAATATATTGGTTGAATTAACTTCATAGGGGCTATGTTTTTTAAACACCATGTTCTTGACAATATTTAAGATAGGTGTCATCATCCCAATTACCATTTCATGACGCACTCCATATTATTGTATATTGAGATGAAACTGCTGCGAATATGAAGTGTATGCAAAGTAACATTGTTTTGAGGAAGTGCGTATGAGTGTCTAATGTGTTTACTATCGTCATTGAGTATTTGTCGTGAGTGCACTTGTAGGTACAATTATTTCCCTACGCAAAGAGTAAACAGAAGCGATGAAGAGATTACTGCATCAATCGCAGATAACCGAAGAAGGTTGTTGCGGTTATTTTGGGTTCACGTTTGATAAACTAATAATTTGATAAGCCGTTACTACACAAATGTGAGTGATAAGGACATGCAAAATATGTACTTAGGAATTTACAGCACCCTGTACCTAAATAGTGTAGGTACTCCTAGATAGTAATGGCTAGAGTATTAAAACACAAAAATATATCAGTAATGTTTATACAGAAAATTGATGACAATTCTCATTACAGTATTTTTCTCATTTGACCGACTAAACTATACCTACCTAAGTCTGACCTATTTATTTCACAACCTTAATTTTGATACTAATTGACATAATCCAAAAAAATACTACTATCTTTACTGTGGTATCCACGCGTATTTAAAGTGTTCGTTGCGTGAAGTCGCACACCATGTCAATTTATTTAATACGAAGTCAACTTTGTAAAACTTTTTTTTTGTAAAAATATTACGTGGATCCTATTTATGTCTGTAGAATTACGCGCTGAATGGTGTAACTTGTCATATACGTTTATAGATCAGGACAACTCTGATATTCTTTGAAGGTAGTATACGTATTTGCATTTGGTGACGTGATCGCTTCCAATTTGAGGTGGCAACAAGCCATCATATAACTACATAAGTATATGCATAATAAATAGGTACATACTGTAGACCTCTATCTGACTGAGTTACAATCGCAAATAAAATTGCCAGGGAATTACTAAAATAAAAAGAGAACTCTAATAATATCCCACTGTTTGCATCATTAGAAAGTGCTGTTACTTTTTAACTGTTATTTTGACATCCCTATTAAAATATCGCATGACAAAGTTGGTAACAACAAATCAAAGATGGAAAATTCTTCAAATAGGTTTGCCAAACAACTATATCAGATTGTCAGCATTGCTGCTTACATTTTGCTTATTACTTAACACATTGACGTAGCATGGCTTTGTATGGTCAACAAAGAAACCTTTTGCGTATTCATATTATAGGACTAAAATAGATGTAGGACATATCCCATTTATTAAGTTTCTTCAGGTTAAAATCTAGCTCCAGAAAAAAAATGTTTTTATGTTTTTGTGAAGTGTTGTTTTCTTTTGTTTTTGTAACATCAAAGTATATCATACGTAGACAAAGTAAGCTTCTTTATATTTAGAGCTACGAAGGTTATTGTTCGCTAATGACACTTATCGGTAAACTGTAAACAATAATACTTGGGGATATTAGTAAATGCATATGCCTAATTTATGAACTCATAAGTAAAAGTAAATAATATATTATAAATACATTTTATTAATGTTTTAAAGCATGATGATAATGGAATAGGTGATTACAAAATTACTTACGAGTAAGTACATTACTTTACGTTTCATTTGCTGACTAACAAATCTTGATTACAAGAACTGATTAAGTGGTGAATAATAATGAAAAATTCTGATTATGATTCTACTGTAATTATGCCACGGTATCAATGAATAAACTAAAGTAACTTTAAAATGTAAGATTATATACCAGAAACACTGAAACCTATATATATATATATAACTTCGGTCGTGTAAAGTTTTTTTGAAATACTAATTACCTTTTGCCTTAAGTCGGGGTTTTACAAAATAATTCTAACTAAGGATTAGCTATTATCTTTCTTATAGAGTTTTATTATCTTTCAAGGAGTAACTACTAAAACATAAATTAATACCAAGGACGAAAGTAGCGTGCGGAAGCTAGTCTCATACGTCCTCCACTTAACGTCCATGCGTTCGCGTCATGGCAGCGCGCATCGCGTCGCGTGGCCACCGAACTGTGTAGCGATGGCTCTTATCACTGATAACGCGATTGCCGCGGTTCGGTCTCCATTGGCCGCGCGGAGGGCGTGCTCTCGTGCCCCGTCTATATAACACGTTACTACGTACACATTTCAGCATTCGATGCTCGTAGGCCGCGCGTGAAGCGTCGAACGTGTTAACACATCTATCACACCTGAGTAGTTATTAGTAACTTTAAAGACGCTACGCGTTTACTTTGTATTACAGGTACTTGATTTTTTTGCGATTATATTGTTTACATTTGAAGCTGTTTATCTGATTTTAATATAGGCTTTTGCTTTCAGCAATCAAACAGTACTAGAAAAAATGGCGTACCTACAATCCATGCCTAAATCAGAAACAATCAAGCTACGAGAGAAACACATTGGGTATGTATGAAAATGCTGCGATAATTTTGTCCCCAATGATTCTAGGTAAAAGTGCCAATATCATTCCCGTGCCAAATTGATGTCATAAATATCTACTCAGTGTTCTAAACATATTGTGGTATATCACATTTGGCAACTGCTCTAATAACAGTTGATATCACTAAGTTCGTCTATTGTTTGGTAATAAATTTTTGCTTTGTTCACTTTCGATCTTGATATATATATTTTATACTTTTAACCTAATATGTACTGTCAATTTGAACTTTTATTTTAACTATTTTTATTTAAT
This sequence comes from Pyrausta despicata, assembly GCA_963921415.1. Lineage (NCBI taxonomy): Eukaryota > Metazoa > Arthropoda > Insecta > Lepidoptera > Crambidae > Pyrausta > Pyrausta despicata. The sequence continues at coordinate 10,805,494 of OY992855.1, read as the reverse complement.
TGTAGCGGTGCTTGCCAACTGTTTTTCCGCTCTTCACCGCTGAAAATCGTTCGTGGCATCGCCCAGTACATGTACGATGAAACGGGCGAAAGATATTTGGACTGCATCAATAACGTTGCACATGGTAAGCCTTTCTTCTTTGTTGCTAACATTAATTTTTAATTGAAAAAAAAAACAATCTTGCGTCCGAAAAGTTGAGTTGATTTATTGACAACATAATTATCTACCTCTAGGTTCCTGTAATTTTTCTATAGACAATTTAAAGAAAAAATATCCCTTTTTAAATGGAGTTTCGCTATTTTATGGTTCCGCTATGAAACCCTCGCAAAATGAGTACCACAAAGTCCCACTTTTTGTGGGCATTTTGCGCGGATTCCATAACGGAAACAACACTTAGCGGAAGTAACCCATAAATGGGAATGTGGTATTTTCAATCAACTTTTTTTAAACTAAGACCATTTATTTTTTTTAACAGTTGGGCATTGCCACCCTCACGTGGTCGAGGCGGGCAGAAATCAAATGTCTCTGATATCAACAAACAACAGATACCTTCACGATGAGCTAGTAATCCTAGCCGAGAGACTGGTTAAGACCCTGCCCGAACCTCTATCTGTATGTTTCTTCGTCAACTCAGGGTCAGAGGCCAACGACCTCGCCCTAAGGCTAGCCAGAATCCATACTAAGAACAAGGATGTCATCACTTTGGACCAGTAAGTTTGCCTATTTTGCAAAATTAGAAACAAAGGGAAGATTCAGTCAGACTAGTGTGGAAGAGAGCAGTGAATGAAATTCCTTGGCAATCGTTTCGATATTCTTTGAACGTAATAAGAACACGTATTAAGGAATATTCCTATGAAAGCTATGTCCAGATAAAATCAGAGCTCAATTTAGGGTGCTATGTTTTGCTGATAAATGTTTCACCGTCAGATTGTATGATCAAGACAAAGATTTTAAGTACCTTCATCGTTACGTTAATTATGGGTGACGTCTACGATAACAAAGCGATTATAATGCACTATGCACATGACAAAATCATGCAGCAAATTTTTAAGTGATTGTATACGTTGATAAGGCTTTAATGTTCTTGTTATTGAATTATCTTGCTAGATCTTATCTGATGATGATAAAAATGAGATGTATATCGTTTGTTATACTTTGTTTCACTAAAACTTGATTGTATTCAGCTTTAGGATACTTTCGCATAAGCTTTTTACACCAATTTTTGGTTAAAACCGATGATTTGTCATCCTAAACCGTAAAAAAATAAATCCTAACGCTGACTATAATTAAGTTAGGAAATACAACTGTAAAAAACAGGAATATCCCTCAATACTTTTTGAGTAGAATGTGTTAAATGCCAAGGAATAGGGTGGATGTGTGTGTGTTCGGCTTACTTCGCTGGCCGAAGTGTTTTAGGGTGCTACTAGCCCCTGTTTGTTACAGCGCTTATCATGGCCACCTTACCTCTATGATCGATGTCTCCCCGTACAAACTGAACCTACCAGGAGGGCCAGACAAGCCAGAGTGGGTTCACGTGGTAAGTTAGTCAAATATTCGGGCCCAGAAATGTTTGGGGCCATTGTATTTTTGTGGGTTGATGAGGGACTAGAACAAAAGTTACATTAAAAATAAGAATGCAACTTCTTACGTGAGATGAACCATCATCAAAATACCTTTGTTAATATCACGCAATTAAATGTAATTTAAAAACATTATTAAACTAAAAATGCAGTAGATAAAGTTCACAATAGTTCATTTGAAAGTTGTTTTGTCATATAGATGACTTTATTTTCACCAAGCTAAAAAAATATATTAGCAAACTTAGTAGCATAAAGGCAACATCCTATAGAAGTATTTAATCAACAGGCGCCAGTTCCGGACGTGTATAGAGGCAAATACACATACCCCACGGATTCGACATCAGAAGAGGAGCTTGGTATGATGTATGCCGATGAGGTCGGCAAATTGTGCAAAGAAGCCAAGGACAAAAATGGCGGAGTCTGCGCATTTATCGCGGAAAGTCTGCAGAGCTGTGGCGGACAGATCATACCGCCGGATGGATACATGAAGAGAGTATTCGAGTAAGTTTTACTTTTGATTTATTTTCAATTTAAATAAAACTGAATGGAGGATGTATGCAAGGAGGATCGCTGGTATAAATCCAGCCTCCGACGGTTGACTTTCGTGAAATGCAATGTTATTGGTTTAATGGTTCGAATCCTTCCCGATGACCGGAGCAGAAAAGAATTTTCTAAGTGTTGTCTTTTCGAAATGCAATGTCAAAGTTAAACTTGTAGATCATAACTGGTCCTTTTAGCACAAGAAGGCTGACCAATAGTCCAGAAACATCGATGATGTATAATGCTAGTATAATAAAATCGTAGCAAGGGAGAAAACTGCGTAGCAGCGAAAACCACGCTAATATCACAGTTTCGACGAAAGCTTTGATTATGTCGCCTCAAGCACCATGGTATGATGGCATGGCATGATAAGCGGAAATTTCGTCAAAGTACTTTTAATACCATAGTCATACCTAAACCACAAAAGGTGTTAAGAATCCTAGGTCTCTTGAAATACACAAGGTTTTGAGGAACCTTTTTTTTATTTGAAAGATATGCTGTGTCATGTCGACGACCTTTAAGTGTAGAATAGAAAATAAATATAAAAGTCATAGTAAAGTTGTTTATGTTATCGTTAAATTTCGATATCTCAAAATAGATTATGTCGCAGTTCATTTAATTCGTGCGTGGTCACGAGAGCAACAAAGCGAAGTTGTAATGCAGTCGGTAGTATTATTTTACTGCACACGTTTAATTTAATACACATTGAACTGAATTCAACGATAAGCGATAGAAGTTACAAAGATCGGGTTACGGTGCGAGGAAATAAACATTAGATCAAACCAGATATAACTAGAAAATATGATCTACACCTGATATTTAATTTGCACAAGTGTTTGAATAAGGATTTAGCAGTAGAAATCGGCAAGGTCAATATTGGTTTCCTGCGTAAGCTCATAATCCTAGCGACTTAGTAAATGTCAGGGTGTAATGATTCTTAACTGATAGGACTCCGATATGACTATGAGCAGAATTGCATTATTTGTTTTTTTTTTTCTTGGATTGAGATCGATTCCAGTCGTAGTAGTTAGTAGTAGTTTTAAAACACTAGTTTATGTTTTCGTATTGTAATGGCAAAAATGCTCTCAGGTTGTCATTTCCAGGGTTAAAGGGGATTCCATATACTTTTACAACATTATTTTCCAAATAAAATCTAATAAAACCTTTTCTTCTTTCCAGATATGTCCGCGAAGCTGACGGAGTGTGCATTGCTGATGAGGTCCAAGTTGGTTTCGGTCGCGTGGGCACCCACATGTGGGCATTCGAGACCCAGGACGTGGTTCCTGACATAGTGACCATGGGCAAACCCATGGGGAATGGTCACCCAGTAGCAGCTGTTATCACCACTCCTGAAATCGCCAAGAGCTTCGCTGATACTGGTGTGGAATATTTCAATACGGTGCGTATCTAAATTTTTTGGGGTTACTGAAAATTCTTGTAAAATAAATAAACAAAATCTATACATAGTTTATTATCCATTACTTTAAAAATAACAGATGAAAAATATCAAATGGAAGTTTAAGTAGGCAATGTAAGTTTCGTTTGTAGAATTTATGAAAATGTTTAATTGATCGATCCCAAGATCGTAATATTACTCTACATAATTTAACCTTGGGAATAGTTCATTAATTGCTTTCCTTTATCATTATTACATAGACAAGAAATGGAAACATCCCAAATGCGGTAATATTCCGGTACGTAATTAGAATGATTTAGCAAAACAACACACGTGATTCGCGATAAACGTGTTAGCAACGACTGATTTTAGCTAATTAATACAGGGAACGTTGATGTTTATCTCGTGAGGCGGTCTATAGATAGATGCGCTATTTGTTTTCGCGATAATATTTCTATGTATAAATAGATAAGGTGTTTGTATCTGATGATCACGCATGTAGTATGCATAGGTTGGTGGGTCAATAGATTACTATTATTATAGCAACATCCGTGACAGTATCTAAACATGCTATGACATATTTACCCGCCTGAAAAAAAACACTTAAGTCACGCTGACAAAATTCAATACGCATAAAGAAATTTGAACTTAATGACGCTGACCAAACAGTATTTGTTATTTCTAATGCAAATAAAATAAATATCTCACAGTTCGTCTCAGAGAGCGCTTCTAGTATAAAGACGTATATATAACTGGGACAAATTAAAAACATCTTCAATCAGTCATTAAAAGCCAATAATCCAAAAGGATCTAATTCAGTTTTGCGTTAGTGCTACACGCTAGCACCACCACATTTAAATATTACTTTAATTTATTCTTAATTAACTTTTCACAGTACGGTGGCAACCCCGTCTCCTGTGCCATTGCAAACGCAGTTCTTGACGTGATCGAGGAAGAAAGACTGATGGAGCGAGCGGCGCGCGTCGGCAACCATCTCCTGTCTCGTTGTGAAGATTTGAAGCATCGACACAGCTTGGTCGGCGATGTGCGGGGCCGGGGCTTGTTTGTCGGAGTCGAGCTGGTGACTGATAGGGATACGAGGACGCCAGCTACTGCGGAAGCGAAACATGTTGTTAATAGGTGAGTTGATTAAACTTGGTGGTTAGATCATTTGTTGGCTTAGCAAGATATCATGGGTGCAAGTCACACCTAGGCGACTAGATGTATTCACGCCTAACAAAAATTTAAAACAATAAATCAATGCTTGCATGACAGATGCTTACCTTTGAGCCTTAAGACGTGTGTCCATTACATGTATCCATCAGTTGGTATCAATCCAAAATAGAAGTCACAAGCTTAACTTCCAAATGTAGTTGATATCTTTTCACAGGAAGTGTTTCCAGAAATTAAATGAAAGGGTTAAAATTTGACAATGATTACGTAAAAGCAATATTCCCAAAATAAAACACTTTGTTCATTAAAGAGAAGCTTTTAAATTCAACAACTTTAAACACCCGGTCATAAGAGTATGTTATTGGATTCGATAATATTGAGTACCGGATCATTATCTAAATCAATCACTTTTTTTTTCAGAATGCGCGACGAGAAGATTCTCATAAGTCGCGACGGGCCGGACAGCAACGTTCTAAAGTTCAAACCACCCATGGTGTTTTCTACACAAGACGCGGACAGACTTGTCGACACGCTGGATCGAGTGCTGGGCGAGTTAGACGGTGGCAGCATTAATGTGCCTAAACTTACGCTAGAGGTAAGATGTTTTTTTGTTTTGTTCTTTAAGTACAAGCCACCCATAGTGTTCACCACGAAAGACGCGGACAGACTTGTCGAGCTAGTATTAATATACCTAAGCTTAGGCTAGAGGTAAGGTTCCATTGTATAGGCCGCTTTTTTGGCAAAATTTTGATTTTAGAAGAGTGTAGTTGTTACAGCCACCTAGAGTAGTCAGCCTCTCATTGAACAGTCTACCTATTGTCTAAACAGCGACCCTTAAAAAGCGGCCAGAATGATATTCATCCGTAACGTTCATCACAACATTTTATAAGCCGACTGGCTAATGCTCTGGCCATTCGTGACTTCGTGAGATAAGGTGATCATGAAACTTCCGACATGAGAAATGCGTTATAGTAGCACAAGGGTAGGCTGTTGGATTAACGGCTAATCAATTTAGTTGGCTGCGCCATAGATCAGTCAATATCGAAAAGGATCTTTCTTGCCTTTTACAATACAATGTTATACAGAAGAGAGCATATCAAGGTTAACATGCGGCATTTCATTCTTTCGTTATAACCTAATATGTAAATAATTAATAGTAATAAATAATTACTGTTAATTCTTTATAAGGTTAAACAAAGTACATACCTATTACGTTACAAAAACTGGGATATTTTCTCGATTATCTAGTATAATACTTGATATGTGTTATTCATAGGTTCGCGTCACCCAAATCAGCGATGACTCTGCAAGCAGCGACAGCCTCAGGAATACCATGAAACAGAGCGTTAAAGCCACGTGATACGCACCACATTGTATAAAAAGGTTTATGTTCCTAAGTAAACGTAGTTTGTTTCAAACAACAGTGCAAATATTATGAAAGACTGTATTACGAGACAATGGTATATGAATGAATCTCTTAGCTGATTGTTTTATGAAGATTGCATTTTAGGACACCTTTACTTTTGCAACTTAATATTTTGCAGTTTTCCAAAATTAAATCTTTAGATGCAAAACAAGTGTTGAAACTGTATTGTGTGTAGCAAGTGCATCTTATAAGATTTTAATGCAATGCACGCTGCTTGAAACAAATACTTTAGCTAGTATTTAGTGTATTTTTATTGTAGCAATAGAAATAGAAACAGAATTTAATGTAGCAATGACTAAACGTATTAAATAATATCTAGCTTCTTGTCGTGCAAATGGCATGGAAACTTTATAGTATTATCGAATATTAATATTGTAAATATTGTGTAAAATTACTTTGGTAGTGTAGTTTGTGAATTTGTGCAAATTACTGGTAATAATAGAATTATAATAGGTTTAGGTTATCTCAACTTTTAACAGAAGAAAATCTATCTTGACTTAGTTAAATAAATAAAAAATTGTTCTTATTAAACTGTTTTATTTATTTACTAAATATCGCATGCATTAAAAAACAGCTGAACTGGACATGAAAATTCATTTGAATTCAAAAGTTTACAGAAAATGGTCTTAAAACACTAAAGAAAGTCATTTCGCCGGCGTTAACTACTTGTTGCTATCGAAGAGCATGCTGCAATTTTCAAGAGTCGCCAAGACTCGAGGGAATTTGTGGTTATGTGATATCTTCTTCATTTGCCAGGATTTGTACGCTTCGGAATCTGGACAGTGGACGCACAGTCTGTAGCTGGCTGTATGTCCACCGCCACAGTTTGCACACTTGGGTGGATTAACCTGTAGGTCTTTTGTGCATTTGGCTGAGGAATGATCTCCGGCACACTTGACGCAGTTTTCACGGCCTTTACAGAACCTCTGCGCATGTCCCCACTTCTGACACCGATGACACTGCTTAGTCTTCGACTTTGCACGCTCAAATGACACTTCTTGCCCTAATATCTTCCTAACCTTTAACAACCTGAGCCCTTCTTCGTTTTGAGGAACTATTGCCAAAACGATATGCCACCTGCTCATGTGCATGCCGTTGTACCGCATTTTATGAAGCCTTACAACGGGTATGGAGGCGGAGACCAACTCTTCTTTGAGTATGTCTAAATCGATATCGCCAGACAACCCTTTTATAACCACCCTCATCATTTTTTCCGAAGGAAACCCGAACGTGTGATATGGCATACCATATTCGTTAAAATACTGGACAATATTTTTCTGATCTTCAAACGAGGGGCTTAGAATTTTTGTATAATGGGTTCCTCTTTTAGGGAGATAGAACTGGATATTTCTCTCCAATAAGCTTCTCATGTGGTTTCGGAACTCAAATGGAGGATGAAGAAATACGTATGGCACTCTCGACTTCTTCTTCGGCCACACTGGTAGTCGATTATCATCAAAAACTACAGGTTTATCACTTTCTAGTAAACTTGCAGCTAATCGTTGTATGTAGTCCCTTCCAAAGTCTGGCGAATTATTCGATACTCGTTCAATGTCCTGATGTTCAATGTACTGATTTTGTTGTAAAATCTCATGTTCAATGTCTTGAACATGTCTGATCTCTAAGTTTCTATTTGTTGTTGAAATCTTAAACTTCTGCACGCTATCAGCTAAAATTTCGATCGTCGATACTACGGCTTCTTGTGCGGCTTTTTCTGAAATTGAGGATGAATTCAGACTTCTTTCATTGCCGTTAGATTTGTCTAAAAAAGGGCTACTGACCTGTTCATCTTTGGTGGTTGAGGGCCTCGACTCTTCAGATGAGATCTTACGCTTCAATCTACTCGACGGTATTATGAAGTCGCAAGGCACAGGATCACTTCGTGGCCCACTGTCAGAATCTTCGTCGGTATTATATTTTTTTCTTTCGTGTTCTAGAGCTGCAGCTTGAGCAGCTTCAGCGGCTTCTCTTTCTTGAGCGTCGCGAATACATTTCGGTATTCCCAAAAAGCTTGCAACAATCGAACTTTTGAGATTGGGGTCATAATCTAAGCTACTTATTAGAACCCTATTCAATTGGGTACTGGAACCCTCACCCGAATCACTGGACACACTAGGGCCAGCACCCATATCCCTTGACCAATTACTGGGAACTGCTCCAGACTCGCTTGGCCGAGTACTTGAGCCTGGCCCCTCGTCTCGAGTCCAATCACTGGATCCTTGTTCTGGCATCCAATTACTAGGCCCTGCTACTGGTTCCCTGGACCAGTCACTGGGTCTCGCTTCCATATCACTCGACCACTCACTAGTACCTGCCACCGAATCCTTCGTCAAATTAATGGGACCTTCTTCCGACTGTACAGACAAATCAAGGGGACCCTCTGGTGACTCTTCCATATATTCGTCAACTCCTGCATCTTGTGAAGAGGTACTTGGCCCGGGTTCTAGATTTCTTAGCGAAACACTGGGATCTACAGACAAATATCTTGCTAGAATACTCTCGCCAGGTTTCAAGTCTTTTGACAATAATTCACTTTTCTGAACGATTGTAAGTTGCTCAATGTTGGGATAAGTAGTCTCAGTTTTTCTAGGGCCTGTGTTGGTGACCTGAACTGGTGGGATCGCATGCTCCTGGTGCGTTGATGGTTGATCCATTCTAGGCTGTTTTGCACCATGCTTTGTAGACTTTCCTGCATTTTTTACTCGCTTATGTGATCCCTGAAATAGTGAGAAACATGACACATAGTAAGTACTAGGTACAGGTTAACTTCTAGATGTATACATACAAATGCAGTTCTTTAATGCCACTGTTACCGGGAAAATGTTGGTCACAATATAAATTTCACATATCCATAATATTGTTTCAGTTAGATAGGTATATTCAATGTTCACAAATCACTTAGTACTCACTTAGTAATCACTCACAAGATCAGTAACTAACCGTTAAAATTTTAACACCAGTATACCTGCACTAGATTTTTACGTAAAAACATTATTTTATCGTACCTTTTTTCCTCTTTTCGACATGTTTCTTTCGACAATGATATAATTATTTTTATCAACAGGCTTTTCTCCCCAAACCAAACAAAAAACTCAAAAAAACATTAGACAAAGTTCGAATTCATTTCTCTAACAATATTATCATTGTACCGCCCAAATAATTTTGTAACATTTCTCAACTTACCCTTATTTTATGAGGTATCTTAGTCAACAACCTGTGTAGGTGTAGTAATCGATCCTAATTCATTGCCATACTTATTTGTTTCATCTTAAAAATAGCACGTTGTATTTGTTCTAGCTTCTCCCAAAAATATTTTATATCTTCCTTTTTAATGTTACAATTTAGAAAAATAATCTAGCATTAGTTTTTATTGTTGGTAACATCTTTCATCTGGCCATGACATAATCCGTAAGATTTTGTGAACACGTCAATGGAAGGGGCAGCTTTGTGTTGAGTTCAAGGCAAGTCATTGTAACCAGATCCTAACAAAATATAAAGTACCTACATCACAAAACCGTTCCGCTCCGAATATCAGCAAAGCTTTAAAACTGTCCTGTGACAAAAAAGACTGCCTTTTCAAACTGTCTTTATCATTGAGTAAACCAACTTTACTATGGAGCCATAAAAAATACACAATACGTAAGGCAAGACGGTACAGTCGTTAACAGAATAACTTGCAAGCAGTAAACTTTGGCGGCGTTTGTTAGATAGTAGATTCGTTGAGTCTCGTAGACGAAGCTTTTTTAGAATATTTAAGTACGAATTAATTTTCTCTCATAATTTACAAACGCAATTTTGTTTTGTAGTTATACATCACCTACCGGATATTTTTTTCGTAAAGCAAATATGGCTAATGTGTCAAATATGTCAAATATATTGATCTGACTCCGTGGTACCTAAGTAGCTTAAGTGTTACAGTAATCAGAATCAACTGTGGTATTAACCATTACACCAAAGTGGTCGTCAAATGGAAATCAGAAACAAAGAACGTTCCTACCACAAACACCCAGACTCGTAACGACGCGACGGTTCCGTTCTACAATCGATCCCGGGAGCGTCAAAAAAGTTGATAGAGAGTTTTTTTTTGTCGTAGCTTTCCGTTTCATTAACCATCTTTAATCACTACATCTAAGTCTACATTTAAGTCGCTTGTATGTTTAGATCTTTAAAACTACTCTTTACATGTATGACTAGCGGCCCGCCCGTGACTTCTTCCGCGCAATAGTTGGATTTTTCCTCCTTCCTGTTTTATCTCGAAGGAGCATTTAATCGGGATACAAAGTATCATATCACCTAAGTCAGCTTTTACCCTGTCTGTACACCAAATATCTAGTGTCGAAACAGCCCTGATTAACTAAACTAAATTTAAAATAGAATAACTTTGCAACGTAGTTTTCAAATGGAATTCCATATTTGTTGAAGTATACCTTGAGGAGCTGCTTTTTCGATACCCGGTGAACGAAAAGTTGTGATTTCGAATCCTATTTATCTATGGGAGTTATTGAGTTTTTAGGTTTACATATAGAAGCATTTGAATGTGACAGTTACTACTTTATTACTTACACAGACGAATAACGCCGGTTAAAATTATCGTTATAAATATCTCAATTAATTGTAATGACCTTTGCTCATGGTTGTACAAAACAAATCATACATCAATTTATTTTGTTAATGAAACCTTTCATGGCAATTTTGGGATTCCGTAAATAGAACTTTATGCCCAGATAAAAGGTATGTCTCTTTCAATTTCATTATGAGTTTGAGTTTATTTTCAACGGACTTCTTCATTTACCTTTGATATATATTTAAAAGGTCTTGCTATTTATTACTTTGATATTATACAAGTATCTAAGAGAGAAAAGTAACCTTTTTTCCCGTCATTTTCACAGATCTCCTATTTCATTTGTACGCTTTTTCGTCAGCTGGCAGCAGTTTATTGAAATCTATTCTAATTATGTGTCTAGTTGGTGTAAGTAAAATTTGAGATTTGATACTTCGAAAAATTACGCAGCGCGAATGATAGTCCGTTTCTAAAACACAAGTAAGAAATAAATAAACACAGGTAATCCGCTTCTTTTACTTTGAAAGAAACTGTTATCCTCTCCATACTTGAAACATGGTCATAAAAATCCTACTTAACAACGAGAGAGTAATTTCGCCGGTAAAATATACGGAACCCTCTCGAGCTACTAACACGTATGCGCCGCAATCTTTTTTTATATCTTCGGTCGGAGAGGGTGTTCGCCTTGCAGCCGCCTCAGCACGTGCGCAAACTTACCATCGACCGTTACATCAATCTTGTCTACCTTTGTCCGTCTTGTTACTTAGATCGCTTAGATAAAACCAAAAAGGCAGAGTCGCGCGTGGTCCTACAAACCGAGTCCATTGGACCTGTGTGGGGTGAGCACGAGCAACTTTCGTATTCGTAGCGTTTACTTTTCGTTATCTTGTCAATTTGAACGGAACTGTCAGTTTCCGAAATTGTGACGATACGAATACCTTACGATAATTTGCGTGCTCACTCCACTGCTCGGCTCCTAGCTGTCGTCAGAACTGCTAGTTAGAGCGCGTTTACATGAAACGTCCGTTTCTACAGGATCCGTTTTAACGGATCCGTCGCTATGGGAGATAATAAGTATTCATACAGCTCAGGTACTGTACTGATTCGATAAACAGATCAGTATACTGAATCCGAAATACTGTATTATGTGTGAACTAGTTCATACAACTACGTACGCTAATAATATGTAGGTACACATTTACACGAATCTGTAAAACGGTCGTTATATGTATGTAAACGCGCCCTCATTTACATGTACGTGCGCGTGTGTGTATGTATGTATAAGTGTACGGTACCATATCTTCCTCAGTTTGGTTTTATCTAAGCTTGGGCAACCTTTTCTTAACTACACCACTCCCCAATTTCAACCTAATCTCGTTAGTCGAAGATGCAGATTTCTGTAGCTAGAACCAGCTGGATGTATCTTTTCGATAGTTGAGCTTAAGGAGCCTTCTGTAGTCAATGAAGGCATTGAATGCCTGGACAATACGAGGAGGAGCCAAGACTGCAGCGATTAGCCGGATTTATTTAACGGTCCCGATCTCCGAGCAGCAGATTCGAAGTTTAAGCTAACGGGCGGGTCATTATAAAACGGCCACTTTTTATCGGCTGTCTAGAGTTGATCGTGGATATTGAGGGGACTTATCTATCAGATAGGGCGGCAAAAGACGTTTAGCGTTATTAAAAGTATATATCAGTTTATGGGTCGCTAGTAAAATACTAAAAATGTTACATGGGAGATAAACAGTGCCGGATATCACTTAAGCTTAGTACCTATCCATATCGAAGAGTATGACACTTTAATTTATGACATAAACTTTAAATTAAACATAAGGTTAGTTTAATTATGTTTTGTAGGATGCCGAATTCCTGTAGCAATACCTCCGTTCCTGTATGTGATGTTGTTATTATTCGTTCTTAGCACGAAGAAGATTATATTAAACATTCAAGATGTATGTACTTGTTTAATACTTTTGTCTTATTAGCAAAAAATGACCGCTACCAAACGTACATAAAATACTGTGCCTCGGTTCGAATTAACGCGGCGTTCTAACACACTAATATTATAATTGCGAATGTTTCTTTGATTGGATGTTTGTCCGTCAATCACGCTGAAACTACTGAACGGAGTTTGTTGCAATTTGGTAAACAGACAGGGTATGAGCTGACTTGGGTGATAGGATACTTTTTATCCCGCTTAAATTGTCCCTCGGGATAAAACAGGAAGGAGGTAAAATGGTAAAATCCACCGTTTGCGCGGACGAAGTCGCGGGCGGACCGCTATGCATAATAAAGTGATAGGGGAGTCATTACGGCGAGGACGATTAACGCAAGTGGTTTGGCGCGCGCCACCCGCATGTGACGTCACCGACGTGATGTCGACGCGGCAGTGGTTGCCCATCGATTTTTCATGGCGTGATGCCTTTGGTGTTCATTAGGAGTGTCTGAATACACTCTATTAGTGCACTTTTAACATGTTTTCGAAGCTATTAGAATACTATTTCTGATTGAAGTTGTTCCGAACCATAGTTCAAACGCTTCTGAAAGTGTGTTTGCATGTGCAATGCGTGTGCGCAAACTGTTTACGTTCTGCCCTTCAGGTACAATAACTAACGGAAAACGATAGAACTGAAATACATTTTCTGCGTATTTTCAATTTCGGACCATTCAGTTTTCCACTCATGCTTATCTATCTATATTTATGTCTCAATTCTCAAAAGCATTGGCTCTAAACAAAACATCAAAATATTTTACAATTACAAGTAACAAAAGCGTTGCGTTAATTTTTCCTTTTCTATCAAAATCAGATGTTGCGAGTATAAGTAAATCTTGTAATTAAACTACAAAGAAGCTCGGCCCAAATTAATTACGTTTGGTCAGAAAAAGCTTTTGTGTTTCAATAATTTTCTGTCTTTCACAAAAAGTGACTTGATGTTACAATAATATTGTTGGGGTGTGTTTGGAGAGGTCTAAACGTGTGAATTGTGGTGTTAGTCGCGTATGCAATGCTGAGGGTATGCGGGTGGCACGTGCCATCGAAAATCGGAATATTCATTGTATTGCAAACGACATGATTTTGTTTTTAACCCAATCAAACTAACCTTAGTAGCCATCGAAATAAATATTAGTCGCAGCATTGGCTGAAGGGATTAAAAAAGCTATCAAATAACTTTTCTGTATTTACGACTGAGAGCGTTTTCACATTATCCGATCCGATATCGGTGTCGGACGCCGATGCGATATCGGGCTAAGTAAAAAGTATGAAATATTTACCTTTCTTTCCATATTGTCTGGCCCGATATCGGATATCGGAGCCGACTCCGATATGCTGGCGGCACCATCTGACGTCCGTGAGCCGTCGGCCGAAAATGTTTTTTTTGTGTGCTATACGTGTATCTAAATTGGCATGATGACACCTATCTTAATTTTTTTCAAGACCATGGCGTTTAAAAAACATAGCCCCTATGAAGTTAATACAACCAATATATTTCCAAAAAGCTGTAGAAACCAATTTTAAACACACAAAACTTAATAAATATTCGGTCAATTGACTCCGATTTCTGATACATGACCGTGACGTCACGTTCATGTATTCCCATACAAAATCTATGGAGGCAGACCGTTTTGACAGATAATAAAAAGTATGTCAACGATTAGTGGTGTCATCAAGCCCATTGTCTTTGTGTGGGTTGAACTAAATGCGCGGCGGCGGCCATTTTGAGCTTGTTTTCTAGTTTCCTTGTCATCATGGCGTAAAAAGAGTATAAAATGCTCCCCCTAAATACCTAGCTTCCACAATGGGATATATCCAATACTGACTGTTGTACTCAGCTACCGGAAATATTTGAAAATTGTACATGGTATCGACTATCGGATGTCGGATATCGTCATCCCATACCGATATTGGATTGGATAATGTGGAAACGCTCTTGGCCAAACGTAGTATGAACATGATTTTCATTTATATGTATTTTATGTCAAAAGATAAGCTATAAACTGAGAATAGTAAACTCGTCGTAGATTGTACTATTGAACACTCAAAATTGTAAGTATTTAAGCTGCTCGCTGAAAATCAGTACCGTTGCATGCACCCATCTGCTGTCATGTCGTTTACTGAGCGGGTTCCTTTTTGACGTTCATTGTTAATCACTAATTAAATAGTTTTTATCTTTTAAAATTACGATCAAAACCACAAACAATGTTTGTGGTTTTGATCGTAATTTTAATGCGTCATATAAAATATTTATTATCCTTATTCAACTTATTAATTTTCACGATGATGTTCTTCTTGTAAGGAGTGAGTAATTGCTTTCCTCTGAACCCGAGCGGCAATAGACCCTTGCCGGGACAGATTAGACGGATGTCCTGAAGGAGAATGCCCTGACATATTACCCCAAACTATTCATATGCTTAAAGTTTGTACAACCTCACCAGTAGAATTTATTTGAGCAGATCTTCCGGTTTGTTAGTGTTGTTATTTTCAACGCATTAGACTTTCCAGTAGTCATATCTAATGATTCCTAATTTTTTATTGTTGTTCAAGCCCTAAAATGTTCATCATTTACATTTAGATGAGTAAAGGTAGGTATTTATAGGTAGGTAAACATTGGTTATTCTGATGTGTCATACATAAGTTTCTCAATACATCACGCCTAATAATTACATTAATGACATTCTCGTGGCATTCCTGAGATGCTAAGACACATGCTGAGTGGCCCACCTTTTCAGTATCTTGTGTATGTGATTTTGAATATGTGTTTTTCTATTTTGTAAAATATGTGATACTGATTAAACATGTTTTCTTTCTTTCTTTCTTTTTAATAGGTTATGCACTTGAGGCCGAATTCAATTGTACTTACCTAACTTATTGCCATTCAAATGAAGGTACAATACATGACAATTTCACCTCATAGCACTGCACAGCTCAATGCTGAAATTGAAGCCCAAAAAAAGAACTAAAATATAATAATAATAAAGTTTATTTGGGAATAAAACAAATGATCATTAAATATTGTGCACGAAAATAACCGCTATAGTTTATAAAACTGTGCTGCAGCTATTAACGCCCACACTCCAGATACAGACAAACAGTATTCCACTATTAAAGGATTTTATATAAGTGCTACTATTACAATCATGTGTGTGTGTGTGTGTGTGTTTGTATGCGTTTGCGTTTAAGTGAGTCTAAAATTAGTGTGCGTAGTAGCTTTTATATTACTCAATCAGATATAGCAAAACAATTAGATAAAATTAAAAAGTTTTTTTAATTTCATCTTAGTTAAGGGTATAGAGCCATCGATCAAGGATTTTTTACAGTTATGATGATTCAGTTTGTAAATATGTAATTCCTTATTTATTTTATTGTACAGTTTTGAACTTAAAAAGTAATACTGCCGTCCTGCTATGGCTAGGCGAGATGACTCAATATTACGTACAATGTCATTTCTGCGTTTTCTTTTTTCAAAATTTGGATCAAAAACTATTTCTGAATGTTTTCGAAGGATAGAGCTGAGACCATAAGAGTGTCTTACTCTAGGCAATTTACATAGTTGGTAAAGTTCATCAGATCATTCACGTCATCAAATATATTCTTTATACTTTAACAAATATTAATCATCATCATATTTCATTTTATGTAAGTAATTAGTTTGTATGTTTATAAATTAATTTTGTACTTAAATAACTTCAGTTAAATTGTTTGTATTACCTTTTAATTTATGTGCACCGCCTGCATTTTCTCTGCTTGGCCCTATGGTTGACTGGTAGAGAATGCCTTCGGCAATAAGTCCACCATTGTACACATATTTGTGCAGAACTTAAATAAATAAATAAAAAAATAATCAATTTTAACCCTTTAATGACGTACACACTGGTACAGCACGAAATGAATTGCTCATCGATAAAGCCGGCAGCGGGTGTCATGTCAGACCCTCACAGGGACAGATCAGACAGGGCATGTCCTAAAGGAGCGCCCTGACATATTGCTCCGCGCCGCGGGCCCACGTTTATATTCCGAACGGCTTCCGATCCTAGATAATGCCTTTACAATAACGAACTCAAGATGACGAATTCCATTTCAATACGCCACCTATTTATTATGATAATACTTGCCGTCCAGAATTAAAATAAAATCCTTAGGCACGGAAACGATCACGCATAATGGAAAATTAATTATTTAACAGATGATCTTTGAGATAAGATTCGAGAAGCTATTGTTTTCATGAATAATTTATTTGGGTGCATTATGCATTGAATGTTTTAGCATTTTAAAAATGTGAGTGAAGAATTGATTTCTACATAAAACATGACGTGACTGAGTTATCGTAGCATTGCTACGACGCTGGGCAACTTCGGTTTAGTTTAGCCCTAGAGCTAGAGAAAACCTTTGTCTAGCTAGGGAACAAAAAAGACAATACATCCCTAGTATATAGTTATGTAAATAATGTAAATTCTTGCTGAGAGCCTTTTGCCAGCAGCTGTAGTGTAGCTTAAAAGTATATAACAACGTTTTAGTTTATGGTGCATAATGAAATAATGTAAATATTTGTTAACACATAATTTACATAGATGAAAACTCAGTATGAGCTAACTAAGGTGCTAATATACCTGTCTCAGAAGAAAAACACTTATTTAGTGACTATTTCCTTTGAGTTTTTTTCTCAAATATATTCAAACAATAAGCAGTTTTATTCCATCAAAGCTACAAACACCCTTTTCCCGTCAACAATAACCTCGTTATTTCTTACAATAGATGTCTCTTATCTGCAGTTGGACCTAGCAAAAAAGCAATCAGAGCCCGGTGCCGGGTAAAGTGCAAATCGGCCGCCAGATGTGTTAAGCAAATTGCTGCACCTTGCGCCTCCTGCTTTCCCACGCCTTGCATAAATCTATAGCGATATTGTAAAATGCTGACGGTTCACTTAAAACTGAATTTCGAGTTATAAAGCTACTTGTGTGGGAGCTAGTTAACACTCGATTACAGGTTACAGTTATTCAAAATACCGTCTGCAACGGTAGCTGCTTGTAGTTCGTGACTCACCTCACCCTGAAGTTAGCTATAAGTTACATACGAGTGTATTAGCGCATGGTCGCACAATAAACTGAGCATTCAACGAAGATCTGTATTTTACAATTACACGCGCCTGATCCCATCACTGCAGCTAAAACCGAGAGATAAAACTTCACTGGCACATTTTAATGGAAATTTCAGTCAATGGAAATTATAGTAGGTATACTACAAAGAAAGAAGCCTCGATTGAAACGGTCAGTGGTTTCTAAGAAACAGGAAAACGTATAAGTAGCTTCCAAAGAATCCAGATTAAACTTTCGCCAACGTGTTTCCTTGGAAGTGAGGCAACAGAGTTAAATCTCCGCAACTATCGAACAGGTCTTGGTAGAACTTTACCCATACGTTCCTTAGTGAACCCGAGGAGCTGCCTCATTCGGTGGGTAAAAGGGGACCGAATAGGAATTCACGCGAATGAAGTCTCAATTGTTCTCTGGAACCTACTTATTATATAAATACTCGTGACAAAACAATGCTCGGGAGCTTCGTATTGCTGTCTGATATCGCGCCCGCTAAAATCACGGTGTCTCCTTTTGTTCTCCAAGTGTCTATTAAAGTGATATTGAAATTGACAGCTGTAGCAAGCGTAGCCTAGACTAAGATATCTAAAGCACTACCGATATTTTTATCTGCTTCCAAGTATTGAGCACCCATTGGAATAGAAATACTTACTTATTTTTAAAGCATATCGTTGCTGGTTGGTGTTTTCTGAAACGGCGATATTGATGGCGTTATGGATTATCCGAAAATTTTACAAGTATTTTGTATGGTAAGTTTTATGTCAGTCTTTTCAATGAAAAGTTCTTTAGTCGGATAACTTTCAGTCGTCTTTAGTTTTTATTTAAAGTTAATCCTATTTTATTTTTCCAATAAAGTATTATCTTCTCTTATTTCTAGATATTTCGATTCATTTCTAATTGCGTATTTAGGTAATTCTTATTAATCTTTAAAAGTTCTGTAATCTGTATTATGTTCAGACATTTCTAGGCAGTTGAGTGAGTGGATGTAAGTTAACGATTAGTGGTTAGTTTAGCAATTATTTAAAAAAAAATTTAAAATAAATTGCAATATTTTTTGAATCGAGAAAATGATTCATCCTTTAACAATACAAAGTAAATAAATATTCAAATCTCTAAGTCGACTGTAAAATATTCCAGCAAAAAGAAAAATTGTGTTTCAGATTTGTTGGAAATAGTGGAGCAGAAGGAACCTCCATATAACTCGGCGTCTACTGGAAATATATCAGAAGAATAGTACGTCTCAATATGCAATAAAACGGGGAAACGTACGCGACCTCAAATCCTCACGGATTTTTCTAGAGCACACCTGAACTAGATTACTGTATCCATGCTATAAAAAACCTACCTTCAATCGTGTCCCTGCATTGGGGCGAATTTGAAAAGGACCCCGTTATTTCGCCCCCGGTACTATATCAAACGCGGAGACGACGTCTCTTTGGTTCTGATTTACATAAACAGTTTCGCACGGAACCCTTCCGAACGAAAACAAGCTGGTTATCGGGGATTTGATGACATTACTTTACAAGATTCAAAATCTTGTATACCTACAAGGTATGCTCTTTGGCGGTAAGCTCAGTGAAAATAAAGTTGTGTACGTACAATAATTAAAATTGCTTACTTTATTGCTGATATGCCCACTATATAGTACTTCTATATGATATGTACTATAGTGTTTACTATTCAAACATCATTAAATAAGTACGATATGAGTATTTTCTTAGCTTGGGCAAAACATATTTGTAGGTGTTATCAGACAAATTTACATACATGCAGCTTGGGCACCCCCGAACCCCAGAAAGTAAGCTATAAACCTTCGGCCTGCCTCTTGTTCCTATGAAAGTGCAATGGGCTGCCGTCTCATTAGATCATGAGATTGAAAGAACACAGTGTGCATCTGTATTGCACACAGTGCACTTTTGTGGCCTTAGGTGAGATTCGCCGTCGATTTCAGATTGCGGCTAGGAGGATATAATTCCCTCGAAGTCCGGATTTCGCTAATGTTTTCTTTTAACAACGTACACGTATGTTACGTGCAGCTGGAACAAGCTAAATGTAATTTTAGTTTGAACCCATAAAAAGGCTCTCAGGTTTTTGTAATTTATTAGTAGCACTAGAAACGCGAACATTTTCACTTCAGCAACAACATATCTGGAGTCGCGTAAAACTCCGGTGGTGCGTTTGTAACGGAATAAAACAGGAGAATTTTTGTCTATTCCCTTTATTACGGAACACTTACGAAGGTGACTTACAAAAACGGTACGCGTGATACACGACGCCGTGTCATGCGCATCATATAATAATACATCATCGTTTGCATATGACGAGTAGTAAACTTTGCCCGGCCCCGTTTTGGCGCTTAATATTAAAGCTCAAAGTTCACCTATACTGCGAGTACATGTCCTTCCTTTGCAATCTTTCCGTTGTTACCACGACCTGAATCCGCTTTTGTCCCATATGAAAAGAACTGGGACCAGAAAGGGAGTGTATGCGTGAATAATTGAGGAGCTCTGGCGCTGAGAAATCTTAACAAAACTCATAGGAAAGTGGTCCATTCTTGAGGTGCACGTGCGGGACTCGCCCGTTCTACCTACGATGTTTTATTATAGCGGGAACACAAAGGATCGGTGGCCAATTGGGTCATTTGATAAGCATGACTGGGGTGGCTGATTAGAACGTGTTCGCGTTAAGGAAATTGGAATCGTCGTCGAATTTCCTCGGCGAAACCGAATAAAAATGATGTTAACGCCATATTCGAAATCTAATAATAACATCAGTGACTTTATTAGGAGTCCGTTGTCGGGAAGTAAAAGAAATATTACTCCGGGTTTCCTTAACACTTCAGACACTTATCAACCAATTCACAATGAGGATGAGCGGTGATTTTTAAATAATGAAATGACAACTAAGTTATTGTTCTTATTATTGCACCCTAATTTTTAGGATTTTTTATAGGGATAGAAACCTTGCAAATAATTTACACTTACAAAATATGTATCATCTTTTTTATAGTAACATTACTTACCGAAGTTACCGACAAAGTCTTTTAATTAAAAGACGTTACCCACCAAGTCTTTTATTAAAATAAAAGTTTTTTCGTTGTAACAATTTAACCTAAAATTTCCACTTGCCTCCTGCAATACTTAAAGTATTATGCAAGTCCATCCTGGCAGAATATCATACGGCAACTTTTTAACTGGATAAAGAGATCCTTAAAGTTCACCGTTAGGTCTAACCAAGTTAGGTGGTGGAAGGATCGGGTAGTTTACATATTCACGTTGACGAAGCATTCAAGTCGTTTGTAGAACGTAACGTGAATTGTACAATTTATATAACAACGCCTCGTGCAAACTTTAAAACAAGCTCGTGCCAAGTTTAAGTGTACCTAAGTGTATTGATGCTATATTTTTGCTCTTTCCAGTTTTACGAGACAGTAGCATTTTTATTTATGACAGGATCTTTATTGGATGTCTTTTCAATTTCGTACTTTATTTCATATTTAATACTATTCACATACTACCTAGCAGGTATTTAATTAAGAGCTCTAAACGAATAGCTCGTTAAAATTAACAGTAATTAATTCAATAAGTGGTTATCCTCTCGATGCAGCGAAATAATGCCACGTTACTGCGATTAATAATATGCATCAATAAATAATTATTAATGGCTAAGCGATTATCTATCCTGTTATTAGCTAATGTACCTAACCAAGTTTAAAATGAATGCATCAATCTAATTATAAATACGTTAATCAGCAAATGATAGATAAACCTGAAATAAGTACCTCACCTAATTTATTCAAAGAAAATAATTATAAATCCAAAACTAAATAACAATTAATGACCTATAATGCAAAAGACAATGAAATAGAGTTGCTTAATTTTGAACGAAAAATCTGTCGACAATGAAATCGGATATTTAGTAACAATTGGGATGATGACACCTATCTTAAATATTGTCAAGAACATGGTGTTTAAAAAACATAGCCCCTATGAAGTTAATACAACCAATATATTTCCAAAAAGCAGTAGAAACCAATTTTTAAACACACAAAACGCAATAAATATGGCAGTCAATTGACTCCGATTTCTGATACATGACCGTGACGTCACTATCATTTATTCCCATACGAAATCTATGGAGGCTGGCCGTTTTGACAGATAATAAAAAGTATGTCAACGATTGGTGGTGTCATCTAGCCATTGTCCTAAAACCCTATAAAAACGTGTTTTTCTATACAAAATAAAAAAAAAATCATACTTCAAGGTTCTGCAGTTTCACATAGTTGATAGCTACAAGCAAGTCCCCAACTTCGTAAAGAAAAATGTTTGAAATTTAACAACAGCTCAAACTTCACGAAAGCAAAATAGTATGAGTAAGTGCATACTTCCAGTCAGGAATGAAATATTATGCAGACGAGAGATTCAACTTTATATTTGAGTATTGGAAATGGAATCTTGGGATTGTCAAGTGAAGCTTCGGTTTGCTTGTTGCAAACTAATTGTGATTATGTTTCTGTTTTCAATAATGAAAGGCGCGTTACGTATTTAACACGATATGTGCAGGCTCGTGTGTTCGGTCTGTTTATGAAAGGACATGTCAGCCTCAATCCTTTGTTGCGCCGCATATTTCGTCCCTCGGGCCTGCAGGCCGACTGACCTACCTTAGGCTTGGAACGACTTGTAGATTTACCGATAGTTTTTTTTTCAAAAAATTTATAGTACATGAATGGGAGACAGCATCGTATACATTAATCTGATCCCAATATAATCGATGGTACCACAACACAAACAAAGAACCGTGAAAATATTTAATATTGGTTTGCAACATTGTCTCCGTCCGGGAATCGAACTCGAGACCTCAGTGATGGCGACACCATGACTTATTAATTTTAATTAGGTACAATCTAGGTATTATACTAGATAGCTTTAAATAGTACCAATTATTTTTATCGAAATTTATAAACTGTCTGTTGGCAGTTCGTTACAGACGAGCACAAATTTGGTGCAGTATTTACGTGTTTAAGTAGTAAGTAGGTACTAGGATTCTTCGGCTCAGTGCTAAGGCGGATTGGTGTGGTTGTTAGAAAATGTTGTTATTCATTTATTTTAATTTGGTTGGACAGTTCATATAGCTACCGATAACGTAGTGTGTATTTACTAATTCCGTTTCTGCACCTTCTTTCCTATATTGGTACGTAACATGAGTGAAACATCTTCTTATCGATATTCAAACCATCTCGCATCACTAACTTCATAGTAGCAACTGTAGATTTCCGTAAATGTGGCCTAATACCTCGCAGTTAGTGTGTAGGAAATAATATGCTTACCCCGGTCTGACTGTGGCCAGTATTTGTTGACGTTGTCTAAAACTTTGAATGAACTAGGTACCTAGTCAGAACACATACCTTCATGTTGTACAGGATTATTGTTATACGTAATGTGTTCCGCTTTTGTTGAATTTACTCATTTTGACTTGTTTTATTATTTTTATAAGTTTTATGTATGCTCCTACCTAAGAAAACAGGAAAGCAAGTGAGAAATGTTGTTAAAATCCATAATTAGGACGTAGTTTTCTGTGTCAATCAGAAAAGGTAGATGACTCCGACTAAAACGCCTGCTTCTTATTACTCATCATACGAGTACACATCGATTGTAATGTTATCACTGTAATCTGTTTCAATTAACATAGCCTTTTTTGAGGAGCTAGTTAGCGATGATAAAGTACTAATATGATATTGCAAACGACCTATAAAGCAAGTTCATAGCACATCTTACTACATTCACAAAATCTCATTTCGCTGTACAGCCTATAAAGTTCCGACATACCCCATCGCAGTAAACAACATTCGTAGCCATATGTCGGCTTTTAAACATTTCCCGGCTGGCCTTGACTGGGGGTAGTAATATATTTAGTGTATCTGCAGAACTGGAGATATTGCACTAGAGAAATACTCCGAAAATAATTCCCCGTGGAAATGTAGCAAAGAGAACACAGCCAAATTGCCTCGGGCAATCGGTTACTGCGGCTTTAGTGGTGGGCTGGTATCACCACTATTTTCTCCAAAGATCTGAAAAAAATATGATGTTTATAACGATTGTTTTACATGGTTGTGTGTAGTCGACTGTTTAACTCACAAAATATCTTTACCATCACACGATTTCTCTTGTCGCTGTCATTCATATCTGACCATCATGGACCTATCTATTTATTTATTTGCCAATTGTTTTTCAGGTCGATACAGTAACACATATGAGAAATATGTAAACAAAATGTGTTTGTCGAACGTAATTGTAGTATGCAGCGAATATTAAAAAAATGTGTTTGCCTAACGTTTATGTAGTACAAGTATGCAGCGAATATTTCGCAATGATATTCGTGCAGCTCATATTGATTTTTGGAATTCGAATTCAATGGGGAGCAGAGCAATCTGTTTATTATCGATTGCATACTTTGATGATATTACATTGGTACGCAAAATGTCCCGAAATATGGCCGTGTATTTACCAACCCCTAAACGTATTGACTCGCTCTAATGAAACAGTATGTTTCATAACAGTATATTTCATGTAAATATTATTGCCTTTGATTGAAAATGTTTCCAAAGCTTGTTTTTGAGTATCATTTTCTTAATCAAAGATTTGGATAAGATTTTTTCTCACTGCATTGCAAGTAAATAATAGTATGACGTCATCATGACGGCTGCATCGAAATTTAATGTTACTTGTGCAACCGTGAGAAAGTCAGATTAACCCCGCAACGCTCGCGCACCTGGGCGCCTTTGCTTGCAGGGATCAATTCTATCCTACCAATTGAACGTTTGCGAACTGTAATTACATAAATAGATAGTAATATAACAAAACGCTTTGTAGTCGGTACAATCATAAGTTTTATTGTAGTTAATATGGTCCCTAAATAATAGATAACCTGATTTGCTACTATATTAGGAGTTTTGCTCTTGAAAAAAAGACCCTGCGAGAGCACGAAATCAACCACTCGTTAAGATATTGATTTCAAGATTTCAAATAACCGTTCCTATAAATTCAATTTTTGCATACACAAGAAATTAATACTAGCACACTCTTAGTTCTTAAGTAAAAAATTAAGAGCCTCATTATTTAAAACAGCGCACGCCCCGGTGCTGCGCTGAAAAGATCTTTTGTTACGTCGCAAAACACTTGGGCAAGTCAATCGCCATCGCGAGGCCCGTTAGGCTTTGTGGACCGCGCAAATTAATGACTAAGGAGCACCGCACATGCAGGGTTAAGTTTCACCTCCTTGTTAAGACCCCGTTCGCTTTTTAGAACACTATTTCACCTGGGCTAAAAGGAAAACGTATTTGAAATTAATAAGAGCTTCATAAAAGCGTGTGTGAAGGCAATTTTTGTACATTCGGAACATAAAGCGCTGTGTTCGTAAAACCGTATAAAATATGCGAAAGTTGTTTGTAGGAGTGGAGGGTTGTTGTTTCAGGGTTATGTGGATTGTTTGAAATCATAAAGAAATAATGTCGAAAGTCTGCTGAAACGTTTCATAAGAATCTGGTACATGTTCGTACATGATTTGAGCAAAACTTTTAACGGAATCTATTTTCACGTACAAGCTCCATTGCCATACATATTATACTGAGACCAATGCATAAAATTTGTATAAATAAAAAAAAAGAGTTCATTGCACACCATTTTTATTAGAAAAATACAAAATATTGGGCAAATAACGGTAACTCCAACGGCCCATCTTAACGTGCAATAAGGATGACAATTTACATAACAATAAATCCGGACCCGTGTGAACTGCTTCGCAACTCTCTTACATACTCGAATTATCGTAGTCAATAATTAAATTTCAGTTACGAATGTGAGTTCCCACCGGGCGAGATTTCTCCCCTACGTAAGTACAGGTAAACATAGATACGTAAGACGATCGAAGGGTGGAAATAAAAGCGGTGAAAGAAAGGAGCCTTTTGTGAGCGCTTGCGCAAGTGACCCACGTGTTTCGGCGTTCCCACGGGGCGCGCGGGGAGGGTGTCCTGGACGCATATATAAGACCAACGGGACTCCAAAACGACCACATCAAAATTTGACTAGCTACAGTGCACACTCAGGGGGCAAGCCCCCCTGGGGCTCCGTGCAAATTGCGTCTATAAAATTTCACCGGCAATTTACCAATAGTTTGTCAATTAAAAGTTCGACACTGAAGTGGTGGTAATTAATGTTTCATTAACGCGAACAGTTTTTGCAACGAAAAGGTTCTCAAAGGCGAATTCTTGGCTTTTTACTGGTGAGTGGAAATTATACTTTTCTGTTTATTTTCCAATCTTATGAGTAATAGTTTTTGAAATATTTTTGATAATACATTTTACACTTGAATGTTTTTATAGTTAATTGTTTTTTCTAGTAACTTAAATACTTACAATCTGGATTCTACCCCTGTTCTATAATATAATAATTATTTAACTTAGGGTGTAAAAACTATTGAGCTAAATCACTAGACATTATAGTTAAAAAAAGCTTAAAGCTGAAAAAGAGGATAATTTATAATTTAAAGCAAAATAATCCTCTTTTTCAGCTTTAGTAATGGATTTCCGCAAAGCAACGCCTGATTCCATCAACTATAAAAAAAGATTTTTAATTTTAATAATTGTTTTGTCATTGTTTTAGATTTAACGATGAAAAAAAACGTACCAGTTGGGTATTGGGCAGTTGGTAACAACAAATAATATGGGTCGGGTCATTTATTATTAAAACCTCTGTGGAGTTCAGAGTTGGAACAGCATAGCGTTAAACTTTACAAGATGATTGGAAATAAAGAAAATCACTTTCAAATCCATCAAGAAAGCTCAGACGATTTGGAGAAGGAAAAACCATGACAAGGTGAAGTGAAATCTCTTTCTAAATTTCCAAATATAGTATAGTAGGCTTAGGTTAACAGTGTGTGTAGATAGACTAGATTTTGTAATTAGGTTGTGATTTGTAAATGTTCGATTTCATGATTGCTACGGATTAAAGATAACAGCGTACGATTCAGTATCAGATGTATCTTTAACAGTGCCTTAATGATCGGTGTTGTTTGTTAAACTCATCAAGTTACCATTCATGTTTTTGTTCTCAATGTTATGTTTGATTCCTCGATTGTTGACGTTATTGTTTTGAATCCGAATGGAATGCTAATTGATCTAAATAAAAGTTAAATCGTTAACGAAGACCAGCATTACGGGTTTAAATCAGAATTTCAAGTTAAGTTTGCCGTTGTTACATTTGCCTGTTACTTATCTGGTTACACGTTGTTAAGTTTTGTTTCCTATTAACGATGCAGTTGAAAATCACAAAGGAAAATCAGGTTAGGAAAATTGTTTTTTCGGATTGTGTTCTACATTATTGTAAATATGTTGATTTTTTGTTTGTACATAAGAATACCAGCTGGACTGGTACGATTGTAACTTATGTTTTGTTAAATTGTCGTTGAAGTGGTTGAATTTTCGTTTTGTTGCTTTTACTGACATTTGAAACACTTTTTTGGAATCAATTGGTCCGAATCAGAGACTCAAATTTTCAATACTTTCAGTATTTAGTATTCAGTAGTTTCTTTGACACATTCAAATGTAAGGTTCTTAAAATAGAAATTTGAACTTAATCTTGGTCCTATCAGATGTTACTTAACCTGCTCTCTTGTACCATCTTACCAATTCTAAATCACTTATTTGAAAAAAATGCATCAAACACAATTACAAATTTAATAGATTGAATTAAACACCCTAAAATTTCATTGCATAAAACTGACTGACTTTAGACTGAGTATTGATTTTTTATTAACTTAAATAGGCATTAAGTTTTTTGTTTTGTAACTTGTGTAAAATACTTAGTTGATTTTTTGTTTTGTTATTTTTTTTGTTTTTGTTTGGATCAACATTTGTTCGCTTGAAACCAAAAAGTACACCAAAAAAATCTGGTAAACTGTTATTTTTTTCTGAACTGGTTAATTGTTTAAGTTCAGTGTTGATTTTTTTGTTATGTGTCTTCGACTCCAACACAATAGCACAGATCAAAACAACACCTTCAACCGTTTATGCAGGACATACGACCAGCAAAACTTTGTTATTTGTTTTTTGTTATTATCAGTTGAATTTTTGTTTTGTTATCTTCGCCGAGACATAGCCCAGAAATGTTCTTGTAAATCAAAAATATAAGTTTTTCAATACTTACGCCCATATTTTTCATGACGTTAAATAAGTATTATATTAGTTTTTCTTCTGAATTAATATCACAACTTGTTGATTTCACTGTTATAATGTTAAGTTTTTGTTTCAATACTGTTTTGTTGAGCCTTGAAAACCGGAAATTGTTAAAAAAAAATAGAATATCAATAAGCCTATGTTCATGTTTGCTAAAGTGGTTTAATGGATCACTGATTTTAATAGAAACCAAATCGTCTGTTAAGTTTTTTGTTCTCGTTACGCCTGAAACAATCACAACGTGCCTTACGCCGAAAGTGCCTGATATTGTTTCATTTTTTATCTCTTTGTATTTGTTTTTGCTTTCTGGTGGGGTTTTGAAGTTTGTGAAAACCTTATCAGGACGCTTTGTTCCTTTTTACGTGTACGGTAACTCAATCAAATTCCGACGTTCCCGTCAAAACCAACAAAGTGTTCCACGATGAATAATTTTTGATTGGATTTTTTTTTGAACAGCCTAAGCAATCCACCGCTTTTAAAAAAATATTTCGAGTTATCTCACGTAAAATTGTTATCTTTTTGTTTTGCTGTTTGAAATTACTGACTGTTTTATCCCCTTTATATGTCTTCAATAGCCCACAGTTTGATTAAATTTCGTTCCTTCAAAAACATAATTTAAAATTTGGTCTATTCATATTTGTATTTTCACAATCAAACTATGCTTGCTACCTACTTTTCAAAAAATTTAGTTCCTGTAGTTTTCTTATAAAAATTATGTACACACACTAGATTTTTTCAACCTTTGCAATTAACTTCGGGGATAAGATGTTCAGTATAAAATATTGTTAATACCTGTTTCAGTTATTTGTTTTCATTGTTTAATTGTAAGCGTTGAGTTGTTGTTAAGTTTTGTGATATTACTGTTAAATTCAAATGGCTGTGTTTGTTAGTTTTATGTTAAGTTTTCGTTTTAACCGTTTGTTTTTTTGTTTTTTCCGACATTAAGGCCGTCTATTCTGGTAAATGTTCAACACGTACAATTTAAATCATGTAATATATTCATTTAGATTAAGTTAAAACTGAAGCTTTGTGTAAAATTAACAAATAGGTTGTAAGATAAATTTATTAGGGATGTCTGACAGTAATGTGTGTGAGTTTGATGTGTGAAAAATAAAAGAAAAACGCTAATTCATTTGTTTTACTCTATACTTCCATAAAATCCTATATCCCCCGATACTTATACGGTTCTGCGCTATTTTTAGGAAAAATAACTTCAGTTTTTGAGTATTCGTTATCCGCGACGTACACAGTGTCAATAATAAAACAGTTTCACGCTACGGACTGAAGCGAAGCTATTTTGACAAACAACCAATTATTTTTGTGCTCCAAGATACGACGATCTTTTCTATTGCAAATGTAGTTGTATTCATGCATACTACTTATTTGCATTTTTTTATTATATGCTTACGAATTCTTATAAAAATACGATGATGCAACGAAGCTTAGGTACTTTAAAAACCGGTGAGGTAAGATAGGTACTAAATAAAAAATCAATGCATTCTTTCAAGAATCTAAATACCTACTACGAAAAACAAAACGAGAATCGTTTTGTACATAAGGCACATCAAGATAATTTTTTTATTGCAAATTCGCCCTTATAACATGCGCTAAAGAGGCAAACATGTTTACATTGACGTAACAACGTTTTTTGTAGTAGGCCTACAGCACGTATTACCTGACATGATGATGTTTGTGTTGTTCTGTCACCGCCACATAAATTGCAAATGACGCGCAATAAAAATATGTTTATAGCGTGTCCTTGTTAAAATATTACATTGTTCACTCGTGCTTTAATTTCGCAGAGGCCAGTGTGAATAAGCAAATATCTACTTAATATAAGTATTTGCTACCGATACATTTATACCCCTGACGAAAAAGAGGGGTGTTATAAACAAAATAATAAATAAATAAATATTTTACAACAGTCACACCCATTCTCTAGTCCTGAAATAAAATACGAGGCTTGTGTTATGGGTACTAGACAACGGATAAACATACTTAAATACTTTCTTTTTTGTAAATAAATATCTACATATTATACATAGAAAACACCCAGACCAGTACAAACACACATGTTCATTCACACATATGCTTGTACTGTGCGGGGATCGAAGACGCGACTCTTGGTTTTAGAAGTCCGACATGTAGACCACTGCACCAATCGGTCGTTTCAAATATATAGGTACGAGTATAAGTTAAGAGTTAACCAATAAAAACACCGTAAACTTGAATCATGTGAAGAAAGGCTTTTTTATTTTCTTGATCTTTGGGATGTTGGCTGAAAAGCTTGAATAAAAGTAGGCCTAATTAATTTCCATATTACAATTATTATAAAACTTCCATTTTTAATTCAGAACTATAGAAGATAGGTATTCATATTTTTCAGAGTGCCAGAATAACCAATAAGAACAAAAATGACCACAACAGCCCAAAAACTAATTTATACTCCAATTAAAACATTTTAAAAGGTTGGCGTTTTGTCCAACTCATAAAGCATTGTGCTCTGAATAAAGGCCACTTTTTAAAGGCACTAATCTAGTCGGATATTGTTGGACCTTATCCAACTGTTCACTATCAGTGGAAAACATAGTTCCGTGCATCCATGGGCGCAAAACATTGTAACGCTGCAAACCATATACACCACGTACAGATGTAATGAAGATAGTTTTCGGTGGAGAAACAAGAAGTTCGCCCCATGCAATCTCGCCGCTTAGCCTCTTCTTAATTGCTTAACTTTAACCGAAACGTCTTCCTGCTGTCGCTGGCTTCGTTTAACTTCACGCATACTTCACACCGAATAAGATACTTTGAGTGCCTAGCGGAATGCAGGCGATGCAACACTGCAACCTATAAAAGCTAGCAGAGCAGAGCCGAACTGATAGCGAGTCGGAAAAATTCAACGCCTGTGCAAAAGTAATAGCAATAACGCAGCACGTCGATTTGTAGCCAATGCCTAGGGCTTAGTTCAGAATTTGTGATTTCGTTCTTTTTGGCTGTGTTAGATTAGAATAGTGTATGTTGTACCTACTATTTTGCGAATATTTTTACACTATCTGAGGACGATATTGGTGCCGTAAGCATCATCACTATTGTGTCTAGTTACCGTGACTAAATGGATTAAAGAACAGATTGATTTTTAATCAATTTCGTAAAAAAATAACTAAAGTAATTCCGCTCAAATAATCACGTAATAAGTACCTAATCTTCAAATCAGACAATATCTGTTCACTGCTGGAAGTACCTATTAGCTACCTAGTTTAAAACTTTGAATTTTAATGGCAAATAGACAGTAGCCCATCTGTGTTTTTTGATCAGCCCAGTTTGCCTGGGGTTCATTTTCAATCTAAGAAAAACATTATCGAATCACTTCGATGTTGACTTGGAATCTTGTCGTGTGCATTTGTATGCATTCACAACTTTTATTGCTTTAAAATATCAGCGAAACTTACACGAATACTATCAAAGAGAGTTGTATCGAAAATATGGAACATTGGCGACTGCGAATGGCAAACTTTAGAAGAAAACTTTGCTTGCAGACTTATTTAGGTCGATATTTTAAAATTTAGTCAGCGGAGGTTTGTATACGCCGACATATGCATCAGTTGAAAGCTTTCTTGCTAATAGATAGGCATATGTTATGAATGTGAAGGTAGGTAGTGTCTAAGTTGGGACGCGCTTTGTATTTTATTATTCAGTGATGTGCATCGGAGGCAGCGTTTTAGAGGCAGAAACTTTTCTAGACAGTGGAGATTTGGGCGTTATTTCTTTGTTGGCTCAGTGGAGCGAAGGCGGTGTGTGCTCGCGGGTCGCGGACCGTCCACGGGAATTCGATATTGCCTGAAGTGAGGCGTTCTGGCTGCATTGTGCACTTTTATTCGCCATTGTAAGTCTGAGAGATGCCACTCCGCTTTGCTCCGATGATTGCGGTATCGTATTCTTTCTACAGAAAACACTTACAGCGAGATGAAATGGACTATAGCTTTCTTTTTGTGTTAGTTTTCAATTACAAATGAAGCCCAGTCTTTTTTTTTTAATAAAGCAGCGGCATGGCGTGCCTGAAAACTTTTGCAATTAAAATACGTATATAATATATAAACGTATTTTAATTGCAAAAGTTTTAATCATGTTGTCATCAATGTTTCGGGTGTTTAACCAATGCCTCTTACCTACCATTTTTTTTGTTACGCTGGAAAATGCTTTACGCATACCTGCTTCCCTCGGGGGAGGGCAGCAGGTTATGTGGGACTCTCCCCAGCTGGGGCATACCCACCAAAAACCAGCGGCGTTCTCAGGAGCCATGAGCTCGGGGCCACGAGTTAGCGCGATTAGCACACATCCGCAGCCCTTCACTGACTAGACCGACACACGGTCTCACCCGATCTGAAGAGGACAAATACCCCTACCTCCAGCGCCAGAGGAGGGTATCCTCCAGCTTGATGTCCCGAATGCGTCTTACCAGTCTTAACCTACGGAGCCGAAACGTGGAACAAGCTGAATCAAGCTGGCTCACCGACTACACGTCACTCTGCGTCAGGCGAAAGGTCTATGTTGGGGATCTCAATAAGGGATAAGATCCGGAACGAGGTCATACGACATAAGACTAAGGTAACTGATGTTGTCCAAAAATGTAGCAAGCTGAAGTGGCAGTGGACTGGCCATGTCTGTCGCAGAACCGACGAGAGGTGGAGCAGGAAGGTTCTTGAATGGAGACCACGTTTAGGTAAACGTAGTGTGGGACGCCCCCCGGCTAGATGGACAGACGACCTGAAGAAGGCAGCTGGTAGTGACTGGATGCAAAGGGCGGGAGATCGTGCGCTGTGGCGCTCCTTTGGGGAGGCCTATGTCCACTGTGTCTATGTGGACTCTAACAGGCTGATATCATGATGATGATGATGATGAATAATCAATGTATAATTAAAATTAAAAATAATATTAATATTATATACCTACTTACTTCGGAACAAAAATAAAACAAATAGTCATTCAACTCTGTCAGCTAATGTCACTGTTGTCACCCCAAACAAGTTCCTCAAATTAAGAATGCAAAATTTTCAGTGATATTACTCCGTCAGCATGAATCGTATGGACGACGATGTTGTCCTGTCGCCATCCTACTTCTGGGACTGCGTCACTTTCAGTAAAGACTGCCCATTCCTCTCTGACGTAGACCCAAAGCTATGCTACTTTGGTGTCGGCCTCCTCATACTGTATGGTGCATTCCTCCTAGTGATTCTTGCTGACTTGAAGTTTTACTGGTCTCTAGACGATTTCCAGCGGCAGATCGATTACTACATAAACCTGGTAAGAAAGAAAGTCCGGCATGTGCAAATGGACCAAAGAAGATTAGTCAGCACGCAAGAAAGAACTGAAAAGCTGCTGAGGAGAAGTGAGCAGTGCAAACGTATAGTTACTGCAATAAGGGGTGCCTTGCATGAAGAGGACAACCGGTATTTATCTATGCTCACCAACGCGGAGGACCAAAATACGTCGAGCACTCATGGCGAAATTTGGAGCGAGGATCGCAGTGTCATTGATTTTTAACAATATGATTGTTGGGCTTGGAAAATAGCTAATTGTTGGTAAACATACAATATTTAATATTTCCACGTCAGATACATAGCCAGTTATTTATTTTTCTTTGTTTCTTTCACTCGCTCCGATATTGGGAGAGTGACGGCAACTATAATATTTGCTGAAGCGGCTGAATATACCTTTGCATTTTCTTCTTTGTACTAAGCTAAGTAAAGTTATGTTTAAAAGGTTACTATTGTGGTAATCAGGGCTTCCTCTTATGTTCCGAAAAAAAATACAAGTGTGTGTTCTCAAATAACAAGCATTCTTTAATAATATAAAAAATATCAACTAAAGTTAAATTAAGTTATTAACATCTTTGTTTTAATTACCAATTTTGTAGTTTACAGGCAATTTGGAGTGTGTGTGAGTCTATGTGCCTTGACAAAAGACTTTTAACATTGTATTTATATTTGAGCGACACAACATACATTAAGTTAACACAGAAAATAAAACCATGGCTAGTACCTAATAGGTATAATGCTAAAGACTGTATGTCTTTTTCTTGACTGTATGTCATTGCCTATATGCATTTTTTCACAAGTTCTACTATTTTGTACTGTAAAGTTACTTACATTACGTAATCGTGATATTTTATGACACTTTGCACTCAAGCTAACCATTGAACTTTGAAAATTCATACTTCTTAGTCAAAGAAAGTATTTTGCGGATCTCTTAAACTTGTTTTTATAGTGAAAGGTTTAATAGTTGTCTTTGATACATAATCCTATTATAGACCTCACTTACATCTCAAGGTTGTACATAAGCTCACATCGGAATCAATTTAGAGAAATTGACTCAAATGTGGTTCACCTGTTAGCCTTCATAACTAACAACATTAAAGCGGTATGTACATGTGTGATCCTATATACAGATCATTACACGAAATTGGAGTTACAAAAGTTCGCGTGTTTCACTGACTCGATTTTTTACTACCTAAAATGTTTCATAAATAAATCTTTACATCATCATGCGATTTTATCTAGACTATGGAGTTAAACTGATTGAGTTGCATTATAGAACTCTACATAGCTCTTACATTTAAGACATAAATAGCTTGTTAAGTTAACGTGAACCATAAGATGATGATAATGTCCTACCATACGTATCTATCCGTCGACGGCGACACATTGTTATCTATTAATAATTACTTAGTTTGACGTTCGTGAGCGCGAATGGGACTCGCAAAACCGAACTTAGTCTTAAAGATTTGGTGACTGTAGATATAGATAGCGCAGTGTAGTAGTAACTAAACATCTTTTAAAGAAATCCGAGCGCTGCTTGGTTTTATTAAATCGTCAATAAAAATTTCTCTGATATATCCTAGTTTCAGTGAAGCTTCAGTCAGCGTATTGAGCTGCTGCGCTTGTGCCTTTCTCGCGACAGTCGGCGTAATATTTACCGCTGGTTTTCTGCACGTCGGGCGAGACGGCCAGGTAGATCGACGTCTGCGCTCCTTCCGATGGTGTTTTTAATAATAAATCAATGAGGATTTAAACATACTTGATTAAAGGATCCTTTCAAAATATCAGTTTTTTTTTTAATATGGTTCGCTCTTGACATCATTCTCCCTCTGAGAGGTAAAGAAGATGTCGACGATGTAGCGAGCTTACCCAGAAGGCGCCTATTGACTTTCGCTTCGAATGAACTCAAGTTATAAGAAAGAGGGAACACCGTCGGCGGAAGTGCATTCCATTCCTTGGCTGTGCGCATTATGAAGGATGAAGCGAAGCGCTTAGTGCGTATTGTTGGTATATCAACCAAGTATGGATGGTACATCGTCGTACATCTGGTGGTCCTCTGGTAAAATGGACTTGGTGGAATGAGCATATGGAGCTCATGAGCACACTCTCCGAAGTAGAGTCTGTAGAAAACCGACAAGCAGGCAACTTTACGGCGGTGGTCTAGACTATCGAGCTTAGTCTCCACCAGCTTCCTGTCACCAATCAGCCTCCTGGCTCGATGCTCCACGGAGTCCAGAGCGGCTAGTTGGTATTTAGCTGAGCCATCCTACAGGTGAGAGCAGTAGGTACTCCATACAGGAGCGAACTTGTGCTTTGCACAAGGTTAAAAGCTGTTCAGAAGAGAAGTACCTACCGCTTCACATTGTTGAGGATGCCCAGCTTCTTTGCCGCAGTCTGAGCTTTGGACTCAATGGCAAATGCAACGAAGCTTAGGTACTTTAAAAACCGGTGAGGTAAGATAGGTACTAAATAAAAAATCAATGCATTCTTTCAAGAATCTAAATACCTACTACGAAAAACGAAACGAGAATCGTTTTGTACATAAGGCACATCAAGATAAAATTTTTATTGCAAAATCGCCCTTATAACATGCGCTAAAGAGGCAAACATGTTTACATTGACGTAACAAATATACAACGAGAGAACTACTATGGTTTTACGGATTTCGTTTTTTGTAGTAGGCCTACAGCACGTATTACCTGACATGATGATGTTTGTGTTGTTCTGTCACCGCCACATAAATTGCAAATGACGCGCAATAAAAATATGTTTATAGCGGTCCTTGTTAAAATATTACATTATTCACTCGTGCTTTAATTTCGCAGAGGCCAGTGTGAATAAGCAAATATCTACTTAATATAAGTATTTGCTACCGATACATTTATACCCCTGACGAAAAAGAGGGGTGTTATAAACAAAATAATAAATAAATAAATATTTTACAACAGTCACACCAATTCTCTAGTCCTGAATTAAACTACGAGGCTTGTGTTATGGGAACTAGACAACGGATAAACATACTTAAATACTTTCTTTTTTGTAAATAAATATCTACATATTATACATAGAAAACACCCAGACCAGTACAAACACACATGTTCATACACACATATGCTTGTACTGTGCGGGGATCGAAGACGCGACTCTTGGTTTTAGAAGTCCGACATGTAGACCACTGCACCAATCGGTCGTTTCAAATATATACGAGTATAAGTTAAGAGTTAACCAATAAAAACACCGTAAACTTGAATCATGTGAAGAAAGGCTTTTTTATTTTCTTGATCTTTGGGATGTTGGCTGAAAAGCTTGAATAAAAGTAGGCCTAATTAATTTCCATATTACAATTATTATAAAACTTCCATTTTTAATTCAGAACTATAGAAGATAGGTATTCATATTTTTCAGAGTGCCAGAATAACCAATAAGAACAAAAATGACCACAACAGCCCAAAAACTAATTTATACTCCAATTAAAACATTTTAAAAGGTTGGCGTTTTGTCCAACTCATAAAGCATTGTGCTCTGAATAAAGGCCACTTTTTAAAGGCACTAATCTAGTCGGATATTGTTGGACCTTATCCAACTGTTCACTATCAGTGGAAAACATAGTTCCGTGCATCCATGGGCGCAAAACATTGTAACGCTGCAAACCATATACACCACGTACAGATGTAATGAAGATAGTTTTCGGTGGAGAAACAAGAAGTTCGCCCCATGCAATCTCGCCGCTTAGCCTCTTCTTAATTGCTTAACTTTAACCGAAACGTCTTCCTGCTGTCGCTGGCTTCGTTTAACTTCACGCATACTTCACACCGAATAAGATACTTTGAGTGCCTAGCGGAATGCAGGCGATGCAACACTGCAACCTATAAAAGCTAGCAGAGCAGAGCCGAACTGATAGCGAGTCGGAAAAATTCAACGCCTGTGCAAAAGTAATAGCAATAACGCAGCACGTCGATTTGTAGCCAACGCCTAGGGCTTAGTTCAGACTTCCCATGGAATTTGTGATTTCGTTCCTTTTGGCTGTGTTAGATTAGAATAGTGTATGTTGTACCTACTATTTTGCGAATATTTTTACACTATCTGAGGACGATATTGGTGCCGTAAGCATCATCACTATTGTGTCTAGTTACCGTGACTAAATGGATTAAAGAACAGATTGATTTTTAATCAATTTCGTAAAAAATAACTAAAGTAATTCCGCTCAAATAATCACGTAATAAGTACCTAATCTTCAAATCAGCCAATATCTGTCCACTGCAGGAAGTACTTTTTAGCTACCTAGTTTAAAACTTGGAATTTTAATGGCAAATAGACAGTAGCCCATCTGTGTTTTTTGATCAGCCCAGTTTGCCTGGGGTTCATTTTCAATCTAAGAAAAACATTATCGAATCACTTCGATGTTGACTTGGAATCTTGTCGTGTGCATTTGTATGCATTCACAACTTTTATTGCTTTAAAATATCAGCGAAACTTACACGAATACTATCAAAGAGAGTTGTATCGAAAATATGGAACATTGGCGACTGCGAATGGCAAACTTTAGAAGAAAACTTTGCTTGCAGACTTATTTAGGTCGATATTTTAAAATTCAGTCAGCGGAGGTTTGTATACGCCGACATTTGCATCAGTTGAAAGCTTTCTTGCTAATAGATAGGCATATGTTATGAATGTGAAGGTAGGTAGTGTCTAAGTTGGGACGCGCTTTGTATTTTATTATTCAGTGATGTGCATCGGAGGCAGCGTTTTAGAGGCAGAAACTTTTCTAGACAGTGGAGATTTGGGCGTTATTTCTTTGTTGGCTCAGTGGAGCGAAGGCGGTGTGTGCTCGCGGGGCGCGGACCGTCCACGGGAATTCGATATTGCCTGAAGTGAGGCGTTCTGGCTGCATTGTGCACTTTTATTCGCCATTGTAAGTCTGAGAGATGCCACTCCGCTTTGCTCCGATGATTGCGGTATCGTATTCTTTCTACAGAAAACACTTACAGCGAGATGAAATGGAATATAGCTTTCTTTTTGTGTTAGTTTTCAATTACAAATGAAGCCCAGTCTTTTTTTTTAATAAAGCAGCGGCATGGCGTGCCTGAAAACTTTTGCAATTAAAATACGTATATAATATATAAACGTATTTTAATTGCAAAAGTTTTAATCATGTTGTCATCAATGTTTCGGGTGTTTAACCAATGCCTCTTACCTACCATTTTTTTTGTTACGCTGGAAAATGCTTTACGCATACCTGCTTCCCTCGGGGGAGGGCAGCAGGTTATGTGGGACTCTCCCCAGCTGGGGCATACCCACTAAAAACCAGCGGCGTTCTCAGGAGCCATGAGCTCGGGGCCACGAGTTAGCGCGATTAGCACACATCCGCAGCCCTTCACTGACTAGACCGACACACGGTCTCACCCGATCTGAAGAGGACAAATACCCCTACCTCCAGCGCCAGAGGAGGGTATCCTCCAGCTTGATGTCCCGAATGCGTCTTACCAGTCTTAACCTACGGAGCCGAAACGTGGAACAAGCTGAATCAAGCTGGCTCACCGACTACACGTCACTCAGCGTCAGGCGAAAGGTCTATGTTGGGGATCTCAATAAGGGATGAGATCCGGAACGAGGTCATACGACATAAGACTAAGGTAACTGATGTTGTCCAAAAATGTAGCAAGCTGAAGTGGCAGTGGACTGGGCATGTCTGTCGCAGAACCGACGAGAGGTGGAGCAGGAAGGTTCTTGAATGGAGACCACGTTTAGGTAAACGTAGTGTGGGACGCCCCCCGGCTAGATGGACAGACGACCTGAAGAAGGCAGCTGGTAGTGACTGGATGCAAAGGGCGGGAGATCGTGCGCTGTGGCGCTCCTTGGGGGAGGCCTATGTCCACTGTGTCTATGTGGACTGTAACAGGCTGATATCATGATGATGATGATGATGAATAATCAATGTATAATTAAAATTAAAAATAATATTAATATTATATACCTACTTACTTCGGAACAAAAATAAAACAAATAGTCATTCAACTCTGTCAGCTAATGTCACTGTTGTCACCCCAAACAAGTTCCTCAAATTAAGAATGCAAAATTTTCAGTGATATTACTCCGTCAGCATGAATCGTATGGACGACGATGTTGTCCTGTCGCCATCCTACTTCTGGGACTGCGTCACTTTCAGTAAAGACTGCCCATTCCTCTCTGACGTAGACCCAAAGCTATGCTACTTTGGTGTCGGCCTCCTCATACTGTATGGTGCATTCCTCCTAGTGATTCTTGCTGACTTGAAGTTTTACTGGTCTCTAGACGATTTCCAGCGGCAGATCGATTACTACATAAACCTGGTAAGAAAGAAAGTCCGGCATGTGCAAATGGACCAAAGAAGATTAGTCAGCACGCAAGAAAGAACTGAAAAGCTGCTGAGGAGAAGTGAGCAGTGCAAACGTATAGTTACTGCAATAAGGGGTGCCTTGCATGAAGAGGACAACCGGTATTTATCTATGCTCACCAACGTGGAGGACCAAAATACGTCGAGCACTCATGGCGAAATTTGGAGCGAGGATCGCAGTGTCATTGATTTTTAACAATATGATTGTTGGGCTTGGAAAATAGCTAATTGTTGGTAAACATACAATATTTAATATTTCCACGTCAGATACATAGCCAGTTATTTATTTTTCTTTGTTTCTTTCACTCGCTCCGATATTGGGAGATTGACGGCAACTATAATATTTGCTGAAGCGGCTGAATATACCTTTGCATTTTCTTCTTTGTACTAAGCTAAGTAAAGTTATGTTTAAAAGGTGTACTATTGTGGTAATCAGGGCTTCCTCTTATGTTCCGAAAAAAAATACAAGTGTGTGTTCTCAAATAACAAGCATTCTTTAATAATATAAAAAATATCAACTAAAGTTAAATTTATTTTTATATATTAACATCTTTGTTTTAATTACCAATTTTGTAGTTTACAGGCAATTTGGAGTGTGTGTGAGTCTATGTGCCTTGACAAAAGACTTTTAACATTGTATTTATATTTGAGCGACACAACATACATTAAGTTAACACAGAAAATAAAACCATGGCTAGTACCTAATAGGTATAATGCTAAAGACTGTATGTCTTTTTCTTGACTGTATGTCATTGCCTATATGCATTTTTTCACAAGTTCTACTATTTTGTACTGTAAACTTACTTACATTTCGTAATCGTGATATTTTATGACACTTTGCACTCAAGCTAACCATTGAACTTTGAAAATTCATACTTCTTAGTCAAAGAAAGTATTTTGCGGATCTCTAAAACTTGTTTTTATAGTGAAAGGTTTAATAGTTGTCTTTGATACATAATCCTATTATAGACCTCACTTACATCTCAAGGGTGTACATAAGCTCACATCGGAATCAATTTAGAGAAATTGACTCAAATGTGGTTCACCTGTTAGCCTTCATAACTAACAACATTAAAGCGGTATGTACATGTGTGATCCTTTAAACAGATCATTACACGAAATTGGAGTTACAAAAGTTCGCGTAGCCATGTTTCACTGACTCGATTTTTTACTACCTAAAATGTTTCATAAATAAATCTTTACATCATCATGCGATTTTATCTAGACTATGGAGTAAAACTGATTGAGTTGCATTATAGAACTCTACATAGCTCTTAAATTTAAGACATAAATAGCTTGTTAAGTTAACGTGAACCATAAGATGATGAAAATGTCCTACCATACGTATCTATCCGTCGACGGCGACACATTGTTATCTATTAATAATTACTTAGTTTGACGTTCGTGAGCGCGAATGGGACTCGCAAAACCGAACTTAGTCTTAAAGATTTGGTGACTGTAGATATAGATAGCGCAGTGTAGTAGTAACTAAACATCTTTTAAAGAAATCCGAGCGCTGCTTGGTTTTATTAAATCGTCAATAAAAATTTCTCTGATATATCCTAGTTTCAGTGAAGCTTCAGTCAGCGTATTGAGCTGCTGCGCTTGTGCCTTTCTCGCGACAGTCGGCGTAATATTTACCGCTGGTTTTCTGCACGTCGGGCGAGACGGCCAGGTAGATCGACGTCTGCGCTCCTTCCGATGGTGTTTTTAATAATAAATCAATGAGGATTTAAACATACTTGATTAAAGGATCCTTTCAAAATATCAGTTTTTTTTTTAATATGGTTCGCTCTTGACATCATTCTCCCTCTGAGAGGTAAAGAAGATGTCGACGATGTAGCGAGCTTACCCAGAAGGCGCCTATTGACTTTCGCTTCGAATGAACTCAAGTTATAAGAAAGAGGGAACACCGTCGGCGGAAGTGCATTCCATTCCTTGGCTGTGCGCATTATGAAGGATGAAGCGAAGCGCTTAGTGCGTATTGTTGGTATATCAACCAAGTATGGATGGTACATCGTCGTACATCTGGTGGTCCTCTGGTAAAATGGACTTGGTGGAATGAGCATATGGAGCTCATGAGCACACTCTCCGAAGTAGAGTCTGTAGAAAACCGACAAGCAGGCAACTTTACGGCGGTGGTCTAGACTATCGAGCTTAGTCTCCACCAGCTTCC
This sequence comes from Pyrausta despicata, assembly GCA_963921415.1. Taxonomy (NCBI): domain Eukaryota; kingdom Metazoa; phylum Arthropoda; class Insecta; order Lepidoptera; family Crambidae; genus Pyrausta; species Pyrausta despicata. The sequence goes on along the minus strand of OY992855.1, from coordinate 10,763,640 downwards.
TGTCATCAATCAGCCTCCTGGCTCGACGCTCTACGGAGTCTAGAGCGGCTAGTTAGTATTTAGCTGAGCCATCCCACAGGTGAGAGCAGTAGGTACTCCATGCAGGAGCGAACTTGTGCTTTGTACAAGGTTAAAAGCTGTTCAGAAGAGAAGTACCTACCGCTTCACATTGTTGAGGATGCCCAGCTTCTTTGCCGCAGTCTGAGCTTTGGACTCAATGGCAGCGCCGAAGTTCAGATTGGACTTAACCAATTCGACTTAGCCGAGTGGATGGATGTTGATAGGCACCCCGGTCTCTTTCAGCCGTTTCGTCAACTCGAGCGCCTTAAGAATATTGCACTGTTTCGTAGCGCTATAAACGTTACTCGCATTATATTCCATGTTGTTAAAGTTAGGTTATCAAAATCCAATCCTTTGCAAACAATATTGTGAATTGATAATAAGTTGACTAGTAGGCTAGGAGCGCTCGATTCCAGTAAAGGCAGCAGAAGTAACAACAGTCTATCCTCACTTATGGTATGCTTAGTCCCAATTGTTCTCCAAACTACATATTCTAAATCTACCTTGTATCTACATTTTTCAAATTTGCCTATTCGTCAATAGACACCTTAACTATTTCAAATCAAGAGTCACGAAACACCATCGGAAAACGCGAAATAAAATATACATCTTACCTCACCACCCATCACGCACAAGCTTTTTCTCCAATAGTGTTTATACAATAGCACCAAAAATATACAACCACCTACCAGACTCATTGAAAGAACTAAACCACAATAGATTTAAAACCACACTATTTAAAATACTTTTGGAAAAGGGCTATTATTCATTGGAGGAATATTTTAATGATAAAATATCCACTTAACTTATAGCTTTTATACTTATTATAACTTATAGTTTTTATTTTCTTTTGGTAATACACTTAAATATTAATAATTTAGGCAAGTGATCTTACATTTATTATATAAGTAAATAATATAATTTAATACATAACATTCTGTGAATGTTTTAAATAATTTTGTACGCCTCACCATAGGCAAGTTATAGTGCTCTTAGTTTAAGCTTTATTACCATCTGCTTGTACCCTATAACTGATGCAAATAAAATTTATGATTTATGATATGATTTATGATCATCCCTGCATTGTGGACAAAAAGGCAAGCCGGTTCTCTTTTTAAAGCACGTCTGCAGCAAATGCTCTCACGGATTAGAAGGAAGCCAGATCCAACTGTTTGAAGTGGACGTCTTTATTGTCCGTCTTTATGATTTTATCTCGCCGGATCTCCGGGATTCTTAGCACCCCCTGCCCCTCCGTTACCATAACAGCTACCGTAGCTAGGAAAACGGTGACGGTTCCGATTTCTTGGTTGTAAAACCATATGGGGGGGTTTGCCATAATCGCCACGCTTAGCAGGCGGGTTTACCATCCCACCCATTTCCGGCGGTATATCCCTCTGTGGATTCTTACGACACCCACGAGAAGAGAAGGGGTAGTGCTATTCTTCTTAGGTGTCGACACTACACGGCACGGCATGTGATGGGTAAGTAATATTAATATTATAGCATCTATATGTCTACCTAAGTACTTATCTATCGTCAGTTATTCAAGTGCTATAACATTTACGAGTATTACCATATATTTGCGGTTCGGCGTAAGGCATCACTAAAGATATTAGTTACCCATTCCATTAGAGGAATGTCAGTCAGGATGTAATTTGACAAAGGATAAATTAAGATCCGCTGTCTGAGGTAATTATCCTTTAATTATATTATCGTATTGTAAAGTAATGCGCTCTCAATGTAACCAGAAAACAATAAGTAGATATCCTACAGTTAGAATTCCTTGCAAGCAAATGTGCTTTTCTGGCAAAAAGTATCACTATTCCGTTGTTTTTTCAAAACCATAATAATAATGGTTTTGAAAAAACAACGGAATAGTGATACTTTTTGCCATAAAAGCACATTTGCTTGCAAGGAATCGGCACAACACATTGCTCATTCATTAGTAAGTAGTTCTTGAAAATATTGCGTTTCTGTCTTAAGTCTGTTTTCAGATTTTAGTAGCAATCAGTAGTTTTTGGTTTTTCATAATTCTTTAGATGATTACTAAGTAACATGCCATTAACCTATGCTACATACCTTAAGGTAATGCTTACTACAACTAATTATTGCTCACTAACAATCACAAAAATGAACAATTTATCAGGTTGGAACACCTAAAAAAGCTTTGCAAAGTTTAGCAATAACATTTGATATTTTATGAAAGCTTTAGGTATATCTAAGTCCTACGATATTACTAGATCAACAACGTGTCTTGAATATTTTCAAGGTTTTGATTTATCATAAACGTGAAACACACGTCGGTACATAAATTCTTTAAACTGTGCCTACTTAAGTTTGCTGATGATTGTATATTTCGTTCAGTTATCCACAAGAAAACAGCTTGATTCCCCACAAACGCTGCAAGCACTGCTCACCTAATTTTCTAAGTAAACGACGGAACTCCCCAAAAATGATGTAATAAGCAATTACGAGTGCGTCGAATCTCCTTTGAGGTTGAAACTGTATTAACCCAGTTCCTTCAGACGTATCGCCATCATTTAAGGCAGAGGTTCCCAACATTTTTCGGCACAGCCTTTTTTTCATGTGTGTTCATAACATGTGTTATATTCAAACGAGATGACTCAGAGAACCAATAATAGTCCTCTTGGCCGATTTCGACCACGGCGGCCAATTTCAATAGAGAACAGCCAACTACGCAGGAGATATTATAGTGCACAAGTGTGAGCGCCATACACAGGTGCACTCACTGTTCCATCACTCTAAAAGTTCGGGGGGACGGCAATCCGACATGACCTGAGAGAGATCAGGTGCAGGACCAACGGCTTAACGGCGCACGGAGGTACGGGGGTGTAACACCGCCAACTTCCCGACTCCGAGCTGTTTTTCAGGAATTCATGACAGAAATTCTCAGAATCAATTTTGGCTCGACCTGTGGTTCGAACCTAGGACCTCCCGATGAAAAGCAGAAACTTTGCCACTACACCAACGAGGCAGTTAAGAGAACCAATATCCCTATTGGTGTACTTCTAGTCCGTTCGGGTATTTTGCATGAAGGTGAAGCTCTCTTATATTATATGTATTGGGCAGGCCCAAAACAAGGTGGACCAAGTCCACCAAGTCTCAAGCAACTGGATACGCGAAGCGCAGGACCGATCACGGAAGAGATCCTTGGGGGAGGCCAATGCTCAGCAGTGGGCATCGAATGGCTGATAGTTATGATAATGATGATACTTAGATGGGCTGTTATGGTCACCCATTACTGAACGTATCTTTATACTCTCATATTATCATGTAAAGACTTACACGTTTAGCAGCTACCTACGTCTTATTTGTCTGACTAGATGTCAGATGTGTAAATCGGAAATTGCTGGATAATAAACAAAAGGCGTAGTTCTTAATGATCTTCACTTGATCATAAAGCACGCATAATAAAAGGGCTGTTCAGTTATGGTCACCGCATATCAGTTTCTTCAGAACATTTAGTTGGTAAGTCCCTATTAATTGCGGCGAATGCCTGTGGCCTCTCGGCCTACAATGAACCCGCCACGTCCCCGACTCACATGGCACCGGAGGGCACCGTCAGGTTTTTAGTGGGTAGGTGGGTTCTCTCTCTGAGGCCTGGAGTCCCACATTATAACCCCCAGCTGCCCCCGCGGCTGGTGGGTATGCGTAATAGCATTTCCCTGACGGAAAAAAAGGTAAGTCCCTATTACCTACTTAACGTATAAAACGACATAACTTATAAGACGACAGATGTGTAGATCGGAAATTGCTGATTTATTACAAAAGGCGTAGTTCAATCACAGAAACACAAAGAAAGGTACATTCAGGTTAATTTATTCACGTAACTTTTGTACATAGTTAGACCCTTCCTAAGAACCCACTTTTATCTCACCACCAAATTTTCATTTCCTCTTGGACCAAAGGCATAACTGGTGGAGAAGATAAGATAAGATAAGATATTTATTTGTATAAACATGGTACATTTTTGGTTCTTATATTTAGGTATCGTGCACATGTTTAATCAATCTATCGATATACAAATGTTATGATATCGTCATGCGTAACTACTTAACTCAAACGTTAATAAAGTTAATGATTGAAGTTAGCACATTTATAATAATTTTAATTCAATTACAATTCAATTCCAAGTCTATTATGCAAAACAAAAGGTCAGCTCATTAAACAAAAATAAATCAACAAATGTCCGTCCATTATAACAATGTCTCATCAAGTCTGCCTTTTGTAAAAAAAAAATTCTCAATAAAGTTTAAATAAATAAATTTGTTCCCCACATGGATGGTAATTCCCTTAGGGGTAAGTTTACCCTTAGTTTAAGAAACATATCCTCAGGCGGCGCCATGGCCCGCCTTGTATTGCCAAGCAATTCGTCGCGTCAGGTCACATCAAACGAATTCATTACATGCGGAATACGACGGACGGTGTTATATTAAAGACCACCTTAATTATAAGAAAGGTTACATTCCTTTTGCCTTCGATTTAAACAAAGAAAGGCGCACGTCATGCTTCAAGCTGGATTAGGTATTGATGATGTCGGGCCAATTCGTGAAATTGATACCTAAGGGTAGGTTATTAAATGATTTCAGCACGTTGCGTTTCTTCGGAGTAGGATTTCTTTAATTCATTATAGAAGGCGTGTGAAGACAATCACACGACAATCAATAGAGAAAAAAAAGGTTTAAAAAGTTAAGATTGTGTTAATCATAGCTTTTTTTTATGTTCTTCACGAAACTTACAAAATTAAACAAAGCGTGAGTTCACAAACAATATGCTTGCTTTAATGGTACAAAAATAATTTACAAAATATACAATATATTGATAACCTGTCTTAATATCTATTTTAGAATTTGCAAGGACAAACATCGAGGTAGTGCGAGTCTATTTGCCCTTACAAAAGGCTTTATTACATGTTTTTTTATTTAAACTTAAAGTGAGAACATTACATCAGCATCAGCCTACTAGATACTTGGGTCATATTTCTTCATTTTGTTATACCGACGATTTTCTCTGACATATTCCACAGTCTCTCCGCCGCTTCAGCATTTTGAGCTGCTGCGCTGGCGGCTTTTTCGCGACAGTCAGAGTAATATTTAGCGCTGGTGTTCTGCACTTCTGGCGAGACGGCCAGGTAGATCGATGTCTGCGCTCCTTCTGATGGTGTTTTTAGTAATAAATCAATTAGTAATTTAACATACTTGAAGTAAGGAAGTCCATTCAAAATCTCAGTCTTGACGGATCCAGGGTGCAGACTGTTGATCGTCACCCCGGTCCCTCTTAGCCGTTTCGTCAACTCGAGCGCCATAAGTATATTGCACAGTTTCGTAGCGCTATAAACGTTACTCGCATTATATTCAACATTGTTAAAGTTAAGGTTATCAAAATCCAATCCTTTGCAAAACATATGGTAAATTGATGATAAGTTGACTATTCGGCTAGGAGCGCTCGATTCAAGTAAAGGCAGCAGTAGTGATGTAAGCAAAAATGGACCAAAGTGGTTAGATTGCATATCTAACAACAGTCCATCCTCAGTTGTGGTATGCTTAGTCCCCATCATCCCTGCATTGTTGACAAGAACGTCGAGCTGTTTCTCATTTTTGAGCACGTCTGCAGCAAACGCTCTCACGGATTTGAAGGAAGCCAGATCCAACTGTTTGAAGTGGACGTCCGCATTCTCCGTTTCATCAATGATTTTATCTCTAGCAGCTGTTCCTCTTTCTGCGTTCCTGCAACCAATAATAACTTTGGCGCCCCGGTATGCTAAATCTTTCGCTGTCTCGTATCCTATTCCCGTGTTTCCTCCAGTCACTATCACCACTTTGCCTACCATATGCTTGCTGCATTTATTTATACCGCAAGTTAGTTTGACGTATATTAAAATTCCAAGATATAGGCAAACAATTGCTACGAAAAACCACAGTAAAAACATTGTCACACTAAACACCGAATTCCAAAAGAAGTAAATGAACTATTTTATACGATTCTATTTACTTTTGGGCAAAATTCGTGTTACTCACTATCGAATAGATTATCTTTTGCTTCTCTACTTCTTAACACTTCAGTTAAAATAATAAAAACACAAGATCAACTTCAGGATACCACAAAGTATTAATTGTCTTTTAATGTAAGGCTCACGTCTGGTTTGTTAAGAAACGCGAATCCTTGTATTACTCGTAGACCGGCTTCATGTTTTAAGGGAAATAGTCATAATTATGCGTTGCCACACATTTTTGTTACGTTGATAGGTATCTAACTAGTTCGTTATTGGTGTAAAACCGGTGATTTTTCGGATCAAAGGTCGTTTTTTTGTCCAAAGTCCTTCCGCAAAAATATGCCAAGTCATTCTAAGTTACAATACGAACGTAGTGACTGGTGATATTATCGCGATTAGGTACCCACGAGTGTCTAAAATATCAAAAAACGAAAAGTAAACTTTGCACTTTGTACTTTACGATTAGATAGGAATGATTAATTAAAAAATGCATATCACATGTGCTATTATCAAATAAAAATTTACATTAGGATTTTTGCTTTTAGGTTTATTTTTACGACTAATTGTTCGATAGTCGGATACATAATTGTTGTTCTCGGACTGTTAAATACAATACGGCCGAATGTAAGATGACTTTAGTTTTGACATTCTACATTATGCGGTGATGACTTTTCAAATCAGTCATCTTGGATTTTATCTAGTTGTTGAGCGCTAAGAGCGGTTTCGCACTACGTCCGATCCGAATCAGTAAAAATATTTCTATGGTAATTTACGCACTAGATCCGATCTCCGTCATCCGATTTACCATAGAAACAGTTATACGGCTACTACAGACTATGTTTTCTCGGATTCGGATCGAACGTAATGCGAAACCGCTCTAACTGACTATTAAAAAATCAGCATCAGTAAACATGGCCACGGGAAAAAAACAATTATTAGTTTTAGATTGGCGGTAGTTTGCTGGTGTTCCTTCCACTTCTTTCATTTAAATATAATTAATAGTTGGACCGACGAACCTTATTAAAGTTGGACTGAAACAGGATCAAAGCTGCCAGTCCATGTGTAAATAACATTGAGCAATTAACATTTTGCGGCTGATTTTGATGATGATGTCAGTAAACCCCTCGGGGGTAAGTTTACCCCTAGTTTGAGAACCATATCCTAAGGCGGCGGCAAGGCCCGCCTTGTATTGCCAAGCAATTTGTCGCGTCAGATCACATCAAACGAACTCATTACATGGGGAGTACGACGGACGGTGTTATTAAAGACCACCTTAATTTCAAACAAGGTTACAATCCTGTTGCCTTCGATTTAAACAGGGTGTGTGCCTTACACATGTGTCACGACGATGCTGGATTAGGTTTTGATGATGACGGGCCAATTTGATAATATGGACAAGGATATTGACCTGGTGGGTAATAAATGACTAATGATATGGTTTCAGCATATTGCGTTAACACTACAGGTTACCTACCTACCTGCAGGTATGATTCAATTTTGCATATGGGAATTAGAAAATCTTTTGTAATCTAGATTAGCATTCAATAGTCATACGTTTTTAATTTGCATTGGTCAATAAATACCAAGCCATCAGGATATACGAGTATAAGGTCTGCTGTAATTACAGAATTCTAATTGGACGAATAATTACGTACTAGGACTTAAAATTATTTCAACGTTTCAAAAGTTTTCTCTCGCTCCCGCTTCCAGCTTCCCGTCAGCGGCGTCGCCTGGTTCTCTTACATATTAAGCATGTTATTATACCTTCCTCTTGCATCAATCAATCTATTAAAAAAATCCGATAGCTTTTTAGACATCTAAGCATACCCTATATAAATATTATAGACAGACGCGGGAAGCGACTTTGTGCTATGTAGTGATTTATAATTTTTAAATAAATAGTATAATTGTTTAATACAACGAAACGCTAAATCACCTCATTGTTATTAAAATAATTAATTAGAATTAAAATAAAAGGTTTTTTTTACAAATTTACATATCACAACTGCGATAAAAGTAGTAAAATAAAATTAAAACATTATGTACCTACAAAAGCAAGAAAATTATTTATCCGTTTCCAAAGACTTTCTACACGAGTTATGTGGCCGTTTGTAGAGTGGAACGGACTGACTGGTGACTACATTACCTTACCTTACCGGTATAGAGAGATTCCTACTTTCACATCCTTGTAAAGAAGGTGTTATAGCTTATTTTTTTACGTAATACACACTTTTATTGATGGCAGGGCTACAGTCAAAATAGTCCAATAGTAGGAATAACGGTTATTAACTCAGATCATAATTAAGGTGAAATAAATTAAAACAGATCAATTGCTTGCCACGCACTGAAGTAAGGTTGAAACAATTCATCAGCGAGAATAACAATTGAATATTTTTTATTATTATAAGTACGTTTTTTTACTTGCACGTGTAACTACTAGGCAGTAAAGAATGCATAGGTGCAGTGTCATGATAATAGGAGATGCTTATTGTATGTCCAATTGTTACCGTTTAAGTAACTAGGCGTTGGGAAGTCTATAATACCTATATGATTATTGCGTCTGCGAATAAACATTGAAAAGTGACACCAATGGTTATTTTACGCTAAGATAGTATTCCTTGTTTTTTATTTAAAGTCAAGGTTGCTTCGGTTTAGAACGGTACTCAATGGCAAATTGCGTTACGCAACGTCGTCAACCGAGCGACGCGTGCGCATGCTGCCAAGCATAGTAGTGTCGCGCCGGACTACGGCTAGACGAACGTAACTTTACGCCACTAAAAAATGTAGACAGGAATAAAACTTATCTACGCGATAACGCGGGTCCCAACCAACAGATACGGCAACCGTGCCTTATCGACGCAACACTGTCGAGTGACCTTTACTTTATCCGGATTAGTAGGAAACATCAATTTCTAATCATTCCGTGAGTGCACGTGAACGGCAATAATTGTAATCCGGAACCATGTTTTTGTGGAGCCTGTTCTCGATCACTGGACTGTTTGTGTTGTTAGTAAAGATCTACCAAAAACTGACATGCGGAATCTGCAGGTCCAGTGCACACATGGTCGGGAAAGTGGTGATAGTGACCGGAGGGAACTGTGGAATTGGGTTGGAGACAGCCAAAGACTTGGCGAATCGCGGTGCTCGCGTGATAATTGCGTGCCGTAGTGTGCGTCGAGCCACGATCGCAGTGGCGAAGATAGTGAGTGAAACTGGCAACAAGGATGTGCATTTCAGACAGCTAGACCTGGCGTCGCTCCGTTCCGTCAGAGAATTCTGTACTAACATCATAAAGACGGAGAAACGGCTCGACGTACTCATCAACAATGCGGGCGCCGGCGGCCTCGGCAATTACATGACCGAAGACGGCATCCACGTAGGAATGCAAGTAAATTACTTCGCACCTTTCCTGTTGACGTGCTCGTTGCTGCCCCTGCTGAAATCTTCGGCCCCGAGCCGTATCATTAATGTGTCATCCATGATCCATAAGTACGGTGAATTGGATTACGACAATTTAAATATGGAGAAGTACTGGAGTGATTATCTGGTGTATGCTAATAGCAAATTGTTCCTTAATTTAATGACAGTGGAGCTTAGTGAGCGATTAAAAGATACCGGTGTGACCGTGAACGCATTACACCCCGGCGTGGCAGCGACGAATATATTCCGGAACATTCCTAGTGACCTTATTCGCAAAGTCGTGGAGAAAAGTATTGGACTTATGTACAAGAATCCATGGGAGGCGTCTCAGACGTCAATATATTTGGCAGTCGCCCCCGAAGTGCGTGAAGTTAGTGGAAAATATTTCAGTGACTGTCGCGAAGCGAAACCTTCCAAGTTGTCGCAGGATTCAAAAGAGGCTAAGAGATTATGGGCTGAATCTGAAAGACTAGTAAAGTTTTCATTGAATAACAATAGTAAATGATAAACGTGGTTTATTTTTATTTGTTTTAAGTAAAATTTATGTTAAGGGTTATTGTTATTATCAAAGTAGTAAATCTACTTTGTAGTCAATTCAACATGTGTTAATCGAGGCTCTTCCATATCGTATTAAGGTCAACGTGTTTAATAATTACGCATAAAATCACGTGCAGAAATGTTAATTTTGGTTGTTGTTAAATTGGTTATGTAAAATGAGGATTATTATATATAATACCGTTGCTTATACTTAATGTGATATTGTACTACTTTTATTTAGAAAATGGGTTGATAGTTCAGGCTATTCATTGAGTACCCCGATCTCCCAAGCCCCCGTCCCGGAGAACCCCGAAGATGACTTTTAATGAAGTTCCTCCTCATCAGCCTATATACTATATACACTGCTGGGCACAGGCCTCACCTAAACTATGAGGTGGTCCGAGCCATACTCCACCACGCGGGCTCAGTGCGGTATGATGACGAGTGACGTAATGAAGTTCATCAAGTTAAAAAGAAATCGGGGTACTCAGGAAATAATCTGATAATTCCGAATAGATATGGAAAAAATGTTGTTATTTTTTGAACAGATATTTGATTTATTATAATTTATTGGTGTGTAAAGTATGTTTGTTTGGTGTGTAAAGTACTCAAAGAGATTTAAAGTAAAAGACATGACAGTTTATACTCAGGTTTATTTATTTGTTTGTTTAGTCTTAGCAAAAGGTTTTTAATAGTAATTAATCATCACGAAGGTATACTATACACCAATTTACGAATTATTCATAGTTTTGATTTCATCAAACAATATCATATTTCATTAAATCAGCTGACTGATACGTTTTCTTTAAACTGTTGTTGGAATTCTCCTTAGTTAGGTTAGGTATCTACTCGGTATCACTCAATTAAGAACAGCGATTGAATAACTTAATCTAAAATGATTAGCGGTTACTTAAAATTTTCTGGTATAAATGGAACCCAAAACATGCATAGTTGCGTACATATTGTAATGTGGAGTTGTTTTTTTAACATTGTCAGTGTTAGTTATTCAAATTACTTTGTTTTTTTTACCTCAATCGTAGTGCAATATCATAAAATGTTTATTGTTTAACTAAACCTTTGTTCAGGACCAAAAAAGGGCATCGAACGAATAAATATTTTCGTTTTTTTAAAGCAAACAATGCGTGTGCGTTTTGCCGTTAAATAACACCCAGGCGCTCAATTCGCGGATTCGGTTCTGTGGTTCTAATCTATTATTAGGTAATCGTGGTTCGCTAATCGATACACGGTCGTATTTAAGGATAAATTAAATCAATCCTTACTAATTGTTCCATTTAACTAAATATAGGCTTCAATGTGACTTTCAAACATACGATTGGTATTACGGACATTAAAAAAATAGTACTAAAACAATTCCACTTTTAAAATGTCTTACCAATAGCAAGGTCAATAGTTTCGGATTTGCAAACGATTAGTATATTCGAAGGAGAAACGGTGTGGTAGTACTGCTGCCATCGGTGATAGGTCTAACGGCCATACGAATATAGACAATTTCTTCACTAATACGGCGTTCGGAAAACCGTTCGCACTGCCCTTAAAGGTTTCTCATCGCCATGAGTATGGTGACCACCACGAATGTCAAAAGGAAAGTACCTATTGGTACCAATTTGCCTGTAACAAAAATGGGAACTAAACTTCAAATATTGTAGCCATTTAGATCACATCTGCCTATCCCATTTTAAAGCCATTACAACTGTAACTAAATAAATACGAAGACTGATAAACACAGCGTAATTATCGAATACGCTAACGAGTAAATATCGATATACCGCTTACGTTAATTCGCGGCTGGCAGCGTTAAATTGAAATAATTCCGGAAGCCCGCGGGCCGCGGCCATTTTATTCGCTCATAAATCGCAGTGTGGTACAACTGATTCACAGGAATGCTCTGCCCACCTCCGTTTGTGGGGACTCAAGCACAAGCATGTTTCTCATTAGGATTACCTACATTGGGTTAGCTTTATAACCACCGGATGTTATAAGTACGGAGGTCCTGCTTTAGTTGTTAAATAAAATTGTTCTCTCGAGCGATTCCAAGGACTTCGAAAAGACAAAAATGGTAACAATGTTATTTTATGGTTAAGCAAATTACACCAAATTAAGGTAAGTTTATGTCCGTTCAAATTTTATGAAAAAGGATCAGCTATCACTACAAGGACTGTCATCTAGCTATCACTACAGAATATATATTACAGATACGGTATTATGACTTAGTCGCGCGTGGTCTTACTAAACCGAGTCCAAGGGTCCTAGTCGTGGTCTGTACTGCGAATTGTTTACACGTGCGTGCGTGTGCGTGAGCGTTATATTTTTTTAATTACGACGAAGGATGTACCGTATTTTCCTATGTTTGGTTTGATCTTACACTTAGATCCTAAGTGTTCAGAATACTTATATCTTTGCTTATTGGGAAGGTTTATGACGGCTATTTATTAAATTGATGATTTACTCTTAAGTACCAAATAAAACGATCACACGTGCATTGTTTATGTAACGTAAGAAACGTTTGTTGTCTCCATAAACAAAAATTGCCAGCATAAACTGTTCAAGTGCATTACTTTGATCCGTCAATCACTCTCGCTTAAGTATAGTTCAATTCGCTTAACAATCCAGCGCTTGTTTTGTTTGCACATAAATCCACCTCAAAGTACTACTGATTTACAGAACTGCCCACCTCAGTTAGCGGGGCTTTGCGGCGACATACTCCAGTGTTAAGGCTTATCCCGGCCGATTTCACCATTGCACGTTGATGCATTGTTCCCGTTATAATTTCGCAGTGCCGGCTTAAAACTAATTAGGTTACGTCCAGCCTGATTTACGGTACAGCGCGATTTAATCAAGTTTTTATTGTAACTACAATATATTGTTTTTAGGGGCTTTGAATTGAAGGTATTTTGTCTACAATTATTTTGCTTTGTTGTTTTTTTTTAGAAAGACTTAAGATAATTAAGATAATTAGATAAGTTGCAAGTATCACGAATCTCGATTGACTCTATTGCCGCCAACATCATCTTACCTATGTAGGTAAGATGGATGGCTTAGACTCCCATGGCTTAGACGGAACGGAATATGTATTCCGTCTAAGCCATGGGAGCATGTTCTTTTTCCAATGCTTGTTTATCCATAGCTAATCAACCCTAGCCAGCTGGGCACCTTAAACCGGGCAGCATACATTTTCTTTTCAGTATTCCACAAAACCATTTCATAGAAAACACTAGAGGCGCTCCAAGCCGCGCAGATTTAGAATCTGTAAGAGCGGGGCGTATGCGGAAACGCGGACAATATTAATGCCCCACCATAAGTCACCAGGCGGGTATTTTTCTCACACAGGAAGGGCAGCCGACACCACTAATTAACAAGATTAGCATATTCTCTTGGAAATGCCTTTTTGCAGCCGGCAAATATATCTCACTCTATGGTAATGGATTTTGCCTAATTTTCGTGTCGCGCGCAGCGTTCGGAAAGTACGCTCGGTGTATTTTACTTTTGTGTTAATTATGTGGGTTGGTTTTGAAAATCTTTGGCGGTAAACCCCTTATTTTTTCGAGCATTTGTAACAGCGTAATTGTAAAAAAGTTTTTTCTCTTTTTGCTAGATGTACTCGTAAGTCTTCTAGACTTTATTCTGATGAATTGACTAACTAATTCCCTAGTAAGAATAAGAGCCAGGTACATCACAACATCATAGGAACCGCGACCGCAAAAACCGGGTTTTGATGTGCCTGTATTAGGTTTTAAACTTTTAAGTATTTCACTTGTTTTAATCGGCATTACCGATAATTTATGCACTTTCGTTCCGTTGGGTACCCAAATATCATGACTTCATCGCCTCTATGTTATAAAATATTACTGTCAATGGTATTTTATTCGTGCTGTACGTAAATCCAATTGACCTGAAAACAACGCACCAGGCACCATCTAGTTCAACTCATATAAATAAATAAATACTTACAAAAAGGTTTTTTACAGGTTATGTTCTCGGTGTTTTGTGTAACTACATACATTAATCATGATTTCGCTTTGCCCGTGTTAGGGATCCGCAACGAAAGGGTCGGGCTGGTTTTATTTATGCAAATACCGAGTTCCGGACATTCCGCGCTCGCTTTGACTCCAGAGGCCCTACTTTCTAAGTCGTTGACCGTAGTTAACGATGTAGCCATCAGTGTCACCCTTACGGACTTGACAGTGCGAACGAACGGGCTAGCTAGACCCGAAAATACGGACGTAACTTAAGGGACTCAGGGGCCCTACCCAGTGACACTTTGATCGCGTTTTCTAAACTGTCTATCTCGTTCACCGTCACGGTCAAGCTTAGTTAGCATTAGAACAGTCAGAGTCAGAGAGCAAAGGCGTTGAGGGGTTGTGAAATTGCATTACTTACTGACTCGTGATGTAGCGTAAGGTACCCAGGCAGGTATACTTACGCAACAAAGGATTATGACAGAAAATACTTTTCATTTCTGTTATCTAAGGCGTAACGCGTATAAAATTGTTGGCGTTTAACAAGGATGACTACATTCTAAATAAAAGGCGCCCACTTTCATAGTAGGCTTCAGTCCGAGAAGCGTAACTTCTTGTTCTTCTTGTAAATCCAGTGCCATCTATTTCACAGCGATGTGCCTTCACTAAGCTTTAACGAGTAGGCGTTCTAATTAAATAAAACATTAAATAGCGTGTACTTGCTCTAAGAATCAATCTCAGAGGGGTTTGTTAATTTATACAGGGTGCCCCATGAAGTCTGTACCAGCGAAAGTCTAGGGTTAGTGGACACTAATACCTAACATTTGACTCCATTTTTAATTTATTTTTAAAAATGCCTAGAATTCAAATGAAATATTAAATCATTCAAGTAGAATTTGGGTATTTTATCTACACTAATATTATAAAGCTGAAGAGTTTGTTTGTTTGTTTGTTTGTTTGTTTGAACGCGCTAATCTCAGGAACTACAAGTCCATGGGAACTACTGGTTCGAATTGAAAAATTCTTTTTGTGTTGAATAGACCATTTATCGAGGAAGGCTATAGGCTATATAACATCACGCTGCAACTATTAGGAGCGAATAAATCATGGAAAATGTGAAAAAAACTGGGAAAATTATTCATCCTTGAGGGCTTCCGTTGCGTACGCTGCGAAAACGGTTCAAGATACCAAAAATATTTGTATGAACGAATTATTTCTCTTAAAATGATCTAAAAAAATATCTGCGACAGTATATGTCTATCTTTTAAGATCAAGTCACTAGAACCGTTTTTGTGGTAATCAAATTTGGCCGAAATTAATGCATTATTTGTTAAGAGTTGTATCAACGTAATAATATTAATCTTTATCCAAATAAATGTGTTGTTGATTAAGAGTATTTAATTGTGAATAAAATTGTCTTTGACATCACTTAATTTCAATGAATATCTTAGAAGATATTACAATTTTAAAATAACACCAATATAAAATTCACCCGCGCCGCAGATGTGCAAAACATGACGCTGCAAGGAAGAGAGGCGTTACTTGCGAGCGACGCGAAGAGGGGTGAGTAGCTCTACGAGTTACCATGAAGAACCATAATTAGATTTAATTAATGACCAGTTGCGTCATATCTTCACGTCGACCCTACCGCAGTGCCTAAAAAGCCGGTTGTTTAACCAATGAGTCTTACCAGTCTTATTAACCTACGGAGCCGAAACGTGGAACATGACAGTCAAGCTGGCTCACCGACTACACGTCACTCAGAGTGCTTTGGAAAGGTCTATGTTGGGGATCTCATTAAGGGATAAGATCTGGAACGAGGTCATATGACATAAGACTAAGGTAACTGATGTTGTACAAAAATGTAGCAAGCTAAAGCAGCAGTGGGCTGGCCATGTCTGTCACAGAACCGACGAGAGGTGGAGCAGGAAGGTTCTTGAACGGTGACCACTCCTAGGTAAACGTAGTGTGGGACGCCCCCCGGCTAGATGCACAGACGACTTGAAGAAGGCAGCTGGTAGTGACTGGATGCAAAGAGCGGGAGATCGTGCGCTGTGGCGGTCCTTGGGGAAGGCCTATGTCCAGCAGTGGACTGTAACAGGCTGATACGAAGAATGACTAATCTGGGACGAATGTTCCATGATCCATAGAGCTCATGTAGAGGGTCTAGATAGGACTCTTAGAGATATAAGGAGCTGTGATAAAATCATCATCATAAAATGACTGTATGTTTGCGGGGACTTTTGACAAACTATACCAGCAATAGTAAGGGGAACAAGGGCAGACATTGTAAAGTCTTGCCTTAAAAATACCCCAATATGGAAGTTTGTGAACATCTTAAAATTAACTACAAATATGAGAGCACATTTGGGGGGAGGTAGAAATAGTCCTCCAGACCGATATCGACCACGGCGGCCACTCTCAACAGAGATCAGCCAACTACGCAGGAGATATTATAGTGCACAAGTGTGAGCACAATAAACAAGTGCACTCTCAAACTGCACTGTTCCATCACTGATTGATGATTCATGACAGAAAATCTCAGAAACAATTTTGGCTCGACCTGGGAATCGAACCCAGGACCTCTTGGATGTTAAGCAGAAACTTTGCCACTACACCAACGAGGCAGTGGTAGGGAGGTAGTATAACTTTTCCTTCAAAATGACTTTTAATAGGAGACGGGAAAGTACCTCACTTTGAAAATAAAATTACAATTGAACGAGATTAAGGATTAAGAGTGAGTAACATTGAGGACTTTATATCGAAAGTTCACCCTGAAATAAGCGAAACATAAAAAAAAAGATCATCAATGTATGTGTCAAAGTGCAATATAGGGAGTGAGAAACTGTAGCGTAGACGAAATTAATAAAATAATCATTTGAACACAAGTGGCCTTCCCCCATATTCCCTCAAGTTAAAAATAGGTGCCCCAATAATTTTAATTAGAAATCTTAAACCACCGGGACCCGACTTCAAATCTATTTTTTTTACCCGACTACGGCGAAGCAAAAGGAGGGTTATGATTTTGACCTGTATGTATGTATGTGGGTATGGATGTTCATCTGTTCCCTCGTAACTTCTAAACTACTTATCACAATTCGACAAATGACATATCATTAGAAGCGTCTTAATTGTCCGCTGGTTATAGGCTATATGGGATTTCACAAAATCTAATGTGGCGCCCTCTGGCGGACAAAACATACGAAGTAAAAAAATAAAGTTAAGATAAATATGCCGTGTTTGGTATCATTTGAAAGCGCTTTACTTGTACATTTGAATATATATATATTACTAGCATTTGCTTGTGACTTTACCTGTATTCATGGGCTGATTGTATATAATTCACATCTTTTTTACCCGACTATATATGTGGCTCTTAGCAGAGTAAGATCCATAGATGGATTATGGATTAGTTCACTGGAATCTAGCAAATTACTAAAGAATCCACATGACCAAAGATCGTTCGAGGAGTTGGAAAGATTGAGAAATCAATGAACCCAAGATTAACCCATTTAGAACTCCAAAATATGTTAAATAAAAATAAAGTTTAAAAACTAACACCCGACTACTTAAAAACACGCTCTAAAAAGTACGAAACAAGAAAACACTCTCCATTATATTAAAATATAATAATATGTGTAAGTTAGTTTATTTAATAACGGTAAATATTTAATAGTTTGTACATACTAAGTAATTTCATTGGAGAGTGTTTTCTTGTTTCGTACTTTTTAGAGCGTGTTTTTAAGTAGTCGGGTGTTAGTTTTTAAACTTTATTTTTATTTCTTCGCAATATGTAACGTGATGGTTGCAATAGTTTAGGCTGGTTTAGCAGTTGGTCAAACAGTGCTTATACCTCGCCCCTCAATGATTTCAAATTGTTTACCTTTTAATTTTAAAAGAATTCAATTACCTGTTAAGCTATCTTTCACCATTACAAGTAATAAATCACAGGGGCAAACATTTAAACACATAGGAATTAATTAACGTCAAGACTGCTTTTCACACATATTATGTAATATGTCGCGTTGTCAAAATCAGACCTACAAACGCGTTGCGGACAAAACTAATATGTTCTTCTGACTGAACTGACTGATGAAAATAAAACTAGAAAAATAATTAACGCAGAAGTACTTTAAGCTAATTATGTTCTTTTAAAAACTTAAAAAATAAATTGTCCAAAATAATAACAAAAAAACCGGTCAAGTGCGAGTTGAACTCGCGCACCGAGGGTTCCGTACAAACCTGTAGGTATATAAGTAAAAGTTCACCCATCACGGGTATTATAGACTTAAGTATTTAATATAATTTTTTTAACATCTCAACGCGTTCGTGAGATAAAGAGTAGTAACTTTGAAATTTTCAAAATTGTCAAAAATATTTTTCAAAAATATTTTTTTTAAATGATGAAACTGAAAATTTCCGGTTTTCGTAATTTTTCCTATATCTGTACTATAAGACGTGACTTCGTACTAAATTTCAAGATTCTAAGTTTACGGGAAGTACCCTGTTGGTTTTGATTCCCGTGCGAGTTTCGAAAATTTGCGGTAATTTGCGGCCTAAATTGCTGTATCTTTTGATTGCGTTGGCTTAGAAGGTTGATTTTTCTACAGCTTTCAGGGACAGTAGACCTTAGTATCATCTTTAAATTTCAGTTTGATACCTCCATGCGTTCCTGAGAAAAACGGTCTTGACAGACGGACGGACGGACAACAAAGTGATCTTATAAGGGTTCCGTTTTTTTCTTTTGAGGTACGGAACCCTAAAAATAAATTTGCAAAAATAAAATGATGCCCAAAATAAATATTCCACGCGGACGAAGTCGCGGGCACAGCTAGTTTATTCATACAGGTGAGCACATACACTCATAAAAAAATTCAAAGAAACACCACACAGAAAAAGTTTATAGCTAAATCCCCCTGAAATTAAAATTTGGCAAAAAAAACTCATCTCGAAAATTGTTAAATATCGCGGAGTATACCTACATACCCTGGGCTACCCTGTATACTGCTTACCTTAGCTAACGGATTTATATAAAAAATGCAGCACAAGCAAAATTTTGTTCTACGCAATATGAGTCAGCTGATTGTAGACACTTTTTTGATGTATTTTTTTTTGTACGCGTTTACTTTTCTAATTACAGATTGCATTTGCACAGCTTATAATAGTCCTCCTGGCCACTTTTAACCACGGCGGCCAATCTTAACAAGATCAACCACCTATGCAGGAGAACCCAGGATCTCTCGGATGTAAGGCAGAAACTTTGCCACTACACCAACGAGGCAGTTTAATTTCTTATTGACGTATTCTGCAGAATAGCGGGATAATCTCAGTATAATCTGGTTCTCGTGGGTATGTAATATGCATAAATTGTTGTGCGGGTGTTCTTCAGGCCTGCCCGTGAATACGTTATTATTTAGCAGGATTAAAGTTTCTCATGGCCCGTACTACATTAAGGGCGGAATCGTCTGATTGTTAGCATAAGAATAGTTGGTAAGTCTAAAAGATATCGCACTAGAAATAATATGTACAAAACCCAAATAAAAATGATGGTAAAGTTTTTTTATTTTAATAAAAGACTTCCTAGAAATGCTGTAAGGACTTTTTAAATCAACCTACTTGGAAACTTATCGGACTAATAAGCGCTAACGTAGGAGTTTGGAGGAATCACAGTAACCTACGACTCCCGGAATAATAATAAAATTTTAATACTTTAAACCCTAGCAAAGCAAATTATATTTGAACTAAAAAAATAGTTAACTCAATCATTTAATTACTTTCTCTTCCAAGTTAGATAATACGGTAGAAAATCTAACACCATTGATTAATTTAATTTGTCAACCCCCTTGTTTTTTTCCAAGCTAGACAAAATTTCATTCGACCTTTTTTCGAGTTGTGTCCAATCCAATCGCTGTTCGAAATATCGAAGCAAAAAATACGGAATAAATATTTCAACCGATACTTTTTGCATCCGGATGTATGAATTACTCTTGCTAGTTTAGTCAATTAATTGAAAAAGTAGCCGGAAAATTGTCAGCAGAGTGAAACTACTTAGTTATTTGTTTAGCGAAAGGACAAATGCCTACACGTCTGAGGTCAGATCTTACGTCATATCTTTAATCTATAGTAGAGGACCACTCAGACGTTTTCCTGCCCGTTGTTATTTAAAAAAAAGTTATTTAAGGTTTTTTTAATGATAATATAACAGCCTTGTCCTGACTATTGTTTTTTTCATGTGTTCCTTACATGAATTCCTCACAAGAATGATCCAATTTGGCGCAGTCGGTCTGAAGTTATGCGCGTACATACATTTCGGTGATTCATTTTAATTTATGTTGATTTGTAGTTCTTAGTTAGTTAACTCTTCCTAATAATTTTTATTATATCATCCACATAGCTTTTGCCTTATTGTATAAGATAACGTAGGTTCATGTAAGATTCCCTGAGCCGATTAAAAGCTGAGCTTTTCTTATTTTATAATGAAAAGGACACTTGCAAAAATGTTTAAAGTTTCGTTCTGGCCAGAAAATACTCTAACAGTTCTTGGCATTAACTTTGTTAAGACGTAAAAAACGTAAAAAAGATAAGGGTGCGCGCTCACTGGCGGCGGACCGCGACGGGCTCTGAACCGGAACATTCCGGAGAACTTATCACGTTTCACCCTTTTTTGGATCCTGAAAAGGATAAAACGGCTTTTGTTTTTGTCAACTTATCAACCCGTTAGTTCGGAATAGTTCCAGTGGAAAGAATACCTAAGGTAAAGGTTACTTGGGATAAATGATTTTGTTGTATAAGTTTTATTTAAATGGCATGAGAAGTACTTACCAAATATAATCTTAAACTATATCTAGCAGACAATAACCAGAAGGTGAATACGATTGAAGTGATCTAGGTGCACTACGAAGACTTCATTGGAGGTGGTGGAAGTGCCGTTGGTAAAAAAATATGTAATATGCAATGATTTGTATTTTCCTACTACTTGAGTAAATTTTAATAATGATTAACTTGTTTGGAAGTAACAATTGCCGTCTCAACTCTCTATAGAATGGGTATTGATGAACTTAGAAACAAATAAAATGGAAATGAAGGTCTGCAATCTTTATAAGGTTATTCGTCAATCTTGCCGGTGGACGAATTACGCTGCGCATCTGATCGAAGAGACTCCAATCTGTCAACAGCTATTGTATGTTCTTGCTATTGCCCTGCTTTCTCCTACTTTTTCAGATTACTGTATGGTTACATAGGTCTACTTTATAAAACGCTGTCTATATTTTCATCGTTTTATTTTATCGCATGCTCATTGCTTACGCGTGTGATAGGATATCAGATCTGAGAATAAAACCACAGAAGGCCTATTCTGAAAAACGGAAACCGACAAAAAGATGACACTTTATTTGTAACATTCACACGTACACATGACAGCGTTTCAAGGTAAAAAGTGTGGCATTATAGACGTAATAAGGGCGATAAACTCGTAGTTTCATGTGCTGTCTGTAAACGTTACCGTTTTGTTGGATTTAGTTTTTCGGAATAGGCCTTCTAGTTTAAACATCGATGTTTCGTCTACCGATAGTTCCTGTGAGAAACAAGTAAAAAGCAGATACCCCGACCGGCGCCGCACCGGATGCGTCCACTACCGGGTACGGTTGACAACCACAGTTTATCTATTTAAAAGGTTAGCAACGCGTTTAGGTATCGGTGCGTGTGTAAAAAAAGATTCTTTCAACATTTGCATCAGCCTTAACGCATCCTTTATTGTTACAGGCCGAAGGAAATCGCCTATATACATTACAGTTTTTCCCGATAAGTAGTCGAATGACACTTGTGTTTTATACATATAGTTATATACATATATTGATAGATTGAAATAGTCATGGCTCATGGGCACTATTATGGAACGACTCAGTAATTAAGCAATACTCAGTCAGTAATTCTGTCTACAAGTTAAGTAAGCATTCGATTTAACGCGACTGCGAGACGTGACGTCACATGACTCACTTTTGAAGGTAGCCTTCAACGTTACGTGACGTCGCGAGTATTAGTGTGAAATTCACTCCGCATAGGGATGGCTTTTATTTAGCTAAGGTTTAGTAATCATTAGCGAACGTTAGTTATGAGAAGCAAAAGTTTTTACTACTAAAAACTTATTAAGTTAGAAATGAATGACAAAATTAAGAACACAAAGAAAAACTTCTGAAAGGCTCTTTTTATATTATTCTATGTCATAGTTGACTTTTTATTTGAGTTTTAATTTTATTACGTTCTTGCAAACTAGTAAAAACTTGAACCATTCAAAGTTGTCTTGTGAGGTAAACACCGTTTATTGTCAGTTTATTGCGTTAAAAACTTCGGTCATAGTTTTCCTTTTTTCTAAATTTTCTGTATAATGTTTTTTTTTCACGGACTTTTCTCATCGATACATGAGCTACAAGAAACGTCAATCACATGAAGTCTATTCATAACAACTTCAGGTTTTATTTTACTACGCTCAATGGGAGCCTTTTTTAAATAAAATTGAACAAATTTTGGTTCGCAGTGTTGCCGTTGAGCGGAATTGAACGTAAAAAAGGCTCCTTGTGCATAACTGTGTACATTTATTAATATAATCAAATTAAGCTCATATACCTACATACCTGAGCATTATGCCTGCCTATTTGATTTAAAACAACATCACGTGGTGATACTGTAATCGAGCACAGCCATCGATATAATGGCCTAGGGCCCCAAAAGAGCTTTTAATCGATTGCGTATTAGCCGCGGACTGACGGAGATCACGATTGCCAGCAAATTAGGAAATAGTGTAAGCCTAGGTCGTGCCAGGGAGATCTACGAGCAATCTGCATATTGTTTACGTGCTAATGATGATTATGACTGTGTTCCGATAGGTTTAGTAGCCAAGAAAGGTAAGTTGGTTACGATACAAAGGTACTGCTATATTTAAATCTGAGTTTTTTTATGAAGGGTGTAAGTAACAGCTACCCAAAGGCTTTGTCTTACCCATTGCTTAATTTTCTAGAATGCTTTGATTATAAAATATTAGGTTTTATACCTTACACCGTCGAAACTAAAAATTATGGAAACCCACGCTTGGGCGTGACGCCATGACATGTTCTCTGCACGTTTTTTCATTTAAAGGTTGTTATTTTGGAATCAATTAGTTTAAATATGTGTAATGCTCACCATATCACAAATTCATTGAAAATAAAGCCTGTTGACCACTTACAAACTGAATCATACTAAATTGTTTAAAATGACCATAAACTTCTAGAATCTCTACAAACGAACATAGCCAGGACAGATTTTTCCGTAACTTTGTTAGGAAGCGCTTGCACCGGCGTCGCGCGGTTGCCGGACGCGCGCCCGTCGCACGGCAACCGCGCGTTGTACACAATGCGGTTTGTCAATAGAATAACAAGGTAACTTTTCGCTGGCTCGCTGGGATTGTCGACTATTTGTTTTATACTGGAACGTTTACCTTATGGAAAAGTGGGGATCGGGATGGAGTTTGCTGCTGGCGTAGGCAACCATTACTTTTTATGAATCGCCGAGTAGATTCCGCAACAAGAAGACTTTGTCACCTTGCTTTTGAAATGTGATCTGTCTACAATTGATATATAATAATTAATGATATCATTCATCAAATGGACATCTACCATGCATGCATGATTGACGAGGTTGCTAACATCAACCAACTACCAACATCTTGATTCGAGAATTTGTATTTTGAGGGCACTGACGATACATCCTGGGAGCTGATAAGTAATTAATAATAAATATCATAAAGCAATGATAAAATAAACTTTTGTTAAGATTTCCGCAACTCGTTTTTTTATTTATTCCATACTAATAAAACAAACGACAGCAAACCTGTACCTGTAATCTGATATTAACGTGTATTTGACCAATCGAAATTCTTATTATCCCTAAATCATCCACAAACTAAACAATTTTCACTTAAAACGCAAAGGCTAGGTCATAAATCTACGTACCTACAGCAATAAAACCTATCGGGATTGGGTGTAAGAGGGTCATAGGATATTCAGAGTAGGGTGCAAATGACAGTTTTGACTTTAAACCGCAACGCATGGTCGTTTTAGCTCTTCATATTTCTAGATAAGTACCGTATCTGCATTGGAATATTATATACAGAATAAAATATCAGTTTTTGATTGAGAAATCATGTATCCTTAACTTCCTAGTGGCAATGTATCTTTTTACGGATTATCTAACAAAACAGGACGACCATAAATCAGTAATGACGTTGGTCATTATTTATACGTCATAATGATCCGATCCAAACGCAATTTTCCTCTTAACATAAATGGTTCTGTCAAGATGGAATGAACGATTGGATTGTAAATGATACATGACAATAAAAAAGACAGAGATATATATTTGATAGGAAAATAGTATTACTATATGAAATATTTGTTTTATTTCACATCTTAATCCTGGTGCCACGGTATCAAGGACACATTAGGCGTTTTATTGTTAGTTCGCATATTGTATCGTTCTCTCAGGTCTCAAGAGGTTAATCGAACTTCCCTACACAATGAATATCTGACGTCGTATCTAAGATTTACAATTATTTAACTATAGTCCTTTAAATAAGGAAGATATACAGTCGATTTATAAGACTAGGAACAGCTTGACATGACATGAATAACTATTATCGCCACCCAACGGGAACACTGTAAAATTACGATTAGATTAATGAATCTTGGAAGGATATTTAAGGACAGATGTGAAAAACGAAGACGATACACACTACCTACAGACTGAAAACTGCTGCTGACTATACAATAATACCTACTTATCGTACAATGTTTTCATAAAGTATGCTTGAAACTGTAATTTTAGCCGAGTGTTAGACAGGTTACAAGAACAAGGCACGGATTCTTTGTGATTTTTCTCTTGTCATATATGTATATCTGAATTGTTTTTCTGAAAATAATATTTTTAAAGCGTGTTATCTATGAATAACGGCACTCTGTCATGCTTAACTTACCCTCCCGGTGCACGTTTGATACATTTTTAGGGTTCCGTACCTCAAAAGGAAAAAACGGAACCCTTATAGGATCACTTCTGTCCGTCCGTCCGTCCGTCTGTCAAGACCCTTTTTCTCAGGAACGCGTGGAGGTATGAAGCTGAAATTTATATCAATTACTCAAGTCTACTGTCCCTTGAAGCTGTGAAAAAATCAAACTTCTAAGCCAACGCAATCAAAAGATACAGCCGTTTATGCCGCAAATTTTCGACACTTGCAAGGGAATCAAAACCTACAGGGTGCTTCCCGTGAACGCAGAATCTTGAAATTTGGTACGAAGCAACGTCTTATAGCATAGATAAAGGAAAAATTACGAAAACCATACATTTTTAGTTACGTCACATAATATATATTTTTTTAATAATTTTAAACTTACTACCCATTTCCTCATAAACGCGTAGAGGTATTAAATTGAAATTCATACCAAATACTCAAGTCTATAATACCTTTAAGCTGTAACAAAATCAAACTTCTATGTCAACGAAATTAAAAGAAACAGCAATTTAAGCTGCATATTTTGAAACTCGCAAGTACTTGCAAGGGAATTAAAACCTAAAGGGTACTTCCAGTCGACCTAGAATCTTGAAATTTGGCATGAAGCAACGTTTTATAGCACACATAAAGGAAAAATTCCGAAAACCTTAAATTTTTAGTTACATTACAAAATATATATTTTTAAATAAATATAAACCTATTACTTTTTTCCTCATGAACGCGTAGAGCTATCAAGTTGAAATTCATATCAAATACTTAGATCTAATTGCCTTTAACCCGTGAAAAAAAAATCTAAGTCAACGCAAAAACGCAAAAGTACAACCATTGATACCGCATATTTTGAAACTCGCAACTACACGCAAGGGAATTAAAACCTAAAGACCACTTCCCGTTGACATAGAATCTCGAAATTTGGTAAGAAGCAATAGCTTACAGCACAGGTAACAGAAAAATTCCGAAAAGCTTAAAATTTTAAGTAGTTATACCACCAAAAAAATTGTGATTGTAAACATAATTGTAGTTACAGCAATTACCGCGAGTTATTATACTATGTATGGGGAGGGCAACATTTTTCAAACGGCAAAGACGACCTCACTCATCGTCATTCAATCCCGATGTTTTGGTGAATGTAGCTGTATAATCTAAATGCGTCCTAACTGCTTAAAGTGTTATACTTATAATTAAATTCAATGACATTATTATAATCGATAAAGAGATCTTTGTCTTAAATTTATGCTTCTCCATCTTTCCCCATTGTAATGTTATGAATTTCATTTTGCAATAAAAATACCATAGTTATGACTCGATTGTCGTAATGAACGAACTTTGTAAACCTTGCAGGTTTGTACGGAACCCTCGGTGCGCGAGTCCGACTCGCACTTGGCCGGTTTTTATTTTTGCATTTTGCGATTTTCCGGATTAACGATAGTAAAATGTGTGTGTATAGATATTACTTTCTCGAATCTGTTTGCATTTACATTCATTCAGAAATAAATATGCACATTGAGAAAATCCGATACGGGAAAACATTAGGAGTGATTTGCTTCTGAAGGAAATTATTTAAGCTCACGGTAAATTTGGAAATCGTGCAATTTGGTATCGACTTGCTAGATTCAAAAGCACATTGGTATGGTACTTAATGTAATTAAGTTATTAATAAATATCTTATTACAGAATAGCATGAAAAACCAATCAAGTAATATGTGTTGTATCTTTCTGCAATTTTCCTTGTTCTTACAATAAAGTCACCGTGGTTAGACATATATATTCGTATTCGTTAACTAGTACTCAACGTTTACTTACTATTTTATACCTCAGGTCTTTCTAACCCATATTACCTACATGTACATGAAAATGTTTAAGAGCATTTTCAGCGTCGTATAAGCGCCGCCAATTAGCGCGATGTCGGCAATGACAGTCCGATCCGAATTCGCGTCGCAATTTTCGCGTCTCCTGAATTATTGGAATTATGTGTTTTAATCAAAACGTAGGTTAGGTATTTGAAGTCCACATGCACAGTTATTTCTGTCCAGTTAATAGTAATAACATTAATACTGTTTGTGCATTTTGCGTGACTGAAAATCTGCCTCTGCTCGTCAACTTCCGGCAAAACATACTATTTTTTCCATTGAATTTCAGCGCTATCTTTGAAGGAATACAGATGAGAATTGATTGAGGAAATTGGTCATTTTGTGCAAGGTTGACGTGCAAAACATTCGCCTCTCTCGTCGCATTGTAAGCGCCATCCAATTTGCCTTGGAGCGTGCAACGCCAACGATACGATAATGTAATTATTCCGCGAAATATCGTGTTTAGGGTAACTAGCTGCTTCAATTGGCTACCATTTACAGAAGATTTAATGAGTTCACGCTGTGTGAAGATACTTTTTGAGTGTTCATTAATTTGAGGAATCTGACAGGACAGAGCCGGTTTTTCAAATGCAGGAGTAACCAAAGTACTTAGCTATTTATGTGCTTATCCGCTTGCAAATAGTGTTTCCTTTACTAAATTCAGATTCAGGAAAAATCTGAAGAATGTAGAATCTGAATGAAGGTACCTTATATTTTTCTTAGCAGTTGAGCTAATTTTCTACAAGTAGTTTGGTAGAATAACCAGTATACCTGTATTGTGGCTGCTGACAGGCAATTAAGTATCACGAACGAATCGTTAACACAAGATATGCGAAATTATGTAGTTGCCGCCTCAAATTGGATATCAGTCGGACCCGCTCAGGTTTGTAGGCCGAGGCATGAATATTTGATTTCACTCCACTTTTTCTGCAAGCGTTCGTGCGACCCGAAAATGTTGGGCACGCAACACCGGCGGCCAACACACGGTATTGGAATTTTCATCGCTATTTGGCCGCTGTGTACGACTCTTTTTCTCTGCCGTAGTGTAAAGAGAACAGCCACAGCAATTAACAACCTGTCATTCAATTTGTGCTATCTTAAACTTCTATCGAGTAAAATGAGACACTTCATAATATAAGAAAGAAGTGGGTCCATATCCGGTTGCATAATTAAAAAAGGCATATGTGCAGGTAGCGTACAGGTAATTTGCATACTGTTTGTGTCGCATACCGTTCATCAAAAATAAATCAAATGGCATACCGCATAATTTCTATTGTCATAATGATCACCATACGAACCTAACCTATCCTAGTGTCTGTCACGAAAGGAGTTTGTCAGAGTACTAGACTTTGATAAACACCAAAGTAGTCTAAATTTTTTTTTAATTCACCTGTGAATTTCTTCCATAAGTATTGCTTCCATAATGCGTTTTGAATTGTCGCAATTTAAAAAAAAATAACAGTGACAGTTTAATTTTTTTACAATCTATATTTTTATACAAAAGATTTGAAATTGATTTGGCTTGTAACCTTACAATAATATGTATTGCGTGTATTTAAAGTAACATGTCGTTTTGTATACAAATTTATAAATAAAATAATTATTATCATTTTCTACGTAATCTGAATCAAACTATTGATCCATGTATGACTTAAGTTCATACTACTTCCATGATACGTTTCACATAGTCGAAAAAATTACCTTTAGGCGTATACAAATTATGTTATTCACGTGTATGCTGATTTTTATTATGTAATGACAAAATATTTTCTGTTACAACAAAAGCGACCACAGGGCGACCTCTCGAAAGAAGAAGCAGCGTAAGAACAGTGCAGCATTAGAAGCAGCTTATATTATATTTGCGCCTTTTACTACGAGATAGTTGTGAGATTCGTCATTCGCTTCATCAATTTATTTATTTTCAACGATTAATAACAATCAGCGTCTTTTATTTTTTACATAACGAGTATGAATGACCACATAGTATGCCATGTACTTACGTCATTCGTAAGTATTATTTTCCGCTACTTTTCATGCTGTTTCTTGCACACGGTGTGGCTGTTCTGTACTAATTTTCGCTAGGTCGGCTAGAGTTACACACTGGAAATAATTGTAGCCCTCTTTTATAGCAGTGTGCGGCGACACCTATCCGTTTTTATTAGCGTGACGGTTCCCGGACAGCCACAAAGGGTCCCGGAGTCAAACACGTGAAGAACGAATTATTTGCAAAAACTCAGTTTTTGCTGAATTACGTATGCATGACTGCCGCCAGTTTGAAGCTTTAAGTTTGGAATGTAAAGTTGGCAAAGTCCCGTATTTATTTTGACGATCAGTCTAGCGGTTCAAAGGATTTTTAGCCGCGGAATAATTTCTGAATGGCACGTGTTTAAAAATCGAGCCGAGCGTTTCAGATGAAAGTGCCAGTTTCTTTTGCCTTTTATGGTATTTAACGTTCTCTCGCTGAAAATTAACGTACAATTTGAATTTGAAGTCAGAAATTATAACTTCTAAATACATATTATCAAATTTACCATGTTTTGAGCAAATAAACATATTCTATTCTATTCTATTCATTATTAAGTGTTTTGATAAAATGCGGCATTGAAAGATGTTTTAGCACCCTATCGCTCACTGTGTAAGACAACGATATCTATGTTTATTATAATTTTGCGAGAAATTGTAAAATTCTTGAAAAGGGAATAATTAAGTTAACTATATCTTAAATCAACCTAATCAATAAGTACACAATCCCCGTAAACCGAACGTAAAAATAAATTAGGAGTCCGTTAACAGAGAAACATCATGTGAATAGTCGTTAAAACTAGTCGTAGTCGTCTAAAATTCAATTTACATATTACAAGAGAGGACCGAGTGGACACCTCATTATCCCCTATAACGGCTCCCGTCTGCACTCCCACAAGACTTAATTACCGCTAATCTCGCATTCTGCGAATCTAACAGAATCCTCGCTTGTGTAATTACGGTCCACTGTTCAGAAGCTAATGGACTCGTTTATTTATCTGTTAATTACACGTAATCCGAACGTCAAGACGTATACGAAGTCCGGGCGGCACGAAGTTACTATGAATGTGGCCCGGGCGGAATGAGATGTTAGCAGAGGCCGCGGGATAGCGAAGGGTTCATGAAGTTGATAGGAATCTAGTTGCCTATTATATTCCGGGCTGATGGCATAGGCTGGGGCTGATGATAAGCATATGATGCCCAAGGCATACATACCTAGACGTAAAATTTGTATGGAGTCACTGTGATCCTCAAAACACTTTTAAATGTCGTATAGAACATTAAACATTTTTTGATAGTCCTTAAGAGTTCCTAAGAAAATAATTTTTAAATAAATAAATATTTCACAACAATCACACCAACTCTCTAGTCCGAAATTAAGCTACGAGGCTTGTGTTATGGGTACTAGATAACGGAAAAACATATTTAAATACTTAATTTTTGTAAATAAATACATATTATACATAGACAACACCCAGACCAGTACAAACACACATATCATGTTCATGCACACGCATGCTTTTACTGTGCGGGGATCGAACCCGCGACCCTTTGTTTTTAGAAGTCCGACCTGTGGACCACTGCACCAAGCGGTCGTCCAATTTTTCAAGTCAATGTTAGGGACTGATCACGCGCGTGATCACTTTTCAGATTATTTGCGACTGTACCTTAAGGTTGCGACTAGATATCGTGACTTTTGTTGAGGCAGGTCATGTCTAATCCTTTTTTTACTACCACAAAACATTGAGTTTAGGTCTGTTAAACTTACCATTCATTCTCGATAGTGTAAAACACTAACAAGGAGTTGCCTCTGTAAGGATATTCATAAAGTCAAATTGTCTGGTGTTAACTAAACCTTAATGGCTGTACCAAACATCTTGCCAACGATAAAATCGTTACCTCACATAAAAACAGTCATTGACATGCCACTCCACTCCAGCCGTTCCTCACATTAATTTCCATAAAGTAGATATTACAGTCGCGATTTCCTCTCGCGGAGCGTTCCTCTTTTTGCGGCTCGGAGCGGTGCAAAGTTGGAAAGAATTGAAGCGGAAAGCTTCATAAACCCGAGGCAGTCTCGTTTAAAAGTCGTGTGTAAACGTTATGATATCGCCGGCCTGCTTACGTGCACTTTGCCTGCTCTTAATTGGAGGGGCTGCCGTGGTTCAACACGCGACTGTGTACACACGCAAACAAAATACAACCCTCTCACAACCAAGCCACAGGCCAATATCCTCCACCGCTTAAATACCTCCAACTAAACGTGGTTAGCGATTTTATGCTGAAATAGTTCATAAAAAGGCACTCCACGCATAGTAATGGCGTATAGTATAATATAATAGCTACAAATATTAATATTAGGCAAGCATAACCGTTACGCCGAGCGTACAATCTGGTAATTTTGTTAAATTTGCAATCAAGGGGATATGAATAAAATGAAGACCAAGACAAAGTAGAATGTTTTTTTTTACCATTGACGTTTACTCGTAATCAAATATACACACAAACAAACAAATACACACACACAACACGCATTTATATTATATACAAACAAACATATATCAACACAGCTGAACCAACAAACAAGACAGGAGCATGACGATACAAATTTAATAGACATAACAAAGATTTTGCTTGTAAGCTACGTTAGTTGATTACATCTAAGAAGAAAATGATTATTTTAATGTTGTTATTATACACAGAAAGAGCGAGTTTCTCTAAAGGTGATTCCCAATGTAAGTGTCAAATTACTTTAGATATCAATAAAGAATTTTAGTTTTTTTTTTCTCGTAGGCATTTAAACCGTTTCTCGATGCAATACATCCTGCGGAAAATTAAACCTGAGCCTAATATTAAATGAATAAGTCGTATTCTACAATAGACTGCAAATTATATTAAAGCATAAAATTACAGCTTTTAGTTTCCATTAATTATAACTACTGGTAAGCAGGGTAAAAATAAGTAAATTCTAACACTTCAATGGTTATCTTCCGCTGGGTAACGAACTAGTTTCTGCAGCCATGCTAACTAATTATAGTTTTCCGAATTATTATAATTTTTTAATTAATAAAAATTACAACCACAGACTCTTTGGTCCGCACCTTTTTTTGTGTTGATGGATACATTATGAATTGCACCGCGTTAAATGACGCTCATTTCTTAAAAACTATATCTACATTTCAAAAGGGCTTGAAAGGATTCTTGGAAGTGGGAAGGTAGGATATAATTTTAACTTACAATTTTGTCTGATCTCTATGGCCTAATGTCTAGAGAGTATATTTATCAAATAGTTTATTATTACATTAGTGTCGTTCTTACATTTTATATCTTAGGGTTAGAACCACTTACACTCCTTACGCGTGCTCCGTGCGTGCACCGGTTCACTAGTGGTTGTTCAAATGTTGTTAAATAAGAAGAGGTGGTTGGGGCTTAACGCCTCGATGCAGCGATTTTGGCCCTGACAGCCTCGTCGCCCCTTCTCATGGCCATCCGTAGATTGTAGTCCTTTTTCTTTGCCTCTGTAGCTTTCTCTGCCCTTAGTATAAGATGTGCCGTTGCATCATCTCTCGGGTTGTCAGTGTAATAGACACAGGTCTGGATGTGTCTAGAGATAGCTACTACGGCGTGAGGGACACTGGCAAGGAGTTTCAATTTTTTAGGAATTGTCCCTGTGCTTCATGTATGGTGAAGGTGCGAGATCCTTCATCATATGCATAGCATTGACTGATAAGGAGAGCCATTTCAGCCTTTTTTGGGTGTGAACGAGGTATAGTTTTCGTTCTGACATACGAATCATCGCTCCTGTAAACAGCTATAGCGTGAGAGAACGCATTCGAGCATTTACTGTTCTACTGTAGATTTCACTAAGGACATACGCTTCGTCTTGTGGGTGCTCTGTACGTGCACATCCCTTGTAAAAAAAGAAAAACTCCCTTGTAATTGTTATTTAATTTTCCTATTATTTTGTAAGATGAACAAAATGCTTGGCTGTGTTTTTTTACCGCATGAACATTAAAGACTTCGAAGGAAATTTGCCGATGAGGTTAACTTAACTCTATTTTTATAGCGCTGTGTTTCTCGGTTATGTTTTTCGTTTGTTTTAATTTATTATTCAAGCATTTGTTTGTACACCTACAAAAAACCCAACTCCTATAAAAACAATCCTGGTTAAAAGTTCACAACATAGTTGCGTGAGCTTTTAACCCAAAACGTTGTTTTTTGTTGAGAATTTTGGACTTTTTGATTTTTCCCCTATATTTTTGGCATCTCAATTTTTTTTTCTCTGAAGAAAAATCGCAGAAAAATAAGCGAAATACAAAGTTAAATACCTTACATCTCGAGATAAAGTCTTAGTATTCTTGGCCATTCAAAATAGTATCCTCAAAGCGAGGCATTTTTCTTTTTCTGGTATTGTCACCTAATCGCCACTTTGTTATTCAATTTGGAGGGCTGCCAGGCGCCACTACCCCCACTACGCCCCTACTAAATAATAGAGAGAACGGATTGAAGAGTTTATTCCGTTACCCTGTAGGTTTTTGAGGGCAAATATAGCTTGATGTGATCTTTACTGTTTTTGGGAGTTAGTTGCTGTTGAAATAATTGAATGGTGAGAGGCCTGGAACCGTCACAACATTTTAAACAACACATTCGCCATAAAATTATACTAAAGGTGCTTGAATCCTGAATTTTTTGCTAACAACATGCATTTAAATTTACCCACGTATGAGATAGGCAGTTTCAAATAATTTGGTAACATGTGTTTTTTGCAACGTAGAAAGCTGTCAGACAACAGTGATAGATGTATTAGAATACGTGTTTCGCTTTCATTCTACCGAAATTTATTCATAGCTTAGCAAGCTGAAATTTGAATTATATATTCATATGTTCATATGTTAAACGGTTAGGAATAATTATAAAAATATATTTATATTTTGGTTACATTAAAGTATTATTAGTATTAGTATTAAAGTATTACAAAAATAATTTTAATGTAAGGAATAATTATAAAAATATAAATATATTTTTATAAGTGACACTTAGAATTCTCGCGGCTGTTCGATATCCATAGAAAGGTGTGAGAATGTGGCGCTAGTGACTAACTTGTCCTTATTAGTTGAACTAAATCTATGCTAAGCTGCATA
Source organism: Pyrausta despicata (assembly GCA_963921415.1). Taxonomy (NCBI): domain Eukaryota; kingdom Metazoa; phylum Arthropoda; class Insecta; order Lepidoptera; family Crambidae; genus Pyrausta; species Pyrausta despicata. Next base: position 10,729,582 of record OY992855.1, on the reverse strand, counting down.
TTCTTAAGTAAAGTCATAGGATCGTCTTCGGTTATTTAGAACCATACTCGTTATTACTCGTAGATAAAAAAAAAAAGTCATCATTGACCGTGTCAAAATCAAATCATGTATGTATTAACATTATTAATTATATAATTCTAATGACTGACATAGCAGATGATCTTCTTAAGAAAGAAGTATTGAGTGAGGAAACTTCGTTAATGCACAAACAAAATTCCCTATTTACTGCCATATCGTTAATTTCGTTGATAAATTTCAAAACAGAGGCTTTCAATTAGCAAAGTAATTTGATCTAAGAGCTGAATCAACAGTTTCGTTTATTTGATTTGCCTACGATTCGAAGTGTTTTCGTTAATAAACTCCCGAGGGCCTTGTGTAGGGCGAGTGTTATTTGCTATCCAATTTCGAAAATGCGAATTCGAGTCAGTCAATAAAAAACTTCTACTCGTAGTAGCCGCTGGGAGCAATTAAATAAAACAAGTTTACGGAATCAATTAGTTGCAATGTTGGCTTTTACACAAGTTGTTATTGAGTTTCGCAACTCGTAATATGTCCCGCATTAGCTTTTTGTTCGTTTTGTACCCAATTGTAAGGAACTTGCTGATAAGCTTTGATTAAAAATAATAAAAAACCATAAACCACCTGGTACTTGATCATGGTCTGAAAAAATGGTTAGTTTTGAACTTAAGCGAACCGCCAACTTGCTAGCATTGTTCTATATTTTTCGTTGTCCTTGATCACTATTCGAGAACTTAATGTACCTAAGAAGTTGACATAGATCTTCCGTATTTTATTTTGATCAAAGAAGTTAACGCCCGTTGTAAATTCCTTCAATGATAATTCGCATTACTTCGTCTGACGGTAAAATTAAATTACTCGTACAGCCTGTACAAGACGCCCTTTTTGACAGTAAAAAGCAATTAGGACGTTTCATACGCTTGCTAAGCTTTTGTTTACGATATGTATTTAAGACAGCACCAGACATGTATAAATTTTTTTGACATTTCAGCAATTTCCGTTGCATGGCATTTGGTAGAATAAAATAAATTGGATACAAATTTTGCAACTGTCTGTACTTTTCCCTCTTCAAACATTTTCATATATACTTATGTAATATAACGTAAATAACATTGGTAGGTTCACTTCACTAACCGTTGTGTAGACATATATTTTCAGAGTATTTTTAAAAAATTTGCTATTATGAAAATAATTAAAAAAAACACGGGTTGCACTCCGGGAGTGCCGGCAGAAGTGAAAACTTGATTATTAACGTTGTGCATTTTTGATTTATTTGAACCGTCTTACGGTTTTTCGATCAGCATCACGTGACCTGACGCGAGTTTCACAGTTTCTACCCATGCCACAAAAGTGCTCAACGCCGCTAAAGAAGTTTTCACTTCAAAAACGAAATTTTTCTTAGCATAGCTTTTGCATTTATTTTGTCACGCTGAAGTTAAATAACGAATGATAAGCAAGTTTTAAATGTCAAATAACGCTCGCTACGTCAAATCAAAAAGCTTCACATAATGTTATGATTCCGCAAACAATGCTTACCTAATTGACCGAGCACGATGATCCAGCGATATTCACAATCTACACTCAAAAGAACAACAGTCAACTTGGAAAACTCCTAACTCGATAAACAAGTTTGTAAACAGCCAAAAACAAGGAAACTAATTGATTTTCTGAAAGTTGTTTCTTCATTGCATTATTGCTGTTTTAGACGTACTTTGGAAGTTGAGGTACGGTTGCTCTGAGTGATTTGCAAGTGATGAAATAGTTGGAAGACTGTTCGTGGCAGCAGCTAAATGGGGAAGGAAAACGAAGAATGGCGCGCGATCAAGCAAAAGAGCTCGATTTTCGTAATTAAATTGGAAAACCAGAAAAGCTGAACAACTGTTTTTATATAGGTAACCAATTTTCATTCTACCTATAGTTGAAGTATTTTTTATTAACTGTCAAAACGCTGGTCTCTCGTAGATTTTGTATGGGGATACTTGGGGAGCTTGTGTCGTCATCATCCACACTCGTCAATTGGTGTACTTTTTGTGAATTTTTTATCTATCAAAAATTAAATATTGCGAATTCTAAGAAATGGTCACTCTGTTAAGAGGAACAAATTTACGTATTAATTTAGAAAAGTAGGGTTTTGGAATTTATTTTGATTGGTTTTAAATACCTAATTGAATAGTTTAACAGTTGTTGAATCGAACGGCCCGCAATGATTGTGCAGAATAACTAGATAAGATAAACCGTTGTGTTTGTAAATAATATGTATTATTTTTTGATACTAACTAAATTATACATCCCATACTGATAAAGCGCTGACGCCAAGAATTAAACAACCTAGATATACTCACATAATCACAAGCCTTATAGCATCAGGTATAACTATCATAAAGATCGATGATTTCACAGATTCCAGGAGCACGCAGTACGTGTTCCAGCTTATCAGTGAAAAGAATAAAATCCAAAATTAAAACCCGAGTGCTAAAAAGTATGAAACAAGATCCAAATTGACTTCCAGATGATAGCCGTGGTCGTAGTGGGGATAAAGTGGTTTGACGGTCAGACGAGCGTGGAGTGTCTAGCGAGCGTTGTTTCTGGTTCAGGAAGCGTAATCTTAGGCTGCTTTCGCTCTATGTCAGAACTTGTATAGTTTTAGTTGAGATATCACACATAATTGTCATCAGATAATAAAAATAATCAATCATTTATTTAGTTTCAATGAACAAAAGGTAATACATTAAAGCTTGAAACTAGGTTGAACCTGTATGTCAGGCTAGAACGAGCTTATATTCCTTTCTTTTGGGTATTAACTAGTAAACTAAGTAGTTAATATAAAACTAGGTTAGTATAGGTTGATGACTAAATCAAAAATTTCTACAGTTCAGTGATTCAAGAGTAACCGAATAATCGGTTACTATACTATGAAATTTCATCGCATTGTCAGCGAAGATCTCAGAAGGAAATTTCATAGGGCGTGTTAATTCAGAAGAATATTGAAGAGTAACCGAATAATCGGTTACTATGCTATGAAATTTCATCGCATTGTCAGCGAAGATCTCAGAAGGAAATTTCATAGGGCGTGTTAATTCAGAAGAATATTGAAGAGTAACCGAATAATCGGTTACTATGCTATGAAATTTCATCGCATTGTCAGCGAAGATCTCAGAAGGAAATTTCATAGGGCGTGTTAATTGAGAAGAATATTGAAGAGTAACCGAATAATCGGTTACTATGCTATGAAATTTCATCGCATTGTCAGCCAAGATCTCAGAAGGAAATTTCATAGGGCGTGTTAATTCAGAAGAATATTGAAGAGTAACCGAATAATCGGTTACTATGCTATGAAATTTCATCGCATTGTCAGCCAAGATCTCAGAAGGAAATTTCATAGGGCGTGTTAATTCAGAAGAATATTGAAGAGTAACCGAATAATCGGTTACTATGCTATGAAATTTCATCGCATTGTCAGCGAATATCTCAGAAGGAAATTTCATAGGGCGTGATAATTCAGAAGAATATTGAAGAGTAACCGAATAATCGGTTACTATGCTATGAAATTTCATCGCATTGTCAGCGAAGATCTCAGAAGGAAATTTCATAGGGCGTGTTAATACAGTAGAATATTGAAGGCCCTAATGATGTTCCCGCATCATTAAGGCCGACTCGTAGTACGAAAAATGTTGGTATCTTCATTGCTCACAGTATATAGCGAATATTAATGTTATTTAATCGATGATTGTAGTCTCGGATTTTTTTTCTAATAAATAGCGTTTAGTTTTTCGTGCTGCACAATACTCGTTATTAGAAATGTTTTCGTTATACAAATTCACAGTTGTTGGTACAACGTTTTTAATAAGTTCACATTCCCGTAATATTGGAATGACGTCGCCCACAGAACCAACGTCACCATCTCGTGCGTATGCATCTGTCGCCGCTAGCCGACCTCCCATAAAAAACAAGCGGCAAATCAAGACTTCTTTGGTTAAACCAAAGACGGGGGAGCGCACTGCGCCGATAGCTCCTCGGAAAGGGGAGCCAGACACGGAGGGCTTCACAACGGTGGAACGCAAGAAAAAGAAGCCTACGAACCGCAACCTATGCGGAACTGCACTCTCCGGACCGAACATGCTGCTGCGTGCTGCGATTCCGACGACGCAGCTCTATGTATCTCGCCTACACTACACTACGAAGGCTGAGCACGTGACGGAGTATGTGCAGAAGAAGACCAACCTGACCCTGCGAGTCGTAAAGTTGGAATCTAGTCGCAACGTGAATTTTAATTCATTTGTGATTAGAGTTCCAAACGAGAAAATGGCGACTTTCATGAATGCAGATTTTTGGCCGAAGGGTGTCGTCTTTCGGCGTTTCCGCGGAAGGCTACGTGACACACCGAACAACGCGTCAACGACCTTGCGTGTAACATAAACATTATAAAAAAGTTCTGTTATATTTTTATATATGTTAGTTTATAAGGTATATATTCTATGGGCCTGTATTTAATTGTAAATCTGTTGCCTGAAACAAATAAATAATAATAATAATAATAATAATAATAATAATAAGATGTTGTGTGGAATACAAAACCTTATCAAAAACGTTTCGTATATCGAAATCCTATCTTAGGCAATCGGCTATTATGTTGGTTAATGGCGCTCTCTGAAATTCCTTCAGCATTTAATAGAACCAAATCGTATGCATTATCTGAAACGTGTTTCATGTCACCCGTTCGTGAACGTGACAGATATTCGGAGTCAGCAGGGATGCGTATTTAATACTTAAGTAGGAAGAACCTACTACGTTATAATAATACATAATCATAATCATTTATTCCTTCATAAGCATAGTACTCGTACATACAGAGGTTGTGGGTTGTAATCTATCTATTTATCACTATAATATTTAAGTCATATGATAGACAAGCTGTGCCCTGCGGTTTCACCCGCATAGAACCCGTTTTCTACGTATCGCTGATTGCTGTAAAATATTTATTTATTTATTTATTATCGCACAGGAACCGTGAGGTTTTCGGGATAAAAAGTAGGGTACTTTGTATGTTTTATTCCGGGTTGTAATCTATCTATGTTCCCAGCCAAATCAGTCCAGTTGTTTTTAACTCCCGACGAAAAAGAGGAGTGTTTTAAGTTTGACCTCTATGTCTGTGAGTGTCTGTATGTGGCATCGTACTTCCCGAACGGATAAACCGATTTCAAAGCGGTTTTGTTATTCAAAAGATAATTTAATCACCGTGGTTCTTAGCTATGCCTGGTCAAAATCTTTCAAGCTGTTTGTTTTCCTGGTTCATTCGGAGGTTTTATAACTGGATAGTTAGTTTTGGCGAGAAACAGACCAACTTGCGCATTTGTAATAGGTATTAGTATGATAACTAATAAAAAAAATCCATTTATTTACCAAATCAAAAAGACATTACAAACAAATTAATGAAAGTCGCGTTCTGAAACCACTGAGGTTTCCCGACCTGAGTCGACGTTTAAATTACATTGACATGCGTTTGATTTTAGTGAGTAAGTTTTTATTTTGATATTTTCCTACTGTTTGTTTAAAAGCCAAAATGTATCTCACAGAGAGTGTCAGCAGCAAACATTTTGGGAAAGTTAAACAAGACTAGACCCCTGCTTATTTCTTTCTGTTTGAAAATATATTTACAGTGTTATCTGTGGTACGGACTTATAAAAAGGTAACTATTCGACGTTTCTCAGTAATGCATACCCTACTTTATACACACATGAAAGAGCATCAACTGTCTTAAAATAGTACAGCCTTATCGGTAGGAACATGGATAGAACAATAAATTGTCTATGTCACCGTTAAAATCTGAACACAGTCAATTTGCAATTTAACTGAGTATTGTCTCCATCTTCAGAGTTTCTAAGATGCAATATTGTTTGACAAGTCTTTAATAATTTTCTGTGTCAAATTTGCGAAAAAAACTATCATTTGCTTGTCGTTTTTGGGTTTCTTGTGTTTTTCACATGGATCATAGAAATTTTGATCATTTAATAAATAATTATTCAGTATTCTGAATTTAAGCGTTGATAACTTTAGCGTACACTACTACTTTTAAAGTATATTTTAAAAATCAAATGGTAGTACCCGTACATGTTACAGAACATATGTGTGCAGTCAAAGGTTTGTAAATGTCTAAGGTAGTCGAAAAATTAAGGTTTATTTGTATCCAAAAATTTTACCCAAATTATGGAAATAGAGCAAATAGTTTATTCCTAGAAATCCTACTTTGTGTTCGTATTTTCAAATCTTGCCTTCGATATCACTCATTCTAGCATAACCGAATCGAGCGAATGAACAAGATGGCTATTACCTAGTAAAGCGTTAGAGAGTAGGAAAAAAGAAAGAAGAAAGAGAGTTCTTAAGAAACTAAGCAACCAACTATAATGGTATTCATGGACTGATACTTCATAGTATTTTTAGATATACCTAATAATTAGAGGTGTATAGTGCAAACCTTTAGTTCAGAATGAAAGTGTTCATAAAAGAAAAACCAAAAAATCCTGTATTACAATAATTTATTCATGTTTAAATCACACATTGTCGTTTAAAGCTGCCTACGTTTAATATTTATGAAAACATACTCACGCTTCAATCAATTATAAATAATGTTTAGGAATATACGATAACAATAGTTTCAAACAGCTTGTTCGGTTTACGGGAAACAATCTGAGCAGTTATAATGTGAATAATAATATTAAAACTTGACAGATTTTGCAACTTTACGGTAGCATCTACACTTTCAGCATCTTCAATAAGAACAATACCGCATTTCTGGAATAACGTTTCCCCTTCCGAGCTGTAGAAGAACAAAAGTGTGCCACCAACGAGTTTTAAATTTAAATACCGTGCTGAATTATTGCGATGGCACTTCTCTAATTCGATTCGAATTGCCTCAGTTCTCTTTATAGCGGTAGTTTTTTTTTCTTTTTAGATTCACAATTTATTAAGTTATATTTTCACTTATTGTCGAAATGGTGCCATCTGAAATAAATACCTTACAGCAACTGAAATAAAAATAAAAGTATTTGTACTCACTTACTATAAAGAAGAGATCGCTACAAGCGATAAGACCGCCTAAATTGTACATCTTCCTTTGTTAAACTTGTCTGTAATTTTCGTTTCGTGTTGTACAACAAAGTTTTAATCTATCTATCTATACGCATGAGCCCCAAATGAGGTAAACAGATATGTTAAAGAATACAATACTTAGATACGCATGAGCCTAATTTTGATAGCAGATGGGTATTCTATGTATTCACCACATAAGTCTATGTGACTTGCATTGTTTAAGCAAACACATGTGTGTTGTGTGTATCCATGTACCCATTTGAAGGTTTTGTAGGCAACTGATATAGGTGCTTGGTTGTTATTTTACTGAGTAGTTTACAGCTCCCTTAATAAGTTATTGCGTTGCAAAGTATAAACTTTGCGTATTATAAAATCCAAACAGGATTCCATTCATTCCATTTTTTGACCTAAACTTCATATTCAAAAAACTATTATTCATAACTGCCATAAATTAATCCTCTGTCTTCTGCGTAGCCATCAGGATAACTTATTGTAGCGATAGCATAAAGAGCAGTATGCAAAATTCTTCGAATAATTATGGTAATGAGGACATTTCCCGTGACCGCCATTGACATTCAAGTAGACACTTTGGTGCCAGCGTATTACAAATCTTTTACAAGGTAGGTTTTACAACCTTTAGGCTGAAAATGTGAAATGTTTTCGCAGGTACTTATTCCCTATAATAATTAAGCGATATGCGACGTTATGAAATTATTTGAAGTTGTTTATTTATCCTCTATCACAGTGAACAAAGTCAACTGGCGGGCAGATACCAGACTTCTGAATTGTAATAACCACTGCGTGGTTTGTTACATGTAATAATTGTGTGTATTTTATCTGTCCCATACAAATAATAGATATAATCTGAGCCTTCGTATTCGATTTGTCTATCAAACCATTTTCCAGATATTGTGCTACGACAAACTCATGAATCCGAATTCGCGCAATATCCTTTGCTACGGCCGCAAACAATCGCTTATGCCTGATCAAATATTCCCGAATATCCTACCGAGAAATAGGCCTCATTTATAAGAAAGGTTGATATTGATTTTTCGATTGAATAAGCGGCTCGTTGGCTCCGCGAAAATTCGACTTTTAATTCTCCATTGTTGGGCGGGGCGAAGGTCTGTAATGGAATCAAGAAGCCGGGTCACGTCGCGCCCCAAAACGGCTGACGGTGGAAGATAAACTTTACCTTCATTGTCAATTTCCTCAAGTCTTAAGGGCACTCCGCACGGCCGGAAACAATGAAAGAAAAGTACTTTGGAATGTTCGTCTGTGTGCGTGTGGTCGCTATTCACTGCTGTTGACTTTTTAAATGGCCCGTAGTCTATTAAGATGTCTCTTTCGCGGGACCCTCGATGAGGATCGAGTTGTTTGTTCGCCTCTTAATACAACCTTTGTATTTTTTATGTGAATTACAAGCCGTTTTTTATTGTTGAGAACATTTTATTTGGGGTTTAAGTGCTTATGCGTACTTTATTCATAGGGTCATGCCCATTAAAAACTCTTCGCTTTCCTGCAATCTGCTAGTTGCAAAGTTGCAATCGACATGTATGCTCTCCATCACATTTGGTAGATATAACTTGAAAGTTAATAAAAACAGGTATTGATACTTTTGCTTAAAATACGACTGTGCTAACAGTAGTTAAAATACTTGCAGGTTCTTTCCACAATACCTATTATTTTTGTATGTCAAGACAGCTGTAAATGCTGAAAGATTTTTCCTAGCCCCAAGCCAAGAGGGTCCCGATAAATATCCTTATCAGTCGATAAATTCGTTATCAATTTAGACTAAGTAATTTCTTTTCAGAGCCGTTGCAAAAAGAAAAGAGTACTACGTATGAGTTTTGCTTAAGATCATCGCTTATCATGCTGAAGCAAGATATTAATGACAATGTACTTAGACACAATAAAAAAAATATATTTTTTAATTTGATTCCAATAGCTAAATTAATCAAGTTTTATCTTGGTAAACAACCACTTAGTGTCCTTTTTTAGTATGTAAATTGACACTGACAAGGTCTGTAAACTTAGGTCTAAGACTTCTACCCAATGTTTGCGGTTTGCAAAAGTTACTAAAGTAATCTCAAAAAATTCTGTCATTCGGAGCTCAACGCACGCACTGAGCGTTCATGCCTACAGAGACACGGGTTTTATTTATCAAATTAATCATCTTAAGATTGCTTGTGAGGCTCGCTCTGTATTTAATACTTTTATTTTATTATATTAAAAATAATGCCATTGTCGGCATGAATGATTGTAAATTAAAGCTTATATTTCACATATTCATACTTTTGAATATAAATTATTATTTAAAGGACATGGAATGTAAATAACTTTTTAATTATCGAAAAAGTTTGTCAACAATACCAACAATGTGAATAAATTTATCAAAATTATCAAAAATTTTAAAATTCCTTGGTTTGGACTATGGAATTGGACTAAGGAATTTTTAATTAGAGGCCCGACATTAAATGTTTATTTTTCCGCCTTCATTGTATATAACCATTTATGTATAGGTACGAGTATGTCTGCTCTTATACATCCAAGATATGGAACTCTTTAATTGAAAAACGTGCTGAGCAACCGCACTGTAAGCGCTTGATAACCGGGTAATTTCATGCAAAATCTGAAGCAGACCCGTTAACAAAATCACTTCCAGCTATCATTTAACCCTGTATTAGTTCACCTGCATTCTAGTTTGTTAAATAACGTTCGGCTAACACTGGAAACCGCTGGTCGAGCGGTTTATTTGGGGTTTTATTTAACGAGCTAATTACGAATAGCGTATTATGTTCGATTTACCGATCCATAAAATATGCTTGGGTAAGTATGAGAGTTAAATAAATTTGAAAGCTTTAAAGTTTTTTTTTGAAAATTACAATAAGCATCAATAACATTTCTCACAAGTCAAAACATTTCTTAAAATCTTCTTAGAATGTTTTTTTTAATATACACCGTTTTATTTCTTGAAACTCTGAAGGTACTAAGTTAATCAAATATTAATTCAGTCGATTTACTAAAATAAGCCCCCGAGCGTAGAGTTTAAGAACTTCTATATTTAATTTATTAGAACAAAATTTTCGACTGAATTCAAAGCTACTAAAGTTTCACACATTAAAAGTGTTCTTATTGATTGCGATATTTAAGAGGTAACCGAGAGAAGCGCAGACTGCCGAAATACAGGATCTATGAATCCTAGTTTGGCAACAGAGGCTTTTGTGTATCAATTAGTTTTTTTTTGCGAATTAATTAGAATTTTCTATTTTTAGCGCATGTACACTATTTATCTGATCTCTTCTGCCAAATAAAGATATATTATTATTATTATATGATGTAATGCCGAATACTTAGGCAAACTAAGCATTGAAAAACAGTACGAGTAAATTGGTCCAGATCTAGAAAATCTGACAAGCTATTTAAAAAAAAACATTTTTTAATAATATGTTCATCTGGGCAAAGACAAGCGCTCTCTTTGTGAATTCGAGCCTAAAAAAACTCTTTATACGAATAAAGCGATTCTCTCAAAATACTTATTTAAATGCGTCTGTTCTCTGAATTTGTAAAAGTAAAGATTATTCAGCCGTACCTCTGCTTTAGTTGAAGCGTGTAATGCTTCACTTTAGAAACAACTGTGTCTTGATAACGCACACAAATTAAATAATAAAATTCATTTTAAATTCTAAGCTCTTTCGCTTAAAAAATATTAAAGCTACGTTAAGATGCCCTGCGTAACGCCTATAAATTCTTCAATTACTACCAATAATTTAATAATTACCTTTAAATGTTGAAGTGTTAAAAAAGCTTGTCCAGACGTCGTGACATTTGCTTCGCCAAAACCTTGTACCTAGAATTCTATCTACACCTGACTTGCACAGTGTACCTTCATTAAAATTTAATTTACCTTAATACAAATTCTTTGTACTCAGAAATTATTTTCTCTGTTTTAGTAAGCAATACAAGCGTGTTTTTTAAAGTTTTTTGAACTATTATTCATTGTATTTTTTTTTGTTAATAGGATAATGGAACACTCTTATCAAATTATTGCATTGGCTTCTGTACTTGATATGTGTGCAAAGTTTCAAATTAACCCGATTTCTGTAAGTTGGTGAAAATTGAGCTCAAAGATTCCGTTACGTATATACCTACATACATACAGCCCGAGCTAATAAAAGCGTGTTAAAAAAATGGCGACATACTAATGCAATTTTTAGTACTGTCACCTTGATGGTGTTCAAAGCTGCCCCAGGGGTTTTGATAATTATAAAACGTTTTCCTTCCAATTTAAAGTTTCAAAATTGTAATGACGCTACTAGCTTCATAAAATGATAGACTGCAGCCTGTTGCATGATTTATGAAGCATTTTTATTAATAGAGGGAATAAAAGCTCCACATCTCGTGAATTGGGGGACCGATAGATATAATTATACGAACGCGTTTTTTGAAAAAGTTTAAATTTGCAGTTGAAAATTAAAACGACGTCAACGACAAGCTGTCGTTGACGTCAGTAGTGACAAGTGACAGTTGGGTGGGTTTGCGTTGCCTCTTCAAAAATAAAACACAAGATTTGCTTCTAAAATAGCTTCGTAAACTCACATGTTCAAAGCTGCCTTTGTTCAAAGGTGCCGTCTTCTCCCCTACATTAGCATAATACAAGTTATTCTCATACCGTTCTTCCTTGGAATAAGCAAATTAAATTGGGTGGTGCGACTGATTTGGATCTTTACGACTTTCGAATCTGTTTTATTATTGCCGGTCGGATTGTAAACAGTGCGGAGTGTTTGAGCGATACATCACTCGCAGGCAATCGGGCAAGTTACATATTAGGTCTATATGTCACTGCGCTTTACCACGACAAAAACCACTAGCAAGGTATGTTAAGGCCGGAATTGATTCCAGAAACACACTCTAGGTCTGTTTTTAACGCCGTGTAGCAAACATGTGCCGGCGACATATTGCTTTTATATTCGTTTTCTATATTTTCTCGTTTTTCATGTGTGCGGATATTGGTGCTTTTCCGCGTAGCGACGCACGGTTTTTTATGACATATTTAAATGACAAGAGATAAAATTGAATTACTTTTATTTGTATACGAGTTCCAAAAAATGAGAAGGTGTTTGATCAATTTGACCGTATTTTCATTTTAGCAGTAAATAAGAAAACATGGACTATGCGTCTATTTTGAACTAAATTATCCCAAATGCCGTTTACATGTGTCTGGCTTTTAATTTAAAAAAAGTTCATCTAATGCTCATTATCATAAATGGGTAGGTACATAAAAAAATAAACGCGTAAAATGTAATCACTGTTGTTCGTAATTCCGTTTCGTTTCAGAATTTTTTTTTCATTCAAAGAATCAGATTTCTCTTTTTTTTTTCCAAAACAATTTTTGTGTGTCTTCATAAAAACACAATTAAATTTCGACTCTGATATCAAACACAAATTCAAATCCATTCAGCTGTAAAGTTATACAAACGATTTTTTGGAACTACTGTTCCTACTATGCAAATTAAAATTTTCTCGTCATAATTTTCAATCTGTAGTGTTTGTTCATTTGAATAAATGAGCTTAATGCATTATCGTTAACTAATATGCATTAAATGATAATGTTACGGACGACAATTAGATTAAAATACTTCAACCCCTTTTCATTTTCAGTTCAACCCATACTAAACATCCAAATGCGTTTCAAGTTTCAGAAACAATATTTGAAATGGAATACGCTTATTTACATTATACAAATACATACAGGTCAAAATCATAACCCTCCTTTTGCTTCGCCGTAGTCGGGTAAATAGGGATGCTGACACCATTAATTGTTGACGTACTTTTATACGACAATCCATTGTGATGTGTTAATAAAATAGCAAGATTTCCCTGTTAAAAAACGTAAGACGCGCTGTATTTCACTTGAACCCATTTCACTGCCGTCGGTTGGTATTCTTATAAGGACGTGACCTGATTTGTTTAAGAAGCTTAAAGTGCTAAATCTACTTTACTGCTACTGTTGATAGAACTGTCACGACTATTGTTCTTGTGTCGCTGTATCAAGTCTTACGAGACATAATACAAAGTTTTGCCGGAAACTTCATGAAGTACATTTTTTTAAATTACATTATATTTAGTAATCCATTGCGTAAAATTCCAAACATCCATTGCGGAATTTTCCTTTTGGCCCATCGTTCTGTACATTGACAATCCATACCAAGTTTACGACATAAAACTGCTCAGCTGTCAAACTTTTGTGATATGGCTCTTAATGTGCCTTTTGACTTGTCAATGCACGACTTTCCATTAAATCGTTCAATTTTAAAGATACTATATTATTACCGTACCATCAATCCCATTCGGTCAGCTTTAACGAAAATTTAAAAAAAGTGCCTCTGTATTGTATGTAACTAAATAACTTATTGAATTGCATACATTTTACCTTGACAGTACTCTTTTTTATTTTGTTGCAGGTAGTCTACGCCGCAGATGTGTTTTTGTCCGCGCTCCGTATTATTTACTCGTAGTATTACGCATAAATAAATAAATAAATAAAAAATAGTACTCATAAACAATCCAACGTCGCGCCCTCAAAAATAATACGACAAATTAATAAAAATAACCGCAATTTAGAAAACGAACGCCCCACTCAAGTCTTAATCAAAAGGTCGACGAGAGGCGACGATAAATCACTGAATAGCGGGCCTTATTGACAGCAACCGTTACATTTTGAGAGAACTCTTGAAATCAATTTCCGCGTCGAGTTTAAAATCCGATATGGCGGGTGTTGACACCATGAACAAAATATTTTCAGGACATATTTCAGTTCGTACGGCTCGCGTATAGAAGAATGGGGCTACGGACGACACGTTTTGATTGATATGAATTCAACGTTTTATCCATCAACATTTGCTATTCATTTAGCGGTTTCAACTGTGCTCGCTATCAAAAATGTAATGCATGCATCACAGTGCACTGTATTGAATCCAAAAGATCATTAGGCGTCGAATTTGGAGAACTCCCTTTATACTTAGAACCGAAGACTCAAAAAGAACACCTATGCAAAAATTGAGCACACATCTGCATCCCGAAAACAACTTTATAAGAGTCGAATTTGTGAAAGGCGATCTCAACGATCACAGTCATCGCAATAAGAATATTGATGATGCATATATTTGAAACTTTTAGCCCTTGTAGAGTTTTAGGTTTCATGATAAGTTCGAGATGGATTATCAAGCGGAAAGAAAGAATTGTGACTATTAAACGAATTTTCTTTAATGAAGATCTTTTGAATTTTGGTAATTTGGTCCAGGACTATCACAAGGCATGGGGGCCATAGCAGCTGAGGTCCGCTCCAGGCCAGCCTAGCGTTCAAATCCGAGCCCTCCAGCTATGCGATCTTCGGACAACCTGAAAATTAGATTTTAGCTGTTGCTGACATACACGGCTTGGCTATTCCCCTTATGCTTCGAATAACTACCTACCAATAAACTCACACACCATGTTCAAACTTTGTAGAATGCATGCTTTATTTACTGGCTGAGTAACAGAACTTTTGAACCGACGATAAATTTCATAAATTAACTCTGGTTTTAATAAATTATCACAAATATTGTCACGTTCGAGACATTTATCATTACTTGGAGTCTACTCGAAGAATCCCAATTCTGTTGAACATATTATTCATATGACTAAAAATATAATATTTTAAAGCTGAATTTGCTCAGGGAATGCTACGAAAATTATTATCCAGCAATTTTATATATCAAGAATCTTTCGGGGCGTATTTACGACAGCATTGTTGAGACATCTTACAATTTCTTTGCCTCACCTAATAGCGATCGAGGAGGCAAATTGGTCGCATAAATTGCAAAGATTTCGACAGTTCCGCTGGCTTAGCGCCAAGTTTTATCAATTCTACGAGCTCGGTAACTTAACACCACTTAAATATTATAATTATATTGATGCCTGGAAACTTAAATCAAGTTTATTTAAGTCGATGTAAATTTTGAATGTGACCGTAAATTTTACATTTTATCTACCCAATATCGCGCTTAGTATAGAATAAAATTCAATTTTCTTGTCATAAGAAATTTAATATATGGCTGTATACAAATTTGATAAAGGTAATTTAAAATAGCGAACGCCTGATATTTTTTAAATAAGGTACGCATTTCAGATACAGCAAAGAAATAAAGGGCTGAAAATGAAAGTCCCACCTCTACGTGACACTGAGCGATAATAATAAGGTCGCGCTTATCTCGAGAAAAAATGTTATAACGTGACATTTATTACGTGTACTTGTCCTCAAGTAAATCAGATAACAAATTCACTTAGGCGGCACAAAAATGATGTACTACCTACTCCGCTACGATGCGACTGGGTCTCAAGCTTAGCGCCGTGTTAAGTGTCCCTCGTAAACAACGACCCCAAGCACGTCACTTGCTACAAATGGACTCTTTATGTCCCTGTCAAATATAAATTCCCTTGATTCCGCTCGCAATTCCGCCCCTTTGTTTCGACAAAATACAATTCTATTTCCATTAACGTTAAAAAATTGAAAGGATCCTGTAAAGTTCAGTGCGCCGAGCAAATATGAGAAGCGGTGGATAGACACGGTAGTTTTTGATGTACGGTGCTATGAAAAACGCATAATGGACAAATGTTTGCGCGGCGCACGTCCCAGTGCGCTGGTGTGTTCAGTGTTCAGTATTCGCCGTCACAGTAGAATGCATGATAAAAATCCGCAGTTTGTTTGGACTTTTGGCGCATGTAGCTACATGTCAAGAAGCGCTGACAGAGCTCATGCTGCGATGTTTGCGCTCCCGTGCTTGTCGGATGCATTTTTTTTTCTCTCGAGCTGGTTTGCAATTCAACACTGGTTTTTCGTTTACTTCAGCGTTGGCATAGTTTGCAATCGGAGCTCTGCTTTGTGACAACAGGGGTTTCGGGCTGTTTTTCAATTTGTCCGGTTTGTTAAGTTCTTTGATACTGTTACGGTTTTTAGAAAATGCATGTTAATTAGATATCGTTATATCGACACTGGCAATCTTTATTCAATGTTGGTAGGATTTACTGCTTTCCTACACAGCGTGTGACCGTAGTGAAACATAGCCTGTTTTTTCTAAGGTCTAAATGATTATTTCAAACATGAGTTGCCACCGCGCGGTACTGGCGGTAGTGACAAAATCTTTAGACACAGCTAAGAGATAATAGAGGAGGAGAATTTCAATTATTGTTTTTGTCTCCATTTAAGAGGAATATCGATATAAAGTTCATTAGACATAAATATACTTAATTATATATTCAACATGTACCTAGGGTTCATTCATCATTAATCACGGATTTCTCGAGCTTTAGAATTTCTTGGATCTCGGAAATTATCGAAGCTAATTTCTCGGGTCTTCTCGGGTTTTCGAGAAATGTATATGCATATTTTACGGTTTTTCTCTGAAATATAAGTATCCGAAAGTTTTTATAAAGAGTGTAGTGACCTAATTGGTGTATAATGTTTGACAATGTAAGTATCGGCTCGGGGTTCTCACTATACCACGTCTTCACTGTACGGCGGTCTGCGCTCGACTGACTGCGCTTGCGCTACGTCAGTCGACACGCCCCCTCCCCGCACCTGCGTGGGGTGTAGATCCGAGACGACAAGAGTTATTATGACTTGTGTATGTGTGTGTTGCATTTCTACTTATTGTAACTTATATATAATTATAATAAATATAATATACCAGTATGCTACATCCCTCCTTTATTGTTTTTTTTTTTTTTTTTTTTTACGTCATTTTACTTTCTTAGTAATCCTTGACCAATTAACAGTGATATTAAGTAAACTTAGTAATCAATATTTATTTTCCTACTGTGAATCAGATTTGGTAGTTTATGTTTTATTTGGATGCACTGTCTTCCTCATTGCCCTTCCATACGTTTTAAGAGCAGAATATTTCGCCTCACCACTTGACCTGTCGTATCATTCCGGACCTCTACATCACCTTTACTATTGGACCGACAGTATGAGTTTTGGGCTCATGATTCTAACTTAATTTGTTATATTTACTCATGTTTTTTAACATCTTTTCTGCAAACCTCCCAATTAATTATCCTTTTCTTCCTATCAGCATACTTTTCCCCTTCTCTCTTTTTTTTGTTAATCGCTTGGTGTAATGTTATAGTAATTATGTAATACCGTTTAATTTACTTTTTAAGCAATAAGTATTGACTTAACTTTGTTTTCCTAACTAATACATGTTAGTGCTAATTAGGCAAAATAATATGTTACTAACTAATCATTAATTTAAATACAAGTAGATAATAATATAAAAGTGATGCACACAGTAATATTTTTAGCATAATTATTATGTAAGAAAACTGCTGACGCTGTTAACTTGCATAGAGTTGGAAAGTGCTGTCTTTGTAGTGGCGCTTAGTAATTGACATAATTTAGATCATGTTTTCTGTTTTATAGCGTTATGAGGTATGTAGTTTCAAGTTATTGTTAATTAGCCTATACCTATTCTAATAATATATGCGTGCTCTCTTAAGCCTGAGATACAGGTTGATATCTAACCTAGTTCAGTTAAAGAAAGTAACGGATCCTTGTTTTGATTAGAAACATTAGTACAGTTATTTTTCATAGGCTGCCAATTCTTGTCCGTGATTAGGTTCGCAATTAAATGCCAATAAATATCGTAATTTAATACCACCCTTATTTCGCAATTAAATGCCAATGAATATCGCAATTTCATGCCACCCTTATTTCGCAATTAAATGCCAATATCGCAATTTAATGACAACCCTATTTCGCAATTAAATGCCAATGAATATCGCAATTCAATGCCACCGTTATTTCGCAATTAAATGCCAATATCTTCGCAATCTAATGCCACCAAGTTTTTCAATCTATATACGAGCTCACATCTGTTTATTTTTATAACAACGTCTCATATATACGAGTAGATCCGACTCCGTGGCAAGCAGCTCAAGCAGCTGAGCCGATATCAGATATCAGAATCAACAGTGGTATTACAAATAAAACAAACACATCTCTCACCCAGACCAGCACAAAGTGACACGTTCACGCACACAAATGGCTGCACTGCGCGGGGATCGAACCCGCGAACTCCCGGTCAACAGTCAACCTCCCGACCATTTCACCAAAGTGTTCGTCAAGCTAAGCTACAAGCATACAAAGCTAAATAAAACAAACACAGCTTTATTATAATAAAGCCTGCCTGGGCTGCAGATATAGATCATTACGCCTCTAGACTCGATTACTTTAGAATACTGTCTCTTGCTTGCCACCGTAAATGCTACGAGCTGGTTACTCTCTACAAAATTATCCACTCTGAGATTGATTCGCCGTCACTTCTTTCTTTGCTTAGCTTCAACATTAGATTCAGG
Source organism: Pyrausta despicata (assembly GCA_963921415.1). NCBI lineage: Eukaryota > Metazoa > Arthropoda > Insecta > Lepidoptera > Crambidae > Pyrausta > Pyrausta despicata. The sequence goes on along the minus strand of OY992855.1, from coordinate 10,711,081 downwards.
TCTCGTGACTCCGCACATAAATTGTTCTACCTCCTTATTTACAAAAATAACATAATCATTTTTAACCCTATTTCTGAAATGTGCCATTTGTAAAATGATACCCTTTCTAAACCTGCATCTTTGTATATTTTTCATGTAGTTTGTACAAATCCAAAAAATAAATTAATAGGATTCTCTCTGGCCAATATTAAATCACCATTTGTGTATAATTAAGTTATTCACACTTACTCTTGTTATTAGTTCTTTTTTTTTAAATATAGTTCTAACAAAACTAATAATAGTTGATAATAATAATAATAGTTCTCCTGGTCGACCCCGACCACGGCGGCCAATCTCAACAGAGCTCAGCCAACTATGCAGGAGACATTAAAGCGCACAAACGCGAGCGCAACACACAGGCGCACTCACCGCTCCATCACCCTCAAAGTCCAGCGAGACGGCAATCCGACACGACCGGAGAGAGAGATCAGGCGCAGGACTAACGGCCCAACGTGCCTTCCGAGGCACGGGGGTGCAACACCGCCATCTGCCCGACTCCGAGCCGCACCCTAGAAACTCATGATAGAAAATCTCAGAAACAACCCTGGCCCGACCCGGGACTCGAACCCAGGACCTCCCGGATGCAAGGCAGAAACTTTGCCACTACATCAACGAGGCAGTAGAGGTTTAACCCTCTAACATTTCATTAAAGCTAGAACAAATTGTGATTACATGTTTAGAGTTTCAGTCTAGCTTTGTATACTGTTTTACCATTCGTTATTTACTGAATGTTATTTGGTTTGTGAGCCATGAATAATAAAATAAAAATAATATATAATGTCTTTATAAGTATAATGTTTTCTCTTTTATTTATTTTGTCGCACCGCCCACTAATCACTTCTGCTTAGCCCAAAGGTATGACTGGTAGTAAATGCCCTACGGCGTTAAGTCCACCTCTTGTACAAAGTTTTGTTGTGCAATAAAGCTTCGAGCGAATAAAACCGCGTCGCTCCCATGTTCCCATCACAATTATATTATATTATTGGTATCACTACATAGTATAAAACAAAGTCGCTTCCTCCGTCCCCATGTCCCTTTGTTCGCTTATATCCTCAAAACTACGCATCACATTTTGATGCGTTTTTTTAAATAGATACTCGTAGATTGCTGATCAAGCAGGGAATATAATGTCTCGATGTGTGCTCGGGGGCTGAAGGAAATGTTACACTTTTTATGATAAAATAATAATTATAATCATAATTGACCGTGCACAGATTAATTTAATTAAATTTATTTTTATTTTGTACTAATACAGTTTTTAGAATTACTAACAAAAATGGATCACTGTAATCTTTTATCGTGAACTAGCGGACCCCGCAGACGCTGTCCTGCCCATTGTTTTTTTTCTTCGTTAGAACCATCCCCGTACTTTAAGGAATATCATTTAAAAGAATAGGCCAAATCTGTCCAGCGGTTTTTGAGTTATGCGTTTACCAACACATTTTGCGATTCATTTTTATACTATAACTAAATAATAATAATAATAGAGTGATTCAAGGGGAAGGTTCATATGTACAATAACATCAATAAAATAGTGGAGAAATACTGTTATCTTTGAGGTTTCTAATGTGATGTTGTAAATTATCTTTTTTTTTCGCTTACATTGCACACGCAGGCTGAACCCTACGAGATTTATCAAAACAATGCACCAATATTTGTGCACATTGAAAAGGTCTACAGAAAACTACGTCTATCTCTCAAGGATATCCCACAACAACACTTTTTTGACACCCAACCTTTAAGACATAATGGCTAACTTTTGAAGCGATTCTCACCAATACAGCATTAATTCCCATCCAATCACACAGCTTAAATAAATTATTGATTTAACATAGATCTACATTGTCGTTTACATCACAAGATCCAAATGAATATGTTCAAAGATATTACAGATTTAAAACTGCGGGACGCAGTGCTTGCGGCGGCACTGGCCGGCGGCAGCGTGCCTATAAACGATGTATATAAAGACATTCTGTAATGTAACAACTGTTGCAAAACAAAATAAATAGACAAAAATGTAAAAAGCAAATAAGTAATGTAGGTATGAATCTAAACACTCTCAACTGGGGTCACTCCACTGAAAGGGGAACTATTCCACAAATCTAAAGTGTGCGGGCCACGAGCAGCGATGAACAAATCAAAACCACTGGATCGACCCCAATCACCCCTTCAGTGGGCGACATAGGCCATATATGTATGCTATACCCGTGCGAAGCCAGAGTGGGTCGATAGTTAAGAATAATTGATAAACTAGCCTTTAAGAGTTTAGAACAACCAAAGTCGAATAAACATAGTAAAAGTTTGATAAATAGTGAGTGGGTCGGAAAATAGTATTTACATTGTCAGATCTAATTTAAGTTTAAGGTCACAGGTTTGATAGGAACACTAGTTTTCTCAACGAGCATTTTTCTGTTATGGGAATCGAACCCATAGCTGACTTCCATAATTCAACTATGCGGCAGACTGAAGGAATTTTATTTATTTATTTACTTATTATTATTTTTAATATGCATATCAGCTAGGTCAAACTAAAGTTTTCCTTTCCTTTTCGATGAAAATGTAGATGTAAGTTAAAAAAAAGATAATAAGGGTATTTTTTTTAAATATTTTCCTGACTAAGGTACGGACAACTAACACGCGTTGCTTCCTTCCTTTTTAATGAGAAAAATTAAACACTTACAGTTCACCTCGTCGCCAAAATGTAGTGACCTAATTGGTGTATAATGTTTGACAATGTAAGTATCGGCTCGGGGTTCTCACTATACCACGTCTTCACTGTACGGCGGTCTGCGCTCGACTGACTGCGCTTGCGCTACGTCAGTCGACACGCCCCCTCCCCGCACCTGCGTGGGGTGTAGATCCGAGACGACAAGAGTTATTATGACTTGTGTATGTGTGTGTTGCATTTCTAAAATCAATAGCTCTGCATGAATATTTTGTAGCCGAATTCAGAATAGGGCTTGTTTTGTCACTCAATGTGAGTGGAATTCCACCATGGGAAAAGGCATTGATAATGTGCACAATTTATATGTAGTAAAGATAATATCACTATGCCAAAAACTGCAGATGACATTAATACCAATAAAGCTTGAAGTACCGTCGCTGACTAAACAAGATGCAAATTTGTTGACTGCAACGGCTATAATAGATGGCTCGGCAGTGGCGAATTAACAAATTGAAGCCCATAAAACTTAAATCTATTTAAATTTTGCTCCTTCAAGCACGCGCTCAATTTTTTTTGGCCTGTTTTATGACCTCAAAGATTCTAAAATTATAAAATTCAAGAGAGAGACTTTTAAAATTATTGATGCGAGCGCATAAGGAGACTTAAGATAAGGCGGTATGCTGTGAGTGAGCACCTAAAATTTCCGGCTTCTTTACCAATCAAACTTAAAAAATCAAATCTTAATAAATGCGCGAGCACTCGGGGAAAAGGGAATTAGTGCGCGAGCGAAGAGAGTTTCCGATTATTTCCGACGTTATGTTCTGTATAGGCCAAAAAACTCTGCAAGTAATAAAAATATTTTTCTTCACTTAATTACAATTGTTAAATAGTTTATAAATAAAAGTTTAGTTATTTGAGACCACCTGTCGCCGCCACATGTTGAAAACAATAGTATATAGAATAGTTTTTTTTATAGACTCAAATATGAATTCTCGAGTTCTCGAGCTAAATTTTCGCGAGAACCAATTCCGACGATTTACCGAATGAACCCTACGTGTAACATAATATTGTTACAATTCGCAACCATTTCTTCTTAAGCATATTTCAGGCCACACGACCCTCCTCTTTGAATGCGATTGTCTCCGAGTAATACGCATACCGAGGTTAACGTAAAATTAGGTCGATTCATAACGAAAATTAATGCGTCCTATAAGTGGTTAAGCCGGGGTCCATCCTTCAGAATAAGTGAGCTTCATGAAACTCGTTTAATACTTTATTTGAGCTCAAACTTCCGTACCGTTTATATTATTTGTCCGTTGAGGCTGGCCGGGGTCCAAATTAAATTATACGCAGAAAATTTTCGGTTACATTGCAGAATTCATTACGTAGCGATACGCTTAGTCGTTTACATTTTACGCCTGCCAAGTTTCTGTTTCTAGCATGTCTAGAATCTCAACGTACTATTCATACGTTCGTTCTACGTATTTTTTTAAATAACAGTAAGAAATACGAAAATAACAATGGAGGTGTTTATTTCCAGAACAAAGAAATATACCTAAAATTTTAAAAGGCTTCTTTCTAAAAATAAATTTTTGTTTACTCAATCCAAATGGAAGCACTTTGGAAAATACCAATATTTGTATGAACGTCTAGTTAAAAGAGTTTGTTTGTAATGGAATTGAAACTTGTTTTTATTTTGAAATTAGATCTAATCGACTCGTATCACTCCACTTTACAGAGACCGTAATCTGTAAACCAATGTCGGTAGTGTCGACTTTGTGTAGCCATCTCTATCACTCTTGCATGATAGTAGTATGACGTAAATGGTGTTTAGTGATTAGTCTAGCGAGTAATGTAGTTTTTAAGATACTGTAGTATTTTCCTAATAAAAAATAATAAAATAGTTACTCCATGCGAGCAAACGGGATGGCTGGAACGAGTTAAAATAAAGGTTGCGAAGTAAAGCCTCGGTACAGAGTTCCAGAGAGAGGACATAAGGTTTATTTTTTCATTGTTAATGCGTTCACCTGGAACGAAATTGGTTCTACAAAAGTTATGTTCAATAAATGATTACAAAAATAAAATTGTTTTTGTGAAAAAGACTTATTTTTTACGCATAAGGCCTGGACTCGACATAAACTTTATCAGTGACACTGACAAGGTATGGTATGTTATCCACACATTTGACAGTACTAAGAAGCAAGTAAGTGTCTATATTTAACAAATGTACATAATTTCAACGTTGGCTTAGGCCATATGTAACCTGCCTGAATGCCTGTGGCCTCTCGGCCTACGGTAAACCCGCCACGTCCCCGACTCACATGGCACCGGAGGGCACCGTCAGGTTTTTAGTGGGTAGGTGGGTGCTCTCTGTGAGGCCTAGAATCCCACATAATCAGCTGCCCCCGCGGATGGCGGGTAAGCGTAACAGTATTTCCCTGACGATAAAAAAAAACGCCATATGTAACCTAAACGTATCTAAAACCAACTGTTTATTTTTCTGTATAAAACAACTGTATCTTCCGTAGTATTCGTATTAGCAAACGCGTACAGGTTTTAACAACGGTCAGGAAATGCGCAAGCGAGTGAATGGAAGTGGATAGATCTATGGCCGTGCGACAATGTGAATATGCAACAATCCCTTCTTCCTGACGGGGCAAACTAAGTTGTAAAATACGATAGCTACTGCGTGAGTCATTAATTTTATCAAGACTAGCGGGTCTACGAATATTCGCCCGTGAACATAACTTCAATTATCGTTCAAAATCAACAATACTTAAGCTGATTCAGATAGATCAAGTCTGGTAGTTTTCTGCACTGCTCGGCAGCGATACCTTTCTAACGATACTTGAACAAATGTTTTCGGAAAAACTTATAGAAAGAAGCTGAGAAAGATTTACGCAAGTTTTTAGAGCAGACAAATATACATATAGATAATTTTTTTTTAACATTATTTATTTATCACTCTGATTTTAATTTATTATATAGTCTAGTGCAGGTTAGACTCATTTGCTTTGTCAAATCTATTAACTGCTTAATACGAGTATTAGTTTCTGAATACGTAGCTCATTGCAAAGACTGATATTCCTGGAAGTGGTTTATTATTCAAATTCTGACGTGAACTTGCAACAATCTCAACATTTCAACAGAATCAACGTATTAATAGATAATCCATACTTCCATACTTTAATATTGTAAATGCGAAAGAAACTCTGTTTGTCTGTCTGTTACTCAATCATGCCTAACTAAACTACTGAACCAATTTGCATGAAATTTGGAATGGAGATATTTTGATACCCAAGAAAGGACATAGGCTACTTTTTACCGCGGGAAAACAACGCATTCCCACGGGAATTTTTTGTTCGGGGAATCTCGCTTTCACTCCTAAATTACAAAAGATTTAAATTATATTTACTTAGATAAAATAGGTATTACGGTGCTTTCCAAAAAACTACCTAATAAGGACGTAGTTGCGAGTAAAAACTAGTAATAGCTAAAGTTAATAACATAATTATACAAAATAGTTAAATGTTAAAGGTTGTGGTTGAACTATTCAAAAGTTTATACAGAATTTTACTTATGTACATTTTTCCCCTATTTAGTGGTAGAAAGATTTAATAAAAACCGACTGAAGTCGGTCACTGTTAGAAATATGTAACTAGTTACGACTTTTAAAACCAATGTTTGAACCTTTTGAACTTAATCGGATCGTTAAAGTTTACTGATTATTGAATCATCGGCCTTTATATAGCAACTGACTACATCCACAGCCTGTACAATTATAATTCTGAAAATGAAATAACACCAATCACGCCAATTAGCAAATTTACTGTCGTTCTATACCAAATACGCCAATGTCAGAACAAACAGCGATCTCGATTTGTGTGAAACCGAATGTTAAATCCTGTTCGAGTTGACCAAGTTTATAATTAAAAATCGGCGCAGTACACCGCAGTCGCATCGATAGTGTTACCGCAAACAAAACCCCACAGTATTTCGTGGGTCGCCTGGATGCGGTCGCAGATTGTTTCAAAACAGACATTTCATCCAACAACAATCAAGCGCAGAATTAATGAACTGCGTTGTAACAGGATTAAACTAACTCCGATGAAAGCGCGTCACAGTTTGGCCATATGTTTGCAAGAATCATGGAGAGATGGCGCTGGTCGTACATTAGATGGCAATAGCGTGTTTAATTTACACTAGACAAAATAATTGCAGCGTTTTACGTCCGAAAAAATTGGTCGCCATATCCTAAAGTGTTCTGTTGACAAATATATTATACTATACAGATATGTTATACAGATTACATTTGTGTATTACATAATGTAATCCTTATTGTTATAATGTATATACGGCTACACATCAATCTATTCATTTTCGTTGAAAAATCACCCTTATTCTGTAAGTCTTAGATACGCGCAGTGATTAACTTGACGAGTGGCAGTGCGTACGTGAATTACAACTAGCCACTAATCTAAGCTAAATAGGTAATCATTCACAACTGACACACAGATAGTTTTTAAAAAGATTGAAGGACAAATCATATGAGGATTTTTTGAATGTTGTTTAATTACAGCCTAAATTAATCTTGAAGCTTTGGCCTGGAGCTAAAACATCTCAAGATTGTACAAACTTCTAATTATAAAGAAGTTTCAGAGAAGTTTATCAAAACAAACACCTCCTATATTCGTGAAGCTCTTGTTGCAAAATATTTAGGTAGTAATTTATGTAAGTACATAAAAATGTATGAGGATAAATTTATTTACAGACAGCTTTTTGAGTAAGTAGGAGTGTGACGTACTGAATAGGTCATCTGAATTTGGAAATCGAAAAAGTTCCTAAACAATCTTTGAGCCCCCTCACATCTTCGTCTTTCATATCTTAACTTATTCAATCTTGCTTAACAAATTGTGTCACTTCTAAACAATTCTATACAAAATGAATAATTCATTATCTAAATTACAACATAAAGCGTGTTCCATTCTGCCTTTACACGAAGCGAGGAAATAATACTTAAAACTTCCAAAATACACGGTTTCACAAACATCTGTAATGATCTCGGCGAGAAACAACTTTAAGAAAACATTAATGTTGGAAAACCACAAAAGAAAATAAACATTTAACGTTTGAAACGGCAACTTTTATTCCCTATTCCGGCACGGAACACTGAAAAGACCATTTAAGCTAACAAGTAAAAGTATTAATCACGAGAAAAAAGATATCGGAACAAAAGTGGGTGCTTTATCAAAGAAATCACGTAGGGGCGTTACATAAAAAGTGGTTTCCAGCGCGAAATGTAACCGCTTAACTTTTAAAACGTATACGTGATTCAATTTGGAACTTGTATCTCGCGCGCCGAGCCCGAAAACTGTCTCTGAAATCCATTCAACTTCTTTCCATATTTTAAAAAGAATGCTTCGGCTTTTGCCGGGTGGTACTTTGTCTGACGTTAGCACATACTCTGATTACGAGTTTGATATTTTCTCTGCAATATTGGAGCTGCTCGGTGGAGTTTGATGAGTTCCACTTATCTTTCTTGTGAAGATGAATCGAGCGGGGAATCCTGCGGGGCTATGGAACTTATACGGAGTATTTTCACCTATAGATAAACACCAGAACCTACAAAACTTACTTGTCTGGGATATTCAAAATAAAGCCATGAGTGTTCTCTGGAAATATATCTGTTTATGTGGTAGGTAACTTAAATAACTTGTTAGTCAACAATAAGGCTTAGCATCTCTACCTATATATAATTTGTGTAAGAGGAGCCTAAAAATATGATTGAGTTACCGTTTTAAAGATGTCGGCGAGTCGACTGGGCCAAAACCCTAACATTTGTTCGAACTTAAACGCGGACGAAGTCGCGGACGGCCGCTAGTATTTTATAAACAACGTAATGTCACACAATCCACGTTTTAATTACTTCGCGCACGTTGTGCTCATTACCATTTCCAAATAAAGCTAAATTTAATATTAAATTAAAATTAAATATTTTGACTATCACAATGTTGTTGGTTCATTATGATTCCGTAAAACAATTTTTCGTTCATTAATGGCACGTTAAAGAGCATTATAAAATTAATTTCGTCGCGAGTTCAATAGAACGCCCTGGCTGGTGGTTTTATTAAATGGTGCTATACCGCCAGTTAAAGCCTTATAAACTAATTTAATAAACCATTAAAGCTATCTGGACCAGGGTAGGCCATGGTGATTTATAGTAATATGAGAACATTAAAAACGCATTATGAAAACATGAGTTTGGGCGGAAAATTTTAACGGCGTTATATATTGCCTAGAACGGATGTTTCGCTTAATAGTATTTTTTGCGGAGCTTAATTTATAAAACAGCAAGTGCATTACGGAAATTCATTAGATTACGCTTCCGTGGCTTAGTGCAGATTTTCAGTTTGCTTTTGCGTTTGTAAACACATTTCGTAAATTATTTTTTAAGCTCATGAGAGATAAAATTACGAGCAGGTTTCATTAAAATATTTAACCATGCAGCCTATTATTACCACAGGAAATAATAACTCGACTCATCCCAAAATGAAAATGCTGCCTTTAAGTTGAAAAAACTTACGTCATCACCAGTAGATACTCGTGTACTTAAACTCAAGTGTGTAATTAAAACACACTTTTTTTGACGTGACAACGTCTTATAAATTGGTTTGCCGGGTGACACCTCAAGAAACTGCGTTACGCTGCTCCGCTCACGTTTCGCGCGAGAGAGACAGAGCGAGAGAGAGAGAGATAGGCATACACACCGGTTCATGTTATACGAATGAATATTCACATTAAAATTATTTTACCACTCAGAGTCGTTGTCACGTAAAACTTTCGCGCGTATACCGACTTTACAGGCAACCAATTTTTTCTAAGGGGGATAACAAACAGTTACACATTACATATTTTACATTATATCTTAAATAGAAAAAATATCAAATGAGCAACCCACTACGCTATCCACAGGTTAATTAATATTATTTGCTGAAGGTCGCTAGATGTAGCAATATAATTGATTCTATATAACTTTAAAGTAATTAATTAATCGTTGAGTACTATCATATTATGTATGCTTACGAAGTAATTATATTTTATGCAAACTCTGAAGTAATATAAACCAATTCCTTAAACTTTGGTGCCGTGACTGCAAATATATCTATATTGTTAAATTTATAATTATAGATGTCTACCAGCCTGCGCAATGGATCTAAAGTTAATATAAAAATGGACTGGATCAACTGGAAGAGCAAACGACCGGTTTGCGAGAGATGCGGGTTCGTGCCCCGCCTGTGGCAGTCCATTTTTCTTCAATTGTATTTCAATTTCACATTGTAATTCAACTCAGCCGGTTGTTAAACAGCTGAAAAGGTGTTTCATTTGGGTGTTGTAGGTCACCTAACCACAAAAGTGATGAATCATGGCTGACTGCAGCCTAAGGAGCAATTAAAGAAATTCGGACTGATAAGTAAGTGTCACGGTACATCAATTGGGAGAGAAATCGCCCGGTTTGCAGAAGGTGCGATTGTGTGTCCCGCCTGTGGCAGTCCATTTTCCTTTAATGTGTTTTAATACCTAAAGAATGTTCCATAAAAAGTTTTGCCTAACTTTTTCTTGAGCTGTGTAGTAGCTTAAACCTTGCTTTAATTATTCTGCTCAATGTTATTTAAAATGATTTAATGACGTTTGAGGTTAGGACCGTGTAGTTATATTAAGGTTCAATCTATGTCTATCCCAAAGGTAATGTGCTTCACAGCACTCACCAAGTTGGTTTCACCTGCCCTGGAACAAGATCCCTACTTCTTAATACCTAAGTGTTTTGTTCGTTTTTTTGGATGCCATAAGTTTCACGATTTGAATTGATAAAGTGTCGATTTTTTACCATAGAAAAGAAACGCTCATACTTATTTTGACTTAAAAATATTTACTTCTTGTTAGGTGCTTGTACTCTTTGGTTGGTAGTGATAACCGAAGTTAAGCAACCTGAGGCGCGGACGTGTTTGGGATGGGTGACCATTCCCATAAGTCAAGACAAACAATTCCCCTTAAGTGACGCCTGTTTACAAGCATCTTCGGAAGGCACATTAAAAACGATCAAGGTTAATACAGATAGATATTAGTCATTAAGCCTGGTCTCGCCGCCTTAGGGCGGCTCAATAACATCTGACAATAAGTCAGGTCACTTGTCATGGTCATTTGTAGGCCGTATATAGGCTGATGAAAGGTGCGAGAGATATTCTATCATTTTAAGCTATTGAAGTTATTGATTACGTACCTAGCAAACAGTCCAGTAACCGATCCAGTTGGCTGAAAATAACTTCGCGACCGACCCTTAAGTTATTTTGAGTTCGAACAGAAAATAAAGAATTTACATTTTTCTTGAAAGAAAAATGCATTTGCGTTCTTATCTATGTAAATCTATATTTGGCCTTCCAGGGGTACGATTCTTATGCGTTTGTACTTTTTGAGCACGGTAATTTGGATAAAGCCAACTATACTTCGTAAGTGTAGAAAAATAACTTAAAATTACTGTTGACAGGTGCTTTTCACGACAGCTACAAAATATTTCGTGTACGTGTAGTCGTCGTTTGAGTGATTATCGATCGAATTTATTACGAATAAGAACTTTTTTCGATTGCATGAGAATTGGCCCCTGTTTTGATTTGAAACTACTGACATTGGCGTTCATAGTAGGGCTCCAGGGCACTCGAACATTTCATACGATCTTAATTAACGTGGTAAAGTTTGTGATGTAACTCAAAGGCAAGTCTGGTAACTAGGAGATCCCATGGGTCATAGCACATAATCAATCGTTCGACTATCTCCATTACTAATTAAAGTGACACTCATACTTGTCGGTAAATGAGTCTCAAATTGGCTAAAAACACTATGTTATTTTCATAAGGACATGAACATTTCATTCTAAGTACATATGCTGTTGGCGACAGACCTCTTTTTTATTGTTTATGATACTTTTAATTTTATTTTCATATATTTTGTATTTGGAGTTATATATTGTTTTTCGATGACGTTGGTAAAATAGTTGAGAGGTGGTTGTTGTGTTACTTAAGTGAAATATATTGTTTGCGAAATAATACAATTATATCGACCAGTAAGTATCTTTTTATCTAACAGTTGTTGCCCTGCCTCTCCTGCTTCGTTATCTTCGAAAGTTATCGTCTATATATGCCAATGGTAATAAAGGGTCATTTACTCGTACCAAGAGCTACATTACGTTAGCTTGTTTATTTCCTATTTTTACCTAGGCAAATGCATTTAAACTGATAGAAATAGAAATAAGTATTTCCGTAAATAGGTTACAATTAACATTTGATTTGTTGGTCACAATAGTGATAAAACCTATTTAGCCCTGTTGAACAGCATGCAAATTTATAAACGTTATGAATTATGATTCTACAAAATAATAAATTAATTTAAATGTTAATTTTGTTAATAGTCAAATAAAATGTCATTAGTTATACCATATATTACCTACATTGATAACATTATTTACGAGTATACTACGCTCTTCTTCATTCTTTTTAATTAATTCTTTCAATTTAATTAGTTTCATCAGTTCTTCGATTCTATACAATGTGTGTTCCAACAACAATCTACGCAATGAATTTTTGGAGCGGTTTAAGAGCAGGGAGCCGATTCTTTTGCAATCGAGTAAAGTTTACATTCGTAAAAAGTTCGAATGATCGAAGATTTTCCGTGGATTTTTCAGTTTGCGCATTTTCAGAACTTCACAGTCTATATTTTTATCGTTCCCCGCTCGAACGGAACGAGTGGTCCTGACCAGTCGAAGTTGAAATTTGAAAACAAAATATCTTTTTAAAATAGAACTGCAACAATAAATTGAGGTATTACTTAAAATAACTTGCGCTCAACTATTTGTCACACGTTTAAATTATTGAAAATCTTCAGTTTCTTGTATGAGATATGAAAAAGGGTTTTTACTGTTAAAAATGTACGTACTATAAGTAAACTAATATGAAAATTCGTTTATAGCGTCATCTATTGACACCTTGTTGTAAGAACTGTCATGACGCAATCTTAATAAACTAAAGCATACAGTCTGTTGCAAACTATTTTGAAGTTTTATTATTTACATGATTTCTTGGATATATTTTAGATAAGAAAGACTCCTTAGGTCCTTCCTTCTTCCCCAAAATATGCGGTTGCCCAAACGAACGGTTCTTGACAAGTTATTCCCTATTCTATATTCTAATATAAAGTTCGACTGGTGATTGTACGAAGGGTGCTCCAGACTACGAAAGAAAGGTGATCCTTCGAACTTTTCAATAGAACCGGCAATTTCACATGCGAGTTTACCGGAAAAATTACGAATGCACGAGACTTGGCCCCCAGAGAAGATGGTATTTTGTTAAATACGCTTATACACATCGCAAAACAGTTATCCGAATGTTTTTTCGTTTAAGGGACAGTGTCTATTGTAAATAATCTGGATTGCGTCTTGGGTTTCGTAAATTTTTGAGAATTTGCCTTAACGAACACAGACACTTCGAAGATGTAGAGGCCAGGTAAGGGTAATATTTTTAATGATTTAAAGTAAGATCTACATTAATACTTGGTGCTTCATCGCAGATAGCTCTTATACATCGCTTTTGTAAAATAAATAGCTGCTGCATGTCTGTACCATTTCCCCATATTATTAAAGTAGAACCAATTCAACGAATCGAACAAATATGAAAAATAAGCTGTGTGAGTGCTGCACTCTCACTGGCTACTTTATGCAATTTGTACACATCATATCATAAGTAAATCTGTTTATTGATAATCCAGTTCTGGTTAGAAAATCAAATCGTAATTGTTTATTATTTTAATGCTTAAGTCTACATAAATGTAATTAAATTCAAGAAAGTATTATTTTGAGGACGAGCTAAAACGTCTTTATAGCCTCTTGTAGCCTTTTGTCAGATCATTCGCATATGTGTTCAATGGCTGCTTTAAATATATTGGTAAATGTTTTCAATTTTGTCCGTTGACTTTGTTTAGTTGTAAAATACATAAAATGTATCTGGGCGTGGCTTCCACTCATGAGTTCGCGTTTGACACGCATACAGTTTTGACCTACCTAAATAACTGCTTGGCCACAGCAGGCTTTATTGATATTTAATGCGACCTAAATTCAATGGTCACATCAAGCATTAAAAACCTAGGTTAGATCAGCGTTTAGATTTAAATAGAGCTTTGAATTTTTAGCTAAGTCAAAACTAGGTCTCTAACGATTATGCCTATGTCAACTTCATGATAAGTCACAAAAAAAATGAAATGATGTTTCCGTATAGGGACTACATTTTGCAAAGTTTGACATGTCGTAACAACTGCTAAAATTAAGATGGTTTGCCTTCAGACTGACTTTCAGAAGCTGCAAACGTTTTGGATTCATTTCATTACGATTTTGTAGAATTTCATACTCGAGCCACATAATTAAATGGTAAATTAAAAGGCAGGTGACCTTAAAAACATAAATTGTAACCATTTCCGCTTTTGCTATCGCGTCTGCTTCCACTACCGCCTCCGTAACCGCCTTCACTACTGCTGTGTAGCCCGCTTTATAAGCTTCACATTCGGTGCTACAAGTCAACATTAAACCGAAACGCTATTTTTCCTACTAAAGTGTAACGAGTTTTGCACGCCTTAAATCTTGTTTTTTTTTTTCGTTTATCGTGAAAATACGTTATAGCGCAAAGAAATGTGAAACAACGGTGGCATAACGGAGTGCAATCAAATTGGTATGCATAATTTAAAAGCACATACATTACTTGTATGCCGCTTCGTTCGTCCATACGTTGTATTTATAGACGGAAATGAAGCGTGGTTGGGTATTAACCTACTTATTAAATTAAGGGCACTTTTAAAATGAAGTATCGTTTCATAACAGTAATAACGGTACGTCAAAATGAAAGTGAAAATTTAGGCGCAATTGTTTTAAAATGGCACTATGATGGTATTTTTATTTTTCGCATATTAATTACCTAAAATGTGCCTAAGAAGCAAGTAAAATTTTCATACCTACTTACATTGAGGACAAGACATCCATTTTCTGTCTCTCCTTGAGAAGTATCTCATTTAAAAACAAGAGCTGAAAATTACAAAGCTTGTGTATAAAATAAAATTCAGTTATAAGATTGGATTACATTAGGTTGTACTTAGATAACTCATTATTGCTCACTGGTAAAAAATAAGAAACAGTAATTTTACACTTACTCTCTCCTCCTCTACTTTTGCTAAAGCGATCTATAACCAACCATTATGGATAAGTAACCGCTTATTCAAAAACAAACAGACTTATCTACTCGGAACAACGGTATCAAAAATACATTACGAGTCACAAATGGACTATGGATATCGCGTAAACATTGGACAAATCCATTACTAGAGCATTTGATTTGCCGACGGAACCCTCCTGAGGGACCCCGGGACATTTATTAGGTAATACCGCGATCTATCAAAGTCTTTGTGCTTCATTAATCTTGCTCATCAGCCTGCACATCGCATTATTTTGTTAAAGATAGGTTCTTACTGTGTCCGCAGAAAAAATGTGGTTAACTCGCATTGACGTTTTGTTGAATTCATGCTTGCTAGCTAATGAATAAGTCAATTAAATCTAAGTATTGAAATTAAGTTTACTTACCTGTGAAGAATTTGCTTTCTTGTCATACGAAAATTATTGCTTTTATGTCATTTGGTAGCGTCCTGTTTTCATTTATCGGTGTTGATTCATAATTCTTGTGGAACAACCATTTAAACTGTCAATATGTAATAAGACCTTTATAGGTAAATATAAAAGTAGGTAGGTAGGTACTTATAGTTTGATAACACACATTACAAAAGTACTAATTACAATTTTTCGTTCAACCAAAGGACCATGAGCGTTTGCGTCCCCCCAACCCACTAAAATAAATGAAATGGTATTTAAATGGTAGATCTCAGCAAGTAAATGATTTTATAGAATGCCGACATCTAGGAAATCGATGGGGTTTCCATGATATTCAATGTTTTTTGCAGACATTATGCCTATAAAATACTGATTTACTACGCTTGGGTTTGTGATCGCGCCGCAGCGCACAGTGTGAAATATCGTCACTTAATTCAAAATCTCAACTTTTAATATTGTACTATTTTATATGTTTAAGTAAAAACCAGGCCAGCCAGTCAGTCTACCATATGCTTTCATAATTATTTGATGGTAGGAATGAATACTTATTATACCATAACACCGGGAAGTTGTCACTTTTTCTGTTCATTTTTCAGTTTTTAGTGCAACTTATGTCGTTATTCACATTTTCAAATTAAAAATTAAAATATAATAGTACTTTTCTTGAACGAATACTAACAAACATATCCATATTCTTAACTTTTTTATGTCCAAAAAAATTATAATGTTTCGAAATATAATAAAATAAAATTATCTTGAATAAAGTATTTAATTTCTTGAAAAATATCTAGCCAAGATACGAGATATGTGCATGTGCGCTGGCAGTGCGGTGCTCATGCTAAATCTGCATTTAAACCTTATTGATGAATAATCTTTTGTTATGATAACTTTGTTAGCCTAAATTTCGTGTATTTATCAGAGTTTAAAATATTATTTTTTGTGATAAATGTTTTAATTGTCTGTACTGGAACTAATTTCGTGTAGAAATAAAAAAAAACTTTTTTATTTCTACACGAAATTCCCCATCGATTTAAAACAACCTCTTAGTGAAGTAATGTGATACCAACGATCACATCGATATAAATAAATAAATAAATATTTCACAACGTTTACACCAATCTCTAGTCCCAAATTAAGCTACGAAGCTTGTGTTATGGGTACTAGACAACGGATAAACATACTTAAATACTTTTTTTAAAACACCCAGACCAGTACAAACACACATGTTCATGCACACTTATGCTTGTACTGTGCGGGAATCGAACCCGTGACCCTTGGTATTAGAAGTCCGTTAGTGGACCACTGCACCAAGCGGTCGTCAATCAAAAATATCAATTTGATATCAGGTTGTCGGGTGGGGACGGAGCTCATATATTTTTGATCATGATCTTTTTCTAGACTGACAGGTAATTTTGATTTTTCCTGAAAGAATAGGTTTGCTTCTATTGCCTATCGCAGCTGGTGTTTTTCCGGTACATATTACAAACGTAGAGTTGATTTAAAAAATACTTGATTTAGTAGTAACTTAGTCGCTTGTATCAAAACAAGGTGAACATAAAGAAGCGAGTACGTATTGACACAAATTACCTAATGTCAGTTGAAAATAAGTTACGGTTAGGAATGGGCGTCGATCAAACCTCATTCTTTACGCAAATTCCTATGTCCGTAAGTCATATCTTTGAAGCAGAATTATATGGCACTATCCATGTGTCATTGAGCGACCTTTACCACACCCTCCCAAAGATCTTGCTAATCTTATCTACACTTGGGTCAGCTCTTGGGACGACGGATCCGGTATCTTCAAAGATAGTATCGTGTATCTCAAAAATTGCTGCGACAGGGACCCGCGATCTGTATATTGGTTTTCTAAGTGTTCGTCTCTGTGAAATAGAGGTTGTAAAAAGAAACGGACATACTACATACCTACTTAAGGATTGGAGAGACAGAACTCCTTTGGAGCTTCTTTGCAATACATTTAAAGGAGTAAAGCATTTGATTTTGAGGGATCGTTCTAAGTTAAATTAATAATAATTTTTTTTATCTTTTTTCTACGTTCACTAACAGAAGTCAAAGAAATACAGTTTCATTATTGGGTTGTGCTTAAGATCGAGGCATTAGTACTTTACTTTCACCTTCTTCACTTGAATATAAAAACTAACTAATTAATGACTTTTCCACAAACAGCATTAATTACTATTTTATGCTAACGAAGCGCTGAGTTAGATTGTATTTAGTTTTGATTAAAGATCTGTGACAGGTATAGAAACTGTCATTTTTACAAAGCGGAATTTAGTAAGGTTAGTGACCTCAATTTGAACTATGGGGGTGGAAATAAATATCAATGGAGTCTAAACGGGTGCAAAATCATTCATGGAAGAAAGGTAGGTAGTTTAGTAAGAAATATTATAGTCTATCTATTGTTAGCTGCGGATAGGGATGCCGATTGATACTTAATTAAATATATTTTCTGATATTTGGTAAGTTAAAACTTAGTAAACGAACCAAAATATGAACAAGAACAGAACAAAAAATATGTTTAACAAGCTTTTATACTTAAATTGTGCATCGTCGTCCAAACTAAACGTACTTATTACAAATTTTTACTCAAAATGAAGTCACCTGTTTATAAAAAGATTCAACGAATAGGCGTCAAGCATATAACATAAAATAATATCATTTACTGTAATATCCTGTTATTATTCTAATTATGCGGTAATTTTGTGATACGGATCACCTAATACCACCACATCACTCGTTCGACCGCCCACAGACAAATTGCTGGGAAACGTAAAAAATGTTGTCGTTTGTGTATGTCATGTTTGATATCACGATAACATAAACCATAATATTCATTTTGCTGTAATGTTTGTAATATCATGAACGTACGTTACGTACGTTGACTAGTGATGAAACTACAAACTCTTATATAATATCATTGACCTTTTCATTATTCTAGGCATCACAGCAAAGGAAATACGCATTTTATGTATTTTGTTTATATTAAAAATGAATGAGACAGTGTTAATGGTATCCAACCAATTGTCATTCACTTTAAAAAAGCATTCTACTTTGTAGGTATCATCTATTTAACTTGGCAACACCTACAGTCAATCAAAAGCAACTGCAGTTAGCTTTTTACGATAATTCTCAATTATTTGACCGCTAGCTAGTAGGTACTCTTATTTCAGCACATATTTGCCATTATTGGTTGGCCACCACAATTGGGTCTGGATGCCAATGTAAATCAAAGGTGTCTGGGTGTAGTGTCGTGTCAATCAGTATAATTACTATGTGGCGAGCCCTTCAATTTATGGTCGTAGTGGGGGTGGCTCATTTTGTTAGTGCAGGCAGTAATTTGACCCGTTTAAAGCGTTTTAACTAAAATACGGATTGGGGACACTGTTTTATGGCCAGCCTGAGTCAAGCTATAAATTGAGTAGTTACGTGTTACCTGCTCTTTGGAACACGTTTATAGAGACTTCGTTAATAGTTGATTGGTATATTAGATAGAGGAATATAAATATTTTGGCGTTATACAAATAAATTAAAGTTTTATGACAAGCGTTCAACAGGAATAATATGGTTGAAAACCTGGAGTATATCAACATTTTATCATCATCATCATCATATCAGCCTGTTACAGTCCACTGCTGGACATAGGCCTCCCCCAAGGAGCGCCACAGCGCACGATCTCCCGCCCTTTGCATCCAGTCACTACTAGCTGCCTTCTTCAGGTCGTCTGTCCATCTAGCCGGGGGGCGTCCACTACGTTTACCTAAGCGTGGTCTCCATTCAAGAACCTTCCTGCTCCACCTCTCGTCGGTTCTGCGACAGACATGGCCAGCCCACTGCCACTTCAGCTTGCTACATTTTTGGACAACATCAGTTACCTTAGTCTTATGTCGTATGACCTCGTTCCGGATCTTATCCTTTAATGAGGTCCCCAACATAGACCTTTCCATAGCACGCTGAGTGACGTGTAGTCGGTGAGCCAGCTTGACTGTCATGTTCCACGTCTCGGCTCCGTAGGTAAACATTTGCAGAAGAACAATTAACTATTAACAAAAACGCAATCTTACGGAGACAAGTACATAGTTTAATTTGCAGAAAAAAACTTTGCTAATCTTATATAAAAGCCAGGGCCAGATTAGCTAGTCACGATTTTGCGGCAGCAAAATTCTTGTGATTTATTTGCTCTCCTAAATTCCTGACATAGATGGCCACATTACGGTGGAAAACTTAATTTAAAAAAACACTTTCCTTTATGTGGGATGTGGCAATTAGCTAGCTGATGAGGCTAAAGGGTTTCCTTTACGTTGCCAGATGTTTAATTAAAAAACTGGTCAAGTGCAAGAAGATACTTAGTCTGTGTTCCGCAAATTGAAATACTCTGTGTACAACCTCGATGGTTTTTAAAAGAAAAACCTGAATTAATTTGTTAGAAAATGCAGTCTTAAAAATCTCTGAACTTTTACTTTTATCCAATATTGAGAGATAATTTCTCGAACATTTCTTACAGACTTTTGAAAGTCGTTGAGATAAGATTGTTTTAATTAGATAACTTTGCTATCTATATTTATATTATTTGTAAAATTTAGGTTATATTATATAATTTATTATATCATTTTTTTAAAATTAAAGTTATTCGTACCAGTAAGGACTTTAGTATACTTTTAGTAAAATCTCAAATATGCTGCAACTTGAAAAACTTTTTTTTTTAATATTTTATCTAAGGCTTCTAATTTTAACTTAAATCTATGTTATCAAAATCTAATACTTATCACGCAAAGTTTTCAAACACCATCAACAACAACTATTCGGATACGTATTAACTTCCCAAATGTACTCCAGTAATTTTACCCCAAAACAGTGGGCAGGATAAAAACTATGTATTACCCGAAACAGGCTATAACAATATCGATTGAAATTATACTTAGACATTTATAGCAGTAGTTACTTGTAGGATTGGAGGCCGTAAAAGTGATATAAAAAGGGTCCGCGACCGTAACTACCTAACTCGTGGGGAACAGACGGTCGGAACCCCGCTTCCTGGGAGACAATTTGAGGTTATGGGATTAAAAGAAATAAGGTAGTGTGCCTGAAGATAGTTTACCAAGATAGCCCAATTTTAAATATAAACACTTAATTTTTTAGTCAATTATTGAAAATAAAATATTAATGTTAATTTTTAGTATTCCTAAGAGAGTACAAGAATGTAAAAATAGTATTGGAAAATAATGAAATAATTTATTTTTATTTTGTTTTAAATTATTTTGCATGACCTTTCTTATTGTTGTTTGAAATAGTATAGATGTTTTTGTTTCTTTTATATAAATTTATAGTTATGGGTAGATTTAAGATGGCCCAAAGCCAATTTTTGAGTTTGTTTTTTACTTTTTTTTAAACAATGTTTAATTAAGTCTGTATTTTGTGATGAATACTCGAAAATAATTGTTATAATATATTGCTACAGAAGATATTTCATTTGGTATGTGTCGGACCTACTTGAGAGACCAACTTCTCAAGATATATTTACCACTAGCGGCCGCCCGCGACTTCGTCCGCGTGGATGTTAGTTTTTTGCGACCGGGCTTCATACAAATTCGCAACCCCTATTTTATCCCTTTGGGGGCAGAATTTATCAATATGTAATATTATTTCTATCCTTCTTTACCTTCCAAGTAATGTTGAGTCAAATAAAAAAAAGTCCCATTAAAATCGGTTTAGTAGATTCTGAGATTCAATTTCCTGCCTGCCCCCTAAGTTCATCGGCGTGATTATTTATATCCCAGTTTACTCTCCAGGTGATACTGAGTCAAATAAAAAAAGTCCCGTCAAAATCGGTCCAGTAAATTCTGAGATTAGCCCGGACAAACAGACAGACAGACAGACAGACAGACAGACAGACAAAAATTTTAAAAATTGTTGTTTTGGCTCTTATTACGGTAATTAAGACCCCCTGTAACAATTTTTCATAAAAATCTTCAATGTACAGAAATCGATCTTTTACAGTCTTATTATATGTATAGATAGCTAAAACATAGAGCTAAAGCCCAACACTATAAACGTACGAATTAGCATATCCGGTGCTGCCTCTATTCCATTATTATTCAAAGCAACGTGGAATCACGTCCATATTGTATAAACGACAATAAACCGAGGAATTTAATTTAATATTTTATTCCAGTAATTCATTGATTGCTCGTGGTCTCCTTGCAAGACATTCGAGGAACGCCTGCAGATATTTGAAACACGCCGCATATTGAAATCGCTCGGCCATCATATTCGACGAAAACGACCTGTAAAGACGGCTCTGATCCCCCATTATTACGTGGAAATATCCCCGAAGAAAGACCCCCAAGTTATCTTTTATCGTTATTTAATATTCCACCGAACTTAATAACACAGATTTGACGTTCAAGGTGTTCATTTAGGCTGATTAAAAGTAACGACGGCAATTAATAACACCTGTTTTAGGTTTACCGTTATGAATGATTTTTTCGATTTTAAGGAATACTTCGTTAAGTACATTTTACGGTTTTGTACTGGAGGTTTTTTTTTTATTAGTAAAAATAACAACCACAGATCTCTGGTCCGTGCTTTTTTTAAGTTGTTTTTTTTAAAGTGTTAATTGATACATTTTTTATTGCTCTGCGTTAAATGACGCTCATTTCTAAAAAATATATATAACTGTATTGTACTGGAGGTTATATTTTAAGTTAAATTGAAATACCATTGAATAGTTTTATAAATTTATTTTAATTTAATTTACGAATTAACTTAGCTCGTTGAATTCTGTTTTTTCCCAATAACTTAGACTGTATTCGGCCAGATTGTATAAGATTAGGCGTGAAGAGCGGGAACCAAGGCGACGCTGACTCCTGGGTCACTTGTGATTGCGTTGGGCTCTTACCACAAGTTGAAGACCTGGGAAACTGTATGTAAGTTTTGAAATGAGACACTTTTTACGGATAATTTCGCGATTAATTTACATTTTGTTTTTGTTTCAACGACGCTTTGAATCCTTTTTAGCGTTTGTGGTCACAGGTAGACTACTATGTGTCGCGAAATAATCCGTAAAATGTGTCTCATTTCAATGTCTACTGTTCGCGTAAACCGAAGAAACAAATATGCTTGTAAATAGGTACTCTAGTAACAAGAAAATCCTTTTCTTTAGGAGCTAGAGCTATTTGTGCGCGTTATTTTTTTTTTTTTAATAAATATCCATTGTTTTAGGTCCTCGTATCCGTCAAAATGATAAAATTTCGGAAGAATGAGAATATAATATCCCAAAATATTATCTCATAGAAATACTGTAGACTTACACCATGACCTACATGGTTTTCTTAATGACTACATTTTTTTGAACTCATGATGGGCACCGTGTGTGATGCAAAACGCAAGGTAACTTACCTCAATCAAATCTTTCACCTTAAATTGCAGTTCCACTTCCAGTGGTCTACAAAAATCAATAACAGCCTTGGATTATTTAGCACGCCACTTGTGCCTAAACAAATATGCGAGTTGGCCGGCATATGCTAAGCAAACGCCTGCCACCGCGGGTAGGAACGGCCTGACCGGTCGTTCAGATGTTGGACTATTTATTACAAGGAATTTACTCAAAGTTATACAGGAAGAGAACTTGTTATAGGTAAACCTTGAAAATTTCTAAATGCTTACTATACGAGTAAGCATCTTGGTGGTTGAGACCCTGAGCAAGCTCCGCTGGTAGACGAAATATTATGGATTCTAACATTAATTGCAGGCTTTCAGGACTTTATATAAAAAAAGTTAAGAATAAAAGATTATACTAGAAACCACACCAACAATATTGTTCAGCCACCGAAATCCTATTAATACTCCTTTTTAAAAGGTAATATACGCAGTAGGCTTATAAATGTAAGTAGGCACCTACGCTAAAATAAAACTTACTTAGTCAATAGAAAGTTACGTTTAAATAAATGTGATGGAGTAAAACCTACTTAGAGAACGGTAAGATGTTTTTTACACAATTCAGAGAAAAGGATTTCAAAGCGAAAAAGGAAATGCTAAAAAGAGCATAGCATCTAAAACTGTAAGAAACAATCTCAATGGGGGAAACGGGAAGTATATTTCCTTATCCAGCCAATCTAATTCCGTACGAGTATTCTCAGTGGTCTGGTGCAACTATGTCTTGCAGTAAAATACCGTTTACATTTCTGCTTTCCAGTTTACTTGTTTGTTATTCAGAGACTAAGTCAGAACGATACAGACGTATTCAAGGTATTTGGGATTTGCACGATTCGAATGGCACATAGGTATTGAATTTCCTATACAATTTCACTGACATGTAAGTTCATGCCATAGAAATTGTATGCGAACTTTTGGTAGCACAAAATACACCTGCATCCCTGTATTTCTAACACTATTATTTATTGAAATAATACAGGATGAAAACTTTTTAAAAGCCTTGTGATGGCATAAATTTAGTGACCAAAAAATGATCCTGTAATTTTACATTGGCTTCGAATTCAGACATCTATTTTTTTTTCAGACGAATAGAAAAATACAAGACCCTCGGCTACCAAGTCACGTACGGCCCAAGAGGTGCTAAAGGTTTCTTTTTAGAAATGACGATAATTTATTTTCCCAAATGGACCGCCTATTTATTAAATTAGCATCTATTTTCGTTTCTGAAAAGGTTTTTGTACCATTCCGCGGAACTAAGATTGAACACTGACGGTGTAGATAAGTACTTTTGAGGGAGAAATTAACAATTTAACCTTTTTTATCGGCGGACAATAAATTAATTTTGTCAATGATTTTAGTAACTTCAATGAAACATCAGTTATGTGATTCAAAGTAAGGAAATTTTAAGTTCATAAAACGAACTCAATAAAAAAACGTGGAGTTAGTGCAGCCAACACAGAAAAGGATAAGTAGTGTAGTACATAAATCAATTTTATCTAATACTTGACTGATATCCAGGAATGCCCTGCATAGACTGCATCCTCAATCCATAAAACACACATACACACACAGGTACATGCTCATAATTATAATTAAAATTGTTCATATACTTACATTGTAAATGTGTTTTGAGATAGCGGCCTTTCCTAGCACAAGTGTTTTTACACTTAAAAGGAACAGGTCAGCCTCTGTTATTGTTACCCATTTTTTTGTAACGCAATAAATATTTTTCATATTTATTTTTTCGTTTTCATAAATAAAAGGCTCACGCTACACCTGCAGCATACTGTCACCACGACTAGAGACTGTACTGACAGTCTCTCACTGTCAATCACTGGATTGAGGCGCGGCGATTGGTTGACGCGCTGTCAAAAGTGAGTAGCGGCGATAGTAAGACAGTAAGACGCGGTGTGGCCTCAGGCCAGGTAAATAATATAAACTAAAATATTTCAAAAAGCAGAAACCTAACTTCATAACTGTTTTAATTGACTAGTCAACGTTATCAAACTACACCAGATTGGCCACAATAATTCGTCGGAGCGGAGCCGCGAACAAAACCTCTAAAACCATAGGATAGAAGTTTGGGAAAGTTGTCTGGTGTTACGTAGCATTTTAGTTTCAAGGCGATACCGTTAAAGTTTTACACACTAAATTATTATCCACCTGGGTGCTCGAAACTGTTATAGTTTGATGTATGGAGGGTTTATTCAATACTTAAGTGGTATAATTAAGAGAGAATTTTAAAAAATAGGAGCACTGAAAACTGCTTGAAATTGAATTTTGCTTTTGTAGTTGTTTAAAATACGTAGGAGTTGCTGAATAGCATCATTAGTAACTTAACTGATTCTACCCGACCTGTGTGAATCTAGAGTTATTACCATAATTCTATTTTTTTCAAAAGATGGGACCAGGACCTATTACGATTTTGCTTACAGCTCAAAAAAAGCGCTACTAAACATAACCTTGGTAAATTGTTTTGAAATTAGAACGCTGCTAGTGTACGGAAAACTAGATTGTAATACGGCCCCATGTAATTATCACTTCATGGCAAAAAAGGCAAGACAATAACATATTTCTATATATATAAAGGTCTCGTGTAACAATGTTCGTTCCCGTACTCCTCTGAAACGTCTTGACCGATTCTCATGAAATTTTGTGAGCATATTGAGCAGGTCTGCGAATCGGCCAACATCCATTTTTCATACACATTAGTGATAAGAGACATAATTTATATTGCAAAACAACGTTTGCTGGGTCAGCTAGTTTATTATATAATTATAAGCATATATATTTCTACTCGTATATATAAATTGAAGTAATCAAGCAGTTTTGTAACGATATTTTTCAAATTTTCAGACATATCTGAATTTAAAAGTTTGATAACTCGCAGTTACGATGAAAAGATGCAGTCAAAATACAAAGTTAATCACTATGTAAAAATAATCCGATGGGAAGCGAACTATCGCCGGGAATATGGCCAATGTCCCAATTAACCCAGCGTCTGTTTAAAATAACGAGGCTATTTCACGTTGTTAAATGTTCAATTTTCTTAATAGAACAGCCATAAAGGACGGTGGACGCGACACACAGCCGGTTGCCATGCGATCAAAGTTCGGTTGCGGAATGGCCTACGCTCACGTTTAATTCAATTTGGCCTCTGGCCAGATTTCGAATTCGCTGGCAGCGTGTCCTTTAAATAATAGAAAAGCGGACTTGCGTAAATGTAGAGGTCTCAACATTTTATTGTTGATAACGTGATTGTTCGGGGGTGATATCGTTGACAAAACGTTAGCGTGAAAAGCTGAGTGTAGGTGGAATTGTATTTATCAGTTTTCGATTATCTAACAATCAGATTAGATAAGGGTTAGTCTGATGCAGAACATAATAATGAATTAAATAAAATTGACAGCCGTATACTTATAAGCATCTTTAATCTTGTTACGGCTCGACCTATCCTATGTTCAGCAGTAGACGACTTGCGGCTACTAAAATGGTATCAAATTGTTTATCAATGAGGATAAAGTAGCTCATAATTATTATCGCCACAAAATTGATTTTATATATTGACACATTTTCACCTTGCGTACTTACTAAGGCCTTTAGAGGTAACTTCCCTTCAGTTTATCAAAAAGCATTTTCAATTCACGGGTAGAGCGTAGGTTTAGAAATATTTTAACGCACGATAGCACCAATAGCTGACTATCGAAACGTATTAACTAGTTTGTTTGTGTTCGCCTGCAAACCTGCGGTGGCGTCCGGCGCGCTTTGTGTTCAACAAAGAGTCTTTTTCTGCTATGAAAAACTGCCTACAGAGTAAACGTCGGCTATTGCACGTTAGAGGTATGTAGACTATTGTTTTTTTTTATTTTGTTCTTTTAAATTATTTTGTGGCTGTGTTGGTTATGTGTCTCATTTTATTTCAAGTAAGTAACTGAGAGACAGAAATATACATACAAGAACGTGTTTGACAAATAAGTTTTCTTAAGACAATAGTAATAGTAATTATATACATATAATAAGACTGTAAAAGATCGATTTCTGTACATTGAAGATTTTTATGAAAAAAATACCGTAATAGAAGCCAAAACAACAATTTTTAAAAAATTTGTCTGTCTGTCTGTCTGTCTGTCTGTCTGTTTGTCCGGGCTAATCTCAGAATCTACTGGACCGATTTTGACGGGACTTTTTTTATTTGACTCAGTATCACCTGGAGAGTAAACTGGGATATAAATAATCACGCCGATGAACTTAGGGGGTAGGCAGAAAATTGAATCTCGGAAACTACTGGGCCGATTTTAATGGGACTTTTTTTATTTGACTCAGCATCACTTGCAATAATCACGCCAATAGACTAAGAGTGTAGGCAGGAAATTGAATATCAGAAACTACAGGACTGAATTTGATGGGATTTTTTCATTTGATTGAGTTTTACCTAGACAGTGAAATATATAATAACTCACGCCAAGTGACTAAGTGTTAACTGGCCTAAACTTGGGATGAATTAATCACCCTACCTAACTAAGGGAACTCATCGTGTGTACCTGTTATAGAGTCGCAGGTATGCCTGCATTTGGGTCATGTTAAACAGTAGCATAGGCTGGGAGTACCTCCACGCGGTGAAGGCGGTAACAGTTAAATTACTGGCTAAAACTCCCATTATTATTGTGATAAAGATGCCTTCGGGCTTATGTTATTGTTGTCGTGTATTTTGGTTCTTCTTTGATTTTTAAAAGTGTATTATTCAATACTTCAACGCGAACGAAGTCGCGGGCACCAGCTAGTCTTCTATATATACATATAATAAGACTGTAAAAGATCGATTTCTGTACATTGAAGATTTTTATGAAAAATTGTTACAGGGGGTCTTAATTACCGTAATAGAAGCCAAAACAACAATTTTTAAAATTTTTGTCTGTCTGTCTGTCTGTCTGTTTGTCCGGGCTAATCTCAGAACCTACTGGACCGATTTTGACGGGACTTTTTTTATTTGACTCAGTATCACCTGGAGAGTAAACTGGGATATAAATAATCACGCCGATGAACTTAGGGGGCAGGCAGGAAATTGAATCTCAGAATCTACTAAACCGATTTTAATGGGACTTTTTTTTATTTGACTCAACATTACTTGGAAGGTAAAGAAGGATAGAAATAATCACGCCAATAAAGGCAAGGGGGTAGGCAGAAAATTGAATCTCGGAAACTACTGGGCCGATTTTAATGGGACTTTTTTTATTTGACTCAGCATCACTTGCAATAATCACGCCAATAGACTAAGAGTGTAGGCAGGAAATTGAATATCAGAAACTACAGGACTGAATTTGATGGGATTTTTTCATTTGATTGAGTTTTACCTAGACAGTGAAATATATAATAACTCACGCCAAGTGACTAAGTGTTAACTGGCCTAAACTTGGGATGAATTAATCACCCTACCTAACTAAGGGAACTCATTGTGTGTACCTGTTATAGAGTCGCAGGTATGCCTGCATTTGGGTCATGTTAAACAGTAGCATAGGCTGGGAGTACCTCCACGCGGTGACGGCGGTAACAGTTAAAATTCCACGCGGACGAAGTCGCGGGCACAGCTAGTAAATAAATAAAAAACTTTATAGGTATTTTGCTGTAACATCCATCTATTTATTTAATTTTATTTTTTATGAAAAAAAATACTCTATCTTCAGACAAATGGACATGTGCCTTATATGTTTTCTTACGATGATCAAAATATGTAGTTCATATTGTTTCCACTGCAAACTACATTCTTAAGTGTTGAATACTTTGACAACCAATAAGTAGTTACGAGCAAATACTCTTTTCTGTAATTTATGTTATTTTTAATCCTTCGTTCGCTCAAAGCGACCCTTGTTACCAGGCCGTGCTTTGTGTGATTCGCTCAAAAGCGGGCTCAGTAGGTAAATATTACAATTGCAGAAATACAACCGCAATTATTGTCTGTAATGTATGTAAGCACTCGTTTGAAGTAAGCTCTTTAATTAGCCGAGTAGGATTTGCATTTTACTTTTTGCTGGCGAAGTATGTAGTTTTAAAGGCGCTTTGAATATGATTTAACTAGACGAGGTATTATTATTATTATTGTTGTAAAACTGCCATCGCTGTCAAGCAATTGCACAGTAGATCAGCACATCTTTACAATAAAATATATAACACAACAAAAATATTCAGCAGAACAGTACGGGAGTGTATGACCATTGTCACTAAATACTTAACAACCATAAACTATGAGATGACAGAAAACCTTATCAAACACACGGAATAGAATCAATAGCACATTTAGCACAGTTAGATGGTGGAGCGCCAAATTTGTAGCTCTGCAAAGCTCTTCCACGCTAGTCTTGAAGCCTGACTCGGCTCCACGCCCAACGATTTTAGAGCTTTGTATCTTAGCACAGCAGCATATGGTAGTTTAGTGTCAGTGTGTTTGGAGGCGCTGGATTCACCAGTCAGCGTGGTTGCGCCGCAAGCAGCCCTTTCCGCTGTTCTGTTGAAGTTCTTTGTCACCATGGTTTGCTCTGGTAATTGTGCAGATTGCTTAGCTCCTCCTTCCAAAGGTAAAAGTTCCTGACATAGGTCTACCAGGTTACCATTCGGTTTGATCCAAACAGTTTAACATGTTTGTCCCACTCGAGTACCTAGGGAAAGTAGGTCCACTCCAGCAGACCCCGCGTGCCGGAGTAACGCACGCTGTGTACGCACTTTACCACGAGTAGGTACATTAAAATGACTTATCAACCATTTCATTAGATGCTTGTTATAGTAAGGTGGTGCAACGCATAACCACAAACTAAAAAACCTCAGAATGAGGGAGGAAAACAGCTGAGCTACAACAGCCAGACGAATTTTCAGAAAAAAATATTTTCGAATAAAAAAAAACCGCACTGAAATCGATCCATCCGTTCGGGCGCTACGATGCCAGAGACAGGGGTCAAACTTATAACATCCCATTTTTCGTCGAGGGTTAAAAAGGCAATTTAAAAACCACATACAACCTAGCGCTAGGACTATACCGACAAATATTATCTGTCTTAACTCTCCAACACGTTACCTTAACATCGTTCCGCTAACGTGCTTAAAGCTAATAATATATAGAGCAAAACAGAATTACCGCGCGAGCTAACTCGATCATAATCAGTTTATCCGTAAATAGGAAAATAAAATTCTTATATTGTTTTAATGGAATAACCTACTTAGTGTTACGGTCACGACTGGTAAGATTAAGAGCACCGTTCGCAACGAAATAGGACTTAATTAAAAGTAGAAAACACCAACGTTTCACCGTTACATATTTTTGCAAGGAAAGTAAGAAATCTAGTTGAAATGAACGCGCTCTTCTCAAACAAAGCGGTTGTAGAATCCGAGTTAGTAACAAATGTTAAACGTTTCGATACAAGTGGAAGTGCTAAATCTTAGGGCGTACCTAAATCACGGCAGCACGGCCATGGCTTTGGGAAATAAATCTGTAGTTCCGTTGTTTTCAACGTCAGTACAGATGTACACGTCGTGGCGCAATGGATGCATAAGTCATTCAATTAAACGGCTAGCTCGCAATACGGGCACTAAATTTGGTTTTCGATGTGTTCCGGGTGATTGTTAATGAAAAATAATGACGATTAAAAGTAGCTTCTTGATTTTAAAACTGAATAAACACTTTTAAATGGTTTTTTTGGTTTCATAAAACCAAATCTTTATGAGATCATAAGATAGTCGTAGTAAAAAGTCCTTTGACCTAATCTGATTAGGGATATGGTGATAACCATGGTGGTTGCCAAAAGTATTCATTTACTAACGCCTTTAGATAAGATTTACTATACCCAGATTTCAGTACACTGACTGCAGTCACTTAACTGAACGGCTGATTTTCTTTACCAACTGCAACATAACCAGTGTTGTACTCGGATAGCGCTGGGTAAATAATTCAAAGATCACCCTGAGCGACTGGGCGGGCTACGTACTGCTGGCGAATAATTAACGAACCCTCGGCAAATTCTTTAAAAAGGGAACGCCATTCGTCGGATGACGGATTCCGTATGTGGGCAACATCCGCCATTTACGAGGCCCTTTGACAAAAAATGCACGTTTTATTCTCTTTAAGTATTTAATCTTTTTTCTGAATATTCACGAGTGCCGTTTTGGACCTTTCTTTTTATAAACGCAGAGCTTAAAGATAGCCAGCACCGTCTTAAGTGAAACAAAGTGACATTAGTTAGCAATTTAACAACGAAAGAGCAGGCGTAGTAATAAAAAATAAAATGGCCTACAAATGGGAACTCGGCCTAAATCGTAGGCGTGAAACCGACGTTGAATTTCAAAAAGGCTTTGATGTGCCACTCCGGCCACAAATTGTTTTGTAAACAGGCCCCGCGGCTTTTTTCGCATTTGTGTCAATAGTCAACACGTAAAAGTGTATGCACATTGATTTGGATATACGTGAAAAGACTTTTGTTAAGTCTCGAGAAATGTATGTGTCTTGCTTGGACAGTAAAAAAAAAAAAAATTAACAACAACATCACATACATTGATCTGACTCCGTGATAAATAGCTTAAGCACGTCTTGTGTTACAGATATCAGAATCAACAGTGGTATTACCAATAAACTTAAATAAATACAAATAACACCCAGACCAGTACAAACAGACATGTTCATGCTCACAAATGTTTGTACAGTGCGGGGATCGAACCCGCGACCACTTGGTTAATAGTCAACTTCTTGACCATTGCACCAAAGTGGTCGTCAAAAGTCAAAAGCTTTGTAAATGGCAACACGAGCGCTAGCGGCATTTTCACTATGATAAAAAATGTAAAAAAACAAAAACGCGTCTTGCCGCAGCTACGGTCTGTACTGTACTGTGTAATGAATCGGACGACGAATTATGCAATCAAAACATCTTTTTTGATACCTTATTCTGAGATACAAAAAACATAACACCCGATTGAAAGGTGGAGGTGATTAGGTAAATCTACACTTTAACTATACTACAATACTTTCACCGTTAGTAAAACAAAACAGTTGTTCAGTCCTGATGAGGTTGCTATTTCTTGCCTCAGCACAAGCTTATATTAATTGAAAAAGTTCTGAAATATTTTGATTTATTAGAAATAGGTAGGGTTGTGTGAATGCACCATTGTAAACGCATGCAGTCGATTAAACTACACGGTCACTGTGCAATATTTATTTGACAAACAGAGAACTAAATGTACATCGGCATGTTGATGTTTTTATTTCTAAATTCCTTTTCTTTGATGTGTTACAGACATTTGTCTTCGTATACTATCGAATAAATTAGAAAACTCTGTCATTAGGGGAAAAGCCCTACGCTGGATCATGACTTACCTTCAAGATTACGAAAATTAACATAACAAAATACAAATTAACGATTCTATTCTATTCTATACTTACATATAATAGATCTGTAGAGAGGTCAACTCTCTACATGAAATATATTTACAAAATAACTATCAAGGGGTGATAAGGGATCGATACTGATTCCAAAATAGCAATCAGTAAAAAAAAATTCTGTCTATCTGACTGTCTGTCTGTCTGTATAACCGTTATAGAAACAAAAACTACTTGACGAATTTTAACGAAACTTGGTACAATTATTTTTCATACTTCTCAGCTGGTTATCGTCAACTTATCATTACGAAATGTTGGGAAATCGGGAGAAGTTACACCATGTCACGTTTCAACCTTTTTGGTTAGAGCTACACAGAAATCATGTATAACGGAAATGTTTTCCTCAAAATTATATAAAAAAATAACGACAGCATATCTCTAATGGTTGACTTACAATACCACGTGTAACTAACGATAACTCAGCAGTTCGAAGCTATGTGATAATATTTGTCTACTTCTATGTTTATAACACTCGATCGGGCTGAAATTTGGCATACCTAAATACCAAAATTTAAAACTAGGAAAAGATTTTGATAAATTTAACCCCCATGGCCATTAATAGGGGTTGCAAATTTGTATGAAACTTGGTGGCAAAAAACTTAAGTCCATGCGGACGAAGTCGCGGGCAGCCGCTAGTTAAAGAATATATGTACCATGTGTTTCTCTTATTATCTCTTCTTTACTTTAAAATATTTTGAAATATACATACCTATAATGGTGGGCCTTATTTAACAACTGCACCTTATTTATTGTTATCGTTAGCTTCAAACTTAGTACCTACTTAGAGACCGAGAAATCAAAGGCCTTCCCAAAGGCATTTTCAAAATCTGTTAGGACAAGTATTACGGGAACGTATATTTGAAATAAAACTATACGATTATGCAGATTCTTGATTTCAAATGCCATCTTAGTTTGTGCATAGGTACGTTTTTGTCTATTCAATAAAGCTTTGGTTTATCTTTTTTTTTTGTAACACCAAACAAGAGAGAACGTTTTGTTTCGTAAGTAAATGCAGGTTTGTTTGATTGTTTCAATTTGTTCCATTAGATTTGATATTCTGTTGCGTTATTGGTCTGCTGAAGCTAAATATCTGTCAACATTAATCAGCAGTTACATAAACAACGTTTGAAGCGTCATCCACATTTCGGTTGCAGACTGCTGGACTTTGTGTTTGTGTTAGTGACGTTAAATATGAAAATTTATTACTTTTCTCCAACTCTTTTGCTTTGGTAACTACCAAAATACTAACATACACACGTTATGCCTTCGTTGCATACACATCAACACAGTGATTCAACACAGTGATTAAAGACCTGTGAAACTCTGTTGATGTAAAATCTGGATGCCGTTACGATAATGTTATATTTCTTTCAACTCCCGAAAGGTCAAGGCACTTGCTGACTCACTTCATTATAAAATCTCAGAAACACAAGAGCAAGAAGTGTACGTGATGTACTCGCCCGCATGACATATTGAACTACAAAGGGGTCCCGTTGTTTTAGGGTTAAAAAAAAACAAAAGTTCGTAAAAAAATAAACTGGATTTTGCCGCCTAAGGAACGTTTTGAGGTTCATAGTTTTTGCGCGATTATTGTCAAGTGCCGGGAGACCTCTGGTTAACTTTGTATCACCCTAAATAATTGATCAAAATGTTTTATTTAAAAGAAAACTTTTTCATTGGCAGAAAAAACGACGAAACGATTTGTCTAGACAAATCGTCCATCGATATCAGTCTAGAAAAGATTTATGTTATCTGCTTCAACTTTATTTCTCAAAAAGGCTTAGATTTATAAATCTAATCCTCTTACAAAATGTCTCTTGTATTTACTATTTCGAATAGAACTTGCTTTTTCCAACAAATGCAGCAATGTTAAAATAAAACGCAAAGGTTTATTTTGAGAGAAATGCAGCACGCAAACTTTAGATTCGTCTGAGATAATCTGTTCTTTACTTTAATATGCCCCTGACGTAAACGCCCAAAAGCAAATAGCAGCCACCTTTTGAAGTTTTGCTCAAAGGGATGAAATAAGTTCAGTAGGCAAGTAAGGTAAAACATACAAACGGAAATTAAAATCCTAATTTAGTTTATAACTTTGCTTAATTTATTTAATTTTGTTTACCGATAATTAGCGCAACCTTCCTCATTAGTATTAGATTGTAAAAAACACTACTATTTGAGCTACGTTTTACGCTTAGCATTCGAACCTCCAATTAAATGTTGTACTCAGAAAACATGAGTACCATTGTAAATTGTTATTCGGTCTGGAAAAATAATTGAAACCTACTTTCTTGTAATTGGTGAACGTAAACTTAATTGTCACTTTCTCGGTAAACATATTCTGATAAAAGTCGTCATTTTTCAGATTATTTATCGGTTTTGGAAAAAGCGATATAAACATCATTTCAAAAGTAAATACTAGTGACTAGCAATATTTAATGAAGTTTATTCCACTAAACATTTTGGATACGCGATGAAACTGAAACCAATTAATATATATTTATTTATTTTTGCCCGGTTGATTGCATTACTTACGAACAAACGTGCATTTTCATGAATACCACTCGGCGTAACAATAAATAATAAATAAATAATAATAATAATAAATATTTCACAACAATCACACCAATTCTCTAGTCCCAAATTAAGCTACGAAGCTTGTGTTATGGGTACTAGACAACGGATAAACATACTTAAATACTTTTATTTTGTAAATAAATACATATTATACATAGGAAACACTCAGACCAGTACAAACACACATGTTCATGCACACTTATGCTTGTACTGTGCGGGGATCGAACCCGCGACCCTTGACTTAGAAGTCCGACCTGTGGACCACTGCACCAAGCGGTCGTCGTGTTTGTGTTCACGTCACAATGTGTTTGTGTTCACCACAGCATGTGTTGTTTTATCTGTTTGTTGATTAGCGAAATTATTTTATTAACTGCTCCTGCAATGCAATCGGCTTATCGATAATCCCATTGAAAGCAGTTGAAAGGATCCCATTATCTCAATTGGCCAGCTGTTTGCGTGAGCGAAACCTTTATTTGCATTCGAGTCAATAAGTTTATTGTTATACCTATCTGCTGTGTGTACAGTCGCCTGCATGTCAGAGGATATTGTCATATTGTTGCGAATTATACCAATATTACAATAGCAGCGTAAGATGTGTTCGTGGCGCAGTAGTGGCAACGCTTTGGTAGTGATACCAAAAGTTAAGCAACCTAAGGCGCGGTCATGTTTGGGATAGGTTAACATTCTGACCATATAAATGAAAGTGACGTCTATTTAACAAGCATCTCGTCGTATATAGGCAGATGAGGTGAAATAAGCGTAAGATACTCAAGTGCTATGTAATATAAAGTATTCACAAAGATGATTTAGAAGCATACAATTCGTGGATTATAGTTCCGTAAATTTAATTAAGATTTGTATGTTGACCAAGAAATAACTATAATCTGTATGTATACCTTAAATAAATAAATAAATTCCTTACGAACTACTCCTAAGTATCAAATTAATAAAATATTTCAGGTTCGTGACACGTAAGCTGCCAAGCCCAATTGGTGTACAGTACACAGTCACATTAGGAGGTAAAGAAACATTACGGAAAATGTCTTCACCATTTATTGGTAGTGATGAGTAAAGACCGCATGTTTTAAATTCTGTTTCTGGTTATCCGCTGAAAGCATCGTGACCAGATATTTTTACATAAAATTATAAATTATGTAGTTGATAGCCTTTATTTGTTAAGCAAATTAGCCTTTAAATGTATAAAATCTCGAACTCGACGTAAGAACACTTTTGATGTACCGATATGTAGAACCAATTAACGCAAAAATTGTTTTATTATTGGAGGAACGAGAAAGTACAACTCAACCTTTGAGCATAGTGACATTTTTTACGAGCGATTGGCGCGTTTTCGTCGAATTATTAAACTTAACAACTACCTATAACCTAATTAACATGTTATAATATAAATTGATCATGGGAGCGAGCATGCGGCAAAAATAATGTAATTTTTCGTTACATGCTTGTTCTCACTTGTTTTCATTAAACTTGTTTTTCATTAATTGTGTATCGTCTATTTGGCAATAATTGTATATCTGTGTTTAAGACTATGTGCTATTGTAAAGCTGTATGTTGGCCTAAGATTAATAAATAAATAAAATGTTTCAATCAACCATTATCTCCAAAAGGGCTGTTCCACAAACCGCTCTGCAAACAGACGCCACTGGTATTAACATAAAGCAATAAAGTAAAACTTTTCCTTTGATATGCTCGGCATGCTTTTATTTATTAAAATAAAAAAACGTTTTATTTTTTCTTTTATATGTTTTGATAATTGACTTAAACACACACGTCCACTTACCAAAATTTTTATGGTTTCTTCAGGATAGTATGTCTATGTGGTCGCACACATTTTGATAAAGATGAAAAATTGTTTTCGCGAGCTCAGGGTTTCCTCGGACCATTAATCATTCTGCAGATGTATTGTTGATCTCCAAGAAAGAACTTTTGTGCTCGGACCTTGGAAGATCAAAAGGTTGTGATGCGCAGCTATGATTTCGTACCCTTACGCTATGGTCGACGGTCATATCTAGCTGCTCGTCACTTTACAAAAAACATTTTTTTGATGTCCTAGCCTCAGCCAGCGGTTTCGCTTGAGTGCAAATGTCATTTCTTAAGGTTAAGCGTAAGAGTTATTTTTGCTTTTATGATATTACTATGGACTAACGGCCCGCCTACGAAATCGTCAACGCAAACGTGTTTATCCCAAGGGAGCATTTAATCGGGATTAAAAGTACCCTATCACCTAAATCAGCTCATACCCTGCCTATATACCAAATTTAAACAAAATCTGTTTAGTAGGTTTCAGTGTGCATGCAGCATCGAAACATATAGGTAAACTATTAGTTATTTAAAATATTTAATTATTTAAAATATTAGTGTGATAGCATGATTCACGTGCGATGGCTTATTACTAGCGTATTTTAACTTACTCTACTCTTCTTTCGATAAAATCTCTCGTATAAATAAAATAAAATAAAAATTTCATGTATAACTTTGGTTATGTTTCTATACCGATTTTTATGATTCTTTTTTGTGGAAAAAAAATGTGGTAACTATTTTTTTTTAATTTGGGTTGATTGAGAGGTTTATAAACGTAGTACTAGACAAATATAATCACAAACCTTCGTAATGCTAAGCTTTCGGGAGTTACACGTCAAACACAAAAGATAGACATATTATGCTGTTGTATATAACTTTAAGAAGAACATTTCCGTCATACAAGACTTCTGTGAAGCTTTTAAGATTGCACTCGCGACGGAACCTTAAAAAATGGAGTTACTTTACCCGTTTTCCAAACATTTAACTTCAGCTTAAGCTCAGTTCCTATTTATTGTCGCGTGATGAAAAGTATACTAAAATCAGCTCAGGAGTATGAAAAATTATTTTACCAAGTTTTGTTAAAATTTGTCGAGTAATTTTTGTTTCTACAAGGGTTATACAGACAGAATTTTTTTTTTCTGATTGCATTTATGGCAATGATACATGAAATATGGAAACATATTTCATGTACAGAATTGACCTATATACGTATACAGTGTGTCCGGGATACCTTTAGTGATATTTTAAGGTCAAGTTATACATAAAATGTTATCGCCAAAAATGCCCCCTTTGGGGGGTCTACCTCCACTCCCCTCGGAATGTCAGCTATTTTTGATTTTTATTTTTAATTTATCATAGACCTACAAAAAAAAATAATTACAATGGATCTAGAGGTCCTACAAACATGAAATAGGATTCATTTAAAAGCTATTGACATGGCCTTTTAGGTTTTAATAAAATTTAGTGTAAAAATAAAACTTATGTGGCGAACCGAACTCTTTGCTTTTTCTACATACTTTTTATTTTGCCGTTCTTTTCTTTTTTCCTGTCTTTCTGACATTGTAAAAAAATATCATCGATTGGTAAGTAAACGTTTTATCACAAATTTCTCTGTTTTCTATTTTATTCCCTCAAAGCCTCAATCTCCCTACGTCGTCAATAACTTGTAAGGCCAAAATTGTCGAAATTTGCACGTTTTTTTTGTAACGTTAAAAGTAGCTCCTTAAGGTACATTATTTTTACTGTTATCTAATAGAATTTGAGATAACCTACAAAATAACACTAAATTCATGGCTCTAA
Source organism: Pyrausta despicata (assembly GCA_963921415.1). Classification (NCBI taxonomy): domain Eukaryota; kingdom Metazoa; phylum Arthropoda; class Insecta; order Lepidoptera; family Crambidae; genus Pyrausta; species Pyrausta despicata. The sequence goes on along the minus strand of OY992855.1, from coordinate 10,672,633 downwards.
GTTACTTATTCAAAAAGTTATTGTTGTTAGAATATGAGTAGCGTCGTCGCGCAAGCACCAAAGCGGTTAGCTACCTGGCGTCATTGAATGGGTTTAAGCCATGAATTTAGTGTTATTTTGCAGGTTATCTCAAATTCTATTAGATAACAGTAAAAATAATGTACCTTAAGGAGCTACTTTTAACGTTATATCAAAAAACATGAAAATTTTGACAATTTTGGCCTTATAAGTAAAAAACAAAAAAAAAATTACCACATGTGTTTTATTATTTTACACTAAATTTTATTAAAAACTAAAAGGCCATGTCAATAGCTTTTAAATGAATCCTATTTCATGTTTGTAGGACCTCTAGATCCATTGTAATTTTTTTTTTTGTAGGTCTATGATAAATTAAAAATAAAAATCAAAAATAGCTGACATTCCGAGGGGAGTGGAGGTAGACCCCCCAAAGGGGGCATTTTTGGCGATAACATTTTATGTATAACTTGACCTTAAAATATCGCTAAAGGTATCCCGGACACACGTATATTATTATAAGTATAGAAGATACCTGAAATGGTATGGTCCGACGGTCCGTGGTCGAACGCAGTAGATCGCATTTGACGTGACGCTGTACACGCCATAGAAAGTCTCAAAGCCCTCTTGCGCTTCTTCAGTTGTTGGTCAGATGAGGTTTCACGAATGAATTCCTATCTTGAGTTTTTAGGTCGTGTTAAGCGTCATTTTGGACCCCGATTTGAAGACATTTGTTGCAGACCAAAGCATTACATGTTAGAATATGTTAATTTGCTATTCGCTAAAATAATTTGTTTACCTAAGCATACGAGGGCTCAGGCAGCACTGCGACTTTCTGTTGCTGCAACTCGCTTCTGACAGCGTGTAACCAAACGCCGCGCCCCCATCGCTGACAATTTTTTTAAAATTTATTTACCATATAAAAAGACACTACAAATATATGAACACAATGATAGCAACTAAAACCACTAAGGTTTGTATCTGTGTTATCCGGACATGTGCTACAATTTACAAATAGTACAATAAATTACTCTGAAGCGAAACTACTACTTATCTTTCTATTGCGAGTCGTGTTCACAGTATGACGCAGGTGTGGCATGGGCCAAAATATTGTAGGCAATTTATCAAAACTGACAAAATTTTGATTAATTTTCCCAAAAAAAGCTTACAGTTAAAATTATTTACATACGAGGGCTCAGGCAGCACTGCGACTTTCTGTTGCTGCAACTCGCTTCTGACAGCGTGTAACCAAACGCCGCGCCCCCATCGCTGACAATTTTTTTAAAATTTATTTACCATATAAAAAGACACTACAAATATATGAACACAATGATAGCAACTAAAACCACTAAGGTTTGTATCTGTGCTATCCGGACATGTGCTACAATTTACAAATAGTACAATAAATTACTCTGAAGCGAAACTACTACTTATCTTTCTATTGCGAGTCGTGTTCACAGTATGACGCAGGTGTGGCATGGGCCAAAATATTGTAGGCAATTTATCAAAACTGACAAAATTTTGATTAATTTTCCCAAAAAAGCTTACAGTTAAAATTAAAAATTCGTATTTCACACGAAGTGTCGATGTCACCGCCAATAAATTCCAGCAGCAATGGAACACGTAAGCGGTTGTCATTCGAACCTATAAATAAATTTCAATGTGCGAATCTTGCTAAAACGTCCGTACACAAATATATAGGGGTCGCGAAACATTAATCTTTCCCTTCATTTATACAATTGTTGGTATTCAGCAGAAGTTCCCTTTTGTAGGGTTCCGTGTCCAAAAGGCAAAAAAGGAACCCTTATAGCTTCGTCATGTCTGTCTGTGTGTCCGTAGATACGTATGTCACAGACACTTTTTTCCGAAACTATAAGAACCATACTGTTAATTAAATGTGTTCTGTGAACCGCATTTAGATTTTACGCAAAATTGGGAAAAAAGGGATACTCTCAAGTGAAACACAATTTATTTTTTCATCAAACCCATACTTGTGGGGTATCTATTGATAGGTCCTACAAATGATATTTAGGTCTCTAATATCATTTTTTCTAAACTGAATAGTTTGCACAAGAGACACTTCCAAAGTTGTAAAATGTGTCCCCCTCCCTGTAACTTCTAGAATAAGATATGGAAAAACTAAAAAAATATATATACCCTTTCAACTTCCACAAAAAATTGGTTTGTAGGTAGTTTATTTTAATACGTCATAAAAACAAAAACTGTCATATCATGTTATTTGCTGCTACGGAACCCTTCTGGGCGAGGCCGACTCGCACTTGGCCAGATTTTAGGTATTTTTTTCTGACGACCATTTAATTATGGTTTGCGTTGGTAGCTGGTGCGAATCTTGCAATTTTCTTGTGTACACGATACTGTCGTTTGTCTATATTCGTCTGTAAAAACTTTTTTGGTTTTACCATTTCACATTTTCCTGAGCTGCGCTTTGAAAATGTGAAACGTGTCTCTCATTTTCATCCATTCGCTCACTTTTATGCGTATTTCCGTTTGTTATTTGATGTCCGCTCGGTAACTAAGAAAATTCCTTTATTTATTTGCGCTAACTAGTTTTCGTATTCACATTTCAAAGTACATTCTGCATTTCCCTCTGTACTTTGTTTCAAAACAATAATAAAAATCAGAACCGTTTTTCAAAGCGTTGAAATCGTTTTAGTGTACGATAAAAATTGCTTTTACTACACAAATATCCACAGGTTTCGCATTTAGGTCATTTTGAATAACTGGCATGCTTTTTTCAATTTCATATGCAGCGAAAATGTCACGGCGGAAATTGTATAGTAGAGAAATATGGCGCACAGCTGGCGCGCCTAATGAACCGCTTCACGTAACTAATATAGTGTTTAATGTCGAACAAATTGAAAAATATTAAGCTTCACAGCGTTTTATATGGCCGGGATAAATGTATTTCTGTTTTGGGCCTTTTCTGAAATGGTACAGGCCAGGGTAAGGAGTGATGTGCTTTTTTTTTCTATAGGTGAAAGTGAAATGGTTTGTGTGAGTATTTTGATACTTACTTAGGTAACTTAATGGTTAATGTATGTTTAATTGTATCATTGAAGCATTTGTTTCAACTTGAATGTGGTTTTTCTTTGCGGCTATTCTTATTATTGAATCGAACTGTGGTTATTAATCCATGAATTTTGAACTAAACTACTTTTTCCAGTGAATGATGAGGTTCATCCACACGAAGGTTATCTGGAAGACATTGTTCTTAGCGATAGTGCCGCCTACATTTGGCTTTTCTATGGCAACTTAGGTATCCATCTATCATGAAATAATGTCAGTCAATCTGTAGTGCTGAATGGTTGACATGACCTTTTGAAATTTTTTTGGTTCGTCGATTACAATTTTCAGTTTCAACCTTGTCAAATTTTGTTCTACGCGTTTTCAATCAACAATATTTATGTCGAACATTCCATGGAACTCACAATACGTCCAAACGAGTTTGACATATGGAACAACTGTGACATGGAACTGGCATTTTCAATAATACCGAGTGATGCATGAAAGTACTAAATTGCACTGTACTGGTATACCTACTTAGACCAGGCTTATTTGCACTCCATAACTTAAAATAAAACCAGTCAAACATTAAAATATTTATTCAGTTTTTTGTTTCTATTTTTTATTTTGTTGAACAAGGAGCCTTTTAATATTGGAAGAGCATTTTATAAGTATTTGCTGATTTGCCATTTTGTTTCCGTCTTCTTCACACTATGACTTCTTATATTTACGAGTACGTATATACACAAAAGTCCATTTTTCGGGCACACGTGTTTACAAAAATCATCAGACTTTTGATTTAATTCCGCTATTTCAGCCATGTTTAAAATATATTTGCCATACTAACGGTGAAATGAAATTGCAAATATGAACCCCTTTTAAATTAAACAGTAATTGCGTCACGAGAACAATGCGCAAGGATTGCGAGATTTGTGTAGTGAAAACCTTCATGGTCACAAAACATTAGAATAGTTCAAGAGCATTTATACACTTGACGATCTATTGTTACTCTTTCTTTACCAAAATTTACGATTTTATTTCTAAAAGAATTATCTTTTTATAACCTTTAAAAATATCAGGACTAGGTCATCATCTCCTTTCTAATAAATGATTCCTTACACTTTTTCTGTGTGGTTTTGATAGAGTGATATGATCATTAAATTAAACAATTATGTAGACCATGACAATTAAAATACTAAACTGCAAATGCAGGAGAAATATAGATAATATTTTTCCTAAGAGCCACTGGTGAATAAACAATCACCAGTCAAGATAATAAGGGTTCGGCTTTCCGATTCTAAAATAACTTCAGTGTATTTTTATATTTAATTAGCGAGATGACAGGCTTCATTTTATTGGAGATGAGTGACAGAGGGTATAATTATCAGGGTTATTTTTGTGGTTTTGATAATTGGTACCCTTGTCTGTATTTTGGAGTCAAGTTTGTTTTAAGCTCGACACATTTAGGTAGGCAATAACATCAAAATCTAGATATTCGATAACATCTGACAATTCTAGATGTTCGATAACATCTGACAGTTAGTTTGGTCACTTACCTTCCACACCACCCCTTTACCAATCCGCTTTAAGCCCGCGTGATGGAGTATGATCATTACATTATTTAGGTATCATTCAACAGATAGTATTCTTATAACTCACTCAATTGCACTCAGTTTTGTCTAGCATTCGATAAAACATTTTTATTCTAAGCTGATAGTAATTTATATTAATGTGATGGGCGAAGATATCAAATATCCATTAAGATAAGGTTGAAAATAATATCAAGCGCATCTAAAAAGAGACAAATTGGAAAATGTATACTTAACGAAGACTTCATAAGTACTAATAAATTCAATAAACAGATTTTAATGGACTCCATTTGAACATTCATGAAAATATTGTTTACTGTTACAGGTTGTTACAAAAGTACTCACAATTAAGTCTATAAATAAAAGCTATCTTAGTTCTACAGAAAATATTTTAGTAAAGGTTTTACTAAGAAATGGCAATATAATCTACCTACAGTTATTCTTCAGTTAGCCCCGCCTTCAATCAATCATTTCTTTCGAGCCATTCTGCCATCTAGACAAAACATCGTAGGATTTTATTCTACATCTATTACAACATAATCGCACAATTGAAGAAAAATACTGATTAAAAAAAACCGGCCAAGTGCGAGTCGGACTCGCGCACCGAGGGTTCCGTACAAACCTGCAAGGTTTACAAAGTTCGTTCATTACGACAATCGAGTCATAACTATGGTATTTTTATTGCAAAATGAAATTCATAACATTACAATGGGGAAAGATGGAGGAGCATAAATTTAAGACAAAGATCTCTTTATCGTTTATAATAATGTCATTGAATTTAATTATAAGTATAACACTTTAAGCATTTAGGACGCATTTAGATTATACAGCTACATTCACCAAAACATCGGGATTGAATGACGATGAGTGAGGTCGTCTTTGCCGTTTGAAAAATGTTGCCCTCCCCATACATAGTATAATAACTCGCGGTCATTGCTGTAACTACAATTATGTTTACAATCACAATTTTTTTGGTGGTATAACTACTTAAAATTTTAAGCTTTTCGGAATTTTTCTGTTACCTGTGCTGTAAGCTATTGCTTCTTACCAAATTTCGAGATTCTATGTCAACGGAAAGTGGTCTTTAGGTTTTAATTCCCTTGCGTGTAGTTGCGAGTTTCAAAGTATGCGGTATCAATGGTTGTACTTTTGCGTTTTTGCGTTGACTTAGATTTTTTTTTCACGGGTTAAAGGCAATTAGATCTAAGTATTTGATATGAATTTCAACTTGATAGCTCTACGCGTTCATGAGGAAAAAAGTAATAATTTTATATTTATTAAAAAATATATATTTTGTAATGTAACTAAAAATTTAAGGTTTTCGGAATTGTTCCTTTATGTGTGCTATAAAACGTTGCTTCATGCCAAATTTCAAGATTCTAGGTCGACTGGAAGTACCCTTTAGGTTTTGATTCCCTTGCGAGTACTTGCGAGATTCAAAATATGCAGCTTAAATTGCTGTTTCTTTTAATTGCGTTGACATAGAAGTTTGATTTTGTTACAGCTTAAAGGTATTATAGGTATATATATATTTGGTATGAATTTCAATTTAATACCTCTACGCGTTTATGAGGAAATGGGTAGTAAGTTTAAAATTATTAAAAAAAAAAATATTATGTGATGTAACTAAAAATTTATGGTTTTCGTAATTTTTCCGTTATCTATGCTATAAGACGTTGCTTCGTACCAAATTTCAAGATTCTGAGTTCACGGGAAGCACCCTGTAGGTTTTGATTCCCTTGCAAGTGTCGAAAATTTGCGGCATAAACGGCTGTATCTTTTGATTGCGTTGGCTTAGAAGTTTGATTTTTTCACAGCTTCAAGGGACAGTAGACCTGAGTAATTGATATAAATTTCAGCTTCATACCTCTACGCGTTCCTGAGAAAAAGGGTCTTGACAGACGGACGGACGGACAGACGGACAACAAAGTGATCCTATAAGGGTTCCGTTTTTTCCTTTTGAGGTACGGAACCCTAAAAATATCTTGAAGATTGATAATTCGATAGAAAAATGGTATTAATAGAATTAGTTGCCATTACTTTTTAACCCCTGACGAAAAAGAGGGGCGTAAATAAATAAATATAAATATTTCACAACAATCACACCAATTCTCTAGTCCCAAATTAAGCTACGAGGCTTGTGTTAAGGGTACTAGACATCGGATAAACATACTTAAATACTTTTTATTGTAAATAAATACATATTATACATAGAAAACACCCAGACCAGTACAAACACACATGTTCATGCACACTAATGCTTGTACTGTGCGGGGATCGAACCCGCGACTCTTGGTTTTAGAAGTCCGACCTGTGGACCACTGCACCAAGCGGTCGTCAATAAGCGTCGGTGTGATAAGTTTGAACCCTATTCTGTTTGTGTTTGTGTGTGTTTGTCTGTGCGTCGTAGCTGCCCCTCGGATAGAACGATTTCAGTGCAGTTTCATTTATTTGAAAGATAATTTGTTCACGGTGCTTCTTAGCTATGGATGTTCGAAATCCGTCCCGCCTTTGATGCTCACCAGCTGTTTTCCTGGCTCATGTTGGGGGTTGTTGTAATGCTAGCCCTTAATACGAATATTTTTTATGTCACCCTGTAAAATTTTATGGGGTACATCGCTACAATAAATCAGTGGCTGAGTTTTCATTATTCAAGCCTTGCCTTTGTGTTCGATTATTAATTATTATTCCCGAGGTGCCTTTTGTTATATTGACGCGTTCATTTTGGAGCTTCAGAAGTTTGTAAGTGGGGGCACTTCCAAAGTTTCATTTCAGTATAACCAAACACGATTTATAACGCGAGGTTTTAAGAAGCCACCAAGGAATTCAAGTCCTACACAAGTTCGATATTTTCAGAGATTTATTTCAAGAGAATGCAAAACTTTTATCGCAGCTTAGCAATGTTAAAATGTAGTTGAAAATGTTTTTATCGTGCCCAGATATTTTGACGTCATTCATGACCGTCATTATCGTAAAATGACAGTCATGAATGGCGTCATTGTCAATTTCCGTAAAAACAGAACAAAGCATAGGTTTCAGTAAGCGGTAACAGGACAATAACTTCCCATTTCCCAATTATGGTAAGCCGCTTAGAGACCTTTGAAAGAAAGGTAAACAAGGAAAAACAGAATTTAACATTATTTGCTATCTATTTCGTTAGCCACAGTAATTTCAAAGTTATCAAGGGGATAATAATATTTTCCTATAAGCCGTACCTTGGGAACATGTTGAAAACGGTGCTTTAGTATTTTATAATGTAAAAATAATAGCTATATACGAGTACATTTAATCAAGATGATTGCCAATACCTATAGACGCATCAGTATACCTATAAATGTATAGTTATGTGATCGTATTCGTTCATTCTCTTTAAAACCTTTGCTTATTTAAGTCAAACAATACTTATCTTCATCTTTAATGGCGTCGTAAAAGCTTAACAAGGCCAGTATAAATCAGTGCATTTATAACCACCAAAGTAGCGAAACACCCTTATCATTTGAGTTGAAAAATTTCATGGCAGAGAAAAGAGAATCAGGCAAAGGAGGCCATCTATCATGTGGACGACCGAACGGTACGGAAGTTATATGTCTGAGGTACAAAATAATACGGCCCTCGTCCCCTAAAATATCGTTTAATATTCCCGTAGGAGATACTTGTGGCCGTTCGTTACGCGTGTACGGCAAACGATATTTTGTTGTGATTTTGTCAACTGGTGTGTTTCGGTTTCGAATGACTTTATAGTGGTGTCAAGCCTTTTGAAGTGAAGTTCTATTTATAGCGAAGCCTAGTGAAGTTCTAGGCGATTTCAGATTTATTTGGTTGCAGGTTTCGGTCGGATGTGTATTCATTGATGTTTAAGGTATATTTTGATAATAAGTTCAGATATTGTTTATCTACTTAAAATTATTAAATTTCCAAAAAAATGAGTAAATAGTTTGAAGAAGACAGTTTTTTTGATTAATAGTTCTAATTTATCCAGTGTATGATTCCATGTTGGTCTGAAAATTTAAACCTGCCTGACTCCACCAAAAAAAAGTATCTGTGAAAGTCTCACCAACACCAGTTACACTGAAACCCGAAATTAATTCGTCACGGCTCAAAAAGTCGTGTCATTAGTGCGAGAGAGCAAAAAAAACGCAACTTTTTAATCGAAACATCCATGTTTCGTGAATGGTTCTCATTTCAGGGGTCATTACTCAAACGCGCGGGTTCTCACTCAAATGAGATTTCATAATTAACGTATGCCAGAGGGTTTACAACCAAACGTTTAGTCCGTATTTTCGGATCTAGCTAGCGCGTTCGCTCACATTTTCAAGCTTGTAAGAGTGACAGAGATGGCTATATCCGAAACTATGAACGTACGCCTTACAGGTTCTGACCGTCGTCAAGTGTATGTGAAAATTTAACGAGAGGGCTGGCCCGCTTGAGACCTATCTCGAGCTTATATGTTTCTAGCAGTATTTCTACACTGATAAGTGATAACATTAGATTTTTGAAACTTTCCGCAAAATAATTGTTTCTGAGATTCCCTATCATGAATTTCTCAGAAACAGCTCAGAGTCGGGAAGTTAGCGGTGTTAAACCTCGGACAGCACGTTAATCCTTTGTTATCTCTCTCCGGTCATGTCTGATAGCCGTATCACCGAACTTTGAGAGTGTAGGAGCACCTATGTATTGCGCTCGCACTTGTGTAGGTACTATAATAATAATATTATAATCTAATAATATAATATTATAGGTAATATCTGTCGAGACTTTGAGACTGGCCGCCATGGTCGAACTTGCCTAGGAGACTATTATTATTATTACACTCATATATTTACTCTAAGCATTTGTCTCAAATTGATTTGTGATATTTTGAATTTTTTGTCTTTTAACATACCTAGGTATATTTTATTTCGAAATAAGTAACAAAATGCACCGAAAATATTTGACATGAGCGCTTCTGTTTAAAAAAACGGCCTATTAGACCAATTGCGTTAGTAAAACAAAACCTCTAGTGTGGAGGGACCATAACACATTCTGTAATCCTGACGAGGAAAGCCCTCGGAAATTGCGTATTATAATGAATTAATTATATCGTCTAGGTCCACTGGGCTAACTATGAGTCTACCTCACTTTCGCGTACTTAAATGTTGAGACTGGCAAAACATAAATAAAATAAAAATGATAATAAAAATATAAATAAAATTATTTTTTTGCTTTGACAAGCATATTGGTTCAAAAAACACAACAAAATATAATCTGGTAGGAAACAATACCCGGAATACATAATTATATAGAACCAACCAATATTATTAGAAATTGCTGCGACAGGTTTTAATAAAACTGAAAATTGCTCGATATCGAAAAAGTTTTTCAGCAAGGAAACTAAGAGCTACTTCATCTTGGTATGGCAAAGTCGAATTTTCATTTCAATTTCGAATCGCCAGACAACTTTTTAAGCAAATAATCTTCGTGGACTATTTAATAATTTTAGACTTATTGGCAAAAGCGCTCTGGCTTCATTTAAGATTTTCTGTCTTAAGATTTCTTTCTCAGGCTTGAACTTTTGAGACATGGTTACTACTGTTGACTTTTTAATGACGGCTGATATTCAACTGTTTATATTTTCTTGACTATTATTTTAACGATTTGTTTATCTGATTACTGTAAACATTTTATCAATAAAATGTATTACGCGCATACACATGCGTATCAAAGAGAGCTTTTCTTTGTACGTGTGCAACCACTTGAAATGCGAGACGAAAATTTAAATAATCCGGGAAAATGATTTCCACCGTTTTGAATAATAACGTGTTGCTTAAGCCTGCGTTCGAAATAAAAATAAGGAAATGAATGCACGGTTTTCTCTCAGCTAAAAATAAACGGTGCCCATAACTCGGCCGCAATTGCGGCGTTTCTCAACAGCTGTTATACGACTGCTATGCGACGTTTCTACCACTAATTAGCCAGCTTTGCGTAAATTTGGGTCAAAAATCTACTCTGTACAAAAAGTACGCGGTCGTCTCGCCCTAATTGAATAATATCTGTCTCTGTGTTTGTTTTTATTTACATCGGCGGAACCTTCTGTTCTTTTCTGAGATATTGATAATACTAGAAACGGCTAGATCTGTCTTGCTTTTTTGCGTAAGTAGCTATAAATCTTGTTTTAAACCAAAAATACATTTTGTTATTTTTCTTAGTTTATTCTTTAATTAAGAACGTTACAAAAGAAAATATATACTCGTAATTTCAATCTTATTCCATGTGAACCCAAGTATGTTTTGAAAAGCTCTGGTTACACTAATAAGTAATATAAAAAAAAGAAGCGAATATACCTTAAAGGCTTGACAGTACCTTCTCACGATAGATATTTTTATTTAATTTTAACCGGATTGCATAATCCGGTTAAAATTAAATAAAAAAAATTTCAGCGTAAAGTTTACATTCAGCAAAAATATGTTCGAAGTTTGTTTAAATCAATACATACGCTATTTTTATGACGCGTTTGCATGTCAAGGTCACTGCCGCCTTTTTTTGTCAATGTTGTACGTAAAAAGTCGTATTAGGTGAAACAAAATCCTTTGCGTGAGTAGAAATGAATGAAGAGACACTGAAGCGCTATCTTCTAAATTTGGTGGTGTGGGTTTTTGTGGTCCCTACATAAGCTTTCATCAAAGCTGTCTTATAATTTGTGGTAGATAAAGCTTTTTAGTAAGGTTTGGGTGAGCCACAGCTGCTATTTTACTTGACTGCTTGTATTGTCACACAAATTCATTTGATCGTGATATTACTCGTAGATATAAAAAATATACTGCATATTATAAAACTGGAAAGACAATAACTTTTTATTGAAAACACTAAAGTAGGTACCTAGTTAAATAAAGCGATTTCAATTTTGCATTTGCGAGCAAAAGTCGAAAACGTGTTCTGTTTCGTTCCGAACTTTTAGCGGAATGTTTTTAGTTTTCGGGCAAGCTATCTGTTTTCACGTTTATCTGTTTGAAAACACGTAGTGTAAAAAATGGGATTTGTTCGTTTCAATGGACCGTCAGTGGTTTATGACTTAATAAATTTTAACAAGTACGACGGGCCCATAAATTGCAAATCTCACTTGTGAATTTAAAAATCCTATTCCTAAAGCGAAACTAACTTTTTTCAGGTTTGTTTCAAGTCACACACAGTTGAAACAAAAAAATCATATTTACAGCACATTGATTCGATTTAAAACTCACGAAAAGACAATGTACCTGCTTACATTTTTTTTTACAATAACAAGCCCATGATACTTTTTGAGCAACCTTCAATCTTTGATACCTTCCTAAATCATAAAAGGGCTTAGCTGTTTTTAGATTTAACCCTAGATAACTAAACATTCGTCCGCTCGACGACGTGCTATGCCGCGAAATTGAAGTTTACCTATTATTCCACGTCCCACGGCCCCCCCGTTTTTTCTAGCTTCCTGATTTGCAAAACAGTGCATCGCATGACACGCTCAAGGTCACACGATAATTAGGTCAAAAGTTACGAGAATTTCGTCGTCCTCTCGACGAAAGTTTAGTACGTACGTAAGTTTGGCCAAGGTAAGTAAATGAAGGTTTTTTTGTTTTTTCTTTATAATTATTTATAGTGCTAACGCAATGTTTACACAAATTTACTACTTTTATAATACTATTTAGTCAATTGTTATATATTCCTTGTTATTGTTATAAAATTTGCCTGTTTTAGTCAAAATTTATGTACTTTTCGATAATTTTTTAGATGGATTTGATAAAACAAGTTCTGTTCCCTTAGCTAACGAGCGGTTGCTGGCATCTTATAATTTGACATTAGTGGGAACACTAAGAAGTAATAAACGAGAAATACCTAAAAAACTCAATAATTCCAACTCACGCGCAATTGGTACTTCGATGTTTTGTTACGAGGGTGACGAGGCGTTAGTTTCGTACAAAGCCAAATCTAATAAAGTTGTTATCGTCTTGTCTTCAATTCATGATCAACCTGACATCAATCAAGAAACAGGAAAACCGGAAATAATTCATTTCTACAACAGTACAAAGGGTGCAGTCGACACCGTGGACCAAATGTGCTCCCACATGTCCACGAACAGAAAAACCCAAGCTGGCCTTTGTGCGTATTTTATAACATGCTGAATCTGTGAATTATAAATGCGTACGTCACATACGTTTCTAATCATGTTCGAAATAATAAAAATCCTATGTCTTGGCGTGACTTCGATATAAAACTAGGAGACCAACTTATGGGGCCCTGGCTGCGGCAGCGGTTGCAGACGGTGACTTTGAGGCGTGATATCAAGGTCATGATACAAGATATCTTAGGGGAGTCTTCTGTTCTAGAAGCCCCTGTTCTTCTTGTATCTAATGCGCGTAAAATCTGCTACCTATGTCCGTCCAAAGCCCGAAGAATGACAAAACACCGATGCATAAAATGCAAACAGGCTATTTGCGGGCCCCATAATGTTAACATATGTAGTCGCTGTATTGAATAGTTTGACTAAGTAATTTTGTTCCTATTTAGTAGATAAGTAACACATAATTATTGTGATATTCAAAATTAAGAGGCTTTATAAAAGATTTGTAAAAAAAAACCTGTTTTCATTTTCGTAGTCCGCTCGACTAATGTTTAGTTATTACGTAACCGTGAATATAGTTTAGTAGTCTAGGGTTAATATCCTCGACACACGCAAACGTTTGAAAAAAATAATATTTCATGTAAGTAGGTCCAAGTGTTTCAGTTTTTTATCCACGGGACATTACACAAAAAAGAGAATGGCAATACACACTTTACTAGGCATTAAATATTTCGTAAGATGCTTATAAACCCTGTTCAAGATGTTTATAAAACCTCAATACCTTACAAAGATATTTTCATGAGCACTGAAAAAATGCGACGGAATTGTGGACATTTCAGTGACAAATTGGGGATCCTTACAATTAGTGCCGTGGCGTCTTTGAAAGAAGTGTCGTATTCAACTAGACTAATGATTGTCATAAATTTTGCACTGGGCTCCGTTCAAACAATTTCACAGACTTATTCCAAAGCTCAAAAGGATCATACATTATGATTTTATCTTCTCGAGCCGTGTAAAAAATATATTGCGAGGGTTCTTCTTTTATTGAATTAATAATAATGATGATGATTCATGTGGCTATTAACTGTCAAACGACATTGTGTAGCGGACCTACATTATGTAAACAAAATAATACTTATTTTTATTAAGTACTAGTGGACTTGGCAGTCGCTGACCTGCACGCTGTTTTAGCAGTTTTTACATATTTTCTCACCGTTTAAACCTTCCTTGAACTCCCACAAACAATTAAAAACCAAAGTTTTATAACATATAAGAACAGTAATTAATTTGTATTTATATAGACTTGCTATATTACAAAACATCAACTAATTATGACGCTTTAGCGTGTGAGCTTAAGTCGAGGATATTTATTTATTTAACAAATTTTGTGCGATACATCCCACGTGATTAAATGTGCGGGCTCACTTCTGTCAAAGAATTATTATTATTATTTATTTATTAACCAAACAACGTTTAAAACTAAAATAACAATAGTCCCACAAAACTATTTGCATAGTTTGTCTGTGGGATCACGAGTCTCTAACATATTAAATCAAATCTTATAAACTAAGTTAAGTTAGATAGAAAATACTTTTAAGTTTTTTTTTTTAACATTTATATGTTGTTCCCGACGTATATCTCCGGGCAAACTATTAAATAGGTATGGCAACCGTTTCTTTAACGTTCTATCACCAAAGTAGTTATTATTTATTTGTCAGTGTTATTTTAAAAACTCGTTAAGCAGTTTGGCCTGAATTCCTACACAGGTGGAGCAGGTAAATATGACACTCCAGTGATATGTTGGGATGTAGGCTTAGCAGCGTAGGGCCTTAGTTTAACAACTTGCACTTCCTACCTGCCTCAGCCATGTTAGTGTTGCAGTTCCTGTCTTCGTCCGAGAAATATTAACCGGACGCGTGGATGATAAAGGGGCACGGATGTAAAAGCGCTTCAAAACACAATAATTTATCAGCTGCCGAACGAACACTTTACAATCCTATTCAGCGGATATCCCCTGAGTAATGTGGGTCGAACCCGTTTCCGCAAATAAATCCCGACTTCAAAATAAATAACCGCTTACCCGGCCGCGGTAAAGGTTGATTATACTTAATTATACAGTCTGCTGTCGAACTATTATAAGTTGCTGATTATCGGAATCCCAAATCCGATAGTTTAGTTTGTGTTTTGTTCTCTTTATCGGTTCTAAGTTGCGATTATTTGATGTTTTAGTCGTGTAACGTGGATTGTTTTTTAAGAGGATCACGTGACTGATAAACCTAATTTATCCTAAGCTAGATGTGTAAAAAATGCCTTATCATTTGTTTGCAGATTTAAAAAAAGTTTACCCATGGGCAAGTTTATTAAACTAATGGCAATAATGATATCAAGTACTGAGAATGAACCAGCATAATTAAATTCAAATTCAAATCCTTTATTGCATGTCACATTACATCAAGTTGGTATAAAAGTTTAAATGATATTGGTACATGTGACTTGTCGTCTTGACAAAAAGCCATAACATACGTTGCTATATGATGGAGTTAGATCTTATTTTAGGTACAACCTTTTCCGTCCATTCATTTTTAATCCCGCTTTCATCTGTTAACACATATTGTGTTATAAAGGACCATTTTATTTCACGACATTTAGTTTCACTATTTGACTTAAAATAGTGAGGGCCATCAGATTTGTGTAAACCTTACCAAAATTGCTCACCGGCCCGTCCAGCCATTTAAATAATGTGTAAATAACACTATAATCAGGGGCTCTTTGACTAATAACGATTAAGGTACCAATTAGTTACGAGATAGGGCGGCACCTTCATACCTCGTTAAAACCGCTAATACTTAATTCATGCTTCGCTCCTGTAGTAAATTTTACTTCGCAACGTCCAAAGTTGGCGAGTTAGTGGGGTTATTCTGGTAGACGGTGATCGTGTTTTTGAATATAGATGAATATATCATGGCTTTAGCAGACCTGGAGCCCTACTGCAATGTTACTTATCACAATTTTGTCCCATGTTATAAAATTGGAACGCTAACATAGAGGGGAAAGTGACATCTCAATACGGGCCCTGCATTGAGTGAGTAAAAGTAGAGTTAAATATATGGATTGAGTCTTTAAAAATATGCACTCTGCTGACGCTTGGTCAATCTCATAGCTTCCGTTGCTCTAACTTGCTTCAAATAATCAAATCAAACATAAAATTTGTCAGCCTTATAACAAAAATTGATAATAGGCATGATGATACCTACGAGTATCTTAAATATTTTCAAGACCATGACGTTTAACAAACATAGCACCTATAAAGTTAATACAACCAGTTAATTTCCAAAATGCTGTAGAAATTCATTTTTAAACACATAAAATAATAAAATATTCGGTCGATTGACTTCGATTTCTGATATTTAACCGTGACGTCACAATTTTGTATTCCCATACAAAATCTATGGAGGCAGACCGTTTTGACAGATAATAAAGAGTAGGTATGTCAACGATTGGTGGTGTCATCTAACCTCATAGACTTGGTGCAACACAGATAGTGGAGTAGAACCGCTATTTCAAGCTGTGTATGATTTAAAATACTATCCACCTATGAAGTTATTAAAGGGTGTGGTTCCACGATGATGTAGCGTTTTACATTTACTGATTGAGGTAGTAACATATAACTGACCTAAATATTTGTTCGCCTCAAGTTGTTTGGTATGTATGCTTCACATTCATTTGTTCGTATTTGTTTGTGTAGTAGGGTGTAATTATAGTGAAAATTCTAAGGGTTTTAAATGGATGTGTATTCTTGAATACATATAATTTCAAATTATTAATCCAGCTTGAAGTAGCAGTAAGTGACTTAGTTGGGAACGTTAAGTTCATATAGGTAGTGCCTTCGTATTAGTTAAGTTATTATTATTTTATTTTATTTACATCTTTAATTAGATTCCTAGCTAATAGTAACTTACACTGATAATGACCAATTGTTTAAAATGACAGAGTGTACTACAACATTTACCGCCGCACTCAGATACGTCAATTATTTTTAATGCTTCATTAAACATCATTCTGTCTTCTTTTGTTTTTATGGAAAAGAAAGAGATACCACCAATTTTAATGGAGTATTAAAACTAATAGACGTCTCTGAGTACGAGAAAAAGTTTATTTTTTATCAAGGCTCTTAATAAAGTCTTTGCTATTTCCCGTCTATACCTAAAAGGCTATTACTACGTGGCTTTACTTTTCTAGAATATCACAAAAAGTATAATAAAGTAGACGGCTTTTTAGTGTTTAAAATGTATATTTACTAAATATATAAAACTCTAAGGTGATTGACTAACTGACATAGTGATCTATCAACGCACAGCCCAAACCACTGGATGAATCGCTGAAATTTGGCATGCACGTAGCTATAATGTAGGTATCCGCTAAGAAAGGATTTCCCATAGGAACGCGAAATATACGCAGACGAAGTTGCGGGTGACCACTAGTGTACCTGTAGCTTTCAATTTTGTTTAGTATGCTTCATGTTTAAGCTGTCATATTAATCCCTGTTCCTTGATAGTTGGAATCATGAAGTATTGTCATCAGCTCATAAAGATAGACGAATCAATTATATATCCGGAGTTATAATAGTAAAGCTTAGTTAAGACGATATATCGGTCCGCGATCGTTTGAAATGGCTCCGCCCACTCGCCCCGCGCCCCGCAAGCACCACTCGTCAACTCGGTTCGTAAATTTAAAGTTCGCGCCAAATCAACCGACCGGGGTCAATGCACAGTCAGAGGGAACGGACAAGAAAGTTATGGAGTAATCTTTGTGTTCCAACATACAGTTAACATACAGTTTTTTGTTGGATGTTTAGAAATAAATTGGTTAATTATTACTTACCTTCATACACCTATCCTACATATTATTTACTTATCCGTATGATCCGTAGATTTTTTTATTTTTATAAATGCATTGTTTTTTTTAAGTAAAGAAATTATACCTTTCAGTTATATTTACTATGTTGGATCAGGAACCAATGGTATTTTAAACAATGTAAATGCATGCAGATGTTGGTATCAAGGAAAATTTGGTATCAAGGTTGGGTTAAAAATGGAGCCGACAGACTAAATAAAGTGGCAGATGATTAAAGCAAATCTGTAACTACTGGTTCCATGAATGAAATATGATAACTTTAATACTTTTTAAATATAACTTATATTGTACTCGTGGCGCAGTGGTTGCAGCGCTTTGGTAGTGATACCAATAGTTAAGCAACCTACGGCGCGGTCATGTTTGGGATGGGTGACCATTCTGACCATACAAGTGACGTCTATTTACAAGCATCTCCGTGCTTCAGAAGGCACGTTAAGCTGTTGGTCCCGGTTAATATCGATAGATATTAATCGTTAAGCCTGGTCGGAGACCCTCGAGCGGCTTAATAACATCTGACAGTAAGGTTGGTCACTTACCTTACACACACCCCTCCACCAATCCGCACTGAGCCCGCGTGGTGGAGATAAGAGTAGGTTTATTAAAAATTATAACTGATTTAGACAGACGTCGTAATTAAATTTGTAGTATTACTTTGTCTACAAACCTCTACTTATATTTGATATTTTGCTTTCTTATAAATATACAACTATACGCTTGGCAAAGAACACCTGGTGTTCTCGTCTAAAATAAAAGTCAATGCAGTTGGGTTTGTAGATTATCATATTTTTATACCTGACACACTACACTCAGACATACACATCTCATCTACAAAGCTACTTAGCAGTAATAGTTTTATAAGGGATATTTCTTAAGCTCAATAACAAGGTAAACTGATCTTCTATCAAATCGCCTAAA
This sequence comes from Pyrausta despicata, assembly GCA_963921415.1. Taxonomy (NCBI): domain Eukaryota; kingdom Metazoa; phylum Arthropoda; class Insecta; order Lepidoptera; family Crambidae; genus Pyrausta; species Pyrausta despicata. The sequence goes on along the minus strand of OY992855.1, from coordinate 10,654,102 downwards.
AAGAAAACATCATATTACTGTGAATAAAATCCTTTTCAAATTATTAAGAATAATTTCAGTTTCCACTTGGGTTTAAAGTACCCATATTTATCCCTTTATCTAAATTAACAACTTTTTAGTATTAGTATTTTGACCACTCGAAATATTGGAATCTACTCATTGTTTCTGATGGTTTTGGTTATCGGATGTTTTTACTATTTTTCTATTATGATGGTTAAAAAAAACTTAGCAAATACATTTTAAAGTTGCTGGACCAATTTTAAACAGATATTATGCTCATTAAATCGCCTTCTTAAATAACTTACACCAGAAGTCGTCCGCGAATTCGGCCATCCTATAAAGAATCTCCCTATAACACTATATTTTTTAATTCAAATAAATATAACTTATAATAATAAATAAATGAATGTGGAACAACATCACATACATTGCTCTGATGTCATGGAAGGCCTCTAAAGTGCCTCTGAGGCACTTGTGTTATGGAAATCAGAAACAACGACGATACCACAACACCCAGACTCGAGTCAATATCGAAAAACTAGTAAAATTAAACATTAAACCGACCGGGAATCGAACCCTGGACCTCAGAGATGGTGACACCAAAACTGGCTTGGCCATCATAAGATTAAAAGATGATGTAGATTTATATGGGTCAAACGATTTTTTAAATGGATTTAGAAGTTCCGAAGATTATACCTTACAAACCATAAACGCAGCAATTCACAAACTTTGCCACTTTCTAACGTTAAATACATTAATAACATTAACACTACACTTTGATACTCCACAACGTGAAATGAAGAGTAACCTTCACGGATCTTTAAAAAATGCGTAAAATTGCTTTATAGGAATAATGCTTGATATTTACTTTCGACTTTATGTCATTGTAGTAAAGGTCCAAAAAAATCTAGCATAATGGTGTATCTTAAGATCTAATAGCAATGTACTGTACATTGCTGCAACGATTAGAGGCAGAAAGGTGTATCTGTGAATACGCCCAACGTGAATTACAGAAAAGACTCAAATTTATAGAAGGCATAATGGTTGATGTCGTTATACGAATACTATTAGGTATTTGTTATTAGTGCAAGAAAGGTATATTTATAAATATGCTATTATGCAATTAAGCCATACTGTGAATTCGTCAAAACATCATAAATCACCTTTTGTATCCCCGCAATGAAACAAGATAGAAATAAAAGAGTAAGTTTGCCAGAAAGAGCAAGAAAAGTTTAGTTCAAAACTTTTTGGTTTGGTTTTTGGGTGTATCTTGAGATTCGACCTTATGCTTTTATGGACCAGATTTACATGAAATATTATGAGAAATTCACATTTGGAACACAAAGATTACTTACGTGTCTGTACTAGATAATTATCAAAACCCAAGTCAAATGACGACTCCACCGTCTCTGTTCTACGGACCTGTAGTCCGTAGAACAGAGTAACATTTTCCAATAACGTAACCATAAGTACGAAGTAAATAACAATAGTATGAACAATATTAATTATAGGAAGGAAGTTGATGACTAATATTTATTTATAATGTACTAGCTGACCCGGCAAACGTTGTTATGCCATATAAATTATTATCACTAAGGTGTATGAAAAATAGATGTTGGCCGATTCTCAGACCTACTCAATATGCTCACAAAATTTCATGAGAATCGGTCAAGCCGTTTCGGAGGAGTATGGCAACGAAAACTGTGACACGAGAATTTTATATATTAGATTAAATGTAGGCACTTACTTTTTTTTGCCTCTGCCATTTTGATTATTTATAGCGTTCTTTATTTTTTCAATTTAGGTATTTTTTTTCTTTTTTCCCATGATACAAAATTACTAACTTCAAATACCTACTAACAACAAAAACATGTATCTGTAGCTTGTTAATATTACACTAACTTAACCTGTTATTTACAAATTTATCTAATTAAACCCCATTATTTACAATTTTATTTTGGTCGCAATATGACGTGATCTCGAAGTCGCCACTAAGCATCTGGCTCGTATAAACTGACACAGGTCCGCCGTCGGAGCGAGTTGTCGCAGCACTGAGAGCACCATCGCACGCTAACGCACTGATACTTTATGTTGAGGTTTATAAGGTCGTGAATACGCTGCGCCCAAATGCTATCGAGTCGCTCGAAAATTTTGACGTAAGCGACAGAACACAAAATAATTTCTAAAAAAATAACTACAAGACTAACAGTAAAATGCTTCTATATGATTGTCAATATAGATAGTGTCCATCAATTAAACCGATTTCCTATTGAATATGGCATCTCACTTATTAATAATCTTAAAAAAATATATTTTTAGGATATCATTTCGAAAATTAAAACTATCGAACCAAAATCACTCAATTGCGTTTCTGGTTCTTTACATACCTTTATGAAGATGTGAAGAAATGTATATATTCGTATCAAAGTTGTAAAATGTCTTGGCTTCATATAAAGCTTAACCAAACTGGGCAGTTAATTTTGATATATCACCTTAACTTAATTTATTATTATGCTTAGGAATTCGCAATGAGAATGTAGAATCAAAGCCCAGGTCCAAGTTCATGGAATTGAATTGGCGGTTTAGCCTTAGTCAGACAGTTTTTGACGGTATCAATGATAATTTCCAAACTCAAGTTTGGCACAAACCGGCTGTTTATAAAGCCGTTTGTTAAATTACCCTAATGAAATCAGGGCTTGGTAAGCAAAATAAAATTCAGGTAAATGTTTTCGTTAATCCCAAAAGTCGTTGTGATAAAACAACACAATATTGAAGGAATGATGTCTCCCTTGTCAGTTGCCAGCCTACGGCCATTACATCGTCGGTTTTGGCTGCCTTCCAAACTTTGTTTGTAGGTACAACATGATGTTTAAACATAATAGGAGATTTTTATTACCTCTTCGTTATTGCTTTGGTGATATTAAAGTTCTTCGAAAATGAGGTTTTGTGAAAAACTAATAGTAAACTCTACTTTATAAATGCTGTTTTACCCAATTGCTGATCTCCAACCATTTCTGCCACTGTAAAAACAACTGAATATATTCATTTAAGCTGAAAATTGAAAATATATCAAAAACTGCAACTTGCTTACGATACTTCACTTTTTACAGGGACAAACTGACATTATTAAAAGTAACTACTAAACAAACATTTAATTAGTAAAAACATACTTGTTTCAAACGGACCAAAGCAAGACCAAAAAAATATTCGACTACATTTTAACTGTCTTGCATATTTCGAGTGCTCAATGCGAAACGAGTATGACTTTAGAACGCAGCGCGCTCGCACTCGTTTCCTAAGCGTTGCAATTAGTCCTTGGCGTCAGTTGGTAAATATTAGCACTGGTAATTGTACTCTGAACGTCAGCCCTGTTCGTTACAGTGCCCACTTGCAACCTGAATACAAATGAATCCATTATCCGAAAGTGCGGAGATAGCGGATCGACGACAATATCACGTACGATCGCGCGTGTACACGGATGTTAGTAAAGTATTTTTGTAAACGTACATATTGTCCCGCCGGTTTATGGGACGGTAAATCTAATAAATATCTTCTTTAAGTTCGGAATTGGTCGCTTAAGAAATAAGGCACGTACTCTTTGTAATTACCTTGTGACCGTATTAAGATAGTAATTTAGGTATTAGATTCTAAATCAGTCGCTAATTTGAAACCAGTAAACGCAAGTGCAGAAAACAAAATGATATCATCTGTCTTATAGAGGGCAATTATCACCAATATTTTTATTGATGTTTTTATACAAGAACAAACCAAATGATTATACAAATAAATATATAGAAATATACAAGATCACATACATTGATCTGACTCCGTGGTAAGTAGCCAAAGGACTTGTGTTACATATATCAGAATCAACAATGGTATTACAAATAAACTTAAATAAATACATATTATTATAACAGCCAGACTAGTACAAACAGACATGTTCATGCACACAAATGTTTATACAGCGCGGGAAACCAACCCGCGACCTCTTGGTCAATAGTCAACTCCTTGACCATTACACCAAATTGGTCGTCAAGTCATATTATCAAGTTATATAATCGACTTCCTTAACAATAGCTTCTAAGAATTCAGTCGATCATATTGCCTCCAAAACTTAAGTCTATAAAGCTCCTACACTGGTTTATGATATGAGGTACCAAAGATCGTAACTGAAATCGATGACTTATGGTCTCTTAGTCAGGAACTATGCTACTAACTTGCCTAGCCGGGAACTATTCTGTATTCCGAAAACGTACCGCCAGTTATGCAACAGCTGCCCATTGCTGCGCTGTTACCCACATCCTTGTATCCTAAGTGGAACATAGTTGTAACGGGGAAACCGATAGTTGGTAACACAGGTGACTTGTTGTTTCGCACAACAACCTGCTTACATGACGCGTAGTGACTTGTGCGTTTGCGAATGATACTGTGCCAACATTCACGCACTATCAACAAGAATCTGCGTTTTAATATTACTTAAGTAGACAGAACAGAAAATAACATGAAAACGTCCTTTCGTGGTGATTATGAAAACTGTGCTACAGGAATATACACTATACAAGTTGGAACGTGATGGTCCTAAAGCTTCTTTGAATCACGTAGGCTTTCTACTTACCAGAGAATTTCTTGCTATCTGTCATTAAAATGACATGGTTGAAATGTTGATTCAAATTAAAATATATTTTGGGAAAAATCAGTTCAGTGCGAAAATTGTACTTCATAGCGGTCTCCGATTTTTCCTTTATCCTTTAAAATGCAAGTTTTGTGCAAAAACCTGCTCAGCTGTCAGAATAGTTTTTATATGTAGCTAATCTAGTCAAGTAAACATCGGACAGGTATGCGAAACAAACTGTTTTTTCTAAAACTTATTAAGCAGCAAAAATCCTTTTGAAACTGAACTGTGTGAGCATTAAGAGAGCTGAAATAGTTGAAAACATTTTACTAACGATAAAAATTGTTTTTATTTGCAAAAGGTACTTTTGAGAGATAAGCGGAAAAATACTCGCGAGCTGAGTCAGCTTCCAGCGAACATCGAATTGGCGTAGCCTGATAATTTATGACCGGATAAAATATGGTGACTCGAACAAAAAATATAATTTTTTACCTTAACCCGTAAACAGATGTGTTAGAAGCACGTTTTTTATTATTTTGTTACATTGAGATTTATAAACGTGGCTTTAGAAAGTGTATTTAATACCAATAACGGCGACACTGGCTTTTTTCTATTTTTGATTTGCATTTTACAGATATGAGAATCAATGATAAAAGCATTCTCTCCCAGCTATTAAGTCATGCTTAAAGATGGCAATGCTTTCTCGCTAGATTGTTATGGTTAGCATGTCCTCTTAGCGACACCCGCATTAAATTGAATAACTAAAGCTATCGACATTTTGTGCTAATCATAACTTTCTCATGAAATATAATATAACGTGCTTATTGTTTTAAGCTTTCCTATGAAAAAGTCACTAAATTGTAGGTGTTATGATTGTATAGAACCTACTCGTCAAATTCGATAATTAAAACCTTTGCAATGAGCCAGGAAAACAACTGGGCAGATTTTGACCGATGATAGCTAAAAACCACCGTGATTAAAGTATCTTTCGGAAAAAAAGGCGCTGAAAAGTTCGAGAGCTATGAAACCACAAATAGACACAAACAACACATCAACACTTACACATACTCAAACAGACATGGTGTCAAACTTATAACACCCCATTTTTCGTCGGGGGTTTTAAACCGTCACCCATTAAAACACAATCCAATTTCTACGAAAGTATTAATTGGGCTTCGCACGTTAAAAGCTTGACACGTGAAATGCTGTAATAGGTACCCTACGAGCAATATTTCCACCAACCTCCCTATCTGGGATGTCAGTAGTTTCTCGGGTAATCGTATTGGGGCAGTCTCGTACTCCGTAGTCCCGTGATTCAGTCCTAAATTAATTTTCATCCGATCGTGCGGGCTAGAATGTAGTGTACTCTGATTATCTTCAACACCCATACAGGAACGCCGAGATGTTACTTACCCATACGACCTAGGTGATAGAGTTCAATTTAATTGCAGCTCCACTTTGGTAATGCATCGTTGTAGGACATCGTACGTTTGCTGATAATGTGGACTGAATCAACACGGCAGGTGTGTGGTGGTGATATACTAGCGGAATATTAATCTGTGTACGTAAAAGCACCTGCTATCGTGCCTGTTAGAAACCTAAGTAGGATATTGCATAGGGTTTGCGCTTGGCACACACGAAGGGATGCACAAAGCTTTAAAACTTTTGTTGTTATTTAATTCTGGCATGTTTTTGTGTGGTTATCTTTACAGGAAAAAGTAGTAACTGCTGGAGCATGAGAAGCGAGGTAGCACGAGATCGTTTCATACATCTTACATGACTCCACTGACTTACCTCTCTTCTCTGCATTTTCCTTACAGCGTTAACATCTAGGGATACTTCAACCCGTCAACGGCTGCGGCCTCGGAAGGTCGCGCAAGAATTTGTTGGACTTTTTTGGCGGCGCAGCAGATTTAGAGTTGGGTTGCTAAAGGGAAGCGCTTCTTAACGACCTTGTGATAAGGTCGGGGACCAAGGTCCTATAGACATCACCTGAATTTGTCAATCTATATTATTCTGGATCTAAATCTAATATGCCGCGGTTCATGTGCAGTACTAGGCTAACAGCGCCATCTAGACTATGCAGCCGTATCAGAGCGCTTGCTGTCGTGCTTGCCACCGTTAGGCATGCCTTTGTGATGGCGAACGGGAGAGGTCGCCACAAACTACAATGACACAATATCATGTGGGTGTCGTAACGACAAATGGAGTTTCATAATTTGTTTTATTTCCCTGTCCTTTCCTTGTTCGTGTTGGACAGCTGTATTCTACTGTATTGTAGCAGTACTAGTAGTTGCCATATCATTTTTATTTTATTTAGAAATTATTTTTGCTATAAACATATGTAGCGTAATTGTGGCCTATTCAGTAAACATTCTCATTTGAATTACCACGGAATATACTGGGACATCAATAATCTTCAAAAATACCTACATGTTATATCTCCAATGGACTATTTTCAGTACTGTCATGGTTAAGTACTTAGTTATATTATCATAAATGGTTTTATGTTGCCAATATGGATCGTTTCCGAATATGATTACAAATTAAGCTGCTCTAACCATGCAATGGTCTATGAAAATGGGAAAAATACCGAATAATTTTTTGGTCATGGCATAGTTTTGTCATGGAATTGAAATGAGCACGAGGATATACCTAATGTAGATATTTATTTAGCAGGTACATATTTAAAAATAAATATTTACCTATGTGTCGCTATAGAATCAACTAGCGGAATTTCTCAGCAAAATAGTGTCATGTTTTGATTTAAGGCTTTAATGAAAACAACAAAATATAAATGATTATTAATGCAACAAAACCGTTTCACAGATAAAATTAGAACAATCTGGAATGAATTTGTTCTGTTTTCAGTTCGCTGAACAAAATGTATCCTGCATTATAATGAACTTAATGAACGCAATTTGAGTAAATCTCCAGCTAAAATACAGCGTTTATGCGCTGTATCCATTCTTTTCAGGGTCATTTTTGATACAGAGCGATTTCGGAATAGGTAACTTTTTTGAGTTATTTGAATAATTAAGTTACTTTATTTATAAGCTTTAACAATGCGAATTTCTTAAAACACACTAATAGAAAAATGGGTTGCCAAAGGCCGGTCTGTGACACAATTAAATGTTAACCAGAATAAAAATATTCAATCATAATCGTGCCTTTGTGTTGATGTGGGTAACTGTACGTATTGTAACACAACTAAGAGTATTTGTAGTCGGTTAATGGATACGAGTCTGCGAGAAAATAGGGTGACATTTGACCTTAATAGGCTGACCCACCGAGACCGCAACTAAAAGGTGGTTTTTACAACATATATTTTATTACTATAACAATTGACTTCACCTGAGCGGAGTTCGACTTGTATGGATAGCCTTTGAATATACACGATTTCGAATCGCAACGAATAGCTCGAAATAAATGGAATAGAATTGCACAACCAACAATTTGAGTTTTGTTATCTAAATATCGTCGATTTCCCAGTATCAAAATACGATAGGAATACGGTACTTCTGTGCAGTACACGAATAATGAAATAAAAAAAGTGCGTGAAACCTTTTACAATGTTTGTAAATACTTTTAACACTATAAAAACAAAGAGTTTAAGACATATTCATATTTTATAGACATTTCTGCTAATTATACTAATGTATTTCAACAGTTTTAACTGCCGGTTAGTGTAATTTCTTATTATGGAAACGCACACTGACACTGACTGTTACAAAACGAGTAATTAAGTCTTAACTACTCATTTTAAAGTGAATGAAATTGGGCGTAGCCTTATTTCGGCCGCTGTCCAGGCTTAAGCTGTATCGGCTATGGATATCAGGTATTGTACGGAGATCCAGTTTTGCATAGAACAACCGCCGGCCGTGTTCAAAGCGAACACTGCGGATGGCACTAGCGTGGTTTTGGCTTTTGCCAAATATTAAACGAGGTAGAGCCGAATTCAAAAGCACTACTTTTCGGTGTTATGTGATTTATATAAACATATATAAATGAGTAAACGTATCGAAACGAAACGCAAACGGAACGTGGCCAAACGAAATAAATTACTTCCCAGATAATAATTACATACATTTTCTAAAAGTGAATATTTTAATTGCATTTGTAAGTCGTGGTTTTCTTTGAAATAAGGCTTATCGAAACGCTTTCTGCTCTACATATCATGATAGGATTATTTATTCTTGTCGGCAAAAAAGTGAAATGCGTTGTAAGATTAAAATTATCCAGCATCGTTTAATACGCGAACATGTACGTGAATTAAAATTTACCTACGTTTAATACCCAGATGCCATTCGCAGCACCTTGATAAATGAGGATTAAAAGTCGGCACGAAATTATAATTAGCCGTCTCGTGACCTTTGTTGGCACTCGAAATTAACTGGAGTAAGCAACGTGAGCCTCCGGAGACGTCTAAAACAGGTCAAGTATTTGTAACGTGCGCACGCTTTCCATATTTATATTTTTTAAACATTAATGAGCCCGTAAAATCTAGGCTAATTCAAAAGTGCGACGTTGGATTTTCCGACTGGAAAACTATTTTATTTACCGCTCCTGACAAGCTTGAGTGTAAGGCCTGTTTTCCAAAAAACATATTATTCCTTTCGTCTTTGCCCTGTTTCAAAAAAAAAAAAATTACCAAACTGGAGTGTGATAATGAGGAAACGAAGTTTGGGCCTCTCTGCCTAACTGTAACTCACCTAATTGTAACCAGAACCGATCCGGTTCCGGTTACTACCTATAATAGTCATATTTCATTTATTCAAATATGTATTTTTATTTTATCTAAAACACGTATCAGACTTATGAACAATAATGAGTCCTAACCCTTATTGATTAAACTTTTGTTTTAATTTTTTTGAACTCGCTTGGGCTATTAGACTCTAGTATCGCTACATGATAGTAAAAAAAAGTAATGAAAATCAGAAAATCACCAATGTGCTGCTATATTCCTGTTTAACCGGTCAACTAAACTAAAAGATTCTATAATTTTCCAGATATTCATATAAATCTCCACCGCATATTTGGTACCTTACCCCGCGTTACAGACATGTCAAGTAATCTCTCTGGATTTCATTTTAGTTGTGAAATTAAGCCTCCATGAATATTTCATATCGGACGTCGTGTTTTGGCAACACGAGGCGAACTTCTATTTTAGTAGCAACGTTTACCCGTGTTTTATTTACACCCACAATGTTATGAGCTGTGAAGAATTCCATATATCTACTGAATAAATATTTAGTAAACAAGGAAAAATATGTAAATTAGCTGCTATGATAACTGCTGACATTAAATAAAACTTTAATGGTAAAACTACAACATATTTTATTGCTCATAAAGTGAGAAAAGGCTAGAATTGAGCATTCAGGAGTTGCTCAATTATAATTTGTGCTGAAAAAAGTTATGATAAATTAAATAGTTACTCAACTTCACAGTATCGTTGATAAGTATGCTTAGATACATGCAACACAGGAAGCGCTTAATAGAGGAATTCCAGATGATTCTATAAAAATGAATACAAGTTGCTGAAATACCCCTTACTGTCCCCGGCGGCTGATAGTGACGTATCTCAGGTTGAAGTAACGTCCCTGGTTAGGGAAGCCGATCGGTCCAGGCTTTCACTGATGGGATACACAGCAAGGCCTTAGAACCTTACCTCCCCATCAGCCTATAAACGTCTCACTGCTGGGCACAGGCCTCACCTCAATTATGATGGTACGAGCCATACTTCACCATGCGGGCTCATTGGGATTAGAATACTTACCTATACACGATGAAGGTGTGCAGTTGAATAGGCAGAAACTAACGAATAACATACTCTTAAATAAAATATAACGATATAACGAATATAACGATCTCCAAAAGTTAAGTTGACATAACAATATTGCCTAATACAATAACCAGCTAGCAGATTCAACGACAAACTGTACATTACAATTTAGTTTCCCAGTAAGTTTGGGGCAGACAAAGGGCCAAAGTTTACTAAGGAATGGAACTTGTTTGTTCCTTGATTAAATGTTTGTTTGTCAAACTATTGCAAACAATTAAGGAATTCTAATAACTATATTGCTACGGGCGCAGTTTGATAATTAAATACATATTTCTTTAATTCCTGACTTCCCTTACCATCCCACTTGCTTTGAAAACCCTGCAGGGAAATACCTCGTCCATTAAAAGCAGGTTTAACATTTGGTCCTATTAGTGATCTTCATGGTATGCTGAGCAACCGAATGGGTAGGTATTAGTATATGAGTGACATAATAATGCTCAGAACACCAATTAATAGGTCTGTCTAATTCCATAGTCCCTTAGGAGATCACTACCGAGACATATGTCAATATACAGTGTCCACATTAGGTAATTTCTCGTGGGCGAGGCAAATTATATTGTTTAATATTCTTAAGTACCACTATAGACTGTTCTCATTGCCACAAAGGTCCTTCTATTTTCTAAGCCACGTTTCAAATTTAATTATGTATTATGCGAACAGGTAACATTATGCTAATTTACTTCTCGAAGTAAATATCAAAAAGTCTGACATTGTTTTCAATGGCCTTTGGTTATTGAGATTATTTTCAAACAAACAATGTTTCCCATGACCAAAGTCCTCGGGCAATTTCTTTTTATTAAGTGAAGTATACGAAAATCGTTTCTTAAAATATTGTTTTTCTTTGGATGTTGGTAAACTTCTTCTTCTATAAGGGTGTGTCGATGTTATGTAACAACAAAGTTAGGGTAACAACTTTATTTAATAATTGAATGTTTTAATAGCTACAGTAATAATATGTATAACATTAATTGTATCTATTAAAATTGCGTCTATGCTCTACTCCCTACACTATAGTTAGTATCCAGCTAGTCATAAGCAAACAGTCGTAGAGAAGCTTCTATTAACGAGATATTAAATAATTTAGAATTCAAGAAATATCTTTACAATAAAAGTCATTTCTAAATGTTAAGTTATTGTTATCTACAAATATCTAAGAAAGATATTATTTTTCTAACTAAGATTTATGTCTAAGGCTACTTCAAATGGTCTATTGATTGTTTACGATTTTTGGTCATTCCTAATAATATGTTATCGGTGGAAGCTGTCGTTGAGTTTTGTAAAATATCCTCTTTGCTTTGCATGGAGTGATAATCATTCATTTCAGCCCATACAGGATCAGATTTTGCGATTCTTTGCCTTTCCTTAATTTTCGTATACGCTAATATAGATACCATGATAAAAAATACTACAAAACCCAAGGAACAGCCAACAATTAAGCCCATACGACGGTTAAGGATGGATGATATATCAAACGCTTTGATCTGTTTTATTTTTACAGTCTTCTTCTTGAAGGTGTTAAATGAGACACATTCACTTGAAGGCGATTGCATGAGAATGGCTGCTGCAATGTCTTGACTGATTTTAGCGGTAACGTTTAAATCCACTTCTATAGCACCAGTTATGTTTAATTCTTGTTCATATTCAAAATTCATGATCGGTTCTTCGTACAGTGATATCACACATACCACATAGTTTGTGTTAGGCTCTAAATCAATTATGCGAGTGGACACTTCATTTTTCTCTAAAAACTTAGACTTTATCTGAAAGTATAAAATTAAGCATTTAATAATTTTATTCAAGTGAACACTAAAAAGGTGGACATACTGGGATTTTCATGTATGTTCCATCGTGGTTTGTATGGCTGGCTTGGCTGTTATGTGCAATTATATCAGATATGACCAGTGTCTGATCTATCTAAATCTGGGGGCACGGCAGTGCCCCCGCTAAATCGAGCAAAAAAGCGGCACGGCCGTACCATCCTTTTCTCGATGCAATTTAGGCCCTTTTTTAAGCCCCCTATGACTTCGTTGTGGATTAATCTATCTAATCTCAGACCTTTGGACTATTTTACAATGTTTTGCAGTAAGGTTAATGATTCGCTTGGTGGTGAACATTGATTCATCAACAGTAGTTTTTTTTAACTTAACTCTAACTGTAATGTTAGCGTCGGAAATGGAAACTCTCCGTCTCTCTTTAAAGCTTAATTTTTAAAAACACATTACTAAATTGTATACTTACATCAAGATTTGCATCTTCATCGTAATAAATTATTTGAATAGCTTTAATGGCAGTTCTGTTCCTGATAAACCAAGACACTGACACAGAGTTATCTTTGTGCTTGTCTACAGATAGTTGGGAGATTACAGGGATATCACACTTTTCCTTCGGATACTCGTCGTTTAGGCATATTATTGCATTAGATTTAATAATTTTGGGATGATCTTGTATCCACATCCAAATGTTATCCTTTTGGCAATTGCAGGCTATGGTATTTCCTGTAAATAAATAAAAAACTTAGCAAAGTATTTAAACTCAAATCATACCTAATGATTTATTGAATAACTGACCTTTTAAAGATATATCCTCAATGTGATTTTCCACTGATGTGAGTAGTTCTAACGGTATGTTTTGTAGTTTATTGTGCCCTAAATCTATCTCTATTATCTTATTCAGATTTCTAAAAGCTGTTACTGAAATATATTTAATGTTGTTGTAGCTCAAGTACAATACCGTAAGTTCCTTCAAGTTTATTAAATCTTCATTAAGAATGTTTTGCAACTTGTTGTGGGAGAGGTCCAAAAGTTTTAAATTGCTCAAATCTTCAGTAAAAGATTCCATTGACTCGATGTTATTATTAGATAAACATAATGTTCTTAATTTAGTCAAGCCACGAAAATTGCTCGCCTTTAGTTGTGAAATCTTATTAAAACTCAAATCAAGATTTTCTAATAATGATAACCTTGCAAAGGGACTTATGGAGAGTCTTCGTATTCTATTGAACTTCAAATATAAATGTTGCAGGCTTGTAAAAAACTCAAATGCGACATCATCGATATTAGACATATTGGTGGCACTAATATGTAATTCGTATATATTTCCTACCAGCGTATTATTGTCCGGTCTCCTTAGTGAAGTCCAAGATATTGCTGGATTTTTACTAATATCTAAGTTGATGAGTGATGAACCAAACATACGAAACGTTATCAGAAAATCAAAGTACACAATATCATTGTAAGAAATGTTGATGTATTGAATATTTGGAAAGGTTTCCAATATAACAAAGGGTAGAGTATCTAATTTATTAAAACTAATATCTAGTGACACGAGATCCCTAAATTCGATTTTCTTTTTTGCTGTAATGGTTTTTATTTCGTTTTTCCTTAAGATTAAATATTTCAATTTAGTCATTCTTTCAAAGCCACTAATTTCAATTCGCGAAATTAGATTATCCGCAAGATCTATGGTTTCTACTTGAGTAAAGTTATGAAAGGTATTGTATGGTACAATGTCCAAAAAATTGTTGCTAATGTTAAATTCTGTTATTGAGTTTTGCATATCGAACAATTTAATGGGTACTGAACTGATTATATTTTGTGCCACATTCAGTCTTAGGAGGTTTTTATTGAATCTGAAAGTGTTTTCAAATATGTGCTCTATGTTACAATGCTCCATAAACAAAACTTCTAGTAAAGGAAGTTGGTAAAATGCTTCTTGCGGCAAATAATCAAGGACATTAAAAGACAGATACAAATATTTGAGTCCGGGAATATTCATGGATAGAATATCACTCGATTTCAGTGAGTTGTTTCTGAGTGACAACGTTTTCAAATTATTTAGTCCTTGAAACGTATCATTTTCTATCAAATTAATTTCACAATTATCAAGGTATAGTGAGCTCAATGGTAAACCTTGTTGAAATATATTCTTTTGGAGCAATTTCAATGGATTAAATGATAAATTAAGGCTTCTTAGTTTTTTTAGGGAATCGAAAGCCATGTCAAAAACAAACATTACTTTGTTGTGTGAAATATCTAAGTCTTCCAGCTCACTTAAACCGAAAAAGGTGTAATTAGTGATATTACGCATAACATTATTTTGTATACTCAAATACCGTGTTGCGTTTAAATGTTGAAATGAAAAATCATCTATAACAGATAATTCGTTGTTGTTTAACTCTAGGCGTGTTATATGGCTCATATTTCGAAATGTATTTTTGGTCAGAAACTTTAAGCGATTGTTACGCAAACTTAAATGACTTAATTTATCCTGCGAAAGAAATACAAAGTTACTCAACAAGGATATAGAATTAAAGTCTAGATGTAGAGTTAGTAAATTTGAGCCTAATTTTGGCAACACATCGTTTAAATCGATGAGGTAATTATGATTTAGACTCAAATACTTCAAGTTTTTCATACTGACAAATGCCCCGGGCTCAATAAAATTAATTTCATTGTGGTTCAAATGTATTTCTTCCACTTTCAAACAATTACTAAAAAGAAATTTCGATATAAATTTAAGCCTGTTATTATTTAGTCTAATCTCATTGACATTTGTAAGAGACCCTAATGTGTTATTATTTAGCTCAAAAAAGTTATTATTGTCTAATCTTAGTTTAACTATGTTTTTATTATTTATAAAAATATTGTATGGCA
This sequence comes from Pyrausta despicata, assembly GCA_963921415.1. Classification (NCBI taxonomy): domain Eukaryota; kingdom Metazoa; phylum Arthropoda; class Insecta; order Lepidoptera; family Crambidae; genus Pyrausta; species Pyrausta despicata. Next base: position 10,638,993 of record OY992855.1, on the reverse strand, counting down.
CTTGATTTAAATAATTAAAATCTAACTGCAGCTTAGCTAGGTTTCCTAAATTACTAAAGCTCTCACTATTTATGTTGTTTATGCAATTTTTATTTAAATGTATTGCACTTATTTTATTAGAATTAAGAAAAGAATCGATTGGCACATCCAAAATGTTATTATGGCTTAAAACTACTTCTGTGAGAGATGGCAAGTAACAGAATAGGCCGTGAATGTGATGCAAATGATTGTAACTCAAATCTATGAACTCTAGATTTTTATTATTTTGAAAGAGATTGGGGTTTAAAATTTTAATCCTATTGTGGCTTAAGTCTAGCGACTTTAAATGAACTAGTGAATGGAACGCCCTATAGTGAATACTGTTGATAAAATTAAAATGAAACGATAACATCATAAGGGACGGACAAAATTTAAGGCAGTCTTCTGAAATAAATTCAAAATTATTGGAGTTTAAGTCCAAGTACTCTAGGGATGCGAGGTCTGAGTTTTCAACTGTAGGAAAAGAAGACATTTCATTCCACGCTAGACGTAAAGAGCGAAGGTGTCTTAATTTTGCGAGTGATTCTATAGGGAATGTTGTAAGATTATTTTCACTCAAATCAATTTCGGATAGAGAAAGTTCCAAACTAGAAAAAGCGGAATCTGATATATCACGTATAACGTTGCCCTTTATGTTCAATTTGATCAGCGGAAGACCGTAAAAGCTATAACTGGGGATCTCATCGATATAATTTGCAGTTAGGTCGATCGAGATTAGTTTGAGCATGCCTGCAAATGCTTTTTGCGGTACAAATTTGATTTTGCTTGACACAATACTTAGCGTTTCAAGGCACTTCCGTAGCGGTATGAACGTGTCATCTGCAATGTCTTTTATGCTGGTTCTTGACATATGGATATGCTTTATGCAAACGCCTTGAGGTATAAAATGGGGTTCCAGAGTCTCCTCGTTGTCGTCGAGATCATAAACAGACAAAGAATTTATCTTTGACGTAGTCTTAATGGCATTTTTTACGTCTTTCAATATCGTGTCTTGGCAATCAAGAAACAGCCCTGTGAAACACATTCTGGGTTAATCTAATTTCACGTGGACCTTTTATATTGTAATAAAATGATATCTTACCATCTTCGAATGTATAACAAGAACATTTATTACTCCTTGTTAAGTCAGGGCACCCCAGGGAATTTTGAGCTCGCAGAACGGAGGGTAAAACCAGTAATAATGAAATAATTTGCAAAGCATCGTAATCATTTCTCGCTGTCTCAAAATAGAAAATCTTTTTCATAGTTACATTATAGTCGTCATTTCACATTTTACTGGTCCTGGAATCTGAAACAAAAGTTCACATTTTAACGCTTTTTGATGCTAAAAGGCGATACGAAGCGTGTACGGCGGGAAAATGTTTTTAAACTTAGTTTTTATTTGAGTGCTTTTGCTCAATTTCATTGTGAAGTAGGCAATTCGGTACAACTTTAATAAACAACAAACAACTCAGTTTACAACCTCAAGCTGACAGCTACGTTTCATTCTTATGTTCTTCCAAACTGTTATTCTAGTAGAATTTGCGATCATAATTTGCCTTTACCTGTTTCAAATCTAATAATGCTTTTGAATATGTTCTTGATAATAAAAGTCCTTCTTAAAGCCGATTTTTCAAAAGAAAGATAACGCTAACAGTCCAATTAAATACCAAGATGACTGATTTAAAAATTGTAACTGAAGTATGCATAAAGTTAAAGCGAATGTCATCTTTAATTATGTTAGCTTACATTGGACAGTCTGATAACTACTTATTTGGCTTTTTAATAATCAGCCCTGAGTATTATAAATGTAAGGTGTTTGGGTCGACGGCATTCGAATAACAAAATAATATAATAAAATAGATCCGCTTTAAAAAAGAAACACAACACACTAAAAAGTTTATAACAAGCAATTCGACAACCTAAAATGTTTTGAAGACTTCAGTTCTATTTTTATATTATATTTTGTCATTCTTGTAACTTCGTATGAACCATAATTATTATCATCGTATCCCAATAAAATTAAGTTATAAGGGCATGTTTATCGTTAGTCCAACGCGCCTTATAATGAGAGGCTTGTAAGCGCGCAGCTTCAAAGCTTGGCTCATCGCCGCAGAGTCGCCTGCTTGTCGATCTTTAACAAGCTTTACTTCGGCGAGTGTGGTCATGAACTACACCAGCTCATTCCACCGGTCCTCTTTTACCACCAGACGTACCGCGGGATACCATCCGTCCCATTTCGATGTTCCACTGATACGAACCCAGCGCTTCTGATCTACATTCCTGATGCGTACTGCAAAAGAGTGGAACTCACTACCTGCGTCAGTGTTTCCCTTCAATTACAACCTAGAAATCTTCAAAGCTCGCTCCATCGTAGACTCAGTCTCTGCCTCGTTCGAGCTAAGTCATGGGTCAAGAGCAAACCTATCCCAAATAAAAAAAAAATGATGACATTCGTCCACAAATACTTAAAATTCTGAAGCAAAACTTAGGTGCTTATTCTAGTGATTCGAGGAGTTTTCTGTGATTAGTTTCACATTGATGACCAAACTTCATGGACACTATCATTTTGGATGCAAAAAGTTTTTTTCAAATCAGCTTATAGATACCGGAGATATGTACAAAAAATACAAGTCGAATCGATAACAATCTCCATTTTTTGAAGTTAGTTAGAACTATGGCGTTGACTGAGTTAACAAATCACCTCAACATGGATGTATCGTCACTAACGTTAACAGATAGTTGAACTTCAAAACGGATGCCGCATCGCCCCGTTTCCTGCTGAAGCCATTATCATAACGTTGTACGTTTCCGGGAACTCCGGTAGACGTGCTTTCTCTTTTTAGCACATGCTTAGACAGCTTGTTAGAAAGAGACAACATTTATAGAACAGACTGAAAACTTTGATAACTTTTTTGGGTTGTTATTGTTAGACGGGATTGTGGTTTTATGATTAGGTAGCTGGAAAATAGCTGTAAACATGTGATATGTTTGTAACTTTGTATAGTCAGTTACCATAAATATATTTTACCATACCTATAGGTACAGGTTGAGTTTGCTGGTTGATTTTCCGCAGTGAAATGATTTCTTTTTAGTACTTAAATAGATTCGTGATTTTTTAAATACAATTTTTTTTTGAAATACAACATTTGAATTCAAAAAAACCATCCAAAAAAAATTTGGAATAATCATTTGAACTTGTCTAATGAAAAATAAATTAAATAGTTTTTACGACAAAAATCTATTTCAAACTATAATCCCTCCCAAAAATTTCGTTACGGATGAAATTACTGCTAAATAAGAAACTCTGCTATTCAGTGGATTACCACACGGCACCGCGCTCCGCCGCGGAGTACAAACGGTGCCGCGCGGTGACGCGTTGTCAGTGTGTTGTGCGGCACCTTTTTCAAATAAACTGAGGTACTTGCTTATAGAGAATCAAGCTACAAACCCGCGGACCACTGCGAAGCGCGGTACAGTGTGATATTCGTCATCGAGGTAGAAGGCACAGTTATGTAGGTATAGCTTGATAAAATAAACACTATTTAATTTATTTGGGATAGGTTTGCTCTTGACCCAAGACTAAGCCCAACGAGGCAAAGACTGAGTCTAAGTTAGAGTGAGCTCACCCAGAAGATGCCTGTTCACTCTAGCTTTGAAGATTCCTAGGTTGTAATTGCAGGGAAACACTGACGCAGGTAGTGAGTTCTACTCTTTTGCAGTGCGCATCAGGAATGTAGTTGAGAAGCGCTTAGTTCGTATCAGTGGAACATCGACACGGTACGGATGGTATCCCGCGGTATGTCTGGTTGTCCGATGGTAAAAGGGGCCGGCGGAACACTTAAAACGTCTGTAGACATGCAACACTTAAAAGCTAAAGAGAATAACTACTGGTGATGTGTCCCAAATATTTATCAAAAGCTGCACAAAAAAGTAAAACCAAGTACGTGTGTTGCTATATTACAAATAAGTTTCTATCTTCTGATGTTAAAGTAAAATAAATGAACCTCACAGAAACTCATTGTTTCGTAAAACACACCGTCTCATTATTTGAGGGTTTACGTAAGTAATCTACACCTTATCGTAAACATCAGTACTGCAAAAACACTTAAAGCTCTTATTTCATTGCAATAAAGACCAACATTGAACGAAAAATTTTATGTTGGTTACATAAAGCCTTGTTATAGGGCGTAAATAATTTATTTGCTACATTTAGACGTTGATTGAATCTAAGCTGAACTCTCCTATCGATTGACTAAGTAAAGGGTTACAAAGTACACTTACCTTTACTGTAAAGAAAACTTAACGCCAACACAAAACTTTCACGCAGATAAAAAGCTACCACACAACACACAATTATTGAGAAACACGTAAAATTATTCGTAATATTCAGGCAAAGCTTTGCACTAACCGCTTGCCGACCATACTGACAAAAGTTGTTATAATGAAATATTTACACACTCACCTAGCTTTTCCTGCGCCGATATACGCAACGGGCTAATTATAAAACGTTGTCCCAATAGAGTTAGAGTCCATTTTCGCTTTGTCCCGGTCGCGAGTGCGGTGGTAGGTAGGTTGTCCTTGCCGTGTTTACGTTCACTACGCGTAATACGAGTTATATTCGTTGTGGTTTTTACTGTTTTATGGTATTTGAAATGTTTGCGGCGCAACAGAAAACGCTTGGGGTCATTAGAAGGTTCCACAGAAGACTGCCGTGCCGGCGCGCGCTCGGTAGGTCACAGGCTGTTGTTGCGGGCGGGCCGACCCACTATTATTATACTTTTATGACGAATCGGATTTTGCTATACGAACGGCTTTTGTACTGATGTAAACGTGTAAGGGCTTATCTTACAGCGTTAGAGTCCGTTTTACGTGTTCATTGTTTTGCGTAGTCACGTTTTCGCGTTTCTTTTATTTGGGTCGTGGTATTGTTCGATGTATCACTCTTACTCTTCGTTTTGAGAAGAAAATGTTTGGGATAAAATCGGTCATAATAAATGAGTGTAAAATTATTCGCGAATTCAGGATAATATATTGTTGTAGGTAATGTATATACGAGTATTCTACCAATTTTTACGACATAAATTTAACTTAGCAATGCATTAGAAGAAATGAATGATTCTTAATTTGTCGTTGAAGCGATTTACATTATTAATCGCTTGATGCAGCGAGGGGCTGAAGCTTCAGTTAAAATTATGGACTTTTCTTTGACCTATTTAATTGAACGTCAGCTGCAAATAAACAATTAATCAAATGGAACAATTTCGGTTATTACACGGCTTTGGCGGTGTTTCGGTTTACGCGGCTCGTATTAGTTGCGGTGGCGTTTTAGCATAAACGCTGACAGCGCAGTAACATGGGTCTAAGAGCACCTATTAGAGTGCCAAATATAATGTAACGAGTTTAGGAGCTAGGAAAAAGCCTATAAAACGAGATCTGAACTGGTAGTGCCTGTCGTGCAACCGTAGTATTAATTTAGAGACGTTATACAACAAATCGAAAAAAAAACGGTTGTATACGAATCCTGCATGAAGTTTGCAGTTTTAAATTAGCGGAATGAAAAAAAAAGTTGATTATAATAACACCGCGAAAAAAAAAAGCTTCGTTAAATCGTATAAGTAGTAAAATATGAGATTAACTACTGCAAGTCGACATCAGCAAAAATATGATGGTAGAGTTTCGTATTGAATGTTTTGTTTATTTTTTTAAGACCAGCACAGCAAAAGCCTTTAACGAATCAAAACCTTAAGAACCACTACAGATTTTTTCAAGGCACTAAAATTTAATGAACTCTAAGCAAACTCGAATAAATTGAAAGCAGCACTCCAGCTTTGATGTAGTTTCGGTCTGACGCGACCCTGAGGCTGCGGCGTTTCAGCGTATCTGCAGAGCCGCCCACGCTCAGATCTAGGTCACAGAAATCGCTGCTTTTATGAGGCGAAAAATAGACGATGAACCGTGAGCAGCGCTTAACGGGCCGTCACAATGCATGCTACTTGTATCTATAGGTTTGAATAAGTAAACACGAAAATCAAGAACCAAAGAAAAATAGGTCGCGCAACCGCATTTATATAGACCTATGCAAGGTGAGAAAGATATGGACGCCTATTTTTACGCCACCCAAGTGTAAAATGATAATCCGGATTTTGTTTAGTATTACTCAATTACAACTTTTGTATTTGCTACATTTAAAAGGTAAAACTTATAGTATTCTTAACCGACTTAAAAAAAAAACTAGGAGGTTCTCAATTCGACCGTATTTTTTTTTAACGCAAAATTGTTTTTGCATTAAAAAGAGTAAAGTGTCCGATTGGTCCTCTAAAAATTTTGTTAAAGTCTGATCAAATATATGACAGATATAGCAGGGAACTCCTCAAATCATCAGAAATAGGTCTGCGGCAAAGTTTTTGCTTTGTAATCTTGGGGTTTTCAAGTATACGAAAGTCATAACTTCAAAGCAAGAAGATGACGGAGAACTCCTCAATTCTTAGGAGTTCAGGGAATCTTTCGCCTCAGATTATGACCATTCTTTTGGGTTACGATGATAATTAAACGAGAAATAATTCATACGTAGCCACTAAAAAGTTTTAAATAAAAATATTTATAAAAAATTGAACTTCCTTCAGCATGATCATTACTATGATAAAATGTAGCACGTGCAAAATATAACAGTGCCACCGACTTCAGAATAATTTGGGCAGAAATATTCCTTGTTTAAGACTTTTTGAAGGAGATTTAAATGATTTATGTATTGTTGTTTTTAAATAATAATCCACTTGCAAATCTTTGATAGAAGATAGATGTCCCGCAGTTTATGTCATATGGTTAATTACTAACCTAACGTAACAGTTTATCAATCGCCACTGCTCGTAATGATACGTGCAGGCAATGGACGCGGACGTGGAGGGCTCCTTGTCAGCGTCGGGCAACGGCGCCGCGGTGCCTTTCTGGATGTTCACCTCGTACATGTTCGATGAGTTCGAGTCTACATAGATCGAACAAAATCAACAGACGTAATACAATATCTTCTAAAAATTTTACCTGTGCGGCAGGATAAAAATATGATGATACCTATCATAATCAAAGAATGATACATTCATAACGAAATAAATCTTTCTGTATTAAATAAATCCAAAATGGCGAACCATAAAATTTCGGGTCGGATCGCAAGCAATAAAATAAATTATAACAAATCTGTCTTAAATGCCATCTTTAAGATTCTAGTTTTATCTGTCTATGAAATTGTGGGTTAAGATGGATTATCGTATGGTATGGTGATGATATTTTTAAAGTGTTGTTTTCGTAGAATCCGATTTTGAGGTAATATAAGTAGAAATTACGACAAGTAATCATTCACATTTTATGAAAATCAAATGTATATTTTAATAAGATAATTTCAAAACCTATAAATATGACACTATAACATGATCCTTTATCATTTTGTAAGCAGGCTAGACATTGCTCTCGGAAAAATGCGATTTAAATTCTAATGTTCTGTTCGCTCCTGTGCCAGTATAAATTACAAAACAAGCTTAAATTGCGAGCTTAGAGTTTCGAATAAACTCAAAACATGATGGCAACTAAACTCCACTTGAAAAGCATTTGAGCCCGTGTTTCTGAAGCTTAAAACTTGTTGGTCGATATCTTTGTCATTGTAAACCTGAGATTATGTGTATATATTTGTGTCCTGATCGATTCAAATGAGCTTTGGGTAACATTACTTAGTTAAGAAAGTAAATATTGGTAAGAATCACATACATCATGTAATCTTTACCATCGTCAATATATTTATTTATATTCAACATAATTAGAAGGACAAAGTTTGATAAAAGAATCACTGTATAGAAAAAAGATGCCGTCAAACAACCCTAAAATGAGGACCGAAGGATAGTACACAATTATCGTCAATTCAGGGCTTCAAGGGCCAAGGAAAAATCATGCAAGTATTAAGAGTTATGACGTGATACTCAAAGCCAGAATAATGTTTGTTACACAACAGAGTATAACCGACTCAGAGTAATTAGAAACATGATGCCATTTGTGCAGCGGACGTTATATTCTGTCAGACCGATAGATGGTCGATAGGCCAATTATAGCTAACCTGACGAACGCAAAATCAACATTGAATCAACATTGGGGGGTTCAATGCTTCAGACTGAGTGATAAATTCGGATGGTGACGATAGCTACTAATGTAATGCAACACGAATATAAATATGAATAAAACCAATACAGTAAAAATAAAATATGAAAAAAGTTAGTTCGTGTCCCAGGAACCTATTGCTGATCTCGGATGTTTTTTTCAAACTCCAAGTGGCATTTTTATTTATGAAACTTTTTTAGTTTTCCATGTTTTTGGATCATATTAATATCTCTATATCTAGTTAGAACAAATTCGATTTATATAACACTATAATACTAAACAAACTCACATTCGGGAAAGCTTGTTCTTGTAAGGATTACTCCTAAGAAAGGTTGCAAAGAGATTCAAAACATATTGACGGCTTTTTCGCCCTCAAAAGGTTCAAGCCTCAAGAAGCTCTCACGCTCGCTGATCACTTAAGCCCAAAATACATGGTCAAGTAAATAGTTTTTTTTAATGCAATATGTATTCGTTATCGTGAAAGAACATTTAACATTCTCAAAAACTTATACGAGTATGTTGCAAGATTAAGGTTAATACTAATGACATGCTTATTTTTTTTTTAAAGTAAATATCATTTCAATTTTTTTTTTATTTAATACCGTAACTTTGGGAAGTAAAGAAAATGTACAAAGATATTTAGAAAGAATAGTTCGTGTTTCTGCTACCCATGTTGTTACCGTCTTTGCAATTTCAATAAAAGGGTGACATCCCGTTAGCAGTCTATGAATATTTAAAATTGTTAATGCTATGAAACGTACAAGAACAACGCGTTAACTAAAAAGAGGTAACCATATTGCTGTGGACGCAATGTTCATTTGTTTAAAAAAAAACGTGCATACTAAATATTGCCCACTGGCCGTCTGGGAAGTCGTGACATTTCCACTATTGTATTGTAGACGACCGCTTGGTGCAGTGGTCCGCATGTCGGACTTCTAAACCAAGGGTCGCGGGTTCGATTCCCGCACAGTACAAGTATAAGTGTGCATGAACATGTGTGTTTGTACTGGTCTGGGTGTTTTCTATGTATAATATGTATTTATTTACAAAAAAAAGTATTTAAGTATGTTTATCCGTTGTCTAGTACCCATAACACAAGTCTCGTAGCTTACTGTGGGACTAGAGAATTGGTGTGATTGTTGAGAAATATTTATTATTATTTATTATTATTGTAAACGACAATTAAAATGTATCAGTTTTTACAAATTTATAAAGAAGCAACAGATAGTAAAAATTACGGGCGTGTCGTTTACACGCCCGTAATTTTTTCGTAATACGAAAAAAATCTTCTGTGCACTCTACGCAGCTACGAAACTACGAGTATCTCGTAGCATTCGTAGCGATTTGCTACCAGCAAATTTCGTAGCCAGCGCAGGCTGTAGCAGATTCGTAGCCGTGATTTAGCGTTACAACGTGTCAGAACTACTTATTCACTTACATCACAAACATTTGATCATCATTTTCCAGCTTCTTTGTCAATTTTGTTACAATTAAACAGTATTATGAATAAATATATTTCTTTCAAAATTGATGATAGACAATTTAAAACGATCTCGGTCATTTAATTGAAATTGCGAAATAATTATCACACAACATTATAAATGTAAAAGTTGCTTTGTTTGGATGTTTGCTTATCAATCACGCTGAAACTGCTGAACGGATTTTGTTGAAATTTAGTATACAGACAGGCTATAAGCTGACTTGGGTGATAGCATACTTTTTTCCCGATTATATGCTCCCATGGGATAAAAAATAAAAAGGAAACTTGGCAAGTCACTTTTCATTTTTGGCAGTTAATAACGGGCAGGACAACATCTGCGGGGTCGTCTTGTAGTTACATAGAAAGCATTTGACTTCGATTTCCCCAGAATCCAATTAGTTCAGTAATTCAGCTCGCTATCCCCAGAATAACGATATCGCGAAATTGCTGAACAACACAGCCCTTTTTCTAGGCTTAAAACGTTGTCAACACTCCAACATTCTCGACTCCGAACTTCGGCATCAATTTAATCGGCTAGTGACTCAGGTGAAAAGTTCTGGAATACGCAAACTAGTTGCTATTTCAGCATATTCCCTGGCTGTTTGATTTGTCTGGCGTCTCAGAAAGTGGGCCAGTTCAATTCGCTGGCACCTGAGTGTTTAGAAAGGTTAAAAAGATGAGGCATCACACCTCTGAGAGGTGCGAACGATTATGCCCTGAAACACCTACGTAATAAGGAGCATATGACGTGACCAATGAGCTGAACGCCATGTGAACTATTTTCGCAAGGCAAGGCTAGCCTAAGTGGGAATATCGTTCGAGGCAAAGTCAAAGTTATAAGAGTAAAGCGGCAGATGAAAGACATGAGTAATTGATTTATTTGTAGAATGGTTTTAATGACATTCTTGCAGCATCACCTTAAGTGTTCTCTTGTTAACCACACGAATACAATCGATTTTCAATTAAGGTTATTCGAACAGTATTATTTAATCTTGCATTAAAAATGCTTTTGTAATAGCTGTTCGATAGATATTTCAGTATTATTATATATTTATTTAGGTAGAAACCTCCATGACCATGAAGTCTTAGGAATGATTAACATTTCCATTGGTTTTGTTCACATGTTTACATACTTATTAACTGTAGCAGCAAAGAATATTTTATTTAAGAAAAAATACCTGCTTATTGACCACTTTGTTCAAAATGATATTTGTCACGAACAGTACATCTTTAAAACATTTACAAACTTAAGTATTTATATATCCCTTTGAAATTTTACGGGCCATATTTATACTGATGGCTGACGAGTACTACTAAAATATAAGTGACAGTAAATATAAGTTTATTTTACTTTTGACGTTTCCCCGGAACCTTATTGATATTTAGAGTTTAAATATCAATAAGGTCCCGGGGTTTTTATGTAGAGTTTTTATTTAGAGTTTTATAATACTAGCTATCTATCTTTTGTACGGCCGTCCCGCTTTTTTTGCTCGAGAAATAAATAAATAAATTGTTTCAACGAACACACCAATTACCTAACCCCAAACTAAGCGTTAGTATTGTGCTATAGTGGCTAGACTAATGGATAGAAATACTTAAATACATTTGGCGCAACTGATTTCGAGTTAGGAAGCTAAAGGGAAGCGCTTCCTACCGACCGGGTGTTATGGTCAGGGACCAAGGTCCGATAGACATTCGATCCGATAGAATCGTGATTTGTCTATCTATATTGTTCTGGATCGAAATCTTATATACCGCGGTTCATGTGCGGTACTAGGCCGGTATTATTTGGCCGGTACTAGGCTAACAGTGCCATCTAGCCTATGGAGCCCCGTATCAGCTCTCGCTTTTGTGCTTGCCGTTAGGCATGCACTTGTGATGGCGAATGGTAGAGGTCGCCACGCCACTCCCCTCCGAATAACCGGAGATTGGTTGAGCCAGGATGAGCCAGCAGTCTGTGCGTCTTTTGCTTGCAAGTGCCAGTGTTCTCGGGTCCACCACGATGAACCGGGATGAGTGTGCGTGATGTCCTCGGTGAGTCGGGATGTGCACACGGGATGTCCACGGCGAGTCGGGATGAGCATGCGTGATGTCCTCAGTGAGTCGGGATGAGCATGCGGAAGTCCACGATGGTCGAGATAAGCGGCCTGTACTCCACGGTGAGTCGGGAAGAGGCCCGCCTGTTGTCCACGGTGAGTCGGGATGAGGCGGTTGCTGCTGACCAGGATGTGTGGGGACGAGTCCAGAGGCCACGGTGAGTCGGGATAATCTGGATGAGGCTGCCGGAGGTACCAGGGAGATCCAGTGCGGGTCTGCAGATGGTCCTCTTGAGGCTGGTGCTGGCTTGCTGGAGACTGCTGGCTGGGTGCTGTTGGCGAGAGGAATGAGGGCGACGAAGATGATGACGGGCAGCTCCAGGGTGTTGTTGATCACGTCGGGGTCACCAATTTGGCGCAACTGATTTCGAGTTAGGAAGCTAAAAGGAAGCGCTTCCTACCGACCGGGTGTTATGGTCGGGGACCAAGGTCTTCATCATCAGGACATCATCTTAATTTGTCTATCTATATTGTTCTGGATCGAAATCTTATATACCGCGGTTCATGTGCGGTACTAGGCCGGTATTATTTGGCTGGTACTAGGCTAACAGCGCCATCTAGCCTATGGAGCCCCGTATCAGCTCTCGCTTTTGTGCTTGCCGTTAGGCATGCACTTGTGATGGCGAATGGTAGAGGTCGCCACATAAATTTATAAACACCCATGACTCATGTACAAATGCTTGCACAAACATCTGCCTCTAGCAGGATTCGTACCCGCGACAGCCGGTTTTGTAGTCTGTACCTCAGACCCCTAGGCCAAAGCTATCGTTAAAAATATAAGAATCATAACCACCACAATGCTTATTATAACAGCTCTGGTATATTACTACATAACCGGCTGTTGCGGGTTCGAATCCTGCAAGGGGTAAATGCTTGTGTGATAAGCACTTGGCGTGCACTAAAACAATATTTTTTTTTGTATCAAAAGCAGGAAATAACAGTATGTTATTTATTATCTGTCTGTTTTTCTTTCGCTACCAATAGCGTATAAGAAAACTTTTATTTTTGCCTACAAATGTTTTCCTTAAAAAACGAGCTACCTGGGAATTGTTGATATTAATGATTCAGAATATCAATGAGATTTTTTCCGCTCGGTACGTTATTTATTTGGTTTACGTTGCCGCGAAACCTTTTCCGTCTGACTCCCAATTTGATTCGGGGATAGAGAGCAATCTTATCAAGTGGTGGAAGCAAAAGGGGAACGAGTAATTTCCTATAGACCCGTGGCGTTACTACTATTATAATACTATATACAGGGTGTAAAAAAACCTTAACGAAGCCGTCAACCACGCGTTCAGTACATCAAACCAAATCGTATGAAAAAGAAATTTTAGCTGGAAAACAACTTTTATTTGTTGACATCAAAAAAAAATAATTTAATTCTAACCCGCAATGTACAGCGCGCACGCAGATCAGTCACCGCGGGGCGTGTTGCTTTACGCCGCCGCGACGCGGTTCGGTTCGAGTGTGCGTTGTTCATTGCGGAGTGTGCCATTTAGAGGCTTTTTATGAAAGAACTAGTGAAAATTTGTATTATGTTTCTTTGGAAAAAAGTTAAGTTATAATGGACAGAAGACATTTCTGTAAAAATCATCCATTTTTTTTCAAACTTTAACCATCAATATCTCAGTAACCGTTAGCTTCCGAGGTATGGTGTAAAGGAAAAAAATGATCGTAACAATTGGTAGAATATGTGGTATTCGGCTTCGTTAAGGTTTTTTTTACACCCTGTATATATTAAATGTATTATAATACTATTTTGTAGCACCTTGGAAACATGTGATAGTGATTAAAATTGCTCTAACCAATATCAATATTGTTTTTTTAACCTCGATATCACAAAAATAAAGTCAAATATTTTTTATTTATTCTTAGTCTTATTCCTAGTTATGATTCGAATAAATAACACTAAAAATGCAAAATAACAGAAAATGTTTCACTTGTCACCACGGCTCTACATTTTTCTAGCCTCACTAATGAGTGTTATAATATCTTTGGGCCAACATTGGCGCCAGTGTGTGGATCCGGCTTTACAATCGAAAATGTCACTTCAAATTTCTTGTTGTCTCGACGAGTCGCAGCTAGTGAGGGGGACCTGCGTACGCGGCGTCACGGTCGGCATTAAAGAGAAGCGGCGCGGCATAAATTTGCCTCGATCTGTGAATTAAGCGGGCTTTTATTTGTGACGTCACGCGCCGAGGCCTACGCTCGCCATCGTTTGCGCTTTCTGCCCTGTTAAATGTGATTTCGGGTTACCAGGGCTCCTAGGCATGGTTACATTGCAGAAACCGCTTTCTATTTTCGTTTGTTAAATACATAAAAACACAGTACAACAACACAGAATAAGTGAATTGCGTCTATTAATTTTTATTAGTTTAGAGTTTCGCCATTAATCATGCGGTGTAACTTAGTCTTGCTACTTCGGCCCTCGCTGTGAGACAAAGGTTTCAGATATCTTGATCTTCTTTTCAACAGTTATTCTGCTGGCCTAAACTCATACTTCCTATAACTATACTCTTTAACATTTTAAAGCCCTCAGCTTGCTTTACGACTGCTAATCTAAAGTTTTCCTTCAAAGAATTCCTCTAAGCTGCGGTCTTTTCGGTCAGCGAGCGCGTTCATATATTATAAATACGAAGGAGAACACTTTCAAGCTAAACCTATTTTTCTACCGGCTAGAGGAATTTCACTCTGTAAGGCTAAAGGGTTGCTACGCCCATACGCGATTGCAATTTCCTTTTGTGGCGCGTTTCGTTAAATTTTCATAGTTTGGCAGGGCTCGCAGCCCTCTCGCTGCTTTATTATTTAATTTAAACCGGATATTTCACGCTCTGGAATACGAGTAAAATAATACAATGTTATGTTGCCAGAGGTAATTTAAGTTTTGATGGAATAAAAGAGCAAAAGGAAAATTTGAATTGACTCGGTATTAATCATATTCTGTAGCGTTATTTGTAATTATATTTTTTGATGAATACATCATTACACAATTGTTTTCATTTCTTTGTTAAAATGTCGGTTGTATGATCATTTCATGAATGTTTTAAAGAGATATAATAAACGTCTGCAAAATATTATCAGCTATTTTGAAATCCAATATAGCAACTGACAATTGAGATACAGAACCACAAAATATTGCCGGACCAATCTATTTAAAAAATGAACGAATTCCTATACAAAAAGGCCATGACGTTTTGTTAACATTTTTTTCTGTAACAAGCATTGAAAAGACCATTGATTACACTGCAAACATCTGCATATAAAACGTATAAAATCAATTTGTGGGCATGAAAAGGCAGCGCTGGCCGTCACTATGCTCCTATTCCACCCTATTAGAAGTTTTTGTTGTTGTCAGCTTTAGCCTTCGCGCCCACTCTACCGTAAAGCAGGCATGAATGACAGAGAAGGAAAGAGCTGAAAGATTTTTTCATACAAAGGTAGGGCCTAGAATCACTCCGTTCCCGGTTCGTTACATCCACTTTAAATACTGCTCTATTAGATGCAAGATTGAAATATCCCGCTGCATCAACATAGCATTTTCAATTTTTGAATGGATATAATCGGTTGCATGCTCAAGCGTGTGGTAAGCGCTTAATTGAGAGTATTTAACTGTTGACCTCTGATTAACTTCACTGAATTAACACACAAATGACTAGCTATGGCATATCATTTACAAACTTTTCTTTGCATTGAACTGTTATTGACCTCAATGATTTTTCGATGCCATTATGTTTTCATTGTCTACTTTAACATATTTAATTGGAACCACTTATAATAATTAAAGATCATTAGAATGGATAGCACAATCGCTCTTCCTGCAATTCTTCCCGACTAGAAAATTTAATGCCATACTTTTAATATCCTGCAGTACGCAATAACAAATCGCAAAATTAAAAGTCATAAAACAACGCTTCAAGGTTCTATCTGAAACGGGGCTGTAAAAACAAAGAAGTGAAACTGTAGTAACTAGATAAGCTTGAATCCCGATTCTGGTCACGTTAAAGATGTAATTCCCCAAAAAGGGGCGATTGTAAAGTGCTCAAGAATTCTGTCCGTCTGTTCGTTGTCTAAAGTAGAGTCCTTACTCTAAACTACGAAGCTTTTCACAGTCTGCTGTCCCCTTTACACTCACCAGCTTGGCAATGTAACTGAACGTAGTTGCTACACGGATGCCGACCGGATGGTCCGGAGTAATACTTAAGCTACAAAATGAGTTAACTTTTCCCATTTATTCCCACATTATTCCTATTAACTTCGTCGCCACTTGGAATATGTACTTAACTATACTTTTGAGTACGCCCGCTAATTACAGGTGCTTCCATTAACGAGTTATATCGTCAAGTCTAATCTCGTCTTGGGAACTTGTTTAAATTGAGCAAAGCTTAGTGCGGTGTGATACGAATTAAAATGATTTTCCTGTTAACTCCTGTTGGCCACACTTGCACTTCATTGAGTTAAAATAAATCAGAGATCAAATAAAGTGATGACACTGACTATTTGATGCTGATAGGGATTTCCGTATCTGGTTTTAGATAACTCTGGATTTTTTTTGTTTCCGTCGAATTAAAAAGTTACAATGAGATGTTCTAGGAATTATGTCTGCTTTTTTCCAGCGCAGTTACTACTAGGAATAAGTAGTTAATGCGTTAATTAAAGTATGTAGTTTTCTTTGGAAGTACCAATGGCATTTTTACTTCATGCTACAGATCGCAGGACTAACAAAATATTTTTTTTTGAGACAGAGGTACTGTGGCCAGCACGTCACTATAAACACTGCGGTATCTTATGCACTTGTGATACGGATGATTTTGCAACAAAAATGGAAAGCCTGATGTGCTATGGCCACTGTACATAGGTATCTACTCAAAGAACTTCTATGGTTTTCCATCATCAGTCAACAACTAAACAATAGGAATAATAAATGTTTCCAAATTCATTTGGAACTTATTTAATTTGTAGATATTTACCTCTTTTTACTGCGCCCGTAAAAAAACCTAGCACCTGAGCATAGTTTGCTGTCATAAACTTAATGAAAACACGGCACCGTCTGAAGTTGCTCCAGATTTTCAAATTGAAACCTTTACTGACGTAAGGGCGGATGTGCTTAGTATTCCTAATAAGCCTGCGCACGCTACAGCATCATTTATTTAATTAATTACGGATGCAAACAACGACGTTAGGTCCGCGTCGACCTTAATACAACTGTTTATGCTAATTTAATTTGTTATCTATCCGTGAACATGCTGATTCATTTAGATGTGGAGAAACTGTAATATGCTTAACATTAAGCTCGTAATTTATAACGAGTTAAGCGTTAGTCTTGTGTAACATCATCTTGTTTTAAAGCTTTCTTATTTAATGTTTCTTGAGTTAATACTTAAAGTCTTAATAAATATGTTAACGGTTTGTATTTGTGTACATACAAATGTAATTGATAATGTAAGTGGAGAAACATAGTGCATTAAGCACAAAAATATGTGGATAACACAACACTTCTTCCCATTTCGCTTACTTCTGTTTAGTTTGCTGCCGAAGGCTGATAATGTCTTACACTAAGTACTTCATATATTTATTAAAAACTAGTGGACCCGGCAGAGGCAGTCTTGCGCGCTGTTTTTGTAAAAAAAAATCATAATTTTAAACCTTCCTCTTAAATCACTAGGTATCTCTATTTAAAAGAAGTCAAAGGCAGGTTCTAAGGCTGTGACCTGCCTCTCTGCGGATTTACGACGCCTTTAGATTTTCTAGTATCGCGAGCAGCCTCAAATTAAACTTAATTAGAGGGCGACTCTTAACTGCACAAGGTTAACCATGAAACCGTAACGACGTGCGAAATACGGTAAATTAAACATGTAAAATGCCTATTCAGAATCATTCAACGATGAGGTGTGGAATGCGAAATGAATGCATCTGTAGAGGTCTTTTCCATTGCTCAATTGCATTTAAATAATGCGTTTAATTTACATTCAAACAAATTGTAGTCTTGAAAATGTATAAAGACAGCATAGCATGATCTTGAGGTTGACTGTCAGAAAATGCTTTTCGCATTAAGTCCACCCTTTGTACATTTCTTGTGCAATATAATTAAAAAAATTATATATATGCTTTAGACTTTTTTAAATTTGGACGCCAGATGCAAGCACTAGGTATTACAAAATATTGAAATAATGGCGCTGGGACGACACTAGAGGCACTTGATGACAATAGTTGTTAAGAAAAACTTGTTTTATACATTTATTATATTTGATACTCGCTGTTCCCTAGTTATTGTAAGCAATGGGAAATCGATAGCCTGAGTTTGCGATCAAGTGCGTAATATCATAGTAATTGTTTATTAATACACAAAGGCATTGTTCGAGCTGGTAACATGAATAGATTTAATTATAGCAAATGATTGAGTGGAGAACTGGAGAAGTCTGGTGCGAATTACTAGTGTTTCTGAATTACGTTTTGATGATCAAGTATCATCTCGGCCTATTCATAGCCGCAATAAATATATAGATAATATAAATCTGAATTTAACTTTCTATGACCTGTTTTTCTACGTCTGCGACGCGAAAATATCAATATCCAAATAAACATAGAACGGAATCTTTTAAGGTATTTTTTTATATAAACCTATATCATTCCACTGCCGGGCAAAGGTCTCCCCCAAACTCCTCCACTGTTCCCTATTGGCGGCTTAGGATTCCCAATCTGTTCGAAAACTTGTCAAGTCGTCACACCATCTTTTTTGGGTCTACCTCTACGGCGATAGTGTTATAATAAGTATGATTAATGTATGTTTTGCATATTACGTTAAAAGTACCTTAATCAATTTTACTATCGAGGCACCACAAAACATCAAACATATTTTTTTATCTGCGCACTTTTTTCCTTAACCAAAGTCCTGTAACCCACTTTAAAAATGTAAAACAAAAGTGAAATAGAGACGTCACAAATTGATCATTTTTGCCTGTAGTGGTATTTCGACGTTGGACTTCGGCCAAGTCGTATCTCAAGCCGTAAAACGGGACCGAATCTGGCTGTACTTTAAGGCTGTACTTACCGATATCAGGCTGTTTCGCAAAATATTAAATAAGCACGCCAATTTACTTAGCGTAAATACCTGCTTTGCATATAAGAGGTACGATCGTGTGTAACCTATTTGCAGATATTGGATGAAATACGAGGATATTTCGTTCGAATATGTTTCGAACAGTAATTGTTGGGCTGCAAAAAAGTCTGCATTTAAAAAAGTTTATGCACAATTTGCGTAAAAATCTAAATGTTTACTATGTTATTCGATACGAATATTGATACATCACTTATTATGTAGATCTAGGTAAAAAAAAATTGGAAAAAATCAAATAAACATTTCATTGTCACTGCATGATGCTAAACAATTTCTTCCCTTTTGACAATTTGACAGTTCTTAAAACATTTAATAATATGATTATTGTGTTTATGCTTTCAATTCAGTGGATTTCCTGCACCATTTTCAGAATCGAGTTTAAATAATAACATTAAACTCTTACAGTGTCGCAAATTACCTGAAAGAACACGTTGTGTTATACTGGTTTGGTTGGTTGTAAAATAATTTTCAATTTTAAAGCACCGGTATAGATATTTTAATATTCCCATCTGAAATCCAGTCCGCTTTAGGTCCATATGTCTCATGAATAATTCAGACAGCCACGGCTTGTCCCCGCCGGCACACATACAAGTATATGTTATGTAGGTTACCTGTGCACTGTAAGACAGTTATACATGCTGCCGTTTAAACATGAAAAATGGTACAACGTGGAATGACTGGTGGTGGTGTGACATCGCAGCAAACGCGGGCATAAAACTTCGGATGGTGGAGAGCTGTTCTGTTAAATAAACAAAAGAATACGTATGAAATTGATAAAAACATCACCAACTGTGTATTTACTTTTTAATGTTTATTTAGGAACACTTGTTCTTTCACCTTTGTTCACTCACTGGTTCAACTCTGCAGACTTTCATTTATTTTAGCCGTTTCTAATTTAGATACAATTATTGTATTTGTGAAGAATATAAAAACCTAATAAATCAATATTTATTCTATGTAACAATTTAAACGTGCCAATGTTGTCATTTCGTCACTTCCTTAGATACTGAACAACTCAAGTCATTCAACTAATTTACCTACATACTTATTGAGGTTTCACCGTACACTCCGGTTGGTGACCAGATTTTTATTTCTTACTGCAACATATAGAAGCAACGTTTGAAATTGTCCAGGCGCGTTACGCCTGCCCATTCACTCACACAAAACACATTGGACCAACCGAAGTTTCAGAATTTTCAGGCGACACTATTAAAATTCGCAAACGTAAGGCCTTCGCAAGCGTTAAGGTTTCAGGTACATTACCCGTGTGGAAAATAATGTTGAATAATCAAAAACTCATTCCGAAAGGTAATAGTTATTTGTTATACAAGAGTGCAAAGTTGCTTTTTAACCGCGTGTTCAATTATGATGACCGAGCAAGCGAAGGATTCTAAAAAAAATTAGAATCCTGAGCGTTAGCGAGGGAATCAAAAGAGCACGAGGTGAAAAAATCTTTGCACTCGAGTGCAACACGTAACTTTTCATTCCACCTCAGCGAGGAAATGACTAAATGCAAATAAAACCGTTGACAATCACAAGATAGCTACTTTTATTTCAGTTTAGGTATTAACTACTACATTATGACAGGTAAGTATTACAGAATAATCTTTAAATTATAACAAAATAATACTTAGGTATAATTATATCTAAGTATTATTAATTAATAAAAACCTAAAGTAACGTTGCTACAGTTATTTAAATTGAGTGTAATATTTTTGTTGGGTACATATTGGTGTTAGTCACTTGTGTACTGTTTTTCGAGTGCTTGCTTTTTTGTTCTCGGATAATTTCATAAAATATGCCAGCAAAAAGTTTTCTGAGAAAGTTTTGGCTCCTTTTGCTAGTTGCCACGTGTTGAACATAACGTACTGTTTTAAATACTTCTCGTGTGATTGTTGAGGGAGAAAGATCATTTGCGCAACTGTTTCAGTCAATTCTGTTGGCGTCAACAAACTTCCTCGTCGCTAGAATCACTCATTTTAGTTTTTTAATATAAGGTTTAACAATGACGTGAAAAAATGCCGCGTACAGAACCGCCAACAAAGCAAATTGAAAAAAGAACACCAAGAAGGTTCCAAGTTTGAGTTTTTAACAAATTAAATAAAATGGTTGCCTGTAAAGTCGGTTTTACGGGCGAAGATTTTACGTGACACCGATCATGTTTGAGTGGGAGAGAGACGCAAGACATTCGCCGGTCCGGCAGGCCTCTCTCTCGTTCGGTGACTCATCGTTACGTTACCGGGCGTTACACTTTTTCATGAGTGACTCCGAGCCACAACCTAATTTAAGACGTTGTCACGTCAAAAAATGTTGTATGATATATTCGGCACCATAGAGGTAGCAATAAATAGGTTTAATGATTTTTTTTAATTCACAAACTTGGTGCACACGATGTTCTAAATTCAAATTTACTTTAACCACTAGTGAATAAAATGGGCTTTTCCACTCAGATATTGAAGAGCAAAATGACTCTTTCCGAGATGGTGGGATGAAAATAAAGTTTTTATAGTCAAGTGTTTTGTTTCGGACGTTAGAAAAGCAAAAAAACTTCAACCCGGTATTTACAGCTCTTTTTGAGGTTACATCAATTTTGGATGAGTAAAATATGCTAACAAGTTAGAACAACTTTTTTATTCTGTGAAATAAAATATTTTTGTAACTACACAAATGTTTGAAAAATAAAAATATAACCACATTTGAAGCACGTTTAATACATTAAATTTAATGGGCCTTATGCGGATACAGTCGTGGTTTATTTTTACACAGGTACATTTTTAATCAGGCAGTTTAAATGTATCGCGGCCAAACTTTATTTAAAATAAAAATATGTATTGGTTAAATTTATTACAATGGATGGCCTTTGTCACAAGTACGTATCACAAGAATTATTGTTTTACTTACTATTTCACCTGTTATTTGGGATATATATTGATAGAAGTAATGATGTTAAATTTCCAGGTCATAAAAACATTTCATCGTTTAATACAGTATTTGAGGCGCTTACTGTTTTCCTTCTTTGACACTACTTGACGACCACGAACACTTTGTGAAGAGTGAAACGACAAAGAAGGTAGTTCTTTGAACATTTAATAAAGATATTATTAAACTGTATTAAACGTTAAGCCAATCTTAGGCCCTTATTCAGCGCCCTGTGTATTCACTCTTTATTAGTCTATCAGCGACCATCTGAAATAAATTGAAAGGGAAACGCGATAAACCAATTATAATACGCAAACAATCTCAAATCAGAGCACAACGATGTGGCTCGCAAGTGTAAGCCGTAAGCACAACAAGTCCAACATTAGGCCGGGAGAAATCGACACAAAAACCCTAAATTCGCAAAGCATGATGTAGTGCTGCATTTTTGGTATGTTGTTTGGATCAGTTAGGGTGATGTTAATCCCAATTTGCAACTTCGAAAAAGTTGTGAAGCTGTGCAACACGTGATAAACTGCGAAATTTTTTGACTTTTTTCACTTTAGTAGTGAACGTTACAGGTCGGGAACGCATAGTTTTTGTCTTTTAGAGCAAAAAGTGAAAAAAGTCCAAAATTTTCGTAGTTTATCACGTGTTGCGCAGCTTGCACAACTTTTTCGAAGTTGCAAATTGGGATTCACATCACCCTAACTGATCCAAACAACATACCAAAAAAGCAGCACTACATCATGCTTTGCGAATTTAATGTTTATTTCCACCGGCCTACATAGCCATTGTTGGAAACATACCAAAAATAAATAACGAATATACAACCCCTTTGATATACAACCTCTAATTATAGGATATTATTGAGAGGAAAGGTTTCATACAAGTTTCGACAGTCGATGATTAATAGAATATAGGCACGCAACGATTTAGTAAGGTAGGTACTTGATACGGTAAGGTGTCAGCTATGTGTATAGTAGCTGATGGGCAAGCAAATTTAGAATAAAAAATGCAAGCAAGTACTTTAGCAAGTAATTTTATGCCCTAACTGGGTATATGGGAAATTGTTTATTACAAATTAGACCGTCGCTTTACTATATCTTTCATCGAAATATCATAAAATCTCCTTAAGGATTAAGGAAAACAAAATCGATATCGAGATTTTCTGATTTCTGATGAACATCTTTATCTATTTGTTTTTTATTTATTTGATATAGGTTTTGCTCTTGACCCAAAACTAAGCCCAACGAGGCAAAGAAAGACTGAGTCTACGATGAAGCGAGCTCACCTAGAAGATGACTGTTCACTCTAGCTTTTTAGTTTTACTTAAATACCGATATTAATGTTAAAGAGTCCTTGTATAGCGCGTTTCATCAAAAATAGATGTCTCTACCAACCAATCCATTAAGCTACAGAGAAAGTTTTTGTCGGTACGAACACGAAAGGCTACATTAACATGTAGGTATCAATTCCCGAACCCTTTAATAAATAAAATATCAACAAGGGCGAATGAAATGTTAACACAAAACTACTGACCCGGCCTACATCTAACAATTACGGTGTCAGTCCAATAAAATTAAATAATAAAGCAACAAAATGAATAGCAGTTCCTTCGAAAAGGCTTTCAGGACTGGGCGCCCCCGCGGCACAGTGTAACGACCTTATTTAGAAGGCTACACCGCCTCAGGTCGAGTCATTCTGGAGATGAATTGCATGTTTCAGTAATGTGTTTACGCCGTTTTATGTATTTGTAAGCAACAATGGACTTATCTGCACAATGTTTTCTTTTACTTCTTTTTGTAGACGGTGAAAGGATTTATTATAGCAGAAATAAGCGAAGTTTTAATGTATTCAAGTTTTGATAATCCTTAGTAAGTGAGAATATTGTATAAAAATGCCTGTTAAACATCGGTATAATAATAATTATCACAGCAAAGAAGAGACGCATGTAAATATACTCGTAATTATATTTCTAGAAGTTCATTTCGAATGAGTGCTGATTAAGTTACAACTTTTGTAAGCATTTAAACAAGGCTTTTAAGGTCTTAATTATCAAATACTGAAGCGTTATTTAAAAACTTTTAACAAAATTCAAAGAGCACAACTTCATTAGTAAAAATAAATAACATGTTTTCAAACAACAACAATACTCATAAAACTATCTTTAACAATCGAGGCTTTAACAAAGTTATTTATTGATCACTGATCACATAACTAATAACTGAGTAAATTGGCAATGTATTACTTAATTAAACTTCGATTTTATTAGAGCATGTAATCAAAAGCTGTTACGTCTCCAATGAACTAAAAACAAGTTATTAGAGTAAAATTTTCAGCCTGAAAAGCATAATTGAACGTGTTGAATCGCGTCGTATTTATAGATAGCTTTTTTTTGTTAGCCTACATCATCCCACTGCTGGGCAAAGACCTCCCCTAGACCTCTCCACCGATCCCTGTCTAGGGCCAGAGTTTAAATCGCTACGTAAGTTTATTTGTTTATTTATTTCTTTACATTACATTATTATTACAGGTAGTCTTAACCTAATTCAATAATGTAAAACTAATCTATACTTAATCTATTTACTTATTATAACTTATTATATAAAATGCCGTGTTTGCGAACTCACTCAGAGAGCACGAAAATATGTCGAGTTGTTCGGCTACCGTGTTCATAGTGCGCAAGGCTCGAGTGAGCGGCGCCCTGGCCAGCAGATTGGTGCGCGCGTGCGGCAGCGCCAGCAGCGCCGGCGCGCGCCGACGCCACACGTACCTGTCAGGCAAGTTGAAAGTTTGATAAATTTATACAGCTAGAAGTAACAATTGAAAGTGATTATAATAATATAATCACTTTCAATTGTAATATCCTTTACAAAAACAAATCTTCAACGAACAAAGCTCGTTTGATTAGGCTGCTTTGGGATAACTTATGGAATAACATTACAAAGAAACCGGTTAACCGGTTGCTTAATGTCAGTGTCAGTCATATTCCAAACCAAAAATGAGACTTCACCTGATAGTACAAACCAGCCGTCTAAAATTGTCAGTGAATCATCTATTCTACCGTTTGCCTACTGTAACAGGGCGTACTCGTGGCGTGACGAAGCCTTAAAAGAGAGACAAATGAATTTCTTTACTGGCATTTTTATCCAATAAAATTAATCGGCAATTTTAAGTGGGGGCTCTTTTATAAAACGCTTTTTCGAGTACTAGAGCACTTTTAACCCTTCATCAATATGTGTATATGCCGCTGGCGTTTCTGGGGTTAAATTTATCTGGGTCATAAATTTCACGTTGCGTACATGCTCACGAGACTCGCACCATATTTTTCACTGTACGAAACCTTGTTTCATTAAAGAAACTGTAATTAAAATCTGTTTAGATTGACGTTGTAAGGCGGAATGGGTGTGATTTTTTCGCTTCGGTGAAGATCAGGGTCGATTTACTTATTTTTTTACGTTTCAGTGCTTTTTAACCCCGTTTTGAAGATTGTGTTACTATTTCACATTTATATATTATTTAACATATTATTAATTTCAAATTAATAGTATTTTTTACTAATATTAATAATAAACGCATGATTCTATGAATATGATCAATCTATTGAACTTTTGTTAGATATTATTAATAATTCGCTACACTCATTGGCAAAAGTAATAAAATAAATCCTAGAAAGGGACCAACTTTTTTGTTATTGGAATGATTTCGATGATACTTGGTTTATGAAACAATTTTGACAAGAAAACTGCTATGCGATGTACAAAAAAATCCAAAATGACTGGCTTACTTTTTGTTAAAATAATAGTAAAAATATATTATTTGCACTAGTCGACACTAGATGGCGCTGATCTCCTTTAGAAGATTCCTGTTTCGCATTTTCCGAAGAATGACTTTTCGAGAGTTCTGTAATCTTAGTCAATAAACTTTAGGGTTAAGCTGAACTTCTGATAGTTTAATTCATATACTCGTACGAGGGCGTTTTGCTAACTCCATGACTTTCAGGCTGAATAGAAACTTTTTTTTATTTTTAATGATATTTTCTTAAAAGTAATATTTTTGCGAACCTAAAATAATTCTATTTTCAAATATGGCGCGAAAACAATATTTAATAACAAAAGAAGTTTGGCGGCTGTGAAGGTGTTCTTCGAAAATGGAGAAATCCGAGTTTCGAGTCTTGTTTAAACACTATTTTTTACGCGGGAAAACCATTAAGCAGACCGAAGACAAGTTGAAAAAATATTACGGGGATTCAGCGCCGTCTCATGGAATGGTACATAAATGGTTTACTGAGTTTCGTTGTGGACGTATTACAACCAATGATGCCGAGCGCCCAGGAAGGCCGATTGAGGTAACCACTGAGGACATTGTTAACAAAATCCACGATATTGTTTTGGCTGACCGTCGAGTAAAGATACGCGAGTTAGCTGAGGCTGTGCACATCTCAACTGAATGAGTTTTTCATATTTTGCACGATATTTTGGGAATGAAAAAACTTTCTGCATGATGGGTGCCGCGCTTACTGACAGTCGACCAAAAGCGAAAACGTGTGACTACTTCTGAGGCATGTCTGGCTATGTATAATCGCAATCCAAGTGAATTTTTGCGTCGGTACGTAACCGTGGATGAAACGTGGGTCCACCATTATACGCCAGAGACTAAACAACAGTCAAAGCAGTGGACTTCTACCGGCGAACGTGCACCAAAGAAGGCAAAAACGGTATGTTCGGCTGGTAAAGTGATGGCAACAGTATTTTGGGACAGTTAAGGGGTTATTTTCATCGATTTCTTGGAGAAAGGCAAGACAATAACCGGTGCTTACTATGCTGCATTGCTGGAAAGATTTAATGAAGAGTTGATGAAGAAACGACCGCATCTAGCAAAGAAAAAAGTTCTATTTCATCAGGATAATGCTCCGGTCCACTCGTCTGCAGTCGCGACTTCAAAACTTGTCGAATTAGGATACGAATTATTGCCGCACCCTCCATATTCACCAGATTTAGCCCCCTGTGACTTCTTTCTCTTCCCAAACATGAAGAAATGGCTTGCTGGGCAAAGATTTTCATCCAATGAAGAGGTGATAGCTGCAACCGAGGCCTATTTTGCAGGCTTTGACAAAAAGTTTTTTTTGGATGGGTTGAAGAGATTGGAGCATCGCTGGAAAAAGAGTGTAGAGTTGAAAGGAGAGTATGTAGAAAAATAAAATGTTTTTGTACACAAAATATATGTTTTTCTTTTCAAAGTCATGGACTTATCAAACCGCCCTAGTACATGGGAGATTGAGAAGCATCTTGAGTGCGCCCTCGGAACTGAGTGCGGGACTAAGCTGGAAAAGTTTAATTATTTTTTAGATTGTAGTAGATAGTATTAGTTTTTAGATTTTAGTGTGCATGAACATGTGTGTTTGTACTGGTCTGGGTGTTTTCTATGTATATTATGTATTTATTTACAAAAAAAAGTATTTAAGTATGTTTATCCGTTGTCTGGTACCCATAACACAAGCCTCGTAGCTTAATTTGGGACTAGAGAACTGGTGTGATTGTTGTGAAATATTTATTTTTATTTATTATTATTATTGTACATAGTCCGTACAATAAATTACGTCAACACATATTACGTTTTGGAGTTTTATTCAACTTCTGCCCAAAAGAAAGACGCAACACAAACCCAAAGAGGATAACAGCACCTCTTTCGTTAATAATTTGAAATAATAATAAGTCTAGCTAAAACTCGAGAGCGGCTGATCCGATTTTCATAATGTTGGTTATGAATTATTTGTGGAAGTTTACGGAAGGTATAAACGGAGAGAAAATATAAAAAAGTAAAAACAGAGGACAGGACGACGTCAGCCGGGTCCGCTAGTTATTAATATTAACCGTAACAGCTAGGTACTCGAACTCCATTTTTGTTCATTAAAATTTACAGATTATTTATGTTTGCTATTTAAGTTACGTCATAATTGTATGTACAGAGGAGTTCCAAAAAGGATCGAACTTTCTGAAACCCAGATTTCTTTGATAAAAACATTTATAAGTAGGTATTACATAATTTTAAGCTTTTGTTTAATGCTTTTCTATTATTTACTGCTGGGTCCGGGCATGCCTGGCAGGTGGGCTGCGACCGCCACTCTACTCTCTAAGCCCATGGGCGAGTTTCGAAAATAGCTATCCCTATCACTCATACTAGTTTGTTCGTGGGAGCGCATGCGATATGTAGATTGTAAGTGCGGGCGAAGTATTACGGAATAAGCCAGCGCGTTCACCCGCATGGTAAAGCTTGTAAGAGTGACAAAGATGAACACATCACATCCAAAACACGGAAAAGACAAAGAGAAGTGGGGCCTACCCCCGAACTACCCCTACTGTCGATATTGGTATTGCGTAACAGAGACAGTGCAATTTCAATGCATGCTTGGTGTCAAACGTGCACATTTTAGCGAACGCGCATGGTTATTAGACAAAGCCGATACCATCAAGTGGGATTGCATTGAACCGCAGTCTAGTCGCTTGTTTTGATGACAATAACATGTTTGTGCGTGCTTTGTCGTAGGTATTTTGTTTTGGACTAACCAGGGCCTTCTCCCACTAACTATAGTTGAGCTGAGTGTAATATCTTAGGCGTAGAGAGATTGTGACATTCAAAGTTTTCGAAACGCAAGTAATAGTGTCAAGTTAGTTTACCGAAGACTATATCCGACTTGTGATCAGTCAAATAGTCAAATAGTGTAAGACCTGTATCGCCACTCCAGTAGAGCTGTATAATGTTATAATAATAATAGTCCTCCTGACCGATTTCGACCACGGCGGCCAATCTCAACAGACATCAGCCAACTACGCAGGAGATATTATAGTGCACAAGTGTGACCGCAATACACAGGTGCACTCACTGTTCCATCACTCTCAAAGTTCGGTGAGACGGCAATCTGACATGACCGGAGAGAGATCAGGCGTAGGAACAACGGCTTAACGGGGGTGTAATACCGTCAACTTCCCGACTCCGGGCTATTTTTGAGAACGTGACAAAAATCTCAGAAACAATTTTGGCTCGACCTGGGATTCGAACCCAGGACCTCTCAGATGTAGGGCAGAAACTTTGCCTCCAACTAAACTAACTAAACCAGATATAAATGTAATTTAAGCCATTAACGATGGAATTAGAAATTAATAGACACTATAGTGACAATACAGGTTTATTAGCAAACACTCGTGGGTGTTGTAGACATCAGTGATATAAGATTACTCACATACTCGTCATTAGATGCTCACCCCTTGTAAGTTTAATTAAGAAATATAATATCTGAACTTAGGTTACG
Organism: Pyrausta despicata; assembly: GCA_963921415.1. Lineage (NCBI taxonomy): Eukaryota > Metazoa > Arthropoda > Insecta > Lepidoptera > Crambidae > Pyrausta > Pyrausta despicata. The sequence goes on along the minus strand of OY992855.1, from coordinate 10,609,915 downwards.
TTGAGAGATGTCCTAAACGTAAAATAACTGAAAGAATGATTGTTTATTCTTTTCGAAAATTCAGTCACATAATATAAGTGTACAAATCATGACTTTATGTCCGGTAATTTGTGCTTGTTAAATATGTATTAAATATTTCTATATGACTTTACTAAACCGAAATAAATATTCATAGTTTGTATTTAATTTCAATAAACTTTCATTAATCAAATTGTGTTAATGGATTAATATTAATCAAAGTGGTATTTCAGATGCTTTTACGTTATCATAATCCGCACGCACGCACATCATTACGTGTAGGTAGGTACATTACATTACATAAGGTAGATACGGGTCATGATTGTACAAAGTTGTCTGACAACCCCGCGTCAAACTTACGCTTCCGCACTTAGCAGAATGTACGCTGAGTCATCGGGAAAAAGTACAAATTGTCGGGAAAATTGCACAATAGGCTACGTACGGGAAGTGTTCGGTTCGAATTCGTAAACTCGTAACAGCCACGTTAGCAGCTGCTACGTATCTGAAAATGCAATATACTGAGCTAGAATGAAATGCTTTTTTATATTAAAAAAATAAAACATCCATGAATTTAGGTATTCGACGACCTCTGTGGCGTAATGCGCAATGGTTTCAAAGTGCCACTATCTATGAGGTCCTAAGTTCGATCCTCGGAAGGAGTCAATGTTGGAAATCAATTTTCGATGTTGTCACTACACTGGGTGTTTGGGGTGTGTATTATTTTATTTGCGATCAGAGCAATGTATGTGTCCCCAATTATTTGTAATTTATTTACCATCTACCTAACTCTGCGCGCTGCGCTAACGTTTGGTTCGCGCAATACATTTTGCGATACTTAGGTATAAGTTATTACTTTTCTTTCATTAATTAGGAAAGCACACGGTTCCTTTCACAATCTTATTGTATTCGAATTTATAATAATGAGACTACATAAAACACATTCATTCATACATAAAAGAGGTACAAATACTTTATCGCTTATCAAACAGGACATAGAAATAAGCTTGTAACTTTCATAACCATCGACATCGTTTACAAGTTATTAAATACTCGTTTGAGCACATCACACGGATACATGAAGTCATAGTCGTGCCTGAAAACCGGTGCTTATATAGGCCATTAAATATAAATTGCTACAGAATTTCATGGTCGTGGACTCAAATTTCACAGTGAATGCTTTTTACTTATACGTACTAAATGAGCTCTCTTGTAATGAGCGTACATCACACTATCACGCTTCACACCAACATTGTAAATGTGGAAGTTTGCTTGTTTCAATTACCGCACCGAAACTACTGTACGGATTTTGATGAAATTTGGTATACAGATAGGGTATGAGCTGGCTTGGGTAATAAGATACTTTTTATCCCGATTAAATGCTCCCTTGGGAAATAACATGTTACTTTATTTCAAAACAACGGGCAGGGTTGTCTGTGGGGTCATCTAGTACAATTTAAAAAGTAATCAATTACTTACTTCCTAGTTTTCGTAGTAAACATTTGATAAATATGTGACGTTTAATTTATTCAGTCTAAAACGGATGTTTCAAAAGATAAATTAGGGAAACAGTTTTCAGGTCTTTTATATACACACATCAAAAGTGTCTAGGGATCAAGCATTTTTATGCGGATTTCTTGAGATTGAGTTGTGGATTTTTAATAAATTTATGATTTTATAAATTTATATGGATCCTTTTTGGTGCATTTCATAATTTGAAACAGGAACTGTCAATCAAATTCGAGTAAAAGATGAAAATCAGCTGTCAATATTTTCCCTATAAAAACATACAACGCATTGAAGACATTATTAGTGCTACTGTTTCCCTACTACTGATTAAAACCAACGTTATTATGGAGCGGCGACGTCATTTAAGCAGGGAAGAAATGCTCAGAGCCGTGGGAATGATAGAAGCTGGTTCCCGGCAACGTACTGTGGCTTTAGCTCTGAATACAAGTCAGAGTGTTATCAGTCAACTTTGGACACGTTACCGAAGCACTGGTACCGTGGCTGAGCGTCATGGAGGACGGTATCGCTGCACCACACGGAGACAAGACCGATACATTCAAATCACAACTCGAAGAGCTCCAACAATAACCACCATGATGTTAGCCGTAAGGCTTCATCACTTTTCAGGCAACTTAATTAGCGACCAAACAGTCAGAAACCGCTTGCATGAAGTGAACCTTCATTCCCGAAGACCGCTAAGGGTACCACCTATAGCAATGCACAATCGTAGGATTCGATATCAATGGGCTCTTGAACACAGAAATTGGGCAGAAGAACAATGGCGTTCTGATGAGTCTCGTTTTGGTATGAGACCGGATACAAGACGTATACGACACTGGAGAACCCCTGGACGCCAACAGCGATTAAAATCCTGCCAGAAAGTCCATCCTTATAGTGGTGGAACCATCATGGTATTGGCGGGTATTTGGATCGGCGGAAGAACTGAGTTGATTTGGATCAGAGGCAACCTCAACGCTCAAATTTATGCTGAGACGATTGTATCAGACGTCATCGTTCCTCTACAAGTGCAAATGGTCCCTTATTTCAGTTAATGCATGATAATGTATTAACTGAAATAAGGGACACCGCAAGAGTTGTAAGACAGACTCTCGCCGCAGCTAACATCAATGTCTTGCCCTGGCCTGCTCAGTCGCCAGACTTGAACCCGATTGAGCATGCATGGGATATGCTACAGAGAAGAGCTGTGCCGAATATGGAGGGTATCCAGTCGCAAGAAGACCTTTTTTTTTTGTTGCAACGAACATGGACCATTCCACAGCGTGATTTGGATGAACTCATTTTGAGTATGCCAAACCGATGTTCTTGTGTTGTTAGTGTTCGCGGTAGAAACACGGATTATTAATTGTTTAAGTTACCCAATAAAATTTTAAAGAAAACTGTTATTTCAGTCTTTTTTTCGAACTTTAATGTTAGTGGTTCAAATGTCAAAAATCCCTTTATTAGGAAAATGGCAAATTTCTTTATTAATGCAAAGGTGACTTGGTTTATCGTTACTGTAGACAAACGAAAACACTTTATTTGATGAATCCTTAAAGAACATTTTAATTAATATCAATCAGGAGAAAAGTTATTGCAAAAATATATGTTGATCCCTAGACACTTTTGATGTGTGTATATTTCGAGTTGACATTAATTTTGACTTTTTAGCTTTGAGTTGAAATAATCAAGTCAACGAAATGAACGTAATAAATAATTCCATCCTTGACCTATTCTGTAACAAATCGAAGTATATATATATAAATCAACAGATATTTTTCATACTCACCAAAATACCTTATGGAAATTTAGTAAATGCGTTTCAATATTATCAAGCAATCCTGCTACGTGGTGATAATTATTCGAACGTCATTTGCTGTTATAAGCCCCTTAAAATGTACGTAAAGTCACAAGCAATGAAAAGCTTACGTAAGTAATTTAAACTTAGGGCAATAAAGCATCAAATTGAATGTGCTTTTCCCACATCAAAGCTGTATGACTGTACTTTGTCGGTGACAGCAACGACATCTCACCTTAACTTCTAATTCTGACCTGTCTCGTGTGAATGTGACGCGTTAATTTCACATCTTAACGAGGGCTTTTATCCGATAAAACGGTCTATCGGTTTTTTTTGCGTTCCTGTGATAAACAAAACGTTCAATTGACAAGAAGGGGATACCTACCTACCTATGACGAGTAAGTAGTTTACGGTTGATAGGTGATAGTGATGACTAAAGGCTCCTTTTGGAGTCATATTTTTTTTATGCCTTATCTAAACATTGTTTATAATCCTTTATACAACTTACTACATTTCAAGTACTTAGTTATTTATAACAAGAACCAAACTCAACATAAGCTGTCTATGATAGTGATTACGAGTGTCAAAACTTTTACCTACCTGCTTCTGAACGCGTTCAAGTTAAAGATCGATACTTTAAAACTATACTCAAATTAAGAGGGTTTCTCAAAACGAACTCAACACTTCCACGACCTAAACAAACACTTCGTACAAAATTGGTATTAAATTTTAATCACAATAAAAAGTTAGAGTGAAAACTTTCAGTTATTCGAATGGAGTAGGTTGGGTAAACTGTGTACAAAGCTACCCTTTTAAGCGAAAGTAAAGCATGCGAAAATGTAATTAAGAACACTGGGTTAATTTCCCTTTTACGTGCCTATACGAATTAGCGGAGTTATAGCGAAAGGGATGCTCAGGGTGTTCACCTACTAATGGACAATCAGAAACTGAATATGGGTTATTTTAACAAAACTATCTAATATTAACACGGCGTTAAGTGGACGTGGTCCACTTATTACAGTTCGCTGGGTTTATTAAACGAATTCATAGATGTTGTTTTGTTACATTTCTAATCAGCGTGGGCATTAGCTTATCTACTTAGTCGTCCAATTAAATATTAAGTTTAAATGCTCGAGCAATAGAGCGTGTTTACTCGCAGTCAACTCGACGCGACCCATTTTCGCCATCGATCGTCCTTTAAAGCAGTTTTTCCATAACTTCACTATGTGAACACAGTGATTTGTGAAAAATAAAGCAATATCGTCCGAAACGGTTCCGCTTATTAAATTTAGAGTAGTTAATCTGTTGCATAAAATTTCGGGTTCCTTTGTAATGTTATCGTACAATGACGCCGTTGGTGTTGGGGGGTTGCTTTAATTGTTCGCGGCTGGTTCGAGCCACAATCTGCTTCGGGACTGAGAGGAACTTTCCTTGTCGAAATATCCCTGTTTGCTGTTGCCTCGGTGACTACGTGCGCCGATTGTGAATCGGCACAATTAGAAGCACGTGACTTTAACGTTTGGGATTTATTCAATTAAGATTTTCGCTTATTCCGCCGTACGCGCCGTCTCTTGATCTCGCGGTTAGAAATTCCTCGTTGTACCGAACATCCCTATTGTTAAGTTCTGACAATAACCCTGTGACTTAACGGGTGGGACTGTACAATTACCATTTATTGGAATTTAACTATAATCGTTAGAGTGAGCTTTGATCAGTTAATAGTAGATTGTAATAGAGCTGCTTTATTTGGAAGCACTTGTCTGTGGAATTACAGCAGATAAACTCTTATGTATTTTCATTTGCTTCGTATATCTGAGACTGCCATGACATTTTGCGAATACATTTATGAGCGAATATTATATTTGCTCAAATCTAGAAGTTTGATTCAAATGTAACAGTTTTCTAGGCACTTCAGCTCTGTATAGGGTCTATGTTTTATCGCATGTGAATACAGCAGGGGCAGGCAGGGGTTGTCTAAAACTGTGGACTAGCGAACAATTTGCCAAGTTGCAACAGAAGCGTTTTGTCCCCGCCACACAAGCCGCGCGCAATCCCATAAATCGTCAGAAATTTGTCATGACAGAATGCAGTAATATCTTAAACTACTGCGTGAATATAAATATTGTGGGCCATATATTGTGGAACATTGAATTTAAGATGCAGAATGAAAAATTTGGGTTGTTACAGTAAGTTATATAAATCGAATTTATTAAGTAACTAAGGTAATGTGTCACAAAAGATTTTTTAGGACATGACTTCAGAAGACGCAGAAAGTGGGATTATTATTGTTTTTACGTGGTCTTGGATTAATTTTAAAATGAAAATGCTAAAAGATATGATTTCACCGTGAAATTAACAAAAACTAAGCACGTCGCGCTGCCTCAGCTCTGCCTCGCTGTCACCTGTCTGACCTCAGGTATAGTAACAAAAAAAAATTTAGGCAGCAGTCAAAAGCTTTTACAAAATGCATATTTTAATACTAGATGCCGCACGGCTCGAGAGCACGGATTTCAAATATACAAACGAACGAATTCTGCCGCTCTTGTAGTCGTATATCGATTACTTTTGAGCCCCGCAGTGTTATTTCATACTCCACGGTAACGTGAAAAGACGTAACGCGATATTTAATATTCCGCGCTTTAAAAATGTTACCAGTGATTCTGCAACGAGACGTGGCGGTGTGCGATACACTTTTCTTATAAAAATATTCTTTGCAAAGGCAAGCCGGGAGGTTCTTTATTCACGCTCCGAGCACCTGACGCTTCTGCAATGAAAATTTGTCGTCTTCTTGCCAAATTCGAACTTGTTCCAAGATGTGCTTGGCCACCGTCTATATTCTTTGATAATGCGTACTTGAATGTCGTTTCATCAAGACGATAATAAATGCAGACTGCGCTAGAGGACAAAGCGGACTTTAACGCTTTTTGAAGCAAACTTCGCTTTGTGTTGGTGCAAGATTGAACTAGCGGAATTTCGCTCGGTATTGTGAACCATTGAATATCTTAAGTAATAAGTTTAATAAAACATTTTGTTTAACGTATCTTTTCATAAGGCATCATTTTGGTTTATTGAACACTAGGCTTTTCTGTCGATTCCTGTTATGCACGGAGAAACGTGCATTCATATCGGCAGGACTAGGGTGTTTGTTCTAAAGCACCGAGCCATCATTTCTTGCATGTCAGTCGGTCGTTAGCTACCAGACAGTGAACAGCTCCTACGAATGACTTATGTTATGGCCGTACACGTCACGAGAAATATGTTTTCCACATTGCTGTTATTTGAAATTTTGTTCACAATGGGAGCGTATTCCATTGAAAGGTCGGTCATTCCATGAAAGCCTCTTAAAATATTTATTTTTGCTCCTATCAAAAATACCAGTGCACTTATGCAATTATTGTTATTAAAACATAAGGATTCCAAGAATACTACGCAAAAATAAAAATAAATATTGTTAACGTGTTAAGAAATCGTCAAAACAAATTGATTTAGTTTTTATGCATTTAATGTATGAATTAATCTCTATATATATAAAATTCTCGTGTCACAATGTTTGTTCCCATACTCCTCCGAAACGGCTTGACCGATTCTCATGAAATTTTGTGAGCATGTTGAGTAGGTCTGAGAATCGGCCAACATCTATTTTTCATACCCCTTAGTGATAAGGGTTGTGTCCACCTTAAACATTTATATGGCAAAACAACGTTTGCCGGGACAGCTAGTACCATATATAAATGCCACCAGTATCCCGGGGCTTCCATGGTAAAATTATAGCACCTATTTTGCGCTTTCTACTAACTATTTTTAGTTGCAGTAGCTAAGCAAAGTAAAGTTCTTAATCGTACCTACATTTACTAAAGTTACTATATTTTAAGCATTAAAAAAAGCAATTTTTTTTACAATGTAAAATTAAAACACGCTTAAAGAAAAATCAGACGAGGTGTGGGTTTGAATCCCGCTTGTGACAGTAGATTTTTTTAACCCCTGACGAAAAATAGGGGTGTTGTAAGTTTGACCCTTATGTCTGTGGGTGTTTAATATATAATATAATATATAAATGTAGTATGTAAGTTATTATATAATCATGAATATAAAAGGATGTATCTAAGTATTTAGTGGACACATTAAATGAGTACGTCAATTTGATCGGTTGTCTCATTTCCAAGCAAACCCAAATCTCTACATGGCGACCCTGCCATTCGAGACTGGGCACACGTGCAAAGTGCGACTCCGTTTATGGTGCGGTTAATGTAAACTATCGTGGACTAACAATGAAATTAATCATGACTTTTAAACAATTTGTGTTCGTGTTAACACCGGTTTGCTGCAAAAAGTTTGATTTTCAAGATGGGCAAAGGACAATCCAAGGAAAATCCAAGGAAGGAGGTTATCATCGCACAAAATGCGGGAGCCAATGAAATTTCGATGGAGCAGTTGCATAATCACGCTAAAACGACATCGCATACTCTACTAATAATATGCGTAGTCCTGTTGATCGGAGCAATAATCGCCATTTATCGCGTGTATAGAAGTTGCCATGGTAAATGGATTAGAAGGGAGATAACAGAGCACCAGTTGCAAAGGGCTGCGAGCTGGTTTCGTCGGCGCGACCCGCCCGCGCCCCCACGAGCTGCACCCCGGGAGGATGTGTGAAAAGTGAAAAGTGTTAAAGTGACGTGTAAAGCCGGAAAAGACAGCGGTATCAAGAGTGACATCTTCTTATAATGGGCGTATGTGTATTTTCCGTATTTTTTTATATGTCCTATGTTATAATCGCATTTATTGTTTAGTATAGTTATTATGCAAGTAATTAATAAATAATTAACTTGTTAAATCTATGGCGATACGACTACAAAGTTATTTTGATGACTTAGAAAAAATCAGGAAATATTTGATTAAAATAGGACCAGCACGACGGCTAAATCCGTCTACTTGTGCTAAGAAGTTTTGTGAAGCAGAAAATCTAATTAAGAATTTTCATAAAGACTTAGATGCAATTAATTTGAATATTAAGAATTATAAACCTGAAGAAATATTGCTAATTTCTACCTTATGTGATAACATCAAGTCCATATTTGAAAACATCGATAAGTTGTGTTTGAGTAGAAATTGTTCAGAATACTCTTCTGAATCCGAAAATTATAGTTCTCTTAGCGATAGCGAAAGTTGTGATATTTTCAAAATGGAAAAATTTGATTTAAAAACGGCTGTGTCCCTTTTACCTGTCATGAACGACAAGGAGGACGTCACAAAACAGCTTATATCAGCAATTGAAATGTATGAATCACTGCTAGAAGAAAGTTCTATGAAAATGTTAATTTCGTTTGTACTTAAAACCAGACTTTCAGAGGGTGCTAAGTTAAGGCTTTCACAGACGTATAACACCATAAAGGAACTCGTTGACGACATGAAAAAACATTTGTTGGTCAAAAAATCGTTTACGGCTATCCAAAATCAGTTGCTACGAACAACACAGAATCAGCGATCTATCGAGGCCTTCGGTAAGGAAATTGAAAATTTATTTGTTGAGTTGACGATTTCGCAATCAGACGGGGACTCTAATAAATATGAAATATTAAAACCATTGAACGAAAAATTAGCAATCAAAACTTTTTCCAACGGATTGCGAAATGGTCATATTAGTACCATAATTTCAGCTAGGAACTACTCCAGCCTGAGTGAGGCCATTAGAGGCGCGAAAGACGAGGAAATGTCAACAACATCAACAGACGGAACTCTCATGGGTTTCTCAAGAGGTAAATCTAAATATTTTACTAATCAGCAACGCGGTCGAGGTCGTGGTTTTAACAATAGGGGTTTCCAAATGAACCATCGCGGGCAAAGTTCGACATATCGCGGATTTAATGGCCACACGCGGGGTTCAACATCATCGACTTCGTTTTATAGGGGTCTAAACAATAGAGGAGATAGGTTCCAAAATACGAACCGTTTTAATCATTCACGCCGGAATAATAACGTGAATTTTATGACTTCGCACGACAATTCGACATCGTCCGCCACTACCAGTGTTGATCACGGTCGTAACGAGCAACGAAGCCTACATAGTGAAAGTCAGTTTTTTCGGTCTTTACCATAAATCGGAAAATCATATCAAAAGTGTATGCCATTATACAAGTTATAACTCAGTGCAATTAAACATAAATCATGACTCGTGTAGTTGGTTAGTTGACACCGGCGCTTCGCTTAGTGCTATTAAGTACGAGAAATTGATACAGACAAACATTCCATTCCAATTAGGTTCTATAAAGATAAACGGTGTGTGTGGAGAACTATATTCGGAAGGTTTTGTTAATTTGAGCCTAACTCTAAATGGAAAACAATTTGTACACAAGTTTCATGTCTTTAAAGACTTGTGTTTCGCAAGTGATGGAATTTTAGGATTGGATTTCTTAAATAAGTATAACGGAAAGTTAAATTTGGAACTGAATACTTTAACATTGCGAAATTATGATGATGAAGAAATTACCTTACAATTACAACCAGGTAGTACAAGTAATAACGAGTACATCCGTGTTCCCCCTAGGTGCGAATCTATACATTTTGTACGAACGTGTATGAAAGACGAATGTGTGATTTTTCCAACAGAACTGTGTGAAGGTGTTTTTTTAGCCGGTTCTATTGCAAAACCAATAAATGACCTTATTCCAATACAAATATTAAATACTAGAGACTCCGAAGTATCATTGAGTTTCTTTAGTCAAGAGATAGATTCTTTAAAAAATTATAACATTCTTTGCTTCGACAAACCTCATGTAAATGGAAACAGAGTAAAAAAGTTATTTTCTGAATTAGATCTGAAGGGTTTGCAAGAGGAAGAAAGAACGGAAATAGAGAAAATCTGTGCTAAGTTTTCAGACATTTTTCATCTTGACGGAGACCAGTTAACTACATGTAACATTTACCAACAAGCGATTCATCTGAAACCTAATGCGTTGCCTGTGTATAAAAAACAATATCGGTTACCTAAGTCACAGACTGGGGAAATAAAGAAACAACTTCAAAAAATGTTAGATGACGACATAATTGAGGAAAGTAAGAGCGAGTGGTCAAGTCCTCTCTTACTCGTACCCAAAAAAACAGATGGAATTGAAAGGAAATATAGACTAGGGCAATGACAGTAGCCTTATCTGGACTGAATTACGAAAAATGCTTCGTTTACTTAGATGACTTAATAGTTTTTGGTAGAAATATGACCCTTCACAATAAAAACTTAATTGATGTTTTCACCCGACTTAGAGAAGTTAACTTGAAGCTTAACCCGAAAAAATGCAACTTCCTTAAAAAAGAAATATTATATTTAGGTCATGTTGTGAGTGCCGATGGCGTCAAACCTGACCCAGAAAAAATTAAAATTTTAGAAAATTATCCCGAACCCAAAAATGCAGACGAAGTGAAAAGATTTGTAGCTTTTTCAAATTATTACCGTCGTTTCATAAGAAATTTTGCAGAAATTACAAAACCATTAAATAATTTGAGTAAGAAATATACACCCTTTGTATGGACAGAAGAATGTCGTAACTCATTTTTGAAACTCAAAAGTTGTTTAGTTAAGCCTCCAGTACTTCAATTTCCAGATTTCTCGGATGAAAATGAATTTCATTTATACACAGATGCATCAGGAAACGCAATAGGCTCAGTTTTATGTAATAAAAACGGACTTCCAGTAGCATACGCAAGCCGCACATTGAATAAAGCCGAACTGAACTATCCTACTATCGAAAAAGAAATGCTTGCTGTCGTTTGGTCAGTCAAGTATTTCCGTCCTTATTTGTATGGTCGACAATTTAAAATATTTACGGATCATAGACCTCTTATTTATTTATTTAGCATGACAAATCCTTCTAGTAGATTGACAAAATTTAGGCTCATTTTAGAGGAATACGATTTTAAAATTGAATACATAAAAGGACAAAACAATGTGGTAGCAGACGCTTTATCAAGGATTATTGTGACCTCAGACGATTTAAAAAGTATGAGTGAACATGTGAATGTGATGACGAGAGCGCAAAAGAGAAGATTGGATGAGAACAGATTTAACGTTTTGCCGACTGATAACATTCCCAGCAATGATCGGCCTGATCAACCGAAAATTGTGGAAATGCATATCAAGCCGACAAATTGTATAGAGTTAAAGTTAGTATCTAAAAGTGAGCTAAATGGTATGAAAAATAACACGGGATTGCAAGACTCATTTATTTTTGTACCAACAGAGTTGACATTATATACTTGCCTTACTTCACGATCATATAAGGCGCGAGACGTCTATGTGAGTGAGTTAGAGCAGTTTTGTAAATCAAAAAATATCGAAGATATTTTTATAATTAAAAATGAATATAATAAGGAATATTTAAAATGGTTAACCAAGAAAATAAATGACAATGATAAGTGGTCCGGATCACGCATTTGTTTATTAAAAGACGTACAGAGAGTTATGTCTCATGATGATAAAGTTGTAATTTTGAACGATTTCCACCTCCTCCCAACAAGCGGTCATGCAGGAATCAGGCGAATGCTAAATAATATTAAAAGGTATTATTTTTGGCCCGGGATGGAACGTGACGTAACCCAATTCGTGAGTAAATGTAAAAAATGCCAGATGCAAAAGCATTCTGTGCCTATAAAACAACCTATGGTTATCACTTCGACAGCCACCACGGCTTTTGATAAGATTTTTCTAGACATAGTTGGGCCCTTAGATAAGGATTATTTTAATAAGTCATATATTCTTACGATTCAGTGTGAACTAACAAAATATGTAGAGGCTTATGCGTTAGAACGTAAGGATTCAATTAGCGTAGCAAAAGCTTTTGTCAACAATTTTATTTTGCGATACGGTATACCACGTGAGATAGCTAGTGACAGAGGTACGGAGTTTATTTCTTCGACAATGACCGAAGTATGCAAGTTATTAAATATTAAACAGTTATCAAGTACATCCTACCATCATCAGTCAATAGGTGCACTTGAGAATACACATAAAAATCTAAATTCATTTTTACGCATTCAAACAAATAATGAATCTAAAGAGTGGAGTACATGGGTACCTTTTTGGTGTTTCGCTTATAATACTACTGTGCATAGTTCAACAAAGTTTACCCCCTACGAGCTGGTTTTTGGTAAAACGTGTGTATTACCTAGTAATTTAACTCAACCTGTAAACAAATTGTATAATTGTGAAAATTACCCTTTAGTTTTAAAATATAAATTACAAACTTCTCAAGAACAAGCCCGAAATAATTTGTTATTGTCTAAAAATAGCCAGAAACAACGTTATGACTCATATCTGAATCCTGTTAGTTATAAGCCAGGTGATCTAGTGCTATTGAAAAACGAAACCGGTACAAAGTTCAGTAATGTATACAATGGTCCATATAAGGTTATTCAAGATCAAACACCCAATGTAACTATTCTTAAAGATGACAAATTAGAAACTGTTCATAAAAACCGTACAAAGCCATTTATTAGATCATAAGTTACATTAATTTAAGAAAAATGTTATTTAAAAAAAAAGTTATTGTAATCATCAACTTTTTTTTCTTTATCAAATGGGAGATGTAGTATGTAAGTTATTATATAATCATGAATATAAAAGGATGTATCTAAGTATTTAGTGGACACATTAAATGAGTACGTCAATTTGATCGGTTGTCTCATTTCCAAGCAAACCCAAATCTCTACATAAACATGAAACCCGTTTTCCTTGGTCACGGCATCACGCGTGAATGGCTGGACCGATTTCACTAATTCTTTTTTTGTTGTATTTGTTATTATCAGGAAAAGGTTCTTATGGAAAAAAATATTAAGAAAATCTCTCAGAAATATTGAAAAATATATTTAATTTTGCATATTCTAAAAAACGCGCGTAACTAATGTCAATGTCATTCGATGACATTGTTCAATCATTGCAACGCTAAGGCGGTACGAAGTTCGCCGGGTCAGCTAGTACACTCTTTTGCAAAAAAAACGGGCACCTAAGGAAATTTACGTTCTAAGGTCGATTTGAGTTAATTAAATGAAATTTATTTCTTTGACGTAGTCTGTATACTTATAATCGTGTAAATTAATGCGCGTGAAGTGAGTTCGGGCAACTAAAAGAAAAAAAAACGATGGATTCTTTAAAACCGATGTACACGCCCAAACAATAAGAAGTGGTCGGCAATAAAGATAGGATTTTTTTTTACTTTTTTTAATTAAATAAAGTTACAAATGTAAAAACCTAATACCGAATGTGACCTCCTCTTGCCAAAATCACAGCTTGAATCTTTCTGGGCATGCTTTCCACGATGTTTTTAATAACGTTTTGAGGAATTCGTTCCCACTCTTCTGCAATGACTCTTTTTAGCTCCCTGATGTTTTGTGGAGCAGGTTGCACTGATCTTACACGTCTCTTTAGAACATCCCAGACATGCTCAATTGGATTGAGGTCAGGACTTCGAGCTGGCCAATCTAAACGACGGATCCCAACTTCTTTCATGTACGCTTCCACGTCGCCAGAACGGTGCGAGCGAGCATTGTCGTCCATAAAAATGGAATCTTCCCCAAGTGCAGTCAATGTGGGTTGTGCATATGGAATTAGGACTTCCATTATGTACCGATTTGCATTTAATGTTCCATTTTCTATGAAAACTAACTCCGTACGCTCCGTCGAATTAATTGCTGCCCAAAACATAACGGAGCCTCCGCCATAAGGAGTGATTTCTTCGAAACACACTTCCGCATAGCGTTCCCGTGGTCTTCGCAGCACTCGCCGGCGTCGGTCCTCTCCACACAAAGAGATTCTAGCTTCATCAGAAAACAATATACTTTATTCCAGTCCTCCAGAGTCCATGAAGCACAGTTCCGAGCAAACTGAAGTCGAGCAACACGGTGCTCACGGAGTAATTTAGGGCCCCGAGCTGGGTGGTAACTCCTGATATTGGCAGCCAAAAGCCTCCTCCTGACCGTCCACAAGCTAACTTCTACTCCTCTTACTTCTTCAAGGCTCTTCTTCAGGTCCACACTTGACGCCTTACGATTCCGCAACGCCTGACTCACCAAAAAGCGGTCATCTCTTGGTTCTGTGCATCGTTTTCTTCCCGAACCGGGTCTTCTTTTGACCGAACCGGTCTCTTGATACCGTTGCCAAGTCCTCTGGACAGTTGAACGACTCACATTTAGCCGCTGAGACACGTAAGTTTGCGAACAACCTTCTTCAAGTAGGGCTATAATTTTACCGGCCCTTATCGCTTTATCACTCATATCAAAAAGTGGTATTTAATGTACAAAATAAAGATTAAATTGTTTAATTTGCAGAAAATGTCCAAAAAGTTTTAAAATATCGTAATCAGTTAAAAATCGTTTCAGCAATTCGCGCCATTAGTAAAGCAATTTTAGAATAATCCACAATAATCATTATTTTTCTTTTATTAATTTCAAATTTTAAATTTGGAACGTAAAGAATCATGCCAGGATGCTTCAAATAACATGCCAATACATCGTCAAATTAATAAAAACCTATTTCTTGTTCTTCTTCATTAAAGTAGAGGAAAAAATCTAAAGTGCCCGTTTTTTTTGCAAAAGAGTTTATAATATACGAGTATATGTGTTTATGTGTGTGTCTGTCTGTGTCATCGTAGCTTCTCAACGGATGTCGGTTTAATGCGTTTTTTTATTTATTTATTCAAAACTAATTGCACAAGAAATGTCCAAAGAGTGGACTTAATCCCAAAAGCATTTCTGCCTGTCAACCTCAAGGTCATGCAGAAAGAAGTCAATGGGTGCATTGAAAATGAAACTAGAAAGGTAAATTGTGGTTAATAACGCAAAAAATAAATAAACATAGAATAAAAAGTTTTTTTTTTATTTGAAAGATAATTTAATCTCGGTGGTTCTTACCTGGTTGGTTAAAATCCACCCAGCCATTGAGCAGCTAACCAGCTGTTTTCCTGCCTCAGTCGGGGGTTTATTAACTGGAAAGTTAGTCTTTATTTTTCTTTAAATGTGTTTTAATTTAACACTACATTACTTACTCGGAATCGGACCAATGCCATTTAAAAGCAAGAATGCCCGAAACCACATACCTAGAGATGTGCGAAAAGAATTTGCCATTATTACGGCAGGACACGGTAAGGGAGGCGTCGCTGCGTTATTCATGAGCGCACCTTCGTCGTTCGGCTTACGCTTACACTGACCGTTTTTGGTTTTAACGCTAAATATTAGAATATTTTAATTGCTCAATGGATATTTTGGATGAACAGGTATTTTCATTTCTTTAATAGGCTTTTACTACATAACAAGCAGTAATATCTAAAGTCACGGTAGATAAGTATTGAAATAATCTAAAATTAAAAAAAAAACATGGTGGCAAAAAACTTTTTTTTTTTGAAAGGTGTTTTGTGGTGACTTACACATAATTGCACTTTTTCAAATAATAAATGATGTAAAATTGTGATACGAGAATTATATACATATATATAATTCTCGTATCACAATGTTTGTTCCCATATTCCCAAGTTCGGAGAACGGCTTGATCGAGTCTTATGAAATTTGGTATGCATATTGAGTAGGTCTGAGAATCGGCCAATATCTATTTTTCATATCCCTTAATGATGAGAGAAATATTTTTATAGCAAAACAACGTTTTCAGGGTCAACTATTAGTACATAAAATAGTCGCAAAGGTAGCCTGTATCGGCTCTAGAAATATTTACATCGTTACGCCAAAGACACAGTATTTAAATAAATGATAACACTATCTATGCATTTTACTTATTCGAAAATAAGTCACTTAAGCACTGTTATGGAAATCACAAACAACATCATAATCACCCATCCCGTAACAATTTTAGAAAATTGATTTACAAACATTGTCACCGTCCAGAGATAGATCTTCGTGTATATGTGCTATGTGAAATTGGTTGTTACATCCATAGTGTAACCAAAACCAGATCAAGTATATAAGTAACTTACAACTGCAAACAATATTACTCGAAATAGAACCCTCACATATCAAACAATACGAGGGGTTTATGGCATTCCTCGACATCATCACAGTTCCAACCCGATCCTCTAAAATCAAGAGTAAGGGCGTCGAATAATTTCCAATTTGGACCAAACGCTTGTCAGTGAGTGGGTTTAACTGGATGTTCAATGTTACATGATATAGCACATGGGTTTCTATTTCAGTAGTTAGGGTATGAGGCATCCTCGGATCAATCGTTCTTCAAAGCTGCAATAAAGGTCCTGGATTTGGAACGTTGCGACGAATTTGTTACTCGATGCTAAGATGTGACCAATATTATCGAACAACCAAACAAGAAGTTGCTACAAAAGTGTAAAATTATAAAAGTACCACTAAAAATCAGACATTCTTAATATGTTATGAAGTTTCTAACTTACTGGGTTTTTGGTAAAGAAATGTCATACACGTACTTATCTAAAGAAATAAAATTTAGGCACTGAAACACGTTTATACAATAGAACAATCAAAGCAATTACGTTTATCTTAGTTACGCACGAATCGCACGACCTACCGTTATAGAAACCCAGAATAAAGCCTCTTTTATGAATAGACCGGAGTCGGAGTATGTCCAAATTGTCTAATATGCTCAGCCTGGTCGGCCCATTACGCCTCACAAATAGACCATTAGGTCCCAATCCCTTTGCTATTTCAAAAGGATGGAGGGTTAATTTACGAGCTCAAAATTTAAATCTACGGCTAACTTGTTTAACAGCAGCCTCCGGGTTAACTGTGTTGTTAAGCCGTATTATTATGAAGTACCCTACACGATTGCTTACTAGTTGAACACTGAACGTTTAAAACTCGTAATACTCGAGCTGAAACTTTTACTTTGGCGTGTACTTGATTTTAGAGCTGTTCAAATTGCCTCTAAAAACAGAGTGCGCTCAAAAGGTAATTTTAGTAAGTTGAAAGGGGCAAAGTATCGCGTTGACGGTGTGTCACGGGGGAGTAACGAAGTGGCTTAAAACCGTATTGGGGTAAAATGGCACGATAAAAATAAAACGTAGGTACTTAGAATGTTTAAATGTAGGTAGTATTATTTTCTGATTATATATTTTGACTGAAAGATAAGGAGTAATAAGTTTGAGTGTTAAGTTTTGGGTGTTGAAAGTTTTAAAAGCCAACTTTATGTACATGCGAGGTCCGTTATGGCCAATTGTTCAATTCACAATGAAAAATAAAACTCATGTAGTTATAATGACTTTACAAAACTGTAGGTACTTAATGGAGTTACAGTTAGTTACGAGGACAAATAGATAAAACCGCCGCTAGTTAATGTTGTGAAACAGTTTAAAATCAAATCAACTGTAAAATACAGTTGTTATACGAGAGAGCGTTAGTCCTTAGTTCGCATCCACGCTCGGTTGTTAACAATTAAATTAAAGGTTGGAGACCGTTCGTGACAAAGCATAGTTTATAACGAAAGTATTAATAAACAAAACTGAGGGCTGGAAACGGTTTAGAAGTTCCATTAAAACAAGGTGTCCGGTAAGCCGGAGTTGGAATGGTTCCCTGGGTGGTCGGCCACTATTAATAATAGAGGGCTGCAAGTTGAATGGCACATGTTGTTGCATGGCGTCTCGTGCATGCTGAATACAGATGAGCTTATTTATGTAAATTCATGCCACTGCCGCTGCCGGTATGACGCGCCGTTTCACTAATCCCTAACCGTCGTAAGTGATTGATGCCGGAATCAGACGCCAGCCGTTGACGTGTTCGCTTTGTTCGAGATTATCTGGATAACTTCGCACGCAGGTGCGGTGGAAAAGTTTAGCTTAGTTTTTGTGTTCGATACATAGTCCTTTGATACTATTTTAAAGTATGTATTGGAAGCACTTGTTTTGCAGTCGCAGGCCGACTGTCTGTAAGCGTGTTAAAATATCATAAGGACATGATTGCGTACAATCATTCTTATAAATCAAAACTGTTTAGACAAACACTATCTTAAATACAGTAGGTAGTTTATTATACTCGTATGTATATACCTTTTATGAACACACCTTAGTACTTATCTATAGTTAAGGGCGTATAGCTGTCGCATTTTTCAAGGCTTTTGTTACTCACGTAACCTTATCCTTGCAAATCGCAGTCGCATGTTTCTAAACGACATCATGTAGGTAAAGAACGTTCAGTAAATAATAAAGTTTTAAGCTCCTATCACGAACGAGTATGAAACGAGCATTCCAATTAGTGGATTCTCATTAGAGACGGATTCTTGGCGAGGACTTTGATATTGAAGCTACGTGATCAAGATTAAGTTCATTTCGATTTGACTTACACTGTTCTACGTATCGATAGTTATCAGACAAGATCTTGTGGCATTTCTTGGAACATAATTATCATTTCCTTGTCAACTATCTAGACAAGAAGATAATAGGAAAACAAAATTTGGTTGACGTCAGATAAACAATTCAATATCATTCAACTTCTTCATTTCTGTGATAGAACTCCATTGCAAAAATTCACATTTTAAAAATTACTGATCCTTTTCCTCATGTGTAATCCTCAGTAATGTGTAATATCAATACCGTCGAATCCGCCAGTCCAGATTCTTAAAATCACATTTTAGGTTTGAAGAAAACATGAGATTTATTTATTATACACGTCTGTGACACGTCCCTGCACTCGCGTATTTAACAAAATCAATATATCAATTCAAACCAATCTCAAGTGTCAATGCCAACGCACTTCAGTAAACCTCTAAGTGTTCAAATCCCAAAAGTTGGCCGGCGACAGTTACTAATACAATCCCTATAAAAGACGCAAAGGAAAATTGGATTTTTACACCTAAAGGGAAAAACTCAATCGACGGGCATATTAAATGAAAAGAAGAAATGAGGTGGCCAAAATCTTCCGAGCCCACATCCAAAAGGCTCCCTAATAAGGTGCGCCTTTAGAAACCGTTCAATCAGTAATGTCCATTGACAAACACACCTTTTTGGCGCTCGTTATTAGCTTTCATAGCATTTTTATTTCTTTTCTTTTGACATAAAAACTTTTTTTATTGGATATTAAGTTTTTGCTGCCAGTCACATAAAAACAAAAGATTAAACTATTAAAATATTTCATTGCTAATTTCACGTCGCGGTCAAAATAACGTTTGACTTAAATTGGTAGCCTTTCAAAGGAAAACTTTAAGGTTCCAATAACCAATCTTCCTAGTCATTTTCAATTTTAATGTTCAAACATACGGTTTGATATGAAAGTAATTACTAAGCTTAAGAAAACATTGTTATAACGTAGGTAACATCAAATATTATAACAGGTAAGACAAAGCATCCATACGAAACCACAGAGCCGGTTTATTTCTGAAAAGGTTAATTAATTCTAATTGCGGGCTTTTCGGATTACCCGGGAAGGGTTACACCATATTTTAAAGTTCAAACCCTTTATTTACCTTGCATTCCTTCAATTTTGGTAAAATTATGTTAACTTCGAATTGTTACCGTTAGTCACTTTAAGATAATTTAATTTTAAAACAGAAAGGGTAAACTTATGCTGTTTAGTAATGATGACGTTATTAAGTTAGAAACTGTTAAACTTATTTACAGTCTGTACATTTGTGCATTATGTCACTGAGCGTAAATTCGACCTAACAATTAAGAGTGAAAGAGAAAAACTTGACGTTTTGACAAAAAAAAGGTTACTCAATGTTTAAGTCGTATTTGGTTTGTTGTTGGTCGAATCAACGCTCAGTAGTGCTTGAGTGTATGTTTTTGCTAAAATATCCGGTTGGAATTGTTGAAGATTGATAAAATCATGCCATAGTACCACATCGCAACTCATGGTACCTAATTCCGTTGAAGATCCAAATACTCTTTCTGTCAAGATGCAAATAAGAGGCCCCAAGCTCCATAGCTAAGCAGTCTGTTAGCAAGATTTCACACGCTTATGTAAATCGCTCCGGTGCGTCAAGAAAGTGTGTTGCAGGAAAAGGTTATACCAGGCAGTCGACTGAGTAACTACAAAACAGCCAGTCTGAATCGAGTTAGAAGGGTGGTTGGTTACCAAGCCAAAATAAGAATCAAATTATATTAAAATTATAAAAAGGCGAATAAAATTACGTTCACTGGCTAATAATACGACATACTCACGAGAAATTCCGATGAAAGTTATTATCGTTCGATCAGTACAATTTTTTATCAATTGAAATAAATTTATGTTATGTGCTAAATAAATGCTACTCTATTCTAAAACCCATTAACCTAAACAAATCACTTTATTTCTTACAAGGCTACGTCAGAAAAAAGTTGGGTGGTTCCGTTTTCATCTTATGACGTCTCATCCTATGCATTTTTTCCGTACTCAAGCTATTTGTATACTCAACTCATACCTGCAAAATCCCTACTAATATTGGTAAAGTCAGTTTGTTTGTCCTTCTTTCACGACGCAACGGAGCAATGTTACGAATGTTTTTTTGAGTATGGAGGTAGGTAAGAGGCTGGAGAGTAACAGGCAACATTTTTTCCACGACAAAACATCTCGATCCCACGTAAAAATTGAAAAGTTTTGAGGGCTAGGGGATTTTAAAGATAAAGTTTTTCCACGCGAACGAAATCGCGGGCGGCCACTAGTTATTTAATGCTTATTTTCCGCATTCATCCTACAAGCCTGCTCAGCTCATCCTATTACAAAACCACTAGAAAAATAGTTCAGAATGGATTTAAGATAATTTAAAAAAATATCGATAAATGACGCAGGTTGAGTTAGAAATACCGGCTTTGGATGAGTTAAGAAATAGGATAAGACGTCATAGGATGACATAAAACTACCCTTAAGTCATTTCAGGGATACCTATTTTTATTTGAATCTAACTTTTCTCATTATTAACGTTTTTTAAAGTTAGATATAGGTTAACTTGGCTTTAAATATTTCAAAAGCTTATTTTCATGAAGCTATGTCAGCCACATGCTGTTCAATGGCCATCGATAAATAACTTCGGAGCGCTATTTTGCAGAATGGATATTAATTTCATGATGGTCCTCAACTACAGATGGCTACAACATGGTCTTTCGGTACATATCACATGCATACACGGTTTTTGTGCTAAGTGTTTATGGAGATAGGTACCTATTATATAGCTTCTGTCAGTAAAAAGTGGGTATATTGTTTCATAAAACTTTATACTGAAAATTTACAAGTGAAGATTACGAGATCAGACCGCTAAAACCACCACGTAACTAAGATTTTGAAACGTGATCCCGCGTTCTTCCTTTAGTACCATTCTTACTGTACGTAAAACACCACACATCAGATATACTCGTATTTAATGGTCGAATAGTTAGACCCAATATTTTTACTTGAGAATTATTTTATTGTTCATTACCCTCTGAAAATCTTTTTATATATTTTTGGGCGACAAATAAAAACAGTTGGTTTTTGTCATTTTACAGATGAAATAAAAAAAGCTAGCTGTTTTAGTCTATTCCAATTTTGCCCAACATAGCACAATTACCGCAACATATTCGCGGCGGCTGATTTTTATCGCACATACACGATTCGCCGAGATGTGTGATATATTTACATCTTATCGTATCGTATCTCAATTTGAATGAGGTGCTCAATTGGATACTTGATGCAAAACTCACATATTAATTTTGCAATCTCGCTTTATATTCTTTTGGGTACCTATCTATAATATGCATTAAAAAGAGTTAATAATCTTATATTTGAAAATGAATTGCTGTTCGATAGTCTCGCTAAAACTCGAGAACGGCTGAACCGATTTGAGTAATTTTAGTCTTGTAACACTTGTGGCGGTCCAGGGAAGGTTTAAACGATAAGAAAATATATAAAAAAACAGAGGGCAGGACTACGTCAGCCTGGTCCACTAGTATTATGCATTTAAACAACAACATCACATACATCGATCTGACTCCGTGGTAAGTAGCTGAAGCACTTGTGTTACAGATATTAACAGTGATATTAAAAATAAACTTAAATAATGACATACTCGTATAACACCCAGACCAGTACAAACAGACATGTTCATGCACTCGAATGTTTGTTTACCACATTCTCACATGATATCATTCGCTTGAGTTCGATTCAAAGTACAATTTTTTTCTAGCAGTTTTTCATTGTTTAGTTTCTTATATTTATTTTAAACTATTATTTCAATAAATAAAAATAGTCCACGAAACTTAACTTAAATTTTTCACGAACATTGTATCAATAAAAAAAAATTGGACATAAATATAATTAGTGCCGGGATATTGTATGACAAGGTGTTCGAAATATTGGTCGCATAGCGTCGCATCGCACTTGTCGCGTTGCGTCGCTCACCGTAAGGCAACGTCGATCGACAAACGCGACAGACGCGACAAAGGGACGAGCCGCGACAGACCTTGATACAAGGAGTTTGAAGTTATTGACGCGTTGCGTCACTCACGTACGAAGTACAATCTTCGTAATTAGATACACGTTAAGTAATCAATTGCGTTACAACATTGTCAATGAACTATGTCAATGACAAGATCGATGCACTAAACTGAATTTTCCTTTTGGCCATCAATCTGTAGTACATTGACAATGGTGTAACGCAATTGATTACTTAATGAAAATGTTATTTATTTAAAAACACACATATAAGTTTACAATATTCGGTCTGCTCTCATATAAGGTTTCCCTGTGCTACGAGAGTCAGGCTCCTCCTCAAACGCTTAATAAGTAATTTTCTTTATTATATGTAGCTTAATAAGTAATTTTCTTTATATTAGGTCCTTACCTATGAAATTGGCGTTTTGTATGGGAGGAACAAAAAGTCGAAATTTTTTTATATAGCATATTTATTTAATCAAAGTATGAGACATTGTAATCTATGCACTTTTGCCATCTCATAGGTAGTTCATTGATCCCTTTACTAAAAAAACCATTCGAACGGGAATCAATAAAATCTTTGAAGGCGACTTGGACTGCCCCATCTGAGTTGAACTTTTTCCCTTGCAAGAAGTTATCCAAATTTCGAAAAAAATGGAAATCTGTTGGAGCAAGGTCCGGGGAGTACGGTGGATGCCTTAGAGATTCCAATTGAAGTTCTTCTAATTTGCTAGCCGTCTGTTGTGCAGTGTGTGGTCTAGCGTTGTCGTGAAGCAGCAGTGGCGTAGAGCGATTGACCAGCCTTGGTTGTTTAGCAACTAGCTTTTCCATCATGGTTTGCAATTGCTGACAATAGATATCTGCCGTAATCGTCTGGTAATCGTCCGTAATCTGGCCAGATTTGAGAAAACTGTAATGAACGACACCGGCGCTAGTCCACCAAACGCTTACAAGTAACTTTTTATTGGTCAATTTTCGCTTGGAGCAGGCTTTGGCTGGCTTGCCAGGGTCCAGCCATTGCGATGAGCGCTTCCAATTATCGTAGATAATCCACTTTTCATCACAGGTAATGATTCGATTTAAAATCCCTTCGTTATTGTGCCGGTCAAGTAATGTAACGCAGCAGTTGACGCGCGTTTGCCGGTTTGCTTCACTCAATTCGTGAGGAACCCACCTTTCAAGTTTTTTAATCTTCCCAATTTGCTTCAAGTGGATTAAAACAGTTTTATCACTAACGCCAAAGCCTGCAGCTAACTCGGACGTGGTTTGCGATGGATCCGCTTCCACAATAGCCTTCAATTCTTCATTATCAACTTGGGTCTCCGGCCGTCCACGGGGCTTGTTTTGCAGGTCGAAATTTCCAGAACGAAAACGTTGGAACCAAAAACGCACTGTGTTTTCTTTTGCGACACAACCGCCATACACATCATTAACCCTTCGAGCCGTTTCCGCAGCACTGGTGCCACGGTGGAACTCGTACTCGTAAATAACGCGATATTTCAAATTTTCCATTTTGTAAATTGAGCGATGCAAACAGAAAAAAGATAAGTAAAAAAACAAATGAATGACGGTTTACGAAACACAACTACATGTGGAAATAGCTGTATAAATTTGAATTTCGAATTCCTAACCAAATAGGAAAAATTTGTGATCAAAGTGGCCAGTACGACAAAACGCCAATTTCATATGTAAGGACCTAATATGTCTCTCATTACAAAGATTGACTTCGTAGCGGCATCCATTTTTGATATATCTTTTGAAATTTTAGATTTCGGCAAAAAGCTGCGCAACTGTCAAAATGGTTGTGATATTTGATTTATTTTAACATGAAATCTTATCTTAGTCAACAAATCTTCATTACGCAAGCAGCACAAAATTCGCTAGTAGTCGCTTCAAGATAAAATTACAAGTACACTAATTGCCTTCTCAAGTCTTTACTAAGAGCGCCTAATCATCCAAATTACTGAAACATAAGAAAAAGTAGCTCGGATAATTATTTATTTAAAAACTTTTTATTCTAGTTAGGATAATTAAATGGATCTTCCCTCAATTCTGAGACCATTTAGAATATTTTTCTATTCGGTAGAAAGTCAACTACTTGTCTTTGTTTACTAATTTAATTTTAATTAGGGACCTAAATATTGTAAACGGCCAATATTATTTAAAACTGTACCTTAAAAGCAAAAACCATGGCTGGATGAATAAATACATTTTGTATTATTCGTGAAATAACCAAGAATCTCTTCGCAGTCATTTTTTGGTTTTATCATAAGCCGTTATTGAATGGAATTTTTGATAAGTCTTAGATATCACTTTTTACTAATTTCCGCCAACAACTTGTGACACAAAATCATTAATAGGATCTAGGAAAAAGCGAAAGTTGAATTTTAACGGGTCTTCAAAATGTTCCCAATGAATTTTCTAACTTATAAGGATTAAAGTTACAAGGGTCTTTCATTAAAAAACTTGAATTGCGTAAGGAAGAAATATGAGGGAACTTCGATCATTGAACCGGAGGCGGCTGAACGCCTTTACAGAATTTGTGTTTTGAAGTAAAAATAAATATAGGGAAGGTCACAATCTTTTGTAACCGATTTATGCTAAATATATTTTTGTATCGTACATCTTTTGACAAAGGAGCATACTTTTTTGTATACTAAGGAATCACTAAATAATAATATAATAAATGTAAGGTTAAAAAAATGAAAAATAAGTTATGAGAGAACAGATGACATGCAAACATACATTCAGGTCTAATCATAGCCCTTCTGTTTGCCGTAGTCACGTAAAAATGATGATAAGATGTAAAGGGGACCAGCCAGTTGCGAAACCTATCACCAATACAGAAATCGTATCCCAATAAATATCGGCAAAGCAAAGGGAACGTAATATCAAACATGCTGCCACATTCCGTGATGGATTGTGTTCCCGGGCGCGCGTCACTCAGTGTCGCCGGCGATCGCTGCCGATTCGTTCGTATTACCGCTCGCATTAGCTGCGTATATTCGAACATGAGACGGGTTATCGATTAGCTAACATTACACATGAGGCCTGGGCCCTTACCCGTTATCCTCAGTGAGGGACAAACGCGACAAGTGCGAGAACATCAAATGATTGTACGTTTACGATTTTGTCATGACACATTTTACATTGACACAAGTAGTGACATTGACATTTACACAAGACAACGCCTTAGACAAAGTCACATGACGTAATCGATAACAGAAATCGCTATCGACTGCGTTTGTTCAGTGTACGAAAATGACTTTCCATTTCGCGGAGTCACGTGACGTAATAACGAAGGCACATGTCATTTTTTGTGGCGTTCCCGTACCGCTCGCATTAGCTGCGTACATTCGAACATGAGACGGGTTATCGATTAGCTAATCGCATACTTACATTACGCACGAGACATTGGAGAGTCGATGATGAAATCAACCATCGATTTCGTACGCATGATGTTATTGTCATTCGCTTTTGATAAATTGTGATGTATCCTAGCTAGAAGCTTAAGGCTCCTGGACAAAGTTATTATTATTACTATTAACGACCACTTTGGTGTAATGGTTAAGAAGTTGACTATTAACCAAGAGGTCGCGATTTCGATCCCCGCACAGTACAAACATGTGTGTGCATGAACATGTCTATTTGTACTGGTCTGGGTGTTATATGTATTTACTTAAGTTTATTTGAAATACCACTGTTGAATCTTATATTTGTTACACAAGTGCTTAAGCTACTTACCACGAAGTCAGATCAATGTACGTGATGTTGTTGTATATTTATTTATTTTGTCGCACCGCCCACTAAACATTTCTGCTTAGCCCAAAGGTATGACTGGTAGAGAATGCCCTACGGCGTTAAGTCCACCTTGTGTACAAAGTATTGTTGTGCAATAAAGCTTAAATAAATAAATTTATTTATTGCTACATTCCATACTCTATAGCGAAAATCGCCATCGACGTTCCTTACTAAATGTACGGACGCTTAATACGAAAAGAGTAAGCCGTTTAACCACACATAATATAGCGAGCCTTAAGTATGTGTCGCTCCTTTATCGCCTCGTGTCCTAGCGTTATTTTTTACGAAAATGATAGTGTCGAAATACGTCACACAAGCCTTTTTCCATTTTATGCTTACGAACTTTATTGATAGCACCAATCTCACGGTCTTAAAAACTACCGGTTACGACTCATTACACTTTTATTTTGAGAATGTCAATGTCAAATTCCATACATAATAAAAATACTACGTATACCTGCTGTTTACTGAAACGTCGGTTAAATTACCTCGGTAAAATCAGCACTCAATGAGGTTATAAATAGCCAACTTGGGAGAGAGCCTTATACGCGTGTCTTGTGTAGTTTATTTCTGCTCTGCTATGTACCTATAATGTATTTAAAAAAATATTTTAGAAAACACAATTACTGGTAAGCTCGTTATAACCATTTTCCTTTATCAAGGTCTCAAGATTTGTAAATGATTTTAATTAAGCGTTAACGGTTCCTGAAGATCAAAGCTACTCAGAATGTTGTTAAATTAATTTATTGGTCTCGTATTTCATAAAATAATCCTGGTACATGAATGTTACCAACAGGTATTTTTTCATGCGTAAGTTTCTATAAGTATAAGGGATTTATTAAAGAGGTCAGGTTGGTGAAAACGTCTGAAATATTGGGGATGTCAGGTGAATTTATAGAGATAATATGTTGTAGGTACGAGGAGCTCAATTTCCGAGAGAGTTTACCGCGATTTTTTTATCTTAGAAAAATAGATAGCAAAGATGTGGGAGGTCCCGGTAGTAGAATTGCTTTCCGTGTCGGCCCATATTTTTGGAAATAAGAACAATTTAAACTGAGCGGCTCTGTCGGAAGAAGGAAATTGCTATATTCTTACATATCGATGAAAAATGACTGTATTTACGATACATGAATCTCGTAATAACTCGCCCGATATGCTTTCGTGCGGGATGAATGAACATGAACACTGTTTGAAAAAATATACTGCGGCGCAAAATGAATATAAAAACAAAAACCTATCTTTTTGAAACCTATGAAACTAATCGAGACCAAAAAATAGTTGTCACAACTTTATTATATTGATTGAAAGAAAAATAGAATTTGTGTCCGACCAACATAGTTTTTATATATAGTGTTTCTAAGCATAGATTTTAACAGTATTCATGAAAAAACTATTTCTGGTAATTATCAAAATTTCAAAATAAAACAAAAACCAGCAGCATTTGAAAATGACATGGATAAAATATACTCAATCATCTGTCTAAGTACTGGCCATTTTAATTTAATGTAATTTTTAAGCACCTTATACTCGCGCGTATTTCCAGGACTTTCTTGCGGTGCGACAATTACCAACTTAAATCCACTTTTTTACTTCCAAACAATGATTAAGTAATTTAATCAAAATGTACCTTTCCTAGACATTCCTAATATCACACAAAAAGTTTTATGTACTAGAAAATTCTATCGCGAGTGTAAACGGTGGCGTTTAAAACGCGGCATGCACCCGATAGAGCCGGCGTTTGATGAGAGCGATTATTTTTATGGTGGTCGCATTCCGTGTAGACTAGGGGATGAACATCGCGAGAGTAAATTAAAATAAAATAAATATAATTTCACAACAATCACACCAATTCTCTAGTCCCCAATTAAGCTACGAGGCTTGTGTTATGGGTACTAGACAACGGATAAACATACTTAAATACTTTTTTTTGTACATAAATACATATTATACATAGAAAACACCCAGACCAGTACAACACACATGTTCATGTACACTTATGCTTGTACTGTGCGGGGATCGAACTCGAGACCCTCCGTTTAGAAGTCCGACCTGTGGATCACTGCACCAAGCGGTCGTCAAGTTTAATCAAATTTAGTTAAATTGGCCAAGTTACCACCTTCAGGTGCACCTACATCCAACCACAGAATCGGGGGGAGGGTGGGAGGCACCTAAGTAAACTAGATGCCTATTTATTGATCTAAGATTTTTATGCCAGCATCTTATCTTATTTTTATCTTCTCAATCTTAAAAAGGAAAACAGGCTAACGACGACTAGGCGACGAACATATGCACGCACAGCCCACACTAAGAGAGTGTTAGAGGCGGGTGGTGAAATAGTATAGGGAAGTTCGTAAGAAACTTCGTCAGTTTTGAAGATAAAAGAATTTATACTTAGTCACAAACAGCTTTAGTATTTATTGATATCAATGTTTAAGGAGGTAAAAAGAAGTCGGCAAAGTGTGTCTAGTCGATTTTTGTTTGACCTCACATTTACTTGAAACTTTGTCCATCGAAAACTGTTAAGGTAAAATCTTATAGTTATCACGAATGAAGTCGTGGACGCTAGTGTAAATATGTTTTTTTACTTTATCTTCAAGAAGGGTTAAATGGAAGAATAGTATTGGGAACATAACCTTAAAATCAATGTCTAAATCAGCGGGAACCCAGTCTCTTGGACTCCGACGGACGCCTCTCTCACGCCTCTAAACCTCAAGGCGTTCCGGACCTAAAGTACGCCAATGTATCATTTTTATAGCTCTGGCCAAAGTGAATTTGCAGCAGAGATAACTCGGACGTGTTAGTCATTTACATTTAATGTGACCGCCAGCAACACTTGAAAACTGTGTAGAACAAGAACGTAATAGGACATTAATATATTTGTTGATTTATTTTAACTTTATGGTACTGAAAGTGATATACGAGTATACAATTGGCGGACCTAATGCTATAAGTCAGTCAACCGCGTGTGCGCCTAAAGATGCCAAATGCCTAAAGATAATTGGTGGCGGAGACCAAAACGGGAATTCAGTAATAAATAAATAAATAATAAAATAAATTTATTCACATATCATTTAAATAATGTAACAATTTTATTATTGACTGCCTCGTTGGTGTAGTGGCAAAGTTTCTGCGTTAAATCCGAGAGGTCCTGGGTTCGAATCCCAGGTCGAGCCAAAATTGTTTCTGAGATTTTCTGTCATGAATTTCTCAAAAACAGCTCGGAGTCGGGAAGTTGGCGGTGTTACACCCCGTGCCTCGGAAAGCACGTTAAGCCGTTGGTCCTGCGCCTGATCTCTCTCCGTTCATGTCGGATTTTCGTCTCACCGAACTTTGAGAGTGATGGAACAGTGAGTGCACCTGTGTATTGCGCTCACACTTGTGCACTATAATATCTCCTGCGTAGTTGGCTGATCTCTGTTGAGATTGGCCGCCGTGGTCGAAATCGGCCTGGGGGACTATTATTATTATTGTAACAAATAATGAAATAAATAAAAATTAACTCTCTAATTTAATCGCAATGACATGCGTTCTTACGTGTGTACCATTTTTATTATTATGTATATCTCTATGATGTGATATACATATTGTGTAAGTAATAAGTAGGTATGTATGTTTATTCATCTTATTTTTCTCTCTCTGTATGTGCACCGCCGGTATGTTCTCTTCTTGAACCTGTGGTTGACTGGTAGAGAATGCCTCCGGCATTAAGTCCAACAGTGTGCACAAGTTTGTAAAAAAGTTTTTAAATAAAAAAAATCTATTAATTTACTAGCCTTAAAAATTCAGCTGCTTTCAAAGTTTTACCAATTTGGTGTAAGGCCCAGGACACACTTGCGGGATACTATCGTCGCGACTAATCGCGCCTGTCATTGCTGTAGTCGCGGCTATTGGTTAACTCGCTGTCAGTCGCGGGTTGCAGCTACAGATAGTCGCAAATGTGCTTTGGCGGTTATAATAATTTGAAGTGCATTATTAATTAAGAACTGATAATTAGCTACAAGACAAGTACCTAAAATAAGTAACTTCCGCAAATTAAAGGCATCTTCACCCAATAAGAAATTGCTTGCAAGAAGCAAGTTGAGTTCAAACTTTAAAGTTCAAGAGTTTTATCCTGGTGAGTTCTGCCTTTGATATAAATAATATCGTTTGCAGAAGAAAATACAAAGTTCTGGGCTCAACAGTATCACAATCGTGATCTAAATGTGACAATATGATTTCGAGTTCCGTTCACGCTTCGCGTAGTCGCTTGGGATGTTACAACTGTGAAAGTGTCACTATCGATAGCTTGGATAAGCAATGAAGAGTTTGTCAGTATTAGTTAACATTTTAACATTGTTTTTATTATTTTTTAATAGAAACTTCATAATTTTATAATTTTGTTTGAACTTTCACCCTGCAGCCCGCAACTGCAATCGTTTCTAAACTTAATTTGCCACACTTAAGCTCTTTTCAGTAGTTTATAACTAGTTTACTCAATGTAACATACCTACAACTTAGAAAAGGTCCCCTCAAAACAAAAAATATTCCAACTTTGTCGGTTTTTTTCTGTTTTCGATTTTACTGATTTTTTTAAATACTCTAGAATTCACAGCACTAACCAATACCATTATACCAGATAGCTTAGTGTCAAAACTCTTTTCACATGGCACTTGCATTACCTACTGCCTATTAATTGGATGTTATATTTGCAAGAAGTAGCTAAAACATCGATAGTTCACCCTTTAGTTATGCACTCACACATCACTAGTCGCATCATGTTCAATTCAAAGTTGAAGTTTATCAAAGTTTTAATATAAATTTTCTCCCAGGCCAAGTTTCAAATAACATCCACTTAATTAAAGTTAATCTGAAATGGTGTTTCGCAACATGATTCTATTAGCAAGCTACTACCGGCTGTATCTAGGTCACGAGTCACTGTATACACATTTAAATCTAAAACACACTTAAAGAATACATTCGGCCTGCCTCGGGCGGGATCCGAACCCGCAACTCTCGGAGGCCGGGCGATTGCTACAGTGACATATACTCCTCGGTCCGAATTTCTGTAAGTGCTCCTTAGGCTGCAGCTAGCCATGATTCATCACTGTTGTGGTTAGATACCTACAACACCCGAATGAAACACCTGTTTAACAATCGGTTAAGATGAATCAGCGAATTTATTACATATATTTTGGCATTAACAATGCAAATTTCTTTACAATATGAAATTAAAACAGACTTAAAGAAAAAAATCGGCCTGCTACAGGCGGGATTCGACCCCGCATCTCTCTCTAGCCGGGCGATTGCTCTATCAATTGATTGCAGCTCAACTATAGTGACACTTACTCCTCCATGTTTTAATTTAACATTGTAAAGAATTTTGCATTGTTAATGCAAAAATATAGTAACCTAATACACTGTATACCTATTTATATTACATGGTCATTGTTCATTAATAAACAATGACAATATTACATATTAATTCGATTTGCATCGATTTACGTCATCGTGGTCCTAGCATGAATTCTAGAAATAAATGGCACCAAGTCCGTTCATCATTATCCACTTTAGAGAGCTCATCTTTTAACTTTGATAAATTAAAGAAAATCTTTAATTTTTGCAGATGTGAAACTTCAAAAATGGATGATTCTTGATTGACATTGACGAAACTTAAAAAAAATGGTTGCCTGTAAAGTCGGTTTTACGGGCGAAGATTTTACGTGATCATGTTTGAGTGGGAGAGAGACGCAAGACATTCGCCGGTCCGGCAGGCTCTCTCTCGTTCGGTGACTCATCGTTACGTTACCGGGCGTTACACTTTTTCATATGTGACTCCGAGCCGCAACCTAATTTAAGACGTTGTCACGTCAAAAATGGCTTCTTTAACGTTGTAATGTAACGTTACAGAAGCCATTTTTGAAGTTTCATCAATGCATTTGCAAAAATAAAAGATTTTCTTTAAGTTATCAAAGTTATAAGATAAGCTTTCTGAAGTGGATAATGATGAATGGTCTTGGTGCCATTGGTATGAACATCCATCAAGCAAGAACATTTCTAATTTTTTTTAGTGCAAAACTGTTTACGTTATGTTTAACTTTTCATCTCCAAATTGTGAAAAAGCTAACATATTTATCATACTACACTTTTTTTCTTCTAAAGAGAAATTGAAACATAAAAGCATAGTAATCGTAAAACTGTTTTAATCTCCCTGCCGAAAATATCCGTCGTACATTTTAATACGGTATTTTCAATTTTTATTAAATCTCCTTTTTGCTGTCCCTAGGGTAATCGCAAATACGTAACTTTTTAATATTCGCCTTTCGAAGCGGTTTTATGTTACAATACAGTGAATTGAATTTTAGCGTTCGTTAATTACTGGAGTTTAAGACTGAAAAACAATGTCGAAATTAATTAAAGGAACGGCGTTAAGGTCGACGAGCGTTTAATCAAAGAACTCGATAAATACCTCCCAATTAATTTTATTTTCTTACGCGTAATTTAATTGAAAATATTTTAAATTCCTTCGTGAACGGCGGCGGTGGCTTTTGTTACAAGTCTCTAAAATACTTAATGGCAAAATGTTTTTGGCATGCGTTGGCCACCGACATTTTAAAACTTTTTTTAAATATTCTTTTTTGTTTTTTTAACTGTCTTATGTTTGATAGTTTTATATTCTTCAAGTAGTTGTCCGTGTGTGTTTTACGAGAATTAAGTTGTGTGGCTGTGACCGTTGCCTTTACCTTTGGGAACAATGTTACTCTACACCTACTGTCAGTGTGTGTTAGTTGTTGTCGAAGATGTCTAAGTTGTACTAGTTTTTGTCTGTAATAGTTGTTCGTTCGGTTTATATGACTAAAGTTGGAATGCAAACAGCATTGTCGTTCTCCACAGCATGGTTAATTGGTAAATATTATGGTAGCTTATAGCTGATATTTGTTTACTTTTTAACTTTGTCTGGATAAACTAATCTCGATTCTGTTTTAATGGCATACTCGTACATTCAGATCATCAAAAAACGATAGCAGGTAACGACGAAACGGTTAGCAAGTTAACGTCTAATCATCTTAACTCATAGCCAATCTTGGACTCCTTATAAGTTATTTACTGTCACGTTACATTTCGTAATTATTATTTTTTAAATGTTTTGATTTTAGCATTGAATCCAATACACTTTAAATGCGCTAAGATCAATAAATTTCAAACACATCGCCAAAACAGTTTGCCTTCAAGTAGGTTGCACTATAAATGCTTAGCTGCAGTAATTGTTCGCTTTCATTTCGCCGTCTGTCAAAAGTGCAGTTGTTTGGCAACAGCGGCGATAAAATGCAATTTAAACACTGTAGCTATAGTTTTGTAGTTGTACTAAGTACTCAAACAGAGCAGTTTTGTAGTTCCAGTTAACTCGCCGTCTTCGCAGACAATCTCACTGATTGCACCATGAATCTTTAGAATAAATTCTGAATGGAACGCTTTGCCGGCGCACTATTAATTTCGCCAATATTAAAATTGTGCTAAGGCCTGGTCCACACGGATGAAGAGGCGTTTATTTCAGCAATTTATAAATTAATGATGATTGATTGGGGAAATTCTAATGTCTTACTATTTTTACAATGAGTGAATTCTTGAAATAAATGATTTAATATTATTATTTTATATATCGCTTATCTTACGTGGCATGAATGAAAACCACGCTCCTTAACCAGTAATTTGAATTGATCATCATTTCAGTAGAAAGCGAAGAAATATCATTTTATTTTACATCGATAGGGATAGTTGTCAATTTCAATTGTGTAGGTATACCATATACTACACACAGCATCACATACATTGCTCTGATCACAAAAGAGTAGCCTAAGAACTTGTGTAATGGAAATTAGAAACAAAGAAGGGACTACAAACTCCCTACCACTACCCTACCCTACCCTACAAATATTTTACATTATATACCAGTGACAACATTGAAAATCGGTTTCCAACATTGTCTCCATCCGGGGTCTGGACCCGGGAACGCATAGATGGTCGTTTCTTGCTACCGTTACTCAACCATCTACATGGATCCTCAATTGTAAATATTTTTTGGCATGATAATCGAGATATCAATTTTAATTTTGTCTTCCTCGTGTACTGTCTTTCTTCGTTAAGACGGTTGTTTAAATATTAACTTACAAGGAAAAGTCCAAGGCACTAAGGTGTGAACTCAATTTCTCTAAGACCCTTACTTTTTTGATACAATCATTCCGTTTTTTAATAAGCACGCATGAATTATTTTACGTTTTCCTCTCTGAAGTCCTGAATAAATAAATGGGGGTCGTCTCATGACCATAACAGAAATAGGTGTAAAAGATCCATTCTCATTTAGTACTTACAACGTATTAATTCAACTAACTATTCTGCGTTACAATTTCCGGGATTTATCTAATTTTCTTTAAAATAGCAATTTTAATGTAATCCAATCATCACTTAGGTGGAGTAGGTACTCAAAGGTGCAAATAAATAAGAAAGAGTTATTATATTATAATTATAAGTAATAGAGATATTATATTATAAGTAAGAAAGAGTTAGCACTCATAAATGTTTAAAAAAATATCATACAAGACTTACCGGGGGGATAAAAGTGATACCAAACCGATTTATCTTAATACTAGATTTCAAACGCAATCTGTCTCAATCGTTATTGAAGAAACTGACATTGTCAGAACGCGTTTTAACTCTAATCGGTTTGGTGCAAGTGGGCCTTAATTTCAATTAATTATATTTTGAATATCTTTGTCATAACAAAACACATGCCAATTGCAAAACCTGATCAGAGCTCACCTAGCTCTTATAAAAAATACCTACTTTAGATAAGATTCTGGGACCATTACTGCACTGCACTGAGTCTACTGCCCCAGTCGATAGTGTTCACAATGCGTAGCCTTGCCGCCTTTGTGCTTCCATGCTTCCGTCATTGGTAATGGGATACCGCCGAAATTGCGGACGAAGTCTTTTGTGTTAAAAAACCTGTGACAAAATACCTGTATGTGAATGTGGTAAATTGTGTTGTCGGGTTAACCTGTTAGGAGCGTCACTTTATTGCTCTTTGTTTGGTACCGCACTGCGCTTTTAAATATGATGCGAATTATTATTGCTTCAGTTTTTTCACTACTTTCTTTGTTCCGGGAGTAGTTGAGAGTGTAAATAAAAGGTCACATTAATTTAGAGAATTGTGGCGGGCACCAACCTGCACGATTCGCGCCTTACATTTTAAGAAGATTTTATTTGAGGTCAACTTTTATTCAGACACTTTTCTTTTGCTTAGCTTTTTTTCCAAAGGCCGGTATTTTTGTACTCGATTTATTGGTTCCTTATTTGTATTATTTCTCATGATAATAAATATATGTACAGACGTTAACCCTATTCGCTTCAATATCAATGTTTAGTTTCTTGTTCGCACCAAGTTTTGGGTTTAACCACTACCATGAGTACACCAATATATTAATGTTTAAACTTTGTGACAAACGTTAAACGAATGGCCAATAAAAGTCTCATAAAACTTGTCACAACTGTTCCAACAAAATTCACATTAAAAAGCTCACCTGAAAACATACTTTATCGTGCAAAAATTTTCAAAGTCACAGTGAGAGAAAAAAATACAAGTTAGTTACACTTTCACAGAATCAGAAATAAATCTTATTGTTGACATAAGATGTTAGACTTTTCATGTTTATGGTTCTATTGCAAAGTAATTTGCGAAGAACGAAGTTGATATACGTTTGAAAGAAAGCATACGTTTCCAGTGAAAATAGTGAAAAGCAAATACCCTCGTCGGCGTAATATTCATTTTCTATAACTGAAAATAAGTTATTAGTTAGATCGTTATCGATTTTTAAGCTTTGAAGCTTATGGTGTTCTAGATATCCTCAGTAAATTAAGAAATTTTGAATTTATATTTAGATATTACAGTATAACATAATTACGGAGTTCAGTAACTTTGTCTATACGATTGTCGTTAAATAAAGGTCAAGAGCAAAGTTTTGTTTCGCCCTTGGCTATAGTTTCACTGATAAGTACTTTTTATGCTGTTAGTAGAGCATGAATCTTGCTTTCGAATTATATAAAACTAACGCTTCTAGTTCAAACCCCCGAATGAGTCAGGAAAACTACTGGCGAGATCAGCTAAGAATCACACCGTGTTTAAATTATCTTTCAAATAAATAAAAAAAGCTGCTTTGAAATAGGTCCATCTGTTCACGAGCTACGATGCCACAGCAGACACACACAAAACACAAACACATATACACACCCAAACAGACATAGATATAAAACTTATAACAACCCTCTTATAAAAATAAGCCCAGTTGGCAATAGCTCTCGCACCGGAAGTGTTTATAGCTATCACTCGATCGCCGACAGATGCGTCGACACTGGCGCACTGTGTGTCAATGTCACGGGATTTATGACACAGCCTTTGCTAACACGTGCACGCACACCCCAAACTAACTCCAAGGCTAACGTCCCGGAGGACCCTGATTTCGTTTTAAAACGTGATGAACTCAATTCAAAGTCATCTTCGGAGTTCTCCGGGACGGGAGCGTTGAGGTTAGTGTGGGTACTCAGGGAATAACCCGTCTAGTTTTGGATAGTGGGTACCTAAAAGCATGCATAATGTCTATGTTATGTGATTTAATACGTTGCAGAACTTCTATCCCTACGTCGTGTACACGTAACTACTTTTTTTTGTTTTTGTCATTGATGTATTTCTGTACAATCGAATTTAGGGCACTTCCAACTGTGTTTGCGTGATCAAGATCAAGATCTTAGAATTGCAAAGAGATGGGAAACAGGATATCACATGTAAAGCTGTAGATCGTCGATGCATTGTGGCACTGCTACGGGCACGTTAATTATAAAGTTGCATTTGCGTCAGCTGAAACTTTGATCGGTTATGTTGCCCGACAAACTTCGAGTGACCCAAGTGCCTATCAATATTGAGCTCCTTGGAGTCTGAGAGGGCACGCTAAACTGTTAATCCTTGAATCTAGGCAAGACGATATTCTGTAATGATTCACTTCCTTCCTTATCATTAGTTTCGTTACGAAAATTGTTTAAAGGTCATGAGCTTATAGCTTATATCTTATTCTCATCTAACCCCTTACAGCAAAATGTAGTAAATAATACATACAGTTTTGTAAAGCAAATTGATTTTTTAAACTTTAGTTTAAGGAACTGGATGATGGTTGAACAAACAATATATATTTTACATTGATTAATATCAGTTACGAGCCTTAAAATGGTTGTTGCTGTGTCACCGAAAAGTAATAAGAAAAATCCATTCTGAAAACAACATTAATATCTCCAACTGCTGCAGTACATCGCAATTTTCATAACAGTGGGATTCAGGGGAGATAGGCGTCAAGACATTTTAATACATTAGGAATACAAAGGAACCCTTGTTAGTGGACAAAAGGAGTTGGTCTGCACTGCGCAAAGTGGGAATTATTGCCTGCAGAGCTATAACGAACACCGAGACAAAATAAAATATTTTCTACTATTGTAAATCTTCTCGATTTATAGTTCACTTTTAGATTTTCCATGCCAACTAATGAGCTAGAGGTGTTGATAGGTACAAACGAAGCCATTTTTAAATTGCTGCACCCTACAAAGTTTAAATGTATAAACGCCTCATAAATTAAATTGTAGACAAGACAAAGACCCATGCTTATATTTTGTGAAGTTATACTTCAATTATGTAGTGCTCATTTCTTTCACATGGCCGGAAAAGAGATATTATTGCTAAGCTAAATAATAAATTACTGTTTCAGTTTCTCTCTTATATGTGTAATAAATAAGATAACGAATAATTTTAATCTGACAGGTGAAAAATTGATCCGACTTATTCTTTTTTTATTTATTTGGGAGAGGTTTGCTCTTGACCCAAGACTAAGCCCAACGAGGCGAATACTGAGTCTACGACCGCTTTTTCGAGAGTAAAAAACCTGGCTTTGTATTTTATAGGTTTCTAATAAGATCCTAGTAGCTCATAAAGGAAGGCTTGTTTCATCTAGTTCGGTCAAGGGAACGCTCTGAACTAGTACAATAGCATAAGTTCGTGATTCTAGATCTTATAGTTCGTTTAAGTTGGCTGGTCATAATAAAATAGAATAAATTCGTCATCATACCTCGCTCCTTTCCTACTTCAATCATCGTTTTTTATTGTCTCGCTCGCTGTCATCTTTCCAACCGCGCAGACACTCTCATTCATTAGTTCAATTTAGTTCGGACGTTGGGATTCGACGGATCTGCGTTCTTGCCAGCTCGTATCGATCTAGGATTGGTGATTAGTACTGATGACTGACTAGATGACTGATTTGACGGACGGGTAAAGAATAGTTTGTTCTCATTCGCATGAATGAACTAGGTCTTAATAGTCAATAGCTCGCAAACAATATAGTAACAAGATAATTGAATCCTAAAAAGGGTTTACTTTCATCTGTATTGTTAACATTTTTATGCAATTTATAAAAGCTGACATAAAATAGTTTTCAATGTAGGAACTGTGTTCAGAATTCACATTTTGGCTTGGAAGCGAGCCCTAGAACAAACCACTAATCGCCTTTCAGAGAGTTCGTCCGGTAGAATCCGATTTTCACATGGGGTGATCGAAATCCGAATCCAGTCAGTGTGTGAAATGTAAGATGCAAAACCTTTGTTCGTATATTTTATTACGAAGGCATCCTTTGAATCAATTTACTCTCGGTTGACAAGCCATGAAAAATAATACAATATGCTTTTATTTCATTTGAGCCCAAATAAGGATGCAAAAACAAAAGCAAACGGCGTGAAGCGTACACACGGGAGAGGAAACTTCTGACCCTTATTTTCTTTAGCAAAAAGTGGAGTGTGTATAGAGGTACCTCTGTTGCTGACTGTTTCCAGGTCAATCCTTGCCGCCCGCTGCGTAAAGATGATTAATCGTGGTGGGGGTTCGCGAGCAGAAAATAACTATTTCTCATCTTTTCAAAAGGCTGTCCGAGCAAAACGCCACGGGCAGTCGTGTTTCGGCTAAGTGCTTACACATCAGGGCCCGAATCGCGGTAATAAAAGACATGAACAAAAGTCTACGTTTCGTTTGCGTTCCAGCTGTACCCGCGTTCCAGTTAATACGAAATATGGTATCGCGGTAAAGTTCACGCGCAAGTTTAGACAAAGCGCAGATGGAACGTAGCTGGAACACAGAGGTAATAAAATTTAGAGATGTAACCCTAGTATTCGCACAGTTAATCGCTTTAAAAATACAATTGAATGTCGAATTTTGAGCTTTTTTGTCGCCGCACTGGCTTTGACAGCTGTTTTGGGAACGCGATGATGACTGACATAAGTAATTGAAAGTTTGATTTGTTTTGTGGATTGTTTATAAGTTTCAAGTGGTTTCGAAGTTACGTTAGAAAAAGTATTCTCAGAATGTGTGATTCCGATGGAATTTTAAAAACCCATGCCAGTCGTGGTTCAGCTATTGAAAGTGCAGCTTTGGTAAGTTATTTACACTACTCCTTTGTTAGAAATTGAAAACGGTTTTACCTTTAGATATAATCATGTAACCCAATGTTTTTTTAGATATATAATGGAAGGCCGCCGCAGGCACAACACAGTGCGCCAGCTCGAGGTGATGATAGAGTTCATGGAAGCTAATAGAGATCTCGCCCTTGGTCGGTTAAGATCCAAAGAAGCAAGAGCAGTTGCAGTTGAATCTCTTAATCCTTTGGGACCGGCAAGGAGTGGTCAAAGGTACGATATTTTAGGCCATTATGCAATATATGTTAGTGTGTATACTCTGCACTCTAAAAGTTACATAATTGATTAATAATGCACCAAAGATATTTCCACCCATTGTTGTCCACCAAGAGAATTAAAAACAAAACAAGCATTGCTTAAACAGTCTTTACAATCTTTGTAAATCACCATTACACAAATGCATCTTCTATTCAAACTTTACAATATAGGTAACAGAGGTTAAATTAAAATAAATTAGTTATCCAATTCTTTTATAAAATCTTCCAGGTGTGGAATGACCAAAAAACAAAAGCAAGAGCAAAGTTTTAGACTTCTATAACTCCATAATCTTTCTCTCCATAGATGTCAAGAAATAAAATAAAAAAATATTAATAATTATTATTTACAAATTTCTTGATAATTTTTCAGCTAATACTAGAACATCATTGGAAGAGTCAAGCTATGGTGCTGCGCATAGAAGAGATAAGAGTGTAAGCTGCCCTTCAAAATTCACAAGCTTTTAATACATTAGCAGAAGCTTCCAAACTAATTGCCGATAGTGTAGACCAGCTGAGTCAACAGGTATTTTTTTTACATCAATACTGATGTAATCAGTTATAAATGTGATAATGATGATAATTGAGAGAAAATTAATGAAACACCAACTGAATTTGCAAATCAATCAATCAAAATTTTCTTTATTGTTTATAAATAAATTTTACAAAGTTTCGGGATACCCTTTTGCAAATGAAATATACTTGTCACTAAAACAGTACTTATTGAAATCACTTTGGATATTTACAACATAATTAAGTCACAACATTTAGTATTTAATCAATAAATTAAACAGCAGTTGATTCATGAATGATTGCAATATTAATTTAACACATAAAATTATCTTTTGTTTCAGAACAGTGCAGCACAAACAAGTTCTTAGGTCTTAACAATAATTATAATTATGTATGTTAGCTAGATATTACATAGTTACTATTCTTGTAGACACTATTCAATAAATTTTTGTTAAAATAATATACTTAATTTAATTTTGTACTGCCCTATCAGCCCACAATCGCTGCACTCTAGGGCCTGCCGGCTTACGGCCCATTATGTTAGTGTTCTATTCACATTTAAAACATTCAGGGAATGGTATCATTTTCTGTTAATAAAGCGTTCTTCATGATCCTGGGGGCACACTATTGCCACATGGGTACCATCCATACAAGCCAACAATCCCGGCATCTTATATTTCCTGTAAAACCTTAACATAACATTGAGATAAATAAAATAGAATGAAATACATAATGTGATTTTACATTTTATTTAAATTTAAACTTACTCTCTTTTTACTAGTTCCCTTTTACTTTGTTGGAATGGGAAGGAAACATATTTATTGAGTATTGATGGCCTGTTTAAGGCCATTGTAACTTGCCGGATTACTTTAGAGACACTGGATTGTGACACACAGTGCCTTTGGTTGTCTCCTACACTAGTCTGGCTGGCAACGCCCAGAAGCATATAACGACAATGCAATTAATACCTAGAACAAAAAGACATTGACTTGAGTTATCATGTGTTGTTAGTAGTTAGTAATTTCAAGTTCAACAATAGTCAGTCAAGTGAAGGGCTCTACTTTTCTTACCTTCGTTTCCGCATCCAGAGCATCAGAACGCAATGTAGGTGGAAGGACGAGTTAATTCCACAACCAACTCACGAGTTAAGGTTTTTGATAGCCTATATCTTTTCACAAACATCCTCTCATTTAGCTTAAAAGCAGACAGACTTTGTCTCGACATTAAATTCAATTGCCGACTTTCCGAGCGAACCACTGCTAAATCGTGTGCATACGCACATTCTAACAACTCCAAGTACATCATATTTATAGGTTTAACAATAAAATTTTCCAACAAAACACCAAAAATCCACTAACATTCGTACAACGTTTGAGAAAAAGTAGCGTCCTCCCGTAATGTAGCATAAACGTAACCTTGACCGCACTTGTGTTCCAGCTGCGTTCGCAGTTCATTTCAACCATCTGTCAAATCAACACCGCGATACGAAAACATCGAAAACTTGCGTTTCGTTCGTGTTCCATTTACGCTTCATCTCAAATTATTTACCGCGATCGGCCCCCAGGTCGCGTTCGATTCGGCGGTATTGGGTATTAGGACGGTCATGCATGCAAACTTTGTAGGCACCAGGGTTCAGAATTTGCCGCGATTTATCGGTTAATAAGTTTTGTTACGTTCTTTTCTGTATTATTATTCCGCTGTCCATTTAAATGGCATTTTTCTTTTTAAATCCTGGACTTATTTTCCTAGATTTATGTGGTTTACAGTTGCATTCGAAAAATACGCGATTGCAACTCACATTAAGTACTCGTACGCTATTTATTTAAAACAAGATCTGTTTGTTCAAATATGAATTTGAAACTCTCAATTTTCTTAAATTCTAAAACTGGGCAGAGCTCAAACAAGCGCTAAATTCAAAGCGAGCCGGCATAAAATGAAATGGCAAATACAAATGTACGGTTTATACAGTAAGGCTTTAGTTTTTCTTAGAATTTTTCATGAACATAGCACACTGTTTT
This sequence comes from Pyrausta despicata, assembly GCA_963921415.1. NCBI lineage: Eukaryota > Metazoa > Arthropoda > Insecta > Lepidoptera > Crambidae > Pyrausta > Pyrausta despicata. The sequence goes on along the minus strand of OY992855.1, from coordinate 10,567,145 downwards.
AAATATTATCTAACTTAAAAATAAATAACAACTGCGAGTAAAACTAGCAACTTTAATAAAACTTTTGAGCATTTCACTTTTTACGAAACTATACTATTCCGAGTATCAGCTTGTTTTAATATGGTTAGCATAGCTTTGTTGATGTGTATTTTTATATTTTTGCTCTTCATAGCGTAAAATGCAAAATAATCATTCAAAACAACAAGAAACTATTTTTTTAACGAGATCACAATTAATATTCGTGAGTTTTCGATCCCATTAATGAGTAGTTCCGTCAATATTCGCTCTGCAAGTATCAGCTCAGTTTATGTTCGATAATGTATGCAAGTAGCATGCTCAATATTGCAAACAACTGCTCGTGAAATTAAATGCAGCAGTGGTGTGAATATAGGCCTAGTGTCCGGTGCTAACACCGTCTTATTACAGTGAAGCAAATGTAATCGTATTATTGCTAACACGCCGCTTAAGCGATCGTGACGATGCAGATTGTTGGTGTAAGCTGCTAACGTGAACGGTCTAGTGTTATCGGTTCCATACACCGAAAAGAAATTAAGTGAAGCAGTTAATACAATCTTAGATTTTAGTAGGGTTTATAATTGACGTTAAAGTGTAGAACGTTTTTCAGTGATACTCTTTTTGATCTAAGATACACCCCCACCCATATTATAATGCACTGTAGCTACACTTCCATCAGATTTTGTCAGATGTTCTATTTTAATATGCGGCAGTCACAGCTGCGTGTGATTTTGCATACGATAGGCACATTACAACGTGACGCGCACATATTACCGGCTTAATTATACTATCAAATTAACATGATTACGCGAAGCTATTCTACCTTGAATGATCTTATTTAAATTCCAAATATATATCATAAATAGCCTATCATCATATTACCTGTAAAAAAAACACTTAACATGGCTTATCTGTGACTGATTTCTGATGGCTGTGATTAGGAGGGTCAGGAGGGCAGCTTGAGCCGGCTGTTTCTGCTACGTGCTGTCACAGTACATACATAATGCCAGTAGCTACTGGCATTGTAGTTGAACTCAACTACAAGTAAGTTTACACATCACTATTACAAAATTTCTGAAGGATGACTCATCCTCTTCACTGTTATAATAGTCTCCTAGTAATACTACTCTATACTGCTGTTATAGTGTTAGGCTGTATAATAGTGTAACACGTTGCATATGTCAACGTGTTGATGAACTAAAATATTCAGTAATAGGAGCTTTCATAGGTTTCTCTATAGGAGCTTCTACATACGATCAAAGCGATTTTTCTATGAAAAATGTATATAGACCAATTTCAATGTGCGTTGTTTGAAAATTCAGGAATTGAATTACTCTATAGTAAATAATCATCCAAAAAAGCCTGTTGTCTGCCAAATCTGAAGATTTAAATTTTAAGTCTTACTAAGTAAGTCAATTCCTGTATGCCATTAACAATATGCCTTCGGTAATGCCTTCGGCATTAAGTCCACCATTGTACACATGTTTGTGCAGAACTTAAATAAATAAATAAATAAACAATTGCTGATTAATAACTATGACCATCTCAAGGTAAGGTACATCTCAGTGTACCTTAAACGCTTAAAGATTTCATTTCATATTATTTCATATAATTTCATATCAGTATACTCAACCCATCATTTACTGTGATTTTGTAACTTACACTTGTACGTTGTATCTGTTCCATCTTAATCCCCGGGTCGCCAAGGGGGATTAGACCCTTGCCTTCTTTCGAGTGACGAGTAAGTGTTTTGAGGTGAACATACTGTTGCATAAAATCTCTTTAGCGAGACTTAAGCCGTTAAATCTTTAAGTTGTGTAACAAAAACAAAATATTAACCTAAACAAAAAGACGCGTGATATGACGTATATAATTTCTACATCAACAGTCTAATATCTGAATTTTTCAAATCGAATAGGTTCTATAGAGAAGGTATATCTATCTCATAATAAGGTATTTACCTAATTTATATCAAAAATAGTTTAAAATAAAAGTTACAATAACATTAACGACTATCCAACTTACCGGCAATGTAACTAAAAAACAGGAATATATACGAGTACAAGATTATTATAAGAAACAGTTTCTAATCGTAAAACGATAATATTTTAAGGTTTTTACGACACCCAAAGTCACAATTTGTTTATGTGAATAAGGTGATCAGGCTATAAAATTATTAATCAAAAGCATAACACTGGCATAAGCGAGTAACGGGCGGCTAGAATAACATTTTCTAAATATACGAAGATGGTGTATATTATACGGATAATCTCCATCGTAAACGCTTTCCTGTTAGGGAGAGCGCCGCAACGCGGTCACTTGTATTTTTAGACGGTAAATTCTATTTATTCTTACCTAAGAAAGTACAAGGAACTTTGAACTTCCTAAAGATTAACTATGTCTTGGTATAACGAGTGTTTTACGAACTTCCAAAGTTTGATAACGCTTTTGAGTTTCTAAAAGGAACATGCTTCTGATGATTGGAAGAGAAAATCAATGCTTTTAATTTGAATTCAGAGTTCTGGCTTAAATTATCACTTTTTAAAATCATACATAATTCCACGAGTATAGAGAGCATAGTCAAGTCACGGTAAACGAGACAGATTATATTCTATTGATTAAATTGATATAATCCTCGTAGGACTCGACGAGTTAAAACTAAAGCGACTTGTACAAACAGAGGCTATAGAGGTACAAACGTTTTAAACAGTGGCTCGCAGTTTTAAATATTTGTAAGGCAAATGTCCATTTTAAAATAAAAATACGCAGTGTCCACGAAAAAAAATTCGCATACCTAAAATGATGTTCCGTACGTGATAGTTAATTTTTGCTAGAAACCATTTCCGATCGTGTTTCTGCTCATGACAGGTCGGATCGGGCCGGGAGCGCGCCGGACGTTGGATTCTCTGTTGCTCTCGTATTTTTCAAATGCTACTAACACGCCAGTAAAGGTGAAAGTTGCTTGAGAATTTCCCTGATAAAAGGCCGCTGAAATGTTTTATGCACGGGGCTTTGAGTTTCAACAGCTGTCATTGTTTGACGAATGTGAACGTAGTTTAACATTCATCTGCTAAATACTAATGGAGAACAGTTTCTACTATTACTGGATACCAAATGTTATCTTAATACGTTTCATATAAAAATCAATACGGTATGCTCCTTTATCCATTAAAGTTGTATTTAGAATTCAAAGCATATTGTGTAGTCTTTTTGCTAATCCTCAAATTACGCAGCATGGTACAGTGTGTTCTACGGACCTGCTATTGTCATCGGAGTATAATTGGAGCAAGCATATTGTTCTATATTCCAGATTGAGCACTGTTGCATTTCAGTTCTGTATCTGAAACACGGCAGCCTTAGATTCCGAATAGAATTCCTAAAACAAAGCCAGCAAATTGGTTTATTTGTCTATTAACAAGGAATATACTTGCAGGCTCTTTTGTAGCTATTTTTTTTTAAAGAAAATAGAGTTGACAAAAATTAAACTATTGAAGTTAAATTTACGAAACATAAGTAGAAAACTAAGAGGTACGGTTACGAAACCAGGTACCTACGTAATCGAGGTAAATGAAACTGTCAAGCACAGGAAGTGGAGTCAGAAAATAGCGCTGAGCATTTGATATTTCCCGTAAAGTGAGCCTTTCCTTCGTAGGAGGACATGTGAATAGTTAATGTGAGAATTAGCTAGCTAGCTAGTTGAAATAGATGAGTTCATCACCTTTAGTTTGTTTCTTTATATTACTTTCGTTCGATTGCAACAATAGTTCAAACCTGTCTTGAAAAATTCATACTAATTTGAAATTTAGGTAAACATCACAATAGGAATTGAAAATAGTTTGAGATTTTTAGGTAGGTAAGTAAACCATTATTTTTTTAACTGAGTACAGTGAATTCGCTGTGATCTTAATTGAAATATTTACAACATTTTTTACAAATTTAAAAAATGTATAAAACCACTGAACATTTTCAATTTTTTTTACAAGTTTGATAAGTGCATAAAAACCAAACAAACAGTTAATTAGTACAATACCTACATGTATAATTGTGTACGATTAAGCTATCAATTTCAAGCTTGAAAAATCCCATTCAAATCCACACGTTATTGAAATACTCGCCAGACATTGTGGAATCGTAATATCTCGTGACTCTCCGGAGAAAAGTGCTAGTTTAAGACTGGAAGTGAATCCTAGAACTAACAGCACGTCACGTTCCCGGCACTTCTCTCGGTGTCCCCTTTACCGACTCCACAAGTTTTCTCATAAACTCGCCAACTTCACGCCCGCCACTTATAAAGGATTGTTCATATAAACCATCTTTCTATTCAGCATATTGAAATTTTTAAGTTTGTCGCTTCTAGTCAGTTAGGGTTTTGACACTTTTGAGTATTTTTGTCTTTAAGCAAAGGTAAGTTTTAGGTAGGTAGGTAATAGTTTGGTGGTAGACAATTAATAATATCCGAATATCTGTCCACTAAACTAGTGTCTTGAGTAGTTTTATAGTTGAGAAATAGAGAACCCTCAGATGGTGTCCTCCGTTGTTTATAGAAAAAAAAGTATTCTATATTTTTTTTGATATGAAAACCTTGTTCTGACAATAAGGAACACATTAAAAAATACATCCGATTTGGTTGCAGTTGGTCTGAACTTTCTGACATTGACATTTGGTGATTCCTTTTTACTTATATGCTGTATGAAGTTGATATATCATATCCTACGTCACCAAACTGCATTTTTCGCACAACGTGACTGTAGACATAAGAACAATAAGCAGATTTTTTTTATACATATGTAATGTTAGTAGCTTTTTCGTGCATATCCATCAAAAACGGCAAAATGGAAAAAATACAGAAATAGTAAATATTCGTTCAAATTTTCCGCAAAATGATCGACTGTTTGCCTCACAGTTCATGAAAAGTTAATATGAACACTCATAATATTTATTTGGAATATGTGCTATAGTCGGAATAAAATATTCTGCACTGGATAAGTAGATATTTGTTTGTTTTATTAAAACGGATAATCTTTTAAATTAATAAACACTGCTTGATTCCTGATAAATCATAAGCAAACAAATGCTTTTGTATCAAACCGCTAAGTACAAAGGCCTATTGTTAATTAAACATACATCAAAACTTTTTGTTTTAACAAAATTCATTTTATCAAAACAAATGGATAAACATTTAATTGAGAATTGCCTACGATTTAAATTATTACCGAAAGGATTGTGTAAAAGTAGAAACTGTGTAGGGGAAACTATGGCCAAGGTACGGCAGGCCCCCCTACTTATTAGACTCTATCTTATTCTATCTCTCTAATCGACTACTCTTGAACTAATTTGTATCGATTGTAAGTACCGTTTTTTTGTTTTACAATTATGCAACCATCGAGGGAACCATACCTAAATAAGTTTGAAGTGCTTTATCATACAGTTTCTCTTCTTTCTTTCATTCGCACAATTAAAAATATAGGCCTTGTACAGTGACCAGCACATCAGGCTACCCATTTGTGTAGCAAAATCGCCCGTATTACAAGCGGATAAGATACCTCAGTGTTTACCGTGACGTGCTGGGTACCGTACACACATGGCGCACTTGCTCTCACTCGTTCAGCTCAGATATGCTAATTAAAACCTCAAATTGGGTACTTGCCTCTACAGTGAACTGGTTGTGGTATGTTACGGCCTGCCACATCTGATAGTGGAAAACTAGACTTTGGATTGAAGTTGATAAGATTTGGAATGGCGTGTATTGGCAAAGGTTAGACGGTAGTAGGTATCAGTGTTTACAGCGGTGATCCGTGCGTAACAAAGCGCTTTATGCGCAGATGATTGTAGTTTGCTTTAAGATAGGTAGCTGCGTATATAGATATTAGTGCTCTTACATTGACGCTTTAAACGCCATCCATTAGCACAAACACATAGCGTGTTAGATAAGATTCTATCGTTAGGTAGAGACGATGGGCTTCATAAACATACAGGGTGTCCAGGAATTAATGGATAACCCTTTAACTGCGGGTAGCTTGACCGATGCCCTACTGGTAAAAAAATTATGACCTTAGTAAAAGTGTCACGATTTTCAAAATATCGCCCAGAGACAATTGTATGAAAGTGAGAAAATTTTTCACAATCTTTTTTTTGTATTTTTTTTTCTTATTCACAGGCACTGAAATAATGTACTCATTTTATGCGCCAGCTATTTAGATGTATTTTAAAAAAAACAGAACTCAAAAATGTTGCAATGGGAGATTTTTTTTCATAAAATTGTCTCTGGGCGATATTTTGAAAACCGTGACACTTTTACTAAGGTCATAATTTTTTTACCAGTAGGGCATCGGTCAAGCTACCCGCAGTTAAAGGGTTATCCATTTATTCCTGGACACCCTGTATATCCAATGAATAAATACAGATGTAAAATGGTTACAACGGCATTTTTTAAAAATTTGGTTTACAAAAAACAGAAATACTGCTTATAGCTGACTAAATTTTTAATCTATTATTGCAAACTAAAAGAAAAAAAAAGGTAATTCTTACCACTGCCTAGAAGTTTAATAAAATGAACTTTATGCTCTTATGTATATTAACAATAATTATGTTATTCACTATGTTGTATAATATATGTATGTAACAATGAGCGAGGATCTTCTAACACAAGTATTTCTTTACTTAAAGGAAATCCTCTATCTTCAACCTGAACTGTAACTTTGCTATGAATAAAGAGTTTGTATTTGTTATTGAAAAGCCTAGCCCAAATTTAATATTTTAGAAAATCATATATTAAATTAGCTATGAAAAACAGCGAGCGTCACAGTAAGGCAACATAATCTCAACGTATTCCTTTCTGTTACAACGTCAAACGCCCCGCAAAGTGCTACCACGGATTATGACTAAGCCTTTACCAGAAAACTAAAGAGATGGCATAGACACTTCTAACAATATTTTAATTTTTGTACCATTGTTTATGTTAGGGTATTGGAGGTACTGTACTTCCATATAGTTGTGATGTTCTTCCACTACAACTGGTAAGTAATCACATGATTTTTCTCTTTTCCATTGTAATTGACAGCCGATCACCTAAAAGTAGGCGCTCACAATTTGTAATCGATCTTTTAATTACTAAAGCAGAAAATTAGACAAAAGAACAAAAAATATGTTATTGTGGAAATTCATTCAAAACTTATATTAGGATTTGCTAGAATATTTTTTTTCTCAACACCATTACTCATACAGATTAGATGTTTAACTTGTAACTAATTTATTCATACAAAAATAACTCCCCTACCGACCTAATTTGCTAGAAATAAGCTTCGGGTGATACCGAATAAGCTTCCTGCGTGGAATCACGTCGAGAGATGACTTAATTGAATAAAGATAATTGAATACTCAAGCTATTATCATTGGACGTATCCCCTTAAAATTAATAAGCTCTTACACAATTGGGGCGTTTTTGATTAAACGTTTCTTTTAATTAATTAAAAGTCTATGTGGGTTAATACTGATAGCCTAGCTCGGTGGCGAGGGTGGGCGCGGAAATATCAAACCTGAAACGCGCATTTGCGGCCACACTAAGGCTGAGCCTAGCGCCATACGTTTGACGCACCTACTCGTCACGCTCGCGCATCTTCGCGACCGCCTATTCAGTATGAACGCACACTTCATCCTGCGTAGGCCGCTGATTGTAACCCTTTGAACTTAGGCGATGACATAATTGTCATGATGATAATGACATGTCATGTGGAGATGACATGCCTGTCGCAGAACCGACGAGGATGGAGCAGGAAGGTTCTCGAATGGAGACCACGCTTAGGTAAACTTAGTATGGGACGCCCCCCGGCTAGATAGACAGATGAACTGAGGAAGGCAGCTGGTAGTGACTGGATGCAAAGGGCGTGAGATCATGCACTGTGGCGCTCCTTGAGGGAGGCCTATGTCCAGCAGTGGACTGCAACAGGCTGATATGATGATGACATGATTATAATGTAAGTCTAGCCCTCTGTCACTCAACGTGTGAGCTAGGGCGAAGGTTAGGTACGCAAAATACACTGAAGCTCACGTAAAAACCTCAAACTTAACAATTTCTTTGCACAGAAACGTGTCCTGTGAAACAGGAATATGCTTAGCATTATTCACATGCCTAAAATTCGAATAAAATCATTAATCATTTCCTTTGAATTTATCCCTAAGTCATGTATCCCTCAATTTAATGAACAGGAGAGCTGGAACAAATATTCATCAGACTCTACATTTTAAGTAGTCTTTTCAATTAGTAGTTTTGCAATCGCTAAGAGGTGTCACATTATTATACCTTTTTAGTGGCGATAAAGTTGAATAAAATAAAGGAAAGCGATAGTTTCGTTCGGTATTTGACAGTTTTACCATAGATCATTTCTTCACATATTGGTTGCCATTTTCGTATCATATTTTCAGTTTTCCGGAAAAGGGAAAATTGGATCTGGACGTTCTATAAACATAAAAAAGTATTTATTAGGATGATATTTACATAGCCGGTGTTTTTTTTTGCAAAAGCCATGCTCGAAAAAATGGCAAAACTAAAAAAACTATCGTTGGAATATATAACATGCCTGTATCTGAACGAAAATTTGTGTTTCTTGGTTACCTACTGAACTTGTTAATAACAGAAAATAAGGTACCAGGCTAAAAGTAGCGGAGCGTTTTGATGATATCCACAAATTTACAGCATTTTTCCACAACTTTACCTATTAAGTAATAAAATTACCAAAACGTAAGTCACAACTTTCGTTTTAATTATGCCGTTTCTCGGAAACCGGAAGCAAAGTGAAAAAAAAACCTCCTCATTTCGTACTTTGATACTTTTATTCTTTTGTGTAATTGGGGAGGATGAACAAATTACCAAGAGCGGATCCTCCATCTCAATTTACCATTGTAATAGAATAATAATTATTGTCTTCCGAACAAGCAAAATAGATTTGCTTTCGACAAATTTATCGTTTTAGGCCAACAGAAAAGATACAAACGAATCCGGTGGGAGTTGTTTCTTTGTCAATCACGTTACATATTTGTCGGAATATAATTAGTAAAGTGCGTAATGAAATATTTATTTAGTAAAAATTAAAGACTTGTCAATGCAACGCTGTATTGTAAAGTGACGGTGACACGAAGTTTTCAGATTGAAGGACTAAATTCTTTAAAAACCAAAAACTTTTCATATTAAATTATTCACCAACCGTGTTTGATTTTGAACCGCTGATGAACTGTAGCCAAGTTACGACGCCATATCAAGCTATCCATTTTCATATCAAAATCAACCTTATAAGCATAAGATGACACTGCGATTAATTTGACGTGTAGCTTATTAATTCCTATCAGGAACACATATTTCTAAGTTTTCTCTTTCTTAGTACCGATGAAAGTGGATTAGCTGAAAATATTTTATTTATTTTACTGGTAGTGTTTGATAAAGCGCGCATCATTGGAGTTTGTTTTGATAACAAACAGATGTATCTGACAAACTTGTGTAAATCAAATGTGATTCGAAATAGAATATTTTCAGCGGAAATTTGTTCTCATCAAATTTTCAGAGAATTTGTCTTGTTTGTGTTACATGTACGAAACCGAAACTTTTTAAAAGTTATAATTTATAAATGTTAAGCTTAATTATTGAGAACTCAATTTATTTTTCTGATATATTTTACAATCTATCTTTCTAATAATATTCTAGTCACTTCATTTTAATTCGTAGATCATTTATTGATTTGCAATACCCCGGCGTGGTTCAGTTTAAATATTGTCTGTATGTGCCGCAGCTCCAACGCAATCCCATCTAAAGTTAGACGAGTTGTTGAAGGTACACACAAGTGCGGTTACACATTAATAATAGACCAAGTACCTTTGCCAGGGAATCCAAATAAGACCCTCATATTCGCCCCTATGTATTTGCTAAGAAGGATCAAAAGTTTTCGCTACGAAAATAAAATTCTAATAACAGTTGACAAGAATGGCCTACTATAAGACACAAAGGCAAAAGTACCCTCAAAAGTGCTCGTAAATATGTCGAAATTCAAGTGAAGAACTCATAACAAGGTACAAACTGCACTTAGTCATGCGAGCATTTGTGTGGGGGTCCGGAATAATATTTACTTGTCGGCCTAAATGGTTAAAATTTTTCTTCAAGAGATATTGCAAATTATCATATCTGGGTGGTTTTATTAAGTTAGTAAGTCGATTAATGAAATGTTTATACCTCAATGATACAGCCCGATAACAGGCAAATAGACAGTTTAACCTTTTTCGGCCTGGCCTTCAAGTAGTTCGGATTTCGAATCAAGATAATTCTTCTTTTTTTTTATTTGTTTGTCTTAATTTAGCCCTTTAACAGTAAGCCAGACACTCCTTTAGTATAAAAAAAATACCCCGTTAGACCAGCGTCTGATCTCCTTCCGGTCTGTTGGATTGGTCGTCTCTCCAAAGTAATCGGCTGATCTAAATTCAGATTGGCCGCCAGCATCTGATTTTAGCTACAAAAAACCAAATTAATATTTTATTTACGTAAAAAATTTCGTTTATCTCTTCTTATTCTGAACTGAAGGGTTATCAACTGACGAGCAATGAATGTACCTCTATAGGTTTATTGACCGACGTTACGTCACTCATAAAGTTAGATCACCTTATATTGATGGTAAACTTCCCCAAATAATTCAAGTTGTTTGTATGTGCACATGCAGTACGTACTTGGGACGCAATGCTTGCACGCGCTAGGGAAGTGTTCTCAATGGCGAATGCAACCGCGGAAACACGTCTTTTACTAAATAAATAAAAATCATGCTCCAAAATGATCATCCTGTATTATTGTAACGCACACGGTCTGCCATAGTAGACGACAATAAAGCAAAACTGCTTCGATAAAAGTATGCTAGTATCATACCACTTTTTGCTTACTTGGCACTAACAGCGTCAGGCCCTAGAAAAATACGTTTTGTAATTGTGTTAACAATAATTACAACTTTACAATAAAAATTGCTAATAATATATTCTTAGTTATTACAACACCTGAAACTAAGCCAGTTAGTATTTTACATTTCTTCTTATGAGCTATTCTGTTCATAAAGCAGGTAACAAGGCCATTGTATTGTATTGCGGTCACACTTGTGCACTAGTATATCTCCTGAGCAGTTGGCTCTGTTGAGATTGGCCACCGTGGTCGAAATCGGCTGGGAGGGCTACTAACAAGGCTGAACATGAACTGAACTATGAAATTTTAATTTCGTCACGTCGATCAGAGTGAACACATCCTAACACGTGTTTGTTGAAAGCTACGAACACTAATTCCTCAATTCAAGTCGAGCGCATTTCGTCAGAGACGTTTTGCTGTTTGGGGAGACATAATTAACGGTAAACTTTGGAACAGATTTGCATAGTTTCTTGGTTGAATACTAACACGATTTGAAAACAGTTCAATGGTACTGCTTTTTACGTTTGGTAAATGGAGACAGGATGACATACAATACTCTTATCCAAAAGTAAGTTGCTTAAGCACTTGTGAGAAACAACGAAGGTACCGCAAACACAAAGACCCGAGACAACATTAAAAATTATAGATGGAGAAATAGATTGATTGGACCTCATTGATGGCGGCACCTTGAAACCGTTACTCACACCACTACACCACGGAGTTCGTCTACGCCGTCTAAGGAGGAAATATATATATAAAAACCGTATCCTTGCCTGTTACTCTTTTTTTCATTTTTTTGTTCCAACTGGACGAAACTTTACGTAGTCTTTTTTTTAATAAATACTAACCATATGCCTAATTATGACTATCGCCAGTCTAAAACACTATTCGTGAGGACCGATCCGGCTCAATGACGTGGACAGTGGGCACTCGCTGGCTCGCTGTGTGCGTTCATGCTTCAATCAAGTCGAGAAATGGATGCACAGTGGGCCCGGCCTCCACGCGGCTGTTTTTTTTTCGTATGCATACCAATATTATCGAAGTGGCTTTTAAAACTACCTTCAAATGAGAAAAAAATAATAATAGTCTTCCTGGCCGATTTCGACCACGGCTGCCAAAATCAACAGAGATCAGCCAACTACGCAGGAGATATTATAGTGCACAAGTGTGAGCGCAATACACAGGTGCACTCACTGTTCCATCACTCTCAAAGTTCGGTGAGACGGCAATACGACATGACCGAAGAGAGATCAGGCGCAGGACCAACGGCTTAACGTGCGCACCGAGGCACGGGGGTGTAACACCGCCAACTTCCCGACTCCGAGCTGTTTTTGAGAAATTCATGACAGAAAATCTCAGAAACAATTTTGACTCGTCCTGGGATTCGAACCCAGGACCTCTCTGATGTAAGGTAGAAACTTTGCTATTACACCAATGAGACGGAAGAAAAAATTACTATACAACAATCCATAGGAAGCATACTTCTTATGACAATTTAATCGTAATTTAGTTAGTATCGCTAGGAACAATATCAAGGTGACGAGATTTCATTAAAAAACTGGTGTCCAATATTCGATATACACCATTAGGAAGTGGCTATCACTATCACTTGTATTTTTTGTGAGGACCATACCGGCTTGATGATGTGGACAGTGGGCACTCGCCGGCTCGCTGTGTGCGTTCACGCTTTAATCAAGCCGAGAAATAGATGCACAGTGGGCCCGGCCTCCACGCGTGTGTTTTTTTTTCGTATGCTTATCAATATTATCGAAGCGGCTATTAAAACTACCTTCATCTTCAAATTGAAGTTCAGCATGCAGAAACCGATGCGGTCTTGAGCGGCTCTTCTAAGCTGGTCATAAAAACGAAGTTTGGTCCAGTCCTTGATGTCATCTATCCATTTTCTTCTGGGTCGGCCTGGTGATCTCTTGTCAGGAATCTTGCCTTCAAGGATCAGAAAACTTCGTAAACTGATGTCAACTATAATGAAGAGGAAGGTTGCCTTCTTTGGACATATGCAGAGAGGTTCTCAAAACTACCTTCAGATAAGAAAATTGTACTATACAACGATACATACTTCTTATGACAATTTAATCGTAATTTAGTTAGTATAGTTAGGAACATTATCAGAGTAACGTGATTTCATTAAGTAACTGGTGTCCAATATTCGATATACACCATTAGGAAGTGGCTATCACCATTACTTGTATTTTTACTGTTTTTCATTATCTACACAAAGCAAACGGTCTAACTACGAGTATTACCATCGCCTGTTCAAAATAGTATTTCGTGAGTGGTGATTGAATCGGCTCGAAGGTGTGGGCAGAGGGCACTCGTCAGCTCGCTGTGTGCGTTCACGCTTCAATCAAGGCGAGAAATTGATGCACAGTGGGCTTGGCCCCCGCGCGCCTGCCTTTTTTTGTATACATACTAATAATAGTCCTCCTGGCCAATTTCGACCACGGCGGCCAATCTTAACAGAGATCAGCCAACTACGCAGGAGATATTATAGTGCACAAGTGTGAGCGCAATACGCAGGTGCACTCACTGTTCCATCACTCGGTGAGACGGCAATCCGACATGACCGTAGAGAGATCAGGCGCAGGACCAACGGCTTAACGTGCTTTCCCAGGCACGGGGGTGTAACACTTCCCGACTCCGAGCTGTTTTTGAGAAATTCATGACTGAAAATCTCAGAAACAATTTTGGCTCGACTTGGGATTCGAACCCAGGACCTCTCGGATGTAAGGCAGAAACTTTGCCACTACACCAACGAGGCAGTCTAATATTTATGCATACTAATATTACTGTATTGTCTATTCAAACTGGCGCGTTCAAGTATGGTGTTCGGTTTGCGAGCTTTCGCATTTGAACTTTATTATTAGTCAATCTACTATAAATAGATCAATAAGATTTAGTTTAGAACAGCTCAATTTTAAAGACGCTAAAGCTGGAGCTGCATTTCTGTGTTGTAAGGTTAAGGCAGATATCCTTAAAGGAGTTCTCTCATCAGCCTATAAACGTCTACAGCTGGGCACAGGCCTCAACTCAACTATGAAGTGGTCCGAGCCCATAATCCACCACTTGGGCTCAGTGCAGATTAGTGTAGGGATGTTTGTAAGGTAAGTGACCTTACTGTCAGATGTTATTAAGCCGCCCGGAGGCCTCTGACTAGGCTTAACGACTAATATCTATCGACATTAACAGGGACCAACAGCTTAACGTGCCTTCCGAAGCACGGAGATGCTTGTAAATAGACGTCACTTAAATGATCAGAATGGTCACCCATCCCAATCATGACCGCGCCTAAGTTTGCTTAACTTTTGCTATCACTACCAAAGCACTGCAACCACTGCGCTACAAGCACCTCTAAAGGAGTTCATGTAAGCTAAATAAAAGCTTGCTGAATTATTTTACACTGTGTAATGTTGGTATGAGCGATAAAATCTATGAGATACCGTACCCATACCTAATGTGTAAAGCAATCGAACATGAACCCCAACTGAAGCGTATTAAAGAACATATGAAGAAATAGCGTTTTCCCAATATTGTAAGATTATATTTTTAGCATTCAAAGGATTTTCTTCTTGGAAATACTTTTCTTCAGAAAATGTAGTGATATTATTTGAGGTATCATCAGAATTCATTTTTATTAAGCCGGCATCCGAAATACTTAAACCTGCAAAGTAGTAGGATAATAACTTGAGTGTTTATAAAAATCCTTCGAATACCTTTGAGCAAAGGGTGTTCAGAAACTCCAATCTTGCTGGCAAAAATCCCTTTCATGGCAGTGTTATGAAGACGGCGGCTGAATAGAGTAAATGGTGTGAAATAATCTGTGCTCTTAGTTCTACGTAGCTGAAAACGAATTTATTGCATCGATACCTATTGGAGCCAGGCTTTATTGGCACCTTAAGGTGCCAATAAAACATCGCACGTAAATAGGCCTCTATTATAATCGAAAAGAAAATATGTTTATGGTAATCAGCCAAATTCCGCTACGGGTCGAAGAAAAAAATTATAGACGCCTGAGGTATATTTATTTATATATTTTGAGTTACATAATCAAACTGAATTTATTCGTACTTTAATGAATTCATATTTTATTTGTAAAACCAGAACGTTCATATCTCATGAAACCAGAAATAAAGCAAACTGATCTGATACCAATGTATTACACAAAAATGGTCGCCTTACGCCCGTAGCACACCTCCGCTGCGAAACCATAACAACGGTACCGCAATAATTTCGCCATGTCTTGTCCGTATGTAGGAGAAGCGGAACCGCTGCGGAACTGCCTGTTCTAACACATAGATTTGACTATAATTCTCTTTCCCCGCGCGGTATTGTCGATCTGCTCCGACGCCATCCACATTTCCGCGCTCCGGCCGCCATTTCGTTGCGGTGCCGCGTTGTTTTCGCACGTGTTTGTGGAAGTCGACAAACTTAAAAGGCGAAACTACATTTGTCTCAACTCAACTGACTCGCGTGGCGTTCCGACGCCAGTTCCGCTAATCAATCTACACTTGATCGCAGCGGAATAACCACAGCGGTTTCGCGATTGGCGAGAGGCGGAGGTGTGCTACGGGCATTATCCCACCCCACTACTGTCCGAGTCCTTTATATTTTTGATTACCATAGTTAATTCAGTGTTATTTTTATATTATGACCGGTTTTGCTTTGTACTTACTTAAACTAAGATTTTGAATTAAGTAGCATCAAATTGACGCTGAACATTTTTTACACATCGCTCTCTAAATCCATTATAGGGATATGCTGACATTTTTAATCAAGACTCGTTGAAGAATTATGAGGGGACGGTGATCAATCATCGGTTTGTTTACGATTTCGCCGAAAAATGATTTGCCTGTCTCCCTCGCGGTTAACCTGTCGTCGTATGTTTTGAAATGACGGACTCAAATTTGTAATACTCGTATATACTACGAGATGATTATGTGTATGTACATTTTCCTAGTGACAAATATTTTGATGTGAAATAAGTTTATTCCGTTTGCTAGGATGTTGCCTTGGTAGGATAAAGGATAATTGCAGTTGTCTGCAAATCAGGCATAGCCTATCGTATGCGTGACAAACCTAATATGGATGACTATTGTATAAAAAAAATACCGCGTCGTCTTTTTAAAAAAAACTTCTACCTTGTCTGCACCTATTTCGTTCCGAAACGTACTTACCATCAATTTGCGTTGTTAACCAATACTACGGTGTTGTAAACGAATTACCACGACGTATAAATCTACGATTGGTTGGCGGTTTTGTCAACGCTTGACAGGGGCTTGTCCTCCTACAATTTATTCGTTTCCCTTTCACCTGTGGTACATCAACCATACAGACAAGTTCGAGCTGGACTTGCGCTCGTATTTGATTTATTTTCTTATCCAGTGTCAAGAGAATCCCGCATCACCGTGTTTAATACACTTAGCGTTTTTTTAGTGGCCTAAGAGGTAAAAAAATGGGACGCTTCGACTTTGCTGTATGTCCGTTCGTCTTTTCGTCACTTTCGAGGATTGAGTGAACCGTCTCACACTTGACCGGAATTGTTATGAGATTTATCGTTTTAAAAACTGAATAAAATTAATATCCAAAAGTTGGCCTTTGTTGACAACACACAATATTTGACCTGTTTTTTCAGATGATTGGTTTGTACTCCGTAACCAGTTTCGTATCGCTAGCCATAGTAAAAATATGGTTAAATGTTTTATAAAGTAACTTTGAATTTCGTGATGTCGGTGTCCTATGATACTTATTTCATCCTTTTGAAGAACAGAACCCCAGTGCAATATTCACGGGCGAGACCCGGAACAATGGTGGGAAGTGCGCGAACCCGCGCCGTTTCGCGCGGCACTCCAGAAAAAGTCACCAAAAAGTCGCGCTGTTGTTAAAACTCGCACGTTGGCTGAACGGACTTTTCACGCATTCGTTATCCAGTTAGTTGCGAATGGAAACAGTGGCAACGTCCTAGTTGTGAAACTCAAGTTTTCTTTAACGTTCGCATGTTGATATTTTTCGCTAAGCGAATTCGAGCGTCCGGTACGTCAAAACTAGTAGCTGTAGAGAATCTCAGTGCTTTTGTGTCTCGTTTGTAGATATGTATTACCGTCCGGAATGAAGGTGCTAGAGAAATAGTGTGTGATAGTGTTTTGCATTTTAAGTGACTAGCTTCTATTTTCTTCCAGTTTTACAGGTGACACTTAGATTTAATCAAAACATTTCATATAAAATCAAGTAGGTACCTACCTATTATAAGGCTCGGTGTATTTTAGAAGTACAATTTTTACAAGCAGTGATTACTGAGCATGTTTCCTAACGATTTTTTTGAATAAGTTATAGTCAAATTGATCTAACAAAAAAATGTTTAACGAGTTAAAAAAATCATGTCTAGACAGCTAGGACTTACGAGTAATATACAAGTTCTTAAGTAGCACAAAAATAATGCACTATGCGGGTCGAAGATGTTATCGTGTTTCCTCACTAACAAGCAAGCAGATGACTTTATTTGTTCGCTATTTGTGACAGCTATTCAGCTTGTTTACACATAAGTTTAATTGCACTCATTGAAATGGGGTCTAAATAGATGCGGTCTATATCTGACTAACAACAACCATAAACTTAAATTAGCTTAACTCTTCTTTCACTCATTTATTACATAAAATATGGGGTTTACTTTCTCACCAATAAACATACAGATGGTCTAAAACTATTAGCTAGCTACAAATGTTAGGTTTCTTTTTTTATGTTTCCTCAAACAGTTTTTTTATTATTATTAGCGATAAATGAATACAACAAGAAAATTCGAAATGACATAACACTTAAAAAATATTTTCGGCTTCGGTCATCCTGATGACCGGAGCCGAAAAGAAGCGAAATTTCTAAATTACGTTGTGAACGCAAAAATTTACTTAATAAATAAAATAACAAGAAACCTCACGACACTTTCAAGGGGAGATGCAACATTAGCGCTTAAAAATGTTTTATTCAATAGGAGCCATTGATCGATTCATTATTCTAATACTTGCAGCGATACCTAGGTGCCAGGTGTTGCGAAGTAAATGTAAATATTTTATTGGGGCGGCAAACAACGCCTGAGAGATCAATAAAATTTGTTTGTTTTCAAAATACCTACCACTGTATAAAGCATTATAGATTGTGTGGATGAATTATTCAGGACAGCGAATGGAAACACATCAAAGCATTTGTGTTAATGTTTTACTTGATAACAATAAGTTTCTTTTTTCTATCGGTAAGCATGCACGACTATGATAAAAGAGTAAGTTTGTTAATAACAAATATGCATTTATAATTAAAACATATATCGTTAATTTAAAAAATATGAAATGGCCCAAATTGTTATGAAAAAAGAACTTAATACCTAAGGCTTTCCTTTAAGCCTTTTAAATTGTCTACACTAATGTTATAAAGAGGAAATATTTGTTTGTTTGAATTGAATAGACTCCAAAAGTACTGGACCAACTTAAAAAAAAAAAAATTAGAATCTTATATTATCCTTAATGAACACGTGCTGTGTATAATACGAGAAATAATAATAAATATTTGTCCAGCCGTCGCATACTACTGGGCCGCTAGTATCTTATAATAAGAAACATACCTAAATATTTAATTACAAACAAAGTAAATTATTTCAAACCAACAAGTTTGTCTATGTTCAGGGTGGCGACCACAAAACGATTTCTATTTCTTTTCGATTTCTTTTCAGAGATAAAGTGAATTGTCGTATTGTGACATACAGCCACTCAACATACATATATAGTGCTTTAGTTACATATTCAAATGTTATCCTTCTTAACGTTGCACGGTCACGTTTTCCCATGGTATAGGCTCAAATCATCGATATTATTTTTAATAAACGACGATTCAAATTAGTTAGAGGGAGACGAAAATAATTATGATGGAAGCTTTTAAGCCAACTTAAGTGGCAGTTTGATTTAAACATTTTGTACAAATTGATAGCTTGATATTTGTATTATTTTTTTAACTAAATAAGTCCTGGATTCTGTGTTTTCGTTCTTTACATGATGATCCGTAAATATAACTGAAGTTTCTTCGGTGTCTGTTGCGACTATTTGACAGCACAAAAATGTATGCATGTATTCTAACCGACATTTGAGAACTTTAAAATCATACGCAACTTTGCTAATAACCTAAATAATCATTTTCATGTTCTTTGGATAAGTAATACGGAATGAAACTAGGCATCCCAATCTATATTATTTTTACAATCGAATCATTGCATGAAATAGCCATAAAGTTGTTTCTTGTGTCTGTTCTCCTCATATTCGAATACGAATATCAGTTCCAATTCTGTAGCTAAAAATATTTTTCGTGTAGCATTAAGTTTGTTCTTTCATGTCTTTTTAAGCAAAGCTCGAAAGATTTCGCAATGTTTAAAATTTCCTATTCAAATTTACCGTACGTGGCTCGCGGCACGCGTTCGTTAGTACAATGCATAATGCAACATCATCCCTCGGACTTGCCGCACCAGCCAAAAGTGAAATTTCAAGAAAAACCCTACCGTTTAAATTCACACCTGGTCCTTTCACGATATTTTCACATGGAACCGAGTTTCGAGGTTTTATCGCAACACAATTTTGAACCCATGAGAGTTCGCAATTAAAGTTTGTTAATTTTGGCATTTCGTTCAATGCCACTGGAGATAAAAGTTTTAGGCTTTTGAGATGTCTTTTCTCTAGAGTTTATTTTGTACTCTCCAATACAATTACAGTAACAAGGTATATTACGTGAAAATCGAACGAAAATACTTTGCTCGTTTTTCAAGAGTGAAAATTTGTAAAAACTATTTCGAAAACACTATCGTACTTAAAAAAAGCTTTTATAGGATAAAACCGAAATTCCTTCCACCAAATTGGCTCGTCAAAAGAAATCCATTAGTGTAAAACCGTTTTCTACCAAATGTAACCTTATTATAGTAGTTTATGCAACTGATACATAATGAGGGGCCTTAAAACATGAGTGTGGTTTTATGAAACGAGCGTCAGCGAGTTTCATAATAGCATCACACGAGTTTTTTAAGGCCTAATTATGTACAGTTGCATACACTACTTTATCTACACACATATCATATTTTAACTTTTCACAATATTTTCGTCCCAGCGAAAAACCAACAAACAAATGAATGACAACAGTAATGGCGGGTAATTCAATCCTCCGTCACGACGATTTTTTTTTATATCATAGACAAATGAATGAAGTCCCTATCCTCATGTCACTCGTGATCATATGTCGTGCGATTTGGATTAAAAAACATACTGAATTTGACGTTTCATATCGATAACTGCTTTAATATCAATGGATACTAGAATAGAGACCTACTTTAGTTTTGACAGCTGTTCCAAATTTATAGTAGTTTATGCAACTGATACATAATGAGGGGCCTTAAAACACGAGTGTGGTTTTATGAAACGAGCGTCAGCGAGTTTCATAATAGCATCACACGAGTTTTTTAAGGCCTAATTATGTACAGTTGCATACACTACTTTATCTACACACATATCATAAGTACTCTAAGATGGGTTCAGAGGTCACATTTAGAGGTCATATTTTCGTTACAGCGAAAAAGCAACAAACAAATGAATGACAACAGTAATGGCGGGTAATTCAATCCTCCGTCACGACGATTTTTTTTTATATCATAGACAAACGAATGAAGTCCCTATCTTCATGTCACTCGTGATCATATGTCGTGCGATTTGGATTAAAAAACATACTGAATTTGACGTTTAAAGATAAAGATAAAGATAAATTTATTGTATAAAAAATAGCCTAATTACATAAAAAAAATTACTGAACCAGATGTAAAATAATAAATAAATGCTTACTACTATGTTAGTGATTGTACCTAAACTAAGCAAATATTTTGCTTGTATTTTAGGTATCTATTCTTATTATGAAGGTTAGTGCTTATATGCAATTTATTAATAACACAAAAACAATTATACATTTTAAAGAAAGTAAAAATACATGCTCGTATTACATTATGTAACTGAAGGACTTATTATAGATGTATTAAATAGGTAAATTAATATTATGCTACTACTTTTAAAAGATTTTCTGTGTCATCATATGATTTCCCCATTAGCCATTTTTGTAAACTTATTTTGCATTTAGTTTTTGTCATGGGGTAAATACATAGAGACATGTTAATTCTATTGTAAAGAAAACTACCTAGAAAACAAAAGAACTTATGGGTGTGTTCCCTATTAAATAGTTCCGAAGGGCAAACGATATCAGCACGTCTTTTGCCGGCTTGCAGTTCGGGTTTAAAGGGTGTTAGTGAGTGCTTTTTGGTGACTGTTAGTAATATGAACAGCTGACGCACTGACAGAACGTCACATTCAGTCAGGAGCTCTATTGTGGGAAAGCGTGTTGGTCGGAAGGTGCTCACTTTCAGGACAGCTCTTTGAGCTATTTCTAAATTAATGAGTGTTGTTTTATGCGTTCCGCCCCATGATGTTATACAGTAAGCAATTAATGACTGGCATAGTGCAAGATAAACATTTTTAAGAAGAGCGCCGTCAGCAACGTATCTTAGATTTTTGAAAACAAAGATCAGCTTTCTTACCCTTGATGTGAAGGCTTCCACGTGAGCTTTGAAGTTTAAATGTTTATCAATAATGACTCCCAGATATTTTATGTTGTTAGTGCTACTTAGATGTGGGCATGCACATGGCTGTAAGTAACTTGAGCAGGAATGAGATTTAATTGAATGTAAGTTTTGAGGAGGTTGCGAAAGGGAATTATAAGAAAATGTTATGAACTTAGTTTTTTCTACATTGAGGGTTAGTAAATTATTATTAAGCCAGCGATTTACTAAATCGAAACCTAGTTGAGCTTGCGTGAATGCATCATTCCAGGTATTCGCACTAAACAGCAAAGCTGTATCGTCGGCGTATGATATAATTCTTCCGTTGTTAGAAAATGGAATGAGACACAGATCATTGATGTACGTGAGGAATAATAATGGCCCGAGTATGCTTCCTTGTGGAACACCATTTTCGATAACTAGTTCCTCACTCATTATATCATCTATCGCAACGCGTTGAGTCCTATCAGAGAGGTAATCTTTTATGAGGCTGTGCGGGGTACCTCTTATACCTAAATAATATAATTTATCTAAAAGCATAGAAATCGAAATTGAATCGAAAGCTTTCGCGAGATCAAGGAAGATGACTAAGCACTTTTTTCCTGAGTCTAATTGCCTTGCGATGTAATCGGTGAGCTCATGTACAGCATCGTCAGTTGACCTCTTTGATCTGAAACCGTACTGCTGCGCTGCTAATAACTTATTTTTTTCTAAATAATTAACAAGTCTATTATAGATGAGTCTTTCTAAGATTTTAGATATGGATGGCAATATTGCAATCGGGCGATAATTATTAATACTAGTTTTGTCTCCATTTTTATGAAGTGGTCGTATTATAGATTTTTTTAGTGCTTCTGGAAAAATCCCTTTCGTCATGCACTGATTGAAAAGGTATGTAAGCGGGGTTACTAAGAAGTTTTTAAACTGTTTAATAAAAGAGCACGGGATTTTATCAATTCCCGTGGCACAGTCATTTCTCAAGGTCATGATTATTTGATTTACTTCGAATTCGTCAGTTTCAAATAAGGCAAAAGAACGTAATGTTTGTGATTTCGAATTGTTATTAGTGGGTGCAAAAGGTCGAGTGCAACTTAGTTTAGCTTTTTCAGCAAGATTTTTACCTACATTAATGAAATAATTATTTACTAAATTCACGGAATGTGCAGCCGTAGCGGAATTCGCAATTAGTAGCCGAGCAGATTATTTGGTGTTAGTAGTGTAAGTAATGTTTTTGATGACATTCCACAATTTATTTTTATCACGACTCGATTTATGAATTTCTGCCCGTTCATACTGGCGTTTTAATTTCTTCAAAAGATTGTTACAGAAATTTCTGTATCTGAAATAGGTTATTTTAATCGTTTCGTTATCTGGCCATTTTGTATATTTTTTGTGAAGTTTATCTCTGTGTCTTATACAGCGGAGGAGTCCTGGAGTTATCCAGGGTTTCCTTATAATACGACTCCGAGTTAAACGAACAGTTTGTGTATTGTTTTTAATAATTTTAGTGATTGCCGATATGAGATATTCGGTCGATTTATTGATATCTTCTGAATTGTAAAATGTCGTCAAATCTAGTTTGTTAAGATCATCAATTACTGATTCAGTACAAAGCATTGAACGTATGTTTGTTTTATGAGATGTTTCATGGCGCTTTTCTAAACACAACAATAAGGAATTGTGGTCTGTCAGAGAAGAGGTTAGCACAAAAGTTTTTAATGGAATGGTGCTTTTAGCTAAAATATGATCTAAGCAGTTACCAAACCTAGTTGGATGCAAATGTGTCGGGAGAAAACCTAGATATGCTACAGATGTTAAATATTGTGATGATCTATTTTCTTTATTTCCAGTTTTTATATCGATATTTATATCGCCCATGACAAAAACATTTTTAAAGGGAGACAATTGCTGTAAAATGTCACTTAGTGATTGTAAAAAATTAGTTAAATTTTGATATGATGGTGAACGATATATGGCTACAATTGCGGTTTCATTACCTATTTTCACAATGAGACAATTCGCATCCAATATGGTGGGTTCCTCTACGGTGACCTTACTTATACTACTTTTAATGTACAAAGTAACACCGTCATTTTGTAACGTATTAGTTTTGTTAGTAGTGTGCGAGTCATACCCATGTAGCTGAGGGATTGAAGGAGAAGCGGTTAATCGGCATTCAGTTAAAACTATGATGTCAATTTCTACTTTGATTTGACTCAGGAGAGCTAACATACCATTAAAATTACAATTAATGCTGCGAATATTCTGCATGAAAATATTAAAACTCTTCTTAATATTAGCGTAATGTGACGAAAATGAATGTGGGGCACAAACAAACGATTCAAATTCGTAAGAACAGTCAATGTCATTAATAAGGTCAGGAGATACATTACCCATTTTTGTGCTTGGTTGAACTAATTAAGTGGCGCTCTAGGCGCCCTCATAATCAATAGAATTTAAATACCTAGATTGAGCAATTTTTTTGGCCGGGCATTGTTCGTCTCCTGTTTTATGCTGGCTTGGCTTGTTGTAACGCCGACACGTAGCGCAGTTCGCAGGGTCTTGTTGCTTTGGGCATTCTTTAATTGAATGACCGACGCAGCCGCAGTGCCCACAGGTAGAGTCGGACTCTCGACAGTACTTTGCCGAGTGCCCATATTGCTGACATTTGTAGCATCTGGTAACAATAGTGTAATCGCGAACGGGGCATGAAGTCCAATTTATAAAAACCCTTTCCTGCTGCATGAGTATCTTTCGTAGGTCTGAGGATATTTCGAGTACGAAGTTACAGTGACTTACATCTCTTTTACCAGTCTTATGGCTTAGTTTCACTTTGCTCAGAAATGTTTCGCGTTCTATATTTTGATGTTTTCCAGATACATTCTGCTCAAACAAACATTCTAATAGTTCCTTTTCAGAGGTATTGGCAGGTACTCCTAACAAAATTATTTTCGGCTTTCGTTTGGTGGTCTCTTCAAGTTTAAGTCCTGATGATTTTAGCTGCTCTGACTGCTTAAGCTTTTCAAGGTCATCTTTACCTTCAGCACTGATGATTACACCGCCTCTTTTGGTTTTTCTCATTCCGCGTATGTGCAGTTTGAGTTCGTCGGGCTTAATAATCGTCTGGATAAGCTTTTTTGTTTCTTCGCTAGACGTGTCCTTGCTGGCTGGGTAAATGACCACAGAACTAGTGCTCGGAGGACGAACAATTGAGCTTTTGCTGGATCTTACAATGTCAGCGAAAGATATGTTCGGAGTTTGGGCATTGGGTGCGGTACGTATGCACTCTTTTAGGTCTTGGATCTGTTCGCCAATTTGATTAGTGACCTCTTTTTGGTTAATGGTCAATTGGGCTGAGATGTATCTTTGTTTGAGGCATTGGTACTGCACGGCCAGCTGAGACACCCCTCCCATGACGTTTCTGCTGATGTTGTTGATTTTAAGCTTCTGCTCAGTGTTTAGTTTTCCTTCGCCTGATATTACGCATATTTCGTTCAGGCACTTTTCTATAGAGGCAAGCCACTTTTGGATTTCTGGGGTTGACACTGTCTCCATGCCAGCTTTTGTAGGCGTAGGAGCACCTTCTTCGTTCTGTCTGGACCTCTGTGGTGGGGGGCTTCGGCTAATCTTGGTGCTTCTAGAGAAGGGACTTTCCATCTCAATGTTTAAGATTCACTTTTGCACTAATGGTTTAAAGTGTGTCAGTGACTGCATGACTAGCATGCGCTGACGCAGAGATATGACGCGACGTATGTTTGACACTGAATTTATTTAGTTGTGTAAAATTAATAATTAATTGCGGATGGCACGTCCATCTGCAATGGTGCGCAGAAAGTATCTAAGTACAGTTTCATATCGATAACTGCTTTAATATCAATGGATACTAGAATAGAGACCTACTTTAGTTTTGACAGCTGTTCCAAATTTAAAGTCATAACCTTACAGAAATTGATACTGTTATAACATTACAGTACAGATTTTACCTACTGCCACAGATAAGAAAGTTCTCATAGTAAAATTGGTTGTAGTAATGCTGGTCATTTCCTACGGTTTCTGAACGCATTTTAGAGCACTAATGATATGTCCGTAGATAAACCATTTAATTGAACGGTCCAAGTGTTTGGCATTCGCGTAGCACACGCGAAAAGCTTTTAGTGCGTACAAAACTACTTACTTACCTTCCGCTTCGTTCACAAAATGAATTTTATTGAGTTAGCCCCTAAAAGCTCTACGTGCAATTTAATCATTTGCTCCAAATACAACGTATTATCGTTAGACACGCAGCCAAGACGAAGCATGTTATGGTTTTTATATAAAAAATAATAAAAGGTACCTTATTACGTCTTTATTACTTTTTTTAATACGTCTTAATTTGTCGTTTACTGATTGATGGAGTTGTATTACTTGATTTTCATTTTAGCTAAAAAATATTATTACTCACCTATCTGTAAGTACGTGCCTTAGTGACCTATGAGAAAAACTTTGATTAAATCTTATTAAATATGCAGATATAGAGTATAGTATCTTTATTTGTACAGTGGTAAAACAACCCGTAGAAAAAACATTATGCATATTACTTTTTTTCTTAAATATTCAAACAACATCAATATTCAAGCTCTTTTTTTAAATAGCTAAAAAACTAAATATAGGTTGTGCGAATAAATTCAACCTTAATCTATTATAGTAATGAAACCCTTAACCAAAATTACCGAATGAATGTTACTAAAGAGATTATCAGCTCACATCGAATTAGCACGCACGGAGCGGGAAGTTTGTTATTGCTAATAAAACTACCGACAATAATAAAAGTAAATATCTGTAGTCAGTTGTTTATTCAGTTGATTGGCTCCAAATAAAGTAAAGTAGAGGTAGTTAAGTACCCTATTTTAGTATTTTTTGTAATGTAATGTAATGTAACTTGGCGTAATGGCAGGACAATTGATGCGCAGCCGAATAACGAATTTTCTTGATAAGTTTTTGACAAGATGACGCCGTCAAAATGTGTCTGTTGCCCACTCATAAAACAATGTTTTTATATAATACTAGCTACTACTACTTTAATATTTTTTCATCCTTTGAACCTTCCCTGAGCTTCCATAAATAATTCACAACCAAAATAAGTAAAATCGTCGCAGCTGTTCTCGAGTTTTAGCAAGAGTAACGAAAAGAAATTCATTTTTAGTTCATCGTTTGCGTATGCATATTTTTTAAATTCTAACCAAAAAATAAACTTACTTATTATTTCTTGATCCGAAGGCGCCGATCCGAACAATCTCCTCTTTAATTATTCAATTGTGTTCTCCATTGCGGACGTCACTCTCTATCATTCGAAGGATGTCAGCAATTTTTCCTTGGAATACTCATGACATACTGTGTAAAGTACTAACATATTAAAAGGTATTAACCGACTTTGACAAAGGAGTTTTTTTTTGTCCCAAGCATACTTTACGTGATATTGTAGGGTCTTTATTAACATTTTTAGATCAGTACCTAGTAATATCTAAAACTCTTTCGTTTTCCAAAAGTGTCAAAATACTGTCAGTTTTTTATAAAAAATATATACTCTACTTAAGAATCTAAAAATAACGAAAAGAAATTCAGATACAGTTCCTTGTTCTACGTAAGCGTAAGTAGGTACTTTCTTTTAATAAATTAAGTAAAACAGATCCCAGCTAAGGGAAAACATCAAAACATTAAAAGTTAGCAAATAATTAAGAAAACGAAAGCGGAGCGGAAGTGAAGTTTATTGTAACTACCAAATGTAATTGCCGAAAATCTGTTTCATTCTGTGCACAAATTTAATTAATAAGAGCATTATTTAAGAGCTGTCCGAGTTTGAGAAAACAGAAAAGTTATTTGTTGGAAAGCCCCAATTAAGGGCGAAGCTTTCTGGACTTAATCCAATAAACCTACTCATTTAGTGAGCGAAATAAAAGGTAAATAATTTTAGGGTGTATTCGAGCTGCGGCAATGTCCGGGTTAGTGCTCTATTCTGTAAGACTTCGTTCGTAATTTCTGTTTGGGCTTTTGCGTTCACGTGAATCACCATTCAAGTTTGACGGATGAAGAGAGGAAGAGTCAAAATAACAGACTGGGGCTTGCAGAGTAGCCCCTTTGAAAGAGTTGTCAGACCTCGACCGATTTTTGCCCAACTGATACAATTTGTCTACGTCCGGCTTTTTAGTTGTGATGCGACTTGGATTTTTTGAGTAACACAATTTTGTTGGGATGCACAAAATATCCGCTCTGGCGCACTGCTGGGCACCGTATAAATTCATAGAGGATGTTTTGTAACAAAGTTAGGGAGTGAAGCACACAGCTAGAAACCTTGTAAGTAAGTTGTACCTATTATGGGTACCATGTCAATTAAAACTAATGATTTTTCGTTTACTCAATAGTAGGTAGGAGCTAGTATTTTATATGATATAAGAAAGCAAGGTCAGTCTGGCTTTTAAAAGCTCACACGATTCCAGTCGCAGATTCTATATTCCTGTGTTTTTAGACTTAGTCGTCCCGAAATGCAAACCACCACGCAAGGGTTTTTACAATGAAAATCACAAAAAGACAAGGCGTTCCACCATTCTAGTTTCACCTAACAATGCCAGTTATCGAGACACCAAATTACTCATATTTTGTCAACACTGTCGCCGTAGAATCGCTGACAATAAACTATTTGTATGAAAACTGTCTCCGATTCCGGTCACGAGTCGACATGCCTGACAACTGACAATCGGAAACTGTGAAGTTGGCGAGCCCGCGACACAGCAGCGCCATCTATGCCCGTTTGTTTACCAGGAAATTGATTAAGCAACGAGAAACAGACTCCAATTAATTTGAACAAGGATAAAACGTTAACGACGCGCCTGACGGGTTTGATAAATTTATCGAGTTACTTCCATTGAGTATCATATTATATTGCGTTAAATAACTCTTAAGCTACTTACCACTTTATGTTAATAGCCCGAGTTAATTACAGATAAGAAATATACATTTTATTGTTGTTTGAAGTTTCCTTTGAATTTTCCATAGATATCATTTTGAAAAGAAGTTAATTCATTTAAAATGAAAGTAAACTTACCTACATTAAAATTTGCTTTAACAAACCGTAGTCTTTGTGCTAAATTAACTGTGACTATACTATGTCTATGAATAGACTTTCATATCAGGCAGCTAAATAATAACAGCAAACTAACGTCATTTGTCAACAGCGCGGAGGCTATTTTGTTACATAACTGCTCTGTCTGTTACATGTTGACGTGTCTAATCGAACTGAGTTAAGACTTTCTTACGCTTTCTTAAATGAGATCTTAAGACTTAGTGATCAACCGAGATCGGCAGTGCGTTTATGCATAATTTAGAAACCTTCATTTGGTAAGATTACTTGCTTTTTAAAAAACATAAGTTTGATGGGGCTTTAATGAAACTATCATATATATCTATATCATATCTATCATCATTGCAATCTTTCTGTACCGTGGCAATGTTCCACTGATATGAACCAAGCGCTTCTCATCTACATTTCTGAAGCGCACTGCAAAAGAGTGGAATTCACTATCTGCGTCAGTGTTTCCCTGTAATTACAACCTTGAAATTTTCAAAGCTAGAGTGAACAGGCATTTTCTAGGTGAGCTCGCTCCATTGTAGACTCAGTCTTAGCCTCGTTGGGCTTAGTCTTGGGTTAAGACCAAACCTACACAAAAAAAAAACAATCTATCTAAATAACGATTGATATTTATAAGTACAAAATGTACAGCCAAAAATATAGTTTTGAAACATGAAATCGATGTAACGCAGTAAGTCTTTATAGGAGAATACATATATTGTTCTGTTTGCTCTGCCTATGCTGTGGCAAAATGCAGTTAGCACGACACTAACGCGGCCAATCGTCGCCGATAAAAACTTCTCCTAGCTAAACAAACATCCGGGCGGGCGCACTCAATTACTGAGTTTGTTGCAAGAAAATTCCCACATTCATTTTTTCCCTTATTTCCTTGTAACAGCTTATTAACCTCGTTTCTAGAAACTAATATTCGCAAGGATCGCAGTTTGTGATTGAACTTTACGGTATGACAAACAAAAGAAATAATCATTTTTGAAAAATTAACTAGCACGAACTAGATAGTCTATGAAAATGTGAAAACTTAATTCCCTTCGACCTGATGTAAAAAAAGGTCTTTTGACTGCACACCTAGGAATTAAATTTAACATAGTGGTTTTTCAGTTTAAATATTTAAAACAAAATGTAAAACAAACATTGTCCTACATTGCAATGCCATAATATTACGAGGCTGTACAAAAATCTGTTACATGCTCAAATCCTGTAGAGTCAATCCCGTTTTTAAAATTGTTAGAAGCCTATTACTAAACCAACATTCATGACTAGTCTCACGGAATGCACTTAGTTGTCTATTGAAATTCGGTCAACGTTAGCAAGCATACGTTTTTAGTGAATAAATGGAACCGTTCCGTATTATCATTCTTTTTTTTTTAATATTCGTTTTTCTAAAATATGTTCACACGGCTCCACATCAAGCTTCTCAATTTCGTTGCAATATCAACGTTAATATTGAATACCGCAGTGATTGACTTGACGTGTGGCCGTGCGTACTTTATCAATTCCAAACAAAAGCTTCGGAGACGGAATATACGAGTATACCTACCACACATATCCTTGTTTCAAACAAATGACCGCAACATTTTAATGGCTTTACCCTAAAAATGTTTACCCACTTTAGATGCTTATTAATTTAGCTTTATCACCGAAAACTTTACAGTCGACAACTACTTACCGTAGTACCCTACGTTACTAGTAAAACAATGGTCACCTTCCTATAGTAAAAACTATTTATACCTTACCTACCTGCCTACCCTACGCCAGTATTCACTCACGTTCTAAAGTTCTAACAAACAAAAACGCAAAAGCCAAATTAAATCAACATAAAGTATAGAAGTGCATGAATAATAAAAAGGGGAATACATATTTTGCGTGAGTTCTCAGGCGTATTTCCTGCTTTCCCTTATTTCCCACGGGATAACTCAACTTGCAGAGGACATAAGTTGTACCGATATCGAAGTAGAAAGATGGAACTAGGAATTCCTTTATTCAGGCAAGCGATTCGAAATCTTTAAGATTTAAGTCGGACAGTTTTCGATCAGTGTTATCCTAATATTTATTAAGTTAGTTTATTTTTATTTAACTGTTCAATTTCATAGGAATCCAACAAAACCCAAAACCTATTTCTAATGATTATCGGATAATTTTGAGGAACCCAAATGTGTTGAGACCAAATACCAAGGAATAATGATTTAAAATTCCTGTATTTTATACGAGTAATAATCACTGCAGTTCGATGCGCGCTCAGAAATGGTTGCGTTTGCAATGTGCACACTGAGACTAATTAATTTGTGTAATTAAGTATTTCGCGCGGCTCAGAAGGCGCCCGCTTCCGTCGCAATAAGTTTGAAACAAGTCATAGCCAGTGAATTGTTGGCGTTTGTTCAACACGCCATGTACACGGTGAATAAGGTCAGCATCACGCAGATCTGCAAATTCAACTTCACCGAAGAGGAGTTTGCAGTGGCAAGGTGCTGCTCTACCAGATGCTCGGCAAGGCCGACCAGATGCCGACCCGCATGAGACATAAGGAAGGCGAAAGGAGTCTCCAGGACATCATCTCACTGCTGAAGGAGACCGACCCAGACGTCAAGGCAGCCAGGGCACCAGGCCAGCCCGCCCATATCATAAGGACTTTAAAGTCTAACATACCACAATGTATGTTTAAGGTATTTCATGTTAAGGGCCAAAATTGTGTTGCAATTCGTCGCCTGAAATAAACGTAATTATTATTATGTACGGGTACACTTTTGTGTCTCAGCTATGTGCTGGTATATTAAGAGAGCACGGGCCTGGGCTTAGAGCAATCTCGTAGAAATTAAAATTGATTTTGCTGGTGAAAGTGTGTGCTGTTTTCCGGACGAAGTGTTGTTATTATTATTATTTTTGTTACAATAAACACGAGAGTAATTCATATCATTCATAGATTAAACATTTATTATTATCGATATATACGATTTATAATTAAAATTACACCGGTTGAAGCTTTAAAGTTTTGACGTCATAAGTTTTTTTTTACATAGGTACCCATAGTGTAAGGGAGTGTATCTTTGTTTTGTCAATTCATAGCAAAAAAGGCTACGACTGCTGGTGAACATGATCTTATTACATCTCTAAGTAATGCCTTAGATCTAATTGTGTATGGAAGAATTCTAAACGCTAAGATAGCTTTCCAATACAATTGCATAATAGTGCATTTTTCAATGCATGACAAACGGTTTGGATTTCGTCATTGTTAGTTATACAGAGGCTGGCTACGGTCTACAAAGCGTCGCAAACGATCGCCTATAGTGCCGTGAATAGATAGTTTATCGTCGTTCTATCGATAACGTGACCTATAAAAGCAGTCAGGACGCTAGTGATAATGGTCGGTGTTGTGTTTAAACAGCAATTAGGTTTCGTATCATAATTCTATACAAAGCGATGCCAATGCAAAGTGCGTTAGCAATTACACTTCAAAAGTGAGCATGTTAAAAGCAAGTGCTTCGAAGCGCAAATTTAACAATAATAATAATAAATATTTCACAACAATCACACCAATTCCCTAGTCCCAAATTAGGCTACGGGGCTTGTGTTATGGGTACTAGACAACGGATAAACATACTTAAATACTTTTTTTTGAAATAAATACATATTATACATAGAAAACACCCAGACCAGTACAAACACACATGTTCATGCACACTTATGCTTATACTGTGCGGGGATCGAACCCGCGAACAATACACTAATAATCAGGAAAGATAAAAAAGAGCCAGTTCAGGTATTGTGGCGAGACATAGTTTACAATGACAGATTTTTGTAACAAAGTTTACACAGTTACCCTACCCTTTCTAGTTAAGCCAGCCTTTGAGTTATGGACCTACAACAGAAAGGTACTATCTCACATCGATGAATGCAAATCAGTATTCTCATCACTGACGTTAACGATTAGTATTCTCCCGCCGTACGCAACACACACCAAAGACGAAATTCAACGGCACATTATCACATAAAAAACATATCTGGAACATCCGTATAAAATTCCAGGAATCCAGAGCAGGCGGGTGTTCCTTGTAATTATAATTCCCATTGTTCTAATTGAATGTGCGTATGAAGAACATTTTGGCAGGGATTGTTCCCGTGAGTCGTGAGAGTACGGCTGACGTGAGCATTTATTTATTATGTTATATTTATTAATGCTGTTTTTAATTACCGCTTCATTTGCATTTCATTGTCTGTCTGGGTAAAGGGACCCTGTTCAAATACACTATTAGGAGTATTTCTGTTCTATGTGCGGACTGATTGTCATTCTTACTGGTATTTACTGGTTTCTTGCTTTGATAGTTTGTACTTGTTGTGACGGTTTTTTTTTGCTTTAATGGCTTTTATTTTGGATAGCCAACCTAACCTAGGCCAGCTAGTAGAATAAAATGAGTGGGTAAGGGTTATTTTGTAAGTTCGTTAATAATGAATATTATAAAATGTAATTTTTGCGACGGCGAGTTCAAATCGCGCCGTTACATCGCCTGCTATTTCAATTAATTACTTACCCCTAATTACTTGTTTGCGAACGTGTAAAGTACCTAGCATGGCGGTAATTAACAGGGATGAAAGAGGCATGGCGCCGGTACACGCCATTTAAAATGTAAAATGTACCCCGATAACGTAGACGGATGTGAATTTTTATGGAGCGAGTGTTGTCAACAAAATTATGTACGTTATTCATCCGTGGACGCGAGACTAAGGTTACGCAATCATATTTGCTTGGTCTTATTGAATAAAATAAATAAATTCAGGAAGAAATTTCAATTTCCGAATCACTCATCATTTCTACTGAACACATTTTTCCGAATTAAACAATTGCGTAAATATGTAAAGAAAAACGATTGGGGTAGGACCCAATCGTTTATGGAGTAGGCCATGTATAAAACCCAATTGTTATATTTGAACCAAAATCCTTAAAAAGTAATATCTGGCCGTTAATACTTCCTTGGACGCCAATACCTTGGACCGATAGCTGTTAGCAAGAAGTGAGTCGATAGTTGCGTGACGTTTGCTTAGCGTGTAAAAACGTAACGTAGGTACTCGTTGATTGTATTCATTTGTATAAGTACAAGTTGTCATAACCTTACCATAACCATAGCCAAGGTAGGGTGTCTCTTGTCATTTTTATTAAAAGTCATAAAAGTATTTTTTTTTGCAAATTCATTAAAAAAAAAACAGGAAAATTCATGGGCTGGTGCCAAGAAGAAGCTGCACAAGAAAGTCGGTCACCATTGTCATTGCCTCTTTTAAAAAAAAGCTTATTGGATTTGGTACACAAAATGTAACTACGAGCTAGTCTATACATGTTTACCATTGAAATAATGGTTAATTGTGTAGTAACCTTTAGACATTAAAGGTATTTTTTGAAAATGCTTTGAATTTGTGAACAGGTAAGTCTATGATGTTTGGTGGTAATTAATTTAAAAAAATATATAGTTCCCCATAAACGAATGACCAACTTTTGAAGCCTGAATTTTAGAATGGTAAGCTTATTTTTATTTCTAGTAGTATTAGTAGTAGTAGTTATGAATATCACTATTTTTTAAAAATTTATCTAGATTTTCGTGAACGTACATGGTGTTCTCATTAATATATTAAGAATCCTAATAAAATAGAAAGTATCCTAATTTCTTTAAAAAAAGTCTCGTAGAGAATCTTGAGGTTTAAGATTTTAAATAGCTTAATATAATAATAGATTAAGTAGACACACCAAAAACACGGTCTACCATAACGCTCTATATTTTAAAAACGTTTATAATCAATGTTAAAGGTTTACTTGCATTACCTAAGCATATCACTCGTATAAATAGATCTTCAGGTCAACGAACGCTTCCCAACACCTCATTATGTAACAGTCAAAGCGTTGTAACCTGTTAAAATACCTAAGGGGGTTTACGGAGTGCTATTTACCCTATGATAGGGATGCCCGGTCTGATTTTATGAATATTTGGAACTAGAACTGATTAAAAGTTATTTTCTTTTTTTTATCTGCTATTATTAAATTGATTCGATCAGACAGTGCAAACTTGAATATTATGCCATAAACGCCCTTCAAAACTAAATCACATTCAAAAGTACTGCGGCTTAATATATATCTATATAACTTTAAAATGTTTTTCAATACATAGTTTTTTTTTTTGTATTAAATCTCTTATAGTTTTCAAACACGCTTTTATACTCAAACAATGCGTTGTTATACAAATTAAACACGTAGGTATATGTATATATAACTTCAGCTCAATTGGGATGTAAGTGCAATTCAGCTTGAAAAATTCGATTACAAGCAAACAAATATATAAACATCGGGACAGGTGCACAACCCTAGCAAAGTGGGCCCGTCGGCAAATGACGTACTGAAAGAAACTTCTTGTTTGCAACCGTCCGCCGACGGGAGAGCTACACAAATAACCCGTTTTGCATTATGAAAATAGAAAAGATGGAATAAAAACACTGTCCTGAAAATACTTTATGATGGGGATCCGCAAAATCAATATCTCCTTTCCTCTTGGGTTCGAAGCCGCTAATTTTAGATTTGCTTATTTTGTGGAGGCTAGAAACGGCTTCTTATTTTAGGTGCGCAAATAAAACCCACAGGATCCAATCCGTATTTTTAGACGCGCGTGTAGACTTCCTGTCAAATAATTCCTTCCTTGTATTAGAATGGCGAATTTGTGAGTAACATGCTTAGATTAAACCAAAAAGAGGCAGAAGCGGGACGTGCTATTCATGCGTGGTGTTACTTAATCAAGTTCAATGGACCAGATCCGCTCCCAAGTAGTAGTGTAAATTGTATATACCGAAATAAAATGAATGAAGAAATGAAAAAAAAAATTGAATAAAAAAGAACCCCGCCGCGGCCCAGATTATAATTTTTAAATTTCCCGCCACAAACAGAATAGTAGATTTACAAATTTCCCGCCAAATGATTACATTGCGACAGAAGCGCAGTCTGTCCCTACTTCGCAGAAATTACAATTAAAAGTGCGAATGCGTGAGCAGCCCATTTTTAAGTTGACGATTGTAAATGTGTAAGGACATACTGTATACTCCTCTGTTTGTTTTCTTCTAAGGTTACATGGTCTGTGTTTAACGTTTCAAAAGCTTAATTTGTGTCATCTGTCTTACTTATTTTGTTTAATGAAAACAACGATTATAACTTGACAAAGGTCGGATTAGGCTGGATAGGTCTTGAAAGGTCAGATTTGCCCACAAAGTTTAACGCTATTTTTAGAATAACCAGCGAAATGCTTAAAAGATCGTGACCAAAAATATACGAGCACTGTCCCCACCCACCTACAGACTTCATATTGATATCGATGTGATCTTTAGTATCCCATTACTTGAAAAAACTATCTTTCCGCTCAATTGCACGACGGGCCTCTTGACGTCACCCCTAAGTGCCCCATCATAAATCATGCTTATCGCCGCGCCGGGCGGCGCGTCTCGAGTTTCACAAAACCATTCATTGTGCCTAAATTTATTACCGTAACACTAACAAGTGTTATGTTTCTTATCTTAAGTATGAATTAAGGTGTTAACTCAAGCATTTTGTTTGTTAGAATTCGACTTCAGTTTAGAACAATGATACACTGATCACAGAGATAAGGCGTTTTTGAAAACGACTTGTGTTTAAACGATCATATCTCTAAAACTAAATCGATGACATAGGGTTTTTTTTCCTGAATTACAATGGTTATGTTATATACATTTGGATCAAAAATAAAACCATACCTCTGTCCATATAAAATAATTTTATTACAACCCTTTGAATTCGCATAAAAATCTAGCGGCGCGAGCCGTAATTTTCGATAAACTAAACATGTCATAGATGCAAAAAAATCACAGTTAGGAATACAACAAAGTAATACAATATAGGTAGACTAATATTCTCACAAATTAAATAAAAATCCCAGTTCTAACTCATACCATTACTAAGAAATATGTACTTTTATGGCAACAGGTCATAGCCACACAGTCAAATACTTTGGTTTTATAGATTTTTTTGTTCTACATGCTGTGCAATTCAATATCAACAATGACTATACAACATAGTACATTTAAAGCCCTTTCTAAAAAGGTTTCACACTTGTACTTTGAAAAGTTGTAAAAAATGTGTTTGAAGCTAAACAAAAAAATCAGCAAAAAATGGTTCGAACAGATGGCGAACAAAAAGGCTGTAACACACTGAGACGCTGTCACGGACAACAACGGACTTCTGTTGAAGAAGTTGGAGTTAAACGATGTAGTAGCAAATAAATATATTTTATCATTATATTGTTGAAAACTATTATTGAAAATATAATAATTATTATTGAAATATTATCCTACCATTAAAAATAAAAGTAATTACAATATTATCCTACTATTAAATAAATTATAATTAAGCTGCATTTAGTTATAATTTTTGTTTAAAAGTAATAATAATAATTTATATTTATGCGGAGGGGGGGAGGGGGGGTCATTCATATTTTTCTTTATTTATTTTTCTGGAAAAATATTATACTTGGGCCTTCATGTGTCCCTCCGTATGGTATTTCGTGTAGCAGCCCTCGATGCACAGATTCACGTTGCAAGAACTGCATCGCCACATCGTCGTGCGACGTACTTTACCTGCGTACAACCAACAAATACATTCATAAATACCTTTCATTGCAAAAGGTTACATTCAAAAACACGTATAAAAAAACTCGGATCTCTTAGTGTGTTTGCAGCCTTACACCGCGCCAACGTCCACGTGACGTCACGTCATATTGGCCGCTAACATTCTGGGAACTTATTTGACCTAATTTGCTCATATTTCTTACTACCGAGGCTGGTGATAATTCGATATAGCATGTTGATTGCATTTAGTAGTATAAAAGTGCCAAATATTCAAAAAAATGAGAGTAAAATGCGTGCAAAAGTGAACAAAATAAACGCCAACATGTACCACCAAATACCGCCAAAATGTATGTGGTTTAGCAGAGGTTACATTTTGTGTCTCATGCTGAAACTTTTATTTCTATGGATTGATAGATAACTTACCTTAAAAGTCACACAATTTCACACACGTACATGCACTCAAAGTATTAAAATAATCGCAATCAAAATCCCACTTGCTCCTGCTGACGCGCAATCAAGTGTCACAACATAGATTACGTGTAACTTTATTTTTTTTCACGGCGCGGGATATGGACTTGGCTTATTGTGTTAGATAATTTTATAAAGAAGCGAGATAGTTAAATACAAATACACCTTCAACAGAAAGAGACTGACAAATAACGTAAATTGGGCGATCGGGGAGTGGAGAGCGCCATGTCATGTCCCAGTTGACACGGGCAATTTAGAGTGCAACGCCATGTCATATCCCAGTTGACATGGGCAATGTGGCGGTTAAGACTTTTAGTAAAAAAATCGAAATCTAAAAGTTTTTTATTGTTTTCATACAAAGTTAGTTCCAGTACAGACGATTAAAATATTAATCACAAGAATATTTTATTACGGTAAAAAAACGAAATTTAGTCTTACAAAGTTATAACAATAGTAAATTATTCATCAAAAAGGATTAAAAGCGGAATTGGCATGAGCGCCGCGCCGCCGCGGCGCAATCCCAGTCACAAGCGTAGTGAGACAGTACAGGCAAAATGTCTGCACAAAAGATTGAGTACCTATCATGGAAACCCTATCGATTTGCTCGAAGTCTTCATCCTATAAAATTATTTACTTGCTGAGATCTACGATTTACATACCATTTCATTTCTATTGATGGGTCATGGTCCTTTAATCACAATCTTAATTCGATATCTGTATCAAATTAACCAACTGTACTTCAATGATTTTTCATGATAAGCATTCACGTTGTAACGTTGAACGCGGCCTGCGCGTTAAGAAAGCAGAAGCAAATTTCAAAAATGTCTGGGTGGCCGAGTGGTATAGGCACATGGGCTAGATTCCCATGGACGTGGGTTCGATTCCCACCTCAGACGGTTGTTTTTTTCTACTGAATAAATAGCAACTGTATCAAATCAATCAAATCACTATACGACACTTTTTGTTACATCTTTATATCATGTGACTTGGCAATAAAACTGAATCTGAATCAAACAATAATTTTTTCATCTTTCACCTTCCACAAGTGCTTCATTAGTTATGTTAATTTTTAACAAATTAAAGAGTATACTGCTTACGCTTACAGCAACATTCACAGATCCGGCAGCCCCACTTTCACCTGACTACAACATTACGAACTATTAATAGCTGAGCAAATAAAATTAAGGGAGCGCTGAGTGTTTCGTGTGCATGTCTAACGCATTAGCGGTCCGCTTCAAACTAATCAAGAACAGCATCGTTCGCTTTACGCGTGTATGTATGTAATTTATTAGCGCTTATTCCCATATAGCAATCTGTAGGGATGTTCTAGTACGCAGACTCCGGGGTCCCTGCTTCAGCCAGTCGGTTTCGGGAGTGGAGACGCGCCGGTCGCTCCCGTGACGTCATCCCGACAACTCTCTCTCGACCTAACGGACAGTGCATATGAAAGTTTCCAACTCGTTACTGTTATACGCATAGACCAGGATTTCTTACACTGGAGTCATGATTGAGATCACCTGAAACCTCAACGGTGAGTTCAGTGTTCATCTTTGTCAAAAGTTTTTTTTCTCGGAGGCTCTGAAGCAAACATTGATGTGGTTGTCAAAACTTCCGAACCGAAGTTTTTCGAACCAAAAGGCTTACCTGTTACTGAGTGGTAATGAATCCGGTAAAACGGTACTCGGCTCGTCAAAACTTTTCCGTCGGTAAACTTTGCAAGACCAATATTCGAGGTCTTCACTTTTTAGATTGATTAGAAATTTAAAACTTTATGGAGAGTAATTAAACGAAAGGATTACTTGAGCATTAAATCTAAATTCCTAAAAGTATCTAAGAAACTCAAAAAATATAGAATCAATTTTTTAATGCCTTGAATTTATGAAATAAGTTATTTTATCTTTCTTATGTTCTTACATCTATTGTGTGATGCATCTTTGTCGTAATAAATCTTTCATCGCCACTAAAATCTCTCCGCTGCTTTCGACGGTAAAAACAACACATTATAAAAAGTTTATTTCAGTAAGGCCAGAGCAGATAATAAACGTAAAAGTATGTACGTTCCATACAATTTAAGCTGTGAAACTTTTAGGTCACACGACGTACGGTTAACCAAGCGAAATAAACTATCTGTAGACATTTTAGAACTACGACACACACTTTCGACAGAATTTATTTTCTGATCAGTAACCCGTCGGATTAGTGTTTTCCCATTTTGGTACGTAACATGTGGGCGTAAAGTGCAGTTTATGGTGCGAGGGTGGGCGTTGGTATCCCGAAATGACAGATTTGACACTCGACACTCGTCAGGCTGAGCCCGTATCTCGGGAGTGACGGATAAGAATCATTTGTTCGCTCGAAGTGGAGTATATCATACGGTTCAGACAGCAAAAAAGTCGCACATTGATTTTGTGGAAACCCACGTCCATTTATATTGTTCGTAGACGATTTTGAACTAGACGAAGTGTGCCTATTTGTCGCCTACATGTTCAAAACAAGTTTCCAGCCTTTTATGAATTTCATTTAGAAAATAGGTTTTATTAGGCTTATTAAACAAAATGCTATTGTTACACTCATTCATTTCCGATTAAGTCCATTGTATTTAACTTTTAGTCGATTCTTGCGTAGGAGTCTTTGAATAGACGAATTATTAATTGGCGAAAATCAATTTAGTAGGCTTTCAAAATTATTTGCTGAAGAAGTTTGTGAAACAATACGAGGGCTACTTATCGAGTTACTTACTTATTTTAATTAATTTTTGATTCGACTCTACGTCACTGTTTTGTTAGCATTTAGAAATAAGAAGGACTTTTTTTGAAATTAAAATTACGTTGTCAATTTTATATTTAAATTAAAAAAAAAACTTTTATACCTGTATGGCATTACAATATCAAATCTCAAGAAACAAAATTATTTAAAAAGCAACAGAAATAAATAAAAATCATATTTTGTACGTTTTTTGGCATATAAGTAATACGGTAGTTGACACCACCAATCGTTGACGTACTTTTTATCAACTGTCAAAACGCTTTTCTTCATAGAGCTTGTATGGGAATAACACACTTTGACGTCACCGCGTGCAATGCCGACTGAGTGACTAATTATCATTTGAATTCCAATTAAAAATCAAATAATACGAACTGCAGAAAAATATTAGTGTAAAGGCATCTGAAATTATGAATTATTTTAGAGAAAATCAGTTTTTTAATATTTCTTTCATAGTGGAAACAAGCCTATTCTTACCCATGTGTTAGTTATTTGATTGCTACATTACTGTACCTAAACTTTGATTAATTTTTGCCGGCGACTACCTATACCAAGGCTATAAAACGCCACACCATCTTTTTTGGGTCTACCTCAAAATGTAAGAATATTTTTTCTTTCAATCTCAATTTCGACCAAACAAAACCTACTTAAGTAAATGATTACAAGACGTCTCAAATCACATTACATCAGATATTAGAATTCCAACAGAGTGCTAAACAACTTTGATATACGACCCGGAGCTAATAGGAGCTTTCAAAGGAGCTTTGTTGGGCCTTACTATTACATAATTATGAAGCAAGTATTTAGGCTGGCTGTGTTAACGGTTCGTCCTTGCTTTATGGTTACCAACGCGTCTTAATTTAAAAAATAAAAAACAAACAGGCCTAAAGCACTCTGGGCCGTTGTTTACCGATCTTAGATCCTTCAAACGGTTTCTGAGTGCTCTTTAATTTACATTTCAAACTAGCAGACTAGCGGTGTTTTTTTTTCTCGCCGTTTAAACCTTTCCTGAACTTCCACCAATAATTTAAAATCAAAATTAGCAAAATCGGTTCATAGTCCGCTCAAAGAATACTCTAAAAGCAGGTGTAGAGTGCGTGAGCTGGAACCTAAGAAATTTCTTCAGAAATTTGTTCAGGATGCTTAGAGAGTAAACATACTAAAAATCCCCGCCTCTAGGAGTGGGGGAGGGGGTTAAAGTTCCCACTTTTGAGTTTTTCTCTAATATCTTAAAAACGGTGCGTCGTAGAAAAAAAGTGTCTTCTACGTAATGAAAGCTAATAAAATTTCCTACAACTTTTACCCTACACAATTTTTCGGATTCGCAACCATTTTTTGATCTACACGTTCTGGAAAAGTGAAATTTTCGAAAAAAAGACGACTTATCAAATACTACCTCTTGCCTGCTACTTCAATCGTGTTATTTCGGGATAAAAAATAACCTGCATGGTAATCCAGGTCCTAATATATCTACATACCAAATTTCATACAAATCTGTTCAGCCATAGCTATCGATTTTTTTTCCTTTTTTTAAACTTTTATATTTTCATCCGTTTAGGCCGTGTAGGTCCTGGCAACGGGTCTTCTTCCAAAGCACCCTCATCTTCAGTGGATGGTTCTTGCTGGAGGGGCTCTACGTCATCTTCAACAACGTCTTCGTCAAGAGACACGCCGTTGAGCCATTTCCCTTGGCAGTGGAGGCATGCCGCAGAACATTTGAGCATTGCTTTCCGACATCCACATTTTCCATTACCACAATCCTTAGCGCAGCGGCAAAATATTGTTTTTAGTAGGACCTCCGGTGCGGGCGAATCTTCAGTTGTTATTGGAACCA
This sequence comes from Pyrausta despicata, assembly GCA_963921415.1. Lineage (NCBI taxonomy): Eukaryota > Metazoa > Arthropoda > Insecta > Lepidoptera > Crambidae > Pyrausta > Pyrausta despicata. Next base: position 10,524,763 of record OY992855.1, on the reverse strand, counting down.
GGCTGTCTCCTACATATTTCCAACCCCACTCTTGGGGAGGCAGCTCATTCCCTAGCCACAGCTGCACTTGGTGGTAGGTGCTCGTGAATGCTGTTTAGCTGCGTTCTCAGTTGGTGGCAGGGAGCTGAAGTCAGGCTTAATCTTTGCCACTGATCTCATGAACAACTGAAAGCGGTACTGGTTGAGGGAAGTCAGTCTTGTTGGCGCCCCATACCATTTGAGATCTTGACTTGCTTTGATTAGGCCCAGTATTCCCTTTTCTTTCATCTCAATGATGTCCTTACTCCCTTTCACGACGTCCTCGTCAGACACAGGACACTTATTATTACTCATTGCGGATAATCTGATTCGTAACGTTTAAAATCAAAGAATCTATTTGGCCTTGTGGCTGCTCCCCTGCGTTACCAGGTAGGCTACTTCCAAACAGGTCAAAATAAGATGAGAGACGACGATAACATAAGCCCGAAGGCATGGATGATAATGGGAAATTGGGAATGGGAGTTTTAGCCAGCAAGATCGCGTTTTCTGTGACAGTGGGCATCGGAGATATGGAAAGAAAAGTGGCGACCCGCTTTTGGTCGAAAACGCGATCTCAAACTGTTACCGCCTTCACCGCTTGGAGGTACACCCAGCTTATGCTATCAAGAAAATACCTAATTTATAGTTTTTAACATCAGGTAATGCCCAACACGCTAAAAAACAATCATTTTCACTATTTCGGAGCGTGATGCTCGAAAACTGATAAGAATTTCGAAAAAGTGTATAGAATAAAAGTTGTAATAAATTTTATTAACTTACATTACGTAGAAGACACTTTTTCCCTACGACGCGCGACGCACCGTTTAAAAGAGATTAGAGACTCCCCCACTCCGGCTCCGCTCCTAGAGGCGGGGATTTTTAGTATGTTTACTCTCTAAGCATCCTGAACAAATTTCTAAAGAAATTTCTTAGGTTCCAGCTCACGCACTCTACACCTGCTTTGTTGTGTGGACTATCAGCCGTCCGCGAGTTTTAGCGAAACTAACGAACAGCAATACAATTTTATATATATATAGAAGATGATAGATTTAGGTGATAAGACATTGCAAAACGTCCATCTGTAGAACATCCATGATTTTTTGTCAATTTTACTTTCCTCGAAGTATCCTTCGTCCGATAATTTCTACACTAAATAAATGAAAAATGATTTCCCAAGTCAATCACGAGCAAGTTCTCCTTATTTTTCATAAGTAGTTATGGTGACATCACCATCTTGAAGAGCTTGCTTGTTTTTTAATTGTTTAGTATAACAAGGCAAACTGCATAACTTTCAACAGGAAGGTCTCTTTACAAATCCCAAGGAAGCTTGTTTGAGCTTTCATAAATACAAAAAGATTAAATAATAAAAGTAGAATTTGTCCAGCTGTTTTAGAGTTTTATCCTTGGTACATAACACATTTACATTCATTTTTCTCAATTTTATTTTCCCCTTGAGAGGGCTTGTTCAAATATTTGATAAAATGTTCCCAAATCGGACTCGCCTTTTTAGGGCCACAAAGAAACACGTGAAATGAATCATAATTTACAAATACCTATGTGTTGAGAAAGTGTACACTTAAAAAAACCTTATGTCTATTTAACATACCTTAACTATGGGTTCACGAATTCACTAACTAATACAATTACTTACTTAATAAGTTAGTACCTACCTACGGTTTTTGTGCCCATAAAATTTAGCCCTTTGACTACCAAGAGGACGACATGGTATACACAATATAATCTCGTTTCCGTAGCTCAGTAGATTACATACAGTTTTGTTCTAAAAACACAACACAGTTTGAAAAGCGTACGGAAACAGACTTCTGCAGCTTTTGCATTGAGTGCCCATATAGTGATTGCTTTGAATGAGTGAGTTAGCTAGTGGCCCATGGGAAATGAAGCTTGTTCTATTGATAGAAACAAAAACCGAAGCTATATTGTTATGGTACAAATTGTTGACGGTCATAATAGTCTTTCATTACAATATTTTCTTATTAACAAAAGGTTAAACTACTTTATTTTTGCCTAATACTACATGTAGTTGGGAGTAGCGTAATATAAAACTTAAATCACGTTTTCAAATAAATTTATGTGTCGTGTTTGCTAAAGAATATAATAATTCTGCCACAAATATTTCTTGGAGTGCTTTCAGCATTCAAATTTGCATCTCACTTCACACTTAATAATCGAACTTTCCACTCAACTTTACACTCAAATAGCATGTGCTATAAGTCATCGATTCGCGAACAACATCGGAATGCCTCACGTCCGTAAGTTCGTTTCCTTAATGTTTCCAAATGTGCCGGCGCGAGATGCGCATCCATTAGGAGCACTCGTCAACATGTCATTTCACACATTTTTGTTGGAAAATCACCCTTATTCAAACGTTTCAGAGGCCACACTGATATGTTTAATTTTTGTTACAGTCTGTACTAGTTCCGTGTATGCTTCCGCGTGCATTGCACTCTAAATTATTCCCTCGCAATCTCTGTTATTAGCCGAAACACTAAACTTTGATGTACAGTCTAAATTGTTGGAGATGCATTTTAATTGGAACATACAACTGTGTGCTTAAAATTCACTGCTGAGGTTTCATTTGGAAACTAATCTTGAAGTTCTGGTATTGTTTCAGAAAACTGAGATACTTGCAGCTTTTACGATTGTATTGAAATACCTACGACTTTGAGACAAGTTCAGTGCAAACTAAACGACTAATACTTTGAATTTTGGTATGACTGGTAGAGAATGCCCTACGGCGTTAAGTCCACCTTTTGTACATAGTTTTGTTGTGCAATAAAGCTTAAATAAATAAATAAATACTATTTGTTTACTGACTTTTATTACTTGACTGTTAATCCTACGAAAAGTGATAGGATAATTTACAAATCCCACAAAAATCAATCATTAAATTCTCGAAACTCTTTATTTGTGTGAACAATATTGTCACTCAAAACATTAACTTGATGTTCTGGTAACCATTTCAAAACATAATATAGAAACGCAAACCAAAATAAACCAATTAACGTTTGCCAAGTTTAAATCAAGATTGCTATTGAATAAAACATCGCGATAGTGGGCACCGCAATCTTTACGGCCATAAGATTGAAGCCTAACACTTTATTGCAAAAAGTTCATTCCTGACCTTAATGAAGGCTGGCATTAAGTTCTCTCTTTCAAAAGGCTATTTCTGCGGTTTCAAAACTTGGGTGCTTTCATTTTAAGGCCAATAGTGTTAAAATGTTTTATTTGTAGTTAATGAGATTTTTGCATTAAAATTTAAGAAAACTTAGCGGTTTTTGAAAATACTGACTTCAGGTCATGAGTTAGGCAACAAGTATAATTTGGTGTGACAGACAATTTCATAAATATTATACCTATTACAAAAACAGAAGCTTAATAATAAACTTGCTTTAATGTAAACCGCGTACCTTCCTCAATTTATTTGACTCCCCTGTCAAAAACATCTCTTATTAATTTAAGAGGGTCCCTAAAGTAAGCTTCGCTTCGGCGTCAGTTGATGCCGAAGGGCGTAAAAATAATTAAAATTAATCTAATTACTTCATGTTTAAAATCAGTAGTGAGAGCTCTCAAGATATTACGACGTCACTACTCATTAGAATGCCATTACAATAGGGCGGGTTTTATCAATATTGGCAACGACCGGAGAATACTAATCACCCGTCTTAAATTACCCCAGATAACAAAAGTGTGGTGTCGCTATCTGAGGCCATTTTTTCAGAGTACAGATTAACCCTTCAGCTGAAGGAGTTTCCTTGTCCTTCCTAATGGCCCAGACCCGGGAATTTTTTCTCTCATTTTATGCAGATACGTGTGGGAAGCAGGGAGATTTTTCCACATATTGAACTTGTGATAAAAAGAAGGATATTATGCATCGAATGTGGCGACGTTGTCTGAGGGAAGAGCACTATTTGATTTTGCGCTTCTACGAGGCTGAACAACATAAGCACATGATAAGATTTTATAAATTCTCGATACTCTTTACGTCTTTTGACCATTTTTTTACTTGCAGGTTTTTTCTTGAAGTGAACTGATACACAAATCATAACATCTTTAACGCAGACTTAACGACTGGTTATTATTTTCCCGCGTAAGCTGTAAGTCCACTGCGCAGATAATGACAAAAAGCTTTAATTTCTTGCATTTTTCTGTAGTCACTTTTAGTCAACCCTACAACTGTGTTTAACTTGTATAACCGCAGCTCTGTTCCCCACAAAGGCGCAGGCCAAACGGAAACACTAATAGCTAATCAACGTGTAAAACGGCGGGAACGCTCTCACCATCAGAGTGGTATATTGGATGATAAATGAACAAAAAAACTACAAAAGTAGTAATATACTAAGAATATTTATCATAGAGGTACTACAATAGTGAGGAGTAATGTGTTTATGAGCCATTGACACAGTATTAATTCATTTTTAAAAGTCAGCTAAATCGATAGTTAATTTATAAACACGCAATTGTAGGCTACTGCGCTAACATGGGGTATAGTGTCTGAACACAATGTTTGGTGTTTTAAGACAGTTTTTTTTAATTCGTACACTGACAGCTAAATAAACTACGTAGTTAATTTATGCATACAAATCAGGTACTAAAACTACTGAATTAATATGAAGAATTATTTATTTATTGCATTCTTTTATTCGAAAGGGTATAACTATTATCGGATAATGTAAGCTACCTTAACCTGTATGATTATTTAATGGACACTAGACTATGATTCCCGAGTTCCCCGACCTTTGATATGGATTAAGTTTCTATTTGTCAAGCTTAACCCCTTTACACTGTTGGACACAGACTTGGCTTAACTAATCCTGCTAGATACCACTATTGAGATTGTATGTAGTGTCTTTGACGTCATGTGAACGCCTCAGGGACATATAATAAAATGGAGATTTGGTAAACAAGGATTGAATGAAATCCCGAAGAATGTTAAAATAATGAAAACCTATCTAAAGGAGATGATTAGTGCTCTTTAAAAACTGAATTTGGTTTGTTTGAATTAGATTCTGTCGCAAAAAATCAGTAAGAAATAAAGAGGATTTTAAATACAAATAAATTTTTGATTAAGTTAAAAAAAACACTTGCGAAATACATACCGGCCGACCAGAGAGCGGTTAAAACATTAATTATTGAAAGAACGTAAAATTTTGCGGGTGCCCACAGGTGAAAAAATATAAATAAATAATAAAAAACAAGGACCCATTTTACAACAAAAGGTACCTACACTCGTATGTAAGCAGGCAGCCCTCGAACGTGACGTAGAGTACAAAGTGTTTCGTTCCCTTTTAGCCGTTCCGATAATATGCAAATCAATATTGACGTGAGACACCAAACGCATCTTAGGAACGGAATCACGTCGGCATCAGATATTTGACGTCTCCCACTCAGTTGTTAAATCGCAATAAATTGATTTCATTTCAAATGAGAAATGAAGTTATTAGTAAGAATAAGATGGCACATCATCAGGGTGCCTTATTGTTTTACTGATCCATATCTAACCTCTTTGGCCAAGGATTTGGGTCGTATCACATCTAAGTCAACGTCAGGCCTGTAATCTGCAGTTGAAGGTGGGTATACTTATATGTTGGTTTTTATGTTAGACAATAAGATTGTCTACGAAGTAAAAAGTCCGAATTCAGGGTGAAACACTGTGACAAACGAAGGTATAAAACTACGTGTGTATACTAGTAACATTTGCGCCTTACTTTTTCAGGCTTTCTTTGTGCTTTATGTATAACCAGGAGCGCATAGGCCTAACATTTTTACACATTGATGGTCTATCCGTTAGCTTAGTCACTACAGCATAAGCTAACGCTTAATTTAGGGCTAGGTGATTGTGCTGTGACAGTCACATCAATTGATTTATTTTCCTTGTCTCTGTAACTCAGCAACAAATATTTCTTGGAGAGCTTTCAGCATGCAACTCACTTGACACATAATAATCGAAATCTTCTCTCAACTTTACACTCAAATAGCATGTGCTATAAGTCATCGATTCGCGAACAACATCGGAATGTCTCTCGTCCGTAAGTTTGTTTCCTTAACGTTTCGAAATGTTCCGGCGCGAGATGCGCATCCATTAGGAGCACTCGTCAACACTTCATTTCACACATTTTTGTTGGAAAATCACCCTTATTTCAAACGTTTCAAAGGCCACACTGATATGTACTAGTTCCGTGTACGCTTCCGCGTGCATTGCGCTCTAAATTATTCCCTCGCAATCTCTGTTATTAGCCGAAACACTAAACTTTGATGTACAGTCCAAATTGTTGGAGATGCATTTTAATTGTAACATACAAGTTCTGTCATTGTTTCAGAAAACTGATATGCTTGGAGCTTTTACACTTGTATTGAAATACCTACGACTCTTATGAGACGAGTTTAGTGCAAACGGAACAACTCTTACTTTTTGTTTGATAAGTCCTTAATCCTAAGAAATTTGATAGGATAATTCATCATTTAATTCTCGAAACTATTTATTAAAGCTCGGCGAAACTTTGTCGCAGTTGATTTATACTCCAGTAAGAAATTAATCAAAATAGATCCTAACTGCTCCGTAGATTATTATGGAGCCATATTTTACTAAGGAGAATGTTCGCTTTTTGCGAGGCAAGAAGCCATCTATACCGGAATGAATAATGGAAGACCCTATAAATTTAATTTTGTCTCAGAAAATCTGTAGGAGAACGTCTATAACAGTCAAGTGGGATTGAAAATATTTTATAATAATATTATCACTGTATATTATAGCAGACAGATTTTTCCATCAGTGTGCTAACATTTACAAAAATCCTTAAAAAATCTAAAGCTTTTCTTTATTATTTTACTTATAGTATGTATATGTAACACTACCCAGGAAAAGGAGAGACCCTAGGTTCTATTCCCATGGGTTGAATACAGTAAAATTGAATAAGTGGTGAAACCCAATCCTTTCATCAGGACAATTGAATGAAACCCGAGTTTGGTTTTGGATAAAAGTTACCTAATCACATAATATTGAAATAAGTAAGGTAATATTAACTTACCAAAACCAGTTCGCTTCTCAAATCAAGGCTATTGTTTCGCAGTGAAAGCAGTATTTATTCATTGAAACTTTAAGGTACCTACAACAAGTGCCTACCTATTGTGCAATTTGTTTATTTTCATGAGCTTTGACGGACTTCGTTAGTGTATTTACAAGCTATTTATAATTACACTTGTGGACCCGGCAGTCGTTGTCCTGTCCATTTTTTCTTATCTTTTAAATCTTCCCTGGACTTCCACGAATATTTCGAGACAAAAATTAGCAAAATCAGTTCAGCCGTACCTACGCGAGTTTTAGCGAGACTATCAAACGGCAATTCCTTTTTATATGTAAGAAGAAGACTAGTGGCACCCTGCACTCGTTCTTCTGCCCATTGTTTTCTTATCTTTTAAATTTTCCTTGGACTTCAACGAATATTTGGAGACTAATATGATTCAAATGCGTACAGCCGTTTTCGAGTTTTTGCGAGACTAACGAACGGCAATTCATTATTGTATATAAGATAAACTGCCTATTTTTATTAAAGTGCTTAGCAATTCTTATAATAGACTTATAAATCCCATAATAGTATTATGATAGTAATAGTTAATGTAACAATTGAAAAACAAACTGAGCGAAATAAACAAAGGTAGTGACATCTGAAAATCTGACCTTATAAGTGACGTCTTTACAAACACCTTCGTGGTTCGGAAGGCACGTGAAGTTGTTGGTACCAGTTAACATCGATATATATTATTCAGTAAGCCTGGCGAGAGTGAATTAGAAAATCATTATGAAATTTCAATTCCTGTAGTAAGAAATTACTTAAAAAGTAGCTATAATACGAGCCGAGCTAGCAAAATAACTTCTGAAGTCCAAGCAACATCGATCAGGATCGCATTCCGAGTTCAAACTCTCATAGCCCCGTAGCAGGGCATTATCCAATCAGGCGCAATTTGAGAAGATTACTTCCAGCAAACATTCTGGACTTGAAAACAATTAAGGTATATCAAGGCATGGGAGCTCTAGCAATGCTGATATGTGGGTGTGTGTGTGGGTATCGGGTATGATAATACTAAAAGCCCGAAACTTCTTCGGTTTCATAATTTTGATTGTTGAATTTATTTTTCGTTTACAAGTTATAAACTGCACAGTGCACCTATAAGTATACTGTTTTTGTCAGAATCTATTTAGTGAAGTCATCATCGGCTATTCTTCCTCAAAAACCTCATAAAAACAATTGTTAAGTTCTATAAAAGTTCACCGTCTGAAATATTGATGAATTGCCTAAGCTTCTATAAATGCTTCTTGTTGGTGGTGTCCTTCACACACGGAACTGAAACAATTTGGTCGTAATTGGATTGCAGGTTTAATCAAATCGAAGCGTTTTCTTTCTCAGGTGAAACGTACATTTCCCATAAGCCGCCAAACTAAGAAACTACTTTCAGCAGTCCACCAAATAAAATTTTTATTTGTTACCAAAGTATTCATAATACCTTATGACATGACATAATAAAAAAAAAATAAGTGGGAAGTGTCATCAAACCACTTTGTTCAACCTGATGTCATTTACGCAAACCAGAAACTCTGCAAATCGTAGTTAGATTATGACAACTATGGTAAAATAATCATAGATTTTGATTACCTTATCGTTGTTCTCATGCCCTGCGTGTCTCTCACTGTTACAAATCCCATATATCTACAGCATATCGACATACCATTGTAGGTAGAAGTATCTTATCCAGAATTGGATACTTAAATTTTCCCGAGGTGCTCGTATGTGCATAGTGCGCTCAACACCAAAGTCGCGTAAATTATCGATAATGTCCGCAGTTGAGCAGACAAAGCAGTTACCACTTAAACGCGATTAGTTTAAGCTAACATTCTGGCACAAGCCGATTGGGAATATAAAGCAAACACTGGATAATTCATTCATTGGTTAAGTAACACGAGACTATTGGACGTGGACTTAGTTATAACTTGGAGTGGAATTAAATTTCATATTACGCAATCACAACTTTTATCGTTAGACTTTTATTCACTGCCACTTTTAGCACTCAGAAAACCAAACGCAGACAACAACACATAGTTATTCAAGTAACGCACGTCATATATTACTTAGGTTTATTCAATAAACCTATTCGATTAAAATATTTTCACACCTCATGCTCGACAAAAGTCTTATTACATGACACGAAGAGCAAGTCTTTGTTTTCTGGGGAGGTAATTTGGTATGGAAATTTCCCGTTAATTAAAATGTTTCAAATTGGGAACGTTAAAATTCGTAACATACGGCCTTTGCAAAGTGTTTTTTTTCTTACATAAAATTTTTTTCGAACTGGCCACCATAAACAGAACATTAAAAGAAAAAGAACAAGCGCCGTTTAGAGAAAAATATTTTAACAATTTGAAACCTTCAACTATTATAAAAGTGTTCAAGTGATAATGATTTAATTATGCAGTTTATTAAATTGTTATGCTTTAGAGATTATGAATAATTAATGTCAGGAAAAATCTAAATATATATCAAAGGTTTACGACACTTTTGAACAATGGAGAACAACAAAAACATCGAAGGCCCTATTAATATTGCCTCGCATACGGTGTGAAAACTAGAATATTCACTTCTGGAGTAAAGGACTCTTTTGTAGTCTTGGGCTGATTTAATCCCTCGCTACGCTCAGGATTCAACGCTATGGGCGTTGAATCATACTAAGACAACTATACTATAAGACATATGACAGTCATTTACGCTCTCAGTGCATAATCTACTATGAGTCCACAATACTTATAAAATTCCTGTTGATTTCATCACATTCATCACTTGTGGTAAGTAGCTTAAGCACTTGCGTTACAGATATCAGAACTAAGTGGTATTAAAAATAAACTGAAATAAATACATATAACACCCAGACCAGTACAAACAGAAATATACATGCACACAAATGTTTGTGCAGTGCGGGGATCGAACCCGCGACCTCCTGGGTAGTAGTCAATTTCTTGACCATTATACCAAAGTGGTCATCTATTTATAAATCGTACAAATAACAAACTATTGAAATTTAATGACTTATTCTTACGATATAGAGCTATGCACAACAGAGCTATGTACCTAATTGTCATATTTTAAAACATACCATGTACAGTAGCCAGGTACATCAGGCTACCCATTTTTGTTGTAAAACCGCCCGTATTTAAAGCCTTTAAGATATTCCAGTGTTCACTGTGACGTGTTGGACACCGTACCTAGTTATGATTTAGGTATACCTACTTATTATTTTTTCGGTTAAAGATTTAGCCTCTATAAATAAGACAAAGTGAATGCTATCATTGTACCATTTTTTTTAGCGTCTTCCTTCTTAACATAGTTGATAGCCTGTTCCTGCGATCAATCTTATGTGACATGGGATTTGCAGAAGAGATTTCCACTTCCGCGACTGTCCACCTATTTAGTTTTAATTGGGACTAAAGATCGGAGCATTATTTTTCGATTGTCACATAGTTAGATCATTTCAAAACTTTAAAAGGAGTTAGTAATCTACCACTGATAAATTACTTCGTTTTATTCATAACAGGTGCTAATTAGATATAACAGTTGCACAATAGAACCATTTGTTACTTTGTACCAAACATTTATGTTCAATTAACGGCAAATTTTTCAATAGTCAGATTTCTTGTTATCAGACTGATAAATGTAAGCTGACCGAATTTAAGATGACGTTTGGTTTGACCTTCTGCATACTAAAGTTTGACATTTCAAATCAGCCATCTTGAAATTTTATCGGTCTGTTAGGGTTATCTGCTTTTTGAAAAATCGGCTTTAAAGCATATATGCGGAAACTTGACTTCCCTTTGAAATTTTATTTTGCCAGTTAATACAGTTGACGAACACTTTAGTGCATCTAAAGGTTAAGAAGTTGTCCAAGGGGTCGCGGGTTCAATCCCAACACTGTACAAACATGTATGTGCATGAACATGGCTGTTTGTACTAGTCTGGGTGTTATATGTATCTCTCATCTCATCGGTCTATATACGTCGCACTGCTGGGCACACGCCTAACCTTAACTATGAGGTGGTGCGAGCCATACTCCACGCAGGCTCAGTGCGGATTGGTGTGTGTAAGGTTGGTTAAATCCAAACTTACTGTCAGATGAGATATTGACGTCACTCAAATGGTCAGACTCGTTCGACAGATCGACGACCGCTTGGTGCAGTGGTCCACATGTCTGAATTCTAAAACCAAGGGTTCGATCCCCGCCGCACAGTACAAGCATAAGTGTGCATGAACATGTGTGTTTGTACTGGTCTGGGTGTTTTCTATGTATAATATGTATTTACTTACAAAAAAAAAGTATTTAAGTATGTTTATCTTTTGTCTAGTACCGTACCCATGACACAAGCCTCGTAGCTTAATTTGGGACTAGAGCATTGGTGTGATTGTTGTGAAATAATTATTTAAAAAAAAGACTGGCCACCCATCCCAAACATGACCGCGCCTTAGTTTCCTTTCGGTATCACTACCGAAGCGTTGCCACTACTGCGCCACAAGAACAAGTTATATGTATCTATTTAAATTTATTTTTCGATTCTGATTATTGTAAAACAAGTGCTTAAGTTACTTACCACGGAGTCAGATCAATGTACGTGATGTTGTTTATATTTATCATTTAATACTTTAATCAAAATTTTACTTGACAAGCGATACCAAAACCAGATAGATTTATTTAATTATCATTTTAAAGGTTATTACATGAACGGAACGCGATGTTCAATGGCACTAAAAATCCCGTCACAGCTTTTTCCGTTCTCTCTCCGTTTATTGTTCGTGACAGCTGCAAATTTCCACCCAACTGCTCGCATGATGAATCCGTAACTATCGACACGGTAACTCGCGCGTAAACACAACACTATACAACTTCCCAGAAACTTTTCCAATCTTCGAATAGACTCAGCTTACGTAGTACGTATTACAGCCGATGTCAAAGCTAATGTGTACCGGCAATCTACCCCAACAACGCTAATCCCGGTAAGAAGTGCAAAGACAGAACCATTTTAACTTTGTTCTGATGAGAAATGTTAGCTGTGCCCGGAGCAATATCAGCGAGTGTGTATGAGGGCGGATTTCTTTTTAGTTGTGGATATTATTTCGGATTAGATTCCCTTTCTTTTGTTTCTTCGTACGGATTTGGTTCAGTAGATTTCGCTTCTTTTACCTGCTTACTTATGAGGTACTTACTTAACAATATTAAATAATAAAAGGTAGTATAGGATGGTCATCTTAGGTACGTTTTAATCAATAACAGCCTTTAGGTAAGTTTTACTAACTACATTAGTATACCGAAGTAGAAAAAATAGTGACTAAAATATCGAAATGATACACTTTTTACGGATTATTTCGCGATTTATTTACATTTTGTTTTAACCTGACGTTTCGGTTTCTTACTTCAAGCCGCCTAAGAAGATCAACCAATTCTTACCACCGGTCAAGTGTAACATACCTCTTCAAGACGCAGGGGTGTACAGACTGGAATGTGACTGCGGACTCTCCTACATAGGGCAAAAAAAGCGTAGTATAAGCGTACGGATTAAAGAACATGTAGCCGACGTTAAACATAGACGGAACACAAAGTCTGCAGTGTGTGAACACGCGTTAGATAAACCCAACCACTTCATACGCTTTGACCAACCAAAAGTCCTCGCAAGAGAACGTCGTTTTCTTCCTCGTATGCTCCGTGAGACGATTGAAATTAGAAGACACCCTAATTTTAATAGAGAAGATGGTTGGAAAATTCCACCAGCTTGGGATCAAGACTCAAGCTCTACCCCGCACTGCAAGACCTCAAGATACTGTTAGCTCATTTTGTGTGGATAGGAACGTAACTTAATATTTTTGAGTGATGGTAGTTTAAAAAATTTTCAAACCATGTAATGGCAACAAACACCTTAGTCTACCTGTGACCACGGACGCTGAAAAGGGTCCGAAACGTCAGGTTAAAACAAAATGTAAATAAATCGCGAAATAATCCGTAAAAAGTGTATCATTTCAATGTCTACTGTTCGCGTAAACCGAAGAAACAAATAAGTGACTAAGTACAGCCGTACCGTGAAGGACAAGAAAATTAATGTAAATTATATTTCAAGGCCCGAGCATCGACCTCATTAAGAGAATCTCTTCTGCGACTACGAATTTTAAAACAATTTCGTATACCTATTAAAAGGCCAATAAGGTCACCGTAGTGCTATAGTCTAAAAGCGAATATTTATAGGAATTAATGCTTAGCTAGTTTATGGTAACAAAGTTAGTGAAACTCTCGAAAATATGCTTGCTTAGTAGTGCAATAGTACGCGTAGAATACCGCTTTATCCAATCTGTTAATTCATGAATCCGTAATGTTATCTTCACGCTACATTAATAAACGTTTACCATGTGTGGAATAATACAAAGTCTTAACCTACTTTCTTTGTTTTGATTTTCGGCACCTTTTCTTTACGCGACCATTATTTTTACCTGAAACACTTATTTAAGCTCTATGATATATTTTAAACGAATAACCTAAATATTAATTCAATATTAAACATTTGTTTTGAGAACAAGAAATTCTGCAAACAGAAATGCTTTGGCAACTGTTACCTAAGCCCCCAATCTGGAAATGTATGACAATAAAGCGTTCATTTTATTCTGATTGGTCAACACAATGCAATAAAAGGTACATTCCTTAAACCGACCGAGTCTGTTTGTTTTAATGTTGACAACGCGCAACGTTGCACGCGGGCGCGAGGACTCGCGCACCGAGGGTTCCGTACAAACCTGTAGGTATATAAGTAAAAGTTCACCCATCACGGGTATGATAGACTTAAGTATTTAATATAAATTTTAATTCAATATCTCAACGCGTTCTTGAGATAAGGAGTAGTAACTTTGGAATTTTCAAAATTGTCAAAAATAATTTCATAAATATTTTTTTTAATATGATGAAACTGAAGATTTGCGGTTTTCGTAATTGACGTGACTTCGTACTAAATTTCAAGATTCTAAGTTTACGGGAAGTACCCTGTAGGTTTTGATTCCCGTGCGCGTTTCGAAAATTTGCGGAAATTTGCGGCCTAAATGGCTGTATCTTTTGATTGCATTGGCTTAGAAGGTTGATTTTTCTGCAGCTTCCAGGAACAGTAGACCTAAGTATCATATAGAAATTTCAGTTTGATACCTCCACGCGTTCCTGAGAAAAACGGGTCTTGACAGACGGACGGACGGACAACAAAGTGATCTTATAAGGGTTCCGTTTTTTTCTTTTGAGGTACGGAACCCTAAAAATTGATCATATTTGCTCATTTCAGAAAATATGCAGCCAATAAAATTTAATTAGAGACATTAACAATGATGAATAGCCCACTGGTCGGGACATTAGCGTAATTATATTGTGATTTCGGAATAATCGCATGATAAATGGCCCTACAACAACTTCTTATTCTGTGGGTTCACCGCAAAAATAATAATCGAGCGAAAACGTGAAACACATAATCGTTAGTTTGCCATTTCTTCACAACGTATCAAACTTTTCGTAAGAAACGAATTCAATAACTGGAAATGTAAACGAAAAAGGTTACTGCTCAAAATGGTTTTACCAGTGATCGGCCTCATAATTTCAGCAATTTGTGTACATAACATCGTTAGGAATCGATTATTACGTTACAAAGAACCACAACAAACGACTGAAAACGTTGTTCGCAATATTTTGTTTCAGAAACTTGCAACTAAGCCGCCGGCTTTAGTAAACTTATGCCAAGGTAATTTTGTACTTTAATATCTGCAATGCCATCAGGACGTTTTGTATTAAGCTGATGTTTCAGGATAAATCAGGTTTTTCATTTAAGCTAAGTTTTACTTTACAATCGGTAAATGGTCATATTTAAATGATGAAACTGTAATTTATCTACAACGTAAAATGTTCAATGTTTTACGAATACTACATTTGTTTTATTTATCTAAATGCAGATTACTGTACCAATTTTTTGCCTTGGCACTTTTAACATATTTGAGGTGAGCGTTTTAGCGGAACCAAGACGAGGTAATTTATATTTCATTGCAATTTAAGAGAAACAGTGAAATTTAAACATGTAATTAAACTGAATAAGTAGGTGCTCGTGAAAGTTGGTCCCAGTATATAAATGGCTATTAATTAATCCTCTTCTGGTTGAATCGGGAACCGAGGCCATATTTCCTTTGTGTAATTGTCGGGATTAAATATTAACGACGGTTCCCCGTTTTATTATACATTACGCGGGAACGTTCAAAGAAAGATAGATGTTTGCTAGAAAGCCTGAGTGACGGATTGAGTTTAATTGCTGGGATAGGCGTCAAAAGATTAAAAGCTTATTCTGTTGCAGGCCAAAATGTTTTGATTTCGCGGTCATTGTCAAATGGAATATATCTAATAGCGTAATGTCAATCAACAGGCAATTTAATCCATTTTTAGAATTTCGCATAACAATACTAAAAGTAGGTATTGTGCTTGTTACAGAGACCAGACAGAGGGAATTTTGGAGGCGCCGAATGCACAATGTCATTGAAATGATGTCAATGCAATATGGGTATTTTAACTCGATTCAAAGGAGGAAAATGCGGTCTATACGCATTCATAATTGCTATCCATATTCCGATACTGCAAGGAGAAGGGCAACCATCGTGTCCAGCTTTATCAGAGAACCCCATCTGCCCCTGTTATAATATCAAGGAAGGTACGTACTGCTATCGAATAAACAAAGTAAAAATACTGTTAAGAGAAAATAGTAAAATTAAACATTGATTTCAGGCCTTTTTCTGGAGTGTCCCAGTGCAACCCCGGGAGTCGTCAAGAATGTCCTATCTAAAATAAAAGGATCAATACAGTCACTGTCAATCTATGATCTTGAAAGCTCAACAACAGAACTGAGGGCAGACCTGTTTCCACCAAACATTAGAATAATCAATTTACAAATTTCACAGTCAAACATAAACAAAATCAATCCAAATGCTTTTACATCACTGCGCGACTCGTTAGGGTCTTTGAGTATAATTTCAAGTAAATTGAACAAAATTCCACACGAATCATTTTCCGAACTGTACAACATCGAAGCACTTGATTTACAACTCAACGACATCAAAGACATTCAAGCAAACACATTCAGAAATCTCAAACTCAAGAAACTTAATTTAAAAGGGAATAAAGTAGTTAATATTTCAGAAAACGCGTTTTACAGTCTTGAAGAGTCTTTAACCGAGTTAGATGTAACTGAAAATTTTCTGAATAGTTTTCCTTTACAAGCTCTTGGAAAGCTTAACAAGCTAAGTAGTCTACGCTTAGCATGGAATAAAATAAACTCAATACCAGAAAGCGTTGATATTACTATACCTAATTTGATTTCTTTAGATTTAAGTTCAAACTCGTTTATAGAAATTAAAAAGAACTGGTTCAAATGCATACCAAAAATTAAAACTTTTACTTTTTTTAGTAACCGAATACAAAGAATAGACGATGAAGCATTTCATCCATTAGGTGATCTAGAAACTATTGATTTGAGCCGAAATAAAATAACAAATATTGACAAAAATGTATTCCAAAAAAACTACAAAATTCGCACAGTAGATTTAAGTCACAACCACCTACATCATATAACAGGTGTATTTTCGAATCTCATGCATCTCTCGGAAATATTTCTATCAGAGAATAACATCCTTGAAATACCTGACGATGCGTTCAAAAATGCAATAAGTTTAACTGTTTTAAACTTAGAGCATAATGCTATACAAAGAGTGCTCCCCAATTGTTTTTCTTCTTTACAAAATCTGACTCAACTACACATGGGAACAAATTTTTTGAAAAAACTTCCTCGAAACATTTTTCACTCCAATTATAAGCTAGTAACGTTAAGTTTAGATAATAACGAAATTAACGAATTAGATGAATTAATATTTGATAAGTTAACTGAGTTGAGAGAATTACGTTTGCAAAACAATAAGTTGAGCCACATCAAGCGAAATGTATTCAGCCCGCTGCCAGGGCTCTTGGAATTACATTTACAGAATAATATAATACAAAACATAGACTCTCATGCATTCATAACATTGAAGAGTCTTCAACATATTAATTTGCAGGGTAATCGCTTATCTACCATTGGAGATGTATTTCCAAACAGGAATTCGTCATTAGTTTCGATACAGCTAAGCTCGAACTATTTGTCGTTACTCAAAAATAGCTCTCTAAGAGGGCAAGTGAATGTGCAAATAATGTGGCTCAGCCAAAATAATATTAAAGTGTTGACTTTTAACTTATTCAATGATTTGTTAAATATTCAAAGGCTGTATTTAAAAAATAACAGTATTGTACATATAGAAAATAGGACATTTATGCACTTAAAAAGAGTTAAATATTTAGATGTAAGTAATAATAAGCTCATGAAACTCACTAATGAGACATTTTACAAGCTTGTAACGTTGGAAGAACTGTATTTACAATGTAATAATATCAATCAAATTGCAAAAGATACTTTCACGTTTTTAATCAAATTGAAAGTCTTAGATTTGTCACAAAATGAAATAATTGTATTTGATTTTGACATTTCGTCACTTCCAATTAGACAACTTAGACTAAATAAAAATTCGGTTTCCATCATTGAGGCCGACTCTCTCAAAAGTTTGCCGAATTTGAGCGATTTGGAAATGAACAATAACTTTTTAACTTGGGAAGACGTTATTCAAGTACAGATTTCGGGTCTTAAATCATTGACGTTATCAAGAAATAACTTCACAGTCCTTGAAAACAAAACGTTTTCTCATCTACCATCTCTACAAGCTCTCTCATTAGAAGTGTCTAACATATCGCACTTGCCTCCAGCTACTTTCATTAAAAATCAGAATCTTTTACGTATTAACTTAGCATTCAATAGTTTGAGAGACTTGCACAAAGATGTTTTTGCATACACTACCATATTACAAGAGCTCAATTTGAAAGGAAACAATTTCACAGATTTTCCTCACGTGGCTTTGTTTAACATAACTTCATTAGAAATACTTGATTTATGTCATAATCAATTACAAAGCATTGACTTCTTTAAGTTTATAGGCTTGCAAAATCTAAGAACATTGATTTTATGTGATAATCATATTTCAGTTTTGAATGGTTTCAATTCACCAACTTTGAAAAATTTAGTCAGCCTTAATTTAAGCAGAAATATGTTAACAGTTCTTCCACCGAATTTTTTCCAGCATTCTATAGGTTTGAAAGAAATTGATTTGTCACATAATCTTTTCAAGTTTATTTCCAACAACGGTTTGTCAGAAGCTGTTTTACCAACACTTACAATGCTGAACATGTCTCATAACAGCTTGACACAGTTATTTCAAACATATCCTACTAAACAATTTCCTCAATTAGATGAGTTAGTTGTGACTGGAACGAATTTAACTATAATAACAAGTAAAGACTTTGAACACTTCCCATCACTGAAAAAGTTAATACTTCAAAGAAATTCCATCGTCCGTCTGTCGCCTGGAGCATTTTCGAAACTACACAATTTGCATGTACTGGATTTAAGCCAAAACCAAATGGAAAACATACCTAGAGAGAGACTCCAAGGATTATACTCCACACGTTTGCTGAATATATCACAAAATATCATCAGAGAACTCGAAGAATTTACATCAGATTTGCAAAGTTTGCAAAAGTTAGATGTTTCTTTCAATCACATAACAAGAATAAGCAAAGATATATTCCGCGGCCTGCTAAGTCTCACTGAATTATATTTGAGGGGAAACTGGCTGTCGGCAATTTCGTCGGATACGTTTCAAAGCTTGAATAAAATAACTCTTATTGACCTGAGTCACAACTACTTTGAAAATATTAACATGAAAATGCTTACAGTCTTGGAAACGCAAATAAAGACAATTTCATTGGATGGTACGTATTGTTATTTAACTTTTACGTAATTAATGAGGTAGTAGTTCAATTCAAATTATGTAACTTATTGTTTCGTTTGTAGAAAATCCCTTGACTTGTAATTGCGAGGCGCAGAATGTTTGGAGGTGGATGCAGGACCATTTCAAGATTGTATTAAAGCGGAGTAGTAATTTGCGCTGTGAACACCCAGAAGAGCTTCACGGATATAGTTTCATTCATCTACCTCCGCAGAAACTATGCGACGTACCCCTTGTAAACCGGATCGCCATCCAAGATATTCAAACATATTCCGTCGTCGTATCTTGGCAGGGTCGCAACCAAAGTGGCTTAAGCGGGTATCAAGTAGCTTACTTCAGTGAACAAAACCCGAGCATCGTAAGTATCACATTACCGAGTCCATTATTCTTCATTTCTTTTCGGTCGTGCATTGTCGCCCTGATTTCGTCTCCAGTTACCGAGGATAATTTTCCACCTGCTCGTAAATTACTTTTATAATATTTGAGTAAAATTGGAATATAAAACTCGCACGGCAGCCATTACAACAAACATTTGAATACAAAGGCTGTGCATCACTTCAATGGACCATAAAAAATATTTATGTTTCACTCCCGTGGATATTCGGCTGTTCTGTAAATCCGTTTCAATCTTCCTTTTTAACAACAGCTTACACTCGCAACTCTTTCAACAACCAGTGAAAAACTACAATTAAAAATACCTATATCAAGTTCCTACCGTTTTATGGAAGTAGCTAAAGCTACTGGTTTTGTGAATAGCAGTAAGCATATTTACGAAAATAAAAGAACATTATTTTTATTTGTTTTGCACTAAATGTGATACGGTATTGTTAAAGCTGTCTTCTAAATGCTAAGGTTAAAATTAAGCCAGAACTGAACATCCCACTTGTGTTAAATTCTGATATTACAACCTTTATTGTAACTACTTGTTGCAGATCCGAGGCAAAATTCTCAACGCGACAGCGAGGTATACAAGACTGAACCACTTAACACCCGGGTCACGGTACACAATCTGCGTATTAGCAATCGGAAACTTCGGCATGTCAACATCCACAGGTTCCTCTGTACCCGACGCCCGAATAGCCCCTTTCCCAGAAATTGCCACCAATAACTTATTCGGCGACGAACAAACGTTTAATCATTTACGATCTTACATGAACGATTCTATCACTAGTAAATGCACCGGTGTTAGCACTATAGAAATATTTGGCTCCCCAATGGATAGTCCCTTTTCTAATACGTACATGGGAATCGCCGATATTCTGACCAGAAGACTCAGCTTAGTAGTAGGATGCTGTATAGGGTTCATAGTATTTGTAGTGTTGGTTTCGGCTCTCGGATACATAAAAACTAAAAAGCGCCCAGTAGTCGGTAAAGCTGAAGTTCAACAAGCACCTCAGTATATTTCGTACGATAACTTCAACACGCCCGGTATAGATATTCAGACAACGGATATGGATATAAATACGATCACAGACAAAACGAAAGCGGTAGCAAAACGGGAGTGAGCAGCGATCGTATGCACGTGTGCGAAACCCGCTCAAGTTATATCGCCGAGGGGATCGGATTTTCCCAATTTGATTCCCTTATGAATAGCATGCCACTCACGTTGGGAACCCTTTATACCTTCATCGCCTTTAAAACTTCTTTTACAAGTTTGACAGACAAGAAAGAACTATTATAACTACGGGTTATCAATATCGGGATGTGTGATAATCGAAAAACTTTTGTATCACTCGTGCTATTTTGGCACTGTACGTCATTTGTCACCAAAATATTGGAGGGAACAGAACATGTAATGAGTTATTTCCATTGAAAAAATGCCTAATTGATGTGATTTCATTAGTTTAGTTTACCTAAATCTAAGAGGTAAAATTTAACAGCCTCGCAAAAAAGGCCTGAAGGATCTTCCAAATGTAACAGTATTACTATTTAAAATTTAAATGATTTGTAACTACTTATTGTTTTTTTTTTACGAATGAAATTAATTACTTTACAGAAGTCTGTTAATTTTATTAATACTTTATATTATAGTAGAAAAATATAAAAATGATATATAGATCAAAGGAAGATGGGAATGTGTATAACTGAAAACCAACCAAGAGCAGTCTATTTTCTTAGTCAAGAAAGTGCAATGCTAGGTACTGGATTTTGTATTATTAGTAGTTTGTTGAACGTTTAACGTTGTGTCATTTTTAATTATGAATCAAACACTTATTGTGATTATTATAATAAATATTGTAAATTTTCTAGATTAAAAATATTAACGGTATGTTGTAAAATATAAATTAATTGTAATGACTCTTTTGTAGATGTTAATGTAAAAATATTAGGTATTTGAATTTTTTTAATAAAACATGCCAAACCGATATTTATACTCTGAATAAAAACCAATATGTTACTATTTATAGCGAATAGGTTAAAATAATATTGTGAACGAAATATCAAAATCGTCTAGAATAACTATGTAAAGTACCAACTTGGGTTGAAGTCTGTTTGAAAATTATTGCAATCCGTTTATTAGCATAAAGACAGTAGTGTTGGTAATAAAAGATTTAAAATAAAATGTTGGCTATCATTACCTACATTTTGAGTAAGTGATTTGATTGACTACAGTATTTTAAGTACTTGTTACTGCAAGATTTTTGTACCTCTTCAAACATAGATGCGTATTAACTCACTATTAATAAAACTCTTATTGAAATTTAGTGGCAATGGTAGAGTTGGATAAATATTCAAATATTAATATTATACAGGGTGTAAGAAAAACCTTAACGAAGCCGAATACCACATATTCTACCAATTGTTACGATCATTTTTTTCCCTTACACCATACCTGGGAAGTTAACGGTTACTGAGATATTGATGGTTAAAGTTTGAAAAAAAAAGTGATGATTTTTACAGAAATGACTTCTGTCCGTTAAAACTGAACTTTTTTCCAAAGAAACATGATTCAAATTTTCACTAGTTCTTTCATAAAAAGCCTCTAAATGGCACACTCCGCAATGAACAGCGCACACTCGAACCGAACCGCGTCGCGGCGGCGTAAAGCAACACGCCCCGCGGTGACTTTTCCGCGTGCGCGCTGTACATTGCGGGTTAGAATTAAATTATTTTTTTTGATGTGAAAAAATAACATTTGTTTCCCAGCCAAAATTTCTTTTTTATACGATTTGGTTTGATGTACTGAACGCGTGGTTGACGGCTTCGTTAAGGTTTTTTTTACACCCTGTATAGATAGCGGAAAAAATTTTCAATATTAAAAGTATGGCAATAATGACGTTATTGCATCACAATTTCCAACAGAGCTTCAAAAGCAACCGTTTATTTCAAAACGGTCGTCTTAATAATTCACGATTTCCAAAACCTAGGCATACATAACTAAAGTGGACCTTTTGCGCTCGATCTCAATAAATTCTCTTTTGTCTCAAAAGGCGATGTAAATCACGAGTACAAAGCTAACAGTTTATGAGAGCAGCGCGGTCCTATTAGACGGATTAAATGAATTATTCAGTGTAGCTGCCTGTTTAGGGACACTGCAACCCTACATTAGCGCCTGGATAACAAAGTCACAAGGCGATACAGACAGAACAGACGTGAATAGCTTTTTTGGGTTCCTTACAGGACAATAAAGGGCTTCTTCCTTCCGACTGCCTTTTGGCAGGTAGATTCATTCGTGAAATAAATTGCTTTTCCTTTATCATGTAAATGAGTAGGTTACTACTACATTCTTGACCTGACAAGCTAATTTCTCAGCCTCTGATTCTTATCCAAGATACTGGCTGATTATGTCATGTGATCGATAACACAACCTTAAACTTATGATAGGAACAAAACCTGGAGCTGGCAATACAGCGAGTGATAATATAAAATTCATCCGCCCGCTGGCAATCTCTCCGGTGTTCGACTCATCGGTAAGAAAGCAACAGTTTTTCCCTTTGTTTAAATTTCCAGCTACACGATACATCCGTAATCCATTAGCTTTGCTAAGAGCAAACAACACTCGTAAGACGCTTAACAACGGAAGGTAGGATTACAAAGCAATTGCTTTGGAACGTTCTCTTTTTACTATTTTAATAACATTTTTTGCGTCGCGAATAGCTTTGTTTACCTACATAAATTACAAATACGCAAATAATATTTACACAACATAAGTACAGTTTGTTGTATTTTTATTTATTCATTTTTTTATTGCCTCACGTAGTGACTGGTTTATTCATTCTTAAATAACGGTGACTATTACTTACCTTACTTATTTACTAATACAAAAGATCTTTTAAAAATAGAAAAAATATTTTTATCGATTAATTTAACACGTATTTTAGGGAATACGCAGACAGAAACAATACAATGGTAAAAACTACTTATTGCATTGTTCTCCATCAAGTACAGCTGTAAAGATAAGCCATACGTCATATATATTCATGGTTTAACTTGATTGATTTTTACTCTAACGCCTTATATTCCTAGAAAGAGCTTCTCTACGTTAATGGGATAATGAAGGACGAGGTAACGTGCAACTTTCTTCGGAATCCTTCCATGTAGATTAAGGGGACACAACTGAAAGAGTATCATTTTAAAACAAATTCCTTTGAATTCAAACGGGACAAAGTAGTCTCGTAATATTATTATTCCATGAATATTTTTGCATACTATAAATTTAAACTCCACTTTGTATTTAGTATATCTGTTTGAATATTTTCCAAGCTTCTCTGTGCAGATTTGACTTGCATTAATCATATTTTTATTGTAATCAATCCGTTTAAGAAAACAATTCAATGAGTAAAGTTTTTTACGCTTTAGTTTTTGTTCGATTTTGTTTGTTATGCAAAGTTTTGGAAACAATGAAAGTGAATAAGTATCTATTAACAACGCCACCAAATAACCAATTCGATGTAGATGTTGTTCGTTTTTTATTAAAACCGTTATTAAAATCTGGTCTCAGAAAGAACGCTTCTTTAAGTAGAATTCCCTTTTATCACTTGCCATCATTTTTTCTCTGCACTGACAGTGTCTGTTTGTTATTACTGGATTCCTTTAATTTGCATTGGATTCCACGGAACGTGTGCTCATAGTAAAAAGTAATTCTGCGAAAGGCGTGTTGTTGCATTTTAATTGCAAAAGCTTCTTAAACGCTTTTCGCATACTTTCAAATGCACCCAAGTTGAAGTTTGTTTTCCACCACAAGTTATTTTACGGTGAAGCTCAAACGACATTCAAAGTCAACACAGGGGATTTATGTTACTTGTGATTCTGTGTAAAAGTTTATTTGTAGGGCGTCGTACACACCATCATATCAACCTATAACAAAGGACATATTTAATTCAATTGAAAAAGAACTCTATTCAGTAAAATGTTTAGTTGAAAATACATCGAGAAAAAAAGATTTTTACGGATAGGGTAATATGCAGTTTACTGTACAAAAAGACGGGTGATGTAAGCACTGATCCCGATATCCCGAGGAATGGAATCTGAGTCTGACATCACCAGTACTTGACCTAAATTCAGGACGTAAGCATATATTGTGTCATGAGTATGTAAACTGAACTCGTGTGGTCTGATAGTAGCACTTAAGTGGACATCATGTATGTAAATATTGATCGAAGAGGCAATCAAATGGCAGAATTAGGAATATGATGCTTATTGAGCATATTGTAACCGCATTTCTGATTGCTAGTGTTTTTCTTAGTAGGACATAATTGGCTAAGTTCTTGTTTTTCATTGCTATGTAACCATAGCAAGGCTAGACTGGTCAAAAATTACAATGATAATGAAATATGTCCGCTTATCTGCTCTTAAGTCGAAAAAAAAACGCAGCAGTCACTGGGCATGATGTGCTATTTTCAAAATGTAAAAATATTTACAAATTGGAAATAATATTTATAATCTTGGTAGATCGATGAGGATTCATGTAACTATTTTCAACATGTAATTCTAACAGTTAACATCATTTCTAAGAAATACACGTAAATCTTAAGCTGCAAGGAATCATGCCACAGGTCATAAGTTGGTGCTGAGAAGTTGTAAGTTTGGGGTAATTATGAACCCTGATGTAGACACTAGTTACTAGTTGAGGCTCTTATAATAATTTCAAACGGTGCCTCCTCCGAGGGGCACGTTCTATGAAACTTTAAATTAGGGCTGAGTCACGGGGCCGTGTGAACTTTTTGACATCTAAGTTGTTTTGGCCAAATAGTACTTGATATCTTAATATCTATTCCTTTATTATTTGGTACTGTGTTAATAATCTAACCCTGCTCCATCTTTTAAAACACTTATGTCGCAGTCAAACTAAATGCACCTAATCTAAAGTACTCCCACTCGGTTTATTTAATAATCTATAACTCCATTCCAGACATAGAATTAAAAACAACTATGTCGAAATGGGTTGCTAACATTTTTTTAAGGTTCGTAATTAGTAACCTTATTATTTTGTAGCTTACCCGAAAACAGTAAGTAGCTACCAAATAATGTCTACGAAATCGGGACCTGAATAGAAAGTAACCGAGCAATATCTTTCATTGTTCTCAGAGTCTTAATAACTTGGCTCGGGCAGAAATAATAGGGGTAATTCTTTATGTGCCAATTCTGGCGTGCTATAGATGGTCGTCGGATCCTTAATAAAGGATATGCTGCAGGCTTAGTCTTGACATTTGTACGTAAAAAGACTATTATAAACCGTTTAGTTTGGCAAAACGATTTTGGGCTGACACTGAAAGGTTTTCATGAGTGCTAAGAAATGTATTTTTAGAGAACTGAAGTCAGTCGGTACGCCTAGAGTTTTTCAGCATAGATTAACAGTACCTAGCGTAGATCAAATCTACAACTAGGCGAGCAAGTCTTGAATGGGGTGAAAGGACCTTAAGGAAGAAAGATTTACAAGAATTCGATGAATTTATCAGCAACTGCTGCTGCACAGCAAAAGAGCGCGAAGAACATTTTCACAGAAATTGTGAATAACGTAACAACACGAAACATTTTTGAAAGGTGTGCATATTTTGTGCGTTCTAGCATCTACACACTTCTACTATTGATCGTATTCATTTATTCATTTGCGCCGTCTCTTCAGAATAATAGAGATGTCCAACAAATTTTGGTGCGTCAAAAGTTGGCAGAGGTATAATACGCTTGCGTGACCGTACTTTAATACCTATCTTGGCTGCCGAAGATGTCATCAGAATCGTATTACGTTGCATACGCGTGCGACAAATATTCATAGCTAATACCCTGTCGTTTGGTCGAATTCCCTGTAATGCGGGAATGGGAAGGAGGGATATTGCCGCCACATCTGTGCTTCCTCATTTATCCGATAATGTGCGCGAGTTGGGGAACACATCACTGTAATAGCCCATATCTTAAGCGTTTAATGCGACTGTTAAAATAATTTATATTTACGCATTTAAATCGGTAATATCGATTTTAAAGCCGCTGTACACATATCAGAGTAAAACAATCCACAATTTTATGAACAATTTGCTTTTGAGAAGGAACAGCAGTAAGAGAGAGGGGGGCTAATCTTTAAACACTTTTTACACTTCCTGTCATATCTTCGGATTCTTTAATTCTGGAACAATTTACTATTTCCCAATACTTAGTCTGTCTATTCGGCTAAACTATTGCAATACATCATACGACAATTATATCCGAAATATAAATTTTAGAAGAAGAAGTCAAATGTACAAAGCTGCTTCACCCCTGGGGCAGACTCACTTGAACTGTTAATAATACTTCTGGATTTTCTGGTCTTTATGTTTTGCTAGTCAGTTTTTTTTTAAATTAGTCTTCAAACCTGCCTCCGGGGGTTTTACTAAATACGAGTATATATCGTTTTCTTTCCAAGTTAAAGTTTAAAATTGCATTGATCTGCAGTCTATTGCGTGATATGTGAAGCATTCTGACTAATAGAGGAAAGAGACACTCCATATCTATTTAATTGGGTGACCGAGATCCTTACGCGTTTTTTGAAAAAAGTTGAAATTTGCACCCAAATAATGAAAACTTCTCATAACTCAACGACAGGCTGTCAAACGTCAGTAGTGACAATTGTGCGGGGTTGTGTTGTTTATTAAAAAAATAACCACAAAATAGCTTCCTAAACTCAAATTCAAAGCTGCCCCCTTCTCCCCTGCCGCATGTACAGTTGGATAGACTGGTGGGTATGCTTAGGTGCTTACTATACTAAAAACATTTTACCTAAAAAGCCGTCTTAATTTATTTTTATTACTGAGTTATGTAGTCGGTATTACTTCGAAGCCTTATACAAAAACAAAAATGTCACAGGATATTCCGTTGTTTTTTGGGTCTAGACTGGATAAGACTATGAACAAATACTCGCCTGTAGGTACTGTCAGCCAGCATCTAGCGTCCAAAACCAAAAAAGAATGAACCAAAAAAGTTAATGAATGTGAAATGGAACAAAGTCCCACGCACGTACTTGCACGTAATTTAATTGAAACGTCATTCCTACTTACAATTTTTCGTTAGATGTAAAAAAACCCAGCAGAAGTGAATATCGTTGGATCAAAGTAAATTATTCCATACTTCTGAGAGTTTCAAAACTGGGGATTGTTTCTTTAACGAATTCGCGGGGTTTTGCGTTTGTGAATGAGGTGCTTGCTTACACTGGAATCAAATGAAACAAAATTTTAACTTTTGATTAAAATAAGCTTTTTTATATTTATCCATTATTAAAATATTTTTTACTAAAAATTGATAATATTGGAAAGTTTTGCTATAGTTAGCATTAACAACAAGTTTTTATTTGATCATCTACCAAAGTTGATAAGCAGATTAAATACTCTCCTCAGTCACTAAGAAACGTCAATAAGTTGATAAGAACAAATTTAACACCTGAATTTCAAATACCCACTCTATCTTGTCTAAAAAAACAGATAGGTGTATATATTTTCGTATATAAGGCTTCAAAGTAATACACACTGTCACCAAATGACTCAGTAAGTAAAATGAATGTCTCTTAGTCCAAATAATGTTGCAATATGAAGGGCGTCTACTAATTTTCATTACTTTTGTATTCAGCTGCTCGTACGATTGCCTGAAATTTATGTAAAACAAGAATATGTGGGACGTTTTTATTTGCATATTAATCTTGAATAAACATCACATCATGTTTGTTTCTCTATTTTCAGAATCGTAATTAAGTATTTTCTTGTTCAAAAAAGCAACAGAAGCTCGCGAGGCCTGTTTTAATACAGAGATTTTCATAGATTTCAATCCAAGAACAACTAGCACTAACAAAATGTGTGCTCAACTAAGTACCCCGTACAAATTATAGTGCACGTTCGAAACGCATCAAACCGCCAATAAGCTCTAATACGATCTAAATTATAGATACGACGTCGACTTCCAAATCCCGTCAGTATTAACTTGCCGAAGTTTAGACAGCTCGATACATGGTACCTAATTAGTTTAAACTTGTACGAGTACGAGCTCCGCTTACATTATCACGTTAGCTTTGAACATGACGCAAAAAGTGGTTTCGGTAAGACTGCTCACGAAATACAATATGATCATAAAATTGAAATCAGGATAAGATTTGACGTATTAATAATACATATTCAGGCCTTTTGATATTGATTACTTCCATTAGTCCTTGTTTTAAAAACTAAAAATTAGAGAAATCTTTATCTGAGCCCTGTGTTTTCCGTTTTCTATCTCACAGGAATCGTGAAGATGTTAAAAAGTAAATATAAAGTACCCTGTATGTTATTCCTCTACCCTGTGATTATAAGTAATCTATCTATGCTCGAAATTTCATCCTAATCGGGTCCAGTATTTTTAGCGTAAAAGAATATCAAACATCCATACATACTTACAAACTTTCGCTTTTATAATATTAGTAGGAGAGGTGTTATGTACTTTTCTCCATTTACTTTTATTCATTTCGAGCAGAAACACAAATCAGAATACTCCAGTGCGAGAGCAATATGAAACGTATGCAGTGACCGTGATACATGCAAATCTCATTTTCACAGCTAACATAAACCTCGCAAGGTTTTATTTATGTATTATATAAATCTGAGGCAGACATCTGCTGAAATCCATAAATAAACAAGGGTCTGAAATGGCATATTTAAGGCAGCGCTAGCGAGAAATGGGTCGGAGTCAGAGCTAGTTAATGAAATCAAAGAAATTTACAGATCCACTTTATGCTATGTGTTTTCGCAGACCATCTATCTAATAAGCTCCGCTGTTTATGGCGTCACGTACTATGCCTATTTTCGCTCTACGCAAAACTAATCAATAGCGCTTATGTCGAAACATGATCTTACATAACATTATCTAACTTGGATATAACATGAGTACTTACGAGTACAACAGGAGAAGCTTTCCGTGTTTGGTGTAGGTAATGCTACCAGCGAATATTAGTTACGCACATATACAATTCATGAGTGGCGTTGCGTTACGTTTCGCCGAGGGACATAAAGGAACTTAATCTAATGAGATTTTGTTAGAATACTAACGCATAAAAAAATGAAGTATGTAACATTAGCTCTAAATTATAATTCTATTAAACATGAAACATGCAAACTGATGTAACTATGGCGACCTCTACCGTTCGCCATCACAAGCGCATGCCTAACGGTAGCAAGCACGACAGCCAGCGCTGATACGGGTCCATAGGCTAGATGGTGCTGTTAGCCTAGTACCGCACATGAACCGCGGCATATAAGATTTAGATCCAGAATAGTATAGATAGACAAATCAAGATGATGTCTATCGGACCTGGGTCCCCGACCATAACACCCGGTCGGTAGGTCGGTGAAAGCGCTTCCCTTTAGCTTCTTCACTCTAAATTAGTTGCGCCAAGTGACTTATAAGATTGGGGAAATGGGAAGATAGTGAAATGATTATTTAAGTTTACAGTTATTTGTCTTCTTTACACGGACCTAAAGATACATTAGGTTAAGGTAACTCAAAAACAAGTTTAAGCCATCACATCACTTATAAACCAGTTTCTACTTTTTTACGTAAAAAAATAAATCACAGTGTACCCACCTCCTAAGTGTGAGTTGACGTTTACCACGAAACCACACTTGACCGACCTCATCAAACCCTTTCGTTAACAATGCTCTACCAAACGTTGGGTGCGAACTTAGTACGAAGTTATTCAACATTCAACTCCTCAACCGCGACCGATCGCTGTCAAACCCACGACTTCTTTGTAATAAAGGCCTAAACGCCGAATTTATCAAAATCGGAAAACATATATATTCTGATTAGTTCAAAGAACCTTCTTCAGCTGCTACGACGCTACGAGCTACTATTCCATAATTGTAGATTGCAGGGCCAAATTGTGCCCAAAATGTGGATTTTGAGATATTTTTGGCTGGTTTCTTAGCCTAAGTATTTTTGAGTATTCCAAGTATATTTGAGAAAGTGTACCCATATGATGTACCCTTACATTGTTAGCGTTTTAAGGAAAACTATTGACCTTGAGGTTGACTGGCAGAAAATGCTTTTAGCATTAATTCCACCCTTTGTACATTTCTTGTGCAATAAAGTTTTAAAATAAAAAATAAATAAATAAAATAAAACTATGTTTTTGTGGATAAAATTAAGCAAAGTTTTACATATTACATATTAGACTTACACTGTATTTTTCTGAAACATTATGTCATCTCATTTGGGACTTTTAGGTCCTCAAAGATAATCTCTTTGTGACACCACACACTTTAAATTGAGTAATTAACACTTAAATATGCCATTATTTCAAAATTATTTTCAGATAATGGCAAAGAAGCAGTCTGTAGTATTATTATTATTCCTTTAGTCTGATTAACCTAATAAACCCCTGTACACGACAACGTTGCGTTGCGGTGTAAGAGTGACTCTATAAAGTTTTAATTATGGGGCCCTAATTAAGGTGCCCTCAAATTTGGCACTCACGTCCTTAACACGATACAACTCTCCGATGCGGTATACTAAACAAGTAGATTGTAGTAAAGTTACAAATTAAAACATGATGCTTAGATGCTTAACTTGCAGCAAACTTCCAACTCAGACAAGCTTTTTACACAAAGCAAGTAAATGCAAAGCAATTAAACAAGTTAGCCCAACTTCAACAGTCAGAAAAGTAGTGTTTGTTATTTTGACAAATTATTAGCATGTGCAAAAGTTATGGTAGATACGTCGAATGCAACTTTATTATACCACTATAAAACTAAGTTGCGAAAAGCAAGTGTGTTGTTACATTTTCCCAAAATTAAAAGCCATTTGTAGAAACTTTACACTCATAGTGGCGAAATAAAGTTAGTGACTGGCAAATAAAAATAGTGAAGTCATTTTAACTTGCATCAGGTGGTGAATGTGCACTCTCGGTCAGCGTTGAACTTTAAGAAAGTAACAACGAGCGCGAGGTAGATAGGTAAAGAATATCTTATCTATGTCTTAAGTTAAAAAATATCCTTATAAAAAGTGCAGACTGACTGAAATGCCTTTTTAACCTTATGTATGGATTGTACTAAACAGGTTTAGGAGTTAATTGTCTCGTATTCATTTTTTTCTTCCTATGTCGCAACGTCAAGTTGTTCTCTTTAACTCTCGTTTACTCTTTGGTCGAATTGACGCTTAGTCAGCTAAATAGACGACCTTTCGTGTGGAGCCACCGGCAGGTAGTATAATAATTAAAGCAACACACACACTAGGCGTAAGTACTGTAAAGGTGCGACCAGCAGATTTAAAATGACAAAACAACCCGCACGCTGCAGAATACTAGCATCACACTGAACAACTTTTTTTTTAAATTACCAATTTAGAGATTTCAATGTTTTTTTTTGTTACAACTGTAACGTATATAACAACTGTTAAAGTAATTTTAGTATTAACATTGAAAAATTACTTAGCTTTAGATTTCCGCTCAGTTACGCCGGCATAAGTACCCAACTACACTACCTGTGACCACCGACTATGTTAGAGAACAAGCACATGCAAAAAGCACCGCCCGCCCTCCCACAAATCGCATGCAAAACAGATAATGCAATAATTAGTACCAACACCGACGTGCAAAAGAAAACCTCAACGCGTTTCGCCGCCTCACGCGGCATCTTCAGGAGGAGATGTTGTCGCCTCGGCTGCCCTCCGACGACTAACCTGTGAACGCTGGTGAGCAGGCCTTTTATACTTTTCCCCCACTATTGTTGTGACGTACTAGCGACCGATCCGGTCCTATTATTACTAATGATATTATTACTATTTTGACGGTTAGAAAAATTTGAAAAAATATTTAATAGTGGGGACGTTGTGTAACTGACCTGCTCATTCAGCAGTGTAAGCGAATTATCTTTATTATGTTTAATTATTTCTAATTGTTCCAAAACGGATAGTTTTAAACTTTTTTGATAAGGGTAACACGGTGGTGGTTATGGAGCGTAGTAATTATGTCCAAAAGGTGGAGGAAATAATTCAGAATGACGATTTTGTCCTTTTACAGTCAGACCCAACTAAAAAGTTTGCCTCTGAAATAAAAGAAGCCGTAAATTCAGCTCAGTTTATATTTTCAAATAATTCATCCACTCGAAATTCAATCTTAGAAATGAATCCGCGTAGTCCATTTTTGTACGGTTTACCTAAAATACATAAAGAAAATATGCCGATGCGCCCTGTAGTTTCCTACATCGGCGCACCTGCATATAAACTAGCCAAACAACTAAATTATTTATTAAAGGCAAAATCGTCATTCGATCCTAAACATTCCCTTATAAACAGTTTGGATTTAATTAAAAAAATCCAGTCTGTTTCTCTCCCTCGGAATGCAAAGTTGTTATCATTAGATGTCGATAGTTTATTTACCAATGTACCCTACCAAGAATCTCTAACTATTTTAAAGTACCATTTAGAAAAACAACGATTGCATCCGGGGGAGATAGACGATCTCATATTATTAACTACATTATGTATGAAACAAAATTATTTCCGGTTCAACAATCAATA
Organism: Pyrausta despicata; assembly: GCA_963921415.1. Taxonomy (NCBI): domain Eukaryota; kingdom Metazoa; phylum Arthropoda; class Insecta; order Lepidoptera; family Crambidae; genus Pyrausta; species Pyrausta despicata. The sequence goes on along the minus strand of OY992855.1, from coordinate 10,491,821 downwards.
TTATAGACAAAAGGAGGGCTTAGCGATGGGTTCTCCTTTAAGTTCATTAATGGCAGATATTTTCATGGATAATTTTGAAAATAAATACTTAATACATGATAGGAATATTCTTTATTATTATAGATACGTAGATGATATATTGATTTGTTGGACCGGAACAAACCGTCAGTTGGATCTATTTCTTAATAAAATAAATAAAATTCACCCCAAAATTAAATTTAAATTAGAATTAGAACAGAATGATAGTATTAATTTCTTAGATTTAACAATAACAAAGGTGCAGGGTAAGCATGAATTCCAAATATATCGTAAACCAACCCACACTGACACTGTCATTCATGCATCTTCTTGTCATCCGTGGCAACATAAAATGGCCGCGTTCAACTCATATGTACATCGCCTTCTTACAATACCATTAAGTGAAATTAATTACAAAAAAGAATTAAATATTCTTTACCACATCGCCACTTCAAACGGATACAAGAGATGCATTATTGACAGTTTAATAAAAAATAAAATTAACAAAATCATAACTAGTTTATTATACGCTGTTCCTGATAAAAAGGATAACAGGTATAATTCTAGTTTGATTTATTTAGGACCGGTGTCGGAACGAATTTCTAAGTTACTAAAAAATCACGATATGCACGCAGCTTTTAACACAAATAACTCATTACGAATGTTATGTAATGGTAAGGATAAGCTTGATAAACACCAGAAATCTGGTGTTTATAAACTTAATTGTAATGAATGTAACTCCACATATGTAGGGCAGACCGGCCGTAGTTTCAACATACGTTATAAAGAACATATATCCGCGTATCGAAATAACCATCCCGAAAAATCCCATTTCGCGAAACACCTTTTAAACACAGGACATAGAATTCCTGATAATCACACATTTTCAATTTTACACACATGCGAAAAAAGTTTAAAACTATCCGTTTTGGAACAATTAGAAATAATTAAACATAATAAAGATAATTCGCTTACACTGCTGAATGAGCAGGTCAGTTACACAACGTCCCCACTATTAAATATTTTTTCAAATTTTTCTAACCGTCAAAATAGTAATACTATCATTAGTAATAATAGGACCGGATCGGTCGCTAGTACGTCACAACAATAGTGGGGGAAAAGTATAAAAGGCCTGCTCACCAGCGTTCACAGGTTAGTCGTCGGAGCGCAGCCGAGGCGACAACATCTCCTCCTGAAGATGCCGCGTGAGGCGGCGAAACGCGTTGAGGTTTTCTTTTGCACGTCGGTGTTGGTACTAATTATTGCATTATCTGTTTTGCCCGGATTTGTGGGAGGGCGGGCGGTGCTTTTTGCATGTGCTTGTTCTCTAACATAGTCGGTGGTCACAGGTAGTGTAGTTGGGTACTTATGCCGGCGTAACTGAGCGGAAATCTAAAGCTAAGTAATTTTTCAATGTTTATACTAATTATGGATTTCCGCAAAGTAACGCCTGATACTATTAATTATAAAGTAATTTTAATTAGTTAGTGTTGGTGTTTCTTTTTGATTTCATTTCATTTGATATGATTTTGTACCTTTGACTGGACAAAAAGTTTGAAAAAAGGGGATAGACCCTCCTTCATAGGTTTTGACGATAAAATTTAGCAGTTCCACATATTTTAATATGTACTCTTAATGAAGACTTACACGGTATTTTTTCTGAAACATTATGTCATCTCATTTTGGTCTTTTAGGTCCTCAAAAATAATCTAGGAAAAAACCTATTTTGTTTGATAACATTTTCATGTAACAACCCCCCGCCCCCTTGAAAAACTGTAACGTATAGACATATGTATATATAGGACAAACAGCCGTATACCGGCTAGCTATCTGCAGCTACACGAAAGGGAATGTCCGCTTCTAAGTGCGGTCATGTAACATGACGATGTAGAAACGTGTCGCCCCCCAAACACGTCCTTCCATACAAGAACACAGCATTCTGGATTGGCGAAAATATTATACCTATATTAAAACACTTTTCGTGTTTTGCTTCGTCATATTGCAGTTACTACGACGAAACTTTTTCAATTTACTTTTTGTAGAATAATTTCTAAATTGAAGCGGGCCGTAAAATAGGCCTTCATTTTGTTATAAAATACTTAGATGGGTGAACTTTATGAAAATTTAAATATTTGCTAATAAGAACTTCAAACGTCGAAAAGATGAAAGTGCATAAAAAAATTCGACAATCTTTTCTTAATTATTAAGTAATTGAATTTAGCCCAGCGCGTCAGTTAGTTCAAAACTAATGAGTGATTTTGGCTATGAAGACGATGATTTCAAAAATATAAACGCTTTATTTATTAACTCTTTTTATTTATATTCCATAACAACTGAATTCAAAAATTAAGACACGTTTGGCTATGGTGTAGCATCGCATCGCTTATTGCATTTCACAGAGTCCATCATAATACATCTGATTTTTTGGACCGTATTTTTTTGGACTTACGAGTACTGTTACATTATAGAAGTGAATTAATGAATTTATGATAAGACACTATATTTGAAAACTTTTTTAAGCAACAGAGCCAGTTGTAGCACGACTTACAAAATATCTGTTATATTCTAGTTACTCCACAGGTACACTGCAAATAATCAATTTTCAATATCTGCACAGGGCGTCGGTCCTTATCGGGCTTTTATTAATAGAGACTGCGCCGAATAAACAATTTTCCCAGAGTAAATTATGAGGGAGAATCAAACACCGTGTATGCTGCCGTCCATTAATATTTTGGTAGGTTAGGGTCTGTCCATAACTACACAAATTACGATATAAGACTCTTGGAGCTACTGTCTAGTTATGGGTTTTTAGAATATTTTAAATCACTTTTTGTAACTGCATCCTAACAGGGAACTTTGGACGCATATACGTGATACCCCAAAGATAAAATTGATGGAATCAGGCGTTACTTTGCGGAAATCCATGACTAAAGCTGAAAAAGAGGATTATTTTGCTTTAACTTTCCACTAAAACAACGCTAGCGCAGGAACAAAAATACATCCAACTGTAATCACCTGAAAAAGCTAGAGCTGGAAGTCGCAGGACTTACAATACCTACAACGCACAACGTGACACAGAAGATGCACCTGGAATCACAACTTGCGACTTCCAGCTCTAGCTTTTTCAGGTGATTACAGTTGGATGTATTTTGGCTCCTATGCTGGCGTCGTTTTAGTGGAAATTTAAAGCAAAATAATCCTCTTTTTCAGCTTTACCCCAAATATACGAGTATACTTACTAGCTATAGTAAACCTCCTTGAGATATATTACAAGATGTCGAAGTAAACTCAAAAGTGTTTATAAAAGTGTGGCTTTGGTGAAATATCGCATCGCTTATTGGATCGCAGCTAGTCATCTAGTCATCGGAGTTCATAATAATGCATCTGATTTTTTTTGGACTTACTGTTAAATTATGGAAGTGAATAAATAAATTATGATTTATGTGAGTCACTTTTTTATCTTTATTAATTTAGGGACTTTTACAGAGTATATCAGTCCCATCGTAACCTAATCTTAATTAATTTAACAATCAAGCAATAAAAAAACAAGAATAACTAAAAATAACTTAAAAATAAGAAAGAAGTGACTGTCACTGGTGAATCACCGAAATCATTTCGCAAATAACGATATAAGACTCTTGGAGCTACTGTCTAGTTATAGGTTTTAGAACATTTTAAATCACTTGTTGTATCTGCATCCTAACAGGGAACTTTGGACGCATATAGGTGATACCACAATGATATACTTACTAGACATAGTAAACCTCCTTGAGATGTATTTCAAGCTGTCGAAGTAATCTCCAAAGTGTTCATAAAAGTTTCCAGACACAGATTCAGATATCGAATTCCATATATATCGTAAACAACAGTGTCAGTTAAAGCACAACTACCTCAAAATATCTGTTAAATTCTAGTTACTCCACAGGTATGTAGCTACTCGTAGGTACACTGCTAAATTATCAATTATTAAAATGAAAAGGTTTGGCAATAGTTATTCATCTTATTACTTTTTTGTCTTTACTCTTTATAGTTATTTTTTCTCTGCTTATAAGTTACTGCTATTTTACTGTGCAATCAGATATTCAAACAAACTCATTCCACATAACAACATTCAACTAACCTTGCTCTAATTAAAGAAAATCAAACCCAAAAACGAGAGAACTAACCGACTCTACAATCCGATATGGGTCTTATAGCAAGGCGTATGCTTGGACGCGGAGCGTTCCTTGGCATTCGTTTAGAAAATTACCGCTAAACCTACCTGTTTTCAGTTGGTACTGCTTTAATTAAACCCAAGATTCCTAACGTTTTCAAGTCAGCTCAGTTAATAAGGAACAGTCCATCCATGAGATGAGTATTTGACTAGGATAACACGAAGTTTCTTCCTTGTATGAATATGTATGTACGTGTGTTTTCGTATTTTACGAGGTAAATCACATCAGACTTGGTAAAATAAAATTTACCGATTTAAGTGCCGTCTAAATTATTCTGAGCCATCTGAATTGCGTAAGCTACGTAGCAATTTTGCTAACAAATCAAACAAGAACAAAATCCGGTACGAAAGATACTGACAATACGTTGGGAATACAAATATTTAGTTCGCCCCAGTCGTCGTATCTAGTCACCATTGATACAGCATACTCCCGAAACAAGTAATAATATAATAAAGGGCGAACGACATAACAAGTCAAGTTTTGTTTCGCGCGCCAATGGCCATCCTCACTAACTGAATAACAACAATAAGGAAGGACCTGAGGGAAGCAACTCGCCAATCTAATAAGAAATCGGACGATGAGAAAAACGGTCCATTGACAAAGAATAAACAGCCTGCTCAAGACCTACTTGGGATGAAGATGATCTATTCAGGGTTACACAAAATCACTTAGCTATTTTATTCGTGGTTATTTAACTAAGTATATTTAATAGTCAATAGGACACATTCATGAATTAACATTTTTTGTAAACGCATTCTCACCACACAAATGCGGAAGACCGAAGGTCGAGTCAGGGAACATCAATGACTAGTTCCGAGTTCACCATTTTTGGAAACAAAAGTTCTAGCCCGCGGTTGTGGATCCTTCAGGTTTGAATGATTTTTTGGAATAATGTACTCAAAGTTGAATTTTATGACGAATGTGTTCCTTTGGTAACACTGAAATCCAAGTATAAAAATAGTTTAGTGATTTTTTTGTTTTGTGTTGTTATTTATTTGGCCCCGTACCTTCAAAGTCAATGGAAACTTGTTTTAATGCAACGCAACTAATGCCTATCTATATTAATACCTATATAATACCTAACCAATACGTTGCACAAGGTACCCAGGCAGTGAGAGGTATAACAAAATCGTTGTTTAATTGATTAGAAAATTGAATTAATGTGACCATTGAACAAGATAATAACTGTATCCCCAAAAATTGGTTTGACAAATCAAATTCAAAGTTTGTTTATATCCGTCTGCCCATTGACGCGTAAATGATAACGTTTCTTGCACAGTATTAGGTAAATCTGACTTATAGTAATAGTCTTCCTGGCTGATTTCGACCACGGAGACCAATCTCAAAAGAGATCTGCCAACTACGCAGGACAGGAGACATTATAGTGCACAAGTGTGAGGGCAATACACAGGTGCACTTACTGTTCCATCACTCTCAAAGTTCAGTGAGACGGCAATCCAACATGACCGGAGAGAGATCAGGCGCAGGACCAACGGCACAAGACATAATGCCAAAGTTTTGTTAACATGAGTTGACAAAACTTTGGCATTATCTCATCTTTTTTAATTTTAAAGTTTCGCATTTTTTTACCTTCTCAACAGATTATAATTGCTTTACTACATGTATTATTTGAGCTGAGGAAACTTAATTGGTTTGTGTGTTATTTTAATAACCTATTTTGTTATGTTATGTTAAAACTGTATGTTTCCATAAATTTATAAAATAAAACTTTAAGTCAATCTTCCAACTATCTCGTAAAAACTTATGTTAAGCTCGAACAGCGTTACACAGAATTCAAATAACATTAAATCTTGTTCCGTACTAGAATCCAATTCCGATCGTTTTACCAAAACACGAAAATAAGAATTTAAATCAACAAGGAGGAATCAACCGGTTGAATTAAATGGAGTATTTACACTTTCGCGAAGGCACTGCTGTTTAATTTCTCAGCTCTCTAAACGTCGGGCTTCGGATATTTTAGCCTTTTGTTATGTAGTACTTTCGATTTAAGAAGGTTTAAATTCGTCTATTGAGGTCGTAAATATATTAATAGAGGCTTTTAAAGTATTTCATACTCTGAAAGTGCCATAATTAACTTGTTACAGAGATTACCGATGTACGCAAATAATCAAATAAGGTACTCTTAACTCTATTACATTGGATTGGAAATACGAAGTACATTTTTTCGTCCGTGATTTCTATCAAAGTTAAATAGAGCAATATGGTTTCTTACAAACATATCTATTTCTAATATATACATACTTGACGACTACTTTGGTGTAATGGTCAAGAAGTTGACTATTAACAAAAGCGTCGCGGGTTCGATCCCCCCACTGTAGAAACATTTGTGTGCATGACCATGTCTGTTTGTACTGGTCCGTGTGTTACGTATCTATTTAAGTTTATTTGTAACACACACACACGCGCACACACACACTAATACGTTGATTGTTATTTTAGTATTATTATTAATTTAAATATATTAGTATTTAGATAGTAAGGTTTATATTTTGTAGCTATGGAAGAGCGAAGGCACCTAACACAGGCAAAACTTTGCTTAAAAGGTGTCTTCGATCATTGTGAATATATTGTTAAAAAATTGGTTATTGCAATTTATGTATATATATTTTTTTTAATTTGTAATACCACTGTTGATTCTGATATTTGTAACACAAGTGCTTTAGCTACTTACCACGCAGTCAGATGTATGTGATGTTGTCGTATATTTATTATTTATTTCTATGCTTCGATTTCCTTCATCGCGGAGTTTTAAATATTTAACTTCATCACAACGCTAGATTTTGATAGACATGCTAGCGAGGTAAGTGTCATAAAGTCATTTATTCCATAAACAATAATAAAATCGTATTGGAAATCATTATATAAATTTACCATATTATCATGTCATATCCAATATATATATGTGTGTCCAATTTTTAAAGAAAAACAACAAAACATGGAACATAAAATACAAGAAGGTGTATAATCGACATTGGTGGATTACCATTACCCTTAAAAGAAAAGAAGTTAAGCAACATGAAACTCTATTTCGCAAGACTTTCATTGGTAACAATGTTACACAACTGTTAGACCCATTCTTTTACAACCAAATCAACTACAGTTGGGACGTCGCGGGATAAGTTTTGTACGTAGAGAAATATATTGAAGTATCAAATTAGTCCAAAAACTTGTATTTTATTTTAGTAACAGTTACCAGAATCTCAAATGAAAAATTAAGTTAGTTATTTCAGTTACAAAGTCGTTCAAATCTTACGAAGTTGAAGTACCTTACTAAGTAGGTATTAGTTAATGGAAAACTCCCGACTTAAAACAACGTCACACTACATTGAAAAAGTTAAAATTGAAACGGTGAGAACTTAAGATTCAACATGTCCAGAAAATGATAAATATTTAAGGATTAGGGTTATACAACGGGCTTATTTAATAATTTTACGTTGATTTTGTATATTTTTTGTAGTGTCTAATAAAGAGTTATATATCTATCTCTTCACTATCGATTTGACGTTTACCAGGCTAGACTTTTATCGCTAAGTTAGTTACGCGCCCATTGTCTCCATAACCGAACGAGGCTGAGGGAACCTAGTCGCGATCGGGAGAGCTGACGCTTGGCAACTCCTAATTGATCGTGTTTGCTAGAGGAATACGGAATGGAATTATGGCCGAGCGAAAAATGGAACGCCTACCGTTAAGGGATTCTATAAAACTATTATTTGTTTCGTAGAAATTTTAGCTACCGTCAACTTGTTTATCGCATCTTTCCGTCATTCATCATTCGTCATTTTATCTAAAAATACGAATGTCTGCAACACTTCGTTCAATGAAGTCGCAAGTAAAAACAAATATTTTATCTAGCAAGATAACCTGACATAGATGAGTTTGGGAATTAGTTATGTATGTTAGTACTTTAGTACATGGCCAACTAATTCCTCCTCCTAGAATGTATCGTCGGTTTGGATAGTGCTCTGCCATTTAACATGTTTTTCGGTGAATTGGTTATTAGGTAAAAAACTTTAACAGATTAATTTTTTTTTGACTGAAATGTTTAATAAATAAATGAAATAAAATTATTTTTATTTCAGGCACTGTTATGATTATGACCAATAGAATCCATTACATTACATTAAAAATTTCAAGTTTACACCTTTTTTTATAGAAATAGGATTTAATCACTATTTATTTTTAATACTTATTATGAATACATATCTAATTCTCTCAAAAAGTATTAATATAATATTAAATGGCCAAAACTAAACTTCTGCAACTTTGAATAGGCTTGTTCTCACTATGAAAGAAATATTCAAAAACTGTTTTTCTATAAAATAATTCATAATATTATTCTGCAGTTCATAAAGTTTGATTTTCAATAGAAATTCAATCGATAAATAGTGAATCAGTCAGCATTGCACGCGGTGACGTCAAAGTGTGTTATTGATATACAAACTCTATAAAGAAAAGCGTTCTGACAGCTGATAAAAAGTACGTCATCAATTGGTGGTGTCAACTACTCTATTGTTTGGCAAGATGATTGATTTGGAGACAATGTTCTGAATTGGGATGATGACACCCATCTTAAATATTGTCAAGAACATGGTGCTTAAAAAACATAGCCCCTATGAAGTAAATACAAACAATATATTTCAAAAAAGCTGTAGAAACCAATTTTTAAACACACAAAACGCAATAAATATTCGGTCAATTGAATCCGATTTCTGACACATGACCGTGACGTCACAATCATTTATTCCCATACGAAATCTATGGAGGCAGACCGTTTTGACAGATAATAAAAAGTATGTCAACGATTGGTGGTGTCGTCTAGCCAATTGTTCTTAATTTAAAGTTTTCTTAAAAATTATAGCTCTAATTATTTAATATAATATATAATTGTTCTTGATTATTAGTTTTTCAATAAAACACAATAATTTAAAAGCTCAAATTGGTTGTGTCAAAGGACGACTTAAAACGGCAAATAAACTTTTTGGCGTATTCACAGATTTAAAATTTAATGTATTTAATACTTTACTGCTAAAATTCTTGCTGTATATAATTCTTGCGACATTACTTGTATTCTTCCTTGTTGAATACGTTATATGTGTCGCACTAAGTATCCCAGAAACAAACAAAGCGAGTCTCGTAATAAATAAATTAACGGAGCAGTCATACAATGAGCATGCGAATGCTCTACCATTATTCAGTTCGCTGTAAGTAAGTAGGTACTTAAGAAAATTCGTACCTACCACGAACAACGGTAAGTACAATTTTAATCAATCAAAGTCACCCGTCATAGAATTCGCGTACATTTCCTGAAAAGGGACAATCCAAGGATTATCACTTCGTCGAAAACATAATACATGCAAAATGGAGTAAGTAGCATTAATATCGTATAGTGTTTATGGTATCAATTTTGAAAATGATACATAAAGGAAGTTATTTTTTGTTGTTTTCCATGAGACTATGACACAATCAGATAATGATATAACAATGTAGACCTATAACACCCAACAAGTATATGTAAGTAAGTACTTAGTCACAATTTGTTGTACTACTGACTCAGTTTTTCACTAACTTCATTTAGAAGCTTTGTTCAAATAATTTCAGCTTGTCTTATCAAATTAGAAATACTTATTACGTCCATCAATTGCAGACAATCTTTAAGTAACAAAAACTTTAATAAAATAAGTTCCAAAACTAAAACTCGACTAATCAAAAGTATGAAACAAGATTCATTTGATGTTCAGACGATAGCCGTGATCGTATGATGAATATATCAGTCACCTAAAACAAGAAACAAGTCTAGTCATAATTAAGTTAAGGAAAGTTAACAAAATATTTTCTGGTCCAAGAGGTTATTAGAATATAAATTTACTTTTAACTCTTTTTCAATTCAGGGCTTAATTATCTATTAAAAAAACGTTAAGGTAAATAAAAAAGGAGTGTACAGGCTGTAAACGATGTTTTAAAAGTTAATTAGGCACGTTAAAAAGGGTCAAGAGGTGCTTCCAGGCTCTACGTAATAGTCTACAAACGTCTGGAAGCAAAGGCTTTTAACATCAAATGCGCTAGGATGATTCTGTTTTTACATTTCTAAGACTATTGACTAATTAAAAATCAAAGTGCCTAAATCAGACTAAACGTTTTAATATAAAACTAAAATACACTATACAGCAAAAATTCAGACTGTCCGAGACGGGATATGATCCAAAATATTTTTTTCACATACATACATACAATTAACACCTCAGAATAAGCAACCTGCTATATAAGCGTAGTTTTAAGGGTCTTGAAAAATTGTATACTCTTTCTTTCGATCCCTATCCCAAGAACCAAGACGAGTTCGGCAGAAAAATCTTATATTTACAATCAAACTAGCTTATTATTTTGTAGTTAAGTACATTATCTTTGTACCTACATTATCTGTTCATAATTACCCTTATGGATAACCTTTCCTTTGTTTTATTTAGTTAGCAAAGGGCGGCTATGTTATGTGTTCAAGTCTCGGGATAAAACCCGCCTAATCGCCAAAAACGTTCACATACGAGCTGCGTAAGACACCTGTCACTAGTTTAGCTAACAACAATATATCGTGAATATCGTTTCGGAATATTTTCAGCAGGCGATACTTTATGTAACCGCGGGATGCAACGATCAATCTATCACAGGCGTTCTAATTGCGCCGCGTGCCGCCACAACGATAATAAATATTGGTAAATGTCACTACAACGGGCTTGGCTAGTTTGTTGTCTCAGTAGCGCGGGGTGCAGGGATGCACTGACAGGTTTATTTATTTATTTAAGCTTTATTGCACAACAATACTTTGAACAAAAGGTGGACTTAACGCCGTATGGCATTCTCTACCAGTCATACCTTTGGGCTAAGCAGAAATGATTAGTGGGCGGTGCGACAAAATAAATAAAAGGGAAAACAAACAAAAAATAAGAATAATATGACACATAAGATTAAATATAAAATATACAACATACATAAACATATATAAATATACATATGTATAGATATATATGATTACATATTTAAAATACACATAATATATACAAATATACACTAAATAAATAAATAAATTGAGGTTGACTTTTTGACGCGTTTCCTAAACGTGCTGTAGACCACAATTGCGGGTTAAACCCGTTTATGATTTAATCTTTACATTGTTTTTTATTTTTGCGATGAGTTTTGATAACTACGCAAAAGTAACAGCGATTTAGAATATCGATAAATTAGAATATCAAACTCAAATTATACAATTTAAGCTTTTATGCTTTTAATTTATGCTTGTGTATGTCTTTGAAGCATTTCTCTTGGTTAGGATCGAAGGATACGGCCCTGGTATTTTTTCAAAGATTAATTTCTTTTTTTGCTTAACGCCAACGCTCTCGTTGTTCTGAAGAATCATTCATCATACATACCTACTGTAACAAATAGAAGACTAGGTAAGGTGACGTCCATCGCCATCCAGTAAGTACATAATAATAACATTTCTCATAATAATTAAGTGTTAATTAAGTGTTTCTCATAATAATTAATAATTAATATTGAAGTTTTTGTTTTGTATTTTAGTCCCAAGAAGCTACTTCAATATATGTATGAAAACAAAACAAATTCACACAAAATGTATAGTTAAAATCGTAGTGAGCAGTATTGCAAAACGGCCACAGGCAACCTAAATGCACGGCTCGCTTTAGCTAATGCTTATCACGTTTCACAGTGAGCGGCTATTAAAAAAATAGATATACTCAAACACAATACGGTGGAAACAGATAAGCTGCAATCCAATTTGCCCGCATCGACAGCGGAGCAAAATCCTAAAAACTTGGTTTAAAATGCAAAATTCGTTATCTTGCTAAACTAAGTGGCTTGAAAGGGTATAATCAGCAGGATTTCGCCTTTTGATTAGGGACAATTTTGAAACAGATTTGCTACGATGTGTGCAAACTTGGAAAAGGCAATTTTTTTCTAGTGGATTTAATTTTACCGTCAAAGTTTAGTACCCATTTTACTTTCGGTTCGGTCACGATGCAGATGAAAAACAAATTAAAACGTATGTCAGAGATCCCCTACAATCGGTTTGGTATCTAACTGTTTTAATTTGAGCATATTTTTCTGCTACGCTAGTAGATTGTAAGTAGTTGGTAGCGTGGAAACACATATTTTTGCATCCCAATGCATCGATGTTAATCAGTGAATATGTAGGTATGGACTTTGATGTGGAAAACATGGATATACCCGTCGTGCTTTCAGAAGGTTATTTTCATCAGCATATTTCGTGCTTGCAAAAGACTGGGCTTTTATTCGGCTGGTATGTATTTAATGGAACACTGCGAATTGATTATCTTTCGGATACACTTGCTTTTCATTCGCAAATGAATGAGAACGACAGCCAATCTTTCGTCAATGAAAACATAGACAGTACTATATAACCACTTCATTCTGTAAATATTCCGTTTAATTATTTAAATCGAACGTACTATAATATTTAACTAAGCAGGGTAGTGCGGCATTAAGGTATCTTAACCAGTAAAGATTAAAATTATACGTATATTTTCAAAGTCAATTTTGAAACTAACGTCAAGATGGTGCAGTGAAGCCCAAGTGCATTTTTAAAACGGCGTTGGTACGTGCCAAGCAAGAACCATATTTGATCTAAGTAGCAAAATGATGAATAGGAAATACGAAAATGCTGCCATTAAAATGATTTAGAGGCGCAAGCGGTTTTTATTTTTAAACTTTATTTGTGGCTCCTTCTGGGGTTCGATCTGTAAACTGAGGGCGAAAAACGTAGCGCGCAGAACGCAATAAATCCTTCTTGTCCACGGCCCATATAATAGGCTCATAGGAACAGCCAGCTCACTTTCAACAAAGATCATTAATTCCCGGCGAAAAAGAGGGGTGTTACAAGTTTGACCAAGTTTGTGCTTTTGCGTGTGTACGACACGGACATGTGTCGTACTTCCAGAACGGATGGATCGATTTTAAAGCGTTTAATTTCATTCGAAAGATACATTATCTTTCGGTTATTTATTTCTTTATGTTTATTCTTTATTATTATTTATTTAGCTTCAATCACGGTGATTTTTAGCTATAGCTGGTCAAAATCCGTCTGGCATTTAAAGCTCACTCAGCTGTTATTCGTGGCTCATTCGGGGATTTTTTTAAATGGCAAGTTAGTTTTTTTTGGCGTACATGAGCAGTGCAAATGGCTTCATTAAATTCTCTGTTTCTATACCAACGTTGTCTGATAAGATGATTATCCTTCACGACCAGAGTCAAACGCAGTCTGACCAAAGTCTTAACGTGCTATGAGAAATTTGGAAGTTTAACACGTTACCACAATTGCTACTATTAAAATCGCCTAAGATTTGCAAAGCTCGCATTTCTTCAATGCCCCTGCACAGGTTAAAGAATCGCGTATTTTCACCTGAGCTGTGTCAGTAATCCATTGTTGTCCGTATCCCACAACGGAGTTTAGTCGATTAAGCCGCCGCCAAACATTCGCCACCTGCGGGAGCGAACCCGAACGGAATGCGGGTGCAATGCGGGATTTGTGGGAATTCCTTGCACTTTTCTGAGATATATTTATTTATACACCTTTGAGGAACGCGCTCAAAGCGACGTCTTCGGGGCGGATGAGCGACGCTTGAGCGTAAGCCGTATACGCCATTAACTAAGGAGATTACACGACCTATCGCCTACGACATTGCTATACGACTTAGGACTCAATTGGCGACTAATGTTTTCTTTCTTCGTCGGCACTTAACCTCGATCACACCTGGTAATCCTTAGTAAATGGAGGAAGTATATTGGTGATTTTTATTTCTTTCTTATTCGATTGTGTTTCATAATGCCTATAGTATTTTTCTTTTGTCTGTAAAGAAATAACATAAATTAATAACAATATTATTCTGAGCTGTACTGACACTCTCGTACACTAGTCTTGTTGAATCTAAGGAAAAAATTATATTAGGAGGCATTTTCAAACCTGATAAAATTTAATTTTGACGTTCATAAATATCATGATATGTTTTTACATGAATAAACCATATTGATGTTGATATAACTCGTATTGTAGTAAAATAGTTTATATACACTCCATTCGAAACAGCAACACATTCACAAACAATTTTAAACAAGAGCAACCAAACATCAACCCAATCTGTTGGTTACTATCTCTCTCTGTCCATTTTGTTTTCATTTTACGCCCAATACGCTACCTAAATTTCCTGTTGCTGAATTAAAAGGAATATTCGCGTATCAAACTAAGCAGAGTTTGATATGCGAAACGTTTTGGTGAAAATAGCACTAGCCATTCACAAGTTTCGTTAAAACAGTTAATTTATTACGTGGCTGAACCGTCTAGGGGATTAAGGGATAGGGTTTTTAAGGTTGCGTACCTAAGAGTAAATAAAAAACCCTTATTTGATCACTTTTTTCCCTTCTTCTGACTGTATGTCTGTCAAGGCACTTTCTATAAGAAATTCTGTAAGAGATCTGTTATTTGGTTAAAGTTGATTTACACTGTAAATATTAAAGCTTGAGTCTGCATTTCCTAGAAGCTTTGAAAAAATTAAACTCAAAGATAATAAGCGTGAAAAAGTAAATAATAAAATATTCCTTTATACAAGGTTTTTACATTAAATTAAATTTGCATTGTCAACTAAACTACACTTATCAAATCAGCTCAATTAGACACCGGGACTTAAATGAAATTTAGCGTACAAGAATTAATTACAAACGAACAAACATCTATTATTATGTAATATTAACAATATTAACATGTAATATATTTTTTTTGTTTTTAACTAACCTTTATAATCAAAATGTGCATTTTCATTGAAACTAAACGTATATATGTAACGGAAAATGGTAATTATTTCAAATTATTAATAATTTTGGACTAATATTAAACTTAAAATAACACGTGATAAATGTGAGACATTTATCACATTTGTAGATGATTTATACTTTAACATCTTTCCGATAAATTTTATACATTTTTGAGCAAATGTAGGTTCATTTACTACGTTTTCTCGACCTAGCAACAGACGGGTGATGGTTAAGATAGGTTAACGTCCGGAATGAAACCTTTTTCCGCCCACTAAACGCCAGGCAGAAATGAAATTAATTTGTTCAATATACTAATTCAATTCATGAGAAACTAAACTACAGCAAGATATGGCTAATGAACGACGCATTGTTTTATAAGCTTTATGTATTATAACACAGCTGTTTGTTTTCCTGAATAAAGAAAATAAAAATAATAATAAAACCGTTTAAAAATAAAATACGATTCTAAATGTTTGTTCCATCTGGGTTTTAAGCACTATTTTGACATGAATACAACAAAACAATGTTGAAGGTATGAAAAATTCAAATTCGGCCAACTTTTTGGTTTTTGTGACGATTTCAATTAAATTTGGCTTTCAGTAGTATTTGGACAAGAATAAAACAACGCTTTGTTGAAGGTGTGTAAAATCGCATATGGCGGTATACTTTTTGGTTATTGTGACAAGGCCGCCTTCTTAGTTTCTCATTTTATTTTCATATTGCATAGTAGTTTTCTTGTAAAAACTGATCCAAAAACCAAATTTTATCGAAATCAACCCACAAACAAAAAAGTTTAGCGTTTAGAGAGTTAAGCGTAAGAGTTTAGCGAGTTAATATTAGGAGTTAATAAAAGTAACAACGTTTAAAAGATTATTAACAGTCATCAAATCACGGGGCGAATTTTTAATAATATCGGACAAAAGTAATAAAATTCGATAGATTATTAATGTTCATCGAATCGTGCGTTTATGATTAATATTAGTAAAAAATATAAATTATTGAAAATTATTCACATTTACCGTAAAATATACAAAATTTCAGCTCAATCAAATACTGAGAAGCGGACAAAATTTGGCTTGCAAGATTTAATTACACAACAACTAAACACTGGGACAGGTGAAACGAAATAAAAGCTTGTAATAAAAAGATACAACGGTTTACGCCCTTCCAGGCGCAAATAAGTACCTAATTTTGTTGTAAAAGAAGTTTTCAGGCTGGCTAAACTTGATCTGGATCGGTTTTTAACCTTTAAATTTCTATCGAACCAACTCGCACTTGTCTGGTTTTTTCCATAATTAAAGACTGGCCTCTTATTCTCTCATACAAAAGCCCGTGAAATTAAACCTGCATATTCGTATACGTCCCCGCTTTATACACTGCGGCCACGTCATAAATTAGGTCCACAAAAAGGGAACAATGTGAGCCGAGATGCTAGATGCCGACCTTTTTGCGTTATTCTGCATTTTTTTCCGTGAGCACGAATAGAGAATCGCTATGTTGGATTAAGATAAGGTATGAAAACACCAAATGGTGTACTTAAGTAGGAATATTCGTCAAAAAGTTACTCTAGAATCCTTTTCAGGGTAGTTTTGATTGCAGATTTAACTTAGTATGTTGATTTACGAAAACAATTTTTGTTTTCATACCGTTAATGTAGTCGATGAACTGCTGTGTAATTGAAAAAAATGTTGCATCGTAAAGCCAATTAAGTCCTGATCACAAGTTCTAGCTAGTGGAAACAAAACAAAATATTTATTCAAATCAAAGAATCTCCGATTTCACAAACATAAAGGTTAAAGAGCTTCAACTGAAAATACATATTGAAACGGCTCTGTGAAAGCACGCATCACATTCTACGGATAAATGTCCTCCTCCTCCCCAGAGCATCCTCTCTGAATTTACATTTTAATTAGATTCATTTGCAGCGAAATTATTTTTTGATTATTTACCTACGTTTGTCTAAACTGATTATTTAATTTAAATAAGGGTGAAACGTTTAGAAAAAAAATTAGGCATATTCATCGAAAGATGGTTGTAGTTCGGTGAAATATCACGCTCACAGAATTAATGTTCTAATAAACTGGTTATGTACAAATGCCATATAGTATATGGCATATACTATTAGCGTATTAAAAGGAAAAAGTCTGAAATGTATTTTAAAATATCTTTTAAAAAAGTCCGTGTAGATAAGACTGAAATCTTACGGTTAAATTGGATGACAAAACGTTTTTTATTAGGGACGCTCATTTATGAGACCCCCTTATAAAGAGATCCTTCCTCTAATATTCCGTTACTTGAGAATGTCTCATTAAGTTTTTAAAAAAATGTCTTGCCGTCCTTACGAAAAATGCAAATAAATTTAGCTGGTCGGTCTGCCCCGCGGGGATAACTAAGGGACCATTTCAACGTCAATCGTTGGAAATACCCAAAGAAAATTCCTTTTTGTCGGGGCAAAATAATTACGCTTATTTTAATACAAACATGTCTCACAGAGAAATTAGTACTTAATAAGTGCGCACGAAAACAAAACAAGGAGTGATATTTACAGGTAAATGTTATAATGTAGGCTTATAAAAGGGAGTTCTACCTCATTAGACGTAAAATAAATATTATAAGCTATACTTGTATTCTAGATCCTTAAATTGGAGCACTTACTAAACATTATGCTGCTAAATTCACAGTTTTTGTCCATTGAATATAAGTAATGGAAAAATCTGATAGTTACACAAAAAAAGAGGCGAATATGCCTTTGTTTTGTTCAACTTTCAATAAGTTTTAAAGTTAAAGAAGGACAGATTCTCACGAACGCCCATTGCACACAGGCCGTAAACAAACCTCAGCGGTTATGATAATGGATAAAAACTTTCTTAATCCGAGAAAAGTTTTGGAATTAAAAACTGGTGTAAGCAACGCGGGTAAACTCCTTAAACTATGCCCTAGATTAAGTTAAAGTTTCTCGCAATGTTCGTTATCATCTCTATTTAAATTATTTTTTTCTACATAAACGTACATCATTTAAATTTTCCTTAGTTTCTCTGACTCCTCAACAAAAGTTAGTGAAAAAATGTTTACTCATAATACAAAACCAGACATAATAAAGAAGTCAAACAAGCGAAACATAAGGTTTTTCTCCATAAATAAATACTTAAGTACATTACCGCAAACATTGTTCCCAAAAGTATTTTTTATTTTCCATTCAGCGGAAAATAGGAAAACAACTATTTCGATACAAAATCTATATCGAATCTCCGGTCCCTAGCGACACAAAACCCGAGGCTTTATTCTTCATCAAACTGAAAATAATTTTCCTTTAAAAAATAAAAAAAGACGTCGGCGAAACTGCTTGGAAATTGGAGTAATTACCATGGATCCGGAATGGGAAACGATGTTCCACAAATACAATTTCGTTTTGTGAAAACCAAAACCATATTGCCTTTGCAATACCTCTTGTCATATTATATTTTTGTCCAAGTATTCTAATGGTAAAATATTTTTTTTAATCAGTCTTTAATCAGTCTAATAGTTTCGGAGCCTATTCAATTCAAAAAAACAATCAAATCTTTCCTGTTTATACTGTTAGTGAAGATAAATATCGCTATAAGATATAAATACCGGAAATGTTTGAAAGCTTTTAGTGAAAGTCAATTATGTGAATTATTTTGTCAGTTAAATTTAACTAGGCACTTTAAAATGTATGAAACCCGTACAAAATCTAGCGACTGTCTCCTTGTTTGGCGCTCTGTTAAGTCTCTCTTTGTGCAGGTACTAAATCCGTGAATAAAATAAGCACTTAAAAAGTTAAAAAGCATTATCTTTACTCAAATGTTAAACATCTACTTTGGAACCTTAAAAGGTTTCTCTGAATTCGCATTATGATTAGCTCATTTTATTACCAATACAACTTACTAAATAGATCTCAAGTATTCAGTCACTGTCAAAAGAAAATAGATTAAAAGAACCATAATAGAACTCAACGTGAAATGTAATTTACATTTAAATAAACAGGCTTTTGGGAAAGTTTGCTCAAAAATAATTCAGAGCTGTCTAAATAACAGAATTATTTGTGTCCAATACTGAGAGAAAATGTATTTCAGAGCAATTTTTCACGATGCATTAATATTGAAGCGTTCTGCGAAACGTTAATGCCATCAAACTGTTACACTGTAGGTAGAGCATGTTAAAACATGCCCTTTTTATTATTCGCTCGCTGAAGGCTGAACCGAAGAAATTAAAAAGCTATTACCGCCGTTAAGAAATAAATCATTCCGTTGCAACATTTACTCAGATGCTTTAATTTACAACGAGGGTGAGTTCCGTTGGTTCTGTTGGTTCCTTTAAGTTCAAGCCAGTGCCAAATTTAACGAGTTGTTGACTGCATGCAGTCGGTTGAACATTACACGTAGGGATTACGCCCGCTTCTCGCTGGTTTAGAGTTTCTGAGCCAAGACAAGTCAGCGTTAGTGATGTGTTTAATCTGACTGCCAAATGCTTGAAGTGATGTATGTGAATTGCTCTGACACTCGCCTTTGGGAAGAACGGTTGCTCTGCTTGTTGGTGTGTATAGTGCTCCTTGAGGACTATAAATAAACGGGTGCGTCTTAGCAGAAGCGATGAGATTGCAAGTCCGTTTCTTAGGAAATACACAGATTGTGTTCATATTGTGTTCCTACTTTGTATAACTTGGTTATTATTCCTAACGAGAGCTATTATGTCAGTTATACAATTAGTTGCCCGCGAATTTAAACGTAAGTATTTCATCTTCTACGAGCAGGTACACTTATAATAAATCTGTAGAGAGAAGCCAAAAATGCAACCAGTAAATTTTTTGTCTGTCTATTTAACGTTATAGAAACAAAAACTACTCGACGGATTTTAACAAAACTTAGTAATGAGCTGGTTATAGTATACTTTTCATAACGCTACAATCAATAGGAGTAGAACAGTGAAAAGAAATGTAGGAAAAACGAGATAAGCTTCATGGTGAAAGCTACACATAAATCATGCATGACGGAAATTAACTCCTTAAAATTATTTAAAAAAAATCCTACGAAAGCATAATATGTATATGTTTTTGGTTGACTCCCAATAACACGTGTAACTTCTGATAGCTTAGCAGTTCGAAGCTTTCTGATTATATTTGTCTTCTCATACGTTTATAGCACTCTCAGTCATCTAAATATATAAAACTCAAAGGTGACTGACTGACTGACATAGTGAACCTAAACTCACACTGGACGGATCGGGGTAAAATTTGACATGAAGGTAGATGTTATGACATAGGCATCCGCTAAAAAAGGATTTTTATTCCACGCGGACGGCCGCAAATTAATTATTACGCTACATGTATCGGTGTTGTTGCGTATATAAATCTATTTTTCTATTTAAACTGATTTTATTTATATCGCTGTATTTTTTTCTCCCTAAATTGATTTTTGAACTTGACGAAATCGAGACTGTGAAGTGTAAAACTGAGTTCTATTTATGAAAATTTCTAAATCAAAACATGATTAATGTTTAGATAATCAACAATTTAAGCAAATCAAGCTTTTGTTGCGTCAGCGCATAAATCCGATGCACTATCAATTCGTCACGACAAGTCCGATTGGTGATCGTCGGATTGAGATTGACCACAAGCCGGCTTCTGTGCTCGAGCCAGAATTAAGACCAGATTTACGGTTCGATATCTTTTGATGCCAAAAGCAGTCAATCTAGTTTGATTTGTTTTAATACAGATAGCTTAGATCACGTAACCTTTTCCGCACGACGAAGAGAACCTAATAGGCTTGTTTCCACTATGAAAGAAATATTCAAAAACTGATTTTCTCTAAAATAATTCATAATTTCAGATGCCTTTACACTAATATTTTTCTGCAGTTCGTATTATTTGATTTTTAATTGGAATTCAAATGATAATTAGTCACTCAGTCGGCATTGCACGCGGTGACGTCAAAGTGTGTTATTCCCATACAAGCTCTATGAAGAAAAGCGTTTTGACAGTTGATAAAAAGTACGTCAACGATTGGTGGTGTCAACTACCGTATTTTGTGGCGAGTCAATAGGTATTCGACGTTTCAGTAGTATTTCACGTTTGCTGCGGATGAAGATACGAGGAACCACTAGTCTTTAATGAGCGAAATTGTAGATACGAGTACAAATTATCCGATACTATTGATTTTAGCTGTAAAGTTTTGCTCCTCTATGTTATACCAAAGTTTTTAATTGGTGTACGTTTTCAAGTTGTCTACTTGTTAGAACGCGAACACAAATACATAAGTTCGTAAACAATTTTGATGATTTGGTTTTGATACCGAAAGATAGACAAGAACAAAGAAACTATAGATCGCAAAAAGGATGTAAGCTTTTTGATAAAGTATATCTCTTATTCACAGAATACCTCCATAACCGAACTGTTTATGACGCCAACATTTAGTCACGTCAAATATCTGGCGTAAAACGCGCGACATTATCACATTTATGTTTGTTTATCATTGTTCCTGACAGTTTTACGTCCCATATTAATGATACGATCTGTGTGGCCGGGATTACCATAAGAAAAAATGTTTTTGTGTAAGTTCCTCCGTTTCTTATGTCAGCCGCAGTAAAACGCAAACACTGTCGGGCTGTTTGCTTTTAACTGAAAACAGTAAAAAATCGGTCAACCGTGCCGAGTTGTTTAAGAAAAATATGACTTCTTTATTGAAAATTCCTCTTCAATGTACAGCGTTATTTTTTACGGCATTTAACTCCTGCGGAGCGTTTCCGGTGCTCAAATGTAGCCTCTGGAATTAAAGCAATAACGTCATTTATAAAATATATATTTGCCGAAGCCATAAAAACTGACGCTTTTTAATAGGCGTTCGGAATCGTTGTTGCTCTATGCAAAATGAATATATATGGCTGATTAAACTAATTGGCTCCGATGTATGGTCACATTGTATAGTTTTAGTTGATATTCAATTTACTATTGCACAAGTTTGTTTTCTATCCACATAGTCCACATAGTTAGTAGTTATATAGTTAGTGGTCCACATGTCGAACTTCTTAAACCAAGGGTCGCGGGTTCGATCCCCGCACAGTACAAGCAAAGTGTGCATGAACATGTGTGTTTGTATTGGTCTGTGTGTTTTCTATGTATAATATGTATTTATTTACAAAAAAAAGTATTTGAGTATGTTTATCCGTTGTCTAGTACCCATAACACTAGCCTCGTAGCTTAATTTGGGACTAGAGAATTGGTGTGATTATTGTTAAATATTTATATTTATTTATCGCTATTTTTTTTTAATTTGCACTGCCAGAAAATAATTAAATAAACAAGAAACATGCAGTTCAAAAATGTTCATATTTAAGTGTGTTATTTTACAAAGAACTCAGTCTTATTAAATAGTTTGTATAACGCCTTTGTAGCGACAAAACGTGTCATAAGAAATAGTTAATTTTAATTAAAAATTCGTTGCCGTGCAGCATGAATACGGGTGAAAATATAATTTTCTCAGCTTACACGTTATATGAGAATTTTCTAAATGATTGAGGCATGCACGCTTGGATTGTTAGCTGCCCAATGGGGCGTGAACATCGGGCGCATCAAAGGAGCGCTTTAATTGCCCGCCTTTACCAAGTTTTATTTCAAAAAGAAATTAGGCATGTTTGCATTAAAAATACGCAACTTCCGCGATTGAAAATTAGGTTATATTACAAGCGGTTTAAATAGCATCGCCTTTCACAACTTTTTTGAGGATAAATACCGGGCTTGTATAAAACTCAGAAATTTAGATGTTTTTATAGTTTCAAACATTTTGTTTTAAAGTTTGAATTGAAAATACAAAACGGATAATGTTTGTATTTAAAGGATCACATTACGCCCGATTTAAAGTCATTGCAATCTCGTGCTAGGCTTGTAAGATCAGCTTCTGGTGTGTTATATGTATAAAACACTTTATGAAGATGTATAGAGAAAGTTTCTGAGGATTTTTCCCATCACATTTTTTGTGATACTTACAACGTTCCTCGTGGCTGAGTATGAAAGACGCCTGTGACAACTTTTTACTTTTTTTTTATTGAAACTTGTCGTTATATTTCAGCAAAAGTTCCTCCCTGGTATATCTGTTAGGCACTTAAATAAAAAGTTGAAATTTTGTGAGCGGCGATGGTGTTCTCAAGAAAAGTAAAACAAATTACTTGAGCTTAATAGAGTTGAAAAGAACTCCTTCAAAATGAAGAGTTGCGAGGGTCTGCAACGAGACTCGTGCGACCTCATTTACTTATAATGGCCACCTTTTATTTGTTTTATGGCGTGTCCCGGAATCTATTTTAAAGCGGGTACACATTGGGCGCTGGGCGTTGCGTCAAACGCGCGTTTTCATATCAACGCGTGTCCAGAAGCGCGCGCTTGCATGTGTACACTTCAATAGGACTCAGAAACTAACTAGGAAGCAGAAACATACTAACAGCGATCTAAGGCAAAAAGTTGAATACAAAAAATAGGTCATTTTTTTAACTATGTTTAACGGTTCTGGTATCCAGGCGAGTAGGCAATATTTGACTTTGTTATACCATCTCAACGATATTTAAATGAAGAGCAATCATCTATAAAATTATATGTATATAACATACACAACATACCTACATTATACATACATACATCTTATCCTATTTGGTGGCATTATACTCCGACTCTAAGACTAATTGTCGTATGATTGAGAAGGATCTTATATGAATGAATGAATGAATGAAATTTTATTATCTGCTCATAAATAAGGTACACTGAAGATGACATATTTTTAGGTTGTTCTGCTTAGCCGTTATTAACAGCATGCAAATTTTAACAATGAATTTAATTTACAATTAGCAAAATGTCAAGATTGTAAAACATTTTAAATTTTAAATTAATAATAATAATAACAATGATAAACATAATAATTTAAATAGTAAATAAGAACATTAATAATAATCAGCAAAAGTCAAAATAATTATTTACAGTCTTATGTCACTTTGTGAATTTAGAAATTCCTGCGTTGTCGCGTTGTGTAGAATGCCTTTTCACTAAGCAACCTGTATAAGGCGCTTTTAAAATTATTTGTGGGTAGATCTTTAAAGAATTTTGGTATCTTGTTATAAATTGTCAAACACATCCAATAACAATTTTTCTGAATCCGCGTACTTCTGGGGATGATTTCAGAAACCAATCTATTCCTATTTCTAGTATTTCGTGTATAGATAGATATCTTTGGCTTGTTTAAAGTAATTCATATTTTGTTTGACAAATTTTGATACCTCAAAAAATACAGACAAGGAAGTGTCAGGATGTTTAAGGACTTAAACAGCGGTTCACAGGGTTCGTCAGATACCGTATACACCTATCAACATTTATTATCACAGTATTTTTTTCCAAAAAAATGATTAAAAAAGTTTTGTACTTTGTTTAAAAATATTTCCAATTAGGTCTAACTAGAACTTTAAGGTATGATCCTATACATATCCATACATCTGTTTAAGCACTATAATGTTTAGTTACCTAAAGATTGTGATTGTCGGTGTAATAAAAAAGATACGACCATAAAATGAAGAGCATTAGACCGGACTTCCAAAAGTCGGGGGTTCGAATCTTCCCCGATGACCGGAGCCGAAAATATTTTTTTAAGTATTATGTCTTTTCAAAATTAAAAATTGCGTTGTGAACGCTAAATACACATAACAAATAAAATAAAATGTAGATTCGTAATTGCCTGTGAGTTAAGTTTAAACGGACATAATATTTAGAGCTGTGAATCTTGTTTTTCAATAAAATATAACACGTAAGTAATACCTAGTACATTTATACTTAAGTAGTTGCTGCACCAATGTAGCCTTATCAAGTAACAACTAAGAAATAGCACTAATTCAAATGATCTTATACTTTAAGGTATATACCTAGGTAGTTCTAGATCTTTAGTAAATATAACAACATTGCACAACATGCAATTTTCAGAAAAAAACAAATGTCTTATTCGTAAAACTTGGAAGAGCCTTGCTCTTTTTTGTGTGTACTTTCTTTTGTTACGTATAGATGTTTTTCCACAGATTTGGAAAGTTTGTGGCTAGAGCCCACGTGCTAGCTTCCCTCGCACGTATCTTTGCCTATATTTCCTGCAGGCAAAACCTGATACAATATTGTGGCTGCTAATTTGTAAAGTTGAAGAGTTATCTGCTTGTAATTAGCTATATCACTTTCCACGAACCATCGCTAGTGTAACAAGTCCAACGTGGTTAACTTAACTACTTAGGTACCTATCTACCTGTTTTAACAAGTATGATAAGGTTTGCTAATAATAAGCTTTGTTGTTGTTAAAAACCTTAAGAGGCGGTACACATTGGGCGCTTTCCAACACGCGCTTTGTTAACGCGCGCCAGGAAGGCGCGCTATTAAAGTGTACACATGCATGCGCGCGCTTCCAGAAACACGCGCTTGTATGTATGAAAACGCGCGCTTAATGCCAACTCTGAGCTCCGAATGTGTACCCGCTCTTAAACCTTTTACGTTATTGATTTTGGAGAGCACAAAAGATCTTAAAAGCTCAAGTAATAGTTAAAAAGCCTGCACATGAGAAAAGGTAGACAAATGAGATTATTATTATATTGTGGTTACTACTTACCCAAGATATACAATGGGGGATGAACTAGTAAGTACCTACGCAAAGTGCGCGTATAAAAGCCGGCAGTGTATGGGGGAGGGAAGTTATTTTGCGCGGTCGCGATCTTCAGCTTTGAGAGAACAAAAAACAAGCAAATATAAACACCGCAATTCTGAATTTACATATATTCGAGCGCAATCTGTTCGTATATTACTTAGCTGCTGTTCCGGACCAAGAAACGCGTGTAACTGGGGGAAACTTAATAAACATGAACAATTCTTTTGACGTTAAATCGCGCGTTCCGTAATTAAACCATCCAAAACAATTCACGCTACATACTGAGTATGAGTACGAACGATTGTAAGAAAGTTGCTCGAGTTGTAAACTCCTGTTAAATTACGTGAAAAGTTGGCATTCTGTGTCCGTAAGATAAACAAAATACCATGGAAATATTTAGTGAAGTCTCAAGAAGCGCAAAATGTTGCTGGAGTTTGGCCGTGTTCGACCTGACGAATAAATTCGGTAGACAATACACGCTAATGAATAAAGTTGGGTTGTTAACGAAGCTAACTCCGGAATTCCATTTAGAAGTGTTCATGTTTTATCGGATGTACAACGCATATTTCGGTTGCCGCGGAGAGGGGAGTTCCAAATTTAATTATATGTGATTGATAACAGCTCAAGAGTTTTCGATGGAACGGATCAATTGCAATCCGTCCTTAATTATTCCGTTGGCTTAGTGACATACCAACTTTAAAGTGTGCGCTTTGTTAATAAACCGTCATCCTGCTTCCAAGTTTGGATCTAATCCAATCGATATTTGCTACTCCTCTCAGTAAATATAGCGTTAATATCTTCAGCATATAACCTACCAGCGTTGAGATGTTTAATGAATTTCGACGACCGCTTGGTGCAGAGGTCCACAGGTCGGACTTCTAAAACCAAGGTTCGATCCCCGCACAGCACAAGCATAAGTGTGCATGAACATGTGTGTTTGTACTGGTCTGGGTGTTTTCTATATATAATATGTATTTATTTACAAAAAAAAGTATTTAAGTATGTTTATCCGTTGTCTAGTACCCATAACACAAGCCTCGTAGCTTAATTTGGGACTAGAGAATTGGTGTGATTATTGTGAAATATTTATTTTATTTTATTTGCAATTAGCATTAAGTAAACAGTCAATACTTGATGTTGAATAGATATTTAGTTACATTCACTAAAAATACCGCACACGCATTAGCATGAAATTGGTGATTCATAATACTCCTCACTAGGGTGACATTTCGGTCTTTCACATTGGGAAACTAAAATCTTGTTTCAGCGATATCAAACTTTCAGTAAAGAAGTTTAAACTACAAAGTGGCTAGCTACACAAGTTTGACCGCAGTGCATACCGGACAACCAATATCCCCCTTGATATATTCCCGTGCTTAAATGTTTCGTTGGAACTACGCAAAGACAAAGTTATCTGTTGTATTATCCACTTCGGCAGTGCTCTCCCTCTAACCCCGTTTGGCAATAACGCACATAACTCAGGCCGTGTGCGTCGTTTGCACATAAGGCTACACATTTACGTTGCAAAATCGCTCCTATTACAACTGGATAAAATAGTCGAGTATGTACCTTGATGTGCCATCGTCAGTACTTGTGGTAATCCTCAGTGCGTCTCGGCAATCCTGATCCCAATTGGCAAAAAGATCTTTATTGGCCGAAGCCGGGAAGCTATTCGGGGATCAATCGACCGGACCACTGGCTTGATTGTTACTCACTGCCGCTGTGATTACAAGATTTGATACGTGCGCCTACTGTCGGGGATTTGCGGCGTGTGAGCTGAAGCAATTCAATTAGTTTCGTGTAAGAGACTTCCATTTTAATTATAGCTAGAGTAGCATTAGTTGCTATTCACTTAATTATAAATTAGAATGATTTAATCTTCAATATTGGGGCAAGATCATTTGTGTATTGGACGCTACAGTCACCTGTTAAAATTTCTGCGTTTCAGTACCATAGCAATATAGCACATTTACATATTTTTTCTTTGACGATTATTTTCTACGAGAATTTTAGGAAGATCTGAAAATTTGGTATAAAGGACCTTGGCATAAAGGACCATGCCACATGTCGACCCCACCCACCAACAGAAATTAAATGGTATTAAAATGGTAGATATAAATACCATCAACTCATCACAGCGAGAAGATCATTTATGGCGACATCGAACAAATTGAGGGGATTTTCATGACAATATATGTTTTGCGCAGACATTTTATATAATATATATTTATAGGCATGGTCTTTTGACAAAGTACTAAAGTGTTCAGATTCAGATGTAAGCTGGTGACTATGTCACCTTCTTGCTTTAAAGTTCAGTTGAGATTCTTAGTAAACTAAATAAATCGAGACAGGTATAAATTCGAGAAATCGAATGATATTTCATACGCCAGTACTTAAATAAGCTCCATGAACTAATTCAAACTAATGCTACTGCGGTCTTATTCTTTGTCCCAGATTAAATCAGTTATCTTAATTTGTCAGATGTAATTAATGAAAGACAAAATGTGGTGTTCAGCAGATTGCCGGTTTTGGTGCCAAGAAAGAGGTGGTCGTTAGCAAAGGTGTCGGCGTGCCCTGCTAACTGAGGCTTCGAGTAATTGACTGTATCGATTCGGCTCCCGGTAATCGCGAGTGATCGAGGCGGAATTAAAAATAGGCGAAGCTTTATGTGAGAAATGGGAGCAAAATATCTAATTTTGTCCTATTTAAAAGTGACATCCCAATTAATTCCAAGAAAACATTGCAAAGCACTTATTTTACTTACTTATGTTAAATCTTATATTTAGCTATGAAGGTTATCGTAAAATCTATAAACGAGAACAAAGATTACATGGTATGAAGTAATTTCATACCTACCATCACTAAAAGAAAGAGTTCAGTGCCAATGATTTGACCTAATAGAATATGAATGATCTTTTGTTTCAGCACTGGGATCGTCCAAAAAATACTGTTTGTTTCTCTATTTGCAACCTACATTCCAAACCCTGCATCACTTATTTAAAAGTATTTTTTACGAATTGAAAAATATCAGATCGCAATTTCACCAAATGTAATTTGTAACCGAGCACCCATTAAAAGTTGCCATATCGCGATCGGTTCGCGTGCATTCCAATTTAAAAGACAAACTGCGATGCAAAAAATATTAATTAGAGGCGGAATGAGGAAGTTTTAAGGAGTAAAAGTCAATATTGGTGCGGTAGTTTGTGCCCAGTTACCGGGGCGTGTCCGCCCGCTCTTCCTGTGACACACTGCCGTAGCGGTTGGCCAACAATGTGGTTTAATTTGCATCTTTGACAGTACTACCAACCCTAAGCTAGGACGTTAGTTAGCGTCGATTTTTCGTGATAACTCAATTAGGCACTATATTGATGCGTTGCTCTCACTTACCCAACAGTTTTGTGTCATAAGCTTATAGATATCATCCATTGTTTTCAGATTCAACGACTCGGGTGCAGGATAAAGCACGGATATTTCAGTTCAAACAAACCAACTGAAGTGCCCAATGATTTCTGTAAGTCATGAGTCCATGATTTTATCCGAAAATCAAATCAATCTATACCTGTAATGTCCTCGACAAATTGACAACAACTCATTAGTACTGTTTCATTTTATATTTTTACGTCTTGAAATTGAACCTATCTTCACTGAGTCATACATTTATCAAACGATGCGATGGCTCGTTTTGTCGTTCAATTATGCGACGTAACTTTATAGGTGCCCTGTAAAAAACGTACAAAAGGAAACTCCTCAAAACAATAATCGTTCTCACGGTGTACAGAGGATAGCACATCGAGCTACGATTTTTTATTGCACAATATCTATATCAACATAGTATGAGTGTTTTTCTTGACACGCTGTCAAGTGTAGGTATAACGATAGAAAGATTATCGTTTTACGGATTTAGTTTTTTGTAATAGGCCTCCTGTTCTCGAACTACCGCGGTTATTGCTGCCTCTTGCTCCTGCCCGTGTGTCGCTCACTGTCAGTGGGCAGCATTCCAGCGAACCTGCAGTCCACGACGTGCAATTCATTCTAGTTTAAAATGGGTTACTCCATTTCTCGCTGACTACGCGGCTCCGTGACAACTCCCGCCCCATGCTCCGTTTGTTTTTGCCTCAAAGATATCGGTGCGATTTCCACAGTTTTGTTTGTAGAGCTACCTACCCTCAGGGATATATTTTGCACCGTGTAAGATGAATGACATGCTTGTTTTGTTTTACAGATAAGTGTGTTGTTGCTATCGATGATTGACGAATTATGAATATCAAGACGGTTCCGTTTACATTTGACGGATGTTTGCAAGTGCAAAATAGATTGCTGATCTCTGGCGAGTTTTGAAAGAAATGTTTGCAATCTCGTCTCACTTGAAACTTACTTTAGGTATAACTTATGCTGCCGACAAAATAAACAATCAAAGCTGCTAACAAATTAAACTAAAAGGTCTGTGAAACTACTTAGCTAGCGTCAAGAAAGATAAAGCCAATGTTAACTTTATGTGGTCACCCAGAAGGAAAGACTTTAAGAATTTTTCTGGGACAAAGAAAAAACTGAAACTAGATTTAAATGTCTTGAGATTTCATTGTTACATAAATTCACGGAAAAGAAACTTTCGTAGATATTTTCAGCAGTCTAGAGCGACAAAAATTATGTCACTTATTTAAACCTGAAAGCTTGTCAACTCATACTCAGAAGGTTCTTAAATCTAAATTACCCTTTCATTTAAGAATTCGCGGGCGCGGTAACCGGCGCGGTCGCGAAATATTAACCAAGTGTTCACAAACGAGAGAGACGAGTTCTAGACGACCGTTTGGTGCAGTGGTCTACATGTCGGACTTCTAAAACCAAGGGTCGCGGGTTCGTTCCCCGTACAGTACAAGCATATGTATGTGTGCATGAACATGTGTGTTTGTACTGGTCTGGGTGTTTTCAATGTATAATATGTATTTATTTACTAAAAAAAAGGATTTAAGTATGTTTAGCCGTTGCCTAGTACCCATAACACAAGCCTCGTAGCTTAATTTGGGACTAGATAATTGGTGTGATTGTTGTGAAATATTTATTTATTTAACAAAACGCACGTGCGGTCTAAGCAGCAAGCTCGCGCCCGCACCCGCGCTCGCGCGTTTCTATGTAAACAAGCACTTAGTGAAGTACTTTATCATTTGTTCCTTAGGTACCTAAGTTGATCTAGTCGTATCTGCAATCTCGCAGAAGGAAGCAGCGGAGAGGGAGCGAGAGGATTCCGCTGACGCCCAATGATCCGCCGCCGGCGTCATGGGCACTGGAGGAGGAACTTCCTTTTCCACTTGCCCCTTCCTGGGCCCCGGGCTTCAGATACGGGGGTGTCTGTCGCCCGCTAAAGGGGGCCTAAGACGGCGTTGCGCGGGGCGACGGGGTCGAGTTCCTCCCTCGTCGCAAACGGTAGGGGCTCGCTGCAAAGTGAGTCGGCCGAGTCCGGGGAATTGCAATGAATGCCTGTGGCCTCTCGGCCTACGGTGAACCCGCCACGTCCCCGACTCACATGGCACCGGAGGGCATCGTCAGGTTTTTAGTGGGTAGGAGGTGGGTTCTCTCTCTGAGGCTTGCCCAGCTGCCCCGCAGCTGGCGGGTATGCGTAACAGCATTTCCCTGACGATAAAATATATAAAAAGTCGTATGCAAAAATCAGATCTGTTGATAAAGTGCCCACTGTAGTAGAGTTGAGTCCATCCACAGGATATGCCTTAGAAAGTCAAGACATATCGGAGGTAAATTGGAGATTCGAGTCTGTGATGTCAATTTCGAAAATTCCGTGATAATTCGATCAGCTCCAGTGGATCCCATATGCATTCCGGTTCCAACATTATTACGATACAGCCACCATAAACGGACTGTTTTATCATCCCGATATATCGTTTATGGATTTTCAATGCCAATTCATCATGTTTCATATAACTGGTCGGTAATATTGGAAGTTAATAAATAATGTCGTATTTACACGGTTACATAAACTATAAGTCCGGAGTACCGTGTTTATTTTGTGCCGGACCTCGATATTGCTAGGTAATATTGCATTTACATTGAGACAATATTAGTGGATTTTCTAACGGTATTTGTTAACGGGTCAAACATAATAAATATATTAAGTACATACAAGTACTTAATATCATGTATATAGGCTTTTCGTGCTGATATTTTTTCATAAGGCTTTTCATAATTTGTTGCGATTACGATTCATAGTACGTTGTATAATTATTTATACAACTTAAACTCGTTTGATTTATTTCTTATGCATACCATCGTGCCTTATTAGCACTCACGTAAGGTTGAATAAAAACCAATAAAACCGTGTCTACGACGTGTTTTCAAATGGGCCATTTGAACGGACTGCGCAATACTTGGCAGATAAATACTATCTATTTCAGCTTTTTCATCATAACACTTAGAACGGTGCTTGATGTCCCGATAATCTTTTAAGCCGCATGACCAATACAAGCAAAACGGCAAAAACACCTTACTTTGAGACGGCGATATTGAAAGGATTATATGAATTATTCAGCGGGAAAAGTCGCGAGCTCGCTCCCCGGCTCGCCTCATTCCTGCCGGCTTTCTGTCAAAGTATTCTTAAAATGCACATATTTTATTTATTTTTTACACTTCGCATAATAGCCTCAGTGCAAGTGAACGAAGGAAATAATCCGGATAGTAGTGGCTTAACGCAAACTGGTAATGAAATAATCCAGGGGCTATTTCTTGCATTAAATTTTATGAAAGCCCCAGTAAGTCATTATGTTGATTGCTTTAGACAGGTTCAACAACATATGTTGAGTATACTGTTTAATCTGTCTACATTTATGTATATATTTTCTTAATTAACCAAAAAATCAAGCAAGAAAGTAATGCTCAAAAGTCGAAGCAAAACTGATTAAAATGAGTGATTCCTTGCCGCAACTGATTTAGAGTTAGGAAGCTAAAAGGAAGCGATTCCTACCTACCGGGTGTTATGGGCGGGGAACAATTTTCGATAGACATCATCTTGATTTCTCTATCTATATTATTCAGAATCTAAATTTTATATGCCGCGGTTTATGTTCGGAACTAGGCCGGTACTTGGCTAACAGCGATAGAATGAAATATTTTAAATAATAATATAATTCTATGTCTCTGATATGAATATTAATGTTATGTTAAACACTCGCTTCATTAACAGCTAGAGGTAAAACGCCAACTCTCGGTCATTACTCAACTTGGGAAGTGCTTCCAGAGCCCGGCAGTCCAACGAAGTATCAATTAGGGCCATTCTCACACACAGTAATAGTAATCTAGTGGTAATCCGCGGAGCACTGAGACAGATAGTGCCAAGAGTGTCCGCTGTAAGCCGAGTTACGACACTGTAATCCTTGGGGAGTTTATCTCAGTCGACCCTTTACGGGATTAACATAAACTTGTTCGCCGATTTGTCTTTATTTATCTTTGTATTATACCGATCGGGTGCACGATAAGGCTGCGGCAGACTGTTGACATTAGTTAATAAGGGCTTATTTTACCCGTTGTCTACGTGAGTGAAAGACCTGACAAGACAAATGTCAAGACTGACATTGACACAAGGCGTTTTAAGTATTGGTCTCGTCGCGTCACATCCCTCGCGTAATGCAACGACAGTGTATTTTAATATGTTTGACACGCATATTGTACCTTCATATTAGGTCCTTACCTATGAAATTGGCGTTTTGTATGGGAGGAACAAAAAGTCGAATTTTTTTTATATAGCATATTTATTTAATCAAAGTATGAGCCATTGTAATCTATGCACTTTTGCCATCTCATAGGTAGTTCATTGATCCCTTTACTAAAAAAACCATTCGAACGGGAATCAATAAAATCTTTGAAGGCGACTTGGACTGCCCCATCTGAGTTGAACTTTTTCCCTTGCAAGAAGTTATCCAAATTTCGAAAAAAATGGTAATCTGTTGGAGCAAGGTCCGGGGAGTACGGTGGATGCCTTAGAGATTCCAATTGAAGTTCTTCTAATTTGCTAGCCGTCTGTTGTGCAGTGTGTGGTCTAGCGTTGTCGTGAAGCAGCAGTGGCGTAGAGCGATTGACCAGCCTTGGTTGTTTAGCAACTAGCTTTTCCATCATGGTTTGCAATTGCTGACAATAGATATCTGCCGTAATCGTCTGGCCAGATTTGAGAAAACTGTAATGAACGACACCGGCGCTAGTCCACCAAACGCTTACAAGTAACTTTTTATTGGTCAATTTTCGCTTGGAGCAGGCTTTGGCTGGCTTGCCAGGGTCCAGCCATTGCAATGAGCGCTTCCGATTATCGTAGAGAATCCACTTTTCATCACAGGTAATGATTCGATTTAAAATCCCTTCGTTATTGTGCCGGTCAAGTAATGTAACGCAGCAGTTGACGCGCGTTTGCCGGTTTGCTTCACTCAATTCGTGAGGAACCCACCTTTCAAGTTTTTTAATCTTCCCAATTTGCTTCAAGTGGATTAAAACAGTTTTATCACTAACGCCAAAGCCTGCAGCTAACTCGGACGTGGTTTGCGATGGATCCGCTTCCACAATAGCCTTCAATTCTTCATTATCAACTTGGGTCTCCGGCCGTCCACGGGGCTTGTTTTGCAGGTCGAAATTTCCAGAACGAAAACGTTGGAACCAAAAACGCACTGTGTTTTCTTTTGCGACACAACCGCCATACACATCATTAACCCTTCGAGCCGTTTCCGCAGCACTGGTGCCACGGTGGAACTCGTACTCGTAAATAACGCGATATTTCAAATTTTCCATTTTGTAAATTGAGCGATGCAAACAGAAAAAAGATAAGTAAAAAAACAAATGAATGACGGTTTACGAAACACAACTACATGTGGAAATAGCTGTATAAATTTGAATTTCGAATTCCTAACCAAATAGGAAAAATTTGTGATCAAAGTGGCCAGTACGACAAAACGCCAATTTCATATGTAAGGACCTAATATTTTATGGCTTCATCCGTGCTCATAGGTAAGAAGTTACGTGGGAAATTTTAATACATAAGGTTTTAAACTTGTGAATGCTAAATCAAGAGTTCAAGAGAAGCTGATTTTATTCTATTCTATCTGTTGCTCACCATATTAACCCTTTGAACTCAGATTGAAAACTTAGAATTATCATTTTATTCACGACCCTTCCAGATTTCTGCAGCCATCATAAAACAATAATAAAACATAACATCCAATCAAAGTGGAATAGTCACTAACATAATTGTACAATCGAATCACTTGTCATAGTCTTGTAAGATGAAATTAACGTCGAGCCGTAACGAGTAATAAATTAAGGAGTTAATTGCGATTGTTTTAACGACTCCAGACGCAGCGGAGATGGCGACATGACGTCATTGTGGGATGATGTATTGGGTAACTACGCTCGTCGTAGCGTGTCGTGAGAACTGAGAGCTTAAGGCTTCAACCAAACAGTGAGTAGTGTGAACGTGTAGATATTTTTAATAAAATTTTACTCTTGTTAGACGTCTAAGGCGTTGTCCTACGTGAGCTAAAAACGAGACGAGGGCGACACAATGCGATATAAAAAATGTAGTACGTCTTTGACAGAGTCCTACGTGACGAAGCGCGATTAACGTTGACACAAGTATTGGTGGCATCGCGTCGCGTCGCACTTGCCACGTAGGACAACGCCTAAGCGGCGCTATATGGAGCGACACAAGCGATTCACCACCACCAAGTGATCGCCCAAGAACTCTGTATGAATGAAACCTTTCGCACCAGGTTGTGAATCACTCAATAGAATTTTACAAAGCAATTTTTTACGACTCTATATTTTTATTCAAAAGGTTAAATTGATTTGACATGTAACCTTGCAATAATGTTTATTGTTTGTACCCAAAGTGACACCTTTTGTGTACAAATTAACTTATATAAATAAGTCTTATCATTTTCTTTGTCAATGTTATATGACATCAACTTTTGATTCAATTATGACTTTAAAGTTAATGGCTACTTCCATTATACTTTTCGCATTGTCAAATAAATTACCTTATGCTTTTCGCGTGTATGCCGATTTATATAATGCTTTTGAATGTTATGCTAAGTGTTAGTTATGCCGATGAAACCAGTATGAACGATATGCTTTTAGCTTATGATAGCTTTTAGGTTATGCGAAAAAACTGTACGCTAAAACAATATGCCAAAATAGTTTCTGCCAAAAGGATAATACGAATATACTAATATACTGTATGAGTATGGCTGCCACCACCTCATAGTTGAGGCCCAGCAGTGGGACGTATATAGGCTGATGATGACGATTTACTATAAATATATGTATATGTAATGTTTATGGCAGTGATACTTCTTCGCACCTTGCTTTATGGCAAAGTCTTTCAAAGAACTATGTTCGTCCTAGCGTAACTAGAGCTAATGGCTCGTAGCAAGGAATTGATCAGTATCAATCAATATCTATAGGCGTTCTTGTGTTAATGAGCTTAGAACGTCATATGAATCTTATTAGATTTTGCACTTTTACACAAGTAGTTACTACCAAAGAGTAGGTAAAGATATGCTGAATGTGTATGTTTTTTCATAATCATAATATGCGAGCAGAGATTATTCTTAATTAATAACATTACTTTTTGTTATATTAGTGATTTTCTTTTTAAGTGTTTTCGCATCGATTGCGTTACATGATTGAATGAATTTAATTTACGTTACATTTAATTTAAACCACAAGTTCAGTTGA
The DNA here is from genome assembly GCA_963921415.1 of Pyrausta despicata. NCBI lineage: Eukaryota > Metazoa > Arthropoda > Insecta > Lepidoptera > Crambidae > Pyrausta > Pyrausta despicata. The sequence goes on along the minus strand of OY992855.1, from coordinate 10,455,346 downwards.
TAATTTTAATGTTAATTAAAACCGCTTGATATCGTCCGCAATTTTCCTTTGTGGTGTATTAATTAACTGCAAAAATAAAAGTAGGCTGATTAGCCACAAGGGTCCTACTCCGTAACGACGAGCTTACCGTACCGACCCCGTTTTAATTGTTCAGCCAGGCTTTTTAGTTCATCATATCTTGCGTATCGCATAAAGGGTACCAAAGACACGCACGCGGAATTTTCCGTTTTACTTTTTAAACTGAAAAAATGTCTAAGGTTGCACTTGCAGTGCTATTTCAGGGCCTATGCAAGGTTCCATTGCATAGCCGATGACGAAAATCGCAATCGTTATCATTTGCAAAATGTATGAACATTCGACATGACTGAATATCATTCTCATATATTTATCAAACGATTGTGATTTTCATCATTGACTTACGACAATAACTTTGTCTAAGGGTCCATGAGTGAAGGGAGTCCATGCCCCTGCCCCATTCTACCACAGACGCTTTTCTTGGCGTCTTGACCGACGGAGACGGCTACACTTCAAATTTTGATATCGGCACAAAAAGTAAGACCTCAGCATCGAATCCCCGAACATGTTGTGATCAAGCCTGCCCGCTGGCATGCGTTCAGCTGCGCAGTTCACATTTTTCAACCCTCTTTACGGGTACATTGGTTATTCGCCGATACGAGGGGAATGGGCCAATTTTGCTTTGACACAGTTTTTAACGATTTATTCACGCGTGTGTTTCGTGAATACGTTTGTTTTCGTTTCCACTCGTAAATGTGGTGGCAAAAAAGAGAGAAATGTATGACTTATGTTGGTACTATATGTTCATCCATAAATATTTACTAGACAATAGACTAAATAATCAATCATACTAAATAGATTATCATCATCTTATATAGGTTATCATAACTTTTATAAAACACCATGTCGATATAAAAAGCTAATGATAGTAAGGTAAGACCTATCTTTCAAGTTAAGAAAGTAGAGATCTCATTATGAAGATCAAAACTAAAACTTGGCAACCGTAGACTTTCTCACAAAAAGCATTCGATTGTGTGAACTGACAATAGTTCCTCTACTCTCGTTATCTGTCGTTCGAAAGTAAAAACTGAATGGGCACCAACCAAAGCTTTGATCCCTCTAGGATACTTTCATTTCGTTCGCGTCCATAGTTCCTTTATCGCTAAAGTACTCGTAAGAGGCGGTTTTGAAACAAAAACAATCCAACATTTTATTTTAGACTGTAAATACGCACCTCTCATTATTATTTCACACGTTTCGAACGTACAATCGAATACGAGAGAACGTGTAGTACGCATACGTATTCATTACGAATAAAAATGTGTTTGTTTGCTCTGCAAAACGTTCGTGCAAGATAAATAAGGGCTTTGCCAAACAACCAGCGCGGCGGGCCTTGACGTTGCCGCCATGGTAACTTTCCCACTCCCCACCATGTTCGACAGCCTGCATACACGCTAAGAACACGTCGCTCTACGGTCAAGTTAACACAACAACTTACATATTCAATGATACGTGTTTATGTACAATCCAAATGAAGTCCAAAATGGCGTCTTTAATATATTTGCGACAGTATTTTTATGGCGATCAATGACGTCGCGACAACGTGTAAAGAAATCCGATATCGCACTGAGATTGAAGCATAAAACATACCTACATCAGATGGGTATCGGGAATTCAAAACTTGGATGAAAGAAAATAAAAATTTCGGATATTATTCACGGTTCGAGGATGTATAACGTATATATCATAATATACTATATCACGATATTTATCATAATATACATTTTTTTAATATATTTTTTTCGTAAAATCAAATATCCATTTTTTTTGACTGGAGAAATTAAACCTGATTTACTAAGACAAGTTTAATTATGGACTTTGTTTTTTCTTTTATCATAATCAGATTTTTTAATGTACACAGATGAACTAAAAAAGAATTTTACAAAAAAAAAGATTTTTAAGGATCAAATCTTTTAATTATTACTATTTTAAATTGGATTTTTCGAACCCTGATATTATTTAACAATCGTATTAAAACCAGCCATTCAGTTGCCTACAATGACCAACAGCTAAAAAGCAGATCTTTAATAATTAATGTGTGTATCAGTAGCCGTAATGTTAAGCTCCGGTGAGTCCCTAAATACTTCAGCTTTACAGTTTACGAGTATTACTGATTCCTTTCTACATCAACCGTATACTAAATATATAAATCTCGTATTAATGTAGCATGTTCTCCGTCGTCGAAATCGAGTGGAGCCCGATAGCAGTTACTCGTAAATGAAAGATTTAATCCGGACACATCTACTTTAACTGTAGTGCAAATTACATTTCACATGTCAGTTTACGCACTGACTCTTTTAATTCAGATTGACATTCATGCGGGTGACCTGTTTTTATATTAACCGACAAAAAAAGTAGGAGGTACTCAAGTAGACACGAATGTTTACCCATATTTTTTATGAATGAATACGCAATTTACACAATTTTATTTTGATAAATTCTTGTTGATTTGAATAACCATACGAGAAATAGAATAGGGTAATAGAATAAAGTAGTTAAAAATATGTTTTTCTTTTTGTAAGTGGGAATTATTTGTGGGTTGATAACAAACTTTCAAAGTAGCAACAACTTAAACTACTCCTAATTATTATTAATAGGTACCTATAAGTAGTACCAATATCAGTCAAACCCTGCCACTGGACCATGGCCAGTATTACAAGTTTATTTTTGTACAACTATAAGAAATATATTCGATTTTTTTTTCTGAATCAGCATCCTAGCTTCATGGGTCATCAAAGTTTGTTACTTGACTTGTATCTGTATTTATTTACTTTTTCTTACCTGCTCTTCCCATTTAGTGCAGGGAGAAGGCACTCCTATTATTTTACGACGACGTAAACCAGTGTCCCACGTAAACTAAGCCGAAGCTTACGGTTCGTGATCTCAGTAACAATGTACTCGGGACGTTTGCTCCTGGAATTGTTCCTTAAATGCTGAATTCCTTCGAGAACTGGCTAATCTAATCAAGTACCTTTCATTAGTTTTGCTGCCTGCTCCTTGTTTTGGTCATTTCGCTTTTTGTCTCCAATTATTCGTTACGCAATACTGATCAACCGACCAACCTCATAAACTGAAGGTTCGAATTTCAATAAAGTCGAACAAAAAGAAAACAATATTCAATCGGGATGTTTATTCCTACCTACGAATATTGCGACACAAATCCTCTAAATAGAAGGATTTATAGGTTCTTATTTCTGATACATGCCTACAGCGTCCGCAAATATTAGGTACCATACTCGTAAATAGTGGCAGACAGACAATAGTAATATTTACAACATGCGGCCACGCAATAAAGGAGTTATAAACATCCCCCGTTTCTGTGTCCTCTCACGGACGCCCATCTCATATAGGGTTGCCGAATTTCTACTGCACAAGATACTAAAGGCAATACGCTTCCTATTCAACTTTAATACCTACAATAACTCATAGCTTAATAAGTAGTCAAACAGGCAGACAAAAACGCAGCGTTCTTACTGCAAAAAATTGATTAGAAGCGCTGCATTTGAGCGTATTGAGCTCTTTGCTCAATACCTGCACCGACTAAAAACTCGTAGGAAAGACAAATAGAGATGTCTTTAATAAAAAGTATATTTTATACGAGTACGTTCCAGCGTGAAAATTCCTAGAAGAAAAAGAAGCGAAACGCCTATATATTTAACCTCTCAAAGCCAGAGAACGTTATCAGTGACGTAACAAAGGATCTGTTGTGTGACTATGGCTAAAAGGTATTTAAAAATGATTATATTAAATAGTATAGTCCTAGACTCAATGAAACACTTAATCAGAGGCGATCTTAAAAACATTTACTACGTAGATTTCGTTAGAACCTTGACATCAATATTTAGTTCTCTGACCTCAGAGCGAACCCTAATATCCTCTATATTGCGCAATGGTCTCACAGCCTGCAATGTCATTAATGTTACTAGTGTTATGAACTTCACTCTACAAGACACTTCGCGTTACATACGAGTAATTACCTGTCGCCACGCCTTTCATTATATAACTCACAAATTACATTTCTTTTTGTTTTATTCGAGGACCAGAAAATTCTGCTCATTTTTTCAGCGTTCATGGAATCAACTTGATATCTTAGTCAATAATGTCTAGACTGGTTTTATTACAATTAAAGTAAGACTCGATCAATACGCTAAAGTGTTATAGGTGTTAATTTTTATTGATAAATTGGAAAAGATTCTAAGACATTTTTTTTTTTTAATACATATTCTAAACATAATTAAAATTAAGTTCATGAGTTCATGAACTCATGAAGGAACTCATCATGAAATATAATTAAGCCTATAGGATACATCATATGGATACTGGCCAAGCAAAACGAATTAATTCAATCAAAATTGAATTCGTAAACAAAATACGTGACAATATGCGAATCAGAACCCATAATAAGCTCAGTATGACAGGCAAATACAGAATAATGTTAAGTTGTTTTTTTAGCACTAAATACGGAAATTTCTTTACAAATTAAACACAATAAAAAAATGAATTTCCATAGGCTGTACTGGAACCCGCACCTCTCGCAAGACGAGCGATTGCCTCGCTCTTGATCTCCCAATTTTTATTTAAGAGTATTTTAATTTCACACAATATAGCGTCATAACGCCAACGACGTACGAGAACTATTATCGTCTCGACAATGTATGTATCCAGCAATTTGACCTGCATCAATACGACTCTTGTGACATAGCATTGATAAATCATTACCGTCACTATTAAGCTCTATCGGAAACGAGACTCGCATTCGCGTCGATTTAATTAATTTTCCATTATGCGCTGCACTTGTAATGGCAAACACGACCGTCCAGGTGGAAACCAAAAAGGATTATGGCGAATCACCAAATGGGAATGGCAATCACGTTGCGCAGTATTACTTGTCATCAGTTATTGTGTTTGTGTTTTTAACACAATACGAGTACATGTATTATTTATTTGTCATCAATATTTACAGAGCTGTTATATTGTTGTGTTGACATACAATTACCGTTTTCCGTTAAAAGTTACAGAATGCAAAGCTGTTACAAGTTATTTGATAAGATTAATTGTAATTACGTTTACTAATATTAGACGTAAGAACAGTGTTACTAACAATATGGATATATACACACATCAAAAGTGTCTAGGGATCAACATATATTTTTGCAATAACTTTTCTCCTGATTGATATTAATTAAAATTTTCTTTAAGGATTCATCAAATAAAGTGTTTTCGTTTGTCTACAGTAACGATAAACCAAGTCACCTTTGCATTAATAAAGAAATTTGCCATTTTCCTAATAAAGGGATTTTTGACATTTGAACCACTAACATTAAAGTTCGAAAAAAAGACTGAAATAACAGTTTTCTTTAAAATTTTATTGGGTAACTTAAACAATTAATAATCCGTGTTTCTACCGCGAACACTAACAACACAAGAACATCGGTTTGGCATACTCAAAATGAGTTCATCCAAATCACGCTGTGGAATGGCCGCCCATGTTCGTTGCAACAACAAAAAAAGGTCTTCTTGCGACTGGATACCCTCCATATTCGGCAGAGCTCTTCTCTGTAGCATATCCCATGCATGCTCAATCGGGTTCAAGTCTGGCGACTGAGCAGGCCAGGGCATGACATTGATGTTAGCTGCGGCGAGAGTCTGTCTTACAACTCTTGCGGTGTGCGGTCGTGCATTATCATGCATTAACTGAAATAAGGGACCGATTTGCTCTTGTAGAGGAACGATGACGTCTGATACAATCGTCTCAGCATAAATTTGAGCGTTGAGGTTGCCTCTGATCCAAATCAACACAGTTCTTCCGCCGATCCAAATACCCGCCCATACCATGATGGTTCCACCACTATAAGGATGGACTTCCTGGCAGGGTTTTAATCGCTGTTGGCGTCCAGAGGTTCTCCAGTGTCGTATACGTCTTGTATCCGGTCTCATACCAAAACGAAACTCATCAGAAAATCACACGAAACGCCATTGTTCTTCTGCCCAATTTCTGTGTTCAAGAGCCCATTGATATCGAATCCTACGATTGTGCATTGCTATAGGTGGTACCCTTAGCGGTCTTCGGGAATGAAGATTCACTTCATGCAAGCGGTTTCTGACTGTTTGGTCGCTAATTAAGTTCCCTGAAAAGTGATGAAGCCTCACGGCTAACATCATGGCGGTTATTGTTGGAGCTCTTCGAGTTGTGATTTGAATGTATCGGTCTTGTCTCCGTGTGGTGCAGCGATACCGTCCTACTGGTCCGTATGGCGCTACTACAGAGAAGAGCTCTGCCGAATATGGAGGGTATCCAGTCGCAAGAAGACCTCTTATTGTTGTTGCAACGAACATGGGCGGCCATTCCAAAGCGTGATTTGGATGAACTCATTTTGAGTATGCCAAACCGATGTTCTTGTGTTGTTAGTGTTCGCGGTAGAAACACGGATTATTAATTGTTTAAGTTACCCAATAAAATTTTAAAGAAAACTGTTATTTCAGTCTTTTTTTTCGAACTTTAATGTTAGTGGTTCAAATGTCAAAAATCCCTTTATTAGGAAAATGGCAAATTTCTTTATTAATGCAAAGGTGACTTGGTTTATCGTTACTGTAGACAAACGAAAACACTTTATTTGATGAATCCTTAAAGAAAATTTTAATTAATATCAATCAGGAGAAAAGTTATTGCAAAAATATATGTTGATCCCTAGACACTTTTGATGTGTGTAGTTATCCGAAAAATACCGACGGGAAAAATATTGTGTATGAAATGACGTTTCCAAAACTTCCCGTCCCGTCCGGATAAATAGTTCATCACGTATGCCTTTAGTACAAGTAGTTATAATAATAATTATAATAATTCCTTTATTTCAGGCAACAGATTTCAAAAAATACAGGCCCATATTATAAATACCTTACAGACTAACATACATACAAATAATAAAAAAATTACAATCTAATTAAAATATTAACACAAATCACACGCGTCAGCGAACAGATGCGTAGCGCGCGGTGTCGGCTGGCAGCCGTCCTCGGAACTTCCGAAACACGACGCCCTGCGGCCAGAAATCTTCCTTCATGAAGGTCGCTAGATGGTGGGTCGGTACCCTCACCACAAATGAATAAAAATTCACTTTGTGGCGAGATTCCAACCGTTCGACCCTCAGGGTGAAGTTGGACTTCTTACGTATATGGTCTACGACGTTCTCGACCGTCGTAGACCAATGTAAGCGGGACACGTAGAGCAGGGTCGAACGTACTTCCGGTCGGAGCGGGTGTTCAGGACGTGTCGGTGCTGTGCCGCGATGATTCCGGCTAGCCGGCTTCCTTCTCTTTCTTTCGACTTTTGTGAAGCCCTGCTCGTCGCATCGATCCCTCGGTGGACACTGTGTCGGTGTCGACTTCTTTTCTTTCCCTGTTTTAGGCTGCCGAGGTGGTAAGGCAGCAGCGGCTGCGTAGGCACGGGTCGGAGGGCTCGTGTCACTTTTATTACTATTAATTATGTACTGCTAGTAAGTCGTAGCTCAAGTAAGTTTTATCTTAAGTGGCATTCCTGATCCAGACCCTATCGTTCACTAACACTGGTAATCCCGATTATTTCAGAAAAATACCGTAAGGCTAGACTTCAGAATAAGTTCTTAATCGTCGATGTCACACTTTCTCATGGCACATACCTACTTATGAACATTAAAAACTACTAACGACTTAAAGACATACCATTAAAATAAATTGATATGCACATTATTGTGCTGCCAACAAAAAGTTGATAAAGAAGACCAGCTATCGGGGCATGAAATAAATCGTGTCCTATAATCAATCACTTGGGGTTCATGAACTCTATCAGTCATCGAAAGAAATTGCTTTTCTGTTGAGAAAGATCCATTGCCATTATGGCTTTGATCGTAATTTAAACTGTGTAATAGAAACTCATGTCCTTCCGAAAATACAGCTGACTCAACTCAACTCGAACCTATAAAACATTTTTTTATAAATGTAATAACGTAAGATGAAAAGAATAGCTTATTATTTTCAACAGGCAAGCTCCAAGCTGGATTGAACAACTATCAGAGTGAAAGCAAATGTTTTTAATCTACACCATGAAATATAACTGCTAGAAATAAATACCAGCGTATGATAGGTAACCTTTGGCCACATTTATTTTCCGACACTGATTATGCACTTGTTTTTAATTATAAGGGCGGGCATCGTTTCGATGACATCTCAGATTTCCATTTTTTTACCAGGCTATATCTCATATAATACTATCCACTAACATAAGAGAAATAATATTTTAATGGTACTTACATGTAAAAATATTTTTAATATAGGGTAAATTGGTGAAATCGAGCAAATTGATTCGGTTTTATGGAATCCAATGATTTAAGCAGATAATATGTCCTTGTGTACGAATTTACTCGTATGATAGAATTTTTTTTCGTTTATATGTTGCTGACATAATAATAATAGTCGATTTCGACCTCCTCGGCGGCCAACCTCAACAGAGGTCAGCCAACTACGCAGGAGATATTATAGTGCACAAGTCTGATCGCAATACACAGGTGCACTCACAGTTCCATCACTCTCAAAGTTCGGTGAGACGGCATGACCGGAGAGAGATCAGGCGCAGGACCAACGGCTTAACGTGCTTTCCGAGGCACGGGGGTGTAACACCTCCAACTTCCCGACTCCAAGCTGTTTTTGAGAAATTCGTGACAGAAAATCTCATAAACAATTTTAGCTCGACCTGGGATTCGAACCCAGGATCTCTTGGATGTAAGGCAGAAACTTTGCCACTACACCAACGCGGCAGTCATTTGTTGTGCAAAGCGTGTGAATTATGTTCTTTAGGAACTTAATATCAAAAGCTTCAGTAGTAATAGTTAAATCTGTGTATGAAAATCACTTTTTACTGACTCAGGATGCGGTCAATCCTTCATTATTTTTCGCTTACTCCCTTTCAATAAGCTTCCAATAGCAACTACAATTAGTCCATCATATGAATTCTTACGGTAAATCAAAAATTTGTAAGTAGGCAAAATTACCTTATGTGTTTCCTGAAAATTGAAAAAAAATCTGCGACAATTTCCTCGATCTTTATAAGGAAGTTTTTACGCGTTCAAAAAAGGGAGTTTATAAAGAACGTTGATTGAAACGAGAAGATTTATACCACCGCTCACATTCTTTGCGGGAACATTTCGTGCTATTTTGTTTGTGGATTCGAAACGATGAAATATTCATGTCACATTTGCACGGAGATCCGCGCGATCAGTCACCCGAGAAATAATGCAAACACGATAAAGTTATGACTTCTTTGGGGCCCGATGCGATTGGCGGCGGTTAACAACACCGATTTATCATGCTCCTATCATTTCACAGATAGTTACGCTTTGTGACGCTATTTTTCCCACTCCGTTCGGAAATTGTCGGATTTCACACAACATTGAATTCAAATGCGCAGCAATTTCTCCAAATTACATACAAACTGATTTGTGTAAGAGACACTGTGCAGGGTGAATTTCAAATAGAAATGATATCGTAATGATTTGCACGCTAACATATTGAACACAGCATAAATTATTGTATCGCAAAGTTTTGAACAAACTGACCCAGATGTCTAATAAAGTGTAGAATAATGACGTGCAAATTAATGCAAATGAATATTTTGCTATGAAACAGAGACAATTACAATTTAACGGAAATTATTTCTAATTTGGACTGTTTATATCGTAATTATAAAAATGTAAATTTACGAGAGTTTAACACCGTTGAGCATTAGGAATGGAAATGTCATGAATTATTAAATAATTTAAGCAAAGTGCTTTGTAACTGTGAAACTGGGCTTAATTTCATTGTGACATTAAATTGATGATTTTGTACTAACCGGATGTTTAAGTATCGAGTAGTTACTCGTATACTTTTATATCGCGTATAGTTAAATAGGTAGGTCATGTAAAACCTTATAAAATTAATGAATTAGGGCACTTTCTTGTATTAAAATCGCGATAATCTAAATTTGTTACAATTATGCAAAGTATGTCAATTATGGGTTGTACCTATTTAATATCCTCACGACCATTGATGAGGTTATTGACAGTTATTTTAATTGTACGACTGTCCGAGGAGGTGAGAGGCTGGTGACCTGTAACACAGGTATTTTATACCTAGCATAGGCACCAGTCGCACACAAACATTTCATTTAATTGTATCTCAATTATTGTCCAACTGTAAATGTATGTTTGTGATGAGAAAATAAAGATTTATTATTATTATTATTGACAAAAAAAGGCTACTTATATAAAAAAGTTGATATTAGGCAATGTTTCGCGGATGACCACCTATATTATCTTACGCTGACCGTTAAGCGGAACACTCCCCAAACTTTAAAATTTAATGAGTTATAGACAATACGATTTAGACCCTCAGCACATGAAATCGTGGACTGGCGGACATAAAAACAGGTTGCAAAGGAAAAGTCTTGTCGTGCCCGAAGTGAGTTTCCTATACGGAAACAAGCGACGTGAACTGTTTGGCTTTCATCCAGTTGAAATTCGTCCTCAGGAATGTTTTTCTAACATGAACACTGTTATTTCATTACGTATTTTTCGTTACTTATTGTAAAATAGGGCGAAGGCGTATGAAAATGTTTTCGACCCGCGGCCTTCGAACACAATAGTATTTTTAGAATGTAATAATAATAATTATAGTCCGCCTGGCCGATTTCGACCACGGCGGCAAATCTCAACAGAGTTCAGCCACCTACGCAGAAGATATTATAGTGCACTAGTGTGAGCGCAATACACAGGTGCACCCACTGTTCCATAAACACTGTGAGACAGCAATCTGACTTGACCGGAGAGAGATCAGGAATCAGGAAGGAAGGATCAGAGAGTGCCTCGGAAAGAACGTTAAGCCGTTAGTCCTGCGCCTGAGAATATAATACACTAGATGTATTGACGTGAATAATAAATGTTATTAAATATTAAATGCAACATTTTGATAGTTGTAAATGTAATTTAAGAGGTAATTCCAAACTGTGATGAAGTGATCGCGGCGTACGCATTAGGAAAGCAGTAGTAAATTTCAAGAGGGTTTGCAAATGTCTGGGTACCCGAGTAGTTTCAGCACATAGACGTTTCCATGGAGGCGGGTTCGATCTCCGCCTTAGGCAGTTGATTTTTTGTAATGTTTTCTAATGCAAAAAAAACTCTTAATAGTGCAACATGAATGCTGATCACGCTTATAAATTATTTTGATAGAATCTTGCTTAAATACTTAATCAGCTTACGAAGAACCGAAGTTCCGGGTAGTGGCTGCTAAATGCATCAGTCAGCACATGTAATGCAATTCAAAGCTGACAATGTGGGTCAAACCCCGGTGTGGTTTGTCAAAAATTAGATTACACAGCGGCGGTAAAGGCGCATTCACAAAGGATACATCATGGACGATTCGTCAAGAAAAAACGAACGTCATAATGACAGTTAAACGTTCACATTGCATACGAAATAGTGTTTTATCATGATTTCAATAGCAGCAGATACTTCATAAAACCGTCACAAACCGTGATTTTAACAAAAGGTAACAATTACGTCTTGTTCCACAATTTGTCAAGCGTATGAACATGGGTATCTAAAAAGCAAAGCTCCTGTCAAAAAAAACGGTATGTGAAAAAAACAAAATTCGTCTTCGTGTGAATGCGCCCTTAGAGGAGGGGTGGGGGGATAATTAGTTAACTCTGAAACTAGGCGATAATTTAGATCGTGTTTCGTTGTCGAGCGACGGAAAAGGAAATCATCGGACTCGCTGACAATGAATTATGCGAGTGCTAGCGTGACGAGATGCGGCCGTGTCACCGCAGAATCGTTGCATCGCTCATTTTGAAAACAAGCTATTTTATGAATGCACAATTTTAATTAGTCGCAATCGAAGTAGTTGGTGTGATTCCTTTTTCTTTTTAAAAACTTTATTATTCAATAGTTGCAAGCATGGTAAAGCAGATTAAGTGCGATAAAAAAGTAACAAATAACTTTGACTTACATAACTGTTTTTTTTTTATTAGTCTTCTGCAGCATCGCGTAAGTTTTACCAAAATATTTCTTTAATACTTTTTTTTAAATAAATTGGGATAACATCACATCTCAAAGTTAGTAGCTTTAGTACTTATGTTATGGAAATCGGAAACAACGAAGGTATATCAAATACCTACCCTGTGACAACACTTAAAATTGTCTCCGTCCGGGGATCGAACCCGGGACCTTATTGATAGCGGCAACGGAATTAACGCCACTAAACCATGGAAATCATCTACTGGGTGGGTAAAACAACATACTGAGAAGCATTAAATGGATATACCCTTTGAGAAAGGTTAATAATCAAACATAGTGTGTCGGTAGGTATACCTACTGTGAAACGAGACACGTTTTTTTTTCAGAGAGGCTTTTGTCCAAATTATTTCGTACAACACAAAGTAACTTATAAAATGTTTGTTTTGTTCTGTGCGATTAACTTTTATTTGGATTCTTCCAGAGGGTATTTCCGTCCCAAAATATGTATTGTTTGAGCATTTTCCGTAGAAAAAACAAAATCACTTAAGTACCTCATGAGGAATTCGGTTAATGAGGTAAGTAATTTAGTTTTTACAATCACGGAAAGAACTAGGAAAAGAATTTCATTTAATAAAGATAACAACACATTGAGCCTAAATCCCTACATATGTAGCCCAAGTGAATAAAGAAAACTGAATTAAACAGCACTGAAGCCAAATTCATTGACATGCGTGGCGATAAGGTAGATAAATCTGGAGCAAAGAGTAATGTACGACCGCGCACCAAGCTTAAAACTCTAGCGCCTTATTCGTTGGGAATAAGAGGGAGTTTACAACAATCATCGGATGTGTTGTCGACTGTAAAATAAGGGGCAATTCACATGCAAGCGGCAACGCAGGTTCCCTTCTAATTGCCCACGTCAGGCGTAATGGGCAAGTAACACACAAAGTTGGAATCCAACCCCCTGATTGGGTGGAAGCGCTCGCAAAACTACAGGGATTTGCGAATTGAAAGAAACAACTAGGTAGGCACTTGTTAGGCAACTGGCTGTATCAGCTGAATAATTTACTCATTGAATTTCACATGAAAAACCTTAAGTAATTAAAACCTAAGTCTAAAATATGAGTAAGCGCATCTTCAGTTTTCCTATTATTGTAAACTAAGTTTACGTGCCAAGGCTGTTAACTTCCTACAATATATCTACTGGTATGCCATCGTATTACTTCAGACATTTACTCGTAACTAGAAAATTATAAGAACTCACCCAATTTATTTATCAAATCTAAATTTTAAAGATTAGGTTAAGTAAACGATGCTTCTTAAATAATTAAAATTTGGATCCGGCCTGTTAATAGGTCAAAATATAGGTAATACAAATGATCCGAAAATCAGTAAGTAAGTAATCGATCTCAATACAAATACGTTTAGCAGCTACAATATTTACCTAAGCTAGCAAACTTGACGCAGATACCTACCTACTCCTACCTACTCATATCACGAAAATTATTACAAACGTTCCCCATGTTTGCGATAAAAGTTAAAGCAACAATACCCAAAGAGAACTTTTCTCGAACCTCAACTGATAGGTATTGGAATAATACAAAACTGAACGCGATAAAGGTGAAACTTCGGAACGGCACGCACGTGTCGTTGATTACAATTTAAAGTTTGTGCGAATAATTTCAGTGTTTTGCTTTTGAGGCCTATGGGTGGGCGTTAGTAGAATACAATGCTGGTTTTAGCAGTTTAGCACCTATGTTGTAAAGGCTGAAATAGGTCTTCCTTACATAAGTTTGCTTTTTTGTATTTATTTAGCTTGATTTCTGATTACTCAAGCCAAAAAAGATGTCTGCTGTCGTTCTGTCTGTCTAAGCTGACTCTACCTCACGATCTATTAAATCCAGTGTTTCATTTTTAATGGCTCTATGATAAAAAGTTAACATTTCAACGGACTTAGCTTAAACATCGAAACCTACCTTTTACAATTTCACAATTTTTAATTTCTCGTCTGTAACTACCAAATGAATACACGGATGTTCTATTTCAATATAATTTGAATGGGTGTCGACAACCGTCTCTTTCTAATAATATAACTTTCGCACTTATACAAAATGCCTTCAATCATTAGTGCAAACAACTCGCTCAAGATTTAACTGAGATAATTCAATTTGAGCAGTGATTTCTAATTGTGTTGTGTGGGAGTTTGGTGATGGTAAATTAAATCTTCCAATAGAAGCGTCTATTTCGAGTGCAAACTGATTTTAGAATCAAATGGAAGCTATGGATTGTAGATAATACGAGGGCGGTTTGATAAGTCCATGACTTTGAAAAGAAAAACATATATTTTGTGTACAAAAACATTTTATTTTTCTACATACTCTCCTTTCAACTCTACACTCTTTTTCCAGCGATGCTCCAATCTCTTCAACCCATCCAAAAAATACTTTTTGTCAAAGCCTGCAAAATAGGCCTCGGTTGCAGCTATCACCTCTTCATTGGATGAAAATCTTTGCCCAGCAAGCCATTTCTTCATGTTTGGGAAGAGAAAGAAGTCACAGGGGGCTAAATCTGGTGAATATGGAGGGTGCGGCAATAATTCGTATCCTAATTCGACAAGTTTTGAAGTCGCGACTGCAGACGAGTGGGCCGGAGCATTATCCTGATGAAATAGAACTTTTTTCTTTGCTAGATGCGGTCGTTTCTTCATCAACTCTTCATTTAATCTTTCCAGCAATGCAGCATAGTAAGCACCGGTTATTGTCTTGCCTTTCTCCAAGAAATCGATGAAAATAACCCCTTGACTGTCCCAAAATACTGTTGCCATCACTTTACCAGCCGAACATACCGTTTTTGCCTTCTTTGGTGCACGTTCGGCTGTAGAAGTCCACTGCTTTGACTGTTGTTTAGTCTCTGGCGTATAATGGTGGACCCACGTTTCATCCACGGTTACGTACCGACGCAAAAATTCACTTGGATTGCGATTATACATAGCCAGACATGCCTCAGAAGTAGTCACGCGTTTTCGCTTTTGGTCGACTGTCAGTAAGCGCGGCACCCATCTTGCAGAAAGTTTTTTCATTCCCAAAATATCGTGCAAAATATGAAAAACTCGTTCAGTTGAGATGTGCACAGCCTCAGCTAACTCGCGTATCTTTACTCGACGGTCAGCCAAAACAATATCGTGGATTTTGTTAACAATGTCCTCAGTGGTTACCTCAATCGGCCTTCCTGGGCGCTCGGCATCATTGGTTGTAATACGTCCACAACGAAACTCAGTAAACCATTTATGTACCATTCCATGAGACGGCGCTGAATCCCCGTAATATTTTTTCAACTTGTCTTCGGTCTGCTTAATGGTTTTCCCGCTTAAAAAATTGTGTTTAATCAAGACTCGAAACTCGGATTTCTCCATTTTCGAAGAACACCTTCACAGCCGCCAAACTTCTTTTGTTATTAAATATTGTTTTCGCGCCATATTTGAAAATAGAATTATTTTAGGTTCGCAAAAATATTACTTCTAAGAAAATATCATTAAAAATAAAAAAAAGTTTCTATTCAGCCTGAAAGTCATGGAGTTATCAAACCGCCCTAGTAAATAGATGGCATTGCATAAGTGTTTTGTGGGTTGACTAAACGATATATGGATATTCAAGGTTTGTGTTCTTCTGTTATGATTAATTTAACTTTCAAGATTCTATAAATCTTTGTTTGCCATCAGTCTCATAATTTGACTGAGAAAGTGATATGTATGCATATACTTACGAGTAGATGTAGTGCGCGCGCGCTGCGCTGCGCGGTGTTGCTTTTGCCCCAGTGACCAATATACGTTGTAACTAAAAGGGTGTTTTAATTGCGAGCTTCCAAACATCTCAGAAAGTCACTCTTTATTTTCAGTGCAGATTCCGCGGCAGCTTAGTTTTCTTCAGAAACAACCTAGTCTTTTTCATATCGCCTAAACATTCGATCCTGACTAAGCAGTAGTTGCAATTTTGGCACGAACCGATTTCGTATCTCATTTTATCAATATTAAATGAATATTTTTGTATCAAAGTTTTCAGATTATGCTGTTTCAGTCATTGAACATGTTTGATTTGTGAAAAAATATTATTTTCTAATTTTCGTACTTGACATTAATAAATTATGTCATCATTACCAACTACGCGACTCCTCAGTTATACACTTCATCATCCACCGTAAGCTCAGGCTTTAGTTCTTCTTTTTTTTTTACTCCCGAACTGCAGGGAAGAAAAATTTGATGCTGTGAGCTTTCTCAGCAAATGAAAAACGCCTCTGAATAATTCATTTAGAATACTTCTACGATTTTCAACATTTATGTCAAGTGTGCATTAAACGAGACAATATTATGATTGAATTTGAACTTTTCATAGCTTTATTTAGCGTTTGAATAGTGTATGTCGTATTTTAAATACAGGGTGTAAAAAAAACCTTAACGAAGCCGAATACCAAATATTCTACCAATTGCTACGATCATTTTTTTCCTTTACACCATACCTGGGAAGTTAACGGTTACTGAGATACTGATACAAACATTAACCATGTTTGAAAAAAAAATTGATGATTTTTATAGAAACGTCTTCTGTCCGTTATAACTGAACTTTTTTCCAAAGAAACATGATAAAAATTTTCACTAGTTCTTTCATAAAAAGCCTTTAAATGGCACACTCGGCAATGAACAGCGCACACTCGAACCGAACCGCGTCGCGGCGGCGTAAAGCAACACGCCCCGCGGTGACTTTTCCGCGTGCGCGCTGTACATTGCGGGTTAGAATTAAATTATTTTTTTTTGATGTCAAAAAATAAAATTTGTTTCCCAGCCAAAATTTCTTTTTTATACGATTTGGTTTGATGTACTGAACGCGTGGTTGACGGCTTCGTTAAGGTTTTTTTACACCCTGTATATTACCCGTTTATTGTTTCAGCAAACAATGGAAACGTTGTGAATGGAAATTGAACAACATTTTGTCATTGTTCAAACTAAACCTAACTTGCAGTTACTCACGCTCTGTTTAATGGATTTGCAGGGTTTTTAAAGCGCATGGAAAATCCTATAACAGGTTTTTAATTATTGATACTGCCGATTTTTCTATATACAGTAAGCGCTAACAAATCCGCTACGGTAAAACTCCCAGATTTAAAAGTCAAACAACATTACGCAAAAGTCAAAACGAATGTCATCTTAATTTGGGTCGGCGTATATTTAACAGTCCGATAACTTTTAAAGGTTAATTTTAAACTCAGACCTTAGTAACTTTATTTATTTTGTTCGACAAGTTCGTTGTTTGGCAAGTAAGGTCCTACGAGTGACATAGTCCAAAGCCAGAAAATCTGAATGGAAAAAGCATAGTTTAAGTATTAAGAATGGGTGAGATGGAAAAACAAGAGCGACATTCCAATATTTTTGCGGCTGCGAGCCAGCGTCTAATCCCATGGGGGTATTTGGCTATAATACGGATTTCAATTTCAGATAACGCCACGAAATACTTGTAATTGTCTGCGGGTTCGAACCGAGCGCGGGTATACAGCACAACTCGGATACTATTACAATTTCAAATGTACCCGGATGGGGTGCGTATAAACTACGCCGTTTACGTCTAATGGAACATTTACAAGTCATGTCTCTTCGTGGGTACTATAGTTGGTACAAATCTTTTTTTCTTTATTAATTTAGGGACTTTTACAGAGTATGTCAGTCCCATCGTAACCTAATCTTAATTAACTTAGCAATCAAGCAATAAAAAAGACTAGAATCACTGCAAATAACTTAAAAATAAGAAACAAGTGACTGTCACTGGTGAATCACCGAAATCATGTCGTAAATAAGTTTTTTGTCTCTTAATCTCCCGAATCTGTTAATATTAACCTGACGGCAAAGCCAAAAGGAGGGTTAAGTATTTGGGTATGTATCTATGTTTATATGTTACCTCATATTATTATATTATATTATTATTATTAAGTCAATAAACAAGCCCCTAATCTGGCGTTTGTCCATTCCTATTGTTTAATTATAGGACAGCCAGGCCGCTGTGGATCGACAAAGCGTATGTAGTTCAAGGGATACATCTTAAAATAAAATTCAAAGTTTATCAGTGAAGTCTCATGATTTATAAATTCAAAATTAAAGTGAGTAGGCATATTGCTGACAGCGCGTTGCGGTCATATTTGATCTTGTTTTAGGACCACAAATTAAACCGAGTAACTCGGCCGAGTACACTCGGTACTCAGCAAGCTTTAAACTGAGTAATACTCGGTACTCGGTAAAACCACTACTCGGCCCATCTCTATTTTTATCTATCTAAAAACTAGTTTTAACACACTGGGTACACAAGGAAGAGTAACACTGTGTGAGTATCACGATGCGCTCTCATTGTTTCTATAGTTCGCGAGGAACATTCTCGGCATAGTTCGTATATCCCAAGCACGCACAACTGCGTGCTGTTTTCAATATGCCACAGATTGAACGTTTAAAATTAAATAGATAACATTGTGCAGGGCTGCGTGACGGCGTCAATTTTGATTTAGTTTTAATTTAAAAATAAGATAAACAAATGGCACAGTCAGAGTCAAAACTATCTGAACTGCTGAGCCCTTAAACATTTTGAGCAGTATTAGGTACTTAAGAATCTATTGAAAACTCGGTTAGTTCCCCTATGCACCAGTTCCGCTATGCACTACTCTTGAAATACCTACGAAAAGGATACCGGCCCTTTGGGATACCACATTTTTGATTCTACCATAAATAATAGAAGGTACTGTTTAAATGTATATCGATTAGAAACTTTAAGTCAAAACAAAATTAATTTTAAAAAAACTAATTCTTTTAACAGAAATTTTCAGAAATAACAGGCTATTTTCGCGATTTTCACTTTTTAACATAAAAATGACATATTTTATAGTTTTTTTATTATTTACTATTATTCTACTGTCATTGCGTCACAGAAGTTGCAAAAACTCTTATAACAAAAACAACCTTTTTTGTTATAGCTTGCCAAGTTTACTCAACAACCAACATGAAAAAAGTCCGCGGATCAGCTGAAAGAAAGAAAATTGTATCTAATTGTTTGCTATGTTAATTATTATTTAATACCTCTATAATGTTAAAATACAAGGTATTCTATGAGTGGTGCATAGCGGAACCGGTGCATAGGGGAACAAGGCGTGAAAACTGTCTTTTTTATCTGACTGCCAAGAAAGGGTTATTACTTTAACATATAACAAATGCCTATCTTTTAAAACCTTAAACTTTGTTCCAAAATGTCTACAACCTGAAATCTGAGACTTTAGAGTTAGGCTGTGGAAATTTTGAAAATAGCAGCCAATATCAATATTTTTGTCCATCTAAATCTAAAGCAGTAAAACTTACGACATTCGCATTGAGATCAAAGTTGTTTGTTTTCAGTTAATAGTTATTTTAGTTCAGTAACAGCAGTATAGTTCCTACACTCGCGAGATGCACTCGCGATGTCTTCAATATGTTGCAACTGCAACATACTTGCAACTTAGCGCGCGTTTACACGTTAAATTACAAAATAGTTACTTAAAGCTGTGAGGATATGAAACGTGGCGCGAGGAAATTGAACACACTCTACGGGGAAGCTTTATATACAGGTATCTTTAGTATAAAAGGTATGAGAATAAATGAGATCCTCTTCGAAACCTGCTGACTAAGCTTTGTCGAATATTCATTCGTTTCTTCAAAGTTCATTGTCTGTCTTATCCGTTGATACATGTGTCTGTATACCTGCCTCATGGAGCCTGAAATAAATAAAACAAATAAATTTGAACTTTTGGATCTGTCCAAGACTAACAATCGTAATTGCAAAAAAACATGCAGAAAAAAATACAAAAATCGGAGTAAAATATATTTGGAAATACCTATAATCGAAACAAGCAAAAGTAAATCGTCTGTTTAAAGTATTCTCAACAAAAAGCATTAATTCGATAATTCTTATAACAAAGCTTTTAAAAGTTAAAAGTTCTCCAGAAAAAAATCTTCAAACATTGACATAAGTTTCCATCATTTTATGTTGGTATCAACCTTTCAGTAAACTTCTGCTTCTATGAATTTAAAAAAAGTATTACCAACACTATCTGCCTAGAAAGGTAAGTAAGAGAGAGGATAGCGTCATCAACATAGTAGGAAGGTGGTATTACATTTAAGATTTCGTTGACGTCACATTATCTGCTGTCTCACCAACTACCATGTATGCTCAGCAACAAGTAGATACACACGACAACATATCAAGGTAAACACTTTGGCAACTAAAGCACTTGTAACAGGGTCGACTTAGCAACAAAAATGGAGAGCCTTATGTGCTGTAATGTAATACGAGGTAAGCTTGCTCGTATAAATTCCTGAAGGCAAACCGCAGCATTCGGCCTGTTTTATGGGGCATTTACTTCACCACTTTGTCCAGGTTACAGTTTAATGGAAGATGCAGTTGGCTTATTATACTCGAAGCGCACAAACGAAACTGTCTCATAACTACAGAAAAGCATTTACATAAAGCTTGTCTAATCTGTGTGCACCATCCGGCACAACGGCAAACGAGGCCGCTAGTTAATTTTGTTTGTATTTACTTGTCTATGAGTTTTTTTTTTAATTATAGTGCAAGGAAGTTTTAAGCATTGTAGGTTAGATTGTATTCTTATTTTTAAACGTTTAAGACTGCTATTATTAGGATTCCACTATTTGAAATCCAATACTATTGAATTCTTAATCGGTATCTGACGCTAGCTATAAGAATCGTCTGACGTCAGTAAATTTGTAGCTATAATATTCGTATTTTAAAAATACATACTGCATACCTAAGTATAAGAATTTTCGACGAAGACCGCGGTCTTCGGTCTTCTTAAATACTCTCATTTAAAATACTGTAAGCAGCAGGACAAGAGTCCAATGAACCAGATTCTAAGTCGACGATGGAGCAAGCTCACCTTCAAATGCTTTCACTGTTTTTGTTTCCAATGAAGAATCTGTACCTTTTGCAGTATAAGCCCGTGGCTAATGCATCTCAGGGTTATTATCGCAGTCGTCCAGTGTACCTTTTGGCACAATTAATTTTGGCTTTGCTCTACGAGTGTACCACAGAATTAACGGTACAAGTGACTACAAGATACGCTGTACTCTACATAATTAGTTATTCTAGTAGCTTTTAGTCTACTAAGCGTTGGGTTCAGTATAGCAATAATATCAAGTTTTGTTATTTACAGGGTAATATGTAAGCTTTAGGTTTTGAATGTTTCAGGTGAGGTGAAGAGAGACTCTCGAAATTACAAAAGGAGCTCATGAGCGATAATGCATGCACAGTTTTCATGATACATACCTTTTGTAGCATTGACTGTTGTGTATGTCAATAAAGTAAAATAAAAAAATTGCATAATGCAGAAATAAGGTGTTGTAAGACTGAAAACGATTAGATACTGTATATTTTGTTTTAGATACTGTATAAAGATAAATCTTCATTATCCTAGACTCCATAGCACAAGCTAACGCTTAGTTGGGGTAATTGGGGTGTTTGTTGAAAAAAAAAACGAATCTTGCATTTAACCTTCTTTTAACCTATTTCGTAACTTTGTATTGTTTACCTTTTTAGCCATTGCTTAAGACCGATATAACATGTTACCATGATTTCTGCGTAAAATGGAAAATTTTCAGGCTACGGACTTAGTAACAAGAGTGTACTGATCCTTATTAAAATGGAGAAACGTATAAAAACTGCTTTTCGTTGTTTCTGCACAGTCCGTCATCACAAGAAATATAATTCAAACTGCCTCAAAAAGGGATCCATTCGGCCAGATCTAGCATCTCTTTTTATCGCGAATAGTTGCCAATAGTGTCATCTCGCTTATTGCTTGGATAAATTGTGGAACACAGTCTATCCTATAGTTACTTTGATTGAAGTGTTTGACCTTCAAAGAGTTTCGGGACCACAGATCATAAAGAATATGTCAGCGAGATGATTTTCGCAGAGTGCAATTTGGTGATAGGCCTCTCGAACGTTATAATGTGGGTGCCAACGGATACCTATAATAAATATTAATACTGTCCAATGAACCCAAAATTATCTATATTAATGATTAATTAAATGGACCTTATTACAATGAACCCAACATTAATATTATAATAAAACATTACCCTTTCAATAGGCCCACATGTGTGTACACTGCTTAGGAAATTTATCTCTTAATTAGGAGCGTGTTGACTTCATAATTTAACAAAACTCTCTCGTTTACATCACACTTATATTATAAATGTGAAAGTTGCTTTGTTCAGATGTTTGATAATTTGGATGTTTGTCCGTCAATTATGCTGAACGGATTTTAATGAAATTTGGTATACAGACAGGGTATAAGCTGACTAAGGTGATCGGATACTTTTTATTTTTATATGCTATATATGTCGCGGGCCGCTAGTCATAAATAAGCGGGAATGTTTTGCGATGCAACTACATGGTAATTTATGTCGAACATCATGTCCGATGTCTCAATTCTGCATGTAGTTATTTTATATTGAAGTTTTATTTCAGTCGTACATTTATGTTAGCATCGTTATTACTGATATTTGTAAATTTTATCTAAGTCGGATAAGCAAAAAATTTTCGTAGTAATCAGCCAATCTCTTTTTTTCTGGTTGCGCTACAAAGAGCTAGGTACGCGCTTCGACTACAAACTTGGTTTACATTTCGTAGAAGAGATTTTATGGTACCGAGCCGCAGCAGAACGTAGCAAACAACAACTAGAAGTAACTGTAAAGCTCCATTACGGAAATCGAAATCCGTCAAAACGATGATGCCTCTTTTGTTTTGCTTACCATGAAACTCTAAGTTCGTACTTTGTCATTTAGTAAATCGATTATGTTTGAAGAATATATCAGGAACAGGTTTTCGATTATCGTTTGACATTTTTGTCGTCCACAATTTCATGAATCGTTTTTCGTAGTAGGGCTTCTGATTCCGTAGCAAGGCATTCTATCTACAGTCACAAGCGCGGACAACCCACTTTCAAGCATTCGTAAAAATGTTCAAACGGGCAGCAAATGTGAAATTATGAAAAGTCTACAAGGACTCTTATCACAAAGAGCCTTCAAGTAAGTGGTCAAAACGCTATAAGCACTTCTTAATTTCATCTTAACAAGATGACTGGAATTTGAAATTGAATTTTCTAAAGATGCTAATTACGAGCTTCCCACCCCTGTCCCTTACCGGCAGTCTTGCTCGGCTGTAATCAGCATATTAACATCCTCATGACTTCCAAATAGCAAACTTCTTAAAAGGATTCCGCAAAGATTCCGGATTAATTTCAGTAAAAAGTTTCACATCCGAGACACGGCGGAGTTCGAGTCCACAGATAATAGTCGAGTAGCAAGTTTAATTAGTTCGCGGTGATGCCGCAGCCAGAGGGCGGCGCTGACGTCCGAGGTACCTGCTCTTTATGCTAACTTGCAGGCCGCGGGTAAAATACTTGAGCCGGCAAGAATAGCCCGTGGAAAAAAAAGATCTGCCAAAGTAGGTAGGAAGTCTGGCAGCTACAGGAAACTGACCTGTCGTTTCAAAGACTTGGAACAAAATTTGTTCTTATAATAATCGAGGAAGCGCTGAAAAAGTGTTATTTTTTTAAATGTACTAACTACTCGTATATTCATCGAACCAGTTATACAAAAACACCTTATTTATCAAAGTGCGACCTCTGGATGGTCTATCTCGACATTCAATTGGCGAAACAGCTAAACAAAAAGTAGTAAATAACAAAGACAAGCAATTTGCTAAGAAAAAGTTAACAAAGCAACTATCTTGTGTCGCCAATCTTTGACTTACCTGACCTCGGGGCAAACTTTCTTAATCCGACATTTCAAGAAAGCACAATCGGACACCGATGCGAAAAGGTCTCGGTCACACTTGGAGACTAGACGAGTATAGAGGTTGGCTTAAAAACATCGTTTTTCATTTGGTCTCTTCTTATCTATCTTAAGCTAAAGATTATCTTTTCTTACGTGATGACCAAAACGATGTTACTTTTGACATTCGAAAACTTAACTTTTAATACATTTGGGACTAAATTTACTATGAAATTCTAGTAGTATAAAAGAGAAAGTATGTAAGTATGGATGTTTGTAAGTCTTTCAGGAATAAACTACTGTATGTATTTTGTTTCAATAATAGAGCTCATCAGAATAACACAAAGGCTACATTTTATAAAGAATTGTGAAGATTAAAGGTCCACGTGGACAAAGTCGCGGGCCGCCACTTAATATTTACATAAATACGTCAATCAAAATATATAAAACTCAATGATGACTGACCTAATGACTGACTGGCATAGTGATCTATCAACGCACAGCCCAAACCACTGGACGGACCGGTCTGAAACTTGGCATGCATGTAGCTACTATATTGTCAGCATTCGCTAAGAAAGGATTACCGAAAGTTCCCACGGGAACGAGAAACTTGCGAGCGACCACTAGTAGTTACATATAACCAGTTAATAAATAAATAAATAAATATTTCACAACAATCACACCAATTCTCTAGTCTCAAAGTAAGCTACTCGGCTTGTGTTATGGGTACTAGACAAAGGACAAACATACTTAAATACTTTTTTTTTGTAAATAAATACATATTACGATTATACATAGAAAACACCCAGACCAGCAGTACAAACACACATGTTCATGCACACTTATGCTTGTACTGTACGGGGATCGAACCCGCGACCCTTGGTTTTAGAAGTCCGACATGTGAACCACTGCACCAAGCGGTCGTCAATTTGATTTTGCGCGAATTGATGACATCACGCTATCCACAGGAACCTGCATATTTGCAACAACCGACACGTTGACACAAACTAATTCCGCTGGTTAGTTTAGCGGACTCACGACCATCTAATACGTGCCGTTTATATTGTCAATTTGTTAAATTGGTTAATAGCGGGCACCTAAATTGATATGTAGCTCAAGGGAACAGTCAACAACGCGAGTTGTAACTACACGCCAGGAAAATGATTTTTTTTAAAACAGTTTAGAACAGCAAAAAAGCGCACATTGATATTTTTACGCTTGCAAAAAAAAAACATACTAAATTATTTTTATGTACTGTTTCACGTTTTGTAGATATTGATGTAGCTAAGGTAACCAGACCTACGATAACATATAAATACAAAAACCATTGCATATACTAAATGACATCTAGTATTGGTTTCGGCTAAAATAGATTTTTAAAATAAAAATAAATCGTTGTTGGACTGGCAAACCCTCAATGTGTAAAATAAATATAATTAGACCGCTCTTTCAAAAGGAAAATCCATTGCGTTTATTTAAGGGCAGTCACTCTCAAATCCTTTCCGTCAGAAGGTACACAGAGTGCTTTAATAATAAGACGCTCTGAACCTAACACACATAGCTCTCTTCTTTGTTTAAGCAACGACCCAGCTTAACTTGCTTACATCAAACGGGTTAATCGTCGCTTTATGCAGTTCATCCTGTAGGGTATGGGAACACATGTATTCCATGGCTAACTTGCTATCTCCTTCGTTGAAATACTGCTACTGTTCAATATTAGTAACAACTCTTTTTTTATCAGAATATTAAATCAAAAGGCCAATCGGAGATTCTTGTTTTATTGGTGTACGCCGTAAAACGAATATTATGAAAGAAAAAGAAGTTGGCTGCAAGAATCCTGCTCCTGATCTCTTTGTAGATAAGAGATACTCGTATATTGATTCCACAAACTAAGCGTTATGGACACGATGGAATCAACGTAAGGTAGCTGCTGAAAAGAATGCTTTTTTGCACAAGCTGGACATATAAAACCTTTCACATAGAGCACCCAGGTGCACATGACTCGCAAACCGTTCGACTAATTGAGTTGATTGTTATTCAGATGCTGTTGTCGGCGTGGCTAATTTGCGCTCCCAATTCGCTAGTTAGGCTGAGCGCGTAGCTTAATTCAATACAAACAGAAACGTAAAACTCGACTCGGTAATATGTAACACAACACAATAAATAATGCAATATCACGTAACGCTCGCTACGGGCAAATGGAAATTTGTGTGGGCCAGCGTTTTTCAAACTTTTTTTCTATCCGCTGCCAGGAAACGATTAAAATTCGCGACTATATCGCGGCTATTCACGAATGTTTATCGGTGCGGTCGCCGTGGTTTCGACCGTGCCTCCATTTTGAACCGAATTCGAACCAAAAATACTGCGCTGTGGTAATGTTGTTATATTTTGTGCAGATTATGTAAGTACTTATGATCTGTTATGGGAAAATTTTGATATTCTTTATAACTACAGCCAACTCGCGCATATTAAAATGTAATTTAAGCTCGGTCCTACTGTGTGTTAAGCCCCAGTATTTTTTTTTTACATTTTCCGATTTTGTACGTCCGACTATGTACAAATTACGCTACCTTTTGGTATATGACATATAAAGTTTGAAATGCATTGTTTCAGAGCAACATGTCCTTGTCTGATTTAGGTATGTATGCCTAACGAATTCCAAAACGGGTCTAGTGGAACGGTTGTCCCAGGAAACTTTCCTGTTTGGGAATTAAAAGTTTAATTGGCTTCGGATTGCTATCAAATAGAAACTTGCTACTTTACTATCCCATGTGATTAGAAGGGTATTTATAATGCCACTTGTACCATCTTTTTATGTTGATGTTCTCGCGTAACATACTTACCTATTGAATTGCTCCTAACGACACGAGTGCTTACTTGCTTTGCGTGTCCTTTTGCTTTGAATAAGCGATTATGTTCCTTATTTCGTTATACCTTTGAAAGTTAGTAATTTGTTTCTTTATTAGGAGATGTAGCATTACAAAACTATATGTCCCAAAATGAAATGAATGGAAGAGATGTGAAGAGGCTATCTTCAAATAATTTACAGTTACGATACGAAGATTCAAACTGAGATAGGTGCATTAATTTTTTCAATGCCGAATATTATTATTTTATTCACATTTTATAGTATTGAGCATAAAATATAACAGTAAAAGTAGTAGGCGACTTCCAGATTTTTTACTTCCGATTTATCATCGGCGTCATTTTTGTCGATTCGTCGTCCTATTTAGAAACAAACGCAATTCTTGCTCAAAGAATCAGAGTCGTCTTAGTATTCAATGAGATGGAACGGAATGGACACGAGCTCGTTGCGTTAACGAACGAAACAAGTGTAAATGGCCGCTCTACATTCAATATTATTCTGTGCAAATTGCACGATTGCCCGGAGATTTTCGGCCTCTGCAGTTAAGTCTCCGCCTTCGATACGCCCTACGGAACGACTTTCTCATTGCTTTGTACATTTTATACGACTTTTGCGAGTAATGAAGTAAGTCAAATATTCTTTAAAAGGCCCTGATATTAGGTCCTCAAATGAGTGAGTATTTTTTATTTATTTAGATGAGTCTTTTGGCATTTATTCAATGACATTCACTAAACTTCAGACATAAAGTAAGTCCATAACTGACATTCTCACTACGAGAAACAAGTGACTATATAAGCAGTATTTTATCAATAACCCGCCGGTGGGGGTAGTTCTTTATGTATTGTAAGTCGATTGGCATGATGACACCTATCTTAATTTTTTTCAAAACCATGCCTTTTAAAAAACATAGCCCATATGAAGTTAATAGAACCAGTATATTTCCATAAGGCTGTAAAAACCAATTTTAAACACATAAAACTCAATAAATATTCGGTCAATTGACTCCGATTTCTAATACATGACCGTGACGTCACAAGTATTCCCATACAAAAATCTATGGAGGAAGACCGTTTGGACAGATAATAGAGGTAAAAAGTATGTCAACGTTTGGTAGCCTATTGTTTTATTTTCCTTCGCCGACAAGGTTAAAAATAAGTTGTCAAACACTATTTCTAGAAAGTGGACTGACTTGAAATGGAGTTCATTCTGATTGGATGGCATATTTTAATAGCATCTGGCGACGAGCCATTGAGACGAAACCCACCCGTAATGTTTTCCTGTTTCCCCCTAATGTGCCTACTTAACGAACTAAACTTTCTTATCGGACAAACCAACAACTCAACAGAATTTCTGAGTGATATCGTGAAGTAGCTGGGTAGCTTTATTCATGATGTTCATGTTTGTGAAAAAAAATGATTGATAACATGGATACGACCAAGAGCAGCAGCTTTTATGACTATATATATATAAATACAAATATATTTTAAAAAAATCTTTAAAATTTATCTACGAGCTAAATGTTGTAGAAAAATAATGAGCGCGTTTCTATTTTTATAAAAAACTAACGCCAGTAGCAAAACTATTCTTTATGTGATGAATAACTTTATTATTAAATAGCTCGTACCTAACAGGTTCTATCGGAGAGATATAAAAGGACCATGCTATGACCATTTTCGTCTCCATCTACAAACAGAAATGAAATGGTATTGAAATGCTTGATCTCAGCGAGTAAATTATTTTATAGAATGGTGACAACGAGCAAATCGATGAGGTTTCCATGATATTACATGTTTTCTGCAGAAATTTTGCCTATGAAATGTACAGACACACTACAGCTAGGGATCGCGCCGCGGCGGTGCAGCGCTCATGCCAAATCCGCACCTTTTTGATGAATAATCTACTATTGTTATAACATTGTAAGACTGAATTCCGTGTATTTACCGGGATAAAAACAGTATTCCTTATGATAAATGTGATAATCGTCTATACTGAAACAAATTTTGTATGGAAATGATAAAAGGTAAAGTAATGGGATACTAACCATCACATCGGTACCAATTTGATGTTTGTTGGTGAGTAGGGACGGTGCGGTGCTCTTATTAATTAGTGCTCTTAGTAATTATTGGTCATGATCTTTTGCCAATTATATATCATTACATTAAAAATATAACATACTTGAGTATTCTACTACTGCTAGCGTAGGCTTAGTAAGCAATCATAATAATTTACTCTGAATTGATTGAGTTACCCTAAATCAATTCTATATTCTGTATTTCATTAGTTTATATAGTGTGGGTGTCAACATAAACACAGACGATTTACGTTCCAAAGATAATAATGCCAGTATTGATAGGCAGTATTAGTCGAAATAACCAGCCTATTTCGTGAAAACCTAAAATAGCCGTGATCCCATCTTAAAATGTATTAGTATACAAAATGAAAGCTCTGTAATCCTTTACAAGAACGAAGATTTAAGGGCATTCGCATAATAAAAACCCTCCTCTACTTTATATCGGGAAGCGATCCCCTGTCGATACAATAAGACAGCTTGATTGATGCGATCACGATATTTTCTTGGATTCACCCAACTTAAGGCCGGGTGACGAATCTTGTAATTATTTAATATCCATCAAATAAATATAATAAAGGTCCAAAATTTTATTTAACAATCCAACTCGAATATTTTGTAATCCCGCCTGTGGCAGTCCATTGTACTTTAAATGTGTTTTAATTCCACATTGTAAAAAAAATCCATTGTTAATGCTAAAAAATAAGGTAACATAATTTAGTAGTATTTAGAGGTTATAAAGAACTCACTTTAAATTCACTTGTCCACTCGTTATAAAACAATTACTCGTAGTCTGGACACATAATTTAAGTAGGTACTTTTGGTACTGACATTATAGATACGAATCAATACGCAAGTGGCAACCCAATCCGGGTGCCCTATTACAATTTGTCAAAACAAATAAAGCCCGCACTCACATCCATAATATTAGTCCGACAGAAACTGGTAGTTAAACTGTTTTGGCAGCGCAATAACGCCGCTTCTGTCGTCGGGGCATTAAGATAATTGAGTGGTAACAGTGTTTTCAGGCGAAATGAATTAGCCAAAACTTACTCGAGATTGCATAAAACAAGTTATTACTGATGCTTATCACTGAAACATTGTGCCAGGCAATTTTCTGGGACGCTTATATCACAGAGTTACGAGTGCGTTATTGGGTAATATATGGCTTTCATTTGCTTAAAAGCTTTATACGTTTTGGTGTCCCAAACGAATTTTCAGTCGCCTCCGCCATCATTAAAATTGTTCTGTCAAGAGCAATAACATTATCGATAAAACTGAACTGGTAAACGCTGAATTATGCGGTCTTTTCGTTTCAGTAGTAATTGTGTTAAACAAACTTCATTGATAAAATTATTAAGTTATTCGTTGAGACCGCGTGATTCGATTTAAAACTGAAAATTCACGGTCAAAGAATATCTAACCGGTTTTAGGCCGAATGGATAAATTAATTGGTACTTATATTAAGTTAACTCGTATAACCTTAGCTGCTTCATTAAATATTTAAACTGTCTGAAGACCAAAAGCGTTTTATTCGAGGCCTAATTTCTATTGCAAATGTTGTCACCAACTAAACAGAGCATAAAGGCCTATTAAGACGATACAATAATAGCCCCACTGAGTACTTTGGCCTAATTTTAACTCCGTTAATGCAAAAATAATGAGAGGTCGTTTAGCCAAAACGTTTGCTTTTTCAGGAGCCGACATAAAGGAACAGAAAGTGGGCTTCGAGAGCAACGTTTGGCCAAAAAGTAAAGTTAGACAAACGATACAAAGCTAAACAAACAAGTCAGTTCGTAATTGGCATCTACTTGGTAAGAAAATCAGGCATCCACTAAACAACTATGTATTCAAAATGATGCTGAAATCTGAAAAATGCTTGAGAATTATCTAATTTTAGGGTCGATGTTTTGCTCACACGAATTTCATCAAGCCTTTTAAAGTTGTAAGTAGACAAACCAAGAAGTAAGGTATCCGAAATACGCAGATACAATCATCAAAAAGTAAAATAAATACATAGGTTAGTAACTGTATAATAAACTTAAATAGTTGGACTATTTGCTGTTTACAAGCTGAAGGAAAGCTGATGAAGTTCGGGGGCGTCGGACTGAGAGCGACACAATCCGACACAATCGACAACACACCAGCACGAATCTGTTTAATTGCTAACTTGAGAACTCACTTAAAGCAAATCGAATTATTTATTCTCAATCAAAGTGATACTAAACGACAGGTAGATATCAGATATGATACGGTATAAGCCGATTCTTGATAGTCACATAATCACTTTGATTATGAGACGATTAAGAGTCATATCACAAATTTGACAGCTAAGCACTATGCCGAAAACTTGATTTTCAAAGGATTAATCGGAAATGGCCGCTGTGAAGTAGGAATATCGTTATGACATGCATATAAAGTAATCTATCGCAATAAAATATTTTAAATGTCAAAGCACTTAATATTGGGTTTAAAGAGTCAAATAAAGAAAGAATCGGACTTAAGCTGAGTGAGGTCTCATTAACCTGGACATTGCGGGCACACATTTGCACATCTATTTATTTTATATTGACTATTTTTTAAGTGTAATGTGTTTTGTTAAGGTGTTTTTTTGTCTTTCACTCTTGTGTCTGTTTTTTTATGCATCAATCATTGTATTAAGGGTGTGTGTTTGTGATGTCCATTGATTAAGAAATGTACCTATTTTCTTTCTTTTCGCTCTACAGAACGAGGGCCAAAACGAAAATTTCGTTTAGTGCATCGACAACAATAACAACAAAATCTTTCGGCTATTGTTTCATTAAATAAACTGAAGAACTTATTAAGTTACCAATTCCAAAAGATTTTTCATCATTTGCCTTACATATTATAAAATTCGTCACATTTCAATCGTTACTACTGCATTGTATTAATTCTTACTCGTAAGATAATAAAAAAACAAGTCATTGTATTGTCCCCACAACATCACACCCCTTCGAAATCTAATCTATGGATTGGCATAGTGCCAAAAAAGAGAATTTCTGTGGATAGCGTAAAGAATCCTGATTTACTCCGAATGGTAATATTTATTTATTTTTCGAATTGAATTTCCTAAACCTATTGGCATGTTATGAGCGTGTCTCGCATAGCTATAACTTGTGGAAACACTCGTAAGTCCTTTCAAATGCCCGTATCCGAGGGGTTCATTTGATCAAAAGTTAAGAATCTTTTCAAGGATTTATAGGAATCCTACAAACAACTCTACCTATACGAAAGTAGGTAAGCACTATCTGTTGTATTTGGTTGGTGGTGTTTAAATGAAAGCTGTTTTCGGTTACTTAAGCACTAAAAAGGCGAATTAAATTCTTTTTTTTATATAAAAAATAGTGTCGCTTTGTCACTCCGTTCTTTAGCGTGACTTTACCGTTCTGTTATTTGGAATCATTTTTACTCCTCTTCAGAAAACTGAGTGAATGGATACCTCTCAAGCTCCATCCATCAATCCTTATAGATGACATACTACTAGTTTCACTGGTTTGGGCTTCGAGATGTGTCAATCATAAAAGGTATTAACTCGATTAAAGGATACTCAGAATCGTATTTTAATTTTCCAGCAACCAATAATCATCACTCTTATCATCAATCATTACTCTCAACAGCGTTCTTGCTGCGTTAGGAAAAAAGCCCATATTATTCTCTAACCAATGTCACATTTGTATCTGCACGATACATTTAACAAAATACTTTTCATGAAAATATTAATTGAATTTAAATGTAAAAATGGCTCCGAATGATACCATTAAAAAAGATTTAATTATTTATTACCAAAACGTTCGCGGGCTTAGAACTAAATGTTTGCAGCTTCGACTTTCGATAACCGAAACCTGGCTACACAGCGGAATTTTTGACAGGGAAAATCGATGCAAGATATGACGTATATCGAAGTGATCGAAATCTAGCGATGAGCGATAAAACAACGGGAGGTGGAGTCATGATTTTGGTTCGCAATGAGTTGTGCGCAATGCACTATACTGATGCTGACCCCCCCGCTCCTACTGAAATGGTGACTATTATAATACCTGCGCGTTCACTGGGGGGCACCAAAGAGTTAGTCCTTAGTGCTGTTTACATTGCACCTTACCGAGAGCGCATAACAGTTGATATTGATCTTACTTTGAACGTAATGGAGAGCTTGGTTGATCATCATAACTCCAGTAAAAACTATGTACTAATAGGTGATTTCAACTTGCCGTGTATATCATGGACCACATCAGGACCTATTCATAAAAATGATGGTACAGTGGATATACAAGATGCTAGGATAAAACTTACCGAAAACCTTAGCTTTATGGGACTTAGACAATATAATACATTAAAAAATTACACTAACAATACACTTGACCTAGTTTTCTCAAGTTTTCCTCTGGATATCTCGGATAATCCTTTATTAAAAATTAATAAGGCCCATCCACCTTTTCAGTAGAATTAATTGACCTTGCTACATCCCCCCTTACCGAACTTCCAATAAAGAAACGCAATTTTTTAAGGGGAAACTATCATAAAATTAATCAAATTCTTAGCGACACGGACTGGTCTCGGTTAAGCCAGAGCACGGCGGAAGAAGCCTGTAATATTTTATATGAAAAAATTGATGAAACTATTCATCAACATGTCCCTCTCAAAACCTCTCGCAATAATCAAAAATATCCTGTATGGTATAGTCGTGCCTTAATAAAAATTATAAAAGAAAAAAGTAAAGCTCACAAAAAGTGGAAGAAATTCGGCAACCTGTTGGACTTCCAAGAGTTCTCTCTATTACGTAAAAGACAACATCGAGTACAAGAGTCGTGTTTTGCTAACTTCACCAGGTCATCGGAAGAAGCTATACGAAGTAACCCTAAAGAATTCTGGAAATATGTAAAATCAATGCGCGGTTCTTCCAACTATCCGAAGCAAATGACTTATTCAGGTTCTGTAATCTCGGATGGTATTCAGATTTGTAACACATTTAGTAAGTTTTTTGAAAGCGTTTTTGGCACTACTTCTAATACAATCTCTGTACCTGACGATTCGAAAGCCTCTCGTGATACAATATCCAAACTCTATATATATATATATATATATATATATATATATCTCACAATACCATCCGTGACAAACTTCTATCTTTAGATATATCTAAGGGAGCAGGATGCGACGGCCTTCCTCCTTTATTCTGGCGTAACTGTGCAGAGTCCTTGTGCTTTCCCCTCAGTACGTTATTTAACAAGTCCATCCAAGAGGGATGTATGCCAGTAATATGGAAAAGAGCTCATATTGTGCCAGTGCATAAAAAGGGTGCTAAGACTAAAATAGAAAATTACATAGGCATATCCATTTTAAATACAAAGTAAAGTGTTCGAAAAAATAGTTTTTGATAATATATATCCAGTAATAAGTAAGGGGCTCCCAGAAAATCAGCATGGGTTTCTTAAGCAAAGGTCCACCAATACAAATTTAGCGTGTTTCACGAATTATGTGCTGTCTAACATGGACGGTGGTGGACAAATTGACGTGGTCTACACGGATTTCGAAAAGGCTTTCGATCGCGTGGACCACGTCATTCTCTTAGAAAAACTTCAGAAACTGGGAATTCATGGAGATTTATTAAGAAGGATTAAATCTTATCTTAGTAATCGATCACAAGCGGTTGTAATGGGTGGTTACAGGTCGGACTTTATCAACATACCCACCGGCATTCCTCAGGGTTCACATTTAGGGCCTCTATTCTACAATGCTTACGTGTACGACATTGATGTCTGTTTTCCATCTACGAAACACTTAATGTACGCAGATGATAAAAAATATTTTTCAAAATTCAAAATTACCAGGACTGTTTGCTAATGCAGAAGGATTTGGACGCACTTTTTCTTTACTACCTTAAAAATAAAATTTCAGTCAATATAGATAAATGCGAATGTATTAGCTTTACACGTAAAACGCAATCAATTGATTTTGAGTATTATTTTAACGGTGTTCCCATTAGAAGATCGTCGATAGTCAAAGACTTAGGCGTATACTTTGATGGGAAAATGTTGCTATCTGAACACAATGATAAGATCATTGATAAAGCATTTAAAAACTTTGGAATCCTCAATATACTACATACATAGACCGGTTAGAGAGAATACAAGAAAGATTCATAAAACTTCTAAATTATCGTCTTCGTAGACCAACTTTGCCTACATATGAGGAGAACTGCAAAGAATATGGTCTCCTCACGCTCCATGATAGGCGCAAACTATTGGATGTCTGCTGTTTATATGACATTGTGCGCGGTCGTGTGGACTGCCCTGAGCAGGTGGCTGGTGTTTCGTATCACGTACCAACTCTCCGCTCTCGGCGTCAGCAGCCTAGACTGTTAAGCGTGCCGTTTTCTGCTACAAGGTATGCTAGCAACGCACCCCTGTCTCGTTTGCCGCGTGTATATAATGAGACTTTTAGAGAGATTCGTTCGATCACAGCAAATCAACGTTTAAGCTAAAAGCGACATTGCTTACACAAAGCCAAATTGCTTAGCTCAGCAAACGGTTAAATATTAACTATATACCTACATATAATACGCACTGAATCAAACACGCAAATAAATAAATACAAACACACACACACACACACAAACACACACACACACATATATATTCACAGAGATAAGAGCGTTCATAAGGGTAAAGAATATTTGTTTACTTACTATAACTATAATGTCCTTCAATGTTACCGAAGTTTGTTTATTTATTTAAGTTAAATTATATTATATACGCATGTAAGAAATACTCCAACTAGAAATGTAAATTGTGGAAATCTATAATTAGCTGTATGCTTATACACATTATCATAATATGTCAAACAAAATGTATCGCTGTTGATTTCCTGAATAAAAACAAAATAAAAAATAAAATAATAAAATTGTTCAACCCATCACAATGTTGCAATCAATCAAAACTTTAAAATAATTTGAACATCCACGAAATTACATTGGCAAGTGTATGACGAAAATGAACGAGAAAACTCTTGGGCATTTATTAATTAATATACGTTCGCTTATAGATGCTTGTTTATTATTTATGCAATTCGACGGACGCGCGAGCCATTTCAGATGAGTATTTGAGCGTTCGAGGTATTTCGCAGTGGGTTCCATTGGAGGGTGGGATGTGTATGAAAATGTGTTATTTAATATTTTTCTGTGATGTGCGAGCCAAATTTTGAGAATGTCGCCCGCATGTGGCGTGTGATTGACGCCCAATGAAACACGAGCTGAAAACAACCTTTAGCTATGTTCATCTGGATATATTTTATTTTTTGGTGAATTACAATTACACAAGATACGCCTGGCAATCTTGTATTCCATAGTAGGTACTTCAACTTTTTCAAAATTTCATAATTAATAGCAAGCTATTTATTTATGCATTTTTCTAGTATCTACCCTGAGCGGGGAATTGTGGAATATTTACAGTAGTAAGTGCGTAATGTAAAATCCTAGAACTGCAAAAGCAATTTTCATTCAAGGTATTGGGATTCGTATACACGAGATTGTAGCCAGTAAGAGCGAGTCAAATCCAATTTTCACTTTGCCTACATAACACGCTCCTTCTCTCAATTTATCTCACACTAAAATCTTAAGCGGCTAAGCTAAGTTACGATTACCCCATGTTTCTAGTTTAAGATACATTTAAGGTAGTTTATGCGTACATTGCAGGTATCTAACCAACATATTTTTGAAATAACATTTCTCCGTCAGGTTCTCTGGAAATGGCTCTTTACTACCAGGCAACATAATTGGGTATATTATGATTTTGAAATAATTATGATCTTCTTTTGTACTTCCTTTGCTTTCATGTTACACTAAATGAATATTTTTCCTGTAAATAACAAGCATCTCAGTGAATGTAAAAATAAGCATATATTATGCACCGCTTGCTCTGGCCTGAGGGCTCTAATCCTCCAAACGATTCTTTAATAAGCTTCAAAGAACTTTATCTCTCAAAAGGCTGTTCATTAAATGAATCTGACTTTCTTAGTGGGAAGAAAAGGTCCCGAATCCCGAAAAAAGTCTTGGCGATTCACAACGGTTGGTTTACTCGCGAGAGCTAAAAAGTTACGTACCGGATGTCTCGGCTTGGAACACAAGAAAATAGACCAAATTAAATTCTGGTTGACCCAAAAGATGAGAATTCGATGGAAGTGGTAACGCCAACAAAATCGGGTGACATCGATAAAATTATTTTTTCTGATGTTACGACTCAGTATCTAATTTGTTGCAACTATGATGCTAACAGAGCTTCGATTCCGAGCTCGTCATATCGAAGGGCAATGCAAATATTTCGATAAATAAACACAAAAATCTAAGAAAAGGTTATCCAAGCCTTTTGTTCAATTCAATTTACCACCACACCTTTTAGTTGCAGCAACACGTTTATTTACTTTTTTGCACTCCTGCTTCCATCGATGAACATTCTCGCCCGAAAATCTGTAATTTTTGTTCACCGAGAAAATATTTCGCCGGGTCCTTTTACGAGTGGAGTAGTAAAGTAGATAAAAGTAAAACGAGCGTCTAGCGTTGGTGCCGAAAGGGTTTAATCAAAGCGGGGCTACCCCTACGACCGGGGATGTAGTAAATAGTCCATACAAACGCGCCACTCGCGCCCGGATTTCCAGTCCGAATATCAAATCAAAGATATCATGCTGGAAGAGACTGCTCATTTTTAAGAGTCCACGAGTTGGCAGACCAGACTTGATTTTAGATGTGAAATGAAAACGCAGTGAACGTATATTTCGTTTTTTTTACGTTTCAGAAAACTGCTGCATGTTTTGAGAAGGAACTTATAAAAGTACTAACATTGACACAGTGGCTTCTTGTTTGTGCATTGAAAAAACAAACCTGATTTTTTTTTAATGTAGGTATTTTTATCTCACCAAACTTTTTTTTGGTCATCTATAATATTTGGCTAACGTGAATTTCAGTAACGTCTTTCAGTGGTCATCGTACAGCTGATCGAGGTAATTAACTGCTAATGTTCAATGCAACATTGACATTATATAAAGTAAGTAAGGTAGCATCTTGCTTATTGTTTTTGATCAATAAAATTCTACATTGCCCAGTAAGTACATTGGTTTGTGGAATAAATGGGTACCTAAATTAATTTTGGCGTTTGTTACTTCGTCGCCTCGTCCGCCTCTGTGTTCGGTATTAAATTTGCAGTGGCCAGCTCTCCCCTAACTCGCTCGTACGTTTGCCGATAAAGAGATTATGGAACCATACGCCAAGAGGATCTGTACTGATTGGGTACGAATTGAAACTTTGAAGTTAGAACACACGCATCAAGTAAAAAAAAACAACTTATATTAATCTCTATTTTTAATAAGGTAGGTTTTGAGGTACTTAATTATTACCCCTTAACATGTAAATCATATTAAGGTATATCGCTATATAAATATAAAAAAGAGGGACTTTTTATTATTTGTCGATCAACAACTCACCTTCAACATGTCAGCTAATCTTGAAACACAATCAATGAAGCAATTTTTATCTAAGAGAAATCCTTTCTAGGAAAATG
This sequence comes from Pyrausta despicata, assembly GCA_963921415.1. Classification (NCBI taxonomy): domain Eukaryota; kingdom Metazoa; phylum Arthropoda; class Insecta; order Lepidoptera; family Crambidae; genus Pyrausta; species Pyrausta despicata. The sequence goes on along the minus strand of OY992855.1, from coordinate 10,416,891 downwards.
AGGATCTCTGATTTCAGTTTTTCATATAGACATTCAGTGGAGAAAAATACAATGAACTCGTATTAAGACGTCGGGATTCGATTTCGAGACCGGTTTTTCAGCGAAGTTTCTACCAATTTAAAGTAATTAAATTTTAACTTTTATGTTTTCGGTACTTAGTATTTTAGAGTGAAATTGCTTTCAGTATTATTTGAACTGAAACAAGGAGTAATAAATATTAAGAGAACTCAACCAAACATGTTTACTTGGTATACTACCCGTCTTATCTTCCCTCTACAATCCTAACTTAGAAACAATCATCTTAATACCTGCTAATACCGGATTTAGTAGATTTCTGATAGCAAATGCTGCAACATTCAACAAGTTACGAGTAAAATATCGATAACATTTGGGGTCTAAAATATTATAATAGTTTCTAATGCTTTTGACACTGTCTTTTTTATCGGTAGTATGGCTGTAAATGTTTATATTGATGATCAAGATATATGTGTTTTTTTTCGATTATTGGTTTATTTGTATTTGGTAAAACTCGGTCTTATCTATGTTTGATAGGTAGGGTGCCTTGCGAGACGTGACACAGTATTAAGTGTGCACAATTCGTCAAAGGTAGCGACAAGTCCGCCCCATCTATACGGCTTAACAGGTGCGAGATATTGGATTGCTTCGCACTTCTTGTTTAGTGCGAATACAAAATATATCCTGCAGCTCCTTTGAAGGTCCTCGTTTAACATAGCAACTGCGCAACGTTAAGAAAACGTCTAATCCATATGTAGTTATCTTACCTTAGTTGCAACGGCTACACCTGAAGATTAAGGAAATGTTCAGGATGAGGAAATGAAAACCAGAGCTGTTTTACCAACAAACACACAAATAAATACGTTAATAGGTTGACATGACAATTTAACTGAATCATCGCTACGATACCTCAAAAAAATAATGCAAGTAAATATTTAAAGTTTTTTTTTTTAGAAAAATTAGAATAAGCATAAGAATTTATTTATTTGTCACGTTCGTATTATAAGTAATATAAAATTAGCAATAAGTGCCAAAACGGTCAAATTAAGTGTTTAGAGATTTGTTGGAAGACATTTAAAGTTAGTGACTATTTAGTAGTATTTTTTGCTCTAGTTTTCTTATGGTCAGTTTCATAGTTCTTGTTTATAGTAACGCGATGGGGATGTGGATAGTGCTGATATTTATCGATGATAATTCAATTTTGATCATCGCATAATATGTTTGTGTAGGAAATTGAGTTTTCGCTAAATAAAATCCGTTCGTGTATTAATTAACATGGGCACTCGAGCAAACATCAAGTGCCGTCAACCGCCAGGGTGAGGGTGTTATTTCACAAAATTGCCTTCATTTTTAAACCAAACGCTATATGAGAACATTTGCATATTTTAATAAACTCCCGCTTCGAATCTATGGGGATACCTAATGCTCGCAAACATTGACGTGAAACATGCTAATTCGCGGTCTACTTTTGATACTTTTTATTTTTACGGTTCACCCTCAGGCCGCATGACATAAATTATAAACAAAATATGTTTTGATATTGCGAAACCCGCGAAAAGATTTGCTCCTTACGTTCAATGTTTAGTTACCATAATATTGATTTTAATTCTGTTTTCGCATTTGATCTGGAATAATGTGGATTAGGATTCACTCTATTTCACTTGAACGTTCTGTTCAAGTGACATAAAGTGAAACAACTAAATGTTGGATATAAAGATAATTACGATAATTTCGATTTAAAAAACCTGGTATTAATTCTATACACCCATTTCATTCATTCATTTAATAATAATAATAATAGATAATAATAACTTTTATTTCAGGCAACGAATTTTAACAAAATTATGGCCCATATCATAAATACCTTAAAGTCTAACATACATATTCTTATAAAACATAAATATAACTTATAAAAATATAACAAAACAATACACTATTTATTCGGCGTAGTGTTACGCATCATGGTGTCGGGTATCCGTCCACGAAATCGACGATACACAACACCCTTCGGCCAAAATTCTCCCTTCGTGAAGGTCGACAGCTGTTCGGTGGGAACCTTTACCACATACGAATTGAAATTCTTATTATGACGAGACTCCAACCGTTCGACCCTCAGGGTGTATTTGGTCTTCACGCGGATGTACTCTACGATATCCTCAACCTTTGTAGAGAAATGAAGCCGGGACACGTACAGCGGCGTGACTGGTATCGCAGGTCGTAGCAGGTGGTTCGGGCCAGGTTTTCCAGCGGCAGCTGCCGCATATGCACGTGTCGGAGTTGATGTCACGACACGTGATGCTTCCAGCGGCGCTGCGGGGCGAGCGATGGGGCGCGCAGTAGCGCCAGGGATGTCAGTGACCGCGCCGCGTGACGCGTCATTTCGCGCCGACCCGAAACTGCTGACCGATGCATTCTGCGCCCCACGGCGCGTGTTGATATAGCAGGCTCAGGTGACCTACTTACCGTAGCGGTGTTACTTAATAGTGACACTTTGGCACGCAGGTCACTTATGGTGTTCCCTGAGGCCTCCAGCTTGGCATGCACTTCGACCAGACTCGCTTTCAGGAACGTGATGTCCTTCAACAGCCTGGTGACGTCGACATGGTCGAACGTGACGGGGGGCAGCTTATGCAGCTCCTTTGCCACGAACGCAGGCACTTCGTCAGGATCGGTCTCCTTTAGCAGGGTTATTATGTCCTGCACACTTCTCTCGCCTCCGTCCCTACGACGAGACGGCATCTGGGCACTCTTCCCGAGCGTCTGGAACAGGAGCATTTAAGCATTGCAAATGTACATACTGGAGACTATTAATAATATAACAAATAACCTATACACCTAGCAGGGCACACCAACATAAGATAAATTATACCTTTATAAAGGTGTATATTTTTAAATAAAAATTCTTATCTAGCACATGACTAGGTGCTACAACATAAATCTAAGGTTATTTTTCAGGTATAACAATTAATTAACTATTATTTATTCATAATACATTTTATTAACAATATGTAATTTGAACCAAGTGAATCAACTAAACACAGACTTACTCTTTTATTAAATGTTAATTACAGAATGATGTATTGTATTAGGAACATGTTAGTTACCGTAAAACTTATATACAATAAGATATTGTGTGAAATCATTAATGTTTCATTAAAGAACTGAAATACATGTCAATTAGACGGAGCGATCCGTCAACCTAGACATCGCGTTCGAATTCTAAGGACGAAATTTGTTTACAATGTTGCTAAATCTACACGAGGTGATCCATAGTTGCAATCTGTCTTAACATGTATGTATAGTTACTACTAGTCCTTTACTCGCACACGATATTTTCCAGTGTGTAAATATTAGGATATTATAGAAAAACATCGGTGATCGAAAAAAAGTTCATAAATCAAGAAAAATCCAAATAATTATAAAATATACATTAAAGTCCCAATTAACAATTAAAATTACAGATGTCTATTGATTTATTAAGCAATTAAAATTATAGATATCATGTCAATTGAGAGATCAATCGCCCGGCTTGCGAGTGGTAAGGGTTCGAGTCCCGCCTGTGGCAGTCCATTTATCTTTAAGTTTAAATTTGCATTGTTAATGCTAAACAATAAAGTTATATAATACATATGCCTAAGAAATTATATTGAGACAAATAATACAACACTAACAGAATATTTATTACAAACGTGCTGATACATCGTCGATTAATAACGATAAGGGGTTTCAGTAAAACCTCGATAATTGATCGCTTGAGCTAGTGATGTCTATCGAAGCCAGTTTTGCCAATAATAATACAAAAATATAAACCTGTACACTCTTGATATTGAATGACACTAGAGAACTAATACGAATTATAATACATTTATAATTAAAAGGATATGTGACGCTGGATGCAACCCACTGCTAAACGATCGACCTCCGACCGATCGTCATAATTAATTTAACGATATAATTAAACGATATAATTTAATCCTCAATATTTACTTGTAGATCAAATAGATCCAACACTACGTCACAGTTTTACTTAAGTCAAGTAACGAAAAGTAACGTCGCGTCACTAGTTTCGGTTACGTTTAGTCATCGTTGCCGGAAAGGAGCTATCAACTACATGAGATTGATTTATCCCGACACGGGAGTATACCCAACATGTAAGGTATGCTATCAGTCTGTGCTAGATTACAAAATTACATTATCTATATATGTTACGGCTAAAGGTAGGTGTGAACCTAAACTTAAGATTAGCCGGCTAAACCTAGGTTTATCTTCGACGAGGTGTTAATGTTAGTTTGTTCTATCTTTAGCCGGCTAAACTTAAGTGTAGCTGCAGGCCCTTGGCTAAAAATGTAGAAGGAAATGGAAAAGGAAACAATGTAATAATGTTTACTATTTTGACACGAAAACTTTATTAAAAAATAATCACTTTCATTACACATACTTTTATGTACTATGTAGGTATTCAAAGTAACCACCACACACACCACATCAGCCCATATATGTCCCCACTGCTGGGACACGGGCCTCCCTCAGTGTGAGGGGAAATACCATACTCACCACGCTTGGCAGACGGGTTGGCGAGGGTTTTGATATAATTGCAGAGTTTTCCTTCTCTGTATGCTGGTGAACTAGCATGCATTATGCATATTTACCTTAGTCGTCTCGTACGACACCTCAGTAAGAAAGAGGGTGGTCCTATTCTACTCTGCCGGGGACACACACGGCTATTCAAAGTAACAATTATTACAATTACAAAATTTTAATTACTTAAAACAATATCAACCTAATCATTAAAATAAAATAAAAAGTTACCATTTGGTCATTATAACAGACTCTTCAGTAGGTATTTAAAATTACAAAATAAAACTTTTTCTTCTTAATTACTTAAATCACGAAACTTACTGTCAAACTTCGTTTTAAGCTTTTCGAGATTTTGCAACGTCGACATTTCAAATACGCGCAATCAACTGCTTAGAAAGATGACGCAATACTAAACCAAAACATTGCCACGTGCGCGCGCGTTGTCTCCCCACCGCCCGCTCCCCCTCAAGCCCTCCGCCGGCCCGGCGCGCCCATCGAATACATTTTTAGCCGTTTCGTTTCGGTTAATGTGCACATTAACCGGCTAAAGATGGAATATCACGACGCAAACTAACATGTTATCGAACTTTAGCTGCTTCTCGAAGATAAACCTAAGTTTAGCCGGCTAATCTTAAGTTTACGTTCACACCTACCTTTAGCCGTAACATATACATATAATAAGACTGTAAAAGATCGATTTCTGTACATTGAAGATTTTTATGAAAAATTGTTACAGGGGGTCTTAATTACCGTAATAGAAGCCAAAACAACAATTTTTAAAATTTTTGTCTGTCTGTCTGTCTGTCTGTTTGTCCGGGCTAATCTCAGAATCTACTGGACCGATTTTGACGGGACTTTTTTTATTTGACTCAGTATCACCTGGAGAGTAAACTGGGATATAAATAATCACGCCGATGAACTTAGGGGGCAGGCAGGAAATTGAATCTCAGAATCTACTAAACCGATTTTATTGGGACTTTTTTTTATTTGACTCAACATTACTTGGAAGGTAAAGAAGGATAGAAATAATCACGCCAATAGGCTAAGGGGGTAGGCAGAAAATTGAATCTCGGAAACTACTGGGGCGATTTTAATGGGACTTTTTTTATTTGACTCAGCATCACTTGCAATAACCACGCCAATAGACTAAGAGTGTAGGCAGGAAATTGAATATCAGAAACTACAGGACTGAATTTGATGGGATTTTTTCATTTGATTGAGTTTTACCTAGACAGTGAAATATATAATAACTCACGCCAAGTGACTAAGTGTTAACTGGCCTAAACTTGGGATGAATTAATCACCCTACCTAACTAAGGGAACTCATTGTGTGTACCTGTTATAGAGTCGCAGGTATGCCTGCATTTGGGTCATGTTAAACAGTAGCATAGGCTGGGAGTACCTCCACGCGGTGAAGGCGGTAACAGTTAAAATTCCACGCGGACGAAGTCGCGGGCACAGCTAGTGAGCAATAAAGCACACCACTAAAAGCATGAAAAGTGGCCTTTGTATTTTCCTTTATGTTATAAAAAATTTCGTCACAAAAGCGCTAAGCAGGAGTTATTTTTCACCTATAAAATCGCATCTTTAGCAATAACCCACATAGATTTTATGTCATTCTATACTAAAAAGTGTTGTAAAAACTCCAACTGTCAATGGTCTATAAAAAACCCGTAAACTTCGACTTTCTTTCATCCCTAATAGCCCTTCACAATGGAAATAGGTATATGGATCGAGTCCACGAGTCCATTAGACTTATACTGGTCTATAATCAAAAGAAAAATGGGGTATTCCAGAAAACATATTTCATTTTCGTATACCTACTTTGGGTAAGTACCCAAAAAAGTGCGAAGAATTTTTAATCAAATTTTCATGACATCAATTTTCCCCTTAGTAAATAAAATTAAAATTTTGAAGTAGGTACTTAACGGATAGCACGAGACATTCAATAAACCTTATCCTTCTTAGGGTTGAGAATAATATTAATAGTATTTTACTCAATAAATACTTATTAGAGATGTTATGTATGATGATGATGAGATGAATAGACATGAATCATCATCAGTCATCCAAACTCAAACAAATTAATGTCAAGAGTGGTTTTTGCTAACAATTGGCACCATTAACAAATTTAATGAGACATTAGGTAGGTACTAAGTGAAGTTATTCCTTACAACAACGTTAACGCTTGATTTCCTCATCAAATATACTTTCTATCTTTAGGTAGGCACTTCTTCTTTTCCTCAGATAAGCAGGTACGCCCACGTATTGTCCAACGAATGAATAAAACGGCCCATCAAATTCAATTACTTTGTCAAAAACCTTTTTTTTTCTCAATGTAAAAATGAATTCGACAGCCCTGAGGGTAAGCCATGAAAAAGGACGCATGTGGATAATTGATCACGTCTTAATGCCAGCCGCCCGAGGCCGGCTCTCTCAGATTAAAATGATCTGTTATTATTTTCTAGACAGGTTTCACTTTGTGCTGAATAATAAACGAGCCGATATTTTTTCCACCGATATTGTTGACTGCCCATTATTATCAACTGACGAATATTTTTTTTGCACAAAGTATTTTCCGCTTGAGGAAATTTAAAAATGCAAAGCACTTGGAGGCTCTGAACCTTTTTGGGCACGTCAACGAATAAAATCATTGAATTCCGTATCTTCGCGAAATATAAATGACTTGGGGAAAATTTTCGTCGTGGTCTTAAATAAATGTAATGAAAATGTCTTTGCAAACACATCAGAAATGAATATCAATGTGATCTGATTACTTTAAACATGAAATGTATTATTATAGGTACAATACTGTCAATACTGTGATATTGTTTGAACCACTGAATGACTTAATACGAGTAGATATCGCCTACTGTCAGTGCATTTACACAAATTTTAAAACCCCATAGTGAGAAGTAAGGCTTAAAAAAGCTTTGACTTACCTCTAAACAAAGCACCCAAAGTCATATGAGTGATTGTTTATAAACTACCTAATCCTCTACCCCAGTAGCTAATGGAACTAAATCCATCACATTACAAACAATACAAGTCAACTTCGTCAACCCAGTGTAACGGAAACCCATTTGTAACGTGCAATGGGTCTTTATCAATTAGACAAAGGGTTGAAGGAGAAATTCGGAGAACATTAAAGCGTTAATAGTCACTAATAGAGAGGCCGAAGGTTCGGACAGTCGCTCTGTCAGTGCGCGTGAGTTGGCGAAATGGCCGCCATTAAGTAACCGACCCGCTCGTAAAGGCACGCACACACCGATAGAGGAATGGACGTTCTATATTCGAAATCGGAATTCGGAACTAAAACAATCATTTATCTCTCATTGAAGTCGATTATAGACATAGGTTATTAGATGAAGAACTGCTAGATTAAGCAGAACATTTGTACTCGTATATGCAAAAGAATGACAGTCAGGCCACCCTTTTTGCGGTAATCAAAGCGGGGTCGGGCAACACAGATGCGGCCTCGAAAACGAGTAGATTCATTGAAAGCTGTTAACTCAAGTAATTTATATAAGTGTTTTTTATACCTAACTAGTGGCCCCCGCGACTTCGTCTGCATAGAATCCCTTTGTTTTCGAAATCGCGGTCGAACGAGATAAAAAGTATCCTATGCCAGTTTCCTGGTTCTAAGCTATCTCGCCACTCATTTTCAGCCAAATCGGTTTATCCGTTCTTGAGTTATAAATAGTGTAACTAACACCACTTTCTTTTATATACTAGGGCGGTTTGATAAGTCCATGACTTTGAAAAGAAAAACATATATTTTGTGTACAAAAACATTTTATTTTTCTACATACTCTCCTTTCAACTCTACACTGTTTTTCCAGCGATGCTCCAATCTCTTCAACCCATCCAAAAAATACTTTTTGTCAAAGCCTGCAAAATAGGCCTCGGTTGCAGCTATCACCTCTTCATTGGATGAAAATCTTTGCCCAGCAAGCCATTTCTTCATGTTTGAGAAGAGAAAGAAGTCACAGGGGGCTAAATCTGGTAAATATGGAGGGTGCGTCAATAATTCGTATCCTAATTCGACAAGTTTTGAAGTCGCGACTGCAGACGAGTGGGCCGGAGCATTATCCTGATGAAATAGAACTTTTTTCTTTGCTAGATGCGGTCGTTTCTTCATCAACTCTTCATTAAATCTTTCCAGCAATGCAGCATAGTAAGCACCGGTTATTGTCTTGCCTTTCTCCAAGAAATCGATGAAAATAACCCCTTGACTGTCCCAAAATACTGTTGCCACACTTTACCAGCCGAACATACCGTTTTTGCCTTCTTTGGTGCACGTTCGCCGGTAGAAGTCCACTGCTTTGACTGTTGTTTAGTCTCTGGCGTATAATGGTGGACCCACGTTTCATCCACGGTTACGTACCGACGCAAAAATTCACTTGGATTGCGATTATACATAGCCAGACATGCCTCAGAAGTAGTCACGCGTTTTCGCTTTTGGTCGACTGTCCTGTCAGTAAGCGCGGCACCCATCTTGCAGAAAGTTTTTTCATTCCCAAAATATCGTGCAAAATATGAAAAACCCGTTCAGTTGAGATGTGCACAGCCTCAGCTAACTCGCGTATCTTTACTCGACGGTCAGCCAAAACAATATCGTGGATTTTGTTAACAATGTCCTCAGTGGTTACCTCAATCGGCCTTCCTGGGCGCTCGGCATCATTGGTTGTAATACGTCCACAACGAAACTCAGTAAACCATTTATGTACCATTCCATGAGACGGCGCTGAATCCCCGTAATATTTTTTAACTTGTCTTCGGTCTGCTTAATGGTTTTCCCGCGTAAAAAATACTGTTTAATCAAGACTCGAAACTCGGATTTCTCCATTTTCGAAGAACACCTTCACAGCCGCCAAACTTCTTTTGTTATTAAATATTGTTTTCGCGCCATATTTGAAAATAGAATTATTTTAGGTTCGCAAAAATATTACTTTTAAGAAAATATCATTAAAAATAAAAAAAGTTTCTATTCAGCCTGAAAGTCATGGAGTTATCAAAACGCCCTCGTATATATAGATTAAATATTATTTAAAAAATTGTTTATTACCAATGTAAATGCGTAATGAAAATAAATACATTTAACTATTACTTTAACCCTTGGCTACTATTCAAAAATTGTTGTCTCACAATTACTACTCAAGGGTCATTTGGACCCGGCTTTAAAACTTTGTACAAGATAGTCATAGAATCTTTTCATTGCAATTTTACCGCCTGTCCTTGCTACTCAAGGGTCACAGTGTCCCTGTCCTTGCCGTTTAGCCCGAAAATTTAACTGAGCTACTGGACACACCCACCTCGTGGCACAGCGAGCGCCATACCGAGAATAGACGGACTGGTGACAGAGTAAAAACGTCGGTTTTAGAGTTTGCAGAGTCTCACAGACCCATGAGTAGTAACCAAGGGTTGATACAAAGCAAATACCCATTACGTTACGTACTCGTTAGTTTCAAACAGTATTACTCATTCAATGTTATTAGAAGTGTACTAAATGTCTAAGTTACTAATCATTAAAGCGTTCTTGAGACGTTGTAATAATATTCAATTCAGTGAACACGCAGGCTAAGGTCCATATTCCACCAAAGCGGAGATAATACGAACAGATCCGCGTAATACAATTTAGTGAAGAAATGTTCTTTTCGTCTCCCGGATGCGGGCGAACGATTGAGATGAGCGAGATTGGTTAAGACTAAAAGGGGAAAACATATGCAAATTTTAATAAATAAATAAGAAGGTTAGTTAGGCCTAAGGAATCCATCCAGGTTATTTATCCATTCATAACGGAATGGATAAATGAGCTGGTCAGTAAAAGGGCGGTCCAAATTGCGGTAAAAACGATCACCCGTGCAAGGGTGGTCAGGGGGTGCCCCCAAGGGGGCATTCTGTCACCACTCCTATGGAACATAGTAGTAGACAGCCTCTTGAGGACACTGAACGAAAGAGGCTACACTACCATTGGTTATGCAGGCGACCTAGCAATTCTGATAAATGGGAACGCAGAGAACATCCTCTGTGATGTAATGCGTGCTGCTCTTCAGATTGTAGAAAAATGGTGTGAGGAACACCAGCTGTCAGTCAACCCCAAAAAAACAGAGCTCATCCTTTTCACTAACAAAAGGAAGCTACCAAATCTAAAACTACCAAAATTATTTAACACCGAATTAACCCTATCAACTCAAGTAAAATATCTGGGCATCACTCTCGATAGCAAGTTGAACTGGGGAAATCACATTGACAACAAAATTAAGAAGGCCTGTATAGCATTCTATCAGTGTAAAAGACTCCTTGGCAGAAAATGGGGTCTTAGTCCAAAAATCACACTTTGGCTATACACGTCAGTTATCAGACCCTCCTTAACCTACGGATCAGTTGTATGGTGGCCCAGAACGCAACTGTCCACTATCAAATCCAAACTACAAAGCTTGCAGCGCCTAGCGAGCGTAGCAGCTACAGGATGTATGAGAACCACTCCATCAGCCGCCCTAGAGTTCCTATTGAACCTTAGACCTCTTCATCTGGTCATACAGGAAGAAGCAAAGGCAGCTGCCTTAAGACTAAGAGCAAATGGGCTATGGAAACAAAACACTATGACAACGCACTCCAAAATCATGGAGGACATCACGAAGGAAAGACCCCTTCTAGATGCACCCATGGACAGGATACCATGCCACTACATCTTTGATCGAGAATACATTATCCAACTTACCGAAGAACGGAAAGACAACTCTGGCGTCAAAGAAGTTAGGATATACACAGACGGCTCCAAAACCTCACAAATAACTGGAGCCGGAGTGTTCTCGTACGACTTAAACATCAACATATCAACCACCCTGGACAAACTACACACAATTTTCCAAGCAGAATGTATCGGAATTATCAGAGCAGCACAGGCGGTTGCAGCCAGAGACGTCGGAGACCTCAACATCAAAATTGTCTCGGACAGTGCATCCGTGCTTCAAGCTCTACAAAACAACACCATAACCTCTGCCCTCATATTGGAATACCACAACGCACTCCAACACATTGCAAGGAAAAATAAGAAGAAGGCAACGACGCAGCCGATGAACTCGCGAAAAAGGGATCCGCGACAACAGTGTTTGGCCCGGAACCGCTACTACCTATACCGCAGGCCCAAATAAAAATATGGCTGCGAGAAGACACCGCAAAAAACCATCTGCTAGAATGGACGAACAGTGAAGGCTGCAGGCAAACTAAAAATGCAGTTCAGATGCCATCTAAAAAGCTTGCCCGCAACCTCGCCAATCTAACGCGCGACAATCTACGCAGAGTTATAGGGATAATAACAGGCCATTGTCTCCTAAACAAGCACCTATTTAACATAGGTGTAACAAACAGCCCTCGATGCAGAGGATGCCTCGAGGAAGAGGAAACGCCACAGCATGTACTCAGGGAGTGCACAAGCGTGGAAAAACAGCGAGCAGACATTCTAAAAAACCCAACATCATTCCAGGAAATCTTTAGTGGCCTAGGCAGGCTGCTAGCCTTCTGGGAGAGCTTGGGTTGGTTGGAATAGAGGCAAACACGCACAATGGCCCAATCGTGAGGCTAAGTGCGGAAAAAGCCCTGCAGAACTAACTAACTAGGCCTAAGGAACTACAAGGAAAGCTACACGTTCCGATGTATACCAGATCCGTCGCCTTAAGCAAAATAGAAGGTTCAGGAGTAGGTGTATATGCTCCCATGCCCAACCTTGTTACTTTGAACATGTCTTAGGTCGTTCACCCTAACGTTTCGTTACATGCTTGTAAGACTGACAGGTATGGCTACATCCTTAACTTTAGGCTGCGGCTTAGAGAGTAGGTGGGCTGTTTCGACATGTTTTCCGACACCTTCATTTCGTTCGTATTTTTTATTCTAGCCAGCGCATTCGCTCGCACGGTTAAGTTTGTAAAAGTGACAGGAATAGTTACATTCAAACCAGAGAGCAGGTCTACTGAACATCTCTGGTCGCTAGCTTTGTGGAAAACGAACCTTACGTACGGTTGACCGCTGATCAAACCGTGGTAATACTCGCTCAAAGTTTCTGAGTGAATTTCCGTAAACCAATTGTTTCTATAAATACTCACACTAATAACAAGATTTCGGTGAACCGTAACACAATTTTGGTTGTATTCAGTTTGGCTTACAGAACTTCTAGACAACCTTAATTAAAAATATTACTCGAATGCCAAATCAAATGCTTAGGATAACTTTTAAATCAGTGGGTAAATTGACATTTTAAAAATTACTTTGTCGATGTTTCACGGTTTGTTTAAATTATTTAATTAATACCTACCCCGAACTAATGTGACTTATTTTGTTAAAGATGCACATCAGAGATTTATTGCTTCAGGGCTATTATTCAAACAATTTGGGAACTAAAAAACTTAACTAATCAAATGACGAAGTAAAAAAGCTAGTAACAAACCTCCATTTAATTTAAGAAACTGTTCCAGTCGTAGAAGCGGGGCCTTACCTACCAACTCCACGATTTCTGTATTAAACTCAATTTTTCATTATTTTACTAACGTTCTAAGATATGAGACTAAACTAGAAGAAAGATCGAAATAAGTTTCACTACCTAGGTACGTTATTACCCCTGAATATGGGCATTAACTACTTTTATTTTGAACGACTCGAAGGCCATACTTGACTGATTTTGATGACCACTTTGGTGTAATGGTCAAGGAGATGACTGTTTGTTATATGTATTTATTTAAATTTATTTGTAAATACCACTGTTGATTCTGATATCTGTAACACAAGTGCTTAAGCTACTTACCACGGAGTCAGATCAATGTCAATCAATGTGATGTTGTAGTATATTTATTTATTTAATCTGCCTATAGTTTTTGCAAAAACCGTTAATCCGTGGGAGGTACAATGACAGCACGTAACGGTGTCTGATGCGCTTGTGATACGAGGAGTTTTTGCAACAAAAATGGGTAGCCTTATGTGCTGGCCACTGTTCCTATTACCACATTTTTTGTGCATCTGAATGACAAATATCCTTACGCGAGTCCAGCGAGTATCAAAGTCAAGTTAGGTTCCATTCGACTATTAATTTTAATTGAATAAATTCCCAATACCAGTATTTATCACATTACCAAAGGTGTGCTGAGGAATGGCGCGAAATAATTCCCCCATTCGAATTCTAATATCGGACTAGCGAAGCATTCTCCTTTCGCCGCGGTATCCCACACTCGCCGCGCTCCTTATAAAACGCGAGCTTTCGAAGTATTGATCTATCTAACTCCTAATTCAAGGCGTTAAAAATTGTCTTAGTATTATCTCGCTATTCAAGTTCTTTAATTACTTAAGTATAAGTGATAAGATGAGATAATATAAGTGAGTAAACCAATTTTCTCAACCTAAAGATTATCTGAAAGACATCGCTCTTATCAAGAGGACGGCCTAATCTGTACGTCTTTCTGTGTACTATGTTTTTTTTTGTGGTGTGCAATAAAGAGTCATCTACGTATATATTTATATTTACCAATCACGTGACTGATTAATACTGATAGCTGTTAATTAAGACTGGCACAAAATCCTATTCTTTTAGTAAATAGGAATCTGCAGCTAAGCCTTGTGGCGTATTGGAGCCGTTCTTTGGCAATTTAGTTTTTCATATCATATTTTTGTTTTGTAAATTGAGCAGTAAGTTGAATTTGTACAGCAATTTCGGTATATTTTCCACACCAGACACGAGGCCGTTATGGCGTTACAAATGCCAAGGGACTCATAAGAGCGTTTCAAAATGGCATAAATTGAATAAATTTGACATTCACTTGGGTTGTGTTTGCTTTTCTCGACCCGTTCAATCCCAAACGCCTTAGCAGGCAAAACAACTCAACGATAAACGGCTGTTAAATAAAAATAAATAAACACATTTACGTAGTTCTTATTTACAAAGACGCAAAAAGGTAATGCAATATCAAATTCTAAGCAAAAAGGGGATTAAAGGTTTCAAACTGTGTAGGTTCGCATGTAGCGTAGATAAACTGAGCGGAGCTTTAGCACATAAAAGATAAACACGATACATTCTAGAATTGGGAAATCGTGATAAGTTCCCGCATCGATAGTGCCAACTAATAATAACATTACCAAAGCCGTGGAAATGAATTAGTTAAAGTACTTAACGATCGCAAATAAGGTAGTCGCGTTTTAGCCTATTACGAAGAACTCATTAAAACTCGTAGTTCCACAAGCCCCAAGCGACTTACGCGAATTAACATTCATTCGGCGTCCCGCGCTATTGAAGTTTGCTTTTAAAATCCCTCGCATTTCGTACACTGACAAATATTGTACATCTGTCAAACGTTAAGATGACTACGCCCAATATTACTTACTGGTGGTGGAATGGCAAGGAAATATCGAAATGAAGCTGTCCTTCGAAGGCATAAAGTAGAGATTAGAGCAACAAAATACGAAATGGAAAAAGTGTATGGTCCATAAAAGCTCTTGATGGTGAAAATGGAGTGCTTCAGAATTAAAACTCTTATATAGCATGAAGTCAATCGTATCTGTAGATATGATCTGTAGATGGATATAAAATGTTCGTGATTTAAATTACAATTCATCTCTCGAAAAACGGATGCAATGCAAAAACGCCTACGAAAATATTTTGTACTAATGTTATTTCCAGAACCAAATTTTAATAATAGTGAAATAACCGTAATTTAATCGACGGAGTGCTTATGAATATCTTACCGTAAGGTTACCCTCACCAACGAGATTGATTACCAAGAATTTCATGTGGAAACTGAAATCAAAAGTAATTGTACCTCATTTAATATGTAAGTCTAGTTTACCATTAGGGAACAAAGCGAAACCGAGATATTTGTGTTTTGCATCGAGTTTCGAGGCCTTATTAGTTTGCCAACTTTAACAATGCTTTTAGACTTCCAAGTAAAATAGAGGCAGGGCTGGTGGAATGCATTTGACCCAGCGATTCTCAACAATATCCAAAAGTTTGTGATACGATGTGAAAATTGTTGCGCTTAAGAAATTGATATAAGATTTTAGTTTTCTCCAAAAAACTATCCCGTTGTTACGGCCTCTACCGTTCCTTTCCGGTTTTTTTTATTTTCATATGTGCCGTATTTTCGGCTGTAGGACACTGAAATTATTTTTGATCATACACTAATTACCTACCCATAAATCAGATAAAGCTATGGTGAAAAACTTTGTCTATTCGCCATCACATATGGCTTCATATTTTACTTCTGGCGAGATAGGAACCTGGTTATGAATTTATATTTGTAGTCCTGTAGTTTGTAGCCTCCGAAGCACTATACCAATTAGCTCGTTAACATGTTACAAATAAATATACCACAGCGTTTGCAGACTTGAGGGATAAACTAAATTGAGAGCCTCCCAGAAAGTTTCGTTCATAAAACTTTTTTTAATCCCCAAGGTTTGAGACGGCACCCCTGGTTTGACCAGTACTTGGCTAATGAAAAAGCACCTCAAGCAAGGCTCACATGGGCGATTTATAGCCCACTTAGCTACTTCGGACGGGCAGCGTTACCGTCGGCTAAATAGCTGCTCCAACAACACTTAAGTACCTATGTCTGTACAACTGCATTTTTATAGTGATGCTTGTTTAAAACTGGGCTTTGCTGACAGGGATGTGTACCTTTACATTTACTGGTAAAATACAAACATACAGCCATAGAACAAAATCATTTCACAGTATTTGTTCGGTGTCTAACGTGATTTTTAGGTTAAGAACCAAACGGGTGAAATAATAGATAAACTATGAAAACATATAATTTTTGACGAGATTTGTACTTTGTTCTATTTCATTATACAGTTTTAATCATCAACTGTTCATCATGAAATGTTCACTCATTGAATGCTTTTGACCTATAAAAAAAACTATGGCTCGTAAATACTCCACGATAACTTTAAATAAATGTGATTGTTGAAACAAGGGAGCGTATTAACATGGGAAATGAGCAGTTTACCAATTAACATGATAATTTGAACAGTATTTATGTCGTGAATTTCAACAAAATAATCGGTTTTATGAAAACGCTGATGAAACTTTTCATTAAGCTATACTAACTTACCATACAATATTAAAATGGAATAATATTTCTGTTGAATTAATGGCCATTTCAACCATCTGAATATTGCTTCCTTCTATTTTGTAGTTATATTTGATTGAAACATGATAGAGAAAATTAATTCTAAGAACAAACGCTTCAGAGATGAGACATAATTGACGAATGCAATGTACAATTTAATAACGGTAGTGTTTATTGCCATTTTCAATTCAATTATTCTAAGAAAATATCGCAAATTGAGCATCGCTGGATATTACCTACTGGAAAAGTAATAGATTTATTATTACCTAAGACTCTCTCGGCTTCAGATGCTTTAGATGTTTTATTACAATCTATCGGGCGTACACGGTTGCGTAAAGGCGTACTCTAATAGTTATTAAATGTGAGTAAACAAATTGTTCTCTCTTTTATAAGCGCAAAAAATTACGGAAATGCACAAAAGTAAGACAATAAAATGTGGAAAACTATACAATCTCAGCATGTTTTAGTATGAATATAATACTGGTTGGATGGAATGTATAAAGCAATGGCGTATTGCTAAAAATTACATTCTGCATATTTCAGTAGTATACCCTGAAAAACAAACAATGTATCAAAAAGTTTACTACGAGGTTATTATAAGGGTCAAAAATTCAAATATACTAAAGGCTCCACTGCAGTCATATCCTAAGCCATAGCCCACTGGGCAGATAATGATATGTTTATTAAGAAATATGTAGCGTTATATCAAAGTATCGCGTGTAGTCTCGGAATTATTGCAATATGTGTAAAATTATGTCAGTATTATAAATATACTAGCTATCCCGGCAAACGTTGTTTTGCCATATAAATTATTGTGGACAACCCTTATCATATCACTCAGGGGTATGAAAAATTGATGTTGGCCGATTCTCAGACCTACTCAATATGCTTACAAAATTTCATAAGAATCGGTCAAGCCGATTCGGAGGAATATGGGAACAAACATTGTGACACGAGAATTTTATATACGAGTATATAGAGATATAGATAGATATTTAAAACTCGAATAAATTCATTTTACTTAGTTTTGCACCGCCCACGTTTAATTTTTGCCTAGCCCAAAGGTTAGAGAATTCCCTAAGGCGTTTCCTAAAGCTTAAAGAAAACATTCAGTTCACTTCATGTAGATTTTGCACTAACGCATCGCGGAAGCCTCGGCTGCGTTTGGTAAGACACGTTTCAGTACAAACGGGACGTATATCGGCGCGGAGCGTTTTATTTCCAAGCGTCGTAATATCGGGATAATCTCCGCTCCTGCAACTCGCAAGCTCCCTTTTGTTGTTATCAAATGGCATTAGTATGAAGCGGCCATCTATTACGCAAACGTATCGTGTGGTAAAGGAAATGTACAGTTACATTTGAATGAGCTGCAGGTAAAATAATGGGTACATTTTTTATGTCGATAAAAAACAAAAAAGATAATATAATAAACGAAATTCTATTGAAGAGCGAAAAATTTTGGGTACAACAGAATACAGGTAACCTATTAGTAAAGATAGTAAAACTAAATACGATAATGGGCAACAAATTAATTAATCCGAATCCTCAATGTTAATTTAGAATAACCCCGTAGTTAATTGTAAAACTCTTAATTTATTTTATTCTGTCATTCTTGATTTCTTTTGTGATTTCAGGTCGCACTACTACCTAGACATCAATATATAGACATCAATTCATGGAGCACAGATTCATAAAATCAGTTTCAATGCAGCACCCCTGCAATCAGCTTTAATTGAAGTCTCTACATAAATTTGGAGGGTAGCCCGTCTTCTTCTATCGTTGGATCAACATGCTTTGTTAGAGTAGGATGAAGCTTTCTCAAAATATAGGTATTGAGGTGGCTGTTAGTAACTGCGCTGCCGTGCTTTAGCACAGTATATATTTTTAAACGGTTTTGAAACAAGAACTTTCGATAGCATGAACACCACCAATCGTTGACATACTTTTTATTATCTGTCAAAACGGTCTGCCACCATAGATTTTGTATGGGAATACAAGAACGTAACGTCACGGTCATGAATCAGAAATCGGAGACAATTGAAAGAATATTTATTGAGTTTTGTGTATGTAAAAATTGGTTTTTAAAGCTTTTTTCTTTTTTATACTTGTTGTATTAACTTCATATGGGCTTTTTTTTCAAACGCCATGGTCTTGAAAATATTTAAGATTGGTGTCATCATGCCTATTGTGAACGTGCGTGTGCCAATCGCAGAACGCTTGACTTGAGCTGTGTGCACATGTTGGACGCGTTTAGAAGTCCGAGGACGGCGGGACGCATTAGAATCGATCTAGAAAAAGAATTGTATTGAAGTGTGCATAAAATGATATCTGACGTATCTACGTCACAGACATGTTTTGACCATAGAGACAAGGGTTTGCATTGTTCTGCCCGCATTACGTCTAAACGCGTTCAATAGTGTGCACATGGTGTGCACGCAGGTTGACAGGACCGCGATTGTCGCTCAAGATAAATCACTCCATAGAAAAATTTCGATACCTACAGCGTTAATAGACTACTTTTTCTGCCGCGTACAAAAATGCACCTACAGCTCTGAGTTTAAAGTCACTATTGCTTCGCAGCTGCGCGAGACCACGTGACGTGAGACCAAGTGACAATCGAACTAAGGTTGACACTTTCGGTAAAAATATTTCAACCACATTTTTCTACAATGGTATTTGATAGGCTGTTGTTAAAATAATATAACATTATTGAATAACAAATGTGAAATAAGAAATTTAGCTTGTATTAGGTATAACAAGCGTATTATGAGCTACTTAATTGTGACTCTTGCTATCTCTTTCTAAAACAAATCTGTCATTTGTGGAATCTGTCGTTTGTAGATTATTAGTAGGTACATTTCGAGAATCGGTCAATTTTATTGTCAACTATGTAGGTACCAAGTCATTTCGCTAATTAATGAGTCATTAGTCGACTAAACCACCACGTCGAGTAGGTAGGTAGGTAGGTACACACAGTTCGTAAGTGGTGCGCAGCCCATAAAAAGTAGACTAATAGGTATATTAGGTACTTATGTATGATTTCAATAAAGTAACTGACCTATGTTTCACTGTAGGTATTACATTTTAATTCAATAAAGCCGAGCCCCAATTTACCTAAATTTATCCAATTTACCTACGTCGGTAGGTACCACCTGCTAATTTGTTTGTTTTTTATACTTTGTAAGTAAATTACTAACTTACCGGGTAATAATTACATTTTCTTCATTAGCTGGTAGACAAAAAAGAAAGCGTTTTATGTCTCTTAGTATTCGACCTACACCCATCAACAGCACAAACCACCACCAGAAGTCATTTTTCTTAAATAAAGCTAACGTTTAACAAGCACAGATTACTTATTTGGTTCGTATGAAATTAGTTTTCATACGAACCAAATAAGTAATCTGATCGTAAGCGTAACACAAATAATTATAGTGCGTCGTGAGCGCGTCCGACGGTTGTTGGCAGCCCACTGAATCGGCACTGCAGTCGGTGCCGGCGAGAGTAGGCTATTACCGCGCGCAAGTACATCGAGTGAGAGAGGCCTGGCCTAGTTGAGACGTGCGTCTGTGTCATTTTGAGCATCACTTTGTTATTCTCATCCTTACTGTATGCATACCCTGTACTGTGGCTTTAGCTAGCTTTGACCTCCGCTCATTAGCGTAACTAGGGTATTAGATGGGTGACTGACTTAGGTCGGGGTTTATCGTTGCATTCACCGGCTTAAATTAATAAAACAACAACGTCACGTCCACCAGTTGACAATTTAATTGAAAATTTAAGTGCTTCAAATATCAATACTTGTTAATAATTAAACTAAGTGACTTTATTCACCTCGTTATTTTTATGCGATTTTTTTAGTAATAGTGCGCATCGATCGCACTATTACTAAAAATGAGGACAATGCATTGTCTCGATATGTCATAATAACATGAAGTAAATGATGTCCTTTACTTAAAAATCAAAAACGAAATTTTTAAATTCTAAATATCCCCTATACAAAAACAGCTGGTTAGCTACAACGATCGGACGAATTTTGACCAGTCAAAGCTAAGAATCACCGTGATTTAATTATCTTTCTTTGAAATCATTCCATCTAGACAAACACAAATAGAAAAGGGATCAAATTCATAACACTCCGCTTTTTCGTTTCATAAAATATGACAACGAATGTTGAAACCAAGAGTTGTTGTCGATATTATTTGTAGCATCGTATTAGACTTTAACTTATCTGTGTAAGTCATTTAAAACATCTTGCCACACTCGAGAGACACAAGGGCACAAGTAAGTATAATGACGTTATATACTTACAAATCATTAAAAGTAATTATAAGTAGCTCCGAGTATAAAGGTCTTCGCTCATAGGTACCATGTTTGTGTGTACGATATAATCAACATCGTCAATTGAATATCAATTAATAGTTTGGTTACAGAACTCTGACAAATGATCAATAATAATAGGTATATCCACGATTAATTAATCTTCTGGATAATGTATTATGGACGTTATGGTAGACTAGTAACAAGTATCATTGTTACTATAATATGTAAGGGAGAGGGGGAACCTTTCAACACTTTTTACATTTACTGTCATAAGTTCAGATTCTTTAGTTCTGAACCTTTTTGTTTCACAATGCTTAGTCTCGCTGTTAGGCTATAAAATCGCAATACATCATATGACGAAGAAAGTGCAAATTATAGCCGTAAAATCCATTTTATAAAAAGAAGTCAAATGACAGAACGCAGTTTGAAATATCAATAAATTCAAAGAAATTTTCGGGTTTCGAAAAGACAACACTTAAAATTCTTTTCGGCTCCGGTCATCGGGGAGGAATTGAACCCCCGACCTTTGGAAGTTTTTTTTTCGCGTTTACAACGAAATTTTTTAATTTTGACCTTTGGAAGTCCGGTCCAATGCTCTGACCGGACCAGAGCATTGGACCGGACTTCCAAAGGTCAAAATTAAAAAATTTCGTTGTAAACGCGAAAAAAAAACTTAACAAATTAAATTTTCGGGTTTCCCACACTTTTAAGTAAAAATATTAATAGACATTAGAAACGACGGAGATAAAAAATCAATAACATGTATAAAGTTAAAAGTTCCAAAGTACTTGTTTAATGAAATGAAAAAGTAAGCGGACATAACTTGAAATTAAAATAGGTTCCTAGTCTCATTAGTAAATACTTCTAGATCTTCAGTCTTGATGACTTGCTAGTCAATTTCTAATACAATTTGTATTTTGGATTTTCAACCATTTATGTACTATAAGTGGCTGCCCACATGATAGTGTTCAATTCTGCCTCAGGGATATCTGTACTGTCAAATAATAAAAAATGATTTGTTTCAAGAAAAAGCTTCAAATGATCTGTAGTCCATAGCGTGATATATGAAACATTTTGACTAATAGAGGAAACCAACGCTCCATATACATTGAATTGGATGACCAAGTTCCTAACGCGCTTATTTGATAAAGTTTATAATTTGCACTAAAAATTTTAAACTCTACAAACTTAACGACAGACTGTCAAACGTCAGTAGTGACAAGTAACAGTTGTGTAGATTTATTTTGCTAGGTACTACCCAAAAAAATCACCACAAAATTACCTTCTAAAATAGTTCCATGAACTCAAATGTTCAAAGCTGCCCCTGCCCAAAGGTAATCCCTTCTCCCCTATTATAATATATTGTATAATTCCACCAAATAAAATGGATTTAACATCTTCACATTCTATTTTTACTTATGTAAAAAAGTGTTAGTTAGCACTTTCATAACAAGAATAATATTGTTTCTTACTAAGTACTCACTAGTACTTTTCCATCGATCAATCAGTAGAAAACTACTCGTGTAGAAAAGTAGGTACTGAGTTTCGGTGAAATTATGATTGCTCCAAAATTATGAATGCTCCCAATACCCGAACACTAGGAATCTATGAAGTCCCACAAGTGAAATCGTTCATTTCCAAATTGTGCGCCAGGGAGAAAACTTTCCTATTGGTTTTGTTCAGTAATTTGATTGGGTGAATGAAATTAAACATCTCAAAGGGTTCAGCAGCCCTTTTATTTATACTGATCTTTCCCAATCGAAAAATGATTGAAGTTTACCTTTGCTCGAGAAGAATAACAAATCGGGTCAATTCTCAGATGAAATAACTAATGGTGATTGAAGCACGATAACAGATTCATGTAAGTCATAGCGTTAATGGACAAGATTTTGAATTCCTAGCCTGTAAGGTCTATCCGTCGGTTTGTTATCGGGCTTAATTATTGGTTTTGTTCAGTGAAAATAAGTGGTAAGCAGGTCTGCATCACACAATATGCATACGTGCTCTATTTAAATCTCCTGTTTTCATCAGATTTTTAATCTCATAAACGTGGTTTTACTAGCATAATATTGCGTATGAAAGGAAAGTATGTTCATTGATAAATGTCTACTCCGAGTGGCTCATTTATTCTCATATTCAAAGCGCGCATAAAAAGTGGTGGCGCTGCGTGTGACGTTAGAATTGCAACCGGGGCAAATGTACACGGCTCTGCAGTGCGCTGCATAAGAAAAGTAGCTTTTATATTTTTCAGACAAGCGGCTGGCTAAGAATTCACAGGGAATTTTAAGGCAGCTCCACTCGGATTGTTTTAACTTTTGGCCTCACCCCCGCGATATGTACTGTCGGTTGTGTTGCGTTGTGATGCTTTATTATGAATCTCTTGGTAGGTTGGGTGAAAAGTCGTTTTGTATCATGTGCATTATAAACACACAACGAATACGATTTTTTTAATTATTAACTATACATATAACAAGGTTAGGCAAAGATAAGATACCACACCAAATAAAGACAATAAAGAAATCACTGCCTTGTTTTGACGCGATAGGAAATGCTTTTGCACCACTGCCGGGGGGGCAGGGTGGTGTGTGGGACTCCCGGCCCCCTAAAACGGGCACTGCCCTGTGCTGAGAAGGACGGGGTATACCCACTAAATCCTCCGCGGCGTTGCGTCTTTACCGAATTGCGGTGCTACGAGTTCTGACTGAGGACTCAGATTCCGTGACACCGCTGGCAACGACCCGCTTGCACGGCGTGCCCGACACACCCTTCATACGGAGGGCTGACGGGAATGGCCCGCATCGCCAAGCCGTTACCGTCCGATGAAGGTGGCATGCTCCTCCGGCCGATTGGCGAGCGAAGCACCATTGTGCCTTCGTACCCCTTTTTTTTAGAAAAATCACTGCTGGACGATACTTTATTTATTTGTTTACCTTATGTATACGGCATAACCAACGATTCCACTTTTCAGTATTTTTTTTTTCAAAGTCCAGTTTACAGTTAATTAAGTGGTACGATTATAACGCTGGTATGATTAAAACCCGAACCATTACGGGCTAGAATATAGAGATAAAATACGTTTCACAAAATCATTAGATTAGTTCCATATACCACACAAACGCGTGGCACATAGCCAAATATGTGTTTCCTGATCATGACATCTCCGGCAAAAAGAACCAGATAATATTGGACACCAAACAGGGAATAGCTCTAAAGGAAAACAGGGCTGTATTCTGGGATAAAGTGGAAATAACATCAGGGCTAGCCTCATACGGCAGAATATCCTAAGTTTTAGACCACAAGGAAGTTAATTGATTATCTAACCGGTCCTGTCAGTGATTTTACAAAAAATAACCAACAACTTGTTGGGGACTTATTTTCTTGCAGCTTCGGCTGGCAGACCCCAGCCATTTGACAATGTAATATTTCTGATTTGATAAAAACGTTAATCGCCTGTTTTCCCGACGTTCCTATTGAAAAACCATCCATATTATGAATAAAAAAAATTAAATGGAGGGGTTTTTATTGGATGTAAGTGTATTTCATATAATAATACAGCAACTATTATTATGAGAGGACAAACATGACCGGATAATGTTATCATGAAATACGCAAATTTTGACTTCATAAAACCATACCTTTTGATAAGCGAAAACACGGTCGTAACAAGCGATGCCTTGTTGGCCATTTCAACGGGAAGTCCGCCTCCAGTATGCCGACGACATTATTTTTGCATTATTGGAGACAAACATTATTTTCTCATTAGCCTCTGGTGGGTTAGTTCGGTAAGATGTTAGATAGACTCATTTGTCAGATAGGGATGCCAGCGCTTCAGTGTAGGAATTCTAATTAAACTTACACAACATTTAGTCGAACTTACATAGTGTGCCACGATGAGCTCCGTGAACTTTGACCGGGTTATTTCATGTGTAGTCTTACTAGGTAATAGGATCTAGCTCAGTACCATTCATTAATGTTGCAATGCAATGCTAAGTAAATTGGCTCTCGTGTACGGCTTATTTTGTATCTCAATTAACAACATTGGTTATGCTTCAACTGCAACTGAAATTGCCAAGCGAAAACTGAAGAATACAACGATATTAAATGTTCTATCAAATTAGAAATCCCTTTACTGATTTATTAATTGAAATTTTATGATACTCTATTAGACATTCATAAACAACATGATAAAAAATTATTGATTACATACACTGAACACAAGATCACCATATCCGTATGTAAACTGTAATGGACGTAGCAATCAGTTCTTCTCAGTAGTGATACTTAATAATCGTCACTTTGGTGAGTATATCGACCACCACCATTGCAACTGCAGTACTACCCCAAACCAAACATTATTAACTTCTGTCAGTTTGAGTTCGAAGCTCCCAGTACAGTTTGGATTAATAGTAAACACCGCTAGAGATGGATTAAGCGGAATAATATCGAGCCGCTAAAACGGAAATGCATTACGCACATACTTACCTACTTATTTAAAAATTTGTTGTTTAGGAAACAACATAACTCTATTTATTATTGCTGTGATGTCAATCCTATTGTCACAGCTTGCGATGCTTAGGCCTACAATAATTGTTCAGGTACCGTTGGCAAGGTCTCGGCGACATCGGCAAAATTCACAATTCGAACTTGAACAGTTCCATTGTTCTAATACCACGCGAGCGAAGCCACTGGCTTGTATCATACTAAATATCTGATCTCGATTCCGATCAAAATAAGATATTACACAACATCAACCTTGTCGTTCAAACCTAATAAAAATAAACACATTTGTGCCGTCAGATATTTTTAGCGGCGGCCCAGTCTTATCATTCGCTCTCGCATAATTGCACGGACTTCTCATTATTTCTCTTGTCGCTCGACCACAACGAAACCGTCATACATATTCATTATATCCAAACAAATACTAACATACATTGCTCTTTGAGTACCCAATATCACGTAATTAAATGCCACTGCTTTTCATTTGCGTTACTCCATAAATAAATTAACCATCGCTACCGAACGCATACTCAGTCCAGATAAATACAATACTTCCACGTTCCTTGTCGGTAAATAGCACATTTTGCGTGAATGCTAATACTATTGTAAAACTGAAAATCAGTATTTCATCAACAATTTAAGCAAAACGTACATCACATATCGCCGGTATGGCGAGGTACAAAGGAGTATTAAGTGCATTTAAATTTATAACCAGGTGTAGGGGAGAAAGGACTTTTGAACAGTTTTAAACTATTTCAGAAGTTAATTTTGTGGTGATTTTTTTGGGTAGAGGCAACACAGACCTCCACACCTGTCACTTGTCACTACTGAAGTTTGACAGCGCATACTCAGTCCAGATAAATACAATACTTCCCCGTTCCTTGTCGGTAAATAGCACATTTTGCGTGACTGCTAATACTATTGTAAAACTGAAAATCAGTATTTTATCAACAATTTAAGCAAAACGTACATCACATTTCAGGTCATGAATCGCCGGTATGGCGAGGTACAAAGGAGTATTAAGTGCATTTAAATTTATAACCAGGTGTAGGGGAGAAAGGACTTTTGAACAGTTTTAAACTATTTCAGAAGTTAATTTTGTGGTGATTTTTTTGGGTAGAGGCAACACAGACCTCCACACCTGTCACTTGTCACTACTGAAGTTTGACAGCTGCCGTTGAGTTATGAGGAGTCTCCGATTTCGTAAGGATCGTGGTCACTCAATCCAAGGTATATGGAGCGTTGGTTTCTTCTATTGGTCAGAAATTTTAATATATCACGCAATGGATTACGTAATACTACAATTTTTTAACTTTTACTTAGAAATAAATCATTTTTTAGAGATACTCCTGGGGCAGCTTTGAACACTATCGTGCGGGCAGTACTAAAAGTTGGTGAAATTTAAAATTAATTTGAAAAAAAAATTACTGGTACGTCATAAAAACTGTTGATCTTGAAGTATTTTCTGTTCAAAAAGTGTGAGACACCTTAGAATTTCATCGAATTTATTGATATTTCAAAACTGCCCCATGCGTGCTCAAAGTTGCTTCAGGGGTGGGGGTAGCTTTGAACATTTGACTTCTTATTTATTTATTCGATTTACGCGAACAGTACACATTGAAATGAGACACTTTTTACGGATTATGTATTTCATGATTTATTTACATTTTGTTTAAACGTTTCAGTTGACGTTGGAGTCTACCTGTGACCATGGACGCTGAAAAGGGTCCTAAACGACATGTTTAAACAAAATTTAAATAAATAGCGAAATAATCCGTAAAAAGTGTCTTACTTCAATTTGACTTCTTTTTCTTGTTCAAAAAAAACTTATTTCCTAGAAATAGCGATTTGCATATTTGGCGTCTTAAAAATGGGCCTAGTACTCGTTTAGTACCCGATACTCGGCGTATTCAATTATCAATACTAAAATGTGTCAACCAACATTATACAAGCGTGTCAAATAACATAATGACAGCGCGTCTACTAACATAATGACAGCGAGTCAACTAATGACAGTGTGTCAACTAAAATAATTACATCCTGTCAACTAACGTAATGACAGCGCGTCAACTAACATAATGACAGCGCGTCAACTAACATAATGACAGCGCGTCAACTAACATAATGACAGCGTGTTAACTAAAATAATTACATCCTGTCAAGTATCCTAATGACAGTGTGTCAACTAAAATAATGACAGCGCGTCAACTAACATAATGACATCGCGTCAACTAACATAATGACAGCGCGTCAACTAACATAATGACAGCGTGTCAACTAATGAGAGTGTGTCAACTAAAATAATTTCATCCTGTCAAGTATCGTAATGACAGTGTGTCAACTAAAATAATGACAGCGTGTCAATTAACATAATGACAGCGCGTCGACTAACATAATGACAGCGCGTCAACTAACATAATGACAGCGTGTCAACTTAAAAAATGACAGCGCGTCAACTAACATAATGACAGTGTGTAAATTAACATAATTACAGCGCATCAACTAACGTAATGACAGCGTGTCAACTAAAATATTTACATCCTGTCAAGTATCGTCATGACTGTGTGTCAACTAAAATAATGACAGCGTGTCAATTAACATAATGACAGCGCGTCTACTAACATAATGACAGCGTGTCAATTAACATAATAACAGCGTGTCAACTAAAATAATTACATCCTGTCAAGTAACGTAATGACAGCGTGTCAATTAACATAATGACAGCGCGTCAACTAACATAATGACAGCGTGTCAACTAATGACAGTGTGTCAACAAAAATAATTACATCCTGTCAACTAACGTAATGACAGTGTGTTAACTAAAATAATGACAACGTGTCAATTAACATAATGACAGCGCGTCTACTAACATAATGACAGCGTGTCAACTAAAATAATAACATCCTGTCAACTGACGTAATGACAGCGTGTCAACTAAAATAATTACATCCTGTCAAGTAACGTAATGACAGCGTGTCAATTAACATAATGACAGCGCGTCAACTAACACGATGACAGCGTGTCAACTAATGACAGCGCGTCAACTAACATAATGACAGCCTGTCAACTTATGACAGTGTGTCTATAACATAATGACAGTGTGTCAATTAATGACAGCGTGTCAATTAACATAATTGCAGCGCGAAATGACTTTCTCAGCAAACTCCTACTCTCGTTTGATGCTGGTTTTTCCGGAGAAGATTTAGCGCGTCTGAAAGGGATTGCAATGCCTGAATCTGGTGCGAGTACATGACTTGCCTTCTCCTCAATTAAGTACTCTGCTAAATAATGATTCTTTGAGAATAGCGGTGGTCCTAAGGCTTGGAAGCAAGGTGTGTGAAGCGCATCGGTACATTTCTGGTGTGATGGTGGACGAGAATGAGTAACATGTGCTAATCTGCCAACGATGTGCAAGTCGTCGTGCAATGGTGTCAGTTACTGTTCCATGCGTGTTGGAGCCTCCAGGTTTGTCAAGGACGAATGTTAAGAGGCCAGATAGGCTTACATTGGTTCCTTGACGGCATGGTCGGTGAATTTTGTGGGACGCCACATGGGTTAGTACGTTTGAAGCGCCTTATTTAAGGCAAACCGTTAGCGCGTTGGGTTCGGCGGCAGAAACTGCAGCCAAGTTAAAACATGCTAAGTAAGAGTCAATGTATGATTTTATACCGGTCGCTGTGGAAGGAAACAGCAGGACCATGGAGTGAGGAGGCTCGTGTCATTTTAAAGAGTTAGGGCGACGTTTACGTTAGAAAGGGAACGATCCCAGCTCTATCTCCTGGCTCAATCAACAGATCTCCATTGCCATTTAACGTGGCAATGACGCTATTGTTATGGTGACCTTGGGATCGGCTGGTTTGCGGAGCGGAAATGAAATATATTTTTATTGTTAATGTGTTGTTTTTAATTTAGTATTTTTATAGCCTAATAGTTAAACTAAGCATTTTAAAACAGTAGAAAGATTCAGAATTAGAGAATCTGAAGTTATGTCAAAAAGTGTCCAAAAGTACCCCACTCTCCTTTAAGTTCTTCCGGTGTACAGAATAGGAATTTCACTGTAAAAAGGGATTTTGTATTATGTTCGATGTGTATTTTCATTCTAATATGTATGTTGATAATGTATTTAGGATCGAATCGATAAAATCGAATTTTCCTTTTCCCGTTAAAATTTGTTCCGTGAATAAAGCTGAGCGTCTCGTGGGACAGTCATCGGCTTTGGGTCCTAAATTGGATCGGAGTTTTCTCAATCGCGATACGTCAGAGTCCGCTTGAATCGCCGAATGGCGAGCCACGCTGCGGTAAAAAGGTTGTACCTTCGTGATACAGTAATGTATTATTCTACGTACGGAAAGCCAGGGAGTTAAGTTATAGGTAATTATTTTTTTGCAAATCTGAGCAACTTACAGATAAGTTCCATTCATGACATACCTTTTACACAGATCTATGTAAACATAGTTGCAGTACTGGCATCTGACAATAAAACAAATGCAAGTGAGAATAGTTATTAAATACGGGATTTTCACCATTTACCTCTTTTTTTTTTGAGTTCCCAATATTTCGTTTTCAATAACTATTCTAATGTTAGTGACCGTGTAGGTTTAAAACAAATTTAATGCGAGTTAGTCATTCAGCCATTCATTGACGTCATATTATGTACGCTAACATTTTATCAAGTAATACAATATAACTACTTACCAACTTATTATGTAAGATACGAACGCATAACAATAAATCTCTAACGGGAAGGAAGCGTGGGTACGAAGGGTCTTTGTTTGCTCTCGTTGATATATTTTGTTTTTGCGATATAAGTATTTAATCAGGTGACATATATTTCTGGGTTAATAGACACAAATAAATATTTAATAAGATCGAAGAAGGCACGGGATTTTTCCTCGGACGTGTACCAACAAATCCTTTGTAATCAAAACTCTATGTACATTGTATAAATAAATTTACTTAAATTCGTAGCACACTATTCTTACAAAAGGTTGGTTTAATGCCATACAGCAATTTCTCATAATCATACTTTTAGAACTTTTTTATTACTGCAATTAAACCTTTTTATGTCAACTCAAAATACGTATCAGCACTATCTCAGTAGAGTAAGTACGTACAATACCTTCATCACCATTACTTCGCAAGATACAATTAGTACCTGGCTAATTAGCACGCTTGCCAAATGTGGGTTTGGTGACACACGCCGCGATTAGGCAATCAATGAATTACTGGAGCGATCTGCGTTAAACAGGGGGAGGCATTGCATGTCCAGTGACACCACTATACCTACTTATAAACCTATCAAATCTATAACCATTTGGAAGAAGAGCCAGCCGCAAACTTCTATAATTAATTAATTAACTTATTTGAGTGACAACTATAAAAACTAGCTACAAAAGACGGCTAAAATGCTAATAATTGGATAAGAAGGGAACGTGCGCGACGGTGGCGACGCGCACTTTAGGCAACTTAAGGGCCACTGTAAAATGATGACATGTAAAAATTGATAGTATTTTTGCAATTAAAACCCAAAATAAAGAGTAAATGGTACTTGTTGACTTTATTTGAATGCAATTTTTTTGATAGTTTCATGTGTGAAATGGGTATAATAATAAAAACCTTTTCAAAAGTATTACACACAATATCCAACCACAAACAATTAAAGACAATAAATAAGTATTGGCACAGCATATACGGAATTATGAAGAAATTTGATGTAACGGCAAGAGTTACGTCGAACAAGTCCAAGTGATTCGTCAGAGATCTGATACAATATCAGTTTAAATGTAAGCATTTTTTTGTGATGTCAGACGCTACTTCTTGTTAGTAATTTCTAATTTACGTTACTATTTACTTGCTTGTATGCCTAGTATCTTGCTTATTATTATTTTACAGATATATGATGCTCGAGTCGTCACTAGTGTAAAATGTGACTGTGTTTGTAGCGGCAAGTGCAAAATTGTTGTTGCTTTGACAACAATATCTTATTTTTGTTAACAACCCCATCAGCTCGTCACATACAAGTATCTAATGAACGAGAGTGCGGCAAGCCTAGTTTTCGTCAGTTTGTACAAATTAAATATTTTAAGGCAAAGTAATTTGAAGATATGTTTCCTCCTACACGTGTTGCAATCCAGAAAGTCACTATAATTTTCTCAAGAGTCATCTTTACAACAAATTGTGCAAGCAGCATCTTGGCACGTGACTCATGTAAACGGAGTGACAGCAAATAATTGTAAATTGCACTCAAATCAAGTCAACAAGGATCATTTAATCTTTTTGTTGGTTTTAGTGAAATAAAGTCGTTCTTCAAATCATGTTATTATTTAAGTTCTTACCGATTTTACTATTTACATACATACTATTATACCCAGCAGCAATCTATTTTATTCGTTGTGACAGTTTATATGCCGCTTTTTATGTAAGTTTTTACAGACTGCTGAAGTCAAAACTATTCAACCTGATAATTAATCGTTTTCAACTCATCCGACTAAAATTACCTCGTATCCAAACAACTGTAAATTTTCCGCCACATAAACATGGTTTTGCTTCGTAAACCAAGAGGAAAAAGCACCTATTGGAGCTGTAAAAGGAATTTTTATTACTACAATATTTACCAGTGCTGTAGAATTTATCTTGGCCTTTTATTTAAGCTATAGGTACCTAACCTACACAGCTTAAATGTAAGGTCAAGATAAACTTAGTAGTCTAAGTACGCCTTGATATAATGAGGTCAAATATTCGAAACGATTTATTACTGTATCTGTCTTTCGATTTTAAACTATAATATGAAAATTATTTATTTAAGTAACTTTGTTAATATACTACGGAAAAGGAGGTATCAAAAAATATATACATGGTTTAATTTTTCATAAATCATTAAATCAAGACGAAATAACTAAAGTTTTGTTGAAATTGAGAGAAAGTACATTCCTGCTATAAACGTTCTCCTAAAAAAGAATGTAGGTGTAAAACAATATGCTCTTGCGAACGGCCTGTAAAATATCAGGTTCATTAAACATTCGTATCGCTAGTTCGGTTGTTCCAATAACAAAACCACTCAGCCGTGCTCAAATACAAATAGGAGCGGGGAATGTATACGTAAAGTGGAGGGAAGGGAAACAGGAGCGGAGTGCATTCGGAAATCCAGAAAAAGAAAACCGCTGGGACCCGTTTTGCTTCTGTGCACAACCGGAGTAGGCGCGTCCGCTCCCGAATACTAACCAAAGGATCTGTGATGCCACATGTGCTCGGCAATGGGATGTGGGTGTACGGAAATAAACCAGAGTGTCTTTTGATTAGGGTTTATAAAATAAGTATATAGGTTATACTTACTGGTAAGTCATTAGAGTACAGAGTTTGCTCGAAAGTCAAATAAGTAGACGTTGAAATAACCAAACAAGATTTCGTCTGTCCTTTTACGCTTTTTATTTTATTTTATTCGTGTGATTTCGAAGTGAAACTTTTAATAAAAACTTCTTCTAAAAACAAATAAAGAAATGTTAAAACTTTCGCTTAGACAAAATATCATTTTAAATTGTTTGCGTTCTTATTATCCACACGCCATTTGGCTGCAACTCGTTTTGAAGCTCAATATTCGTATATTGAAACCGATCATATCTTTGTCTAGGAATAAAAACTTCCAATACTAAAAATCCCCAATAATAACAGTAAAAAGGAGTCGCATCTTATCTAGATGGCGTATTTGGAAGATATCCAACCCATTTACCACAATGCGACAGAAACGGCACTTCGGAGACGAAATTAAATGACGTGAAAGTTATATACGTAAATAACATATTGGGAAATTGCATGTCTTCTTTTATTAAGTAGACAACAATGACTTGAATAACACCAAATTAAAGTTGCAAAGTTAAATTTAATTGCGAAATAAAGCATATCAATCCAAAAGCACATCTCACTTTCCGAGTCACCCAGATCCAACGGCCTATAGACTAATTAAAAGTGCAACATCGTAGCAGAATATTTTTTTCTATCAATTCTGCTCTTGTTGTGCTGAACAGAAAGTTGTTTGTGAATATTGTCCGCGATTTGAAACGCAAACTTCTAGTGTGCTCTTGTTACAATGCACTGACTGTTGAGAACTGGGAACAAAGTTAAAAGTTGAACGAAATTGCAACAGTCTGTTTCGCTTTGATTCAACATTGCCGACCGACCGTATGGAACCCATAGCTAATTTTGTGGTTTACGTTGAATACACATTACTAATGCTAATATGCATAACATAGTGATTTGGTGGTCACAGTGTTAATAGAGAGTAAATTTAATGTAGTAGTAGACATTATAATTAATTTGGTAGAAAATAAGGCATGTTGATATTTTTGTAGGTCCTAATGAACGAGTATTAACTTAACTCATTTAACACGACAAAATACATTCGATTTTCAGATGTGGAAGCTTGTGGTGAATTTGATGGCTACCTACTCAATGTATGCTTTGGATCGGTATAATAAAAACAAAATAAATAATTACCTAATTAGTTTGTAAATGTAATCTAAACAACAGAATCATAGGGATTAAAACACATAAAAATATTTATCTACGTAGCAGTCTTCGCTTAACAATTTTATGCCATGTGATACGTTAATGTTAGTGTTACGTGTACGGTGATACGTTAATTTATCATACCACGGTGATATGATAATTCAAAGCGATGATGAGAACAAGGCGAACGGAAGATGAACGGATGTCGTAGTCTAGCTACAGCCCCGGGATTATAACCCGCCAAACCAAGAAAAAATTACAATAACATTTTGTTAAAGATGTAAAGTGACATTCAAATTCGAAATAGCAAAGTTATGAAAAAAAATTGGTTGCCTGTAAAGTCGGTATACGGGCGAAAGTTTTACGTGACAACGACTTTGAGTGGTAAAATAATTTTAATGTGAATATTCATTCGTATAACATGAACCGGTGTGTATGCCTATCTCTCTCACTCTCTCTCTCTCGCTCTGTCTCTCTCGCTCTGTCTCTCTCGCTCTTAGGCGGGTTAACTGTGCTCGAGTGGAAGGGACGCGTGCCTTTCACTTTTTATGTCTGTCTCACTCGCTCTTAGGCGGGCTAACCATGCCCGAGTCGAAGGGACGCGTGCCTCTCACTCGCTCTCATTGTGAGCGCGGAACGTGAGCGGAGCGTAACGCAGTTTCTTGAAGTGTCACCCGGCAAACCAATTTATAAGGCGTTGTCACGTCAAAAGTCCATCTGTTTAAGCCTCTTGTACGTTGCACAGATAAAAAGTCCTATGCACCAGATCATCATTACACAAATGTGGATGCTTTCAAAAAAAAAAGATGTTGTCACTCAGAATTCGTGTAGATTGGTATTGGTGATACGTTTTTTAATCACTTCCAAAATTCATTCGTACATTGCATGACGGCAACAATTTTGCCTCTTTGCAATACTTTTAGGAATATCTCTAGTGTCGTCGTACACGGTACAAAACATCTGTGGTACAAAACCACACCGTTGACACCTGCGCCTGCGGGATTACCACCCTCGCGAGACATTCGAATAACCCCCGTCTTAAGTTTTCCACATAGACATTGGAAATTCATAGTTTTCATTCTTTAAATAATACTTTGTGTGCTTTTTAGTGTACTACGGTAAGTCAGTGAAAATTCACTGGAATCGTTTAACCGATGAATGCCAAATGCTATGCTGTATAAAAAAAGCTGGTGTAAAAAATTACACAGATCTTAGTAGTCAGAAATATTAATTTAAGCAAAACCGCAAGACTGGCTTCATAGTTTCACGCTAAGGTGGGACGCGACGGAATAATTTATCATTAGGAAAAGCGATTTATAAAAGAGCCGCGGGACAAAGGTAGTGCCGGTACCACTCTGCCCGGGATCACAAGTTCCACCGGGAGATGTTACACTAACGTTCTTTAACAAGGGAGCAGGTGACGTTGAAAAATTAACATTACTAACAAAATTGCATGAGTGTTTTAGAGACGTAAACTTTAAAAAGAAAAAGTAAGCTACTACAAGATGTAATAATTTGGAAGTTTTGTTTTATTCTCGCTGGCTTCTATAATGCATAGAGGGGCCATCCATAAATTACGTCACACAATTATTATTTTTTTAAACAGACCCCCTTCCCGTCTTGTCACAGCTGGTCACATTTGTGAGACCCCCCCCCCCCCCCCTCCCCCATCCTTAGTGTGACGTCACATGTTTTACAACTAGAAATAACACACATAACGTCACACTACGTCGACCCACTACCTCCCCCTTAACGTGTGACGAAATTTATGGATGGGCCCTAGGCAGTGTGTCGTAGCTGGCTAAAAGTCTACACGAAATGCAAACTAATTTCGTTTATTTATTACAGTATTTCAACGCTTATTATGGAGAAACTTAATTTCTAAATTTTATTGATAACCCTTCAATCAATCACCTTAAGCCTGATCATCTCACCTCGTAAATTCGATAAATACTTCGTTAATAGCCCCATGCTTACGTGAACATACCCCAAGAGTCCCGGACAAAAGGACGGCAGCAACACAACCCCGGGATTACGTCCCAACACTCGCCTTCGTCAGACAAAAATGAGTAAGCCCCTGAAAGAAATATTCCAACCGTCCCCGGGTAATTTAACGCTTTCAAGGATTATATTTATTAAGCGGGCGAATTTTGTTAAGTGTTAATTAAAGCGGGATCAACGTTTCTTGGCCAGTTTACCTGTTTATTTTAAGGCCGTTTCCTTTTATTTTCATGCAATGGCTTGCAAGCAATTTTGTGGTTATTTCAAAATCAAGATAACTGATGAATAGAGTTTGTGTACATATTTGTGTGTTTACTGTTTATTTGGCATGATAATGAAATTTTGCCAACAGATTTTAACGTTTTTTTTTTCAGATTACCATAATAGATGTTTGAAGGATTGCTCAGCTGAAGTGGCAGTGAGTGCGACACACGCGGCGAAGCGATGGACGTTGGGTCGGAAAGGTTATCGAACAGCGACCGCGTGCTGGGCGACGCTCCGTGGGCAGGCGGACCTATATAAGAGGCGGACCGATGATCTGGTTAAGGTCGCTGCCTCGTTGGTGTAGTGGCAAAGTTTCTGCCTTACATCCGAGAGGTCGTCGAATCACAGGTCGAGCCAAAATTGTTTCTGAGATTTTCTGTCATGAATTTCTCAAAAACAGCTCGGAGTCGGGAAGTTGGCGGTGTTACACCTCAGTGCCTCGGAAAACACGTTAAGCCGTTGGTCCTGCGCCTTATCTCTCTCCGGAGAAACTTTGAGAGTGATGGAACAGTAAGTGCGCCTGTGTATTGCGCTCACACTTGTGCACTATAATATCTCCTGCGTAGTTGGCTGTTCTCTGTTGAGATTGGCCGCCGTGGTCGAAATCGGCCAGGAGGACTGTTATTATTATTAAGGTCGCGGGAATCCACTGAATGCAGGTAGCGCATATTTACGGTACACGGTACAGTACGGTATCGCGGTGGAGATTCTTGGGGGAGGCCGCTGTTTATCAGTGGACGCCGTACGGCTGATTTGATGATGACCACGACAGAGAGTCTTCTGCTTCTGAGTTAAATATTGTTTAGTTCAATTCATAATTGGTTAGTATTAATCGCATAATACCGAATCGAATTACCATACCTAAGCTAATTCCTATAACCAAGGTAAATAGCATGCAAAATTTAATACGAATTGGTCGGATAGTCTGGCCGCAAAAGCGGAACATATTTATAAACAGACATCGGATTGTACAGACGTCAGCTCATTAGGCTAGTCATTTTTGTTGCAAATTCGCCCTTATTACAAAAGATTGCCGCAGTGTTTACCTTATGTGAATTCCTAGTAGCGTGAAATAAAAAATGTGCACACGTCTACTTTTTTAACGCTTTTTACAAATATCTTCAATTGTGTGGGCTACAAAACACTCTTTTGTGACACAGTTCTATACTTTCTGGCTATGCACATCTGCTCCTGAGATTTGAAAGTCTTTTGACATATATAAATATATCTGTGATTAACCGTATTGCCAATCTAAACATACTTACTGACTATTCATTAAGTGGCACTTTTCAGTTGACCGAGTGCAACTATCTTAACGCTGTTTAGGATAGAAAAGCACTTGAAAATTATTTAAACAAATTTTACAATTGTTTTTTAAGGGTCACAGACTGCTCGGCATTAGCTTTTCTAATGCAGAGACTTGTCTCCTGATGTCAGAAACACAGATCGAAAACCACTTTAAAACAAAAGAGAAACGAAAATGGGGAAAATGTGTTCAAATTGTCGTTTATTGTGTTGTACAAGTACTACGAGTATAATGTATAGTGGGCGAATAAAAGGAGTTCAAAAACTCCGGCTGTAAAACAGGATGGGAACAAAGCGAGCTGTTTTAACTTTTCTAAACTGTGGAATACCTAATCTCCGTTCGGAAATCGCACGAGTACCCCCGTATTTGTTTGCGTCGCTTGTATAACAAGCGTTTTTCGAACGCAGGTAACATGTGCTATGAATACGAGTAACATAATATTTTTTGGTGCTGGGAAACTTTTTGACAACCAGCCCAAATTCTAACGTTCTTGAACTAAGAAAGAGCAAAACATTTTACCCCCCATGAATAGGGGTAGGGTTTTTGTTGGGTTAAATCCTCTATGTTAATCGCATTTAATATTAACATCTTCGTAGCACCGCCGCGCTGCACCGGACTGATCCATCGCGGAATATTACGTTTCACTCTTAATCCTATTGAGAATACTTAAATGTAAACTTATTTGGGATACATGCATACTGTAGGTACATATTGTATGTATCTATTTTAAAATGTACATAGTAACACATAACACATCTAAACTCTCCATCTCCATTAATATTACTTTTTACGTATCAAGGCACGGGGCAAAATCCCCATCTGAAAAAAAAAGAATCAGAACTTAAACCTTCTGCAAAAGTTGATATCCCGCTAAGCACCGAGTAAGCAAAGCAGCGAGAAAATTTAAGCTGCTCGAGTCTCGTTGCCCCGTGTTCTGCTTAAAATCCTTCATTCATCAGAGCGCCGAATCCTTTGCGAGATCTAGGCGTCGGGCGAGTGGCTAACAGCAGGGGGAAGCGGCTAATTTGGCGGGCGGTGTGAAATGGACCGAGTCATTCTGCACAAAGCGCCCGCTAATGCCCTGCCCGCTGCACAGGCTCGCAATTATATTTGCATACGACCATCTACCTCACGCACACAACGGCCGAACGGACGAAAGGTGAAGTCAATTGCGTTTTGCGATACCGACGCAATCAACGGATGGAATCTCTGCGGAACACTGTCGACATTTCACCAGCAACACGCGAAATTCGGAGTGAGGTACCCCCCCTGAAATAAGATAGAAGTTTGCACTGAAGTCTACATAGCCCTCTCACATCAGTATTTTATTTATTTCAGTTATACAGGACTTTTGAGCAATTAAAATGTTTACCGTTAAAAATATCGTGTTCTTTCACTGAGATGTTTGTAAATTTATGATGCACTTGTTAGTTAAGAGAACCTTTCTCATTAATGCTTAGATTAAAAATGACAAAAAACGATAAAATACAAAAACTTTTGATTCTCTCTGATTTCCCCAGAAAAAAATATGTCAATTTAGCATTAATATTGGATACTTACATTATGTTTAAATGTGACTTCTAAAGGAATTTTAGTTATAATTGGTTTTTGTTCAATTACAACTGAACAGAAATGACATAAGGCAGTACAAATATTGTTACTCTCACTTTGTCAGACGAAGGAGCCTTTGTAATGGTTTCAAATAGTGCCCTCACTTCCTCATCTCTGCTTTTCTGTTTGAAGAGTTACCTAAATACATTTGTAACTATTTATTGTAAATCAAATGCGCAGAAATAGTTTTTGACAATGTGTATCTAAACTTTCGCATTTCGATATTTTATAGCCATTTGAATGCTTTCGACGGAGCATTTCAATTTGTATATTTTACGAGTCAAATGGTTAAAGTGTATGACATGAATTAATTGCATGCTATAAATATTCGCATTGCACTAAATGGTTATTCCGATAAAAATGCATTTTTAGCGCAAATAGAACATCATACATATTTCATCCTCGATTTTTCGGAAAGCATATTTTGTGGGCCAGACTTTCAATCAACCACCTGATGTTTGGAAGCATTCATTAAAATGAATGGTTGCATTGAAATCACAGCCAATCCATAAGTTAAATTTAAGTAGCATTAACCAATCATTTCAAGAAAACACGAAGAAAATATGTTTTTCTCTCGAAAACCCTTGACATATTTAATTAATCAATTTATTGCCTTCTTGCCAACCCTAGCTTTGTCGACGATATCAGAATGCCGTTGCATTCCTGCTCATCACATTTGCATAATGCGTCGTGTGGCTTCCTTTCCCGGGAAGATGCTTTCATAATAAACACACACTTACTTTGCTGCTTCCATCGATAACGCCAGCCACGATGGAAATCCGATTTGGTTCGACGGCCAATGTGTGCAGACAAGAACGATTTATGTTAGGCGCGTTTAATTTGCTGCCCTATTATTAGTTCTTTAACGGTTTAATATTTTATTTATATCTTTGCCATTTCATTGGAATGGTAGCTAGTTTAAGGCTGTGTAAAACAAACGGCATCTAGTCATTTTTGAAATTTTATAAATACATCACGCGAA
Organism: Pyrausta despicata; assembly: GCA_963921415.1. Lineage (NCBI taxonomy): Eukaryota > Metazoa > Arthropoda > Insecta > Lepidoptera > Crambidae > Pyrausta > Pyrausta despicata. The sequence goes on along the minus strand of OY992855.1, from coordinate 10,376,705 downwards.
TTAAGTACAGGTTACAACATTCAAAAACAATGAACTTACCTCTTTAACCATTAAATTGTTCAACTATAACCTCATTGATCAGAATAAGAGCTAAAAAGCTTGAAAAGTACATAACTTCTCCCATCAAAACAGGTAAATATTTATTATTTATTTTGCGTCTCCGCTCAGATAAACTTGGTTCAGTTTTAAATACCATTCCGTAATAACTTCACAAGTTGTTAATTTAACACGAACTAGCCGTAACAAAACTTGTATTGTGCCGGTAATTGTAAAAGTTAACAATGCGAGAAGGAAGCAAGCTCTTGTGACTGTTTAATCGTAAAAAGAAACGAAAGATCTGATGAAGAGCAAAGTTCGGCATCATTGTTGCTGGCCGGCGGAACTTTTTATCTTATAAGTTGCGCTGGAGCTTAATCAGACTATATCCAAGGAAGTTGCTTCAAGTTGAAGCGTGCGGTTACACATTTTGAACAATAAAGTTAGTTTACAAATAGAACTAACTGCATTTTTTTAAGCTGTAAGGAATATTAACAGTTTTGAGTGACATTATACTTAATATGTAAAACTTACTTTACCCTAAAGTACCACTTTTGAAATTAAATCAATTACTTATTATCAATTAACTATAGTTTACCTTAAGGATGTAGTTGGTAGATATCACATTATATTGCACACATTACTTGTAAAATGTTACAAGTACTAGGACAATAATAACAACCGTCAAAAGCGCGAAAACTCGAGGAAAAGTCCCAAAATACGATTGTATTGACACAATACTATTACAGCATCATAACAAGATACAGAAATTGGGTTCATAAATGTTAAGAGAGTTCGTAAACCCTGAACGGTAATAGTATTATCATTTGTTTTATAAACATGTCACAGGGGCCGATGTAAAGTAATACCTACAGCTGTTTCCGGGGGGATACGTGAGCAGACTTGCGAGTCCAACACATCCTGAAAGTAGAGAGTACATGGCTTAAGACGAACATTACGGTTACTGCTTTAGTTCTTTGGTGAAATTAATCTATGGATAAATTTATTGACTGATTGATCGAGAGAACCTGTCCCTTTGAGGAAGATGATTTTGATGAAAACATCAAATCTCAATCCGATTCGGTTGTGCTACTACTACTACTTAACTTTACAAATTTTTGTCAAATATAAAATTAAAGTTTAGTTAAAGGCCTGTTATTAAAATTAGTATAAAAATCGCACAAAATCAAAGATACAGTAAACAAATTATTAAACAAGATTTACTCAACAAAAGAGAGCATTAAATTGTAATAAAGTAAATATGAAATAACGTTTTCCACGAAATGAAAATGTATTTTGAAATAAATAAGGATTTTATCGTTCATTGTTATCTTCAACTAATTGCTTCAGTTTAAATTCTGTATTACAATTAAACGACACTGTCCACGTGGATTCATATATCATTGTCCTTCAGGGCAGGTTAGAGGCTATTTTATAACAACGTAGTAAATTACTATCGAATAATCTTCTTATTCAAATCTCCGTGTCGAACGTGCCAGTGCACTAGCAAGACAGGTAGTATGCTGTCGTTAGTACGCTGTTCCTTCCATAAGTTTTGGAAAACCAAGCTCACCAAAATAGCTTAGCCATAATGCTAACCTTTGCCGCAGTTAACTTGTTAAAATAGAGTAGGTTCTTGAGTTTCAAAAAAAACAGAAAAGTGTTCTATTTCTTAGGAACCTTCCTTAATTTATGATGAGTGGGCGTGACTTGTTTAACAATTACATTTATATTCAAAGACAGTTAAGTAAAGCAATTACGGTACTCGTTACTTTTTGAACTCTGAAAACTTTAAGCTCAAGTAAGGGCCGCGACTCGTTTACAAGAACGAATGTCGAAGTATCCGACTTGAATTTCCGGAAAAGACAAAACAGTAAAGCTTGTTTTACAGAAATACCTTCGATTTCTTCTTCAAACAAATGATAAAAATATCTTGGACTCGATCAACGATGCTATATTACCTTACCCGCACGTGCACACATTGGAGGTTAATACAAAATTTATTGTAATACCGCGTAAGTCATTATTGATAAGATAACAGATCCGTGGCGGGGCGGACTTGGCTCGGATGATACTAATAAATATGCTAATGTTGGCGTCCCTGAAGGATTTACTCGGATTTTCATCTTCCCTACACCGATGACGCGGGCGAAAATAAAACTGCTAGCAACGATATCTTGAAATATGACCTACCTACCAGGTGGATACTGCTGAGGAATACCTGATTTAACAATATAAGTTATGTTGACACGTTAGCACACCATTTTTTATACGTAAGTAGGTAAAGAAAAAGTTTTATCCCAGTTTGATTGACACAATACATACACTGATAATGAGCTCTTTTAGCATACCTTAATTCCTCCTGCTTGTCATCTTGTACACCTTGTCTGCTTTTTGACCGTTAATGTGTTGAAATCAACTTTTTTAAAGAGGCGAGGAAGTTTAAAGCCTAAGAAATACTTGAGGAGCAATTGCTGTTGTTTTTGATTGACTGTATGTGATGCCCTGAGTTTTCATTGTTCCTTTGTTGTATTAACCATGGATCATAACACCCAAGGAAAGAATGCGGTATGAAACGCTTTGTGCGTCGACCATCAAGTCACTCTGCTCTGGATCAACTGAAAATCAAACATAATCTAAATATGCCATAACCTTTTATAGAATGCTAAATCAATATGGTATCTAAAAATGCTCTACGATACAGAAAGCAATTTGCAGTAAAGTATGTAAGTATGTAGATAATAAAAGTGCACCGTTATAAAATCCTACGGTGGGTATGTCTCGAGGAATTTTTGATTCTAAGTTCGCCGTGAGTGGTTTTAGCGGGGAAATCCTGTTTACGACGTACGAAAAAAGGGATTTGGCAAACTCGGCAAAAGAGAAGCACCTATTTGATTATGTTGTCGGGAATATGCTGGGCGTTCTGATGACGCCTTAATGAGGCCGGGGTGAGCTGGGTGAACGCACGCGTGTGCCACAATCAAATTTGCATGATAGCTTATGGAAATGGTGATTTTGGCATAATGTTCATATCACCAGACCTTAGCAAGGTCGTTTCAACGTCCGCAAAAACTGAAATTCAATTTTTGTATTTGTGTACAGTTTTAGCTCACCAATTGAAATTTGCGAGCTCAACAGTAGGTACTTAGTAGCTACCTACATGCACTTTTCTGTTTCACGGTTCAAGTTAAATTGGAAATCATCACTGCGTTACTTTTCATCAGAGGTGCTTGTAGCGCAGTGGTTGCAGCGCTTTGTAGATATTAGTCGTTAAGCCTGGCCGGAGGCCCTCGGGCGACTTAATAACATCTGACAGTAAGGTTGGTTACTTACCTTACACACACCCCCTCCACAAATCCGCACTAAGCCCGCGTGGTGGAGTATGGCTCGCAGTCGCACCACTTCATAGTTGAGGTGAGGCCTGTGCCCAGCAGTGGGACGTAGATTTATAGGCTGATGATATACTGCGTTACTTGATTCCTTGCAGAGCTGAGTCACATAACCAGAATTATGTTCTATTTCAATATTGAAAGAGAAACAAACCGTACCATTTGCTGACAGTGAAATGATAGAAATCATGTTTAGACCACACAATCAGATTGTGGAACGCATTTCACGGAACGAGTGTGTTAGTTCATCTAAACATAGCCGTTTGTTTGCGCTTGCCTCCATTATTTCGTTTAAAGTGATCAAATAGTATTATGAAATAGAATACCAAGCAACACTGTTCCGGGAAATTGAATTCAATATATACTTTTACCAATAAAACAAAATAGTAATTTAGATGATTGTCACTATATCTATGGGTGGTCAGACTTAATTAGCGACCGTTTCCCATATCGCCCATACATTGCAATTTGAAGGTAAACTGTCACAATATGGTAGCTGAAATTAATATTGTTTAGTAACAATAATAAAATTTGGGATATCAAGTTGCTAGCTTTTAAAAAAAATATGCATTTGCGTTTTGCGCGTTTTTGTAGACTAAGTATAAGCGAACCATCGATCCATTAGGCTGCGTTTCATGGAGTACGTGAATGTATTCATAACAGCTATCGTTGGAGATTAATATTTTCCCAGTGAGATCTCTTCGAACATGGTAATAGCATATTTAACGTTTAAAGGAATTTAATATGTCATAAAAATGTTATTTATTCAACGTTTACGCGCTCAGCCGCGCCCAACTGAGAGATTTCTTCGTCTGCCATTCGCTGCCTTTTCGGTTGGTTCAAAGATAAATCCAATTTATTAAAATTTTATCTGGTAAATGCACTGATCTATATATATGGCTCAATAATTTTTATCATTCTGTGTAGTTTAACACTATTAAATTTTATTCGACGAGTGATTTATCATTATTTTAACAAATCATGTCGTACTTCCAGAAAAAGCCACTTGGGCGTCGTGTTATTCATTATGGTATTATAGAGTGCTTCGTTTTTTTTTTACTTTAAACATTTGGTAAACCTACTTAAAAACAGATCTCGATTTGTAAAGAACCATGATGAGCGTTTTTATTCCTCACAATTGCACCGCGAGCTGATATCAAGAACGTCGCATAAATCATGTGCGCCAACTAGAAAGAATGTCGGCGAGTTGTTAGTTCCACAAGAGTTGGCAAACTGTATGAACACAAGCTGTCTCCGGCCGTCGGCTGTCGAACATTCAACTCCATTCAAAAACACAACGCCATGAATGGTATCGACGCGAGCGGACCCGTCGGAGCGTGAGCGAAATTTTAGTAAACTTAATCCAAGTGAGGCGATGTGATGTCGATGAATTGTGAACAACTCACCCAACTTTCTGCCAACTCCGAAGATGTCCGGACTTTGTACCTAACAGTGAGCAGTCGACTGTAAAATAACTCAAACACAACGAATGTACTTAGTGAAGCCTTCAGGGACGTCCCGACAACTTCTTTCCTATTTAGATAACAGAAATTGTTTCTAACTTCCCTAACAGGCTACTCGAGTCGGCGCGACGGTGCGAATAACAAGCAGGAACTCATCACTCCGATGGATGCAAAGCGCATTTGTCGCTATTTGCTACTGTGGATGTTGACTTAGAATAACTTGCGCTTATCTTCTTCAGGTAAAACCAGTTGTTTTTTTTTAAATACTACATAAGTAGCTGGAAAAGCCAATTTTTCGGATAGTAAATATGTGGGCCGAATAGATGAAAATTCTACTGGTCCAGTAGAATTTTAATTTTAATTTTTTAGTTTTATTTTTAATTTAAGTTTAGGGTAGAACCTCGATATCAGAAAAAAAAGAGGCTTTACGCGCATCACACGATTTGTAAGTGCTATGTTTAATAGTAGTGCATCGCGATTAGTTCACTATCTTGCAGATATCCACAACAAAGAAAACGATCTCAAAATTAAGCTGATTGATGTTTACATGTTGTCTAAAACCTTCAAATATCGAAAAGGATCGTACCAATACTGAAGAGATATTTTTATTATTATTAACCCTTTGTCTTGTGTGAATAACGCCGCCTTCAAGCATGCTAGCTGGTACCTTTAAATTTCATAACACAATCCTATTCCTGAAATGATATTCATGTTCACCTAATTCTATCAGTACGAGTGTATTTATACCTTAGTAGATAATATAGTTATAATGGCAACTATTTTAACTTTTTTTACCACTAACACTCTGAATAACCTTTAAAAAAATCCATCAAAATAAAAATAATAGTTCTAGTTGTCATAAAATTTACGTTAATAATCCCAATATTGGAAATATTTGCAATTGTAAAACAAAATCGGCTAAACCACAAATGTTTTAAGAATTCATTAAAATAAATTGGCTTTGTATAAATAAATTGCCTTTGTATAGGGTTCGGGGCAATTTTAGTAGAGGTGATTGCAATGTCATTTCAACATACCTATTCTGAGAAACGGAAAAGCTGAATGTACTTACACATAAATGAAACAAAGAAATATGATTTTAATTAAGTACTTATGATAAACTAGCAAAAAATTATATTATATTTGATTCCGAATTACATCTTCATGTATATTTTTCTCTGGTACTTATTTAGTTTCTCAGTATAACGAGCTGCGAATATTCTTATTGTCAATTTATATTCAGTCCTAGACATTTTTACGCTTACCTAAATAAAGTAATTCCAATATAGAGTTGTTTAATCCACACCGTCTGAGCCTCCAAAGTGAAATATTTCAACGAATTTACGAGCTTAAGAAGTAGAAAGATTTTTGTGTGCACGTCACAATCATTCCCTTCAAGGGGTTAGTGTTCATTGGGTGGAAATAACAAAGACGATAAAACTGTTCGCTTGGAAAAAGGATATTGAATGAGGTCAGACGCAGATATATTCGAGCGGAGGCAAATGTCGGGGTGTCGGGGACAGCCGTTTGCGCAGTTTTTTTACGTCGCCCGCGAATCACATGTTTTCGCCGTCTTTTTAAGAGTTCCGTTGCGAGTTTTAGCACATCCGATTGCTGTAGGTAATAGTCTGTGGTAAACTCTTATGTGATATAATTAAGATTGTTACATTCTTGTCAAATAATGTCAATCAAAAATTGTGATTTTATACACAGATGAAGTCGCCGTCTTCTAGGTGACAGACCTCTTTGCCTGAGTCAGAGTATATTGCTACTGTGCCTTTGTCTTTGAGATATAGGCAGTCGCCTGAAAACAAAAATGCTCTTCTGAAACTTTAGGTTAGATATTGTTTTAAAATGGTAGAGCGTTTGCATACGAGTGAGACTGCTGGGGTTATCAGGATGTGTAAACTTGGATACACTCAGTTACGCAGTACCGGCGAAACTTGTGGAAAACTGCTTGCTTGATTTAATAACCGATAAAAGTTATATTTTCCTACTTACTTTTAATTATTACTGATTAATGCTCAGGCCACACCTGCGACTATCTGTCGCCGCGATTGGCTTCCCGGACGCACCTTACGTAACGGATTCTAGTTTCACTTGTATTAAAAACTGCGAATCAGCTGACGCTGTAGTATAAAGTTTTATACAAGTCAAACTAAATACTTGCGAAGCGTCCGATGGGTGCAATGCCCGGCCTGTGGACGCTTACCTTAACAGCATGTCAACCAATCGCCGTACCTAAATCGGTGACAGGTGTGGCCTACGCCTTAGATTTTAGATTGCTTAGGTATGTAAATGAAAAGCTAGTGTGAGGCACTTAAACTTCTGAATTTTTAAGCTTGTCACATCGCATACCAAGCAATTTTAATCCTTCAAGTATGTCGACACACCATCGTTCCCATTGTTAAGTCTGTCGGGTTAGTTAAAGTTTTCGTAGCGACGTCGGCGCGCAACTTTAAATATTTCCGCCCAACTTTTACACTAAAGCTCAAGAGGACCGCTGTAAGCGACACGCTCAAAGCCACCGCTGTCATGTGTCGTGTGGACGCTTAAACCACAAATTATAATAAGTTAAAACCTTCATCGTGTTCAATGACACAACAGCTTTAAAGATTTCAAATGCTTATACACTAATTAATTGATACCGCTAACTGTATCAAACTATACCTTGTTAATGTCTAAAAACCGGTTCAATCAAGTTGTTCAGTGCTGAAAAATATAATTCGCTTCATCTTATTTAGTAACAAAAGCTCTTATAGGTTTTATTAGGCTCTTATAGGATTAGGTTATATCTCACCTCGGCACTAATCAAAATAGCAATGAGTTACCGCCAGGGTACATGTGAGACTCGCGACTGACAGCGAGTCAACCAATGGCTGAGGCTAAATCACTGACAGTCGGGGCTCGAAAGTTGAGCGACAGTATGCCTCAATTGTGCCGGGGTCCTTACGTGATAAATAAAGTGATGAGAGTCATCACTTTATTTATGTTAACGTAGTACATCGGGTATTCCCATGACTGGCTGGCACAACTCGACGTATATTACATACATGCTACTGTGTTAACTACGTCACTAAATTGGGGAACATGCAGGTGATTCTTCCAAAAATATGAATAGGTACCGCTTAATTTAATTGCAACCTATTCGATTCGCGTTGATAAATCGTCCGACGCGAAATCGAATGCGGAATGAATGGCCGATATTTATTTGCCTATAACAGAGTTATGGAACTTACTGAGTTTAAACAATAAATGTTTGAAAAATGTTTTGCATTGTTCTATTTTGTTGGGTCAGTGAATCGCGTCCAATGCTTGTTACTTCGCATTGAAGGTTCGAGAGGTTTTTGCATGACCCGATACACACAGACAGGAAATCAAAATGACCATAATGTTTAATGTAGGTAAGTACCTACATATCAAATTGCAGCGTATAGTTCGTTAACGTATGAATAAGCATATATTTTTCAACACCTTTCCGCTAAAGCTTACTTTCAATTCAATCCAAGACCAATCTAAGAGAGGTTCTCCGACGTACCTCCTTTTGTACCGTATTCTTTGTGTCCCTCTACTTAAAAAGATAACTAGAGCTCTTCTATTCATAGCAGGAGCTACTTAGGCGCTCTTAGACGGGCTAGGATCTACTATTTGATATCGCCGAGGGATCGACTTATCTTTTACATTTGTGGACCTGCAATATACTCAAATATTTGCGGTTGATAAACTTTCAACTAAAAAATAAACTCTGCTTCACAATAAACAACCTCGTTAGAGTGATTATCGTAACTGTCGAAAATTTGATCGGCAATCAACTAATTATGATTTACACATAACTAATATCACTTAGTTATTTACAATTGTTTGTCAATTCAATTAAGTAGAAAACTGGGCATCAATAACATGTTATTTGTGACTGCTCTATTAAATAATTGTTACAATTTGCTAATTAAGTTCAATTAAGATATCCTTAAATATTTCGCACCTTTAAGGCAGGATTTTGAAGTAGCCCGGTTATTCCCTACGTGGATTGCGTTGACACACTACATTATTCGAGTGGTCACAACTTCAGATCTTTGTTTTTAAGTAAAAGTGGAATATCTGTGAAAATGAAGATGACATTAAATGACGCAGTCGCATGCACCGATATCGTGTATCCTTGTGCCCGGTGTGAAATGCTTTTCAAAGACTACAAAGTCCTCCTTCATCATCTGTTCTGGAGGCACGGCACTGAAAGCTTCTATTGCAACAAGTGCTGCCTTAAACGGTGGCAGTACGCTGCTCACATCTGCTACGTTTTGCCTTTCGATTACGAGGAACTTGCAGATGATACTGAAATGGCATCTTCAGAAGAAGATAATAGAGACAGCGAGTTTTGCATGTGCGGCAAATACATTGCCGACTCGCCTATGATCGGTTGCGATTCGAAAGAGTGTACCTATCAATGGTATCACTACTCTTGTGTGGGCATCGTAGTCCCACCAGATGGTGAATGGTTGTGCCCAAGCTGCAGAAAGATGGAAGGAATTGAGGTAACTCTCAGAATATGCCGATGTTATTTTTTAAGGTCAATATTTAAAATATCACGTAAAAAAACTTAACAACATGTTAACAAACATCATGAATAAGAAAGAAGCATCCGTAGTTCTCATTTATCTCAAGAAGCTTAACTTGTAATTAAAATACCACCTTCCTTTATAGAAAGGGAAATAGACAGAAACATTGTCGTGAGCGACTCTGGGTACGAATAGGTACTCTTGCGCGTAGGACAATAGACAAGTATTAGAAGATTTTTGTGTGACATTCCATTAATAGATAATTTTATTTTCAGAACTTACAAAATGCTGTCGCATCGGGATCTGCTCACCTACCAGCTGGATGAAGGACCAAGTTGCAAAGAAGCTACGAATGTCGATGTTCCTACAGTCAACAGTCAGGTCCACCCAAGGTACAGAACAACATAAAAGTTTTCCTATTTCACTTCGAAATTATAATTAGTTTCTGGCTGGTTACTAAAAAACCATTATCCTTTCAGGACACGCTTATGGACTCTCACTATCGGATCATCTTCCACACATTCACCAACTTGGTTTGGTTTATAAGTAAGAAGAAGTCTTAAATAAACTTGGGACTGACAAATAAGAACCTGAAAAAGAGTTCTGGTGCCTCTTCGAATGCACGTCAAATAATCACACGGATAGAGATACACTTGTATATGAGCAAATTGATCAACAATAAGGTAATATTTCACATAACGACCCTAATTTTCGAGTTTTTATGTAAATTTTCATAACCTATATTTCTGATGTTATAAACGTCCGCTGTGTAGGTACTTCTTTAAACTTGAAAAGAGCCCATAAAAAAGGTTACATATATTTTATCTTACAGGAAGGCTGCATAAAGATTACCAACACTAGTTAGACGTAAATGTGCCATTCTTATTTGGTATATGTAGTGTGAACGGAGAAGACAAAATTAAACATATTTAATCAGAAAATTTGTGTGGTTTTCTTTGTCCGCGTAATGGACTAATTACTTTCCTTATAATATTAATGAGAAAATAGTGGTATTGTTTATGTAATGTAAGAATATCAAATTCTCTTAATATCACATTACTGATGCCATATTGATGACACACACTTATTTAGGTTAATTTAAATTCCTAAGTAGGTGAGATATCAATTTACATGGCTATAAATTACCTACTAACGACTTCGTAGACAATTTCCTAGTTAATCCCATACTAATTAATTAATTATCATCATATTTCTCAGTTGATTATTAATTAACTAATCTGTTGCAGAGACGCTAAATTAATTTTGAAGTTGAAATCGGATAAGTGAGTAAGTAGCTACTTACTTATCCGATTTTAACTTAGGTACCTATTGGTAAAAAGATTGTGTCTTTTCGTTACTAGCATAAATTGTTGTGTTCGTTAATTTGTTTATCCTCATTTTTAATAAATAAATAAATGGGGAAAACTTCCTTCAACATTGCTCTGTTATGGGTTAAACAACATTGAAAATTGGATTCCAACATTGTCTCCATCCGGGTATCGAACCCGAGACCTATATCTCGGGATAGATGGCGGCACCTTGAAACCAGTACTCACGCCGATACACCACGGAGTCGTACTTTAAAACTAGCTACTAACAAAAAGGAGGAACCCACTGACCTGTATAGAAATCGCTTAGACTTTTCGATAACATAGCGAAAATGCATGCTCATGTATTAAGGCTCATATCACAAACATTATGACAGAAGCGGTTTTCTGCCGAAAACTTGAATTTCAAAAGATAAATTAAAAATTGGAGGCAACGTTGTCAATGTACAGCTCGTTGGGTCGAAAGGAAATTTCAGTTCGGTGCATCGTTCTGTACTTTGAAAATGTTTTAACGCAATTGATTACTTAACATGTATCTAATTATGAAGATTGTACTTCGTAGCGGCCTCTGATTTTTGATGTATCCTTTGAAACGTAAGTTTTCGGAAAAAAACTGCTTAGCAGTCAAAATGTATGTAATAGGTCTCTAAAGGTTGTATTAGTTTTACGTCCGTGAAGTCTCTTAAAACCAATGCAATGTAACTACAAGAACCTATTCTCCACGAAATTCCAACCTAACCTAGGCGTCGATAAAATTAACAATTGAAACAGATCGTTGCCAATGTAATTACCTAGCGTTGTAGTCGAAGAGGATGAAATTGATCCGCTGAGATTCAGTCACAGTGATCGAACCCGGGACCTCATAGATCGGCACCTTGAAACCGGTACTCACGCCACTACATCACGGAGGTCGTCATAATTTTAAACGTAACGTTCTTTCAAAATTGCGTCATAAAAGACGGGTCCCCTTTGACCTTTATCGAAATCGCTTAGGCATTTCGATAACCCAGCGAGCTTAAAGGTTGTATAAGTGTGTGGCCCCTTATATTCAATGCAATGTAATTGCAATAACCGATTCTCCACGAATTCCCTACCTAACCAGGGCGTCGACAAAATTAGCAGTCGAAACAGATCGTTGCCAACATAATTACCCAGCGTAGTACGTCATCGCGTAATGCGTCGTTAGCGAACACGGCGCCGGGGCTTAGACAAGACACTTTTCACATCGGAACGAGGGATACCTGCATGCAAATTGGTTGGGCCGTTAGCGAACGAACCGATCCGCTGAGATTCACTCACAGCTAGGGTTGGCGGGGAAATGGAAACGTTTAGAAAAAGATACGTTTGAATTTTATAGAGAATGGGGACGGCGACTGCAGAAGTAATAGCGAAAATGGCGATAAAATTTTACCGCTAATATATCTTATTTCCTATTACATAACTTGAAAAGCTTTCATGTGTCATTATTACGTTTATTTAACCAGTATTATATCAATAGTGACACTATTATTTTTGTCGTGTTTTCAATTATTATTTTATCAAAATCTCATAGGAGTAGAAAAGTCCATAAAAGTTCGCAACGAGGCAACTTTCATAGATGGTAGCCCTAACCCACTTAAGCGGGCTCCTACGTGTTTTTCAAACTTTACCCAGAACAGCATATGTCCATCAATTGAGAATTTGAAAGTATTTCAAACAACCTTAAAAAATACTTTGCTTAAAGCATGTCAAATGTAAGTATTCTAAGTTACTAGTAATACTCCTATTTTGACAAGGCTGATTACTGTTATCTTTTGTGTTAGGTAGGAAACCAGTGTATTGTAAATTTTTCGTTCTTTATTTATATCACGAGTACGCCAATCAAAGTATATTTAAGTATAACGCAATATGAAAGTGTAAGATTACTCTCTCTACTCCTTAGAAACTTAGACACTGTTCCTTCCTTGCTAGTACCTGATATTTTATTAACAGTCGTGTAGATGGATACCTGACTATGCAACTTACTTTTGAACTTGTTTAATAACTCGCTACTTTCCTTTGAGAGAACAATTTTAAAGCGATGCCCCAACTTGTAACAACTACGACAACTTGTTCGACAAGTATTAAGTAACTTTTTTTAATAAATAGGCACCCTTGAGTAGACATTTATTTTAATTGCCACTGTCAGACACTAGTGCTTTTGCAAATAATATCCAGTGAACGGGAAAACGTCGCAGGCTGACAGTGGGGCGAGCATGAACATTTTCGTAACGTGTTCGTGTCGTCCAAACGTCAGAAAATGACAGTTTCCCCATACAAATTGACAAGTTAACGATAGGTAAACGCTACGAATTCGTTACGATAGTTGTTCGTGCTCACCTCACAGGACAAAGTTCCTTCTCATTCGACAGCATGACGTCAGCTTTGGTCTAGTGGTCTGAGGTCCAAACTACAAAACGGGCTGTCGCGAGTTCGAATCCTGCTAGGGGCAAATGTTTGTGTGATGAGCACGAGCATTTGTACCTGAGTCATGGGTGTTTATAAACATATTTAAGTATTTCTTTTCGTTATTCTTGCCACCATAGCACAAGCTAACGCTCAGTTTGGGGCTTAGTAATTGGTGTGTTCGTTGAAACAATTAATTTATTTATTCATCACCTTAATCACCTATGATATGACTACTATGGAGCGTAAGCCTCTGCTCTAGATTTCCATATCGAATAGATGTTGGATAAAAACGTTCCTTATTAACTTTATTCTGCGTCTTTTGTAAATTCGTCGGGCCATCTTGCCGTGGACGCTGATCTTTTGTTCAAATTAACGCATAATAATACTACGAAACAATATAAATGCCGACTACACAAGAAAAATACTGTCATAATCCAAAATAAACACTTGAATTGCAAAAAAGAATCATATAAAAATGTTTATTGATACCGGATACTTAGTTCTATTGAATATTAAAACCGAAAAACGTGTTAAACAAATCTGTACCAAATGTAAACATTACAAATTAGAAAATTAGGAAAATTTACTGTTGGGTTAATTATAATTCCTGTGGGATGCAAACAATGAACTATGAAGTATGGAAATAGTTGCTGCATAAATTATGCCCTGAAATTAATACACGGGTATGTGAATAATTAGTAAATCAATCGTTAATTTGAATAATAATTTGGAGCATATCCAACAAGGAAATCGTATTCAAAGCAAACCCTCTATTCTCACGTAGACGTCCCACTGCTGGGCACGGCCTCACCTCAACTATGAGGTACTCCGAGCCATACTCCACCACGCGGGTTTAATGCGGATTGGTGGAGGGGTGTTTGTAAGGTAAGTGACCAACCTTACTGTCAGATATTGTAAAGCCGCAAGAGAGCCTCTGGTTAGGCTTAACGACTAATTTCTATCAATATTAACAGAGACCAAGCTTAAAGTGGAGGCACTTTAAGCTTGGTCAAAGCATGGAAATGCTTTTAAGCGTCATTTAAATGGACATAATGGTCAACCATCTCAAACTTGACCGCGCCGTAGGTTGCTTAACTTTTGGTATCATCCCCTATTACTTGTGTTTCTACATCAGCAAAAAGAGCAATACAATAGCACTGTAAATTAAATCACTAGAAAATCCCCAGTTCAAGATGCAGCTTAAAGACTGCTTTTGAAATGTTTTTATACGCTGGACGAATATTTTAATAATTGATATCTTATATTACTATTGTCGCAATTTAGAGTCTCAAATGTTTTAATAATTACAACAAATATAATCAATTTTTTAATATTATCAGTAATAATTGTTATGAATCATATTTTCTAAACTCAACGTATTTTTCTATTATTATTTGCCCGAAATGGAATGGGGAAACTGTTGAAACATGTACCTTTGTATTTTGTTCCAACAATTATTGTACACAGTTTGAGACACTATATGATTATCTTATTTTATCTTACATCCCAGCGGAAAAAAGGGGATAATTAAAAAGCTTTCTTTACTGGCTGTCAATATTCATGAAAATATAACAGTTGAAAATCGACAAATATTTTTGCAGAAAATGCTCAGACTCTGTGAACCGAAAATCCAATAAATGCGTTTGTCATCGGATTACATTCCATACTAGATACCGCTATTAATAGCGTGACAGTATTTAATTAATATGCTCAGTTGGTCCACCTGCTACTGAATTTAATCGTTGCTATGCCATTTGGTGCATGTATCGTTCCTAGAATTCAATTGAACTTGTTGAGGATACGGTTTCATCGTCGTCTTCTTATCCACATTAGTTAATGATATGTAATAGAAATGTGATACACATACCTAGAGTGGTCTGGACTCTCGCCTATGCACCTGTTTGTTGCTCCAAATGTCATTCAAATCTGTTCCGTAGTATAAGCGTGAAAGCGTAACGTAACAAGCAGACATACAATTATCGTGTTGTCGTCTCCACACACATTCTACCTCGTGTGTGCATAAGTTTTGAGACGAAAT
Organism: Pyrausta despicata; assembly: GCA_963921415.1. Classification (NCBI taxonomy): domain Eukaryota; kingdom Metazoa; phylum Arthropoda; class Insecta; order Lepidoptera; family Crambidae; genus Pyrausta; species Pyrausta despicata. The sequence continues at coordinate 10,361,471 of OY992855.1, read as the reverse complement.
AAAAGTTGCATAACTTTTTTTATAATTAACATATATTTCTAAAATTATCAGTAAACAACTAGTAGATAATAATAAACAAAAAATAATTATTATTATTCAAAATGACCACCCTTGTTTTTAATACAGGCCCTTAGACGATTTGGCCAGTCATCAATGACGGCACGAATCTTTTCCAGCGGGATTCGCTTTGCTTCTCGGACAAGTGCTCGCTTCAGTGTCTCCAAGTTTGGGTGGGACTTTCGGCAGGCCCTGAGCTCTACCTCAGCCCATAAAGCATAATCCAGCGGGTTGAGGTCGGGGCTGGAAGAGGGCCATTCGTTCGCTGCGATGAAGGCCGGCACATTTTCCCTCAACCACGCTTGGGTGGTTTTTGGTTTATGGGATGGCGCTGAGTCTTGTTGGAAAACCCAATCCTTGTTGTGACACAAAGTAAGGGACAGGGGTTTCACAACAGGCTCTAAGATGTGATGGCTCACCTTGACGCCTTGTTGACAGAAATGGAGCGGAGTGACACCTTCAACTCCCCACCATACCATCACACTAGCCGGATGATGAGTACGCGAGACGCGGGACGTCCTTGCTACTTTTTGCATACACTTTTTTTTTAATTTTTTTTTTAATAATAAATATTTCACAACAATCACGCCAATTCTCTAGTCCCAAATTAAGCTACGAGGCTTATGTTATGGGTACTAAACAACGGATAAACATACTTAAATACTTTTTATTTGTAAATAAATACATATTATACATAGAAAACACCCAGACCAGTACAAACACACATGTTCATGCACATTTATGCTTGTACTGTGCGGGGATTGAACCCGCGATGTTTTGTCAGTTGAACTTTTCTTCGACAGTAAAGATTTTCTCATCGGTGAAGAGTATTTTCCTCGCATCGTGTCTCTTTAGCAGTATTGGATAACGTTCGCGTCGCAATATACGAAGGCGATCGTTTAAAAAATGAACTTTCTTACGGCTAGACGCCTTCACCTTAAGATCATATTTCAGTATTCTGTTGACTGAAACGCGCGAAATATTAGTCTGCAGAGTTAGTTTTTTCTGAGTTTGACATGGATTTCGGCGAAGTCGCTATCGGATGATTTTGATGTTCGCAGGCGTCCTTACAGAGCGCGGCCGACCACTCCTTTGGCGATCTTGCAAATAACTTGTCTCCTTGTATCGTTTAATAGAGTAATACACGAAGTTACGGCTCACACCAAAAGTTTTCACCTTACGGAAAATCTCCATTGGTTTTTTTCCCGCCTTAAATAGCGAAATCACGGTCGCACGCAATTCTTTTGTTCTCTCCATCACGAGAAAATTGAAAGAAATTAATTTGAAAATCAAAAGAATTAAAAGTTAACCTTCGAAATTCAAAATTAGTAAAAGAAATAAATAGCAACCAGTAATTTTTTATTTCTTTTTTTTAGCACAAAGTTTGTCTCAAAACTTATGAACACTTAATAGTGAGCCAGGAAAACAGCTGATGAGTTTCAATGGCTGGACGGATTTTGACAAGCCATAGCAAAGAACCACCGTGATTTTTCTTTCGAATAAAAGAAACCGCATTGAAATGGGTCCAGCCAGGAGCTAAGATGCCACCGACAGACACACACAACAACACACCAAAACAAACACATATACACGATGCAAAATCTAATTTAATAAAATCTTATTTCAACACACCAAAACAAACTCATATAACTCATATACACACACAAACAGACATATTGTTCAAACTTATAACAGCCCTCTTTTTCGTTGGGGGTTAATGATAAACTTGTAGATTACCCGGCACATTATGTTATAATGCATAATCTAAGTACTCGTCGCTAGATCTAACATAATATTGCATTCTCAAATGATCCTCAACTCATTAAGGCGCGAACTCGCGCTAAGTCTTGAACCATGCTTCGGCATTCGTGAGTAGTTAGTAAGTTTCGTCTAATTTCTGCTAAAGTTGTTTTATCGTCATACTGCATCTAACACTAATATTCGTAACGGCGTGTACTTGCAATGCATTACCGAAGTTTTGCACCGCGTGTGAACACCTAGCATACTTGTGCGATAAGTTTCATAACAGTACTCTAACAAGTGTTGAAACACTAATTAGACATGTGAATATTTTCGTGATATTTTTAAGATAGGAAAGCAGTTTCATATAGCTTGGTATCCTCTTTACTCTTTTGTGTATTAGATATGTCTGTATGTAGCTAATATAATTAAGGGGATAACTAGCCTTCTCCTAAAGGCTGGTCGTTCGTTCCTTCGTCACTTCAGGCTTTGCGTCCTAAGCTAGCATCACGCCTAAGACACTAGTCTGTAACATTTAATATGATCTTATTACTTTTTTGTATAGCTCTGGCTATTAGTAAATTTGAAATAATATTCCAGCTTTTATTTTATGTAAGTTTATTATAACACAAGCGTAAAAATAGTCCCAAGTAGAACCTCTGTACTTCATTTTCAATTTGCCCCGGAACATAACAATGGCAGTCGCAGCAGTCTATAGTGGAAAGCGAACAAATTCTATACTTCAGCCAATTTCAATATGCTAATGTCGTCAGATAGGCTTCAGATCTCTTGGGAAGCTCCGCTGTTTAAGTCCCACAATTTCGTAGTTCCCCGTTTTGTTCCTAGTACTAAGATTCGGTCGCAACAAGGGAATTTAGCCGGGAACATTCATTTGAGTAAGTATGCAAAATAAAACTTTACTACAGGTATTTTTATTAAAATTTAAAAATAGATTTCAACCATATTTTACACGGATTGTTACATACCAACTAAAGTTGGTGGGAAAATTCATATATATATATATATATATATATATATATATATATATATATATATATATATATTTAAAGAAGAAATGTAACAAGACCACTTTCCTTTTGTAGATACCATTAGCAACATTTGGATCGCATCGCTAGGTTTAAAGATATTTATTCTCATAAAAGACATAAAATACAGTCACTTACATGAGAACTGCTTACAATGTTTACGATTACATAAATTTCGTCCGAGCCAGACACAATCTAATTATACCTACTAACATAACATACATAAGTTAAATAAAAGTATTATAAACATAGCAATTATTTGAAAACCAAAAAATATTTCATTACTACGTGTTCAGCCAGTTTTAACTTAAACACTTTAAAAGAAGTTTCACTTTTAATATTTGCCGCTAATCTATATATACTATAAAAATAAATTGACGGCTGAACCTATTTGACTAATCTTTATTTTTATCAGAAGTCTAGCAAATATTTAAAAGATTATTAATCATCAAAAAAAACAACGGGCAGGATAACGTCTGCGGTTCCGCTAGTTTAATAGGTACTTCAATATTATTTTTTAATACGAGTATACTTTATCATACAAATTCGGACAATAACCTCGTATAATGAATCCATTATTTCCTGACGATTTACCGAAATGAGAAAAATGTTACTTGTTAATCACACAGATTAAACATTAAGTGCCACTACAAAATCCGAAGCAAATCTTCGTAACCTTCAGTGTTGCGCGAAATTCGTCGTCGGCCGAAATGAAATCACTAACGTTAATCCTTTTCGGGTGACATTATCCCCTCGTGCCTTAGAATCAAAATTAAAGGATTATCAATCACCGCGGCTTCCTATTGGGGGTTCAATATCCTCGAGATCAGAGATAGTAAATAAATAGGATACACAATTGAAGAATTAGGTTTTAGCCGCTGGTCCATCAATTCGTTGCGACTGGGTTAACGCATCTGTCTATTGATCGTCTCGATTGCTTTGGTATCGGTAGCTTGGGCCATCCTCTCCATCTTGCTCTGGTACCTACTTTAGCAGTGAAACATGATTCAAGGCAAGTAATCAAAGTGAAAATGTACATTAGTTATCTACACAGCCTGTGGGGTGTTATTTTTGGTAAGTATAAATCGTCACTGATACAGTAAGACACGGAACTTAATCAACATCAATATTGAACAGACTGTCAACAAACACGTACAAAATAATCTTCGCATCTCACGATTCTGAACCACAGTACGTAAATTTAATTTAGTAAAATAAATGAAAACTATTACACATCACCATCGTGGAGTAGGTAATGGGAATGAAACCGAATTAACTTTGCTGCCACAACAGAGGCGGCGACAGTTTCAAGTGGCTGATTAATATTCAAATGAGATTACTATCTGCACAGATTAGATAAATAATTCAAGCGATGTTGGTCTACTAAGATGGTATAACAGCTGAACAAGGGATGCATAAGCCGCGGAGTAAATCGTTTGCGACAATCACGGCCACGTCGGCATCCGAGGCGGGAGCGGCGGTCGTTATACGAAAGTGAAAATTTATCCGGAGATATCAAAAGCGCTTTTATCTCGCGAGATGACGTAACATTATCGCAATATCCGTGCGTCGACGCTGTCCCGCGCCCTGAGAATATCAAGAAGATATATTTTCACGGAACAATGCGTCCCCGGTATCTCAATTTTCATTTCCCCTCCGTGGGACATCCGGTGTGATTTGTAGCATGAGATAATATACAAAACGGTGGCTTCGCGGGACGCTCCGACACCGTCAGCACAAAATCTAGGCCCTCTATCTTTATCTCGTACACTTTAGCCACTACGTTTTTCGTTATCGAATACCGCCTTGAAGCCTTTCGCAACATAAACAGATCCGGATTCTCGGACCGGTGGGGTTATAAAGAAAATATTTATGTTGGAAAAGATATTTCGTAAGGCCGTCAGATGTTGATGAACTTCGCGCAGTTTAAATACCTAACTTAGCTCCAAGTTTTGTAAAAAAGAGGGTAGACTACCTCCGTTTTTATAAAACTAGGATTAATCAAAACGTTTGTTATTCTTTTTCCCTACTGCCAAGAAAGGGTTATTCGAATAAAACGACAGCCTATTTTAGCAAATATTTTTTTACATATTTTTATTACCTGGAATGCGGTGTTTACTCAAACTCATTTGGGCTAACATATTATTACTGTTTTACGTATGACGAAAAAAAAACTCTGAATAGTCAATGCCCAGCTTTAACCCAAAGCAGCATCAACCTTTTCGAAATCCCTAAGGTGCTTAATTAGTTTCCTTGTCGAACTTGAAGGAAAAAACATCAAAAAAAGACAATAATGTCTGACAATGTAAGGTGCTCCTGAAAAGTAAAGCCCGATTTATTTAATGCCACACTTAACGATGCATAAACCTGACTTCATATCTATTTGAGGCATGCACCACTCGCGGCTGACTAGCGCTAGTGGCTTTTAAAAAGTCAACACAGACACCACTCCAAACACACACCACAAATAATTCAGCGCATTCCTCTTGCAAATACAGAGCAATAGAGTTTAAAGACATGAATTATGTACGACGGAAACAGACGAGTCATTTTGCACCTTATTCGACAGGACACGAGTAGCGAGCGACGTTTTTAAATTTAGTTTTGCCCACACAAAAGTCGGGGCTGGCGGGGGCCACGTCATGTAACCCAGACGCATATCAAAGACATTCCTCTGAATAATGCTCCGCTTTTCTACTGCAAACTTCAGGAGTTGAGACGTAAGCAGTTTTATTATGAACCAACTATTGCGCCGTTCCGGGTGGGTGAGCAAACAATTTTAGCAAGAGTTTAGAGGCTAATCTTTTGGAAGATGACGCTTCATTTGTTTTGCAGTCACCAAGTTTGTTAAAATACTTTGATACGCCAGTACGAGTATTTAGAGTTTAGAGGACCTAACATGCTCATATTGAAAGGCTCAGTCTGTTGCAAGGAAACTTATCATTGCTTAATGCACCGATGTCCAGGTACCTAGCTTCTTGTGTACACACGGCTCCACATCAAGTCAACCTTCTCATTTTTGTTGCAAAGCACCCTTATTACATAAGCATAAGATAGGTACCACAGCGATTAGCTTGACGTGTGGCCGTGCGTACGAATTCACAAGTTCTTCTATTACAAATAAGTACAATCTATCGAGAATCAAATAAAATCTAGACAAATCATAAGAGAACTACACCGAATTAAAGTTAAATCGCGGAAGCGAAACAAAAAGAACGATAGAATCGCTCAAATGTTACAAATGAAACAATCCAAGAGTCCCGAAACGAGACCAAATCGCAATAACTAAGTAATATTTCTTGGGGAATAAGTGTTCCGATCGTATTTCCTCGCAATAGAAAGTCAACTCAAACAAGCAGCGTGCACACACGCGTGGAAAACGTCTACTGAAGTAGTAGTTTCTGCGCTCGTAAACAGTACAATAAAGTTTAGTGAGCACTTGTGAGCGGCCAGCTCGCCACCCCGTCTGTCCCTCCTAATCTATCTAATGTTTATCCCGCAAATAACTTAGCGGCATAAATCTATTTTCACGTCACTTCACTAATGCGTATATTTTACTCTGACTCGACAACATTAAACAGAGTCAGAACATATTTAAACCATTAATCAGGCTCTGATTCCGCGTTGTTACATCGTTCCATTTAATCATCAGCACAACGCACAAAGTTTGTAAATGAGAGCGAACGCTGCAGAGAATTCAGCAGCCAAATAAACAAGAATTCTTATTTGCCGAACTGAGATAATGGGCTCGATCTTTCTTCTGGGCAATATTGGTTAATGGCCCACAAACATTATGTAGGATAGGGACCTGTCTATTAGCTACCTACACCTCTAATGAACGCAACTCCACCTAGCCGGATTAGAGGAAAAAACGCATTCGACACACAGGAGGTTTGTAGAGAATCTAGTGATTCTACTATTTTTTGTCAATAATTGTTATATGTACTGTTTTATGCGTAAGTTGGGTGCCTGTTTTTTTAATCAAAAGTTCAAAAGCTACAAAACTTCATTAAGTACATTTTCATCTGGCTACCATTATAATTACCAAAGAACTAGTCGCTACGATAAAAAACTAGTTTTTAAACATAGATCAAATCTTATTAAAGCAAACATTTGAGCTTATAATAAATATTTCTAAGATTTTATTGTTGTAAATAAAAGTAACTGAAAATAAACAATTTATACATCGACAAACGCTCCATCTCCCAACATTACATTGAAATGCTCAAGTTTATTTGTTTTGTCTCATCGCGTATTGATCGGTCCGCCCGCCAGTATTATTTTCCCACTTCGAATGCGAATCCCATACGACGATACAGCTGACAGTTCTCAAGGCAGATGAGATCCGCCGCTTCATTTATATCACCCGATGACAGGAGCTGTCAAATAAGGACTCTCGGTTACACGACTCTTGTATTGCGCGCCCCTCACATTTTATTAGGGTAACGGTATCGACATTCGATAGATGAATCATTGTTAAACGGATTAAGCAGGATAGCAATGACATGGTTATTACTTCTTTCCTAGTTCCAATTACAATTACCTAAGCCCTACCTAGTAATTTCATGACTTTCAATTTCAAATGACAATTACCTAGGCCTCGTTGAACGCTAACATCGTTTCATTAAAACTAAGTAAGCACTCGTAGACCTCAGATAATGAAAAGTAAATCTTAAATCCAATTTGACAATTTAAATGTGTCGCTACTGTTATTTTCAGCATCGTGGTCAGCAGGAATACTTAATCGGAGAACTAAGTTTAAATTCAGCCAGTTACCCCAATCTATATTAAAGGTCCATTCAATTGGCGATCCGAAAACAAACAAAGAAGTTAGCCGTTTTGCTTAACCGCATCAAATTATTGAAATTTAACAAGTATTGTACAATTTGCTTTATAAATCTGCTAGCAATCTACCAGCAATCTAAGTTTCAATTCTATTTCAGTGTGGATCTGAATATAAATTGAATTTGCGGCACAATGGGGCGAGCATATTGTCCTCAGCAGGACTTCACTCAGAGAGAGTTTGTGCTCAACAAATTGATTTATTAACCTGACTGAAATCGCTCACGAAAAATCGGAATTATATAAAGTTGTAGCCAACAAGAATAACGTTAGGTTAAATTGAAGTAGACGGCGTCGAATTGGTGTATCCAATACAAATCTATAAGATTACCTTTCGAATTAGTTTTTCTGTTTCTCAATCAATAAGTACCTACTGAAAGAAAAGATAGCACGCAAAAACTTACATTTAACTTTAACAAAACTAATTCACTAGCGAAAAATACGATAGAGTCAACGACATTTTCTATATCACGTAGAGAACGTAAACAGTGCGTGATCAGTCTGTTCCCAGACGAAACGCATCGCCGAACGGAATGCGCGCTAAGAAAATATCCTGAACAGCCTCACATACACTACGATACGACCCCAATTCGAAATGAAACCCGGCGCGCACGACAATGCACCCAAACAAAAATACACACGCGCACCTTCCATCAATCGAATTCCTAATGCAGTCGCCTACAAAGTTCAGCACAAACAAACGCAATGAAATTGTATTTCAGTCAATTTAACGTAAATGAAAGCAAACAGCGACCAGAACTTACTAAGCGAGTAAAACAACAAACAGAATAGGCAATTTCAATACAAAGAGAATTCAAGTCGGTCTTATGAGTTGCGCAGAAATCATTCATGGGCAATAACACCTATTTCTGGTGGGCGCCACCTCAGTTATTGCCTCGGGATAGGATTATTGGCAAATTGTTCCGTTCGCATTCCGGCCCCACTCGCACATGAAATATTAAGCACCTACGTTACGTACCGTGCGGGTGCCGTAGCCGAACCGCCCGGCCGCTGTACGGCACCGCAATAAATGCGCTAAATACTCACTGACGCTCCGCAATAGCCTGCCTGATTGGACCAAACCAAATAAAATTGCCCTTTTACGCTCGACGACTTCCTTACATCCCTTTGATTTTTGAGGAAATTCTTTTGTACAAAATTTACCGCTTTCAGAAACAACAAATAAACGGATAAGGAAAACGGGTACTGTCTATTGAATCCGCTATTGTGAAGAAATAGGTAGGAACTGAATGAAACGTGGTGAAAGTAAGTAACAAATTCTTCCTTATTTTCTATGTACGTAGTCATTATACCTGCTGGTTTAGGATTTGCACGACGTTCTAACTCACCAGTTCGATCACCTACAGTAGTATTCCTACTACTCGTAAGTGTGTGTATAACACATACGTACATTAGGTTGTATCTTACTGCCTAATATTGTTAACGAAATGCTAGATAATGAGAGGAACTGGAAGACGGTGGGCTCTTTTTGCGAGACGGTGATGTCCCAGAAGGAGGCGGTGCAACGGGAGAGGGAGGACGATCCCTCGGCGCCCCCGCACTGCAGACGGAGGAGAGGCAGGCTGCGGCGGTTGTATGACCGCACTCTCGCCCCTCAAGGTGGCGTGCAGGTTGGTGGCGTGGGAGTGCCCCAGCATGCATTGCACACGCCACCACCGTCGGGAGGGAATAGTGCCGTATCCCCGATTATTCTTCCTGTCACCCCGCAAGAGGGGCGCGCTGGGCCCACTGTGTAGGTTGTCATGGACGTGAAGGATAAGCCAGTCACCTCCTAGACAGGGACGGGATACCGCCGTATCCTTTTCAGGACGCTGGGAGTCCCACACAGGGCTGAAACCCCATGGCCTCGCCTATGGCTCTTAAAAGGGATTTTTTGCGTGCGAGAAAAAAAAGAGGTGGTAACTTAGTGGTAATCAAACGTCCAGTCACAAACATGTATGACCTGACGAGTTCTATAAAGTAATCTAAAATAGATTTTACAAGTAATACTCGTATGTCAATTATAAAACCTATACCACCACATAGTAAAGTTCTTGGTCCCTGATGGTTAGCTTAATGACATCAACAAAGAATCCAGGTTACACGTAAATTCAGTTTCCTATCAATCGTACAACATGTGATTTACTAATGTTCACGCTTGCTACATGACTAAAAAACGTACGAATAGTTCATAAAGAAAAAGTGCAAGATACAGCCACTAAAAGCGAAAGCTTGACGTTATGTTACAAACGGCAAATAAAGATAAGGCGATTGTGGTATCTGCGTTCATTTAAATAGGTGTTGAACGTTGGTTCGCCCGCGAGCGGATGGCGAGGGCCATAAAAAGATAACGGAATGTCGATGCTACGAATATCCTTGCTCCCACCGAACGCTGACTAACTCCGAATCTATCCGAATGTTTTCGAAAATGCTTAGCTGTTTGATTTTAGGAGTTATTATGTGAAGAACTGCACTTTAGACGGTCGATTAATTACGTGATGTTTACTTAAGTAAATTATGAATCACATACGCGTTTATTAAACAATCACTTCACTTGGTCATCAAAGATTGTTTGTCTCGTCATCAAAACATTACGTAGCACATATCCACACACCAAGTTTCACGTGTGTGTCAGTCTGCGAGAGAAATTCCATCGGCGACCCGAGGATTTCCGGGTATAACGTGCTCAATCAAAATGAAAGGGACCCAATTCTACTTCATGCCTGAATATTGCTCTTATATCTGGGTTTGATCTCTTTGATACGGTGATGAATTAATGAAGAGTTGAAGAGGAAATCCAATGTTATTAATACGAGCTCTTTTCTTAATTTTACTTTTGATGTATTCGACCATCATAGCGATGTTACCAATTTCAGGACAGCCTATATTCGATTCAAAAAGTAAGGTCAGGTAGTATTAATACCTATCCATTTTAGTTACGGCTGATATTCGAAATATGAGACGTATAAATGAGTAGACATCACACGTATAGCAACACAAAAACAGATACAATACTGGAAGCCCCATTGTAGTAACGTCTTTGTTCTTAGCACCTATCTATGAATCCTATCGCCTCCCTTATTACGTTTGACTGTGCTCCTTGTATAATGGAGATGCCCCGTACATAATATTCGTTTATTTGTTACGAAACAATGATAACTCACAAGGGAACAACCTCCACTTGCTCCTATACCCTCCTATAATACTGGCACTTCAGGTTTTAGATGCTTGTAATACCTGCTTCCAGGAAATATAATAGAATTAAATTCAATAATCCTCTATTTTGGATTTGTACGGCTAGATTTAAAAAATAAACGTGTTATTATGTTTCCCTCTCAATGATTTTTCTTAGAAGTTGATTGTTTGTTTAGTCCAGAGGAGACGTGTACAATTATTAGTCGTTGGCGTTTTCTAGTAGATACCTACCTAAATCGATAGAATAGAAGCTATCGCAATATAAACAGATAAAATAGACTCCTGTTGTTTTCGCTTTAATTTAAGGTACTTACTTGTCTTTGAAAACTAATTCTAAAAAGTCATTGTTTAGTAGACGCATGTGTCTCATTTTGATGATAGCTACTTTCTCAAAACACGTGCTTACATTGTACACTTCCGAGTCCACCGGAGAAAAATGAGCGTCTAGATCGGCAAAAAAGCGTATTGCACCCAGTTGTTTACGGCGGGAAGTGCTGATGTACCGAACCGAAGGAAATGAAAGCCATAAGTCCGCAGCGGCCGCCTCGCCGCCCGCCCATCACAGCGGTCGAGTTACGACCGTTCGAATTTGCCTACAAATAAAATTGCCCGCTGTTTGTCCAAACGCAAACTCCGCACCCCAGGAGACTACGTAAAGTGGGGTGGATAAATGCGAGGATTCGCCCAACTCATCTCCTGCGGAAGCTGTGTCGATACGAACGAAACGCAAATATTGATACATGTCTTCTTCGCTCACAAGTTTTCCGCATGCAGCAACAATCTCACGACAAAGACCTTTATAGCAATCTTTATTCAATTACAAACTTTATTTACTATGTTCAGTTAAATATAAATAGATTCTGATGTGACAAAACATATAAGAGTATAGTTATCCCCTCTTCTGTGAAACACATCTTATACATAATCAAATCGTATCAAAGTTGGCAAAATAATATTTAACTATTTTCCTGAATGACTCATTTCGCTAAACCATAGCGTCTAAGTAAGTCTCATAGGACAAAATTTGAAGCAATAGAGATAACATCTACGCGCGCGCATACCTTCTCTTATACCCCGGTTTTGCGTGGCCGAGGCAGGAGATTTTATAAGGCATAAACCCGCTAGATAGCGGCAGTAAAACTCGGAACTGAGGCAATATGCCAGCTCTCTATTGCCGGTCCTGCTTTGTTTTTAAACCGAATAGGAGGGTAACAATGTCTACAACCACAATATAAAGAACGAACGACAATTTGCTCCCGAACAAATCGTTGAGGCTATCAACGGATTCGCAAAAAAGCAAACCGATTGCTTTTCGGATGAAAGTGGAATCTAGTTTTTCCGTAGTCATTTGAGTAACTGCACGATATTCGATACGTTACAATTGTAAGTGAACTTGCACAATTCACTTACTTTACTCGTATGTAGTAAAATGTATGTACTCAGTAAAAGTAAAGTAATGAGCTAAAGACAACAATTATTATCACAATGAAGCACAAAGTACCTTACTTAGCAATAATCAGTTAAAACAATGTCAAGGTGATGCTTATTCAATTTTTTGCATAGCTGGCAAATGTTACCTTAGGTACGGTGGCCAGCACATCACGGTTATCACTGCGGTATCTTATACGATTGTGATACGGGCGATATTGCAACAACAATGGGTAGCCTGATGTGCTGGCCCCTGTATCACAATGACAAATGACCTTTGCTAATAAAGTGGATTTCGTTGGTACAGCTAACTCTGTGTGTGTACGAATTTCACATAACTATTAAAAATATTCGTGTAAGTACTTACCTAAGTTACACTTTAATCACAAATTGTCAATATTGTGAAAACTGAAAAGAAAAAATCCAATTAGGTACCTTTGATTATGACTAGTGCGCTGGTATATAATATCATAACTTTTTATGGGAAAACCAAATATTAGGTCCTTACCTATGAAATTGGCGTTTTGTATGGGAGGAACAAAAAGTCGAATTTTTTTTATATAGCATATTTATTTAATCAAAGTATGAGCCATTGTAATCTATGCACTTTTGCCATCTCATAGGTAGTTCATTGATCCCTTTACTAAAAAAACCATTCGAACGGGAATCAATAAAATCTTTGAAGGCGACTTGGACTGCCTCATCTGAGTTGAACTTTTTCCCTTGCAAGAAGTTATCCAAATTTCGAAAAAAATGGTAATCTGTTGGAGCAAGGTCCGGGGAGTACGGTGGATGCCTTAGAGATTCCAATTGAAGTTCTTCTAATTTGCTAGCCGTCTGTTGTGCAGTGTGTGGTCTAGCGTTGTCGTGAAGCAGCAGTGGCGTAGAGCGATTGACCAGCCTTGGTTGTTTAGCAACTAGCTTTTCCATTATGGTTTGCAATTGCTGACAATAGATATCTGCCGTAATCGTCTGGCCAGATTTGAGAAAACTGTAATGAACGACACCGGCGCTAGTCCACCAAACGCTTACAAGTAACTTTTTATTGGTCAATTTTCGCTTGGAGCAGGCTTTGGCTGGCTTGCCAGGGTCCAGCCATTGCGATGAGCGCTTCCGATTATCGTAGAGAATCCACTTTTCATCACAGGTAATGATTCGATTTAAAATCCCTTCGTTATTGTGCCGGTCAAGTAATGTAACGCAGCAGTTGACGCGCGTTTGCCGGTTTGCTTCACTCAATTCGTGAGGAACCCACCTTTCAAGTTTTTTAATCTTCCCAATTTGCTTCAAGTGGATTAAAACAGTTTTATCACTAACGCCAAAGCCTGCAGCTAACTCGGACGTGGTTTGCGATGGATCCGCTTCCACAATAGCCTTCAATTCTTCATTATCAACTTGGGTCTCCGGCCGTCCACGGGGCTTGTTTTGCAGGTCGAAATTTCCAGAACGAAAACGTTGGAACCAAAAACGCACTGTGTTTTCTTTTGCGACACAACCGCCATACACATCATTAACCCTTCGAGCCGTTTCCGCAGCACTGGTGCCACGGTGGAACTCGTACTCGTAAATAACGCGATATTTCAAATTTTCCATTTTGTAAATTGAGCGATGCAAACAGAAAAAAGATAAGTAAAAAAACAAATGAATGACGGTTTACGAAACACAACTACATGTGGAAAAAGCTGTATAAATTTGAATTTCGAATTCCTAACCAAATAGGAAAAATTTGTGATCAAAGTGGCCAGTACGACAAAACGCCAATTTCATATGTAAGGACCTAATAGTGTCATCAGTTTCCCGAATGGTCCTAAAGAAGTATCACTCTATTACGGAGGCATAATACCGTCCCTCGCAAATCCGTTTATCGCAACAGTGGTAAGACTCTCTGGGAGGCGTTTCGGCCTGTTTAGATACATTGCACTCGATATACTTCGCTCAAATGGCGAATTTCGCCTCCCTTTGTACAATTTTGCTGGGCTGGGACGTTCAGACAACATAAAATCCAAATAAGACTGCGCAACAAAATACCTAGGGAATTCGCTGTTTTGTTAAAGAAAACAAGTTGAAATTAAAATACACAACAGCTGCAGGAGAAATGGTCGCTTCGACAACAACAGGTATCGCCTACTATTTTATAAATGAATAGGAATTTAGGTTTTTGGTATCAAAACCAATAAAATAACTGTCGATTAGTTTACCGAATTCGAAATCGAAACGAACACCGTATATATTGGCGAAATATAAATCGAGGCTACATGAACCGTGACGACAGCGATACTAACTCCCGACTATGGGCGGTCGTAAATTGGGGAAGCAACCGACCACCAGCGCCCGGCCGCGGCTACGGGCCTTCGGATTTGCGTACAAATAAAAAGACCACTTTATCAACCGGAAAATAAAATGCTAACGTAGTGGAAACAAGCCATGAAATCTACCTATAAGTTGAAACGAACGCACATTAACTCTACCCAAAAACAGATCTTTATATTAAGTAATGCCGTGTGGTAAAGGTTGATATTGGACAAACTGAAATATTTTTTCCGGGTTCGAAGGGGTATGCACGCAATTGATTTTCGTTAGTTCTACTTTGTAACATAATAATAATTCAGCAATGCCTCCGATCGGATTTTATTACCTTCACGAGCGAATAAAGTCAATAAATAAGAGGCATTTCGAGGCACCGAATCGTGAGTTATTCTACATTATTAGGCGGGCTCAATTGGCATTATTCCTATGATTTACTCGTCCATAAGTCGTGCGGCTTATCTGACTGCGGGCCGCGGAGCCGCAGCGCACTTTAGTTCCACGTTACCCCCGCGCGACGCGATTAAAGATTTCATCCTGCGATATCGGACGATCGTAATATTTTAACGATGCCCGACCCTACAGCGACTCCTTTGTTTTACTGCTCTCATTTTATTATTTATCGAAACATTTGATATAAAAGTGCCATTATCTACAATTTTATGTGATAATTTATTGCCCGTCCCAAATGTATCAATGTAACGATGCAATGCCAGGTGGGGTTGATATATTTACTTTTAAATTCACATTTTATCTACAAAATGTCTGAAAGTAAACACCTACGAGACCAACCTAACCTAAGTGAGTCCCTAATGGATAGACCGCCCCCGAATGAAAATACCCAGCGAAAAAGTTTCCCATTTGAACCTTTATGAAATACTGGAACTATTTTAATTAAAATAACAACACTTCATTGACGTCAGACGATGGCTTCAATTCTAACTTTCTGTCCATCGTTAAATTATTCAACATTGCTACGCAAAATTAAAGGAAAAGTTGAAAATTATTAAGGAAAATCCAACTTAAGTCAATTAGTTTTTCTTACATATTCTTTCATTTTTTGCTATGTAAATAGGAAAAAGGTTGCAGTTCTACCTAACATGTGGACCTGTGAGGATTTCACATCCCTAAACTACCTACCTACCTTAAAAGTCGGAATCTTTTTTATAATTATTATTTCTTCTGTTTCATATATTGTTTCATGGACCAGAAGCTCTTCCAGGCATTTTTGATCCGACACTCGATCTCCATGCCCTGCCTGTTTCCGAAATACACCTTCTGATCTCATTAAAACGTAAACTGGTCGACACATGTATCTTGCCCATCCTCACTTACGGAGCAAACTTACAAACTTGGTTATTGACTGAAAGTCAGAAATCCAAACTCAAGGTTTGTCAACGAGCCATGGAAAGGGGCTTAAGTCGCCACAGAATGGGTACCAGCTGACGGCCGCCGTTGTAGAGGCAGACCCAAAAAGCGGTGGTGTGACAATTTGGTTGCCTTTACAAGAGACTAGGAGCTGCTGGCAAAAGAAAGAGATAAGTGGAGCAGTTTGGGGGAGACCTTTGCTCATCAATGGGTTAGAAAAATCATATGTATAAAAATATGATTTCAATAAGAAGGATAACAGAATCTTAAGTAGTAACTTGTTATTCGTAGAATTCATGAATTCAACTTTATTTAAGTAGGTACTCAGAGTAACTATTCGAATTTACTTCAATTTCTACAGTTGCTTTTATTAGGAAATTTATTTCATCTTTAACGATGTAAAACAACGTCACGGCACGTGTTTCTAGAATCAAATCTAGTGTGAAAGAGGAAGAGGAAGCTACTACGTGTACTACGCTATTTACGATTCAACAAATACAATGTTAACTTTTCCTCCAATAACATAGACGTCAAAGTGTCCATTGTTACAAAGGAAAATATTTTTATCACTTCTAATAGTAGTTAGGTGTAGATGCAGGTGCTGGCATACATGTGCAACACTCGTTAGGGGAGAAGGGGGCAGCTTTGAACATTTGAGTTTTCGCAGCTATTTGAGAAGATAGTTTGGGGTGATTTTTTTAGATAGTGGATAGAACACAAACCATAAAGACTGTAGATTAAGAAGTATTTACCGGTTAAGTATTTTCAAATGATAATCGGAGCTTATTTCAATTAAAAGTTATGTGTAAAGTGACATAACTTTTCATTATATTAAACAAGTAGGTACTTTATAATTGTTCAACTTTATTCTTGCTGTTGATAATTCATAATCGTCGTTGCCAATGTTGAGTCTATTAATGTTGTTACTAAAACATGGTAGAAACTTAAAAAAATTGTCGAATTTAATTGCCTCATGTGTGTTCAAGGTAGTGATGTTTCGGATATTTGTATCCGTATCCGCGGATATTCGACGAAAAAGAAAGATCCATATCTGTATACGTAACTTTTCTTGCGGATCCACAACGAATCATTTAAGTTATTGTTTTTATTTGATAGGATGAAATGCTATAGTTAATCATAACATAACACACACTAAAAACACACTAGGTAGATAAAATAAAAATCCGATAAAATTCAATTAAGATTTCTTTTCTTAAATTCAAATATTTATATTTCTATAAATTAAATATTTAGCCCCTTTATATTGCAAACATTAATCGTAGTAAGTTACTATACCAATAGTACACAACTCAAAGGTTTCAAAGTCTCGCACCGATTGACACCAAATATCCGTATTAGGATCCGTATCCGCGGATATACAGATCTAGTTGAAAGCTGCCCCAGGGGTGAGGCACATTTTTTCTTATTTAAAAAAAAATCGTTATTTCGGCTATAATTTGGATATTATTCGTTATATGATGTATTGCAATTTTATAACCTAAAAGTCAGACTAAGCATCGTACGAGTATAACAATAAAAAAGTTTAGCACCAAAGAATCTGAAGATATGACAGAAAGTGTAAAAAGTGTTCAAAGGAGTCCCCCTCTCCCTAAAATTTAATTGTTCAGACTAACCTACAATCGTTGGTAAATAATTACTTACGTACTTTTAAGGCAGGGCAAGAAATGGCAGATTTGTAAAGGATACGTTTAGTTAGGTAGGTAATCGTAAGATGAGAATAGTTTAGTTCTTAATAAAAAAAAATCGCAAACTAGTCACAATTTAAAAGTGAGGGCTTATTATCTTAGTTATGACTGTAAAAAATACAATCAATGTACTTACATCTAAAAATTTCGATCCAATCAAATCAACATACCTACTTAAGATAGAGAATTAGAAGTTTGAGATACACGCTAACTACGTGCAAAAATGTGCAAAAGATTCATAAATAATTGAGTCACAGAGAGTACAATGGAAACGCACACCCACTTTGCTAATGCAGCATTTACCGACGAAGGCTATATATATTAATTAATACGACAGTCGCGATTTGCATAATTAAAAGCCCATTCGGCGGCACAACAAGGGCTGGATACAAAAATGTGTGAAAATGGAAATCCGAAGATTGCTTTTCTACTTTGTCATTAACTGTGCTCTGTGTTTACCTTGTGAGTATTTTAATTTTATTTTTGTCTCGTGGTGTATCAGAAAGTGTTTCTAGATTCTAGGCCGTGTGCGTTAAATTCTTAAATATGGGGCATATTGGAACTACTTAGCAATAATAAAGATAAATCACTGTTTGCATTCTAAAAAATATAGTGATATGCCGCGTTGCCTTCTTAAAGAAAATCACACGCAAACAAATACTTTTTTTGCGGAACGGTCTAGTACGTATAGCCCCATACTTCTCAATACAAGTAGGCATATAATTGTTTGCCATAAAACATACTTAGTCGGCAAAGACCTACACTAATGTAAAAGTGAATAAACTGGATATTTAACTTGTTATTTGAACCGAGTATTGCCTTTCAGATTTGGCGGCTAAACCGTTTTCGATAAACGAAGCTCTAGCCGCGGAATCAAAGCTGAGGAAATCTAAAGATTCGGATACTTCACCTGTCTCATCTGGTAAGTTATATATTGTTAGGATAGATAGGACCGAATTTTCCGAAGCCTAACAGACATTTAAATCTATAAGCTGATAAATACGTACGAGCAACCAGGTCTACAATAATATAATTAAGTAAATTTGATTTTAACTATGTACAAATCTCTAGTATTACGATGATAAACTTTGTTCCATTAAACTTATCCAAATCACGATGTAACTTATTTTAGGGCTGGTGGTCTCTTGGACTAGGTACCAGCCTTAAGATACAGCATCTCAAGCGCATTTCATTGAACCAGAATAAAATTTACAGTATCGAATTATTCCGCCGATTGACGCACCTTGACACCAATCTAGTTTCTAGCTTTAAAATTTTAGTAATACCTACTTTCATTTCATTTTTTCAGAGACATACACACGGTTCACGATTGATAAAGCTCTAGCTTCTAGTCCCCTAAACAAATCAAGGAAGTTTAAAAGAGGTAACCCCCCTAAATTAATTTGTATATCACAGTATATAAGCAGCACAGTAGTATTGATGCAAATAATCTCACAATGTTTCTTGGTTATTTAACTAATGTATTGATATTATATTGTCTATATCTTAATGTTTACAGGCACACCTATCAGAAGCAGGTCGCCACTAATAAAATCAAGAAATATTTTCCAATTTGGAAGCTCACGGCTCAAAGAGCTTTTAAGTCCTCTTCGCAAACGTAAGCCCCAATCAAAAAAGCGAGAGATAAATAAACATGACAAAATCGATGAAAGGTACTTCCCACTATTTAAAAATTTGGGTTTGTTATTTGACAATCTTCTCGAATCTGAGTCACGCGATTCCTACGAAGTCAGCAAACAAAAACATAAGCGGTACAAGTACAAAGGTGGCGAGAAACGTGGCGTCGTATGTTCGTGCTCTGCCAAACCTGATTCCAACACAAGAGAAACACGATCGCATAAAAAGGCAGCTATTTCTGCCGCGGCTCTCTCCGCTGAGAAGTCGGCTGCTGCCGCCGCGGCAGCCGCTGATACTGCCCTTCCTGACCTCAGCGGTCTCGGATCGGATCAGGACGTATCCGCAATACTTCCAGGAGATACCACTAGCAGTCGGAGAAACGATCATGGACACAGTGAGAGAAGCAGCCCCACATTTCACCGAAACCCTCAAAGAAATCTCGCCGGGAATCTTAGAAATCGTAAATATACTACCGGAATCGGAGAAAACGAGGCCGATGCAGAATGTGATGAAGAAAATTCCGACGGTCATCCACGAGACGATGCAGGTGGCGCTGCACCAAGAGGACGAGGTCGAGGAACTGCCGATGTTCCGAGCGATAGAACCGCGTCCACTGAAATCAAACGCCAAAAAAAACAAAAAGGCAACCTTTTTGGACGATTCAGCTTCGATCTTCCAAGAAAAGTTCAGCTCAAAACTAGAAGAAACGAAACTGAAAGCGAGGAGTTTTTACCAAAACATATTCGAGGAATACGAGGATCTGTATCCGAAAATACGATCGGCGATAACGCAGAGTCCTTACAATCCGAAGAAAATAATAAAGAAGACTTCGACGGCGTCGCATTCCCTGGCACCGATGATCAACGAATCGCTGGCGGAGATGGCGAATCTTCCCAAGAAGATAAAGAAATTCGTCCAAGAGATGAAACAGTGATATCTGTTAGTGACTTAACTGATTTAAACTTGGCTCTCCAAAAGAATTCAAAGGCTAAAACACCTTCAGTTACTATTTATGATGGGTACAGTGTAGCTAGAGATAAAAATGGTCAAAATAAAGTGTCAGAGAAGTCAATTCGGATTCATAGCTGATATAAACAAGCATCCTCACATTTTTGAACACGGTAAATAAATAAACATTAACATTTACTTAGTTTGAGTTTTAATAAAAATGTACATAATATTTTTTACAATAAACCTAAACATTTATCGGCGACCTTTCTTTCCCTTACTTTTACTGGCAGCTTGGCTTGTTGCTTGTGGTTGCTGATCAGCAGGTCTGGAACAGAACATAGGAAATTTTAAGAGCACACAATTACAACATACAGAAAAAACTGAACATCAAATAGCTTAAATATTAGAAATAATTTGCTATTTTCATCTCTCATTAGCCTAGACTTGTCCCACTGCTGGGCACAGGCCTAACCTCAACTATGAGGTGGTACATGCCATACTTGGTGGAGGGGTGTGTGTAAGGTAACTGACCAACCTAACTGTCAGATGGCATTAAGCCGCCCGAGGGGCTCTCAAAGCTTAACTTAAGCAAATATTAACAGGGACCAACAGCTTGATGTGCTTTGCTGAAGCATTGAGATGCTTGTAAATAGGAAATACTTATGTAGTCAGATTGGTCACCCACCAAGATGATTAATTCCGATTATGATCATAATTATTAATAACTCAAAATAATAAGCAAACAAAGGAGTAAAACTTTCAACTTTGAAAATTGCAAATAGTAGGTTTAATAAAAAGACTTATCTTACAAACGTCAGTGACCACTACCTGTCTGTAGTGTAGTGTAGTGGCACATATTGAGCAGTCCATTATATTTAACAATTTTCATTTTCCACTTTAAAAGATATTAATTTAAAAAAACCCTTAAACTGGGTTAGTTTATGCACTCTGACCCAAGTGACAGATGGTGTTTCAGACTCATAACTTATTTACCTGTTTTGTCTAGTCTTCAGCTTAGGGATAGATTCACCAATGTACTTCATAACAGACTGTCTTGTTGCGAACTCAGGTTTGACTGGAGTGCCATCATCATTCTTAATCTGAACTCTTATTCTACCTCTAAACAGCATTTCCTGAAATAATAACAATTTGACATTGAAGGTTAATTTATAACAATTCTACAGTTGTAAATAATATAGTCTTACGTAAAGTTTTTTTTCTCAATCTTTACAAAATTAAATTATTTAGATTTCATCATAGTAAGGTCAAAGGGCTACATCTACATTGTAACAAAACTAATTCCAGCAAAAAATTCTGCAATTTGATATGAAAAACGAAGGTTAGCTTGCCACGCTTACCTTGCTACGCTCTCTCGGGTACAACTTGTTCTCCACGCCGACGTGTAAGCCTGAAGTCACCAACACATCCCGAATCTCCTGATGCGTAGGGTTCTCCACGCAATAAGTTTTTGGCAACTTGCGCCCTTCAGCCAGCGTTTTCTTACTATTTATGTACGCTGGATATATGCAAATCCATCTTAAATGATAAAACAAGGCAATAAACAATTTGTTCATTCTTAAATTTTAATAAATAAGAGAGACAAAGTAGATGGGTGTACCTTTCCACCTCACTGTGTTTTTTGTCTGAACTCCAGGAACTTAACATTGCAGGCAAATACTATCAAGGTTTCAAAATGTCTAAATAATAGAAAGATTTATGATAACATTTACAATATTCCAAATCAAGAGATCAGAGACTCAGAGTGTGGTGGAATTTGGAAATGGAAAATAGTAAAATTGACAATTTTGTTTGGTGACAGTGACAACTGCCAGTCAGCCACATCATTAACAGCTGTCAAACTGACAATTTTTTTAAAGAAGTAGACAACAGTCCAACGGGCGTTAAATACAAAAGTACAATATCAAGCAAGTGTCAACAACTGCCGCAGTCAATAGTTTGTTGCAAAGAGTACATTATACACTGAGAATGGAAAATACATTCATTCATAATAATAATTTGAGTTTATCATAATGTGAAGGAAAACAATGAAGTAAATGTAACAAATAGAGTAAGGTGCTCCGTACTGTTGAAATATGAGCCATCTTCGCATTCAATGAGTTAGGTTGGGGCTTAGGTTAGGTTAGTTTGTAAGTAGTAGATGTAAAAAAGTATTTTAAGAATTTAACTTATTAGAAGTCCAGGCTGTATAGTATTAACCTTTGCCTTGTCCACACAAGCCAATGGAAATATGCGCACCAAAAAAAAAATCTGTCAAACAAAACTGACTGACTGACTGACTGCCGGCCTGCCAGCCAGCTAGCTACATAACTTAACCGCGCACTTACAACATAACCTAAAAAGTTAAGTTTATTTTGTGAATTTTTACCCATAAATATATTTTAAAGTTATGAATTGTATAGCTTTAAGCGATCATGTTGTAGCTTTATCAAAAGGTCTTCACATTGACTGCTACAACAGTCCAGGGCATACTATTTACAATGTTCCCTGTAAAAATGGATCGCAAGAAAACGATCACATTGCAGATATTACAATTTCGTCGGATGGAAAGTATTTGGCATTAATTACATCAGTATCAAAGCAATTGGTAGTATGCAATTTGCCAAGAATGGAAACAACTATCAATTTTAGTCTCCCTAGAAGTGCGAGCAAAATAAGGTTTACTGTGAATAACTCACAAATATTGGTTGCAGACAAAAGTGGCGATGTTTTAATATACGATATTTCTTCTGAAGGTTCTGGCACAAAACTGTTAGGCCATTTAAGTTTGCTTTTAGATGTGTTACAGACAAATGATGAAAAATATATTATCTCAAGTGACAGAGATGAAAAGATTCGAGTATCTTGTTATCCAAATACATACAATATTCAGACATATTGTTTAGGTCATAAAGAATTTGTCAACCACATTGAAATTTTGCCACATAATGATAAATATTTGACAAGTGCATCTGGAGATGGAACAGTTAAATGCTGGGATTATGTGACAGGTAGCCTTTGTTACACAGTCAATGTTTACCGGGATGTACAAGATATTGCACTGACAGAAAAATTTACTAAAATGATGGATGAGGAAGGAGTGGAAGTCACAACATTACCAATTGTGCACTACACAGTTACAGCCCTGAATGAAGACACCAGTATTTTGGCTGTTGCTGTACACAGCTGCAACAATTTGCTCATGTATTCACTAAAAACAGTTAACACTATATTTGAGCATCAAAAAGAAGATAATGTGATATTAGAAAGGTTCCCTTGTAGTATGAAATTTCATAAGAAGTCTTTATTTGTATATGATGATGTAGAAAGAATTGTTTCCATTATTAATATTGTTCATACAGCTAGCAAACTCACCTTTGTTTTAGAAAAGAAAATAAATATGTTTGAAAATATTAATGTTAATTTGGATCTACAATTAGGCATAGATTCAATCAAAGTACTGTACAAAAGAAAATTTGATAATGTTCAAGAATACCAGGAACGAAAAAAACAAAGACTAGAGAAGTCTTTAAATAAAAACTAATACAACAATACTGTTTCATTTTACCTTTTGATCTTTATTATTTGACTTAATAAATAATAACATTATTTTTAGCTACATAGGTAGACAATTTCCTCATGGCAGCATTCCACCATTATCCTTTTCCACAACATCCAAAGTAAAATTATACTCACTTTTTACTATGTATTAATGTGGGTATAGTCTGTGAGTAGTTGCATTATCACAACACCAACCTGCATAAAATAGGCAATATCTAAATTCCTAAGTAGGTATATACCTAAAAAGTAAAAAAAAACACCAAGTTTTATGATTTGATTTTGCCTGGGAATAATTATGTGTAAGGACGCACATATTAGCACTGGTAGTATTATTATATATGAGTCAAGAAGACAAAGAGAACTATACAAGGCACATACAATAAGGCAATAGTAGCATCTGACCAATTTAAAAATGTATCTAAACACTGCTCACCCCAATTTAGATGATTCAATAATTTTTGTACCAAAAAGACTCCATAAATGCTTGGCATAAAGAAAAAAATGTTAACAAAATCTCGGTAAGGTCGGTATCGTCCGTATCGAACGCAACGGATTAATTCTTCACTGCGTCTGCTGTATCAGTAGCGATCGACGGATTGCGAACTACATATTGATGACAATTTTCGGTGTTTCCTGCCCACCATACAATGATCGCATTAGCTATCAAGTGGTCTATGATTAAAATAAAATACGGAAGATATACGGACTGGCTCATGCGCCCGCAAAATTGTGAATATGTGCTACCCAAGCAACCGGACTGCGAGCAGTAAGGCTTTCACTTCCTTGATACCAATAAGTAAAAGCATTTTTGGACGCGTATTGTTTAGACGGAACATATCTTCCTATTTTTATTTTAACCAAAGTTGAAGGGAGACATTCCGTAGACTGTAGTTAAGATATAAATTAAAATAACATTTCAACCAGGTAAGTGTTTATTTTATTTTTACAATTCAAACAAGAAAGTGAAATGTGCAAGTCTTATTTAGTTGTACAAAAATAAATGAAACCTGGGTATTTAATGACGCATCAACATTAATAAGCTAACAAGTTATACTCAAAGCCAAGTTTCCGTTATTCCATGCTAACAAAACAAACTAAAAATCACAAATATCACAATTTTAACTAAACACAACAAGTCATTTTATAATAACTAATTAGATTCAGATATTATAATACTTATTGCTTTTATTGAAGAGGAAGCAATATATCATTAACCTGGCGAAAGGGTTCAATAGCTCGTTAAATCTTAAGATATAATTTGTAAGTCTACAGGTTTAATAATAATACATAATCAAATGTCTATTTTTTACAATCGCCATTATATCTAAATGCAATAAATACATAAGGGTCATCATTTATTTACCTAGATTTAAGCACATTAGCAAAGTTTCGAAGTTGAGAGCCAAGGTTGTCAATTTCATTCAAAATAGTATCCACCTCATTTTTTAGATCCATTAAATCTGGGATATTGTTGCAGTCTGGTACATTCAATAGGGTCGTGAACACCTTGTCCCACAAACTCACCTTCATGTACCTGTAAGGGATATAACTATTTAAATATGATGAAAAATATGCAGGGTACCACACCAACACTTTTATACACTGCTGCTAACTTTCATCAAATACACTCAGTAAAAAAATCCGTATTTCGTAATTTTAGAACCTTTTTTCTCTAGAAAAAGAAATGTATGTAGTATGTAGTAATTTGCCAAAAATGATTTTTTGAGTATTCTTTTATAAGACATGCTCAGCTCAATCTCAACCTTTCTAATCCTATCGTTCTAAAGGCATAGAATCGCGTCGTCAAAATCATCTATAACTTTCAGAGGATCTAGAAACATTTTCTATTGAACTTTGTTTTCTTGGTTGATCTGCAAATAGGCCGTGGTCACGGCAAGGCCTATTCATTCCAGTCGTATAAATGCAGACAAAAAAGTCATAATAAATAACACATACCTAGGTAGCTTCTTGTCTATATTCCATTGGCCTAGGCGATTAGCCACTTTCATGTAACTTCCCATAAGTATCACATGAATGGTGCCAGCAAGACAGTACAAATCTGTTTGATAAGTCCACGGCTTGCCCTCTCTCATCTCTGTGCATGTAAAACCTTCTGTGGCGATAAGCTGTAAAAAAAAAAGTACAAGTAAGTAATTTAAGTTACATGTATTAGTGAATAGCGTATACCACGTCGGAATGAAGATCATGGCACACTGTACCGGCACCGCCCCAATCCGGCAACCACGTGGCGCGTCGTAGGCGTTTGGTCCAAAGTCCGTACTAAACTCGTACTTTTTAGGGTTCCGTAGTCCGACAAGGAACCCTTATAAGATCGTTCAGTAGTAGTCTGTCACAGCAGAATATCTATCTACGTTTATGGACTGATTTGCATGTAACTTGGTTCGAGGATACTTCACATATGGATCTCATTTTAAAAAGTACGAAAAAATAAAATTACCGCTTTTTAAGAGTACTTACCTCCCTATACATGTGAAGGGGAGAGTGTATTATTTTTTTGTGTGCACCCCCTTGTGTGGGGTATCGTTGAAAAGAACTATGAAAATAAGATAGGGTTTCCATACAACACTTTTTTATCACCTTTGCGAGTTATAGCCCGGTCCTTTATAAATCAGGCACAGGCACCGAAACTTATTTAAAATTGTTTCGGGTATCCTGTGATGAATACTTTCGAAATTATAAATAATATAAAAATATATACTTTACAATGATGACATTGACGGCTAGGGAAGATGATGATGATGCAAAAAATGCAAAACAGCGCGGTGTCAAAATTGACTACGGAACCCTACTTTATGCGTGGTCCGAGACGCTCTTGGCCGGTTTTTATGAAACAATTTATTCTTTTAATTATATAATAAACAGTTTTGTTGAATTAATTATTTAATAAGGCCAGAAAAGAGTCGATTGTGCTCAAAGGTCTCTGATACCAAGAAAAAACTTATTGAAATATCTCTTAATATATACTCTTGTGCAAGTATTTTCTTTTTTGCAGTTTTATGTGATTAAGTGTGTTGAAGTTGATCAATAATCTATATTAATGGTTTGTCTGCGCTAATATTGGATTCTCATTAAAATATTCATTCCCAACCTGTTACATGGTTTATTTGTTCGTAAAAGAAAGAAAATGACCTCCATGCATATGGAGCATTGGTTGTGGGTCGTACAATGTATTTTTCAGTTTTATTGTGAAAAGGCCGGCGGCGTGTAGTCGGCGCGTTTGCCGTCTCAGCTCGCGGCTGGCATTCTTGCAGCGCGCTAACGGCGGGCTTACAGCGGGCCGCCTGCGTGCTTGCTGCGCGCTGGTTACGAGTTGCCAGCAAAACAACAAACGGGCTAGCAGCCCGCGGCCGACGAGCTTTTGCCTTGAGTACGACACACAGCTGGCGCGCTAGCAGCCGTAGCCTAAATTCGATATGACGCCGAGCTAAAGCTGTGCCAGTACGGAGCCAGTAAAGTAGGCAATGACTTTTAGAGAAATCCGTTTAAGCTACTCCTGAGATTCGAGCAACACATTCAGTGATTTTCTTGTTTTAAAGATTAGTGGCAAATGTGGAATGCAGAGGTTTTAGACAATCATGGTGTAACTGTAAATAAATTCAAATACTTACTTCTCTAAATGTTGTTCCTTCTGGAAACAGAGACATGTCAATAGCACAGCCTAAATCAATTAGCTGCAATGAAGGCGTTCTCCACTCTTGTGTTGGGCTGAAATATAATTTTGGTGAAATAAAAGTTATTCACTACTAGCGTTTTGGACCACAATAAAAAACTGAATAATACGTAACATGTTATGGAGTACTTTACAACTAAAGTTCAAAATTAGATCAGAATACAGAAGAAGAATCAGAAACTGAATAAGACACCACAAGAATTTATTTTATACTAGCTCCACGTCAGCGGCTTTGCTCGTGTGGAATTGGGTTCTCTTACTAAATATAGCCTATGTTCACCAGGGATGATGTATTATTCTATGGTCAAAATATTTTTTTTTATTGGTCCAGTAGTTTCGGAGCCTATTTAATTCAAACAAACAAATCTTTCCTCTTTAAAATATTAGTGTCGATGTACACTGCTTCACAGTTACGTATTAATTTATACCGTGATTTTTTTTAATTTTGAAGGCTAATTATATTTTTTTAGCTATTACATTTATATCTTGCAAAAAAGTAGCGAAAACGACAATACTTTTGAAAAATTGTGGCATGAATACAAGTGACAATGTTATACTATACTTATGAATACTTACATTTTCATCAGTAAGAAGTTATCTGGCTTTATATCAGCATGGATAATTTGGGCTTTGTGGAGGTAATGGACGATGGACAAAATCTCCGAAGTCAATAAAATTACTATAAATTCATTAATACATTTTGAGGTAGCAATTTTAACTTTGTTGGCAACATCTAATAAAGATCCATACTTGGAATATTCTGACACAAATAAACTAGCATTTTCACCAATAAAGGCAGTTGTAATATCCATGTACCCTGGAAGCTGAAAACACAAACAAAAAATAAGTTAAGTTCTTTTAAGATGCAAAATTTAATGAACATAATAATAATATTTGATAACTTACCATAAATGGATCCTTGATCCTAGCTTTTATTTCCTGACAAATATAAAATTCCCATGGACGACTCGGTTTCTGGTATTTAACAGCCACTGATTTATTTGTATGCATGTCAAGACATAAAAATACGGCACCATAGTTTCCTTTGCCAAGCTGTTTTTCGATAGAGAATCTATTACTCCCAATGCTGACGACTGAAGTAGGTTGAATTTTAGGGATGGATCTTACTTCTATGTACCCATCAGCATGTGTTTTATTGGGAAATTTCACATATTCTAATAGAGAAGCGACTATTTTTTTATTGAACGGATCTATGACGGCAGGGAAATCAATATCGGCAGGTCTAGGTATGTCACTGGTTTCGACTAAGGAAATAGAATGAGTAGATTTGAAGTTTGCACACTCCATAGAGTTCTCACTATCTACATCCATACCATAGCCATCAGACTGGAAGTCCGACTGCCTTGAATATACTGAAGACATTCTGCTTTCTTTACCAGAATCTCTGCTATCCTCAGACTGAAATTCACCTCTATGCTCAAAGTCAAGCTGCCTCTTTGATATATCCTTTTGTTTCTCTGGAACCCCGTGAGAAACTTTAGCGGATTGGATAGGTGTCCCAGTCTGGGCTGTCATGCCGTCTTTGCTATCAGTATCTGACATTCCTGAAGAGGGAGGTATTTGTGCTTGTTCTGGACTCGACACATACAGATTTTTATGCATTTTCTGAGAGATGCTTGGACTATTTGTAAACTTAGGGGTGTTTGCATTGTCTTTAGGTTCGTTTCTGTTCGATATAAAGTTGAGAAACTGATTCGAAAAACCAATGTCAGGCGAGTTTTGACCTAACTTTACATTCGGTTGGTCATGTCTTATGTTTCTCAAGGCTGAGGTAGGACTTTTATGGGGCCCGGCGTTTTTAGTTGGAGGTGACAGTTTGTTTTGCTCAGCGGGAGCAGATTGATTTTCGGATTTAACGTGATGCTCCGAAGCCTCACTGGCCATATGAACATTATGACCAGGCACATTTCTATAACTGTTCTGCTGTGACTGTTGAGGACTTTGGTAGATTTGAAATGACTGATTGTTCTGCATAGCATAACCTTGATTA
Organism: Pyrausta despicata; assembly: GCA_963921415.1. Lineage (NCBI taxonomy): Eukaryota > Metazoa > Arthropoda > Insecta > Lepidoptera > Crambidae > Pyrausta > Pyrausta despicata. Next base: position 10,331,936 of record OY992855.1, on the reverse strand, counting down.
TTTTCAGGCACTGGTTTAGGAGCTTGTCTATAGGGACTCTGCATAGTATTATAATTTTGGTTGCTCGCATGTTGTTGGTTGGTAGTTGGATACAAATTAGCACTATTATACTGATTATGCATATTAGAATAATTTTGTTGGTTATAGCTCTGGTTTTGTGCTGCGGGCGCGGGACTGGGCCGCTGATAATATTGGTTGGTTTGTTGTTGGTATTGTGGCTGATGAGGTGGACTTTGGAAAGCCGCAGCATTTTGATGTTGGTTAGCATAAATATGCTGCCTGTCTGTTTGACTAGGATAATGGTACTCCTGCCGTCCTGCGTATGAGTGTTGCGGGCTCATTACAGGGTGGCCAGGGCTGTGGTAGCCCACTTGGTTAGAGTAAGTTGGACTTTGGAAACCAGGCGGCACTGCCGGGCTCATAGCATGAGGGCTCTGCATGCCCGGGTGTTGGGGGCTGGTATAAGCATTCGGATTCGGGCTAGCGTATCCTTGTTGCGGTTGGTTAATCATTTGGTTATTGGGGTAACCCTGTTGATAGCCCTGCTGATAATTTTGTTGATAGTGCGAGTGCACCGATCTTTGTGGCGAGTATCCGTTATAACTACCGGGCATAGGCTTTTGGTATTGATGGTCATGAGAGAGATAAGGCACGGCAGTGGGCGGAGCTGGCGTTTTATTTTCAGGCTGATCGCGTTTTTGGGGGTACACCCTCGCGAATTGGCCGCTGGGCAATCGCGGTTGGGTCGAAATAGAACTTCTTTTGGACGTAGTAGGCTGCTGTGAGGGGTCCATGTGATTATTATACATCGAGTCGTAGTTTGTTGTGTACCCAGTGAAGTTCGTCCTAGTTGATTGACCAGAAGAACTGGATCCAGATTTACTGAAATAATAATGTCATGTTACTAAGAAAATGTTTGTTAAAGTACCACACATTTTAATCATGTGATGTTTAAACTATCAAATAATACAAACCTGTTGTATTCCCGAGTTGCTTCCATGATGACTGAAAGGCCAGTGCCTTGGTGGTCCACAGTGGCATGTTGGTCCACTCCAAGCTGCCTAGAATTCTCGTCTTTCTTCATAGCACTAGCATCTACGTGTTCAATTACACTCTCATCTATGCTGAATTTGGGCACTGATGGAAATTTTGAAGACTGGTCAACACAGTTTGTTGGCTTCTTAAATTGAGACATATTGGGAGTGCTTGCATCTTTGATGTTAAAGTTGAAAACTTGGGTGCAAGAAGGTTCCTCGTAGTATGCTGTCCTATTAACCTAAGAACAAACAAAAAACAGTGTCTCCAGTTAGCAACATATTTTTATAAATGATATTGTTTTATGATTAGGATTAAAATAGTAAGTGAGCCACAAGATAAAAAAGATAATAATGAAAATTTGCCTGTAAAAATCTGAAATCTAGGATTGCCAGTAAATATACTAAATAAGTAGTAAAAAAGAATAGTGTGAAAGAACAATCGTACATTCTGAGGTGGAGCTGGTGCAGGAACAGTAAATTTGTTGGCATTTTCTTTGTCTTCAGGCAATGTTCTGAAATCTGCTAATTCTTGCTTTTTCTTGGTGTTGATAGCCATTGTGATTGAACGGTCTTCATGGATATCAAAGTTTGGAACTTCAAACTGTTGCACCACAGGCTGGACCATTGATGGTTCTGTAAAATATTTATTTGCAAATTAATATAAGGAAATTTTCTGGGGTCATAAAAAATATACAACTAACCACTTTCCATTACTAACCATTATCATTGAATAAGTTTCTTAGCTCCCACCTTGCCTCCTTGGTATTAACAGTAACAGAGTCACCTAGTAGGTTGCCCATTAGACTCCTATTGAATTCTTCCATTAAATTATTTTTTCCATAATTGTTCACAGCATTTTCATTGTTGTAATGATCAAGCTGGTCCACTTGGTTTTCTTTGTCTGAGTTGTGTTGTTTTTGTTGGCTGTTGTCTTGTTTTTTTACACTGAGTTCACTAAACTCTTTTGAGTCCAAATTGACTAGAGTTTTTGGCTCCCCAGGAGAATGCATGTTAGTAACTTTAGTAATGTTCTGCAGTGTTGGCATGGTCAGGGGCATTAAATGTCCTAAGTGATCCTGTTCTGGGTCCAAAGCACAATTAGCTAAAGTCTCTAAAGCACTACACTGTGCAAGTGTTTCGTTGATATTGTTGTAGTTCTGCTCAACTTTCATCTGAGGAGAAGCTTCAGTCTTTACTGTTCTAACAAGATTATATTTTCTTGATCGGATTTCTTCTAAGCTGTATTCTTGTTCATTTACATACACCTAAAAATAAAAATAAATTGTTATTGAAAGTTTTGAATCAAATTTTAAAAGTAAGGCCATTTTTCAAGAGTGTTACCTGAGATTTATTATAACAAGGGATTTTCGTCGCATCTGGAGGATCAGGTACACAAAGAGGCACATTAAATGACAAATCATCAGCACAGTATGCCATGTGATTTGCTGGAAGCCGCAGGATATCATCTTCATCTTCATATGCTGTAGAGATTTTTTAGAACAGAAATTAGCATTTGTGTAGAGTCAAAGTCAAAAATATGATAATAAAGGAATAAATCAGTCTGAAGATGTAAAAATACACCAGTATCTAATTTTGTGGTTGTTTAAAATCACACTTACGAGTAAAAGGCAGTGGCTGATGAGGTACAATGTTTGTATGCACCATTTTAGTTTTAGGATTAGTCCATATTCCTACTTCCTTTTCATTCTCAACATTACTGCAGGCTTGAACTAATGAGGCAGGCCCAGGATTATCAGCAACAGGGATTGCAGCATGGGAAGTTGATGGAACATCCTAAAATCAAAAAAACATTACAATCAAACTGTATATGCTATAAATGTTCGACAGCAACAACATCACTCTAGGTTCCCCAAATTTTTCACAGACACAGATTTCACAGTTTAGTGACATGCTCTTAACTGACATTTAGGACCATCAGTCATCAATTTCACAAAAAATGTATGACATGTTTACCTCAAAAACATTGACCATAACATTTGACTGAGGCATTCTATTGTCAAATTGGTTTGGCTGTTGCCTAACAACACCAGGAACATTACTTCGAACACTTTCACCGATCCTTTGGACAGGCACATTTGCAATGTTGCGCCTCTTGAAAGACTTCAGTGATGTTAAAGCCATTCTTGTCTCAGCTAGAGCTGATGCTGCCTTTCTTTTTGTAGGAGAATCATCATGGAGCATTCTTTGGGCAAAGAACAATTGGAAATTCCTGAAAATAAAAAATCATTATGATGGTGTTATATCATCTTATCATATTCTGCACATCTCAATTTTTTTTTGTGAAAATCTTTCTGGATGCTAAAGAAATAAGAGTAAAATGAAAAAGCACTTACATATGGGCTTGTTCAAGTTCATCTAAGGGCTGTGCTTTGGCCTGAAGCCCAAGCATGTACACCTGATTAGCCTTTTTATAATCACCAGATTCTTCACAATAACATGCCCAAGCTCTATAGAACTCAGAGCATTCTACACCAATACCAGTACTATACAATCTCTGGTATATTTCTAAAGGATTTGAGAGGCAATCAACCTAAAATGAAAATTAAACATGTAACAAACCATTACTTGTTATAATGGCAGAAGAAAACTCAATATTAACCACTTACATATTTAATCCATAACTTTACAAGCCTTCTATCCTGGTAATACCGTTCATCTTTCTCAAATAACTGAAGGCAGTCTTTGATAAGTTTGTCAATGTTACCTTCATGCCCATGCTTGGGAAATGACTGCTCAACCCACTGGATGTAGTTAAACCATGGATCTAGAGGGTCAGGGCCCTGATAGTGTCTTATAGCTGTTTCATGCTCCCTGTAAAAGAGGCCACAATATCACTCATACTAATACGTGACGGGTTTCGTCATTTGTAAGTTTGTTTCGAAAGGACATTTGAAGATGCCTCGGCTTATGTAAACAAGCGACTTAGTCGAAATTGGGCTTTTTTCGATTACTATTAATGGCATGGTATTTCTCCATATAGTAAACATAGCAGTACTTAAAAAACTTACTCTTTTTGCTGCTGCAGCTGTTTTTGGGCATCAACATCCGATTGAGCTTGGAGTGCAGTACCCAGCTGCAAGAGGTTTCTACCGCCTCTCAGAGGCTGGATATTTTCTTTGCTAACGTCGATGTCCATCGTAGAATTAAAATAATGCCGATTTATCACAGCATGAGGAATAAACACGAGTCACTTGGTCACAAAATAAGCACTCCCTGAAAGCCCGTATTCCGGCTACAAAATAATAACTGAATGTCTTTTTCCATTAATAAAAATGCGCGGAATAACAAACATATGTTTACCGACGTGTTCCTACAATAAAATAATGTTTTGCAGGTTTCAAAATCCTAAAAATTGGTGTCTTCCACTACTGAAGCACCAAAGACTAAGCTGAAACTGACAAAAGCTATAGAATTGTTTGTCTCTGCCTGAATTCAAATTTTCAAATAACCGTTGACTAAATAATTAAGTAGCATAAAACGTATTATTTATATAAATTGTACAATAGCATTTATATGAGTTTTTTGTATAGTCAAAACATTCTTCATCAGCATTTTCGTTTAATTCTATTTAATAGAGTTCTGGTAAAACTGGTATCAATTGATATTGTAGGACGGCACTATCACTGGTATCTTAGGGCGCCTCTACATGCATAGGCACCAAGGAATATACTACTAGGCACTTTTCTTGCACCGTATTATTTCACCGTATGTACCATTTATCTTGGCATTTAACTGTCAGTTAACATGTCCAAGTTCAAGGCCGTAAGCCCATTAAAAAACATGAAGGAATGACAGATGACACATAACAAACCACAGATTAAAGAGATTCTGAAACACTGAAAATCGGAATTTCATCAATTATTGTGTTTTATTTGAATTCCTGTATTCCTGTTCAAATTCGAATTTCTTTTGTAAACCACATTTAAACATGTCCAGCTTACGCCTTCAAATGGATAAAAAGAAAACCCAGGAAGAAATGCGAAGGTTAATGGCTGAACGTCGTAAGAAAGACCAGAAACCTGTGAAAATCGACAATCCGCTTGCAAAGTACAATAATGCTGGCCAGCTCACGTGTGTGCTTTGTTCTTCTGTAGTCAGATCAGAACAAGTATGGTATATACATGTTAATAGTAAACAGCATCGTGAAAACGTAACAAAAGCCAAACAACTAAAAGAGCAAACACATAACTTCACTGTTGGTAAATTAAAACATAAAAATTCAAGTCCGCCAAGATGTGCTCCACAGGAAAAAAAGATTAAGGGTATATTAAAGAATTCCACTAAACCTCAGCCAATCCAAGTCTTGGAGAAACCAAAAAACAATCCCCTGCAAATTATAACTTTTCATGATGAAGAAATCAAACGAAAACCTTTAAATACTGCCATTCTCAAATCAGTTCCAAAAGGTAAATGTCAAGAATTAATATATTTAATTCGGATTTATTAAGATAAGGTTCCAGTCATAATATGAATTTTGACTTTCAGTGGAGCAACCCACATCTACTATTCAAGAATCTGAAGAGGCCAAGGCAATGCTAACTGTTGATCAACCTATACCTGAAGGATTTTTTGATGACCCAATATTGGATGCTAAGGCAAGTTCAAAAAAGTTATATTTTCTGTTACAATGGTTTTAGGTAAAGAAAAACCATTTTAAGTACATATATCATTCACTTTATTTTACATAAACCATCACATTTTAGCTTGTATAATTTTATTACAAACATTACACAGTTTTATACAAACTCCTGGCCATAACAGTATAGTGTAGTAGTAACCCAGAACAATAATTACAAATAAGCTAGTTCTCATAGAGTTCTACAAATGCTGGATGAATAAATTCAATCATATCAGATGCTAACATGCTTCGGCCCTTAACCTTGAATGCTTTTTCATTGCACAGCCTCACCAAGCGAGACGCAGCATAGCATGACATTGATGCTGCAGCCACAGTTTTATCCTCTGTATCAATGCTTATTTTATCAATACTAGCTAAAGTCCAGTGTAGGAATGTAGCAATTGACCCAGACAAAAGATCTCCTTGACCTCCACAACGGCGTCCAGAACCACCCAAATTCGATTTCCAATGAACTTCAGGGTACACACTGAAAATTTCATCTTCTGCACCTTTTTTTAAAATAACAACATTCTTCCCAAGCTGGGACAAACCCGATTGCCCATTTACTTTATTACAGAGCCTTTCAAACTCAATCTTGTTTGGAGTTAGTATCACAGGAGATGAAAAACCTTTTATTAGATCAGGCTTTTCTGTTATGAGAAATAAGCCATCAGCATCAATTACTAGAGGTATTTTCTTTTCTTTTATTGTATTAATCATTTCTGTAACCACTTGAAATGTATTAGGTTCTCTTCCCAAGCCTGGTCCAATAACAACAGCATGCAAACGGTCTAGCCATGGTGATATGTGCTTTAATGCATCAGTTTCATTCAACAAAGGGTGAACTATTAACTCAGGACTGTAGGATTTTATGACTGTTGCAGCTGAATTTGTGCAGAATATGTGCACCAGATCTGCTCCAACCTGTAAATAAATAATTGAATGTGATAGGTAAAGAATGCTTAGTTACTTAACAAATTAAACTTATTAATTATTTTAAATTTGTCATTGGAGTCTCACTTTTAGGGCACTGATTCCTGCAAAATAAGGAGCTCCTGTGTATTCCAAGGAACCTCCAACAATTCCAATCCGACCGGCTTGACCTTTGTGTTTAGAACCATCCAAAGGTGGAATACAAGCCTTTATCAACTGTACTGCACAGACTTGATTCATCATTCGCCGTTGTGCTATTTGATGTGCCCTAATTTTACCAGGATAGTAAGAGAATAACTTTCTACCTATCCAACTATAATATTTAATCATTGGTGTATGTATGTAATGCCGACCAAAGCAATGTAACAAAGACGACACATACCTTTTTTTTTGAAGTGAAAACTTCTTTAGCGGCGTTGAGCACTTTTGTGGCATGGGTAGAAACTGTTAAACTCGCGTCAGGTCACGTGATGCTGATCGAAAAACCGTAAGACGGTTCAAATAAATCAAAAATGCACAACGTTAATAATCAAGTTTTCACTTCTGCCGGCACTCCCGGAGTGCAACCCGTGTTTTTTTTTCTTTGTGGCTTTGTCGTTAACCGACATGCCTACATTTTTAATTACTTATTTAAGTCATAGACAAAACTTTTTGACGTTTTATGTTTTCTACATAAATCTCAAATTTAGCAAAGGAATAGACTTATTTTGTTTTTATCATTTTCACCTAACTATATAAAAATATTGGTGTGATTAATGAAAAAGGTAACTCTTTTTTTCGTGTCTTTCTAGGTTAGAAATATTGAGTACAAAGATCCTGTTGAGGAAGAGTGGGAAAAGTTTCAAAAGGAAATAAAAGAACAAGCAACTGCTTCCGCTGAAATCATAGCAGGTGAACAAGAAGAAGCAACTACAGAGCGACAAATTGATGAAATTGATGAACAAATTAGGAACTGGTCAAGGTAAAAAAATATGATTAATACAGAACGACAGTTAAAACGCATGAACTAGTAATCCCCCGCGATTCGCTCGCAAAATAATTTCCATTCCATTCTGTATTTCACTCTTCAAGCAAAATCCGCTAAATTTGCCTTAATACTATTTTGTAACTTTGCCTAAGTATTTTGTTTTTCGAATTACTATCTGATCAGACTTTATAAGAACGATTATTTGACTGGCGTCTCGTGGGCACCTATAGCTGTCTTCTAGTTAAAATACTTGCACTTTCAGATTCTTTAATTGTAAGTTTATGTACCCCATAAAATGCATTATTATATTTTTAACTGCATATTTCTTTCAGAGTTTTGGACTTGGAATTGAAAAAAGAGGAAACAAAGAAAAAAACTCAAGACATTGAACAAATGGATGAAGATGAAAACAATGAATCAGAAAATGAAGATGACATTGATGAGTTTTTAGATTGGCGATCTAAAAAATCATACTCGTAATTTTGTATGTAACATCTTTTGTCTAAATAAATATTTTTTAAGATTGTTATTGTTGAAATTTTCACTCGCTTTTTACCCGTGTAGTTTTCTTACTGAACTCATATTTTATTTATCCTCCTAAGGCCCTGTGTACATTATAATGTACGCACGGCCACACGTCAAGTTATTCAGTGCGGTATCTTAGGCTTACGTAATAGTAATAATGGCGATTTTTCAAAGAAAATGAGTAGTTTGATGTGGAGCCGTGTGTACATAATCTGAAATGGCGCGAGAAGAACTAAATGCCCAGTGTACATTCTAATGTACATAATAATTTATGTGCTTCAAGCCCAGACAGTCGCACCATTCATTTATCTAGAAAAATTCAACGTAAGATTTTAAATATTATTATAATGCGCAACGGGCGTTAACGGAAAGAAGTTATGGACATTGTAGATAGCTTTTAGAATCTATTTTTATATTTTAATCAGTACTATAATAACCAATCTTTTGATTCAAGAGTCTTCTACAGTTTTACAATAAATCAGTAACAGGCAAAAACAAAAGAAAATCTTGGATTCTCTTTCTTCTTTCTTATTCCTCGTACTCTACCCCTTTTATGCCCTGCTTATTGAGTTTCCTGTACTTGAACCACTGTGTCTGCTTCATCATTCTCCCTGACTTGTTCTTTTAGTGCTTTCACCATTCCCACGACCCTGATAGGATATAAAATAATAATTTTATTTAAGATCTTAATATAGCTACTACATGTTTCCCTTAGCGTTCAGAGCTATCGTTATTACTTTGACTATTAGCAGTTGGGAAAAACCGTGTAAGTTCTTAAATTTTATTTTCACTGTCTTTAAATTAAGGAGAAAGGTTTCAATCATTTCAGTGTACACCGAAATGCACATATTTTTATCAAGTCAAATTAAAAAAAATCTTTTACTGTCACTCGGAAATAATATTGTTTTTCTGTAATTGATTAAACAGACGACCAATGAAACCAAAATCAAATAAGATTTTAATGAAGATTTATATGAAATAACTGATTCAATTTACGTGTTAGAAATGTTATGCCATAAAGAGCAAATTTTTGATCATTAATCTATGATGAATATAAGGCTGCAATTGGTCAAAATATCTACCAATCAGAAAAGTGCACAGTAAATTATGACGAAAAGCGGCAATTCAAGTAAACTTTCAATTTAGCACTAAAATGTATTTTGTTCATTACAATGTACATTGGGAGCTTACGTGATCACAAAATTGTCGGAGAAGGAACAAATAACCGTATTATGTACATTCAAATAAACATTGGGAGCTAAGTTGTCGATTTTTTTTTGCTTGGGCCTTAGGGAGTTATGAGAAGAAATCGTTTTGCAAAGGCTCCTTGAATATTACTTCATTGACTGGTTTGTTTGATAAAAAGTAAAATATTTTTAGTTAAGCGAAATTAAAACAGAAAAGTAAAAAATTATTTGTTAATATTTTCGCATAGATCGCAATCATAATGTTGGTGCCAAGGCTTGTTTAACAGTGTTTGATTGGAAAAAAAATTGCACGTAAAAATGTGCACAAATGAGTGCACTGCTAGGAGGTCAAATAGACAAAATTTACTATTGGCTATATTTTTTTATTATTATTGAGCAAAAAAAAACTGACTTAAGGTACAGAATGACTGTCTGTTTCGATAATGACAGTGGCACATGCATGGGTGACATTGACATTTTACATCACAGACACAGTACTTTGTAGGTACGTTTCACGCGGAAATGACTTCAAGTTTGCTAGGAGTTCGTCGACTTATTTTTTTTAATTTTTTTTTTTCTTCTTATTTTTTTGAAACCTCAATACAAGATGTAACAAAAAACCCGTTAGACCTGAAATATCGTAGGTAGTAATGAATGGCAAACATTTTGGCACGGTCTTCTTTATTATAGCTATAACCGTTTTGGAGAAAACCTCTATCGAAGTTTTGCAAAAATATCGACATGATTTCATCGATAGTCTCCTCTCTACCCGCTCAGCTGATTGCGGGTCGTTAAACCCTATTTGACCTCTTTTCTTCTTACTCCTGCCTGGTAGGAATTAGCGGCGGTGTTCCGTCCAAAAAATAAACATCAATTGCGATTACTTTACAGTTTTTAAAGTAGGTACGATGTCACGTAACCGAGAATTGTGGTCTCATACAATAATAATGGTAGGTACAGTCGACAGCACGTCAGGTTACCCCACTTTAACCTTTAGACCGCCCCTATTCCCTACGCAATAAAAGCGGATTTCGTAGTTCACATGGTTAGCTTTACGTGCTGCCGTCCGTACATGTATTTGAAGGTAACTAATACAATTTTAAAAGTAATAATTAATGATTTCTTTTTTTGGATTACTTAAACAAAAATAGTGCACGCGAATGCCAATGCTGTCACCAATTTCAAAAGCTACAGTACCTACGCCAGCTTTTATTAAAGACGTAATATTAACCACCAACGCACCAATTTAGATTGCTTTCGGATTGCTATCTCAAAAAAATAAGCAATATTAAAACCCTTTTTTTTTCTCGCTGTGGAAATGCTTTTAAGCATGCCCCCCACAGATCTGCAGGGGGGTATGTGTACTCAACGGCTGGTGTGCAAGACCGTAATACCCACTAAAACCACAGCGCATTCCACCACTCCGCCATTGTGGGGGGTGCCATGGGGTCGCGTGAGCATTCACCACGGCACCCCAGCGGATAGCCCGAGGGCCACAAACTCCTTGGCGGCGGAGCAAGGTGTTGGGCTCCGTCATCAAGACTAACTCCCACCCGGCCCCAAAAAAAAAAATTTTTTTCATAAACACATCTGTATTTTTTTATTACAGAAGTATGATTATGAAAGTTTAGCTAGACAGAAAGTTCAATTTTACAAATGTTCATCTATCCGCGTAGAGTAATTGAAAATGGGTTTTGAAAATTATGAGTATCTAGAGAAGATGATAATGAAATTAATGATAAGGATTTTGATAATACCAGTTAGAGTTTACCGCGTGTGGAACTAAAAAGTATTCGATAAAGTATATAAAACAAATCTAACAAGATTTTACACACGATACACTCATGGTAGGTAGGTACCTGTTTCACATACTTATCTTAACTATTCTTAATAAATCAAAAGCTATCTTAACGTTTACCCATATCTTGCTACCAGCGTAAATGTTAACCACCTCTGAATAACAAGCAGTTTACCTACAACGAGCTTGGGCCGGGCGGGGAATTCCCCGGTAGGTATAGCTAGTCAAAGGATTTCTGCGCGCCTAGTGAAAGGACTCGCGGCGCAGGGGGCGGCTTTCTTCGACTTTTCGTTTAGTCGTTCATTTGCTTCGTGCATGATCGGTGTGTTTTTCAAACGTTGACTATTTTCGGAATGCTTTGCGTTTGTTTTTAGTGATAACGGGTAGTTTTTCGAATGCGTAATACTATGAGATGATGATGTGTGTGGGTCGAGCTGATGGAAACTTAGCTCAAGCCCGTGAACTTTATCGGGAACGGTTTATCGAAGGCAGACCAGCTGCTGAGCAGCGACGACTGCCTTCTTATCAATGTTTCCGAGATATGGTGATGCGTCTCCACTCTACGGGCTCATTTCATCGTGCGGGTGGCAGTGGACGTCCTACTCATGATAGGCGTGCAGAAGAGGTTCTGCAAGTATTTGAAGATGATCCAACGACCAGTACCAGGCGTGCCGGAGTGAGCCATATGTCAGTTTGGCGAGTACTTAAAAATGACGGTCAACACCCATACCATTACCGTCGCACGCAGGAGTTAACTTCTAGTGACTTTGCGCCTCGTGCAACATTTTGCGAGTGGTATCTTGGGCAGTTGGAAGTTGACCCTAACTACGCAAATCGTGTTATGTGGACGGATGAGGCGACACATTTTGTGGGGTTACGTGAAGGACAGTGTCTACTTTTCGGATTGCCATACTGTGGAGGAAATGGAACGGCGTGTGAGGTCTGTGTTCACGACAGTTACGCTTACAATGGTGCGAAATGCAACACAGGCCGTATCCAGGCGGGTAAGAATATGTATGCAGGAAGGAGGACGATATTTTGAGCCGCTTCTGTAGGTAAGTACCATGTGAATGTCATAATTAAAGTCATTATTAATTTTTGTTAATTTTTTATTGACTTAAGATTCATACACACATCGGGAAAAAAATTGAGTTTGAAACCAACTTCGCAGTTTGCTGGAATTGGCGAATGCCAGCGACGAAAAGAAGTGTGAATTATTGGTATAAAACATTTAATGGGAAAGTGAATTTAGGTGGACTAGATGGACTTAAAGAATTTATAGACTTAAACCAGGAAGGATCATGTGCGTGATAGAATATGAAGAGATGTTTAGCGTGAACTTTATTAAAAGCGCATTTGGCATCTTTTATTCCAATAGGTATCTGGTCCGTAAGGTAATACCTTACGGAAAGGAATAGAAGATATTATATCGGTATAAGTGTTCTTTCCAATCATTGCCAACTTAAGAAAATTTTAGTGTAGTAGACAAAGTCAACTATCAGAGACAGGAATCGAACCTGCGTACATAGGGTTCCGACCCGCGCACGTAACGTTTTATTTCTACCGTAAACATTTTTTAATAGGATTTATACTGAATTTCTATATTTTTAGCATTATTAAAGCAAATTGTGAAAATGTGAAATCAAAGTGAAAAAAAGTTGAAGTGTAAATCCTGTGATATTAAATTATCACACTTATCTTCAACTTTTTTCCCAAAAACCAAACTTAGTGTTTAGAATAACAGTAGGAAATCAAGTCATTTCGCTTACCAGATGTAGGATACTAAATAATGATATTTTTTTGTCGCGAGCAAATTGAATTTGACAATTATTTTAACACTTATTATAAATTAGGTTTGTAACGTTTAGTACATTTCTTTTATATTCATCAGAATGATAACCATCCTTGTTAGATGTTTAATGAATTGCTCTAGTTAATTTTAGAAGCTATGATAATAAGTTACTTTATTTTTTAGCATTAAGTATGCAAATTTCTTTACAATGTGAAATTAAAACACACTCTAAGACTACATTGTTATGGCAGAATAAGTATTTTTGGAATGGTTTAGTGAATAAAAGTTTTGATTCAATTGAAAGTATAATTTTATTTTTGAAACTTTAGCAACTAAATACTGCATATCGATTAGGGAATCGTAGTTCGCTAATCGATAGTCTATATCGATATCGATTAGTCGATAACTTAATCGATTTATAGAATAAGATTGTATTGATTACCCTCGAAATACGCGTGGACATCACTAAAATGACTCACTCTTTTCATTTTTTTTAAGTCGAGCACTTAAGATTGACAGGACATGACAACAATTTAATTGAATGATTGAATGTACCAGAGATATTCTTCTCCTACACAGTATTTATATTTTCTTGGGTTACGTTTGTTTGTTTCTGTTTGTCGCATGATTCGCGTTTTGTTTTACATACATAATTAAATAAAATATCCACGTAAGTGAGAACTAAAATAAAATAACTTTAAGTTCATACTTTTAAGCGTTAACAGTTTGCAACGCCCACATAACTGTTTTTTGTTCAAAAAATCTTATTTGTTTTCAGCATGACAGCCCAAGACGCCGAACAATATCGAGAATTTCTAAGCCAACTACAAAGAGAGGAAAACAGACCCTCTGCTCTGAATGAAATTAAGAATTTGTTCACTTATAAACCAGCTAACGAAGCCACAACAACGATCAGAGATGTTGGAATTTCGAAAATAGTTCACTGCCTAAACGTTCCTGACAGGTACGTAATTTACCGACTTCAAGCGAGCATCAGCCCTTTAATTCAGAGGCACTTTATTTATTTAGGCATCTTAATTATTTTCTCTCAATTAAGTAATTTAACAAAATATTTTTCAGAACACATGTTGACCTGACTTGCGAAGTTCTAAAGATTTGTTTTGATAAGTTTGAACCTGGAGAAGTGGTAAAAAATTATACAAGTCATATTATGTACTTACTACGCCATGAAAAGAGCTTTGTGCGCCAAATGGCTGCGGATGAGGTAAGAACAATCATGGTTGTTTGCTTAAATTTACAATAAAATATATTAGCTTATTGTGATGCCCTATTTTTTAGGTATACAAAGCTGTTTCATTTGACCAAAACCTGTTGCCGGTTCCGCAATACATTGATGTGTTTGTAGCTGTGGCACAGCTTGTTATAGATGCAGATGTTAGTGTAGCAAACAAAGCAATCTTAATAACATCTAATTTACCATCAGAAGCATACCCTAAAATATTAGAGGAGATGAAGATTGCATTGGAATATGATGCCAGCAGTAAATGTAATGCTTACGAGGTAATACCTGCTGTTGATCCATCTTTTATCCTCATAAAAAATAACTGAAATATGATATGCTGTCAGTTGAGTGGATTGTAAATACACGTTATTTTACTTCCAGGTTGTAGTGAATATATCATCAAAAGATTATGAGCTGTGCAAGCTATGTAATGATCAGGGATTCATTGATCACATGGTTTCCGAACTCCAAACTGATGACGTTTTGTATCAACTAAATATACTGGAATTGCTTTCAAGGCTGGCTGTTAAGCCACATGGAATTGGTTATCTTGTCAAACAAGGAGCTGTGAAGAGGATTACTGACTTGATTGTAGAACTGCCAAATAATCCATTGGGTGGTCTGTTAACTCCTGGTAAGATGTTTTAGTCAAGTTCATTACTTCATAAAATGTTCTAATACTAACAACTCAAGCTATTTCATTTTTCTCATAGGATACATGAAATTCATTGGATCCATTGCACATCATTATCCTAAAGAAATACTTGATAAATACCCTGTATTGGTAGACTTGATGTTTGATGGATTTGAATCAGGAAACCCTACCATACTGCCAGTTACTTTAGACACATTAGGATTTATTGGATATACTGTTGAGGGGAAACTTTGCTTGGCTGCAATAGGTAAGTTGGTGCTTGTTATTACATTTATAACCTGAAATAATAAATATACAAAAATATCACATACATTGATCTGACTCCATGGTAGTTTCCTTATATAAATTGCCATTTTAGAGGATTTACACTGTTTTATTAGTTGTTTGATGAAATATTTTGATTTTATTTAAAAAATATTTTTTACAGGAAGCAAGTTCACATTGGCCGTTGAAAGAGTAGGACAAATAATTAGAAACAGTCCTACAGAAATAAAAATAAGTGCATTGCATTGTTTTGCTAACTTGATTAGTGTTGACAGGGACCCTAATGCACACAAAAGTGGTCCTATTGATCATAGAGTAACCCTTATGACAAGGGAATGGTTTAGAAGTCTTAGTTCAGTCCCACCATCCATGGAGACATTGTTTGGCATCTGCAAAAATCCTTTCCCTGAAATAAGACTGGCTGGCTTAGCTTTATTAGATGCAGTATGTCAACATCAATGGGGCGAAGAGTTAGTGGCAAGGACAGCTGGTAAGATTACTATTTCATACTTGAAATAACTCTTGTCAATGTTTGTGCTTTTCTAATATACATACATCTTTTCTACAGGGTTTGTGGAGTATCTTCTAGATCGAACTACTGATTCCACGAAAGAGTCCAAGGAAGCAAAATATGATATAATTAAAAGGTTGGCAAATTCGGCGGCATTTGATGCAAGTATAATAACGAAACTTAAAAAACATGTTGAACAAGGGCCATTTTACTCTGAAACTGCATTGGAAGTTGCTATGGAGGAAGGAGATTAAAAGAACAAGCATTTTTTGTATCACACATTATATTTTATTTAAAAATACATTGAGAAGTTGTTTTGAGTTGAGTGCAAGGATTTTTTAAAACTAAACCTTTATATGCAAATAAATTTTAAAAATAAGTCTTAAGTTATTTTCTCCTTTTACTTTTAGTAGCAGTCTCTGCTTTAGGTGCTGCTTTTCTTTTAGTGGCTCCAGTCTTTTTATTACCTCCTCCATATTTAGCTGCCAAGTTATCAATAAGAGAATCAAATTTTTGAGCTCTATCTTGTTGTTTTTGTTTTATCATGAGTTCTAAACTATTGTTCCCTGAAAGTCAAAATAAAACATAATAGCAAATTAATGAAAATCAACAACACACTATTTTTTATAAATTCTGTGTACTTTCTACTTTCTTCTGCGTACCTGATCCTAGTCCCAATTCTTTTTTCCACTCTTCAGCTTCCTTAGCTTCATGATTTTCTTTTGCCCAGCGACGTTGCTTCTTTCTGGCTGGCTCATTTGTGAATATTTTGTACGAAGGTATTTCACCATTTTCAATCATTTCCTAAATTGTTCAAAGCATACATTTTAATAGTTAATCTCGAGCTTAATTACTATTGATTTAATTTTTATCAGTTAAGAATAGATACTTACACTAAGGATTTCTCGAAGCCTTGATTCTTGATCAGATCTTGCAAACTGCACATGGTCACAAATGTAGTCCATATCCCCTTTTCCATTTAAGTAAGCTACTTTGAGATCTTTTTTTTCTTGTTCAGACCCTAAAAAATACATCATGTACACATCACTTTTATGAAGATAGATTTGTTATAGAGACATTACTTTTCAAAATTTATTACTTACCAACATACTCCTTTTCATATGCTCGAATATCCTCGTCAGTAATTTTTTTGAATAGCATTCGCCAATAAATAGTCCAGTCTCTATCCACAATGACATTGTAATCATCATCATCAACACTCTTGGTTTCATCATACAGAGCTCTTTTGTTTGGATCACTGAGAATGGTATGTATACTACCAAGTACTTTGAATTTCTCTGTGGCTTCCAATTTCTCACTTTCTTCAACGCGATCCGGGTGCACTTTCAAGGAAAGCTTGTGATAAGCTTTTTTCACTAAAAATTGCAAGACATTTAGGTATCTTCTCTATGTCAATGGAGGAAGCCAATCTAAGATAGGATAGATGAAGTCGGACAGTACTTTTGCTATTTTGAAAATTTATAGAGGAATAAATAGGCATCATTCATTAAAGATAAGACATTCGTAGCAGAAATAACAAAAAACAATGTTTTATTATTACAAAAAATAGTGTACCTAACATTACATACCATCTTTATCGGTAGCCTTTTCAGATATCTCTAGGACTTCGTATAGATTACTAGTGTTGAAATATTTTTCACATAACGCTATTAGACCCATGTTTAGGAAATAAGTTGGTAAAATCACACTTTCTAGTGGCACAATGTACTAAAAAAATATTAACTAAACCGCGCCAAGCGAGCGAATATCGATACTTCAAATGTCACTGTCACATTTGACAGTGACATTTTCTTGTTTTTTTTTGTTCAATTAGGAACAAGCTAAGGTCTAAGACTATGCTGCCTAGTCCTTGGTTAGGTGTATTTCTAGGTCAAATTAGGAAAATATAAGTCTACAGTATATCTTTCAAATTATTTACATCTGCTTAGAGCTACTTTCTTACAACTACATACTACTTACAAACTAAGCCTTAACCTAACTCATTGAAATGCGACGATGGTTCACATTTCAATGCTCAAGAAATGGAGTTTTACGCGGGAATATCGATCGGATCGGTTACGGAGCACCTTACCATATTTCTTACATTTACTCCATTGCTTTCCTTCAGTAATACATTATGATGATAATTCCACCTCACTATCACAATAATATGCCATGAAAAATCAATTTAGAACATTGAGAAACAGAGCCCATCGTACTCCTTTCATTTCCCGCGTTAAACTCTGACATTTCTTGCTTTTATGGGATAAAGGCAAACCCCCGATGCACACGTTGGGTGAACAGTTAGCCACAACGCTACTCACCCAACGTGTGGATGGGGATTTCAGGCGATTCGAACACTCGGGCCAACGCTGTCCAAAGCGTTACCTAGTGGTTCGCCCCAGTTCGCCCTCCCGTGTCCGTATCTTCAAAAGATTCCGCGTTGGCGTAGTGCTCAGTGTCACTGCTAAGTCAATAGAATAATTACCCCTATGAACAAAAAAAATATTTTTTGATTGGTAAATGTTTATGGAGGACAATGAAATGGATTCCACTTAATAATTATTGAAATTAAAAGTTTGTTAGTTTTTAGAAGCATGCCATCATTAAACACAAATATATAACACTAAAGAGCATTCTACCTATTGCTACCTATTTATACAACCGAAAAATGAGTAAAACGCATTTATTTATTTATTTATGAGGTTTAATTTTCGCGCGGGGTGTATCCAGCTTGTTGGCCCTGCTGGCGTTGATATAGTTTGTGTTGTGAGTCAACTTGTGGACGCTACACGAACAAAACGGGCCAGGCTGGGCGAGTTTTTAAGCCAACGTGTGGCGAAGGTCCCATATTGATACTATTGATTATATTTAAGACTTAGATATAATCAATAAGGCCAAATTTATTCCGCTTCATATGTTGGAGCCAACGTTTGCCCGAAAATAAAGTCTATACCTTGGAACTAGAGCGTAGGTAATATAACAGCGAGCGATTCTTGGCCTTACAGAAAACTGCAGTAGTGCAGTACTGCACCAATCACTCAACGATTTGTATCGTTAAGTAATTGGTCTAATGCACTTTTTTGCAAAACTTAATTCTATTGAATGGTTTTTCATTTTCTTTGGAATAAAATCTGGGAGTACGGTAGTGCCCCGCCAAGTTGCGGTAGCTACGATGATGATTTAATTACTACGTTTTTAGCTATCGGCGCGCGCGGTAGAAAAATCGTTGAGTTTAAGTATGTCCTAGTCCCTCCGCTTATATTTATATTTTAATAACTTTAAATAAATGGGAAGTTTGCTAAAAAGGAACGTACTTCATAATTTTTAAATCAATTTGGCAATTTGACAAGCTCTAAAACAAGTTGACAATTTGATTTGACAACGCATTTATACAAAGAGATAGTAAATGCATGTTTTTAAATCAATTTATTTATACAAAACTTCGCTACAATTAACCTGTGTTCTGAATAAAATTACTAAACAAAGATCAATTAAATGGATTCCTTGAAGGCTTCGGGCGATAACAATAACTCTCCAAAAGTGAGTGAAGTTGGCGACACCCATCAAAAAGACGAAGTCCAGCTTCCCGAATCTGATAATCCTGAAATGAAATCTAATGAGGAAGAAAATAAAAATGTTACCCCACAAATGATTGAGGATAATGAATTAAAGTTAAAGGACAGAATTGCACAATGTCGGAATATCATTGAGTCCCTGAAACTAGAATTGAGCAAAGAGAAATCTAAATTGGAAAAAGAGACAAAAATGCCGCAGATATCGTCACTTACCGATTCCGCGCTCGAGTATCATGACACCAAGTCCAGCATTGGTGTAATGGGTGATTTTTGTGCCTCAAATTTGTACAGCGCTTGTGTCGACAGCAAACTGAACTGCGATGAAAGCCTTATTGAATACGAGAAACAGTTGCAAAAGTACCAAAACACCCTGAATATGGCTCAGATTGAGAAGAAAAATGCTATCAGGAAACAAATGCTAGCAAAAGCTTACAAGCTAAAGCTTTTAGAGGTAGAAAATCAATGTAATATTGAGCTACTACGAGTAAAGCAGAGTCTTCAATGCCTCGAGCCACTGCAAATGATAGCTAACAAATGGAAAAACTCACCAAACGATTCTAATTATGACCTAAATAGTTACGAATTGAAACCAAGATACCCAGAGCTAAGTGCCAATTCTGGCAGTGATATTAATTCTTACAGAGAAGATGGCGACTGCAAGCCTTCGCCTGACAAGTCCGGAATTTGTTGTAAAGAGGATTTATCATCTTCTGAATGTTGAATGCCATTGTTTTTTATGTTTGCCTTTTACCTTAATATTTTCTTTATCCCTTTCGAATGAGCTCTGGAAATTAAAACAAGTTTTCAATATCAATTAACGTGCCATTTCTTATTATTGAGGATGGGGCATAAACAATTCAAAGTTGGTGGCAAAAAATGTGTCGGTGATAAGTTTAGAACAAACCTTCTGCACGTCAAAGACATGATCATGATAATCAATCGTTGAGTTTATCACACTTATTTAAACTTAAACTCTTCTTTACTATTAAAACTGTTCCCAGTAGCTCTAGTTACTAAATCTTCAGGACATTTACATTCTATGTGCAGGTCGAGTGCTTAGTCAAGTCTCCAATACATTTTTCAACGTTCATTAATGTTGACAGTACACGTGTTTATAGTCTTTGTTCCTTCGCCTGAGCACATAGGCTGGCAGGATCCGCCCTTTTCGGCATGAGGTACTCGAGGAACAGATACTTGTGGTGCGACATTGAGGTCTTATAATATCCTATTCCGACCATGATTGATGATGAATGAAAAACTTAAAATCAAATCGAATTGAACTGGGTTGGCAGGTTCGTTATCAGGAATTGGTGTGAATCAAAATGTCTGGGTAAAGGTTTACTTACCGCACGCATCTGAAGTAAGTACTTTTGGTTATAAGCAGATTAGATAAGGTTATTTTATTATTCCCATGGCAGGTGTTCAACTTAACATCTTATAACGAAAATGACAAAAACTACTAGATACTTTAAACAATTACAATAACATATCAACTCTTAAATATCAAATCAACAATCTCAAATCTTTAAAAAGCTTTTCAAAAACCTCTATCACTCTCGGTATCCCCAAAGTCCTCAACCCATTTAATATAAACAAAAGTTACGTTCGCAATAAAATTAATCAGCGAAAAAACGGTGTGAAAATTTGTTTTTAATAAATCAAAAGGCAAAGAGGACCTCCGTAGTGGACCACACACATTGAGGCACGCGCTGCGAATGCGGAGACTTTTATTTTCGCCGCCGAAGCGCCGATCGCGCTCGCTCGACAATCGTCGGCACCCGTCCGGCAGGAGCGCTGACGTCACACGCGTCTGCCTGCGCCTGCGCTCGCGCTCCATCGCCCGGTCACTTGAATTTTATTTTAATAAGATTCCAATTTGTCAATTAGAGGGCAGTGCATGAACAAAACTGGTTTGACTTCTTTACACCTTGTATATGCTAAGCTTTTAAAAAGTACCTACTCGAAAGCTGTACCGTAGAATTTCAAATTGAAAATTAACCTGCTGTATGTGCTAATAACACAGGCTCTGTTTGCATAAAATTGTGAATAAGATTGGTAAAAAGGTTTTTTATTTCAATGCGGAGAGAATTTCAGTTTCTCTGCACAAAAAACCTAGGTTTTTTAAAATTCGTATTCTTCACAGTTACTCATCTTATAAGGACTGAGGCCTATTGTCTACTTAAACAAATAAAGTTGACAAGAAATAATAAAATTAAGTACAGATAAAAAGATATCAGGTATACTAACCTAATTATGGGTTAATTGGACAAAAAAAAATCAAGCACCGATAAAATCCTAAATATGTATAATCGAGTCCCCTTATAGAAAGCTTTTCAGGTATAACAAATAACATTCAAATAGATTATTAAATACCTAAATTATCATAGGCGTAATCTTTTGCTATGAGACTTCGTGGCAGGCTACGGTAACGGATAAAACGTATCAACGTAACCTAACGGTAAATTGGTAGGTATTGGTATTTTATAATGTATGACATCGAACGGGATCATCCTGGAAGTAAAGTCCAGACTTCGGACTGTGCCAAGTTTTGTAAATAATTTTCAGGCAGAGCTCCCAAATTCGAGGCTTGACCAGGTACCTCATGTCAGTGTGAACAATGTACATAAGTACACACACCCTACCAGTGTTTGTTTACTTTTGCGGGGAGATCTCTTCATCCGTGGCGTGGGGCGACACGCAGCCGCGTGTGAACTCGAGAGCTTTATGGAAGAGTAAACAGTTTAAAACACTAGAGTCGGGCGTATTGGTCCAGCACTTGCATCCATTAGCCTGTGCCGACACCTCGAGATGTGTTACCAGGTAACGAACTTGTGATTTTACGGGCTTGTTCTTATTTTATCGACGGACGTACCAGAATTATTTTGACAAATAAACTGAAGGTCGCTTTATCAACTTTATACCTCGGACGGGACGTGAGTGGGTGCACGTGATCACCTAAAACTAGCTAGTGTGAAAATTTGGGAAATTTTCAAACCAGCGGTAAACATTTAGTGCACGAAGCAATACCTAAATTAAAACCGATGCGGAGCGGGAAATCGTCGCCAAGGATATTTTTTCCCTTCACGTTCCCGCCCTGTCCATGCACCCGTGACATATGCGTTTATGAATACACTAGTGGCCGCCCGCGTCTATGTCCGCGTGAAAACCCTTCATCATCACAATCTCTAGCCCTCAAAACTTAACCAGGTGGCACCATCTATCGATTAGGTCGCAGGCTCTGTAACCAATGTAACTATATAGTTGTGTAAGCTGACTGAAAGAAAACGAATTAATTAAGTACTAAAAAACCAAAGTTACCATTTTCGATGGAGCCTTTCTTATTCTGGTAACACAACTTCGGCCAGTTTGTCGAAAATTATGTTTGCTTGGCTGCCGCCCCTGAAGTGCGACGGGCACCGACACTTTGGTACACTTTATTTTGACTGAAGAGACTGGGTAATCGGCTTGTGCATTGCTATTATTTGAATGTAAAAGGTCCCCGAATGAGCCAGGAAAGCAGCTGATGACCTTCAACGGCTGGACGAACTATAATGTATGAAATAATATCAGTCTGAAACAGAAAGAACGTCAACAATCACCGCTAAATAGTTAGCGTCGCGGGTTTTACAGATACAAAGTGTTGATAGAGCAAAGATATCGACTCCCTTAATTTAATATTTCGACGGAGGTAATAAGATTTTTTTCAGTACACAGACCATAATTTGATTTACAATTTGAGAACTGGTTCTTCTGAAAAAAATATGCTATGTAGATTTTTATATTCTGTTAAATATCAAAATAGACCACATAAAGAAAACTTTGAAGCAATCAAAATACTACTACTTATCTACTACGGATACAAATAAATTTCACTCAGAATGCGTTAACCTCTTGTAGTTACAGGTACACAGAAGATGATACTCAGGTATTCTGCGCATAAGAAATGTAACTTTTTGATTCACATTTTTTTCAATAAATAGTAATTCTGATAGATATTATAGAACTTATTCATAATATGTACTAAAAAAAGCAAAATAAATCTTCACGAAATGTTTTTATTTTAATTTGACCAGTTACTGAAATTATATGATATTTGCCTTCGAACATTCCCCAGGACGTAATCCCTTCTGACATCCTTTTGAGAGTTATGAATGAGTAGGTAAAGCCACGAATTAGTGTAACAATGGTCGTTTATTGGGTTAGTTCATTGTGTGTGAACGCTGGCATTTTAGTGTTGGTTAGCGGGGTCGTCTCTGGATGTTGGGTTGGCGCCAGTGCTGGAGGTGTAATAAACTATAACTAAATAATTGCGGGTACACACAATGTCTCATTGTATTATTGTTTCGCCGTGATGCAATAGAAATTCCTGAAAGAATATTAATTTCATAGAAGAAAATAGGCATGAATCACAAGGAAAACGCAAAACAGTTAATGAAATCGTGTATTATCAATAAGAAGTACTTAGAATGTATCTTTTCCGGGAAATAACCATCGGTACTTGAAAGTTAATTATACATATTACTACGTATGACTAGGATTATTGTTCTCCAATTTATTTTTTTACAACAAATTTTAATTTTTTTAACAGTTCCCGAATTCTATACGCTTATTTTATCTACCTACCTATCAACTATTGGAAGGTTCCAGTCGAAGTAGTTTACGTTCTAACAAAAAAGCCATGCAGGTGAGTCAGCAAGCTAACTTCGGTGGCAAGAACCAAGAACTGCATGGAAAGTTATCTTATCTGTCCAGCTTTGTGTTTGGACGCGAGTTCTTTTGCGCCCTTTATGTTCAAAATCCGGTTCACACGAGTCCTTTCGTAGATCTCATTAGCGTAGATAAGAGAGTGTGAACTTGTTTTTGCACGTTTCCAAATAAATATTGGCATCAGTCTTATCATCTTCTTGCCATCTTAAAAGGCGGTGTTATATTGGAAATTCTGGCAGGTTAACGATTTTCATAAAGTTATGCGATAAGAATAACCTATTCAGCCCAAAAGAGTGTCTTAATTAATAGTTCGGCAGAAGACAAACAACATGTACTGGTAGTGCCGCTACCATGACTTATGAGAAGTTTATGCAGCACAATTTTTTATTGTATTGATGTACGAGTTGGTGTTGCTTACAAATCGTCCTAAACAGGCCGTTTCTGTTATGTAAATGTGCATATAAATTTTCCTGCTAAAGAAGCCTTTCCGGGTCAAAACTCATGGAGAATGTGTGCTTATTGTTTTGTTTCGGGAGTGAATGGAGGTCGGAGGATATTGCTTTGCTTTGTCCAGACAAAGAAAAATACAATAGTAGGTAGATACGTACTTGAATGACTTTCATGGACAAGTATTAAGATCTTACGATGTTTGAGAAAGTTACGATAAGTGATGATTACTTAACACTTTACATAACATTTTATAAACTATCTATATTATAAGTTCGTTAGTCGATTTACATAAAATGCTTAAGTTCGAACTAGGTATTAGTGCGAACTTAACCCATTTATATAAATCTAAGTTCCGAGCTGTACCATTTTGCAGCTTTACACATTTTGAAGACACAGGTATGTTACTAGAATGAGTTGTAGTTTTTCGTTCCAATATAGAAGCCATAAAGTGATCAAGGCAACGCTGCGATGGTGTTCTGAAACCTATTTTAGTTGAAAAATTTCAGTTATTGGCAGAGATCGAGTGATGTAAGATAATTGCGTTCTAGTTGTCATGTAGTTGATGAATAAAGGTGTTATGCGCCGGAGGGCTCAAAAAAAATTACCGCAAGAAATAGGTCTTGTCCGGGGATAGGTTGTTCTAGTACGTGTGTATAATTCAATGGCCCATAATGTTTGCGGCCATGTTAATAGCTGGGTGTACCAAACGATCCGATCCCGCGTGGTTGAGCGCGTTGGAGTAGAACTGCAGACTTTCCGCGCGCGATTCTAGTTGAAAACTTCCAGGCCATTCCACACATCACGATTCTAGTTCGCAGGGTCGCCAATCTAAAGTAGATCGTTGGGAGCAAAGGCTAATGATAAGGCGGCGCTGATTACAGGGCGCGATGTCACGGGTGTGCACATCGTAGCAATCAGCGGGTGTTAACTAAGACTATGTAGGACCTAGTACTTTGTCACTATCCGGCTAACGAGCCGCGATATATCTGAGCTGTTCTTGGATATTTTTCATTTTTGTAATTATATGAAAACTAGCGGCCCGCCCGCGGCTTCGTCCTTGCAAACGTGTTTATCCCAAGGGAACATCGGAATAAAAAGTATCATTTCACCTAAGTCAGCTCATACCCTGTCTGTACACCAAATTTCATCAAAATCTGTCAGTAGAATTTCTAATATTAGTGTAATACAATTGAAAGTTCATGAAATATTGTCACTGAAAAACCTGATTGAGTACTTTTCAAGTAACTTAATTAAGATAGCTTAATGTTCATTTAAACTTAACTTAAATTTATCAGTTTTTCAGGTTCATAGTTTTGGCTTCGTATTTTACAAAACAAGCTTCCTTTATTTCCTTGATCTTAAAAATTGTCTGGTGGCACAGACTTCTTAGTTCGTGATCTATTGCAAACATTTTTTTAGATCATGATTCCACACCCACATAAGTTGTAACAAAGTGACGACATTACAAAAAGTGACACAAAGGGTCGTTAGATCTCCTCAAAGTCCAATAACACTTTTAAGGTTACTTGACTGTAATGAATGTGTTTGAAACATAAATCTCAGTTCAAAATGTTTCGAATAATTTGCAGAATTCGACGTTTGAAGATCGTGTTATCGCCAAACCGGGGCGCGGACAAACCGCAGAACCTATCCGCGGTTAACAAGCATGCTTGAATGATTATACTTTAAGTTCTCGAGCAAATTTTGCCTTTAAATAAAGGATTTTTTTTAAATTTTCCACGCTGTTTTCTTCACCTGAAAAGGTTTTACCCAGCTAATGCTGATGCGTAAGCTTTTCCAAAACATCGGATAGTAAGAAGTCCATATATCATGCTCTGTCATATAGTCAATATTTGCGAATTAACATTAAAAGATGGATTTTGACTTCACAGTAAATTTGTAACTGTGTACATACGTACTTTTAATCCTATTAGTACTCATATGCATAACGAGTTGTCATTGAAGGTAAATACTAGATTTCATGAATCGGTTTTTCCACGTTACAATAATGATTTTCAGTGCTAACTGTCTTGCCAAACGTTTTTTGTGTGCTAACTATTTAGACAAGCAATCCATTCTATGAAATCAATTTTATGACAAAACAAACAAAAGTCACGCAACTTTGTGCAACTTACTTTTTATGACACCTTTTTCCACGAAAATTAAAAAAAAAGTGTTTTATCACTTAGTAGGTATTATCCTGATATAGGTAAAATTTTGCTGAGTCATTAGTTAATACAAGTGACTTTTGCAGATTCATACCTACTTACGAGTACTATAGATACATATAACCAAAACTTCTGCATGTGAGAATTTTCTCTGTGTATTTTCTGAAACACATTTTTTCCCTTGCTTGACATTGTCCTCGACCTGAAAGTACCCATCCAATTCAAGTCAAAAAGACCGATCCACATAATAAAAGCGGTGCAACGTGAACGCAAAGCAAAGGAAACAATGTGATTTCCCAAAGAGATGAAAGGGCTGCGTGGTGGCGCTCAAGGGATGCAAGGAGGCCGGTGGTGGAGGATCCGCTCGGCGTGCCGGAGCTCTCAGTGTCGCTCAATTCGCGGCGCGCGGTGGTCGTGCGGCGAGCGCGCGTGAAGTGATGCCTGCGAGATGAGGCTGTCGATGGTGCTACTGTGGCTGGGCGCGGCGGCGGCGTGCGGCCCCGGCCGCGGCTTCAACCGCCGCCAGCAGGCGCGCCGCATCTACCCCCTCGTGTACCGCCAGCACGAGCCGAACTACAGCGAGATCAACAAGTCCGCCAGCGGGCCCGCGGAGGGCCGCATCACCAGACACGACGAAAAGTTCAAAGACTTAGTGCCTAATTACAATCCGGACATAGACTTCAAAGACGACGAAGGTACCGGCGCCGATCGACTCATGACCCAGGTGAGTTTCCATTGATACGGTGATGCGACTCCGATTCCATTCGAAGTAACGAATCTGTGTCTCGGAGTGCAGTGCAGTTTCTTCGGTTTCTCGAGAAGTGCTGAATGCCGTTATGGATGTTGGACGTTGTCTCGGAGACAATGGATTACACGAAGTGTTCTCTGTTATGAAAACAGCTCCTTAGTGCGCGGGTAGGGACAATCGGCGATGTAAACATTACGCCCGTGGAACAATGGGAACAAATTGCGGGCGTTACGGTAGCTTCGTAGCGAGTGTTTTCGATTGTAGCACTGCAATTACACAGGCTTTGTCACCAAATATTTTGGCTCTGTGACTAATGGATGAATGATGATTTCTTTTCAATTTTGATGCCAGTTTTGGTAAATATATGGCCGTCATAAAAGTTGGTGTCGAAGGCATTCTCCGTCATGCGCTGTCGTTCATGATGTTTTGTAAGTTTTGGGATAACTTACGGGAAACTTTTTGTCGACTTTGTTCATTGTCGCGCCTTCCGAGCGCAATTTTTGTTGATTTTTTTTTTATTTGAAACGAAAAATATCCTGCATAATTTTTATTACTTTAGGATTTTATGACAATTTAGGTTATCCATAAAAAAATATCTTATTCAAAAAGTGAGGGTAGTCTGCAAACTAACGACAGCTGTCATGTTAATAACTTTGGCAGTAGTAGGTATTCTACATGTTTATAAAAGTTTATTTAAACCTAAACTTCTTAGTGAAGTAATCATTATCGTTTCCGACTTTAGTCAAATTTTCTAACTTACTGTGCCGTTTTCCCAATTTTCACTTGAACAATTAACTGAAAATCAATTGTATTACCGCGGAACAAGAACAAAGCTGGTCGAAAACAAGTTTATTTGTTTCCCATACCTCGGTAACGACTACAGGTAGGTGTGAGCACTAAACCTAAGCAAACGGCATGTCACTGTGTTTAGTGGCACTTCTGAAACATTCGAATGGCCAAGTAAAAAGCAGTTTTTCGCACATTAACGGAAGTTGTGACCACATAAATTCAGATACAAATCGCTTTCAATCCATTTGTATGTATTATTCATAGAGAATTACTTAATTTTTGCACGCTGATGGGCAGGTAAAGATTTACAGAGATAACTCATTAATAACCCGTTTCTAATTAGCTTTTCTTGTTCGGATTTTTAGGTAATAATCGAGCATTTTTATTTCTGCTTTTGATAAATGGTTTTAAATTAATTTTAAACCTTTATTAACTTAACATTCATAAAATTTTTGGTTGAAAGAAAATAGTCTATTTTTTACACGGCGTATAATTCGATGGAGATTTTCAGATACCTACAATTTAAACAGTTTCAGTTTTTAATTATTGTTACCTGAAATAAAATATTTAGGATAAAAGTTATGTTTTACTTAATAAAATACAAGTGATTAACTGTTTGCTGACATTAAACATTATGCTATTTCACAAAAAAATACTTTTTGGTTTTCAGTATGTTTGCATACTGAAAACCTAAAAAGGAAATTCACTTACTGATTGTTGTTTAGTAACAAAATATTAGATCTCTTCTCTTGTAAATAACAAACTTACTATCAAATGTTTATGATTTAGATAAATTTAGATTTTTTTAGACCGACGCGTCTGTTGATCAGGCATAACTAAGCATTTCCAAATTTTTAAATCAATTAAATCAATTTTAATCATGAACAAGTGAACGCTGATTCTTGTGTGCTATAGGGGAAGTACTCACAAGTTTCAATGATTACGCCACGTCTGACCTTAAGTAGGTACTGCACTTAGCAAATGATCAAAATTATATTTTTTGACACACTTCAAAGGTTCCGCTGTGAGAATTTGCTACAAGTAAATAGACACATGTGCTATTATGAGAAATCTTTGTAATATAATGCCTCTTATACAATTTTTTCTAAGTAATATTACATCTGCTCTGCAGATTGAGCGAACGAACTATCTAAATATACTGTAAGTCAGTAGAACTCATTTCAGGACGATGACTTATGTAATCTGAAGTCAATAGCTGTTAAGCACCATTATCCAGCGATTCTTGTTACCTTCACAAAATGAGAGCATGAATCATACATTACTATGCCATGATGTATTTTTTTACGACTGTAACGCTATTGGATTAGTATATTACAAGTTTTAATGGCTATGTCAATATGAATGTTTATGTAGGCACGTTTGAAACTCGTTCAATTAGGTGTAATAGTGCTAAATGCTTTACATTTACAGATATACAGTTACTCGTACATTCGTCAAAGTAAATAATATTTATTTTTCGCTTAAACGTTGCTAACCTTCAGGATCAGATAATATTTCAGTAACACATGGGAAAATATCGCACGGGCAACTCTAATGGCTAATCAAACATGGCCGACTGTTGACAAACAAACTGACAAACATTCGCCTTTGTCGGTCACTCTATTTCCTTGGCTATATAGGTCACAGCTAAGTTCTATTAGAAACGGCGAATATATATTTTTTTATTTTTTCACCCTGTACAATATTTTCTTAGCCTATTTCTTTTTCTTTATCTTTAGATGGAGACATATAAGGTCAAAACGGTATCTGAACAATTACTTATTCAATGAAAAGCTAGATTATAGCTACAAGTAAGCCTTATATAACTTGGTTCCCGTGCAAACAAAACTATCCGACGGCAGGCAAAATTACAAGTAGTAATAGCCATTGTCTCTTGACCATATTGATGATACATGTACCCTGTGATTTATAACTCTTTGTATATTTGCATACCATCACCGATGAGTGCGCTATTTGTTTGCTTACGCTCCGGACCGAGGGAATTGTGTAATTTGCAGTTTTCCATTGTGATGAAAATGTTTTCCTTGTATGTCATGTGTGCTCATAAAAACTGTGGCCAGTAACGTTACGTCCTTCGGGGAAATTTTGGCTTATAATTGTAATTTAACTCCTATTAATCCCGTCAACTGAATTCATAGGACATATTTATCGATTCGCTATTTTGGGTTGCAGCTATAGGTTAATGCAATGTCAATAGGTTTATGAAGGCAAGGCAACTCGATTTAGCTGGTGGACAAGGTGTTTACACCGGACGAACTAGAGCGGTGCCCAGCCCCGGTCGGCTGGACGTCATCACAACCATATTTCAATCTCCGCCTGCTCAAACACTAATAGCGGTCGCTCGTTCAAAGGATGCTATTGTTTACCCACTCATTTGCAAATAATGACTCGAATAATAAGTACGAACGGATTTGCACAGCAAATATTTTAATAGGCTAATGTACCTTTACGTGGAATCCAGTTATATGGAGATAATAATCGGTATAAGATGGGCCGTACAGGCGATGTGGTGCAGGTGTGTGCGTGGAAGAAAGGCCGGCGCGAATCCGCCGATGGTTATATGTTATGTGGGGCCGCGGGCGCAGGCAGCACATAGCCCGCCGCGCCGAGCAGCCTTGCATTCGTAAAAATCTTCAAACCGGTTCGATGCGCCTCCATTACTTTCTTTCTGCCTCTCCGCCGTGCCTCCCATTTTAACTCGGTCCCACTTTTTATCAGGAATCGGTATCTCCGTCTAATAGTATTATTTATTTCTCATAAATAAGAGGGAATAAAGTAAAGTTAATGCGCACGGGAAGCGGTACGTAACAAGCCAAGATGCTACAGAGATAAATGTGTTATGCCCTTTCCTATGGATGTTCTATTGCATTGCATAGCTTGTCCGGTGACAGACGTACATATATTTATTTAGATTTACTTACATTTTTGGTAAAACTGTTTCTTTGGTGAGTTAGTTATTTCCATATGGATCATTATTTTTATTTAGAAAGGTGAGAAGTTCAAAATATAAAGAATCGAGTCCCATGAAATAACATAGCTTTCGTGTTAGTGCTGCTTGAGAAAAGGAAGGGAGCGTTATTTTTCAAAGATCCATTGAGAACGGCCGAGTGCAAACCGGCAAACCGCAGAATAGACGCGCGACCGCATCGTCCGCGCTCCTCCGATTCCAATCGGAATTACTTACCATTTTATGTATGTTTTTATTTAATATTTTATATCCCTGGACGCGAATAAGGCCGGCCGCGGGAGGGTGCGGAGCCGCGGGGGGTGAGGGACATAAATATCTCGGTGATTTATGGGCAAGGCGGTCGCGGGATAGGTCAGCATTATTCAATTTCGTATTTGAGGCTCGGGTTACAATGAGCTTTTACTGCGGCGCGCGCGCAGATAGCGAGCAATCCCAGTCGCCGCACCAACTTTTGTTACCTACTTTTTACACCCCATTGTAATCCCGAGATTAGCTCGTGTTAACTTTTTTTGGTTGACGAAAACCAACTAAAATATTTTAACTCCAAGATGACGAAAAGTAAACAAAACTTTTACAAGTCTAAATCGTTTTAGTGTCATTTAATTATAGATTGTTAATATTGATTTTTATTTTATTAACAGATACGCTAAAGTGGTTTAATTTGTTAGCAGCAAAGACACCGCCGTCCAAATTAGATGCTTTTCGGCTTATTAGCGCAGGATAAAAAACGTATCGGGGCCGATCGCTTTGTGAATAATTGACCATAATCAAATTAATCCTAAAATTCTACGGTGGGTTTACAGCGCTGTAAAATGTTATAAAGACTTCTTAACAGCCGGATCAAACATTGTGAGCTTCATATTAACTGGTTCAATAAAGGCTATTAAAATCATTATAGCTTAAGTCTTATCTTGTTACTCTAAAGCTTAAAAACTGTACGGTTTAGGAACGGTTATAGAAAAACAAGCGGATCTAAATAAATGATTCTTTACTCTTAGCTCAAGATCCACTACTAACTTATTTTATCCTTAAGTTTATGTGCATAATACTTCCTTAGTTTGCAACTGTACAAAGCGTTTAACAAACCTTGGTAAAGTAGCCCTAAAAACAGACCTATAATACATCGACGAAACGCCTGCGCCACTAAAAGATTTCTTTCAGGAATAATCTTATTATTACTAAATACAAAATAATACCTTGAGTTAATGTTACTAGGTATGAGTTATTTCGGAATATCAAACAGATACTCTGTTAGTTAGGTAAAATCGGCAATGTCTAATTTCGTTTGTTTATTTTTAAATGCTTCGTAAATTAAACATTGAAGTGAATCGGTGAAGTTGTGGAGATTTTTATGGTTCTCAGACATTAATGTGCTTACTATCTCCTTACCTTTGAACAAAATTACCGATACTAAACGTAGGAATACATATGAACCGTTTTGCTGGTAAAAAAAAATACACATAGTTTTCGAATCACAGAGTAAATTTTAACAATTTCTGAACACACTAAACGTAATCCTTGCAAATAAGCGAGGAAACACTTGTTCAAATACTGTTTCCATATATCCAGACAGAAACCTCAGATGATCTTTCAGAGTCAAGCGAATATCGACGGTCTCTTACGGTTCTTGAGAAACTGAGGGAGAAAAAAGAATACTTTGTAGTGACCCGAAAGAATTGGAAAGCCAGACTAGGAGGCCCTCAAGAGCTAGGTCTTTGAACCTCCCAGTGTTTGCGGTTTGATTTATACAGTCGCTTCTTAAGGTGGCGATGAATTAACGATTTGCATCTCTTCAGCCAGCGTAAACAGTGACGATGTATGTAAACACAAGTGTGATAGTACTTACCAGGAAGGATTTTTTGGTTTCTTGCAAGTACTAAATGTAGTAGAAATACGAGAAACAATATAAGTTGCAAATGTATTTATTGATCAATTATAATACAAGTACCAATAATTTACATGCACTTTGCTTTCTCAAGATTCCATAGTGCGTGTTATTGCACAAAAAGGTCTACCTTTTTATAATTACTTAAATGATAATGCCATATCTATCTATCGTAGATGAAGCTTGCAAAAGAAGTCTAGAGCACTTGTACTAACTAACCATCCACGCCTGTTTTTTATGTTCCACTGTGAACAGTTAATTAACTTTTGAAGAAGCCAATGCTATTGCCACTTTCTAGTTGTTTTTCTAGAAGAAATATTAACTTCTTTTCAAGTTTTACATTTTCCTCATTGAATTTGTAAAGGTGACTCGGCTGTACCTATGTGTATGCCCCTGAAGATAGGTTAAGTTCTTACGTATAAATACATTAATATAGTAATTCTGCAATGAGAAGACTAAACTCTTGCAGTATCGTGTGTGCGATTATGATTTTAAATTAGACGTTTATCCGCGAGAAAGCTCTCGTATATCTCCTCACTCCCTTCATGCAAGACTTATTATTTATTATCCACGCACACTGAAAACAGCAATTACGAGTTAGGTAAATTAAATAAACGTACTTATCCCATTAAATAAACGTATTCATTGAAGCGGTTTACGCAACTCGTTACCTTCTTTTGTATAATGAGGGCAGCAAGTCTTCATAAGTGACAGAATAATTCGCCACTGGAGTCATTGCTGCAACGTGTACCACACACACCTCAAGCTCATACAAATGTCACATAAAGTTGAAGATTACGTGTGCCATTCACAAATAATTCATTGCATTGTTCTATATTACACAAGTTTTGAATAGTCCGATTCGATGTGATGTTTAAAATGTTTGTAATCTTTCAGCAAATCGAATGTACTTTAATTGGGACTAGTAAATACTTAAAATATAAAACTCATAAACATCTTTCTCGTTAAGTCGACAATGAAATAGAGGATATTATAGTTTCATAAAAAAAACATAGATGAAAGATGACGTATTTATTGGCCAACAGATGGATTTACTCGTACATCTATCACTTGCCAAACTCTTTAGTTGAATTAAATTCAAAATGAATCTCAAATAAAACTAATTAATATAACATTATGCAATATTTTAAACTAAAACTAAGGTGAACAACAATAACAAAGTCGTTCAACAATTTCTCGTAGTAATTTCGTAACGCTTCGTAGTAATTGTAGCATCATTGTGCGTAGTCGTTGCTTACTGAAGTAGGTATTCAAATAATTTTGAATACAATTAAGTTTATCTGTGGAAAAGTTTGATTTTTGAGTACAAAAGTAAAGATGAATGTTGATAATTTAACAAGGAACAAGTCGCAAAAAGCGGTATTTTCTGTTTGCGCTCGCAGCCAGCGAGACGCGTTTGTTTTAATTACTCGTGCTAATATTTGCTGCGCTTCATGGTACGGTTGGCAAAAACACGTTATGTTATTTTGTTAAGTTTATTTAATTTATTCAATGTTTAGTTAAAACTTTAAACACTTTTAAGAGCATTAAATAGGTAACTGTCTTACAATGATAGACTTTTTTATGAGTGTGTTGTTTTCTTTTTAAAGTTATAAGTATTATTAATATTCTACTTACCCTACATTCTTCAGTTTATCTCCGTGTTATCTGTCAAACCTCAGTCAATGCTGGCACGGGCCATGCAGACAAACCCGCGAGATTACGGGATAAAATTAAATAAAACTTAATTTTTCTTAAATCTTTTATCACACATGTTTTATAAAATGTTATTAAAACAAACATTACGTAATATTGACATAAGTATACGAATGCTATTTAAAAAAAGGAACAGAGCTTTGTAATCTCTTTGTAGTTTGTAAGTTAATGCTTGTTACGTATCCCTATAGCTTAATTAGCACTGACAACTAGAAGGTGGTGTTTAATTGATGTAGGTGGTTTGCAAGTGGGTGATTATTGTACAATGTACATGCTACCTACTTACCTACATATTGAATTTAATGCTATATTAAATTAAATTTGTAAGTAGGTACTTTTCAGTACCCAGTCAGTTTTAGTGGTGTTTAAACTCTCAACGCAAAATTGTAATGCGCAATCAACACAAAGTTTCTTTGATCAAAATAAGCTTTCGATCTCGTCTGTTATCTAGAGCATCTGATTCTATTCACAAAGTCCTAAATCTGTACGAGCACAGAAAGTTGCACATTTCTCTGTTTATGCGGTTTAAAGTGTTATCCGTTCGTATGTTATCGATGGCTATTAGTAATTTATCGCTTTCAAATTGTAAGCGTTCCCTTCCTTGCTTTCGCAATATGTTATGATCTGTTCCCTTTGATATATGTAATAAAGGTGATTCACCCGGCTAAACGATTGATTTACAGATTTAGGGACCGTTTCATAAGCGATAAGTATACTTATCGAGATGGGCCTTCGGATAGATTTATTTTAACAAGTGTTTACAAGCTTGCAATCCATTTTTAGACGATATGTGTAAATATTTAACACCAGTTCGTTGATTCTTTTCCGCAATCGGTGAGCGTGTTTTGTTATTGAAAAAAAAAGAAGAAATTTTGTGATGGGCACAATGCAAGTCACCTGTTAGTGAAGGATATCATAGTCAAGTGCCTATAGATTTTCTCTTCGAAGATTATGATGAAAGTCGAGTGTTTGTAACAATCGGACATTATCGTAGGCTCGCCACGCGGATCGGCACTTAAAAGTTGCACCCAATAAAAGTGCACCTCGCGAGGCTCAGTGCCGTAATTGGTCCTGAACACGGTTCCACTCCCGGCGCGGGCGCTCGCTCGTTGGAGAACATTTACGATCTCGTTGGCTCGTTTAATGACGTGTGACAAACCGATACGAGGAACAATGAGCATGTTATTGCATTTTTACAATTAAACGCTAAAACGGGTTTTATGGTGGTTCTCGTTTCGATCGCAGAAAACATGTTACTCCAACGTACGAATACCACCTTTTTTTTAGATCGTGTCCGCAAAATCAAACTTTTCATCGTTGATTTGTATTTTTGTATCGAAACGATCACACATCACCTACTAAAAACTTGAACAGTCTGATTAAAAACAAAATTCGTTTCAACACATCCTTCAAGGCTCTTCAGAAGGTCGGTGGAGGGCAGCGTGCGCAGGCGCCGCGGGGCGTCCGCCCCCCGCATCCCTCCACCGCCATCACCTTTATTTATATTTATTTACCTTCCCTTCATTCACCGAGGGCCGCCCTTTCGGCCCTTTTTGTCGCACCTTAATATGACGGACACAAATATTGTGAAATAACCTGCGGCTTGAGTGAATTTATTGTGCTGCATTTTGCTCTGATGTGGATCGCATTCCGGAAACATGGCAAAAAAAACAACAGATGTCAAAGACAGACTGTGACTATCTTTTTATTTCATTGCGCTTTCGTGGCGTCAAATAAGGAGTCAGGTAACATAGGAACTTGTAAAGCTTGGCCTTTTGTCGACGAATTAGCACCCAATTAGACAAGTGCACTCAACTGGCTCGCGGCTTCAACACAAAAGTAATTTCGAGTATTTAAATCGGACAGTATTTTTTAAGTAGACTCTTTTGTTGGTGGCTGAGACTTCGGTATTTTTACATTCTCGTCCATGGTTTCCTCATTGTCTTAAGATGCATATTAAACATCGATTCCAACTGCTTTATTAACAGTGAACTAAAGTAATCCAAATTCTTTTTTAATACTAATATTTATGTATGAATCAATTAGCTGACTCAAACAATAGTTAAGCCCAAAAATCAAATCTTCACCCCCTCTGAACGATGTGACGGGTGACGTTCACGTGCATCAGTTATCATGATAAATGGCGTATTTATTTATACGACGATCCTAAATAGCTATGGTAATATTGGCCCTACAACGGCACAAAAGGTAACAAAACACAAAAGTTGAAAAAGGTAAACCGCGCTATTTACAAAGTGGCTAGCGTGGACCACACAGCCACAATCGAGCCGCGCGTGCGACTCGCCCGCTGCACAAGAAAAAAAATCATTCCCAACATAGATCTTTTTTCGGTTATAGATCTCGCATTTTGGTGGTGTGATTTGTGACTTTCGGAAACGATAATGGCACCTAAGATTGTCTTTTTTGGTTTTCGCATCGCCCTAGACTTTTTGCGATCTGATTAGTTATTTATAGCGCGTGGAATAATGAGGCTATTTAGACTAAATTCAAGATGAAAAGATAATTCGTAGTAGCACGCACGGTCTTGTAAAAACGCAAAGTGTTTAGTAAATGTGCGCGCGCAGCGGTGTTTACGCGAGCGGCGCGCGCGCTGATAGATAAAGACCAAGCGCGCAGTCTTTGACACCACCCCGGGCCTCGGATTCTGCCCCAGGCTATTTTTAGTTTGATCATTCCTTTTCACAGAAATCTATTGTTTTGCTTTTTTCACTCTTGCCTAGACGAACGCAAAAATCTGCGAAATTGAAAACACCTGTCTGGCACGATTAAATGGTTTTATGTAGTTACATAATATCTACTTTGGTAGTCTCAATAAATCATATCCAACTAAACCATTAGGTATATAAATATTTTATCAGAAGACTTTTGTAGCTTTATTAAATTCAACGTTAAAACTTGATAGCCTGTCAGCGATTAATCCAACGAGTTTCTGATTTACGGTGCACAGTATTATGAAGTGCGCAACTAGTGGGGACCAGCGAGACGATGCACTCGGACCGATCTTAGATCGGGGATCTTTCCGTAGGCGGCTTCGTAACTGTTGTCGAAACAATTCACGGCATGCGGTTGCATCAACGTTTTTTCCGATGATCATTACACGTGGAAGTTCATAGGTTCACGCCATTAGCTACGTTTACATATGCACATATGCGCTACTTTAGGGCTCGTCTAATTGAATGTGGGCGGCGGCGGCCTAACCTAATTTACATTAATGCAAACGAGGCGCATTGTTCAGGTGTGAAATGCCAGTGTCAACACCAGGCCTCTGCTCAAATAGTTTATTAGCTCCACCCAGCGGTGTTCTGGCGGACCGACCTTTGTTACTCTGACAACCCTTTAAAAGACATGCATACTTAACGCTTAAATATAAGTATTCAACACGCCGCGTCGACACACATCGGTTAAGCAATACGCTAGCTGAACCTACTTGTATTGCCTTCTTGGAATTCCATAGACATTTTACATATTTCAGGAAATATTCTAACATTCTGGATTTCTGAATATAATTGGCTTGATTAAACCTTAACGGTTTCCTCTTACTAAGGTGTTATTCCAGTTACAATTTCCAAAGTACATCAAGGGTTTTATGAGCAATCACATCTACTTTATAGGACCGTTTGAGCGACGATTTAACGGCTATAAATGTTTTCGAGTGCAACAATTCGTGTTGGTCAGGGTGTGTCGAGGTCGATGACTGAGGCGAGGGTGCCAGCGTGCCGGCTGCGGTCGCTGAAACACAAGGAGATCGGCGGTCACCAGTTTTGTATCACAATGTGTCCGCAGAGCATGCAACTGACCGCGATGTGGTCGCTATGAAAACATCCCATTCACTTACCTCTAAGCTTTCACACACACATTTTTACAGCCGTAAAATTTAAATTAGAAAACGGACGCTTGGGCCTTGCACTCAATTTATCTCAATAAGGGTGCTGGTCTAAGGGATTTCCCAATATTTTTTGGGTAAAATTGTTGACACGCGTGACTTATCATTAAATCGAGTTGAAAAACAAAATTCGCAACTATGTATTCACAATTCTGTCAACGCTTTTTATTTATTGTGAAATCTGATGATAGCAAATGATATTTCACTCGTAAAAGACAAGTTGTAATTTAATCGGACGGAGTCTGAGGTATGGTGACGTCACCTAAAAA
Source organism: Pyrausta despicata (assembly GCA_963921415.1). NCBI lineage: Eukaryota > Metazoa > Arthropoda > Insecta > Lepidoptera > Crambidae > Pyrausta > Pyrausta despicata. The sequence continues at coordinate 10,293,182 of OY992855.1, read as the reverse complement.
GACAATGGTCGATCATAAATTATAGTGACAATATGCCACCTCGGAAATTAATCTTTGCATGTCGAGTGTCGTGTGTATCGCGGGACTGTCCGTAAACATAAAAAAATGCAGATTGACTCTGACAGGAAGGTAAAGTGCATTCTTGTGTTGTCGGGTGCAGCCAATTCGCGAGGATGTGCGAATGTGAGTTATCGTCAGTTGTTATTAGCCATCAAATCGATGTATTAACATATTTTATTACAGTCATGACATGAGTCACAGTTTACCTAACTTTTAGACTTGACATTTTGTCAGCATTAATTGAACGCTTTGTAACTTTTCTTAATACCAAACACCTCTAGATATATAATAAAAGCGTGTTAAAAATGTTTGTTATGTGTAAAACTGGCTTTTTAAGGTAGTAAAAACTTTTTTCAGACATTTTTAATCAGAATAATAGGCATGGTATGTCCAGTCACTTGATATTTGGTCAGTCAACCAAGATTGCTGAAAACTCGGCTCGATGCGGGAGCCAACTGTTTACTTAACAAAATCGAAGATTATTCATCCGTATGGTACGCTTACAACAATACCTGTATAAATCATTTAAGTAAGTAACGAGTACCGTTTTAGGTATGAAAAGTTATGTGCTGTTTGCTTATTTATAGGTACTTCACCGTATGATGACACAATTGGCAAATAAGTTATATTTGTTTGTTTTTTGAAAGTAAATTACTTACTTTGGCAATGCTTGCATTAAGTGGTACAATGTTCAGTTAGACTACTAAGCATATAGTCACCTAGCTAGTGATCGTGAAACAGTAATGGCTTAGAAGACGATGTAACCGACTCACGAAACTTTTCATAAACATAATATGATAATCGTTAAATATTACATCTTTACAAATAGGTTATTCATAATAACTAATCGCAGCAAAAATTCAGTACCCAAGCGTAAAAATATTTTAAATCCGATAACTGTAAGAATCTATAGATATTTTAGTAAGAATGTAACTTCTAATAATTTTTTCCTGCATTACCATTCTAAAACTGGTGTAGGTACATTGAATTCAATCAAATCGGCCTCAGAGACAGCAAACACAAAGACTTACAGACAGACCATTGAACGTATAACACTCCTCTTTTTGCGCCGGGGTTAATCATTATTTATTTCCTTAATTATTAAAAGTCAACCTTTTAATTCCGTTATTGGATTGACAAACTCATAAAACATTATTTATGTTTTATGAGTTTGTCAATCCAAGGTCATTCCGAAATTATTTACCTACTCCTGATTTCAGTATTTTTGAAAGTAGGTTACCGTTATTGATCAATTCAAAATAATTAAAATTGAACAGCATGTTAAATTTTAATGTGACTCGCACAAGTTTGCTTCAGGAAGTTTACACATCATCTTGCAACTGAAACAACTCTGAAAATAGAGCGGACGCATGATAGATTTATTCCCAAACTCGCGAAGTTCGCTGTTACAACTGTGTCAAACATCGATTTTATAGGTGTAGTTGAATGTAGCTCGCATGTTTGCCTACGTCTTCGTGTGTTGCCGAAGTATTTCATGACCATATAATTGGTTTTCTTACTGGCATTGTTGTTTATATGGGAATGCATTCATGCAAACGCTTTGCTTGTTTACGACCGGCTACCACATAGACGCTTTGCGGGCAAACTGTATTGAATAGGTTGGAGGCTAAGCGTGCTGTCAGTTTTCTATAGAATATATTGTTGGTAGTGCACGATATGATGCACTTACTCATTGTAGGGTTCAGAACTTGACCTTTTTGATTCTAAAAAAAGTGTAAAGGCTTCATACGTCATGCACCGCTAATGCATTGAACTAATTTTGTTTCGTGACAGTTATCTTAAGAAAAGGTATTTATTTTAGGTCATCAATTAGCAACAGAAAGCCGTGAAATTAATGATTTTACTTATTCAAAGGCCACAATATAAAAAAATTGAATGATATTGTTAGATACAATAAACCATTTGGCTATATACTGGATACATAGTAGGTGTGCTTGCTTTTCAAATCTTGTTTGTTTTCTAAGCGTGGTGTATAACGGCTAGTGAAAGTACACAAAGGAGTTGAAAACAAAAAGGAATCCGACGCAATTATTCTGGTATATGGCTTATTTACAAACACCCATTCAATAGGTGGAAGCTCTTATAATGTAACCATTCCTGTATTTATGGGAGCGCGGCGCAGGCACAGGGTCCTATTTCGTAGCGCTGCATCTATATTTTTGACTCCCTAGCCGTTTATGGTCTAACAAGCTTGAGTGAAAAGGTTGGTTGAATCTAAAACTGCGGACATCAGCGTACAGAGTAGGGCCTTCAGCGCGCGGCCCATGTGAAGCCTCGACCGCATGCGCAGGTTCTCACGGTGCTTGCTTTTACGTCCCACTCGCTCTTCTGAACGCGCACACACATACTATCTTTATTTCATTCAGAATCACCTTTTTATTGACATTTATATACTTAAATTGATTTTCTCGAACCCAAAAAGTTAACTTTTTTTGCGAAATGCCTCGATATTTATACTTAATTTAATATGCCCTTTGCAGATAATGTCACACGTTGACTCATTCGCACAAAATCTTAACCCAAATTACCTTGAGACTGGCCGGTAACAGACTGAAATGTAATACATACGTCCTGCGTTTAGTTTTTCTGGTTCATTCTTAGGTAAGCTGAGCCGTCGTTATTTGGTCTAGTGACGATTGTCCCCGGTAGAACAATGCCGTACTCGGCTGCGATTAATAAACTAATGGGTATAATTGTTACCGCGAGGCGCCCGGTGCGCACGCGTCATTATTTTGACTATGACCGATCGACTCCGTGCCCCGATAAGGCAGACCGTGCCTCGACACGCAGCTCCTTTTATTGTTATATAAACTGTCCCGGGGCAAAGAAAACTTCCGTCAATGCGAATGACAACATCGATGGTCATACGTTAACATTAAATTTTACTACATGTAAATCTCTCTTTGCGGGTTACGCAAATATCAAAAGACGCGTTCAGATGTTTTGCGGCTACACTTGTAACATGCTAGCGATTCCTTTTTCGTTATAATTCCTTGTGCTCGGTAGACGAGTTAACAATTTCCCGTGTCACTATTATGTCACACTGCTGTGACTTTGTGTCGGTTCCACAATAATTTTAATTTACTTTTCGCATAGGCCGGGGACTAATAGCGGTTCGGATGCGGCGGCTCGAGGCTCTCTGGCTGCCCAATGAGACATAAATACAAAGTTATTGGTCATTGTCTTAATGCATCGGCCGGTGCACCCAAGCAACTATTAAAATGCTCAATGCGTTGACCTGCAAGCCTGCAATGCATGCGCATATTGCAGCAAGTAATTCTACCTCAACTGTTATTTCGTTTTGCATTCTTATTTTGTAATTTCAAATGATCTTAGATGATCGAAAATATCAATTGGTTCATTGATTAATTAATACTATGTATGACCCAATGACATAAAATTTAGGCGTCTTGGTGTGAAGTCATGTAAATAAAACTCCTGTGGGTATAGTTACAAAAGTAAGTACTGCTTAAACCTGCCAACCATGAACTGTAATGAACTGATAGTACCTAAAACAATTAATATTTTACTCGAATGATATTCATGTTTCACACATAGTCTCGATATTTCGAACATAATAGAGATATATATTTGTTAAGATATCCTTCAAATACAAAGCGACCTGTGGCATATTTTGGACTATACACTTCAATAAAACGCAAAGTTACATAATATTTGGTACTCAATGAATATTTTATTCAAATGGAAAAACTTTCGAGACTTTTCTTCCCACTACAATGTCCTCAACACTAGGATGGGTTTTTCGTGACAATCTATTTTATGTAAACTGTCAGATACGGACTTCGGAGAAAGGCAGCAAAAGATATAACTGGAACCAACAAGTGTTGAAAAATATGCATTTATTGTTATATGTATATACAATAGTTATTGCACTACATGTTGAGTTTAAATGCAAGGGCGTGGTCGATTAATGTAATTTGAAATGAGAGTTATCTCGGCCGGTTTGTAAACGCAACGTTTGTTTGCAATAAATTATGGTGTCGGAACACAAAAGATGGCATTGTGAAGCGACAAGGCGACGTCCGATAAGAATCGCGGGCGACCGCTCACCACAACTCGCGCTCAGCTTGCTTAATCCTTCAAATTAAACATTTTATATCATCCCACTAATATTATATTATTTGTTACTCTTTCACGTAAAAATTAGTGTATGGATTTTTATGAAATTTTACGAGAATGTAGCGTATACATTAGAATAAGTCAAAGGCTACATACTATGAAGAATTGTGGAGGACACACAAGGACGAAGTCGTAGACGGCCATTAGTGCTAAATATTAATTACGCCACCTAATACCATTAGGAATATAAGCTTGAAATTTTTTAAATAACAGTTTCATATCGTGAGAAATGTTAACAGAAAATCGTTAGTGTTTAGTATGTAATTAAGCGTTTTCCTCAATTACTTGTGCACCATAAAATACTGTGCTAAACCTATAATATGAAATATCTTTATTACGCTAAAGGTGTTTGTTGGAACAAATACACCATCTGTAACTTACCTATCTTAAAACTTGTATGAACGGCTGTCTCTTAACTGCTGCTGTTCTCTTACGTCTGTCAAAGTAAACTTGTATGTGTGTCAATACTACGAATAACTTTATAAAATTAAAAATGACTCGTAGCGTTGTTTTCGATTGCCTTATTGAACTCACAAAATCAAAAACAATTAATAAAGTTGCGATGCCTTTATCCCCTGGATGCTTTAAAAAAAGTATCGCACAAAAGTGGCAATGACCCAATATGTCTTGAAACCAGTAGTAAGTAGTGCGACGCAACAGGCGACAGCCGCGCGACACGCTTGCGTTCTCCACGCATCGTTTTATGTCCAATTAATTTAAATAATAGCCGCTTCCCGACCTACCTGCGAGGCTGCCACGACCCTTACGGGTAGGGTTGTCGACGGGTACGATTCTCATGCATTCGTACTTTTTTCGTGCGGTAATTTGTATGAAGCCAATTAAACCTAAGTGTACAATAATAACTTCAAATTATTGTAAACAAGTGCATTTTATAATAGCTCCAAGATATTTCGTATACGAAATTCAAACTTCGACTGGTCAGCACCACACGTTGCTGTCGAGTGGTTATCGATCGAACTTTTTTCGATTGCACGAGAATTGGCCCCCATAGAAGTAAGCAAGAGGCTTACTGCTGTCCTCAGTGAACCTCACTTGCTTACTTCTGTAGGTCTAACCTTGTCAGGTTTGAGGATATTTCTAAAGGCCTGAAATATGCTTTGAACTAAAAATAGTAAAAAGAAGCTCTGTTATTTTACGACTTTAAAAGTTTACTATCTATTAGTTAATTAGTTTCACTAAAAATAATCTGTAATCACTCGTTGCAACAGGAGTACCTAAATCGAGTTTTGCTAATGATGTTTACCTTCAAGACCAAGAGTTTATCCGTCTTGAAAACGTATTGCTAATTTTTATTTGTCTAAGGACCCTGCAGTCGACAGCCCTATAGGTCTCGTATATCACACCGCTATTTCGAGACAACGAAAATGTTTTGACTGGGACTTTTAATACCTACCTCTCGTTTTCAGATTGTGGTAGATACTTATTCATTCACTTTGTTAGATTCGTGTCAAATGATTGCCCCTGAAAGCTACTTAGTCTTTGAAGTTTGCTATCTAGTGCCTATTCTGTGTCTGTTTAAAACCATTTATACTTTAATAGTAAGTAATAGATACTATAAACCTATATAGACTCACGACACCGTAATTTATATCTAATTTTATTATTTTTAAAGTATCGCAAGGAGCAGTTTTCATTCATATATGCACTTCATTACAGCCCAAATAGGCTTAAAGCGCTCTAGACTTTCAAATTAGCATGTTTTAAAAGTGAATCGATCGTTTAGAGGTCGGTCATTGTGTTCGCTAAGGGGGACATTCGTCTACATTATTATTTGGTGCCGGTTTTTTCATGTACCTGCCTTCATGGCGCCTAACTATTCATATTCAAATTGGAATTTCGTGTTGGGTAATTTTTAACATTTATTAACAATTGTGTAATCCGATAGTCTGAATGATAAATTTGAATGAGGCGATCTAAGTGAGATAAATTGGTGCTTTGCTTAAATTGGTAGATCTGATATGTGGAAATGGTTTTTTCTTGATGGGAATGTTTTAATTTTGTTGTTAAACTATTAGTATATGAGACAGGTTGGCGACGTACACATCAGCTAATTGATCGATGATGAGAATAATTTTCATTGATTTTCCTAGAAGGTCTGAATGAGAGTTGACGTAAATGACGATTAGTCATGTTAGTGATAAGTGTTGAGATGTGAAATCGGCCAATAGCTGTGGTGTGGAGGCGAAGAGATCCTGGGCCAGGGTGCCCCGCCGCGCGGCGCCCGCGCCGGTCAACCAGTATTCATTAGCGCAGCGTTCCTCCCACCAACGTCCGTCATTTTACTTTATTTACGGCTTGCGGCCGAGCCGAGGTGAGACCCCAATTTCGCATGCGCCTGTGGCTCGATAATTATACCATAGGTACGGCTTAAAAAGGACGGCCATTTTATATTAAATATGAGCACACCGACATCCTCGGATTCCATGACGTGACTAATATAGGTAATCGGTTTTCGTATGCATGTTGTTAGTCAGTTTCACCTTTTGAATATATCGTAGTTAAGGTGGAATGAACGGACTTTTTCAAAGTAGCAAATGAAGATCTGATTTTGTTCTCAGCAAATAACAGAAGAGAGGACTTAAGAGGAGGAAGATAAACTTATTTAGGTAAACGTTGATTCGTATATGTTCTAGTGGAGCTTCTTGTACAAAAAAATGCATATTCCTGTCGTTGTAAGTTTTTATTTGTTTATCCTTAATTTTAAAGTTGAAGATGCGATTGAACGGTGAATCATCGCGGCGTTTATTTACCGAAATGTTTGTCTCGAATGTTGGATTTATTGTAGAGCGATACCCTGATTAACGATGCAAGAAGGTCAGATCAAGGGATCGGTGGCAAAAAGCTCTCTCATGTCCGCGATATTAAGATAACCTTAAACTGGACATTTGTTATCCTTATCTTGTGTTGGAGCGTGGCTAATGTGGCCGCGGGCAGATACCCGATCGATTTATGTCGCCCTGGCACCCACGACAAATTGATAATTAATTTTCGAGAGACGCCTTTGAACGAGCCGTGTTATTTGCAAGCTTCTTCAAAACATTTTTGACTACCGTTAAAAGAGTCAACAATGCTTTAGTCGCTAAGTTATTTCTCATTCTTGTTTTAAAAAAGTTGCTGCTTTAGTCATCGACGAGACGTGAGATACTAGATACCTTATTTGATACTAATAAATCGCGGACACACCTGGCCCATTATTTGGTTATATTTGATATTACTTATCATTAAGCAACATAAAAAGCGTATTATGTAAATAAAGAATGTAATAGTTATGCGAACACACAGATTAGGAACAAGGTGTTGCCAAAATTGAAAGCTTTTGCATCATAATTCTAAATTCAGATGTTCATTCATCATTCTTTAGGATTTAAAAAGGACAATATAGCACGGAGAACCATTTATATGCAATTTCATCGTTTCTTTGAACTATCAGATTTATGTACAAAGTGAATACCTGAAAAGTTAGTTAAATGTGAACTTTCCAGCTAAGCAACTACGGCACTTGACAGATGCTCGGCATTGTTCTCAGATAAGCGGAATAAATAAATCGGCCCTCTCTGATGGACAGCCTTACGGAATGTTTATGTTATGAGAATTGTTTTCTATTTCCTTGGGACACGACTGCGCTTTATTCGTTCATTTTGTGGCGTGGCTCAGACTCTTATTGTATATTCTCATATTCGTCATTTGTTTTGTTTTGTGGTGATACCGGTGCAACCAGTTTAAGGAAAAAAACCTTGCTGTCAAGAACAGTTTCCACGTCATGTCATCTCCTGCCTGTGCCCGGTTTTGTTTTTGCGACCGATCCCGCTAAATTCCTTGAAAGTACCGAAGTGTATGTAACCGCAACATTATAGTCATCTCCGATGTCCAAATGTCTGTTTAATGAAATATCAATCGGTTTGAAGCGCGTTACTTCATGTAAACCAATATCCGAGCGTCCTTCAAAAATATGTCCTTGCCGATTAAAAGTTTTACCAATATTTATTACAGTGTGATAGAGTCGAGAATTCTTATATTGTTAGTTTTCACAAACGAACCGGTGACATGGGTCCGTACAAAAACTGTTCGCCTCTGTCGTCGGGCAATTTCATCAAATTACTTGAGGTATCAGTTTTGATTTGGGCATCGAAAACATCTGAAAACGTTGGTTCTTTTGTGTAACTCGAGACAGGCCGCGGCCCGGGACGTAGCGCGCCCATATCGGTCACACCGCTCAAAAAATTGCCATTCAACGACTACTATCTAAGTTATTTCTTAAAACATTTTTGATGGTTACAACTTTAAAAAGACCCACAGTAAAAACAAATAAAAATAAAAAGCTGTTCTTATCCGCGCCCGGGACACGGTAGTCGTTTCACACCGATTATTAAAAAGTAAAACGACATGTGTCATAAAAATATGCGTATCGAGCGACACGTCGTCGTCCACAGCACTCCGTAAACGCCACTCTAATCCCTTAAAACAATGCTAATGGATCTACGTAAAGCAGCCGCCTGTCAGCGCGCAACACTCCTCCGATCGCCTTAACGCTCCGCTCGCCACCAATAAAGTTGACACTAAATTAGAACGTTCTTATTCTTTTTCTAAACGAAATCACTAAGCAGTAAATAAATATTTTATTATACGTGCTCACTGGGCGCATTTTAGTGTGAGCGATGAACACGGATTCACGTCAAAACATCTTTATCGGGTTATTTGTCTTATAAAATATTATCAAGAGGCTCTCCGGGACCATCAGCAAAAGAGGACGTGCGATGTTGATTTTACACCCACGTGATGTGATCACTTCTGCTCGGGGCGAGGGATAAACAATGAAAGCGGCGATTACATGTCAATGGCGTAACAAAGATAGTTTATCTTTCTTTGGAGATGGGTTCTTGATGAGAGCGGTTTGTTAGGTGTGAACCGGCGAGGCGCGCGAGTGGATCGGTGCCTGCGCGTGCAGCCGCGCGGACCAAACGCAGAGCGACGCGCGTCCTGCCACGTTATCCACTGTTGATGTGCTGATAAATCAATAATTCATATTCATAAAGTAAACATACAATTTCAACCTTTTTTATCAATCCTTCTGCAATAAATTATCGACATGTTCTTGAACTTATAAGGGGTTTCATTAAAAGATACGTGCTAAGTACGGGATGATGGTTGTACTCGTAGCGCATACCAATTATTTTGACACATCGATAAATCATGAATATTTTTACATTCATGAATGTAAAACTGTTATTTACTTGATCTATTAAAAATGCGTCTTTTCTACGTGTGTACAGGGCTCGTAAAGTACATAATTATGTAGATATTTATTACCTATCGCTGCGGGCCTCGAGTAGATTAACTAAGTAGCTTAGGGGTAGTCGTGTGGTAGATAGATATCGGATACTTAACTGATTCGAGTAAATGTCATTGCTCCGTTTGCTAGGTATGTAGAGAATTTAAAAACAACAGACCAAGTACTTATTTAATGTAGCAAAAATAAACTTAAGTTGTCACCTGAAAATCGAGAGACATTATCTGCTGTGGAGTGTGAGATTTGCTAGCGGTGCCACCAAAAATGTTTCGTCTGTTTTCTGGTGACCTGGAGTGTAGATCATTGAGATAATGCGTTCGCAGTTAAGGGCGCGAGGTGGCGAAGTGGTGAGGTGGCGAGGTGGCGGACCTTCGGCTCGTAAGTAGAGGCCGCCGGCGACCGGTTGCGTCGGAAGGGGCGTGCTCCTCCCGCAATCACGCACTTGTCGCGTTTTCATCACCTGCCTGCTAAAAGTGACGTAATTACGGATGCAAATCGATCAGCAGTTATCGACTCGACGAGGGTTGACGCTGTAAATTAGCACGATACGCCAGTTAATGTTTATAGCCTTCCGCGCGAAAAGTGATTTAGCGAAAGGGTAATTGCGCATAGGCGGGTTTCGAATAACGTTTTTTAAAGTTTCCATTTATACGTACTTTACTCACTTCATTATGTTGGATGAGATATTACGAGCACGTCCATGTAATCACCTGCTCGTAGTCCAATATCCACTTTCCTGCTTTGAAATAGATGAGAAGCACTGGCTGTAGCATTGAAAAATGTTTATGTTGTGACACCTCAAAACACTTTAATGATTTCTTGGAACTTGTAACGAAATTCATATCGATTACGATACGGAATCTATCGGTAAAAAACAAAGGGTAAATACGAATTTGATCGATGTCGGAAGCGTGGATTCCATCGCTCACTCGGATGACTTGCAACTAGTGAGCATGCTCTCATTGACTCCGCCATTGACCTCGAGTCAACCAGTTCCAGCGATCACAATAATATAAATAATGGAGTCACATCCGTCCCATGGGCTTTACCACCATAAACTAAGAACTTACACAGGCTTAATCGATCGTCCCCCAGGGTAAACATACACATTGGGACAAACGATTCGTGAATGGAAAAGAAACAGTTTTTGCACCTGGTTCTACGCTGTTAGTTATGAAGTATTCTGGGGTCTTTAGACACCATTCATTGAGGTTACCTCTCATTGACGTCCGCGTAGGTTTGTATTGTGGATGCACTTTACACGACTCGGGTCGTTAACTAGCATTCTGTTTACTACGCTTCGCTATTACTCCGGCCTTCGTCGGCGTAAACATTCCGCGCTTGCCTAACACATGCACACATCCATGCATCCATCAGCCCCATTTTTGTATAGATACTTACTCCAGTTGAGTGAATGAAGTGTAACGTTTCATTAACAGAGGTCTGTGGCCCAGGCAAACACCACATATCGGTGTCTTGTTTCAAGTTTTTTTAACGGGTGAAAGGCGCCCGCGTCTCCTTAAAAGCCTTGTGGACAGTGTTCGTTAGCATGCCTTTACACGCGATATAGCGCTCAGTGTAAAAAATGCATTTTTAAGATATAGAAAAGCTAGTAAGTGAATTGCCAACACCTTGTGCCTTCGAATTCATAATACGCTTAGTAAATTTTTCCTCTTAAAAAAAACTTTACACGAGGTTTTGAGAATGACTTACCGTAAAATTTTATGTTCTGAAATTCATGGGAGAAAATGTGAGCCATTGACAGATTAACAAGCTCCCTGCAAATCAATGGAAAACTATACGGCAATACCTGTAATAGTTTTTAGTGAGAAGGAAGAGTGCTGAGAACAAATGAATGCGGTGGCGCGGCGTGCCGACGACAGGCGCATTAAGACAACAAAGGGTGATATTTTTCGTGAACAAACACCAAGAGGCTTTGAACACACACGGGCACAGGTGATGCATCCACGGTGCATATTTATTATGTGTTCGACAGCTAGCGCGACACTAGGGCTTATGGTGAACAAATATTGGTAGTTTGGTAGCGCATTACCGAGAGAACTGTGCGCTCTTAACGATAATAGTTGTTAGTCGAGTTTCTATGAAACATTTGAAAAATATTTTTGAATCAAATTACAAGGTATGCACCAAATATTTCGATTGCTATCTTACAGATACCTCGTTCTCCACACGAGAAACATGATTTCAAAATGAACGCTTTATGAGTCACAGGCTGCGGTTTCTGTAACTATTTTGTGAATGAAAGAATGATGGCGATGAACCGTTTAAGTCCCTCCCAGCCCTATCATCCACCAATACGAAAAAATATTTCATTGCCATAAAAAACAAGGTGTTACTCAGACTCACGACATTATGCCGCCTAAATTATACTTTGCGTTGCCGAAAATGTTCTTTAGGTCCGAGTCAACCACACGTTTTAGGACCACATTATTTTGCAGGTAGAATCCTACATATTATTATGAGAGGCAGAACAAGATTTACCTAAATGCCCTTTTTATATCATTTTGTAGCCACTAAATTAACATTTATTTCAATTTGCTCATGTTAAGGATTCGGATGAATAATAAAAGCATTATAAACCTAATTGACATCTGATTCGCCAGCAGATAGGAGCGGGTTCCTGTTTCCATGTATTTGTATGTAAATTCTTATTATATGAATACACAAATGATTTACAGTGAAGAATTTAATAGAATCCCTCTTCCCTTAAAAGACAAAAAAACAAGACTCCTTAAATTCCCATGTCAATTTATCATAATTGCTGTTTTGACATGTTTGCAGGAAATTCAAAATCACGTAACGCCATATAGGTCCAAGAGGCGGTTCGCGTGAACAAAATGAACGGTCGGTCCCACAAAAAACTGCCCTTAAACTATTTGTTGTGGTTTCCATAAAGGGAAAAAAATGGAACATCAAAAACCAGTCAGCATTGGTCGGTGCTTTTCGACTCCAGTGGCCTTGTACAAAAAACGACGTGTTAAGGAATGTAAAGAGCCATTTAATTATCCTAATATATTGTTATGGTCACAGGGGGACGCGGTAATAAATTAACGAAGCGTCCGGAGCCACACGAGGTGGCGAATGGTGCCTCGCTAAACGGCTTATCTACCCGATGTATTCAAGCGATCATATATTTTTATTTAAGTGCCTCCACCGGCAAGCAGCAACCTCCGAAAATAGTCTAGCAGTACAAACGAGCGAGCTCGTTTCCGTCCACAGGTTCGCGGCGCGCATTCCCGCGTTACTGCACCCTGTTTCAGTGCGATGATCCTGAGTGTTTTATTCCATTTTTACCTCAATTCCATCGTCGGCCTTCATTATGCGCCCGCAAGTGATTCGGTCGCCACCGGTTCAGGTAGCTCGCCGTTTCGCTTTAAACTTGACCCTAGGTATTTCGATTCGCTTGTTAATTTTTTGTTAATCAATATGAGCTTTTGATGTGGTGTAATTTGATAATTTGCGAAATTAAATTTACCCGAATCGAGTTCGAGTTGAGAACTTGTTTTATGTATGACAACGATATCGGGCGCCTATTGCGTGGCTGGCTGATGATAATCGTGGTGTTAGGGTAGGTAGTATGTAGGTACGTACGCGACAGGGCGAGGTGTCGGAGGCAGGCGTCCCGCTGCGCGCAAGCATTGTGATCGACAGCTTGTTTACTAAAAATATGCATAATGAATTTATAATAGCCCGCCCGATCTGTCGCGTCGCCTCGTACTCGATCGAGACTCGCTCACACAATAAAAGAAGCACTCGCTCTGATCCTATTTAAGTATGTATAAAACTATAACTATAACTATAACTATTGTAGTAAACAATGGAATCAATGAATCTAGTTATGAAAGCAAGAATCCCAGGGTTATGATGGGTGCAAGGTAGCTAATTGCACCACCGATGTGTTCCCACGTTTAAGTGCACGAAGTGTTTGAGGTTGCATTTAGCATTCGATTGTTTTAGTGCGCACCGAGACGTCTATACGGGAGGCAAACACTCGGCTTCCTCTGCCGACCGCCTAACCAACTAACTAGTCATCTTCACAGGAATCAAATTTACCTATAAATTACTCATCTTAGATTGGGTGTAATTTTGGTCTGTTTAACAAATGATCTTAACCCCATTCTAAAAACACATTTAACGTATAGTCAATTTGTTATATTCGGCGTGACTTACAAAAACAAACAAAAAAAGATACCACATTTGCCACGTAAAGTAGGTTAGTAACGGATAGTAAAAATGAGCACCTTCTTTCATTTGACTTCAATTCAATAAAATGAACAACAATTTCAAGAGGTATGTGGATCCTACATATTTGTGAGAGACCCACAACTACAAAGGAAAATAAGACATACGTCTTACAGCACAATAAGCATGAGCGGAAAATTACATTCAGTAAAAAGGCACCGTTAAGAATCAGGAATTACTGGCAAATTCAAACACCTTAAAGTTCTTGCAACTCTTTATTAGGTGGTTGGTTGTTCGTAGAAATAATTATGTACGGTGCTCCAAAGTATCTGGTACGATGAATACGACGCCCAAGCGGGGCGCCCGGTCGCGTCGATTCGTTACGTCAATCTCACAATTTTTTCTCTAAGAAAATCTGCATAAAGTGAGTTGACATCGCGCGACAAAGCCAACACGCAGCGCGCCTCGCATTGTCCGCATTTCTTTATAAATATTTTGACATTTCCTTTATTTGTTCCGCGGAGTTTCACAAACGAAATTGTGTCGATCCCTTCGTGCGGTGCGTTTTAATTTGATTTATTCCTTCACGACAAAATATCCGACATCCTGTGTTGTTCAGCCGTGGCCGTAGGGCGGCGGCGTTTGTCAATTTGTTAGCACATCTATTGGTGTTTCTTTAGGAGCGAACAAAAAGCCTCGTATGTTTGGTCTCTATATTGTTCTTTGAGATCTTCACTTGGAATTTCTTATATTTTAGCAACTCTACAGGTATAACATTTGATGACATGAATAACATAACTTTTAAAACTGCCAACGAGACTATATTAGGAAGTTTAATCCTCGTCAGAGGTAGTTATTATAGCTACGAGAATAGAAAGCTATTATTTGAAATCTGTGTTTCACTGTCATAAGTTATGATCGCATTGAATTGGTAATAACAAATTGCATTTCCCAGTATTCATTCGTATCCATAATGAAGTTTGAATTTTAAATTTTCCAGAGATGCAAAGAGAAATTGAACACTCTTGCGATCAGCGTGATGAACCAGTGGCCGGGGGTGCACCTTAGAGTGATCGAGGGTTGGGACGAGGAGAACTCTCATGGGGAGAACTCTCTCCACTACGAGGGTCGCGCGGTGGACATCACGACCAGCGACCGAGACACCAGCAAGATCGGCATGCTGGCGCGGCTGGCGTACCAGGCCGGCTTTGACTGGGTGTACTATAGAAGCCGGTCGTACATCCACTGCTCGGTTAAGACAGGTGTGTATTTTCATCTATTCGGTTCTTGTGTGTTGGTAACTGGTGCTAGTAAACAGGCAACGAAATAAAAATAGATATCATAAGCTTTTGGTTTGGAGCTGTATATAGGTAAAGAAATAAAATATGTAGGTATCTTCCATAGGAGCTGGAATCAAAGTTTGCATACTTACTTAAGAAGTTACAATTAGAATATTAAAAAGACACAAAGTTATAGAAAATTGCAAGTTATATTACATAATAAATAGTCCAAACTAATTATTATGTAAAAAGTAATTTACATCAAGCATGTAAATAACGCAACTTCGTAATAATAATAATAATAATAATCCATTAATGTTATGAAGAACACTGACAATTTAAGTTATCGTTTTCCATACTGTATTGAAGTAACGCGTTGATGTCTTTTGTATGGGGCAAGTTTACAAACTTAAATTTGACATTCAACAAATTTACGATGCTGTGACTTATAAAATATTATGTATTTGTTTTGTATCTGCTTAAATTTTTACAAAATAAATATTTAAAACAGTTAAGAAAAACCGTCCCACACCATGGTAGCAGTCGAGTCGTTCCCAAATATTTTGGAGTCGGGGAAAACTCGTCTTAATCACGTGACGGATACATAACTGTACAAAGTGGCCTACGGGACGGTCCAAATATATAGTTGAACTTTACAAGAAGAATGCATCTCAGACAGCTTCCCGCGCCCGCGCCCGGCGGTGTCGATCAAACGGACGAACGAGCCTCTTGTTAGCGGCCATCCCTCTCGCACGCGACCTATAAAATATTTCCGTCCTTCACGCACACGGCCGCATCGCAGCCAATCCCCCACTTCTATAATTACGCCGGTGATTCAATGGCTACTTATATCTATATGTGTGTATGTGTACGGCATAACGATGAGAAGCGACTGTTTGCGTGTATGTGTGTGTTTTTAGATATTATGGAGGCATTCCGGCGCTCGCATAGTTCCAATTAATTTTGCAGATGAGCCTCCGAGCTTAGCTTCCAGTATGAAAGCGAAAGCTCGCACGAAAAAAATTTAAGTTGAATATCGAAGGCGAACCTCTTACAGGTTTGAATATATAGTATTTCAAATGAATACATAGGCTATATAACGATGTTATCAATTTTAAAGCGTGTAAATGGCTATAAACTTAGCTAATAAAGCTGTATTTTCAAAGCTGTAATACTAATTAATATTATGAACAGATACGTTTTGAATAAATTAAACTTACAAGTGCTTAACTGTAAATTACGGGCTGTACATGCAGATTATACGATTTAGTATGGCTAACTTAGAATTACTATAAATTGAAGTTTAATTTATTACATGCTAGATGCGAGTATAAGCAATGAGGTTTGGTGAATTAAATTTATTCCAGTGCTTACAAAATTGAATTTGTACTTCTTATTAAACAATAACGATTATTGATTATGTTTCTTGGTAATGTGTTCTACATGTGAAAAATTTCTACAAAACATTCACCCATGACATACGAAAAAAATACTTAATTAAGAAAATCAAGTATGGTTTTTTATCGGGTAAAAGTAATTATTGGAGAAAAAAGTTTATTTTAATTGCTATTAATTTAAAAAAAAAGATTATAAAAAAATATTTGTTACAAAATTATTATCCACCGTTTAACAATCACCTTAAACATGTTAACGTGCATAGTGATATACTCAAAACACGGCCAAGAGTGTTTCAAGTCAATGCAATGGCCGACCATCGGTCGCAGTCAATTTGTTTCGATGTTTATTCATTTATTCCAGCGTTTTGTTCGAGCGTGCTCTTTTAGTATTAATTTGGAGTTTATGAATAATGAATGTGGTCTGTAGATATGTGCATGTGTACGGTGGTTGATCCGTTTGGAACAGATGATCATCATCTTCATCGTTGATCATCTTACACGAAATCATTGAATCACTTTACACGTTATTTTATCATCATAATAAGCGCTATGCACGTCCACTGACGAACTAAATCTTTCCTACCATGACACATGCCTATTTCCTAAACGCTGTGAAATGGAAGCGATGAGAGCTTATTGCATTAAAAATTAAACTAGCAAAATTCAAATCTTCTTAATTGTCCAGAAACAATAGCAGACTACGAAAATCATTCCTTAATAGAATTAAATCCTTGGGTAAAGTCGTCTTACCAATAAAATATGACTGATAATATTAAAAAAAACGAAACGTTACTAAATAAAGTGCTTTCCCTCTCAGCTTGACAAGACATTGTACAAAATCTTCCCTCTCCAAAAAAGCGTAGCGCTGCGTCACAGTTGCAATACATGTGTAGCAAAGTTTTTAAAGTATACTGCTATTTTACCGTTTAAATAAACAGCTGCTTTTGTTAGGAAACGTAAATCTAGTATTTTTTTTAAATGTTAAATAAAAACCATATTAAAATACTAGATTCGGTCTCTGTTATTCCTGTAGAACCTCACTAGTGAGATCTTGCTCGTGGTCAAGGCCGCGGCACGAACAAGGCTCGCTAAGCTACTCTCTCCGCTCTGAAATTGCATGCTGAATCTATATTTCGCGCACGACTTCCGTGACTTTGTAAAATATACCATAACTTGATAAATAAATTAGATCCACACTGTTGTCTAGGGAGAACATCACTAGCACGCGACTGATTGTATAAATGAAGGCAGAGATTGCGTTTGTTTTCCAACAAATAAAATTACGTTTACGACTAAGTTTAAAAAGCAGCAGCATGTACCAGCATTGTTGAGAATAAGATATTTTTAAACAAAAATATGAGAACGATAATCATCTTGTTAACATTCCGTTTTATCTAATGTAATCGTAAGCAAATCTCTTTTAAATACATATTACTATTGTAATCCACAGCTATGAATGGAGCGTCATTTTACTTTTAAAGCCGTGTAGACACAGCAAGAAATGTATAATTTTTGTAAATTCTTAGGTACTTATTTCCTTTTAAAATGTTACTAAATCTTCAACGTAGGTAGTGCCTGCGTATAACTTTAGCCCAGGGGGCTAAAGTTAAACCCTATATCAGTGAAAAGTTTATTTCACTGTTTACTGTGTTTTGTTCACTGTTTTACCAACCGTCTATGACACTACGAGTATTTACAGGATGACATATAATAAGCCATTTGCTATTACAGTTGTTTAAAATTCAAGATTCACTCTTAGGCTAAAGCAATACGCAGGCACCGGTACCTAAAATAACTAATAGCTTAGATATCATAAAGTTTTAGGCCCAACCCATTCGGAGTCGGCGGGACAAACGCAATATTAGGAGCAATCCGAGCAATACTTTAATGGGTCGTATATTAAATGAGAGTATCTCACCGATCATCGACGCCAATAAAACGAGGCGATAGTTTTTATGCCTTCGAGTAATTGGGTTCCATCGAAAGCCACCGGCAGCTCTTTAATGTAACGTGCTATTTTTTATTGGACCATGTATTTAAAATGCCTAAATTAAGTTAATTGTTATAGGTATGGTCTGGTTCTCGATGGCTGATTTAGCGATTAGGAACGTTAATTACATGTAGACACGGTTAGTCTACTCTTCTAACCCACCATTGCTATTTTTTATATTAGAAAATCTTACATTCATCAAACATTAGTTAAGACTAATACTGCTTGGCAAAGTAGTGGTCACTTCCAAACAAAAACAAAAAGTCGATTCCACCAGAAAGAACACAGAAACAATAAAATTTATAGACACAAGTCCAAACGTTACCTGCTCAAAATTACCGGACATTTACAAGCAAATGGTCGAATGTGCCGAAACGGTGAGCATTGTAGGACAAAACAATGCGATGGCAGTTAGGTGGTTAGACACGGACGACAAATGGGGCGTGACCGGCGACACCGGGTCACGAGCTAGGAATCAGTAGGTCTACTACGAAACACGAATTCCGTCTAATCGTTGTGCCGATGAGAGCTAATCGAGCTAATAATTTTTCTTTAGTTATTTAAACTTTATTGCACCAAAGGTAATGCAATTGGCGGACTTAATGCTAAGACGAAGTATCTACCAGATCGCCCTTATTTTATGCGCATCAGATGACAGAAGAATGAAAGAACTAATATCGTTTTGAAGGATTTCGTTTTTCGTAGTAGGCCTACAGATGTCCGGCTCGAGAAACAATTATACGACATACGACAAGACTGTGGGAAACACAAGACACCTACGTACTAATCTGAGGCTTTAAACTTTCGCGTTGCTTGACAATCCGCTTCATTCTTACGAAGTTGTTCAATCAAGGAAATCAATTTACAATCATTTTATTGGAACTCAATTTATTAAGTGTAGTTTATGCTATTTCATTGCATTTAAATAGATTAATTTTAGCCTTATACGATAAAGCAGGGTTTCATTATTTATTTGCTTGTTTCCCAGTAGCTCAATTTTTGTTTGGTTACACATGTCATACTCGTATATACTTATTTAAAATGAGATTTGTCTTTAAAAGTTATTTACGGTTTTAAATTATGGTTTGATATATATATTAATATATCTTTATATCGCCTATTGCAGTAATAAAGTGGACATTAGTTCTCAAGCGCTTAGTGTATCCTTTAAATCAAGGGATAGAAGCGCGAATGAGCGATGTATTGCGCTTGAGCGAGCTCACGGTATACAGCCTCAACTTTGTTCGCATTATAAGACTTCTTACAGGCCTTTATACTGAAAGGTTAATTTATATGAGCTTAGCCCTTTCAACTGTAGACGTATGTGGCCCTATTTTAAGAAATCAATATCAGAATATTGGCGTCTCCTGAAATAAATTGGTGGTATCCGAATTTAAAGCCTTTTAAAAAATGAGTTGCAGAAATACCCAAGTACTATGATATCTAACTTGCTCAGTTTTGGCTCTATCAGTAGAAGTGCAATGAACTTATTCACCTTGAATTCATAATGAATTCATATTTAAACCAGTTCTTACGCAGACTTTATTTTTGCACCTATGCTCTACTTTTTTCAGCGATGAGTTGTCGAGTTTGATATCAAGTCTCTTAAACTGGTGAATTTATTTTTTGGGACTTATTACTAATCTTGTTTTTTGGAATAACATGTAAAATGTCAATTTAGATAATTTTATTACACGTCATTTTATTTAGAGTAATAATCTGAAATCGATAACCACCAGTAAAATTATTAATGTGTCTCTTACGGAGCCTGGAATTCCTGAAACAAATGACGCTATTAACTTCCCCACTACGATTCAAGACCAAACAATCAATGTTTAAGAAAAATCCCACCACTACTTAGTCCCTTATTCAGAACATACATCGGCTGCGTGCGAAAGTGTACGGGTGACACCCGAGACGCGACATCCCGGAAGGTTGCGGCCGGACGCCGTTCCCACAGGGCCGCCACTGACGAGAGACCGACTCGACGGAACTCATCTCGAGTTCACTGCGTCCACTCTACCCTCAACTTGACACGTAGTTCTGACGTTGGGAACAGTTTAAGTTCTGCTCTAATTACGTTTTGCAGGATAAGATTGATCGTTATTCATGGTAGATGAAAGTTGAAGGTCTTTGAGGGTGCTATATGAGATCTTGAAATGGCTTGAATTACAGCTCAAATAAATACTGTGGAGCAAAAAGATAAACCACAAAACAAACAAAATGCGCAAATATTAATTTTACACTTCAATACAATCCAATAGGATTGTATAGGATTAGGAATACCTAATCCTACATAAAACCAGTTCTTAGCTAACATTTTAACACATATTGCATAAATAAATCTCACTAAACTCTATTATTCTATTATGTAAACCCTCTTATCTCAATAAACTGACTGCAGCTCTTTCTATAACTCTAATTTAAGTAGTGATGCAGTTTATTCTAACAAAATTGCCATGCATTATCATTTGTTAGAAAATATTATTCCGCAAGTCGTAACTTTCAAGAAGCAATACCTCTGTAACTTACGATAATCCGAGACATAAATATGTATTACATTAGAAAGTCAGTGTGGGCATCTTTGCACACTAAATCATTTCGCTACCTAGCGCAAGCTATTATAAAATGCACTAAATTGAACCGTACATTACAGAATTATACAATAAAATCATGTTGCATAAATTATATAATCTCTGATTTAGATGACATCGACTCACAATCGTACGATGGGAACTCATTCATTTTATTCTTAGCGAGTTATTTCCATACGAATGTTTTTGTACATCTCGAGTTCCAGTTAAATCAGTCGGCGATCTTTATACAAATAGTTTATTGATTAAAACAAAGTTACTAAGAGCAAAGAAGACTGTATAATTTACTTTGTAAGATATCACAGTGGGAGAATGTCAGTAGGCGCATGAATCATGTTTGACATTTGCGCGATGACTATCCGGCTAATTGAAGTTTAGGATATATATCAGTTTGTCCAGGGAAAACTTATCTACGATTCGCAAATACAAAGGGTGTGTGACTGTACGAGTATGTATGACGTATAATTCGTTGAGTGGATTTATGAATAGTGTCACGTGCGTGCATTTGTCGAGGTGGTAATGTATGAGTGGCGGGCGGCGCGGGTCCGGCGCGCGCCGCCTAGCTCTCCCGGTGGTCTCGGCGGGGCGGGGTCTGCGCGGCCAGTCGGGCGCTGCGCGCGCGCACTCCCCCGCCCCCCCGCGGTCCGCCGCGCGCCGCTTATCGCCGCATCTTCAGCCCAACGTTACGTCACTGTGAAATCGTACTTTGACCGGTTTTGAGGCTCGATGAGGAGCTTATGAGGTCGGGAATGCCGATGATGATTGTGATGCTAAAAGCACCCTTGTATAAGATGGTTAAATAAGTTGTTAATCACATGAATATGTAACTAAAATGTCGTTAAACGTTTGTAGTCCTTGATTGATTATCGTCTACAATTCTTTCGGAAAAAAATACTTTACTTACTCTAAAGTACATAATATACGCAAGGTACATAAATCCATAAGTTTCACCCATGCATAAACTGTATAAAACAAGAAATAGCAGTCAAAGCTCCACCCTATTTTTAAGAAAGCCAAAGCAAATATGACTCCTAAACTCAATGCACAATTAAAACACTATTGATCGCATAAATGCTGCTTATTTAACAATAGATTTATATTTTTAAATAGACAATATTTGTAGAGATTCACCGGAAACCCAACATTTACGTCAATAAATAAAGTACATTACGCACAAGATGAATTGCACGCAAGCTGAGAGGGACTGAAAAAAAGCGCAAAGGTGGCCGACACCTATTCAATGGTTCGTGTGATGTGTTCGCCCGACGACAAACAAAATGTCGACAATAAGCGCTTGACTTTGAACGAAATCTAATTTGTTCGGTTATTGTGTAACGCGACCTGGCGATCCTATTGTGAACAGTTTGTGAACGGGGATCGGCTGAATTTATCGGTCGGCTACACAACAAATCAAAATTTAACGAGCTCGCGCAAACGACGCCAGAGGCTTTGCACCGATACCTCAGTCGTGTTCATTTGCGCGTGTAATTACACCACCCCCAGTAATTGTAAATAAAGAGCATGAGGTTTCTGCGGCAATTCGACTTTCTCGGTTAGACTTACGCGCCCCATTGTGCTCGGCTGGGCGGTGCAACGGCAGTCCGCGGCAGCGGCTTAGCACAAATCCATTTCGACTTATCTTTCGGATACCATTTAGTCACACGTAAATAGAAACTTTTTGCAGCTCGCAGAAATAGTATTAAGCACAGGTACAGTTTAAGCGGGATGGGGATTTAAATAAATACTATTAGATAATAAACAAACAAGTTCACCGAGTCAGGTCCCTCGTCTCTACATTTTCAAACAATAGTTAAAAAATTCACAAAACGGATAGAATTTACTTATCGCTTTAAAAAGTTTGTCTATGAGCTTATGATTAGATGGTTCCTCGAAACCTTTCCATTGTGTGCGGTTTACGGATAGATACCTATATCCGTCGGATTCTGGTGGCAAACTTTTACCTGTATCAGCCTGTTTTAAGGAAGCACACACTTGATGACTGCCTAGGCTTTTGTGGTCCTTGTTCAAAACATAATATTTATGTGAGTCACATGTACTTATGCCGTCACAGGTGATTCCAGTGATATTCGTGAGGTACGATCCCTCGCACCCTGATACATTGAAAAGGTAGTATCTACGTCTTTCTACAGTGTGTGCCGTGCCTATAGGCGCTAGCGATAACCCTGCGCAGGCTGCAGCCATGCCCCTGCGATTCTCTTTTGTTTCGTATCTTATCCGATTTTAATTACGAGCGTAGAGAAATCTCGTTATTCCTTAAAGGGATATGACTGCTCCGAGCTAATTTACTATCGACCCTTGCACGATTTTATGTTCTTGACTTTATTTTATTGCTTTTGGCTGGACTTTATGTAGGTACGGCACGCACGTATTATGCTCGTTTGATGTATAGTCTGTACATTTAATACTTTACGGATGATTCCATTCAATAATTTCATATTCGACAGTCGGTTGTTTATATCATGATATTAAACCAACATTGTTCAGTTAAATAAACTATAATATTCCAATTAATGAAAACGCACGAAAAATACAAAACGTATTCTGTAACGAATAATAAATAAATATAAATAAATAAAGATTTCGTATTGCTTATTATTTAAAAAATAATAATAAATCAACGTCATCGGTTAATCAACTACTATTGCAATACTTTACTACCTACGTGTAGTGGTCGATAGAATTTTGCGTTGTTAAAATCACTGTTGGTAATTGAATGTGTTTGCTAACCGTCACTATATCTTTCTCCATAGAGTCTTCAGTGGGCACTGGTGCTGGTTGCTTCCCGTCAGGGGCGGTGGTCCACACGGAGAGCGGGCCGCAAGACATCGCTAGCATACGCAAGGGCGACCGTGTCCTTGCCGCGGACGATGACGGAAAGATGATTTTCTCAGAGGTGAGTAAATTATGGCCTTCAGTAGGCAAGGGCGCAGGTTGCTTCCCATCAGGGGCGGTGGTCCACACGGAGAGCGAGCCGCAAGACATCGGTAGCATACGCAAGGGCAACCGTGTCCTTGCCGCGGACGATGACGGAAAGATGATTTTCTCAGAGGTGAGTAAAGTATGGCCTTCAGTAGGCAAGGGAACTGGTTGCTTTGCGTCGGGGGCGGTGGTTTACACGGAGAGCGGGCCGCAACACATCGCGTCCATACGCAAGAGCGACAGCGTACACGCACGGGACGATGACGGGAAGATGATCTTCTCAGAGGTGAGTAAAGTATGGCCTTCAGTAGGCAAGGGCGCTGGTTGCTTTCTGTCAGGGGCGGTTGTCCACACGGAGACCGGACCGCAAGAAATCGTGTCCATACGCAAGGGCAACAGCGTGTACGCATGGGACGATGACTGGAAGATGATTTTCTCAGAGGTGAATAAAGTATGGCCTTCAGTAGGCAAGGGCGCTGGTTGCTTCCCGTCAGGGGCGGTGGTTTACACGGAGTGCGGGCCGCATCACATCGCGTCCATACGCAAGGGCGACAGCGTACACGCACGGGACAATGACGGGAAGATGATCTTCTCAGAGGTGAGTAAAGTATGGCCTTCAGTGGGCAAGGGCGCTGGTTGCTTCCCGTCAGGGGCGGTGGTTTACACGGAGTGCGGGCCGCATCACATCGCGTCCATACTCAGGAGCAACAGCGTGCACGCATGGGACGATGACGGGAAGATGATCTTCTCAGAGTTGAGTAAAGTATGGCCTTTAGTAGGCAAGGGCGCTGGTTGCTTCCCGTCAGGGGCGGTGGTCCACACGAAGAGCGGGCCGAAAAACATCGCGACCATTCGCAGGGGCGACAGCGTGCACGCACGGGACGATGACGGGAAGATGATCTCCTCAGAGTTGAGTAAAGTATGGCCTTCAGTAGGCAAAGGCGCTGGTTGCTTCCCGTCAGGGGCGGTTTGGCCCACAGATATATATTTACATAGATAACGCAAATGCATGCACTTCGCGTGTCCGAACCCCGACCAAACGTCAAGGTTGGTCGCCGCTAAGTTCAGTCCGCTCGCTCCGTTGCAGCTGGATGGGCCGCAAAAATTTAAAAAATGCCTCGTTGCGTGATAATTAACTGCAGTAGCTCAAAAATTTCAATCGGTTTGGATTGCCCGTCACTAAATTTCGCCTGTGACGTCACAGTAGGTGTTAAAAAGTCGGCACGCTTGGTTTCAATACAAATCGTGATACTTGCGTTATCTATGTAAATATATATCTGTGGTTTGGCCACACGGAGACCGGACCGCAAGACATCGTGTCTATACGCAAGGGCGACCGTGTGCTCGTTACGGTCATGTAACGAGCACACGTCATGACGAAAAGATTCTCAGAGGTGAGTAAAATTCGTTAAATACCGAGCGTTTAATGCCGAGCGAGAGGATATTCGTTATTGGTGTCCTGTTGATAGAGCCACGACTACGATTGTAAGAAGCTGTTCTATTTAATAAAGTATTATTTTAGGTCATTAACTGACTCCATTACATTACATGAAGTAGATTCTTTCGTCTCAAGCTAAGATCTAAACTAGGGCTTCTGAAGCAAGCTTTGCGTAGTTGCATTTTAAGTGATCTGAACTAAGTCATCTTTTTATGCAATTCCAGGTGTTGACGTTCATCGACCGTGATCCGAACGTGACAAGAGAATACATAGAAATAACAGCTGAGAACGGAGTGGCGATCACGACCACTCCATCCCATCTGCTGCTTCTGGCAGCCGCCGACGGCTGGCGGGAGTCGTTCGCGGCCAGCGTTGACGTTGGCGACGTGCTACTCACGCGTGGCCGCAAAAACGTCATGCGCCCCTCCCGGGTCGTCCACACGCGGGTCGTCATGAAACAGGGCGTCTACGCTCCACTTACCAAGTCCGGCACTATCATAGTGGACGACGCACTAGCGTCCTGCTACGCGCTCGTCAAAAGCCACTCCCTAGCACACGCCGCTATGGCCCCCCTTCGGTGGATGGCCGCGTGGAGCTCCTCCGAACAAGCACCAAGAGGCGTCCATTGGTACGCCAACGCCCTTTATTCCTTCAGCGAATTCGTGCTACCCACATCATACAAATATCCATAACACGGCGACTGTAAAGTGCGAAAGGACTATACGATGCGCGCGGGACGTGCCCAGGACAATTTGTACATAGTAACTGTTATGTGTAAATAGTATGTGAATGCAGACTTTACGAACTTTCGCGATTATTGCAAATGTCCCCACAAATGAATTCGGCGACAACGACCTATTTGCAACTATCCATAGTGGAAATTATTTATAAAGTAGTTTTAAGACCATATTTGCAAAATTTTGCACATTATTTAGTAAAAGTATGAATATTTGTAAATTGCGTCCGGTATTTGTTATTCTGCACAATGCAGAAATATTTAAATGTATGCGCTTATGTTTTTTTAAGTAACTGTATAAATAGGTATAGAGCATAGGCATTAGCGAATCCGAAGAATACTTTCATCAGAACGTATTTCACCTCTTTGAAAAATCCAGTGATTTTCTCACAATAGCCTACAGACATTCACTTTCTTGCCTCATATTAAAAATGATGAAATTGTGATCTAGGTACCTAAAACTGTGCCTTAAGATTTTATTTATTGTTATTTATAAGCTAGTTATCTATTTATGAATTGACGCAAATGTTAAAATCTAACACATAGAATACATTATTCTGGTATGCATTTATCTTTTTTGTAATTTAACTGAAAATTCTTCCTGTAGATTGTGTTAAAATCTAAAAACAATCGTATTAATGATAACTAATAATAACTTCTCGTTCTAACACTTTTGTCAGTCACAAGTTCTTCGATTAACTTCTACTCTTCCTGTTTTTTTTTTAAATTTCATGTACTTAACAATATTTGTACTAGAAACAGTAATTATATTTAAGCGTGTAATGTATTTGGGTCGACATTTGATGTTAAGGGTCGTCAGTATAATTTATTTGCGTCTCTAAGTGATGCACAGATCGCATTATAGATCTTGAACTGAAGCTCGGGTTCCTATAGTTTGAATTTAGTGGAATGATGGTTGATTTGCAATCGTGTTTTACGTTACAATACCTTAATCTGCTTGTCATTTGTTTAACAAACTCTCTGTTAGTTAAATTATGTGTAATTAACAATTTTTACTTAAAAACAGCGCATGTCCTTTTTTAATTAATATTGACGTATGTCTACTCATTGACAGCAGTTACTTTACTTCTAGGTACTTAGGTAATTTCACAAGAAAATATTTTGATATTGTACTTAAAATGAAATTATTGATAAATAACTTTTCATGTAGAAGTGTTGTATTGAAAAGAGTAAATGTACCTATCGGAAAGCTTTAAACACTTACGCAAACGTTTTGAAGACGCATTTTTGCCATATATATTGCCATATTGTTATTGTATAGCAGAACCTCACTTGCCGTAGACAGTAGTTTTGCAATAAACTTTTACAAAAGCACAAGTGAATACCTTAATGGTTAAGTTTATGTACAATGCATTACTTACAAATAGTATTAAGTAGACTTTTGGCATAAAATGTACTTATGTAATTAATAAAATATTTATGATGAGTCTGTCAAAAAATAATGCATTTTAATATGCATTAACGTTCTAACACTAGATAATGTTCATGATCAGTATTTGTAAACATAAGGGGAAACTTCTTCGTGGCATTCTTTTTTGATAGACATTTTTGGTAAATCCAATCTATCGTGTAAATTAAAAACAATATGTAATTATTGTGCTTTTATATTATTTATTTATTGATGTTATTTTTGTATTGATAAAAAGTCGATTCGTAGACAAATGTATCTGTTTTTCTTAACCCATTCCGACCTCAACTTCGAAAACAATTGTAGTAGTAGCCACAATATTGAACAGTATTTAAATTAAACTTAAGGGATACACTGATTAGATATGAGCTGATGGTAATACCTACAAAATATAATCAATCAGTTTCCACGGTAACAGCTCTAATTCAATAGTTTCAGTCTTAAATAAAAAAATGGATTCTAAAATAGTTTTTTCTACTTTCATTAATAATTAGCTTTACCAGCTTGACCAATGACTGATAGAAATAGTTCATGTTGTAATAGTATTAAATTAGGAATTTAATTCATAGAGTTTACTTTTTACAACTTCTTAAAATCGCAGATAATTTGAAATTTTTAGCGGAATCTGATAAATTCAAACACAATTGTGCGTATGTAATTTATAAAAGCTCACACTAATAAAAAAAAAGTAAAATTGTTTATAGGTTTTTAGTCGATAAAATTAAGCACTTTATGAAGGCTTACACTGTATGTTGATTCTGTCTACAAAGACCTATAAAGATTTTTCTCTAATTTAGGGAAATATGCAGAGGATTTCATAAATTGCATGCATATTTATGACGTTAAGAGACTTGATTTTACCTAACAGTTGTAACGTTGCTTTCTACTAAAAACAGCGCTATTATTCAAGAATCTAGAAGAAAATTAAGTATGGAGCCGTTGCTATTAAGCAGAAACAATCAATCTCAAAAAATTTTTCGTTCAAAAGTGCAGTTTTATACTCTCACCGAGAAGATATTTTAAGGTACCTATACCAAGCCATTTTCTTTAATTTGGTCAGTAAACAAAACATTCCGTAGATATCTTGCAAAGCTCTCTAGTGAATTGAAACATTTCAAGAATTTTCTAATATCCAAGCTTTACAAAAAAAGGAATGTGAAAAACCACGCAACTCTTATGAAAATCGCACTAGAATTGCGAGAATCTAGTGCTGCCGCTTTACCACGATGACCGTATCTGGTTTATGTGTCCTTTACGGCTATTGTTTCCTCCTATTAATTTTTACAGATCGTCTTATTTCGTTGCCCTTCCAAATACGGTTCGCGTAGTAGCTGCTACGGCTCGGGCGATAGCTACGCGGAAATGGAAAATGGATCATACAGATGTCGTCGCTACGAAGTTTCCGCTACGAACCGCGTAGTAATGTAGTAGGTTTATGTGTGAGCTGATTCAGTACAATTGTGAACTTGAGTGAGGGCAGACGTTCAACTGTATTTAAAGACAGACGTCGGTTATTTCGTATTTATTTATACGATAAATTTTTGGGTACGTCCGTGTTTTTAGACTTAAAAAAACTTAAGTGACCGTTTTTAAATTTCAAAGTCAGTTTAAGCAGTGATTAATTTTGTATCTCCACTATCACGGTGAGGTTAATTGGATTAAAAATCCACATAAACTTTTGTTTTTACCAAGCAACAAGAAAGCTACATGAAATTCGTCCCAAAAATGAGGTAAGTTTCATTTATTTATTTTTGGCGGAGAATTAAACAGCTACCTATTGCTTCGGTTTTTTCATTTTCTTTTGATGTTACGAAAGTTTTGGATCTTAAAGGAATATTTTGTGATATTCCTTTTTGACTTGGGAAAAGCTTTTAGGATCGTCATACATATTTGCGCTAGATTTCCAGGGATGGAAAAATGTAAGGTTAAGTGTCTCTGTTCGGGATTTACCTCGAATGCCTCGAAGGATACCTTAGAATCTTCAAAAGACATATCAAACGAGACACTTATTGGATTCAGAATATAATGAAATTATTTTGTTCACTTATATCAATATAAATAGATATCGAGTTTGTAAATACGTATCATAGTCCCTGTGATAAGTATTTAATAGCACAAATCACATTATTATTCATGCAAAGACTCGATCACACTGGTAAATCACATAGCTTTCTCGGATCCTGTGACGTCGGGTATGAAATATGTCATACTCATTCCTCGTTAAGCATCCAGGAAGGCGAACGATGCAGAGTTAAGTAAAGTTTTAATAGGTAAAAGTTCCACTTTTGCCTACTTGTTAATTCTATTTGTGTTTTAGAGAGACTGCTGCTATTGATAACGACGTGTAGAGCAACAAGTTACTTATTGAGTTTTATGTCTTAAAGAACTTTTTTCATTTTGATCGAATTCTTTGACAACAATGTTTAATTATTAGTGTCTTTGAATATTAGAAACATTAATTCAATACATATAGATTTTTTTTAATCTAATGGTTTTGAAGACGTAAATATCATAAGTACCAAAGTAGTTACGTACCAAAATACTTGTCGGTCGCATAAGCTGATTAAATTTTGTATTGCGATTCATTGCTACACGTATTCCGTAATGATGTTCTCCACAGAGATCAAAGTATTCGTTAGAGCTCTAGCCAAACCACCTATTGTCTGGTCTGAATATAGTTTCAATTTCACTCGTGCCTGTGTCAAAGTGCCGAGATATGTCCGTTGTGTAGGGGTAACCAACCCTTCTAATTTAGTGTAATAAACGACTACTCGGAGGTGACATGTGGGCTCTTCTTACCTACCTAAATGCTTAAGGAGGCTAATAGGCTCATACATAACGTAGGTCTTACGTTACACTACAATAATCTTTACAGTTTTTATTCTGAAGTTAGTAGTTGCTAGTAAGTAACAATTAGAAATTTGATATACAAGCAACGGCCGGATAAATCGAAGTGAGATTTTGTATTCTGCCCTGATGCTACGTTTTCCAATTTCTTTCAAACTTCGGCTAAAGTTTTTCATATCTTTTTAAGTTGCTTTAGTACGTTTGGCCAACAGTATTTTATAGCAACAACTCGTATTAACAATCTGAAACAAATTAATTACTTCATCAAAATCACATTTGAGATAGGTAGTGCAAGCAAGTATGTCATCTTAGATGTTGTATCCTAATTATAAAAGCACCCTTAAAATTGTAAGTTCTATATTGTGTGTAGGTAGGTATGCCAGTCAAACGATGAATAATTTATTAGGGTAAATCAATTATTATGCCCTAGGTTAGTGTTGATTAGCTATGTATGTCACAAGTAGATGTCATATATCATCATCTATACAAACAACAGCGCTGATAGGTTATCCAATGTCTGCCAAAATTAATTTACTTATCGGACCAAAATTCAATATTTGCTACCCAGGGTAAGCTATTAGTATTATCTTGCACTAGCATTGTCAGGTAATTTGAATTGGTTGCTATTACTCATCCCTTTTTACTGTATTGACAATGTTAGCTTTGAATTATGTAAAAAAACCAAATACGTATTTACCTAGGTACTTACTTATCATGAATCGTGTACCAAATTTAACAATTTTCATAAAGTTTTTTAGTATAGATTCGTTAGGGACTTTTGTTTTGAGTTACATACCTAGGTTCGTACCTAGTTGAAAATATTCACACATTTAAACTAAACATTTAGTTAAATTAAGTAACGAAGCTAAATGCTACATAACTTTTTTATAGAAGGTGTGAAATATCCTGTAGTTTTTTTTTCTCTCGAAAGAATATCCTCCATGGCAAATCGCCTCGGGGCTATTTTAAATGTTAGGGTCAAAACAGCGAAGGCTACTTCAAAGATAAACAAAGCCACAACGAGAGAACGATAAATAAATGACTTAAAAGGTATACCTATTGTTAAAAATTAAGGATCTGTTTTCTTTTTTCCTGTTATCGTACGTAGATTAATATATATTGCTTGCTGTTTTGATATTAAAAGCTCAGTTCGTTGTTGATTAAGACTGTTGTTTACAGTAAAGCAGCGTTTTAATGTAAGCAACAAAGCCCAAATTTTTGGTTAAGAACTGTACATTTGATCCTGTGCGTTTCAGCGTTTGATGGAGATATTAGGTAAAATTTTCCTGTTAAAACTTTCCGCTTCAGTAATTACCTAAATTAGAATTTTACTGCCAGCTCTATCTTGGTACAGGCAAATAAATAAACTTAAGTAATACCAATATCTTGTTACTAAAAAAAGGCACTGAACCTACACGGATATTCAAACAATTTCAGAAGAAATTGTTTAGGCATATTTCATATAATTTTGTGAATCTTTGAATAATAGAATGTTCAAAAGCTCCGACTAAGTTTTAATGAAACCGCGATCCTTGGTTTCTCTACAAATCGGAACTAAGACAGACCACCGTTTAATCAAGAAAACCGGTTTCTAGGTGTGTAAGTAATCACAATTCTGGTGATTAACTACAATACCGTTGTATTTTTGATGTCATATCGATGAAAAAGCTTTCAGAGCTAAATGAGTATTCAAAAGTTTTGGAGCAACATCTATTCACATGATATTTTCCTAAGTAAGCAAAGATGATTTGTTATAAAATAGGTAGCCTTTGGGTATAGCCTGTTATTCCAATGCCCCCTGGCGACCTGCTCTACATTTCCAGTTATAACTTTATCCTTAAAAAGCAATGGTGTGATTATTGGCTTAGTATTCGGAATGAAAGATTGTATTTTTGATATATGTTAACTTTCAATCCTTGTTATATTTAATTCACTTTCAATACAAGTAATACTAATAAACAGGATAGAACGATGAAGTATTCTTCATCAATTGCCTAAGACTAACAGATATTATGTTTAATATTGCGGCAGTAGACAAATGAAATAGGTTAAGTCCCAAACCCTGCCAGGGTGAGCATTTAGTCAATAACCCCTCACACAATGGCAAGTCGTGAATATTGTTATTTCGGTATTCAAACTGAGTATATTAATCGCCTTGGCGGCAGTCGAGCGGGACGAAACTGTTTGTGGCCGTCCCACCATCGTGTCTCGAATTGCGGGTGGTTGGTAATGCAATTATCTCGACACTTTGTCTTAGAAGGGGTCTGTTCCACTCTTGTGGAGTGCTGATAAAGAAAATGTCTCACAAGAGACACGTGACACAATACGCCGACGACATTCACATTTAATTCTAACAAGAATGTAATGAAGGACCCGACCTCTTAACATGCTTTTCAATCAGTACCCTATTAGACATTCGTTTAGCGTTCAATTCCTACATTTTTCTTAATATCGTTACACGAGGCGTTTGAATTTAATTGGAAATCATTTCGAAGCTTTTAATTGTTTTTTTTTTATGAATGCAAAAGTTACTTTGTCTGTCAGTCCTGTTACGCTTTCACGCCTAAACTACTGAACCGATTTGAATGAAATTTGGTACACATACTCCGTAGACCTTAGGAACGGATATGGGGTGTAGTCTTTATTCCGCAATCTAACTTTATTACTGCATTCCAGGCTGCGAAGTCGTGCACTAAGCTAGTAAGTAGATTTTAACTAAGTTCAACTATTCTTCTGTAGTTTTACTGAGAAATAAACTTTACTTGCTTGCTTTAGTTATTAAGTACATTACATTTACATAAGATACAGGTAGAGTGCAAAACACACAGACGCGAAAGTTAGCTTCTTTTTTCGATGTATACATTATTAACTTGGGTCTTAACAAGTTTTAAGTGAATTTTTTGCTGTAGTATTTGATATGAACACAGCTGGGGATTGGGGTTATTTTGATAAATTCGTGGATTTCGGATTGGAAATTATAGGCTTGGAAGTCAAAATTAGTTAGGAAGGCACTTTAGTATGAAAACGCCAAAAAACTTTCAGATACTTTGGGATGCCACGATCTTGGAAGTAATTCATTTTAATAGAAGACTAAGTGCTCTCTCACTCTAAATTCATTTCTAGGTTTTCTTAATTACTGAGCTCTAGCTGTAACTTAGCTGTTTTTTTTCCTTTTCCACGTTATATAACAAGCAATTAAAAATTTCTGTAAAAAGTATTTTAAAATGAAATACACCAATCGACTAAGACGAAACCTTTGATATGCGTTAGTATTACAAATAGCATACTCGTAGTAGAAACTTTATTATGACAACGTTGGAATATTAAACATTTCCTTAGCATATGTCCCTAGCAGTCTATTGACCCACGTCACGTAGGAAATTGATTTTTATTTGTGCATAGGGTATAGTGTAAATATTTTACTTCATTTTATGGAAAATGTGCTACCTATTCAAAAGGAATAACAACCAACTAAAAAGCAAATATCTGTAATAATAAGTTCTGAAATCTCGTGTCTTTAGTATCTCATAATAATAATTAACTTTTAATCAATTTTAAATTACCCGTATATTACTTGAATTTGGTAAGGATAAACGAAGAACGTTTACTGACAACATTGAATTTAAAATAATGACAAAAGTTTTTGATTAGAAAAGTTTTTGCCTATTTGTTATTCGAATTATCTGAACTAAAAAGCAATTAAAATAAGCAATTAGTAATAATATCTGAGGTCATTATATAGATCCTTTGTAATAATGATTATAAATATATATATATACCTATATAAAGGAGTTGACCCTGCAAACGTTGTTTTGCCATATAAATGTTAAGGGTGGACAACCCTTATCACTAAGGGGTATGAAAAATAGATGTTGGCTGATTCTCAGACCTACTCAATATGCTCAGAAAATTTCATGCGAATCGGTCAAGTCGTTTTGGAGGAGTACGGAAACAAACATGTGACACGAGAATTTTATATATATAAACCTTATAGTCACTCAAGTTATTTTTTTTTTCCCCAGATGTTCTTTTGAGAATTTTGTTTTGTTATGTAAAAGACTATTGAGTTATTATTTTAAGATTTTATCACTACTTAAAGGGCGTCGCTTCCAATACGACCGGCCTTTGTTCATTGTTAAGTTAATGCTCACATATGGTGCGGTGCAAAGCACATACATAACTAGGACCGCTAACATTCTCATACATAAATATACGAATTATTCATCAATCCCAATCACACGCGCTCCCCACACCGTACCATGTGTGTATGTAAATATATATTTTATATTCTGAGTGGAAGAAAATAATGGAAGAGAAGTTAGAAGTTTTGTATAAAGTTTGAAGGTGATAGATATATATATATATATACATATATACATGCCAATACTAGTATTGCCCACGAGTTAATGACGGGTTTTGTCATTGCATATTTTATATAAACATAAATAATATTACTTTTAATTAAATATTACAATTAATGTTATTGGATAGGAATAGTTGATAGAGAGGAATATGTTAATATAATACGAGTGTTTTTGGTAGTTAAATAGATATAATAGATAAAGATAAAATAGCCAAATGTATATACAATTTATAGGGCTTAGTAATGTGTTTCGTCGTAGCGTACTAAAAAACTAGGTAGTTCGTACCTACGTACCTAGTGATAGCCTTACATATCATGTTTATGTTTATTTATAGCTATACTTGTGTAACTACGACTAAGATAGTTGATGTATAGTTATTATGTATAGACAACTTGTTTTTTTTTTTTAAGGCTGCAAGTGTATACAAACTTAATTACTAAGTTTACACTTATGATGACAATACTAATAAGATAATGATAAGACAGCATAAGGTTGTACAAAACCAAATAGGGTTATACCTTACTTATACTAATATAACTATATATTATACTATACTATGTATATTATATTTATTAAGTAAACTATAATGGACTTGAATACTTATTATTATTATTATTATTTTATATATATATATATATTATATTTACAAATCAACTTAATTGAAACTTACTTTACATTTTAACGAACTTACATTACATTTTTACAAGCTTACCTGCTAAGTTTACACATAGGTTTTATAAATTTATGACAATACTAATGAGATAATATAGCAACATTAAAGTTGTACAAAACTATATTAAGTTGTATCTAACACATCGTTATATCTAACTTAGACTAGGCAATGCATGGCTAGTTATAGTCTTACATATTGTGAATTCATATCTAGTTATCATGTTAATCTGCATGAGTCTACTTACTTATGTACTAATTTTATTATTATTATTTTTATTTTTTTTACACATATTTACCTACATTCTTTGTATTCTAAATGAAGAATGATGGTTAAAGCTTATACAACCAGTAAAGTCTTTGACATTTTAACATTGTTATTAGTATATAATCACTGTTTTGAAATATTAGATAAGATAAGTTTGACATTACTTACAAATCGCACAACAGTTGTATAAAATTAAATAATAATGGGTTTCATTATTTATCATACTTAACAACTAGGTAATGCCTACCTAGTGATAGTCTTACATATTATGTTTATACTTATCTATAAACAGCTAGGATAATATATGTTAAGTGAAATTGTTATTATTATTTACATGTTAATCAGGCGACTGCAAATCAAATTGATACTTTGGTTTTACAGCAAATACAGCTGCTGCTACCCAACAATAAGGCACTAAGGTCCATTTTAGTGAGACGGGTGCACCAAATTCAAATATGTCATGCTCAGGGAGACCTTAAGGTTTATCATATAATACCATTTAAAAAACAAAAATGCTTAAAGATTTTAAATTACGAATTTGTGAAAAGTCTGAAATCTGCGGAATTTGGCAAACTAAAGCGAATAAGTCACTAAATAACATATTCTAGGGCAGAGGGGCATTTTAGTGAGTAGCAGATTGTCGCCTCATTTGCTGCTGCCTCTGAATGTAGCCGTTTATATGAGCCTATAAATGCAACTAGAATGTCCAAAATGACCATATTATTATCATGATATTGTATGTGATTTATATGTATATACCAGAAGCAAATAATAGTGTGAGTAAGCGGGGATATATTTAAATAGGAATAGCAGTGTCTAAACCTCAAGTTAATTTGCCATTTTATAATTTGCTTGCCCTAGTTAATGTTATTATTATTATGTTATTTGAAAGACTAGAAAAGCTTTTTGTAATTGGCTAGACGACACCACCAATCGTTGACATACTTTTTATTATCTGTCAAAACGGTCTGCCTCCATAGATTTTGTATGGGAATAAATGAACGTGACGTCACTAGAAATCGGAGTCAATTGACCGAATATTTATTGAGTTTTGTGTGTTTAAAAATTGGTTTCGACAGCTTTTTGGAAATAAACTGGTTATAATTACTTCATAGGGGCTATGTTTTTTAAACGCCATGGTCTTGAAATATTTAAGATAGCTGTCATCATGCCAATTTCCTGGAAGACTATTCTTGGATTATTAGAAGAGGTGACCAAAGGATTGATGAAAAAAGTTAAGACCTTCAAAAAAGTAAATTAAAAGTAACATGAAACCTACTTTTCTAAATAGATGTTTAACTATTTATAATAATCACAAGTCCCCTTTAAAAAGTTTCATTTTGTTATTTTTATTTTTCCACATAATAATAGTCCTCCTGGCCGATTTCGACCACGGCGGCCAATCTCAACAGAGATCAGCCAACTACGCAGGAGATATTATACTGCACAAGTGTGAGCGCAATACACAGGTGCACTCACTGTTCCATTACTCTCAAAGTTCGGTGAGACGGCAATCCGACATGACCGGAGAGAGATCAGGCGCAGGACCAACGGCTTAATGAGCTTTCCGAGGCACGGGGGCAGGCCTCTCTCACTCGATGTACTTGCGCGCGTTAATAGCCTACTCTCGCCCGCACCGACGTCGGTGCGAATTCAGTGGGCTGCCAACAACCATCGGACGCGCTCACGACGCACTATAATTATTCGTGTTACGCGTACGATTAATTTAGTTTTTATACGAACCAATAAGTAATCTGTGCTTGCTAAACGTTAGCTTTATTTAATAAAAATGACTTCTGGTGGTGGAAATTTATGTGCTGTTGATGGGTGTGGGTCGAATACTAAGAGAAATAAAACGCTTTCTTTTTTTAGTCTACCAGCTAATGAAGAAAATGTAATTATTACCCGGTAAGTTAGTAATTTATTTACAAAGTATAAAAATAAACAAATTAGTAGGTGGTACCTACGAAGGTAAATTGGATAAATTCAGGTAAATTGGGGTTCGGCTTTATTGAATTAAAATGTAATACCTACAGTGAAACATAGGTCAGTTACTTTATCGAAATAATACATAAGTACCTATTATACCTATTAGTCTACTTTTTATGGGCTGCGCACCACCTACGAACTGTGTGTACCTACCTACCTACCTACTCGACGTGGTGGTTTAGTCGACTAATGACTAATTAATTAGCGAAATAACTAGGTAGGTAGGTAGGTACCCAAGTAGTTGACAATACTCCTACCTACTAATAATCTACAAACAACAGATTCCACAAATGACAGATTCTTTTTAGAAAGAGATAGAAAGAGTCACAATTAAGTAGCTCATAATTCGCTTGTTATACCTTAAACAGGCTGAATTTCTTATTTCACATTTGTTATTCAATAATGTTATATTATTTCAACAACAGTCAATCAAATACCATTTAAGAAAAATGTGGTTGAAATATTTTTACCGAAAGTGTCAACCCTAGTTCGATTGTCACTCGGTCTCACGTCACGTGGTCTCGCGCAGCTGCAAAGCAATAGTGACTTTATACTCAGAGCTGCAGGTGCATTATTGTACGCGGCAGAAAAAGTAGTCTATTAACGCTGTAGGTATCGAAATTTTTATATGGAGTGATTTATCTGTTACGTAGTAACTATTTAGTAATCTGTGACGGGGGTGTAACACCGCCAACTTCCCGACTCCGAGCTGTTTTTGAGATATTAATAACAGAAAACCTCAGAAACAATTTTGACTCGACCTGGGATTCGAACCCGGGACCTCTCGGATGTAAGGCAGAAACTTTGCCACTACACCAACGAGGCAGTCACATACTCACTACAACACACACTAACATCAAATCATCCCTACTAATACGAGTATTATAAATGGGAAAGTCAGTTTGCTTGTTTGTCCTTCTTTCACGACGCAACGGAGAAATGTTACGATATGTTTTTTGTGGAGGCTACTTTTTCCCGCGACAAAACCTCTCAATCTCATGTCACAATTGAAAAATCGACTCATAGCTTACCGATAGATGGCGCCACTCGGTTGTGTTTTGTGGGTATTGTAAAGATGAAAGATTTACACGTGGACAAAGTCGCAGGCGGCCATTAGTCCTTTTCCTTTATAAAAACTTTAAAATCTTTTAAAAATTCATTAAAGTGCCCTAGATTCCGTGTTAGTTACGGACACCCTAGCGTTCTTTTTATTAGATATTCTTTGTTATTCCAGGGTCTTCGAAAAGATCCTGGAAATAAATAATGCGAAAATAACACTTATCATACAGGGTGTAAAAAAAACCTTAACGAAGCCGTCAACCACGCGTTCAGTACATCAAACCAAATCGTATGAAAAAGAAATTTTGGCTGGGAAACTACTTTTATTTTTTGACATCAAAAAAATAATTTATGTATATCAATGTATAGCGCGCACGCGGAAAAGTCACCGCGGGGCGTGTTGCTTTACGCCGCCGCGACGCGGTTCGGTTCAAGTGTGCGCTGTTCATTGCGGAGTGTGCCATTTAGAGGCTTTTTATGAAAGAACTAGTGAAAATTTGTATCATGTTTCTTTGGAAAAAAGTTAAGTTACGAGTATAATGGACAGAAGTCATTTCTATAAAAATCATCAATTTTTTTTCAAACTTTAACCATCAATATCTCAGTAACCGTTAACTTCCCAGGTATGGTGTAAAGAAAAAAATGATCGTAACAATTGGAAGAATATGTGGTATTCGGCTTCGTTAAGGTTTTTTTACACCCTGTATACAAAAATTATCTTGAAACAATAAAAAACACCGGCAAATAGACGCCATATTGAAAACAAAACGCACCGAGCGCAGCGGTGATGAACACTGAACTAATGCAATAAGACGGCAGGTTTTGAAACAGCTGTAGTGTTGAACGTTTTAAGCGCGTCAAATATTCAATTAAAAAACTAGACGTATGATTGAATGGCGTTGTTCAGTCGAAGGGCTAGCCGTTTGATTGAACGGTTATTTTAACCATTTGGCTGCGACACATACATTCATAGTACCTACAGAAATTTGTGACAAAAGTTGTGTAATAGGTATCTGTACCGCACCAAGTCCAGTCAGGACATAGATGCAACAATAATTACATACTTAATACCTATAAAAGCAATATCTTATTCAGTTTGTCCAACTTGAAAAAATATTTTTCAACCATAAGTAAATAGTAGCTTACTCGTACGTAAAAATTATTGTTTAAATATGTATATTTAAATTAGAGTGCGTCACTCACTGATTACTGGCCAAAAACATTCTTCGTCGCTTAGTCAGGAGCTAGCGATATTAATTATCCGTCATACGTGATTATATTACGGGTGTAACACCATGTAGAGGTATTATTATGTTGTTACAAATGATACCTACATCTTTGTGTTATTGGTTTGGAATTTCAGTGAGATGATAATATGTTCTGTCATTAATTGAAGGTAAGCAACACATCTTATCTAAAAAAATATTTCAAAATACATAGGTGCTCGTATATTTATTTATTTTCAAATTTATGACGATGGGATAGACTATAGCTTTCGTAATTTTACTGGCCAAGTTTCCTAAAAGGAACAAGCAATATTGCAAAGCCACAAAGCAAGTGCTTACGTTCCTAGGTTTATAGCCGCTAGAATACCATATAAGGTACCTACCTATGTACATTCGAAAACTTAGTGGAACTTGAGCGCCAGCATTTCAAGGAAAAAAAGAAAGTTCAAGGAAAAAAATTCAGCATCATGTGAAACGTAGGTACATTTTCGTAAACGACAGCTCATAATTTGTACGGTCTCCAACAGAAAGTGGTTACCACCTTAAGGATCACAATTGATTGCACACATTTTATTTACAAGTTCTAAATATCTATTTCATACATAAGTAGATATAGTACATACCTCTATATATTGCAAATGTGATTGAAGATAGATTCCCTTTATTTTTTAACGAAAATCAATCATTCCTTCATGAGGTTGATTGACATTTACTACTACATAACTTTCATTTCAAGGAATAATAGTTCAATTACTAAAAAGTGTTTAAAAACCTTCTATTTAATCTCGATGAGTCAAATTGAGTAATAAACTTTGAAAGGTAACAAGTATCTTGTAAAAGCATTTTGGACTTTAGTAAAAGAAGTGTGATATAGAATCTGATTCAAAAACTGGTAACACTTTCAGACCGCGGACCATACTTACACTGTGATGGCATTTTCGAAGTAGTTATTAAGGTTCTTAAGTATTGCATTGTAGTTACCAAACAATAATTTTAGGGCTACGACGACAAACTATGAATAAATTTACTAACAGTTTCAATCACAAAGAGAGTTCTACTTGCTTAAGTCAATAGCTACAACAAAAGAGAATCCTTTTGTAACAAGCTTTTGTATACAGTTAATTTTCACTAGCTCAGAGGGAATCAGACTTAATTCATTTTTAAAAGTGACTTTTTTGATACTTTATCTATTAGAATAGACTGAGGTATTAAAAAGTATGTAACAACCTACCCGGTATATTTATGTTCAACTTATAAGCATAAAAATTATGACTATTTTATATTATATCTAGGTAGTGTAGGTAGATATAGGTACTTAGTTCGTAAATTTATGGGATCTTATTAAAAATATAAAGCTCTTGGAGAATTTCATTTTAAGATCGAGTTTTGTTCTGAATAAATAGAAATTCAAAAAATAAAAATCAATATAACACCATAATGTCATGTGATGATGAAAAGCAGGTATTTACTCACGTTTACCCACGTTGCTTTGATTGTTGATCGGCTGATCATGAATCTTATGTTTCCTAGGGCACGGTAGCTAATTGTTATTATTATTAATCATCGAAAAAACTTTATAGTAAACTAAATGTCCTCCCGCAGCTTTGTATGCGCATGAATCAGCTGTACCAATGGCGCTCCATAAGGAGCATGTGCAAATTTTTGGATATCGGGAAGCTATGTCTATATCTGAAATACGCTCTGTATTTTCAATGGGTTCAAAACGTTCATATACCCAGTTCAAGAGCTTCTGTAAATATTCACGATCAATTTCAGCACGAATCCCTGTGGCAAGAATGTTCGCTTGCACTTGACCGGCGCTTTCACAAATTTTCACCATAGATACTACGTTTACACTTAATAATTGCGTTATGAAGGTAGATACCCATATAAAAAGAGTATCCGATACGTAACGAGCTACGGACCTATATTTGGACTCATTAACGGTCGGCAAATTGGTATCTTCAGCGCTACGCAAATTGGTTTCAACAGTTTCAAGCTGTAACGGCCGTAAAATTGATAGTCACAGGAATACAGGGTTATCGGATGCAAAACACTTATTTCTCGCAAACGCGAGTGAGCTGACCTGAAAACTATTAATTGGCAAAGCTATCGATTACACTGGCACTGGTCGATAAAATTTCCACTTTTCAGTGTTATAGGTTTGTGATTTTCGTGTACCATCACCATGATTGTTTACCAAAAAATATATTTCAACTGTACAACACGTTATTGCTAGCTTAAATTACTACATCTTATTATAAATAAGCATATATGTAGTAATTTTGCGAAAGGTATGACAATATTTGAATTTCACAATAGTAAAACAATTTTATGTATAACCTTTAAAGCAACTATCCTTTCCTAAGCTCACCCAAATACTCTTTAATTGCTGATACGTAAAATAATTAAGTGTCATTTTTTAAATAAAGATTCAGATCCTTAATTTTCTGGTGAATTTTCCCCTACGTTTGCCAAAAGCGCAATTTCATTTTATGATGGTTTTGATGAAACAAGACCGAAGGCTTTGTTAATAATTTATTCAATTTGTATCCCAGGGATTATTTTGTTAAATGGCAAATGGCGATTGCGACCACATGGCAAACACGTACTAAATTGCACATGTTTTATGACAGACGGATTTTGATTTGATCACATTTGACGGTAAAATCCTTTCGGCTCAGGAAAAACATGAGTAAAATGAAGTTACCATCGGCAAATATTTTTTTTTGCTTCGTTTTATAATCTCTGTTAATCAATTTTAAAGATTCGTTGTACAAATTATCTAGAAGTAGCTTGCAAAGAATTCGCCACGACGCTTTTTCGTAGGCAATCTTCTTAAGACAACGAGTGTGAAAACAAACAAATAGCTATTTGTTTATTTGGTGGTACCCTGATATATCGACGAAATCTTCGACGAGCGCGACTCAACCCCGGTAACTCCTGCCTCGTTCTACAGAATTGTAAAGGATATGCAGAGCGCCTTTGCTCTGATGAAACAGGAGATGCTGGACTTCACGGCTTCTTTAAACTCAACTACTGAGGACATCTTTGACTTCCGCAAGGAAATTAATGAACTAAAATCACAAGTAAGAGATCTGGAACAATACAAAAGCGAAGCCGCTACTCTGCGGCTTGAAGTTGCGGACCTGCGCCAGGAGTTGGCCACACAACAACAACGTCTATATCTCCGTGACATTGAGATAACGGGCCTTACGGAACATAAGCAAGAGAACCTATTCCACACAGTAACCGTG
Source organism: Pyrausta despicata (assembly GCA_963921415.1). Classification (NCBI taxonomy): domain Eukaryota; kingdom Metazoa; phylum Arthropoda; class Insecta; order Lepidoptera; family Crambidae; genus Pyrausta; species Pyrausta despicata. The sequence goes on along the minus strand of OY992855.1, from coordinate 10,249,967 downwards.
CTGTCAACCAAGCTTGGAGTTGACCTGGATCCCAAGGAAATTGACGATGTCCGACGCGTTGGCAAGCCTAAGTCTGATAAGGCAGAGCTACAGCTGCCCAGGCCTGTTGTGGTCACTTTCGTCAGACGAGCACCAAGGGACCAATTGTTGCGTGCGGCTCGTGTGCGGCGTGATATTACCACTGATAAGTTAGAGGTCGCAGGAAACTCGCGTAAAGTTTTCATAAACGAACACCTTACTAAGGAAAACCGGGTTCTTTTTGGCAAGGCTAGGGCGGCCGGGAGGGAGCTCAACTTCAAGTTCGTATGGACATCCAATGGCAACATTTTTATGCGAAGAACTGAAACCAGCTCTGTGCTACGTATCACCACGGAAGCTATACTTAACAAACTTATAGCTCAGAACACTAATGATCCAGTTGCCAAACAGTGTTCCTAACAACTGTAATCCAATTCAACTGTATTGTATACAATTTTATTACTCTTACCTGATATTTATGAATTGGTATTTACTCGTAACTATGTTTCCAGTCCTGTTTTCAATTAGTCACTGTCTCAGTTTTGTAAATCGAATTATCTTTCGCACGGTTTATTCGAGAACTCTGGTTTCGATTGTACCTCAAACTTACACTCACAATTACTCACTCACAATTTTTACTTACAATTGCATCGCACTACCTACAACACTCTCTGTGCTTGGTGTCAAGTACTTCCGGCTTTATGCCAACATGTTACGCCATATGGGTGTTATTAATAGAGCTTGCGAAAATGAATAATGAACTACTCTGGAATTATATAGACTCTACGTTAGATATTGCTTGTGAACATTGCCTACCTACCACTTGCAAGACTTTTTTTACCAAAGAGTATAACTTCAAATTAATTACTTTCAATATTAGAAGTATCTCAAAAAACTTCGATGCATTCTCACTTCTTCTTCGTGCAATCAGTGTCGACTTCGACGTCATTATTCTCACAGAGTGTAGATTGACAGACACTGCAGTTATTGGGCAGTTACAAGGTTACTCTAGCTTCCATACATACAGAAATATCAATCAAAATGGGGGGGTAGTCGCATATGTCAGAGATTCATGGAGTGTTTCGGTGGTAGAGCCCGTTTTTGAAGAGGCTTGTGCACTTCATTTAATAATACAAAATGAAATAGATATCTTAGGAATATACAGGTCGCCTTCGTTCAACTACAAAAATAAGTTTATTGATTCCTTAACAGCAACTTTGGAAGGTCTATCTCAGAGGTCACGCATAATTTTAGCTGGTGACTTGAACATCGATATTCTATCCGTCGATAAGGAAAAATGTGATCCGTCGGATTACTTACTACTTCTAAGTCACTATGGTTTTAGACCTGCAATCACCAGATGCACTAGAGACTCTACATGCTTGGATCATATTTTCATTAAGTCCTCAGCTCAAGCTGTTGGTGTAGTCTGCGAAACGGCTATCACTGATCACTATCCAGTTGCAATTGGCGTATCAGGTGGGTCTGAGGTAGAGAAACCAAGTCGTTGTAAAACTATCGTAGACTTTAAACGTGTCAGTGACGCCTTGGAGGTAGTGGACTGGTCTCTGGTCACGGGAAAAAAGGACGTAAACGATGCTGTCGAGTCTTTTGTTGATATTGTGAATTCTGCCATCATCAGTAGCTCTCGGTTAGTGCGTATCAGTAGATCAAAGTTCGCGCTGAGTCCATGGATGACCCCAGGCCTCTTACGCTGTATTCGTCACAGAGATCATCTACACTCCCTAGCAAAACGTTTTCCCACTGATGAAATAACCCAGGTCTCTTACAAAAGATACCGTAACTTCTGCAATGTCATTCTGAGACGGGTCAAGGACGAATATAATTCTAATGAACTTAAGTCGAACTATAAGAATCCGAAGAAATTTTGGCACACAATTAAAAATATTTGCCACTTTAAACAAAAAAAAAGTGCCGCTACCAACTTGCTTACCGCTAAGGCGAATCCGTCGGACTCCTTGAGGTTCTGCAATGAGTATTTTTCATCTGTTGGACAAAAACTAGCTGAGGATATCCTGGGTAGGGTCAACAGGACGGAAGAAGACCTTTCTAGTACGGTCACTGCTAAAAACAGCCCGCTGCACTCGTTACTTCTTGCACCTACTGATGTCTATGAAGTAGGCAGCCTCATCTCTCAGCTTAAGGATAAGACTTCCACGGGTCCAGATGGCATTTCGAATCTTCTGGTTAAGTGTATCAAAAATCAAATCATAATACCGCTAACTTACATTTTTAACCTCAGTCTTTCTTCAGGCGTCTTCCCTTCCTTTTGGAAAACTGCTTCCATAACCCCAATCCATAAGGACGGGCCGGCTGATCAGCCATCTAATTATAGACCAATTTCTCTTCTTAATACCTTCTCTAAACTCCTTGAGAAATTGGTTAATAAGCGCTTGGTTGACTTCTTGGAATCGCATAGGTTGCTTTCTGATAGACAGTTCGGTTTTCGTCAAAAGAAGTCAACTGAAGACGCTGTGAAGCTAATGGCAAATCTCGTTTCCTCTTATCTGGATGGTGGCCTTAAATGTATTGCAGTTTTCTTGGACCTCGCCAAAGCTTTCGATACGGTTTCGACCCCCATCCTTCTTAGAAAGCTTGAGGGCTTAGGAATTCGGGGTATTGCTTTAGAGTGGTTTAGAAGCTATCTGTCTGGTAGGAATCAACTGACGCGCATTGACGGACGCGCAAGTGACAGGCTCCCAGTCAACTACGGGGTTCCTCAAGGAAGCATACTTGGGCCGACTCTCTTTATTATTTATATTAATAATATTCACGACCTCGATATACCCTCGGCTGAACTTTTTTGTTACGCAGATGATACCGCTATTCTTTTCAGGGGTAGCGATTGGGATGGCGCCTTCGAGGCTGCTGAGAGAGGCCTAGCACGTGTTTATGAGTGGTTAGAACAAAACCTGCTCACCCTAAACACTAAAAAAACTAAATACTTGTGTTTCCACATAACTGCTGCGTCCTGTCCAATCAAGGCGTATAATCTGCGTATCCATTCTTGCCGTTTCCGAGGTGCCCCCCCTGCAGTCTGCGGTTGCGATGTGATCCAGCGGACAAGTGAGCTAAAATACCTTGGCCTATTACTGGATCAGCATCTTACTTTTGAAAGGCATATTCATTATGTTGCTAACAAAGTAAGAAAGGTGTCTGGTATAATGCGAATTTTAAGGAGGTGCGCGGATTTAGATGCCATGAAAACCGTTTATTACGCTGTATGTCATTCGATTATCACATACTGTATGAGAGTCTGGGGCGGGGCTGCGAAGTCGTTCATGTTGGAGCTAGAAAGGGCGCAGCGTGGTATTTTCAAGGTAATGCTGGGAAAACCAATTTTGTACCCCACAAACGCCGTATATAGCGACATGAAGATGTTGCGCGTCAGGCAACTGTACATCTTAACTGCTTCCATAGATATTCAAAGATCTCTCCCGCACCTGGAAGACTTCGACATCATCATGAGACGTCGTATCTATAGACTGCCTGTGCCCGCTGTAAAGACAAGTTTTGCGAAGCGATTTTCCAGATACTGCCAGGTTGCAACCTACAACAACATGACAGCTATATGTAGTCTAAAGAACTGCTCTGTAAATGAAGTAAAAAGACGCGTAGTACAGATACTCTGCTCTCTCGATTACACACAAACTGAATCTCTGATTTGCAATAGCTAAACTTACTTATTCATTATCTCTAGCACACATACACACATGCACACGCACACGCGCAAACACACACTCACACACACATACACCACGCTTACACATACATCACATATAAACTCATCACACAAACACTCATCATAAAAGTGCCACATACCCCAGATAATTAAACATAATTGGTCTCTCAAGATACAGGCATAGCCTAGTTTGATAGCCTCTGGTAATTCTGAGATTTTATGGCTTTTTCTTTATATTATAATTTATATGAAATACATGTATGTTTTTAGTTGTTAATAAATATATTTCTATTCTATTCTATTCTATATAAATTACTATATAAATTTTTCAGTAATAGCAGAAACAGAGGAAATATTTTGGTAGATATACCTATATGATGATATTAGATTTATAACGACACCAATAAAATAAGTACGTGATGCTTTTACTCATGATGACCCATATCTCTTGCAGCAATACGAGATCCTAAGTAACTATTTATCTTCTTTCGAACAATATAATATCATCGACCAAAATAGACTGTATCGTGCGGGCATTCGGTAGTCTTTAGATGAATATGCCATAAGTAAGTTTCTTTCATCGTTTACTCAAACAAAGTAGGGTTTTCAGTAATCCCAAATCATTTGAGAGGTAATTTCTCTTTGTGTTAAGTTGCTGTTTAGCTTCAGGTTGGTGTACCTAACGCTTAAAATATTTGTAATGAATTTTGGTTTCGCAATTACTTAAAAGTTGTCCGAATATTTAGATAACTCTTTAGTACATAGGTATTATCGTTATTCGTTTTCCGCGATAAACACTTTAGAGTCCGAGAGCAAATCCGTTCCTGTTTTTCGCTCAAACTTAGCTAAAAAGTATCTTTATCTATGGTTTTGACGACCACTTTGGTGTCAAGAAGTTGACTATTATCCAAGAGGTCGCGGGTTCGATCCCCACACTGTACAAACATTGTGTGCATGAACATGTCTGTTGGTACTGCTCTGGGTGTTATATGTATTTTTTTAAGTTTATTTGTATTACCACTGTTGATTATTATATCTGCAACACAAGTGCTTACGCTACTTACCGCGGAGTCAGATCAATGTATGTGATGTTGCTGTATATGTGTCAGATCAATGTATGTGTAAATATTTATATATTTATGGTAAAAAGGGGCAGTATATGTTAAGGTAATAACCGGAACTCTTTGTTATCAATGTAAGTAATTACAACCTAACAACTCCCACATGTATGAAATATTTGTTGAACGTTTGTATAGCCCCAAAACGTTTGTAGCCCTAGGTTTCAGTGTTGAGTTATGCGCGATGAATATTGTGTCCCGTAAATAGATTGTTGTATAATATACCCACAGCCCAATGACGTGCAGCCGCAAACAATATTTGATGGATTGACGAAACGATCGTGTACGCAACAACAAAGGTTAATTTGAAAAAGAATGCTGATAAACATCCCGATTTATGCCGAAATTTTAATTTTCCAGAGTGGAACGTAATTACCTTTTGCCGGCCGAAGGCCATGCTATTTTAGCGAATTGATGTACCTACTTGTTGTATGTATGTTTAACAATATAACAACAGTAGGTTTGCTACTATATTAGGTATATTATTAAATATTCTATATTCTATTCTATATAATCATCTATATATTCTATCTTATCTATCACATACGCGAACTTACTTAGCCATAGAAGTAAAATTTGCTTCCATCGGACAAAGAAACGAAAGTTACCAATTCGGCGATACTTTAACGTAAAATAAAAATGGACATCAAATCTTTCCTTTATTCATTAAGAAATAAGTTTCTCGGCTATAAATCTCACCGCAACGTCGGACACGAAGAGGGGATATAAAAATATGTCTTACCGAGGAAACTTATCGCAAAATCCTTTTAACGCCTACGTCGAATAAAGTCGCCCCACCCCTTGGAAGCTATTGACCTCGTTTGTTTTACTATTATGACCGTAAACCCGAGAAAATGATAGATACTCTTCTTCAAGATTTATAAGGTATAAACAACGGTTGTACTTAGCGTCCCCTCATTACTAGGTCAAAGAGGCAAACGAGGAAATAATTCAAAGAGCACAAACAGTTAATAAATTAGTTCTTACTTTTATCATACTTTTTGTTGTTGCGAATTACTTTAAGCAATGCCTAACTTCTAACTTGTTCAAATGTAAAGGATAGGGGAATACAGAATTGAAACTTTCTACTGATTTACTATAAGTACGGGTTGACACACAATAACACGTGTAACTCCCGAAAGCGAAGCTTTCTGATTATATTTGTCTACTACTACGTTAATAATAATTACACTCTCAATCATCCGTTTTAAAAAAAAAATCACAGTATTAACTATTCCACAAAAAATAATCGTGATTATTCATAAATGTAAAAAATGTACAAAGCTACTCCACTCCTGGGGCAGCTTTGAACACGTATAGGGCAGTTTTGAAATATCAATAAAACAAATAAATAAAATAAAATTTCAGTCAAACGTCAGTAGTGACAAATGATACTACCACTACCCAAAGAAATCACCACTAAATTACCTTCTAAAATATTTCCGTAAACTCAATGTGTCTATGTTCAAAGGTGTCCCTGTTCAAAGGTGCCTCCTTTTCCCCTTCAGTCATCCCTCACCAAAAATATGTAAACGAATACTGCTTTTTATGTGTGATAAAATAACAAAATTGAGAGTGTTAAAAAAGATAATTATTGTGTTATAGACATTTACAATCAGTTGATTTGATTTTTTACATTTACAAAAATTAATAGTAAGTAAGTAAGTACTTAATACGAGTTTGAAATGAAAAGTGTCTGATCTTTCTTTCATTTCTTTACAGATGAAAAGGCATCACGACGTTCGCTACTATGGGCCGGAATGCAGGCGGGGTGGAGACCAATGGCGAGCTTCGAATACTGCTTGTGGTCACCGTGGTGGTCGGCCTGCTGCTTATGCTGTCGCTGCTCATGTGCTACGCCTGCGTGCTCAAAAGGCTGTGCTGCGGGGCGCCGCGGGAACGAGCGAAGCACGCCGCAGCGGCAAGACGCACGGAAAGCTATCCGATGGGTGACGTGACGTTGCTCTCGCAACCCACGGAGAGCGAACGAGTTTAATTCTATATCATGTATCGACATATTTTCACACTGTCACTCAGAATGGGATCGTGTTTCACCTGTGATACACAAAAAAAATTGTCTAGATTTCTTGATTGTAATCTTGCTAGCTTGTGGTGACTCACACAATCTACGGATGGTGAATGTATAAATTGAAGAATTTCTATCTACTTAGTGTGTAATATAAACAACTTTAGCCAATGACGCCTTCGCTCAACTCGGAGCCCCATAAGGCCCCCTCAAGCCGACTTGAAACCTCTCGACACCAGTCCTTTCGTTCATGGCTTTATAGACCTTCCCTTTTTTCAGTCTCAGCTACCTTTGTATAGTACTCAAGCCCCACTCTGTTGGCGGTAGCGGAATGATGATCAACAGGCCCATCGATTTTATAAAGCTTGTTTACGTATTCTGGATTTGGTAAGGATTCGTCTTGACGAATTCGGCATTCCCCAGTTTACCTACCTACTAGATCACAGCCCACCGAGAGCAAGCGAAGGTAATTAATAATATCTAGATTAGAATATATAACGTGCCAACCTCTGATGCCAACATTATAATGAAATACTCGACAGCTCACCGAGACAGAAAGAGAAACGTACCTTTCATCTAGCATTCTAGGAAGTAATATTAAAACGTGTTCGCTCGTATCACATATAATAGTACGTAGTATGTACCTACACGCATTGTGTGAACCTTCGATATGACCTACTTATCTGATAATATAAGCGATATAGTCGTAGCGTACCTACTTACAACTACAGTAGGGATTTAATGTTGTAATAAGGGTAAGATACCTACATTAAATTTAACCTTCCTACAAATATCGTACTAATTGTATACAGCTAGTATTTAATCAAAACAGGTAGAACAAGTAGAAAAGTATTGCTAAGGTTCTCAAATATGTTTAAATATAAAAAAAAAACGATTTCAGGATATCTATTAGGTTCCAAGGTAGTAAACTAGGTTTTAAATGATTGTTTTGGTCGCAAGAATTCGTGGTTTGAAGCATGCATATGTGGCTACCTACCTTTCGCTATCATAAGCGCATGCCTAACGGTAGCAAGCACGACAGAGGGCGCTGATACGGCTCCATAGGCTAGATGGCGCTGTTAGCCTAGAACCACACATGAACCGCAGCATACTTAATAAGATTTAGATCCAGAATAATACAGATAGACAAGATGATGTCTATCGGACCTTAGTTCCCGACCATAACATCCGGTCGGTAGGAAGCGCTTTCCTTTATAAATCTGTTGCGCCAAACATAGGTTCTTCTATATTTGGAAGAATGGTGAGAGCTGAAATTAAACAGAAACTACAACAACAATAAAATTTATTTAACCCATTTTAAGTCACCATAAAAACTAATTTATGAAACATGGTAAGGCAAATGTGTCCTAATTTAATTATAAAGGCCTTTTGTACACTCATAATTTCAAACCTGTATAAATTGTACATAAAACCAATAAAGTTTTCGTTTAGATAGTACTCTGAGTTTTATTGTATGTATATATTTTTAATATTAGTTAACAGTTTTTACACAAAATATTTATTATCAATAAAGATTTCCCAAACAATAAACTACAATTAAATCTAGGTACCTACATTATTCCTATAACTATTCTGTGAAGAAATAAAATGGTAATCTCGTCTTAATGTTAATTTTGATTAAAAAGAATGTATGTATTGTTATTTCTGTGACAATCATGATGACTATACAACGACTTATCACAACCCTCTTATCATTTGATGACCGAGAGGAAGATATCGACGTGACACAACCATCCCAAATGTGGCAAAAACTACAATCATACAGGGGTTTTCATTGGATTGATAATTTATTGTATACATGCTTCCTTCGTCCGCGCAAATTAAACAAGCTACATACAACTAGGGGTATTAGGAAAATAAAATAGGTATAGCTTGTTGCACTAAGGGATAAAGTTCATTGCTATTGATAAAATATGTTTTTTAAGAAGTTCAATAATTCCAGAGATTACCTTACGAACTACCGAGTTTTAAAAAATCCTTTAAAAGAATAAGATTTATGGGCGTGTTTAAATTAACAGTTTATTTAATCGTTTTATTAAACTTCTTATGTAAGCTGAACCAGATTTGTGCAAGTAGGTCTAACAGAAAATGAAATGATCTTAAAATATCTAGTTGTAACTTGGTCCATAAATTACGTGATATTTTTAAGGGGGCAGAGGGGTTTTTACTGATTGAAAAAAAAAAATTTTTAAAGAATACAGCAATATTGATAACTAGTCTTAACTAGTAAAAGAACGAAAAAATTTTTCTTTTCTTTTTATAATAATAATCCAACGCGTTTACATGAGAAGTCTACATTTTGAAAAATCTCACGTAAGTTTGGGACGGAGGAGGGGGTTGAATAAAATCTCACGAATTCTCACCATTATAGAAAAGGTAAGAAAGCATTTCACGTAAATTGAAAAGACGCCCCTATTGCCTATTAAATATTCTATACCTATCAAATAAAGTCCAGTTTTATTGATGTGTTTCCAAGTCGAAAAAAAAAAGATTTTTTATCCTACACTTCTTAATCCTATTAGTTTCCTTGGATAAACAACAAAATAAACAGGATCTCAAATAAGTGCCTAATTTCTATCATGGCGTATAATTTTGCTCCCGCAACACATCATGGACCATGGTCCTAAGAGACTGAGGCTTGCAGTACTCCTCGAGCCAATGGAAGACGGCACCAGAAAACTCTTGGAAGTTGTTTGTCGGTACGGATTCGAACGAGTCGAACAACTTGTCCATAATGCCCTGGAACTAAATATATTTATGGTTATTTTTTATCATAGTTCTACACGCCCCCGTGGTGAAGTGGCGTGCGCACAGGTTTTCAAGTTGCCGCTAGCTCTAAGGTCCCGGGATCGATCCTCGAATGGGGACAATGTCAAAAAACCTTTTTTCTATGTTAGGTTCTTTGCTATTTATTTTGGATGACATGGAGGTAGGAGAGTCTAGATGATGTTAACGTAATCAGTAGTTTTTTTCTTTTTTTTCACCGAATGGCAACCCTCTCATTGCCTTTGCTTAAACATGAAGCGCACTATCGGGCAATCCCGCAAATAATGCATACGTTTCAGCACTCGCTTCAGAACCAAGTAGAAGAGTAACAGCGCACTATTTACATGTCAAAATTTCCTGAAAATGATTACATGGGAAAAATATTGCATGGGGGGAGGGGGTCAGTGCTTTGCTGACTTTTGCTGACAAAGGAGATTGTAATAAATCTGCTAATAATACTTGAATTGCCCCCTATGGTAGTATAAAAACTTACCACTTGAAACTTATCTTGGTCAGTGAGCCTCTGCTCATTATAGCCGGGCACAGAGTGTTGTGCCTTGACGATCTGCTCATAGTTGGCTTGCATAATGCGCAGTGCGACGACATCTTTGCGGAGCGCATTCCTCTCTTCTTCTTGACGCCGACGCTGTTGGAGCAGGAACTGTATGTAGTCTATTGACTTTTGGAGAACCTGTGACAAAGGACAGTGCTGTTAATTTTATAGACTTCTATGCACTTTATTCTTTAATGATATGGTGTCACTATAACCATGATATTGATAGAACATTTTATTGAGCTATTACTCTTCATGATGTGCAGAAACTTTGATAATAAACAGCTGTTTTTTTTTTAATAAACAACAACATCATAAACATTAATCTGACTCTGTGGTATGTAGCCAGTTTAAACAGACATGTTCATGCACAACAATATTTTTACAGTGTGGGGATCAAACTGGCAACCTCTTGGTCCCATAGTCAACTTTTTAACCATTACACCAAAGTGGTTGTCAATATTTCATTGCTAGAATGTAGAAAGTAAAAAGTTGCAGAATAAGTTAATCTATTGTTTAAATTGTTTTGTTACATTATTAAAAAATAGAATTATCATACTTCATAAGATCACAAACTTACAGCTGCCTTACTGGGCTTGTACCCTGATGCATCTGTTTGCTGGCAAGTGGGCACCAGCTCTTGCAGGGAATCATAGCCTTTCTTAATGGCATCTCTTCTCTTCTGTTCTGCCTTAAATCAAAACAACAAACCATATATAACATAGAAGAGTGATAATATAATACAGGGCATGAACCTATCGAAATTAAGATTTAGCTGTGCAAAAATTGTTAAACTGTGGCTGTACCTTACACAAAGTACAAATTTTTAAAGCAAATATTATATATAGGAATATAAATACCTGTGTATGTGCTTCCCTTCTCCTTTCCTTAAAACTTAAAGCAGACGCCTTGTTGTCTCCACTATCATCTTCATCTTCTAAATATCAAAAGGAAACAATGTTGAAGAATGTTCAAGCACTGTTAAATCAATATAGCTTGCACAAGGTCAGAGTCAATTCTGCACGTGTTATATTAACACATAAGTATAAATTAAAGGTATTTAGAAAATTTGATAACTCATTATATTGGATAATAGCGTAATTTATATGTAAGCTTACCTGTGTTTTGATTAGATGACGATGGAGTTTGGTGAATATTTTGTATAGAACCACTACTTCCGCAACGAGAGTACATCATGAAGAGTAACCTAAGATCTTATTTTCAACAAATGATTTTAATTTTTAGTGGAAAATTCTTATCAAAACGGTATAAAAATCCATTTGTGTTTATCAGAATTTTTGACAATTGACATATGACATTAGTTTTTTTTAAGGTTGTGCCACATTCGTTCTTTCACTCGTTACCTGATAAAAAATAAAGTTGTCTGTCCCCAGATCCACACGTTGGGCGAACCGTTGGCCCCAACGCTACTAACCCAACGTGTACTTGGGGATTTCGAGTTATTTCAACCACAGACTAATTAGAGAACAAGTTATTTCAACGCTCAAGCCAATGTTGGCTCGAGCGTTGGCTGTTCACCCTGCCGTGTTTGTAACTTCAGAGGATTTCGCGTTGGCTGGTCGCGAGCGATGTGATGTGTCCTTTTACACCACCAACCGAGTACGTACGTAAAATGAATAGGGTGGTATTTAACTAACAATAAAAAAATTTGCGATTTTTAAATTTAAAAAAATCCCCTTTTCCATCAAAAATTTGCAACTCAAACAAATGTGATCTTGGCATCTATTAAAGTACATGACGCAACTGTATTTAACTAAATGTAAAGCTTTTTTATGAATGCACTAGTGGCCGCCCGCGACTTCGTCCGCGTGGAAAGCCTTTATCTTAAAAATTCTTTATGAATTGTAGCCTATATGTTATTCTGATGTATAAGCTATATTGTGGTAAAGTTTCATTCAAATCCATTCAGTAGTTTTTACGTGAAAGAGTAACAAACATCCATACTTACAAACTTTCGCCTTTATAATAGTAGTAGGATAATAGTAGTAGGATATCAAATAATAACTAGTACACAACAAACAATACAGGACAAAAACTTGGGTTTTTTGCATTAATGAAATCCCTTTGTCAATTAAAAATACTCTTTGTACATCATAATTGGCAACTCAAATTAATGTGATCTTGGCAACCATATAAGTTCATCATGAGACGCAATTCTGGCAATGAGTGTCAAATAATAACTAGTGCACAACAAACTTTATGTCGTTATATTATTATTTTTAACTGCAATTTATTGAATCAAACACCTTTTTTGTATCGTAATAAACTTATTATTTATTTAAAGTACTTACAACAATCTGAGATCATCAATTCAAAATCAGGCACTTATCTTATATATATAAAAATGAATTGCTGTTCGTTAGTCTCGCTAAAACTCGAGAACGACTGAACCGATTTGAATGATTTTGGTTTTGAATTATTCGTAAAAGTTCAGGAAAGGTTTAAACGGTGAGAAAATATGGAAACATTGTGAGAACAGCGGGCAGGACAGCGTCTGCCGGGTCCGCTAATACTAAATATTAGTCTCATTGGATTATTAGAGCTGGTTTTGATTTCGCGGGACGTCCACGTTTTCTTTTTTGGCCAATATGTATATTTTTGGCCTCTGCGGGCGGTGTTACATATTTGAGTCGAATCGCGAGCTCAATGATATGCTTGCACATACATTTGCCATTCATCTAGGCACTTTTCAGAGCGGGCAAGACAACTTTCCAATAAGCAAAAGCATTTTTTGTATAGTCATAGATTTTTTATAGATCATCTTTAAGAAATTGCTTTACAAAGAGCATTATTTTGTTATGACATTAAGATAATCTCCGTAACATTTACTCTGAACTTTAAGGATTTATTTGCTGAGCTAGTTTTGAAATACAAAATAGAAAAATTGGTTGCAAAAATAGTTGTTTTGTTACCATTGTAAGTATTCCGTATGTACGGCCGGGTTAATTTGATGTTACAATCAGTATTTTTGCTGTAAAAATAATATTTTTGTAACACAAACAGTTTTTAAGGTGCACATTTGAGGAAATTATATTAAAGGCTGTTGATTTATGTTTTCCAATTATTTATATTTGTAGTTTTGTTAAACAATTAGTATATGTAGTTGCAATACAATAATTTAATTGATGTAAAAAATATTAATTGTTGAATATAAATTGATATATGATAGGTTATTTGATGTACTTACACTTAAAAATATCCCAAATGAATATTGTAAAATTCAATAAAATAATTACCCGCATGTACAAATTTTATTGGATTTTTAATAGATATAGAGGGAAAAAATGTTGCAATTACTGCCGCCAAACGAATCAGTAAAAAATAAAGAAATGAGCATGCTACGGCATATTTAGCACTCAAGAGCTTTCTTGATTAATAAAACCTTATTGTATCTATTAAATAAAATAAAAAATAGCTATTTAATAATATTTTTTATTTAATTTTTGTGCGGAGTGTGTGTATTGCACATCCTCACGTTGCCCTGCCGGCATTGAATAGTAGTATATTCCTTGATCACGCGGAAATGACTTCAAGTTTGCTAGGAGCACTGACCTCTATACAAATATAGAGGTCAGTGGCTAGGAGTTTTTCTACTTATTTTTTTTAATTTTTTTTTGCTTCTTGTTTTTTTGAAATGTCAATATATTTGACGTTTTTCTCAGGCCTGGACAAAAAATGACAAAGCTGTCCTACCGTTGAACGAATTAATTCATTTAATCGATGTAACGTGACTTCATGTAATGAAAACCAATCGATAGTATCGTATCGTACGAAAACAAAGTTAGAAGACCACCAGATGTAAATTCAGAAATCAGGCTTTCATTATTTATTTCAGAAATCAGGCTACATGGTATTATTAATTTAAAATTATTCTCATAGCTTAGAGTATGAAAGAAGGTAAAATTCTTCTTCTTTTTTTTCTCTTGGCAATCCATGCCTATCTTCAGCCTAGAAGGTAAAATTAAATTGAATCACTGGCTCGGATTGATCATCATCGTCTTTTTTAAAATAACATAAAATTCTCCACAAGATCCACAAATTGGCCGAACGTAGAATTAAAGCTATTGGCCACAACAACAAAGCACGAATCAACGTTGGGGCCAACGCTTTTTCTGGGTCCACTCATTGGATATGGTTTTTCGGCCAACTGTTCGCCCTAAATCTCGATCTGGGATTGGCTAATAATACACTCTTTGGGCGAATTGTTGGCCAATAAAGTATAGCTATTGACCTTTAGAAAATTTCACCAATCAACGTTGACGCAATTACATTTTCCTCATTGTCCGATAGGTTTTTGGGCAAACTGTTCGCTCAACGTGTGAATTCTAAAATAAAATAATTGACAAAAAAATGTTATTTGAACCTAGGGATGGGTAAGACAGATAAAATTGACTAGAGTAGTTTTTTAGTAAATAATGAGTGTTTACCATATCAAGTGAGTATTTACAATAGATTTATAATACACTAGCGTAAAGATCAACTGTCAGCTCGAAAACGTGAAACCAATTTGTAATTGTTTATGAATGCGTCCTCTAGTGATGTAGGTTCTACTATGAAGCACTAGCGATAAGTTTCTATGTTCGTTCTTAGGAGGTAACTATAATTTTAAATACAGTTGGACTTTTTACATTGTTCTCATCTGATTTTAAAAGGACGATGTATGTTATAACTAAAATACAAATAGGTTAAAGCAAAAATACATAAAACTGAAACAGTTAACTTTGAGAACTTTATTATTAAGGTAAGATAGATAGTTATTATATAGATTAACTCTACAAAAAAGATGTACAATTTAGGTAAGGTACTTCAAGGCTTTTTAGGGTTCCGCAGTCCGACAAGGAACCCTTATAAGATCGTTCAGTCCGTCCTAAGGAGTATGAAAATAGGATAGGGTTTTCCTACAACACTTTTTTAATCAGCTTTACCATTTTTGCGAGTTATAGCCCGCCAAAGTCGTTTGCACGGTGTCCCCCCCCCCTGTAATTTCTAAAGTCTTGGACCTATAAACTTCAAATCTCTCACGTCAAGAAACAGGCACGGAAAATCTTACTCGTATTTAAAATTGTTTCAGGTACCCTGTGATGAATACTTTGGAAATTATACATAGTATAAAAATATATACTTTTAATGATGGTTACTACGAAACCCTAATTTATGCGTGGTCCTACACGCACTTGGCCGGTTTTTTTTTCATATAAAACCATTAGTCCATGCACGACAAATAACTGGACAAATAAAAAAATACGATAGTCCAGTGTTTAAGTAATCTGAATTTATTTTACCTTGGTAATTCAAAATTTTGAAATGTCGATGCCAGCTTTTCCTCCGTTAACGAAAGCATTCGGAGTAAACTCCCAGAAACCCAGAATGTTGAACAAATCTAATAGTGTACATGTAAAATAAATTATTTTGACCAGAATTTGTAAATTATCAACAAAGAGCCATTTATCTATACAAAGTATTAAATGTAACGAAATGATCGAATTTATTTTATCGTTTAGCAGGCAAAAGTAGCAAGTTTTAAGTTTCGTTTGGTTTTAGCGTGAGCATCTTTGTCGTAAAAACTTTGGGACCTGTTCAAAATTTGAGACCTTGCAAACCCCAAAACCACCATGGTTGAATTTTCCGAAATCCTGTTTTCACCTATGTTCCACAAAATCCCGTTTGCAAAAGTTGAGACTTAAAGCACAATGGTTTTGATGTTTTTTTTAATTAAATAAAAGGTGCTTCAATTGTACATGTTTCGATGCAAATAAATAACCATTGCAGTAATAATACATGATCTTGGTTCAATTTTAAAATTTCGTTTGCGAAATTTAAAGCAGAAGTATTTTTGGAATAAATATTGGAAAAAAGTATTTGATACAATAGTTTTAATGAATTATTTAAGTTAATACAGCAATAAGGTAATATAGTTTTCACTGAGTATTTACTCTAGCTTGAGTAATACTACAGTGCTTACCCATCCCTATTGTACCCAATAATCACTGACCTCTATACAAATACGCTGGACCAATGATTCCCTATAAAATGACAGCTGTTTTTTGTGCCTATTTGAACAGTGTTACCAACTTAGGGGTTTTCCCCCCAAATTTAGGGGGTAAATTAGCGGGATGGGATTTTTTTGGGGGTCTTTTATATTTAGGGGTAGTTTTAGGGTTTTTCTGATTTTGTGATATTCTGAAAATAATAGAACTATCCAATGCAATAATCAATTAAATTTCTTTTTTCACCTAGGTAGTGACATAGGCCTCGGCACAGGGTGACATCTAGTGTAATTATATTTTCCTACTCTGCAATATTTACTTACTCTGTGGGTAAATCAAACAGTATAAAATATGAACACCTTTTCATTATTGATTAAAAATCTTATCTAACACTTGAGGAAAAGAAGTGAATAATTTTTTCATCTCCGTTACCTATTTCTTCGAAGAGGGAGTATTTTTTCCGTTGCAACACTGTTGAAATTTCAGAATTCTACGGAATAAAAAATCAGAGTATGTTAGTCTGTGGCGACTGGGGATTTTGAGGTAATGTTTATATGCTTGCATGCTGTAGATTGTTGTTTAATGTTTATTATTTCTATCGCATTATCGTACTGCGGTGTAAACGAGCAATTTATCAATCGTGCCCAAAAATATATATATAATATAAATATATTATATTATTTTGATCGAATATTATTTTTTAGGGGGATTTTCATATTATTGACGCAGTTTTAGGGGGTTTTGACTTAGAGTTAGGGGTAAATATTTCTTAGAGTTGGTAACACTGTATTTGAAGCACCCCCAATGCGAAGGAAAGGAACTAAATCTGACGTAAACTGCACAATGGCCGGTGCGTTATTTGAATTGTCACCGTATTTTAAGTGATTTTAAAACACTGACCTCTATAATACAAGTACGCTGGACTAACTACAGGCCGGGTCATAGTGAGGCGATTTGATTTTCGCCATTTTGGCGCTTACGGCAGCGGTGGGTGGGAATGGAACTAATAATAGAGATGGCACAGTGAGATAAAATACATCGATAAACCTTTTCCTACTTAATAGAATAGATCATAATAATTTTAATTAATTCATGGGTTGATATAATGATGGCTTAAATCCAAAATAGTCAAATAGTTGGTTAATAGTATGACTAAGCAAGGGTAGGGTAATCGTATGGTAAGGGAGTAAGGGGGTGATGTGTGGCTAGCTAGCTTGATCAAACAAATAGGTACCTAACGGTGTTTTAAAAAAATGAGGTTTTGTTTAAAAAGGAATAAAGGAGGTGAGGTAGTTATAGAAAATAAACATATTCACACAATTTAGTTTTTATTTATTCACTACATATTAAGTACAATTAAAAAAAGAGTATTGCATCAAAAGCAACAATAAAAATATTGTCAATTGTTGGTATACTGCACTTTTTTAAAGTAGTGCATGAATTATATTTAATAAAACAGTCATCAGAGAAGTGTTTTGATCAGATGTAATCATATTTTTTCGGACGCCAACTGGACTTATTCTTAATTAATCATTTTCAGCCATAATTCCATCCTTCGATTGTCAGTAGGAAACCTGAAAATTAATAATCATTATTTAACAATATATCGTCAGTAATTTCCGTTCTTAAATCAAATAAATATTTGATAGGCAAAACACCGATAAGTTTTATCGACATGGAATTTTACAGCACTATTGAATTTTATTGTTTGTGTAATCACGTATTATTTTAAGTGATTACAATGACATTTTACATTAATAACAGATTTTAAAGTGCCTGTAATATCAATAGAAAGTTAATTTGTTGAATATTAGCCGTAAATTCACTTACTTTACTTAATTATTGATTATTAATTTTCAGGTTTCCGACTGACAGTCGAAGGATGGAATTATGGCTTAAATGATTAATAAGCCTAGTGGACGTTCGAAAAAATATGATTACATCTATTCAAAACACTTCTCTGATGACTGTTTTATCAAATATAATTCATGCACTACTTAAAAAAAGTGCAGTATACCAACAATTGACAATCTGTTTATTGTTTCTTTTGCTGCAATTCTCTTTTTTTATTTGTACTTAATATGTAGTGAATAAATAAAAAATAAGTTGTGTAAATATGTTTATTTTCTACAAATACCTCACCTCCTTTATTCCTTTTCAAACAAAATCTCATATTTTTATTTTAAAAAACGTTAGGTACCTATTTGTTTGATCTAGCTAGGTAGCTACACATCACCCCCTTACTGAGTAAGGGTGTCACCCTCTTACTGAGTAAGGGGGGTGGGCTGAAGCTAGCTAGTAAGGCTTACTCCCTTACCATACGAATAGCCTACCCTTGCTTAGTCATAGTATTAACCAACTATTTAACTATTTTGGATATTAGCCATCATTAAATCAACCCATGAATTTATTAAAATTATTATGATCCATTCTATTAAGTAGGAAAAGGTTTATCGATATGTTTTATCTCACTGTGCCATCTCTATTATTAGTTCCATTCCCACCCACCGCTGCCGTAAGCGCCAAAATGGCGAAAATCAAATCGCCTCACTACGACCCGGCGCGGCCTGTAGTTAGTCCAGTACTTGTATGTATAGAGGTCAGTGCCAATAATTTACCCAAGAATTATTTCTTAAGGAACCTACTTTGAAATGTCTATGGTATATATTATGTAATGCCAATTTGACTTGATGACTCAAATCAATTAAGACGCTTCATGTCATTTTAATTCAGTTAAAAAATGTTTTGGTTGATTTTCATAAATTTTAGTTTAAATTATTTTTAACTGGAAAAGCACGAGAAATTATATGGCCTCAAAATAAATAAAGATATGATCTCTTTGTTTCCAGGCCTTAGAAAGCCTTTAGAAGTGATGATAAAAAAGTATGTTAAAAAATATGTCATTTAAAAGAACGGTTACTATGATAGGTGAATATCACCAATTATTTACTTTATTATAAACGATAATTAAGCAAGTCGACTTGTTTTCACCAAAACAAATTTGTGAACCTTTTACAGATACCTACATCAATCGGAAAAATTGTGTTTGAAACCAACTTCGCAGTTTGCTGGATTTGGGGAACGCCAAAGACAAAAAGAAGTGTGAATTATTGGTATAAAACATTTAATGGAAAAAGTGAATGAAGGTGGACGAGAAAGTCTTAAAGAATTTATGGACTTAAACCAGTAATGATCATGTGCGTGATGAAATATGAAGACGTGTTTAGCGTTAACTTTATTAAACCTGCCTCTACATGCATTACCTTATGGACCAGATACCTAAAAGAATAGAAGATGTTTAATCGAGATAAACGTTCACATTGCCAACTTAAGAAAATATTAGTGTAGTAGACAAAGTTAAAGGAATCGAACCTGCGGACAAAGAGTTCTGGCCCGCGCACGTAACGTTTAATTTCTACATTAAACATTTTTTTAGAAGGATTTATACTGAATTTCTATCTTTTTAGCATTGTCTAATTTGTGATTAGATTGTAAGAGTTGAATAACCAACACAATGTTTGTTTACAATTAGTAGTTCATAGTTTCACCAACAGATGGACCTGTGCCTATTTAACTCGCGCCAATGTTTAAATCTTACTATCGCCTTATAAGTGTTCGGTGCCGAAATATTTTTGTTCGCTATTGCAATAAAGCAGTTCTGTCTTGAGAAAAGCAGGCAGTTTTATTTCATAGATTTGGGCCTATATTTACATGGTCCTTATCGAGTCGGATGTTAGAGACGCAAGTTAAGTGTCTTCCGGCGACGTCAGAGTTGGGCAGCTGCATAGAAACCAGTGGTGGATCGCTACTGAAGTGCAGGCTAACCGACAAGGAGCGGAAAGCGTTTTGACTAAGGAGCGGTCACAGGCGCTAGAGGGCGCTGCAGCTGCAGACTGGTGTACGGGCCGGAGGAGACAAGTTGGACGGCGAGCAAAGTGGATCGTGCGTGACGTAACAAGTGAATGGTGTGAGTGAGGTGCATAACTGTGAGTACATTTACTTTATAAACTATCGTGTTTTGAAGAAAAAATTACAAGTTTAAGAATTTTATGGACTTAGAAAAAAATTTGAAGATTTATCATTTCAAGTGGACTTAGAAAAATTAAGAGTAGCTTTAGTTAGGACTTAGAATAGTTAAGCAAATTGTGGTACTACGGGGAACCTATGCCCGATTTCGTATCGATCTGTAAAACACTTGTAAAATTTTCGAGTTGTAACCAGACTTAGAATTTTGTTAAGTAATTTTGTACTACATAAAGTGTTTGTTGTTTAATCATGGAGGCTTTATACAAGTTGCAGTTTGATAAGCAACATTCAATTGAAAAGGCAAAAATAAATTATAAGAAATCGCCGAAAGATAGAATTAAAGTTACTTATTTAAAAACAAGATTAGAAAGCTTAGATAGTCAGTGGACGCAATTTTGCTCAACGCACAATAGCATTATTCAATTAGTTACGGAGGATCATGCTGAGGATGAGTACTTTACTAAGAACATTTACGAACTTGTCGAAGAATTATACTTCGATTATAAGTCTGAGTTAAGAGAGGCTTTAGATATATTAGATGTTCCTAGACAATCAACAAGTAAAGAACAGGGTTTAAATTCTCCATCAAAGGAAACTTCCTTTGTAAAATTGCCACAAATTTCTATTCCTAGTTTTTCAGGATTGTATACTGAATGGACCACATTTGAAGATTTGTTCGTATCTTTAATTGATAAGAATGCGTGCTTAGATGATGTACAAAAAATGCACTATCTTAAGAGTCTGCTGACGGGTGAAGCAGAACAACTCGTTAGGCACATACCAATATCAGCATCAAACTATAGAGAGTGTTGGTCTCAGTTAAAGAGCAGATATAAGAATAAAAGATTCCTGTCAAATTGTTTACTAAAGCGACTTATAAATCAGCCTAATGTAGTAGAGTCGTCAGCTTCCATAAAGGGGTTGTTAGACACAACCGTCGAATGTTTAAATGGGCTAAAGAATTTGCGTGTCGATGTCAGTACGTAGGACATAATAATTATTTATATTATCAGCGCTAAGTTAGACTCCGAATCACGCAAGCAATGGGAATCTAAAATAAGCTCAAATGATAAACTTCCTAAGTTCGATGAGTTTAGAGAGTTTTTAGATGCTAGATTTCGAGCTCTTGAATTTTTAGATACAAAATCAAATAAGCCCAAACATAATAATTCTACTCATTATAAGCCAAAGGTTATGCATGTGATTAATAATAATGATAATGCAAATGATGTACCTGCTTGTCCATTTTGTAAGGAGAGTCATAAAATAGCATATTGTAAACAGTTTGCAAAAGAGAGTTACGATTCACGTCACAACTTTGTCCAAAGCAATGGGCTTTGCTTTAATTGTTTGGGGGCTAACCATTCAATCAAATACTGCCGTCACAATTCCACTTGTCGTATTTGCAACAAAAAACATCATTCCTATTACATCCCAAATCTAATTCAAACTTCACTGCAAACACAAAGAAATCAAACGCAGCAGTTGAAGTCAGTTCAGCGGTGTCCACGGTTCAGGCGCAGCTGACGGAAGGCGAACCAACCACTTCCAATGTAGTCACTCATTTTTCCAAGGAATCTCTGTCAGTACCTAACCAAGTTTTGTTAGCTACTGCTCTTGTCAAAGCACAGACAAGTAGCGGTTACACTCAACTGCTGAGGGTGTTATTGGATCAAGGATCTCAAGCATCATTCATAACCGAGTCAGTAGTCCAATTGTTAGGACTGAAGAAGATACCTGCTAAGTCAATATACCTGCAAAGTAATATCAGGAATAGGCGGGGATCGGAGCTCTTTAGCTTCCAGGTTTATCGTCGAAGTTACGATTCAATCGCGCTTAGACCACAATTTTAGAGTTCAAGTCAGAGCATATGTTTTAAATACAATTACTTCACTTCTGCCATCTGAGGAGTTAAGCCAATATCAATGGCCAGAGTTTCAAGCTATTCCTTTAGTCGATCCCGAGTTCTTTATTCCAAGTAAAATTGATATGTTACTCGGAGCAGACATTTATGGCTTAGTATTGAGAGAAGGTTTAATCAAGGGACCTGTAGGGGCGCCTACTGCTCAAAATACCATGTTAGGCTGGATTTTGTCAGGCCAAACTGGTACTGAAAGAAAAAGCATTCATTGCCATCATGTTGTAACTTGTTCGAATAATCAGGCGGATGACAATGAATTACTGAGAAAATTGAATCAATTGTTCCCAATAAGATAATGTCCGAAGACGAACAACGTTGCGAAGAAATATATAGAGCTACAACAAGTAGAGATGAGACCGGCCGCTACGTTGTCAATCTCCCATTTCGTACTGAGGATCCACAATCACAATACGGAAGTTCTAGAGAGCTCGCTATAAAACGGTTTTTGTAGCTCGAAAAGAAGTTTCAAAGCCAGCCTCAAATTAAGGAACGATACTCTGAAGTGATTCACGAATACTTGGATCCCGGCCACATGGAGCGTGTTGACAGCAGCACTGATTCTAAAAGGGAAACCGCTGTTTATTTGCCTCACCACGCTGTCATACGTGAAGACAAGTCCACAACAAAGGTCCGTATAGTATTTGACGCATCAATGAAAGGAGTGAACGGAGTATCACATAATGAGGATTTATTGGTGGGTCCCGCATTGCAACCACCTCTCCGTCACACTATTATGAGATGGAGAATGTACCCCATAATCATTTGTGCCGACATCGTTAAGATGTATCGTCAAGTCAAGGTATCAGATGAGCACAGTGATTATCAGAGAATAGTTTGACGAGATAGTCCTGAATCGGAGTTGGAAGAATATAGATTGCTTCGGGTTACATTCCGACCGGCTTCAGCTCCATATTTGGCAGTAAAGACTCTACAACAAATAGCAAGGATGAAGGTGAAAAATGGCCCGAGGTACGTGAAATAATAATGAG
This sequence comes from Pyrausta despicata, assembly GCA_963921415.1. Lineage (NCBI taxonomy): Eukaryota > Metazoa > Arthropoda > Insecta > Lepidoptera > Crambidae > Pyrausta > Pyrausta despicata. The sequence continues at coordinate 10,226,818 of OY992855.1, read as the reverse complement.
AGATTTTTATGTCGACGATTTGATGTCCGGTTGCCAATCGGTAGAGCAAGGACTTAAAATAAAGGAAGAAATCACGGAATTACTCGTCAAAGGTGGCTTTGAACTTCAAAAGTGGGTGAGTAGCGATCAGGAACTAAACCAATTGATTTCAGACAACCATAGAGACGATGAAAGGCAAACGACGAAGGACATTAAGATAGATGATATCATTAAAATCTTAGATCTCTCTTGGGATCGAGAGTCTGATTCATTTAAGTTTTCTGTGAAACTGCCTCCTCAGCAAACACCAATCACAAAGAGAAGGGTGATATCAGACATATCTCGTCTGTACGATCCGCTGGGTTGGGGGTCACCATGTGTCATCATTTCCAAAATATTCTTTCAAAAGCTTTGGCTTTCTGGTATTGATTAGGATGAGGAGCTGCCCTCCGAATTGTTAAAAGAATGGCGAGCTTACAGATGTGACCTCGAAAACATATCAAAATGCGAAATGCCACGATGGGTTAAAACACAACAAGACAATAAACTAGTAGAGCTTCACGGATTTTGCGATGCCTCTACTGCCGCATATGCAGCTGTGGTGTACGTTAGAGTCATAAACGCCCAAGGGGTTGCTGAGGTTAGCTTAGTCACATCCAAAAGCACTCATTCAGGGATACAGCAACAAAGTAACTAAAGAGCTGTTAAAGTTCAAAAGATACAAAGCTTGTGCTTTGACCAGAATACTAACAGGTCACTGCAAACTAAACAAACACATGGCAAACATGAATATGACAGAAGACGCTCTGTGTAGATTCTGCCACACAGAGGAGGAAACGGCCATGCATATTCTCTGCTCATGCGGCCCGCTTATGAGCAAAAGAAGTATCCATCTCGGGCGGCACATCATGCGCCCGGATGAGATAACAGAAGTCACGCTCCAAAGAGTCTGGCAATTTATAGACTCAACGGGACTAAGCAGTGAACTGTAAATACAAAGGGCTGCCACAATAGATCAAACTTGGTCGAGTTGGCGATAAGAAGGCCCATAAACCCAATAATAATAGTCACATCCAGAACAAAGGTAGCTCCAGTGAAACAGCAATCCATTCCACGTCTAGAGCTGATGGGAGCGGGTAATGGAAATTCCGAAGTCCAACGTTCACGCTTGGACAGACTCATCGGTGGTGCTGGCATGGTTAAGTGGTCACCCCAGTCGTTGGACAACCTTTGTGGGCAACAGAGTCTCCCATATACTTTCGTTGTTTGATAACACCCACCCACTGGGCTCATGTGGTATCATCTCAGAACCCTGCCGACATTGCGTCTAGAGGGTTAACTCCACAAGAGCTCCATGAGAGCGTTTTGTGGCAAGCGGGGCCGACATGGCTTCAAGAAGAGACTATTACGTACACACGACCAAAGTCAATCAGTACTAACATGGAACAAAGATCTCTTAAATCACATGTAGTTACTGATGGTCCAGCAGAGGACGAGATGTGGACGAAATTTTCGTCGTTACACAAGTTGGTTCGTGTCATAGCGTTTTGTCGACGTTTTTTGAACTCAGCCAAACCCAAACCTCTCAGGAATGAACAATCATCCTACCTTACGAGTGGAGAATTATCAGCTGCTTTGAAAATATCGATACCAGAAGTATGAATTAAGGTAAGGGACATTTTGGCCAAAATGAGTTATATATACCGTTGGATTCGGAATTTTGCGCTTTATCAACTGGCGTACTTAGAATTTCAATATCGAGCAAAAAATGTCCCTTACAGTACATATTTTTTGATAGTCTAGACTGATACTTCACTAAAAAAATGCTTTAAGGGGCTTGAAATTGTTACCCCTTTACGAACAAATAGAGTAACTTACCTTATAAAAATTTGTCGAACTTTACCTTATACTCGTATTTATAAATTCATAAATCATGACCATTACGCCTTTTTGCAAAATGGAGTTTTTATATTGCAAGTCCCTTACATTAAAATGTCTTACAAAAACATTCACAGAATGGACTTACGCTAATATGTTTAAACTTTATTATCGTCTCTTGTGTCCTTTACATTACTTGGTGCTTACATTGTTTGACCATAATAAAACGTATTGCTGATATCTTGAATGACCTAAAGACTTAGGAAACTGCAGAAGTCTTCAAAAATTACAAATTAGTTAACGGTCGGGTTTATAGAATACTTGATGACTCTAGCGTACGTTGGTTAGTTCCTCGTGGTGCGCGGTGGCAATTATTAAAAGCAAACCATGATGACATAGGCCACTTTGGCTATGACAAAACGTTGGGACGTATTAAGGCTCATTACTGGTTCCCAAAAATGAGGCGGTTCGATAAGAAATATGTAGCTGCATGTTTAGAACGTGCCCATCATAAATTGCCTGGTGGGAAAAAGGCAGATGAGTTACACCCAATTCCTAAAGTGGAAATCCCATTTGACACTATTCATGCAGATCATTTGGGGTCATTTATTAAAACTAGACGTGGTAACACATATATTCTTGTTATAGTTGATGCATTTACAAAATTCGTTAATCTTATAGCCGTGCGCAATACAAAATCTGCTACAAGTATTAAAGTTTTCCGCGAACATTTTAGTTATTTTGGTACACCAAACCGACTCATCACTGATCAGGGAACTAGTTTCACTAGCGGTGCTTTTAAAAAGTTTATCGGTACTACGGGCATCAAACACATACTTAATGCCGTTTCAACTCCTCGAGCTAATGGTCAGGTGGAGAGGTACAATCGCACCATCTTGGCAGCTCTTAGAGCCATGAATCATGATAAACCAAACGGAATTTGGGATGATCATTTACCGGACATACAATTAGGAATTAATACGACTGCTCACTCTACAAAAAAAAGACACCAACCGAACTTCTTTTTGGAAGAACGGTTACAAACCCATCTCAAAGTATTTTTAATGATGTTATTACGGCAACTGCCTCCTCTACACCAGTATCGCTTCCAGAAATAAGATCCGAAGCTAGCGAATTAATCAAATCTCAGCAAATTAAAGACAAATCCTCGTATGATGCCCGACGAAATAAAGATGTTAGATTCAAAGAAGGCGATTTAGTTAGGGTTATACGCGCACCTACTGGAATAGAGGGTCAGTCAAAGAAACTTGAACCTAAATGTCGAGGGCCGTATCGCATTAAAAAGGTTCTCCCTAATGATCGGTATGTTGTTGAGGACACCCCAATCACTCGAAAGGGCAAACGGTATGAAGCTATTATAGCAGTAGACAAAATCTTCCCATGGCTCTCAGTCACTCAATCACCTTCTTCCCATGATGAATCCTCTGATACCAATAGTTCTGATCATGAATGATTGCTCCCTCATGATCCTTAAAACACTTTTGATTTTGCCCTCAATAATCACTCTCACTCCTCGATTTACTAGTTCAGTAATTCCTTGCATAAAGCTATATTTCACAATATAAAATGATTGATGATTCCAATTACCTACTTAATTATTGATATGATTTTAATAATTAAGTAACATATGTGTAGACATAAGATATGATAATACATGTTGTAATAGGAAGTTAAGATCATTAAAGTCATGGTTGTGTTAGTTAAAGTCATGAACTAGCACAGCTACATTAAGGTAATTGCCGGTAACGGTCAGCGTCATGGACCGGGATGACCACATCATGGACATCACCAGTGATCGCCTTCCGGCCCTCCCAGGCATCATTCGCCAATTCGCAAGGGCAGGGAAAGAGCTTCCCTTTCTTTTAGACAAGAAGGAGCCAGTTATGGTTCCTCTTAACAGATCCGCCGCTGCCGGCGTGATATTAGCTTTCTTCAATGGAAGAAAAGATCCCCTGGACAGAATTCGGGATCTCTTCCAGGTTCAGTCCGATACCCTTGACGGTTCAATAGGTAGAGTCCTTATTACATATTACTTAAGTTGCATAAAATATGTTACGGACATTAACTTCATTGACCAGATTTGCGAAGATAAAGGTATGACAATTCTCACCGACGACTTGTCTCTAATACCCCGGGAGCACCGAACCGTTTATGGGGAGATGAAGAGGGAAGAGAGAGAGATCCCCCACAGCATGTTAGCCTTCCAGGCTGTTTATGGTGCTTACAGTATGTGTCGTCCCGTTGCAAACAAACGAGACTTCCGGACGTGGATCATGAAACGGTATGCAGCCTTTATGGCATCTGTTCAGCAAACCGCTGAGATCAATACATATCTAGAGTATCAGAGGGGAGGAACTGTAGTTAACGAGACAGTTGTCTCCCGCACTCCAGTCCGTCGGTTGGTTTACAACGTAATTGCATCCACCACTGACGACATCGTTCCTGCTGCCGTTAAGGTCCATATAAAGATGTTAACAGCACTCTCGGAAATGACAACCTACTCATTAATCCAGCAAGTGATCAGCCGGGCGGTTGTGTCATAACACTGGAGCCCCTTCCCAAACAACTAAACGACTACGTTCAGGAGAGACAAGAAGTATTGGACAAGTTAAAAGCCGAAAAGTACCCGTCCGACCATATTCAATATCTTCACCTCATAATGCCTCATACCCAAGCCTTTACGGCTTCTAAGTATGCTGATCTTGAAACCTGAATTGGACTGTAATCAAAACAAACGACAAAAGACATTGTTTTTAACTACTTTCTCAAATTAGCATTTCAATCAGAAGTTGAGAAAACACTAGTAAGAGAACCCAGTAGAGATGTCAAAAAAGAAGGAAAAGGCCACCAAACTTGCTTCTCTTGCCCGGATATTAAGAAGAGCAGATATTAAGAACTGCCCCCTTGGAGGATCCCATACATGCAGTTTTTGAGCTTACAGATTTCGTGGAGATAATCCTGGCAGACGAAGAGTTCATTCTAAAACTCCTCGACTCCCAAGAAGACATGCAGAAAAGAGCCATTGCAGAATACGTAGATTCAAAGGTTGAGAAGCAGAGAGAGAAACTTCGAGTAGAGAGACGGCAAAAAAGTTTTGACGTCTACCTAAATCTCCAGGCTGATAACATAGCTTCCTATTCCAGCAGCAGGACCGCATCTCACGACTCAATGGAAGAGGGGTACATGGAGTCTGAAGCAGCAATCGTCAATGTAGGAACTGACCCCGTGATTACGGGGTTATTTTCTTTCTTACTTTTTGTTTTAACTCTAGAAATTAGAGATTATTATTCATTATTTTTTGGAAAATACGAAAGTAGATTATGATAATATTTGTTTTTATTGTTTTTTTTTTTTTGTTGATTATGACATAATTTTAAAAACAAATTTGTAATTTATGGCACTTTTTAAAAATAAACACATCACCCTGTCTACAGAAAACACTTCTTTTGAAATTAAGCTTTATTAAATAACCCAATATAAGCTGTATTGCTATACAATTAAGGTACTGAACTGCAATCTTTATGTTATACATTTGTACTTACATAGAATTTTTTTTAGTAGAAGTTATTTACCTTATTTTATTATGCAAGTTCTCGTATCTTTGTGTTACTTACATTATTTTGACTTTGCCTTGAACTCAAATTCGACTAACGTAATGGATAAGTGATTCACATTTTTTAAGGTAAGGGACAGGCTATTTTCTAAACTATAAGATTTTATTGTATTTAGCTTTTATAGCATAAAAGAACATTAAATTCTAAGAAACTTTGCCATAGACCTCATCTAAATCGGCCTGTAAACAAAAAAGTTATACACAGATTACAAAAAGCAAAAACGTTTTTTCGCTCTCCTGTAAAGTCATGTTTTGTCCCTTACCTTAATTCATACTTCTGGTATCGATATGCATTAAACAATGCCAACAGAAAGAGTTTATGCAGGACATACAAGATATTAGAAAAACAGGAAACGTGTCAAATAAAAGTAAATTGAAATCCTTGTGTCCAGTTTTAGATGGTGATGAGATTTTGCGAGTTGGTGGAAGGATTAGCAATGCGCAATTGCATGATAAAGTTAAAAATCCAATAATCATCCCGCATAGCAGCCATTTCACACATTTACTGGTGGATGACGCACATAAGAAAACGCTTCATGGTGGTTCATCAATAATGCTCAATTATTTACGCTCTAAGTATTGGATTATCTCAGGAAAGAACACTACTAAAGCTCACGTACGTAAGTGCGTAACTTGTGTGCGCCATGCAGCAGTAACCAAAACTCAACTCATGGGTCAGCTACCATCCTGTCGTGTAACTCCAGCTCGAGCGTTTTTCAAAAGCGGTGTTGATTTTGCTGGACCCATAAATATCAGATTGTCTAAGGGTAGAGGTAACAAATCATACAAATGGTATGTGTGTCTTTTCATTTGTATGGCTACACGAGCCATTCACTTGGAAGCAATTAGTGATTTAACTTCAGAGGGATTTATTGCAGGATTTAAAAGATTTGTAGCAAGGAGAGGACACTGTAGTGAAATCTGGAGTGATAATGGGACTAATTTCGTTGGTGCAGCCAAAGAGTTACGTAAGTTAGTTGCACTTGAGACATCATCAGTAGCTCTTGAAATAAGGAATTGGCTGAACGACAACAGTGTCACATGGCATTTTATACCTCCCCAGGCTCCGAATTTTGGTGGACTGTGGGAGGCTGGAATTAAATCCACTAAATTTCATCTCAAGCGAGTGATTGGTACATCAACACTTACTTTTGAGGAGATGACCACTTTACTCAGCCAGATCGAGGCCTGTCTGAACTCGCGTCCCATTTCGCAATTGCCGAGTAACTGCGAGGAGCCTTTGCCCTTGACCCCGGGTCATTTTCTTATTGGAGAGCCTCTTATTACTGTGCCTGACCGTGAATATCTTGACACGAACATAGGAAGTCTCAGACGCTGGCAAGTCACACAGCGTATGTTGCAAGATTTTACGGTATAAGTGGGCGAAGCGTACCCCAGAACCAGTTATAGGTGATATAATTTTAATTAAGGATGATAATCTTCCTCCAGCGCGCTGGCTCATGGGCAAAGTCGTTGAGAAGCACCCTGGTTTGGACGGAGTCACGCGAGTCGTATCTCTCAAATGCAATGGGTCCGTAATTAAACGACCTACATCAAAATTATGTGTCCTACCTGTATTAGATAAATAGGAAGTCTAGTTTGTAATATTAATCATAGTTATTTAGTTTAACCTTAAGTAAATCATTGCAATGCTTATTTGTTTAAGGACATAAACTGATGTCCTTGGCGGGCGGTATGTTTAATTTGTGATTAGATTGTAAGAGTTGAATAACCAACACAATGTTTGTTTACAATTAGTAGTTCATAGTTTCACCAACAGATGGCGCTGTGCCTATTTAACTCGCGCCAATGTTTAAATCTTACTATCGCCTTATAAGTGTTCGGTGCCGAAATATTTTTGTTCGCTATTGCAATAAAGCAGTTCTGTCTTGAGAAAAGCAGGCAGTTTTATTTCATAGAATGGGCCTATATTTTACAAGCATTAACAAAGCTAATTTCATTATAATGTGAAATCAAAGTAAAAAATAAGTTGAAGCAAAAAACCCTGTGATATAAAATTATCACAGGGTTTATACGTCAACTATTTTTTCCAAAAACCTAACTTAGTGTTTAGAAATAGAGAAGGAAATCAATTTATTTTGCTCACCAGGTGTGGAATACTTAATAATGATATTTTTTCTGTCGCGAGCAAATTGAATTCGACAATTATTTTCACACTAATTATAAATTAGGTTTGTAACGTTTAGTACATTTCTTTTATATTCATCAGAATGATAACCGCCCTTGTTAGATGTTTACTGATGTTTGCTCTAGTTTGTTTTGAAGCTATGATTCAAATTACTTTCTTTACAATGTGAATTTAAAACACACTTCGGCTTGCGAGAGGTGCGGGTGTGGGTTCGAGTCCATGTTTCTTAGTGTGTTTTAATTTCACATTGCTAAGCTATTAACTATTATAGTCATGCTACTGATATTTTACAATTCCGTTCTGGATCCCTACGCAAGTCTAAGACAACATTGTTATGGCAGAATCAGTATTTTGTAATGGTTATGAATAAAATTTTTGATTTGATTGAAAGTAAAATTATATTTTTGAAACTTAAGCAACTAAATACTGCAAATCGATTAGGGAATCGAAATTCGATAGTCTATATTGATATGGATTAGTCGATAACTTTATCGATTTATAGAATGAGATTGTATTGATTACCCTCGAGATACGCATGGACATCACTAAAATGACTCACTCTTTTCATTTTTTTAAGTCGTGCACTTACGATTGACAAGACATGACAACAATTTAATTGAATAATTGAATGTACCAGAGATATTCTTCTTCTACATAGTATTTATATTTTCTTGGTGGTATATGAGCCAACGTGTGGACGCTTCACGAACAAAACGGGCCAACGTTGGGACGAGTTGTTCGTCCAGTCTGGATACTGACTTAGAGACATCAACTAGTGATGGGAAAACATATAATTCTTAAAAAATACACGCGTGTGTACGTTTATATTATTATTCCATTCCAAGACTATTATCTCAACCCTAAAATCAGTATTTTTGTATGGATTGAGAAAGCGCGTTAAGCCGTTGGTCCTGCGCCTGATCTCTCTCCGGTGATGTCGGATTGCCGCCTCACCGAACTTTGAGAGTGATGGAACAGTAATTCCACCTGTGTATTGCGCTCACACTTCTGCACTATAATATCTCCTGCGCAGTTGGCTGATCTCTGTTAAGATTGGCCGCCGTGGTCGAAATCGGCCAGGGGTACTATTATTATTATGGATAGAGATCGAAGAGAGTTGCACTCAAAATTGCTTTGAAAGTCAGTGTGTTTGGATATAATAAAACGTAACTTTTCGTTCGAACGTTTTTCGAAATTAATGAACAAACGTTAATATAACATTTTAAATAGGCGAGTCTTGTTGTTGATGGATGAAATTTGAACTTAAAACATTGTGTTTTTGTTTTAAACAAACTGATAAAAAAGCACATGTGCTATCTGTTCTCGTAAAAATTTAATACTAATACAAAAGTACAAACATGTAAAACATAAAAATACCTACACATGGACATCACTACTTTACCAGCTTTGAATGCCGTCAGAACTTTTCAAGGAATGGCAACACTCCACTGACTTTTACTCGATTCTCGAATCAACACTGCTAAACTGAATGAAATATCGCTCACTTCACTCAGTCAATTCATTCAACCAACCAACAAAAAGAAAACATTTTTTGTGAAAGCGTAGCGCTTCTTGAAGTACTGCGTCTCTATATTTAATTTGTCATAAAATAATATCGCCATTATTTAATAAAACATGTGCATGAATTCTTGAGTGAGTGGTTTATCAAAATATTAATTTCATTTGGCTCCAAAAACATCAGTACCATATTAAAAAAATCAAGTGATTAGTTGCGATCTAGCCATCCATCCATGGCCTCCATTTTAGAATTTTGCTCGGTAGTGTACAGGAATAAATTTGATTTGATTTTATTCAAAAACATCTATTGGTGATGTAGAAAACTAATCATTGTTATTCCTTGTAAATTATTGAATGGCCGTCTATTGTAGAAATCTGACTTTCGACGACGGAATTGTGATTTCATGGGCAAAATTGGGGAGTTCGTAATTCTTAAAGAATTACTTCAGTTTTCAGATATAAATTGAAAGTAAGCTGGGCAAGATGGTGTCAACAAGGCAGATGAGTAGCGTGGTGGGCAGTAACGGCAGCAGTGATGGCGCTGGGCCCTCTCACAGTGAGCCCGTGGCGGTATCTCGCGTGACTCGTCACTCGAGTGCCCTGCTCCCCGGTGGCTCCTCGCCTCACGCTTCATCTTCTAAGTGCACTTCCTTAGTGCCAGCTCCTAAGATCTTTAACACCAACTTACTTGATCTTCCCATTGAAGTCATTGAAAAGATTTTCAGCTATGTGGGGTTCAAATCTGTGTCTCAACTAAGAATGGTTATTATAATTGCCAAGCTACTTATTATTTAGCTCTTATAATGATTTGTATGATGTCATAAACTGCTTTACTAAAGCCAAATGTTATTTTGAATTTGTTGATCTCTATGAAATTGTAGCTGTGTATTTAACTAAATTATTTACATAAAATAATATAAAGCTACCAGTTGACTAACTGTAATAATAAATACTACCTATTGAGACTAATGAGACAATGACCTTAAAATATTGTTCTATGCTAATTGCATTAATTTAGTCTATAAGTTCCATGAATATTATAGCACATGATTAGTCCTTTTTCTATATTAAATTATAATAAATAATTTATTCTGCATTCAATTCATGCAAATTGTTTGTATTACACATGTAACAATATGCAGTAAAATGTATTGTAATATCATTGTAAATATTTCTTTATTAATTTTATAGGTTTGGTTTTTGAAGAATTGTTTTATCACATGAGAAGTTGCTACTTATTCAGGGAGAAAATTTAGAAAAGAAGTTGATGCCAATTGTGTGGTTTCAGGTTAATCGACAATTCAACACTATTTGCAGTGGCATTTTAAATTCTACATTTCAACGGCTACAAAATCAGATGTTGCATAGGTTTCAATCAATCAAAGCTAAGATGCCACGTAGGGAAAGTGCTCGTAGGAGCCACCCACTTGCTTGCGAATCTGACATTATTGAAACGTTGCACATGCGACTGAGCTTACTGCAGATGACTTTTGGCAAGCATATTGAGAGGAAACATTGCTGTTTCTTTCCTGGAGAGGTAAGGTTTTATTTTACTAATAAATTTTAAATTCTTGTAATATTATCAATTGTAGACTAAAATACATACTTGTTAAATTCAGTAGGTAGAGAAAAGAAAATTCTTTTTATAAACCAAATCACATCACATCACACAGGTAGACAAATTGAAGTGTGAAAATACAAACATCAAAAGTGTCTAGGGATCAACATATATTTTTGCAATAACTTTTCTCCTGATTGATAAATTAAAAATTTCTTTAAGGATTCATCAAATAAAGTGTTTTCGTTTGTCTACAGTAACGATTAACCAAGTCACCTTTGCATTAATAAAGAAATTTGCCATTTTCCTAATAAAGGGATTTTTGACATTTGAACCACTAACATTAAAGTTGGAAAAAAAGACTGAAATAACAGTTTTCTTTAAATTTGTATTGGGTAACTTAAACAATTAATATTCCGTGTTTCTACCGCGAACACAAACAACACAAGAACATCAGTTTGGCATACTCAAAATGAGTTCATCCAAATCACGCTGTGGAATGGCCGCCCATGTTCGTTGCAACAACAAAAAAAGATCTTCTTGCGACTGGATACCCTCCATATTCGGCAGAGCTCTTCTCTGTAGCATATCCCATGCATGCTCAATCGGGTTCAAGTCTGGCGACTGTGCAGGCCAGGGCATGACATTGATGTTAGCTGCGGCGAGAGTCTGTCTTACAACTCTTGCGGTGTGCGGTCGTGCATAATCATGCATTAACTGAAATAAGGGACCGATTTGCACTTGTAGAGGAACGATGACGTCTGATACAATCGTCTCAGCATAAATTTGAGCGTTGAGGTTGCCTCTGATCCAAATCAACTCAGTTCTTCCGCCGATCCAAATACCCGCCCATACCATGATGGTTCCACCACTATAAGGATGGACTTCCTGGCAGGATTTTAATCGCTGTTGGCGTCCAGGGGTTCTCCAGTGTTGTATACGTCTTGTATCCGGTCTCATACCAAAACGAGACTCATCAGAAAATCACACGAAACGCCATTGTTCTTCTGCCCAATTTCTGTGTTCAAGAGCCCATTGATATCGAATCCTACGATTGTGCATTGCTATAGGTGGTACCCTTAGCGGTCTTCGGGAATGAAGATTCACTTCATGCAAGCGGTTTCTGACTGTTTGGTCGCTAATTAAGTTCCCTGAAAAGTGATGAAGCCTCACGGCTAACATCATGGCGGTTATTGTTGGAGCTCTTCGAGTTGTGATTTGAATGTATCGGTCTTGTCTCCGTGTGGTGCAGCGATACCGTCCTACTGGTCCGTCTGGCGCTACTACAGAGAAGAGCTCTGCCGAATATGGAGGGTATCCAGTCGCAAGAAGACCTTTTTTTGTTGTTGCAACGAACATGGGCGGCCATTCCACAGCGTGATTTGGATGAACTCATTTTGAGTATGCCAAACCGATGTTCTTGTGTTGTTAGTGTTCGCGGTAGAAACACGGATTATTAATTGTTTAAGTTACCCAATAAAATTTAAAAAAAACTGTTATTTCAGTCTTTTTTTCGAACTTTAATGTTAGTGGTTCAAATGTCAAAAATCCCTGTATTAGGAAAATGGCAAATTTATTTATTAATGCAAAGGTGACTTGGTTTATCGTTACTGTAGACAAACGAAAACACTTTATTTTATGAATCCTTAAAGAAAATTTTAATTAATATCAATCAGGAGAAAAGTTATTGCAAAAATATATGTTGATCCCTAGACACTTTTGATGTGTGTATTTTTGTAAAATGTATAGTTTCCAAACATCTATAAATTTTCAAAAGCCTTTCCTTGCATCCTATTTTAGGATTTTTTATCCTATGTAATGCTGTTTTATAAAGTTTGTAAGAATATGGGCATTGTAGTATCATTGCATTAAAATTCTGTGAGTAGATTACAGAGGCTAATTTGAATGTTAATTTGTTTTTAGATATTGGATGAAGTATATAGTATTCTTTGTTATCTAAAAACAACTACAAAATTAGCAAGGCCTTATAAAGTGACTGATGAGCTATTTGACTTAACTACAATGGCTATGGAATACTTCAAAGAACACATTGAACCTAATCTACCAGAGATTACATATTTTGGCACTGATTTTTTCGATATCACCACAGCATTTTCACGTGAGTATTGTTAATGTTATTTAGCATAGTCTAACCAAATGGTGTATTTGCTAAGATCTGTATGAAAGTGAGCATAGTTGCGTGTACATGCAGAAGACGTGCTTTACACGATTGGCTCGCTTGTTTATGTTAACACTGTGTTCGAAGAGAATAACACGCGCCCACTACATATTCTTAGTGTTCATGCATTTGGTACAGCAATCCCACTGCATTTCTTATCAATCAATTTATCACATTAGTTTAAAGATAATCTATTTTATCTGGGTTTGGAAGGTACATGCCAGTAGGTTCTAAATATAAAATCTAATATCCCTTCTATAATGTGATGGCACTGAATTAAAGTCATTAAAAATGAGGTTTTGTTGAACAAGTAACTAAAACTTGGCTTAGACCAACCAGATTGGTCATCCCAGTCTCCAATGTGACAACGCATTGTTCACATCATTTTCACATCGCAGCCGGCGAGAGCAGTAAGTCCTACATGTGCTTGGACTCGCCCCCGCCCAGCGGGTTCGAGTCGTCGTCCCAGCAGCAGGGCGAGAGCTCGTCAGGGGACCGCCGCGTGTCCTCCCTCAACATGTACATGGAGGAGAGCCTGCCCCCGTCGCCGCCACCGCCTCAGAGCAATATGGTGCTGAGGAAACGGATACACCGCATCAAACAGGGAATGAAGAAGTAAGTATAATATTTAAATTGTATACATTAAGGATCAGGCGGCTACTATCTCCGTGGCTTGCGATCGGCTCACTGTCAGCTATTGAGGCGCGATGATTCTGACAGCGTGTCAGCAGCCAGCAATTAATTCTATAGTAGTTTAAACAGCTTCTTTAACTATGTCTATATCATCAACCGGGCCGCACGATTTAAGTAGCGCGTACATTTTACAGTCGTTAATATTTGTCTAAATCTCTAAATATGAGCAGTGATAAAAACACGTTTTGTTCTGATAAAAAAATATTGTTGCTGTGAAATGCGCATTGAACTTGTGAAGAAAGCACTTGACTTGACACAGACCTTTTGTCCAATTTTATAGATTTTAAATTATAGACATGTGTTATTCTGATGTATGTGCTTGTACTGTTTATATGCTTCAATAAACCTATACAGATGTTAATGTGAAGAAGATTGAAATTCATTCAATGTGTTGGTATGCATCAATGGCGAAATATGCTCTCCATGAATGCCAAAGGCAACTTGTAAAATGCAAATTGAAACAGGAGGTTGAAACAAATAATGTAGACTTAATGTGAAATGCGTCATCAAGTAATTACTCATTAATCCCGTTAAATAAAATATTAACCTTAAAATGATATGAATGCATGAAGCCTTAAGTTATTTACTTTCAAGGTCTTCTTTTGGGCAATCTAACAATTTGTTAAGCAGTGAACCATCCCATATAGAGCGCTTTATTTTTGTAGTGCAGCAGCTCTTCCTCTATATTTTTAAAGGCAATCTACAGAAAACCAGCTTATGTGGTAGTAAATTTATAAGTGCTGTTATTTATTTATATTTAAAATAAATGTAAACATTCTATGTATGTTTCAGTGCTGAATAAAGCTTTTTTCTATTTCTATTTAAAGTGTGTTTTAAAGCCACGTTTAAAGTGATAAGAAGACATTTTTCATCATTTATTAGCGTGAAAGCCAATTACGCAACTTGCATTTGGTTAGTTTGTATCTTTAGTTCAGGTATTCCCATGTAACTTTGTATGTGCTACACGTTTTAACACATAGAACAGCATACATTGCCGATAAGAAGTAAGGTAATCAACTAGTGAGCACCGGCAGAAGTTTTCCTGCCCAATAAATGAACACAAAAAGGTTTTTGTAAATTTTTAGAATTTTGGCCCAGTCTACTCGCCTAGATCTTTATACAGTACCTCAATCATATTTTTAGGCCCTAGCACCATGACACAGGCTGGTGGAAAAGGAATGCTCTTACACAAATAATTTAAACAATTTTGCATATGTTTTGACATTTAAAACTAAGGCAACAATGTTTGTCATTTACTTACTGCAGGATAGGATTGTTTTGATATTACTATTCCTAGGAAATATAAACAATTCTTCTATAAATGATTTGTGAAATTAAAAACATTATACACAATTTAAAACAATAAACCGGCTGTGTGTCGATCTAGCTTTGTGCTAGCTGAACGCTGGCAGTGGCAGCGTTTTTATTCCATTAAATTATAACAAAAGTATAATTAGCATTGCTTCTGTTGAGCCAAAAGCACCCCCAGAAAAAATGTTAAAGCATAGAAAAAAAAACAAATAAATGCCATCCGTACATAAGTCTATCAGCAAGTTACTCATCGTAACTAATCGTAATTAGACGCCTTAGTATCGCCTGACGTTAGGCTCCACGGTTCCTGTTATTTGAACAGGAACTCAAATAAAACAAAAAAAAACTGCATCTAAAATACAAAATCCGTTGAGTAGTCTTAAAGATCTAAGTATACATACATACACACATGGACAGACGCGAGAAGCGACTTTGCTTCATATTTATTTATATAAATGTAGTGATCGTTTGAATACGAAGCTAATTAACTACTTGTCTGAAGCTTCTACGGCTGTATTTTTTTCATATTTTTGTATATTTTTTTTCCTCAGAAATTAATAATCCAGGCATCTCTTCTATACCATTCTATTTTCCAACAGGTACAACGACCAACTCTCAGCGTTGCGTAGCGACCTGCGCAGTTGCAAGCGCAAGACCGCGCTGCAACAGAAGCAGATTGCTGAGCAACAGAAGCAAATCGCCGAGCAACAGAAACAGACACTGGAGTACGCGAATCGCCTCGACGATTATGACAAGAAAAACGAGGAGACCAGCCGGAAATTTCAAACTTTATTACAGGTTTGCTTTTGATGTGTTTAACCTAAAAAAAATTTTGGCTAAGGAATTAATAATGAGAAATGACTGTGGTTTTTTAGAATTGTCTGTGATGGTAACGTATTTTGGCCTGCAGATTATTGAAATGTATTTGCGCCAAATAAAGCGTGTTGTTTTGAGGAGTGGTTTACTTTATATATGGTATGACGCTTTGTGTCTTCTGAAAACGTAGTTTTGAAATGGTCAAGTCATGTTAGTATCTAATATGATGACAAGTCTTTTGTGGTCATAATGACAAGATGATATCCATCCAGTTCAGTTTCTATATCGCCTTAGCTTACATTTTCTAGATACATATTATTATAGACCTAGAAAATGTAATGCATTGTAATAACGCAGGACCAAGTGATGACTCATTATTTATTTTGTCACAATGCAACAAAATTCCCGTCATGTAAATGCTTTCTTTCCAGTAACATTGCATGTTGCATTACAGCAGTCTGTATCCGGTTTAAAAGGGCTGCCCTTTTGTAATTTTACTTTAGAGCTAATCAAGCCTAGGATTATGCAAGTTCGTATAGTCTTAAGGCTACGGGTTTTGGTAGCATGTGCCTGTATAACGACTTTGCTTTCTAATCACAGACGGCGTTCTTATTTCAAAAAATTCGATCAAAACTATGATTCGTAGCGCATCTGTTTAGCCAAGAGCAAGATCGTAAAAGCTCCTTTGTTTATAATGAGGATTTTTTACCACAAGTTGACCTGCAACATAATGTCATCCCGATTTCCAGGAGCTGAACAAGTGCAAGACGGAGCTGCAGTACTGGCGCTCGCGCTCGCCCGCCGTGCCGCCGCTGTGCGCCGAGTGCGGCGCCGCGCTGCGCGTCTCGCCCGCCGCCTCCACGTCCGAGCTCGCGCAGGTAACTCGCACACTGTTACAGTGCAACACGGAGCTGCAGTACTGGCGCTCGCGCTCGCCCGCCGTGCCGCCGCTGTGCGCCAAGTGCGGCGCCGCGCTGCGCGTCTCGCCCGCCGCCTCCACGTCCGAGCTCGCGCAGGTAACTCGCACACTGTTACAGTGCAACACGGAGCTGCAGTACTGGCGCTCGCGCTCGCCCGCCGTGCCGCCGCTGTGCGCCGAGTGCGGCGCCGCGCTGCGCGTCTCGCCCGCCGCCTCCACGTCCGAGCTCGCGCAGGTAACTCGCACACTGTTACAGTGCAACACGGAGCTGCAGTACTGGCGCTCGCGCTCGCCCGCCGTGCCGCCGCTGTGCGCCGAGTGCGGCGCCGCGCTGCGCGTCTCGCCCGCCGCCTCCACGTCCGAGCTCGCGCAGGTAACTCGCACACTGTTACAGTGCAACACGGAGCTGCAGTACTGGCGCTCGCGCTCGCCCGCCGTGCCGCCGCTGTGCGCCGAGTGCGGCGCCGCGCTGCGCGTCTCGCCCGCCGCCTCGACGTCCGAGCTCGCGCAGGTAACTCGCACACTGTTACAGTGCAACACGGAGCTGCAGTACTGGCGCTCGCGCTCGCCCGCCGTGCCGCCGCTGTGCGCCGAGTGCGGCGCCGCGCTGCGCGTCTCGCCCGCCGCCTCCACGTCCGAGCTCGCGCAGGTAACTCGCACACTGTTACAGTGCAACACGGAGCTGCAGTACTGGCGCTCGCGCTCGCCCGCCGTGCCGCCGCTGTGCGCCGAGTGCGGCGCCGCGCTGCGCGTCTCGCCCGCCGCCTCCACGTCCGAGCTCGCGCAGGTAACTCGCACACTGTTACAGTGCAACACGGAGCTGCAGTACTGGCGCTCGCGTTCGCCTTAATCGCTCGCGCAGATGACGCGCACGCTATGGTTATGAAAGACTCAAAAGTGGTTCGCTTAATAACTTCGCATTCATACCTACAGCAGAATTCTTATAAAGCGCCGCTCTGTAATGTAAGGCCATAATGTTCTCGTATCTAACTTCATATTTTTTAAAATGTACGAATTAATCTGACCCATGGCCACCAAATTCCAGTGGGGCGCCAGTGGCAGCGCGGAGACCGCGGAACCGGAACCCTCGGGCAGCAATGCGGCACTCGCGCCCGTCGTCATCGAGCTGGCGACCGAGGTGCCGGCCAAGGAGCCCGTGAAGCCCGAGGCGGAGCCGGAGAAGGAGACGCTGGCGACGCCGCCGAGCCGGCGCCGCGCGTCGGCCGACGCGGCGAGCGCGGCGACGCCGGAGCGCAAGAAGCGCCGCCTCACGCGCCCGCGCAAGCTCTGAGCCGCCGCCACCGACACCCGCCGCCCGGACTCCCTCACCTATGGCTTGCTGAACAAACGATGTCGCGGGAAATAATACCGCATGCTCCCACTTCGGTAATGGTAAAGGCGTTCCACCACTTCTGGAGCCTAGTTTTGGTCCCGCAATCGTTCCAGTATCTTATAATATCTACGAGGCAAAGGTAAGGTGCTGCCCTACTTCGGGGGGCCCATTTTCGCCCCGCAACCGTACCAAAATTGTAATTGAGTCCGATTGTGACGTTGCGTCCATCCTTGAACTGTAAAAATTACGATTTGATACGTTCATGGTCCGGGAATCGAGACCCTAAAAGAAGCCGATTAGCTCGACGACTAATTTCGTTTAATAAAACCGAGAACGGCGGTCGCTCGTGTTCATTCTTGATAAGACGTAAACGCCGGTTCTTTATGATCTGTTATCTTCCTCAGATTTTATCTGTTTTTTGGGACTATCTGGGGGGATAACTTATAATGGTACGACAATATAAATTTCACTAAATACAAGTTTGCCTCTGCAAATGATTGAAACGGGCGATATAGAAAAATGGGATGACGGGCGCATGGCAAGTCGTTTCTCCTTCGGAGAACGTCTTCTCAGAGGGCTTTAACGTGTTTGACATCCGTGTCTGTTGGTGCGATAGTTATGAAACATCCGTATTTCACCAGCCTCTATTTGTTTTTTGAGACCCGTTCTGGGAGTTCTGGGAATGCTCTCGCGAGGGAAGAGATCGGATAACATCATGTTTGTCTCGATTTGCATGGTTAGAGTATGTATGACACAATATTAAAAACATGACCATTAGTTTGGCTTACTCTAAGTCCTGATAATAACATGTGGCTATCTTCGCTGTTACACTAATCTTGAATGTATATTGATCTTTCTTTCTTTACCTTGTTTCCTTACTTGGCCTTGGGCCAAAATTCTCTTGCAGAATAGTAATATATTCTCTCTCGCAGAATATTTAAAATCCTGAACAAGAGGACCTCCTTATACGATAAGTTAAATAAAAATAACAAAAGTAGTTTGTCCTACAGTTCTTTAAAAAGATCAACCAAGTTCTTTTTTATAATAAAATAATGATGTGTATGTATATTGTTATTGTAAGTTGTAACTTGTTGAAATAGAGATTACAATCTTATATTATTTGTTGAAAATTTTGCTAGTGGTACTATCTAAGTAAATGCATATTCCCGGCGCGGGTAACTTGAAAGGCCAGTTAGCATTACAAAACATGCTATCAGATTCAGGATTGATTTTAGATCATATTTGGAAGCATTTTTAAAGGTATCATGTTAATTTAGGTCGGTATTAGCAATATTCTTCGCAACCACTTGACGCAATCACTTGTAAAGTCACATTCAGAACTCCTTAATTAATCTAGATCCTTTTCTTTGCGAATATTACGAGCCCTAAGCTTTTACTTTAGTTAAGATAATATTTATTTATTTTTATGTTCCATATTGAAAACAAGAGTAAAACTACTCTTCTTGTAGCAATAAAAACATTAAATAACAAACCTTTAAAAAAGGTATCGCAATATCCAGTAACAATTTTGGAATCATTAAAAAAACAGTTTTGTGTCATTTTTTGTCTAGAGGAAAATATAGAACCGGTTTCATGTTATATTCTCTTAAAAGAAATGTAATTTTATGTCATAGAAATAGAAAGATATGTTTGTAGTATAATGCCCATTACATAAAATGTTAAAAAAACTGACACATGCATAGAACAGGCAGAACATATTTCCTTATTTATATTTTTCTTCAAACACAGGTTTGTGTGACCTGACTTCTCGAAACTTGTTACTGATATTGGGTCTGGAATGAAATACAGATTTATCGTTTACTTCATAGTGGGACCCACAGCTTTATAGGACCAAAGACCATAGGTCTCTTTTTGGATCTTACCTTAGCAGTTTCTTAGCCAATGCAATGCACACTAACAGTTTTTATGCAATTTTTAAGTTGTTGTTCATAATAACATAATAAAAACGCCTATTTTACGTTGACTTCTTTGAAATCACTCGAAAATTTCTTGTCTCATCATTTTTTGTTAAAATTAAGTTTCATGATTATGTAGGTACTAAAAACACAAACGAGAAGTATATAACACCTAAGATACACATATAACCCATCAATATGTTTGAATCAATCACATTTCTTTTCCTCAACCTTTTTGATTTTCGACAAGATTTCGAGATGCGCATACACAACTAAGTTTTGAAGTCAAATATATTGTAATTGTATTTATATGTATAAAATATCAATGTCGGGGTGAATCTTTTGCGCCCACACGTGTTAACAAAATGTTTCTATTATAATGTGGTTGATCTTACCAATTTGCCACTGGGTAAGATGCTATTACAGATATAGTTCTGTTCAGTATTCACATACCAAATGGCTAGATATCTTTGACTTGATAACTTTGTATATTAAATACCGGTCGCCACGACATAACGTTTGGTTACGTCATGAATAAAGAAGTTTCGCAGAAATCCAAATATAATATTGAAGGAACGAGCATATTAAACTGAAAATAAAGCAGGAGCCCAATGTTGGCTTTTCGACGTCCATGATAATGCTGATGTTTGATGATCATCTTGTTAAAATTTTCCACATATTCGATTAAACGGATAAGATTGTTCACGACTATCTGAAAATTATGATATATAAAAATAGTATTTTAGAAAAAAATGGTTTTTGGATTTGCGAATGTTCTTTACTCATCATCATTTCTATTTCTGTCTTAATTATAATTCGTGTAGTATGTAACATAGTAGATTACTTTTTTTTATTTTCTTAAAACTTAATGTTGAAAGACCTTGCCTATATGTTGATTTCTGATAAATTTCTGTGGTCATCTTAAGTTTTAAGAAAAATAATTAACTTGAATTATTAACAATAAAATATGTTTAATTAATTTAAGTCCTACAGCCCCGATAATTATAATTTAGTAGATTAATAAACTATTGTGAATAGGGGTGAGGGTCGAAATGTTGTGTTAATTTGTAAATAGTTTAAAAGGAAAAATCACACGTGTAATGTACAAATGAATATATTTATGATTATATGAATATATACAACCGTGTAAATTAAATATTTTTGCGACATGGTGTATAGTTAAGCAACAGTAGTTGCGGCAAATAGTTATTTTCCATACATTACGTGTTTTAAGAGATGTGCTCACGGGGCTTCACACAGTTCTTGCATCATGTCACCCGCGACTTGAACATATCAACCAAAATCAACGAGTCAACTTTGCAGGTTACCTGATTCTTAGTTCACCGTGTAAATTACGCACAACTTATATTGTACATACGTACGCCTCATGATGATAAAATATATTTTTGAGTCACAGTTAAGTTTTTGGGCAGTCCCCTGCCGTCGTTAACACGGCATCTTCGTTTATTTATCATTAAAATATTTAGGTACAGTAAACTAATGTATAACTCAAGTATTAACATCGACTTGAATCATTGAAACACAGGATAACTATGTCAGAATTATTGTGAAATTAACTTATCACGTTTATAATATTCACGTTGAGGTCTTGATTGTAGTACTTGAAATGGGACCCTAATGTTTCACTTGTTTGGACATTATGAATTGTTAGTTACCAATTATATCTGCTAGATCTGCCACAGTACGAACATGCATTAGATTGCCTTACGACAAATGCTTTAACAAAAGACGAATGCCAGGGGCTTTTATGATCTAAATATTTCTGAATGTTCAGTAAAATCATATGGGTAGAATGCTCATGCGTGTTCACTAAATGGCAAAGCGGAGCTCGTTCGATATCTATGCCATGATATGTATTTGTGTATATAGTTATGGATTGTACATACTATGTATGCTGTGTGTAGAACTGTAGTTTGTTTCAAGTAATTAGTCATGTAAGGCAAGTTGTAGATTACACAGGAGTACATACACGCGTCATTTTACATTGGGTGTCTACTTTTTTATATTGCTAAATCAAAAATCAAGCCACACGATGGAAGGTGGATAGGGCTATATTGGCGGTGCAATTTTTACTTTTTATTTGAAGTGATTTTTAAAAGTAAAATAATCTGAAATGGCTATGATTTTTGCGACTTATTGAAGGTCAATTAAAAGTTTACTTTAACCAGAACAAAACCTCAACAATCACATGAGAGCCTTGAGAAACTGCTGTTTTAACGTACACCTAGATGTGGTTAAAGTAAGCTTTATTGACTTACGGTCTAATACATATTTTATAATACATAGAATATTAAATAAAATCTATAAAACCAGTAATACCTACGAGTATCATATATATTGGTTAAAATCTTTTTGTAATTATTTTTCAATTTCTTAATAGAGTTGCAAATGAGTTGTCTATTATCGTTTAGCCAATTTTTACTTTAGTTACATTGTGTACATAATAAATAACACTTAACATAGCATAAGTAGTCCACATGAAATAATTTTCCGTATGCATGGCCAATTTGCGTGTAACTTTTTAACAAAGGTATTTGTCTCACAAGAAATGGTTATGTCGCGTTGAAAAATAATCGAATGTATTTGTTGCTCATTTTTGTCACTCTAAATACTGTTAAAAACCGAATGTTATGTTTCCTGGGTGGGTTATTGTACGGAAATATGTATTTAGTAATAAATAGCTTCTTTGCGCTATTTGCTGTCTGTTTAGTTGATGAATTGCTAAACTTCGAATATTTTAAGATTCAATAAGTTTAATTTGAATGAACATGTGCCTAAATCACGTTAGTACTTAAAATGTTGCGATGATCATGATAATGAATACTGCTAGTAACAGGTATCCATGTAATTCAATAAAACCCCATTTTACTGTGTCGATATAATAAAACTGGTTTTCTAGTGCAATACATGAAATAAATCCATTGAATGGTGTTATTTTGGAAGTGTAGATTTTTTCTTCAAAACTTGAAATATATGCGATAGGGCTATAAATTAAGGTTAATAATATAGTCCTGTTAGTGAAAAATCCTTAAAAGTGCACTAAAGCATTGTGGGAGTTTATTAAATTGTGCTCTGGTGAGTGTGTACAACCAGCAAGACTGTCAATTGCTGTAGATATCTTCTTTACGATAGTTATATGATATAGTATTTTTATTAGACAAAAATACAATAAATGTGTGAAGTCCATTTTTGTGTTTAATTTCTACGAGTACTACCCACCCCGGTTGATAAAAACCGATCACTGAAGACTGAGCCAACCAACAATTTTCACATAGCCACGAATACTAAGTAGTAGTAATGCTCTAAGCAGTACATACCTAGTGGTTTAGGAATTGTCTTAACCCACGTTTGCTGATAGGTAAGGTTCGTTTACGGCTGTTACAAGGAGTGTAGACGTAGAATTTGGTACCTGTTAGCTCAGTTAGCTGTAAGGAGAGCGGTACCCCAGCAAGAAAGTGTCTCCTGAAACGTTATCAGCTGTAACCTATACACATCTATCGGTTATCGGGCTGTGAAGATTATTTCATGGGACTTAATACAACTTACAACGTGACACAGAAGATGCACCTGGAAACAACACTGACACCAACAAAACTCGACGCGTTTCGTCACTGCACGTGGCATCCTCAGATGTTGTCGCTTCAACAGACTACGAGCGACGCTATGTCGCTCCTAGTAGTAGTCCTGCGACTTCCAGCTCTGGGTTTTTCAAGTGGTTACAGTCGGATGTACTTGGGTTTAAAGCAAAATAATCCTCTTTTTTAGCTTTAGTCCTGGATTTCCGAAAGTAACGCCCGATTCCATCAACTATATCAGCTTTAAAAATATAATAGCTCTCTAGGACTATGTCAAAATAACAAATCAGATCTCAACAGATTGACAAGGAAAATGCTCTAAATGTTATTTTGTCATGGTATCTAAGTAATACTATATTTTTGTCGTTGACTGTACTCTAACTCTTGTTATCGAACAAATTATTAAAAAGTTACTCAGCAGCTACAAATCTTGAGAGTGGGCTAGGTTTCAACTTTATTCTTATCACTGTTATGTACATACCGCCCTTATAATGCACGACGCATACACGCCTAGTATGCAATGATACGATAAATGATCTATAGATAAATAACTGGTCCCATCCCCGAAATATACATTTTAACTCGTCATTCGGCCAATCAATGCCATATTGTAAAAAATCTCGCTAACTCTTTTTCAGTCAAAGGTACCTTCAATTTTCAAAATACCTATTGTTGGTGGTGTGTGGTGTGGTATCTGCCCGCCTACTGTCTAAGCCGTTGTCCATTGAACCATCCCAGTCCCTCTCACAATCTTGCGTGCGAGCGAACGCGCTGCATAGATTCGAAAATACGAACGAATCGTTACGGAGTACAGCCTCTGGCTCTTTATAATACCCTGGTAAAGCCTGGTAAAATAGTAGTACTATTGGTGCTATATTTGCCAGTCCGGAGCTCTGCGTAGAGGTGGTAGAGTCCTATACGATATAGGGACGCAAGGACAAACGAGCTTACTAGACTTGTAGGAACACCTTTAAATAGATTCAAACTGCTTTTTAATACTAACAATTGATTATCAGGTCCAAAACCCGATCTATTTAAATGAGTATTCAGGTATTCAAACTGTTTTTGTCGAACACCTATGCCTATCAAGAGATGGTCTAGAATTCTAGATACGGAATATGTTATGTGCAGCATACCTAATGATGTTATCACCATCTGACGCCATTACGAAACTAGAGCTACGGGTGACTTGTGACCGTAGTACTTTCTAGCCCTTAAATATAGAGAACTGCCTTAGCAGGTATTAGTTTATAGCCCGGAAAACTAAGCACCGAAACAGCTGACGTCCTTTCATTATAGGCACGGGACGTCATGACTGTTATGTTTTAAGCGAGAACAATCGCCTGGTTCGTACAGTTGTCTCTTGGATGCCGCCGCGTGCGCGACACTCCGACCCCCGATATGACAAGAGGGTTGTCGTAAGTTCTTCACATAAAATGAAATGTTGTGTGCAGTATAAAAGACATTAATAGACAAAATTGTGTGAGAGAAAAAAAGCTCCGCTTAACTGACGCGCGAACTTTTTGTGCTCGTGATGAAAATAATAATATCATCGTTTTGTGTGCTCGCGCTTTTGCAAGGTACTTATGTGTCATTTTGTTTTAGTTTTTATAATACTTATGTAGAAAATAAACATGATTACCAATTAATACTATGCAATAGTCTACCCGTGGTAAGTAGTTTTCACGTTAACAATAATTGAAACAAGGTAAAATTGCAATTCTTATAACATTATCCCATCATTGTCCACTCCATCGATTGAAATTAATTAAATAATAATAAGTCATGTGTAAGTAGGTAAGGTAGTGTACCTAGTTGAAACAAAAAATCTATTTAGATGGACAGAAAAACACTATGTGAACACAAACAGAAATACAAAATTCCGTGTGCCTACACGGAATTTTTAAAAGAAATCAAACTTACGCAAATAATATTTTTATAGTATGTTTTTAATAGTAGCTGGTTAGTTACCATTTATCAACCATTAAGTACAAGTGAAAGGGAGAGGCGACATTTGAACACTTTTTATACTTTCTGTCATATCTTCAAAATCTCTAGTTTTGAATCTTTTTACTGTTTCACAATGCCTAGTCTGAATACTACGCTTTAAAATTGCCATATGTCATGTAACGAAGAATATGCAAATTATTGGCGCGACTTGTATCTTAGTAGAAAAAGTCTAATGTTCAAAGCTGCCCCTGCTTAAAGGTGCCCCCTTCCCCCCTAGGTAAACTTAATCCAAAAGCCAAAAAATCTATTAACTATAAACTACGATGAAGAACAAATCTCCGAAAGAAAAAGAAGTTACAGCACTACTCAATGCTTAGGATCAAGGAGTGTTGTGGCTCCTAGCATCAGACCTCAAGATCACATCGTTAGACTCGGACTTTTTTAATTGGTAGCAAATGAAAAGCATAGCCTTTAAAACAAAACAAAAAAAAAAGATAACTGTGACCCAAAACAGTTCACGAGATATGAAGTTTCAAACATTAACAAAAATAGGAACAATAAATTGCCAATAATCTCCTCGTTTTGAAGTCAGTTGAAACTTGGTACATTTCATATTAAAGAGGTGCCTTTAAGTATCTTAAATTACCAACCAACTCACACGAGTTTGGTAACTCTACCTCTACAAAACGAGTAGAATTTCGCCACGAAGACCTTTCTTACAGACTAAACAAATATTTTTACAAAATCCGTGTTCTGGTAGATATGGAAAACCGATGAAACTTAGCTTTGTGTAATCATCGTTAGCGTAATAATCACATTGAGGTAAACACCGCGAACAAACACAATTTACTTTCTTTTCTGTCAGCGGAATTTAATTATGCGATGATTTAGAAGGCTTCATTTAGCGTACAGCAACCAAACAGGTGCAACGGGTTAGACCCCCGGACGGATACAATGTTGGTAACCAATTGTCAATGTTGTCTCGGGTCTGGGTGTGTGTGGTACCTTCGTTGTGACTAATACCCATAACACAAACACTAACTTTGATCAGAGAAAATGCGGCGTTGCCCCTATTTATTTTAATTTATTATTATACGGATACAGGCTATCTTGGCCTCTCTGTCTTTTAGTGGACTGCATCTCCCGAAGCCAGTGGGAGAGACGAATAGCCATACATCGCATAAATAAAAGCTTGCCTGGACAAATGAAAGCTTGCCTTAAGTTAAGAAAGATTATGAAAATCAAATTGAAATAGTTCGGACATAATTATCTAAGTCAAGACTTCCCTATTCTATTCACGTAGCTGCGTAGGGTTCACACACGTGTAGGTATTCCTCGGTATTGCCGCCGATATAAATAAGTCCTTACATTGAATGCAAGTTCCATTTTCAAGTGTTTATTATGAAAGTGCAGTACTAGCAATATTGTTACGTTCTAGGGGTGTGGGATCTAGATTGAAATGCACTTCTAAACCGATGAAGTAGAGTAGGATTTATTGTTCACACTTTACGTTACAACACTTAGTACACAAACACTTATATCGCACTCAAAAATCTTCTTGTCGCAGTTTTCGCTTCGATGTTTACTCGTCGCTTTCCCAAATTAAACTCTAACTCGGTCGCATTCCCGGGCTCCTTATATACCGGCCGTCAAGGACTCCCGAATATTCGGTAGGTACCTACTACCCAGTACGAGACTGTTCGGGATCCTTCCAAATGCCGTCTTGCCTAGCCTATACCTTTCTCGAATGTTCGGCATCATAGTGCTATCCCTGTCTTGTGCTGTCTCTGTCACACCTTTCTGGAATGTTCTCAGTATAGCTGTCTCTCTCTAATCGTGCTATCTCTTTCACTCCTACTAAAAATTACGTCATATACTGAAGTGGGCTTCAAAGGCCCATAAGGGGTCCTGAAAACGCCTGAAAACGGGTTTTCAGGTTATGGCGTCATCTGATAGAGGGTGGCCTGAAACGGACTGAAAACATGTTTCAGGCGCCTGAAAACAACGGCAACTTGGTGAAATTTCGATAAACTAGTATGTGTTAGAGCACTCTCTGAAACGGCCTGAAATGGTATTTCAGCCTGCTGAAAACGCCTCCAAGGCACGGAAAAACACGATCAAAGTTTTAGCACTAGCCCACCGGCGTAACACTACCCCCTCCTTAGACATGCTCGTCCCGAGCATCATTCGTTCCATGGTACTTGGCCAACCGATCCACATGAACAATCTTACAGGGGCTACGTGCGTTGCGCTGTATCCGATAAGTGACGTCGTTGATCCTTGTAACTACTTTGTACGGCCCTTCCCAACTCGGCGACAATTTCGGTGACTTTCCTTTTCGACGCATAGGGTTATGTAGCCACACGAATGATCCTTCCTCAAACCTCGTCTGGTTAGACTTCCGGTCGTATCTGGTCTTCACCTTCTCACTGGCCTGCAATCCATGTTCACGAACATGCCTGTGAACATCATCAAGCCGGTTTCGCAGTTCACTTGCATACTCCGAAACCGTCTTTGGTGCATCTGGAGGACGTCCGGTCAGAAGATCTGCAGGTAAACGTAGTTCTCTTCCAAAATTAGCACACGCAGGAGTTACGGCCGTGCTTTCATGAACTGCTGTCCGATATGCCATTAAAAAGAGCGGAATATGCCTGTCCCAATCCTTTTGATGGTTGTCAACTACTTTGGCCAAATGTCGTTCCAGAGTCTGATTGAATCTCTCAACCATTCCGTCTGACTGTGGGTGATAGGCCGTAGTCCGAGTTTTATGAATTCCCATGACTCGGCAAGTCTCCTGAAACACCAGAGACTCAAAATTTCTTCCCTGATCACTGTGGATCTCAAGAGGCACACCATACCGACAAAACACTTCAGTCACTACAGTTTCCGCTACTGTGACTGCCTCTTGATTCGGAATGGCAAATACCTCAGGCCATTTGGTGAAATAGTCCATGACCACCAGGATGTACTTGTTTCCACGGTCAGAGGTCGGGAACGGGCCTGCGACGTCTAAAGCAATTCTTTCCCAAGGCGCTCCCACGTTGTAAACTTTAAGCGCACCTCTACTGCGTGTATGTGGTCCCTTAACTGACGAACAGCTAGTACATTTCCTACACCAGTCTTCCACGTCGTCCCGACAGTTTATCCAGTAAAAACGTTGCCGAATCTTCATCAGAGTCCTTTTTACTCCTAGGTGTCCACCGGAAGCGCCGTCGTGAAAGGATCTTAAAACATCGCTGACTCTCTTTCTTGGTACAACCACTTGAAGATGAGCATCCTTTCCGTTTTCTGACTCCCATTTCCTGCACAGTACGCCATTGTGCATAACCAGACTTTCCCATTGCGCCCAGTAGCTCTTTGTCACGGTACTCATCGAAGCTACCTCACACCACCTTGGTTTGGGCGCCCCAGCGTTGATCCAATCGTAAATGGGCTTTACATCGCAATCTTCCTGTTGTGCTTTTTGCATTGCTTCATCACTCCATTCTTCGCTAACAGTGTCTGTCCTCAACATCTTCACGCAGTCCTTACCCTCTTGCCTTAAACAGTGTTTGCAATCATCAGGACAAGGTCTTCGAGAGAGTGCATCTGCGTTGCCATGTGACTTTCCACTGCGATGTTCGATGACAAAGTCATATTCCTGCAGTTGTTCGATCCAGCGTGCCACCTGACCCTCAGGGTTCTTAAACTCTAACAACCACTTTAGAGCAGCGTGGTCAGTTCTTATTCGGAACTTGCGTCCAAGCAGGTATTTACTAAAATGCTGCAGAGTTTTGACGACTGCCAGCAATTCTCTCCTAGTGACGCAGTAGTTTCTCTCCGGCTTCGATAGCGACTTGCTAAAATAGGCGATCACAACTTCCTGATCACCCTTCTTCTGTGACAAGACTCCTCCAATGCCAGTATTGCTTGCATCAGTGTCAACAACAAACTCGTTCTCTGGGTCTGGATATCCCAAAATCGGTGTTTCACAAAGTCTCTGTTTGAGGTCTGAGAAAGCTGCTGCACACTGATCATCCCAGTTGAATTGTCTTTTCTCTTCTGTCAGCTGGTGCAAAGGCTTTGCTATATCTGAGAAGTTCTTTACAAATCGTCGGTAGTACGAGCAAAGTCCCAAGAAGGCACGTACTGCTGTCTTGTCTTTCGGTGTCGGCCAGTCCTTAACTGCACTTATCTTCTCAGGGTCTGTCTGGATGCCATCTGATGAAATCACATGTCCCAAGTAGTTAACCTTGCGCTTGAAGAATGAGCATTTCTTCGGACTTAGTTTTAAGTTAGCATCGCGCAACTTGGACAAAACTTGTTCCAGCTTCTTGAGGTGGTCATCAAAATCTTTGCCTACAATTATGATGTCATCCAAATACACTAGGCACGTATCACCCAGGAGACCAGCCAGTATTTGCTCCATCAACCGCTCAAACGTTGCTGGTGCGTTGCACAATCCAAACGGCATTACATTAAACTGCCAAAGTCCTTTACCGGTTGAAAAGGCTGTTTTCTCTTTGTCCTTGTCTTTTATTTCCACTTGCCAATAGCCACTTTTCAAATCCAACGTGGAAAACCATTTCATTCCATGCAGAGTGTCCAAAGTGTCATCTATCCTAGGCAATGGATAACTGTCTTTCTTAGTCACATCGTTGAGTCGACGATAGTCTACGCAAAATCTCATGGTTCCATCCTTCTTTTTCACCAAGACTACTGGAGAACACCAAGGACTTGTCGACGGTTCTATCACTTTATCTCTCCTCATTTCCTCGATCATGTCTTCCACTTCCTTCTCTCGAGCTACTGGAACTCGCCGCGGTCGTTGTCGAATAGGCATGACATCTCCGGTGTCGATCTCGTGCTGCACTACTCCAGTTCTCCCGATATCACTGTCATGTGCAGAGAAGACGCTCCTATAGCGCTTTAGCAAATTACGTGCCTTAAGAAGTTCTTCCTTTGTGAGATCATTTTGGCAGTTTTCCAATAACTTTCCAATTTCCACAACTTCTTCTTGTAACTTGTTCTCCTTCGACCCATGGCAACTCCGTATCCAAGAGATTGCCTCGCATGTTCCATAAGGGTTCCTTTACTTATGACGTGTTGAGTGCCACTTAGGTTTAGCACCCTTATAAATGCTGCAAATGACGTCGTTACCACTGTGCGAGCTGGCATCCATGGTTTACTGCCGTCCATTTTCTCTATTAACACGCAGGAATGAGATCCTTGTCTCGCACCGTGCGGCAATGTCACCGGAACTAGGGCTTGCGATCTCGGTTGAAGTGTAGTCGTTCTAGCGCAGAAGACATGTCCACTCACTCCACCTTCCATAGGAACTTCATAAGCCCCAAATTTCAGCACGCCTCCTTTCATGTCGATCTTACACTCGTACTTCCTCATGAAGTCAAGACCAATAATGCAGTCATCTACGATGTTAGCAATGATGACTTTGTGCCAGTACTTCTTTTCTCCAATCTTCACTGACACTTCCTGCTCCCCCTGGACGGAGATGTACTGGCCGGTAGCCGTTTGCAGCTGAAGATGCATTGGTCGGACTAGATGATCCCTGGATAGGTGTTTCAGCAGTCGAGAACTGATCACGGTCCGAGAAGCTCCGGTGTCAATAGTAAGGTGACATGGTACTCCACCAATTTCTCCTTTGACAGCCAGGCTGTTCCCGTCGTTCGCCTGCGAGATCATAACTGGGACATTTTGACCACCAGCCAGCACTCGTCCCTCAGTCCTGGCTTTTACTCGTTTCCCTGCTGCTGCCGCTCTGAACTATCAGAGCTTGCTGGCCTCTCCGTTCGGTCCGAGTCCCGTTGCCTCCAAGATCTTTTTGGGCAGCCTGATTGTATGTGTCCTCTTTCCCCGCAGTTGTAGCATCGAGGCCCAGTTTCTCGAGGTGGGGCAATCGGCTCCCTGGCCGCAACTTCGCGCACCCTAAAGGATTTTGTTGAGTCTTGGCGTACAGCTTCCACCTCCAGGGCATGGGCGAGCGCATCCTTCAAGGTCCCATGGTGTCCCAGCCGTACAGCAGCCCTCACTTCAAAGTCCCGAATCCCATCTATGAATGCCTGTACTAGCGTTCCATCGATGAAAGTCGCTGCGGAACCTTGGTACGCCTTCCGGACGAGCTTCTCTATCTCAAGTGCCCACTTTTGTAACGACTCATTATGCCCCTGAGTCCTATTCTTCAGCTGAGCTCTGTAAACGTGCTCTAGATGGCTGTCACCGAAGCGTGCCTCTAAAGCTTCAAGAAGACGGTCGTATGTCTTCTCCTTTCCTAACGCTTCCAGAACAGTTAGAGCTTCGTCCCGCAGCGCCAAACTTAGTGCCGTTTTAGCATAGTCCTTGCTCCAGCCATTCGCTTCGGCAACCATCTCGAATTGGAGCTTGTATGCGGCCCACGAAGAGGTACCATCGAATAGAGGTACCTTTAACTTTTCACCTCCTGTGGCTGGTGCACCTGATACACTGGTGGTGCCGTTGGCCACTTTGATCTCCAACTTCTGGAGGCGATTCTCCTGGCCCTCCACTTTTTCGTTCAGTCCATTGAGGCGCTTCTCGTGGTTTTCAACTTTAATTTCAACGCCCACAATTTTGTCTTGCACCTCAGCCATCTCCTTTTTCCACTCTGCAGCTACTTCGTGTACCTCACGGAGGACTTATTTCTGGTCCCGTAGCTCTTGCTGCAAGATTTTGGCTTGTTCCTCCTGCTGAACCCGTAGCTCTTGTTGCAGGATTTTGGCTTGTTCCTCCTGCCTTCTAGCCAGTTCCTCCTGCCTTCTGGTCTGTTCCTCCTGCCTTCTAGCCTGTTCTTTCAGGAGGATCAGAATGGCGTTGACGTCTATCTCCGGCGTCCTTGAAGCTGGTACCGCTGTGTCTGACATTCCGGCGGTGCCCGCAGAGTCTCCAGCAGCGGTGCGGCTTCGGGTCTGCATCCCCTCCTTCTCTTCTTCTCGCGGAGTAATCGGCATTTTCAATCCCACTTCTGACACCAAATGTTACGTTCTAGGGGTGTGGGATCTAGATTGAAATGCACTTCTAAACCGATGAAGTAGAGTAGGATTTATTGTTCACACTTTACGTTACAACACTTAGTACACAAACACTTATATCGCACTCAAAAATCTTCTTGTCGCAGTTTTCGCTTCGATGTTTACTCGTCGCTTTCCCAAATTAAACTCTAACTCGGTCGCATTCCCGGGCTCCTTATATACCGGCCGTCAAGGACTCCCGAATATTCGGTAGGTACCTACTACCCAGTACGAGACTGTTCGGGATCCTTCCAAATGCCGTCTTGCCTAGCCTATACCTTTCTCGAATGTTCGGCATCATAGTGCTATCCCTGTCTTGTGCTGTCTCTGTCACACCTTTCTGGAATGTTCTCAGTATAGCTGTCTCTCTCTAATCGTGCTATCTCTTTCACTCCTACTAAAAATTACGTCATATACTGAAGTGGGCTTCAAAGGCCCATAAGGGGTCCTGAAAACGCCTGAAAACGGGTTTTCAGGTTATGGCGTCATCTGATAGAGGGTGGCCTGAAACGGACTGAAAACATGTTTCAGGCGCCTGAAAACAACGGCAACTTGGTGAAATTTCGATAAACTAGTATGTGTTAGAGCACTCTCTGAAACGGCCTGAAATGGTATTTCAGCCTGCTGAAAACGCCTCCAAGGCACGGAAAAACACGATCAAAGTTTTAGCACTAGCCCACCGGCGTAACAATATTAATGGATCAACTTTATATTTTTAGACTTAATTATAAATTGATGTAGCCTGTAGTAATAAGTTAGTCATTTTAGTCTTGTTTATTAATTGTGTTCTCAATTTAATTTTTCCATTAAAAAAACTTCTAACTTCGAAATGTGATCAAACAGGATGTAAAAAGATAATTTGCTTGTCTACAGCTACAGTTATTCATAATGAAGTACCCCAAGACTGGCATAACTCAGCCCATTTCTAAATTACTCATATTCAATAGGAGCGGATTTCATTGTAATTTTAGGAAACCCGAACTAGTAAGCAATGACTGAGCATTACAATCGTGAAGAGTACTTCAATTATCATCTATCTGTTAGTAAGTAAACACTTACAAAATTCTATTTACCTGCCTGCAGCCTACAGTTTTTATTAAAAGGGTCGCAAAAGTCACGAAGAAGTAAGCTACCTATTAAAAAACGAACCTATGAAAATGGTTTTTTTATAGGTTTGTAAATAAGAAATTAGTACCTATCATAAATATTTTCAATAAGGTAGGTGCAGCCGTGCATAGATTACTAAGAAAAAACAAGTTTGGGTTTCGATTTTACTAATTAAATCCCTTAGTATTTCTTACAAAATTAAACCAGCTTAGGTACTTAAGCATCAATTGCTGCATTGCTTCCGTGCTGTTCACTTTCACATTAATATTTATTTTTACCCTGATGAGTCTATTAAGTAGGTACTACTAATACTACTGTCGGAAAATGATGGAGTTTCCCGTTTTAGGGTTTAAATTACATCCTAAACTTTCAGTAGGTATATTATAAACAATACAAAGGTAACAATGTCAGAAAACCAACAAAATTGAAACTGCCATTTATTGAGATCAGAGCACGGTGATTGATTTTACGAAACTCACTATTGTGAAATCTGAAATCGCTGCGATAGGTAGGTATAGACTTGCAGTCTTTTAGAAACTGAGGTCAATTTTTTTTTGTTGTTAATTTGCCCTCGCCGAAAGTAGACCGATAACTTGATGTAAAACCTTTATATTTATGCATGATGAAAAATACAGATTCATGTGATAAGATAAGATATAGCGCTTGTTTGTAAGTTGTAGGTAATATATGACGCTATTATGATACTATCAAGTGTGTAAATCGAGAAAATAACCATTGTTTCCCAAGATTTCAGTTACAAATAAAACAATAGGCCATAAGTAATTATTCTTTACATATACGTTCTTTATATCATACCTGCGTATTCAGGCACAATTTTCTGCAATTTCATTGCTTACAAAATATGATATATGATATTATTATGAATATCCTAACTTTAAAAAAAAATATAAATTTTTCTCCAAGGCTGAAATTTTAAGTTCAGAAGGTGAAATAAAAGCGATCTTCCCTACCAATTTGATTCGCAGGTTGGAAAGGTCAGGTAACAGACAAATGTTATGTGCTTTTGCTTTAGTTTTAGAAAAGCTAAGAAAGAATTCGCTTACTTCTTATGAAAATATTTGAGTTACCAAATTTCATTACATTAAACAAGGCGATAAACCTACCTATTATTACTTTCTATCTTGTTGTGAAACAAAGGTCATTAAATCCATCGATAACATTCAATTTTATTATACATGCTGAAAACGAGTGTTTCAAACAGTAGGTATCTAATTTATTGAATTCGTTACATCGAGGCATTAGCTTAACATCAACCTACACCGAATTAGTATTAGAAGTTTGCAAGAGGCAAGCTGAGAATTTGGATTGTTAGGTAATACCTAAATTGTTTACCTACACCTAGTTTTCTATAAAAAGGTGGAAATAGAAAATATTGATTCCTTATCAACGTCACTTTAACAGCCTAAACAAGAACTGTTCAATTCATGGAAAGTTGCTGCAGTTTCACACGTAAATAAATGAAACCCTAACTTTAACCCACCTGACGCGGTTCACTTTCACGTTTCACGTTATTTATTTTGAATTTTAAGTTAGCAGCACTAGCATTTGACGTGTTGTAAATATAATTTATAAGTTTTTGATTTAAATAAGTAGGGGGACGATATCACGTAATATGTATACTGTTCTGATCCCAAAGTAGCTTAAACACTTGTGTTATCAGAATCAGAAACAACTAAGGCATCCCACACAACTAGACCCGTGACAACGAGAAAATTGTTTATAAAAAATTTTCTCTGTCCGGGACCTCATAGGTGGCAGCACCTTGAAACCGGTACTCACGCCACTACACCACGGAGGTCGTAAAATATAAAGGTAGTAAAATGTCATTTTTGTTTTGTGCTTACTATCCATGCAACCATGGCACGGTAATATTAGTATACGGTCGAGTTGCAAGAAGCATATAGACGCAAAAAATGAATTACTAATTAGAATCTTTTGTGTTATAAGTTATCATTATCATACTTAACATATTTTATCGCTTAATGTAGCAAAAACATTACGACTAATAAAAATTACATACAATCCACAGACTTAACGATGCGAGCTGAATTTGCCGCAACATATTATGTGCTTTAATAGACAATTCACATGACTGTGTGGTCACCATTTAATTGCATAATTCCACGACCATTTCGTGACTCTGAGGCAATAAACCAGATGAAATCTTAGAGTATCTCCGACGGGTCACTCCTCATTCGACTTATTTGTCCTTAACAGGACGAGTCGAGACTCGAGAAAGCGGCATGACATTACAGTCTATTGCAATATTTCGTCATTTTTTTGTGCTAATGAATGCAAAATTTCGAAGGTTTAAATCTTGTAATATGACAGTTATTGGCTATTTCAAGAACGATGCAAACCATATTACCCCGCCATTTGGATCGCGCTATCTTTTATCAACGAATCATTAGTTTTCTGGCTAGAATAAAACTTGGAGACACTCAGATCATTATAGGTGTTAACTATGTGCAATATTTCAGCACACACGAGTAGTCACCCAGCAAAACTACTTTGGCTATGTATTGTGATCGATAGCCATAACTAAATGAACTTCTCCACTGCAACTAGTCCATGCGTGCCTTCCTCAGAGTAACAGTTTATTTATATGATTTTAATTAAACTAGATTTGGCTTCAGGCGCTGTTGCACCGACCATAAAAAGAATTTATAGCATTTGGATTGGCACCAAGTGTACACATTAAATCTGTGTGCAGATAACAAAACAGGGATAGTCACTCAAACTGATTTACGGGGACAGATCAGGAACAGATATGGTCACATGTAACAAAATTAAAAGTGCTTAGTTTCATCTCATGCACCTTTGTCACAATCAATCAAAATAATGTCACAAGTATAAATATATAGATGTAACGTCATAAATATATGTTTAATGAATATATAGGTGCTACTTATTAATACATTGTTCACTGGCTCACTGATAATAACTTAATATTCATTTTATTCATTAAACATTCCAGCATAATTTCAACATAAGTAATTTAATAATACTAACTTTTTATGCCCATAAAACATAATAATATTAATATGTAAGTAAGCGTATTATATCAAGTTAATGTTCCAAGTATCTTCTGACAATCACGGATGTAATGAAGGTAGCAGCTAGTCAAAACCGCAACAGTCCTCCTACAATCATATAATAAAATAGGCACTCACATACATATTATAATGATGTTACACTACAATTTGTTATATTATAAGTTATCAATTTTCCCTATCGGTAAGAAAAAACAGATCACACACAACTAATATTTTAATGAGAAGGTTGTAAATAGGATGGTATAATAAAAGTAATGTCTGTGGTGTTATAAATGTTATATAAACGGATATGTAGCCTTCCGACCTTGAAAGTAAATAAATAAAATCACCTCTGCATTTTTAAATTATTCAAAGTAGGTTCCAAAGCAAATAATATCGATTAAGTAAAATTCAAAAAGGTTTTGTTTGGTTCTGCGTAGCCTAATATCTGTCCTGGGATCGTTAAGGGTTTTGCTAAAATGATTCATGGGCTAACTCTCAGCCAAAGTCATTACGACCTATTTGATAACTCCAACGATCCGTGAATTTACAACAATGTCCAATAGCTCCAAATCTAGGATTGTGGCACAGTGATTTATGATTCATGTCGCTTCACTGCCTGCCTACTCGCATGACACACATTTTCACATGGAACTCATGAAAAAACCGCCTCACAATAGTGTACGCCTAATTGTGTTAATATGCAGGCTGATCTTTCAGAAAATGGTGTGACAAGGAGAAAGTAGTGTTCTCTCCAACCGGTTGAGTCTGAACACTCTTAATATAGGAAGTAGGTATTACGTAAACACATAGCTTAGTTCTGTAAACATAAGCTTTCATTCTTAGAGTTACGAGCCCGTAACGTATGCACATTCATTAGTATGCAGCTCAGGATCGCACGCCCGGTTCGGGCTTCGCGAGTGTAAATAAACGGTGTTAATATTAAAAGGTTGATGCCGGCTGATCTTGACCGTACGGACCTTTGGATAAGAATTTTATGGTTACGGAAAAAATATCCATCTACTGTCAAATTATGTTACACTAAAAAATTAAATCCT
This sequence comes from Pyrausta despicata, assembly GCA_963921415.1. Taxonomy (NCBI): domain Eukaryota; kingdom Metazoa; phylum Arthropoda; class Insecta; order Lepidoptera; family Crambidae; genus Pyrausta; species Pyrausta despicata. Next base: position 10,189,146 of record OY992855.1, on the reverse strand, counting down.
CGAAATTTACACTTAAACATAAATTGACGAAATTTCGCTTTAAAATTGTCAGCTCAAAATTTTCCCGCTGATTACTTTGAAATTTATTATCACCCAATTGCAGTATTCAGTTCACAAGCACGTACAATAAAATTTGCGGCTTTCAAACCAACATCAACAAATTAATTTAAGTGATATCGGGCCAGTCACCAGACATCTCTATACGGGTAAAGAATACCTACATAATAAGTTAAATTATATTTTGAGTACATAACCGTTTTAAGATTGGTATGGATTATGAAATGTTTATGCATTAAACTAAAACAAGGCACAAATAAGTAGCTATAACAGTGCAGTTAATTTGTAAAATTAGACAATTTTGGACGCTCCAAGTAACAATAGCAAACTCGTTTAACCAACAACCTGTAAAACGATTTCAGTTGAAATGTTTTGTAGTGTGTTACTTTAACTTATGCATAGCAATACCATAACTACGCCATAATACGTTTTTATTACTATAAAATGCTCATTGAACAGTGTGTTACCGGCTTTTACCATATCGCGTCTGCACGCAAGGGTAGGTATAATAGGGCAATGATTTTTATAGCACTGTGCCAACTTTATCTGATCTAAAACTTACCAGACTAAGGCTGAAATGGTTTAAGGCTTAAAATTCAGGTTTGGATTTTGGGTAACTCTACCTGAACTCTTAAGTTTGCTATTTGTACTACCTTATACATAAACTAAAAAAAGTTGTTAATTGCTCTATATTTCGGTTTATTTACCATAACTTGGATAGGAATTTGAAATCATTAACAAAGATGATGTAGTGGATTTTGACTTTTAGACTTAAAGTAAGTTTTGATATAAAATGAGGTACGATTGTTTATGAAAGGATACCTTCTCGAAAATCACGAGCGGAACTAATTTAGGCTCAGAATTATGTTATATCGTGAATCACGATTTTATTTACTTTTACCGAACTAAACTAGATTTATCTACATAAGTGAAACAGTGACCTAAAAAAATTCAATGATATTGATGAAAAATATTAGGAAGTCAACAAAGACAACATAAAACTTACCGTTTTATGAAAATAAGTCATTTTTATTAACTATTCAAGGCACAGCTTACTTTCTTGGAATAGAATTGAATGTGTCGTTAAGTACTTTCTATAACGGCGTGACATTTCCACAGCAAATAACCATACAATGACCATCATTGTTTCTGAACCGCTTCCGATTAAAGGAAGAGTATTGGAAGCCGGACCTTACCTAAGGCTTGAGTGGCATTGTGTGTTACTAAACACTGTGAAATGCAGACGAAGGCTCTACCATAATACCTACTGTTTCTCTACTCTATATTGTTCTCATTTAGCTAATTGTCACCAGAATAGAAGGTTGTTAAAGTGAATGAAACATGAAACAATGAGTCGACTGACGGGGTGAAGCGTCAGGAAGCGTTATCCAAAATCCTAGATTGAAAAAGCAAATAAATTTACCTTTTCGCTTAATCGAAAGAACAATCTTTGATTGAGCCGTACCTCAAATAAAAATTATACAAACTATAAAATAACTAGCTGCAAACAAGCGAATATTCCTTAAAAATAATAAAAGCCATTGAAACGTGAAGTTTAAGAATAATATAGGGCACACCTGATAGGAAGCAATTGAAATGTTTGTAAATATTTGTCGCATAAAAATGTTACGTGTGTCACTGTGTCTGCAAAATGGGCTATCAATCGCTGCAAGTTCGCCATGAATTATAGAGCAGCAGTGCTGTGTTGTCCGTGTGTCACGCGACATATCGGCCATCTTGATACCTAATTCAGTATAAAACACATACCCCTCTCATATACATGTCTTTGCCCGTAATGTAGCACAATCAGTATAATACACATACAAGTTAGTAGCCGAATCAGAATTGTCTAATTATTTATGTAAGTGGATTGTACTGAGGTTTGCGAAATCAGATTGTCTCAAGGATATTTTTTGCTTTGACGGTGAAATAATAATTTAACATAGGCCTATGTAATCAAATTAATAATTGGTTTCATTTATTTGTGTAGTAGGTAGGTAAGTAGGTACTACTAATTAGGTATGTTTTAAATCAGAAGTAACTGTGTACATTATATTAATTTGACAATATTTCTGAATCTACCGACTATATCTATCAAAATCTATAAAATTTTGTATCTTAAGCCTTTAGTATAGATTGCACGATAGTGGCGTGGCAGTGATGCGGTATAGTGCATAATTAGCTCCATAAATCGATACGGCAAAGACGAGTGTACGTAGATCTATTATAATACAGTCTAACGGTGAATAAACTAATCGATTTATTTTTATCAATGAACTTGACACGCGTGAGCGGCCGTCACGGTCTACTCTGTCTGCATTCGCCTGCAAGCGACCGCATTTTACGCTACACGAATAGCCGTGAAAATTATTATTATAGGCACCACTATAAAAAAACTAGGTTTAAGGCTCATATCACAACAATTTTATAGCTAAGCAGTTTTTTTACGAGAACTTGAATTTCAAAGGATAAATCAAAAATCATGTTTAAAATAGTTAAGATTGAATATTATTTAATAGTTTTAAATAGGCCGAAAGGAAAATCCAGCCCAGTGCATCTATCTGTACATTGACAATGTTTTAACGCAGTTGATTGCTTACGATGCATTTAATTACTAAGATTGTACTTTGTAGCGGCCCCCGATTTATTATTTATCCTCTGAAATTCAAGCTTTCGGAAAAAAAACTGCTTAGCTGGCAAAATTGTTGTGATATGAACCTTAAGTAAATAGGAGAACATTTTTTACAATTGTATTGTTTGCGCGACCACGTCCGCTGGATTTTTTTCTGCACTTGCGAAACCATTAGGCGGTGATTGATCGTAATTCGTAAGAGCGGTCCTCTAACAATGCCTGTTTACTTTTTGTTTCCACAGGCATCTAAAACATCTAAACATGTCAAATACAAACAAAAACAGACTTACCACATTGTTTGTTGTGCAGCTGTTTTAAAACTAGAGTGTTTTTAAGCATGTCTAAAATATAGTTCTGTTAAAATAAGTAATTAAGGCACTAGTGTTATCCAGCAGTAACATTAAGTTTTCTATCTCAAATGTTAAGACAATGCTCAAACACTGTATACTTAATTTAATTCTGGTAGGGCTGAAAGTCGAGTTTTCGATGTTGCATTCCCATTAAACAAAAATACAAAATGATAATGGAAAAACAACTAGCGAATCACAATAAAGGACAATAAAGGGTCTAAGAAATAAAGTAAAAAGTGAAATCTTCATATCGATTACAAATTAACCATAAAACATTAAAGGCCTTCAGTTCAAATTGCAGGCAAGGTGAAATGACAATGTACTCAGCAAGGTGAATCTTTTTTATGATATTAGGCTATACATAAAGACAAAATTTATTGGAGGTTGTTATGAGTCAGTATTGGGGATTTATTTTGCAAATTATTTTAAAGTACGCCCATTTGTTTTTTCCTTACAAAGCATGCAGTTTTATTTTATGTTATATAAAACATAAAATACGGTGTCACGGTTTATTGTTTCCAGATACGCGTATGAAATTGTGAGATCACACAGTTGGTTATGCAAAGATCGCACGATGGAATTAACATCTTAATATGCTACTTTACGAAGCTAACTGGAACTGAAGAGTAAGGCCCGCACAAGGCTTCGGACAAAATCGTTAATACCGATTGGGAACGTTTAATTCTCATTAATTTTATCAATTTCTTGGTCAGATGATGCTCCTTATGGAAATCACATGCGGAAACCGCGTAATTAGTTATACAAGTACCTACAATACTTATTTCCATGTGGATTGTGGATCACTGATATTGTAATAGTCGTGTTCCGGCCTAAGGTTGAATACAAAGGGATACCTATTCAAATCATAGGAAGTAGGTTCACACAGTGTAAAATATTGCACTCATGCTAATTACAATGCCTAGCAGTCATTATTCTAGCGTTGTAACTACAAGTCATATTATTGGAGGTGCACCGACTTTAAAACGGCCCAATTGAACATAAACGGTTAGTGTCAATCTCTACAAAAATGAAAATAACTGCTTACCAAACCATCCGTTAAATTACTTTTGGTGAACTCAGCACCTAATGCAGTTCTGGTATCGACATTTAATAAAAATAAGTGTATCGATCGCTTTCTAGTATATTTAAACTTCAAACGGAAACAACTTCCAAGAACTTTGTATGAAGTTAGTGTAAGTACGAGTAGTATAAAATATAACGGTTAAAGGCAACAATTTAAGATTTAAAATATAATTTACTTTTTAAAAGCGTATTTTGACTTTGTGTTATTACAATATCTTCTAAGCTAGAATAAGGTTTTTAAGTTTCTTAATTAGGGTATCCACAGAAAAAAATCGTTGTGGTAACTAATTAATGCAATTGTTTCTGTTTCAGCACCAAAGCTGACAAGAGGAGAAGACTTTGGATATGATGGAGTCATAGGTAAGTGAGGTTGAAAATAGCTACAACCTACGTATGCGTGTTCTATCATCGTTCACTCATGCATGCGGATACTATCAAATGAAAAAGTGTAGAAACATTCATTGCTTGACTCAATAAGTAATTCCTCTGTCATTGCATTGAGGTTTGTTTAAATGATATTCATAGATAGATGACATGCTAGGCTTTTAAATTATGCATAGGTACGTCTCACTGTGGGTGGATAGTACAATATTGATTTTACTAATTATATTAAAACCGCATCGCGCAGATCATGCTACTACAAACAACATAATACTAAATGGATTTTTTTTGTAGTGTGGACCAATAATTTTCATTAATGGGCATAAAAATGGCTTAAAACCTATTCTCGTACCTACTGTATATACTTACTCAGTACTTACAATGTACATAACACGAGAATATGTGTTAAATTGTTACAGCCATTGGAGGATTGAAAAACTAAGAGGAAATCTGTGAAAATTACTTCAAATGTAGAATTTTAAATTAATTGTATGGTGGTTACAGGTCCGACCCACTGGGGCGAGCGCTACCGAGAGTGCGCGGGCAAGCACCAGAGCCCGATCAACATAAACGTCCTTCGCGTGAAGCAGGTCACGCTGCCCGACATCGTCTTCATCGGCTTTGACGACTCCATTGACGGCGTGCATGTCTCCAACAATGGGCACACAGGTCAGTGTGTCACGTTTGATACGTTGTTAAACACCTGAGACATCAACAACATCAACGAGCTTCGCGTGAAGCAAGTCACGCTGCCCGACATCGTCTTCGTCGGCTTTGAGGACTCCATTGATGGTGTGCATGTCTCCAACAATAGGCACACAGGTCAGTTTGATACGTTGTTGAACACCAGAGATATCAACAACATCAACGTGCTTCGCGTGCATGTCCAAAATATCATAAAAGAAAATGAAAAAATAAAACAATGCTAGAAAGTCAAGACTTTTGAATCCGCTCCATAAAAACGAGCTTCACTCACAGTCGGTAACCAAGAACGTATTTTAAGTAGTTATTAGTAATGGAGCGGTTTTAATAGCTGAAATGCTACCTACCTAAAAAGAGGCCACCCGATTTAAGTTGCGCAGACGCAGTTGCGGTTGCGGGCTGGGTAATTAATAAAACAAATGAAATTCATTGTGCTGGATATGGAATGTAGGCTAACCAACTTCAGAGTTGTATTTGCCTTACCTTGAGATTTTATAGTAACATTAAATCTGCGTTTCGGCAGTGATATCAATCAGTGCATGTTGATTATGAGATGATGACAATGATGTGGGTACCACTGTACGATTCCCACACGTTTGCACCATAACCACAGATTACTAAATAGTTACTAAGCTCAGTGGCGAGTTATTGTCATAGTGCTGTGCTGGTTGATGTTTTTTTAAACAACTATACTCAAAAGCTATTATGTTTTTCAGTGCTAATAGAAGTGGAGAATGAGCCGCACCCACGGGTTCGTGGAGGTCCATTAGAAGGGGACTATATATTCAGCCAGATGCACTTCCATTGGGGCGACAATGATACCTTCGGATCCGAAGACAAAATCAACCATAGAAGGTGAGAATTTGCAACCGGAAGGCAAATCGTGACTTTGCATATCAAAACTAAAATCCTTGCATTCGACTGATGTATAACTGTCTAGTACACAGCGATTAGAGAACTAAGTATGTAGGACAGTTTATAGGGCACAAACAATAAACAAGTGCGTTCCCTATTTCTAACTAGCACAACTCGATTAGACTGCATTCCGACATGAACAAAGAGTGGGCACGACTAACCGCTTAAATAGCTTTTTGAGGCACGGGGAGACTAGAGACGATTGTCTGAGAATCGAACCCGCGAACAGACCAACGAGGCATTGCAAAATATTGTACAGTAAGTCAACTCAATTTGTTGTAATCGATCCATGAAATAACCGATTGTCTGTGTTTGTAGTCAGAATAGCAAAAAGAACAAAAGGGTACTTGAACAGTGATAGTTTTTTATTCCTATTTTGAAACGACATTCCGAACACGCAAAGTTGACCAGAAGCTTGACTCTACTAAGTGTAACGACTGGATAAAGTTTTTTTTGGACACAGCCAGACGCAGGAATCCAAATAAACCGGTTACAGTCGACACCAAAACTGATTATCACTTGGACCTATGTAAGGCGCAAGGAAAAATCTTGAGACAGTCAACTTTTTCCCGCCTGCTGTACGCCCAACAAAAAATCTCCTTTATGTCCGTACCACGGGTCATACACCTGAATAAGTTGCTCAAACATGTTAGGTACCTGTGCCGAAAATATCCTTGAGTGCACTTACCGAGTTCCAATTATTCATTAGTGGTTAGTGTGGTTAGGTTCCTAATTATGTGAAGTACTAATAATCCACGACTAGACAAATAGTCCACGACGTGCTTTAAATCTTGTAGTCTAAAAAAATTCTACCTAGTCATGCTGGTAGGTAGAGAATGCCTATTCCTTAGCATCAAGTATACCTCCCGTAAAAAGTTTTGTTGTGCCATTTAATAACAAATAAAAAAATTGATTTGATTTGAATAAAGATAAATAAATAAAGTCCTGCGCTTATAAAAGGTGAAATTACTATTATGGTTTCAGTTTCCCCATGGAGCTACACATGGTCTTCTTCAAGGAAGAATACAAAAACATGAAGGAAGCCGTCCAGCATCCAGACGGCTTGACCGTACTGGCTTTCTTTTATGAGGTAGTTGTGATTTCAATAAACAATAATAACGGTCATTATGGCTTAATGAGGAAACATAACGACAGGTAATTACTACCGGCTAGCGATTTTTGCTGCTTACTGCAAAACAGACGTAATAAAATGTCGGGGAAAAATCTGGAATCTATTAAGTGAGACGTTTCGCTATTAGACGTCCATGTTTTGAGTTAATTAATCATTAAAGATTTTGGTAACCCAATTGTGACATTAAAAATAAGCCGCTATAAATGAAAGCATCCACAGGACCACATCGCACGTAAAGGATATTATGCCTTGTATAAAAACTCATACAACAGCGTCCACTGATCCGCAATTTATATCCAAGGCAAACTTAAATCCGTTACGTGCGTTGCGCCTTGTTGACGCTTACCTTAAATCGATGCGATGCGTGGAGGCGCCGAATTTTGAATTTGACATTTGTATCTTCAGGCATCTCGGGTAGATTATTTTTATATTACATAATTTAAAAAAAAACAGCGCAATTCGGCGTCAATGCAATATGATTGCCTATTGCACCATCCGATTAATGACCTTAACAACTGTAACCATCAAAACATCCTGTAAAAAACTAAGTTTCGAAGCTGTTTTTCTATCGTAAAAAGTTGTGAGATCCATGTAATATTAAGTTGGTTAATTTATTCAGTTCCTTCCCTACTTATGGAAACTTCTGTCTTAAGTTATATATCAATATTAAAAATCGTTTTACGTTTCAAATAAATAGATCGACTTGGCCATCGCATGAATACACAATGTATGTTACAATTTATTAGAGATGGGCCGAGTAAACGGTTACTACTCGCTACTCGGTAGTTTTTATTATACTCGTACTCGGCCGAATAACTCGGTTAAGTAAATTATGAGTAAGTACCTAAACTTATTAAACATGTTGTCTGAAATAAGTTTGCGACTAGTCAACTAGACGACTAAAGTACCTAAATGATCAGAAACTAAAGTCAGTAAACAAGCAGAAAATCTGGCACTTGTCGATTCCTATTGGTTAATTACAGGACAGCCAGGCCGCTGCAACTGGCCAACATATACTTGACAAACTGTATGAAGTTCAAGGGATATAGGAAAAAAAAAATACATAGTATGTTTATTAGTAGTCATGATTTATTAATCCGATATTACAGTGAGTACGTATTGAAAAATGAGTAAAGTGCAAAATACAAGTGCGCTTCAAATTAAACCGAGTTACTCAGCCGAGTACTCGGTATGGCAAGCATTAAACCGAGTAATACTCAGTACTCGGTTACTCGGTAAAACCACTACCCGGCCCATCTACAAATTATACATTTAAACATACTTTACTTTATTTTACTTTTTTTACCATAATGATATGATATATGTATATACATATACCTACATACCTGGTAAATAGGAGACAATAAATCTATGATATATTGCTAATCAGATGTATTGTCACCTATTTACCTGGTCTCATCTATCATTATTAGTTCTATATTGTTTTTTTTTAACACAAACGGTGACATTTTACCATTCGCAGTTAGATCGGCACCAGCACCCAGCCTACGACGACATAACGTTAGCCCTCCGAAACGTCACGGAGCCACACACCACTGTAGTGATGAACAACCCATTCTCTTTTCTCAACATACTGCCGTACGACCTGCGCCGCTACTTCACCTACCGAGGGTCCTTGACAACGCCGCCGTGCTCCGAAGTCGTCATTTGGATGGACTTCGAACAACCTATACGACTGGCACACGATCAGGTAGGTCCTATTGTATTGTTGGCAATCTTTAAACACCATTTTTGGCTAAAAAAATACCATAAACATCTTAAAGAAACTCACTAATTCCACTTTCTTTTGCCTAAAGAATTGTAGCTGTTGGATTGTTTTTCATTATCGTGATAAGCATTAATTCATTTTTCTACTGCAAAAATATTTTCTTAAGCTATTGGATTACCCAGAAGACCTCTCAACCCTCAGCTGAGTAAGTGTGTTATTGGGTATGGAATGTGATACATTACGGATGCTGACTTCTCAAAATGATCAAAAGTGGAAAAAACACTTAACATGACGTAACATAAATTGAAAATGTTTTTGTTATTTTGTTTTTAACAAAATTTACGTCACTGTTTACAGATAGAAGCATTTAGAGAGCTGAAGTCAGCGCACGGCAAGATCACGCACAACTTTAGGCCCATCCAGCCGATCGGCGACCGAGTTGTATTCTATAACATCGACAATAACTACTTCAGCTACAACGAAATAGAGGACCCTGACGACCAGGCAGCCACAACCAGCAAACCTTCGAGGAGGAAACACGGACGAAATCAAAGTTTCTTAAGTTTTCCCAGTAAAAGTGTACTTATTATTATACTGACTGTACTATCTTACTTATAATAGTGGTAGTGTATACTGAGAAATTTTTATTATAAAATAATGGTCCTATATAAATAGTTTAGAAAGCAGTATGTAGAAACTAATATTAGGTAGTAGGTAGTATTATATGAAGAACCACTAGTAGGCATCTGTTATTTTTTATTTTTAGATGATTTTTAATTTTACTTGTTGGCTGAAAATAAAATTAATTTGATTTAGTGTGTATGTATTGAGCTCTTATAATTTTTTTTGTGAATGCCCCTCAAAAGTCATAAATGAGACATAGATAATACAAAACCAAGAAATTCTTAAATATTTATAACTTTGAAAAGATTATCTCCTTAAATCTATTCAGTATTTTGTGTTGTTGTGTAGAAAACACCTAAATGCAATGCAAGTATAAAAATTAATGAATGATGAAGGCATTTAATTTTTCCCCATGTAGGAATCATAAAAAATCATTTTTTGTGTTAGGTTTTTACATATTTCAAATATTTTTCCTATGTTCTTACTCAAATGCAAGAAATATGATGATATCTAATGTGGTGCATGTTTGAAGCATTATTTTTGTATCAGACTGACATTTAGTTTGGTAAATAATTGTAGATAACATGTTATTATTCTGTGATATTAAATGTTATAATCAGTTCTCAGTTTTATTTGTGAACTGTGCATATTGAAAAATCCACACCCACAAAGAATACAGGAAATATCTATACATCTATTATTTTACAGTCTCCTTAGAAGGAAGCAGTTAAATTATAAACAAATAGATATTTCCTGTATTCTGTGAGTTATTTCTACTAATTAATCATTTGGTTTTGTTATTTAAAGAATTGCTTTGTTTTGTTAAGTTTGTATTTCTTTTTCTTGCAAACAGGTATCAGAATCATTTATTTATAAAATTTAATAATACTTATCTAACTTCCAGCAGTATTCAATCATCATCTGCTGGCCTGGTTTCAGTCATGGTGACCATGGCCCCCAGGTTGTCATCTCCACCTTGCTTCAGCCTTTCCCATATAAGCTCCGCTATTGCTTTCTGTGTTCTCCTTTCAAGTTTCTCCAACTTTTTTGCAACATCTCTCTTCAGATCCCAATCTGGTTTTCTTGGAGCTAAACTTGATATGTCAAGATCTTGTAGCACCACCTGAAATTGATCATATACCTATATTTATAAATGCGATACAATAAGAATCCACATGACATTAAGCACAGTGTTGGTATGTACATAACTAACATAAAATTATTAAGAACCATTCAAAGATCCTTTTTGTAAAATTAGGATTTTAACGTTCTTTACTAATGACCATTTACATTTATATGATGATCAAGATAAACTTTTAATTTGTCAAATGAAACCAACCTTCTCTTTGCCCGCTTCTAGGAGGTCTTGTACTTCGTCCTCGACCAGTGTAGGCTGTGCTTCTTCAAGTTTAGCCTCCTGCAGCATTTCATCTTGTGGTTTATAGCTTCGGAATTTCGGTCTGTGGACAAAGCAGTTTAATAAATGTTAAGCTCATTTAAAGGCTCAGTTAATTATTATTTTTTATATAAAAGAGAAAAGAACAACTTACTTGGGCAATGTAATAGCTTCAGAAGGTTCGGAAGTTGTGTTTTCGTTACTGGGATTCTTTCGTTTCAGATTCTTCAATCTTTCTTTTCGTTTTAGCGCTTGTTGTTCTAAGGAACCAATACTTTCAGCTGTATCCATGATAACCATAATAATTAATTATTGATTTACGTTGTTTTATTAATTATTTACATACAGATTGGTTCAGTTCTTTTTAATTTAACAAAACAAACATTTCATCACAAAATCACAACAAACAACCAACATGAATAACCTCCAATTGTAACGGTTTGACACTTGGTTGACAGGTGTCATGACTGTCACTATTTTCACGTTCGAAGCTATGTATTTTTTATCCGAGTTTGGATAACTTAACCAATAAATTGATTACACGTTAGTATTGGAGGTCCTACAAATCGAACAAATCGTAAATCTATTATATCTATATCTATTAATCTTTTGGCAATTTAGAAATGTATGCGAGCTGAACCATAAACGAATTGTCTTAAAAATAAGCAAGTTTCCGTCTCCGTTTACGTTGAATCCGGTTGTTGTGACTTTGGCGGCAATAAAATAACCTGTCACAAACAAGATTAACCAAAGAGTAGTAATTAGTGTTTATTCAATGTAATAAATAATTCATACAAAATAATCAAAGAACTTGGATAATAAACTTGGTGAGTAAATAAAATTTTTCTCCATAGCCATATTCTATTCACCTTTGCATTTGTTATAACTTTACTTATCCAATTATAGAATTAAGTAGATTTTTTATACGAAGTCCGGTTCCTTCAGGATATTCAGGATAAGAATAATAAAGGGGATTAAATGTGTTGGATAGAAGGAAAATAAATAAGACATCCTAATATCATTAAAATATTTATTTACAAACTTATACTCAGGCAGTAGCTTGTTTCCCTATTATATCAATGACTGCTGTTGGTGCTATTTTAATCAGTTGACCAAGTCAACCAGTTAAAATAGGCGTTAAGGTAGGTACTTAGATTATGGATACTTATTTACTATTAATAATTATTATAAGTATCTAAACATCGAATATGTTAATTATAGCAACATACGAGTATACTACAAAACTTAAAGAATATAATTACACGTACAATGCTTAATAAGTTGGTACATACACTATTTTAAACAAAGTAAGATAGGTATTTGTTTCTTCGGTTTACGCGAACAGTAGACATTGAAATGATACACTTTTTTACGGACCTAATACTTTTTGTATTTGCAATCAATATTTGGATATTAGGCACGGTACTATTGTAATTTTTACGGCACCGGGAGTTCTATGGTACAAGGCAGGGCAGGGTGGCAGGTGCGTAAAATCATTCCTACCGCGTCAACAAAAAAAAAAGACATTTGCATAAATAGAGACATTTGCATAAAATCGAATTGCCGTTAGGTTTTCGTTATAGTAGGTAGGTCATACTATCCTTTACCATAATGTTGCATTATGTTTCAAATCGACGAACCTCCTAATCCATTTCCTAGCTGACCGTGTGCCCTTTGAAGGTAACATGGAAAGACACTAATTGCCTGAAAGTAATCATCCTAAACCATATTTGAATTTAGATGGTTTTTTTTTGTTTTTGTTAATGCTTCACTAGATATTGATATGCCAGTACAGAAAATATTATACCTAAATGTATGTAAGTACCTATGTGTTAAACGACGTCTATTTTACATTACTTACCTAAAAGTACTACTTATGGCAGTTCGTATTTATTATAATAAAATAAATAATGTTTTAATTCTAAGGATACTGTAAATCTCCATCGGAAATATTTGATCATTATAGATTGAATGCTGGATTTCTTTGGTTAGAGGTCTATTGCGTTAAGTCATGTCACCAGTAAAATGTGATGATATTAATGATAATTGAAGATAATTTATCAATATAGTAGGTATTGGCATCACGGTAGGAGTGCACGTTTGTGTACATACATACATAGAGCATGCTAAAAAAGACTAAGTGCTGAATTCACCAGGGTAATTTAACCAACGGTTAAGTAAACAGCTGGTTAGTGTATTTTTATAGTATGGAAATCGACATTGACGTATTATCAAGTTTATCAAACGTCAGACATGTCTGTAATTCATTCGTCTAAATATTTTCCGCTATGCAGATGCCCTGACGTGCCTTCGGCTATCAAATGTTAGTCTATTGGATACATTGTTATTTAACGGGATTCCGTGATTTAGAGACAAAACTTTAGATACTATATTTAAATCTTCCTGACCTCTTCCATTTAGTCCTGTTTGTACCAGTAATTGTTTTAACTCGGCGTCTGAATTGAACTGGTTTTGCCTATTTGAAGGAAAAAAGCGGTTTGACGTTATTGGGTTGAATGTGTTAAACCTATTGTAGTTAAAATTGTTAAAGCCAAAATTACCAACTCCACTTTCTTGGCGAAAAACTCGATTGCCTTGCTTCTGCCCAAACGGATCTGCTAAGGGTCTCAGTTGATTAGGATTGGGACCTTGGTGGAAATTTTGGATGGGACTCGGTTGCAAAAAGTTACTTATTCCTTGAGGTAGATGATTTTCTTGCAAAGGGAATTGTTGCGACTGCTGGCTGCGCAAATGAATTAAAAAGTCAACTGCTTCTCGATTTGGCAACTGTTGCTGGTTAGCTACCAAGTTGTTTTGTTCCAATGACACACTCGGTTGAATTGTTACATGGGGATTATTTTGTGGCCGGATTCCATTTTGGTTGAAAATTTGGTTTTGTTGTACAGGTTTTTGAGGTCCCTGAAATTGGAAGTTATTGGTCGCTTGGTTCACTTGGACTGTTTGCTGTCCAGCAAGCAGTTGCTGTCTTTTAAATTGCTCTTGTTCAAATTGTAGTTGTTGTTGTCTTTGAGCTTCCTTTTGCTGCAAAAGGAATTGTTGCTTTCGTAATAATTCCTCTTGTTGTCTTTGCTGAAGCTGTAACAATCGTAGTTGTTCCTCTAGAATCCTTTGCTTTTCTTCCAATTGCTTTTGAAGCGTTAATTGTTGGCCTATAAAGTTTTGTTGCTGTACATTGTTTGCATTAAATTGTTGTGAGGGTACATTGTTCCGATTGAATTGCTGAGGTATTATTTGAGATGGTAGGCTTGTAGCAGACAAAGATTTCAAGGCTTCTTGTGCACTTGTTTGTTGAAATATTGGAATGACTTTTTTTGGTAACCCTTGCGCATCTTGATGTACAGTAAAAGCTGCGACCAAAGGTGCTTGGAAGACTTGGACGTCCCTTTTGTCGACCTCCTCAATGTTCTCGCCATCGTCGTTGTGTGTCGGCTTCGGAGTGGTAGTTGTAGTTGTAGTGGTAGTCGTCGTCGTTGTGGTAGACGGTACTGGCTTTGAGGTAGCAATTTTGTTACTGTCACTGCTGCTTTTGGACGTACTTTGAATGCTTCTCACTTGCTGAACGTTTATACCACTTTCCCTCGTCTGGAAAATTTCACCAAACGTAGTCTGCGTAGGGAGAGTTGCCGTCACATAATTTTCGACGTTACCAGCGGTTGTGCTTAGAATTGATATTTTATTATCTATAATCGTCGGAGTCACATTCGTGCTGTTCGCAAAGGCTGCCTGGCCATTAACAACAAATGAGTGGATTTGTATGTTTTCTTTTTGTGTCGGAGGCTGTAGAGTTTCTGAGGGTGTATGATTTGTTTGGAGAAATGACGAATCTACTGTTGAAGATTCTTCAGTAGTATCAGTACCAGTAGTTAAGTTTTCGTTTTCTTCGAGTTCGCTTAATGCTTTTAGAAGAGCTTTTCGAATGTAAGGATCTAACCGTACAGAAGGTTTATCTTCAACACTGTTTAATTTATCGTTAATGCCATTTGTAGTTTGTTCCTGCGCATGTGCTGCTATTGACATCGAAATAACGAAGATTAACGCCCACACCTGAAATAGATAAAATTGTACCACTTAATTTGAGGTTAACAATACAATTTAGTTTACTCTAAATACCTAAATCAAGGGCATTGTAAGGTAGTCAGGCATATAAATGAACAACTTATAGATAGGTGAGACTTTTAATTAAACTTTAATGAGCTCTTTGGCGACATGTGGCGGCGCCACAAGCGATCCTTCTTTGTGATTAATTTACTTCCATGTTTCCACGATCTTAATGTTTTTAGTCGCCTTCGGTGTACATTGTTTGTGTAATGTGGGACAATGACTGTTTTCTTACCACTCGATTGCACAACTAGTAAGTATCATCTCTCCCCTTGGTTTGAGCCTAAGTTTTCAGCGTTTAAATAAACCGTTTTTTTTGTCAGTTTGCAAACTGCCTAACCTAGATCTAGATTTGTGAAACATTTCATTCGTGAATCGTTTTGAAATGAGAGCTATTCGTTATGGGAAGGTCGAAATTATTCCCACAGTAAACATCATCATCATCATAAAAACGTAAAGTTAGCTGGGTGTTTGAATTTTTTTGCTTTTCCGAGTAACGCCTTTATGGTGTAATTAAGTTCACATGCTAGGTGACATAATTTAATTTCGATGGAATGGTTCATAAATGACCCTTTTGATATAGTGAAAGTAAAAGTAAAAACTTTAGCAAGAATTACTGTATTATTGTATATTCGTAGGTGTCAATCTCGGTTCAAAATTGCCATTTTGTCCAATAAATATATGATTGAATCTCCATTACTAAAATTACCGCAAACATGACCCGGATACATTTTCATACACTGTTGTCCAAAATTGATTCCTTATATCGTAAGTGGAACATATCTATAAACAATGAATCCCATTACCTATTTGTTGAGTGTCTATGGTTGTATGATTATGCAAGTCTACCTGTTTAAGTCAATGCCTTAACGATATCAATCCGCCACTAACAAACAATGGTAATTAATCAAATTGTGTGTTGAAGCCATTGTTTAGTTCTACCTGTCTGTTAAGTATCGCAATTTGTTTGTATCACTGGAGTGTGTCCCGCTTTTGTTCTTTAGACACATCACAGTTTGTAAACCGTGATTGGCTATCAAACACATGGAATAATGAATACCATTTAAACTTCTAGACTGTGTACCTGCTTTGTAAATAAAAATTGAAGTAAGTAGGATTGTTTTAAAAGTGACTAAAATGACAGTGTAAAGTGTTAGATACAATAATGGATTAATGTCCAATCTACGCTCATCTTATGCGTACCGACCTTTACTATTTTTTACAAAAAAATACTTTCCTTGTCTGCTAAATATTGTGATCAATTTGCAATTATTACGTAGCGTGATGTATTATACTTTAATAGCCATAGAATCTAGTAGCTCTACACACATTTGCGAAGAAAGGTCAATAGGTCTCATCTAATTGGACATGGTCTATTGCGATTGTTTAAAATATTACATGGTTAATCTAGCACATCAAATTGTTATATGCATGTGTTTGATTTACGTAACTTCACAATACATCGTGGATGTTTTTTTGTAGATAGAGTGCTCAATTCCCAAAAAAACATGTACCTACTCTCCTATGGCGAGTTGACTGAAAAGTCTTAAGCGATCGATTTACATTTAAACCGTCGTTTAGTATCAGTGTCTGTGTTCTACAGCATTTACATTAACCGGCTTATCCCTATCCGTTTTTTTGTTTGTTTGTCCTTCTTTCACGACGCAACGAAGCAATGTTATAGTTTTTTTTTGTGTAGGCTGAGGAGGAGGCTGGAGAGTGACATAGGCAATTTTTTAACGCGACAAAACCTATCTAAAACCATGTAAAATTTTAAAAATCAATTCATACATTATCGAGAGATGGCGCCTTTCCGATTTCAAATATTAATAGGGATAGGGACAGTTGCTAATTAGAAGACAACTCTTATCAAATTATCTTAAAATATCATTACTGTAAGGTACAATTTGGCGCCCAACGAGGGGTTATTGCTAAAGAAAGTAGGTCTCCGCTGATAGTGATAAATAATTCTTTTAATTATTGCGGTTAAGATACTATCATGAAAATAGGTTTACAAACAGGTAACTAATTATTCAAATTAGCGAATGACATCGTCTCGTGCCACTCGTAGTTGCGAAACCGCCCATATGATATTCGTACATCCGAACGCTTTCACTTCGCGGGTAAGTCACGGAGATGGCTCTCGATGAATGTCAAAATCAATACGACGCGGTGCGCGCGCGCACCCACTCGCGTGACATAAACCTGCGATCTGCGACGACACCAGGGCTCCAGACAAAGTTGCATACGTCGCCGATGAAGCGACCGAACGCTTCGCTAGCCTACGCTTAGGTCATGTGACAACTCCATACACTTTGCAATCGAAGCGATCGCTTTGCCAGAGACGCATTCAATCGTAACTTTGTCTATAGGCCCAGGCTTCTTTGCGAAATGCCACTATGTCATTCGTACGTATCACATGTCAAATAACGACACAAAACATGATGTAAGCGTTTAAGAGACACTATTTTGTTTTTTGTTCTTGAACTGCATGACCTCTTCAGTACCTACCTACCTACCATCTAAATGTTATTAAAATACCATCTACCTACCTAGAAATTTCAAACTACATAATGCCCTTATTCCGCGCAAAAGATTATTATTTGCTCTTCAATTGTGAACCAACATTAAGTAGACACACATTATATAAAGCCATAATATCAAGTATAATGCCTGCATTTTAATAAGTTTAAATGTGATGTGCATTAAACATCATAAATAAAAAGTCGTCTTGCACAACAATCTTCCCTAGATAAAGCGGATCATTTGAATGTCGTTGGACATTCCGTCTTGAATGGCAGAAAGTCCATCTATCACAATTATATGTAACAATAACTTTCAAGGAATTTGATGTATAGCTTTGATAATAACACAACTAGAAAATCTTTGCAGGTCTGCCTAACGAATCAGAGCAAATTAGGTATGCGATCGCCACTTTCGAAAATAACGTAGGGTTTTGGTTCTCAATTTAGACTTAATTGATTAAATCAGAGAGTTTGAAACTAATCATTGCAATCACAAAAATATTAAATAAACAACTTTGCATTAAGTGTTAGACTTTTTTTTCGTGAAACTATAACCAGCATAATATTGTTAAAATAATTGAGGAGAACTTGCCAATGCAATCTTTTATTTTCGACAGAAACCTTAATGTCTCCGTGTCGCTGCTTTGTAATTAAAAACGATTTCTTTGCTTTACACTTGCTTAGATCAGGTTACAAAAATAGACCGGAATTAGATGACTGTGCATATTGGTTAGGAAGTTGTGTAAGAGCATTACCATTTCGTCGTCAGTGGCTAAAGGTGAACAAATTATTATACACTTGCCGAGGCTATTACATACGAATGTATAACGGTAATATGACAGCAGAATGTATTCATTGAATGCCTACAAGCAAGTTTAACTCTTACGATAGGTTTTACTTCTTTTATATTTTGGTACATAATACAAGTAAATAGTAAGTAAGTAGAATCTAATACAGCAACTTACATAGTTCGTGTAATCATTAAAATTATAATATTACTCTTTTAAATAAATAATATTTAGATTAGGAGAAAATTGAGTTGGCTATACGTTTTACGACCGGTTGCCACCTGACGTCAAGACTGTTCCCGTTCTCAAAGGGTAAATCGCTGCCGTTCGTTTCGCTGGTACGGTCACGTCATGCGCCGTGATAAGGAACACATGACTAGAACAGTCATGGACATTGAGGAGCCCAAACGAGGACGCGGTAGACCACCGACAACCTGGACTAGAACAGTACAAAAAGACAAGAAGACTATGGGACTACATCCGAATATGACGCAATTAAGATCTGAATGGCGTAATAAGATTAGGAGGGCCGACCCCAAAAGACATGGGACATAGGCACGGAGGAAGAAGAAGAAGACTCTTATATATAAATAATAACATCTCCCTTAATTTATGTCCAGATATTACAATACTAAGCATTTTCACTTAACGTCACCTAAAGCATAGATTAAGTAACCGATCCGCTAAAGGCAATTTGAGTTGACCCCAACTATTGTAGGCGTGCTTATTACCACAACTTGCCATATGAATCTACTCGTATCTAACAATGCCATAGTACACAATAGCTTTAATTGCATAAATCATGTCGTCATTGTCAACAATGTAGGAATTTCGCTTTTAACGTGGTCAAAGCTTAAACTTTAGATCCCACAAAGGATGTCGTATTCGATACCGGTGGTCAATCAGTTATTGAAGGAGAACTCATTGTATCGCTCGAAGAGTCTTTGAATACATCATTTCCTTAGCAGTGTTAAAGTTTGGCCTTATGTCACTTAGTGACTCTAATCATTAGTTACATCTCCTTTACAATGTAGCGACCGTTTATTATTCCAACGACTACTTTGTGTTTAATTATCTTGTCAACTAGAGATTAAGTAAACCCTAATGAAGTGCCGTTATTCCATTGTCGAAGTAACTTAATTAAGATCATGCCCATATGTTACGTTATTATTGATGTGTGTTCATTGGAAGCTTATAGCAGATAAGTTTCAAATACTATCGTTTCAACTTCAAATGAATATTTATGGAAAAGTTTTCTCACGGTAGTAAATGTTTGATGAATGTCAGAGGTGCGTAAGCAGGTTTTAACTTTATTCGACTGTCAATCTTTTTTTTGTTATATCTTCGTTGAACTTTGCGTACTTATTCGACGGCGAAATCACAATAGAGATGTTGAAAGATATAATAATTATAAATGACTTGGCTAACAATCGTGGCTGGGATCCGCTTTTACCCGTACTACTTTATTAGTTCGTGCAATATGTTGCAGATGAAGGGGATGTAAAAGGTTTTGTACGAGAACTTCATTGTTCCTGTTCTAAAATAAGGATTTCAAGTTTAGAAAAAAGGAATATTAAGTATGTATTTAGGTATAAGTAACACATTTTACAACAGCGAAATCAGTCTTGGTCCTTTTCGATTTTCTGTTAAACCATAAGGTCCCGACTAGGTATGTATTAGTAGTAGTGTTCTAACCCACTATGCTCAGTGTGTACAGGTTGTTACTTAAGCTTTAATGACAATAATTAGCTACTCCAGTTCATTTCTCATAAAAAGGGTACCATTACGACAATCGTTTCATATACGCCGAATGCATTGTGCAAGGTGATAACACGGTCAAACCAAGTGACTGATTACAATTACAAGAAGATCATCGCCCCTAGCTCCCGGCTGACATGGCTGCCCTGTTATTACAACCAAAATAAGAATAATAACTTGTTATAACCATAACGAGGCAAGCGTCGTAATAAAGAATTGCGCCATGCGTGTCGTGCGCCTATTCAATTAAATCAAAATTTAATTGATTTATTTCACGAAACTTATAACCTCTACCGTTATTGCAAGTCGAAGCCATGTTGCCATATTACATATGAATGAGTGACTTAATTGTTATACTGTGTCATAATAATACTAAACTATCTACATAGATTTGATCTAGAATACAATTTTACCATCGCATTTCGACACAAAAACAATTTTGATCAAATAAAGTTAATTGAAAACTAAATCAGACGACGCATAAGAAACCTTCAATACATAAAGCTACTCAGATGTTTTTGAAGTTCCCTTGTAAAATTACCTCACACAACGAAATTGTTATAGGTACGCTACCTATAAGGAAAATCGCGTAAGTGCCGTTTTCCATATTTCCCGGCGTGCTACGAGCAATGAAACAAAGAGTTTGTCAATGAGGCGGTTGCGGTGCGAGGCTTTTGCGGCTTTCTAGGGTCATGCAGCACGCGCGGGCGCCCGGGGCATACGCACGCACAGGCAGGGTGGGTTTACATGGGACATTCACACGTATTGACGAACACTTTCAGTTGATGTAATAAATAATAAGTTGTAAATAATGTGTAATGTAAATAGGAAGTGTGAAGTTTTATAGGTTTGAAGTCTTACTTTGTATATAAGCTCGAAATGTAGGCGAACGAAATGTGGAAAGTATAGTTGGAGTCTAGTTTATACTAAGCTCAGGCGTTGCTGAAAGTTGACGTGGAAACTCAACTTGACTTTAACCACCTTTGTCTGTCTGTTAAAATCTATTAAAAAATACGTTTGGTTTGTTTTGGTTATGGTTTAAAATAGCTTGGTGCAACACAGCCACAGTTTCGCCGTGGAGGAACCTCAATGTAAAATCTCCTACAAAACCCTACACGAACAGATCTCGAGACTCTACCTCGAGTGCGGTAATGCGGTCATACGAAATGTGCTTTGTGGCATACCGCAAACTAAATTACTTATACTATCATTATATGCAGAGTAATTCATTTATTATTATGGTTGTTTTTTACTGTAATTTATCAATATTATATGAAGTCAACTTCAATATGGTTCTTTAACTTCATGATTGATTAAACCAAGGCTTAATATAAGTAGTTAAGGTTTGATCGATTAGTGGCGATTTGTTTTTTACTATGCACAGTATTCGTTTCATCTTGGTGTCTCTCCTCACGTAGTTCATTTTTTTCTTTATTTTTTATTTTTTTATGACCAAATATATTGAATTTAACTTTTATAGTATTTATAATAAAAATATGTTACATCGTGATTATTTTGTGTTTAATTTACACTTTTTCTCTTAAACAACTAGGTTACTCTGAGATGCAGGTGTAATCGGTAGGCAGGTAGGTGTGCTTCTCTCGACAATTTGCATATATCATAATAATTACTCTGAAACCTACAAGTCATCATCGCGTAATCTTTACGAAATTCCTTGCGTAAACTGATAAAAAAATAACAAGTGGCTGTCGATTGATGTAAGAAATTTGTGACACGCGTGTCCATTCAAATTGATTATTTAAGGCTTTAAGTGTAGATATCTACTGTTCGTATGAGCTTTAAGTGCACATACCTTTTGTCTTTTGTTGCTTCACAGTGCCAACTTTCTACTACGCAAGTAGTAACTTACTACTACGTATGCAGAGGTTACCAAACATTGCATTTGAGGTGAAAGATTATTTTCCAAAGAAAGCAAGAAATAAATTTAATGTGGTGCACGTAGTTGAGTCGGCATCTCTTTGTATACCTAAATAACAGGCATGCATAAAAGATGCCAGCAGTCGTGAGGGCGAGCTCTCTCCGGTCTCCCTCGTGACCTCTTGAGCGATGCACCGATACCGTGCCAGAGTGCAAGCTCGGTGCAATGCAAGCCCAATGTAAGCCTTCTGAAGCCCTTACTTAATTGTGAAACTCGGAAACTCCGCGTTAAGCGCGTAAAAACGCTATTAAACCACCAAAGTGGAGTAACTAATGTTACACAAAAAGCTGTCATTATCTTTTAGATTGTAATCAATTTGTTACACGCCATCTCGAGGCTTTAATGGCCGAATTTGTATTCAGACGACTGGACCCATGAAAAACCAATGAATATGTATATGAGTAAAATACGGTTACGTTCAGTCCAATATAATGCCTTAAGAGTGAATACCTATGACATGAGCCTGATATAAACCCATAATATTCCTTACATAACTGATAATTATGAAATAGTTTTAATGGAAAATAATTAGAGACTGTTAAGAAATGTATTCATCAATATTAATGACGCGAAATTAGATGTGTATAAATTAGAACTTTAAGGTCAATTAATTGTGTCACTGTGTAATTAATACCATATACTGAACCCAGATGATGTTAGATATTTTGATAATTCTTTAATTTTTATCTTTGATCATACGACACCTTAGTAAGGGTTCTATTTTCATAAGGAAATCATAGGTATCGTACGTAGATACTCGTAGGTAAGTACAGTCAGCGTCATACATTTAGTGACACATTAGTATCATGACAAAATGCTAGATTTGTCAGATTTCAACTGATTGAAAATGAGAATTCTCAAAGTGTTATTTTGACATGGTACTAAAGTGCTAAGTATTATATTTTTGAGCTGCTGTACTAAGTAGTTAGCAGTCACCTAACATGACATAGTGAAAGTTAACATCATCACAACGTGCAAAATTTGCGTAGATTTGCTATTTCTCGAATATATATTAATCTCTATAATAAGTAATTTTGTATGCATTTTGCTGTTGCAGCAATTAAAGTTGTTGGCGGCAACGCTTAAATAACTGCGAATTATATCGTATCGTATGTAAAATTAAGTAATAAATAATGATTGTTCTCAGTTTCATCTAATTGGAAAGTAGTTAGAAAACATATTTAATAATACCAACGAAATAGGCAGATAGGTAGGTAAGTATCCTTATTAGTTTGTTACGAAGCGGCGGAACATTTTACGCGCTGAATTTTCTCGTCGTTTTTGCGACTGAGAACAAAATTGTTATTGTGTCAGACGATGATTAACTAAAGGAAATATTCAGTGGGCTGACACATATTGCTTGTTGCTCAGCGTGAGAAAACGGCAACAGAAGCTTATCTAACCGCCTCGCTCGCGTGACTAGCTCAGGATGAATCCGAACTGTGCTTCACAAAAGTAAAAGATTCCGTCCACATCTGCGCTTCAGATTTGATTTTAATTCTTGATTTGAGCAAATACGTTGCTCAAAATGAGTAACGTGTAATTACGGGGAATTGTTTGTGTTGCGTTCGTTTGAGTTTGCTGTGTTGATTTAAGTGCATCGTTTTTTGAATGCTCAAATGGCTACAAAATCTTTTGAGTTTTCCCGGGTTCAAGTATCGATTAACCTGGACAAAGTTCACTGAGTTCTATTCAGTTTAACTGCATGTTCATGAGTTATTGTGCCTTTAATTAAATACATCTGTTTTCTGCTAACATGCACGAAGGGCACGCAACTTAGCTTCGAACTCCTCCTATTAAATTTTGTATTCGTAAAAGTATTCGTTTTCCGAGACCAAGGACAAACTTTATTTTTAAGTAGTTGTAGTAGTACATCCTCTCATTATATTCTTACGTATTATCTTTGTACTTAATCTTTATTAGACGGGCCGGTGACCTATCAGAGAAAGGCCCTTGCAGTAAATGTATTGTGGGGCTTATTCCATTACAGACGGAACGGGTGCAATTTTGAGTAATAACGCTCTGGCAAATTTAAAAAGCAGAAAATGAATGCCTTGTTTTGTCTGTACCAACGAACAAGTACCTACCTACCTACGTAATTCATGATATTCTTGATGCAGATTTGATCCTGAGTGTGATAAAACCATCTCATTGCAAAGACTCGAATAACTCTACCGTTTTCACAATTAAGCACTCACGTTAAACTTAAAAAAAGGTTTTTTAGTCGTACAAGATTATTCAAATTAGTATTATATTTCATCTCTTAAAGCTTAGGAACAATAATTGAAGCTTGTCATAAGGTCAGGGGAAAATGACCAGGGTCACACTTTAAAAAACCTTTAGAAATTGGGATCTTTAAACGTGAAATATAGCGCAACGCCAAAACAAAGACTGAACAAGGTGAGTATAACGATTCCGTAAAGGATGTGTCCCAAGCATTTGTCAGAGCCAATGTCTGTCCGTTTTCTCATCTCTATCGTCTGGTCCCATTGGTCAATGACATCAATAGATTGCAACTTCTAAAGTTATGAAAAGAATCAACATGAACTGCTAGATTTGTCACGTCACGATCCGATCAATCTACAAAATGCATGTCGTGATATCATCATTTGACCATTTAGGTATATCTATACTAGAGACATGGACCATAAGTTATGCATATCACATACATCTAAATTGCATCTAAGTTTCAAGTCACTGAACATAGAATATTTGACTGTCATGGTGGCTATTGTTTAATTAACACCTAGATAGGGTAGACAATTGGGTATAAATATAAAAAGGCTGCAATTCCCATATTATAGCGAAATTTAAAAACCGTAAGAATGTATTAGTTCACTTATATTGTTGTGCTTATCTCGAACAATATTTTGGCCTGTTTGTGGGGATACTTGTGGGAAATCAAGTACTTTGTTCTACTTAGAGCATGTCTGGTCAATACTGTGGTTTGCGACACCTCATTATATTAATGTTTGAGAACTTTGGAATTCTATGTAATGTTCTATTACACTGTGGCATTTGAAATCATCATGGATGTTCTTGGCTTATCTGAATACATGTACCTTCATTGTGTTTACGCTACGGCCTAATTAGTGCCTACTTGTATTGGGTAATGAATCGAATGAATGGTGCATTAAGCAGTTCTCATCTCGTGCACGGAGGTGGAATAAGTCATGTTTAACATAATTTTGTTACGTCTTTATGTTGTTTGCATGTTCAGTGTCATGTTAAAGGGTTAATAGTGAGTGATTGATTGTTATTTATTAGGAACTAGCGGACCCCGCAGACCTTGGCGTGCCCGTTTTTTTCTTTGCGATTCATTTTTATGTTATAGGCTAGTAGACGCCTGCGACTTCGATCGGGCGTCCACTAGCTACATTTGGGGCTTACATAGAAAGTTTAATCCTCAATAAAACTTCATTATCTACACTATCTTCTTGACTTAGTTTCTAAAGTGCGTAATGCGTTATGTTCGTACCGCATATTGTTAAGCTGCACTGCTAGCGTTCTGGGGCTGCCGGAGTGTCACATCAGGCACTCAAGATCTTTTTGTTATGAGGACAGAAATTGCTTGTCACCCTGAACTTTTTTCATAAGGTGTCATATTCATACCTTTCATTGTTGAGCTGGGTTCAACATCAGATATTCAGATTTTTATTTGTATTAATACAGAATTGCTTACACGTTGAACAACTTTTCCTTGGGTGCCTTATTCATACTTATAACGGTTTAGGTAGGCTGCTGCGTCACATCAGGCACTCCAGATCTTCATTATTGTTATGGGGATGAAAAGTGCTCGTAGTTTAAAAAAAATCCTATTGCCTTATATTTATAGCTTTAACAATTAAGCGGGGCTGCTAGTGGTCTACGTCAGATATTTTTATTAATATTGATATTGTTATTTTTGTTAAATGTACAGAAATTGCTCATTACGTTGACAACTTCTTATGGTTTAGCTAGGCTGCTGGGTGTCACATCAGGTACTCCAGACCTTGTTTTTTGTTATGGGGTTAAAAAGTGCTCGTCATGATGAACAATTTTTCCTGTGGCATCATATTCATAACGCTAACAGTTAAACTAGGCTGCTGGGGTTCCAACCTGGCCGGTAATTTTCTCGACAGATTGGTAAAGTTTGCAATTAAATCCATAAAGCCGTTTTTAGGTGATGCGCGTACAAATAAACAGACGAACAGAGACACAGAGACCCAGAGAAACTGATGAATAGACAAACGGACATAAATTCCAAAAATTTGCGGAATGTGTTCTGTATTCGATTCTAAGTATGCCCTACCAATTTTTATAAATATCTTTCATGTACAGACTTTCCCCTTTTAAGCTTTATTATATGTATAGATTGAAAGGCATTACAGATGACATTATGTTTTTTTTTGTGAATTGAGAAATAGTACGAGCAATATAACGACGTAACTTGCTAAAGGTTACGAATAGTAGGTATAAACTAAATTGGGAAGTTTGCATATTAAAATTTATTTTAAGGGCATCAAATTTCAGCTTGATGAGTTCATTAAGAAAAGTTAATTAATGAACAGATGAACATTTTAGATAAAACTTATAAAAACATGCATAATCATTTAATTCCACGCAGTCTGTGGGTAGCCATCATAATTATTATGTTCATTTGCAAACTGGTATCGTTTTGGTGCTAATATCGGCAGACTATTATCTAACTTGATATCCGTCTCTCACTTCCTTAATGTAGTCAGATAGACTACATTTGAATATAGATCCGTCGGCTGGAATATACAATGGCTGTGATTTGCAGTTGTCGTCTGGTCATTCATCTCTTGACGCGCAAAGATGATTGAGGTATTTGAGGCTATTTTAGTTTCCGCTCCGCAGATAATATTCTTGGGGTAATTCTCGAGAGGTTAGAGTTTACAATCATTGTTTGTTTGGCACGCTTGCCTGACGGCGATAGCCTAGGTTAATATTTTTAACCTTTCTTTGGATAGCTAGTTACATCTAACTACGTAGTAGTACTACTATGGTAAACGTATTATATTAACTTCCAATCACAACCCCATTTCCCTATATCCCACTGCAGAGATATAAGAAGGTATTCCTGCTAAGTATTGATTTCCGTAATCGAACAATGATCAGTCTAGAGTATTTACCCTTTTTCCCTTAGAAATATACCTACATTCTTTATTTCCGATACCTTTTCTCACATGCAAATTCACGTAATATGAATCTTCGCCGATTTTGTGCTTGGTAGACAATTCTATTTCTATTTTTCTCATGACTTCGGCTCATCACTCATACGTGATTATTACCGACAAATGTTATGAGGTGTCGAATAGGAACAAAGGGCATCACTGATCAAACCCACTGCAAGCAACTTGAGCTGGCTTTTAATACCGTCAATCAAACTTAAAAGTTCACAGAAAAGAAAGCGATTTCTTCAAGACGTTTCCTATAACTAAATACGTTATGCAATAAATTAAACAACCTGAATAGACTGACTTTGATCATCTTCGATAGATCAAATGAAAAATAAGTCCACTTGGCTCAAAAGTTTTTATTAGACATCGCCTGGGCGGCCGCCTAGGGCAAAATTACACTTCGATGCTGTGTAAGATGAGCTCGGGTTAAAAGGTCATAATTTCAACCGAGAAATGAACTAATGCTATGAGCGATCTAATCAAAGGCTAAACGTAATTCATCTGTACGGATTCAATAAAATTTTAATAGCTGCAGGGGAGGTATAGCATTTGCAATCAATTTGACTAGCTGGTTTTTGAATGATAGAATTAATGTTACAAACAACACAAAGTACTTTACGTTGTTAGATTATTGAGTGGGTCGTCTATCTAATTTGGTACTTAAAAATCTTTTGATCTTGAGAATTCGTTAGAATGATCCCGATCAATACAGATATCACAAAACTAAAACGCGACTAATCAAAAGTATGAAACAAGATTCACATTGATGTTCAGACGATTGCTGTGGTCATAATGCTCGCTGGTTATCACCAGCGGGCAGCTTTTAGACGCATCTAATGACAATGGGCTAGATTACACCACCAATCGTTGACAAACTTTTTATTATCTGTCAAAACGGTCTACCTCCATAGATTTTGTATGGATTTTGCATGAACGTGACGTCACGGTCATGTATCAGAAATCGTAGTCAATTGACCGAATATTTATTGAGTTTTGTGTGTTTAAAAATTGGTTTCTACAGATTTTTGGAAACATATTGGTTGTACTAACTTCATAGGGGCTATGTTTTTAAACGCCATGGTTTTGAAAATATTTAAGATAGGTGTCGTCTTGCCAATTAATTTGTCAAAATATGATGAAGGGTTCAGAAGTTACGATGAGGGAACAGATAAACCGATCAAAATCATAACCCTCTTTTTCGCTTCGCCGTAGTCGGGTAAAATCTTATAAATGGCAACGTAAGCAAATCTGAGTTCATTATAGATACGAGAGCAAGATCATGTTTTATTTAGGTGCTGCTATGTAAGGCAAGTTACACAAGTGTAACCTTTGTAGTTAGCCGAAATAAATCAAGCTTGGGCATACGCTTTTGTAGAATGACGGGTCCCCTCGGGCGTGGATGGAGAGTGCTCCACAGGAAAGCAATTTGTAACGTTGCCGTTGGATAACTAAGTGAGAAACATACGGGTCATGGTTAACAAACCTAAATGTTATACATCAAATGTTACGATTTGGTTACGGTGCGGCAGTATTACATTACCAAACAAATGGACTGTCATACGATTTTGACACCATGGATCATTATCCTAAGTTATGCAGAGAAGCCAAATGCAAACCCAAGTTATAATATAGTTTGTGTCTTCATCATGGAGATAATCCCCCATTGCTTCAATTTGCCTTAAAATGGTACCTTCGTTACTCTTGTTTCTGCTTTAATTACATATCGGTTCATAACAGTTAAGACAATGAAACTATGAACAAATGTTGCTTAATCAGTGGTAAGAGATCGTGAGAAAAATATCAAAATTAAATGGCTATCTCGGGCTTTCACTGTCCCACGCCAAGAACATGCTAAAACAGTCGATGTCTGGGAGACAGTTACAGTAAGCATTTGGCCACACGGCAGTTTACACACTAGCCGTTGCCTAAATTCTGAATCTACTACATTTTTTTTCTTTTACAAAATCTAGCTTGTATGTACTTAACCCGCCACTAGCGCAAATCAAATGAAGCTGCTTGAACTTTATCACTACATAATAACGTCCAATTAATTTAATTATTTCTTACTTAATTTTATAAGGGCTTAGAAATCCTAAGTTATAAAGACTTGCCTGACAGCTGTTTATTAAAGCACAGCGAACGAAGCCATTATATTGCAGAAGACAGCGATAGGTTCAAAGGTAAGCTGTTACTTCGTGATCAATGCACTGTAGATAAGCTGGTTCGCTAAGCGTAGGGAAAGGTTACCTACTGCATTTCACCAATATCGCAGTTTATATCTAGTCTAGAGCACGAGGTCTTCATAGTAGTTTAGTTTGAGAACCTGGCACTATTTAGGGTTCCGTACCAAAAGGGTGAATGTCTGTCTGTCACCAAACAAGCTCTCATGAACCATTATACCTGAAAGACAGTTAGGATTTCACAGATTGTAGGTATTTTCTTTGCTGCTATAACAACAAATACTGAAAAAAAACACAATAAATTAAAAAGGAGGCACCCATACAACCTGAGTTTAAGGTAAGGCTTACCCATTTAATCGAGTTGAATCGCGAAAAAATCTCGAGTTTTTCCGAAAATATTTATTTTATCTCAAACAAACTTTTGCTCGATTCCTTCATTTATAATATCTAGTATCGTACAGAACCTTTGTGCGCGATGCCTACTCGTAATTGGCCGGTTTTTTTGTATTTGTTTAATTGAAAACTCCATGATATGTATTTCGTTGAAAGCTCACACGTAACTTTCAGCAATAGAGCGTGCTCAAATATTTGAAAATATAGAGGTGCATGATGCATGCATAGTGGCAGTCCCATTAAAAAAAATGTTGTTAGTGACCATGAAAGTAAAAACAGTACCTAAATTACGGAAACTTTATTTGTGGGTAGGCATGACGAGCAATGCGGAAAGTATCTTTCACACATTGTTGTCTGGCACAAAGAAACTAAACGCCATTGTTACAAAATCAGTAAAGCTATGTGTAAAAGTATAGGGTATTAACCCATGCATTGTACTAAATTAAGTTATTATGCGCTTCGAAACTGCAGTCTAATTGCAAGTTAGAATGTAATTACTGCTTTCAATTTAAATCGGACCCGGTAAGCCTATTATGTTACATTATTAACGTTGTTAATCAAATAGTTGTGATACAAATAATTAGGTGCCTACTTATAGTTTTTAGTTGTCTACCTTTAACTCTATTAGACTAATAAAAACTACAAGTATGCATGCATATTACTCGTATTATATGTATATAAATGATTGACGAGTAAATGTGTATTAAGCGAATTCAATGATGGATAACTTATCTAGTAACGAGTATGTAACTAAATGCTACCTATTTGCGGGTATATATTGTATATTTACGGGTCTTGTTTTGTCTACGATGAAAAATTATACCTACAGGTCGTCTTGCGAATCATAAGTTAGTCCAACTTAGTCTTATTGTGGAATTACGGAATCTAGTTTTTGAGATAAGGATAATGCAGCCTTCTTGGGATACAGCAACACTTCAGTGCCTATATGGGTGCCACATAAGTACTTACTTGAACTCGACAATCTCGTATTGCTTACGTAGGTAGGTATGTTACCTAACAACAGTTAACTCACAGGGCTAAAGGTCGATAAGTAGCATCCTTACCTAATATGGCAAAGTTGTCCTGGACGGAATAGTATTCCGTGCCAAGTCCTACGAACTTTTCTTTTATAGTACCGCAAATAAGTATGTCCATACAGTCCTAGTATAGGTATGTTAAGTTTTGATTCATTTCTTATATCGTTTCTCAATTACCCACCTACTTGAAGTACATAAGTCTATCAGCATTAAACATGATAACTGTCCCTACACTTAATCGCCACCAAACAGAAAATAAGAAGAGAAAGAATAAAAATCTATAAATTTAGGACTACTAAGTTATTCTTCCTAAGATTAGAAGTTTTAATGTTTAATCTAAAGCCATTCTGTGTGAGGACTGTAAAGAAAAAATGATGGCCTAATCTTCTTACATAAGGCATGAATGTTTTCTAAGTACTTACGTTTTTTAGTATTTGTTTTTTTCGGCCGTTAGTGTCGTAACTCGGATATTAACGATTTCAATAAATTCACGCGTAATATTTCCTGGGTCATAACAATAAATGTTACATTTAATGTTTACCACGAGTTTGCAGTATACGAACTTCAATCGATTGAGTACAGGGACATGTAGTATTTTTTTGGTATTTTCCGATGGCTTACCTTTTCTTTTATTTAACGTCAGGGAAATGCTGGTTGTGCTTACCTGTACCAACCTACCTGCCTACGCCTTGTAACAAAAAAAAACTTCTCGAATTCATAAAAAAAACACTAGTTGATTTGTGTGATAAGTAAGGTTAAGTACATGCCTTTACCAATTATCGCATCAGGAAAGCATTATGACATTCAATTAATCGATTAAGTAGTGTCCCTCAGTCTTGTGTCACCGCAGCAAGCGTCTAGACTGTCTTATGATGTGTCGATATTCAAAACAATATAATATTTACGTAAACACGTAATTCACTATCTGAGCTGATCCTGATAAAGATGCTTCTTCCGATAATTAATGCAAACGAGAAGACCGCATCATCATGTGCATTGCGTCATTGGGAAAGTGCATCGGTGATTCTTGTCTTTATAAAAATTATGGCTCATATAAAACATAATGTTTCATCGATGATGAAGCAATGTTTTTGGAAAAAACGTTGCAGACCATGATAAGTAAGACGGATCTGCACTTATACCTACTAAGGCAATGATTAGGTACGTGAGTGAAAAAGCTTTACGTAATTTTATCTTGAAGTGTTTTCCGAGCTGTTGCAGTAATTTATTCTCAACATCATTCACTTGCGAATTGGTCGCACACATTACGTGACACAATCTATACATATAATAAGACTGTAAAAGATCGATTTCTGTACATTGAAGTTTTTTATGAAAAATTGTTACAGGGGATCTTAATTACCGTAATAGAAGCCAAAACAACAATTTTTAAAATTTTTGTCTGTCTGTCTGTCTGTCTGTTTGTCCGGGCTAATCTCAGAATCTACTGGACCGATTTTGACGGGACTTTTTTTATTTGACTCAGTATCACCTGGAGAGTAAACTGGGATATAAATAATCACGCCGATGAACTTAGGGGGCAGGCAGGAAATTGAATCTCAGAATCTACTAAACCATCCTTGAGTTGCGTACGCTGCGAAAACGGTTCAAGATACCAAAAATATAAATATGAAAGAATTATTCCTCTTGAAATGATCTAAAAAACTGTCTGCGACAGTACATGTCTATGCCCAAAATTACAACTCCACGCGGACGAAGTCGCGGGCACAGCTAGTATTAAAATAAGATGTAACACAACATCTCCGATCAATTAAGTTGGTCAGAAGGATTTAAGTTCCTCATAATGTTACCAGATCGTACTATAACAACATTTAGCCGATGTCATCGCAAACAATACCGTAACGACACTCACAGTGAAAGGTTAAATTTCATTTGAATAATAGACTATTATTACTACGTGAGAGAAAACTTTTTACACTGCTAAAATAGCGTATAATTTGCGTTCACAAGTATAATTTTCAGGTCCAGATTTCTGCTACCTGTTTCTTATACAAATCACGATTTGTAGTTCTTTACAGTTTTATATTACTCCTTCGCATTACTACACACACATCCATGAGCAAGTTATTTCTTCACACATTTAGCACTAGTTGTAAAATTTTCAATGGTCCATAAGAAGTAAATTAGTTCCTATCACGGCACGATAAAATTTTACTTATTTAAATTAATTAGATAGTACGAGTAGAAGTAATCCATTAATTGCAGCCACTGACACTTCCGATATCAACATCAAAATTATGCACCATTGAAAACTCCACTTTTGTTAAACACAAACCGGCACCCTTATTATAAACACGGGTACTCACAAGTCGCATGGTGTCGTCCTTGCCCGTAGGTCACACTGTATGAACTCCTAAGCTGCGCTTGGGCACCGTCACTCGCGCCGCTCGGTCCGATCACACTGCGCGCCGGATCAGCCATCAGCCGCCCCGCCAGCACCAGCACCAACGATTGTGTAAAATACCACATCCGAACGAGGATGTGACACTTTACACTGTTTACAAACCTGCACCTCGTCCGTTATTGATGATATTCGCTTACATATAGCTGATATTCGCTTACATATAGCTGATATTCGCTTACATATAGCTGCAGTAAACAGTAATGAGTTGTGAGTCTGGCAGTGCTTGTGTAAGCTGGGATGAGCTAAACTTGTCATAGTCGTTTTGAGCGCCATCATTTTGGCATTTGATATCTAGACCTATACCATTTTCCCGAAATAGCTCTAAAGCTAGAATAAGGCAAGACTAACAACAGAACTGAATCATAATATCTAATCCAATCATCGTCCAATATGATGTCGAGAAGTCAAGAATAGAAATAGAGCTATTATCACCGGTAAGTTTATAAGCTTTCTAAGTACTGTCTACATTGGTTACAGGTAGGTACATATATATTTATTACACAATAAACAAATTGAATGAAACCAGTACAATTACCAGAGATTTTTATTTAACGTAATCAATCATTCGGTATCAAGTTACAAGTTATGCATTGCGAATGTAAGTGCTATAAAAATATCAAAGTCATTGAAAGCTTACAAATGTAAAGCCGCAAGGCGCAAATCACCTACATAGGCGATTCGACTTCCTAAGAGCAACAAAACATGTGCCTTGTAACCAAATCTAATCAGTCGTAAAACAAGAGGCTGAGAGCAGTGCGTTATTAGTGCGTATTATTTACGCACGTAACGAGCTTAAAAAAAGGTAGCCAAGTTCATAAATACTCGTAAGTCGTTTTTCTTTTAAAAAACTATGATGTGCATCTATTGATACTTTTCAATCGATTTATATTAATTAATTTAGGTATTGGTACCTACCACTGACGAAGCAAAATAATACCTAGATCAACATTGTAAGCTAAGGCCCCGTTTACACGGCATTGTCCCGTTCGTTTTGCAGTATACGTCTGTCATGAATGACTAACAGTTGCAGTGCAATCGACGTATGAATGTGATGTGACGTTGACAGTGACGTTAAGACGCATACTGTAAAAAGCGAACAGGACAATACCGTGTGTACGGGGCCTTAGTCTTGCTTGAACAGTAGACACATATTTGGCCTAATATTTAGTTGACATTCCCACACTACTGCATTCACTTCCTAAAACATAATAAGTTATATCATACGTTTCTTCTCAAAAATTAAATATCAAGAAATAATAAAATGTAAAAATATACCTAACTACTTACTTATAATTTGGATAGAAATGCACCGGAAAATCTATAAATGATGTGTTATTATAATATCAGTAAAGTCTTCGAAAGAAACTTGGCTCTTTTAATACTGAACATGGCGTCACTGAAGACATTCGGCACGCTCATGTAACGTCAACAGGTGCCGTGTTTATTCCCGTGTTACCTCAAACAAATCGGTCACGACGTCACACATGAGTGCACCCAACCGTGGCCGATGTGCGGCGCTAATAAGACCTCAGAGTTTGCACTTGGTCGTCGTCACAGATTAATGAATTGCTGCAATCAACATTATGTTCTCCGCTGGCAAGTTACGCCAGTGGGCTATCATGATTCGAATAAGGGCACGCGGAGACAGCACGCTATTAATTTGTCTCGGTATGTTGACAGATTGACACAATAATAAATGTACCTGGAAATACTTGACGCCACTGCCAGCATTAGCCAAAATATCGTGACAGATGTTTTAGGTATCATTGTGTTGTTTGGAAAAGCAACGTTGTTCAGCTAGAAACTGTCTTTGTATACCTTTGACTACTACTGATACTGACAGTTTTTAACAAGAGCTCTTTTAATGACTGATAGGCATCATCGACGCATCGCATTGTTTTGTTCTCGTCCCTTGCGTGCGACGTCGCACGATATTTCGATATAAATTGCCTATTACTTAACATCTGACGCCTAAATAATATTACGTTTCAAAATAATTTAAAGCACCTACGAAAACGACATCAAGTACGCTTTAAAAATGTCTAGAAATATTGTAAATTCCATGAGCAGAAAGTAAATTATCAATAAAATAAATTATTTAAGTCTCAAAAGCAAGCAAATAAAAAAACACATTATTCTAAATTCCGCTGATGATTGCTGCGTAAAAGATTTCAACGCGTCAGTACTTACACGGCGCCAGTTTTTCATATTCTCTCGGATGGAACAAATTAATGCAATTACATTCGCAAATGATTCAACGTGCCATGAATGTAGGTAAGCTCATAAGTTCATATCCGTACGCTCGGTCGTCGTAAGAATTTGGGTGTACTCGTAGATTGAGATGAATGCGTGAAACGATATTGGGGTTATTTAATACGTCGAATCGATATGCAATAAATAAAAATGTGTACAATAAAACAGTTGAATGGAGTGTGGTATATTGTGTTGGGGTCAAAGCTCAGCGACCGGTTCCGGCGTGGACTTTCTTTTCCTTAACCTTAGGCCGTATGCACACTGCGGACTGCGCGGTGCGCCTTAGCCCCTAACTCGCGGACGGTTGTTAAAGCGTTACATCACGTGCGCGCGCGCATTGATCCGCCTAATACGCCTCGTGGGACAAGTGCTCGGTGATAGTTCGTGTGTCAGTAGTGCCTTAATTTTCTGTATTGTTGCCGATTTGCTGTTCTGCAAACGTGCTTCGAATAGAGCAATTTAGAGTTAAGTAGCTGTGTGTCTATTATGTCTTATCTAGACTGATTCACAAAAAATGCGAAACAGTGTTTTTGCAGACTTGAATTAGTCATACACTTTTTTAACACTTTTTTAATTTTTGCAAGGATTATTTTGATTCAATCTCTTACTGACCTTTATGATATCGCGATAACCTTATAAAAATCTCAGACAGTTAAGATGTTTTAATCGTGAATGATGTGACTTGCGGATTTATAAGAATTTCTAAATGTCAGTATCAATTACATGTATTAGAGTATAAATGTTGGTACAAATAATTAACTTCTATGCAGGGCGCCAAAATTGTATAGTAAGGTACATTAATTTAACAATTCTAAGCCTTAGGCTAAATCGTGAACTTTACTCTGCAATTAGTTTCACAAGTATAATATTCTGGGTTTTATAGTCCGCATTCTCTTTCGTTACTTCACTTTCTGACCCTGGTAGTGGTGACTATAGATAATTATAAGTTTTTTTTTATAGACAAGTGCAAAGTACTTAATTCTTGAGAACCAAAATGAGTATATCGGTTTCGCACTAATAAAATATTTATTGTGCCCCGTTCCCGTAGTGCTGGAGTCAAAACAATAAATAGTGCAAGCACATCATTTACAATGGTATAATGTAAATGCGAAAGTAACTCTACTTGTATGAATGTTAGTCTGTCTGTCAGTGTCCGCTTTCATGCCTGAACCGATTTGGATATTGTTTGGTGCATATATAGAGTGGACCGCCGATATAATGGGTGTAGGATAATTTTTATCTAGTTTTTTAGGGTTCCGTACCTCAAAAGAGAAAAACGGAACCCTTATAAGATCACTTTGTTGTCCGTCTGTCCGTCCGTCCGTCTGTCAAGACCGTTTTTCTCAGGAACGCGTGGAGGTATCAAACTGAAATTTCTATATGATACTTAGGTCTATTGTTCCTAGAATCTGTAGAAAAATCAACCTTCTAAGCCAACGCAATCAAAAGATACAGCCATTTAGGCCGCAAATTTCCGCAAATTTTCGAAACTCGCACGGGAATCAAAACATACAGGGTACTTCCCGTAAACTTAGAATCTTGAAATTTATTACGAAGCCACGTCTTATAGTACAGATATAGGAAAAATTACGAAAACCGTAAATTTTCAGTTTGATCATACAAAAAAAAATATTTTTAAAATATTTTTGACAATTTTGAAAATTTCAAAGTTACTACTCCTTATCTACAGGTTTGTACGGAACCCTCGGTGCGCGAGTCCAACTCGCACTTGACCGGTTTTTTTTTTCTGTATTCTCTCTGTGTTCAGATTCCACGCGTGAAGCTTGTGAAATAATACAGTAAATTCCACAGACACCTTAGTTCAAGTTTTCAAACTTATGCTGCACTTGGGGCACGAACAGGATCTCAGGTTTCTAAAATGTTTCCTATAATTCAGTCATAATTGCATATAAACTGTTATAACCACACCCTCGTCTTGACTCAAAAATGTCAGTTTTGTCTGCTTTATCTGCATTGCGTCATAATACGATGCTTTCTCCATATGCGTCATTTACATATAGGATGGGTACGCACTTTTCTGTTTGTTTTGAGAATTTCACCGCATCCGCGTGTTATACCGTTATGCGTGTTAGTTAATTGTTTGCTGATTAGTTAAAATCCATTAAAACATATTGTGTAACTTAATAGGCCTTTTACTCGTCCAGTCATTTCAAGTGTCAAAAGAAATCACTAACCTCCACCGGCCTCAAAATTTTTATTTAATATAAAGTTGTAAAAATATGTTATACAGTGTAGCGTTTCAATTAAGTATTTCATTATCTCGATGGAAAGTTGTTAAAATTTCTTTACACGGTTCATTTGTAGAAACTATTGTCTTACTACAATATGACTAATGGCTGTCAGAACAGCATACCTTTGGATCATAAATCTTATGGTGCTTTTACGTTTCTTAAAGGTCAGGCATTCTTTGTCAAAGTGGGGTTTTCTTGGTCAGGTACTACTTTACTTAGGTCCAAAATAAACGTAGCATTTTAAAC
Source organism: Pyrausta despicata (assembly GCA_963921415.1). NCBI lineage: Eukaryota > Metazoa > Arthropoda > Insecta > Lepidoptera > Crambidae > Pyrausta > Pyrausta despicata. Next base: position 10,151,047 of record OY992855.1, on the reverse strand, counting down.
ATAAATGATAAAAAACCGGCCAAGTGCGAGTCGGACTCGCGCACCGAGGGTTCCGTACAAACCTGCAAGGTTTACAAAGTTCGTTCATTACGACAATCGAGTCATAAATATGGTATTTTTATTGCAAAATGAAATTCATAACATTACAATGGGGAAAGATGGAGGAGCATAAATTTAAGACAAAGATCTCTTTATCGTTTATAATAATGTCATTGAATTTAATTATAAGTATAACACTTTAAGCAGTTAGGACGCATTTAGATTATACAGCTACATTCACCAAAACATCGGGATTGAATGACGATGAGTGAGGTCGTCTTTGCCGTTTGAAAAATGTTGCCCTCCCCATACATAGTATAATAACTCGCGGTCATTGCTGTAACTACAATTATGTTTACAATCACAATTTTTTTGGTGATATAACTACTTAAAATTTTAAGCTTTTCGGAATTTTTCTGTTACCTGTGCTGTAAGCTATTGCTTCTTACCAAATTTCGAGATTCTATGTCAACGGGAAGTGGTCTTTAGGTTTTAATTCCCTTGCGTGTAGTTGCGAGTTTCAAAATATGCGGTATCAATGGTTGTACTTTTGCGTTTTGCGTTTTTGCGTTGACTTAGATTTTTTTTTTCACGGGTTAAAGGCAATTAGATCTAAGTATTTGATATGAATTTCAACTTGATAGCTCTACGCGTTCATGAGGAAAAAAGTAATAAGTTTATATTTATTAAAAAATATATATTTTGTAATGTAACTAAAAATTTAAGGTTTTCGGAATTTTTCCTTTATGTGTGCTATAAAACGTTGCTTCATGCCAAATTTCAAGATTCTAGGTCGACTGGAAGTACCCTTTAGGTTTTGATTCCCTTGCGAGTACTTGCGAGTTTCAAAATATGCAGCTTAAATTGCTGTTTCTTTTAATTGCGTTGACATAGAAGTTTGATTTTGTTACAGCTTAAAGGTATTATAGACCTGAGTATTTGGTATGAATTTCAATTTAACACCTCTACGCGTTTATGAGGAAATGGGTAGTAAGTTTAAAATTATTAAAAAAATATATATTATGTGATATAACTAAAAATTTATGGTTTTCGTAATTTTTCCTTTATCTATGCTATAAGACGTTACTTCGTACCAAATTTCAAGATTCTGAGTTCACGGGAAGCACCCTGTAGGTTTTGATTCCCTTGCAAGTGTCGAAAATTTGCGGCATAAACGGCTGTATCTTTTGATTGCTTTGGCTTAGAAGTTTGATTTTTTCACAGCTTCAAGGGACAGTAGACCTGAGTAATTGATATAAATTTCAGCTTCATACCTCCACGCGTTCCTGAGAAAAAGGGTCTTGACAGACGGACGGACGGACAGACGGACAACAAAGTGATCCTATAAGGGTTCCGTTTTTTCCTTTTGAGGTACGGAACCCTAAAAATGACCTTAACTTTACCAGCCTTAAAACGGACCCCTGACGAAAAAGACGGTTGTTATAAGTGTGACCCCTATGTCTGTTTGTGTGTAAGTATATGTGTTGGTGTGTTTTTGTGTGTGTGTCTGTCTGCGCATCGACCGAACGATTTCTAATATTATTATTTTTATTTCGGTGTTCTATGTATAATATGTATCTATTGACAAAAAAAAAGTATTTAAGTATGTTTATCCGTTGTCTAGGACCCATCATAACACAAGCCTCGTAGCTTAAATTGGGACTAGAGAATTGGTGTGATTGTTGTGAAATATTTATTTATTTATTTTATTTATTTATTTCAGTGCGGTTTCCTTTAGTTGAAAGATGGTTATAAACTGTGGTTCTTAGCTATAGGTAGTCAAAATCGGTCCAGCCGTTAAACCTCACCAACTGTTATCCTGGCTCATTCGGTTTTTTTTTATTAAGGTGCTTAGATTTAGACCTGTTTTAATACTGATTCGAGTGCAACTTTATGTGCTGCATCAACTTATTTTAAAAAGAGTGACGGAGGAGACTTTCACCATTTGACAGATATCTCAAGATCTTTTACTGCATCAAGGTACATCGGTGTTGACAAACTATTAATCAAACTAATGAACTAGGAATGTGTAGAGATAACAGTATCCATCGCGACCGGTATCAAGCTGGTCCATCTGGTTGATTATGCGAAGTGCCGTGGCCCATGGTGGCCGAAAGATATCGTCTATGCATTTGGATGCACCATTGCGCAACTTCCATTAGGTGGGCCGGAATGTTCTTGTGGCCAGTTGCAACATCCCACGACAAACGGTAGTTCAAGGACACCGTTATTATCACATACAGCATGTTTCATAAAGTTATATACGCCTTACGCTTTGCGGTAGCGTTGCGTATTTCAGATTAAGCTTTTAGTACGTACGGCAGAGATTGTACGAGCAATGCTTACGTGACTTGTTTTAACGCATTAACACGTTGGATTATCTGTCGTAACTCTCTCATTAGTTATAGGTATGTAACATACTGTCTTTTCAATTATTCTTAGCATTACACTTCGATTATTCAAATGCATTTCTTTTTAGCGCATTTCAGAAACGAGTCGTGATTCGTGAAAAGAAGTCATGTGCTGTTTAGCTAAGTTAAATTGTTTTGTGCCAGGTTCCATGAAATGAAACAATCAAAACTGTGGAAGTGTAATTGTTATAAAGAAAACATCATTTTAAAAGTTATTGCCTTAGGTACTTTAGTGGTAAAATTTAAGTTATTTTCTTTTTTGTTAATAGGATATTAACAATGGATGCTTACAAAGTACTTACAATAGGAGCTTAGATTAGGGCTTTACATAATACATTTGTTGTATCGGTCTACGTATCTACCTACGTTGATTTATTCTACAACTTTGACTAGATCTATTATTATAATTATAACAATTCAAAGTATTCAACTATGTGTAGCGTAAATGGGTCCTACTAGCCACCTATCGCCATCTCATCAAATTCGTTGGCACCATACTTTATGTTGTTTAATTTATCAGCCTATTATGCATATTTTAGAACTAAAAACTCACTAACTTTGTGTAATGTAGGTATTTTTACTGTATAACCATAGTAAAATTCCTTGTACATACTCGCACATAGCAGAAGCAGGCTATGTTTGTTTTCCAAAACCTGAAATCAAACTGAGCACGTTGGTCCAGCACTGTTTTGTTACTATGTACCTTATCTGTTCCTGCTATATCAATTGATAATTAGTGAGATTCAAGTCTAGCATAGAACGTTTTTACCACCCCAAGCCTGAACACTTAAATAGCGCTCCTTTTTATCTGATCGTTACTTCTTACATAGTTTATTGGACATTAGCAACCGGCGCCACATACAACAGCTGTGCCAAGTTGCTCCTGGCATACTTTCCTCTACTCTGTGGGGCACCGTGGCCGGGACGACCCCAAAGCGAATTCCAAGTGTCATGGTGTTTTCGTACACTCTCTGCCGAGTCTTTACGCTTTTCCTGTAAAAATAAATGAATTTTCAATGCAACCCTGCTCTATATACATTAATGCAATCAACCAAGACCTGAATAGGCATGTACCTCGATTTGTTTACATTTCACCCGCATCTGATGCTTCAAATCTCTTAAATATTGCATGTCAATTTCACGCCACCTAAAAAGAAATATCGTTAATTAATAGAACTCAAATGTGATGTGGAAATTACAGCCAAGAAAAATAGGTAACTAATATTTTTATTTTCAAATCTCTGACACTACACCTACTCGAAACTTCGTGTCAGATGATACTAGATAAGTTGAAACGAACGACTATTATTACTATGAAGAGGTCGGCGGGTTCAAACGAATCAATAAATGAGTCTCATAATCTCCTAAATAATGTAGTTATCGGGAACCATCTCCCACCGTCCAAAGACGGTTATCTGACAGGACGGTGGCGGATAAATGATTGTGTTAATGGAATCTGTAAATCTCCACATACACAGTTTAACACGAGAAAGCTGTGACGCAATGTCATGTATCGATGGCGGTCAGTCGTGACCATAGAGTACCGTTGATGGTGCCTCGTCAATAACCAATGATATTACGCAGGCGGCAGTGACGAAAATTTAATTTTGATAATTGGTTCTGGTTTACAACCTTTGAGTGATGTATGAATAGGTAAGATTATGGCATTATTGGAAACGTAAATTCATATAAAAATATTTGAACTATTACTACCTTACATTGATTTTGAAGCCTATTTATGTTATGTTTCAGGAACTAAGCATTGCCTGTTTTTTATTGTCACAAAGCTGCTAATTCTCAATGCTTCAAAAAACAAAGATTGTATAGTGTAGTGACATCAATAGAGTCAGTAAAAAGGCGTAGGAGAGTGACACATCGTCTTTGATGACCCTAGTATTTTAGTGTCAACCCAAAATAATCTTTCGATAGAAATGTTACGCAACATGTTAAGTGTTTCCAAATTCATAGGCCAATCTTTGATCGGAATAAACCTAGCAACCAAATTAAGCAAGAGCTTTGTCGAATTATTAATATTAATTGGGTTGATAAAACTATGACCGATAAGTTCGTATAGGTTAGTATAGTTGTCATTTTCACACGAAAAGGTTAATTAAAATTTATAAAATGTCAGAAATGATGATAACGCAAATATGGGTAGTTTTGTAAAATAGGATCAATTCGTTCTCTATTGAACTTAACATATTGTTGTGGCGAATTAAAATACATAGTGCTTGCACGAAATACCACGGTCTGCATTGTCTCTGTCCTGTGACCTAGGGTTAATAACATTTATGAATACACTTCGAAGCTTGTCAATCGGACGAGCAAATTAATCGTTTTCTTACCGAATAGGGTCGCCATCCCTGACCCTAGTAAATTAAAAGACTATTCTTCAAAAATGAATATATGTTTGTAGTTTGCAACATTGCAAAATTAATTTTAATACCGTGTAAAGAGATGGCAATTCTTTTAATATGTCATGGGTGGTATCTTTAGATTTCGCCACGGCTTATTGTCATATGATAGATTTATTGTTTGGTACATACTGGCAGTCCTGGTCAGGAGGTCGAGTAACGTCACTCGATGGTAAAGTGCGAGCGCCTACTCTCCTCCTCCTGGCAAGGAGGGGCACCAGCTCTACCCCTCCCGTTACGCGTAAAATCGTTGCCTCAGGAGTCGGTTTCTTTTCCCCTAAATTTGTGGAATCTGCCTTCTGAAGTTCTACCAAACCCTCATCTGAGGTATCACTAGGAATATTCTTCTGAACCCTCTCTCCGTTAGACAGCCGTTTGACAAACTTTTTCTTCCTCGGACTAGTACGTTTACTTCTACCATTTCCATTACCGTTGATCTCTTTAACCTCTTTTTCGACTTCATTTTGCTTTACCGGACTTCCGGATTTTGATTGTTTTATATCTGGTAACTTTTCAACGTTTGAAGGTTTTATGTTTTCCTTTTCGGCTGAGTCTTTCTGTCTTTGCTCTCGTGTATCATCGTCTCTCTTTACTTGAGGCAAAGTTAGCGAAGATCTCTTACAGAGTTTGTGATCCCCTTGAAGCTTTGTGAAAATTTCGTTATCTGTCCAACCCTGTAAACGGTATATCAAACATTAATGCCATTCACGTTTTTAGGGTTCCGTACCTCAAAAGAGAAAAACGGAACCCTTATAAGATCACTTTGTTGTCCGTCTGTCCGTCCGTCCGTCTGTCAAGACCGTTTTTCTCAGGAACGCGTGGAGGTATCAAACTGAAATTTCTATATGATACTTAGGTCTATTGTTCCTAGAATCTGTAGAAAAATCAACCTTCTAAGCCAACGCAATCAAAAGATACAGCCATTTAGGCCGCAAATTTCCGCAAATTTTCGAAACTCGCACGGGAATCAAAACATACAGGGTACTTCCCGTAAACTTAGAATCTTGAAATTTATTACGAAGCCACGTCTTATAGTACAGATATAGGAAAAATTACGAAAACCGTAAATTTTCAGTTTGATCATACAAAAAAAAATATTTTTAAAATATTTTTGACAATTTTGAAAATTTCAAAGTTACTACTCCTTATCTACAGGTTTGTACGGAACCCTCGGTGCGCGAGTCCAACTCGCACTTGACCGGTTTTTTTTTGGAATATTAAATACATAAAAAAACACATCACCATAGACTTGGAGAAATTTAGACCAATGTTTCGAGGGTTCCTCCACACTGCTCCGCCGGGCCCGGGCTTTCCCCAAGGACCATCCATGGTGTGCTGAAAATAGTTGGTAATCGATTGAAAGTGTTCTTACATTGTCAAAAGTACCAAAACGGATTAAGTATTACCATTCTTCTTTCATAGTCCAGAGTCTCTTTGATTTCGTCCTTCATAGCTCTTCTTCGGTTTTTCACCATTTCATCTAAAATCATTGTCTCATTACACTTTATAAGACTGGATAAGATTATGGTAAAATGAGCAGTCACAGAATCGGGGTAAATAAATACATACACGCCCACAATAGCTTACTTTCACATTAAAATATTCATGGGTTTGTCTTATATTATAATTAAGACAAATGGCTTTAGCACACCGTGACTATTGTCATATGATATCTTGATGATATAATGATAAAACTGACCATAAATTAATAGGGATTTAAAAAATATATTTTATCAGTCTAATGTTTGTCTCCTTCAATAAAAGTTTCGTTTATGTTCCAATAATGCGGTATCAATAAATAAATTTAAAACTATTTTTTATCACAGAATACATGTGTTCAAAAGTGCAAATCTAGTTTAGTTTTTTTGACATATTTCATAAGCTCAGTTTTTCACAGAAGATTATTTCAAGGATTTGGAAAAAGCCTAAGGTTACCTAAGATCTGCCTATAGCTCTCTTGCTGATTAGGCGTCTGCTTGTATCTGATCTCGTTCTCAATGGTCTGGCGCAGGTTGTCCGCGTAGCACAGCTGCGGGTCTTCGCGCAGGCGCACCGGCGTGCGACGGTAGCGCCGCCGCGGCGTCGGGAATCGACGGCAAACTTCGTACTGGGCTGTTCCCTGAAATGTATGCAGCAGGATGTGAAGTGAGCATTGAGGCACCTCTACATCCTTTTCTTGGTTGGAGACAGTGATTAAAGTTCGTATTAGATCGTAGTTAAATATTATCAAGTACTAGATAGGCATAATATAGGCCGACGGGTACGCAGGAGCCCCGGGCGACCGCTACATACTACTAATACATACCTATTAGATACTATATACTATTAGATATATATTTAGATACTTAGTTCAAATTGTTAGTTAGGTATAGTATGATAAATAGTTCTATTTAGTTGTTCCAGTCATACAGCTTTTAAGGAAGTTAAGGAAAGGCAAATCTGTAACTGTCAGTAGACAAATATTTATATGCTAAATCCAATAAAAAAGTGTTATGTCAACGATGCTCGTATCCTCTACCAAGTATGGGCGGTCATTTGCGCGTTTCTTTATTCACTGCCGTTACATCATTGTGCGAAGTAACGTCGGTGACCCTTTACCTTATAGGATTTATCGCTTTCGCATATTTATGAAATATTACTAAGTATACATAAGCCAATATCGTATTTTGGCAAAGAAACCGCACTGGGTGATCGATTACAATAACATGCATGTGCTAAAAAGTTTCGAAACACAAACTATTATAACGTAATACCAATATGATGACACTAATGATGTTTTTTTTTTAATTTGCTTGGATTCTGCAAAGACGGACCATGATCTAATTATGTATTTATTCCACTGAGTATGTAATCTAGTAGGCTTTTACATAAACGTATTATAGTGGGTTTAATATCAAATGACCTTTCGTTACAAGCAATAGGTCAAGCAAAACGAAGCCGTGGAGAGCATTGCTTTCATTAGGTTAATTTGATTTCTTTGAATAAATAAGTTTGACATGAATAGGAATCATATCCGACTCTATTTAGATTATTTTCATTCCAAATACATACTTAGTAGAACTTGAGAGGATTCAAAAGGTAGGTACATTTAATATATTTCTAATAGAACCTATTAACTCCCGAAGCTCGTTCTGGATAGATCTCATCTCTTCAGCCTGTACATATGTATAACTATAAGGTGGTACGAGCCATTCTGGATAGATACCTTAAAAATATAGAAATCGGCCAACTATAGTATGGTTTTAAAAATAAAGTAGCAGGCACCGCCAAACCTCTTCAATAAATTGCTAGGAGTGTCTTTATGTGTGCAGATAGAGAGCCTTTCTAAGAACACAGAAAGGAAGAGTGTTTCTAATTCGACACATACTACAAGCCACGCGAGTTAGGCACTCCGCCGTCCCGTAAGGGCAAGTGGTGATAGAATAAGGACATACTCAGTAGGTAGGGTAAGGTTGCAATTATTGGACCGGGTCTTTCTTTGGACCGCTTTAATATTTCGGAGTCGAAGTACTTTAAAAACCATTTAATTGTCCAAAACGCTAGCTCTTTGAACTAATACTAACCCCTGTTATCTTGGGTATCGCCGTGAGCTTGGTTGGGGAAGAATATATGCCACAATGTTTCCCGCTCTGTCGATGTAATACCGCATAACACAGTATATCGGGTGAATATAGTTTATAGATAATAATTTATTCAACGTTAGTTTGTGAGAATCGCACGCCTAATTCAGTTGGTCAAGCTGATTTACTTATATCTTTTCGCAAATATTCATATTATTTTTGTATTTCCATTTTAACCTCTATGCGATGGATGAGTTGCCATCAATGGACCAGGGAGTTAAAAATATGTATGTATATACATATTTTTACAAGTATATTATATTTTCTAAAAGCGTTGCACGATTTTAATAAGAGAATTAAGCTTGATTATCTCTGTCTCTTCTCTTTTATTATTTAAATTTTAATAGTCCTCCCATGGACCGCTGCTAAAAAATTCTAAGTTCAATTAAGGAAACTATGGTCCAAAGAAAGTAACCATGGCAAAGCAGTTTATCTCTTTTTTTCTTACTTCATGGTTAGTGATAAATATCATTAATTAAATTTAAATTCTTATAACAAGGTTTATAAAAAGTAAAAGTGCTCCTTGTACTTACAAAAATAAATTGGTTTTACTGGTTAGTAAAATATTGAATCATGTTTCTTCCACCTATCACAATTTCGCTGTCATATCATTCCAAAGTTAAGTGGTCCAATAGTGGCAACCTTACCCTACTTGTTCTTATTTGATAATAATATACATCATCTTATCAGCCGTTTAACGCCCATTGCCTCTCCCAAGGATCTGCAGCGCGATCGATCCTGCGCTGCCCGCATCCAGCGGCTTTCAGCTACTTTCAGACTTGTAGGGGCCTAAGGCATGTCGCTCCCATGAGGTTGCCATTCGAGAACCTTTCCACCCCCAAGGTCATCCGTTTGCCGCTATATAACATCATCTTATCCGCCGTTTAATGCCCATTGCCTCTCCCAAAGATCTGCAGCGCGATTGGTCCTGCGCTGCCCGCATCCAGCGGCTTTCAGCTACTTTCAGACTTGTAGAGGCCTAAGGCATGTCGCTCCCATGAGGTTGCCATTCGAGAACCTTTCCATCCCAAAGGCCATCGGTTTGCCGCTGTTGAATATTTAAGGTTCGGTTCTATTTAATACATACCCTTAACTCGTCCTCAGGGTAGATGCCTTTAGCGCGTATGTTGGTGAAGCGGATCCCGCGCGCGTTGGGCGCCCCGCCTCCCGCGCGCCCCCACGGCTCGTACGACGCCAGCTCTTCACGCGCCTGTAACAGGCACAGGTAGTCTGGAAGAGATCGCTGGTAAGACCACCTAAATGTTTTTTTCTTCATACTAAACTACGTTTACGTTACTTCATGTATGTCGCCTTAAGTGATATATAGTAGGTACTTGTATTTTACCCATTTTTATTGTTTCTTTTTATGATTTAGTAAATGGGCACTACGTCACGCTAAAATATCGGTATCTTATGGGCTTGTGAAACGGGCGATCATGTAACAAAAATGGGTAGCTTGATGTGCTGGTCACTGTACCTTATTTAAATCGAAGTCGTGGAGGGACCGGAGAGAGGCCTTGCCCAGCAGTGGGACACAATAAGCTAGATAAGATAGTATTTAACTAGTTATTTATTTCCTTCTTTGTGTTTAGAATATTTTGAATTTTTTTTCAATTCTCGTGTTTTTATTGTATTTCATTTTAATATTCCAAAAATTGTGTGTGTGAGATTTAATTTGATTTTGGGCATACAAGTACTTTTTCTCTCTCTGTGTTGTTGAATTTTACCTGTATGAGTTTATACCTTCAGTGAAGCCGCGGCGTATGCTGAAAAAAATTATATCTGGATATCTATCAGGATTTTTTTATGTATGTTTATGTTGTAACTTTGGGTGTCAAATAAATATTTTACCTTGGTATTTTACTTACTTACTATAAGTCTTCAAGTAGTATTTGTTACCCGTGTCACGTACTGTATATGGCACGACATATCAATCATATTTCGTGCAGCATAATACGAAAGACTGAGTTGACTGGCATCCACGGAAATAATAATTTATGAACGGTTCCTATAAAGGTCTCTATTTTATTGATTATACATAATTTGGGTCATACAAGTACCAACTTACATTTTTGTCTGCTTGGACCTGGTAACTGGTGGAGAATACCCTTACGCGCACAAAAGTTTGTGCTTACAGCAGTATTAAAATTAATTAAAGGGTATAAATAAAGTTAACTGCAACCACGAACGTTATTTATTCACACGTAACTTGTAACAGTTAAAGCATCTTATTTAATTTTCTTGGCATCTTACTTCCATCACACTACAACTAAATGCCTTCGCACTATCGAACGTAAATAGATTACACAATGACCTGCAACAGAATAGCGAAATTGTCTAGTGCAACGAACTGCTAGTGCGTAGTAAGCCACAAATTGCCAGCCTCAACCATGTACTGGATGTAACGAGCTGACATCACCACATCTCTCTGGTTTCTCCGCGTTCCACACGTAACGTGTCGTAAATGCTTGGGCTCCTCCTACACACCTACGCGATTTCAAAGTGCAGACGTTTTATTATGGTGTCGCGGATTTAAGTGCTGCTATTTACTCGTACCAAAGGAAATTAATAGGTAGTCATTTTTTTATTTTCAAGACAAACATAATGTTGTCTTTGATTCGCATAATATTAATTTACTGAATTCTTTTTACAGATTATTTGAATTTAAAAAATGATAGCTGGCTGATACGATATTTCGGTCAGTGTTTGCATTTTCCATACAAAAATTCATCGGTAATTTCAATATTTCAATCTGTTCAGTAATAACATGTTATGAGAAAACTGGGTTGATAGTACCAGGCTTCCGTATATTTTAAGTTCATGGGATTTTTTCAGAAATGTGAAATGTTTGCATAAATTCAATAAACAATGTATTGGTATATTTTATTTTATATTTTGATGAACGAAGGTAGGTACTACAGCAGCTTGTGTAACTTGAAACGGAAACAAAAGCTTTCTTCAATGGTTGCATTGACAGAATATACAATTGGCTGTTTAAGTTATTTTACTACCTTTTCATACAAGTTTCTCTTAAGAAAACAGTCTCGGTCGGGTTTAAAACATGCTTATTTATAAACCCACTTAGACATATTTTGCAAAATGCTTGAATGTTTTGTATCAAGCTGTTTCGTAACAATCTTATCTGTTTCTTCTATGTAAGAAGTGATTATGTCCCCCTAATTATCCTATGCTTGCTTTATTAGTGTGATTCTCAAAGCTAGTCCTTTACTGCTATACTTATATTTGCTGTGCATTTACGTTCTGGCGTCCGACGGTCCATTCTAGTTAGTGCTAACCTTTGATTAGAAAAACCAGCATATGTCCCATTTTCCCCAATAGGACTAGCTCCTAAGTAGTTAAAAGTGTTAAATATTATAAGATTTTGTAAACTGGTCTAGAGCCCGTGTTTTCCGAGCTCTAGGAGAACCTGACAGAACCATGTGTAGGTACTTACCTCTCTCTGCTGCTCTATCTTGTTCCTAGCTCGCTGCTTTAGGAGCCCTGGCCTCCAGTCTTCATTTTTGAGATAGCTTCCCTCGGCCGTCTGCTCGGCGCGCCTGTGTCTCTCTGTCTAACGCAGTCACATTGTGTGCCTACCAAGGTATGAGTCTGTACCAGTCTCTGCTGCTCAATCATGTACTTAACTCGCTGCTCCCTCCTCTTTCGGGCAAGCCTCTTGCCCTCAGCTCGTGTCACCTAGGCGCGTAAGTGTCACCAAGTCTTACATAGTGAAGTTGGTAATGTAGTCGTAGAGTCTGTCCCTGTCTTCGCTGCTCAATCTTGTATCTAGTTCCCTGTTTCCTCCTCTATTGAGCGGGCCTCTCGCCCTCTCGTGTTTGCAGGCGCGTCTGTATCTCACTACACTCACAGACTGTCATAGCCATGAGAACATACCTGACTCTGCTGCTCAATCTTGTCCCTAGTTAGCTGCTCTCTCCCTTCATGCGATCAGCTCATATCTGCTCAGCAGACCTCTGTCTCCCCGTTCTCACTCACACAGTTTCATAGACGTAGAACCGTACCTGTCTCTGCTGCTCAATCTTGTCCCTAGCTCGCTGCTCCCTCCTCTCCCTAGCTAGCCGCTCCCCCTCAGCTCGTGTTTGTTCGGCGCGCCTTCGTTCCCGTGCCCGCCGCCGCGCAGACCCCGACGTCGGAGCACTTAGCCTCCTGTATTCGTATGAGTGATATATATTTTTTTAAATAAAAAATGGTAGCTTAATTTTCTTTTATGTCCGTTTGGATTATTAAATCCTATCCATGGCACTGAATCTACCACCTAGGTTATTAATAAGTAATGTTGTTTTAGTAAAGAAAGAGAACTTTTTTGTTTATTAAGAAGACATTTACACACAATACTCGTATTTCATTCAAAAAACAAAAAGTTGCTTAGAAATCGTACAACGGAGTTGACTTGAAAGTTATGAAAGCGTCTAGAACTCTAGACGACCTTGTGGCAATGCCTAAATCGCTTCATTATGTAGCATTCAGTATTCTCACGAGCTTTACATTGTACGCACGACACTACCCGAACACTTGTTTTGATACATAATTAAATACTTATTCATTGTTCATATGTATTTTCGATTGACACAAGATAATATAACATTAATCATACGTTTGATATGGCCACAAATCAAAACAATACACCTACAGTTTAATAACAGCATTAATTTAGTCGTATCCCAACGTCAATTAATTAAGCCCGTTATTAAAATTCATCATCGCATTGCATAATTCATAAATGACTAAGGTCAAGCCGTTGTGAAAAACGATGACACCAAATCGTCGAAGACGGAATAGTGAAGTAACGGCGGGTATAGTGGATGTACCGGCCGAACCGCTTACCTACGCAGCCGCCGAGAGTGCAAAGCAAACATTTAACTAGTTTCACTTGTCCCAACAATGATGTTCATATCACAAAGCCTGATATGATGTAACAGACTCTTATTAAAATGACGGGGAATAAGGCGAAGAGCCCGAGGTGCATCATGGCTGCGGTCGGGCGAACCGAGCGGCAAGGCGCTACTGCGAACTTTTCAAATGACTCGATGCTGAAACTCGCGTGGCTTCAGTACATCGCTGTGCATTTCCAAAACTCCACGACACGAAAATGTCGGTCGAACGTTTAGTTCGATAAAGCAACATTTGAATTACTTGCGTGATACCTGTACTGAAGACTTTATGTGCTTCATAAAAATAATAATGTGTTTCAATAACCTCTATTTCAATCAATCAAGTTGCTCTTGCTATTCATATGTGATTTTAAATTTAAACAATTAGGAACCATACTATTGGTCGTTACTTATGCAAAATAAATAGCATTTCGGGCCTACCCGTTATTTTACTTAAGTAGATATGGTGGCCAGCAAGTCAACACTGCGGTTTTTTATACAGTTGTTATACGGGTGATTTTGCCACCAAAATTGGTAGCCTGATGAACTGGCCACTGTACCTAAGAGAAATCCTTACTTTCTTTCCGAAAGAATGAGCTATAAAATACCTTAACATCAGCTTCTTTTGTTGCTGTTGTGACACAAAATGGATTGCGATCACTAAAAGGGATACTTAGTTAAAGGTGTAAAGGAAACTTTGTTGCGGTGCGCTTAACTCGGTCGTTCAAAGTTCCACTTGTTTGTGTGTAGGTATCCGTTCCGCTATGTAGTAAGTACCGTCAATCGTACAATGCACACAAATGCAACGGAAACCAATTTACCAAAGCTTAATGGAAAACTTCAACTATTGACTGTTAGTAATGCACTCTCGTAAATAAACTTAATGTCGACGAACTCACCTCACACAGTCAATAAAACTAGTAAGCCAAGCCGGATCAACGGGCTGGAGTACTAACTAAATACTTTCATCTTTAATGCTTTGTCACTTCTCCTTACCTTACTTAAATTTTGTGTAGCGATAAGTTAGACACTTTTGATACGTGTAGCTTTAACCACGTCGCGGTCGCTTTGAAGTTTTCTAGATCACGCTAACATTTCGCAAATCATGATTCATTGTCCTTAGTACTCGTTCGCAAATATGTACGTTTATATGATATCAATTCAGTAGCAATAGGTAGGCATTATACCGCCAGGTAAGTAGGTCGTTGACTTACAACGCTCCAATGTACTAAATTCGTTTTAAAAATGAAAATAGCTTTATAAAGCTTTTAGGCTGGTTGCAAATGATACTTCATATCGGCTAAACAAATTGTAAGGAATTTGATTGCTATTATTATAATGCTAAAAGATACAAACTCATTCACACACATACATACACATTTCTGCAATAAATCTAACTGCGGTATAATAACTATAATGCTCGTGATCGTTATTTTAAAACAATAACGTGTACTGGGTAGCTATGTACGTACCCTTCTGAAAACGAGCAGCAATAAAGAACAGACAAAAAGGTCGAACCAAATTTTATCGAAAATCAATATTGCTAAATGTACCTAACCTTGATAATGCGAATTTACATAGGGAGATATCACCATTTGCTCTTAACCAAAGATAATGGAAAAAGGGAAGATTGTCAATGTAGAACAAATTGCTTACCTTGGCGAAAACTTACAACGTTCACCGGTACTTGCAATACCGACTTATGACATATAGCTGGCATTACTCTGCTTTAACAATGTGCTGAAACTTACTGCCATCTATGTCACTGTTGTTGACTCATCTGCATAAAATTTTCTCTGTTACGCGGCTACGTCTCACGAGATGGCGTTCAACTCGAACGACAAAGTAACTACTATAAAAGCTATAAAGATATGCTACTAGAACTACTTACTAGAAAGCTACAAATTCGAATACCTTTTTTAAGCGTGTGCTGGTCTAATGGTCGAGACGTGGGAACTAGGAATCAAGTTGATAGGTACTTAAATTTAGGGTTTTTGATAAAAGTTTTTTTTACCTTGTTGTCAAGTTTTACCTTGTTTTTTTACAAATTCGCTTGTTAAGAATGAAGATTAGGTAATGTTATTGTTATTAAATTAGAAAAGGAGTTTGGAAGGCAGTTACACTAACTCACTTTACATTTTCTTTTATATTAAAAATACTCGTATAATAATCATATAATAAGTTAGTACATTTACCAGGTATTCTTGTTATTTTATAAACTGGCTTAGATTTCATGTGTTATGCATTTACTAGGCCGGTGTTATTATTTTGCACTGACAACCTTTACGCAATGCTAGCTCACTCAGTAGTTTTTAAAAAACTATGTAGGAAGGTAGTCATCGTTTGTTCGTGTTCATAAATGAAACAAACTAAGGGCGCCTTGCTTGGGCATCGTGGTTAAATACAGTTTAAGAGCGACGTAAATACATTTAGTCAGCTATTTAAAATTAGCATCTTGCACATCAAAAATATAGGCACTAATCACTTTTAACGAACTGTCAAAGTTAAAAACCCAAAGATGGCTATTTAGCGTCACGAAATACGTTTAGTAGCAATCGCGCGTCATCATTTTGAGGTTATAGAAATCTTACTCATAGGTAGGTATTTAAAACAAGACTGTAAAGAAAAATTCGGTTCACAAATCATTACAACATAATTTGTGTGCCTTGACAGCTCGGTTGACTTGATGTGACAGCAACCATTTTGCTTAAGTGAAGTGTACAACGCACAAAAAAAAATGGTTGCCTGTAAAGTCGGTTTTACAGGCGAAGATTTTACGTGACACCGATCATGTTTGAGCGGGAGAGAGACGCAAGGCATTCGCCGGTCCGGCGGGCCTCTCTCTCGTTCGGTGACTCATCGTAACAGACGTGAGCGGGCGTTACACTTTTTCATGAGTGACTACGAGCCACAACCTAATTTAAGACGTTGTCACGTCAAAACGTAAAAAGGAACGCAAGAAACTGATTTACCGACTTTCTAATTACAATTAGTTAAATTACCATCCTAACGGACGTGAGCAAGACTTTTTTAATTGTATTCAGGCTAAACATTATTAGCAAGATAAACGCATTTAACTATATTTTGTTTAGACCAAATGTTGCTCAAGCCACCCTAAGAAGTTTATAGAAAGCTCTGAACATGCATTTTATGTCGTTTTCGTTTGTCTCCAGACAAGCTAATGTTTGCTGAACGTTATCTTAAAGCTTCTCGAGGTTCAAAGTCCAAACCAACACATCAAAATATTACCATACACGACCGGCGGAAATTAACAACAAAATCACGCGGTTACGACAACGATCGCAGTGAAGTCTGGGTATGTTGTACACACGGCTCCACATCAAGATACTCGTTTTATTTGCAAAATCACCATTATTACGTAGGCATGAGATACCGCAGTGATTAACTTGATGCGTGACCGTGCGTACACACGGTTCCACATCTAGCTACTCATTTTCATTGCAAAATCACCCTTATTACGTAAGTATAAGATACCGCAGTGATTAACTTGACGTGCGGCCGTGCGTACAACATCCATCACTCATACAAATATACGAATTTATTCAACATTGAATAGAATCGAATGTTGTGAACCGGCAACACGATCGCGAATGCACTGCGATGCGTACACACTGCTCCATATCTAGCTACTCATTTTCATTGCAAAGTCACCCTTATTACATGTAAGCATAGATACCGCAGTGATAAACTTGACGTGCGGCCGTGCGTAAAATCATCCATCACTTATACAAATATACCAATTTATTCAAGATTGAAAAGAATCGAATATTTTGAACCACCAACACGATCGCGGTGCATCCGCGGACAGACAAAACCCTTACTCTGTCCAAACTTTAAAGTCTCTTCGTCCTGCTCTCTCGCACAATGAAGCTGGCATGTATGAAAGAGGTAGCTTAGTTCGGAACTATGACATGACTATGACAAAGGCTTACAGTCACGGATGCGTCAATAATTGGTGTCGGTCGGTGTTGCAGTTTGAGTTGAATGAATAGGTTAAGTATCATTTAATAAAAATGTTATTTAGCTCCTTTGTTGAAAAATAATGAACAGTGATAGGAATAGGTATGCTTATTTGCCTAAACTTCATAGACGGAACGAAAAAAAATGGAGACTTTACGACAACTTTTGTCCGGGACAATAATATTTTTAATTGCTACCCGAAAATTTGGGACAGCTATTGAATGCATAAAGTGATTATTTCAAATTGGAATAATAATCTTACCTTAATTTTTATAAGACAAAACATAACATTCGTTTCAACCATCAAAATTAAATATTCTATTTTCTTTTTGGAATATTTTTAGTTAATAGCTAGTTGATCTATTTGAACATTATACGTATGTAAGTATTTTGGATTATAATAGAGGATTTATTATTTTTTTAAACTAAAAGTGATTGCCTTAATGTATTTTTTCAATAATTTTTAAATGACATTTCATAGTGACAAAATAATTGCTGAGAATACAATTAAGAAAGGTCTTTACCTATGAAATTGCTGTTTTTACTTTGCACTTGAATATCTTTGGACTGGGTAAGAGTTTAAAATTCAACTTTGTCTTAAATTAAAGCTTGGGGTAAATTGTTTAAAAACATGCATATTAATTGTTTTATATAATTTGAATTAGCCAGGTTTGGGCTACGACCGCAAGCGTGGAAAACTGAAAAAAAAATTGTTCCATGGTGTCATTAGTGCTACAGAAACGGTAGAAAGTGTTTTGAGCCTTTATAAGCAAGGCAATGCTACCCCTTGCATGACTTTTTGTTTTAAAAAATTAAGTTTTAATTTAATTAATGTAATTGCTTTTTGTATGGAGAAATTCATAACTTTAATTGCTTATAAAGATAAGTTTTTTTAAAGCATGGTATCTATTGATATACCGTTGGATTTTTGTTGTGTTCAATAACCTATTTTGGTAAACCAAACACACAGGATGTGTGATTTTTTCCGTTTTTCTTTTGACGTGACAACGTCTTATAAATTGGTTTGCCGGGTGACACTTCAAGAAACTGCGTTACGCTGCTCCGCTCACGTTCTGCGCTCACAATGAGAGCGAGTGAGAGGCACGCGTCCCTTCGACTCGGGCATGGTTAGCCCGCCTAAGAGCGAGTGAGACAGACATAAAAAGTGAAAGGCACGCGTCCCTTCCACTCGAGCACAGTTAACCCGCCTAAGAGCAAGAGAGACAGAGAGAGAGAGAGTGAGAGAGATAGGCATACACACCGGTTCATGTTATACGAATGAATATTCACATTAAAATTATTTTACCACTCAAAGTCGTTGTCACGTAAAACTTTCGCCCGTATACCGACTTTACAGGCAACCAATTTTTTTTCTATTTTTTTTATGTAAATCCAAAAAAAAATCAACAAAAAAAACATGCAAGCGATAGTGAAGCTTAGATTAAAGATGTCCAGGACAGATTGAACCGTTCCTGTACAACTATCTACGCAGAGGCACAAATTTGCAAAAAAATTAAATTTTTTTATGCTTATGGATTTAGCTTATATTTTCTTAGCTTAATCAAATTATTCAAAAATGAATAAAAGGTCAACACTATTTCAAACACTATTCTCCTAGCATTCATTTTCGATAAGCGAAAATTCAACTTAGTCTAAGTTAAAAAAAAAGCGTGGGGTCTTTGGTATAGTAGTATGTGAAAATCAACCTATTATTGGCACGTATAAAAGAAAAGTATCAAAACGTTAATAAAAATCCAATAAAATCCATTTATTTCTGTAAGTAGGCTAACAACTAGTACTTTTACACTTTTACGTTATAAAGTGCACCCCACGCTTTTTACTCTACTGTAATATAAATTCCGTGTACTCAGAAATTATTTTCTCTTTTTAATTAGCAATAAAAGTGTGTTTTTTTAGTTATTTCTACTTTTGAAAATTTGTAATAACTTCAGTGTACCCTATTCTAAAGCAAATAAATTATTCTATTCTATTCTATTCTACTATTATTTTTTCAAATTGCATGTTAAAAATAATGCCAATATATCTTTATTTTTTTGACTATTAAAAAAATTAAGGTAGGTAATACAAATATAACATCTAAAAGTTCATCATATAAATTGTGTCGGGTACTACGCCAAAACGCACGTAAACGGCGAAATAAATATAAATCACGCCTTTATTTATGTAAATTTAACACTTTCTAACGTATTTTATTAATATTTGGTTATTATTGTAATGTCTGTGTCATGTCACTAATTACTTATTTCGATTGACATAATTAGTTAATGCATTTAATGGCTATACCAAAATTTCGGGTAGCAATTTAATATATTAATGTCCCGGAAAAAAATGTCCGAGAGAAGTCTCCGTTTTTTTGTTCCGCCTTCGAAGTTGAGGCAAAAAGCACTACCTATTCCTATCACTGATAAAGAATGACGTTATTTAGGAATTCTAAAAATTAAATAACCCTTATCTAAAGTGGTTAAAATGGTAGCAAAAATTGTATGGTTAATTTTTGTTTGACAACAGGTTTACTTGAATTTTTTTTTAACTAAATAAAGTGTTATTTTGTGGAATGTATGTGTGTGACCACACGGAATCGATTAAATCACGAAACACGATATTTATGTTACAGTTGATTATTTCACAAACGTCACGGGAAGTCTTACAACACACACAACTAAAAATGAAGAAGTAGGACAAACGGGATGGCATACGAAGAAAACAAAACATTAACGAATTCCGCTATAATATTAGCCGTGCGCGATCAGCTGTTTTCAAGAACCTAAATCTATAAGGCATAGGTCTAACTGTCGCACGCGCGCACATTCCACAGTTCGCGGGCGCTTGGAACTCCTCGGCAGAAGCACGGTAATATTATAGATAATATTACCGTGGGTCCGTGGCAGAAGTCGCCGCGCCGCGGCGCCGGCGCTCGGCCGTAGTCCGGCCGGTCAGATACCTACTAACGCACGGCCTAACGCGCGGAGTGACAAGCCCGGTGTCGAAATCTTTAATATGAAATCAAGATTGTTTGTTTGTCGACTCAAAAGTTATGACTTATGTTAAATAATAATTAATATTCATGAGTTAATTAGCGTTGTAATTACTTTTTAAAAGGTTAGGGAAAATTGTAAATAGTAATTTAGGTATTTAGTGAATGTTTAGATTTACGACTACGGTCCTAACGATTACGGTCTAGGTATTTAAATTAATTTTAACAAAAATATTATGATTTTAGTTTTTTTTATACAATGCAAAATATTTCAAGTACCTAGGTAAACCTAATGAATATTATTAAATAAATGTGATGGTACGCCACAATTAGAGTTGCCACCCGTACTTTATAATAAAGTACAATACTTTATTATTTACAATACGTTATTTGGCAAATTGTACTCTTTACTTTATGATAACAATAAAGTACACGAAAATACTTTCTTTCTTTGTGATATCGAAAAGTTTAGTCGTTAGGATCAATATAATTATACTTTGGAAGTGCATATATGTAATTAATTATTTGTTGAATATGTTTTTAAATATAATAATTAATAAATAATAAAGAAATATAAATCGTAGGTACTTTATTTTGATACTATGTACTTTTTTTTCGTACCTATAATAACCAATGTACTTTGCTGTTGGTAAGAGCCTAAGAGCATAATTCGAGGAAGCCTAGACCAATTTGGCCAATTCTTTTTTTATGACATTCTTTTAACTACGATGTACGAGGATGGTTCTTACAAAGGAAATTAAAAAAACAACGAGCAAGACATAGGCTTGTAGTCTCCGTGGTCTTGTAAACCACAGAGGCGTTTAATTTTCTTTATTTCATTATAGCAAAGATAATGGATTTTCATTATCTTTCTATTATCTTTCTTAATACCTAGCTTTCTATTCCGAAACGCGCTGACAATAGGCTTATCAGCCTGTAGTCAGCGCGTGCTAGTGTGCGAGAAGGACAGAAGTGTTAGCTACCTAGTCTAGCTAGAAGGTGTACCGTCTACTAAACCACATTCAGATTAACAAACACTTCGATATTTTTTTATGTAGGTATCACATAATAGTTCTTATCTTTAACGTAAAAAGGTCAAAATGAGAGTGACCAAATAGTTGTATTGGTTGTAATAAGTAGCAGGAAGAAGTTTATTTTCGCTTTTCTATGAATATGGTGAATCTTTTGATAAAAAGCTAAAAATAAATAGCTGCCTACTTAAATATTTTTAAAATTTATTTTACTTCATTTGAACTTGGTAATATAGGTACCTAGCAGCTATCTGTAGTTATATGCGTAATAATAAGGCTGCTTTGTTTGACAGTTTGTGATTGATGTGATGATTATACATCTGTGTGTAGGTATTTTGATAGTGTGAGGGTGGCGACACGGCGCGGTGACAAGACCTACTCACCTACATCACTTATGCCGTTTTCGGTAGTTTCGGATGTAGCCTGCTGATGTCCCTGTCACTCTTACAAGCGTCTCCGTGCGAGCAAACGCGCTGGCTAGATTCGGAAATACGAACGTTTAGGGAGTATGTATGGCCACAGGTTCTAACTTCGAATCCCGCTAATCTATGTTAAAAAATGCTTTCTGTTACCCAACTGCCGAAGGAGGGTTTTTTTTACTTTTTACGTGTTTATTTATTATTTTCTAGAGATTCGGTTATCTTAAACTAAAACTGAGTTTGAAGGTAAAATAACATGATTGTAATGTGAGTCTGCGCCATCTAGCGGTTCTAGCAAGTGAAAAACGCTCGCTATTTGGCATGCTTTAGTTTTAAGCAATAGGTTTAAGGTGAAAATATTGAAATTTAAATACATTATTTAAATATAGCTTGTTTTGTGCGAAAAGTAATAAATACGTGCATGAATATTAATCTTATGAAAACATTGAATGATATAAGTAACAAGTTTAATGCGTAATTTCGTGTGTTTTAGAGATTTTTCGTTACTTGGCGTTTCTTCAGTGACCGGTAACGCCATCTTTTGAAGATTAAGGGGAGTTAAATCAGGTTTCCTATACATTGACAATCTTCCCTTTTTCCATTATCTTTGCTCTTAACGCACTTCTGCTACGAAAACTTGCAAGCTCGTAGTACATACCTGAGTATCAAATTCATTTTAAATTCGTCGAAGGAGTACTAGGTAAAATCTACCCAAGTACTTATTTAAAATAGAAGAAAACACTCACCATCCTATTTCCTTGCAATAAATAAAACTTTGTGTTCGAGCCGTAGCGTAATTAGACATAGTCTAATATAAAACTTTACAGAAAACAGAATTATAACTAAAATTTTAATGTAACTTGTTAAACTGTTTCGCAGACTTCTGTCTTCAGTAAAGCTAAGAACTAAAGTAAGATTCTGAGTCTTAAGCTCAATGTAGTCTAACTTTGTAATACTAGAAGCATAAATAAATTTAACATTAGACAATAGAACCTATCGCGTGAGCTTACGCCAGTTAGTCTTTAATAATATAACAGCAGTTGAACATAAAATTAATAAGGATAGAAATAGAACTCTCGAACTCGAACGCAGCCGGAATTGAAAGAAAATAACTTGTCTTATAAATTGCCAGAACAACTTCCTAGAGACAATGACATTTACCGTTTCTGAAAATGTAGCAATAAAAAGCAATTTTATCTGCCGATTATAATTTATTTCTATAAATACCTTAATAGAATTGAAACCAAGCAACATTGAAACCGCAATGTTTATTTCAAATAAACCTGAAACTGAAAACTATACCCAGTTATTACATAAGTAAGTAAGTAAGTGACGTAAATGTAGCGACAACAAACGGGCTTATGGAATTTAAAACTCATAGCATGTAGGTACTCGTAGATATCTAAAGTTTTGCTTAGTGACTACTTACCGTATAAATTTAGACGACCGTTTAGTACAAAGGTCTACATGTCGTACTTTAAAACCAAGGGTCTCGGGTTCGATCCCCGCACAGTACAAGCATATGTGTGCATGAACATGTGTGTTTGTTCTAGTCTGGGTGTTTTCTATGTATAATATGTATTTATTTACAAAAAAAAAGTATTTAAGTATGTTTATCCGTTGTCTAGTACCCATAACACAAGCCTCGTAGCTTACTTTGGGACTAGAGAATTGGTGTGATTGTTGTGAAATATTTATTTATTTATACATAAACTAAGATACGGTAGTACGAACCCCCAACAACTAGGTCAAGGATGTGCCCTGAGCGTCCTCTCTGCACCCTTCGCACACGTCAATCACGAACCAGGTTGCTCAAAATAATATGTCAGTCATCGTTAAACGTTGCCATATTATTTTTCAGGTAGACTGGTCCCGGCGGTGCCTGGCTCGGCCGGATCGATAGCCGCAAGCACGCAGGACATTGCTATTGCAATCATAACATGAAGGAATGGTGTGCGAAATTGGGTCATGCACGTTCACGATTGCGGAAATCGCGAGCCAATTGGAGTTCAAGGATTGGTTTCGATTATTGATTTGGAAGGCTGTGTTGTCATTGAGTTTGGATAAAGGTGTCACTCTTTTAACTTTGTTTAAGATACTTGTGACAGAAATCTCAATTCCGATTATTACATAATTAAGCTAGAGATCAAAATGTTGTAAGTTAACTGCCGATTGATACTTCTACGAAAAAGCTCGAAACAAATCGCAAATAAACGCCTGAGATAATGAGCAGAGTTTTTCGTTGCGGACAACCATTTCACAGGCGTAAAATTATCGGAAGCGTAATTCTTCGAAAGCTCATCGATCATCATAACACACTTGTAATTTTATGTTAATAATCCTGGGTTGTCATTAAACGTTTTCTCCATATTCTTCACTAAGTCTTGTATGATTCCAACTCGTGCTATGACATATTTCACGAAAATTCGACAAGGAATTTCAAATCGTATCTACGTAAAAAGGGTATTTTCAATATAGAGTTGGATTTATAACGCACGGGCGGGATTGCCCCGTATATATGCCCTTTTTAAATCAAGAGTGTTTACTTCTAAGCGTGAAAAATGCACCCCTCTATGAAATCCAATGAGCGAAATGTAAAAAATAACACACTGCGTGAAATCTTGCGTCTCTATCTATTTTAAAAATTTCGAATCTATTTTAAACGTCTTTCAATTGTATTGTTCTGAAATGGCGAGAAATGAATGATTTATTGTTATTATTATTTTTAGTACCCTCTATCACAGCACAAGGCCGATCCTTTTGTAAGGCGTACGTTGGGATATGGATCCAACACGAACAATCCCTTAATGACATTAATGTGTAAAGATGTGTACACAAAGCGGATATGATCTCTGTCTGCACTATACGGTAGTTGACACCACCAATCGTTGACGTACTTTTTATCAACTGTCAAAACGCTTTTCTTCATAGAGCTTGTATGGCAATAACACACTTTGACGTCATCGCGTGCAATGCCGACTGAGTGACTAATTATCTTTTGAATTCCAATTAAAAATCAAATAATACGAACTGCAGAAAAATATTAGTGTAAAGGCATCTGAAATTATGAATTATTTTAGAGAAAATCAGTTTTTGAATATTTCTTTCATAGTGGAAACAAGCCTATTGAGTAGATACAACCAAAGACAGCACCCGCAGACTATTGAAGTACTGTAATAGGTCTAATTACAGTTCCCATCTTCTCTTCAATAGTCCTTGCATCTAGCGGGTGCTGTATTTAGTTGTATCTACTCGATAGTGCCACAGAGATCAAATCCGGGGAAAAACGAGGGGAAATTGGTTGATGGCATATTGATGAGACAACGGGACGTCTGCCATATCAAATGTCTCTCATCTTGATTATCACGGCAGACGGTGACTCGCAGTTTACAAAATGGGCCGCCTATCAAAAGCTACCAGATGGTAGCCAAGCAGCAACATTGGTGTAAGCGGCTAAGGTTGTCGAGAGGCGAGTCTGCGGGGTAAAGGTGGCCGCTGAGCGCGTCGACCAGCAGTCCCCCGGCGTTATGGGATTTTACACTTCCAACCTGTAGCATAGGTTCCGCTCTTCCGTCTCACTCCACTCTTGGCCGGCCAGTTAAGGCAAGCACAACAGGCGAGGGCCAAATAAGGCAAACCGGGCCCTCGGGAGTCAGGGTTCGAGGTGTCGCCTCGCACCTACAGCACGCGACGTGCTGCTCCTGCGGCTTTATTGTTATTACCCTAAGCTTCTCATTCTCATTACTAGCAAGGAAATCAAAGATAGGTTATGTATGTATACTATTCAATTTAATTTCATTTGAGCCTTTTGACTTAGGATTAAGCGAGTACCTACTTCTGCACATAGAAATAAAACAATATTCTGTAACTAATATTTATATTTAAAATTATTCATGATTTAGCATTTTACAGAATAATAATATTTACAAACAATATGAGCTACGTACATGTCTACATACATATAAATAAAATTCATTGACTCCCATTTTAACATTTAATGTACAAAAATCATACATCTCCATCTCTATTTATTGTTTGGCTGGCACAATAACCGAGATAAAATACACATTTAATTTCACCTGAAGTTTTGTTGTACAATTAAACTCCCTAATTTTGGTTCGTAAAACTGCAAGCCTTTGAGGCACAAATAATTTAACTATTCTAACGCCTGAGCTACAGAGTCGTTCTGTGTTGCGAGTCCGCGTCCCAGCGGCCCGGTGCCGGTGGTGTGGCCAGGCTTGTAGGTTTACAAACGTCAGTGTCGCGACATCAGTCATTGTGTCGGCCTTCTGCTAATCGTTACCTTATTAATGACTAATATTTTGTTAACTAAGAACTCCGAGAAAAGTTAATGAAATACTACGCTCCTGGTGCGCGTCTTTCAGTGTACAAAATAAGTACCAAAATTACGATTATATGTACCTTTCATATTATGGTCGGTAGAGCCCACTGTAACATTATTATTTATTTACAATTCTATTCACTAATTTAACTAATAATGTTTTATAAGTTCCTAACGGTTTAACAATTTTGCCTAAATATTGTGCGGCCTCATACAAAACTTACGATTTAATACTACAACAGAACATATACACCTCTAGTATGTAACGTGTACACTAAAGAAATTGAGGTAATTGGTTTTGAAGATAAACACGGGTAACTTATCCAATGACTCTCAGTATTTACACAGCATAAACTTAACAAACAGCCGAACACGAGCAAGTGGAATCCACACTTCGAACTTCGAACAATAATTTTGTGATGATTTATTTGATAAACGTCGTTAGTGCGCGAACGCACGGGCACTCTCTAACATACGACCTACGGCTACGAAGATTGCACGACACAAGAATAGGGGAGCGAAGAGACGGAAGCACGGGCGAAGCTTCCACGCGGTGCTTCCACGCCTTCGGACCGGTCGCAGATAGTTCACGGTATTTCAAATACAATCGTAAAAAACTATCTTAAATTAAATCAGGTCACACAAGTGAGGGGGGTTACATAAAATAAGTAAAAACATCCATAACATAAATAGCTTTACACAAGGCTATACGTACGTATATAATATAAATAAATATTTGATACGTCGCAGGGGCGATGTCGACGGATCGGTCGCACCGATCGATTATATTTTAACAAAATTATATATTTATACGAATATAATTCGTTCAATATGCGTAATATCAGGGCACACGGTATAACTTGCCGTAAATATCTAGGATAATATCTCGCCGCGAATCGGCGCCGCACACACACGCGCGAACGGGCGACGCCCGCCCGAACAGTCTCGGCCGCGCTGTGACACTCGTGCACTCAAACTCGTAAATCATTTAAAAAATATAAAGTCTATCGTCGTATCCGCGTCAAAGGTATCCTTAGGGTGCGATGGCGCGGGTGCGCGGGGGCGTGGGGGGTGTTATTTGATCCTGTTGAGCACGAGGTCGGTGGTGACGACGAGCCCCTTCTGGTAGGGCGAGTCGGCGAGGTCGTGCGCGAGGCGCGCCGCCTCGGCGCCGTGCTTGCGCGCCAGGAAGCGCGTCTGCTCGAGCCCGCGCGACTTGTGCACCAGCTCGAAAGCTTTCTCCACGTCGCCCGCCTCCTGGAACCGCCTCATGATCATCGGGTTCAGCTCCGGATACTGCAATAGGACGAAAATATTAACATGGAGTTTTGTATCGCATTTATGCGGGGAGAGAGGCATAATGGATTTAAGTATTGTTAAAATTCTGAACTGAAAAAAGCCGAATTAATGTTTTTTGTGTACTTAATTTTAATATCCTTTTGAATTTTCTTACTCGCATTCAAAAGTGATTTGTATTTACGTTGTGTTCATATTCAAGCGGTATTTAGCGGGCATTCGCCTCCAATACGAAGGATATCGGTTCGATCCGCACCGACTTATTGTTCCATCGAAATATGCAATTAACCTTTTGTTGTAAAGTGTGATTATGTAACATGTTATATAAGTTCTGTTATCGAACACGTCTTACATTGCAATAAATTTGTATGTGTTTTTTAGTTGTAAAACATGTTACCTATATGACAATGTTTTATACATCTGTACGCACCGCAAGATGCCACAGATTTTACCTTGACTTGCTGTCATGTGTGCTTGTGTCAATTATCGAAAAATCGGAATAGGTATTCGGACGTCAACTATATTTTTTTCTGTCATGGATTTCTCAGAAACAGCTCGGAGCCGAGAAATTGGCGGTGTTGCACCCCCTTGCCTCGGTGCGCAAGTTAAGCCGTTGGTCCTGCGCCTGATCTCTCTCCGGTCATGTCGAATTGCCGTCTCACCGAACTTTGAGAGTGAAGGAACAGTGAGTGCACCTGTGTATTGCGCCCACACTTGTGCACTATAACTCCTGTGCAGTTAATCTCTGTTGAGAGTGTGGCCGCCGTAGTCAAAATCGGCTAAGATACTTTTGACGTGATAACGTCTTATAATTCGATGGAGCCGGCTGCACGCACCAAAAAACATGACGCATGCGGAGTTACCTCGCTCTGAGGCGTTCCTTTCAAGGATTGAAGTGCAAGCGAGAGCGCGGAACGAGCGACAAAGAGGCAACGTGACAAAGACGTTGTCACATTCAACTATCGTCAGTAAACCGACTTTACAAACAGTCGATTTTTTTTTGCCATTACTAATGTACCTTTTCGCAGGCGAAGAGCACGGGCGCAGTGGCGAGGCCGAGCTTGAGGTCGGCGGCGGTGGGCTTGCCCATGGCCTGCGCGGACGACACGAAGTCCAGCAGGTCGTCCACCAGCTGGAACGACAGCCCGAGGTTGCGCCCGTACTGGAACGCCAACTCGCACGTGCTCTCGTCAGCCCCGCTAAGTAAGGCCACCTGTTGACACACGTATTTTGTGGGTATTGTTTGAGGATATGAGTTGAATTGATGCGTCACAGCACTAATACGGGTGACCTAATTTCACTTATCAATCGTAGCTGAATTGATCGATTTTAAAAACCATAAATAGGAGATTGAATTATGATTTTGTTACGTATTTAGAGGTATTAATTATGTTAGCGGAATCAACCAGCAAGCAGCTTTGCTCTCATGTTTTCTAAATAAATGACATGGTAATACATATGTTTTTGAATAAAATGTAGGTGTACTAACTACATTTATATTAAAATTACTGTACTTAGATTAAGATTACCATATGGAGATACTTTCATTTCACAGATCGAGGTCGCATCAAGCGTTTGTTGTGGTATATTAATAAAAAAAATATTTATACTACTTTTTAACAAAAAACTGTAATAAAGGCGATTTTTTTACAAAATGTGAAAATTAGATATGCTACTACTATGTACTGATTTTGTGACTTTCAAGGGGTTGTTATGGTTCTTTGTATAAATATGCTCTTAAAAGATCCGTGTTTTAAGCGGCTATGGTATTGGACATTTAAAAACTAAATAAATGCCCAGGTTACATACTCGTATGCAATAAAAAACTATACGGGCTGGTAATCAATGTAAAAGAAGATAAAGCGTATTAGTGTACTGCATAAACGCAGCGCATATTACTTTTATTGAGTACGTGATTCATGAAATATGTATAAATCAGTTAGCATGTTGGCGGTTTCCGTTAATTTAATTTGTGTTTGTGGTATTGCGGATTTTGCTATTAGAGCCTTTCCACATTACACGATCATTATACGATGTTTTTTAGCGAAACAAACTGTTGAAGCGTTTGAGAATCAAAGCGACATTTTGTTTGCATCACTGCTTAAAGCTACGGGAATATGTTAAGCGAAGTCGTTAGAGATAATGTCGAGGGTCGGAATGTTCGACTATAAGTGTCCCCTGATATTTATACGGGGAGCAATTACGACCGAACTGATGCTAAATGGTACCAAAGTAATAATCTACGTATAGCTAGCTTTCGGATAATCCCGACCGCGACTCGTGACGTCACTTCAGGTTGAAGGCTACTTTTAAAAGTGAGGCGCGTGACGTTTGCGACTGGTTGCGGTCTTGCGGTCCCGTTGATCTGAATGCGATCTTCAGCTCTGTCACTCAAAAGGCATATTTTTTTTCAAAACAAAGGCAGAATTACTACTGTAAACTTGGATTAAACCAAACAGAGTAAAAAAAATACGGTACGTCCTTACAATCGTCAACTATAAAATAGTCCACACGCGCACACACACGCACGTTTAAACAGATTAGAAGTACCACGCGCGAATAGCTCGTACCGTATCTGCCTCTTTTTGGTTTGATCTAAGACTGCAAGTATGAATCGCGTTCATTAAAACTTCGTGTGTTCTATATCCCTTAATTGGTTGCACTAACCGCCTTAACGGAGTTAGCGATGAGTGACGCCGTCTTCCGGTACGTCTTGGTGAGGTAGTGCGCGAACCGCTCGTTCTCAGTCTCCTTGCTGCCCAGCTGCATGAACTCGCCTTGGACTAGGTCTGTTACTACCTGAAATATAAATTATATTTTGTTTAAAGTTTACACCTAATAAAATAAGATAAGATTAATTATTTAATAAATGAAATACACAGCAGGTAAAAACTATCTCTTGTATAAATAATAAATATTTCTCAACAATCACACCAATTCGCTAGTCCCAAAGTAAGCTACGAGGCTTGTGTTATGGGTACTAGACAACGGATATACATACTTAAATACTTTTTTTTAAAATAAATACATATTATACATAGAAAACACCCAGACCAGTACAAACACACATGTTCATGCACACTTATGCTTGTACTGTGCGGGAATCGAACCCGCGACCTTTGGTTTAAAAGTCCGACATGCGGACGGACCACTGCACCAAGCGGTCGTCAAAGCTGTTACATGCCAGTCAGCGTATGTCTTGGCAGCAGATGCATGGCGTGCCATGACACTGATTTTCAGCGAGAACTGTTGGTCCCTGACCTAACCATTGGTACTTCTTCTTAAGTGCCTCTGCGACTAGGTTGATCGTTAATTAATTAGGCATAACCACCTCGATCTTTTGTTAGGCGAGTGAGTTACTTGTTATGCTGGTCAAATTATTGGTCAGTTGTCAAATCAAATTTCAACTATGGTAGAATTGTAATCATGATAGATTACATTGAATTGTAATCTATCATATCAATCCTACTTCTATTTTATGGAATGCCTAAACTGCATTGTCTTTATCGTATTTCTTTGCGTTAAATTTAAAAAACCTTATTTACCAAAAAAAATATGTACTCCACAAATGATTACAAGAATATTGACATTGTACATAAATTGAATATGAATACAGACAGGATGCTATGATTACTTTGAATGAATATTCTGTCTAAATGGTAAATTGCAACATAATTATTACGTGCGTGTATGTACACGTAGTAATTTACGTATGTACCTACGTAAATTACTTCTAGTACCTAGATAATGAATTACTAAATATTTCTTCAACATTTTTTTAATAGAAACAATGTACTGTATTCTTGTGTGTTTTCTAACCTTGCCATAAATTATTACTTTGTTAACAGCAGTTTTGTTTCGGCTTTCTACATGGTATACTTCCATGGAATGTTAGGGTGGACTATGGAAAATTTTACTCGATAAGCCATACCAGATGAAGTCGTGAAAAAACAGAAGGATACAAGAAGAACTTGCTTCTAAGACACAGCTGAATTAAACGAAATATTTTTTTTGATAAGAAATTATGCAAAAATATTTTTGCAGACACTTTATCATTTGCTGGTTTTTAAGGCCAAGCAAGATTAAGCTAATCAACGAACTTTCTCGATTTGGGCAAGCGAGATATTCGTAAAATGGCATAACCTCGGAAAAATTACACGCGTGATTTGGCATGACCCTTGATTGGAATGTGTTGACATCACTATACTAAAAAATCTGTCACAAAAGACAAGTTCAACTTATTTTTTTTTTATATTGGGTACTTAATTAAATATCTATATCGCTAAAGTCGTCTAGGCTGTCTTTTGTTCTACCATAGCAATAGGTTTTACTCAGATCAAGAAGATATTTTAATATGTTAGTTTTTTTTCAATAGTCTCAGTTATTTTTTAACTGGTAATAACTGTTATTTAATTCGGTAACTACCAAGTGGTGTCATGCATGATGCAAGCAAGGCCATGTCTACATGACGATAGGTGCCAATTTGATTCAAACGGATTGAGCTGACACACATTCCTTGCAAAGCTGACCCGCGTCATGTACACACGACAGCTTGTCAACTTTACTTCTTATGCATTCGTAGTAGAAGGAGAATGGGTAGCCTGATGTGATGTCTCTATACAGGTAGTGCCTTATTCACCGTTTTAAAATCTGTCAAGTAATTCCAAATGAAATTAAAAGCATCAGGTATAAATTCAGAACGCATTCGGGACGGTCAAAGTACTAACCACTTCTATAAGCAGCAGTCAGTATTAGGCATAAAAAGGAAGCTTTTTCATCAGCGATGGGCTGAGATGCATGTTTTGATCTTCTCTTGGGCTACGACCGCTAACCTAGTTTTACACAGGCAAAACAGCAGCCTGAGATATCTGGTAACTTTTCTAATGTTTTTTAAAGTGACCGTGTATGCTGAATCGGAGTCGTAACTTATTTGTATACATGTCTTTGACAATGGTATGCCAATTTCAGTTGAGCAGTAGCGCTCCCGATGAGATAAGGAACTGTTCAGCCTAATTTTGTTTGTAAAATAAGTCTCCTGGTGTTGTTACCTGACTGAGCACGAGTGTGACGTCATCGCTGCGCAAGCGAGCTATCATCATCGACGCCACGGCGAGGATGAAGTCGCCGGCCATCGCCACCTGAAAACAACATAACAGGACAATTAATTTATTGTCAAAAAAGTAAATAGGTATAAACGTTTCGGTTAAACATTAGAAATGCAAAAATTGTTAAATGTTGAATCAATATGGAAAATGTCATTTAAATATGATGCTGTGAGGCGCACCTTTCCTAAAATTAATCCACACATTATTTCGCTTATTTAAGACTTATTCCTCTTATCTTGAGAACCAAGAGGACGATTAGATAAGATTAAATTCTTTATTGCACACAACAACCAAAAAAAAATTAACAAGCAACAGGAAGATGCACAATGTAGGCGGTCTTATCGCTGAGAGCGATCTCTTCCAGACAACCTTTTATTATCTCTCGTCACCAAGATCTAAAGGATTGAAATAAGTAAGTAACGTCTTCAAAAAGTCATAATAATTGTAACTTTTTCACCAAATTCCTAGCTTTAATTTAATGGGTTAACTTAAGAATGTGTCACTTTTTTTTCTATGTGACCATTAGCAGAATTACTAGCATTCATTAGTTAAATCGGCATATTTGAGTAGGTCGTTGTGAAACGGGCAACCAATTCGGCGTTAGGCGTAAAACCGCATTGGAAAATTCAGTTCAATGACGACTGGTTACGATAAACCGAGTAGATTCATTACCCAAGATTCTTTAGCATTAGCGGGTTAATAAACTGAGTTTTGTCGATAAATATTTAGAATTTTAGAGACTTAAAAGTTTTCGAAGATTACACGAAAACTACTATATGTATAATGCATTATATTATTAGGTTTTAGCTTCGCAAATAGTTAGATAATGCAATATCATGAAAAAAATATAATAATAGTAAAACCGACCAGAATATATCCATTGTTTCAGTATCATCGTTAACGTCAGCTATAAAACCTTAATTTTACAGTATTCTGTACAGCCAATATACATACACGTGAACAACAATTTAAAACACACGCATCATTGAAGAATATAGGAAACGTACGTAGTGATTTGATTGTTAAATGTATCGGTGGCGCTCATTTCTCCTGCTGTCGGCAAGAATGTTGGGAAAGTTGTGATGCGGTGGTCGGGCGCATACTAATGCCGCGCGCGCGCGTTTCGCCGCCGCTTCCGAGGCGCTGCGAGCCCCCCTCGCCCCTTTTATGTCTGGTTATGGCTGGTTTACACTGACGAATGGAAATCCTTTCAGAATAACATCGATGGCGATTTTCAGGCTCAAGAAAAATACCCATCAACAAGTATGGTGACATTGAGCGATCATTTTCTCAATAAGGTATCGATAGCGACAGCTACGGCTGTTTTTTTTAAGACTACACTAGAGCTTATACGGCTGCCAAGTAAAAGATGATGAAGATGATGATGATGAAGATCTTACTCTTTCTTTACCCATGAACTAGCTACTGTGGAAACAGGTGTGTTACAGTTTTCATGAAAATGCCATACGACATTATACTCGTACATTACAATTATCTTAAACTAGCTGTGCCCGCGACTTCGTCCGCGTGAAATATTTTTTTGGGCTTCATTTTATTTTTGCAAATTTATTTTTTAAAAGAATATAATTAGCTTAAAGTACTTCTGCGTTAATTATTTCTCTAGTTTTATTTTCTTGTGTCAGAAGAACACATTAGTTGTGCCCGCAACGCGTTTGTAGGTCTGATCTTGACAATGCGACATATCGTGTGAAAAGCAGTCTTGACGTTCATTAATTCCTATTTGTTTAAATGTTTGCTCCTGTGATTTATTCATTGTAAAGGTGAAAGATAGCATAACAGGAAATAGAATTCTTTTAAAATTAAAAGGTAAACAATTTGAAATGATTGAGGGGCGAGGTATAAGCCCTGTTTGACCAACTGCTAAACCAGTCTAAACTATTGCAACCATCACGTTACATATTGCGAAGAAATTAGATTTGAAGTCGGGTCCCGGTGGTTTAAGATTTCTAAGTAAAATTATTGGGGCACCTATTTTTAACTTGAGGGAATATGGGGGAAGGCCACTTGTGTTCAAATAATTATTTTATTAATTTCGTCTACGCTACAGTTTCTCACTCCCAATATTGCACTTTGACACATCCATTGATGTTCTTTTTTTTTCTATTTCGCTTATTTCAGGGTGAACTTTCGATATAAAGTCCTCAATGTTACTCACTCTTAATCCTTAATCTCGTTCAATTGCAATTTTATTTTAAAAGTGAGGTACTTTCCCGTCTCCTATTAAAAGTAACTTTGAAGAAAAAGTTTTACTACCTCCCTACCACTGCCTCGAAGGTGTAGTGGCAAAGTTTCTGCCTAACATCCAAGAGGTCCTGGGTTCGAATCCCAGGTCGAGCCAAAATTGTTTCTGAGATTTTCTGTCATGAATCTCTCAAAAACAGCTCAGAGTCGAGAAGTTGGCGGTGTTACACCCCCGTGCCTCGGTTCGCACGTTAAACCGTTGGTCATGCGTATCAGGCGCATCCAGTCATGTCGGATTGCCGTCTCACCAAACTTTGAGAGTGATGGAACAGTGCATTTTGAGAGTGCACTTGTGTATTGTGCTCACACTTGTGCACTATAATAACGTCTGCGTAGTTGGCTGATCTCTGTTGAGATTGGTCGGCGTGGTCGAAATCGGCCTGGAGGACTATTTCTACCTCCCCCCAAATGTGCTCTCATATTTGTAGTTAAATTTAAGATGTTCGCAATTTCTATATTGGGGTATTTTAAAGGCAAGACTTTACAATGTCTGGCCTTGTTCACTTTACTATTACTGGTACAGTTTGTTGAAAGTCCCCCGCAAACATAAAAGTAATTTTATGATGATAATTTTATCACAGCTTCTTATATCTCTAAGAGTCCTATCTAACCCCTTTACATGAGCTCTATGGACCATGGAACATTCATCCCAGATTATTATATACGCGGTCACCTGGTCATTCATCGTATCAGTCCACTGCTGGACATAGGCCTCCCCCAAGGACCGCCACAACGCACGATCTCCCGTTCTTTGCATCCAGTCACTACCAGCTGCCTTCTTCAGGTCGTCTGTCCATCTAGCCGGGGGGCGTCCCACACTACGTTTACCTAAGAGTGGTCTCCATTCAAGAACCTTCCTGCTCCACCTCTCGTCGGTTCTGCGACAGACATGGCCAGTCCACGGCCACTTTAGCTTGCTACATTTTTGGACAACATCAGTTACCTTAGTCGTATGTCGTATGAACTCGTTCGGGATCTTATCCTTTAATGAGATCCCCAACATAGACCTTTCCATAGCACGCTGAGTGACGTGTAGTCGGTGAGCCAGCTTGACTGTCATGTTCCACGTTTCGGCTCCGTAGGTTAAGACTGGTAAGACGCATTGGTGAAACAACCGGCATTTTAGGCACAGCGGCAGGGTCGACGTGAAGATATAACGCAACTGGTCATTAATTAAATCTAATTTTGGTTCATCATGGTACCTCGTAGAGCTACACCCCCCTCTCCACGTCGCTCGCAAGCAACGCCTCTCTTCATTGCAGCGTCATGTTTTGCTCATCATGCGGCGCGGGTGAATTTTGTATTGGTGTTATTTTAAAATTGTTATATCTTCTAAGATATTCATTGAAATTAAGTGATGTCAAAGACAATTTTGTTCACAATTAAATACTCTTAATCAACAACACATTTATTTGGATAAAGATTAATATTATTACGTTGATACAACTCTTAACAAATAATGCATTAATTTCGGCCAAATTTGATTACCACAAAAACGGTTCTAGTGACTTGATCTCAAAAGATAGACATATACTGTCGCAGACATTTTTTTAGATCATTTTAAGAGGAATAATTCTTTTATACAAATATTTTTGGTATCTTGAACCGTTTTCGCAGCGTACGCAACGGAAGCCCTTAAGGATGAATAATTTCCCCCGTTTTTTTCACATTTTCCATGATTTCTTCGCTCCTAATAGATGCAGCGTGATGTTATATAGCCTATAGCCTTCCTCGATAAATGTTCTATTCAACACAAAAATAATTTTTCAATTCGAACCAGCAGTTCCTGAGATTAGCGCGTTCAAACAAACAAACAAACAAACAAACTCATCAGCTTTATAATATTAGTGTAGATTAGTTTGATCGGTTTGCTAGGTAAATATTATCCTATTCGATTTGAAATTCTAATGCTACGGACAGCAGAAAATCTAACTAATAAACTTATGTATAGTATGCATTAGTTATGGTTTGAAGAAGCTTTATTTATGATATGTCTACTTTTTTATTAGTTTTGTGCCATTCTTCCACCTAGTTGACACAGACTTCCGCCTCAGACAGTTGATTTTTTCTACTGCAAAAATATTATCATTCTTCCAAACTTCACGTTTCCCGTCCCATGTGTAGTAGGCCTAACGAAATCACCCGCTCCGGGAACGATGACTGTTAATGAGTCACAATCGCTGGACACTTGTCGACCCACATCCAGCAACCGGCTTCCATTCACCCACATATCGCCAATACGTAATAGGAACAGGAAACACTGCACTGCTTACACTATTTAAACATTTAGTTTAGGTATCTCAGTGAGCGGTAAAAGTTGGTGCCAACAAGGACAACGAACATTCGATATTAATATTCAAGTTAGTGATTTTACGACGAAAAAAAACTTGTATCTTTTGGTGGTGGTCAATGATCATAATAACGAAGTCAGATATTGTATTAAATGAAATTAGTGAGTTTAATTGTCAATATAAGATTTAGACTGGAAATAAAAGCAATGAATCACCCCTGTGACTATTCAGTATGTCTTTAATGATTAAGAATGAAGTAACCAACAATAGGATACATTTTCACTATTTGGTTAATAAATGGTATTTACGAATGGGCTTATTATTGCTCAACACAGTATATTCGTACCATCACTAAAGTATAAAGTAACTTCTGATTTAGAATTTTAACAATATAAAATAATCTACAAGGAAATCAAGGAACCTTGCTAAGACTAATAATTTTAAAGGCTAGATTGGAATTTGAAATCAAAATTGTAATCAGATTTCCGTCGAATCACCCTTCGTAGGTAGCGTAACGAAGTATGACCTTTCTGGGTACGAAGCGAGTTAACAGAATGTGAAAGCGGCCGGGTGGTGGCGTGGCGAGTATTTCCATCGAGTCGCGATCATACTGGGAGGCATCCGGACGAAGGTCCATTCCGACGACACACTAAGCTAATATTACACCGGACGCTTGCGATGTTTGTCCAACGCAAGCACGAAATATCATTAGTCCTATTAACCTACCGACTATAAAACAGACAAGGAATTTCTTGTTTAAAGCTTCCTTAATTTATGTTATGCGAGGCACGCAAGAAGTAGTTTACACCTCGTTACGTTACGCCGCAAGCGACTTTAAACATAGCTTTAAACGATCATTATGATTAATACCTGTCGATTGTTAGTGTAATAAGCCCGACGTGCGCGCACAACGGGATCGAATACGGGAGCGAGCGGTGGTGGCGCATATCGTATGCGGTTGGTTGCGCAAATCGCGCACGCATTAACACACTTTCCGCCGCCGTCGGCCGGCCGGACTAAAAACGCATCCGCTACACGCACGCGCCCGATGCCAGCACGAAACGAGCACCAATACGATCCGAAGAATTCCACATTAACAACAATCAAATAAATATAATTCGTAACCTAATCCTTAATCGATCAACCGTATAAGTCTTGAAGTACATTTTACTACAGCTAATCATCTGCGTGCTACGGCACGGGCTACGGTATTCAAAATTAACAATGAATATTGTGAAAAGATAATCATTTTAGATTCATCAACATTCAACTAAGGTAGTAATCGTACATATTGATGTGAAACTAATGTTTTGTTTACTATTACTTATGAAAGCAGACTCTCGCGTCGCTATCGCGAGTATAGTAGAGTCGTGTCTAGTAGATACAATAGATACATGATAGGGATGGCAATATTAATTTGAAAAAGCTAATGCTTAATACTGGTAATATCAACAAAAGATGCAACTCCCATAATAAGAGTGAAAGGCTTTCACATGAACGCGTCGAAAGTCAGCCCAACGTGAGCCACATGAATAATTTACCAGAAAAATCTCTACGATTTCACGCCAACTTAATTCTGAATGCGTTGTGGTTTCTATTCTGTAATTCATTACACCTATACATTGTAATGCAAGTTTGCACCAGGTTTGAATCACTAAGCTTACAGTTAGTTTCTGAACAGAAGACAACACTATAAATATTCATTTTCCTATAGAAACATGTTTCAACTATTCGTTTGGGATCATGACGATCGGTCGGACATAAATTTTCAAGGCAGCCATGTCAATCACCCCGGATGATCGCTTGCCTGATTGAAAGGAAATAAATTATGGACGTAGACAGTATTTAAAAAGTCGTTTGTACTTTTACAGACATAACCATCTTAATGAGCGGGGAATAACTTAGTCTATGGAATGTTAAAACGGTTGTGAGCAATATTTCATCGTGAATTATACGCGATGGTGCGCTATTGACTTTTTAATTTGAGGATAGTGGTCGGTCGAAGGCCAGTATCAGAGCGATTGCGACATTATTTTCATAAGGCAGACTGGTGCGGCTAGATGTCCGCGGCGGTGTAGGTATAAGCGGAATGGTGTTTCGCAAGGCAGCCTTGACATTGGGGCGCAGGCCTGGTGCGCCCGCGCTGCGCGGTGGCGGCGGGCGGCGCGCACGGAAGGTGAATGGCGGGATGTTGCGGCCGGCCTTGAATATCCCCTCCTTCTCTTATCCTTTAAACCGCATCCACGAGCTCACCGGAGTCATAACCATCCACCTGCATTGTCATTGATACGCTCCCAAAACTTTATTACTCTTGATGAGCGGCAAGTGCAGCATAGAATGCAATAAATATGCAGGCTACAGATTTTATGTACGTCTGTAGTTCTTATAACTAACCAAGAGGCTGATTATGGTTCTGATGGTTGTTAGATGCTTAACGACTTATATTTCAATTGCTGCCAGGTAAATTTTTTTGACAGCCTTAATCAAATTGAAAAAGGTCCCAATTATTGCGTAAATTTTGGTCTTAGACAATATAGCATAAAATATAATGTAGATTTCTTTGCCTACTGAGGCTATTGCTAAGCAGTCGCCCTTGGATTTCGTTTAGACTTTATGTTGACATATGCTTGTAGAGTATACCTATTTCTTAATATTAATAAATATTTGTTTTGTTGTGTCGTGTTAATATTTTGTATCGATATTAATTATTTTTGTTATTTATTTTCATTGCCTTCAAAATATAAATTGCTATACGATTAAATAAATATTATTAAGATTATCAGACTATAGAAAAGTACTTGAAAAATCAGACCGTCTTTATTTTCAGACTTGCACTTCAATGTTTCAATATTGGAATAGATCGGGAAAAGTTAACAATAGGTAATATAAAAAATAAAACTTGAATGTGCTGAATTACTTTTGACTTAATGTTTACTTTAAATAAAGCAAAAATGTAAATTGGGTGTGGTTTATGTGTCGTCTGTACTCCGGCCTACTTTTAACAACCGGTGTGTTTTATGCCATTTTCCAAAATTTCGCAATCCACACATTATTCACGTGTCCACGTATTTTACAAGGTGTAATTTAACAAATTAAGCTGTTGAAGATAAAAGCTATTTAACGCAGTTAATTCCACTGACGCAACTGTCGCGTGTCATGACGCGAACAATGTAGGTCCACAAAAGGCAAAAAGGTATCCTGTATTTAAATAGTTACAATCACATATTATTATGTACCCGAAACAAAATCTGCTAAAATAAATGAAGATATTAAATAAAATATACCTCTACTAGCTAAGGTATCCAAGTATTCATATTTGGAATCGAATAGACGCAATTTCCTTCAACCCAAAAATAGTCACAAACCACGAATTTAATATGATCGATACACGTCGGATTGCAATCTATCGAACGTTCGTATCGAGTGAGTGGAAGGTCCGGTAGTTGCGAAACGCGGGGTATCTAGTATCTAGTGACGATTAGTGGCCGATGGCCGACCCATCGTTTCGACACACCTGAGCATTGACTCCGTGAGCCAATGCCGGTAGTTCAGAATCTTACTATCCCTGTCGCTCATGCCGGATTGGCCGTTCGAGCGAAGGCACTGGATAGACTTCATACTGACAAAATGGTACGGAGTAGGCACCTGCTAGGGCCGCGCGTACTCCGCCCGAACACCAGTTCTGCGCGTAACCGATGCGTGTGTACTATGCCTAATTAATTAGTTACATGACAGATTGTCCTACTTGATTGACTGGTGTTATGCTTAACACAGTCTATTGTGTTTAGAAACGAAGAAACACATTAACAACAAGATTTTATATATTTTTTATAATATTTAATAATAAAAACAACATCACATACATTGTATTGACTCCGTGGTAAGTACCTTAAGCACTTGTGTTACAGAAATCAGAAACAAATATTCTTATTAATCCTCCACAAATCTGTATTTTTACGTTGGCTGAAAAAAATATGCAAGTTTTTAGCATTTGAAACATCTGCACTGCATCAGTCTGGTTTCAGCCAGTGACAACACCGCCTTACACATTTTGAGTTGTGAAATCACATTTACACATGTCACGATTTGTAGTAAGATATTTGCAAGTTCCGCGATTCACACATCAACCACACCTCGCAACGCTGGAGATGAGCGAGCGACCTTGACATGGAGTCTCAAGGCTCTGTAGCTACAATCCCTCTCGTACACAAATGTCAATACGTATCAATAACTTAATCGTTTTACTGACGAAACATCTCATTCATAGACGTAGATGTATGTCATAGTCATCATCAGAAACGCAAAAATACGATCTTTTGAATCTCGTCTTGCTCGAGTGGAATAGGGGATCATGACAGGAAGACCCAGAGCCGTACCTAATTGCTATGTTCATCCTATATCATCGAAAACATATGTCCAGATACTTTTGCTTAGTTTTGTTTTTCCAAAAGCATTTTGTTAATGTCTATGAATATTTCCAAATTAATTGTAATACACAATTTTTAACCAATTGCCATCTCACAATTCATTTATGAATCACCAATTGTAACGTCCGTTCCACATACACACCTCAACATGTTTCCCACTTCCCACGAAACGGTTAACGACAAGTTTTTACTCGGGCCGTTTTCAACGGGTCGAAAGAGTGTCACGCGAAAGTGACAGCACATTTTTGCTTTCAACTGAGGACGAAGTTTTTAAAACCACTTAATAGCTATGCCACCAAATTGCGTCATACATAGTTGTGACGCGGGCAAGCGGTATTTATTAACGTAGTTCATGAGTTTTTTATTCCGTTGAAAAATAAGGAAATACGTCTTGTATTTCCTTATTTTTAAAAGTAACTTTATTTCTTAAATAACACCTATGAACCATTATAATCATTCAAAAATTTATTTTATATATAATAAATTTTTGCTTTTGCTCAGTCGTGTACCCGTACAGGAACGCCTTTGCTTTACTTTTTTATCTCCCATTCAAGACCACTCAAATTCCTTACAAGATCGAGCATAACTATCATAATTTCGGGTGATACTTTAATTGCTTGGGGCCAGTGGGTGTGCTTAGGCACAAGGTTGCAGGTGGAATGCCATCGGCGGTAATGTGTCTGTCTGACCCACATCTCCTCCCCCCTCCACGGCCCGCTTAATACAGTTACAGAGACCAGTTTTTACTACACACTTTTATCAAACACTCCCAGCGGTGGGTCGTTTGAGGAAAGTGTTATACGAATTTTGCTTTCATCGGAACTTTGTCATACAATGAACCATCAATAGAAAGTAATAGCTTTCATTCATACATTTGTAAGCAAACATAAAAGC
Source organism: Pyrausta despicata (assembly GCA_963921415.1). Classification (NCBI taxonomy): domain Eukaryota; kingdom Metazoa; phylum Arthropoda; class Insecta; order Lepidoptera; family Crambidae; genus Pyrausta; species Pyrausta despicata. The sequence goes on along the minus strand of OY992855.1, from coordinate 10,108,628 downwards.
CGGCTGTCTGCAATCTACGTCATACGTGTTTATCATCAAACTTCTCTTCTATCGATTTACGCTTTAGTCTCTCAACCAAGTCTAGAAATAGTCATAGGTGTCTAGATTTACATTATGTATTATGAAAACATCACTTAGTTATTAAAAAGAATGAGTGTTACTTTTTACAAGCTCTGGATTTACGTTTCTTATTCTACGGTGCTACGGAGCTACGGAGCTACGGACTGCATTGATATTACCTATATTAGACATCAACGTGCGCTCACCAAAAATAATCATGGGTTTTATAGTTTTTTTTTAAACATAGTGATGTAAACCCAGCAGAAATAAGTAGTTATTATTATTGATGCAATAACACTGAGTATACTTAGGCATTTAGTTGTACGTTCGAATCTTAGTCTTCAACGAAGTGAAGGGTTTAGCCCGATACAGCCTTGGTCATTATAAATTTGCCCCAATCTTTTGGCAGCGCGCACTGGAGCCGCACAGGTGGCCGAAACGCACTCGACGAAAGGTCAAGGTGATTATTATCGTTCACACCCTCAGACCAGCATTAAATTAAAATTTAACACGGACTCTATATTTATTGCAACGAATAAATAAACGCCGCATTTTTTAATTTGTAAAAGTCAACGACCAGAGCGTCTTACAAAAGAGTTATTACCTTAATTATGAGCCCTTTCTTCCGTACAATACAATTTACATGTAGGTATAGTTCACAAGAAATGCCGCTCTTCCCGTCTGAAAAGCTTTTTATGGCATCTCGCTATCAGTCTTAAGTTCACGACATTTAATATATGTAATTTAAATGGCAAGTCAAGTCGAATTTGTATGAGATATTCATCTACAATATTATACCATGTACTCATTAAAGCTCATAAAGATACTGATATATTTATTAAGTGTTGATATGAACCTTATTGTGAAAACTCCTTTTTAAATACATCAAAAGGTAAGCGACGCTATCGGATAAATCCCTTGTAATTTATTGGTACAAGATGCTATCATTCAACTTAGACTTTATCAAGAGAAACGCGTGGTCATCAATTTAGGGACTTTAATGTCGGTTCATTGGCGGCGCAAGTGGCCGCATCCAAATCCTTCGGAGATCGCGGTCAAGGCCCTAATAAGAAAAAATCGTGCCGAAGAGAAAGTCGGTGTTTGGTTGTTAACTCGATCTTTTCCTCTGGTTATCCGGTTACGTTCATTAATGTGTGCGTACTTTATTTCACTTTATCTAAAATTTAAGGAAATAAGTTTGAGTTTAAGTATGATTTGTCCATCTTATTATTAAAGGAACTGTTCATTCAGTTTTGTTTTTGATGCAGGCTGATCTGCTTTAGCATTCGAACAAAGTTATTTTGCGATTTAACTTTTAAATTTAGTCATATCCTTAAATACCTACTTATCATTCAATTAACTTAGAAATTCGTTATCGATATGTAAAAAGAATTGGTCATAAAGACGTTCTGTGAACACGTTAGAAAGTAATTGCATAATCAATTAATGTAGAGGAGCAATAAAACGAGATCTTTTCGTAAGAGACTTCGCAGAGTTCAACAACCCCGTCACATGCGAGTAAATTGGTATCGGCTCCGTCTATGACAGATGAGATGTGGTGCTAACGCACTGCGTGTGACGGTGAAAGCTATCACTTGAGCGCTATAGCGTCCTTATATCTTACAAGCTAGAAAAGGCATTACCACTACTTACGAGTATGTACCGATGAATTGCTTTGAAAAATTAAAAACGTTCGGAAACGACTTTAGTACTCAGATTTGTAACCTATCTCGATTCTTCAATGCTAATATCAATCTTGTTTAATTAAATTGATTAAACCAATATCCGCAGACCCAGTTCTCCTTCCGTCCATAGTAATTTTGTTCGATCGTCTGCGGCCAGTTCTTATTCACAAAGCAAACGCCGACATAACGCAGCTGTATAATTATGTAACTGAATTTCGTTGCATACGGATATCCGTCGAATTTCATAAAGGTTGGGAACCAAATACATACCTGATATGGGTTACATCAGAACTGATAAAAACGTAAGATCGTCTTATTTTCTTAATTAGTCTTTGAAAACAAACAACCATAAGGCATTTCAGAAAGAATAAGAACCTTGTAAAAACATAAGCAACCGCTACTTGATTTACAACAACTTTTACTACACAACTTTACATCGAAATTGTGAAACAGTTGATTTTATATTCAACCAGTTCAATGTCACATAATAACCTTCTTCTATAGTCCATCGTAGGAGACAGTAAATTTTATTTATGATTTGTAACATGAAGTGTAATTATTTTTACAAGAATGATGATGATAGGCTAGACTACCAAAACATTGCTAAGTATTCAGTAGCATATTTTTAAAGAACTACGTTTATTCTGAATAGTACTTAGCGCAAATTATTATCGCTTATTTTAACTATTCTGCTCACGCAATCGAACCTCATTTAAACTCGCTATTTCAAAGCATAGTGCAGACGGCAGAACAATAAGGAACGAGACATATTCTGAACAATGGTCGCAGGTACGATAGGAATCTGCAATACGCCGCTGACGTGGTTTTTGCATGTTTTCGATCAACCTTGCCTATTGTGGTAACTGAAGCATACGCATCTTTAATTTAGAACAGCATTCAAACGAGTAGCGTCGAAAGGTTGACGACCCAATATCACAATGATCTTTTGTAACAATCTATCGATTGCATTGTACCGCCTTTGCATACCGATCCTAGCTTTACACGTGTACCTATCTATTTTAAGTTGATTCAAGCGTGTCGTTAATTCTAATGAGAAGATTTAATATTAATTATCTTGATGACATAATGAGTAAATGAAGTACACACATAACGAGCCTGGTTCTGATGAGGCTATGTCAAACAGACGCGCCTTAAAGCGGACGCTGCGAGGAGTAGTGTACACAGAGACCGCTCGAATATGACAGTACGAAAATCGTTTTGGCAAATAAAATCACCATTTGGCATGTTTAAGTGACATAATCCAAATATGGCACGTGCGACCATAAGTCAACATATGACGTTTTGCAGACAAATTTCAAAGACTTAACATCCGTAATGAGAATATTCAGAGTAATTAGAAACAAGCCTAATATTTACCTGGCATGATATGACGATTGAATAATCCATCTGATAAGAGCTAATGCCATACTACCACAAAAATTCTTGGAATCAATATTAAAAAATGCAAAGATTTCAATAATAATATTTTATTTTTCTACATAATCTCCCTCCAATGCAATGCATTTAGAATAACGCGTTTCTAACTTCCTTATTCCTTGTGAAAAAAAAATATTTTCTTGACTCTCGAAAAAGTCCTCTACGGCAGCTATAACCGCGTCATTATCGTGAAATTTTGTTCCACGAATTTCCTCTTTTAATTTTGGAAATAAGTGAAAATCACTTGGGGCTAAGTCCGGAGAATATGGTGGGTGGTCAAGGAGATTGAAGCCAGCACAGCGGATTGCGTTGAGCGCAACTTCCGATCGATGAGCAGGAGCGTTATCTTGAAGGAACAACACGCCCAACGACAGTTTTCCACGACGTTTTTCTTTAATCGCTTCACGCACTTTCGGGATTAAATTTGCATAATAGGGTCCAGTAATCGTCTGGCCTTTTGGCATGTAATCAATAAAAAGGATTCCTTCACTATCCCAGAACACAGAGGCCATAACTTTGCCAGCGGTAGGAGCAACTCGAAATTTCTTAATGGATGGAGAGGATGGTCGTTTCCAAGACATGCTTTGTCTTTTAGTTTCAGGATCAAAATGGTGGACCCACGTTTCATCCATGGTGACAAGACGACGGCAAAAATTATCCGAATCACGCTGGAACATTTCGAGATTACGCTTGGTAATTTCCAAACGTCGCTTTTTGTTTTCGTCGGTTAACATTCGTGGCACCCATCTTGCAGACACTTTTTTGAACCCCAGTGAATCAATTAAAATGGATTGAACGCTACCAAAAGATATCTTTAGGATCTCAGCTATATGTTTTATAGTCATTCTTCTGTCTTCCAAAACCAGATTCTCAACCTTTTTGACATTTTCTTCTGTAACGGAGGTTGAAGGCCGCCCAGAACGCGGGTCATCTTTGCAGCTTGATCTACCTCTTTTAAATTCAGCCACCCAGTACGCAACCGTAGAATAGGGTACAGCATCACCCCCTAATGTCTGCTGAATGTCCAAAAAAATTTCCTTCGTAGACATTTTTTTCAAACTGAGATATTTTATCACCGCACGTAACTCACTTTTATCCATAATTTTGACTTTTTAGCAACTCGTTGCACAAAAAAAAAATATTACTTGCGAACGAACTGACAAAAACAAGTGACAGTCTGCATAAATATAATATGATGTGATCTCTTTAATTTGAATATCGAACTTGATCCAAAAAGGTTTCATATATATGCACTTCTAAGAACTTTTTGATTCACCCTCGTATATGTTGTCATTAATCATGTGTAGTGATAATTTATTCGAAAGCTCTACATTCAGGCGGTTCTCATACTGGATTATTTTTTATTTATATGGATTATTTTATAAATAAAACCACAATTTAAGTCAAGTTAAAATTAAAAGAAATGATTGACATTTGATGAGAATTTTCGGTAACATATAAAACTCAGGTCTGCGTTTTAATAGAAAATTTTATAAGTCAGAGGTCAACACGACCCAAATTGCTCAACATTCGAGACGCTAAGAGCTAACCTCGCGGCTGTCGGAATAAAGGCGAGCGTTATAAATGTGCACACGCCGCGTTATTGATCCACTCAACGTTTAAACTAAAAATTTAACACGCAGCCCCGGAAGGTGTAATCGCAGTACATACATATTACCCGTACTATTCGTGAAGGACGACGTTAGAACAACGTGTTGCGCTTACTAGTCACGATAATAAGATACTAGAACACCGATGACGATCAAAAATCACTATATAAACGCAATATTCATCACACCGTATTAAAATATTTCAATGAAATAATATGGACGCCGCGTTATGACAATACTTACGAAAAACGCCTTGACCAAACTACTAGCCATAATGTATTTAGCAAACATATTCATTTAGAGGGACTATTACACAATGATCGTGTCTCAGATGATATTGGTCCTAGCTTCTGTTGACACGGCGCGCGTCGGAGCGACACCTTGTATTCTGACATTGAACGGTATAGATTTAAATGAAGTACTATTTGCATTCAGTATATTGACTCCAAAAGGAACACAAATGGTGTTTTCAAACTACTTATTAACTAAGGTTACCCTTTAAATAAAAGTCAAAAGCGCACTTAACCTCATTTAGTCGTAGCGAATAAGCTTAACGTTACAAAACCCTATTATTTAAAAGTATCAGCCATAACATAAATTATAATATCATCGACGTTAATGCTCAAAAAGTCATCGCATAGCTATTTTATATGTTACAGACATCGTGCCGGACCAAAAACAAGTTGGTATCAAAATTGTTGGGTGTGAGGCTGCGGCACTTTCACCTGGGGTCGTCCAGCTCTCGGCCTCTCGCGGGCATGTGAGGCTAGTGATGGGACTCGAATGACGTTTGATTCGAAAGATTCGAATTTTATCCTGAGAAAAGCTGAATTCATAATTCGAATGACTGGTAAGATTCAAGTTGAAATAAAGTTTTTTTTTTTAATAAAACTGTTAAACCCATTCTCATAAACCTATATCATCCCACTGCGAAGGTCTCTCCCAAAGTCTTCCACTGTTCCCTATTGTTAAAACCATACATTGTTCATTATATATTTCTTAACATAATGAATAATTCAAGATCGTCTTTCATTGACCGTCTTTTAAATTGATCTTAATTACTACTACTTAAACGATAAAAGGCACTCGGTTTTCTTACTTGGCATTAACGTCATATTCCCGTACAAATTCTATGGAGGACGGCGTTTTAACGGATAGTAAAAAGTACGTCAACGATTGGTCATGTCAACAACTCCGTGTATCGAATTAGAATTAGTGGTAAAATTAGAATGCGTCGGTCGAATGTAAAAGCTTGTACTTCTATATACACTAATTCTAAAAGGTATACTTTTCTGGTGGCTATTGATTCGAATAATGATTCAATATAGACAACCATCTTTCGTATCGATAGTAGTTTTATTTGTCTTTTCCAGTCCCATCACTATATAAGACGCGTCAGACTCGCCGGCACTCTCCACTACTACGAATGCACCGGACTACCGGCCACCTGTCTCGTTTCTTCGGCTGGCGAGAGAAAGGAAAGCAAACGTCACTAATGGAGGTCTACCTACAACAATACGTGGTAACCCCGACAACGAAGCGATGACGACGCGCGCTACTTAACAAAGATTTTATTTACTCTTCTTAGGGTAATTCTTTCTCATTTTTAGGGCAATAACCTGAGCTTGACTCGATGACCTATTTGATGCACCTGTTTTCTCTTTTAGATACAACAGAAGGTTAAGTTTATTGAACCATTCACAATTAGTTTTAATCAAGTTTATTAGTGAGCATTTTATAGTATTTGTTCAAAAAAAAGAAAAAAAACATGACTCGCCAAATTTACACTCTCGTTTACAACCGTCATCGTGCAAGTAAAAGTGATACCGGCAAGGAGGTCATAGCAAAAATAGCTTTCTATGGGATATGAAAGCGAAATTGAATATGCTAGCAGAGCTCCGCAAAAACTAATATTTATTTAGCAAATGGGTAAATAGTCTGCGCGCGCTCATCTTTTAACTAATATTATTAAAACACGTTAATTGATTTTTGAAACGTTTGGAACTTTTTAGGCTGCGATTTAACTACTACACATAATCGTCTAATCTAGTTATATGTATTGATATAGTTATGCATTGATCTTAGTACCTTGTGCGATCCAAATCAACCACAGACATGTTTAAAATACGCTACATCTGACTGGTTATGTATTGAACTTAATCATACAAACAATATTATTTTTCAGTCAGAAAGGTTTAAATTTTTATCTTGTACAAACAATAGTGAGAAAATTGTTATAATTTGACGTTTAGCTCAAGAGCGCGTTTCATTGAAGAATGAATGAACGGCGTGATCTTAACCTACATTTCTCACATCCGCCGCAAACCCGCAAACACAATTGAAATTCTAATTACTTTTTCACTTAAATCATCTTTTGTTGTAAATAAATTTCAATTTGGTACTATACGAATTTCGGTCAACCTTTAAATTAGGTGAGCATGATCTGATTAATTCGCCGTGTACACGATTGATTGACACTTTAATTTTGGTCAAATTAAACCTCGCTAAACTCTTAAGCAAACATTATGTTAAGCAACTTACGAGTATATCATAATACAATATCAAATCGACCCGAGGAGCATAGCAACAGACGACGAAATTAAGAATTGACCAGTGATTATTCCCAATATTCTATTTATAATTTTTATGCTGGATGTGTCATCGATGATGTCCGGCGCAAAGAGTAACGACTATTCGGGTAATTCCCGTAACGATATATTTCTGTTTTTAAAAAAAGGCAACCAGTATGAATCCTTATTAAATCAATAGTCAGTACAGCACAATGCCAACCGCGACCCAATGAGATGACATCGAAAAAGAAATAAAAAGGACGTACGAGTTTTGACTGTCGAACGACAATAAGTGTGTCGCGCTAAAATATGCCAGTTATTTATTCAAATCATGGTACGACCGGAATTTCCTAATGAAGAAGATATTATTGTAATCCGGGTTACCATAAGGCGGCCTTGAAACCGAATATGATGATGATTAAGTTTAGAGTTTTGGACCGGTTGACAGGGTATTTCAGAACTTTATAGCTTATGTACGGCATTCTTTTCTCAATATATTATTCCCAGACATTGAAAGCGATTCGACGGATTGCCAGCTACATGATTAGCAAAAATTAAAAGATGACTCGCACGACGAAATCAAATATGACAGTTCAATATTGAAAAAAATATTATTATGATTAGCTGATTAAATCTTTCAATAGCCTCTTATGATGGAATATTTAACTGAATTATACGTCCATTAAGTAAAATCTATTAAGATTTCATTTTTACAACGAGGAAAAAGTGCTATAATCCATTGGACACACTCATTCAGGTAAAATAATTTTAAATCCTAGTGCCCCAGTCCGACGACTGTAAAGTAAGCGATTTTTATATTTCTCACACGTATTTATTATTACTCAGTGCCTCATATTCATATACTATGAGAAGATGGCTGTAGAATCGCAATTGTAGGTGATACATCTCGCGCTAAGGTATGCTGAGATATCTACGTGTCCATACTACATATAACAACATTACCATCATGAGTTTACATCAACTTTTTTACATTTAGGAGCTTATGGATAGCTTTAACGTATACCAAAGCTTTTGCCCGCATTGTAATTGTCATTTTTGATGCGGTTTTTCTAAATAACACTGCAATGGTCGAAACATTAAATATTACGATTACTTCAACTTACACGTGTTAATACTTAGATGTTAGTAGTCATACCCGTCTACAAACGAAATATGTATACGAAAACGTTACGGAAACATATCCTTAAAATGAAACAAATTTATAGGTACCTAATTAGGATACATCAAATTATGAGTTATGTCATACAAAAACCCTAATGTTCAATGTCAGAACAGAACTGACTCGTCGGGTTTTCTGCATATAATTCGCACTTAGTAGTTAACTGTGTTCAGAAGCACTAACGCAAATTAGGATACTTAAAACTACACCTATGTAAACCCATAACTATGACAAAAATACAATAATTTTGATTTACTGATAACTTTGGCGTGGTCGTTGACTTCCCTAAATCAAAAGTTCTTGTCTCTCTGCTCATATTCACTAAGAGAAATAACGAAAGAACGAGTTACGAAAAACGTTATTTCTTCCATAGCGAAAAATCACTTGATGAGGCAACCTGGCAACTGTCAGTAGTTTCTTTTATTATCACATCAGATAAAAGAGACAATGCAAATGTATTTGCTGTTAATGTTCCCACTATGCCCGTAAAATCCAAAACGGTGTATCGTAGTGTACGGGTCCAGGAGTGAAATCGCTTAATGTAGAGGTATCTTAGTCTAGTGTATGTTCTTGTGGCCAGGCGCTATTGTTAGACTCCCAGTATAAGGAAAACTGTAGCAAACATACATCTTCAAACCCGACGTATAACCATAAATAAATGTCTTACCTTCTTGTGATTCCATAGCACGTTGACCGAGGGCTTCCCGCGGCGGAAGTCGCTCTGGTCGATGACGTCATCGTGGATGAGCGACGCCGAGTGGATCATCTCGCTGATCATCGCCACCTGCCGCTGGGAGGGCAGCAGTGCACTGTACAGACAACAATACACACGCTTATGCTATGTGATCTATGTGATGATGGTGGTCTCCTAGCTGTTTTCGACCAAGGCGGCCAATCTGAACAGTGTGAGCGCAATACAGAGCTTCACTCACTGTTCGGTTCGGTGAGCTATCCGACATGACCGGAGATGCACAGTAGTAATCTTATGTTCTATCCTATTTATTAAAAAACGACTTCTAAAAATTCTAATATAGTTTTGATCGCTGTTTTGTTTCAGTAGATCGACATATTAATATATTTGTAGAATTTTTATTTATTAAATCAATTTTTATCTGGTTTATCAAAAATTCTTGAGACGCTCGTAGAATATATTAGCGAAGAGTCAATGCATGATCTTTTATCTCACAATCGAGCACGTAAATGTGTACAGCGGCAATAAATATTGTACGATACAAATTAAATACGCTTATCGTTTCACATGTTATCTAATATTCATGGCTTATCGATAGCAAACATACGATTATCTATCAATAAGTAAACTTGCTATCACATCGTCCCGAAACTGGTTCAGTTAGCTCGAAATGTTGATAACAAATACATAATAGAATAGACTTGTTAGTTGTTATACATTCCGTATTATGTATTGTTGTAAGTTAAGTAATGGTTCTAAGTAAAGCGAAATAATAAAAATTCAATGGAAATCTTGAAACCTACTTATTGATAACCTCTAGGATGATTAAATATAAAGAAGTATACGAAAGGTACGCTTATCTAGGTAAAATACAGTCGTTATAAATGTTTCAAGACTGAAAATTGTATTCAGTAAAAGATTTTAAGAATGAATTTGCTACGTATAAGAACGTTCCTTATCGCTTTAACTTAAATCAAACGAAACATCCGAAAGATTCCAAGTGTAGAACTTATCTAGCGTAATCTTTTATTGCCGTGCATACATTGCAGGTGAAGTTGGTTCAGGTCGGATGGGTGGTGTGCCATAATGATTGTTCATGTAACTGCAAATAGCACATAATAAGCTACCTCGGCACCAGGTCGTTACATATCATATCACTATGTAACCAAACTGAAACTGGAACGATATAAATGTAGACTATGGAGTACTCCTTTTTGAGAAAGTTCCTTCAGTAAGTAACTCATAGTGTGTTTAATTTTTTTTTATTTAATTTTCCTTCTCCTTCCTTAATGTTTTTTTACTCTACAATTCCAAACTTAAAATTCTCAAATTAAATGCGGACTTTACAGGAGTACAGCGCAACGAAGAAGACATTGAACAATAAAGTGTTAAATGAGCTATAATTTCAAGGATATTTTTAGTATGCGCAGTGGATAATTCATTTATAAATAATTCCGTTCGCACCAGTCATATTGTAACGCACTTATCGCATTTATTTTATACATTCACGACATGTAAAGAGCAGTCAGCGGCGAATCACACGGAGTGCGTGTATCTACTCTTCAATGGACAATTTGCTATTCATGTATTGAAATAAAAACGCTCATTATACAATTGTACATATCGGAAGCAAGAGGGTTTTACAAAAGCCCTAAGGAATCTGTTGAAAGAACTTATAAGGAAAATGTTCAAGTAGCATCTGCATAAGAATGTGAGAATAAAGTCTAGTCAACATATTTCCTCTTCTTATTTTAGTGCCATTGGAAAATTTTACAAAACTTAAATATATTTTTATGCCAAGAATATTACTAAAAATCAGTTAAATACAGAAAAACGCAATCGTTGAAGAATGCCCAACGTAGACATTGAACTATGTTGACCGCAATCATATTGCCAAATGAAAAGAGTTGAGCAAGCAGCCGCATGTTAACTAATATACGCTAGCTATCAATGTTAAAACAAGTTAGCCGCCAACTCTCTTCATTAGGAATAAGTATAAATAATAAATAAATAAAAGAAAATGAAATATTGTTTATTTTCATTTAAAACTTAGTCTAACATTACACTAGTTGATCGGAGTCTTCATTTAAGCATGTTGCCTGTGTTGTTCACTTTTGTTTTGGTTATTGTATAACAATTTTATATTAGGAAGAGCGGAGAGTAAACACAGGCACCATACTTAAATTAAACTCCAATCAACTAGTGTAATATAAGACTATGTTTTACTAAGAATTAGTTAAAACAGTTCCGTTTTAAATTGATTGCCAATATTTTGCTATCCTTCAAACAAACACAGGTACTAAAAAATATGTTCACCTTGCGAGTTGCTCGGAAGCGAATTAGAATTTTGGATATTTAATGTTAACATAATAAAATATTTAAATGGATTAGCAAAAACGACCTTTGGTGAACTGCGCAGTATAGTAATTTTTAATTTTATACGACCACTAGGTGGAGGAGGAGGAGAGCAAAGGTCACAAATTACATTTTGTTTGTCCTTGCTCTTAATTGTGTTATGACAACTGAATGACCCCGAAAACAACAAAGTATTTGCACTATAAACTGCTCCATGATGCAGTTATTTGCTACATTTTGGCAAAAAAAAAATAAGAACCCAATAATAGCATAAATATGTCATTATTACCTTTTTACTATTGCCATTTCTAGTCACTGTCTACGTATGGAATTTTCCAAGACGATTTCAAACGGATAATTTAAAAAGTGTATAAATAAACTAAGAGGTATGTATCATTTCATATTAAAACAATAATAAATGCTTAAACTAAAGCTTTGTTTTGCATTATACTAATGTATAATGACCTCGCGTACATTAGAAGGATGAACCGGATGTGGCTTATGGGTGACAAGTTATTTCGCAACACAAAAATCGAGTTCTACTAGCTTTACCGCCAATATATCGCGATGACCAGTGATCTTTAAGAAGACCAGATAATAGCGCAATTATTGTTCTAAGTTTTGTTTGATTTTATAACTTTCTGATAATTGTCATTATTATAAAAAGATATCCCGTTTCATTGTACTATACCAGTGATGGCTTCTTGATAGGCAAAATAGGTAAGAAGTCGGCACTACCCAGATATCGATCGCAAGACTTCCTTCTTAATTGATCGATAAAAACAACAAGACTTATTGTGATATACAGTTTGGACGGAATATACAGTCAGATGACACTTATGAGACCACCAAGGGACGCTACTCTGTAATATGTCCGTAGCCATCCCTGTCAATCTGGCAAGTAGAAAATCCAGCCGGCCTCTGATTAAATATTTATAATTCACAGCTTTATAACAGCACACTTAAAGACTATTAGATAAAGTATACACAAGTGGCTTACCTATTTTCACCGTAGACATGGTAGTTGACTGCCCTTGCCATCAGTATCGCAACCATGGGCCTCAGCGCCTTGCCCTGTCCGTCGAAGTAGTATGTAGCTATGGTGTTCAGTTCCGCTTGGTTTGTGTTCTTCTCCAGCTCCTGTTGGGCAGATAAACTACATTCGAGTTGGGATCCAGTCTACTTTCATATAAATTTATACAGTATGCGGAGCACGGGTCTTAGATGTTGAATGAAGAGTGCAGTCGAACTTGAGTTCTTAACTAAAAACTAAATGATGTGATGAAATAAAATACTTCTCTATAGACGTTTTAGCAGAACAAGTTCTTTAATCCAGCTACTAATATATTCTAAAGAATAAAAGTTTACATATTCAGACAAAGATTAATGTCAATACAGTGTCAACGATTTCACCTCTTATAACCTCAGACCTATTTATAATAAAGTTTCATGGTATCTAATTGAAACAATACTTTGCCTAAATATCATGATAAAAACGGTTAGTCAAACTACGAACTATACGCAAAGTTCATACGTGCGCTACGAAAATAGTTTGCATACAATCTCGTAGTTTGCGTAGAATTTTTGCTACGGCTTTCGTAGTACTTGCTACGAATGGAGTTAAGGGTATTTAACTACGTGTACTTTGATCTGCAAAACATGTGATTCATTTAAGTGTTGACGTTTAAAACGCTTAGTGGCCTTGCGACATACTTCGTGTCATATGCGTTTACTTCACGCAAGTCCTCTCGCAACTGTGGACAATGCGAATCTCAACATTAGCATTGCGAAAAATGCGCGAATGCTCATTATAGATGCTTTGCACTAATTTTATTGTGTTTAGGCCGGATGCACGTTTGCATAAGCATCCGAGTGCACACATTATGAACATGTGGAATACTTTTTACAAGCTGAACATATCTACTTACGTTAAAAGTTTCTGTCCTGTACCTACGTTTATTAATTTAAAACAACGGCGAAATGTATTCCATACAGCTTGGATACCATCGCCGAACACCCATCAAAAACTAGTTATTAGATCTCCGGATCGAGACGTTTCTACATTAGTATTCTAAGGACACGCCCAATGAACATCAGGCTATATGACTAGACGCGGTCAAAATTTTCTACTACATAGCGTGTTTTAAAGAATAAACGTTACGATTTAGAATTCATTTTAAATATGTTTAAAATGACGCCTATCATACTAACTTAGCATAGCTAAAGTATGTAATTCCTAGCTACCTCAATTAAACAATGACTACAAAACTATTTGCCAGTGTTTTTTTTTTTTTGATGCGGCATAATTATGTGGCACATAAACCCACTAAGGCTTTTCCAAGATTGTAACACCGTTTTCTCTACCATAAGGATTGAAGTCAAAACATTTTTTCTCTAATCCGTGCTCTATGCCTACATCAATTAAAAAATATAAAGTTGGCGTAGGTCGAAACGCGGTGGCGTGTTGCGTAAAACCAAGGTTAACGGTGAGATTCGCCGGCCACTCGGTATACTGGTTATTCCGAGTTGGTTGCGCGCATTTGCTCGTTTACTTGGCCGGGCCCAAAAATGCTACCTATTCGATAAAAAACTCTACATTTTAGAGCGTGTCAAAATACCTTTGTATAAAATTATTTTAATTTGAAAACTAATATAATTTGAATAGTTGTATGATAATAAATCCATTGGGCAAATTGGAGGCTTAAGTTCTACAGTTCGTTTGCTACACGCTAGCTATGCTGATATACCTTTAGATAATCTAAATAAAAATATTTGAGGATTCAATTTACCGGAACAGTATTACATAGGGTATTTGTAATTTGTTATTTAGTCTTGCGGAATTAGCATTGAATACTTTTTTGAAGAAAGTGCTGGCAGTTTCCTGCTTAGCACGGGCCGGCTGAAAGAAGGTCACTGCTCAGGTTTCGCGCGGGACAGGACACTTTCCATCGACGCAGCATAAGATAAAGGCCATTTACTTTGGTTTTTAATATTATTTAAAAAACCACGGTACGATTTTTATTTATACTCGTATACTTAATGTTAAAGTAAGATTTAAAAGCCAGTTAAAAACTAGATATTATAATGAAAACAAAAAATACCAGATTATTATCGCACAATATTAAAAAAGGACAACACAACGAACCATACCATCTCATAAATATTCAAAATTCTATTTTTACATTCATTATGTCCAAGCAAATAGCAACAAAGAATATTTAAGAAAAGGATTTGGATTTTGAACTAATGAAATGATAATAGGTTAAAATACCAATCTGTATCATGATTTAATGTGCCTGGGCTATTTTAACGTTATCTGATCTCAGTGTAAATCAAGTACCCGTACCATGGCACTGCCACACCATGTAGGTGTTTAGAAATGTGCAGCCACCGACGTAGGGGGCCTAGTTAGAGACGAGTTTTCCAAACAGAAAGTAGGCGAGCAAGCCACCGCAAACGTGGTAAACACTGCCAACACTAGACGCAAGCAGTAAACCCTTCGCATTCCACACTTACGCTAAATGTTCACGTTTCTACAAATATACGCCGCAGTTAGATGGACCGAACTGGCGCTGTTTTTTTTTTAAATAGATATTGCATGATAGTCTTTCAAATCACTTCTAGAGTACACATCATCAACAAAAGAGTGGCCAAAGTGGAGCCAACACTTCAAAAAAAACCTTAACAGGAAACCTTAAAAATGAAGCGTTAAAGTTTTTACATCGTTAAGTTTGATTGTTTAAAATAATAGTCATATAAGCGGTTATTCACACGTCACGAACATCACAACCTTTGTTTACGCTTCACGTAAACTATAACCGATAATCAGGATAACAGGTATCAATTAGCACTCTTCGTTAAAATGTCGAGTGCCTTTCCTTTAATTATCTCCATAAAACCCTATATTATATTCGCATTAACAAAAATTAGTAGAGACATAATTCAGACCGAAACAGGATAATAATCATATCGAAAAGCCAATAAAAAGGTTGACCTTTCTTTTGAGTCATTAAAAATAAACGACGATCACGATGGCGATCAGGTTACCATTCAGATTGGAGTGATTGCAGATAAGTACTTTATTTTACTACTCAGAGATAAAGTAAAAGTAAATACCAGACATCAACATAGCTACACGTCGTGTTGACCTGTCTGTTCCTGGTGAAAAATATTTAAAGATCTGATCTTCCCTTTATCTATACGGAAACGGTTAAGTAAGTACCTTTAATGTTAAAGAAACATTTTCAATTTACCTGTTATTTTTGTTCGATATGGTCATTGAACTTGGTGCTTTAAAAAATACGTACTTCATTTCTGATTAATTCAACAAACCGGTAACGTACCACATGTTTTATTAGTCTCAAAAATAAACGTTTTGAGCATAGGTGTTCATCGGTATCGCTTAGTAACAAACACACCCAGATTGTTCTTTTGACGTTTTTTTCGTTAACTTAGGTTTACATTGATAAAATACTAAGATATCACTCTAATAGTCTACCTGTCTTTGCTTACAGTTTTGAAAATCTTAAACTGATATAGGTAGCAAAAGCTGATAACCGGGTAATGAATTAGTAAAAACTTATGCACGATCAATCTTCCTATTGTAGTTCATCATAGATAGATCTAGCTACAGTATAGAAGATGACTTTCCAAATCAGTCAAAATTTTTAATTTCGAATCTCATTCTGCTACGAAGCTACCGCAGAGACGTTAGAATCCCAAGCAGCCATTACTAGTGATGCGCAGTCGCTGGTTGTGTAACGTTGCCGCGTGCTGGCACGTCATGACTTTGACACACTTCCGATCAATGGGCACGACTCGACCGTCCCTACTGCATACCTTTCATCAAACTAATAACCAATATCAAACAACAAAATTATCTTAACAGCAACAACTTCATACCAAATACCATTAAAATTACTGAAGTTAGGGCCAAATTATAACGTTTACATTTTAAAGGCATGGTCGTTTCAATTTATAGTTTGAATAAACACAATGACTTGACAAATTCACACGATTCTTGGCTGTTAAAACAAAATAACAAGGCTACACTTGTAACATTTGCACTTGACTTAAAGCTTCAGCCTCGAACAAAATGTTTAACAAAATGTTCTCGTAATTGTAATATGCACTCTGCAATTTGTTATTTTTATCATCACACTAGACATCTGCTAGAACAAGGGGCAAGCTATATTGGCCATCAAAATAGCGAGTACAAAACACACATCTCAAAGAACACACTCCATTCAAACCAAGATGAGTGACACGCCTAACCACCAAACATGACAGGTGCATCATGTAAACATTAATTCAAACGTTATGATTCTATTTGAATTAATGAACTCTCTGTAATAAATCCGACGGAGTGTACTTCAAATAGCCATGCTAGGGCGGCAACCGAATTGAATGCACGTCTAGCTGAAAGGCCAAGGGTACGTTGGGTTGTGTTGTGCTTTTGTTGTGTAGAGTCAACGTAACTATCAAGTAACACAATGTGGCGTCTTATGCAGTTGTGTCACGGGGCAGATTTGTTACAAAAATGTGAAGGATGCTTTGCTTACCGCTCGTATGTCCTCATATATTCCGTTGAGGTCGTCTTCGAGCAAGCGGTAGGGGTCGACGATCTGTGTGCCGTAGTCGGGAAGGGATCCAGTGCTAGTGCTTTGGAGGCTGGAGGCGAGGCGGCGCGCCACACCGGCCGACGAGGTGGCCGCGCTCGCGCCGCCCGACCCGCAGGCTGGACCGCATGTTGTCACCCTCTGAAAATAAACATACCCAATATTAAACACTAGCAATCTTTTAAGATTTTTAACATAAATTTAATCCATTTGAGTTTTTATACGAGTAGTCGCAACTATTCTTTCAGAGCCCGCTTTCAACGTCCTATCGATAAGAACCACCTGCTTCTACATGACTCATTTTGAAGTCAAACGCTTAACGCAGACGTGACAAAAATGATTTTTGTAATTTTAAGGCTTAAGACTCTTCCGTGAAACACTTTATGTCGATACAAAAAAAAACCATAAATAAAAGCAAGACAAGGCAGCCGAAAAGAAGTTGGCATTACATTCACCCGATTCGATGCAAATGTTGTGAGTTGTGGGAGTAACATGGTTTTACTGATAAATAACTAACTGACAATGAAATGGCTAAATATAAAACTTGAAACTTCCAAATATTTTTCAAGAACAGTTATTTTTGGACAGCAATGACTGTAATGATATGCTAAGTAAAATAATAAATTCTTAATAAGCATAATAGGCTTGTTTCCACTATGAAAGAAATATTCAAAAACTGATTTTCTCTAAAATAATTCATAATTTCAGATGCCTTTACACTAATATTTTTCTGCAGTTCGTATTATTTGATTTTTAATTGGAATTCAAATGATAATTAGTCACTCAGTCGGCATTGCACGCGATGACGTCAAAGTGTGTTATTCCCATACAAACTCTATGAATAAAAGCGTTTTGACAGTTGATAAAAAGTACGTCAACGATTGGTGGTGTCAACTACCGTATTAAGAAATTAAATATTACCAACAACTGAATGATCAACAAGCACATCATTTGAAATGTAAAGTTGTTGTTATATTGTAATTGTTTATTATCTTGAACACATCTCACACATCAGTTTGAACATCATTTTCATTAAAATAATAAGTTATTCCAGTTATTAAATATTAATAACTCAATAAAAACAACTGTGACTTTGAGTTACGTGGCCAGAATGTAAATGCATAAATTTCAGCATCTAGTTTTTACCAACTCCAAGTATCCCATAATTTCACTTTTTTGCAATAAATGAAATGAATGATTGATTGACTTGTTGATTAACTCGGAGAAAATTCCCGACCATTGGTGGTCTTTTGCTATTTAACCACTTGAATGGCAACGCTTTAATAATGACGACCTTAAATTACATTGTCGAATGTATTTACAAATGACGAGGATTTTGTACGTCAGTCAATCAATCGGGCTATTATAACCTGTTGAATGAAGGCAACGACAAGATAACCAACAAAAACAAGGTTCTCATGGTCATAAATTTATTCGTTTGAGATCAAATTCAGTCAATTGATCGCAGCAACACCAATCGGGTTACTTTAGTTTTCGCCGACACAAGACACAATAAGACACAAAGGTTGAACTTTTTCACGCAAGAATAACTCGGTCAAGCGGTCACTGATATAAAGTTCATGCTTTTTGCATTCTTGTTGACATATTCATACTCGTAACTGAATAGCGTCCTCGGAAGGCCGTTGACTACTAATAAATATGCAGCCAAATATGTAGTTTAAAAAACTAAAACAAAATAAGTTTTACAGTACGGGGTTGACACAATACTCACAATGCAAAGGGAGGGATTGGTTGATACTAGAGTCAATAGTGATTTATTACTTTTTTAAAAAAATAGTTTCGAGAAAGTAACTTTTCTTTATGAATAAAAATTTCAGCGATATAGTGAAAATCGAAACCCTTTATTATAGACAAATACTGGTCGGACAAACACCTTTTTGTCGTGTTTTTGTGTATCGAAGAATTATTCTACTGTATCTGGCTTAAGTAACAAAAGTACCCATTAGGGCTGCACAACTATTGTAGGACTAGGAATTAATTAAAATCAATAACGATGGTGTGCCTTAATCGTTTAAAACGGCAGCGGCTATTTACTATGACAGTGCTCAGGCAATCGTAGTAGGCAACCCTAGCACCAATTAAAGCCTCTAGGCCCGCCCGGCTAGTGTAAGGGTGCGGTGCCCTTAGCTATTCGCTCGGCAGTGACCGCGATTCGTGTGTCGCAATACTTTATGCAACCGAGTGCACCGCGCACCTGATGGGCCCGCTTACAAAACCAATACTCACGTATGCGTTTGCAGTGGCACGTAGTGTACCATGAGGGGATACCATTTTTGTTATAATTGATTCAATTTTTCCGCCAGTGAACCTTTAGTTGATATCATACCTGCATAACATTTACATTCCAGCAACATCAATTGTCGACATATTCCAATCTCAACTCAATAACCAAAGGTTTGTAGGTCAGTATGACTCGAAAACCATTTTGTAGCCATTAACTTTGCAGTAAATCATACAAATCTTTTTTAATTAAGTAATCAGTGTTGTGTTCTTCGGCAAGATAGGTATATAATTAAATGACTTACATATTTAGGTACCAAAGCTAAATTAACATTGAAATGTTGCAAGTACAAAGTATTTATCAATGCTTTCAACCCAGTATATTAAAATAGACATCAGATTCCACGAAAAAATGACATTATTACTCATTCATTACGGACTGGTAATGACAATGCCCTAAAGGCGACCTCCATGCCAACACGCCACGAAAACGTCCACTAAGCAACCATGACTAATTAATGTTCCAGTTTTGCCCCCACTAATGAAACAGTTATTACAGTAAATTGGAAATCGCACCACAATGGGTGTAGCCTCGATTAGCTTAGGTGAAAAGCAGCGTATTATAAAATTAAATAATTTGCCTCGTGTGATCTAAATTAACCATCACAGTTACATGTAAATTATATATATATCTCTAGTTTTATGATGAGCCACGGAAGAGACACCATAGATACTCCAAATTAACGGAACAAAAACGTCCTATTGGTCTTCAATAGGTTTACCAACAATAATAAACATTACTTAACGTTATCAATTGCCTAGCAAAACTAGAGCGTTTACATTGTAATCGAATGAAACTGAAACTGCGAGTTATGCACGTAACTCCCGAAGCATTTTGGCAACATCCTTAATTCATAGTGACGTCCCCACCGCGCTGAATTATAATTACTTCCAATCGATTTCACGCACGTCACCTGAGCCACTCTTTAGACCGGCGCCACAGGGAATACTAATAGGATTTTTCACTCGCAATTAATTAATACGTACATAAATCGCTCAACATAAATTAAACGTGATTTTTACGTGTACTTTTTAAAGAACCACCAACAGAAAGAGATATTCCACTAGCGCATTTGCAATTTATTTTACCGACATCGATAAACATTTCAGCGCAGACGCGTAGATTAATCTTTATTGAACGAAATACGAGTATTAATAAAAGCTTACAAATTATAGCTCTGTGTACTGGCCTATGCCACAAGTGGCTTTTTATTTGTTTTTCTTCGGAAAACCGCTTTGCGTCATACAAGATAAAACCACGGAACAAACTAAGAAACTTAAAATAATATTAGCTAATACATAAAACAATGTGCAGAACAAACGGAAAGACGGCCCAGTACTGCGTAGAGCTAACACGAGTTTCATTAATCGCCGAGTAAATATGTGAATATAATTAACTACTGAACGTTTTCCCGTTTCTAGTAGTAAGTAACATCGTTAAAAATATTCGCGGTTTTAGCAAATTGTGTATGTGTGTTTATCAGAGTTATTTAATACACGTTTGCGAATTGTACATGTATCTTGGGCGTCACAACAACCTATCCAGATATCTTTTAAGAATTTTTGTTACATTTCAACTTAGTCTCCATCTCTTAGTGTAACATCGTATTGGAGTTTGGCACACAACAGCGTATTCAACGACGTTATGGCACTGCGTATGCACTACATGTTAAGTACATAAATACTTTTCAGTAGTTTCGACTGCTTACGTAGGTAACCAGAAAGAGTTATAAATACCTAAACACGAAAATTGCCGCATGAATGCTTATGGCATGATGTAAAAAATCTCGAGTCGGGTGCGTGCACGCAATGCAAACTCGAACCCGCAATAAGTACTAGCACTGCCTTTAAAATAAACATTGCATTCGCATTCAGATGACGAAAATTTCATCGGTCAGACAATCAAGTGAGGCTTTGGCCACCCCTCACTTACTTTGTGGGGATAAACTAAGCCTCTCCTAGTAAGAACGTTGGCAGAAACAGAACGCGATGAATGGATACGCAAAACAAACTTGAACAGGAAGCAAAATTTGACTTCCTTCCTGACTTACAACTTAATATGCGACAAATTCAAACAATGTTTACTTACGCAAGTCGCAACTGAGTTCACATAGAGAACAAATATGCAGTCCACACATTTGCACTTAAAAACTGTGCATTTTAAGTAAGCTGGCAAGCTGTTAGTTGTTAAATGTAAGACGAGTAATATTTGCGTTTAGGTTACGAAAAAGCAAATACGAGTATCATGGATTACTAACTGCACGGTTTAACGTGACATTTTGCTAATGCGACTGGCGTTAAATCAGGAAAAGTGTTTAAAATACAGTTCCATGATTGATGTAAGTGATGAACAGCATTTGCGCACGTAAAATTGCATGAGTTGGCAAGAGCGTACTGTGTGTACATAACAATTAAAACTGTAGAAAATGAACGTCCGAACTCCTGCGCCGGCTGGCTTAATATAGATGCGCCCAGCACTTGACACGTCCAGACAATTGACAGATGATTATTGCGTGCACAATCGCTAAACGTCAGCATAGTTGCGATATGAGCAACTCCACATATTTCCCAGCAGTTAAACTCTTGTTAAAGAATAATTAAGAGTAACTTAAGCCCGTTTTGGTAGAAAACAAATGAAAGACTCTATTAGTCTAATAAAAAAGGTTTAGAAACAAGGGGGTGCTCAAAGTAAATAATTATTGACACGCATAAGTCATGCATGTTCGATAGTAGTATGTGGGTCTAGTATAGATAGTCATGTATTATTTAATTCTTTGTCATTCTACTAGCTAGTACAATACGAATTATTTAAACTATGTCCTCAAACGAGCATTAACATAACTCCGGTAAGATTTCACTTTCTTTCAAAACAGGTAAATATAAATGACAATAACAAAACGTGTACTAACATTTACGTGCATACGAGGTAACTACCGAAATTAAGCCTGCAGGATTAGATTTCTCAAAGCAGTTTCGGCGTAAAATCCACCAGTGGTTCTGTGTGTCACACTTTGTCACATACTGTTAACCCCTTGCCCCGCTTGAATGATGTAAGTATGCTGACTAGCTAGACAACGACGGGCGTGATGTAATTATTTAGCTGTGTAAAACAAAGTGTTTTAAACGGCAGCCGTTTACCAGTTGAAAACGGCTGCCAAACAAAAATCATGCTTTGCCTGAACATCACGTAAGGTGTACTCGCTTTTTGTAATCATATCACACCACTTGATCTCAACTTAGCAAAATTTCCCCTACAATACGAAAATGGAAATTAAAAAGAGGTTACAACAGACTTCCTTTATTACAGAAAGCAATTGATTAAATTATTTTATTTTATAAAGTAAAGTTTATTAACTCTCAAGGTCCGTATTCGCTTTATTTTCCCAACTATAGTGTGTGACAAAAGTGGAGTTAGCGCGCGTACGCAAGTCTCAATCAAAAGACATCAACGCATTAGACGTTCACATTGCAACATCAAACTAGCAGTAAAAAGGCTTCAATAATTAATACTACACGAGTTTATTACTATATTGACCTTTAATACCTATTGTATAGTTGCATATTTGAAGGAAAATAAAAAATAGAAAACTAGAAGTCAAAACAAAAATCATTATTCTTTGTCCGTAATTGCGAAGTAAATATAAGTGCAATCAGTACATAATCAAGAAGGCATGCAAAGCGAAATCAGGTTAATATACACTTAAACTTGGCTTATTCAGTCCTTAGTAATTTCAGTTATGTTAAATACCACTTTGAACTTACAATTTAAATCTATCTATTTTACTAGTTGTTTAACTATTCTACAAATCGCGTATTTTACACTTGAAAGTAAGAGAAAAATAATTTACACCTACTTATATTTGAAGCAAGTTAAATAACTCGAAAATTACGTTTGTTCATTTTTTTTTTCAAACATAAAACGACAATGAGCATAAATATAATAAAATAATGAAAATTGAGTTTATTACTTCCAACAAATAAATGGTACAGCACTTAATAATAAATAAAATGAAAATAGAACATGGAAGCAATTGGATGCAGCGATAAAGATATAAAGATACTAGCTGTGCCCGCGACTTCGTCCGCGTGGAATATTTATTTTTGGCATCATTTTCTTTTTGCAAATTAATTTTCTAAGTTTTTAAAAGCATAATTAGCTTAAATTACTTTTGCGTTAATTATTTTTCTAGTTTCATTTTCTTGTGTCAGAAGAACATAACAGTTTTATCCGCAACGCGTTTGTAGGTCTGATCTTAACAACGCGACATATGTGTGAAAAGCAGTCTTGACGTTAATTAATTCCTATGTGTTTAAATGTTTGCCTCTGTGATTTATTAATTGTAACGGTGAAAGATAGCATAAAAGGAAATAGAATTCTTTTAAAATTAAAAGGTAAATAATTTGGAATCATTGAGGTGCGAGGTATAAGCACTGTTTGACCAACTGCTAAACCAGTCTAAAATATTGCAACCATCACGTTACATATTGCGAAGAAATTTGATTTGAAGTCGGGTCCCGGTGGTTTAAGATTTCTAATTTAAATTATTGGTGCACCCTATTTTTAACTTGAGGAAATAATGGGGGAAGGCCACTTGTGTTCAAATAATTATTTTTTAATTTCGTCTACGCTACACTTTCTCACTCCCAATATTGCACTTTGACACATCCATTGATGATCTTTTTTTTTATATTTTGCTTATTTCAGGGTGAACTCTCGATATAAATTCCTTAATGTTACTCAATCTTAATCCTTTATCTCGTTCAATTGCAATTTTATTTTCAAAGTGAGGTACTTTCCCGTCTCCTATTAAAAGTAACTTTGAAGGAAAAGTTATACAACCTCCCTACCACTGCCTCGTTGGTGCAGTGGCAAAGTTTCTGCATCCAAGAGGTCCTGGGTTCGAATCCCATGTCAAGCCAAAATTGTTTCTGAGATTTTCTGTCATGAATCTCTCAAAAACACCTCGGAGTCGAGAAGTTGGCGGTGTTAGAACCCCGTGCCTCGGTTCGCACGCTAAGCCGTTGGTCATGCGCCTGATCTCTCATCGGTCATGTCGGATTGCCGTCTCACTGAACTTTGAGAGTGATGGAACAGTGCAGTTTGAGAGTGCACTTGTGTATTGTGCTCACAGTTGTGCACTATAATATCTACTGCGTAGTTGGCTAATCTCTGTTGAGATTGGCCGCCATGGTCGAAATCGGCCTGGAGGATTATTTCTACCTCCGCCCAAATGTGATCTCATATTTGTATTTAATTTTAAGATATTTACAAACTTCCATATGGGGAGTTTAAATATATATAAAGCAAGACTTTACAATGTCTGCCCTTGTTCCCCTTACTATTACTGGTACAGTTTTTCGAAAGTCCCCCGCAAACATAACAGTAATTTTATGATGATGATTTTATCACAGCTTCTTATATCTCTAAGAGTCCTATCTAGACCCTCTACATGAGCTCTATGGATCATGGAACATTCGTCCCAGATTATTAAACGCGGTCACCTGGTCATTCATCGTATCAGCCTGTTATAGTCCACTGCTGGACATAGGCCTTCCCCAAGGACCGCCACAGCGCCCGATCTCCCGCTCTTTGCATCCAGTCACTACCAGCTGCCTTCTTCAGGTCGTCTGTCCATCTAGCCGGGGGGCGTCCCACACTACGTTTACCTAAGAGTAGTCTCCATTCAAGAACCTTCCTGCTCCACCTCTCGTCGGTTCTGCGATAGACATGGCCAGCGCACT
This sequence comes from Pyrausta despicata, assembly GCA_963921415.1. Taxonomy (NCBI): domain Eukaryota; kingdom Metazoa; phylum Arthropoda; class Insecta; order Lepidoptera; family Crambidae; genus Pyrausta; species Pyrausta despicata. The sequence continues at coordinate 10,083,379 of OY992855.1, read as the reverse complement.
GCCACTTTAGCTTGCTACATTTTTGGACAACATATGTTACCTTAGTCTTATGTCGTATGACCTCGTTCCGGATCTTATCCCTTAATGAGATTCCCAACCTAGACCATTCCATAGCACGCTGAGTGACGTGTAGTCGGTGAGCCAGCTTGACTGTCATGTTCCACGTTTCAGCTCCGTGGGTTAAGACAGTTAAGACGCATTGGTTAAACAACCGGCTTTTTAGGCACTGCGGTAGGGTCGACGTGAAGATATGACGCACCTGGTCATTAATTAAATCTAATTTTGGTTCATCATGGTACCACGTAGAGCTACACCCCCCTCTCCGCGTCGCTCGCAAGTAACGCCTCTCTTCCTTGCAGCGTCATGTTTTGCATATCATGCGGCGCGGGTGAATTTTATATTGGTGTTATTTTAAAGTTGTAATATCTTCTAAGATATTCATTGAAATTAAGTGATGTCAAGGACAATTTTGTTCACAATTAAATAATCTTAATCAACAACACATTTATTTGGATAAAGATTAATATTATTACGTTGATACAACTCTTAACAAATAATGCATTAATTTTGGCCAAATTTGATTACCACAAAAACGGTTCTAGTGACTTCATCTTAAAAGATAGACATATACTGTCGCAGACATTTTTTTAGATCATTTTAAGAAGAATAATTCTTTGATACAAATATTTTTGATATCTTGAACCGTTTTCGCAGCGTTCGCAACTGAAGCCCTCAAGGATGAATAATTTTCCCCGTTTTTTCCACATTTTCCATGATTTCTTCGCTCCTAAAAGTTGCAGCGTGATGTTATATAGCCTATAGCCTTCCTCGATAAATGGTCTATTCAACACAAAAAGAATTTTTCAATTCGAACCAGCAGTTCCTGAGATTAGCGCGTTCAAACAAACAAACAAACAAACAAACAAACAAACTCTTCCGCTTTATAATATTAGTGTAGATTGTTGCAACACCAATTGCCAACTGCATCAGCAACTTTTGTTTGGGTGCAACTCTACCATAGACTTGAAGTAGAGTTTAAAGTACCTATCGGTGGTAAACACTATGTTTACATAATCGACAGCCTGGGTCAACCGAAAAGGGTCAATATCATACTAAGCTGTGATTATGTGGATGCAGTAAAATTGCACCGCGCATGCAACGTTTTGCGTGTGAGCGCACCGAGATTTTCTAATAAATATACCTTAATGTTATATCGTTTTATATGACGGCTAAAGTGACCACTTACAAACCTTTTATTTAAAACAAGCTTACTTATTACATAGTAAACGACATTCAAATTGCAGCAACTATTGGCCGATCTATAAATGTATTTTCTGAAACTGAAAGGTCTTATTGAGTTAAAACGTGATATTTATAATCTTCTTTCATGAAGCGTCCAACGATTCAGATTTATTAGGCTCAAAATAAGCAAGACATCATAATAATTTTCGGTGTATCTGATTTTTGATGTAAGAAATTATAAAGTGTGTTTATTACATTAGTACTTAGAGGGAGAGTGCTTAATTGGTGAGTCGTGAAGGATCGACTAAGAGTGTACTCACTTTACGTTTGAAATCGGATTTCTGAACTAAGACTTGCGTGATTTCAGAATCAAGAGGTATTGAAAGTATAACCTCGGTTAGAGGATATTATAAAAAACGATCATGAGGCAGGCAATACTTGACAAATAAGGAAACGCACTCTGTACCGAATCCTTGAAATATATACTGTTGCGGACTCTTTTTTATATTGTTTCTGGCTCCAATTTACTTATTATCCAAGTTCAAATGTCATTGTCAGTTTTGATATATTTTTGAATTTGTATTTGAGTTGTCAAGGAGACTGGTTTGTTCATATCTTTAATTTGCCTATTTTTCTATTATAATCCATTGATCACAGTCCATTGCCTTTCATTTCATCTTTGTCGCTATCATTTGGTCCTACAGCAGCCGCGGCGAAAGCTTTAGCCTCTAGCAACCATAGTTTTAAAAAGATGGAACTGTTCCCCTTTTCTGGAAACACACTAGAGTGGCTACAGTTTAAACGTGTATTTGATATGACTAAAAATAACTATTCTGCTTTAGAAAACATAATTCGCCTGCAAAATGCGCTTCGCGGGCCCGCGCGAGAGGCCGTCGCTGCTCTATTGATGTCGACAGAAGACCCGGACGAGGTGGTGCGCGCTCTCGAAGACAACTTCGCGCGCCCAGAACTCATCGTGTATAAAGAAGTTAATGGTCTTAAGAACCTACCACGATTAGGTAACGACCTTAAAGAACTAGGCCTTCTCTCTTATCGGGTACGTAACTCAATCGCTACTATCAAACTTCAAAACCAAGTAGAGTATATTTCTTCTCCTGAATTATTTCACGTTGTACTAGGAAAATTGAACCCAGCCACGAAAACCAGATGGACGGATTTTGCGAAACACGACATAACGGGGCGCCCTAAACTCGAAATTCTATCTGATTTTTTGAGGGATGAATTCGACCAACATATTAGATTTGGGGTGTCCCCTGAGTCCGTTTTAACGCAACAGCAGTGTTTTTCTACCGATAAACAATTTAAACGCGAAAATGTTCATTCAGTCACACAGTTGGAATATAAAGAAACATCCGCTGTAAAAGAGCAAGACTGTTCTTTCTGCAATAAAAATCATAACATTAAAACCTGTTTAGATTTTAAGTCGTTATCTGTTCACGAAAGGTGGAAGTGGCTGCGTGAAATGAGAATTTGTTATCGTTGCCTTAGGCGTTCCTCACATCAATGGAAAACATGCAGAGTGAATCCTTGTGGTATAGACGGGTACATTTTACGTCACCACCCATTACTTCACCAAACGCAGAGAGGTATTTCTGTAAATACACTAGATGCCCAGTTTCAGTCTCCAGACCACAAAGGTACGATTATTAATACCGAACAAACTTTAAATCCAACACAAATACAAAATAGTTTGGCGCAGATCGACGAAGAAGTTATCGTATCTACTACTTCTACAGATGTTCCGAAATCGTCCATCATGTTAGCCCTTCGTCCTGGTGTCTATTTAAAAGTAATTCCCATCACTGTTTCAGGCCCTAGCGGATCATGCGATGTGTACGGTTTTTTAGACGACGGTAGCACAGCGACGTTAATAGATGCCAATATAGCTGCAAAAATTGGGGCAACAGGGCCGGAACAGACAATAACAGTAAATGGTATCGGCGGTCTTGAACGTACGACCACAGTCAGTTATGTCAGTTTTCACATTAAGGGAAGGAACTCACAGGAGACTTTTTTAGTAAATAATGTTAGGGCTATGAAGTCTTTGTCTTTGCGCCCACAAACTATTCCAAAAAATTATATAAAGCAATTTTCGCATTTAATCGACTTGGCCGACGTGTTATCATATGAGGACGCTACTCCAACTGTTCTAATTGGGCCGGAGCACTGGCATCTTTCAATTAACCGCTGTGTGCGTGTAGGTAAAAAAAATGAACCAGTAGCCTGTTTGACAGCACTTGGGTGGACATTGTACGGCGCTACTTCTAGCAAAACACAAGTTATTGATTTTATTAACCACGCTACCATATCAGAGTCATTAGAAAACGACAAATTAGATTTTTTACTAAAGGAACAGTACAAAATTGATTCCTTAGGAATAACTAAAAACGAAACATTACTCAGTAAACAAGATCAGCGGGCAGTCGAAATTTTAGAAGCTACTTCAAGGCGTTTATCTTCTGGGCGATTTGAGGTTGGCATGCCATGGCGCGATAATATATCACGCGTCCCGGACAGTTATCCACAGGCAATGTCACGGTTCCTAAGCCTAGAAAGGCGCATGTCTAAAGACAGCGACCTGGCCAAGGCTTACGAAGTTTTTATGAATAATATGATAACAAAAGGATACGCAGAAGAATGCGCTTTTGACTCGTACTACGCCAAGGGCAATTGTTTTGAAAATTTACGCTTATACCTGCCACATTTTGGCGTTTACCATCCTCAGAAGCGCAAACTTCGTGTTGTCCACGACGCTGCTGCCATTAATCAAAGAGTCAGCCTGAACTCTTTATTGCTTTCTGGTCCCGATCTGCTGCAGCCTTTACTAAAGATTTTATTTAAGTTTCGAGAAGGCCGCATTGCATTATTGGCCGATATCAAAGAGATGTTTCCGCAGATTAGGATCAGACCACAGGATAGAGATGCGCTTCGATATCTGTGGAGACCTAACAGCGCACAACCTTTGAAGGAGTTCAGGATGACAGCCGTCATATTTGGTGCATGCTGTAGCCCTTTCATTGCACATTTTATCAAAAATAAAAATGCTCAAGAATACGCTCATTTGTATCCTAAAGCCGCAGACGCCATTTTTTTTAGCCATTATATGGATGACTACATAGATTCCTTGGATAACGTAGAGGAAGCAGCTCATTTAGCAGCAGAAATCTTTTCTGTCCATAAATACGCATGCTTTGAGAAGCGCGGGTGGATTTCCAACGAACCGGTAGCATTGAAACTCGTTCCAGAAGCTTTGCGAGCCAATCAACCGCTGGAAATTGACCTGGGCGATAATATGAACAATATTAGAGCATTAGGAATTGCGTGGAATCCTACCACAGATGACTTAGGTTTCCGTATTGGGTTGGTTGGCAGTATTCCTAGTCCATGAACTAAACGGAAAGTTCTGTCTCATCTCATGCGCGTGTATGACCCCTTAGGTCTTTTGGGACCAATAGTGGTCAAAGGTCGAATTTTATTTCAACAGGCTTGGAGGTCGGACCTTGGTTGGGACACTGAGTTTCCGCAGACTTTAGCTGCTAAATGGCATGAGTGGTTTCGTGAACTTGCTAATGTTTCGGATTTTTAAAATACCTCGCTGGTACGCGAAAGCTTCTCGCGCTGAACCTTCTTGCAGAGAACTTCACGTTTTTGCAGATGCGAGTGAGCATGCTTATGGCTGCGTCGCATATTGGCGCCTTGTTTATTGCGATAGCCCTGTCCAGCTCACTCTCATCGCAAGTAAATCCCGAGTTTCTCCACTTAAACCTATATCGATACCACGCCTAGAGCTCCAAGCCTGTTTGATAGCTTCTCGTTTCGCAAAAACCATTAAGGAGAGTCATTCTAAAAAACCAGTTCGCACTTTTTTTTGGACTGACTCTACGACTGTCCTTGGATGGTTACGCAGTGATTCTCGCACTTATAAGCCCTTTGTTGCCCATCGGAGAAATAATGGAAAATTCAAATGTGTCAGATTGGTGTTGGGTACCAACGGGCTTGAACGTAGCCGATGACGCGACTCGGGCTAATTACATAAGCTTAGACATTTCTAATAGGTGGTTCACTGGACCACCATTTCTTTTTGATGCTCAAAGTGAATGGCCGCAAGAACCGAATGTGCAATCTGTCACACCAATGCAGGAGGAGTTAAAATGTAAGCCAACTGAATTGGTGGGATTAACAATTGCGGATTTACCTTTTATGAAACCTGTGACTGCCGATTTCAGTCGTTTTAGCCGTTGGTTGCGTTTTAATTCGGTCTACTGCCCGGGTTTTTCAGGCAGCAGCCATTTTCAAGACATTTTTGGGCCGTTCTGCCACTCGGCTACCTCGCCGCAAACCGTCCTTCTCCACAACCACCACTCTGCTACCTTTGTCAGCTGAAATTATAGAAGCAGCAGAGAAGACCATAGCTTTATCAAAACCACTGCCTAAGACTAGTCGCTTAACAAAACTATCTCCAGTTCTGGGAGAGGACCATTTATTAAGATTAGCTGGGAGAATAAAAGCTGTCGCTGGAGTAGGCCAAGAGATACGAACCCCGGTTTTATTAGATGGAAAGCATCCTGTTGTACATCTGCTAGTTGGTCATTATCACCGCAACTCTGGCCATGGGAACAACGAGTTGGTGGTGAACGAACTCAGACTAAAGTATTGGCTCATCAAATTACGACCCACAGTCAGAAACGTGGCAAAAAAATGTTTATTCTGCTGCATTCGTAAATCTAAACCAACTGTTCCTGTGACAGGAGACCTACCTCTTCACCGTTTGGCACACCACCGGCGCCCCTTTCTCTTTACCGGCGTCGACTATTTTGGACCAGTCACAATTACTGTCAGCCGTAGACACGAAAAGTGCTATGTCGCGCTTTATACTTGTTTAACTTCAAGAGCTGTGCATCTAGAGCTCGTTCACAGTCTGACCGCAGATTCAGCGATTATGAGCTTACGCCGATTTGTCGCCAGAAGAGGCATTCCTGACACCATATTTTCCGACAACGGCACTGCTTTTGTCGGAGCCAATCGGTTGTTGAAAGAATTTTACCGGGAAGACGTTCAAGATTTCGCTGCAAATAAAGGAATTAAATGGCATTTTATACCTCCGGCGGCACCTACATTTGGCGGATGCTGGGAGCGCTTAGTACGTTCAATCAAAGTCGCGCTTAGTGCTACTTTGAGAGAGAGAGAGCACCGAAACAGGAAGTTTTGCAAACTCTATTGCTGGAAGCCGAAGCGATTGTCAACTCTCGCCCTCTTGCTCACGTATCAGTAGACCCAGAAGATGAAGAAACTTTGACACCTTTCCACTTTCCCATCGGAACGTCATCCATTCAAAGGCTCCCAACCAAACTAGATGATGGTGACTTATGTCGACGAACTGAATATAAAAAGGCCCTCCGATTAGCTGATCATTTTTGGAGCCGGTGGGTGCGCGAAATCTTACCTACAATGCAGCCTCGCCAACCAGGACAGAATACGCAGCAGTTAAAGATAGATGATCCTGTCCTAATAGTGGACGAGACCTTGCCACGGGGAACATGGCCACGAGGACGGATCGCAGCACTCTTTCCCGGCAGAGATGAAGTGGTAAGGGTATTGGAAGTAGAGACGGCAGGTGGTTCGCTTCGCCGCCCCACGCGCAAAGTTGTTTTATTGAAATAAATATTAAGTTTGTGCACTTCATGCACAAGGGGGCGGTATGTTGCGGACTCTTTTTTATATTGTTTCTGGCTCCAATTTACTTATTATCCAAATTCAAGTGTCATTGTCAGTTTTGATATATTTTTGAATTTGTATTTGAGTTGTCAAGGAGACTGGTTTGTTCATATCTTTAATTTGCCTATTTTTCTATTATAATCCATTTATTACAGTCCATTGCCTTTCATTTCATCTTTGTCGCTATCAATTACATTTTTTTTTAAATCCGCCTGTAGCAAATTTGTTATTGGAAAATAAAGTGCCTACTTATTGGCATTGGAATGCGTTTTCACCGAAACATTGCAATAGCTATTAAGTGCCTGTAGGTTATATTTATGTACGAATACAATCTAAGCATCCAGTAATGCAACGTTAGATCGTTTATGAGAATTGCACTATGCGATGTAGCTACAAGGTGCATTACAAAATATCTGTTACGCTCTCAAAATTCGTTTACACTTTAATACTTATCGCCCATAATAATCATTTGGTTAAGTGTAAATTTCAAATTTATTGTATCAAATTCAAAGTGTCATTTACGACAACCTTGGTTTACAAGCGCATGTACAAACCTTGAATACTCCTATCTAAAAATTGAGTAGTCGTTAGGTGCATCTTAATTATCGTGTAGTTTCACATTTGAAGTTACCGGTCACGGAGATCTTAAAAATTACAAGTGTAAGTCATACATTATCTGTTGCTCAATGAGATTGTAGAGGCCCTTATCAAATAACTGCGTCCTGTGCACAAACGTCGGCAATTAATAATGGCTTTACATCGCTGATGAGTTCATTGTTTGCAAGTGCCGACCGAAACACGATTGCTCAATTGTACCAGCTAAGTCTGAGCATGCAGCCCGCAAGGACGCCGAGCAATGCAATCGGCGTAGTGACCCCTCTTCAGCTAAATATTAAAATATATTTGACAAGACGTCACTCCGCCACGGTTGGGATGCTCCGAGCGATTTGCTCATACAATAGAGGTAACATAACTTATTGACAATAACCAAGGTGCAACTGGCCAGTACCTACCTACCAATATTAATTAAAAATTCTAGTATGCATATTTATCGTTCTTTCATCCAAGATCAATCATTTAACGCTAATTTTGAGCGGCGAATATCATTACCTTAATTTCCAATAAGTTATTTTAACAAGCACGAAAATTAAAAATTAAAAATTAAAAACTACCCAGGACAAGTGCCACTGAAGCAGATGCACAGGATATTTTTTTGGCTTTTTTAGATATATTTGGTAGTCATATCTTCTATATAGATAAACATGAAACCCGTTTTCCCGTTCTTACGGAAAAAAATATTAAGAAAATCTTTCGGAAATATTAAAAAATTGCAACGCTAAGGCGGTACGAAGTTCGCCGGGTCAGCTAATATGTATATAAAAATGAAACGCTTAACGCTTACGCTTAAACTCGAAAACGGCTAAACCGATTTCAATAATTTTAGATTTGAAATATTTGTGGAAATCCAGGGAAGGTTTAAACGGTGAGAAAATATGAAAAAGAAATTGAAAAAAAACGGGCAGGACGATGTCTGCCGGGTCCGCTAGTATGCAATATATAAATGTATGATTTGGTAGTATCATTTATTGTTGTTTAAATACTACGTTATTTTTTGATGAGTCTTTAAAATCAAATTTTAGTAAACTTTAGGCACATTACTCGTATATAATATATGAAGCACATTATTTACGTAATATTAGAGATTAATTGATCCTAAGATTTTACAACGTTTAATATCGGTTAGATGATGCTAGAGTGCGTCACGATCACACGTGAATTTTGAACTGACCCAAGGTTGTGGTCTTCGGTGTCTCAATATTAACCCACGTATCTACGCAATATAATTCAAATCTACTAACTATCGTAAAGTTTGCGTAATTTTCATATTGATCAAATAAAACATCCGAGAGATGAAACAGAATATTGGGACAACATATTGCGAAATTAAAAAAAAATTAAATAACCAACTATCTTTTGTGTAGTCGATAAAAGGCGTATTTAGTATCAAAGAAAACATCAAACCAAATACAGGGAAGGCTGTAAACACGACTTTCCAGCTTTCTACGCCCTTTTGTATTATCATCACGTAATTTAGGATTCAAGAAAATGTTGTAAGTCGAAAATAACATATGCTACGACGTATGCGTTGCCGCAAACTCTTATACAATGATGTCGACTGAACAAATAGTTATGTGTTCCGCATTTCTACTGAGCTTCATTTACGCAGGACGTTACGAGCGCGAGACCCTTTCAAGCGCCGCGTCAACCAAAAAAGTCAACTTTAACACCTAAGCACCTGAACGATATTCGCACGTCATGTCCATTGATAAGTGCAGTCGTTACCTAAATTGATTAGCTTTAATGAATGCCTAACGATTACACTGTTTTCTTCAACGTCTAATGGACGACGAACGGACTTTGAGACTCCTTAGAATTCGTCAAAACCCATTGGTTACATTTGCAAGTTTGTCGCCAGAAACACCTTTAAAATCTCTCTAGGTCTGAAAGTGTAAAGCTTACTCAGAATACGCTGCAGCTTGATGGAACTAATGTCCAGCAACAAAACAAGGTCAATGTTCGCCGCCAAATGGACTAGAATAAAATAAGAAAGGCAATAACACTCCTTCGGTAGGTTACTTACCCAGATTTCGAGGTATTAAAAATTCAACGCATCATCACACAACTTTCACTAACCATAGAATGTTTAATCAAGCTTTTTTCAGATTTATATTGTCTCTTTAACCTGTTACCTACCTATAATATAGAACTCCAGTGCGTTAAATATTATTTAAGGCCTAAAATAGATGCCTACTTATATGAAGGAATCTCCTAAGCTGGGCAAGAAGATCGATAAAGTTTTACGTTCAGAAAACTTCTTCAGCGCCGTTGACGACAAACCAAAGAAATCGTCCTGTAATCAATTGTGAATGACGGAGCAAATGAAATATTAATGTAAAAAATAATTGTTGCTTAGAAAGTTTTGTGCTAGTCGTCGATATTGGACATCGCATGCGCGCACGCCGCGGCCTGCGCGAGAAAGCACGACGCGGCGCGCAGCAGCCGCACACGCGCGGGACCGTCCGACGGCGGTGCCGGCAACAGTTCTCAAACAAAATTACTACAAAGTGTCCACAATGAATACTAAAGAAACCTATAAATATATCAACTAACAATAAAAAATAGAAATCCCTGCAATACCACATCCTACCAAACGTCTTGCGGCAAATCTGCCTGTTAAGCATCTTGCTCAAACCTTATGCGGTAAATGTAGGTTACCTCCTGCCTAAAGATTGGAACAACAGACGGAGCTTGTTTGATTAGTCGAAAGTAAAAGTATTTCAAGAATGGGTGAAAATCGTTGAACAAACCCAACAAACCTGTGTCGCTGCACGAACCATCGACTGTCTATCGACACGCGAAGATTTCACTTTTAGCATTTGCAATGAATTCGTACATTGAACTATTCATTGAATATACACATGAAAATAATGAATAAGATATTGGGTCTTCATCACATATTCAGGAATTCAGCATGCGCACTACTGAAACTCTTGCGATCAGCTGACGTTATTGGAGGTTAATGTCATGCCCGGGGTTATGTAAAGTCCTTCATTATGAATGACACATGATATAACATTGTGTAATTTATTGTTTATAAAAGTGTAATAATTCTAAGTTTTTATCCTATGATGAAAATTTTATAATTTGCAAAGATTTAAAGAAACTCACCTGGCAAGTCTTTCCAAATATCCGCAAAGGAGAAGGTCCGGGAGGTTTGAGTTTCACAAATACAGTTTGCCTTCGAACTTTATGTCCGAATTGACACAATAACTTATCTTGTACACGAGCACAAAGCCTACTGGAACTTAAACACGCCATAGTTACAACTGCAACGATACGCTTGAGGACATGAACTACATAACGAACGTAAAATACAGACGTTCGCCTTTTCCTCCCCACTTTCATACAGCTGATTGTCAAACGCCATTTTGTTGGTGTTGCCATTGCACAAATAACCGATCAATTGAATGAATCAATTGCTTTTTGTCTTACTTTATGATACTAAAAGTTGGAAAGTTAGGGTTGACAGTTGAATCATTTTTTTTTTTTTAAATGACATTGACAGTTGACATTTGTATAACCTCTAAAATTCATTCATTGACTAGCATAGCAGATAGCTATATTTTCAAATAAATTCGATATTGTTCGTCAAAATGTTTCCACGATTTATAAATACTATCCGTCAAATAGAACGTAATATTATCAGCAGTATCTTTGGACAACCACCGAGAGGTAATATAATGGACACAAAATTAACAATTTTCCATGTTTGATGGTCTTGCATTTGGAAGTATCTACTGGCACGGTCTAAATGGTAACGAAATTTACTTAATGGATTTCATATATTTTGTTACAGAATTAGCTTTGGCCTATATTCACAATCCTGCACCCTTACCACCGAGAAAATTTTCACTTAAGGATATCATTGGTGATGGTTATCTTATGGCAGTTCCTAAATTTAGAAGAACTATTGAAAAACGATTAAAAAGAAAGTACGGGTCACCAGAGTACAACTTAAAAATACTTCTGCCTAAAACAAATATACTTGTATGCAAGGAATGCGGACACCATCATGAATCTGGGAGACTTTGTGGTAAGTTCAAATAAAAGTGTATTTTGATGTAATGTAAATAAAGTTTGACTTTGAGTTGAAGTTCTGAATCTCATCATCTATTTTGTAAAAACTTGAGTGTTTATGGATTTCTATGTAAATTGCAGAAAATTGCTACAAAAGAGTTGAAACTGAAACAAAAGAAATTAAGGCCAAAATATGTGAAAAGCTGGGAAACAGTCCTGTTGATAAGGAAGTCATTGTGTTGTATGAAGGAGAAAACACCCCAGATCAGGTAACTATAGAGTTCAATTATACTTATTTGCTTTTGAACTACCTAACAACATTAAATTATCCAATATCTCCGAACACCGATGGTATAATACAAATACTTTATTACTCTGATTCTTTTACCAGTAATTGCTTTTCTTGCACAAAATAACAGGCTACTGATAATACATTTACTGCAACTACAAAATGCTGTTATTAGTTTTGTTAGTGGTACAAATTTTGCTGTTTCAGCCTCCAGAATACTGGAAAGGCAAGAGAATCATTGAGATGAAGAAGGAAAGACCACAGTGGTTCAGTAAAAATCTGCTGCAAAGGTCAACTCAGGAGCCTTCAGATTCAAAAGATGTCAAACCTACAGATTTGGCATAATTTAACAAATATAGAAATGTATAATTATGATAGATACAAAAATAAATAGATTTAAACTGTGTTTTCAATATTTTTTATTTAATTTTTTTTAAATAAATTAATAAATTATTATTTATATCACAGGATCAAAAGAGTGTGAAACATTTTCAAAATTGTCTATTACGGAATCTCCTTCACTTTCTCCAATAAAATGATTTTCAACATGAGACTGGAATTCTGTGAATGCAACATTTTTCTGGAAATTCAATCCACACATTGGACATACTTTATTATGGCATTCACTCTCTTTGCCATCACTATTATTGTAGTCCACATTTTTTTTATATGCTGATGTTGTGTTCAGATCACTAAAATTATTGTAATTGCTGGATTCCACTGGGGTGGCCCAATTTGCCAAGCTATCACTGGTTTCTATTTCTTTGTGCTCAGATGTGATTATTTTAGTATTGTTTGCAATGCATGTTGGACATTTGTAACCATCTGAAAAAGTAATAATGGATTAACAACTAACAAACTGTCAAGCTTAATGCTTGGTCTACCATTTGTACACTAAAATAGTTTAAATAAATAAACCACAATACAAACAAGCATAAATATCCATAACATATAATGTTTTGTCAAAATTATGAAATTACCCTTTAGAATGGTTTCTATTCTTGTCATTATGACTTTGAGATCTTGCTCTTGTTGGGCAAGCTCTTTTTTGAGGTTTTGAAGTTTTTCTGTGTGAAGATGAATCTCCTTCAAAGAATCCATCCCAGGATCTTCCATGTAAGTGAAGCCTATGGAGTCTACATTTAGAAAATTCTCATCTTCTACATCTTGAAGTTGTGCCATTTGCTGATATTGCTCTACCATTTGAGACTTTTCTTGTATATAACTGTTGATCAACTTTAAAGATATTTCTTCTAAACTAGACTCTGAATACTTCTCTTGATAATTAGCACTTGTTTTAGGTGTACTGTGCACATAAGTGTTAGCTCGCACTAAAGGTTGCTTTGTACCTTCTTTAATGGCCCCCTTTTCTGTTCCTTTGATGGAGGATATTTTATTCCATAAGTTCTTATTTTCACAAGATACCATAAAAACATGATGTAAAAGTTGTGACTTTTGTTTGTTCAGCTCAGCAATTTTCTGTTGAAGCAAAAACTTTTCGTCTTCTCGAAGTGGAATGTAAGGAGTGTTTTCAGTAGTTTTAGTTTCTAGTTTTAAACGCATGTTATCACTTTCTAATGCGTTTATTCTCCGTTGTAGCAGTAAACATCGATCTCTCATAGCATGTAAGGCCAGTTCATGTACACTTACATTATTGTATTCACCTTTGAGTGTCGATTGGAACGTTGAGTCATTGTTAAAACTCACAATTGATGATGAATCCATGTAAATAAGAGGAAAAAAACTGCCGGAAAAGGGAAAATCGGTAAGGATTCCAAAGGAAAAATTAACAAATCAGCAACTGTGATTGAATTTGACAGTGACAGACAGATGAAAGACACTGAATGAATGACTACTACAGATTAGGTAGGTAAGAAAAAGAAGTGACTAGTTACAAAAACATATAGTCAGACGCGGCTGCCAGCCCTGTAATCGGAGGCCCAAAAATTATAAAAGCTGTACACAATATCACTACAAATTCAATCAAACATTTTTGGTGAAGGTTTAATGTAAGAAAATAATAGGAAATCCGAAAAACGAACGTTCTATTATTTTATAACTTTCAGATTTGTTTTTTTTCTTTTGCATAAATAATCTTATTAGCGCCCATTGTGTGTAGAAATTTTTGGTAAACTTCACACGTTGTTCAAAAGTTGTAAGAAGTAGGCAATAAGTTTTATTCAGGACGTATCATCATCATCATCATCATCAAATTTAAGAGCTATGCTCTTGTCGGTGGAGTTTTTTCCATGTTGGTCTATTCAATGCCATTTCTTTGACTTCCTGATATGACACGACACCTAACTTTTCTTTTATCTGATCCATGTATCTTCCTTCTAGGTCTTCCTCTCTTCCTTTTCCCTTCTATTTTTCCTTACATTATCGTTCTTATAAGGTCGTCGTGTTTTATCAGGTGTCCTAACATCTTTCCTCTCCTATCTTCAATGGTCTTTAGGATTTCCCTTTTTTCTCCCACGATGTTCAAAACTTCTTCATTAGTCTTTTTATCAGTCCAACTAATCCTTTCCATTCTCCGCCAACACCACATTTCAAACGCCTCTATTCTTTCTCTATCACGTTGGGTCATTATCCACGTTTCGCTGCCGTACAACGCAATGCTCCATATGTACCTTTATCAGCCGTTTACGTACCTGCTTGGATATTCGGGCTTTAAAGAGGCTCTTCTTGGCATTAAAAGCTTTTTTCGCCAATGCTAGACGTGTCTTTATGTCTAGTGTACATCTGGAGTCATCTGTCACTATGCTGCCCAAATACTTAAAGTGCCTAACTTGCTCTATGGTGTTGTCATTCAGCTTTATTGGTTCATGCTTTGGACTGGTCTTCGTAGATATTAAAGTTTTAGTTTTACGGTAGTTTATTTTTAAGTCGAACTCTTCAAATAGCATGTCCATCTCTTTAACTAGGCACTCCAGCTCCCCAGCGGACTCTGCTAGTGCTGCGATATCGTCAGCGAATCGAATAAACTGCACCCTCCTACCATTAATGATAATCCCTCCTTTTCCAGATGCTACTAGTTTTCTAATGGCGCATTCGATGAAAACATTGAATATAAGCGGTGAAAGCGGGCATCAGGACGTATCATATTAATTTAATGTTGTGTGACAGATAGACGCGTACTTAAAAATAAATGGCTAAAACTAGCCTCAAAGAGCCAAAGTTTGCAGAGGGAAGAACTCATCGACACCATGCATGCATAATTTATTAGACCGCGGATATCTCATTTAGTTTAAATCATTACCCAAAATATGGTAAGACTTTTCTAGGACGTCCAAACGCTCCTCACATGTCCGCGACTTAACGTCTGGCAGTTCGCAAAGAACCGTTTGAGTGAGTAGACAATTGAAGTTGAGGGCACATTATTGTACACATCTGAACATAAAGCTGGAAGAATTATGCAAACTTTACTCTTAGATCAAAGGATGTCCGCAACTTACGTCAGACAATAAATACATACCCTCGATAGATATCTTTGTCTAGATCATTTACCCTGGCGCTACTGCGCACCCCGCCGCTCGCCCCGCAACGCCGCTGGAAGCATCACGTGTCGTGACATCAACTCCGACACGTGCATATGCGGCAGCTGCCGCTAGAAAAAGCAACACTACGGTTGCTCCGAAGAAGCTAGCATCAAAGGCTGCCGATTGTGTTGAGGACGGCTTTATTAAGGTTGAAAGGAAGAAAAGGAAGTCTTCTCGCAACCAGTGCGGCACCGCACCGACTGGCCCGAACCACCTGCTTCGACCTGCGATACCAGTCACGCCGCTGTACGTGTCCCGGCTTCATTTCTCTACGAAGGTTGAGGATATCGTAGAGTACATCCGCGTGAAGACCAAATACACCCTGAGGGTCGAACGGTTGGAGTCTCGTCATAATACGAATTTCAATTCGTATGTTGTGAAGGTTCCCACCGAACAGCTGTCGACCTTCACGAAGGAAGAATTTTGGCCGAAGGGTGTTGTGTATCGTCGATTTCGTGGACGGATACCCGACACCAAGTTGCGTAACACTACGCCGACTAAACAGTGTATTGTTTTATTTTTATAAGTTATATTTGTATGTATGTTAGTCTGTAAGGTATTAGGTCCTTACATATGAAATTGGCGTTTTGTCGTACAGGCAACTTTGATCACAAATTTTTCCTATTTGGTTAGGAATTCGAAATTCAAATTTATACAGCTATTTCCACATGTAGTTGTGTTTCGTAAACCGTCATTCATTTGTTTTTTTACTTATCTTTTTTCTGTTTGCATCGCTCAATTTACAAAATGGAAAATTTGAAATATCGCGTTATTTACGAGTACGAGTTCCACCGTGGCACCAGTGCTGCGGAAACGGCTCGAAGGGTTAATGATGTGTATGGCGGTTGTGTCGCAAAAGAAAACACAGTGCGTTTTTGGTTCCAACGTTTTCGTTCTGGAAATTTCGACCTGCAAAACAAGCCCCGTGGACGGCCGGAGACCCAAGTTGATAATGAAGAATTGAAGGCTATTGTGGAAGCGGATCCATCGCAAACCACGTCCGAGTTAGCTGCAGGCTTTGGCGTTAGTGATAAAACTGTTTTAATCCACTTGAAGCAAATTGGGAAGATTAAAAAACTTGAAAGGTGGGTTCCTCACGAATTGAGTGAAGCAAACCGGCAAACGCGCGTCAACTGCTGCGTTACATTACTTGACCGGCACAATAACGAAGGGATTTTAAATCGAATCATTACCTGTGATGAAAAGTGGATTCTCTACGATAATCGGAAGCGCTCATCGCAATGGCTGGACCCTGGCAAGCCAGCCAAAGCCTGCTCCAAGCGAAAATTGACCAATAAAAAGTTACTTGTAAGCGTTTGGTGGACTAGCGCCGGTGTCGTTCATTACAGTTTTCTCAAATCTGGCCAGACGATTACGGCAGATATCTATTGTCAGCAATTGCAAACCATGATGGAAAAGCTAGTTGCTAAACAACCAAGGCTGGTCAATCGATCTACGCCACTGCTGCTTCACGACAACGCTAGACCACACACTGCACAACAGACGGCTAGCAAATTAGAAGAACTTCAATTGGAATCTCTAAGGCATCCACCGTACTCCCCGGACCTTGCTCCAACAGATTACCATTTTTTTCGAAATTTGGATAACTTCTTGCAAGGGAAAAAGTTCAACTCAGATGGGGCAGTCCAAGTCGCCTTCAAAGATTTTATTGATTCCCGTTCGAATAGTTTTTTTAGTAAAGGGATCAATGAACTACCTATGAGATGGCAAAAGTGCATAGATTACAATGGCTCATACTTTGATTAAATAAATATGCTATATAAAAAAAAAAACACTGGTTGCACTCCGGGAGTGCCGGCAGAAGTGAAAACTTGATTATTAACGTTGTGCATTTTTGATTTATTTGAACCGTCTTACGGTTTTTCGATCAGCATCACGTGACCTGACGCGAGTTTCACAGTTTCTACCCATGCCACAAAAGTGCTCAACGCCGCTAAAGAAGTTTTCACTTCAAAAATTTCGACTTTTTGTTTCTCCCATACAAAAGGTCAATTTCATAGGTAAGGACCTAATATTTATAATATGGGCCTATTGTAGCTCGAAATAAATAAATAAATAAAAAAAATCTGCCGCGTCCGTCCCGCAGACGTTCGGACGCATCCAATAATGTGCCCTCAGTTGAAGATCGAAGTGAAGAACGAGTGAGTGAATTGTATTTTGTCTTGATCTTGATGGTCGTTTGCCTAAACTGCTGCTCTGTTTTGTCTGTGCGTGCTGTTTCTTAGGGATGTCGAAAATAAAAGAAAATATCGATATATGGATACGTCAATATTTGAAAAAATATAAATATCGGTATCGATGTATCGCGAAAAATATCGATATATCGGTGAAAAAAAAGCTAATCGGTCGACGATTAGCTTTTCTAAAATGAATTTAGGTAACTCAGTTATAAAAAAAAATATTTTATTTCAATCATTTCTTTATTCTCAATTAAATCAAAGGAAATAAGAAATCAGTTAAATATATTAGTATTTGTCCGGAAATGAAAGTATAAAATCTTTTTTTTGACATGCTCTGCCAGTTCCTCTTATCAGGAACTGCGAGATTGACCACAGAGGCTACTCTTTCTGACGGCACGGAGGAGGCCGTAGGAGTAAAATATTTCAGGGCCAGGCGTCATGAGCAATATTTCACGAACTAGTCGAAGGGATCGGAGAACTAGTTCTGATTTTGAACGGCAACGTTCCTTGTTGTAGTACTTGATGTTCCAATTGTTGTTTTTTAGTATTAGGCTCCGAATCCAAGAAGACAGATTTCAACTTGATCTTGGCATTAGAATTATTTCAAAACTCTGTGAACGCATGGTAATGCTTCTTTAACAAATGTACAGCTAAATTTGACGTATTGCTGCTTGTTTTGTACTGTTTACTGACTGATAGAGACCACAGAGGAGATAGATTAATGAAATTCTGCACAACAATAACTTTTTTTCAATATTTTACGGCTTTGAATTCTAGTCAATTTACTAAGATTGTTATGAGATAAATAAATAAAATAAAAAATCTATTTCCATGCGAACATCCATATTTACGAACTTCGATATTTGCTTTTTTATATCGATATATCGGCTCAAAAAATATCGATGTATCGAACGAAAAATAACGATATATCGACATATCGATATTTTTTCAACAAGCCTACTGTTTCTGCTGAGCTGAGCCCGAGATTAAATAGAGAATATTGTTCTGTGAGTGTGAACAAAGAGTAAATTAAAGTAGTGTGAGTGAGCGAGCTGTCAATTCAATGAAAGCAAATTGGACTTGGTTTCATTTGTTTAATTCCATTTTTTCTGTCATCTAGATAGTGATTCCCATTTGTTTGTGTTTTAAGTAACTGTCTGTGTCTTTTGTTAATGTTAAAAATCTGCTGATGTGAAATTCTACAGTTAAAAGTTTACACTGTGAATATAATTGCTATTGGTACGGAAATTATTCGAGAAGTCCGGAACAAGTAAGTAAACCGTGAATCATTGCTCTAGAGATGATAAATCTGTAATAAATAGTGCGCTTCTGTGACTAAATAAATATCTTAAAAGCATGATCTGGCGCTTGTACAAACACACTTTCTACTGTCTGCGTTTGTTTTTGTTTACTTGCTTACAAATTATGAGGCAGCACAACCGGATTTCAATTTACATGGATACTATGTCATGTTTTTATATTTACCTCAAAAAGTACCTTGTAATGAAGAATGTGTACATTTAAATGCTGTTTAACACATTCTGAATTGAATACTCCTTTAGCAGGGGCCACTTTTGTAATCTTGTTAGTTTGTTTGTTTGTAGCATAATTTTTAATAAAACTACCTTGTTGCAGACAAGCATAACAAAGATTTGAGAGAAGAATGGAGCATAAGTAAAATATATTTTGTTGTTTGCAAATTTTTTGTATAGAATATCAATTTTTCCCTGCATAGAATATCAATTGTTTCAAATTAATTGTTAATAAGCCTCTGACCCTAAACTTTATATTGTACAGATTAAAACTGTTAAGGTAAATTGTTAAATGACTGTCTGTCTCATGTTTGGTGTTTAAGTCCTTCCTTTGGTTACAAAATGTAGAACTGATTACCAGTGTCAATCTTGATAGCAAAACATTTAAAAATTCCTCGACATATATTTTACTATCACAAAAATATGAGCATTTTTTACCAATATGAGTAGGTATATATTTGTTTTGTTTTATGCTATATTTGTCATACTATGATGAGCTTTTGTGCTTATGTTTTGTTTTAGACTAATTTTATTTATAGGCTCTTCGGGGCCATTATCAGATTTTTCCATCTTGCGTGGGTAGTTGGGCGAGGTAGGTAGAAAATATAGTCGGTGCGTGCACAATAATCACACTTTTATTAACATGCGTCACTAATTTCACAAAAAGAAAGTAAACTTAATACGATTTAATCGGATTTAAATCCAGACGTAAGCGATCCGTCGTTTCCTATGCGTCGTGCGCCGCACTCGACTCCGAAGTGACGAATCAAGATGGCTGCGCCACGATCGCACTGTGACGTTTCGCTAGAGTGGGGGCCGGTATGTCCACTCTCGTCCGGAAATCAAGTTGCCGGCATGGATAATTGCAATTTTATTTGCACGGCGCTTCCGATGCGCCGTCACGGCCGGACTGACCATCGACCGTCCTCGGGCGACCAAATGTCTCTGTAACAAACGCAAAATTATTCCCGAATACACAATGGGCACCTGCTCGTCCATCCTGACGATAAACACTTAGTGTATCAACAGCCACAACATCACAATGAAGACTATACAGATTAGATCACACATGAAACAAAGACCGGACAAATAATCTGACTACATGGAAGAACACTATCCTTTTGATATAGCTTTGACAACTTGCGCCCGGTGGTTGCGTCCTTTCGACCACGCATGGACCGGACAACATCCACCGTTAGAACTAAAATCGCTTAGCCCGGACAAATGCATCCCTTCGACCAATCACATAATGATTGGACCGGACAACACCGTCCCTTCGACTAAAGATCACTTAGCCCTGGACCGGACAAATGCATCCCTTCGACCAATCGATCGACTGGACCGGACAACACCGTCCCTTCGACCAAGGACTACCAACACTGGCCCGGACAAATGCGTCCCTTCGACCAATCAAGTACTGATTAGACCGGACAACACCGTCCTTTCGACCACTATAACTACCACTATTTGTCCCTTCGACTTGCCGTGTACATTCTAAATTGTCGCGTCCTAAACCATTTAAGAAAACTAAACTATTCCGTTCAGTACCTTGAAAATGTGAGGATACGATATCTTTTATCAGAGAGGAACATGAAACACTGTCAAAAAGGAAAGAGACATTCTCACCAGATGATGCAGTAAGGGTACCTCTCGAAGTTCTGTGCTCGCATGTGTTGACTTCCTTTACCGCTGGTCCACCACTGCTCCTCTCCGGGCAGGTCGTTGAAACGTGGCCTGGTTTCCCACACGTATAGCAGGTCATTGATGTTGACTTGGTGGTGGCTTGATCTAAGCTGGAACTATTTGCTTGTCTGCCTGCAGTTTCCTGACGTGGTCTTCGACAATCAATCTGCTTGTGTCCCGAAACTCCACAACGATGGCAATTCCCGTGAAACTTAGAGTCATGTAGACGTGGTCTCTTTTGTTCTGTTTCCAGATAACTATCACTGGTTTCGGCTCGTCGTTTTAACGAAATACTGCCAAGTGTGCGAAACAATTGTGCTCGTGTAACAATAGCGCTTGAATTCAGTTCACGACGGATCAAGTTATCTCTAAGGCATAAAACGGAAATAACAAATCCAGTGATGACCTCTTCCGTTAGCTCGACTTTTGGAATACGTTCTATCAAACTCCATAAACGCAAAGCCGACTCGCTCGCTGTCTCTTTAGCACCAATTTGGAAACGTAATATTTCGTCAAAATAATCTTGAATCAGTTTAGGCTGACAGAACTTTGCTAGGAGCACTTGTTTTACTCTATCCCATGTTAACTCATCAAGACGTACCTTAGTTAAAGTAGTGGCAGCTCTTCCTTTTAGGGCAGACGTTAGAGCCCCTAGTAAATCCACTCCACTCAGCCGTTTGCTGCTCACAATCATCTCAGTAACACGGCACCAACCTTCCACATCGGCATCAACGTCATCAGGGTTGAACGGTATCAATTGCACCGTATTTGTGTGACTCACGGAAGATGCTGGTTGCGCTGCTAACAGACGAGTGAAAAACGCCTCCATATTGTTGAAAAATCCGGTATTGCTTGGTGCACTAGGCGGCCGATTTTGCCCTTCGAATCCCACTTCTGATATAGGCTCTTCGGGGCCATTATCAGATTTTTCCATCTTGCGTGGGTAGTTGGGCGAGGTAGGTAGAAAATATAGTCGGTGCGTGCACAATAATCACACTTTTATTAACATGCGTCACTAATTTCACAAAAAGAAAGTAAACTTAATACGATTTAATCGGATTTAAATCCAGACGTAAGCGATCCGTCGTTTCCTATGCGTCGTGCGCCGCACTCGACTCCGAAGTGACGAATCAAGATGGCTGCGCCACGATCGCACTGTGACGTTTCGCTAGAGTGGGGGCCGGTATGTCCACTCTCGTCCGGAAATCAAGTTGCCGGCATGGATAATTGCAATTTTATTTGCACGGCGCTTCCGATGCGCCGTCATATTTAAAAGATCTTATTTATGTTTGGTAGGTGTGGACGTAAGTAGTCCCATAAAAATGTACCATGACTGGAAGCACAATTACAAAAGTTTTAAAAAAACATACTTCCACTCTTGGTTTTAAGCATAAACATAAAATCACAAAGAGAAAAATGTATGTTTATTAAAATAAATATTGTTTTAATTATGTTCTTTATAAAATGTTCAACTTTTTGAACTAAATAATATTCAAGCTGATGTTGTGAACATGAAAATTCCACTAAGAAGCCAACTCTACATTAAGTTATACAGACATACAAAAAAAAACTGATAGTTTTCCCAAGACCATGAGTAATCTTCTAATTTTGCTATGAGGCAACAGATGTCCAACACATTTTTGGTAGCAAACATATCACCATCTGCTAAATATTGTGAATTTTTGGATTGCTATTATAACATTCAGAGACTATATAGGACAATGGTCATTATAACAATAAAAATTAAACTAAATTAAAATTTAATTAAAGTTAAATAAATGTAGTAATTTACATAATTTTATAAATATAATTGAGTACCCTAATAAAACACATATTAATATAATTTAAATAGATGAACTACAATAACTTCTAACTAGTTTTTCATAGCATTTGAAAATCTACATACAACATTTTGAGATCACTATAAATAATGTGATAGGTAGTAGTAATTTGTTTTGTTACAAGATAGACATAAGTCTGTTACAGTGACCATTCATGAACAAACTATAGGTCATAGGTATCCACCTAGAAATATTTTGCGTACATGTCCACGCGTGCTATACGAGTAGACATCGTTCTACTTTCTTCGCGCGAATGCGATTCAAAGCACTCAAATATTTGCCCACACGTATCGTTGGTAGAGTGACCCCTTTAACTCGCGTACTAACGACCTCAATTGTTTCGTCTTCGCAGCACTAACGTTGACTGGTGTTATGACAATATTCACAAACTGTGCATTATGTGTTCGTAAATATTAATGATTCCCTGAACATGAACAATAGTAGACCTACTCAAGTTGAATGTTTGGATAAGTTAGAAAACAGATTCAGTGGCAAATGCTACTAAAAATGTGGAAGTGGATGGGATGAAATGTGTTTTCATTATATTCGCCGCTGTTTTCACATATTTTATCGATGAATTTAGGTGTAGTAGAATTACTATCGATTTACACGTGTGGTCAGGCGACATATTGATTCCTGACGATATTTTTGACGACGGTTTTAGTAAAAAAGTCTCAAGTACAAGCTAAGTCTAAAAGATAATAAGTACAAGTAAGACATATCTATGTACGAATGCCGAGCGAGTTGCGACTGTTTTTATCATAAAACGGGGAAGAACCGAATATTAAATGAAGTAGAAAGAATCGATAAATTATTATAAAAAACGCGTGCGTGCCTTATCTCATAAGCTCTATTTGTGGAAGATGTTACAAGTAGGAACGAGCCAGCTGAGGTGATAAGGTACTTATTGTTATTTAAAAAAATGTTTTTTTATCAGTATGATCAATGTGAAAATAGTAATTAAGTGGCGGTACAGCAGTAACGGCGTTTTGAAGTTTTCCAACCAATGACCTTGATGCTTGGTACTACCTCTATAGCCTTTTGCTTTTTATACTCAACAAAATCATGATCAAATGAAAGGATATTCTTTCCCAATGTTTGAGTGGCGGAGAGCACAGGCCGGATACCCGATCGGCGGAGGTAGATTTTTAGATTGACAGATTGTAGATTTTTTCTAATACTAAAATATTTTCTCAAGTTTGCAATGTATTGTCATGATAAAACAAAAAATCCATGGTAAAGCAATGGGTAAAGCAACCAACCAACCAGACCACGTGTATCCTTGATTTCATGAAATAAAACTACCTTACTGGCAAAGCTAAACTAGCACTATGACTAGCTAGCCATGGTATGGGTGGTCGAAAAGTGTTAGTTAGGCATTAAGTTGACTTGCAAAGTACACGGCTTCGATTTTTTTTCTGGCAATTAATTTGTTCCATGATATTACGGAATCATAATGAATTTACATACAAACTTACTTTTCCCATGTAAACGGTTAGACTTACAATGACCTTAAGTATTATCGTGTGGTTGAATGCAAGCCTTATCTTACCCTATCCTTTCTTGTTGGATACTTTGCCTCATGAATTAATTGTTAAATGATCACTGTAACACCAATGTCTATCATTTGAAACAACGCATCACCCTATAAATTGACCGCTTGGTGCAGTGGTCCACATGTCGGACTTCTAGAACCAAAGGTCGCGGGTTCGATCCCCGCATAAGTGTGCATAAACATGTGTGTTTGTACTGGTCTGGGTGTTTTCTATGTATAATATGTATTTATTTACAAAAAAAGTATTCAAGTATGTTTATCCGTTGTCTAGTACCCATAACACAAGCCTCGTAGCTTAATTTGGGACTAGAAAATTGGTGTGATTGTTGTGAAATATTTATTTATTTATAAATAATTATAAGTGGTTTTACTTTTCCGTGAGAGAGTCTAGTACAGTAATTACTAACTAGAATGTTTAAAGGTTACAAATTTAATTTAATCCATGCCTTTTTTTCTAGACCACCCGTACAAGCAACAAGAAATATAACTTCTTAGTAGGCAAACAAACTGAAGCCTTATTTGAATGCATATTGTGACGTAATCGTGCCAAAACAAAAGATTGGTTATGGAGACTTAATACAGGGTTACGTGATCAGAAGTTGAGATGTGGTCTTACATTGCCACGGTTTTGCTGCTGGTCACTGCAGCGAGGGCACTCCTCGAAGGACCAAATGTCTGCACAAGACAGGAATTGTAAGTATCTTGAGTATTTTAAATACAAGTATCAAAGTTAACTGTCTAACGTTTCATTCATGAACTGAGCGTTTTGGCCAATTATTAGGGTTCCGTAGTCCGACAAGGAACCCTTATAAGATCGTTCAGTCCGTCCTACTCTGTCACAGCAGAATATCTTCTACGTTTATAGACTGATTTGCATGTAACTTGGTTCGAGGATACTTCACATATAGATCTCATTTTTAAAATATACGAAAAATTTAATTACCCTTTTTAAGGGTACCTCCCTATACATGTAAAGGGGGAGGTGAATTATTTTTTGAGTGCACCCTCTTGTGTGGGGTATCGCTGAAAAGGACTATGAAAATAAGACATACAACACTTTTTTATCAGCTTTACCATTTGCGAGTTATAGCCCGCCAAAGTCATTTACACGGTGTCCCACCCCCTATAATTTCTAAAGTCTTGGACCTATATAAACTTCAAATCTCTCACGTAAAGAAACAGGCACGGAAACTCTTATTTAAAATTGTTTCGGGTATCCTGTGATGAATATGAATGCAAAACAGCGCGGAACCCTACTTTATGCGTGGTCCGACACACACTTGGCCGGTTTTTAAACTAAGCCTCAGGGTTCATCTTTCTTTATGTCTTGACAGAGTTATTTATACCTTACTGCGCTAGTTAGTGTTATGTTGTTTATTTAAAAGATAATGTTTATAGTTGTCACTTCTCAGAGCTCTTGGTCATCGTCTTCATATCCGGATTATCTTTACAATTGGTTAAGAGAAATTCATTATGCTCGCCATTGTGATAACGATAAGAGTTTCTGTGTTGTAGAATTTCATTTGTTTACTCGTATCATTCACCAGTATGGACAGAATGAGTCCTTTCCGTTTTTATTTATAGTGACGTAAATATTCATTGTTCTACTCGCCAATAACACGGTAAATGGTCTAGTTAACTATATATTTTATGTGTTGTAGCGCTTTATATTATTTGCCTTTTAGGCCATTTGCTGGGGTGACTGATTACCCCTGATCGTTGGAACCGTTGTTCAATGGGTCAGTTAACTTTTATCGAAGTTCCCTTCCTGTATCGTATCCTTTTTTTCTGTCTGCCACAAACAAAGGAAGCCTTGTTTTATTAAAAGACAACTTGCTAACAGAATACATTGTGGTTTCTACAATAATATTGAAAAGTCAGACTTGTTTGCTTAGTCCTCATTGTTAGTCGACCAAAAAAAATCTAAGCAAAACGTTTATTATTCCGGTTAATGACGTTTTTACCTACCCGCAGAATACATTGTGGTTTCTACAATAATATTGAAAAGTCAGACTTGTTTGCTTAGTCCTCATTGTTAGTCGACCAAAAAAAATCTAAGCAAAACGTTTATTATTCCGGTTAATGACGTTTTTACCTACCCAATTGTTATAAAAACCTTTCCGCTACGTTTCTGAAATTTAACCGATTGTTTTAGATACACGACGACAATACGCGTATCGGAAAACCAACCCTACCAAGAGAAGGAGAACATATGGTGTTTGAACATTCCTCCTCGTTGTTCTAAATATAAGATCAAGTTCCGTCAAGTGTTCAAGACTGTGACGCTGCCGAAATACCGGCCGGTGCAGGAGTGCTGTTCAGGATATGCTCCCGATGAGCATGGAGCCCAGTGCGTACCTGTGTGCGTGGACAAGTGCGAACACGGCAAGTGCGTGGCGCCTAACACATGTGCGTGCGAACACGGATATGGGGGACCCGCCTGCGATATATGTCAGTATTCCGCCTGCACTTTTAACTGCTAACATCATTAAAAGTAGCTGCGTCTATTTTTAGGTGCCACTTGCAAGCGTAGCTTTGGACCAGTTGAAACGACCGGGGAGTAACGCATGCCCAAAATACACGTATTAGAGTGAGCTCAGTATCATAAAAAAGAATAAGTACTTACTAATGATTACACTTGCAAAAGTTTGCAATGCGGGTGATTATTATTAATAGAATTAGGTTACAAAACCGTGTTTCATCACGACGCGCCGCAGATGTTTAATTTAGTGGTCTAAACTTTTTAGCACTTCCTTTAAAGAAATATTGTAGTAAATTCATTTACTGTTTCCCAGCAGTACAGGGCCCTCAATTTTACTTAAACGATATCCGTGCGACAATTGGATAAGTCATTCACACTGGGTGTCTGTAATATTGCAAAAAGTAACGTATAAAACAAAAGACACTACATATATACATTGTCTTAATATTTCTCCTGAGTACTCTACAACAGTTTCATCACTCTCATCAAGATGTTATACAGTTGAGGCCAATATTCTATCATGTTAATTGCTGCTAAGTGCCACGTTGTTTCTATCCGTAATTTATTTTTGACGCCTCTTGCTTAAACTAGCAGACTTATTTCCGTTCTCATTTAGTTTCAAAATTTTCATGCATTTAATATTTTGTATTTCGTTTTATTATGCATCATTTGGCTGTATTTTAAAATTCAGTTGAATCCTGAGTCCCTATTCAGTACTTTCGAGCACAGACAAACTTGTAAGAGTGACATTTCATTTTTTACATTTCAGCATGCCCCGAAGGCAAATGGGGTCGAAACTGCCAGAATTCTTGCCACTGCCAGAACGGGGGCACGTGCGAGCCACTAACGGGGGAATGCGCCTGCGCACCGGGCTGGCGGGGGCGGACGTGCGAGCGAGCGTGCGCCCCGCCCACTTTCGGGGACAAGTGCGACCAGAAGTGCCAATGCAAGAATAATGCGACGTGCGACCCTGCTACTGGTGCTTGCACTTGCTTGAAAGGATTTACTGGGCCACTGTAAGTGTAATATTTGGCTAATCACGTTTGATTACGTGTAAACAAACGTGTCTATGAAATTGTGTTTAGTTCACAAGCTGATAGTGCTATGTGGTGGAACGCGAAGTTGTGTGATCAAACAATTTTGCACTTGTATATTTGTGATGTTCCAATACATACAGCGTAGCTGTCAAGTGAACTCACATTCACCAAGTTCGTTTGACAGTTAAACATGTCGAGTATTTAAGTAATCAAATAAGTTAAATCATTTGGCACTCCTCAAGAGGGAATCAATTCAAGACAAGAACATTTTTTACGATGATTACTAATCGTTCTCATTCTTCACTTCTTCTTAACTGATTAAACAATTAGACTAGACTTTGCATATGTACTTGCGGTGGCCGTGACGTGCTGTCACGGTAAACACTGTGGTATATTGCGCCTTTGTGATACGGGCGATTTTGCAACAAAAATGGGTAGCCTGATGTGCTAGCTTCTTGTGCAAGCACTTTATTTAATATTAATATACATATTATAAGAGATAAGGGATAAAGATAAATTTATTATCTAAAAACTTAGCCTAATCAATCATCGATCGTTTACTTAGATCATACTTTGGCTATTCGAAGATTTACTACTGATGATAAATTTTCATCGTTCTCATTATCTAAACAATAACTCTCACTACCAGGTGCGAGGATCGCTGCCCGGACGAAGACGCTTGCCCCCAGGGCTGCCGCTGCCAGAACAAGGGCACCTGTGACCTATTTACGGGCGAGTGCGGTTGCACTCCCGGCTGGACGGGGGAAGTCTGCGCCAACAAGTAAGTGGCTGACGTGTGATGTGTCGTACACATTGAGTCGTACAGTCATTGTTTATCAAACAATAGCTGCGACAGCGAAATGTACAATATTAACGCTTACCACAATGTTTATGGTAGGTATAATAATATATTTTAAAAGATAATTCGGTCGGGTAACTGTAATATTATATTTAAAAGAACAGACGTTATTATTTCGTTATTTATGTATGTGCATACTCATGTAGAGGTACATAAGACAATTGTATTAGTCATACAAGTGACATGCTCATGATATTCAGAACACTAAAGATAAGTCAACCCTTCAACAAGCAAAACCAACATATCAACGTTGTAATGGACGGTTCAAGTTATTTGTTGTTTGATTGATTCTGTAAATTATGGATATTTATCTTCTTAGTTTATCGTCTTTTCACTATCACATACAGCGACATGAACGGCGTAATTAGTAGAACAATCTCTTCTCAGATGATTAACTAATTATGTAATATATCGATTGCTTTAAAATGCTAATATAATATTCACAGTTAATGGGTTTGGCAAACATTAGCACAAAGCACGGGAGATTGTGAATCTGTTGTTTAACCGGGTCGTCTATAGAGATCGCGTTAACATATACAAACCTGTCTTGGTTCTTCGAAATGGATGAGCCAAATTTTATGAATGTTTGCTAAGAATGCGTAACCGGAAAAGTTTCCAACCTCTTTTTCAGAGTTGTATATACTCGTAAATATTGTTTTGTCGTCTTATATGTATATAAGGTTAAATCCAGGAATCTTTTTGTTCAACTGGTAGGAATACTTAGTACCATAGGTAGTGGCCTGTTTTTGTGAGTTTCACAGATTCAGGGTGTTGTAACTATTCTTATAATAAATAGCCCTCCTGGCCCATTTCGACCACGGCGGCCAGTCTCAAAAGAGATCAGTCAACTACGCAGGAGATAGTATAGTGCACTATTCTCATATGTATTATGCTAATAAACGACAATTAGAGTTAAAAACAATATAGTTCAGCAATGTTGAATCTGTTCACATTTATTAAAATCAATTTAATTTTGTAAATAGACGAACAAGTAGCACTTTTACACGTCCCAAAATATAAATTTTGATGTTAAGTATGTGAAATGTTATGTGAAGTAGGTATGTGAATTTCGCACTACTAAACGCTTTGGAGGGTAACTACATATTGTCTATCAATTTCAGATGTCCATCAGGCTATTGGGGCGAGAAGTGCCTGCGGTCGTGCGAGTGCGCCAACGGAGCCGGGTGCCACCACGTCACAGGAATTTGTCAGTGCGAGGCGGGCTACACAGGGGAAAAAGTATGCCATCTTCTAGGAAAATCCTAAGGAAAAAAATTCCTAATCTTTTCCTAATTTTTTTATTTACACTATCGTATTTCCTTTTTTAAATAATATGTATTTTACCGTTTTTTATTATTATTTGGTGCTATAATTTGGTGATGGGCTTGTTATCTGCATTTATTATAATAATTATGCTGTATTTTTACTTTTTCTTTTAATTTCTGTGACTAACGTCGATGTGCTTTCAACTAACCACCCTTCCGATGTATCTTCGTAGTTTTTTTTTACTCAGAGTTATTTTTATATACCTACCTATTTGTGTTCGAAATTCAGAATTCAGGTCACTCATATCAATACACAGTACGAATTCTAAAATATTATTGCTGACCTACCAGTGTAATAGCAGCTAATAGCATATATTAGCGTAATATCGTTAAATCCAGAAGTTTATAATTACAGTTTGTAAGTTAAACTGCTAAGCTAATCCAACCCAACCAGTTCATAAATTCAACTTGTTTATTACAAGCTTAACATTCCAACAATTTTCTGGTGACAATGCCAAGTTTCATTTAGATACTCGTAGTGAACATTCAATGTTTATTTTACCGGCCTGACACTTCGAAATCCAAATATATATTAGAGGTCAAAACCAGAGACTGATTGTACTCAAATTTATCGTAGTTAAAAACATTGCGTGGGCTGAGTCATGTCATAGCGTGTAGATAAATCGCGACTATCCTAGCAGCTCTTATCTACATTGCTTCTGGTTAAGTATACACAACTTATTTCACTGTAATCAATACCAACGTAGGTATAAATATTATCTTCCGCTACTGAATGTTGAAATAAAACCCATCTCCTATAGCGAAGGCATTGGTCGAGTAGCATGATCTTGTGAACAATTAACTGAGGAATGTAGCTCAGATTTCAGGTCATAAACTAAATAACGTAATCAGAACTTCCTGTGTTCATATTGACTGTAAAATAAAATCTGAACTCCAACTGCGACATACTTGCGAATTATTTTCACTTGATCTTCTTTAAACAATAGATTGTATTGGTACTTCCTTTATATGCAAAAGATTTATGCCATATTTGAAAAAAAAAAACAATTGGTGATACGACGATAAAGGGGATGTAGTGTAATCATTTGAATAGGTAGTCATCTAATGAATGTTGCTACTTATAAATTAAGAGCGCAAGCTGTGAAATCCCGATAAAAAGCGTTTCGCCTTATCAAAAATACCTACCTATCTTCAATTTTGAATGGTACAATAAGTATAATCTTATTTCTAGTGTCGCGACGTGTGCCCGCTCGGCCACTACGGCGTCGATTGCCTCGGCAAATGTTCGTGCCAACACGGGGGCGAATGCAATCCTCGAAATGGCTCTTGTACGTGCAAGCCGGGCTGGAAAGGGGAGTTCTGTGAAGTGCGAGCTTGCGAAGACGGGAAATGGGGGGCGAGATGTGACAAGGAGTGCGAATGTAATCCGGGAACTACTGATATGTGAGTGTATTTATTTATTGATGGCACTATAAGCTAATGGTAGACACAAATTCGTGTCAGAACGGAGGTGGATGCAATCCTCATAACGATTCGAGTACGTGCAAGCCGGGCTGGAAAGGAGAGTTCTGTGAAGTGCGAGCGTGCGTAGACGGGAAATCGCGGGCTAGGTGCGACAAGCAATGCGATAGTTACCCAGAAACTACTGCTTCGTAAGTGTACAATATTTTTGTTTATTTTCATTGCTCAAATGTTGGTTGCCTACAAGGCTACTGTACTGTCTCATGGAATGTGAACCTGGCGAAGACTGCCTTGGGAAATGTTCGTGCCAACTCGGGGACGAATTGTTTTCACTACAGATTTTCTGTCATTCATGCTTACGACGAAAAAAGGTACGAAATGTTACACAGTATGACCCGTTCGTCTGCTAGATGCTAAGCGTGCTAAGACGGCGAATATCGAACAAAACATTTTAACAGACTAAAATTGCATTCTATCACTACTCATTTAAGGGTTTGATTCATGTCATGTGCAAAAATCATGGTGTTCGAGTTACTCGGCAGTTATCTAGTTTATAAAAATATATTTTTTCACACAATATACAATGTTTAGTTTATTCGAAAAATACCCTAAACTTTAAAGCTGAAAAAGAGGATTATTTTGCTTAAAATTTCTACTAAACGACGCCTGCGCAGGAACCAGAATACATCCAACTGTAATAATCACCTAAAAAAGCTAGAACTGGAAGTCGAAGACAACATCTCCTGAGGATGCCACGTGTAGTGGCGAAACGCGTCGAGTGTTTTGTTGGTGTCAGTGTTGTGATTCCAGGTACATCTTCTGTGTCACTTTGTGAGTTGTAGGTATTGTAAGTCCTGCGCCTTCCAGTTCTAGCTTTTTCAGGTGATTACAGTTAGATGTATTTTGGTTTCTGCGCTGGCGTCGTTTAGTGTAATGTAGTAAATGTAGTAAACTTGTTAATATTACTCTGTTTGGTGCATACTGCCAGTCGTTCTACACCAGCCAGCTATGGACTAATTACTCGAAGCGCGCTTATCACGCATTACGTGTTCAATATAACAATGCATTCCGAGCTATGTTGAATCTGCCCTGGCGGTGCAGCGCGTCTGGCATGTTTACCGAGAACAGGGTCGACGATTTCTGTGCAATTATGAGAAAAAGAGCGGCTTCGTTTATGAATCGAATTAGGAATTGTAAAAATGAAGTAGTTAGGGATGTGTACGAAAGTTGCAAAATGGTTGTCTGGTTGGGTAGACAATTTTTGACGAAACATTTGCATTTGATTCTAATATATTAATATTGGAATCAAATGCAAATGTTGCAACTTAAATGACTTATGAATTTATGACTTTGACGGTGTTTTTGTGTTATTGTATCGGTGTATCTCCTTGCATTGTGTTTGTTTCTATGTGTGGATTCTTGAAATAAATGATTTATTTATTTATTTATTATTAGTGGAAATTTAAAGCAAAATAATCCTCTTTTACAGCTTTAGTCATGGATTTCCGCAAAGTAACGCCTGATTCCGTCAACTATACCGTTATATATATATACCGTATATATAATGTTAAATGTTATAATCAGGTGCGACTCGTGGACGGGCGCGTGCGAATGCGCGGCGGGCTGGGGCGGCGAGCTGTGCGCGCGGCAGTGCCCGCTGCTCACGTACGGGAAGGGCTGCCGGAGCACGTGCCGCTGCGAGAACGGCGCTCACTGCTCGCCCGTCAACGGTGAGTGCGCGCGGTTGTGTTCAGGTGCGACTCGTGGACGGGCGCGTGCGAGTGCATGGCGGGCTGGGGCGGCGAGCTGTGCGCGCGGCAGTGCCCGCTGCTCACGTACGGGAAGGGCTGCCGGAGCACGTGCCGCTGCGAGAACGGCGCTCACTGCTCGCCCGTCAACGGTGAGTGCGCGCGGTTGTGTTCAGGTGCGACTCGTGGACGGGCGCGTGCGAGTGCATGGCGGGCTGGGGCGGCGAGCTGTGCGCGCGGCAGTGCCCGCTGCTCACGTACGGGAAGGGCTGCCGGAGCACGTGCCGCTGCGAGAACGGCGCTCACTGCTCGCCCGTCAACGGTGAGTGCGCGCGGTTGTGTTATCATCATTATTTTATCAGCTATTCAACGTCCACTGCTGAGTATTGGCGCGTCCTGCGCTGCCCGCATCTGAATGCGTGGGAAGCCGTCTTTGCAGACGATCTTTACCAAATCATCGATCCACGTTGTAGTAGTTATTGTTGTTGTCGTCCAGCACGCGGTCTTCATTCAAGAACCGCGCCGCCGCCCCAACGGCTGTCAGTTCGCCGCGCTATGTGTCCCGTTCACTGTCACTTCAGCTGAGCAATCCTTTGAGCAATGTCGGTCGTTTTAGATCTACTGCGTATTTCTTCATGTTATGTTTAAAATTGTATATCATTTGATGCGGCGTGCTGTCTGTTGCACAAGGTACAAGATAGGCATATTATGGGGCTAGTGGTATTTAAAACAGATAATACACTGGGTATACTGTGTATATTTCTATCCCACGTGTAAATGCCGGTTACCTGACATATTTACACGCTTATATAGATAAGCTAAAAAAAATGGTTCTAATAAGACAATTGTACTATCAATTTTACGGCAATTTTTTTATCACTATTGTTTTTTTAGCAAAAGTAAAATTGCATGTTGACAACGATACAGAACAATTTAAATTTTTATCGTTATGGTACACGCTGGGGAAAGATGCTCCTTTAAAGAAGCCTACGTAGTTTTGCGTCCATAATTCGTTATTTTTATTTATTATTGTCTTATTATTATTATTTCTATTTTATCATATTCAGGATCGTGCCTCTGCGCGCCCGGGTACAAAGGTCTACGCTGCGAAGAGAAATGCCCGTACCCGCTGTACGGGGACAACTGCTCGGACAAGTGCGACTGCCACAACAACGCGACCTGCTCGCACGAGACCGGCCAGTGTACCTGCACGCCCGGGTAAGAAACCAATTTAAAAAAAAAACCTTAAATTGCTCTCTGAAGCTAGTATTAAAATCAACGCGACCGCGACTAGTGACGTCACGTTACGTTGAAAGCTAACTTCAAAAGTGAGTCGCGTACTTGCCGAATGCTAGCTTCAAGTCGATTCATCGGTCGCTGGACTAAACTTGAAGATAGCGGTCGCGTGACCTCGGAAGCGGGCATTGGTCAGTGTTCCATATAAACCTATAAAGAGTCAGAACCCGTCTTCTTTAAATGAAATTATAATTGGTCAATTCTGTTTCAGATTTGATGGATTAAAATGCGACCGCCCTTGCGACGGTAAACGGTTTGGATTGAAATGTCTCCAGCCTTGTGACTGTGAGAATGATGCGCCATGCAATCCTATAAACGGTAAGAATGTTTCACTTTAAATTGTGATGTCAAACTAAATGTAATAGTAATGTAATTTCAAAACTTATTTGAATTATGATTTCGTAATGATACATATCAAACAAATTAAGTTTTATCGTTTGGTTTTCCTGTTGCATTTACGTGAAGTTAAGTTTACGTAAATCGTAATACCTACGTAATAATAAATACAATAATGATTAATAAATTAAAATCATTTACTGTAAGGTGCCCCGGGGTTATTGTATCTATGGGGCTTTTGTAGCTTATTCATTTATCTTCGTTTTTATAAAATATTATGAAAAGTGACATCTATGAACGAATAAAGGATTTAAAGCTTACTAACAATAAGCGTAGAGGGCGCTAGTATCGTACCTGCTGCTTTACCGACGGCGTCATGTTTGTTGTTGGCCATTTTGTGCTGTGGTTGTTGGTGAACTGCTCTCGTGTTTTATTAAAATATATTTGTTTCTACTGGCTTTTTCATCAAAACCTTACAGTAAGTACAATTATATTGAACAATTGGTCGTTATTTGCTAACTTATTTCTTTCTGCGACGTAGTTTTTTAGAGTTATTCATACAGTTACCTTAACCCCACTTAAATTGAGACACGGGGTAAATGTAACTGAAAGAATTAGACACAATAGCCCCTCTAATATTAGTATGGGAATACAATGACTAGTGATGTCAACGCCATATTTTGTTTCGATAAAGTAAATAATAGAAATTTAAAAAAAGTACTTTTTATTCATAATCAATATATTTTAGTTTCGTATTATAGGCACTTTGAGCTTTATTAAAAAGTCAGAAGCCGTTAATAGGCGGTTTAAAAACTATGAAACCAAGGTTTTCACCAATACGCAAAGAAACCAAGTATTTTTTCATAGGTAAATTTATTCAAGTGAAACTATTAATAGGTACCGTTTTTTTGTTTTTAGATGGTTCGTAAATACAAGAGAAAGCGAGTGAAAGAATATTCCAATGAAAACCTTATGGAAGCTGTAGATGCTGTAAAAAATAAAAGAATGAATAGTTATGAAGCGTCAGAAATGTTTGGTATTCCTCGGTCAACCATAGTAGCTCAAGTAACCGGTATTCGTGGCCAGAAGCAGCCAACACCTGGTAAACCAACTGTGTTTTCCAGGCAACAAGAGAAACATCTTGCTGTTTTACTACATGCCATGGAAAAAGCCGGTCATCCTTTGACAAGGAAAGAAATTAAACAGTTAGTTGGTGAGTATATACGAAGAAATGGTGTAGTCACCCCATTCAAAAATGATATTCCTGGGGATGATTGGTGCCAAGGTTTCATTAAAAGAAACAAATTATCAACGAAAAAACCACAAAGCGTCGAGGTAGCCCGAAAAAATGCATGTAATCCATTTACAATAAATCATTACTATGATCTATTGGAATCAACTGTGCAGGATTTAAATCTGACTGACAAACCGGAAAGGATATTTAACGTTGATGAGACGAGTTTTTGCAATGATCCGTCATCAAGCAAAATTGTTGGCCTAAAAGGGTACACTTCAACAAGGACGACAAGCGGCCCTGGTCGAGATAATACTACAGTCCTTCTGGGAGCAAACGCAAGAGGTGATAAAATACCGCCATTGATTGTCTTTAAAGGCAAAAGTCTTTGGAATGAATGGTTTTACAAAAACGAAACTGTACAAACGGCATATTCTGTTAGCATAAATGGATGGATGGAAACATCCATTTTTGAAAAATACATAAAAGATGTATTTTTGCCCGCAATCGGAAGTGAACGGCCGGTACTTCTTGTATATGATGGGCACAAAACACACGTTGACCTGGGAGTTGTGGAGTTAGCAGTTGCTAATAATGTCACGATCTTGAAGTTACCGCCTCACTCCTCACATATACTACAGCCGTTAGATTGTAGTGCGATGAAGTCAATGAAAGTTCACTGGGAAGATGCTCTCGTGAAATGGCAGCGATTACACTCGGGTGCCAACTTGCCTAAAAGTGAATTTGCTAGGTTGCTTACTGAAACTTGGGACAATCTTAATCCAATAGTTCTGCAAAATGGTTTCAGGAGAGCAGGACTTTATCCTTTAAACCGAAATGCGGTCTCCAAAGATAAGTTTGACGTCGTGTCGTGGACAAAATGGGAACAATTCCTTAAAAGTGGCATAAGATTGACGGAAGAAAACGTTCAAGAAAATTCAAATAGCGAAATGGATCAAAAGAAAATATCACAGACACAAGACCCTTTGAAGGACAATCCAAATTCATATGCTAAAGAGGTGCCTTCACTCTTGACTCTGGTTTTGGATAATATAAATGATCAACAAAACAGTAACACTGTGACGAAAATCCCATTTAAAATGAGCGAATATGGTAAAAATATAGGTAAAAATGATCTTGCGACCACTTATAAAATCGAAACAGTTATAAACCCTAGTACTTATATACTTAAGCCTCCAAAAAAGAATTCTGCAAGTAAAGAGATTACTGCAGGCAAGTCATCACTGTCCATTCTAGATTCTCAAATCATAAGAAAAGCAGATCCCGATACTCAAAATATTACATTTGAAGAATTGCTGCTGAAAACCATCGCTAAAAACAATCCACCAAAAAATCCCCGAAAACGTGTTCAAAAAGGTGCAGAAATTCTAACCTATAAAGAAGTCGTAAATTCAATGAAGGAAGAAAAAGAAAAAAAAGACTTAGAAATTCAAAGAAAAGAGACTTTAAAAAGAATAAAAATTGAGGGTAAAAATAAAGCTAAGAAAAAAAAGGAAACAAATAATAATAAAAAGAAACATATTCCAATCAAGAAAAAGAAGGTAAATATACACGAAAGTAGCTCTGAAACTGAAGATACTTCATACAGTTTGAAAGATTCGACAGATGATGAAGATGCTTTGGCTTTTTATCAGAGCTTACTAGATAAAGAAAATGAGGAGGAACAGGAAAATGCATTCAGTAACGAAGAAAAACTAAACTTGCCACAGGAACCATCGTTCGCTAGTAAAATGAAAAAAACCTATACAAGATCTAAAAAAAGGGAAGGAAACATTATAATTTGTGAAATCAAAAATGAGGAATCTGAGAAAAATGAGACTAAACATACCCAAAAACATAAACGCAAAGACGAAAAGCCAATTAAGAAAACTAGCAAGAAAAAACAAAATGCAGTGGAAGGTGATGATGCAAACAATCTTTACTATGGTTACAGTTTATTACCCAGTACTTCAAAAGAAGAACCTAAACCTATTTTATGCCAAAGTCCCAAAGAAGGTTGCTTTGTCTTGGTAAAGTTTCCTTCAGCCAAAGGTAAAAAGGATTACAAATATGTTTGTATAATTGAAGCAATCAATGACGAAAGAATTATAGTCAAGGGTTATAAGTCATACAAAAAAAGTAAAAGAAATTTCCGCGTAGTTGAAAATGACCTATCAATCATTGATCTGACTCAGATTATTACATATCTGCCCACACCAACATTTGTTAAAACTGAAAATGTTTTTGTCTTTCCTTCTGATGTTGCAATTGCTGAGTTGTAACATCAGAAGGAGTGCCTACTTTTTCAAAATTTAAAACCAAAAGTTCTCATTAAGAAAAAAAAAGTTATGCTTTAGAAAACCTAAGAATAGTATGAATGTTGAACGCTAAACAATAAGAATGTTGTGTTAATTTTAAAGACTGAGATTCTAAGCATGTTTTCGGTTCAGTGAATATTGTTACTTAGCTAAATCAGTAACCTACTTATCAATACTTATCAAGAAGTAGGTTACTGATTTAGCTAATATATACTTAGATTGATATACTATTAGTAAAATAAATAAAAGGAACAAAAACCAAAGCCATTTGAGCGTATTTACAGGACTGAATTTTTTTTTAATTTCTAAGCATAAATGTTATCTAAAGCAATGTGATAATTCAAATTTTGATCTTAAGTAAAAGTTATTAAATAGTTATTTCTAAGCAATAAGTTACTTACCAAAAGCTATGTGATAAGTAAAAATTCTACCCAAATAATATAAAAACTATTAATTACTATAAACAGTATGAAGCACGCAGTGTCTTCTTCCGAAGTTATTTTTGTAATAAAAGTATATTCACAATAATATGTAATTTTAATTCACAACATTATCTATTTATCGACACATAATTATTGAATAAATCCCAACACCATCTTAAGTCAAATAGCTACAATAGCCCCGGTTTTTTCTAAAAAGTATGTTTGAAGGAAAATGTACCTTCCTACACTATATTTGAGTTCAAATAATTTTAGCATGTGCTTTAGAAATTCATGTTCTGTGAGGTATAGATCTATATCTCTACAAAAGAAATAATTATAGAAGACAGTCACATTAGCCCCGACTATGGGGCTAATGTGACTATCACCGGATTTTAGAAAAAAAATCAACTTTCTGGAGGATGTGTTTGTTATTTGCGACTACATATAGGTGAAAATAAATACCCGATACATGTCAGATAAGGCTACATTAATATTTTTCTCGAAAACGATTCACTTACAGGAGAAGGACAATTCAAAATTTCCTTTTACATTTTATTAGTGGCAATAGCCCCGGGTCACCTTATTAAGTTTAATTTGAGATTTAAATTTTCCTGTTCCATGTATAAAACAATGGAATTACTCATTCATATTTCATAAGATTGATAATAAGGACACTGGTTAGTTGCACCATATGAAGATGGTATTGTTTATTTGTTTATATCCTACCCCTTATGTTATGTTATTTGAATTCCTTAAAATACATAAAATAACATCTATGTTACAATTGGAATTATTGCATTTTTTTTGCCTCAATATCCGCTAGTGGTTTGACTAGCTGTGCCAAGTTAAATTGTTAGTTATTTCAATCACTAAACGGCTATTTAAAATTACTGTGAACCGCCCACGACTTCGTCCGCGTTTAAGTTCGAACAAATGTTAGAGATTTGACCCAGTCTACTCGCTGAGATCTTTAAAACGGTACCTCAATCGTATTTTTAGGCCCTAGGGACTGCAACACAGGCTGGTGGGACAGGAATGTTTGTACAAAAATAATATATAGAGATTAAAGCTATATTTAAGATAACACCACGAGCGATATTTCGCCACTTTACTCGGTACTCGCACTCAAAGCAAACCCAATTTAATTTAATTTAATTTGTACAGGCGAGTGCGTGTGCGGCGCGGGCTATCAAGGCGCGCGCTGCGAGAGACGCTGCCCGGTCGGTTTCTTCGGGCAGGGCTGCCGCCACGCCTGCAACTGCTCGCCCAACGCCAAGGGCTGCCACCACGTTACGGGACAGTGTATATGCGAACCTAGCTGGGGAGGTGCGTATGCGTGGTTTTTGATACTTACTTAAACAGTTTTCTTCGGGATAACTACCATTTTGATGCTTTTGTAACTCCTACGAATCAACTATTCGCCAGCGGCTGGCATAGCGACGAAACTTAACTTTTTCAATAAGTGATCAATAAAAAAAATATGATTGTGATCCCTCATAAAACGAAATTGTAGCAATCCCATCGAAAACTTTTCCATCTAATGCTCTAAAATGTTAAATAGTATTTGACCTTATTAATAATTTATGTATAAGGAGTTCCTAGGAGCCAAGCGGCTACTTGTGACCATAATACGCTAAACAATGTGTGTATTCGGCCTCAGCGACTTGGATCCACCGACTATTGAGATTAATATATAAATAATGCTCGTCTATAACTTATCTTCGAGTAATATACTCGGCCTTGATGGTTCAAAATCATGTATATCCCAAATCAGTATACATATAAATATATTTTACTATATTGGTCATATGTATGTGCCGTCTTTTAAAAAGGCTGATACGACAAATTTTGATACTATGTTTTTTGGTCTAGGTCTGCCTAGGGAAAATGGTATGTATTCACCGACAAATGCCTTTAAGGTGTATTTAGTCTTGTTTGTTTCTATAACAGATCTTTTGGGAAGCGTTGTACTGTACGGCCCTGTGTGTGACGTCTCTAACATAACAGCTAATGGTTCCAGCCACAATGTCAAAGGAAGCACTACTAACAAATCTATTGATGGGAGAGAATCGCACGTAATGAGTTTGAAAAATAATTCCAACATTGTACCCTTAAATTTTGATGAAATAAAACACCGCATCTTGAATTGGAAGAACAGAATCTCAGATCATATGTCGACAGATCAGTGTGTCTCTTGGACTCAGCAGAACAGTGAACAATCTAACCCCGAATCGATGTTGCTAAAAGCAACTGAAAGTCTCAGTAGGCTAAACGGATTCAAAACAAAAGCGATCGTAGCCGCAGTAGAAACGAAAGATTCTTACCAAGTTGCAACTACTACTATATGGGAAGTGTCTGTTGAAAATAGTAGAGTTTATGTAAATAACTTATTCGTGGGAGTAGCGTAAAACTGCAAATAAATGTTCGTTTTGGCGTATTACTTTATTTGGCCTTTTGTTTAGTATGTCCTTAGCACCTTGTTTTTTATCTAGCTGAAATAATAGTACTGTAAACCTGGTTTCATAAATGTTGTAGAAACGTAAAGCTGATATTTGGTAGTACAAACAGTAGTTTAAAATATGTCCTCACATAAAGTGATATAGTGGATAATAGAGCCACTAAATTACAAGTGCGAAATACCTAATCCTTTATAATTATGATAATGATACATATTTTGTTGATTTATTCTGATAAATCAATGGCTCAATACATTTATAAAACTCAAAGGTGACTGACTAACATAGTGACCTGCAACGCACAGCCCAAATCACGATGGATCGGGCTGAAATTTGGCATCCGGGTAGCTACTACATATAATGTTGGCATCAGCTAAGAAATTATTTCCCGAAATTCCCACGGGAACGGAAAATATACGCAGACTTAGTTGTGGGCGACCGCTAGTAAAAAAATAA
Source organism: Pyrausta despicata (assembly GCA_963921415.1). NCBI lineage: Eukaryota > Metazoa > Arthropoda > Insecta > Lepidoptera > Crambidae > Pyrausta > Pyrausta despicata. The sequence continues at coordinate 10,041,732 of OY992855.1, read as the reverse complement.
GACTAGATAAACGGCTGAGGTGTAGAGCTTAAAAATGATCAGTCATAATAAGCCATGTTATTTGTAGAGCTTTTCGTGTGGTATTAGGGTTTGATTGGTTATTTTACTTGAAAAACAAGGTTGTATTTTAAATAAAACAAAGCTTTCCTAAACAACGTTCCTAAAGCACGCGAATTGACAATGTCATCGTAAGTTAATATCACGAATGCTCGCAGGTGTGAGATGCGAGACCCAATGCCCCGAAGGCCACTACGGCGAACAATGTTCCGAGCGGTGTCAGTGTCTGAACAACTCTTCGTGCGACGCCGAAGGGCGTTGCGTGTGCGCAGCCGGCTGGACCGGAGACGACTGCGGGCAGCCCTGCGCGCCCGGCACTTACGGGGCTGGCTGTTCCCAACGCTGTCCTAACAACTTCGGTGAGTGACAAAACTAGAATTGAAAACTGTTTTCTGCTTATGTGTGTGTCCTTTGATTCAGGCCGCATTTTAACTACAGCACTCATAAGGGTCTTCTAGAAAGCATTTCCGTCAGATTCGTGACTCGTGAGTAAACATAGGATGGCGATTTGAGTGACGCTGGTGTGTGCATTTTTTCTGCTTTAGTTACGCACTATTCAAGCATCTTGTGGGCTGTTCCTAACGCTGTCCTAACAACTTCGGTGAGTAGAACTAGGGTTGTGTCAGTGTTTAAATAACTCTTCTTGCGACGCCAAAGGGCACAACTTTTGCGCGGCCGGCTGGACCGGAGACGACTGCGGGCAGAGCCCTGCGCGCCCGGAACTTACGGGGCGGGCTGTTCTCAACGCTGTCCTAACAACTTCGGTGAGTGACAAAACTAAAAAACTGTTTTTCTGCTTATGGGTGTGTCCTTTAGGGTCCATTGGGGTCTTCTAGAAAGCAGATCCGTCAGACTCGTGAGTAAACATAGGATGGCGATTTGAGTGACGCTTGCGTTTAATTCATTTTCTCTGCTTGAGTTACGCACTATTCAAGCATCCAGTGGGCTGTTCCCAACGCTGCCCTTACAACTTCGGTGAGTGGAACTAGGGTGGTGTCAGTGCCTAACAAATCTTCGTGCGACGCCGAAGGGCACAAGAGACGTCTGCTGCCCTGCGTGTGTGCGACTAGCTGGACACATCTCAGGTTGGCGTATGACAAATGTGTTTGTTGCTTCTTTATTTCTCAAGCTTTAAACCAGCCAGCACACCAGCTCCAGGACACAGGCTAGCGACCAGTGCCGTTAACATAATCTGTTATTTAATTCAAATGTACGATGCAGAATCGGTGGCTACGGTCGCGTATACTTGGACACAGTCAGCTCTTCATATCTGCTATTAATTTATAACGCATACTTACTCAACGCTATACGCGTAATAAAAGCCGTTCTGATTTGCAATAACTCGCAAGCAAATCGGTTGCTTTGTTTGTTTTCGATCAAAGTGCGACTGTGATATAACTTCAAGCAAACATGCTTATCGCTAACAATGGCCCACTATTCGCAAACACTCTTACACAACAAATCATGCTATGACCGCTATTTTCTCCAGGTAACACGACGTGCGATCCCGTGACGGGCTTCTACACATGCCCGAGCGGGTACACCGGCGTGACGTGCGAGTACCCGTGCCCGCTCGGCACGTACGGCGTCAACTGCGAAGGAAAGTGCCACTGTAAGAATGGAGCTGACTGTCATCATGTTACTGGTACGTAATATCTTTTAAAATAATTTGTTGTGTATCAGAGTATTGCACGTCAAGAGACATGTTGTAGTAACTTATGCAATTGGCTAGACGACACCACCAATCGTTGACATTCTTTTTATTATCTGTCAAAACGGTCTGCCTCCATAGATTTCGTATGGGAATAAATGATTGTGACGTCACGGTCATGTATCAGAAATCGGAGTCAATTGACCGAATATTTATTGCGTTTTGTGTGTTTAAAAATTGGTTTCTACAGCTTTTTTGAAATATATTGGTTGTATTAACTTCAAAGGGGCTATGTTTTTTAAACACCACGTTCTCGACAATATTTAAGATAGGCGTCATCATCCCAATTGTGACCGCCTGGCCTGCGAGATTGTGGGTTAAAGTGCCAGTCTGATTTTTCTTTGAGTGTGTTTAAATTTCACATTATGCATTTGAACAGTGCATTATTGATTTAAAAAATTAATAAGATAATACAACATTTTGCGACCATAGTGTCCATGAGTAAAACAAACTGTGAAGGAACGACTTACTTAACCACGAATAAGCTTAACAAAGCCTTATTGTCTTGGGTCGATCATTATATAAGTGAATTAATATAAACAATTACGAGAAGCAGTAGATATGATAAATAAAAAACCTGCAGTGTTGGACATAATCACAAATCAAAGAGTATCTAGCGATACCAGTTTTTTTGCGCTAATAACTTGGATGGAACGCTTTCAGAACGCGCAGCCAACGAGTTCAAAATACGTATGTCAAACTTAATTTTTTGAATAATTTACCTCTCAGGGGTGTGCCAATGTTTACCCGGCTGGCGCGGCGATCGGTGCGACATAGCGTGCGGGCCGGGCTGGTGGGGCGCCAACTGCTCGCAGCCCTGCCGCTGCGCGCACGGCGCCCTCTGCCGGCCCAACGACGGCTACTGCCGCTGCCCGCCCGGGTACACGGGGGATTACTGCACGCAGTGTGAGTACACCTACACACACAGCCTCTATGCCAGTTATATAATTAATGCAAAATGTACCTGCTACTAATATATGCGCCTATGGTCGAAGGGTCTCCAATCCAGAACTTTTCTGCCCCAACGGCCATCAGTTCTTCGCGCTATGTGCCCTGCCCATTGCCACTTGAGCTTACTGATTCTCAATGCTGTGTCCGTTACCTTAGTTCTTCTACGTATCTCCTCATTCCTGATTCGATCTCGTAGAGAAATACCGAGCATAGCCCCCTCCATCGCTCGTAGTGTTACCTAGCGTAGGACGTCCACCGACAAGATGGACAGACGATCTTGTAAAGATCGCAGGATCGCACTGGATGCAGACCGCTTGTGATCGGTCGATGTGGAAAACTGTGGGGAAGGCCTATGTTAAGCAGTGGACGTCCTTTGGCTGATAATGATGATGATGATAATGATGATAATGATGATTAATATATGCATGCCTGTATGCAGGCTGAATACACAAGACTATTGTCTTTATTTCTAAGATCTTTGTAGAGTTGCAAATTTGTTGTATTCTTGCAAATAAACGATTTCTATTCTATTCTATTGTTAGAAAGTCCGCCCTTGTGAATACAGCGAAACGCACAAGTAATGACCACTATGGCTGGAAATGTCTTGCTGCGCCGATCTATGGACGGCTCCTGCCGCTACACAAGGAGGTTTTGTAGTAGTAATCTAAGTGTTAGTGGCAGGTGGTCTATTATCCAACTAGGCCGACGGCTGGCAAAGTGTCATCGTAAACTCTCCGAATTTGTTGTTATAGAATTCCACGATTGAAAACTCGTGTAAATCGAAACTATTTTCGTGTCAACTAATTAAACCGAAAAATTTACCACTTGATCATCAATATACGAAACCGTTTCCGTTTTCTGTAATTTAGTCGTTGTAAAATCTATCGATTTGGAGAATACTTGTCCTTTAACAGCGGCTTCCCGACAATTTCTAAAGATACATTCACACCCTTAACTCAGTCTTCTTACTAATAACTAGCGGCCCGCCCGCGACTTCGTCCGCGCAAACGCCGAGATCTTTAAAACGGTTCCTCAATCATATTTTTAGGCCCTAGCAACGCGACACAGGCTTGTGGGAAGGGAATGCTCTTACACAAATAATACTTATATAGCGGTATATCTCTTGCAGTCTGCCCCGAGGGCTACTACGGCGACCACTGCATGGTGGCATGCAACTGTTCGTCGACCGGCAACTGGGTGTGCGACCCCGTCAAAGGTTGCGCATGCCACCGCCACTACGTGGGTGACAACTGCGACGTGCATGCCAGTGAACCCATGGTCATTGGACGCGCTGAAGGTAACACCCCACAGATATTACAGGGTAAGAGTTGTCAAACTTGGCATACCGTCCTAGCGACATCACCCCACAGATATTACAGAGTAAGATTTATCGAACTTGGTACATCGTCCAAGTGACAAGAACCCTCAGATGGTAGGGTAGATGCTTTTAAAAACTTTGATCGATCCCGTAATAAAATATATGTAGCCGCAAATTAGCTTTGTGTTTCTTGGATAGGGCCACGTGTTTATTCCTTGTCAAAAGTTCATAATTGCTCTTCATGCCCTGCTGCACTCTAACAAAAACTTTGTAGCACTGGTTAATATTCCCCATTGGTTAATATTTTTCAGTTTTTTCTGCACCGCGCCGGTGAACAGGCACTAGGAAATATTAACCAATGGGATTGACCACTGATTTATCAGTGCTTTTGCTTTTAAGCAGAGGTTTTGTGCAGTCGTATTGGTTTATATTTCTCCGTTTCTTCGCTTCGCGACCTCGCCTCCCGCCGGCAGACAGGCATAGTAACCGTTTTATGATTTTTTAAGTTCACTCAAACATGCTAATATCCTCAACTAATGTTCACTTTTCTAAAGCAGGTTCATCGAGCGGCCTCACGGTGGTCATGATCGTGCTGTCGCTGCTGTGCTGCTGCGCCGCCGTGCTGGTGCTGCTGTACTACCGCAAGCGCGTGCGCCACCTCAAGCGCGAGATCGCGCACGTGCACTACACCGCCTCGCCGCACAGCCAGCCAGGTAACTACTTAAATAAATCTGCTTAGTTATAGTACCATTTCGGCCATTACAGCGTTTGGAAAGCTCCGTTAAATATTCGCGTCCAATATACCTCAATATCTCACGACGAATGTCTTTGAGCAGTGTGTTGGGCCAGATGATCTATGGAAGTGAGAGTTATAGAGAGTGAAGCCCCTTAATATAGCTCTCACAAACTCACCGCTCAGTAGGGGTGAGCACGAACAACTATCGTTACGTATTCGTAGCATTTTCCTTTCGTTAACTTGTAATTTGTATGGGGAACTGACAGTTTCTGACGTTTGGACGACACGAAAACGTTACGATATTATTATATCCACTAGAATACCTAACCTATCTCAGCTATAAATAAATTGTGATTTCAATACAATTGTTTTTAAAATTATAACTACATACATACACGTTATGCGGTATTTGCTCTTAACGTTAAAAAAACATGGAATTATTTTATTAACATGATCCTATACTACATTGCATTCACAGAACAACAGCACTTCGACAACCCCGTCTACTCGTTCCAAGGATCTACGCGCGGCGACGATTCTGCTACTCTACTGAACAACGCCAACCACATCCTGAACAACTTGGGCAGCAAGCTCAACAACACGACCATGGAGAAGCTGAGGATGATGGACCGGGCGAGTGGATCTACTGACAGTAAGATCACTTGGAATTATATTGATGAAAATAATATTCTTACATCGGCCAAAGTACAGACAATAGCACATCAAGTAACCCCTTTTAGACATTGAAACTGACTATACTTCCATCGTAATAAAAACTATTTTCGTACTTGACATGGGTGACCTGAAGTGCTGCCGTGTCCGTACATAAATGCGGGAATTGATTGAATGTTCTAGAATGGACGAAATGTTAAGAACGGACATTTCAACAATTTATTTTAGTGGAATTAGGGGCCTAGAACCCTGACAACCACTGTGTCTGTTTGATTTTTCACACTATTATTCGGACCGATGGAGGAAAAAAATCACAAAATTATTTAATCTTTAACAATGTTAAAGTATATAGGTATTCGTTTCCTTTTAACTAATCTTAAAATACCTATATACTAGAACATGTCCATTGATAAGTTGTATATGTCCACTAGACATCTAACAGAGTATCTCGGCATTACTTCTTTTCTATTTGCAATTGATTAAAATTCGATGAATATTTATGTATATGGGATATGCACAAATCATAACACATGTTTTTTTATCACCAGCTTCTTCAAGCACGTACGATCCACTGTCTTCTCTGAAGAACAAGGACGCAGATGCGAACAATCCAAACTTATACCACTTTATAGACGACGACCATAAGCTGGACCATGTTTACGATGAGATAAAGCACAAGGAAGGATATGGTAAGCTTTCTGATCTGTACGATATGTGGCGTTGTCTTACGATGACGCGATGCGATGCGACTAATACTGCGAACGTCTTGTGTCAGCGTCACTTGTGTTTCGTCCCCTTGTTACGTAAGACAACGGGTATCAGTTGAATAGAAGCAATTTTTCAACGAAAACAGTCTGGGTGGTGTTATGGAACGGCTTTTTTATGTCATATTTAGTCTCTTGCGCGTCGTCAGTTACTATGTATTAGCAAAGATGATGAAAAAGAAGGCATTTTCGGTATTAGTAATGGTAAAGGCATCGGACACTCTAACACACATTCAAGTGGTTTATCAATTCTGACTCAACGGTTCAAAAAGTTATTTACTTCCGCATAAATGAACCTACAGGAGGCAATCAGACACGTTCCAAAAAATCCTTTCACAGCTACGAGACAACTCGTGGACTGGGTCAGATTTAAAAACGAGGGACCTATAATAGTGTATAATTACAGAAATGGAGTACGACCATCTAAACTACACGCCACCGGTTAACAAGTGGAAGCAGCACTACCAGAGGATGGCGAACGGGTTCCCCGCGCGCGAGCCGAGTGCTGCGCCCGCGCCGCCCACCATCCCGCCGCTGCCCAAGCTCGCGCCCGCCCCCGCGCCCACGCCCCCGCCCCGCGCGCACCACGACCGCCCCGCCCCCGCCCCCGCCCCCGACTCACCCCCGCGGGCGCCCTCTCCCACCAGCACGGACACTTTGCCCCTCCCGCCGCCGAGAGAAACCTTCCCGCCGACCCCCGAGGACCCGCCCGCACAGCCCTGACGCACGGTGAGCGTATTTTATTACCCCTACTGAGTCGATGAGACCGCGTCGAGACACGATTAGTATTATAGAACCATTCTATTTTGTAATACCTTTAAAAATATTTTTGGAGCGGCTCCTTTGAGCGCTTTTATTGATCGAGTGAGGGGTACCGCCTCCAGTTAGAAATATTCGGTGAATGATCTCTTCTCCTTCTCACGTTCGCTTTGTTCTTTTTGATGTGCATTAGGTAAAATTTTATCGGTTTCGCTTATTTATTTTGGTGTGGTAGCTTATAAGTCTTATGACCCTAAAAAACACAAATCTTATAACGATGCCGGTATGCCATATTTTGTAACTAAACTACGTTTAATTATGTAATATCAGTTCGTTTTTAAAAAATCCTAACAATGTATGGGCCCGGTGCTGTTAAAAAATTACGTAATATTTCTTCCTCGGCAGTCGGAAACGATCATGACATATCGAATGTAAATATCGATACTGAGTAGTAAAGTACACAAAAATATATTTTATTATTATTATTACATTAACAATTTTAAATATAGTTACGAAATTTTAGTGAAGTTACGAAGTTCGTATATTTATTTAGTTGTTAAATTTCGTCGGTTTTTAAAACGAACAAGACAATTTAATATGTTTTAGAATATTTTCTATATAGTGGAATGTATCTTCTGGTACGAATGTCATTTTTTCTCTTGTAATATCCTTCAAATATAAAAAAAAAAGGTTATAAAACAAGTTATGTTAATATTTTACCTGATTTTGTCATCTATTTATTGTTTGGATCTTTTATTTAACAAAGAAAAACATTGTTTTAAACGCCTTTTTGATCTTCGGTAACGATAAAAAATACTGGCAGTGTTTGTAGCTTTAAGAATATTGGTAACTGCATTTCACGAAAATCCATCATAATATCCAACCAATACTTATCACATTCCACTATTTATTTCTTGTTTACTATTTTACAGTTTACACAAATCACAGATTTTTTTACCAGATTTATATTTTGATTTATGTAAATATGATGATGAAATAGAGTTAATGAATTATACAAAATCATATTTAACAGCGTAGAGTAAACATTATAATTAAGTATGGTGTTAGGATGTAAGTATACAATGTTCTCACTATCGAAATCAATTATTTGTGCTCAAAACGTGCCAAATTTTGTAGGCATTCGATTTGTCTAAGTATTATTATGCAGCTTATTAATTTACTAAAAAGTGTCAAAATTCAAGCCGTCTATTAAAACTCTAACTGCAAAATTCTACATTCTGTGAAACATGGTATGAAATAAAAAAAAACAAAATAATTATTTAAATGACTAAAATCTAATATTTTACTCACTTTAATGATATTTTGATATTGTTGTGCTTTATTTTGTAAGATAAAAAGTATGAATTAGAATTGCATTTTTATGACATTCTGTACTTGTTATTTTTATGCATTGCCGCCATTTTAATTAAGTAGGTAGTGAACAACCATTTCAGGCGGGACATGAATCGAATCTATGTTAACATATGTAAATAGCCTATATATGCAGCTTTTAATTGGTATAAGCAAGTATTAAAACCGTCACATATCGTATACATTGTTAATATTCACGTATTAATGAAAATGTAAGACAACATTGACCACTTCACATTAATCATTTAAGTAGGGTTATTTACTAAAGTGATAATGTGATAATAATGTGTTCAAATGATAATATACTGTGTGTGTTGCTGAAGAAATGTGAAGAGAAAAAATGCATTTTTGAATAAAAAAAAATATACCTTTGCTGACTACAGACCAAAGAAAACTTGGTTCAACTAATGAAAAATTATCAAACTGTGAATATTATCATGTTATCGATCATATTCTATAAATCTCTCTATCACCTCCCTTACGATTGTGCGTGTATGTTTCTTAACTTAACACTGTATGTAACTTAACATTTTACATAAATTATTCGATATATTTATTTTTGAAATTTTATGAAATTTTTATTATTAAGTTCATTAGAATTGTAATCTGACGAGTCTTGAGTGTAAGTTTAATGTTCCATTGTGCCTTTGTATTCAAGGTATAAAAACTCGCTGATATGTACTAACATTACGAGTATATTCCAATGTTCGAAATAGGTATTTTAAAAACGAAACCTTATAATATGTTCGACATAACATAAAATGCAATAAAGGTACACGAACTTACACTTGATCACTTACGTTTACTGCTGAACTATACAAATAAGGAAAATAATATTAATCTCAAGTATGTTATATCAATCGCGAACAATGAAAAGAGCGACCCGTAAAATGCAAATATAAAACTACTATATTAGGAAACGTGATTCAAACTACAAATTATTGTTGAACTTTACACAATCGCAATTTTTACTACACACTATTACAAAAATGCTTATTAAATTTCATAAGGTAAACGTTTAGTTACTGTGACTTTGATAAGCTAAAAGTAAAATTTGTGATATAAAAATAAGTTATTAAATGAAATAAGTCAATAAATGAGCTCATTATCCTATATCAATTGTTTTATTTGTGACGTTCACTATTTTCTGACGTTAAATGTAAATATTTGCATACAGCCATTTCTAATATACGTAGTAATAATAGGTTCACTTTGCTAGCCTTTTCGTGTGTTACCACCACATTCAGACAATAACTCGCTTTACAGCAGTGTGGCGTTAAATATTAGCTCAAGTGTTACGGTGCTACCGTAACGCGTGTATCTCTCAATCGACAAACAAACGTAAAATTAAATTTCTTGAATAATTGTAGTGTAATAAATATGCTACAGTCATAAGTCTGTGTTACGCCTCTGAAAGAACACATGTAGATACGGCATAACTTAGGAATTGACATCGAATAATGTCTATCAAAGTGATATTTTGTTGTTTATTATTTACACAGGTATGTAAGTGAGCCAATAAATCATTTTTAATCTTTACATTATTCATAAATCAGATCAGATTATTTTAATAGGTATATCTTTTATTTTTAGACATCTGCGTCGTTCTTCGATGAATTTCGTGGAGCGATGGCATCAGTTGAAACTAGTTTCGAGAAACTTTTAAGCGACGTTGTTGTCGACGTTCAAGAAACTATCGGATGCACTATTTTGGCGGTGAAACAAGTGCTATCTTTAGGTGGAATTTATCACGAGTCATCTGACTATGATTCAAGGTGCCGAGGAGTAAACAGGGATACAACGAAATATCAAGACAACTATTCACCACCAATACTTCAAAGTGAGTCGAATGGAAGACCATTACCAGAACAAGTATCAGCCAAAATTGAAAAATCTGTAAGTGACCCCCACAACACAATGTTCGACCTTATTGATGATAAAGGTGCTTACAAAAGTATAGTAAAAGCTAAAGCTAGTATTGCCCATGAACGTGACAGGTTGTCTGAAATAAGCGCTTTGCTTCGCCGCGAACTAGGTAGCATATCTGAGGACGTTAAAAGAGAATTAAGAAAAGTAGATACAAATGCCAACCACCCGACTGCTGACGCAATATTGCACAATATCAAATCACTTCATGAAATAGAGTTAAATCATAAAAATAGCCATGAAGCTGCTGAAATACATCACATTCTTAATGAAATAGTAAGTCTCTTGCATGGAGATGACTTACAAAACCAAATTCCGACATCACAAACTGTAACCGAAACAGAGAGTGAAACAAATGATGCATTTTTAGAAATCGAAAACCAGTTTGGAAAAATGGAAGAAAATGAAAAAAAAACAAAAAATTTTGAAAATGAATCCAACAAAACAAGTGATAAAAAAGATACGGAACAAAAACCGGAAGACTTTACTTCATCCTTTGAAGGCGTTGCTAATAAGATCATGGAAGAGACTAGCAGGACGTTTCGGTTCGCTGACGGAACTCCGCAACAATATGAAAGTGTAGCTCCGACAACTACAGAGAAGTCTATAGCCACAGAAAAATATGTTGAAGATCCTGAAGATAACAGCTCGCTTTTTCAATTGGCGCCTGCGGACAGCCCTGCTCATGAAGATGCCATCCTAGAGGCGACAAAACTGATTGAGCAAAGTAAACAGCATGATGCCATTCTTAATGACTATTTCAAAAAGACTGAAAATATTGGCACTAGTGTGTTTGATGACTCTGCCTTCTTAGATTTTGCTTGAAAAACGTTAAAAAATATGTATGTCAAATGAATTTTAGTTTCTTAATAATATTACTATAATTAAGCCTACCAAACCATGACAGTTTACATTACTTTAAACATAAGATTAAATAATATTTATGAGTATTTCCGGCTTTGTTTTTACGTAATAAAACTTTACAATCCATTTATTCAATATCTGTGCCATAACAACAGAACTACCTCAATAACCATTTTGCTGCAAGCAGCGATACTTGGAAAAATAAAATAAAATATTTCTATGTATAACGGTTTTATTAACAATATAAATAGATAATTACAAACTTATTTCTCTACAATTGAGCTGCGCTACTCTACCGCGAGCAGTCCAATGTGCTTAGTACTTACGTTGCTAGATTTCATTATTTTATCTTTATATTAAGAGACCAAGCAGACTGCAGACTTTCTGTCGGCCGATAGTATCTTTGTCTGTTTTACTTATCATGCTGCTAAAAGAAGACAAATATAATATCGGCCGTCAGAAAGTCGGCAGTCTGCTAGGGGTCTAATAGGGTAACTATGCACCAGTACGTTCCCTAGGTATGCTCATTCGAGTGACATCTCATCCTTAAGATAATCATCATCATCTCTTTATGTTTTTACTTGAAAAGCGTTTACGTTAACTGCTTATATTCGTTATTTATTTTTGTACAAACATTTTAAAAATTGTTTTATAATGTTCATTTAATTTATATTAAATACATTCGCTTCATTGTCAATTCCTGTCTATAGTTTGACACTTAATTTCCGTGCCTTTGAAAATATTATTTACATAAATAATTTATTATGAATATATTCAACAATTAAAAATCTTAAATAAACAATTTACATAATAATATTTATTTCTTTTAACAAAAATTAAACCATATTTACAGACTATATTTAAAATTAATTTAACAACGAAATATTGATCAAGAAGTACTAGATTTAGCAATCCAGTAGCGTTAAGATACCCATTCATAAAATTGAGCAATCATGACTAAATTTTTATGTTGTACTTATTATCATAAGGATAATTATTTACGTTGGGCTTGTAAAATGTTCTGTAGATAAGTATTTTATAAATAGGTACATTGTAAACATAATTTTCTCAAGCCAACAATATCTCAAACTCTGTGAACCTTATGTCGGGTAAATTGATTTTGATTCCTATTCTCCTTATAAATAATAAAATCGATATAACTTTATATTAATGTACATGTTCTATTCTACGACAAACATAACTAAGTAAGAATTGCTTAGAAGATTCGAGGGATACCATCTAAACGATAAACGACGACGATGTTCAAGGGAGGGACCTTAATTACAGCTAGTGCCTATTCTTAAGATTAAGTCAGATTTCGATGCCTACTTAAGCGCTAACATCGATATGGTACCACAAACAAAACAGTACTTATGCGTTCTTATAGGTTTAAGCGAGGTGCACATAGGACATTACGTATATTTTATAATGGAGCTTAAGTAACGATGATGCTATGCTTACTACAACACTATTAGCTAAATTGTTGTTGAACACAGACAATATTAATTTGGTGGTGTTTCGTTCATTCTCTTAATCTAGACTAGAACATCTAGATATCGTATATTATCCTTATTTTAAGAGCTCTATCATAATGACATTTTGGTTGAATGATTTTAAAACAAACTTATTTGGTCGACTTTTACTATCCAGCATACATACATATATGAAAAAAATATAAATGGAAATCATTTTGATTGCTATGATTTTATTGTCACAATTAGATGTTGAAATGTCATTGGGTAGAAACGCTCGAGTTTGGTGTAGAATTGAAGTCGATAAACTCATTTCTGCACGATCGATATTAACACTAACATTTGGTGCAAGAGATAAGAAGAGATATGAGAAATAGTTCTTAACTTTAGATTAGAGTATAGTAGTATAATAATTATAGTACGTGTCGTGGAATAGAACACGTGTCGGGCGGGACGGGTGTGCGTTGGGTCATTTGACATGCGACGGTCACCTTAATTTATTAAGACTAACTGACACAATTATGAAAGTTGTTGGCACTATGAAAAAAAAAATTTTTACACTTAGAAAATTATTGACATCTGAAAACATTTCTCTGTACTGTCGTATCAAAAATGATGTTTATAATCTGATCTTAATAAATAAAATAACCCAGAATTGAAGCAATGTGTAGGTAACCGTTGCAGTAATTGTAATACCATTAGACTAAGTTCACTTGCGGATGTGCTGAGTGTGATCCCTGCCTTAACCGCAGGCGTGCCGCAAGCTTCCGACGCAGGAAATTAACTCATGCATTTATGCTGGCTCGGTATCGACATCTCGCCGGTAAATCTATTCCAAGAATTCCAATTCCGTTTCCGAGAGTACGAAGATATATGATTAATTCGAGAAAAGCTTTTCGTTATGAACTTTACATATTATCTGGTATTAATTGACGATATTTCGGTCATTCTTGACTTGAGATTCAACCACAATCTTTATACAAGTAGTTATTTTGGGACTACGAAATCTCGGTGTTTGAGTGGTTTATCTGTATGTTATAAGTTTCTCAAATTATGACTTTCTGTTATGTTAGTACGTAATGTAAATAATGCGTCTGAATCTGTGTTAGTTGTAGAATACCGAACCGACCTAGCATTCGAAAGTTTGAGCACAAAATCGCAATCGTCACATGGTCTTAACAGTATGGCATTACACTGGCGGCGGACACCGCACTAGGGACGAAGTGGCGTACTGGTTGAAGTGTTTGTCTATGGGCACTCGGTCGTCGTACAGCGTCGGCGCCTGAAGGATGATGCCCGCAGTGCCTACAAGCACCGCCAGCGTGAATATCCACAGGAACAGACGATCGAGCACCATTGCCACGTATTTCCAATCTTCTTTTACCTTGTCGAAAAAAAAGTGTGAAATAAAAATCAGTAGGTAAGCTTGTTTTCGAATTTTTTGCTGCCTAGAAAAGTAAAAGCCTTGGTAATAGTAATTCAGCGCGCATTAAATAAAATTAACGAGAAATGAGTGAGTCTCATTATGCTATCGCTCTTCGAATCACGATGAAATTAAATGTTTCGTAAGTAAACAAGGTTTTCATAGATCTTTAAGTGTGCTACGAATTTCGTAGCAGCCCACGAAATCTACGAAACTGTAATATTAACGTGTGAATTACGGCAATATATATAAGGCTCGGAAGGTCTTATCTTATTTAAGAGGAATTAAAGATAAGACAGTAACATAAAGTCAAAAAGTATATAAAAAGCTCCTCTGCTCCGGTAATGGCAATTGTTATTGTCGCTCGTTATATTCTACTTTCCCGTTATGGCTCTTCACTGTTTACGATACAAAGCTCTTGAGCAGCAATGTGTTTTATTCCGACCATTACAATAGCAATCACATACATTATGATGGAAAAGAATGCATTGCAATACAACAAAAATATAGCTAACAAATAAAACAGCAGGTACCAATAGTGCCTAGGTTAAAAAATAAACCCTGTGTGTTGCTCGGAGGAAATGGATTAAATGAATAAACAAGTTAATCCAATGTTACGCTCTTTCGTAGAAAAAGGCTTGCATATTAAATCCAACCAGAAGTATTTTATAAAACACATTAAAAGTCAGAACTCTATTAGAATCTAACGTCGTAACTGAGAAACAGTATTGCATAAAGTTTTTGATGTTTATTTTTGGAGTTGATTAACAACATTGCTAAAATAGAATCTAGAATAAAAACAAGCCCTCAAATCAGGTCTGTTTGTTGACGTTTATTTCACTCAAAAAGTGTTTATTAAAGGCTGTTAAAAAGCTATAAAGGTAGCTGTTATGTGCTCAGATGCTGTGCTGTAATAGCAAGCTTTTAGTAAGAAATTCTAACTAACCTTCGTCGAATCTTCTAACATCCTCGTGTGTTCTGCGATGAATCTGACGCAGAAGCAAGTCTTGTGGACTTCTGGAGGGCAGGCGGAGTGGCTGAACCCTGGCGGGGGATCTGGTACAGGACTGAGAGTGTCTTCGTCTGCACCGGCGATCCCGGCGCCCCCACCTTCCGTGGACCCGTGGACCACACAGCTCCCACCGAACCGGTTGCTGTCACCCATCCTGTTACAACATTGGTTATCGTATTTTTTTAATCAAGTTCTAAAACAGGCGGAAGTTATTACATATTTCGACCGTCTTTTTTAAATTATTTTTCTCGATACTCTCCTTATGTTCAGACGCTAAGTAAACCGACAGCCGTTATTTTTGTTCAAGTTCTAGTCAAGTTGAAAATATATTTTGAGTGACAGAGAGAAAACCAGTTATTCGTTTTTTTTGAACCTAGGCACGTCGATTTCGTTAATAAAGGGGATTAAGTACTATTTCTGCCTACAAGATCACATGTTATTTTGATGAAGCAAAAATATGTTATTTTAACGTGAGTACCAGAATAGCAACGTGGTGTCTCCGGCTGTTTAAATATTGGGCGTATCTGATGTTTGTGTACGGTGGCCAGCACGTCACGGTAAAAACTGCGGTATCTTATGCGCTTGTGACACGGGCGGTTTTGCAACAGAAATGGGTAGCTGGACACTGTACCTATTTCACAATATTATCTCCTTACCCTCATAGCGTTTGTTCTGTTAAAGATTATGATATCTTTATCTACTTGTATCAAACTCGGTTTCTCAAAAGTTCTATGTAGATAACATAAAAAGTACTCTTATTTAATATTCCCAAGTTAGATTTACTTTAAGGTTATCTTAAGTTTTTAGTATGTCAGTATTTTCTTGACAATATTTCTTGCAATCTTCATATCCTACTCAAAGCATTGTAATATTCTGCGCATAGAAATTCATAGAAATACAAACTGCACTCTATTCAAATATTCATGACGCCTGTTGCGTCATTTCTCAAGTGTCAAGTCGTGTATATCGGAGTATCAAAACGAACGAGTCATGTTCCTGCACAATCTCGTAACATACTCGTATGTTATACGATGTTGATACAATTAATACAAATAAAAACTTGCTTCATGCCTGGATTTTTTTGTAAGATCATAACGACAGTTTACCTACTAAAACATACCACGTAAACACACGAACTGAGCAAACACTGAAAACAAGTCAAGGTTTGGTGTTGGTTTACTCTCATTTTGATGAGGTGGGTGGAACTGGACAAAGAGCAAGTGTACCTACCTGCTTATTATAAATAAACTTGTCTGTTTTGACCATTATCCATTATACGACGGCCAATTCAATGTAACTGAAATCACTAGTGACCTCACCTAAGGAGACCGTTTAGATGGCCATTTTACGTTCGTTCGTCACCAAAAGGATTAAGGAGAAGGAAGATTTAAACAGAATTTCAATTTTCAAACTGTCAAGTTATTAACCAACCATTAAGTTTCTAACCAACTATTTTGTGGTGGTTCCTCATTGTTTTGGCCTTCCTCTAGATCTCTAGATAATTAATACCTTATAGCTGAGGTGAGTCCTGTGCCCAGCAGTACGTATATAGGCTGATGAGATGATACGCAGATGACATACCCCGAGTTGAGGTAGGTGGTGTGCGTGAGGTCCTCCTTGCTGGGCGTTCGCGTGAGCGGGCGCTGCGTGACGGGAGGCGGCCAGGCGCCGGGTGCGCAGCAGTCGTCCCCGGCGCCGCCAACCGGCACGGGTACTTTGTTGCTTCCACTTATCTGCAACACTTACCCCGAGTTGAGGTAGGTGGTGTGCGTGACGTCCTACTTGCTGGGCGTTCGCGTGAGCGGGCGCTGCGTGACGAAAGGCGGCCAGGCGCCGGGCGCGCAGCAGTCGTCCTCGGCCGCCGCTAACCGGCACGGGTACTTTGTTGCTTCCACTTATCTGCAACACTTACCCCGAGTTGAGGTAGGTTGTGTGCGTGAGGTCCTCCTTGCTGGGCGTTCGCGTGAGCGGGCGCTGTGTGACGGGAGGCGGCCAGGCACCGGGCGCGCAGCAGTCGTCCTCGGCCGCCGCCAGCCGGTACGGGTACAGAGGACGCGCGGCACCCCCGCACCGGACCACGACCCCGCACGCGGTGTAACGTGATCTGAAAATATGAGGGTCAAGAATCTGGTCGTGAAGCCAACCCAAACGGTGATGAATCTGATTATATTATGAACCTAACTTAATAAGTTCAATAATGTATGTAGCATAATACCTGCTTGTCATTTTAAACCATTTAGTTAGCTATTTGCTTATTTATATTGAAATTGAAATGACGTCAGTAATACATACTAAAATTGAAAATCTAAAAAATTAAGGCAGTCAGTCCCATGCATAAAGAGGATCCGTACTGATGAGAGCTGCGATATCCTTCGGCTTAAATTCGATTACACCATTGTTTGTTTTTATAAGTACTTTTCTTTGGATTCAAACATACATACCTACTTACCTACTCGAATTTCATCCACTCAAAGACAATATAATATATTGGTACTCTGTGATCTACATAATCCTCCTCGTGGTAATAATATAATTCAGACGCACTAGTCCCAGTTTGAAACCCCTATTTCACAATAACGTTCCAAACTTTGGAGACCAAACATTAGAATCATTTCAGTACCAAAGTTGAGATTAAAAATAAAATATCTACATTAAATAAGGTAGCAGGTAAATGAAATTACGTATGTACGAGTATGTACAGTTGTTACACAAAAGGCTACGAAATGTCCGTGCGAATATCCGCTGGCTATTCGTTAGGTGCGACTGACTTGTTCATTCATGCCCCTAGTTTAAACTTTCTGGCGCTCGAGTTTGAGTACATACTACAAGGATAACTGAAATAAACAACCAGGCTGAACTTTACAATAGCGTGACTCTCAAATACCTAACAATAGCCTAACAACTTTTCGTGTGCCAGTACGACGAAAAGCTTCCCCTTCTAATACACTCTTTTGCAAAAAAAACGGGCACCTAAGGAAATTTACGTTCTAAGGTCGATTTGAGTTAATTAAATGAAATTTATTTCTTTGACGTAGTCTGTATACTTATAATCGTGTAAATTAATGCGCGTGAAGTGAGTTCGGGCAACTAAAAGAAAAAAAAAACGATGGATTCTTTAAAACCGATGTACACGCCCAAGCAATAAGAAGTGGTCGGCAATAAAGATAAGATTTTTTTTTACTTTTTTTAATTAAATAAAGTTACAAATGTAAAAACCTAATACCGAATGTGACCTCCTCTTGCCAAAATCACAGCTTGAATCCTTCTGGGTATGCTTTCCACGATGTTTTTAATAACGTTTTGAGGAATTCGTTCCCACTCTTCTGCAATGACTCTTTTTAGCTCCCTGATGTTTTGTGGAGCAGGTTGCACTGATCTTACACGTCTCTTTAGAACATCCCAGACATGCTCAATTGGATTGAGGTCAGGACTTCGAGCTGGCCAATCTAAACGACGGATCCCAACTTCTTGCATGTACGCTTCCACGTCGCCAGAACGGTGCGAGCGAGCATTGTCGTCCATAAAAATGGAATCTTCCCCAAGTGCAGTCAATGTGGGTTGTGCATATGGAATTAGGACTTCCATTATGTACCGATGTGTATTTAATGTTCCATTTTCTATGAAAACTAACTCCGTACGCTCCGTCGAATTAATTGCTGCCCAAAACATAACGGAGCCTCCGCCATAAGGAGTGATTTCTTCGAAACACACTTCCGCATAGCGTTCCCGTGGTTTTCGCAGCACTCGCCGGCGTCGGTCCTCTCCACACAAAGAGATTCTAGCTTCATCAGAAAACAATACTTTATTCCAGTCCTCCAGAGTCCATGAAGCACAGTTCCGAGCAAACTGAAGTCGAGCAACACGGAGCTCACGGAGTAATTTAGGGCCCCGAGCTGGGCGGTAACTCCTGATATTGGCAGCCAAAAGCCTCCTCCTGACCGTCCACAAGCTAACTTCTACTCCTCTTACTTCTTTAAGGCTCTTCTTCAGGTCCACACTTGACGCCTTACGATTCCGCAACGCCTGACTCACCAAAAAGCGATCATCTCTTGGTTCTGTGCATCGTTTTCTTCCCGAACCGGGTCTTCTTTTGACTCTTGATACCGTTGCCAAGTCCTCTGGACAGTTGAACGACTCACATTTAGCCGCTGAGACACGTAAGTTTGCGAACAACCTTCTTCAAGTAGGGCTATAATTTTACCGGCCCTTATCGCTTTATCACTCATATCAAAAAGTGGTATTTAATGTAAAAATAAAGATTAAATTGTTTAATTTGCAGAAAATGTCCAAAAAGTTTTAAAATATCGTAATCAGTTAAAAATCGTTTCAGCAATTCGCGCCATTAGTAAAGCAATTTTAGAATAATCCACAATAATCATTATTTTTCTTTTATTAATTTCAAATTTTAAATTTGGAACGTAAAGAATCATGCCAGGATGCTTCAAATAACATGCCAATACATCGTCAAATTAATAAAACCTATTTCTTGTTCTTCTTCATTAAAGTAGAGGAAAAAATCTAAAGTGCCCGTTTTTTTTGCAAAAGAGTTTATTTTGCTTTCGTTGCGTTTTTTCAGATCCGAAAAATGTCGTTTCAGCAAATGCTAATCCGATTTTATTTGGAGACGTATAAGTAAGAAATTCAACACTGAGCACTTTTTCCGGATATTTTATTGTGGTTATAAATGCGTCGGTAATCCACCCCACTGATCCATTTGCCTAATGTTCGGCAACCACAGTGAGGCAGCCATTATACCACTTGCCGCGCTAATAGTCATCGTTCGTTTAGTGAATTATGATGCCGAGTGGTTATTGTTATCGACTTAAGAGTGAAGAGGATGATATTATTGGTATCCAAATGGTTACTATAATTTTCGAACTTATTCCGACTGTTACATAATACATTTTGACTCGTGTAGCAAAACATTTTTCAGAGATGTTTTAAATATTTTTCCAAAGAAGACGTGTTCTTGTCAACTGCAACACTGCATTGTTCTAGGTAAAAAAAATGCTTGTTGAATCTACTTGTTCCATATCACGAATCCATAAAAAGGAAAGTATACTTTCTAAGAACGAAGTATTAATTTATGGGTTTCCAATCTCTCTGTTTCCAGCAAAGTTCTTTCTCGTTGGTACTTTATTTTATTAATATTAAAGTTGGTCTGTATTCGCGGTGGCAAATATGCGCGAACGTCTACGTGGCGCGATCCTTTACCAACTTATAATTAATTTACACTTGTTACTGATCCGTGCCCGGATTCTAAAGTCGACTCATCGCACTTTGATGAACCGATTGGGACAAGAAGTTGGAGTTGTGGCGACAATTGTTTGATTTACTAACGACTCTAGTAACTGTTTTTGACTCTATCTAACCACGATTCTTTCAATGATTTTTGCAGTTCTTTTCGCATCTCATTTCAAAGTACT
This sequence comes from Pyrausta despicata, assembly GCA_963921415.1. Classification (NCBI taxonomy): domain Eukaryota; kingdom Metazoa; phylum Arthropoda; class Insecta; order Lepidoptera; family Crambidae; genus Pyrausta; species Pyrausta despicata. Next base: position 10,021,270 of record OY992855.1, on the reverse strand, counting down.
TTGTTTTATACTTAGTAAGAATCAACAAATATGTAGTATAATAATAATAATGTATGTATGTAATAATAATAATGCGTAGCGGGAGCCAATTCAAAACGACTGATTCATAGGCGCCAGTTCAAGAAATACCGATTTTAACACTTAAGTCCATACAAAGTAACTTATTCAACAAGGAGTCCTATCGCACTATGCCACTACCCATACACCCGTTGCATGTAGGTAGGTTACAATTATCTATTTTATCACTGCTGCACGACTTTTCGTCTTGTAGTTTCGTTTCCACCACCAAAACTTCCTAACGCGAAAAGTTTTTTAACTTTTTAGTGATAGTTTACAACAAAACGAGAGTCAGAAAGTAGTAAAACTGATCCAGCTTCGTTATATTCAAAATAAAAACAACCAAGGTAGGCGGCCCTAACTGAGCCCACCGCCCAGTTAAGCCTACCCCACGCCTTAATAGCTTTAACCTATCCAATATCCATCGTGCGGCTTACCTCGTCGTGTCGAATTTGTACTGCGGCCGCTTCATGAAGAGAAGCCGGGGCAGTATGTGGATGAAGACCCGCTTCACCCACGGCGCCATGCGGTGCGTCTGCGGAGACCTGAAGTGCACGTTCAGGACCACCACCGTCACGCATATACTGTTGAAGGTAGAACGGGTTAATGGGATCGTAAATGAAATAACAAATCTAAACAGTTGAGGTGGGCGTGCGATACGAATTCGAGTCGAATCGAAATAGCAAATTATGAACGGTGACCAGCACGTCAGTAAGTCACTGCGGTATGTGCTTGTAATAAGGGCGATTTTCAAAAAAAAAAATAGGCCACTTTACCAACAGTAACTGAACTCCTTTATATACTACTATGTCAAAACATGAGATTTCATGAAAGCTGCTACTGAAATATTCATACCAAAATTAATAGGATCCAATAAGATTTAATCGAATAGGTAAGGAAACCTGATGTACTAGGTGATAGCCGTACCTAAGCCACTTGCATGTAAATTGTTTGCAACTGGGCTGCCTGCTGATTCCCATACGTGCTCCCCTAAATCAAAAGGAATATTCTAAGGGAATAAGTATTAACAAAGAAAATTATTATTTTTGCTGTGGCACTTACGAGTCAAGTCGACACTTCATTACTCGAAGTTTACCAACAAAGTAACATCTTCATAACGTAACAAGTCATTTCGAGGTAATAGTTTTCATAGACATGGGGAATGCGAGGGGATGGCAATTAATCAAGATTTATTGGGTGCTCTTCATGGCAGGGCGCGTGCGTAGGTAGTAAGCAGAAGTAGGTAGGTAAGTAAATATAGGTACGTACTAGCTACTGTACTGCCTGGGGTGCTTCGTCCTGAGTAAGCAGGTTCAGTATTGTTTACCTTCCTCCGGATTATACTCTAATCAAATGCGAGAACATTGCCTCATTTTGCTACCTCCGTCGTCGTATCGTTCTTGTTTCATGTTTGTGTTGCTGCTCGCTTATTGCTTAGGAAATGTGTCAATTAGTTTCTTGCATAAACGGATACCTTAATCAGAAATGTACTCGTAAGTATGTTTTTTTAACCTTGAATGAAACCTGATTAAATTTATACATTAAGAAGTAACTCAAAACAATTGTGCCTACTAAATATCAGATTCCGGTAATTAAAATAGTTAATTAGAAAAAAGCTTACTCGTATCCTTTTCTGTTCAATATATATAAAATAATTTTGAATTAGTTGGCAACCACAAAAATATATACCGCGACCAAAACCAGAAGGTTTCAACCCCAAAGTTTGGGTAGACAAAGCTTCAATTAATGTTTAACTGACTTCATTATTTATCTTAAAAAGTGAAAACATTTGTCTAAAATCTTTGAGCTAAAAGTAAAAGGAAGCAATCAAATATCTTGTTTTGAAAACTGGCTTTTAATTTATATGGTAATGCCGCGCCGTGGCTTGTGAAAGGACCGACTGAGCCATATTTAAATAATTACTTCTATTTATAAGGTGGGATTTCAGTATGGAAATAATAAAAATATTGAAGTCGGGTACAAAAGTATCTTATCTTATTTTAAGAATAATAAAATAGTGTAAAGGTATTGATATTGATATTTTTTCAATAAAATATATCAGATTTATAACTTACTAGCGGATCCGCTATCTTAAAATCTACCCTGAACTTCCGCTAATAATTCAATACCAAAATGAGCAATTTCGGTACAGCCGCTCTCGAGTTTTAAAGAGACCAACGGACAGCAATTCATTTTTAGGGGTTTCGTAGCCAAATGGCCAAAAACGGAACCTTTTTCATCAAACCCATACATTTGGTTTCCAAAAATTATTTTGTTTCTAATCTCAATAGATTGAATTAATTGATTGATAAATGAACATATACTACTTACGAGTTTATAACAGGGCTTTCAGCAGTGAATCGCCGTATTTTTTTATGACGACTAAGACTGGACTCTTAAAAAACTTTTTCAATATTATATTATGGTACGTAGGTGACTTGGTAAACTAAGTAGGTATCTAACCATTTGATTAATTTTACTTAAATGCAGTTAGGTAAGTACTTACTTGGTTTATGAAGAAAGTAAGAAACCAACCAAACACCATCCTAACTAGATCTAGTGAAAGTTTTATATTTCTACATCTTGTAAGAAAACCGATTAGTCATCATTTTAGATTACTATGCATTTCTATCGTATATCACAGAATAACGATTCCATGAATTTTTTATACAGTGGGTATTATTGTTCGAGTTCCCTATTATTTGTGATTAATTATTGTGACTGCAAACAATTAACTACTGACTGAGACCGCATCGCATAGTGAAGGATTGAACACGACATTCCATTCCATGCTTGAGCCATGATACGCAATACTACGCATTCCTCGACGAGGTGTAGGCAGCAGCGAATATTTTATAATCTGTCTAGACGTGCTATGAGTTATGACGTGAAATATCTGAGATTCCAAGGGACGTATAGAGTTACAAACGACGGAATTTGACCAGCTTTAAGTAAAAACCTGCGTGATTACCTAAACTATATTTCGAATGAAATAAGTGCACGGACATCGGTGCATCTGTTCGCTGATGGGAACAAAGACAGACACACACAAACTTATAACACCCCCCTTTTTCGTCAGGGGTTGAAAATACTGTATTCATATATAAACAACGATTTGTTTTAGTTTCTCAGACATAAAATCATGTAATCCCTGGTCACAGTTACAAAGGTAAGGTAAAGTAATAAATCAGTCAGTGGTGAAAAGTTACCTCAAACGGGAAAAGAAGTTACGTAAGTATACTTGGAAAGGTTTTGTCCCCAGTTAAAATATTTATTTATCAATTCCAGTTGATTCGCGTGATATTTATGTAATCACCAATTATTATTGGCTACTTTTTGCATTACAGAAAGATTTTTTAAAACCTTAATATTTTTTTATATGCCTAACACATGTTCTTGCGTTTACAAAGTTTAGGTACAAACCTACGTGGTTTTCATTCAATTGCATTTGTAATCGTACGAGTAATATCCACGTCGTTAGTAACGAACTAAAGTACCAAGTCTCTGTCCCGAACCAAATGAACTAAGTTAATATTGATCCTGTCAAAAGTTTTGCTGTACAATATAGCTCGAAAGTAAACACAATAAAGCAGAACTTACCTGATGGAAACGAGGATCATGGCGAAAATGAGGTATTTTCCCAGGAGGGGCACCACCAGTGAAGTCGGAGGGATGATTTCGACGACCAGCAGGAAGAACACGTGGAGACTAATCAATATTGATATTGATAGGGTCACCTGAGGGCAAAATAATTAATAGGAATTTAAAATTACGTGTTGTATCACGTTGTCGATGTCAATTTTGTCATAAGTATTCTAAATCAAAACTTATTTTATAGGTACCTAAGTATTTGTATTTTAGCAAGCAATTTAAACGAGTTGATAGATCAGTCAGTATGTCACGAAAATTATGAAATACCGTTCAGCACCGTCTTTGAAAAGACGTAACATTTATTCTGATATTGATTGATAGTCGCCAAAGGCTCCTCGTCATTTTGTATTCAAAGTGAGGTAAAGTAAATCCAATAATGTTCGAGTAATTTCTCACAGGCAACGATGTCGTTACTACAGTATTACTTGGGCATACAGCATCTTTTGGGCTTATCTATTTTATTCAAGCCGTATGTACTTTGAGATGAATATACGAGCTAAATGTAAGTTAATGTTGTTATGACAAATACTACTGCTACTACTAAGGAGACTTTGGTGGCAGTATCAAACGCCAGTAAAAGCATTTTATTAAAATAGATAACGTATGAGCGGCGCTCACTTCATAGCTTAGATACGAAAATAACTAAATCAAACACTTCGAAGCTTAAACCGAGATCTAATATAGACCCAATCATATATTCAGGAATGGTATAGTTTTGGGTAGCCACGGAACAGTAAATTACGCTACCCCCGGGTAGCAAACTTGATTCGATTAAACAGGACGTTAAGATGAACAATTGGAAAGGTAGATCCTGAATAAATTACCGCGTGTGTGTCAGTTGCGTTTAATTAAATTTTGCAACATCAAGATAATAATAAAATTTTGTCCTGTCTGAAAGTAAGTTTATGGCCTTAAAACAGCGTTTTTGATGTTTTTTTTTCTATTATCCAATTGAGTGACAGTAACAAACATTGACATGTATACCTGTTTAAAACCTACCTTGTAGTTTGGCCAGGTTAATAATAAGAACCCAACTGCTGCTCGTTCTTTCGGTTCTGTACTTTCAATCAGGACATAATTTTCTTATTATTTTGATGTTGCAAAATTTTAAAAATAATTGAAAATTGTCTGTCCAGGTTTTTTTTTAGCAAACCCCTTTTTAATATATTATATTGAGGTACGCAGTAAAGTAAAAATTGTTTACCTTTTCTCCGCTATCCGAAGGCAGATAAAAAGTGAGGACCGTGAGGAATGAGATCCCCATGCAAGGGATGATGATGTTGACCGTGTAGAAGAGGGTCTTCCTTCGCATCGTGATGTTGAACGTGATGTCCAGGTACGGCTCGTCGCAACACGTATAGAACTTCTCGTTCCTGACAAACAACTACACGTAAATTGGGACAGTCACATGGTGTTACATGTTTTGAATAAGCTAGCGAACCGTCCAAATGCTAAAATTTTGTCCTGATAACAAGCAAATCTTTTTTTCGGCATTCTCTATTCAATAAGCTGAGCAGACGACATATTTTTGCACGATCGAAACCAAATTAAAGAGAGAGCCCAATTTAGTACAATAACAAAAAAGTACGGCGATAGCAATCATATTATGAAAACGTTTACATTTGAATCGATATTCATACAAACGAGATATAGACAGGTACTATATAAAATTGAAGGTAAAGTAATTTGGTAGAGTGGTCCATGAAACATTTGCATTTTTATTGTGTATCGATCAAGGTAGGTCGTAAAGTCAGACTCAATCATTGTTGCAGTTAGTATTTTGAGCGTCAGCTTATTTATGTGTTTCGAAATATTTCAAAAATATAAATATTACGTTAGAAACTAGAGATGGGCCGAGTACTCGGTTAGTACTCAGTACTCGGCCTAATAACTCGGTTCAATTGACGAGTACTCGGTTATGGAAATTTAATAAACAGCATGTCTGGAGTAGTAGTAGAATAGTTTGCTAGTGGCCAACTGGAGGAATTAAAGTATGTACCTAAATGAACACATACTTCAATGAATAAGCGCCCCCAATCTGGCGTTTGTCAATTCCTATTGGTTAATTATAGGACAGCAAGGCCGCTGCGGATCGACAAACTGTATGTAGTTCAAGATTTATCATAAAATCAAATAGATATTATGTTGATTTGTGAAGTCATGATTTATTAATTCAAAATTACAGTGAGTAGATATTGCTAGTAGCGCGTTGTGGTCATGTTTGATCTTGTTTTATGACCTCAAATTAAACCGAGTCTAGTCTAGTCGAGAAATCAAACAAGGCCGAGCCGTGTACGAGTACTCGGTACTCGGCATGCTTTAAACCGAGTAATACTTGGTACTCGGTAAAACCACTACTCGGTTCATCTCTATTAGAAACTTACGGTTCGTGTGCTAAACCGTATGTAAGAATAATTACACACGATGAGGACTTGGAAAATGGCCAATATCCAAATAAATATTTAAACATAGGGTGAATACATCAAGCGGAATCATTATGTACACATGCAACCCCTATGTTGTGTTATTTAACGCAACAATAAATTATTTATCTTTTTGTGTAACATATAATCAGTGCGATAATTATTAGCCAACACTAATTAAACATATTCCTGTATCACTCGTAGTTCCATTCCTTTACCCAAAGAATACATACATACATACATTGTACATCATCTATGTAAAAAACTGTTGGTATTTTTCTAGTGTACAATAAAGAGCTATCTTATCTTATCTACGAAAAATGATTTATTTGTCTGTGACTAGAAAACCAGTGCAATTTTGATCTTGTTATAAAAGCAAAACACAAAATTACTTTGTATAAAGAAAAAAACATTTCTAAGAACTCTAAATGTTGTTTAAAACATCTGAAAACGGGAAAGAGTCAGTCGGCGCGATAGCGACTAGTCTTTGTTATTTCAACCTTATAACTTTGTTGTCAAGGGTGATATTGCATTGACTCTAACGAATGCCTGAAAGGCGTCGTTGGAGAACGGAGACATTTTAAAGTGGATTTTCAAAGTAACTTTAGAATACGAACCACAACGTTTTTACTGTAGGCTTGTTTACAGAAGTAATAGCCAAAGGGTGTAGGTCTGGGTGTCGAAATAAGAGCTAGCTTTATTTTTTATTAGACTGTGAATAATTTTGATTTAAAGGAAGCTTAGTATCTAATATCTGTGTTTCAAAAGAAATATCTCAATTAACCGAAATAAATAACTGACTTCAAACCCTTTAACCCTAAAAAAGTTTAACCCTAAAACACAAATTATCGACTACACACGAAAGCACCGTATCTAAAGCTCAAATCTACTGTGCTGAAAGTTTTTTTAGAATAATGTTCATATGATTCATCTTATTAGCGTTGAGAAAACGTTAACATCATCTCCTACGTACCTTAAAATCAAATCTGACTCGATCGATTCTTATGAGAAAAAGCTGATAGGTTATTTCCGACAATATCTAACGACATCAGCACTCATATTTCTTTCGGTGTATAGGATATACGAGTAATAAACCTGATGAAAAGAAACTAATTGTGCTACCTTCAAATACGAAGGTAGCATATGAATTTCAAATTAGCCGATTGTCACGGATAATCCGATGGAAATTTATGTAGAGGTACAGAAATTTCTATTCATGTTTATTAACTTAAGTAATATTTGAATTGTATTCAAATGCCTTTAAAATTCATGTAATTGCTTGCCGAAAGTTATGGTCCAGAGGCAAGTTTTTAGAGCTGCGATTTTTCTCATACAATTTTTTACTGTTGTTCGGTTGCCCGGTATTTAACCAACAAACAACTATTGTCTATAACTAGACTCTTTCTCATACATTTTATATTGTAGCCCCAATGCTGATAGGTACTGATTGATAACGTCACGTCGGATTAAAAAAACAACTAGTGAACGGCCTTAACACCTGTAGGCTTGAAAAAAAAACATGACGTGGGAACAGTTTGCCTAGCTTTACTTTCCCTGAAGGGTGAATCTGTAACCTGTAATGTAACGTTTATGCGTGGCTTTACCGAACTTAAGCGGATACATGTCGTAAAAGTGATGCCGGGTTAATAGTGACACTTGCGACTTTGAGGGCCTCGATAACGGCACTCAGTGTTCGAATATAGGGGTGCTAAGGTGCCCTCTCCACCTTCATTTGAATAAAACATCAAAAAAGTTCAACAGCTCTTAAGATCTGGTTTTCGTCGCTGATGTCGGGTTCATCGTTTTTTTTTTGCTACAAGCAAAACTGTACAATAGAGGAATTAAGACATTAATAGTAGCTCTAAAAAATTACTATTTAGTTTGAAAGCCTGATTCTACCTATCAATAGATAGAAACTTGTTAACAACACGATACCCTTCATTGAATAAAGTGATTCTCGAGGCAGTGACGGCGTGCTCACGAGGACGCGAATGAGTGCCCATTAATTAAGTGGATGCTTTTGAAGTGTTTCTCAAGTCGCTACGTTTCATTAGCACGACAGAACGTTGAAAAATGTGTGCCCACTATTAACGGTGGCTAAGGCCATTGCTGTTTATTTTCCGAGCGCGTCCCTCTAAGTGAAAGTAAATACCGACAATATTTTCTCTGATGTAGCTGCTACGGGGACTTACTTAAATAAATATACACCCTGTCATGAAAAAGATTTTGACAAAAAGTACACTCACTTTACTTATTTGTTTTTGTTTGACTTGTACATTCAACTCTTTACTTTTTGACTTGGAGACGTATTTGACTCTACAAAGTGAGTTCAGAGGTGACTTTGCAAATGTTTACTTATTCACAAGGGGATTTGTTATTTATTTTTGAAAAATTTCTGCTTGTAAAGGCTTTAAAGTTACACGTAAGTGAGTACGTATACGAATGGTAGCTTAGAGATGACATTTAATGAATGACTACTCTTATTACAATTAATTAAGCCCACTTATATTATACTCGTATTGTCAATGAGCAATAATCAATTTTAGACCTATCGTTTGATCGCGTAATGTACGAAGAAATTGCGCAATTTGGTTGTGCTCAAAGATAATATTTCGTAAATTAGTAACTCTTCATAAAAGAGACTCGTTTCCGAGAAGGTATCCAAGGAAACCGGGGAGCGCTCGGAAGTGGGGGGAGAGAGGAAACACACTATTATCTCGGTAAGACAGTCAAGAACTCATGAGAGTTACTTACTTGGTCTTAAGCTACAAAAGAACTGGTAAATATTTGCGGAAATCTTTTGTCAAACTCAGGTGCTTTCGTCTTTAACAAGGTCTTGTTTATGAACACGATTCGTCAAATTCAAACTATCTATCAATGCTTATCACTTATTGCAAGTTGGATAATCGTACGAATTTCGTAAAAAAATCGTCCCGTGTGTTCTCATCATTATATAAGGTCAAAGTCCTCAATGTTACTCAATCTTAATCCTTAATCTCGTTCAATTGCAATTTTATTTTCAAAGTAAGGTACTTTCCAGTCCCCTATTAAAAGTTACTTTGAAGGAAAAGTTATACCTACCGCTGCCTCGTTGGTGTAGTGGCAAAGTTTCTGCCTAACATCCAAGAGGACGGATTCGAATCCCAGGTCGAGCCAAAATGTTTCTGAGATTTTCTGTCATGAATCTCTCAAAAACAGCTCGGAGTCGTGAAGTTGGCGGTGTTACACCCCCGTGCCTCGGTTCGCACGTTAAGCCGTTGGTCATGCGCCTGATCTCTCTCCAGTCATGTCGGATTGCGCCGTCTCACCGAACTTTGAGAGTGATGGAACAGTGCAGTTTGAGAGTGCACTTGTGTATTGTGCTCACACTTGTGCACTATAATATCTCCTGCGTAGTTGGCTGATCTCTTGAAATCGGCCTGGAGGACTATTTCTACCTCCCCCAAATGTGCTCAATGTGTTCGATTCCCGCACAGTACAAGCATAAGTGTGCATGAACATGTGTGTTTGTACTGGTCTGGGTGTTTTCTATGTATAGTATGTATTTATTTACAAAAAAAAGTATTTAAGTATGTTTATCCGTTGTCTAGTACCCATAACACAAGCCTCGTAGCTTACTTTGGGACTAGAGAATTGGTGTGATTGTTGAGAAATATTTATTTATTTATTTATATTTGTAGATAATTTTAAGATGTTCACAAACTTCCATATTGGGGTATTTTTAAGGCAAGACTTTACAATGTCTGCCCTTGTTCCCCTTACTATTACTGGTACAGTTTGTCGAAAGTCCCCCGCAAACATAACATTAATTTTTTGATGATGATTTTATCACAGCTTCTTATATCTCTAAGAGTCCTATCTAGACCCTCTACATGAGCTCTATGGATCATGGAACATTCGTCCCAAATTATTATATGCGGTCACCTGGTCATTCATCGTATCAGCCTGTTGCAGTCCACTGCTGGACAAAGGCCTCCCCCAAGGACCGCCACAGCCCACGATCTCCCGCTCTTTGCATCCAGTCACTACCAGCTGCCTTCTTCAGGTCGTCTGTCCATCTAGCCGGGGGGCGTCCCACACTACGTTTACCTAAGAGTGGTCTCCATTCAAGAACCTTCCTGCTCCACCTCTCGTCGGTTCTGCGACAGACATGGCCAGCCCACTGCCACTTTAGCTTGCTACATTTTTGGACTACATCAGTTACTTTAGCCTTATGTCGTATGACCTCGTTCCGGATCTTATCCCTTAATGAGATCCCCAACATAGACCTTTCCATAGCACGCTGAGTAACGTGTAGTCGGTGAGCCAGCTTTTCTGTCATGTTCCACGTTTCGGCTCCGTAGGTTAAGACTGATAAAACGCATTGGTTAAACATCCGGCTTTTAGGCACTGCGGTCGACGTGAAGATATGACGCAACTGGTCATTAATTAAATCTAATTTTGGTTCATCATGGTACTTCGTAGACCTACACCCCCCTCTCCGCGTTGCTCGCAAGCAACGCCTCTCTTCCTTGCAGCGTCATGTTTTGCAGATCATGAGGCGCGGGTGAATGTAATATTGGTGTTATTTTAAAATTGTAATATCTTCTAAAATATTCATCGAAATTAAGTGATGTCAAAGACAATTTTGTTCACAATTAAATACTCTTAATCAACAACACATTTATTTGGATAAAGATTAATATTATTACCTTGATACAACTCTTAACAAATAATGCATTAATTTCGGCCAAATTTGATAACCACAAAAACGGTTCTAGTGACTTGATCTTAAATGATAGAGATATACTGTCTCAGAAATTTTTCTAGGTAATTTTAAGAGGAATAATTATTTCATACAAATATTTTTGGTATCTTAAACCGTTTTCACAGCGTACGCAACGGAAGTCCTCAAGGATGAATAATTTTCCCCGTTTTTTTCACATTTTCCATGATTTCTTCGCTTTTAATAGTTGCAGTGTGATGTTATATAGCCTTCCTCGATAAGTGGTATATTCAACACAAAAAGAATTTTTCAATTCGAACCAGCAGTTCTTGAGATTTGCGCGTTCAAACAAACAAACTCTTCAGCTTTATAATATTAGTGTAGATTATAAGTTAGCGGTACATACTATGTAGTTCTTAATATAAACACTCTCTTGATAGAACCTCTTACCTAGAATTCCAGCCCCCCCATACATAAAGTACCAAAACGTGTGGCCAAATCAAAAGCTTAAAATCGGAGGTGTTTGAGAGTATTATTGCTAAAGCAGTGTAGAAGAGAGTACTAGGGTAGTAGGTAGTTACCTAACCGCTGGCACCTCCAGAATGTCCCACTCCACGGACATGTAGAACTCAGACAGGTCCACGCCCACGGAGACCACGTTGCTGCCCGCCTGCTCATCCATGTGTCGGAGGTCCACCTGCACACAGACGCACTAAGAACACGACAACAAACAACACACACTAACACATCACACTTTACCATACGAACAACTAGAATTTAAATTTAATTACTTTTTAATTCTTCTCTCTGGTGAGCACTTACGAAACTTTACCAACATATCAATTTATTTACTTCTAAATAAAACATCGAAAATTACACACATATTTTTTACTATAACTTACGAAGGCGTTCATGATAATGCAGTTTTATCTAATAACATTAATCAGCTACTACGTGAAGCAAAAATGTCTTTAACTACACAAATAATAATTTATACGCAGTCATCTTATTCGCTCATTTTTGCTTTAGCGTATTAGTTGATGTTACTTTATTATTTTTGTTTAAATTTGCTTTTATCGCCAAGACCATTGTATATTTTAAACAGTATATTATTTATTTACCATTTTATCCGATACATGCACCCTGTCACACAATGTGAAATCGAAATATTTCTTCTACATTGTTATTGTTATATCTTCCAAACCAGACGCACTTTAATCAACAATGCAGCTAGATGACTAACGTTCGAGCAATTCAGTAGTAGGTGACCTTCGGAGAGGATGCCTCTGAACCATACCACAGAGTGTGCCAAGTAGATGTACCTGCTTTGAAAACGTTTTAAATCTGGGACAAAAACCGATCAACCGATACAAAATCATCAACGGAGACAACAACAATATTCCGGATCATGCCATGAAATAACAACGCGTAACAGAAAACATCGAGAGAATATGAAGAAAGGTCGTGGAATTTCCGCGAGAATTGAGGAAAGAGAACCGAGTTCGGGTTTGCTGACTTGGCACCGGCCCGGGTGAGAATCTCGCGCCTGCGAGGGGTGTTGGTGGCGAGATAGTGCACTCGGGCCAGCTCGCCGGCAGCCCGACCAGGGGCGGAGGGCCGGCTCCGCCGCGCGTGTGTGTGTCGCGCGCGGGGCTCCTAACGTGCGCCTGATCCCAACGCGCCGCAGCGCCGCGGTGCGCGTTTGCGAGCTACCAGCTATTTGCATACTCATTGGCAAGCAGATCATGGTAGAAGAACATAGATTTGGAATCAGGTACAAGTTTTGCTCAAGTGTTGTAATAGCATGCAAGAACGCATCATCGACCGTAACGAGATTTATTTTCGTCTTGATTCGGCCGATGATGAGCTTTATCTACGTTAACATCTAGCATGTCTTGTATTTTTGAATCCGTGTCTAATTTTGAATAGGATTGCTTTTTTTTCTTTGTTATGACAAACATGCAATGAACGACTAGCGACACCGAATTAGTTATGGAAGGGAAAGGTATAAAATATGCGTTATGACGATTGTTATGCTCGATCGTGTAGAGCCACAAGTGTGAGCTTTATCTTGATCGTTCCACGTGCTGTGCTTACTTGTTCGCGTGTAAGGTATCGTGTGAAGCTGTGTAAAAGCCGCGGCCGCGTTTTGCGGCGAGCGGCCGCCGTGATCGGGAATGCAAGTGGTTCGGAGTCAAGCTAGAGTCATGCGGTGAGTTGAGTGTACATCGACCGAAAGGAAACATGCAACAAGCTTCTGTGTGGGAGTGTGTCATGTGTGTGTGTGGCGCGAGCGGAGCCAGCTAAAGGAAGGTGTGGGGGCCCCGAGTGAAGGCCGTTCCGCGCCTTGACGCGACTCATGGACACTGAGTATTCCATCATATTCATCTAAGATTTAGAACTCATATCGGTTCATTTGTTTTGCCGGGCGCGGAATGATTCAAACGGAGCGGGAGGTGTCGGACGGGAACGGATTAAGTGAAGTTTTGCATCCCATATCACCTGGCAGTTAAAATTTTATACCTTTCCTTGTCGAGCGAGGAAGGCCGATTGAGCTAAGTGGATCGACCGAGGATATTCTGGAGCATTCGTGGTCACGCACGTCGACATACCGCTACTCCACATTAAACATCACCAATAGAATGTAAACTTGCAACATGTCAGAGCTAAGGAGCAGCGGGCGAGGAGCGGGCGGCGGCACGAGACGCGCGCTCTCCGCCTCTACGCTAGCACCGTCGTACAGTCAATATGTAAAAGTGAGAACATACCACATGGACAGAAAAGTAATATAATAATTACACGACGATTTACGTTCGAGCCAACAAGCTATTGCATGGACATCGGCCAGGGCGGCGGGCCCTACGCTACGACCCGCGCGCGCGGCCAAGCAGCGATCAGCGGGGCGTCACCTTGAAGCCATCATACGTCCAGCTGCCTAACTTAAGCACACAGGTTTGGACGTCGTAAGGAAAGAACTCGACGTCGATCGAGCACGAGGACTTATAGACGGCAGGCGGCTGCCACACCACCATTCCGTTGTAGTAGACGGTGGCCTTCGTCATCAGCGTCACCTCGTAGTTGCCGTCGGCGCTGCGGACAAACAGAACGGTCAGCGAAAGCGGTGACGGAGCTCCGCACAATTACCTTGAATCCGTCGTACGTCCAGCTACCGAACTTAAGAACGCACGTTTGCTCGTCGAACGGAAAATATTCCACGTCAATTTCGCAGGAAGACTTGTAAATGGCAGGCGGTTTCCATTCGACTAGCCCCTGGTGGTAGATGGTCGCCTTGGTCGCCAATGTTACCTCGAAGTTGCCGTCGGCACTGCAATGTTAACGCATATTACACGCCGCCTCGCACGTCGCGCGCATCGCTAGCGCGCTGCGTCACGACTGCAGTTTGTCAAGTCGTGTCTGTGTACCTAACTTTAACTTTGCATTCAACGAAACATTTTAAGTGTTCATGTTTCTCGTCTTTCGTGTGCTGAAAAACTATTTCTTCTTGTTTCCTACAGTGAACTTAGCTTCTGGAGTGTCTGTGTTGTTGACATAGCTGTATATGTGCGTCGCTGCCTAATCAATTATTTACACGTCTGGCAAGTTAAACACATTAACTACGCGTATTACATACTTATTTATGACAATTGGGCTACATACCTAGTTTTCCGTGATAAGTTCTTGCTATCGTGAAATGACAGTTATTATCATTTTTTCATTTGAGAATCAGAATAAGGACGCATAACATCCGAACTTGAAACGATAATCCTATTCTCCGTATTCGTGGCTGACAAGCAAAAAATAAGTGGGTTTTTGACAGGGGCTGGAGGGTACGGTACAGCCAGACAGGTGACTAAAATGCACCTGCCGCATCAGTTATTTATGGCGATTAGAGGAATCGTGGCGGCGTGGCTAAAGCAAATATTCTTCAAGTCACACGAATAAAACACAACATTTAACACAAACATGCAGCCACAACAAATATTATCTTCAAATTATAGTTTCTTTCATTTAGTTTTTGTTTTAGATGAACATGTCTAGGGATTGCAATTGCTGGATCCAGCATACAGCAATCCAGCTGGATCCAGCGCCTTTTTAAACATGCTGGATCCAGCATACATCTTGATCCAGCGATGCGGATCCGCAAACGTATCAGTTTGAGATGGGTTGTACCTACTAGGTAATTTTGATACCTCCAAATACCTGTTCAACCTAGTACGTAGTAATTTATCATACTTGACGCGACTATTGCTAACTTATTCATGTAATATTACTTTAAAATTAATTTTCTTTGAATAGATACAACCCTAGTATTAAAAATGCAATTGAAAATTGAATTTTAATGTTTTTTGCTGACTGTTGATTGATATCCTCCCTTCATACTTTAACAGGCTTAGGTATGCGATATTTTAATTAATAAATCTAAAATGCAATTATCACGCGCGCGTAACAACAAACCAAAACAAACCTGTCGGAAGAATAAAAACCGGTTTTTACCGGTCAACTATGAGTGAGCTGGATGACAGATAGTAAAAATTAAAATATTTTTTACAATTAATTCAATACCTTACCCCATTACGAATAATGCCTAATATAGCGTAATACATCAAGCACCTATTCCTCTCTCACACCTGTACAGGCGTTCATTTATATGAATATGGTTCGACTATGTTTGTGTGCGTTCGCTTTGTTACGCTCAAACTCGCTTTGTAAGACGGAGACGGAGTATTTTTCTACGTTCGCACACAAGCTTAGAGAGAAATATTAGGTGCGCAAAATACGCGACTACGGAATACGCAATAATAACCTCTACTACTTTTCTTTAGGATCGGAAACCATTATCTTAAATGTTATATTAATATAAGGTTATATGTTTGTTATTTAATTTTATGTTGATTATTTTGATCTCAAATTATTAAAAACCAAAGCAAATTAATATAAGATATCACCAAATGAGTGGAAGATTTCAAAGATTATCGTAAGAAGTACAAATTAATAAAATAAGTCTTAAAAATGTCGTCTTTTCACTTTCGTTCCACGTTTTGCTGGATCCGCGCTGGATCCAGCTGGATTCAGGTCAATCCAGCAAAAATTCCGCTGGATTGAAAACGCCGCTGGATTGCAATCCCTAAACATGTCACAAAAAAAGAAGACGTATG
This sequence comes from Pyrausta despicata, assembly GCA_963921415.1. Classification (NCBI taxonomy): domain Eukaryota; kingdom Metazoa; phylum Arthropoda; class Insecta; order Lepidoptera; family Crambidae; genus Pyrausta; species Pyrausta despicata. The sequence goes on along the minus strand of OY992855.1, from coordinate 10,005,278 downwards.
AATGTTGAAATAAATGCAGCACATTAAAATAAGTGGGATGAGGTGGACAATGAAGCGGACGCTTTTATCGTGATTCAAAGGGCGACACAGTCGTAGTGGTTTCTTCTGGTCGGGGTAAAAGCAAAAAGGTTCGCATTAGGGAGAAAGGCGCGCACAGGTTGCAGAGGGAAGGATCGGAAATGAGTAACGATTGCTATCCGGGCCATTTATCAAAGTCTGGCGTGTCGCTCGAAGGTGCTGGACGGGACAAAATGAATGCCGTGGCATAATTCTACTACATTGTACAACGATGTAGTAGAATTATTATTAGTCGTTTGAAACGTTCGAATGTAGAGGCAAAACTTAGTTTCCGAGAACATATTTGTGTATGAAATAAATTCACAAAACCCTTTCCTCTTTTATTTGGAAGAAACAATATTGTTCATTTCAGTCTTAATTCTAGTTTTTCATATTTTATTATCATTTATCGGTGTACTACTGTAATGAATCAATCGATTAACTGCTTTCATAGTGTTGCGTAAAACATCGTCAAGGTCTGTTTTCACGTCTTCAACTAGTTTCGCCATGGTGCACTTGAGGTTATTCAATATACTTTTCAATCCATGGTGCGTAGTACTGTTTTGTGACGAAGCTACCTACAAATAAAATGTTTAAACACACATACAATAATCAGCACAAATTATCTTTTTAAAGAAAAAAATTAAGATAGTAAGTGACAATTTACCTGTGGTATGCAAAAACCTAACAAAAACATTAAGCTCAAATATGTGAAACACTTCATTTTTTTAATTAGATGCGCACTAGCGTCGTAATCAGCTACTTATGAAGAATGGCTTCATTTGAACAAATTAATTAATTCGTTAAACATTGAACACAAAAGAAGCGACAGGCGACAGTGGTGACGTGTTTATATTACACGAGCGTATTAAGCGAGAGGAGGCACATAAATTAAGGGAAACTTGTAGATAATTTGGATATTTCGCGGAAGTTTCGAGCGCCGAGGGAGTGGCGCGGCGAATGCCTCTACATAGCGATTTACACAACGCTGATTCTTTTATTATCATAATGATACAACAATTTCCAGCTTCTATTTGCTACCTACCAAAGGGTAGCAAGATTGTTTTTATCACAGTTATGAAAGAGTTTTTATACAGTTTCTTGTTTGCATTTTGGTTATGTAGAAATATCTAAATAAGATTTTAGCAACTTCGCCTTGAAGGTAAAGAACGAAAAAGAGATACTTATATTTTTGATAATGTTACAATTAAGGTTTTTTTTCAAGTCCAGCGAAATAGACAATATCAAGGTGTACAGACATTTGATTTTAGATTTATGGCACACTAATCAGTCAGCAGCATGCTATTGACCCAACTAATGATGTATTGTTCTTACTTTTCCAATATATTTTTTTGCACGCGCCTTATTAGATGTGATAAACTTTTGTGCGAATACTCAACATGGTACAAGGTACCTCGGAAAAGTTGATATGATGTATTACGCACATAAATAAATCACAAATTTTCTTTTGGACTCCATTGGTGACCTCTACGTCTGATGGAATTATGGTACCTTACGTTTGTCTCACCATTTGACTTTACACTAAAACAAAACTTGTTATTTTATTTGTAAAGTTTTTTTTTTCGCGTTTACAACGCTATTTTTTTTTAATTTCGAAAAGACAACACTTAAAAAAATCTTTTCGGCTCCGGTCATCGGGGAGGAATCGAACCCCCGACCTTTGGAAGTCCGGTCCAATGCTCTGACCACTGAGTTACCGAGAACCTTAATGGAGTCGTTGAATTTTGTTGATCGTTAAATTATCGCCTGTTTCATCTTAACCGATTGTTAAATATTTGTAAAAATATTTCTTTTGGGTGATTTGAGGGTGTCTCCCACAATCATTGATGAAACATACGCTGGCTCAAAGCGTTAAAAAGCACTTACAAAATTCAACAGCATTCAGAGCATTGGACCGGACTTCTCAAGGTCGGGGGTTCGATTCCTCCCCTATGACCGGAGCCGAAAAGAATTTTTTAAGTGTTGTCTTTTCGAAATTAAAACTTGTTATTCTATTTTATTGGTGAACACGTTTTTTTTTTTTTACTTTGACGACTGGCCTTAGTATCGTAAATTAAACGATTCTATTCCTGTCATCGGGAAGAGTAAATAAAAACCGCAAAAGTAAAGAGGACGGTCATTAGAGTAGCCCAGCGGCATTCAAGCCACGCAAATGTTTAAGCGACTCTTGGGCGCAAAGAGGGCTAAGCGTCTATTAGCGAAGGTACACAAGTCAACTGTTAGCTTATTGTTTTTTTCTCTTTGGCTAGGTCAGCTTACTGACTCAAATGAAAACACGAATAAAGCGGCCTATTTAGTTACTATATAGGCGTTTGTTTTTAGGCAACGCATCTTTAATAAGAGAGGCACGATAAAAAAAATAACCATGTATAATTTATTTTTATTAACATTCAAAGTGATGAAATCCAACCAATGTACCGGTAATTTTTTTGACTTCATGATTAATAAATTCATAATGAGAACTTGAAAAGTGTTTCAAAAGAAAACTTTTCTTAGGTATTGCCTTGCGTTAGCTTGGAGGTATGTAAATAAGTATTTTGTTCACTAGTAGATAAACATGTAGGGCTGTTTCCATACAATTCGATTATCCGAAATATTCAGTTTTCTGAATACGTATGTTCCCCATTTAGTTCGGATTCATATTTTCGAGAATTTTGTGTTATTAGGTAATTATGGTTTAAAATTGTGGTTTCAATAGAGCCAAAACTATTTACCGCATTCATTATTTAAAATATAAGTTATCTTTTAAACTGATCTGAATTATTTTAATGCGCTTTAGTCAACTTTATGCCTTCAGTAGTTTTACGGCTTGGTCAGTAAAGTTGGACTTTTAACTTTTACGAGTAAGCAATGAACATTAAGTGGGAGCTCTTCTATATTTTTAGCTTTAAACTGTGAAAACCTACAAAACAACAATATAATTAATTTCGATTGGATATCTTCAAAACATCGACCTCGATCATGATTTTTTAAAGTATTTAGTAAAGTTTTATAACTTTTGTACTAAACATATTGATGTACAACATCTAAACTACGAGTAGGAAAAGTCTCAGCCTCGGTGCTCGATTAGAATAGTGACATCCACATTTACCACCCGGCAACGTTGCCCCAAAATTTACTCCAACTCATCGCCCCGTCCTCGTTAGCACGTGAGCAGGTTACGTTTCGAAACACCAGCGTTTAATTTAACAAAAAACGGCCGCCTTAGCTGAAGGGCTTTAAAAATAAGTAATATTGCTTTCGGCCTACCCACCGTTATTGCCTACAGTTATGAGACCAAAATTATACTCAAAATCAAATTAGAGTGCAAGAGGAAAACGTTTCTTTCGACGCGGAAATCGTTTAGGAAGTGTTGTGCGAAAAAGTTGGCTGTATTTTATTGCCTTAAGAATTGTTAACTGCAAAGATTAGAACCCAAATTGAACCTAGTTTTGTTATTTGTGTCTCGTCATGTGTGAGTCATTGAACATGTGTATGAGGGTGTGTTTGGGGTTAGTCATGATGATGTGGTAGCAAACTATAATAAATGTTAGGTTTGACATTTTAAAATGTTATATATCAGATTTAGATGCGGACATGGTAGCGATACGCATGCTCTCAGGATAATACGGGAAAGTAGCTTTGGGCTCCCGTAAGAGACCATAAAAACGCTTCAAAACCTTTGCCTTTGGTAGTAAATATATTTTTTAAAGAAACTAAATACATATGTAGAGCTTCCTAATTTAGACATAACGAGGAACAAAGAGACAGTGTATGTAAGTATCTTTGCTCCAAATACAAATCATCCCCAATAGTTTTAATTATCATTTACAAATGTTACTTACTCAGGTTATTGGCAAAAAAACCGACACTGTTTGTTATTAACCACCCTTTAAACGATACACATATAACGTAACTGCTTACGTTTTGTTTGTAACATCGAAAAGGTGGAGCCGAAAGTGTCTTATACTTCTGACTCACGTGTACCCTCTTAACCGTTTATTAAAGGAAACTTGGTCTGTATTTTCTAAGCCTACTCCGCCCGCCTAAATTTTCTCTTAGACTGATTGATTGAACTTGAAGGACCCCATTTCTTTGAAAGATCTTATTAAAATAACGTCACTCATTTTCCACCGTCATTTTATTTCGAAGCAACTTTTATTTTATAGCCTCTAATTTCCTTGATTCTTGAAACATCAAGATCAACGTAATTTATGTGAAAGTATACCTTGTTTCTTAATAGTTAGAACGGTTGTTATGGATTTAATAATGTATCATCTCACTTGCACATACGATTTTCCAGACGATTATAAAACACTCCGTAAGATAGAGTAAGATGTGTGTACTGTAAGTACCAAAAGCCGATTGAGAGAATTAAAGGATCATAAAACAATAAGAGCACTTCACAAAGGCAAAAAATGCCGGGTCTATTGGGTCACCTGCGACGTCATTTCTCTTTGTTATCTTAGGCTTGGCAAGCGTTTGTGGCGCCCTCGCCTCAAGCACAAACTGTATATGAGCGTGATTTATGGCCAATCCATAAGTTATCGTAAATAATACAATGGACACTGCAAACATATTACCTACCACATGTATGGATAGAGAAATAACTTAATTCAAATAAGATAGCGAAAAAACGCTTAACTCGTGTCTAATTTAACTATTTCTATTCATCGTTATTATTGAATTGAGTGGGAATATAATAAGCGTTAGTACAAAGTTATAGCAAAACTGTGTCTGTACTTTAACATGTATGCAGTAGGTACTATATGTATTGAGTTGATCTGCGAGCCCTCCGCGGGCGTTACTCGAATATGTATTTTTATTGCTCAGTAATAACGATATTACAAGCTATTAAGAGATATGACGATGCGGTTATTAAATAAAGTACCACAGTCCTAGCTAAATAAAGATTAAGGAAAGCATTATTTAGGCAACACAATGATTGTCATGTCAATGACTTGCCTCTTCAAACTCTACTTATATCCCGGAAGTTGTAAGTTCCTGCTCACTTAAGTATCTAATAAGTACTCAGTGACTTGAGTTTTTCTTAACTACCGCTGTATTTTTTTGGGTCATTTTATTTAAAACATAGCCGATTAGCTTTGTTAAGGGGTCGTCAAACAGCTAGCGTGATGGAGAGTGAGAGCGGGTTGACGTTTTCTTAGCGTGCGAAAATTTAAAAAAAATACGCTATCGGCAGCAATTCGGCGTGTTTATATTTTCAAAGAGTCAACACGGCAAGAACACGTCGGGCTTACGACATGCTTGCTGTTTGTCAACGCCTTTACATTTTTACAGCAATACCGAGAATGTTTGGTTGTGTTTAGAGAGCTTACTACGAAAGTCAGACCGCCAAACGTTGCGTTTTACAGTATCGCTACAATGTCCGCTTGTTTTATTAGTTGTGTTAGAGGAAGGCAGAGATAGGGCTCGGCGTAGGTCTCACTTGTTGTAGAGTACGATGTCGGGCCGCCAGATGTGGTCGGAGGGCACGTGCAGCATATGAACCCCGCCATACTCTTTGGGCTCCCAGCGCAGCTTGTAATCGTACCACGACTGCTCCACCCACAGGTTTGTGGTCATAATCTGGTTCTTTAAATTCTGAGGACAAATTTTGACATCATTAGTTAATTATGTGATTTGGGTGTGTGACTTTGGGTGTGGGTGGAATGTCAGTTTAAGTCTGGAAGGTCAAAGCAGCAGACTCATCAGCCACCGGACGGGAAAATTGCTTTAAAGGAGATGCAGTTGAAGTTAGCAGGGACATGTTTCAATAGGCGGTTGGGTCCGATAGTTCTCCAATTATTAAAAATTACTAGTCATGTTTATGGACAGGAATATCAGAAAATAAAGGAGATGATGAAACATCATATCAGCCGTTCGAAGCCCACTGCTTAGCATAGGCCTACCCCAAGGATCTCCACCGCGATCCGTTCTGCAATTAGTTATTATTACAAACCAGTATATTACATCATACAGGATGAAATATATTGGTTTGCAATAATAAATCTTTATTCAAATATCTCAACCCAACACAATATAGTAGCGAAAAGCATCTATTGATCTTACTTTAGATACGAAGAACATGAACAAATTACAGAATCAATATAACTGTAGCTCAAAAAGGATAACGAAGTTGAAAACTATTTTATCAACCCCAACTTTTGCAATCTCATTTGCTTCTGAGTAAAGACTCGTGTTGAAGCTCTTCAAAGTTTAGATTGCGAATACATTTTAAATTTATTGTACTAGTTACAAAAAAAAGTTTTGTAAAAGTTCTGCGTTGTAATTATTATTGTTATGATGCATAATTTGCTTACTTGAGAAACCAAAAGCAAATAACGACAAAAAAAAATTAGCGGCGATTAATTTGAAAATCCGAAAAGCTTATTTATAATCTTTGTTCAGTGTAATCAATCAACCCCCTGTCCGATTCCGTAATCTTCAATCTTGATTGGGGAACAGTAGAAAGGAGAGCTATTTGTGCCCAGTTCGGGTCTATTTCTCACGAAATTGATTTTTAACAGTTTATTACGGCAAAGGGCATCATACATTATTTATCGACTTAGTTTCATATTTACAGCAAAACATGATCTATGTGCAAAACAAATACTTTAACATGTTCCGCGTTAAAACGTTTTCTCCAGCTCCTCGACTCAACTTTGTTTCACTTCGGCAACACATTTGACATTTTCTCAGCAAAAGTCGAGCTTCGGAAAACTTTTCGTTGTGCCCAGTTAATTTTACAAAGTTCACTTGTTAAAGTTTACCTGCTTTGGCTGCGAAATTCTCGGAAGTTGCTTTACTTATTCTAGGTAGGTACCTTCTAACTTGCACAATAAGCAAGAAAATAATAATCAAATATATTATTATATATAATAGAATAGGTTTTGTTTTTATGTCCATGTAGGTACATATGTACCATGATATGTACGTAAAATTACATAATGAACGGAGGTTGATTGATTTTAATTTTACTGAAGCGTATTCGTGTTTTCATGTTTTTGGTGAATGTAGCTAGTACAAAGTCCTAAAAACAAAGCTATAATCTATACTGAAAATATTACTGTATACTTTAACAACTCATTATAGCTATATACTAGAAATAGATAGTTATTTACATTTTACAGTAAAATTTTGTTGATAACTTTTACGTAAAACAATTAAAATGGTTAAGTTTAATTCATGGTCATTTTGCTACTTTATTAAAACATGTATCTACCTCTGGGTCCTTTAGTTGTTAATATGCATAAATAAAAGGCCTAAAAGCAAAACGAGTTGTAACAAATTGGACAAACATTGAATTAATAAATTACTTCAACCAATGCAGAACGTGCCTTTTTAAATTATAAAAAGTTCTGCCGCCTTTATCACAATTATTGAATGGAAAACAAACAACAGCCGTAAATATATTACGACAGTACAGGACGCTCTTACCGTAAGGCATAAATTGTATTAGTACCTTCAGGTGGGGTGGCTTTTGAAATAAACGAAAAAATATATATTTTTACTATGTCGCATCCATTCTGACTTTCTTAACTAATTCTACAAATATACAAGCATCATAGAATGACTTCACTTAAGTCTACAGTCTACTCCAAAAGACAAAGCTGAAGTTAGTGTCAGGTATTCTGATCCATCTATTTAGAGCTAACAGATCTTGTATTGATTTTGTTCACGAGGATATTGGTACCCAACTTTACTAAGTGCTCTATGGTTATATTCGTTACCTAACTTACTCTGTCCGTCATATGTTGTGAGTAGAGCGGAAAATATTTATGACTTCGTAAAACCTGTATGTAAGAGTAGAAAAGTTTTTTATTGTTCACAAAACTTTTGACTGAAATGTGTATTGGTGACGTAGAATAGTTCAAGTTTGTTGGCGTCATATTTTTCCTTGTGAGTTGCTATGCTTTCTCCATGGCAAAGGAATGGTACCTATTTACTAAACTTTGCTTAGGGTTATACCTAATTCATGCATGTATTTCGTTAATTAGTATATCGTGTTCCGTTCTATCGTAACAACAATTGCATATTATTTGTTCTAATGGAAATAACTAACAGCTCGTGTACACAAGTATGGCACAGATATTTCATAGTTAAAAAATGTACTTTTAGTCTGTCAGAATCCGACTTTGATCAGTTCCGCAAGAAATTTTTCCTTAAGCCTTCGCAATGTTACTGAAAATTGCAAGATGTAAATCGATAGCGCTTATTAGTTTCGACCCTGGCAGCCCCTATTTATCTTGATAAGCTAAAGCAATTAATTTTGCTGATAAGGTTACTAGCCACTTATGTCTGGAATACCAAGAAAAAGGAACAGTAATTTTTAATAAATTTTACACTCAGTACAAAACTTTGTATTGCGGACAGAGCTACTTAAAAAAAAAGTCAACATTAACGTAAAAGTATGCAAGATAAAACTGTAGTGGTAACCTACTCCTTCATTTCTACTTAAAATAATTATAATTTTACTGTGTCTCGGTAATTCTTGGAACTTATGTCCCTTTTGTCTTTTTAGGCAATGTGCAAGATGCTATCGGGGGGAAATCTCCGTCGGTAAATATTTTATTTTCCACTGGGACGCGCTATCACCGCCTGTGTCTTCCCAAAGGATATTAGATTTCTTGCGTATGATAACCCTCGCGCCTAAAACGTAGGTTCAGATGTCTTTAGTAGATGGCTTTGTCTTTACTTAATGGATTCCAATGTACCTACTTATGTGTGTACATTACATTTATGTATTTAAGTTCACGAATTATTTCAACATCTTTTAAAATTAAACTCTTGAGATTTGACCATTATGGTTCCTATGAGTATGTAGGAACATAAATCAATAAATAAACAACTTATACGTAAAACAACAACTGAGGTTAATAAGCGGTTAGCAAACTTACCGCAGGTAAGTCAGAGATCTGATTTGGCACTTTTTTGTATTTGATCACGCGGCACTTTCTTTTTGATAATGAGTACGATAACCGCAAGGACGTAGTTAACAGTATTGTTTATGGTTCATTATTATTTTTAAATTAATAAATCTCATCCCACAATTCACAAAATCCACTTTAAATTATTGTATTCAACAATGCATAACATTATAAATGAAGTATGTTTAAAACAAAACACGAATGATATGATTCCGATGCCAAAATCGGCTGAGGACATGTTTTTACCTACTTCAACCTGTCCCATTAAGCCCCACGCACCACTTTTTGCTTAAGTGGGTATTGTCAACGTTGTCTCTCTTACTGCAGCACTCAGAGTCGTTTAATGGTTACTTACCAGTTAACAGGAGCATTAGCATACCTTAATACTACTAAAGTTTAAGTAGAACCAATCCTTTACTTAACTATTTAATGATCGATGTTGACTTTTGAAGTTATTATGTGATTTATTGACTGTCTCGTCGGTAAATGGTTGGCGAATTATCTGCCCTACATCCGAGAGAGGACCTGGGTTCGAACCCCAGGTCGAGCCAAAAAAGTTGCTGAGATTTTCTGTCATGAATTTCTCAGAAACAGCTCGGAATCGGAAAGAAAAAAAATCCAAAAATTCTTTATTTTGAAAGTTGGTGGTGTTACACCTCCTGTTGGGCCTCGGAAAGCATATAACGCCGTTACACCTGCGCCTGATCTCTCACCGGTAATGTCAGATTGCTGTCCCACCGAACTTTGAGAGTGAAGTAATTGTGAGTGCACCCGTGTTTTGCGCTCAAACTTGTGCACTATAAATCTCTCGCAGTTAGCTGATTTCCGTTGAGATCGGCCGCCGTGGTCGAAATCGGAAATGAGACTATTATTATATCATTTTAACGCTGAATAATTGAGAATCAGTCGCTTTGTGTATAAATAAAAAATAATGTCTGATTTAAGTGACTTTATTTTAATTATATATTTATTAAATTGGTAAACTATGTTTACTCTACTTTTATTCATTTTCATGCCGCTTTCTTCTTGGCGACTGACGTGCACTGTTGCCAACTCCCACCTAAGGCATGTAGCTAGACATATACCAGAAAGTTGCTAGATTGGGTATTTTTTTAAACCTAAAAAGTTGCTAGAAGTAGCTAAATTTCTCAATGAATTTTAAAATGTTAATTCACGAAATAAAACAATTTTTTTCATTAAATCAGCTATTCTTTATCAAAGTTACACAGTAAATGTATATTAGGTATATTAAACAAAGTTATTATTAAAGTAGAAAGTATGGCAAGCGAGTTTTGTTCACTCGAGAAATAGCGGCAATTTTAAAAATCTTGCAGATTTCAACGTCCTGTGAATGTTTATAGTTATATTTGATACTTCTATTTATGTAATTGTATTTTTGTAAAGAAAGTAAGTACAAAAATATGAGGAATAAACTTAGCTTAAAACGAAGACACAACGTTGATATTCTATCTGCAAGATTTTAAAATTGCCCCCATTTCTAGTGGACAAGACACGTTTGCCAAACTCTATGAAACATCATCTGGCTCACTCTGGTAGTTGTTTATAGCTACTAGTAAGTATTTTATTTTGGGGTAAAAAAAATTACCACTGTAAGCATATAAAAAAAACTCAAAACCAAAAGTAGCTAGAAAAAGTAGCTAAAAAGTTTAGCTACAAGTTTTAAAGAAATGTAGCTGCCTAACATCAGAAAGTTGCCAAATCTAGCTACAAAGTTGCCAAGTTGGCAACACTGCTGACGTGCCAACCGTAAATTTTGATTTCACTATTGCTTCTTTTTAATTGATTGTGCCAGTAGACCCTTTTCATCATCATCATCATCATCAAATTTAAGAGCTATGCTCTTGTCCGTGGAGTTTTTTCCATGTTGGTCTATTCCATGCCATTTCTTTGACTTCCTGATAGGACACGACACCTAACTTTTCTTTTATCTGACCCTTTTCATCGGCGGTAAAATTGCACATTCTTTTGCTTGGGGTTTTTGATTGTTTATTCTACTAAGATGAAACAGGTTAGGTGTGAATGTAAGTTTATCACATAAATTACCGAATATTTGAATGTCACACAGTTTATTACACAATATTAATGCCTAATATCAATACACAATATCAAAATGTTCTCGCCATAATTCCTAGACTCGCTAAATAAAATTTACTTACTGCTACTAAAACTAAATTCCCATGGACGAGGATTCGATTCCCGCCTCAGACAGTCTTCTTCTCTTTCCTTCCCTGTTCCGTCCCATTTTAGTTTGGGTCGGGTCTCCTCACTTTCTTTTTTTTTTTTTTTTTAACGTCAGGAAATGTCAGTTACGCACCGTACCCCTCCGTCGGGGACCGGAGGGGCGTGTGTGGGACTCCCCCGTCTTCGGGTATACCCACTAAAACCTGACGAAGCCCGCTGCGTGTGGCTGTGACAGCAGGGGCCGCGGTGTCTCAACAGTCCCGCGACCCTTGCCAGCAGCAACGTCCGCCCTCTAAGCAGGAGGGCGGATCTCCACCGAGTGGGGTGAGGAGATCTCATCCCACTCCAGACGGCACACTGGCGCCGTCTCTCAGGAGGGTCCGGGCGGTTAGGCCAAGACCCTCGTTTCGCCACGAGGACCAGAGTCCCAAGGACATCCCCTGCCTCCTCTGATAAGCCAGAGGGGTGCTGGGAGCCACAAGCACTTTGGTGAGCCGCCGCTCGATGCGAGACAGACGCGACTCACTAGTGTCTCTGCCGCCCGATACGGGAACAGACGCAGAGGCACTCTCCACAGAGCATCTTGGCTTCACCTGTCGCTGGATTGCGACAGACTACTGAGCCCCCTCGCCACGGCAAGGCGTGCTCTATTCGAGGGGGTCTCCTCACTTTCCTGCGCCAACCCAATCTGTCTTGGGTTGTCGCATCGGGCAATTGGGCTTTTTCGAGTTCTCTTTTTATCACAGACCACCATGTCAACGGCGGGCGGCCTCTACCACGCTTCTGCTCGGGCTGGTTAAGAGCGGTATTTACGACGTGGTCTTCTTGTCGTCTTTTGATGTGTCCATACCAACGTAAGCGATTTTCAGTAAGCATTTCGGTGTTGGGTGCAACTTCCTCTAATATATTTGGGTCAGCTGAGTTTTGACTGTTTAATTTTTCAACTGCAAAAATATTATCTTTAGTTTGCAAAGTGCTCATCACAAAAACTCGTAAAACTATTTTTATGGCAAGCTTCATCTTTACTAACAGTTAAATATTTGCAGTAATATTTGTTTCAGCGGCTTAGGAGGCAAATTCAAAATGTAGTGAACGCGGCCTGCGCGTTAGGAAAGCAGTAGCAAATTGCAACAGGCTTTGCCAATATCTGGGTAGCCGAGTGGTATAGGCACACGGGCTAGATATCCATGGACCTGTTCGCATGGTTCGATTCCCACCTCAGACAGTCATTTTTTTCTACTGCAAAATTATAATCTTTTTCTACTACATTGTCATGAAATAGGATTTTTGTGAGACATGAAAAAGTTAAATTCGAGGATTGATTGAGTGACTTCGTTTGTTTCGTCCTGTAGATTGATCAATAAATGGTTTTCAATATTTTTAAAGGTTTGTAATATACCTACTACCTTATTTGTTTCTGCTGCCATAACAGATTGATTTCATTAAATACAAAAGAAGTCTACAATGATATCTGCTATAAGATATTTTCTGCATTATTTATTTTTCACCTAACAAGAAAACTTATCAGATATATCTCGCTCAAGACAAATTCGCGAAGAGAAAGAAGTTTGTTCAGTTAGCAGAAAATATTCATGTCTATAAGTTCGTTCAGACTTATGGCTTACGGCGCATTCACATATTACGTTCGTTATACAGGATCCGACGCAGGATTTTAACGGATCCGTCGCTTCTGGAGATAGGTAGTGTTCATACATCACATCACAGCACACAATCGATTCAGTCTACTGGATCCGTTATATTTTATCCGATATGCTGGATCCGATTTACTGGGAGGTACGTGTGAACTCGCCCATACCACTACATACGCTTATAACATAAACGTTTTAACGGACCAGTAAGACGGTAATCATATGTTAATGTGACCAAAAAGTGACGGGTAACAGTCAGCGTCAGATTCATTGTGGCAATCACTGAATCTGACGCCGATGATCTGACGAGCAAAGAAATTGTATCATAAAGAAACCATATTATTCTTCCCATCTATGGCAGTCAAAGTATCTTAAATAGAATTTGCAGTTTTATGTGACCTGGATGCTAGAGTGTTTAAAATATCTAAACACAAAAACAAACTGTATGCAGATACTCGTAAAGAAAACTATATACAACACAGATAAATAAGCCTTAGGACGTTGTGATAAGAATTTACTTGAATTTGAAGTGTTTGGCTAACCCCACTATGTATTCAATATTATAAGGAATTATTTTATAGCTCAGTCTTAGTAAGAAGGAGCCTACTATTAGTAAAATATTTGTAATAGGAATATTAATTCTGAAGTTCCGAACCTTGTAGTTGACAATTATGAAATTCTCATTGGAAAATTTTACTTGATAAACATTGAGAGACCTTAAATCAACAACCAAAGTCGATATTAATTTATTCTCGATGGTAGGAAAAACGGAAATGTTATTTTACTCTAACCAGATCTGGAAGTCCGGGTGCCTTTAAACAATACTGTCAGGAAATGTTTTAGTTGTACAAAAAGGGTTATTTGTAAGGATCAATCAAGGAGTTAAATACTCGCATCTTAAGCAAACAACGGTTGGACTTCAACTATTTCTAAAATATTAAGACTTTCCAAACCAATTCCGAATATTCTTAACTGATTATTGTTTCAAAAGTACCAAAACAGACATTAACAGGAATTACGCGTGGCGAACCGAAATTTTAGCAGATTTCGGTAATTCAATAATATCAAGGGGATACCTACCCTTCCAGCAAAGCAAAAGATTTATTCTCGTGACACAGACACAGGTAGTTATTTCACAAACATATTGTGTGGTAACATTAAATTATGTAGGCAACAGTTATTTTTACAATTTGTAACATGCAATTACTAAATCTGGTACGAGCTGTCTCATCCAGGATAGGTTTCAATAGCAACTGAACTATTCTTTTGTTTAACTTTTTCATTACCAATTTTATTACCATTCCTGGCTCTCTAAACTACACACATATACGTATCCTATTCACATGCCCTACCTTTCTGACCCTATGCGGGTTTGAGTGTTGTTTTTAGAATGTTAGGTGTGAATTTTTCGTCGTGTTTCACTAATGGCCACCGAAATAATTCATCCTGCTGCTATATTCAGCCTTTTCAAAGTATACGTCACAGAAAAATCGATGGAATTTGGAAACCTCTATGTATCTTAATATCTAAGACCAGGGCATTATATTATGTACCAAGGTAAATGTGATTTCGAAGACGTTTGGCGCCGGCTGAATTCTGTCTTATTCTCGTGATAGTTTATTAGATCCAAATATCCATTCACGTCTCACTTGACACGCCTCTCGTTTATGTCCTCGACGAGTCGTCGACATTTTTATCGTCTAAGTATGAGTATGTAAAGATAGATAGAGAACACTTTATTGCACACCACAAACAATATAATACAAAATCAACATAAAAGAAAGATGCACAATTTAGGCGGTCTTATCGCTAAGAGCGATCTCTTCCAGACAACCTTTGGGTTAAGGATATTGTTATTTACAGGACGGGGAAGTTTGGTGCAAAAGTCACACTTATTAATATTACTATAATATGATAAACATTACCTAGTAACAAAAATAAATATTTGTGTTATGAACATTGACTATAGTGTGAAAGTATACGAAAACATTACTTCTGTCCGCATAGTTATTGCGAGTATAATTCAAAACGTAAATCTAAAATATAATATTTTCTTTGATAGGTAAATTTTAAACATAAGCTCTTTACCTAATCCATCTCTTTGACAGAACTGTATTGTTCTTTTTAGTCAGAGGAAATTACTTTCTCTCAGGCATTGCATTAAGTGAAGGTTGTTAAAGGAGATACCTACCCAATATAAAAAAAAAAACTTTTTAAGGGTTACCCGTTAAGGGGTAAGGACGCATTATTTCCCTTGAGGGAAATAAACAGAACTTTATTTATTCTAGATGTAGGGATGCGAAGCTTACATCTACCAATTTTCGTCTTAGAAAGTAACTTCTTGTTTATTTATTCGGATTTAATATTAAAAGTTGTGTCCGAAGTTTCTTTGAATTTTCACTGTTGCGTTAACTTGAATTAACTCGATGCTCGGGAATAAACTTTAGTAATTTATATATATTTACACGTACTTGCTTTCCATTCGGAAGTACGTATTGTAATTAAAGTAAGAGTCGTTGATTGGTGCTCTTAAGGAAGCTCAGAGTGTCTAAGCTGTACAGATTATCCTTCTTATCTGTTAAATAAATAACTCGGAATTCGGTTATTTACGGGAGTACATACGAACATTAGATATAAGAACGCTCTGTACATTGTGCAACTTGCCAGCACAAAGGATGTTTCGACAACCACTTTGGTGTAATGGTCAAGAATTTGACTATTAACCAAGAGGTCGCGGGTTCGATCCCCGCACTGTAACATGTCTTTTTGTACTGGTTTGGGTGTTATATGTATTTATTTAAGTTTATTTGTAATACCACTGTTGATTCTGATATCTGTAATACAAGTGCTTAAGCTTCTTACCACGGAGTCAGAACAATATATGTGATGTTGTTGTATATTTATCATATATTATATTTATTAAAAAAAATGTCGACAAATCTACTAACTCGAACTCGCTAGACCGCCACAGATCACTGAAAGCTTTCCCGAATATTGCGTTAATCACTAAATAACATTACGTCACTGTGATAAATGCGCTTCGGGGGCGTTTCACTCAACTTAAAGTATGGTGACACTCCTCGGGTGCAAACGTTGAAAGCTAAATTGTGTTGCCCCAGAACACTTCATGTGATAACTTTTTGAGTAAAGTGTAACGTTCACTTTTGACCCAACCCGATCCAATTTTAATTAAAAATTAATAAATTATGTACTGAATAGGCTTTGGCATTGAAACATTGATGGTTAAAAAGCTTTTCCCCAGGTGGTTGCGTGAATTTTTAATGGGATTTACTGAACACGTCACGCTCACGTGTTTGTAGACGGAATCAGGTTTAAAAGGACTAGGTGATGTGGAGATTAGTTACATAATGCACGCTGACCATTATTCCTTTTGTTTTGGGGCCTAAACGACTAAGCGACAGAGGTCTTACGTGGAGATTTAAATCTTACGAAATCAGATACGATTGTTGTCACAGGATTGCTCGGCTGACCCCGGACAAAATGTGTTAAAAGGAGTAAAGGTTTTGAATAATAGCCGAGATGGGCATTTAGTAGGATATATTTTATCAGAGCCGTGTTTACACCATTAACACCTGAACAATATACATAGGCCAAAGGCCTCTGATAAAACTAAAAAAATAGCTCAGAACGGTAGATACTGGGTCTGGTTCTATAGAAAATTGCTATCTAAGAAATTCAGTACATTATATGACTACTAAAGAAAAACCACCTTGTCTTTGCTTTAAACTATATCAAGAAATCCAATTATTTTTGATAAATTAATAAATTAATACCCGTATACAATTAAATTTTTAATTTCAAATGCTACTAAATTGAAATAAGTTTGGAATCTAAAGTTTATTAACACTTAGCTGAGCTCCCAGGACTGAATCAGCTGACCAACGAAGCCTCTTTAACAGCTAACTCGAACTCCAACAATTTCACGGAGGAAGACGTTCCGTAGAGGTTTTTCCTTTCTCCATAAGAACGGCCAGGGCAAACTCCAGAAATAAAGCCCAGAGCCAAAAGGTGAAGCCGGAGAAGAAGAAAAAAAGAAGAAGAAGAAGAAGGCCACCGAGGCCACTAAATGATGCTGCCTTACATGTTTGCTGAACCAAGCCTCAGCTCAACATACTAATGTGCCAAGAACAACCTGAAATAATGAGCATGTGGAATTACGATATTACCCTTTTTTTCTTTATCAACACCTCGGTTATAGAATAAAATTTCCTGAAATACATACCTGGACCAATACTTAACAATTGCTGTATTTTATTACTTAGAGTTTTTAAAACAAAATCTGAAACCAGAAATCGATGTTTTAACTATTGTTTTTTTTCACACATGACGCTACTCGTCACCTCCAAATTTCAAGGCAATAGACTTACCATGATAAAAAATATGTGCCGCGGCCGAAACTAATTCACCAAGGAACAGGCATGACTCTGGGGCACTTTTGTAGGATTCTATGGGGTCAAGCCCCGACCCGGAGACAATACAATACCAAAATTTATTAACTTTTTCTTCACGCCATACTACTTTTGCAGCGTCAGACCCCCGAGTCCTTTCAAAACGGAAATCAACCTCCCCAGGAATGTAGGGATACCAGGTTCAGAAATCTCCCATTTTCTCGAACCTTCCAGAACCTTCTGGATCCTTTGGCACTTCCGGTTTACCTGAATATGCCTTAAATGGCAACCAATGACCCGAAACAAATTCTCAATGTCTAATATTCTGATGGACCAGAAACCCACCGCCAACACTTCCTACCCTATCCCGTAATTTAGACAGAGTAAAATGGCGAATACTGTTTTAATCAAAGTTATTACTATATCATAACTCCACTATCTAAACTAAGCCAAAATACTGAACTTTACCAATATCTGAATTTACCAAAATTTATCCAACAAGCATACCAAATCCTTAAAGTTCCCACCTTTTGGAGAAAACTCCCTAAACAGCAACCCTTTACTTGTCAAAACACGAAGACACAGACAACACAGCTGTCACAAATCCACTTTCTTTTTTTTGGGCAAAGGGATCAAATGCCATACATCCAAAACATAACACAAAATGTACTATCCTTATTAATAACCAAAATTTCACAACGTTACATTGTGTTGTGTGCGAGTAATGACCGCTTGTAAGTTAGTCGGCAATGTGGCATGAGATCTTCTGACCGCTAATTAAGTATCTCGCTGAGCACCAAAACTTTTGACAGCTCGTGCACTCTAAAAGAAATTGCAGCGAGTACTGATTGCTTAACATGGATTGCACGTTTCTAAGCAATACATAGCTGTTATAATCGCTTTGTCACCTGCGATGTCTATTAGACCTATACGTATAATCCTCTCATGAAAATAAGTAAAGTATTCAGACCCAATACTAATGACATTGATAAATTTTAATAAAGGATTTATAAATCTGGGTGATAACGTTAATAAAGTCTAAACATATAAGCAACATTACCATAGTTGATGACAACAGGTATATTGTATCTATCATAGTCGTTTCATAAGTAGTTAAATAACCTTTACTCTCAGTAAGTGTCAGTGTCGGTCGTTGTCTTAGTTAGAGTATATCGGGGTTAGTTGGCAATAAATCTTTTTAAGTAATTCCACAGATTACTAAATAGTTACTGTAATTATTTTTAAACTGATAGACTACCTTGTAGTTTCTCCAAATTAAGGATCATTTTTTTCTTAATATACGTTAAGGTAAAGGTTGTTATACTTTGTATTTACCTAATTTGTTGGTGTCATAACGACTGCAGTTCTTATAAGTAAAGTGTATGTAACCCAAAAAAATAGTAGATTTTACAACGAGAGCATAAAGCAAGTCATTTTTATCCGAGATCGTTATATGCCCGAGCCCGCAGGGCGAAGCCAGATGATGAAGTCGAGGATAAAAATGATTTGTGCACGAGTTGTAAACTCTGCTTTTCACTTCGATTGCGAGAAAATAAAACAGTAACATAACGTATTAACATTTCTTTAATTAAAATTCAAAGTAATATTACTACAATTTAACAATAATTTGAGAAAATTCAATACGAAAAGTTCACGGCTTCTTTCCCGCTACTTTACTTTTTTTAATTTTCCTGCATAATTTTCGGGCAAAGAAAAAAAAATATACAGCCTATTCTTAAATTATTTTGGAATAATGATTTTTTTTGTGGTTAACACGTTTTGATATTTAGTTTCTTTTTCGTATTATCTTATTATAAATCAAAAATGCAAATAGGGAAGGAAATATTATAAATTAGCAAGTTTTATCCATGTACAATTAATTGTTTTTGGCT
Source organism: Pyrausta despicata (assembly GCA_963921415.1). Classification (NCBI taxonomy): domain Eukaryota; kingdom Metazoa; phylum Arthropoda; class Insecta; order Lepidoptera; family Crambidae; genus Pyrausta; species Pyrausta despicata. Next base: position 9,986,139 of record OY992855.1, on the reverse strand, counting down.
GTATGGGCTAAATGGTCACTGCCTTAGTGTAGACACATTTAAAAAGCTACTTTTATGCACAAGAGCATAAAATTCAACTTTATGTCGCCTAGATCCTGCATAAAGTAGTACTTTTTCGAGCATGAGAAGTGAAAAGAAATTAAAACCATGGGTTCATAGTGGGATGAGAGTTCCTTATAGGGAAAATTTTACTCTGAAATTACAATCTCACGCAAAATCAATAATAGTTCTATTAACCCCAATATCTCTAACGCACCTAAGTCTGTAAAATATTAGTAACTTCGTTATTATTCATCCTATTCAGTTACTCAGTGACTACAAATCAAAATGTTTGACTGCTATGTTTTAGGATTGTTTTTAAAAGTGATCGCGTGTTTAGCAGCACTTGTTGTTCTGCTTGTGGTCGCTTTAAGGCTCTGGGTGGGACCAATTAAAGGTGTGTGTACCAGCACTGCTAGAATAGATGGAAAGGTTGTCATTGTGACAGGTGGGACCTTGGGCATTGGCGTGGAGACAGCAAGAGACCTGGCGCGGCGCGGTGCTCGCGTAGTCATAGCATCTCGTAACGCTGAACTAGGAAAAAAAGTTGTTGCTGACATCATTGCCACCACCGGCAACAAAAACGTTGAGTTTAAAAGTTTAGATCTATCCAAATTTTCCAGCATACTACAATTTGTAAAGGATTTCAAAACCAACTACAATCGTCTGGATATACTAGTTAACAATTCTGGAGTTGCCGGACTCAAACATGCGTTTACTGAAGATGGCATTGAAAAAATTATGCAAATTAACTACGTCGGGCCGTTCCTGTTGACACATTTGCTCATGGACAAACTGACATCTTCAAGACCTAGCCGAATAGTCATTGTATCTTCTGTGGCTCACCGTTCTCACAAATTTGACCCTAACGACATTATTGGCAAGAGACCATTAGATCTCTGGTCAAGATACGCGAACAGCAAACTTTGTGACATAATGTGGGCAAAAGCTTTAGCTAAACGGCTACCTAAAGGAATTACTGTAAACTCGTTGAATCCTGGCTTAGTTAAAACTAATATTTTTCATAGATATTCTAAACTACGTCGTATGGTTATAAATTTATTTGTGGACTTGTTTTTCAAAACACCAGTTGAAGGCGCACAGACAACTCTTCACCTTTGCGTGGCACCAGAGCTCGAATTCGTGTCTGGAAAGTATTTTGTAGATTGTAAGATTGAAGAACCCCATAAAGTTGTTAACGATGACTCTCTTGTCGAAAAGTTATGGGAAGGCACAATGGAACTAATAAAAGAAAAAACATCTGATAAGCAGTTGTTGACATAAGATCTTATTTGATGCAAAAATTGTAAGTAGGTAATGAATGTAAATTGAATTGTTCATTTTTTTTAAGAACAATTCCCAAAAATAATTGAAAGTTCACAATTTTTAAAGTTTTAAAAGTCTGTGCCTTAGTCTTAGATTCTAAATGTTAACTTTGTGAAGTTGTGTACCTTAACATTTTTATTTTATAACATCAGAATCAGGGCACTTGTTTTCAAAAATCACATGATTCGTTTAAAATTGATTTCCAGGCATAGCCAATCAGGAGTTCAAAACTCAATTGACTGGTCGCGAGTAGCGGTTAATTTTCATTGCTTTCAATTGTATTCATTATCAAATTAATTTTGTTTAATATGCCCACGTCAAAGCAATAATTACACTACAGTTACCACATAGCATGCATGCAAGCATATGTACCTACGATAATACACGAATTTACCTACAGCAATGTTTTTCAATAAATACGTATCTTGTGTCTTATTAAGGATCTATCTCAAAATTTTGGCAGCTAAACAGTTTTCTGACAAAAAAACATTGTCAATGTGCAGATTGATGCACTGAACTGAATTTTCCTTTTAGCCCGTCGATCTTTAACATTGACGATGTTTTAACGCAAATGATTACTTTACATGTATCTAATTACGAAATTTGCACTTCGTAGCGGCCTCGGATTTTTGGTTTATCCTTAGAAATTTAAGTTTTCGGCAAAAAAATACTTAGCTGTGAAAATAATGTGATATGACCCTTCGATAATGTAAAAAAATACGAAATAATCTTCAATGAAAGTGGAGTATGAGGTGCACGACCTAACATGACTGTTGTATTGAAAAATGCTTATAATATAGTGACTCAACTCTCAATTCTCTGCTCTGGATTTCTCTACAAAGCTTTTCCTGAATAAAGTGTAAAATACAAACAGCATTGTTCGACAGCTGTAGCTACAAGCTTTGGAATCGCAATTATTGGGACTGAACGACGGGATGCGGCGAGTCCACTGTCAACCTAAAGGGGGGTTAGGTTGGCGTATATTTTGTTGTATAAAGTTTACCCATTGCGCGAATTGTGAGCGTTTGATATAGGTGCTGATCACATGCTCATGCGTTATGAGTTAAAGTGTAAAAACATATTTTAAAGTGACATTACCTACAAATTCTGTGTTTTGGAAAATAACAAAAACTTGTCAACTTGTTTCAAGTAGACATTTTAAATATTTAATTTTGCCAAGCCAATGGGTTTTTATGATGAATTAGTCGCACTATAATTACCGTTTCGTCGTATTTTTATGTCACATTCATAAGTGTAAACGAAAATAAAACAGTGTAAAGAGAGTCGTAGATGTCTAATCTCAAGTCCCCGAATATAACATCCAATAAAACAAGAAAAGATGGATCTTGGCTAGAGAAAAGGAGGTTTGAATAATATCAAAGATACGATTCCTTTTATACGGGTGATTTATGGGATCTGATTTGAAATACATAAGGAGACAGCGCGGCGCCTCGCGCGAATAGCGATATCGGGCCCGCGTGAAGCGACAGTTACAAATAACGCTTTATTTGCAAGTTTTATGTTAAAATAATAAAAAGAAACAGAAGCGTCCTAAGAAACTGGGTCGCAACTTGCCAGGCGCTGATGCGATTCCAGTCTATTTAAATTCCAAATGCAGCGCGCAAGTGCAAGGTATGCGTTCGCAGTGCACCCCTGGACCCGCGGGATGTAGGTCAGCCGCAGCCGCAGCCAGCACGGTCTTTACACGCGGACACTTACGACATCGATGAGCTGGCTGAGTTTGAGTTTGATGCAGACGCGCAGCACGTCGGTGGTGTTGACGACGGGCCGCACGAGTTTGTTGTAGTTGGAAAGGAGGTCGTCGTAGAGCCGCTTGGCGTCGGGGTTGCCGGCGGTGGCAGCGCGGAACAGGCAGCAGGCCGCCAGCCACCAGACGAGCGCGGCCATCAGCTCGCGGGCTCGGCCATGTTACGTAAGCCGGGAGCGGGGCGGCTGGGCCGGGCGCGGCGCGGTGACTGCCGCCCTGCGCGCCCTCCGCCCCGCGCGCACCCCGACGCACCCGCCCGCCCGACCGAAGAATCACGGCCCGACGCGACTACTCTTTTGTATTAGTTCGCGGCCGCTTTAATTATACACGATGCATAGCTCTGCCTGCATGATATGCATATTCATTCAATTTACATATTTTACACCTTGCTGAGTTATTTACGGTTTGATTAACGGGAATTGTTCCGGACGCATGTGCGATGAAGTTGTAGTGTAAACAAACAGGAGAGGTAGGTACGGCCCATAAAATAAATGTTTCTGTGCAAAATATGCTTGAGTGAACAGGCACTTTTGGAGCTCGCTTCCATAGATCACATTTTCACCCTTGGGCGAGATTGTAATCAACACCGAGCGAGTCGGTTATACGAGTAAAACAAAATTATACCTACTTACATCACTTTTAGTCGACTTAAATCTTAATCGACTCTATGTGGTAGACTCTAGTAGCTATCATCCAAAAATACTTTAAAAGGTGGTTTAATTTTTCGGTGAAGTAATTGTGAAGGGTACCGGGATGTGGAGGGGGTTACGTGGGCGCTCGGCACACCCTCTATAAATATGCGAGTCGATAGCGCATCGCATTCCTTGACCGCAACTGTTGACGGGTGTAGTGCATCGCCCTGGCATGCAGAGCAATTCATTAACAAAAAGGACTGAGTGAGTCACGGAGGTCTTGTTAACCAATAATATAACCAACAATATCTTACTCGCTTGGATCGTCCAAAGCATGTAAACAACGTTTCCAGACAACAAATTATACTTATACTCGTATTTATTAATTTTTTGTTACTTTAGCTTTATTAAAATGATGTAAGTATATGTGTAATTGTATTTATCAGGAGATTTAAGATACTGTGAACATAGTGATGAAATAAATATAAACCACTAAAAATAAAATCTGGTTGGTGTGCACAAAAAAAATGTGATTCCTTCCACTTGTCGTGCGATGAACAGTTTGAATGGCTGAAATCACGGTCGGATAAAATTTAATTTCTGGTGACGGTGAAATTTTATCCCGAAAATATTCAGAGCGCGATAGCATGGGCGATGGGAGATTACAACGCGTTATGATAAACGAGTAATTCCCGGGCATAAATGACAAGGTGTAAGAGCTTACCCGCGCCGCGGCTTATACTGCTGTTCCGACACTGAAATAATATCACCCCGTTTCGTGCACAATAATAACATTATTCTTTCGGGCTAAAAATTTAAATTTTTTTTAGACAAAGGTCAATCAAAAGGTTATTTAGGATACATGGTCAAAATAGACAGAGGGTTCTTCTACCACGTTCCTAACCAAACGTATCAGCTACAAAATTTTCAGACTTAGAAGGTTCTATTTGCGATGGCTTATAATGAAAACAGTTTTTCTGCGGTCAGTCGAAACTGATTTTGTACATACAAAATGATGATAGAGTCTTTCCTCCACGGCACTCATGCGACTTTCTGTCGTCACGATTTGACAGCGTGTCGACGAGTAAGGGCAACATAATGCCGCAAGTTAAATAGGGCGTATAAAATGCCTAGATTTTAAATGATATTATTTACGCGGCTCGGTGATAATGAAGCTCTCGGTGTGAGCGACCCGGAGCGACAAAGCGCCACAGGACGAGCATTCTTTTCCAATTTCTCCCTGTCTGCTGCATTTGCTGAAATTAATCTTAGCAGGCGCTTATCACAAGTCTTTGTGAAAGAAATATTAACGGATGTTTTAAAACTAAGAGCGCTGCCTAGAGTTGCATTCTTTACGTTTTTGCACAGTTCCATCTTTCCTTTTACGCGAGATGAGGTTATTATTTTTCAAAACTTCTAGCTAATGAAAGTTTTTACTCTCGTTCTTATAGTAAGGTAGTTGTCTACCTAACTGTAAGGAGATCTAAAAAGAGTTTTGCTGTAGACAAATAACATTAAACTTCAGTTTGTGCTTTGAGTTTGTATGGTTTGAATTTAGGAATAATTTTCGGGTTTAGCTTGTTTTAAATTACACCCTTGAGCAACATTTCCAAAAAGTTTTAATAAACAAACCCAATGTTCACAAACATATTTTGATTAATGATAGTTAGTTACCTACATCAATTTCACAAAGTGGAGTGATTTTTCAATATTGTAAATTGATCAAAACAAGATATTGAAGATATTCGCACTGCGTCTGAAGTTTGTAGCTTGAAATAGCGACATCCATGTTCGCTACAAACTGGAAAGGATGAGACGGAAGGAGACTGAAACTTTTTCGCAATTCCAAGTGTCAATAACGTATTCTCGGTCAAAGTGAAAAGAAAGTGCTGTAAAATACGTATAAAAGTTTATAACGATAAGTCTTATAACTTTTGCGGGGCCGTCATAATCCGGAGTTTCTGTGGGGAGTAAAAAGGGTCGTCAGTCTTCAGACCCTTTCGATTTAGCGTCTCTCGAGCATAAATCAAATTACACGAAAAGCAACTAAGGCGCAGCATTAAGATAGTTCGGTAAACAAATCACAAAGTCAACTCAAAATTTTATCTATAATTCTATAATAATTGCTATTTGTTGAGAGAAGTTCGCTGAAGAACAGGTGACTTCATAGAACTGCCAATACATGGCCACAGGTATATTCATATGCAGGTTATGAATGGGTCACCTTCGAAAGTATTTGATTCGAATATTTTTTACCTAAACTCTATAGAACTGAAACCGAGATTTGTAAGCAAAGTAGATATAAGCCGCAATTTCTCGTTATATTTCAAGACTTTTGATAAAGAGGTGCTTGTGGCGCAGTGGTTGTGGCGCTTTGTAATGATACTAAAAGTTAAGCAATCTAAGGTGCGGTCATGTTGGAATGGTCTGACCATTTAAATGACGTCTATTTATTTACAAGCATCTCCGTGTCTCGAAAGGTACGTAAAGTTGTTGGTCCCGGTTTAATATCGATAGATATTAGTCGTTAAGCCAAGTCAGAGGCCCTCAGCTTAACAATAACTGTCAGTAAGGTTGGTTATTTTTCTTACAAAAACACCCCTCCACCAATCCGCACTGAGCCCGCGTGGAGTATGGCTTGGACCACCTCTTAGTTGATGTTAGACCTGTGCGTATATAGGCTGATGAAGTTACTGAACTAGCAAGAGTAGGACGTTGGATGTTCGTTGCGCACCTCCCTTCACAGGACGCTGGTCGCAACACAACCTCCCTACAGTGCCCGCGCACCGCGAGTGCCGCCCCCCTTACACTCATCTGAGACTATTATTCCGCGAAATTGACGCTTGTGCTTGTTTAGTTTTAGTTTGAGTGTTTTTGTACGTGTATTTTAGTGTTTAAAATATCCCGTGCAACCATTAGGTTAGCCCTTTTTGTCCCACTACCTTCTGTAGTTTTTAGCACATACCCTCCCTTTCTTTAATAATTCTATTTCTGTCCCTCTCTTACTTTTCGTCTCTGCCACGCATAGTGTGAAATATGTATTGCAGAGACTGCACCCCTCCGGACCCAGGACGCGCGTGGCGCCGCAGGTCCACAGCGCCCCCCGCTATTAACCCACCAGAAAGATCGGCGATCGGCAGCCGCACCTCCGAGGCCGTTCAGAACGGGCATCCAGCGTCCGATTGCGATGTCACAGTTCCGGCCGACCCAGCGCCATGAGCCATCACCGGTTGTTGAACAACCACTCGTGATGGTTCAACGACAGGCGCACCCGCGTGACCCACGCAGATAGCCCCTTCCTTTTTTTTTTTTTTTTTTTTTTTTTTTTTTTTTTTTTTTTTTTTCGCTGTGGAAATGCTTTTACGCATGCCCCCCACACATCTGCAGGGGGGTATGTGGGACTCAACGGCTGGTGTGCAAGGCCGTAATACCCACTAAAACCACAGCGCATTCCACCATTCCGCCATTGTGGGGGGTGCCATGGGGTCGCGTGAGCATTCACCACGGCACCCCGGCGGATAGCCCGAGGGCCACAAACTCCTTGGCGGCGGAGCAAGGTGTTGGGCTCCGCCACCTCCCGGCCGCAGAGGATAGGGAGGACGGCAACGACACACCGCATCTCCTCTTCCTCTGCGGCCCCACCGCAGCGCCATCCAACGGTGCGCCCCCGTTTGGTCGCGGGAGATAGGCCGCACGGCAACGACACACCGAGACGTCTCTCCTCCCGCGACCGCAACCGACTGCGAGGGACAGCCAGAACTGTCTCCCACACCCGCACTCTTTGACGCATCCTGCGCAGGCCGTCCCAAGCCCACGTGGAGCGTCCCCTCCCTGGATCCCGCTTAGCTTCACCGTGGGTGGCGAAGCCACGGTTACTGAGCCCCCCCACCACGACAAGGTGGAGATCCTATAGGGGGGTAGATAGCCCCTTCCTGAGGACAGCTTCAGCTCGGCTCAGGAAGAGAAGCGCCTCTGCCAGGAGGCCGCATACATAGAGCCGTCCGCCTCCGAGTCGGACAGCGAGCCCGACGAAGCGGTCGAGCACCCGCTCCCGTCCACGTCGGCCTCCCAACCATCGTCATCGTTCGCTATGGCGTCCTCATCGACGTCGTACGCGACGATGGCCTCCCAGCCGCCATCTACCCGTGCGCTGCGGGAACGGAAGAGCCCGCCAGCCTCCCCTCGCCGCACTCCGACGCCATCAGCCGCCACCGGGACCGACGCCCAGCCTGCCACACCGACCATACCGCCCAAGGTAAAGGGGTACCCTCCCATTGTGGTCGAGAACCTACCCAATTGGTGCGTTCACTTTGAACGCATCAAACAAACCTTGGGCCACCCGCCGAATGCACGGCCCTTCGGCAAGGGGATTAGATTCATCCCCAAGAGCCCCGAGGAGTTCCCCGCCGTCCAGGCTTACCTGACGGAGGCGGAGAAAGCAGACCCGACAGTAGCGTGGTTCTGCTACTCCCCGCCCGAAGAGCGGCCGACGAAGGTGGCCGTCAGGGGCCTGCCGGCCGACACGCCGCACGACGCCATCCGCGAGGCCCTGGAGGACCGCGGGATCAACGCCTCCCACATCAGAGGGATAAGGGGCAAGAGGGGCAACCCAGCATGCCTCTTCCACGTCGAGCTGGAGCACCTGCCCAGACAGGAGCTCGCTCGGCTGTACTCCACAAACGAGCTGCTGAATATGCCAGGCGTCATCGTAGAGGCATGGCGCCCCCGCAAGGGCCCCGCGCAGTGCCACCGGTGCCAGGCGTTCGGCCACTCGTCGGTCAACTGCCACCGACCGACCAAGTGCGTCCGCTGCGCCGGAAACCACCCTGCCGCCGACTGCCCTCGCCCGAGGACAGATCCACCCACCTGCGCCAACTGCGCACAGGCCCACGCAGCGAACGACCGCCGCTGCAAGGTGTTCTTGCGCGTGGCGAGGCGAATCGGGGCTACTGTCACCCCACCGCTCCCGAGGGCGCTTGCACGCCAGTTGCCCCGCCCGCACACCGTCGACCAGACGCACGCCCCAGCGCCGTTGGCACAGGCTGCCACGGTGCCCACTACCACCCAGGCAGAGACCACCCTGGCCACCCCGGCCAATCCCGCCACTGCGAGGGGCGCTCCCGCCCCCGCCGTATCCAGGTGCAGACGGTCAATGGGCCCACGAGATGAGACCCGGGGAAGGGGCTGCAGCTCGAACCCGATCCGCCCAGTAATGGGTGAAGAAACCCGTCGTCGAACTAGCAATCCGTTGCAGCTTCGCACGGGTGTACATTTATTCCACCAGTGCAAAGCCGGGACGGACCTCTCGTATTAAATATAGCCTATATTCATCAGGGATTGAAGATTTTTTTGAATTGGTCCAGTAGTTTTGGAGCCCATTTAACTTGAACAAACAATCAAATTTTTTCTCTTGATGTCATATGTGTAGAAACGTAGTGAGCTTTTGAGGATTATCCAATAATTAAAGAAACTCACTGGTAGGTAAATATTTCTGCAACTCATTAGTAATTTTAGGGTTTCGACAAAAATCACCAACTACGAGTAACGAAATCAGTCACGCATGAGTCGAATGTGCTGTCACTAAGATCACGATTGACAGATCACCTAATTAACTATTTAGTAAGGACCGCGAACTAATAGTAACATAATCTTAATTAAAATACCCGATTACGCCTTTTGTAGACTTGTATATCGTTCAGAAACCAAAATATAAACTTTTAAAATTTTTTGGAAAGCACCATTAATTAATGTCCTTGAATTAATGAAAATATACCGCGTTCGTGAAATAGCTGTATTAACATATTTATTGCTATTAAAATTAATGGAATCCAAACCCGAATTTAGTTTCTAAAGACGTAAGCGTTTTATTCGAAGCCAAGTCAGGTTCGAACCTCGATATAAGACGAAACGCGACGTGCCGGGCGCGGCCCGCTGCCAGGATTATTTTTATAGCCACAAGATGCCTTCGGGATCCAATATTGCAATTGGGATCATATAAACCCGTATTTGTCCATGAACCGTTAAGCCAAAATAATGTTTGGATTGAGAACACAAAGCGATATTTTACAATACGGATATAAAGTCCCTAAGGAAATCGTGGGATTTATTTATTCGGCCTAGAACATTAAGCTCGCTTCAGTCAATTATAAAGAAGGAACACGTGTTCATTCAATTCAACGAACTCAATAATTATTTATTTTATTTGTTGCTTTTCCTATTTTCATTGATCCCATACTGTATTCTTATAAGGGACCATTTCTCTAAAAAAATTGTGTCAGGAGCCAACAGCCAAAAAAGTCGAAGCAACGCCGAGTTGTGATCCTTTTAAATTCTTTATTTCACACTGCTTCGGGCCTCGAACAACTTGCATTGCTCGTTTTAACATGGTCATACATTTTACATTTGGCATACAGGCAAGTAACTTCATTTTACACTTTCAATTGGCCATTTATAAATAATTAGATAAAAAATTTCAAACTTTTGTATTTATAGTCATGATTACACATGAAAGAACTGCTTTTATGTAAAACATCACATCAGGTCATAGGAAAACATATCTCTAAACAGATAGGTCTCAACATCAACTTTTAACAATCTTATAAACTTTGAAGGCAGACAGATCTTTCAATGCTATAAGTACAAATTAAAATACACTTTATACGCCAATTAATAACCTTATGGTGCTGAAAGCACCTAAATATTAATAATGTTCCAACATTATTTAAAACTATTTTGAATTAATACATGCAAATGCAAAATCCACAAATAAATCGCCACATCAGGGGCACTGTTTACTCTTATACCGGAAACTGAGAGAAAATCCCGGATGATTGATCGGCTATGTATCATAAATAGTATATTAAATGCTACTCGTGCCGAATCTTCGCTCGGTAACTGTTCTTTCATTTGTTTATTCTTCAATACCTCTATAAATAAGATTTTATAACCAGAACACTTTTTAATTCATGTTTGTTTTAATGAAGCGCAAATTGACGACGCAAAACCACCACCACCACATTGGTTGATGCTGAATTTTATTCCACATGAATATTCAACTGATTACACGAATAATTGAATAATTGTGTCCTGTGTACACAAGCCTATAATAAAGTATTTTTACTTTAGTTAGATTGTCAAATTAAAATATTCATACAAAACAACTCGAAAGTCCCACGTAAAATCAAAAAAAATAGCACCTTCATTACATTGCAGGACAACAGGCCATATTTCTTTTAAGCGGTCATAAAATTATAAAAGAACGTTGTAATGGATGTTCTCTTTCCGTCTGTTTGTAATGAAAGACTGCGATGTAAACTCATTCATTCAAGGAAAAACAAAAACAAAAGAAAAAGTATCAGCATCCGTCTTCATTCATCTATCTACTAAATGTTTACAAATTACAGTTCGGAAATGTACAATACACATATAATCTATGCATGGACGTTAAGTAGGGCGAGGAAATTGTATGTTTTATTTTTTCTGAATTACGTTTAGCGGCGCGGTCGGCTCGCCAGCGCTCTTCTCTATCTTTTCAACAAATTATTCAATTTGCTTCCGAGCACGATTTTTTCGAACCGGGTGTTAAGACCTCAACGGTGTCCCGAGGGTTATTATTTGAATCTGAAATGGCTTTTGTAACTACCTATTTAATGGTAAAGAGAAGAGAAATAAATGGAATTCGGTGAGGTGATTGTCAGTCACAAAACTTAGCGAAAGTAATCCAAAAGTTTATAATTTAAACAGCCCCAAACCGAAGGGTATTCCATTATGCCGTAAATAAAGTGATTAGTGTCTTGCCTTGTTAAGAATTTATAATAAGTGCTCGTAAAGGTCTGCTCTTCAGACGGCGCCAGAACAAGACAAAAAATAAAGGTTTATTAGATCAAACGTAACCAAACATGTAATGGAATAAATACAATTGTGCAGACGACAGCAAACTGTTGCAAAATTGCGCTTATCACAAGTGCATAAGATTTCGCAATGCTCACACTTACATTGCACAATTAACATTACGAATACCATCTTGTAGATTCTACGACATAGACTTTCGGGAGTAGTGTCGTAGCTCGTAGCAGTTCAAGTGGCAAGCACTGCTCGTAGCGTGCTACGAACACTCGCATTGCTGTAAGCTCGTAGAAAGGGCCCGCGTAGCAGTTCGTAGCTGAGGCGTGTCGTAGTAGCCAGCGTAGTGGACTACAAAAAGTGTAACACGAATTAAATTGTAACTTAATTAAGAGAGAATGACATCTAGCACAATTCTGCTCGTATTGTGCCACGAACACATGTGTTTTCGTAAGTTCGTAGAAAAAGTCTGTAATGTGTGGTTGAAAAACATGAATGTATTTATTCTGCGGTAAAAAAATGAATTCTTGCATAGTATTGCTCGAAGCGTACTACGAACACAGTCGATGTTGTAAGCAGTTATCTGAACCTATTGTCGAATAAACAACAGCTGCTTATATTAAATTGTAAGAAATAAAAGCACGGAATCATTTATTGCAATTTACTATCATACACAAATCATTTATAGAGGGTGGAAAACGATCTTGTAACCTACAACATTTTCTCGTACGTATTTATCCTCTCACGTCATTTACACGTCAGAGAATGTATATGTATATGTGACCTGAACGTATATTTATACAAAACATCCGTACAAAAATACACTTGTTCATAATAGCTAGTTTGGCGACGATTCTGCTGTCGCGGGGCAGCAGGTGCGGTGGCCGCCAGAGCCGCCGACGCATCCGTTCTTGCAGCGGCAACCTTTAAGAGAATAGATCAAATGTGCAAACTGTCTTAACATCTAGCAATATTTTTGGAATTCAGCTTATGCCGTTGACAAATTGGGGACAGTTTGGCAAACTGTTTGCTCTGTATCTGTCAGGCTGAACCAGCAGTGCCAGCCCACCTTGCGCCAAAGTTTGTTTGCAATACAACACGCTCGTAAAAAAATAAAATGCTCAAGAATTTTCTGTGGAATTCTATTTTGTTTTTTGTTTGGTACTTAAATACACTTTTGGAATATTAACTAAAAATGATGATAACAATTTTTAAATGCTACTCGTACCACTTGCTCAAACGTAGTTACATATATTTGGCTTTTTTTATTTTTCCTGCTCCTACAAGCGCCGAGTTTAACTATTTATAATAAAAATTAAAGCCATATGAAGAGCTTTTTCATGCCTGGGCAAAATTATTACTTTGCCAATAATAATAAAAAGTTTGAGCAGGTCTAAATTGCAAAGGAATTTTTAAGGCAAAAAAGTAGGAAACAAACCATTATACATATCTGTTAAGTGTTTATAAACTCTACAGCAATGTTGCATAAATCACAGCGCTATACGGGAGGGGAATTCTATCGCTGAAGATGAGAAGGCGTTCAATCATACGTCTCTTTATGAAAATTCCTAAGCTTAAGATAGAGCTCTGTAGAAGCTACCACCTAGTTTACCACCTAGCATTCCTAGATGTTTACCATGTAATAAGTAGTTATAATACCTACTCAATTACTCGTTCAGTGAAATGAAACAAATTTATTTTCAAATGCAAAGCAAAAATTTAAGTACGTATTGGTGCCTGTGTATTACTTTACCCCGGGAAGGTAAATTTAACCCGCTCAGTAAAAACTTTAAGCCTCAAAAAAATTCTTTTGATAGCAAATTGCGTTATAAGTATACTTCATCCGGTAAATAGTGTCATTTACGTTCGGTAAAGCAGTAATCTAAACACAGTAATTAGTGAAATAAACTATTTACTGGAAAAGCGTCAAAGCTACCCCTTGGGCTAAAGTAATAGTCCTCCAGGCCGATTTCGACCACGGCGGCCAATCTTAACAGAGATCAGCCAACTACGCAGGAGATATTATAGTGCACAAGTGTGAGCGCAATACACAGGTGCACTCACTGTTCCATCACCCTCAAAGTTCGGTGAGACGGCAATCCGACATGACCGGAGAGAGATCAGGCGCAGGACCAACGGCTTAACGTGCTTTCCGAGGCACGGGGGTGTAACACCGCCAACTTCCCGACTCCGAGCTGTTTTTGAGAAATTCATTACAGAAAATCTCAGAAACAATTATGGCTCGACCTGGGATTCGAACCCAGGACCTCTCGGATGTAAGGCAGAAACTTTGCCACTACACCAACGAGGCAGTCAAGGCAGGAAGTTGGGCTAAAGTATCCTTGACGCAGACACGGTATCCAAACTTTACAAAAAGGCGTTACTTTTTATTCACTTATAATGGGAGCAACCGCAATTTAAACGGGCTATGAAAGCAGTCTGTAAGGTATTAAATTCGTCATAAAATCCAAAGACTTTACTCGTGTTACGATAAAAACTCAAAATTGCTATTTTTAAAGCAACACATCGCTGACGTTCGAGATTAAACGTTAACTCTCTTATAAATTGCATATCTTTTTATACTAGAGACGTGAAAAGTGTATGTTTTGAAATACAAAAAAATAAAAAAATAAACGATCGTTGTTTCAGAATGCCAACGCGAGGCATGGCGAGGATAATAGTACATTTATGGTACTAGTGTGTAACATTGGTGATCATACGACGTTTTTCAACGCACTTGTGAATAAAATAGCAATAAAATCTCAATTTATTTAGTAGATAAAAAGTTTATTTTCGCCTATTCTGCCACGTACAAAATTGGGACTTTAAAGTGTTCTTTTTTTAAATCTCACTAGTGAGTTATATCAATGAAAAAGTCACAGTTTGATTATAGGTGTCATTATTAGTCTAATTGCAGTGAAATAACAACCACTTTATGAGCAAGTGTATTGAAAAACTTAAAACTCACAGCCGTGGAGAGAAGGCTTCTAGCCAGCCGTCTTATGTGTTTGTGTGAAATTCTAAACTCGTTATCCCAATTTCCAAGTAATTTATTATGACTTCAAACAATCTTTCGCATCGTTTCCTCGCTCGATAAATATTGAAGTTTTGAGTTGACTTTGCTAGCTCTTGGCATTCTGGCGACCTAACAGCAGTTTGGCTGCAGTGTGATTTCAAAGAGCGGGATCCAATTTAGCTAATGGGCTTAAACTTGTTAACACAAATTAAAAATAAATTAAACTAGTCATTGCTTGCCGGCTTGCTATTTACACAGAATGAGTTCATCTATTAGCGACAGTTATAATGACCATAATAATATCTACCTAACGGCATAGTGTAATGTGTGATAAATTCTGAAATACATAGAAAACTATTAATTATTATTTATTTTAGTAAGCGCTTTGTTTTATACTGACCCCAATCCTTACCCTTTTTATATTGCTTCACAGCCGATAGGGTATAAATAACAAAACACAAATTCCGTTTCCTGAAATCACCCGAAGCAGGAATATTAATTCTAGCCGTAGCCGGGAAACCGTGTCGTGAAAGACGATAAACTTCGGCATAAATTAGAAGCAGGGTTGGGCGTAAGGTTAGCCGTAACAGTCGGCCGACTACGGCTCAGCGTAAACCTATTGTTGTAGCCACTCCTAGAAGTTACTTTTTATGATTCGTATTCGATTTCGGAACTCCATTGACTCACACAAACTTTACAACTCAATTAAGACAGCTATATGACTACCGTGCCACGGACCGCAAGTGAACGTTTTTCCAAAAGTGAAATAACGCACATTTTTTCACTTAAAATCAAGTTAAGTTTCAAATGTTTCTTAAATGCTATTCTTAGCTATAAACATTTTTTGCCATCCTACAATAAAATTAAGTTAAATGGACTCCTTTCACAAGAAGAATACGCCCCATTTCTGGAAGAATGTGCAATTAGTCGTAAGAAAACCAGTTCTGCAACTGTTGCGACTGCGTTTAACTCAAGTCTGCAACCTAGTAGCTATCTACAGATGTGCTAAATCACCATTACCCTACATTCATGTGGGTCATACCCTACAGTCATCATAAACTTTGTTTTGTTCATTTGGAATTTTCACTTTTTTTATTTATCCAGAGTACTGTTACGAAACCTAAGTGCTAAGACGTACTATCTTTACTTTTAAAAGCACTCGCTAGTTCATGGGTTCAGCTCCTGTAGATATTGTGTTTCGAGAATGTATAAGACACACAGCTATTGGTTCTCGCTTCTGTCGCTAGATGTCAGCCATAATTCCAGCAGTGCATTTTCAGGCTGCTAATTATGTGACACAAACAGTTCGAAAGCGGGCTTCATTAAATTGTAGGTAGATATTAATTTTAAGTATGATATTTACTCCAGAATTTCAGCTATTATTCTGAAAGAATATGACTATTTGTACCATTTTTGCTCATTACACAGGTAAGTAGCTAGGTAACGTGAGTATAATCGTAAGAGATAATATATTCGCACTAAAGGCTGTTGTTAGAAGTTTTTCAATTTGTTAGTTACTTTATAGCAATAAAAATAACACAGAAGTGATTTAATTTGTACCTTATTACATTATTACTTTAAAACTGAACAGTGTATGTTTTCATACCATGTATTTTTGGTAAGAAATAAATGTTTATTATTTTTATTTTAGCATAAAGAAAAATAGCGAAAACCAACAAATTATAAAACTACATATTATATAGTAGTGTAATGCTTTTTGTAAATTATTTTCGCATTTCCCAACAAACCAACGGAATCTAGACTAATATTATAAAGCTGAAGAGTTTGTTTGTTTGTTTGAACGCGCTTATCTCAGGAACTGCTGGTTCGAATTGAAAAATTCTTTTTGTGTTGAATAGACCATTTATCAAGGAAGGCTTTAGGCTATATAACATTACGCTACAATTATTAGGAGCGAAGAAATAATGGAAAATGTGAAAAAAGCAGGGAAAATTATTCATCCTTGAGGGCTTCCGTTGCGTACGCTGCAAAAACGGTTTAAGATACCAAAAATGTATATATAAAAGAATTATTCCTGTTGAAATGATCTAAAAAAACGTCTGCGACAGCATATGCCTATCTTTTAAGATTAAGTCACTAGAACCGTTTTTATGGTAATCAAATTTGGTCGAAATTAATGCATTATTCGTTTAGAGTTGTTCAACGTAATAATATTAACCTTTATTCAAATAAATGTATTGTTGATTAAGAGTATTTAATTGTGAACGAAATTGTCATTGACATCACTTAATTTCAATGAATATCTTAGAAGATATTACAATTTTAAAATAACACCGATATAAAATTCACCCGCGCCGCATGATGTGCAAAACATGACGCTGCAAGGAAGAGAGGCGTTGCTAGCGAGCGACGCAGAGAGGGGAGTGTAGCTCTACGAGGTACCATGATGAACCAAAATTAGATTTAATTAATGACCAGGTGCGTAATATCTTCACGTCGACCCTGCCGCAGTGCCTAAGAAGCCGAGTGTTTAACCAATGCGTCTTACCAGTCTTACCTACGAAGCCGAAACGTGGAACATGACAGTCAAGCTGGCTCACCGACTACACGTCACTCAGCGTGCTATGGAAAGTTCTATGTTGGGGATCTCATTAAGGGATAAGATCTGGAACGAGGTCATTCGACATAAGACTAAGGTAACTGATGTTGTCCAAAAATGTAGCAAGCTAAAGTGGCAGTGGGCTGGCCATGTCTGTCTGTCGAGAGGTGGAGCAGGAAGGTTCTTGAATGGAGACCACGCTTAGGTAAACGTAGTGTGGGACGCCCCCCGGCTAGATGGACAGACGACCTGAAGAAGGCAGCTGGTAGTGACTGGATGCAAAGGGCGGGAGATCGTGCGCTGTCGCGCTCCTTGGGAGGCCTATGTCCAGCAGTGGACTGTAACAGGCTGATATGATGAATGACCAGGTGGCCGCGTATAAAAATCTGAGACGAATGTTCCATGATCCATAGAGCTCATGTAGAGGCTCTAGATAGGACTCTTAGAGATATTAGAAGCTGTGATAAAATCATCATCATAAAATTACTGTTATGTTTGCGGGGGTTCGACAAACTGTACCAGTAATAGTAAGGGGAACTAGGGCAGACATTGTAAAGACTTGCCTTAAAAATACCCCATTATGGATGTTTGTGAACATCTTAAAATTAACTACAAATATGAGAGCACATTTGGGGGGAGGTAGTAATAGTCCTCCTGGCCGATTTCGACCACGGCGGCCAATCTCAACAGAGATCAGCCAACTACGCAGGAGATATTATAGTGCACAAGTATGAGCACAATACACAAGTGCACTCACTGTTCCATCACTCTCAAAGTTCGGTGAGACGGCAATCCGACATGACCGGAGGCGCAAGATCAACGGCTTAACTTGCGAACCTAGGCACGGTGGTGTAACACTTCTCGACTCCGAGCTGTTTTTGAGAGATTCATGACAGAAAATCTCAGAAACAATTTGGCTCGACCTGGGAATCGAGCCCCGGACCTCTTGGATGTTAGGCAGAAACTTTGCCACTACACCAACGAGGCAGTGTTGGGGAGGTAGTATAACTTTTTCTTCAAAGTTTATTTTTATAGGAGACGTGAAAGTACCTCATTTTAAAAATAAAATTGAAATTCAACGAGATTTAGGATTAAGAGTGAGTAACATTGAGGACTTTATATCGAAAGTTCACCCTTAAATTAGCGAGAGAGAAAATAAAGATCATCAATGGATGTGTCAAAGGGCAATAGTTGGAGTGAGTAACAGTAGCGTGGACGATATTAATAATTAATAAAAGAATTATTTGAACCCAAGTGGCCTTCCCTCAAGTTAAAAATAGGTGCCCCAATAATTTTACTTAGAAATCTTAAACCACCAATTACATGTAACGGGACCCGACTTCAAATCAAATGTCTTCGCAATAACGTGAGGGTTGCAATAGTTTAGACTAGTCCAGGAGTTGGTCAAACAGTGCTTATACCTCGCACCTCAAAGATTCCATATGATTTACGTTTTAATTTAAAAAAAAAAACAATTTAACGTCAAGACTGCTTTACACACATATATCGCGTTGTCAAGATCAGGTTGCGGAGAAAACCAATATGTTATTCTGACACAAGAAAATAAAACTAGAAATATAATAAACACAGAAGTACTTTCAAATAATTATGTTCTTTTAAAAACTTCAAAAATAAATTGTCTAAAATAATAACAGAAAAAAAAAATTGCAAAAATAAAACGATGTCCAAAATAACTATTCCACGCGGACGAAGTCGCGGGCACAGCTAGTATTTGATAAGCGAACCTAGTTTCGCTTCTATTGTTTTAGTTCACATGTGTTAAATAAATTGACTTGGTTTGAAGTTCAAATCTTAATAAGTTTGGCTACGAATATTAACTGATACTTAGATTTTGTTAACTTTATATTATTATTATTTTTAGTCTTAGGTACAGAACGTTGACCAATGCTATGGACGCTCACTGCTGACAATAAAATCAACACTAACGAAACGAAATATTTCCCTTAGTATCATGGACGCATATCATATACAAGCCAGTGTACAAACGATAGCGAATTAGCTCGTTGGTAGGTGCTCGGAATGCGCATGATATTGCGGGCTTCGGGTGCTATTTAATAAACCTGTGCTTACCTCTGAGAGCTAATAAGACAATGTATTAGTTCGGTAGGCCGCCTTGCGGGTTTTCAGGCAAGAATATTGCCGGCGCCGGGCGACCCGGCGTAGTTCCGAGTGCATTACTAACCACCTTTAGGGTTTCGTGGAATGTTTACTTCATCTTCTTTATAAAAAATACTATGTAATATGAAGATTCATCAAAAATTTACGGACGGACGTCTTTGTTACTAATACAGCCGAAAGTATATTATCTACATACATTCCACATTAAGCCCAACCAAATTCAAAGTTATCCATTCGGAGACGGATGCGGGCGGACTGTAAAAGAAACTCATTGGACATTGAAATAAATTTAGGGCAAATATCCTGGTTTTCTGGAATAAAATTACACTTGAAATACTCATTTTGAGTAATTGCAGATTGTTTTATTATTTGAAGCAAGTAAGGTATTTTGATCTAAGATTGTGTAAGTTAGTAGTGATGCTAATGACTGCTGCCTCTGCCTTATGAGAGTTAGTATAAATTACCAGTCCCACACGTTGTTTATGCTAGCCTCCATAGTGTAATTATACTTAGGTACTTATTCTTTGCCTCCGGCAAAGCGGCAAAGGCCGAAGTAAAAAAAGAGAGATTATTACTTGAGCTGAAGTGTATCAAACCAAACGATGTGATTTTATTAAAATATCATTTGTACCGTCGTTTACAGCGAACAAAATGTGTACTCAAAACCAAAGTGAAAGTATTAGTTTTCATTTAAAATCGTTAAAAATCGTGTTTCTAATCTACCCATAGGAACCACTATTTCTGAAGCGCTGTTTTTATACAATTAAAACGATGTTTGTTCATGGCATACAGCGTTGCATCGCAGAATATCGAAACTCTTTGTATAGTAAAAGTACAGCCCGCTAGAATATCTGTTCCAATACTACACGACAGTGAAGTTTCCTTATTTCTAGGGGGTCATATGCGTGACCCTAATTCGGCCATCTAAATTACTTAACGGTTGGGGTTAAAAGTCTTAAGGAGTCTCCCAGGGCCGTGGATTTCATTGTGATTCAACACGCGAACCTTCCCCCGCCTTCATCATCTCTTAGGACGTTACCTATATTTGAAAGATAAGCACTTTTATAGATCTCTTCGCACCGCGCCGGTTAATTGGAGGCCTTTTGAGAGTATATTAAATACAATGGACCTTGTCTTGTTTTGATCCGAGGAGGATTGTGTTTTTTAATTACCCGCCTGAAACATTATTAAGCTTTTATTTTAGCCAAACAAGATATGTTTTTCTCAAGTTCCAATTAAGGCGGTTGAAAACTCAAACACAATTGATACGGTTATATTGAACAGTCGTTATTAAGTTGATAATTAAGCCAATAAAACCAAAATTGATTAGCAATCACACGGTGACTTCCCAATTGGCATTATCGGAGTAGGTAATAGGATCAAATGGTAATTAATTGAAGCTTCATTTAGGTATTAACACCCTATTATTCGTTAACCGCAACTCTCAAATAGGTAATCTGCGTTGAATTACTCCTTTGTTAATATTTAATTGGATTTAATAATGATATTAATTAATCCCGTCCACCGTTATCATTTGACAAACCAAAACCTTAGAACTCCAACGCAGTTCACCGGTTACTAACCACTGGGTGATTAATTCATAGATGCATAAATGTATGCAGTCATAAAAGATGCACGAAAGCTTTTTTACTTATTTGATTTGAATGCTAATGTAGTAAATATTACGCCTTAGTTAGGCACTAAACAGTTATAAGAAGGTATTAAGGGCTTTCGTTGAGTTGAGAGTTCATTTCATAAACGCTATCTGATCTGAATTATGTATGTATCCTTAAAGATAAGTTAGGTTCTTGATCACTCAAAAACTAACGGTAACACTAGCTAATTTGACCATGAGCTTATGCCAGGAGTTTGATTAGGTGTGTGAGTAAGTGTTTTTTTTATTGTACTTGAGTTTAGGACTATGGTTTATTTTAACGGGAACACAATTTTTAGGATCGTTGACATTCTGCTGAATTAGAACAAAATAATGTATCAAGGGCTTATCTTGTTTGTTAGTAAAGCTTTGAAATATTAAAATTTATGGGCCCCACCCCACGACACCCCTTTCGGTAAGATTAGAATTGTTGCTTTATCTTGTGTGAGATGTATGGCGGTCCATGGGAGTCCGGATGGTTTTGTAATAAGACGTCGAGTAAGGTCATATTATTACTTGTTTGCCCCCGAAACTTGCGGTTCAGGATGCGTGAACATCAACAACAAGTTTGACAAGTAGGCTAAATGTACGTCTAAATTGAGCAAATATCGGATAAAACTGTGTTGATAACATTGCTATTTCTAGCCTTATAGCGCGGCTAGATAAAATCTGATAGTAAAGATAGCCACTTACCTTACAAACACCCTTTCTCCAAATTATAAAATCTATCCGCTTTCTGTGGTCGGTGTTTCCACAAATCCGATCTTCAACTATTACTTCATACTTAGTTTTATGTAATAACGTTATGTTCATATTGGTATATTGCTGCCTGCAACGAACTTATTTTACTTATTCCATTAAAGCATTAAATACACTGCTCAACAAAGTCTAGGGAACAAGCCAACTATATGACTTTATTTGTAAAATCTTCTTTAAAAAAGTACTGATCTCTTTAAGGTAAACAGGTAGGCTGAATGTTTATCAAACGTTGTTCGAATTTAAAAAAAAAATTAGAAACAAAAGAATTTTCGTAAAAGGCAGGAATCTTTCACTTTGATTGCAGTGTAGTGATACTGTATGAGAATTTTAAAGATAAAAATTAGTTTTATTGTTTTATGATTTTATTGAAAAACAAAATTAACTGTTGTTATTCGTAACTTTTGCGACTACGGCCATTATGTCACGACGTCATTTAACGCGGGAAGAAATGATTCGAGCTGTAGGAATGTTGGAAGCTGGGCTACCCCAACGCGAAGTTGCAGCTGCTCTGAATTCTCACGCGAGCGTTATCTGCAGACTGTGGGCACGTTACAGACTTACTGGCGATGTAGCCGAAAGGCACAGAGGCAGGTATAGGGTTACTACGGAAAGGCAAGACCGTTTTTTCCAAATGTCGCAAGGAGGCAACCCACCATTACGGCTCGTCAGTTGGTAGAAGACCTCCAGTCGCACCACCAGGTTGCTATCAGTGACCAGACTGCTCGGAGGAGACTCCATGAAGCTAATCTTCGTGCTCGCAGACCACTAAGAGTGCCCGCGCTGCGTCATGGAAATCGAGGACGTCGATTATTGTGGGCACGTGAACATTTGCAGTGGACCGTAGATCAGTGGGCACATGTACTGTTCTCCGATGAATCTCGCTTCGGATTTCATCCAGATTCAAGAAGAGTGCGTGTTTGGCGGATTCCTGGTCGGCAGAGTCGGCTTCAAAACCCACAGGAGGTGCATCCCTACCAAGGTGGTACAATCATGGTGTGGGCTGGAATCCGCCTGGGTGGACGGACGGATCTCGTTTTGATCAGGGGAACTTTAAATGCAGAGCGATACTGCAAACAGGTAGTCCAATCCGTGGTTATCCCGCACCGACAAAATCTGGGCGCAGATTTTATTTTTATGCAAGATAATGCACGACCACATACTGCGAGTCAGGTGATGGATGTGTTCCGCGAGTACAACATCGAAGTGCTGGAGTGGCCTGCTCAGTCCGCGGACCTCAATCCCATTGAACACGCGTGGGATTTACTAAAGAGAAGGGCTTTTAGAAATCTCCCTCAAAATTTGAACACAGCAGATGAACTTTTTTCACATCTCTCCAGAGAATGGAGTCTTCTTCCACAAGAGACAATCGATAGTCTCATAATCAGTATGCCACGACGATGTCAAGCTGTTGTTAATGCCTTAGGGGGTCCAACTGATTATTAAAAAAGTCCCCGCATATTTGTTCTTAACTGTAATGTTTTAATTTTTAAGAAATTTTATTAAATTAAATTTCTTTGTTTAGTTCTGTAATACACTTTCTTTGTTTTTCATTAAAATTACCTCGTAATTCAAAAACTGAATCCTTTATTTATATACGCAACTAATTAAGCATTAAATTGCACATCGATTGGTATATAAACTTTAAAACAAAAATATATAAAAATAAAAATATTCCCTAAAAACCTCCTGCTCCCTAGACTTTGTTGAGCAGTGTATAAGTGGCAGTTCTTTCTTCTAAAGTAGGAAATAACAAATAGTTCCGGTTTGTTTTAACAACAAAATGACCTCTCAAGGCCATGAATTATGCCATTGGTTTTAACCAATATTGAATTACCGACAGCGGTCTCTTAATCAATCTAATACTTACGTCAATTTGATCACTCCGAAGGTAACTAATCCAATTTTAATCTACTTAAGTATGAAATTCAAAGAGGTCCCAGGGGCACCGACGTTATGACTTCAATGATCCGAAGTCACCCACGAACTCAATACACCTTATAAACCATTCTAAGAATTCGTTCGGGCAGCACGTTGATCGGTGTATAAAATTAAAGTACAAAACATTAATTTTCAAAATGAAAGTAATTTTGTTTTTTTGCCTCTCCTCTGCTGTCATCTTAAGCATTTTATGCAGCGACGATTTCAAGGATCATCTCGTGCGAAAACCGTGTGAAAGGAAAAACGAACAAGGCGATAATTTGATCGGGGACATATGGACGGGTAAAGCCTTTTACCAGTTAAGAGTAAAAAGAAACAATGCAGAAGGGAACACTTTGACACTAAAAGATGCACACCTTGAGTCAGATACATTAAGGAATATTTCTGAGTTTACTAACAGTTCGGACATCGACAAACACGCTTTATTAGTTGCCAACTTCAAACGCTTGTGGCCCGTAGAGAGATGGCGCCAATATGGATTTTTCTCCGAAGATTACTTGGATTTGATCAACGAACATTGGCTACAGTTCCCTCCACCCTCAGAATCTTTGCAAAAGTTTTTGGGCTGTCTCTATTTGGTGTTCACTACTATCGGTTGTTGGGGAAACATCACGGTTTTGTTCATGTACTTCAGGTGAGTGAGCAGGTCAAAAGGTATCATAGACTACATGTTTTTTTTTCAATGTTACTTTAAATGACTTACACGACGTTAATTTAGTAATTGTTTTTAAATTACTTTTACCACTATAGGTATTCATGAGCTACATGATTAAGAACAATCTACAAAATGTTACGATTTCATTGTTTTTTTTAGAAAGTATACTTACTTGTTGTCATTCAATTTAAATAAATAAATATTTCATAGCTGTGTAGTATACAGCAATTGGAAACGATGCTCGTTAGGTACCTTATCCCCCGAGTTACAAATTTTACCTTGCCATTCAATTATTTTCTTAGAGTCTTGGTATCAAAGCAATACAATAAATTTAAATATTAACGTTCTCTATAACGAGCTCGGGAAGTTATTCTGACCCAAGAACTTCAAGTCCAATTAATTGGATCACTTCATCTCAGCTGAATTAAATATTTTATAAACTTGTCTTTGGTTCATCACAGTTTTACTTGTAAATCCTTTGTAATAATTACTAAGAGATTTAAGTCTCTTAAATCTTCATTTCTTTGAAGCCACGTCGCTTTTTGCCCAGACTCTTTATTAAATAGTTAATGACTAGTAAGAGTCAATGAAATCAATTTTCAACAGAAAATATATATATTTGTGGGCTGCATTTCTATGTCCGTAGTTAGTAAGTAGTAGTAGTGTTATGTTATAAGATTGTGATGTAACCGCTACGCAAAAATTTGGAGATAAAGAACGTTTCCTATACCAAAAACGAAATAACGCATCTTATTTTTTATTATTTTTTTGATAATAACCTTGTTTACCCGTAAAGTACATATGTACTTATAACTTATGATTTCCCGATACATAACTTTATCATGATCAGCTGTAAAATGTCCACTGCTGCTGAAAATATCTTTATACACAAATAACAAACATCCTGCCAGCTGCTTGCCTCGCGTGGAATAAGGTTCTCTAATATATCAAGCACGTTATTATACATATAAACCTTCTTCTTGAAACACTTTATCTATTAAAAAATTGCATCAAAATCCGTTAAGTAGATTTAAAGATCTAAGCATTAATACATACATATAGGTATAGGTACAGAAGCAGAAAGCGACTTACCTTTCTATTGTGTATGTAGTGATAGGTTTCCGATATTTATGTACGATATTTTATAAGGTTTGACAACCAGGCAGACTGACGTCCATCCTGCCATCTTGATACCTAGATTATTAACACCGAGGTTATTTGCATTGTTTATATTTAAGTCGCATCAACATCATTATAAATAACAAAACATACCTAATGACAAGGCCGAATATATTGTTGACTGAAAAGTTACTAAATAGGTGTAATCGGCTAATTACTGCCTGATCGAGTTAATTAACACTTGAGAGTTAAATTACTGTGTCAATACGAGTGAATACAGTGTGTGTTTTTGAACCGATATCATGTTTTTTTATTAAACGGATTATTTGGTTTAGTAGGGCATGGTTCACTTTATCTATATATATATAAAAATTAAACCCGTTTTCCTTGGTCACGGCATGCATCACGCGTGAATGGCTGGACCGATTTCACTAATTCTTTTTTTGTTGTATTTGTTATTATTAGGAGAAGGTTCTTACGGAAAAAAATATTAAGAAAATCTCTCAGAAATATTGAAAAATATACATTTAATTTTGCATATTTTAAAAAACGCGCGTAACTAATGTCAATGTCATTCGATGACATTAATTCCGCCAAGGCGGTACGAAGTTCGCCGGGTCAGCTAGTCCGAAATAACAATGAACGTGATCGTGACAGACTGTTTGAACGGCAAATCAAAACCTAACTAGAAGATTTTATGATTAGAGAAATAATTCCTAACTTACCTACTCCCATGTTTGTTGATTTTTAGGTCGTCGTTATATGAGTAGGTAGATATAGATAAATTGAAATATTTGGCAATTTCATATTGTAAAAAAAAAAACATTGTTATGCAAAGATTTGGAATAAAAGTTAATTTCCCTATAGTATTGGGTAAATCCTAAACATAATTGGGAATCAAACCGAAAAGATTAACTTCAATAAAACCGGATTACTACCAAAGCATTATTTACTTTCAATATCTAAGTATTTTCGGACTAGGACGTAAAAAATATTAATAAAGCTTTCCTTGCTATAAAATTTTAGATTGGTATCTGTCTGGAGCCGGGCTTACGATGTTATTGAGACTGAAATTAATTCAAAGAATTTTCTATGAGACATGCTGCTTTGTTATGTCGAGAATATGTAAATAACTAATTAAGAATACAGGTACTTAGAATCTATAGATGATTTTGCCTGTTAGAGCCATTAATAAAGTGGCAAATTGCCGGGACTCTAATACGCGCGTCTATTCGTAACGTGTTTCGACCGTCACATTCTGGAGAAACATTTCGTCTTAGAAAGCGTCGCGGACGGTTGTGCTCGCGACTTTGCTCGCAACTCGTCAGCCCGACGATGGACTTAACCACAACAATAAAACTTGCCTTAATATTGCTATCCACAATCATGCAGTGTGTCAATTTGAATACAATTTCATTCAAGGATAATCCATCGGTGAAAGTGTGCAGTTACTGTAATAAAAGTGGACAAAATATTCAATTAGTGATGTTGAAACCGTTTAAATGCAATTACCGTTTTATGTCGTGCCGATCGAGTACATTGCTACAGTGGAAGAGGCGGAGAAGAATTTTTATTGACATGATCAAGTTGCCGGAGAAGACTGATAAGATAAGGCCGAGAAGAGCGCTGGAGGAACAGGTTGTTGCGGAGTTGAATAATGGTAGTGGAGACTGGGTGAAAGAGTTGAGGTATACCTCGCCGATAGAGTTGTCCCTTGTGGCGCGGTTTAAGCAGCGGTGGCCTGTGAAGAATTGGCTGCAGTACTGGTATACTGACGAGTACCTGACGCTCATCAACCCGCACTGGCTGCGGTTCGCGCCTCCCGCCCCGGCCGTCAACTATGTGCTTGGCACGCTCTACATTCTGATGATGCTTGTTGGTTGCACTGGAAACGCACTTGTGCTCTTTATGTACTTCAAGTTAGTAACATTTTTTGTCATAATATTGCAACACTGGTTTTTTCTCAAATTGGATATGCATGTAAACGACTTATAAACTTCTCACACGACTAAGTGTCATAATTGTATCGCTCGTATCCTAGAATATTAAACTTGGATCTTTAACAGCAGCATTTTAATAAGGATCCTTTGCATACTCTTAATGCAGACACAAATAACAATTTTCTCAAAATTTAAGGAACAATAGATCTGAATCGATTCAGTTGCGATGTTTTTCACAATCCTAATTCGATCAAAGTAATTGCTTTCCTCTTCAAGGGGTCAGGATCACGAATATCACATAACATGACGTCATAGGCTGATAACTTTTTTTTCATTGGAAAAGTATTTATACCTCCAAATAATCAATCGAGTGTAATATCTTGAGCGAGTAAACAACAACAAAATAAATGAGTTATTTATTAACCGTCTCCGCAAATACCGCTAGCAAAAAAAGTGATTTTTAATATTTATTAATTTAGATAATATAAATATCTGGGACTCTGTCTTGAAATTATTTTTCTCTGAAGGTCACGTTTATTTTAGTTTCAACGAATTGGCTGCGCTACTAACAAGACGCCTGCTTCTGTCAACTTTTTCCGCAATTTAGGAATAGAGTCGTTAGAACTCTTGGAATGTCAAAGGCCTTGTAGAATTGGGAGCGTCTGGTACCTACCTACATAAGTAATATTACAGTTACACCGAGAGAAAAGAAGACAAATACGAGTTACAACTAAAGAACAAAATACTGAATATTTATAAGTAGGTAGGAGAGAAGAGTGCACCTTTGAACATTTGAGCTTACAAAGCCGTTTTAGAAGGTAATTTTCGTGTTTATTGTTTTGGGAAAAGGCAACACATAAAGAATGCTGATTAATAAGTATTTACAGTTTAAATGGGACTCGGAACTTATTTCAATTAAAAGTTATGTATATTAATTTTTTTATTTTATTAAACAAGTACTTAGTATTTTTTTTATCTCTATACTTTTTACTAATTTGGTGCGGAATGAAATACAATTGTGGGGCAGCTTTGAACATTTGACTTCTTTAACTGAGATGGATATTTCGGCTATAATTTGTAAATTCTTCGTCATATGATGTATTGCGATTATAACAGAATATGAAAGCATTGGCAATTAGTTTATTGTTCCAAAACTAGAGAATCCAAAGATATGACAGGTAGTGTAAAAAGTGTTCAAATGTGCCCCCCTCTCACTTACATAATAATGTCACAGCATAACCAAATAACGAAACTTTCCCGGGTTTATTCTAAGAAAATGCACTGTTCTGTTTACCATACTAGGCAGGTATACTCGTAACATGGCAGCTTCTATTTTAAAATATGTCACAAATTCTTGCAATTAGGCCGGTCCTTAGCCCGGTCGCAATATCAAGTTATTAAATGAAAACTTTTTTTCGATTAAGCTTTAATTCAAAAACTCAATCACTTGCAATAGAAAGTCGTTATGTAGATTAGATATAACAGGTAGGAATATAAAATTTAAAAAGAACCTCGTCTAGTCCTGTGGTTTTATAGATTTAACAGGCTTTCAATATTTTACTCCTCGAAATCCTCGATAGTTAAAACCATATAGATCCAGTTTCCGTAGGAGTGATTTCTTACTGAAGTATTGTGTGACCTACTTTTCTTCACACTGACAAACAAGGCGAGCATTGACCTATATGTATATACCAACCAAAACAAATATGCTTTTAAACAGATGCATCTGAGTGCAAAATATCTTCTAAAGGAAACTACTTTTATATATAATAGTGACGAAAACGAGAGAGGAAAATTTAATGAAACTTCGGCATTTTACAAACAAGACTCTTGTCGTAAAATCAAAAAAAGTTACGCGTATCTATAATAAAGTTACCCTTTGCAGAGTTTGTATGAGAAAAGTCTGAAGTTGAAAACGATGTTCATTAAGGATTTTACGGATATTTATCACAATGGAATTGTATTAACTTAGTAAGAAAAATACAAACTTTCAAGAGACAAAATATCTGGAAAAGGTTTAAAAGCCAGGCTTTTTAAAAACTATTTTTTAGCTATAATTTCAATACCGTAGTTGGCTTCGTAGATAATGGACAGCCCTAGAGAACACACGGTTGGCAAAGAATAAAGCTTATCTAAAGAAAATCTACTCAATTGAAAATTAATAATAATTTACGTATTTCATTCATAAGACCTATATGTATGACCCACAAGCCGACACACATAGTTGTGTTTAAATTTAGACATGGCTTAATCTCTGTCCTATTTATTTGTGGTAAGGCATTTTTTTTGCCCCTGTTACCAAAGTTTGTTCACGCAGTCGAGTGATCGTAGTACAAAATAGGTAGGATTGATTATAATGACAAGTTAAATGCACATAGTAAGTGGACAGAACAGCAATGTCAAACCTTGAAACGGTAATATTGTGGAGTGGATTAGTGATGAGGGAGTTTTTGGTATTCTAAAAAGATACTTTCAAAAGACTGTCGGGTATCAGTGGATTCAAGGAAAGGATATGTTATTTATGATTGGCAATAAAAATTATAAGACTATCACATAAGTTGTTACAATTAGGATGCGTTTAGTTGGTTTGACTATTTAATGGAGAAAAGAAAATGACAGCTTGTAATGGTATTCATAATATGATAATAAGTAATAAAATATATTCAAATACTAAGACTGAATTACACATACACATAACAGAACTAATTTTACTTAATTGGCATACATAGAATTAATGATTGTTACTCGTACGTTACGGTATTTTCGAACTAGCAAAACTTTAGTAACTTTGCAGACGTATAGAGGGGAGGTAGAACTTAACTAATACACTCGCGAAATTATCAAAATTAATATGTAATTAAACCTGAATATATGTAAAGGAAAGTTATGAAGTATTCAAGTTATCTCATCAGGGAGTATATAAATCCTTCTTTAGGACTTCGCTACGTGGCCGGTTGCGCGCTACGAACTTTGAGCTAAGTCTTAGTATCCGCCACTCAGATTCGATTGAATGCAGGATATACCTAAGTATTAAAAGAATCAAACAAAATCAACTGAAAAGGCTGGAACAAGATACATCATACTTACATAATATACAGTCGGAGGCATGCATAAATAGAGTATGATTTGACTTATCATTTAATTTCATGCCTCTGACTGTATGTTATGTTGTAAGTACCTATTATTTCAATTGTAATAGGTCTTACGTTCGCCTTTTATAATGCCGGGTACTCAGTCTAGTCTTTCTACCTTCGTCTAGTACGTCTTTCCATTGACTTACGTTACTTGGAAACCCTTAACACTCTTAGCTGTACCTACCCAAAAATATCCTAAAAGGTTTCAAATGTATTGTGGTAACTCAGTGAATCTGAATAATTTTATTCGCATGAAAGAAGACAAATCTTCGGCTGTCAGTGTGTATAGGTAATAATTTCAAATATAGTCAGTCGCCTCTCAGCGCCGAAATTGTAATGAAATAACTTCTTGTCTTGTTTCTTGAAGTACCTACTCGTGATAGTGACTTCTCAAGCTATTTCTCGCCTAGACAAGCCATGTTTACTCGACATAAAACTAACAAACTATGCCGACTTATCACTTTGATGTAAAATAGATATGAATCGAGATTTTCCGCTGCGGTTTTCATTATCGTTTTATCTTTTGTCATCTTTCCAACAAAACTGGTGGAAAAAATCAATTGGTTATTGGTGATAAGGGTACGAAGTCCTCTGACGACAGCTGGGTTGCGAAGCCATGCATTATTCTCTTTGTTGTGATAAATCAAATTAACCACGATCATATAAAATAATAATAAATGACAAAAATGTGTGGGTCACTTTATGAATCATTGATTACGCCTAATCAATGGTTTTGGAATGAGACCCAAGTTGCTTGATGTATAAGAATTTTAATGTTTAGAAAATACAATGTATTGTTATGGATGTACTGAAACGTAAGTGAGCTCCTTAAGGTCTCAGGGCGCAATGGCGGGCTCGCCACCTCCGGTCTGACGCGCGGGTTGTGACGTCACACAAGTGTTGTGGCGTTAACAATCATTATCTATCTTATTGCATAGATAGGGGGAAACTTTGCTTTTTAATATTTGGTCCAGCTTTTATGGATGATTGGATACAGGTAGCTAGTCTTCTTCTTTCTTCTTTGGCCTCGCCTTTTCCCGTAACAAGGCGTCTGCTTTCCTTATCATGCGGCGCCATGTACTGATGTCCGCTGACTGGTGTCTTCCTCGTTGAGTCCGAGGCTTTTATTGGACATTTGTCAACCAGGTAGTTTGAGGACTTCCCCTTCCTCTTCGCTTCGTGGGTGTCAAAGTGCCATGGGTGTCGTCAGCACTGACACACTCTAGATCGTTGGATTGGTAGCTATACCAACTTTAGTGAGTTACTTACCCTTTACCACTGCAGGCCTTAGCGAACTCGCTCGTTCATCAACATCACCCAGGCTTTCCATCCATCTCAGTTCTGACAATAAAGAGAAGCTTTTTGAATTGAACAAATAAATATTAGTGATTGTTCTGTAAAAATTGAAACATTTTTCATTGACCAAAGAAGCCAGTAGATCTCTAGCGAGGTACATGAGAGGTACTTAGGTACATAAAACAGAAACGAAGAAATCACAGTTACACGATTATCTTACGTAGGCGATCACATATTCTTAAAGCAAATATTGAAATCCTTCAAGGTAAATAAAATGTGGTAAATGGGTAAACAAAGAACCTAATAAAACATTTAAAAAGGTCACAACACAATCAATGTCATAATTGTCATAAAAGTATTTGTTCTTCTGGGTGTACATATGAAGAACTTATTTTTAAGTAAACTATGTATTTCTGCTAATAAATAAATTAACACTTCTAGGGTGTTCTTGCAATATTGCTCCTCAGGGTATGTTTCAATTATTCAAGGTTAATTAGATTTTCAACCGTTCAGCGGTTCGATATCAGAAAAAGTAAATAATTTGATTGTGTGTTTTAGGTGCCGCAGCCTACGCACCGCGGGCAACATCTTGGTGGCTAATTTGGCGCTCAGTGACTTTCTGATGCTTGCTAAGACGCCAGTTTTTATTTTCAACTCATTCAACCTCGGACCAGCCCTCGGGAAACCTGGTAAGTTAAGCCTCGTGTCCAAGTATTGAGAAACAGGTGAAACTTAAACGGCCACTCACATACAGTCCTACAAAACGTCTCTGAGTATTTCGTTCCTTCGTTTTTGGATAAAGTCATACCATCATCCAGTGTGTGACTTTAGCTTGTATGTAACACTGCCATCGAATAGCTTAAACCTATTACTTACTAGCACTATCTGTATCTATGTCATACCCGAATATCAAGTCTCCGTAAAGATGGTCTGTACTAAATGTTTAAAATAAGTTTTCTTTGTTTTAAGGTTGCATAATATATGGGTTTCTCGGTGGCCTCACCGGCACAACATCAATTGCCACACTGTCAGCCATAGCTCTGGACCGCTACTGGGCGGTCGTGCGTCCACTGGAACCGCTCCGGGCGCTGACGGCCATCCGCGCGCGCCTGCTCGCAGTCGCCGCCTGGGTCTACGCCGCGCTCTTCGCCTCCATCCCCGCCTTCGACTTCGGCTACGGCCACTACGTACCCGAAGGATACCTCACCAGCTGCAGCTTCGACTACCTGACCGAAGAACATCCACCCCGATACTTCATCCTGGTCTTCTTCTGCGCCGCGTGGGTCGCACCATTCTGCACCATCTCATTCTGTTATCTCAACATCTTTCGCGTTGTCGTCTGCAACAGAAACATTTCCACGACCAATCAGGAACAGAGGCTCTCCACCCGACACGTCAAGGAAAGAGCTAAACGTAAAGCAGAAATAAAACTCGCATTTCTTGTTATGGCCGTAATAGCTTTATTCTTTATATCGTGGACCCCTTACGCGGTAGTAGCGCTCCTTGGCATTGGCGGTAAAAAAGATCTTATTACCCCCATATCATCTATGATACCTGCATTATTTTGTAAAACTGCCGCTTGCATAAACCCTTTCATTTACATAATAACTCATCCTAAGTTCCGCATTGAATTCAAAAAGTTGTTATTTAGGGATAAATCTAAGCGTATGGGTACCATGAAGACAATTGGCTACACAGACACGACAAGAGGACATAGGCCGAGTAAAGATTTGAGTGACACAGAGGTGCAAATAATAGAAATGAAAGATATACCGTATCAAGATGAAATTGCGGTTCCTAGCAAGGGTATGAAAGTTAATACTATATCATCAAAGATTTGTGAGCGTCAAGATTCACTAAAAAGCGTCAGCATGAAGAGTTTTGAAGAAAGCGTGGTAAGTCCCCCATCGTGGTACGCCAAACCAAAGTTTGCTAAAAAACATAGTTTTCACCGAAGGTCAACCAGAAGTATTATATCGATAAAAACAGATCCATCTATTTAAATTAATATTAAGTTTATAAGAGGCAGTTTAGAATAAATTAATTAGTTGGCGCGGTGTGTTTTTTTGTTAAGTGCCGATTTTTCAATTACAGTTCAAGCTAACAGTCTAATAAAATTTCAAGATAGCTGATTTAGAAATTTAAACTGTGCGTCATGCAGAACGTCAAAAACAATGGCATCCTAAAGGATAATGTTAACAATTGACCCCAACACGAAGTTAATTGTAGCATTATGATTATGTAGGAATTTGTTGCTCATATGAAGTGCTTTTATTAATTATATAACGGCATGTTTCGAATCACTTCGAGAAAAAAGATATTTAAAGTTAAAAAGAGCTAGGTCTTTCAGTTCATGGCGCAGGTAACGCAGCGCACTCCTTGGAACGCCAGCGTAACGGCGGTGAACGTGAGAGTCAGTATAAAGACTCAAATAAAATAGCTGAGCCTCACACTCGACTTGAGGTGGCAATTCAGTGCGCACCGCTAGCTTGCTTTGCGCTTTCTCAAAGGCCGTCTATGTGTTTAGGATCATAACACGTACAGGATGCCATAAATAAGTACCTACTGAAGATTTTAAAACTAAACTTCGAATTTACATATATTTTTTCCCATTGATTTCAGGCATACTGTTATCGAATTAATTACAGTAAGTACTCAACGAGATAAAAGGTATAAATATAAAAATAAAAAGATTAAAAAAATATATGTAAGACTGTGCTCAATGTTTTACCTACATATTCATTTGTTATTGTGTTTCTTTAAATGATTTCAACATTTGCATTGTTAGTATTGATTAAGGGTACATTCGTTTTTGCATTTAAGTAAATGTGATGTCTAATAGAATCTCTGATTTTTAACTTTAAGGTATCCTCCTTTTAATATAATTGTATCGTGAATATTGTATGTACCTGTAGGTATCAGCCAGCACTATCACATCAGGGTTCACTTTATCGTATATCAATTTTCTAGTGATATTATGTGATGTTTAGGAATAGATAAATGTTAACTTTTATTTATTAAAAGAACCATCATTAAAATATCTAACTCTAATTTGAAAAAATAAATAAATGATGAATCAAAATATTCATATGGGTAATGTAAACAAGTCGAAAACTTAAAGAGATAGGGCCAACTTCGACATCATTGAAAAATAAGTTCTTCCATACATTAAAACAATGCTTACTCAGGCTTACTTGCGCAAAATGTTATATAAAACAGCTGGTTTATTCTTGAGATTTCGAAGTTAGCTCTACTGGAAAAGATGATTGCTTTCGTGAATAATATTATCCTACAAAGTTTTTGGTATGACTAAACAATCAATTACTTAATATAGTAGTAGCTAGTGTAAGATTTTTGATTGTAAAAAGGTCTTCAATGATTTGATAGTAGAAGGCAGTAAAGTTTATCTTTATGTCGATATGAATAGTATAGAGTTTAGACGTAAGTCTACAGTACTTTGCGTATGAATTGGCTACTTTAAGTGTTGAGCCACCTTCTAAATCTGTAATTAGTAAGAAAGAGATGTTACGTAGAGACACTGTTGCTAATTGCCTTGACTACCATCTTACGTAAAAAGCCTTGTAGTGTGACATGAGCATGGGGCATAGGCAATCGCTTATATGGCCTTGCCAAACACATATTTATTTATTTACCCTAGTAGTTACATAAGTCTATGTAAATTGAGAAATGTAAAGTAGAATAGATTTTAAGAAATTATATTTTTTGTACATATGTGAGTTATCTACTTTAGATCATAATTAAATGTATCAATGTCTATTCTTAGTTAAAAAACAAAGTAAGTAATTAGGTAAGAAAATACTCATATTTTATTTTAAAAATTTCTTAAATACACTGGTTGTTGTCTCATGGAATGTTGTTTTTTATCATAAATGCCGTCGTTGTTTTACTACCTATATGAGATCCCAACAGATCTTATAAAAAGAGTAGCCAAGTCTCGATGGATTTTCGTTTTTCTCTGCAAAAAGTATTTAATTATCTAATCAAGCAAATTAAGCCAGTCTAAGCGGAGTGAGCGGAGTTCCTGGGTGAATTTTTCTGTACGCGGAGCTAGGCCCGCGCCTGCACTCACTTCTCCGTTCCTCTACCCGGCTCGGCTTCCTAGCTCCGTTTCGCCACTTCGCTTACCCGTTTTCTATTCATTGTTTAAAGAGTACGCAACTTCCTATCCTCTGACGAGGAGCGGAGATTGTGTACAATTCTAATTAGTTAACATTTCTCCGTTTCTCCACTCCGCGGCCTCGCTTCGCGCCGGTGGACAGGCAACACAATTTTTATTACGATTTCTTTCTTCACAGAGTAAGATTTTATGTGACTGGCCTTACTGTGACGATGTTCAACGGAACATTCTTTAAGCAAAGAAATCGCAGTAAAGATTCTATTGGTTGATTTGCTTAGAGATTTTATAACTTTTTGTAGATAAACAAAAAGCTCCATCAACATTTGACTACTGTTTTTAAGGTTTTTTTGGTGGAATTTCGATTCTCTTTGCAAGAATCACTTGATAAGTTCCTTAGCTATTCTAGTTAATAGTCATAAAACGAAAGTGCTTTCTTTGCACTCGACTTGGGGTCACCTCCTCCACCTTCAAGTCTGATCTGCGCATGCAAAGCATTGCCAAGGAGATGGAGATTTCTCATTTTTTTTTGTATGATACTATAGTGTCACTATATTTCTGACGCTATTTTTAACTTTACTTGGATTGATAATTATTTTGATTGAAAGAACTTTCTTCTTTAGAATAATGATTCTAAAGTACAGCGTCAGAAATATTAACATTTGGGGAGTCTCTTAAGCAGCCCAATAAGTACAAAGGTGACGGCCGAGAAACCAGTAACTTACCACGAGCACCCTTTGATTTTGATTACAGAAAGTTATTTTATTTTTTGGGTTCGTTGGCTTTCTTGCTGCTCCACTAAGAAAAACTTGTCTTCTCAACTTTCTGGAGATGATAGGCTGTATAGTCAAAGTCCAAAACCTTATCTCCTATTTATTAGAAAAAGTGCATTTTGACAGTCGCTCGCTGTCAGTGTCAAACAAAATGTCAACTGTAGTACTTAACCTTAAACCTCGATTATTTAGATTTAAACGATTTATTAAAGAAAAACACGCTTTTATCACTCAATTTAGAACGTATAAATCTTATAAAGTTCTTTTCTTTGGTTCAGATTCCATAGCTCTACGTAGTTTAAGGAAAATCAATGAGTTAAGGTAAGTAACTTCTTTCGACCTTTATGTTCTGTTTTTTGTATCAAAAAGCAGTAAAATATACTTTAAATAATGGAATTGGACACACCAGTGTTTAGTTTTTTTACTTATTAATACCAAGCAACTATTTATATCTTCAGGAAAACGGAGAAAACTATTTCTCAACTGGACCTTGTTACGTCGAATAGTTCAAAGCACAAAACTGAAATAGAAAAATATGCTTCCTCGGAAAGCTTAAAAATCGTAACATGGCCTCTCCAAAGATTGAATACTCACCAATACGATATCGGCCTTATAGTAGCATTTGGTCATTTGATCAAAGATGACCTGTTAAATAAGTTTCCTTTGTAAGTATGTATTTTTGAATACTTTATTACTTTTTATTGCACTTAAATGATTCTTTCTTGGTACTGGTACTAAAACAATATAGTACAACAGACAATAATGTATAATGACACTGTTTTTCAAATTGATTACAGAGGCATGGTGAATGTTCATCCAAGTCTTCTGCCCCGCTGGCGCGGTGCTGCGCCAATCATTCACACGCTTATGCATGGTGACCAGGAGACAGGAGTATCATTGATGAAAATTAAAGCAAATGTCTTTGATGTAGGTAGGTCTTGAATTTTTTCCCCCTATTCCTCGGATTATGGCAAGAAAGTTCACACATAATCTTTGCACCTCTGTCTGAGTCAGGTCTAGGCTAGTTTTTTATCACAGATTTGAACAGTATCTAAAGAGTACATATATACCTTCTTTGTGTTTCAGGTGAAATAATTAGCCAAAGAAGAGTGCAGGTTCCCAAAGACATAAAGTTGCCAGAGCTCACAGAACTACTCTCTGATCTTGGAGCTGATATGTTAGTGGACTGCATGAGGGCTTTACCAGACAGTCTAGCCAATGCTCAGCCACAAAGCAAAGATGGTGTAACCTATGGTAAACATATGAGATCACAAAGAATTAAGAAGAATTATGACTTACTTTTTTTTAATGCCAAATATTTTCGATTTTGTAACATCATTGACACTTCTAATATGTTTATTTTCTTTCTTTTAGCTAAGAAAATAAACAAATCCATCAGTGAAGTAAGATGGTCTGAAATGGAAGCAGTTCAAGTGTACAACCTTTATAGAGCAATTTATGGTTTATATCCTCTGACAACAAAATTTAGAAGTAACCAAATGAAATTATTTGATGCATTTTTACATACCATGGAACTGGAAAAAGATAATATTGCACCAGGTACTCTCCAGTATTGCAAAATAACAGATGCCATTAAAGTTTTGTGTAAGGATAAAAGATATGTTTATTTTAAATCACTTAGAATTGTAGGAAAAAGGGAAATAACAGCTTTAGATTTTTACAATGGTTATATAAAAAACACAACATCTGTGCGAAATAGTTTTGTTTGTTGAGTTAATTAAAAGTTTAAAAGTAAATAAATAAGCATTTTTTATTTAGTGAACCCAAAGGTAATATTCTAAATACATAATTAAATATATAAAATAGATAATGTCTTCCTGATGGGATATAATAAATAAATAATATGTACATTAAAATATAAACATACATCACACATCTTACTACATAATCAACCATCTAAAAATTACTTATATACTTTCTTTTCACTGTCATTATAAACCAATCATAAATTACATACCTATTCATAATTAGTATGTTCATTTACACATTTTAGCTTATTATTTTAAACTATGTAATAAGACATTATAATACTCATGTAGGAGCAAACTATCTTTAATTTCATGCTATTTATATTCTGTATTGACTCTTTAGAAACTATTTCCTGAGTAAAGTGTAGTGTGTGGCAGGGTTTAAGATATGTTAAGTGTTTTTCTTTTTGGTACAAGGCACCAAGGTGCTTGAAAGGGTGAATGTTCTCTTACATCCATGTCTGGGCAACAGAGGCTGTTATCTCTGTAATCCACCATCTAGACGTACTGTGTGAAAACTGCATAAACAGAGGTTTTTTTCTTTGTACTCGTCCACTGTATTGTGGTGGCACAGATGGTAAATACCTACGAATATTCTTTGTCAGACAATATTGTCTTATAGCTTCACCCTGAAATAGAAACAAAAATATCTCCTTAATAAAAATAGCACGTCTTGGCAGACTGTCGTTTAGAAAGACTCCAGAACCAAATAAGGTCCGGACTTCACCAGAGCGGAGAGGTGCGGATAAGTCCAAAGCGGAGACGCGGAGAGAGTTCTTTAAAAAATCTCCGATTTGGTGGACTCCGGGCCTAATTTCAACTTTTAACTCTATTAAAATTGAGGTAAAATGTGTTCATTAAGAATGATTAAACTGGTGCCAAATATTTTTTTTAAAATAATTTTAGCGCATGGCGCGAACCACTAAGGTTTTGTAGCGCGCCGCAGAATAAAGTTTTGGTACACAGCACAATTCAAATAACCTTCCTTCTTCAGTTGGGTAAAAATATTAATGAGCTCAAAGTTTACTTACCTTAAAACTACACGCAGATGTGAATGATGGCGGAAAGAATGATGTAGGAATTATGTCAGTATTATATATTTATATGTTGACTATGGTATGGCCATGATTATGTAAAGCACGTATCTAGTTATTGTGTCGATTTTCGTGATATATTACAGTCTCTGTTGAGCCGTACGCTGTAGGTCAAATGCTCCATCGGAACCTAACGTAAATTTTCATGAGCCAATAGCTGAGCAACAGTTTGTTCCAAGTTGGTTAGGGTCTCGGAAAT
Organism: Pyrausta despicata; assembly: GCA_963921415.1. Classification (NCBI taxonomy): domain Eukaryota; kingdom Metazoa; phylum Arthropoda; class Insecta; order Lepidoptera; family Crambidae; genus Pyrausta; species Pyrausta despicata. Next base: position 9,946,352 of record OY992855.1, on the reverse strand, counting down.
AACAAAACAATCTATAAAAACAAATGTATTTGTATTGGCCACGTACGCACATACATGAAAGCCAAATTAAATGTTTAATGTTGGTATATAAAAACAGAAGCCTATAATTTTACACCTTACCCCATGCTAGATTTAGCTTATACAGCAATGTGATTTTCTAACTATCCGTAGCCTGAAAAAAATAAGTTTGATGTACTGACGACAAGTAAAAAAATAATGACTATAATAAGGCTTCTGTTTTTCTTAGTGAGAGTGGTGCACTCAAACCATGATTAATGTTTATCATCATAATGTAGGTATATGAAAGAACGCAACATACATAATGACCATATGTAACACACGTTATTATTATGCTCTAGATCATAGAAAGAACTAACAGTGATATCCTTACCGAACGTATGTCGATGAGTGCATGAAAACTCCTGGAACACTCCTTAACACAAGATCACACTTACATAAATTAACACTTATTTGATGCGTAATACACGTTTGCAAACAACAATAGCGTTGTCGCCTTATCTCTATAACGCGGCGCTCCGCATCAATCTTTAGGGCGTTAATCCACCACCGCCGTCACCGTCACGTCAACAATAAAATTTATGAACGATATGACGGCGACCACCAGCCTGTGTCGCGGTGCTAGGGCCTAAAATATGATTGAGGTACCGTTGTAAAGATCTCGGCTAGTAGGCTGGGCCAAAATTAAAAAATATATATTTTCTTCATTAATCAAGCAGGAGCACTTTTGCCGGGTCCCGCAAGAAGTATTTTATATTTGTTCTTTCTATGATCCGAGTGAATGATGAATCAAACAAGCATTATAATCAATCATTGATAAACTGGAGAAAATCAGCAAAGACCATTTAACAAAAATCTAATAGTAATTTAACAAAAATATTACAGCTTTTAAAACAATTCACCAGAGGATTTTTTCCAGTTCACCTGAATCATTTTTAAGCAGAATTCAAGCGTTAAAATTATTAAAATAAACCCCTAATGAATAAACACTAGTATTCTTATAAGTAGCAGACATTCAAGTGTTGATTCTCCACTTAAAACATTTCATTTAAGTTAGATGGGACTCTTTTTTTCTTACACCTATTATGGCCAATCAGGCAGGCCTAATAACAATTAATTTAAAAATGCATTTCATTTAGACTTACTTCATTTTTTTTCGCGCTTTAACGCTTTTTTCGCTAAAACGTGAAACTACGCAATTCTAAAATCATTAAATATAAATATATGAAAGGTTAAAGTACATAGTATTTTCTTTCAAATTGGGTATTCATTAGTAAGTTAACATGAAATATTAAGTTTTTTTTATTTAGAAAGCCTTATACGAAAATGATATGTTATAATAAGTTTTAGTGGAACAATTTTTTTTAATTAACTGAACGAAAAGCACTTTAAAACCCAATGATCTTTTGCATTCTCATAAATGTATTTCCCAGTTTAGACTAGATCACATTAAAATCTATCATCTATACATTATAAACATATCTATCTCAACTATCAGCAATCAATTACAAATAAATGGATTTCGTGCCAATGACGTGAACATCTAACAATGCACAATTATTTCCGCTTGGTACTAACGAATAACGTCTATTTAGATTTTAGAATGTTGTGAAGTAAGGATGTTTTTATATTGTGCGGACTTCATCTCTCATGGTGACTGTATGGTATTCACGGCATGGTAGTCACGCTCGCGTATGATAAAATGCCAAGCGAAGTTCCCGCGTACATATTTCACTTATTAAAGTAAAAATAATTGAATAACGACACTTGCGGTCATAACGCATACGGGGCAATCCCGCGTGCGTTAAGAAACCCGCTCGATATAAAAACACCCTAATGTTGAAACACCTACATCAGTAAATGCTATAAATTAATTGCGTATGTATGTTAAAGAGCAATATGCTGTACAAAATGACTTTTCAAATGCAAATCATGAAAAAGTTAGCATGTTTTCTAGACAAAAAGTTAGTCTGGACAGCGGCCGAGTGTAGTGCAGCGATTAGGTGCAAGTGCAGACAGGAGTGCAAGTCTCAAGTTGATGCGAACACTGGTAGAACCGATCATTCGGGTCACAGAGAACATTTGGGCGCCGGTTGTGTCCTAGAATATTAGTAAAAAAAATGTTACTGGCAAAAACATAGTAAAATCATATTCATTTAGTACTTTGCGTCAGTCGGCACGTTCTGTACTATTTCAAACACCGATATGATACGTGTGTGAACTTGATGACCCGTTTCCTCCGTATAACCAGTAGCTTCGCATATATGGTAGTTTTGTATCAGTTTTCCTACCAATATGCGAGAAATGCAAGAGATTATTTGAAAGAAAGCCGTTACAATGAAATGAAACTTTATTAACAACATACAAAAGAATAGGTACAGTGAAACATAATTTTGTTATGATTTAACAAATACATGCATATAAAATAAGACAAGACAACAGACAACCAACAAATTAAAACATACAAAACGAAACAATAGCGTGTTAGTAAAACTTGGTAAAAATCACTGTTGTGTTTATCAATAAATACTAATATTCTTGGGAGCGAATCTGCAAAATTAATTTATTAATTACTCTTTGTATAATTGGACTGTAAATAAAATGAATTTAACAAATGCAGTAACCAAAAAACAATTAAACACCGATGGCAAATTATTCCAATGTTTTATTCATTTCTGTTAATATTTAATTTAATTGAATTGGATACCATTCTTTCTTTAGAAGGAAATATTACGTCGTTAATAAACAAAATGAGGGAGATAGTACAACTAATATATACGATAAAGGATATTTATATTAAATACCGACTAGTCTTACATAGAGTAATATGAGTTATGTACTATATTTTTTGTACTTATCGGCTAGTTTGGACTCAACAACATCAATATACGTTATCTGTAGAGTGGCCACTCGAAAATGTTCATTTAAGCTACTGGCCACCGCGATATAACAACTCATACGGGCGCAAATTGCAGGCTTATATGACAGTTAATTCATCAACAAAGATAAAAGTACGATCGCCTATACATTTTAGCAACAACATTAATATATTTTCAACAGCTGGTAAAAGTTAGATAAAACAATTTTTTAATACATGCTATATACACTTACTACATACACTATGAACAACATGACTGCAATGTTCAATAACGTTTTATGGAAGTTAAATAATTTTGTCTTTTATTACACACAGCCACTTAGATATGCTACTTGTTACTAATATTTGACTATAAATTAATTCTTAAAAACAGATTACACTCCGTAGGCGGGTAAAAAAGATAATCTCATAGATTTTTGACTCTTACTTTTGGGCATGAAATTTGCTAGTTTTTTTTGCTTGAATTAAAATTTTTAGGTACATGTTTATGTAAAAAAACTTTTCCAAAAAATACATGGTATTCTCAGTGAAAGTATATCGAGATTCAACTGGTCGGAATATTTAAGATCCATCTCCATAAATAGTAAGTTAGGACTCAGATCACTAAATAGTTACTAGCATAATAGGAGTCAGGAGAGCGCGCCTAATCAATATATACGTATTAAACTCTGTTATCAAACAAGTACAGTCATATATCCATGTTCATCGAGATACCTATAGATAAATCGTTATCTAAGTACTAGCACCCTGTAAATAAACATATGAATGTTATGTACAAAACTAGAGTTATTGCGGCTATTCTACGTATGTTAATAGTCAAAGAGGCACTAGTCTAGTGTAAAAGCTAGTCAGAGGGAAGCGGATGAAAGGAATGTCTTACACGTGCTCGGGGTGGCTCCGAATGCAGTCGATAAAATCGCTTGGCTTCAGCTCGCCTCGGCAGATACGGAACACGGCGGTGAATAGAGGGAATCTGGAAAACAAAACGTATTTATGTCAAGATCTTATTTATGAGAACACCGTTTTTTAATAGCTGCTGATACCAAAAGATGTATTTTTTTTTTAACTTTCATTGTCACTAACAAAATAGTTACCAGTTGCACAGTGACAAAATATCGGTAACACCAAAATATCCACGTACATGGTACGAACCTCGTAAATAACTATTTAAAACATGTAGTGAAACCAATTAACTGTATTTTTTATTCAACTAAAAATCTCTTTTACTCAATCGAGAAAAGAAATATTGCATACACAGGTGTTTAAAATGAATCCACACAATAATGTTTGTGTGTCTCGCGTAAACCGTTTATTTCATGTTAAATTGCAAAATCATCACAATAACTTGTACGAATGACTCAAATTCAATCTTTGTCTAGAAAATATTTATATATTTTTATACTAGTCTGCGGCGTCCGCTAGTATATAAATACTAGCGGACGCCGCAGACGTCGTCCTGCCCGTTGGTTTTTTTTTCTTCGTAAGAACCATCTCTTAATATCATAAAATTGGTTGCCTGTAAAGTCGGTATACGCGCGAAAGTTTTACGTGACAACGACTCTGAGTGGTAAAATAATTTTAATGTGAATATTCATTCGTATAACATGAACCGGTGTGTATGCCTATCTCTCTCTCTCTCGCTCTGTCTCTCTCGCGCGAAACGTGAGCGGAGCAGCGTAACGCAGTTTCTTGAGGTGTCACCCGGCAAACCAATTTATAAGACGTTGTCACGTCAAAAAAAAATTGACCAAATTGGTCTCTCCGTTCTTGAGTTATGCGCTTTCCAACACATTTTGCGATTAATTTTTATATAATACTAGCGGACCACGCAGACGTTGTCCTGCACTAAGGGGTATGAAAAATAGATGTTGGCCGAATCTCAGACCTACTCAATACGCTCACTCATAAGAATCATTTAAGTCGTTTCGGAGGAGTACGTGAACGGACATTGTGAAACGAGATTTTTATATATATAGTGATATAAGGCTTACCTGTTTCATTCACTACAATTATATGTACCTATTTCCTGTTGTAGTTTGATAGTGTCGCTACATTATATTAGTATAAATACTTTAGATGCTTAAGACAATGCATTTCATATCATACCTTATCTTTCAAGACTTATCCATATTATTCATTTTAATCTGAGTATCTTATTATCTGGGAAGTGTAAGGAAGTGGAATTTAGACAAGCATTTTTATAACATGTCGTAAATACCCAAAATATAAGACATGTTTGTCATAATATTGAGGCTTAATAGATAATTGATCGCATTACTTTTTATCTATAAAAGTATTGCATTAACAATTGTTGAAGTTCAATTAGGGTGACAGCAACATAAAATTGGTAATCTTATTCTCATTTACCCAAGGTCTTACATCAGCATATAAAAATGTGAAACTTTTGTAAAACTTACTTGTTCTCCATGTTTTTGTTGGCCAGCATATGGTTAACTTCCTCGGCGGTGATGGGTCCCTGAAGTTTTTGCCCGTTCAACATTTCGTCTTCCAGTTCCTTGATGGAGCGGCCCGTTTTGGCAAAGGCCTCGGCCACTCGCCTATTCCTGCCACCTGCAAAGCCATAGTTTTGTGTACACTGCGCATATCAAGTATCTAAACAAAAATAGATTAATGAATGATGCATAGGTTTATACCTACATACAATTACCCAAGTAAAGATAGGTATCGCGGTACGGTACTGGCGAAAAACTGGCATTTTGTCCGCACTAATATGATAAAGGAAAGATTTGCTTTTTGTTTGGATAGAATAGGCTCCGAAACTACAGGACCAATTTTAAAACAACCTTCTGATGAACATAGGCTATATTTTATTTATAACTAGTAGCCCCCCGCGACTACGCCGCGTGAAATCTTTTGTTTTCGAAATCGCGGTCGCACGGGATAAAAAGTATCCCATGTCCGTTTGCTGGTTCTAGGTCGAACGGGATAAAAAGTATCCTATGTCGGTTTGCTGGTTCTAGGTCGAACGGGATAAAAAGTATCCTATGTCCGTTTGCTGGTTCTAGGTCGAACGGGATAAAAAGTATCCTATGTCCGTTTGCTGGTTCTAGGTCGAACGGGATAAAAAGTATCCTATGTCCGTTTGCTGGTTCTAGGTCGAACGGGATAAAAAGTATCCTATGTCCGTTTGCTGGTTCTAAGCTACCTCTCCACAAATTTTCAGCGTTCTTTCGGTTCTTGAGTTATAAATAGTGTAACTAACACTACTTTCTTTTATATATATATAGATAACATGCTTAATATATGAGAGAACCGAATTCCACATGGATGAAACCGTTGGCGGGAAGCTAAGCACTTTCTATTTATTTAATACATACAAAAATATGTTATACCATCTTATTAGGTTGATCGACTAAAAGTTAATTCAGTTAAAACCAAAAATTAAATTAGCAATAACTATCTGTTTTTGAATAGTTTTTTTTTTAATTTAAATTGATTAATAACGATGGTTAGATTTTATCAACACAAAGTTTCATGAGATACTTTTACTTTGCCAGTATTTAAGATAATGATCTCTTGATCGAAGTACCTAGTGATCTTTGTTGATGCAGCAAGGATAGTATCAGTCAGAATAGCATTGCCCTGCTTTATTATGACTTTCCATCAATCAGGTAAGTATTTTCCTAATGAGGTAAGTTTACGCTAAATCAGTAAGGAAGTATATAATCAATCAAGCAGAAAGGCAACGTAGTTAGGTAATTCCAACGATTACGAGAAAGAATATTTGAGAAAGCATAATAGCAATCGATATCTTACACTCACTCAAAATATTACAAAAATTTTATCTAGCAACTCTGCATGATTCTAAACTCCAAGCAACGTTCGGAATATCGCCTAAACTAATATTTAACTCTGATAAATTGCGAGCGGGGCAGCATATCTCATAATATTTGGTGCCTATCAATGGTAACTGTACCCGACTGCTGAAAGAGGTTGAAAGATAATGTTTATTTGAATTTGTCAGTGTATGCTATTTGCGCTCGACTTGACTTGGCTAAGATCAGACAGAATGGATTTATTAACGACTTCAAGTAAACATATTATGTAATTTGAACCTGAATAAACAACAATTATCTGGTTGCAAATGCGCTGATGATGCAATCTTATCTTTACAGTGTCTATTTATGTAAAGTATGTGTAAGTAAAAGGTGTAGTTCACCCGATAATATTAAAATACTGTGCCGCAATAAGCAAACTAAAGAATTCGGTGCATTGTTTAAAAACGTTTAAATAAAAATTGATGATTCTCATCAATGTTACGTAAATAATAACAAGATATCTTAGAGAAAATATAATAATAATTGAGTTTGGAAAAACTACTACTACGCCCAATATCGGAAAGTATAACTTCGATAATTCAAAATTGTCTCCTTTTTTAAGCAAGTAATTCGATTTGAAGCATTAAGCCAGCCAGCCATACACTTAAAGACAATCAATCAGGTCAAGCGAATATAAGCGATTTTGACATAATCTGGTGAGATGACTAGACTTTTTGGTAGCTAATTGTGTCGCCAGGCATCATCTAGCAAAATAGTCAGAACACACTTACAGGGGGACACGGAAAGCATAATTAACCTATCCTTGGCTCAAGTTAAGACTCACCATAGCAGGTGGTGATGAGGTCGGCCACGCCACACGACTCGAAGAATGTGCTAAGCTTGCTGCCCGGGTAGAAGACGTCGACGAACTTGATCATCTCCATGAGGCCCAGCCGGATCACGGCGGCCTTGGTGTTGTCGCCGTAGCCCAGACCGTCGACGAAGCCGGCGCCCACCGCCACGATGTTCTAATATACAAAAACACAACACAATCGTTTACATTCTTTCATTCAAAAAATTATTATTTAAATCTTTGATCCACAATCTTCTCCTAAGCAACAGAGTATCGTAACTCTAAAGGAACATTCTTAAGGTATCATCAACATCATCACATTTTACGCAGTTCTACGCCACCTAGATTACAGCAAGTGAGCAATATTCTGTACGTCGGGAATCATTATGTAGGTGTAAGTAATTTAGTATTAATGCACTCTGAATGTTACTCTTTGCATGGCTAATATCAACAATAAATGAAAGTTGGCTTGATAACAATCCTTTAGCACGAACTAAACTTTGGATCGATTGAGTTTACCTTACGCGTCTATTGTTTGTGCATTCAATAGTCCGAATGGCCGAACATTACAATATTTTGTTATCCATAAAGGTGCTGTGTTGCAAATCGCTAATACAAAGTCCAAAGGTTTTAATATGATTGGGTAATATATCAACAATCATGATATTCAGTTAGTGAATCGTATTTCAATCGTAGAATTCGACCAAGATGTGTCATGTGTGACGAGTCTTTTGAAGTTAAGCTTCAAACAAAGATACTAGATTTAGTCACTCACCTTAAGAGCACCGCAAATCTCGACAGCGTCTTCATCGTCGACCACCACGACCCTGAAGTAGTCGGTCTGGATGATGTCACGCATCATTGGCGCCAGCATCACATCTCGGCATCCGATGGTCGTCTCGCAGAACTTTTCTTCTGCCACCTAAGCATTAATACCTACATTTTTGCATTCATGTTTTGTGTACACACAACAATTGCAGAGGAATTAAAGTCCAAGCAATCAATCCATTAGTCACAGCAATTAGTCGTTACGTAGATATGCGACTGTCGTGCACTTGTACAGTTTACGACGGCCAAGGTCTCGCGAAGGTAACAATCGTAATAATAAATGATACTACATAGACACAACATACAGTCTACAAAGTTTACTTCACTCCTTTAAAAGGTTCTCGTTTGAGCAAGGTAGATACCTATATAGTAATTACCGCATTCTTTAAAGGTAAATGAAGAAAAGATAAGAAGGGAATTATCGTTGCACTAAATCTACAAGTTTTTTCGTTAAAGTTAGTTCTTTTCACTTTGCGTAATTATTACATAAAACGCTATAAAGATGATTTACCAGAAAACAAAATGAGCATTTGTATAAAGTAGGAACCAAAACTTGACTTGAACTTGATCGCCTTCGTTCTTCAACGTGATTTTCTGATTTTCCGGACGGTAATTGCGGACAAAGTTTAGTTACAAGTTGCAAAGTTATTGCGCCGGTAGTGACGAGGTTTTGTATTTTGGCAATTACTGTAGTTGAAATAGATTGGCCGGCTGGAATGGAGAGATTTTTTGTCACAAGGCATGCATGGTGGTCAGTTTGTCACTTACCTCAGACGCGATGTTCGCTCCCATAAGCACCGCGCAAGGGATCTTCAGACATCTCGTGATGATGTGCGAGATTAGGTCAATGCCACCGCCTTCCGCAATGTCGAAACCCTGCCAAATATTCACTTATTATTCCTCCGCAGCATTGCATTTTAATACCGCCGCGGTAATGACATTGAAATTGCGATTCTCAAGCGCTAAAACAGGGGCTGGCTAGATGTATAAATAGTACAATGGCGTCGAGTATACGCTCACTCACATCTACATTAGCTTGTAGTTAAGAATACACGGCATGACTAACTCATACATTAACCATCTTTTCATACTAAAATATTAAGGCTAAATTTCAAAAAGAAGTTGAATTTTGTGTCCTCGAAAAATTCACTCTGTCTCCTATGGAATTTACGTCGCTCTTTAAATAATGACAGTTAAGTACCTTTATAAGAGAAAGTGCAGCCGCAGTGGGCTTTATCCTTCCCAGAAGTGTAGAACTCAATGTTCTGACAAACTGATGTGGCACAACAAAGATGAGCAGGTCAGCGTCTTTTGCGGCCTCAACTACGTCGGGAACCGCCACCTAAGTTTGTGAATTGAAGGTATTGCAATAAATAAATGAATTCGTCGATCTGTTATGTTCTTGAAATTAAAATACAATGGCTCTTTTCCCTCAACACAGTAATGGAATTGTGAACTGCTACAAGGTCATTTTAAGTTGGCTACTTTCAAGAGGAGAAGTTACTTATAAATAAGGTCTCAGACCTTGAATATATAGTTTAAGTAGACAACAAAATAGATAAAAATCCAATTTGGGTTCTTTTCTCAACTGAAATAAAACTAATGTTAAACAATATGGTATGTGACAGGCTCATCTGTTGAATTATGTAACATCATGTTGAATAACACTGACATTGGCAGTGAACAACTCCAATATGGAAGTAAGACTAAAATAGACACCACACAAGAAACATGTGCAAGGTGCCAATGCCTTGAACAAAATATCTTGAACTTGAGAATGAAAAATAAACTGTGTTGTTATGTTAACATTATCTTCTCTTTCACAATATTATTTTTAATACACTAGGGAAACTACTCACACTTAAAATCTAGTTTGTAACAAAAAAAAAACTGTGTAAGAGTTTAATATTCATAAAAATCAAAGAGCACTTAAACAAAAAGCTGAATCTATGTGTACTCCTTACAAATTCAAAAGCAATTTCTCATTCTTGCTTATGGGAACTATAGTTTGAAGATATTAAACCGTAACATGTTCAAACTCATTTAGGTTAAATACAAGTGTGTATTTAACCTAACTGAGGCCCATAGGACAGTTAATTTACAAGGTTAAAGAATGAAATATACTTACAACATTAGGTGGAAGTTTATGTCCTGGCAAATATTTTACATTTTCGTGGGTCTCATTAATAATTTCAGTCAGTTTCTTTCCTTCAATTATTTCTTCATACACCCACATAGTCACCCGGTCTTCAAAGTTAGGCAGTCTAGCTGCATTTTTGCCAACAATCTTAGCTATGGCTGATCCCCTAAAAACAAACACACATAAAATTAAGCAAATATATTAAACAGATTACCTTTATTTAAATGAGAATTAGTAACCCGAACCTAGCTACTTATTAAAATATAACTTGATAAGTTTAAAAAATAAGTGTTATGTCATCGCCACAGCCTCAACCATAATCATAACATCGCTTGGAAAATTTATGTTCGTAAAAAATACTTAGATAATTTATGTTTTATTTAGAAAAAAATACTAACCAATTTCCGGAGCCAACAATGCAAACACGGTTTTTTATTTCAGCCATGGTAAACGAAATCACACGTAGTTACTAGTTAATAAAATACTTAAGACGACAGTCCACGTTTGGATTGAGATCACGAATGATTTCAATACGACGATGCACGTATGGACATCGAAGAACGGGCACAGCGAGAAACCCAATGCAAAGTGTTATCAACTTATCACTTTATCACACACAATTTAATTCCACATTATCACGCACCCATCCTTAACAGACGTCAGACAGTAAAATGTCAAACTGACTGACACTGACGTAACGTCAATGTCAACACATATTTTTTTTATGATGTTTGGTGGCATGGACATTCAATTTTATCCAACCAAGCCTTTGAATTTGTGTAAAATCATTTTATATTTTTTGTGCTATATTTCATAATTATTATGAAATATAGCACACGATGATGAGATGACTCAACTCACAAGGAAAGAAATTCATATTCCTCATTTACATAGGCAAAGAAAATTAAAATACCTTACTACTAGTAGAACTTATAAATATGTCTTAGTTTCAATTCGAGTGTTATTAAAGAAAAAAAAAACAAGTTTTTAGTAAGTCAGCCTGGTTCGGAAAAGGTACTTACAAGAATAGAAAATATTACTCAGTTATAGTAATCAAGCTACTCAGTTTCTTCATCACATCTTCGAAAGGTTGATCTTGATTGAAGAATTGCTTGATAGAAAGAAGTATGTATATGTATAAAAAAGCCTGAAGACATTCCGCGCCGTCTACAGGACCTTTTGAAGAATGAAGCGTGCTTCATGGCACTATTCAAATTTATATGTTCCACAGTGGAAGAAATTTAAACTACCACAGCACAACATCAACACTGAAGTCTTTTCATCTCTATTTTATTATGTTATATATCGTATATCCTTCAGCAGATAATATACTTAAGTCCAGGCTGTATGAACTCCTTTGCCTTTTCCAGAACGGAAAGAAAAGAACCAAAAAAATTTAAGTCAGCTTTAATGAGGCGCTACTTCCAAACAAAACTGTCACTCATGTGGTTTGATTTATTAGTTCAAAATTTAGCCACAAAGGTCTATAAGTTAGATTTTCACAATAATCCTATAAAATTGAGTACACGTCTAGTGTCTAGGTAAATTGTACCTCTGTCTCTGCCTCCTTAAATTGTGGCATAGGTAACATTTCGAAGCTTCTCGAAAAGGTGCGTCTTACAATCGACTTTTCTAGTGTTCGTTCGAAATATTTTAGACAGACATTCAGAAAACGTCACGTCATTCATACAGATTTTTCATGCGCTGCTGATCGTTCGTTACGTGTGTTCGCATTTTGGAAGTGCTTTTGTTACTAAAACTGCTCCTTGTGACGAGAAAATCTTTATATTGAGGCTTGGAAATAAGGTAAAGTCATAAATATTATGTTTATTATTTTATAACCCCAAACTACCTATTACTACAATGTGCAATATCTTCTAACACAATCAATAATTAGTAATGTAATGCATGGCTTCTTTCACTCTGTTAAAGGGTTTCTTTAAAAATAATGTGCCAGAATTAATTTAAGTACTTAAAATTTAGGTGTTCGTTATGTATATACAGTTTTTGCTTTACGAAGATTCTAGTATAACCTGAAAATTGTACATTGTTTTATCACCATGTCATGCTGTTTTGAAAAAAAACATTTAAAAATTAGTTGAATAAACCCAAATAACCGTGTTAAAGTGCCAATTAAGTAGCTATTTCTTTTTAAATATTTTTATATAAATGATGCAATTTCATACTAGAACTTTCTAGTACTAGGATGATTTCTGTTCTACTTTGTTCTAATGCATGGCATGACTTAGAAGTTATAGATTTTCTATTATTTACTTATATTACCTAAGTGTGGGGCCCTACTCTTGTGATATAATACAATTAATGTGTATGTTTTTAACAACTGTAAAATGTGTTTAAACAGAATTCAAGATGGTGAAGGAGACAACATACTATGATATCTTGGGTGTTAAAACCAATTGTACAAATGATGAACTAAAAAAAGCCTACAGAAAATTGGCACTGAAATACCACCCAGACAAAAATCCCAATGAAGGAGAGAGGTTTAAACAGATTTCCCAAGCATATGAGGTGCTGTCAAATCCAGACAAAAGAAGAATCTATGACCAAGGTTTGTTGCAACAATCTATATATAATTCTACTTTTCTCTACAAAGCACTTTGAAAAGAGTAAGTTGGGAGCGACTAAATCACTATAGAAGACAATAAGCCAAAATTGCCTTATAAGCTATTGGCTTAAGTGATAAATTACAAGTTAAATCACTGATTATGTTTATTCATAAAGCAATCAAGCTTTTACATGTATTAATGACAGTGTACAAAATTTTATTAATGCTGCCATCTCTTAAACTTTTAGTACCTAAGTTATCAATATTTTGTGATGTTTTAATTTATGTTTAACATTGTCTAATGTGGTAAATGGCATTTAGGAGGTGAACAAGCTCTCAAAGAAGGTGGTGCTGGTGCCAGTGGCTTCTCATCTCCCATGGACCTGTTTGACATGTTCTTTGGAGGAGGCTTCAGCGGCGGCCGCAGACGTGGACGTGAGCGCAAGGGCAAGGATGTTATCCATCAGCTGTCAGTTACACTTGAGGAGTTGTATAGAGGGGCTGTCCGCAAACTCGCATTGCAGAAGAATGTCATTTGTGAGAAGTGCGAAGGGCGCGGTGGTAAGAAGGTAAGCACTAACCAATCTTGATTTTATTGAACATGACTTACAAAAAGTTGTTTTTATTTACGCAAACAGTATTACACTTCAGGGTGCGGTCCAAACATGCCCAACTTGCCGTGGTTCAGGAATGCAAGTTCAAATTCAACAACTGGCTCCTGGCATGATCCAGCAGATTCAAACTGTGTGCAGTGAATGTAGAGGACAGCGTGAGATCATTGACCCTAAGGATCGCTGCAAAGTTTGTCAGGTAAGGTTTGACACAAATAAATATAGATAGAAGATATATAAATAGTTTGTCCTTTTTAAAATTTAAGAATATAAGAAGATGTTTTGTAAATCATTGAATCAATCAATTTTATTTCATTTTTCCAGGGCCGCAAGACAACTCGTGACCGCAAGATACTTGAAGTGCATGTTGACAAAGGAATGACTGATGGCCAGAAGATTGTGTTTAGCAGTGAGGGTGACCAAGAGCCTGAGCTTGAGCCTGGTGATCTTATCATCGTTTTAGATGAGAAAGAGCATGAGGTAAGTTATTATTATGATGTAAACTGACTTAATTCTTTTATGTTTGTACATTGTGCAATCTTCATAACATGTGTTCTTGTTTTAGGTTTTCAAACGTTCAGGCAATGATCTCATTATTCGACTAAATATTGAACTTGTTGAGGCTCTTTGTGGCTTCCAGAAAGTCATAAGAACTTTAGATGATAGAGATATTGTGATAACAGTTTTGCCTGGCGAAGTCACAAAGCATGGAGAAGTCAAGTGTGTGTTGAATGAAGGTATGTTATTAACTTCTATTTGCCTAACTGTTAAGTGGATTTTATTTCTATTATATAGAAAATAATTGGTTCTTATTGACACTTTTCTTTACAGGCATGCCAATGTACAAAAATCCATTTGAAAAAGGTCAACTAATTATACAATTCTTAGTAAATTTCCCTAATCGCATTCCGCCTGAAGTCATTCCCGCCTTGGAGAACTGCTTGCCGCCTCGTCCAAGGGTATGTATAAATATTTAAATATATATGCTTCTTAAAAGTTGATTAATAAGCCTTCATGTATATTGTCGCGAGCACAACACTATTAAATATGCAAAATAAATTGATGAATGAATAGCATTTTGACTGTCCATCAAATATCTAGGTAGGTACTGGTACAGAACAAACAATGTCTAATATGTATTTATTAATTTGTCACGCAGATAGAGATCCCTGAGCTGGCTGAAGAGTGTCAGCTGATGGACCTGGACCCGGAGCAGGAGAACCGGCGGCGGCGCGCGAACCACGGGCCCGCCTACGAGGAGGACGACGAGCACCCCGGCATGAACCGCGTGCAGTGCGCCACCAGCTAAGCCAGTTCCCACACCGGCTGACGCGTTTACGGCACGGAATAGATACAATTCGAATGTATGCTGAGAGCAAATGCTTCACATGACAGATATACGTCTCTATAGATAGCCTAAGCGGGCATTGATTGTACGAGTATAAGGCGCTAGGTAAAAAGAAAGCTATAGGAGTTTTTGCTGTGCGAGGAATCCCCGATCCCTCTAAGTAGATCCATATATGAGACCGTCAGCGTTCTTTTTACACGGTGCTACTTATATGAATACTAAGATCCATTTCAGGCACTGTAAGGCGAGCGTATAAATGCGCGTTTGTCATTTCTAGCATTTGTTCTTTGCTTTCTTACTGCTTAGCTTATCTTTACTACAGTAGTCCCTAGTTAAAACAGCGAGCGTGGCGATACTCTTCGCTAGAGGAGCTTGGTTTGTGTGACAACTTGTATAAGTACTTCGAGGTCACGCTCTGCTCGGTATTTAGTATTTTCAGTCTCGTTTGATTGTCCATATGACATAACGTGATTACAAACGTAGTTGCGGGTTTCGGAAACGTGTCACCTGAACCATCTCGAGTTTTCATTCACACTTGTATGTCAACTAAAACTTTTGCACCATAAATATTAATTATCCCTCTGTCAGGACTAAAACATGATAGCTGGATTTGGTTGTGTCAATAGTTTAATATTATTTGGTTTGCTAGTACTGCCAGTAATAAATACCATCATTAGTATTACTATTACAGGTTATTTCGAATACGCAACTGGTGGCCGCATGTACTAATGTTAATGTAATATTATCGCGATAGATGAGTTTAGGGTCTTTTGCACCACCTGACTTTGATCATACCAATATTTAAATAAAATACTTTGCTTAAAATGAATTTGACATACTTAAAGCTATGGTTAAAGTACATTGTGTAGGATTCTAAAGCAATAATCTAGCTGATCCATTTTTTACATTGGGACTTATTGCAACTCATGTGCACAGGAAAAATTGAGAAGACTGTAGAGTTCCCACAATCCTAAATATACATCTTCATCCTGTAGGACGAGGATTTTAATGCTTATTTGTATGTTAGAAAATAATCACGCAAATTTCTAATTGGCAATTTGTCATGTGTATCTATAAACATAATAGCAGAAATAATGCTCGTAGCATTTCTTGCATGTCTTCGCACCGACCTGTAAGAAACCGGAATGTCACGTCGATGGACCAAATCCAATTATCGCACTATTCATAGCCAGTGTAACGAAAAAAACCAAGGCAATATTGATTAATATAGTGGTAAATAACAAATTAGGATAGTCAAATTTGGCATTTAAGCTTTTATAATGTTTTAGTTATTTCAAAGTTGGCACTTAGTTTGGCGTAAGGTAAATTAAATAATGAATGCATTTTTAGAGTGGAAAGTTACAACTTGGCACTGTTCTTCCTTATAAACATAACTCTTTTTGTGGTTTAGATGACAGGTACAAAATGTATGTATATTATCCATGATTTTTTTGTGTATAATTGACACTGTTAGCTGTTGCTTACTGGGTAGGGTTCGTATTTTAGCCTACATATTAGATAAGTTAGTTTTAACTGTATTCTTAAGAGGAAACTGCAATACCTAAACAATCTAAATTTTTTTTTAAAACAGTTGTTGAACTTTTATACATAGGTCCATCGTCGTGCGATTAGAAAGCATTAGACACATTGAAGGAATAATAATATTCTGTGATTTTTACTATATTATTTAGTTAAATTTTCCCTCACAAATTATCTATGTATAATCTCATATTCATAATGAAAATGATGTAACTATAGTGTCAACAGTATAAGGCTTCCTCAAAATTCTAAAGATATTAAATCAGTAATTAATGTTACGTCTTTTCAAAAGGTATGGTTTTAATTGCTTATTTTTTCATCTTGTAAATGCTAAAATTCATGAAATACAAATGTTAGTATTTAGTCAGTCTTGGATTGTCAAACAGTTATCACACAAAAAACACGCCAAACACATTTATATACTGGGAAGGATGCTCTTGTATTTTCCTCGACAAAACGCAAATGTCAAACCTAATTTAACGACGAATTAATATTATACATACCTAATCATTTATTTAAATAAAGCATTTTTCTCGTGTAAAGCCTGTGTTTTCTTTCTATAAAACATCCACCACAACAACCTCTTCTGCAGTTTTAACTTAGGTCCATTGTCCATGTAACCATTCTTTAGGTATACCAAAACAAATGTGTATGTGATGCTCCACAGCATAAAAAAAATTAAAAAGAAATACCTATATGAAAACCGAACCGAGCGGCGTAGGTACCTAGGTAATGATGAGTATCGCACGAGAGAGGGGAAATAATACCAATGATTAGTAAATATTATTGGCTTTTCTTTCTCAGCTCGAGGCTGGTATTTTTATTTGGTACACTTAACATAGGTATTTCAATTAATTATTAATAGTATAACTGTTTCAGCGTAACAAGTTCTAGATTGTAACACATATATGTATACACTGAGAAAATATTTTAATCAAAGCAAACAAACACGAATAAAACATTAACAATAAGCGCATCAATGAAGAGAATTTTTAATTTTGTGCCGCGCGCGAGCAAGCAGAGATGTGTGTGTCGATTCACTGTGAACTGTTTGTTCATTTTCTAATTCCTCTTCCTCAAGCAAATTAAGTTTCAAATTTTGTAACGCCATGGTGTTCTCCTCTCTCATATCTGCTACGCACAGCCACAGCTCAAAACTCCTCTCCGCTTTGGTGGTAATGACCTGCCCGTTTCGCAACACATATCCTCTCCGCTTTGGTGCACAGGCCGGCATCGCAAGTTTGCCTTGTATAAAAAAAACAAACAACAGCGTTCAAAGATCCGAAGGAAAGTGGCATCTGTAATTCGATTGCTGTAAATTAATCTGTTACGTGCGATGCGTACAATACATACCGGTGGCCGTGCGTATATGTTTTTATTGCCTTAGTGTCTACTACAAGGAATAGGAGGTTCTAAATAATAATAACAATAAACTTTTATGATGAACTTGTTTAATAGTTTTTATAATATTTTAACCGGTACAGGTTGGCGTATCCTCTATCATTGCCTAAGGCCATAAATCCACTATTGGGAGAAAAGTTTACAGTTTGAACATGATTTAGGATTTTAATTTCTTGTGGGGGAAAGTTATTAAAAACATGGTAAGAGGGTATGTGCACTAATTTCACACCATTGGGAATGACATTAGAAGAAGCAGCTAATATTTCTGTTGTTGCATTGAATCTAAGATTTGTTATTCTAGTGGTCAGATTGGTTATTGTTTTGGCAGGCAATGGTTCATAGGTGTCTAGTTTTGATGTTTCATAAATATTAACAATCCCTTCTTTGCTGCCAGTTGCCAACAACCTTCCACATGCACTCAAAGTTAAACAAGAGGCATTAACACATCCATTGTCATAGAATTTTTTCAATGCTTTGAATGTGGACAAATCCCATACAGTGATTTCTCCTTGTTTGCAGTAACAATACAACTGTTGACTATCATGACTAAATGCAAGTGCCTCCACATTAGAGTTGTGTTTAAGAGTTCTCAAAAGCTCTTTGGAAGCAGTACTTATAAGGCATATTTCGTCAAATCCTGAAGAAGTTGCAAGACATTTGCCATCAGGAGACAATTTAAATATTACTGGCTTTTTAACAATGAATGGGAGTTGAAACAGTTTTGGCTCAGCTTTCACAAGATTGTAGACACAATAGCTGTGATTAAGATTTGAAGAGATGTATGCCTCTGTGCCATTGGGACTAAATTGTGCTGATGTAATCTTCCAATTTCGAAGTTTAAAACTGTGTAACTTTTCATTAACATCACCACCAACTGAAATAAGTGATACAACTCCAGAATTTCCAGCTACAAGAGCTACACTCAACTTAGGGTGAAAGTCAATGCATGATATAATTTTTCCTTCAGTTAGAGTTTTTATATTAATTTTAGGCATTAATTTAATATGTAGCCAGTCTTTCGGCAAATCAACAGATTTCTTTTTTTTTAAGTGTCCTACAGTTCTCAGTATTTCATCTTCGTCACTATCAGTGTCTTCTTTAATTTTGTTAGTAATCTTTGCCCAATTTGGTGTTCCCATCAGGGTTTTATAATTTTGTTGTAGATTTTCAGTGTAAGGAACTTTAGGCTTAGCACTAAATAGGTCATCATCTTCATCCATCCATGCAGGTTTTTGCTCTAAAGGACCATCATCAGTGACTGGGGTTTTCAACTTATCCACCATATCTTTAGACTTATTAAATAACAATTGTGACAACCTGAAAAAATTTAGAGCACTGTTTAGTCTTAGTTGCCATATATTATACAAAAAAGAAAAGTCCTAGAAATCTTATTTATTTTATTTATTTAAGCTTTATTGCACAACAATACTTTGTACAAAAGGTGGACTTAACGCCGTAGGGCATTCTCTACCAGTCATACCTTTGGGCTAAGCAGAAATAAATAAAAGAGAAAACGAAAAAAATAAGAATTATATGACACATAAGATAAAATATATATATATATATATATGATTACATATTTAAAAATACACATAATATAATACAAATATACACTAAATAAATAAATAAATTTGACGAACTGTTAAAGAAAGATCTATAATGACGGTTGTGATAAAGTAAGAAAGTGGGTGCAAATGAGTCTCTTGAATGATAATTTGCTGGGAGCCTGTTTTATATTTTCGGGAAGAGCATTCCAGAGCCTGATGGCCTGAATGTGGAAGGAGTTGGCTTGAAAATTGGTGCGGTGAAGTGAAAAAGCCAAGGTCAATTTATTAGAGGAACAGAGTTGACGCGAATGTGTCGAACTGAGAAGTGAAAATCGAGATTTGAGATAAGAAGGGGAATTGGGATCGTTAAGTATGGAGAAAGTACTCAAAAGAATTCTAATATTACGTCGAAGCGGGTCGAAATCGTGTGCACTATGTAGATTACTAGTACTAACATAACCTAAAAATGCAAATTACCTGGATTCCTCATCATTAACGTTAGACCGTTTTCGTTTCATTTTTAATTGGTCTAAGCAGGGGAATGTAGTTTTTGTGTCAGAGTCCTTTTAATATTTCATTCGTGATCAAAATAAGAAAATAACAGTTTTATCACACACGCTGCACGAGTATTGTTTTTACAAAAAACTGACAACAATACTGAACTGACATGACTACTAGGGATGCAAACGACAAATCTAACTTTAAAAATATCGATGTATCATTCATATAAATCGATTAAACATCGTTCTGCAAGTAGTACGAAGTTTTATGATTTTTACTTGATAATGGCTACGTTAACGACAAAGCCATTAAGAAAAAAAAAGTTTTATGATCGATATTTTCCAGCGCCATGCAATTTTTGTTTTCAATACATAAATATACAACAACATCACATACATTGATCTAACTTCGTGGTAAGTAGCTTAAAACTTGTGTTACAGATATCAGGAACAACAGTGGTATTACGAATAAATTTAAATAAATACATTTATATGTATTTATTTAAATTTATTGACTGTACAAACATACATGTTCATGCACACAAATGTTTGTACCGTGCGGGGATCGAACCCGCGACCTCTTGGTTAATAGTCAACTTCTTGACCATTACGCCAAAGTGCTCGTCAAACTATGTATAGGTCCATAGATTAATCAAAACTCGTACATAGCACAATGATTTTCTGGTTGATATATTTTAATGCAATGCAATGCTCGACTGAAGGTCGAGAATAGACCAGGGCCAGTAAAGTTGCTAAAAAACAAAGTTTCAAATGTGTGCGTGTGTGTGTAGCTTATTGTTTCGTTTCAGTTAATGTGTTCTGATCGATGTATTTCATGAACGATGTTACATCTCTCGGTAGAGAGTAGTATATTCCTTGCCTAGACATGACTGACAGACGTTGAAATGTGTCAAAAAAATAAAACTGGCAATTTAATTAAAAAAGAAAAATAAGTGCTAGGGCTACACCGACCGAATCTCTTCGACTCTCACTCACACGATAGGGGAAGTGGAAAAATGGAGGGATTTAAACTTGGGACAGAAATGGGAGGGACGGTATTTCCTATTTAGAGAATGGCAATGCGAGAAGAAGGCGGCGCCACACGTTGGCTGAACAACTCGTCCCAACGTTGGCCCGTTTTGTTCATGTAGCGTCCACACATTGTCTCACAAACTAGTTCAAATCAACAGTCGGGACCCCCATAGTTGGTTTACCATTAAAAAATGAAGTAAAAATGTTAACCTCAGTCAGACGTACCAATGGTACCAATGTGATGGGGACATCCCCAAATGGTTCCTGATTAAATCGATATCGATAAAATCATCAAGGAGGCTTCTAGGATTTAACTTATCAACACATCAAGTAGAAAAAATATAAGGTAAATAAAATTAAAGTAATGGATTCTGAAGTCGTATGTTATTCTGGATTTTTTTATTTCCAATTTGACTTTCACTCCGTAGTATATTCAGTAATATAAATTAAGAACTCTGGTCAGATATATTTTCAGCTATTAGGCAGCGAAAATTTTTTTCGCCAAAAACGTAGACAACTGGCTGATTATATCCCACTTACGTTTCGGCCATTGTAGTTCTCCCTCTCATTTAGCAAAATTACACATCAAAGACTCTTCTATTTGTGAATGTGGCTTAGAAGATGGTAATATTGAACATATTATTTTTACATGTACCCTTTACAGGTCTTTGCCATTACATGATATCCTAGTCAAAAACAAAGCCCCTCTCCCATAATAGAACCTTTCATGTATTTTATCTCTATCTAATAAAAAATATATTTTTTCTCTTAAAAAAATATTAAAATACCATAATATAAAGCTGTAATATACCTATTATACTATATATTTATGGAACGTTGTTTAACATCTATAAGTCTAAATATACTTTAAATATATGATCCCCACAACCATACTCCTAAACGCCATCAAACTAATCAACCCAATCCCACCAAATCCCACTACAAAAACCTGCATCACCATCCTACATAACATAATCCTACATTCCATAACATGAAAATTGCAGAAGTCATCCTTGGTCAAGAAGGCTGAAGATAGGCATGGATTGCCAAGATAAAAAAAGAAGAAGAAGAAGAACTGGCTGATTGTGGAAGTTTATTAAGTCTTCTTCCTGTCCATCAGTATCCGGAATATCTGGAAGTGGAGAATTATCTTATTAATCTTTGCAATTTCTATTGTGATCATTGGTTGCAGGTCTAAGAAAGTATTCGGAGAATGCGAATTAATCTTTATTTTTATATAAATTCTTTTATCGCTGTTTGTCAACACTAAAATATTATGTTCTTGTTAGTCGGCCGGGTATTTTTTCGGTCTGAAGACAGTTCGAGGATACAAAATTATTTGGGATGGTACTCGAATTGTACTTACCGGTCTTCAAGTAGAGTTTTTTCATAAATTTTATATTTTCGTCTTAATTTCGGCTATACCTGTTTCTACAAATAATGCAGGTACTATATCCGGTAGTCGGTTCTTAACTTTAAACAAAACTAGAACAAATAGTTTTTTTACATAATTCTTCAGACTTTTAACCATAATTTGATTGAGTAACACGTTTAATTGCAATAGTTTAGCAACAGCATTTGTTGAGTTAGCAGCTGCGATGATAGATACTGAATTAAGCCGGAAGTATAACAGAGCCGCAAAAAGTATGAGTGAGAGAAGATATTTACTTACGCCATTTTGGACACCATTAAAAAGTGCTCTTCTCGTACATTTTTTTCTGATTTCCCTATTTGCATAGTTTTGACTGGCCGGCAGGGCCAACGTGAGGACGTGCGATAATTAATTTTCGCGTGAAGTCACGCGAAAATTAAACCTTATGAATTAAAATATGCTTGTTACTTATTTATAGGTAGAAAACTCTAGAGTACTATTTAGTACTCTTGAATACTATTTACACCGAACCAAGCTCATTTTTTATATTTTTCAATGAGGGCATGCTTAAGAAAGCTAACAAAAGTATAATTTCAACTATATTTTTAATTGGAATCCAGTTCATTCTCCGCCATAAGCATTTACAAATCAAAAACAAAATTTTGTTCATGCGGGTAATTATTATATTGACTTTAACAAAATTCATGACGTACGCACTTGGTGGGTTTAGTAGTCTGTGGTGCTGTGAAACTGTGAAAAGACTGAGTAGGTACTACACATAGTCAGTGTTGCCACCTCCATTTTTGAATTGGGGCTTTTGAAGAGGCTAAAAAGGGCTAGATCGGGCTAAATGGCCACAAATGCTAGAAAAGGATTTTTAACGAATCTTAAACTTGTACGAAGTTATAGTTTTTAGTCCCAATTTGTTCCTCTTTTTTGGTTTTAATAAGGTTCATCGAGCTAAAAACACGCTGAAATGTGGCAAAGATAGAAAATTTTTTGCCGGCTTTTCCAATACTTTATACGGTTTCAATAGGTACTCAAAAAAATTAAATCTACCAAATAAATAGTCACAAATCTTATTAAAGACACTTATTCCGATAGTTTAGTATTAGCATGTGCAAATTTCAGATTTTGATGCAACATTTTTAGATTATGAAAAAGGGCTAGATTGCCCTTTTCGGGCTAAATCATGAAACTACGAGTTCACACATAGTAAAAAGTGCTAGATCTAGCCCGAAAAGGGCTAAGGTGTCAACACTGCCCATAGTCCCATATGTTATTATAATGTACTCTGTGCTGACCACATCGTGTGGACGGCCCGCGAACGGCACGCGGAATCCTTTGAAGATAGTGACATGGGAGGGCGAACCACTGCTCGGGCCAACATTGGCCTGAGTGTTGGAATCACCTGAAATTATTCACACGTTGGGTGAATAGCGTTGAGGCCAACTTTTCAACCAACGTGTGGATCGGGGTAAAGCAGACTTTCCCTATAATGTCAAAAGTTATTAAATGCTTAAACTAGGTGGCAGTATGATCAAATGCCTCTTTCTCTGTCCCTCTTTTCGTTATGGTGTGTAGTGTAGGTTTTATGAAGAAAGAATTCAATCTACATAAACCCGTCGTGTAATATGCCTCAATTTCTTCTTTCATTCGATAATCGCAGTGTTTTACATTGTAGCACACAAAAAATGGTGTGAATACTATCGGAAAAAGTGTTCATATATATTTAATTGACTTTGGATAAATAGTGACTGAATCAAAACAACGTTTGTGAAACAGCTAAGTGAGAATGAAGCGAACATTTTTCGTGCTGTGACCTTTTTGCATCTTCAGGAGTGTTAGCATTCACGATGAGAGCCCTAACAAACACCTAATCAGATTCCTCCAGTAGCAGTGAACAAATTCGTAAGCTACTAGTTTTATTGCCAGGTACTAAAGCTTTACAATGGGTCCGAAAAGGGCTCCGCCATAAAATTATTAGTGTCAGGCTTCGAGGGTCATCGTAAAACTAATAGACAGTTGATGACACTGGTTCACAAAAAGTATCATTATAGAATGTCGCAGCAGCCCCGGATTGCCGGGTGGACGACAAGCTATGATCAGAGGATTGCAAGCAATGCCAGGTGTAGTCCCACTCGGTCCGGCAGAGGGTCGTGTATCGGCGCGTTCAGCTAGTGAGCAGCCGGCTGACTCGGCGTGTGATGTGTGTGCGCGATGTCAGGCAAGCCCGCGAGTGTGGGCGCGTCGCGAGCAGGCGTGCCCGGCGGCCCGGCGCGCGTGCTGGTGTACGTGGCGGACCCGCGCCAGCTAGAGCCCGGCGCCGTGGCCCCTGACCCCCCGCCTGCTGCACCCCCGCCTCCGCATCTCGACGCACTGTACCTTCCTGATAACCTGCACCAACTCTCTGTGCCCAGAAATACCATCTACAGGACCCAAATCGACTGCACTGAGCAGAGAAACCAGAACACAGTCTTCTACAAGTCTGCTAATAATGTTGATGAGAAAGTTAGTGTATTCAGTGCATCCGATAACATTTCTCATCGACCTGACTACTTACAGATTCCACAGCAATTAGTCAAGGAACTAAATTCAAAAGTTGATGATGTTAAAGTGAATGAACACACAGGAAATTTAAATGTAAAACCTGACTGTATAAATTCAGTGAGTGCAGATTTAAGTGCAGTTGAATCTTTTCAGTCTAGGATAGCTTTTGAAGGAGGTGACTTGGCAACATATCAAAGATGCCCTGGTGTGTTAGGTCCTGACAGTGCTATGCCATCTATGCACCAGGTTGCACTGCAACACGCTCATAACCAGTTCACTGAAAGTGTCACAGTGCAGAGTGGTAGTGAGGTTTCAAACTCTACTGAAAGAGAGTTGGCTAGAAGTTTTGTGAACTATCAATTATTAGAACAAAGTGTTTCACATCAATCAATAGTGAATCAAAGTATAAGTATATTGAATCAGCAAGTAGGTGTGAGTAGAGGAATTGTGAGTGACAGTGATAGTGGTCATGCACCACAGTTGGTCCGGACTGCAGATGGTGTAGTGTTGGCAGTGTTGCCATCAACAGTCCTACCACAAGCTGTTGATAGTGCTGATCTCAACTCAAGGACTATAACCTCTGACTCCCCACAGACAATTATTGTGCCCTTGGGTTGGAGAAGAATCATAAATGGAACATCAGTAATTTATGTCAGGTAATAATGATTTTATGTTTTTTTTTTAGTATACTCAGCTGTGTCAGGTTTTTTTTTAATATCTCCAAATTGCATCATCTGTTAACATTTTGTCAGATTCTCCTTAAGGATTGGCATTCCCGCTTTACTACAATTTATAACTTCAACACAAGACAAAAAAATAGGCTTGCCGTTCCACATTTTAGGCTTCATAAAGTTGGTCACTCATTTATGGGTAGATGTGTAATATTTGTTAATAAATTACCTGAAAATTTAATTTCATTGCCTTTAGATAAATTTAAAACAGTTGTAAAAGATGTATTAATGTCGAAAGGATATTATAAAATTGATGATTATATAAATGACAAAGATATATGGAAATGTTTAAATGCAAACAATTACAATTATTGTAAATCAATTTTGAAAAGAGGCAATGACAATAGTGACTGAGTTTCTTGCGCCGCTTCTTCTCAGCACTGGCCCAAACTGTCCCGAAGCGGTGGTAGGGTCAATTTATATGTTGGGAGTGGGACGTGTAAAAGTGCTAATTTGTTAGCCTAATTACAGAAATAAATTGATTTTATTTTATTTATAGCAAGTTTAAAGAGCGTGTAATTTACTGCAGTTTAAAAAAAAATTGTATCAGATGATATTTGATTTAGACAGTTACACAAAATAACTTTTCTTATAGCTTTTTTCCCATTATGAATGATCCCCAAGGGTAAAAGCCTCCTCTAATCTTTTCCATTCTTCCTTAATAGTGGCTATGTTCATCCTGTCTTGTCCCATTGCCTTTACAATGTCATCACCCCATTTTTTCCTTTGCCTTCCAATACTTCTTTTCATTCATTTTGTTGTTTGTAGAGTCCACCTTTTGTCATTGTATCTCGCTAAATGGCCGGGCAGGCCATTTCCAGGAGGAGGAGGAGATCAAATAACTTATCACCTATCAATTTATGTTCAACAATTAAACTTTTTTTAATCTGAAAGTCATCACTCTTAGCGATAAGACCGCCTAAATTGTGCATCTTTCTTTTAAAATATTTAAGAACATTTTTCAAGTGTCCCTTAAAATAATTTAGCAAATTTAACATTCCTGAGATAAATCAATTCTTCAAGAATATTTGACGAGAAGAATAAGAAAAATATCTGCTCAATTGTACACAAAGCAACAAGAGGTAGCCTCATAATTGGTGATTTTAAAATAAATATGAAAAAATTGTATCTCTGAAATGGTGATACTATTACTAAGGTGTTTTTTTTAGTATAAATGGTCATCTATTAGTCCATCAGCTCCTTAAGTTTGGCACACTCTTTCTGGGACACCCTGTATGTATGACTTTATGCGCCGCACAGTAGGTGTTAGAACGTATATGCAATCGAGTGATTGAGTAAGCGAGTGTAGGATTGAGGTAGATGCGGTTTGTAAGCAGATGAATATATTGATTGAAATTTGTTTCTGGGTTATGCAGGCTAAGTATGTATATTTGTTTGTTTATTATTTTATGTTTTTGTTTGGTATTTGAGTTTTTTTGACAGCTGTCGTTTGTGTTCTGTTTCATTATCCGCATTTAAAAAAACTAAGGCCAAGCACTAGGTTTGATTAGGTTAGTATGGTGACCACACATCAAGCTCAGCAAAAATTGCTGAGCATTCCTTATGTATACAATTTATTGTCCAAAAATATGTTCTTAACAATTTTTTTTGTATTATAATATAAAATATATCTTTTTATATTATAAAATATATATTATATTAAAAAAACGATTACTACTATTATGTTTAAAAGAAACATTACAAGTTATAACATTATAATATTATCTATATATATAAAAGAAAGTGGTGTTAGTTACACAATTTATAACTCAAGAACGGATGAACCGATTTGGCTGAAAATTGGTGGAGAGGTAGCTTAGAACCAAGAAACGGACAGAGGATACTTCGTCCTATCAGTACGGACAGACGATACTATCCGACCGCGATGTCGAAAACAAAGGGATTCCACGCGGACGAAGTCGCGGGGGGCCACTAGTTTTTCATAAAATAAAAAATTATATTGTAATTGTAATGTTTGTTATGCACTAGATATTATTCGATACGCATTGCTCGAGTTGCGTCATGCATGATGTACATAAATTGTTGCCTAGGTGACATTAGCTTGAGTTGCCAATTTAAATGTACAATCTCTATTTTTGATTGAAAAAAGGATTATATTATTTCCCGAAATGGGAACTTCATTTAGGGACTTTTAATTTGGAAATGACTAATATTTGCTAGCGCGCGACTTCGCCCGCGCAAAGTATGATCCCAAAAATATACCCTTTGGTCGAATTTTACAAAATCCGGTCTAAATAAGTATCTAACTTAATCTTTAGAACCAGTATGCAAATTTTTAACCCCAAAAGCAGCCCATTAAGGGTGTTATTTTGCAAAATCCCGTCTTGAGCACCTAGTCCCTAAAATGAACCCCTACGCCTACAAAACTCAATCTCTTGTAGTGTCTGAGATTTAAGTGATGGATGAGTAAATCGACCCTTTACCCCTTTTATCGATATAGATGAGGTGTCCGTCTGCATTCCAATTGGCCATCTTAATTCTCATGTTCCTTTTTATTTAAGCAATCAAATCTTAAACAAGAAAAAATTAGTATTACTACAAGTAAGGTAGAAACTTAAAAACACTATCAAACTTCGTTTTAAGGCAACTTATTGGCGAAATAAATTCTGCATTCTTTCAACTTTGAAATCAATGCTCAGGATAGTTAGCTAGTAATGAAGTACCCGGCGGAATACAGACGGCGGACGAGTGTGCGGATCGTGCGTTAACGTTAAATCAATCCGGCACAAGTGGACAAACCAGTCGGGCAGCTGTGCAGGCGCAGCCTCGGTGCAAGTGACGAAAGACAAAAACTTAAAAGGTTTTATATCCCATCTACACCTTTGGGAGATACATGGGAACACATCTGAACATCTCGTTAAAATACGATGTAGCGAACGCAAATATTTTTAATTGCGTTACCTTAAAAGTACATAAATCTTTTACTCTTCATTTGCAGCTCTATGTAGAGTTTACGTTTATCGCGTCATTTAAATAACCCAAGCGGCGTGGGGCGAGGAGAGGAGATTCCATTGTAGGTCGCTTGTATACTCATTACGCGGTTCTTATCTGTCATTGGCAGTACAATGCCAAAGCCGAACAATATTGTAGCTCACGCACCTAGGGACACTGTACTTTGTTCTGTAAGATGCCGTTACCAGCTTTTCTTCAAATTTATTACTTTAAGAATGCCTCTTTCGAAATTGCTATCTTATCTGGTGATTTGTTGCCTAAATTTTTTGATATGAGGGATACTGTCCAATACCAAAACTACTGACCAAACTTTGTTTTCAATGCTCCTCCTATAAGCTTTGCCTGTTGTGTTTTTTTTGTCTAACAGTTGAATCACCCTACGTGTTCACGTCCATGAGGAACTATAGCCCAATTGATTTATGGGTACAAAAGCGGGTGAAGCAGAGAACAAAGTCAACTTGTTTTCTTTCGAAAGTCGCATAAACACTTGGATTTCTCTGGCCCCCTTTGTGATGAGTTGCACAATGTTAAGACCGTCCGTCTTTACACGCGTACAGGCCGTCTCAATTGTTTCGACAGATTCGATGGGCGTCACCCATATGCTCTGATCCGATTTAAAATTCGTTCCGACTTTCTTTACAGGGCAGACAATAGCTTCGAAACTATAGTTTCAATGCTTTTAGTAGCCACCCGTGGTGTAAAAATGCCTTTGAGTAGAAGAAAAAAGGCTTTAGGATGAGCCGTAAATTTTTACCTCGGTGACATCTATGGTGATTGGTGACGTAACCTACCTACATCATATTTTCACAGTTTTTTACTTTACCATGACGATCCTTCCGTTGAATCATACGAAAGTGCAGTTTCACCGACAGGTTTCATTACATATTGAAAATACGTCTTAAACGTAAACTCGACAAAATTTTGGTTAAAATAAATACTCTTAAAAACTATGTAACATAATGATTGATAGAAAGAAGAACTCTTGACTTGACTCTTCATGCCTGCATACAATTTACTTTATAAATATTGTTAACTGTTCTCTTTACCTAGGATTTGGAATAAGCTTTTGTGCGGCTGTCGGTATTGTATCGTATCCCTAAGCGAAATTTATGGACTTTACCTGGGTTCGATGGCAGTCAGTAAAACTTTACAATGTCCCTAATTTGAGATTTACAGTCCCATTCAATGATGAATGGCTATTGTGAAATGGGATATGGATGGAGTTCACTATAAAACAAAGGTGGAAAATATTTTTTTTAAATATTCGTCGTGTTCAAAAAAGAATGTGAATCTGACCACCACCATCATATTATTTTTAAATGCAGTTTTGATATTTTCACAATCTTTGTATATTATGATTTTTGTCTTAATCAGTTTTAAATGAAACGCTATGAAAGATAATAAATATATTTTTTTATATTTACGAGGACTCATTCACAGTCTATGCAGATTTGTCAAAAAATCTTCATACTTATAATTCATGACGTCTAATTTGAGATTTTTAAGCTCTTGGAATCGTAGACTCCACTATTATGGTTCCCGACATCCAACGATTTGTCAGCCAGATTGTCGTCAATCTTCGAATGACGGATCGCAAGACCCTTTGTTTAAGTCTTTAACGTTGCCATTTAATAGTAGTTTTACTTTTGGCTCGTTTGGTGTTGCGCAAGGTACGCATTTAGTTCCTTTAATATGTGTCAAATTTAATAAACTTCATCATCAGTTCGAGCGTAAATGTTAGGTAAAAATATTAAACGCTATCATAGCTACTAAATACTTATTATGTCTTCGTCGCACCGCAAGACCTTGAAGTTTATTCAATTCAAGACTTAATTTAAATTAGGTGTGGCAATAACTCTACTGGTTATGTAAAGGTAGCTCTAGCGTGAGTTAAAATAAGATAAGTGGTGCACTACACTGCCTTTATATTGTAACTATGCCCCATGTCTTAAAAAAATATCTTAAATGTTGCTTTCGTGAATTCATAATTCCTTGGGACGTTATCACGTTATGATAGAAACTATAAAAAACTTCCTGTCAAGAAGTCCGTAAACATCTCATAATCCGAGTCAGCCATAGACCATTTAGGCAACTCTGAACACTCGCTTGACCTCTGTAGAGCCCCGATGCGGAAATAATATGGATTACGTAAGTCGTGTCGAACATTTTTTATTGCTCCATTAAATGAGGCACACCGTCGGGTGGAGAGCGCCGTCTCAACAACAAACAAATTTAATATCCATGATACGAACATTAGTCTACTGTTAATTGCGAATGTTCATTCCGGAACGTTAGAACATCAATAAATTGTCGATGCAAAGTGATTCGTCAAGGTGCTAGACGTTGAGTAACACTTTAGTTAAACAGTCAATTTATTTATGCAACGAAACCAAAAATAGAGTTCAACAAGTGTGTGATTCGTGTTCGTTTTGTTAATTAATGTGAGCATTTTTAATGAATCAACAAAGTTGTCAAGCCGGCAAGAGCCTGCAAAGAGTTACCGGATGCGCTCGCTCACATGGGCTCCAGACGGACGAAGCTAAACGTGTGCTCTCAATCGTTCCCACAGAAAACTTAGCCGAGGGGATCGAGTCAAGGTTACCATGCGATCTAACAAAAACACTTCGGAATATTCATTGCAAAAACTAGGCGTTGTTACACGTACTGCAGTATCCGAGGGTATTTTATTTGCTTTGCGATGTGGCG
Organism: Pyrausta despicata; assembly: GCA_963921415.1. Taxonomy (NCBI): domain Eukaryota; kingdom Metazoa; phylum Arthropoda; class Insecta; order Lepidoptera; family Crambidae; genus Pyrausta; species Pyrausta despicata. The sequence goes on along the minus strand of OY992855.1, from coordinate 9,914,980 downwards.
CTCGGCATGTGGCAGGTGTTGCCCGCGGACCTGAACTTGACTGGACAACATTTTATTCGCCTTTCAACTGATACTTACTGTCATGTCGTTTTGTTGATCTCGGCTAGCTTAATGAGTTGCGACAACTGTATGTTTGCCAAGAATTGCCTTATATTAATAGTGGTTTAACATTTTGTTACCTTTTTTGGCCAGTTAGGCTATATTTATCCAATTAAATTGCTATACTTAAAGAGAAGTTTAATAATACTTATAAAAACTTACTTTACTTTGTTGCTGGCATAAAGCCTGAGGTGACGATAAGAATGCATGAGCTAGCTTACGAGGAATAAACAACTTTCTTAACTGGAGCAGCTAAAAGATTAGCTAACGAGATGTATCGCCACTATCGCGCTTTTCATAGGCGGAAGGCACATATTTTAATACATTAGTATTCTGGACTAGCTCTACGTTTTTCCTTATCACAAGACACACCGTGCTATGTCCTTCAAAGTTTGTCTCGCAAGTAGGTACATATCAAATTTTTTACTTTTGCATTGTTGCGAATTACGTTGCAACCTGTTTATTTAGAAACAAAGATATTCTTGCAGTAAAATTAACGTTTAGCTATAATGAGATGAATCTTTCGTCTTTATAAATAAGTTAATAGATGTGATACCATTTGTTTAAAAACCAATAGAATGTTACTTCGCAAATCGGTGAAGGTAACGCTCAGTTCGCGTGCCGCCGTGTCGGCCATTCACCTGCCCCTGATTTTAGCCAATAAGCAACTGGGGTGCCCAACGTGGTATCCTTTATTTTTTGTTGCTATGCATTAATCTCCTGTGTTAGTAATATGCAAAAGGTAATGACAGTATTTGATGGGACCAAAACTTTGCACCACTTGATAGGAAAGGAGGCTTACTTTACCTCTGAAAATAAATAAGCACATGGCACTCCTGCAATGTTTTATTCTCTGAAACGGTGTTTCAGATTTTTTATCAAAGCATAAGAAATGACTGACTTCTAATTTACTCATAATGTGATGTTGTCAAAACATTTTAAAACACAAAAAGCTTACCAACATATAAGTTCATAACAAATGAACCGCGCTTCAATATGTTTACCTTAATAATGTCAACTCTAAAACATCTGATGATAGGGCACATTAAAAAATGAATCGTATTCATTCGGGATCCTTTGACGGGCGCCGAGCTAAGAGTGTCCTTTATCGAGCGACCCCGACCCATGTCAACCTCGTTCCCCTCACATGAATAAATAAAAGCTCAATTTGTAGCTCGGGCGTTTAACCGACGCATCGATAGAGGTAAGCGCCTCCGGTATAAAATGGCCTCTCTCGCACTGGACTCGCAGGTCACCTTAACTGTATAAAATGAACAGTTTATAGATCCTCAACAAGAGGTCGATTGGAATGGGCAAACTGATAAACGGTTTATGTTGGAAATCAAACATCTCTCACAACAGAAACGAAGCAAATGACGGCGCATGTTCTTCAGTTTAATTATGACAATGAGCAGTGTCTTCATCAGCAAGACCCTTATAAAATTAATAATCATTGAATTGAATTTGTCATCCGGTTAACTCGTATGTGGTACTATAGTAATGAACATTTTAATTAAACCTTAGGTAAATAATTTTAATGTGAGCAAGCAATGTTTGTTAATCATTATAAAACAACCCTTCTTGGCAATTGGGTGCAAGGGGGTTTTGTAACACTGACGAGACCTGACAAAGGTAAACAAACATGTGTTCAAAAAAGGGCGTAATTATCGTTTCGATGTGTTTGTACGAGTAGTACAGTACGCTCGGCTACACGTCGAGTTAATCACTGCGATATCTTATGTCTATGTAATGAGGGTGATTTTGCAACAAAAATGAGTACCTAGCTTAATGTGGTGCCGTGTGTACAAACAGAGGCGGTATTTTATGATTACCATCATGAGTATTATCGTTTTAATGATGTGTAAAAAAAGCGTAATTTCCAGGAAAGTTCGGGAAATAAATGCAAACGAAGCTAAACTTGTTTACGTAAAACATAGAGAGAGTGTAACTAATAACTGGGTGGGTAGAATGTCATTACGTTAAAGGGGACTATTAAATTGCAAGCGGCCGTGCTTGGTGTTCGCTTTATCGCCCCAGAAAAAGGGCTGCAACAGCCGACTAAGTATGTGGCTCTGACTCATGCAGGGAAACCCTTCCGTGACTCAACTGGTTATCGGATCGCCGACGTTCACTCTGTTGATATTGATAATGGTAATGTCGCATGTGGGGCTATTATCTTAGATTAAATTTTTAAACTTCCTGTAACGGTGAAGTCCACTGATTCCATGGCTGATTGATTATACACAACTTACACAAGTGAAGCGCCAAGAAGTTAACGTAATATTTCCATCAATTTATTTATTGTTTGTTTCCTGATTTAAGGTCTATATTAATATGAAAATAGTTATTCATGGTAATGCTTGTATAGAACAAGCTACTACGTCGCCTTATTTGGCCTTCCATCAGAAGTTATTAACAAGCAGAAAATAATATTGTTTTTTTGACATTAATATGACCAGAGTATGGATAAAAGAATGAGATGGTTCTTCAAACTAAAAGTAGAATCTCTTGTCTTCCATGGAATAAGTAGCAGTGTCGATTGTGAATATTCGTGAACGACCAATGCAGGCAGGCGCAAGTATTTACTTGCAACATATTTCTCAATCGAACTGTCGCCGTGTTTGTATGGCAGTCTACATGTTGGCTGTGGGCCAAAATATTTCACCCATTATATGATGCTCCGCCCGCGTTCACAAAGGGAATGAGATCAATCACTGCACGGTAGAGACGATTACTGGTGTGCAGACTAGAGGCCATTACACATTTTGCAACGTTACACAGAATCGGCTTATACTGTTCTTTCATCTTTTCCTTGTTGACAACTCTTAAAAACTCTTGCCAAGAAAATGATTCGATACCTATTATGAAATATCTGAAATTTTTTAACTTTTATTTGATGAACCTGACTGATATTTATAGTATTATAGAGTTTCAATTCGTCGATTTTTGGTTGTTAAGAAGGTGAAGAACTGAGAGTGTGTGTGTGATACTGTGATCTTAAGTAAAGTTTTGAGCATTTAGATATGACCGCTTACGAAGAATAAACGCCTTGCTTGGCTCATCAACAAAGAATGTCCCTATTAAGAGATGAATATTACCCAGATTAAATAATGTTTGATTAGATTTTCTTTCCTTATACATTGATCTGACTCCGGGGTAACTACCTTAAGCGCTTGTGTTACAGATATCAGAATCAACAGTGATATTACAAATAAACTTGAATAAATACATATAACATCCAGACCAGTACAAACAGACATGTTCATGCACACAATTGTTTGTACAATGCGGGGATCGAACCCGCGACCTCTTGGTTAATAGTCAACTTCTTGACCATTACACCAAAGTGGTCGTCGTGAACTACTGCAGGTGAATTTGACTTAAGCCGTGTTACGCAGCAACAGCCGTGCGTATTTCTTCAATCCCCTTCATTTTACGAAGGGGATTAATTCGGCACATCATTTGTACACATTTCGAGATCCCAGTATCCCGGTATTGCATTCCCTACCCAGATTGTACTGATAACAATACTTTATTCTTAACTGCGTCGTATGCTAGTTGCGATTGTATCGTTTCAATAGTTGTTTGTCGACGAGGATAAAATAGTCTTAGCCGATTAGTCATATTCTTCAAGGCCATTTGAGGCAGACTTGTTAAACATCGTTTTACAACTCTTGTGGTTTGTTTTCTCAGAATTACTGATTCACTTCGAAGTATGTGTAAAATATATTCGAATTAGAACCCAGCTTGTCAACTGTGCCCAATTGATTGCTTCGGAGAATGATAAAAAATCTAGGTTTTCTTTTTAGTAATTGGTCAATAAATATTCTTAGAATTTCTGTATTTCCCTTAATCCCCTAGTTAAACAAGTAATTTTTTAGTTTGCAATTTATACTACTCGTAGTTGATTGCACTAACTGAAGAATTGTAATCCACACGAAGGTTGTAACAGGAACAATTAGTTTAATTGTCGGTCTGGAATTACGATTGCGAAAATGCTTGAAATAATTACTAGTAAGACAGGTTGACGGGATACATCAATGTTTCGTCGAAACACGTGACGAAGGGCCTGTCATCCCCAATCTACCCTTCCGCTCTGTACCTCACGTCCTTGCGGTTTAATTGGGTCTTTCGCCGTTGTAAAATGTACGACACATCAAAGGATAGCGTTTCTGTAATCGATTTGCGTTGGTGGCAGCTATAATAAGAACTCCATTTATTGTATTTATCAAGCGATAACCTTTCATTTATTGATTCGATAGAAAATAAAGCCTCTGGCATCATTTACCTACAGATATGTTTAATTTCGGAAAAAAATACTTTCGGTTAAAAAGCTGATTACCTCTGTTTAAAAAAACTTGTGACACGTTCATTGGATTTTTTCTGTAAGAATCTTGAGGCCAATGATGAAGACATCGGCGACGTAACACTAAGTTCAGTATTGTGTCCGTCTATGGTGCAAAATATTAATAGAGTCTGACTGTAAAGAACATTTATTTAATATCCGTTCATAATCAATTTAATAAAAGTGCAGTTAACTACTAGTCTTTAAAGCTTTGAGCTTTCATATAGTTTCACGTAACTAATAAATAACCGGCTCAGTTTGTTGATTTAGTGTGTGGTAAGTGGGATAGTAGCGTGAGCAAGGTGCGAAAGGGTTTGCGTGCTAAGTAATTACCTATAGGCAGCTGTCTACGTACACGCTTTCGGACCCCAAACACTGCATGCGATTGCAAAAAACAAAACCAGCCAAGTACGAGTCGGAGTCGGCCCCGCGCACGATGGGTTCCGTCCATCCGAACAACACCATTATTTAGCACCGTGCAAGTTTGTTTTACAAAGTATTTGCAAAATAATCAAGTCTTGCCGCGAGTCTACATTACACAGCGCCATCTAGCCGCGCTGACAAGAAAAACCTTCGTGCGCATGAAAAAAATACGATTGGAATTCGGGATTCTTATTAAGTTTTTTACCGGCAATGTATGAGTACATACGTCATCTGATAAAATGTAAACTATCTAGCTATAACGTTTTGTGAGCTTCAGCTTGGTGACAGAGGAGATATCCGGGTAGCGATGTCTCAGAAATAGTTTTTACCCTTTGAGTACGGACCCTATAAAAGGAATTTCATCGCACACTCGCGCCACCGCGAACACACGGGGTGTTCGCGGTATAGTGGTCGAAGCCGCAGACTCCGCGCATGAATAAAAGCGGGTAAACAAAAATCTTTTTTGTGGTCGCGGTTTACCTTTACCATGTGTACCAGACCGTGAACAATCGCCGTGAATTAGCATGTGGAGCGTTTATAAAAGAGGCTGTATGTTAAACGAATCGGCCCAATAAAAAGCAGCGCGGCCGATGTGTTGTCAACGTTTTCTAATCGCTCTGTTACCAAATTATCTTTCCCCCGTCAATAGCTTATGGCTGGTTTCAATATCCTATCTACCGTTGCCTGAAAGTTAGATAACTGTCACTTTTTTATTACGAAACATACAGTTATTTAACTTCCAGTCAACGGTAGAGATGATATTGAGATCAATTGTATTATTAGTTTATCTTGAAAATATAATTTTAGTTTGGGAACTGTCTTATGTATCGATGACTGTCTGTAATCTCCTGGGTTAATCTGTTAATCTTCCTGAATCAGCTGTTGTTGGCAACGATATTAGTTGGCTAAACAACTCTTTCAATCCCGTCCAATTTCAGAAAACTAGTTTTCTTTTGGTGGAAGTAAATTGACGATGTTATTTGACGAGCTCTATTAAGCTTTGAACAACGTTATTGAGATGCAGCGACGTGTAGTAAATAGGGTAGAGTTTAGAAATTAAATATCGATTGACCGCGGCGCAGTCAGTTAGCCGCGTGATTAGTCCTCTGGGGCGCACACGCTTGACTAAAAGCTTTTGCATCATTCGCTTTCAGTAAACACACCCCTTGTAGCGTTTACACGAATCACTGCATCCCCGTATTCGCTCGCAATGCACCTCTGTTAGTCACTGAACGCAAGCAATTATTATCTACCGGATTCAAAATTACCTCATGAATAAACAGGTTGTAGAGCTTCTGACACGATGGTCTTGGTATGTCAAGCATACGCTGAATTTATGCGAAAAGTATGTGTATGAGATGGAGTGTCTGTGTCGATATTGCATGTCTACGACTTGTTCACTAGCACCCTAGCGCTAATTACTGTTTAAGAGCGTTCTCGTAGCTGGATTTTATTACGTGTGCAAGTGCACTCAAGTACGAGATGCAAGCTTGGCGTGCGTACCAAACTACATAGTTGTTGTATAGATGATCATCCAGTTAAAACGTTTGTATTTGTTTTTGTTTCAGCCCGAGTGGGACGGCGTTGAGCACTCTCCCTCAGTTGCGGGAGTACCTTCAGACAGCTGGTACCTGCAAGTGTGGGTTGCCTTGTCCTTTAAGACCAGAGACTGCGTTCAGTTTTGATCCTAAGGTAATATAGTTTATTTTAATTGATAAGTACGATAAAACTGGCCTGCAAGTCTGTGTACAAAAATCAAAGGAAAATCTACGCAACTCGACGAATTTTTTCTGATCAATAAAATTACAGAGAGCAAGATTGTTTAAAAAGCAGATCTTTCTTGCTCATAGACATGATAAAGTTAACACGACCATTTCTCATCTATATATAAATGAAACCCGTTTTCCTTGGTCACGGAATCACGCGTGAATGGCTGGACCGATTTCACTAATTCTTTTTTTGTTGTACATGTTTGTTATTATTAGGGGAAGGTTCTTACGGAAAAAAATATCAAGAAAATCTATCAGAAATATTGAAAAATATACATTTAATTTTGCATATTATAAAAAACGCGCGTAACTAATGTCAATATCATTCGATGACATTGTTCAATCATTGCAACGCTAAGGCGGTACGAAGTTCGCCGGGTCAGCTAGTAGGTAATAAAATAGGATCAATCAACCTTCATAAAATGAAAGATACATAATATCTTCAAACAAAAGAACTAACAAAGTGCAAGCTAAATTGTAAGTTAAGTTTAAATTCCGGTCAATACATTCTTCTTGGCAATTCATTGGCAGCAGGAATGAGTTGTTCCACTTTTTCTGCGTCGGGGCCTGGGAATGATTCGATCGTGGCCGGTTGCGCCCGCACACCAGCAACGACCAGACTTGAAAGCTTGAAACTTTTTACGTTGACGATCTCTCCGGCGCAAATGTGTCATTTATATCTGTTTAATGTTTATGAGCGCACCCTGACTTTAATATATTAAATATGAAAACACAACAACTAAAATTTGTAATGATGTAAGAGCATTTCCAGTTTTCTAGTTATCAAACTCTTCATCTACCAGAAGATGGCCTGTCAATAGCTATAATTCCAACCTTAAATATTTACATGCATACACATTTATCCACATTTTCCAAATTCAGAAATGTAAGTTATTAACATTTGTCGTGAATAAACATTGCAAAGTTATTAAGTGAAGGGTAGCCTGCGCTCAGAAGGCGAATCGCGACATTAATAATTAGGGCAATTACCATGTCAGTGTCACCTTGACATCGCGTGAACGATAAAATACGAGCAATAGCAAGCAGTCGATTCATCTGTAACTCTGTATAAGTGGAGCTATATTGACGCTGTAGAGCTGCGTAGGAAGGAAGACTGGTCGCCATGCCTACATAAAACATGTTTTGCCTTTACATGTCAATTAGCTATCTCCATCCTGTAATCTAATAAATTTTGTTATTATTACTCATATTTATACTGTTCTAAATGTGTAAAGTCAATACCTATGCCAAAAACTTCTTAAAACTTATGGTTTCAAAAGTCCGCAACCGCAGCACATCACTAAGAGTATTAGCAGTTATGGTCGTATTATACTTGTGACTACTTACCGTGTTAGTAAGCACATAGCGTGCGGGCCACGTGTCTTCGATAACAAGACCAGCATTATCCAGGGTTGAGCGCGCATCGCTATTTATTCAGAGCATACTGCCATTGCTTAACAAGTGACTCGTTATTTGTGGTTTGTCCCACTTGCGTTTACAATGTTTGTATTGTTGCTTTATGTCAATACATGTTTAGGATTTAAAGGACAACGATTGTTGACGATTTGTGAAAAGTAATAAGTTTTGAAGGATTTTTATCACTGCGCACACTCGAAAGGTTTAAACTTGATCACGTTCTTTTTTTATTGTTATAATGTGGTGACTTAAAACTACTTTGTACGTTCTCGAAAAAATGAAGACAGCATGACTTGCATGACTTTGGTTGGGTAAAGAGTTCTCAGCAAATCTTATTTTAAACCTGCTCGCAGTGCGTACTCACCTAACCGGCGCATCTGAAAATTGTAAATGCATCTAAAATTCCGTTTCGCTTGTCCATTTCAATAAAGGTGAACCTTAGTTGCAGTCGTGCGACGGACAAGTTAATTCTGTCAAAGCTTGCTGCGACCTCCTCGCCTCGCCTTTGTGTGCACTTGAAATGTACAAATTGCACCACGGCCCGTAGGGGGGAGGTCGCTGCACTCGCCTCCTATCCCCACACTCCCGCTCTCTCATCGATTCCTCTTTGTTCCGAGCATTCGTCTTGAGATGCACTCGGCGATATCTCGATTTCACATTCAGCCGGAGCGGTGAATTGATCCACTCGTATCTTTACTTGCAGTCGGCGATGGATGAGATTCCATAGACGTAACTAGTTCTTGAGCGTCGTTGTGATTCGCGTCGAGACTCGACTCGAGAATGCTAGTCTAGGCTGTCGTTTTAATTTCAAACTCAACGGGAGACAAAGGTCACATTTATTGCAGGATGCACTAGAGACGTTCGTATTGAACCATAGTCGCGTCTATAAATTACATTCTGGAATACCGATTCGTTTTCATGGTTCTATTTATCAATCAAAGGATTCCTTATTGGAGTGCGCTTTATTTTGGATTCTGATTTCAGCAAACAAACTCGCAATAATGAAAACAAACAGGAGTGCCCCGAACTGAGTGCGGTGGCAACTTTTCAGCGCGCTCGTTTGGTATTCATTCTGTGTGTTTCCGTCTATTAACTCTTGCTGTAGGGTTATATTTGCGCTGGCGTTTCCTTCTTTTTTCAATTGTTGTTTTTACAAGCCTTGTGAAAACGAATTAAGTCTGAAAACCGTGGAAAAGCGCTTGTGAAATGTTTACTCAGAATGCTCTTAGTTTGCAGAAATACGGTGTTTTATATTTGATAGCACGAAAATATGCATCCAGTCTGAATCTTACTGGATGCAGATTTTGTTTTTATTCATAGTTCCATAATACTTTGTTTTGTATTGAAAATTCTAATGCATCGGCAAAGCCGAGTGTGATCGTGTGCAACGAAGCATCTTTTCCACGCATTGTTGAGCCACAAATACACAAGTTATCGAGTTGTCTTGATGATTTCATTGTAAGTCTTTACTTCCAAAGAGCCAAAGAAGTCTAAAAACTTGATGTTATGAAGGTAGAGTTTCTTGTCATTCTACACATATGATTTATTCCTTAGCAGAACTTGTATTAAACATAGTAATGAATATGTCACTGTATTTGTAAGTGTAATCAGTAGGTATCAGATTTAGTGCTCGCTTCTTATTTGAACAAGTTTTCCTCCAAGGCCGTTGCTTCGTTGTTGTGTTCGCAATGTGCCTAAGTACCTACGAATGTACGAGTGCCGAATGTTTTTTGTCCGCACCAGATTGTATCCACGCTTGTTGATCGTGCTTCAACAAAAACTCTTGCTCTTGAAGATTTATCACGTATTGTCGATTGAGTATAGAAAACTTAGAAATATTTTTCGATAAACATGTCGCATAGGCAATAAATTTGTCATCAGCTTACTTTACTGAACAGTTTAAACACAATTTGTGTTAAAACTGTTCAATAAATGCATTATGATAGAATCTCTATTGTCCGAGCCTCCCACCTATAACAATATTACCATCTGAGTATTCTAAAATGACTCTCCTTATTTTTATACAATTGGGTGTAGTAGTTTAACGGAAAGGATGAGGAGAAACCTTCGTAATGTTTTTTTTTATTGAAATTTTGATAAATCTCTCTGACGCTGAACGTTCCGCCTATTCATAACCTCGGCAGGTTAGCATATGCAAGGTTAACGACAGGTTGTCTGCGATATTGCAGTGTTCCGCGAGGGTCATACGCAAGCGCCCCGTGTCATACTTCGCCGTCGTGACTCGCGCCCAACGGCACTACGGCACCCCCAGGCACTGATACCATCGCGACTACACTTTCAGCTGCTGCCGAGACTTTTATAGGCCATTACCTGACTATTTACGGCCTAGCCGATTCTGAACATAAATTCGCGACTAGTCTACATAATTGTCTCGTCGGCATTCAAATGTTACGCGCACCCTTTCTTACTAAACAAGAGGCTATAAAGTATGAATTTATGATTAAACAGTGCAACAAACACAAACATGCTTCGATCGAACTTTGTTTCCACTAAGTACAGGAAGATTATAACTTAAAACTTCTAAAAAACGGGAATTAACGAATTAATAAATTAGCGATACGCGGTTAGGTATTTACTATGGGTATTTACATACCCTAATTTATGCCTGATGTTTCGATCGGGTTGCACACGACTGTGGACGTTCGCGTATCGCGTTGATTCTCGTTTTCTAGAAGTTTGAAATATGCAACGCGAAAGTTTAAAAGCTGATAACTTCATCATATCGGAAGTTTTTAAATCGAACTGAACTAGCGAAAAAACTTAATTTTTATCCAGTCGTGGCTGTATAAATCGATTCTACCTTTAGAAACGCATGTAAATGAAAATATTTAATTAACTTCGTCAGCCATGTTAGCAAACCTGTAAAAATCATTTAGCAACTATGATAATATTTCACCTTGGTTCGAAGCCTCGTGACATTATGTATTACTAAATTCAATGTCTCACCTCGATCGATAGTAACACTCAATCTTTTCGAAAGGTCCAACGGAATCTCATTGTGTTGTCTTGGAGAACAAAGAAATATAGCTCTTCCGCGTGGCAACTGAGAGCAAGTGACATTTAAGCGATCGATCGAGGTCGTGCTCCTCACATTTTGCATATGAATATATTTTCGACTGATCTCCATCACACTTTAATAATGTGCTATTGATAGGTATTTCTTTTATTTTTCCTGTTCGCTTATATCACTCTGACTGGATAGTTTATCTTGATTATTTTTTTTTACTTACCTCATACCTATTGATTGATTTATTTATTTAAGCTTTATTGTACAACACAACTTTGTACAAAAGATGGATTTATCTCACTTTGATGGTCAAAGTAAAATCGATGTTAAAATTTGTATTGGCAAAACCATTTTTTGTGGCACCATGAATACAAGAAGTGTGTCGTGTAAAGTACGACATCAATTTAAACTAGCTTATATTAACGATTTAATATTATAATAACGATAAATTTTATTTACGAGTAAAAATATCCTGAGTTACGTGGGAAAATAATAACACTGTATTGCTTTACCTTTCGCGTACAAAATATATGCTCGGCTATTAGTGTAAAATAAACGTTGAGTTAGTTTCTAAATGCCTCCGACTTTCCCAGAGAGCCGGGTGAAAGTGGCGACCGCGCGAGCGCAGGGCGATACGTAACATTCCGAAGTATATATACCTTGTTTTAATCTTGAATGACCCTAATCGGCATTAATCTGTAGTTACTTTTGCTATAAATTACCCAAAATTTTATACTGCTCATGCAAGTTTTTGAATAAAACAAACAGCACAGTTTTATGTGCCAATCAAAGATCATCTAACATACAAACATGCACTAACCATAAAATGTTATTGTGCAATGAAGAGTGTGGCCGTAACTCATGCGTACGGACGCCTACCGGTTGTTAGGCATAGTGTTGCATCAATGAAACCGTAAACGAATTCTCGATCGATTTGAATATTAAAACATACTGATGAATTTAGCGCTTCATAAAGATTTACCGCTCGCATATTACCTAAAAAAATACATATGGTGTAACACAGCATCGTTTCCGGTTAGGGATAGGTTTATGTTTTTTTCTGTTATTCGAAAACAGTTCCTATATTTTAGTTTCTACAAGCAAACGTATGTCAGTTAACGTGCGTGCATATGGCACAATAAAATGTATTTACCGACAGTTGTAAGCGACACGCTTCGCCGCTGCCGCTCCGATGTAGAGATACGTGTGTAGCTAGCAACCGCCCGTTGCTTTGTCTACAATCTAGAAGCTTTGTTTATTGGCCATTGTAAGTCGAGAGATCAGCTCCCGATGTAGAATGGAACCGTATTCAATAATAGTCTTAGAGGTGTTGTCTAGTCTGGACTCTGTTAGTCACTTTGACAGTTATATTATACCTCCCTTACTCATTGTGTTAGCTTCTTCATTGTCGTGTCTTTTAACATGCTGCTTGATATTGTTATCACCGTGAAATATGTGTCCGCAAATTCCAATTTTAACGTTTGCTAATATCATTTTTGAATAAAATAATAGCACCTCTCTGGTCTGAAATAACTGATGGAGAAAGTATCCCTTTGTCCTTTCAACTTAGTGAGACCTAAATTTTTCCTTCGGAAAATTCTCTTATACGCTTATGATCTCTCTACGCTAAGTGTTATTTTTTTGGTAACTTCCAGGGTTGCTATTTATCGCACATATGGTAAATGTTTTGTGCCTTGTGACTTGCGATAGCACTTCGTTTTGTCTAAACGCCTGCAGTTTGCAGTTCATAATCCAATTGCTCTGTCAATCCCATCACCGGATTCGAATAGAGGGTTGGTTACTATCGCAATGTTGTAACTCGAAAATGTACGTGTGAAGTGGCCGCATCGAGCATTCCCTCATGCTCACATCGAGGTCAAGGTCATCGATATTGAATAGGACTGACAGAAATACGACCCTCGCCCCAATCCATAGTACTTTTCAATATTTACTGTTACAAATACCCCAAATACGATAACGTCAGACACCTAAGCAATGTTTGTCCATGGCGAGGATGTAATGTGATACAATCGGGTTTTGGTGTTGTTTATTATCTATCACCCCACCTCCGTATGCTTTTTGCACTTGTCAGGTTGCGTTGACTTCCAAAGCAGTTTTGGTACTCGTTAAGTTCAACAGTAGAACTTGCAAAAGGTTTTGCGGAAAAATGTGAGCATTTCTAAGAGTTCTGGTAACACTTTTAGCTGATTTTATGTTCAGCAAGTAGGCAACTTAAATTGGTAAGTTTAGCTGAAACAACAGGCTCGTTTGTAAGGGTTCCGTAGTCCGACAAGGAACCAGAATATCTTCTACGTTTATGGACTGATTTGCATGTAACTTGGTTCGAGGATACTTCACATATAGATCTCATTTTTAAAAATACGAAAAATTTAAATCACCCCTTTTAGGGTTTCCATACAACACTTTTTTATCAGCTTTACCATTTGCGAGTTATAGCCCGCCAAAGTCGTTTACACGGTGTCCCCCCGTTGTCCCTGTAATTCCTAAAGTCTTGGACCTATAAACTTCAAATCTCTCACGCAAAGAAACAGGCACGGAAACTCTTATTTAAATAGTTTCGGGTAATTTCGAAAGTATTCATCACAGGATTGTGATGAATACTTTCGAAATTATAAATAATATAAAAATGTATACTTTACAATGATGTCATTGACGGCTAAGGAGATGATGAAGATGCAAGAAATGGAAAACCCTTAATCCCCGAACCCTACTTTATGCGTGGCCCGACACGCACTTGGCCGGTTTTTTTAGATTCAAGTTGTTAACTGATTTTTACTGTTTCATCTATCCAATTTGCGGACATAAGACTAAGAACCGGTCAAGTGCGAGTTGGACTCGCGCACCGAGGGTTCCGTACAAACCTGTAGATAAGGAGTAGTAACTTTGAAATTTTTAAAATTTACAAAAATATTTTTCAAAAATATTTTTTTTATATGATGAAACTGAAAATATACGGTTTTCGTAATTTTTCCTATATCTGTACTATAAGACGTCACTTCGTACTAAATTTTAAGATTCTAAGTTTACGGGAAGTACCCTGTAGGTTTGGATTCCCGTGCGAGTTTCGAAAATTTGCGGAAATTCGCGGCCTAAATGGCTGTATCTCTTGATTGCGTTGGCTTAGAAGGTTGATTTTTCTACAGCTTCCAGGGACAGTAGACCTAAGTATCATATAGAAATTTCAGTTTGATACCTCCACGCGTTCCTGAGAAAAACGGCCTTGACAGACGGACGGACAACAAAGTGATCTTATAAGGGTTCCGTTTCTTTCTTTTGAGGTACTGAACCCTAAAAAGGAATCCTTTGATACAGTTACGTCTAATACGATCTACTGTATTTACTAATCCAATCGTAATCGCCGAGGATAATATCGTTCGTCTGACCTGACTTATTAGGATGGCCTTGCGTTAATACTCATTTTTATCATGAGAGCTCGACCTAAATACAGATTAAAGAGGGGACCTCAATCTCTCCTTTAACAGCCGCTAACCTTTCAACGAGGGATAATTGCGCTTCAACTTGGACGAGTTTGTGTGAACATTTGTTTGGGAAATTTTGTTGAATAGGCTAATAGTAGCAGTTTTTTTTTCTTTACTTTTAGTTATTTAGTTGGAACTATCCATATTCAATGATCTACCTATTTATCTTTCTACCAGAATGCATTTCGTGAATGTAAAGCATTCAAAGTTCATAGTCATGTTAATGTATTAGAGCGTTAATAACATCATAACATTTTCATTGAGATATACGAAATAATTCAGACAGAGTAATTCTACAGGCGACAATATTATACACTTCACAAATAAACAGCGGTAAATGATGTCTCAAGAATCGTTCCCTCAACTGAGCAAATGTTTTACATGAAACATACCTGAAATAGTGAATGAATGCACAATGTTGCTGTTCGGGGTGGCAGCCACAAAGGGGAGGTGCAGGATGTACATACGACAGCACATCAAGGAAGACACTGGCTTCTTATGTGCTGGTAATAAGAGTGATTTTGAGCCACGGGCAAGTTTGGCAGTCGTAAATGTCCCCGTTAATTAGTGGCGGCCTCCCGACGATACGGCGACAAATTACGCGACATTCAGTTCAGCCCCACGCAAATAAAACGACCGCGGTGTACTGCCTGCCTATAGGGATCGATCGGGCGCCTCTTTAGCCTCATTTGTTAATACCGCAACCGTGTTAAATTAGATAATGGAACAGCTAAATTCCTCGAATACACAATTCATTTTGGTGGGCTCTTAACATAATTAAGCAACAATTGAATGATGGATTTCGATTATTATGTCATTATTGCAAATAAGACCAATCATGGTGACGAACTCAGTCGACGACAAAGTATGAGGAAAGATTTTGTAGAAAAAAATATTTGTTTTGCAATATATAATAACATACATTTAACGTCACTAAAATAAACAAAAGGTCGCCCCGCCCCCAGTTTGCCAGGGCAGATGATTTCTTGTGTGAAAAATCCCGTTTGTATTGTTTTCCTTATCATAGCTATTTCATTCTCATTGTAAGCAGCATTTTACTCTTGAGGGTCATCTCCTTAATAGGCTTCCTAAGGATTCCATTACCTGAACAAACAAACCTATTGTTGTGAAAATAGAAATTTTGTTTGGCACCGAAAAAGTTTCCATAGTATAAGATTTTTATTATAGGCAGAACTATTTGTGTCATAATTATGTATTTAACTGATAGTACCACTGCTTTTCACCTCCTTTTTTGTAATACGGTAGTTGACACCACCAATCGTTGACGTACTTTTTATCAACTGTCAAAACGCTTTTCTTCATAGAGTTTGTATGGGAATAACACACTTTGACGTCATCGCGTGCAATGCCGACTGAGTGACTAATTATCATTTGAATTCCAATTAAAAATCAAATAATACGAACTGCAGAAAAATATTAGTGTAAAGGCATCTGAAATTATGAATTATTTTAGAGAAAATCAGTTTTTGAATATTTCTTTCATAGTGGAAACAAGCCTATTTGGCTGTAACACATTTGTGTATTCGAAGACGAAGGTCATGCCTTATGTTGACCAACATCCAACCCTGTAGAAATATAGGACAAATGTATTCACAATACAACTGAATTATTCAACAGCGAAATGTATCTATTAATTAGAGCGCAGTCATTACTTAGCATGACATGTTCGATGCAACGGGGTTGTCCGATGCACCGAGCTGGCGCGTCCATCACGTTGATTGGTTTCATATTGAAATGACCCGGCATTGTGGTGCAGCTTATCTATCTGCCCGGACATACTTCCCATTAAAGTGGATTTGCTGATGGCCATAGGGCTGTCGTAGATAGACGACAAAGACAGCAATATTGTGATCGCTGACGTACGGTTATGGTTCACGAACGACCCAATGGGCTGCCCTGCCTGGGAACTAGCATCGACAATGTCGATATTCAATCACTTTGAAACATTGGTCGTTATTGTGTCCCATATAACCATTAATTATAAATTGAAAGCTGCAATAGGCTAGATGACACCACCAATCGTTGACATACTCTTTATTATAGATTTTGTATGGGAATACAAAAACATGACATCAGAAATCGGAGTCAATTGACCAAATGTTTATTGAATTTTGTGTTTGAAAATTGGTTTCTCCAGCTTTTTGGAAATATACCGGTTGTATTAACTTCATAGGGGCTACGTTTTTTAAACGCCCATGGTCTTGAACATATTTAAGACTAGCGGACCCGGCAAACGTTGTCCTGCCCGTTGCTTTTTTAAAATTTTCTGATCTTTAAACCTTCCCTGGACTTCAACGAATATTTCAAAACTAAAATTATTGAAATCGGTTCAGCCGTTCTCGAGTTTTAGCGAGACTAACGAACAGCGATCCATTTTTATATATAAGATAGGTGTCATCATGCCTATTGCAATGAAGTCTTAGAAGTACTGATTTCATTAACGTATCACACAACGCACATTCGTATGTATGTTAGTTATAATTCGATGTTTAGTTGCGAATGTGATTGTCCGGTAAGTGGTACAAGGACGAAAACGACGGCCTTTTGTGCGTCTCCGTATGAAGGCACTTTATTCTTTTGTGTCGACGCAACGTTTCCATTGGGAAAAAAAGAAACGTGTAAAATGTTCTCAAATATTAAATCCAGACTTTTAATTACGCATACGTATATCATGTTATACATATCAAAAATTGAAATGAGACTCTTTTTTCCGTATTATTTCGCGATTTATTAACATTTTATTTTAACTTGACATTTCGGACCCTTTTCAGCGTCTGTGGCACAGATTACTAAATAGTTACTACGTAACAGATAAATCACTCCATAGAAAAATTTTGATACCTACAGCGTTAATAGACTACTTTTTCTGCCGCGTACAATAATGCACCTGCAGCTCTGAGTATAAAGTCACTATTGCTTTGCAGCTGCGCGAGACCACGTGACGTGAGACCGAGTGACAATCGAACTAGGGTTGACACTTTCGGTAAAAATATTTCAACCACATTTTTCTAAAATGGTATTTGATTGACTGTTGTTTAAATAATATAACATTATTGAATAACAAATGTGAAATAAGAAATTCAGCCTGTATAAGGTATAACAAGCGAATTATGAGCTACTTAATTGTGACTCATGCTATCTCTTTCTAAAACGAATCTGTCATTTGTGGAATCTGTCGTTTGTAGATTAGTAGGTAGGTACATTTCGAGAATCGGTCAATTTTATTGTCAACTACGTAGGTACCTACCCACCTAGTCATTTCGCTAATTAATTAGTCATTAGTCGACTAAACCACCACGTCGAGTAGGTAGGTAGGTAGGTACACACAGTTCGTAGTGGTGCGCAGCAGGTATAATAGGTACTTAGGTATTATTTTGATAAAGTAACTGACCTTTGTTTCACTGTAGGTATTACATTTTAATTCAATAAAGCCGAACCCCAATTTACCTGAATTTATCCAATTTACCTACGTAGGTACCTTTATTAGGTAATTTGTTTATTTTTATACTTTGTAAATAAATTACTAACTTACCGGGTAATGATTACATTTTCTTAATTAGCTGGTAGACTAAAAAAAGAAAGCGTTTTATTTCTCTTAGTATTCGACCTACACCCATCAACGGCACATAAATTTCCACCACCAGAAGTCATTTTCCTTAAATAAAGCTAACGTTTAACAAGCACAGATTACTTATTTGGTTCGTATGAAAACTAAATTGATCGTAAGCGTAACACGAATAATTATAGTGCGTGAGCGCGTCCGACGGTTGTTGGCAGCCCACTGAATTCGCACCGACGTCGGTGCAGGCGAGAGTAGGCTATTACCGCGCGCAAGTACATCGAGTGAGAGAGGCCTGTCTGTGGTCACAGGTAGACAAAGGTGTTAGTTGTCATTACATAATTTTGAGAAAATTGTGAACTGCCATCACTCAAAAACATTAAGTTACGTTCCTATCTACACAAAACGGCTAAAACAGGATCCCAATCTAATGGAATTTTCCAACCATCTTCTCTATTAATGTAAATAAATCGCGAAATAATCCGTTAAGAAGCATCAATTCAATGTCTACTGTTCGCGTAAACAAATACATATTATCAAAGATGTTGGTAATCGCAAATGTGGAAATCGTATTTTTTGCTTTTCTCAAATTGTAATGTAGGTTTACCGTTCCAAAATTGTTGTTTCTGGTTCAATTTATTTACTGGTAATTTAAACTCTTAACCAGTACTACTACCTTTTGTTTAACAGTTGTGGACTCACCCGTTGGTTGAATAGACTATTGGAACACTTATTAACACTTCCTCGCCCCCTGAGACAGTATCAACTAAGATCTTTTTTTTTAATACTTGCTCTTTTGGATGTACCAATCAACCTACTGTATCTTTTAGCTGGCCGACACTCCACATTGTTTTGATTTTTTGTCGTGTGTTACGGGATCTGCCTGACACAATTTGTCCATGTTAAAACCCGTAGTATGTTATGTGCAAACATTAGCATTTAGCAGTGAGTAGTGTGCAGCTGTGTCAGCGGGAGCGTGGAGCAATTTGCGTGTGCAACGGCGCACAGTGGGCGTCCAGCCATAATGAATGGCCGACGTGTTCGCAGATTGGGCACAACACTATCGCGACCGCTCGCCCCGCTGCATAACAATTTCGGTGCACAGTGCACACTCCATACAATTCAGATTGATGAACACGCCTATTCAGAACGAACTCTGACTCTGTTTAGAAAGGGTGGAACTAAACCCACCAATTTACCCGTTGATGCCTACGAAGACGATATCAGCACCGTATAGAATATCCATTTTGTCTCGCTCACAGTGGGTCGACGAAATAAGGAAGAAGGACTGTAAATATTTCTTCGACTAATGCGCTCTTTAATATTACAATAGATTCATCAATTCGAGTAAAACTTGAAGAAAACCGACTGCCTGAAATGTGTTCATTTCATGGCTTGTTGCACTTCCAAGTACCAACACGCGACCTTTGCGGTTATGTAATAAGTCTTGTTAAAAGTTAATAATATACAATTTGCATCTTAATTTCCTGACCATTTACCGTCAAAATGCAAAACATTTTAGTTTAATAACCGCAATGGAATAAAATAAACAGAATAAACAATTATTTACCGACATATCCCTTCTTTGAATGAATGCTTCAATTATTTGCGAGTCTTGTGATGATAATGAGCACACCCGTTACAGAAGTTTACAGTCTCACCTGTAATATTTGATCTATGGATTAACTCATAACTAGCGGGCGTGTTGTGGCAGCGAAATCAGGAAACACAACATTTGATGATTGGTTTAGCTAGCAAGTCGTAACACCGCCGGTGGAGCGAGCCGTGCTGGTTTCGAACAGTGTTTGTTACATAACAATAAACCGTTTGTCACTCCGTCTGACATTATTAATCGTGAAACATGTACTCATTAGCCCGATCAAGATACAAACGGATACTATCGCAATTGACGCTAATCCATTATGTATTGGCAACATAATTAAGTTATTAATGAATTATGTACGCAAATATCGCAGTTCTAACAATATCGGGTTGCAATTAGAGGATTACATGGATGATATGAGTTCTTAATGTTGTATTAATCTTTCAGGTTGTTAGTAAACCGTACCAGCCAAGTTCGGGGGCGGAGCTGACGAAGCTGTGCAACCACAAGCGGAAACTGCTGGCGACGCTGCAGGCGCGCGCGCACTCCCCCGCCACTCCGCCGCCTCAGCATCACATAGAACAAAAGAAAGGTAACATTAACGACAAAGACAGACTCAAGTTTTTCGTTTTGATTAGGAGAATAGAGTCCGTTAAAGTAGGACTTCAATCTTCTTCTTACTTGGTATGAGTATAAAGAAGGCCATAAAGCATTAAGTAATTCGGGTATAAAAATGAGGAAGGTGATGGTCCTCGTACCTATTTCGAACTTCTTAGCCAACGGTAGTCATATTAGGATCAGTTAAAAAATCCTGTTGAAAACGCTTAGACTTATCCATTTTAATTCAGTTTGGTTTAGGTTTAGAATAAATATGTTTATTAACGAGGAACTGTGAAAGACTTCTGATTTATGATTCTTATCGGCTTCAGTAACGTTATGACGATTCATTTATTTATGAAGTACGTTTCCTCAACTTTCCTGGTTTCAAATTATCGTCTGAAAATGGGCATTGGCACAATAGACCATTAGAGACACGACTTTTTATTTGCAATTTATTATGGCCTAGTAATTTAGCGAAGGACTCTCCTTTGCTATAAAGAAACTAGCGAACACCGCAGAAGTTGTCCAGCTCGTTGAATTTTTTTTCTTTCAAGAACCATCCCCGTATTTTAAGGAATGTCAATAAAAAAGAATTGGCCAAATTTGTCCAGGCGTTCTTGTGTTATGCGCTTACCAACACATTTTACGATTCATTTTTTCAATAGAAAGAACATTAGAAAATTGTTTTATTGTTTGCATAACAAGACTGTTTTGATTAATGTTTCAATCATCTTTAATACGTCTTTGCGGCAAACAAATTACTCTGTCGACGCAATCTTTAATTTGGGAAGTAAACAAGGAAAAATAAGATAACAATAAACAAATTTATTATTCATGTCATAAAGGAAGGGAAGGAACAGAAAATTGTTGGTGAATTAACAGGGGTAGATTGCGTTGAGAGCTGCGAACTGCGAATTTCGATATCGGCATTCTTGTTCGGGTCTTTGAATGAATCTTGTTCCATTTGTATGAGATTTCCTTTGATTTATCATTTATAAATCTTCGCTTGTCTTATAAGTCTCACTGTGTAGAATTATTTCATTATAAAACTTATTTTTTCATCTAATATTCTTTATCCTATCTAGACCCCAGTACGGTAAGGTAAACGCTATGACATCAAATGCAGTTATATTATGCAATATTATTATCACATGTACGGCGAATGTAAGAAAATTGTACACTTATCCAAACAATTGTAATTTGAACGAAAGGTTGAAGTCTAAAAAACGATAAATGTATTGTGGTTTCATAAAACTGCCATTTTAATATACTGTGAAAACAGCACAGTGTGCAGTTAAATTTTATAGCATCGGAATAATTGTGTGGAATTATGGTTTATCCAAAGTTTCGCATAATTGCACGACGTAGTTGCTTTGCGGTTCTGTTGCAGTACTTGGAAATCATTAACGGCTGAATGAACTGCCATAATCACGTCTAAAGTTTATGGCTGTCGTTTGCGCGCCGCTTTTGTTTAGACGTTTTTTAACGGTCGCGTGAAACGGGCACGTCATCGCTACGTTAACGTTCCACCACCCCTACGCGCATTTACCTTTAAATTAAAAGCTTTTGTGTTGCACTCGAGCTTACTAACTTTGCGCTGAATAAACTAAGTTTCCCAGTCAAGTGGTTTTAAAGCTGCTTTTGTTCGCGGGACTTCAGTCAACTGTTTTACAATTTGAATAGCTTTTGACGATGTGCAGAAAGGTTTTAGTGGAGTTTCATCAGAGAGTGTTATTATGCGATTAACTGGCTGGCTTTCCCGGTGCGATCGCTGCGCTGGTCCCGCCTTCATCCAATTATACTGAGTGTGAACCGAACGGGATTAGTCAGGAAACCGGCCGACGTCGAGCCTAGTTCGCGATACCGCCTGTCTGCGATGAGATCACTTTGATTCCTGCTACATTGTTGATATTATGTTAGCACTTGAATATTTATCGTCCGTTACTTAACTATGGAAATTACTATTGAAAATATTGAAAAATGTACATGATTAACCTGAAGTTTACAAAGAGGTAGATACTTCAGTGTGTCAAATTACCTTTTACTAATGTTTTTTTCTGGCAACTTGACGAAGAACTTTTTTCAAAGGGAGTTCCACTACCAATATCTGAAGGGGCTAAAGCAACACTGAAAAGTCGCTGCTTCAAGGAGCATGTTGTTTCTTGTAACAAAGAGGCTAGAGCGGTCTCTTTGTTGTTAAGTGGCAGCGCGAAGGGCGCGGGCGCGCGGGCGCGCGGGGCGTTTTTAGTGCGGCATGAATAGAGGGTAACTGCACTTCGTCAGCCGAGTGTGCGGGAGTAACATCCTGCAACGCACCCAACACCCCCTAGCCGCGCAGTCTCATCCCCACCTCAACTATTAACACCTCACGTCATCTCGACGATACACAGATTTGGTGTTTTTCCATGATTGCGCTGGATACTTAAGTGGTTGTTAGTAGTTATCTATTAATTTGACTCAAGTTTAAAACATTGGCAATCAATTACTTGTTTTCCACGCCCTAAAAACCCTTTTATATTTACCCCTTCTCACGAAATATCATCAATGGTCCCTTAGATCCTATTTGCGCACCACTAATTTGCCGCAGTCCCTCACCGTTTTATTTGTTTGTATTCGCGCTTTACGCAATCAAAAGAGATTAACAAATAAAGTACTCAGCTTTAAATCAATGTTTTTTTTAATTATTGCTCCTAAATGACCGCAATCATAAAAAGTATCTGCATAGTGTTATTAAGGCCGATACTGAAGCAGAGGAAAGATAATGTCCGTAAACAAGATTAATCGCCGAGAGCGGCCGGCGAATCGGGAAGTCTATACGGCGAGCCGCAGAATTGCGTAATTACCGTAAAGGAAGTCGGCCGTTTAGAGCAAACAAAAACGCAGGCGACTCGATCAGTGGCGGGAACAAAGGCGGGTGTAATTTGAAACAATCGGTGGTGCAGAGCGGCCGGTGCGGGTGGCGTGGGCGCGCGCCCGCCGACTATTGATCTGACGAGTCGCGGCCGCGCCACCCTCGCCCACGGCACCCGCGCCTGCACCCTGGCGCCTCGAGACCACCCCGCCGCGAGCCGCCCCAGCCCCGTGAGCACACAACCCGTATTTTAATTGCAAATCTGCCAGATGATTTGCAAATAGATAACAGCATTATACTCGGCTCGCTAACTAATTATGAAGCGCTATCGAATTACAAGCTACACTTGTGTTTTAATCACGTTTCGTCCAGCGACTTCTTTCAACACAAGACTCGTTTAAAAAGAACAAAAACGGGTTGTGTAATCTGGACGTTAATTGTATTAAGTTTTAATTAGTCCTCCGGCTCGGGAGTCGGGCTAGATTAGATGTTCTCACAGTGTCGCGATTTGCGACAATATTTTTTAGCTTTACATATAAATGGGTCGATCATCAAGGCTCTCCCCGTTCCGATTTGTTGTGGAACCGCTTATTTTCCATTTCCCTCGCCCACAATCTGGGTCGTTCGCAGTTTCCTTCGGAAATGATCTCGATAAGAGGAAATGTTTTAATAGATTTTATTATCGTTTGGAAATCGAGTCTTTAGCGATAAATATACTTTTTAAAGACTTGTGAAGATTCTTTGTTATTGGTGTAACGATTACGTCCCTGCTTCCGCTAAGTGTACATTTTGAATCGAAATCTTAATTAAATAATGTATTGTTTTAAATAGGTTTTTCTTTGATTCGATAAAGTTGTCTGATGATACCTACGTAGATATAAAAGGGTTTGAAAAGATGACATTGAGCAGTCTTTATATTCTTTTGAATTAATAGGTCGTCTGGAGAACGGCGCAAAGTCACGCGGTCGGTCTCCGCGCGACTCTTTCAATGACGTTGCGTGTATCGCTTCTACCCACTGCCCAGTGCTGGCGCGTTTATCTTGTCTGTTCTCAGAGTGACCTCCTATTGTTGCTTTTAAAAATAGGAAGTGGACTGTTTCCGAACAGCTTACTTAATGGACGCAAGTAGTTATCGTGTCTAAGAAGTTTCAAGAATAATAGGCTTTATGGTTTCGGAAGTACGTTTTGTTTGTACTCCCTGTAATTAAAATTTGATGACACATGAAATGAATTCCTTAGATATTTTTACTATTAAATATGTGTGTTGTTATGAAAGCAACTTACATTCCGTCAACCATCAAACAGTAATTAACTAGGTTAATGATCTTATGTTATGATGGATATTATATTTGGTGTTTAAATTCAAAGTTATTATTATCTGACTATAGTGCAAACTCGTGCGAAAACTTTCTACGGGGCTACAGACGTCGTAGCGGGGGGCGAGGTAGCACGACATTTGACAAGACCGCTTCACACGTCTGTACGTGTATTTGTGACTGAGATATCTTGAGACAAATCTTGACGACACATTGATGTCATGCAAGGTTACGATAAACATGCGGATCCCGCACGAATTTGTCGAACTGTACATAATATCTGAGTTATTCTGTACGGACGTAATGTAAAAAAGAGTTTTTTTTACTAACTAATATTGTTGTTTTAAGAGGTTTTTTTTTAAACTTTTTCAGTAACTACGGAGGTAGCTGTGTTAAAGAAGAAAATGAAGAAGCGAGCGAACTACCCGCCTAACGTGACCGTCTCCCAAATGATTGTTCATCGGGAGCGGCCGCTTAACGAATTCAAGGTATTTTTCGCGAATGAATGTAGTCTTAAAAGGGTCATTACATTGAGTTAAATCAATCTGGGTCTAATTTATAATTACTATTTACCGTTGTCTTGATAAGGCTTATAGCGCATCCACACATGCCCGACGGCTAAACCGGCCGCCAAGCCGCCGGTCATGCCGCCCGCACATTCATCTGGCACATGCATCCCTTCCTCGTACTAAATCTGTGCCGGCGGCAACCCGGCGGCATAAACCGGCAGCAAACCCAGCGGCACGTGTGGATGCACCATTAGGTGTCGCTATGTAAATTCTATTTAAAAAAAAAACAATTACATCTAACGACGCTTGCAAATCAAAGTTTATGTCAGAATGATATTTCAAATTATACTCAATTCATGTATTCATTTTAGTAAATTAAACTCAATTTCATGGTAACATTTTTTGTTTTCAGCCTCAGGACAACGAGCATAACAGGACGGCTTCGCCCGGCTTAGGGCCGCAGCGTCCAACCAACAGTCAGTCTTGTCTGCCCACATTTGCGCCTATGCAACAAAACGCATTAAACGCCCTTCCACAAGACCATGACTCCAAACAGGACACGCACGTTCAGAGAAGCTCTCATTATCTTACCGTCAGTAGCGGCTGGATCACACAACAGCAACAAGAAAACATGGACGGAAAAAACCCGGGCCATTCCAGCACATCATCAGCTAACCCACCACTGAGCGTCGGTCTACCTGTCCTAGGAACGAACGGACAAGTCATCGGAGTCAACACAAGCTACAACAAACAAAACAACTACAAAAACGTCATGAACGCTATGTCACAAAATATGCTAGAACAAGAGATCAAAGAGGAGAAAAAAGACATTCTAACGCAACAAAACGCTCAACCTATGAAGAACTCAGTCAAAGAAGAGGAATCTCAAATATTTTGCGGCTTGAACCAACCTCTGACCCCCGAAGTGATGCAAAAGATTAATGAACAACAG
The DNA here is from genome assembly GCA_963921415.1 of Pyrausta despicata. Lineage (NCBI taxonomy): Eukaryota > Metazoa > Arthropoda > Insecta > Lepidoptera > Crambidae > Pyrausta > Pyrausta despicata. Next base: position 9,888,989 of record OY992855.1, on the reverse strand, counting down.
CAGATCTTCATTCAACAAAACCAGAAACAAATTGAAATGGCTATGAAAGGGTTCAAAACGCAATTAGCGGAGAACGTCACTCAATGCAAGCCCCAAAATCATAACCAGTATGTGCCTCAGGCACAGCTGGTCATACAAAACGGTGCCGTAGTCAAAACGAATCCCGCTAAAACTCCGCCGTGGCAAGTTAAGAGGAATGACACAAACAGTTCTAATCCTATGACAAGTCCTAATCTGAAATCACAGAAACAAGAAAATTTGGATTTCGAGGAGTCAAATACAAGTGTATCAGATGAATCTATGAACTCCTACAACTCGTATTCAAATAATGAGCACGCGATGAATCAAGCGATGTGCTCGCGAGTGCCGCCTTTACCACAGCATTACAACATGATAAGTCAACAATGGCCAAATACAATGGACTTGAACAAGAAAAAGTCAAAAGCAAACAACAACAAAGGCCCCAAAAAGAAAGCTAGTCCCACTGAAAACAAGCTTGTTACGTTCGGTGGTAATGGCATGCGGGTCATGTCAGATAATAAAAATGAAATGCCAAATAACAATGTGCCGTCATTCATGGATGACCCCAGTGGTTACTTAGCGCAGCAAACGGTATTACTAAACAATACGATTTCTAGACAAGGTATTAACTCGTCATACGATGGGAATCAATACGATAATTCAAACTGCTACGGCATACAAAATCAGGTGGATAGATCTTGTAAACCTAAGTCGTTTGATATTGCCAATACGTACAGAAGTAATCTAGTGCCAAACCCATCGCCGTCTCCCAATAATACACCCGACAGTAGCGTATTGTCGGATAAAAGTATGGATAGCCAAGTATCTCAATGTTGCAAAGGTTGCAATATCTCAGTGAAGGGCTGTGGAACAGACTTCTCGGAGAATCAAATGCGACTGAAGTATATTAAACAGTGTTCATACAAGATGGAAACGGAAGGAAATCTTTCAAGTCCAAAACATAGTTTTGAGGATAATCCAGTAACGTCATCGACATTCATTGATCGCAGCCCTTTGGTAAGTGATAACTGCGGACCGATACAAGCTGGAACTGTGAGTACTAGCAACGTATCACCGACGGAGACGTTACAACCGCCCGAACCTTCTCCGACGCTTTCCAATAGTTCCAGGAGTACAGACACGCCACATAGTAGTGGGAGCAGTAGCTCCATGCAACCTAACTGCTCGTACCCAATTCCTAGTCCCGCATACTCTAATCCCGGATCGTGTAAAGATCACTTCAACAGCAACCCCCCAACTCCCGGTGGTGGACAGATGTATTCATACAACTCTCCGGGGCCGCCCAACAATCAATCTATAAGCGGAACACAAATGATGCACTTCATATCAAACCATAACGTAAATAAAAACCTAATGGAAGTAGACAACATATCAATGGTGGGTGTGAAACCCGGACTGAAAGCGCCACACGATTTTAGAATAGAGACCAGGAGAAGAATGGAGAACGCTATGCCGGGGTACTGTCCCCCTCCACATCTAGGCGGCGGTCCAGCGCATTCGTTGATACAGACTTGTTACGTTCAGACTTTTGTTACTACAATGGCGAGTGGATTTTCTGTCACAAGAGACACGGTGACGTCAGTTTTGGCCGGAAAGGCCAACACCGCCACAACGTCCATCAACGCTTCCCAGGCCAACTTCATCCGACCGCCTCCCCCACCTAGCGTCAACCTGGCGACTACTTACGCCATTCCGAATAACCAACCCGACCCATTTATAAACTCGGTTAATTTACCTACGAGCTACCCACTTCATATCGCCGGGACGACCGCTCAGAATATGATATCGAAATCACCGTTAGAAATGGTGCAAAACGTCATCGGGAGTATACCGTCGAAGCCGGAGACGAGTAACACGCAAACGACGAGTTTGCCGCACGTGACCAGAAGACCAGGCCACACTACACCCGGTCAAATTCTTATATCTTCGACGGGGCAAATAATTGTGTCCAATAACCACATGCCCCCACCGCCTCCCAAAACGACAACAGCAGTTTCGCCCATGCAGGGAACCAGTTCTGTGACTAACGTGAGCACTTCCGTGACGCAAGTCGTGCCCGCAGTGGGAGGGGTCCAGCCCATTGTGAATCAGCCCACGGTGGTAGTTAACACTTTACCAGCGCCTTTTGTAATACAGCCGCCGATGATGGCCGTCGACGGACAAGTCGTGCAGCAAAATTCTGTTCTACCCCAAATCGTGACTGGCGGCATTGTTCCCGGACAGTCGCCCAACGAGAGTCCCCGCCAAATGGACATGAAAAATGGCCAGAGCTTCATGCAAGCTATGCTGTCTCCAGAAAGCTTGAAAAAGAGGAACAAGAAAAAGAAAAGTCCTACCGCAAACATCACAAATGTTTTACAAATAACCGCACCTCAGCAGAATCCGAACAACCTCATGGTTCATCACACGTCACCTCAGCACAACACTAGTCCTCAGTTTTCGCCGCGCGGTTTCCAGCTATCGCCGAACAATAACATTTCACCAACACCGATGCTACAAGCGCTAACTATCGTGCCCGGGAAATCGGGAACGCCCGCTCACATAGTCATGAACGGGCAGGGGAACTCAAACAACTTCGGATCTCAGCAGATAATCACGAACACGTCCCCGTCCCAGCAAATAAATCTTCTGCAGCCGGTGAATCTCATCAACAACGCGAGCGGCGTGATGCCCAACTTCCCGGCGTTCCAGCAGTTCATAGTGCCGAACCTCGGCGGGATGGTGATGACGGCCGACGGCACGGCGATCATTCAGGATAACTCGACCGGCATGCCGATGCAGCTCCAACTGCAAACGGTCAACGGGCAGAACGTTCTCACTCCCGTGCAGAGCTCCGGAATGTTCGCCGGGGCGAACGGCGGGGTCGTCATTCGCGGCAATCAGCAGGGGAAGATGATCCAATCTCAGCACAGCCCCGGCGCGCAGTTTTTGTCGCCGAACGCGCACGGGCAGGTCGTAGTGAACGGGCCGAACTTCAACGGGCAACTGAGTCCGCTCCTCGCGAACTTGAGTCCGACGAGCGTTCAGTTCAACGCGAACAAAGTCCGGACGCCGGCGCCGGAGTTCGGGCAGGCGGGGCAGGTGATGGTGCCGCTGTCGCCGAAGCGGGCGACGAGCAGGAGCTCGACGTTCGTGCAGAACACGACGATCGTCCAGCAGCAGACGACGCTGGTGGCGGGGGTGCGGGCGCGGGCGGGGGTGGGGGCGGGCGCGGGGGCGGGCGCGGGCGCGGGCGCGGAGGCGGAGGCGACGGAGGCGTCGCCGCGGCACTCGGTGTCGACGCAGACGCGGGCGGGCGCGCGCGGCAGCCCGCCCGACACCACCACGCACAGCCCGCTGGGCGCGCTGGAGCCGGCCGCCAGCCCGCGCCGCCCCGCGAGGCCCGACACCACCACCAAGTCGCCGGAGCCCGCCGACGCCTCTTCCTCGGTAAGTTCACTTTACACCCTACCTTTCCAAACTCCGGGCCCTTCTCCGACCAACTGATACTCGTAAATACCCTTTAAACTGTGAAACCTTTTCCGAAAACTATTAAAATGACAAATCTTACGGCGATATTGTATGACTAGGAGACGCGCCGCTTTTTCTTGGTAGATCACCGTCATGTATATTATTAGCGTCCTTACCCTACTCAATTTAAACACTAGAATTGTAAAATCTGACGAACATACGCACTACGCTGTCTAAAGCTATTCAAACGCGACTGAACACACATATACACCCAGTAATCGCGCGTAACTAACAAACAATGTGTAAAGAAGGAAATATATTACTGAGACTTCACTGTCCGTTTGTCTGTCACCATGCTGTATCTCTAGACGTGGTGGAGTAGGGCTCGAACCACCTCATAGTTGAGGTGAGGCCTGTGCCCAGCAATGGGACGTATAAAGGCTAAAAAAAGGCTGTATCTCATAAATCGTAATTACTAGATACTTGCAACGCTTTTACAAAAAACAGAAATTCAATGGGCCATATCGTGATAACATAATCACTGTCAGGAGGGACCAGGATTTAGCATATCGTTCTACAAAACGATTTTTGAGAGTGAGTGATTAGTTTACCACGTTTTAACGGCAATCACTCACTCACCATTCATTTATTTCATAGAAAAGTTTTGTTCTAAGCAAAGATTTGTGAAAAATATATTTGAATCAAAATGAGTTTATAAAACGTCAAATGTCGGGAAAATGGCGGACATGAATTTTCAGCGTAATCTTATGTATAAAAATGACAACGTGGAGTCATTGGATAAACAGTGTGATTATTTCTTCTGTAGTAAGACAGTTGATGTTTTCACATGTAATCTATTTATGATGCCGCTTTAGCAACGAATACTAAAAACATGATAAAATGTTTGAGCATATTTTCACTCGATCTAAAAATTCGATTACAAGGCAACTAAACAAACGTAAACGCCGTGACATCGCGAGAAGGTTGCTAGGCAACAGTTTCCGCATTGGTGATGCCAACGCGGAAAAAACACCGTTCAGACTATCTCAAGTTGAAATCACGTAACATGAGTTTATTTCGAGTTTATTAACGCTTTCACAATAATTATACAGGGTGACTGGTACTGGACCCGCCATAGTAAAATCTTGCATGGAGGAGGACATTTGATACCAATTAGAGCTTATTTTCCCTGACTAAAGTTCGATAGTTTAGGAGATAGAGAAATTATTTATATTTTTACTATTTTCCCGGAATTTGACCCTAATAGCTGCTCCAACTTTTTTTTATAAAAAATTGAATGTTTTTTTCAATTCTTTTTGAAAGCACACAAGTGATCGGATCGATGACTTTGAGTTTTATATTTTTAAGACCTAAGGAGGAATATGATTCCAAGTTGGTAGGATATTATTTAAGCAAGCGAGGATAGTATTTATGGGATAAACACTACTGAGTTCTGGTAGTATGACGTGACGAGTGCTTGTATATGGGCAGGCGATGGTGCAGTGCGTGTCGAGCAGCGAGCAGGACATGGCGGACGCGCGCGAGCTGGCGCGGGGCTCGTGGGCGCCCGCGAGGAACGACTTTACGCCCGATAACGATGCGCAAAGTAAGTTATTTTTTCTCTCTTAGTTTCATCATGCGATCAGCCAATTGACTATAAGAATCTGCCTATAGTCGATTGGCCGATCTCAACACATCTTCACAATTTCCATTCAACACATCGGTGTTGAACGAAAATTTGCGGGTGGAGATGTTTTTCACTAGTAACATCCTCCTTATGGACTAGTAAACGTGAAGTACACAAAATAAGTATCAAATATTGAAATTTTGTGTCACAGTGTTCGTCTCAGAACTGCTTAGAAACGACTGAACGATACAATTTTCATGAAATTTTGTGTGTATCTTCATTGGGTATGCGAATCAACTGTGAGCTATTTTTACCTTGGAAAAATTAACCACTGGAAACGAAACGCTTGTCAGACTGTATGAAAACCGCTTCGACCAACTTTTACATGTTTGTATTAATAACGCTAAAACGAGGCGAAAGTCTGCACATGAAAGATGGATAAATAGAACTGAGAATTAAGGGGGCTAAGAATCGATAGCAGAACACATGACAGTTGTAAGAATATGTGTCTGCTTATCAGTATGTCTGTTTATTTATATCGCACCACATCACGTAAAAATGGCCTAACGGATTCTGTTGTGGAACTCTAGAAGCGCCGCGTAACTGTAAGAAGATCGAACATTGTTTAGTGACATTGTTTTAAAATTAAACAATATGTGTTACTTATTTACCAATAACTGGGTTGTTAGCTTCTAAAGACTAACAAAAGAAATAAATCGTATTAAACTTCGAACTTATAGGGCCATAACTGTATACATCCATCTGCTGCAAACTTTTGAGCATTAGAAGGGTATCATCCATTATGACGACCGCTTGGTGCAGTAGTTCATAGTTCGGACTTCTAAACCAAGGGTCGCGGGTTCGATCCCCGCATAGTACAAGCATAAGTGTGCATGAACATGTGTGTTTGTACTAGTCTGGGTGTTTTCTATGTATAATATGTATTTATTTACAAAAAAAGTATTTAAGTATGTTTATCCGTTGTCTAGTACCCATAACACAAGCCTCGTAGCTTAATTTGGGACTAGAGAATTGGTGTGATTGTTGTGAAATATTTATTATTATTATCCGATCTTCTCAGACGTATGCATCTACCCAAATACGTTTTCTTGTCTGGTCAACTAGAAAATGATTTTATTTAGATTTATATTAATTATTTGGTTTGATTGATTTAATTAATCGATAATTTCATGCCCTATAAAAATAAATAGACAAATGAAAGAATGTATAAATGAATGAATAAAGGTAGTTTAGGCCAACCGAATTAAAAATGCAGATGTTTAGAAGCATTCCTTACACAATTATAACCTTCTTAAAACAGCAATACTATCCTTTTTAAGAAAATTATTTTTATTTGATAAATGAAAAAATAACTACAATTATAGGATAAGATGTTACTTAAGCGTAAAACAAAATATGTTATATGTTTTTATTCCAGAAAACATTTGGGTAAAGAAACATAATACATTTACCCATTTTTGGGGTCAAAATTACTCATCAAAGTCTGGCACCACACTGACAAACATCACACGGCCAAGTCAGCCGAGTCTGATTTAAAATCAAACTACGTGTTAGAGGGGTAATATGCTTACTTGACTGTCATTGCGTTTCCAGTGGTCTTCGTCCAAGATTTTTATACTATAATCTTAACATCAATATGAATCTTGTTTCATACTTTCTAGGAGTTGACGAGTTTTAATTAAACTATTTTTTTATATCCCCCTAAATGTTAAGGATGATACGACACGGTAAACTAACACCAAGTTCCGATGTTTTTCAAAATTACATCATAGACGATCCGCAAAATCTATCCCTGACGCATTCTGTAATCCTTTTCTAACTTTGCTATAATTGCTTCTTTTCAGGTAATATGATGTCAAATGTGCCACTTATGCGACAAAATCGCATACACAATCCAGTGGAATCTTCCGAGCTACATTATGGCCAAAATGTGAACACCCCACCGGTAAATAACCAGCACAACGCCATGCCAATGTCATCCAGCTACTACGAGCGAAACTTCAATAACAAGCAGACTTACAAAAGGAAGAACGATTTTGGCGACGGTTCCACATTCAGAACGGATAAAATTATGAGGACCAACTACGGAATGGTCCATGGGCTTCCCAAAGAATCTGATTATGAAAGCATGGGATTGTCTTCGCCGGATAAAGCACAGGCGAGACAGTTCCCTTCCACTGGAACCAGTTCAGAAACCTCTGCCATCCAGAAAGTGTTTGATAGACATAATTTAGGTTCCGGTGATGGTAAGTGATTCTCTCTATTTTCTATGATGCTCCTACTTGCTTGCTTCGACTCTTTGCTACCTAAACTTTTCAATGGGAACTGTATTCATTAGCTTGACTGTACCTATAGCACTATAAACTGGTTTATAACTATTACTGAAATTCAGCACTCGACAAACATAATGAACATTGTTGTAAATAATTTTACATATTTCTCGCCTATATTGGGCATAATCGTTTTTAATATAATAAGCTTTAATTATTTTGGTTTAAATATTTGTCAGCCGCAAAATATGGCTCATGAAATAATTGGTACCTTGAGATCATTTAACTCTTACGTCCAATTTACTGTTCTCAATGAAATTCTATTGAAGTACTGCCACAGTTTACTAATTGTCCAGAAACATTTCACGCTTTAGTCACAGCTAACAAAATTCAAAATTATTAGAATGTTGTGTCTTGTATTGGTTTTGGATTGACTGTTATGCCAGCGAGCGAATACACTAAATTGAAAATTATATTAGTTACGTTTTGTGAAGACAAAAAACATAATGATATGTATTGTGGTATATTTCAGCTTCTACATAATGCGATACTATTGGTCATTGGTTTTCTTTTGGTTGGGTTAATACAAGATACAGCTGTTTATAAAGGGTGTACTGGAAACTAATCAGAACGACGTGATCAGCGTTCAAACGTTCTCACCCGGCTTTCTGTCGCTTTCCATTGCACCACACTCGAAGTAACAAAATTGGCTCACAAATTGGGATTCCATTACTAACGCATCATTGTCATCATTTCATCTGATCATCGTTGTAAGTAAAGCACATTTTTCATATTAATGTAATGTTCTTCTGGAATATGGGAGAATCCATTCTCATTTCTGTGTGTACTATGTAATCGATCATCACTTGTGCTTTGATGTAAATAACGAATTGTTAAAATGGTTCTGAGATTGTATTTTTCCAATAACTAAACCAACTAAACTTCAAAATAATAAACTATTTTGACTTTGCTTGTAAAAATGTAAATGATTATTAAAGCTATAAATTTATATTCCATACTAAGTTACAATAATACAATTTTGTATATTTTTGGTAGAATTTCGATCACGCTCCTGTCATATAACTTAGCGCCTTTTTTCCTATGCAAATGATCAAATTTTATGGCAATGTTTTCCCTTATATCGAAATTGACGAATCAAGTCCCAAATCCCCATAACATCAAAGGGAATCTCCATTCCCCCAGAAAAGCGGCGCGGAGGGCGCAGTTAGTCGTAATCTCTTTATATGCATTACGTAAATATGACAGCACGGGTAGTGAGATCGATCTTTAACCGCACTGTTTCATTCCGAGACGGACCGCAGAGACACTGCGATCGCGAACTTGTTTCTGTGAACCTTTACGACGTTGATTACGAGCGCAACCAAATCCGCTGTGCAGCAACGCCTCGTGGTCCGTCTCGGGGTGTTACCTAAAAGGACATCGCGTCCTGACACGATCACTGACGTCGTATGTCGGACGGGTAGATAACAAGGAGCGGGGCGAGTTCGCGGCCGGCGACTTAGTGTGGGGTCCGGTACGAGGGCACTCGATGTGGCCGGGGTCGCTGCGGTCGCGCTCCGCGGACGGGCGCTGGGCGGTGCGCTGGTTCGGCACGCCGCCCGCGCCCGCGCCCGCGCTGTTGCCAGCTCGCCGCCTGCTCACGCTCAGCGAGGGGCTCGAAGCGCATCACGCAGCGAGGACGAACCATAGGAAGTGAGTCGCCAACGACAGCGTCGGACATAAGTGTTGAGTCGCGAGCCCGACGTTTGTTAGAGTTCCGTAGTACACAAGGAATCCTTATAGTTTCGCCATGTCTGTCTGTCTGCGGTTTTACTCAGAGGCTATATGTGATAGAAAGCTGTAAATTGGTATGAGAATGTATATTATAAATTGCGAAGAAGTCGTAGAAATAAAATATAAGTCAAGTGGGGGTTATTTTTTAGCTCAACGGCTATGTGTAGATTTGTGAAAAAAAAATATAACGAAGTTTAAAAAAATCTATCAGAGCTAAATAGTAAATAAAAACTAATAAGTTATATGCGACCATCTATAAAATGTACACGGAAAATTTATTTACTTACCACCGTCCTATATGGTCCTATTATTTTTTGATATTTGTGAGTGTAAACTAAAAGTTAGCACTCGCAACCCTTCAATGCCCGTGACCCGACACGCACTTGACTGGTTTTTTGTGCTACTGCAAGATAGTATCGCTGACATTTTAAGACTTCAAAAAAAGGGATGCAATTCATGACAGTTACGTTATTAGTGATGAAAGTTTCGTAATTGATACTAAGAACTTTGTTTGTTTTTTAAGTTTCACGTCTGTGCAGGAGTGTCACCGTAGCTAGGAGTTATTTTGGTATCCTTTGTGGTCTCTTATGGTCGACCCAAATGCGAACAAATTTCAATAAAATCGGCTTAATGCTCATATCACAACAATTTTGACAGCTGGCGGAATGGAAAATTCAGTCCAATGCTTCGATCTGTACATTGACAATGTTACTCAATTTATTACTTAACATGTATTTGTAATAACGAAGTTTATACTTCATAGCGGTCTTCGATTTTTAATTTATCCTTTAAAATTCAAGTTTTCGGCAAAAAATTGCTTGGCTGTGATATGATACTTAATAGTTTAGGCGTGAAAGCGACAGTCTGACGGACATAGTTGATTTCAAATTAGTATTGGTAAACTAATAGACAACATTGTATCATCATTTGCACTGGCATGACATAGTAACGAACCTTCTCAATGAAGCGGGGTCGCGACTCAACAAACTATTTTTAATTTAAGCTAATACTTAAAAACAAAATTACGCCTAGTTTGTATATTCATGCAAAATCATCCAATGACTTGAATTTGGTGTCGTAAAATGGTTTCAAAATTATGTATTTAATGTAATACAGTAACTTGATTTATGTTTAACCCAACCCAAGGCTAATGTAATGTATGATAATACTTACAATCGATGTTTTAGCTGCAAATGTCCACATACATATCAGAAAGAGTTCATCCTTTGTTAAGAAATAATTATTTGTACCCCTTATGATATTGTTTATTTATCCCACCAGGAGTAGAAAACTGAACACACTGCTCGAGAATGCGATTCAAGAGGCAATGGCGGAACTTGACAAAAAAAGTGAAGACCCTACAGATAACCAAACAGAGGATACCGAAGAAGAGGTCAGCGCGAGTGAGACTATAACAGAAACTCCAAAAAGAAATAAAAAGCATGAAAAAGTCCGAAACAAAGACAAGCATCACAAGAAAAACCCTGCGAAAATAGCCCCAAATCTCAGTAAGACGGGCGAAAACAGCAGATTGCGTAGTTCGCGATGATACCAAAGGCTGCTTGTCGTCTGAAGGTAGGAAATACACTTTTAGAAAAAAAAACGACCAACTAGTACTGCCACAACTTGTGTATCAGAAGGCTCTGGCTAGTCTCGTGATTAGTATACTCATATTATTGTCAAATAAAATATCGAAGATCGTTCACATGTGCTATATTATGAAGACAGTCGAAAGAGGTTGTTGATTTCACCAACTAGGAGTGTTGCGGTAACGCTCACTTACAATGTGGCATGAACCAACGTTATCTAGTGTAGAATACAACTGATAGGTGGCGCTAGCTAGGAAGCCGACTAGATACTAAGACCTTACTTCGCTTGACGAACTCCCTACTATTGCCTTTATCCGTCTCTCTCGCTCAACTAGGCTTTATTACTGCTCTTGAAATCGCACTAGAATGTAGTACATAATTCAATTTAAACAGTTAACAAGAACTGTCAGAAATCTGCTATATTATTAAGATTCATCTGAAAAAAGAAAAGAGAGGCGTATATGTATGCCTTGAGTGAAAGAAACGGATAGCGGAATAGAGAAGAGAGTATTGCAGTCGTTAAAGTTGACACTTTGACAGTTACCTTTGACTGAAAGTTAGATAAATGTTCGTTTATTAATAACGGCTGTAAGTAAGTTCAGATTAGCTTTTAGTATGAAACTGACAGTTATCTGTCTTTCAGTCAAAGGTAGATAGAATATTGAAACCTGCCGTTAATCACAAACTACCTAGGTAAGTGAAATCTGAGACTGGGTGCTGGCACAAACGCAACAAAAATCACACAACATGGGAACTAACAATAAGTCGAAACTGTCATGTTGTTTCATGTAAGATACAATATTAAACGGTGTTTAGTGAACTTAAGAATAAATTAAAAGTATACCTATTAATAGTTAGAAAAATATTGAGATTATATTGTTTACAAATTATTTCGATTCGGAAAAAAATAATAATCTAACGGTTACAAAAATGCGTTCGCGTATACAGGTTTAGCTTGAGACAAGCAAATAGAACATACATACTCGTAGGTACCTTTTATGAGAACAATAAGGGAAAATTTTAATGTTGCTTTTACTTTTCGCAAAGAAGTTTATAGATATCTATTTTTTATTTCTACACGAGGCTAATATAAAAAAAAAACACATTGTTTTTTCGGTATTTATTTTACCTTTGGGTAATTTAATAGGTACTTCGAGTGTTTAATTTGTTGTGACATTTGTTTGTTTCAACCTGCCTGCTCTGAAATCTTCAATTGATATTATCGTATTTTAATATCATTTTAATTGATTGGTTTGGAAATGCATATGAGGTTCCTAAAAGCATAAATACTACGCGTTAAAATTTCTACTATGCATAATTATAAAGATTCTCGTAACTGGTGAAGTCGTCGGTGGTAAATAACTGTTTTTAATATTAAAGATAATTTTAAGCGAGAACAGCAAAGATTTAAAATCGTTGTTGTATCCCGTCGCTCTTTAGGATAAGTAGCCTGTAATTACATATGTAGATTTCTTTGAGATATCGAAGTTAATTCCAACACACCTGTCATCGATGTATTGTACAATTACTAGAAAACTGTAAATTGATAAGAAATTATGCTATATATCGTGTAAATTTATGTGTTTTGTTAGAGAGTAATAAGTATAACATGATTTCTAGTCAAAATATTGAGCATATTGAGCTGTAGATACTAAAGATGAAGGTAATTGACAATAAAACTGGCCTGGCGTTCGTTGACGTTCGCATTACCTGTCGACATTGTTTCGTTTACATAATACTTAAGTACAGAACGCATTATTAATTTCTATCGTCATCGATATGTAATTGTTTGCATTGAATAATTTTATACTTTTGTTAATAATGTAATGCTAGACTTAATAGTTGAAAATGTCATATTGTATTTACAGATATGTACTCGAACGAATAGAGTCAGAACTCTAGCAAACTAGTTATAGCAGAGTTGTATTTCTAATTTTATACATTTTTTACATAATAATTAAATTACAGATATAACGATGTTTCACAAACATTATTAGGCCTACTGGTTAGTTTAGAGATTCTTTGATCTTTGGCCAAGTATTACGAACAAAGTGTTATAGCATCACGTCTACATCACATCAACAGGCATTTTAAATTATATTCACTCTAAGTGTCGCTTATTGGGTAGGTAAGTGTTTGGTTTGTGGTACAAGGGAGATTATTTTAAAACATTTCAAAAATGCTTTTTCGATACAATATTTCAATTAACATACATGATAGGTAAAAAATAAAGAGTTTTAAAATTCTAGGTAGAATGTTAACCGTAGGACGTCATACCATGAGTACATTTGATAGGTAATTTGTTATTGACAGTAATTGTTAGATTTATCTGTGCAAAATTAATTTATGTGATCTTGGATTGTCCGGTAAATATATCATGAAACTATCATAGCTTACTGTTTTGAATATCGTATTCTAATCTTAGAGATTCCACATAAATTTTCCTAAATATAAATGTGACTCCAGATATCGACATAGTATTTAATGTTAAATGGATATTGTTTATTATATTATAGACGGATAGCACTTCTCTGTGAGATGGTATTATGTACATAATTTTAATGTAGTTATGTATAGTATTTTATTTCAATGAAATTAATGTTTTATAGACTAATATACAATATAAGATTATTTATTTGTTTTGCTGTGTACATATTTTTTTCAATAAAATGTACCTGTTTTATTTAAATGTTTCTTATTAATTTCAACCTCTTGAGCAGACACGCCAATAACCTACAGTGATTAGAATTGTTTCAAACTTTGCTTATATCAATGGGGTACACGAACATTTTCGTACTATACCTATGCGTGCCGTCCAAACGTCAGAAACTGTCAGTTTCCCCATACAAATTGACAAGTTAACGATAGGTTAGCGCTACGAATACGTTACGATAGTTGTTCGTGCTCGCCACACAAGACGCATAGTTATTACCGGGTTTTTTACTTACAGTAGTTTCATAATTTCTTTAAAAAGTGAGCTAATTCACTTTTCCACATAGGTACACACTTGACACAATTATTATAATACGCTGTTGGTACCGTCGATGTACTAGTTTGTCACCATTCCTAAGGTTAAAGGGGCCAGTCAGTGTTCACCGTAGAATAACTTTACGATCCTTTAGAATGTTTAGCTTCTCAAGTTTCTGACTCTATGACCCCTCTGAATTACAAAAAGGCTGGTGATAAGAGTGCCCGATATTTTGGTAGGTTTTTCAGAAAGGTATAAAGTTAGTTCACGATCGAAGCGATCAAATATTTAACTGTGTTGATCTTTCAGAAATATAAATAGTTTATTTGCAAGAATACAACAAATTTGCAATCCTACAAATATCTTGGAAATAAAGACAATAGTCTTATGTATTAAGCCGGAATATCTTATAGTCAGATGAATTAATGCGCGAGCAATTGGCTGAGCTTGACTGTCTTACAATCCAAAATCTAGAATGCCCCCGCACATGTAATATCTAAAAACCGGTCAAGTGCGAGTTGGACTCGCGCACCGAGGGTTCCGTACAAACCTGTAGGTACCTATATAAGTAAAAGTTCACCCATCACGGGTATTATAGACTTAAGTATTTAATATAAATTTTAATTTAATATCTCAACGCGTTCATGAGATAAGGAATAGTAACTTTGAAATTTTCAAAATTGACAAAAATATTTTTTTTTTATATGATGAAACTGAAAATTTACGGTTTTCGTAATTTTTCCTATATCTGTACTATAAGACGTGACTTCGTACTAAATTGCTAATACTAAATAGATTCTAAGTTTACGGGAAGTAAGTACCCTGTAGGTTTTGATTCCCGTGCGATTTTCGAAAATTTGCGGAAATTTGCGTCCTAAATGGCTGTATCTTTTGATTGCGTTGGCTTAGAAGGTTGATTTTTCTACAGCTTCCAGGGACAGTAGACCTAAGTATCATATAGAAATTTCAGTTTGATACCTCCACGCGTTCCTGAGAAAAACGGTCTTGACAGACGGAGGACGGACAACAAAGTAATCTTATAAGGGTTCCGTTTTTTTCTTTTGAGGTAAGGAACCCTAAAAACCTTTTTGTGATTTGATTTTTAGGGTTCCGTACCTAAAAAGAAAAAAACGGGAATAAAAACCTACAGGATACTTCCCGTAAACTTAGAATCTTGAAATTTAGTACGAAGTCACGTCTTATAGTACAGATATAGGAAAAATTACGAAAACCGTAAATTTTCAGTTTCATCATATAAAAAAAATATTATTGACAAAAAAACTAAAGTCTAAAAAAAAACTTCCTTATATACCTACAGGTTTGTACGGAATCCTCGGTGCGCGAGTCCAACTCGCACTTGACCGGTTTTTTTAAAGCTGCGTTGTTGGATTCTGATTTTTTATATTTATAAATACTAGATTCCAACAACGACAATATAATACATATATATATAGATTAGGAATCGATAAAGCTGAAGATGAAAAAAAGGCTGTACATACTTGAGAGACAAAAAATGCCTAGGGGTACTTAAAATCGACTACAGAACACATTCCAAAACATTTGAGAATTTTCAGTCCCCATAGTCAAAAATGAAGTTCTGATGTGACACGTCGGCAGCCCAGCTGTTTACACCGTAGGGAGTATGAATGTAGCACCTCTGAAAAAGTTGTTCGATATAACGTGAAACTATAAAAATAATAATGAATATAGGTAACTTAAGATCTGTAGTACGGAATGTGGAACATGGTCATTCCAGCTTAACAGCATAACATAACGCCTTAAGCACTTTCTGTTGATATGAATTTGTATTGAGGATGGAACTTTATATGTATGCCCCAAATGTAGGCGAACGAAGTTCGCGGGCATCCACTAGTTGGTAATAATAAGGTTAATTTTTTACTAGTTCAATTCATGCCACTTTCTAAAAAGTAACTTCAAAATTATCAATTGGACCATTTTAGAAATAGACAATCAATGAATGAGATGCGTACCTAATGCGTTTGGATTTTGCTTTTAGAAACGCAGTCGGACAGAGGTCCTGGTTCCTAAAACGTCAAATACTTACTTAGGTATTAACAAAAAAAACAAGGAAATTGTAGCGGATCATTAGAAGTTTTGTTCACAGCGCCTATCGACCCAGACGTGCAATCAGAATAACGATGCATAATTATTCTCTAAGGTCCACAAACGGGACTTCTTAGGACCTACTCGTATTACCACTGTAATTAGTCTGAAGATTTATATAAGAGCTTCTACTTTAATCAAATAGTATCTAGTTTATATAATTACGCCAATACCATTTTCGAGATAATGTCTATAAATAAACGGTAATGTGTTTGTTTTGATGTGCCCACTTCCACATTTGGCGCTTGGGAGCATGTCGAACATCGGAGAGACATTTCGGTGCAACACGACCAGCTTAATAAGATCCCTCGTTCAGGCAACAAATATTGTAAACGTCTATCTTATTGATACTGGATGTAGGTTTCTTTTTATAGTGGCCATACTTACAGTAAACAAATTCCGGTTGGCAAGTTTAAACATTTCCTCGGCCGTTACTCGCGAACGGCGCGTCCTATGGTCCGTGAAGTTATTGCCTTCACGACTTATTGACGCACTGAAAGTTTCGCTCGCTGTTTAACTGTTTCGTTTGTTAAAACATGTATAGAAAATTTCATTGCTTTTTCCTAATCCATTTTCAACGACTTTCTTATTGTTTTTAGAATGGGCCTTTTCATAAGTTTTAAAAGTGCAAATATATATTTATTTTGGTAGATAATGACATTTTATGTAGTGTGTGTAATAGAAAAGATATTACCTGTATCGACTGAATCGTATGACTAAGCTTATAATTCTGCATAGGAGCAACCGTTACGACTGCGTGGCCGCTACGAAAAATGCTACGAAATGCTACGGGGCGATTGAAAACGGCTCCTGCTATGCAGCGAGCTCCATAGTGCTCCAATTTCATTGAATGCTTCATGAAAGTACTACGCACTACTCCCGGATGCTAGTGCTAGGATGACGTATGATATAATTTATGAATGACGGAATCTTATAATGCCGAGGATGATACATATTACCTACGCTAGAACTTATGTTATGAATTGATATTGACATTATGTAGATTAACTACCGTAAAATGAACTCCTTTGAGTTAAGTATGTAAAATGTTTCAAACTATAATGTTCCCACACTTGTGAAACGGGTGGAACAATAAAAACATTTTTCAGTTTTAAGTTCTACTTACTACTTATATCTGTTATTTATTGTGGAAAAGTAGGTAGTTAAAGCACAGCTTCTTATATGAATTGTGGTAGCTTGGCAATACTAAAACCTGCATTATATGCAAAAGATAAGATATCTACATACTAATTGGTGCGCGCCATTTATAAGCTGTCCATACACCACATGTCTATTTGTGGATCAAAAGTCGTGGTGTCCTTTTAATCCGCCAGTTGACACGACAAATAAACAAATATAGTGAGCGGGCGTCCTAGATACAAGCACGTCGCCTGCAATATGTCCGGATTAAAAAATAATATTCCACTCGTTTGCTTTCAGATAAAAATGTTTGCGTATATGCAATTCGCACATATTGCCTGCTTTGTTAGTAGATTGAGATGTTATTGTCAAAAAATGTGACCCAGATATAACGAACTAGAATAACAGAATATTACTCTATCCTCCAGAGCTTTTTTTGGGAGCCTACGACTATAAGCCACTTTCATACCAGGGAATACCTAGATTTACGCTATACCTACCTAATTTTGTGATCGTCAAATAATTAGTGTAAAAAATTAACCAATGGTTATAAGTAGATTTGCTTTAATGAACTTCTAAGACTAAGCCTAATAGAATAGAAACCAAATTGCTGCCTCGGTCACCTTCATTATCTAACTCCTAAGAGTTCTAAACATAGATGTAGGTCGTCTGCATTAATATTATTAGGGATATAAGCTTAAGGTACTTTGGTCATTAGGTAACTAGGTACTCTGGAGCTATGTTATGTAAGAGTACTTACTTTAGGTATGGCCTTTGGTTGTTATTTAAATACAAAATAAATGATGATTGATATGATATTCTTTCGTTTTTATTTTTGATTAGTGCTTTACAAGGTAAGTACCAAACTTCTTCAAATTATAATAACCTAGGCTAGGTATCGGTAGGTAACACTTTTATACTGAGCCGGCTGCACCCCAGGTTAACGTAGACACTTTATTTTTTAAATGTCGCATTTGAATCCTTAGTGAGGTTATCAAATAAATTGGCTCGTAAGATGCACGAGAGAGCAAGTGAGCGTAGGTAATTTTATAAAAATACTCCAATTGTTCCGCATTCCAGACGTCACAGAGAGAAACTCCAAGTTAAGTGAGGAGCGAACTATCTGCGCTAACAGTAATATTTATTCACAGAACAATATTTTAGACTACATTTTAGACACAACTCTATATAACAGATCTTTTTGGGCAGCCGTCGCGCAACACGTGTTGAGCAAACCGCTGGACCCAAAGGAATCTTTTGTCTGAGACAATTCCCGCAATAAGTTTAATATTATTAGTGTAAGAAATATGCATTTAAATTACCTAAACCCTAAAATCTAGTATAATTTCAACCTAATTAAAAATGCATAAAGCGCAAAATAATAACAAGTTGGCGCGGAAAAGTAATAAATATAATATCTGGTGTGGTGCAATTCAGTGTTCAATCGAGTGAAACAAGTTTCAAATTGACCTTGAGTGCGTTTGGTGCGGGAGTTTCAATTCTGCGTAGTTATTGTCTATTCTTATGTCTCAACAAGAGAGCAAGCTCAGGGAAGAACGCGGTATATGAGCGATAGGCACATCCGACCTTTAAAACAGAAAACTTTTGTCTTGACTTTCAAGTCTAAAGTCTACCAACTTTTAAACGTAGGTAATCCATTACTTTAAATAGATCCATAAAGCATAGATCCTTTTGACGGTATTGTTGAAGGGAATTCATGGAAAGTTGATATCCAAGCAGCTTGGATCTTTTCTGCGTAATACGAAAGTGTTGATAACAAGATGGTATTGTTACGCCGGTGGGCTAGTGCTAAAACTTTGATCGTGTTTTTCCGTGCCTTGGAGGCAACGGGACTCGGACCGAACGGAGAGGCCAGCAAGCTCTGATAGTTCAGAGCGGCAGCAGCAGGGAAACGAGGGACGAGTGCTGGCTGGTGGTCAAAATATCCCAGTTATGATCTCGCAGGCGAACGACGGGAACATTCTGGCTGTCAAAGGAGAAATTGGTGGAGTACCATGTCACCTTACTATTGACACCGGAGCTTCTCGGACCGTGATCAGTTCTCGACTGCTGAAACACCTGTCCAGGGATCATCTAGTCCGACCAATGCATCTTCAGCTGCAAACGGCTACCGGCCAGTACATCTCCGTCCAGGGGGAGCAGGAAGTGTCAGTGAAGATTGGAGAAAAGAAGTACTGGCACAAAGTCATCATTGCTAACATCGTAGATGACTGCATTATTGGTCTTGGCTTTATGAGGAAGAACGAGTGTAAGATCGACATGAAAGGAGGCGTGCTGAAATTTGGGGCTTATGAAGTTCCTATGGAAGGTGGAGTGAGTGGACATGTCTTCTGCGCTAGAAGGACTACACTTCAACCGAGATCGAAAGTCCTAGTTCCGGTGACATTGCCGCACGGTGCGAGACAAGGATCTCATTCCTGCGTGTTAATAGAGTTTAATTTGGGAAAGCGACGAGTAAACATCGAAGCGAAAACTGCGACAAGAAGATTTTGGAGTGCGATATAAGTGTTTGTGTACTAAGTGTTGTAACGTAAAGTGTGTACAATAAATCCTACTCTACTTCATCGGTTTAGAAGTGCATTTCAATCTAGATCCCACACCCCTAGAACGTAACAGTATCTTTCTTAATTGAAATAATTTATTAACTAATAGTTGTCTGTTTGAATCGATATTGAGGGGGTATTTAAATCTCGATTCAGAGAATCCTGCTATGTACTTAACTCAATTTCTCAAAAATTGTGGACTGGATCTTTTTTGCAAAACACCAGTTATTTGTTCTACTTGAAGAAAAAATATATTTTCAGACGAAATATGGGTAAATAAAATTCCACTAACCTGATAATGATTCTAAGAACGAGCGAAGTTCTACAGCAGTCAAAATGACGTCCAAACTGAAGTCTTACAGTTTCACTATTTACTAACTAATGAACTAGCTGAAAAGCCTCGTTTCGTAATCACCATCAATCTGGAGTTACCAAGCTTTTCGAATTTAGTTTGAATTCATTAATGTTGTAGATTTTAATTGGTTAAGTTTGCTAATAAGTATAAAGTAAAAGTATTTTTGTACTTGGATGGAGCTCAGATGTTAAGACAGTAAAGTCTCAATGAACTCGTAGGCAATTAATATGCATTAAAGACCTACAGGTGTCCTTGCTTTATTTACCTAAGTTAATTCATGTTAACATCTGCCAAGACCAAGATGACGATATCGGCAACTCAATCACTAAATTTATTGTAAGTATCAAAAGTATTTACCGACATCGAAATGTCAGGATCAAACATTAATCCGCACGCGTGGTCAATCGCTGCGTGACAACCACATGACATTATTGGTATTCTTTTCTTATTTAAAACAACAAGTTGTCGGCACTATGCAGAAATATAGACAAAGGCAAGCAAGATTAATGAAAGGAGCTGCAGTGCATTCCGAGCTAGGTGAGCCATTATAGCTAGGAGCCTTCTCTTAGGACCAGAGTTTGTCTAAATATCAGCTACACTGCAGCATCAAACTTCAGACGTACACATAGGTAGGTAAGTATGTTCCGTAAGCACTGTTAGGGAAAGTTTAACTAAGAACTTAATTAGGACGGCACTGAATAACTAGGGGGTCACCCGCAAAAATTCACGATAGCATTCTAGTTAATCGAGATGGATTAAATGTAGATAGATAGTTTTCATTGGTGTTGGGCGGTAAGATCTGTGAGACGGTACCTGGGGGCCGATTCTCATGCAATCGAGACAAGTTCATATTCGTAAAAAGTACGAACGAACGAATATTTTCCGATGGTTTCTCAGTTTGCACATTCTCAGAACTTCACAATCGAGTTAGTTTTATGATTTTTCGTGACAAGCATTGACATTGCAAACAAAAGATATTTTTGTAGTAGAAAAAATAAACGGTCTGAGGCGGGAGTTGAACCCGCGTCCATGGGAATCTAGACATTGGCAAAGCCTGATGAATTTTGCTACTGATTTTCCAAAACAATTTGAATGGCAAGCTTCATCTTTACTGGCAGTTAAATATTTTGCAATTATATTTGTGTCCGGGGCTTAGAATTGTATTTATAGATTAGATTAGATGTATTGTTTACTAATCCTACTTGGATCTTTTGTTGTCCGAATAAATAAATAAATAATATTTTTATTAGAATGTAACTTCAACTTTGATGAAGTGAACGCGGCCTACGCGTTGTAAAAGCAGTAGCAATTTTTCATTAGGCTTTGCCAATATCTGGGTGGCCGAGCGGTATAGGCACACGGACTAGATTCCCATAGACGAGACGAAAAAAATATTACCTTCACAATCGAGATTTCCATCGTTTAAGGCTCGAACAACAACCAGTCGAAGTTGAAATTCGTATACGAATTAAAATTTGTTGCTAGCCATTGTGTACGCCTTGGGTCTTCTTTTCTTCCCCAAAAAATTACGGTTGGCCAAATGAACGGTTCTCTAACTGATTATTATCGATGCTATATTAATATAAAGTTCTATTGGTAATTATACGCAGGGTGCTCTAGAATACGAATCACATGTACCTTTCGAACTTTTCAGTAGAACCGGCAAGTTCACATGCCAATTACCGTGCGGAAAAAATACGAATGCACCAGAATTGGCTTCCTGAACAATTTTCCTACCTTAATACTTACGCGCGGAGTCAACTGTTGTTGAGACTCAATCTTAATAACTTCGAATAAGGCCGATTTTGCAATAAAAAAGAGTAGCCAGATGTACTGTCGTCTGTAGATAGTGTAGTTAAGTGATGTAATAATCTCATGAACGGGGGTCGGTAGGCAACAAAATCTAGTACTGTCACTAATTTTATTCTACCGAATTACATTAAGAACAAGCTTAAATACTTTATAACTTTTTGTACAGTCTGTACACAAAGTTTTGCGATAATTTTCGTACGTCTGTTTACCCTTGGCTCACCGCAAGAACACTTAAGCATCCACTGTAAAGTTTTCATTTGTAAGCCTTATTTATGCCCGTTTTAACGAGGTAAGTAACTGTTGTTTTAGCTTTTCCTGAAAGTAGCCTTGCCGTACAATTAATTGTGCGTATATGGAGAGTATACTGTGCGTTACCTATATTTTAGTATCGA
This sequence comes from Pyrausta despicata, assembly GCA_963921415.1. Taxonomy (NCBI): domain Eukaryota; kingdom Metazoa; phylum Arthropoda; class Insecta; order Lepidoptera; family Crambidae; genus Pyrausta; species Pyrausta despicata. The sequence goes on along the minus strand of OY992855.1, from coordinate 9,866,841 downwards.
CCTTTTTTCGCGAATCAGAAGTGTTCTAAGTAGGTATCAATCTCACCAAAAATATAAATGTAAAAAAGGAGAGCCAAGTACAGTACAAAAACTATGCTTGACGACCTCTTTGTTGTAATGGTCCAATAGTTGACCAAGAGGTTGTGGGTTCGATCCCCGCACTGTACAAACATTTGTGTGCATGAACATGTCTGTTTGTACTGGTCTGGGTGTTACCTATTTGTATTTATTAAGTTTATTTGTAATACTAGTGTTGATTCTGATATCTGTAACACAAGTGCTTAAGCAACTTACAACGGAGTCAGATCAGTGAATGTGATGTTGTTGTATATTGAATTGTAATTAAAAAGTAGGTAACCTACTACAATATGTCAGTCAGTGATCAAATTTACTCTTTTGGACCTTCATATCTTTATAACCGTTTGAGCTAACTTCACGAAATTTGGGCTTCTAATTGACCTAAGGCATAATTAATCACACGTAGTTTCATGTATTTTCGTAAAATAGGTTTTGAGTTATGGAGGGGTCAAAAGTGGCACCTAGTGGTTCGTGGAATATTATACTCGGCGCTGGGTAGCCAGTTCCTTTGCTTGAACTTGGCTTGACACGCTGCCGCGTGTCAAGTCAAGTCTCGGAGTCGATTGACAGAGGTCGTGTTCCCCGACGCGTTACGTGCTGTCGTGTAGGTAAAGGGATCCAACAGTTAAGTCTGTTGCCTTGGCACGGATTATATATCTGTAACACATTCGAAGGTCTTACATATTGTTAGGGTTTTAACGGTAGGTAATGTGAATATACTTACAGTTCGTCGTTTTGATTAAAAATCAAACTGCAAACTAAAAGTGCTAGGAAATTCTTATACTTAGTACTTAATTAACACAGTGTCTGGTTTGTGCTCCATTTGATTAATTAAGATTATGTTTGAAGGTTTGAAGAAATACTTAAAGTACTAGTAACTTACTAACCTATAATTTCAGGAGCGCGTTTCGGATTTGCATCACCAGTTTACACCCTTCTTTTTCTAAACCATATTTTGCACAATGAGCCGAGCAATAATTTAATACGAAAACATGAAACTCCGAACCGCCATCTTATAAGACTTGAATATACTTTTTATTTACACTATTCCATATGAGAATGATTTGTCTATCGTATTTATACAATTATGTCTCTATTTTAATGGTAATGGTTCAATAAAATTATATTTAATAATGAATTAAAATTCAAACTCGTAAGTATGTCGGTAAAATTTTGAATTTTTATTGTATTTTAAGGGGAGCAACATGGACCAAAGTCTTCGACATTTCCTGTAGGAGGCAATGTCATCAAATTGATATGGTTATGGTATCTAGTAAAGTCGAAAGTGTTTAGAGATACTTTTGATGGTTACTGCATTACCTTTTTTATTTTCTCTACGGAAGTATTCATTGCCTGACACACGTTGGCGAATAAAATGAACCATTATGCAGTGACTGCATGAATAGTAATTTAAATTCAGTGTTGAAAATCTCAAGGAGTAATAAAACTTTATCTTTAGAGAAAAACGCATCTTGAAAGCTACATCTGCCGTATATCATTGCGTCTTTCTGTTTTGCAGGAGAAACTACGAGAAAATGTTGAGTTTAAAACACTGTTCGCTTAATTAGGTGCCCGAAGTTGGCTCGAATTTACGGTTAGGCTGATAAAAACTGATCTGGAAATTGTGCCTACATCAAATCTCGCAAAATATGAAATGCTTACGAACTAAACATACAGCAAGGCAAAATCGCATGTCCATTAATATTCCTACTAATTTATTGATTAAAGCTTCCGCTTTGATATAAAATTTGAAAACGTTTTGAGTATATAAAACCAGCAGATTAAAGCATGGACCATTGTGTGTACTTAAGTTACATTTGTGGAGTGGTCGACCGTTGTGAACACACGCATAAATATATAAGTTCAACGATTACAGCGGTTTGCCATTTACGTATTAATTTTTAATTTCCGAGAGATGTGAGTTTCATCCGGCCGCGGGCGGGCGGAGGGTTTATATCGGACATCTTTATTGTTATAACGGCCGTGTGGGTGTCAGCGTTATATACGCGCTACGGTTAGCACAAAATCGGATCGCCATTAATCTGACCGAGGACGGGCAAGCGGCCGATCGCAAATGAATGGTCATTGAAATGAAGACGTATGGAGCAAACATATCACTCGGACGTTTTATTTCGTTTGCCAACTGAAACCTGTCGGCCGCCGTTACACAAGACGTTTGTTTTGCTAAAGTACGAGAACCCGAGAGCCTCATTCTAAACTTCTTTCTTCCAAGTTATATTCTTTTCACCGTACGTAATTGAGTAAAATAGCCGTTAAAGTAAGAAGGAAAAACTGGAATTAGATGGTTGAGAGTTTCGATGCCAATGCAGGGTTTTCATTATTTCTAATCGGAGGTGGTAACCTTAAAACAAATATTTTAGAAAATTACTTCACTTAGGTACGAAATTAAGTGTACGCTAGTTATTGCTAAGTCACTGCTAGCTACACACAATTATTCAGGTAAATTCAGAATAAAGACAGAATTTATTTAGGTAAATGCGTAGGTAACCAAATTGTACTTAGTCTCTAGAGATCTTTCTTTCTTGGATTTTTCTTTTGGAAATGAAAATTGACAGTTTAGTATTTCTCTTGTGGCTTCGGCGTGGTAAAAGCCATTGGTAGGATTAAGGTATAGTAGGTACAACAACAATAAATCAAAAAAACTTTTTACATTCGTCACGCATTACTTTTAGTATAAATCTAAAGGGACCACGCTTTAGAGATCTGTCGAATGCAAATACCAAGAGATTTCTAATACCTATACTCTTAAATTATAGTCGCGGTCTGAAAGTGTTAACCAGTTTTTGAATAAGATTCTATATCACACTTCTATCACTACAGTCCTAAATGCTGTAATAAGTTATTTGATACCTTTAGAAATTTATAAATCAATTTGAAGAGTATAAAAGAGAACGAGAATAAACGAAAATAAAAATAAAGGTTTTTAATCACTTTTTGGTAATAGTACTATTTTCTTTATTCCTTGAAATGACAGTTACGAGTATGAAGACGAGTATAAAATAAAAGTAGTCTGATAGCGAATCAAATTATTATGAAATAGACATTTTGAACTTTGAACAAAATGTGTGCAAGCAATTGACCATTAAGGTGGTAACCGCTTTCTGTTGGCGACCATACCTACAACAGGTATTTTCTTATAGTTACGTTTTCTACCTCAATTCCTCTCTGCCTTACATTATTTAGTCTACGTATGAGAAATGTAATTTAGTTTTAACAGTATGTAAGTTTGGTTAAAGTCCTATTATAGTAAGTGAATGTGCCTATTTTAAGTGATTGCCTCCGAATAAGGGTTGTCACTTTTAGTCTTGAAACTATAAAGATTTAATATTTCGATGAGCTTATATTAAATTACATAGGTTTATCGAAATTGCACAAGTTTCCATTTTAGGTGATTTCAGGTAATTCTTTACTGAAACACATTATGTTAAACTTGTTTTAGGTCTCACTATTGTCATGGTTATGTTCCAACAGACAATGATTGTAACATTCTTAGGAATCGACTGATTTAATAATGTGCATTGAGAATGTTTTATTTTTAACGTTAGATAATGAAGAAATTAAACGATACCTATTGAAAATGAGTGCAGTCCAATTAAACCACTATTTCAGTTAACCGTAGGTGTACTTATTGCGAATTAGGCTAGCAGCCCTGGTTACATACTGCCATGTCAAGTTATCCACCGGAGCGCGCGGGTAAGCGATGGCTCTCGCGTCCGCAGACCGATTCAGAGATAAATAGAACCGATGCGGATCAAACGCGCATTTATATAACTATTTACTGTAAAATACGATTGCCTCGACGATCAATGGACACACCGACCTATATCGGATTGTCGTAAATCGCAGTTAAGATTTACTACCGTGTAATGGGGTTTCGGAGCACATCCCTAACTGTGTGTCTATAAAGCGATGCTTAGCAAATAGCAAGGGTTAATTAATCATAAAATAGAATAACAGGATCGTAAACATATATCAATGAGCCTCGCTGGTAGTAATAACTTTGATCCAAGGGGATTAACTTAAATCTGTAGATAATCAAATTTAGGTATTACTTGTCTTACCTAGTCTGGTTGGGCCCGAGTTTACCAACTTAGAATTAATCAGCTAGTTAGTGTCGGCGTCGACGGCGGCAATTTAAATGCAAAAAATTACAAAAATTAATTTAGGGCACTCGATCGGCACTTAGATTCGAAGAGCAAAGCTGATTTGAATATTACAATTTTAATGAAAATTTAAGTATCTACCTTTCCAAGCATAAGTAGGTAATTCAGCGCAAGTCCATATCCATATCCTCTCGAGAGTTCAGAATAGGGGGTAGTTAGAGCATTTGCATTTAATATTGGGTTAAATTCGTTGCACTGCAGCTGTATGTATTTTTGATTTAGTATCACTTATGCACGTGCTTATCTAAATTCAGCTGGGTACGGTGAGCTTTTATTAGGTGATTTCAGTACTGCGGACAGGTAGATTCATTGTTTTGAATTCCTTACACACTGGGTACATCTCGATGAAAGTAAAGTAGTTCAGTCTATTTTTACTCAAGTCTGTGAAAATCAAGAGGTTGTCTATCAAAAACAGATTTCAGTCATAGTTACTAAAATATTGCGCTTTTCCTCACACATCATTACACAGGGTCATTTACCAGCATCCCCTCGAGGTACGTTGTGATCGGCAATATAATAAATAGGCAAACGCATTTTGCATCCGCCATAGCTATCAGATTGAACAGATCTGATCGCTATTTTGTGGAACCATTGACGGAGTTTTTAATCTCTTAATGCACCAGATTATTTGGCTATTATTTTATAGTAAATACCAATAGTGTATATTTAGACCGATAAAGGTTGATTTTGAATTACCCATTTCAGCAGCGCATTGAAACACTCTAGCTTTTTCGACAAAATATTTTCCAAATAAAATTTGTGTTATTTACATACGAGTAGCTCTTAGTATGAGGCACGGATCTAGCAAGCTTATAACTATGCATACATTAGAGACTCGTCTTGATCACCGAACCCCTGCATCCAGTGTCTTTAATATTATGATGTTAGCGAAAGTAGGTACCTATTAAATCAACATCAGCAGTTTCTTATCTCTGGTCGTTTCCGCGTGGCTTGGGGCGTACTGCAACATTAGAGTCAGGGTATATTTTGTGCACCCCTTCACAAATAGCGTTCTCCTTGTACGTCATTACCCTCCACTAGGATGTTGTGCAGCACATTAGGCTGCCCGTCCACTAAGCGGAGAAACGAGCGTTCTAGCGTTGTGATCACATAGGAAGGCGCAGCGGAAGATTGTTTGGTCGTCACTGATTTACTTTCTAACGAAAACTGGGCCCGGTTATTTTATCTTTTGTTTATGATAGGATAGCTTCTAATGCTTAGTCTCGGACGTCGTAATCGTAGTCTCGAACCATAGACTATATTTTAAGATAGAAATAAAGTCACATCTTACAATTCATTAATAATTTCATAAGTACATCTTTTGAGTTATAAATTGATATACACGAGATGTCATTCGAGACTATGAGCATTTGAATGAGCAAGCCCTGAAGCTTTTTTTTACGATACACATTATTTAAAATGAATCGGTAGGTCGACAGCGATCATAACTTATTTATTTTATTATGTGCGATTTATTCATGCGCATTAACGAGTATAAAGATATATATTTTCAGTAGAAGCCAATATTTAATTAATCATTTATTTTAAGTGTTAAGGGTCATATTCCGCTTCGCTCCGTTTTGGCGTAGTGGGCGCGCTGTCTGGCAGCATGGGCGACCGGCGCAAGCTGCCCGTGGCGACGATTCCTCGAGATTTATCGAGTCCCGCCTCTGAAGGGGACGCGAGTTCATTTCGAGAAAGGCGATCGAGTTACATTTTTCTTTTTCCTACGCGTCGGTAATGGACGGGTCAGCCGGGTCAGTCTGTCGGACTCCACTGAAATATGCACGAGTTTATCCCCTTTATACGCAACTTTGTTTGCATAGTAGTTCCACGAAAGTGCGGACGCTCAACACATATTCAAATAGATATAATGTAGGTAGGATGAATGATAAACACGAATAGGTATAAGATGTTATGAAGAAACTATATACCCTGTGTCGCGGTAGAACGAGGGAAATAAGTATTACTTAGTCAGGGTCGGGAGGGATGGGAAACAAGTCTTTCGGCAGTCTCATTACAAGATACGATCTTTGAAAGGTTCTTCCAAAATGTAAGGAAAGAAACAGCAGTGAAGCCGGAAAATTTTATGGTTGTCTGTGCAAAGCAGCCGGTCTTGTATAACGTCATGAAAAAGTCGTAAATGTTGCGTACCTCCTCGTGTACGAGTGAAATTTTCTACTTGAGCGGTCGCGCGATCTACGGTACATGCAAAATTTTACGATCCTTGCCTCCGTGCTTCGGCCCTCGCTGTAACTACCCATAGCTACCTGCTTAAATTTTACGACTCGAGCTGTTAAAATTATGTCTACGTGAGGCGAGATTTGAATTAGGGAAAGCGAAAGGTAAATTCTGTATAATTTATACGCATCAAAGTTCTTGCGCATGGATTATGAGTGTTTAAAATAAACACAGTATTCATTGAATCTCTTCAACATTGAACAAGGAGATTATTTGAACGAAAACACTACGAAAGTTGAGTGCTAATTAAATGCAGATGCATTCAGCGCGATCGGGAAATGCGCCAAATGAACACTCGAACAACTTAGTCATTGTATTGGAAATTCGATTTGCATTTTGGTTTCATAACGTTGGGAAGGTAAATAAGGCTTAACACTTAACTCTGCGCGAGAGAAGAGGATCATTAAAGCCCCGACATTCCGCTTCGTTGCACAATTGGTGCATTTCGCTTTTCGAGCTCGGTTGGAAATCACGCTCATTGTATCGACTTCATAAAGACTCGAAAAGGTATGCGTTATTGAATTCAATTCCATTCAAGATAGGTGCCTAATGAGTACTTTGTTTGTTGGAATTCGGTAGTGACGATGGGATTCAACTTCATTCTTAAATATGTCCTATAATATCTACTAAGTTAGTGTTAAATTACTAACCTACCTATCAGATTTTTTATAAAATGTAATTTAAAAATACATGCGAGCGAATAAGAATTTTTCTAAAGTCTGTTTCTTTACAGTAAAACACAAAGCAACTCGACACCTTAGTAAGCTAAAAGCAAGCTAACATTGAAAATGGACAACATTTTCACGGTTTCGTTGCTTTTCTGGACTTGTTCCATAGTCTTGGAAACCGAAAACAAAGATGGGAGACTCGCTAGGCAGGATTATATTTCTTTGTCCAGTTTGGATGATAAATAAGGTAAAGCTGACGAAATATTACGCTTTAAAAAAATTCGGGCACTTCAGTATCGTAAAGCTTTAAATCATTTCTTTAAACAAACAAAACACTTCTACTTCGTGTCACTTTGTAAAAAGTAAGGAAAATATTTTTTAACTGACACTGAGTGCTGTACGAAAAATATTATTACCATGACTTACAAAGTATTAAGAAGCGGTAAAATATTCTAAGTACCGTGATAGTGGTCTGAATAAAGTATTCATTTTGTAATGTGTACAGCACATGCACAACCTGTCTACGTTTGTAAGTACTACTATAAGAGGATCTCAAAAAAATATACTGCATATTTTTGTACTAGGTACCATTTACATATTATTTAGTGAAACTTCTAAGAAGCACTTTTGATTTGCACAGCCTGTCTAGAGGTTTGCTGACAATGTGTTTTTTTTAAACTTGTGTAGTAGTACTGTTACGCCGGTAGGCTAGTGCTAAAACTTTGATCGTGTTTTTCCATGCCTTGGAGGCGTTTTCAGCAGGCTGAAATACCATTTCAGGCCGTTTCAGAGACTGCTCTAACACATACTAGTTTATCGAAATTTCACCCAAGTTGCCGTTGTTTTCAGGCGCCTGAAACATGTTTTCAGTCCGTTTCAGGCGACCCTCTATCAGATGACGCCATAACCTGAAAACCCGTTTTCAGGCGTTTTCAGGACCCCTTATGGGCCTTTGAAGCCCACTTCAGTATATGACGTAATTTTCAGTAGGAGTGAAAGAGATAGCACGATTAGAGAGAGGCAGCTATACTAAGAACATTCCAGAAAGGTGTGACAGAGACAGCACAAGACAAGGATAGCACTATGATTCGAGAAAGGTCTAGGCTAGGCAAGACGGCATTTGGAAGGATCCCGAACAGTCTCGTACTGGGTAGTAGGTACCTACCGAATATTCGGGAGTCCTTGACGGCCGGTATATAAGGAGCCCGGGAATGCGACCGAGTTTTGAGTTTTTTTTGGGAAAGCGACAAGTAAACATCGAATCGAAAACTGCGACAAGAAGATTTTGGAGTGCGATATAAGTGTTTGTGTACTAAGTGTTGTAACGTAAAGTGTGTACAATAAATCCTACTCTACTTCATCGGTTTAGAAGTGCATTTCAATCTAGATCCCACACCCCTAGAACGTAACATTTGGTGTCAGAAGTGGGATTGAAAATGCCGATTACTCCGCGAGAAGAAGAGAAGGAGGGGATGCAGACCCGAAGCCGCACCGCTGCTGGAGACTGCGGGCACCGCCGGAACGTCAGACACAGCGGTACCAGCTTCAAGGACGCCGGAGATAGACGTCAACGCCATTCTGATCCTCCTGAAAGAACAGGCTAGAAGGCAGGAGGAACAAGCCAAAATCCTGCAACAAGAGCTATGGGTTCAGCAGGAGGAACAGACCAGAAGGCAGGAGGAACAAGCCAAAATCCTGCAACAAGAGCTACGGGTTATGCAGGAGGAACAGACCAGAAGGCAGGAGGAACAGGCTAGATGGCACGAGGAACAAGCCAAAATTTTGCAGCAAGAGCTACGGGACCAGAAAGAAGTCCTCCGTGAGGTACACGAAGTAGCTGCAGAATGGAAAAAGGAGATGGCTGAGGTGCAAGACAAAATTGTGGGCGTTGAAATTAAAGTTGAAAACCACGAGAAGCGCCTCAATGGACTGAACGAAAAAGTGGAGGGCCAAGAGAATCGCCTCCAGAAGTTGGAGATCAAAGGGCCAACGGCACCACCAGTGTATCAGGTGCACCAGCCACAGGAGGTGAAAAGTTAAAGGTACCTCCATTCGATGGTACCTCTTCGTGGGCCGCATACAAGCTCCAATTCGAGATGGTTGCCGAAGCGAATGGCTGGAGCAAGGACTATGCTAAAACGGCATTGAGTTTGGCGCTGCGGGACGAAGCTCTCACTGTTCTGGAAGCGTTAGGAAAGGAGAAGACATACGACCGTCTTCTTGAAGCTTTAGAGGCACGCTTCGGTGACAGCCATCTAGAGCACGTTTACAGAGCTCAGCTGAAGAATAGGACTCAGGGGCATAATGAGTCGTTACAAAAGTGGGCAATTGAGATAGAGAAGCTCGTCCGGAAGGCGTACCAAGGTTCCGCAGCGACTTTCATCGATGAAACGCTAGTACAGGCATTCATAGATGGGATTCGGGACTTTGAAGTGAGGGCTGCTGTACGGCTGGGACACCATGGGACCTTGAAGGATGCGCTCGCCCATGCCCTGGAGGTGGAAGCTGTACGCCAAGACTCAACAAAATCCTTTAGGGTGCGCAAAGTTGCGGCCAGGGAGCCGATTGCTCCACCTCGAGAAACTGGGCCTCGATGCTACAACTGCGGGGAAAGAGGACACATACAATCAGGCTGCCCAAAAAGATCTTGGAGGCAACGGGACTCAGACCGAACGGAGAGGCCAGCAAGCTCTGATAGTTCAGAGCGGCAGCAGCAGGGAAACGAGTAAAAGCCAGGACTGAGGGACGAGTGCTGGCTGGTGGTCAAAATGTCCCAGTTATGATCTCGCAGGCGAACGACGGGAACAGTCTGGCTGTCAAAGGAGACATTGGTGGAGTACCATGTCACCTTACTATTGACACCGGAGCTTCTCGGACCGTGATCAGTTCTCGACTGCTGAAACACCTGTCCAGGGATCATCTAGTCCGACCAATGCATCTTCAGCTGCAAACGGCTACCGGCCAGTACATCTCCGTCCAGGGGGAGCAGGAAGTGTCAGTGAAGATTGGAGAAAAGAAGTACTGGCACAAAGTCATCATTGCTAACATCGTAGATGACTGCATTATTGGTCTTGACTTTATGAGGAAGTACGAGTGTAAGATCGACATGAAAGGAGGCGTGCTGAAATTTGGGGCTTATGAAGTTCCTATGGAAGGTGGAGTGAGTGGACATGTCTTCTGCGCTAGAAGGACTACACTTCAACCGAGATCGCAAGCCCTAGTTCCGGTGACATTGCCGCACGGTGCGAGACAAGGATCTCATTCCTGCGTGTTAATAGAGAAAATGGACGGCAGTAAACCATGGATGCCAGCTCGCACAGTGGTAACGACGTCATCTGCAGCATTTATAAGGGTGCTAAATCTAAGTGACACTCAACACGTCATAAGTAAAGGAACCCTTATGGGAACATGCGAGGCAATCTCTTGGATACGGAGTTGCCATGGGTCGAAGGAGAACAAGTTACAAGAAGAAGTTGTGGAAATTGGAAAGTTATTGGAAAACTGCCAAAATGATCTCACAAAGGAAGAACTTCTTAAGGCACGTAATTTGCTAAAGCGCTATAGGAGCGTCTTCTCTGCACATGACAGTGATATCGGGAGAACTGGAGTAGTGCAGCACGAGATCGACACCGGAGATGTCATGCCTATTCGACAACGACCGCGGCGAGTTCCAGTAGCTCGAGAGAAGGAAGTGGAAGACATGATCAAGGAAATGAGGAGAGATAAAGTGATAGAACCGTCGACAAGTCCTTGGTGTTCTCCAGTAGTCTTGGTGAAAAAGAAGGATGGAACCATGAGATTTTGCGTAGACTATCGTCGACTCAACGATGTGACTAAGAAAGACAGTTATCCATTGCCTAGGATAGATGACACTTTGGACACTCTGCATGGAATGAAATGGTTTTCCACGTTGGATTTGAAAAGTGGCTATTGGCAAGTGGAAATAAAAGACAAGGACAAAGAGAAAACAGCCTTTTCAACCGGTAAAGGACTTTGGCAGTTTAATGTAATGCCGTTTGGATTGTGCAACGCACCAGCAACGTTTGAGCGGTTGATGGAGCAAATACTGGCTGGTCTCCTGGGTGATACGTGCCTAGTGTATCTGGATGACATCATAATTGTAGGCAAAGATTTTGATGACCACCTCAAGAAGCTGGAACAAGTTTTGTCCAAGTTGCGCGATGCTAACTTAAAACTAAGTCCGAAGAAATGCTCATTCTTCAAGCGCAAGGTTAACTACTTGGGACATGTGATTTCATCAGATGGCATCCAGACAGACCCTGTGAAGATAAGTGCAGTTAAGGACTGGCCGACACCGAAAGACAAGACAGCAGTACGTGCCTTCTTGGGACTTTGCTCGTACTACCGACGATTTGTAAAGAACTTCTCAGATATAGCAAAGCCTTTGCACCAGCTGACAGAAGAGAAAAGACAATTCAACTGGGATGATCAGTGTGCAGCAGCTTTCTCAGACCTCAAACAGAGACTTTGTGAAACACCGATTTTGGGATATCCAGACCCAGAGAACGAGTTTGTTGTTGACACTGATGCAAGCAATACTGGCATTGGAGGAGTCTTGTCACAGAAGAAGGGTGATCAGGAAGTTGTGATCGCCTATTTTAGCAAGTCGCTATCGAAGCCGGAGAGAAACTACTGCGTAAGGAGAGAATTGCTGGCAGTCGTCAAAACTCTGCAGCATTTTAGTAAATACCTGCTTGGACGCAAGTTCCGAATAAGAACTGACCACGCTGCTCTAAAGTGGTTGTTAGAGTTTAAGAACCCTGAGGGTCAGGTGGCACGCTGGATCGAACAACTGCAGGAATATGACTTTGTCATCGAACATCGCAGTGGAAAGTCACATGGCAACGCAGATGCCCTCTATCGAAGACCTTGTCCTGATGATTGCAAACACTGTTTAAGGCAAGAGGGTAAGGACTGCGTGAAGATGTTGAGGACAGACACTGTTAGCGAAGAATGGAGTGATGAAGCAATGCAAGAAGCACAACAGGAAGATTGCGATGTAAAGCCCATTTACGATTGGATCAACGCTGGGGCGCCCAAACCAAGGTGGTGTGAGGTAGCTCCGATGAGTACCGTGACAAAGAGCTACTGGGCGCAATGGGAAAGTCTGGTTATGCACAATGGCGTACTGTGCAGGAAATGGGAGTCAGAAAACGGAAAGGATGCTCATCTTCAAGTGGTTGTACCAAGAAAGAGAGTTAGCGATGTTTTAAGATCCTTTCACGACGGCGCTTCCGGTGGACACCTAGGAGTAAAAAGGACTCTGATGAAGATTCGGCAACGTTTTTACTGGATAAACTGTCGGGACGACGTGGAAGACTGGTGTAGGAAATGTACTAGCTGTTCGTCAGTTAAGGGACCACATACACGTAGTAGAGGTGCGCTTAAAGTTTACAACGTGGGAGCGCCTTGGGAAAGAATTGCTTTAGACGTCGCAGGCCCGTTCCCGACCTCTGACCGTGGAAACAAGTACATCCTGGTGGTCATGGACTATTTCACCAAATGGCCTGAGGTATTTGCCATTCCGAATCAAGAGGCAGTCACAGTAGCGGAAACTGTAGTGACTGAAGTGTTTTGTCGGTATGGTGTGCCTCTTGAGATCCACAGTGATCAGGGAAGAAATTTTGAGTCTCTGGTGTTTCAGGAGACTTGCCGAGTCATGGGAATTCATAAAACTCGGACTACGGCCTATCACCCACAGTCAGACGGAATGGTTGAGAGATTCAATCAGACTCTGGAACGACATTTGGCCAAAGTAGTTGACAACCATCAAAAGGATTGGGACAGGCATATTCCGCTCTTTTTAATGGCATATCGGACAGCAGTTCATGAAAGCACGGCCGTAACTCCTGCGTGTGCTAATTTTGGAAGAGAACTACGTTTACCTGCAGACCTTCTGACCGGACGTCCTCCAGATGCACCAAAGACGGTTTCGGAGTATGCAAGTGAACTGCGAAACCGGCTTGATGATGTTCACAGGCATGTTCGTGAACATGGATTGCAGGCCAGCGAGAAGGTGAAGACCAGATACGACCGGAAGTCTAACCAGACGAGGTTTGAAGAAGGATCATTCGTGTGGCTACATAACCCTTTGCGTCGAAAAGGAAAGTCACCAAAATTGTCGCCGAGTTGGGAAGGGCCGTACAAAGTAGTCACAAGGATCAACGACGTCACTTATCGGATACAGCGCAACGCACGTAGCCCCTGTAAGATTGTTCATGTTGATCGGTTGGCCAAGTACCATGGAACGAATGATGCTCGGGACGAGCATGTCTAAGGAGGGGGTAGTGTTACGCCGGTAGGCTAGTGCTAAAACTTTGATCGTGTTTTTCCATGCCTTGGAGGCGTTTTCAGCAGGCTGAAATACCATTTCAGGCCGTTTCAGAGAGTGCTCTAACACATACTAGTTTATCGAAATTTCACCCAAGTTGCCGTTGTTTTCAGGCGCCTGAAACATGTTTTCAGTCCGTTTCAGGCGACCCTCTATCAGATGACGCCATAACCTGAAAACCCGTTTTCAGGCGTTTTCAGGACCCCTTATGGGCCTTTGAAGCCCACTTCAGTATATGACGTAATTTTCAGTAGGAGTGAAAGAGATAGCACGATTAGAGAGAGGCAGCTATACTAAGAACATTCCAGAAAGGTGTGACAGAGACAGCACAAGACAAGGATAGCACTATGATTCGAGAAAGGTCTAGGCTAGGCAAGACGGCATTTGGAAGGATCCCGAACAGTCTCGTACTGGGTAGTAGGTACCTACCGAATATTCGGGAGTCCTTGACGGCCGGTATATAAGGAGCCCGGGAATGCGACCGAGTTTTGAGTTTTTTTTGGGAAAGCGACAAGTAAACATCGAATCGAAAACTGCGACAAGAAGATTTTGGAGTGCGATATAAGTGTTTGTGTACTAAGTGTTGTAACGTAAAGTGTGTACAATAAATCCTACTCTACTTCATCGGTTTAGAAGTGCATTTCAATCTAGATCCCACACCCCTAGAACGTAACAGTACCTACTCATGTGCTAAATAAGAATGATTATATTAATTATTTTATGTTGCTGTGTCCTGCTGGGTGAATACTTATTTGTTGTGCTATTAAAAGTCTGCTGTATGTATATTTGCAATAAATAAATAAATTACTTATTGAAACATTTTGTTTAGACGAAGCAATCACACGTATTTTATACGACATGGTTTATTAAAGCAGTATAAACTTTATTTGGAATAGGTCCTATACGATTGGACGTTCGTCCGTATAAATTTTGCACCTTTAGGCAGGTACAGCTGGTATGCTAGGGACTAGAAACCGAATAAACCTGACTAGGAGAAGGTCGATCAATTAAACTACAGTGCAAAACTACATAGCTTGTAAGTTTGTTACACCTTCGAAAACACACGTACCCCGCACCTGTCGGAAACAAACATTCAAGGACGTCTGACTTAAGGCATCTCATAAATTTTAATCAAGTATCGGGCCAAGTATAAACTATTAGGGCCCAAGAAGTGGCAAAGAGGTCAAACGAAGCTAACACTTGGTTGATGTGTATGGAGTCTGTTTGCCAGTGAATAATTTAAGTACCTCATTATGTTACCGCAATTCTAGCAACCCCACACAATCAATGATTAATTATGCAACGCGTCAGCACTATCGTTGCAGCGAAAATTATTGTTTTGGAGCACTGACAGTAACATTATTTTGTTTAACTTTTGTATAATCAAGCTAATAGAACTCTTGATGGCTGCTAATCTTGATAACGAGACAAGGAAATTGTGTTGAAGTCGTACATTCTAAAACGTAATTTCACATTAATCATTTGGGAGCGGTCAAGCGGCTTTCTTAGCTCTATCCTATTATAGTGCAATATATCATCATAAATCACCCTAAACGGTGCTCCAGATATTTCTTGGCGCCGCCTCGATATCAGTGATGGAGAAGCGGTTGCCCTGTCCTCGGACGGCTTGCCTACGACAGATATGTTAAATCGAACAATAGCCTGTTTGCTTAGGCACATTCGCCAAACTGTAAAGCATATCGCCTGGAACCTAAACTAATACGCACGTGTCAATCTGAATATGTTTAGTAAGTGGTTCGTTTAAGTGCGGTCCATTTCGATCCGACAGCCCGCTATAGTACAAGGCTCGGGCTGCCGTTGGGACCGATTTGAGTGTGAAAGCATGGACGGTATAAGGTTTTAATGCAAACATAAGGATTATGTAGTGGCTGGTTACATTTTGGGACCAGGGTTATCGTGTTTTTGTTCGCAGCTATGGCTGGCTCGTGGTCATCGTCGTGGCATTTGACTTCATAGACTTTAATAAAACAATGGTTTCTTCTTGTTTCTTGTGTTAAATTGTCCATCAACATAACGAAAATAATATTACGCGTATTATGATCACAGAACAATAATGATTAAGCTGGTAATTAAAGATTTTATACAAGCACAAATGATCGGTCATGCACAAGCACATAGGAACCCTAAGCAGTATCCGGTGTAGTGCATAGAATAATAAGATTTCACTTGTACAGTTCATGAAACACAGTTAAATCGTTGGCTATGACACCATAAAGCATAGTTTCCTAAAAATATTTAGAAATCATAGCAAAAATATTAACCAAAATAAATCAACGACTTTTGATGTCATCGACTATGACAATGGCAAGTCATTATTGCCATATGAAAATCTTATTTACCTGACATTTCGAATTTTCATCAGATTTACTGCTGGTTTAGTCACGTGAGAACATTTAAATTAGAATTTCGATTACACTTAAACCAGTTATAAATTGCAATCTGTAGCAGTCTATAATAATTTGTTTATTCGCATTCATCGCTACATACAAGTAGGTAACAATAATTACCAACCCTTTTACTGAGAACTCTGGTAAAAGTTTAATTAAACAGGCAAGGTGGGTGGGCCGATCACCAATAATTCCACCGATGTGCATAACTCGTGGCAAGAATGTCCTATATTTTAAACTTAATGGGGCGGCCGGTGCTGCGAATGTAATAAATTACCTTACATTTATCTCATTCCGTTCAAATTAATTGGCCGTGTGGACTGCCTGGGCCAAGCGCTCTATTGGGCCCACATCTAAATAACGTCAAAGTGAAATTGTAGTGCAAAGCAAGCAAGAGAATCAAGGTTTTAAAGAAATACGTGTCTACCGTCTACGTTTAAAAAGAGTTTTGAATCGAACACTCGACGCCGGGTTTTTTGCTTAGAGAACTTTCTACTCAGCTTGTTACTTTTCCACGCCAATTTTCACGGGAAGATATAATCATGCTCCAACAGGCGCGGGAATAAAAACTTGATAAGAACATGACTTTATTCAAAGTTTTATAAATGCAAACCAACTCAATAGCTATCTTCAGTACTTAACAAAGGGATGAAAATACCAAAATTTTTAGTTAAGTAGCATTAACTACCGTCTTTAACTTAGACTGAGCATAAAATGAGAATGACTGGTTTAAAACTGTACCTATCTTATACTTTGCCTATCTACTTTATAACTCGTTTTATGCAAACGATATTTTAAGATACTGTAACAAGATTTATAGATCATGAACACATTGCAAGTAAAAAGTGTTTTGGTATGACAATATTTACTTTCATGATGACTATGAGTCAGCTTATCTTTATTTTGCTTCTGAGGCATCAATTTCCCCTTATATTGTCGATTTAGTCTCAGCAAGTTTTTGGCTGTTAAATATAAATCTAACTCATGGATGTTGAAAAATCATTCTTCGCGTCATAAATTGTAGCAACAGGGGTGGGCAACAGTGAAAAATTGCAGTCGCTATGTAATCGTTGTGTTGAGCCGAGGGTGCTAATGCTTCGAGTTAAATTTATCTCGTAAAACATTTATTATATCTCAGAGACCACTCGCACCGCCGATGACTGCTCTCCCCTTGGCAATAAAAATGAAAAGTTATCAACTGTAGACACGCTTTGAAAAACACTTTAAGGAATTGAAGACTCAGATTGCAGCTTTTATATGTATAGGCTTACCTACTTGAACCTGTATACACACAAGGCTCATGTGCTAAGAATAATAATACATCACCAATACCTCCATTAACGTTGGGCACGATCCACAGGTTTTGTTTCGTAACAACTTATATAACAAAGGTCTATTTGCGAACAGAATTAGTTCCTTGTGTTTTGTTGTCGCGGCCCCTAAATGAAGGTACTGCTGCCACAAGGAATGACAGGACAAGCCCCAAGGAAGCCCCTTTAGACGTGCGGGGGCGCTCTGTCACCTACCCCTTGCGGTCGCGCCCTCGAGCGAATTATAAGCCTACAGCCCTTGAATACTAAGAGGGAAGGATAAAAATCCCCCCAGGTAGCCGGGTCTAAGCTGACAGATAAGTTGGCTCGGCCACCGCGAGCGCCCGGGCGAACAAATCAATCTCGTGCGAGAGATCAGCGGGGCAGGTACACACAAATGCTACGCGAGTTTGCCTGTTGATCCTCGACTAACAAAGCGGGAATGCCGGATATAAGGTGTCTGTTTTCTTTCTTCCTTTGATAGAATACAAAGCTCTGGTTTGTTTTACGGAAACATTGTTTTTATTTTCTTAACACGCTTTCCTTTAATCCTGCTTTTACACTTCATCTAGGAAGGTACAAATAATATAAGTAGTAGGCCCACTTCGTTTGGGTGTGATAATTAAGTGTCTAAGTTAAGGCGTTTGACGACACGCTACTACTACAAATTATCCATCGGCTTTGTCATCGGTTCGTAGATCGAACTTCTAGATAATTTCACATCAAATGGTAAAATCCAAATGATGTAGCTTCCTGCCAAAATTTTCCTGTCATGACAAAAAAGTGTCTTTTCCTGTAGTGTTTGATTTTACCCTACCTAGATTTAAAGAACCTTTTTCAGGTAAATGACTTGTAGAATGGTAAGGTCGCTATAAATTTGAGCTTGCATGATCTACGTTGCGATTAGATGTTATATAACTTTAAAAGGTTTTTGAATTTAACAATGTTTATTTATTTTAGCTTTATTTCTCGTTTCGGTGTTAAGTCCTAATACCGTAAGGCATTCTCTACCAGTCATACTTATGGATTAGGCAGAAATGAAAAGATTAAGTCGAAATACAAGTTTTTCGTACTTCGCGCCCTACCCATAAACCGTAGGTGGGTAAGTAATTTTAAAACTGATATCGAGTGAACGTCTGCTTAGTCACAAGTGCCGTCGGTGCTCGGGCAGCTGTAAATACTATGCCTGCTTAGGTAAAGGCAGTAGTGCGGCAAGAAAGGCGTTGTGTCATAACGGCGAGTGCGGCCTATTTCCCGTCACGTCCCGCAAACGAGCGCTCCGCAAACGACTCGCGAGTGCCCATGCTCACTCGCTAATGACTCAGAATAGACGTAACACACAACAGTATCTTTCTTTTATCTTGCTTTTCTTGGAAAGTACATGTAACTTTGAACTAATGTGGATCCGAGGCGAAAGTGATTTCAGCTGAGGGATCTCACCTTGTTCTGTGGTAATTCGTTCTAGAGTATAATCCACCGTATGTTTAATTTTTGCAGTGTGAGTAGGATAAGAACATTAGTATATGAATGAATAATGAGAGACTTGTTCTTACTCATTACTTATTAACATGAAACTGTCACATGTAAAATAACACTAAGTTTCTTTTTCACCGAGCATTCTATGAAGATGTTAATGGAATTTACTTAATATCATTGTTAATCAATCTTAGAGTTTAAAATATTTTAATCAGAATCCAGTAGACTTCAGATAGTGTGTCATAAGATACTTGTACGAGTAGTTACAAACCTAGCCTAGATGTATTATCATCTTGTCCTTTGTTGTCAGTTGTTTGGTTACCAGTTAGCAGAATTAATCACTTGAATCCTTGAGGTTTCTGTTAAGATTACGCATAGTTCCAAGTACCCCAAAACAATATCCTTAGGAGTCAATATTCTTGTCTGATCGTCGTTAATCATTAATTGTCGTGTCATCCGTTCAACGCAATATCCTTATTGCGTGTTGAGCGGATAATTTCAGACAATGGCAAGGAGCCAATAGTGAGTTTTACCGGGACTAAGACTCCCTAGAAGAGATAACTTCCTGTCTTAGTCCCAACGATTAAAGGGTGGTATCTTAAATAAGCTACGACACTTTGTTATTGCAGATTTTTGCGACAAATTATACTTTGCGAATTTAAGGAAACTCGACTGGAATACAAAATATTCAAATCAAACGGGGAGGGTGTGTGTCATGTCCGTTTGCTAAAATCTTACGCAATTTAACCTTTAGACATGACGATGTCGCAATATTTTATACCACTGTCTAATATGCTAAGAAGATAATGAGTAATTTATTGGTATACAAAAACAACAATTACGAAGACGAAATTAAATGTGTAAATTTCGATTAAAAATACGAATCACAAATTCCTAGTGACATTGTCCAACAATTCAAGAGATTGAATTGGAAATTTCGAAGGTAGCTCAAACCCGCATAGTACCTATATTTTGATTTTTGTAAGCAACTTAGCAAATATATAAGCGTGACAGAGTTTCTTGGGCCCCTTCTCTTATCACTTGCCTAATTGTCTGTAATCACGAAGTGTAAGTAGGGTCCAAAAGATAAGGAGACAAATGTTTGTGTATTACGTATGTGTTCTTAATGTAAATGCATTGTCTTTTCATATTGCACATAAAAATAAATCTGCTATGTACATCCGCTCACAAATAAGAGATTAGTCTGCTCTTAAATTGGGGCATCTGGTCTGAGCTAATGACTAAAAGTGCGGAAAATCGGAACCATTTATTTAAACTGGACCACGGAGTCATATTAGCAGTACAATTTGTTCTCAAGAGAGCCGAGTTAAGGTTTGCATTCATTCGAGAGTTGAGTAATGAGGCTTGGAGCATTCTCGATGCACTTTCGCGAAACTAATTGGCTCGACTAACTTCAACAGAATAAAAATCCATTTGGTGCACCGTTCCGCTCGAAATATTTCAGTGGCGCACTTTCACGACTTATTATTAAGCGCTTTATCAATAGCTCTACTTATACATCTTTAGATACAAGTAAGGGCGCTGGTTGTGACGGTATCCCTCCGATTTTCTGGTCCAAGTGTGCAAAAGTTTTAGCGGTACCTATAGCCCACATTTTCAATTCCTCTTTAAAAGAAGGTGTGTTTCCAGATACCTGGAAAAAAGCTCTTATAGTGCCCATTCATAAAAAAGGTTCTAAAGTCCAAGTCGAAAATTATAGAGGCATATCGATCTTGAATACGATAAGTAAAGTTTTTGAAAAGATAGTTTACAGTAATGTTTACCCCTTAATAGCTCAACAATTACCAGAGAACCAACATGGTTTCCTTAAAAAGCGCTCGACTGTTACTAATCTTGCCTGCTTTTCAGAACAAGTGATAACTGACATGGAAAATGGAGGGCAGGTAGATGTGATTTATACCGACTTTGAGAAGGCGTTTGACCGGGTGGATCACTCTATTCTCTTATACAAATTGGGGAAACTTGGCATACACGGCGATCTTTTGAGATGGATTGAATCTTATTTGAGTAAACGCTCTCAGGCAGTTGTGGTGGGTGGATTTAGATCTGATTTTATAGAGATACCCTCCGGCGTACCACAAGGGTCTCATTTGGGACCTCTCTTCTATAACTCTTACATTTACGACCTGCCTTACTGTCTCGAGAAGGCTGAGCATTTGATGTACGCAGACGATAAGAAGATATTTTTTAAAATCAATAACGTAAACGATTGCCATGTGTTGCAGGCAGAATTAGACGTATTGTATAACTATTATACAGCTAATAGGATAACAGTGAATGCCAAAAAATGCCAGTGCATAACATTCACACGTAAACCGAACCCCATATTTCATACATATTATTTTGATGGTATTCCCATTGAAAGGGTCAAAATGATTCGTGACTTAGGCGTTTACTTCGATAGCAAAATGACTTTTGCGGATCATATTGACTTAATCACAAAAAAGGGATATAAAAACTTGGGATTCGTCTTGCGAGCTTGTAAGACATTTAATAACATCGACTCACTGAAAGTAGTTTACTGTGCGTTCGTACGAAGTCTGCTTGAATATGCTAGTCAGATCTGGTCCCCTCAATACAATATCTATAAGGAGCGAATCGAGCGTATACAAAAAATCTTTGTTAAACATCTTTCGTACCGGAGACGTAGTTCACACGAATCATATCCCGAATCTTGTAGCGAAAATGGTCTGTTAACTCTGGAACAAAGACGGGACGTACTTGACGTTAGCTTCCTATTCGATATAGTGCGTGGCAGAGTGGACTGCTCAAATTTGCTGCGTAAAGTAGCATTCTGCGCACCCAGTCGTCGAACCCGTCACACTCCACTACTGAGCGTGCCTCTGCGTCACACTAATTATGGGTCAAATACCATAATGGCTAGGTTGCCCCGAATTTATAACGAACAATTCGACGAGATAGACCTATTTCTTCTGAACAAGTTAAACTTTAAAAAAAGGGTGAAAGATATAATTGCAAACGTAACTTAACCTTAAAATAAGTTGGGTTCTTAACTTTGAGCCGCTCACACACTTCCTCACACACACACACACACACACACACACACACACACAAACACACACACACACACACACACACACAGATATGGCGCGCGAAACATTCATGAGCTTGAACATTTAATTTTATTTAATTTAATTTATTACTTCTTGTGTCTGGTTGGCCTCCTTGATTTCAGCAGTTTACCTTTTTACTAAAGCACTAACTAAGTTAAGATTATTACAATGTCATTTGTTAATTTTAGGGAAACCTGTTGTTGGCGATACTAGATAGAATATAGTTATAAGATATGCAATTTGTAAAGCTGTTGGTTTTCTCAATAAATAAATAAATAAAAATAAAAATACAATTAAAGCCAGACGCAATCAGTCATTTTGAGCGATTCCACAAACTCTCGGTGTATTCATTAAAGCGAATGAAATTGCAGACATAAATCATTTTTGACCAGTCATAAATATGTTGATTAAGTTGGTTTATTTACAATAATTACCTTAAATGGGACACAATTACTTTGGAATGCATTATTAAATCATATGGGAGGTAGATTGGTGTGCAACCGAGATTTATAATGTTGTTTTTTTCTTTCACTCCACATGTTATGTATTCGTATCCAAGTTGTCGCTAAGCTGAAATCTGCTGAGATAAATAAGGTTCTACAAATGCACGCTCCCCGCGGAGCCGCCGGCAGGCGGAGCAAACTATTTACAGGTGAAATAGGGATGGGCTCGATAGCGAAATATATATTTATTTATTTATTAACTTTCATTATCACAGGATGGATGAACTCTATGTAATAATTAAGTTTTCCATGCTAATGTGGTTTTATTTCATAGATGTTTATTTTTCTAATAAATAAATAATCAAACATAAGGGTTTGTGTAACTCTAAACATGAACCACCTATGGAAAGTACCTATGTATTTGACAATAAATTATCATGTCTGAGTTATTATCTGTTTTTACGAGGTAAAATAAAACAGCCGCACCACTTTTGCATAAAATATCTAATAAAAATAAACGTTAAAATATCTATAAAATAAACACTGTGCTCTGATTTAATACTCTTCTCTATGTATGACTGTGTTTAGAATCTGATCACGCTCAACCCTAATTCGTGTCTGTTCAAAGTTGGTCTTTTTTCATACACTAGATATTAACAGTGTCCCACCACTAGTGCGGAAGTCGCGATTCTGGTCACGCGCGCGGCGAATGAAGGATCTCTACAGGACTTCAGCTCAGTACTCGGCGACTTGCGATCTCTGTTTATAGCTGATAGATCCGTGTAACATCTGTTACTTGTGGACACAAAATGTCTGCGACGCAACGTTTTCGTTTTTTAAGTCCTTTTGCATGCAGATATGTATTTTCAAGGTCGTAAACGCGTAACATTTCTGGGTAGTATTCACTGTAGAGTCATGGGTGAGATGACAAGCGTAACTGACTTAACTAGCGAAGGGTTTGTGCTTATTCTTAAAAATATTTATGGGATGCATCGTGTATAAAAAAGCTTTGCAAACAAACAATGTATAGGTAATCTCGAGAGCAAATTATTAACTGACATCAGAGTTAAGTTTCTTGAGAAATTATTAGCAGCAAATCGATGATCAAATTCAGCAGTTTGACAGACGAAAACACGAGTGTTGCCCAATTACGAGAGCTATGGAGAACAAGCCCATTCTAATTCAAACAAAATTCCACGCGTGCGAACCGCATGTGAATGGGGAATTTGTCACAGAATCCGGAGATGTAATTCTCGTCATGCCTGACCTAAGCACACACTAAAATAGGAAGAAGTGAGGTTAAAACTAGTCGGGTTTTAAAGTAGGTAGGTGTTTATTCATTCTTGCTTCGAAAATTGAGATAATTGGCACGAGTAAGAACTTTTCACATTGTGTTTTTTCCAAGTCAATATTATGCTACGCAATTCATCAATCTAGCAACATATTTTTGTTTTTGTATACTTTAAGTAATTGTAAGATTTTCATTAACGGCCCATTGTTTGAATACTGACTTAATGTAACTCCATCTCACTTAAGCATAGGTAGGTGAGGCCAGTCTTATTCTGACCCGATTCGATGACCTGTCGCATTTGTCCAAGACAGTTATGAATAAAGCAGAACTATTCATTGAATATGTATAGATAAACGGTACGTATTAGCAAGCGAACGCAACGGGACGTTATAGCGGTGCCTTTGATGTGACGTTTGATTACGCTATGATAGTGATGTTGTCCGTATAAATAAGGCGTACGATTGGCCAAGGTTCTTAGGAATCATCTTCGGTTCTCATCATATCAGCCATTCGACACCCACTAGTGAGCATAGGCCTCCCCCAAGTATCTCCACCGTGTTTGGTCCTGCGTCTTTCGCTTTCAGTGGCTTCTCGTGACTTCTCCTGAGCAATTCTTCGAGCATCTTCGGTTCTATTGAATTAACACCGAAACCGAAACCAATCAATACAAGTGTCACCCCTAATTAGGTACAAACTTTATACATTCATATAGATGTTTCTGTGTTAGATTTTTTTTTACGAAATATTTGTTTTCATAGTTAATCAACGGGTTTGTAGTGTGTTGTTAAAAGAAAAAAATCATCATAAAACATTTTCCAACATCAGTAACGACGCTATATTTATACTCGTTATGCGAACGTAAATCAATACGGGTGAATGTTTACATAACACGATACACAGTGGCTATGTATGAAACACCTATTCACGAGATAACAATAGTCAGCAATTTAAGAAAAGCACAATATTGGGATAGCGGCGCGGCGAAAGGGTATTGTATTGAAATTGTTGAGCGAACTACTCAGACAATGTTCCTATTTTCCGCACCATCAGCTCGGCTTGTGAGCTTTTATGGGTTCTGAATTATACATTAACTAAGTAAGCGCTGGCAGCTAAAAGATGTAAGCGCTAAGTACTATCACTTTAAGTTACAAGGCTGTGTGCAATTAAATCCTTAATTAGACATTTACGTAAAATGAGTAAAATTAGTGATGCTGAGCACATTTACTCGTAGTTCGATGTGATAAGGTAGGCACAGATGTATAAAAAATAACTTGATTTTACTTTCCTAATGTTCCCATTAGGTTTCTAATTCTTATGTCTACAAGTACTTGTAAAAGATAATGATCTTACATCCAACAATCTAGGGAAAAGGTAATATCTTTTTAAGACTAACGTGAAATGTATCTACGGACATGTTCTAGAGTTCCTAGAAGACCGAGACAATTACTTAAATAAACGTCAGAGCTACTTAAAGTTAAATCAACCAAGTATTTGTTGAAGAGCATTCTTGGGAATTGAAACTGGTAGAACGATGAGAGTAATACTTTGCAAAAATGCATCTGGGCCACCGCGGCCAGTCAATTTTAAAAGTATACAGAACGGAACATGACATTATAGGAAACCGATATTGAGTAATAATAAAGAGAGACTACGAAGGAGTGAACAAAATAACTTATAAAATCTTAACGTATGTTGATATATGTTGATTTTAAATATGTAGTTCGATATGTGAAATGAAACAAAAGCGAAGAATAAAATCGAACAGTAGGTATATATTTTTAAAGCACTTTTTGTAAAAGCTGTTTAGGTTTTGAATTCCATAAAATTTGGGCATTTCCATTAAATGGGCTTAGCTGTAGTCCGATAGAATTTAGGGAAAGCCCAGTTTTATCTATGATACTGCACATTTTATTGTTCGCTTAGCTCGTTGTTAATTGTAGTTGAATTTCGATGGCAGATCGTGTTAATACTCTGCATCCCCAAAACCTTCATGGAATATTTCATGCGACCGTTTTGCGAAATTCCATGCATGCTTCCATACTGCCCGTGTTTTGTGCTTTTGACCGTAACGTTGTTTATTCGAACCGCTCCATGAACATTTTAAATATTAGATCCGGCTCTATCTCTATTTATGCTGCATATCCTTTTTTGAACATTCATTTAATTGTGATTCATTTTAACATTTGTTGTATACATAACAATATAATGATAATAACATGATATTTTTCATGCTGCAGATTTTACTAAAGTACATTAGTAGTCTCCATGAATTTGGGAGTAAATTTAATGCTACCAACACTAACCCCAGAATACATCATAAAGTTATCTTATGAAATTTACGTCAGTGCATAAACTAGGTAAACGTCATACATTCCAATGAGGTTTCAAATAGCCATAACGTAAAATACGAGTTGCATTGGCCAGGGGCTATCGAAGAGTAACATAAATTATTATAGCCCGTTTGCTACGATTGTAGCCGGTGCCGTAGTTCGTAGTCGGGCGTAGCGTTATCGCAGCTCGATGCTACGAGCCGGCTACGAAGACGCCTCGTCTACGGACAATGGAGTTGCAGCATTTTGCGTAACCGAGCGCAACACTGCGCTCGGAGATCTTTTGAGCTCACATCATACGGGAAGCGAGCTTTCGTCTGCCAGTTTCGGTGTTTCAAGTTTGCAGAGGATACGTCCATCTAAGGCTTTTTTGTAAAATAATTCAGCAAATAAGATAGTGTTCCTCTATTTTCAACATTTTTACAAAGTAAATACTTTGAAAGATTATTTTTATATATGTTATTCTTTAAAAAATTTCGAAAGATTGGCTAGGAAAGTAACGGTAAACTAAATACGAAGAGTAAACTTGTCCATTGTATGACAATCCATAGCATAAATAAAGAAAACATCTTTATCCTATTTTTAATTCTGTTTCAAAAAAAAAAACAGAACGCTGGAACTACAACGCGTACAGCAGAGTTATTAAAATAATTTAGCGTTGCTTTAAAATATGTATTCCCAGTAGCGTTTTACGCAGTTAGCAACACTCCGTAATCTACCTTTGCGGGGATTAACGCAAAATCGACGGCAGCGAAAAATATTCAGTTCTGTATCGAGTCGGCGCGCGGTTAATTACTCTTGAATATTTATTGGTCGTTTGAATAAATCGCTCGCGGCGGATAAGCCTTTAACTTGTATTATATTCATTTTTCCTACCGCTAATTTTTGCCTCTCCCTTTGAAACTGTTTTTAGGAACCCTCAAATTGATGAGTCAAATTATTCCTCTTAAAAATGGCTTAATGAGCGGCCTCGTTAATAATTTACGAAATCAAAGGTCGAGCTCCAAAATCAATTGCCAATTAAGGAACCGTTAATACGAGTGTACCTACGTACCGGTAATTCTTTGAACATTTGGTGAAGCAATTAATTTACGTTGCAGATATTTTGGGAAACATTGGTAAAAAACAATATTCAATCGATATTTTGATCGGATTGAATCACCGAGATGCGAAATCTTTATATTCATTAAAGCAAAAGCCAAAAGCAACTGATTCGTAGGCACGTAAATGTTTGGTCGGACTGTGTCGCCGCTGGCTGGCTAGAAGTCGAATTACTTCTGCTGATCCCCGGCGAAGTTTTGCTATTAGGGCGCGGCGTGATCCCTTTTGCATTACTTTTATGAGCGCACCAGCAGTTGACGGGGCCTATGCAAATGTTATTGCGTTTACTGTTTAGAAAATGTCGCCCGAAGACGTAGACTGTGTCTGCACTTCAAAAAATAACAATTTCTAGTAATATTGAATGGTATTGAATACGTTTATTTTCCTTATAGACTTACTATATCACATAATATAAGATAAATGGACATATAAACTCTTTAAAAAACTTTTTTTAAATGTACAATTAAGGCGTTCTTGCCGCTAACAGCGATCTCTTCCGGACAACCTTCAGGTTACGGATATTGTTATTCTCAGGAATATTATTCAAAGAAATAGGTGCAATTTTGCAAACTTTATACATTAAATAAAGCTACATTATGTAACAAGTTTACCCCGCGTTGCCTATTTGCTGTGGTTAATTGGGCTTCAGAAACGAAGGTGAAAATGCGATTTTGCTTCTAGGTAGCATAATACAATAAGTATGAAAGTTAATGTCTTCAAAACAAAGTATTGGTTTAGAAATACTGTGTGCGGCACCGATAAACCTATGAATAAGTTTTCGATTCGAAACATAAATATTCTTGAGTATATCTGAACGTATGCGAGTCCAAATGGCCTGTGCGGAGCAGATAACTCGTAATATTGTCGAATACTTCGTGGGGAGGCAGTCTGCGGCGGCGGCGGCCAATCCTACACTAATGAATCAACTTCGCTGGAGACTGGCGCGCTGCCCGCCGAATTCAACTTTTAATTGATTTGACATTATTCCGTTTGTGGATCCCGAGCGATTGCGACGCGCCCCTTCAATTATAACTCATCTTCCAATGAAATGATCAAATGAAAATTAATTTACGAAAGTTAAATGAAGTTATTAAAACGGGAAAGATGTCTCTCACCGCACCCAGACGCCGGAGACTAATATAATATACCCATTTTATACCTATAAAAGTTTCAAAGTAACTGCCAGAAGACCGCTCCGAACGAAGAATCCAATATCTCAGTCACACACTAATTTATCACCAACTTGGGCGGATAAAATAAGATTTCGCTTCTACGTTCTTTAGCCCGTCTTACAAACTTTGAATCTTGGGTTAACTATATCAGCAACTTTATAATATGTTGGTACTCCGATTGGAATTCAAAGTTCCCATCACTTGAACGAAAGATTGACGGTAAGTCCCTTTATGGCACATACATTTTCATAACAATTAACGCTGATAAAAAGGTTGTAAGGGCCATATGCTTCATTAAGAAATAACTAAACTAACAATAACTAATTACTAAATTAACAAAACAGTAAGGATTTGTTATATCCGACAAAGTTCAACCAACCTTCAGCTAGAACACAAGAATCTGTGTTTCGACCAGATTTTTGTTTAATGATAAAGCCATTAGTAGTCCGTAAGCAGTGATATTTAATTAAATAAATATTAAAACGACCGCGAAATTAGCGCATAGGAAACCTGCACCTTAGGTACTGAATGGGGCTTCAGCGGCTTTATAGTTTATTGTATGTAATATAATCTTTCCTAATTGTCGCGAGCTGTTTAATATAATTTAATTCACGTTATAACATGATCGCGCATCTTCATATATTTTTTTATAATGAAGTACATGTTTAGTAATTTAAAGCAAGGTGTTGCATCTATAAGTTTTAATTTTGTCATTGTAGAGAAAAACTAAATACGTAGAACTAGGGATCAGTAACATTCCATAATCGGTACGATGCTTGAATAGTCTATACGAGCATTGTAAGTGGGTTGAAATGGCGAAGTTGTGATCGCTCGCTGGCTCCGGCCGAAACTTGCAAATGAAAAGTTAATGCACAACTTTGTGACAGCCGCGGTCGCGGCGAGATTCCACCTCCCACTCCTAACTGGGCTGAAATGAATCTAAACTTTTTAATTATTTGTTACGACAATGTCCCAAATATGTCGTGTTCGGATGGTGGTTATTTTAGTGAACGATTAATTATTTGAAAGTCCTAGAACTTTATTATAACATTTTCACGATGATTCTGTTCAAATTAATCAAAGCATGGTTCAATTGGACAAACCACCCAATTGATTGATCAAATAAAAAATGATCGAATGAGTTTCTAGATTTCACGAAAAATGAAAAGAAATAAACACGCAAAAAACTTTTAACATTTCTCTAAAATAGCCAAGTTTATATTCCAAGAAAATATTTGACAGGAGTAATCGCGAACGAATTGCCTTTTGTGTACCTAGCAAAGCTGTGTTCATAACTTTAAAACGTACCGACGCATGGGAAAAATTTATACGTGCGAATAAGCACACTTTAACTTCCACGAGGGCTTTAGAAAAGAAAAATAGTTTTTATTCTCAGGTGCGGAAGCGGAAACAGTTTATTGTGTGAGCATTATTAAAGGAGCTCGGAGTGATGAGTATGTATACGTTTAATCGTACGGAGTGAGCAAAAGCGTATGAGCAATAAGCACGAGGCGGGAAAGAGTTATGTGGTTAAGCCTTATATGCGAGTCGCGCGATTAGCGGCGACCCGGTGAGCCCGCACAGATTATAGCCGCTAGGACGCAAGACATTCACGCAAGCGTTTGCTAAAATAAAAAAGCTAAGCTTAAATTAATTAGCCTTGATAATACTATAGTTTAAGTTATGATATATGAATTTATCCAGATGTTATTATTCTAAATTAAACAGTCCCGTTAAACATCGGTGACGGTTTTCTAGATTATGGCTGCAGAAAAGCCATTTATTTATGTCAAGTGTAATAAAGTAATAAATTTATCAATAAAAACGTTCATTTGTATATGTATTTTTGTAAATTAGAAACTGAATATCGTAGCCCGATGAGTGTTTTAAAAACGCTTTTGCTTTGAACATGTTCCATGCGCGTAATAGGATTCACAATCATTAAACTATGTAGGTTAGGTAAGAACTAAGAGTTGTGAAGTCTCTCAGGCACCGTTGTGAGTTCATTCCTTGAGCAACAGTACGAGCGACCGACTCGGATCCCGCAACGCGGTAAAGGTTCGCCACGATCGCGCCTCTTCTAAATGAAATCTAAGACCGTTATAAAATTACATCAACCTAATACCGCAAAGCGCGGTTACGAACAGTCGATTAAAAGGGCCATATACTAAGAATTATTTCCAGAATATAACGACGCACCCCTGATCTCATTAAACATGCTATCGGTTTATGTCTTCCACAAATGCTCCGGAATAAATTGTTTTAACTAACGCCTCGGCGAACAATAGTGAAGTAATTTAACGTGACCATTAACAACGTCTGGAATCTTTTGGAAATGGAGTTTAACAAATATTTTAACTAGATGGGTGTGTTCAGGGAGTAATATTTTGTTCAGAACAAAAGACTTGATTCTAAAACATCGGATTGCTGGTCTGTCTATGGGAAGCAAGATACAAATTACATCTAGGTACTTGATTGTGGTAAGGGAGTAGGCGTTTTGTACCCTGCTACATAAATATTATAGATAAACGTTTAGATAGCAAGCCAACATTTCAAAAGTTAGGAGGGGCGAATAGAAATTCGGTCGGAGGATATCTGGTTCAAATTAAAACTTCAGCATTCAGTGTTTTCGCTTCCACTTTTTCTATTTACTTTTCTATTAAACTTTGTTTTCTGTAGATACGGGATGAGGATGAGGCAGACTTGAGATTTATCTACGCGATACCGTTCTATTTGGCCGAGAGAAAATTCAATTTGGTTTTTACCTGAGGGTGCTTCGTGCGAACCCTCGCATCCTCTCTTTAATGTTGCAGCTTTCTTTGCCAGAAAATATAAACGTACTATTTCACTCCATGCTGGGAATTAAAATGCATAAGTAGTTCTTTAACTTATTTTTCACTTACGTTAGGAATTGTTTCAATCCCTTGCACGACTTTTTTTGCTTTAATTATATTCTACTCAGAACCACATATCTTTAAACGGTGAAAAAAAAAACGAATATCAAAGTAAATTTGATCACAAAACAGCAAAACGTTTTCCTAAATGGCTGGTAAATTCGTCATGAATATGTGTCGGTTATTATAACTTGGATTCTTTTGTAGCTTCTAAATGCGGACTACGGAGAAAGAAAACAGCTGACAAAAGCGATTTTGCTGTTTTCATTTACTTTCCATTATTCTTTAACTCGTTTGTCATTCTTTTCTCTCCGTCGACGCGCGTAAAGAAGAAGAATGACGGTTGTTTATATTTACGTAGCAAAGTGACTGTCTAAGGAAGAAATGAGAAACATTCAACGACCTGTTTCCGATTGTAGTAAAATCTTCATATTGCTTTGTCTTTCTAAATCAATAGCATAAGAAAATGAAATTGGAGAGCTTTCTTCCATAGCAAAGACAACCGGGAATAAGTAATTTGTAAGTAAAATATTGACGTATAAAATCCAGCTGACCTAGATTGCGCGGGCGGAATCACAGTCTAGCCACTTCATCAATAGTTTATGCTGACATAGGATTTTCATTATAGCTCTGATATTACGTAACATATCTAACGCTCTTTTTTTTTGTAAGACCCGGGAAAATGCTTCCTCAACAATGTATAATTTTAACGTTAATAGACGATAAAAATGTTAGCATTAGAAATGAAATAGAAAATCATTTATTCATACAAGTAGCAGGTTACATAAGTACAAATATCACAAAACATCATCAAGTAAAGCGTTGTTAATAAATATACTTATTAGAAAGATAGCGTCGGTCGTTAGCTACCGTTAGCTCTAAAAAAATAAAGTATCACTTCTGTCTTGTTTTATTACGTTTACAAAGAATACTGTCCGTTGCAAAATCTCAACAAAGAGCGCTTCACTATCAGTTCTTAAAGGCTGGAATTAATCACTTAGTCAGACAAGCTCTAGTCCCGCTGAGATATCGTTAATTTAACACTTAAAACGTTTTTATTCGAGTGGATAATTGCAAGGGGGCGGCCGTAATGGGCCACGTTCGGCCTCGGCAAAGATTGATGACGTGCTGTGTTGAAACATTAAAATAGCTGACTGAACATTTGAATAAGAAATACTCGATGGCCCGCAGGATTACGCGATAGAAATAGAAATAGAAATATATTTGAAATAGAAATATATTTATTAACAACTAAAAACATACATGTATTTCATATAAATTATAATATAAAGAAAAAGCCATAAAATCTCAGAATTACCAGAGGCTCTCAAACTAGGCTATGCCTGTATCTTGAGAGACCAATTATGTTTAATTATCTGGGGTATGTGGCACTTTTATGATGAGTGTTTGTGTGATGAGTTTATATGTGATGTATGTGTAAGCGTGGTGTATGTGTGTGTGAGTGTGTGTTTGCGCGTGTGCGTGTGCATGTGTGTATGTGTGATAGAGATAATGAATAAGTAAGTTTAGCTATTGCAAATCAGAGATTCAGTTTGTGTGTAATCGAGAGAGCAGAGTAACTGTACTACGCGTCTTTTTACTTCATTTACAGAGCAGTTCTTTAGACTACATATAGCTGTCATGTTGTTGTAGGTTGCAACCTGGCAGTATCTGGAAAATCGCTTCGCAAAACTTGTCTTTACAGCGGGCACAGGCAGTCTATAGATACGACGTCTCATGATGATGTCGAAGTCTTCCAGGTGCGGGAGAGATCTTTGAATATCTATGGAAGCAGTTAAGATGTACAGTTGCCTGACGCGCAACATCTTCATGTCGCTATATACGGCGTTTGTGGGGTACAAAATTGGTTTTCCCAGCATTACCTTGAAAATACCACGCTGCGCCCTTTCCAGCTCCAACATGAAAGACTTCGCAGCCCCACCCCAGACTCTCATACAGTATGTGATAATCGAATGACATACAGCGTAATAAACGGTTTTCATGGCATCTAAATCCGCGCACCTCCTTAAAATTCGCATTATACCAGACACCTTTCTTACTTTGTTAGCAACATAATGAATATGCCTTTCAAAAGTAAGATGCTGATCCAGTAATAGGCCAAGGTATTTTAGCTCACTTGTCCGCTGGATCACATCGCAACCGCAGACTGCAGGGGGGGCACCTCGGAAACGGCAAGAATGGATACGCAGATTATACGCCTTGATTGGACAGGACGCAGCAGTTATGTGGAAACACAAGTATTTAGTTTTTTTAGTGTTTAGGGTGAGCAGGTTTTGTTCTAACCACTCATAAACACGTGCTAGGCCTCTCTCAGCAGCCTCGAAGGCGCCATCCCAATCGCTACCCCTGAAAAGAATAGCGGTATCATCTGCGTAACAAAAAAGTTCAGCCGAGGGTATATCGAGGTCGTGAATATTATTAATCCTACTACTATTATAAAGGCGAAAGTTTGTAAGTATGGATGTATGGATGTATGGATGTATGGATGTTTGTTACTCTTTCACGTAAAAACTACTGAATGGATTTGAATGAAACTTTACCACAATATAGCTTATACATCAGAATAACATATAGGCTACAATTCATAAAGAATTTTTAAGATAAAGGCTTTCCACGCGGACGAAGTCGCGGGCGGCCACTA
Organism: Pyrausta despicata; assembly: GCA_963921415.1. NCBI lineage: Eukaryota > Metazoa > Arthropoda > Insecta > Lepidoptera > Crambidae > Pyrausta > Pyrausta despicata. The sequence goes on along the minus strand of OY992855.1, from coordinate 9,833,136 downwards.
GTATAAATAATAAAGAGAGTCGGCCCAAGTATGCTTCCTTGAGGAACCCCGTAGTTGACTGGGAGCCTGTCACTTGCGCGTCCGTCAATGCGCGTCAGTTGATTGATGAAACGATCGTTTGTGTTTTTTAGCTGTGAGTGAGCAATAATATATTCCAAGGGGGCGAGAACTGTCGAGTGATGTTTTAATACAGGAGGTTTTTGTTTGCGAAACGCTGAGTAGTCAAAATATCTATATAAATAGCGCGTTCCTTGTGCTTTATTGTTTCACTTAGCAATGGAAATGAAAAAAATATATTTTACAGGCAACAGGCAAAACATAGACATTTTGCCTGTTTGGTATCAAAATGTGTTAATTAAATGGATCCTTAGCATAACGAGCTATTATGGGCTTTTCATGTTTTTGTGAATTGAAAGGTTTAGAATTGAACGGGTGGGGCAGAATGCGCGTAGTTTGCTCGTAATATAGGTCGCTGGTGACTACTAAAAAGTTCCGGGACATTCGCGTGGCTCACTGAACCATAGTTTTATAAGTAATACAGTCTGGAGTTCAGTAATAAAAATAATATGATAGCTCCGTGCAAAAGAATTTTTTATGCAGTTAATGCGTTTTTTCAATTGGATCCGATAGACGCGCTGTGGAGCAATTAACATTTCAGGAATAGTTTCGCTGGATGGAGCGTTACGAGCGGGCTGCTATAACTAATAAATAAAAAAAAACATTAACTTCAGGATGTTTTTTCATAAAAATAAAAGCACATAACATAACATTACTAAAATAACATTTAATTGTTTTTAAATATATATTTTTTTTATTTGTTACATTAAATCATACATTTCATCAAACAATAATTTATGTAAATGATGGAGTTAAAAGGAAAGAAAAAAAGGCAAAAAATGTCAAAAATTAAATAAGTTAATAACAAAGATACACAGCTTGAAAGACTTTCATATTTTTTATATAAACTTTCTCTATTTTAATCTATCCAACAAAATAAGGGTTGGGGATTCACCATATCAACTTACATCTTCATCCTTTTTAATACTAGCGGCCCGCCCGCGACTTCGTCCGCGCAAACGTTGGATTTGTCCTCTTTCCTATGTTATCTCAAGGGAGCATTTAATCGGAATTAAAAGTATCGTGTTACCCCGAGTCCTACTAAATTTCATCAAAATCTGTTCAGCAGTTTCAGTGTGATTGACGAACAAACATCCAAATAAAGAAACTTTCGCTTTATAGTATAAGTAGTGTGATTAAAATCAGAAAATCTGATTTAGTATGTAGTCTACGTGTGACTGACTACACAATAAAGCATATTTGTATTAGTAAAAATCATATGTTAGCTTACGTATATTCCTCAGATGTAAAATGTATGCTAATCAGTTAGCTCCTAAATGTTACTTCAGCAGGTACGAAGGCTTTCGGGTGCCTTGTTTACAATGTTGAGATAATGTTAGAAAAACAACGATACATTTAGGGGAAGGTTCAGGGGTGCTAATCTGATGCTGTGTGAAAAGATTTAGTGCACGCCCTACCGCCCTACGATATTAATCTTCACGAGTGTACGAATCTACTTACAGCATCTGCACTCGACAAAAGATTTAGGGGAATCTATTTAATTAGTTTCATGGCTTCTAATTCACTAAAATTTAGGTTTCGCAGATAAGGGAAAGGTCGGAAATGCGGTATCCTTGCGAGAACATGGAAATGCTCTATAGGAAGATGTAGTGAAGTCAGCGTGTTCGAGAATAATGGATGGAATAGCGTACGTCACACTAAGGACCAAGGAGTTAAGGAGCGTACATTTCCAGACATATACGTTGCTGCTGTACTGAACATACGTGTCATGTTAAAACACAAACCGTAATTGATAGATTACTCAAAGTTTGGGAAGCATCATAGCGAACCAATGAAGATTTTCTTAACATTTGCTTGTTAAAATAATGATAATTCTTTATTTGCATCCAACATGGATGATAAAAAGATATTCGTTACAATTTGTGTCACATGTTAGGCTATAGGAATAAGCATGCAAATGTTACAAGAAATCAAAGTTACAATTAAAAACCGGTCAAGTGCGAGTTGGACTCGCGCACCGAGGGTTCCGTACAAACCTGTAGATAAGGAGTAGTAACTTTGAAATTTTCAAAATTGTCCAAAATATTTTTCAAAAATATTTTTTTTATATGATGAAACTGAAAATTTACGGTTTTCGTAATTTTTCCTATATCTGTACTATAAGACGTGACTTCGTACTAAATTTCATGATTCTAAGTTTACGGGAAGTACCCTGTAGGTTTTGATTTCCGTGAGTTTCGAAAATTTGCGGAATTTTTGCGGCCTAAATGGCTGTATCTTTTGATTGCGTTGGCTTAGAAGGTTGATTTTTCTACAGCTTCCAGGGACAATAGACCTAAGTATCATATATAAATTTCAGTTTGATACCTCCACGCGTTCCTGAGAAAAACGGTCTTGACAGACGGACGGACAGACGGACGGACAACAAAGTGATCTTATAAGGGTTCCGTTTTTCCTTTTGAGGTACGGAACCCTAAAAACCGGTCAGGTGCGAGTTGGACTCGCGCACCGAGGGTTCCGTACAAACCTGTAGGTATATAAGTAAAAGTTCACCCATCACGGGTGTTATAGACTTAAGTATTTAATATAAATTTTAATTTAATATCTCAACGCATTCATGAGATAAGGAGTAGTAACTTTGAAATTTTCAAAATTGTCAAAAATATATTTTTTTATATGATGAAACTGAAAATTTACGGTTTTCGTAATTTTTCCTATATCTGTACTATAAGACGTGACTTCGTACTAAATTTCAAGATTCTAAGTTTACGGGAAGTACCCTGTAGGTTTTGATTCCCGTGCGAGTTTCGAAAATTTGCGGAAATTTGCGGCCTAAATGGCTGTATCTTTTGATTGCGTTGGCTTAGAAGGTTGATTTTTCTACAGCTTCCAGGGACAGTAGACCTAAGTATCATATAGAAATTTCAGTTTGATACCTCCACGCGTTCCTGAGAAAAACGGTCTTGACAGACGGACGGACGGACGGACAACAAAGTGATCTTATAAGGGTACCGTTTTTTTCGTTTGAGGTACGGAACCCTAAAAAACATTGAAGTAATAGATTATAATGAGTCAAGCTACGTTTACTGTAGAAAATCACTGGAAATGTTTTATTACCTACATACCGTTTGTTATATCATGAAAAAGTTACGCAACATAGCTAGTTTACGACAAACCAACCTACGTGGAATCTAAACATAGAACGTTTTCATACAATTCCGAGCAAAGTTTTATACAGCATTATTGTTTGTTAACAGCATTACCGCAATGAAAACTTCCTATTTCTGTTTTCTTGTTGGTTATATTGTACAATATTTGCAATATCGGATGCGCGCGAACACACGGTCCCCTGCAATGGATAGAAAATGCCAGCAACTGAGCGCACTATACGAGTATATTGCTATCCGATAACAGAATGATATTGGAATTCCTATACCTACGTGATGTAATAAGGTATAGAAATACGACACAATTTATTTAAATTACTAGGGCCCAGGCGGGGAAATATACCTAGCTTTTAGAAAACGGACGATCGTAGGTTGTTTAATTCCTAAATTGTCTACGCAATGAAAACCTTTTTCAATTTAGATTTTTTCTTATGGATACAAAACGTAGGTAATGGATGTCTTACTTTCAACATTTTTGTTTCAAATTCAATGTTTTATAGGAATTGTGTTGAGTTGTAACTCCAACTAAGAGTAAATGGAAACGGAACATCTTAATATTTTTAAAGCAATGGGACAAATATTGTAACTCAATCTTAAATTGAAAAAGAAAAACACTGTGTACTAAATGTAGTTTTATTTTGAGGCACATAATTACAGTAAAAAATACACATACGATTCAATCGGAGTCGTCATCAATAATGAGTCTTCGTTTCTTGTCTCGTTTTGACGGTAACACTATATCTTCGTCATCTTTATCACTGTCCTCGTCTGAAACAAAATAATTAATACATAACTGAAGCATATCTTACCATATTAAAATAACGGTTGTGAAGCAGAGAATTACGATTAAACGGGACTATTGGCTGCCTGCGACTTCGTCCGCGTGGAAACCCTTTATCATCACAACCAACATTCGGCGCATAGCCCTCAAAACTTAACCGAGTGGCGCAATCTATCGTTAAGCTATGAGTTCATTTTTTTTTAATTTTAATAAGATTGAGATGTTATCTCGCGGAAAAAAATAGCCTATGCCACTCTCTCCAGCCTCTTACCTACCTACACACAAAAACATATTATAAATTGATCCGTTGCGTCGTGAAAGAAGGACAAACAAACAAAACTGATTTTCCCATTTATAATATTAGTACATTAGAAGAGCTTAGCTATCATTAGCTTAGATTTATTTCTGAATAATTAATAATTATTTTAAAACTGCACCGAAATTTAAAAAAAAACTTTGTAAACAAAACTATTCGATACTTACCATTTAAATTCTTAGGTATGTTGCTCAAAATATCTTCGGTATCGGGAAGATCTTCCTGCTGAAGCGTTTTCTTTGCAAATGACAAAATATCATCGTCATCATCATCATCATTAGTAGCTTCATCATGTTCATCTATTTTCTGCATTTTTTCTCTACCATTCTTTTCATTCGGATCGAAGCTACGGCTTCTTTTGCGATTACTATTATTGCCAATACTTTTATTGAAAGTGGTTTCTATATTATTCGGATCACGCATTTTTCGCAAATTATCAAACAAGTCATCATCATCACTTGATTCGTCATTAGTATTCGTAGGTTCTGGTTGGATCTCGGTATTGTTTTCAAATGTATCAGTTATGATGAGTTCTTTGTTACAAGCTTTAATTATTATCTCCCTTCTCTTTCTTATAGTCTCGAAGTGTAAATCACTAGGAATTCTCCAATATGCTTCCTAAAACATGAAATAAGTATTTTATGTACGGTGGCCAGCACGCTACGGTAAACACTTGCGCGGTGTCTTATGTGCTTGTGATACGAGCGATTTGGCAAAAAAATGGGTACTCCGTTGTGCTAGCCACTGTACAACAAAATCTTGACGAATTTTACAAATTCACTAATATTGCTTGATAGAGAATCTTAATAACATAATATGGGAACCACTAACTTGTTCATCATTAGGCGGAGTAATTCCAACGCCTTTTAGAACTTTCTGGAATAATTCGCTTTCCATAGCTTCCACGGATTCACTGGAAATGGGCACGAGAGGCACCCCTTCGGCGGTCGGATCGAATCCTTCGGCCTCTTGATCGAGCGCCACTTCTTCTAAACTCTCAGCTAACCATCGCAGACTTTCAGTCAAATCTAAAACAGTTGAAATACGTTATCATAGCTGTAAATTAAAATACTATATTTGTGCCCAAATATATTATTACGTACCGTTATCCACAGCGTTCACGAGAAGTTTAGCGATTTCATTCGCACTGAGCTCAACGCGTTCTGGTTTCTTCTTGGCATTACTTTTCTGATTGCTTTTCTTTTCAGCTATCTTTCGCGGTTTGGCTTTGATTGGTGGTGCAGATGAACGCGAATCATCACTATCTCTACCGTCGTCGGACGATTCTGAATCGGAAGCACTATCTACAAAGATTATAATAAATTAAGGTACCATATAATCCGTTTACGCAGCTGAGAAGACTGAAATAAAATAGCTTTTTTGTTACACATTAAAATGTATTTTTAGCTGTACGTAAGAGAGAAATCCGTTAGAAAAGTGATGCACACAAATAAACCCTTTTCAACGTACTGTTGCAAATACGAACAGATTTAAAATAGCAGAGTCCAGTCTACCGTTAGAACAAAGAGCAAAACAGTTGTTTAGTAATTTACCGTTCGATTTATCGTCGTCTGTCCCACTGCTTTTAGCGTTCGATTTTCTTTGCTTCTTTTTACGGCACTCTTTCTTATCTTTTATAATGCCCAGCTCGAGTAGTCTATCGACGTAGCTTCGCTTTTGGCGCTTACGCGGCATACGCGCCATTATCACACTCATTGGATCTGAAAATTATATTCCATAAGTCTGTGCAACTTTTTCAATAATGCGCACCATTGCCTAAGCTATAAATAAAAATACGAGTTTTTGTTTGTCGCACAGATACGCCGACATGTACCGATAAATAACAAAGCTGCTGACATAATGAACGACATTCATTTTTGTTAAGTCCCGTATGTCGATAACATAAAATTTATTTAACGTATTGTAAAAAACATGGCGTGGAAATCAGTTATCAGAGTATCGGAAATACAACCTGATTGAAAACGTTTGCAATTTTTAAATTGCAATACATACTGCGTTTATTAAATTCAAAAGTGATTTTGTATTTGTGGTCTAGATGCATTGCCATCGAAGCGAAAGTTCAGGGGGCGATTCCTGGATCCAGTCAAGTGTTTGTTGATGAAATAGATATCTGTATCGGGACTTCTGTTTGCGGAGCTGTCGGTTTCTATACATACGTAAGTACGGGCAGTACGAATGCAACACGATTGATTCAATATGCACATTGATATACATGTCGAACATTGGAAATATTGCACTATGTTATTTCTAGAAATGGAGACGATGGCTTTCTAGGAATGTAGAAATGTTCTGTAATGGGACCATAAGACTAATTATATAACGATGTTTCTATGCGTCGCTAAAAATAAAGCGTAACGATACTCTGATTCCGTAACGATATTCTGATTGATACTACTTGTGTAACATCTTCGTACGTAATGTCTGATGACAGCGAAGATATCGATAACGTTAGCGTAAATGTATTTAAAATAACATGATCAAGAAAGAAATAGTAGTAGTGCTGGTAGTTTCTTTACACTATTTCTTTAATTCTGTCACTATCTGGTCCTCTTTCTCGCTGAACATCTTGGCCACCCGCTCCCTAGCTCACTGACGATTACGAAACGAGTGTGTTTTTTTCGAGGTACAGAACTTTACGTTGGCATTACTTTTCAAGATAGCGACCGATTTAACAGCTGTCAATTGATTTATTCTCAGATTGGTTTGGCAATTCATCATGAATAGACTCAGGCCTGAACATCGCTTCCAATTTGTGCAATTTTATTTCGAAAATAATAGTTCTGTGCGGAATACGTATCGCATACTACGTCCATTTTATTGTCGACAAAATCGTCCATCAGGCAGTTAATTCAATTAAACAAGGAACGTTTCGCATCATGTTTACTCTAATTGATAACTCGCATCCCCAGAGACGCCGTACGGTGCGTACAGAAGAAGCTATTGCTACTGTAGAGCATAGCATATTTTGATCTGTGTCCATCCACTTTATGGAAGAATTTGCGAAAGGATCTAGGTTTGCGTGCTCACAAAAATCAAACTCCAGAATTGAAGCCAAACGATCATCAAGCAATGCGTAGATTCGTTGAATGGGCCCAAAACGGGATTGCCGTTGTTCCCGATTTTCATAAGCGAATTTTGTTTAGTGATGAAGCGCACTTCTGGTTGAATGGTCTACGTCAACAAACAAAACTGCCGCATTTGGAGTGAAGCTAATCCTCACGTGTATGTCAAAACACATCTGTTTGGTGCGTTTTATGGGCTGGTGGAATCATTGGTTCGTACTTCTTCAAAAACGATGCTGGCCAGAACATTACAGTCAATGGTGATCGGTATAGAGGCATGATTACTAACTTTTTCATTCCTGAATTGAACAATCATGATGTCCAGGAGCTGTAGTTCTAACAAGACGGCGTAACATGTCACACAGCTCGTGCCACAATCAATTTGTTGAACGTTTGGTAACTGCCTAATTTCACGTTTTGGACCTGTGAATTAGCCTCCAAGGTCTTGTAATTTAACACCACTAGACTTTTTTCTGTGGGGCTATGGAAAGTCATTGGTCTATGCGGATAAGCCACAAACGCTCGACCATTTGAAAGCAACATTTGTCCGGTCGTTGTCGATATACGGCCATAAATGTTGGAAATAGTCATCAAAAATTGGACGTCCAGATTGGACTACATCCGAGCCAGCCAGTACTTAAAATGTAATGTCACAAGATTATCTTTCGAATAAATAAAATATCATGTCAATCGAATAAACCATCGTTGTTTTATTGCAATTTAAAGTTCTATACCTCTAAAAAACACACCTTTCATAACGTTGTAACTCGCAAATGTTTGCGTTGTAATTCACAACTACTCACCGGTTGTTTCTTTGCACTGTTCCCATATTTCCGTCAGCATCTGGTCTTCCTCCTCGCTGAACACCTTGGGCACCCGCTCCCTAGCTCGCTCGTGGTTGACTCGTTTCGTCGGCGCGCGGAATATCAGCCCCAACTCTTTCAGTTTCTTTATGACCCCGCGACGAGTTCGCGTTTGATCGATTAAGTTTTCTAATATCCAGTCGATCACATCTAAGGGTGGAAATACACACAATGAGATTAGGTACAAAGTTAGTAACTCAGTAGTAGCATTATAAATAGATACGTTACTTATGTTGTTTGTACAGGACATCGAAACGACGTAAGTATGTGAAACATGTTTCTGTTATTGATAATGCCTAAACGGAAACTTCGCAGTATGGGTTTTAACATAAATTACATTTTTTTACTCTGAAACATTTTATTACGTTACATGAAATAACTTATTTATGTACGTGGACCAAGTAAACAAATAAAGTTAGCCAGTCTCAAACCTAAATACTTATTTAATTATTTTGAAACGTCTGCCGGCGTAACGTATTCAAAACTCGTATTCTAAGTGCGTGTCTGAAGAATCGTGGCTTGTTTCATAATTTCGCTGTAAGTGATTTCCTTGCCAAGGTCTCCACTTTCACCTAAATGTATAAAGTGTTTTCCTACCTAGTTTCTTTTCCTTTTCGTCGAGGATAAATGGGAGTTGATATGGGGATAATCTCGAATATGTCTCAATATTTTCTTACATTTGAGGCGAGGAAAATATTCGTGCTAGCTCTGAGTAAAAACGCCAACAGCGCTTTTTTCCGTTAAGTCGGACTAAAATGATATTAGTAAAGTATTGGCATAAAAATGTATGTAAGCTTCAATAAATTTTGATGAAAAAGACACACAATTTGGTTCCATTTCTTGATACTTACTCAATCAATTTGACATGGTAAATGCGTTACATTCTCCGGCACATGGTTGGTCCTCGTGGCAATAAATATCTAAGTTATATCCGATATGCACAAACCTTGATTGCTTTGCGGGTTGGCCTGGTTCTCCATATAAAGGTTTCTTAGTTCATCTTCTTGCTCCTCGGACCACGCGCCCGCGCCCGGTTTGTCCCTGTCATACAAACTTTGTATCAACTGCGTTATTAATCATTGTTTCGTTTTGATACACAAAGCATAGCTGCTAGAAACAAGACAAGCGTGGCGCCCTTCCTAGCGAAAGTTATTTAAATTAACAATTTGGAAGACACGTAAAATGATTCGTAAGTTTTTGACCATTCAGATTTTTTAAGTCAAGATTGCTTTCAAATTGATCTATCGACATGTTTTGTATTACTAGAAGCATAGAAATGAAATTGGATTTTGTAAAATTCTTCCGCACTTTTTGGTAAATATCTCCAGAAAAAAATAGTATCGAATCATTTTTCATTTGGTGTATAAATCTATAATATAAATAATAATAAATCTATAATATAAATCTTCATTAAATCAACCTCGATTTTAACAGCTCTCGAAAGACTTTCGCAAGAAATTTTGCTATATAAAACTTCCTCTACGAAACTCTGTACGTGATTCCGTCATATACCGTTATATTCCGTCGTATACGTACAACATTTATTATGACGACCAAATTATACGCGCTCGCGAGGTTAACTTTGGGGAGCTTTCGCAAAGATTGATGATAGTTGAAAGAGTACGTTAAAATAGTATTAGGCCGAATTCATCAAGTAACATATGCTGTTATGGGAAATTGCCACTCACTAAAATAATCATGATTTTGGCTAAGACGATGCAAGTATGTTTCCTTAGCTTAACGCGTAGTAACATTACAATACGACAATTAAAGTAAAAATTGATTTTACTATATTTCAAGGTTCTACAGCATCAGATTGTTAAATTGATTTTTGATATTTCTTTTGGTTCACTTACCTCTGATTAACATATAAATCATAGCCGTGTTCGATTTCAGCGCAGTCCTTAGAGTTCTTCCAGAAAAGAAGTTCAATAAATACTTTCGGATTCTTAGACGCAGTTTCAGTGAATTTTCTCAGGATGTATATTGCAAACTTCTCCAACTCCTGTTGAGAGTAACATAATAGTTCAGTCGTTAGTATTGCTTTCTTGATACGATGATGTAAAGGGTCTTGAAGATGATTTACGTATTGTGAAACGAGTCACAACAAAAACAAATTTTATATTTATTTAGGCAATATCAACATAGAGAGAGTAACGATTTGTTTGCGTAACGTCTGGCAACTTTTATTTAAACAGACCAGCGGACTGAATTTGGAAGCTGCTGGTTTAAAGTATTTAGTGTATTTTACCTTAAATTGGGGCAATGGATTGTCCAGTAGCTTTTGAAATATAACGAATAACGAGGCTTGGAACATCATAGAGGGCCGCTTACAGTCCCAAGCAATCCGATGCAGCATTTTTGCAATGCAGTGGTTTGTGTGGGGAAGGTTTTTTTCGTAGCCCTCTAGTAGAGATACACATGCGCTCACTACTCTTGGGTTGCAAAACCTAAAACAGTTGAGAAAGTATAAAGCAACAGATCCACCATAGCTAAAATTACTTTATGGCGATTGCTCGTTTAGTTGTAGAACTTACCTGAGCACAAAATCCTGAAAATCGAAGTCAGTTTCGACTATGGCAGCTGATCTATCTTCTTCCTCTTCTTCTACAAACAAAAACATGTCATAAAATCAAATAACGGTCTTATTTTTTATACATGTTACATGTCTTACTTGTACTTATTTAAGTTGTTCTTACCTTCATCGTCATACTCGGAGTTTTCTTGATTTTCTTCTTCGTCATAATTGGTATTTTCTGAAAGCGTTGGACATAGTTAGCAACATACTCAAAGAGTGCGATTAATATTTACAAAGGTACAAGCGAACCGCGCAGACGTTGCCCTGTCCGTTGTTTTTTTTAACTATCAAATTTTCTTCGTAATAACCATCCCCGTACTTTAAAATATATCATTAAAAAAAGAATTGGACCAGGCGTTCTTGAGTTGTGCTAGCATATTTTGCGATTTATTTTTATATAATAGATTTGTGATTGTTCTGCACGCGAATATGTTTCGTAGTTATTTTGGATGAATAGTAGATTGTATCATGAGGAAGCAAAATAATATTTTTACGGCGAGGGCGCTTTTTTGAATCCAGAGCGAAGTGAGGGATTCTAGAGTAGAATCCCGAGCGTAGCGAGGGATTCTAAAGTAGAATCCTGAACGAAGCGAGGGATTCAAAGTACGTCGCCCGAGCCAAAAATATATTTGCGTCCAAATGATACACTCCACTTTTCATCACCCTCTATGAGAAAATAAAAAGCGGCTCCATCACATTTTTTGCGTCGGTTCTTATACTTTCAGGAGTTAATTCCATATCACTGTCACTTGACAAACTCATTTTTATATAATTTATCAAAACCAAGAACTTGAATGTGAAAATTTATGAAAACGCGGGCCGTAGTTCGCGCGTTTTTTTTTTTACTCAGTTGCCAGCGGCGGCGGCGGGGCGATGCCACGGCGATGGTCGACGGACGTGCCGTCTCACCAGCCAGTCTCTTGCGTTCGGCGGGAAACTCTAAGATGTTCCAAATTCAATAAGTGCGAGCAAAATAATTTTTGGTCGCACTTATTTCAATAAAGAGGACCAAAATCTCATTTCTGCCCGCTGGACAGTCTGTGGCAAAGAGTAGAGTAATAGTACCTATGTCGCTTAGAAGCATCACCTTTGGGCGCACTTAAAGGCGACCAAAATCGTCTTTTTCGAATAGATGGGATGAAAATAATCTTGTTGGTGGAATACTACAAAATTTATATTGGTGTGAAATTAATTGTATGATTTTATCGAACTAAAATATTGCGCTTAATATTTATTATTCACAGACACACAAATCATCCGGTGGTTTGGCCGATAACAGTATTAGGATGCTCGTACCTAATATAATAGTATCTAATGCGGATAATCTGTATCATCAACTATAAAGCGATGATTTATTACAAAGCTGCTCAATAATTTACCTAATTAATACATTATTGGTTTCTAGTATATTAGAGTTACAACATGCAAAATACGAAACAATGATTATAGAATTAATAAAAAGGAAAATACACATTAAGGGCTCTACGACAAAATAACTAGGCAGTGTTTAACGCTTGTTTAAGTATAAGCCGCTAAATTCAAAGTGAATGACATGACCTTAATTATTAAGCAGGCATATTAAGTTTTAAGTTGGTTGTATATTATTACACAGTGATAAACAAAGCCTAGTTCTTTTGTAATAGACCCAAATGTTTTATGAAACTCACCAGTGACCTCGACACCTAAATCTGCGTTATAAATGGTTTCTAACATTTCAAGCTCCTCATCTGGTTGAATTCCTACATCACCAAATATTCCGCCTTCAGGCCACACTTCTCTGTTCACAAAAAAACAAACAATAGACATGATGACACTTATCGTAAATATTTTCAACAACATTATGTTTAAAAAGCATAACCTCCATAAGGTTATTAAAACGAATTTATTTCAAAAAAGCTGTAGAAATACCATTTTTAAACACAAAATTCAATAAATATGCAGTCAATTGACTCCGATTTCTGATACTTTAACGTGACGTCACATTAGAGTATTCCCATACAAAATCTATGGAGGAAGATTGTTTGGACAGATGATAAAGAATGTCAACGAACGTGTAAAATTAACTATTTTTCATAGGTACCTATTATAATAATTATGTACTACATACATACCGAGCAGCTCTGAACATTCCAACAGCATCTTCATATTTATATTCCCTCATCAGTTTTTGAATATTTTTCATGCAATCTTCTCTGCGAACAAGGAAATTAATTAAAAAATAATTTACCCGCGATAGCGTATTTAAATTTTTAATCAGTTCAGTAAGCCCGGAGAGATTTTAACAGATAAAACTTATTAATATTGTTATTTGAGGAACATTAAACATTAGAGGGAGATCATTTACCATAATAACACAGTGCAGAGCTTTTTGGTATTATTAAAGGCAAAACTGAGATAGTTCGGTTTTTAATCCCTGTTTCTAAAGTTTCAAATCTTTATGATTTATTTACGATGTTACCAACACATGTTTTCAGTCGTGTCGTGTATCTAACACGAAACGACTTAAAACATGTGTATCTAGTTGCAAGTAGCATACCTAGTTATCTCAAAAGCTGAAGAAAACATGATCGGACATATACGGCTCAAGTTTATACGGGATTTATTACTAAGACTGTTATTACTAAGAGTCTTGGTCAGCAAAAAATTGTACACTTGAATTTAACTTGGTGTAGGGTCGCTCATATTTGGGGTCACTCGCCAATATTAGCACTTAGACGCAGTGAGGTCAGAAATACGAATACGACACTATAATGAATGTATATTTTCTAAGATGAATAATGTATTGGACCGCCCCTTATGATACATTATTCATTTTTGAATATCAAATTATTTTGAGTACGTTATTTTAATAAATCACTGATATACTCATGAATATCACATCTGAGGTGCTTGTGGCGCAGTGATTGTAGCGCTTTGGTAGTGATACCAAAAGTTAAGCAACCTAAGGCGCGAGTATGTTTGGGATAGGTGACCATTTAAGTGACGTCTATTTACAAGCATATCCGTGCTTCGGAAGGCATGTTGAGCTGTTGGTCTCGGTAAACATCGATAGATATTAGTCGTTAAGCCTAGTCAAGAGGCCTTCGGGCGGCTTAATAACATCTGACAGTAAGGTTACTTACTACTGCACTTACCTTACAAACACCCCTCCACCAATTCGTATTGAGCCCTCGGCTCGGCTCATAGTTGAGGTGAGGCCTGTGCCCAGCAGTGGGACATATACATATAGGCTGATGAGATGAGAGATGACTTATAAATAACTACTTGGCGAGTCAAGCGGTAGGACAATCAAGTAAAATATATTTAATTACATAATATTAGGTAGGCTTTATGGTTCTCATAGGACTTGGTCCTTCTTAAGTTTGATTCATTTCATCCCATTATTATTCCATGCCTCTCAATCTCAAGGCTCGTACGACAAGGGTTGACATTGCTGTGTTAGAACACTACAGGCGGCTAATCCTGGCTCTATGTTTGTAAATAAATAACGGACACGTTAAGAAGATTGCAGATTGCGGAGTGCGCAACTTTGGCCCGTAACATCAGCAACCAGACAGCTTATGTATACCTAAATTGCAAATACGTATTCAGAAGATATAGTAAAACCTCTTGCTGAAGATGAGATTTTTTTCACAGTAGACGTCTTTCGGTTGATTATAATGTTTATGAAAAAGATAGGTTGGTAAAGGAGGCGGTCTAGAAAAGCGGCGGGGCCAGCACAGCTGCTACTCTCGCGTGACTCCTACTGGTCGATTATCTTGAGGTCCGCCGAACATTTTACCAAGGGACAATCGCTGTCGGACTATAAGGGAGGTTCGTTAGCATACTTCTTAACATACATAGAGCAAGAAAACCTATCGAGCCTTTCTGCTGGTCTATAGACATATTGGATGCAGCGAATGTTAGTAGACACCATCTTCACTGTCCAGCACCAGCTTCTTCCCACGGGGGCAACTGGCTTTGATTTGCTGCGCTAAAGAGAAGGTTACAAACAGACACCTGTGGAGACACCTTAATGAAATTCGAGCACTTACTTCTGCTGGTCGATAGGCACGTCAGACGCGGCGTCGAAGGGCGGCGGATGTTCGTGAACGCCGGCTTCGGGACCCAGCACCACGGCCAGCTGTGCGCGCACTTTTTCCCAAGGGGGGATCTCGCGAGCAACTGGCTTAGGTTTGCGTGCTGGTTGCTTTGGTTCTGTTCGTTTAAAAAGAAAACAATTTTGTAGATGGCACGATAGTAAATAAGACATGGTTATAGGAATGTATGGTGTTTCAATACAACGAGACTGGGCTACGACTTGAAATACTAGAGGGACCCGCGCGGCATCTTAATAGAGCATTAGTAGGGCCTCTGAAAGTATACTTTCGATAAGTCAGGCAAAAACAGGGAACAAGAGTAGCGTGATTTCAAATAAAATAACAAGCTTTTAATAATAATAATAATAATAATAATGCATGTTACAATTTATTAAATACCTAATTGTCCAAATAAAATCTTACTTTTAGATTTTGATTTCTTTTTTACTTTCTTCTGCACAACTAGGCCAGTTTTTTTGCAGTAATATTCCAACATTTTCAAGAACAAATGCACTGTTTCTACTAGGTCCACCAAGTATGACCTGAAAAAAATAATATTGTTAACAATGTAATAGAATTAATTTAAAAAAAGTCTTAAATAAGCACAGACCTTGGCATTTTGTTTTCATCATAATTCAGACAAGTTTGAAGTATGAACTCCCTATACTCAAGCACATAGAAAATGTTACTTTTCAACACATTAGCTGAGTCTTTTACTGATGGATCAGTACTCTTGTCCATAGCAAGTAAAGTGTTCAACAACTCTTTGTAAGCTCTTAGAGCCAGATGTAATCTTCGAATCCATGGATCAAACTTTTTCTTTTCTACTTTAATCATGTCACAATATTTTTCCATCTGTTGTTGCACATAGTGGAACATTGGGACAGACATGGTTTCACTGCAACATAAAGATCAGTTAATTAGTTTCAAAAAGTAAATAAATAGACATAATTTATTTAATAACTGCTGAAGTTATTACCTGACCAAACCAACTTGAAAATTATGACCTCTGTTGAACTCCATGAAAAATTTCACAGCCCACAAATAATATGATTCATCATTTTGCTGTGCTTTTGCTCTTACTAAGACATCTTTAACAAAATGCATCAGTGGGTTGTAAGAACTATTTAAAAATTCTATGCAAAATTCTTTTAGAAACAATCTAGAAGAAAAAACAAAAAATGTGATATTACGTATCTCATTAACAACATATTCCTATTCAATAACAATAGTAAGATTATGGTAACTCAACCAAAAAAGATTAAGTTTAAAAGAAATTAAGGTTTATCAACTAACCGTATAATATTTTATTTCAATATAATTTTTGTATAAATAATTTTCATTAAATAATACCTTATAGCAAATGCTGATCTTCGTTCCATTGTACCACTTTCCACTGGTCTTCTATTTTTTGGCCGTGATAGCTTTGACTTCTTACTTCCACTGAAGTCCAAGTTGGATATTTTATTGAGAGGCTTCAAGCATATCATTTCATTTTCTGATATAGACTTCATATTTTGTATTACATAGGTGCCACCAAAACGTGAATGCCTGCATAATTTTGTGTAAACAAATAATTATAAACATTATTACAACTTAAAGCATGGTATAGTGAGTTTAGTGCTCTTAGATAAAATAGATGTACATACCTTGATGCTGAATATTGCTTAATTTTATTTGTCCGTTGTTTGTTTTCATTCATCCTAATTGACAGCAGCTCTTGTTCGTCTCTCAGTTTTTCATCAACACTCCTTTGTAGGGCTGCATCAGCAAGACTGCTTGGGTTTTGTTCACGAAGTAAATGCGTTATTATCTCCAGGATGTGCATAAAATATTGTTTTTCGTTTTCAGATGACATATATAGGATTATATCTAATATACCAGATTGATTTAGTGCCCATAATACCTACAAACGACTTTATAAGTACAATGTCCTAATATATCAAAATAAACACTAATTACTATGTACAACAAACATAATCAATGTACAAAACTTAAGTCATAAAAAGATATAAGTAAAAATTCCTAGTTATTAGTAAGAAACTAACCTGATCATGGATACTAGCATCATTATCAGGTCTTCTTTCTTTGTCAAGATCAGCAGGTACATGTAACACATTTCTTATCAATATTAAAATCCTTTCTATTATGAGTCCTGTATCTTCATCACGCTCCATAGAATCCTTAGAAATAAAAACAAGAGCTGTTACAGAATAATTTAGTCAGTTGCAGTAATGAAAGGGATAAATAAACAAAATAACTTACTATTTCTAACACTTTAGCCAGTTTTTTAGCAAATACATTCCATGTATCAACTTTAGAAAATGCTTCTTCCTTGTATGACTGTAGATGGGACAGGATAAGTAAATAATTATGCCGGGCTGTTCTTTCCACAGGCACTTCCTCTCGGTACAGCAATAATGCTGGATTTGTTAAGTTTACCAGTAGTCTACAAAGTTGGGTTACATTTAATTAAATAGTCAATCAAAATTTAAGGAAACATAACCTCAACTACATTTTATGGAACCTGCGTTTGAAGACATATACAAGGAATATGACTAAATATCAACAATATAATGGGATGTAGGTACCTTAGTGTAACATCGAAAAGCTCTGTGTTTTCCCAGTGGCTTATAAGCATTGGGATGAGGTCAGTCTGCAGCACTTTAGTTTGGCCGAAATGCCTCCTGATCTCGTGATCCTCGCCATCACGGCGCAAGTATCTAATCAAGTCCTTTACAGTATTTAGCGTAAAGTCATCAATCAAATACTTTCCTGTCTTTTTATCAAAAGTTCCAAGTGCATTGCAAGTAGCAGAGAGTTCAGCAGATAGATATGAACTCATTCTTCTTGAGAAACAACAGAAACTTCGTTACCCAGACGTTACACACACACTTTAATAATTATTCGAACATAATCCAATTATTTTAGGAAAAATATTGCCAAAAACTGGATGGAAACGAAAATAAATAAAAACACTCATCTCAGTTCTCAGTTGACAATGACTTGTCACTGTCAAAAAAGCCCGCGAAAAGGCACAAGTCGTTCATAAACGACCAGAAACAATGTTTGCTGCAAACGTTCAGAAATAATTAAAATCCACAGAAATTTTGTGTAATTCCAATTCCTGGAATATTGGGAGATTTAAGAATATTTCCAGTGATTTACGACGAAAAATTTACTGATTGAGAATATTCCGCAGAAATCACTTAAATGGCATGCGACCATTTATGGGTACCTATGTTATTTTCTAGCATTTTCCATACTTTAAATAATTTTACGCGACTACGTCTGCGCAAACGTGTTCAAGTTCGAACAAATGTCTCTAACAATTTGGCCCAATCAACTAGATGATATTTATAAACGGTAGCTTAATCATATTTTTAGGCCGAAGCACCACGACACAGGCTGTTTGGAAAGGAATGCTCGTAAAACATTGATTGGTGCTTTTTTAAGAATTTTTTACACCATTAAAAGACTCAAAATTACAAACGACTGATATGAAAAATCAATAACAAGTATAAAGTAAAAAATTACAATGTTCCTACTTGTTTCATAAAATGAAAATGTAATGTACCTACTTTATATAGAAATAAAGTATAAAGTCTCATTTCAACAGTAAATACTTATCTAATACTAGATCTACAGTCTTTGTGACTTGCTAGTCAATTTCTTATTCAGTTTTTGATTTTCAACCATTTTTCGTACTGCCCATATGATAGTGTTCAAAGCTCTGGGGCAGCGTCTGTAAGCGGCAGGTATCTGTAAAGTGAAAAACTATTTCTTTCCAAGTCAAAGTCTAAAAATGGTATTGCTCTGTAGTCCATTTCGTGATATATGAAACATTCTAACTAATAGATGGAACCAACGCTCCTCATATCTTGAATTGGATGACCAAGATCCTTACGCGCTTATATGAAAAAGCATTTCATTTGCACTCGAAATTTAAAACTCTTACTAACTCAAGGACAGGCTGTCAAACGTCAGTAGAGACAAGTGAAAGTAATGCAAGATTGTGCTGCCACTACCCAAAAAAATAACCACAAAATTACCTTCTATAATAGGTCAGTAGACTCAATTTTATTGTTCAAAGCTGCCCCTGTTCAAAGCGTGTCCCATACTCAGCGCGTTATCGACTAAAGTGTTAAAAATAATTCATCTGATACAACTTACGAGTAGGTACGCATACGTAATAGCCACATACTCCTGTTACTCGTAATTGCTCTTACGAACGGGGTTCCTATTTAGATAAGCTTAATTTACGATGTTCAATTACCATTTACTGCTTCAATATTTCGCCAAAGTAGGTAAAGTGTTGGCTTTCCTCTTCGCTAAGTTTTCTTATGTTTTTGTTTAAATAAATCAAACCGTCGCTCGTACGTAATAAATACCTCTCAGGTACTTCTTGTTAATCTTCTCTTAGGTACATAATGCATAAATTAATTTCAACAATACCCACGATGGATATCTACTTAAGTTCGTACCTAAATCCAAAGGATATGGAGCTGGTTGGCTGGTTATTCCCATCATTAAGTATTACTAACTAAACCTTAGCAGAATTATTGTTTAATTTGAATAGGTTCAGTGAGGACAAACAGTGTTAACAGCAAACATAATGCTGCACATTGTATATGCGACGTCGATACCTGTACTAGGTTCCTAAACTCTATGTAAAGTGGGTGAGTTTGTAGAAGAAGGATTTATGTAGGTAGGTACTTAAGTAAGGTAGGTAAATATGGTTACACAAATGCTACGATTACATAACTTTTACATTGTTTATGTAGTTGTTAGGCTTTCCTTTATGATAGGAAGTTCTAAAGAATAAGTGTGCGATTAGAGGACAAAAAGGATTCGAGTGAAAAGGTCAAAGGCGGGATGGGGTGGTCGAACTTAAGGTGATAAAAATTGTTTAGCGCTTTGTTTAACCTGTGCTACTTTTGAATTTGTTACGATGTGTTCTGCGCTTTACAGCAATTCGTCATAAATTGTACACAACAAAATCATATTATTATTTGTGGTTTACGTAAAAAAAAGTCGAAAAGCGTAGTCGGGTTCAAACCGTCTGTAATTGACGCGGTCACAACTTTGGTTCTACATTTTGTGTTTCCAAGCCTCTTGATTGCAGAGCACAATTCTCACTAAGCGGCCGTTATCTGCACTAACAAGTAATTCTCGTGAAATCTTAGGTATCCGTACATCGGAACGGTATTATAATCCTGGTTGTTGGTGCTTTGCCAGGACGCAAGGAGGGTTGTGTGCACTGGCTAGCAGCCAGGACAATCGGCCTAACAGTATGGATTTACGCACAGCCTCATTGCAAAACGCAGTACTAATCACGTTTAATTGCGTTAAACATGCTGCATTCGCGTCAATTTGTATTGTGATCGGTATCCTTATTCCTTAAGCCTACCTACATATTTCTTTCCTTAAGTATGAAAACATATCGTCGTACGTCATAAGTGAACTGTAACACTCTAAATGTAAAATCGTATAGATAATTTCAGGCAGGTAACTTACTAACCATCGAAATTAAAAAAAAGAAAGATGGCTTATACGCGTCGAGGTTGCTAAAGTAAATATAGCGATAACTTAATTAAGATCTTATAGAATCTACTTAGGGGAGAAGGGGGCACCTTTGAACAGGGGCAGCTTTCAAGATTTGAGTTTACGTAGCTATTAAAGTAGGTTATTTTGAGGAGAATTTTTTGGGTAGTGGCAACACATACGTTCACAACTGTCACTTGTCACTCCTGACATTTGAAAGCCTGTCGTTGAGTAATGAGGAGCAATCTCGAGTGCAAATGACAAGATTTTTCAAATAAACGCGTAAGGATCTTGGTCATCTAAATCAAGGTATATGGAGGGTTGCTTCATTAGTCAGAATGTTTCATATATCACGCAATGGACTACATTCATCAATACCATTTTTAAACTTTAACTTGGGAAGGAATCGTTTTTCATTTTACTTAAACCCTTTGAACACTATCATGTAGGGCCAGTAAAAGTAAAAAATCTGAATAAGAAAATTACTAATAGTCTTCATGAAATTTAGATCTACATCTTAAAGTATTTACTGTTAAAATGAGACTAGGAACTTATTTCAATTAAAAGTTATGTCCATTTACTTTTTCTTTTTATTGTACAAGTACCTAACTTTTTGTAATTTTTTACTTTATTTTTGTTATTGATTTTTCATTTCCTTCATTTGTAATGTTGAGTCTTTTTAAGTTGTTATGTAGGTACTTAAAAGTGTAGAAAACCTCAAAATTTTGTTGAATTTATTGATATTTCAAAACTGCCCCATGCGTGTTCAGCTTTGAACTTTTGACCTCTTTTTCTAAAATACATTTTGCGGCTATAATTTGCGTTTGCTTCGTCATATGATGTATTGCGATTTTATACCCTAATTGCATTGTGAAATGGTAGAAAGGTTCAGAACTATCTGAAGGTATCTGAAGAAATTGTAAAAAGTTGTTCTTACTTAATTTTTTGTTTGAGAAGTAGCCACAATTTGGGCTATTTTATCTTTTTTAGCAAATTTTATTACAATGAGGCCTGTGTAAATACTTCCATCTTTTTGCCGCTCTTTCAACATTCTTTGATCCTTTTAATTCAAATTTGAGCATTGTCCTTCGTAAACATAAACTTTAGAGTTATTGATATTGGTTGAGTCCTTTAAACGAATAACGAAACAACTAAAGTACCTACATACCTATCATTTTTCAACTGAAATCACCTTTACCGTGAATGATAAAGGCTTTACCAGACCGGTCAAACAACAAAAGAAGTTTTAGGTCGTAGCCTTAGGTCCTCGTAAAGCTGTTCATAATAAATAATAATAATAATAAATATTTCACAACAATCACACCAATTCTCTAGTCCCAAAGTAAGCTACTAGGCTTGTGTTATGGGTACTAGACAACGGATAAACATACTTAAATACTTTTTTTGTAAATAAATACATATTATACATAGAAAACACCCAGACCAGTACAAACACACATGCTCATGCACACTTATGATTGTAGGTACTGTGCGGGATCACTGCACCAAGCGGTCGTCAAATGAAACATCAAACAGCCTTTTGTTTCAGTATTTTAATTATTTTTATTTTAAGCTAAGTGTTGTTTGATTGGCATCAAAGAAGATAAGAAAAATGTTTCGTAAAAACTAATTCAGTCCTGCCCTCGACCAAGTTAAAAGGAGAATCTTTTATGCGAGAATTTCTCCCCATTATCATACCTCACTAGTATTTTTTTAAAGAAATTCATAAAGGGGTAAACTAAAACCATTAGGAGTTAAGAGGACGGTGTAACAATGACGGGAACGTAATGAAACTTATGTCATTATGTTCCCGTTTTCCGTTAAATATCGTCATAAATCGTTTTATTGCTCATTGAGTTTCCTTCAATTGAATTATTAATACCTATTTGATTATTAAACACTGTTTTACTATGAAACATATTCACTGTAGCTTTTTAAAATATTTCAAAAGTAAAAACGAATATTCTGAGGTTGAATTATAATTTCATTTGTACGCAGTAAAGCTTTTAGAGACAAAAGCGACTGACACAATGTTAATTGGCTTAGTTTGCTAAATCTTAAAAAAGTGAGCACTCAAAGGGTCCTCAGAATTGCATCTCGTTAGTAGAAGTCGTAAGTAAATCAGGCATGAAACGATTGTAAGTGAGCGTCGCCCCGCGGGGTCGCGCTGCGGTCGTGACTCCCTGACTACCCTTCATTTGTACATAAAGACGGACAGCTAATTTTATGAAACGTGTGGAAGATGAAAATACTTTGCAGTAGAAAAAAACAACTGTTTGTGTCAGAAATCGAATCTGCGTCTATCAGATATCTACCCAGACATTGGCAAAGCCTTTTAACTTCTCCTACGGCTTGTCTGTAGGTAAATTGATATGACGGTGGCCTATATTATGAGATAAAGACAACAAAGACACGGTAATAATATCTATACAGTATTCCATCTTCATATAAACGGACGACGCGCGAGCTATACCTACGCGCCCGGCTCTTGGCATGCGCTTGGCATGCTACAGTCGCGAGTGCGCGCAGTGACGAACGGACTGGTTTTTAATCAGGAACCGCCCGAATTTTAACTAGAAATAAGTGCAAGTAGCTATTTAACATGACAAGAAGAATATATTGTGCTGTTTTTGGATTGTGGATTTTTTATACACTCAAATATAATAATTAAGCATTTCGTTCATACGAGAATAATATTAGTAATACAATCAGTGCGCAACTATTTTTCGGTCGCAAATTTATTAGCCCGATTTGTTATAAAGTCAATAATCATGGGTTTTAATTAAATCTATCAATCAATAAAACAACTTGCATTTTAATTGAACACTTTCTATTCAATTCATAAAGTATTTTTTGTAATCATATAATTATTTTATATTATTTCTAAGTATCTGTGTTTATAAATAAAAAGTAACAAATTTACAATCTCAAAACAAGATAGAAACTCAAAGTAGGCAGATGCAATTAAAAGCTGTAGGTAGGCGACAGCGAGTACAGCGACAGCCCTATCTCATGCTTACGTACCACGCGGCGGTAGGTACTTATTTTAAAAACACGGCCGAGATGGAATACTGTATGGATAATATTACCGTGACAAAGATTAAGTTGAATTGGTTTTCCTCAAATCATTGCACTTCCAATATGTACTTAAAAAACTAAATAACTGTCATAACTCTATACTGACAACTTTGCCTACTCAAAGCGATAATATATTAAACAGCACTATATTGATAGATTTGTGTTAAGTTGAGTTATACAAATGTTTTACCACCTACGAGTAAGCTTAAGGCAAGGGGGTATTAATCCTACATGATTTATTTATAGCAAGATTTTGTACAGTGTCAAAAGTCAAGGGACAGAACAAAACAGAGCAAGGGCAAGGGTCGCTTTGTCACAGGCTACGCGATGTACCATAATACCAGTTTATTTATTGCCGCCGGTTAGAGAAGGCAATAAAAGAAGTGGTCATCCGTCAGACGCACTCTCGAGTCACAGGAATGTAATCAAGACATTCGTCACAGGCCTCACAGGATCGCGAAACGGATCGCTCAACTACCAAAAACCGTGCAAAGACACTGTGAAAGAATGATTACATTTTTACGTTTGACGAACGAGCCCATTTTGTCATGGCCCCATTTTGTATTGCATTTGATGAATTGCTTCCAGAAATTGGCTACGTCACTCCCGAGATAATAA
This sequence comes from Pyrausta despicata, assembly GCA_963921415.1. NCBI lineage: Eukaryota > Metazoa > Arthropoda > Insecta > Lepidoptera > Crambidae > Pyrausta > Pyrausta despicata. Next base: position 9,808,951 of record OY992855.1, on the reverse strand, counting down.
TACGCCATTCTTTTTAAAGCTGTTGGATAAGACATCAGAATATGTTTATTCCGTAAAATTATTGTGTGATTTTCAGCTGACATGCTTTAGCAGATTGCAAAACTTTTCATAGAAAATATTGAGCCCTATAAGGGTGTTACAAAAATAACTTAGCTATAGCAGATACGTACCTACTGTACCATAAAATAATAACATCACCATAAAATCTAAGAAGATTTCCAAATGTGAACTAAGGTCTAGGGCAGGCCAAAGGTTAATACGACCAATCAATTGTTTTTGAGTGGCTACTGAAAAACTTACGGCGATTCGCACTGTATCAACCAAATCAAATCAAATCAAATCAAATTATTTATTTGTGATACACAGGTGAATAGATGTCAATGTACAAATACAGGTATAAAGAGTGCGCTGTGATCAGCCTTGTCGGCATACAAATGTAGTGAAAAAAAAAAACATAATACAATCATAATCAACATAATAAAAACATAATCTCAATGATATTGGTTGATTGTATTTCATATTTGATAGTTTTCCTAAACTGGGCTGGGGTTATATTATTAAACCCATGTCATGACCTCTAGTGATACAGTCCTACAATTTTGACTTACTGCACCGAAATTCAATTACTTACAGGTAAATATACATTTTGTTACCTTATAATAAAACTGCAAGTTATTTCAACTGTTTACATATGAAATCGGCAGTCGAATTGTGCGTGTAATGGCAGCATAATGTCAGTGCCATTTCATCCATGAGTTTATTTTTACGCTTCAGCAACCCATACAGGAAGTACGCTCAACATAACCGAATAACGTTTCATTTTGCGTACGAGAGAGTGAATTCGGGTAAATCGGTCCTGTGGTAGTTTTCCCACGGTGGCTGTGGTAAGCCGTGCTCGTGGCTACCCATGCACGACGTTAAACGCTCCTCATTTTTCTATAGTTGGAGGAAAATTGCTGTCGTATTTCCGGCTCACATGTCCTTAAGCCGAGACAACGAGATTATCCGCGGGGAAATAAAATGGAGACACGAGGATCATCAATCTCTCCAACTAGGACAATCCGGTATATGGGGCTAATGTTATTGGTAGTTATCGGGAGAAATCTTTAACTATCGAAATGATAAATAGGTACCTACGAAATAAGTTCCAACTAAACATTGCATTGATACGAAACTAAGACGAATAGGTCTAGTCGTGTTAGTTTGATATTAATGTTTGTTATTCTGTTTATTCGTACAGTGCCTACTTTACTTCAATATGAAATCTTTATGGCAGTATTTTCGTTAGCTAACATTACCGAGTGTGGCAGATCTGTCTGCCCTACAAAATTTATTCCGCAACCATGTCAGGGATATTCTTGGAGTTATATTCAGACATAAAGATATATTCGTCATTATTGCTAATCGGATTAAACTCTGCAGAGTTCCGCAATCGTAATAGCAATGCGAAAGCAATAAAAGTAATTAAGAAGAAATAAGTAAAAGTTGCGCACGGTATCACAGCCGTTGCGGCCTAGCTAAACTTGTGCCAATTATTTCTAGGGTGACCACGTTATTGGGGTTATTGAATTACTTGAAGTCTCGAGTTGTTTATTTTAATTTCTTTACTTTGGTACTAAGATATGCAGTGTTTTCCTAATCCTTATTTAATTATAGTCTTATCACCTTGTTGTAAAAATAGAACCTTCCGGTCGTCGCCTTGACAGTGAAAGTAGTAAATAGTAAGTAAATAGTATCAGAGACTACGGCCTTTCTAACGTTTCGTCCCTATTTTCCGGTCTAGCCAGCGCGTTTGCTAGCACGGTCTAGCTTATAAGAGTGACAGAGATGGTTACATCCCATACTACGCATAACGGCTTTGAGAGTAGGGGGGCAGGTAAACCAGGCTTTATTTGTGACGAGGAAAACACGTCCCATCAATTGAATTAATTTGATGATATTCGATCCCCCGATCTTATCTGTGAATATAACTATACAAGTCCCTATATCTATTGTTCGAATTAAATACACGTTTCTCATCACGTCTCGAAGACTGTTTGATAAATCCAGGGAGTAAGGGCACCCTGTTAATAGCGAAAGTGCCGCGCTAAGGGCGACGGCTTATCTCCGCCCCCGCCGTCGATGACTTACATTTAATTGTCGAAGTTTTATTGCACCTACTCTACTTAATTGCAATATTGGAGTAAAAAACTGATCCCCTTTCGGGTGGAGTCATTAGCGTGTGAAACAGGGAAACATATTATCTCGGGCAGAGAGATTATAATACGCTGTATCAGGTCTCATCTTTCTTACAACAAACCTAAACTTTTGACGGCATTTTCTAAGGCAAAAACGGAATAAGTTTGACTATTACCCTTGTAGTCTACTTACGCTGTTAATGGTTTCTTTAATATGCTCAAACCTCAACTTTCCGAGTGTACCCATACACGTTTTATAACTTGGCGAAAACATTGTACGGAGCAACGACTCGCCTGAGTTCACTACACTAACGTAATCTAAGCTAATGTACTACTCCTTAGGGTAGTTTAAATAAGAAAAGAAATAGCTGGTGTCGTTCTTAAAAAGGCCAACGAATTTTAATTCAACGGATCATTGGAGCGCTCTCATTTCCTGATCACACTATAACGAGCAAGTTAGCTATAAAAGCTTAAAGTTAAAAACGCACACTGCAAGAAGGTCCATTGGCTCATACACCGTGGAACAACTGCCCGGAGAACGATTCAATTTACTTTTATAGCCAGCTCTGATCCCCTCTTGCGGATCAGGTTCTTGGCTGGGAACTAATCATCGCATCCGCGCCTTGATTCGTTATCTGTTCCTTTGAAACGACGGCCTTAAATCCCAATACTCAGCAGTATAAAAAGGATTTTTTCGTTGAAAATTAAAATTACTTTGCGATGTTAAGTTTCAAACCCATTTGAAAGATTATTGCTCTTTTTTAGTTTGTATTTTCTACAGTATTCTAAAGGTGACTGTGCTTGAATACTTAAACATTACCTCGTTTTTTGAGTGTATCGAGTGTCGTATAGTGTATTCATTTGCTGCATACGTGTAGAGAACTTACGACATACCTGTTGGTTTTTGTATTTACGGTATACCTATAATTATAACATGCTCTAATGATTCATGTGCGAGTCGTAGCTGACCTATAAGTTGCAATAGAGTACGCTTATTTTCTTCAGAGGTAGGTAAGTAATAAATAACTCGATAATAAATGAGTATCTTGTAAGAAGAACCCTATTTTGTAAGTACTTTGTATGCTAATACTTTCATTGTGAAGTCACCTAACTAAAAGTTTTTGTCGAGCGTCTGTCTGGGGTAGGTAAATCACTGGTGTAAACCAAGAAACCAACGTAGTTTGAAAAATCGTTCTCCGAGGAGCGGCCCCTCGTAGCTACCTTTTCCTTGCTTCCCTCCGCACTGCCTAAACTACAATTCCCTCAATTTACTCTCGGCCCGCGTTCCGTACAAAAGTAAACTACATCCTTCACGAAGCAGACAGCTCAAACATTTAAGCGGTGGTGCGAAAAGTAGCTCGACTCGAAAATAACTTCTCGCAATACTCGTTTATTATTAATCCTCCTGTTACGAAGTGGATGGATTTCCATAAATATTTTATGCTCTAAATTTGATTATTAAGTTAAAGGGATTTGGCACAGTTCATGGGTTTGCTGGTATTACACGAGTACTAAACACTCTACAAATTAACATTGGCTTAGCGAAATAATACCTACTTGTGGCCAGAAGTATAAATATAATATCCAAATCATGGTACAGGGCACTCGGATAGTACTCTCATAATTTGTGCTTAGCACCGAGTCGGTTTTAAACCAACTTCAGCTACGTGGAATCACGATAAAAACGAAAACTCAGCATGCAAATCGGAAATACTCGCTATGTTGTTGTGATTCAAAGCTTACAGTCTGTATCAAACTTTTATTACTTTCCTTGTTTCTTTCGGTCCTTCGCTTATCGTCGAGGGCGCGGGGCTAAGTGGTCTCTGCCCCCTGGTGTGCTGCAAATTGATGTAAACAATTCTTGATTAAACGTCCTCACGTCACGAGCACCGGCCTAAGAGCCTCAATCTGATTCCACCCGCTCGATTAATTGCAGAGCCGATATCCATCAGTTGGCCCGTTGCTGGCCAAACAGCAGACACTCCCTTACCAAGCCTAATGAGATTTTAAGATTTAGATGTCATTGTTAAACATAAACAGTAAACTGTAACTGGCAGCCCAGTCAGTGTAAATCATTAGGAACTAGCTTTATATTATATTTGCATTTATATAATACAGAAGACATAGAAAATGACGTCTAATTTACACCAGTCTATGCCAAGTCTGAGTTTCTAATAGTGTTAGGCATTATGCCTCCAAACTAATGAGCCTGAGATACAGCAACTGTAAGCTTATCAACCCTGGATTATAATTGACAATCAGACTTGATTAGGTCGCCGTGCGGCCCCCGCTGAATACTGAATTTCTGTATTTATTCACCTGTCTTCAAGGTACGAGTACAAAAGCCTCAACGTACACTAACAAATCTGAGTTAATCCCGTTTGCGCGGGCTTAAATCGTCAATTAGAGTTCATTAGATCGTCTGGGCAGCCTCAAGTGCATATTTCCCGCGGCCCGACTAATGGCCGTTCGGTGTTTGTGCTATATTAACCCCGCTTCAACATGCATGCGGCTCTATTTCCGTACTTATTTACATATTGACTGTTGATATATTCAGATTCGCTTAAAATTGTCACGATGTATTTTAGAAATACAGCTGAAATTTAACGGACGCTATTTTATATTTAAGGCATGGTAAAATTTGCTAACTAAGTACTAACAATTGTCGAAAGCATCTCCATTTAAATAATTTCCCCAATGAGTACCATGTACACAAAACGAGCAACATTTTAATATGGACGCTAAGCGAATAATGTGGGACAAATCTTTCGGATTTCCTTCGCAACCCAAAACATTTCCCAAGAAAAATGTTTTAACAATGTTTTGCCCGTTTTCTGCAAATAATATTACTGATCATTCATCTGTTGTTCATCGCCGTCAGAGCACAGGGGGCCTCACATCGAATTTTTATTTCCTTTTCTTTATCTGTTATGCTATTGTTAAGATATAAAGAGGTGGAATCCATTCGCTTACTCGTAATGAAATAGGATACGATTTAAGTAATTCATAAATCCATTATTGGAAGTATTAAACGTAATAGCTTCCTACTGGGTTTGAATTAGATTGAATACAAAGGATGTGTGCGATTTCAAAATGCAGTTAGAAGTGTAGCTGAAGCCCGTTACTTCATTCTGTATCATTTATAGCAAAGGTGACTTTATAGCGATCCTCTGTCGCAGTATTCTAAAATATGTTCGACAAGTCTTTGCGTAAGCTACAGCATGTCCCAGATCGCCTTCAGTTTTACGACTCGTCCAGCGTGTCCCATGTAAATTTTATTGTTTCCCCAAACAGGAACAAGGTGCCTTTGGTTTGTTCTATTTACCTACTGAGCTACATTTAATGTTGCCGGAATAAATAGCAATTGTATAAATTTAGTTCCCACGAGTTAAACTCAATATTCGTTTTCATTTAACGTTGCTTCTCAAAAAAACAAGTAGGTACTTACGTTGCTGAAGGTTACGATGAAATTGGATATAAAGATTTTTGAAGAAGATACGCAAAGTAAAGAACACCCATGTCAAGCCAAGAATCACACAGTTTAAAGGAAAAATCTATACAAATCTATAAAAATAAAAAATCTATAAAAATATATAGCAAATAGGTAAGAAAAGCCAAAGCAGTGCACTTAACAATTAAAAAGTAAAGACTTAGTAATATTCCGGCCTTACATCCGCCCCTCACTACAGCTAGTAATGGAACTGCTTAGGTCGTAAGCAATCAGTGTGATGGCCACGTAAGCCGCTGGGCGGCGCCCGCCCGCGTAGCCGGCCTCTGCAGCGACCGCAACACGTCACTTAAAGCCTCCTGAGGTTTATAAGCTATTGTATTCACCGTATACAATATTATTAACATAGCAAATACATTGCGAATTAGATTCAAATAATCAATCATAAAAAGACAGCTGTAGTAAAAGTCCTCGAAGCTAATGAGAAGGAAATTCTATGAAAATTATCATACAATTCCATTTTATAGAAGGTTTTGAAAACAAGTTTTGTGAAACCTTTATATTTTTTTTATAAGTTCTAAGAAAGTAGGATTTTTAAAACATTTTTAGTGTGCAAATAAGCCATTACAGAAATGATAACTGGTTACAATGATCAAACGAACACTTATCCACAATGATTTTGTTTCGGCAGGTAAGACTCGTTCTATGATTGAAATGGAGTGTCGGCAGCGAAACTGAGGTAAACAATAAAACAATCAAATCATGAGGCAATCAGCGTGATTGATTTAATGAGCGCGGCAAAGCGCCGGATTAACACATCAGCGATGGCTCAGAGTTTACAAAGATAATAACCAGCCTAGGGCGAGACGGACTAATGCCGAAATGCCGAGTGTTCCGTAGGCCTGAGGTTGTTGGGTAATCAGATAGTTATGTATCAGTATTTAGCAGGTTTAAGATATACAGGTGAGAAGGCGGAGATACTAAAATGCTATTAAATACGCTTAGTTATCAGAAGCTAGATCTTGCAACAAAAAATCAGAATTTAGGAAAAAAAACTTATGGTTTCAACGCGAAACCTAAGAAAACTGCATAAGATACTCGAACAAGTGATTCAGGAAGCCTAAAAGTTGTTCCCATTACCTTTCACTATGAAATGATAAAAAAGTTGCAATGTAGGGGTCCACAATATTTTCATGCCTTCGATTTCAACCACGCAGTGCTAAGGTTGTGTTTAACACTGATGAAAATGTTATTAATTGATATTTAAATTAAAAATCACAATGCGCTTTATTCACAAGAAGTAACGAGCATGTCCCAAAACAACTGCTTCCAAAATAATTAAGTTTAACAAAGTCACGTCGCGAGTGCCATATTCTCTGCGAGAATATTCCGAGCTTTGGTAAAAAAAACGCTGACATAAAGTTTAATTATAACTTAAATGTATACTTAGTATTCTATATAGTGGAAGGGTCGGGCTAGCTTATTAGGATGTACCTAACTCGTACATAATCAGTGTGATTGACGCATTAAACCTGCGGTTTAGACCTGCGGTGACCCGGTCTGCCCAGACGCCCGCCGTCCCACACGACCGCAAATGTTGCCTTATAATTTTGAATGTTCGTCATTATTATTTAAGCGAAACCCAACTACTTATTACAAGTACGAGTATTAATTATCTTAGAAAGTCTGGCAAGAGCGTTTGTGTGAGGTTCGTTAATAAGATTTTATGATAATTTGTAGAGATCAGACTACAACACCTAATATAGGTATCAGTATTGCGTTTATTTTTTATTAATCATAAGGTGAACTTTACAAGATAGCTGTGAAGAGACGTGTGCTGAATTCAAGTATTTTTGAAAAAATGCACTACACTTATTGTAATGAAATGCGCTTATACTCAACAAAAAGCGAATAAACAACACGGTCGTCCGGCTTTGGCCCAATCAATCAATGACTGTGGCGGCATGCGGCGCTGCAGCGCGCGGCCGGCCTCACCGCACTCACCGTGACAGGACAAATAAAATTCAATTGCTTTCTTTTATGGAAAACCCGGACTTACGGTTTTACGAGTATTATAGTCACAATGACGCATATACGAGTATATTGAGACGAATGTGTAAACAGATGTCTTTGTCATTATTATATCTAATTATAGACGTACATATAATAAAGCTAAAGAGGAAAGAGAGGCCGGACTTGAGATATTTAAAAAAAATGGCTAGGTGTACTCAGAATCGACTACAGAACACATTCCACTACTTTTTAGAATTTTTGTCTGTTTGTCTATTTATCTGTTTGACCTGAAAACGGCTGAATGGATTTAAATGAACTTAACTTTACCAATCTGTTAAGAAAAGTCATAGGCTACAATTTATTTTGAAGATCTGAATATCTGAGGTGGAACCCCAGCAGCCTAGCTTAGGCGTAAGAGTTATGAATATGACGGTATAGAAAAAAATGTTTAACATGACGAGCACTTTTTGTCATAACAAAAATGAAGATCTGGAGAACCTGATGTGATACACAGGAGCTACACCGTTAGAAGTATGAATATAGCGCCTAAGGAAAAGAAATACAACGTCACGAGCAAATAATGAACATGTAACAAAAATGAAGATCTGGATATCTGACGTTGAACCCTAGCAGCCCAGCTCAATAATAGAAGTATGAATATGAAGCCTTAAGAAAAGAAGTTTAGCGTCACGAGCACTTTCTGCCCCATATCAAAAATGAAGATCTGATGTGACAAGTCGGCAGCCCAGTTATTGATACCGTAAGGAGTATGAATGTAGAACCTCGGAAAAAAAAGTCCAACGTAACATGAAATTTCTCCTCACACAACAAAAGATATACTTAAGATCTGTAGTACTGAATGTGAAACACTAGCAGTCCAGCTTAATTTTAGAGGTACGAACATAACGCTTTAAGCACTTTCTGATGATATAAGAAGGACAAAGTTCCAAAATATGGTGTAATGAAATTGTATTGAGATTGAAACTTTATATGTAAGCCTCAAATGTAGGCGAACGTAATCGAGTAATCTGTATTAAGATATTCCTACACAAAGAAATAAATATTTTCGAGGAAGGTAATGAGTTAATGCAGAAATAATTGTACAGTAACATTTCGTTTCAATAAGCGGACTGTATGTGTATAACGATTTAAGAATACATTGTCTAAGAAGTGACTGCCAGCTTGAACTACTAAGTCACCTTGCAGATATTAGAGTCTTACGCATAAACGGATAATTCACAAAATATTAAGACTCAAACGGACCGCATTCAAGCTAAGACGGTTACTAATCCACTTGATAGACAGTGAGCCCTTTAATAGGTGAAGATTATCCAGACGTTGCGTCTCAGACTACCCTAACTACTACCTACACTTTGTCTTAGACAGGTTAAGAGGTGACATAACAAAAAAACTAGCTATATTAATGCTTTTACTCTAAGACAAAATGAAAGTAATCAATCAGGTCAGCGGACACAGACAGCCTTTGAAGGAAGTCCTAAGGTTGCCCGCAACCGCATCGACCACATTTACAATCTTGTTCCTCTCAAGTCTCATTAGGGTGATTCAAATGAAGATGCAATCGATGTATTAACATTTGACGTAAGCAGTAAGTAATGGATGGTCGGACAACAGTGATAGACGCAGGTAGCCTCGGCAGGGCAATACCGCCGATGCCGCTACGGCCACGGGCGTTTCACTCTCTTGCTCAGCTACTACCGAACTAAACAATATTATACCATACTAATTAAAGTTGCAATCGGCGTATTTTTGGTTAATGCAGCAAGCAAGCAGAGAGATAAACGCAGTGAGCGTGGCAGGGCATTACCGCCGACCGCACCGGAGCTACCGCGATGCGTCACTCACTTGTGACCGCCCACACATTACAACCGTAACAAAAATATTTACCAAACTAATTGAAGTTGCACTCGACGTATTTTAGGTCTAAAGCAGCAAGCAATCAGAGAGATAGACGCAGTAAGCTGCGACAGGGCAGTACCGCCGCCGCACCGTAACCACCGTGGCGCGTCACTCACATGCTTCCGCCCACACATTGCAACCGAAACAAACAATATAATACCAAATACACCGAAGTTTAACCCTGAATGTATAATGGGTGGAAAATATTTAATCATGCACTTTCATAAAGAGTCGAAAACTTTCAGACGGAGAGTCAGTATTTTAGTATGGCCTGTGTTATGATACGAAAATACTCAGACAATGGGTATGTTTTTATAACGATAATGAGTATGTTTGTATAAGTAAAACAAGCAAAATCTCCTACATAAAACGTCGCTTCTTCTTCTTACAAAAATATCAGCTTGTCACACTGAATGCTACACGAGAAATTCCGTAACAAAACAAAACTTATAAAACAAAGCGTGGGCACTATAAAAATGTTGCGGACTCATCTTCGTCCGCGCCAATATTAGATAATGGACCGGGGTCAGGGTACACCGAAATCTGTACCTATTTATGATAATAGAGTTCGACAGCCGCGTAGCCGTGACTGGCGGAACGGGCCGTGCCGTGATCTACACTCACAATTTGCAGTTACGCCGCTTTATGTTGTGAACGCACGGCGAAATGTGCTAGTTAAACGGCGCAGAAAACCTTTCGCTAGATCTAGTCTACAGTTTAAAAACTGTTAGATAAATAATCTCGTTTGCTTTGTACTTTGTTTAACCGTGTTTTTTTTATTTAGTTTTTAAACTGTACATGAGAACTGACGGTTAACAAATTGGTAAGTTTTCACCTAGAAACTTCATACTAATATCTGAATCAGTAGATACGTACCTAGGTATAAATGAAATGTTGTTATTTATTTAAAGTTATGTAAGTTACATGTTCCTACCTACCCCTCCAATCAGTCAGCGTAATAATAACAAATCGCATTGACTACGCAACTCTACCCACTAATATGTTTGCCCTTAGTTATCTCCGTCCTCATCAAAAAATGAATCGTTGTTTAAGCATCGTTTACTTTTTAGATACAGCGGGGTAGGGTATGGTCGCAGACGTAATGTAGAGCTCACTCAATTCGCCCCTTGTTTGTCTGTCAACACAAATATTGAAAATCCATTAGCAACCACCGTTCGAGCGCAAAAAAGTCGATATTAAAAATAACAAAGAAATGGGCTGTTCAAAGTTTTGCGACGAGGGGAAGTTATTTTGATGAGTTTGTATTGAGTAATGCAAAGGAATCTCAAACGCTTACTTTGCTGAAGATTGTTTATGTTGATAATGACAAACCTTTTTGTACTCTCTTTTACTGATATATATGTCAGACGGTAAAAATATTTTTCTTTTTCCAGCTTCAAAAACTTTTTCTCACACCTTGAGGCTGTGCCGCGTATAAAAAAGAACATATGTTTGTTTCCTCGAAAATAGAGGGAAATCACCCGTTAAATACAATTAGCTGAACACTACGTGTGGCTGGGTGTCTGAGGCAACCTCAATGGAACTCCGGCGCTCGGGTGGAGCAAACAGATTCTCAGTCTCGGAGATGTATCGCCGAGTTCACATTTACCTAAGAGACCTCAGTCCTTTTTTTTCCAAATGACTTTCTCTGCAGCGATTTGCTGCTAGACGAAGCTCTAAATAATGGAATCATTTTGCATGCTCTTATTGTTTCGAGTAACCTCAGGATTTTGTTAATATTACTAAAGTTATGGAAAGATTATGGTTAATAAAATATTATGTTTTGGTATTGAATAATTCATACTGATACGAATAGTTGTATTAGACTTTATTTTTTAACTCGAACAGCACTAATATCTACCTTGATATCAATTTGTAAGTAGTTTTTTGGTTTTAATTTTTACAATCTTTAGTTAGTTTCATCTGCCCCGAAGTTTGTCTGGAATCATATCTTGCAAGCTAAATTTAACCTAAATTCACAGTGTCTGATTGAGCTGAAATTTTGAAAGGCACACGTTTTTAAAATCATAAAAGCTCTTTGATAATAAAAACATTTTTATTTTAATTTATTATGAGGTATGAAACTTATATAGAACACTGACATGTGAATGTTTTATAATTTTTAATTAAAACCCCATTTCAAGTCAATTACTGAAATTATCAATTTTTAATAATAACGACCCCATCTCAATACGAGTATAATTTTTACCCGATATAAATGCTTTGATAAAACTTTTATAGGTAAGTTTCGAAGTACAATAGTTACAGTTAAAAACAGAAGAAAAATTCTAATAAAGGTACAGGGTACTGCTGGCGATATAAGGAAACTTGTTCGATACAAAGTTTCCGAGAGTTGCAGACTAGAAAATTAATTTCTAATTACAATCAGACAAAGCGAGGGCTACCTTCATAGTATTACATTATTAAACAGAGTAGGTACTGCTCCACGTCGTTTCATAAGTAATGCCATGTTACAGAGTGAAAGGGAAAAGCAAAGAAACTTCGGTTTATTTATTCCATTGAGAGTAATTTAACACTTTTTATTCTTTAGTTAACATGGTAGGAGTAAACATTTTTCAAAACTTTTTTTTCTGGATGATTATTAAGCGAAACAAGTTTTGGCTTTTGAGTTATCCAAAACAAGTGAATAGGCTGTTACTAGACGGACGTGATCCTTCCGTGGACACATCGACACTTACCATGAGGCGACACAGTGACCAAATGTCGGGCTACTTATAAAAAAAGTGAACAATATGAAGAACCCGTTTGTTATTCTTTACTTATTTCGTTCCGTAATACTATTCAGAATTCGCCTTCACTGGCGTTGTATTCTGATGAATGAAGTAACAGCACTTTGCTTATCATTGTGAAGGAGGCACTTTAGTTAGAAGAAGGCATACTCCGCGACAGGTTGACATCTTAACAAGATAGTATGCCTACTAGATTTAGGTAAGTGCATTAATCGTAGTAAAGATTGCTATTAGAGCCTTATTTGGTATCTAGGTAGACATTTATTATTTTTACTTTAAAGGTAGGTTTACGGTCATTGAAACAAAAGCCTTTTCCCACCTATTTACTGTAAGGTGGTTGGCCATGTAAAGTCCATGTCGTCCATATGAGCCGTCTGTTGCAATTAGCACGGTGCACGGCGCTGATGCGACGGCATGCACTCGCACGCGCGTGGTTTCCTGCTAGAGCCAATTAGTATTGAATCGCTACACGATGCATGCGACACTTCCCTATCTGCACCTGAATAATGACAAGAACTGTGTTTATGCATTGTGTAGCATCTACAGATATGTACCATATATCGCTTAGTACTAGTGGTCACCCACACTTTAGTGGCACAACAACAACACAACGTGCAAGAAGTTATGCATAGGTAAGAACATACTGCACACATCCAAGTAGGAAAGCCGGATTTATATATTTTTTATCTACATTCCACAATACTCATGCCCTTAATCTATAACAACAGTCAAAGCAAAATAGATAAACGAAATTGGTGTCGATATAAAATCTATTAAAGGCATGAAAAATCAAAAGAAGGAAATATCGCTTGTTTTCTCCTTTTTAACATACATTTACGGTTATTTTGCAGTGTTTTGCATCATTCAGTACCAAAAATGACAGTTTGAAACTTCTTGTGACGCCTATCTACCAATTTAGGCCGTGTTCCGCCGCTCGTCGACGGCTTAATTTATACAGTGTGTCCGGTGAACGATGTCCTACTCGTTAAGGGTAAAAAATAAAAATATATTTTTTTTGTGCCAAATATGTCAAAATGGCAGCCATTTTAATTATAATATCGACTAAGCACGGATTCTTGCACTTATAAAGCAATATCTCATGATCTGGCAGACCTAAAGATATTAAACTAGTTTTATTCGATACCTTAGAATGGTACTAAAAACATAAAATGAAAACATGACTAAAAATTACGTATTTTTTTCTTTTTTTAATTTTTTGTAAAAACTTGGTCATTAAGCTACCGTTTTTTTGCAAGTTTTGTTAAGACTCGAACATAACCAAAAGTTTAACTCTAAAATCAAAGTCCTAAGTTAAATAGTTTAGGATTTACGATAGCTTGAATATGACCATCTATGACGATCTACTAGTATGAGAAAAGTAAAACTTGTATTTTACTAAGGCTTGTAATTTGGCACAAAATGACACAGCATACTAGTAATCAATAAAAAAATTACCTTCGAGACCTTGACAGACAATTGACAAAATTGGAGTCAGACACGTCTGACTCCAATTTTGTTAATTTTTGCGAATGAACCCAAAAGTTCACTTCTATGTGTCCAAAAAAAGTAACGATTGAACTGCCAAAATAATGGCAACTAGCATTCAATTGGATCTAATTTTATTTTTTATTATGATTTATTTCTGTTTACCATTTGACATGGCGGAAGAGAAAAAGGAGATGATCCTTCAGTTTTTGTGTGACAGCGTTAAGTGAAGATTCTGCCACAACCCAGCGCTGCTACACAACCTAAAAAAATAAAAAATAAAAATTGTCGATAAAATTGATTCTATTTTTTACTCTTTACGGGTCGAACATCGTTCACTTGACACACTGTATATCGCTGTAAATGCACTTGGTTAGCAACTCCGGATTCACGCCATTGCCAGTTTCGAAATAACTTTCTGACTGAACCGTTTCTTTTCATAGATATAAAACTATTAGTTTCATGCATTCAACGATCAATCGCCACCGCACCAGAGCAAATGGACGCTATTTGTTTGAATATATTATTTTCAGGTCATATTTTGTAGCATTCGGGCTTTATGGCGTATTCATATGGCTTTAGCAGTAGTTTGCAGCTATGCACCTACGGATGTGCTACGCTGCACTTTGTAATCAGCCGAGCTATTTTTAATAATATATATTTCACAACAATCACACTAATTCTCTAGTCCCAAATTAAGCTACGAGGCTTGTGTTATGGGTACTAGACAACGGATAAACATACTTAAATACTTTTTTTTTTGTAAATAAATACATATTATACATAGAAAACACCCAGACCAGTACAAACACACATGTTCATGCACACATATGCTTGTACTGTGCGGGGATCGAACCCGCGACCCTTGGTTTAGAAGTCCGACATGTAGACCACTGCACCAAACGGTCGTCGGTCGCTATTCTCTGCGGACAATCAGACATTAGTTAGTGTGAACGATCTCTCGTGCTGGCATGTCATTTTGGGTACCTACCTACATAGACATTTTTGCTCTCAAACATTAGAAAAGTTGACTTAAAAATGTTTACGTATGTAAAGTATACTCGTATTCATCATTTCGATAGATCTTTCACTCGAAAAAACACGAATGACATTGGATGACGATGAGTTTTATAGCACGTGTCAGCTTTCAAAGATCTCGTATGTCTCATATCTTTGAATATTATACAGTACCATTTTTTGATTTCCATGAAATACTTAAGTATTGTGTCAATGCGTATCTCTCATTTTATTTAAATGATTTCATGTCCTCATACTTCAAAGATGTTTATGTATGTAGTTAATAAATTAGCCATGCAATATTTCGGTGGGTTCCCCAAGGGTAATGTCACGTGTGGTGGTGCGTCGGGGGTAAAATCCAGTTATCTCCGGTGATTGGACCCACAACGCCTAGAAATGCGATTAGCAGCAGGATCATCAACAAAATAACTAGCTATATTAATGCTTTCACTCTAAGACAAAATGAAAGTAATCAATCAGGTCAGCGGACACAGACAGCCTTTGAAGAAAGTCCTAAGGTTGCCCGCAACCGCATCGACCACATTTACAATCTTGTTCCTCTCAAGTCTCATTAGGGTGATTCAAATGAAGATGCAATCGATGTATTAACATTTGACGTAAACAGTAAGTAATGGATGGTCGGTTAACGGTGATAGACGCAGGTAGCCTCGGCAGGGCAATACCGCCGATGCCGCTCGCGCGGCCACGGGCGTTTCACTCTCTTGCTCAGCTGCTACCGAACTAAACAATATTATACCAAACTAATTAAAGTTGCAATCGGCGTATTTTTGGTTAATGCAGCAAGCAAGCAGAGAGATAAACGCAGTGAGTGTGGCAGGGCATTACCGCCGACCGCATCGGAGCTACCGCGATGCGTCACTCACTTGTGACCGCCCACACATTACAACCGTAACAAAAATATTTACCAAACTAATTGAAGTTGCACTCGACGTATTTTAGGTCTAAAGCAGCAAGCAATCAGAGAGATAGACGCAGTAAGCTGCGACAGGGCAGTACCGCCGCCGCACCGTAACCACCGTGGCGCGTCACTCACATGCTTCCGCCCACACATTGCAACCGAAACAAACAATATAATACCAAATACACCGAAGTTTAGCCCTGAATGTACAATGGGTGGAAAATATTTAATCATGCACTTTTATAAAGAGTCGAAAACTTTCAGACGGAGAGTCAGTATTTAGTATAGCCTGAGTTATGATACAAAAATACTCAGACAATGGGTATGTTGTTATAACGATAATGGGTATGTTGTATAAGTAAAACAAGCAAAATCTCCTACATAAAACGTCGCTTCTTTTTCTTGCAAAAATATCAGCTTGTCACACTGAATGCTACACGAGAAATTCCGTAACAAAACAAAACTTATAAAACAAAGCGTGGGCACTATAAAAATGTTGCGGACTCATCTTCGTCCGCGCCAATATAAGATAATGGACCGGGGTCAGGGTACACCGAAATCTGTACCTATTTATGATAATAGAGTTCGACAGCCGCGTAGCCGTGACTGGCGGAACGGGCCGTGCCGTGATCTACACTCACAATTTGCAGTTACGCCGCTTTATGTTGTGAACGCACGGCGAAATGTGCTAGTTAAACGGCGCAGAAAACGGTTCGCTAGATCTAGTCTACAGTTTAAAAACTTTTAGATAAATAATCTCGTTTGCTTTGTACTTTGCTTAGCCGTGTTTTTTATTTAGTTTTTAAACTGTACATGAGTACTGACGGTTAAAAAATTGGTAAGTTTTCACCTAGAAACTTCATTTTCGCGTGTTAAATGTACCGTACTAATATCTGAATCAGTAGATACGTACCTAGGTATAAATGAAATGTTGTTATTTATTTAAAGTTATGTAAGTTACATGTTCTTACCTACCCCTCCAATCAGTCAGCGTAATAATAACAAATCGCATTGACTACGCAACTCTACCCACTAATATGTTTGCCCTTAGTTATCTCCGTCCTCATCAAAAAATGAATCGTTGTTTAAGCATCGTTTACTTTTTAGATACAGCGGGGTAGGGTATGGTCGCAGACGTAATGTAGAGCTCACTCAATTCGCCCCTTGTTTGTCTGTCAACACAAATATTGAAAATCCATTAGCAACCACCGTTCGAGCGCAAAAAAGTCGATATTAAAAATAACAAAGAAATGGGCTGTTCAAAGTTTTGCGACGAGGGGAAGTTATTTTGAAGAGTTTGTATTGAGTAATGCAAAGGAATCTCAAACGCTTACTTTGCTGAAGATTGTTTATGTTGATAATGACAAACCTTTTTGTACTCTCTTTTACTGATATATATGTCAAACGGTAAAAATATTTTTCTTTTTCCAGCTTCAAAAACTTTTTCTCACACCTTTAGGCTGTGCCGCGTATAAAAAAAGAACATATGTTTGTTTCCTCGAAAATAGTGCCATAGGTAAGGTTAATAAAAACACACCTACTTAACTCCGCCGACAAAAATCTTAGCAAAAAATTGAGCCTAACAAATTAAGTTCTTTATGAGCAGTTGCTTCAAACAGTATTTACCAACTTCAAGAAATAGCATAGTCTTCGTGTCTTGGCCTACTTTACTTTACACATTTATAGGTATTCTCATGCGTATAAAAGCTTAGAAGGAACTACATAAGCATACCTGAAAAATAAGTGAGGACTGTTACAAGTAGGACGGAGGGAAATCACCCGTTAAATACAATTAGCTGAACACTACGTGTGGCTGGGTGTCTGAGGCAACCTCAATGGAACTCCGGTGCTCGGGTGGAGCAAACAGATTCTCAGTCTTGGAGATGTATCGCCGAGTTCACATTTACCTAAGAGACCTCAGTCCTTTGTTTTCCAAATGACTTTCTCTGCAGCGATTTGCTGCTAGACGAAGCTCTAAATAATGGAATCATTTTGCATGCTCTTGTTGTTTCGAGTAACCTCAGGATTTTGTTAATATTACTAAAGTTATGGAAAGATTATGGTTAATAAAATATTATGTTTTGGTATTGAATAATTCATAGTCACGAATAGTTGTATTAGACTTTATTTTTTAACTCGAACAGCACTAATATCAGCACTGATATCAATTTGAAAGTAGTTTTTTGGTTTTAATTTTTACAATCTTTAGTTAGTTTCATCTGCCCCGAAGTTTGTCTGGAATCATATCTTGCAAGCTAAATTTAACCTAAATTCACAGTGTTTGATTGAGCTGAAATTTTGAAAGGCACACGTTTATAAAATCATAAAAGCTCTTTGATAATAAAAACATTTTTATTTTAATTTATTATGAGGTATGAAACTTATATAGAAGACTGATATGTGAATGTTTTATTATTTTTATTTACAGCCCCATTTCAAGTCAATTACTGAAATTATCAATTTTTAATAATACCGACCCCATCTCAATACGAGTATAATTTTTACCCGATATAAATGCTTTGATAAAACTTTTATAGGTAAGTATCGAAGTACAATAGTTTCAGTTAAAAATAGAAGAAAAATTCTAATAAAGGTACAGGGTACTGCTGGCGATATAAGGAAACTTGTTCGATACAAAGTTTCCGAGAGTTGCAGACTAGAAAATTAATTTCTAATTACAATCAGACAAAGCTAGGGCTACCTTCATAGTATTACATTATTAAACAGAGTAGGTACTGCTCCACGTCGTTTCATAAGTAATGCCATGTTACAGAGTGAAAGGGAAAAGCAAAGAAACTTCGGTTTATTTATTCCATTGAGAGTAATTTAACTCTACTTATTCTTTAGTTAACATGGTAGGAGTAAACATTTTTCAAAACTTTTTTTTCTGGATGATTATTAAGCGAAACAAGTTTTGGCTTTTGAGTTATCCAAAACAAGTGAATAGGCTGTTACTAGACGGACGTGATCCTTCCTTGGACACATCGACACTTACCATGAGGCGACACAGTGACCAAATGTCGGGCTACTTATAAAAAAAAAAGTGAACAATATGAAGACCTCGTTTGTTATTCTTTACTTATTTCGTTCCGTAATACTATTCAGAATTCGCCTTCACTGGCGTTGTATTCTGATGAATGAAGTAACAGAACTTTGCTTATCATTGTGAAGGAGGCACTTTAGTTAGAAGAAGGCATACTCCGCGACAGGTTGACATCTTAACAAGATAGTATGCCTACTAGATTTAGGTAAGTGCATTAATCGTAGTAAAGATTGCTATTAGAGCCTTATTTGGTATCTAGGTAGACATTTATTATTTTTACTTTAAAGGTAGGTTTACGGTCATTGAAACAAAAGCCTTTTCCCACCTATTTACTGTAAGGTGGGTGGCCATGTAAAGTCCATGTCGTCCATATGAGCCGTCTGTTGCAATTAGCACGGTGCACGGCGCTGATGCGACGGCATGCACTCGCACGCGCGTGGTTTCCTGCTAGAGCCAATTAGTATTGAATCGCTACACGATGCATGCGACACTTCCCTATCTGCACCTGAATAATGACAAGAACTGTGTTTATGCATTGTGTAGCATCTACAGATATGTACCATATATCGCTTTGTACTAGTGGTCACCCACACTTTAGTGGCACAACAGCAACACAACGTGCAAGAACTTATGCATAGGTAAGAACATACTGCACCCATCCAAGCAGGAAAGCCGGATTTATATATTTTTTATCTACATTCCACAATACTCATGCCATTAATCTATAACAACAGTCAAAGCAAAATAGATAAACGAAATTGGCGTCGAAATAAAATCTATTAAAGGCATGAAAAATCAAAAGAAGGAAATATCGCTTGTTTTCTACTTTTTCAACATACATCTACGGTTATTTTGCAGTGTTTTGCATCATTCAGTACCAAAAATGACAGTTTGAAACTTCTTGTGACGCCTATCTACCAATTTAGGCCGTGTTCCGCCGCTCGTCGACGGCTTAATTTATACAGTGTGTCCGGTGAACGATGTCCGACTCGTTAAGGGTAAAAAATAAAAATATATTTTTTTGTGCCAAATATGTCAAAATGGCAGCCATTTTAATTATAATATCGACTAAGCACGGATACTTGCACTTATAAAGCAATATCTCATGATCTGGCAGACCTAAAGATATTAAACTAGTTTTAATCGATACCTTAGAATGGTACTAAAAACATTTAATAAAACATGAATAATTAATTTGTAATTTGTAAAAATTATGTATTTAATTCTTTTTTAAATTTTTTGTAAAAACTTGGTCATTAAGCTACCGTTTTTTTGCAAGTTTTGTTAAGACTCGGACATAACCAAAAGTTTAACTCTAAAATCAAAGTCCTAAGTTAAATAGTTTAGGATTTACGATAGCTTGAATATGACCATCTATGACGATCTACTAGTATGAGAAAAGTAAAACTTGTATTTTACTAAGGCTTGTAATTTGGCACAAAATGACACAGCATACTAGTAATCAATAAAAAAAATGACCTTCGAGACCTTGGAGATACGTCTGACTCCAATTTTGTTAATTTTTGCGAATGAACCCAAAAATTCACTTCTATGTGTCCAAAAAAAGTAGGATTGAACTGGCAAAATAATGGCAACTAGCATTTAATTAGATCTAATTTTATTTTTTATCATGATTTATTTCTGTTTACCATTTGACATGGCGGAAGAGAAGAAGATCCTTCAGTTTTTGTGTGACAGCGTTAAGTGAAGATTCTGCCACAACCCAGCGCTGCTACACAACCTAAATAAACCTAAAAAAAAATTGTCGATTAAATTGATTCTATTTTTTACCCTTTACGGGTCGAACATCGTTCACTCGACACACTGTATATCGCTGTAAATGCACTAGGTTAGCAACTCCGGATTCACGCCATTGCCAGTTTCGAAATAACTTTCTGACTGAACCGTTTCTTTTTCATAGATATAAAACTATTAGTTTCATGCATTCAACGATCAATCGCCACCGCACCAGAACAAATGGCCGCTATTTGTTTGAATATATTATTTTCAGGTCATATTTTGTAGCATTCGGGCTTTATGGCGTATTCATATGGCTTTAGCAGTAGTTTGCAGCTATGCACCTACGGATGTGCTACGCTGCACTTTGTAATCAGCCGCGCTATTCTCTGCGGACAATCAGACATTAGTTAGTGTGAACGATCTCTCGTGCTGGCATGTCATTTTGGGTACCTACCTACATAGACATTTTTGCTCCCAAACATGAGAAAAGTTGACTTAAAAATGTTTACGTATGTAAAGTATACTCGTATTCGTTATTTCGATAGATCTTTCACTCGAAAAAACACGAATGGTATTGGATGACGATGAGTTTTATAGCACGTGTCAGCTTTCAAAGATCTCGTATGTCTCATATCTTTGAATATTATACAGTACCATTTTTTGATTTCCATGAAATACTTAAGTATTGTGTCAATGCGTAATCTCTCATTGTCCTCATACTTCAAAGATGTTTATGTATGTAGTTAATTAATTAGCCATGCAATATTTCGGTGGGTTCCCCAAGGGTAATGTCACGTGTGGTGGTGCGTCAGGGGTAAAATCCAGTTATCTCCGGTGATTGGACCCACAACGCCTAGAAATGCGATTAGCAGCAGGATCAATATCCAACTAAGCGATACACGCCAGAAACACTGCAAACTATACTCGTTAATAACTTTATTGTGAGTGACAGTGCGAGAGTAAGTTCTTAACAATGGGAGTTATTACGCCAAATTGTGTCGTAATGGGTTTTACGGAGCAATACCGGGGCTCAGTGTGACGGAAATTGACGACTAAAAATATTTAGTTGAGTACTATGAAAATGGAATTACTTATTTTGTTTTCAGCCTATAATTTTGATAAATTTTTAAATTACCCAACAATTAAAAAACTCATTGTTACTTGTCGTGGGCAGCGAACGTAGAAGAACCTGTCAAGGACGGACTTAATGTCTGAACTTAAAAAAGAGTGCTAGTCAGACATGAATAATATAATGTTCGATATAAGTGACTAAAAGCAACTATAGTCTAGGGGCGAAACTCAACTGTTCTCAACAGTTAAGACAAGAGTTTGAACCTCGACCTTAAGGACTGAATTTGAACTTAGAAGGTACAAATAGTCATTTCTAGGACGTGAATTCAGGCTAAGGATTATACAAAACCTTCGATTTGAATAGTTCATATTTTAAGCCTACTGATCAAAGTAGGCAGGTAGAAAGGAACTTAAAAAAAAACTTATGGTTGCGCCATAACTTGCACTTAAAATCTTTCAACACAAAATACATTTAAATATTAGAAACACGTCGAAGACATTTACCTAAATTAAACAATTCCAATTAAGCCTAGATATCAAAGTCTAGACCGCAAAAGTAATTGAGTTGATAAAATATCGATTTTCAAACTTAATAAGCTCTCAAATGTATTTATCAAAATTTGTGTTTTAATATAAGACTTACAAAGCCTGTTTGGTGGCCCTTGCTTTGCGCCGCGTAGTTAATAGGTACTATAGGTGAGAGTCTCTCACCTATAGTACCTATTAACTACGCAGGCTAACAGCCAAACAGGCTTTGTAAGTCTAATATTAAAACACAACTGAGGCTTTAAAGGGCCATTGTTTAGTACACAAACAACAATATTGAGACGCCGCGGTCCGGTCAAACCTGGTAATTGCGAAAGTCTGTTCACATTTACAGCATTTGCTATTGTCTAAATCACGAAGAGCTTGTTATCCTTTGTTTTATTGTGTTAATAGCGTTAATTAAGTTAACAACACATTTACTGTGTTGTGATGTTCATATTATTATGATACTAAATAAATTCATACATAACTTGACTTATACAACAATTACACATGCAAAATGTTAAGAAAAATACTCTTTTTGTTTTCAAAAAAATAATATTTAATGACTACGTTTAAAGCTAAGTGAAGGCTCATAAATAAACTAAGTGCCCTAGTTTGCTCGACGTCAATAGCATACGCATATATTTTATTGTAGTGCTATAAGCGAATAATTTTCTATTTAAACTTTCGAATAAGTTAAATAAGTTTTTAACTTCAACTTGTTGAGATGGATAGCAATCGCGGCAGCTGTACCGTTGTAGTTGGACGAAGCCAGTCTCCGACGCCTTCGAAATAAAAGTTTCGAGTAGAATCATGTATCACTCCGCCAACTTGTATCAGCATGCGATACAATAGAAACGGTCGGGAATACATGACTTGCGCTCTGGGAATAACATCCCAGATGGACCTGTACGAATGATGGAAATATCGTTGTACGCGGAACTTATTTGATGGAAGTCTTCACATTCCTGATTCACGCAAGGATTCATTCTAAGTCAACTTTGTCTGAAACAACGGCTATTGAAACTTGAGCTATTCAATACGGAGTAGGTATATGAGTAGAAACGGTTAGATAATTTCAATACTTACTAACTCGAGAACTGAGATCAAAAGTAATAGAGACTGTTTGTATTAGCAAAAAAAAACACAAAAGGTTTAGTTTGCCATCGAGTTTACTCAAATTCGATTTTAGCACTTGTTATTCGTTTTGCATTGCGACAATTTAAGAGTATATTTCCTATACTTTATTCTTCTTCTTGGGTTTATTCTCCTGTAGCAAACTAGATTGATTTCGTGCTAATTAGCCTAGCACAAAATAAGTGTATTCATAAAACATGGAGCGAATTCATTTTATTCTCGCTAGATTCCCAAGCAATATTATTATCGCAAAAGACACATCTCTGCCAAATAAACAAGCAACAGTTTTAGAAATAAATCCGTTTTATCCTATTGGATTCGCCTGTAGACGCCGGGATTGTCCAGTATTTCTGTAAACTGAAATGAGAAATACATTTATGTTGGCGTTATGTACGAGTATCTTACGTGAGTAATAAGAAGTTATTATTTTAACTTCTATATTATTTTACTTGTCAACTTAAAACAAATCAACCATAACTTAGGTCCTTCACAACAATTACCGCGTCCGAGGATGATGAGGGCGATGAGGAATGATGATGATGATAAATTTTTTAGAAGCCTTGAGCTCTATTGAGTTTTAATATTAAAAAAAAATGTATTTACAGAATTTCAAACTACCATTTCTGCCACTCTGGTACGTTAACAGAAACACAGTACGTCCGTGGTATTACTTAGGTATAACTTAGACCTAGCATATGTTTTTAATATGAATGTAAACATAGTTTCTTAATGAGTTACCTGCCTACAAATATATCACCATTTTGGTATTCAATTTTGGTCTAATATTAGCACAGTTCCAATCACGCACTACTTAACTCAATTTACAGTCGGAAAGTTCACGAGCCGCCATCAAAATCAAGGAGACGCAACAACATTGGACATCAGAGAGTCTTTTGTTACAGTATCGTGCCAACAGTGTTTAAAGGAATAATTAATAAGATTTTCTGTAGAAGCTCACCCGCCAACTAATTTACATCGGACCCTTTAACAATAACACTGAACGAGGACGAGCTTAATAACGGAAAATTCGCAGAAAATGACTTGCCAGTGCTGTTCTTAGACTTTTAACGAAAATTGATTTATTATTTATTGTAAATTAATTTGGCGATGAATTGTTAAGCGGTTTAAACAACTGTCAGTTGAATGGCATGAGCTGACGTGAAATAAAATATTTTAGATTGAAAACGTTTTGGTGAGTGAGTTTTAAGAGCTGTCATATTTATCATTTACTGAATTTACTTTTGTTGCTTAACTCTCTTCTATTTTTCTGTTTTATTATTGTGTTCTAGATATTTTGACATGTTTTGCCAAGTAGTGGAAGTAAAAAATTTAATAAAATAGCGTTATTTTTTTTTCTTGTTATTGGAGTTATCAAATATTGTTATTTCAACAACAGTGTCTAAAACTTTTTACGAAGTTGAGAAGAAGCCCCGAAATAAAATTTGTAAGGGTATAGACCGGCAAAGAACGATAGATATTGAATTTTCTTTATCCTCACAAAGTAATGAGATTTGCCGACACGCGTACATTTATGGAGCTAGATCCCTCGACTGAAGTAGGGGTAAGAGATTTACTTACGTTCTTTGATCAGGGAGAAAATCATTACGTCTTGTGAAGCGTAGAAATATTTAAATGCGACTTTCATATCTGCATTTGTTTTTTTTAAAGAGCGCATTTGGCCGCTGTGCATTGAAATAAGGTACCTAACTGTAATAACTAATAACACAGGTGTCCACTGAGATACGGCTAGTAATAACGCTAATTGACACTTTGTAATGGGAAACTTTAATAAAGGACTGGTCATAGCAAGCTACCTTTCAGTAGGCTGACTAGACTTTACGGCTTGGGGGACACCCTTTGAGTCGTAACTCGTAATTGGACAACTTTGTCACGTAAACTGGAACTTGCACACAAAATAGGGGATGTATTTGATGGACCAACTATATCATTATGTCACCTTACCAACATTCTAATTTGAGGTAGTCGTAAATAAAACGACCAAAACATTTTCTCAGTTTTATTTATTTGAGCTTCGACCTATGTAATCCCAACATGCATTGGTTAGCTATTTGATTACATGACGTTTTTTATATTAAGTTAAAAATTATGCAAAGCCTATAGTGGTTTGAACGCTATCTTTACTTAGTAAATTATTTCAAGTCTGATCCTCGACACTTCATGTTTGTTCATGTATTGTTTGCACAATATGTAATGCTAG
The DNA here is from genome assembly GCA_963921415.1 of Pyrausta despicata. NCBI lineage: Eukaryota > Metazoa > Arthropoda > Insecta > Lepidoptera > Crambidae > Pyrausta > Pyrausta despicata. The sequence continues at coordinate 9,783,488 of OY992855.1, read as the reverse complement.
CTAGAGACTGAAAATCTGACATACGTTTGTTAAGAAGTTTAGTATAGTAGTAAAGTACCTACCTAGTATATTTTGTACACGTTTAAGTATCAATTCAACATTGCGATTAACAAAGCTTTAAACATTTTAACTTAACTAGAAGATTCCTTGCCTGCCCTTATTTATCAAAACAATCTATCTTGGCCTTACTTTTCAATATCGACGAAAAACCGTAAAATAATACTTAAAGAGATCAGTTACAAACTTTATTGGTACTTCCTATAGACAATACGGAACAACGATACCCTTTCAAGAGGCAACAACCGTGCATAAAGCGTGTTAACCTATTTATTCCCTCGGCGGCATAAAACAAGCGCGGCTTCTTGACAAGCATTCGTTTCCGCTACTTAATAGAATCAACCTTGTATGTTGCTCAACACAATAGCGGTGTTATGAATACATAACGAGACATTAGCCCGCATATGTTGTGAGCGTTTATTAGCTCCACAAATAATGGCGGTAGATTCACACAGAGCGCAGTCCCTCGAGGGGACGTATTTAATAGTGCTGTTAAAGTGATCGCGATTCTCGTCGCGAATCTGAACACTCGCAAACCCAATTAAGTATAAGCGGCTTACACTTTCGTGCCAATTAAATACGCATCAATCGGTTATACAAAGGTTGTTTAATCTCTTTAAAAAACACTATAAAAATAATTATGAATTGATACAACCGTAATTCTAACGTTACTTAAGCAGTATCATGTCGCAGCCGAATGCTTAAAATAGCCACTCAATCAAACAGCTAGCTCGTTGACTGAACAACGCCATTCAATCATACGTCTAGATTTTTAATTGAATATTTAAGGCGCTCTTAACGTTCAACACTACAGCTGATTCAAAAGATCTCACCACCGCGACGCTAGTTGCGTTTTGTTTTCAATACAGCGTCAACTAGCAGGTGATTTCGATTGCTTCAAGCATGTTTTGAGATATTTTTCGAATTGAAAGTATGTTTCTAGTGTTATTAAGAAATATAAGTTATAGAGGCATTTCCGAGTGATACGAGGAAATGAGAAAATTAAAACAATATTCGAGGATTAATAACGGGATTAAGAACTGCATCGCCACGGTATTTATTGCACTTCTGTAAAAACATGTCCAAATCAGTTAGAATACAGTTTATTCTTCTTTTAAAAATTACCCTCGTGCGAAAAAATCAGTTTGCGCGTCATAAAATCTTATTCTTTCAAATTGGCTAAGCCAGTCGGCTAAGCTTTGTCTAGCTGTAGTGTTGAACATCGCAGTCAACAAGTCGCCTAAATGACGTATAGCCGTATGATTGAATGGCGTTGTTCAGTCAAAAGGTTAGCTGTTTGATAGAACGGTTATTTTAATTGTGAGAATAAATCATCTTTAAACCTAAACCTAATCAGTTGGCTGCGACATTAATATCACAGTAACAACATAAATATAATACACCGAAACATTATCTCAGAAGGTACACGAATTAATAGGGACGATATAAAGCCTCGTTCATTATCAATAGCACACAGGAAATGGTAAACAACAATGGAGGAAAGAATTGGATGTCAAAGTGAATAAAATATACTGACGTAGGTACTGGCCTTCCCATTGTGCGCGACAAATTACTGGTTTCTATTTAAGATACCAATAAATTGTTCTTCTTTATTTGGATTTTCTGTGCGCTCCACACTTTCGTAACTTAACCCTTACGTGAATACCAGATACCGTGATTCAGAGTTAGTAGAGACCTTCACAAATAACGTACTCTATCCGGTCATCGATAACGAGAAAAAGCTTGGTTTACGGTTTTTGTGTGCATCAGTGCGTGAATGAATATGTAGCTAGGGCCTGGCTAAGGCTGTAACAAGGTATTTAAGCAGAAGTTACGATATACCCTGGCCCAATAGCGTCTGTAAATAACGCTCTATCTGCAAAGCGCCGCCGCGCACCCTGCCAAATTGCTTGGCAACCTCCTCAGACTTCCTCTTTGAATAATATTATAACAGACCGTACAACAATGGAAAAATAAAACTAACTCCTAAATCTGGCTTTATTTTTGCAACAATACGATCGGTTAATAGTTTTGAAATGAGGCGTCAACCACTTTAAGGTTCTTCATCGGAATACCTAAATAAGGTAAGCAAGTTCATATTGTTAAGATATCTATATCAAATAAATAATCTGAATGTGTAACGAACTGCTTTAAATAAAAAATAATATAAAATCATTAAAAGGAAACACTTCCAGATCACCAGATCCCGGGAAAAACAAAACGATGAAAATTACGCTCTCAAGAAAATTATGGTCTTTGTAAAGGAAAACGGTGTTAGATGAAGATTAAACATTGATTATTATTGTTATGCTGCTCAGTTGTTACCTTAAAGGTTTCCCTTTATAACTCAGGAAGAAGGGATTATTGTTATGACGATTTGAGACTAAATTTTATATTTTTCTGTTATCGTGTAACCAAACACAAACATGGGAATGTATTCCAGATGGTTATTGTCTAATGAAAAATTAAAATATAATTAATAAAATAAATAAATAAATATTTCACAACAATCACACCAATTCTCTAGTCCCAAATTAAGCTACGAGGCTTGTGTTATGGGTACTAGACAACGGATATACATACTTAAATACTTTTTTTGTAAATAAATACATATTATACATACGAGTAGAAAACACCCAGACCAGTACAAACACACATGTTCATGCACACTTATGCTTGTACTGTACGGGGATCGAACCCGCGACCCTTGACTTAGAAGTCCGACCTGTGGACCACTGCACCAATACGGTAGTTGACACCACCAATCGTTGACGTACTTTTTATCAACTGTCAAAACGCTTTTCTTCATAGAGCTTGTATGGGAATAACACACTTTGACGTCACCGCGTGCAATGCCGACTGAGTGACTAATTATCATTTGAATTCCAATTAAAAATCAAATAATACGAACTGCAGAAAAATATTAGTGTAAAGGCATCTGAAATTATGAATTATTTTAGAGAAAATCAGTTTTTGAATATTTCTTTCATAGTGGAAACAAGCCTATTATACAAACAATCCACGTCAGTGACGGCAACGAGACACAATCCTCAGATATTCTATTATTACGGTGACGATATCGTCATCTACCTCTAATACACTAGAAACTGTAATGTTATGAAGGCATTTTCCATTTTTTATACTACCTACAACTTCTGTGTTGTAAGAAACACCTGAAAGAATTCCTGATTCAGAATTTATACTTCCATGAAATAAACGGTTCTTGATTTCATAATTCAAATAAACATTCAAATAATCACTGTATAGCTACGCTCAACTGTCCATGCTTTATCTCTTTGATTAGCCGGGGAAACTTTTTGAAAGCAAATAAATTAGTAGCAAAATGATAAAAAAGTACGTCTCATTAACTGACAGCTGCGCGTCAATTAAACGTAAAATATAGTCCTCGGAGACAGTGGCGGGCGCTACCCCGCGCTTTCCGTCTTCGCCGCTACTAGGGTTACCACCAAACGATGAACGCCAGAAAACATTCTTTAAAACCGACTGTATAAATATTTCCTGTGAAAGACGAAGCAGGTCAGCATCAGGAGACTGTATTTGTGTAGGCTCTTTAATCCCGCTGCACGAAATCATGTCTATTCTCTCATGATATTTTTGATCATGGCAATGTAAAATCCAAAACCACCTGCAAATTCTATTCGAACACGTATTGTTTTGTAAATAGACCTACTTTCACGTATGCTAAGTAATCGACCAAAATCTTAAAGAAATGATAACAACAGAAATAGTTCCTAACTTAATACAATTGGGTAACCCTACCGACAACTCAGCCTCTCCCTCCGCGATCTCATTAGTGGAACTCAGAATGTACAATTTGTTCTGATACAGACACCAATTGCTACTTTTAAAACGTTCGCCACTCGTTTACTCATTAAACGTAAACAGTGTTTTGTTTCCTTTCGATTACGAATCCTGGCGGTAATTGCAGGAGCTCATTAAGGCTCCACCACGGTAACTCTCGGGGATGTATGGCCACGTTAGTAGTAAGTTTACACATACGAATGCTTCGCTGGGACAATACAAATTGTTTGCAGTTATGTGGGATGCTTTTGGATAGTTAAGTTAAATGAAGTTAACATCCAACTTTATTTGGTTTGTTTAAAAACAGACAATTCAAATTTGCCTGGTTGGCTACGGCTCTCTACCATTCTAGAGGAATGTGATGTAAAAATAACCAGCTCAGATCAAAGAAACGAGATCGTAGGTGGCCCAAGAATATTTGGCCGTAGGAATTTGGCCGCTAGGATATTCAACTCTGACTGTACATTCTCTAAGTATTTTAACTCGACTACTTACGTAAGAAGCTTTCAGGAATATTCTCGAATAAGTATCTAATGGGAAATGCCTGTCAGCCGGCAAACCACAATAAAATGAATAAAATATTATGTCCTGAGCAGTTCCCGTGTCCACTGGCTGTTAAACGTGGATCGGTGAGTTAACCACGTCAGCGATCGCAGATGTTTTTTGACAGCCAGGCTCCCATTTTTACAGTATTTTAAATCGGTTTCTGAAACTGAACAACATGGTCAATGATTGAAGTGTACCCTTACAGAATACAGTTTCAGGACTGGAATCAAATCTATACCGCACTTCCTTATGTCTTTCATTTCTTGAGACAAAAAATCATTGGAAAATTCTAATGGAGTACAATTTTCCTCTAAATTGCTCAGTACACAATCTGGGGCACATAAATATTTTGTTAGTACAGCGTTCCAAATAGTCGCCGAAATATTTTCTTCCAAAGTGTTGAAGCTACATTTTCAAGCAAAATAAGTTTCATCTAGTAAAATGAGTAGCTTTTGTTTGAAATTAACACGAAATAAGTTTTCGGGTAGTATTTCTGAAATAAAAAATCGAAAAAAAGTGTGTATTAATCAATACAGCTTAAGCGGATGGTAAAATTGTATCTGTATTGTACTGTATTCTAAATAGTTTTTTACTACAACTAGTTGAAATATTTGATAAATTCATTTAGTTAGTGGGTGTTTCATATTTTACGTTGGGCTAAGTTAGTAAAATAGTATTTTACATTTACACACTCACGTCAAATACAAATAGTAAAGGTAGCGCATAGCGCGATACCAGCCGCCGCAATTTACACAATAGCGTACATACCTAAAAACATTTGGTGCTAAGAGGAAATTTATGTTGCGGTTAGAACGTGTCTAGTTTAATCCGCAGCCGAGATTCCTGCAAGCCGCACAATCTAAGTAAGCCGACACTGTTAGAACTTTCATTTCCATTATTCCTTCATGGCGGCGCTCCAGAAGTCTCCTAATCCGGATGGCCGCGTGCAAACCTTTTCCTTTCTCTCCCTTTTGTGACTTTCCTTGTGAAAAAGTTACAAATTAAAGCCGACGACGTGACTTTCCAAACACAACTATTCCGTTCGTTTGGGAACACAATTTGAAGCCTTTGAAGAATACCAACATGAGAATATCGTTTGTGCCCACTACATAATAATACGGTGAAACGATGTTACGTACATCGTTTCGCCAAAATATTATTTTCAGCCTGAAGCCTTTCAGATAGACTAATCGACAAAGCGTACTGCAACTTCTATCTTTCTACCTTAGGAATAAAATGGACTCGGAAAACTGAACTAGTAAACGAAACTAACTGTAAGGTGGGTGACCCAAATAAAGCCTATGCCCTAATAAAGCCTAGTTTTTAAATTTCCCGCTAAACGATTTCAAATGGCCGCCAATGTTTGTAGAAGTGTGCGTCTACATTAACTAACGCACACAAGCACAGCAAGCGGCTCCTGCCGCGAACGTGTTAGGACCTGCAGTCGAAAACAGCCACGACGCGGAGCGCACGCTTGTTTTTATAAAATTCTGGCATAAAAAACAGTAAGTATTTTCATTTTTATTCGTACATGGTGTATTGTGTTTTGTCTATAGGATTACTATACGTTTAGCCATCTCTTTAGATAAGTGAAAAAGCTGTTATATCGGTGTATTCCATATAATTGTTGTTTTGTTTACCCATGAGTTATGCCCTAATAAAGCCTATAAAAAAAATGTATAGGCCTTTTAAAGGCACAGGTACAGGCCTTATTAGGACAATGTTGTATGTCAGTTAGAAAAGTATCGTAGTAAAATGGGAAACCCTTGTTTTCAGTAACATTATGGAAAACGGATCACCAGCTTCTACCACAAGGAAAAAAAGGGCTCCATGGACTTCGCAACAGATGGAAAACGCTGTTAAAATGGTACAAAGGGGTATTTTATCTACATATGCTGCTGCAGCCAGATACAACATCCCAAGAAGAACCCTACGCAACCATTTAGAGAGTTGTAGTATGTATACTTATATAACGAATTATGCTTCATATATATACTAATCTTATTTCAATAAAGGCAGTCTTATATCATAATTCGGACGTTTCACTCATCTCCCAATACTCGCCCTACATGGCGACCCTGCCCGCGGAATGTGCTTCGCGAATATGAGACCTCCCGTATTTGGTGTGGAACTTTTGTGCAGCTACTGAAGTACGAATTAAATTGAACAATGGAACTCTATTTTCGGTCGTATCATCAAGTGCACGTAAACTTAACAAATCAAAACTCCACTATATTTTTTGGACAAAATGGGCAAATCTCAATCAAAGGAGGAGACCGTGATAGTGCAAAATGCAGCCGGCAGTAATGGAGCTGGAATTGAACAATTTCGTTTCCACCTCACCACGACAAATATCTTATTATCAATCATCGTGTTGCTGATCTGTTTGGGTTTCCTGTACTGTGTGTACCGGGTGTACAAGCGATGTCATACTAAATGGATTACATCGGAGATATCCAGGAATAATTTGCGGAGGTCCTTTTTTCGACAACGGCAGCTTCCAGCACCTACAGACGAGGCGAGTCAATCACAGGCGTATGCTCCTAAAGTGTAAAATCGGTGAAGTGAAGAATGCGTTTTAAGTAATAAGTGTCGTCTACGTGCATATAAAATACGTGAATCGTGCAGTGTCGTATATCGTATAATCATCGTTTATGTCAAGAATTAGACTTTATTTTAAGTAATGAACTTTAAGAAGTAAAAGTGCGTATACTACAGTATTTAATCTCATTTATAGTGTTTTCAAATAAGCTTAAAATATTTTCGTGTTTATTCAATCTTTTTATCTACGTCTTGGTGGTAAGTTATGACTTTAGAATTACAACTATTGTATGAAGAATTAAAAAAAGTAAGAACATATTTAATTAAGATCGGCCCAAGCCGACGTGAAGGAAATATATTACAAGTAAAACTTAATGAATCAAAAGAGTTATTTACTTGCTATTCTAACTGGTTAGAAAATTTTAGAGACGAAGTAAGTCAAGGTAAAATTGAAAGTGAGGATATTCCATTTTATGAAAACTATTGTAAGAACTTTGAATCACTTTATACAAGTATTGTACAATTGTGTCAGCTAGAAAGTGTTGAAAGCGAATCACCTACAAAAATGGATACTTTTGATTTAAAGACGGCTTTGACTTTGTTGCCTGTTATGTCAGATGACGAAATCAGTATAAAACAATTAATAGATAATATTCATTATTACGATTCTTTGCTCACAAAGCCCGAGTGCAAAAAGAATTTAGTAAAATTTGTCTTAAAAAGCAGACTATCACAAGCTGCAAAATTACGTCTTAAAGACGATTACTCTAGCGTCACAGAGCTGATAAGTGACATGAATAGAGAATTATTGCCAAAAAAAGGCGCAACTGCCATTCAAAATAAATTGCAAAAAATAAGACAAAATGAAATGTCAATTTCTGAGTTCGGAAAGGAATTAACAGAACTATTTGTGGACCTTACGATATCGCAAGCCAATGGAAACACGGAATGCTATAATATTTTAAAACCTATTAATGAAAAACAAGCGATTAAGCAGTTTTCAGATGGCTTACGAAATCGTAGGCTCAGTACTATCATTTCCGCTAGGAACTATAGCTCCCTGAAAGACGCGATACAGGCGGCTCAAGATGAGGATACTTCCACATCCACCGCAGGTGAAGTGATGGGTATGTATAAAAAAAATTCTTATTCTTTCAGAAGTTTTCATAACAGCTCTAGGTACCCACGCGGAGGACGTAACAGACACATGTCTTCGTATCGGGGACAACACAATGCGTTTCAAGTAAACTCGCAACGTACGAATACATGGAATCACTCAAACTCGCGTGGCCAAGGGCAACGAGGACAAGGACGAGGACAGCGAGGACGTTATAATCGAGGTACGTTTAATAGATTTCGCGGAAATCGAGGGATGAGAAACAACACAGTTAACGTCATTAACCAAAATTCCGATGTTACACCGGAAGAACCAAAGCTAGACGAGTTTTTTCGTGACTAAACAAAATCATTTAATCTTAGCAAGTAATAGCAATTGTTTTATTAAGCTATTAATATCACCACATAATAAAACTTATTCATTCTTAGTCGATTCAGGTGCGTCATTGTCCGCTATAACATACACACATGTGATCAAATTAAACATTCCATTCCATAAGGAGCGTGTAACTATAAATGGACTAGGTGGCAAAGTTCAAACTATTGGATATGTTTACATTCCACTGACTTTCGATGGACACATAATTAGTCACAAGTTTTTTGTGTTTAATTCATTGCCTATTTTGTCGAATGGAATTTTAGGTCGTGATTTCTTAAATAGATTTGGAGTACGTCTAGATTTTGGAAAAAACATTATTACGTTAAAAATAGGAACGGATCAAAATATTTCTTTGCCAATTACAAGTAATCATAGTGTAAATGTTTTGGAAATTCCGCCACGCTGTGAATCGATACATTATATTCAAACCGAATTAAAGACCGATTGTGTTATTTGCTCGGAAGAATTACATGATGGTATATATTTAGCAAGTTCAGTAGCGACTCCAATTAATGGAAAGATACCGATAAAAATTTTGAACGTCACAGAAAATGCATTTACATTATCGAATATCAATCCTATGATACATGAACTTAATGAATATAATATTTGTACTTTTGACAAAAACGAGAATAATTCAGATCGAGTGAAAAAATTGTTTTCTCAATTACAGTTAAATGATTTAAATACGGAAGAAATGGAAAGTATTAGAAATATTTGTGCTAAATATGCAAATATTTTTTATTTACCAGGAGATAAATTAAAGACCACGAATATTTACACCCATAATATTTCCTTAAAATCAAATGTAACTCCAATTTTTTCAAAACCATATAGATTACCCATTAGTCAAAAAGAAGAAATTAAACTTCAAATTACCAACATGCTCAAAGAAGGTATAATAGAACCTAGCAAAAGCGACTGGTCGAGTCCTATATTACTAGTGCCAAAGAAAGTTGATTCAACGGGTCAGAAAAAATGGCGATTAGTAGTCGATTACCGAAAATTAAATAATTGCATCGAAGATGACAAATATCCTCTTCCAGATATTACAGAAATATTAGAGTCATTGGCAGGAAGCGTCTATTTTACACATTTAGATTTGTACCAAGGTTACTATAATGTGAATTTAGATGAAAATAGTCGAAAATTAACAGCTTTCAATTCGGGCCAGTACCAAATGACTCGAATGCCTATGGGCTTAAAAACAAGTCCCAGCTCATTTTCAAGAATGATGAATTTAGCAATGTCAGGTTTAAATAATGAAAAATGCCTAATATATCTCGACGACTTGATCGTTTTTGGCCGCAATTTAAATTGTCATAACAAAAATTTACATGACGTTTTCGACAGATTGCAAAAGGTTAATTTGAAATTAAATCCTTCAAAATGTACATTTCTTAAAAAACAAATATTATATTTAGGCCATCTTATATCCAATCAAGGAATATTGCCCGATCCCGATAAGGTAAATACTGTTAAAAATTATCCCTGTCCACAAAATGCAGACGAAGTCAAAAGATTTGTCGCATTTACAAATTATTACAGGAAATTCATACCTCAATTTGCTGAAATTGCTCACCCATTAAATCAACTTTGTAAAAAAAAATACAGATTTTAACTGGAACAAAAAATGTCAAGAATCTTTTGAAACTCTCAAAAAATGTATTATATCACCTCCAATCTTAGACTATCCAGATTTTTCAAAACATAATCATTTTATATTGCAAACTGACGCGTCTAATAAGGCAATTGGCGCAATTTTGTCGAATAAAAATGGACGACCAGTAGCTTTTACTAGTAGAACACTTAATAAAGTGGAATCAAATTATCCTGTCATAGAGAAAGAGTTGTTAGCTATTGTTTGGGCGGTTAAACATTTCCGACCTTACTTATATGGTCAATATTTCAAAATTAGGACAGACCATAAACCTTTAGTGTACCTGTTTGGTATGAAAGACCCTTCCAGCAGGCTAATGAAATTTAGATTGCTATTAGAAGAGTATAACTTTGATGTAGAATATGTTAAGGGTTCAGATAATGCAGCTGCAGATGCTTTATCTCGAATCACTTTGACATCAACTGAATTAAAAGAAATGAATAATAATATTATAAATGTTATGACGAGGGCACAATCAAAAAAGATTACCATACCTGATTCTTCTTCGTTGGACGTGATACCTACAGACTTGAGGCCTGATCAACCAAAAGTCGTAAGTACTCATGTCAAACCAGCAGAATCAGTTGAACTATGTATGGTAAATAATGATAATTTAAATAAAATGAAGAAACTAGGAAATATAAGCAGAGAAAATAAAACGTTTTGTTATGATGAACAGAAAAATATAATTTTTATTAAATATTTAAGCTCTGACTCACGAATGCCGCGACGCGAATTCGTGAGAGAACTTAACATTTTCTGTAAATCTATAAATGTCAATGAAGTATGCATAATTAAAAGAGATGATAATAAAGAGTTTATTAAGAAATTAGTTGAGGAAATTCAATCTATAAAAGAATGGACCGGTCCGCGCGTGTGTATTATAAATAATGTAAAAAGTATATATGATAAAGACGATAGAAAAGTTATTTTAAATGATTTCCATCTCCTGCCTAGCAGTGGCCATGCAGGCATGAGAAGGATGGTCAATAATATTAAAAAGTATTATTATTGGCCAGGTCTTGATAATGATGTTAGAGATTATGTAAGGCGATGTGACAAATGTCAGCGTCAAAAACATTCTTTGCCAATAAAAGAACCAATGAATATTACAACAACTGCTAGTACAGCGTTTGAAAAAATATATTTAGATCTAGTGGGTCCATTTGAAGTTGATAATAATAACTACTCTTACGTTCTAACTTTACAATGTGAACTTACCAAATACGTTGAAGCTTATCCCTTAATTTCTAAAAAAGCAGAAGAAGTAGCAAAATGTTTCGTCACCAATTTTATTCTCAGATATGGAGTGCCACGAGAAATTACTACAGACAGAGGGAAAGAGTTCATTGCAGCGACTTTTCAAGAGGTATGTAAATTACTACAAATAAAACAATTAAACTCTACTGCTTATCACCATCAGTCTTTGGGTGCGCTAGAAGTATCACATAAAAATTTAAATTCTTTTCTTCGTATACAAACGGATAATCATCCAGAAACATGGAGCAGCTGGCTTCCATTTTGGTCATTCGCATTCAATACAACAGTTCATACTGAAACCAACTTTACCCCATATGAACTGGTATTTGGTAAAAAATGTTCACTACCAAGTAATTTAATCACAGATCTAGAGCCACTTTATAACTATGAAAATTACCCATGTGAACTTAAATATCGGTTACAAATGTCTCAAAAAGAGGCTAGAAATAATTTATTAAAGTCAAAAGAGAGTAGGAAAACCATGTATGATAAATATACTAACCCTATAACATACAATGTCAATGATTTAGTATTAGTGAAAAATGAAACAGGAAATAAGCTTAGTTCTTTGTATTCCGGTCCATATAGAGTAGTGCAAGATAAGCCACCAAACGTAGAAATTATTAGAAATGGAAAAAATGATTTAGTGCACAAAAATCGCACAAAATTGTATATTCAGTAATTATTATAAAAATGTACTCTGTAATTTTGTACTGTGTATACTTTATTAGCTACCTAAGTTTTTTTTTTGCGTGTATTAAATTTCATGTGTTATTTTAAGCTAAAAAAAATGTATCTGTCTTTACATTTTTTTTTTCTTTTGGATGGATGGTGTAGTATGTATACTTATATAACGAATTATGCTTCATATATATACTAATCTTATTTCAATAAAGGCAGTCTTATATCATAATTCGGACGTTTCACTCATCTCCCAATACTCGCCCTACAGAGTGGTTCGACTGCACGAAAGCTAGGTCGGTCGGCTATATTGACAACAGAACAAGAAGCTGGACTAGTTAGAAGAATCATACGTTTGGCAGATGTTGGAGTGCCGATGACTTCAAAGATGTTGCGCGTACAGGCTTTTTCTTTCTGTAAAATTAAGAAAATTCCAAACACTTTCAATGATGCCAAAAATGTCGCGGGGAAGAAATGGTTGAGATTATTTCTTAAACGACACTCTGAGTTAGCGCGTCGTAAAGCACAGATGATGAATCCAGCTCGTGCTCAAAAATTAAATAAAGATATTGTTGGCGATCACTTTTCCAAATACAAAAGCGTGCTAGATAGACTTGGGATTGAACATAAACCTGAGAGCATTTACAACATCGATGAAAAAAATTGCCGCATATCTTTGCACCATCAGCAGGAAGTTCTGACAGCCAAAGGGAGAAAGAGAGTTCATCAAATAGCGAATGAACATGCTGAAAGTGTAACTGTGGTGGGCTGCGGAAATGCTTTAGGATCAGCTATTCCGCCAATGATACTGTTCAAAGGCAAGAGATTAAAGCCGGAATTCCAAGATAATTTACCATCAGGCTCTCTGGTGAAGATGACGCCAAAAGGAAGTATGACGACAGAAACTTTCATACAGTTTATAAATCATTTGCATAAATACAGAACACAAGGGCCATGTCTCCTTATATTTGATGGTGCTAAATGCCACCTTGACTTTACTATTGTCGAGGAAGCTGAAAAATGTGGCATTACTTTATATTGTCTGCCGTCAAATACCACTCATGAATTACAACCCATGGATAAATCTGTTTATCGTTCTTTCGAGCACCATTGGGACCAAGAGTTGATCAAATACATCAGTCAGCATCCCGACCGAACAATCAATAAAACGAGCTTTAATGTCATCCTATCACAAGTATGGCCGAAATGCATGACAATTACTAATATCTCGAATGGGTTTCGCGCTACAGGGTTGTACCCATATAACCCAGATGCTATTCCTGAAGAGGCGTTTGCGCCCTCTGCGTTGTCAGAACTTCCAAATCCTACAAACAATGAGAATATTGCTGTCTTATCTGATGGATTGGGGGAAGAAGAAATTTCTACTGCAAATGTAGAAGATTCAGATAGCTCAGGCACAGATACTGAGAATTTACCACTGTCCTTGCTCTCAAAAAACAATCCAAATGCTGGAACTCCACATAAGATAGACAATAAATCAACTAAGTGTGAGATTCATGATTTTTTACCAACTCCGAAATTTAAAGTTAAAGCGACTGCTCCACGCAAGAAGTCTCTGAATTACAGGGCTCAAGAGGTAACAAAAGATTTGTTTGGTGACAATGCTTCGAATTCCACATCACAGATTACAGTATCATCGTTTATAGTAGAAGATGGTCCTGGCACTTCTTCCATGACAAAGAATAACACAAAGACACCAAAATCAGCGTCAGTTACTGGCTACACATCTGCACAACCTGCATTTGCTGAACCTTCTTGGTACTGTCCAGCTTGTAAAGAAGATAGAGTTGATGATATGCGAAAATGTCTTACTTGTGGCGTTTGGTATCATGAGCTGTGTGTTGGACTCACACCCGCTGATAAAATATTTTACTGTTCAGGAGATTGTTCAAAAAATAAGATGAAAAATGCTGAGTAATATACTACATTTATATGATAAGAAACTCGTTAAGTCTGATCTAAAATAACCAAAAGTAATTAATAGGATCTCATTAGGTTTAATATAAGTATAGACAACGTTTTGTATTAATTAAGAAGTTAAATACCTATTTGTTTTTATTAAGGCTTTATTATGACACAGAGTTCCTAATAAGGCCAAAGTGTCATTTTAGATATTTGTGTCCACAAAAGTGTTATTTTTGTTTTTAAAGCAATTTTGTTTCATTTATTACAAAGTTTAATAAATAAATATAAGTATTCCAAATTATCAGTGCATTTTTATTATAAACCTGCTAGTTAGATAATAATAAAATTAAGGTAGGCCTTATTTGGTGACCTTACCTTACTAAAAATGAATTTGCTATTTTGCGGCATAAAAAGTTAATTAATGTTGCCATAAAAGACTTGCAAAGAAGATATCATTTTACGGCTTAAACTTTCGTACTTAGGTAGTTTCCTCCAAATGATTTAATACCTCTTATTACTTAATTTCAGAGCATAAGTTTTATTCCGAATAATAGCTTGAATGTTTTCATTCTTGCTAATAGAGATACCTACTTCGGGCACGTTTTACTTTGTCACCTTTAAAGAAACTCTGAAATACTTTTGCCCGTTAATGTCAAACTTTTAAGAAACGGTCGAGAAATTGGAGTCAACTATAATTCTTTGGAAAAGTTTATAGCCCGTTTTCAGGTTTCAATTCGTAGTAAGCATATTTGAGTATTGCCAGCATTTTGTAGTTACAAAGTTGCAGTGCTCTACTTATTCTTGCAGCTACTTTTACACTTTAATGGGCACCAATTTTCACAAGGAGAAAAGTTTAGTTGGATCTGGATGCAACACTGAAAGGTAAATTAGGATTTATATGCTCGTAGGCAGATAAAAAAACTTGCTAACGAAATGAATGTTGTAAGGCAAAGTGTAGCAAGATGGGGTTCTTAATTTTGATAGTTAATACAAAGAATATTATATACTTTCCTAAAAACGTAACATTATGTTATTTGTTATCTATACTGGTAATCTATAAAGGTGACTGACTGACTGTCTGACAAAGTGATCTATCAACGCACAGCCCAAACCCATGGACGGATTGGGCTGAAATTTGGCATGCAGGTAGCTACTTAGAAAGGATTTCCCGAAATTCCCACGCGAACAGGAACTATACGATGACGAAGTTCTAGGCAACCGCTAGTTTTAAATATACTTCAATATGTATTATTTTTTCCCCACGAACATTAAATAACGCAATAAGTAGTTGACAAAGATCTTCGTCATTTTATGGTTTGAAAATAGGTTTCAAAGTGTTAATAGCAGTAGAACTGACTTAGCTCACTCGGAGTCAGTTAAAAAGCTTACGTTTTAATGGAAGTGGCAGGAATGTTTAATATTCAATCAGTGCGGGGTCACATTGTGGCTGCGCCTCTCGACGTTGAGTGGGGTAATAAAGTAATAAATAAACAAGCAGCCAGTCGCGCGCCTCCCGCTTCTATTCGCTCTGACACTCGATTTTGCTCTCGTGTCAGTGTAACACATATTCCAAGTGACGGAGGTTATCTATTTCTTCGAATTTGATTGTATTCCTGTCCCTTGAGAAGAAGAAACGTCTGATTTTTTGCTGCACATGAAGAAACTAAAATATAAAATTACGTTATTCTTTTATATTTTTATATATGGAGGTCATTTATTTCTATGAATTTGATAGTTTTATAAAACCCCTTAAAAAACGTCTTTTCAAGTATGACCAGCACTTTAATATTTTTGCCAACAAAGTTAAACAGTTTTCTTTATTTTAATGTTCCATCGAGATACATTTAACTTCAGTAACATCGATTTAATCTCTGCAAACATGGATAGCTTTCCAACTTATAAAATAACTTATTTAAAACTTTCTTGTGGAATCTGATAATCTATCGCACAAGTTTGACTTGCACTTAGCAGTTTTTAGTTGGATTTTCATCCAAGCTATCGCACCGACCAATGACATGATCAAAAGAAGATTATGTTCGGTACCTATACTTGGTTACCGCCAGCAAGCATGGAAAAACGAGGTGTTTACCCACTTAACATTCATGCTTACCTATGCAATTATTTTTTGCTTATTAATGACGTGGTAACGTAAGTCGGTTTGTTATCAAATAGTTTCGTAAAAAATCAAGTATTTCAAAACAGCAGTATAATCGCTTTCAGTTTGTGCGTTAGGCAGCGCAACCATTGACCCCATTCTCGGTCTAACGAGGCATTCGATGGAGGCTCTTATTATTTGAGACCTGTCCCTGTAATTACAGTCGAGTGTTTATGTTTCAACAATTGATTGCTCCGACGATAATAATGAGGCATCGACTGAAAAGTTCCCGTTCAATAAGATCAGGTTAAACCTCCCTAATTAGGTACTACATGTTTGTTCTTGGTCTACATATTTATCTACAAATATCTAAGCATTGTAATAATTAACTAATTAATTAACTAAATAATTAACTAAACTTACATTATTAGTGAACGAAATATAATATTACCATATTTGAGCAATATTGATTGATAGTGACGTGCACACAAATAAGATTGGTTTACACACCATTTCATATTATCAGTAGGTTACAGCAGCGTTTGCAAATTGATTGATTTATCTAACGTAGAATACTTCATACCAGAAGATAATACATATTTGCGGGAAGTGGCGGCGTGCGACTATCCTCCCAGCAAGTTGCAAGAACTTCTACGGAGAACTATTCAGAAAATTAATCTTATCTCAATTTTCTCGTGTTTTCCTCCTTGAATGTAATTTAATTGTGCAAGTTTTAATTACATGCAACCCTAATGCTCAGCATTCGGTCTGCTCGGGTTTCTAAGTCGCGTCGGTTATGTTTTTTATTACGTACCTACGGAGAAATATTTGGCTCCCAATTTGCAACCCTACCTTTAACGACAATTTCAGTCTAAAACTTTTTCATCATTAGAAATAATTTGCCCAAACCCATTGTTTATTTTTACAATAGGCTTTGTTCAGTTTGCTCAGGATTTTTTTTCCTTTTCATTAGGAGCTAAGGCGAGAACCAACCCGCACCGTCATTAATCAATTCACACTCTGTTACTAGCGAATATGAAAATGAATTGTATGAATAATAAATTATACCTACCCAGAGGCAGGTATTATGCGAGGAAATTGTTTGGGTAACAACACATATGGTGAAGACGGAAAGTTGGTTTATATAATCCCATCGGTCAACCTTTAATGATGCAGGATAGCTTTCGAAGCCATTTTTTAGTTGGACTCCTGGCAATTTGTTTGATACTGCAATATACTATAGATATAAATATATTGAAATTATAAAGCTAAATATACCTTTAAGTAAATGTCTACTGCGATATAGAATAGTTATATTCAGATCCACCACTAAAATGCCACTATACAGGGTGTAAAAAAAACCTTAGCGAAGCCGAATACCACATATTCTACCAATTGTTACGATCATTTTTTTCCTTTACACCATACCTGGGAAGTTAACGGTTACTGAGATACTGATGGTTAAAGTTTGAAAAAAAAATTGATGATTTTTACAGAAATGACTTCTGTCCGTTATAACTGAACTTTTTTCCAAAGAAACAAGATACAAATTTTCACTAGTTCTTTCATAAAAAGCCTCTAAATGGCACACTCCGCAATGAACAGCGCATACTCGCACCGAACCGCGTCGCGACGGCGCGGCGTATAGCAACACGCCCCGCGGTGACTTTTCCGCGTGCGCGCTATACATTGCGGGTTAGAATCAAATTATTTTTTTTGATGTCAAAAAATTAAAGTTGTTTCCCAGCCAAAATTTATTTTTCATACGATTTGGTTTGATGTACTGAAAGCGTGGTTGACGGCTTCGTTAAAGGTTTTTTTTTACACCCTGTATGTCTTACTCCTTAAATTTTCAGCATGTAATAAATAGAGCAAACTTCTTAAAACTTCTGCCATAAGTGTGCCCCTTTTGTGGACGAGTGCAATTTACGATACTTTTACAACATCTAGATTCATAACCTTATGTTTTATGGTGGCTTCTTTGCTTATCTCATAATATCTTTATGAGGATATTTAAAATCTTTTCTCTCTCATTCCAATTTTATTACAATGCGGTGCTTTTATTACGGGATTCTGCCGTTCTAAGTTCGTCGCCTCGAGAACGACGCTGACGCCAAGTGAGGAATCAAATGCCAACTTGGAAATGAAAGTAATTTTAATAATTCAAACAGCCGAGCGTTACATTTTAACGTCGAATATTTTTGGGGCTACATAAAATCAACCCTGCGTTTCTCTCTGTTGACAGTTCATTCATATCGTATCGAAGAATGAAGCATTGCTATGTAAAATAAGTTTTGGATATATTGTAATAATTTTTGTGTCTAGTATTCGTTGTGTTGTTTTTCTTTGAGTCTCTGCTACACCGTTACTTAAAAAAAGTTTCTTTAAACTCTAACATTTAATCACTAACCTATACAAAAATTCATTTTTGAAAATCCATATATCAATAAGCCTTTTACGGTTTCCTGAAAAAGCTACTTCGTGGAGCACAGAAATATTCCCATGAATTTAGTTCATTGTACAATATTAGTAAAATTTAATTATTGGCAGTCATTAAAGTCAATTCAGGTAAATGTTTAATTATAACGCATAGGGAAATGATGCAAATAAGAAGATTATTTACACGTGCAACCAACAAGCTTAAAAGCAACCTGTGTATTTTTTATTAACATGCTGCAGAAGAGATTTTACCGATTTACTGGCTAGCAACCTTACCTAGTTAATTATTTGAAGTTATAAAATCACATCCGTTTTACAATTGCTTTATTTGAAATCTTCTTGGATTTTCTACGTACTTTTTAAAAATACACTTTGGTTTCCAAAAATACGACCTCACATTTGTTACAGTAACAATTGCTAGGTTGAGATAACGTGACGGCATTGTGTGTTACCTAAAACGTTACAAAAGATATCCACCCGCTCGGGGCCGTTGCAAGCGTGATATTTTTAGGGTTACATTTTAACGGTAATTTTAAATGTTGTAAATGTAAAATCTTTTTTATAAGTACCAAAGTTTCAGCAGATTATCTTTCAAATATAAGACAAACCGGGACATCACATAGTCTTTACACTACCCCGTCTACTATACTTACCTACATCCTGTAATGATTTAATAACTCGGCTCTTTTTTCTCCTCTACTGGTCATTTTTTGCTGAGGCATGGGGGACTTAGCATAATATAGCCATTCAGCTAAATGCCAAATAATGCCAACCCCGTTGATACTGCCCATAACAAAATTATACCCTATTGTGTCAGCTGTCAATTTGTTTAAAAAAAACGTTTTAATTAATATCATTTTTATAATTTGGAATCCAAATAAATGCCTCTAACAATCACTTAATACGTGTAACGATTTCAGTTATCTCAATAGGTTAGCTTTTCCTTGAAATATAATATCAATGTGTGAATCATCATTTCTGGGGAAATAATCCTCGTGCGGGGGACCAGAGTGCGTATCCATTCACAATTTGGCGCGCCCGCTCTAGGGTACGAAATGGATAAATCAATAACAGTGAAAAGGCGTCGATTTCTGATTTAATTTGGAACAGCGATAATATTTGTGGAGGCGCGGGCTGGCTGCGCGCGATAAAAGGCTCCGCGCTGAGCCTCCGCGCGCGCTAATCGCTACTCCTGCGACCCTTTGTTCCGATCAGCTGTTCCGTCTGACACCGGTCGTATGTCATTTAAGTAATTAGCATAATAAATCACTCAGTCGTATCGTATAGAAGCTAAAATGCAGTATTTGCAAAAATTTGACTTTTCAGACAAATTTATCGTACCAAACTGTTTTGTTAGTATCTGTATTATCAGATTTCGAAAGGCACTGAAGGCAAACTGACTGAAAAGACTGAATCCTATGACAAGTCAAATATTTCCATTTAACTTATTTGGGGTAGTACTTAGCGATAGGCTACTCGCATTGATTAAATAAATCGCCTTGCCTACTTCAATAGGTTGCCAAATTACCTAGCTTGTTGTTCTGAAATAAAGTATTTTTGTCAAAGAACAGTTCAACAAAACAAAACCTATGTTGAAGTCAGGCTTTCACTTAGAATCACTTAGTTATGGAGTAAATTCAAATAGAAATTTCTAATCTCACTCACAACACAACCAGAATGAAAATTTATGCAAATGACAATGTACTAATTTAGGAAACAGGGATGAGATTTGAAGATGGGGCGACGGAAAAGGTAATGACGGCAAACGTGACGGCCGGCTCATTGCGCTCGCGTCAACGACCGGAAATTCCAGATAAGTCCGGCAGGCCGACTCTGTGCCACTAGTTCCGCCTCCCTAGCGAGTAACGATTTGCCTTGAATAGGCGAATCAATGTTATTTGTTACGTTGTCATATTTTTCGTATCAAACGAAAATCTCTTTTCACCGTCTCAGAGCTGCATGTAATGTGTTCAGAAGCCACAATTTATTCTTAGATATTATTCAAATATGCTGTGTCTGAGGCGCAGAAGTTGATAACTTTTTATTTTATTTATTAAGATTCATCAACGATGGTTACACTATGCACATGCCAACTTACACACAAGACTATCTTAAGTTAGAATCTAAGTGCACAATCAGTTAAAGATGAATACCACATGCATCAGATTTTGGCATTCACATGCATATTTAGTTTTATAAATAACATTTGTAAGAAAGTGCAAACTGAATTTGGTTTTGCAATTGAAAAATTCAATTGTCTAGGGCATTTTTAATTTTCATTCCAGTTTTTTTAACAAACCATGCGTGCGTGCAAGTAGGAATTCTACTCGTAGATATTCATTTGTTTACCGACAAAATAAGGGGAGACTTGCCGGTAATTTGACGGGTGAGACGGTAGAGGGTGTAAATCCCATTGCAAATGACAGGTCGCCTGACCCCATCTGAATGAGACAGGCCACTGACAATGAATGCAATCAATAATTTGCATTCCATGAAAAACTCGCCGACTTTTGTCTGCTTTGTGAATCCATTTATGAATCCGTGATTCGTAAATGGATTCTTTCATTGTCATTGTGATGAAAGTATAAAGTTTTGCCTTTTTGTTTCTGTTTTCATCATTATTCATGGTACTTATTTACATTTCTCTCTTACTCACGTTGTTTCATTGGACTTTTGCACCTGTTTACCTGGTAGTTAGTTAAATGAGACAAACTTACTCATACGTATAAGTTTTTTTAGCTCATATTCTACTTTTACTGATGATAGGTTCACATTACTACAACTCATTTAGGTACCCATTTAGGTAACGAACACTTTTCATCAAAGGAACAACGTAACCAAGTAACCACCAAAGGAAGTACTTTATTACCTGTTAGCAAAAATACATAAGTTTTACCTGGAAATACAAGTAAAGATGAAAAGGTAGGTAACCTAACCTAATCAAATAAAAGAACGTACGTATATTTCAATTTATTGCGCCAAACTTCCGCATCTGTTTCTAATGCAGTGAGATAATTTTTCAATTTATACAGAGGGGTTCGCATGAAATGTGCCGTTGGCGAGTAATAAACTAATACGGCAAAGTTTATTCCATTAATGTTATTGAAAAGTAGTCGTTAGTGTGAGTGGCGGCGCGACGCGTGCGGGCGCGACGTTTCGTTTGGAACTCTTCGTATGAAGTTAATTGGATTTTTCCGTTTGCCGCGCCGAGTACGTGGGCTGTTTGAATAATAAGTGCCTTAATAGTGTTTTGAGGTCTCGCCTCGCCCGGGCTGGTTTTTCGTGTCACATCCATAAAATCGTTCACATGAAGGAATTTCGTCTTCTATGTCAAATGAGTGATGCTTAATATGGAAATGTCCTTTATCAGGATGCTAATAAAAATACCTAATCTGCGACTTCCAAGTACTTTTATAGGAGTGTATCTCTGTGAATACAAATGCTACATTAAGGATACATACGTAAAGTAAGATAAACTACAATACTTACTACTTAAGTCTAATTTAGCTGTAATATAAACTAATAAATCGTTAGTCTTGTAACGTACAGTTACACAGGTGAACTAACAAAGCCCACGCAACCGTCACTCCAAATAATTCCTCCTCGCGAGTATTAGCGCAAGCAAGACTGATTACTAGCTTATTTGTCAATTTGTCTATGTTGTGAATGTGATATCACGTACACCTTACTCGGATTGCGCAAATTAGGTTCAATAGCATAAGGAAATAGCATAGAAACAGCACCCAGGATAGAAACTGTGTCAAATAAATCAATAAACAAAAAGTAAATACATAGTTTCATTAATCACAATTTGACTATCTACGCGTAACGTTGTATAGTAAATATACAATTTTTTTAACAAGACTTAATAAAAAAGGATTCGATTCGATCGGTTTTTCCAGAGACAATATTTTAATAGCTATATTTTCTATCTATATAAAATATAGATATGAAAATATTGTCACTATATTGTATCTTTATTTAGGGAAAGTCAAAAGACACTGCAATAAAAAAAACTAAAACTAAGTCAAGGATGAACTAAAATTAACACGTTCACTGCGGATCACCCACAATAGACCATACACAAATCATCACAAATCGAAAACATAGTTTTCGATTTGTGACAAAAAGTTTATAAATATAGCAATTTAATAACGCGGCAGGCCTTTTTCGACCTCTGCCGCAAAAAGAGCGGTCATCCGCCAAAACAGAGGGCGGGCCTATTTTGGTGGACGCATCACTACAAAAATTACACTCTTGTGCGGTAACGGGCCTTATCGACCTGATATTTTTGATTGCTTATTTATCATTTTATGTTTGGAGGATCCAGGGGCGGGGAAAATTTATGGACAAGTGATTCATGATAATTTGAAAAGTATTTTTTTTTCATATGTTATACGCCTTAACAAAGTTAATAGAGCTTTAATACCGCCCAGGGGTGTCGGGCCGAAAGGGCCTGCCATTGAAAAGTCAGATGCTTTTTTGGCACCAGCTGAAAGTTACATTTTTTTTAAAGTAGTCAACGTGTTAAATACCAAAAAAGCACGTTTAATACATTTTTGATTTAAAATATTGTTTCCCTTTTACACCTTTTACATTTACTGGGGTTCACTGTAACACACAGCCGTATGTTGTGAGAGATTTTTGGTGAGTTTACTTTTGACCCCAATCACGCCTGATGGTAAGCGAAAATTGGGTTTAGGACGAAATACGTTTCCCCGCAAAGTGACCCATTTACTCTAGTTTTGTAGTTTCGAGAACACCCAAATCATACTTACGAAGGTTGGAATGGTCGCCGTGCTAAATTACAATTTAGGTGTGGTGTCTGCCTCTTGTATCATTACCTTATACCCAACATGTCACTCGCTTGACAAAAGTTAGCGGATAATAAATTATGGATATATGCCAGTCTGAACTAGGTAAGTAGGAAGAGTCACTCTGTGACTGTGCTACGTCAAAATATAAAGTGTTAACTTTCAGTCAGTTTCGTCAGTTTACATGATAGCTAAAAAATCCTCAACAATTATTTGACATGGTATCTATAATTTACTGTTACTTTCTCATTGTCTCATCTTCCAAATAAATAAATAAGTAATATGCGTTTGATGACTTCTGTCTATGTATTTTTAATCCAACGAAAATAGACGTATCAATTGCGTTTGAAATTGGGCTGCTACACTGTAGGTAGAAAATAATGATAATCATTTTTGAAATATATTTTGAATCGTTTTGCAGTAATAATTTAGTTCGGCAGCCGAGCGCGGTATCACCTGGCTCCCACGCACTGCTGCGCGCCAGCCTAGCGCGAAAAGTCGACAGTTATAATTTAAATACAATTGACATACATTTAAATAAATAAATAAATATAAATATTTCACAACAATCACACCAATTCTCTAGTCCCAAATTAAGCTACGAGGCTTGTGTTATGGGTACTAGACAACGGATAAACATACTTAAATACTTTTTTATTGTAAATAAATACATATTATACATAGAAAACACCCAGACCAGTACAAACACACATGTTCATGCACACTTATGCTTGTACTGTGCGGGAATCGAACCCGCGACCCTTGGTTTAGAAGTCCACCTGTGAACCACTGCACCATACGGTCGTCAAATTTAATACAATATGCAATTTACAAAATAAATATCAGCAGACCGGCAGTTATGCACGGGAGGTGCCTTTAATCATTTACATATTTTCGGAAGCTAAATTGATTTGTTTAAATAATATTTTTACCATATTTGGACATACCTACCGAGATTACGAAATAAAAGTCCACATGATGTTGGTTAAGTAAAATGGAAACACTTTTAAAGTACGAGTATCTAGAACAAATTCTCCACTTCAGTCCCGGTTGCTTCCAAAGTCTTTGCAAAGTAAACTAAATTGTAGTGAGTTGATTATAAAAGTAGGGACGAGTTTCCTTTTATTGCCATAACTGAGCCCTTGGAATTACACCACTTGGCGAAGTTAAAAATTGTAATAACTTTGTTCAAAAGACAAAAAGAAAAAAACTTCAACAGCTGGCTTCAAACTGAGTTACCGAGCGGTCCGCACAAGCCGGTCTAAATTACCCAACCGGAGAAAATTATCTTCATTGCATGTGTTTTATGCTAATTTTGAAAATACAAAAATTAGTTCCGCTAAATTTTTTACGTAAATATTTGTAAGAATCAAGGGGAGAATCATTCTAATTAACGCTGCAACCCTAATAAAATTACCTAATTACTTACTTTGATTAAAAAGTATAAGCTATATTAAGAAGCAAATACTTTTAAAAGTTACTACTATTATGGCTAGATGTCTGCACTGAGGCAACTGGTATAAAAACTGTAGCAGCTGTTAATTTAACGCAAATAGAACTCGCCTTTCTTTACTGGTAACTCACTTAACAAAGAAAAGTTTTCAGACTCAGTTTCAGTCCGCTTCAATATTTGCGTCATGGTATCACATTTCAAAACAAAATTTTGGATTGGCAACATTAATTTGTGGTTTGTAGAACACCGCCTAAACAATGTTTGTGTCTATTCAGATGTTAGGTGGCTTGCAATCAGTGAACCGAGATCCACATTCGTGAAGTTGATTACGCAACAACTCGCTGAGAACTTTCCCAGCTTATAATAAACAGAGACACGGAAATTTATTCACTAACTTTGCCCTAAGCATAAAATTTATGGTACGTTTACCACGAAATTTCTCTACAATGAACGACTCGCTTGGGTTTTAAGCTTTATAACTTTACCTACTGTTGTGTGCGATGCGGATAAGCAATATTAACAAGCGGGAAGGGTGTTTGTCGTATCTGGAGTGGCATTGACATGCGAGTGGTGTCACGGCGGGGCAATAGGGGATGATGACCAGCTAGGCTTTGTTAAGTTCCGAGTATGATGGGCTTTGGCTGCAGCATGACCAAATAACATAGAATTACGTTAATAAAACTATTCTAGTACTTGGGTACATCACTTAGGTGTACCCCAGAAAAGAGCTAAAAGTTTTTACTGTCTTTAAATAAGTTCAGTACTACATTTTATATTTTATATATTTACCATACAGTTTTATACTGATACCTACGCTGAAATAGCGGGCCACCAAAGCTATTAATATGTAGTCAAGTACTACTATCAATGAGCTCATAAGCTAATAACATCACATTTTCATATAACAAGGCTCTAAAATCAGTCTGTGCGAATAATATATGCAACAGCGCTGTGAATACACAAATGCATAAAATACATATTTTGTGACCTTTGAATTACAGAAATACGTAAATTTTATTTTTATTGCACCATTAGTACGTATTTTGTTTTACTATATTGTGAAATACAAGTATTTTTTAAGTTTGGATCTCTCACACAAGCGAACCGATCTACCTGCACAAACCACGCACTTCACAATTGCAAATTTAAGTATTTCTGAAATAGGATTCCATAAACTCAAAAACTAAATTTCCAAAAAAAAAAACTGAAAACTTCAATGATGCATTTCCAAAATCTTTACGCTCCAAAATTATATTTGGACTTCTGAGTATAGACTCAAATTCACATCAATTTTATAGTCGCACAATATGATATTATACTTTTTTAAAAACCTACTCCGGCTTCAATGGGAGCCGCAACTTGGATTAATTAAAATTGGACAATACGTGTTTTTTTAAGTAATTCAGTTTAAACTAAATAGGTGATGACAGACTTCATACCGATGAAAATGACCAAAACAATAATGAGAAATCCCAATGAGAGTAAACGTTGAGCAAACCAGGGCGGCGGTATCGCGTCAAGCCAGCGGCTCTGAATGAGCTTTTATTGAGCATTTGAAAAAATGCTGCTTAAATTACATAAAGTCGCAGGCCACAGACTTCTAACCAATAGAAATGTGGAAAACAGAGAAGCCAAATAAGACAAGGTAACAAACGTCTAACAGCCATGTAGCCCAGAGCGGGCAGTATCGCGCCTAGCCAGCGGCCGAAAATTAGCGTTTATAATCAATGATTAAAATTCAGCTATACGTACGACATATGTTACACTATATTAGGGTAAATAACACAAAATTGCAAACTTCATCAGATTGATAGAAATGCAAAGAACGGTGGCCAATGGAATCAATTTTCAAACATACACCAGGGCGGCAGTATCGCTCTAGCTTTTATCTGAGGCGAAGATCAAAACTAAGCAATACTACATATTAAATTAAATATTTTACCGTAAAAATTACATATAATTTTCATTTTTTTACGATTATCAATAATTCCTTTATGAGGTTGATTGAAACTACCTTCATATAACTGTCATTTGAAGGATTAAAGAAAATAGTTATACTCGTAGTACCAAAAAGTGATCAAAAATCTTCTTTTTATTCTCGATGAGTCAAATTTATTAATAAATTTTGAAAGGTAACAAGTAACTTGTCAAAGCATTTTGGACTTTAGTGATAGAAGTGTCAAAGATTTAATTCAGAAACTGGTAAACACTTTCAGACCGCGACCATATGTGTGGCTCGTAGCTCCGGAGTAGAGCAAGCCTTTACGAGGGGACTACCTCTAACCAAAACGTTTTTTTTTTTAAATAATTAAATAAACATATATGGGCCGCTAATTAAATAATTCAGTGCGCTACTGATGAAATAGTTGTACGGCTACTACGGATCATATTTTCACGGATTCGGATCGGACGTAGTGCAAAACCGCTATAACTTGGACTACTGGTACATATTTGTTTACGACCTAACACCAATGAAAGAGGACTAATTAGGCGTTATAGGATTTTGTGTTACAAAATATGATATTCGTCATAATCGCTTTGGATCTGGTGTATTTTATCTGACTGCTACGAGTATTTTCGTAACATTGTCGTAGCATTTTCTAAATCGGCCGTAGCGATTTCGTAGCGTCGTAGCACAAACCGAAGCAGTGCAGCAGAGATATAATCGTAGTTCATAACGTAGCTTGTACGGAAGACAGCTAATGAGGGTGTTTGCTATTTTTTCTGCCACCAGGTGGCGCTACTACTGGTAGGTCTGCTTCAACTACTACTGGTACTGGTCGTACTAAAATTGTACTTTATTATAAAAAATCCTATTGAACTTTTGTTGATTTAATTATTTAATACGGCTAAAAAGGAGTCGATTGCGCTCAAATACAAGTGCGCAAAAGTATCTGATACAAAGAATAAACTTATTGAAATATAACTAATGTGCAAGTATATATATTTTTGGAGTTATTTGTGTTTTAGTGTATTAAAGTTGTTATATTAGTGTAAATAAAACAGAGTGGCAGATTTGCTGGAATGATAGAAATGCAGAAATCGGTGGCCAATAAGACACATTTACAAACGTTCAGCACCCATGTACACCAGGGCGGCAGTATCGCGCCTAGCCAGCGGCGGTAAATTAGCTTATATCTGAGTCAACGGCTCATTACCACCCCGTGCTGCGCCTATCGCGATGGCCTGTCGCGGTCCCGCCACAGCTTATGCACTTGATAAATACAATGCAATTCACAGTTTAGTTTCGTTAATAACTATACATACAATACATGTTATACATTTGCATTGTGCATCTGTGAAAATGAAAATTTCCTGAAATCAATTATTATATAGTAAAATATAAAATGTAGTTCGGCAGAATCCAGGGCCTAAAGATTCAGCCCTTTATTAAAATATAAATCTTTTCCTTTCTACAATACATGCTAGAATTTCGATGAATTCCTGTTAATGCGGATTTGTCCTATTAATGCGGAATAATTTCAAACCCATCCGGGTTTCATTTTTAAAAATATTTATGCAAAATGGAATATAGAAGTTAGTACTATTTTAGGCAGTTTCAGTTTGAGAACAACGAGTTGCAAGAGTTTTATCTCCCAGCGTGCCTAAACGGCGAAATGCTTTGTGAGCTGTATCGATCTCAGCTGGTCTAATTAATCCGGTGAAGGCAGCGACCAATTAACAGGCCAGTCGTGTTTCAGTATTATGGCGCGTTCGGACGGACCAGAATAGCCTCGGAATCGCCGAGTTGCTGCTAGAAAATCATTTATGTGCTAAAGAGAATCTTTGTAAATACTTAGCAGCTTTTAGGTTAGCTGTTTGCTGAATATCTACTGAGGTTTTACGAATACTCAGATGGCAAGGGTTCATAATAGTAGAGGTTATAAGAGTAATTGCTGATATTTCGGAAATAAATATTGTGTAATGTTTTTGATTAACAGTTGTTTTTTAATTTGTTATGTTTCGCAAGTTTAAATTAAACGTGTAATGTGGATTCCGCTTTATCACTAATTAAAAACACACACGTGTTGCTGTCCAGATACACTTTTTTCTATAAGAGTAGAAATAAGTAAGTGTTTATTTAAAACACTTAAAAGCGCTCGACATCCGCACAATTAAACTTTAAATTGTTCGCACACTTCGCGATTTCATATGCAAGTGAAATTGTTTTCATATTAACGAACTTAACAACTCTGCAGCGGGGTGCAGTTAAAAAGTTTACACGAACTATTCCTTTAGTTTAGTTTTACTACTTTTCCGCTTTACTAAATTTAGAACTTGCCAAGTTTTCATTCAAAACTTCAAGTGAATAATGAATCAGTTTAAATGTACCTGGGTATGTATCTCTCATCAGCCTATATACGTCCTACTGCTGGGCACAGGCCTCACCTCTACTATGAGGTGGTCCGAGCCATACTCCACCACGCGGGCTCAGTGCGGATTGGTGGAGGGGTGTTTGTAAGGTAAGTGGCCAACTCTACTGTTAGATGTTATTAAGCCGCTCGAGGGCCTCTTACCAGGCTTAACGACTAATATCTATCGATATTAACCGGGACCAACAGCTTAACGTGCCTTCCGAAGCACGGAGATGCTTGTAAATAGACGTCACTTAAATGGTCAGAATGGTCACCCACCCCAAACATGACCGCGCCTTAGGTTGCTTAACTTTAGGTATCACAACCAAAGCGCTGCAACCACTGCGCCACAAGCAGCACCACAACCTACAAGGGTATGTATCAATAAATGGAAATATAATGTCATACGTTACATTACAAAGGTACTAAAATTGTTACATGAAGTGGTATCGTAGCTTCCTAAGCTGCAGGCTCGAGTAGCAATCAACGAGTATTCTTACCTAATACTTGTACGTCTCATATACTTTGGTAGGTATGAGCATATGTAGTATATGTACATTATAGTTACGTTCCCCGTACCTATAACATACATCGTTTCTAGATCGTTTCTAGCCGACCATGCGATTGGACGTGTCAATTTAATTATAACAAATGCAATAAAATTAACAATATCTGCAAAATCGCGACCCAGTTTTGCTGACATCACGCGTTATCCGTGTCATCTGATTTTATTTCTTGCGCGTTACTATGTTAAGTGCAATCTTATAGAAAATGGAAGGCAGTCCCTTCAACCGGAGTGGAATAACCCGCCGCAGCCCGCCGCCTACGCCCGCGTGCCCGCCGCCGCCGCCCGCCCCCGTGGAAGATGAGCCCCTTCAATATGTGGCTACATCTGAGATACAGAACTGGATGAAATCCATCGAGCAGTGCCTGAACGAAGTGTGCACTATCGCTGCAGAAGGAAAACTCAACTCTGACCAGAAAGTGAAAATCCACAATTTGTGCCGAAAAGTTAGTCACGGGACATCACAACTAGCCGTGCATTACCAATCAATAAAACAAAAGGCTAACAAGCGCATTCCGAAATAAATGTCCTACAAGAAAAATGTGACCTAGCCCAGAGAATCGACAGTCTTAAACAAACTTGTGGAAACTCCAAAATCTTCTCCTGGAACAGTCTCTTTCGCCGATGTGGTAAAGAAAAGTTCAAATAACTTTATCCAAGTCAGCAAAGTTAGTTCGGTGGCCATTTATCCAACTGATAAAAGTGTATCGAGCGAGTCCACTAAGGCCCTTGTCCAAAAAATCATCAGACCTGAACAAATGAAGCTGCACGTGCGAGGCCTGAGAAAGACAAGGAATGGTGGCGTCATAATCAGCACCGATTCTAAGGACGATATCGAGAAACTGAAGCAGTCGTCGCAACTGACTACTTCAGGGCTCACTGTGGATGACCAGCACAAACGCCAGCCCAGAATCGTCGTCATCGGTGTCCCCTCATCAATGCCCGAGACTGAAGTTTTCCGCTGCATTTACCACCAGAACTTAGCAGATAAACTGAAAGATACCGATACATCATTAGAGTCGTTTTTGGCCTCGATCAAACTAAGTCACAAATCCGGAAGAAAGAATGCCGACACGTGCAACTATGTTATACAAGTCTCTGCACTAATTCGTAAGGTCCTATTAAGTAATGATAGAGTTTTTGTGAACTGGTCTTCTTGCCCAGTGAGAGATTTCACCTTAGTCACAAGGTGTTACAAATGCCAACAGTACGGCCATGCGGCAAAGACATGTCGAGAAGATGCTATCACCTGTGGCCACTGCGGTGAAATGGGCCACGCTATGAAGGATTGTGCGCAGAAAGCCGAGCCGTCGAAGTGCGCTACATGCGTACGCTTCAATAAGCCAAGCGCGCACAAAACGGGAGATACTGAATGTCCCGCCAGAAAAGCTGCCGAGTCCCGTTACATTAGCTCTATCGATTATGAGGGCACCTAATCTACGTTAAGATCACTTTAATACCTTACCTAATAAACCTTTCAGACTCTGTATACCTATAATGTTTTGATTATGTAATAAGCATGTAAATTACTAACTTAGAAAATAAGTTCTGACCTCTCTATGTTGTCCTCCTAACCTAAACTTATAGCTAATTAGACAAAAATATATATTGCTTGTATACAAATAAAATTAAAGAACGTGATGTAAACAATAATATATTTAGCCTAGTTTAAAGTTCGAAAAAAGTGCTGACGCTCTTGACTTCTTTGTGATTTAGCAAAGTGCTGACTTGTTAAATACACTAATGAAGTAGGTACCAAATTGTTATAATATGACATACCTTAGATAATTACTTTGTTTTAAACTAATAGTAGTTTCAAGATAGTTTTAATTTTTAATACCTTAAGATAATATTTGTGCTCTCTTTAGCCTGAGACACAGGTTTATAACCTAGTTCAGGTAAAGAAAGTCTTCGGTCTACATCTTATCTTAAGCTTATATTAATTTACTATTGTCCATTTGAAACTAAATAAATGATTATTATTATTATTATGTCGGTCATTTCCAATCTCGGGACCACAGGGTCCCGGGCCTTCGGAAGGCATGCGTGGGGCCGAAGCCAACACGCAGAGGCCCGTTAGACACTTTAATCAAAATGAAGTGTGACACTAGCCGGCGATTATCCCTGTATGCACTATGTGAGTTCACCCAAGGACAACCCCCGGTTAGTGTAGGACTTTTGCAAGGTATGGTGATATAATACTGGGTTATAGGTTTAAGAGCTGGTGGACAAGGTAACTGGGACTATGGATGGAGAGACTACGGGACACCTGCCTGGTTCATAGCCTCGGCTGAAAAAATTGACAGGTGGTGACTCGCCGACAACTAAATGGGCCCCCCCTGGCGCCGTGGGTCGTCTAGACCGGACTGAGGGGCAACACTAGCGTTATCGGCTAGAGGTGGAGAGGTGGTTCTGGACTTTCAACGACAATCACTTGCTTCCCTGAGGGTCCGGCATCATGTGCCCACTCGCCACTTACGAACCACATCCACCTTCGAGCATCACGCTCTCGCGACTCCACTCTGGCCGGCCGGTGAAGGCAAGCCAGAGGTGAGAGACCTGCAGGCCCTGGGTTCCACTTCGGCAGAGCCAAAGACGAGGGCCTTAACCGACTCTCAGGAGCACTCGGATTAACGACTGACCCCGTGGTGTCGCTACTCACCACAGCTCGCCACAAGCTGCCCTGCGGGGTATTATTATTATTATTATTATTACATATACTACATATGCTATATACTGCAGAATTCCTTGAATAAGTAATTAATTTTAGCACCAGACTAAAACATACCTACATTTGGAGACACGTATCTAATAAGTTAACTGTGGTAAATAGAACAAAAGAACTGGGCCTGTTCTGAAAACTGTGCATTTATCTGATTCGAATCTAAAAAGAATAAAAATTATGTATGAATTCCATATTATCTTTATTAAATACCATGCCCTTCCCTCTTGGGCCTCGAGGCGAAGAAATTGCTTATACAATTGATTAGACAAGATCCGTATTTATATTTAAGGAGCGTGCGAGTCGAACTAATTATGCTAATATTTGTGTTCCGCTGACGATATAAATGCGGTTAGGTAACCTTATTAGGGAATCGCCTTCGAGACTCTTGGGAACACCCTAACCAAACTAACGGCGACTGACAGGAATACTGAGTAGGCGCGCCCCCACGTTTAAATATTCAATGAAGATAACATTTTCGCTTCCTTAATTAATAGAAATAACAATATTAATCGTTTCTTCATCGTTACGAGGAAAATGTAAGGGGACCACCGTGTCCGGTCTGGATTAGTCGCCGGCCTCGTTTCGGTCCGTTTTAATTTAATAAGTGCTATGCGCAGGTATTTAATGCTTGAATTATAACTTACTTTGGTAAGGTACTTAGATATGTTTCGGGATATCGTATTTGCAAAATAACAAATTAGGGCTATCGACTAAGTTGGCCTTAACTTTATCGGTAGTGAAAACGGTTCTTTGAATGTCAAAACCACTAGGCAAGGGTTATACCTACATCATGTTCCTGCTCTTATGCAAGAATTACGCAAGGTTTGTACTTGCCGCGAGGTTTTAACCTTGTAGAATCAAAGACAAGGTGAGAGTGTGTATCTTTGTTATTGACAGGCTCTTGAGATTTTTTTATTCCATTTCAAAATGAAATGAAATGATATGAAGTTTATGTACAATTGATGGCGAACTTTTCTATGTGTTGTATCCTGTGTTCTAGATAGAAAGATCTGTTCGGTTATTTTGTCAGACAAATTGTATAGTAGGTACACTTCACATTTGTTTCCTCTAAACTACTATCTATCCTTAAATTTGATGCTAGAAAACACTCTCGCAACCGTAGAAGGACTTTCGTTCTGAACATCTTTCGTAACAACACATCGTATTATAATCCCGTGGTGCGGATGTGTCGTCTTTACAACGAATTGCTACAGAGTGACAATCTTAATATTTTTAATTCCAAATATGTTAGACGTATTCTCCACTGACTTACCTGCTTCCTGATTTATCTTTCTCTGATGTATCTTTTTGACGTGACAACGTCTTATAAATTGGTTTGCCGGGTGACACTTCAAGAAACTGCGTTACGCTCCGCTCACGTTCCGCGCTCACAATGAGAGCGAGTGAGAGGCACGCGTCCCTGCGACTCGGGCACAGTTAACCCGCCTAAGAGCGAGAGAGACAGAGCGAGAGAGAGAGAGTGAGACAGATAGGCATACACACCGGTTCATGTTAAACGAATGAATATTCACATTAAAATTATTTTACCACTCAAAGTCGTTGTCACGTAAAACTTTCGTCCGTATACCGACTTTACAGGCAACCAATTTTTTTTAAACAATATGTATTAAAATTATATTATTACTATTACCTGTACTTTTCTTGTCTCTTAATCAAAATAAAGCATTTTGTCTTTGTGAACTAATTGCTAAGTAGTATTTTGCTCACGTATTGCCTGTTAATGCTGTGTATACACGTTTTTAGGATGCATACTAGTTCGCCACTTATGTTAGTTATATGCTTGATATACTGTTGACCTGTAGTGTATGCCAATAAAGTAAAATACTTTAAAATAGGTTCTATAAATAAAAGGTCTGCAGTTTATGTCCGTCAGCACTGCACATATGTAAAGTTTAAAGTGGAAGTATAGTTTTAAAATCATTTGGTTAAAGAAACATAAGACAGAGCGTCAAAAAATTAAATATACTTATCAAATTATTCATATTCCAGATAAGTACAGCTGAAATGAAAAAAAAACGATCGTTTGCTTATGAATATATCTATAACGACAAAATGTAAAATATTCACCTTCCATTCAGATCACGCGTGAATTCGAGGGACTTTTACCCGCTGAAGTACTAATTACCTAACTTTTGTTGGCTTTACATCCTTTGAATTTAAGTAAAGTTATAATAATAGCCTTTATAATGTGACTCTTAATTGCGAGCCTAAGCTCAAAAGAATTTGAAGGTTATAACGAAGGTTTATAAGTAGAGTTAAGTTCAACCTTACGCTATCCACTTGCTTAACAATAAGCCCAAGGTATCAACAGGATAATTAACAAAATTTTAACGTATATTTGAAAAAAAATATTATTGGTTTATGTGTATTTATATGTGTTTTTAAATAAATAACGTTTTCAATTTTTTTTTATGATAATTTTATCAGTTTCTGTTTTAGCTTACATGAAGATACATACTCGTGATGTCTATCAGTAACAATTATGCCATTTAATTTATGCCTACATTATGCTGTTTCTGGTACGCTGGTAAACTGGATCAAACCTTCAAATTCGTCTCAAGCGCACTGTTATATCACTGAGTTTAAATCGAGCACCATACACACGAGTACATTCCTTGTCAATTCCTTGGAGGCCGCATTGCAGCATTTGAATTATTTATCAGTCTCCTTTGTGTTACTTCCAAACTCAACTAGTTTGAACCGCCTCGATTTCTGCTCTATATCTTTTATTTTATTGTCTTGTAACACAATTCGAAGAGGGTTGACTGGGACATAATTTAATCAAAATTCTGCGCGTCCAAATCAGATCTAGTTTCCTGCACACATTTCGCGTGGCCCATTTGTCATGGAGCCAATAAGCTGCCACCGAATGAATTCCTTGCTCAATCAAGAACACACCACACTTTGGAGAAAATACTTTAACATCAACATTGCCTTTCGAATCACCATTTCCATTTCAGTTCAATAATGAATATACAACAACATCACATACATTGATCTCACTCCGCAGTAGGTAGCTAAAGCATTTGTGTTACAGGTGGTAGAATCAACAGTGGTATTACAAATGAACTTAAATAAATACATTTAACATCCAGACCAGCACAAACAGACATGTTCATGCACACAAATTTTTGTACAGTGCGGGGATCGAACCCTTATCATTACACTTCTTGACCATTACACCAAAGTGGTCGGCAAAAATAAACGGATAAGTTCGTTAAGTATCTTATTACCAACAGACCACAGACCAACTCCTATTATGTAGGTACTAAAATTATTTGAAGTTTGTAATGCTTGTATGTAGTAGGTAAGAATACCTACATATTATGATGGTACCTATTTACATGGGAACACATTGGAACACATCTTACCTTCTGACATTCATTGTCTATCTTTTCTTATCTTTTGATGGATTATGTACGTGACATTTCTTTTCAGAGTAAACATACTGATAACGTGTGATAAATTATTCGTAAAAGTAAGGACGTCAAGACAAATTTTCGTAAATATTTTTGGTTATATTGGTACCCGTATTCAGTACGTCTCTAAGGTGCCGTCTATTAAATAAGAAATTCGACGACAACGGATGATACTGTAAAAAGTGGATCCACACGGCGTAACAAGAACAAGGATGTCTTTATGAAATTATGTTTTGCCCCCGCGCTGAGTGGCTGACGTTGACAAATGACAAGAGGGCTGTTTTTCACTGTCAGATCGAAGTGACATGTTTTCCCCTGACTGTGAAGTGTGGAATCAGTAAAGTGAAATAAACGCCCGAAAAACGCTGGCCTAATGGAGGCGAAAGAAATTAATATATTTTTTCAGCTAGAAAAACCATTCCAGTCGCTTGCTCCGCCGCCGAAAATGTGCTGAGCACGTGTGTGAGATTACATTAAGCTCGCACATATAACTCGAACCATTAAAATGTCTCATTTGTATGAAAAACTTTTAGTATAAAATCCTATCTATTACATATAATAAGACTGTAAAAGATCGATTTCTGTACATTGAAGATTTTTATGAAAAATTGTTACAGGGGGTCTTAATTACCGTAATAGAAGCCAAAACAACAATTTTTAAAATTTTTGTCTGTCTGTCTGTCTGTCTGTCTGTCTGTTTGTCCGGGCTAATCTCAGAATCTACTGGACCGATTTTGACGGGACTTTTTTTATTTGACTCAGTATCACCTGGAGAGTAAACTGGGATATAAATAATCACGCCGATAAACTTAGGGGGCAGGCAGGAAATTGAATCTCAGAATCTACTTAACCGATTTTAATGGGACTTTTTTTTATTTGACTCAACATTACTTGGAAGGTAAAGAAGGATAGAAATAATCACGCCAATAGACTAAGGGGGTAGGCAGAAAATTGAATCTCGGAAACTACTGGTCCGATTTTAATGGGACTTTTTTTATTTGACTCAGCATCACTTGCAATAATCACGCCAATAGACTAAGAGTGTAGGCAGGAAATTGAATATCAGAAATATACCATAGTAATGAAAATAGAGTAGGTACAGAACCGAAACGTTATTTAATTCCGAGTTTAACAAATCACAGTTAGTTTTCACTACTATCTTTAAGGAGTATTTTTCATTTTTTATGTAGGTATTTTGCTTGAAAATTTAAATGCTATAGTATTCATCATCATAGATTATCTGTATCTATCTATATCTATACTTATAATAAATCTGTAGAGACGTCAATTCTGTACATAAAAGATATTTCCAAAATTACTATCTTTTATGGTTGACTACTTTTTTAAATCGATAACACGTGTAGCTTAGCAGTTCGTAGCTTTCTGATTATATTTGTCTACTCCTACGTTTATTACACTCTCAGTCATCGAAATATTTAAAACTCAAAGGTGACTTACTGACTGACTGACATATGTAGATGTTATGACGTAGGCATTCGCTAAGGAAGGATTTTGATAAATTCTACCCTCCAAAGGGATAAAAATGGGGTTAAAAACTAAAGTCCACGCGGACTAGTTGTTGAATAAGTATACAAGATGAAATTTTTGTGGTTGTTTTCCCGCAGCGTAATGATTTAGTAATAGTATCAAATCATGGAATTTCATACTCCGTGCTCCGTGAAGCGCGGTCGCCTTAATACATTTTTTTTTTGCTAAAATCAACCCAAATCTAATAACCTACTCAGATATAATAATTTTGCTGCGGGAAAACAACCTGTAAAATTCACCCTGTATACTGACTTATTAACTTGCGTAACGAAACTCAAATCATCAAACCTTAAAAAAACGCAGGAAAATCAAAGTGATCTATATTGAGCAAAAAAAGTAAGTTGGTGCCTACTTATTATTTAAAAATAGCTGGATCCTACTCGTTTGCGATAAAAGAGTATGTTCAGAGGCTTCAATCTCGCCCGCGCCCATGGCGCTCGCAGATATCAAAGCGCAACTGCACCCTCTAGCAAAAACTAAATTGAATATCCCCCTAAATCTTGATAGCCGACAACATAGCCCAAACACGAAGCCACTGCCAATATCACGCAGCGAAAATTTGCAGTCGTAAATCCTCCTACTTAACTGCGGTTTATGGAGTAAAACTCATGAAAAATATATTTTACATACAATTGGAAGTTAATTGGTGTTTAAAAATTGTATTGTAAAATCTTTGTTCATCATGTTTCGGTTTATTTTTCACATTAGCAAGCAATAGCATGACAGCAATAGTTACAGATGCTATATTGCGGTAAATCGCACATACCAGCCTTGCTTTAATCATCTTATTGTGAAATTAATAACATTTGGGCATAGATATTACATGTTTGCCCGCTTTATAGACTTTTTGTTTATTATTGATGGTTAAACACAAGTAATAAAGCTAAAACATATTTGAAAATATCGCGAAAACATGGAATCCCAATCGAACTAATAATAACAAACTAATTAAGATCCAATATCTTACTGTAAACCCTTGTTACTGTCGGACGCACTGAATGCAGCAACGTAACAACCCTAAGCCAATTAATAGCAATGTACCAAAGATGATGGAATGGAGGAGACGTCTAATAATTATCAAAATAGCTTTAGTGCGGGTGTGCGTGAGAGTTAATTCGCTAATATCACATTAAGCCGGCGAGCGTTATCTGACGGCTGGCCCCGACCCGCTCTAATCCCGCACGCCGGGACCCGATCCCGTGTCTCCCCGGGATTATTCGCGTCTGTACAAGGCCAATGTAACAATATTTGCCAGGACAGGACACATTGTTCCCGCACTTCATTGTAGCACGCACATTCCCGCTCACCTTTGCGGTAAGAGGTTATGTAATCCTCTAATTCGCTACTGTTTGTCAGATTTATACAGAAAAGGTTTGCTTTGGTGGGTCTTTGATATTAATTTAAATGAGCTCGTGGTTTATGGTTGGTTTAATTTAAACCTGACCCGAAAATAATTTATTTTAAATCTTATTTATTTCGTTCAACTGTTTATTATGTTAGGTACCTATTTTCCCGCTGAGTAAAATATTGAAATATCTTTAGGACCGAAATTATTATATTAACGAGAACTTTACTAACATTGGTATGTAAGCTTTATGAACGCTAGTATATAAAACCTCAAGATCCACACGTTAAAGTAGTAATATAAATGAATAAAAGACCCTTAAATATAAAATATAATCCAAGAGATCATTTTGTGCCGATTAACTGATATAAAGTTGGATTATTCACAGTTTTCCTCTAAACGTGCCTGCCCTTTATTGTTTAAACGTTTATTAAAAGAACTCTTTAGCGGTAAAGACGGTTTTGTTTACTTGATTGGATAGGTAAAAATATATAGAAATCATTAAAAATACACCCTTTACTGTTGTGAATCGGAAATACAGAAATTATATGTGACAAATTTTGCGGAAAACCCACAAAGAAACGGTAACGTAATGTAAAACTTAAGGGAGCCGTGATATTCAGTGGGCCGTTGTGAAGGTACCAACTGGCGCAGTAACCGTAATTTAAGATAAGTTCACGCAAACCCTACTTTCTTCTTCCACCTCCACTTAACATTCAGGTCTCGAGACGGGTAATTTGTGGCGGTGATGGCGTCAAAAGCACTATCCCGCCACTATTTCTTGTTTATTCGTCTCAGTTTTTTTCCTTCACGATACCACTGGCTGGAAAATAAGTTTTTATTACGAAATCTAAGTGCATGATAAGCAATCCCTGACAGCACATGAACGTGACAAAAACATATTTAAGTTCAAGACACTTGTCGTCGGGTTGGCTATTGAGAGCTTTATAAAAGTAACTTGCCTAAATATTTCTCGTAAAATATAACTGGTAAAATTGTGCCCTTCACTTTTATCTTGGTTTTATGAAAGCATATTTAATTTTATTCGATTGATGTCAGAGCTAGGCTCCGTTACGATTGTAAAAGATTGGCATCTCCATAGCGTGTGGCCATGAAAAAGTCTACTGCGCAAAATTGTTCTTAAAACTCTAGATGCCTTCCATAAAACTTGGCCAACCTTTTTACAACGGCGAGTCTAGAACTAGTTTCGGTTGCGGTGATTCACGGCATCGGAGACAGAAAGGCAGTGCAGTGTGAAATTGAAATTTTCAGAAACAAAATGCCCCAGGCCCAATTTTCTTTTCATAGTCGCAGTAAACTCGCGGCGTGGAGTAAGTTACGCCTTATTTGGCAGACGAATGTCCTCGAGTCGATGTGAAGTGATACCTCCCCTCTCCAACCCTTCTCGAGAGTACTCGTATTCAGTAAATCGAAAGTCGTTACACAAAATCCGAGATACATTTTTTCCAGCGCTTATAAAGCCGCGTTTTACCCTTTTAGTGGCGCACTTTGATAATTTTTTCGCCGTTTTGTGTTTGGTAATATTTTGTCAGATAGATACTGCAATTCGGTTTCATATTGGGTTCGTTTTTTATTACGAAAAATCCAATCATTTAATTGGACCCGTTGATCAATAAAAATTCTGTTAAAGTACTTACTATAATATTATTATGGAATAATCTATTCCAACTTTGAAACTCAAATTTTCCCAAGAACTATAAGAAACCTATGTAAAACAGTCCAAAGCTAGTTACAATTCAAAGCAAGTAGTCAGCGAACGTGTTCTGTTGTTATTAATTATATCAATATTTGTGTTTCTGAAGACGAGATAACTAAGAGAAACTTCGCTATATATTTATTCGTTTGCAGCAAAGGAACAACCTATTAACTAATTGGAAAACTGATTATACGTGTCAGAGATCCAAACGAAGTAGCTATCGTTCTGGGCCAATTTAATTAAAATCATTACTTACAGTTAAGTCTTCTTTTCTCAGATTTGTATTCCCAAGTCAACTCGTAATGATATCACATTACTATAATTTTATGTAGGTACTTACGCTCGATCGTGTTAAGGAGTTCTTATTCACTTAAATACCTGAGTAACACGCGGCTCAAGTGCTGCTTACCAAAATCCCATCGAAAAGAGTAAGGACCCAAAAAGGAGAAACGGAAGCAGTGTCTGCGGACACAACAATAAAAACATGACAATGTCGATCGCTTTTATAAAAACGGTGCGAATGCGAAGAATGTAATTAAAGCAGCAATAAAAGAGCACATTTTACTGCTCCTGGCCGGGCCGTTGTGTTTTGCGTAAAGGTTATTATCTGCTTTTTAAACTTCGCTTTCAACTGCGGGAATTAAAAATGAAAATAATAAAACGTTCTGCCTTAATTTCGCCTGTCTCCCGCGAAACAATAGGAATGGGAGGCAACCGTGGCTTAACGTTTCGGATGGTTCTGCTGTAGTGGAAAAATCATCCTGTAGCATTTTGCGAAATATTTTTCACGGAAAACTACAATGAAATATATTAAATTGTGTGTATAATACGATGACTTCTTATTCTTCTTCTTCTTTCTCTTCTCTGAGCGGGATTATTATTGTATTGATTCAGTGTATTGATTGTGTAGGTACAAGGTATTAATTCATATGTTACTGTTTTTCCATTGTCTCGTAAAACAATGAAACTAAATAATGGAGAGCAAGAGTTGGCGATGTGCACTTTTTCATTATGAGTGCCATTCGCCCGTGTTGCAGGCGAACGTCACGTCCGATTATTGTGAATCTGTCATTAATCACATTCAATTAGTTTCATTTATTAGTGTCATTAACTTTAAAGCTTAAAGTGCACATCACAATGAATATTGCATTTAGTCACCTCATAATGTTGTGGTATTTATAAATGTTTACCATGTTCGGATTTGGTAATCACAAATTGTGTGGCTATTTAGTAACATAATATATCACCATTATAAATGACATGAAGCTTTTCGTTAAATCCAGCAAAAACAGCGCACTTGAAATCCTGTAATTTGCATATTCACATATTTTTTATGCTAGCGGCCGCGGAAATCGGTCATTCCGGTCTTACTGAGACGTGACGTTGATTAATGAGAGTATGTATTGTTCCTCTTGTTTACTTCGACGCTTCCCCAAAGAATATTGTTTACTTAATTTATTATCCTAATTAATTTCTTACACGGAGTTCCTTCAATCGTAATTGTTTATTTGACACGGGTTCTGTACACACAAAATTACTTACTACTTCTTGTACATTTTTATTTTACCCGTTTTGATTTTTCCTGCTAACATCACCCATTAATCTGGTTCTCAATATTTTTATATTTATGTTGGGACGCTTTGTGATTTGACATCGTTTAAGATAAAAAAACATGTCATACCGGATATTGTTCTAAATTGGGCTAGTCCAGGTCCAGTCGACTCTAATCGTCGAAATAAGGGCAATGTAGGCGGGATATTCTGTGGGTTACCCGATTGAAAAAATAAAACATTTTTTACAAAATTATAATGGCAGCACCACTTAATTTTTTTACATTACAAGATGGCGGTGTTTGT
Organism: Pyrausta despicata; assembly: GCA_963921415.1. Classification (NCBI taxonomy): domain Eukaryota; kingdom Metazoa; phylum Arthropoda; class Insecta; order Lepidoptera; family Crambidae; genus Pyrausta; species Pyrausta despicata. The sequence goes on along the minus strand of OY992855.1, from coordinate 9,741,148 downwards.
TTTCTCCCAGGCTCAGATTTTCAGTTTCTTGTGAATTTTTAAGTTCTGGTTTGCATTAAACATCAATAGCGACGTTGCGTTGAGCTTCTGTTTTTCCGTCTTACTGTGACAAGTGTTTGAGACATTGACTCTTTTTGAAAAAGTGACTCTTTTTGAGAAAGTGTGTCTTGTGAGAAAGTGACTCTTATCTCTTTTATTCCTACGAGTAAACGCTTGCCTTGCTTCGCTCCAGCCCAACAACGGCCTTGGATAATTAATAGATTATCAATCGAGTCTCGCTCGATTACAAAAACAAGGAAAGTTTGCGGAAACGTTTCAAGATAAAAGGTATCATTTAATTAATGAAAGTGTATGTAACAAAATCGTTATTGGAGGAGGCTTACAAAGTGTCTTTAAAATTATGAATTGAATTGTTAAAAAGAAATAAAACACAACATTACCCAATTTCCATTCACTTTATTTCCTCTTTTGATTTTTTTGTAGAGTAACGCTGCAGTTTTAATTCTGGTTGTACAATGGTTGAGAATGCTCATTATTTTTGTGGTTTGAGATTTGCATTTTTAACCGTTGTGCAACCAGAAAGAACTGCAGCTTCCAATTTTTCAAAATGTATTTATTTAGTATTTAAAAGTTCCCGCGCCGCATTTTATTCTGGGAGGCCACTAGATGGCGTTATAAAAAAATGTCTTCGTCTTTGCTCTATGGACTTATCATTCTTCTCCCCTGAGTAAATATATTCCTTGGGCTAGTCCTGTTGCTACAAAAACCGTTTGTCCTGTTGCTGTAAAAACCGTTTACCATGAAATCTATCTGTTATCGTCTGCTCCCGCTAAATTCTTCGAGAAGAAATCTCAAGTTAGATTGAATTTGGTGTTATTGTAGCTAACTTTCACCAATGCCACGTGAGTTGCTTGAACACGGTTGTAGGATTTGACTCATCCTCAACAAAATTTGATTGAGGTTAAACTAAGGCAGGTTGGTTCTAAAATCGTTTATTTATTGACATCTTACATACCCAGGCCAAATTGTTCAATGGACAACTAAGTTTATTATATATCAATCATAAAGTGGATTGTTTGCTTAAAAATAACATTAGTTATGTATCTTACCAAGAGTTTGGTCTTAAAGCGTCCATAAAACACAAGAGCGCTGGTGTCTCTACACCTCTATAAAAACTTTAAATGAAGAGACAATGTCTTACAAAGTTAGTTGGGTGCAGCATGTGTGCTCCGCCTAAGTAGCGGCCTTCACAAAATTTACTAGTGGGAGCTTACTTAACAGACTGCGCGATGCAAATGAGGAACAGTCGTGGTTGTATGAGAGCAAACGTTTGTCGAGTGGCCGGCTCGCGCTGGGCCACTAATCTCTTAACGTAACAGCTACTGTCAAGTTCCCATGTAGCGCGCATTTGTTTCATTGAACTTCGCAAACTGTCGTACTTAATTTTGCCCTTTGAGACGTTCCCGCGGAATAGGGCTAAGTAAACTAACAAGCTAGCTACACACCATAATGACTTGTAAATTATTTTTGAATGTGAAAATAATTGAGAGCATCTCATAATGTTAGGGCTGGTACTTGAGGGAAATAGTTCACTAAACAAAAACTAAGAAGCTGGCAACTATTTTATTTAAAATAACTAGCGGCCGCCGTTACTTCGTCCGCGTGGATTTTCGTTTTTTTCCACCGAGTTTCACACAAACTTGCAACTCCTATTTTATCCCTTTAGGGGTGGTATTTATTTAAATCCTTTTTTAGGGAATGCATACGTCATTACACCTACCTGTATGCAAAATCATAGCTCGATCCGTCCGGTGCTTTAGGCTGGGCGTTGGTAGATCACTATGTCAGTCAGTCATTCAGTAACCTTTGAGTTTTATATATTTAGATTATCCTTATAGCATGATTTATTATCCACGGACGATGGGTAATTAGCGTATTTCATGTATAACTTTGGTGTTTTCATACCGATTTCTATAATTTCATATGGAATAGTTAATACTGTTAACTTCTTTAATTAGGTATGACTAAGAGTGCTATAAACGTAGGAGTAGACAAATATAATCAGAAAGCTTACAACTGCTAAGCTATCGGGCGTTACGTGTTATTGTGAGACAACCACAAAAGATAGACATATGCTGTCTTGGGAATTTTTCACAAATTTTAAGGAAAACATTACCGTCATACATGATTTCGGAGTAGCTTTAACCATTAAGGTTGCACACGCGACGGAAGATTAAAAAGTGGTGTTACAAACTTCGCCCGTTTTCCAAACATTTCTCACTCACTTCACTCCTATGCTCCTATTGATTTTAGCGTGATAAAAAGTATACTATAACCAGCCCAGGAGTATGAGAAATAATTGTACCAAAAAAATTCGTCTAGCAGTTTTTGTTTCTATAACGGTTATACAGACGGACAGGCAATAATTTTACTGATTGCATTTTTGGCATCAGTATCGATCCCTAATAAAGTTTGTTATTTCGGAAATATGTTTCATGTACAGATCATTGACCTCTCTGTAGATTTGTTATAAGTATAGATATACTAGATAGATATTTAGGATGATTATAATATACAATTAGTACCACCTCATAGCTGAGATAAAGCCTGTGCCAAGCAGTGGGGCGTTATATAGCCTGATGAGATGATGATGATGAGTTGAGTATAATTGAAAAAAAAATCTCATTCAATCCAGTCTGCTGATACAAATGATCCATGACCTTTAAATGTTTAACAGAGAATTGGAATAAAGTGTAGTATTCCAATTCTTCCAAGACAATGTCAAAAAGAATAAGTGTAACTCAATAAAATAATTTATTATCGAACTTGGCGAATGAACAGGAAAATTTTACCGGTCGAACGAAAATCTGCCGCTGCTTCATTTCCCGCGGGGCAGCGATAACGACCCTACTTGAACCTTTTACCTCTGTTTTCAATTATTCATACATTAAATTTTACCTACTGGGTTCTCGCAGCCGCAGATTATATCCCTTTGATTAGGTCCAATGTTCGATCATTTTCCTCGTCGCTTTAATAACAACTCCCAACGGGCGCGGAGACTTCAACGCAAAGATTAGTTCTGCAGATTCAAAATCTCGTTATTCAATGGAAGGATAGCAATTTGTGAAGTTAATTAAATGAACAAAACGGGTTCATTAGATTATGATCTTTACTATTGTTTGAAGAACAAGGCGGGGGAGCGCATCCGTTTCTTGTTCCCAACTTTCCTATCGGCGCGCATGAGTTATCCTGAACAACCCCTCCCCCCGCCCTACCGCTCCCCAACCGTAATGTAATAACTCCCTCTACTCCTATTACCAATTACTACATGTTATAGATTAGCTTGGGAATATGATCCCAAACTGAACAAAATGTGATGTTACAGTTATATTTTAAGAAACCATTTCGACCTGAAGATTATTAAGTTACCGAAAACGGGTCAGTGCGTTCGTCGTGCCATGAAATGTGATTGTTTTTATCAGGTTTCTTGACAAAACACGTTTATTCGGTTTTAGATCCTAATAAGAATCAATTGTAAAATGTCATGAATGTTATTTTAACTTTAATTACTAAGTAGTACAATGGATTATTTTTTTGTAGGGAGACCTGAAATACTTAGGCCATAGCCGAACCTATGTCTTTTGCATGCAAACTGTTTGTAACTGGCCTAGACACGGCAGGTTCCCTTACAAATGAATGCATGTCACTATGACATGGCGAACAGACGAGTTATAGTTACACATAACTGTTCATTATAGACATAGTGTATGACAATAACAACAAGGGTAACTTGTTTCAATAATAACATTTCGTCGAACTCCAACAAGCGAAATATGAATAAACAAACATTGTTCCTATAGTATAAGCGGACAACTTACACAATGCTACCCTATTTTGGAATTGTTAATGGATGATAATATTACCTCAACACTTTTCAAATGGATTTCGTTTGTAACAGACGTGTTAATACATATATGCAATAGATGAAATGTTTTAGAAATTACTCTAACATACTGAATGCTTTAACCGTTTTGTTATTGCAATCTGTGTTCAATAACACACTCTTCAGTGCTACATTTGATTTTTAAAGCTAAAAAACAAGTAAAAATCTACGAACTACATGTTAAGTAATCTGTGATTACAAAATATTTAATTGCAAAATTGTTCGCAGTATCAAATTTCAATGATCACAATTCCTGAATTAATTATTTTGTACCTATATTGAATATTACGCACTACGTAAAAATTTCCAAACACAGTTTTGTTGATAAAAATTTATTGTGAGGTAAATAAATTTGTACCACTTACACATGACAAAAGGATGGAAATAGTTCGTAGTGACAATAAACGGGTTCTGCGAATTCTGTATCAACTCCAGGAAATTCTGTGCCAAACGTTGTTTAGCGTTCTCCCAGATTCGCGCGGGGTAAGTATCTACTGGGTATTGCTTCCGAGTGGAGTAAATAGTGTGCTATTTATGTATGTACTCGGTGCCTAAACACACTCGAGCACAATAACGCGCGATCGGAGAGCCGATAATGACGTCTCCTCGTACGTGTGTCTTTGTGGAGCGGACGAGGAGACGCGGGTAGCGTTTAAGGGCGAAGTCATAAGGTTGTGCTTTGCTATTGATATAAAACTTCAATATCCATAGCAAATCAGTTTATCAATACTGGGTCCTAATTTAAACAATCGTAACAAATTTATAAGTACATATTGCCTAATATTGCCATTTCTGTCTTTATTTCATTCTTATCTGTCAAAACCGTGTCATTTAATTAAGAATTTGTTACGATTCTGTTACGATTCGGTTAGCGATATAAGGGCCCCCCGGTCAGTCTTTATAGAGGCGTACTCAAAGTATAATGCAACCTAAATTATACACAAAACTAAACTTTCGTCACCATATGTAGAGCCATTTTGACGTTGAATTGATAAGGAACATAAGACAGCCGTAAAGCATTAGAGAGCCGTAGTTTTACATGCCACGAAAATGTGTATCGAAAAGTATTTACAAAAGATGTGAATTTGTGACATACCGATTTTACTGTCACCAAATGCGCACAATGTAAGAAAATTCTATCGTTTGCTGCAAAATTAAGTTTTGGTAAATATAACTATTATTATTTTTATTTTTGATACTGTTTCTTTCACTGCAGTGTAGAACAAGCCTGAAATAGGCTAGGCGAGGCGCGTTGACGCCAGCCTCTGATTCCGCCTGCCAATAACGCGCACGTGACCGGCATGGGCGCCGCGCCCGTTATGAGCAATGTGTTTATACACTCTATACGCAGCCACCACCCGTCATACGGTGTAAGTGTATCAAACTATTTATTAAAATATATATGGGGTGGATTGCGGAATACCGTCCAAAAAATCATTGCGCATCGATCTATTCTACCCACCTCTAATACCTCTCAGACAAGAAATATCTGATACAAAAAGAGTTGCTACGTAAGATGTTCTTACCTATATAATATTGTGCATCCTACAAATGTGACGCTACGGATGCTTCGACTTTTGTAGCAGCACTGTAGCGCTTAAGACACTTAGGAATACGCATGTATTTTTTTATTTTCTTATACTATTCTATAGGTAATCAATGATTACCTAATCATATAGGCCAAAAAAAATATTCTTATACGCCGCAATTTTAGCAAGCTTATTCTATGACGTCACTGTACACTGTCACCAGACACCACAGATTACAGAGGGATAACAGTAACCACAATTTGAAGTAAAAACACTTCATTGTTTTAGATTAAGTGAATACAAAGTAAAGTGATTACAATTTAACAAATTTAAAGTATTTTACAAAAGTAAAGTGATTACAACTTGCTGCAAGCAAATTTGTGAAGATTTTTGTTTGTTTTGCAATGCTGCGTTTGGCAACCTGTTGACATAGACGGTGACAGTGGATGGTGACGTTACATTTCGCTCAACCAATAGCATTCGTTTAAGAAATTTGCGAGGGAATTTTAAAAATTCTAATTTTAAATTATTAGAATTATTAATAAAATTATGATTTTATGTAAAATTATTTATGTGGGTATATTTCTTAAGCAATAAAGACTACACATTTATGTGGGCACATGTGTGTTAGGCCTTTTCTAAATCTTATGCATTTTGATTAGTGATGTACAAGGCTCGAGGCTTCCGAGTCCTTTTGCCGAGAGCTCAGTCGTTTACAGGGCTCGCCTCATTTATATGAAGCTCGACGACTCGGAAGTCTTTTTTAGAGTTCGAGCCTTTTTGAGAGCTCGAGCCTTTTCGAAAGCTAGATTGATTACTTTGCACTTTTTATTTAGATATTTTATTTATTTACAGTTTTTAACCGTGACTTCGTCCGCGTGGATTTTGAAACTTGAACCCCTTATTTCAATCCCTTAGGGGTTGAATTAAAAAAATATATATAGTCAAAAATATAATATGTATAGATGATGTTGCTATATATATTATATTTTACTTACTTACAGAGATATTAAAGTCATATACATAAACTTGAGCTTTTATTGAAGGCTTGCGTTCATCTTAAGACTCGAGCTCTTTTCACGGCTCGAGCTGTTTTATAGCCCCGAGGCATGGCTCAGAGAGCTCGCAGCTCGGCTAAGCTTGGGGCACCGAGCCTACCGAGCTGACTGAGCCTTGCCATTCCGCCTCGAGGCTTCAAAAATAGGGCTCGACGCCTCGAGTCTTGTACATCACTAATTTTGATTATTGAAGACCATTCAACTTCTTAAGAACAAAAATTAGGTCTATTTTGTAATGAAACATTTTTTTTCACTCCTACAATCCCGATTACCAACAGGCTTTTTTTTGGTGCAAGTGGTTTTTGTACGTGAATATTTCATTCTTCAGTGCTACGAGCATCCATAGTAGGCTATGACGCAATTGGCTCCAAATCTTACATAAGGCCAGATTTGTATTCTTAATACACCATATTTTTAGGATTCCGCAGTAAACAAGGAACTCAGAGACTATATGTGGTAGAAAGCTGTAATTTGGTATGAGTATGCAATGTATGTAGTACAATAACTGCAAAAAAGTCGTTTTTTTTTTTAATTTATTTCAGTTATCTTCCATGCGTCACAGCATTCGTCTAAACAGTTTAATAAGTTTTGGAAAACTACTAAGAGGCTTGAGGGTAGGATTGAATTACCCTCTATCATAGAGGGGATTAGTGACCCAAAAAGTATTGCAAATATTATTAAAGACCAGTTTCAGGTTAAGTCATCCTTGCCAGAGTTGAGGGTGTTCAATGCTGAGTCGACGTGTCATGTGGAGCAACCTATTGTTATTACTGCCAATGAGGTTAGAACAACTATCAATAAAATAAAAAGAGGCAAGTCACCTGGGCATGACGGAATCAGCATTGAGCACCTGAGACATGCAGGACCTCACATTAGTAGAGTTTTGGCATTACTTTTTACTTTTTGCATGAGACACTCCTACTTGCCACCTAGTCTAATGAAGACTGTAGTGGTACCACTTGTAAAGAATCGTGCAGGTGATACATCTGACAAAACCAATTATAGACCAATTTCTCTGGCAACTGTTATTGCTAAAGTACTGGACAGAATCCTACGAGTAGATGTCTATCTGAGTGACCGGATTCAACTGCATGATTCTCAATTTGGTTTTAGGCCGGGCATGTCAACGGACAGTGCTATCTTGTCCCTTAAGTATACTGTTGACTATTATATCAGGAAAGACACTCCGGTGTATGTCTGCTTTCTAGACTTGTCAAAAGCATTTGATCTTGTGTCCTATGATAAACTATGGAATAAAATGAGAAAGGCAGGCATATCTACGGAGGTAGTTAATATGTTCTCGTATTGGTATGCTAGTCAAAAATATATTGTAAGATGGGCAAATGCTCAATCTGATGAGTATGTCCTAAATTGTGGAGTCAGACAGGGGGGATTGACCTCACCCAGATTATTTAACCTGTATGTAAATGCCCTGATAGAGGAGCTGAGCAATACCCAGGTCGGATGTCGTATTGATAATATAAATGTTAATAACATCAGTTACGCTGATGACATGGTGTTGCTTAGCCCCTCTATCAGTGGACTAAGAACACTGTTGAGCCGATGTGAGGCCTATGCTGTGAATTATGGGTTGAGGTACAATGAAAGAAAGAGTGAGTTCCTATTGTTTAAGGGTAAATTGAGAGAACCGGCAAATGTGCCTCCAATTCAATTAAACGGAGTACCTCTTAGACGTGTCACTCAGTTTAAGTATCTAGGCCATATTGTGACAGAGTCCCTGAAGGACGAGAAGGACATTGAGAGGGAACGTAGGGCACTGTCGGTCAGAGGTAACATGTTGGCTCATAGGTATAAGCGGTGTAGTATGGATGTCTATGGCTTTTCTAGTCTATGGTGTTTTAGTCTATGGTGTTGCTTGTCTATGGTGTTTCTTGTTTATGTTTTTTTTACTTCATGGTGTTTTTAGTATATGGTGTTTTAAGTCTATGGCTTTTCTAGTCTATGGTGTTTCTAGTCTACGGTGTTGCTAGTCTATGGTGTTTTTAGTTTATGGTGTTTCTAGTTTATCGTGTTGATAGTCTATGGTGTCCGTATTCTATGGTTTTTCTGGTCTATGGTGTTTCTAGTCTATGGAGTTTTTAGTATATGGTGTTTCGAGTCTACGGTGTTTTTTAGCTATGGTGTTTTTTTGTCTATGGTTTTTTAGTCAATGGTGTTTTTTGGCTATGGTGTTTCTGGTCACTGGTGTTTTTACTCTATCGTGTCTTTGGTCACTGGTATGTATATTCTATGGTGTTTTTTGTCTGTAGTGTTTCTAGTCTATGTTGTTTTTGGTCAGTGGTGTTTTAAGTCTTTGGTGTTTTAGTCCATGGTGTTTCTTGTCTATGGTGTTCAAAGTCTATGGTGTTCAAAGTCTATGGTGTTGTCAGTCTATGGTGCTGCTAGTCTACGGTGTCCGTAGTGTTTGGTTTTTCTAGTCAATGGTTTTTCAAGTCTATGGCGACTGTAGTCTATGGTGTTTCTAGTCTATAATGTTTATAGTATATGATATTCTTAGTCTATGGTGTTTCTAAACTATGGTGTTTTTAGAGTACGGTGTTTATAGTCGATGATGTTTTTAGTCTATTGTGTTTTTAGTCCATGGTGTTTTTAATCCATGGTGTTTTAAGTCTATGGTGTTTCTAGTTTATGTTTTTTTAATCCCTGGTGTTTTGGGTCCATGGTGTTTTAGTCTATGGTGTTGTTAGTCTATGGTGTTTTTAGTCTATGGTGTTTTTAGTCTATGGTGTTTTTAGTCTATGGTGTTTTTAGTCTTTGTTGTTTTAAGTCTATGGCTTTTCTAGTCCATGCCATTTTTAGTCTTTGGTGTTTCTAGTCTATGGTGTTGCTTGTCTATGGTGTTTCTTGTTTATGGTGTTTCTACTCTATGATGACTGTTGTCTATGGTGTTTCTAGTCTTTAGTGTCTTTTGTCTATGGTGTTTCTAGTCTATGGTGTTTTTGGTCAGTGGTATTTTTAGTCTATGGTGTTTTAGTCTATTTTGTTTCTTGTTTATGGTGTTTTTAGTCAATGGTGTTTAAAATCTATAATTTTTTAAGTATATGGTGTCTTAAGTCAGTAGTTTTTTAGTCTATGGTGTTTTAGTCCATTGTGTTTTTAATCCATGGTGTTTTGGGTCTATGGTGTTTTTAATCCATGGTGTTTTAAGTCTATGGTGTTTCTATTTTTTTACTCCATGGTGTTTTGGGTCTATGGTGTTTTTAATCTATGGTGTTTTTAGTCTATGGTGTTTTAAGTATATGGTGTTTTAAGTCTATGGCTTTTCTAGTCTATGGCTTTTCTAGTCTATGGTGTTTCTATTCTATGGTTTTGCTTGTCTATGGTGTTTCTTGTTTATGGTGTTTATACTCTATGATGACTGTAGTCTATGGTGTTTCTAGTCTTAAGTGTCTTTTGTCTATGGTGTTTCTAGTCTATGGTGTTTTTGGTCAGTGGTATTTTTAGTTTATGGTGTTTAAGTCTATGGTGTTTCTTGTTTATGGTGTTTTTAGTCTATGGTGTTTAAAATCTATAATGTTTTAAGTATATGGTGTCATTAGTCAGTAGTTTTTTTAGTCTATGGTGTTCAAAGTGTATGGTGTGTTTTGGCTATGGTGTTTAAAGTCTATAGCTTTTCTAGTCTATGGTGTATCTAGTCTATTGTAATTTTAGTCTATGTTGTTGCTAGTCTATGGTGTTTCTTGTTTATGGTGTTTCTACTCTATGATGACTGTAGTCTATGATGTTTTAGTCTTTGGTGTCCATAGTCTATATTTTATCAAGTCAATGGTGTTTCTAGTCAATGGTGTTTCTAGTCTATGGCGACTGTAGTCTATGGTGTTTTTAGTATGGTGTTTTTAGTATATGGTGTTTTAAGTCTATGGCTTTTCTAGTCTATGGTGTTTCTAGTCTATGGCTTGCTAGTCTTTGGTGTTTCTAGTTTATGGTGTTTCTAGTTTATGGTGTTGCTAGTCTATGGTGTCCGTAGTCTATGGTTTTTCTGGTCTATGGTGTTTCTAGTGTATGGAGTTTCTAGTAGATGGTGTTTTGAGTCCATGGTGTTTTTAGTCTATGGTGTTTTTTATCTTTGGTTTTTTTAGTCAATGGTGTTTTAAATCTATGGTGTTTCTGGTCATTGGTGTTTTTACTCTATGGTGTCTTTGGTCACTGGTATGTATTGTCTATGGTGTTTTTTGGCTATGGTGTTTCTTGTCTATGGTGTTTTTAGTCTTTGGTGTTATAGTCAATGGTGTTTTTAGTCTATGGTTATTTTTGTCTGTAGTGTTTCTAGTCTATAGTGTTTTTGATCAGTGGTGTTTTAAGTCTTTGGTGTTTTAGTCTATGGTGTTTCTTGTCTATGGTGTTTTTAGTCTATGGTGTTCAAAGTCGATGGTGTTTTCAGTCTATGGTGTTGCTAGTCTACGGTGTCCGTAGTCTTTGGTTTTTCTAGTCAATGGTTTTTCAAGTCTATGGCGACTGTAGTCTATGGTGTTTCTAGTCTATAACGTTTATAGTATATGGTATTCTTAGTTTATCTCTTCCTACTGGTAGCGACTATTAAAAGCCACCAATATTGGTTTTTCAGAGTTTGACAACCGAGTTTGTATGCGCGCTATGTAGTTAATTGCTTATTTCCTGTATGAGAAATTACTTTTTTGTCCAATCTTTTCGACGATGTCAAACAGGTTTTCGTTCTTTTTCAGGGGAACGCCACGAATCTCCACGTTATTTGGTCTAGCCCACTGGTCTCTGTCTTGAAGCTCTTGACAAAGTCTCGTAACTTCTGCACGCAGAGCTGGTATCTCATCTGCCGATTTCTTCATTTCCTCCACCTTGTCTTCAATTATCTTAATTTTGTCCGTAAACTTTGTAATAAGATCGTGCGCCATCCCAAGTGACTCCTTTAGATCACCAAGGTCCGATTTTATCAACTTGACGTCCCCGACCAACGACGCCAGAGGAGCCAACTGGGTCATAATCTTATTTAGCTGTTTAGCCATCTTGTCCGATGCATCCGACTGTGCAGATGTAGACGCTGGGGATGGAGACATACATTGATTGACTCCGGAACACGGGAAGTCGAAGTGTTGTTTGCATGCACTACAGAATGCTCCGTCAGTGTGTTGAACACCACAGCTCGCACAGTTGAACATTTTCGTTTTCTTGACACGGAGTTTGAGAAACACAGGGAATGGCACGACGACGAACAAGCGTCTGTTAGCAATGATAGCCAGAAGGCAACTTTTAGTCTATGGTGTTTTTAGTATATGGTGTTTTAAGTCTATGGTTTTTCTAGTCTATGGCTTTTCTAGTCTATGGTGTTTCTAGTCTTTGGTGTTTCTAGCCTATGGTGTTGCTAGTCTATTGTTTTACTTGTTTATGGTGTTTCAACTCTATGATGACTGTAGTCTATGGTGTTTCTAGTCTTTAGTGTCTTTTGTCTATGGTGTTTAGTCTATGGTGTTTCTTGTCTCTGGTGTTTTTAGTCTATGGTGTTTAAAATCTATGGTGTTTCAAGTATATGGTGTCTTTAGTCAGTAGTTTTTTTAGTCTATGGTGTTTTTAGAGTACGGTGTTTATAGTCGATGATGTTTTTAGTCTATTGTGTTTTTAGTCCATGGTGTTTTTAATCCATGGTGTTTTAAGTCTATGGTGTTTCTAGTTTATGTTTTTTTAATCCCTGGTGTTTTGGGTCCATGGTGTTTTAGTCTATGGTGTTGTTAGTCTATGGTGTTTTAGTCTATGGTGTTTTTAGTCTATGGTGTTTTTAGTCTATGGTGTTTTTAGTCTTTGTTGTTTTAAGTCTATGGCTTTTCTAGTCCATGCCATTTTTAGTCTTTGGTGTTTCTAGTCTATGGTGTTGCTTGTCTATGGTGTTTCTTGTTTATGGTGTTTCTACTCTATGATGACTGTTGTCTATGGTGTTTCTAGTCTTTAGTGTCTTTTGTCTATGGTGTTTCTAGTCTATGGTGTTTTTGGTCAGTGGTATTTTTAGTCTATGGTGTTTTAGTCTATTTTGTTTCTTGTTTATGGTGTTTTTAGTCAATGGTGTTTAAAATCTATAATTTTTTAAGTATATGGTGTCTTAAGTCAGTAGTTTTTTAGTCTATGGTGTTTTAGTCCATTGTGTTTTTAATCCATGGTGTTTTGGGTCTATGGTGTTTTTAATCCATGGTGTTTTAAGTCTATGGTGTTTCTATTTTTTTTACTCCATGGTGTTTTGGGTCTATGGTGTTTTTAATCTATGGTGTTTTTAGTCTATGGTGTTTTTAGTATGGTGTTTTTAGTATATGGTGTTTTAAGTCTATGGCTTTTCTAGTCTATGGTGTTTCTAGTCTATGGCTTGCTAGTCTTTGGTGTTTCTAGTTTATGGTGTTTCTAGTTTATGGTGTTGCTAGTCTATGGTGTCCGTAGTCTATGGTTTTTCTGGTCTATGGTGTTTCTAGTGTATGGAGTTTCTAGTAGATGGTGTTTTGAGTCCATGGTGTTTTTAGTCTATGGTGTTTTTTATCTTTGGTTTTTTTAGTCAATGGTGTTTTAAATCTATGGTGTTTCTGGTCATTGGTGTTTTTACTCTATGGTGTCTTTGGTCACTGGTATGTATTGTCTATGGTGTTTTTTGGCTATGGTGTTTCTTGTCTATGGTGTTTTTAGTCTTTGGTGTTATAGTCAATGGTGTTTTTAGTCTATGGTTATTTTTGTCTGTAGTGTTTCTAGTCTATAGTGTTTTTGATCAGTGGTGTTTTAAGTCTATGGTGTTTTAGTCTATGGTGTTTCTTGTCTATGGTGTTTTTAGTCTATGGTGTTCAAAGTCGATGGTGTTTTCAGTCTATGGTGTTGCTAGTCTACGGTGTCCGTAGTCTTTGGTTTTTCTAGTCAATGGTTTTTCAAGTCTATGGCGACTGTAGTCTATGGTGTTTCTAGTCTATAACGTTTATAGTATATGGTATTCTTAGTTTATCTCTTCCTACTGGTAGCGACTATTAAAAGCCACCAATATTGGTTTTTCAGAGTTTGACAACCGAGTTTGTATGCGCGCTATGTAGTTAATTGCTTATTTCCTGTATGAGAAATTACTTTTTTGTCCAATCTTTTCGACGATGTCAAACAGGTTTTCGTTCTTTTTCAGGGGAACGCCACGAATCTCCACGTTATTTGGTCTAGCCCACTGGTCTCTGTCTTGAAGCTCTTGACAAAGTCTCGTAACTTCTGCACGCAGAGCTGGTATCTCATCTGCCGATTTCTTCATTTCCTCCACCTTGTCTTCAATTATCTTAATTTTGTCCGTAAACTTTGTAATAAGATCGTGCGCCATCCCAAGTGACTCCTTTAGATCACCAAGGTCCGATTTTATCAACTTGACGTCCCCGACCAACGACGCCAGAGGAGCCAACTGGGTCATAATCTTATTTAGCTGTTTAGCCATCTTGTCCGATGCATCCGACTGTGCAGATGTAGACGCTGGGGATGGAGACATACATTGATTGACTCCGGAACACGGGAAGTCGAAGTGTTGTTTGCATGCACTACAGAATGCTCCGTCAGTGTGTTGAACACCACAGCTCGCACAGTTGAACATTTTCGTTTTCTTGACACGGAGTTTGAGAAACACAGGGAATGGCACGACGACGAACAAGCGTCTGTTAGCAATGATAGCCAGAAGGCAACTTTTAGTCTATGGTGTTTTTAGTATATGGTGTTTTAAGTCTATGGTTTTTCTAGTCTATGGCTTTTCTAGTCTATGGTGTTTCTAGTCTTTGGTGTTTCTAGCCTATGGTGTTGCTAGTCTATTGTTTTACTTGTTTATGGTGTTTCAACTCTATGATGACTGTAGTCTATGGTGTTTCTAGTCTTTAGTGTCTTTTGTCTATGGTGTTTAGTCTATGGTGTTTCTTGTCTCTGGTGTTTTTAGTCTATGGTGTTTAAAATCTATGGTGTTTCAAGTATATGGTGTCTTTAGTCAGTAGTTTTTTTAGTCTATGGTGTTTTTAGAGTCTGGTGTTTTAAGTCAATGGTGTTATTAGTCTATGGTGTTTATAGTCTTTGGTGTTAATAGTCTATGGTGTTTCTAGTCTTTAGTGACTTTTGTCTATGGTGTAATTAGTCTATGGTGTTTATAGTCTATGGTGTGTTTGGGCTATGGTGTTTAAGGTCTATCAATTTTCGGCTTCTTCTGTTCTGCATATGAACTGCATCTGTACTGCACAACAACTGCATTACAACTGCATCTAAACTACATCTGTACTGCATCTGAATTGCATCAGTACTGCTTCTGTATTGCTTCTGTACTGCATCTGAACTGCATCTGAACTGCATCTGAACTGCATCAGTACTGCTTCTGTACTGCTTCTGTACTACATCTGTACTGCATCTGAACTGCATCAGTACTGCTTCTGTACTGCTTCTGTACTGCATCTGTACTGCTTTTGAACTGCATCACTGCTGCATTTGCGCTGAAACACCTTTTTCTGGAAACACTTAGTCTAGAAACGCAATAGACTAGAAACACCATAGACTAGAAAAACCATGAACTTCAGACGCCTTATACTTGAGACATAATAGAATGGAAAAACCATTGAAACTAGAAACACAATGGACTAGAAACACTATAAACAAGAAAAACCATTGACTAGAAACACCATAGATACAGGCAACATTGATTAGAAACACCATGGGCTAGAAATACCATAGAATTGAAACACCATAGACTAGAAACACCATAGACAAGAAACACCGTTGACTAGAAACACCATAAACTTGAAACAACATAGACTAGAAACACCATAGACTAAAAGATCATAGACTACAGACACCAAAGATTAGAAACACCATAGACTAGAAACACCATAAACTAGAAATACCACTGACCAAAAACACCATGGACTAGAAACACCATAGACAAAAGACACTAAAGACTAGAAACACCATAGACTACAGTAATCATACAGTAGAAACACCATAAACAAGAAACATCATTGACTATAGACACTACAGACTAGTAACACCATAAACAAGGAACACCATAGACAAGAAACACCATGGACTAAAAACACTAAACTACTACCCATAACACCATATACTAGAAACACCAACGACAAGAAACACCTCAGACTAGAAACACCATAGACTAGAAAAACCATAGACTACGGACACCATAGACGAGAAACACAATAAAAAACAAACACTATGGACAAGAAACACCAAAGACTAGAAACATCATAGACTACAGACGCCATAGACTAGAAACACCATAGACTACAGACACTATAGATATATTTGAAAGTGAAGTCTATGGCGTTTGTAATCTATGGTGTTTCTAGTCTATGGTGTCTGTAGTCTATGTTGTTGCTAGTCTATGGTGTTTCTTGTTTATGGTGTTTCTACTCTATGATGACTGTAGTCTATGATGTTTCTAGTCTTTCGTGTCCATAGTCTATAGTTTAGACTAGAAAAGCCATAGACTTAAAACACCATATACTAAAAACACCATAATAGAAACACCATAAACTACAGTCACCATAGACTAGAAACACCATAGACTAGAAAAGCCATATACTAGAAAAGCCATATACTAGAAAAGCCACAGACTTAAAACACCATATACTAAAAACACCATAGACTAAAAACACAATAGACCCAAAACACCATGAAGTAAAAAAAACACAAACTAGAAAAACCATAAACTTAAAACACCATGGATAAAAAACGCCCTGGAATAAAACCACCATAGACCCAAAACACCATGAAGTAAAAAAAACATAAACAAAAAACACCATATACAAGCAATACCATAGACTAAAACACCATAGACTAGAAACACCATAGACTAGAAAGCCATAGACTTGAAAAGCCATAGACTTAAAACACCCTATACTAAAAAACACCATAGACTAAAAACACCATAGACTAAAAACACCAAAGACCCAAAATACCATGGAGTAAAAAAACAAACTAGAAACACCATAGACTTAAAACACCATGGATTTAAAAACACCATGGACTAAAACACTATAGTCCAAAACATCATGGAAAAAAAGAAACCATAAACAGAAAGACCATTGACTTAAAACACCATGGATTAAAAACACCATGGACTAAAAAAACCATAGACTAAAAAACTACTGACTAAAGACAACATATACTTAAAACACCATAGATTTTAAACACCATAGACCCAAAACACCATAGAGTAAAAAAAACATAAACTAGAAACACCATAGACTTAAAACACCATGGATTAAAAACACCATGGACTAAAAACACCATAGACCAAAACATCATGGAGTAAAAGAAACCATAAACTAGAAACACCGTAGACTTAAAACACCATGGATTTAAAAACACCATGGACTAAAAACACCATAGTCCAAAACATCATGGAAAAAAAGAAACCATAAACAGAAACACCATTGACTTAAAACACCATGGATTAAAAACCTCATGGACTAAAAAAACCATAGACTAAAAAACTACTGACTAAAGACACCATATACTTAAGACACCATAGATTTTAAACACCATAGACTAAAAACACCATAGACAAGAAACACCATAGACTAAAACACTATAGACTAAAAATACCACTGACCAAAAACACTATGGACTAGAAACACCATAGACAAAAGACACTAAAGACTAGAAACACCATAGACTACAGTCATCATAGAGTAGAAACACCATAAACAAGAAACACCATAGACTAGCACCATGGTGTTCTTGGTCAGTGGTATTTCTAGTTTATGGTGTTTCTAGTCTATGGTGTTTCTAATCTTTGGTGTCTGTAGTCTATGATCTTTTAGTCTATGATGTCTCAAGTGTATGGCGTCTAAAGTGCATGGTTTTTCTAGTCTATGGTGTTTCTAGTCTATGTTGTTTCAAGTTTATGGTGTTTCTAGTGAACGGTGTTTCTTGTCTATGGTGTTTCTAGTTTTGGTGTTTCTAGTCTATAGTGTTTCAAGTCTATGGTATTTCTAGCCCATGTTGTTTCTAATCAATGTTGCCTGTATCTATGGTGTTTCTAGTCAATGGTTTTTCTTGTCTATGGTGTTTCTAGTCCATTGTGTTTCTAGTTTCAATGGTTTTTCTAGTCTATTATGTCTCAAGTATAAGGCGTCTGAAGTTCATGGTTTTTCTAGTCTATGGTGTTTCTAGTCTATTGCGTTTCTAGACTATGGTGTTTCTAGAAAAAGGTGTTTCAGCGCAAATGCAGTAGTGATGCAGTTCAAAAGCAGTACAGATGCAGTACAGAAGCAGTACTGATGCAGTTCAGATGCAGTACAGATGCAGTACAGAAGCAGTACAGAAGCAGTACTGATGCAGTTCAGATGCAGTTCAAACACACAAATCACAAAAGACACTAAAGACTAGAAACACCATAGACTACAGTCATCATAGAGTTGAAACACCATAAACAGGTAACACCATAGACTAGCAACAACATAGACTAGAAAAACCGTAAACAAGAAACACCATAGATTTTAATCTATGGTGTTTTAAGTAAATGGTGTCTTTAGTCAGTAGTTTTTTTAGTCTATGGTGTTATTAGTCTATGGTGTTTATAGTCTTTGGTGTTAATAGTCTATGGTGTTTCTAGTCTTTAGTGACTTTTGTCTATGGTGTTTAAAATCTATGGTGTTTTAAGTATATGGTGTCTTTAGTCAGTAGTTTTTTTAGTCAATGTTGTTTTTAGTCTATGGTGTTTTTAGAGTCTGGTGTTTTAAGTCTATGGTGTTATTAGTCTATGGTGTTTATAGTCTATGGTGTGTTTGGGCTATGGTGTTTAAGGTCTATCAATTTTCGGCTTCTTCTGTTCTGCATATGAACTGCATCTGTACTGCATGTGAACTGCATCTAAACTGCATTTCTACTGCATCTGTACTGCACAACAACTGCATTACAACTGCATCTAAACTACATCTGTACTGCATCTGAATTGCATCAGTACTGCTTCTGTATTGCTTCTGCACTGCATCTGAACAGCATCTGAACTGCATCTGAACTGCATCAGTACTGCTTCTGTTCTGCTTCTGTACTACATCTGTACTGCATCTGAACTGCATCAGTACTGCTTCTGTACTGCTTCTGTACTGCATCTGTACTGCTTTTGAACTGCATCACTGCTGCATTTGCGCTGAAACACCTTTTTCTAGAAACACTTAGTCTAGAAACGCAATAGACTAGAAACACCATAGACTAGAAAAACCATGAACTTCAGACGCCTTATACTTGAGACATAATAGAATGGAAAAACCATTGAAACTAGAAACACAATGGACTAGAAACACTATAGACAAGAAAAACCATTGATTAGAAACACCATAGATACAGGCAACATTGATTAGAATTACCATGGGCTAGAAATACCATAGAATTGAAACACCATAGACTAGAAACACCAAAACTAGAAACACCATAGACAAGAAACACCGTTGACTAGAAACACCATAAACTTGAAACAAAATAGACTAGAAACACCATAGACTAGAAAAACCATGCACTTTAGACGCAATACACTTGAGACATCGTAGACTAAAAGATCATAGACTACAGACACCAAAGATTAGAAACACCATAGACTAGAAACACCATAAACTAGAAATACCACTGACCAAAAACACCATGGACTAGAAACACCATAGACAAAAGACACTAAAGACTAGAAACACCATAGACTACAGTCATCATACAGTAGAAACACCATAAACAAGAAACATCATTGACTATAGACACTACAGACTAGTAACACCATAAACAAGGAACACCACAAACAAGAAACACCATGGGCTAAAAACACTATAAACTACTACCCATAACACCATATACTAGAAACACCAACGACAAGAAACACCTCAGACTAGAAACACCATAGACTAGAAAAACCATAGACTACGGACACCATAGACGAGAAACACAATAAACAACAAACACTATGGACAAGAAACACCAAAGACTAGAAACATCATAGACTACAGACGCCATAGACTAGAAACACCATAGACTACAGACACTATAGATATATTTGAAAGTGAAGTCTATGGCGTTTGTAATCTATGGTGTTTCTAGTCTATGGTGTCTGTAGTCTATGTTGTTGCTAGTCTATGGTGTTTCTTGTTTATGGTGTTTCTACTCTATGATGACTGTAGTCTATGATGTTTCTAGTCTTTCGTGTCCATAGTCTATAGTTTAGACTAGAAAAGCCATTGACTTAAAACACCATATACTAAAAACACCATAATAAAAACACCATAAACTACAGTCGCCATAGACTAGAAACACCATAGACTAGAAAAGCCATATACTAGAAAAGCCATATACTAGAAAAGCCACAGACTTAAAACACCATATACTAAAAACACCATAGACTAAAAACACAATAGACCCAAAACAACATGAAGTAAAAAAAACACAAACTAGAAACACCATAAACTTAAAACACCATGGATAAAAAACGCCCTGGAATAAAACCACCATAGACCCAAAACACCATGAAGTAAAAAAAACATAAACAAGAAACACCATAGACAAGCAATACCATAGACTAAAACACCATAGACTAGAAACACCATAGACTAGAAAGCCATAGACTTGAAAAGCCATAGACTTAAAACACCCTATACTAAAAAACACCATAGACTAAAAACACCATAGACTAAAAACACCAAAGACCCAAAACACTATGGAGTAAAAAAACAAACTAGAAACACCATAGACTTAAAACACCATGGATTTAAAAACACCATGGACTAAAAACACCATAGTCCAAAACATCATGGAAAAAAAGAAACCATAAACAGAAACACCATTGACTTAAAACACCATGGATTAAAAACACCATGGACTAAAAAAACCATAGACTAAAAAACTACTGACTAAAGACAACATATACTTAAAACACCATAGATTTTAAACACCATAGACTAAAAACACCATAGACACAAAACACCATAGAGTAAAAAAAACATAAACTAGAAACACCATAGACTTAAAACACCATGGATTAAAAACACCATGGACTAAAAACACCATAGACCAAAACATCATGGAGTAAAAGAAACCATAAACTAGAAACACCTAGAAACACCATAAACTTAAAACACCATGAATAAAAAACGCCCTGGAATAAAACCACCATAGACCCAAAACACCATGAAGTAAAAAAAACATAAACAAGAAACACCATAGACAAGCAATACCATAGACTAAAACACCATAGACTAGAAACACCATAGACTAGAAAGCCAAAGACTAGAAAGCCATAGACTTGAAAAACCATAGACTTAAAACACCCTATACTAAAAAACACCATAGACTAAAAACACCATAGACTAAAAACACCAAAGACCCAAAATACCATGGAGTAAAAAAACAAACTAGAAACACCATAGACTTAAAACACCATGGATTTAAAAACACCATGGACTAAAAACACTATAGTCCAAAACATCATGGAAAAAAAAAACCATAAACAGAAACACCATGGATTAAAAACACCATGGACTAAAAAAACCATAGACTAAAAAACTACTGACTAAAGACAACATATACTTAAAACACCATAGATTTTAAACACCATAGACTAAAAACACCATAGACCCAAAACACCATAGAGTAAAAAAAAACATAAACTAGAAACACCATAGACTTAAAACACCATGGATTAAAAACACCATGGACTAAAAACACCATAGACCAAAACATCATGGAGTAAAAGAAACCATAAACTAGAAACACCGTAGACTTAAAACACCATGGATTTAAAAACACCATGGACTAAAAACACCATAGTCCAAAACATCATGGAAAAAAGAAACCATAAACAGAAACACCATTGACTTAAAACACCATGGATTAAAAACATCATGGACTAAAAAAACCATAGACTAAAAAACTACTGACTAAAGACACCATATACTTAAGACACCATAGATTTTAAACACCATAGACTAAAAACACCATAGACAAGAAACACCATAGACTAAAACACTATAGACTAAAAATACCACTGACCAAAAACACTATGGACTAGAAACACCATAGACAAAAGACACTAAAGACTAGAAACACCATAGACTACAGTCATCATAGAGTAGAAACACCATAAACAAGAAACACCATAGACTAGCACCATGGTGTTCTTGGTCAGTGTTATTTCTAGTTTATGGTGTTTCTAGTCTATGGTGTTTCTAATCTTTGGTGTCTGTAGTCTATGATCTTTTAGTCTATGATGTCTCAAGTGTATGGCGTCTAAAGTGCATGGTTTTTCTAGTCTATGGTGTTTCTAGTCTATGTTGTTTCAAGTTTATGGTGTTTCTAGTGAACGGTGTTTCTTGTCCATGGTGTTTCTAGTTTTGGTGTTTCTAGTCTATAGTGTTTCAAGTCTATGGTATTTCTAGCCCATGTTGTTTCTAATCAATGTTGCCTGTATCTATGGTGTTTCTATTCAATGGTTTTTCTTGTCTATGGTGTTTCTAGTCCATTGTGTTTCTAGTTTCAATGGTTTTTCTAGTCTATTATGTCTCAAGTATAAGGCGTCTGAAGTTCATGGTTTTTCTAGTCTATGGTGTTTCTAGTCTATTGCGTTTCTAGACTATGGTGTTTCTAGAAAAAGGTGTTTCAGCGCAAATGCAGTAGTGATGCAGTTCAAAAGCAGTACAGATGCAGTACAGAAGCAGTACTGATGCAGTTCAGATGCAGTACAGATGCAGTACAGAAGCAGTACAGAAGCAGTACTGATGCAGTTCAGATGCAGTTCAAACACACAAATCACAAAAGACACTAAAGACTAGAAACACCATAGACTACAGTCATCATAGAGTTGAAACACCATAAACAGGTAACACCATAGACTAGCAACAACATAGACTAGAAACACCGTGAACAAGAAACACCATAGATTTTAATCTATGGTGTTTTAAGTAAATGGTGTCTTTAGTCAGTAGTTTTTTTAGTCTATGGTGTTTAAAATCTATGGTGTTTTAAGTATATGGTGTCTTTAGTCAGTAGTTTTTTTAGTCAATGTTGTTTTTAGTCTATGGTGTTTTTAGAGTCTGGTGTTTTAAGTCTATGGTGTTATTAGTCTATGGTGTTTATAGTCTATGGTGTGTTTGGGCTATGGTGTTTAAGGTCTATCAATTTTCGGCTTCTTCTGTTCTGCATATGAACTGCATCTGTACTGCATGTGAACTGCATCTAAACTGCATTTCTACTGCATCTGTACTGCACAACAACTGCATTACAACTGCATCTAAACTACATCTGTACTGCATCTGAATTGCATCAGTACTGCTTCTGTATTGCTTCTGCACTGCATCTGAACAGCATCTGAACTGCATCTGAAC
Organism: Pyrausta despicata; assembly: GCA_963921415.1. Taxonomy (NCBI): domain Eukaryota; kingdom Metazoa; phylum Arthropoda; class Insecta; order Lepidoptera; family Crambidae; genus Pyrausta; species Pyrausta despicata. Next base: position 9,718,281 of record OY992855.1, on the reverse strand, counting down.
TGCATCTGAACTGCATCAGTACTGCTTCTGTTCTGCTTCTGTACTACATCTGTACTGCATCTGAACTGCATCAGTACTGCTTCTGTACTGCTTCTGTACTGCATCTGTACTGCTTTTGAACTGCATCACTGCTGCATTTGCGCTGAAACACCTTTTTCTAGAAACACTTAGTCTAGAAACGCAATAGACTAGAAACACCATAGACTAGAAAAACCATGAACTTCAGACGCCTTATACTTGAGACATAATAGAATGGAAAAACCATTGAAACTAGAAACACAATGGACTAGAAACACTATAGACAAGAAAAACCATTGACTAGAAACACCATAGATACAGGCAACATTGATTAGAAACACCATGGGCTAGAAATACCATAGAATTGAAACACCATAGACTAGAAACACCAAAACTAGAAACACCATAGACAAGAAACACCGTTGACTAGAAACACCATAAACTTGAAACAACATAGACTAGAAACACCATAGACTAGAAAAACCATGCACTTTAGACGCAATACACTTGAGACATCGTAGACTAAAAGATCATAGACTAATTACACCATAGACTAAAAAAACTACTGACTAAAGACACCATTTACTTAAAACACCATAGATTAAAATCTATGGTGTTTCTTGTTTACGGTGTTTCTAGTCTATGTTGTTGCTAGTCTATGGTGTTACCTGTTTATGGTGTTTCAACTCTATGATGACTGAAGTCTATGGTGTTTCTAGTCTTTAGTGTCTTTTGTGATTTGTGTGTTTGAACTGCATCTGAACTGCATCACTACTGCTTCTGTACTGCTTCTGTACTGCATCTGTACTGCATCTGTACTGCATCAGTACTGCTTCTGTACTGCATCTGTACTGCTTTTGAACTGCATCACTACTGCATTTGCGCTGAAACACCTTTTTCTAGAAACACCATAGTCTAGAAACGCAATAGACTAGAAACACCATAGACTAGAAAAACCATGAACTTCAGACGCCTTATACTTGAGACATAATAGACTAGAAAAACCATTGAAACTAGAAACACAATGGACTAGAAACACCATAGACAAGAAAAACCATTGAATAGAAACACCATAGATACAGGCAACATTGATTAGAAACAACATGGGCTAGAAATACCATAGACTTGAAACACTATAGACTAGAAACACCAAAACTAGAAACACCATGGACAAGAAACACCGTTCACTAGAAACACCATAAACTTGAAACAACATAGACTAGAAACACCATAGACTAGAAAAACCATGCACTTTAGACGCCATACACTTGAGAACACAATAGACCCAAAACACCATGAAGTAAAAAAAACACAAACTAGAAACACCATAAACTTAAAACACCATGGATAAAAAACGCCCTGGAATAAAACCACCATAGACCCAAAACACCATGAAGTAAAAAAAACATAAACAAGAAACACCATAGACAAGCAATACCATAGACTAAAACACCATAGACTAGAAACACCATAGACTAGAAAGCCATAGACTTGAAAAGCCATAGACTTAAAACACCCTATACTAAAAAACACCATAGACTAAAAACACCATAGACTAAAAACACCAAAGACCCAAAACACCATGGAGTAAAAAAACAAACTAGAAACACCATAGACTTAAAACACCATGGATTTAAAAACACCATGGACTAAAAACACCATAGTCCAACACATCATGGAAAAAAAGAAACCATAAACAGAAACACCATTGACTTAAAACACCATGGATTAAAAACACCATGGACTAAAAAAACCATAGACTAAAAAACTACTGACTAAAGACAACATATACTTAAAACACCATAGATTTTAAACACCATAGACTAAAAACACCATAGACCCAAAACACCATAGAGTAAAAAAAACATAAACTAGAAACACCATAGACTTAAAACACCATGGATTTAAAAACACCATGGACTAAAAACACTATATTCCAAAACATCATGGAAAAAAAGAAACCATAAACAGAAACACCATTGACTTAAAACACCATGGATTAAAAACACCATGGACTAAAAAAACCATAGACTAAAAAACTACTGACTAAAGACAACATATACTTAAAACACCATAGATTTTAAACACCATAGACTAAAAACACCATAGACCCAAAACACCATAGAGTAAAAAAAACATAAACTAGAAACACCATAGACTTAAAACACCATGGATTAAAAACACCATGGACTAAAAACACCATAGACCAAAACATCATGGAGTAAAAGAAACCATAAACTAGAAACACCGTAGACTTAAAACACCATGGATTTAAAAACACCATGGACTAAAAACACCATAGTCCAAAACATCATGGAAAAAAAGAAACCATAAACAGAAACACTATTGACTTAAAACACCATGGATTAAAAACCTCATGGACTAAAAAAACCATAGACTAAAAAACTACTGACTAAAGACACCATATACTTAAGACACCATAGATTTTAAACACCATAGACTAAAAACACCATAGACAAGAAACACCATAGACTAAAACACTATAGACTAAAAATACCACTGACCAAAAACACTATGGACTAGAAACACCATAGACAAAAGACACTAAAGACTAGAAACACCATAGACTACAGTTATCATAGAGTAGAAACACCATAAACAAGAAACACCATAGACTAGCACCATGGTGTTCTTGGTCAGTGGTATTTCTAGTTTATGGTGTTTCTAGTCTATGGTGTTTCTAATCTTTGGTGTCTGTAGTCTATGATCTTTTAGTCTATGATGTCTCAAGTGTATGGCGTCTAAAGTGCATGGTTTTTCTAGTCTATGGTGTTTCTAGTCTATGTTGTTTCAAGTTTATGGTGTTTCTAGTGAACGGTGTTTCTTGTCTATGGTGTTTCTAGTTTTGGTGTTTCTAGTCTATAGTGTTTCAAGTCTATGGTATTTCTAGCCCATGTTGTTTCTAATCAATGTTGCCTGTATCTATGGTGTTTCTAGTCAATGGTTTTTCTTGTCTATGGTGTTTCTAGTCCATTGTGTTTCTAGTTTCAATGGTTTTTCTAGTCTATTATGTCTCAAGTATAAGGCGTCTGAAGTTCATGGTTTTTCTAGTCTATGGTGTTTCTAGTCTATTGCGTTTCTAGACTATGGTGTTTCTAGAAAAAGGTGTTTCAGCGCAAATGCAGTAGTGATGCAGTTCAAAAGCAGTACAGATGCAGTACAGAAGCAGTACTGATGCAGTTCAGATGCAGTACTGAAGCAGTACAGAAGCAGTACTGATGCAGTTCAGATGCAGTTCAAACACACAAATCACAAAAGACACTAAAGACTAGAAACACCATAGACTACAGTCATCATAGAGTTGAAACACCATAAACAGGTAACACCATAGACTAGCAACAACATAGACTAGAAACACCGTAAACAAGAAACACCATAGATTTTAATCTTTGGTGTTTTAAGTATATGGTGTCTTTAGTCAGTAGTTTTTTTAGTCAATGTTGTTTTTAGTCTATGGTGTTTTTAGAGTCTGGTGTTTTAAGTCTATGGTGTTATTAGTCTATGGTGTTTATAGTCTATGGTGTGTTTGGGCTATGGTGTTTAAGGTCTATCAATTTTCGGCTTCTTCTGTTCTGCATATGAACTGCATCTGTACTGCATGTGAACTGCATCTAAACTGCATTTCTACTGCATCTGTACTGCACAAAAACTGCATTACAACTGCATCTAAACTACATCTGTACTGCATCTGAATTGCATCAGTACTGCTTCTGTATTGCTTCTGTACTGCATCTGAACAGCATCTGAACTGCATCTGAACTGCATCAGTACTGCATCTGTACTGCTTCTGTACTACATCTGTACTGCATCTGAACTGCATCAGTACTGCTTCTGTACTGCTTCTGTACTGCATCTGTACTGCTTTTGAACTGCATCACTGCTGCATTTGCGCTGAAACACCTTTTTCTAGAAACACTTAGTCTAGAAACGCAATAGACTAGAAACACCATAGACTAGAAAAACCATGAACTTCAGACGCCTTATACTTGAGACATAATAGAATGGAAAAACCATTGAAAATAGAAACACAATGGACTAGAAACACTATAGACAAGAAAAACCAATGACTAGTAACACCATAGATACAGGCAACATTGATTAGAAACACCATGGGCTAGAAATACCATAGACTTGAAACACCATAGACTAGAAACACCAAAACTAGAAACACCATAAACTTAAAACACCATGGATAAAAAACGCCCTGGAATAAAACCACCATAGACCCAAAACACCATGAAGTAAAAAAAAAACATAAACAAGAAACACCATAGACTAGCAATACCATAGACCAAAACACCATAGACTAGAAACACCATAGACTAGAAAAGCCATAGACTAGAAAAGCCATAGACTTAAAACACCCTATACTAAAAACACCATAGACTAAAAACACCATAGACTAAAAACACCATAGACCCAAAACACCATGGAGTAAAAAAACAAACTAGAAACACCATAGACTTAAAACACCATGGACTAAAAACACCATAGTCCAAAACATCATGGAGTAAAAGAAACCATAAACTAGAAACACCATAGACTTAAAACACCATGGATTAAAAACACCATGGACTAAAAAACCATAAACTAAAAAACTACTAACTAAAGACAAAACACCATAGATTTTTAACACTATAGACTAAAAACACCATAGACCCAAAACACCATAGAGTAAAAAAAAACATAAACTAGAAACACCATAGACTTAAAACACCATGGATTAAAAACACCATGGACTAAAAACACCATAGACCAAAACATCATGCAGTAAAAGAAACCATAAACTAGAAACACCGTAGACTTAAAACACCATGGATTAAAAACATCATGGACTAAAAACACCATAGACTAAAAAACTACTGACTCAAAACACCATATACTTAAAACACCATAGATTTTAAACACCATAGATTTTAAACACCATAGACTAAAAACACCATAGACAAGAAACACCATAGTGTACCACCACCACTAAAACACCATGGTTCAAAACACCATGGACTAAAAACACAATAGACTAAAACATCATCGAGTATAAACACCGTACTCTAAAAACACCATAGACTAGAAACACCATAGACTAAGAATACCATAGACTTTGAACACCATAGACTAAACTAGTCTATGTTGTTGCTAGTCTATGGTGTTTCTTGTTTACGGTGTTTCTAGTCTTTGTTGTTGCTAGTCTATGGTGTTACTTGTTTATGGTGTTTCAACTCTATGATGACTGTAGTCTATGGTGTTTCTAGTCTTTAATGTCTTTTGTCTATGGTGTTTCTAGTCTATGGTGATTTTGGTCAGTGGTATTTTTAGTCTATGGTGCTTTAGTCTATGGTGTTTCTTGTCTCTGGTGTTTTTAGTCTATGGTGTTTAAAATCTATGGTGTTTTAAGTAAATGGTGTCTTTAGTCAGTAGTTTTTTTAGTCTATGGTGTTTTTAGAGTCGGGTGTTTTAAGTCAATGGTGTTATTAGTCTATGGTGTTTATAGTCTTTGGTGTTAATAGTCTATGGTGTTTCTAGTCTTTAGTGACTTTTGCCTATGGTGTTTAAAATTTATGGTCTTTTAAGTATATGGTGTCTTTAGTCAGTAGTTTTTTTAGTCTATGTTGTTTTTAGTCTATGGTGTTTTTAGAGTCTGGTGTTTTAAGTCTATGGTGTTATTAGTCTATGGTGTTTCTAGTCTATGGTGTTGCTAGTCTATGGTGTTTCTTGTTTATGGTGTTTCTACTCTATGATGACTGTAGTCTATGGTGTTTCTTGTCTTTAGTGTCTTTTGTGATTTGTGTGATTGAACTGCATCTGAACTGCATCAGTACTGCTTCTGTACTGCTTCTGTACAGCATCTGTACTGCATCTGAACTGCATCAGTACTGCTTCTGTACTGCATCTTTACTGCTTTTGAACTGCATCACTACTGCATTTGCGCTGAAACACCTTTTTCTAAAAACACCATAGTCTAGAAACGCAATAGACTAGAAACACCATAAACTAGAAAAACCATGAACTTCAGACGCCTTATACTTGAGACATAATAGACTGGAAAAACCATTGAAACTAGAAACACAATGGACTAGAAACACCATAGACAAGAAAAACCATTGACTAAAAACACCATAGATAAAGGCAACATTGATTAGAAACAACATGGGCTAGAAATACCATAGACTTGAAACACTATAGACTAGAAACACCAAAACTAGAAACACCATAGACAAGAAACACCGTTGACTAGAAACACCATAGACTAGAAAAACCATGCACTTTAGACGCCATACACTTGAGACATCATAGACTAAAAGATCATAGACTACAGACACCAAAGATAAGAAACACCATAGACTAGAAACACCATAAACTAGAAATACCACTGACCAAAAACACCATGGACTAGAAACACCATAGACAAAAGACACTAAAGACTAGAAACACCATAGACTACAGTCATCATACAGTAGAAACACCATAAACAAGAAACATCATTGACTATAGACACTACAGACTAGGAAAACCATAAACAAAACACCATAGATTTTCCTTGTTTATGGTGTGATGATGTTTCTAGTCTTTGGTGTCCATAGTCTATAGTTTAGACTAGAAAAGCCATAGACTTAAAACACCATATACTAAAAACACCATACTAAAAACACCATAAACTACAGTCGCCATAGACTAGAAACACCATAGACTAGAAAAGCCATATACAAGAAAAGCCATAGACTTAAAACACCATATACTCAAAACACCATAGACTAAAAACACCATAGACCCAAAACACCATGGAGTAAAAAAACAAACTAGAAACACCATGGACTTAAAACACCATGGATTAAAAACACCATGGATTAAAAACACCATGGACTAAAAACACCATAGACCAAAACATCTAGGAGTAAAAGAAACCATAAACTAGAAACACCGTAGACTTAAAACACCATGGATTAAAAACACCATGGACTAAAAATACCACAGACTAAAAAACTACTGACTAAAGACACCATATACTTAAAACACCATAGATTTTAAACACCATAGACTAAAAACACCATAGACAAGAAACACCATAGACTAAAACACCATAGACTAAAAATACCACTGACCAAAAGCACTATGGACTAGAAACACCATAGACAAAAGACACTAAAGACTAGAAACACCATAGACTACAGTCATCATAGAGTAGAAACACCATAAACAAGAAACACCATAGACTAGCAACACCATAGACTAGAAACACCATAGACTAGAAACACCATAGACTAGAAAAGCCATAGACTAGAAACACCATAGACTAGAAAAGCCATAGACTAGAAAAGCCATAGACTTAAAACACCATATACTAAAAACACCATAGACTAAAAACACCATAGACCCAAATCACAAGGGTGTAAAAAAACCATGAACTAAAAATACCATAGACTTAAAACACCATGGATTAAAAACACCTTGGACTAAAAACACCATAGACCCAAAACACCATGAAGTAAAAAAACCATAAACTAGAAACACCATAGACTTAAAACACCATGGTTCAAAACACCATGGACTAAAAACACAATAGACTAAAACATCATCGAGTATAAACACCGTACTATAAACAAAAAAATTGACTAGAAACACCATAGACTAAGAATGCCATAGACTTTGAACACCATAGACTAAACTAGTCTATGTTGTTGCTAGGCTATGGTGTTACTTGTTTATGGTGTTTCTACTCTATGATGACTGTAGTCTATGATGTTTCTAGTCTTTGGTGTCCATAGTCTATAGTTTATCAAGTCAATGGTGTTTCTAGTCTATAGCGACTGTAGTCTATGGTGTTTTTAGTATGGTGTTTTTGGTATATGGTGTTTTAAGTCTATGGCTTTTCTAGTATATGGTGTTTCTAGTCTACGGTGTTGCTAGTCTATGGTGAATTTTAGTGTTTTTAATCTATGGTGTTTCTAGTCTATGGTGTTTCTTGTTTATGGTATTTCTTGTTTATGGTGTTTCTAGTCTATGACGACTGTAGTCTATGGTGTTTCTAGTGGTATTGAAAGTTGGTGTCTGTTGTATTGTGTTTTTAGTCTATAGTGTTTTTTGTCTATAGTGTTTCTAGTCTATGGTGTTGTTGGTCAGTGGTGTTTTAAGTCTATGGTGTTTTAGTCTATGGTGTTTCTTGTCTATGGTGTTTTAGTCTATGGTGTTTCTAGTCGATGGTGTTTCAAGTCGATGGTGTTTCTAGTCTATGGTGTTTCTACTCCATGGTGTTTTTAATCCATGGTGTTTTAAGTTTATGGTGTTTCTAGTTTGTGTTTTTTTTACTCCATGGTGTTTTGGGTCTATGGTGTTTTTAGTCTATGGTGTTTTTAGTATATGGTGTTTTAAGTCTATGGCATTTCTAGTCTATGTCTTTTCTAGTCTACGGTGTTTCTAGTCTATGTTGTTTCTAATTATGGTGTTTCTAGTTTATGGTGTTGCTAGTCTATGGTGTCCGTAGTCTATGGTTTTTCTGGTCTATGGTGTTTCTAGTCTATGGTGTTTCTAGTCTATGGTGTTTCTAGTCTATGGTGTTTCTAGTCTATGGTGTTTCTAGTCTATGGTGTTTCTAGTCTAAGGTGTTTCTAGTCTATGGTGTTTCTACTCCGTGGTGTTTTGGTCGTCAGGACCAACGTGCTTTCCGAGGCACGGGGGTGTAACACCGCCAACTTTCCGACTCCGAGCTGTTTTTGAAAAATTCATGACAGTAAATCTCAGAAACAATTTTGGCTCGAGCTGGGATTCGAACCCAAGACCTCTCGGATGTAAGGCAGAAACTTTGCCACTACACCAACAAGGCAGTAAACTTTATTACTTTGTTGATGTTTTACTAAAAGTGCTAGTTGTTAGCCTACTTACAGAAATAAATGGATTTTTATTGGATTCTAATAGCTCTAGTTTTCTGGCCAACCGTGTGTAGCCGGCCTTACCAGAAATTAATTGAACGTTGTTAAAGCCTAGTCAAAATGGGAGCCAATCAATTTATTTTAGTTACTGACAACAAAAGTAAAACAAATAAGTTCCAAATCTAAAACCCGACTACTCTAAAGTATGAAACAAGATTCATATTGATGTTCACACAGTCATGATAGCCGTGGTCGTATGCGACTTCTGTTAAAACAAACTTAAGCACTAATGTCAAAAATGAAAGGAGCTTTTAAATAGAAGTACTTTTTAGTTTTGGATCTTTTTTATTTTAATAACTTTGGGGACACATTTATTTTAGCAATGTATACTCGTATATTTTTGAATTGTGCTTATTATGCCCTTTCATTTGATACCCAAATTACCCAACACGACCTAATGCTTTACAAAAAATGTGTTTTTATAACTTAACGTATCCTAGCAATAATTTGCAATATAACTTAGCCTTTAACTAGAGGGCAGCTTAGGCGCATTTAATGACACCTCATTTGTCAAAATATGATGATTGGTTTAGAAGTTCTGAGGGAACAGATGAACATACAAACATACATACATGAATAAGCACATATATACCGGTCAAAATCATAACCCTCCTTTTTGTATAAAGTGAATAAACCAAATAAAACATCATCGGCAACAATCAAACATCGGCATCTGAACTGCATCTGAACTTCATCTGTACTGCATATGAACTGCATCTGTACTGCATGTGAACTGCATCTGTACTGCACAACTACTGCATTACAACTGCATCTAAACTACATCTGTACTGCATCTGAATTGCATCAGTACTGCTTCTGTACTGCTTCTGTACTGCATCTGTACTGCATCTCAACTGCATCACTACTGCATTTGCGCTGAAACACCTTATTCTAGAAACACCATAGTCTAGAAACGCAATAGACTAGAAATACCATAGACTAGAAACACCAAAGACTAGAAAAACCATGAACTTCAGACGCCTTATACTTGAGACATAATAGACTGGAAAAACCATTGAAACTAGAAACACAATGGACTAGAAACACCATAGACAAGAAAAACCATTGACTAGAAACACCATAGATACAGGCACCGTTGATTAGAAACACCATGGGCTAGAAATACCATAGACTTGAAAAACCATAGACTAGAAACACCAAAAACTAGAAACACCATAGACAAGAAACACCATTGACTAGAAACACTATAAACTTGAAACAACATAGACTAGAAACACCATAGACTAGAAAAGCCATGCACTTCAGACGCCATACACTTGAGACTTCATAGACTAAAGATCATAGACTACAGACACCAAAGATTAGAAACTACATAGACTAGAAACACCATAAACTAGAAATACCATAAACTAGAAATACCATAGACTAGAAACACCATAGACAAGGAACACCATAGACTAGAAACACCATGGACTAAAAACACTATAAACTACTACCCATAACACCATAGACTAGAAACACCATAGACTAAAGACGTCATAGACTACAGACTCCATAGACTAGAAACACCATAGACAAGAAACACCAAAGACAAGAAACACCTTAGACTGGAAACACCATAGACTAGAAAAACCATAGACTACGGACAACATAGACTAGAAACACAATGGACAACAAACACTATGGACAAGAAACACCAAAGACTAGAAACATCATAGACTACAGACACTATAGACTCGAAACACCATAGACTACAGACACTATAGATGTATTTGGCGTTTGTAATCTATGGTGTTTCTAGTCTTTGGTGTTACAGTCTATGGTGTTTTAGTCTATGGTGTTTTTTGTCTATAGTGTTTCTAGTCTATGGTGTTTTTGGTCAGTGGTGATTTAAGTCTATGGTGTTTTAGTCTATAGTGTTTCTTGTCTATGGTATTTTTAGTCTATGGTGTTCAAAGTCTATGGTGTTTTCAGTCTATGGTGTTTTCAGTCTATGGTGTTGCTAGTCTACGGTGTCCGTAGTCTTTGGTTTTTCTAGTAAATAATATAATAATTTATTTATTTATTCAGTCTTCTAAGGACCACATACAATTAATAAAAATGAAATTAGAATTAGATTAGAATTACATAGAATTTACCAAAACAAATAATTAATAAGAATAATATAAATAGTATTTAAAATAATATTTTAGTATTAGCCAGTACATGCACCATGCTAAGGTGATACACGTACTGACAGTCAAAGCGCTCGTCAAATACTCTCAGGAGAGTGTTTGGGCTGGCCCGCACCCTGCGCCCCAGGGATGTGCACCTCTTGCGCATGATTGTGTAGAAGCAATCCACGCGCGCTTCAGCAAACATCCCTGAGGCGCTACAGAAGCGAGGCAGCCCCAACAGCACCCTGAACGCATTATTGTATTGTACGCGTAGGGCGCTATACTGCTTCTGCGTATACTTCACCCAGAGACTGCTCGTGTAGAAGGACGTGCAAAATGCCCTAAACAAAGTGATTTTGACGCCTCTTGAGCACCGAGCAAATCTGCGGGCTATCATATTCGCACGAACAGACAGCGCCCTACGCTCCCTTTCTATGTCAGCATCATCTTTCAGGTCTGGGGTCAGAATGTGCCCAAGATATTTAAACTCTGTTACCCTATTTAGTGAGCATCCATTTAATTTCGGTTCAGGTGTTTGAGTTAGGAACCTTCCCCGAACCTGAAAGATCATCCACTCACTCTTCTTGACATTATACGTCAATCCGTGCCGCTTTGCATATTTTTCACATATGTCAAGCAGCTGTGATAGCCCACCTACTGAGGCACTCAGCAGCACCATATCGTCCGCGTAACTTATATTATTAAAGCAGACTCCATCAATATGGCAACCGACATGTGTGCTGCTGAGCTTCTCCACAAGCGCGTTTACATAAAGGTTAAAGAGTTTTGGCGATGTCAGCCCCCCCTGCCTCACGCCGCACTCCAACCTGTAAGGTTTTGAAAAGACCCCTGACCATCTTACAACGTTGATCTGATTCTCATACCAATATTTAAAAGTGCTAATTAGTTCCTTAGGCATCGATGTTTGGTATAGTTTTTGCCAAAGGATATTGTAGGAAACCAGATCAAACGCTTTCGACAAGTCCAGGAAGCACGCAAAAATAGGTGTGTTTTTATCCGTATAGTACTTGACAGTTTGCTTCAAACACAATATAGCTGCTTCGGTTGAAAGACCTGGCTTGAACCCGAATTGGTTGTCATGTATATGTAAGTGTTTATCCAGCTGAGTGTTAAGCAAACTGTCCAGCACCTTTACTATAACTGCAATTATGAGAAAAAGAGCGGCTTCGTTTATGAATCGAATTAGGAATTGTAAAAATGAAGTAGTTAGGGCTGTATACGAAAGTTGCAAAATGGTTGTCTGTGATCTTTGACAGTGTGCGGTTGTATCCAATTGGGTAGACAATTTTTGACGAAACATTTGCATTTGATTCTAATATATTAATTTTGGAATCAAATGCAAATGTTGCAACTACCTATTATGACTTATTATGAATTTATGACTTTGACGGTGTTTTTGTGTTATTGTATCTGTATCTGTGTATCTCCTTGTATTGTGTTTGTGTATGTTTCTATGAGTGGATTCTCGAAATAAATGATTTATTATTATTATTATTATTATAACAGTGGCTAAAGATATTGGTCGATAATTACACTTCTCACTAACATCCCCAGTCTTGTTTTTAATAATTGGTACCACCACAGTCTTCATCATCGGCGCAGGCAAGTAACAATGTCCCACGCACAACGAGTAGAACATCGCGAGCACTCTGGGCAAATGATATCCCGCGAATCTAAGATGTTCAATGCTCAGGTCATCGTGGCCGGGAGACTTGCCCCTGGACATTGATTTTATTGCCTGTCGAACGTCCTTGGCTAAAAACCGGACGCTGACCTTGCGGCCACTAGAACCCTCATCGCTCGTCGACTGTGTTGGTCCCAATGGGGAATCTATAGTAAAATGGTTCCTAAATACGTCAGCTATTTCTGACGGATCACAGGCACCATCAACACTCACAGGCAGACCCGGCTTACTATTTAGTTTGTTAGTAGACTTCCAGAAACTGCGAAAGTCGCTCCTGGAATGATGTGAAGCCAGAATATCCATTTTGATTTGGTCTTTATGATTCTGACACCACCGTAAGCGTGATTTAAAAATTTTACGACTGGTTTTCATGTCATTCCATACTCTACCTTCCGTCGGTCTACCATACAATACCCACAACTGAAACTTTGCCCTGGCCACCCTATGAGCGTCACTAACGTGGCTGTTCCACCCCACTACCGGCCTACGGAACTTCGAAACACTCGACGAGTGACTATCACTAGCTGCCCGACTTAATATGTGAACTATTCTATGGTACATATTATCTATAACAAGTCGATGATCCAAATTATTACATACATAATCACAACATTTAGTCATTTCAATCGGAAAGTCAATTAATTTTAAATTGTCATTACATAAACTATGATACATGTCACATTGATCAGGGTTTCTATCTCCCCATCGTACTTTGTTATGCAGCATATCTTTCTTATAAAATTTAGGTTTAATTTTATCTAACAAAATTTCAATCACAAGGGGAAAGTGATCAGACCACAAAACGTCTTCTGCAACCTGTACACTTACAATCGTTTCCCGTGCAGATTGTGTAACTACACAATGATCAAGCCATCGCTTCGATCCGTTCGCCTCGCTTATAAATGTACAGGTTCCAGATTCTAATCCCAACAGCTCGATGTCTGCACAAGACCACTGTGATTCTACACAAAAATTATGCAATTCGAAATAAAATCGTTCATGCGGATGAGAATTAAAGTCCCCGAGTATATAAACGGATTCTACACTATTATTGTTTATGATAGCGCTCACCAAGCTGAGACAATCCGTAAACTCCGTCAGGTTCACTTCTTTATCCGTTGGCATGTATACACTGAACACCAAGAATGACTTATGACCTGCGGTTACTTTTATAGCACACACTCGCGGGTTATCACACTGCACAACCGATACGTCTGTAAATACACTTTTCCGCCACAGCAGCGCGACGCCACCATAGGGGCGCCCGCGCAACATTCCGACGCCGGTGTCCACCGCGGAAGTCCCGGTGCATCCGAAATCCACGTCGATCTCGCTCAGGAACGGTACATCTCCCGGCAGCAACCATGTCTCCTGTAAGGCTATTATGTCACATGTGCGACAAAATTGCCTTATACACTCCACAGAGCGCTTCACACTTTTGCAGTTGTAGCTAATAAGTTTGTACTTAGACTTTTTGTCCATTTAAGTAAGAGTAAGAACCAGACACTGAGCCTTTATTCACATCGCCGGCGTTCGATTTTCTGAATTTGAAATTTACAAATCGTCTAAAAATAATTCCTTCAGGCCATAGTGTGCTATTTAGAAATAACGATAATTTAGATTCTGGCACAAAGAATTTAAATGCATTATGTATAGTCTGTCGGGTTTTTAAATACTATTTGCTCGAGTTTTATAACTTCTTCCACTTTTTGATATATGTACTCGGTTATATCTTTTTCTGTCGTATCTTTGTGCACCTTCGTTATAAATATTGGCACTTTCTTCACAGCGGCCTTGAACTTCCCTTCACTATCTCTTGCGACACCAGCAGAGCCTTGAAATCGGTAATTCTTATGTCGCTTTCTATAAGACACTCGTTGCCATTCTTTACAAGCGTCCTTGTGAGCTGTATTAGGCTTGAAGGGTAATATGTTTTCATTAGAGCGCTCTTTGTTTACGCAGTCAATATTATTCTTCACAACAGCTGATAACGGCTGCCTATGAGTCAGCGACGGCGCGGGCGCAGAAAGTCGCCGCGGTGACGTCACAGTCGGCTGCGGCCGGTGCTGATCGGCCAATATCGGGCCGGTGTCAGCTGTGACGTGAGTCACGTAGTGCGGGGGGCTTTCGCCCGCGCTTTGCATTTGCTGCATAATTTTAGCCGTTACGTTTCTCTCGCCTATGTGTCCATCTACCGTCTTTATGTTTCGAAAAAACGGTATATTATCGGGTTTAGAATCATCGATAATGTTTATGCACTCGTCTAATGATGAGTCTTGAACGTGTGATAATCCAATGGGGCCACTATCCAATAACCATCCGCCTCGTTTACTATTAATTTTACACACAGATGTAGGTACTAACGAGTCATTTTGTGTTTTTAAAATATCCGTCTTAACTTCGTCTAGTTGTGTTTGTGTTACATACGTTTCTTTCACTTCTTTGAGATCGTTCTGCAGCTTAAGGATATCTTTAAGTAGCTTCGTACAGTCAAGGTGATCAAACAGAATTGGTGGTAACCGTTCCAGATTTTTCGCAACGAAGATAGGGAATAAATCTGGTTCCACGGACTTAAACACACTCAGTATGTCTACAAGATCTCTCTGCTCCTTTCCTTTATTCTTGCGTTTTATATTGGGTTTTTTAACAGGAACCGCTTCGAATAATAGCTCCTTTGATTTTTCTATCTCCTTACTTGAGAACGCAGAGGAACATATTCTCACTAGAGTATCCTCGTCGATCACTGACAACTTATTTTGCACATAAGCTAACATTTCGTCTATAACTATATGGCAGGAAGCACATTTGACCACTATCGTCATTTTTGAATATCTATATATTTTCGCTTGTCAACAAAACACACACGCCCGCACGGGGGGATGCACGCGCGCGACTGTAAATGGTTTTTCAAGTCTATGGCGACTGTAGTCTATGGTGTTTTTAGTCTATGTTGTTGCTAGTCTATGGTGTTTCTTGTTTATGGTGTTTCTACTCTATGATGACTGTAGTCTATGATGTTTCTAGTCTTTTGTGACCATGGATTAAAAACACCATGGACTAAAAACACCATAGTCGAAAACATCATGGAGAAAAAAAACCATAAACTAGAAACACCATAGACTTAAAACACCATGGATTAAAAACACCATGGACTAAAAACACCATAGACTAAAAAACTACTGACTAAAGACAACATATACTTAAACACCATAGATTTTAAACACCATAGACTGAAAACACCATAGACAAGAAACACCATAGACTAAAACACCATAGACTAAAAAAACCACTGACCAAAAACACCTTGGACTAGAAACACCATAGACATAAGACACTAGAAACACCATAGACTACAGTCATCATAGAGTAGAAACACCATAAACAAGAAACACCATAGACTAGCAACACCATAGACTAGAAACACCATAGACTAGAAACACCATAGACTAGAAACACCATAGACTAGAAAAGCCATAGACTAGAAACACCATAGACTAGAAAAGCCATAGACTAGAAAAGCCATAGACTTAAAACACCATATACTAAAAACACCATAGACAAAAAACACCATAGACTAAAAACACCATAGACTAAAAACACCATAGACCCAAAACACCAGAGAGTTAAAAAACAATTAACTAGAAACACCATAGATTTAAAACACCAAGGATTAAAAACACCATGGACTAAAACACCATAGACCCAAAACACCATGAAGTAAAAAAACCATAAACTAGGAAAAGGAACTCACTTGATTGTTTAGGCATCCGAGGACTGGGCAGCCTGGGACGTAGACGGCAGTGGTTCAACCGGTGCGTTGTGCTGAGGCGAAGTCGGCTCTTGAGTGTTATTGCCGACCCCTGCTTATGAGATGTGTTGCTGGGTGTCGTCATCGAAGCTCGTCGACACGGTTTCTTATTCCACCAGGTTGAGGAGCTCGACGCAGCTGATCGTGGGCAACTTTGTGTGGCCGTCCTCTTCCTGTTACGCGTTTCACCATGTAACGGTCATTGTCCAGTATTCTATAGATCTCGTATGGTTCGCTGAATTTCAGGTCTAAGGAAGTTTGGTTTCGAGGATTGTTCTTGATAAGTACATAGTCACCTCTTTGGAATGGGCGTAGTTTAGCTTTGTTCTTATCGAAGCGCTGTTTTTCGTATTGAGCTGCAGCCGGCATTTTCTGTTGCACGTGCTGGTCAAGCGTGTTGAAGTCGATCGTCTCATTATCGATGTTTACTAGTCTTAATAGTTCCGGAGGTACACAGTGTTGACGGCGTGTCAAGAGGGTAAGGGGTGCAACGCCAGTTATTCTGTGCGGAGTGCAATTGAATGCGAGTTGTAGAGCTTCTAAAGCTGTTTGCCAGTTTTCAGTGTCATAGTTTTGATCATGGTCAGTGCGTTTTTCAGGGTACTCATCACCCTTTCGACTTGCCCGTTTGCTCGGCTTACTCCTGGCGCTATCGCATGAAGATTGACACCAAAACCATCGCAATAAGTTTTGAACTCACCGAGAAATTCCCGACCGCCATCAACCACGACTTGTACCGGAGTTCCAAATAGGTGTACGACTCGTTTCAGTGCCGCAAGACTGCTGCTTTGACTCTTGTCGTTGGAGCAGCTGAGTAGTATGTACTTGGTGAATGCGTCAATGGTGACTATCACATATTCGTCCTGACCTTCAGCGTTTCTCGTGCCAAGCTTACCAGTGATGTCCATGTGGACCACTTGAAATGCTGCCGTAGGTTTCTGGATCGGGTGAAGTTGGGCTTGAATTGCACCTGAAGGCCCTTTGGAAGTTCTGCATATTACGCAATTGTCGACAAACTTTCTGACAATGGTGTTCATGTTAGCGAACCAGTAAGATTCTTTCAGTTTTTGTAGCGTTTTTTCCCACCCTGGGTGCTGTAGTGATGTGTGGAACGAGTTTATCAAGCTCCACTGGAATGCTTTTGGTGCTACTATCGACTTGAACGTTCCGAGTGTAGGATCGGTAAGCGTTTTCTTAAGCACGCCCTGTTCCAAGACGTATCCTTGAGCTGGGCTCTCGGTAGACATGCTATCGATCAGAGGGCGGAGAACTGCATCTCGTCTTTGCTCGATTTGCAACCACTCAGTGTCTCTGGTCATGATATTGACCGACATTTCAGCTGTGGGATTTCTGATTAAAAAATCTGCGTGCTGTAATCGCTCACCTTTTCTGTATTCTACCTCGAAGTCGTAATTTTGCAGAAAGGCCCACCAACGATGGATTCGTGGAAGTAAGTCCTTTTTATGTTTGGATGCCTTTAAGGCGTTACATTCTGTAATTACCTTGAATTTTCGCCCGTATAGATAGTGCCGAAAATGCTTTATGGCCCGCACCACCGCCAAGGTCTCGAGCTCGTACGAATGATAGCGGCTCTCGGCGTCTGTGGTGCGCTGGCTCGTATACGCGACTGGATGCTGGCGATCCCCGATAACTTGGACCAGTACTGCTCCGTATCCGAGGCTACTTGCGTCTGTGTAGAGCTCGGTTGGTGCGTCTTCCTGAAATAGCGTAAGGGTAGGCGCAGTAGACAAGTGTTGTATAATTTGGTTACGAGCCTCGTCGTGTCTGTCGTTCCATTCCCACTTAGCGTCTTTCTTTGTAAGCTCATAAAGTGGTACCATAACACGCGAAAAATTGGGAATGAAACGTCTGAAATACCCGGCGAGGCCATTGAATTGTCGGACTTGCTTTTGCGTTTGAGGAATGGGCGCCTTCGTTAAAGCCTCTACTTTCCTTGGGCTAGGGCTGACTTGTCCCTCTGTGACTATATTGCCCAAGTACTCGATAGAGCGTTTAAAGAAGGCGGTTTTCTCTATATTTATTGAGAAACCAGCTTCCTGCAAAGCAATTAGTATTCGTTCGATATGGGAGAGTCCCTCAGAAAATTCTCTACATTTTGAGAGTACGTCATCTACGTATACTTGGCAGACTTGGTCAGGTGAATTAATAAGGTCAGCTAGAGCCCTATTCATGCACCTTTGATACACTGAACATGCATTACTTAGCCCGAACGGCATGGCCAGATATTCGTACATGCCGTCAGGGGTCACGAAGGCAGTCTTCTCAATAGAACTCTCAGTAGAAGTAGATATCCCCCGCTAACTGGTCTATTTGGTCAGAGATAATCGGGAGTGGGTAATGGTGCCTCAGCGTGTTTCTATTCAGCTCGCGGTAGTCCACACACATGCGATCCTTACCGTTTTTCTTTTTAACCAATATGATCGGACTTGAGAACGGTGACTTGCTCTCGCGAATGATATCGTGCTCGAGTAATTCGTTCACAATATCACGTACCTTTTCTCGTTCGACGGGGCTCAATCGGTATGGCCTACGCTCTACACATTTGTTCGGGACTTTCAGCCGTATCTCTAACTCACCTGTATTCACACGTGTGCGAGGGTAGCCACGAATAAATAAATGCTTAAACTTATTGAACAATAGCTTGAGGTCAGCAATTTGGTCACCGTTCGTCAGGTCGCAATCAAGACTGTCAAACTTTTCACTGTTAGATCGCATGCGGCAGACCACCGGTTGATGAACCAGTTTTGCACCCTGTGTGTTCACCACTACACTCAAATTTGTGTTCTCGATAAGATTCATACCTATCAGGATGTCTGAGCATAACTCGTAATCTGGAACTACGTGGAATTGAAGTTCTACACGTAAATCATCTATTAAACATAGTTATCAGAGTCGATACCACTGTATGCTGCCCTATACCTCTCAAGTAATTAACAACATCAATTCGTTTTCCAGGTAGTTTAGACGCTAATGATTCACGTATGATAGAACACTCCGCCCCGCTATCAAAGACCGCGGATAACTTTAAATTCCCGATGACTATAGACATGTAATTCAACTTGGGTATACCCACACAATTTACATTTGATACTACAGCGCGTTCACGTTTGTAGCAGGTTTCATATGTGTGACCTACCCGCGAACAGAAAGTGCATGTCGGTCTATTAACCTTTTGTGAACCGGCTTTATCATCCGGATGACGCGGTTGAGAGTTTTCAGTTTTATAACGGTAGCGGCAATCTTGCGTATCATGACCTGACTTTTTTACAATGTTGGCAAAATAATAATGGTTTGTCCGAGAATCTGTGTCGCTTGACAGGGCCCTGCTGCACGTTAGAGGTAGTCGGATAAGGACGCTTAATGCGTCGTATAGAAGAGGCTACTGAAATCAGCTCTGGTACGGAGGTAGCCCGGGCATTCAACAATTCGATTCTCAGTCGCTCATCCCCAATACAGCCAATTACAGCCACAACTGCGTCATCATTGGATAATTTGTCCTTAGTTATGCGTCGCCACAATACCCAAGCCTGTGATAAGAACTGTGCGATATCCTTTGAATTGTCATAACTGTGCTCTCTAAAATGAACAACATCGCGCGAGTACCTACTCTCGGGTTCAAATGTCGTAAAAGAACATCGCGCAATTCTTGCCATTTGGTAGTGGAAACAAGCCAATTGTCAACCCATAACCTTGCGCGACCTTTCAGTAAACTACTTGCTTTCATTCTAACATCATAGTCGCTCAGATTATAGGTTTGCATGGCCGTGGTCACATGCTGACACCATTCGCGTACCCCAATATTTGCGTCCGGATCATAAGATGGTAGAAACACATCATTTATTTTCACGTTTGAATCTGGTAATGTTGTAAAACGATCGGACATATGCTTCATCATTTGCAACATCTGCGAAAAGAACTCTGCTGGTACCCCGCTAACAGAAATGTTACTATTTTCATTGTTGAAGCCGGATGGGCGAGCAGAAGTGGGTAGTGATCCCACTTCTGATAACGACGCGTTTAGACCAGCAGGGTTTTTAGAAAGAGTGAAGTCAGCATCGCTGACGTCACTATTTCCTTCACTAGCTTCGTTCATTGCAAATGATAACGCACAACAATATTGGAACACACTTTATTAAAATTACTACACACAATTTTCAAACTTATAAGCAGGTGTTAATTATTAACTAATTACTAATTAACAATAACTTTGGGTAGGTACTCACAGGGCTCCTATTATTGTCCTCGATCACTGTCTCACCATTTCCAGGGCTCGACCAATAATGCCACGATTTCACCACTCCAAAAACTTCACCGAAGACGAATCAAACATGGCGTTTTTGGGCGGAAGTAAGGTGTTCTCAGAACACCGTTTTTAAACAGAATAACTTTGTTAATAGATTTTTTTAAATAACTAAATAAATCTCAAAATTCAACAATCATTTTTAGAAGCAATGTTTAGCCCTAAGATATTTGTTTATTCGTTTCCAATTGAAACATCCGCTGACGCACATACGTAGAAATGGCGGCGAATGTTTCAACCGGTAAACGAGTTCAAATCAGTTTATTAATTACTGATTGTCTTCTAACAATACACAAAAGCTTATTACTAGCAGTTTATAAATCGAGATATGAATTTAGAACTCATCATATGAACGCTAACTAGTTGTAGTAATTATTACATAACAAAGTGGTACCTTAACCGGTAAACAAGTTCAAATCAGTTTATTAATAATTAATTATCTTCTAACAATACACAAAAGCTTATTACTAACAGTTTATAAATCGAGATATGAATTTAGAACTCATCATATGAACCCTAACTAGTCCTAGTAATTATTACAAAACAAAGTAATTCCTTAGGTAATGTGGTCTCGCGTCGACATACATGAATAAGCACATACGAGTATATACCGGTCAAAATCATAACCCTCCTTTTTGTATAAAGTGAATAAACCGAATAAAACATAAATTTTCGGCATCTGAACTGCATCTGAACTTCATCTGTACTGCATATGAACTGCATCTGTACTGCATGTGAACTGCATCTGAACTGCATTTCTACTGCATCTGTACTGCACAACTACTGCATTACAACTGCATCTAAACTACATCTGTACTGCATCTGAATTGCATCAGTAATGCTTCTGTACTGCTTCTGTACTGCATCTGAACTGCATCTGAACTGCATCAGTACTGCTTCTGTACTGCTTCTGTACTGCATCTGTACTGCATCTGAACTGCATCAGTACTGCTTCTGTACTGCTTCTGTACTGCATCTGTACTGCATCTGAACTGCATCATTACTGCATTTGCGCTGAAACACCTTATTCTAGAAACACCATAGTCTAGAAACGCAATAGACTAGAAACACCATAGACTAGAAACACCATAGACTAGAAACACCATTGACTAGAAACACCATAAACTTGAAACAACATAGACTAGAAACACCATAGACTAGAAAAACCATGCACTTCAGACGCCATACACTTGAGACTTCATAGACTAAAGATCATAGACTACAGACACCAAAGAATAGAAACTACATAGACTAGAAACACCATAAACTAGAAATACCATAAACTAGAAATACCATAGACTAGGAACATCATAGACTACAGACACTACAGACTAGAAACACCATAGACAAGGAACACCATAGACTAGAAACACCATGGAGTATAAACACTATAAACTACTACCCATAACACCATAGACTAGAAACACCTTAGTCTAGAAACACCATAGACTAGAAACACCATAGACTAAAGACGTCATAGACTACAGACTCCATAGACTAGAAACACCATAGACTAGAAAACACCATAGATTAAAAACACCATAAATTAATTATAGACTACGGACACCATAGACTAGAAACACAATGGACAACTAACTAACAATGTTTGTTGTCTAGAAGACTAGAAACATCATAGACTACAGACACTATAGACTAGAAACACCATAGACTACAGATGCTATAGATATATTTGAAAGTGAAGTCTATGGCGTTTGTAATCTAAGGTGTTTCTAGTCTATGGTGTCTATAGTCTATGGTGTTTCTAGTCTGTGATGTTTTAGTCTATGGTGTTTCTAGTCTATGGTGTTTCTTGTTTATGGTGTTTCTAGTCTATGACGACTGTAGTCTATGGTGTTTCTAGTGGTAGTGAAAGTTGGTGTCTGTTGTATTGTGTTTTTAGTCTATGGAGTTTCTATAATATGGTGTTTCGAGTCCATGGTGTTTTTAGTCTATGGTGTTTTTTGTCTATGGTTTTTTAGTCAATGGTGTTTTAAATCTATGCTGTTTCTGGTCAATGGTGTTTTTACTCTATAGTGTCTTTGGTCACTGGTATGTATAGACTACGGTGCTTTTTCGGCTATGGTGTTTCTTGTCTATGGTGTTTCTTGTCTATGGTGTTTTTATTCTTTGGTGTTACAGTCTATGGTGTTTTTAGTTTATGGTGTTTTTTTGTCTATAGTGTTTCTAGTCTATGGTGTTTTTGGTCAGTGGTGTTTTAAGTCTATGGTGTTTTAGTCTATGGTGTTTCTTGTCTATGGTGTTTTCAGTCTATGGTGTTGCTAGTCTACGGTGTCCGTAGTCTTTGGTTTTTCTAGTCAATGGTTTTTTAAGTCTATGGCGACTGTAGTCTATGGTGTTTTTAGTGTATAATGTTTATAGTATATAGTATTCTTAGTCTATGGTGTTTCTAGTCTATGTTGTTGCTAGTCTATGGTGTTTCTTGTTTATGGTGTTTCTACTCTATGATGACTGTATTCTATGATGTTTCTAGTCTTTGGTGTCCATAGTCTATAATTTAGACTAGAAAAGCCATAGACTTAAAACGCCATATACTAAAAACACCATAAACTACAGTCGCCATAGTCTAGAAAAACCCAAAGACTAGAAAAGCTATAGACTTAAAACACCATATACTAAAAACACCATAGACTAAAAACACCATAGACTATAAACACCATAGACCCAAAACACCATGGAGTAAAAAAAACATAAACTAGAAACACCATAGACTTAAAACAGCATGGATTAAAAACGACATGGAATAAAAACACCATAGACCCAAAATACCATGAAGTAAAAAAACATAAACAAGAAACACCACAGACAAGCAACATCATAGACTCAAACACCATAGACTAGAAAAGCCATTGACTTAAAACACCATGGATTAAAAACACCATGAACTAAAAACACCATAGACTAAAAAACTACTGACTAAAGACACCATATACTTAAAAACACCATAGATTTTAAACACCATAGACTAAAACGCCATAGACTAAAAATACCACTGACCAAAAACACCATGGACTAGAAACACCATAGACAAAAGACACTAAAAACTAGAAACACCATAGACTACAGTCATCATAGAGTAGAAACACCATAAACAAGAAACACCATAGACTAGCAACACCATAGACTAGAAAAGCCATAGACTAGAAACACCATAGACTAGAAAATCCATAGACTAGAAAAGCTATAGACTTAAAACACCATATACTAAAAACACCATAGACTAAAAACACCATAGACCCAAAACACCAGGGAGTAAAAAAACCATAAACTAGAAACACCTTAGGTTAAAACACCATGGATTAAAAACACCATGGACTAAAAACACCATAGACCCAAAACACCATGAAGTAAAAAAACTATAAACTAGAAACACCATAGACTTAAAACACCATGGTTTAAAACACCATGGACTAAAAACACAATAGACTAAAAACATCATCGAGTATAAACACCGTACTCTAAAAACACCATAGACTAGAAACACCATAGACTAAGAATACCATATACTATAAACATTATAGACTAGAAACACCATAAACTACAGTCGCCATAGACTTGAAAAACCATTGACTAGAAAAACCAAAGACTACGGACACCGTAGACTAACAACACCATAGACTGAAAACACCATAGACTTTGAACACCATAGACTAAACTAGTCTATGTTGTTACTAGTATATGGTGTTTCTTGTTTATGGTGTTTCACTCTATGATGACTGTAGTCTATGATGTTTCTAGTCTTTGGTGTCCATAGTCTATAGTTTATCAAGTCAATGGTGTTTCTAGTCTATGGCTACTGTAGTCTATGGTGTTTTTAGTATGGTGTTTTTAGTATATGGTGTTTTAAGTCTATGGCTTTTCTAGTCTATGCTAATTCTAGTCTATGGTGTTTCTATTCTATACTGTTTTTAGTATATGGTGCCATAAAAGCCATAGACTTTAAGTCTATGGCTTTTCTAGTCTATGGTGTTGCTAGTCTATGTTGTTTCTAGTTTATGGTGTTTCTAGTTTATGGTGTTTCTACTCTATGATGACTGTAGTCTATTATGTTTCTAGTTTTTGGTGTCCATAGTCTATAGTTTATCAAGTCAATGGTGTTTCTAGTCTATGGCGACTGTAGTCTATGGTGTTTTTAGTATGGTAAGCTATGGGAAGTGATACCAATCCTTATATATTTTTTAAATTAAAATTATTTTTTGCTGTTTAAAGTTGATTGTTGATTGATTAAAATTAACGAATAAAAAAGTTTATTTGATCAAAGTTGTTCCATTTCTTATTTTAAACATGTTTATTATATAATCCCGAATATATAATATATTTGAAATAGATAAATAATACTATAATATAATTTTGAACATGTATAATTTGACCGACAAAAATTAAAACGTTTAGGTATGTGAATTATGTGATGCATGAAAAACCGTTTAAATTATAGTGATTATGTTTAAAACTTCAGAAAGAAAGTTTATAAGTAATGTGCATATAATATACCTCTTCCCTGACGGTCTCAGGGTGGAAGTTCAGATAGACACTGGTCACAAAGGTCGAAAAACACAAAGTAAAACTTTGAATCTCCCTCCAATATTTACTATTTAGGCGAAAAACAAACACTTTTTTAAAATTGGTATTATATTAATAATTTATCCACATTCAGATTGTTGAGTAACTTATAACGAACTTACAATACTTACCTATTGTAATATTTATGATTGAAACATATTTGATCTTGAGCACAAGCGTTTATTATTAGAAAACTCAAGTACAAAATATTAAAATGCACGACAGACGATGACGCAAGAGAGAGCGGAAGCGCGGGGCTTTTGACAGGCAGACGTCAAACGTTCGGGCGGGCGCGTTCCAATACACGGTGTCCCTGTCATCCCTCCTTTTCAGCTGGTGCTACGGGCGATATCTAGCCGGTGGAATTATCACTCGGCCGCTGCGAGTTGTTCGCTGCGTGGCTTCGGTAGGAGCAGTGATTGGCGCTGGCGGCGTGACATTGGTAGGAGCAGTGATTGGCGCTGGCGGCGTGACACTGGTAGGAGCAGTGATTGGCGCTGGCGGCGTGACACTGCTCTGATCATGATCTCTGCTCT
This sequence comes from Pyrausta despicata, assembly GCA_963921415.1. Lineage (NCBI taxonomy): Eukaryota > Metazoa > Arthropoda > Insecta > Lepidoptera > Crambidae > Pyrausta > Pyrausta despicata. Next base: position 9,692,253 of record OY992855.1, on the reverse strand, counting down.
GATCATCAGGCAATGGCGTAGCAGACGCCTGGGTTGGACTGACCTCTCTGGTTGGTGAACCTGTGAACAATGGGTGGTTAGAATTGTCGGACGGCATGGCAGTATGTTTTAAGTGCCACGCGTTTCTTCTGTAGGTCGCATCATCAGTTTGGACTATGTATGAGCGATGGCCCTCAGGTCTTATTATTGTAGCAGGGACCCAATTTTGTCTATCCTTTCTTAGGAGTACTTTCTCATTCTGTACAAACTCTTTTATTTCTTTCTTTCCTTTGTCTGAATTTCTTTTTTCATTTTCTTTCAGGTTTTGTAGCTTTTTTGTTATCTTCTTTACTATTTTAGGTGAAAAAAGTCTCTCATTAGTAGGTAGTAAGGTCTTGGTTCTTCTGTTAAACATTCTTTGTGCTGGTGAGCCAAGATCTAATCTAGGTGTATTCCTGTGATGTAATAAAGCTAGTTGAACATCTGTATTGACTTCCAGGCACTTTTTAAGTAAGTTTTTTGCTTCCTGTACGTAGCGCTCAGCTAATCCATTAGATCGGGGAAAGTGTGGGCTGGATATTCTATGTTCAAAATTCCATTCCTTCTTAAATGTTCTGAATTCTTGACAATCATATTGTTTTCCACCATCTGATAGAAGTGTATCCGGTATTCCAAATATTGAAAACCATGATTTTAAGTTTTGTATTATTTCAGTACTAGTTATATTTTTCAGTTCTTTGAAATCAAAAAATCCAGAGTAGGCATCTGCAATAACAATGTAATTTTTATCTCTTAAATGAAATAAGTCTGTAGCTACTACACTCCATGGGCGTTCTGGTACTGTTTGCATTGTTATTGGTTCCATTGTGTTCTCATTCTGTATTTTAGTACAAGCTTTACAGGTCTGAATATATTTTGTCAAATCCTTTGCCATTTCAGGCCAAAACACATTATCACGGGCTAGTTTCAGTGTTCCTAGTATTCCTTTATGGCTGAGATGGCAGTGTTTCATTACTAGGGGTACCATAGACCTAGGTACAAGAACTCTGTCATTTTTGAAAATTATGTCGTTGTACACACTAAGGTCTTCTCTGTAGTACCAATACTTTTTCAAATTTTCCGGTAACTTTTCTATTGTTTCAGGCCATCCTTCGAGTATTATATTCTTCAAGTCAGTTAGTTCTTCACATTTTTCAGTTTCTTCTTTTAGCTCTTCTCTACGAGATTTTGAAAATGGTACTATGGCACATATTTGTAGGTTTTCTGTATTAAATTCTTCACAACTTAGGTTTTCACAATCTCTACTAAGTGTGTCTGCAACATACATCTCTGTGCCTTTTTTGTAGACAACTTTAGGATTGTATGGTAATATTTGGTATAACATCCTTTGCAATCTAGGCGGTGCTTCAGTAAGTGGCTTTTTGAAAATAGTCTCAAGTGGCTTGTGGTCAGATTCAATTGTCAAATCTTTGCAGCCCCAGATGTATGTATGGAACTTTTTACATGCTACTAGGATAGCATTTGCTTCCTTTTCCAGCTGACTATAGCCTTGTTCTGTTTTAGTAAACGATTTAGCGCAGTAGGCAATCGGTTTTTCTTTCTGCATTAAAACACCACCACAAGCATAGCTGCTGGCATCCACAGATAATAGTATTGGTGCTTTGGGATCATAATATCCAAGAACAGGTGGGTTTTTCAAAAGTTCTTTAAGCTTTATGAATGCCTCTTCCTGTGGTGTATCCCAAACCCATTCTGTGTTTTTATGTAATAATTGTCTTAATGGACAGGTGATATCAGCCATATTTTTTATGAACTTTGACATGTAGGTAATTAGACCAAGGAATCTTTGAAGTTCCTTTACATTTTCTGGCCTTTTAATTTTAGTAATTGTTTCAATTTTCTCTGGGTCTGGTTTGAGCCCTTCACTGGTCACTATGTGTCCCAAAAACTTTACTTCTTGTGTGTTGAAAACACATTTTTCTTTGTTTAGCTTCAAACCGGCCTTTCTGAATTTTTCAAGCACTTGCCCTGTAATCTTCTCTAATTTATCCTTGCTGGAAGCATGAAGGAGGACGTCGTCCATTGATACTTCTGCATTTTTGATGTCTGTTAACAGCGAACTCATTACTTGTTGAAAGACTTCCGGTGCTGATGCTAAACCGAATGGCATTCTCAAGCAAGAATATCTTCCAAAAGGCGTACTGAAGGTAAGATACTCTGAAGTGCGTGGAGTGACCTTCAATTGCCAAAATCCTTTTTTGCAGTCTAGCAAAGTAAACCAGCTGGAACCGTGAATGCGGGCAGTAATTTCTTCAACAGTATTGAGAGGGTAGTATCTTCTTCGTAAATTTTTGTTGATCTCCGATGGATCTATACACAGCCTGATTTTATTATCCTTTTTAACAACAACCATAGGTGATACAGCTGGTGTGGGCATAGTTACAGGTTTGATGATGTTCTGCTCCACCATGCTGTCCAACTCATCTTTAACTTGCTGTCTTATAGTATGTGGAATCTTTCTTGCAGGGCAGACTGGTAATTTAGGGTTATCTATTAAATCAATATCATATTTGAATTGCTTCAGGCACCCTATTCCCTCGAACAAGTCATGACTCTTTTCTAAGGTCTCAACTCGCTTTACCAAGCCCAATCTGACACATGCTGATTTGCCTAGCACAGGTACCACTTCCTCGTCAACAATCAGGTATTTTACTAACCTTGTTTGCTTCTTTATGCATGTTCTTATTACAGCTTCGCCAACAACATGTATTTTATGATTTGAATATGATGTTAGATATTTAGCTGCGGATGGCATGATGTTTGCTTTTATTTTGTTAGCAATCCGTGTATTTATTACATTGCACTGGCTTCCAGAGTCAAGCTTGAATTTGATAATATCTCCATTTGGCATAGTTGCTTCCTCAAACCAGTCTTCTAAATCCGCATCTGCATTTATTGCTGACACTAAAAAACCTTCCGTGTCTCCATCTTCATAGTCATGCTGCAGTGCATCTACAGCTTTCACTTTGCAGCATTTGGTAAAATGATTTCTTTTCTTGCACCTCTTACACACCTTTTTGAAAGCTGGACACTTTCGGGGTTGATGTTCTGTATCACATCGGCCACAATGAAATGTCTCTACTTTATTGCCTTCTTTCTTTTTATAATATGTGTTTTTTCTGTTGCAGGTTATCGCGTCTACGGGAGTTGCAGCTTGCTTCATTGAAGTTACTTGTTTTTTCACCTGCTCCGCCGAGTGGCAGATGTCTATGGGTTTAATCAATGTTAAGTTGGGTTCGGCAAGTAATCTCTCTCTTGTAGCATCGCTTCTTATACCAACAACTAATCTGTCGCGCAATAAATTACTTTCCAGTGTACTGTAACCACAGTTTTTTACTTTGCCCTTCAACTCTGTAACAAAGTCATCAAAGGATTGACCTTCTTTTTGTACAATAAGATTGAAAACGTACCTCTCATAGGTTTCATTTATTTGGGGCGTAAAATGATCTGTGAACTTTTGTTTTACAGTTGGGAGATGATTTGCCTCGGCTTCTGTGAGATTGAACGTGTTGTATATGACCGCTGCATCGGGTCCGACGCATGACATAAATACTGCAACTTGTACTTCAGGCCTTTTTTCTGTGAGATTTGTCGCAATTGAATACCACTCGAATTGCTGTAGCCATAACTTCCATGCTCTGGCCACGTCTTCGTTGGTGTTTGTGGCGAAATACTTCGGCGGCCTGATGTTGTTGTCCGCTTTGTTCGTATGTCCATTGTTGTCGTTTTCGGTCATATTTCCGCTCGCAAATCTTGGTTCGTGTTCGGCACCATGTAATATTTATGATTGAAACATATTTGATCTTGAGCACAAGCGTTTATTATTAGAAAACTCAAGTACAAAATATTAAAATGCACGACAGACGATGACGCAAGAGAGAGCGGAAGCGCGGGGCTTTTGACAGGCAGACGTCAAACGTTCGGGCGGGCGCGTTCCAATACACGGTGTCCCTGTCACCTATATATTAGTGGTCGCGCTATTTCCGTCATCTATACCGCGCGTCGCTTCGCCCGGTCATCCGGGGTCAGCAGTACGCGGTATTTGCCTAAACTTGGGTGCATAAAAATGTGAGCTGGCTCTTAACTAATCGTGTGAGGTGTCGTTGAATAGATCCTTTAAAAACATTGTGGGGTAAAAATCATTTTTTGATTTAGGGATCCGTTTTTGAAAAATTTGGTTTTAAAGTTAATTTATTTTTTACGGGTAAGTAAGTGTTTCTATCTGCTCAACGGCTATTTGTGAATTCGTGAAAAAAATTACAGCAGTAGTATATGTAACGTAATAAAATTTACGTCATAAATACAAAATCTCTTATATCATGTTAATTGCTGCTACGGAACCCTTCATGGGCGAGTCCGACTCACACTTAGCCGGTTTTTGATATATGTAGTACTACAACGAACCACTTAATCCACGCCATACCCCAGACAGAAAAATAAGTTAGGTGCTACGTGATTACTATACGCGCGCTATGGCAAAGTTTTCGTTGCTTCTCTGAAATATCTCTTTGCGCAATTTATTACAATGTTATTCCAATTAAATGAAACAACGATACTATTTTTCAATTTACGTTGCTTATACACGTAATAGGACCACATACATTTAATTACACTCAATCAGCCCGTAAACTGTTTACCAAATAGGTAATTAAATTCCAATGCTACTATGGCGCATTTGAAGCTGTTACGAGACGAGTACTATCGACTGGTACAATGAAGAAATAAATACAATTTGAGATGTTACGCATTAAAACAGCTGCCTAAAATAACAATGCAGTCAATTATATCCAATAAATAAGCGCAGTTAACCAGCTTTTGTAGCATACAGAAACAATGACAATCATAATAACATTATCCAAAATTATACTGCTCTATTCCAAAAGCTTCACATATTACTTCATTATATACTCATTTGGTACACAGACAGACATTCTCGTTAATTATCCAGCTGAACAAAGGTTTAGAAATCTACGAGTGTATTGAGTTCCGAAAATTCGTTACCGAAAAACGGTTCCGAAACGTATTAAGTTTGCGTTATTTGTAGCCCACGTTTGAGTCGGTTGTCATAAGCAGTTATTAATCATCGTGTCGTTTGTACTTCAAAGGTTCGCTTAATCAAGTGCGAACGGTTGGGGGTGTCTGTGCCATCACTCAGCGAACTCATTTTCGCATTCTTGGCCGACGCCGTCGAGAGCGGTGTCTGGTAATCTGAAACAACCACCCGGAGTCTACAGAGAGTTGAGTTGCGGGCCGCGCGCATTACGTGGTAGAGCAGCGTACACCCCTTTGCAAGTCATTAGCTATGAGAAAATATGTGCTTACTATTTTGGAGTTAAGGATTTTACACTGGGTTTCAAATAACAATAGATGAACTAGATATATGGGTTTTATTGCAAATAATATCTCTATGGGAAACCCTATCGGGAGATGTTAAATAAAAATGTCTTTTTCCAAAAAAATAAAGTCTATTCACTAATTTCGGATTTCCACATATAAATAAGGTTAAATACAGTTCAACACGTACACAGAAGGTATAGAAGGAAAGTTACGATCACAGATAGTTAGCACGAAATAAGGAAACGAAAATATTAAATAATTATGAGAGATGTTAACTACGCGGGCGCGCGATCGAAATGAGCTTGCAGAAAATTGAGCGTGCATTCGCCGTGAGATCGGATTTCGGACTGGCCGGCAAAGCGCTGCACTCCGGCGCACCTCGAGAACAAAAGGCTGAACGTTGCGAGCGTCAGCGGTTTTACTAAACAATGCGCGCGCCCTGGCTTTGCTCGTGAATAAAATAGAAATAACAAAATGTGTTACAAAACTTGTAGAATAAATAAATAAATGATTTTAACTAAATACAAAAATAAGTTGAATGAAATATGCTATTAAATTAAATTAATACAGTTTTTGTGGTATGTGTTACGCCACACTACCCCCCTGCTGAGACCGAAGCTTGCTAAGGTCGATAGAAGTTCGGGAAGCGAACTTTCCTACCACTCCTAGTCTTCTTTGTGTTGTCATCTTGGGTTGTGGTCTGGTCCAGGGGTGGGTTATCCTCTTGGCTGATTTCTTTGTGTCTGCTTTTGTACTCTTTGATTGCAGGGTCGTCTTTGGTGATGTAGGCTGGTTTTACCCGATCTATGGATACAGTGATTTCTCTGTTCCGTACCGCCAGTTTGAAGGTCTTCTCCCGTCGTTCCAGTACCTTGTATGGTCCCGTGTAAGGAGGTTCTAGCGAGCGTCTGGAGGCGTCTTGACGTAGAAAAACTAATTCTGTTGTAGCCAGATCTTTGGGTACATAGAATGTCTTGTTGTCGTGTCGTCTAACGGGTTCTGGTGTTAACCTAGCCATATGAAGACGTAGTCTGGAGGTGAAGCTCGTCGGGTCATGGACAGCGTTGGGTGCGGGAACGAAAAATTCCCCGGGGAGACGGAGTGGTTCCCCGTAAAGCAGTTCTGCCGTGGATGCTTGCACGTCTTCTTTCCAGGCGCTGCGGATGCCCAGCAGCACTAGGGGGAGAGCTTCAGTCCAGGTTGAAGAAGGGTGGCACATGATGGCTGCCTTCAGTTGGCGGTGGAAGCGTTCCACCATACCATTGCAGGCAGGGTGATATGCCGTTGTGGGACGATGCTGAGTACCAAGGATGTCAGTCATGGTGCGGAAGAGCTCGCACTCAAACTGCCTGCCTCTGTCCGTGGTGATCTTCGTTGGGCAGCCAAAGCGAGACACCCAGCCAGCGATAAAAGCGCGGGCGCATGTCTCCGCCGTGATGTCAGGCAGTGGGTACGCCTCAGGCCAACGCGTGAATCGGTCGATGGCTGTGAGACAATACCTGTAACCAGAAGAATATGGTAATGGCCCTACTATGTCCATATGGACATGGGAAAAACGGTGTGAAGGAACAGGAAAGTGGGAGGTGGGAGAGTGAGTATGTCGGGAAATTTTGCTTATTTGGCAATCTGTGCATTCTCTGGCATAATTCCGGCAATCTCTCTTTATTCCATGCCATACAAATCGCCCTGTAACTAATTTTACAGAGGCCTTGATACCGGGGTGGCTTAGCCGATGCAAGGCGTCAAATATAGGTTTTCTGAAGCTAGGTGTTAAGTATGGTCGTGGATATTTATAGACGTCACATACGATCTCCGTTTCTGAATCTGGTATTTGACCTTTCTTAATTTCAGTGATAAAGTACCTGTTTGTAACAGTCTTTGTAGTTCTGGATCGGCATTCTGCGCTCGGGCCAGGTCATCGTAGTTTATGGGTGAGGAGATTGCTTCTATTCTAGAAAAAACGTCTGCGACTACATTTTCTTTTCCAGTGACGTACCTTATATCTGTGGTGAACTGTCCAATGTAGTCCAGGTAACGAAATTGCCTAGGAGAACATTTGTCACGATTGTGTTGAAAAACGTACGTAAGCGGCTTGTGGTCAGTGTATATGGTGAATGGTCTGGCTTCTACCATATGCCTGAAGTGCTTAATTGCTTCGTATATGGCTAAGAGTTCCCTGTCGTAAGGGCTGTACTTCTTTTGCGCGGAAGAAAGGCTTCGAGAAAAGAACGCTAGAGGTTTCCAGCTGTTGTCTACTCGTTGCTGAAGTGCTGCTCCTATAGCAGTGTCAGAAGCGTCCGTATGAATGGCTAACTCTGCATCCGGGTCTGGGTGGGCCAGCATAGCTGCTTCTGCGAGGCTAGTTTTGCAGCTGTTGAAGGCTTCTAGCGCTTCAGCTGAAAGTGTTATGCTATCTGTACCTTTTTTCTTAGGACCAGCCAAGAAAACGTTCAGTGGAGCTTGGATCTGCGCTGCACCTGGTATAAAACGGCGATAGAAGTTACACATTCCAAGGAAACGACGCAACTCCTTTACCGTCTTGGGTAGTGGATAGTCCTGCAACGCATGTATGCGCTCCTTAGGAGGTAGAATTCCACCAGCAGTCACCTCGTGGCCAAGAAAAGTTATGTGTGATCTACCAAACTCACACTTAGCGGTGTTTACGACGACACCGTACTCACTTAAGCGCTGGAAAAGCTGCTGCAGATGCTGGAAATGCAGGTCTTCTGACTCCGAAAATACCAAAATATCATCTAAGAATCCATAGCAAAAAGGAAGTCCCCTGAGAGCTTCATCTATAAATCTTTGGAAAGTTTGGGCCGCGTTACGTAGCCCAAACGTCATAAATGGGAACTCGAAGAGTCCGAACGGTGTAGTAATGGCCGTTTTCATAATATCCTTTGGATTTACTGGCACTTGATTGTAGGCTTTTACGAGATCGACCTTTGAATATATACAGCTGCCTGCTAGCTGGTGAGCGAAGTCTTGAATGTGCCTGATGGGGTACTTATCTGGAACTGTACGGGCGTTCAGTGCTCTGTAATCACCGCAGGGACGCCAGCCGTTCTCTTTTTTAGGTACAAGATGAAGGGGCGACGCCCAAGGGCTTTCCGAACGGCGTGCAGTACCAATTGACAGCATATCTTCAAACTCTTTTTGTGCTATCTTCAATTTGTCAGGTGGTAGACGACGTGGTCGAGATGTGACAGGTGGGCCAGGGGTGGTTCTGATGTGATGGACCGTTTGATGCTTCACGACTTGAGGTATGCCAGCTGGTCTAGTAATGTCAGGGTACTCACGTAATAGTTGATGGTATTTGCTGTCACCATCAACGGCCTTGACTGATGAAACGTCTGTTGTCTTTTCTTTTACTGGTTGAGCTGCTGTTTTACCTTCTTTTCTTGTGATTCCGATAAGCGTTTAATAAGTTCGTTCTTCAGTTTTATGTACTTATCTTCTTTCGGGGGTGAGGTTATAATATCTTTCACCTCAGCAGCGTATTGGTGGTCGAGTCGTGCAATGACGTGGTAAAACTTGGTGGTGTCTGCCGTTATGCCGCTTATGTGAAACTGGCCTTCAATTTGAGCAAACCACAGAGCCGGTTCTTGAGGCCAGAATGGTGGCATTTTCATTCCAACCTTATAAACGACATCCGGTGTTGAGGAGCTGCTCGATGAAGAATTTCCTTCCAAAGCCATCTCGAAGATTCTAGATATTTTTTTTTTTTGGCGGGTAGTTAACGCGCGACGCGGTAGCCCGAACTTGACCGTTAACGAATTTGTTCGCGTGCTTCTAAGTAGGGGTCACCAGATATGGGAAACCCTATCGGGAGATGTTAAATAAAAATGTCTTTTTCCAAAAAAATAAAGTCTATTCACTAATTTCGGATTTCCACATATAAATAAGGTTAAATACAGTTCAACACGTACACAGAAGGTATAGAAGGAAAGTTACGATCACAGATAGTTAGCACGAAATAAGGAAACGAAAATATTAAATAATTATGAGAGATGTTAACTACGCGGGCGCGCGATCGAAATGAGCTTGCAGAAAATTGAGCGTGCATTCGCCGTGAGATCGGATTTCGGACTGGCCGGCAAAGCGCTGCACTCCGGCGCACCTCGAGAACAAAAGGCTGAACGTTGCGAGCGTCAGCGGTTTTACTAAACAATGCGCGCGCCCTGGCTTTGCTCGTGAATAAAATAGAAATAACAAAATGTGTTACAAAACTTGTAGAATAAATAAATAAATGATTTTAACTAAATACAAAAATAAGTTGAATGATATAATATGCTATTAAATTAAATTAATACAGTTTTTGTGGTATGTGTTACGCCACATCTCTAAACAACTTTTTTTTGGCGTTTTTTTCGGATTTGATCACGCTCAACACAGTCTTTTTTACTTAGAAGCTATGTAGGGTGGGTATATGTGTATGCACTGCATACATTGCAGTGCATATCTTTTCGTAACACATTCATGAAAAGTGAACGGCACATCAACACAATGGTCGACAACCGGCTTTAGCGAAGTAGTCGATTTATATCATCACTCAAGTTCAATAGGTTTGTTTTTTCAAAAACTACTACTTTAAGTTCCATTCTTATATATAAAACAACACCATTCATATAGCAGATTATTACCACTAATCACTTATACGCATCAATCAAATCACGCTATCTCTGTAATATAGAGGGAAGTTACTTAGGTGTCTATGTCATTGGCGCCATAGACGAATAGATACTCTAGAACGCTTGATCTATCGCATTAGATTAGACGTATCGGAATACCACACCATATCGCTTTCATAGTAACTACCAAAGGCATTGCGTTGCGTCCTACAACGCGCAAATTGCAGTTAATGAACATTGACGTCTGATTAAACTGATGTTGCATAGCTACGAGTAACATCAGTGTGACCTTAATTATCTGTAACGTTACATAATGAACGTTTCATGTGTACGAATTAATCGAATACATTTGCTTTTTCATGCGAATGCAGTACGAGTAAGATGAATCTTGAATAATGTCAGTCATATAATAAACAAAATGGTAGTTGGTACGTTATAATTGAAACCATAATGGTCATATTAAACTTCTTTGATAGGGCTGGCGAAATAAAAGTATGAGGGGGTTTTTAAAAATAGTAAAGTACAAAATCAGGAATCCGCATAACTTAGCCTTAACCGCTTAGCTTTTTTGAAGATTTTTGTCATTTACTAACCACACTATAAGCTTCAAGTTGCTCGCAAAGAACAATTTTTATTTTATTTTATTTTATTTATTACAGATAACGTAGGTACAATAACGCGGCTACATAAACGACACAAACAAATAACGCGGAAATTCAAATTCAAAGTCATAGTGTTTGACAAAGAGAGACGTGTCGCTGCAACACGGATCAAATCACCTTCGATTTTGCTCAGCAATGAATCTATGAATTGATATTCAGGTGCCTTATCACTGAAAGCGTTTTTTATATGTAGTGGAATGAGTTAAATCAAAATTAGTTAGCATTAGAATAGCCTGCTTTTTTCTCTGCGCTATGGTCGAGTTCAACGTTCCTAATTTTAACTATAATAGTTATTCGTTTTCCAAATGGCACGTATGCCATACCAATCTGAAACCTTTTACCTATATATTTTGACTTACAAACAATATAACAATCGCATATTTTCAAGTAAGTACGTATACTCGTAGTAATATGTTGTCGTATTAACGCATGCAAAGAATTTATTCTAGAAAATGTACCGTAATATTTCTGTCAATCTGCGCTGCGTGAAAAACACCTCGACAACATATCAACGCTTCGGGAATTGAATTCTGAAAACTCGTTTTATATTTCTTGACGTGAATGTTTATTTAATAACCGGTTTACTTGCGTCAAAAAATTATATTATAGTGAAAGATAAAATAAATAATATGCTATGGATAAGGTAAGATAGATGCTCTTAGTTAGTCTATTAAAGTATCTAGCTTTTTCAGCGTATCCTAATATGATTTGTTAGTCTAGTCCTTATCATATGAAAGTAGGTTTGAAATAACGTTTTAAAGCGTATTTTGGGCGTCCGACTTCCATTTTGTCCTTCTTTGTAATCAAAAAATATTTTCAGCCTCGTGTAAAATTCCCAACATCCAGAAAATAACAGAATGTCCGAGAAATATTGTACAAAAATAAGCGAAAAATGACACATCGGGGTTATCAAAGCATCGGGTCAGAGGGTATCATAACAATGTGGGATAAATATTGTGTATCGTCGGCTGCAGTGAAGGGCCGCCGCTGTATCACGTGCCGGGATGAAACGGATGTGGATTACACATGCCGACTGCCAAACGGTCCGGTCTCGGACTGTCCAAACAGTAATACATATTAGAACTAACTTAGTAATAAAAAAAAACCAACGTCCAATTCTCAGAGTTCAAATTATTTATTTCAACATGCGGGTGGGTCACTGGGGAAAACTCTTTCCGTACATCTTCCTCTATAAAAACATTCCTTTTTCAGAGTACGTACGATTTAAAATTCTATTAGCCAATCTGCTTAGGGCTGCTATTTATGACCAAAATAACCGCACAGTTAATGATCAATAACTTTCACTAACTTCATAAATGTTTAATTTCTAAGTACATTCACTTTTAAATCTACTCAGTAGAAGAATTCATCATGCCGATTTGAACCATAAAAAGAACGAAAAAGTATTCTGTGACATGATTACAATCGGAACGTGTCTTTAATTTTTGTTTCCTCGGTCCATCTCTGTCCCACTACACCGAGAAGTGATCCTCTACGGCCGAAGGGTATAATCCCGTAAGGCATTTTAGCGTCATTACGCTTTGGCACATTTACCCCTACCATAACGATTAGGGGAAGCCGCGGATCCGTAGGAATCGTTACTGAAGTTTCGATTCACTAGGAATAATAAAATATACAGTGTAACGGAGATAAATGTAGGAATCAGAGGGCTATTAACATCGTTTTGCGGATGAGCGGCGACAGTAATTGCCGTGTCGGCGTGCGGACACAAAATTTATTGCGCCCACTGCGGGTAATTGAGTCGACTCACTTGCTACTGTGGTCTTTGCGACACCTGCCCGCTCCACAGCCGCCGCAAAACAACAACTAACACAGTTTTTATTCAACTTATGAAGATTTATGTCAATTTCATTTAAGGAGTTGTGTTGTGAGTTGGAATGATATTTTTCTTATTTTTCAGCTTGAAATATGTTGTATATCCGTATGTACTGTAAGTAATAAATTTAGCCCATTACAAAACTGCTGACTCTACTCTATTTGACTGTTTCTTTTTACTTCGCTATTTTAAATTATTACTTATTTTACTAGTGGCCCCCCGCGACTTCGTCCGCATGGGATTCCTTTGTTTTCGTAATCGCGGTCGAACGGGATAAAAAGTATCCTATTTCCGTTTCCTGGTTCTAAGCTACCTCTCCACCAATTTTATCTCCACCAGTTATAAATAGTGTTACTAACACCACTTTCTGATTCAGATTACAAAGACAAGAATATTAATGGAAATTATAAAACTAACGTATAGGCGTTGGTATGCCCTAACCTACATATGAGAACCACGCATCTGTTTTACATTAAACTCGGTCGAATGTGTAAACAAGGCCCTATTGGAGGCTCAAGAACTTTATTTAAGTATCAAGTACAATAATGCTTACCCCTATTTGCCGGTCTTTCGGCAACAAAGCCGTATCACGAGCAACTGTAGGTACGAATCTTCGAGGGAAATGTTTCTACTGAAGCACAATAACGTACTGCGAGGAGCCGTAAGCGGATTATGAGAGGTTCCGAAGTAGGCTGCTTTGAAACTCGCAAGGAAAGCAATATCTATTATCTCGGCGGCTTTGTGTCCGCTGCATCGACGGCACCGCGCCGCGCACGGCATATTGTCTGACCACACCGCTCCGCCCAGGAATTACACATTGAAGCTTATAAACCGATGAATCGTAAGTCGCTTTTCAAATTTGCTTGTGTTACTTTCGTTGTTTCTGATTTCACTTACACAATTGCGTAAGCTATTTACTTTGGCATCAGAAAAAGTATGTAATGTTGGTCCATTTGGGAAAAAATAGTATCATATCTTAAAAGATGAAGGTAAATCCATAACTGCTGCTTACAATCAGCATAATAATAGCAATAAGCTCAATAAGTCAGCATTGCAGTGAGATGGTATTTATTTGCATATTTATGATTTTTTTTCGGAGTCAGTGCTAAGGTTAAATACCTTTATGCAAAGTTTCTAGACGTTAATTTTAAAAATACGAAATTTGAATCAATATTTCGAACTTTCAAGGTGGTTTCTCGGAGTGAAAAGTACCCAGCGAATTATATCGTTCTATAACAATTTAACAGAAAACACAATATAATGTTTACGATTTTATTTTAGAGTGTAACATCTTTATCGATGTACTCTTAAAGATAGTGTAGATCAGCATTTTAACAATGTGAATGCCCCAGTTACTGTAATTTTACATCCCCGTAGGGAGTAGTTACTCTGAAAGTTTTAAGCTATATTTGCATGAAGTGAAAGTCGACTCTTAGCTAGGTGCGCGAGAGGAGTAGGTACTTATAACTACTAAGTGTAAAGTTTGCTTCCTCTGTTTGCTTATGGAAATAACATTCAGCTGGGTCAAAGCACTGCGGTAAATGTATTAGAAACATATTATGATCTCTAAATTTTCAATTTTACTGTTTCCGAAAGTTCCGTAGGTAATAGTTAATTTTAAACCTTAAAGTTGGGTGTGCAATCACTAATCTGTTAATAACATGTGTGTTCATGTACATAAGTTCTGGTATTACGGTTGCTGAAACAATGAGAAAAATACACTAAAAAAATATTTACTTATCAGTTGAGACACTGCTGTTTGATACTAACACATGGATACGTAAGTAGAGAATCTTCACGTTAAAAAATGTGCATTTTTACCGATATTGCAGTAAATCCTGGCCACGAAAACTGTATTTGTATTGAACATGTGCAAGTCCTTACTAACTAAGGCGTACACATATCTCAAATACGGGGCGAAATCTAATATCGGTGCAGTGCATAGCAAGTTAAGTACCTTTAGGAGTACAGTGCAAACAGTAAACTGGCGAGTAAATATTTGTTGACCCGTGCGGGCAGCCCCTAGCCGCTCCGTAATCATGATTTAACTCCAGCTGTTTATTACCACATAACTCAATATCGACTGCTCCTTAAGTCCCCTGCCCGTATTAATAACCCAATCGCAATATTGAGAGCTATTGCAATGACATTTTTATCATAATCGCATGAAAAATTGCTATTTAAAGCCGCCACTTGAAAACACCCTATGATGTACGATCGGTGTTAGTGTATCGCCTCAGAATGGAAATGGATGCGAGTGATTTAAGGTCAAAATTTTTCTTACTTATGTCGTTCAGTTCACTGGAATGAAAATGAATACATTCTCATAAGTTTCCATCCGATACAGACATGTTTTTTATTACCAAAGTGAATCGATAAGTATCATCTTACACATTAAAATTCTTGAAGATTAATTAGGTGCCACGTACTTTTTAAATGATCCCTTCAAAAGGAGGGCTCGGAATGAAAAAGCACCGTGTAAAAGTCCATAACAATAAAAGCACTAAGTTTCTCTCGGGATGGTAGCTACAGTGTAAAACAATATTTTACCCTCTTAAAAATGAGGTAGCAAATTTGATTATAAAATGTTGAGTGGAAGAGAGTCCAATTTTGACCTCGTTTCTTTTTACACCCACCTTGCAATATATCTGATGTAATTCGCACCCTACGGATGAACAATACAGGGATAATGAAATATCAACACTCCCTGAGCACATCCGACACAATTTTTAATTAACTTATTTGAGTCTTCATTTTAGCTAATTCAGCTTACAGTGATAAAATTATATTTTCAAACGAAACGCACGATGTAAATGAAATGATTTAAAAAATAACAAAAGAAATACTTGAATAAGATAAATAAGTAGATTTACTCTGGAGTCCATTACCTTAATGTTTCCGTAGCAACTCTAAAGTCGGTAATCCGCACAAATACGCGGTTACGATGTTTATTGTCAAACAGGATTAAAAGGATAAGTCACATTAGGCTTTTCTAGAACATTAACTCCGCCGCTGTGAATAAACGACACACGCTACACTCGAATGTTTCATTGTCGTCGCGGCGACCGCGCCCGCCCGCGCCCGCCGCGCCCGCCCGCCCAACAAATGGGCTTGCATTTAGCCCAATATAACATACACACATACGTCGTGGCTATATTAAAAACATTCGATTTTAAAGTAATCGATCAGAGCGGAGTTTTATAAGTAATTGAAAAGCAGAAGTTAAAATTAAAAAATTGCCATTGTTATTACAGAAAATATTTACTTTTATTGAAAAGGATCGAATTAGCAATGTTTTATTTAAGAATTGA
This sequence comes from Pyrausta despicata, assembly GCA_963921415.1. Taxonomy (NCBI): domain Eukaryota; kingdom Metazoa; phylum Arthropoda; class Insecta; order Lepidoptera; family Crambidae; genus Pyrausta; species Pyrausta despicata. Next base: position 9,676,436 of record OY992855.1, on the reverse strand, counting down.
CAAACAAATAATCGAGTAATGTTTCACATCATGAAGAAAACGACGGCAGCACACCTAAACACGACCTATGTATGATTTTGAAACAAAAATGAGTATCTTGTAGTGACTTAAGTATACTATGCACAAATAATATTGAAGATCTTTTTTGTATTTACAATGTATGTAAAATATGATGCGTTCATTTCACTTAATAGGAAATACAACTGAATTTTTCTGAAACTAAAGCACTTAGCATATTCGAAAAAAAATTACTTAAGCAATAATAATCTAATTAGGACTTTGGTACTCATCGCTACTAATTTTTACACTATACTAAAATGTTGAAACTCCTGCCCTGTATCACTGGGTATGTAACTAAAGGTATATGATTAATCGCGCCACACGCAGAATCTACGCGGCGGAAAACTTGAAAAGCAAATTTCGGCTTAAATAAACTCTTATCAGTCTGTTGACATTGCATAATGGATTTAATTAAAGTGGAATGTCTGCCTGCTTACACCGAATCTGCGTAATTACGGCGAACAGAAGAAATGTTATAATATAATACTCGTAAGCGTTATCGCATCCACTGGAATTTTATTAAAATCATAAATCGCGTGTCAAATGCACCCGCTGTGCGCAAGACTGAATAGCAGCGGTACGTACAATTGTATTTTATGTAAATCTGTAGCGAGGTATATTATTTAGTATATTCAAAAACGAAAATAAATTCTGAACCTTTCATAAAATCATACTCCAATTCAACGAAGAATAACGATTTCAGAAAAAAATTGAGCACTTCTTTTTACAAATTAAAATGCAAGTAACAACAAAAGCAACTTAGCTTATGCTAAGTTCTTACAATCACTTATGTAAATAAAAAATGAAACTAACTGAAAGTAATGCTCTTATTTTCCGAAGGTATCCTAACACCAATATTGAATAAGCATAATAAACTTAACTTTCGAACAAAACGAAACGTAAAATAGGATTCAAAGTTATTCAAATTACTTTTAACCTTATTAAAATTAGGTACATGGAATATGATTCAGTTAAACAATAAGAATTCACATCCAATAAGGCTGTAAAAACACAAAAAGCAATGAATGAGCAGATCCCGTAACCTTAAGATGGGTGAGGCGGGCCCGGTCCGAGCCGAAAGCATCCAAACGCCGGCCCGGTTTGCCGATTGTGTGCGCTCCGGTAAACTTCCACTAACTGTTTGATTCAATTAACAACCTTGTTATCAGATTACGCTAGCCAAACACAAAAATAACCACGAATACCCACCCACAACATACATTCTTGGCAAAGTAGAAACTACTTTACAGGAAAGTAAGCTTTCAAAACAACAAACGTTTTGTTTTAAATGTGTTTTGGTATATTCTCAAAATCATATCTGTGTAGGCAGTTAATAATAGCAGATTTATAGTTTTTGAACCCTTCTGTGTTTACTCATGGATGTGTTCTTAATATCTTTAATTTATTTAATTCAACACAAACTTAAAACACAGACTTGTTGGAGCTCAAATTAAATATCTGAACGCCATTTTGATTTTGAAAAACGGACGCGAAAATGCAACATGAAAGACATTAGCACGATGTGAGCTCTCACGTTTAGGGAACGTGTGTTCAATTTGCCGTATTTGCTAATTAGTAAAGTTTCCCCTTTGACGCAACGCCAACTTGCACAGCCAGCGTGCTGTAGGACCGGCTCTTCATAAAAATTATCATCGTTAGCGAAATGCCGAAGCACTCCATATACGTCACTGTCACAGTCTAATTGCAAAAAAGTTTTCGCTGCGCGAATGTTACCGAATTAAACCCTTCGTCACAGATTCAACAGTTTTAAAGCAAGTGCCTTTTATATGTATGTAAAAAAGATAGAACATTTTTATACTTCAATAAAAAATGGCTTAATGGGAAAATTTGCATGTGATTTCCTGAACTGCTTCAGTACTCAATAACATGGTTGCATGCAGTTTACCAGAAACATAACAGCAAGGATTTGGTGTTTGACCAACATTTAGTCGATACTAGCGGCCGCCCACGACGAGTTTCATACGAATTTAAAACCCCTATTTTATCCCCTTGGGGTAGAATTTATCAAAATCCTTTCGTTGCCTATGTCATAACATCTACCTGTATGCCAAATATCAGCCCGATGTGTAGCTTTAACCATTAAGTTGCACACGCGAACGAAGCTTAGAAAATGGAGTAACATCTCCCGTTTTCCCAACATTTCCCTTCACTGCTCTGCTCCTATTGATTTTAGCGTAATGAAAAGTTATATAACTCATGAGTATAAAAATAATTGTACTAAGTTTCGTTAAAAGCCGGCGAGTAGTTATTGTTTCTATAACAGTTATACAGATAGACAGACAGACAACAACTTTACTGATTGCATTTTTGGCATCAGTATCGATCCCTAATCACCCCTGATAGTTATTTTGGAAATATATTTCATGTACAGAATTGACCTCTCTACAGATTTATTATAAACTAGTGGCCGCCCGCGACTTCGTCCGCGTGGAAAGCTTTTATCTTAAAAATTCTTTATGAATTGTAGCCTATATGTTATTCTGATGTATAAGCTATATTGTGGTAAAGTTTCATTCAAATCCATTCAGTAGTTTTTACGTGAAAGAGTAACAAACATCCATACATCCATACATCCATACATCCATACATCCATACTTACAAACTTTCGCCTTTATAATAGTAGTAGGATAAGGACTACCTATGTAATTATTTACTCTTTATTTAAAAAAAATATATACAGTAGACTTAATGAACTCTTTAATCACTAACCGCTTATTTTGCTGCCAAACTAATGTCCCTCAAACATAGAATAGAATAGAAATGGTTTATTTGCAAGAATAAAAATACTTACAGCTTCCTTCCATATATGTTTCAGTTTCTAATATGTAAGAAATACTGTTTTTCTCGGAATTGATTGCACCTATGGCTACGAGCAATTAATTTTTTGTTGTTGAGGTGTACATAGTCGTTAATCAATGAGCTGTGTAACAAATTAATCCTATTTATTTCTTTAATTAGTTGATTAAATGTGTGGTTTGGTTACCACATAAATTTGTATTTATTCATTCAGCAATGTAGTTATTTTGTGTAATTCATTCTGGAATCTCATCAGCTTAAGCGGAATAATATAAAGGACTCTCAGCTCAAGTGCGTAAATTTTAAAATAACTGTAGCATATAACGGGGCAATTAACCAAAATATAAAGCGCCATAGCCACTTTGAGAGCAGTGTTTAGTTACACCGTGTACCTCTCTCCTCACTTACACCCTTCATTAACTTCTTCCCCTCTTATATTTTGGAGTTACAAGTTTACGCTTGTAGCGTTGACGTCGCTGCTGTCGAGACGTTAACGAGTACAATTGTAATTAAATTCTTGAGCTGCTTAAATCTTAATTTTAGAATTATTGTGTTATTCTCGGTTTAATACAAAACAATAAATGAATTTTTAATTTATAGTTTTTAGATGAATTGGTTTTGTATATATAATTCTATGGTGTTATATATAATTCGAGTAGATATACTATAAATTCATAAAAGAGCGTGAATACACTTGTTAAGTGTGCACCCATTCAACACAGGCTACCAAGACCACATTTTTAAATCTCTGAAAGAACTTAGAAATACCTTGTGCATGCAATCATTAACTTCAAAGAGAGCCCTTTTCCGTCGAGGTTATTTTATATGTGATCATGGTTAATGTAATAACACGGTAAATATGAAGAACAATAGGAAGTAAATAAGTTTCTTGGGGAACAGAAACTCAATTGTCAAAAAGGATTGCTGCGCTTCGCCTGCGATACGGGATAAGGGAAGCTATGTTCGCACAACTTTCGATAAAACCTTATTATGTGTCCATAGCATACTGCAGGTCTGTTTTGGTAAATGATTTCGTTGATTTGTGTAACATACTTAATATACCTAGGTATTTCATACTTTTCTTAACATAAGTTATAAAGTGCTACAACTTTTGACGTTTTGTGGTCAAAGTACGTATCAACGTTCAAAATAATCTATTCCCTAAAAATTTGCTCAGTTAATTTATAACAAATCTGTGTTCAATCAATCTCCGGGTGCTTTTCAGTAATTATAATTACCCAGCTAGTTAATAGATTACAAAGCGAAAATCCATCGTGGGTATCCAAGGGTTCGGTTCGCGTACCAACTCGCTCACATAATGCGGGATGTGAGATTATGACCCCAACTAATTCCAAGTTTCTAAACTTCATTATACGCGCCGCTGGAGATCCAAGGTAATGATAAAATTATAATAAAGCGCAAACTATACATCACCGCACATAGGTATGTGTACAAGTCTCTGTCGGTATTTAACTCCACCGAAAACACTCAACTTTTAACAACTAACAACGGAGCATAATTAATTATGTAAAGCTGAAACAACAATCGCAAAATTTAATTAAACTTTGAACAAATTTAATAAATGCAAAACGGATTTTTGAAACATAGGCCTCATTACTTTTGTTGTTTGGTAGGGCTCATTTTTTACTTTAATTTTGGTGCAACCCGTGTTCTTAAAGACCTTTTTGCTTCTCGGGGCTCGCCGTACTCCAATCTAATACCTAAAAGTAATTTTGGTTGTTCAGATTTTTTGTTATTTGGGAGAAAGGATCAAAATTTTTCCTTATTACATTTTAATGCGTCATCTATGCTATGAAATTACTTTTTAAAAATTCACGTCAACCACCTGATATAAGTGTCAGTACTTACGAGTGCTTGTAGCTCAACATGACAACACAGTAACGATAATTTTATTTTAATTTTACTGCTATGCCACAAGTTGTGCCACACATTCTGGTTGTAACGTTTTTAATATGACACTTTCTTAGTGTAACACGAGGCCGTGTTCATGTGTATCATACACACAACACAACTCTACCACTCGGTAGTGCAGGGACTCCGAATCTATGGATCGTTTTGAGCGAGTCTTGTCTGTAGACGCACCAACCATACGTGTCAGCGAAAAATTACTTCAATAATATTGCCAACTGCAAAATTTCGTAGAGGTATGTCCCGAGTACTCGTTTAGTGACTTGTTTTAGAGAAGTATGACTTCTAGAATAGTAGAATATGATATTCTAGTCAACTTTAGGAACCACTGCTGTAGTGAGATAAAACATCTGTACCTAGTAGGTATACCTATACCTACCTAGGTTTATTGATATCGAAACCATCGGGCAAACAGTGCGGGCGCCCGGCCGGCTTTAGCGACGCACTCCGCCTCCCTGTAATGGCGTCCTGTCACAAAATGCGGAGGATCAGCAGACTACCCGCTGGATTCTGGAAATAAGGTATAATCATATCTGGCATTGCATTACAGACATAATAGAAGTTTGGTCTCACTGGCTTCACTGTGGCCTAGAAAGGGACGTACCTGGAATATGTGTAGTGATTTATTTCCCTTTCTTCCTTATCTTAGATTATACAAGTTGGCGTTATACATTGAAACATGTACTTAGTGCGAAACGATGTAGGTAGTATACTCGTATTATTCTGACAGTTGTCAAAAGAGGCTCAACAACGGTCACTGCACCGGAGCGTGTTTACACCTTGACTTATTATTAGGGAAGAGAAATCACTCGAAGAACGCAACGCACTGGAAGTGTTTTCGATCAAACTTCTCATCTCATGTGTATACCCACATACCTAAATAGATAGCCTGGAGCAGTGTACTCACTATTCGTTATCGTATTGTGTCCTAATTGAACACTACAACGGTTAATTAGTAACGTTCACCGCTGCCACAGCGATCTTTCGAACTAAACAAAACATTCAAAAGCTTTACGTTCAACAACATTGGACTTAAAACCACTTTCGCCCTGAAAGTGCTCAACTTGCAAGAGCCGATTCCAGAGCTGGCTCGTTTAAACAGGCAAACTCGCTCAAGCTAACGCTGTGCATTATTTGTTTGTTTGTGAGTTGTCAACCTTGGCGTGACACACTCAGCTACGCTCACGCCTGTCGCACCGGCGATATGAAAAAGCCTTTAGGCTAATCTAGAAGGTAAATAATATTTTATCCTCGGCTGTGAGATTTTTTGCTACCGAATCCGATTTTTCAAACTGCCCGCCAAATTACTCAAAACAGAACTAGCGGCAGTGGCTGTAAAAATAAATCGGGTTTAGTTTTTTGTAATAACGTAAAGTAGAAGAAACTTAAACAAACTGAATTCACCAACAATAAATAGAAGATACCCAATTCGTTTGTTCACAGCGGTTGTAACATTCGGGACAGTAAATATCCCAACTATGGTTAACAAAAGTTATTTGACCGAAGCAAAATTAGCGCATAGATTTTAAATATAATTCATACATTTTTGCACTAAAGTAATTTTTTTTAATACCTTGATTAATAATTATCTACTTGATTATTACACTTCTTCTTAATTAACACAAAAAAGTCTAGTAAAGTGCTATTTCTCTGACCGAGCCGCACTCGTAACATTAAGGAGCTATAAAAGCAAAAGTTGGCTGGCAAAGATATGCAATTAAACTGGCAACTCGGGCTGCCTAAATTAAAGACCAGTAACCGTTTCGACTGGCTGCGAATCCAAACTCGACACGATTCTTGTTCCGATTGGCGCTGTTGCCTAATGCGGTTTGGACAAGGAGATTTCGGAAATGCTTTTTGTTTAAAATAGTATTTATTTAAAGTATCTGTGTGATGTGATGGGTGGGTAAAAACAGTATCTCACACATGTTTTTTAGATAAGTCGGAGCATCAGATGGAGTTCCGGTCAGACTATCTGTCTTTTGTTTTGAAAGTAAAAAGAATAAGAAAATAAAAGGCTTTCAAATACAAAACAACTTTTAGGTATGTGGATGTAACTAATGTAACTTTTATGTAAGATGGTTTCCATAAAACAAAAAGAGATTATCATGACATTGTTACAAAGCTTAAATTCAATCGATACTTGCGTTGCGCTCGCAAGCTCTCAATCCGATTGAGGGGGCAATCTCCATGCGCTGCGTCAAATTAACGAGTTGCTAAACTATAAACTACAGGGTGTGATGGCCAATGTTTTACTATCCATGTTACTACCGATAAACTTTTTCGTGACGGTTATCCAGTTTTGCCATTGCTTATTAATGATCTTTTTCCTCGCGATACGGCTGAGGTCAAATGTCTTCTTCGTAACGTTAAGGTGCGTACAGATTATATAACATAACATGTTATATTACATTTTTCAGCAGTTTGAAGACTGAATGTTATAAAACACAAGTCTTATGACATGTTTGATGAATTTCAACAATGTAATATGACTATAGCGAGATGAAGCACTGCAGGAGCGACTCACAAAAATGTCATACGACACTGTTTTGAACATTGTTATTCTAATGTCACGTACGTATTGTTACATGTTGCAATGTTATGTAATGTGGACGTGTTATAAAACACAAGTTATACAACATGTTATACTTAGTCTGTACGCACCTTAAGTCGTGATTCAAGAGTAAAAAATTATCTGTTACATAAGGAGTGTCGCGTGGGTTGTAAATTGACCAAATGAATTCAGATGTATTTTTACAAAAATAAATAGAACTTAGATGAGGGTACGGTAGGTGACTTAGGTACGGTGGCCAGCACGTCACGATAAACACTGCAGTATTTGCAATTAATGGCGATTTTGCGACAAAAATGGGTAGCGTTATGTGCTGGCCACTGTACCTCGGTATTAACAGTGGATTGAAATGATTAGGTACTTAGAACATCTCATAAGTAAATGCTAATCCGACTTCTAAGTCATGCTCGACGTTAGTATCGATGACACTTGCAGTTTTGGAGGTTCACAACTCACCCTGTGCGGGCTGGTTATACCCTGTAGGGTGTGTCTACAGTTAGGGGATGTGTTGAGTGCTTACGACTTGAGAGGGAAGTTGTAGAAAGAAACAAACCCGTTGTATGCCGTTCTAACACTGACCTTTATTCTCATCGTACCAAACTTATTAACTTTACAAAATGATGCATTGGCAAAAGAACGGAATTCGCTCGTGTGCATAAATAAAATACTTATAATAATGTTATTAATTGTAGCAGTTTGACCTAGATTAAGGAGTCATTGACTTATGCTAATTTATGCCTATTGTGCGGTAACCCGTACATCTTGCCGGCCCGAAAAAAGCTAAAAGTAAGTATTTAACAATAAACGAAAAATGTAAAAGTGTAGAAAATAACAAGTCACATGATAAAAATATAAAGTTAAACTTAAGATATTTCACTTCAACTTAAGATCACTGCACTTCACTTATGACGGGAATGTCCAGTCGCACAGATCGTGGTCGAGTCGTCGGTGGTGTAGCTCCCGCCAGGTTGCCGCTCGCCACCGCCACCATCGGGATAGAGACCGCAGGAGTGCTAGCCGAAGTCACGCCCAGATTTCAATGTCGTAGTAATCGAATGTAAAAGAAACAAAGTTTACGGACGTGTATTGCGCCCGACGCGGCGGCGCTAGGTGTGCCTGTGTCTAACGCAGGCGGCAATGCGAATGTGATTTCATTCCATTTTATATGTATTCACGGCGGCCATAAGAGCCACTGAACTGTAACGTGGAAACTCGTAACTGTGGAATAAACATCACGTAATATTGCTAATAGTTTCGCATTCACCTGTATGAAATCCACGGCATTGCACGGCACTGCATTCAATTTCATAACTAATAAAGCATGATGTATGACGTCGATATTGTTTTTTCTATCAGTTGCAATTTGAACAGCATACCGAACATACTACATAATATTCATACCTTTTGTGATGTCAATAATACATCTTACTGGCAGCACAGAGGAAGCATCAGATGAAATCGTAATATCTTGATAATATTATGACTTTGGAACAAAACCTAGTTCAAAATTCAAAACTACGATCGTGAAATTCGCAATTATTTGAAATTAATATTTACGCAATTTATGAAAATAGTGTGTTGTTTAGTGGCCCCCATCACTATTTCGTCCCTCGTCGCGCACACTTAATACACGTACGTATGACTCGCCGAACTCTGTATCGCAGCAATATTAATTGGCAACAACCTCACAATATTAACCCTAATTTAATACTCCATGTTGTCGCGCCGTAAATTAGGAATGTTAAATGACTTTCACAATATTAACAATACCCCGAATATTTAGAATTTCGATAGGTAGGATGTGTTCATAATCAAGCAAATACAGTAAAAAAAAAACACGGGTTGCACTCCGGGAGTGCCGGCAGAAGTGAAAACTTAACAACCGTCTTACGGTTTTTCGATCAGCATCACGTGACCTGACGCGAGTTTCACAGTTTCTACCCATGCCACAAAAGTGCTCAACGCCGCTAAAGAAGTTTTCACTTCAAAAAAACTTACTTTTCAGTTAAAATCCCCGAATAAGCCATTTAAACATCTGGTGAGTTTCAACAGCTGGTTGGATTTTATTTATTTAAGCTTTACTGCACAACAATACTTTGTACAAAAGGTGGACTTAACGCCGTAGGGCATTCTGACCAGGGATTTTGACCAGCCATAGCCCATATCTAAGAACCACCGAGATTAAATTATCTTTCGAATAAAAAACCGCTTTTAAATCGGTCCATCCGTGCGTGATCCAATATGCCACAGGCAGAGACACACAAAAACCCAACATCACAAACATAGGCGTTGATCTCAAAACACCACTCTTTTTCGTCGGGGGGTAAAAATACGAAGTTAATTAATTTAAAAGATGCAGTAGAAACGGCCAAACCAAAGATAATAAATTAATTCAGTCACCAATGAATAAAGGATCTCTGCAACTTATGTAACCTCTGCAACATGTAACATGGTTTTGCAAAGGGCTTCTTATCACACAAATCGTGCACGACCCTCATTAAATGGTACAAAACAAAACGAAAGAAATCAACTAGTTGACCTAACAAGTGCTGTGCGAATAAAATAAAAATAACAAGCCGATAGTCTACCCTGGAGTGGGTGGCTCGTTATCTTCAGATACGAACACTGGCCCACCCTTTTCCGTATAAATAACCTATCGTCCCACAACGTTTTGCTATGTTTGTGTAGCTAGGTTATATATTTACGTTTATTATTTACGCAGACAAATATTATCTCGATTTTGACGTGACAACGTCTTATAAATTGGTTTGCCGGGTGACACCTCAAGAAACTGCGTTACGCTGCTCCGCTCACGTTTCGCGCGAGAGAGACAGAGCGAGAGAGACAGAGCGAGAGAGAGAGAGAGAGAGAGATAGGCATACACACCGGTTCATGTTATACGAATGAATATTCACATTAAAATTATTTTACCACTCAGAGTCGTTGTTTTTGGTTTAGAACCCTAAAAATCAAGATAATATTAGTCTCGTCCAATCCTAATACAAAATCAACGAATGAAACAAAAACTTGCGTATATGCGCAATGATACAACTAGCTTTATTTAGTAGATTTTATTAAGTACCTATCAAATAAGGACATTATATATCCTATGAAAAAGGACCGGCACTATTTACGTCATCATCATCTCATCTCATCAGCCTATATACTTTCCACTGCTGGGTACAGGCCTCACCTAAGATACTCACCTAAACGGTACGAGCTATACTCCACCACTCGGACTCATTGCGAATTGGTGGAGGGTTGTAAGGCAAGTAACTAACCTTACTGTCTGATGTTATTAAGCCGGCCTAAGGCCTCTGATCAGGCTTAACGACTAATATCTATAGATATTAACCGGGACCAACAGCTTAACGTTCCTTCCGAAGCACGGAGATGTTTGTAAATAGACGTCACTTATATGGTCAGAATGGTCACCCATCCCAAACATGAACGCGCCTTAAGTTGCTTAACTTTTGGTATCACTACCAAAGCGCTGCCACCACTGCGCCACAAGCACCTCACTTTTTACATATTTACTATTTACATTAAACATAATATATAAATACTTGCTTATTCAGCTTAAGATCAGTTTTAGATTATAGAGATGAAGATAGCACTTGGGACTTAAATTTTACAACAGTAGGTGTCATTGCGGTGCGTAATGGGTACTAAGTTATTTTAGACTGGTACCTAAGTATTCTAAATTTCTAACCGATAAAGCAATCTTAAAATAGGTTATTGAATTCGTAAAAATAGAATTAACCACATTATACCTACTATTGTTTAGCAAAACTTTCACTTACCTACTTATTTTAAATCGACGACTTCTACTCTAGGACTTAACTTCAGATTGTTCTAAGAAAACAATTATATAACATGAATAGGCAACACCCACACTCGTGTAGCTGTGTAATGTATTGTGCTCGTTCTTTCGAGTTCCCTCGGGGCAATGGCAACAAAAGTGACTTGTTTTCAATTCACATTTAATTACTTTCTACACCCCGCCCAGCATCCCGTTTCGGAACCACGTCGTGTTTATTACTTCACAAAGTTTCACCGACAAAGTACGCCATTCAAATTATTTTGTCATTTTTATGGGATCTGGTAAATGTTAAGATTGCTACAAGGTGGACCGACTACTGGTGAAGGTCGCTGAAAGCCACTGGATGCGGAAAGCGCGACCACGACCATGGTGGAGATCCTTGGGGGATCCTAGGCGTTGAATGGTTCATATGATATGATGAAATGTTAAGAAGGAAACATTGTGACTATTCGAACAACCACGGATTGTTTCAATTTCGATTGTTGTTGTTGAAAGTTTGACACAAATACACGTAATTAATCTTAGAAAACCGTCAACATGAATGTCATAAATCGACTTATAAATCTTAAGTAATATTTTTTCTGTACGCAATCCAAAACTTTTTAATTTTGATTTGTAGACCATCCTACAACTGGAAAAATGGTTATTCTTCCAGTTGTAGAATGGTATTGTTGATTAACAATACCTAAGTATAGCAATGAAAATGTATGCCAGCTGTCCATTCAACGAGTTGAAAAACAGCACAGCAACACAACATTACATAAGAGTAAAGCTTTGTACATTTTAAACGAAGAAAGCACTGATTTCCTTAAAAAGGATGCGAAATTAAATTGGCGAAAAAGCAGAAGAATCGTAGTTAAGAGCGGCAAGCTAATAAGGGGAAAAAGAAAAAAGTTGCAGATTAAGTTTTTCGTTGCTGAGGATATTTTCCTTATGAAAACATCGGAAGAGTTGGCGCAGATCGCACTGGTTTACGTTCCCGGATCCAACATTATGAATTTAGGTACTCTCTATCGTTTTCCTTAGTAAGTAGGCAGCATATTTCACACTTTGTTTCCTTAGGCCTTAGGCGCTATGATATTAGGTACTGAACTCGGCTATCACCTTTCTTTTCACATTACATATTGTATTCAATAAATGCTTTACTAATTAAACTAATTAAACAAAACATACTGGTGCTACGATAAAGTGTACGCATGAAGGCAACTACTCTACAACATACATATTTAATTATCTATCTTACATAATTAACTAAATCTATTAACAAATAACATAATAATAAGTGCTCATTTGCAAATCGTACAGGTTGAACCTTCTTCCTTCATGATCCGTTCTGGTTTATGATGACCATCCTTCACATAAACCCTGGTATTTCGCGGAACGTCACGTGTCTTATGTAGCTTGACGAAGAAAATGTTGTGTAACTGTGACATTTGGGACGAAAATACACCACTGTATTTGAATATCATCTTGTACCTACACTTTTTGTATATCAATTCTAAATGTGCCGACGATTTGCTAAGATTTTATTTTCTTTAAGTAATTACGTAACCGAGCTCGAGAGACCGCTGGTTACAAAACGAAAATTATCATGGTTATCATTTTCGTTTAGTAAACTAGCAGTCTCTCCAAGATTTAACATTACGTGCGGACTAATGTCCGGAGTGGATATAAATCACGCAGTGGGTGGACAGCCGGTTTATCTGAGATCGGCGCAGGATCACAGCATGGTTACGAATACTTCTCGTCGACTGCTGACTCAGTGGATCCTCGAGATTTACTTGCTTTACTTTTGTCGCCAAGAGGATTTTCCACACCACGACCCTTTATTGTATTCTGTCTGCTTTCTCATATAAAGTATACGGTCATTCTTTCCAGGCGATTTTTTGTGCCGTATAAATATCTGATTGGTTTTTAATATTACTAAGCTATTTTTTATTTTAGAAAATAAAGCAATTGTTTTTCATGAGTTGTAATCAAAAGAGACATAGCTGTTTGCAAAAATTTTTAAAAAAAAATTTTTTGTCGTTCTACTAATTTTCGTTCGCCTTCCGGAACCCAAAATCAAGCTTTCTACCTTCAGCAGTGTCACGTTAAGCTACGATTGGTGCATTTTAGTGTACACATTAGGAAGCTTAATTAATTAATAAATATCATAATTCATATACCGTATTTCTAACCATTTAATTTATATCGAATAAATACTGTCTTGTCCCTGATTTCTATCTAGCATTTCAATGTTAGAAAGTACCTGAAAATATTTGATTTCTTATGTTTTCACCTAGTGATAGGTGCCTACTGAAAGTAATATGGTATTTATGTCGAATTGTGTAAATCACCATATTGCATTACATTTTCATAAACCGGGCTGTTATGTATTACGGCGGGTCAACGATTCAATGTCGACGTGACGACCACTATGGTGTAATGGTCAAGAATTTGACTATTTACCAAGTGGTCGCGGGTTCGATCCCCGCACTGTACAAACATTTGTGTGCATGAACATGTTTGTTTGTACCGGTCTGGGTGTTATTTGTATTTATTTAAGTTTATTTGTAATACCACTGTTGATTCTGATATCCGTAACACAAGTGCTTAAACTACTTACCACGGAGTCAGATCAATGTATGTGATGTTGTTGTATATTTATTTATTTCTTTATATATATTTTAAACGATTCAATGTCAGTTAGAAAGTTTTTGGTGCTATCTGTAATTCAATATAGCTACCGTAATGTGATTGAGCGCGTCAATAATCGACTCTTTGACAGATTTATGACAGTAAATTATTTATTTTTAAAGCAATTTTCTGGTTTCCATCACTTTATCACTGCTTAAAGCCAAAGCCAGAAAGGACATTTAAGTGCCAAATGCAATCTTATTCTAGTTATATAGTCTAAAGTCTTAATCTTATATAGTTATAGTTTAAAGTCCTTTCCAAATTCAATTAGCAGTTTTAGTAAGTTATTGAGAAATAAAAAGCGTGACGGAAATTATTAATTAACTAAGGACACCTCAACCTTATAATATATTTATTCTTTTATGTGATCTAAACTTCAGAAAAAATAAGAGCAGGAGCTTTGTTCCACTGACAAAATTTAGCTGAACTGAAACAAATCCCATCCGAAGCTTCCAAATCTTAAAGTTGTCAAATTCCGTTCTCAAATCTTGGGGAAATATGTCATTCAGATGCGCTACGACTATCTATGACTCCTATCCGGCTACGACTACTTGAAAAAAATAGTAGAACTGGGCACCTTTCCTGTATTATTTTTTACCCTAGAAACATAGAAGTCTTGCGTTGCCGGTTATAATTTTTCCTTTATCTCCGTAGAGGCTATATGTCCTACGTTAGAGGTCACCGGTCTTTATGCCTTTGTGACCTGACCTCCAATTCTACTGATAAATTACCTATCTAGTCGAATTAATTCAGTAATTGAATGGTTTGAAAAGGCTAGATGACACCACAAATCGTTGACATACTTTTTATCATCTGTCAAAACTGTCTGCAACCATAGATTTTGTATGGGAATACATGAACGTGACGTCACGGTCATATATCAGAAATCGGAGTCAATTGACCGAATATTTATTGAGTTCTGTGTGTTTAAAAATTGGTTTCTACAGCTTTTTGGAAATATATGGGTTGTATCAACTTCATCGAAGCTATGTTTTAAACGCCATAATCTTAAAAATATTTAAGATAGGTGTCATCATGCCAATTTGACAGTTTTATTACGGACCATATGTCATAATCGAACCATTAACTACTCGCAAGTAAAATTAGACTGAAATTTTATTTAAGCTTTCAACAGCTGAAAACATTAGTAGTTTTTAAAATCGTATTTTAATTTATATGTTTATAAACATCACTTACATTTGAAGACAATTCAGAACGAACAAGCTCATCCTCTCACTCATCTGATTAATTTATCTCTGTTCAATGAACAAGAAAAAGCTATTAAATCGATAATCTTGTTACAATGATTGAAGTATAAAACAGGAGTGGATACGTATTAAGTGAGAGAGCGCTCGCAAGTCCCAGGGCCGTTTAAGGCAGTCGTACCTTCGAGGGCCCGCCTCACCTGCGCTTCATAATAACTTTTTATTGCGATAGAGCGGAGCACTCAAATTGCCGAAACTGGAAATGTAATGGGATTATCGTTGATCCGAAACGATGAGGGCCTCTCGCATCTAATAAAATTTCCTAAATGCTAAAGAAAAAACGTTCCTGCTGCTAACCCTGCTTAGACAGGTGGGATTTGTCGAGCTTACACAAAAACAAAACAATCCTGATTATGAGGAATGAAAAGCCCTGTTCATATACCTACTGACGAAACAGCCCATATTGCATATAAAAAATATAAATAAGTAAGGCTGTGTGTGGATTGAATAAACGAAATTAGATTTATTGATATTGAATTATGCATGAGATATTTCGGAGGCGCAAATTTAAGAAAGTTTTACATAACTCGCCCAATATTAAATTTGTAAATCGCGTCCAGAATATTCAATTTATCAAAGGGTGGACGAAGATTTTAATTTTCAAATGTATTACGTTTTAAGAACTTTTCAAGATGTACCTATATGTTCGCTCCAACCATTTTAATCCTATAAGTAAATTCAACGATTTTAAAATAAATAATGATATGAAACTATGTGTTTTAATATAATCTAGATATTTAGTACTAAGTCTGAAATAATTCATAAATATTTATCCATCATGGTATTAAAATATGTATAAAATCTGAAATTCACGTAGAAAAAAATAACGATACCCTTTTTGACAAACGTGACCTCGTTTGTCAAAAAGGGTATAAAACAAAATAGCGTAGAATTGTAGAGAAATAGCGGCTCCAGTCCGAAGTCAAAACGTCCTTCGCCCGCCAATACACTCAGTTACATTAATTGGCCCAAGTTTTCCGCGCAGCAGGCACTAAGTCCACCTAATGCGAGACCGCGGCCAAGTTTCACTCGTTTCTCCCTAATTACTTTTATTGCTTTCTTCCGCCATTCATTCATAAGATCGCTGTCCTCCGCTCGAATTTCGCGTCGTCGTAAAATTTTTACTCAGCCCTCGTTTTAAACTTTGCGGACTAATCAAAACCTTTTTTACACAATCTTGCTAAGATAAGCTTGTAATTTAATACTTTCGAAATAAAACTCGAATATTCATTCGGATTCGAATATTGGCTAGATGTGTCGGCCAAATTCAATTAAAAGGTATAGCTGACAGATGCTCGTTTTATTCATTTGTGTGTCGATTGAAATTCTAGTTTCGACATTACAGTACTGTTTAAACTGAAAATCGACATGTCCGAAATCGAATGATATTACGTAGTCCGAAGGAACGTATCCAATATTCCCAGGGCCGGCGCAAGGTCAGCAAAGTTCGTCGTCTATTTTTTAATCAGGACTGAACATGCGACTTATGCAAAACACACCGATTGTCGCCGGGGCACATTCAGTGTCTTTTCAGTGTCTATCCGCTTTTTGTATGGAAGCTGACCCGGATAAAGGCGTCAAATTACCAACGTCAAATTCCAGTGTCACCTGAGCCGGGAACGGCCCCTGCCGCCATTTTTATCCCATTCTGAGTTAATATTCCAGAGACGTCCGGCGGGAGCGCCCATGTAACGGACACCGGCACCCGCGGAGCTACGAATTATTAAGTTTCCACACATCATGAAGATTTATTTCCACTTTTGCTGAATGTTTTTGAGCCGTTTTGTTTGGAGGGCTTACTCGTTTTACGAAGAAAAAGGGCTACCAACTACTAAACAAAAACTTTTTCATCCCACCATCTCGGAAACAGTCATTTTGCTCTTCAATATCTGAGTGGAAAAGCCGTTTTTATTCACTAGAGGTTAAAGTAAATTTGAATTTAGAACATCGTGTGCACCAAGTTTGTGAATTAAAAAAATCATTAAACCTATTTATTGCTACCTCTATGGTGCCAAATATATCATACAACATTCTTTTAATTTGTTAAAAACTCAATCTCGGAACCTTTTTGGTGTTCTTTTTTCAATTTGCTTTGTAGGCGGTTCTTTACGCGGCATTTTTTCACGTCATTGTTGAACCTTATTTAAAAACAAGAAACTTGAAAACATGTGAAAAAACTAAAATGAGTGATTCTAGCGACGAGGAAGTTTGTTTGACGCCAACAGAATTGACTGAAACTGTTAATAATGCGCAAATGAGCTTTCTCCCTCAACAATCAAGTATTTAAAACAGTACGTTATGTTCAACACGTGGCGACTAGCAAAAGGAGCCAAAACATTCTAAGAAAACGTTTTGCTGGCATATTTTATAGAACTATCCGAGAACAAGAAAGCAAGCACTCAAAAATCAGTACACAAGTGACTAACACCAATATTACAGTACCCAACAAAAATATTACACTCAATTTGAAAAACTGTAGAACCGTTACTTTCAATTTTTATTAATTATACCTAAGTATTATTTTGTTATTATTTAAAGATTATTCTGTAATACTTACCTGTCATAATGTAGTAGTTAATACCTAAACTGAAATAAAAGTACCTATCTTGTGATTGTCAACGGTTTTTTTTTGCATTTAGTCATTTCCTCGCTAAGGTGGAATGAAAAGTTACGTGTTGCACTCGAGTGCAAAGATTTTTAACCTCGTGCTCTTTTGATTCCCTCGCTAACGCTCAGGATTCTAATTTTGAATCACTCGCTGCGCTCGTGATTCAATTTTAGAATCCTTCGCTTGCTCGGTCATCAAAATTGAACACGCGGTTAAAAAGCAACTTTGCACTCTTGTATAACAAATAACTATTGTTCACTGTAACAGATCTTTGTACACATTGCTATTATTGTATCAATCTTTTTGTTTTTACAGAGGTAGGTTTTAAAATCCTTCTTATCTGTTATAGTGCTGCGTCCATTATCATTTTGTATTTATTAGGTCCTTACATATGAAATTGGCGTTTTGTCGTACTGGCCACTTTGATCACAAATTTTTCCTATTTGGTTAGGAATTCGAAATTCAAATTTATACAGCTATTTCCACATGTAGTTGTGTTTCGTAAACCGTCATTCATTTATTTTTTTACTTATCTTTTTTCTGTTTGCATCGCTCAATTTACAAAATGGAAAATTTGAAATATCGCGTTATTTACGAGTACGAGTTCCACCGTGGCACCAGTGCTGCGGAAACGGCTCGAAGGGTTAATGATGTGTATGGCGGTTGTGTCGCAAAAGAAAACACAGTGCGTTTTTGGTTCCAACGTTTTCGTTCTGGAAATTTCGACCTGCAAAACAAGCCCCGTGGACGGCCGGAGACCCAAGTTGATAATGAAGAATTGAAGGCTATTGTGGAAGCGGATCCATCGCAAACCACGTCCGAGTTAGCTGCAGGCTTTGGCGTTAGTGATAAAATTGTTTTAATCCACTTGAAGCAAATTGGGAAGATTAAAAAACTTGAAAGGTGGGTTCCTCACGAATTGAGTGAAGCAAACCGGCAAACGCGCGTCAACTGCTGCGTTACATTAGTTGACCGGCACAATAACGAAGGGATTTTAAATCGAATCATTACCTGTGATGAAAAGTGGATTCTCTACGATAATCGGAAGCGCTCATCGCAATGGCTGGACCCTGGCAAGCCAGCCAAAGCCTGCTCCAAGCGAAAATTGACCAATAAAAAGTTACTTGTAAGCGTTTGGTGGACTAGCGCCGGTGTCGTTCATTACAGTTTTCTCAAATCTGGCCAGACGATTAGGGCAGATATCTATTGTCAGCAATTGCAAACCATGATGGAAAAGCTAGTTGCTAAACAACCAAGGCTAGTCAATCGCTCTACGCCACTGCTGCTTCACGACAACGCTAGACCACACACTGCACAACAGACGGCTAGCAAATTAGAAGAACTTCAATTGGAATCTCTAAGGCATCCACCGTACTCCCCGGACCTTGCTCCAACAGATTACCATTTTTTTCGAAATTTGGATAACTTCTTGCAAGGGAAAAAGTTCAACTCAGATGGGGCAGTCCAAGTCGCCTTCAAAGATTTTATTGATTCCCGTTCGAATGGTTTTTTTAGTAAAGGGATCAATGAACTACCTATGAGATGGCAAAAGTGCATAGATTACAATGGCTCATACTTTGATTAAATAAATATGCTATATAAAAAAATTTCGACTTTTTGTTCCTCCCATACAAAACGCCAATTTCATAGGTAAGGACCTAATATTAAATGACCTAGGTAAAACTATGCACTGCAGATGTATAACCTGCACTGAAACGATTTATTTTGTCAAATAAGTAAACCTATATTAGGTATATATTGAAGTTGATTGTAAGTTCGGGTATAGTTATAGCCTATAACTATACCCGAACTTACGATCAACTTTATTTTCAAACTCTTGTCCGTCTCTGCCAGAATTAAATAAATGAAGAATAAAACTGACCATAATATTATATATACATCGTAGGTATTGTTATGTATGCTTAAGTATAGTTAGCGTGGCTGCGTTCACGCCTCATGTCGTAACCGCTAAACCTGTGCGCTGACAGCCGTCTCGACTATTACTTGTCTGCCCTGCGTCCGCATATTTCCCAGAGTTCTACCCGCGATCAGTAAAAATAAAAATGGCCAGTACGAATTTCGGTATATTTTCGAATTTTGATCACAATCTTCAAACTTGGAAGATTCATAAGTGCCGATTAGAGCAGTGGTTTATTGCTAACGATATTAGCAAAGTGAATGACGCAGAAGGGTCAAAAAGACGGGCGATATTGCTTAGCGCACTCGGCGAGGGCACTTACAAGCTCGCAGCGGACCTCGCGCTGCCTAAGGAGCTGCATAATGTGCCTTGTGAGGACATAGTAAAGATCCTCGACACACACTTCACGCCGAAGCAGGTTCGATTTAGCGAGCGCCACCAATTTTACGCCGCTAATCAGCTGCTGACGGAGACGCCTTCACAGTGGGCTGCCAGACTAAGAGGACTGACCGCGCAGTGTGGTTTTAGCAACGTCGAGGAAGCGTTGCACGACCGGTTTATTATGGGATTGCTACCTGGACCGGAGAAGGAGAACATGTACGTATAAGGGCTTGCGGAGCTGACGCTCGCCAGGGCCGTGGAGATGGCTGAGAGCCTGCGCAGCGCACGCGCCGCCGTCAGCGCCGCCGCCGCCCCCGCCCCCGCCCCCGCCCCGCCGCAGGCGCCAGACCAGCTGTACAAGATCGCTCAAGACCGGAACCCCGGGACGCGTCGAAGTGAAAAAGTGAGGTGTACGGTCTGTGGTTATACGAACCACAAAGCAGAGGAGTGTCGTTTCGCCAACTATACTTGTAGGAAGTGCAATACGAAAGGGCATTTACGTCGTATGTGTAAAAAAGTGAATTACGTTGCGTCTTCTACGAGTGAGGTAAACGAGGGCGATGACGACGTCGGTGAGTTATTTATTATACGTTCATATAACGGTGAACCACTACTTGAGGCGGTATGTATTAATGGTAAAAGCATCAATTTCGAAATCGATAGTGGTTCGGCGGTTTCAGTAATTTCTGAGAGTACCTTCAAGCTACTTTTTAGTGAAGTACAACAACAACAAAAAAACTTGTCACTTACTCAGGCGAGGTATTAGTCTGTGTCGGCGTAGCGCGGCTGCCGCTGCAGTGGGGCGGGCGCACGCGCATACTCGACGTGTTCGTAGTGCGTGGCGGCGGCCCGCCGCTTCTGGGCCGCGACTTTATTTCCCAGTTTGAACTACAACTAAGTCCTGTTCGTTATTGTCAAGAAACGAATGACATTGTTAAGTTAATTCATATATACGCGCTATTCTGATTTATTTTCCGGGAAGCTAGGATGTTTTAATAAATACAATGTTAAATTGAACTTGAAGGAAGGTTCGAAACCTATATTTTGTAAACCTCGACCTGTTGCGTTCACTTTAAGAAATAAAGTTGAATGCGAAATTGAGTGCCCGCGCCGGGGGCTGACCGCGAGGCGGAGGGGCAGGAGGACGTCTGCGACCGCGCAGCCTACGTTTGCTTCGTAGTGGAGGGATCGCTGCCCTTGACCTTATGCGAATTACGTACTGCGATCAATAAGGATAGTGTGCTTATTGATCGCAGTACGTAATCAGCCAACTTTCACGCCAATCAGCTAGTTTTATATAAAAAAATTTGGATAACAAAAAAATAACTTGGGCTAAAGGTTTAATAATCAAGGAAATTGGAACTATGTTATATTTAATTAAAGATTGTTTAATATCTATACGCGTTCGAAAACATAAAGATCAAATTTAGGTTTTTAAGGGGTCTCAAAGTAATATTAGACCGGGGGATAGTGTCCTCGATAACTACGACGATTCTGTGTTCGATGACATCACCATATCACGGCCACCAATCGAATCATCAGTTTCACAAGGACTATCACCCCCTCCAACTGAGACGTTCGTCCCTGAAGAGGAAGAGGAAGGGGAAGGAAGGAACAATATGTCACCGTCAGCATCTGGTGTCGCAACTCCGCGCGAGTCTCCAGCGTGGTCTGGCGTGACAATGACTAGAGGAGTACAGCGACCACCTTCTGAGGAGGACGACGAGTTCTACGATATAGAAACTCCTTCTGTCGAAGGAACCACAGATAACAGAAATATCGAAACGAATACCAAGCGGAATCGTCCCCCGGTCGATTACAAATGGTTCTTATAATTTTCTAACCTAACCTTAACTATTAGGGGAGGAATGTTATGTATGCTTAAGTATAGTTAGCGTGGCTGCGTTCACGCCTCATATCGTAACCGCTAATAAACCAGTGCGTTGACAGCCGTCTCGACTATTACTTGTCTCCCCTGCGTCCGCATATTTCCCAGGTATGCGAATTTATTTTTTGTCTTGATTGAAATTAATGCACCTTTTTTTCTTTTAATTACCCAACAATCAAAGGGAAAAATCATACTTAAGTACCACATCCAGAAAGTCAAGTATGACTTCACGAAATGGTAATTTGGGTACTTTTGCGCACCTTTCGCGCAAACTCAAATACCACTCGAGTTTCATAGTCTTAGACTTTACTTTAAATTTTAGATCGATGAATAACTTTCCCTCGCATTTTAGAGGTCATCAAAAATAACGTCAACTTCGCTACCTAGCATTATGTAAATGTATCAATTCTTTATTTGAAAACGAAAGCTCTATTCTTTAGCAACATTGGATGCAAAAGTTAAGAGAGGCCCGGATCACAGCCTCAATGGTCATAATATTGTCTCCTCAAAAAGTGCTTCTGAAAAATATATAGTAGAGTTTTTATAGAACAACGCCTTTCAGCAAATGGCAACGAAGTTTACTCTCGCAGGTTATGTAAAAAGCTCGAACTTTGGGACAATCGAATAC
The DNA here is from genome assembly GCA_963921415.1 of Pyrausta despicata. Classification (NCBI taxonomy): domain Eukaryota; kingdom Metazoa; phylum Arthropoda; class Insecta; order Lepidoptera; family Crambidae; genus Pyrausta; species Pyrausta despicata. Next base: position 9,653,868 of record OY992855.1, on the reverse strand, counting down.
TGATTCAATACCGAGTGCACTGAGCGGGAAGCATTGTGCTTACGATGCACCAACTGCATTCAATGGAGCACCGTCCAATATAGTTCATTCAATGACGTGATTTACATTCATTGCAGTGTAAAAGACTCACTCAATTTTCATGTGATAAGCGCTCCGGATATCCGTTAATGCTTGTTTTATGTGCGTAAAATATATATATTGTAGTACCTTAACCTGCCATCAAAATCAGCTTATTGTTAATATATAAAATCGATAGTCACACACGCTTAGGTGTGGATTCTTTAACTTGCAAAAACAAACGGATTATACAAACCATCAGCGATGAAGTTTTCAGCGAAAGGAGGAAGGGTGTTTTGATCAGACAAGCCACATCCGTAATGACTAAAGAACGCGTGCAACCAAAACCTAGATAGTGTGTGTTCTAGGTAAAAGAGGGATTACATTCACATCATAGAAAAAAATCAAGTTCGCCTTCCTATCACCTGCGTGCATCATCAGTAAATGAAAATAAGTTAGAATTTTTTCCAAAGCCAAAAAATATTGGTGTACATTAAAAATTGTGAAGAATAGTATTTCTTAATTTACATTAACGTATTGTATATTGTATCTCCTTTATGCAGATAATACTCAAGAGATAGTATCGCATTACCATTTAAAGTGAAAGCCTTGTCGCTCTACCATTAATATCGTTACAGCGTGCAACCTATGTATCACCCCATAGCATTATCGAATTCAATTTGTTTACATTTTTCAGTTTTATATCCTGATGAATAAAATCGACGTAAGAGATTGAAAAAGTAATTTGGTTGGTTTACTTATTACTTTTCATTATTTTCAAACTTTATCGGTAGTTTTGGTAACATCTCGCAAGCTAACATTCACACGAAAAAACTTAATGTCATCTCACACGTAGGAATTGGTTTCATCAAAACACCTATTTTTTCTGCTTGCTTGGAGGTTGCAATGACACGCGCAAATCCTGCATAATCCTTTGTATCGTACATCTAAAAAAAGTAAAACGGTAAACCTTTTTTCCCAATTTAGATTTATACAACATTCATGCATTCCGTAGTCCGTCCGTCGTTCCTAACCTACATTAGTACAGCGTCACGGGGTCCGGAGATTCTACTTCGTAACGAATGCTCCGTGTTTCCAACTCTTGCCATTCCGGTCGCTCGTACGGTCAAGCCAGCATGAGTGATAGGTATGACTGCATTCGAAACTGTGAAAATTGACTTACAGAGTGGGCTCTGGGATACGTTGAAGCGTGGGCGGGTGATCCTAATCAGGCGGTCTTGCACGTGTGTCACGTGAGCTCCCGCTCATTTGTGGAGTGCAGACGTGCGCATCATGACCCACTTATAATCTTCATTTTAGATCAGGAATATTCCGGTGGAGCGTTTAGGAACACGATAAGGTGCTTAAGCACATTTTAAATGTCATTATTAGTGATATTGGCTCACACCTTTACTGAATTCTAAAGACAGCTGATCCGGTAGGTAAATCGATTAAACTTACTTACTCAGTATAAGCTAATGTCAAGTTTTACATAAGTGAACAACCAACCGTGGATACACAAACACAAATAACATTTTACCCAAAAAATCAGATTTATCTGCACAAAAAAATTGCTTTTTAAAACGGTATTTTAGTCAAGCCTTAGTCCCCCTTTATGGATACAACAACGCAGCGCAAGATTAATATGAGGTGGCGCATTTTACGCGTGTTTTATGCACCCTTTAAACGCTTCATAGAGGCTGACGAAGCTTTCAAGCAGGCGTGGAGCACTTTGTAGCTCAATACCGCTACTCCGCCGAGCAGCCCGGCGTAAGTGCCGTCGCGGCTGAAACCACTACTACCATATTTAGCATTCAGCTTCTACATTCTTATGTAACCAAATGTGTTGCCGTCTTGAGTCATTTGCAAAGTTTGAAATGAATGTGGCAAACACTTTTTCGTTGTTAATTAGGATTTACTTTAATTTTACAACATTTATTCAGTCCGATAGATACGCGGATATTCATGTCGCACTAAATATTGAAAGACCAAAGATAAACTTCTATGAAAAATAGAATCAGGGATACCGTAGGTACCTGTATTGTTTGTAGAAGGGTTTGTTAGACATGTATCAATTAAAGAGTGTGACAGAGGGAAAATTTGAATGTCCCGTTTCGTACACAAATCCGTGGGAGCGGATAAGCTGATTAGCAAGTTAAAAGGATGGCCCGCACGCTCCGCGGCGAACTTCGCCGAATTAAAACAATCTCATTACCCGGTAAAATGGCAACTGCTAAGGATTCAACCCTATGTCAAGTAAATTACACCAACAAATCAAATAAGAATTTAAGAATTGTATCAAAAGAAACAACAGTGAAGACCGTGGGGTCACGAGTATCTACTGACTAAACATAGCTCCATTATCAGATGTATCTCTTAAATAGTTTAGATATTTTGTAACACTTATTATGTTTTTAAACAATTTACGCTTCACATTTTCTTTGAATTTGTACCTCGATATGTGTCTGGGACTATGTGGCTAGTTTTAAATGGAGCTTCCCTGTTCCTCTTATAAGCATACTCATAATATTTTACTTCATAATTCCGATCCTCTTGACTTTTTTGCTTTAATTTTTCCGTACACTATAATTCACAAAATTTGTTGCACCCGCTTACCGCAACCGGTAAGAACGTTAAAACGTCCCGTTTGGAAAATATGAGAACGGCCCGGGTTTAGTGTAATGAAGATTTATTTAAACTATCTTTACGAGTAAATTGCAGGGTCTGTAAATGCTGGCTCATTCTACTGCGTTAATTTTACGTAAAAACATGCTGCAATGCTGCCTATGCTATTACGAAGTGCAAGTAGCATGTGAAGTTACATTACCATTAAATGTGTTAGAGATACGAAGTTAATATTCACGAGTGAATGTATGTAATGCATTCTCTCATCGGATCTGCATGTTGTGAGAAATAAATAAATTAAATTACATTCCATGCTCAATTAATTTCGGTGCTATGCAACAACAACAGACATAAAAAGCGTAAAAAGCATAAAGTTTGTGCTTTCATAATCGAGCGTACAGCAAGCAGCGGGCGGCGGGCGGCGGCCGGTCGCCCCGCGGTTATTGTAAAACGCAACAAGGGTGTAATTTGGCACCGCGCGACGATGTTATCTTGTCGCATTTCCCTACAGATATCGCGTTATTTAATGCCTCTGTTTGGCTCGCATCCTGCGAAAAAGAAACATCCTTTTTTGGCATTTTGCGCACTGTTAATTGGGCCGTACAATTCACGTTCAATAAAAAATCTCATTAAAACAAACACAGTACATGAACTTCCAAAAACAAAAGTTATCCCCTTTTTATTATGTATAAACGAAAAGTTAAAACATTTGTTTAGTACTTTACCGAATCAAAACTTAGATAACGCAGAGTGTGTTTCAAAATATCGCAGCAAAACTTTGTAATAAGAAATCTTCGAGAGTAATTCCTAAATATTTCAGTGTTTTCGGATAAACTCGTTCACCTGGCGCCTATTTAAAATTCCGAGGTTTAGCGAGCGGGGGCGGACAAGCGCCCCGCGAAGTTGTCGGTTGTCCCAGAACACAACCGAGGTACCGACGTTTGACACCTCGGCCGACTTTGCAACAGCCAACAATCACTGAACAAACTTTGCGAACAATATTATACATTAAACAGAATGGATATAGCCTAGAGAGGTTACTGATCGATATGCTTACCAAGTCATAGATATTTGCTCAAACTGTTCGTGCCTATTTGTTCTTTTGATAAAATTTGACTTAAGTACAAATAAATAAATAAAAACTATTTCTTAAATAAATAAAAAATTGTACTTAAGTACAAATAAATATTTCGATCAAAAAACGTACCCTTGTGCGGCAGAATCTTCCTTTAACAGAATACATTGGCAAAAGAGCCAAAAAAGCAACATCCATTACACCACATAAGAATAGGTGACGACACGGTATGATTCAGTATGATTGATGATGCACTCTGAGCACAGCCAACACATGCACGACACTCGCTCAAGTTGGAGAGTTTTTACCATCCCGCCATTGTACATTCTATCTGTTTAAAATATTTTTTACCGTGGTTAAAATATTTTTTATAAAATAAAGAACACAAGGACAAATCAAACACATACACTGCTCTCATCCCAAAGACATAGCACTTAAGCACTTGTGTTATGGAAAACAGAAACACCTATGAAAACAGAAAATTATTTTTCAAAATTATCTCAGGGATCGAATCCGAGAACTCAGATGGCGATATCTTGAAAACTGCTGCGTTGCGCTGCTGCCACTACATCACGAAAAACTCTTGTATGGCTATATGGTTTTTAAAAAAACAGATTGTTAGACGTTTCTTTGACGTAAACATACCTACACATAACGCTTAACAAACAAAACTACTGGCTTTGTCGCATAGCTATCACGGAGGTGCCAGTAACATGTTTAACATCGTTATTTTGTTCAAGAAAAACGCGTTGCGCTACTGTAGCCAACGCTGTAGCTCATGTCCTAACCTAACAAAACTTTTGCATTAAAAAAAAATTTTTTTTTATAAAGGTAAACAATTACAGAATTGTGGCTTTGAAAGTTTGTGCTTTTCACTTAACAAACTCCTGTGGTCGTGTTTGTTTATTAGGACTTCGGGAATTGGCTAGACGACACCACCAATCGTTGACATACTTTTTATTATCTGTGAAAACGGTCTGCCTCCATAGATTTCGTATGGGAATAAATGATTGTGACGTCACGGTCATGTGTCAGAAATCGGAGTCAATTGACCGAATGTTTATTGCGTTTTGTGTGTTTAAAAATTGGTTTCTACAGCTTTTTTGAAATATATTGGTTGTATTAACTTCATAGGGGCTATGTTTTTAAACACCATGTTCTTGACAATATTTTAGATAGGTGTCATCATCCCAATTATAGGAGGAAATAGCTTAAACCAATAGCAATTCAAATATCAGTTTTGCTATTGCTTTGAGCTTTGAGTTATATATATAAAATATAGTAGTACTTAGTAAATTTTGTTTTTATGACATGTTACTAAGGCGCTACTATATTTTTGACGTTGACGATACCTAACCTACCTACGATACCCGCTCGAATAAGTGCGGCGTGCGGTGATACACGCCTGTTCCTGGGGCCAAGCGCGCGTTACTTTCACCCCAATTAATTAAAACGTGACTTTCATTAACTCACCCAAATTATTCGAGGATAAAGTATACCTCTCGCGCACCACCTAATCTACAACGCGTACGCAAATTATTTTCACACCGACCGCAACATCTTTCGTGGTTCCACTGTACTTTTTCATTTAGCAGGTATGTTTTTTAGTAGATGCTTAGGAAGAATTGTGACCCAACAAATCATTTTAAAGTGAATATGTTCAAAATAATGTAGAGCATATTTTTGGTAGGTTAATTAAAGATGTTTTAAATTTAATTAAATTACGAATAATTCCACATTATGGTTATACAAAATCCACCATCACTGTTTTATATGTTTACTTACATTACACATTACAGGCTTAGATCAAACCAAACAGAGAAGGATACGGTACGTACTTACTCTCTCTAACTTAATAAAAAAGAGAAAATAATTTCTTAGTACACGGAATTTATATTACAGTAGAGTAAAAAGCGCGGGGTGCACTTTATGACGTTTTCATACTTCTCTTTTTATATAGTAGTATCTCTTTTTGTATACTTAGTTGCCAATAATAGGATGATTTTCACATACTATACCAAGCACCCCACGCTTTTTACTCTACTGTAATATAAATTCCGTGTACTCAGAAACTATTTTCTCTTTTTAGTGTTTTTTTTAGTTTATTAAACAATTTTTTTTGTTAATAAGGATAATGAAAAACTCTTAACAAATTATTACATTGTTATCGATACTTAATACGAGTGCAAAGTTTCAAATTAATCCGATTTCTGGAAGTTGATGAAAATTGAGCTCAAAAATTCCGTTACATACATTCATACATACACCCCAATCTAATAAAAGCGTGTTAAAAATGGGCCGCTCGCGTGTGTTGCATGCAACTTGCAGTATTGACGACGAATAGGAGAGGAGCAGATCCATTGGCTTCGTTTTATTAGGACCACGCGCGACTAGCTCATACAGTATCTGCCTCTTTTTGGTTTGATCTAAGCTACGTATTAAACAAAACAGCCGCTTCCTTGAAATATATTTAACGTTTAGTAAGAGTAACAATAGAATAATTATGGTGTGAACAATCAGTTTATGTTACAGGTATAACTAGTCCTAGACTGTGAAAAAGTGTTAGAGTATGCAAAGTAAGGTAATGTAAATGCTTTTGCTGAAGGTGACGGTCTTAGGTTATCCAAGTTCAGACTGCTTCGTATTCAGACGGGTTGCCATTTTCACAAAAGGGTCTCGAATAGATTGCGCAACACGCTAACTCAAAGATTGGGCATATGCTTTGGTTACAGAATCAAGTAAACTCTTTAAATCCAAGCGACCTAGACAAACCGCGATCGATACTCATCTGTGAATAGCTCTACATTTGTATATCTCGGTCAACATTACAGAAGATATGATGTTAAGCTTTCGGGTAAACGAAACGTGACGAAAATCAGACAATAAGAGGTTACTGTTAAAAGATTAAAAAGCAATTTAAAATTTTCCTTTATCGAGATTTTCTGGATATTTTTAGACACATTTTCCATTAATATCAGCGTCTTTTTCCAACTTTCGAGTATACTTTTCACTACAAATCAGACAACTTTTTAGATTGATCACGTTCAAGGCAAGTATAATAAACTGATATCGGCTTCGGATAAATAAAATGAAAGCACTTGGTGAAAATATACGAGAAAATTTTCTCCGAAATTGAACAATAGAAGAATGTTTTGAATCCATGCTTTTTAACATGAAAAAGGAAAGTAGAGTGCAATCCGAATATTTTATGCAAGACTAGGTATTCAAATCGACTTGGTAAGAGTGATCCTTCGCCTGTGAATTTCGGTCTGTGCTACAATTTAAACATGTTAACAAATCTGTAATCTACGTAGGTACATAATGTAAAGTTATACAATAGTCATTAAACTCAATTGAATCTGTGATGGAGACGATGCCGAACTACGAGAAACAATACAATCACATTTACATCAGCATCGATATTCAATTATGATAACAAAGTTATTATAGATGATGCTTAGTATCAAGGGAATAGTTTGTGAACACTGCCGCAAGTGCGCATCTTGGTCAGTTATCAGGCCGGCAGCGGCCTTACTTGCAAACTAATTTAATTAGCGAAGACTTACCGGAATTTCCTGGATTCAACTCTTGTTTTGTTATTGTCAAATTGATCGGAGATAAAGGTATCAAAAGCCTGTAGAGAAACAACGGCGAGAATCTACCTGTTACCTTCCTGTAGGTACCTACCTATTTATAGAACCTAAACATTTATGTTTGGAGTTAGAGATCAGTTTATTTGGAAAGGACATGACTACTCCGTATTGTTTGACTCGACTACGACGACGAGATAGGTTAACTTACAAGCAGGTTAGTATTTAAGTTAACGTGCCTATATCATCCGGCTGTGCAAGTGGCAGCTTTGTAAGACAGTCGTGATCTTATTTTACAGCTTTTATTCGTCATTGACCTTAACTACACACATCAAAAGTGTCTAGGGATCAACATATATTTTTGCAATAACTTTTCTCCTGATTGATATTAATTAAAATTTTCTTTAAGGATTCATCAAATAAAGCGTTTTCGTTTGTCTACAGTAACGATAAACCAAGTCACCTTCGCATTAATAAAGAAATTTGCCATTTTCCTAAAAAAGGGATTTTTGACATTTGAACCACTAACATTAAAGTTCGAAAAAAAGACTGAAATAACAGTTTTCTTTAAAATTTTATTGGGTAACTTAAACAATTAATAATCCGTGTTTCTACCGCGAACACTAAAACAACACAAGAACATCGGTTTGGCATACTCAAAATGAGTTCATCCAAATCACGCTGTTGAATGGCCGCCCATGTTCGTTGCAAAAAAAAAAAAAGGTTTTCTTGCGACTGGATACCCTCCATATTTGGCAGAGCTCTTCTCTGTAGCATATCCCATGCATGCTTAATCAGGTTCAAGTCTGGCGACTGAGCAGGCCAGGGCATGACATTGATGTTAGCTGCGGCGAGAGTCTGTCTTACAACTCTTGCGGTGTGCGGTCGTGCATTATCATGCATTAACTGAAATAAGGGACCGATTTGCACTTGTAGAGGAACGATGACGTCTGATACAATCGTCTCAGCATAAATTTGAGCGTTGAGGTTGCCTCTGATACAAATCAACTCAGTTCTTCCGCCGATCCAAATACCCGCCCATACCATGATGGTTCCACCACTATAAGGATGGACTTCCTGGCAGGATTTTAATCGCTGTTGGCGTCCAGGGGTTCTCCAGTGTCGTATACGTCTTGTATCCGGTCTCATACCAAAACGAGACTCATCAGAAAAGCATACGAAACGTCATTGTTCTTCTGCCAAATTTCTGTGTTCAAGAGCCCATTGATATCGAATCCTACGATTGTGCATTGCTTTAGGTGGTACCCTTAGCGATCTTCGGGAATGAAGGTTCACTTCATGCAAGCGGCTTCTGACTGTTTGGTCGCTAATTAAGTTCCCTGAAAAGTGATGCCTCACGGCTAACATCATGGCGGTTATTGTTGGAGCTCTTCGAGTTGTGATTTGAATGTATCGGTCTTGTCTCCGTGTGGTGCAGCGATACCGTCCTCCATGGCGCTACTACAGAGAAGAGCTCTGCCGAATATGGAGGGTATCCAGTCGCAAGAAGACCTTTTTTTGTTGTTGCATCGAACATGGGCGGCCATTCCACAGCGTGATTTGGATGAACTCATTTTGAGTATGCCAAACCGATGTTCTTGTGTTGTTAGTGTTCGCGGTAGAAACACGGATTATTAATTGTTTAAGTTACCCAATAAAATTTTAAAGAAAACTGTTATTTCAGTCTTTTTTTCGAACTTTAATGTTAGTGGTTCAAATGTCAAAAATCCCTTTATTAGGAAAATTGCAAATTTCTTTATTAATGCAAAGGTGACTTGGTTTATCGTTACTGTAGACAAACGAAAACACTTTATTTGATGAATCCTTAAAGAATTTTTTTATTAATATCAATCGGGAGAAAAGTTATTGCAAAAATATATGTTGATCCCTAGACACTTTTGATGTGCGTATTATGAATTTTGAATTCACAGTTCAACACCAAATTATCGTTACTCGTTCATTCACCGTCGCTGACCCGAGGTTACCTGCTCGTCCTAGAAAAATGTTTAGTTAAACTATCTACCGATAATACAAACAGTAACTTTAAAAGCTTTGGTCAGCATCGAGAACCGGGTAGCGAAGGACGACGGACAGAGCTATGCAGACTCACATAGTCTGCCGCCCCCTCTAATTGGATTAGTTCGCTAAACTTCGCAGCTTCTTTTTTTACCTTCAAATAAAAAATTTAAACATGTTCGATATCCTACAATGTTTTATTTCGGTATCTTTCCATGTCCTTGCCATTACCATTCAGCGCCGTTTGAAGTTCCGTAGCAATAAGAATAATGTAAACTATGGTCTCGTAGTCCGTAGCAAAGTTGTAGTAACTGAAATCGTTTTGAGGTTAGTCGATTACATCATGAATACGGAACCATCTCTTTTATTTACTATACCTTCTGAGACATATGCGTAACCAAATAGTGTGACAGTATCAATGTTAACATCATCCAACATGCGATAAGATTTATAGATACTCGTACTACTCGTATAGGGTGTCAACTCGACACCGCTTAGGTCACGTGATGTTAATCTTAATTGGTCGTAATCCGCCTAAGAGCCCAAAGCATTACATACCATCGTGAATAGTTTACGATTTTTAGCACCTTCCGTACTACTAATGTATAAAATTCTCGTGTCACAGTTTTCGTTGCCATACTCCTCCGAAACGGCTTGACCGATTCTCATGAAATTTTGTGAGCATATTGAGTAGGTCTGAGAATAGGCCAACATCTATTTTTCATACCTCTAAGTGATAAAAAAAAATTAAATGGCAAAACAACGGTTGCCGGGTCAGCTAGTATTTCTTAAAACATTTACTTTAATCATATACTTAATATATTTTTAATAAATATATACGAAGGTAACCTGATCGATTATCCCGTAGGTAAGACCGCACTCCTCGTTCCCTCATGCCGACGAGGTATTGAAACATCCAGCCGTACTTATTTGCCTTAAGCAACACAAGACATCAATTCAAACTCCAAAGTTCGGGTATCTAGCCCACCAGTGGCCGATAGATAAAAGGGATGTGAAATAACGATTTTACGAGCACAATAAAACCGGCAGTCAAGCAACTTGGCGCGACGCAACTTAAACTTCCGAGATTGACCCAGCGACGCTTATCTTGACAAAGTGATATTCATCAGGTTGTACTAACTTAAAGAAAATTACTTATTGTCAGTTTGAAACTTGCTTGGAGACACAAATCCAAAAAAAAAATTGTGGGTAACTTATCTATTAATAATATTTAAATCATTTTGAGGGCTAACTATACTTCTATAAAATCTAAATTCAATTTTCTAGGTGTGTTTGGTATGTGAACTGTTGACGCTTAATGCATAACAATTTTAACAGAACATGCTTCATAGTAACGTGAAGCCAAAAATGACCCGTTTGAACTTTTATTCGACTGTACTCACGTGAAATAAGCGTGTCATCCTGTCGCAGGAAGAGGGGTACAGGGCTAATCTTGCAAGTTTCGTCCTTTCATTGCTAAAAACGACGCTTTATCTTTGCGACTTTAGATCAAAGGCATCGGCTGTAAAGAACAGTCACCCTTTCCTCTCAGTAGGCTTTCCGTTACCGTCATAATGATGCCCTTACAATTTTGGATCCCCTGTAAGATTTTTATTCTAAGTCGAAATACTTTTCCGTGATCTCATCTCACAAAATCCACTTAACGTTACATATTGTCTGGGATCTTGAGATGCCAATAAACTACAAAAGGGTAACAAAACAGTGATAACAAAAGATATCTGATTTATTAACACAATTACCAAAGATAGGGGCGCCCGTGGCTGTTGTCTGATCAAAACACAATTCACCGAATCATAAATAACAGAAACAATAGTCAATAAAATTAGATAGCGATGGTTTTCGGCAAGGGAAATAAGATTTTTTCGCAAATCCATACGTTACATTTCTACCTCCATCGATGACGTAAATGATAGTTAGGTATTTATGTGGTTAAGCTCATAAATCTAGCTTATTGCATTCTTTCCAAAATACTGGGCTGAGTTAGGGCAAGGTACCTAACATCTGATATGAGCTTCTTTAAGATCGCTTAATGAACAATTTTGATATATTAGCAGTACTTGTATCTTTGTTCAACTTAGTGTTTTAAATATCCCAGTTGTAAGTATATCTACTTAAGTTTGTAAAGACATTGCATATTCTTAAAGTTTCCATTCCAATCTCTGTACAGTGGCCAGCAAATCAGGCTACCCATTTTTGTTGCAAAATAGCCCGTAAAACGAGCGGATAAGATACTATAGTTTACATTTACCTAGACGTACTGGTTACTGTACCAAGTCCGTTAAAGATACAACGACGAAGACTTAAGAAGTTTGTAACAGCAGTTATGTTTTTCTACTGTCACACCTTTTTCTTTTTAAACTTTAAATACTAAGCTGCATCTATTTGATATAGTAGGTTTTAAAAGTAAGTAAGAGGGCCAAACTTTACGGTGACGACAGCGCAGCTTTTAAGAAGTTGTGTCCGAACATAGCGTAAAGCATGAAGGAAAAGAAGGAACTGAGCAACTAAATAAACGCACAGTCAGCAAAAGACTCCAACAAAGAAAAGCGGCGATAGCTAGGCCAAGATGAATTATTCAGGGCAGTCAATTACTAGCTAGCCTCTTTCGCGTGGCTGGCCTCAAATATAGAACCGACCACATTCAGCATAAGGCCACTATAAATTCGCTTGTTTTTAAGTTATTCCTGCCACAAAATTATTGCTTTTAATGTGCATGTAATTATTCCTGTTAATATTTTAAATACAATTTAGGTTCGTTTTGTGCGATGTGAAAATTTATCATCACATCAATGTATAAAACTGTGTTAAAAATACCTTAGCTTTCACACTAGCCAAAAAATTGCCTGCCGCTATCGAACAAGTTAATTGACATCCTAGTCAAAACGCAGTCACAAAGTGTGAGGTCAAAGATGAGAAATTGGTAGGTAACAAGATATAAAATTATACGGAGGGTAACAAAAGAATGAATTGCCACTGCCATAGTTGCGGATGAATAATTCAGAGGCGCTGACCGACCGCAGCCCGCTACATTGTGGCCCGCCGCTCGTGAATCTCCTGATTCAAGCGATTGTCGAAGGGCACACATCGGAGTTTTTAAACAAAGGAAATAAAAAACAAACAAAACAAAAGACCATCTAAAAAATATATCTCTCAATCACCATGTTGCATTCTTGGTTTGGCCTGACTAATTAAACCTTGTTAGGCTTAATCCTAAGAGACTGAAAGAGGAAAAAATGGATAAATAAGATGACTATCAACATTTAAGTCATAGATTTTTAATGTTACATATGTTGCGTGATCGATTACAAGGCTTTTTTTAAACCACTTCCGTTTATAATCCTTTGACTGAGTGCGAAATTACCTTTTGTTTGTTTGCGCAATAAAATGGCGATTAATTGGGTGCCTACGATAACGATCACAAGCTCAACACAAGCAGGGGCACGGTAAAACTACGTTGACGTATTTACTGCTACGATTTTAATTAAATGCTTTCATTGGAGCCAAGAATTAAATAGGGGTTGGTAATTAAAACCCACCAGGATTACGACCTTTGTCTACGACAATTATGATTTATTAAGTTGCACCAAGCAGCCGGTGTCCTCGTTATTTTCAACTTAGTTTATTCAGCTTTTTATTTGTATTCCTCTATTATAATATTACGTATTTTATATTACTTTCGAATCGTAGGTACTTTCCATTGAATATTAAAATGAGGGAATTCTCTGAGTTGCTAAAGGTTGGAGGCATGTCGCCTAAATTAACAGAATTAAATAATTGAATATCTATCGCTGAGTAGGCGGGGAGGGCGGGCGAACCCCAATATCAATATTTAATCGAGACATAGACGCCGCCCGACTGTTTGTTTTGTGCACCACGATTCATAACAGCTGTTTACATTTCACTATAGAATCTGGAATAACCATGTTAACATTTTCATATTCCCCTCGCTCCGCAGTCGCCGGTCGTACGTCTCGCGTAATGTTCGCTATTCCGCAAAATTGTGGACACCGTAATCGGTCTTAAATATTAAAAGGATCCTTACCTGGGAGCACGGTGCCTAACTCCCGACTCAGATATGCCTCAACTGCCCCTTATACGATAATGCAAGCTATCCTACCAAATCTCGTGCGGCTTCATGTTAACAAGATTAAATTGTAAATTCTCTATCCAACCTTCCATTCCTGAACCCAGTGCAAGAAAAGGGGTAATAAAAAAATAACTCACAAAAAATTAAGCGCTAAAATAACGCTAGTACTAATTCTTAGATCTTATACAATAGACACCTAAGCAGTGGAAGCCTTGCTGGTACTGCAACTTGCCTTTAATTACCATTCCCGTGGGAAATCTCTTGAAATACTACTAGGGTTTGGGAATTCTCGACAATTTCAACGTCCCGGGACACGAGACAGGCTACGATCAAAGTCCCGGGACTTCCCGGGACTTTTTTTAATTATAAAATTTGAACTTTGATTTCTGGTGAAACGTATTAATAAAAAGGGATTTTTTTTAAATCAACATTAATTATCGGTTAAATCAACATTTATTAAACATAAAATATAATCACAATAGTTTTAACTTTAATATGTCAAATAATTGGTATGTTTATTCCTATAATCACAGATTAACTTTTAATTTAAAACAATTATTAAATATTATTATAATAAAAGAAACTTAGTAACAATCATACTAACTTTAATATCATGCCATAATCATATTAATCATAATTTGGTAATTTTTATAATCACAGATTTGTTTCCTTATCTGTAAAACAGACTTTTGAATCAGTCTTTCAAATTATTAATCAGTTAAAAAAATAAAATTACTTTGATTTTATAAAATAGGCTTTTAAAAAATTCAGAGCATTAACAGCTTTGTCCGACAATCTGCTTCTGATTTTTGTAATAACGCCACCGGACAAGGAAAACACTCTCTCATTTTCAACAGAAGTCGGTTTAATTGAGTTTAAGGCTTTATAAAGTAGTTCTAAATTTTCTGTACGTTTTCCGGTTGCTTCGAACAACTGAAACTCCTTTTTCAATGTTGCTCTTGTTGTTGTTTTTTGAACCTCGGGTACATTTTCTTTGATTTTTTTTATTGCTTGTTACATTTGATTTACAAACGACTCATCCGGCTCGTTGTGTACTTGAGAGCTACTAGTACTAGGTTCAGCGCTTATTATTTCCATATCTGGTGTCGGGATATGAGGTATATTTTCAAAAAGCCTGCAATACAGTTCTTCCGCAAAGCCAATTAGGGCAGTTTTACTTAAATTTGAAGTAAAAAAGTCCGTGTTTTGAGACTGTGAGGTGTGATGACCAGTGTGTAAATATTTTAATAAACAGATAACTCGTTGTGGTCTTCTCTCTTCTAGACGAGCTTTTAAAGTTTCTAAGAACCGACTCGATAAATCATCATTTGTCGTTGTCGATTGAATTTTTTTCAGTAATACATCAATTATTGCTTATAACGAACACTGTGCTGTTGATTCATTTATCTTTTTAAAATGTTTCCATACTTTTGCTGTATGCTCCATATTAAAAGATCTATTTTTGTTTAAAGTAAGTATCTGTAAAAATAATAATAATCCAAAATTAATTTCATAAGTTTATACACTGAGTGAGTACTTATCACTTTATTATGTATTTTATAAAAAAAACATAACAGACATAACTTAAACATAATTAATACATGATAACAGATATGAAGATTATTTGTCAAGTCACTATCATGAAACCTATGTAAACGTCTTACCTACTTAATTTACCATTGAAGTAAACAAAATCAAGAACTTACATGAGATCGATGGCCGTCGTTGAATTTTTATAATCGCTACTGCAACAAAAGCACCACACCACACTCAATGAAATTTGCGACTGAGCTTGTGTCAGGCAGGATAAAAAAAATGGCGGCGCGGCAAACTCAGTATGTAGACCAAGTAATTATTCATTACAGTAAC
The DNA here is from genome assembly GCA_963921415.1 of Pyrausta despicata. Taxonomy (NCBI): domain Eukaryota; kingdom Metazoa; phylum Arthropoda; class Insecta; order Lepidoptera; family Crambidae; genus Pyrausta; species Pyrausta despicata. The sequence continues at coordinate 9,638,528 of OY992855.1, read as the reverse complement.
AGATGGCGCTAGCTAGGCTCATGCAATGCTTTGAAAATAAAAATTAATACAATACATACGACTATCGTGTCTCGTCTCGAGTCTCGACCCAAAAGTCCCGGGACACGAGACAACGAAATTTACAAAAAGTCCCGGGACTTCGAGACACGAGACGTCCCGGGACCCAAACCCTAAATACTACTTACCCCCGAACCATCTAAAAAGAGGTCATTTCAAACAAATAATTTTGGGCGTGTTAAGTAGGTTTTCTGTGGTGAAAACCTCAGGTCAGTTTTAATTTGCAATTACTAGTAATAGTGCCTTTTAAAAAAAATATATATATCCTACCTGATCCATACGACTTCATTAGTTTTATGATAAATTTTTACAGTAACACAATATTTGTGTATCTTACATTACAGACCGCCATTTGACGCGTAATCACATCGATCGCGCGGTGGCTCCACCGACTACAAATACAAAACAATACATGAAATTATTTTTCATGTAAATAACTATTCTAAATGGTTATGACTGCCACTCAAATGTTCTTGTTACGCAAAAGGTTATAGGAAAATATATTTTTGAACAACACCGTTCCATATTCGTACTGCATAGCGACATTACACAATTAATAAAGCGGCAATTTTCTTTTATCTGTTCCAAACCAATCCAAACACCCAGCAGGCATATAAAGGCGTAGGCGGCCCCTTATTTTCCCTGTCAATACAAATATTGAAAATCATTATCTACGCTCACTTCTTTTCTTTTTAAGTGAACACGATTTTCTTTGGCTAAGTCGTAAAGAAAATTATTTTCGGTTCACTCGCTTTATTTTCATGACCTTATTTTACTTCGGAAGAAAGTGAATATTTCCTTTAATTTTTCATGTGTAATTCTCATATATTTACGAAGTCTACTTTTTTTTGAAGCTCAGAATTTCCAATAAAATACTTTTCCACAATTTCATGCTATTTATTTATTAAATCTTGACTATCCGTTTGTACATCATAAACTACAATTCACGTAAAAACATATATCTACACATCATTGTTTTCAAAATGTTATATATCAAGTTACAACCTTAGTTTCAGGATGATTAATGAAATGTACTCGTATTGATATTGTTGAGTAATGTAAACATGTAATGTTAATTGAATGTTAACCAATTTTTGGATGCTATGTTATGTCAGAACGCTATTTTACACTATGTATTGTGAGATTTTGAACAAAATGAATTCATGAGCAGATGTATTTATAACAAAAAAAAATAGGAGAATTATATCAAATATATCAGCAAAAAATTATAAATACATTTATTTTAAATGTAAGATAAACTACGGAAAGAAGTTCTTTTAAACTACAAATTGGCACGCTTAAAAATCAACAGCATTTTATATAAACAAGTAATGTGGGCGATGGAAACAACGTTTGGCACTTGAATCGGGCACGCTACACCATCATTAGCAATATCATTATGTTAATAGTTACAATGGGTTTACAGGGAAGACTTGATCTGTGGGGTTACTCTCGAAATATACATCATAAGTATCCCGTTTTTATAAGCTTTCTCATCTAAAAATGCTACAAGGCAAATGTGTAAATATACCAAGAGAAGGATTTTTTTACGTTGTAAGTAATGTCACTGTAAGTAGAATAATGATTATACAAACAAAACAATTACAACACTAACAGTCCAAGAGTAACCCTGGTGCTCTTTGTAAAAAGTTTTGGCATAGTTACCTCTTAGAAAATACACACCCAATTTGTTCAAAGCCATTTTTGCGGTCAACTTTTTTTAAGAAAATCAATATTCACTTTAAGGAATTTATTATTGCTCGTCGACTTTGTTAATTGGCCAGCAACAATGACTCGAGGGTATGTATCGACGCTACACTTATTTATATCATCAAATGAAAAGTTTTAATAGTAATCACAAATTTCTACGAGTTTGCACAAAAATATTTATATACCTATGGCTATCAAATAATACCGGAACAATTTATTTACAGATTAGAAATGGGCAACATACAGCTTCTGCAGTCCAGCTAATCGCTCTATTTGTACTTATTTCATAAAAAAATACGCACGTCCATATATCACATACACCGACCCTCCATCAAGCAGCCGACCGCTTCGAACTGAAACAAACAACGCAGTATTTATAGCCTCATAAAGCAACATCTACTAGACACTCCTGTAAAATACTGATAATTACCAGTATCCATCAAGATGACAATGCTATATTTATTTTATAAACGCGAACTTTTGTTTTCATTAACTACCTAAATTGCAAACAATAGTGTAACATAAAATCTATTTCATTTATTACAAAATTATTACTAGTGCGTTTTAGTTTGTCTAAAACTTAATTGAAGTGGATGGAATATAAAATTATTCTTTTTAAGTTATAATGTATAGCTACTCACATTAGTGCTACGTCAAAAGTGAGTCGTATTCGAAGGGTGTTGGATCGGCTGCTCTTAAGTGTCACCACAGGACCCCTCCGGATATATTGGACACCTCTATTTGGTCCTCAGGCTCTGTGTTGACAACTGGCACTCGTCTTCTTCTATACCTCAATCGAAAACTAGCCCATAGAATCAAGGACATCGCTATTAGAGTGGTAACAATACCAGTACCCAGGTATTGTGCGTAACTTGTGTGCTTTGCTTGGTAAGGTGAGTATTCAGTTTTTTTATTCACATCAGCTAAATAAGCTTCCATGGTGCCGTTTTCTGCTTCTCTGACATCAGCTGATGGAATGCTTAACTTGGATGTGACTTGAATAATTTCATCTGTATTATTAGTTTTTGTCGCAATATTAATCGGTGTATTTAGTCGTTTCCCAGACTTGTTTCTCTGCCAAGGCAGGCTACTATCATCTTGATTCAACTTATCTAAACTTTTCGCGTGTACATTAACATACGGTTCAATGTCTAAAAATTTGTGATCAGAGTTATATGCATCATTTTGGATTTTGTTTTGTTCCAAAACTCCAGCCGATTCTCTGACTTTAGCAGCTGAACTTTCGTTAAAAAGTTCCGTTAGAGGTATTTTATTATCGTTTCTGAATGTCGTCGTATTATAGTCTTTACCCATTAATAAATCCAAAACATTATTTTTTTGGTTTTCCTTTAATGATTTATTAGCCGAATAAACGTTACCTTTCGCTACGTAATCCGCTTTATCGTGTTTTGAAGCTCTCTCTGTTTTGTTATTGAGATATCCATAGTATCGCAACAACTTATTAATCATTTCAGTGCTGTATAAATTTACTGGTGGTAAGCTCTCACTTATTGTAAACGTTTCGGGAAACGTACAGTTGTACTTCGTTACATCTGCTTTAGTTTCTGAGGTCGAATAATAACATGTTTCTCCTTTGGATAAACTTTCATTCCAAGTCATCCAATCCTTTAGCCACATTTCAGAACTACAGTTTATTTTATTACCGTGCAACCTTAGTGTCTTGAGTTGAACCAAATAAAAAAGTAGGTCATTTCTTATTTCGGAAAGGTTGTTCATTCTCAGATCTAAATATTGTAAATGTGAGAATGCAGCCAATGCTGCTGAGTCTGCTAGCAACTGTCGAGCTAACCCAGGGCTAGATTGCAAGTGTAACATTTGTACGCTTTCCGGATTTGACATTGGAAAGGAACCGTCCTTTTCTGGGACGGATAGATTCAAATAACAGAGCCTTAGATCGCGCAGCGAAAGTGGCCCGTCAAAAGTGCTCGGCGAAAACGATTGTACGGGATTATTCGATAAGTCCAACATTTCCAGAGAAAGTAAATCGTCAAACACGTGGTCTTCGATGAAACGTATATTATTGTTTTGCAACAACAAAATACGAAGATTAGGCAGGTTTTTGAAATCTGGTATCGAAAGATTTCTTATTAAGTTATTGTTTATTGATAAATACTTGAGTTCGTCTGGTAATGATTTCGGGACGCTCGTCAACAGGTTTTTATTTAAGTTTAAGAACAGGAGCATCTCAAGTCGGCCCAACGAATCATCTTCTACAGTTACAATCTTGTTATCCGAAAAGTCTAAAGATTGTAGTAACGGGTAGCTATCCAAATCGCCACAGCGAACTGATGATATTATGTTTCCAACTAAAGACAGGAACCGGACTGAGTGTGTGAAAGCTTCCGGGACTTGATAGAGGCCAGTTCTCGAGGCATCGATCTGCTGCAATCTCCGGCCGGTGCCCACCAGCAGCTGCGTGTCGAGCTGGGTGAGCCCCAGGTGCGGGTTGTCGGTTAGCAGCAGCCGCGCTAGGTTGGGCAGGAGCTGCAACGCACCAGGTGCAAGTTTCCTCAAATTATTATGCGACACGTCCAAATGTTGAAGTAACCAGTTGTTAAAATAGTTCTCGTGAATAAACTCTATCTTATTCCTGCTAAGATTTAAATGCTGAAGATTTTTAAGTGGTGTGAAAACATTGGCCAACAATGTCAGATTATTTTCTGATAAATCCAACGACTCCAATTTGGTTAATCCGCTGAAAGATTCTTCTAACACACTTATGATTCTATTTTTGCTAAGATCAAGCTTCCTTAGATTAATGAATCTGTTAAATAATCCTTTCTTTATTATTTGTAACTTGTTAGAGGATAAATCAATTTCTTGCACGTTCTGAGTCTTGACGTTGATGTTTATTTTGACGATATTGTTATTTCTAAGTATGAGTGAATGTGCATTTATCGCTGGTATATCGAAATCAACAGCGCTACTGTTGCAGGTTCTGGGGTAATGCACTGCAACTTCGGTAATTGTTTTATTTCCATATTTTTGAGGCCAAGATTCCACCTGTTTGTCATCATTACAGCAGACCACCACTCGATACACTCTTGAATATTCTCGCAATGTTAAATTATATGAACATCTCTGGCATAATGTGACATTATTACTGCAATAACATATTTCGGGACACTTCGAAGCTAGATTAGTAACTTGCCATGAAGATACAATAATTAAAAGTAAACACTGCTTGAGAGATACAGCCATGATCGACACTGTTTGTTGTTCTAATTTTAGGCTGGATTAAGAACCAAATGGAACTTGAGTTGACATGATTTAGACGAGGTTTCGCGATTCACGAATGCACAAAAGTATTTTGTTCTCTTATAGAGCATAGTTGTAACTTCACACCGGCACTGACACTTCAAGTTATCGCGGTAGTAAATGGTTGGCTGTCACTCATGCTCGTTAAGCGCTCGTGTGTTGAATGTAGATCGCAGTCAGCGGCAGACGCAGCGAGTGCGAGTGCGAGCGCGGGACGTTGGTCGGGGTCGGCGGCACGTGGGTGAGAACTGTGTGAGTGTCACATCGAATGTCAGCGGCGCTCGGCGCTCGGCGCTCGGGTCGGCGGGCAGCACGGGTGTGAGCGCGGCCGGCGGCACGGCTGGCGCCAGCGGGTCTGGCCGCGAACTGTGTGGACCGTGGGCGCGAGCCGCGGCGCCGGCGCGCTGCCGTCGCTCCTATACCCTCAACCTTATTTTTATATAGTCAACTGACTTCCACACCGCCACTATTTATGTCATACTCGGCGCTCCCTAATACGTTATTTCGAGGACGCAAGTATTTGTAAGTGTACGTAATATTTTTTGGTTGCTCTCTAGCAGAGATTGCTCCCTGTTGGGCTCTCCCGGCAGGATAGCATGATTTAAACGATAAGTTATTATTGCTGAATAGCTTACGAACTTTATATTACATTATGAAGCTACTAGACGGAAAATGTTCCGGATTTGCCTCACTTTTGGGAATGTATTTATAGTCTTTTCAAACTTTAGTAGAAAAGTACTGAAGTAAATACAGATTTATAGGAGAAGGAAAATCTTTATCACATTTTTTTAACCTAGTATAAAGAAGATCCATTTAGAAGTTTTTATTTGAACGCAATAAAAATGACAAAAATTTTTGCTAAGATGTTAAAACAAACATCCAGGGTGTCCTGAAAATTCGTTAAAAGTTCTTAAGCAAAGAAGATTAAAGGTGGAGTTGCCAATAGCAGTGCGTCTCGTGTCGCGGAGATTCTCGTATCTGCTCGCGTGCCTTTATGTTTACTGGACAAAGGCAACGAACTAATGGTCAGCCAAAGTCTACCTTTTTAACCAACCTTTTCTTTATACTGTTTCGAACATCTTTACTGAAACGTTCGACTACCATTTTCATGAATCGCTCCCACAAGGTTTTTCAAAGGGTTCCTTTATTGCGATCCTTAATTTGGGTTATTTGAACTTTTCTTGTCCCTTCCTGAATGTTTTCAGAACGGAAACGTTGTAGATTTTATTTCCTAACTACCTTCTAAATGCTACATGCAATAAAAATTATATCTTTTGCGAAAATACGCGAGTAAGTATGGACTACCTTTTTGGAAAAGGTGCCAGCTCATTTGCCAAGTCATGTCTATAATTCATTTATTATCCTGTTGAAATTTCTTACTTATAGCATAGTAACATAAATTCAATCAACTAATAAAAGTGGATATCTGAGTGGAAGTTAATTCCCATAAGTGGCAGTATTTGCAGTCAGAGTATTAAGAAATAATTCATAGTGGGTGAGCGGATATATCTTTCGTATATTAGGTTATTGCATTCGGGGCATTCCCATCTATTTCAGGGAGCACCTTCCCCGAATACATTTATTAAAGTGACCCTCAGCTTAGAGACCGCAAGATAAATCATAGTCAAGAAATGGCGGGTTTTCGCAGTAAATCGAATAAAAAGGAAAAACCTTTACATAACTAGCTTCCCTCACCAAAAAACGAATTCTTAAACACTCTTGAATTCATTGATTTAAAAAACTCTTATTTTGTTTCGAATTCATTCAAAATGCATTGTATAACTTTGTACAGTCATTAACCTAAACGCACCTAAACGAATGATGCAGTTTTATCAAGTAACATAATTAAAATATCAAAATGGCTTAGATTGCCTGAAATAAAGCACTAAACTTATTTTTTTTTTACTAAGAGAGCCTGTATACATTTCGTAAAATAAAAAACAGCATGACCTACTTTTCGCAAATCTTGAACAAACACCACTACCCCAGTCCGGTAAAACACTCATCGTAGATAGAAGGTAGTGATTAAGTAACAAAATAGACGTGGAACAAACCGAAGCATTGCGCCATTAGCGACCGGTAACAGTAAACTGTTCCGGGAACTAAAAGTGCACCTTGCCCGGAACAAAATCGCTGTCATTAGGGTAACGAGGGCAAAATGCTGACGCGGCGCGTGTCCGCGCGCTTGGCTCCTGGTCTAATGAACCGGCCCCTTGGCATTCGCCTAGCACCACTTTGTTACCTAGGTCCAGGTAATTTGCTAAATTGCACCAATTTCATCGTCACTCCGCAAATTACAACTAGTTAAGAAATGTAACAGCGTAATTAGTAGCAAGCACAGGTAGGCGCTTTGCTACGACAAACTCGTAGTCGGAATTGCTACGACGTTTCGTAGCAAGACTGTTATTTTATCGCTAACGACACCGTTCCCGTATTTATTTGGTTGATTTGGATTATTGTTCAAATTTATTGTTTGGGCTATCGGAATCGGAAAAAAGTTTATGAACCTTTCAGGGTTATCATTGAATTAAAGTTTGCGAAAGTTAATTAATAAATAACTAAAAGGGTACAACGAGGCTGGACTTTGAATGCTTATTTCACTTTTATCTTGAATAAAAGTAAATAACTCATGGTAGAACTTGTAAGTTGATTTAACATGCATCTGATTTGTTCTGTAGTCTTTTTGACGTATAAGGTCAGACAAAATATTTCAGGCCTTTAATCATTCCTCGACAGGATCTTTACTAGTAAAATAACAGTGAATCCCACATCATATTATCTCAACTCTAATGGGAACATTGTGGTAGTAGAAAGTGTAATAAGTAAAGCACTACTATGGTAGTAGGGCGAGGCGTATAAGTCGTAATTAGTCGTCAAACGTAACGTAATCCCGTACAAGTGGAGTACGAAGCGCCACAAATCTAGCGACTAAATCAGTTTACGCATTGTTAATTGCGCTGTCCGGCAGCGAGCCGCAGGGAGCGTAATAAGGGTTGTGGCGTAAAACTTTATTACTCGCTCCACCTCGGCCCATGAGGCGCGATTCCAAATGATGCCCATTGCCATTAACCTCGCCACCGCTGCCTCTCCGCTCTGTAACAACAACCGCAATTTTTATTCCACAAACGATAACACGCAATCGCTGTCTTAATTGCGCAAACTGAGTTCGTTTAACCCTCCGTATACTGTATTACGTTTCTATTAATTCAACAGGCGGTTTAATAACAAACCCTTCTTTTACGTTTCTTTGTATTGTTTAAGCTCGTTTTTCTGTGGGATAATTTATTTGATCCGAGCCTTATTTGCAAGTGAATCATTATTTTAAACCTTGGCTGAAAGATACGATCGATATCTAACTTAGAGGACATTTCAGCTAAATTAAAACAAAAACTTCATCAAGGCCCAAGCATCGATCGAAGAATTAGAAACGGTTACTGGAACCCAGAGTCCCCAATCCGGTGAAGGTCGACACTTTAATCAATCAAAGCTGTTTTGATTCAAAATGCACGCACACGCCTCCTTGAAATATGATAGCTCGCCCCGGGGAACTAATGTTTTATATTCTGTCGTTGTATTGACAGTCGTGACTTATTGCCCGACAGATTGTACGCCCCGACTACTTCTAAAAATATAGCAAAACAATTTACGGGGCATATATCTTGTAGTTTAAGACGAGGATTTCCTTTACGTAGAGGTTAAAGTCCGACGGGACGCCGGTTTGGCACGGACAAATGCATGTTGGTTGCTTTGTAAATCATGGCTGCGTTGTGCACCGAATCAGCGGCGAGGCAGGATGTAGGCCAAGTGCTTACTCACACGAATCTCTGTAGTGCATCTACATCGGCATCCATTTAAATGTCAAGCTTCACGCTGAGACGCCTACTGAAATCTTAAACTGCATTGCCAGACGAGGCTTACTATCTTGCAATCTCGGGTAATAGAAGTTTAATATGTCGATATATTAAATTGGAAACGCTCGATTAAAAAATCTGTAAATATTGACAACATGTCCATGTGAGTTTTCTCAGGTCATTCTGTGTATATAGTTCAAGGACGTACAAATCACAAGTACTAGATCAAAAAACAATTATAATTAATTTTAAATAAGTAATTTTTTCGGATAAATACGTTTAATTAAAACTAATATAAAAAACTGTCATTAAAGTTTATTTTAACATTTAAGCTAGAATTTTTATCCCAAAACACACTTGATTTCTTATTTATCTGGTTTAACAAAATAGCCTACGAGTATGAATAGACAAAAATCTACTTACTTTTTGAATTGTAACCTATGCTGCATTAATTTAAATTAAACCTAAAAATACCATTCTAGAACGAACGCTACGTGTCGTGTCACACGTTTCATTATAAAAAGCCTCCCAACTAGCGCTGCGACACTATTAAAGGCGTCGTAAAAACTCCGCAGCACTTTCTTTCTCTTTATATTTTTTACGGCGCTCGGGATGCCACCTACATCATAAAAAGTGAAATATTGTGTCTCGGAGCGGATGCCCCTGCCCTTTATGAGATTAGATTGAACTGAAATCCGATAGAAAAACGAACGTTACGTAAGTATCGTACACCGTACATACCTTGCACGATTCGTAAAGTTGCGGATTAAGGAATCACGCATGATACAAGAAATATTGCTCGGCTTCCTGTCTGTAAGAAATATTTCTACGTAAGTGTCCGTCTCGAGGTTAGCTTCGACCGAAGTCATAGATACTTGGATATCTCTAATTTAGCTTAAATCTTTCAGGCTCAAGGAAGTACATTTGTAACAATGCAAATTTCTTTACAATGTGAAATCAAAACACACTTAAAGAAGAATGGTCTGCTACAGGCAGGACTCAAACCCGCACCTCTCGCAAACCGGGCGATTGCTCTCCCAATTGGGCTACCCTGACACTAACACATCAGTCCGAATTTCTTTTAGCGCTTTTTAGACTGTAGCCAGCCATGATTCATTAATGTTGTGGTAAGATACCTACAACCACGGTAATATTATCCATACAGTATTCCAACTCGGCCGTGTCCTTAAAATAAGTACCTACCGCCGCGCTGTACGAAAGCATGAGATAGGGCTGTCGCTGTCGTCTACCTACAGCGTTTTAATTACATCTGCCTACTTTGAGTTTCTATCTAGTTTTGAGATTGTAAATTTGTTACTTTTTATTTATAAGCACAGATACTTAGGAACAATATAAAATATTTACATGATTACATAAAATACTTCGTGAATTGAATAGAAAGTGTTCAATAAAAATGCAAGATGTTTTATTGATTGATAGATTTAATTAAAAACCATGATTATGTATGTGACTTTATAACAAATCGGTCTCATAAATTTGCGACCGAAACATATTTGCGCATTGATTGTATTACTAGTATTATACTCGTATGAACGAAATGCTTAATTATTATATTTGAGTGTATAAAAAATCCGCAATCCAAAAACAGCACAATATATTCTACTTGTCATATTAAATAGCTACTTGCACTTATTTCGAGTTAAAATTCGGGCGGTTCGGTTCATCATCATCATCATATCAGCCTGTTACAGTCCACTGCTGGACATAGGCCTCCCCCAAGGAGCGCCACAGCGCACGATCTCCTGCCCTTTGCATCCAGTCACTACCAGCTGCCTTTTTCAGGTCGTCTGTCCATCTAGCCGGGGGGCGTCCCACACTACGTTTACCTAAGCGTGGTCTCCATTCAAGAACCTTCCTGCTCCACCTCTCGTCGGTTCTGCGACAGACATGGCCAGCCCACTGCCACTTCAGCTTGCTACATTTTTGGACGACATCAGTTACCTTAGTCTTATGTCGTATGACCTCGTTCCGGATCTTATCCCTTAATGAGATCCCCAACATAGACCTTTCCATAGCGCGCTGAGTGACGTGTAGTCGGTGAGCCAGCTTGACTGTCATGTTCCACGTTTCGGCTCCGTAGGTTAAGACTGGTAGGATGCATTGGTTAAACACTCGGCTTTTTAGGCATTGCGGCAGGGTCGACGTGAAGATATGACGCAATTTCCCAAACGCTGCCCAGCCAAGCTGCACTCTTCTGGCAATTTCCCGCTCAAAGTTGTCTCTACCAAGCTGCAGTACTTGCCCAAGGTAGACGTACTCTTGGACAACCTCGAGCGTAGTGCCCTCGACGGAAATTGGTTCTGGGATGACATGATCGTTGAACATTACCTTTGTCTTGTCCAAATTCATCCCAAGCCCCACACGTCTCGAGGCAGCATTGAGACTGTGCAGCATTTTTCGCGTTTCGGTTACTGATTAAAAACCAGCACACCGTCCGTTCGTCACTGCGCGCACTCGCGACTGTAGCATGCCAAGCGCATGCCAAGATCCGGGCGCGTAGGTATAGCTCGCGCTTCGTCCGTTTAAATGAAGTTGGAATACTGTATAGATAATATTACCGTGCTACAACATCCGAAAGAAACACCTTTACACATTATAATAACAAATTAAAGTGACGATGTCTTGTTTCTAACTTATGGATGTTTAGTAGTCCTTGAAGCTGCTCTGCTTGTCTTGGCGGTGACAAGGCATATGTCTGATACTTTATGGTATTGTGATTAGTGTTACTCACTGAAGCCTATGAACGCCCCGGAATGTAGTTAATTTAAATCATAAATTTGCTTTAACTGCAACGAGCACGACCGGATTTTTTACGTAAGAACAGAGATAATATAATGACTGTTATTTTTCCATTTTGTATTATATTATCTTTATAACACTATAAGCGTTTTATCATAATTTTGGTCCCCTATAAATTAAAGGTTAAAAAATAAATCGCTAAATGTGTTAGTCAGCGCATGACGCAAGAACGCCTGAACCAATTTCGCCAATTCTTTTTTATGATATTCTTTAAAGTACGGGGAGGGTTCTAACGAAGAATAAAAATAAAAAAAACAACGGGCAGGACAACGTCTGCGGGTCCGCTAGTATTATAATAAAAAAAATCGCTAAATGTGTTGGTAAGCGCATAACTCAAGAACGCCTGGACCAATTTCGCCAATTCTTTTTTATGATATTCCTTAAAGTACGGGGATGGTTCGTACGAAGAATAAAAATAAAAAAAAACAACGGGCAGGACAACGTCTGCGGGGTCCGCTAGTATTACAATAAAAAAATCGCTAAATGTGTTAGTAAGCGCATGACGCAAGAACGCCTGGACCAATTTCGCCAATTCTTTTTTATGATATTCTTTTAAGTACGGGGATGGTTCTAACGAAGAAAAAAAATAAAAAAACAACGGGCAGGACAACGTCTGCGGGGTCCGCTAGTATTATAATAAAAATAATCGCTAAATGTGTTGGTAAGCGCATAACTCAAGAACGCCTGGACCAATTTCGCCAATTCTTTTTTATGATATTCTTTAAAGTACGGGGATGGTTCGTACGAAGAATAAAAATAAAAAAAAAACAACGGGCAGGACAACGTCTGCGGGGTCCGCTAGTAGCTAATAAATTTTGCTTCACTGCATCTATGTTTAAGAAAACCGAGCCGTATCTTTGAGACATATTTCACGAATTACACCAAACTCATAGCTGAAAACTAATGGTGTGAAAACTGATACCTACTATCGCTCTAACCGTGCCATTTGAATAGCTGACTGAGTTTGCATAAAAGACTGGCACTTATTTGGAAAAAATGGGAATCCATACTAAAACTTTTACGGGAGTAATAAAAGTAATGGCACATAATTACACAACCCTGAATATGACACGGAGACTCACTTGTAGGTAGGTAGGTAATGTTGGTATGTAGAACCCTAATTGCTTCCTTTTATGGAATTTCATGAGAATTTTAAAATATTTGCATACCTAATGGAGAAGTGAATATGAAAGGAACATGCAGGATGCAGTTATGTTTCAGATCATTATGATATAAAAATTTTTTTCCTTAGCACAATTGGTATATTAGTCCTTAAATATCTATAAAATTAAAACTAAGTATGTGAACCGAAGGTGCGAGAGGCTGGTGCCTGAAATAGGTTTGCAATAAAACGGTGCTACAGGTCCCCCGGCCCCGCCCGTAGATGACTTGAAGGCCAGAGAGACATGTAATAGAAAAATTACTAACGACTAAGGACAATAGTCTTTTTTTACAAATTATAGTTACCATATTAAAAGTGCAATGTAAAAAAAGGTCTACGTGGACTATGCGTGTGAGTGTGTATGTAAATGCGTTTGTAAGCGTGTGAGTGTGTGTGTGTAACTACAGTTTCTTTACAATATGTATGATTTCTCGGCTATGACGGACAAAGAAAGGGCCAAAGATTGATTAAAGATGTATGAAATGTAATGTGTGTGTTGTATTGTATGGAAATTCGTAAGTAAAAACATTCAAGACAATATGGATGTTTGATTTTTAAGTAGGTAGGGTAACAGGTACCAATGTTGGCACCCCTACAGTGATTGGCACTTTTGCATTCTAATAAAGATATTTTGTAATATAAATATATTTTTTAAATGACTGGCCAAACTCATCTTACGTAAAAATGACACCGTTCTTTTTGTTCGTTGGATTTTGTCTAGACTGCAACTTAGCAAGAAGTTTTTTTCAAAAAAGTTTGGTGGCGGCTACTTTCAACAGTGAATATCAATACTTACCGGTAAGTTTTAATGATGTTTTGTTTTGTAATGACTTATTTAACTTTATTTAACGATTTTTTATAAAGCAAGGTTACTCCAGAGCTATATTTGCTGTGGCAATCACTACAATAAAATTTGAGGTTACAATCGTTAGCACCCCTGCCAATCATTACATATAGTGATTTCTTTTGAAAGTGGACTTTATTACACATGATTTTTGCATGTATCTTCATCGCATTTAAATGTTGGCAGTGCCAATCATTGTATGGCTTACCCTACTACCAGCAGTTTCACAGTAGCCTTAGACAAGGGACTTGAGGTAGGACACGACAGCAGTTGTGCATTTTTGTAAGTGGGTAAATATCTAGATCCCTATTCAATATGTTATATAGGTAGGTAGCTCTAGAGGTAGCTGTATTTAGGGGCTCTTTGTCACAGACTCTTCCGAGCCGACGTTTTATGTTATGCAAGGCATGGCTATGACCCTGGTTAAGCAAAGGTCGGTGTGTTAGGTTAGGATGAATTGAACTATGAACAACTATCGGACAGTTAGGACACTCCATTTCCTGTATAGGTCCACTTTAGGATAGAGAATAGGAGGCCAGGCGCAACTTTTAGAACTACAGATAGATTTCACTCACGTATAAGAAAAACAAATAAAACTTCAGAAAAAAACAGAATATGTACTTATCACGATCTACTTACACCTGTTATTATAAATATAAAGAGAGATTCAGCAAATCCCGTGAATAGAGAAGATAAATAACAATCGTTACTACAGATAAACCCTTTCAGATTGTTGGGATCCCCAAAACCTCAACAAAATTTACGTCTCATTCCACTTTACAGTTCATTGGAAACAAATTATCTTGCTTTTAGTTTACAGTCTAGTTCTTTTAGTTTAGTTGAGACGTTTTTTCTGAAAATAATAAAATGCAAATCGAATGGCCGATTTACATCCTCGGTTCTTTAATAAATCTACTTAAATCTGTAAATATAAGTTTTTGTTATGTCACAAAAATAAAACCATCGACGTGTACCTTGACGAAAGTAAGTAAAAAGGTAATTACTCTTTTTGAACATATTGCAGACTTAAATGCGGCAAGTTGTATTTTTATAATAAGTATGAAGGTGCTTAATAGATCGCCTCATAACTTAGATTTATGGTTCCATCGATACAGGGTAACGAAATCAATTAACATCACTTAAAAACTCACTTAAACATTGTGTACTTCTGTGTGCAATAAACACAGAAGTGAAAATAACGTGACATACAAAAGAGAAGGACGGATCAAGCCGCTCGTCGCTGCTCTTAGCTAAGCAAACACACGCAAATTCCTTCCACGCGTACCTAAGCTGGTGGGACGACAATATGATGGAGCACGATTTCATCAGCTTTACATGTCTTCAGGCTGTTATTATTTCTTATATAACGTACCACGCTTACATCATGCCACAAAAGTGCCATAGATATTTAATATTCAAAAGACTGCTACAGGGACATGAATTTCAATGATTAAAAATTAGTGTCTTACTGCTTGATCCATTTTGAATTGCAATAAAAAAATAAGCCCGGTTAGTCGACGGTATGGTTTTGGGTTTGAATCATGGTTCAGACACACAGTGCTAGAGTATATCCAAAAATTAAATCTTCAGTTCACGAATAAAAAGTCGATGAAAAGCCAAAAAAACAAACGAATCAAGCCATTTTCCCAATATTGGCGGGTAAACACAAAAGCTTTCTAGCATCAGGTAGTCACCAAAATATTTTATCTAAATCAACCTTAAGCAACACTGGTGTCTTTCGCCCTGCGGAGTTTTCATTCAAAGAGTAGAAAACAGCGCATCTAGAAGTCTAGCTCGCAGCATCGTTTGGTATCAGAGACCCTACTCCGTGATGCGTTGTTCTTATTTTCGATCCTATCCTTCGCGATTGGTCGCACGGACATGGCAAGAATGATAGGCAGCTAGATTCGCAACTACATCGGCTTGTAGAGTAGGAGCTCAGACTAGCCAGTCATGCGTCCTTGCCCATTCATGTTCATTGAGACAGCGCATCGGTCTCGGGGCACCGAGGCGGCGGCGGACAGAAATAAAATAAATAGAACATTTTGTAAAGCTCGGAACGTTTGTGAAACAGCTGGTAGATCGGAATATTGGTTTCATTTTATTTTGTGAGATTGGTCTAAACTATAGATCTTGGTAATCAATAAAAAATAAAAATAAAGTGCAGCATAATAACATCTGTCACTATTTCGTAAAGCAGTAATAAATGTTGTAGAACAAAATTTGATCATATATCTACTCTACCAAAATAGGTTCGCGATATGCAATAATGCCTTATTTACCAGAGAATTTCATTCAGCTCAGATCAAAATTAAATTAAAATTACACGCAAGAGAGCATTTGAAGACGACTGGAGGAGAAGCCGCGATTCACGAATCTTCAGCACAAATGACAAGAAACGGCGGGTATAGAATAATCACAGTTGACGTATGTGCCTACGACGATGAAAGATGATAGGTACTACGAGCCAGAGCGTAGGATTAAAAAAATACCAAAATTTGATTTGGAAACCTTAGCCGCAGGGATACCAGTAAAAATAACTTCACTAAAATGTCACACACACACTATAATTACTGTTTAGAACTATTTTGATGAATATTATATGTATACAAACTGTAAATATTATAAATGTTTGCGTTGTTCAGCGCCATGGCTTGCCGTGGAAATAATGCTGAGTGGGGACCAATTTGGTCATATTATTACATTATCATTTTTTGTTTTTGCTAAGTTTTAGTTTTATGTTTCATTATATTGTAATGTAATATGTGCCAAATAAATATTTTCTCTTTCTTTCTCTCTTTAGAAGTTAGATCCTCAGTAGTCTCGGTGTTTATCTCACGACCTACCGCAGGTGGGCTCTCTTGTCTTGTAACCGGCAATCGTGAGGTCGTCGACGACGCGCCGTGGCGCGGCACATCTGCGTCTTGGCCTGTTCATTTGAAGCTAGAGCGACTACAAAATACTCCATTAGAGCGCAGCTGTCGTTCGAATTCGTAATTGGCATGCCTATAAATATTTCAGCCATGCTACCCCATGTTTAGTTAATTCAAACCGAGTCTACTTTCAACGCGTGACTCAATTAACCCTGATTTCATAAATTTAGCAGTAATACCATAAATGTGTTCAGCTAACAAATGCCATGCAATTTTGCAGAATTGGTTACTTTTAGAGGTAAATAGTCTCGGAGTTCAAGAAAGGGTCGAAATTTCAGCATAAGAATTTAAATATATATATATATATATGTGTTGGTATTCTATGACGTTTAAGGCCTTCCTAAAATAGTTTAACCAAGAAGACTTTGCGACTTTGTTCGTTATTTATACATAAGGACTATAAAAATATTTATAATTGTTTACAAAATGATGTTCAAAGAAGGTTAAATACAATTAAAGAGAGGTTACCAAGAAGTTAACATTAATTTATTCTATTCTATTAAATCAAAGCAGCATTACTCCGGAGTCTCCAGCGGTTCACTCTAAATTTTATTGTGGGGGAAAATGAGACGCAGAAATAAATTACCCAAGGGAAAAGATTTCAGCATCGCACCCGATTGCCCAACGATATTTAGTTAGGAAACAACTGAATTTGCAAGAATACGCCGCTTCAGTGTGTTGAAAACCATGTTAAATATAATTTTCAAATAAAAGAAAGCATTAGCTTTCATTGACCAACCTGTTAATTATAACAGGTTGGTCAATCATCGTCTGGCGAACTCTAAAAGTGGTTCGAATATTAATTAGTTCATTTGACGACCTCTTTGTCGGGTGCGGGACTCAGTCAAGTTTGGCACGTGGTTTCAAGGTATCGCCATCTGAAATTTAATTCCTGAACGGGAAAATGTAAAACTATTTTTTCATTGTTACTCTTGGTCGTGCTGATTACCAAGTGTTTTAGTTTCTTTGAAGGTGATGTGCTCGACATATATTTTTAGTTCGTGATATTAAGTAGGTATAACATTTATTATATCCAATGATTACTTTTCACGAACTCACCCGGAGGGGTGCAAACACAATGTTGTCGTTCATAAAACACATACGAACACAATTTTATAGGAAATAGAATTTAATTTATTATGGCTCTTAAATCCCCGGTGGACCATTGCGATGGGGGACTCAAATGGACAAAATGTAAAATTACGCCTCATGGTAAAGTTTTATATATTTTCACACTCACAGGTTTGATACAAAAATGGTTAGTGTAAGATTGCGATCATTGGAATGGCTCTTTCTTTGGACTGCTTTGTTCTTTCGGAACGAAAGTACTTTAAAAATCATTTCACCGTCTGAAAAGCAAGCTATTTGTGTTCATTGAAATGATACACTTTCTTACGTATTATTTCGCGATATATTACATTTTATTTTAACCTGACGTTTAGGACCCATTTCAGCGTCCGTGGTCACAGTAGACGAAGGTGTTAGTTGTCATTACAAAGTGTAGATTTTTTTAAATACCGTTACTCAAAATATTAAGTTACGTTCCTATGTACACAAAATTAGCTAACAGTATCTTGAGGTCTTGCAGTGCGAGGTCTAGTATGAGTCTTAGCTAAAACAGGATCCCAAGCTAGTAGAGTTTCCAAATATATTCTTTATTAAAATTAGGGTTTCTTCTTATTTAAATGGCCTCGCGCAGCAAAAGAGGAAGAAAACGACGTTCTCTTGCGAGGACTTTCGGTTGGTTAAAGCGTATGAAGTGGTTTTGTGTATCTAATGCATGTTCACACACTGCAGACTTTGCATTTCGTCTATGTTTTACGTCGGCTATATGTTTTTTCTGGCTATTTTTCGTAAAGCAAAAAAATTTGAGTACCTTCATATAAAGAGATACAGTAACCCCAAAAGTCCTCGAGATGATCTCTGCGTGGGAGCAGGGCGTCGAGGCATTCAAATACCTCAGATGTACAATAACAGATACTCATACAAGAGAGCAGGAGATCGACATCCAAACACAGAATGTAGTGAACGATGTAGCGCTGCTCTACATTCAGTACTGGTGTCCCGGCTTCTTAGCAGCTCCACTTAGATCCGTATTTATAAAACAGCGATACTTCCGATCCTTATGCACGCCTGTGAAACCAGGACCCTCACGTTAAAGGAGGAACAAGCTTCTGGTGACCGAAAGAAAAATTTGGCGAAAGATTTTGGGCCCAAAAAAAATAGAAGATGGCAGCTGGAGAATCCGCAAGAACTGCGAAGTGGAGGAATTCGTGGCGTAGCCTAACATAATGGGGGAAACAATGGCACATGGACTCCGATGGCTGGGTCACGTAGAACGCATGGAGAGGGATCGAGCCGTAAAGCGCGCGTACACAGGAATGCCCAGTGGGGGAAAGCCGGTCGGGCGCCCTAAGTGCCGCTGGCTCTCCGAGCTGTAGGGCCCTGTCAACTCACAAGAGGCTGCACAAGACAGGGAGCAGTAGCAAAAAATCGTGTCAGAGACCTAGATCCACTTCGGGTCGCTAAACCAGCGCAGTAAGTAAGAAAGTAATTTTTAAACAAACTCAAATCGCTTGGATCCAGATCTTAGATATAACCGATATTGATTACCGAAGTCCTTTAGATAAATAGTTGACCTATTGTTATTTGATCAAAGCGAAGAATCCAATAAGACCGCGAAGACCCCTGTGCATTCCGGACCCTACCCCTTAGAAGGTCTAAAATACCAATCATTTCCCACCTAATATTTAACGCACAAATCATATTTCTGATCCTCTGAAAAGTATAACGTTTAACGAAATTGGTAGGTAATGTTAGAGTTAGGTAGGTAACAGATAATGTTAGAGAATAAGTAGGTATATATTTATCAAACTTCTCAGACCGTTGGGACTTTTTTTTGCAGATATCGATAATGGCTAAGCTACTGACAGCTACTCTCTGTTTAATAATAATAATAATAAATATTTCACAACAATCACACCAATTATCTAGTCCCAAACTAAGCTACGAGGCTTGTGTTATGGGTACTAGACAACGGATAAACATACTTAAATACTTTTTTTTTTGTAAATAAATACAAATTATATATAGAAAACACCCAGACCAGTACAAACACACATTTTCATGCACACTTATGCTTGTACTGTGCGGGTATCGAACCCGCGACCCTTGGTTTGGAAGTCCGACCTGTGGACCACTGCACCAAACGATCGTCGTTTAAAAGTCTAGTCGGCTAATATTTACTAGTCGAAAAATATACATTCCATTATGATTATGAAACAATCTTTGGACGAAGTATCTAATTGCTGGTGCGCGCCGTCTTGGTCCAGGTGCTATAGACGGCTTGTCACTGCTAATTGCCTTCTTATCTGAAAATGACACCTCTCATATAGAAATAATTATTTCTCTCCGAAGTTACGTACGTACGTAAGGTCAGTTAAAGATTTACGGCCGAAATCATATCGTGTAATAAATTTGTATCTGTGTGCCTAATTGGAGTAGGTAGGTACCTGAAGTGCACCTAACCAGTTATAAAAAAAGCTATTTTTTATCTCCCCAAAAACCCACTTACAAAAGCATACAGCACTGTTTAATTTGTTGTCCCCTTCGTTCAAACCCAACCGCAAAAAGCCCAAACCGTTTCACGAACGGAAATAAACAAACATGAAATCTATAAGTAGCGTGCTAGAAACTCGAAAATCGGAAGCGGTTTGAAGGAATTAATTATTATCGGGCCAATGTTCCAATCGAACGCCCCCGGCGCCGCCGGCGGTTGGCGGAAATTTATTTCAAACGTCATTTCAAAATGCAAACCTCCCGCATCGCGCCGGAATGCGAGAAAAATGATAATTTCCGCGCCTTCCCTCCGCCCACAAATCTCGATGACTCTATATCTTAACAAAGTTACGTTAAGGTAGAGTCATCTACTACATTACGCTAATTGCCTTCCAACATTTAAGGAGTGAAAGGGAGGGATATCTAAGAGAATTAGGGGTAAAGGTGCACCTAAGTACGAGTATACTCGTAGTCGAAGACCAGCCTAAATCCATATTCATCAAAAGTTGACAAGAAAGATCACGTCATGTAGTGTAATGTAGTTACTGGTCGCTTATCATGGTAACATGATCTAGGTAGGTATAGGTGGGTAAGTAGAGCTTGAAAAAAAGAAAGAATATGAATATGAATAGCTTTTGATGACGATTTCTAAGATGGTTGGTATCAAACGTGATGGCGATTCCCGCAATCGAGTAGGTATCTTAAGTAGGAGCCTAATCGTAACATTACTAACTTATAATTACGTCTTTAACTTAGCCATTTAAGCTGCAACTGGATTCAATTTAGGGGTTGAATGTCTCTCACTGATGTCAAAAAGAAAGTTTGGGAACGATCGTTCGATTTAGCGAACGCGGCAGAGGCGAGGGGATCCAAATTGAAAGTCACTTGAGAAATGATTTTCCGAGTTTATCGGCTGCCCTGATACCTACTCAGGAAACTTCTCGTGACGTTTCATTCCTAAACTACATAGGTACATAGCTACTACCCAAAATACTGTCATCACCCAAAACATTCCACCATTAATATAAAAGAATAAGCATAGAAAGGTTTATGCTGTTATTTTTATGGAAATTGTTATTCAGATACGTATTTCCTTCATAACAGTTGAAAACCAATTCCTTTTTATTGATATTAAACATATTATTTTCAGTTTACATTCGTACGAATTTTGTTTATCGTAGTTGTCGTTCATACTTTGGGCTAGGTCTTAAATGTGTTGTGTAAAAAAGCTCGTCGTAAGCAACAGATACTAATTTCTTTCGATAATTGCACTATTGCCAGATAATGTGGCCAATTTATTTGAACGCTTTCGCAGTAACAATAACGATAATATTATCAACTAGTAATGCAGCAGCAAATGAACAAAAGTTAATAACTTGATACCCGTTTCTTTGTGAATGTACCTAAACAATTTACTGTCTGCAAAAAATCTTGCTTCTTTACAGAATTTCAGAGGCACATTTGATCGCTCAAAGAATCGCATTGAATTTCTACGAAATGTTTATGCGCTGCGTCAAAGATGCGATGCCAAATCAACAGTAAGTAAACTTAAAATAAATAAATGAGCAGTTTGGTTTGGCCGAACAGCTGGCCCCAACGCTGCTCGCCCAACGTGTGGAGGGGATTTCGGGTGATTTCAACGGGCGATCGTACCCTCCCGTGTCTTCCAAGGATTCCGCGTTCGCCATTCGCGAGCCGTCCACACGTTGGTGATCTGCTCAGTGCTCAGTCTTTCACAGCACAAGTGCGTACGTCGAATGAATTTTGTTAAAGTCAATAGAATAACTACCCGAATGAACAAATATTTTTCTTTGATTTGTAAATGTTTATGGAGGACAGTGAAGTGGATTCCACTTAAAAAAATATTGAAATTATAAGTTTGCTAGCTTTTTGAAGCATGACATCATTTAAAAATAAAGAAATGAGCATGGTTCGGCATATTTAGCACTTAAGCGTTTTCTACTTAAAACGAAGAAGACGCTTATTTACTAGTAGAAAGCGTTTTCTACTTTATTTATTTACTAGAACGCTTGAGTGCTAAATATGCCGAACATACAACCGAAAAATTAGTCCCTTGGCCTTGAAAAATTGGCCTTGCTAGCATTAAATAACTTTGTGAGCCAACGTTTGGACGCTACACGAACAAAACAGACCAACGTAAGGATGAGTTAATCGGCCAACGTTTAGGACCGGTCACTGTTAGGCTTGTTTCCACTATGAAAGAAATATTCAAAAACTGATTTTCTCTAAAATTATTCATAATTTCAGATGCCTTTACACAAATATATTTTTTTGCAGTTCGTATTATTTGATTTTTAATTGGAATTCAAATGATAATTAGTCACTCAGTCGGCATTGCACGCGATGACGTCAAAGTGTGTTATTCCCATACAAGCTCTATGAAGAAAAGCGTTTTGACAGTTGATAAAAAGTACGTCAACGATTGGTGGTGTCAACTACCGTATTTTAAAGAACTTTTGTTTAAAAATTTACTTACACTATACTTGTTTGTTTTCAGGTTTCTGACGGATAATATTCAAAACTTCATTAACTTTCCTGCAAAAACAACGGTTGGATTTGCGCCAAAGTATACAAGTAATAGAAAATTTTTCGCCAACATGATTGGTACCCCGGATTTCAAGGAAATGTTAGCCAATGACCTAGACGAACTAAGAAGAGACTTGATAAAAAAATTAAAATATTGTGATGAAGCAGTTATGGATAAAAATTTATTACGCGATTTCTATGATCGCGAAGTGGACCCTTCAAAAATATAATAAATATTATTCCCTAGTGATCGCACTCTAGCGCATTTATGAGTTTATATTTCACATTTTTATCTATACTATCACAAACCTCGGTGGTCGAGGTGAGTGTGTCCCAAAACTAGAAAAATAAGGTTTTAAAAAAAACAATGCCCAGCAATTAAAAAAAGTTTCAGGAACATACCGTTTCATTTTCACTTAATTTAAGTGACGGCCTTTTGGCTAAGATCAAAGTGTAATATGAGTGATATCGTGTGTAAATAAGTACAACGGTAGTTTAGTCATTACTACAAAATTAGAACGGCTTTCATTTCATTTTCTGCTGACACAAGTACAGACTGACCATAAAATGTTGAAAATAAATAAATGAGAGCGCTACGGGTGCAAACTGGCGTTTACATGGCAACATCTTCATACCAGGACTAAACAAGTTTGATGTATCTGATTTTATGCCCTTAATTAGTGCAAAAATATATGCAATTAGGCACTTAAGTAAACTAAAGTCCAATGTTAGATAGTTGAAAATCACCCTTATCACAGTTATCCTAAAACAATATTTTGGTTAAAAAAATCTTCAACAGCTGCCCAAATACTATTGTACACTGTGTCTCCTTCTCTATAATTTTTAAACAGTATTATTTTCGGGTTCTTTTAGTCAACATTTTATTTTCCTTTCTTTTCATGTTTTGATGCACGTTTACTCCCATAAAGAATAATTACGAAGCATCAGACGCTTTTCTTCTATTTTTCTGTAAATAAAGTAAAACATTTAATTTCAAATGTCTGACGACTAAAATAACTCAGTCACGCTATTCAAAAATGTATTTTCTTGGTCTTATTTGTCTGTCACAGATATTTTTTTAAGTAATAGCTGAAACTTTTTTACTATTATATTGCGTTAGAACTTTAATACAAACAATAAGGTCCCCGAGTCCATCTAGCAGCTAAATCTATAGCCCATTTTGACGTGACAACGTCTTATAAAATGGTTTGCCGGGTGACACCTCAAGAAACTGCGTTACGCTGCTCCGCTCACGTTTCGCGCGAGAGAGACAGAGCGAGAGAGAGAGAGAGAGAGAGAGAGATAGGCATACATACACACCGGTTCATGCATGTTATACGAATGAATATTCACATTAAAGTTATTTTACCACTCAGAGTCGTTGTCACGTAAAACTTTCGCGCGTATACCGACTTTACAGGCAACCAATTTTTTTTTATTCGAACCTATCCTACATTAAATTTGTCTAACACTAACTGTCTTTTGCTTGGGTGCAATTTCATAATATCATTGCATAATATTAAATAGATCGATGTTGTTTAGCGGGCTACCGCGTCTTGGCTTCTAGCGGCTGCATGTAGGTACACAATCAAGGTATAGTAAGGAGCGGAACGAACACAATAATAAACTTTATTTACTAGTACTAATAAATTAACTGTAATTTGAAATTTTGAAACACAAAAATTGTCTAAATAACAAAGTTCTATATACTTTTATTAAAATTTTACACAAGTATTTATTTAAAACTATCATCGATTTAAATTGATTAGGCATATGTGCAGCCGTTATAGTGAGTTTTTAAACGGATCCATTATCTTCGACGAAAGTAAGTAAGGCAAGGAGCGCTGTAAACATCTTACATTATAGTTAGATCGATATCATAAAAGGCGCACGCACCTCTACGACAAGCCACCATTTAGGTGTTTTCCCTGCAAGTTTAGGTGTGCACGTTTATTGAGTAGGTAGGTATAATTCTACATAGTATTTATATTTTCTTGGGGTATAATATCTCGTCCAGTGGTTAATAATTCTCTGCTGGTCTATGAAAAAAACAAGTCACTGTCGTCAATTCGAGAGTTTTACGCGGGAAACGAAAAGAGTAAGATGGTGTCTGTTTCTCAATTTTCTAAATTGTTTTTCATCATCGTGTTACTGAAGGAAAATGGTGGAGTAAATGTAAAAAAAAAAGAGTAAGGAAATATCTATCCGATCAGTACAGATCCGATCGATATTCTCGCGTAAAACTCCATTTCTTGAGCATTGAAATGTGGACCATCCTTTTCACATTTCAGTGAATTAGGTTAGGGCTTAAATTAAATTGTAACATAGATAATGTAAGTACTCGTAGTAGTTGTAAGAAAGTAGTTGAAGAATTAACTAATTAGAAGAGTTTTACTAAAGACAGGCTGTATTGTATTAACCTTTGCCTTTTCCACACAAGCAAGTAGAAAGAGCGAAGAGTAAGATGGGCTCTGTTTCTTAATTTTCTAAATTGATTTTTCGTGGCGTATTATTGTGATAGTGAGGTGGAGTGGAATTATCATCATAATGTGTTACTGAAGGAAAACAATGGAGTAGAAGTAAGAAATAGAGTAAGGTGCTCCATACTGATCCGAACATTTTCCTGCGTAAAACTCAATTTACACTTTGATCTTAGCCAAAAGGCCGAGAAGCGATTAAAAAAAACTCAATTTCGTGGACATTGAAATGTGAACCATCCTCGCATTTTAATGAGTTAGGTTAGATTAGGTTGAGTTACTGAAATCTAGGCTGTATGGTATGAACTTTTGCCTTTTCCACGCAAGAAAGTGGAAAGAAGTGCACCAAAAAAAAAGTCGTCACTTCAACTTGACATTGACATATTGGTAGTAAACAAACATTAACTTTTATTTACTTAACTAAGTAAATAATACGTTTTAATGATTAATTAATACCGATTACATGAAATCTTTACTTTTTGTCATTTCTTTAAATGTAACTGCAGTAATAAATTTACAGTTAATAAGTATTAAAATCCTTTGAACTACCTATAATAAACGATAATTGTTGGAGGATCATTCAGCCACTTGTGAATGTTTTTTTACATTGATAATTGTCGTTATCAGTCGCACAGCTTTATGTAACCGTGTGTTATTTGTTCAACCTAAATAAGTCTTGCAACAGTATATTGACCAACAGGATATTAAATAAATGGATGTTAAAGCTACATGTGTAGTGGAGACTGTAGATGGATCTGTTCGAGGATACATCGACACGAATAATGGTTATAAATATTATAAGTTTATGAAAATACCGTACGCAAAACCTCCATTGGGGCCACTGAGATTTATGGTAAGTAATAATTTTTTATTATTATTATTAATAATTATACAAAATAATATTGCCTATCCAATCATAATTCTAATTTTTAATTTACTTATTGATATGACAACATAATAATGTAATTCTCAGACAATTATTTTGCTATATACAATACCTGCTTATGGTAATAAGACAATTTATTAGGAACATACTCAAAACAAGTACTATTACACCATATTACACATAAATACACCATCCATATTTGCAAGTCTTGATAGTATCACAATAACCTACCCATTATATTATGCAATCACTTGTAGGAGGTATATTTAATATTTTGTAAATGTTAGGATTTGTGTAATCATCAATTCATCATTTCATTCAAGATTTTTCCTTTTTTTGGTAATCTATAACATCAAATTTGTATAAGAATTATTTGACATATATGTCACACATCATCACTGATGGGAAAGTACATGGAAGGTTTAGGATTGGCGAAATAAACTGACACTCGTGAACACCACCTTCCAAAAGAAACCAGGAAACCTTATAACATATGCTTTATAAGTTCAGGAAACCTAATATTTGCTTCGTTATTTATATGTACATACTCTGCATATGTTTTACTGTAAGAAGCTGTTGATTTATGAAATAAATAAAAAATAAAAATATAAGTGTGCAGGCCAAGTGTCACAAATAGACTTTATGACTTTATCATCTCTCTCAAAATTGCAACATGTAGGTACAGAGCTACAACAGACATCAAAGTGAATAAGTAAATAAAATCTAAAAACCAAAAACAGTAACTGAAAAAATTTAATAAATATAAACGATGGATGGGCCAAATAATACAGTGAACGAAGAACCACCGGCATGCACCACACGTACATTTGGATCAATAATATATGTTACAGAGGATGAAGTAAGACACGCCTTGGCTAAAATGAAAAGTCGTAAAGCCACTGGCCTGGATGTGGTCTCTGCAGATATTTAGAAAAAACTTGGACCGATAGTCGAGATTTGGCTTGCAAAACTCCTCAATTTAATTAAAACTACAAACCATATTGTGACTAGTGAATTGGTGTGATTGTTGTGAAATATTTATTATTATATCCCCGCCAATCTTGGCGTCATAGTTATTTACTACCATTTGATAAAAATGAAGGCGACGTGGTGCAGTGAGAAAATTACAGTGGTATAAAACTGACAGCCTCTAAACTTAAATATTGTTAACGGCTGTCTTATAAAAAACACTACAACATCCCCAAACCAGTTCAGCTTCACGGCATCTAGATCGGCAGTGGATGCCATCCAGACAGTGCGAATTCTCATGGAAAAATATAGGATTAACTGAAAAGACCTGCACTTTGTATTCATCTATCTAAGGAAAGCTTTTGATTGAGTACCCCGTAAGCTGGTTTGGGAGGCTCTTCGGGACCAAAACGAAAGAATAATACGTCCAATCTATCCAAGATACCTATATGACATGGTTGAGTAAGACCATTGAGGTCAAAGTAGGGATCTGCGCTTAGCCCACTGTTCAACCTTATGATGGACTATGTCACGTAGAACATACCTGCCCTGCCATGAAGTATGCTAAACGCAGACGACATTGTGCTAGTCGACGAAACCGAAAACCATCTGCAGGTACGCTTAAACCAGTGGACTCGGGGGCTCAAAATGTATGGCCTCAGAGTTAGTAGAAGCAAAACAAAGTATTTACATAGGATCGACACCAATACCCACAGTTGGCTCCATGCTAATGGCAGATGCCAATATAGATACTGATAGCAACCATAGAGTTAGCGCTGCTAAAGTGGCTGAAGTGGCGCGCATTGACTGTCGTCTTATGCGATCCCCGTATCCCAGTAAAAACAAAAGGGAAAATTTACAAAACGGCAGTTCGACCAGCTCTGCTATATGGTACGGAATGCTGGACAGTAAAGAAGACGCACGAACAATAATTACCAATGAAATGCTCAGGTACAAGATACGAAACGAATATATCAGAGAAAGTTTTAAAGTTGTCAAATCACCCAAAAGCTTAATCGCCTACTTTGATAGGAACATGTTAAAAGACGACAAGAGGGCACGGCTTAATACCGCTCTTAAACTACCCGAGCGGAAGCGTGGTAGAGACCGCCCGCCGTTGACCTGGTGTTCTGTGATAAAAAGAGACCTCGAAAAAGCCAAATTGCCCGATGTGACAACTCAGCTAAAATGGGAACAGGAAAAGACGAAGAAGAAGTCACTAATTAAATTAGCACCTAAAAGTGTTTGTATTTGCTTTAAAGTAAGATATTGGCCACGCAAGTCAAATAATATTCGTATGAGGTGTGAACAAAATTGTTCACTAAATGTTATGGCTTTTCTGTACATATATTTTTGTGTCATACCTTTCTTAATTGTTAGGTAAAGGTAAAAACTTTAAAAATAATGTTGCTTTACATTTTAAATATTATAACTAATTTTCTCAATCTGCCTTGCCAAATGCTTCACACGTGACTTTGGACACACAGAACAGCTACCCAAGTTTGTGGTAAACTTAAGTTCTCTCGCCATAACAAAGAAAGAAGAAGAAGAAGAAACTTTAAAACTATTATCCTTATCCTTACTCCTATTATTTATTTATTTTGCTTCAAATGCCTTTATGTGTACATTATATGTATTCGAATCTGAATATTGCTGAATGTTATGCAAGATTAAAAAACTGTCATATATCACGCAACAGACTACATAATTATCAATACCATTTTTAAACTTTAACTTAAAAACAAAACATTTTTGACTTTTAAAATTGGAGCAGCTACGAACATTTGATTTCTTTCACAAAAATGGATTTTGTGGCTATAATTTGCATATCCTTGGTCATTTATGATGCATTGCAATTTTATAGCCTAATGTTCAGACTAACCGTTGTAAAAAATTAATAGGTTCAGAACTAGAGAATCTGTAGATATGCCAGAAAGAGTAAAAGTGTTCAAACGTGCCCCACATTGCCGCATCCCCAACCACCACCACCTCTCAAGGAAGTCAGCGAAACAGTATCATATCAGTCGGCGATACTGTTTCGCTGACTTCATGATACTTGTATTTTGTTGTAGCTATGAAGTCGCCACTAAACACTCGTGTATTTGTAACTATACCCATTAACAATAAAGCATCAAATACTTTAAATCTCCAAAAATTACGGAAACAACATATTCTACAATTTCGAAAACAACTTCAGCGAAGAAACGGAGAAATATTAACCAATAGGATTGTCCGGCGAGAGAGAAAAGAGAAGCGGCGATTGTGCAATCCATGCAATGGTTAAAATTTCTCCGTTTCCGTGCTCCGGGGGGGCCTCGCTTTGTGCCGGTGGACAGGCACCCTTTATATAAGACAGTCTAATGGAAACATAAATTTTTAATTGTTAGGATATGTTTATTAAAGACAAGGTTTAAAAAACTGGTTAGTTAATTTGTGATTAATACGCTGTTAAAATATCAATCAAATGTATACTTACATCTTTTCAGCCACCAACACCAGTGGAACCATGGATCGGTGAAATCGACTGCACACAAAATGCGCCACCACCATTTCATTATTGTAAAAAATATGACTCAAATAATTGGAGACCATTCACTGGTTCAGAAGATTGTCTTTACATAGAGGTCTCTTCACCAAATATTAAACCTCCCAAACTCTTACCAGTCATGTTCTGGATTGGAACATATGTCTTCTCAGTAACGATAGATGATCGATTAGACCCATCACTACTAAATGACCATGACGTAGTATTTGTAAGATGCGGCTTCAGATTAGGTCCATTTGGATTCCTATCTATTAATGAATTTTCAGCACCTGGAAACTGCGGCCTAAAAGATATAGTTAGCGCACTAAAGTGGGTACAAAAAAATATACACAATTTCGGAGGAGATCCGAAAAATGTTACAATATTTGGAAGCAGTTCCGGTGGTTCTGCTGTCCATTTGCTGATGCTCTCGCCCATGGCAACAGGTCTATTTCACAAAGCTATACAGCAAAGCGCTACAGCATTCAATAATTGGTCATTAGATAAAAATCCTGCACAACATGTTATGGAATTGTGTGAAAAACTGGGTATTAAAAAATCAAATGATTCTGAGATTATAGAGGAACTTAGATCTCTACCTGCCGATGTCATTATGAATGCATTTGGTGAAATGGAAAGGGATCTATACCTATTAGATACAAGAGATGTTTTAACCCGTTCTTTCAAACCATGCGTAGAACGAGATCATGAAGGTTTACAAGCATTCCTTACTAAAAATCCGACGTCAATAATTAAATCTGGTAATTTCAACAAAGTACCTCTAATCATTGGGACTAACAACATAGAAGGTGCTGTGTTAGAACACATACAAGCGGACTTTTATGACGATTTTAATAGATACAATGAAAACGTATGTTTATTGGTTCCTAGATCTTTATCACTACATGATACAAAAATTTCCAAAGACATTGGGAATAAGCTGCTAACGTTATATGTAGGAGAAAATGAAAAACTTACTGAAAAGACTAAAGCACAATATTTGCAGCTAATCAGTGATTATTATTTCTTGTATTATGTGAATAAAACTGTGAGGTTGCAGGTGGAATTTGCACCGGAGTGCCCTGTTTATTATTACGTTATAAATTGTCCATCAGACTGGATGATGCCACCGGGATTTCAATTTTTAACTGGCTTATGTCACAGCTCAGAAATACCATTCATATTCAAGATCAAATTTCCTGAAACAGAAACGTCTGGAAGCCGCGAATCTAACATGACTCGGCGGCGAGTTGTTAAAATGTGGACTAACTTCGCAAAATGCGGGTAAGTGTAGGTTTCTATCCTGAAAACATGCCGGATGATAACCAAAGCAGCAGATCCAAAAATTGTAACCAAAAATAAAATAATAGCTTTAAGTAAAATCCTTGTTAATAAGCCTTCTATATATTAAAAACGTGTTTTAGGAATCCAACACCAGATGAGAATGATCCACTGCTACAGATTAAATGGGATCCAGTTGAAAACAAGGACAAATTGAACTATCTTAGCATAGGAACTGAGCTGACCAAAGGCAGAAATCCGTTTCAAGAGCGGATGGACTTTTGGGAGAAACTGCATGAGGAAAATTTGCTTTCAAGGGTCTTAACTCATATTAATTGTAAAGGTATAAACGTGTTTCCTTAAGCAATTCACGTTTTAACCACAGAAAAAGGAAACTACTCTTACTACGTAAGAATAGAAGGCGTAAGTGAGCGGGGCACGATTCGTTATAATTGCGCACAATAGCGCAAACTTTTTAAAACTAAGCGTGTCAGACAGTGACACCAACTGTCACAGTGGTATTTCGCAAAAAAAATGAAAAAATGCCTCGTACAGTTTTAGAGTACAAGAGCGACAGCATAAATAAAACTCGGGTAAAAGGAGGTATTTCATACCATCTGTAAGCGTCATACCAGATATTGGAAATCAAATGCCTTCATAAAAAGTACTACCTAAATTCGATCGACCACTTATTAGACTTAAAGACAATTTCACCTAGAATATGTTCCATATATCCAGAAAGTTCGAAACATTAGGGCATACTCTGAGATTTTATGGCTTTTTCTTTATTTTATAATTTATATGAAATACATGTATGTTTTTAGTTGTCAATAAATATATTTCTATTTCTAATATATTTTAATATGACAACATCTGTGGTGACATATAGAAGGGAGTAGATTACTAAAACGAGTGATTAAATTGGTTCAGATTCATACTAGTTTAAGCCTGGTACTATTTTAAACCATATTTTGTAATAAGACGGAAAGAATTTAGTTTAGCTTTAATAAACTGAGATTATCAGATTACTGACCTTAGGTTCAAATTGGACACAATAGATATAAAAAATATTAATATTAAAATGATTCCTGTGCTACCAACTGTTCCGTTGAATGCGTTAATTTCATTCTTATATTGTTCATAGTTGATGCGCTGCCAAACGCGCAGTTTAGGTTAACCTATACCTACTGATTTGTGACTGTTATTAACAATAAGAAGATAATAGCAACCACAGAAGAGATAAAATAGTAGAGGCCATAAAACTTCGGTAGTAAAAATACTGTATAAGAATGCTTTAAAAACATACGTTATATTAGAATATCTGCCGCAGAGTCGCAATTCCAATGGCATATAAATCTCTTCTGCGGTAAATTAAGAGTTGTAAGTGTTGAATTTTAAAAACTCATATCACATAACAATATACAAGTTTAATTTCATAAGTAACAAAGAATGACATGAAGGCCAACAAAATATATTTTTACTACAACATAAATGAACTAGTTATCTACAGTAGCAAAATATAAGGCGCGTTCTTTGTTAATAAATTCATAGGTATAAATAATAATAAAATCACCTATACAAAATGGGTGCAAAATACTACAGTGGAAACTCGATTATATCTAGACCATGATAGAATTGTATATGTTGTAATAGAATTGTGTTATTGGAAATGAAAAACATTATTATTCAATAGACAATAGGAGCTTCGCACGACAAACAAACAAAAGTCAGAATCCGAAAATCGGAGACCGTAATTTATAGATATAAATTGTACCACATAAATTTCAAGCACAGCTGACGCTCTAATTACTTGACACCCGATCGGTTGGAAGTACAATAAATTTAATATTATAAATTTTGTACCTGATTACAACAGTTTTTACAAACTGTTTAGTATAGAGGTCAATGATGAACAAATTCAACTATCATAATCGGTATAGCCGATTAACTTCCACGCGATACACAACTGACGATTAAACTCAAGAAGTGTTTAAAGTTATCAAAGTCAATGTTCAAATTCTTGCGCTCCTTTTAAACTTCGCTCCCTTAAGGCTTGGGCGTAACGCGGAAGAGGCTGATCAGCTAATTTAGTTATACTGAATCTTTTGACCATGCACAAATTATTTTTTTTAAAATTATATAAGTTTCAAATGCAAGTTCTTGATTAAAATTATCATTGTTATGATGAAGTACGTTCAATGGTTTTTATCAAACTATTACATCTAAGTTTTAACAATATTAAATATTTACAGACACTATCCGAAATATTAATATTATAATTCCGGTCGCAATATTGTGAAGCTTACATAATCTAATATCGTTTTTTCTACCACATGTCGTCATAAATGAAAGTTTCGCTAATGTTATTAGTACGTGAATCATCTCTTTCGCCGATAACACAATCGTTTTAGAGACCACAGTGAGTTCTGTCAACATGATTCCGTTTAATGTTCGCCAAACTATTCACCTGTTTTAACTTAGAAACAGGGATCGGAAATAACAGCAGAAAGAGATCGTTAAATCAATATCATAGTGACATCGTAAAAGAAATATCATATTGACATCGTAAAATAAATATCATAGTAAAATAGTAAGAAAATCATTGGCAAATGTATACGCTAAAACAGGCATGACTGTGGTTTCTGTCCCTCTTAAATATAGGAATTAAGAGACGCGAAAAGTGCTACTCGCATCATGGGTAAATGTTATGTAATGCATCATGCATTATGGTAATAAGGTAGGTAAGGTTCTGTTGGTCAAAACCCCTTTTTATGGTTATGAATGCCTTTCTCATACATTGATTTACATAAAACATTATTATTTGATTAGGTATAAGATCTATTGTTATAAAAATACATGATGAAACCTGACAAGAGTTTTAATTTACAATCATTTGCCGTTATCATTAAAGTTAATATATATACAACAACATCACACACATCGATCTGACTTCGTGGTAAGTAGCTTAAGCACTTGTGTTACAGATATCAGAATCAACAGTGGTATTACAAATACATTAAATAAATACATATAACACCCAGACCAGTACAAACATATATGTTCATGCACACAAATGTTTGTACAGTGCGGGGATCGAACCAGCGACCTCTTGGTTAATAGTCAAATTCTTGACCATTCCACCGAAGTGGTCGGCTATACAGGTGTCCTAAAACTCAACAATAATCTGAGACCGGATGAAAGGCCAAGTTATACCAGTTCTAGGAAAAATAAAAAAAAACTTGAAATAAAATAAGAAAAAAAAAAATTAATCGCAAGACAAGTGGCAAGTGTTTCACCATTTTGAAATCTTGATTAGAAGCGCCATCTTTTGAAATAACTTGCCAAGGGTAGTGTAATACTTTTTTTTTTTCAATATGAAGTGTCAAAGTTAACTAACAATATTTTTGTGAACCATGACTCACTAAAACTTAAGTTATTTTATTAAATTAACAATGTTTATTGCTTTCATTTGTAGTTGCGATTAATAGCATCGTTAATGAAGATCAGGAAATAAAAAAAACCACAGCGAAATTGTGACATTGGTGATCACAGGACTTGAAAACGCCACCAAGGGTGTCGAATTTCAACTTTTTTTTAAAAATGACTATTATCGCTGAACTGTGTGATATGGATTTTTTATTTTTATTTTTCCCAGAACTGGTATAACTTGGCCTTTCATCCGGTCTCAGATTATCGTTGAGTTTTGGGACACCCTGTATATTCCCGACTAAGGGGTTATGTAGTCAGATAAATAGAGTTTCCTCTGTATTACACTATAGTGTAAATATTTTGTTCAGAGAACTAGCTGTGTAAGTGAAGTCGATACTTCGGCGAATCATTGACATCTGTAACAAACATAATATTTTGTCTGTAAATCCGATCAGCACCAGTTAAATAAAAAGCTAACAACATAACACAGAACATATTTTCGTCTGCTATTTTTTGAAGAATACTCACTGCACGTAGAGTGAGGTTCGTGCGCGTGTGTGCGGCGCGTTAGAACTGGTAGCCGCCCATGGGCACGGACTGGTCGGCGCCGAAGTGGTACTGGTCCGTGGTGGAGGACACGGCGGGCGCGAGTCGCCCGTCCTCTTCCTCCGATCCGAAGAAGTTCTCGATTATCTCGAACGACTTCTGGTAGATGTCGAGATTCTGGTGCGATTGGAGGAACTCGATTTTGTCCAAACCTGAAATATATAGTAATGGCTTTTTTAAGCGGTGCGTCAAAGACTTCGGCTTATAAATATGTCTATAATCAATTTTTAGCTAGCTATTTGACCCGAAGACATTAACCCGAAATATCCGAGGCAATTTTTATTGGTGGAAATTTTGGGAATTTCTGAACCAATTTTGATAACTCCTTCACGAATAAAAATCTTTCATCGTTCGTGAGTGCTATAATATACAGAACGGTATGGAAAAAAATATTTTGTGCGGACTGCCTCGCGGTGGGGACCGAAAAATTAAATAACACATTTGTTGATTTATCGGTTTTTGCTAAAACTAATGCGCGAAATTCATACATGTTCACACCACTTTAGTTTTTTTTTTTCTATTTTCCTTGAACATACATTTTATCTAGAAAAGATAGGAAAATCTTACCGAAACATTCTTCGATGGCTGCAGCATATGGGTTGTCCCGTTGGTCTGATTGCTGGCCAGCTTTTAGAATATTGTCTAACCCGTTTAGAGCTACTTGAATAGTTTTTACATCAGTTAAAGTTAATAAGTCACATAAGGGTGGAATACAACCTTGTTCCACTAGATACCTATAAAGTAAAAGAAAAAAATATGAGTTTGAGGAACGATCATTAATTTTTCTGTAGAAATAGTGTATGTATAAGAATATATTTTTTAATACATATGTACCTAATTTGGGCGTGTGTGCCCCCACTAGTCGCATTGGTAATCGCCCAGGCAGCTTCTTTCCTTGTTTTAAATTCGGCTTGTCTTAAAATCTCGATCAAAGTCGGGAATATATTTGCGTCTATAACAGCCTGCGAGAAAGAAAAATTAAACTCCAAATTTAATATTTGTTTGTCATGGCAATCCTCCAGGAATGAATTGACTTTTTTTTATTTCTCTTTTCGTATTTGGTTTGAAACAATTAATGAAATTACTTAATTGGCAATCAATGTAAACAAAAGAAAATATTTTATCCTCATAAGTTTCAGTAGCACCCAGTAAATTAATAAATAATTGATACTTAATTAAAATTTAAGGTCAAAAGTCAAGTGATTTTTTTGGGTTGTTAAGAGTATCAATAGAGTATTTATTCACATCAAAGCATCTGCTTGCAGCTGTGATTGCGATGAATATTTGAGAAAACGGTATTAGCATTTGAACTGATGTATAATCTAAATACAAGTTTAAACCGTTGATATAATAATATAATAGCGCATAAATAATCAAAGTTAAAATACAGTACCTAATTGAATATGAACTTGACCCTTTGATCTACTGATTGATAAGATCATATGCATGTGCAATTCAGAGCCACTATGTTTAGATTATCAATGGTTTTGTTTGTGTGATCATTAATTAGTATTAAACAAAATCACTTGATACCTTAAATCTTGATACTCTACAGTGAGATGAACTGCAACCCCTTACTATGCCATGCAGTGGTTATTAAATCTTCGTACACAAAAAAATCAGTTGGTGTCCTAGGAATATTGAGGTACCCAAGGCACCAGCACAGTCATAAAAAAAGAGTATACATTTTTTGATTAAGAAAAATATATTATTATATTATAAAGATAAGATTTTTGATTGTTTGTTTGAATTGAATAGGCTTTGAAGCTACTGGACCGATTTAAAAAAATCTTTTACTATTAGAATACTACATTATCCCTGAAGAACATATTTGAGAACCAAATGCATTCATTCATTCATTGATAAAAGGAGTATACCACAAACCTGTATCTGCACGGCATTACCAGCCGTGATGTTAGAGAGCGTCCAGCAGGCTTCCTTCCTCAGTGCCTCGGTGTTAGAGCGCAGCAGGGCGTGCAGGTTGGGCAGCGGGTTGCAATTCAGCACCGCCTGCGTCTGTGCGTCGTTGCCCGTCACTATGTTGCCCACGGCCCGCAACGCCGCCGACACCACCGTTGATTTGTTATGCCTGATTATTATCAAAACATTACGTGTTAACTTTTAAAAACAAAACACCTAGATTATTAGTAATTAGAACCAGAAATATTTCTAAATAGCACTTACATAAGCAACTCAACAAGCCTTCTACACACATCAGCATCAATCACTGCCTGTATTTTTTCATTTGGTCCATCAGATAGATAAGAAAGTGCCCAGCAAGCGTCACTAAGGACGTCTGCATCAGTGTGGTGTAAAAGCCGCGCTAATACTGGTATACCTATATAGAAATGAACATAAAATAATTAAATGACTCAAAAATAAATTGAAAATAAAAATTCAATGAAACACAACTACACTTAACGCTTACCAGGAGCAACAGATTCAAAGTTTGTTGGAGGATTTTTACCCCTGCACAAATTAGACAATGTCCATACAGCATTCCTGGTCATAGAGAGTCTTGTATATTTATTCAAGATTCTGAAATCACAAAAAAAAAATGTTATTACAAAAATCACTTGCTGGATATTAATTTTAAATCAAATTGAAATCATCATGTTTACTCTATTAGTGGTGGCAGAACACCAGCAGCTAGCACGGTGTCACGACAGCGCGGAGAGTCTCCTGCTACATTCCCCAGTGCCCAGACAGCTTGTTCACGCACATCATCACTAGCACCACTTGCTACAAGCCCCACAAGCACTTGCACAGCTCCACATTCCACCACAACCTGAGTCTGTTCTGAAGACCCAGATGCAATGTTTGTCAGTGCCCATGCTGCCTCAAACTGCAATAAAGTTGCTCAATACTCAAATGCTTTGTAAACAACAACATTAAAATGTCAAAGTTGATAATACTTTATTCATCAAATATTACCTGCAATGTTGGATTGGAACTATTGGTCAGAAATTCTACAAACTTTGGTACAATACCAGTTCGTATGACTTCATCAATGGGTGGATTAGGCTCCCGACTAAGAAGCTTTCGAAATTTTTGTGTAACCATTACTTGCTCTTGAGGATTATCTCCATAGAGAGCTGCTACCATTGCTGGAGTAATGTCATCAGTTGTTGCTATATTGATATCATCCTGAAAATTATTTAGGTTAAATTAATAACTTTTATTTCAGAAGATATCAA
Source organism: Pyrausta despicata (assembly GCA_963921415.1). Lineage (NCBI taxonomy): Eukaryota > Metazoa > Arthropoda > Insecta > Lepidoptera > Crambidae > Pyrausta > Pyrausta despicata. The sequence goes on along the minus strand of OY992855.1, from coordinate 9,600,398 downwards.
ACAATTTCAAAATTGCTCTCACCTGTAGAGCTATATCAGGTGCGTTAGGTGCAGGAAGATTAACATTTCTGCGTTTGAAAAGCTGTTGTTCACGTTTTTGTTTACGAAGCTGCACTCCCTCCTCCTCTCGCCGACGACGGAGCTCGTCTGCACTTAGACCCACGTTCTTATACCGATGCTTGTGACCACCAGACATCTGTAGCATTTGCATGATTTAGACTCAGTAACTGATTAAGACAATTTGTCATCTGGGTTTAAAACTCTGAGTGCACTGCAGTACGTACTACGTCTAACTAGAAGATTAAAGTGTCAGCTTTGGAGAGTTCAAGCTTGCAACTTTATAAATTAGGATGTACTTAGTTAAAAACGAATGCGAATTAAATTATTTCGCATCAAACATTATAAAGATATTAGTTATAGATGAAACGAAGATGTATTTTCAAAACCTAATAATAAATACACTTACTTTGTGTGAAAAACGTTATTTATTCTTATTAGAATACGTGTGCTAAATATTGCGTAGACTAATGTATTTTTATTACAAATAATATTCTTTACAATTTGTAACCACGATCACGTCATTTACTCAGGACCACAGAGAATAAAATAAAATTGACTGACGTTTAATTGACATATTTCTTTTTTTAACTCATATGCATTGAACCCCGTCCAAACGTAATGGACTTAGAAAAAGTCTTTGGACTCAACGTTGACTGGTGCTTTGTTAATTTTTGACGTGACAACGTCTTATAAATTGGTTTGCCGGGTGACACATCAAGAAACTGCGTTACGCTGCTCCGCTCACTTTCCGCGCTCACAATGAGAGCGAGTAAGAGGCACGCGTCCCTTCGACTCGAGCACAGTTAGGCCTCCTACGCACTGGCGACCATGGTCGCCGCGACCTGGCCGCGGCGGCCAGTGAATTCTGGACTTTATATGGCAATCGCTATAGCCCCTACGCACTTAGCGGCCAGCGACCAGCGGCCACCGTTGGCCGCGGCGTCCAATTTGATGCCACGCGACCAGCGACCAATCGTGGCCGTCGAGAACATCACTTCTGTATTAAAATTCATCAGTGCTACCGCATCGGCCGCGGCGACCAGACGTGTAGCTAGCTACAGAGTGATTATTTTAACAGGTTAAAAGTATTCGTTGACATTCTCATGTAATTAAAGAATTTCTTCTCATACATTTTTAAATCCAAAAAATAAGTATAATATAATCCTTTAGTCTTTCTCTCGCAAAGTAATGGATGCACCCACTGCAAAGTTTTCGGCCGTCCACATGTCGCGCTTGCCTACGCACCGGCGACCATGGCCGCGGCGGCCTGGCCGCGTCTATGGTCGCCAGTGCGTAGGCAGCCTTAACCCGCCTAAGAGCGAGAGAGACAGAGCGAGAGAGAGAGAGAGTGAGACAGATAGGCATACACCAAGAAAATATGGCATACTGTTCATGTTATACGAATGAATATTCACATTAAAATTATTTTACCACTCAAAGTCGTTGTCACATAAAACTTTCGCCCGTATACCGACTTTACAGGCAACCAATTTTTTTATTCTAATGGCCAATAGCGTTAGTTTTCGCGCCAACCGTTCGTCCAACGTGTGGAGCTGATTGTATGCATTTATTCATCGCAAATACACAGCAGACAGACTGTGAACCTTTTATAAATATCACAAGTCATGTCCATCCACAGCTAATGCTGGCTACACACCATACTTTCTAACATCCAATAGCTATGACGCAACCAATTGGATCAGAAACTGATTAAGTGGGCATGGATTCGCATGACATTCGCAACTATCATGCGAATCGGAAAAGAAGAAATCCAGCAAAAATTTACTGTTCTTTACCCCTTATTATTTACTCCATCAAAGAGGACAAGTCCAGTTTGTGACCATCATCTCTTCTTTGCATTATCCTTGCTTCTGAGTAAATGTATTCCTTGGCTGGTTAAACAAAAACTAGAGTCAGCCAGCGGGATTAAAGGAAAAGTATATAAAATACTGGATTCCTATTTACTAAATCGAAAACAGATGGTTAAGATAGGGGAACACCAAAGCAGCTCTAAACCTATTTCATGTGGAGTCCCACAAGGCTCGATCTTAGGACCACTATTATTTCTTATTTACATAAATGATATTTACAAGATCGGGCTAAAAGGGGACATCACACTGTACGCTGACGACACAAGTGTATTTTACTTTGGTCATTCGGTACAAGCTATCTTGCGTCAAGTTCAAAGTGATCTTGACATGTTGGGGGTGTGGTTCAAATACAATCTCCTTACACTCAATACTAATAAAACGCATTATGTAGTTTTCCATGCTAAAAACAAAAAGATTAATGATAATTTTAAAATTAAAATAAACAATCAGATTATTAAAAGAAATCTCAAAGAAAAGTACCTAGGAATCATTTTGGATCATCAACTTAACTGGAAACCTCATATTGAAAAAATACATTCGAAATTAATATCATTGACTGGGGCACTCCATAGATATTTGATATACAACTCTTTGATAAAACCACATTTGGACTATTTAATTGAAATGTGGGGTACTGCATCTAAAAGCAATTTAGAATTATTACAAACCGCGCAAAATAAATTAATAAAAATTTTATTCAACTATCATTACCTTACATCTTCCGAAAAAATATATAATGAGACCGGCATAATGAATATAAGACAAACTTACATATATAATACATGTATACTCATAAATAAAATACTTAAAAATGACATAAATACAAATATTAACTTCATACAAAAGTCCAAAGTACAGAGAATGCGATTGCGTAACGCAAATAATCTAGTAACCCAAAAATACAGAACTAATTATGGAAAAAAGAACATCGAATACGAAGGTGTAAAATTATACAATACAATACCAAATAGTATAAAATCAATCGAATGTATGGCAAACTTTAAAAAGCAACTAAAATCTTTCATCTTAAATCAATACAATATTTAAATTCCTATATTATTCCCACTTCTCAACTTAACTAAATAACACACCCAAAACATATAACAAGAATACTACATAGCCATTACCAATTTTTTTAGATAAATATAAAAAAATATATAATAAAGATGTTATATACATATATTACATTAACAAAATATTATAATCATTAATAGAGAGTTTTACCAACAAATAAAACTTACCTATTATTTTTTATTCAATATCCGGAATCCATCTTGAGTCAAGCACCTGTCTTTCTTGCCTTTAAGTCAGCGTTTCCGGTTCCTTTTCGACGGTGGCGCCGCCTATAGTGTCGGTTTGGTACTACTCACGCGGCGCGCGAGCGCTGTTAAGGTTTCGTCATTATGGCACTCATGATTCACCAGGTAGGAATTACCTGGATTCCGGATATTGAATAAAAAATAATAGGTAAGTTTTATTTGTTGGTAAAACTCTCTATTATTTGTTTAGTATCAATATCCGGAATCCATCTTGAGTGATGTGTTTGTTATCTCCTGGTGCAAATAACTTTAAGTTATTGACGCTATATTGTGTAGGTTTAAATATTCATGATGAATTTTAGAGATTAGGTAGCAATTTCTATATACTTTATTATTGAAATCATACAAGTAATTCTTCAGCCAAGACTGATACTAACATTGTAAGCTAATACATCAATCATCAGTAAAAGTATAATGAAATCATACTGCATCAAAATAATTAGATAAAGAAACTGACTGTACAGCACTTGAGTTTAGAATTTCTTTTTGATAATATGTCCTAAAAGTATGAACACTTTTCCAATTGCCAGTTTCAAGAATTTTGTCTAATGGAAAGTTTTCCAACCAATTTAAGGAGGCTACAGCAGAACGCACCGAACCAGGACTGGCTTCGATGCCAGCTTCCTTCAGAATAGATTTCACCCAACCCCCAATTACAGTTCTAGTAGCGGGTTTAGTGTTGCCTCTTACAGTGATAAACAAAACATTTAACTGTTCCCTACGGTCACAAGATAATTTAAGTAGCTGCCTTATCCAGAAAACAATATTCAGATTTTTGTCCGGATGAACCTTAATCCTCCAACCAGATTGTCGGTGATTGTAAGTGTCTGTTTTAGAACCAAAAGCTGGCCAAAGCAAGATACTAGATTGCTCATCAATTAATTTATCGCTGTCAATGCGCAACAAAGTAAGATCATGTACTCTACGACCTGATGCCAGTAACAACAAGGTAGCAGTATGTCTTGAGACTTGATAAAGGTTGTTTTGGTTGAAACTGTAAGAAGACAAATAGTTTAATAGTTGTATCGGATTCCACACAGGTGGTTTTGACGGTTTGGCGCGAGCAACAGAAATTGCTTTTAACATGTGTTTTACAAAGAAGTTAGAAGAAAGATCTACTTTAGTATTTAAATGTGTGAATGTTGAAATTACTGATTTATGGACCAAAATAGTTTTGTAAGCTAAACCAACTTCACAGTGTAGATATGCAAGATATCGTGCAACTTGATCAGCATTAGGAAATTTAAAGTCTACTGAATTTGTTGAACACCACTTTTTCCACCTCGTCCACGCTGGTCTGTAGGTGTTGATCGTAGAACGCCGCCAACCTGACATTAGTAGTTCTTGCTCTTGTTCATTCCAGTCTGATAAAAGATCGTTCCACCCGAAATCAGCCATGCTTTTAGGTGCAAGTCGCGGATTTCCGGCGGGTGAATTCCTGTTCGCGTGTCTATCAGAGCATGAGCTAGGTCTGGTATCAGATAAGGGGGTCGTAGTGCTCGCTGTTGAACATCTGCCTGCCAAAATACCTTGTTCCAACTCGGTGCGATTAAGATGTACTGACCGCTGCCTTTGTTGAGGTGATTGAGCACTCTGGGAATCAGATTTGGAGGTGGAAAAAGCCAAGCCAGTTTGTAGTGCCACTGATGACAAAACGCGTTGTGGTGATATGCTTGTTGATCTTGCACGTCCATTGAAACGTACCTGGGTATCACGTGTGCGGTTTTTGAGGCAAACAGGTCTATCTCGGGCACCCCCCACATCTGAAAGATTGGTATCGTAGCTGCAGTCGTTAGATGCCATTCGGGACAAGTTTTCTGGCGTGATAGTGCATCGACTTCGGCATTGAATCGTCCGGGGAAGTACTGAGCCAACAGATGAATGTTGAGGCTGTCTAAGATTGATAGAAGTTGACGAGTTTGTTCGAGAAGTTTCTTTGAGTTTGTGCCTCCCTCCTTGTTGATATAGGATACTACCGTCCGATTGTCCGTCTGAAGAAGTATTTGTGCATCTGTCAGGTGATTTTGTTCTTGCTGAATTGCTGCGTAAACAGCGAACATCTCTTTTTGATTGGCGTGCCACGAAGTCTGTTGCTTTGTCCAGGTTCCTGCAAGAAGTTGATCGTTCAGCTGCGCGCCCCAACCGACATCCGATGCGTCTGTCGTCAGTAGGTGGGTCACAGGTTTGGTGTGTATCGGCATGCTGGATCCTATGGCATTTTTCCACCATTCCATCTCTGTTTGAACCTGATGTGGAATCGTTTGTCGGCGATAAGGATAACTCTTCGGCAGCTGTCGACTGTAAAATTGCAGAGCTCGACAGTGAAGACGACCTCGTTTTGTTACGAAGGTGGCAAAGTTTAGTCTCCCCATCAGTGTTTGGTATTGTTTGAGGGACCATTTGCCTGTTGAGAGCTGTTCCTGAAGTGCCCTGCGTAGCGTTAAGCACTTCGGTTCCGACAGAGACATTGCGTTGCGTTTGGTGTCCCATGTTATGCCGAGAAACTCGAGGCATTGTGTCGGAACCAGAACAGACTTGCTGAAGTTTATCTCCCAGCCCAGACACTGCATGATGCGTATCGTCAGGGCTATGTCGTCGCGCAATGCCAGCATGGATTGGTTTGCGAACAGAAAATCGTCTAAGTAGACTACGCACCTGATACCGTGACTTCTCAGCAACTCGGCTACCCAATTGGACAGCGTAGCGAAAGTCCTCGGTGCCGATGCGAGACCGAATGGTAAGCAGGTCATTTGAAGCAATTCGTGCTGGCTTGGGACGTGATGATAATTTAGCCTCAAGAACCTGCGATGCTGTTGAGCTATCGGAACGTGGAAATAGGCTTGGCTCAGGTCGAGTTTGGCCATCCAATCTTCGTGCTGTAAGAACGTTGGTACACGAAAATGACTGAACAGTTGAAAAGGTTTTGTTACCACGAAGTTGTTCAGTTTTTTCAGATTGAAGATTGGGCGGCAGCTTCCATCCGGCTTCGGAACCAGAAACATTGTAGATAGATAACTGGGACTCTGCGGTGCCGGTTCGAGTATCCCTAAATCTAACATATTTTGTATCTGACTCGTCATGGCGTTCGAGGTTTTGGTTCGGTAACACTGCATCGCTGTCAAATTCGGGAATATAAGTGGCGGTTTTAGTATAAACGGGATTCGAACACCGTCCAGCAATCTGCATATTTCTTTTGGTGCTCCCAGATTGCTCCAAGCACTTTGAAATTGCTTGAGACAACCGCCATGAAATATCTGATAGTCATTCGCTACGCTTAGTTTTAGAGAAAGTTTGATTTCGCGGTTTCTTTTCTTTCTGCTTATTGTTTTTAGATTTGTTTGTGTTTGATCGGTTTTTTCCTTGATTGTATCGGTTTGAGGAAGGTTTTCGTCGAAAAAATGCGTCATCGCCATGTTTACTGGTGGATGGTTTTTGATTTTTGTAAAAATTTTCGTTCAATTGAGATCGACTAGTCGAACGGTCTGATACTGGCAAAGAAGACACTAATTTGTCCGCCCCCCCAATTTTTTGAAGATAATTTTGAACTGCATCATCATTAAACAGAGTTTCAGCACTAGGCGGAATTTTATATAAAACGTTTCTATGGTATTCCTCCGGTATATGACGCAAAAGTGAATCTCTTCGTAAAGTAATTAAATCAGATCGTCTACCACAAACCATTTGTAAAATGTCTTCCGTTACTTTGCAGTACGCGGATTCTTTAGAAAAACTGGATTCAATTTTGTCAAATAATGTATTAGGCGTTAAAGTTTCTTTTGCATCACTAGCCCAGTCTACGATACCTTGTAATGTTTTATGCAGTTCTTGTTTTTGTAATAGCAAAGCATTAGTCATCGCAGCAAAGGACCGTTCAAGTAAATACGAGCGAGAATCGTCACGTAACATAGAAGCCTCGAATCTTTTTAAAGAATCGTTAACACCGAGTTCTACAAATCCGGGGGTAGCTAGATATTTTTTTTGAGCATCCGCAAATCGGACAGCATACCAGTCGTCGGATTTAAATCGTTGCAATTCAACCAATTTCTTTAACTGACTTTCGTTTGCCGGGGTATAAATTGGATCTTTGACGGTAGTACTAAGTTCCGACAGACTCAGTTGGTTAACTTGCGAGGTGCCTTCTGTAGGCCGACGTAAATTGAGATCGCTCGAACAATCGTGTGAAACATTATCATCTTTGTTAACCGTAAGCACTTCGTTATTTTTGGATATAAGATTAGTTAAAAATGCCACTTGTTGAGATAAGAATTCGAAATGTGCATAACTCACCGATTGCTCAGTTTTTCTTACTTTTGATCTGCGGCGGCCCTCACTACCGCTCGACGAATCACTGCTATCCGACGACGGCGATGGCGAACGATCACGTTTCCGCGAACTTGAATTTTCTTCACACACATCGGGATTCGTGTCCTCCATATTTGAGAACTTATTTTTTTTTTTTTGAAAAGGAACGCACTAAAGAACTTTTGATAATTGTTTTTTGCAAGTGAACACTGACTTGTGAACGGCGCGAAAAACGACGCTATAATGACGACACTATAGGCGGCGCCACCGTCGAAAAGGAACCGGAAACGCTGACTTAAAGGCAAGAAAGACAGGTGCTTGACTCAAGATGGATTCCGGATATTGATACTAAACAAATAATACAAAAATATGATAAAAATTAAGAATACTATACTACATATCTGCCGTGTGAATGCTAGCAGTGCCACATCCTGTATTAATGCATCCACGTTACTTACTTATCGCTCGCAGTGACTCGCGATTTGACTGTTTTGTTTTGTAAGATACCGTCATTTGTAGTATTATTTTTTAGAAGCTCACGTCGCTCAGACAAATTATGTAAAATTTAAATTTTTTAAGTTTCTCGTAAGTGAAATGTATTTTCGATTGGGAAATAAAGAATCTTTAACCATAAACTCCATTTCTTTAGCAATGAAATGTAAACCATTCTCGCATTTCAATGATTTAGGTTAGGGCTTTGGCTAGATAGGTGTGTAAGTAGTAAGAAAGTTGTAGAAGAGTTTTAAATGAAGATTGGGCTGTATGGCGACCGTTGCCTTTCCCTTTGAGAATAATGCACTGACCTCTATTTACACTGGACTGGCTGCTGTCACAATATTTTTGTGCTTATTTGAGTGTCGCCATTTTGGCGCTGTAGGCAGATACGAGTGTCCATGGAACTAAAATTAGTAATGTTTTACTCCCTTTTCTGTAGCGAGTTTTACAAAACACACTTTTCTACATGATTATTTAGCTTAACTTTCACTATATGATATGAAATACCACGAAATAAAATTAAAATACTTAAAAACCTCAACGCTGTTGCAATCTTCTACGGTGGCCATTTGCAATAAACGTCAAAATTAGTTCTCGGGACACTCGCAGTGGCGCTTCAAATTAGCACACAAAATTAGCTGTCATTTGTATGGAACAGCCTGTCCAGTGTGTAGGTAGAAATAGAGGTCAGTGGAATAATGTTACTACCCAAGAAAATATAAATACTAGGTATGTCTACTAGTCTACTATGTACTGATTGATACTGATACTGTCAGTTTGTTTGTAACTTGTGTCTTGTGTCAGAGTCAGCTGTCAGCAGTGCAGCGAGCGAGTCGATCTCTACTCTACTGCGTACCTTATGTACAAAAATATTAAAACCCAAGTAAAACTAAGCTTAGCAAACGGCATAAAACTTTTTTCATAGTTAAATAATTTTACTGTTGTTTCAGTGGCAGTATAATAAGATTGAGAAACAATGAACAGCAATTTATTGCGATCTTCTGTGTATTCAGCATTCTGGAGAAGATGTATGAGTCAATCTTCGCCTGAAACCAATGTCAGGGGGGCAATGTCTACTGGATATAGACCTACTAAATTGCAGCAATACATATTGGTGTGGACCAAGAAGTTTAAAAGCAGAGATGAAATCCCCAAGTTTGTTTCGTATGTATACTTCTTGTTACTACCTACCAAACGTAATTTTTCTTGTAAACAATTAGTGAAAAAGTACATAATTTCAAGGTTCTGACTGAAAATTATGTTTTTCCATATAGGTATTTAGCTTCCTATCTCATTCATTCTTTCTTACATAACATAATGTAACATTCACATGACCTATGAAAAAAATGGTGTGCAAAATATGCTAACAGCATATCAAAATTTTGCACACGGTTTTTTAAATAATAAAACTTTTCCAGGGCAGAACTCATTGACAGAGCTCGCAGTGAAGCTAGAATCAAACTTTCTAACATTATGATGTTAATGACAGCCCTTGCAAGCTTTGCTGCAATTATGTCCGGTAAGGCAGCAGCCAAAAGAGGGGAATCAGTACATAAAATGAATTTAGAGTGGCACAAACAATATGAAGAACAGCACAAAGAATCTGAAGGTGCTTCTAAATAAGAAACCATAAACACTGTGTGCAAAAAATGTTAATTAACAAATCTTATAAAATGTTTTAGTGTTAATTTATTTAAGTTGTGTAAAATATATAAAATTAAAGTAAAGGAATAATATAGATATGAAAATATTTTAAATGTGATTGTGTTTCTCTTTATCTTATTTATAGTATTTAAACTCCTCAATTTTCCTTGTTAAGAAGTGTTGATTTATTCAAGATGTTAGTCTGTCTCAAAGTTCATGTTCAAAGAAACTTATCTGTGATTTAAAAAAACACAATGCATATAAAAAGTCGCTAAGAAATACAGTGCACCATTTATTTTAAAAAGGCTCATGTTAACTATTGTAAACAATAAAAAGCACTTTTGCATCTATTATTTATAATATATACACTAAAAACATCCAAAAACAATAACACTCATTTTCAGTCTTTATAATTCTTTTGGCTTAAAATATGATCTACATTTCTCAACAAACAACTTAGAAGTCTTCTCTCTGATGACTTCTTCCACACTTAACTCAGTTTGTAAGAGACGTAACTGAAAAAAAAAAGAAAATGTAAACAAAAATTCAACATGAGTAAAATGTACGGTGGCCAGCATGTCACAGTAAACACTGGAGTAGCTTATGAGCTGGTGATCTGGACGATTTTGCAACGAAAATGGGTAGCCAATTGTGCTGGTTACTGTACTTGAATTTTGACATTAAATTATGATATTACCTTTTTTTGTTGAGCTTTAAAGTTTTTGAGTATCTCAAAATCATCTGGTCTTTCATCTTTTGCTGATTTCAGCTTCTTGACTGTTTCTGCTGTTGCAACAATGCAGTTTTTAATCGCCTGTTCCCTATCAGTGTGACCTTTCTGTATCTGGGAATACAAATCCTGGCATGCAGATGAAGCATCCACCTTACTTCTGAAGGATTCTGTTGGTATGGAGGTGTTAAGTGCATAAACTATTTTATCATCTAGGACTCTCATTTTCTTCAGGTTGTCCTAAGTGATGTAAAATTTACATTACATTAGTAATAATAACAATGTTTGCCTTCGTTAATAAATAGTATAGGTATGCATCTTCTATATTGCAAGGAAAGATTATGATAACCAACAAAAAAATAACAAACATTATCTTAAGTTTTAACAAATGAGTACCTGAAATTCTAAAAAATCTGGGCAAATCATTGAACCTGGTTACACTTCACTTCTTTGAGTAAATGAAATATATTATTTTATAATAGGTATGTATCAGAGAAAAAGTAAGGTTAGTTTTTATCAGCAGAAAATGTATCGGCAGCGGTCCTGCTGCTTGCTGTCAGTCACAGGCTAATTAGAGAACAAGTTCGTTCTGTCAGTGTAGTCTGTAGTAGAGTAGTAACACATACTTTCCAAAGAGAAAGGCAACGGTCAGAGCCGTACAGCCTAATCTTCTTTCAAAATTACATAAACGGCGGTCCTGTCAATTTAATTACCGTTGACAATGTTTTTTTTACATGAGTGAAACTGTCAGTTTTCAGCAGGGCTGCCAATCTGTGGGGAATTCCCACAAACTGCGGGGAATCTCAAGTTAGTTGGGGATTTATTGGGGATTGACATTATGTGGGGAAAATGCGGGGATTTGGACATGATATTCTTATCGGAAATATTCCATCGTTTAGTATCGATGAAAACATTTTTTAAAATCATTAAATAAGGCTCAAGTACTTATGACGGAATAGTCTCGTGACGAAAAATCCAAATACCGGTAAATACACAGCTCTATGTATGGCACATTCCTAGGTTGTCAGTTGACTGTCTTGTCTGTAATAATGGGATTCCCTTTTTCTCCTTTAAAATTTAAGTGTCCTTAAACTGAAAACCGCAATAAATTGAATACAGATACTGTAGTATCATTAATGGCTCAAGGGAAGGGATTCAAAAACTGGGCGGCAGTGTCTAGTTTAACCCTTCGAACAAAATGCTTTTTACTAATATAAGGTCACCTCGAATTAAGCGCAAATATTTTAAGGGTAGCTTCTATGCATTAATTCAAATAAATAATCTTAATAAAAAAATGGTGTATATACGCTAGTTTTTTATTTGATTTTTCCTAACAAAGTAAATGTAATTAATGTGTGATGGTCCTTACACTACCTATCTCTATCATTTCATTAATATCTATCAGTCTTACTCTTTCCCTTAAGCCACGCCTCTTCTACCACATTTCATTCGCAAAATTAATTTCTATCGGTCTTATTCTTCCCTCGAGTAATTCATAAAGTAGCAAAATGACAGCTGCTGCCACGCCTCCTCCAACTTTCATTCACAGCACACAAACAAGCTCATTTTGCGAGATGAGGCTGCTAGGAAGATACGTGTTACGTAGATACGTGTTTCAGTGAATGTTTATCTAGGTACGTTAATTTTAGGTAATGAATCTATTATCAGGCAAAAGATTAAAACAACAAGGCGCTGTAAGCGCACAACCTAACACCTAACCTAACCTACGCCAAGACTGAACTGACTAACTTAGGTAAAAGAAAACCCTATCTACATGTGTTAAATAACTTAACGTAGCTATTTCAGTTAATACTTACCCACAAACTAACAGGAATTTCGGGAATAAATGACAACTCTGTTTCAATTTTAGTTTATTTTTATTAATAAAAATACACAACAAATTCACACTTTCTCAGGCTTTGGACTGACAAGTTAAAACATAAAATAACTATCACAAAACAGTTAATTAAATTATTATCTTAACAATAATGGCTGATAGATTTTGTGATAACTTGGCGTGTTTAAAAGTCTTAATTCATTGATATTTACAGTCTTACCAGTCCCTATTTACACACAAAACATTTATGTACATTAAGTGTTGTATTGTACATGAACTCCCTGATGACGCACACATAGTCTGGCACGATCAAGGCAATGCCTCCGAACTGCACTGAGCACTTAAACCTCCCTGGACATCACGTCAAACGCACTCACAATCACACACAATAATTCACAGGGAGCGTTCAAGTATTACGTAACGCATTATTTGAAGATTTTTGACCCCCCCTCCCTCCTTTGTAACGCACCGTAACGTTTTTCTGTACTCCCCCTCCCCCTCTCTAAACGTTACGTAACACTCAAGTGACCATTTTTACCCCAAAGTTGCAAAAAGTTATATTATAGTTTTTATCCTTGATAAACTTTATAAACGAAAAGGTTGCAACTTGCAACAAAGTAAAATTGACGACCAGAATATACAATCGGATTCCCCGTAAAACGTATATGGGTTGCCAACTTGGGAGTTTTAATTCCCTAAATTTTTTGTTTAAGAAAAACAATGTTACGTAACGTGTTGTAAGAAAGACCCCCTCCAGCCCTTGTAACGCATCGTAACGTTTCACGAGACCCCCCCTCCCCCCAAATTGCGTTACGTAATACTTGAACGCTCCCCTAACAGTTTGAATTGTATGGCCGTCGTTGCCATAAACTAGGTCTTTGGCCCTACCACACACATGGAAATCCAAAGGCGTCAGGTCAGGTGAACGTAGCGGCCAGCGAATAACGCTACCGCGCCCGATCCACCGACCTTGAAACGCCTCGTCCAGGTACGCCCGACCCGTAGGCATGACGTCGTCCTTGAGCCGCGCTGGGTAGCGCTGTCGGCCCGTGCCTTGACGTGGACAGAAGCTCCCACTCTCTCGATGGCGCTGCACAGCCAAGCCAAGAATGGTGCGCTGGTTGATTGCGCGACCATACCGCTCAGCGTACAGCTGCTGCGCCCGCAACAAAACATCCCCTGCGTCATGATAGCATAAAGCCATATTGAGGTACTCCTGGTCGAAAACCGATACGGCATTTTAGCTACGCGCCGCGCGCACGCACATCTCAACGAAATGATTTTGCTTGGCCGACTAACTCACATCATAACATACATAACTCACTTACTATTGCGCGGCACTAGGGATGCCCGATCTGAATCGATTTGTTTGAAGATCGATTCACGGCAATACGATCTGCCGATTTTTTGAATCGATTCAACGGGATGCTAAGATCGAATCGTATGCCTGGACATCGTATCGTATGAAAATAAACGTATCATTTTGTTTGAATTCGGAATAAACTTATCATTTTAGTTGAGTTGGAATCTGTAAATATTAAGTTTTAAAGCCCATAACCTCAAACACTACAACTTATTGTTATTGCAAAGGAATCATTTACGTATTCACTTAATTTTCGTAGATTCCGAACGAAGAAGTAGTATAAAATTCGAATTAAGTAATGATTAAACACTGCGTAAGCGTGAATCGATTCACAGGGTTACGATCCATTTCGATTTAAAAGATCGATTCAAAGCAAAAGATCGGGCATCCCTACGCGGCACGCGCGCTCTTTGCAGTCGGCGCCTTTGAGGACTTGCGCGGCGCTTTGTCGCACCGCCGATCAAACGAATTGTAAACAATAGGTTTAGGCAAGGAGCCTAGAGCTACACTTATGTCGCTAATGCACATTTTTACCACCCAACTTTTTGTTTATTACTTTTCAAATGGTTTTTACTTTTGTCAAACGATACCTAAGGATATTGAATAATAAATCGATTAACTTAACGTAGTGATAAGTTTCCATTTCATTATTAAAAGTATTTTACTAGAAATTATTAATAATGAAATGCCATTTTGAGGACCGTCTACCTTAGTTGGCACTTCATAATGTAAATACGCATAACACCCAACAATTACATAAATAATTTGTTATGCCTATGCCCATTGAGGATGTTCTTTTGCATAATATCAGTATTATGTAAATTAATCAGTGAAACCTTAATTATTTGATTTACAATCCCTTAGACTAGGCGGCACGATCAACGATTTTTTGATTTAGGCTAGGCGGCACATCAAAGATTAGTTTTAGGCTAGGCGGCACATCAAAGTTTGTTTTGATTTTAAATAAAGGTGAGGTTATAGGAATGATTAAATTTGTTAGGTACAGTTGATTTGCGCCCTAATATTGTTTAAAAGAAGGAATTAAAAGGCGTTGTAAATAATATTGACTGGATTTCAGCTTCAGTTTAATCGAAATGATTAACATTCACCTAGGTACGTACGTGCGTATGTGGTTTAGTATGGTAGGCACTGAAACTGGCAAACTGTGTTAGGTATGCCCTAACACAATTGTGTTATTTTAAACCAGGGTATAGGTAAGTACAAAATGAATTTAAATAAGGGCAAGATACCTACCTAAGATATAAGAGAACGATTTTCTTTGGTGCAGTGGAAATGCACCCTAAGTTTATTCGAAATGTAAGTTAAGAAGCTTTAGACGACCTCCGTGGCCGGGTGGTTAAAACGCCGTTTTCAAGGTCGTCATTTCTGAGGCCCCGGGTTCAATTTTCGGTCAGGCCAATATCGTGTTTTATTTTAATTAAGTGATTTTTCGAAATTAGATTTTCGTAATTAACTTAGGTCTGGGTGTTGTTGTACCGCCGTTGTTTCTGATTTCCATATCACAAGTACCTAAGTAGCTTTAGACGATCTCCGTGGCCGAGTGGTTAGACGCCGTTTTTAAGGTCGTCATTTCTGAGTCCCCGGGTTCAATTTTCGGTCAATTTTCGGTCAATATCGTGTTTTATTTTAATTAAGTGCTTTTTCGAAATTAGTTTTTCGTAATTAACTTAGGTCTGGGTGTTGTGGTACCGCCGTTGTTTCTGATTTCCTTAACACAAGTAAGTTTTAGATCTCCGAGCGATCTCCATGGGCGAGTGGTTAAGACGCTAGTTTTTAATTTTTCACCGTGTCCGAGGTCCTGAGATCCAGGCTTTGATTCCCGGTCGGTGGTCGGGTCAATATCGGAACTAGTTTTTCGTTATTGACTTGAGTCTCTGAGTTACTGTTGTGGTACCGTCGGAGTTTCTGATTTCCATATCACAAGTGTTTATATTACTTACTTCACTATTACTTTCACACATTGGGGGTCGGCACAAAAACTATCATAGCATAATCGTATGTTTTTACACAATCGAGTAGGTATTCCTTAGTATCGCATAACTTTTATGATGCATTGGTTTGAAATTGAAGATCAATTATTTTAAACGTCACTTCGATCGAATGCAATTATCAATCGGAATCAGATTTTTTCGGCTATATCACGCTGCGAAAGGTCTTGCAGCGAACTGGACTGACTTTGTTGACCGCACTCATGCGGTCAGCTGCTTCCCGCCGGAGTACGCGCCCACGCGCCGCCTCCTCATTGTCCGGGTTTTCTGTCCCTCTCGCACGCAACGTAATCGTATTCAGCGCAGGCTCCGCGCACACTTTTTTTGCGTTTCAATAAAATCGTTTATCACAAAAACTAGCGTATTTACACCATTTTTTTATTAAGATTATTTTTTTAACTTAATGCATAGAATCTACCCTTAAAATATTTGCGCTTAATTCGAGGTGACCCTATATATGGAATGAAATATAAAAGATACACAATAAATATTATTTCAATAATTGATATTAGTATCATTTTATAAAAAAAAAACTTTGAGGGGAATTTGGGGGAATCAGAGAATTTTTATCCCCAAATTTTGATGAATTCAGTTCATACGCAGGCAGCCTTGTACGCTGTCAAAACAGTGACACCAAACATCGACTAGAAGTTTATATTTTCTTGGACTAGAAGAAACTAACTTTTCTTTTGAATGAGTCCTTCTGTGCACTGGCTTTCGTTTGAGACCTTCACATGAGCTCCCAAAAATATTTTACTGAAATTGCCTTGGCATTTTCGTGTCCCAACATAACATTTACGGCTTTTGAAAAAATTGAACTCTGGCTATTAACTGATGTCCAAGCTCCATGCGTAAAAAAATAAACAAATTGTCTTTGGTAGTCTTAGTTGTCTTTGACAGAAATCAAATAAATTTTTCTTCCTTTTCTTTCTGGTCAACAAGTCAAAATGAAGTAGGTTATGTTTTCTGATAAAAATCGTCTAATATCACCATGATTTGTTGTGATTTTATAGTAAATGAGTTAAAATATGTGAGTGCAGTGCTTGTTTTGTAACCAATGTGATCTATTTTCAGGATCGGTCTTTGCGCCTACAGTGGTTACAAGATTTATCCTGGTCATGGAAAAACCATGGTCAAGGTGGATGGGAAGGTAAATATTCTATGTAACACACGACAATTACAGTCAATAAATCTCCTATTCATACAATTACTCTATTCACTACTTTTCGGTTAAATCACAGTCTGTTTTGATACTACCTAACCTCCAAAATAAAACAATTATTTTGTCAGAGAAAAGTTATTGACTTTTTCTTTGCTAACAAGATAGGTTCTGGCTATAAGGTGAATATTAGCTTTATAGTTACTGTGAATCTTACTTGAGAAGAGTATTGGCGATCAATTTGTTTGTGAAACATGATTAGGTTAGGATTGAGGATCTAAGTAACTTAATTTTAATAATATTATCACAAGCCTTTGCCTGAACTCTGCTTTCTGTTATTCTTAGATTTATGTTTATGAAATGTATCTGTGCCTTTTGGCAAAGGCCTCTAATATTTTTCACTGTAGTCTATCTCTAGCGACCCTTCTCCAATTTGGGCCTGCTGTAAGTTTCAGTTTGTCTTCCTATCTCTTACTTTGTCTACATCTGTTCCTTTTGCTGTCCCTAGGATACCAGTCTGTTACGATTTTACTCCATTTACTCTGTTATGACATAATGTAATGTCTGGTCCACTTCCACTTCATTGGTGTGGTGTTTCGTTTTCTATCTTGTTTTCTGATACCTATCATACTCTGTTCTATGGCCTGTTGACAGTATCATAACATGTTTCTATGGAGTTTTGAATGAGACCAAGTTTGGCATCCATAAGTGATAGATGGCAGGTGTTGAAAGCATTTCTTATTATGCTTAGTTAAGTGGATTTCATAACCTTCAAATTGACCAGTATCAGCTCCAACCTTTAGCTATTTGTTGGTGGATTTCTTTTGTTATTTGGTCTGTGTTTAGACAGAAGTATTCACTTAACACCCAAATATATTAGAGCACCCTACAACCAAGACCATCAGAACTTAATTTTTTTGTCATGATTTCAGACATTCACATTCTTGAATTCAAAATGTGAAGCTGCCCATCTAATGAGGAGGAATCCTCGTAAAGTAACATGGACTGTGCTCTATCGGTAAGGGAAATATCAATTCTCTTAAAATGCTGTATATATAGCGTTATTAGTGATGTGGTATGCATAATGATATTATATATAAGGTGCTTAGTTTGTTGTTAATAAATTGAACATTTTGAAACTTTTACTATTCATAATTTTAGGCGCAAGTTCAAGAAAGGCCAAGAGGAAGAACAGGCCAAGAAGCGCACAAGGAGGACCCAGAAGTACCAGCGAGCTATTGTTGGTGCCTCCCTCAGTGATATTATGGCCAAAAGAAACATGAAGCCAGAGGTGCGCAAGGCTCAAAGAGACCAGGCCATCAAGTAAGTTCTTATTTCTTAGAGCAAAACACTGATTGTGTGCCCAGAGTATAAGTTCAGATTAGACCATTTGTTGGTATCTCTTGTAGGTCTTATGTAGGTTCTTCAATTCTTCAATCTTCGATGTGCAATTTATCAATTCACATAAAAGTTACAGTTGCTGAGAAAATAACCCTTTTTGGCAATAGCAGAGTAAACTGATTATCAAACTGTGGCATGGTAGTTGTTTATCAAACTTATTCATTAGTGTAATATGCTGGAAAATGTGAATGTAAAAACATTATTTTTTTCTTAAGTAAGTTTTTAGTTCATACTATTTCAGTTTTATCAGCATATCAATATTTAATTTCAGGGCTGCCAAGGAGCAGAAGAAATCTACTAAAGCAGCCAAGAAAGCAACGGCACCTCCCACAAAGAGCAAAACCGCGCCGAAAGCTAAGGCTGCTAAAGTAAGCCAGAAGTCTGCCCCAAGAGTTGGAGGAAAGCGATAAGACCTTAATAAAATAGTGACTTCATACTTCTTGTTTTATTTTAAAACATCAACCCCGCTACTACGAAAGAACTAGACAATGTCCATCTATCTATTGTTTAAGTATAAGTAAACCAATTCAAAGAGTGCAAATGACATAAAACTAAAGTAAATGAATACTTCAAGTTGGTTGGTAATTATTTAAACAAGGTATAAACACTGCCTTGTTATTTGAGGGTCAAAGATCGACCGACCGTGGTCTACACCGCAATTTTTTTCAATTTACTTGGATATTGAAGCTCACAACTAAGCCATAGATATCCATGGAAAACTTTGTGATAAACTTACGAATCTGCAAAAGTCACATTTTACACGGGAATGTTTTGAAATCTTAGATTAGCGAGGATTTTTTTTGAGATAAATGTCATGAGTTTTGCAAAAAAGAAAATAATTTCTGAGTACACGGAATTTATATTACAGTTAGAGGATTCGATCCCGGTCGATTTTTCTAGTCCCGGGATTTCGGGATTATCGACTGTTAATACCGGGATCCCGGGATTTTATTGGTAAAGAAAATGGTAGCAATTAAAAAGAAGTAAACATATCAAAATCAACCTTTTATTTTAAATCTTTACTTAAATCTTCAAAAACAAAACAAAATTATTATTTCTTCTAATAAAATTAACAAACTAGGCTCTTATAAAAATTATTGCCTAGTTTGTTTATTTTATATTTTACAATAAACTTAAAAAAATCAACTTCTAATATTTGTCAAAAGAGATCAATGTTAATAGGACTACTAATATTTTAAATAAAATAGACCAGGAACTATAATTTACTTATTTAAGCCACGAAAATAAAATCTAAGAAATAACAACGCATCCAACGTCTCATCCGAAAGCATGCTTCTTAATTTGTTGCACAAATATGAAGCAGCGGAAAACGCGCGTTCAGGCTCGATGGAAGTTGGAGGAATCGTCAATAAATTTTTATAAGCCTTCTCCAAATTATGACCTCGTGTTCGTGTGGAACTAGCCTCAAAAAGATTCATTTCTTGTTTAATGATCTTAGAAAGATCAGTTTCTTTAAATGCTTCAGGATTTATTATTTTCATACTGTTTTCTATTTCGTTCTGAAGCTTTTCTTTTAATGTTAAATCAGTCTTACTAGTTGTCTGCGTGGGTTCAATGTTCATGTCATTTTCTTCGACGACCGCTTGGTGCAGTGGTCCGGCTGTCGGACTTCTAAACCAAGGGTCGCGGGTTCGATTCCCGCACAGTACAAGCATAAGTGTGCATGAACATGTGTGTTTGTACTGGTCTGGGTGTTTTCTATTTATAATATGTATTTATTTACAAAAAAAAAAAAGTATTTAAGTATGTTTATCCGTTGTCTAGTACCCATAACACAAGCCTCGTAGCTTACTTTGGGACTAGAGAATTGGTGTGATTGTTGAGAAATATTTATTATTATTATTTATTATTCATTATCACTATTTTCAATTTTTCCAGCTAACAAAATAATCTGTTAACATAGGTAGGTAAAGTACCTAATCCAACAACGTTTGTTAGCAGAAACAAACGAAATCAGCTGTGTAAACAAGATGGCTGGCAAATTTTGACGTTTAACGTCAAATGAAAGTAAGCGCGTTTCGTTTCACGCACATTTTTAATGAATTATTTAAAAAATGTTTAAGTCCCGAAAATCCCGGGATTCATTGGATTTAATCCCGAGATTTTCGGGACTAAAATATGGTCGGGATTCCGGGATCCCGGTTTTCGGGATCCCGGGATCGAATCCTCTATTTACAGTAGAGTAAAAAGCGTGGGGTGCTTGGTATAGTAGTATGTGAAAATCATCCTATCATTGGCAACTATAAAAAGAGCAGTATGAAAACGTCATAAAGTGTACCCCACGCTTTTTACTCTACTGTAATATAAATTCCGTGTACCTACTCAGAAATTATTTTCTCTTTTTTAAAATATTATTTTTTTCCCTAAAGGTGACGAATTACAATCCTAGCAAATTAAATATATACAGTACAGTTAGTAAATAAAGTATACGCACATAATTACAGACAGATTCATGAGACAACTTGCAAATAATCTCTTATTATAATTTTTTAATCACCGACGAAAAAGAGGAGTATTATAAGTTTGGCCCCTATTATGTTTATAGGAATATACTAAGAATCGCCGTCCGTCTGCGTCAGTCACCACCACAATTTATCAGTGTGTAATCATGACCTTTAAAATAACTAATGCGTCAAATCAAAACTAACTAAAAAGTATTTGAACAGTGTGTGCTGCCAGTAATGACATATGCCAGGGGTCAGCACAATAAGTTACTTTATGAATTCTATGGAAGAGCCGCATGTGGCTCGCGAGCCTATATAGGTATATAGCGCTAGCCGTGGCGAGTCTGCCGACCCCTGACCTATGCTATGAGAGTGGACGTCCCCCAATATTGGGTCTCGTAGAAGGCTCAATGTCGCCCAGCGAACGATGGAGAGAGCAATGCTTCGTATACCTATTTCTTTGTGCGATCGAATCAGTAATTAAGGGATACACAGCAGAACTAAAACGACCGACATCGCTCGAAGTCTATGATGAACGAGCTAATGTAGGTACTATAACAGATTTAGGTGAGCGTAACATAACTCGATAACATAAATAAAAACAACCAATTTAATTAAATTATTTAATTAGTTATAAATAACATGATAAGGATTCCAGACAACACCATGGATCCTATTTACATTGTACTACCCAGTACTACCATATGCGTGTGAGTATGAAGGTGCACTGCATGCGACCGTAACAATATCCAACAGTAGTAATCGACTAATATCACTAAATCCTGTCTCTCTTTAAAAAAGCATCCAATTTACGCATTCTTGGCTAAGGTGTCGGCCTTAGCAACAACTTCCTCGATGGGACCCACCATGTAGAAAGCAACTTCTGGCAGATGGTCATACTCGCCCTGTAGAATTTTGGAGAATCCCTTGATAGTCTCCTCCAGAGGCACCAACTTGCCGGCGTGTCCGGTGAACACCTCGGCCACCTGGAAGGGCTGCGACAAGAACCTCTGGATCTTGCGCGCGCGGGCTACGGTCAGCTTGTCTTCCTCAGACAACTCGTCCATACCCAGGATAGCTATGATGTCCTGGAGGGACTTGTAGTCCTGCAGGATCTTCTGCACGCCACGCGCGACGTTGTAGTGCTCAGCGCCGATGATGTTGGGGTCCATGATACGCGAGGTGGAGTCAAGAGGGTCGACAGCTGGGTAGATACCCAACTCGGCAATGGCTCGCGACAATACAGTCGTGGCGTCCAAGTGAGCGAAAGTGGTGGCAGGGGCAGGGTCAGTCAAATCGTCAGCTGGCACATAGATGGCCTGCACAGAGGTGATGGAGCCCTTCTTGGTGGTGGTAATACGCTCCTGCATGGTACCCATGTCGGTAGCCAGTGTGGGTTGGTAACCCACGGCAGATGGAATACGACCCAGCAGGGCAGACACCTCAGAACCAGCCTGAGTGAAACGGAAGATGTTGTCAATGAAGAGCAGCACATCTTGGCCTTCCTGGTCACGGAAGTATTCGGCGACGGTCAATCCGGTCAGGGCGACACGGGCGCGCGCGCCGGGGGGCTCGTTCATCTGACCGTACACAAGAGCTACCTTCGAGGTCTTGTCTGTCAAAGAAATGACTCCGGACTCAATCATCTCGTGGTACAAGTCGTTACCCTCACGGGTGCGCTCACCTACACCAGCGAATACTGAGTAACCACCGTGAGCCTTGGCGACGTTGTTGATGAGCTCCATAATCAATACAGTCTTGCCGACACCAGCTCCGCCAAAAAGTCCGATCTTGCCTCCCTTGGCGTAGGGAGCCAGTAGGTCCACGACCTTGATGCCGGTGACCAGGATCTCTTGCTGCACAGACATATCCACGAACTCGGGCGCCTCGGCGTGAATGGCGGCGGTCTTGTCGGTGGGGATGGGACCGCGCTCGTCGATGGGCTCGCCGATCACGTTCATAATGCGGCCCAGGGTCTCCACGCCCACGGGGATACGGATAGGCGATCCGGAGTCCAGCACGGGCTGTCCGCGGACCAGACCCTCGGTACCGTCCATGGCGATGGTGCGGACGGTGTTCTCTCCCAAGTGCTGCGCCACCTCCAGGACGAGCCTGGGGGTACGGTTCTGGACCTCAAGGGCATTTAGAATGGGTGGCAAATTGTCTTCGAACTGTACGTCGACGACGGCACCGATAACAGCAACCACCTTACCTTGCCCTTTGCCTGCTGCTGCGGCTTTTGCGGCATAATCTCGTTTATTCACGACGACTCCCGAAATTACAGAAGTCTTTTCAGAAGAGGCATTGTTGACTACCGCCCTTGTGGCAACACGGCCAGCTCTACAGACAGTAGAGAACATTTTCGTTGCAAAATAGCGTTCGATCGTTTCTTATCGTAACTAATTGCAGCACAGTGCCTGTACAGTAGATAAAATGACTACGAACACTTTACGTAAGAAGAGGAAAGAAGGTTCGGCGAGAAAAGGTATTGAATTTACTTTTTTTTTCATTAGCAGCCACAGCAAGCAAATATTTGACGAGAATGAGTCGTAGACAATAAAAACGGCTTAGGAATTCTACTTCACCATTATTATCCACAGAGAATGAAGTCAGATTCTTATCCATTTTGCACTAAAATATCACAGATGTTAGCACTGCTGGTACCAAAGAAAAAGGATGGTACGGTATATCAGCTGTTATAACTGTCACTCACCAATGTCAGCTTGACGGTATCTGTCTTACAAAATGGTGATATTGTTTTGCACATTTTTGGATGTGTTTTGTTACGCACATTGATATAATCAATAGTAAATTGAAATAACACGTTCATACCTTATTTCAGTGTTATTCGTTTTAGAAAATTATATAAAGTTCAAACTGTCCCAAGTGTCCAAATCCGTACCGTCCCATTGGCAATCGTAGACACGTGTTTTAAATATATTTTTGTAGAATAAACACGTTATATCTTACATCAAAACCCAAAATCGAGTGGAAATGGAGTACTTATCGCCAGATGAAATTCCCAGTGCCAACAGCACGCGTGTGTAAGTTATTAGTTTTTTGAGGTTATCCTATTTTTTTTATGTTAATTTATTTATTCTTCAACAAAAAATTCGTTCTTCTTTTAGGTTGTGTTGCCAGTGTGCTGTTCCAATAGAAGCGAACCCTTCTAATATGTGCGTAGCCTGTCTGCGAGCTCATGTGGATATTACAGATGGCATACCAAAACAAGCTACTATATTTTTCTGCAGAGGTTGTGAGAGGTAAATATTGCTATCACTACATACAATTTTTCTGCATCATGCAAATTGTCATCACAATTAAACAAAATTCTATCATTTATCATTAACAAATTCCATAAGAATAGAATAAATAGTTAATTATAACATTAATTTCAATTCAGTCATGTGCAAAGAAAATAAAACAAAAAACTTCAGTTGCCTATGACTGTTCCACATAAATAATTTACCTATTTTATAGTTCTGTAAAAATACCAGAGAAGACATGTTATGTCAGTACAGCTATTTCATTTAAAAATGTTGAGCAACAATAGGCAATACATGTTTATGACTACAGAATCCTATAAAATAATAAACAAATGCAATCATATCATCTTTTATTTAAGTCTCATTATTTCTCTTTTATCTGGTAAGGGTCCAAAATGTCAGAATAAAATACATCTTGAAGTTAACATTAAAAAGTATTTATAAATAATTATAATTACAGATATCTCCAACCCCCAGCTGAGTGGGTAGTTTGTGCCCTGGAGTCCAGGGAGCTGCTGGCTCTGTGTTTAAAGAGGCTGAGGGGTTTGAACAGGGTGAAACTCGTTGATGCAGGCTTTGCCTGGACTGAACCACATTCCAAGAGGATTAAAGTAAGAAATATTTATATCCTTCTAATAGCATCTGTTTTTGGCCATATAAATTGTAAAGTCTACCAATGAGAATTCAAAATCTTTAGACCATTAAGTAGCATCATGTTGTGCAAAGTTTCCAAGTTTATATAAATAAATTAATGTAAGGAATAAAATATAATACAAATAGGTTAATAATATACAGTTTTTACATAAATACATATAATTTAATGTTCTACCATCTGTTTCATCTTTTCAGGTCAAACTGACTGTGCAAGGCGAAGTTATGGGTGGAGCAGTTCTGCAGCAGACTTTCATTGTAGAATATACTGTTCAGCATCAAATGTGTGATGCTTGCCACCGATCTGAGGCCCAGGACTACTGGAGAGCTCTAGTGCAAGTGAGGCAGCGTGCAAACAATAGAAAGACATTCTTCTATCTGGAGCAAATGATTTTGAAACATAAGGCACATGAAAATACTCTTGGTATCAAGCCTAAGCATGGTTGGTATACAAAAATTATCCATTTATATATAAGAAACAAATAAAATGACAAAATGTCATAAAGCTTAAATATGCTTTTATGTTTTTAGATGGATTGGACTTCTTCTATGCAACTGAAAGCCATGCCCGCAAAATGGTTGACTTTGTACAATCAGTGCTACCAATCAAGTGTCAGCATTCAAAGAAACTTATATCTCATGATATACACAGCAACATTTACAATTACAAGTTCACTTTCAGTATCGAAATTGTTCCATTATCTAAGGACAGCTTAGTATGTCTGCCTAAGAAATTGACTCATCAGCTTGGTTCTATCTCTCCTATTTGTTTGGTTAATAGAGTAACAAGTACCATCCATTTGATTGATGCTAACTCCGGCCAAGGTATGCCCCAGATATTCAAAATACATATGTGCAATGTTTGATCTTTCCCAATAATTGCCACTTTTCCTTAACTCATACGTATTTCAGTGTGTGACCTGTCTTCAACATTGTACTGGAGACATCCTTTCACTCCAATATGCAACCCAAAACAACTGGTGGAATATATCATAATGGATATCGACATTCTAAAAGAACATGTAAGTATGGGCAGAGGATGCCGCCTAGTTGTATTGCAGAAGGCTTTAGGGAAGAAAATAACAACACACAGTTTCCGAATACAAAATACGCGTAAGCCGATAGGATAAGCGGGCGGGCGAGCGACGTGCGCTCCGCGTCGTATCTGTGTTCGCACTGACTCGCGCCGAACACGAGCGCTTGGATATATTCAATGTCGTCCGGGCGGTGGGTCTTGTTTAGGCCGCCGCTGTGACGTCACGACTATTGCATTCGGCGACCGCTCCAATGCATCGTGCGGCGATAGCTATTTACGCGCGATAATGAATGAAGCTATTTGATTCGACTGAGTTTTATTAACTAGTGTGTAAGTGTAGTTAGTAAGTGTAGTGTAATAAGTTAGTTAGTGTATTATAGTAGTTAAGTATAATATTAAGATGTAAATAAATATAGCCTATATATTTTGTAGAAAATAGGTATTGAAAATTATATTTATTGTTATAACTAACTTAGATTATAAACACAGTAGGATAAGTAAATTTACTATTTATAATTAAATAAGTATCCTACATCTTTCCCCCCCAGAGACCGTCACTACAGGCGATAAAAATCTGGGAAGTGTACTTTCCTACCAGAACGTGTAGTTATTGGTTCTGGCAGATTAACTAAAGGTGGAGCCATAATATTAGGCTGAGGTACGAGGGGTTCATTAAGCTTAACACTATTTTCAGGTGACAGTATATAGGCTATCTATGATTGAGTCTATCTATGGATACTGTGGCCGATTTACCCTTGACATCTGATTTAAATGTTTTAAGACCTCTATCTAGAACTTTATAAGGCCCTGTGTAAGCGGGGCGCCCTTGATAGAATCGTCACGTAAAAATACATGAGTGCAGTTGGATAAATCCTTAAAAATAAATATTTTATCCGCTGAGTTATGTCGGGACGCTGGTAAGGTCTAAGTTTTTGTGCAAAAGATTTAAGTCTGGCTGTAAAGTCTGTCATGTCGGTTGTTCCACTTAAGTTAGGTTGGAAGAAATCTCCTGGGTGCCGTAAGGGTTCACCATAAACAAGTTCAGCTGGAGAAGCTTGTAGATCTTCTTTCAGTGTACTTCTTATACCTAAGAGAACGGTAGCGGTAACGACTCTGTCCAGTTACTTTTGGCATGGCAGACTATGGCGGCTTTTAACTGTCGGTGAAAACGCTCGACGAGACCGTTGCAAGCAGGTTGATACGCTGTGGTTCTGCGGTGCTGAAATGCGATACGTTGTGACAAAGAAGTGAATAAAGCCGATTTAAACTGTCTACCACGGTCCGTAACTATAACCGCTGGGCAACCGAAACGTACTATGTAAACCTCTATGAAAGCTTTTGCTACTGTCTCCGCAGAAGTGTCGACTATGGGTATCGCTTCAGGCCATCGCGAAAAACGATCGATTGCGGTGAGGCAATACCGGTAGCCGTTTGATACGGAGAAGGGACCTATCAGGTCAATATGAACATGTTTAAATCTGGCGCGGGGTAGGTCGAATGTGCCCAATGGTGCAGACACATGACATTGTAGGCAAGCTCTTGCCCATTCCCTACAGTCTTTCCGGATACCTGGCCAGACGTATCTCTGTGCTATCAGTTTGGCGGAAGCATTAGGTCCGGGATGACTCAAAGAGTGCAAACAATCAAAAACTTGACGGCGCACGATTTTTGGTATGAAAGGCCTGGGAGTCGGTGTACTAACATCACAAAATAGCTCATGGCGACTACCAAGTATTTTAATTTTCGTTAAACGAAGTGAAGTGCTGCCTTCAAGAATTATACGAAGCTCGTTGTCTGCGTCCTGAGCCTTGGCGAGAGAATTCTGGTCTACCGGGGCTTCCAACTCTTCGATACGTGAAAGTGTATCCGCGACAACATTGTCCTTGCCAGATATGTGCTGTATGTCGGTGGAAAACTGAGAGATAAAATCTAAGTGCCGATACTGACGAGGCGAACAGCTTGACTTACATGTACGAAAGGCAAAGCTGGGTGGCTTGTGATCGGTATAGATCGTGAATTCTCTCGCTTCCAGCATATGGCGGAAATATTTTATGGCCTGGTATATAGCAAGGAGTTCGCGATCGTACGGAGAATACTTACGTTGCGCGGGACTCAACTTGCACGAGTAAAAAGCTAGTGGCTGCCAGGCGCCTTCAATTCGCTGCTGAAGAACAGCGCCTAGTGCCACGTCTGAAGCATCAGTCGTTACTGACAATTTGGCCTGACAATCTGGGTAAGCTAATAGTGCTGCGTCCCCTGTCAGGTCGATAGGATGGTTTCTTTTGACTGAGCCGGTTAACAAGGCGTTAAGAGGTGCCTTAGTTTCAGCTGCATGAGGAATAAACCGTCTGTAGAAATTGAGCATGCCGAGGAACCTCCTAAGCTGTTTTACAGTTACTGGCTTAGGGAAGTCTTTTACGGCCTGAACTTTGTCCTCTAATGGCCTAATGCCGTCTGCCGAAATGCTATACCCCAAAAACGTAACCCTTGACGCACCAAACACACATTTAGGTATTTAGTAAAATTCCGTAGTCGGAAATCCTTTCGAACAACTGACGGAGATGTTTTTGATGAGTCAAAGGGTCAGGCAAAGAAACCAGAAAATCATCCAGGTATGGATATACGAAATCCATGCCACGAGTCAGCTCATCTACAAATCGCTGAAATGTTTGACCTGCGTTACGCAAGCCAAAGGTCATGTATGGGAATTCGTAGAGGCCGAAGGGTGTGGTGATCGCCGTTTTCGGGATATCGTAGTTATTGATAGGTATCTGGTTGTAGGCTTTTACTAGGTCCATGGTTAAAAAGATAGTGCAACCTGACACATTGTGTGTAAAATCCTGACCGGATACCTATCAGGAACGGTGCGTGCGTTTAACCTACGGTAGTCACCGCAAGGGCGCCAGCCGTCTTTCTTGGGGGCTAGATGCAGCGGAGCTGACCAAGGGCTGTCAGATGGTCGAGCTGTACCCTCCTGAAGCATGATATCAAACTCTCGCTTGGCAATTTTCAACTTATCGGGAGCAAGTCGACGGGGTGTGCTAGCGACAGGTGGACTTGGTGTCGTTTTGATGTAGTGTATGGTGTTGTGTTTTGTGTTGCGTGGTGAGCCAGCAGGTCGAATCAAATCAGGAAACTCTTTTAAAATTTCGTGATTTGACTGGGATCTGCTGCGACTGAGATTGCTCTTTCTGTGCCTAGACCTGGAGTTGGTTCTGGGTCTACTGGGTCGGGTAGAGAGTGCGTAAACCTGTTTGGTCAGCTTCTCAATCTGTACCGCCATCATATCTAGCCTTTCATCTGTGCTGCGGCGATGTGATGACGTTGATGCAGAAGTTGCAGCAACGCTTGGAGAAGCTGGAACAATGTCGTGGATGCGGTCTGCGAGGTCGGCTATGGCTTCCAGAGATGAAGTGGCCTGCGATGCAATGATGGTCTGCATGCTACTGGGCAGTCCACTGGTCCAGATGGTGCGAATAAAGTCCTCCGGCACGCTGGGGCCAGCTAGATGTTGCAGGTGTCGAAGGAACTGGGAAGGCTTACGATCACCTAGCTGTTCGTGGTCCAGCAGCTGCTTCACCTTGCGCTCTTTAGACGCTGACAGGCGCTTAATCAGCTCGCTCTTCAGCTTGAAAAAATTATCGGCGGATGGTGGCGACTCAATTATGTCTTCCACCTCTATCGCGTACTGATGGTCGAGCAAAGCGATGGTGTGATAGAACTTGGTAGTGTCGCTAGTTATATTAGCTAAGACAAACTGACCTTCTAGCATAGCGAACCATAGTGCAGGCTTGTCCGGATAGAACGGGATGCTTTTCACTCCAACACGATGAACATCACTCGTATCGCTTTTGGTGGAGGCTTGCCTTTGTGCACCGTCATTGCTCGTACCCTCCATTGCTTCGGAAAACGTGTCGTAATCTTCCATGTAACGCGTGCAGTCAGGGTCACCAGTTTATGGGCAGAGGATGCCGCCTAGTTGTATTGCAGAAGGTGCTAGGGAAGAAAATAACAACACACAGTTTCCGAATACAAAATACGCGTAAGCCGATAGGTATAGCGGGCGGGCGAGCGACGTGTGCTCCGCGTCGTATCTGTGTTCGCACTGGCTCGCGCCGAACGCGAGCGCTTGGATATATTCAATGTCGTCCGGGCGGTGTGTCTTGTTTAGGCCGCCGCTGTTACGTCACGACTATTGCATATTCGGTGACCGCTCCAATGCATCGCGCGGCGATAGTTTTACGCGCGATAATGAAATGAACTAGTGTGTAAGTGTAGTGTAATAAGTTAGTTAGTGTATTATAGTAGTTAAGTTAATATTAAGATGTAAATAAATATAGCCTATTTATTTTGTAGAAATTAGGTATTTAAAATTATATTTATTGTTATAACTAACTTAGATTATAAACATAGTAGGATAAGTAAGTTTACTATTTATTATTAAATAGATATCCTACATAAGTATACTGTTTCATTAACAAAATAAGTGAGTCATCTTATGCGGTTTGCGACAGACGTTGGCGAAGTCAAAGCGGGGAAAAAAGGCGAATTTTCTTATTTCTTATTTCATTTTGAACTTTAAAACTTGTCAAACTCATATAGTTACCTTCCTAGCTAGATAGGAGTAGATACTTTATCAAAAATATTTATGCTATTTAAGGAGAAGAAATCGTTCCCGGGGCAAGGGGCGGTGTCCAACAAGCACGTGGTGGCGGACGTGTGGGTGGTGCGCGCCAGCGACCTCGGGCTCGATGTCAACCCCGTGCACGCGCGGACGCACCTCGGACACATACTGAAGCCCGGAGATACGGTTTTGGGGTAACTGAGTTATTTATACAGGGTGTAAAAAGGAAAGATCTGTATTTTTTTCATGCATCTTATGTTCTATTTATCTTACCGTCCAAAGTGTAGGAGTAACTACTATGAAAGGCTCGTTCAGTAGGTCGTCCCAAAAGAACGGAATTTGAAAGATATATGCTTAGCTGCAGGCAAATTCCGTTAATCAATCGTAACAAAATCGTATTTGAATTGCCTGATTTCGACAGCTCGTCCTTACTAGTACTGTCAAAAACAGGCGATCAAATTGCGATTGATTAGCAGACTTGGCCCCCTGGTAAGTGCTTGTCCCACCGATTCTATCTTTGAAATTTCCAAGCAAAATTTTGTGATTGTTTTTCATTTGCTTGCTAACCTTAATACTGTATAATCTAATTTAATGAGACGAATTGTTCGAAATGAACGACTCCACAGCCAAGCATATATATTTTAAACAAATTCGCATTTATAGAAAGTAACTCTGCCAGTCAGTAACTAAACCCATATTTATATTCTGATTCACCTATTTCCCCAGCTACAACCTCGAGAACTCCAATGTGAACGATGACAACTTCGACAAGCTAGACCGTTCGGTGGTGCCGGACGTGTTCCTGGTGAAGAAGCACTACGGCGAGAAGTCTGCGAGGCGCCGCGCGCGCAACTGGAAACTGAAGCGCATGGCCGACGACCTGCACGAGGGACTCAGCTCCACCAATGAGTGAGTTATAACTGTTATTGGAGTAAATAGTCCTCTCTCACAATTATTGGACTAGTGGGACCGTTCGGTGGTACCGGAAGTGTTTCTGGTGAAGAACCACTATGGCGAGAAACTGCAGCGCATGGTCGAGGACCTGCATGCGCGACTCAGTTCCACCAATGAGTAAGTTATAGCTGTTATTGAAGTCTAGTCTCCTCTCACCCTTAATTAACGAGTCAAATCCAAAGATCGCAGAAACAATCTATATTCCATTGTTATGCAAGCTGGTTTCAGCCCAATGTGGTTCAATGGTTTAAAGACATCATTCCACGGAGTCGAATCTAAAGTGTACAGCGGTCTAGTTAGCCTTCATATGATCCTTGATAAAACTACAGAAATGTATGTTGAATCATCAGTAAGCTTAGATCATTTCAGAGATATGTTAGCTCATTGTTGGGTTTGGATGGTGTGCTATCGCAACGACTAGAATGTCAAATATTGGAACTTATGACCACACAGATTACGAATGACCACAAATGATGAAGACCCTCAGTCTATCCAAAGGAAAAAGAAAATGGTTGCGGTACGTCAGGCTATAATCTTAATCGGTACTTTAATTTCCAGGGATTACAACGAGTTCCTCGACGATCTGGAAGAGGATCCGGCGTTTAGACAAAACATCAATATCTTCAAAGATCAAAACCGAATGCCAGTGGACACAGACGAAATCGACCCAACCTTGCCTCGCATCACCCTGGCTGAGATGTTGGACGATCTTAATATAGAGGACGTTGAAATGAGTGAAGTTTAAGTTTACCAGTGTTGTATAATTTATTTATAAGGTCATTAAAATATTATTATCATAACATATCGTCGTTGTCATTAAAATTAAGAATTGCAAACGTGTTGTAGGTAGGTAGGTAATTTATAGTAGAAAGGTTTTATCGGAAAATGAAAAAATACCCGGTTTCGCTGGAGTGCCCTTAGACGCAAGATATGAAGTTTAACAATGACTCACACAAAGCAAAATGATATTCACGCCACATAAAAATCATAGAAGATGGTGGGCCAGTAATATGATTTAGTTATACGTATGAAGGCAGGAATGCTAGAATTTGGAGTGGAGTAGATAAAGTCTTGGTATTCATCATTACCTTAGTATTATTATAACTGTGCCTTGGGTTTAGTAGTAGGAAGGTTTCATAAGATTTAAGGACATTGCATTGGTTAAATATCGACGAATGCCCTTTAACACCTATCTTATGCTTTGGCATGGTATATATCTTATCTTGGTAGATCAACTGAAAAAAAAACGTCCGTTTATCTACTTGAAGCGTTGATCTAATCTAGCCTGAAAACGATCTCTCATGCATGACACTAAAGACCTTCACGGATCGCCATAGTACTAGTAAATATTTGACCAGTGTACATATCAATAGGGTAGGTACTATTCATAACAATAAAATTACGAAAAATATAATCCCCGCTTAACTAAGGATTAATTGTTGATAATGTAGTATCTCGCTATTAATTCTTTAGATAAGTGTGACCAGTGAATGGCATGCAGCCGCGAGTGTACCTTTTTCAAACTATTTTTATAATTTTCTACGATAGGAAACCACGCCTATATACCAGCTGAGGAACCTTACCACTAGGATATCAATAGTACATTGATATCGCTCTGTGCGTGCTCTAAGACTTAAGAGTTACATCAAATGTGCAAAACAAGCTACCCGCATAATACATTTAGAAGGAATTTGAGCGTGATGTATGCATGTTACAAGCATTTATAAAAAGGTTGTGATACACTATCGGTCATTGGTGCATGTGAGCAGTCAAGATGAAGGTGCTGCCGTTGTTATTTATTTTGTGTGGTGTTAGCGCGGCTCATGTAATAACTCTCAGTAAGTACCGAATATTTTTAATTTTTCAATTGTCAGATGTAAGAAAAATAACGCTTAATTTATCAGTTTTTTTTTAATAAGGGAATCAAATAACTGTTACTTTTTTTTTAAACACTAGAATATTCAGAGTACTCTCTACTCCGTTTGCTTCTAAGTGAAACTGCTCCGGTAGCCGTGTTTTTATACCTGAATAAATCTTTTTCCAGACGAGATCGGAGGGCTTCTCAGTAAGTTTTTGTTAAAAAAGTTGGCAAAACATGAATTGGATACTCTTAAAGAAATGTTACACGTTCTACGCAGACCGGAGCCGTTGTCTCGGCGGTCACTGGAGCAGTCCAGCCAATCTAGAATGGTACGTACTTAAATAATAGGTTGTTTAGTTAGTCTGACTTAGCTTAGCTGTGTTTAACATGTTTTTGACTGTTGCGAAAAGAGATGTACACAGTTCAGGTTCGACGACTTCGGAGCGCTTTAGCTAGGCTAGGGATGCCCTTTTCTTTTGGGAATGAATGGGAACTGGAATAGTTACGTTAGTGGGCTGTAACCAGTAACCATTGATTGATGCTTATTTTCTACCATCTACGGTGATGCACATTATATAGGGTGGAATTTTATCTGGTGAGAAAGGATTCCTTTTTTTAAGACTTCTGATGTTTTGTTATTGTTTGATTGTTGAATTAATTAAAATTAGGTTACGATGGGACTGACATACTCTGTAAAAGTCCCTAAATTAATAAAGAAAAAAAAGACTTCTAAAAACGCGCTACTGCATAGGTACACAGTTAACGGTTTCAAGCTTGGAATTGCGTTGCAAATTCATTTTAGTTTACTCGTGCGTCAATCGCGCCATTATACCTGCTGGACCAGAAGACCAAAACCACAAACGCGTATCTGAACAAGCTCTAGCGATCTTATTTTATTATGATATTTTGTTAAGCTGTTCCTTTCCTTTGAGGCTCTGATGAAACTATTCCTTGATGACTGCCGCGTTGGTGTAGTGGCAAAGTTTCTGCCTTACATCCGAGGGGTCCTGGCCTAGGTCGAGACAAAATTGTTTCTGAGATTTTCTGTCATGAATTTCTCAAAAATTCGGGAAGTTGGCGGTGTTACGACCCCGTCCGTGCCTCGGAAAGCACGTTAAGCCGTTGGTCCTGCGCCTGATCTTTCTCCGGTCATGTCGAATTGCCGTCTCACCGAACTTCGAGAGTGATGGAACAGTAAGTGCACCTGTGTATTGCGCTCACACTTGTGCACTATAATATCTCCTGCGTAGTTGGCTGATATTTGTTGAGATTGGCCGCCATGTTCAAAATTGGCCAGGAGGACTACTATTACTATTCTATATTTTTACTTTCAGAGTATCGATTGTATAGTATGCCATAGTGCATTCAGCGCTCTTATCACCAACATCAAAAGAGGACAGTCAGACAAGGATGCTGCGGACACTATTACAGCTTTGTGCGTTGGTCTGAACATTGAAAATGAGAATGTTTGCAAAGGAGTTATTGGATTGAATATGGTAAGTCATTAAAGTAGCTTATCCTCCCTCGATCAGCTCTTAGTATTAAGTTGGAAAGTTGAGAATATTTTGATAAAGTCGTCATCATAGAGATTAAGATGTTCACTGTTGTTCTAACCGGCTTAATACTGTCACTGTACCCTTACCATACAGGCTGTCTCAAAATAATCACGTCGTCCATACCATAAAAATAACATAACGCCGAGCCTAAACTAGTGCTGCTAGAACCATCTAGCAGGCCAAAATTGTAAGTTTACATTCGGGACACCCTGTATATGTAACCAAAACCCAAATAAATATTTAGCGCTCGATAGAAATTATCGTTTGATTAATAACTGTATCATCTGAATAATCACTGAAAGGAAACGTGTGAGCCATGGCCTGAGATAACTTATCTATCACTCGTGCAATCATTATTTTAGATACCTACCTGTTTTGCTTTGTGCCGGGGCACGGCAATCCCCACAACACCAAGTCAAGCAAAAAAGCGCCACGGCCCGGCCGCGGCCGTACCAACGTTTTTTTTGAAGCATTTCAGGTCCCTTTTGCTACTATTCATTTTTATTTATTAAAGGACCATATAGATCTATATTATATCAACAATTTAATTAAGCTATTTAATTGGATAAGGATTAATCCTGTATTGGTTAAAATCGCTTAGAAAATAAGCCATTATTTGTCGTAAAAAGTAAATGACATATACCAGTGGGATATTCATAATAGACATATACCATCGCGGAGTTTTCTGTAGACCTTTTCAATGTGTACAAACAAATATCAGTATGTAAGTTATTTTGATAAATCTCGTAGGGTTCAGCCTGCGTTTGCAATGTAAGCGGAAAAAATTTATCACATTAACGACATCACATTAGAAACCACAAAATAACAGTATTTCGCCAGTATTTAATTGATATTATTATACATATACATTTTTCTCTTCAATCACTCTATCAATTAAAAGATGCCGCAACAAAATCCGTTGCGTATTTTTAAAGATTTAAGCGAACAAAGGGAAATAGGGACAGAGCTTTCTCTGTCCCTGGGTCGCTTTGTGTTATACTTGTAGTGACTAACTTTATTCAGCAAATCCGTGAATTTTGTTTATTAATCAACGCAATCAATATTGTGTGGATCTTTCTATGAATTAATTATATAATATTTTCAGCCCATAATAGCTCACATTATCAGGACCACACCGGAAGCGTCTGCGTCCACTTTCTGTGGTCTTGTTCTTCAAAGAGTAGCGGATCCAAACTTTTGCCCATATAACGACTCAAGGTTCGAGTGGGAGGTCGAATTGCCAGAAAAAAGTAGCACCGTTCCTGTAAGTACCATTTGTCAACTCACATTTAAACCGCGGAGTTAAACATTTTTCATGAAAGATAAACGAAAACGCTTGTTGCGAGTATCACATTCCTTTAACCCGTATCATCAAATAAATTGAAGTAGGCACTTTACAAATTCTGGTATCGAAATCGGCATTCCTACATCTCTATTATGGTGATTTGTGATACAAACTGGTGCTTTACGTGACTTGCATTCGCGGCTGTCTTATTGGGTAGGTTGGCTTGGGTTTAGTTAAATTATTGTATCAGTTCGTGAAAGTGATAAAAAAACAGACATAATATGTCGCACATCTAGTTCTTTAAAGTCATAAATGAAAAAAATATACTATAAAACGATGTTGGCATAGTTAACGCAATTTTAGATTTATGTGTATTATTAGTTGACTTCTTCGTAATGTAGTGACAAATGTCCTGTCTAACATCCAAGAGGTCCTGGGGTTAAAATCCCAGGTCGAGCCAAAAATAATGTTTCTAAAATGTTCATCATGAATTTATTGGAAACAGCTCAGATTTGAGAAGTTTGCGGTGTTGCACCCCCGTGCCTCTTGAGCTTGATCTCTCTCCGGTCATGTCGGATTGCCGTCTTTTCGAACATTGAGAGTGTAAGAACAGTGAGTCACCGGAGTATTGCGCTCACACTTATGCACTATAATATCTTCTGCGCAGTTGGGTGATCTATGCCGAGATTGGCCGCCGTGATGGAAATCGGCTAGGGGACTATTATTATTCTTAAGTTACAAATGATCTCCCTACTTATGTCTATTTGAATGATTACCAGCCACCAACATTGGATCCCAAACCGCTCAAGGTTGCAATCATTACGGATGCTCACATCGACCCCTTGTACGAAGCGTTTGGAGTAGCGGACTGCGACGAACCAACCTGTTGCAGAAAGGGTCAAACGCTTCGAAACAAAAAATCCTGTGACGATGATTTGCTTGAGAAAACTATTATTAGCAGAAGCGGAGACTTAAAATTCGATTTGGATGTGGCCGCGAAATATCGCAAGCAGAAGAAGTCTCGCAAAGTTCATAAGAGCCGGCAGTCAGCGCCGGCGGGCTACTGGGGAGACTATAGGAACTGTGACACGCCAATATGGGCATACGATGATGCAATTGAAACAATCCATGAGAACCATAAGGTGAGCAAGTAATTATAAGAGAGTTTAAAATAAAACACCATTCTATCCCGTATTGCTGGCCTGTGGGGTGAGCACGAACAACTATCGTAACGTATTCGTAGCGTTTATCTATCGGTAACTTGTCAATTTGTATGGGGAAACTGTCAGTTTTGACGTTCGGACGACACGTATACGTTACGATAATGTTCGTGCTCACCCCACTGAGGTTTAGCCATTCGTATGGTATGCGAAGATCGCGGGTTCTATTAGCACTTCGAGACGGTTATCTTTATACGATTGGATATTGAAATAAGAATCTACACTTAAGAATGCATACTGAAAGCTGTTTAATATAAACCGTCTGAAAATAATCTACTCCTAGACTAGTAGAAGCAAGAAAGATAAACGAGAAAGAGAGAGAGAGGGGTATGTGTTATTTTTTCAGTCAATTAGTATTTACGACTTGATAACTTTTCAGGACATCGATGTAATCTACTACGTAGGAGACACCATCGACCACGGAGTCTGGGAGACGTCTATCCCTCTCATTAACGACATGAACCGATACCTTGTTGACAAAATTAGAAAAACATTTGGCGAGAAAGTTCTAGTCGTACCGGCACTTGGAAATCATGAAGCTCAGCCCACAAATCAGTTAGTTCTACCTACTTAAAATTAAACAGTAAAGGGTCTATTATGTACATTAAAAACTGCAAAAATACTTCGAGGGGGCATAGCACCGGCAAAATAACAGTTTTAGAAATTTAAAAATTTTGTTGTCTTTCTTTTGTTACTTGTAGTTGACAGGTT
Organism: Pyrausta despicata; assembly: GCA_963921415.1. Classification (NCBI taxonomy): domain Eukaryota; kingdom Metazoa; phylum Arthropoda; class Insecta; order Lepidoptera; family Crambidae; genus Pyrausta; species Pyrausta despicata. The sequence continues at coordinate 9,562,579 of OY992855.1, read as the reverse complement.
GATCTACCTATAAAATAATTACTTCCTTGCTTAGTCAATATCAAATCATGTTCCAGATTTGCGCCAGCCAGCGTCGTAGGACCTCTAAACACGACATGGTTGTACAAATCGTTAGTTGATAAATGGGATGTATATCTGTCTAAGGAAGCAAAGGCACACTTACTGGGAACGGGGGCGTTTTCGATGGTGGTCAGACCCGGGCTCAGGGTTATCTCACTCAATAACAACGTGGCATACAGAAATAATTGGTAAGTTGTTTTTTTCTGAAACGAATGCAGTACGAACCACTATGTCACACCACACAAACGGCGGCGGATCTTGCTGGAACTTAGATCCCTCTACCAGGCCTCTCTCACTCGATGTACTTGCGCGCGGTAATAACTCTCGCCGGCACCGACTGCAGTGCCGATTCAGTGGGCTGCCAACAACCGTCGGATGCGCTCACGACGCACTATAATTATTTGTGTTACGCTAACGATCAGATTACTTATTTGGTTCGTATGAAAACTAATTTCATACGAACCAAATAAATAAGTAATCTGTGCTTGTTAAACGTTAACGTTTTTAAGAAAAATTACTTCTGGTGGTGGTTTGTGCTGTTGATGGGTGTAGGTCGAATACTAAGAGAAATAAAACGCTTTCTTTTTTGTCTACCAGCTAATGAAGAAAATGTAATTATTACCCGGTAAGTTAGTAATTTACTTACAAAGTATAAAAAACAAACAAATTAGTAGGTGGTACCTACCGACGTAGGTAAATTGGATTAATTTAGGTAAATTGGGGTTCGGCTTTATTGAATTAAAATGTATACTATAATAATACCTACAGTGAAACATAGGTCAGTTACTTTATTGAAATCATACATAAGTACCTAATATACCTATTAGTCTACTTTTTATGGGCTGCGCACCACTTACGAACTGTGTGTACCTACCTACCTACCTACTCGACGTGGTGGTTTAGTCGACTAATGACTCATTAATTAGCGAAATGACTAGGTAACTACATAGTTGACAATAAAATTGACCTATTCTCGAAATGTACCTACCTACTAATAATCTACAAACGACAGATTCCACAAATGACAGATTTGTTTTAGAAAGAGATAGCAAGAGTCACAATTCGCTTGTTAAACCTAATACAAGCTGAATTTCTTATTTCACATTTGTTATTCAATAATGTTATATTATTTTAACAACAGCCTATCAAATACCATTGTAGAAAAATGTGGTTGAAATATTTTTACCGAAAGTGTCAACCTTAGTTCGATTGTCACTTGGTCTCACGTCACGTGGTCTCGCGCAGCTGCGAAGCAATAGTGACTTTAAACTCATAGCTGTAGGTGCATTTTTGTACGCGGCAGAAAAAGTAGTCTATTAACGCTGTAGGTATCGAAATTTTTCTATGGAGTGATTTATCAGTTACGTAGTAACTATTTAGTAATCTGTGCCTCTACTACTACAAATGCAGTAGGCCGTGTTTATTCCTTGCTTAAATTTAAGCCGGCCAGTTCGAAGTGTATGACAGCGCGAATGCCATAACCGTTTCAAGTTGGTTGGATATTATTTAAACTAGGGATAAACACTGCCTTGTTCTTTGGTTGTGAAGGGGAGAGCATTTAACGCGTAGGCTAGGCGAAGCATGTTCTATCGAGTGACGCTGTTTTGCATAATATACTTATTAAACTAAAGGGTTTTAGATATATTACGAGAAAGATCCGGTCATTAGCTTTTGTGCTAGAACTGTCATGAGTAGATTTGAATCTGTTAACGTTGTTGGTAGGTACTAACGTTTTTTTAAACAGGTGGCTAGTATACGATCCTCTTGATGCGAAGAGACACTTAGATTGGCTGGTACAAGAATTGCACAAAGCAGAACTGGCGGGTGAAAAAGTGCACATCCTTGCTCATATACCTCCAGGCGTTCATGATTTAACCTACACATGGACTAGAGAATACAACAGAATTGTCAATAGGTAAGTTGAATTGAATTCGACTAGTAAGTCGATAAGTGTTCTAACAATCACTTAAAATATCTACCTACTTAAGTTTCAAGACTGCACTTGGTTATAATATTACTGGTGCTTATCACAGAAACACAAATGCGCATTTTAAATCTAGAAACAAAGACTACTAGGTCTGGAGTGTGAAACACAACACACAACTCAAACTTTACTACTGGATACATTCTACTGTACTATTTAGCCCCTCAAGACAGTGTCTTTACGAACGAAATGCTAATAAATGGTCTTAGAAACCTGTAATAAATGTTTTTTTTTATAATAGACAACATCGATGGCCAATGATGACGTAACTACATCAAATATTACCTAGTTATGTAAATATAGCTGAGTGATGAAGGATGTAGCTATAAGAAGCCCTCAGCACGGGCCTAAAAGTGGAAATATCCACATTATTGCTAGCGCCAGAGATTAAAATCGAATTAAAAAATTGTTTCAGATTTTCTGCAACGATTGCTGCCGAGTTCAATGGGCACACACATTCTGACGAATTCAAAGTATTTTATAGCCCTGACAATGTCCCTACTAATGTGGCCTGGGGTGGCGGAAGTATTACCTCCTATACAAACTACAACTTGAACTATAAAATCGTCCACATTAATCCCGAGACTTTTGTAAGTACCTATCTAACCACAATTTGACTTCACTGCGTCGTTGGTGTAGTGGCAAAGTTTCTGCCTTACATCCGAGTGGTCCTAGGTTCGAATCGCAGGTCGAGGCAAAATTATTTCTGAGATCTTCTGTCATGAATTTCTCAAAAACAGCTCGGAGTCGGGAAGTTGGCGGTGTTATACCCCCGCCGTGCCTGGGAAAGCACGTTAAGCCGTTGGTCATGTCGGATTGCCGTCTCACCGAACTTTGAGAGTGATGGAACAGTGAGTGCACCTGTGTATTGCGCTCACACATGTGCACTATTATATCTCCTGCGTAGTTGGCTGATCTCTGTTGAGATTGGCCGCCGTGGTCGAAATCGGCCAGGAGGACTATTATTATAACCACAATTTTTTCCCTTTTTTGAGTTCAATAGTATATGTTTGTAGGAACAGGAAGTAAATTAAATTGTTTTTAAGTATAAATACTAATATTTCGTTCGCTTTTAGGCTCCCGAAAGGATTCTGAACTACGCCTACAATCTCACGGAAGCAAATCTGACGCCCAATCGAAGACCTCACTGGTTTTTGCTTTACGACATGAAAAACAGCTTCCATTTGCCCGATCTATCTCCTAAATCTATGAGTGACCTAGTTTATTCCATGGTTACCACAAATAAGCCACTGTTGGACTTGTATAATGCATATTATTCAAAACTCAGTGACACCCGCTGGCCTTACTGCAACGATGACTGCAAATTAGATAACCTGTGTAAAATAGTAGTAACTGTACTATGGGAGCGACAAAGATGTGAAGAACTTAGAAACTTATTCCGCTCTTAATTGAAATAAAGACAGATTGAACAACCATAATTTCATTTCACATAACTACAACGTTTTAAAAACAATCAATTAATAACTTATGCTAGTGATCTAGTATACTTAACCAGGAAATACTAGGTTTAAACTTCAATTCTTCACTAGGAATTTTGTCCAATATGGATATCTGAAATCAAAAAAGAGAGTTTGGTTAGCTATAGAATTGTATTAATCAAAAGTAATAACTATGTGAATGAATCTCTATAGCAGCCTGTGTCAAAGTGCTAGGGCCTAAAAATATGATTGAGGTACTGTATAAAGATCTTGGCAAGTAGACTGGGCCAAAACTCGAAATTTCTGCTGCGAATAAAAAGTACACTATACATTGGTGACAATTTATTAATGGATCTATAATAATAATGGATATAGGAGACATTTCAAATAGGGAGGATATCTTATAAGTTTACTAAAAGTTGTCTGTAAGGATCTTAAAGTACAGTCAGTCAGTGTATCCCTGCAATTACAACCTAGAAATCTTCAAAGCTAGAGTGAACAGTCATTTCCTAGGTGAGCTCGCTCCATCATAGACTCAGTCTTTGCCTCATTTGAGCTTAGTCTTGGGTCAAGAGCAAACCTATCCCAAAAAAAAGTACTCATAAACATGCTTTGTACTATTTTCAAAAACTTACAAATGAAATACTAACCTGATGTCTAACAAAGTGGACTATCCTTTCAATGTTTTCAGCTTTTGCATCCTCAGATAATGCATAAAATCTGCGCCATATGGCTGCAGCCAAGACTTTGTCATCTTCTAACCCTTCATCATAGGCCACTAATGCAGCTTGGAACTGCTCTGACAACTCTGAGACTTGCTTTCTAGCTATTGCTGGATTTGCTCCCTGTAAAGTTAATAATTTAAAGTGCTAAATTAAAGTTTCTCATCACCAAATTAGCATACAAGCTATTATAAAGGTTACATCATTTTCTCCAAAACAAGATTTAATAGAATGAGATGCAATATAAGGTATCAGTAAAAAGTATTCTGTACATTGCCTATTACATAAGCAATCATCTATACTTCCTCACTCCATCTCTTTTAATTTAAAAGAAAACAAATATGTAGTACTTTTTCTTACCTCTAATAGTTTGACTTTATTTCCTACATCTGCCCATAAAGCCTCAATGATGCAGTTTCTAACAAAATGTCCATCACCTTTGACAATTTTTTTCTTTTCAGTTTTTGATATAACAATATCTTCAGCCATGTATCGAACCATTAACATCCAAACATGCAGCTCAGTGATTGTAAACCAGGACACAAATGTGTCTGGCAGTTCAAGTTTCTCAAACCAGTCCTGATATGCCACTTTGTCTGGTACACTTTCATATAAGAAGTATCCAGTTAGTTTAAGACGCTAGAACAGAAGAAAAAGTAACATTATTATTTAAATATAGAAAGGAACAACTTATTTCTACCCTAATGGTCTTAATCACCTGGTTTGCTATAAGTTTCCTGGACTCTTTGGCATTTACACTATTGCCTTTGAGGCACCGGTCAGCCAGTTTGTTGTGAATGAGAAGTTAAATTTCTATGAAAAAGTGATTAAGTGCGTAACACCCGCTTAGGGGCCGAGAATACGATAGGTGTGAATGTTGCTCAATAGAGCGAATTACAAATACTTACGGTGCGGGACTGATCCATCCAACCAACAGCTTTCATAAACTTTTTAACATAGCTATCTTCAACAGCCATTGTGCCTTGGTGTCGTCTATGTATTAGTACTTGTGGTGGAAAACATCTTTCGTAATCCACGGTAATTCGACTGCGCTTGAAATATGTTATCTGAATGTTGTATTAGTTAATTAGTCAGGTTACTATAACATTAAACTGGTGTTCAAAAAAAAAAAAGAGTTCAAATTACAAATAAAGTATCAAATAAAGTCACATGTTTTCCGTCACCGTTAACTGTTTTCATACTTACGCTAGGAGCTAATAAACGTCTTGCAAACATTTTAAGTTCAAATTTAGGCTAGTTTGCATGGAAAACGCAAGAAAATTAGGGAAAAAGGAAATTGTGTAATTTTCCTGGAGCTGTCGTTATTATGACTTTTTACTTCTTTAAATCCATTTCAACTCTAGTCTCCGGTCTGGCACAGATTAAAAAATCAGTAATGTTACACAAAAGTTCAGCTTCAGCATACTTTTTTTGGAGAAGTTGCATTCTACTTGTCTATACCGAAATGTCACGGAACCCGGACTCTCTCTGCTCTATGACATATCCTCCACATTGCCTTTCATTGTCTATAGTAATTTTAGGTTACATAATTTCGGGCGGCCGCTGAGTATTTTTCGCCCAAGTGCTCCAGAAAATCCAAAATGTTCGGGGCTGTTAGCAGGGTTGGAAGCGGCTTTTTAGCCGTTAAAACAGTTGCAGAGAAAGCCCTCACAGAATGTGGCAAAGTCGCCGCTGTAACTGCAAGCAGCAAAAGGGATTACGCAGCCAAAGCCGCAGCCGCAGGCAAAGGGCAAGGTAAGGTGGTTGCTGTTATCGGTGCCGTCGTCGACGTACAGTTTGAAGACAACCTTCCACCCATTCTAAATGCCCTTGAGGTCCAGAACCGTACCCCCAGGCTCGTCCTGGAGGTGGCGCAGCACTTGGGAGAGAACACCGTCCGCACCATCGCCATGGACGGTACCGAGGGTCTGGTCCGCGGACAGCCCGTGCTGGACTCCGGATCGCCTATCCGTATCCCCGTGGGCGTGGAGACCCTGGGCCGCATCATGAACGTGATCGGCGAGCCCATCGACGAGCGCGGCCCCATCCCCACCGACAAGACCGCCGCCATTCACGCCGAGGCGCCCGAGTTCGTGGATATGTCTGTGCAGCAAGAGATCCTGGTCACAGGCATCAAGGTCGTGGACCTACTGGCTCCCTACGCCAAGGGAGGCAAGATCGGACTTTTTGGCGGAGCTGGTGTCGGCAAGACTGTATTGATTATGGAGCTCATCAACAACGTCGCCAAGGCTCACGGTGGTTACTCAGTATTCGCTGGTGTAGGTGAGCGCACCCGTGAGGGTAACGACTTGTACCACGAGATGATTGAGTCCGGAGTCATTTCTTTGACAGACAAGACCTCGAAGGTAGCTCTTGTGTACGGTCAGATGAACGAGCCCCCCGGCGCGCGCGCCCGTGTCGCCCTGACCGGATTGACCGTCGCCGAATACTTCCGTGACCAGGAAGGCCAAGATGTGCTGCTCTTCATTGACAACATCTTCCGTTTCACTCAGGCTGGTTCTGAGGTGTCTGCCCTGCTGGGTCGTATTCCATCTGCCGTGGGTTACCAACCCACACTGGCTACCGACATGGGTACCATGCAGGAGCGTATTACCACCACCAAGAAGGGCTCCATCACCTCTGTGCAGGCCATCTATGTGCCAGCTGACGATTTGACTGACCCTGCCCCTGCCACCACTTTCGCTCACTTGGACGCCACGACTGTATTGTCGCGAGCCATTGCCGAGTTGGGTATCTACCCAGCTGTCGACCCTCTTGACTCCACCTCGCGTATCATGGACCCCAACATCATCGGCGCTGAGCACTACAACGTCGCGCGTGGCGTGCAGAAGATCCTGCAGGACTACAAGTCCCTCCAGGACATCATAGCTATCCTGGGTATGGACGAGTTGTCTGAGGAAGACAAGCTGACCGTAGCCCGCGCGCGCAAGATCCAGAGGTTCTTGTCGCAGCCCTTCCAGGTGGCCGAGGTGTTCACCGGACACGCCGGCAAGTTGGTGCCTCTGGAGGAGACTATCAAGGGATTCTCCAAAATTCTACAGGGCGAGTATGATCATCTACCAGAAGTTGCTTTCTACATGGTGGGTCCCATCGAGGAAGTTGTTGCCAAGGCTGATACTCTCGCCAAGAACGCTTAATTGTCATTGAGGAAGGATGAGATAATGAATGTAATTCTAAATAAACTATAGTCGTAACTTACACGGGAATTTTATTTTGTTCCTGCTCATACCTACATTAGTATAACCTAATTTTTTTGCTTACATAACAATCTGCATGAACACAAAACAACGAAAATTCGGTGTCGCGTATCTCTTTCATGAGCTGCTAATTGTAGAAATCACGATTGGATATGTACCTACTTCCAGCTCACTGCAATTTTTTGACGTACAGATACGTTAGTATGAAACTATTAGAATATCTTATCATATTTTCAATTTGATCTTATTTAAATTGTAGTGAATCTAGTTTAGCTATGTATGTACCTGGTTAGATAACTATTTACCTAGTTATATAACTATTGCACAACCAAAAATTCAACATACACAGAAAGATGTCTAGGCGGTCTTATCGCTAAGAGCGATCTCTTCCAGACAACCATAAGTGGGTCAAAAAAGAAACCACCACCAGGTTGTAGGAAGGTAGGAAAGTGATTTTACACTTGACGATGCCTTACGGCCGAAAAGGTATCAGTAGCTTTATTAAGTAACATCCATTTACTCCTATAGTGCGCAGACGAGGTCAGGGGAGATCCGCGCCGCGCCTTATGCCGCTACCTAGTATTTATTATTCACAAATTACCTGCATGGCCAATATATTTATCTACATTTTCAGCAGTCTTGAGAGAAGCCTACTTACCTAGGATCTTCAATTAGAACAAAGTACGGCTTCACATCCGATTAAATTTTTGTTGCAAATTCACCCTAATTACATTAGCAACAGACCCACATCAATGACGTCGTAACTTACCCTTTCTTGATGTGCTATCGTCTGTAGTCTGTAGCATACAAGGAACAAGAGAAAAAGAAACAGCATAATAATATAATAGTAACGTAGGTATTTATTGTACCTAACTAGGGCCAAAATACATACTTGTACAAAGATAAATGTAATTGAAAAATAGGTATCATGAAAATCAAATAAAGTACAACTTCACAGTTCAAAATAAAACATCATCTCCTTTCAGAAATCAACTAATAAAGAAACATTTCATTTCATATACAGTCTTAATAGCCAGACTAGCTAATTCTAGCTTATTATACATACATTACACTAGGTACATTCCTACTATTCTAATAGACATATTTTCATAATAGTTCCACACAGAACTAAAATAACAGCTGGAAACAAGACTAGGTAGCAAAGGCGTAAATGGCAAATATCATAACATGCAGAATGCAACAGTAAAAGTAGTGTGCAGTATAATATTCAACTAACACAGTAAAATCTTTTATATCATTTCATAAGTACATACTTTTACTGTTGCTATTAAACTCTTATGTTATGTTTCACTACTAACATTTTCTGTCTTTTCCGTATCTGTTTTAAGCTCGCTATCAGCACTAACCGGATTGGATTCCTCAGAATTAGGAATATTAACACTAGTATCACTTTTACATTTTTCTTCACTTTCCAATGAATCACTTTTGATGGGAGTTTGGTTGATTTTATCATTACTTACATTGTTATTGACAGAGTTTACGTTATTTACAACACATTTACTTTTTTCTATATTAAAAGCATTAGAATCGGAAACAGTTCTAATTGTGTCTACTTTAGGAACCTTTACTACCACTACTTGATCAGATGATTTTTCTTCATTTGATGAAGAGCTCTTGGAAGGGTCTTTTAGCTTTATAGTCTGAAACTTAAGAGGAGTGTTTGTAGATGGAAGACCATCCTTATTCCTGTTTATTGGTTTGATCACTAAAATTTTTGTTTTCATTCCAGCTTTTTTGAAATCTGTAATATTCTTATTGATTATTGGATTTTTAATAAACTCTAAACTTTGGCGACGGAATTTAATTGGCAGTACCGAAGGAATAGTTTTTAAGGCATCACGCGAGATAGGTTTCGTACTATCCTGGGTCTTACATGGGCTTTCTTTAACCTCTTCTGTTTTATTGACTTCATTTTCAGAGTTTGTAACAGGTGCAGTCTCCTCAGCAGACTGTCTAGATTCAGTTTCGTCTTTCTGTGGACTTGAAGTGTCTTTTGAAGAAGTTGTTTGAGTTTCATCGAGAATATCCTTTTTCGGAGAACTCTTTTCCCCCCTAGAAATACTTTTAGGTAGCATAGGTCTAACAAATATGTTAGAAGGTCGTGGGTCTTTTGGGGCAGTAGTGCTGAAGCTCACATTTTTTAAAAGAGCTGCTGAATTTTCTACAGCCTTTTTGGATAATGTGGCAAGTGCTCCACAACAATCTCTGTTGACGATTTCGTAATAACTTTGATTTTCCTGTTGACTTGTCGACTTCTTCTTAGTTTGATTGGTCTTTGTACTAACTGAAGACTGTGCATCTCTGTAGCCTTGCGCCTCCATTTTCAGCAAATTAGACAAGTCATATTCAAAGTCTTCATTCTTGCGCTTTGTCTTTTTACGTACCGGTCTTCGGGATGCAACAGATGAGGTTCTTTCAATAGAGTGTCTCTTTGAAATTCTTTCTTCAATATCATCCATGTCAGATGAATTTTCTTCAAAGGTTTTTGATATTGATGATGTGTCATTATCCATGGAATTAGAATCTTTGTCTAGAGACATGTCGGCTTTTTGTTCATCATCATCTGAAAAATAGAATAGTATTATTTATGTGAGACATTGATTACGTATGATTTGTATAGTAAAATCTGTTGGAATAAAAAAATAGTTACCATTTGCTAAACAGGCTTCCCTCTTTCTTTTGCCACCGTTCTTGAGGTGAACCATCTTTCTTTTTCTGCTTCCATCAATGCGAGTGCTACTGGACGAGCTGTCATCTGACAAACGGCTGGAATCGCTCGAACACCTGCTTTGGCGACGAGAGTCTAGTAGGCTCACATTGTTAACGTCATTAGATTCCTCTGAGTTATCACAGAGCTCCAAGGCATCAGCGCCGTTTATGGCTTTAATAGTGCTGTGATAAAATTCACTATCCCCCTTCAGTTTATGAACTACCCTTATATGATCAGGCACGTTTTCAAAGGAGTAAGTTTTGAAGTTACACAATTTGCAAGCATAACGCATCCATTTGTAGTGGCCGGCCATATGATCGTAGAGCTCTTGCACGCTGTTATGCCGAAGATCGCATTTCTTACACAGGAGTTTGTTAACTTCTATATCTGGTTGAATTTTCTGCCTTAAAGCAGTCAGGTTACTTTTCTCTGCTTGTTGTGCGAAAGGCAATTTAATTTTCGGCTTTGGTGTCGCTTGTGGAGCGACATCATCAGACTTTTCAGGGGATTCGTTATCATTCGATTTTTCCGGCGATTCAGTATCATTTGACTTTTCATCGTCATCCAAAATGTCCATAGTGGCTTCTTCTAGCATTTCGTTCATATATTGCCTATCTGAATCAGTTTCCTGAGTTTCTTTTTGTATTGGAGTTAGAGTTGCTTGTTGTTCATCTGTTGTTTTATTTTCTGTAAAATATAGAATGTAGAGTGAGTGGAATAATCCCTAAATGTTTGCTTTATACTTATGTTTACATTTTAACACTAACTAATTAGGTTCAATATATTATTTATCTTGATGCAATGCACTTAGTAGCAGCGGTCGGTGTTCCGCCTGTCCCTATTAGTAGTCATACCTATTTATGAAAAAGTTACGGCATCAACTTGATAAACTGTCTGGTGCACTCATCAGCGGCAGCGCTATTCCAGATGACGGCCCCTTGTCCTTGCGGATTCGTATCTCGGTCACGTTCAGTATCGATCATGTGACGGGCGACGTGCAAGGCGCGGGTGCGCGATTGACAAAGGTGCGTGAGCTGTCTTTGAAGATGTCAAGGCCTAATAGATTACCTGATTGATCACTCTTCAGTGGCAGTGCTATTCCAGACGTAGGGCCCTTGTTATAGTGCTTGCAGATTTGTATTTCAATACCGCGCTCAATATCGGGCAGGCGACGTGCAGGGCGCGGGTGCGCGGTTGCCAAGAATGCGTGAGCTGTCTTTGAAGATGTCAAGGCCTAATAGATTACCTGATTGATCACTCTTCAGCGGCAGTGCTATTCCAGACGTCGGGCCCTTGTTATAGTCCTTGCGGATCTGTATCTCGATGCGCTTAGTGTCGGGCAGGCGCCGCGCGGCGTGCAGGGCTCGCGTGCGCGGTTGGCACGTGTGCGTGTGCGCCGCGAGGGCCGCTCGGCGTTCGAACTGTCGCCCGCAACCGAAACACCGGGGAACTTCGCCCTCGCCCTCCACGTTGTCCATCCACGCCTGGAATATGATAAGTAGGAATAAACTAGAGGCGAAATGACGCTCCATCATTCATCAACAATTCGTGGTTCTGTACTGTACTGCAGAACGAAGGCCTCCCCTAAAGATTTACAGGTCGATCGATTATTGTCTAGTTTGGTGTGATCTTTATAAGGTCCCCTTTATATTTTGCCGCATGTGGCTGCCCTATGCAAAAAGTTTTCAGCACTGTGCTAGTTTGGCTACCAAAAACGACGCGTAATTCTAGGTGTGCTGTGTTAAGTCTAACAACTTCGCGAGGGACCTTCCTGCTGGGCGATAGACATTAAACACGCTAGATGTTAGCTACAGATTGGTAGTGCAGCGTGAAATCTTAAATTTATCCCGTTTTTCCGACAGCATATGAATTTGTCGCAGACTAGCCTTAATTTCTCGGTACACAGATTTGATACCTCTACTATTTCAATGCTGATGGTTCCTAGTTTTTTCAGCTTCAATTGTCACCTGCCCAGTGTTCTTTTTCAATCGTACTATAGATATCCTTATATTTGGTTGCATATTTAATACTTATTTCTTACAAAATTTGCCAGCAAGTTACTAAGAAAAGCTAGTTTTTGAACAAGACAAATTGTTATACTTATTCAAACTCTGCCCAGCAAAATCAATAATTCTCAAGCAGACAGAGATATTTTTCGCGTAGCTATTTTTTTACGAACCTGATTCTCTTGATCCAATCTCTCCTCTTCGCTTATCTTTTGTGTGGGAGGTTTCATATTTTTACGTTTTTCATAGAATGCTGGGGGATTGTTCATTCTAAAGGCTTTTGCTTGAATAGACTCCCTGAGCCTTCTGATTTGAGCAGCAGATTTCCTGAAATATGAATAGAGAATATGACATAATGAATTATTTCAATAGAACCCAATTAAGTTCATTAGTACTTCTTAATCCTTTGAGCCACAGTAATAATACACAAAAGTTAACTTAAAATTAACTGCTAGATTGAAATAGGTATCATTTTTTACAACTTAAAACCAGAAATAACTAAATAGAAGTGAGATTTATAATATGTCTATTACTTTATATCACATTAAATGAAATGGCATCATGTATTACCGGTGGACTTTAAAAAGATGGCGATAGACACTCCAGGAAGTAGAGAAAATTTCCAGACAGTCAGGGCAGGGGTAGACCAATCTGCTTTCCAAGTGTTTGTACTTCATATGGAACTTCAATGTTTTCAGAGTGGAGAAGGTTTGATTACCTGAAAAATTGAATTCTTGGTCGATTAAATACATGAAAATAATATTACCATGTGTAACTTTGAATCTAGGTCATGTATCTATCAATAGCCATACACAGGTGGTGTTATGCAATATTTGTTAATTTTGTACGCAAATACTATCAGTAGTTAATGTAGGTGTACTTACAAATTTTGCACTTCAAGTTATCACTGTTATCATCATCATCATCACTGATTTGTATTACACTATCTGATTCTGATGGGACCGAACCAAGAATGCTGAATTTACCATCCATTTGTAAATAGGCTTTATCCTTGGACAGAAGGGCATCTAGTTCTTTCACCTAAAAATATATTATTGTTAGATATGACAAAACATATATTTAAGTATGTTAAACTGGTAAAATTATTTAACTAATTTACTCATCAACCAGAAAAAGAAAGGGTTAATACCTGAGCCTTCATCTTATCTTGCTTATCTTCAGTATCAAGGCTTTGAAAGACAGCCACAGAGCTGTTTGGTATTTTTTGTAATATCATATTCTGGTCTTCAGACATACCATCTTTTTCTCCCCTATTTCTAACCATCTTTTCAATTATTGTTGTCAAATCTTTAGTTATTGGTATGCGGTTATCAATTCCATCGGTTTCAAGTCCATTTTTGTCTTTCATTACTTGCAAATAACTTTCTTCTAATTTTTTAATTTTCAACATTTCATTTACCTAAAAAAATACCAATAATATAAAGGTACTTTGATAATACTTCAGGTATGTACAATAGAATAATGTAAAAAAAGTTTACCGCTGATGAAGTTTTAAAAAGTTGTCCATGGAGAGATGTATTAAACCTTTCTGTACAATAAACACGTTTATGTGATATAAAGTTTGCTAAGCTTCTAAATATGTTCCTGCACACTTTACACTCATATAATAAATCACATTCATTGGATAGTAACTCCTTGAGCTGAAAAATATAAATCACAATTTAGTTAAAGATAATATTGCTCTAGTAGGCAGTACTAAGACCAAGGATTATGTAAGAATTTTACTGTGAGTTGGTACTTACTTCCTCAGTAGCAAGATCAAATATTTTTCTTGCTTGAGCAAATCCTGTTACACTAGTCAGAATTGGCTTCCTAAGTAAGGAGAAGTCCATATCCTCATTATCTTCATTGGGTTGTACTATATTCTTGGCGTTCTTGTTTTTATCATCTTTTCCTTTGGTTTTTGTATTCATTTTATTTCCAGCCATATTTGCATCTAAGGAGAAGACAAGTTAGTACATTAAAATACTACCGCAGCTAAGATAAGACGCACTACCTATTAGGTACATTCCTGCTCCCTATAATGCTGACCATACAAATGCCAGCCTGTGATATCAACAATCTCACATTATGACAAAAGTTTTATTGGATTTATTGATTATGTTTCGAAACCGGGAACCTTACAAATATATCAACAAAGTAACTGCTCATGGTATGAATCAAGCAAGCATGGTATTATCACGTACTACTACTACTTCCTATCAAGATGCTCAGTCTCTCCCTCAATTTTCATCAACAAAACTAATTCTATAACTGTATAAAAAGCTCTATAATACATTTCAGTTTAAGCTAAAAACGAAGGGCAAGAAAAAATACTTCTACTTACTTAGAGTTCACCACAATCGGCAACATGAAAATCCTGAGTTTTCTATAAATGCACCTACATCACGCCTCCATTTTTTTAACAAATGAATATGACCCATGGACGTAAACTGTTGCGATTAGCGATAGTTGGTCAATTAAGGTTTTAGTTGATAATTACTATTAATTTACCTAATAAAATCAATACGTACATTTTGAAAAATTTAATGTTCAAAATGATTGTTAAAATTAAATTTTTTGCTAAAATTGCATGAAAAACGGTGAAAATCTACTTGAGCTACAGATTTTTCATGTCTCTGGTTCTTCAAATTATAAAAAAGAAAGTCAGCTAGCTTGCGTGATGACAGTATGACAGTGACACTTAATTGACGGTAGGTACATTGACTTTGATTTGATTTGATTGAATTTGTATTGTATGTACATACTGTACAGAATTTCGTGGTTGATCGAGTGCTTAGACTACTTACTTACGTTTCACTGGCAGAATTTGGTGTTAACTCCATTTGTATAAGTGATCTGCGGTTTCTTTTGAGTTGTGATTGCAGGTATACTCGTAGTTACACGATTTAATACATTAGTTCACGGAATTAACGTTTAAATAGTAAGTGAGTCAGTATGAAATTGTAGTCAAGCCGACAAATTTTATGAGGTACCC
The DNA here is from genome assembly GCA_963921415.1 of Pyrausta despicata. Classification (NCBI taxonomy): domain Eukaryota; kingdom Metazoa; phylum Arthropoda; class Insecta; order Lepidoptera; family Crambidae; genus Pyrausta; species Pyrausta despicata. The sequence continues at coordinate 9,547,421 of OY992855.1, read as the reverse complement.
CGTATAAAATTTGCCGGTTGTCAAAGTCTAGATTGTACTTTTGTATGATGTATGTACTGTTAACTAACATAAGATTGATAGTCAGATCGTTTTTGCTTTTCGTTTTAAAGGAAAATGGCTTCTGGTGAAACTCAGTCATCAGAATATCAGCAAAGGAGATGGCAGCATATAAGAAAATTGTTGGAACGCTCTGGCCCCTTCTGTCACCCCGATTTTGAGCCCTCTGCTGAGATATTGGAGTTTATAATGAATTCTTGCAAAGTCCTCGTGGTAGGTGCTGGAGGACTTGGGTGTGAACTACTTAAAGATCTAGCACTCATGGGTTTTAAGAAAATCCACGTAGTTGACATGGATACAATTGAACTGTCGAATTTGAACAGACAGTTTTTATTTAGAAAAAATGATATAGGACTTTCTAAAGCAAAATGTGCAGTTGAATTTGTAAACAGAAGGTAAAGATATGAAACATTTAATTTCGTTTTAGTTTTCTGCACAAAGTGACTTACATTATATCTCATGTCATTTTCAGGATACCTGGATGTGAGGCAGTTGCACATCATTGTGCAATCCAAGATTTAGATGAAGGATTCTATAGGCAATTTCACATAGTTGTTTGTGGATTGGACTCGATTGTTGCCCGACGCTGGCTTAATGGCATGCTTATGTCACTTCTGCAGTATAATGATGATAGTATGTCTAATTTCTTGGCCTATTGAGAACAGTGTTCTTTGACTAAGGATTCTACTTTTAAGATAGGAAAGTTCAATTATTTCTAAATCACTTTCTTATGTCTATAGGGAGCTTGGATCAAAGCAGTGTGATTCCTCTTGTAGATGGTGGAACTGAGGGATTCAAGGGGAATGCAAGAGTTATCCTTCCTGGAATGAGTGCCTGCATTGAGTGCACTCTAGATCTCTATCCACCACAGAAAACATTTCCACTGTGTACTATTGCAAACACACCAAGGTATAACATTAGTTGTAGTAAAATTGTTTTAATGGGTTATTATAACTTTTATCTTACTTTTACTGCCTTGTTGGTGTAGTGGCAAAGTTCTGCCTTACATCCGGGAGGTCCTGGGTTTGAATCCCAGGTCAACCAAAAATTGTTTCTGAGATTTTCTGTCATGAATTTCTCAAAAACAGCTCAGAGTCGGGAAGTTGGCGGTGTTACACCCCATGCCTCGGTGGTCCTGCGCCTGATCTCTCTCTGGTCATGTCAGATTGCCATCTCACCGATCTTTGGGAGTGAAGGAACAGTGAGAGCACCTGTGTATTGCGCTCACACTTGACGCTCATAGTTGACTGATCTCTGTTGAGATTGGCTGCCGTGGTTGAAATTGGCCAGGAGGACTATTATTATTATCACTCTTTTCCGTTGTCTTTTAGGCTGCCTGAACATTGTGTGGAATATGTCAAAGTGATTCAATGGGCAAAAGAGAATCCTTGGGGTCCAACAACACCATTGGATGGTGACGATCCACAGCATGTAGGCTGGGTATTGGAGAAAGCGCAAGAAAGAGCTATTAAGCATGGTATTACTAATGTGACATACCGGTTGACCCAGGGTGTTCTTAAAAATATTATTCCAGCTGTAGCCAGCACTAACGCTGCAATAGCTGCTGCTTGTGCCACTGAGGTATTTTATTTTATTACAATAATTAGCCATTGATTTTTTTTTTGCTATTGACCAGTTGAAATGTCACCTTATTCTCATCTCACAGATTTAATTAAAATTTTTTTTAGGTATTCAAACTTGCAACATCTTGCTGTACCAACATGAATAACTACATGGTACTAAATATGGCTGATGGTGTGTATACATATACATTCAATGCTGAGCGTCGTCCAGACTGTGTAGCATGCAGTAATACCACCAGGGTACTTGAGATTGAGTCTGATGCTACCTTGCAGTCAATTTATGATAAGCTGTGTGAAGACCAAGCTTATATGATGAAGAGTCCTGGTTAGTTACGTCATAAAAATTGTGTATTTTGCTATTATTAACTCCATGTAGGTATATTTTTTGTAACACAGAAATTATCCTTTTTTTAGGTATAACTACCGTCATAAATGGCCGTAACAAAACGCTGTATATGGCGTCCATCAAGAGTATTGAAGAAAGGACAAGGGATAATTTAAAAAAGAAAATATCTGATCTTGGCCTCTTTAATGGGGCAGACATATTAGTTGCAGATGTTACAACGCCTAATACAATTACTATAAAATTGAAGTTTTCTGATAATATTGATATTGACATGGCACGATAATTAATTTAGGATCTCAAATAAAAATATAAGTTTCTATGTACTGGCGTTTTTGTTATGCATTGTAGAATCTCAGTTAAGTTTATACTGATGAGCTTCATGAGAAGCCTATTAAAATGGTCGTGGTCAAGTCCTGGTATTGAAAGTACATGTGAATTTTTTTGTTTATATGTGGGAAACATCCTTTACCTGTAAAACTTACAATTACATCAACTTCTTTCATCACAATCGGTTTAGTCAGCAGCAAGCTATGCGTTTCATGTACCTATGTGCCTAGTTGCCAGTGGCATAGCGTGCATTGGCGGGGCCCCATATAATTCTTTTGGGAGGGCCCTTAAGAAGGGAAGAAATTCACTGGCTTGCATTGAGATACTATGTACAGTTAAATGCTGGCTTGTCAAAAAATTATGAAATTTGGGTAACCCTTTTAATGACCTACACTTTTCAGCAATTTTTTTGAATGCATTATTCGGACCATTTTTTCACATTTCCTTGAACTTCAGAACTTCGGTATGCCGAAGTTTGCTTCCGAATTTGATGTACTTATGGTTGTGTGCTCAATGCTGGGCACATGAAGACGATACGTGTTTTTTGACGAATCGTCAAATTAAAATCAAGTATAGATGATTTCAAGTTTTTGGGAGAAACAAATTCGGGATTTATGACCTATCAGACAAGAGTTTTCGAGGAAGAAGGAAGCGTACATTCAGAAAGTAATTTAATTTAAATGAGTGCTTCAATGAGGCGAGCGCGCGATATTTTAGGCTTCATGGGATCATGAAGCCTAAAATTTCTTTCTTATAGACATATAATTATAATATAATATTTTTTCTTTTTGTAACTCCGCTGGGGTAACCTCTTTTACTCACTTATCCTTCTACGAGCCCCGATGCAAAATAGTTCGTCTAGGACGAAAAACGTGTAGGTACAAAGTTTTTTTCTAACTTAATTATTTTTGTCCAGTTACGTAAACAGAAAAACTATTCTACCATCTCATGTTCGGTTACCACTCTTCATTGTTGTTGAAGCAATAAACTATTTCATCCTTTTAAATTAAGAGATAACCTCGATAACCTGCTTTTAAGTTGAGCAAATCGTAAGCAAAATAGTTCATCTACGAGTAGTAGTACTGCTAAACACAGATTAATAATATGTAGCAAGCTATGCTAAAACAACGGGCAGGACAACGTCTGCGGGGTCCGGTAGTCACCTATAAATAAATTGTAGCATTTCAATCTATCAATTGAAAATGAAAAGTTTAAAGATCCGTAAAAGATATATCCGGAACACCCCTAGTAATTACGCTCCTGTTTGTTGCTAACAACTAAACATGCTTGCTATAAGTATGTAAACAATTAATAAACATTAATTAAAATAGATACATGTACAGCTAAAATGTACATGTGAAAATAAGTATTATAATTGGAAATCAACTTTTACAAGCTTGATTATTGCATGAGCTTTAAATAGATCATGGGAAGAATGGCGGAAAAATACGACCATGTTTTTAAAAATTAAGAAATTGTCTATGGTTTCTATCTGACGTGGTTTGTCGAAGTGTCGTTCGTTCGATTTGTCTACAACAGGGAAAGGCTATAACCAAACTAAATAATTTAGTGCTAAAATACACACAAAACTAATAAAACACCAAAATGTTGGACAGTTTATTTGATGACGTCAAGCGCATGAACAAGCGACAGGTGTGTTTATAAAAATATTTCTCAAACTAATGAGTTCTCTTACCGGTTTAATTATACGTGTTAATATCCCTTTTTAATTTCAGTTCATTTACCAAGTTTTAAGTTTTGGCATGATAGTATCATCTGCTCTGATGATATGGAAAGGTTTGATGGTAGTAACTGGCAGTGAAAGTCCCATTGTAGTGGTGCTTTCTGGCAGTATGGAGCCAGCTTTTCACAGAGGAGATCTCTTATTTTTGACAAACTATCCTGAAGAACCCGTGCGAGTTGGAGAGATCGTTGTTTTCAAAGTTGAAGGACGAGACATTCCTATTGTTCACAGAGTCCTGAAGCTTCACGAAAAGTAAGTTATAAGTCAAAATTATTACAATACAGTTATGATTTATTTGCTGTCCTAATATCTGTCATGTAGAGCCTTTTCCAATTACCTGCTGGATATTTTTTGATTACTATATTTTATTATTTATTCATAATTATAAATTTGTAATTTCCAGGAACAATGGCACTGTAAAATTCCTTACCAAAGGTGACAATAATAGTGTTGATGATCGGGGTCTATATGCACAAGGCCAGCTTTGGCTTACCAAGAAAGATGTAGTTGGTCGGGCCAGAGGATTCTTGCCTTATGTGGGCATGGTTACTATTTATATGAACGAATATCCAAAGTTTAAGGTAAATATAAAAAAATGAATTAATTTAAAATGTACCGCCAATAACCCTGTTGGCTTCTTAAATGTGTACATGCATGTAAAATATTTAATGAATGGTTAACAGAGTTAGGCAGGGGCTAGGAAGGACTTTTCCTAAAACTCTGCCAATATACTTATATTGGCAGAGTTGTAAAACAGGCCTTTTCTATTAACATATTTACAATACATGCAAGAATTGGCATGGCATGACTGTTTCTCAAATATCTGGTGAAATCAGTCTTGTTAATAATTTTGACATGGCTGTATGAACAAATCATTACTCTACTAGATAAATAAAAATTGGAATCCTCTGAGGAACTTAATTTGATCTTATGCATGTTTATTTAAATTAATTTTTCATTAACCATGTTCTCTTTTTGTTACAGTTTGCAGTTCTTGCATGTCTAGCCATTTATGTGCTAGTACACCGAGAGTGACCACCTTTTCTGATCTGAAGTGTTGTTGAAGATGCTCTATGCTCTTGGATGAGTTAAATTGACTCTGTGGATGTAATTTTATGATTAAATGAAGTTCTCTCTAGTTAAAAATATATTTATTTCTAGAAACAAATTCAATGCAGCATTGTTCACAAAAACACATTTTTATTGTAATAGTTATCAAAGAGGCAAAAACTAGTGAGAGAGGACTTGAAATATTGTTTAATAGGTCTAAACATGTCTTGTTTAATATATTTTTTTCAGCAGTTTGTGTACCTATTTATGCCTCTGAACACTACAAGGATTCTGTACCCAAATTACTTATTACATCATTACTTATTAATAAGTTGTTTAGATAGTAGGTTGCCAAACAAATACGCTTTGAATCCTTTGGAACCCGTTGCAACCATCATGGCGCGATTTCTAGTTGTTGGACTTTTTTAAGGACACTTGTCACTTTGCAATACTAAAAGGCCAGTTGCAGGTCACTAAACCACAAAGTCGCTCAAAATACATTGTAAGGGAGCGTTCACATATAACGTTTTAACAGGATCCTTTTTAACGGATCCGTCGTTAACGGAGATATTATACACAACACAGCACAATACTGATCCGATAAACGGAAATACTGTTTATGTAATTGTATGAGCGAGTGTACACAACACTCGCTCATACAATTACATACACGTTTAAAAAGACCTGAAAAACGGTCGTTATATGTGAACAGGACCTAACAGTGTTACAAGTGATGGGCAATAGCATTAACTACGAACGAAGTCCTGCTGAGTTGTAGCCGACTTTCATCAGACTCATATCGTATCAACATAGTTGGTATAGGATCCAGTGCTTTGGTAAACGTCACACATGTGTTCCGTATGGTATGAAATTATGTGATCAAAATCATAACAATGTTACGAAATTTTGATGACTAGGCAAAGTTTATGTGGCGATTACACTTAACGCCACGTCTGTTAGTGTAGGTATAAGCATTCAAAGAATCAGTTAAGAAATATTATGTGATGGTTATCTCGTTATAAAAAATTTAGTTAAAAACTTGAGTTCATTCAAAGCGAAACTTAATAGGCACCTTCTGGGTAAGCTCGCTACATCGTCGACATCTTCTTTAACTCTTAGAGGGAGAATGATGTCAAGAGCGAACCCATTTTAATTTAAAATATATATACGTATATCTACTAACGGATTGTCGCGAAGGGGTTCGCGATAGCTTCCTACTAATTTCCCACAATAATAACCTGGCAACATTAATACACTGGCAACCCGACGAGGAACCGGAAGGGAAAGGACATTACATTATCTATGGTGACTTTCTTTCACTTTTCTCTGGCGGTTGTGCTTTAAGTATCTATTTGTTTAAAGTTGTTTATTTCTCCCTCATCATCACCAACTCTGCGTGGAAAGCTAAGTACCTAGATCATAAGTTCACAAACTCGTTTGTTATTAATGTATTTAATGATTCCTACATCATGCACGTTTGGGATCACGAAATTCCCTGAGTTGATGTAATCTGCCGGGTGTGCATGATGCGAGGAAATATGTAAAAGAAGAAAGTAAGTAATTAAAACCATTGTTCCCGCATGTTTCCCTCCCTCAAGGGGAGAGAGCGTATTGTAGTATACGTTGTGGAATCACAGATGTGTGGCGCGAAAGCCCGTACCTTGGATCCATAAAGATCAAGGGACAAAAATAGGGGGACAATGCGAACTAGCAGAAACCTCCGGTTGATAGCTAGTCGAGCCAATCCTGGAGACCGGTCTCAGGGTGTACACAAATAAGTGTCGTGGATAAAACTAATACACATATAACCTATAAGTGCATTACTAAACTAGTCTCTATATAACTATAAGGATTGCACCCATGTTGAACTCCTTGATCTGGGCTTAGTGATTCGCAGTTAGAATCATCTTATGACTTTTACAACAGGTGGAGAAATACCTACCTGGCGAGCCAACCTTCATGGCTGTCCGGAAATGAGCAGAGGGGGAAATTCATAGCTATAAGGTAAGACTCTTGACATTACTTGCTGACCATTACCTTAAATATGCACTTGGCCTGTTATTCAATCTGTGAGACTTACAATACAATTAATGCGAAGCAGATATTATCACATATGCATAGATGAACCAAGGCGCTGGTAACTGTGCCTGAGCGACCCTAAAGGGTCACTCTTGTCGCAGGGGCAGTACCTTCTATTCACTCCTAGAGGCTTTGTGTGGAGGCTAGTCAGGTCGGTGTAGCATATGGCACATACAGACATATATAGTATCAAGGCCTCACTCGGCTTCCCCACAAATTTGGTGGAGGTGCAGGGATCTGATTGAATAATTACTGTTGCCATAATAAGTGTATAGGGAATGGAATGCAACAAGTCAGCAGTCTTACCAATGTTGCTAGTAGCATTGGTGTTCGAGCGGGTAACCTAAGATAATTCTCTTCTTGTTGATATGTTCATGAGTTATGTATCAAATGAACATACTCAATTGTTTTTGTTTGTGTGACAATGCAGGTTTCAATTCATTTGAACACAGGAAAAGCAAAGCTAATAAAATACTACAAAAAAGGGGGGTTCAGCTACTCGAACATGGATGGCGCTAGTTATTAAAATACTTATGTTTCTTATGTTTACTTTATTTCACAAGTAGACATAATTATCTTGCGATTTATTATAGATGTCAATCAATTCATTTAATACCATGTGACAGTGAAATCTCTTCTTTGTGACCTATCAGAATTGTGATTTAATTTCATTCGAATGTAAATTATTTGTCCTTCATGTAACCAAGATACAAGAAAGAAAACTCAATTTGATTTTAACAAACAATTAGACTGCCAGAGCAATCGATTACTACGATTGATTGTTCGACAAAAACATTTTTACAATATCGATACCAAAATGATAAATGGAACAAACCCGAGTGACGTATCTAATCTGTGGGTGATTATTGTCCTACAGATCCATTTACAACAATCGACACGAAGGAAATTAGTATCAAATGAGAACAAGTTTTCAAAGTTGTATCTAAGAAATTACGTAAGGATTATCAAGAAGATCAGTGAGAAATACATCAGTGATAAAAAGTGAAACTTAATTACATACCCACAACGGGACTCATACAAAAAATAAACCACTATTGTTAGTTGGAGATATTAACCAATAAAAACTTGAAGAGCCATGGAGGAAATATATCTAAATAGACTAACTAAATTTGTTGCTACTATTAAGAACTTAACTAACGATTCTCTTGTTCTCTGTGCATCGGAGTCATGGTCCGAGGATGATTCAGAACAAGCAAGGATTGTGTCCTCAAAGTTACAAGCAATACTTACTAGGTTCAATAACGAGTTATATCAATACTTTAACTCATCAAATAACCCAAATGCGGATGACATATCCAACATGACATCAGACCAACTAAAAGGGGAGGAAACATTAGCCGAATTAAATGCTCGAATTCAAGTTATGAAAGAAAAGGCCACTGCTTTCAAACCAAGTACTGTGGCTCACCGAGGAAAGTTACCTGAACTGAATCTACCTACCTTCAACGGAGACATTCTACAGTGGACTCCATTTTGGGACCAGTTCTGTTCTAATATAGACCAAAGAGAGTTAACAGATGTCGACAAACTATTGTACCTGAAAGCTTCTCTAAGAGGCGAAGCCAAGACTATTATAGATGGTCTAGAGAACACTAACGACAACTACGATGTTGCTGTAGCAGTTTTAGCAAATAGATTCGGAAGAAAAAACTTGATAATTGATGCTCATTATTCAACTCTCTACAAACTCAAAAGAGCTGAGAAGCTTGACGACTGTCGAAGGACTCTAGATGAAATCGAGAGACACCTACGAGTACTGAACTCATTGGGTGAGAATACTGAACACAACCATCTAAGATTCCTTGTTTTCGAAAAATTTCCAGAAGATATAATATATGAGGTGAAATTGAAGTTGAATTATGAAACCATCGATGAAATAAGGAAGCAACTTCACATTGTACTCTCAGCCAGAGAAGACGCTAAAAGAACATGCGATAAGAATGACAACGGAGATGCAAGTTACACAACAGAAACGCTCCATGTAAGAGAAGGAATTAAGAAAGAACGACCTAAAACTCGATTTACAAATGCCACCAAAAATACACGCAAGCAATTTCAAACTAACGTAACCGCCTTTAACAAAACTCAATATACAAAAAGAAAGTTTAAGGAAGACAAAGACAAGCCAGAATCTAGCCAGAAAAGAGGAAAGATTTGCTGCATTTTCTGCCAAGGAAATCATTTCAATGATCAATGCACAGACAAAAGGACAATAATGCAGAGGAAATCTAAGTTAATTAATAGATGCTTCAAATGCTTTCGTCCAGGTCACCAGATGGGAACTTGCACCAGAAAGAACATAGTTTGCCCACACTGTGGCAAGAAAGATCAACATAATAGAGCTCTTTGCCCAAGCAAAGAACCCACAAAAGGAGAAACCTCTACTACACTGCATGCCTATGAAAGGGGATCAACAATATTACAGACAGCTGTTGTCAATGTAAAAGGAAATGACCAAACATCAATGAAGTGCCGAGTGCTGTTGGACTCCGGAAGTATGAGAAGTTATGTAACAGAAAAAACTGCAAAAACACTCAACCTAGAAGTCGAAGACAATAATCAGCTCATAGTGTTCACATTTGGATCTGATGAACCTCAGAAGCTAGACAGCTCACTGGTGAAACTCCAAATCAAGACAAGAACCAACCAAGAATTAGTCATGTACGCAAATGTCGTACCCTCCATAACGAATGGCATTTCAACTCACAGACAAGAACTTGATGAAAGGAAACATAACAGTGACTATCTACTAGCTGATGATAGATCTCTGATGGATAGAGTGGAAATACTTGTTGGCAATGATTATTTCTACAATCTCATGTCCACAGAAAAAATAGAAATAAAGGAAAATCTATATCTGGTCAACTCTAAATTCGGCTGGATACTTTCGGGAAAAACAGGAGATCAACTCAAGAATAAACTATCGGCTCACACTTATTTTCAAGCATCATACGAAACAAAATTGGATGAACCTGATTTACCTTTAAACAACTCGTCAATGAAGGCTTTGTGGGACTTGGAATCAATTGGAATTACGGATTCACCAAGAGCCAGCAGAGAAGAAGAGGCAATCAAACAATTTAATGAGAACATTCTATTTACCGAAGGCAGGTATCAAGTCAGCTGGCCTTGGAAGGAATATCCACCAGAAATAAAATCTAATTATGGACTAGCATACGGTCGACTAATAGGATTAATGAAACGCATAGAAACTGAGACTCTGGAAGCCTATAAGCAAACACTTAACGACCAACTAGAAAAGGGTGTCATAGAACTCGTACCAACAAGAAATGAAGTTAAACATCCTGTTCACTACCTACCACATCATGGAGTATCGGTACCTGGTAAAGCTCTTCGTATTGTGTACGATGCTTCTGCTAAAACAAAGGACGATAAAAGCCTAAACGAATGTTTATACTGCGTGATTAAATGGACCGATGATGTTGGAGGACTTAACTGGATTACTAATAAAATTTAGATGCCATGCGATAGGAATAACAGCGGATGTAGAAAAAGCCTTTTTGCAGATTTGTCTGAAAGAAGAAGACAGAGATGTTACTAGATTTCTGTGGTTAAAGGATACCAATAAGCCAGTCACGGAAGATAATCTAATTTACTATAGATTTACACGCGTCCCGTTTGGAATAATATCAAGCCCTTTCTTGTTGAATGCCACAGTCAAGTATCACCTACATAACTCAAACAAGAGGTTTGCGAAACAATTAGCCGAAGACATATATGTGGATAACATACTTACTGGCGCAAAATCACTCGAAGATGCTTTGAATCTCTACAAGGAAGGAAAAGAGTTATTCTCAGAAATCTCAATGAGTCTACGTGACTGGAGCACTAATTCCAAGGAACTCTTAACCCAAATTCCCGATGCGGCAAAGGAGATGAACGTGAAAGCACTAGGCTTGAATTGGGATTTAGAGAATGATGCTCTCAGCATCAGAACCAAAGTCAATGAGAAAAACGACATTACTAAAAGAGGAATTTTAAGAACTATAGCAGCAGTTTATGATCCTTGTGGATTCGGCGCACCTGTGATATTACCAGCCAAATTACTCCTACAACAATTATGGAAAAAACAAATTAAGTGGGATGCCTCATTACCTGAAGATCTAATCCACAAATGGAGAACCATCCTAACAGAAATGAAAGAAATAGAGTCGATATGCCTACCTCGAAACATCACTATACCCGATGTCGAAGACACACAAATTCACTGCTTCACAGATTCATCCACAGTAGCCTACGCAGCAGTAGTTTATTTGATTCAAAATAAGACTGTTCAATTTGTCATAGGCAAATCTCGACTAGTCCCGATTAAAGATCAAGAAAAATTGAAGATACCACGCCTAGAACTACTGGGTGTACTCATAGGAAGTCGACTTGTCAAATATGTTCTCAGATTCCTACGTTTGAACGTAACTCAACTTACACTATGGACAGATAGCCAGATTGTTATCGACTGGTACCACTCAAACAAACTATTAGAACCATTTGTATCCAAGAGACTAGAAGAGATAAAACAAAATAAAAATCTCGTAGTGAGATATGTTCCGTCTACACTTAATCCTGCGGACGTCGCCACACGACCGAATACCTCAAAGGAAGAGAGAAGCAAGTGGTTATGTGGACCCGAATTCCTAAAACAAAGTCCAAGTAATTGGCCTGTTAGTCCACGGAGAATTTCTTCTCTCCTGACGGGGGAGGGTCTGTCGAACACAGAAGAAAATAAAATTATAAAGAAACAGGACGAGGGATCAAAGACAGACAATCTTCTAGATCCACTTCTACAAGAAATAAAAGAACTACAAGAGAAAGAATACCCTGAAGAAAGCAAAGGAAATAAAACTCATCTTTCACGTAACCTCGGAGTATTTAAAGATACCAACGGAATTTTAAGATGTGAAGGCCGACTCACACATTCAGACTTGTCCTTTGATGCCAAACATCCTATACTTCTACCCAAGAATTGTGAATTTACTGAAAAGGTCATAAAGGAAATACATGACAAAAATCTTCATGTAGGAGTAGCTCATACGCTAAGCCTTATACGCCAGAAGTATTGGATACCTCATGGAAGAGCGCAAGTTCAAAGAATACTAAGCAATTGCACGAAGTGTATGAAACACGGAGGAGGCCCATATAAACTACCAAAGACGCCAGCGTTACCACCAGAAAGAGTAAATTACACGTCAGCATACACATATGTCGGCGTAGACTATTTTGGACCAATGGTCATAAGAACAGAGAACGGACAGAAGAAAAGATGGATATGTCTCTTCACATGCCTTGTAACAAGAGCGATACATCTAGAGGTAGTTAAGGATTTAACCACCGATGAATGCCTGATGGCGTTCAGACGCTTTATCGCCTCAAGAGGAACTCCATCACTTGTGTTATCAGACAACGCGCCACAATTCAGATTGCTCGCTGAGGTAATGACCGAAAAGGGAGCGCTAACAGAGAAAATAGGGTGGAAATTTATCCCTCAACTGGCACCATGGCATGGAGGCGCATATGAAAGGCTCGTAGCAGTAGTAAAACACTGTCTAAAACGAACGCTAGAAAAGCACATGCTCGGAGAAAATCAACTCTTGACGATCATAAAAGAAGTTGAAGCAGTCGTTAACACAAGACCACTTACATACGTGGGTGCCGAAATAGACCATATCTTAAAACCAGCTGATTTTCTAACACCTGGGAAATGCCTTAACGTTGAAGTACTCATTGAAAACTTACCTCTCTCAGGATCAGTCATAAAACAACAACTCGTTGAAGGATGGAAACGAGGCAACATGATAATTGATGAATACAAGGAGATGTTCATTAACCGATACTTGTTGAGTCTTAGAGAGAGATATAACAACGCACCCAAACAAGCAAGGGTGAAAAGCCACAAGACTCCTCAAGTAGGAGAAGTCGTACAAATCAAGGGCGAGATAAAGAATCGCGAAAGCTGGAAAGTTGGTAGAATTGTCGAGTTAATTAAAGGTAGAGACAACCTTATAAGAGTAGCTAAAGTCAAAGTGGGAACAAACGTCTTTATACGGTCAATTGCTCAACTGTACCCGTTAGAGGTAGAAGAAGAAAGTGAAGAAACTTATACTGACGAAACACTTGAACGAGACGTATTTGAAAGAACAGAAGGATACGTCAACAACGATAACTTGATTTCCGTGCTACCCATGGAAATTGATAGCGACGGTATAAGTCGATCAACAGGATCAACCAGCAAGCAAGTTGACATTATTAGGACTGATATTACCGGACAAAACGACTTAGAGCGAGACACAAGAGATGAGTTAGAAAACTTAAGTACAACAAATAACAATGAGTTCACACAACATGAGAACTCATGCGGTGTCGAACATGAGACACAGAACGATGAACAAGACAACCATCTACCAGAAGAAAGACAACGCCGAGCCGCTGCAATCCAAGCTATGGAGAAAATCCACAGATGGACTAGTGACTTGATGACAACACTAAACTAAGCCGCGAGGCGGGAGTGTCGCGAAGGGGTTCGCGATAGCTTCCTACTAATTTCCCACAATAATAACCTGGCAACATTAATACACTGGCAACCCGACGAGGAACCGGAAGGGAAAGGACATTACATTATCTATGGTGACTTTCTTTCACTTTTCTCTGGCGGTTGTGCTTTAAGTATCTATTTGTTTAAAGTTGTTTATTTCTCCCTCATCATCACCAACTCTGCGTGGAAAGCTAAGTACCTAGATCATAAGTTCACAAACTCGTTTGTTATTAATGTATTTAATGATTCCTACATCATGCACGTTTGGGATCACGAAATTCCCTGAGTTGATGTAATCTGCCGGGTGTGCATGATGCGAGGAAATATGTAAAAGAAGAAAGTAAGTAATTAAAACCATTGTTCCCGCATGTTTCCCTCCCTCAAGGGGAGAGAGCGTATTGTAGTATACGTTGTGGAATCACAGATGTGTGGCGCGAAAGCCCGTACCTTGGATCCATAAAGATCAAGGGACAAAAATAGGGGGACAATGCGAACTAGCAGAAACCTCCGGTTGATAGCTAGTCGAGCCAATCCTGGAGACCGGTCTCAGGGTGTACACAAATAAGTGTCGTGGATAAAACTAATACACATATAACCTATAAGTGCATTACTAAACTAGTCTCTATATAACTATAAGGATTGCACCCATGTTGAACTCCTTGATCTGGGCTTAGTGATTCACAGTTAGAATCATCTTATGACTTTTACAACAGGTGGAGAAATACCTACCTGGCGAGCCAACCTTCATGGCTGTCCGGAAATGAGCAGAGGGGGAAATTCATAGCTATAAGGTAAGACTCTTGACATTACTTGCTGACCATTACCTTAAATATGCACTTGGCCTGTTATTCAATCTGTGAGACTTACAATACAATTAATGCGAAGCAGATATTATCACATATGCATAGATGAACCAAGGCGCTGGTAACTGTGCCTGAGCGACCCTAAAGGGTCACTCTTGTCGCAGGGGCAGTACCTTCTATTCACTCCTAGAGGCTTTGTGTGGAGGCTAGTCAGGTCGGTGTAGCATATGGCACATACAGACATATATAGTATCAAGGCCTCACTCGGCTTCCCCACACGGATTCTCTGTTATGCATGCAACTACGAAATACCTACTTACGTCATTTCGATGACTTTCTTAAAGTAAAGTTACTTTTCACAATAAGTAACTAACTACTGAGGTAGTTTTGTGAAAAGAAATTTTATTAAGCAGGTGTTTTTTACATAGAAATACATACCGACTTAATATTAGGTTAGTGGATTTTACGTTTTACCTAAAATATTATACTTATAAGTTTTATATATAAGTAAAATTACTGCTGCAACAGGCCCACTACATGTTCATCTTTGACAGAAATCCAACAGTGGCAGTGTACCTGCATAACCGTTGCTGTTGCATAGTGTGCAGTATTTTTTTTACTGTTAGTTGATTTTAATCTAATACCAGTTCATCGCAGTGAATAAAACTGGTTTTTGGGTTTTATTTGAAGAACCTCAAAACGGATTTGATGCCGAATGCCACACAAGCAAACATCAATATTTTTAAAAATAACGAGGATAGGGAGCAGCATGTCACAACAGTAAGCAGCAGCAAATTTCAACAGGTTTTGCCAATGTCTGGGTGGCTGAGTTGTTTAGGCACACGGGCCGGTCTCCCATCGAAGCGGGTTCGAACCCCGCAGACAGTGGATTTTTTCTACTGCAAAAATATTATCTCATGCCACAGTAAGAGTTGTGAAAACCGTCATGATATGTATATGGATAGTGTAAGCTGCAAAATGTTCAATATGGCCAATGTTGCCCGCAAAACTGTTTTTTTTTTTATTTTTTTAATTTAATTTAATTTATTAGGGACAACAACAGCATTATAACTTAAGAAATTACATACACATAAGGTTCCAATTGAATTTTATTTCAGTCCAAAATAGCGTCACGACGAGAGCTTATAGGTTCACGGTGAGCGTATTATGCTTTAAAACCCAAAAACCGACTTTTGCCTAAAATAAACAAGGCATGGTACAACGAGATTTGGGGAAGTGGTTAACAACCGAAGAGAACCATAGTGATTACAAAAGTATTCCAGATATTGTTTTGTAAACTTTGGGTAAAGTAGCATCCAATTCTACGAAAAAGTTTATTAGCATGAGCGTTTCAAAGTTAGCCATCGTTAAACATTTACGGTGTAGACGGTTTATGGAAGTTAACTTTATTTCGATAGATATTAAATTACATTTACCTAATAAATATCATATATTACATATTTAAGTCCAGAATGATCTGAATTCTTCATGGCAATCAAGAACAAAATGACATCGAACTAAGACTACCTTGTAACTTTTTTCAAGATCTTAATTTTACTTTTAATACTACGTTGGTTACACTAACTTATGCATTTCTGATCATTTCTGTTGGTGGGTGAGGACGAATACGGTTATGGTACTTTGACTGGTTATTTTCAAGGTCCACTCTTAGTAGGTATGAAGAGTAGAGCGGGTGTACGTACCAACATCTATCTTACTGATAGAAAGCCTTATTTAAATATTGGACTGGTGCGAGATATTGAACAGAGGAAGTAAGTGGTAGGTGATGATTTAGCAGTTTCACCCCCTAACAATGAGAATTAGTCAGTCACCCGTGCATAAAGTTATCGGGTTTGAATACCCTACCTACTTACCAACTGGCAGCTTCTGGAAAGTATCAGACAAAGAACAATTTCATAAGATTTTTTGGTCGGTAACTTAGATGGCAATTAACCTGCGTTTAGCTTTTTGCATTTTTTTTTCATTTAGCTCAATTCAGTTTCATACTACTGCTTGCGGTAACTTTAAAGGTATTGCTTATCTGATGAAAATATTTGTTCTACTTAAAATTAAGTATTAGAAATTTTCAAAAGTTTATATACTTATCTATACTTAGGTACAAGTAAACAAGGCCTACTTTTTACATTGCACAAACAAAACACATTTACATATTTAGGATCAGTATTAAGTAGATACGGCCAAATGCTCATGTCGTTAATATATTATTCATGTTCTAACAAGGCTCGTTTTTGTATCAAAATATCGTAGACAGTATCAAATTACTATGATAAAACGAACATTAGCCATTATAGATTATGGTATTTAAGGTACCACGCTATGTGCATTTTCTAGTAGGTTTACGGTGCTTAACTCTTTAAAAATACAAATACATAAGTAATGATACCTACACGTAAGTTTTAGAATTACTAAGATTTTAGCTGTTACTTAGATTTTTAGAATAAGTAGGTAGGTAACTTTAAATTTTTCAGCCGCCTGAGTTTTTTCTGCTTGGAGATATTAATGACTGGTGGAGAATGCCTTCTGCATTGTGCAGAACTTAAATAAATAAAATAAACAACTTCTTCTATTTATAACGTGTGTTTCTCAATATTTGGATCAAATATCAACTCCGACATTTTCCGGTACCTACAAATACTTAATATGATGTTAGACAGCCGAAGTTACCTTTGGAAGATTAATCTTTAAACGTCGTGGTATGGCGAAGCGCTACCTCACAGCTTCGTAGGGCGGTCAGGCAGGTGTCAATATCCCTGAACATCAACATTAATAATCGTATGGAATAATTTATGTCGCCGCTCCCCTTACCAAGAAAGATTGCGATTTGTGATATCCATTATTCTTAATAATCATTTCGGCTTAAATTATTTAAAAACAGGGGTTTACCGTTGCTTACGTAGGAAGGTACTTTACTTACACATTGGATTAAATACCCTATAATGGTACAAACAATGAAATTGATGGTACATAGTAGTAAGTGTTAGGTATATTTAAAACGTTGTTTTGGTAGCTCTCGCAACTTATGATGGGGTCTTCTTAATTAGTAACTTAGTCTCGTTGTATTATAAAAAGGGGAAGTGTAGCCATTTGTTTCGTACCTGTGGTCATCATTTATTCACAAATAGTTGGGTCTCTGGGCGAGAGCCGTTTCATAAACAAGTGCAGCAGAAGTTTGGCAGTAACTTTTTTGTATATTCGAGTATATTTACGGTGCACCGCGGTCGCGCGGGACACTAGGCTGCATCCCAATTCCCTCCCTCTATCGCATATGAGACTTTTGGCAAACGTAGCAAAAGTTAAATTTACTTTATTGTTTGCCTATAAAATTGGCAACTTCATATCGATTCCTGCAGGTTGTCAGCTAAGTATTGGCACAGATATTTTAATATCGTATTGTTCAACGTTTTTTTACGATAACAAGCACGTTCAGCGCTAAAATTGCCGATCCTTCAGTCTTCGGGCCTGGAAGTTAGTTTTTTTTGGATTATTTTAGATTTCTTTTTATAATACTGATTATTTTAAAATACAAACATAATTTATACTTACCTTGTAAATGGAATAATAATTAAATTATATGCATTGAATATAATTAAATAAATACCTAAAAATAATATAATACAACCTAATAAATGTATAAAAATATATTAACAAAAAAAGGAAACAAAAATTTCAACTACATATACAATATATAGAAAACAAATCACCCCCAGCATTGCCATTGGGTAATGGTGCCCAAAAGGCTGGCAGCGTTTCTTCTCTGTAATTTATAATAATTTACTAAATAATATTTAGAAAACTTAAAAAGAAACCTACTAAGTGAGCATACGCGCTCAATTACTTAAAAACATAGCGACCCTAAATAAAACACCCTTGTTTGAATTATTAGGTACTTATGTATGTTTGCAAAAAAGCAATCACCCATGTATTTACTACTAGGTTTGTATTAATGCATAAATAAATTTGTTTAAAAGGAGACCTTTTCCAAACAAAAATAACTCCTCATTGTGTCTGAATTTATTGAATACCTTCTCTTAATATGCCTAAAATATGAACAGCAAGTGTGAAGTTTCACATTCCACCAAAAAACAAATTCAGAGCAAGAAAGCATATTTCCCTAGCGACCTTTTACAAAGTTAACAAGGTGTAACTTGGGAAATAAATAAGGGAAAGCAACGATTAATATTAAACATACCGTATTTTAATGCTCCAACAAAATGGCGCCTTCAGTTTGGCAGATACCATAATATTTTTGACGGTTTAATTTAAGTATCTACGTATAAAATGTGTCTAATTTGGACTATTTGCTTTAAGACAAAAATCTTGGTTGATATAATGTAGGTATAGCATTTAGGTAATGGTTAAGGTTATAAAGAACCCATATCTTGAAAGAAATAAGTACTTCGAGAAGGACGAATATGATAAAACAAATCACTAATTAGTCACATTTGACAAAAGACTCAAGTAAAAACCACTTACAGCCTTAATTAAGTTGCACGTGCGGGTTCCGTAGCGAACTGCCCTGCCTCATTTAGTATGTCTAAGACATTTAAGTAATCGCTGCGGGCGAACGTTTATGTTCCGTAAATGGTGGTAATGAAGACCCTAAATGATCCCTGCTCCTTTTGTTAATCTTTAAACGATTGGAAAACATTGTGTTGCAGCGTGGCGATTAGCAAAGTTCTGTCCTAACGGAATGAGCCTTCAGCTTATTTGCAAGGATCGTAAATAAAATGAATTCATGGTAACGGGAACGTTACTTTATTTTGCTGCCTCCTTTAAATTGTTTAAAAATTATATGTTGTAATAATGGCGTAATGAATGCTAAAAGCAATTTCTGTTCAAATATTAGGAACATGCATATTTAGGTAATTATTTGTTTGAGGTATCCCTACCATTGCTGATGTAGCTGCTTCGTTGGTGTAGTGGCAAAGTTTCTGCCTTACATCCGAGAGGTCCTGGGTTCGAATCCCAGGTTAAGCCAAAATTGTTTCTGAGATTTTCTGTCATGAATTTCTCAAAAACAGCTCGGAGTCGAGAAGTTGGCGGTGTTACACCCCCGTGCCTCGCAAAGCACGTTAAGCCGTTGGTCCTGCGCCTGATCTCTCTCCTGTCATGTCGGATTGCCGTCTCACCGAACTTTAAGAGTGATGGAATAGTGAGTGCACGTGTATCTCCTGCGTAGTTGGCTGATCTCTATTGAGATTGGCCGCCGTGGTCGAAATCGGCCAGGAGGACTATTAGATATACCACTGCTGAATGAAAAAATTAACATAATTAACTGGTGGCTTAAACATCGTTTTATAAATAGGTTGTCGATACCTGTTAATAGTTAGGTACCTATTCAGTCGATAAATATGTACTTTTTCCGAAGCTATGTTTGGCTTTGGCGTTCAAGAGGGAATCCTTCGTTTTACGATAGATACGCTGGCACTAAAGCGTGGAGAGCTAATTAACTGCGCAAGCACTGCGCTGAATTTCTCTTTAAACTTCAATATAACTTTTAAGACATCCCGCCACACACGAGTACCTGTGTCAGATAAACTTTGACAATTGAAATTAATGTTACAGTGTTACTTTTCATGTCTTTTTACGATGTCTTATTTCACTTTATCCAAACTTAATGTAAATAAAAAAAACTTTATAGTAGTTGATGACTCGTATCTTACTAGATACCTACATAGGTACGACATAAGTTATTGTTACTAAACTCGTACCATAAAATTCAGAAAAACGTAAAAGGCACCATAAACACGTAAAATAACTCACGTACAACAAATGGAATTATTCCCAAAACAGAGCCCAGCTAACGACATATTTTCCAGAGAGCAACCACAATATTATAATCAGTGGAATCGCTGGTAGATGTAGCGTGACTGAGTACGACTCGCGAAACTAATAATGCGAAATGGAAAAGTCCAAATGAGCCCCCGAATGAGGCTTAATACTCCTAGTGTAATGGAGAAACGCTGGTTGTAAATAAGGTAAGTTTTGGAGCAAAGAAATATGACACTTGGACGTTTTATTTTTTCAGTAAAACCTTGCTGTTCTATGATAGTATGTAACAAGATATAATAGAATGATAGCTTAGGTAACAAGGTCCCAGCACGTGCTTACAGCTAGATATAAATAAGTCTACAGTAGGTATGTTGCAATGTAGAAATCGGTACAAAAACATTACCCGTCTATTGACGCAGTCCGGATACCAGCTTGAAAACATGGTGTCTGTGGAAGCAAGTAAAATATGAAGTTAATTGTAATCCTTTATTAAAAAATTAAGCGTGCCTGCCATTATAATACATTTAGAAATGCACGATGTACCTCCAGGATTTACCAACGACAGCGACCGTTAAAGATACATACATACTTACTTTTAGTGCTTGCATAGATGTAAATCCATAATTTTAAATTAGAGTCCACATAAAGTACTTAAAAAACTTTGTACGAGCGAGCTTTATGTGACAATTTGGGTAAACGTTGTGGGGCAATTAAAGTTAGAGGGGAATATTATCAGTATAACGTTGCTTTTTATACAAACTACACAAATTTAAATGGGTTTTTGCATCGTTTGGTTATTGCACGCAATGAAGTTACTAACAAAACATGTGTAACATTGTATCTTTACACCAAAGTATGCCAAAAAAAAAAGAAACAGCAGTGGTACTTACTTACACAATATTGTATGGTTTGTGTGTAGGTATAAAGAGGATATTGCGACATGATTCTTGCCTTGAGGGATCACTTTTTCCACTTTTCCTCTACCGAATAATAAACGTTGATAGCCGGAAAAAGACTCGGTAAGATTCACAAATTATTATCAACTTATATGCATTCGAATATCGTAAAAAGTCAAGATTTAATGCCAAAACAGCTAATACAACAACATTTTTATTTTCTATTTAGGTGCTAACTTATTAACTTAAATAATGAAATTTGCTCTTGGTTACGAAAAAGGAGGTATTATGAGGCACAACCTTTCATAAGTACATGACTCAAAGCTATGTTGGCACCTCATCTGCAAAGTTTTCACATTCATCTTATAAAAGTTTCACGCGCTTCAATACACGTGGACAGCATTTTGTCTAGTCAGAACTTCCGAGACTTCGCTGTTAACGCGTACCTATGTTAATAGATACAACTATGAGGTGTTAAACTGTCTCGAAAAAGGTCCTCGTCTTATTAGACGGGAAGGCCGGCGTATGAATGGTGGATCAAAGGGATGCTTACGCCAAGTCGCCACTTGCGTGGAGTGATCGTTACGCCCGAGAACGCCCTACTCCTTTGCTTCCCTTTTAATAATCTCTGGCTCAAGAAACGCCAAATTTGATTATTGAGGTACCTTCTACAGGCCGAAATTAAATCACTTGCGTTGTTTTATCAAAGGGATCAAGACAAGAGGTTCTTCATTGTCAACTAGCCTCTAAGTTTTGGCATTACGAATGTTTTGTAGCTATAGTTGCAGGACGTTCGACGTTGTAAAGCAAGTCCGATTTGGTTGGTTCGCAGCATTGAAATTGCGATAAAACCAGAAGTAAACAGGTAATTAATTTGTACTAAGTTTTTTCTTATAACTAGTACCACCTTCAGCACCTAGTGGCCAAGAAAACGTAGGGGATTTTTTTTAGTTAATTCTTCACAATTCATCCGTTTTAAGTCTGTTTTTAAAATTAGATTTATATTAGCGTTTAGTCGATGGTTTGTGCAAAAGCAAATCTAAATTAATGCCTGGACTTGGAATAGCCATTTAGAATGTTTATCGTTGGCTTCTCTTCAATTAGCCGTTAGTAGGTACCAAACTATTTTAGCAAGCTACGAGTAGACATCTGTATAATTACGAGTATAGCGTTGTCTGAATCCTTTGGTTTACCCAAATTTAATTCAAAACTTTTGCGCTATATTTAATTATGTTTAAAGGCTTTCACCTTAGATTGAATACCTACCTACAAAATAAAATTATTTCGTCTAATCTGGAAAGACCCTATTCATATTTAACGCTCCAAAACGAGGATAGTCGGTAACAAAGATAAGGAAATTTAATTTTAAAAAGTGCCCCTAAAGCAATTTTTGTGAGAATCATCTTGTCGGTGAAGTGAGGAGTATTTCAAAATGATTTTAGCTTTTCATAAACTTTTCTCGATGTGAACAAAATGTTTGCTTGCAAAACAAACGATTTCATAAGTTGGATTGGAAAAGAGTGTACGCTAGAGATGTTTCACACAGCTACTGTAACTGCTGTAGCAAAAAAGCATTTTTTTCATAGGTACTATCATTCATTTTCATTGCAATCTTATCTAAGTGTTTCCACGCGACGTAAATGAATGAATTCGAATTACTCGCACGGTAATGTAAGTTCTGATAGCGTTCTAAATAGAAAAATCTGAATTTGTGATTTATGAGTCTGGTTAATCAATGTGTTTTAAATTATGCAAATTAAACGTGTTAATATTGTTACGTTCTAGGGGTGTGGGATCTAGATTGAAATGCACTTCTAAACCGATGAAGTAGAGTAGGATTTATTGTTCACACTTTACGTTACAACACTTAGTACACAAACACTTATATCGCACTCAAAAATCTTCTTGTCGCAGTTTTCGCTTCGATGTTTACTCGTCGCTTTCCCAAATTAAACTCCCACTCGGACGCATTCCCGGGCTCCTTATATACCGGCCGTCAAGGACTCCCGAATATTCGGTAGGTACCTACTACCCAGTACGAGACTGTTCGGGATCCTTCCAAATGCCGTCTTGCCTAGCCTATACCTTTCTCGAATGTTCGGCATCATAGTGCTATCCCTGTCTTGTGCTGTCTCTGTCACACCTTTCTGGAATACTCTCAGTATAGCTGTCTCTCTCTAATCGTGCTATCTCTTTCACTCCTACTAAAAATTACGTCATATACTGAAGTGGGCTTCAAAGGCCCATAAGGGGTCCTGAAAACGCCTGAAAACGGGTTTTCAGGTTATGGCGTCATCTGATAGAGGGTGGCCTGAAACGGACTGAAAACATGTTTCAGGCGCCTGAAAACAACGGCAACTTGGGTGAAATTTCGATAAACTAGTATGTGTTAGAGCACTCTCTGAAACGGCCTGAAATGGTATTTCAGCCTGCTGAAAACGCCTCCAAGGCACGGAAAAACACGATCAAAGTTTTAGCACTAGCCCACCGGCGTAACACTACCCCCTCCTTAGACATGCTCGTCCCGAGCATCATTCGTTCCATGGTACTTGGCCAACCGATCCACATGAACAATCTTACAGGGGCTACGTGCGTTGCGCTGTATCCGATAAGTGACGTCGTTGATCCTTGTAACTACTTTGTACGGCCCTTCCCAACTCGGCGACAATTTCGGTGACTTTCCTTTTCGACGCATAGGGTTATGTAGCCACACGAATGATCCTTCCTCAAACCTCGTCTGGTTAGACTTCCGGTCGTATCTGGTCTTCACCTTCTCACTGGCCTGCAATCCATGTTCACGAACATGCCTGTGAACATCATCAAGCCGGTTTCGCAGTTCACTTGCATACTCCGAAACCGTCTTTGGTGCATCTGGAGGACGTCCGGTCAGAAGGTCTGCAGGTAAACGTAGTTCTCTTCCAAAATTAGCACACGCAGGAGTTACGGCCGTGCTTTCATGAACTGCTGTCCGATATGCCATTAAAAAGAGCGGAATATGCCTGTCCCAATCCTTTTGATGGTTGTCAACTACTTTGGCCAAATGTCGTTCCAGAGTCTGATTGAATCTCTCAACCATTCCGTCTGACTGTGGGTGATAGGCCGTAGTCCGAGTTTTATGAATTCCCATGACTCGGCAAGTCTCCTGAAACACCAGAGACTCAAAATTTCTTCCCTGATCACTGTGGATCTCAAGAGGCACACCATACCGACAAAACACTTCAGTCACTACAGTTTCCGCTACTGTGACTGCCTCTTGATTCGGAATGGCAAATACCTCAGGCCATTTGGTGAAATAGTCCATGACCACCAGGATGTACTTGTTTCCACGGTCAGAGGTCGGGAACGGGCCTGCGACGTCTAAAGCAATTCTTTCCCAAGGCGCTCCCACGTTGTAAACTTTAAGCGCACCTCTACTGCGTGTATGTGGTCCCTTAACTGACGAACAGCTAGTACATTTCCTACACCAGTCTTCCACGTCGTCCCGACAGTTTATCCAGTAAAAACGTTGCCGAATCTTCATCAGAGTCCTTTTTACTCCTAGGTGTCCACCGGAAGCGCCGTCGTGAAAGGATCTTAAAACATCGCTAACTCTCTTTCTTGGTACAACCACTTGAAGATGAGCATCCTTTCCGTTTTCTGACTCCCATTTCCTGTACAGTACGCCATTGTGCATAACCAGACTTTCCCATTGCGCCCAGTAGCTCTTTGTCACGGTACTCATCGGAGCTACCTCACACCACCTTGGTTTGGGCGCCCCAGCGTTGATCCAATCGTAAATGGGCTTTACATCGCAATCTTCCTGTTGTGCTTCTTGCATTGCTTCATCACTCCATTCTTCGTTAACAGTGTCTGTCCTCAACATCTTCACGCAGTCCTTACCCTCTTGCCTTAAACAGTGTTTGCTATCATCAGGACAAGGTCTTCGAGAGAGGGCATCTGCGTTGCCATGTGACTTTCCACTGCGATGCCGCTCTGAACTAACAGAGCTTGCTGGCCTCTCCGTTCGGTCCGAGTCCCGTTGCCTCCAAGATCTTTTTGGGCAGCCTGATTGTATGTGTCCTCTTTCCCCGCAGTTGTAGCATCGAGGCCCAGTTTCTCGAGGTGGAGCAATCGGCTCCCTGGCCGCAACTTCGCGCACCCTAAAGGATTTTGTTGAGTCTTGGCGTACAGCTTCCACCTCCAGGGCATGGGCGAGCGCATCCTTCAAGGTCTCATGGTGTCCCAGCCGTACAGCAGCCCTCACTTCAAAGTCCCGAATCCCATCTATGAATGCCTGTACTAGCGTTCCATCGATGAAAGTCGCTGCGGAACCTTGGTACGCCTTCCGGACGAGCTTCTCTATCTCAAGTGCCCACTTTTGTAACGACTCATTATGCCCCTGAGTCCTATTCTTCAGCTGAGCTCTGTAAACGTGCTCTAGATGGCTGTCACCGAAGCGTGCCTCTAAAGCTTCAAGAAGACGGTCGTATGTCTTCTCCTTTCCTAACGCTTCCAGAACAGTTAGAGCTTCGTCCCGCAGCGCCAAACTTAGTGCCGTTTTAGCATAGTCCTTGCTCCAGCCATTCGCTTCGGCAACCATCTCGAATTGGAGCTTGTATGCGGCCCACGAAGAGGTACCATCGAATGGAGGTACCTTTAACTTTTCACCTCCTGTGGCTGGTGCACCTGATACACTGGTGGTGCCGTTGGCCACTTTGATCTCCAACTTCTGGAGGCGATTCTCCTGGCTCTCCACTTTTTCGTTCAGTCCATTGAGGCGCTTCTCGTGGTTTTCAACTTTAATTTCAACGCCCACAATTTTGTCTTGCACCTCAGCCATCTCCTTTTTCCATTCTGCAGCTACTTTGTGTACCTCACGGAGGACTTCTTTCTGGTCCCGTAGCTCTTGCTGCAAGACTTTGGCTTGTTCCTCCTGCTGAACCCGTAGCTCTTGTTGCAGGATTTTGGCTTGTTCCTCCTGCCTTCTAGCCAGTTCCTCCTGCCTTCTGGTCTGTTCCTCCTGCCTTCTAGCCTGTTCTTTCAGGAGGATCAGAATGGCGTTGACGTCTATCTCCGGCGTCCTTGAAGCTGGTACCGCTGTGTCTGACATTCCGGCGGTGCCCGCAGAGTCTCCAGCAGCGGTGCGGCTTCGGGTCTGCATCCCCTCCTTCTCTTCTTCTCGCGGAGTAATCGGCATTTTCAATCCCACTTCTGACACCAAATGTTACGTTCTAGGGGTGTGGGATCTAGATTGAAATGCACTTCTAAACCGATGAAGTAGAGTAGGATGTATTGTTCACACTTTACGTTACAACACTTAGTACACAAACACTTATATCGCACTCAAAAATCTTCTTGTCGCAGTTTTCGCTTCGATGTTTACTCGTCGCTTTCCCAAATTAAACTCCCACTCGGACGCATTCCCGGGCTCCTTATATACCGGCCGTCAAGGACTCCCGAATATTCGGTAGGTACCTACTACCCAGTACGAGACTGTTCGGGATCCTTCCAAATGCCGTCTTGCCTAGCCTATACCTTTCTCGAATGTTCGGCATCATAGTGCTATCCCTGTCTTGTGCTGTCTCTGTCACACCTTTCTGGAATACTCTCAGTATAGCTGTCTCTCTCTAATCGTGCTATCTCTTTCACTCCTACTAAAAATTACGTCATATACTGAAGTGGGCTTCAAAGGCCCATAAGGGGTCCTGAAAACGCCTGAAAACGGGTTTTCAGGTTATGGCGTCATCTGATAGAGGGTGGCCTGAAACGGACTGAAAACATGTTTCAGGCGCCTGAAAACAACGGCAACTTGGGTGAAATTTCGATAAACTAGTATGTGTTAGAGCACTCTCTGAAACGGCCTGAAATGGTATTTCAGCCTGCTGAAAACGCCTCCAAGGCACGGAAAAACACGATCAAAGTTTTAGCACTAGCCCACCGGCGTAACAATATTCTTACATGACGATGATGTAAGTCGGGACTGTTTTTTTATTATTTTAATCCACCTGGAAAAGGCGGATGTTTCGACGCGAAGCTTTGCAAAGCTTTACGTCATTAATGTCTTGAATTTGTTGGATCATTATGAACTATGTTGGCCTACGAAACCTTAGGCCACTTTTTAAACTTTATATAATTGTAAATAAAGCATAATTAACGCTTATTTCTTAAATGATGAAAAATACATAATCCTAAAGCAAAATACTTTTTTTTAAAGAAATTGGCGCCCACCGTGGGGCTGCTGCATTAATTTGGAAAACACTGTTCAATTTACTTGGTTATTGTTCCAAATAAGGTCCTAAGGACTGTTGGTAACATTTTTTATAGTGTTTGATCGTACAGCCGAGGGACTCGTAAAAAGAGATTGGCGCAATCGACGACGGTTTACAGACTTATTAAATCGATCTTTGTGTCCAATATTCTCTGTGAGTTGTGTAAAGGGTTTTCAAGTAGATAAGTCGCACTACATGTGTTTTATTATCAGTACATTTTTTTAATGCCTTGTCGCATTAATACCAGTCAACCGAGTCATCATCAGATCAGAGAGTTTTAGTTGAGGAATGAACTTTATTTACAGTGCATAAAATACCTAAAGTACAAATGTGTATTATGTTATTCTAATGCTGAATATATATGTACCGATATTAAAAAATACATAGTCATTTTATCCTTTACTGCTTACGTTGCGCGGTATTGAAACCACCGACTGTTTTTCACGCTTACATTCATAATTAGCGGTTTTCAGCAGGGAATCGATAAAAGCCTTTTAAAAAGCAGATAGGTTTAGTGGAGTAGCTTAAAACTGCTTCCAGAATTTTAATCGGCTTGCGCTTGATCCGCCAATTTTTCTGTTACATCCGACGTGGACGGACCCTCTAGTGTTGCCCCCTTTGTGAAATAAGAAATCTTTATTTGCCTAAGACACGGTGAGAATTACAAGATGATAAATTACATTGGAGAGAACAATCAGGTCCAGTCAATCTAAGTATACATGCAACATTTATATAAATACAATATTCATTGTAGATTATAATACATTACAATTTAATTTAGTGTATATAACAATATTCGGACTCAATTCCATCAAATAATATACAATATTATTATATTATTTGATATATTTATATGCTTATAAAAGTCTTTTCTATCATCTGGTACACGATTCAATTTTTTTGATCAAACAAAATTAAATCATAAAAGTTTTAAAATGTTAGCCAAAGCCTCAACATTATTGGTGAATCGCATTTTTCTCTAATTATGAGCTAGCGATGATATTGTTTTAACACAAAATCTAGTTCAAATTTCCCGCGCAGTCCGGTAACAGCACAGTCAGGGAAGTTTTTAAATTATTTTTTGTCGGTTAAAATAAATAAATCGCCGTACCGTTTAATGGGTCTCATAGTATTTTCATATGGTACGAATAGTGATGCTTGTATTGTACCTACAAACTACAACAAGTTTAAAAGGGGATAAGTAGCAACAGATGTCCCAATATAGCTTCCGGTAGGAATTTATTTAGTAGTCCCAATATCCAGCTATCGTGCAGGCATCACTAGGTGCCTGATGTGGTGGCGCATTATTAATTGCCGTCTGCCCACCGTTTAATATTTCACCTGAGTGCAGGATCGCCTCAACCGCTTGAGCCTTAATCCACACTTAATTCCCCATATTTCGTCGTTTTCAACGTTTATCCAAAACGGAAACTCGTTTTTTAATTTTAATGCGATCAGATCAGCACGTTTAAAGGGTTAAGCTGGGTAGTCGGATCGTATGGAGCAGTCCCTACGTTGCAACTTTTAATAGATGTTTAGGATGACTCTACGCGTACCCACTTGTATCTCCCATCAAAATGTAAAATTGTATTTTTATAAGAGAAGTTCCATTTACACAATTTTTTTCTTTTAAGTACGAAGTTGGTACTAGATCTTGTAAGTTATAGCGTAAAGTCTTCAGCGTATCACAGTTGAAATAGAATGTTGATCAAGTTGAGAAGACCTCATAATGGCAGTGAAAGTGTTGTATGTACCACCAAGCGCATAAGAAACACCGAACATGAATAGTTTACATTGCATAAATCGATCTAGCGGGAACGCTCTCGAATGCAATATCCGCTTTTAAACGAGTTTTTGGTTCAAAAAACTATTCGCCCTAGTACTCAGGCACAGGTGAATTCGTACAATATATCTGCAACACTATTTTTGGATTACCAGTCCAAACACTACCGAAGAGAAGATTGGACTTTGCGTTTCTTTAAAGACGACACCCAACAAAATGTCTCAGTCACTACTTAGAAATTGTGTGGAGTTGCAAAGTCGTTTTCTATTTTTTATTATTTGAACTTGCGTTTAAACAAGTTTAATATTATACAATGTGTTATTGTTGTTGTATTATACAATGCATTTTCACGAGTGTTTTTTTAGTTAGATAATTATCGCACATATAGAGATTTACTACAAAAGCCTGCCGAATCAATGAAGTGTTGAATTGAAATGTTTCGCTTAGACAGACACACATCCAAACTTTTGTGAACGCCTGATGCATTTTTAACTGACTAGATTTTTATTTGCCTCTCAGTAAAACTTTTAACGGGTGTCGATCAAATTGCTGAATAATAGAGGTCTTTCTTAAAAGACCGCGGCGCGGTCCTTTAGACCTCCGAAGAAAGGTTGAAACCGCTATAAATAGTTAATTCGAATAGTTTCTACTGTCCACAATACGATACAGTTAATTTATTGACATTAACTGCTTAAATTATCTTGAACTAAGTATAATGTATCTCTTAAGGGTAATCTATGTGGTAAGGGTAAAAAGTTTATAATTACCACCTATTTTTGATATACAGGCATTAAAAAAAATCGATCCACATGATTTTTACACAAAAACTGGGAGGAGGTCCCAGCAACGGTAACGACGGTCAGGCTGAGAGCTGTGCAACAGTAAGTCAGTACCATATTTTTTGCTTTAAGGTGGAACATTGATTCATAAAAGGGAATTTTCCATAACCAAAAGTTGTAATGTCGTAAGTATTTGCTGAAGGCTTGTGTTGGCAAATGTTTAGCAATAAGAATAAGTAACTTTTCGTCGGAAAGTACTTAAACGTGATTTCGTCGGTGGCATTGGGATTATATTTCATATTTCCGACTTCTCAAATCTGTTCCATTCACATGAATAAAATAAAAATTGATTGAACTACCTATGTAATCCATATAATCGATTATGTATGTACAGTGGCCAGCACGTTAAGGTAAGCACTGCGGTATCTTACTCGATGATGATACAGGCCATTTTGCAACAAAAATGGGTAGCCTATGTGCTGGCCACTGTACCTACATGTCGGCCATTTAAAATGTAAGTAATTTTATTTTCAACAAGATGTATGTTAACCTAGAAATCGCTAAGTATCGTTTAATTAATGGAGAGTATTTGTTAGCGGGACTTAATAAGGGAAAAACAAATTGTTTTCGGGCTGGCAGGCGGCGCAATCTTCGCGGCATCTAGTAGTAATTGCTAATGAACCGTTACAAGCACTTAAGTATCGGTGGGACTCTTTAGGGCCTCATTGGTGTTTCTATTGACGTGTGATCGTAAATTTTTTACGTTTCGATTGAATGGTCTGCTCGCCCTTAACTAAAACAGGTTATAAACTTTCACGATTTCAGTTTATGGTACTATTCGTGTTTATTTTATAAATGACGTGCTTCAGCATTGCCCTTTATCTCCTGGTTTATATTGTTCCTTTAATTTATCTCCGGTCGTTCGTGGAACATTGCTATTTGTTTCACTTAATTAAGTTGTGTTTTTGTAGTTACAGTATTTCACTTTCTCCGTTTTTCTTGTTACATGATTTTTGAAGAGCTACGTGGGTGGTGTCGTAGCGTACGTAATTAGCAGGTAATTTTTAAGATAGAAAAAATAGTAAGTACATATATATCAATTTTACAAACTTTTATTTTTAATGTCAATGAAAATGGGCCACGGAAACCTTATTTCTAATTGAACCATTATTGAGGTTAGCAGGCTTTCTCAGTAAATTTAACACCAACAAACCAACTAGCAATATTTTTTTGTGAAAAGCATTGGTCGGCTAGATATTTTGGAAAGGAAAGGTTGGTACTACTCGTATCACGCGTCCGGTTTATTGCAGTTCGTCGGGCGGGAAGACGTGTCCGATTGACTCGGCGAATACTAGCACTGTACTCACGTTAGTGGTAAAAAAATATTTATTTTGCCCTTAAACCATGTCATGGATGAAGCTAAAAAGAAAAAATAAATAAATGGTATACCGCAAAAAATGATAACTTAATTTCATTTTGGTTAAAATTATGTTAAATTTTTTTTTGCTCGTCCTAGCTAGACAATCGGAACAGAAGATACTAAATGGCCAATCACAGACTTACAAATGTGTGTTATACCTATTCTATTGTCGAATAGTCTGAAGATGACAATAATTTAAGTACATACATTTTTATCTGAACAAATGTTTTTACCACTCGCTATCATCTAAAATACATTTTTTACCTACATCGATCTACCGGCTAAGCTCTTAGAAATAACTTGTATCGCAACCCTAGACTTTTTATTTCCTGTGGTGAAAGCCCGTCTTTGCTCGGGCATGAAAGCTGTTTTAAATATTGCGTCCCGATTTACCCCACTAAAGCCTTCTTACTCATATATTACCTAACATAAGAATTACCTACTTCGGGGAAATAGAGCGTTCTGAATTGGTAAACGTTTTGTTGTGTACTGGTTTGTCCCATGGCAACTCTTACTTTGTACTTTACATGTATGTTTTCTTCGCTTTCTTTGATCCGGCGAAAATTTTCTAAATTTTAGTCGTGTTGACTGCATAAGAAATATTTAAGCATATTTTTTTTCTAGGTAAACAAGTTGATCTCTACGTCTGGAAATGGTGTTTCATTTTAAATTTTTCCCACGTTACGTAATACAAATTGGTTTACTCGTAATCCGAGTGAATGACTGCGTTGAGTCTCGCCAATGCATAAAACCCTGTAACTTGGAGCCAGGCCACGTATTGATTTATCCGTTCAAAAAAGCAACAGTAAAGCTTTGGTAATGCGAGGAATTCTTTGTTTATATATTTCGATACGTACCGACAACAATTTAATATAAAAGGCGTCGAATTGACGCCTACAAAGGGCGCATTCGGACGGCGTTCGTCGAGGCGAACGAAAATTAATTGCTATTGGTTACGTTCCAGTGTCGTAATTGCTTTGTTTTCGCGCTCATCGATCGATCAAGTGAGAAAAATTAATTGAAATGCCTGACGAACCTACCTTGGGCTCAGCCGTCGCCCTTCTTTCGGCTCTCCCACCGCCTAAAGATTACGAAATTTAAACAATTAACCCCGGATCGAGGTGAATGATAATGAAATGGTGTAATAACATAGCTCTCTTCATCCATTTTTGTACCCACGGGGCACAGATTAAATTAATTTTAAAAGGACTTAGCGGAGGTAGGCTACGTATTAAGACAGTGTTAGCGGGGAATCTTATTTTTAGATTTGGTTTAATGTTAGTTAAAAAAAGATAAATAAATAAAACTGTATTAAAAAAATGGGGACAACATCACAAACGTTGCTCTGATCCCAAGTCTTGTGGTATGGAAATCAGACACAACAAAGGTACCACAAATACCTAGACCCGTGACAACATGGAAAATTGGCTTTGTACATTGTTTTCGTCCGATATCGAACCCGGAACCTCTGAATCATTGATAATGCAATATTGGAAAAGAGTGGGTGGGATAACTAGGTGTCAACTTTTTACTGATGAATGTAGTAAGAACGTTTTGTAGACGTACGTGATTTTTCCAAATCAAATAACTTACCTGCTTATTGGCAAACTGGTTAATTTTTATTTACTTGGTATGATATAATCTAGGTAATCTTGGAAGCTTAATGAAAACACTACCATGCTTAATAGAAGTAATCACTTTCAGTCAATTAATACCTCAGCTAAGTTAGCTTAAGCAACTTTTCGCAAATAAAAAGGTCAATGTAATTTTAACTTCACAAAGATAATAGTCACGAGCTGAAAGTAAAAAAACACTTTAATGTAAATCAATATAAAAGTAAAACTTAGTTATCCGTAACATATTTCATAAGTTTTTTTTACAGAAACAGGTTTTATTTTTAGGAAATGCGGACATAACATGAAAACAAAATACTTATTTCTCATGAACCACGGAATCCTTAAAAGGTTTGGCGAAAGAGGCCTATTTATATAAATCTTATTTATCCACCTTTAGTTTTCTTTTGGTAAAAGGCAGCAGCGCGTGTGTTAAGTAACTTCAAAATATTGTATTTGCATAAGATCGCAACTCTGTTCACTTGCTTTACTTGTTAGCAGTCGCAGATTCAGGATTTTCAGGAAAGATGTGCCGTGTGATATTGTGACGAGATGTCTTTACCTGAAAAGGAATATACAAATGCTATGAGTGGGAAGATAATATAAGCAAACTAAACTAACTTTAACATAAGATGTTTAGTTATCTTAACCCTCAAAAATAACGTAAGGCACAGATCACTAAATAGTTACTTGCGTAAGGTTAACTAAAATAATAGCTTACCTAACTTATTTGACCTTTACAATTCGTAACTTTAAGGTACAGCTTATTATGGACCACTTAATTTTGATTGAGCTATGTCGTCAGATTAGTAATTTATGCAGTTAAGTGTAGCATACATATGCCTCAATCTATCTCTTTTAATAGGTATAGCTTTGTTCAGTAAATAAACATTCGTGGCAATTGTTACGGGTTGGGCTTCTCTATATTACGCATAGATAACATTGTGGTTTACTTTACATAGTTTTAATTTACGGCTAAGCAGTGACATCGCAGAATAAAATTACTTTTTGTTAATACGTACCTACTTCGTGGTACAGGCCAGGCTGAACTCATGATTAAAAAAATCATTGACATTTGTCATGGTCATGAGACTCCAGGGTCTATTATCATAAAATTGTTACTGCTAAGCCAGGTAAGTACCTATGGTAGGCACGGTAATGTTTCTTCACTATGTTCGATATCAGGCATACAGTGTGTCCGGTGAACGTTGTCCGACCCGTTAAGGGTTTAATAATAATATTCAAGCTATCATAAAGTCTAAACTATTTGACTTAGGACTTTGATTTTAGTGTTAAGTTCATGTCCCAGTATTCACAACACTTGCAAAAAACCATGGTGTCCGAATTAGACAGCGTTTTTAGTACCATTTTATTAGCTACATTATAAGGTAGTTTTGTATCTAGAGGTTTACTAGATCATGAGATATTTGTTAATAAGTGCAAGTATCCGTGTCTCGTCGATATGAAAATTAAAATAGCCGCCATTTAGACATCGTTACCACAAATATATTTTTTTGCATCGTTACCACAAATATATTTTTTTGCATTTTTGTCGATAAAATTGTTTCTTTTTATTACCCTTAACGGGTCGGACATCGTTCACTAGACACACTGTATAATACGGAACAGTGGGTTGTCGATCCAGTTATGTACATAAGCGATTGCTTACCTACGCAAATCACTCGTTGAATATGCAACGACTAGTTTAGGAGCTCAGTAAGCACATGCTTAGATTATTAAGTTCCACATCTCGGCTTAGAATCACTTTATTTCATCCCTTTGTAATCCTTCAATATCGATAGAGGAGTGTTTACATTTAAAACGGAAGCCTTAATATAATCCCGTCATGCTAAAGCGCAGCTCAAGAGTGTTTTTGTTTTTTCTTCTTCTACTTAGTGCGCCGATACACGAGCACATTCATTTTCACCATAAAAGGAGGTAAAAATATCCGAGATTGCTACGGCGACCTGTGTAAAATAACTTGAGGGCTTCGGAATTTCAATTGAGATCACGGAACTTAAATAAAAAAACTACGAGTTACGAGAGACTACATCAGAAAAGTCACATTGGTTGATTTTCAAAAATATTTTTGGACTGTTTCTGACAAGATATTTTTAAAACGACGATAACCCCAAAAACTTTGAAATTCATTACTAACGACTATCTGAAGACCTAACAGAAATAACTTTCAAGTTTCGACTTTGATATAATTTCCTTGAACGATTAACTCTAATGATTGAAACTTGCGTCTGGTTTCAATGTGAAACAACATTAATATCGTACAAACTTGTGCTTCGACACTGAAAACACCAATATTACATAGTGTGTGCCACGTACCTACCTAGTACGTAGAGTATGTACCACCCAAGTGCAGTTTCATAGTAAAAGGGTTACGGAGGAGGAGGATGCGAGCGGAGGGGCGCGGTAAGGAAAATCCAATTAGTTGGATAAACATCCGATTAAACTATACACTTGAGATAAGCTCTATTTACTTCGTTCCAAGTTCGTGAACATTGGTTATGCTCCGACAAATATTTTGTTAATTGACCACCAATTGGTGGAAAATAGATGAAATGTGTTAATAACGTGAAGTGTATGAAATATTTCAATTAGCAAGTACCTTTTGCGCAATATCGTCTTCCGCATGTAATTTAATTGAATTCCAAGCATTAAGTACGGAATTTTATCGGAAATCATTTCTGCTCACAACCAAGAGAATATTAATCCATAGACGAGAAATTCCGCTCACAGATTAGGAATTACTTCTAACTAGCTTTTACCCGCGACTTCGTTCGCATAAGGTAGTTTTTCATGGAATGTGTTGTTTTCCCATAATACTAATTTTATCAAAATATAATTCAAATCTTTGGTAATTTAGGAGTGAAAGCGATGAGATTCCCCGGAAAGTAATTTTTCCAATGTATTGTTTTCCCGCGGTCAGAATTAACTCATGAGCTTTCTTAAGTCTCAAACTATCTCCTTACCAAATTTCATTTAAATCTGTTCAGTAATTTCGGCGTCGTGTCGCATAAGAATGCGTCATTTAAAGTAAGTAACATGCTGGCAGACAAAGTTACTTGTAATATTAGTATACTCGTAGAAGAATGGATACCTAATTACATTATGTAAGGTTATAAAGTTGGCACGCTTACCAAATGTAGCTAATCTAATGTGCAAATTATTACGTTTTGAAAGATTAATTTTACTTATATTTTATAATGCAAATTTGACCTGTATGTAGAGTACGTCAAGGTGCAGTAGACAAACTTAAAAAGGTAAAAGGTTGCCCGAAAGAATAATGGCAACTGCTAATGGCGAACGTCAACGACGGAAATCACCTGGTGTTAAGTTGGCATATCTTCTTCTGGGCACTCATATCTCCCGATAGCTCCGGCTCAGGTGTGGTTCTCAAAAATATTTTTCTTCTTTCCGATGCCACAGTAAAAAGGGCCCAGTAATTTTTCACCATGTCCGAGGATGACGTACGAACGTAGAGAGTTTAATGATGCAGTGCCCTTATGGTTGCCGTATTGGACCATCCCAGCTGCAAACGTCGGATATCCGATTCTCATATTATTCTTGTTCGCGGCGTGTAATGTTAGACCCTCGTCAGGTTATGCCGAGATG
Source organism: Pyrausta despicata (assembly GCA_963921415.1). Taxonomy (NCBI): domain Eukaryota; kingdom Metazoa; phylum Arthropoda; class Insecta; order Lepidoptera; family Crambidae; genus Pyrausta; species Pyrausta despicata. The sequence goes on along the minus strand of OY992855.1, from coordinate 9,510,705 downwards.
TAATTCAATCTAGGCCACCCCATCAATCTGTGAGTTCTCATGCATATATTTCTGTTGATTTGACAAATGAGAAGGGTGTGCCGTCGATGTGGATGAGCCATGGAGCCCTGGATCGGTGAAATATCCGTAGCTGATGGTTTCTGAGTTAGGATCTCGCGTGTCAATATCGCAGCGATGTGGGCGAGTAGGGTTGGCAAGCTACGAATTTTTAAAATTCTATAAATATAGCAGTGGTCAGATATGTAAAAAAGAACACTGTTAACTTTGTCTGTCGGTAAGGTCTGGTTTTTTTTTCATGCTCAAGTTTTACTCTACACATGAAATATTTATACCTAATGATAGCTTCGGTTTACAAATGTTTCAATATTCAGGTCGTCCAATACAACTCGACACGGCTGATTAATTAATTGAGTTATTGAAAACAAAAGAAGTAGGTATGTAAAGTTTCCGTTGCAGCATTTGCACAAAGTTAACTGTTTGTAAATTTGTTTTTTTCAATGAGACAGCCCTAAGCGGGGTTTAACTCCGCATTCTTTGCGAGATGATGTTCCGATATCAGGATTACATATGCATGACCAGCAATGTTTGCTGGAGTAGATATTCTAAGTTTGGAGTGGGTTATAAATGATTTGATGGAATTACAAGTAAGTAAGTTTGGAATGATATGCTCGCAGCAGTTCCTTTGAAAACCTATTTCTAGGTCAGTAGTCAACTGATACCTAACGTCTAATGTTGTTCTGTATGTGCACAAAATTTTAAAAAGAACCTCAATATTAAAAATGTATACAGATATACATTTTTATTGAAAGAAAACGATAAGCGGGGTAACGATAAGTATTTCGGTTTTTTTGGCTCCACGATCACGGCCAGTCCTTACGTTATCGGTAGTGACTGTGATCATTAAAAACATAACATAAATGTGATCAACAGAAAGCTTCAAATATCCTGGCAAAATAAGCCTTGTTTTTAATTTGTATACAAAAAGAAATTCAGTCCTGTAACCCTGTCCCATTTTAAAGGCGTAGTCTACTGTATGTCGAGGACTGACGTTCATTTTTGTTGTATCAATTTAACGATCATTTTCCCTCTGTGTCATACATTACAGCCCCTACAATATAGGTACTCGGGGCAATTTTCAGAAAAGACAACAAGAATACTGTTACACGTTTTATCAATTGTCCTGTTACAGATTCTGCATATAATCGTATTATTGCATCTACAACTTGAGAACGAACTAATTGAAGTTACTCTTAGAGTTGACAGGACTGACCTGTTTTTACGCAAAACATAGGATTTTGGCATGGCAAAAAGTTTGTCTATTCTGAATTGTTTAAAAAAAAATAAAACCATCGCCCTAGATTACGATATTTGAAATAGGGACCTAGTCCTAGAACACAATATACCTACGATCATTATTTACTAATAGCTCATACTTTTTGCAACAAAAAAATACTTTATATGTATCGCAATTTGTCTATGCTCAATTGTTTTTTTTTAAATCATACAATCACAGATCTCTGAATGAGTGACCTAGTCTAGAAAACAATTTACTTACGATCATTCTTTAACATTAGAGATGATACTTTTTGCAACCAAAATAAAATATTTAACGGCGATTTTTCTCGTCAAACGTCATGGGTACGCGGCTAATAACTCATTCCGATAACATCGCAGGCACTTGCTCGTCAGTTCGGAAGTCGCAGTTTAATGTGCGTATTAGCCCCCGGATTTTTCCATCAATTCTAATGACCGACATTATGGTAACGAATGACGTGAAAACTATGTTAATTCCATTACTAAATGTTTTAGTGTTGTTCAATTTTCGTTATTTCCATCGTTCATTGATTTTTTGAAGTGAAAACTTCTTTAGCGGCGTTGAGCACTTTTGTGGCATGGGTAGAAACTGTGAAACTCGCGTCAGGTCACGTGATGCTGATCGAAAAACCGTAAGACGGTTGGTTTTCACTTCTGCCGACACTCCCGGAGTGCAACCCGTGTTAGTTTTTTTAACCAAGCGAGGGTAGTGGAAGTCACCATGACATGATGTATTTTAACATACTGCTTGCTTCAGGAAGCATTTCAAATACAGTGCAGGCAGAAATTTTATTATTACAGATCAAGTGTTTCATAAATCATATTAGTGAAGTGAAGGGCAAACTTTAGTTAGTAGGTACTCTACGCCATAAACAGTTAACTGAAACCCAATATGGCGGACATGAAAGTAATGCAGATTTTATAAATAAGTTTTTGCACGGCGCACTAAGGTACAATTTCAAGACGAACTGTTGACCGCAACCGCAGCCGACACAGCGGTCATGGCACCACTAGCTTCTCTCATTACGTTCAATCATGAATATTATCATTAATATTTGACGACCGCTTGGTGCAGTGGTCCACAGGTCGGACTTCTAAAACCATTGGTCGCGGGTTCGATCCCCGCACAGTACAAGCATAAGTGTGCATGAACATGTGTGTTTGTACTGGTCTGGGTGTTTTTCTATGTATAATATGCATTTATTTACAAAAAAAGTATATAAGTATATTTATCCGTTGTTTAGTACCCATAGCACAAGCCTTGTAGCTTAATTTGGGACTAGAGAATTGGTGTGATTCTTGTGAAATATTTATTATTATATCTGTGAAATCAATTAATTCGAAGTCCATACTACAGGCTGCATCCGCGGCTGCGGATTCTGTACGCGCAAGGAATATACTAACTCTTTAGGTACGCGGCATGTGGGTAGTGCCCGTTGTGACTGCGTTCTTGGAATTCCACCTTAACGGTATTTCGACAGTCGTGTAAATAAAACTTACTTAACTGGCCGCTGCACGGAACGCCACCACTTTTAACATTATAATGTGATTTTGGACGTAAAATTTTTAAACACTCACAAAGGATGTTGGGCCGTATAAATAAAATCAGCTCGCCAACTTTACCGCAAAATCAGAGTCCTAACTGAATATGTTTTACTCGAGGGAAAACATGATAATATGTTTGCTTTTCATGTCTTTTTGTCACATGTTACTGTTTGATTTATATGCGGGTTTTTTATGATCTGTATTTACGTTATACCTATGTTAATATGACTTATTAGTACAAAACAGTCATGTCCTAATTATGAGCAAAGTACTCTAGCTATAGCTACTCAGATACTTTATAAGCACAGCTGATCTCTGTAATACGCTTTACGTAATCTCATTCCACAAAACCTAATTAGCTAGCGTCTAAACTAATGCTGCATTATTTATCGTGATGAACGTTAAATTCATAAGGATAATTCCTAAACAAGATTGCTATAATAAGCTGAGTAAACTCTTCAGATTTTTTAATATTTTTTCGATGCGAGTAGGTAAAACCACTGTTTAAAAGAAAGCCGTAAGAAGTCAGAGTCCTATCATCAATGGGATTAAAAATGTAAAACATTATGGGGATAGTACATCCCATTGGTGCGTCCCCCGCTGACGTCGGCTGCACTTTGCAGGGTCCTCGTAAACTCGTTACGGTTATAGGTATAGACAGTTAGGGCATGTTAGGGCCCTTCACCCTCGCATCATCCACGGATGGGCAACCCCAGTAATGAGGGCGAGTTGCGTAATTTACGCCACGGGTTCAGAACCACAGTGCAACTGTTTGAAGTTTTTCCGCATGTTTGTTCTGTGCAAGCCAAGGTGACTTTCACCTGGTGCTCCGAGCCGCTGAACTATCTGAAAGCAGGGGACCCGCCAGTTACATAGTTTTAAGTTCTTGGCTTCGCTCAGTGAGTCTCATAATGTCACGGAAACGGTGTGGTGCGATAAACGCATTTCGTAATACTTTGACATTTAGCTTTTTCTTTAATACACTTATTATATTGGTTGGTATTAAGAAATAAGCTTAATGCTAATTTTTAACTGTTAAGAAACACTATAGCGCGTTACGTGAACCCTTTTAAACGAGGTAGGTGGTAGGAGTATCAATTCTCCTAATAACTCAATATCCTTTGCTTTACAGTTTGCATTGAAGTACTTTTCTCAGGTAAGCGTATAGTGAAGGCACTTTTGATAGCAGTCTCCGTACTTCGATTGCGTTTGCGTGCGTTACTAATTAGCCGGCTAACGAAGGCATTAGGCTCATTTCCGTGGCACGGGCGCGCGGGCGCGGTCGCACGGCCTTCGAGGAGTATGTCAAATTCTTGCCGTTGCCTCATTATTGCTTATTGTTTTACTGATTTAAGAATCAGGTCGTGAAAGGTCAAGAAGCGGAACGAATATAATAATGCGGAGACCAAGTTGACGGAGCATGTTGTGGTAAAAATTAGTACGTGTGATTCCAGGTTTATATAGACGACTTTGTAAAAAAAAAGTACGTACGGCGTAGTACTATATTTCATTGTCATATTATCAAAGTTTACTTTACATCTAAATGAAGCCCTGCTTTGAAGCCAATATGGCTTTTAGCTATGAAATAGGTACCTATTAAGTATCATAGAGCGTGATTTAAGGCATTTTGAGTAATTCCTAGATTCAAGATAGGTACTCGTATAAGGTTTTTAGTGTTACATATGCTTTGGTACATATTCCATTACTATTGTAAGTTATTGCTAACATCATGGTGTATAACGAGATGTATATGGTGTAAGTTGTATGCTCACTACGATTTATACGAGTAGATGTGCCGTTTTCAATTATAGAAACTCAAACAACTGAGTTAGGGACCTGACAGATGCTAAATCAGGGGCTTTACTTTAATTCGTGTAAGTTGTAGTAAGGGATTCATCTAAAGACACTATGAATCATTAATATAGACATGGCTTTCCTTATCATTTTATGGTAATGAAGGTAAAAACATATTTTTTTTGTATAAATGTGAAATTTGCTATCTTATCTCATCTCATCAGCCTATATACGTCCTACTGCTGGGCACAGGCCTCGTCTCAACCATGAGGTGGTCCAAGCCATACTTCACGATGTAAAACATGTACCTACCATAAAATTGATATTTAGCTACTTTTAGATGTAATATTGGTTAAATAAGATAAAATACAGATGTTTGATTTATGATATAATTAATCTATTTATGGACAATCACAATAGATAAAATATTATTGGAAAACAAGTTGTTTACATTTTATGAGCCCTATATCTTATTCCGTCGCAGAAAAAAAATGACCTTAATATTATTAAAACTAGTCAGAGTCAAACATAATAATCGAGGAATCTACAATTGAATACTCACAGTATTCGAAAATACTTCTCCTCCGACCTATAGTCTATATAACTATAGCCTGCCTGAATGATATTACTTTGTATCAGACATATACCGCGGCTGTGTAAATTTAATATTCGCGAAACCTACACATCTAGACACGTCAAACTAAGACGTTTCAAATAAGCAATGTGTTCGACAGTGCTGTCACGTTCAGATGGCGTGCCCTGGTGCAATTTGCTTGATCGCACCGCCTACTGTAATAACGACTTCCGTACCCGTCGTGGCGCCTCCTCAAATTGGTCGCTTATCACCAATCTATGGTGTGGAGTAGAATATCAGCTGGGCTGGTCCCAATTTGTCAACGCGGCGGTTAGTTGTTCCCAGTTTACAAATAGCTGTATAACCGACTTAGTGATATTGATTGGGGATCAATTGGAATACAGTTTTATAAGCGTTAGTGCACCTGTTGCAATTAGAGGAAAAGTCCATTTTGCTTTTTTTTACGGCAAATGATCTTGTGCTTTTTTTAGCTATAGCTCACTGCTAGGAATCAATGGTAGAGTTCTTCTTGTTTTCGAACCATTGTGGATATTAATCAACAGTTCCACACTGCAATAGTGGGAAAAAATGCCTTAAGTTTTTTTCTAAATATATGTACTTACTTATTAACTTTGATACATAAAGCCACTTTGTTACGTAGGCCCACCGAAGTTGCCAATGATTCAGGATTTCAAGTTTCAAACATAATAAGTAAGACACAAATTATTACCTCAGCCTTCTGTGTACTCGCAAGTTACGACTCACACTGAAAACTTGGGTATATTTCTCTGGAGTGTGTTCCAACTTACTGGTTTATTGCTTCAAGAGATATTATTTCAAAGAACTCTGTGAATTTATTCCGCTGAGTTGTACCGTGAGGTAATCCCTGCGGTTTTTATTCGGTTGTTTAGTTTAAGCGTTATAATCCGAACGTGTTGCGGAGACCTTTGTGGGCACTTGTGCAGACACCGTGTGCTGAATTCACTTTGAATGCGGAACTGGAAACTACAGGTTAATGTATTTTGTAAACAGTATTTCAGAAGGACAGTTCCGCTGGTCAATCGTAACAAAATGTTTATTGAATCGCCTGTTTTGACAGTTTAATAGGAAGAAATGTCAAAATCGGGCTATTCAATTATGATTTTGTGACGATTGATTAGCGGATTGGCCCCCTTGTAAAATGTTGTAATGCAAGAACCCAATAAAACCTGATATAAAGTTTCTTACTTTATTTTGACCGTGTTTTATCAGTCAGATCCGAAGATCGTAGACACTATTATTATTCTATTGCTACGCGGCCGGATTTGACCGAACTGGGTTAACGAATTTAACGAAGCACTGATAAGCAATAATCAGTTTGTAATTTGGTATGCGATAATTAAATTTCAGTGTATGTAAATCTTTTAAACATAATAAACTGCTTGATAAAACGTTTTAACGTCATGTTATAATTTAATTACACTGTTGTTAATTTATAAGTGTTCATCTGTAAGGTACTTAAATACTCGATGCCAACCAAGAGGGAATAAAATATTTCCCTTTCGTTATAATATTAATGTCGACAATATTAAACCTCTATTTCCTTCGCATTTGTAGGCAGATACACGTGTCTTATTAAGATGTTATGTTGTTAAAAAAGGCAACGTGGTGTTTCGTACCGAATACACGTCACTTACCTTTTATTTCAAGTTCTGATAATAAGCACTGATGTAGTTATAATGTACAAACGTGGCTTTGAAGTAAGCCCAATTATTTTTATGCTCCAAGTTAAATTGCAGTGAATATTACGTACAAAATATATAATACATCAGTTTGTTCAGTTCGGACGTCTTTACTTTATGAATACTTACAGGAGGCGTTATCTACAGAACCGGCTGTTGTGGGTTCGAATCCTGATAGCCGTAAATGCTTGTGTGATGAGCACGAGCATTTGTAGGTGTCTGAGTCATGAGTGTGCATGTTATATATGTTGGAAATAAAACAAGAAAGGATAATGTACGTTTCAGGTTTACTTGCAAAAGACAAATTACAAAATAATACGTCTTGTTAACGTTAGTTATGGGCGCTGCCGCGTTGAAAAGTGTGGCGGCCGGCGCGACCAGGCCGCGGCCGTTCCTCTCGCCCCTCGCCCTTCATCCCGCGCGCCATTCTGGCTACTGCGTAGACATCCTGGGGGGCCACAGTAGAAGCAGGAGGATCCGTAGGAGTTGATGGTGCGTCCAAGATATGCTCGTCATGTAAGAGGGGGCACACCTTGTTTAGTGCACGTCGTTCGATGCCTCTGGTCGTCTTGAAGTCTGCAACCCGGCTGACTCCGTCCTTGCCGGGAAACAAGCGATGGACTCGTCCCAATTTCCATTTCATGGGGGGCAGGTTGTCATCTTTGAATACGACCAATGAGCCTTCTCTTAGAGTGTCATAAGTTCATTATGCCATCTTCTCCAAAAACTCTCTTAACGTCTCAATCAGCTGATATCTGTTTCTTATTTTTCTTTCTTCAGTAGCAGGAGGCGATGGTAGCGACGTCAGAGGCCGCCCAATCAGGAAGTACCCTGGGGTCAATGGAGAAAGGCCGTTGGGATTTCATGATAAAGGAGTAAGGGGTCGGAAGTTGAGAACAGCTTCGAAATGTGAGAAAAGCGTACTCAACTCCTCAAAAGTTAAACTAGCGTTTCCTAATATGCGTTTTAAATGAAACTTTGCACTCTTTACATCTGCTTCCCAGAGCCCTCCGAAGGTTGGCGAGTAGAGGGATTGTATTTGAATTCAATTCCTTCTTCGGCTGTGAAACTATAAATAGAATTTATGCCTGCATCTAATGATCTGCCCAATTCATTACCTGCCCCCACAAAATTTGTTCCATTATCGCAATAAATTTGCTTAGGTTTTCCTCTACGCGAAATGAATCTGCGAAGACTGGATAAGAATGCGTTAGTGCTCAGGTCACTTACAGTCTCTAAATGTACAGCTTTGGTACTAAAACTGATAAATAAACAGAGATAACATTTTGAAATACGATTACCTCGGCCTACTTTACTTGAAATTTGAAAAGGGCCCGCGAAATCAGTACCACATATCTGAAATGGGTAGCTTTGGGTGACCCGACTAGCTGGCAGATGACCCATCAGGGGCTCCATGGTTTTGGCTCTATGATGGGTACATATAATACATTGTTTGACTACTTTACGTGCTAACGTCCTCCCCCCAATAGGCCAAAACCGTTCCCTCAGGCTTGACAGGAGAAGTTGAGGGCCAGCGTGCAGCAATCGGAGGTGCTCGGGTTGCATTAAAAGTTTCGTTAAGTGATGCTTCCCGTGCAGTAAAGCAGGATGCTTCCTTTCAAAGTTAAATTCTGTATTATTTAGCCGACCATCCAATCTCAGCACGCCGTTCTCGTCTATAAATGGAGAATACTGCAACAAATTAGAACAGGTAAGTTTATTTTTATTTTTAATAAGATTGATTTCTTTATTAAATGACTCCAACTATGCTATTTTTATAAGACAATTTAATGATTGCGACAGTTCCTTTTCACTTAAAGACCCATTCAATCTATTTTCTTTGTGACGGCAATTATGAGTAAATCTATTTATGTAAGAAAATATTCTTTTCAGTTTTTTTATATTTGAATATCTTTCCAAGTTGATGAATGAATTTTCAGTTTCCACGTTTGATTGCAAAACTTTTATTTCAGGTAAATTTATATTTTCTGTATGAGGAGAACGAGGCCAGTTTGAATCATCTAATTTTAAGAATTCTGGACCCGTCCACCATAAGGGTGAGTGCACAAGTTGACTTGGGTCTACGCCCCTAGATGCTAAGTCAGCTGGGTTTAAGTCTGTAGGTATATGTCTCCAAAAATCTCTAGAAGTAGATCATGAATTTCATCGATGCGATTATACACAAAAGTTTTAAGAATTTTAGGTTGTGATTTTATCCAACCTAACGTTATAGTTGAGTCTGACCAAAATGTAGTTTTATGTATACTACAACGAAGGTCTTTATTTACCGTGGCAACCACATGTGCACCAAGTAACGCAGCGCATAATTCAAGACGCGGTATGGTTAAAGGCTTAATCGGCGCCACCTTAGTCTTTGAATAAAGAAGACAAACTGTTGTGCAGTCTGAGTCATCCGTAGTGCGCATATACACACATGTCCCATAGGCTTCCTGAGATGCATCTACGAAGCAATGTAGCTCACGTGTGATTGGTTTCGCACACATAACATGTCTGGGTACGGAAACGGAATGCAAGGCATTTATATTATTAACTAACTTTAGCCAGTTCCTTTTAATTTCAATAGGCACTGGTTCATCCCAGTTTAATTTGAGACGCCATAAGTTTTGCAATAGGATTTTAAGTACAACAGTACAAGGGCTTATTAGACCTAATGGGTCAAAAATCTTACAAGTGTTGGACAGAATAATTATTTTAGTAACCTTTTCGTTGTGATCAATATTTATGCTAAGAGATAGTGTATCAGTATCCGGTGCCCACTGTACGTCTAGCGCACTGGATTGTTTCGTTACCGTCGAGACCTTCGGATAATGTTGAATCTGTAAAAGCCTTAGGACAGTTAGTGCGGAATTTATGTAAAGGAAAACACGCTGAATTTAGTACTTGAGTGACCTTATCACGTATATAAGCTAAATCTTCAACCGATTTAGCACCAGTCAGCAAATCATCTATATATAAATCTTTTTTTATTATTTCGGCTATGATTGGATCGGTACACTCAAGGGACAGTTGCAAAAGACACCGTGTACTTAAATAGGGGGCTGATGCGGTGGCGTATGTTACGGTGCTTAGTAAAACTTCAATTGGTTTTAATTCTTCATCACGCCACAGTATAAGCTGTAAATTACGTTGTGACCCATCTAGCATAATTTGTCTGTAACATTTTTGTATGTCTCCAGTAAGAACAAATCTATGCTGACGAAATCGAACGAGTATATCAAACAAATTATCCTGCATCATTGGGCCAGTATACTGAATAGCATTAAGTGATTTCTTTGTAGTTGTCTTGGCCGAAGCGTCGAAAACAACACTCAACTTAGTCGTTTCACTGCTGTCCCGGATAACAGCATGATGAGGTAAATAGTGTCCAAATTGAGGTCTACTCATTCTTGTCAAATGACCTAGCGCCTCATACTCATTTATAAAGTCTGAATACTGTTGTCTAAGTAATGAATTTTTAGATTTCTTTTCTAAATTGTAAAATCGTTTGGCAGCTATTTTGTAAGAATCACGTGACGTGACGACGAGACGATTCAGGTGATTCCCTAAGGGGCATTTTTACGCAGAATCTACCGTCAGGTAAACGATTAGTATTTTTACTGAAATGTTCCTCACAGTATTCATCATCAGCCGACAACGGACATTTGGAAGGAATTTCTTTAAGATTCCAGAATCGGGTAAGTTTTTCACTAATGTCTTTGGTAAAATTACAATGAATATTACGGGACGGTGGATTGTTATTTATGTTTAATTGGCCTGCAACAATCCAGCCTAATTTTGTACTTCGAAGAGTGGACATATTAGGACCCAGTGATATTCTATCAGGACATAATAAATCAAAGAATACTTCAGCACCTAACAGCATGTCTACAGCGGCAGGCGCACAAAATTGGGGACTAGCTGAATGTTATGTGGTAAGTTTAATTGATTTATATTTACTGACATATTAGGCAACTGACCAGTGATTTCAGGAACTATTAGGCAATTTAACTTTGTAGTAAATCTGAAATGAATTAATCGTTACGTCGTCACACCTATCTGAGATCCGAACCTTAACTTTGTTGATTCCCGAAATAATGAATGAATCGGGATCACAACTAACTAATCCAAGTTTATGTTTCTGGTCTTCAGTCATGAATCAGGTTTGGCTCCCTGCATCTAGCAGAGCGCGAGCAACATAAGTATGATTATTTACAGGTGTAATGACTTTTACTAACGCTGTACCAAGAAGAACTTGGTTTGTGTATTGTACTGACAGTGATTTAGGCGGTGTGATCACTTCGGCATTCGGTGATGAATCGCCTTTGTTAAACTGAGAGTGAGTATTACTATGCTTATTCTTATGCAGCATAGTATTATGTATTTATTAATAAATATTTCACAACAATCCCACCAATTCTCTAGTCCCAAATTAAGCTACGAGGCTTGTGTTATGGGTACTAGACAACGGATAAACATACTTAAATACTTTTTTTTTGTAAATAAATACATTTATACATAGAAATCACCCAGACCAGTACAAACACACATGTTTATGCACACTTATGCTTTAACTGTGCGGGGATCGAACCCGCGACCGTTGGTTTTAGAAGTCCAACCACTGCACCAAGCGGTCGTCGATTTAATTGCACTGTTGTTAATTCATAAGAGTTGATCTGTTAGCTACTTACATACTCGATACCAACCAAGAGAGACTTAAATATTTCGCTTCATTTCTAATAATGCATTTGCCTTTGTAGGCAGATACACGTGTCCTATTATGATTTTATTAAAGAAAGCAACGTGATGTTTCGTACCGAACAGACGTCACTTACCTTTTTGCCATGTTCAGATAATAAGCACCAATGTTCTTATATTGTATAAACGTGGCTTTGAATTAAGCCAAATTATTTTTATGCTTTTAAGTTAAATTGCAATAAAATAAAAAAATCCAATAAAATCCATTTATTTCTGTAAGTAGGCTAACAACTAGTACTTTTACACGTCCCAACATATAAATTAACCCTACCACCGCTTCGGGACAATTTGGGCCAGTGCTGAGAAGAAGCGGCGCAAGAAACTCAGTCACTATTGTCATTGCCTCTTTTCAAAATTGATTTACAATAATTGTAATTGTTTGCATTTAAACATTTCCATATATCTTTGTCATTTTTATAATCATCAATTTTATAATATCTTTTCGAAATTAATACATCTTTTACAACTGTTTTTAATTTATCTAAAGGCAATGAAATTAAATTTTCAGGTAATTTATTAAAAAATGATATACATATATGAGTGACCAACTTTATGAAGCCTAAAATGTGGAACGGCAAGCCTATTTTTTGTCTTGTGTTGAAGTTATGCAAATCGCTATTTTTAGGAAGTAAGTGTAAGTTTTTTCGAACGTAAATTATGTTTTCGTAAATGTATTGCGAGTAAACTGTAAGTATTTTAACTTCTTTAAACAATTCCCTAAGAGTTTCATTTGATTTAAGTTTATAAGTAGCCCGCACGGCTCGTTTCTGCAATACGAAAATTGTTTCTTTATCTGCAGCTGAGCCCCATAGTAAGATGCCGTATGACATGATACTGTAAAAATAACTAAAATAAACTAGTCTTGCCGTTTCAACATCAGTCAGAAACCTTATCTTTCTTACAGCGTATGCAGCGGAGCTTACTCTCTTTGAAAAGGTCACGATATGAGGACCCCACCGGAGCTTATCATCCAAAGTAATTCCCAAAAAAGTTGCAGTATTTGAAGTAAATAGCTGTTCATCCTTAACAACTACCCTTGTTGGAACTTGTCGGACATTGGGCATTGTAAACTTAATGCAATAAATTGTTAACGGTGAACCAATGAAGTACTTGCGAGAGAGTACCATTTACATCGTCAACGATTTACCCCTTGGGGTTTTAAAAAGTAGTGAAGTATCATCAGCAAATAACACTATCTCACAAACACCGTCGACAAAGTATGGAAGGTCATTAATATATATCAGAAACAGTAACGGTCCCAATATCGAACCCTGGGGCACTCCCATAGTGAGAGGTGCTCCAGGAGACTCTGCTCCATTGATAGAAACCTTTTGTGTTCTCTCAGTGAGATATGATTTAAATAAGTTACATGCATCAGTTGATACACCATAATGGCGTAGTTTTCTCAACAGAGTCTCATGGTCAATACAATCAAACGCTTTAGTGAGGTCACAAAAAATCCTATAGCATCATGCTTACTATCATAGGCATCAAATATATGTTTCGACAGAGCGACTCCAGCATCAGCAGTACTGTGACCCTTTGTAAAACCAAATTGTTTATTATGCAATAAATTGTTTGATGTAAAGTGAAATAGTAGCTGATTGACTATAATCTTTTCAAAAATTTTACTTAAAATCGGTAAGATTGATATTGGTCGAAAATTTGAGGAGTTATTTTTATCACCAGATTTAAATAACGGTACTATTTTACTAAATTTCATTAAATTTGGGAATTTCCCTTCATCAATACATTTGTTAAAAATGATCGCTAAAAGAGGTGCTATGGATTGAATAATAGTTTTAATGATACATACGGATATTCCCCAAAGATCCTCGGTTTTTTTCATATTTATTTCATTGAATGCTTTACGAATTACATCGGTGCTAACGTATCTAAAGTATAGTGGTGAATCACAGTCATCAATATTGGATTTGAGAATGGATTCAAACAGTTCTGCAGAACAGTTAAGTTCTTTAGTAGTAGATGGTGCTACATTAGCAAATAACTTTTCAAAAATATTAGCTACTTCTGCATCAGATTTAACTAGTTTACTTCCGTCTTTTAATGAATATGAACGATCTTTTGTTTTATCTTTACCGGTTTCTTTGTTTATGATATTCCAGGTAGCTTTGGCTTTATTTTTGAATCTGAAACTATCCTACGAAGATGATTCGTCTTTGCTTGGGCACAAAGATTTTTGAATATTTTTTAACATATTCTATAATATGTGGGTCCTGAGAATGTTCTCTAATACTATACAGATCATATAACTTGTTCCTGCTTTTATAAATACTTGGTGTAGCCCATTCATTAAACTTACTTGTAAACCGAGTGAATATTACACACAAGATGGATAATGCATTAGTTGGTTCAGTTCGGACGTCTTCTGTGAATTCATATATCTAACAGTAGAATCGTTACATGGCGCTCGTTGTACCCATGGCATCATTGAAAAAAAAATGGTATGTGGCTAAAAATATGAAAGCTCAAGTCGCAAAGCAAGCGACGAATATGTTACGCGATGACACGGTTGTCAGCCACAAAAAATGTCTAGGAAACCTCGAAACTTGTAATGTGGCTTACCTTTTATTAAGTAATATGTTTTTATGTCACGCACGTATATATATTAAATAAATATTTCACAACAATCACACCAATTCTCTAGTCCCAAATTAAGCTACGAGGCTTGTGTTATGGGTACTAGACAACGGATAAACATACTTAAATACTTTTTGAAGTGAAAACTTCTTTAGCGGCGTTGAGCACTTTTGTGGCATGGGTAGAAACTGTGAAACTCGCGTCAGGTCACGTGATGCTGATCGAAAAACCGTAAGACGGTTCAAATAAATCAAAAATGCACAACGTTAATAATCAAGTTTTCACTTCTGCCGGCACTCCCGGAGTGCAACCCGTGTTTTTTTTTTGTAAATACCTCTAAATACATATTATACATAGAAAACACCCAGACTAGTACAAACACACATGTTCATGCACACTTATGCTTGTACTATGCGGGGATCGAACCCGCGACCCTTGGTTTATAAGTCCGACCTGTGGACCACTGCACCAAGCGGTCGTCATATGTAGTACGTATGTAGGTATACAGGGCTTAGGGATGTAATTCGTCGAGATTCGACTTTGGTAAGCTAACAATAGACACAATATCCATGGTTTTTACACAGACACAAATCGCATGTTAAGAGCCTAATGAAGGCATGGCCAAATTAAAGTTGGAAAGCTGAATTCGGTGTCGTAAGGAGTATTTTCCATTGTACAATGAGGGAAATAGGCGGCTTGCATGCGATAATTTTGGTGGTAATGGAAACCGTGGAAAGTATATAACAAAGTGTTGAGGTGCTGACGTGTTTAGAAACAATTAATATTAACACTCTTACAAAGAACTCAAAGCAGCATTTAGCTATCTGAAAACGTAGGTAAATGTGACAGCAGAAT
Organism: Pyrausta despicata; assembly: GCA_963921415.1. Classification (NCBI taxonomy): domain Eukaryota; kingdom Metazoa; phylum Arthropoda; class Insecta; order Lepidoptera; family Crambidae; genus Pyrausta; species Pyrausta despicata. Next base: position 9,495,546 of record OY992855.1, on the reverse strand, counting down.
AAAAAGGTTCGAAAGCTTTTGGCAACATTATTTTTCGCAAGTACAACAACGCATTTTTGTACCATAAAACTTACATTGCTGTTCCATATAGGTAAAATCGACCACAAAGTACTTAGCAGATAGTGTATCCGAATAAAAAAGCCAGATAAAATCTCGGCCAAATATGTTGCGTGCGCTATTTTTGCAGTGGCGTGCATAACGAACGCACTTGTGTCGGCTCAAACCCGGTAATGTTTACAACAATCTGCAGCTTTTGCAGCTCAAACGAAACTTTTATAACGAATTTTAATGTTGTTCCCAATTTGTCGCTAGCGCAAGTTTCGAATTAGAATATAGGTTTTCTGTATGCGACTGAGAACATATCATAATAAGGTATTTTTTCACCCAGAATGATAGTGAAAAAAATTGGCGCATTTCGGACGGAGAACCGGGTTAAAGATTTCATAGTGAGATAGAGCGTCACATAAAAATGAAATGCATTTAAAATTACGGGTAGTTGGGAGATCGCTGCATACGTAAGCCTCTGTTTTACGATTTTACGTACTATTTGTTTTTATAAGTTTATAACCAATTTTCTGATACAGAATTAACCATTTCGAAATTGTTCACTTGCAGTTTATTACTGAATAACTCCACTACGTAAATAGCTTTGTTCATTTCCTCTGCAATTCAGTCTGGAAATTATACCCACTTTTGCTCCCTCTGTGGCGTGACGAGTACACAGAGTCAACCTAGAATTAGAAAGGTATAATAAACAAATATCTTGAGATTTATGCCTTAAATAATTAAGCGAAATCGCTGTAATAGCATGCGTCGACCACTTATAAGTTCCGTTTTGGTCCCCAGAACTAATTCAGCTTTTAAATGTACAAATGGAAATACGAATAATGTAAAGTGCTGTTTGTGAATTCAAAAATGGATTGTTTGATATGATTAACCAGGTACTAATAGGGCACAGTTTTTTCTTGTATAGTAGTTAATTTAAACAGGAGTTTTAATCACTCATTATACCTACCTACCGGATCTTGCTATAATATGTCGATCGAAATCTAACAAAGGTCTCATTAGATACCATTCTTTTATGAAATACGAGTACGACGACGATTACATGTGACCGCTCTTTTGATCTAAAAGATAAAGTCTCGTCTCTAAAGCCCGTGCATGTATAATGCTCGCGAGTTTGCATCCAAGGAGGCGTCAATTTTAGACTTGTTAAGTTTGTGCTATGTTGCGTAAACTCCCGCTAGGTGGATAGGGGCGCCTCGTTACCGTTACATTTTTATACTTACTCTAAATAACATTCTCATACAGAACAATTTCAACTCCAGCAACTTTGCTCTCTACACTGAAAAATAAAGAGAGCAAAGTTCTGCGTAATGACTTTGGAGTGTAACAGTTATGGTCGAAGTGATTTTATGTACTTTATATAATAATAAAACGATCGACTTAAAAAGAACTTAGCGAATGATGATGGCATAGTGTCTGTTTTGAGCTGCATTATAAATAATGATTGGTTACTGATATTCTATGTGAGGCCTAATATTTTTTATTTGTTAAGATTTTTTAATAAAAACTACAGATTGCTTAACCTTTAACTACCGACCTATATGTCTCAAGATGAATGACTTAATTTTATTTCGATATTTTGGGTTGTAAGGCGCGTTGATGGTCGTGTCTCCCGCTACCTTCTAAAACTGTCAATTTGAAGCGTCAGTCGGTTTCACGAGCGCAAGGAGTGCACAGGTGCCTGTAACGGAGTTATTTTTGCCTGACAGACGTAAGCACGGTATCTATAATGTACAAAACTTTCCTACGTCTTTTAATCGTTACCTCGGTGTTTGTGTAGGTAGCTTCATGGTAAGTGTAGGTAGCTTCATAGGTGTATCATCGGGTGGCTAGGGGTTCATTACTCTATTTCGAAATACGTTTAATCGAATTACAATTCATCGATGACAACCAGGAACGATGCGTTATTTACCTGAAAGACGTTACATCGATGGTACATCTCATCGAAGCCAAAATACGCTAAATGCTATACAACGCATACAAGACAGGTATACGAGTATAACTCATCGTTCACACAAATAATCGACTTGTTGTCATCGATGAATTGTAATTCGACGAAATTTATTTCGAAATTAAGTAGTGAACCCGGTGGGCAGAGTAGTGACGTGTAAAAATTTTTTTCAGTGCCTCGTGTTGAGAGGTATTTGAAACACCCCTATGATCTCAGATTTTTTGAAAATTTTGAGCCTCCGATTTTTTTAGAATCTTCCAAAATGGCGAAAAAAATTCTAACAGATATATCCGTTGTATTTTTTTTTACAAAAAAGTAGAGAAATTATCTGCCCGTAAATGTTGATTATTAATTTCTGGGCTAATATAGTTTCTTCAACTTTTTTAGTTATGTGAGCTCATAACTTTGTTCATTGTAGTATTTTTCGTATTAGAAACAATAAATGAAAAATAAAATGCCGCTCAGTATATAAAAAAACATATGCCAAATATTGAAAACAATAAGAGACGTAACGTTAACGCTCGAACAAATAAATATTTATTGTGTATTTTAAGTAACTAAAATAATAACTGTAATTTGCTGTTCTGTTGATTTCTCATTTTTTCGCAGCCAGTCGCTCTCTTAGTAATACTATTACTTAATTTCATTACTTTTGACACTTAAAACTTTATTTTATAGTCACTCGTTTTAATACTATCCTTACTTTATTAACAAACGTATTTCTATCGCCCAAACGAAGATAACAACAGATTCAATATTCTTTATAGCATTTTAATTTTAATTATCGATGATATAGTTAGATTTAAAAAAAAACTACGACAAGAAAGTTGGTACCTACTAATTTTAGAATGAAATCGATAAGACTTAACTAGAAATCTAAATGGGACATACGAGTAGATCGACAAGTTCGGTTGGCTAATGAATCCAGCGGCCGCATGATTTAGAATCACAGTCGCATGTCGAGATAACGGTGATTTTCAGTAATCCGCCGCACGAATGGTTATTTCCGCGGCCGATTTATAAAGAAATCTCGTTAAGATTTCTGAATGTGTGGCAGTCACGTTATAATTCTAACGCGTTGGACGTGTTAGGTCAATCGTATATTGTTAAGGGTTGTTAGACGCCATACCACAGCTCTAATGTGGTTTCTAGACTTATAACGAGTTGTTTTTATGTGGAAAAGTGTTACACCTAAATGACTACGGGGCATGTTTGGACTTGACTTTGCCAAAATATTGTTTTAGGGCTTATACACATACGTAAATGATAAACTTTTGTAGATTGCAGCGGATATTTTTCCGATGAGAGAGCAACGGAAAATTTTACTGTTTGCTTTTCCTATATGTATTTCTCCTCTCTTTCAATATGACCGGACGCAGCCAATTAGTGAGAGCGCAAATCTAAAAATAAGCGTAGCCAATAAGCGATAGTATCATAATAGCAATTCGGATTGGCATTACATTAAACAAGAGCTCACAACAGCGGTGTGATCAAACGGCCCATGATTGAAAGGGACGTGCTCAGCAAACACGCAGCTGGGGACAATACGCCAAAGCGGTTGTTTGTCCGCGCACTACTCTTTTGTAATTAGCCTAACATCGCTTTATGTTACCTTTTTCGAACGGATACTCTAGTTATGTCATGTGATTATGATTTTGTGATAAAGGAAGCACTAGATGGCATTGCATAGATTACGATTACTGAACAACACAAAACAAAAATTACAGACAAGTTTAACAAAGAAAGATGTACAATTTTGGCGGTCTTATCGCTTGTAGCGATCTCTCCCAGACAACCTTCGGTTAAAGGAACATATATTTACAGGGAAAGGGAATTTGAGCAAAATATATTTTGATACTACTTACAAAACACCATTTTTACGAAACTACTAAGATATATATGACTAAAATTTAATACTTCTAAAACTCTATTTAAGGGTAGATTTTGTTACGTTTGGAAAGTACACTCACGAACGTAGCTTTTGTTTGACTTTACTATCTTAAGTTGTTTCGATTCGTAAAAATAACCAAATTTTGTTTCTGTAAAGTTTATTTTGGAAATTAGCTTCTGAGTGATATGAATCAATCATGAATCTAAAAACTAAAATAGGACGATCCCAAAAAGCGATAGAGGTCGGCAACAACTGATAGCGCAAAGTTGAGTTGTTACGTGGCTGTTAAAAACTTTGCGCTGGCAATCTGGTGCGGGGCACGCGACCTAACTAGACTGATCGACGTGCCTGCTTGCCGAGAGAACACTATTTGCGTCATAATAAATATTACAATGTAGTTTCAACCATGCTTTTTGCTAAAGCATTTGAGATAATAAAGCAGGTTGCAGATGAAAAGATATCCAACATTGTGCGCTAAACTAAGTAGTTGTAGATCCTCGGATGGTCTAGAATCGATGAAAAAGTAAGATTTTTAGAGGCTTTTTCAAATATAAAAATGGGCAGTGTCGCGAAGAGAATATATGAGAGCTTTCAAAGAAGACGGAGCTTAGTGGAGTTAGCAAGGATAAATGACTGAACCATAATGAAGCGAATTACGCACTAAATTAGTTGTTACTATCTGATTCAAGTACCGTTAACAAGCACTCCTTCTAAAAACTCAAAGGTGAATAACTTACTGACTGACTGATTGACATAGTGATCTATCGACGCACAGCCCAAACCACTGGACGCATCGTGTTGAAATTTGGCATGCAGGTAGCTACTATCAGTAGTTTGCAGATGGCAAAGAAAAGATTTCCCGAAATTCCCACAGAAACGGGAAATACACGCAGACGAAGTTGTGAGCGACCGCTAGTTAAGAATATGAATATGAGTAGCATAAAGAACATAATTCGTTTGATATATGAAAACAATAAGTTTTCATAGTCATAAGTCGTAAATAATGTGATGGTAAAAACAACAAAGAACTTCCGTTATCATTTTAAATCAAAACGCTTCCAAAGGTATAAAACTATTGGGGGTATTCCATAAACCGCCGTTTCGCAATTTCTGTACGGGCCACTAAAAACGCGAGCACAAAGGTTTCCCTTAGCTCCTTCATAAAACTAACAATATTGCTTGTGGTAACAAGACAGGAACGTTTCTCGCGAGCCCATATTCGCGCGGCATTGTCTCTTTAGGGGCACGAGCCCGTTAGACCATTGTTTAGCTTCCTTCACCTACAAGACGGATTTTAGACAAAGGCGAGGCTTTCTGCACTTGTCTATGTTTTTGTTATGCAATTGTAGGTTTTGAGTACGCCACGTGAGGGCGTCTCGGCGCTCGTTTGTGAATTGGAGTGTGGGCTCCCCCTACTATGAGTCTTTTGGGATCACTTATTGACAGGTGGAACAATTTTCTTTGTTGTATTCGCAATAAATATTGTAAAACGTATCGTATTGGTGTAAATTGCAATAGTTCGTAGTAGTTTTTTTACATAGGTATAAATATTTCGTTGTGCAGAACATGCTTTGCGATGTCTGTGTTTCTTGAGTTCGTAGTAATGGTTTCTACGAGGTTTAGAAATAGCCTATGCGAGGTTGAAGATATCATGCACTGGCACCTTACGAGCCCGGGAACACTTGCACAAGAGGTGTGTCAGATGTGAAAATACGTTATCTTTCTTTTTCCCTGGAAATTTCCTCGTTTTACTCATGTGTTGTACGAGGCTAGGCCATAATTTCCAAATATAACTAAAATGCCGAAGCAACGGTCCTTTCATAATGCTGTGGTGTACGGCGGCGAGCCATTTGCATTTTATGCTCCGACGCGAGACTAACAAAGGCTAGTAGGGAACGAAGAAATGAAAGAATTTTTAGTTTAGCCGAAATAATGCGAAGATCTCCTGCATCCATGAAAGAATTGAAAATGGCAGCTGCCTCGCCGACAGCTGCTCGCTTTCCAACGAAAGTTTTTTAATGAGTTAACTATGTGTGAGTAACGTTTTGTGATCGTATAATTATGTACCTAGTCTTCAAACACTGTGAGTAGAAAATCCTCATATTTAGAAATATTTGACGTCCAAAAAAATTGGTTGCCTTGTAGCATAGAAGTAGTGATACTTAAATACCGTAGGTACTGAGTGCCTGCTTTTCTTTTGGGACCTTAACTCGTCGATATATTATTATTGGGTTTATGGGCCTTCTTATCGCCAACTCGACCAATTTGATCTATTGTGGCAGCCCTTTGTATTTACAGTTCACTGCTTAGTCCCGTTGAGTCTATAAATTGCCAGACTCTTTGGAGCGTGACTTCTGTTATCTCATCCGGGCGCATGATGTGCCGCCCGAGATGGATACTTCTTTTGCTCATAAGCGGGCCGCATGAGCAGAGAATATGCATGGCCGTTTCCTCCTCTGTGTGGCAGAATCTGCACAGAGCGTCTTCTGTCATATTCATGTTTGCCATGTGTTTGTTTAGTTTGCAGTGACCTGTTAGTATTCTGGTCAAAGCACAAGCTTTGTATCTTTTGAACTTTAACAGCTCTTTAGTTACTTTGTTGCTGTATCCCTGAATGAGTGCTTTTGAGTGTTCTTGTCTTGAAGTAGACTTCCACCACTCAATTGCCTCTTGTTTATAGAGAATGGTTAGTAGCGTAGTGGCTCGTTGCTTGGTGATGCCACAAAACGGTTCTACGCCGATTTGAGGGTTATCGGCGCCCTCTCTGGCGAGGTTATCAGCTACTTCGTTTCCTTCTATATTCGAATGTCCTGGTACCCACGTGAGTATTACTTTGTTGGTATTTCCCAGTACATTTAGTGTTTCAGTGCACGTTTGCACTAGTTTTGATGAATGTTCGAAGGATTTTAAAGCCAGCAGTGCTGCTTGGCTGTCTGAGTTGATGTAGATGTGTTGGTTCCGGAGTTTCTTCTCTAGGTTTATCTCTGCACATTTGTTTATGGCAAAGACCTCGGCTTGGAAGATTGAAGCTTCAGTTCCCATGTTAATGCTAACTTTGAGCCTAGGCTTCTCTCCGTAGATCCCACAGCCCACATCATTTCCCTTTTTGGAACCGTCCGTATACCAGACGTGACTACCTTTCTTAAATGACATTTGACCTTCTAGCCATTTGTCTCTAGGAGGTATGTTTACGGAGTATAACTTCGAAAAGTTGCATTCCGTATGCATGTCGTCACTAGGCATGCTTAGAAGTTTGTTTTCAAATACTGATTCCTTGAGTCTTATCAGAATTTGAGAAGCCCATCTGACTTTCGAGCGGATGAAGATTCTGTATATGCTCTGCTTGGCTTCTTTTTCCACGTGCATATGCAGTGGTATAAGATCCAACAAGGCATTTAGTGCGGCTCCTGGTGTCGTTGATAGTGCTCCGGTTGCTGTGATGCAGGCTAGCCGCTGTAGGCTGCTCAGTTTCTGTATTGTTGTCGCTTGGTTGACCTTGCTGCACCAGACGGCGGAGGCATAAGATACTATAGGTCTCACGACCGCTGTGTACAGCCATAGGGCAATTTTGGGTTTGAGTCCCCATCTTGACCCCGCCATTCGACAACAGCTCCACAGAGCCATTTTGGCTTTTTGAATGATATTGTCTAGGTGCGAATTCCAAGTAAGCTTTTGGTCAAAAATTACCCCTAGATACTTGGTTTCGCTCGAGAAAGGAAGAGTTTTACCATTTAGCTTCGGATTCGCGAGTCTTTCTAGTTTTCTCTTCCTTGTGAATGGTATTATCACTGTTTTATCTGCATTAATGGATAATTCGTTTTCTCTACACCACCTACTTATGGTGTTGAGAGCTCCTTGCATCAGACATGAAATTGTGCTTAGGCAGGGACCTCTGATGATTACTACTATATCATCAGCATAGCCTTGTGTATCATAGTCTTTCTCTGCCATCTTAGCGAGTAGTTGGTCTACTGCTAGGGTCCATAGAAGTGGAGACAGTACGCCTCCTTGTGGACATCCTCTTGTGGCAAGGAATTCAAGCTTTGTGGCATTGAGGGTGATGTTTGCTACTCGGTTGGAGAGCAAGCTTTTAACCCATCTGATGGTGCTTTTATCTACCCCTTTTGCCTCCATTCCTTTCAGAATGGTTTCTATAGGGGTGTTATCAAATGCACCTTCAACATCTAGAAAAGCACATAGGGCCGTTTGCTTGTCCTCTAGGGCTTTTTGCACCTTGTCGACCAGATCGAGTAGGGCAGTTTCAGTGGATCTTCCCTTTTGGTATGCATGTTGGTTGGTGCTTAGTGGTCTTTCCACTAAGTGTTTGGCCCTAATGTGCTGGTCTATTATCCTTTCCATGGTCTTCAGCATGAAGGATGTTAGACTTATGGGTCTGAAGGATTTGGGTTGTGAGTAGTCCCTTTTCCCTGTTTTAGGTATAAAACGCACTTTGACCCGATTCCATGGTTCTGGTATTATACCCCAGGCATAACTTGCTCTGAATATTTTTACCAGATGCGGAAGAAGCAAGTCATTTCCTTTCTGTAGCAGAGCAGGAAAGATGCCGTCTTCTCCCGCTGATTTAAATGGCTTGAATTTATCCAAAGCCCATCTAATTTGGTTGGGCCTAAAGATATTGGTGGCCTTATTCCAGTCTGAGCATTTAGCCCTATGGAATTTGTCATTCAAATGCTGGGTGCAGCTTTTTGTATTAATTTGGTACGAACCCGGAAAGTGTGAAGACCTAAGGAGATCCAGAGTCTCCATCTCAGTGTTCGTAAATGAGTTATCTGGCTTTTTTAGTAGTCCAAGATAGTTGTTAGGGGTCTTAGCGAGGACTTTGTCTCTAACTCGTCGATATAGACCCCACAACATGAGAAAATCATAATGCCGGAATTGAAAACTTTCAATCCAAGCTGCTTTTTTCAGGATACCCATATACGATTGAGCAAATAGAAATTTGGTCTCCTTTGACTCCAAAACAAAATCGACGAGCGAATAAAGTTTAACAAGTTGTAACTTTGTAATCAATACGCGATCCCAGCGCTGCCAACAAAGAGTAGGTGTTAAAATATCGGAAGAGCAGCGAGATGAATTGATCACTTTCTGCAAGATTGAGCGCGAAACACTATCCCTGGGGGCGAACTGAGTCCCCTATTTGGTTCGTGTTAACAAACTTGCTAACACTAATGATCGATAATGAATGATGGCCTGTTGATATTGTTTGTGAATGGGTGTGATCTTCTCTTTATGTGGTTGGATGGGTTACGCAAAATCTTTTTATCCAGTTTCTTTTAGTTTTATATCAGCGACCAATCTTAGACCCGGTGTTTATGAAGATAGCAGTTTAATGAACGTTACGTTGTGTTCAATATATATCCAATGAGAAGTGAAGTGTTCAAAATTAACTGATTTCTTTAAACTCGTATATATTAGTGATTGTTCCAGTAATAAAGGGGCAGTATCATAGCAGCATTCGTTCGTTTAATTCATCTGCCTTAGGTTATCCCTATATCCCTATTCATATACTCGATTGTTGGCTAAGCCGTTAGTCATGCGCCTGATCTCTCTCCGGTCATGTCGGATTGCCGTCTCACCAAACTTTGAGAGTGATGGAACAGTGAGTGCACCTGTGTATTACGCTCACACTTGTGCACTATAATATTTCCTGCGTAGTTGCCTGATCTCTGTTGAGATTGGCCGCCGTGGTCGAAATCGGCCAGAAGGACTATTATTATTATTTTGTTGGTACTTTTTAAGCTGATAACAGGCGCCGCAAGGATGCGTAGGTAGTTCTCTAATTCGACAAGCTTCTATCTTTATATTGCAGGAATTCTTCATCCAGTCTTTAGTTTCTGCCTTAATGCAAGTTCTGCATTGAAACTTCGTAGCATCTACCTGAGCACCCTCACGATCAAAGTTGTTTATAGTTGGCCAGACCTGTGACCATCTGGCGCGGTAGTCTGCTGCAGCCTCGTAAATCTCGCGACGAATTTACAACCTTCAGATTCACAGCTTGTGTATAATCTTGTTATATCTTATGTTTGTCCTCAAGCCGAACCGTAAAATATGTTACCCATAAACATTTGCAGTTTAGTTTGAAGTGAATAATATGTATATATTGACACAATATTACTTATATTGTGTCAATATATAGTAAGTAAAACCTCAAAAAAATTGGTGTATGTAAACGGAAAAAAATAGTTAAGTTTAGTAACTTTTACCCGATTCTCTTACGACATAGTCAATCAGTTCTTATAAGCGTCCAAGAGTAACTTATTGCATAGTTTTTATGATTTTTCGGGATAAGTATTCACGTCGCAAACTAAAGACAATATTTTTGCAGGAGATAAATTAACGCGAGTTTGATCCCCCGGCTCAGGCAGTTAACTTTTTCTACTGCAAAAATATAATTTTGGTTATTTGACGTATTAATTCGGACAATTAATTACAAGTTGAACACGTGAACTGAACAAAGTTCGAAGATCGTGCCGCATCTTTGAGATCTCACAACGTGCAGCTTATTGAAAACTTGTGTATAGTTTGTATTGAGAAATGTTATGGTAACTTGCAAACTAGGACACTTTTGTTTTACAAGCCAATTAACCAATGTGAAAAGTTGACGCAAAGTTCAGGTACTTGTAGGTTTAATTACGAATGCTTATTAAATTAATAAAACTTTGTATAGACCAAGGCTTTATAAGCCTTTAAGAACGTAATAAACTATCTAGTGGGCAATCGCACAGTGAAGGATCCGTTTTATACCCAGAATTTAACAAGACTTTTTTGCGAATACTGCTAAAATTTAAGTAGAACACTTTGTGTTCATTATTTCTTAATAATTATTTTCGTTATCATAAGATTAATTTTAAATATTTTAAGGACCAAATGACGATATTGGCGTCGTAACAATACCGACTGTCTTGAGCTCTGAAGAGCCATGGTGAACCATGACTCAAAGGATTAATTTAACACGTAAAGTTAATTTACAAACCAGTATAAAAAAGTCTGTAACACTATTTGCGTTAAAAAGTATCAAAACTTAAGTTGACGGAAGATATACCTTACAGTGTAAAACTTTTATGTTACTCCTTTACCGGACTCTTTATTTTTCCTTCCGCTTTCCGCAAGCCGGCTGCAATGCAAAACGCGACGTAACTCCACTGATATAGGGGCTCCCTTTATTTTATTCAAAGAGTGCAGTGAGGAATACATCTTTAGAGAAAGTCGTTGAAAGTTATCCGACGGAATAACTTAACTAACGTCGCTTGTTGCCAAGGTCGTTAACATAGTCCACTTGAAACCGCTCTTTGCTTACTTTGAGTACGGAGTTAGGTTTCATGGAAAATATTGCAGCTCATTTTCCCCCGATTCGATATTGAACGTTGAAAATGTGAATTTAAAAAGGCACGTAAAAAAGATTACAAAGTGAAAGAATGGTTTTGATTTTATTAAAATACTCGTATCGTGGTCCATGTCTCCTCTAGGGGTATTTGCTTTTAAAACTGTTATAAATAAATAAATAAATATCAACTATCACACTAATTCTCTAGTCCCAAAGTAAGCTACTAGGCTTGTGTTATGGGTACTAGACAACGGATAAACATACTTAAATACTTTTTTTTTGTAAATAAATACATATTATACATAGAAAACACCCAGACCAGTAAAATCAATGATAATATTTTTTAATGTGTCAGAGATAGAACTCATCCTATACGAGTACATTATTTGTGTAAGAGCATTCTTTCCCCACCAGCCTGTGTCGCGGTAAAAATATGATTGAGGTACCGTTTTAAAGATATCGACGAGTGGACCGGGCCAAAATTGTAAAAATAAAAAAAATCTTATTTTTACTTCATTTATCGGGCAGAAAAACTTCTGCCGGGACCCGCTAGTAGGTATAGGTTGTACACAAGTAAAAAAATACAGACTAGCATGTTAAAAATCCAATCTCAGTGGATGCGGTGCATTTTTCACGAGTCGCGCGTGCTGCAAAGGACGTCAAGCACGTCCAAAGGCGAAGATAAAACTACCCAAATTTGATCCTGACTTTTGTATTTTTTGACGGAAATACCGTAAACAGGACACACCTTCTGGGTCCTTTTTTATCCCAAATTATAATATAATAGATTATCAATTAACTTACTTTTTTCGGCGAATAAAATTCACGATGAAAAAACCGTAACAATTTTTTTGGTACTTTGTTTTAAAAAGATGGTGCAAAGAATATTTTTGAATTTTAAGCCAAGATACACATTTCACTGGACTAATGAATGTAAACAAAACTACAAAGGATACTTTTCGCTTTCATTTTACGTGGAACGTAACAGTTGGCCTCAAAGCCTTAACAAGGAACACACATTGCAACACTTGGTTAATCACACATCGTTTGTATCAAATGAAATAAATATTCATTTTTCGTTTTAGTTATTACTTGTTCAATTTATATGAATATTTGTAAAACCAGAACGATGCGATGAAACAAGGACCTAGCTGGAGATCCGTTCCGATTTCCCAGTCACAATGTAGAGGATAAAAGATCGGAGCCATTGTATACCTTCATGCTTTGTCTTAGGAGCACTTAGCCGTTTGTCCGTCTAACAGGACGGCTGCATTTTTCACAGGATCTCGCTGAAGCTAGGGGATGGCTCGGCCGGCAACGAGAGATAAAACTGCCTCCTCCTTATTTGAGTTATAGCACTTTGGCTATCCTGTATGTATTACGGCAAGGGACAAATGTATTTATGTAGAAACATATGAAAGGTAACAAAGTAAGTACCTAAATAAATAGCTGACCTATATATCATAAGGAATATCTTTGTATGTATTTTCTTGCAAGGCGGACTGTTCCTAACACCTCTCATACGAGTATTTATAAAAAATACGGTATTGGAAATGATTTCCGGATTTATTAATTACTTAACAATTGAGTACACAATCGAGATAATTAAAAAACGAAACAATGATTCATTTCGATTAAACATGTTCATGAAGTGATAAAAAAACGAAAAACTTTATTTGAACACTGAAATACGATGAAACAATATCGCATTCAATGTGAGAATTTAATAGAGGACTATGACTGTTAACAGAATTTCAGAGAGTTTATTTCGACAACACGGTTTTTGTAGCGGAGTAATTTGTATCGGAGGAAGTGAAGCATGGAGTCAAATAATTACTCACGCATACAGCCCACTCATTGTTTACATCCACACACGTTAGTTATCAACACTATAAATATGTTTTTACTTAGTCATTTTTTGGCTCGTAAAGGCTAATACCAAAAATGATATTAAATTTCAAATGTATAATGATATTAATGATGTACTGAAGGTACCTGGCTACATTAATACTATTTAACGCTAATTCTGTTTGTGTAATTATCATCCGCAAAAGCAAACATTCATTTCGTAAACACTACATTTGGACAACGACAAATTCTACTAGAGCATACGTAATGTTTCTATGTAGGTATGGGAACACGAAATAAAAAAGGGCGAAGCGAATCACCCTTAACGTCGTGGTGTAAAGTATAAATAGAAAGTGTATCCAAAAGTTTACCGTAATTTAAATTAGGTGCCTATAATAATCTCTTATATATAAAAATGAATTGCTGTTCGTTAGTCTCGCTAAAACTCGAGGACGGCTGAATCGATTTTAACAATTTCAGTCTTGAAATAATCGTGGAAGTCCAGGGTAGGTTTAAAAGATAAGAAAATTTAAAAAAAAACATCGGGCGGGGCTACGTCTGCAGAGTCCACTAGTAATAATTAAATATATAACAACATCACATACATTGATCTGACTCCGTGGTTAGTAGCTTAAGCACTTGTGTTACAGACATCTGAATCAACAGTGGTATTACAAATAAACTTAAATAAATACTTATAAACCTGTACAAACAGACAAAGTTTATCGGATGTTAGGCTAATTATTAATTTACTTTCTCGTTGCTACCTCTGACTGCCTCGTTGGTGTAGTGGCAAAGTTTCTGCTTTACACCCGAGAGGTCCTGGGTTCGAATCCCAGGTCGAGCCAAAATTGATAGCGCAAAGTTGAGTTGTTACGTGGTTGTTAAAAACTTTGCGCTGGCAATCTGGTGCGGGGCACGCGACCTAACTAGACTGATCGACGTGCCTGCTTGCCGAGAGAACACTATTTGCGGCATAATAAACATTACAATGTAGTTTCAACCATGCTTTTTACCCGACTACGGCGAAGCAAAAGGAGGGTTATGATTTTGACCTGTATGTATGTATGTGGGTATGGATGTTCATCTGTTCCCTCGTAACTTCTAAACTACTTATCAGAATTCGACAAATGACATATCATTAGAAGCGTCTTAATTGTCCGCTGGTTATAGGCTATATGGGATTTCACAAAATCTAATGTGGCGCCCTCTGGCGGACAAAACATACGAAGTAAAAAAATAAAGTTAAGATAAATATGCCGTGTTTGGTATCATTTGAAAGCGCTTTACTTGTACATTTTGAATATATATATTACTAGCATTTGCTTGTGACTTTACCTGTATTCATGGGCTGATTGTATATAATTCACATCTTTTTTACCCGACTATATATGTGGCTCTTAGCAGAGTAAGATCCATAGATGGATTATGGATTAGTTCACTGGAATCTAGCAAATTACTAAAGAATCCACATGACCAAAGATCGTTCGAGGAGTTGGAAAGATTGAGAAATCAATGAACCCAAGATTAACCTATTTAGAACTCCAAAATATGTTAAATAAAAATAAAGTTTAAAAACTAACACCCGACTACTTAAAAACACGCTCTAAAAAGTACGAAACAAGAAAACACTCTCCAATGAAATTACTTAGTATGTACAAACTATTAAATATTTACCGTTATTAAATAAACTAACTTACACATATTATTATATTTTAATATATTTTCAATTTATAATATTGATAGAGAAAATATGTTTTAAGCATAAAGCCGTGGTCGTATGCCATAAGAATAATAAATTAAAAAAAGTGGTATACGACCACGGCTTTATCCTTAAAACATTTCTCTATCAATATTATAAATTGAAAATATATTAAAATATAATAATATGTGTAAGTTAGTTTATTTAATAACGGTAAATATTTAATAGTTTGTACATACTAAGTAATTTCATTGGAGAGTGTTTTCTTGTTTCGTACTTTTTAGAGCGTGTTTTTAAGTAGTCGGGTGTTAGTTTTTATTGCTAAAGCATTTGAGATAATAAAGCTGGTTGCAGATGAAAAGATATCCAACATTGTGCGCTAAACTAAGTAGTTGTAGATCCTCGGATGGTCTAGAATCGATGAAAAAGTAAGATTTTTAGAGGCTTTTTCAAATATAAAAATGGGCAGTGTCGCGAAGAGAATATATGAGAGCTTTCAAAGAAGACGGAGCTTAGTGGAGTTAGCAAGGATAAATGACAGAACCATAATGAAGCGAATTACGCACTAAATTAGTTGTTACTATCTGATTCAAGTACCGTTAACAAGCACTCCTTCTAAATACATAAAACTCAAAGGTGAATAACTTACTGACTGACTGATTGACATAGTGATCTATCCACGCACAGCCCAAACCACTGGACGCATCGTGTTGAAATTTGGCATGCAGGTAGCTACTATCAGTAGTTTGCAGATGGCAAAGAAAAGATTTCCCGAAATTCCCACAGAAACGGGAAATACACGCAGACGAAGTTGTGAGCGACCGCTAGTTAAGAATATGAATATGAGTAGCATAAAGAACATAATTCATTTGATATATGAAAACAATAAGTTTTCATAGTCGTAAGTCGTAAATAATGTGATGGTAAAAACAACAAAGAACTTCCGTTATCATTTTAAATCAAAACGCTTCCAAAGGTATAAAACTATTGGGGGTATTCCATAAACCGCCGTTTCGCAATTTCTGTACGGGCCACTAAAAACGCGAGCACAAAGGTTTCCCTTAGCTCCTTCATAAAACTAACAATATTGCTTGTGGTAACAAGACAGGAACGTTTCTCGCGAGCCCATATTCGCGCGGCATTGTCTCTTTAGGGGCCTGAGCCCGTTAGACCATTGTTTAGCTTCCTTCACCTACAAGACGGATTTTAGACAAAGGCGAGGCTTTCTGCACTTGTCTATATTTTTGTTATGCAATTGTAGGTTTTGAGTACGCCACGTGAGGGCGTCTCGGCGCTCGTTTGTGAATTGGAGTGTGGGCTCCCCCTACTATGAGTCTTTTGGGATCACTTATTGACAGGTGGAACAATTTTCTTTGTTGTATTCGCAATAAAAATTGTAAAACGTATCGTATTGGTGTAAATTGCAATAGTTCGTAGTAGTTTTTTTACATAGGTATAAATATTTCGTTTGCGATGTCTGTGTTTCTTGAGTTCGTAGTAATGGTTTCTACGAGGTTTAGAAATAGCCTATGCAAGGTTGAAGATATCATGCACTGGCACCTTACGAGCCCGGGAACACTTGCACAAGAGGTGTGTCAGATGTGAAAATACGTTATCTTTCTTTTTCCCTGGAAATTTCCTCGTTTTTCTGATGTGTTGTACGAGGCTAGGCCATAATTTCCAAATATAACTAAAATGCCGAAGCAACGGTCCTTTCATAATGCTGTGGTGTACGGCGGCGAGCCATTTGCATTTTATGCTCCGACGCGAGACTAACAAAGGCTAGTAGGGAAAGAAGAAATGAAAGAATTTTTAGTTTAGCCGAAATAATGCGAAGATCTCCTGCATCCATGAAAGAATTGAAAATGGCAGCTGCCTCGCCGACAGCTGCTCGCTTTCCAACGAAAGTTTTTTAATGAGTTAACTATGTGTGAGTAACGTTTTGTGATCGTATAATTATGTACTTAGTCTTCAAACACTGTGAGTAGAAAATCCTCATATTTAGAAATATTTGACGTCCAAAAAAATTGGTTGCCTTGTAGCATAGAAGTAGTGATACCTTATTTCTTTTGAGACCTTAACTCGTCGATATAGACCCCACAACATGAGAAAATCATAATGCCGGAATTGAAAACTTTCAATACAAGCTGCTTTTTTCAGGATACCAATATACGATTGAGCAAATAGAAATTTGGTCTCCTTTGACTCCAAAACAAAATCGACGGGCGAATAAAGTTTAACAAGTTGTAACTTTGTAATCAATACGCGATCCCAGCGCTGCCAACAAAGAGTAGGTGTTAAAATATCGGAAGAGCAGCGAGATGAATTGATCACTTTCTGCAAGATTGAGCGCGAAACACTATCCCTGGGGGCGAACTGAGTCCCCTATTTGGTTCGTGTTAACAAACTTGCTAACACTAATGATCGATAATGAATGATGGCCTGTTGATATTGTTTGTGAATGGGTGTGATCTTCTCTTTATGTGGTTGGATGGGTTACGCAAAATCTTTTTATCCAGTTTCTTTTAGTTTTATATCACCGACCAATCTTAGACCCGATGTTTATGAAGATAGCAGTTTAATGAACGTTACGTTGTGTTCAATATATCCAATGAGTAGTGAAGTGTTCAAAATTAACTGATTTCTTTAAACTCGTATATATTAGTGATTGTTCCAGTAATAAAGGGGCAGTATCATAGCAGCATTCGTTCGTTTAATTCATCTGCCTTAGGTTATCCCTATATCCCTATTCATATACTCGATTGTTGGCTAAGCCGTTAGTCATGCGCCTGATCTTTCTCCGGTCATGTCGGATTGCCGTCTCACCAAACTTTGAGAGTGATGGAACAGTGAGTGCACCTGTGTATTACGCTCACACTTGTGCACTATAATATTTCCTGCGTAGTTGCCTGATCTCTGTTGAGATTGGCCGCCGTGGTCGAAATCGGCCAGAAGGACTATTATTATTATTTTGTTGGTACTTTTCAAGCTGATAACAGGCGCCGCAAGGATGCGTAGGTAGTTCTCTAATTCTACAAGCTTCTATCTTTATATTGCAGGAATTCTTCATCCAGTCTTTAGTTTCTGCCTTAATGCAAGTTCTGCATTGCAACTTCGTAGCATCTACCTGAACACCCTCACGATCAAAGTTGTTTATAGTTGGCCAGACCTGTGACCATCTGGCACGGTAGTCTGCTGCAGCCTCGTAAATCTCGCGACGAATTTACAACCTTCAGATTCACAGCTTGTGTATAATCTTGTTATATCTTATCTTTGTCCTCAAGCCAAACCGTAAAATATGTTACCCATAAACATTTGCAGGTTAGTTTCAAGTGAACAACGAAGTAATTTTTGTGTCAATTTATAATGAGTAAAACTAAAAAAAAATGGTGTATGTAGACGGAAAAAAATAGTTAAGTTTAGTAACTTTTACCCGATTCTCTTACGACATAGTCAGTCAGTTCTTTTAAGCGAGCAAAAGTAACTTATTGCCTAGTTTTTATGATTTTTCGAGATAAGTATTCACGTCGCAACCTAAAGACAATATTTTTGCAGGAGAATAAATTAACGCGAGTTTGATCCCCCGCCTCAGGCAGTTAATTTTTTCTACTGTAAAAATATAATTTATTTGATGTATTAATTCGGACAATTAATTACAAGATGAACACGTGAACTGAACAAAGTTCGAAGATCGTGCCGCATCTTTGAGATCCCACAACGTGCAGCTAATTGAACACTTGTGTACAGTTTGTATTGAGAAATGTTATGGTAACTTGCAAACTAGGACACTATTGTTATAATTAGCCAATGTGAAAAGTAGACGGACAGGTCAGGTACTTTTAGGTTTACTTGGGGTGTATTTCATTTAAACGATGATATGTAAGTACTTCTACTCGTATTCTGATTCTAGGTTCCAAAATAACAATTACTGAGACAGTATGGCGATCACGGGAATCCCTAAGTTTAATTACTTATTCCGAAATCATATTATTACGTACGTACGTACGTACTAATATGATTTCGGAACGTATTCTACTTACGATGTTACGATTCAATCGAAGTAAGTTATGTCCAGGGTCCTACTCGAACAACTTTACTTTTATTTAATACTCAAGCCATACTGTTCGCTCACATGGTGGAGTTAGCATGAGAGACAGCAAAAGTCACATTCGAAACTTCGGACGATGGGTTACAAAGTAAGACCCCTGACTGGACGGCCCACGGCTATCTTCCGTGACTCCGACCTCCTCGAGTCTCCGATGCAGCACTCGTAAATTCCAGACCAATTTACACCTGTGATTTGCTGTACAAATAAAAACATACGTTTATTGTGTAGTAAAAAGAGAGTATTTTAATGGAAGTATTTACTCCAGAACTGAGTACGGAGTAATGTGACGACCGCTTGGTGCAGTGGTCCACAGGTCGGACTTCTAAAACCAAGGGTCGCGGGTTCGATCCCCGCACAGTACAAGCATACGTGTGCATGAACATGTGTATTTGTACTGGTCTGGGTGTTTTCTATGTATAATATTTATTTATTTACAAAAAAAAGTATTTAAGTATGTTTATCCGTTGTCTAGTACCCATAACACAAGCCTCGTAGCTTAATTTGGGACTAAAGAATTGGTGTGATTGTTGTGAAATATTTATTTGTTGTGAAATATTTGTGAAATATTTATTTATATATTTATAATGTGTGTGCAGTTGCAATGGTTGAAATGAGAACGATAAGATGAAATCTTACTGAAAATTAAACTTACCACAGAATACATACAGTCACTTTCTTTTCGATAAAATTGATTCACAGTGAAAGAACATAGTGAATTATTCAAATGCCTGTTATTGAATTAATTCAGAACAACTGATATAAACAAAACGCTCACAAATCGTGGTGTCTACACATGCACCTACGAATACGAATCACGGTTTTGTTATTCTCATTAAGACTTAAAAACTTACCAACAATGGTACTAAATTGAAAAATGTTTAAATAGCTAATACTTTTATTCTAATTTCAACTTACTTTCATTCGATGCATCGTCTTACTCTAAACTTAACTTAATCAACCTTTTTATAAGCTATCAAACGCTTTTTAACATTGCAAAATTTTTGATTGGTAAAATTAATACGATAACTCAGAGACGTTGCATAATTAGTTGTCAGTGTCAGCCCTTTAATGAAGTAGGTTATGAACTACTTCAATAACATTTTACAAAAAGGCCGCAATGTTACTTTGACAAGTAGACGCGTACAGAGTATAACTTTAGCATTTTGGTGCTGATTTTCATTATGCAAATGCCAACATAAAATCGCATTAACAAAGTTAGATTTTATTTTAAAAGCAGGATTATCTTCTGATTCACACACAGATCGCGTTGTGGGCCTATTTGGGAGCCAAAACCCACTTAACCCTGCCTAAACAATAACGATGAACTTGGTCGAAAACAAGCCTCCCATTACAGTGTTGCAAATAAATAAAATGTAAATAGCCTGAGAACAAAGAGTGTGTGATTTGCATAATGCTATTCACCTTTTAGCTTGTGGACTAGGTCGGGCCTGGGCTGCAGCCAAACCAACTCCATTTAGCGGCCCCAAGAAGATTAGAAGCTTACACTTATTCTTTGGCTTGGTTCAGATTATGTCTGCACTACAATAGATGTTCAACTGTTTTCTTAATCGATTTTGAATACTTTGAAACTTTCATCATCATAATTTTATTCGAATAGATTATAACTTTTTGATTCTTGTTTTATTTAAATTTGAATAAATAAGTAAATATTATGAGGAGGTTGCTGCTTGGCTGGAATAAACAATTTTGTGGATTCTGAAGAAATCCAGACTCTATCTGGTGGTTATTTTGGAAAGAGTAATATTGAATATTACTCTTAGTATACACTTAGTATACTCTTATTATAGTATATCTGTCTAACACAGATTAACTCTTGCACACAAAGAAATACAGACTTTTAACAAAGAAAGATGTAGACAGAGATTTAACAAAGAAAGATGTACAATATAGGCGGTCATATCGCTATAAGGAATATTTTTATTAACAGGAAAGATTCTAATAATTAGATAAAACCTTAAAAATAGCTTAGCGCTGTAGTAAAGTGATCTTGTGTGCAAAAAAGCGACAACTAATTAGTTGGCCAGTAGCTGGCTGAAAGTTTACCAAAACATATTTCATGGTGCATAAATAATTTGTAGTTTGCGAAAATTTTCGTAGTCTTCGTTCAGGGTAGTCACAAGCCGAGTTTTTATTTCCCAACCATGAATTATGGCCGACTGGAGACTCGTTAAAAAGAACACGATCTAGTATTACCGCCGGTCGACGTCGACTAACCCAGTTTATGTGCACTTAAAGCTGTTTCCTAGACTTGTTTCATCCACTCCAGCTTAACGCGCATCTTAATTTAAGCCTCAGCAGGCATAGCAGGGACTACAAATAAAAACTCTGAATTTAACATCTCTTCGCCGCAGTGAGGTTGTGTTTCATGAAGTCTACTTTCTGAGTGGTACTATGACAATTTGGCAGGTTTGCGTTTGAAAGGAAAACTGGTATCACAATAATTAAGGATATACTATATCTGCCTACACCTTAAACCCGGAGACAACAGTCTTGTAGGTACTCGTAGGTACCGTGACGTCTGCGCAACGCGTATTGACAATGTCATTTACATACAAAATCATGTCAAGAATGCGTCGCGCTGCTGTTCCTGAAACGCTCGTTTTCTATACCTACCAAAAACAAAAGGATATCCTGACGATGTATTCTCATAAACTTAAAAATAGTTAGTGGAAGATATTAAGGTTGATACGCTGCCTCTTCGTTTTGTTCCAAGATATTCGTTTGATAAGGGTCTACGCCGTCTGTATCCGGTTTTGATTACTCA
The DNA here is from genome assembly GCA_963921415.1 of Pyrausta despicata. Lineage (NCBI taxonomy): Eukaryota > Metazoa > Arthropoda > Insecta > Lepidoptera > Crambidae > Pyrausta > Pyrausta despicata. The sequence continues at coordinate 9,473,850 of OY992855.1, read as the reverse complement.
TGCAAAATAAACTCCTTTCTTTGTCATGTGGGGGACGTTTCCATAACTCTTCATAATTAATATCGCGGTAAAAACGTCCAGCTGAAATAAATCGGGTATGTATGTATGTATTATTTCTGTTTGCTTTTATTTAACAGCTGAAAACCAGTGTTGTGGTAGGCTTCCATCTGCCACGACTTATGCCGAGTCGGGTACCTTGTTGACACTGCAACTGAAATTATTTTTAAAACCACTGTCTTAAATTTTTTTGTGTTATTATTATGTTTAGTGCTAATAAAAATACATTCTATTCTAATGACAGTTACTGCGTTAATAAGTGTGCTTGTTAGTAATTAACAAGGTATTCAAGTAGAAGAATTTAGACAGAGGCGTGAAAGCTTACAGACTTGTATACGATAGACTCGCAAGTAATGAGTGGGTATCAATAGAAAAAAAATATTTCTATTATCATTTCGATTCGTTCCATTTGATTAAGTTGGACTCTGTAGTGACATTCGATACAAGGCTTCATAATGTGTAGTAACAATACCTAGAACAACAAACATAACAGTAATTATATTAATAAATTGAGGCTTTATTAGTTAGTTCCAATTAAGATCAATTTCACCTTGTTAAATCGTAATGATGTCTATTCCAATTATTATTAGATTTGTCACATTTCATGACTTTAGGTGAGCTTTGCCTACCTAACTAACTAGTTTTAATGGGAGTTTGTACTTTTCAATGAACCATGATGAGATAAATTATAATGCTATGCACTGAACAGACGAACTGTGGTAAAATTTTATGAATCGTGTATTGGGATGTTATTTATTTTTTAATCTTATCTCACGATATTGAAGTTGCCGTTGGTCTGGCTTAATTTATAGCTTCCCAGGTTCGACCACCTTACATAGGCGAAGCACAGGGTTCAGAATTACACAGTTGGTACACACGTAGGCATGCACTCGTGTGTGTCGAATGCACGCACACACTAGTTTCGTTCGACGCGTGTGTTAAATCCGCGCCCACACTAACAGATTCCGTCATACAATTTCAGTAATTGAGCACAGCACTTTTCAAATGAAGACAATGTCAGAAACACAAATGAGTCTTCAAAAGAAAAAAAAAACTTTTTTCCCGCAAAGCTCTTAAAAGGCGGAAGCTCAAAATTAAAGTACGCGAAAAGCTCAACCTGGGTCCGCATCGCAGCCCGTCAAATATTAATTGAGAGACAAGTGCTCGAAACAACATTCCTCGTCGTTTCCCGCTAGGTGCCCTTCAAGTCTTTACTCCGCCCAGCCGGCTCTGTCCTTTTTCAACTCGAGTTAAACAAATTTCTCGTAACAGACTTTTTCGAGATTCACCTCGAGGATTTGGGAGATCTACGAGGCATTTACCAGCGGTTTGCTCTGTTATTTTGTTTCGTCTTATACGCACCCTTTTATGTAAAGCGACTTTACACGCACAATGAAACCAAATCTCTGGTTTGGAACGGATTTTATATTTTTTTAAGTCAACGATTTTTATTGAGGAAAAGGAAAGGGGCTTTGGTTTGAATTATTAAGTACACCTTTATTTAACGCCCTCTGTTTGGCGGCCCGCAATAAAAATAAACAAAGATGGATGTAGTAAACATTGTTTATCTTTGAAGTAAAACCGAGTGATACCTTTTTATCGAGATAAAACATTTAGATGCAGACAATTACATAAATAATAATACGTGATATTTCTATTCATAAAGTGGTAGATAGTTACTAATACTTATATTGCTGTACAAAAAATCCTATTAAGATATTATGTCAATATTATATCATGAAACCGTTTACGGAAAATCGGCCATTGATTATTTAGAAGACTGATCCCGTCCTGAGCGGGCCCAATATACGCGGTCATACTTTACAATTGTGCCGTACGTTATGTGGTTTTTATGATAAAATATGTGAATATGCCTAATAAAAGCTATTAGTATTCACCACAAACGCGAGGATTGCCCGTAACAAGTGTGATGGGCTATGTTTTAGGCGTAACTCATCCACTCCAATATCAGAGAGATTGAGAACGCTAAGTTATTGCCGTAACAATTTCGTATTGGCCTATAAAACCTCACTTTCGCTTTATTTATACGCAGTAAAATGATCAATATTCGATATTGCCTTTGAATGCGTTTACATATGAGCGTTATCACTTAAAACCAAATGCTAGTATAGCGAATACATGTTTTAATACTTATTATATAACTACTTAAGTGTTATTAGTATAGTTCCGTATATAATAAACTTAGTGAAAATGATCGGTTATTGTTATAAGCTCTTTTCAAATAGGTGGCTTGTTATGCACATTAAGCTCCATTTTTTACGCGGCAACGAATGTGCTTGGCGAAATGAATTAAACATTGAATTAAAGTAGAAGTAAACACGCTAAGCACAAAACAAATGGAAACAAAATGAGATAAATAATGAGACGAGTGAGTCACTGGCGGAAAACGGACCTCCTGTGGTTAGAGACCTACTTCATACCGTTTAATGCGTCGACTAGCCATCGCTCTCGCTCGCACGGATAACCCAGCAGTAGTGACAGCCACCCAACTACGAAATCAGTTGTTCTAAGAAAAAGATTAAGACTTTTTCACGCGGCTAGCAGAACGGGGCGTGTTTATGAAATGTCATAAACACGCCGCAAAAGTTGTTGGAATCAGTTCCACTCCACCAAGATCGATAGATGGTAAACATGAATTGACTGTGTACTAGTTTTTGGAACACGAGGCATTAATTTCCTACTTTGTAATGTAAATTTAACGTAAAGTGTAATTTTTACGTAGCCAAAACCAATCGATAGTGTTGAATCGAATCTTTTGAATCTCACAATCGTGAACGATATCTGAATTTGAGGTACAGAATAGCACTCTCTCGAATGCGTTCGGCGGCGGGCGAGAGCGGACCCCGTCTATCACACCACGTGAGTTATACTGAATGAGATAATGATAACCCTGGATTCGCTCTCCTCCGCATTAAAACCTCGTTAGCCTTAGCAAACCACTCCACAATTCACTTTTGCCTATACCTGCTCTACTAATACATTGTACCTATGAATTAAATTCATATTCATGTAACATCCAAGCATTTATGTAACAAAGTTCGTGTTTGCTTTTCAAAATGCCAATGAAAATTTCACAACGTTCATAATATATTAACCACCGTTAAATACGATAAATTATAAAAGCAGCATAAATAATATTACTTTAAAAAGTTTCTTTATTAAGTGCACCGCTGTCCTTATCTCAAAGTTAATCTGAAATAAGTCTAGAGTTTTCGCTATAAATAAGGGCCATATTTGTATAATAAGTGACCCCCAGATTTACCAAGTTTAATGTTTCCCTTTGTGAATTGGTACTCGCGTGAAAGCTTTTGCATTCGCTCCATCTCATCAGTCATTTATTTGTGGAAAAATGTACACATATGTACTTACCTTGTGCTAAAAACGTTTAAACAATATTTAGTGTAATCTTTTATTTTGGCATGCTTTGGTGTCTTACATAAATGATTTCACGGATAGTAAACTTTTCAATTTGCTTTTACTAGATTTTTTTTTGCACGAGAAACACAAAGTTTGAAGTTTGTACACTGTTAATTAAAACGTTCCCGCAAACGCAACTTATCGAAACCGTATTCACCTTTGTAACTTCAAAACGGTGGTGTCGAATTCCATTGCAGCAACGGAAACGAGGGCGCGGGCTCGCTCGCGTGACTAATGAGTTTTCTTCTATTTCTTATTGTTTTTCAGTTGTTGACCCTACACTATCGACGTTTGTTGGTCGCGACGTGAGGCCGGCCTAATTATACCAATAGAGTGATTAATACCGACTCACCAAATAATTGTTTCGCCAAAGATTTGCACGAGTATACCCCACAATTCCATTTTAATGCCGCATTCATTGGACTTTTTACGAGGATTTTATACGATCCAAATTGATATGAAACGGCGAAATTCAATTTGTTTTAATTGAATCTGACCGTTTAGAATAAATTATAATACGTTTACTTTCGACTGCCGATAAAAAAAAATTGATTGCTATAACATACGATTATAATTTTGAACAGAACATTGAAAGCCTGGATCAAATTGTACAATTCTCTACTACGAATATGATTAAATACGGTTGAAGGCTCACCGCCAAAAGAGAAGGGATGCGTCATTTCAAATCCCTTTTTATATTTGTTACTTAAGTTCTGTACAAACATGTGTACAATGGTGGACGTAATGCCGAAGGCATTCTCTACCAGTCAACCATAGGGCCAAGCAGAGAAAATTCTTCTCTTCGAACATATTATGAAAGTAATAATAATAATAGTCCTCCTGGCCGATTTCGACCACGGCGGCCAATCTCAACAGAGATCAGCCAACTGCGCAGGAGATATTATAGTGCACAAGTGTGAGCGCAATACACAGGTGCACTCACTGTTCCATCACTCTCAAAGTTCGGTGAGACGGCAATCCGACATGACCGGAGAGAGATCAGGCGCAGGACCAACGGCTTAACGTGCTTTCCGAGGCACAGGGGTTTAACACCGCCAACTTCTCGACTCCGAGCTGTTTTTGAGAAATTCATGACAGAAAATCTCAGAAACAATTTTGGCTCGACCTGGGATTCGAACCCAGGACCTCTCGGGTGTAAACTTTGCCACTACACCAACGAGGCAGTCAGAGGTAGCAACGAGAAAGTAAATTAATAATTAGCCTAACATCCGATAAACTTTGTCTGTTTGTACAGGTTTATAAGTATTTATTTAAGTTTATTTGTAATACCACTGTTGATTCAGATGTCTGTAACACAAGTGCTTAAGCTACTAACCACGGAGTCAGATCAATGTATGTGATGTTGTTATATATTTAATTAATACTAGTGGACTCGGCAGACGTAGTCCCGCCCGATGTTTTTTTTTAAATTTTATTATCTTTTAAACCTACCCTGGACTTCCACGATTATTTCAAGACTGAAATTGTTAAAATCGATTCAGCCGTCCTCGAGTTTTAGCGAGACTAACGAACAGCAATTCATTTTTATATATAAGAGACTAGCGGACCCGCAGACGTTGTCCTGACCGTTTCTTTTTTTTTAATTTTAGATCTTTTAAGCATTCCCTGGACTTCCACGAATATTTAAAGGCTAAAATTATTCAAATCGGTTCAGCCATTCTCGACTTTTAGCGAGACTAATGAACAGCAATTCATTTTTATATATAAGAGATTATTATAGGCACCTAATTTAAATTACGGTAAACTTTTGGATACACTTTCTATTTATACTTTACACCACGACGTTAAGGGTGATTCGCTTCGCCCTTTTTTTATTTCGTGTTCCCATACCTACGAGTATATAGAAACATTACGTATGCTCTAGTAGAATTTGTCGTTGTCCAAATGTAGTGTTAACAAAATTAATGTTTGCTTTTGCGGATGATAATTTCACAAACAGAATTAGCGTTAAATAGTATTAATGTAGCCAGGTACCTTCAGTACATCATTATACATTTGAAATTCAATATCATTTTTGGTATTAGCCTTTACGAGCCAAAAAATGACTAAGTAAAAACATATTTATAGTGTTGATAACTAACGTGTGTGGATGTAAACAATGAGTGTGCTGTATGCGTGAGTAATTATTTGACTCCATGCTTCTCTTCCTCCGATACAAATTACTCCGCTACAAAAACCGTGTTGTCGAAATAAACTCTCTGAAATTCTGTTAACAGTCATAGTCCTCTATTAAATTCTCACATTGAATGCGATATTGTTTCATCGTATTTCAGTGTTCAAATAAAGTTTTTCGTTTTTTTATCACTTCATGAACATGTTTCATCGAAATGAATCATTGTTTCGTTATTTACTTATCTCGATTGTGTACTCAATTTTTAAGTAATTAATAAATCCGGAAATCGATTCCAATAGCGTATTTTTTATAAATACTCGTATGAGAGGTGTTAGGAACAGTCCGCCTTGCAAGAAAATACATACAAAGATATTCCTTATGATATATAGGTCGAACAGCTATTTATTTAGGTACTTACTTTGTTACCTTTCATATGTTTCTACAAAAATACATTTGTCCCTTGCCGTAATACATATAGGATAGCCAAAGTGCTATAACTCAAATAAGGAGGAGGCAGTTTTATCTCTCGTTGCCGGCCGAGCCATCCCCTAGCTTCAGCGAGATCCTGTGAAAAATGCAGCCGTCCTGTTAAACGGACAAACGGCTAAGTGCTCCTAAGACAAAGCATGAAGGTATACAATGGCTCCGATCTTTTATCCTCTACATTGTGACTGGGAAATCGGAACGGATCTTCAGCTAGGTCCTTGTTTCATCGTATCGTTCTGGTTTTACAAATATTCATATAAATTGAACAAGTAATAACTAAAACGAAAAATGAATATTTATTTCATTTGATACAAACGATGTGTGATTAACCAAGTGTTGCAATGTGTGTTCCTTGTTAAGGCTTTGAGGCCAACTGTTACGTTCCATGTAAAATGAAAGCGAAAAGTATCCTTTGTAGATTTGTTTACATTCATTAGTCCAGTGAAATGTGTATCCTGGCTTAAAATTCAAAAATATTCTTTGCACCATCTTTTTGAAACAAAGTACCAAAAGAAATTGTTACGGTTTTTTCATCGTGAATTTTATTCGCCGAAAAAAGTAAGTTAATTGATAATCTATTAGCCTTATATTTTGGGATAAAAAAGGACCCAGAAAGTGTGTCCTGTTTACGGTATTTCCGTCAAAAAATACAAAAGTCAGGATCAAATGTGGGTAGTTTTATCTTCGCCTTTGGACGTGCTTGACGTCCTTTGCAGCACGCGCGACTCGTGAAAAATGCACCGCATCCTCTGAGATTGGATTTTTAACATGCTAGTCTGTATTTTTTTACTTGTGTACAACCTATAGTACCTACTAGCGGGTCCCGGCAGAAGTTTTTCTGCCCGATAAATGTAGTAAAAATAAGACTTTTTTAATTTTTACAATTTTGGCCCGGTCTACTCGTCGATATCTTTAAAACGGTACCTCAATCATATTTTTACCGCGACACAGGCTGGTGGGGAAAGAATGCTCTTACACAAATAATGTACTCGTATAGGATGAGTTCTATCTCTGACACATTAATAGTTATTTGTTATACAAGAGTGCAAAGTTGCTTTTTAACCGCGTGTTCAATTTTGATGACCGAGCAAGCGAAGGATTCTAAAATTGAATCACGAGCGCAGCGAGTGATTCAAAATTAGAATCCTGAGCGTTAGCGAGGGAATCAAAAGGGCACGAGGTGAAAAATTCTTTGCACTCGAGTGCAACACGTAACTTTTCATTCCACCTCAGCGAGGAAATGACTAAATGCAAATAAAACCGTTGACAATCACAAGATAGCTACTTTTATTCCAGTTTAGGTATTAACTACTACATTATGACAGGCAAGTATTACAGAATAATCTTTAAATTATAACAAGATAATACTTAGGTATAATTAATAAAAATTTAAAGTAACGTTGCTACAGTTATTTAAATTGAGTGTAATATTTTTGTTGGGTACTGTAATATTGGAGTTAGTCACTTGTGTACTGTTTTTCGAGTGCTTGCTTTCTTGTTCTCGGATAATTCTATAAAATATGCCAGCAAAACGTTTTCTGAGAAAGTTTCGGCTCCTTTTGCTAGTCGCCACGTGTTGAACATAACGTACTGTTTTAAATACTTCTCGCGTGATTGTTGAGGGAGAAAGATCATTTGCGCATTATTAACAGTTTCAGTCAATTCTGTTGGCGTCAAAAAAACTTCCTCGTCGCTAAAACTTTCACTTGTTTTCAAGTTTCTTGTTTTTAATATAAGGTTTAACAATGACATGAAAAAATGCCGCGTAAAGAACCGCCAACAAAGCAAATTGAAAAAAGAACACAAAGAAGGTTCCGAGTTTGAGTTTTTAACAAATTAAAAAAATGTTGTATGATATATTCGGCACCATAGAGGTAGCAATAAATAGGTTTAATGATTTTTTTTAATTCACAAACTTGGTGCACACGATGTTCTAAATTCAAATTTACTTTAACCTCTAGTGAATAAAAACGGCTTTTCCACTCAGATATTGAAGAGCAAAATGACTCTTTCCGAGATGGTGGGATGAAAAAAATATTATCATTGATTTATAACAGTTTTAAAAGCAAATACCCCTAGAGGAGACATGGACCACGATACGAGAATTTTAATAAAATCAAAACCATTCTTTCACTTTGCAATCTTTTTTACGTGCCTTTTTAAATTCACATTTTCAACGTTCAATATCGAATCGGGGGAAAATGAGCTGCAATATTTTTCCATGAAACCTAACTCCGTACTCAAAGTAAGCAAAGAGCGGTTTCAAGTGGACTATGTTAACGACCTTGGCAACAAGCGACGTTAGTTAAGTTATTCCGTCGGATAACTTTCAACGACTTTCTCTAAAGATGTATTCCTCACTGCACTCTTTGAATAAAATAAAGGGAGCCCCTATATCAGTGGAGTTACGTCGCGTTTTGCATTGCAGCCGGCTTGCGGAAAGCGGAAGGAAAAATAAAGAGTCCGGTAAAGGAGTAACATAAAAGTTTTACACTGTAAGGTATATCTTCCGTCAACTTAAGTTTTGATACTTTTTAACGCAAATAGTGTTACAGACTTTTTTATACTGGTTTGTAAATTAACTTTAAAATATATACGTGTTAAATTAATCCTTTGAGTCATGGTTCACCATGGCTCTTCAGAGCTCAAAACAGTCGGTATTGTTACGACGCCAATATCGTCATTTGGTCCTTAAAATATTTAAAATTAAGCTTATGATAACGAAAATAATTATTAAGAAATAATGAACACAAAGTGTTCTACTTAAATTTTAGCAGTGTTCGCAAAAAAGTCTTGCTAAATTCTGGGTATAAAACAGATCCTTCACTGTGCGATTGCCCACTAGATAGTTTATTACGTTCTTAAAGGCTTATAAAGCCTTGGTCTATACAAAGTTTTATTAATATATGTATAACATAAAAAGCGTCCTTAAATTTTGTCTGAGCTTCACAAAATATATAATAAGACGGCGTTTACGAGGAGCGAAACATTCACAGTTCAATCTCCACTTGTTTCTCGGATATGGTAACATTCAGTTGCAGTTACCAACCAAATTGGGGGCTTTCTACGATTTCAAGTTGTTGCTCGGGGCTCCGTCTGATGTACAACTTTGCTGGAAGGGTCGAACACAGAATGCGCTACAGAAACTTTGTGAAATGGAGCGGTCCGAGCAGCAACTTTATGCAGTTGCGATACTTAGTGCGACGATTAATATCGAGCTTGCGATTGTCTCAGACGTCCAGTTCGCCTAATTTATGTTAATCAATTTATAATAACGAAGCTTCTTGGGATATGTGTTAGATTTTGGCATGCTCATCATTATTTAAATTAAAAATAATAGGATATTAAGAAGAACAAGCAGTGTATCGCGACTACGGTCGTAGCATTTCGTAGCATTAGCGTAGCGCAAGTCAGTAAGTAATAAAGCACACATTCCTTTTCCTTTTTAGACTTTATATCTACTTACGTTATTCACACTTTTTAAACGCGCGTATCCAGTTCAGTAAGCAATTTGAAAAAAAAAAAATATTTAGTTCAAAACATACAAAATATTTATATTTTATCCGACAAAGGTTCTATTTTCTTACCGGACCCAACAAAGTGCCGTATCTAGTGCCTTTCTCTCATACGGGTGACGTCCCGGAAATATTTTACGATTCCTGAGACATAAGCCCGTGCGAGGCAGGGGCGAGGTAGGGCTGAGCCTCGCAAACTCGTCCCAGCTCGGTAATTCGGATGTACCACTGTTTGCAAGGCATATTCCTCAAGTCTATATTTCTGTTTATTTACGTGAATTTACTTGGGATACGATTCTCTGTCCCTTCTTTCAATATTGGTTCGCACGTTCGGTGTGACATTTAATGTTGTGATTTCATACAATTTTGTTTGCATTTAAAAATATTACACACCTGGGTACTGATGACAAATTCTATATCTTTCATATTGGATTTGTACCAGGGCATGGTACCAGATAACTGCATAAATATATAGGTTGAAAAACAAAATAAAAGTTTAAAATAATGGTCTGTTCCTAAACAATTTTCAGGTATTCGCCGGCATATTGAATGCATGTAGAAGTAGTTTGCGGAGCGCATAGTGTGTGTCGATTCCATTCCTTGAATATTGTTCGCTATTGTTTGTTCTCTCTCCATTGAGCGAACTATTGAACTTGCATGTGTTGAACTAGATCAATATATTGTCATAAGCGTATATAGCCCGCCAGACGCTAATTACCAACTTTTTGAAGACACTATGGATAAAGTCTTATCAAAAGCATCAAAATCAAAAAAGAATTTAGTAGTATGCGGTGATTTTAATATAGACATATTAAAAAAAACACAAATTTCTATGAGATTTCTTAATCTCTTTGAATCGTATAACCTAAATAATGTTTTTGAAGAACCTACCAGAGTGACTCCAACAACGGCTACTTGCATAGATAATATTTTTTGTGGTGTCAAAATAACAAATAAATCTATTTTACAATGTCTAAGCTCCGACCATAGAGGACAAAAGGTCACATTTCCGTCTGGTCCGGCCTTGAGCGTAGTAGATATAGTTTATAGACCAGTCACTGCAAACAGGATAAATAGATTTAAGGATAGGATTTTTGATGGTGTGAAAACATTAATTTCAAACAGTAGTAGTAACGTAGACAACTTATATGAAGATCTTTTTAACTTAATTAAAAGCGAATTTGCATCAATTTTCACAAAAAAAAAGGTTAAGTCTAATCGGTTTACAAGTAAGTTTAATGAATGGGCTACACCAGGTATTTATAAAAGCAGGAACAAGTTATATGATCTGTATAGTATTAGAGAACATTCTCAGGACCCACATATTATAGAATATGTTAAAAAATATTCAAAAATCTTTAAAAAAGTTTGTGCCCAAGCAAAGACGAATCATCTTCGTAGGATAGTTTCAGGTTCAAAAAATAAAGCCAAAGCAACCTGGAATATCATAAACAAAGAAACCGGTAAAGATAAAACAAAAGATCGTTCATATTCATTAAAAGACGGAGGTAAACTAGTTAAATCTGATGCAGAAGTAGCTAATATTTTTGAAAAGTTCTTTGCTAATATAGCACCATCTACTACTAAAGAACTTAATTCTTCTGCAGAACTGTCTGAATCCATTCTCAAATCCAATATTGATGAGTGTGATTCACCACTATACTTTAGATACGTAAGCACCGATGTAATTATGAACGCATTCAATGAAATAAATATGAAAAAAACCGAGGATCTGTGGGGAATATCCGTATGTATCATTAAAACTATTATTGAATTCATAGCACCTCTTTTAGCGATCATTTTTAACAAATGTATTGATGAAGGAAAATTCCCAAATTTAATGAAATTTAGTAAAATAGTACCGTTATTTAAATCTGGTGACAAAAATAACCCCTCAAATTTTCGACCAATATCTATCTTACCGGTTCTAAGTAAAATTTTTGAAAAGATTATATTCAATCAGCTACTATTTCACTTCACATCAAACAATTTATTGCATAATAAACAATTTGGTTTTACAAAGGGTCGCAGTACTGCTGATGCTGGAGTCGCTCTGTTGAAACATATATTTGATGCCTATGATAGTAAGCATGATGCTGTGGGAATTTTTTGTGACCTCTCTAAAGCGTTTGATTGTGTTGACCATGAGACCCTGTTGAGAAAACTACGCCATTATGGTGTATCAACTGATGCATGTAACTTATTTAATTCATATCTCACTGAGAGAACACAAAAGGTTTCTATCAATGGAGCAGAGTCTCCTGGAGCACCTCTCACTATGGGTGTGCCCCAGGGTTCGATATTGGGACCCTTACTGTTTCTGATATATATTAATGACCTTCCATACTTTGTCGACGGTGCTTGTGAGATAGTGTTATTTGCTGATGATACTTCACTACTTTTTAAAACTCCAAGGGGTAAAGAATCGTTTGACGATGTAAATGGTACTCTCTCGCGAGTACTTCACTGGTTCACCGTTAACAATTTATTGCTTAACGCGACCAAAACTAAATGCATTAAGTTTACAATGCCCAATGTCCGACAAGTTCCAACAAAGGTTGTTGTTAAGGATGAACAACTAGTTACTTCAAATACTGCAACTTTTTTGGGAATTACTTTAGATGATAAGCTCCAGTGGGGTCCTCATATCATGACCTTATCAAAGAGACTAAGCTCCGCTGCATACGCTGTAAGAAAGATAAGGTTTCTGACTGATGTTGAAACGGCAAGACTAGTTTATTTTAGTTATTTTCACAGTATCATGTCATACGGCATCTTACTATGGGGCTCAGCTGCAGATATAGAGACAATTTTCGTATTGCAGAAACGAGCCGTGCGGGCTATTTATAAACTTAAATCAAATGAAACACTTAGAGAATTGTTTAAAGAAGTTAAAATACTTACAGTTTACTCGCAATATATTTACGAAAACCTAATTTACGTTCGAAAAAACTTACACTTATTTCCTAAAAATAGCGATTTGCATAACTTCAACACAAGACAAAAAAATAGGCTTGCCGTTCCACATTTTAGGCTTCATAAGGTTGGTCACTCATTTATGGGTAGATGTGTATCATTTTTTAATAAATTACCTGAAAATTTAATTTCATTGCCTTTAGATAAATTTAAAACAGTTGTTAAAGATGTATTAATGTCGAAAGGATATTATAAAATTGATGATTATATAAATGACAAAGATATATGGAAATGTTTAAATGCAAATAATTACAATTATTGTAAATCAATTTTGAAAAGAGGCAATGACAATAGTGACTGAGTTTCTTGCGCCGCTTCTTCTCAGCACTGGCCCAAATTGTCCCGAAGCGGTGGTAGGGTTAATTTATATGTTGGGACGTGTAAAAGAGCTAGTTCTTAGCCTAGTTACAGAAATAAATGAATTTTATTATTGAATTTTATTATTTTATCATGCCTGCTAACTATCGGTCCGGCGGCCTAGGTAATCCCTTTCGGGTTTCGGCCAATCAGTATTGCTTTGTGATTTGGGTAGAGTGCAATGCTATCAAACACTATGTAACTAATGCAAAAGTAACTTGAACTGTATTTCAATTGTACAACATCTGAAACTAATTTTATTTTTAATCTTATGTGTGGTGTGAAAAAATAAATATTATTTCTATCTATTTTCAAAATGCGTTTGTAGTAACAGAAATAGGTATAGTTTAGTATTTAAATTGCAGAAATCTACTAATTTGATGTTACTTCGTTTTATGAAAAGATTGCGATTTACGTCGAAACATAAAATCACTATAATATTGACTGCAGCAATATCAAAGCCGTCGCGTCGTTGGATGAATTAAAATAAAGTGCCAATAAAAAGATTGCAGTATTGTTTCCGTTGTTGATGAATCACGTTCAGACACGTAATTCTGTTGTACACACATTAAAACGCAACAACTATAGAGGGACGTGCGTGTGTGTGACACATCCCACAGAGTGAATATTCCACTTTAAAACGTGACACAATAATTTGTACCAACAATACATTTTAATACTATTCGCTCAAAATCTGGACAAATTGGTAGTTTTACCTTTATTTTACGTTTGGAATGCGTCCATGAATGTCCCCATTCATGTTTAGTTGGTTAAAAAAAAGAAAACGTTTAATTAATATTATTACATTACTTAATATTCTCGTAGAAATGTGAAACAAACATACTCGTAAATCAAATAACAACCATATAACTTGCATCGCTGAGCAAAAAGATAGGTAAATAAAAATCTGAAATTGATTGGCTTCCCCCGAAAATATCCGGAGTTACGGGTATTAAAATTAAGGTCAGAATCGAGCAAATAGTTTAAAACGATTCAGCCAACCGCACCAATCCAAATAAAACGTTTGTTGAAAGTTCCAATCGCCATGTTTTTCTATGGAACAACCGAAATATGTTTGTAGCTGAATGTAGGTATACCATTATTTAGAACCGAACAGCTGACGTCACTAATATTAAAATGTCAAGCAAATAAAGTGTGGTTATAATTTTTGTTAAACACATTCATTGTTTAACCTATTCAAGTTTGTATTATGAAATTTAGATGTGTACGGTTAAATCTAAAATAAAATATTTTGTCTTCGAAGTAGTATTGCTGATTTCGGGAGCTAAATATAATCGGGAGTAAACTATGAATATAATGCTCTAGAGAACCTCAAAGAGCAGTCGAATGAATATTAAAGAACTATCGACTTAAGTTTCGTATAATAGGGTACTCCCAAAGACCAGGGCGGTACTAAAAATCCAGATATAAAACGGCTTCTTGCCCATTAAAGTAATTGATTCGATAAGACATGGGCAAAGTTTCTTTTTGACAAGGGACCGTACTGTATGAGTAACGCAGAATCTTGGGAAATGGAAAAAGAAAATAGGTTTATTCAGGCTTTATTTTTAAAATAATAGATGGGGCTTCGGTCCCGTGTTTCTGGTTCTACCTAATTTGTTTTAGTGACTTCATTCCGTGGGGAAGACAAAGTTAATGCTTAACTTTCTTAACTACAATAGATGGTTGATTAATGTAGCCTCTGTGAACATTGTCTGTTTTTTTTTACAGTGAAACTTCTTCGTGACATCGATGTATCAATTTATTTTAGTACAGGATAGTGATGTAGTGTTTCTATCAAACAGTTCCGAATCACATACTACGTTAAGCCAGATTCATTTATCTATCATATCTGAATCGCGACAAACAAAAGCGAATAGTAATAATCGTGAATGCGTGAATGTAAAAACTTTTCATACTCGTAATTATGAATAACAAAATTGTCTGAAGTACCTCGTTTAACAATACGTGTTTTGCCGTATCCAGTTTTTGTTTTACGCCCAACAAACACCACTCTTTTGTGGAGCGGCTCGGAAATGCAGTGAAAATATGAAAATGTCTGTGTATGCAGTTGCAGTACCCTTGGGCGCAGTTCGGCCACACGCACAGCCAAAATATTGCCGGCGTTTCTCGGGATTCTATTATAACTCACTTATAGATGGATTTCGACGGTCCCAAGAGGTTAAGCCGCTTTGAAAAATATTTTTGTACAGACGGCAAAAGTTTTGCCGTTCCGTAAAGCATTTTCACGGATCGAGAAACATTTTTATATAGTTAAATACGTTATTGCATTGAATATGGTACAGTATTTTTTTTTCTGTGTCGAATATGAGTTAAGGAACCGAAATCACTTGCAGTGTCAAAAAGTAGTAGGAAAGTAAACCAGTTTAGGTTTAGGTACTATGGTTGATTGTATTTTCCTTATTTTAGTTCTGAATTTGACAAAATCATACAAAATTAATCAAAATAATTGCAGTAACTTGAAAAAATTCAATTTTTATCCCACAAACGAATATGAGGAAATGTTACAGAGTAGATTCCACGATTCACCCCCGTCGGTAACGGCGTTTATAAAAACTGAACTCGGTAGCGTTTTCAATGACAGCCGTAGTGCAGTGCGTGGTCCCATCGCGGCACTTACTTCACGCGCGGCTGGCGCCCGTAACGAGCTCCCACATAAAACAAAATGCCAGCAGAAGGGATCCTCTAAATTTACTTAAATGCCAAATAAACTGCGAACTGCTTCGCCATTTATGAAAAAAGACCCACCTTAAGTTTCTGTTCTGTTTCACTGCTGGGCAATTGAGCTCGCCCCTCGTCAGGATTACGCAGGTACCGTGTCAATATAGCTGGAACGAAACGGCTCTAGCTAGCTTGTTGTTGGTTGCTTATGTTTGCTTTCAATTATAATGATTCTTCGTAAAGGTTTGTTTTTGTAGTAAATGTAAAACGTATAAAATTATGTTTGTTGAATTTTCCTGGAACAGAATGTATATTTTTGGCCCTCTTGGGGGAGCCTGACCCCAAGGAACGAATAGGGGAATAGGGAAAAGTGGCGAATAGGGGAATGCACGCCAGTACTACCCTCCCGTGGACCGACAGGCGCCCTTCGTCGGGCCGCTCGGACATAATCCGATATCGGTCTGTCGAAGGGCAGCGGCATGAGACAGGATGTTGCGAAGAGGATGGCAGCGGAAGAGTGAAAACAAACGGTGGCATCCTTGTTAGCAAGCAGAGTTACTGTCTTGGTGTTAGGTGACAGCTGGTCATAAAATTTATAGCCAATCTATTCTCCTAATCACAATATGAAACAGAAACTTAATAAGAAAAGTTCTAATACAAGGGCCTCCCCCGGAAGTGATGTCAAGTGCGACTGTGATGTAGCAAATGTTGGGGCGTACCCCCGAAGTGATGATTTGAAGAAGCGTAGAACCAGCGTACCAAAAGCCGGCCTGGCCAGTTGGAACGTGGGCTCCTTGACAGGATGCAGCTCGGAGCGTATCGCTTAGAAGGCAGATCGTCATCTGCTGCATTCAAGAGACGAAGTGGAAGGAGTCCAAAGCGCGTAAAATCGTCAACGGCTACCAGTTCCAGTACTTTCGAAAGGGCAATCATCAATATTTTTTTCCCTAAACGTGACAAGCGTCTGGTTATTTATAAAAGCGGAGGTAAGAACGCAAATTGACTACATTTTAGTAGACAGAAAACTTCTTAAAACTTTCAAACTGTAAAGAAATACCAGGCGAACTTCTTACATCACAACACTAATTACTAATTGCAGTTTTTACCATGCCAAAACAAGTGAAAATCAAGAAAGTGAGAATACCCAAGATCCGCTAGTATAAGCTAAGTCAAGAAGAGGGCTGTAGACAGTGCTCTGAACTCAGTATTTATATACAGGAAGATGAGTCAGATAAACACGCAAACATAATGTGGAACGATTTTCATTCTATTGCCATTAAGAAAGTCGCTTGATATTTCGGAATCTCAAATGGGAACATGAGAAAAGATAATGATCTCACGTTCTGGAATCCAGTTGTTCAAGAGAAGATCAACACAAAAAAGAACTGTTCAAGTTATGGCAAAAATCTAAAAACGAGGAAAAACTGTACAAAGATGTGAAGAAAGCCGCCAAACGTGCAGTACCACAAACCAGAGTATAGAACAGATTTTTATAACAAATTGGAAACCATTGGTCGCTACCAACGACAAACAACTATTCAGAGTTGCCAAAAAAGGTATAGAGATTCTCAAGACACGAAAGCCATTATATAAAGGACTCCCAGGACACACTTTTAACGTCCGACGGAGGCATAAACGAAATTTGGAAGGAATACTACTAAATCTTGTTGACTAAATCTGAGTCAACAAAATTTATCTCTGCCATCCGATTGTTCCATTACCAACAATGTAAGGCCCATGGTCAGTTATCTCATCAGATGAAGTCAAAGTAGCGATATCCAAGATGGCAAACAACAAATCTTACTTACGTCTAAACTCCCACCCTGGAATTTACTGTACGCAGATGATGTTCTGCTCATCGGATCTGACCCTGTCAATCTCCAAAAGACACTTGAACCTGGCGAGTGGCTCTGGAATCAGCAGGAAAAAAAAACATGCACTGGAAGTTCGCTGATTCAACCGCTAGTCACAACGAACGTCCACCTCCAATCTACGGCTCTAACATCATCGGTTCGGGTTCGAGCTGCCGCTCCTTCCCCGGGCCTCATCTCGTGGGCCCGCTGGCCCACGGTACTTGGTGCCGCATGTGCGCGGCCGACTTGCGACGACAGGTCCTCTGCTGCTGTCTGTATCACGCGCGGTGACTCATCACGAGCTCGGACAGCCCGTTGAGAATCGCCGCGCATGGATCCATCCCCTGCCGGATCTGGGTCAGCAGGGTGTGCAGCAGTTGGAGCACTGCTTGCAGTGGGATGGTACCGTGGAGTACATCTGTGGGTTGGGGTGGAGTACCTCTCGCTCGGGGGCTGTGGAGGCGATTGGGGACGGGGGGGCCGGAAGGCCGAGATGCGTCGGCTTTCGGGTTTTGAGACCCGTTCGGCCGACGTCGGCCTCTGTAGGGGCCGGGAAGATGGGCGGGGAGGCTGGACTGCCCCGGTGGTGCTCCGGGGAGCGGGGAGGGGCGCCAGTGTCTGTGGGGGGTTGGCGTTGGCTGCGGTAGTGGTCCCCCCGCAGGTAAATCCTGGGGTGCTTGGGGGGGGGGGAAGGCTGGTCTGGCGGCTTGCGTCGGGGTGGACGCAGCCGCAAGTGGGCCTGTGTTCGCCTCGGTGCGGCGGCGGCGTCGGCGGCGTCTGCGCCTGGATATGGCGGGGGCGGCAGCGCCCCTCGCAGTGGCGGGATTGGCCGGGGTGGCCAGGGTGGTCTCTGCCTGGGTGGTAGTGGGCGCCGTGGCGGCCTGTGCCGGCGGCGCTGGGGCGCGCGTCTGGTCGGCGGTGTGCGGGCGGGGCAACTGGCGCGCAAGCGCACTTGGAAGCGGTGGGGGGACAGTAGCCGCCATTCGCCTCGCCACGCGCAAGAACACCTTGCAGCGGCGGTCGTTCTCTGCGTGGGCCTGTGCGCAGTTGGCGCAGGTGGGTGGATCTGTCCTCGGGCGAGGGCAGTCGGCGGCAGGGTGGTTTCCGGCGCAGCGGACGCACTTGGTAGGCACTTGGTGGCAGTTGACCGGCGAGTGGCCGAGCGCCTGGCACCGGTGGCACTGCGCGGGGCCCTTGCGGGGGCGCCATGCCTCAACGATGACGCCTGGCATATTCAGCAGCTCGTTGGTGGCGTACAACCGAGCGAGCTCCTGTCTGGGCAGGTGCTCCAGCTCGACGTGGAAGAGGCATGCTGGGTTGCCCCTCTTGCCCCTTATCCCCCTGATGTGGGAGGCGTTGAACCCGCGGTCCTCCAGGGCCTCGCGGATGGTGTCGTGCGGCGTGTCGGCCGGCAGGCCCCTGACGGCCACCTTCGTCGGCCGCTCTTCGGGCGGGGAGTAGCAGAACCACGCTACTGTCGGGTCTGCTTTCTCCGCCTCCGTCAGGTAAGCCTGGACGGCGCGGAACTCCTCGGGGCTCTTGGGGATGAATCTAATCCCCTTGCCGAATGGCCGTGCATTCGGTGGGTGGCCCAAGGTTTGTTTGATGCGTTCAAAGTGAACGCACCAATTGGGTAGGTTCTCAACCACAATGGGAGGGTACCCCTTTACCTTGGGCGGTATGGTCGGTGTGGTAGGCTGGGCGTCGGTCCCAATGGCGGCTGGTGGCGTCGGAGTGCGGCGAGTGGAGGCTGGCGGGCTCGTCCGTTCCCGCAGCGCACGGGTATATGGCGGTTGGGAGGCCATCGTCGCGTACGTCGATGAGGACGCCATAGCGGACGATGACGATGGATGCGAGGCCGACGTGGACGGGAGCGGGAGCTCGACCGCTTCGTCGGGCTCGCTGTCCGACTCGGAGGCGGACGGCTCTATAAATGTGGCTTCCTGGCAGAGGCGCTTCTCTTCCTGAGCCGAGCTGAAGCTGTCCTCAGGAAGTGGCCGTCTGCGTGGATCACGCGGGTGCGCCTGTCGTTGAGCCATCACGAGTGGTTGTTCAACAACCGGTGATGGCTCATGGTGCTGGGCGGCCGGAACTGCGGCATCGCAATCGGGCGCTGGATGCCCGTTCTGGACGGCCTCGGAGGTGCGGCAGAGATCGGGATCGCCGATCTTGCTGGTGGGTTAGTAGCGGGGGGCGCTGTGGACCTACGGCGCCACGCGCGTCCTGGGTCCGGAGGGGTGCAGTCTCTGCCGTACATATTCACAATATGCGTGGCAGAGACGAAAAGTGAAAGAGGGACAGAACTACAATTATTGAAGAAAGGGAGGGTATGTGCTAAAAACTACAGAAGGTAGTGGGACAAAAAGGGCTAACCTAATGGTTGCACGGGATATTTTAAAACACTAAAATACACGTACAAGAACAAATACACGTACACAACAAAACTAAACAAGCACAAGCGTCAGTTTCGCGGAATAATAGTCTCAGATGAGTGTAAGGGGGGCGGCACTCGCGGTGCGCGGGCACTGTAGGGAGGTTGTGTTGCGACCAGCGTCCTGTGAAGGGAGGTGCGCAACGAACATCCAACGTCCTACTACGGCTCTAAACTCTGTCACCAGCTTTAAATACTTAGGCAGCGTACTATCTTGGGATAAAAACATTGACGCATATATGTAAAACAACGCAGAAATGTAAGTCGGCAAAAGTGGAGAGAGCTTACCGTTGTTTTGTGCGACGCTAGGATGCCCATACGGACGAAGGGTAAAATCTACAAAACTTCAGTAAGACCCGCAATAACATACGGCTCAGAATGCCGGCCACTAAAACAAAAAAGAAAACGGATAAGCTGCATGTCACAGAAATGAGAATGCTCAGATGGTCAGCTGGAGTCACACGAAGTCCCTCTAGACAAGGTACCAAACCATCTCATTAGAGAGAATTTTAAAGTGAGACACATTCGAGAAAACTGGCTGAAAAACTATCTGAGATTGTATGGCCATGTAATGAGAAGACTCGAGGTCCACATGACCAGGAAAGTACTAGAACTTGAGCCGATGCGAAGAAAACGAGGGAGACCCCTACTAACATGGAATAAGACCGTTGACGACGACATATTTTTGGCTTCAGAGTAAACCAGAGCCGAAAATATACATATGTACTTGTTCTTACTCATACGCGATACATTTTAAATACATACAATGGATACATTTTTAACAGTATACCATTTAGGTATATTGGTATCGCAAAATGCCGAGGGATAACGATAAATGGTAATTTTAGTACCCACGTAATTACTATAACATTTTTGAAGATTTTTTCAAACACCATTTTCCAACACGTTTAACTTCAACTTGGCTTAACTGCCTTCAGACGCAATTAACTACAAAATAAGGTGGAACACAGTCGAAACTGTGCCGTAAATGCATAAATTTTTACAGCCTTCGCTAAAGTTGGTAGATTCAAACAGCGATAGTGTAATGCTGGATCAACTTTTAAACAAACACGAAGGAGGAATTTATAAGTGTAAAACAAGTTCTGCCATTTAGAAACTGAAATAGAGAAACAACAGGGAATCGTGAATTGGAAACCTTATTCGCTATTGGAGTTTGCAATTTAGCACGCTTAGAAAATAGTTAATTACCTTTCAGTTTCTTTTCTTATGTTTGTAGTACATTAGGTATAATGCTTTTGTTGTATGTAATTAGCAAATACAATATGTAATCTAAGTAAGTATTATAATTAGGTAGATATTGTATTACTTCATTTCTTCTGCTGGTTATTAATATAATAATTAGGTATGTTTCAGATTTCAAGATAAAAAACAACACAACATTTTATTTACCTTCATATCATAATAATTACTCTCTTCTCAACATTTACGAAATAACATGGATTATTAAGATGTGATTTCTTTACCAACACACGATGTGAAGTCGTCCGAGTAAATTATATTTTCCTCCTACGAATTCTAGCGCCTGTCTTCTGATATAGGCTAATAAATCCTTAGCAGTTACATAAGATATCACGTCGGCAGATAGTTCCAGAGTGGCTGTCGTAAGGGTGCATAAATCAGAGACGTCACCGTTTAATAACGCTTGACACATTTGAGAGCGAAGCAGTTCTCAGCAATATGTCACGCCGGTCGCAGGCCGAGCAATCGAAATAGACAGACTAGCAATCGGAGAAATGTAAGCTTCTAGGGTTCCAGTCCAGCATTTAAAAGTAATTTAAAAGTAATAGATCATTTGATTTTGATTCGATTGCCCTGGTTTGATTTCGCTGCCGTATGAACTTTTGATTTCTGATAAGTTCTTATCATGTATCCAATTGAAGCAAAGTTATTTATAGGGCTGTAATTTAACGTACCTCTTTTCGATGTAGGTAGAACATCTGAACAAGGAATATAAATATTATTTAACCATTTAATTAACGTAGTCATTAAAATATGAAACCTTCCTTAACCGCGTTTAAAATTCCTTAATTTTTGTTTGCTTAAATAATACCTCCTATTTATTCTGTTAAATTATAAAAAGGTTTTGTCTTCAAGAGGTAAATATTCAATATTATTTACCTCTTGAAGACAAGGGTTATTTTTTTTGTAGTGTTAACTCTAAACACAAAAACTTTTTTTGAAGTATTAATTGAATTGTTGTAATTGTTTTTTAAACTACTTTGTAACGGATATCGCAGTTTTCCGGGAAAGATGTTTATTAATTTTTAGTACTTACCATTAATTTTTGTTTGCCTCATGTAACAGAAATTTGAACAAATCTATTTTTATTAGTATGATAAACATTTTAAAATAGATTAAATGAAAACGTTTCATATAACTATCGCACGTCTATATTACCTATCCCTGAAGTAATTGAGAGTCCTCGCTATGACGTCTAGGATAACGGTTAGGATTCTTACTATTTCATAGCTCATTATTTCTATTCTTTGAAGTACGCACTCCGTACTAACCACTAGGTACCTACAGGAAGGCGTTCGTCAGCCGTTAAGCCGGAGGTAGTATAGGTACTCGTTGAGACGGTAATTATAATCCATAATCAATAAGAAAGCGAAATGCGCATAGTCGTCATAAACTTGTTATGACCAGTGACATTTGCAGGGCTTCAAGCAAATATGAACTCATTTTGTGTATTACGGTTACTTGGGCTTGCTAATGGTTTCAGAAATAGTTCTGAAAGACAACTAATAATAAAGTCACTGTGTAATGTGTATCGCATTTTTTGAAATTGTCAAAATTTTGGCACAAATTTTTCCAGGGTTTGCTTATGAGAATTAAACTTTATTAACTCCTTTTCAAATATTACGACCGCAATAAACGAGGTAAAATTCTTATTTCTTGTTATATCAAATGTTAAATACGCGTAAACATAAAACGAGATGTTACTAGATTTTGCTAAACGAAATTTCAATATAACCAGAGTGGCTGTGTAGACCTGATCTTACGTAAAGTAGTTTATAAAGCGGCAAGGATGTATGCAAGCCTCGTGTGCGGTGCCGAAACTTTTGCTGAGGGTTGCTATATTTCGTCGGCGCACCAGACGCATAAAAGAAGGTGAACTAGTGACGTGTGTGTGTATAAATATTAATGGGAGCTCTAAGGCCGCCAGCCGCCAGCCCGCCTAGGGGAGTTGCAAGGAAATACCCCGCCGTTCGCGGAACTCAATTCTATGGCGCCGACTTGCCGGACATTATTATTACTGGGAAACAAAATAAATTATAAGTGGATTTTTAGAATTAGCATTCAATGACTCGTCGGTGAAATTTATAAATGCCGTTTAATTTCATTTAAATTAAACTTTGCATTTTTACGACCGCAGTAAAGCTTGTGCGCAGGAAAAATCACCCAACTCAAATGAATTCCTTCTTGGTAAAAAATGGATGTTAGAGGTAGATTATTTTGAAAATAGGGAATAACAATAAACTTCATACGCTGTTCACTGGTCATGGTTTAATTTGTCATTCTACTTGGACTGAGTAATCAACTATTAGTCAACTATCGATTACGTGTCTACTGCTTGATTCCGAGTATGCTACAAGTGCATGGGTACCGCCACTTGCAACTAAGTTACCTTGCAAGGATTCTTGGTACTATTAACGTTATCCAAGTAATCGACCTTGTAGCTAACTTTTGAGTACAAATTATTAAGATCGTCAAAAATCAATGCCCATTGTAAGGCAGTTTTGCGGCTTCCTAATGTTGCGGTTACCGCTATGAACGCAAACAAACTCCAGCCCTTGTACAGTCTCCCGAAATCAATGTAATTTGGCTATGGATACACTTATAACTTCTCATATTACACGGCTGGGTGTTTATGCTAGTTAGTGTTAGTTCCCTCTATCATTGACCGGTGAAACCCTTGAAAGTTTTACGAAGCGCAATAATTTGCTTCGAGCTATTCACAGAGTTTACCGGTCCTTGCTCGGAGTTGGGAACTTGAGCTATTTTGAAGATGTCATACGTTAGATCGCATCGCCGCAAATATGAGCCATTCATTTGAGTATTTCCCTTTTAACTGCGGCGTAATATTATCGAACTAAATGTTTAACATTTGTAAATCGGCTAATTAGCTACTCCTGCTTAAACTGCAGTTGGCATTTAAATTATTTAGTCATAACCAATTTAATTCGCCGCAAGCCATTGAAGACATCGTCATTGCCGTAAGCCATTGAAGACATCGTCATTGCCGTAAGCCATTGAAGATATCGTCATTACCGTAATACTATGAAAGAAAATGTCAGAATCAAAAGGTTATAGGGGTTGTTTTATGAATCGTACGCGTGCCGTCTTGCGGGAAAGGGATGGGAATAACGAAAGGGGGTGGTCCTTCCCTAGGCCGATGCACGCCGCCTGCACCAGTTATCTTCGCGCCACCGCTCGAGACGGTCGCGCGAGTCCCCGCTTGGACGACCACGTACAAACTTTTCACGGAGATCGAAAAGTATCGTTTGACGTTCACGAATCTTACCACCCCTTAATCGCATTTTTGCGTGTGTCGAATGCAATTCGAAGGGAATTTGCCGTGTGTTCTTCTGTTTAAGTTAATTTTTAGTATTATTTTATTGAAATGACTTCTGTGTAATATTTGATGGAATGACTAAGCTCATTTGAGAAGGACATGATTGGCGCCCAACGTGGTGTCGTAACATAGAATTTTAGTTTCTTTGATCAACTTGTTTGCAAGCGAAAAAGTTAACTATGTTTAATCAACACCAGTTGAGTTTACTAGGCAGCGGAAAACTATTACTAGCGTTGCTTGTTTTGGATTGGCTGCTAGCCGGCTCTACTGATGCCACAACACGTAAGTGATTCACCGTTGTTTTTAAGTTCCTTTTTGACTGTCTGTTGTTTGATTTATCAAAAGTAAGTTAAGTTAAGTTTCAGATATCATTAGTTAGTTATCACGATTGTTAGTCTATTTGATTATTACCTTTGTGAAAATTTGGTACTCTACATTGGTGCTTTATCTGGCCTAGTAGAGTACTAACTTGCAACGAATTTAATTCCAAGATTTTTTGAGAATAAAAGATATGAGATGCGAAGCTACCACGATTTTTAGCTTTGCCTTTATAAATCAGATGATTAAGATAAACTGGTGAAAAATGCAAGAGTGTAAAATACCTCTACTTTAAAATTTAAATTTCCGACTTATCTTAAGGCATGGTACATAGCATTAACATATACTAAAGAAATACCTTAAACGAACGAATTGCCATTTACTTTCATGCCTACTCCCACCTCATTTAGTTTTCTCGGGTAAATCTACAAAACCTGTGTTAGCAAAAATAGAAACACGTTACATTCATTTGTTTTCCCAGAACGTAATTCCGGGCTAGGCACGGTGCCGTACTTTTAGCAAATTACAAGGCAGGTGGTTTTACTGCAAATGACTAGTTCCCGACAAAGATGACAACGTCCGGGTCATTAGAAAAACAAAACAAGACGTTTGGAGAACGCCGACGCAATGCACATGTACTGCACAAAGTAAGTCTAATGAAATACGAGACATGATATGCTTACGTTAAAACATTACATTCATTTTGGTTAAATTTGTCAATCAAATAAAATATTATCACACAATTTTAAATGTTTATAAGAAACTGATTGTATGTTTATCCTACGACTCACCTGTTTAGTACTTATATTCACATTTTGGTTAGTAGAGTGATAGAGAGTAAACAAATAATTATGTATTTTCAAATCACGTTGAAAATACATAATTATTTGTTTATTATTATTATTATTATTATTATTATGAATCAGATTGTAGCAGTCTTGTAATCTGTTTTTTTTTATTTCGAAGTCGATGTGGCATGTAAATCGTCATGACTCACGATATAAGTACTTAAAATTATCCACCGGTCAAGACGGACGATATTTATGCGATAATTATTATTCGGATGCAATTCTAATCTCTGGTAAGTAACTAAACTAAAGACTAACTACAATTTTAAGTCTTAGGAAATTCTAGCAAGCCTCATGGCTAAACCACTTTATAGCCACAAATGCAAGGAAAACCATTTACTTAAAATACTTTCATGTGCTTACTTAGTGTGTTTTCCTTGATATTATTTTAAACATATTTAACATTCAGAATGCAAAAAGGTATCTACTTTTTGAGTATCTACTATGAAATCTACCAAATTCGTTTACGTATTACCTCTCTACACAGTAATACCACGAATCTTAATAGTACTGTTAATGGTACTTAAAACATAATTTAATACCGCCACTGCTCAATTAAAAAATAAGGTCACGTCTTTCCCACAAAGAGGTTTCGAAAGGAAGCGCGGTAAAAAGGGACAACATCCGCATATTACCGGCATCGCGGTAAAATTTGACGTGCAGTCAATTAGTTGGCGAGGCGAGCCTGTAATTTGTCAGGGACGGGAAGTTCAACAAGCCCGGTCTCAACTACGATACTGCCATTTAGATCATAATAAATCAAATCAGACCCTCAAGGGCCCCGATTGATTTATACAATATTTATGAGCTGGTACGATGACTTTCAGCATTTTAATGGTCGCTGCTTAACGGATTTACTTTATTTACTGACATCTAATAAATTGTCCTCGTTTGGCGACATTTTTTTACGTTCCTTTTTTCAAAGTAAAATAAAGCACAGGAGTAATGTTAACTACGAAATTTAAAATTAGAACTTAAATAATTAACGGGTTCTAAGTTTACTATCAACAGTAAACAAACGAATGTCTAACTATTTATAGGTCTTTAATTGACTATTGACAAGACGGAATAAACTGTTCTTTGGCAACTAGGTACTCTGTATATCATAGATTTTAACTTTCACCAAACACATGGTATAATCGACTTTGGCTTGTGTCTGTAATTTGATATAGTCAGTTTTATTAATTATTCTTGCCTGTGTTTGGATAGCAATATCGGATGGTAACTAGCTGTCACATGAAATTGTAGTTAAATCCTGAGTTATATTTAGATTTGTCTTTATATAGCTCTGTTTTAATTCTTATAGTGAAATAAATGTCTTAAACCGTATAGCGTATTTATGTCTAGGTTAAATCAACTCTAGTTAATCTGAATAGAGTTCGACACAAGTTTAATGAAATTATTGCAAAAATAGGTATGAAATAGCAAATGAATGTAATAATAGTCCTCCTGGCCGATTTCGACCACGGCGGCCAATCTCAACAGAGATCAGCGCACGCAGGAGATATTATAGTGCACAAGTGTGAGCGCAATACACAGGTGCACTCACTGTTCCATCACTCTCAAAGTTCGGTCAGACGGCAATCCGACATGACCAGGGAGAGTTCAGGCGCAGGACCAACGGTTTAACGTGCTTTTCGAGGCACGGGGGTGTAACACCGCCAACTTCCCGACTACGAGCTGTTTTTGAGAAATTCATAACAGAAATTCTCAGAAACAATTTTGGCTCGACCTGGGATTCGAACCTAGGACCTCTTGGGTGTAAGGCAGAAACTTTGCCACTACACTAACGAGGCAGTCAAAAGAAAGTAGTTAGCAATCAAAAACTCTTTTATGCTGAGGCTTAAGACACGCTTTTAGATACTGCATAAAATATAAGTATTGCTGATTTTCTAAAATAGTGTTATTTAATGATTCTCACTGAAATATTATTGTTAACATGTGTAAAGTATTTACACGAAATGTTGCACGTAACGTAATACAATTCACATATATTAAGTATTTTTCAAATAAGCTTTGTGTTAATGCTGAGAAAATTAAATTAAGTGATAGTTAAGGCTCCAGCGTAATTGACTGTCTTAATAGTGCTTAAGTCTCGTTTGGTGTTCGATGTTACCGCTGGTAAATTGTATTATTTTCAAGCCGTGTCAGTTTGACCTGGATTCGTTCGTATGCTTAGTTTCGTGAGTCGCGTGCCACGAAACTAATTTAATAAAAACACGGTATGTTAAAGGGTATTTTGGAATTAACGCCTTGCCGAGCGAAGGGTGACATTCATAGGCTAAGTAAGTATGTTATCGATATACGTGATTTAACGGTTAAAATACAAACATTATAGGTTAAAAGAACGTTGAAATATAAGTAAGTCAACTAAAATAGCAAGTTTGTAATAGCGCACAGACTAAAGCTAAGGCTTTTTTTCTACTAAGGTATTAACAAAAAAGAAACTGCTGAATGAATTTAATCTATCTAAGACACTACCGTGCAACTAAAAGTTGTCGAAGTCGGTTGTTTAATTGAAATGAGTCATTTAAATGCGCAATGTCGTTGCCTAACAAACAGCAACAATAAATTGGGACTTGGGACCCAAATGTTACCATTGTGGTATGTTTTTTAATTCGATTTGTAATTAAACTTTTACTCATAATACTTACAGTAGAAGTGGTTAGGTATACTTACAAATCAAAATAAATGCATTAAAGAAATACTTGTAAGGCTTAGCATGGTAGAGAACTGGGTGTTGATAGTCACCTAAAGCATACTAAGAAAAGTTTTTTATGGTTTATTATTTTTCTAGAGGTGGTCGTGCTTGTGGCGCAGTGGTTGCAGCGGTTTGGTAGTGATACAAAATGTAAAGCAACCTAAGGTGCGATCACGCTTGGAATGAGTGACCTTTCTGACCATTTAAGTGACGTCTATTTACAAGCATCTCCGTGCTTCGGAAGGCACGTTAAGCTATTGGTCCCGGTTAATATCGATTGATATTAGTCGTTAAGCCTAGTCAGAGGTCCTCGGGCGGCTTAATAACATCTGACAGTAAGGTTGGGCACTTACCTTACAAACACGCCTCCACCAATCCGCACTGAGCCCCCGGGTG
The DNA here is from genome assembly GCA_963921415.1 of Pyrausta despicata. Lineage (NCBI taxonomy): Eukaryota > Metazoa > Arthropoda > Insecta > Lepidoptera > Crambidae > Pyrausta > Pyrausta despicata. Next base: position 9,445,061 of record OY992855.1, on the reverse strand, counting down.
GAGTATGGCTCGGACAACCTCATCGTTGAGGTGAGGCCTGTGCCCAGTAGTGGGACGGATAGGCTGATGAGATGAGATGATTACTTACCTGTAATTAATTAGTTTAATTAACCACCTGGAATCCTATCAAATTTTAATTATAATTTCGCAAACATTAAGAAAATCCATTTTTAGCCCGATATATTGTGTTTGGATAAAATTTATTGTTTTTGATTTAATTCCCGATACAGGTTTTAACCGTCAGTTTTCTCAGAAAATGAAAATTAATAAAAGGCACAACCACCGACTTGGAATTAAACGTAATACCAAACTTTAGATATACATATATATAAAACAAATAACAATCTAAACGTTTTATCGCTAGGCTGAAATTATTGAAGCAAGGGTGAAAGACACAATGTACAGTTTTTTGTTTGAATTAACAAAAGAAAAGTAATTAATAAAGTTTATTTTATCGTTGTTATATCAATGAATATTCTTTATTTCGAAATAAGCTTCTGCCTCAAATTAAATAATACAACCCGTTATGAATAGGGTTGACAGATTGAACACGTAATAAAATAAATTCAAAATTAGAATAGAGTATAATTCACATAGAACTACTCATACTTCGCTTACAACGGCTATTGGGTTTTAGGGACGATAATGTTTACTTAAGGTTGGTTTCTAAGTTAGGTACTGAGAAAATATAACCGTTTAGTGCGACTCCGGTTTAAGCGACCAACTGCTTATAGCGGCCATTATTTAATAGTATAGGATAGTATTGATAGTACGTTCAGTTAAAACGACGCTCAAGGTTTTTTTAACCATACTGCGCGTTACAACTCTCCATATTGGCATGCGTAAATAAAAGTTAGTGTTTGTCACCTGTTAAAAGTTAGAGTTGGTCATCTGTTGTTGGTTCATAAAGCTCGACAAAATGAGTACTGTAAAGCGAGTGTTTTATAATTTAAGAAAAATGTGCAATATTACATCGATTAGAAGCAGGCGAATCAAATGCAACCCTCGCAAAGGAGTTTGGTCTATGTCATTCTACAATATCCACTCCACCACAAGAGAGTAAATGCATTGTTACATTATATAAGTACGCATTCAAAATCGAATCTCTTGAGCTTACATCAACTTTCACTTTTAACAAGTGAAATCAATTATACATGATGCAATATTAGTTTTGTGAAAATGCTAACCCACTTGATTTATTTTATTCTACGAAGTCCAACACAGGGCAAAACTGACGTCTCCAAACGCAAAAAATTTTATTAACAAAACATAACAGTGCATTATATCTAAGTCAACTTACAGAAACCATCTTCATCGAGTAGTCTGTTGGTGATTTAACCCTAAGGCTCAATCGGACCGAAGGCTTAACCTGGCTTTGGAGGCACAGTATCGTGTTTTGTTTTTGATCAAACATGGTGACTCAGGGTTGCAACGTCCTGAAGCACAAGACAACGAGGCGTTTCGTTATTACTTATAGTTTTAACTTGAAAATTGAATTTGAAATGTTTTGGTATGACATGGAATTGATTGATGTTACCAACCCTAATGCCAACTGTCGCGTCGCGTGACACCATGACACCGCGAAATTGGTTGCATCGCCGCTATTATGCTCCTCCGGAAATATTCAATGTATGAACGTATGAATTCGCAGAGACCTTTCAAACATTTGGAGTATCACGGTTTTCAATGCATACGTGCATTATGTTATCGTGTGAGAGTAAATGTTTTTGACAATATCTTCAAGGCATAAAGTCGTTTACGTACCCACTTACGTTTGAGTTACGCCAAACCGACATAACCAACAATTAGTTACCAACTTAGATAACCCCGTTTTATACAAAGAGTCATGTTTAAAAAATAATTTTAAGGATTATTTAATAAAGTGACGTTACTATATCTTATGTCCAATGCGATTACAAATAAGTAGGTGAAATAAAAAAGTGAGTGTGTTATTAAAGATACTTAGATCCTATTTTTACAAAAAAAAGTATTTAAGTATAATAATAATAAATAATAAATATTTCTCAACAAGCACACCAATTCTCTAGTCCCAAAGTAAGCTACGAGGCTTGTGTTATGGGTACTAGATAACGGATATACATACTTAAATACTTTTTTTTTTGTAAATAAATACATATTATAAATAGAAAACACCCAGACCAGTACAAACACACATGTTCATGCACACTTATGCTTGTACTGTGCGGGAATCGAACCCGCGACCCTTGGTTTAGAAGTCCGACATGCGGACCACTGCACCAAGCGGTCGTCCAAAGACGACCTGTATGTTTATCTGTTGTCTAGTACCCATAACACAAGCCGCGTAGCTTAATTTGGGACTAGAGAATTGGTGTGATTGTTGTGAAATATTTATTTATTTAAAGCCATTTTCGCTTTGAGCCGACTTTGAGCTTCTCAGAATTTTTACTGCCAGTCTGTCAAAGTACCTAATCAGTGGATAAACTAAAATATTCCCAAATTCGCAGCATGGCTAGCGCCTGGCGTCATACCGGGAACTAGCCATGCTCGCGTGCACTCAATCGGCCGTTTCGCCGTATTTAAATTGCGGCCCGCCGTAAGAATAACCCCATAAATGTTGTAATGATAAAACGAAAACGATTACGCTAAGCGTGAACTGCAAAAGTATTTTGGGTTGAAACTGTTCGAAACTACACGTTTTCCAAATACAAATAACATGGTTGAGCGGTCTAGTAGCCGCTATTTACTTAGCTATGAGTGCCTAGTAAGTTCTTCTAAATAATATCCCATTCAATTGCTTGCCTACATACTGAATTAAATAGATTAATATACATGTCGGTTTGCCGGCCGAAGTTCCTTCTCTAAAATTAAAATAGAAAATGTCCGGTTAACTCCTGGGTGGAATCAAGCTATAATGCTTTATTTATTTAGTCCCTTTTTTATGCTTCGTTGTAAGGGAAATTTCTCCGTGAACATTTGGAAATTATTCCGGGTCATGTAATGGTAATTTTCTGCTGAACATGTGTGATACTGTTACTGTAATTCGTTTTCTATTGTTTCAGACGAGCCAGGCTTCAGCGGGCCCATCGCCAATGTAACGGCGCCGCTCGGCAGGGAAGCCATCCTGGCGTGCACTGTTCACAACCTCTCCACGTACAAGGTACAGGCCAAGCGCATCAGTTTATAATTTTTGGTATAAAATAGCCCAAAAATTACAACTAACATAAAAGTGTGCGTCCACACTGAATGCGTGGAAAAAGGAGTTGCGAATTGCGTTAGGATCCTGCCTTAGTTACTACAGAGTGTGGACCCAAGGGCAATTTCATATGTTTGATATTTTAGCGCTGGCAGTGTGGGCCCATACGCCACAATGTCGGCTGGTCGTGACTGCTGTTGTCTGTCCACCACATTTTATAATTTCTAATTCAAATCAAACTTCAATTTCTTTTTGTTGTTGTTGCGCGAAGAAGCTCGTCCACATTGTGTACGTACCTTTGCACTTATGCAATTGCGAGTAAGTGGAATTGATTTCACAAAGCTTTCCTCTTCTTCCGAACCATAGAGAATCACAGAACCAAAATTACTGGTACGGAGAGCATGGTTCCCTAGGGTTTGCCTGACCGAGTGATTGCACTAACTGTCTTGGAGCGGCGGGACGTCCATCTCAGAGAAAGACAGACCCATCGGGCAGGAATACGCCGATCTAGTTAGTTATGGGCCACGGAAAACGTAATGTGCTCTTTGAAGACGGTAAAACGAGGCAAAAAGGGAACAAAGTAAAACCTCAATGCTAATTTCTCAAGCTGAAATAACTTTTGTAACCAACCTAAAGGGCAGCGCCAACGTTATGAAAACATTGTTTTAACCAGTTCTAGGAAGTGCTATGAACTCGATTCATATCCATTTTAATTTAATATCGTGACACGTGTTGGTTTGTCGGTAAATTATGAAATCGTTTCTTTTACATAGGTAATGCATATTTTATGGCTGTATTTAGCCTGGACATAAGTATTGAAATACTGAATTAAACTGCTGCAGCAAGATATCATATCATTTATATTTTGTTAGCGCAGCGACCGTATCCGAAATTTTCGTGCAGTCCCGCATTTAGGTGGTAAGTATGCGGTGTCGGAGATTGTATACGTTAAGCTCGTTCTATTCGTCTCCCGCGCGGCTACCCACATATTACAGTCGTCGGCACTCACTGTTGATTCAGCTTCCAACACGAAAACACCTCAACATACGAGTATTCCTTATGGACCTAGCTATAAAGTCGAATAGTGTTTACATATTTTCGAACCGTACTGGAACATTTATCTAAGCTGGGACGCTTACAGCTGGAGTTCGTTAAACAGTTTCTTGACATGTGCACGAATAATATTCTAGAGAGACTAGCGGATTTGAGATTACTATTTACTTGGTATTTCACAAGCGTCGACGTTCAACTTTGAGTTAATAGAACACTTCATCAAATGGATTTTATTTTTCCAGAAATCAGGCTGCTCTTATCTAAAATTTATTGCCATTAAAATGATATTGACCGAATATTTGTTTTGTAATTATGGCTCGATTCAAAAACCATTCATTCGTCAGTGACCCAAATAGATTTTAACCAAGCGCCACATTTTGCTCAACATCATGATTAGTAAACAAAAAACCTTACACACGTCACTTGTAGAAAAACTCAAGGTATCTGAACTATTAGTGTTTTAAAAGACTAACAATCTTAGGCAATAAAACTACTTAGCGACTTTAGTTCCTGTTGGCTTAAGATGTTCGAACTCTAGATCACTTGCAACAAGGTTTTAAACAAGACGCCGTAAGTATATGAGCTTACGCAGCTTCAGCGAATACAAAGTAGCTCGCCGACTTACAGCATCTGAGTCATATAGAAAAGATGTTCCAAATTTTCGAGCAAGAGGCACCGACAAAGCTTATTAATTAGTTTCTTACACGGAAATAATGTGTTTCCTGGTACGACTTTTTCATAGTAAGGGAATGTTACATTTAAATGTATGCCGTGTAATGCCATGGTAAACATTATGCAAATGCAATGTCATGCATTATATTGCTTAGTACGTTGCCCCTTACATCTATTTTATAAATGCTTACTGTTTGTCCTAGTATTCTCTCTCTGATTTGCTGATATAGGTAATTTATGTACCTAGGTGTATTTGATGTAAATTACAGAGAATAATTATTAAGAGAATAACCTAATTACGGCCTCTTCAATTAACTGGTAGTGCTGCATAAATCGTACCTTTCTAAAAAAATAATCTTGATAAGTATTCTGTGGATCTGTTTTACAAAATCGTTTTGCCTTTACAATGTAAAGTTGTACAGCAAAGCTAATAGAATAGACCCATTTTTATGATCGCATAGATTTTACTTTTCTGTAAATAAGACGCAAGGTTTGTAATGAATTTCAATAATCTCTAGATTGTCATACACAAAAGAGAACTGTTTGCTCAAATAAGATAAAAACTTATACACTTGAACATTTTTAAGCAAGGGCCGCTTTACAAAATAGACTCTATAGACTTATATTGTTACAACAATTATTACTTGTTAACAAACTTACAATTGGTGTATTCTTGAACATTAAAATGGGAATATTACATTGCGTCATGTGATTGATGAAAAAGTTCCATAATTAAGGAAACACAAGTAGTATGCCGGAAAGCAAAATTGAAAAGAAAGTAGCGAATAACTCAACGTTTTTTTGTCGCAGGTTGCATGGCTACGGGTGGACACGCAGACAATCCTCACGATCCACACGCACGTCATATCGCGGAGTCGGCGCGTGGGCGTCACGCACAGCGACCACAGGGTCTGGTTCCTGCACATCAGGGAGCTGCGGGAGACTGACAGAGGATGGTACATGTGCCAAATAAACACCGATCCGATGAAGAGCCAGCTGGGATACCTGGACGTCGTAGGTATGGCTAACTTCTAAACTTACCTACTATATCTCTAAGTCGGCGGAGGGCGTCAACCACCGGGACCATTGAGTCTGGTTCCTACACATCAGGGAGCTGCGGGAGACTGACAGAGGGTGGTACATGTGCCAAATAAACACCGATCCGATGAAAAGCCAGCTGGGATACCTGGACGTCGTAGGTATGGCCAACTTCTTAATTTATAAAGTCATATTTAAAGTTGGCGCGTGGGTCTCACGCATAGCGACCACAGGATCTGGTTCCTACACATCAGGGAGCTGTGGGAGACTGACAGAGGGAGGTACATGTGCCAAATAAACACTGATCCGTTGAAGAGCCAGCTGGGATACCTGGACGTCGTAGGTATGGCCAACTTTTTAACTTATCAAGTTATATTTAGGAGTTGGCGCGCGAGAGTCACGCATAGCGACCACAGGGTCTGGATCCTACAAACAGGGAGTTGCGGAAGTCGGACGGAGGGTGGTACATGTGCCAAATAAACACTGATCCGATGAAGAGCCAGCTGGGATACCTGGACGTCGTAGGTATTGCCAATTTCTTAACTTATCAAGTTATATTTAGGAGTTGGCGCGCAGAAGTCACGCATAGCGACCACAGGGTCAGGATCCTACAAACAGGAAGTTGCGGAAGTCTGACAGAGGGTGGTACATGTCCCAAATAAACACCGACCCGATGAAGAGCCAGTTGGGATACCTGGACTTCGTAGGTATGGTCAACATATTAACTTATCAAGTTATATTATTGCTATTTTCGCAGTGTGGACCCATACTTTGGAACCGAGTACTGAGTGCTTGATAGCGAAACGGATCAAATGTTAATCATATTAACAACCCAACCACAAAACAAATACATATTTAACTTTCACTGCTCGTGGCCTCCGATATGAGATTTCGCCATTTGTCGCGGTCCTATGCAGCTTGTCGCCAATCTCTTTGCTCAAGTTCTTGCAGGTCCGCGTATCGGGTCGCTGAGGCATTGGAGTAAGTAAGCAAGTACTTCTAATGCTCGTGCCATCGTTGGATAATACATTAGTAATGTAACTAAATGACTTTCCTCTAAACATTACTTTAAACAACTCTCGTTCCAAAACATGTGCTTCTGATACGAGTATCGATCACTGATACATTTTCTGCCTGAATATTGCGTAACATTCAATTCATACGAACTCTAACAAAGAGAAGAATTTCGACAACCCATACAAGGGCAATGTGCATTCACTGACTAACTCATATGATGTAACTCGCAGTTTGCTGTATTTGAATCTTTTATAAAATAAAAATACTGTATAAAATAAAGGTATAAAATTAAAATTGGGATATGGTCTACAATGTTTTTTGACTATACCTATTTTATACGGTCGAGAGGCAGGTTGAATGCGCATTGTTTTCGTATCCTTTTGATTTTTTATTTATTAAGTGTATATCGAATACCTACAATGCGAAAATACATGTACGTATTAATTCTGTTTTTTTTTTACATTGTATACTTCGAGTAATACTTCGACTAATAAAGTCCGTATAAACATATATTAAAACAAAATTCCTAGTATTTGTTAAACAGCAGAACTTGCTTAAATAAACATTACATTATCATATTTATACCTTTAGCTTTATGTATAGGTGTTTGGTGTTTTATATGAATTTATTCAATAGTTTGAGCCTTTTGATTCCTGCTAGTTTTTCCTGGTAAGATCTTCTAACAAAAATGAGTTCTCATCAAGGCAATTTATCTTGACGGTAGTAGCTGATAAAAAACAAAACCGTGATAATTTTTATGCGTGTTTCCTATGCTTTAATAATGATAGATTTTGAATAATAATATATGCATTGGAGTATATTAACCGTACTGATTAGTTACATTATGGTATGTTTTAACAAGTTTCAAAGTTTGTACTTTTAAATAATGTACCAAATAAACGAAATTTAATAAAACTAAGTGGGTAGAAATTTTTAGTAGAAAAATTAACTGTTTGAGGCATGAATCGAATCTACGCCTATTGGGTATCCAGTTCAAAATAAGTTATCAAAAATTAAATTTTCAAAAAAAAATTCCGTTGTTTATCAAAATAAGTTACTTGAAAGTAGGTTGCAGTATGATCAGGCAGTAGGGCAGTTGCAGGTAGACATCTCTCGGTTGCAGGAGTCATTGCAATCAATGACATATAAATATAACTCTTCTCAGGAACAAATCTCTGAGCATATCCTAGCTGCAAATAAACTTTTGAACATAAACTCCACTAACCAAATTTATAAATACCTGCCAAACATTAATTTGAAAACTGTACTGGACTCAAGTGATTTAAGCTTGCAGTTATGTCCATTAGAACAAAGTTTAAATTTAAACTGCTCAAAAACTTATGATGTTGTCTCTCAAAAGCCTACTCACGAATGTGCTAATATTCATGTATATTCAGATAAGCTAGGAATTGGTTATGGTTCCTTATTGAATAGGTCATTGAGCTGCAAAATTATTAATAACTGTATGCCAGACACATCACTGGATCAAATTGTAAATAGTATACGAAACAGCTCTTTCAATTCAAACTCGATTATTGTATTAATGTTAGGGAACAGTCAAAACGTTAGTAAGAAAAATATTATAAAGAGTTGGAACATTTTGACAAATTTAAATGTCAAAAAAATTATCCTCTGTTCCCTACCATTTTCAAAATATTATACAGCAACACAAAATAACAGTATTCATATGCTGAATACTTTATTATTCAATTTATCTCAGCGTCACAGTGACAAATTTGTGTTTTTTGACACAAATAAATTCATTAATAATTCATTTTCTTTGACTGGCAGCTCTTTACACTTGCCTATTAAATTTAAAAAACGAATAGCTACTCTGTTAGCTTATAATATTAATTGTATTTTAAACTCAACCATATCACATGGTTGTCAACATATTAGTAATAGTACTAATTTAGATATTATTAACTTGACAACCTCTGACACTTTAAACTAAGGGGGAAGACAAAGGCTGGGTCTAGTTTTATTGTTGTACATCAAAACATACAAGGCCTAGCTGGCAAAGAATTAGAATTATCATTAGTTTTGCAAGATTTAAATGCCCATGTAATGTGTGTGACTGAGCACTGGTATAGGGACTATGAATTAATGTTAAGTATTGACAATTATAAGGTCGGTAGTTCGTTCATAAGGGAGACTACAACTAGAGGTGGGTCACTTATTCTGTTGAAAAATCAATTTAACTGTAAAGAACGAAAAGATATTGTATCTCTCTCCATTGAGCGAACTATTGAACTTGCATGTGTTGAACTTGATCAATATATTGTCATAAGCGTATATAGCCCGCCAGACGCTAATTACCAACTTTTTGAAGACACTATGGATAAAGTCTTATCAAAAGCATCAAAATCAAAAAAGAATTTAGTAGTATGCGGTGATTTTAATATAGACATATTAAAAAAAATACAAATTTCTATGAGATTTCTTAATCTCTTTGAATCGTATAACCTAAATAATGTTTTTGAAGAACCTACCAGAGTGACTCCAACAACGGCTGCTTGCATAGATAATATTTTTTGTGATGTCAAAATAACAAATAAATCTATTTTACAATGTCTAAGCTCCGACCATAGAGGACAAAAGGTCACATTTCCGTCTGGTCCGGCCTTGAGCGTAGTAGATATAGTTTATAGACCAGTCACTGCAAACAGGATAAATAGATTTAAGGATAGGATTTTTGATGGTGTGAAAACATTAATTCCAAACAGTAGTAGTAACGTAGACAACTTATACGAAGATCTTTTTAACTTAATTAAAAGCGAATTCGCATCAATTTTCACAAAAAAAAGGTTAAGTCTAATCGGTTTACAAGTAAGTTTAATGAATGGGCTACACCAGGTATTTATAAAAGCAGGAATAAGTTATATGATCTGTATAGTATTAGAGAACATTCTCAGGACCCACATATTATAGAATATGTTAAAAAATATTCAAAAATCTTTAAAAAAGTTTGTGCCCAAGCAAAGACGAATCATCTTCGTAGGATAGTTTCAGGTTCAAAAAATAAAGCCAAAGCTACCTGGAATATCATAAACAAAGAAACCGGTAAAGATAAAACAAAAGATCGTTCATATTCATTAAAAGACGGAGGTAAACTAGTTAAATCTGATGCAGAAGTAGCTAATATTTTTGAAAAGTTCTTTGCTAATATAGCACCATCTACTACTAAAGAACTTAACTCTTCTGCAGAACTGTCTGAATCCATTCTCAAATCCAATATTGATGAGTGTGATTCACCACTATACTTTAGATACGTAAGCACCGATGTAATTATGAACGCATTCAATGAAATAAATATGAAAAAAACCGAGGATCTGTGGGGAATATCCGTATGTATCATTAAAACTATTATTGAATTCATAGCACCTCTTTTAGCGATCATTTTTAACAAATGTATTGATGAAGGAAAATTCCCAAATTTAATGAAATTTAGTAAAATAGTACCGTTATTTAAATCTGGTGACAAAAATAACCCCTCAAATTTTCGACCAATATCTATCTTACCGGTTCTAAGTAAAATTTTTGAAAAGATTATATTCAATCAGCTACTATTTCACTTCACATCAAACAATTTATTGCATAATAAACAATTTGGTTTTACAAAGGGTCGCAGTACTGCTGATGCTGGAGTCGCTCTGTTGAAACATATATTTGATGCCTATGATAGTAAGCATGATGCTGTGGGAATTTTTTGTGACCTCTCTAAAGCGTTTGATTGTGTTGACCATGAGACCCTGTTGAGAAAACTACGCCATTATGGTGTATCAACTGATGCATGTAACTTATTTAATTCATATCTCACTGAGAGAACACAAAAGGTTTCTATCAATGGAGCAGAGTCTCCTGGAGCACCTCTCACTATGGGTGTGCCCCAGGGTTCGATATTGGGACCCTTACTGTTTCTGATATATATTAATGACCTTCCATACTTTGTCGACGGTGCTTGTGAGATAGTGTTATTTGCTGATGATACTTCACTACTTTTTAAAACTCCAAGGGGTAAAGAATCGTTTGACGATGTAAATGGTACTCTCTCGCGAGTACTTCATTGGTTCACCGTTAACAATTTATTGCTTAACGCGACCAAAACTAAATGCATTAAGTTTACAATGCCCAATGTCCGACAAGTTCCAACAAAGGTTGTTGTTAAGGATGAACAACTAGTTACTTCAAATACTGCAACTTTTTTGTGGAATTACTTTAGATGATAAGCTCCAGTGGGGTCCTCATATCATGACCTTATCAAAGAGACTAAGCTCCGCTGCATACGCTGTAAGAAAGATAAGGTTTCTGACTGATGTTGAAACGGCAAGACTAGTTTATTTTAGTTATTTTCACAGTATCATGTCATACGGCATCTTACTATGGGGCTCAGCTGCAGATATAGAGACAATTTTCGTATTGCAGAAACGAGCCGTGCGGGCTATTTATATCTAAACTTAAATCAAATGAAACACTTAGAGAATTGTTTAAAGAAGTTAAAATACTTACAGTTTACTCGCAATATATTTACGAAAACCTAATTTACGTTCGAAAAAACTTACACTTATTTCCTAAAAATAGCGATTTGCATAACTTCAACACAAGACAAAAAAATAGGCTTGCCGTTCCACATTTTAGGCTTCATAAGGTTGGTCACTCATTTATGGGTAGATGTGTATCATTTTTTAATAAATTACCTGAAAATTTAATTTCATTGCCTTTAGATAAATTTAAAACAGTTGTTAAAGATGTATTAATGTCGAAAGTATATTATAAAATTGATGATTATATAAATGACAAAGATATATGGAAATGTTTAAATGCAAATAATTACAATTATTGTAAATCAATTTTGAAAAGAGGCAATGACAATAGTGACTGAGTTTCTTGCGCCGCTTCTTCTCAGCACTGGCCCAAATTGTCCCGAAGCGGTGGTAGGGTTAATTTATATGTTGGGACGTGTAAAAGTGCTAGTTCTTAGCCTAGTTACAGAAATAAATGAATTTTATTGAATTTTAATTTATTTATTTTATTGAATTTTTAGTTCGTGCTTCAGCCACTCTGCCACGCAGTCATTGAAAAAGCTAATACCGTCGGTCAAGCTAGCTGACTATACCGCTTAATACAGAATCAAGCGGTATAGTTCAACGAGCAATATAATGTAGATTTTTTAAATTTAATTAAGTATCTTAACAACTAACTCATTGTTGTAGTACCTCCCGACATCCTGGACCGTGGTACGAGTGCAGACCAGACGGTCCGCGAAGGGGCCTCCATAAGCCTTACCTGCGCCGCCACCGGCTCCCCACACCCTCAGATCACTTGGAGAAGGGAGCATTCCAAACCCATCACAATAGCTGATGGTATCCAAGGTAACTGAACAACTGATATCATGATTAAAACTGAATTGGTAGAAGGTAAGGTGCACCGTGGTTATTAAAATACGAGGCAGTATGGGCTGAAAATACGTAACCATATTTTGTTAGAGACAATATTCCGATTCCTGTACTGTATGTACTCTCAAATAATATTTGTGTTCGGTCGAAATAATAATAATAATAAATTCGTTTATTTCCAAATTTTTTACATAATGTTACTGAGTTTTCCCGGAAAGTAGTCTGAGACACTTGTAATGGGAATAACTCGCTATTTCCCTCGGTGGTTAACATTATAGTACCGATTTTATACACTGTAATATAAATTTTAAAATTTTACGAATTTACTTTTACATTTAACGACGGTTACATTTTACGGTCGAAGAAGATCGAAGATGGTTTTAACGCGTAGTGTGTGACCTAGGCTTAAATGGATCATTGGAAGTGTCACCTACAGGAGTAAGCAGTACTACGATGCTACCATGCTACGAGCTCGTAGCAAACGAATGTAAGAATGTCTTCTCTGTTTATATTCGTAGCTGTGAGAGACGCTACGACGATTCTATGGTGATGTATTGTTGCAATAAGGCAATGTATGGATATACATTACATTGTGGCGTACCACCACATTTATTGCTAAATTGTAAAAAGATAAAAAATCAACGCCTATTATTGGCTTCGTCACATCGGCTACAATAAATTGCCAAGTAAAGTCGCGGCGCAACCCTAAATTTAAAACTAAATGCACATAGCCGTAAGTCCGGATTGTCGAACCGTTTGCCGCACACAGTTCATAGTTCGTCGGTTGACGTCGCTCCTTTAATGCTGACCGGGGGAAAACACATAGGTCACTTCCAGTGTCCACTAAAAACTGCATCTTCGTCCGCTGGTCCGTGACAAACAAGCGACCGGTGCTAGGGCGGGCGTTAGTCGCCATTACCGACCGCCCGGTGCGTTTCCCGCTTTGTAGTCGCACGGTTTCGTGCACTTTCTGGCTTCCGGTCCATGCTTAGCATGGTACCAGCATATCGGGTACCTCCTGTAGCTGGACTGGGATCGGCTAGACCTGGAACGGTCCCGGGAACGATGTGGGGTCCTTGACCTCTGGCGCGAATTCCGGGTTCGGGTGGTGGTGAGGGCTTCGACCTGCCTGGTCAGAGCTGCAACTTGCTGCACCAGGGTATCTAGCATGCCGCCACTGGATGTGGTTGCTACAGACATGGCTGCCACATTGGGTCTGGATGGCACGACATCGTGGATCCTGTCGGCGAGGTCTGCTAGACCCTCAACCGGCATTGACGCCTGAGACGCGATGATGGTCTGCGTGGAGGAAGGCAGTCGACTGGTCCAGATGGTCCGCAAGAAGTCTTCAGGGACGCCGGGGCCGGCTAGATGCTGAAGGTGACGAAGGAACTGGGACGGTTTGCGGTCACCAAGTTCTTCGTGGACAAGCAGCTGTTTCACCTTACGCTCCCTAGATGCCGAAAGCCGTTTGGTGAGTTCGGCCTTGAGTCGCTCGTACTTATTGGTGGTGGGTGGGTTGGTGATGATGTCCTCCACCTCAGCTGCGTACTGCTGATCAAGCTGGCCGATCACGTAGTAGAATTTGGTGGAGTCGGCTGTAACACCAGATATCTGGAACTGGCCTTCAAGCTGCGCGAACCAAATTTGCGGTTTTTCGGGCCAGAATGGGGGTACTCGCACACCAACTTTGAAAACCTCTTCAGGTGGAACAATGTTCGGCTGCATCGGTTCGTCAGCGTTCGCCATCGTGTGTCCAACGTTGTTAGGTCACCAGTGTGAAAGTGTAAGTGTGTTGACGTCACGGGATTGGTTGAATCACGAAACACAATATAACAGTTATTGTTTATTTCATTTCACAAACGTCACAGGAAGTCTTACAACACAACAAAAATATAGAAGGAGTAGGACGAACGGTTTTACATACGAAGAAAACATAAAACATAAACGAATTGCGTTATAATATTAGCCGCGCGCGATCAGCTGTTGTCAAGAACCGTTTATCACTCGAGCATAGATCTGACTATCGCGCGCGACGCGCGTGCACATTCCACCACTCTCGGGCACTCGGAACTCCTCGGCAGAAGTCGCCGGCGCTCGGCCGTACTCCGGCCGGTTTGATAGATAACGCGCGGAGCGATAAGCTCGGCGTCGAAATCTCTAATATGTATTAAATCAGTATTGAAAATAGTAATTTAGATATTTAGTTAAGGTTTAGGATTAAGTTAGGATTACAGTTTAGGTATGCAAATGAATGTAAACAATAAATATTATGATTTTAAGTTTTTTATATAATGCTAAATGTTTAAGTTAAATTACCTAAAGAATTTTATTAAATAAATGTGGTGGTACGCCACATCATATATACTATTGTGTGTATGTGTTAACAAACACATCTATTGAAAATTTTATAGGTAGAAAGCTATTCATGTTAAAATCATGTAATGGGTATTGTGTGTGCGACTTTTGTGATGTAGGTAAAATAAATTATTGATCATATGACAATGAATTGAAACATTTTCACGAAGAACTATATTTTGATATAATTAATACAGTAACTGATGATGGACACACACATTTTGTTGGCTTTTTTCTTCAATCTCTGCATATCTAATGTGTTTATATGCATATGCAGTAAAAAAATGCTTCTAACCCAAAGGAGTAATAAGGAATTTCGGTGCCAAGATTTAATGTTAAAAGTTATTATAACTTGGCAAGTTTTCAGGTTTATACGATAGAGGAAGCGACTTTTGCACGTAAATGGATTTACCGAACTATTTAAACTATTCTTGCATTACGTGAACTAATCTTGACATTTACTACTCGTAGTCAGCGTCAAAAATATAAAGCGGCACTATATATTGTATTATCATGTCAAAAACATCATACAGTAAAAACTAATTAAATAACAAATATCGTTGTTTTTACGATTCATCCGCACATGTATCGGGAAAACATTGTACGTCATCATTATGCATAGACTATACATCATAACACCAAACAAGAAAAAATCTAAACAAAACAAAAACATTTAATTACGGGCGAACGCTGGCAACGAGATATGGTTTGAAAAGATGGTTCATTATGTCATTGTTCGCAGTGTCATCGCTGGAGGGGCCAGTTCTCAACATATCAAGAGTGAGCAGGCAGAACGCCGGAGCGTACCTCTGCATAGCATCCAACGGCGTCCCTCCCACAGTCAGCAAAAGAATTATGCTCACCGTTGAATGTGAGCGAATAAATTATTGCCCTATGCTTTTAGAGAACAAGAGCTTTCAGGCGTTCGTTGCCTCAGCTTCACAGTAAAACAAAAAGTTCACTTCGCCAACTTATCGCGCACAGCGTAAAAGTAATTTTCGAAGTATCGTATTATTATTGCAAAATGACACACGGTGATTGTATCCTGCGTAACAATATACACAGCTGTTGTTGCAATAACATATGATTTTTTAAATCAGCGTTCGTTTTCTCATTATTGTTTTAAGGATTCAGTTTATTAAGTCTGACATCAAAGACGTGACTTAGGGCAAGATGTGTAATACATACATGCCAAAGATGCTTGTCATCTTTGGTTAATAAATTATTCCAGAAACATTCGAGTATGAAAGCTTTTTTAGATTTTAGGGAAAAATATTGCAATTGGATAACATACAATATTTCATTTTAACAAGGTTTTTGTAAAAATCCTCTACATACTAATAACTCTTGGGGTTCAGTATTAAAAGCAAAAAACGGTTTGAAGGAAGTCCTCTAAAGCTCTGCATCCACTTTACCATTAGAAATATATTTTTGTCACCAGTTCCACCGGTGATAGTCATCAAGAACCAGCTGGTGGGTGCCGCACTAGGCACCGACCTGGTACTGGAGTGCGAAACCGAAGCCTATCCCAAGCCAGTCAGCTACTGGAGCAGGGAGAGTGGCGAAATAGTACCTGTTGGTAAGATATAAACAATTTAATTGTCCGATTTCGACTGTCGGAAAATCATAGCTAAAATTTTCCGCTTAAGAATAATTTATTTATTTAAGTTCTGCACAAAGATGTGTACAATGGTAGACTAAATGCTGAAGGCATTCTCTACCAGTCAACCATAGGTCAAAGCAGAGAAAATTCAGGTAGTGCACATAAAGTAATTAGTAAGAAATAAAGAAGTAAGAAAAAATATATATTTCAAAAACAATAATGTTGCTATTTTTTTATCGTGACCCAGACCTTCATAATGTTACTGAAGTTTTCCGTTTTTCATGAACTGCGCCTTAACCTCGCGATGGGGGAACCAACTTATTGCGTGTTTGACACACGTTAAACAATGATCGTTCAATGTACTTAATGTATCGGCAACGATAACACAAAAAATACCTGATAAATAATTATATTTCGTAATTTTTCTATAAAGCGCCAGGCCTTGACGTCCCCGCAAATGAATAGAAATAACTATCCCAACTCAGGCTATTTTGGCAAAATTACTAACAGCGTTTTCTACAAAATCTTTCCTCAGAATAATATGAATTATTGTTTATTATTCATACTACAGAATCGGACCCTCTCTGTATCTATCTGAACGTGATTTATTTTCTAGTAATACTTATCGCATGCCTGAAATACGAAAAATAATACTACTTTTACGAAAAATGCCAACTTGATTAAACCTAGTTGTCACACAACTGCTACATAACGTTTTCATTACAGCATCCTCACCACATGGTGCAAAGGTTTAATTTTACTGAGAAAGTTAGCTATTTAGAATCAAATTTTTCAAATCAGCAAAATAAAAAACTGTACATATGCCTGATTTTAGACACTGTCTGTAATTGCTTTATTAATAGTCGTTACAATATATTAATTTTATTCTAAGCCCTGAAATCTACAAGAGAGTAGTCTACGATTTTTATTAACTCGGGCAACACATAAACTTAAATTGGACTTTAGCAAATATTTTTACTTATATTGGTGTATCAAAATCGCATTCAGTCAATTAAAAGTTTGTTTTCTGTAAGAGGCTGGTTCATGGCCACTAGCTTTTTTTGTACCTATTGTTAAAAATATATACTTAGGCACTGTGAATACCTAAGTGGGATAATAATTTTTTCATTATTTTATCAATTTGTCGTTGCGGGTTCCGTGACATGCATGATTGATCATTATCTACTCACTTTCGTTCGCAAAATTTAATTATAAACTAATTATTAAATTGTTACCAAATATTGGTAGGTAGCAATAATATTCATATTTCGTTTCAACACAATTATGTAATCACAGAGCTTTCGAAAATACAATACTATTTTAACTGTACATTTTACGAAAATACATATCTCATGAAAATCGGGGTAATTTGAATTTTTGAGTGGTAGCACTGAGGAAAAACTTTGTATTTTTAACAGGGTAAAAAGACCGATAATAGTACATTATGGTACATGTGTGTAATGTTGGTGATTACCGCTGAGGCGCCATTGAGACCCGAGCCGTCAGGTGAGGGTCTTAAGAGCCGAGGACGGTAATCATCAATACACACGTGTATCATACGACGTTTTTCAACACACTTGCGAGGAAAAAACAAACATGTATTGCATAAATCGTTTAATTATTAAAACAATTGGTGAATGTACAATTTTCAAAACGATATTGGATTGTTTTTGATAGCAATTTCACAGTTTGTGTTACATTGGTACTTGCCACTTCTTTAGTACCTTCATTTACTTCTTGTGTAAATGTCGGCGACAAAGGTAAATCATACAAATTACTGGAAGGAGAGGGCACCAAATAACTCATGCTAGTAGATGTACATGGTTGTGGTTCGGGGCAAAACTTTTAAACCTCTTTGTTGTTACAAAAAAAAACTGTATTACCCGGTTAAATTGAAAATGCTCTGTTTACTCGCATATAATTTGCAGTTAGGTACTAACTTAACTTTGTAGGGATCATTCTATTATGCACTAGTGTGTAATATTACTATGCACGTGTATGTTATAGTTCGGTTTATGACCCTAAGAACGATATAATAAGGCTCATTTTACGAGCAAGTGTGTTGAAAAATATTTTACGAAAAGTCTTTTTCCTGGTTTATATTACTCTTGCCTTAATAAGGTTTTGGATGATTATATCTGCGTTTTATATCAATATTTGTAAAGAATGTTAACTAAGTAAATGTGTAAAAAATAAAATAAAAGACTTAAATAGGAGAAAAAACCTTTATTCAATTAATTATATTCATCGTGATGAGACAAGTTTCCTCACTTCATTCAAAATGTTTCATGTAGCTTTGCTGCTATCCTGTCCCTTTATTTTATGTCTTACCCTTAAGTTAGTACAAATATAACAATAATAAGAAGTTACAAAACACCATAACCCATCACTATATAAAATAAACTTTGGTCAATCTCATAAAACGTTTGCTTATTATAAAATATAAATTACGAAAATCTCATGCACCTCTTTTTCTGTGAAGTATCAAAATTGATTGGAACCACTAAATAGGGAGAATGTCGTCAAGCACTTTTCAGCTAGTCGAGACACGATAATCTGATTTTACACTTTTACAGTTCAAACGATAGATACAACACGATAATGCATAGTTTTTTCAAAATTTCTGGAATCAAAACAAAAATATTTCGCAAAATAAATCAACGACATTTTATGTCATCGACAATGATAAATTAGTAATATCTTTATTCCTTACCATATCAAAACCTTATTTATTTCAAATTTTGAATTTTCACTAGATTGCGGTGCCTCTATACTTGTTGTGCGGCTACACGTCAAGCGAATCACTGCTGCGATTTTGCAACGAAAGTGAGTAGCTTGATGTGGCGCCGTCTGTACAACCGCTCGCTCACTGTGTATTCTCCTGCTATATGAGTTAATCTCTGTGAAATAAAGTGACAGTCCGTGAAAATAGTGAAAATAATGAGAAGTTATATTGAATATTTCCAATTTTTGCTGTAGATTGACATTTCATAGATACAATCTATGACTATACAACAAAGTTTTGGAAAAATAAGTAACATAATTGAACTTAGTGTTATTTGCAAAATATCCTGCAGCCAGTTATAATACCACTGCGCGACTATATACAGAGAGATAAGAGTACGATGATAATTTCACTTTAGACAATTTAGTCTTTGCGTTTAGTGATTTCCTCTGTGTATCTACAGAGCTGATGGTTATCGCTGCATGCGGGTATATACCTACAGAACTATTGTCAGTTCACACCATGAACAATAGGTACTACAGCAGCACATGGTCGATTAACTGATTGAACAGCTGAAATGATTGCTAATATCCATGACAAGTTTCAATTGTATTCGCTGCGTCGGAAAAGAACGTCGATTTCCTTCGAAGGACTTAACGAACTCAAAATCCTTTTCCTAATTTAGTTCAAATGCGACGGTCGGATTGTAATCTCTTGCACAATTTTATTGCAAATCTAGCGTTGCGAAATTACTAGGTTTGAGTGGATTTGAAAATTCAGCTGTGCTATAAAACTCGTTCAAATGAACGAACATATTTTCGTGTTTTAATATTATAAAACAATAACACAGTTTCGTTTATACAAAAGTTTTTTTCACATTGATGAAACTAAGCTATTGTACGAGTACAATGTGATGGTTAGCTTTTTGTATAACGCTAACAATTCAGCTTGGATTTTACCGCTCAAACAATAACCAATGTAGCGTTGGAAAAATGACCATTTTCGATAGAACATCGGTTGTCCACTTGTCAGTCTTGTCACCATTTCATTAAGTCTTAGGCTACAGACAGACTCGTGACTGTCTGCGATTGATGCGTGGCAATTGATTGACACGCTGTCAGAAGCGAGTCGCGCCGCGAAAAGTCAAAGGTGTGGCCTTGACCTAATTCTGTGTTGTATCACTAGGAGGCGGTTTCGAGCCGCAGAAGGTGGACGGATCGTTCCGCTCGGTGCTCCGGCTGGCCATCCGCAGGATCACCAGCTCCGACTACGGCGCCTACAAGTGCGTCTCCAAGAACTCACTGGGAGACACCGAGGGCACCATCAAGTTATATCGTGAGTCATAGAGATGATGGTTATTAATCATCAATTGATTGCCATTTTGAATAAAATGTATTCATGATTTTAAAATAAACAGATCCAAAGAAACGGGGCTAGCTTTCTATTTAGATTATATTTATTTTTGCTCACAGATAAAACCCCATGAAACAAATACCATTTGCATGTTACAGCAACAAATAATGAGTAGGTAAGCATTGAAGAAAAATTTTTATCGTAATATTTTTAATTTCAGCCATGGCACCTCCAGCTTTGGAAAACAAAAACGGTGAGTTTTTTTAAAATATTTATAGATTTTAATTATATTTGTACCTAGTGTTTTTTGATGTGAAGGCTTACATAAATATTTCTCAGGAAAGCGTTTTAATGTACTAGAAAAAACAATATCATATCGGAGACAACTTCGACATAGAAAAATGTAAATTTTTAGAATCTTGTTGAAAAGTGTGCCAAAGCTATATTTTTTTCTTAACGAGGCTTTATTATTTTCGACAGTTGTTCAAAGGCTGAATGTGATGGCTGACAAATCATCGCAAAGTACTCCATTCGGTACACAAGGTGCGTCTTAACTTAAGATTACTTCCTCCTAAATGTTCACGTTCATGACATTTCTTTACAATTTGCATTTCAAAAAGATGTTCAGTCATGCTGTTTTGGGACAAATGGTTCGGAGGAGTTTCGATGATGTTATTTATTTTGTATTTAGATATGAAAAGTTGGTAACTACTACGCAGAAACTTGGTTGTGCGGCAACATATTATTATTGCGAAAAACAATGTTGGGATACAAGAACATAATTAATGTCATGTAGGTAAACTAAGTCATCCTGAAATTCAGCTACTTTTGCTTTTGTTTCTCCCAGTGAACAAACAGAAACATTCTGTTGCTAATTAGTAAAATGTTTTTAGATTTCAGGTTACAAGATTACAACGGAGCAGTCTCTAAGGATCGGTTCTGTTACGGTTTTTTGTACTCATTAGTCATTTTTATCAAGATAGCAACATCTCTGGCTGATGTTTCGCTTTGAGCAACTAAGAAAATGAATTAATTACACCTTCCTGTACAATCCCCTCGGAAAATGGCCCTTTGATGTTGGTCTCGGCTTGCAACGTATTATATTTAGATGATGCGTGTAGATTTGCTGAAATAGACGAATGAATAAACAAGAAGCACCGTAACCAAACTTTTGTTTGGAAGTGCAACTTGAATTTATTTGCAAACATTTGTCAAGTCAAGGAGACAGTATTTAAGTACAGTAGATACTACGTTTATTTCAAATGATAAATCCTTAATGTCTTGAAAATTTTCAAGGTTATGTGAGGAATGTAATGTAAACTTAGTACTGAAAACATAGGAATTATTAGAGTAAATTCATTGTATTGGTTAAATATTGTTATTTGATTAAAATTATACACCTCTTAAGGTGAATATTTTGGTCAAAGCTAGTCAATTTCGTGGATGCAACATATCTCTTAGATCTCGACATGCAAATTTACCAAAGTTACTGTAGTTAATGAAGTTGTAGATATATTTAAGGATAAATTGAAAGTATTAATAAGTATAGACTGAGTTTCATATTTAAGCTTGTAAATATAGATGCTACTGTAATATGTGTTATTTATTGCTTAACGACTTTGTTGTTCTATGTAATGTTGAACACGGCTGTCAATTACAGAGGCATCTTGCTTGAGGCAACCGCTTTTAAGATCTGTATCTTATTGAATTTTCTATAGGCATCCATGACCGATGATTCAAAATTAATTATTTTTATCTATGTGACAAACCATAATTCTTACAAATTATACGGAGAGAGACGCATGGAAATAATATTTAATAAAAGTTAATAAATCTAAATAGAGCATATCCATTACGAAGATGCGGAATATAATAGTAAACATTTCAATTAGACAATTCTGGGTATTTCATACCGGGGCCACAACAAAGTGGGCTTAAAGCCGTTTCAGCTGTAACCCTAAATTGTTTATTAGGAATGTTGATAATAGATCTCATTTGCCTTTTCCTGCATAAAGAATGGTAAGTTTTAATCATGCATGAAGTATCAGCGCTAGTAATACACTTGTAAATGTTATGATCCAGAAGCTCTTTCATTTTGTCTAAGTAAGTACCTACCTAAAATATATTTTGGTATCAATGCTTCCCGGATCGTTCCTGTATGATTAGATTATAGTAAATTGTTAAAAAATATTGCCATGATGCAGTTTTGGTAAGAGTGCTTCGTAATAAGTAATTTATCTATGTAGAAAAATTAAGGTATGTTTAGTTTTATTTATTTCTTAAAAGAAATGTACGTAAATAACATTACAAATAGTACATTATAGAGTCAACAATCAGTTGTTTATGTGGACCACTATCGCTTTCCGTAAAATATATAATTTTTTGACTGATTTTGATTTCACTTACCCCCTCAATGTAATAACCTGCCACAAGCAAATGTTATCTTAATTGAATAAGTATAGGTTTAAACAGTTAATTAGTAGTAGATTTCCACCATCGTTTGATATTTCAAAGGATCTGTCAACTGCAAATATAGAATTAACTCGATAATAGAATAATGTAAGCTTTTACAATACTACAAAACGATGGGTAATGCAAGACCTTCAAATTCATACAGCTTAAAGTGACGTCATAAGTTAAAGTTTGCTATAACAATTTCCATAAGAAAAGATATGTCCTTTATTCAGGAGTAAAACTTTTGTTTACCTATGGTAAACGTTGGGTAGAATTTTAATACCGAGTTATGGTCATTCTTGCTACACATTTTTTTATAAATAAAATAATAATAAATAAAATAAAATTCAATTTTCCTCCGATGTGAGAAAAATCATCTTTCTCACATCGGAGGAAATTTTATGCTGGCAACTAACATTTCGCAGGAGAAAAGTACTTGGTACTATTTAATTAAAACACCACAAACAAAAAAAAGGTGAATCGCATAGGTACATTTTGAGCTCTACACGTTTTGATGTTCCTTTAAATTATCAAGGAACTTACATTAATTCGGCTCAGTAAGTATTCGTTATTATCTAAAGCGGCATGCACGAGTTTCCTTGTTCGCCAGAAACTATTCAAGAAATCCAGGTTCGTGGAAAATACAGGTATGGAATCAGAAATACATTAGTGTTAGTAGAACGAAATGCTAAGAAATAAAGAAAATGTCTACGCGTGTACAAACAGGTAGGATGTAACTTAGAAAATTCGTTCGTGTGGCAAGGTGCCCAGAACGAGGGTTGCATTTCCCCGTTCAATATAGCACTTGCCTTTTGTGCCTGGGGACCAAAGAAACGTACGCCATTTAGGATAAAAATATTGCTGCGAAAATACCACCACAATGTATCCAAGCAAATTATGTTCATAATGTAATGTAGAGGGCCATTTTGATGTGCTTGCGAGTGCTGGTCGAGCGCATCGTTTGTAACGGTCACAATGTAGTAGAATTGTAACGGTGATGTAGAAAAAAACATAACATTTAACAAGCATATAGTCCCATTTCTGAAAATGTGTGAAACAATAATTTTACTAGGTCTTATATCTGGAATAGTTGGCTTTGAAAACAACCGTGTCGACAGAGTTGTTGTAAACAGTAACAAGACCTAATTGACACAAATTCTACCCATTTAGAACTATCAGAGGTTTACTTTGTATTTGACCTACCAAGTGCCTATATTTAATTCGTTTTCAGTATCTTCCATTTGACGTCAAAATCTTGACGTTTCAGCATAGAACTGACATAGAACTTATACTTATCTCTAATTGCTTGGTTAGCATATTCAGTTAAACCCTCCGTACTAAGTTATTGACTAGCTAGCTTGCTAGTTGCTATATCTGGTGATAGATAAAGATTGTACGTACAAAAACTCATTTAAAATATAATAGTAATAGTCCTCCTGGCCGATTTCGACCACGGTGGCCAATCTCAAAGGAGATCAGTCAACTACGCAGGAGATATTATAGTGCACAAGTGTGAGCGTAATACACAGGTGCACTCACTGTTCCATCACTCTTAAAGCTCGGTGAGAGGGCAATCCGACATGACCGGAGAGAGATCAGGCGCAGGACCAACGGCTTAACGTGCTTTCCGAGGCACGGAGGTGTATCACCGCCAACTTCCCGACTCCGAGCTGTTTTGAGAAATTCATGACAGAAAATCTCAGAAACAATTACAAACTCGGATGTAAGGCAGAAACTTTGCCACTACACCAACGAGACAGTCAAAATATAAGATTACAAATGATCAGTTCATAACCTTAACTCACTTTTTCAAATCTATTTTTTTTTCAATTTAGTAACGCAAACGTATCTACTGTTAAAGTTGGGATCGACCAATAACATACTGTTTGATATATTAAAGTTGACTCCAACAAGTACCTAAATGTGGTTTTGATGTCGGCGTGTCCCAAAGGATTCATCACTCACTTAGCGACGCTACTGTTCCTCAAGTTGGGTAGCTTGAGAAAGGCCCTATCGGCCCTCGAAATTAGGTAATACTTACGGTATAGGAGTCGTATTATACCTTTTATGTTTACGAGCTTTAATTTAAAATGCATCCCATGCATTTTCGACAAAATTAGTGTTTATTTTTTTTGGTAAGGTAAAGAAAATTAAATCATTTTGTATGTCACTTAGTTATTCTGTTCACGCCCGTTGACATGATTTGTCTAAAAACACAAGACCACACAAATGTAAAAAAAACACTACTCATGAAATTGAATAAACCAGAGCTTAAAGTTAAATTATTTAAGCAAAAGCTTAAATAATTTAACTTTAAGCTCAGTTTATAATCATAATTATTCGTAAAAACGAATAATTATGTTTTTTTAAACATCTCGTTTGCATGCTCTTTCGAGGGAAAAGACATTAAAATGAACGGAAGTGAAAAGAAACGGGGTTAAATTGTAACACCATGCGAGTGGCTAATCCACTCCGGATAACATTTGGCTCATTAAACCAATCCCTGGATTATCAACTTGGAATTGCCTCGCTTAGCGACCCGGTTATTATGAGGTAAAAAGTAATGAAAACTGCGTTAACCCCTATGTATTTCACTTCGCATAAAAAACTTGGGATTTCGTGAAATGTATCGGGAAAAAGGTCACCATTAAAGGTAAATTGCTCTGCTTTATGCGCGCGAACGTGAAGCGAGGGAATGTGTGTCGCACGCAAAAGATCTTTCGTGATGGTCTGGCTGGAATTCAGACCACCTAAATTTTTGTATCCAGCTTGTATTTGAGGTCAAGCGCGCTCTAAAACATTTGTAATTAGCTTTCAACATTTTGCTCACACAAAACTACTTGGAACATGAAAGTAGAACTCACATGCTAACGTGTTATAATTGAATTATCTGTGCAGTGAACCGCCAATGAATTTGAACTTCCTAATAACTATGTTGTTGAAGTTAAAGGTAAGTAGGTTAGTTATATTACATAACTAGCAGGCCCCTGCAGACGTTGT
Source organism: Pyrausta despicata (assembly GCA_963921415.1). NCBI lineage: Eukaryota > Metazoa > Arthropoda > Insecta > Lepidoptera > Crambidae > Pyrausta > Pyrausta despicata. The sequence continues at coordinate 9,419,217 of OY992855.1, read as the reverse complement.
TCTCCCTGATATATGCCGTTTTTTTTAAAAGGCTTTTATATACCTTGTCCTGACAATACACATGAACAAAAAACAGTCAATTTGGTGCAGTCGGCTGATGTATGCGCGCACGAACATTTCGGCGATTCATTTTTATTTATATAATATAGAATTTAAAAAAAACAGATCACATACTTTCTTAAAATAAATTTGGGATATCGGAAAGAATAATCGAGACGATTTGAATTGCTTTTGTTAAGATCATTTTATGCGGGGAAATAATTCTTGTATTAAACTAAAATATTGTTTGTAGAAGATCCGTAGGTTATTTTCGTATAATTTACACGTTTCAAAACAACTAAAAGGTCAAGCCTTCGGCAACTGTATCGCATAATTCTTAGTAGACGTCAACTTATGTTACTAAAGTACCTACGTAGGAGTAGCAACTCCATCATCAAAGATTAAGAAAACTTGTCCGTTTACCTCTCGCTTCTCTTGCGAAATTTTGGCTGAGTAGTCCAATCAATCCTGTTGTAAAATGTTCTCGTAACAGAAAGTTTAACACTTCCACAGGAAATTAAATGAAGTACTTTCAAGTAAATTGAAACGTTTCGCAGAAACACAATCGCGTTTGTGGGCCTTTTAACTTCAGAGTTGTTATGCTCTCAAGATCACACCGTTGTTGGATACTCGTACCGATCCTGATTATGTCCAGGGGCCCTCAGAAAGATACCTTCCGTAGATCTAGACTTTAGATTCTAGCTTGAAGTTTAAAGCATATTATAATACTATCTAACAATTTACTTACTACACAACTTATTTTAATTAATATATTTATTAAAAACTTTATTTCACAAGAAATGTACAAAGGGTGGACCTTATGCTAAAAGCATTTGCTGCCAGTCAATCTCAAGTCAACTTCATAAGAAATGACCCTAAATGCACTGAATGAAACAAATATCACGAAATAAAATCCAAGGTAAGACTGATTCGTTGTTCAATATTAATGTCGTAACGTAAAAGGCGGTTTTAAAGTTGTTTTATGTTTTCCCGTAGCTTTAAGTCGTCTATTGGCAAAAAGCTTAACTGAAGTTCAGGTTATGGTTGGTTAGTTGCAGAAAGGTTGTCTTTAGAATTCTTTAGGATCAAGGCAAAGGTTAAGGCGGGTACAGACTGCTGTAACGTAACATGCAATGTAACACGCAATGAAAGAATTTTCCGTCCACATTGTCGCAATGTATCATGCAATGTAACAGAATTCCCGTAGTGTGGACGCCTTGCGCGCACGAACCGTGCACACTACGCGTACGAACAGAGCATTTCAACTCGTGCGCGCCGCGATCCGCCATTTGTCGGTTTTTTCGCCGAACACAAAGGGGCGCGCAGTGTGCACGGAGCGTCAGTGTGGACGGGTTGTCTGTGTCTGTACTGCGGAACGCGTGAACCATGGAAGAAAACACAGCTACGGCAGCTACTCTGTATGCCACCATCGTCGAGGTCTTCGGCGTTTTTTTATCACATGATTGATGATAATCAATGAAGCACCGACAATCATCGTAGCCAGTAATTGGTCGTCACGATCCATTATCTTCGCGTGTCCTCGGCAGACTGAGCTATGTTCGCCGCGCGCATGCTGGAAAAGATGCGAATACGTACATGCTCAGTTCGTGCGCGCGCTGCGTTCACACTTAAGAAATGCTCCTTTCATGTTACATTGCATGTTACGTTACAGCAGTCTGTACCCGCCTTTAGAGTAACAGATATGCCGGTGCCGGTAAGGTGCGAACTTGTCTCTCTGGGGCCTAAGGGTTACAACTTGCGTGACATAATTCCCAACTCCCGTAAAATCTTTGAAAACTTTTAAACTTGCCTACGTTGATGTCATAAATGTAAGTGTCAAACGCTATGTTGATATTTTCACATCATAAATATTCTATGGATCAAATTAGAGCAGTAGATACAAACCTTCAAGTAGGTTTCAAAGGCTTTTTTATTATCAAGCGCATAGCTACGCGCCACCAAGTTTTCTGTGTAAAAAGCCCTAACACCAAATCAATGAAACTACGAGTATGTTTAAACTTATCTGTACCTTATTTTCCTTCGTTTTGGATGATTTGCGAGTGCACACAATTCGTGTTTAGTGGGGCAAGGAGAAATAAATAATTTCACTTCTGTGTATCGTTTCACGTCTTGGTAACATTCATTTTAAAAGTTCGCAAATAAGTTCTACTATTTATCTTCATGCTTTGCTGGTAGGTGAGTAAGAAGTTTACATAAGAGGCGTAATAACTGAGAAAGGAGAATAATTTACCGAAATTAGGCAACATCGCAATTTTAGACGTTGAGTTCTATTTATCACATTTGTACGCTCTGTTTAATTTGTTGGTTCCCTTTCTCAAATCAAATATCTATTTAGGAACGAGCTTTATGACGTGTTGGTGAAGAGATTTTTTTCCTAAAAAGACCAAGAAAATAGTATAAGTAACATTAAAATCTAAACATAATCGCACAAAAAAGTGTACAGCTTCGCAAAATTGCATTATTGTAGTATGGGACCCTAAACTTTAGCCGTTGGTGTTTTGGTTTTTAGGAGGAGCGTATTTCATGCATAATGATGCCATAAAATGTTGTGCTTTTATTTAAATACAGCAGTGTGTGCCTGCCCTTCCACGTCCGTAATAGCGTGCTTTCGCCGCCGCGTGCCGCGTGTCGACACGTCCCCTTATTTAATTATTCCTCGCCTTATAAAAGTTTATCATTAAACATGTCTATATTGGATGTAATTTATCAACCACAAGTGGGTTGAAATATTTGTAAACACCTTTGTGTTCAATAACTACAGAATGCCAGTTAACCTTGTGTCATTAAAGTAGTAGGTAAGTACGTAACTGACTGACTATGTAGGAACTAACTATGTAAAATGAGTTTAATGTTTTAACCAAATTCTTCTTTGAACAAACACTTCTCCGAATCGATTTGTAGTCGTAGCTAATGAAAATCTCTGGGCACGAACATGATGGTATATAGGTAGTTAAATAAAAACTTTAAAACTTTAAAGACCTAACGTAAGTAGTTTTTACGTCTAGGTATGGACGTCATAACGTCCCGCATCAGCATCGTTAATATAACTCACCACAGAAGAAAATGACAACACGTACGTATTTACAAGTCTGTAAACAGCCTTAGGGGTCTGATTCTTGTCTTCGCGTATCACGATAGGGATCATTGGCTCATTAATTCAGCTATAAACGGCGGTGCTCTTGTAAATCGTGGCAAGTGTATCATTTAAGGCGGTCGCGGTGAACAATAGGCGGTAATCAATAAGAGCGGCCGGGCGGGCCATTGTGTCCCTAATGTGTGGGAATTAGCTATTTGCTACTTGACGAAGACAAATTATATCGCTACTTCGATTAATTACACAGCTTAACCGCGCTGTCGATATACAAACAGCGCGACGTTGTATGCGCTGTGATGGGCTAGTTTATTCATAGATAATAGCGACCGAAAATACCGCGTGCCAACTGAAAACTACAAGAAGGTTCTTAGAAGTTGGAACCTCAGTGCCAATACGCCATGAATCCTGGCCAAAGTTAGTTGCAAGTCATGATGACGCTTTGGTACCTGCCTCGTCGATTTAGGATTCCATTGGCCGATAAAAGAGAACACCTACGCGGGTGAAGAAGAGAGATTTCAAAAGTTGGCTGAAGAATAAGACTGGAGAAGACATGAAACGTTCGAAGCTTGACATGTGTACGCTTTCTCAACAGTATACTTAACCGTCATAAATTGAATGCTCTATCTTAAAATTCATCAATACTTTTTATTTTGAAAACCATAGTCAGTCGTCTGAGTTTGTATTTAACTAACTTATTTTTGAAGTAACATATATCTTACTTGTAGGCTAATTAACTTAGAATTTCTTTTGGATTGCGATACTATTCGTACCTGCTGAGAAGTTGTTAGTTTAAAAAGTAATTGGTGTTCTCGACCAGTAAATTATACTTTACGAGCTTTAGGGAAGTTGTTATAGGTCGGACTGGTCGTTACGACCCGCGGTAAGTTCCCGATAATATACCGGGGTGTCTGCGACTAAATAAGCGTGAAATAATAAAAGTTTGGGCGGGGAATGTGAAAAAGTATAAATGTTAAAAAATACGGACTTGTAATGTATTAATCTGTTTTTTATCTCTTCACAGACTTCACAACTGAAATATATGATTTTAAGCTTTCGCGTTGCATTTTAACACGGGTACCTAAATACTCATTAAAATAGTTCGCGTTTAGACCCGATAACCAATAGTTAGTGTTCACAACTGAAAGTCGTTATACTCGGATCATTAAATATGTATGTATGTAGTATGGATACTTAGAAAGACTTATAAATTGCAATTGCAGGTTCTTATGATATTTTATACCAAGTATTAGGGCAAGAATACGTGACGTGACGTGTTCAGGCCCGGGTTTCTAGGTATAGTATTTGGCATTTAGCTAGATCTTAAAGATGCACAGAATTGCTAAACCAACTTGACTAATTCAATTCTGTGGATCCAGTAGTTCCGTCTACAATAATTCGAACTATTTCAGAAAGTATTCGTGGGAAGTGTCGACATGTTGACAATCGGTTTCCACAGGCCAGGGACATATTGGGATATGCCCTCCCAAATTATCCCATTGAGTGACGCTCGGGTGCAATGTACGAGTAGGTATTTCAGGAACTGATGAGCTGTGCATTAATTCCATTAACGTAATATAATATGCATATTAAATATGTTATGGTTTTTCATACTAGAATAATAATAATGATTTTCATCACACTCAGCTACACAGGTATTCAATACAAAACAGCAGAAATAATGATAAGATACCTAATAAGTTAAATGAAGTGGTTTAGACAAATTCATGATATAAATGGGACAAAGGTCAAAAAAGTCGAGCAACTTAGACGAAACCGTCGAATCTAACGCACACACCGCAACAGAGTCCTCCGCAAACGTGTTTGTAATCCCGGCCGCTTCCCTTTTAACTCACATAAAAAAAAATTGACGCAAAATAATACAATCAAGCACTAAAAACTCTGAAAGCAAACACGCTCTCTGGCACTTTGAAAAGCGGCGCACGTATTAGCAAGCCGCGTAACATAAATAACAAGAGAAACAATTTACCTACGACTACGACGGGGTGAGGTATTCTTACAGCTGTTTAGTTTGTTCAATACACCAGCCTCCGCGACGTGACGGGAATTCGCCGACTCTTGCTTTATGATGCGATGACTGTACCGTATTGCCTGTAACTCCTTGTATCGCGATTTTATACGTCTTCATTGTGCTTTCATCCGCGGATACCGTGTTAATGTTGGTTTTGAGCTCGGCGAATGTTATTATTATGAGCTAGTTATATTTTTAGACTCGCTTTTTAATATTGTTGCGGCGTAATAATACGAATTATTAAAAGCCTTTACCGCAATGTATATTTAAATTGCGGAGAAAGTAATAAAACTTCGTAATTATTGTGAAGTGGTTTTTTGAAACGGACTTCTGAAGCCTACTTAATATTACAGGTTCGGATGGAAAATCGTGGTTCTTCGATGCGTTCCGATTACTTGCATTTTAAAGTAAACTTGAAACTACTTTGCATAAAATACGAAAATGCAATACACATATGCCCGACGCGTAACATAAATCGTGGACTCGAAATCTTATCTCAACCTGTAAGGTAGAGGCGTCGGGCGGGCCGGAATGCTGTCCGATTCACTTGCAGCAAATCTTACCCACCACTTGGCTTCGGAGAAACGCCTTTTAAACAGCTCTTTCTAACCCCCGACTAAAAAGAGGGGTGTTATAAGTTTGACCCTTACTCTGTTTGTGTTTTTGTGTGTGGTTTCAGTGCGGTTTTTTTATTCGAAAGATAATTTAATCACGGTAGTTCTTAGCTATGACTGCTCAAAATCCGACCAGTCGTAAAAGTTCACCAGCTGTCTGGTGGAGGACCACCAGATTTCAAGTTTTTAAATTCAATGCTTAACCTTTAAGCTAACCTCCGCTTACTGTCTGATTACAATCTGTCGTGTTAACATAAACACGACGCCCTAAGCATTTTAATGTAAAACAAAGATCCAGAGCTTGATTAAATATGTGGAGTAAATCTGACACAACATTTTATTTAACACGATTCTACTCTAAATTTATTACAGAAACCCCTTTTATACAAACTGGGTTCAGACATTTAAGTATCCTTAATTCATGTTATTCAGACGTTTCGTTAAAGCATAACGGTACGTGATTACTACACGACAGTTAGCAAAATAATATTTATACCAAGACTCGCCTCCCAAATCCAACTAAATCCAAGCTCAGAATCGAACTCGCGAAAGGTAATAAGGCAATTTTCTTGAAAATCCCAAAACGTAATAATGTGCCGAAAACGTTCTCTAAATTTACACATATTGTGCTCGCGGTGAAATCGCTCCAGTCGCGTACGATCGGAATACTAAATGCGATAGGGGTGAAAATATCAAAGAATTATTGTTGTAGCATCGCATATTACATAGGTACACATACCTATCAGCTACCGCCCTCTGTGAATGGCGGCTCATAAAGCCACGATACACACAACTGTGCATTGTTTATAGCTTCTAACTAAGCGAAAACATCTATTCAATTTTTTTTTTAAATAAATAAATAAATATTTCTCAACAATCACACCAATTCTCTAGTCCCAAAGTAAGCTACGAGGCTTGTGTTATGGGTACTAGATAACGGATATACATACTTAAATACTTTTTTTGTAAATAAATACATATTATAAATAGAAAACACCCAGACCAGTACAAACACACATGTTCATGCACACTTATGCTTGTACTGTGCGGGAATCGAACCCGCGACCCTTGGTTTAGAAGTCCGATATGCGGACCACTGCACCAAGCGGTCGTCAAATTAAAATAAGAAGGCAGCAGGCCTCAAAAGAGAGCAAATAATTTTGTTCAGATAGACATTTGGAGTGTAGAACATGGAGTAAATTTATTATTTCAGCGGCGGGCCGCGGACAAAGGATTTAGGTTTGCTGAATTATGCAAATAAATTCACCATTCTGTAACATTTGTTGAGAATGTCTTTATTTCGGTAGATTTCTTAAAAGGCCCGCAAGACTAATCCTCTTTCGGCTTTTGAATCTTACTTGTTAACTTGTGACCAAAAGTCGTTCTCTTTATAGATGAATGATCTGTTTATTGCAAAGGTGCATTGCAAACTATTCGTTAAATTACTATGATCAAGTATTTTTCCAGGGACAGATTAACATAAATCAGAACGACGCGTTTTTATCTCATCCACTTTTATAGACAATTTTCTTGGAACCACTCAAGGCGCCCCTTTTTTCTTCCGAAGAATCTCAATCCAAACTATTGTCTGCTTTCTTCACTTTCATTTTAGTTTATTTAGATGATTCCGGAGTTTAATAAAGCAACTGTTTCATCCGGCGCAAGTAAAATTTCATTCTCTTTTAATATTCGTAAATTGGGCGCTGGGAACTAGATTCGTGGGAATAAGTTGCGCCATTATTACATTCGGAGCGGACGATCCGTAATATTTTCCCGAATGAATATCGAGGGATTCCCTTAAGGAACAGTTTTGAAATCCTAGCGGCATTATTGCGGGGTAACGGTCTTACAAAAACTGCCGGCGTTTAGGGCAACATTAAACATTTTGCGGTCTGTTGAGTTTTTGGATGTTATTGGCGAGCCGCTGCGCTCTTGCTCAGAAATTATTAGAAAAATTAAGCGCTATCCGTAACCAAAGGGGTTCCTCAAATATTACCGAAATTATTTTTACTCTAGCTAGATAATATTAATATAGAATTAGATACTAAGGTTCGTAGCAAAACGATACGATTTCAAGTAAGTAAAACATTACAGCCTAGTCGTAGGTATTCGTGGTTATGTCTCTTTCACTAAACAATTAAACAAAAGAAACTCCATTTGTAGAAACTACCTAACGTCCAGAGTATTTAGTGATGTAACCGATGTCCGTTAATGGCACGCACTCGTACATTTCAAGAAGTCGACAGTGGAAAGTCCTCAGTTGTCGGGAGCGGAACTATCGTCGTCTCTTCGATGGCTCGGCAAACCGAGGCGATTCCAAATCAATTTCTAAGTATATTTGTCAGGGTCCCGACAAAGGATAATGTTTTCAAACTAGGGCCGGTATTGGATCACTGTTTTAGCCCAGATTGTGCAAAGGCACTGAGACTGGCGGCTGTTATGTATTATGTTACCAGCCGATTCGAACCAGTGCGCGATCACTTGATCGTACTTTGGTAACCCTTGACTTTCTTTTTTCTTGGCTTTGCATGTTAGAAGAATGATCAGTATAGTTTATTGTTTTCTAAGCATCAAATACAAATTTATAAATCAAGTTAGTAATCATTTATTTAAGTTGATACTAGATGAAATATAAAATTAATAATAAGAGTTATGTTACATTACCAATTAATTTGTTAATGTAACTTAATTACACTGCACTGCAACATGCTGTCCATTTAAATTGAGCTGAAGCTAGTTAATAACGACACTGTCGTTCATTTCTCCATCAAAATACTATTTTACATGCATGTATGTACAGGTAGCTTTATATTTTAGCCAAAAATCAAGAGACCGTGAAAATCTGTTGGCCACTCCGCGCATTGCCCATTCATAATTTACTTAGGCACGTTTTGTCCACCCCAAAGGCGACTCATGGTTTTTCCCTAAACTACGGCTATCGATCTTCTGCCCATCATTTAGGGGAAGGGTAATAAACATCAAAGCAAACGTTTATTTGATTGAATAATAGAAGAGCTGGTAGAAACATCGTGGACGTGACCAGTCTCAGAGTAGCCATTCATAACAAACGTGTAGGTAAGTAGCTTAAACGTATTAGCTAAGTATTTGGGTTTACTTAATGCAGTCTACAGCATCCCAATTTTAAATTTATATTTGAGAGCAGTTTTTAACCAAATGTTTATTATATAAATTGGTATTTTCAATGTTTAACGTAAACATATTTTTTTATTGTATATTTAATAAGTAAGCACGTAAATATGGCCTCATAAAAAATGAATAGAAACGTTTTCAGTTTGGTAATTTAACATGCTAGTGAGTTAAAATAAGCAACAAAAAGCTTTTACTTCGTGAGCTTTTACGATAATTACACGTAATTACTTTATTTAAAATACTTGATCCGTGATTCAGTAATAATAATCCGTGATTGGTGAAAGCGGAGCTTAATAGGGAGAAATTATACTTAACTTAATATAAAGTTAAGTTAGTTTAAAAAAAAAACTATCCATAATCTCTAACGTCTTTTCTGCCCAAGTTACCTTGTCGGAAGTAGGTATTACCCACTAATTTGTATTGTTTTAACTTAAATACACAAACTGTAACGTTTAAATTTTTTCTTTTTTTTCCATCTTATAGATAGTACTCTGTTTGGGTTATTAAAATGAAATAATAAAAATAAGTTAATGTCATATTAATGCAACGAAGGAATTATTATTACCTTAATTAAAACTTAAGAAATATTTATCAGTTCTTCGACTACTTAGCTTTTTATTGCATAAGTAGATTCGCAAACAATACTCTTTTAATGTGTAAAACAAAACCATTACCAATTCAAAAACGGGACAAGTAAAAAAATCCAGTCGCTTCGCATAAAAAGTCTACAAATTGTATTTAAATGCAAAATGAAAAATTAAATCAACCATTAAAGATCCTACGGAGGAACTTTGTGAAATCCTTTTCGAAGACCTGATACCGTGTAACGAAGCGCAATGGCACATTTTATTTGCATAAATTTGGATCCTCAGATTAATGTCCGCGTCCTGTATAATTAGAGATCAGAAATAATTTCATTAATTTTGAAGAGAAACATTTTTTTGTGTAATCCACGCGGTGGCATTTAGCCCAAATTAAAAAATCAACATGGGAAAATAAATAAGAAAATATTTATCTTCCTTGGTGTTTCTATGATATTTTAATATTTTGTTTGAATCTGAATCTGTATTACATTTTCTTATTGAAAAATAGGGTTATTAAATGAAACGTTATATAAACGTCGCGTAAACACCTTTTACCGTAATGTTTTGTTAAGAATTCGTACCTTCACAGGATTTTCAGTCATCTTAAGTTTCTCTAAATTCTGCGTGAATTCATTCAGAGAAATTGTGGTTAGTAAGAAATAAAAAGCTTGCTTAAAAACTCAAAAGCTCGAGTTCAGTGTGGTATTAAAGTGAATGGTATTCAGAGTAAACAAAACCGCTCGTGCCTGAGACAGTTATTCGCTGTGAAGTGCGGAACAACGCCATGAAACCGAATTGTACTCGCTTGTTCTAACATTTCAGGGTTCCTTCTGTACTTAAAAATATGTTAGGATAAATAGCTGTATTTCGAATTGATTTTACATGGGTTTATTTTACATCGGGTAGTGCCTGCAGAGTCGATCGTACCTAGGGTAAATAGTAAGTTGTTTATATGGTACGTTGCTTTATTTGAATTAGATAGCACCTTACTTTTTTTTCAAGTGCTACGAATTTTGTAATTTTTATTTATTATTGTCATTTGATGTATTCATAAATTTGGGTCGTCTTTAATTTGTAAATATGCGAACGAGGTCATACAACATAAGACTAAGGTAACTGATGTTGTCCAAAAATGTAGCAAGCTGTGGCAGTGGGCTGGTCATGTCTGTCGCAGAACCGAAGAGAGGTGGAGCAGGAAGGTTTTTGAATGGAGACCACGCTTAGGTAAACGTAGTGTGGGACGCCCCCCGGCTAGATGGACAGACGACCTGAAGAAGGCGGCTGGTAGTGACTGGATGCAAAGGGCGGGAGATCGTGCGCTGTGGCGCTCTTTTGGGGAGGCCTATGTCCAGCAGTGGACTGTAATAGGCTGATATGATGATTTATTTGTCTGGTAGGTAATCTTTACAAGTTTAAATTGTTATCATGTCCACTACAAATAGTTATAAAACAGTACATACGGAACAGTTTGGTCTTGAGTTACTCGAATCTTGCCAGACTTTTTACGGCCTTTTCCTTTTCTCTGTGTTGTTTGTTTCACGTCTACCATTTCGTTGTTCAGGTGGCCACGTGTGTTGTTCATTAATTAATGTTCATTAGGCCACAGATTTATCTACAATACTATTTATAATAAGATGTTATGGACTTTTAAAAATACTGGACCTAAATAGGTAACTAAGTTTCTTTTTTTTACCTCTTTCCCCAGTAATAATTAAATGAATAGCCACTTTAACATTATACGAACTTTAGAGCGTTTCTTATGTTCCGTATGTATAAAATTATATTCTGCATATTTGACAAATTGTGTCATTACATTTTAACTTTTGTCTATTAAAAGAAATATAAAAGCCACAGAAAAAAACGATGTAACAACCATATCTTATCTGAATCTATATATGAAGGCAGAACACAATCTCCGGATTGGTCCTCCAAAGTTCACTACAATCAGCCGATTGATGACGATCATGATGTCCATACATTACCAGTGATGTGTTAACGCCATTAATTAAGGGACACTTACCGTTTAATTGGTCGGTTAGTTAAGCGATACGTAATCGAGTAATGCTAAGTAACTCCGCTACGGTTGCGTTAAATATTGCATAGTTACGTTAGGTACTTAAATTAATTATATAATAATATTTGTATAATTGTATGGTTAGGTAAAATTATTTAATTTTTAATATATGATTTTGGATACATAACTTAATACTTTTTAAATGTTTATATAGTATAATTATAGTAATATTAATATGACTTTTGCACCAAACTCCCCTTTCCTGTAAATAACAATTTCCTTATCCCAAAGGTTGTCTAGATGATTTGGTTGTCGCTCTTGGCGGTAAGACCGCCTGAAATGTTCATGTTTTCTTGTATGTTGATTTTGCATTATTTTTTGTCGTGTGAAATAAAGTGTATTGTATATATATATATATACAATACACTATATATACGTATATATATATATATATATATATATATGTACAGGGTGTAAAAAAAACCTTAACGAAGCCGAATACCACATATTCTACCAATTGTTACGATCATTTTTTTCCTTCACACCATACCTGGGAAGTTAACGGTTACTGAGATATAGATGGTTAAAGTTTGAAAAAAAAATTGATGATTTTTACAGAAACGTCTTCTGTCCGTTATAACTGAACTTTTTTCCAAAGAAACATGATACAAATTTTCTCTAGTTCTTTCATAAAAAGCCTCTAAATGGCACACCCCGCAATGAACAGCGCACACTCGAACCGAACTGCGTCGCGGCGGAGTAAAGCTACACGTTTCGCGGTGACTTTTCCGCGTGCGCGCTGTACAATGCGGGTTAGAATTAAATTATTTTTTTTGATGTCAAAAAATAAAAGTTGTTTCCCAGCCAAAATTTATTTTTCATACGATTTGGTTTGATATACTGAACGCGTGGTTGACGGCTTCGTTAAGTTTTATTTACACCCTGTATATATATATATATATATATATAGAATATAAAAATGTCGCATCTCTCGAAAGTTATCAAACTAAGTATTTAATAAGTCACTTACCTAATTATTTACTCAAGCGTTCGTATGACGTAGTTACTTTGTTTTGAAGTTAAATAATAAATAACAGTTGTATTTTGAACTCAATGAATGAATTAAACTATTAACAAGCATGCAATGCAACTAATGTTTTTATGTATAATAATAATATTAATAAATGTTTTTAGGTATTGTGTTATAATTTTTGTCGCAATATAAGAGTAAATATGAATAATTAAAAACATTCCAGTAGGTTATTCATACACCTCATTAAGAAATTCTCTTATGCAAACAAGAGTCAGGGCTAATTTTCTCAAATCCCGAAATCTTAATCTTCACACTCAAAATTCAAAGGCGATGTAGGAGTTCAATTTGCTTAGCAGTTAACAGGCTTTGGACTTCATTCCATTGTTTATATTTCGCATTATTATTTCTTCACAGGATCATGACGCGGCAATGGTAATTAGGTCCTTGACAAACAGCCGGGAACGTGCGAGAACGAAACTGTTTGTGTTATGGAAGCAAAACAAATGTTTATTTGGAATATTTAGAATAAGACAAAATATTGTTTTTATTTTCAAGGGTTCAACCATTCTTGTTTATATTAAGCTTTCAAATCGGCGAAGGTTGGAAATTGTTTACACGTCAGTGAACATTTTTCTACTGAAGTACATGCGTAAACGTTTAATTCCGAAATTGAATCACTAATTAAAATAATAATTTATTTCAATTTAGTACTCCACTTGTATCGTTGTCTTGAAATTAATTGACCATTACAGCGAACACTTTTCTACTGAAGTACATGCGTAAACGTTTAATTCCGAAATTGAATCACTAATTAAATTATTTATTTCAATTTAGTACTCCACTTGTATCGTTGTCTTGAAATTAAATGACCATTACAGCGACAAAAGGCAGCACTAGTTTATCTAAAAGACTTCCTAGTCGTTCCGAAGACAAAAAACATACGGTGAAGACTCGTTTTCAATTCGCCAGCCGCATTCGATTTCAATTTCTGAATAATCGAGATCTTGCTCAATTGAACACTCGATTACTCGTTTACGAGGACACCCTCACTGTTTGAGTTTGCTGAGTTTGATTGGGTTTGCATAGCGGACGGATATTATCACCGAATAAAATTAATGCTCGAAGAATACGGATTACCAAGAAGTTGATCAGTCACTTAATGTTGTCTTTCATTTCTAGGCAATCTATTACATTCATCATTAACATAAGAGCTGTGCTCCTTTTGACAGAACTCTTATTTAAGAATACATACCTACATCTATTGTTTGGTGATAAAATTCGTCTTATTTAAAAAAATAACTCGAATTTTTTAGTATAATTCGATGAATTACGTGCTTACACTTAATCATGTAAAAAGGTGTATTTTTGTAACAGAGTTTTTCACATTAACAATCCCAACAGATATCTGGAGGCTGCGCAAGTCAAGTGCCCATCGTCGAGATGGAAAGTTGTCTAATTAGCGAACCACGAAATATCAAAAATAACGAACTGGTTTAATGAAATAGCATTTTCAAAAACGTCTTTTTTCATCACTTACTGGTGGAATAAGCTTCAACGAGTAAGTAGTTTTTTATTCAATTCGTCCAAAAGCTGTTTAGTTCGTAGTGCAGTTACAAAATTTTTCGATGTTGTTTATTTAATACGACGGAAAAGTCTACCGAAAATCGAACTAAGTACTAAAATACTTGAATTAAAATGAGGAAGAGCAAAATAACAACTTTTGAGGCATTTTCTGATTGGTAATGTTTAAGTTTTAAGTATAATTACACTAAGAAAACGGAAAATTAAAATTGAAGTAGCCAAATGCTAGAGTATTTGGCAAACAGAGTTTTTGAATAGATAATTAACAAGCTTTGCAAGCCATGCAAGTGCAAAAGATACGCATGTACCTAAGTAACTAGCGCTCCTCAATTAAGGTGTAATTTATTGGTAATTAGTTTTATTTCCAGTTCTTTCTCTTCTTATCTATTGTACAATCAACATACTTTATTGTAACAAAAGTTTTGTTTCGCTGTTATTTGCGATTCCGGTGCCGCGTCCCGCCAAGCACGGCACTACGGAGAACTTTGCCCAGCTAAATATATTTTGTTACAAATAAACATTTAATAGGAGCTGGTTAGAGGCTGTTTTTAACTGAATCAAAGCCACATTTTTTCAACCTATAGGGAAAACTAAAGTTTTCTGAATTAAGAACTTTCTTATTATGATACCACACTTTTCTTTTTACGTTTTTCTTCTTCACGATCACGAAGACCGACTATAGCAGGTAACTGAGCATTGAAAATAAAGTGTGATAGACGACCGGACAGCTACACAAGTAATAAAGTTATAACCTAATATGAGGATGTACTCCAAAATTTCCACGGCTATAAGTAGGTACGATATCTGCCAAAAAGTAGACCTTATTCAAATTATATACAATCATTTTGGGAAAATTCCATCAAAAATATTGTTCGCAAAAGCAATGTTTCCGTATGTTAGTATCGGAGAAAGGCCATTGATCAAGATCAACGTGGTGTGTGAAGGGAGTTCAATTCGATCGCGTAGGTACAACGACTTTAAAAATAAGTGGCGGAAGCCACCACCCTGCAGGAGTAGAGTGCCGGAATTTAAACCTATCAATAAATGTTTTTAACTAGTCACTATTCTGATTGTATTATCCGTGAAGATGTGTTAAAGTAGATTTATTTGTTGTTAAAAAACGAATCTTTGAGATATATCTATAATATTATTAAATATAAATAGACTTAATAATGAAGATATCACAAAGATTTCGGATTTCAAAACATCATTACACAGCTCAAGATTACGCTTATTTCACAAATATCTCAGACTGTTGAATGATACAAGAATAGGTTATGAATTATTAATACAAACGCGATGTGAGTTGTTCGCACTGTGCAAAGTCTCGCGGGCTGTCTCCGACACATCGAGTCGAAAATCTAAGAGGCATAAATCGTGGCAACATCAGATAAGAGTGCTCGGAGGCGCTAAGTGGAAAACTTGCGCTGCGTAATTAACAATTCAACGGACTTCGGGCACGACCAGGAAAACTACTTACGTAAATGCTTGTTTAAATTAGAAGCCTGTTCTTAAATCCTTTCACTTAATACGTTTCTATTTTTAATAGATAGGTAGTTAAAGCTATCCACTTAGGTTTTTAATATGACAGCACTTTCCCTAATGAATAAGTTGAATTTTCATCAGATTTAATGAGATCCTTAAAGAAAACCCAATATTATTAACAAGTTGTAAAATGGTTCTGAATAATTGAACGTATAAATTAAATATTATCTAAATGCAAGTAAACCTGATTATGCAGCAATTGTTTAAGTGCCATTGGACAAATTGATCATTGGTGACGGCACCAGTGGCACAGTCGGAATGATTGTATTCCACCAGATAGAAATAAGAGCCTGAGACTTGGTTGTTAAGGAATCCGGGAGTTCCACGTTCAGCCCCATCAACACCTCAAAAATTGCCGCCATAAGGAAAGGGATGCATCTACATCTACCAAACATAACAAAAACAGAGCGAAAATAATGTAAAAAAAAAATTAGGCCAAAAGGACTTTTTTTTTTGTAATCATTTCTAACATAGGTAAACTTTAAACATGTCGAGTTGGCAATAAATTCACAACTTAAAACATCACCGCTTATTTGAACCTGCATGTCTCCGTTTCTGTATACATTAAGGTTTCTAAAATCAACAGCTGTTCGTGTCTAAAATGCTAGTTTCAGAGCTTATCCGCTGAAAACTTCAATAGTTAAAGTACTTGCACAAGATTAATAGCTCAAGCATCGCGTCGCGTCTCAGCGCCCGATTCGGGGCGTTACAAATCCTGAATAATGTTCAAACACACCTTAAGAAGTTTACTGTCAGACTCGAATGTAAACTTAATACGAGAATTTCTAGCAGAGAACCTTATTAATTTACCCAGCAAAAGCAAACTCAGAGAATGTTTTCGTAAGATTTCACTTTCAATGGAGCCCAGTTCATAAAATTCAGATAAATATTGTTTTATATTGCTGCTATATGATTTTAGTAAAAACGCTTTAAAAACGCTAAACCCGATCTGTTTAGCTTTGCATTGCAAAGTTTGAATTTTATTTAAACAATGAACTCAGCAAATGTTGGTTTTAGAATAAACAAAGTTCGCTTGAACCCACAAAAGCAATATAAAAGTGAGATGCAACACTTTGTCACTTGGAATGTGGAAGTTGTGTCAATATATTTCCGCGACCGTAACATTCAATTTTAAAGATTGGATACCCAATAAATGCGTTATTTCGGCCATTACTCCTTACACTGATCCCAACAAATCTTTTCTTATACAATTAAGATCCATCTGTGTCCAATTCACTATGAATAAAACATTTGGCATACGTAGGCCAAATTTTATTAATGTTTTAGCAGGTACCTATTCGTAGGAGTACAATGACCTTTGTGTGTCAGTAAGAAATAAGATTTAGATTAAAGATTTGTTCTGTTCATCGTAGTGCTTATTTATCAATGTAGACGAAGTTACTTCTCAATTAAAACTAACCTTGTATGTAGTTACTATTGTATATACTCAGTTAATAACTTATTAGTATTTCATTAAAGCTCTACCGGAGAAATACGCGTCATTAAAACATCCACCATGTTCCAGTCGTTTCAACGTAGTTTTTTTTTATTGTCACACGCATAAAAGCAGCAAAATGATGATGTTTGATATCGAAACGTTATCCGATGGCGCTGAAACACTATTTAGGCCCAGGAAATGGACAGTTTTGCCCGAAACTGCATCCAAACTACATGCTGTTTGTATGACATATCCCTCTATTCGGATGTACAACGTGACGAAACCAATTTAAGCGCTTAATTATTCAACTAACGCGGCAGAACGTATTCAAAATTAACTCTGTTATTTAAGATAATGCTTTTATTAACTTAAACTGACTAAATATGCCGTAGGAAATTATAAATAATTAAGTTTGTGATATTTTAAAAATACGTAATTACAATTTGTTATCATTAATTAATATTTCTGGGTGCTTACTATACCTACTGACTAAACAGATGCATCGGGTCTGTAAAGTTATACCGCTACTAAAATGTACTTTGAGTTTGACAAAATACACCTTGACTTACGGCGTAAGTCAAGCTCACTTTTACTTTAAAAAATATTTAACAGGTACCTAATTGTCTGCAAATTATCAGTTTACGGGAATTTTCAATGTTTAAGCATGTGTTAAAATTTCCAAGAAAAAATAAGTAGTTGTAGGCTATGCCTAGTTTGAACCTTCTACTTGTTTTATTTATTTATTTAAAACTTTACTGCACAAGAAATGTAAAAAGGGTAGATTTTAAGCTAGAAGCATTTTCTGCTAAAGGCATTTTTTGCCAGTCATCTTCAAGGTCAAGCAGAAAGAAGGCAATGGGTGCAGTGAAAATTAAATGAGAAAGGTAAATTATAGTTAATAATAATAAAAAAAAAAACATAATATTAGGTAGAATATCAATAAATAATAGTCAATATTAAATTATAAAATAATATCTATATAAAAATAAATAAAAATGTTTTGGTACTAACTCTTTGCCATTATTGTTTCTTAGAATTAGAGCTCCTTAAGTACTTTTTAGGATAGAATAATTTCCTTTTGTGAGCCGTTTTTCATTTGCGACTTAAAAACTTAAAATAAGTGAAATCGTGCTGCATAGCGAAGTCGCGGAAACTATTAGTACGAGTTCCCGGAACGGTCCCCGTGGTGCAAAAGCGGCGGGGGGCGTGCCAAGGGTGACCGGCGCGAAGACTTACCCCAACGTTTTCCAACAATCTTACATACATCGCTAGCTTTTCACGTCACTTCCTATTCAAAGACCCATTACAAACCCGCAATATCCACTGTACAATTACTAAACGAACAGAGTCAGCTCACATTAGTCAAGAGGTAATGCAACAGAGTTCATTCACTTCGGTTTCTAGTACATAAGGATTTGACCTCTGAATGCTATTATTTATAGAGAAAATTGATTTCTTATACATTACAGTGGTGAATGCAAAGCTGGAATGTAATGCTTTATGAAAACGATGTACAACCATGACACAGGATACCGTGATTTTTTGAAGTCAGTGATATGATTCTAAAATAATTAAAGACTCAAACCTGGCCACTATCTACTAAGCTTATCAAAATCATTTCAGTTTGCAACAGCCATTTAAAAATAAATTTGCCCGCTGTTATTATAACTTCGGTTCTGAAAATAATTTGCAGTGCAGACAAATGTGTCAATAAAAAAAAAGTTATTTCCATAGCGTAGATTGATAAATACAATAGAGTTTTCAATATTCATTCGTGGAGGTATCTCTTTTTGAGCAAGCTTTGCGACCAAAATAAACAGGCATGTTGTCACCTCATTCATTGTAATTGTGCTTCTTTGTCTGTGGTTTTGATGTAGGTACTATCGAAAACTTTGATAGAGTTTACTTTAGCAGTTATCGCTATAAAAAAACCCAATCATAATGACTTGTTCCGCTTTTATAAAAAAAATGTTAAGTTTTATAAAAAAAAACATTTTTTTTGTAATAAAACTTAGAAATCAAAGTCTTCCAGAACAAGTCATTATGATTGCGTTTTTTTAGATTCAATAACCTAATCTATGATAATTTAGTTAGTAAGAATACATAAAAAAACATTTCATGTTAATTTTTCAAAGGCTAACTTTTTATTATTTCTAAACTTTATCTCTTTTTACGGTTGTAATTGGGGCCTTAAATTATTCCTAACCAAGAGAAAAAACATATGCTTAGTCGTTGTTTCCCGATATTTGTCCACCGTTAGTTTTTGTAATCCTTTAGGAAATGTTTCAGCGGAACTGTGTGACTTCCAGCTTTGCGATTAAACATTTTAAAACACATTGCTGTCGCCATTCGTATCACTTGTGACTTCATAAGACGTGGATTGTAAAGCTATTTGAACTGTTTAAGCTTCGGTCGGGTATGTTTTTTTTAAGTTATAACATTGACACTGTTTTCACGTTGATGACACTTACATATGACATTGATATTTACTTTAAGCTGCGTAATAAAGTTGTATTAGGTACTATTGGACGGTGTAATTGATTGCTTGCTTAGCTTGATGAGATTTTTAAAGAAAAATCGCTGCCTTAAATGTGATTATTTTTAATTACTATTGTAATCTCACGTTATTACAGTAATCGTTCATTTGGGATATAGAGACTGCCACAAAGGATGTCCACTGTTCAGGATATTAAGCGGGAATCCCTTGTTCTTTTTAGCTGATGCCAGTTGATTGATCGCTAATGGATTGCTTCACTACGTACACTTGAAAAGCCAACATCCAAGTTTTTGTACACAACAAGTCCAGAGAGAAATGAACTTTCACTCTAAGCCCCAGATTTGAGGAGCGAAATCTCTTAAAGCCTAACAGGTAAATTAGCTATAGTAAATGCGAATTTAAGGAGAGCCCGTCAAAATGTAAAGGTCAATTAGTATAGCCGAGAGAGGCTTTGATCTCCACAAAGCATCTTCCGGAGTGGTCGCCTTCTTTAATATTTGTTGCCCGCAGTACAGATTATCTACTTTGTTGGCCAGCTTTAGCATTCTTAATGAGGTGGCTGAGGTGAAATTTACCTATCCTCAGGTAGCGCTCGCCAAACCTGTATAAATTTAACTTTATTGTTTTCATCATACGAAAAACTGCCTTAAGTTATGCAGTAAGTAGTTTGTTGCGAGGTTTTTTTATCTTAATAAAACATTTACCTAGTGAGTTTTTTTCTTTGTAATTTTAAAACACTGCCAACTGATTCGAAACAGACGACGATTGGCGGAATAATTAAATGAGACGTGGAATCTAAAGGTATTTTAACTGTAATATAATGTATATGTGAAATAAACGTAATAATTGTTAGCATGAAAGTAATTGTAATGTAAATTCTTTTAAACGTTATTTTGGAATAACAGTGAGGACACATAGGTCGCGATCTATCCCGTCAGCCGTGTTCAGTATGAAATTAGAATTTCGCAACGAATTCTGCAAGTTGGCACACCGTGAAATTGTATCCAGCGCGCTTCAAGCTGACGCAGGAATACTTGCCCTGGACAGACGTCATAAGTTCTGAAATATTTCGTCGAAATTAAACTACTTTGGCGGTGGTTCGAAAATTGTGTGAAGTTTTAAAAATAAAGTATAAATTACCTTAAACTCAATGCCCTTTTGGTAAGCAACAGTAGGAAAAGTTTGAGAAACGTTAGGAAAACAGAACAGTAACGCACGATTTTATGTTCCTATTATTAAGTTATAGTCACTCTCTAAACTTACGTATAACATGAGATAACTAACAGTTTCACTTATCTAACTGTATTATTTTTTATTTGAGCTTTATTGCACAACAGAATTTGCTGAACGGTGGACTAAGCGCCATTCTCTACCAGTCATACCTTTGAGCTAAGCAGAAATGAAAAGGTGGTGCGATAAACTTTCAGTGAATGGTAGATAAGATATTAAAACCAGCCATAAGTATAAATAAAACACAGTTGAATATAGTCATCAAGTCAAGGTTGATTTCTTTTAAATACAAGTGTCTACCTAGCTTATACGCCCAACCTAGTCTTATTATTATGTTATGATTGCACAAAGAAATTTACTTTTGTACAGCAACGTAGGGTTGATCTTATAATATTTAATTTAAGAGGCACTCAGCTGCTTCTTTGTGAGCAAGTACGTTTATTTTTACCCATCCAAGAAGGTTATTATTAGATTAGTAAGTACTATGACAAAGCTCCTTACTCATTTTGATGTCCGTAGAACTAATTCAATGATCGGCTCTGCATAAATCTACCTTAAATCTCGCGTAAGAACAATATTGGTGGATGAAGCGGAAATTAAAATGTTCTGTTGATTGTTCGTTTCTATACCATTGGTACCTTCATTGTTTGCTTAATAACGTGAACGTAGACGTTTAATAAGCAATGGCGGATCAAAAGGAAAGCCAAGAGCAGCAGATCTAAGTGATTTGGTAAGTGGAAACGAAATCTCTCCACGGTGTAATGTGTGCTTCGCGTGACCGACGTAGCATGGAAAGCCGTGAAGGGGTAATGGAACCTAAAGTATTGCAGATGTGCTAGCTATGCACTGTAATGTAGCTGTACCTACATTACCTTTATAGACAGAAATATTAATAGGATAAAATTATTAAGATGTATCATATCTTTTGGTTATTATAATATGAGTTTATTTTAAAAATAATAATTATTCTCATAACTGCTTCTGGAATATGTGCTGTAAAGTTCTGTTATGTTAAAACTGACTACAAAAGAATGCTTATGTAATAATGCACAAAAAAATTCTTTGACCAAAGTATAATTCGGAATATTTATTATTGTTATTATTAATATTTCCCTTTGCACATGTATTCGGTTTTCGTCCGTCGTCTAAAAGCTCGCTTCGGAGCATATTTTTACTTCCAAATATGCGTCCAGGTGCGGATAGCACAAAATAAACATTCAACCGTCTTCGTTGACAAATATACAT
The DNA here is from genome assembly GCA_963921415.1 of Pyrausta despicata. Lineage (NCBI taxonomy): Eukaryota > Metazoa > Arthropoda > Insecta > Lepidoptera > Crambidae > Pyrausta > Pyrausta despicata. Next base: position 9,397,103 of record OY992855.1, on the reverse strand, counting down.
TTTCACTGTATTATTATCCCGTTGCGTCTCTTAATATCTATACTAGTGTTTATCCTATTTATCATCCTAAACGTATATAACGGTGAACGAATTAAAAACATTATATATTTCGCCCATAGTGTTGGTAGAAAACTCTTGATTGATACGACTAGGACCGAAATACACACAAAAATAAAATCTAAGACTCACGGCTTTAGTCAATTTTTTCAAAAATTTAAATATTTTATGTTGACAATGTTATGTACTTGGAAAAAACAAAAGAGAAAAGAAAAATAATAGATGAAAAAATATTGTATGAAAAATGAAAACTGCACTAGTTTTTTTTTATAATTACATAATTATAGAAAAAAACATACGCAAACTATGCGTTGTTTCCGTATGCCAAAAATCAAGCAGTCAATTTTCTTCTTGAAAATTCTACGTTAACTAGCGAAAGATTAAAAAAAAAACGTTATTGTCCGTGCTTTGATTTAGGATTAAATGCTTTAAAGGTGCTTAGCATGACCTTAAGAAAGACCTAAACATGCATAAGGCTTGCCTAATGGGATTCTTATGTCTCGGCACAAAAACATTGTGTCCATAACATGCGCTCAGGCACAGCCTTATGGTAAATGCGCGAGCACTGTCCTGTTTGAGAATGAAATCTTTGTTCTTTTTTTTGTATCAGAATAGGCATGACTGTCTGGCTTTGGTAACTTTTGTAAAAACGATACCGGAGCTTGCTTTAAATAGCAGACCGGCAAAAATTATGATTTTTTAATTATGGCAGGACTAAATTTTTTTGAAGATACCAAAAGCGTTAATGACTGTCTAAAGCAGTCTATGAGACAGAACATGTATCCTGCATGATCCTGGAATGTAAATCAATCTTGATTTGTCAGAAAATTGGATTGGAGTACTTTGACAAGACTCAATCAAGTAAACGTGTTTCCACTAATCATATCGTACACGGTTTTACTTAAGGCACCAAAGCAGTTACTTATGTGTTTGATAAAAACAATGAAGAGAAGTCCAAGAATAGAGCCTTGCGGTACCCTAGAGCTCACAGGAACAAATTCAGACTCAGAATCATTGAAAACCACCTTTTGTGTACAGTTCATGATATAAGACTTGAATTAACGCCATAGATTTCCCCTGATTCCATTAAAAGCATTGCAAAAATTAATGTTCGACGTTGTTTTTAAGCCCTCTCTTATAAACAGGTACTATACGTGAGTACGTAAACACATTTAATTTATAACAAAGAAATCAACTAAAGCATAAGCTAGTCTTAGACTGTTGATGTGTGTGTTTTCAGGCAATTTACAAATGAACTTTATTCAAATATTTTAAATCTTGAAAGATTCATCACTGTATAAGTGTATTTGATTTAAACAAATGTACAACAAAATCTGTAGTAACATTGTTTAAAAAAAGTTTATTCGATTTACATTGAAAGTTTCGCGTTAGCATGACACCGACAAAATCCTAGACATCAATTTACTGATCGTTTTTAAATGTTAGTCTTGGATGTTTACATAGAAAACAATAATAGATTGGGTGTACTAGTAGGACTAATTACACGGTCTAATTGGTTTGTCTGTCCATCTGTAACTGCGGCACCGTGGGACGTTCTAGTTAATTAGCCTCCTAACCGAACCCAGAGCGATTTGTTTAACGTTTAAAAACTGCACATTTTTGGAACCCGATGTTAATGGCACGGTTAGACGATGGGCGTTGATTTAGTAAGACTTGTTAATTTAACTTAACCGTTGTCCTATGTGAGCGAATGCCTCGTTGGTGTAGTGGCAAAGTTTCTGCCTTACATCCGAGAGGTCCTGGGTTCGAATCCAAGGTCGAGCCAAAATTGTTTCTGAGATTTTCAGTCATGAATTTCACAAAAACAGCTCGGAGTCGGGAAGTTGGCGGTGTTACACCCCCGTGCCTTGGAAAGCACGTTAAGCCGTTGGTCCTGCGCCTGATCTTTCTCCGGTCATGTCGGATTACCGTCTAACTGAACTTTGATAGTGATGGTACAGTGAGTGCACCTGTGTATTGCGCTCACACTTGTGCACTATAATATCTCCTGCGTAGTTGGCTGATCTCTGTTGAGATTGGCCGCCGTGGTCAAAATCGGCCAAGGGGACTATTATTATTATTATGTGAGAGACAAACGCGAAAAGTATAGGTCGCATTGCGTCTCGTCGCACTTGTCGCTCAAGTAGTACAACGCCTTAGAGCTGGTGTTTCTAAATTACAGTTAAAAGATACTAGACTTTGGTTGCACATGGACCTTTTTTAAGATGAAAGTTTGGACTGTCTACAAATGTAATACTAATCGTATCGTCAATATTAGCCGCTTACCTACTCCTGTTGGAACAGGCACGAGTGGTACTCGTAATATCATCATCATAGTCGTAATTAAGTTCACCTATTGAATGACGCGTGCCTGTTCGTCCCTTTACATAAATAATTTAAGCTAATACTCGTAAGTAAATCGTTCCGATCACATCGACTAAAATGTTTTTACATTTTATCCAAACTCTGAGGTTGATTACTAGGAGCTACTAAAAGGCTACTACTTAAACCCTACTCAGTCAATATTATTACTATTTCTCAAATCAGTACCTACCTATATCATTCCATAAGTCATAGCGATATTGGTGAAATGGTAAATCGTTCTTGAAACCCTTCTTCACAAGAGCTCAAGGTAGTCGGACCGACGGGTCCTCGACTTGAATTCGTATCAGATCAACTGTACGATTTATAAACGTTTCGTATACCTAATTCCCATTAGCCTTTGGTCGGAAAATGTTTTCCATGATTTTTTTTTCAATGATGTTAGTTTGTATTAAAAGTAAAACAAATATATAAACTAAACGCTATCTGAAAAATTTGCCAATGGTTATTTTTTGACGACAAATGTATGCAGTACCTAGTCAAAAGTTAAATATAAATACAAATATACAACAACATCACATACATTGATCTGACTCCGTAGAAAGTAGCTAAAGCACTTGTGTTACAGATATCAGAATCAACAGTGGTATTACAAATAAACTTAAATAAATAGATATAACACCCAGACCAGTACAAAAAGACATGTTCATGCACATACATTTTTGTACAGTACGAGGATCGAACCCGCGACATCTTGGTTAATAGTAAACTTCTTGACCATAACACCTACCACCAAAGTGTTCGTCAATAAAAGTACGCATGGTCCCACATTGAATCAGGTAAATTTCAGAGGCTCACAGTATGCTAATTTTTTTAATGCCTTAATTTTTTTTCTATAGATAGATAAATTAATTGGGCTACAATACTTGGAATATTTGTTTCCTTCATCTACAATTGTTTCAGTATAAAAAATATTTTCTATGGTTTAATGAGTACTTCAGGGCGTACAGATTGAACCAGGGTATGTTCCACATTGAACCATAATAAAAAGTATTCATGTACTATGTAGTTATTTACAAGTTTATAATTAAACAAACTGGCTTACAAATGAATCAGCCTTATTAATTTCAAAAATTAAGTCTTAGTCTAATCTAATACTTTCCCCTGAATTTGGCAGTTTTACGGGCGAGCTCAATAACCTACCATTAGTTTATCTTGGATAGCTACTGGAGTTTTTCAGAATCAGTTAATCTATCTGTACAGTCGTTTCAAAAACAAAAGTTAAGCTGCGTTATGTTTAGTCATAGACGGATAAGTTGGTTATCATTGGTTAAATACATTCAATTAAATTTATTGTTATTTTAAAGTTTTCATGTTGATATAATTTCCACATTAGTTGAATTAAAATTTCCTAATATTTCTGACAAATGTTATTAATTTTGTCAAAAAAAAAAAATAATCTATCAAATACATTTGTAGGAGTTAATCTTCTAATTTACTTAAAATATGACTGTTTTTAGTGATAAAAGTTGTCACTTTCATCACTTAACAAAGTCATATTTTTGACGCCGATTCATTTGCTTCTGCAACAGGTACCTACAGGACTTGAATGCAGAGCGTACAATCGCATTATTTATTATAGTGAATTTTGCGACGCTAAACTTACATTTAGAGTTGAAAAAAAATATTGCCATCCTTTAAGGTAACATAATCTCGGTGAGAAAAAGTTTTCATTTATTTGAGGTATTGAGTGATTTCATTGTTAAACTATGTTCCTATGTATTAGGTTATCTTTAGGATTTAAGAAAATCCTATGTACAATATACGTAATTTAATTTTTGATAAACTTTGATTAGTGTATAACTATATCTACCTACCTAATCCAAAATGTATAAAATCATTCAGAAATTGAAATATCAAACAAAATATGCCAATTTGCGTTTAATTGCTTCAAGTTGGTAAGCGTTTTGGGATGATTTAATTTTTTTATTGAACTACTGTGTAAACGATATTAACCTGAGATCTTTAAAAATGCAAAAGAACAATAAATTTCATGATATTAATCATAAAATCGTATTATTATGATCAAAGCGTTTTGTAGGGATACTTTAACCAAGGATAACTAACTTATCCGTCACTGAATAAAGATAACGTAGCTTAACTTTTATTATTGAAAAAGCTTTCATATTTATTGTAAGCAGTAGGCCTTCCCAAAGATAGATAAAGACTTAAGATATAAGTTCGATCTATCTTAGTTTATTAAAACGCAAAATTACAGATAAAACAAGTTGGTAATTTACCAGATTGTTAAAGGTTAGTAAGTTATTAAGACCGGCCGTTAGGGCCTCAAGCATGTTATCCGCCGAACGTTCTCGTCTTTTTATTATTAGCACCTTGTTTCGCGCTATTCTGCAACAGATTAAAATAACTGTTATAACTTCACCCATTTGACGACGCGGGTATACAGAAGAACCATGGTTAAATGTGTATCATTCTAAAGTGGCTCAATGTGAGACACTCCACGTTTTGATGACATACCTCAAATTTTAACTGACAAACCAATCTCGTAAAGACAGAAATAATGGTGCTTTTACTTACTGTATAACACAGTGTAAACTTTAAAAATACTATAGTATTTTAATTACAAAAGTCAAAAATCATTTAAATGTGCAAAGAAATTGAGATGTTTTTATTTAAACTCTTAATACTCAGACATGCGATCGCCACAAAAATTGTTGCACTAATGCTGGTTTTTCACCTACATAATCATATTAAGCAACGTCGTAGTTTCTTGATACGGCGACGATTCAATGTAGCTACCTGGTTCGATGAGTTAGACAACCGACCCTACTTTTCATAGTACCTACACCTGTATAACAATTATTTATATTAATTGTATGTTATTATATAAATTATAATAATATACAGCATATATTATATGTATAATATATTCATAGCTGTATTATAGTGTCTAGTGCTTAGACTACTTGAAGCGTTGTTTATTTCGGAAATTTTCATTCAATCAAAACTCATTTGCTTTGTTATTATTTTTTGAAGTATGCAAGCAACCATCAAAAAGGTAAAACAACGATTTATTATCATTTCCGGCAGATCCACTTTAGCACAAAGGGCTAATTGTAAATCCCTTATTAAAGCCATTCAGCTGAACTCATAAAACCACATCTCCAGAAAGCCCCAAGCACGACATAACAAAATAACAAAGGAGTCGGACGGAACTCCTAAATTTTTAAATCCATAAAGATTACAAAGGCCAAATTACTCCGGTTAAATTAACATATACAACAAATAAATTCATTTCGAGCGTCATCCCGGTAATGAGGGGCCATGAGGCAAGATGTTCTGCGAATAGAGCCAACTAATTTGGACGACACGCTTAAAAACGGGGCATAATAAAAGTTAATGGGACCGCTCTCTTCATGATTCCTGGCGTCGGTGAGTGCTCATTTCCCTGGCCGTCGTTTTCGCCATGTTAATTAGCATTTTGGCACTAAAATACGTATAATTTGGAAGCCAAGGATGTGCTACTGGATCGTTTGTGAATCTGTGATTCGGCTAAATGAGAAGAACAAGCGGCACGTTTTGTGCTCTCTTTGGTTGAAAGTGATAGGAAGTTAGATTTTGATCTCTAGGTTTGGTTTCATTCGATTAGTTTCTGTTTTCAAATTATGAAACCGCGACCGCACCGAGTTTCATACTAAGTTGCAACCCATTTTTAAACTCTTAGCGGTTGAGTTAACAAAACATAATTTTTTTAAGGAATGCCAACGTCATGGTACCTATATGCATGCAAAGTCTCAGCCCGCTCGGTTTAAAATTGACTATTAAATATCAGATTTTTGTTTTAAGGACATGTTTTTTTTCGTAATGTCAATCATTCAAAACCCGAACTCACATTACATTGACAAGGACAAATCTACGATTATGTTTATGTTCGGTGTAGACCCGCACTAGCGTTAAATATTTTTAAAACATAAGTAATCTCAATGAACAATTATTTACCTTGATGAGTCTCCGTAGCAAGCTATATTGATGAGTGTTTAGGTGGTCACATGGATAGTTCTCAAAGCTAAGTTTCTGCTTTGTATCAGGTAAGGTCCGATAATCTATTATACTCAAGTCTATTTGAGTACCTATCTGGTTCATACGAGTAGCTTTGTTGTAACGTTCAATATTCTTAACAACTATTTACATAACACTAAAAAGGTGAAATTGTGTTACTACACTTTAAGTAGCTGTGTAGTTTTTTTTTAAATGACTACCATAAGGCCAATTGTCCACGGTACTATAAGTGAAAACTTTTAGTTAGTCGCTATGTGGACACAGTTTTTTATGCAATCTGCAAGCATTCGCCTTGCAATCGTTCATTAAATCGAAAGCATGCATATGACGGGCGCGGGTTACGTGGACAAAGGGCCTTACTTATAGGTAATATGAAATAAAAAAGAAATAAGCATCGACAATGCTTCAAATTTAAATAAACCTTTACAACAATAAAATGTTACTGACTATTAATTTCGAATTTCAAGACAACAAATAAAAACAAACCTTTTTTAAGTCATTTAAAGATAAGCTCTACTACTACTTAGTCTAACTTTAGATGCAACAAGCGTGATTATCTCATAACAATGTGATGATGTGTATGATGATAACAGTGTGTTAAGTTTCGGAATTTCGATGAACAATTTCGTTATTTAGATTGCGTAGCCCGCCATCGCTGGATCCAACAGTAATCCGAGCGAATCACGCCCACCGCTCATCGTATGTGTAACGGTCCACTAAAAACGGAAATTAAACGTTTTGCATAGGACATTAACCGTTATTTATGTGTACCTATCCCTATTGTGTATGTATTGTGATAAATTTTACCACTTCCTCGTCGTTCTCCCTCATAATGTGTCATAAACGCAACGTAATATGATTCACGAAAAACTGTGCTCTTCAAAAAATCTCAGTAGTTGTTTTAATTACATATTTATTTGCACAATATACTTAAATTCAAATAATCTTTTATGATAATAATAGTAGTTATCTGGTTAAACTTAGGCGTCTATTTTAATAAATATGCAGGTAGGTGCTTCGTTTTTCTTTATTAAATTTAATGTCAACACAACTTTTTTATTTTTATCATTTTCTGTTATACTCGGAATATAACAATAATGCTTTAACGATAATGTTGTATTTTGTTACTGGTGTATTTTATGAAGAAAAATATATTTTCTGGCATACTACCGAACATGTTTTTCAAATTGTCGAGTCCTTTTAATAGTATAAACCGTGGTCGGTCGGTTGAAAATAGCACAACGTTTTTGTCTAGCGAATGCAATTTGTTGATTTTTATGACACATTTTCTAAACAATCAGAGAAGATAAGGAGACAAAAAACACGTGTCTCTGCTTTCAAAAGCATGGAAAACAAGTAGGGTCCTATATTTGAACTACTGTCGCAGATTCGTGTAGTGTAGAGTAAACACGACCGCAACCATCGCCCCCGCTGAAGAGAGTTAAGTTTGCATCAATCAGGATCACGCACCCGCATCGCACATTATGTACTACGTCGATTTCCTTATCGCACCGATGATTCTTATAAATAGTTACGACTAGTTGTGCCCTGCGGTTCACCAGCATAGAACCCGTTTTCTTCATCCTACAGGATCCGCGAAGTATCCATGTTTTACTCCAGGCTATAATCTAAGTATCTATGTTCCGAATTTCAGACAAATCAGTCCACTAGTTTTGGTGTGATCCATACAAATACTTCCAGTCTTTCGCATTTAAAATAGTCGTAGGATTTTGTGGAAAGTACAATTCACCGTAGGTGCTCTGCTTTAAGGAAATCAAGTGTAAAATTAGTGAGTCTTATTGACTTCTATTAAAATATTTATAAAGGAAATTGCGGCGAGGTTCTTTGAAGACATAAAAACCTCTCGGGGCAGAAATAGATACCTAGAACGAGTAATTCGCGATATCTCTTTGCTTCGTATCTTTTCCGAAAGTAGTCGCTATCTGACAAAATCAAAATGAGAAAACTACAATTTAAAAAAATAGGTATAGGTAAAATGTTAAGTCAAAGAAACTCTACAATGTTCTTTCGAATTGCAGCCAAGCTATTTTAACGGTAATAAGTGGTCAGTGTAATCTCATTTGTTCATTAATACTCTCTGGACGCTAAGAACAACACACATGTAGTGTGTCCGGTGGTTAACTCTACAGTAAGAATTTAAAAACATTTACAAAGCATAGTTTACTAGAAAGAAGTCTAACTAGAAGAGAAAAAAAATATTTTTTATACATGTACTTATGGTTATTTTTTAAAAATATTGATATACATATAACGCAGATATTATTCACCTAAACTTTATAAAGACAAGAGTCATAAAATCCTAGGCAATCAGAAAAACTACTTTTTCTATATTTATTAGTCTTCTATCTCTTCCAATTTCCATAGTGCTACCATACAAAAATTCAAATGACCCCATTTTCATGAGATTTCGGTCACCCAATATTTAATTTTAATTAATTCAGGATATTTGGCACTTATTTGGTAGGTAATTTTATTGTGTTAATCAGGGGGTCAACACGTTAAAATTAGCGATAATAATTCACGATAAATGCCTTCTTGGGCATGAAAAATGAACACCTTAAAACCACAAAAACTGGATCGACTAACAACGTGCATAACGTTTATAATATTAATTTCACGTGACCCTTCAGTTAATATGCAATCACTATGCTCTGCTCACATCACTTTGGCCTCCGAATATTTCGCTAATTACCTACATATTACATAATTGAGCAGTTCAAATGATCGTATAGGCATTGCCGAGCAAACAACAGAAAGGCAGTACAAAAATCAGCGAATTAACACAGCTATCGTCACGTAATTTAAAACTAATTAAGAAAGGCAAATGCTGGCTCTAAATGCTTACTTCCAGAAGAAAATGGACTTTGCAAATATTCGCCGGAGAATCAAGTGACTCGGGGCGTTTAACTTTTGTATTCAATTAAATAGAAAGCTCTAGAAATAAATGGCAAGGATAGTAGAATCATTCTCATAAATTCTTTCGATTTCGGCCTGGCTTTTCTCTAGCAAAAGGTTTCACGGGCTGAATAGATTTGTTTGGATTGGATAACTCGGTTTTATAGACGCTACTGAGACACTTTATGAGCGGTTGCTTTGAAGTTAAGGCTAAGGCTAGAATTTAACTATGCTTTAGGAATCTTGATCCAAAATAAAACTTTATAAATTTTGAAATAAAGCATTATGGTTTTTAAGAAAAATCAAATGACCCATTTCTGAATCTAAATATATATGCTACGTTGCTTTCACATGGCAGGCGATTTTCCTCTATTGTCAATTTCAACAGCACTGACAAAAATGCAGTTTTCTCTTCATCATGACGGAATAACCGCGGAATTCACGGGAAGTGGAAATGACTGCGCATATCTCTTACGGCCAAAACCACAATGTAGAAATATATATTTACCATATTATATCTGTGCCAATTTTTATAACTTACCTACATATAGTACTTCCCCATGCTACTTTCACTGACCCATATCTGTCATTCATGATTACACTGTGCCATATCATGATGCGATGATAAACTAATCACGCGTCCAAAATGAGATCGTATGCAAATTACTGATAGTTGAAATCTGAAATCTAGCGAGCAACTTACATCCATCAAGTGCTGGGCAAACTAACGGACAATTTAATATTATCAATCTTAGAAAGAAATAAAATATTTGTAGCATGATTCTTAAGTTATTAAAAAGAGCTAAGGTGCTATCGTCTAGTTCAATTAAGAACAAATCTTTCAATAAAGAACCTTGGAATGTTGGATTAAGTAAATTGATCAACTAGTTATTACTCGTATAGTTGAAGTCTAAAGGTTTTGTCGTAAAAGTAGCGCCACGGTGCAAAGCAAAGTATTTTGTCATTGTTTTTTTGCACACAAAAATCACCCTAAGCAAGCGCCGCGCTATCATCCGCTATTACTTTTATTTTCGTTCATATTCATATTACAGGAATACAAAGCTCAAATTATTAAAATATATTCGAAATGCGAAACCCAGTATCACGAATCACAGTCAAACTTTGCGGCGCGGGTGTTCCATGACACTCATCATTCGGCTTCGAATTCAAAGCTAAAACTTGTAACGTGACTAGGTGACATATCTCACTGTGAGGGCACTAAGTCGCACTCACGAGTATGATCGTATGGATTTATTTACCCCTAGCACGCGCCGTCTCAGGTGCAACTCTCGTATTTAATATCGCAGTTGAAATACAAATATCTACTGCCACAGGGACGAATCGAGTACGCCCATTATCAAATTAACGCTATTTATTCCATGAAACCTGTCTATAACACGTCACTTTCAATATGAAGGTAAAATGTTTCAGAAAACCCGAGATGAGATATTGTAAAACGTTTACGTTTTGAGATAAAATCCTAATTAAGCGGCGTCAGTCAGATTCTTGCTCAGGAGATGGTTCTAATTTTAGAGAACAAAAGCCTATAATATGTTCTACTGTGTCATTAACAATATTGGGAAATCGCTATTGAATTCCTGTAACTACCTGTGAGCTTTTGTTTGAGTATTTTACAAAATCAGATAGTTAGTGTAAAGGGGCCAATTTTGTGCGCGGATAATAGCCTCGTTGTTTAATCCGACAAATTTACATTGAAACGAAAAGCAATTCTTATTTAAGTTTATAAAATTCAAAAAACATTAAACCAAACACTGTCGTTTTCACTAACACAAACACATACTTCTAAATTTGGTGGGAATGAGCTTAGGAAAAGGGTTTTCTTTGTTCCTATAGTTCGTAACTATTGTAACTATCGTACATCATAGATTTAGAAGTTAAGATAATATAGAGACTTTTAAACAAACTTGGTATGCATGAGATTTTTCCTGTAGTACCCACACATTCAAACCGACACTGCAACTTCTTCTTTCCCTACACAACTCCACTCCAACGTGTGCATGTGTGTGTTTTAAAAAAATAAATAAATTGCACTAACACCCTGAGTCCGTGCCAACACTACTGTAACGACAAAGCGGGCGTCATATTGCGCTAAGGAAGAGACTTCTCAAGCAACTTACACTCATTCGGAACGTAGCTCGGATATCAGCAGAAAGTACATAACGAACATTACTTACGGTTGCTGATATTATCCACTTACGTGGGAATGTGCGATGTGAGTACATTACTATATAGGTGTTGCATTTTCAATGGATCACCGCGCATTGTAGGAAAGGCGAAGAAACAAAAGTATGAAAAAAAAACATATTTCACACCGTTGGAGAATGTGACCACGCTGTATTTTGAAGGGTTTCAGTAAAGCTTGTTAACTCGTTATATACTCGTAGAGATCCTAATTACTTTTAACAGTGTATAATGATCAAGGAAATACGATATCAATTCGGATTTAGGTTTATCGTTTTTATCCTATCATTGAGTCAAATCTACACGGGTTCTACTTAAATCCTTAAATACCTACTTTAGAAATATTACATGTAAGTAAAATATTTCTGCGATTTAAAAATACCTTTCGTACCTTAGTATTTATTATTCGTTGCCAATATTGAATATCACTGGTGTATCTTTTTTTTGTTGATGCTCTTGTTTGAAGTATTTTTAAACTCATGATAAAATACCGATTTCCAAATAAACCTCGCTTTTTAGATACGAAAATGTATGCTTAGGACACTAGTTCTGCTACAGTTAGCAGGTAAGTAAACCTTTTTGGCCTGAGTGGTGAATTTGAATTATTCTACATTTATTTATTTATTATTGGGTTTATGGGCCTTCTTATCGCCAACTCGACCAAGTTTGATCTATTGTGGCAGCCCTTTGTATTTACAGTTCACTGCTTAGTCCCGTTGAGTCCATAAATTGCCAGACTCTTTGGAGCGTGACTTCTGTTATCTCATCCGGGCGCATGATGTGCCGCCCGAGATGGATACTTCTTTTGCTCATAAGCGGGCCGCATGAGCAGAGAATATGCATGGCCGTTTCCTCCTCTGTGTGGCAGAATCTGCACAGAGCGTCTTCTGTCATATTCATGTTTGCCATGTGTTTGTTTAGTTTGCAGTGACCTGTTAGTATTCTGGTCAAAGCACAAGCTTTGTATCTTTTGAACTTTAACAGCTCTTTAGTTACTTTGTTGCTGTATCCCTGAATGAGTGCTTTTGAGTGTTCTTGTCCTGATGTAGACTTCCACCACTCAATTGCCTCTTGTTTATAGAGAATGGTTAGTAGCGTAGTGGCTCGTTGCTTGGTGATGCCACAAAACGGTTCTACGCCGATTTGAGGGTTATCGGCGCCCTCTCTGGCGAGGTTATCAGCTACTTCGTTTCCTTCTATATTCGAATGTCTAATTCTACATTTAAGTTTTATTATGTAGCTTTACCTATAAAAGACATTGTGTGATGAAAGGCACTTTGGATTTTGGACACAAGTAGATGAATCTTAAGGATCAGATACCGGCCGACGGATACCACAACAAGAAAAAGTATCTTGTTTTAATAAGTTTCCGGGTCTCCTTTGTTTTCAACCAGTGTAAATGGTATATATTGTTACGAACCCTTGTCTGCATCGAAATATAACTGCAAGAATTGTGTCAGGTGTCGGCCTGCAGTATGACTGATAGCTAAGATTTTATTCCGAAACCTTAACAAAACTTAAATTAGTAGAAGTGGAGTAATACAAACCCATTAAGCTTAATCTAAATAAAACTCTATAAAATTATTAACTACTGGCCTTTTTAATTTATCTTATGTAATGGATCACCCATTACATCATACTAAAAGGACAATGACACATTTCGTCCTCACCCACCAACAGAAATAAAATGGTATTTAAATGGTAGAGCTCAACCAGTAGATCATTTTATAGAACCTATGGCTACATCGAGCAAATGGATACCTATAAAATTAACTTACTACTTACGCTTGGTCTCATGCCTAATTCCGCATAAAAAACTCCGAATATAGCGTATTTACCTCAATAAATATGTTATTCCTGTGATTCATACGATAGTCATCTGTACTGGAAATTATTTTGTATGGAAATAATTTAAAAAAACTTTTCGACTTTTCTGAACTATCCCATCGATTATTTTGGAAACAAATATTTTCGTCAAGTAATATGAATGAATGATACTAACCATCTCATTGACTTCAATTTGATGCCTGTTAGTGGGTGGGGACAGTGCTTATATATTTTTGGTCATGATTTTTTGAACAGCATTTTTGTACCATACGAAATACTTTTGCCAAAATATTAAACGTTCTCGTTGTTTTCAAGGAAAATGCTTTTTGAATTTTTTTAATTATTGCAAGGTCCCCGATAAAATAATTTCAACAGCGCCACAAAGGTACGTCAGAGCGTTATACCATGCCCACACCGTGGAATTCTGTTGGAATTCCAATATCCAGGACTTATATTCAGAGTGCAATTGCGTTGCAAAAAGACCAATAAACCTTTGGCTTTTCCATCGAATCGGGTAACTCGAGCTCTTACTAGTCTATGAATACATATTCCTAGATTTGCAAATCAACTTCTCAATCTTGTATTAATACTCGTATTTTTTAAAGAGATTTATATAAATAAATATCAATATTTTTTTCCAAAGATCACACCAATTACCTAACCCCAAACTAAGCCTAAGCTTATGCTATGATTCCTGGGTGACTAATATACGGTATTTATTCGTTTAAAATCAAATACTCCAGTACAAATGTTAGTGCTCATAACACAAAAATTAGCCACTAGTAGGATTTGAAACCGCAACTGCCGGTTTTGTAGTCCATACCTCGTACTACTAACCAAAGCTGTCGTCAAATGCAAATCAAAGGGCTAAATGCAACAATTTTATTTCTTAATCAATAAAGCGCTAATAAAATAAGTTATCAGCATCTACCTATTAAGAAGTATATTTGATAAAAAATCGTTGAAATGTCAAGATTGACTGAAACATGCTTTCTAATATTCTTCGTTAGAAGTATATAGCCCAATGAAACCTTTAAAAGCGCCAAAGCATTCACGGAAAATACCGAGAACCTACATGTGAGAGAATAGAAAAATCTTGAGTCGGGTAATAAGACTGCATCAAATATAGAGTCGATTCATGTTATCGGGAACATGCCTTTGCGCTGTCTATCAACAATTTGCGTACATTCCGGAGTGCAGCTAGCTTCGTGAAAAACGTTAAATAAACACTTCACCTTCATCACCGAATTTTGGAAATGGGGGAATCCGCATGGGCAACATCGTTCATTTATACGTATTACCGCGGCTCTGTCGGCAAACTTTAGGCCCAGGAGATACGCGAAAAAAACAATTGTGCCACCCCGGGAACAGAGTTGTGGAGGCTTGTAATAGTTCAGTGTAAATTGGCATAGAGTTTGTTATACATTCTTCCCTAATTGGCCACTGGAATGCGCAGTTCCGAAATTATTTTGTACCTCTGTTTTTGCTCTCTATATTGTTGAGTTCTGTTCTAGGTTGTGAGAGATCTTTTTCATAGCTAACTAAAGATTAACTTTCTATGTTTTTAGAATTAAAATGCAGAGTTCTTTACAATGTAAATTAAAACACACTTAAAGAAAATCGGACTGCAACAAGCGGGAGTCGAACCTGCACCTCTCGCAACTCTCGCAAAGCAAAATATCTCCTCTCGCAACGATTGTCTTCATTTCGCCGTCTTAGAGATCGCACCTCCACTCGCTACTAACTCAACACTCGAACTATTACGCGTTTCGTGTCTACTGTGTTGATTGTTAATCAAAGATAACTTGTGCGTGTAATTATTGGCGTTCAAAGTGAATAAAAGTGATATGATTGAGTGCACTGAGTTTCTTTGCTCGATTATCCCAACTATACGCCCACACGATGTCCAATGTTACCACCGAAAACAACGACACGCCGAGAAACATATGTAAATCCCTTTTTGCATATGTACCATTTCATTTCTGATCTTTTTTGCAAATTTCTTAACCCATTTGGCGCCTCTGTACCTGATTGAGTACAGTGAAACAATTGTGGGTAGTTGCACATTTTTTTGACTTTTTGATACCGTTACTGTTCGTTATAGTGAGTAATCGAAACAGTGCTTTGAAATAATTCTAGTTTATGTGGATAGATTTATAATATCTGTCTTTGTGGAGATTCCAATATCGTAGAAAAATTGTGTGTAGAGGTAAGTACGCAATATTATTATTTTCAAAGTTATGCGTTAAGTAAAGTCAATATTTTATATATATTTTTATAGTCTAAATACTTATCTTGAAATAAAATACAAAAACAACCTTTTATTTTAAATATTTTTATTGTTATCGTACTTTGAATAGTACTGTACTAAATTGGGTACAGCGGCCGAATCTATATTATAATTATACTTATTTTGTTACAGATTTTTGTGATAATGAGTTCAAAACGATTTGAAATTTCTCGTCAATACAATGGGTTAGAGGGAGCAGTAAACGCTGTTTTAGAGCAAAGTGACAGTGATAGTGAATATGACTTTGCTATTATACCGCCAGCACCCAGCGTCGTCACAGATGAAGAGGAAGGTGCCGATGAAGACTTGGTTTCTGCTGTCTAACCTCAGGAAGTGCCTGGAAATATTGAAGTGTTTAAACCTGCTGAAGACATTGTGTAAAGTGATAAAGGCGATAGCAGCGATGATGAACCGTTGTCTGTAAAGGCAAAGAAAATGCGAAAAGATCAGCCAAAACAACCAGTATGGCGAAAATGTGCACCTACATACACTTCTACTACACTTGAAAAATCTGATGTACTAAATAGACAAGAAAAACTAAAAGAGCAGCTTCAAGATCTAACCCCAGTACAAATATTTGAGAAACTTTTTAAAGAAGACATCATTAGCCTGATAATGTCAAATACTAGTTTATATTCTTATCAAAACCATAGACACAACTTTCAGATAGATTCGGTTGATTTAAAAAAAAATGGGGATATTGATTTTATCTGGATACCATAAATTACCTAGAGAAGACTTGTATTGGTCTTATGATGAAGATGTAGGTGTTGAGATAGTGTCACGAGCCATGTCGAGACAAAGATTTCGGGATATAAAAAAGAATCTACATTTTGCCAACAATGATCAAGCAAGTAGTACCAGAGATAAGATGTTCAAAGTACGACCACTAGCTAATATTCTTATGGACAAATTTCCACAGTGGGATGTGATGCACGACAATATTTCAATAGATGAATCAATGGTGAAATATTTTGGTCATCATTCTGCTAAGCAATTCATTCGAGGAAAGCCAGTGCGTTTTGGCTATAAAAATTGGGTGGCAGCAAGTTCCACAGGATACTGCTATTCATTCGATTTTTACTGTGGAAAAGCCGAGGAAATTTCTCCTGACCCCTTAGGTTCCAGAGTAGTCAAAACATTACTTTAAAAATTGGGCACAGATTCATCATGCCATCAGGTATTTTTTGATAAATTCTTCACCAACTATGATCTCTTGGTGGATCTCAAAAATTAGGGATATCGTGCCACTGGGACATTAAGGAAAAATAGGACAAAAAAGTGTCCACTAAAAAGTACTAGCCAAATGAAGAAAGAAGATCGTGCCTCATATGATTATAGGTTCGATAAGAAAAATGAAGTTCTGTTAGTGCGCTGGAAAGATAATAGCGTTTGCACAATGGCGACAAATTATGACACCATTGAACCGTTAGGGACTGTCAAACGATGGTGCTCTGTTCGACGTGAAAAAGCTATGACGATGTCAACATACCAAAACTATTTCAAACATATAACAGAAATATGAAGGGCGTGGATGAGTTTGACCAATCGATTTCCCTTTACAGGGTTGCAATTCACGGAAAGAAGTGGTGGTGGGTTTTGTTCTTATATCCTATATGCTTGATATGGCTATTGCTAATGCCTGGCGTCTGCACGTAATGAGTCACACTGATAACATGGATCAGCTTATATTTCGACGTTCCATCGCAAGGTATTACTTACGCCAGAAAACACAGTATAAGGCTCGACCTTCATCTTCTTCAGTGCCAGGATTGCCTCAAGATGGTATAGGACATTATCCCCAGAAAATCGGAAAACCATTACGATGTGTTTTATGTCATTTAAGAGTACATTGGCAATGCAAGAAATGTCTAAAAACATTGTGTGTTGAAAAATCATGCTTTGAAAATTTTCACATATAATACGCCGCTGTACTCAATTGAGTACACCCCTATATAATGGACCCTAATAATATTTTCATTTTTTTTTCATCAGTAACTGTTTATTATATGTGTAAAAAATAGTTAAATAACCTTGGTAATTTAATTTTGGCGGTTAATGGGTTAAGGTAACTCTATTATAGTGTCTATTATTGATAAATATTTTAATTTATAATAATTTGCCACGTAAGTGCATTCATTTAAAATTAAAAATGTTGATCTGAGTTTGAAAAATTTTAGTTTTTAATAATATATATATTTTTAAAGTGTGGATATCATGATATAATTTCTTTAAGTTTAAAAATAGTAGTAAAATGAATATTGAGCTAGGGCTTAAAAAATGTTGAGTTAAGTTTTAAATTGAATGTTAACTATACATAGGTCGAGAAATGAATATGTGGACCTAAGATTTTAAAATACATGTTGATTTTATTTATTAGCGTTCACGTTCACACGTTAACACGTTTTTCGCAAGTTTTATTTAAATTATAATAAAACATTAATCCTACTTACGAAGCTTTTCTTTTAGTTCTATTCCATTTTATGTAGTCAGGAAAATAGAAATACTCAAACCGAATAATTCGGCCGATTACAATTAGTGGAAAAAATTGCCGAATACGCCGAATACCAAATACCAAACGAATATTCGGCGCATCTCTAATATAGATGTAGATAGATAGATACATCTATATGTTGTAGATGTAGATGCAGATGTAGATGTATATATATATATATATATATATATATATATATATATATATATATATATATATACCTTTGTCTATACCTATATCTTAATCTATCTATCTTGTGTATATAATGTGTGCTCATGAGCTCCATATGCTCATTCCACCAAGTCCATTCTACCAGAGGGCCACGTACGGCGGGTTACCATCCATACTTGGTTGATATACCTACTATACGCACTAAGCGCTTCGCTTCATTCTTCATAATGCGCACAGCCAAGGAATGGAATGCGCTTCCGCCGACGGTGTTCCCTCTTTCTTATAACTTGAGCTCATTCAAAGCGAAAATAAATAGTCACCTTCTGGGTAAGCTCGCTACATCGTCGACATCTTCTTTACCTCCTAGAGGGAGAATGATGTCAAGAGCGTATTGATAAAAAAAATTCATTTCATACATATCTGTATCTACAGGGTTAATTTTAATTAGCTGATCACCTCTTGCCTGCCTGCAACATCTATCATCTGCTTTACAACATCAATCCCAACAACATTTGTTCTAGGACTTTTCACAAATCTTGATAAATAACACAAAAGAAAAACAATAAAAAAAATTGTTCCCTCTGTTATTTACTACTCTGTATGATGTACTAAATTAACAACGCCGAGGCGCGCACTCAACGTTTCGGTACTAACTATCTACTATTTCCCGCGCTTTTTCTTAGCCGGTCAATTTACTACGTTTGAACCTAAGTTATTCAGATTATCTGGTGGCTTACATTTTCACGTTAAATTTACGAATTCAGCTTTTTCGAAGCAGTTAGTTGGTTGAACCCAAGCATGTCGCGATACCTACCTACTGAGTACCTACAGTGAATCAAAACGAAATGATTTCTCACCACTCGTCCGTACTCTGAATCCACTTTCCCTTCATACTTAATCAGGCTTAGGACTACAATAAAAAAATAAAAGAATTGGTAGTCTAAAACCAAAATTTCCATTTGGGAAAAATGAGTTTAAAAATTATTCCTTTAATAATTTCCTTCCTTATTTAAAATAATTCACCCATACAATAACTTACCCATATTTAAATAAGGACCTCTTAAATTTAAATTTTGCGGATGCAGGTGGGTATCACGCGCATACCGTTCAAATAAGTCACCATCACATTCAACACAAAGACCACACCTTAAATCAACTGTTCACCAACTCGTGACAGTACTTGGAAATTTGTTTTAATTTGGTCAAACGCCCAAACAATTTTGTCCATCAACATATCGCGGCTAGCTATTTCCCGTAGGTGCCGTAGGTATGTCAGGAAATAACCGTGCACACTCGCGGCAGGCTTCGCAAACATTGTCACCACACCTAGCCAGCACTCTTACCCTCTTACTGTCGTACTCAGAGACGTCTATTAGTTTTAACACTCCATTAAAATTGGTGGTATCTCTTTCTTTTCCATAAAAACAAAAGAAGACAGAATGATGTTTAATGAAGCATTAAAAATAATTGACGTATCTGAGTGCGGCGGTTAGTGTACTCTGTCCGTCCGTTTGTCCGTCCGTCCGTCCGTCAGTCAGTCAGTCAGTCAGTCTATCTATGTATTTATCTATCTATATATCTATATCTATACCTGCACCTACACCTATACCTATACCTATATCTGTATATATATATCTATATTTATATCTATATCTTTATCTATATCAATATTTTTTTATTAGATATTTATTAGTTTATTCGGTGAAACTACTATTCGGCTCTAATCTATATCTGTATCCATCTATCTATCTGTCTATCTATATATCTGTCTATCAATCTATTTTTTATTTTATTTTATTAATATGGGTTCGCTCTTGACATCATTCTCCCTCTAAGAGGTAAAGAAGATGTCGACGATGTTCCCAGAAGGTGCCTATTGACTTTCGCTTTGAATGAACTCAAGTTATAAGAAAGAGGGAACACCGTCGGCGGAAGTGCATTCCATTCCTTGGCTGTGCGCATTATGAAGGATGAAGCGAAGCGTTTAGTGCGTATAGGTGGTATATCAACCAAGTATGGATGGTAACCCGCCGTACGTCTGGTGGTCCTCTGGTAAATTGGACTTAGCGGAATGAGCATATGGAGGAGGAGTGCTCATGAGGAGCACACTCCCCGAAGTAGAGTCTGTAGAAAACCGACAAGCAGGCAACTTTACGGCGGTGGTCTAGATTATCAAGCTTAGTCTATATATCTAGTGGTTTCACCTAATAACCGAATACCGCTTAAGGAAGAGATCAAGCAGCCCTCAATATCGTGTTTCGTACGAAAAATCTCGTTTTGATAGAAATAAGGTTAGATTTGGTAATTTTGTTCTAGGTGATTTGGTCCTTATCCAAAATGAGGAGAGGAACCAGACCAAACTTGAGCCTAAATACAAGGGTCCTTTTAAAATTGTAGAAGTACTTGATGGTGATCAATACACGTTAAAATCATTGACCAGTAATCAGAACTTATAAGTACGCTCATGACAGCTTTAGAAGAATGCCTCAAAGTTGCATCCCCGATGAACATGACTTAGAAAATAATGATTCTTAGGCCGTGTGTTAGATTGTGTTTTAATTGACTGTATAGTAGAGAGTTGATTTAAAATTTTTGGTTGATTTGATGGAGATAAGTTTTGAATGATTTAATTTTTTAATGTTATTTTAAAAGCTATGTTGGTAACTGTATTCATTACCTCTTTAGTCTCACTTGTGAGTTGTAGCCGTAGCTCATGCAGTTTCTATATAGAGTGTGCGCCGCGCATCTGACTCGTGAATGATGTGAATTAAGTGGCGAAGTGTTTTAAAATGGTTGTCGCTGGGTAAGTGACGAACCAAATAATTACGTCAAGTCGCTGGTGGAGTCCAGAACTTTCCTGCCCCAACGGCCATCAGTTCTTCGCGCTATGTGCCCTGCCCATTGCCACTTGAGCTTACTGATTCTCAAGGCTATGTCGGTTACCTTAGTTCTTCTACGTATCTCCTCATTTCTGATTCGATCTCGTAGAGAAATACCGAGCATAGCCCTCTCCATCGCTCGTTGTGCTATCTTGAGCTTCTTTATAAGGCCCATAGTCAGAGACCATGTTTCGCATCCGTATGTCATCACTGGTAACACACACTGGTTGAAGACTTTCGTCTTCAAACTGTCGTCTTCTGGACTGGAGACCCTGCAGTGTAGGTCGTCCACCGACAAGATGGACAGATGACCTTGTAAAGATCGCAGGATCACACTGGATGCGGACCGCTTGTGATCGGTCGATGTGGAAAACTGTGGGGAAGGCCGGACGTCCACTGCTGAACATATTCAGCAGTGGACGTCCTTTGGCTGATAATGATGATGATGATGATGATGCTGGTGGAGTGGCTATGACGATACGTCGCTGGTGAAATGACCATAATGTAATAGCTGATTAACTGGCTATGAAATACACAGTTGCTGGTTAAGTGAGTGTGTAAAGCGAAGCCGCTGGTTAAGCGACTTAGCACAGGTTAATTAACTCAGTTCTAACAAAGATCTTTTTCAATTTGATGTAAATGAGTATCCGTTGGATTGGAATAATAATTATGAAGTTGAAAATTATTTTGTTTGAGAACTCCAACATTCTTTCCAATTGGTCAGGATAGGCCGAGAGGATGTGTTACTTTCTTGGTATCGTTTCCATTCGATGTGAACAACACCAGGACGTGTAAGCCTGTCAGAATGGCCGTGTCGGAAATGGTGATACGTACGGACGGAAAACGACGCATAGCACGAGTCCCGAGAGGTTGCAGCACCGTCGTCACTTCGGAGTTACTCGGCTAACTTCGTGCCACGACAGAGCCTAGAATGCAAGGGATGTTGGACGAACTGACATTCTTCTTGTAAACACTGTCTGCAATCAAAAACTATACGTAAATGTATGTACTAAGTAGTAGGTATAACTGAGATGACGCAGATAATTTGGACCACTATTTCATGTAATTAGAACAAATGCTTAAGAAAACATTTATAGTTACTTGGAACCAAAGAGCATAATTTATTATAATCTTTCTTGGAACTTCCAAACCAGAGTTAAAGGGTAGTTTGTTTTTAAAAAAAATTATGAAATGCAATCTTAATAACATATTTTTTTTTGTCTTAGGGCAGTGAAAGTTAATATAATACAGGTCTTACAATTGTTTTACGTCTGAGGATTACAGGATAAGCACTCGGCTTGACATGTAGTAGGTATTTGACGTCAAACCTCAGTTATTATATTTAATTAAACTCTACCTCAGTAATTATATTTAATTATACTTAATTAAAATATAATTAACTAGATGCTTTCAACTCCTGAGTGAACATGGTGAATATGAGCAAAAATTAATATCATGAATATATATTTTTTTGCCTCACTCGAACCAGCTGGAAAAATGTAAATAAGAGGATTTTTATAACAGAAGGACAATCATTAGAAGTGACGTTAAACTATCCAAATTTACAAACCAGAATACGACATCGAAGTCTCATAAAACTACATAAAACAGATAGTGTGTTGGTACAAACAAAGTTCCTACTTTTCAAATCAGACACGTGCAAAGCTTGTACACTTAAGGAGGGTTCTATCATTATAGTTATTATGCTTAAAAATAAACTATAATACAAAGTATTGACTATTTTTTTATATATTGTTTGTGATTTGATGTAATTAATTGTTGCTGAAACTATTATGATGAAGGTATTTGCGCTATTTTAAGGCTTCGCAATATAATCATACAAATTAGGTCAGATCAACTAGCTAGATACGAGAGGCGTTCAATGCGTTCTCGGTATCGATATGATCTGTTAGTAATTCGGCTTGTTAAGTATTTTTTATCAGATAGCTGACCTGTAAAAATCGGTGTCGCAAACGCTCCCAAAAAAACGCGATAGTTGTAAGCATCAGGCAAAAGTTTTCTTCAGAAAATTCATACAGTGGCATATTGAAAGTCTGAGAATCCAAGTCAATCAGTCGGTCAGTCAGTTACAGCCACTGTGTGTTGCTACTAAAAAAAATTTTTTTCTTAATCATAAGCTTAAAACATCTTAAGCAATCACCATAAAGAATTACTTACTAGAAAGCTACATAAAAAAGTTATTGCAGCTTGATACATTTTCTCGACAATGCACCTATTCACACTGCGCGAGTTTCCTTCATTCATTTCCGTCAGTTCATAAGCATTATAATTACCCAACCCACAGACTAAACTTGACCCCCCCCCCCCCCCCGAGACTAGTTTTCATCAAATAATTTTAAAAAAGTCTCTGTGAGTAACTTCAAGAAGATAATGATGAGAAGAGGGCAAGGCGGCGAAAATTTACCACTTTTTAGAACTGTGGCAAACAATTATTTACATGAAATTCATGACCATACAAGCTCTTTCATGATCTGTTGAGGGCATCGATGGTTTTAAGGGATAACATTGATAAATAAAAAAATATTTTAACAAATTACAGCTTTGCTTCCGGTCAATACCGAGAATACACTGAACGCCCCTCGTAACATAGCATTGTATTGCTTCAACTCGTACCTACATCTGTCAAGGATCATCTATATAAAATCGATACTCATATGTGCAAATCTATGATGTAAATGATATTTATGAGGATTCCAAAAAATAATATAGAAAACATCGCTAGCTATAATGCAGACATCGCGTGACCAGGAACGAATGGTAACATTACTGACAGTTAATGGAACGGGAATCATCACATTTACCCTGGGAACGGTTTTTACCTATCATCCTTAGAGGAATCGGAGAAAATGATAATATTTTTCGGCGTAATGTGTTTCTGATTATCCTCTTTTTATTAGAGATGAAAAAATAAAAGCTGGTGGCCAGTATTCAGACAGAACATTTTCTCGTATTTTTCTATTTTTGAATATGACGCGACAATACCGAATCGTTTACTTTATGACAGTCTCCTTGAAGTTAAAATACTAATATTCTCTGTGTTTTATTTAAATAGCGATGTTGACACTATCAATCCTGTGTCCTGCTCGTTTTTTTGCAGTATACGTCTTAACGGCAGGCGGTATGAATTTCAAGTGACGTTAAAACGAATACTGCAAAAAAAAAGCAGGACAATGTCGTGTGAAAGGGGCCTTATATGTGTCAATTTTTGATTAAAATCCCACCACCAAATTACGTAGGCAACCAACCATTCTGACGGAGACCCTAATTTGACTTGTTTTTGATTTATTTACGATATTATCTTGAACTTTGTCAACAGTAGTTGAGTGTATCAAGGAGTGTCAACATCTCTACTGACAAATTACCCACATTAAGTGTGATTTGTATAGGTATTCAAATTGGATACCAGATATAGTAAAACTTAAAATTTATCAATTGCCTACATTGTAATCCATTTAGAAACTTTAATAATAAGGCGTAACATGTCTCTTACTCACGTTAGCATAAGTGATGGTAAGCGAAAAGCGATGTTCCAAAATTCCTAATATGGGCTTTCTTTAATGAATATTCATTGCTTCATTTTCTCAAAGAACAACCATACATCATGACAAGGAGGGCGTCCTTGCAAAACTCTTGAGCATAATGCGTTATGTAAAAACCAATATAGACTCTCGATATATATAGAGATACATATAATAATAAACTCAATAGAAAACAAAATCTATGCCTACTTGCATTTTTTGAGTACACAGTATATACCACTGAAATGAAGTAATCAAGAAATATATCTTAAATACAAATATTTACAGTACAAGCTTATAGAAAATCATACTTATAAATTAGGAGTCCACCAACTAGAGAGTTGTATATTCCTTGCCACCAACTGTTTGTAACGGTTTATATCGGTGTTATTCAAACAAAAAAAAAGGTCATTACGTCCATTCTCCCAAATATAACACAGATCTGACATTCAATAAGTACCTACTCAGGAATAGTCATGTAACTGTCATAAATTGTTGTTAGCTGTCACTAAAGCAAGGTATTTACAGCGTTCAATGTTTTTAGTATATAACCAGCCATATTGGATAGCAGAATGATACAATTTATTCTAATTGTCCAATAGTGCATCTTTTTCCAAAAATATATTTTTCTTGTTTGATTGTTGAAAGAGTGTACCTTTAGGTATTTGCATGTAGTGTTAGTCGAGAACACACTTTTTTCGTAATTGATTAAAAACGTAAGGTCGCTAAAATAACTTTTGTTTGTGTAACATATTCCTGGCATTTTTATATGATTCTGCTATTAAACAAAGTTCATCCAAAAAATTGACGAAATAGGTACAGCCCAGAGATCTTAGCAAGCATATAACAGGCTTCATTAATTTTGTAATAACAATAAGACCAACCTCATGAATTTAATGTACTCCCTGCACATAATCTTGTTGCTTTTCATGAAATTTAAAACGTAAATATTTTTAGAAATATAAAATTATAGGCAGTAAACTATACGCGTCTTTTAAATCGGTTGTACATAAAAATAATTTTTTATGATAATTTTGTGTAGTTTTCTGGTGGAAAGTATTTTTCGAGCTGTTCCTTTTATAAGTCTTTTTACAAGCCAGTTGTTGTTGTATGCTCCCAACGAACAGCTAATTCAGCTTGTATCGAAGGGCTGTGTTTTTTGAAGGGTTTTTGAGGGTTGTTCGTTGAAGGGCATTCACAGAACATTTTAGTATGCTGTCATCTAAAGGCATATCAGCGTCTGATGGTCCTGCTGATGTTGAGGTTAAATGTGGATCGAGATTGACCGTAATTGCACTTGCCTCAACATTCTGTTACGTCAAATCTTCGTTTGTAGATCTTGCGTCAGAATGGATTAAATCCAAATTAATTCTCTTGGATGATCGTCTTAAAAAGAGAACAGCAATAAGGAAATCTACGATTTAATGAGTAGGTACTTAGGTTAGGTCACAGGCTCAAACAGACCTGCACTCAAAAAAAAAGATGTGAGGGTGTCACCGTCAATAGGTGAACTCAACACGTATCATTAACTATTTAGCAGCGATACAAGGCGATAGTCTTAATAACTACCCTCATGTATTTTCTATTACGAAGGCAACACTCTCAATCGAAGTGTTAATTAATCTAACTGAAGTACGTACATACCTTCATTTACTGACTCCACTGTAATTGCTACTTCACATGATGAACTTAAAATTTTTCGACGGTTACGTTTTAAAAAAATTCGCTCCAGCTTCTTTAATTTTTTCACTGTCCTTGCTTTTGCGTTTAGGCATCTTAATGCAATCTAGCCTAGATTATAGAGTATAAGTATCAAAATCAACAATTCACGGACAGGAGAAGCGTGACGAACGGTTCGGCACTGAAACGCGCGAATATGAGAACTACAAATCAAACACGGATTACCAATGGTGATTTTAATACTTTAAAAAAATGTATTTCTCAACTTTAGTATATGAATGGCCACACAGTGCGTGTACTACAAAGTATTCTAATCTCGGAAGGCGAAGCAAAGTATAATTCACTTATTTTAATGTGAATTATAATTTGTGTTTACATGCAAAAGTTAAAAGACTCGTATAAGTAATACAAATAAGTACGAGGTAAGTATTGTTACACGAAAGCTTACCTAGCCATTTCCAAGTTAGCGATCGAACGTTACGGCTCATTATAGGGCTTGTTATGTGGCCGGGTTTATGCAACATAGCTCGTAATACTAATTGATTAATATTGTTCATTTTGATAGGTTGTATGTAAATAATTTGCGAAACTTTTGCTTAGGTACTAATTTAAAAATATTTTCAAAGAATAAGGAAGAATTTTGTTGGCATTTGCCAAGTCTTGTAATTTAGATGCTAAGTACCTAAGCAATACTCTATCATGTTATGTTATGTAGCATTGCATTTTTATAGTGTATACTATGTTTGGTATTCGTGGATTGCTAATAGCAAATAATGAGTTCCTTGAATCACAGCCAAAATATATTTTTTGCCGTAAGCAAAGATTTTTTTTAAAGAAAAACTTGATCATGATGAGCACTTTTCGTCCCCATACCAAAAATTAAGATCTAGAGTAGGTACCTGATGTTACACAGGGGCCCAGCTAAACCGTTCGAAATATGAATATAGCGCCTAATGAAAAGTTTTACAACGTCAAGTTCTATATATGTACATGTAACAAAAATGAAGATCTGAATATCTGACGTTGAACTCTAGTAGTCCAGCTCAATAATGAAAGGTATAAAGATGACGCTTTAAGAACTTGCACTTTCTGTCCCAATATCAAAAATGAAGATCTGATGTGACACGTTAGAACCTCGATTAAAGTTGTTCAACGTAACGTGAAATTTCTCCTCATACAAAAAAATATACTAAAGATCTGTAGTACTGAATGTGGAACACAAGCATTCCAGCTAACAGTATGACGTAAGAACACAACGCCTTAAGTAAAGTTCCAGAGAATACTGTTATAAAATTGTATTGAGGATGAAACTTTATATGTAAGCCCCAAATGTTGGCAAACGGAGTTCGGCGCGTCCACTAGTTTTAAATAAAGCTGTCGCCATTTTGTATACCTCCATTAGAAAGCAAGTGTGCGCTGAAGCGTTGACCCTTGATTCGGTCTCGATAAGACCCGAAAATACTTTGTCGACCACTATACCGACGAAATTGGGTCGTATAAATAAATAATTTTACGATGTTACCCTCACAACTAACAGTTAACGACCTGCCCTTAAAATTGTATAAAACTCGTAAAAACCAGAAGTACATAGCACTCCGTTTTATTGGACGGTATAATAATGTTATGATAATACAGATCATTTTCGCGTAATTGCTTTCCTCAACTTAGATAGTAGGGTGGTGTTATGAAAAGAGTGATAATGTTGTTCAAGTTGAGGCTATGATTTTATTTCCAAGTTTCCCCTCATGTGAAATGTATCACCTAAATGTTGGTTATGCAATAAAATAAAAAAGAAACAAATATGCATCCTTACTATTGCAAAATAATGAGATTATTATTAAAAGATGTAATATTTTTTTCCGCCTCAGAAACTTTTGTTTTCTTTTGCAAAAATCTAAAAGCGCCAGTTATTAAAATTGATAAAAGTATTAATTACAATGAAACACACGTCATTTTAATGTGTGTATCTAGAATTTTTCCAATATTCTCATCTATATATAAAAAAAAGAAAGTTACATTATTTACATTATTTATAACTCAAGAACGGATGAACCGATTTGTCTAAAAAATTGGTGGAGAGGTAGCTTAAAACTTTACTTTTATATCCCGTTCGACCGCGATTTTAAAAACAAAGGGATTCCACGCAGACAAAGTTGCGGGGGGCCACTAGAAACTCATAAATTTTACGTTTAATTTTACTTTTTTTCGTTGTGAATTAGGTGCAATAACATAAATACTCCAAGCAAATTGGTCTATTGACTCTTTCGTTCGGCGCCGGAGTCGGCAACTTCGTGCACTTTGTGCAAGTTACCATCGGCCCGCGGACCGATGGTAACTTGCACAAAGTGTAGCTCGTTTGCTTCTCAACACACTGACTCAAAGGGTGTTTCAATTACACGCCATCTAGCGATGGGAAGTTTTGTGTGTATAATGGGATACAGAAATGGCAAAGTTAAGAAACGGTTGTAAATCAAGTTTTACATTTATTTGAAAAAAAAAAACCGTTTATTGTAGTGTTATGTGTATGAGCGACTTGGTTTATTTTTCGTGGTCAAGGACTAGTAGGTACGAATTTAAAAGTAATTAGAAATATTATCGTTCAAAAATATAAACAACACAGCCTAAAGTCAAACAGAAAAACAGTTAACCATTTCCTACGAATTTCAATTACAGGTAATGACAAGAAAATACATTTGAAACGTTAGATATGCCTACTATCCCTGTCTCTACAAATGAGTGGTTTTTGTGTGTTTCTTGTTTATTGATGATTGTAATCGTAGGCAAATGCTGAGTTCATGAATATTTATTGAATTTTAATTAACCCTGAAAACCATGAAATCTTAGAGTAAACATCAATTTAGTTCAATTATTGCTCAAATATAACTTCTAATAATACGCTATTATTAACTACACATACAAAATTTTGTATTGCTCCTGATTGTTGTTAGCCGAATACTTAATTTTATTGTTCATTTTCCTTACGTCCATCCACGTAAATCCAAGCATACACCAAACTTTACAGTTGCGTATCAGTAATAGAATAATAATTTCGGTATAATTCACGTTTAATTACGTCTCTAACTACAAAATAATAAGGAATGTTTGCGTGCACAATAGTCATTCACGCTTGGCCAAGTACCTAATTATTTTTAGCCCCCAGATTTCATGACTTTGCTCGCGGCGAACTTCGAGCCGTGTAATTTTGGGCCCACTCGTTACACCGTGTGTGTTTGTGTTTTTATTACATTAATTAATAGGTAGCTTTACCAGTCATGTGCGTGCTTGACAAGCATTAGATTTATTTATTTTCTTCAAAATACAATACACTTTTTATTTTCTAAAAATATTCATACTTGAGTAAAAGGAGGTTTATACTTTAACCATAGAGAAAGAAAAAACATATTGATAAATACAGATGTAGTGTGAGTGTTAGAAGATTCGCAAAGTATGCTAAGAACTCTAGACGATTTTGTCGTTATTTTTTTTTTCGTACTTCATACCTAGCTAGTATCTGATCCTACAACACTTAAAAGCCCTGGATAATAAACTGGTTTCCTGCTTTCTGTGGACTCAATTGGAATGATGACACCTATCTTAAATATTGTCAAGAACATGGTGTTTACAAAACATAGCCCCTATGAAGTTAATACAACCAATATATTTCAAAAAATCTGTAGAAACCAATTTTTAAACACACAAAACGCAATAAATATTCGGTCAATTGACTCCGATTTCTGACACATGATCGTGACGTCACAATCATTTATTACCATACGAAATCTATGGAGGCAGACCGTTTTGACAGATAATAAAAAGTATGTCAACGATTGGTGGTGTCGTCTAGCCAATTCAAACGGAATATGATTATCTATTGAAACAACACAAACAGCCCATCACCGAGACTATTTTTCCTTAACTGTTATTGTTTCCTTATTTCAGGGTCCGAAATTAAGTAATAATCGGCATTCGAAAGTGACACTTAAAATCGACTTTGAAAAAGTTGTGTTGTTGTTTGGTTCAATCCGAAGATAGCAAACTTTTGTGTTGTTAAGGCTATAAATGAGAAATCAGGCTGGACTGAAGTAATTTCCTGAAGATGAATTAATTGTTA
Source organism: Pyrausta despicata (assembly GCA_963921415.1). Lineage (NCBI taxonomy): Eukaryota > Metazoa > Arthropoda > Insecta > Lepidoptera > Crambidae > Pyrausta > Pyrausta despicata. The sequence goes on along the minus strand of OY992855.1, from coordinate 9,366,535 downwards.
TACGTACTTCTTACGTTTTGTAGGACCCGTTAATTATGATAAATGAGATTTTCTAGTCTTCAATTTACTAGTGTAGCCAGTCTTGTCGCTAACTAATAAGACTTCTCAATCTCTATATTATTTGTGTAAGAGCATCACTTTTTTACCTGTCGCGGTGCGAGGGCCTAAAAATATGATAGAGGTACCGTTTGAAAGATCTCAAGTAGGCGTATAGACTGGGCCAAAACTCTAACATTTGTTCGAACATGAACGCGGACGACTTTGCGGGCGGTCTCTAGGTTTTATAGAGTGGTTAGTAATTCGTCGTTTTCTTCTAAAGTAGTAAAAGTTACTCTTTTTAGGCCCTTATAATCTGAATGTTCTCCTATATGCATATTTTAACGCTCTTCAAAATATCTTATTATTTGATACTACGTTATCAACTCACATCTTTCTGACACCATCTGGAGCGGACATCTTTAAATTGATGAGCATTCGATTCAGTCGTCTTCTTAACTATGTCCGTTTAATACGATATAGGTACATTCCAAAGGCTGAGTCGGAGCAGTTATCGTCCCGGGACTCATAAAAAGAGATTGCTTCCACTTCGACGACGTTTTATTGACTTATTAACATCGATATCAGATCGTAACACTTGATTCTTTGATCTTCGTCAAACATTTACTCAATGTGTTACGCTTTGACCAGGCGATTTTTCGATGTCTCCAAGCATTTGATCTAGACAATAATTGACTGAGAATAAAAAGTGATGACATTTAAGTTTCGAAGTTTGAACAAGCAAGATAATTGCAAGTCTGCTTATTGTTGTGAAGAATAGAAATTGTTGTTATCAAACTTCAAAATTCATAAAGGCTTATGTACCTACTTAAGGCTCTGACACACACCTAGCGAAATGAGATGAGAATGAGTGGGAGACGGTAGCGTCATGCTTACTTCTATCAGAATGACGAAACACGATTGGCAATGACTTGATTTGTCATGAACAAATTGGTAGTTACCGTCCTCGTCCGAACTAAAAACGAAAACAGAGGAAATTTAACGTTTAAATTGTCCAATATTGTAAATAAATAAAACTCAGTCATCACAAACACAGTTCGATCAAACAGAGACTGATTGTGCTGGCTAGAGAGCAAACCGAATGTGCAAAATATATATTATAACGCTTTGTTGGTTGCACCAATCATGAAATTTTATACAAAGAGTTATTTGCTGCAACAAATACCTGACATATAGAATTGTATAATAACCACAAATTAATTCTGTCAAGTTATCATTTTAAATATTTATTAATTAAATTGTATGAGGAGAGGTGTGTAACACCTGTATCTATTATTTCAACCAAACAAAATGAAAAAAAGTGCCCCGTATAGATATTCGTTTAGCTCGGTGTAAGAAGTGCCTAATTACCTAAAACATCTAGAAATATTAAATACTCTTAAATTTTTTTATCAATTATTTAAGTGTCAGATGGAAGATTACATAATTTAGTGCCCGCACTATATTTCCCTACTGAAAGCATCTTATTCATTAAGACTTTTTTTGAACACAGTTTATACTAATATGTTATGTTCTCATGTTAAACTGAAACTGGTTTTTAAATTAGCTTGTAAATTTTTACTACGAACGTGGCAAGAGACTGTTAATAATTTTTACTGGAAATTAGTAAGTTTCACTGGCGAAAGCCTCAACTAATTTATTTGGTATTAAACACATGTTCTGAGCTTAATTCCTTGAATTCTGCTTTTATCTCGACAGGCCAGTTTAGGTTTAGGTGTCCGCTCAGTTTCTTATTTAAGCGATTATGTTATCATTAGATTCGTTTTTATCTTTATTAATTGGCTTTTAACATAAACAGTGAACGCGGCAGACGCTATCCTGTCCGCTGTTTTCACATTTTTCCAAATGTTTATACATATCAACCTTCCTCTTGAATAAATAGGTATGTCAAAAAAACTGCTTCAAAATCCGTTAAGTAGATTTATAGACTAATACATAATACATAATAATACATAATACATTTATTTATTTATTTATATAAATACATACTACAAACAAATGGAAAGACGCGGTAAGTGACTGTACATGCCAGTTTACAATAAACTTATTTTTTCTTACATATAATGGCATTTAATCTACAATAGTTGATTATTGGCTCTTAACTTAATACATGTTAGTGCTAAATCTAGAACCACTCTAACGGACTCGCAGGTCGGTTCAGACAAGGTCTAACTTAAACCATCACTGCAGATGAAAGAAATACAATGGGCTCTGTAATGTATTCAGGTTTTAATAAAAAGAGTTTCGGGAAATTAAATTTAAATTGAGTGGGCGATGAATAGTCTCCGGTTAACTCATTCGTTTCAGACCATTATCGTTACGATGAAATTTTCAGGCGTGTTAGATAATATTTAAAAAAATCTCATCAAATTACAAGTAATCGTTATTTATTTTGTTCGCTCTTTCTGTATAATGAAACCTTGGTAAAAAAACTTTAAGTTAGAGTCAGCGCTAGGAGGTAAAAAAATCAAAACATATTTATATTTGGACCAGGCTATAGACAATAGTTTATTTATTTGTGGTAAGTAATACTTATTGAGTTTAAACAATAACGTTATAATCAGTTTACAACTGCTTAATATTTCGATTAATATTATTAAGTCCAAATCTTTATAAGAACCTAAGTAGGTACTATTAATAATCTTAAACGCAGATTAGGTACTTTTACAGTTAAGTTATATTTGACTTTTCTTTAATGAAACCAACCGGACTCATTGTCTTTGAGGCATCCAAAAATAGTTAACGCATTAATATTTCAAAATTCTGCCCACTTTGTTCCCGTAGTTATACCTGTTTCCCAATTTCCATTAATTAATCGTCTTTACAGAGAACTGAATTATATTCCGTCGGACGCTATTTTTCTTTCCTTGCAAATTTTAAGAGTTGGTTTTGGAGTCAAAGAACATCAAAGTTGATGAGCACGATCAAAGATGGCAACCGGTTTTAAATTATGCAAAACAATGTTGGTCGGTGATAATATTATTTAACTTTGCGGCTTATAAATGCCCGAGAACAATCAAGTAATTATTACATAGGGACAAGTACAAGATACGTACTTTTCAAGGAGGTGCCTTTAATATGTTGATTAAGAATCTCACCACACATATAATAATAGACACAGGCGTCGTTTGTAAAGTATTAATTACCCCGTTAATTTATTAATGAAGTTAGTAGAATACAATACTATGTAGAGAGCAACGTGTATTATAGGCAAGTTATTGGATGATTATGAAATCATACATTGTAACAGCACTATTTGGTTATTTTGATTTGCAAAAAGATTTCTGCTTTAAACAGAAATTGTAAGGAATCCGAATCAAAGAGCCGATTGAGTGTAAAAAATTGAGCCTACCAAGTGCCAACTAAGTGCCGACTGACTAAACAATAAACGATCAACTGTGGCCTATTTATACCACTTCTAAAGTGCGCACACTTTTGTAACTTAGATAATTGAATATTATATATTTATTTATATATACAGAAACTAGCTGACCCGGCAACCGTTGTTTTGCCATTTAATTTTTTTTTATCACTTAGAGGTATGAAAAATAGATGTTGGCCTATTCTCAGACCTACTCAATATGCTCACAAAATTTCATGAGAATCGGTCAAGCCGTTTCGGAGGAGTATGGCAACGAAAACTGTGACACGAGAATTTTATATATTAGATAAATCGAATGAAACAAAAAAAATAGCAATTCACTTTTTATAACACACATCGCTAAATCAAGATTCAATGTATTATTATAATTGTACAATAAAAAATGAATATATTTTTGGTCACTGACAGTAATTCCAAACTAGTAGCCTGCTATTCTAAGTATAGTCAACATACAGACTAGGACATCCCTAATTGAAAACCTGAAAATTGGGAGCGTAACGTATCCGGCTGGCTATCTTTGAAACTATCAATGGATTGGACTAGATTGAACTGGACTCAATTAATTTAGTTTCAAAAGATGTATATGCTTGTTCGCTTAATATCTATATAAGGTAGGTTTTGCTGCCACTTTGTAGATTTGGACAATAATACAAACAAAATTATGTAAGTAAGAGTTTTACGTTTTTGTGGTAATGTTTTTCGTGTGTTCTTTTTTCTTTATTTTTATTTATCCGTAGCAAGATCGTTGGTCAATTCTCTACGTATATGAAAGAAATTGATCATAACTCGAATGTGGATGGCGACAACACAGGAATGTTAATATTGGGTGCCTTATATGGAACCATTAATCATAAGAAACTAATAGACGGAATAATAGTAACAGGAATACAATCTTAGTTCCCATGTATTATCTAATGGTGAATGTTATTCTACTGACAATAAAGTAAATAAGGTTCTACGCTTATAAGACTTGGCCATATAAGAATGATTGGTAAGAGAATACTCTAATAGTTACTTCTACCTACGTATTTATCATAGAAATGACGATATTGAAGAAATGTGTTTGCAGTCCTTTTAGTCCACAAACATGAGGGGATCATATATATATTTTTACATCTGGGTAACTTATTTTAATTTTTAAAGTATTGCATTTAACAGCGAAAAATTCAGCAAGAAGAGTAATGCACGTTTTTCGTGGTGCCATCTTCTGGCTTTTTACGAAACTATAGAAAACGTGTATGAACAAAGAGTCTGAGCTGATGCTTTTATATTCTCGCGTCTGGTGAACAAAGCCGTTTCAATAAAGAACAACCAATTTAGTCAGTTCCTAAGCTTCAAGATAGATGTCGCTTTTATCACAAAACGTAATGTATCTACTTATTTTTGATGTTAGCTTCCCTTAGACCGCATAAACGGTGCAGCATGCGAGTGAATGAATCAAGTGAGTGGATGCTGATGAAAAATGACAACTAACTACTATAAGTAATACTTACGGTTACGGTATATTTAGATATACCTACCGTGTATATAGCTTGTCATGTTAGATTAACCAAGACTGTTTTTATAAAACAATTTTTAAAATGCAGTAAAGAAGTAACTGGTTTTTCACATCACCCACTAAGATCCTACTCTGTGGTAATTTTTTCATCGATTTATCAGATCAAGTGAGCAAACGAGACAATTAAACGCACCTGTAATTTGTGCGCGTTGTGATAAACAATAGGAAAAACTGAACAAAAAATGGAAAGATAAAGATAAAGGTTTATTACTGGCATCACAATAGACAGCTGCGATGTCCCGTGAGACAGGTTGAAGTTCATGGAGGCCTCGTCTCGACTCTATGAGTTCATGTTCGAGGCCACTGTCAAGGCAAGAAAAGACGAAAGCAAAATACTCGGTCACTGTTACATCAATATTAGGCAAACGATATGCTATCCCATATGCATGTGTATTGGAACTTCCATCACATTAGTGTAAAGCGTTGTCGTACGTGAACGACGTAACGCGACAAGTGCCACGCGACGCGACATGCGACATACTTGTTTAGGACTAACGGGTAATAAAATTAGAATAGTCTAGAAATACATTATGTTTGAAAGCGATAAGCCAGTAACTTGACGGCAATAGGATAGTCGTTTTAAAAAGCAAGAATCTATTACTCCTTTAAATAGAGGGTCTAAAAACTTTACTAGTATCCGGTGCCAGCTACAGTGGATCGTATATTCGTTAGGATACTTTAAATTGTGTATCTTAACTAACCGCCTCAAACATGTTAGCTTATAAAACAAGCATACCAAGTTGGGTGGTGGTTGAAAAGTATAAAAAGTATCGTTATCAACAGTACTTACTAACGGAGTTCGTTGTTTGATAGGCAAGCCTAAAACATGAAAAACGGTTATTGGTGTCAACAACAAAAAAACATAAGATCCAGAGCATTCCCCCCTAGTTATATCTGTGAAGTGATTAGCTTAGTTCATCCTAGGAGTTGTTCGCTCCTCATCAAGTCATTCCGTCATGGCTGAGGATCGTGGCTTGGACGGAATCGTTTCAAGTGACCTCTCCATGCACTTCGGTCTTCTGCTTGGTAGAGAGCTTGAAACATTTTGGTATCTAGTTCCTTGGTCGCCTGGTGACACCATCTTTTGGGACTCCGTCCAAGAGGACGGACCAAGAGGTCTCCTGCCATCGACATTGCCGGTTATAATGAGCTTTTTACTATCACAATCACTATTACATAATAAACACACACCGTTATAAAGGGGATAATGATACGTCTGCGAGTGTTATGTGATCAAAGTATTAGGATACCTAAGTGGCATTCCTAATAGACAAATAGTCTATCGGAAGCATGTACGCTCTTGAGTAGTTTCGGAAGCCAATAAATAAATTATCGCATTTAACATATACTTGCCAGTTTGATGGCCATTTTATAAAAGTTTGTATTATCACTCACTATTATTACTTACCTTTCATTGTTACCATGTTAAAAAAACAGTTTTCTGGTAACTAGCCGGTTTCCTACCTATTTTCTTATGATGCGTCATACTGCATTAATCAATCGGTTAGCAGTGCTAACATAATTTACGCAAACATAAGTGTTTCTGTGTTACAACTTCCAACAATGCCTAATAAGGATACATTAACCATAATTTAATTTTGATAGATTGTCTGAATTCTCCAGTTAAGTAAAATATCAAAATTATTACATTTGCAGATATTGAAAGAAACAATTCCGTTGTTTCTTTGTGACGTTACAATAATTTAAAAAAAAATGACGAAATAGTGGAAACATAAAAACGTTCCATTCACCTTTACAGCAGTTTATTTACATACAATAAACAAATCTTGACCCACGTTGCTGCAAATCCTAATACGGATACATGTCTAATATCAGATGTTACACATTATATTTTGTTTTCATATATCATCTAACGTCTGTGCCGTGTTTGGGAGGTGTTCCTTTGGCAAGTGCGAATTGGCGTGTATTGGTTTTGACGCCTCCTACGTTGTTTGGTTAAGTACTTCACATAGACATGTCCTCAACCCGTACCTAAAGTCACAGGTTCATGGTAATATTCTGTCCATAAAGGGCCTCGTAAAATAAAAATGTAAAACAAACTCAGCTGCGAGTGTTAACACATTTGGAATCAATATGAAAATACATAACAATAGAATCTTAAAGTTCATAGGTGATCGTGTTTTGACTGTAGATCGAGAGAAAAGGAAGTTACCCTTATGATAGATCCAGTATTCTCTGTATTTTCATGACGAGTAAGCATTAGCTTACTAATGATCTACTTAAAAATTGCTTTGGGAAAATAAAACTAATATTTTATTATCATTCATCATGATGCCATAACCTGTATCGTTCCACTCTCATCGTTCCCGGTACCTATTTTGTATTTCCTTTCGGCGTCTTCATAATCATCAGTAAACAATTTTAATATCCTCTTCTTAGTTAATTAAAGACGATGTTAGAAGTTTTTTTAACCTAAATCTTCAAAATTTACCATATTACAGTCAGCAATATTGTTAATACACTAGGAAGCAATGAGTTCGAACCACTGTGTGCACACTCAGGTTTAAAGTACGAAAACTTAAAAATACAATGTCTATTACAAAAGCTGTATGGTTTGAATGATATCGTTACACTCGTGTAGACAGTCCACATTCTTATTTAGTTAAACTTATTTAAATTAGAGAGTTAGTACTTAATTAAAACATTGTTTAAGCAATATCGTGATCGTTTGACGATTTGGAGCGTATGAGGTAACATCATCCAGGAAATTTCCTCTATCTATGAATAGGGCATGTGAAAATGAAGGAAAGGAAAACTGCTACCTAATTTTGAGTTATCGTGCTTTGAACCAAGCGTACAGGGTGGGTCGATTTTATTGCTCGCAATTTTAATATAAAAATACGCAGGATGAGCAACATGTCTCTTTTGCACGATCGTATTGCAAAAATATTTATACCATTGTAATGATTCTTTATTTCCCCTTCCGGTAGAAATAACTCTGCAAGGATCATAGACATTTGTTTTGAAACAGACGATCTTGAGTATCATTACCAATTAAGAACAATAGAAATGATTTAGCTAATAATGAAGCATGATGACAGTACCACTTCACTGCTGTCAATGCATTGTGATAATGCGGAATGCATTTTGCACAGAAAAATTGTTAATTAGACAATTATAGATCTGTAACACAATCAGTATAATTTAGTTTAGCTTTTATATCTTAGTTAGTATCTAATAATTTGTTACCTTTGTTTTTAAGGAAATTGCAGTGCTATTTGTACTCAACAATTAGATCTAATCGAAGATAATGCATGCATCCCTGTAGTGACTTTATTGTATTTCTCTAACTCAATGTTAGGTTTGACATTTTTCTTAACCCTTGTTTGGCTGAGAATCGGAACTTATCAGACTACCTTTGAATTTGTACGGAGGGAAGTATAATCTACAGAAAAAGGAAAAGTGAAAGGCTTTGTTAGTGACAAGATTAGTAAGCTTGGTGAACTATACAGCAGTTATGTCAAGTCGTCTTGGCTCTTAGATAGAAAAAGGATGTATAAATAGTATTTTTGTACCATCTTTAGCTGGGTGGCTCACAAACAACCGACCAAAAAGTTGATAGAAAAAAACAAAAAGCAAAAGGTCGAAAATATTTAAAAGAAATGATAATGATTTGAATGCGTCGCCAACGATCTACCTACTCAGACAATAGAGACAGACATTGAATCGCACGCGCACGTGTATGAAAGCGTGTTGTAGCGTAGACATTTTGTCATCAAGATTATTGAGGCAACAGCAGGACGATCTAAAGATTTATTGTTTTGATTCAAAACTCAAGCTTAATAATAGCAGACATTGGCATGTGTATTGAAGCCTGGAACCTTGACAAACTTTTTATTTTTATGCAAAATGTGTGTGTAAAAGATTGAGGAAATAATATCTTTTTTCACTCTCTTGGCGGTTAAGTTTGAAAGTTATTTATTTATTGATGCCATTGATGTCATTCACACTCCCGAAGTTTCAAGTCTGTACGATCACCGAGTCAGACAGTCTGTCGATCCGTCAATCAGTCATTTAGGACGAGAAATCGATATGTACTGATAAAATACCGTGTACTGACGTAGTGACTAAGTCAATAAACAATTTTTATTATACAAGTGTGCAACGTAAATTAAATCACAAATTACAGGTAATGATTTTCTTTAATAATATTTATAAATAGAAGTCTACGTAACATCTCTCTTTGCTAATACTAGAAGGTCATTCACGACAGCATTGTAATTTTAACATAAAATTACTGAAACCTCAATATTATCAGACTATAATCGTATTGTTCAGTAGAAAAATCTTATTTAATTTCCTTGTAAAACCAAGGAATAACAAATTATCTACAAAGTTCCGAAACCCCGCACGAGCCGGTTCCGAATAATCAGTCGAGTAACACAACCGTCACAAATAATTTACAAAATACTGCTAATTTACAACTCATACTGGATTATATTACAAGTATACAGTACCAAATCTAACTTGTGGTTTCGATTTTGAGAAAAGGTTTGATGCCGTTTTGAAAATGCTGATAAAAGGCCTGAATGTGGAGGTTTCGGTCCTGTAGTAGGTTTCTGGCTGTTGGTACTGATATTTTTCCGTCTGTTGGTACTGGTATTTTTGTGGCTGCTGGTACTGGTATTGGTACTGATTGCTGAACTGGTTGTAGTACTGGTTGCTGTATTGGTAGTTGTATTGCGAGTCTCCGGTGCTTTCGGGAATGACGTTCGAGATGTAGCTGTTGGTGTTGTCCACGGTCTGGTAGCTTGAAGAAGCTGTGTAACTGGCCGCTGTTACAAAAGAAAAAATAAATTAATAATCAATACCAAAGACTGCCAATAATACCTGAATAATAAGTAAGATTGAAATAAAGGGAAGGCAGACATAAAGTTGGCAAACTTTACAAAAGACGTTTTAAACGTTTTTGAAGGACACAATATAAAAATTGATACTTACAGCATAGGCCAGAGTATTTCCTGGATTCAGAGAGGCCGTAATTGCTACAGGAAGGATATCCCTTCTCGTAGGGGTTGGATCCGATTACGTTGCCTCCTGGGCCGTAGTTGCAGACGTACAACTTGGTGTAGCCGCGAGTAGGGTCGTAGTAGAATGTGAAGCCGCAGCCCACGTGAGATGTCTCGCCCCACACCAGCTAAACAAAGAAAATACATCTTGTAAGAAATAGAAAGTGAAAGACGCACAGATTGTAGGCAAAAGGTCAATGGATGACTAATAGGATATTAATTGGCAGCACAATAGCATCGATTTATGTGATCAACCGTTAAGATTGTAGATTTATTAGATTGAACTTTACATAATAAATCGAAAAACATTGCTAATCAAACGATTTCGGAATATTTGAATACAGCTAATAGGACTTTGATAATGTTATGTGTGTATGTAAAACAAACGACCAATGCGAGTCAAAATGAGTCTTTACCTGAGAATAATGCCCCGTGCCGTGTCCACCACTGATGGGTTTGAATCCGAAGATGCTGACTTCATCGAACCACGCGTTGATTTGTTTCGCGAAGTCGGGTTGAGAGTCGACGGGGTCGGATGGAGGACGAGTGGTCCATGTGGCAGCAAGGTTCTGGCCTACAGGAAAGCGGCCTACATCACGCTGGTTTGCACGATCGTGCGCTGTCGTGCACTGATCAGACCAGTGCTGGGCAGTTGCTGCTAGCTCATCATCCCATACCTGTGACAAAAAGACACTTTTTGTTAGCTCTAAAAAGTTAACAGTTCATAAGGACTTCTTGAGATAATGTTTACAAATACGCAGAAGCACGCAGTCAATATTGGCACTCTTGGGTTTTGCCGTGCCGTGTTGAAGAATGTAAAAAAATATCTTTACTTAAATTATAAGACCATTGCAGTTTAATTGAGAACCACAAAACACAGTTATTGATCTTAGGTAATTTATAAGTTGCTGAAAAGACGAATTTATTGTTATCCGAATGCTGAAGGGGTACTGACGAGAATACTGAATATTTTAAAAGGTATACTAGAGGCTAAACCTTCCGTAAATTAAATCTCGTCTTTCTCTTTCTAAAGCTATAGCATTCGCACTGGTTTTTCATGGCTGTTTTAATAATGAGAGAATGTTACTTAAGAATTTTAATTATTAAATTTACATAAAGGGTTCAATTACCATTTCCATCATATTGGCCGCTGGGGGTTGGCTCGACACCTGACCCAAGGCAACGGATTGCCTCAGGCGGTTGTGTGCGTCGACGATCGCCTGCTTTTCGTACGCAGTCAAGCCTCCAGACTCTGCAAAAAAAAAAAACATAAGACACTGCCTTATTACTTAAGATGACTCAATTCTAATCCACTTAATCTTATCTCCAAAATGACTAAAATCAAGTGTCAAGGCGGAATTATTTCATAATCTATCGGATTTATCTGATTTATTAGACCGGTGCGTGCTAACACAGGTGTCTGTGTCAATAAAATTTTATGACCTCGACCCATACAAGTATGCAAATTGGAGCATCTTTTTTGGCAAATTCTAGACTGGGTGGCGGCTATGAAATTTATTATTTTTTCAATTGAGAATTTTGTAGGTGTTAGTTATAATTTTGGCTAGGCAAATTTTAGATTAACTCTGAAAAATATTACTATCTACTGAAAACAGTTTAAAGTTCTTGCAAACAAAATAAGATGCTCATCGGTTTATTTCGTTATCATATATAAAAAATTAATGCCTAAAATGTTACATTAGGACTTTGTTAAAAAGAACTAAAAAATAACAAAAACTTACTTATAATTTGTTTTCCACCGCTGCAACCCTCTGCTGTTGCAAGGAAAATTGTTCCCGTAACAAACAACACTAAGGACATCATCTTGTATTAATTAGAGTCTTTGCACAACACTTTGAAAACTGAAATTGAATTGCACGTGTAAGTAGAGATTCGCAACTAAAGTTGTCACTTATTTACGAAACGTCAAACTTGATTGTTATGGCCTGTGATCCGCAGCACTTTGTGCGGCGCGCTCAACAGGGTTTAGCGATCTGTGTGGCACCCGGCGGCGCCGACGCTTAAGTACCCGCGGCAGCGTTACCATGGAGACGCAGCGACGCCGCCCGCCCGCGGCGCTCGCGCATCCCCAGCCTCACACTTGCAAACTCCTATACTATACTATATATCCTCTATACTATGTATCCCTTTAATTTTCATCGATTTTATTGATTCGAATTCTTCAAAGTCTTTTTTATTGAAAAAGCACATAATTTTCACATAAATCTTCAGCCTGACAAAACAGCAGTCGGATGCGCCGTCTATTCGACTTATAAGTCGATCGTGTAGTACCCTCAGTTACGAAATAAAGAAAGGTTAAATGGACATCAGCCGACCACTTTTTATCTGCAGTAATAATTTAAAACTCATTATGCTTCAACCTGTGGTTGTCAATGAAATCGAGTTCTTGTGATGTGACCAAGCCGAACGTGGAAATATGTTGACAGATATTGGTCGGAACGGAAGTGGTCTTTAAGCAAAATTATAGGCAACTCAAAAACAAGGAAAGAATAATATGCAATCACCAGCTTTTTGAGGCATAATCTACTTTGTTTCATGGTTTTTTGTGAAGACTTATTATTATTAAATTATGATTTTATTATTTATGGGATAACTTTTTAAGTTACCAAAGTGCAAAATTTATTTTTCAACGTTACAATACTTGATGCAGATCTTTGTGCTTTTATAACCTTGTAACAATTAATGCATATAGGTAAACGTTTTCCCAAATTAAAAGTACTTCTGTAAACTTTTATGCCAGAATAAATTAATCTTTACTTACACAATTTGTGGCTAATTACCTATTAGAATGTTATTAGATTAAAAGTACAACCTGGTTCTATATCGTTAAATCAATATATATATATACGAGTATATAGATTAGATTAATATGATTATTGTGTATTATTTTCACTAATGTTTCAGACGCTAAAATTCTATATATTTGAAGATTTGATTTTCTGAATGATAATGTTTTAAATCAGATAACATAATTATTGACAAAAAACGAATTCTTAACAAATCGGCAACTTGTAAACTAACACACACAATTACTTATCATTCAACTGTTGACAGAACAACTTCGTTCAACTCATCTTCATCGATATATTATTATCGATAATAATCTGGAAGCATTAGCGCAGTCGAAAATACATTTTGTGTCTGTTGAACTTATTGTGCGAACAAATATCCTTACTGCTTCGTATTTGTAATGATAAAAATTAACATGTAATGATAACGCACAAGAAAGTCCAGTTTCAGTTTCAGCTGCTTTCAACTACTCGGTCTACTTTCGATTTCAGTGTGTCTGAACGGAATCGGATACGTTATGATAGATTCATGAAGAAAAAAGTTGATTTAGTAAAAATGTACGACAATATAGCTACTTATTGAAGCAATTATGAAAACGATGAGTGAATCGTGATATTATATCTACGAGTAAACTATGTTGGTTTACAAGTCTTGATCCTTTTGGTGAAGCCTGAGGCACGTGTTTATTTTGAGATATCATAAAATACTAATTTGAGCACCGCAATAATTTAGAGACCCGAAAGAAAGTAATAAATGAAATATATTAAAATATCCTTGACAGAAAGTCGTTAGTACCTACGAACTTATATTGGTCAAACATTTTGGTTGACAAGTGGCCTGTTGCCATCCAATCCGGTTTACCACCTGAGGTGAAGTCTTGCTCGATCTTCGATATTAACATATTAATGACTTATATTTTACTGACTTTTTATTCTACGCGACAAGATTCGGGTACAATTTTATTAGTCTGTTAATCACTGAAAATCAAAGACTTTGAGCAATTAATTTTAGGCAATCACGTTTCGTACACTACCCTGTCAGACGATTATGCTTTGATTTATTAATTATCAATCGAATACAGATATTAATTGGGCAAACTGAGTTTCCAACGATGCTATTTCGGTCTTCAATAATATGATCCTTTCAATATTACTCATTTAAAATACCTGATTCGGAAACTAACGCATTATCTGCACACTACACAAATACACATGTCTTCATCAATGATTCTGTAAAATTTTAATCAATTAACGTAAAAAATTTCAATCATTTTACTATCACTGGTTACTTTACTATATTGACCTTAAGAATTACAGTAACCCCAATTTGACAATAATATTTTAAATTAATGACCTGCTGCCATTTCTATTTATATCAAACTAACGGGTCCCAACGATGACCGATTTTTCAAACCGTCATCTGCAAAATACTCGTACTCTATAGGATTGCAAACAAGGGTGACCATTAAGGATTATGGTTTGAACAATACATGTTTTGATGTTGTTATGTACCTACGTTTTTACGGTGTAAGATTAGGTGAGCATATTATTACAAACGTCAAACAAAACAAAACAAAATGACGGATTCATTTCATTTGAAAATTTACTAATCGTTGTTCAAACAGTGCTGAAATAATAATAACAGTATAATAATAGACCTTGACAATTTAAGATGCACTATGTTATGCAAATGCGCGATCCAGTTCTAATCGAAGTTCAATATCAAGGACGTATATATATATATATATATCAGAGATGCACCGAATGTAGATTCAACCGAATACGAATGTTCGGCCGAATATTCGGTTCAATTCTACGCGGCAAACAGGTTTGCACATGTCGGTACGGCGCTCTGCATGAGCTGGGCGGCGTATCCTACCGCCCCCTCTCTACCCCGCGCATAACCCGCGGCCCCTAATATCGTGTGAAAATCATTAACGTTACGTCGACAAACGTTTTTGAATATTAGTGGACGTAAAAGATCACATGTGTGGACATTTTTAATGAATACGAAAGTGATAAGACAAAAGTAAAGTGTACATTGTGTGATACAATTATTTAGCGTGGGGGTACAGGACCAAGAATTGTCACCTGTAAAGCACACAGATTCTTTGATAAAATAATTATTTATTGATATTTACTCATTTTATTTCACAATAAATAATACAAGAAGTCTGTTCGCTTTTTTTTTAAACACAAAACTTTCGCAATAAACCACACTTGTTTAGTAATAATTAGCTGACCTTACTGTTTAATTAATTGTTCTTTTTTTATGTTAACAATACATTTAATATTCGGTAATTATTCGGCAAATCAACCGAATATTCGGCCGAATACGAACATGAAAACAAATGCCGAATGTACCGAATACGAATATTGGGCCGAACATTCGGCGCATCTCTAATATATATATATATACCTATATATATATATATATATATATATATATATATATATATATATCGTCTTGTTTTTATTTTCGTCCACTTCATTACCCTATAACGCTAAACTTTTCAAGAGCTTACTAAGCAATAAAATTTTTATAAATGCAAAGGTTACAAATCCTTTGTCAAGTAATCATTTCTTGTAAGTATCAGATTTTTCATTGCAGCCTGTTTTGTTTAATGTAAGTCAAGTGTTAGCCTCATTTTGTGTGAAAGACTCAAACCATTTTTCAAGGAAAGTTGAATCCAATTCATATATCCTTTAAATAAATACGATGTAATTTACCATACTTATCTACAAACAGCCACACTATGTATTACAAAAAGCGGCAATATTGAAGAACATTTATTTTTTAATATATCCAAAAAGGGATGAGCAAATCTTTTGACGTCATCAATGATTTACTTTTCACTACATTCAATGGGAAGACGCTCTGCGGTTTCTTTTGTTTCTGAGCGGTAATACAAAGCCGTGGATATAAATCCCATTTCATTTACGCAAATTATGTCTTTTAACCATTGTTGTGTAGAGAGCCTGCCAGAAACCTGTTTCAGTTTGTCGCAAGATCAGGCTATGACGGTGTTGTACTTTAAGGGTGCCTCTCCACCGCCGCGTAGCGAGTGGAGCGACATGAATTATCGTATACTCGCGGCCTAGCTTTACACTCTGAAAATTACAGCCAGAAACTCCGCTAACTATGCTTCTCTGCCTCGCTCCGCTTTGGTGGACAAACGCAGCACGCAAATCTGTTCTACCTTACCACGGTTCTCCGCTTCGCACCCTCGCTTGTCGTCGATGGACAGGCACCCTAAGAATCGCAAGACGGCTCCGGCAGACAAAGCGTCGTCTATACAGACACGTTTACCGACATATATATTGAGAGTAGTATACGTCAGACAATTTATCAAGTTTACTGAATTATCAACCTTTGCAGAAAGCTTTAAAGTCCTTAGAAGCGATGAGATGCAGCTTTAGCTACCAATACCATAGCAGGGAATATAGATGTACTTGTACACATTAGTGTACATAAAGTCGAACCGTACATCAGGAAGGAGCTGGGGTAAAGTAGGTAAATATTTGTGTAAGTCAAATAAGTCATACTTTTTGGTTGAAAAACTTGAACATTATTTGCTATTCTCAAATATTGTTAATAATAAAATGTATATTTACTGAATTGAACTGGCAGTTTTGAGTGAATTGTTTACGTTTTAACACAAAGTCTGAATTTTGTCCTTTTGTTTCAGATTATAATGTTATATCATCATGAAAATAGCATTTTTCTTGAGGTGTCACACTACTTGACAAGGATCAATATCTGTTGAGTTTACTTTGGCCAGTAAAGTTTGCCTGACATCAACAAGATTACATCCTGTTAAAATGTTATTCAAATTAAGTGTCTTGAAAATCGATTTGCCTAATCAAATATCATCTTTCTAGAATTAAAAAAAAGTTTAACTGGTGATTATAACTAAGGGAGTAATAAGTTCATTCACTCTATTTCCCTACGTTCAAGGTTTTCATCGCGACTCAATTAAGTATGTCATGTTACAAAAGTAATAAACAAATCATGATTACTCTGACTTATGTACTTTTAGTCACATGTATAAAATATATGATATTAGTACTGCAGAATTGATCAGTTTTCCATACACATTAAAAAATCTTATCGCAAAAGTCATAAATATTTATCTGTTACAAATAAAATGTCAAGTTGTATTAAGAGCAGCTTTTGTATTGTACACATTATGTATATTAAGCTATTTTTGAAATCGGCATCACCTGGGTCATAAAAAAGACATTTTATGATCGTTTAACAGGTCGTTTATTGTTAAATAAAGTTATTTTAGTAAATGCTCCGTAACGTATCTACGTAAAGAAGGTATTATACTTAAGTAGGAAAAAATGAGAATTTATTTTTTATTAGTTACGGTAATAAGACGTGACGGGTAACGGTTAACTGCTTAACTCGTTCCGAACCTCAATAATTGAACTTCTTGCTTTCAGCCCCCTTACTCTCTAAACTCACTCACTCTTATAGGCTTAGGTATAAGCTTTACCGTTCGAGCAAGCGCGCTGGCTAGACTCGAAAACACAAACGAAATGTTATGGAGTACGACCTCAGAACCAGCAAATTGACCTCAACACTAATGCGATTTAAGTCTAACTGACTGAATTTGTTATCTTATAATATATTTGCGGTAGAAAAAATAATTGTCCGAGGCGGGGATCGAACCCGGTCCATAAGAATCCGGCCCGTATACCTTAACCACTCGGTCGCCCAGACATTTGGCAAAGTCTGTTAAAATTTGCTACTACTAATTATTAAACTGTGATGTGATTGAGTGATTTCTACAAAAACTGGCCAAAAGTACAATAGTTTGCGTATTTATGACGTTTTAAAAAAAAAAACTACGTAATAGATCTAGTTCACACCAATTTTCGGTGGAAGAGAAGATGTTCCTCTTATTATAGAAGTTACACAACTTCTTCAACTTTGGAAGTGTCTCCCGCGCAAACTATTAGTTTAGAAAAAAATATTCTAGAAACCTAAATATAGGCCCGAGGGTTTGTAGAAAAAAATAGAGTTTTAGTTTCAAGTACGGGACCCCAATGTCTTTTTTATTATTTTTATGTAAAATCTTAATGGCATTTACAGGATTCATCTACTTTCCAAGTTTTTACAGTATATCTCTTATAATTTTGAAAGAAAGTGGCTGTGACAAACGGACGGGCATGACGATTCTATCCGTTTTTTGCCTTTTGGCTACGGAACCCTAAAAAAGACGAATTCCTTTCAAAGGCTCCTATCATTTAACAAAACGCAATATCTCTATATAAGTATTAGCGATTTGGATATAGTTTATAGCATCAATAAATCTGTCTTAAAAAGCCAATGGAAACATCCGAACGTGTCAAGTGCTTAACCTTTACTATTTTATTATGTTTTATATCTTTTTCAGAAATTAGCTAATTGGTGTAAAACAATTTTATGGCTTCTCATGAAGCTCAGCTTCGACGGCTGTATACATCGGCAATTTTATGTTTTCATTGATAATTAAGTAACCTAAGATAATTAAAGTTTAAATAAGATTATGTAGATATCATGTCTAACGTAACAGCTTTAAAAAAATACTTGTATGTACGTTTCTTGCATCTTCAAATACAAATTTGTGTGACTCTACGTATTTCCTCAAGTTCTCCCGGAGTTTGTTCATAAGCTCACTTTTATTTCAGAGAAATACTTTTGCGGTTGCAATAACTATAAGTAGGTTATTTATCGGCTGTACTTTCTCCGATTATTGCGGTCATAGATGTAAGGTTCCATGTATTCAAAATCATGACGAAATCGTTAAGCATTTTGCAAATAGTTAACCGTTTGACCGGAAACAGTATTGATGATACTTAACTCATAAATAGATACCTACTGGAATGATATCTAGCATCTCAAGAAAAAAATTATACTTATTAATTGTTTAATTGATCTAGAGTTTTCGATATTGACATTAAGTGACCTTCCCTGTAAACCTAACTTTTTGCAACGTTAAAGGATTTATCTTTTAAATGTCCTTATTATCCAAAGAGATGTCATTTAATATAAGTATTCACTTCTTACATTTCGCAAAATTAAGTTAGAAATAGATTCGCCAAAAGTTGAGAATCTGCCTTAGTAAATTGCAAATCTGCCTTCAGTTCAATTGCAAAGTTTCAGTCTCAATAATTGTAACGAATTCGATGTGTTTTTTAATGTATCAAGAAACATCCAATGCTTGATAAAAAGGCCCTACACACCACTACTTATGCTTACGTATACTTACATATACAACACCGGTCCAATGTTTTCTTGGAAAAAGATGTAGAGGTTAAATTGTGGTCAAGACATTTATCGGGACGAGGAAGTCATCTTGTTGATAATTGTAATAATTATACTTCATAACGAACGCCACAAATTGTGTCAGTGGGTAAACATTGCAATAACACCATTAATTTAGTCAATGCTCTACAATTTGTTTTAGATGTCAGTTGTGGTGAAAATGAAAGTACAGTTAGGTTATACGAGAGGTCTAAGGGGCCCATGATTCATTCCGAAAACTTAATTCCTTCTTAAAATAAACTTCATTTGGTAACGGGTTTTCATGTTTTGGGGATTTAACCAACTAAGTATACGTATTGATTGGTACTTGGATGTAATTAATTACGAAAACAACCTGTTACCTTTTGTTTATACATGACCGAAACTCAAATGATGGTTTAATACAACGGTATGTATGTTTTCGTTTTGGTTCTTTAGTACCTAAATAATATAAAAAGAACATGTTTGTTAGTTTAGTGTGTCCACTTAAGTAGAAAATGGTTTGTCACATACCCGCACAATGATATTTAAATTACTGACACATTTTAAATGCATCTCATCAATTTGACATAATACTCTAAGCTCGTTTACTGGGCACATGATAAATGTTTGATAAAGAATGAGTCATAAAAATGTGCGGGAGAAACTTAGTGGTCAGTGACCCGAGGTGGTTTCGTGCTGTAACATATTTATTTATTTTTATAATGACATGAGCTGCCAATGATTTTTTACAAAAAAAAATGTATTCGTCTAATACGCCTATTCTAAAAATACACTAACACAATAATCAACTTTGATGCAGGATTTATTTACATCACATTTTCTTATAAGAAAAATACCACTCATTTTCTTCCGAGACGTTTACAAAAAAATAATGAAACAATAACAATTGACTGTTGGCAACGGCGTTTGGTTTGGAACAGATGTTCAAAATTTAAAAGATTTTACATTTACAACGTTAAATAACAAATTAACTTACCTCGCTGCAGTTTAATGAATTCAACAGAAATCATCGAAATGTTAAATTATTAAACTGACATCCAAATACCGCTTTATATATTTTTGTTTTATATTTATACAATTGGTAACTGTAAGTATTCTGCACCTTTCAGCACCACACACTGGATGTTTATGAACAGTTAGGTCCGTGTTGAAAACCTAAATGCGCTATATCTCGTTAATATGACAGATATTCCTGTCCGACGCAGTGCCAACTGCTTTATACGCAGATGGGACCTAGTATTTGTTATTGGCCATAAAGTTTAATGCTACACACCTTTATTTACGCATTTAGATACGCAAGAGCATGTTCACAGTGTGTTAAACATAAAAAAATATTGGCCACATTTTACACTGTTTGGTTGAGATGTTTCAATTTGAACGAACAACGTTATTGCATATGTAATACTATCGTTTTCTGTATGTTAAGATGCATTTAGGACAAGCCCCCATACATAAGTGTCAATTTTTATGTTGTTTCCGAATGATGTCAACATTTTTTTACTATGTACATATTTATTGCCAAAGCGATGTCTGCGTGATTAATTTGTTTACAAACTCGTTCAAACAATAACCTTATTTCCATGAAAGATATTTACGTTACTTAAATCTTGTGTTTGAGTCCTAATCTATGAACATATGTTCACATCTCGTAATGACTTGAATACAAACAAAAACAATAAAATTATATTACAGTTTAGTAGATTACATGTTCTGGTCCACTGTGGAGTATTGAATGGTCGTAAAAATAATTTTATAATAGTAATCCTTGATGCCTCTGAGGAATTGTTTTCCTTATAAATAGAATATGACCCTGAAACATAATAAGTTTAAACAGACAGACTGTTAATCAGATTATATTTAATTAGTACGAAATAAATACATCAGATTGCGTACTTATTTTCTTTGAAGAATTTCATGAAAAACTCTTCATTATTTCATTCGACTTTTATGTAATAAATAATTTAAATTGGTAGGAATTGACAAGGTGCTGTTAGAGGAACGCAGTTGTGTAAAAAATATATCGAAAGGTGATTCAAAATTAATATCACGTACCTTAATTCATTGTACGCACAAAAGATTTGCGTGAAAATTTTACAAGTATTTACTAACGTTTGCGAGTGCACTTACGTACTAACGCAACTAGCTTAAAATAATGCATATCCTTTACAACTTGAAGATTTATTTCAGAAAAATCATCAGCTTTTTGAAAATAAATATGTTCAATCAGTGGCTATAAGCTGTATTCAGTATATTAAAACATAAAATACGGTACTAAACCTTTTCAACTCTGTGTTCATAACCTTTCATTACATAAGAAACATGAATATTCATGAACAATAATCTAAAATTGGAATGTTTTTCTGTATTGGTATAAACGTGCTTGTGAAGCACACGCTGAATAGGAAGCCATACATTTAAATCATTGATGCTGCAAGGTCCTCGACATTTATTGTTTTCCTCTGTTAATTACAATAAGCAAATCATCGTTAGATACTTACAAATTAGTAAGCAAGTTATGCCTTTATGATTACTTATTGTTTTTACCTCTATTCAAAAGTAATTCAAGTAATTTTGAGTTTAAACTCTGACCGACAAACAGACGTCAACAAAGAAAGTCATGGATAGGTTTTTTTTGTGGTGTTTGATAGTTTTTATTTTTCCAAAAGAGTGTTGTCGTTAAAATCATCAAATCTTTACTTAAATACTAAGCCCCTCTTGCGTCAGTTTTTGTTAGCATAACCCAGAGATTACAAAACGCGCCGACACTGTCAACTGCTTTGACGCTGATAGAGACCGCTTGATTTTTCATTCCTGAGTTAAGCTAACCCAAGGGTGGTGCAAGTGGGGATAAGTTCAAGTTCCTACATAGCCCCAATTGTCAAACTAGAGGGCACTATGGAGTATTATATACAGGGTGTAAAAAAAACCTTAACGAAGCCGTCAACCACGCGTTCAGTACATCAAACCAAATCGTATGAAAAATCAATTTTGGCTGGGAAACAACTTTTACTTTTTGACATCAAAAAAAATAATTTAATTCTAACCCGCAATGTACAGCGCGCACGCGGAAAAGTCACCGCGGGGCGTGTTGCTTTACGCGCCGTCGCGACGCGGTTCGGTTCGAGTGTGCGCTGTTCATTGCGGAGTGTGCCATTTAGAGGCTTTTTATGAAAAAACTAGTGAAAATTTGTATTATGTTTCTTTGGAAAAAGTTAAGTTATAACGAACAGAAGTCATTTCTGTAAAAATCATTTTAAAAAAATTCCAACTTTAACCATCAATATCTCAGTAACCGTTAACTTCCCAGGTATGATGTAAAGGAAAAAAATGATCGTAACAATTGGTAGAATATGTGGTATTCGGCTTCGTTAAGGTTTTTTTTACACCCTGTATATATAATACTCAAATCTTTAGCTGAAATGTTATTTTTAACTTATTATCTATGCATAATTACATGTAATCACACATTAGGGGTAAGGAAAACACACCCTACGTAACCTAGGCTACGTTACTACTTACGACCTATGTTATCAAACTTATCAAACATTATTATATATATTTACAAAAAAATCTCAAATCCTGGCTCTGTGATGATGAGTACTCGAACCATTACATTATAGGTTCAACACTTTACCTGAGTTTATTGATATTTGCACATTAATAAGCGCTCTACCGATAATACAGCCTTAACACTAATGGATCATCAAATAAAATGAATAAAAGCGTAAAATGAAGCGCTTGAGTATGTATGTACCTACATACATATACTTACATAAAGTAGTAACATGACATTTTTTATGTGATGTAATTTTCCTTCAGACTTAAAATTTTACTACTGATGCTAAACAAACATTTCTTGTTGTTAAATTCATTGCAATAAATAAAGTAAATACCACTCATTTGGTAACTTGGGGGATCTCACTTAGATACAAGAACTTGTTAATTTATAATATCGACATGTTATCGCCAATTTTTTCGACAAACAGTTTTTCTAAGCCACGTGTACTGTGTTTAAATTGGATATAAAGCCTAGGGATATTTTCAAATGTGTTAATATTCTTTTTTTTAGTAGAGTATTAAAAGGTTCAGTAAAAGTCCGTCAAAAGATAGGTCCTGGTGGCGGTTTGGTTTGTAATACAACGGCACTAAAGCAAAATAGAAACACCCACGTCATTCATTCATACCTTGACATCCTATAAGTCATACGTCCCCGCTAACGTAAACTTCAACTCTTCATTCAAATTAAAGTAAACCAGCATATTGGACCTAGATCTTAGGCACCACCATCTTTTCTCGAATAGTTTATAAATTTTCAAAAAGCTATGCTATATAAATGCTTAAGAATAATTATTTATGACGTCATCATAGCTCATACGCGCCAATTGGTTTATCTTTCCATAAATTTTTTTAAGTAAATAAATGTCCGTAAAGTTTTTCTAAAACTCTGTAAAGACTTAACTGCCTTGTAAACACTAAATAAATTTGATTTGGAAAATTTACATTATGCAACGTTTACTTGTAAAAAGCAGGGATTGACATATGGGATGTATGTTAATTCCTGGTCAAATTTTAAAGAAATTGGATATGTTCAAAGGAAAGGACTTGGTCAAAAAGGTATGGGCAAACGCGGTCAAAGCTGAAGGCAGAGGTTTACTAAGGATATACATGGCTTCCTAGACAACATTTTTTGATCATTGAATACGTATACATATTTCTGATAAGGTCAAATTTAACGCACTTCTACACCGGATGATATCATTTGTCAAAATTTAACTTAATGAATGAGTGTTTTCAATTAATTAAAAAAAAACATTTTATCGAACTTAACTCTAAAGAGTGTCCGAATGATTTATTACCATGTAGGCCTTTGGGATCAAATTCACATATATGAACTTTTAACCAAGTTGTTATGGCCTTAACTTTTGCATAAACTGTCACTGAGCATAATTATCATACGTTAAATGCAGTGTCAATATAATTAGTATCTGATCGTGAACTAATAAATCATATTATTATAAGATGTAGGTTAATAATAAAACATCAGTGCGAGAGAAACTTTCCTGCAGGGATAAAAAATATTTGACTATTATTTGACGATATTTAAGAAGAGTTTTGTATTTACTAGGTCTATTTGTTTTATGTTTTTGATGTTAAATTACCAGATCTCAATATATTACTTTACTTGTAACGGAATTAAATGAACGGCTGCGTTAATTACCGTTGTTGAGGTTGTCTCTGATGCTCACGAATAGATTTTTATCTGGGAATCAAAGCAAGGTCCATTTAAAAGGTTGCGCCTTACTGAAACCCAATGTAAAATTAATGTTGGTGGTTATTTTTAACACTCTTTCTTAATTAAGCGTTAAAAATCTGTTTCGAATATTACCTGTCTACTAGGCAGTAGTGTAATTTCTAATAAAGCTCCGTCTGCATTGATGTATGAATTCTATTGCAAAGTTGGCTTCAAATAAGTGTCGGAGTTTTTACAAATTTTTAAAAATTGAATACCGACGTAACTCGTTATTATTCGTCATTTCAATTCACTTCCGATCAGACGATCCATCAGATTCGTTAGCGTAAAGGAAATCAGTTAATATGACATAAGTACGTGCAAATGTACACGATATGCGGTTATAAATTAAAATAAAGTAACCGATCACGCTTATGTTTACTTTTAAACGTTCAGGTCACGGTCGCGATATAGCGTTGTCAAAGTCAATACGAACATAAGGAACAAACCGATGGTCATTATGGGTACATTACCACAAATAAACATAGTTCCCTATTGTAATACATTAGCACTGTAACAATAGAGCTAAGTGGATCGCAATTCTTGAGCTTCGAGCACTGAAGTGCACAATTGTAGTTAGACCTTTTCTCAACTGCCTTCCATTGCATTATTTTGGCTCCATAAATTCTTAGACTCTAATTTTGAATTGTTTAAAACAACATCACTTACAAGTACATACACTCGCGTTCACTTTATTTCAATAAAGCCTGCAAAGATCTTTTCATGTTGTTTATTTATTAAGTTATTTACTAAATGTAATTATAGGTAAGCATCGCTTGATTAAAAACTAAAGAACCCGCCTATAGTAATAAACAAAAGGAACTAAACAAAACTTATAGTTAAAATAAGTTTACCTCTATTACTAATTTTACCTCATACTTATAAAATTTGAGTAATTTGCTCATTTTCTTTCGGAATGTGGCTAGCGAACGTGCAAAGATGACAATGCGATCACCGCAACCATTGTACAAAATATAACAAATGCGGTAAAGAGGGCAGTTTCTACCGTATTTTGTTAATTTTATATTAAAATTAGTGTTTGTAGTCTAATACATATTAATATCAATGTTCGATACCCATGTTAATGATTTTTTAAACATGTAGGTGCGTAGGCGGTTAGTTGGCGCCTAGAAGTTTATTTTAGATGAAATCTGATAACGTTTGTATCAAAAAACATAATAATGACGATATTATTTATGTTCGTTTTAATCGTTAACCTTGTTGGGATATAAGATACCTCGTCATAATATGCTTAATGACTGTAATAGTTGATTTGTTTGTAAATATATAAAAAAAACATTGTCCCTTGTGATTAATACAGCTTTATATTAGGGACAATATGAATAAACCCAAATATCAATAATAAAAATCTTTGTTCTTAAACATGTCTACATTTACGAGTATGTTAATAATTAAAATTATAATATGCCAATTTATCTACTAATAAGTTATGATTATCAAGAAAGCGAAGTCACTGTCAAGAGCAGGTATATTGAATTATGACTTATAAATGAATATTTGATCACTAATTGATTAATATTTAATACATTTTAATAATAATAATAATAATAATTTTGTATTAAATATCGGTTTACTACCTGTTCTGACAGTGACCCAGTGACCAAAACATGAGACAATGCTACCAAAATCACATTATTGTAGTAGCAATAAATTCCAAATATTATAAATAGTGTTTTATTGAATTAAGGACATACGATCACGAAACAGCAGGAGCCCAATTTTTTTTATATTAACTAAATGTCACATTTTCTTTCGATTTTGCGCGGCAACGTAAAAATGTGAAATGTAGCCTACTACATAACAATGGTACCTACACGGTTATTACTATTAGGCACGTTTACGTTAAGTTCTTAATTTCTTCTTGTAATAAGTCTCCTGATATTAAAAAGTAGTAAAAATATGAGTAGGATTGTATGTAAGTAAGTCTTGTTTGTCCATCTGTTAACCCATTTCTGATTCAGTGTAAATACAATGATTTATTATATTGCATTACTACGAAATGAATAAACTCTGCATTACCATAGAAAGTTAGTGGTCTAGTGGCTTAAATGCCTAGTTTGCGAGCGATAGGTCATGGGTTCAATAGTCGGGTCAAGTGAAATGTGCTAGACATGATTTTTGGCCAAAACTACTTGTATTATGGTGTCTCCGAAATATCTCTTATTCATAAGTAGTCAAGTTATGCTTTAAGCTGAGACTTATGGGCTTTCGATTTTGGTTTTATTTTCTGTCGCTCTGATCAGCCTTTATACGTCCCACTGAGCATAGTCCTCACCTCAGCTATGAGGTGGTACGAGATATACTCCACCACGCGGGCTCAGTGCGGATTAGTAGAGGGGGTGTTTGTAAGGTAAGTGACTAACCTTACTGTCAGATGTTATTATTCCTCCGGTATTATTATGACCAGGCTTAACGACTAATATCTATTGATATTAGCCGGAACCAACAGATTAACGTGCCTTCTAAAGCACGGAGATGCTTGTGAATAGAAGTTTCTTATATGATCAGAATGGTCACCCATTCTAAACAAGTCCGCCCTTAGGTTGCTTAACTTTTGGTATCACTACCAAAGCGTTGCCACGACTGCACCACAAGCACCTCTTTCTTCTATTCCGTTTTCGTTTATTGTTTTTCTTATGTTCCGGTAAAAATATTGATTAGTCAAGTTAGCTAAGAAAATAAAAGTGTTTCGTTAGCCATCATCAAAGTGTTAAAGGCTCCTCAGTGCAACTTTTCTCTGACTCCTTAAAATGTTGTCGATATTATTTAAACTTGAATAGGTACTAATTAAGTAGTTAGTTTTCAGTGTCAATAATAATAATTAATTGTTCCAACGAACACACCAAATACCTAGCCTAACAACAAAGGAATAACATTGCTTAAAAGCTTTAAATATTCAATTTCTAACCCAAAGGAACTGAAATTGAAATCAAGAAATATTTAAATACTTACATAGCTGAATGCATCATTTAACGTGAATTCTTACGGATTGCAATTTTATTTCGGGCCTAGCGTGCGTTTTGTGACAAACCTGCAGGTAAAACCATAGTTTGATTGTGGCTTGTTGAATATCTTGTAGAATAATAGTTATTTGATTAAATGATCACTGTACAATTGAATTTAATAGCTAACATATCCGCCAAATTATTGTGTTTTAAGTATACTAATGTCAATTCACACAGATATTATGTCATCCACATTTCAAGTTTAAGTATTGCCAATTAATATGATAATACACCTGAATTTGGTGAGATGCGTGATATGGCTGTCAAACCGGTAAGACATGTCATGTCACTGGCACAATTTGTAGTCCAAGAGCTTGCATGCAAATGATATCAGTCATTGAACAGCTAATATTTTCAACTAAGCCTGTCCAAGAACAATTGCAGTAACAAGAAAAGTACAATAGGCGCCAAAACTACCTCACATAATCTTACAATCTGTAAGCATAACCTTTTATACACACAGACACAACTGAAATAAAAATCCGTCAGAGTTTAGTTTTCACTTCATTGACTGATTTGAATTGGTTGTTGAGGCATTTGCAATAATAAGTAATGTTCTCATTACGTATTTGTTTTGATTTTTAATACAAAAATGTCTATTATAAATAATAAAAAAAATATATTTCACAACAATCACACCTATACTCTAGTCCCAAATTAAGCTACAAGATAAACATACTTAAATACATTTTTTTGTAAATAAATACATATTATACATAGAGAACACCAAGACCAGTATAAACACACATGTTCATGCACACTTATGTTTGTACTGTGCGGGGATCGAGCCCGCGACCCTTGGTTTTAGAAGCCCGACCTGTGGACCACTGCACCAAGCGGTCGTCAAGTATCAATTTATTTTAAAACTAACAAAATGATTCAAAGAAAAACAAAAATCTTTCTCTACAAAAAATCAAATTCAAGCTGCAACAAAGTCGGCAATGTTGAAAACGGAAATGTTTACATTTCACACTGACAGGTTTTATAAAGTCGCGTAATGTACGAAATCACTTACCCAAATGTCAGTGCGATACAAATTGGCCTTCTCTTAGCATAAGCATAAAATTATGTAAAATTACAAGCTTGAAACTGGTATTGGCTCCTGTAATATCGTGATAGCGATTGACCAGACCAAATCACACAGTTGAAGGCCAAACTTGAAATTAAAATAGCGAAATGTATCACATTTCACGTATTTGGATCTAATATTAAAGGTCCATAGTAACACCATATGAGGGTGTTACTAGGGACCTGATGTATTCCGTACTCCTCATATTTGTGTCAATATTTTCGAATCTAGCCAGCACAGGCGCACGCACGGTCATGCTTGAGTCAGTGACAGGACGGCATTCGAAACTACGGACAATGACATAGAGAGTAGGAACTCTGGTCCTCACCACCCGCTGTTAATTAGGAAATTTTCTTTTATAGGCCTATAAATTCAATTCTATTCGTAAATGTCGTTTACATGTGCTTAATATGGAAATGGGATAGCTCAACAAATATATCGATTAAAATAAGTAATGATACAGTGGATACAAATGGTAATTGTTGAAAATGGTTGAATAGTAATTGCATGATTGGTAGGGAATGCCCTATGGCGTTTAGTCCACTTTTAATAAGCTTAAAAAAACAATAAAATTTAACAATAAAGCTTAAAACAAAGCTTGTTTTATTGAAGCAGTAATTTTGTATTATAATAGTAACTACTACAACAAATATTTTTGTTCGTCGTCGACATTAACCCATCACGTCTACGATCAAGAATTATATCACGTACTTCCAATGGTACAAAATATTTAAATTTAGGCTGCAGTTTTCGGAAAAGGCGTCTTCTCAAACAAACATCAATTAAAAGGAAATACAGATGCGTAGTTAGTTTCTTTGTCAGATCATGGACTGTTTATTGACACAAGGAGTGATATTTGCGTCAATCTGTAATGGGAACTAGGAGTCTAATTTTGCAATTTTGGTACATAGACGCACGAGCTGTTCAAATATTTTGATCACCTGCCGGTTTCCTACTCTGGTTCATTACTACTAAGAAGCAATGGGAAAAATAAACACGGCGGGACAACTTAAACACAACGTGTGAAAATGACACGTCTTTCATGCGTCTTTCACGGTATCTTACTTACTTCAACTAAGTAGTAAGTATTCGGGTAAGTTTGCTAGCCTCTAACAGAATGTTATGGTCTTCTTTTATCAACGGATTATGTTAAAGACTAACCTTCCTCTTGAAACATTTTATCTAATAACTAACGGCCCGTCCCGAAAATACTCGGTAATTATGAAGTATGATTTGTTCAATACTGTTTTCAATAAAATCATAACTCATAGATACTGTTCGAGTAAAATGATTCGGTTGGGAATCCATCGTCGCGGTAACCGTTAGCTAAACTGTCACAGGCCGAGGATATAAATTTAAAGATTTGCTTAGTTTAAGGTCTTTCACCGTTTGGTTTTAGCTCCAAACTGGATAATTTGAATACAGAATCTTGTTTTATGTGTCTGATATTTGAAAGTCATTTTAGGCGTTCTGTAAGGAGTGAAAAGAACGGATAGATTTTTCAATTCCTGGTTATGCCTTTCTTGGGGTATTTCTCTACGAAAATTGCAAGTCAAACCATGCCCCCAGTGTTACTTTAAGGCAAAACCCTCATATTACTTTACTAAGGCCGCTCGAAACTTCGTCCGCGTGGTAACCCTTTGTCGTCACAATTCTCAATAGCTTGTGTGTTAATCTCATGTTATCTATATTTTTGTTAAATTTCATTAAAATCTAGGTATAGAGTAGTTTTTACAGAAAGTATAACAGACATTGGATGGATGTCTGTTATACTTTCTGTAAAAACGACTATATTTACAAACTTTCGCGTTTATAATATTACTTAGTACCTACGAGTAACTTAACTTCAACCCATAGTGGGTAAGTATGTCAAACTATACAAACAATTGCAACTTTTACAAATATTTAACTTAGTCTCAAATTCCTGCATTCTTAAAAATACATATAAGGCAAATAATTCAAAGAATCTATTGCACGGAACCACAAATGAAAATTACGATAGTATATGATATTCCTGACCAGTAGTGCCTATTAAGTTTCATTTAAGATGAGGATTATTACGAACTTATTATCTTACATAGGTAGTTGGTTGCGATTATTGTAAATTAAATCTTGAAAAAAGATTATAGGTTATAATTCGAGTTTGACGATTTAATAATCCCGGATTAGTGTTAATAATTGTAGCAAAAGCTAAAATTGTCGCTTAATTTATGAGGGTGAAGGTTCATCGACATTCAAAGCGCTGTTGAAGTTTCTCGAACCGTCTGCGAGTGGTTTACCGCCAGCGCACACCTTTGGCATACTCGCGACTGACATCGTGTTCACCAATCACCGCGGCCTAACCGCTGACAGCCGCGAATCGCGGGGACAGAATTTCGCAGGTGTGCATTGGGCCTTGGCTACGAACAAAACGTTGCTTATTCATACATGTAAGTGATGTCTAATAAGAAAGGAGAGTTTTGTTACTTTCAGCGACATTGCTGTTATTTTCAAAGGTTTAAACAACTTAACTGAAATCCGTATTTACTTAGTAAAGTAAAAGTTTATTTGCAGGAATACAGTCGCATTACAGTTGCTTCAATTATATAAATCCAGCGTATTCTACCAAATTAATGGTGTGCAAATTAAAAATATAAGCATGCAAAACAATTTTATTTTTTTTATTTAAAAAAATATACGAATAAAACTTTATAGTTTTACATATTGATGAAAGCTCATTAAGCTTGATACTACACCTACCAACTTATGTTTATCTGATTTCATCTATACTTTCGTTGGAAACAGGCTGAACTTATAATATGTCTATTAGTAAAGCATGCTTATGTATTAAGGTAGGTACGGTTTATTTTTGCATTAACATGACTCGCTGTTTTGTTTTTGTTTCTCTATTTCGACTCTGTAAAGTGATATTATCAAGTCATTTTATTTGAAAATAGGTGTATTGGGATTTGATAATAATAATTAAGTGTGCTTTGTATACTTGAATATTTAATGTCAAACGAGTTGGGTGACTACAAATAAATGACATCATCTATACATATACTCTTTTACTATACCAAATGTGAAGGCATCAATGATTTGACTTTTAAAAACGATAAAATCGGCAGTCCTTGGAAAAACACTAAGATAACACTCATGTTCAGTACCTACCCGTGTAAAAAAATCTATTAAACCACAATACGTAATACTGAAATTTAAGTTATATGCTTGAGAAGTTTCATTAATTCTATTTTTTTGGTATAGAGGAACTCGATCAAAGTAGGTAACTATTTTTAACGTGCCATTCAAATATTAGATTTACCTGCAAAGGAATCATCAGTCATCCATTATGGCGAGAACCAAGTTATGTGAAGAAGATGTTTCCTCTGGTAACCGAAAATTATCACACGGAAAAATATGTAAACTTTATCTTACTACCAATCATTTTCACTTTTCCGTACGTGTCTTTTATTACGCCAATCTAGTCGTTAATTGTATTAGGTCCTTAAATTAGTTATTTAGATCCGCAATATAGCTTATCAAACTAATGACACTCGTTAAAAAAGGCGGACTAATTTGATATTATCTCACAGGAAAACTTCCTTGAAATTTCTGGATTTATCAACTACAATAATAATAAACAGAATGTTGACCTCTGAGCGTTATTAATTAATATTTCTCGATTAATCGTACTCGCCGCGTGAAATAAATCTCTTTGGCGATTTTTATCTCACGATGTCGGGTTATAATGGTCAGGTGTCCGTGCTGTCTTGTCTTCTTTTTGTTTGCCATTGGAAATTTATGATTCACGTTGAATATGTATTGGGTCGGGTTGTGTCCTCTCAAGAATTATGTTAATTCGTTCTCGGGCTGCAGACAGAGTGGCAGCCACCGCGCCCCGCGCGCCCGTCCGGTCGGCCCACTCCAACTTATTATAGGCGCGGTTATACACACATTTGTTTCACCTTATTGCACCCGAGCCTGCGCATCGTTTAACTTAATTGCAAGGGTGATCTTTCATCTCACCGACGCGATTGTCCTCCGCATAAACGTGGGGCAACGGTAACTGTTAGCATTCTTTCGATTCCTTTACGGATCGCGAAGACAATTTACAACCTTTTAAATCATTGTATACCTACGTTCACGTGTAGTTGTACACTTAGTTACCGGTTAACAGCACCAAACAGTAGGACTTAATAACGCCGTCGCATACCCAACCAAAGAGAGTATGGCTAACAATTTATTATCTGATGAATGTATGCTTGTAATTGGCAATATATTTTATACAATTATCTGACTGTACAGCGAATGCCTTTTACTCGAATATTTCAATCTATTTGACATGTTTAAAAAATTCGCTCGTTACTTTTTTTACGGCTTATAGCGTTTACTTTAGCACCTTGTTAGCCTTCGATGTTTCGCGACCAGCCATCAGTCCGATCGACTGTACCTACCGCAGGCATACTTAATATTTATGTGAGTAACGTATTTCCCATTTCACGGAATATTCGAGACACGTGCGGTTGTAATGTTTGTGTAAAAGGATGTTAACTAATTCAAAAGAAGCTGTTCTAAGATTAAGACAAAAAAGTCCTGATGGATAGCGATGTTACGATTTAATACGTCAACACAAAATTAATTATTATTATGATCTTTTGATCCAACTGTTTTTTTTTCAACAAATCAACATGTTAACAAACAATCATCATGTTTTAATTAAGTATAAGTGTTTTTTGTTCAAAAAGGGCTGGTCCTTGTCCATGACTCATAGTTTGAATGATTTTAAACAATATAATTCAATGACTCATTTAATGTTTTGTCCAATTTAATAAAGTACGTAATAAACGACGTGGCTAGTTTCAGGTCAACAGTTCAAGCGCAGTATCAATATTTCTTATACTTTTTAACGTTTAGCATACATTAAATATATATTATATATATAATAGTAAATGATGTCACGGCCAATCTGAGTCATGACTTATTTGAATAAAAGAATATTAACAAGATATGACAATAAAACTGCTTATCTTACCGCCTCGGAATAGTCGACATTATAGTTGTATGTGATTGTGTTTTGGCTCTTAAATGGACATGATGAAAAGCTGTCGTGATTTTAAGTGGTTTAGTTACATCACTTTATAGCTGTTAAGTATAGCGCCCGCACAGGCTGACGAATACAAACTTACAATACCCAAGAATTAGTCAATAGATAGATAGCGCTCGCTCCAAAACACATCCTAAAATCAAATCCTGGGTGAAATTTTTGTGTTTGTTTTCCTGCAGCAAAAAGATTTGCCTTTTGGAAGTACTCGTACCTATATCAAATCCTGTAAGTAATCCATTTGAACTGAGAGCGCTAAGCGAAGCGGGGCCGCCCATACAAAATCATCGCCCATAAAAAATGTTTTTTTTCTTAGATTTTATGAAACAAAGACTTCACGATAAGATAAAATTATTTCACTGCAGGAAAGCAACCACTAATATTTCATCCTGTATATATTTCAATAGCATAAGATTGATACCACAAGCGAGCGATCCATAAGGATTGTTGTACTTTTTCCAAAAATTGCTTTTATAAGTTTTTCTATGATTTTTCTTTCTTTTCAACATCAAAGTTAATATTTACCAGAAGTTAAAAAGTAGAAGATGAAATCAATTTAAGATTATTATTTATTTACCGTTTTTAAGATAATTACTATGAAATAATTGCCAAATAATTATCATCGGTAACTACCAACGGTGGGTCAAAGTTAGAATAAAGACAATTTTATAATCAATCTCAACTTAAATTATTTATTGAAATGATATACTTTTTACGGATTATTTCGCGATTTATTTACATTTTGTTTTAACCTGACGTTTCGGACCCTTTTCAGCGTCCGTGGTCACAGGTAGACTAAGGTATTACTTGTCATTACATAGTTTGAAAAAAAATTTAACTATCATCACTCAAAAATATTAAGTTACGTTCCTATCCACACAAAATGAGCTAACAGTATCTTGAGGTCTTGCAGTGCGGGGTCGAGCTTGAGTCTTGGCCAAAACAGGATCCCAAGCTGGTGGAATTTTCCAACCATCTTCTCTATTAAAATTAGGGTGTCTTCTAATTTCAATAGCCTCACGGAGCATACGAGGAAGAAAACGACGTTCTCTTGCGAGGACTTTTGGTTGGTCAAAGCGTATGAAGTGGTTGGGTTTATCTAACGCGTGTTCACACACTGCAGACTTTGTGTTCCGTCTATGTTTAACGTCGGCTATATGTTCTTTAATCCGTACGCTTATACTACGCTTTGTTTGCCCTATGTATGAGAGTCCGCAGTCACACTCCAGTCTGTACACCCCTGCGTCTTGAAGAGGTATGTTACACTTGACCGGTGGTAAGAATTGGTTGATCTTCTTAGGCGGCTTGAAGTAAGTTTTGATTGCAGCACGCTTCAAGATGTTTCCAATTTTGTCAGTGACACCCCTCAAGTATGGTAGTACGGCAGGTTGGCGGTCGACTGTATGAACTTTGGTCCGGGGCCTGCAACGGCGTGGCACTGGTAGTTGGTTGTCCCGTAGTACCTTCCTGACATGCTGAAGCTCAGCAGCCAAGTGTTGGTCGTCACGGATGCCCCTTGCTCTCTGAAATAAAGTTTTGCCCACGGTAGTAGATTAAATTATTTATTAAAATTCTTGGTTTTCGTTGTAAACTCTACAGAAAACCTACCTACAAATAATTAGCATTTGTCGATTTTTGCTGAGTTTTTCTGCTGTATGGAGTTTTTATTTGCAATTTCAAAAAAAGGAATGTGCAAGTGAAAAATAAAAAAATATCACACGAAGCGGTCGGTGGCCCTGTACAACAAATTATTTATAATAGTTTTGGGTCCTAAGGTTCGCAGTGTCACGGTCACGAAAAGACAGTTAGGACAGGTGGCCGATTACTCATCATTTTTGCGATCATGCGTATCTTAACCTAATAAGTAATCAATTAGGATTATCAGTTCGGCACTTGACATCATTGTGGTCCATAAATATATTTGAGATCCAATTAAATTAATAATGTTTACATTAAGAGCAAAAAAAATATTACATAAGTAAACAGTATTAACTATTGTACCAAAGGATTTGTGTTATGTTATGTAAAGAGTAAAATGTTTCTTCTATATTTTATGTTAATTTGTTTAGTACTATAAAATGTCGTATGTACGAGTAAAATACTTTATTTTTCGTCAACTATCATAAATAGTAGGTTTCTTTTTTTTTAATTTGAACGAGGAAACCACAAAACGAATTCTATGGCTTACAAACTGTATTTTACTAAAGCACAGATGTTGAAGAAGCAAGGACAAAGGGTATCTACGCAATACCTATCTAGGTTGGTTTTGGGATAACTTCTCGTACCTTTAAAGAGAAAGTATAAGCAAACAAGCTTTCAAAACTAGTAAGCAATCAATCTTAAAAATGTTTAACAAAATAAACAAAAGGATACAATAAGATATGAGTGTTTTGAATAGATCGTCATCGAACATTAATCATTATTTAATAAAGCTAAAATTAACTAAAATTATGACGTTTCAGGAAACGTTGCGGTGAATAGATACATGACATTTGGAAAAAAACTCGTAAAGCACTCGATTGATTGATCGAATGAGATAAATAGAAGCGTGTGCTTTACCTAAGGCAAAAAGTCAACAGTGTGTTTTTCCTTTTATGTTTTGGCGCAAATTTTCGACGGGTCAAGAAGTATATAAATACTGAATGTCGGAAGCGTTGTTTCGGTTTTTTTAAAGTTTGAACAATCATTAATTAGATGCCTCTTTATTGGCTCGTTATCGACGGAGATCTCTGATTCGCGCCGAATGACAGATTTATTACACGTACAAGGATACAATATCGTTGTCTTCCTGGTGATGATATTTTGTGCATTGGCCGCCTAATTGCGCGCCAATTATTTGATTGAGTCTAACAGCAACGTGTAACTGCACTTTTGCTTAATTAAACTGGAAACAAGTTTATTTTCGGCATCCCGTCTGAGCTTGCAATGGAAATTATCAGACTAATATTTATTTTAGAGTCTGTATGCTAAGTTTAAAGGAATCGTTATTTTTTACTGTAAATCTATGTCAATGATTCTTTATTATTTACCTACCCACAAAATATCTATAAGCTTTATTTTCAAGGTCCAGTCAGCGGCTTTTCCTTTGATTTTTATATACAATTATTTTCTGCAATCGATGGCCTACATAAATACTGTTCCGTGTGACATGAACAATTGTTTTGCTCTGTCTGAAGGAAAGGAGCAAGGTTTGCGTTAATGGGTTCAGTATGCTGATAATTATTTTGTTTCTTTGGATAAATTCGCTGGGCCCTGTACAAAGGCGGCCGCCACCGAATTGATACTGTGTTCCGTTTTGTAATCGATGTGTCGCATAATTCATGAACCAACCGATCGCGGACTTATTGCTACTAGATGTGGCAAGATGGAAACCTTTCGACAAGTATAGGCCGTAAAGTATTTGTAGTAGGCTGTAGTATTCCTTTTAGATTTTAACTTGGATCTTTTCAAAGAAGAGTGAATAGCCTGCTACTGTGCTACTAGACATACATAATCTATCCTTGGCCATATCGTTACTTACCATCAGATGAGTTAGTGGCCAAAAGTCTAGAAAAAAATAAAATGTTTCAGGTGCAATGTAGGATAATATAACAGACAGATAATATAACTATAACAGACGACGAGCTTGCTCAAAACTGTGTCTTTGTGTACACACACAAGACAAATAAAAAATCTTCTCAAGCGATAGAGCTACAAAACAAGCTTAAAACATTGGTAAACGAGAGGAATAAATCATGTTAATGTATTTTTTATGGTTAGAACAAATGCGATACTTGTGCGTTATCAGTAAAAATGTGCATTTATTTATGGGAATGGAAATCACATACGAGAAATAAACAGGTACGCTGACATTATATCTCACTAATACAATTGATTATGTGCTCGAAAAAAACAAACCGTTTAAATACCTCGTTTTTCATAGAATTTATTGGCTTTCTTTATTTCGATTAGAGTAAGCAGATGTGTTCGACACCTACCTGAAATGATTAATAGCTGTTACGACGTTTTGTTTTTGCCTTTAAATTAAATAAGAAATATGAATTTATTATACAGTGTTTTGACAGGGCTTTTTATGGGCTTGTTTAATCCTCTAATAATGGTTGGATTGAGTCATCGCACCCCTGGGCGCGTCTATACGGCTTTATTTCTGTGTGATGAGGTGAATTCTGTGAGTGTGTGTGAAAGGTCAGGGCAGCTCAAACTACACGGTAATTAAAGGTTATTTTTGGCGATAACCATCAGCAAAACAGTTACCTACGTGCGTGAAATAAAAAGCCGATGGTTCCACTGCACCAAACCTTGGGACGAAGGGCCTTTGTATGCAAAAAGTCAACGAATTCGTGTTTCACATTCAGAGGGAATGGTGGAAAATTTTCTACAAAGCACACTATCATTGATTGGTGGGAGTATGTAGATGTCAATTATTATTAAAAACCGTTGCGGCCAGGCATATATTTATTAATAATTAAAGTGATATAATAACTTTAAATAAACTTGTCTGAAATCTGTGTCTGTTATCAGCAAATTTTCTTTGTGATAAAAAAATATCAGTGCTTCATTGTTGACGTCAGAATACTTGCATT
The DNA here is from genome assembly GCA_963921415.1 of Pyrausta despicata. Lineage (NCBI taxonomy): Eukaryota > Metazoa > Arthropoda > Insecta > Lepidoptera > Crambidae > Pyrausta > Pyrausta despicata. The sequence continues at coordinate 9,328,352 of OY992855.1, read as the reverse complement.
ATCATCATGACGAAAGCGGTGATCTTACTTCTTCGTTGACGTAGGCTCTTCCTTGCCTTTCTCTTTATTCGAAAGAGTTAATTTATTTTGTATTTAAAGCCTAAATAAAACCTCTTTTTTCAGAAAAACGTTTTCATACGTTTTTTGAGTGAGATGTAAGAAGACGTACACCAAGTCTTACAATATAACCTAGACCAATAGACAGCAAATCTCAATGTTATTCAGTGTAAAATTTTCTTGTTTCAGGTGTTTTTATAAACAAAAGTTTAGAAAAACGTCAAATAGGATGCCCGCATCAAATACGCAAAGTAGCATCGTGGCAGGGGTTTGTCGTTCTGTAGAAAGGTTTTTTAGTAGGTTGGTCTATAGCCTAAGTTTTCGTACTATGTGAAGGTATGTAACTTAAAAGGTTTTCGTCGATCACAGCAAACTTTAACAAGAGTTAAAATTGTTTATGCGTTATTCTCGGAAGAGGCTATGTGATACATCGCCCAATAAATTGTGCAGCCAAAAGCAATCCCCTTGACTCAAGGTGATGCTCTGCGACTCTTAACGAGTAATGGCTACGGTGATCGATACCCAAATAAATTCGCTCGAGTAACCGATCCCAGCACAGATGAGCGATTTTGTAACAATTTTTTATATTTTTTTATTCTATAAGATGCGAGCAAAGCATAAGATCTTCAAAACTGCCACCAAAGGATCAGGTGTATAATTTTTGTTCACATAATAATATAATTTTTAGTATTAAAAAGAAAAGACTCATGATGATTCTAAAATAGTTAGTCTAAACTGAATGCTTATGCGTAAACAAAATATTTTTTTTGTGCTCTTCAATTTAATTTAATTATGTTTTTTAGCACGGATTATCATCGCAAAATATAGTGTTGGAAATGTTGAAATGCAATAAAAATACTGTATTTTAAATTAATCGGTTTTTGTAAGCTATTAAAAAATAACAATCTATTATTAACACGATAAGTACCAATTAAGCGCTGGCGGAGACGCCATTTAACTATAGTATTTTATCGAAGATGAATAGAGCAATCGCAAAAATTTTAATCATATGATTTTAGTAAATACTTGTTATATAATTTTAAGTTTCCTTGTGCGTATCGTTAACTTTTTTGACAATTAGGCCGAAGGCACACCTGCGGCATGATACTGTCACCACGACTCACGACTTAGCGATTTAGCCGCGGCTATTGGTTGAAACGCTATCAGTCTTGAGTCCCGTCAAGTGAAAGTTGCACGTGTTTCTTAGGCTTTGCGAATAAAATCTGAAGAAGACGAATTCGTACCAATTTTTAATGTTACTATGCTATCTATTCTTCGAATGACAAAGACGAAGTTTTGATGCTTGAATGATGTCTAAATATTTTTCTGGCTTTGTTTGGGTACGGCTTAAGTATTCGGCATATCTACATCATCGACATGTACAGTAGTTTATCAATGGTGCACGAGGTGACGATACTCGTACTAAACATCTTGATTGATCCTATATTGCTGTCTCTTAAGTTTTCTTTTAAAACTTAGTGTTTCGTTTTCAGATCAATAAGACAGTCTAAACTCGTGTAGTTTGAATCAAAATGTTAACTGTTCACGAAATATCATCCAAAAAGCGATAACATTATTATGACCATAACATTTTTTTTAGGATATATTTTTAAGGCCTCAATAAATATGGTCGTATCCAATTTTAAAACCAACGCGTGCGTTTCTGAATCGATATAAATATCGTGTTATATTTTTGTATTTGTAATTTGATTAGATTTTTACCAAACAGTTTTTGTTATCGGAAAGAGGAGATAGCATTTTATGAAAAGAGCAAATTCTCAGAGCTAAGATTTTCTTGAGTGCTACACTTTTGTACACTTTTTCTTGAGTTTTCGAGAGCCCTTAGCGCTCTGTAAGCTCGCTCAGATACGGGTAAAATTATCATTACATCTGTCATTCATAACCATCACAATATCATGATGATATTGTGATGTAAAGTCAGTTGAGCGGTAGCTGTCATTACAAATCGGCCAATATCTTCAAAGTTTTAGTCAAAATTGATACTTTAAATGATTTTAAATAAACAATATAACAGGTAAATATGTCCACCGATTTTTGTTATTTGCAAGATTACCAATTTAGTTATTACAAAAATCTGGTTGTAATTGCCGGATCAAGACGCGCTCAGTGGCGGAATACAAAACGGACAAAATGAGGCACGAATAAAAATGCTGATTTACCGTCGATATTATTATACAATGAACACCGTAAAATTTATGTCGCTTTATTCAGTGCGCAGGCGCAGGGATGCAACAAAGTGCTTTGCCAAATAAGGTTAAGAATTCATACGCCAAATTGATTACGCAAATACGAGAAAATATAGGTGTTTTTTTAAAAAATAAGCGTTTGTTTGGACGGAAATGGTAATGTTGAGTTAAACAACTCTTACTCAAAACCTTCTGGGTTTTTAAGTACTTAAGTATAAACATGCAACGAAAAGTTTATCTATACCGTTACCGTAAGAAGTATGAATATAGGACCTGGAAAGGAAAGTTTTTAACGTAACGTCAATTTCTCTTCATACAACAAAAATAAGATCTGGGTTACTGAATGTAAAACGCTAGCCGTGCAGCTTAACAGTATGAGGTACGAACATAACGTCTCAAGCACTTTTTGTTGATGTAAGAAAGACAAAGTTCCATAAGATCGTATAATGAAGTTGTATTGAGGATGAAATTATCTATGTTAGCCCCAAATGTAGACGAACGAAGTCGCACGCGTCCACAAGTAGTTTAATGTTTTTGATCGATATGAAAATGTTCAAAATCCGAGTGACTAAAATGTACCTGAATACAATAATCTTTACAATAACATTTAATACTAGTATCTAACATAGTACCTGAGGTTTAGACTAGGTAGGTACATTCTGAAGTTTGACCCTGAGATAAGTTAGCCTAATATACTTTTATTATACCGAAGTACATAAAAAGTGATTCGTAAATAAATGAAGGTTATAATTAGGTAATGGGTTTTTATTCCACGCAGGTTTTATTCTTAACTTATCCCAGAAAGCTAGAGCATAATAATGATCCCTTTGGTATGCGTTAAATATAATCTAAGCCAAATGTAGGTAAGAAAAGTTAAAATTAAGCATCTGAAGAAAAGCAAACAATTTATTTTTAAAATTTATTAAGCATGCAATTAAGCAAATGTTCATTTGTTGAGTTTGAAGTACACAAAAAACGCGAACCTTTAAAAATATACAAAAGGGCATTTATGTAGTCGGATCAATTGTGAGGGAATGCGAAGGTTCATTCCGATGATTTTGATGTAAACAAACATTTCTTTATGCGCTCTTTTAGGAGAGGTTGGTTTAACGGAATGTAAATAAGCGATGCAATTTGGCGATAACACTTTTAATTATTTAAATATCTTTCCAATGTATCTGGAAAAACAATGATAAGGTTTAATATCAATTTATCCCAACACTGCCTCGTTGGTGTAGTGGCATCCTTACATCCGAGAGGTCCTGGGTTAAAATCCCAGGTTGAGCCAAAATTGTTTCAGAGATTTTCTGTCATGCATGTTTGCTCAAAAACAGCTCGGAGTCGGGAAGGTGGCGGTGTAACACCCCCGTGCCTCGGAAAGCACGTTAAGCCGTGTTGGTCCTGCGCCTGATCTCTCTCCGGTCATTTCGGATTGCCGTCTCACCGAACTTTGAGATTGATGGAACAGTGTGCGTGCAGGCGACACGAATTAGTTACGAAAATGTTCGTGCTCGCACCACTGCGTAGTTGGCTGATCTCTGTTGAGATTGGCCGCCGTGGTCGAAATTGGCCAGGAGTACTATTATTCCCATCACAAAAGAAATGGCTTTTTTAACAATACCTAAGATATATATATATATATATTTTTGCTTTTCCAGTAACTGGCGTACTTTGTTCTTCTGAGTTTTCTGTTTAAAATGCTACTCGTAAGTTGTGAAATGGTAAAGACAAAAATGTATTGGTGGCGTTAAGTATGTACGTATACCTGTGAAATAACTGATTACTATCGACACCTCTATCTAAAAGCAACGACTATTCAGGGAAAACACATTTTAATTAAATTAGTTAATTAGGAAATCCCCAAATGGATCTTAATCAGACATTAAATTATAAAGATATGCCCATTAAACATTGTCACTAATTAAAACAAAACTCTCCGATCTCGTCTAATTTTCACGGTCATAAAAACAAACCGGAACAATATATCTAAAAGGACCCATCTGTTACAATTCTGGGACTGTCACCGGTTTAACTGACGCTTCACCATCTCGCCCATTAATCTCATTAGTCGATTTATGATCTGAATATTAATTCATTCGGATCCCATGGCAACCTGAGTATCTCGGCTAAATGAAACCATAAATAACGTACCACAATAAAATCCATTATACAACAAATCGTCGCCGAAAAGTCTACCCGAGATGATGGTGGCACTATTTCAATTTGGGACACTTAATTCTGTATATTAATGAAGTCCATTATGCAAATTTAAATTAAACGTAAAAGTGTTCCAAGTTAATCACACAGAGATATAAATTGCTAGTTCTTTTAAATTATTAATACTTACATTTTCCTTGTATTTTTGTCCCATAAGTCGCACCTGGTCAGGACATTGTGTTAAAAGATTTTTAGCGAGCGAATAAACAAACGCCTTCATTATTTTCGAAAAGGTACAAAAGATGTGTATGTTGCCAGCACATCGAACTGAACTGAAAACTGGCAACATACACTGTTGCCAGTTTTCAGTTCAGTTCGATGTGCCATTTCTTGATAGCAAAATCATCATAAACACTAAAATAGTTATTAAATACCTATAATTCAAATAAATAAAAATATAACTGGTAAACTTTAGCTTGTGGACGAACCAATAAAGCTCTTTGCATGCAATTTTGAATCAAGTTTCACGCTTTTGAACGTGTTTCGGTCGTTTGTTTTATCTAAAAGACATTATGTAAATCCGTCGATCCTCTTTTTATGATATCAACTCTTTTTGAATGTTAAGTAAATGTATGAATCATAATGAATTTAATGGCTTAGTAGTATTATATTAATATCGTTCGGGGTGACATACTTGACCTAAGATTATTTTAATAGACATCTTTATTTTTAGATATGCTACTGTGAAAATCAAACACTTTTTAACTGTGTTTAAGTTTAATAGCTGTTTAATAATAAGTTTAACGGTACCGAGATGGAACGGTGGATAAGTATATAATGAACACTTTAAATATACGTACTTTCTACACATTTAGACAATCATTTAACCAATGGAATGGGATATTGGGAGTTGCGTCTGATAGTTGTGTTTAAAATAAGTTTTTTTTAATGTTTTCTCTATTATTAAATAAATTTTAATTGCACTCAGAGTAAACCCCACAAACAAAATAAACTTTGTAGTCATGTTCTTGAAAAAAGTTTTATGGAGTAATTTGATGATAAGTTTTACAATTTCTCTGAGCCATGTTCAATTACAGAATGCTTAATAAACATCGTGTACTCCTACTATCTCTAAATTAGTAATAAGTATCATGAATAAAGAAAAACTATCGTTTGATTCCGCAAATGAAAAGCGTCGTGACTGTTTCAAGCGAAATTCATAAAAACGACTGACTGATGTTATATTTCATTGGATACGGATTCATTGACTATGCGTTAAAAATATATCATTTTGTCATACAAGCTCGCTGTGAATTGCCGTTTGTTAATCTAATTTATTGCCTAGAACTAATGTAAACTGTTTCTCACCAGATGAACTGCCATTAATATTGTGTAAGTTGAGTGACCCCTGAAGTGTCTACTTGAAATTCAAAATATGAACAAGTTACTAAATTAGGGCAATGGAGGCTTCTTTTTTACATAATAAAAGTTTTTTTCGATACATTTCTACATACTTGCTCTAATTTCTATTAAGGTATCAAGTTGAGTTTTTAAAACACTGTATGATATTCAAAAGAAACATAAATCTTTGTCATATCTTTCCTACCAAGACGAGGAATTGTGTGCGTGGAGGAAAAGGACAGTTGTCACTATTAGCGCTACGTACCTTCTCACTGACACACACATTTAAAAAAAAGAAATAAAAACGCAGTTTCTTGTCGGTGCTACTAAAAACAAAAATTCACAAGTCGATTCATAGCTTTCTTTTTAATACTCGTAGCAGGTAGGTAGACCGATGCGTCCTGTAGGAAAACTAAAGGGAAAATAGTCTTAAAAGCAATCGCAGTGACAGCTCCATCTATAGCTAAAGTTAAGTTCTACAATGTATATTGAATTTCGTTGCTTTTTTCAAGCCACAACACTCGCATTTCACATCTAACCAAGGCTAGCAACCTTAGCGATTGCCAACAGATGGCTATGAGGTCGCAATTTTACTGGTATGGAAGCGACTCATCAAATATTGAGTATTGTAATTCTTGTGTGTGCCTATGGCTTGCCAAACAGTGTTCCTGGCATTGTTATTTTATGCTAAAAGCACATTTTAATACTATATTATATGTGACATTTAAAAAGCGCAAGCCTTTCTTTAACTAACTGTAAACAAAAAAAAAACACTTTAGCATCCGCTCCTAAAATAAGGGTTATCTTATATTAGGTAAATAAGAAGTCAAATATTTGGTTTAAATATATTTTATTCGAATAAATAAAAACAATAAGTTAAAATCATAGACATTCAATAAAAACTGGGTGACAATTCGTTAATTGGTCATCGAAGATAGCTCTAGCTAGCGGAGTGTGTGTGTTCCTTAGTTTTATTTGTGTTCTGTTGTTCAGCCACACGTCACTGAAAGGGTCTAATAGTACGCTGTTGTAAGGATGAGGCTTCAATTTGTCTGACATCTCCAGTTCTTTGGCATGGCCACTAATGAAGCCCAATTCCCTGCAGATTGCTTCGAGCTCAGATTTCGAGCGCTTCTTGTTAGGATAACATTTCGTGTGCCATACACCGTGGGATCGGACCATTACTTGCCCTTTGCCATACCTGTAACATGAGAATTAAACTTAGTTCCAACAGTTTAAAGCCTTAAAACCAAAAAATAAAAAGAGTGGAAGGTATAATTATATAGTCCTCCTGGCCGATTTCGACCACGGCGGCCAATCTCAACAGAGATCAGCCAACTACGCAGGAGATATTATAGTGCACAAGTGTGCGCGCAATACACAGGTGCGCTCACTGTTCCATCACTCTCAAAGTTCGGTGAGACGGCAATCCGACATGACCGGAGAGAGATCAGGCGCAGGACCAACGGCTTAACGTGCTTTCCGAGGCACGGGGGTGTAACACCGCCAACTTCCCGACTCCGAGCTGTTTTTGAGAAATTCATGACAGAAAATCTCAGAAGATGTAAGGCAGAAACTTTGCCACTACACCAACGAGGCAGTCCAGGCAGTCAGGCAGGAAAGTATAATATGACTTTTTTGAAGATACTGGAAAGTTATAATGATCGCATTAATTTAATGAAAAAGTTTTGGTACCCATGGGGCATTCAACAGTATCTCAGAAACTGAAAGTCGTCACAAAACTTCAAGTCACGTTTTGCACTTTGAATAAAAAAAGCCAAATCCATGAATAAGTAATCGTTTTGTTGCCATTGCTAGTTACTTGTGACGGTTGTACAGAAATAAGTACCTACTAATCTTAATAATATTGCAACTATTACAAGTCTTCTTTAGCTAGAGGTACGATATTAAGGCGAGAATATAACATACGTAATATGAAGTTCAAAACTTACCCAGTGCCTTCTGGAGCGTTAAGACCGATGCAGGTAGATTCATCTTCACCATTCGGACAATCATTAACACCATCGCAGACCACGTCTGGTGCCACACAGTGGTCTACATCAGCCGTCTTGCCACATCTAAAAATATAAGTATCAACGATATTATTACCTACTAACGGATCCATTCCACAACATCCAGGATTGTTCCACAACATTATGGTACTTAACTTTAATATTCAGAAAATAATTTAATATTGTGTGCTTTATTGTCAAACGAAAATATTTTAGCGTAATAACGTTGAACGTCCAGTTAGGAAAACAAAAGGCATGATAATTTAATATGACCCTTATTTAGATTACTTTGGAACTCTACATTTTCATTTATTTTACTTTCAGGCAGTTCAAAACATAATCGCTTTTGAATAACGGTTTTTTAAAGTAAATAAGTATTTTTCTCTGAAAATATCCAACGTCTTGTGCGTACACAGTACGACGGATTTTATTTCAATCATACTTAAGGTGAGAAGCTGAGTTTGGATACCATGAGGAATAAGTTTACCTAATAATAACTTACGGATGCGTTTTCTTAGCAAAGCACTTGCAGAACATAGGGTCTTCGTCACTCCTATCTTTGCAGTGGAGGACTCCATCGCAGAGCCTGGAAGGCATGACTCTGGCCAAGTACTTGGAGCAGGTGGAATGTTCAGGTTCATCAGTGCCGTCTCCGCAATCGTCGTTGCCATCGTTGAACTGCTCCTTTGATATGCAGAGACCATTGTGACATCTGAATTGCCCCGTAGAGCATTCTGAAACCACATGCATAGTTCACGAAACATGTTATAAAAAATTGTCTTAAGTACCTTCTTAAAAATAAGGATGATAGTGACAATGGAGAAAAGACTTTATAGTCTATTCTTATCAAAGCTTGAGAATCATTCAGCCAAAATAAAGTGAATACCTAAAGATGTCTACTTTGCTTGCTTACCGCAGTTCTTATCATGTGGGTCCTTCAGGCAGAACTCATGTTTAGTTTCACAGGCTTCTTCAGACTCGTCTTTTCCATCCTCACAATTCCTCACCCCGTTGCAGACTTCACGCAAGTTTATGCACTTGCCACGACCACACCTGATGCCATCGCACTTATCAGTCAAGTTTTTCTTAAAGTCAAAATTACCCTCGATGCCTGAAATATCAAAATAATGTAAGTTTCTAAAATAACAATACCGAAAGCTGCAAACAGTGCTCATTTGCACCTCGGCATACTAACCAGCGTTTCTGATCTCTAATTTCAGATTTTCTATGCTGGTTCCTACGATTAGGTCTTGGAGTCCGCATTCGCCTCGACTGTCTACAAACGTTGCTGATGGGTACCACCCTTGTTCAGTATGGCAACTGATGATGCCTGCCCATTGCTGACTGGAAACCATTCCTGGCTGTAAGGGTGAATAGTTTTATCGTGATAAGTACTCACATTGCAAACATAAGATATTTTTAAAATGTAATGAAAGGGTGTGTGGTGTAAGGGCAAATGAATATTTTAAGGTTTGGATATTTTTTTCAATTGCACTGAAAATATAAAATTACTACTTCGTTTTTGTCTATAGATACGAACAAGTTGTGTGTTTCTTTGATGAAACAGAAGTGTAATTGATATAAGCATTTATACTTAATTAAAAAAATATAGGTATAATCTACAAATTAATTAAATTAAATTAATACCTACTAGGCACAGTGTCTTTGATTTTGACTGCAGCTTGAAACATTTATTATGGTGGTGACAGTTCTCCCTAGTCTCGTTGACAAATACACTTATAGTTTGGTTCTTTCCGTCTTGTCCAACAGCCACGCAAATTGTGTTTTTGCTATCAGGAACTATGCTGAAAATGTTAAATGTCATCTTCATCATGTTTTTATGTTCAGCAAACTATGAAACGAAAAAACTAATATGGTCCAAACAAATTTACTCACGAGGACTGAATAATCATAGGTTTGACCATTGTTGAAAGTTGTGCTGGCTCATTCAAATGCAGTAAGGCAACATTGCTGCGATACAAATCTCTCTTTCCATCTACTCGCAAAATTTGTTCGTATGGACCGTGAGTAGAATTCAATGTTCTATGAGAACCAAGGACTACTGTTATCATGTGACGGCTCAATCTAAAAGGTTAAAATAACATTTAACAAGGTTTCTACTCCAGACTGAAAAAAGACTGGGAAAGGCTTTGATACCGAGCGAGGCGCTTTTTGCCATGGTAATTAGAATTGTTAAACTTGTCTAGAATACGTCACGCTCGGTGTTTATGCCCTCAATATATTTAAACTTACGACGAGTCCCACAGACATGAATGGCTGACTAATACCAATGAAAGGTCGACTAACACTCCAGTACATTTGTATTCGCCTTCAACGAAAACTTTGGCTACCCACGGCCACATTTCGTTTGTGTCAGTTTCTGCTAATCGGGCGTATAAAAGATTCGAAGGGAAATTGAAATCGGTGTATAAACTATGATCGCAGTATACGTATAACGACATGCAAGTTTTCTTGACATTTGGAACACAATGTTCTTTTAAAACTTGTGGTTCTTTAATGACAATATGTCTAGCGTTATCATCAGAGCTACTTGCTTCTCTATACGTGAAATGAACCGGCGCACTTGTTCTTGTTTCTCTGCGTTTTCTGTCTTCATTCGATTTCAAAAGCTCATCATCAAGATTTAAGTGCTTCAGAAGATATCTGTTTGCAGAACTGTAAACATAAAAATTGTTTCATGATTACACCATTTATTTGTATTCGTTTGATTCAAACAGAAGTTTGATCAACATTTACCTAAAACCCAGGTAATGGCAAATACGAGCTGCCTCGTGTTCTTGTTCCTGTGTAGATAAGTTATCTTCACAAAGAATGTTCCATTTGTTATGATGTTTTTTAGTCAAATAACCTTCTAACATAGTTTTAGGTCTTTCGTCTATATCATACTTCAATTCTTTCCCATTGGACAAAGCATCTGCAAGGAAATATATATTTTTTAAAGATTACGTCAATTAGCTAAATGTTAAGAATATACCTACCATAAAATGTATTCAACAATTTACTTACAGCAATCGTATTCATCCTCGCCTTGAGGGCATTGTGGTTCACCATCACAAACATGTTTCATTGGTATACAAATCTGACTTCTTCTACAAAGGAATCGATCTTCTGGGCAACTGACTGAAAACAATTTATATTTAATAAAAGCTTACCAAACAAGTTACAGTCAACTAAAAGAAAAACAACCGGTTATAACTCTAAACATGTGAGCACATAGACGGAACACAAAGTCTGCAGTGTGTGAACACGCGTTAGATAAACCCAACCACTTCATACGTTTTGACCAACCAAAAGTCCTCGCAAGAGAACGTCGTTTTCTTCCTCGTATGCTCCGTGAGGCTATTGAAATTAAAAGACACCCTAATTTTAATAGAGAAGATGGTTGGAAAATTCCACCAGCTTGGGAACCTGTTTTAGCCAAGCCAAGACTCAAGCTCGACCCCACACTGCAAGACCTCAAGATACTGTTAGCTCATTTTGTGTGGATAGGAACGTAACTTAATATTTTTCAGTGATGGTAGTTAAAAAATTTTTCAAACTATGTTATGACAACTAACACCTTAGTCCACCTGTGACCACGGACGCTGAAAAGGGTCCGAAACGTCAGGTTAAAACAAAATGTAAAGAAATCGCGAAATAATCCGTAAAAAGTGTATCATTTCAATGTCTACTGTTCGCGTAAACCGAAGAAACAAATACGAGTATGTGAGCACAACTAGTACTGTATTATAACATGGAATATACTACGAGTGTTATTGTGTTGAAATTATAAAACGTTACTCGTTTCGTCACATTTTTTTAAATAAATAAATATGTTTTAATCTTACAGCAGTCAGCTTCGTCCTGGCCATCTGCACAATCAAATATGCCGTCACAAAGGAGGCTCTTTTCGAAAGAGAATAAGTAGTCTGCACATGTACAGCTCAATTCGTCGGTACCGTCTTCACAGTCAGCTTTGTGGTCACACCGATGACTGTACGGAATCGTTTGACTTATCCTGAAAAAAAAAAACAACAAAAACGACCATAAATCTCAGAAAATTAATATATTTAAATCTACCTTGAAAATGTTTTATTATTTACCTCCTGCATTCAAACTCTTTAGGAGTGAGATGTTTTTTTCTTATTTTAGCTGGCTGAAGTTCAGATAAAACAATATCTTCAATCTTATGAATTATGTCTAATTGATCATCAAAGTTGCTGATTTTTTTGCTGGAAGTGTCATCAATTATTTTAGCTGATACTGTGTCTTTATTTTCTATTGTACCACTTTCACTGGTTACTTTGTCATTGTCGTCATTAGGTTTTTTTGTTTGAGGGAGTAATTCTACCAATAACGATTTAGAAGCTGGATCTTCACGATTGTTACTTTGTGTATCTTGGATTTTAGGTGGTTTAGTTTCTGGTGCCAATTCTGTGGTTGACGTTATAGATACAAACGTTGTTCCTAACGATGAAGTAGCTGTATCAACTGCAGGGCTATTTGTTTTCAGAATTGTTTCAGTAGCAGTAGATTCTGTCTGTGTTGCTGAAGTTACCCAATCCTCTTGAATGTCAGACGCTCTTGACTGTTCATTTTCATTCTCCAATATAGAAGATCTAGATTCCAAAGATGGTCTTGGTGAAGTTATGGTAAAACTTTCGATAAAATCAGACGAGGGCGTCGGATCAGCTGTGGATTGTTCAGAATTGTCTCTTACGATTTCTGAGCTCTTTGATATTGATATTTCAATCGTAGAAGCATGTAAGAAGTCGTTTTTTGACTGATCATTACGGCTTTCTGATACTTCTTTATCTTCTGAATTGGAACTAACCATTTGATCATGTTGGTTTACTTTAGTTGAGTCACGAGCGACGGTAATGTCCGTGTATGTATTGGCTACTGACTGATCTTTTTCTAAAACGTGTTCGTTGTCTTTTGAGTTTCTGCCTAATAATATATCTTCAAATGAACGCATAGTATTACAGTTTAATTCATCTTCTCCGTCCAGACAATCTACAATTTTGTCACAAACTCTTTTTTGTGGTAGACATTTGGATATTCCAGATGTGCATTTAAATCCTGGGCATTTTTGGATAGGTTGGATAGTCGGCAGTACCTTTGAACCTACACGAAAATGAAATTTTGACTTATTAGCGAGGTACCAAAATGAGGTAAGAATCTTCTTAAAATAAAACATTAAAATGACATACTGATATGATGTCGTATCCATTTCACAAAGAGGCTGACTCTGGTGTAGACTCCAGGTTCTCCCTTGCGTGCACATCCGTCACCATGGCTTACGATGCCAGCGATGTACCATTGTTGAGCATTCAAAGGGCTTCTGCACAGAAGTGGACCGCCGCTGTCACCCTATAATGACCACAACAATTTGTTTAAATAATAGCAAGGACAAACCAGTACAAAAAGGGTTAAAAACCAAGTTATTTGTCTTTTAATACTATTTCATAATGTATGCAATATTGATGAAAATACCTGGCATGCATCCTTGCCACCCTCAACAGGACCAGCACATATTTCTTTGCCTTCTCGGTCTTCTGAATGTTTGCATTTAGCCCAAATTGGCAATTCAACTTCACGCATGTGATCCGCTAAAATAATTTATTATTTTTTTTAGTTACAGGTCTACTGAAAAAAGGCTTAGCGAATACAATGAATGCGAATTGACTTGACCGTTTAATCCATATTCAATCGTTTTGGCCTTATGAAAGTGAAATGAGGTGGTTAATTTATCACCAGCACGGGCAGATATCTATGAAATTAATTCAACTTACGATCAGGGCCATGCTCTACTGTGGCACCCCATCCAACTGCTGTACAACTAGTTCCAGGTGGCGGTCCCCAAAGCCATTCAGGGCCAGCTGTGTTTGGTCCTGGCAAACAAATGGGCCGAACCCAACGACTGAATTGAATAGACGACTTCACCCTTAGGAGGGACAAGTCATTCTTCATGTCCGCTTGATCGTAATGCTGGTTCACTATAATGTTTGTGATTAGGTGGTTTTGCTCTTGAGGCGAAAACGAGAAGCGACGAAGCATTCCTACTTGTACTTCAAAGTAATGATTCCAAAATCTGTAATCATAAACTTTGGCTCAGAAAGTCACACAACGGTTATAAGTAAATTCGATTTTAACACACTTTGAAGAACGTTATTTCGAATTTTAAAAACAAACACATTTCAGAAAACTTGCGCGAGGGTAAACTCGCTTGCCAGAGGGGTCTGACTTTGCTGGCTTTGAAGCGATTTTATTTTAACTTATGCCAGGAGTGTGTATTTTAGGTAAAAGTGCTCGCACGCTCGCTTATTAGTATATTAAGTTACTTTATTTTTTAGCATTAACAATGCAAGTTTCTTTACAATGTAAATGTCAATTAATTGGAAGCTCCATTGGGAGAGCAATCGCCCGGCTTGCGAGAGGGACGGGTTCGAGTCTCGCCTGTGGCAGGCCATTTTTCTTTTAGTGAGTTTTAATTTCACGCTAAAGTAAATATTAAGAAGGGTAAAATTGGCAGTTAATTTTAGAAGTTGGTATGACTTACTCGTGAACGCAGTGAGCAGCCGAAAGAACCCAGTACTGTGTGACGATGACCCCACCACAATGGAACATGCCGTTTCGGTACAAAGCTGCCATCCAAGGCCAAGCCGCTGGCTTGCTAGGCCTTCCACCCACCACCCTGCTTTGTGCCCTCTTCTTCTTGCTGGAGACATTCTTTCTGACCACATCCGAACCTCTTGCACCAAATACAGGGCTATTTCTGGGCATCCTCTTTGAGGGATTATAAAAAGGTACTGGGTAAGGCCTGCCATTCAAAAGGAAACGCTTATTTCTCCCAAAGAGGTGATTTTCAATCGCTGAATTCTGTAAGGGGATTAAATTGTAATAGCGTCTGCTCTTTGTTAATGAACTGAAATTTTTACAGCAAGAAGCCTAATTACAACAGAAAATTACCTCTTTTAATAATTGCGAAGTAGTCAAAATTCTCGTTCCGCAAAGTAATTCAGGGCACGTGACGTATATGGCCGAAGAGTTAAAACATGTATTACTTGTTTGAAGTAATCCCTCTGGACCCGTGTTCAAATAGTTGAGTCTCAACAGCGGATCAACTGGTAATACGTGGATAATGGGTGGTCTGTAGACAAGCAATAAAAATATGAATCCGAGACTGAGTTTTAAAGTTTTTTTAAAGATGTGTGACAAGTATGAAACTAGTACCTCCTGAAAATATATTCTTATTTTTAATTCCTTTTTCGGTATAGAGAATAACAACAATAACTTAAAAGGATATACAGGGTGTAAAAAAACCTTTAATGAAGCCGAATACCACATATTTTACGATCATTTTTTTCCTTTACACCATACCTGGGAAGTTAACGGTTACTAAGGTATTAATGGTTAAAGATTGAAAAAAAATTTATGATTTATACAGAAATGTCTTCTGTCCGTTATAATAACTTTACCTTTTCCAAAGAAACATGATACAAATTTTCACTAGTTCTTTCATAAAAAAGCCTCTAAATGGCACTAGATGGGTTAGAATTAAATAGTTTTTTTGATGTCAAAAATAAAAGTTGTTTCCCAGACAAAATTTCTTTTTCGTACGATTTAGTTTGATGTACTGAACGCGTGGTTGACGGCTTCGTTAAGGATTTTTTACATCCTGTATTATGTCGTCGTATAGTAGGAATTTATGTAATTAAAACTAGTTCACGTTTTCCTCCTCCATCATACATTTCAAGAAGCTAAAATAACGCTTAACGCCTACTCGACTTTCTCATTCCATGGTTCACACAAGTGAGTTATGCGAGCATTTTCAATCAGGCAAACCTTATTATCAGTCCAGTTTCCCTCCGGCAAGCATCGTGCGCCCACATGTAGGGGTTCTTGCACACGGCGTACCAGTCCCCTTTGAAATTGCGTTGCAAAAAACCTTCAGTGTTGGAGATCGCGAACAGCTGAAAATTAAAGTTTGTATCTTGAAGAAGTTTTAGGCAAGAATGGAAGTCAGTTTTAAGAAATTACGTTTCAAGCAAAATATATTTTGTGCACAAAATGAATATTTGTATAACGGTTTATTTTAAAAGCCAGAAGAGACTTAACCTAGGCTTTTTATGCGCAGGCCATCTAGCCTTATGCAGGGTGGTGACCATAATACGACAATAAATTAAAATCTACATGTCTAATTACGATTAGAATACCTTGTTACAAGACTGTCCGAGCGGATTTATTTTGTGTATTTTATAAAAATCATCAAGTTTTAAAGGTTAAACCCTTTAAAACTTAATGATGATGGATGTTTAGCAAGTATTTTTTAACTCTACCTACATCTCCAAGAAAAATAAAACGTAAAACTTTACGGGTATAAAATACACAGACAAGTTTGTTTTATACTTGGAACTCTTTACATGAATTGGCTTTCAAACTGTTCAACAATTGATCCTCTGTCTTTTTAAAGTAATTTAACTCGTCAATGACTTTAATTAAGACGTAAAAGAATTTTGCAATTAGATTATTTTATTATGTTGATTAAAAACCAAGGGCCACGGTGGCAGAAGCAGTTCAAACTTAATCGTATTTGACAAACACTTTGGTGTAATGGTCAAGAAGTTGACTATTAACTATTGGTCGCGGGTTCGATCCCCGCACTGTAAAACTGAAACATTTGGGTGCATGAACATGTCTGTTTGTACTGGTCTGGGTGTTATATGTATTTATTTAAGTTTATTTGAAATACCACTGTTGATTCTGATATCTGTAACACACGTGCTTAAGCTACTTACGACGGAGTCAGATCAATGTATGTGATGTTGTTGTATATATTTGTATATTTATGTGCAATTATAGTAATTTCTTGTGCAAATATACCTGTTATGAATAGCGTTGGACAAAGAGCATATTTGGTAACACTTACGGGATTATTGTGAAGGCTCGGCGACAGCATGTTACAATCAATCTCGTCCCTATTGTTCGGACAGTCCATTATGTTATTACACCTTTGCTCTTTTGAGAAACAGCTTGTTTTAGAGTTCACGTCCAAGTCTTCACAGCTGAATGAGCTTTCTTCACAACCTATTAGATAATTGACTTGAATAGTAGATATTGAAGACAAGGTAAACAAATACAAAAAATGAATTTTTGCTTCAATCTCATTTCAGTAAATTCAAATACACATAAAGAAAAATGCAGACTGCCTTAGATCGGACAAGTTGAACCTACAAACCAAGTAATTAATTAAGTGATAATGTATGTTTTCCAAGTCCAACAACAACAAGTCCAACAACAAGTGTGTAGAGCAAAAAAAAAGTTTAAATCAAATCAGTACGAACCATAGCAACCCATCTCATCTTCACCAAAAGGACAATCAAAGTAACCGTCACATAGTCTAGACTTGTCCACTCTAGATTTGCAGCTACACTTGGCTTCGTCACTAACATCAGAACAGTCCACCTGGCCATTGCACCACTGGGTTTCCAGGACACATTCTCCATTGAAGCACGGTACTGACCCTTCAGGACATTGAGCATCGCGCAGAGTTGAAGAATTCAGTGAAGGTTTTGGCATATCAGCGCTGGAACAAATACGTAATCCAAAAATTATTTTGTTTTAAACATGACATTTTATTATTCCTCTTTGTTTTGTTACAAAATGGTTGAAATTATCATGTTTGAATGTAACTTATGTTCTCATTATATATATTGGAAGATCTGAAACTAATTACGTCCCCGCAACAAAGAGCTTTTGAAAAACCACAGGGATACGTACCTTGAAGAGTAAGCAATAAAAACCCCCATATTTATTTAGGCTTCCTATACTAAAACGCGTGGGAGTTGTAATTTTCTACATATGAAATGACTTTACGTATTTTATGGATCGCTTAAAATTTCCAAACGGATAATTTTGGAAAAGAGAATACCAATTAGGTCTCAAGTCTAAATATATAAAGCTCCAAGGTGACTGACTGACATAGTGATCTGTCAACGCACAGCCCAAACCACTGGGCGGATCGGACTGAAATTTGGCATGCAGGTAACTACTATAATGTAGGAATCTGCAAAGAAAGGATTTCCCGAAATTCCTACGGGAATGGGAAATATTCGCAGATGAAGTTCTAAACTTTATTCTACTTTGTTTTAAAACAATACAGGACGTTAAGTGGATTTAATATGAAATATATACAATTATCTTACTTTGTATATTGTGCTAGGAACTTTCTAAATATTTCCGCGTCCTGTGGGTGTATTTCACGATGTTTCGGTTCGACGTCACGTTCTTCAGGTTCTCGGTATAATCTGTTAGTAAAATATAGTTAATAATAACATTTATTAAAGTCACCTTTTATAAAAAAGACACAAGAAACTTATATGGTAAACGATTCCCACTAATACTTACTTGCTCGATATACCTGGTATTGGCTGCGAAAAGTGCGGTCCATATTCAGGTATGGGTCCTTCATATCCACCTGTTGAAATAATTTAAATGAAAAACCTCCGAAAAAAATCTAATGTTACATCTGAATTGACTTCAAGTAAACTGACAAACGTTTTTGTATTGGGTTTATGAATAGTACTAATAAAATCAAGTTAGTTAGGTTTTAAAGCATTTGTTTTTAAAGGAAATGCTATACTTGTATACGAAATGAAAGAAAAATATCTATTTTTATCCTTAGATTGCACGGTATAGTGTTGCAGGCAGTGTGCATTATAAAATAATTAAGTAAATAAATTGAGTCCTGCATAAATAACTTAAAACATACCGTAATGTTGTTGATGCTTTAGAAGGCGAGCCAGCAAACATGTATCCGGTAAATTAGGTTGATGCGATGGGTTATGATGTATAGATGGAGAGTATGATGATGAATACGATGGAGGATAGTTGTATGGTTCTGCACCGTAGCTAAACGCATCTCGGTTTGATAACCCACTCAACTCATCGGGGATAGGCAAAGGAAATGTTTCCCGCTTTATCAAATCTACCGGCATGCTACGAAGTCTATCATTTCGAGTCGTTTGTGTGCTTCCTTGAGATTTTATTTTATCTGTATCAGTATTCTGATTATCGTCAGTTATAGATTTTAATTTCTTCACAAGACCCTTACAGATCTCATTTTTGTTTTCATTATTGCACAGAACATTATGGTTCATAATGATATCTCTTGCTTTCTGATACTCCTCATTTGTAAAGTTTTCTAAAACTTTGTCAGTGTCAGTGGTATCTTCAGGAACCTCACGTTTCTTCCTTTTCAACAGAGGATTAGTTTTGTTTTTTAAGCGGAACGATATTTCTAGTTCGTCTTGCCCTACTGTCACGTTTGCATTTTTTGTGACGCTAGTGATGAAAAATATTTCAGTTGTATGAAATCCTCCTGAAACCAAACAATACACACATATTCATTCAACCGAAAACAGCGTTTATCGGTAAGTTAAGAAGTGAAAGCATTCTTAAAACGATACCACACAGGGAAAAAATCTTATTAAATCTAGTGTAAACTTTGCAATATCAAAGTATACCTTAAACTTACCATAGCTTTCCAGAAGTCTCGTCATAAAAATCAAAGCTCCGGCAAAGCATACGAGAAGTAGTAGAAAGACGCAAGTTTTTCGTACTATGTTATAGATAAGAATATCTTTTCGTCTTCGGTTATTTTCTAGAAAGTTAAATTCAGCAGGTTAATTTAATGTGTTCAAAAACAATTATGATTTCCATTAATGAACGTGTAAATACCTTTTGGTTCTGCCAGTGCCATTGGTGGGAGACCAAGTTGGTTTAAATCTTTTTCCATTTTTATACCGCCTTTCATTTTCTAAAAAAGTCACAATAATTGTTATTATTACTCAAAGTCTCTAGCAAAATAATAAATAATAGATTATAGTACATTTGCTTACAGCTAGGAAACTTTTATGACGAGGCTGAGTAAGACTATACATACATACATCTTTTACTAAAACGGTCACAACATAAATTCTATATAACTGTCTTCAAGCATCGCCATAATTTACTGGCATTAACCAGATCGATCGAAATGATCATATTGGCAGACGGGCTTGGTCCAATATAAGGGATGGAGATGTAAGTTATAGCAGCGTGTCCAATTTATTGGGTTAGCCATTAGGATATCGTTTTGAAATAAGAACACGTCAGTCATCTAATATCGTATTACTGCTGGTTATACGAGTTAACTTTAACAAAATTGAATAATCGAAACACAAACATACATTCAGAAAGTTTTACTAGACTGGAACGTCCTTTTTTTAAAAGTTTATTCGTTCCTTGCTGTACATCTAAGTGTGTCTTATTACAATATAAAAGCTATGTACCAACTTTCGACCTCGTATTCGTTATATAGAACAATGTTAAAAGAAACTTACATGGATGAAACTATATCAACGATTTCAAACCACTCAGATATTCCAAAATCTTCATATCGACATTGTGTAATGATGTTTACGATTCCACTGACACCGATGCACTGACTTGCCTGTTCCAATTTTGCTGAACTCACAAGAGTCGGGTTTCTTCTTGAGTCAGTGTTTTTCTCCTAAAGGCCAGTGCACACATCGATCATAATATCTTCATTCTATAAGTTCAATGATATTTTTCGCAAGATTTTTTCTCAAAGCAAATAGGACCAGTTCTTACAAAAATCCATTTGAAAATCACCAACTTTTTTGGGTACGAACGTTCACTTGTAGTTGCAGGTTTTATGTAGTCAACAATGTTGTTGAGGCTTCTCTTATCTCATTTAAGTTTACACTACTGGTAAAATTAAAAGAATCCCTGTAACCTAAAATTAAGAGCTTAATGTGGTGTGTTGAAGGGGTGCTTGTGGCGCAGTGGCAACGCTTTGGCAGTGATACCAAAAGTTAAGCAACCTAATGCGCGGTCCTGCTTGGGATGGGTGATCATTCTGACCATATAAGTGACGTCTATTTACAAGCATCTCCGTGCTTCGGAAAGCACGTTAAGCTGTTGGTCTCGGTTTATATTGATAGATAAGTTAAGCCTTGTCAGAGCCCTAGGGCGGCTTAATAACATCTGACAGTACACACTGTTGGTCACTTACTCGTACTTTACACTCACCCCTCCACCAATCCGCACTGAGCCCGTGTGATGGGAATGGCTCGTACCACCTCATATTTGAGATGAGGCCTGTGTCCAGCAGTGAGACGTATATAGGCTTATGAGATGAGATGGAATTTACTTTTTATTTCCTAGCTTAGCATACATTAAATAATCATTGTTGTGATCCACCCCTTATCTTCGTCATCGAAAATTTTCAATACGTCGATGACCTGATATAAGTTATGTCGAAATCTCCAATGCATTGTCCATTGCAACTGCGAATAAATGCTATTCTAAAAAGCATTTGCGTAATCAGTTTTAATCCGATACTGACATTTTGGAATGAGGTCTTTTTAAAAGCCTTCATAATATGTTTGCACATGGCTTTGGGGGAAAATATTAATAGTTTTCATCAAAGGAATTAAGCTGCTAAGCAACGCAGTGCTCTCAGTTTATTTTAAGGTGCAATCTGTATACAAAGTTCTAATTTTGTATTTCGCATGAAAATCAATTTTAAAAATGTTAAACAGGTATTTCAGAATCACTTCAGCTCAACAGCTTATACGAGTATACGTCTCTCTGCTTGGCACTGGCCTCACTTCAACTATGAAGTTATTCGAGCCATTCACAAGGATTACTTCCTATCACAAAAAAGCAAGGAAAGTCATTAATGTAATACTTAACTGTCTATTTTTAGTCCTGGTGTGTTAATGAGTGCCTACATAATACTGACATAAATGAGTAATTTTCGGGCTGTATCGATATAAAAAGAAAAACGTTTGAAAAAAAATCCTAATTCAGACAACTAGATATTTTTTTGTTAGGTACAATGTTTTTCCAATGAAAAATCCGTACAAAGAATAATTCAGCATTCAGAAAAGGGATTCAGATGAAAGGCGTTTACTTACGTGCATGACGTCATGCCAGGCACACAGCGAAGGTGCGGTTGCATAGAACAAATCAATTAGCGATCCAAGGAGCTCGTGTTCCATTAGTTTAATTGGTTTTGATCCTTGCGTCTCGCCGTGTGTACTGCGGCGAGAGAAATTGAGATTGAATGGCCGGTTATAACATTCAAATTCAATATCATAAATCACACAAATTGTTATTATCAGAGATGAGGGATTAAATGGACATGCAATTTGTACCTTACCCAATTCGATTGTGCACTGACATTGTAAGATTCGTTATTTTCTAATATTTTCATAACTCCTAAGTCCAAAACGATAGGTTAACTTGATTGGTAAGTATATAAGTAGCTGTCTCACAACCAAAAAATATCTAAGTGCTAAGTATAAGACCTTTTTTACCAGTACTCATAGGTAGGTAGTATCGCTAAAATGTGAGTTTCACTTTAAAGTAATTTAAAATTAATTTTGATGCTTTTTAATTACACGTTATTTAGAAATAATGTTAGTAAAATAAATTAGAATAGACCGTAATGAAGCAGTTGTGCTTCGGCAAGATTGAGCTAATTTTCAACTTGGTAGCGTGAGAAGAGATGTTACATTTGATACGTTTTAATTATTAGTTTATAATCGTATGAAAACGATTTAAAAAAATCCGATGTAAGGAAAATGTTTCTTCGATTTTTTTTCTATATGAATACAGCCAGAATTTGTTCTACAATATAAACAGTTAGAATTCTATTGAACCTTAGAAAAATATAATTCAGTGGTCTCGAAAAACGTAGATCAAAGAGTTTTCTATCAAAGGTCTAAATCATTATGAGAGACATGTGAACTAGATAATTTGCATTACAAAGGGCTCTTATTAGGCAGTCAGTTTGAACTGCCCCGACCGTAGTCGATGCGTTAAAACTTTCCATGTCTCCAGACCATTATATTATTTTGAAAATAACCCTTCATTTCTTTTTCAATAAAACTCTCTTTACATATACGGATATGTTTTATACTATGTTTAAAATAAAGGATATTTTTTTTTAACTCACTTTTAACCACTGGCCATTTAAAAAAAATGTAACATGCTCTTTGGTTTGCCGATAAATTAAAGAAATGTCGGAAAAAGATGATTTAATCAAACTCATTGTTACAATACTGGCCGCAAAGAAAAAAAACCTATAAAAAAGAAAACAACTCTAGCAGTACGTGCGAGCCAAAGCGATCTTCTTTTGTTCTATTCTTTATGCAAGTCACGCAGCGATTTAAAAATAGGTGATTAAGTATTTATTGGTAAATTACGAGTACAACGATTTCGTTATTCATATCGTTAATGAATATCTGCAGAAGACATAATGTAATATTTTTATAACCATCTATTAATGTGACGTGTTGTTTTTACCCGCGTACGTTTTTACATGTTCGCGCTGTGGGTTCGCTTTATTACGGGTCTGGATAAAAAAAATTGTAACTTTGTGTAAGTTATGTGCTTATTAATGCCAAGTGACAATATTATCAAGAAAAATACAGGAGCTACAAGCGAGAATAAATTTTTAACAAGATTATGTCTATCACAAGATCACACTACGTAAGTTATGTATTAGTTATAAAGTTACAAAATCAGTTAAACCATTACTGTAATCCGTTAAGGTTAGGTTTCATATTTTTCTTTAATGAGACATCATCATTATTTTTGCACTCATCAGTAGTGGTATTTTATACGGAACGTTAGGTAAGTTACCGTTATTGTATTTTTTTAATAATAATAATATTTCACAACAATCCCACCAATTCTCTAGTCCCAAATTAAGCTACGAGGCTTGTGTTAGGGGTACTAACAACTGATAAACATACTTAAATACTTTTTTTTCGTAATAAATATATTACTTATATAAATAATAATAATAAACTTCGTGGTAAGTAGCTTAAGCACGTGTGTTACTTATATCAGAATCAACATTGGTGTTACAAATAAATACACATAACACCCAGACCAGTACAAACAGAAAGGTTCGTGTACACAAATGTTTATACAGTGCGGGTTCGAAACCGCGACCTCTTGATGAATATCTTCTTAACCATTACACCAAAGTGGTCTTTAAATCGTATTCAGTGTATATATATTTGTAGTATAAGTCCCAAATGTCGCAGTTTGGAAAGAAAGAAAAAAACATTTATCGATTAGGTTTACGAATAATTCAAGATCTAAGTTCTTATTCCAAGGTCCAAGGCAAGTGTTTCGAGTGCCAATCAGCAGATCCTGGAGACTCAATATGCGAGTTCCGAAGGCCGAGTTTTGTTGTCCATTTGGTACCGGACCAGACTGTGTCGCGCGGCGGCGTCCTTATCTGGGCTGATTGGGCTGGGTTCGGTCAGTACTGCGTCTGTGTCTGACAACTGAAGGCCGAGTTTTGATCGTCCAAGTTTCCCACAAATGGTCTCAGATCCTCCACGGCACAAAGTCCTAAGGTCGACCAATGTCGATGTTTGAAGATCTACACAATTCTTCCTATATTCTCATAATTACAAACTAGAACTTATCTTACACAAGGTCATTTTTCATTTTGGTGCCTGCGGGTATAAAACATTATTTATTCTTTTTTTTAAGATAATCAGTGTGTTAGATTGGGCTAGTTTTTAACTAATTTATAATGACATGATGCTATGGTGACCGACAAGTGGAGTGGACCAATGTGCAAAAGATCCCCGGTTCGAATCCCGGGATTCTTACTTCATAACAGCTCTGCGTTTGGAAGCACCTTCCACCAGCTTGGGATTCTGTTTTAGCCAAGAATCAAGCTAGACCTCGCACTGCAAGACCTCAAGATACTGTTACCTTATTTTGTGTAGATAGGAACGTAACTTAATATTTTTGAGTGATGGTAGTTTACAATTTTTTCAAACTTTGTAATGACAACTAACACCTTATTCTATCTATGACCACAGACCGGTCCAAATCGTCAGGTTAAAATAAATGTAAATAAATCGCGAAATAATCCGTAAAAAAATGTATCATTTCAATACCGTGGAAAACATCTTGAAAACATTAGGTACTATTTGATAATTTTATAGTTTAGTTTGGAGCACCTGAAAACTCTGTGACTAGCTATAACTCCGATAACTCGACAGCTTACCAAAATACTTAAATTCAATGAGGCCAACTAGGTGGGTATCAGATACGTTGATAGGTACACTTACTTTATCAAAGGAACGGAACGCAAAACAGCCCGTGCTTCGATTCGCATATTACCCGTTTCTTCTCAATTTCTATTTCTAGACTTAGGTAATGATAAACTTTGCACCTGCAGTATATGATACGATAGAGCTACGCTAGAAACTAAACGGGAGTTATAACAGTTCCACGAGTTGATAAAGTTTCTTATCAACTCGTTTTCAGTTCAAGAAAGCCGCGAACGCTCGTAAGTGTAATAGAAAAACGATCTCTGACAGGCGGGGCGGGTGAGATTGATGGTTAGCAGTGTTAGCAATGATATTTTATCCAGAAATTATAGTTTGAACTGTACCGGTGAACAACTGGATGTCGCCGTTACGGTGTGCGTAAAAGGCAAGCAATGCGTGGCCATTCATTAACATGATTTGGTCTATGGTCGCATGGAAAACAGTTGCTTTCCACCATGCATATAATGGAAAGGAGTCACAAAGAATTTTCCATTCTTGGATCGACCTTGACCGTGTGTTGTGGTGGTTTTTGTTCGTTTGAATCCTGTGAAAATATTTTTTTATGATAAAACTTGGTGAGTCAGCAACAAATTTAATTAAAAATTAAAATATTTGGGGATTTTTTTGGTTAGAACTTCAAGCATTCACTATCGAATACTGTAATTTATTTAGAACAAAGCCTTTTTCATTCATCTGTGTTCATAGAAAACTTAAAAGGCATTTTTTTAGTTTGACCTTTGACTTTAAGCAAATCAGCAATTCAAAACAATACAAAGCAAAACGTATCGTATTGTCTACCTTTGTCCTTTTTACAAAACTATTTTTCATTACAACGGCTACCTGCGTCACCAAGTAACAAATTATGCCTACGTCAGGTTAAACGTGGTAAAGGTATACTAAACAAGATTATGGACCCGAACGCTGAAAGGGAAAAAGTCTCATAAAATATTTTCAATATCAGTAATGTTATTTTTCTATTTATTATTTTCTCTTCGCTTAATATTATTTCTTTTAAGTGAGTTAAATTTGCCTGGTACGATTCATGTAACTTAAGGCAGACATTTTTTTTATGATTCATCATTAAAGACTGGTAAGTTAGCTTTATTCTTTTGTCTGATCTGCCTCCTTACGAGTCTTATATCGAATTCAACTTGATTGAGGTAAACAAAAGTTAAAAGAAACTTTTGTTTTAATAGGAGTTATCTAACCATTCCTCATTGTATCTATTTACTTTTTTGTAGCTTATTAAATTTATCGGCCATCAAGGCCTTTTTATAGTTCCACGCGAATAGTTTTTTAAACTTGAAGGTGTCACGTCTCAACACGGTGAATGCAACTAATAGCTTGTACCTGATGAAAAATTCCCTGTTTTATTGTTCTTTCAACAATGACAATGCCATAAAGCTTTCTTCTGTTCCAGCTCACATAACTAACACGTACGAGAAATGGAACTTATAAAGATATGAGTCGTATAATGCGCTCTCAACTCGACATGAGACTTGTGGTGGCGTATTTTTTCGCGGCGACCTTAATCTCCGGTTGCCGTGGAGACCAAAAAGATGATACCGATGCTTATCTCAGTCGATTTGTGGCTGATTTGTGGTTGGAAGGTGCTGACGTCATGAAAATCATTTGGAGAGACTGTTCGAAAAAAGTTTGTATACAATATCTGATTGCAATGTCTTAATAGAATTCAGCTCAGTAATACTGGGCTTTGTTTTACAACATCGCGTGATTATCTACTATACTCATATGCACATAGATAGTGGGCAGTCGGTAGATGTGACAAAGCTTTCAACCTGTTTTCAGTCAGTGGTCTGTTCTGAACTCCAGAAGTGGTTAATATTTTGTGTGTTGAGACAGACATTTTGACGTATGAGTTCATGACTTTTTAAGTGAACAGATTTTTTTAAAATCAATCACAACCTATCTCGCACTACGTTTATCAAACAAAAACATTTCAGCTGATCGATGTGAAGGACGTTATCGACCACAAGGAGTACTTCCCAAAGTTCCTGCGTTGCATGAAGCGTAAGACTCTGAGGGCCCTCGATCGCTCCCTCAGCCCGGACATCGTGCCCGTCGCGGACGGAGTCAACTTGGTCCGCTTCGAAATGGTCGATCGCTCTGGTAATATTATGCCGGAGAATGAGACTAGGTAAGATTCCTATAATTAAGTGCCGTCATAATTAGAGAGGCAGTGAGAGAAAAGATAGCTAGTGCCTCAGTGTTTTAGCCATGACCGCGATGCACTTGAAACATTAGACGTTGCATTAAAAAAACTGTAGGCTAAATCGAGTCATTCAGATTGAAAATCTCATTTGAAAAAAAAAATGTTCTGGACATACTAAAAAAATATATATTCTTATTAATAATACAATAAAAATCAAATAATTACGAAGGCACTCAGTATTATCGAAAAAGTATTCACTGAAATGCTATGTTCCCAATTATTAAGTCTCTTTGCGAAAATCTATGAATAAATTATTATTTCAGTGGCTTACAAACCCATTAATGCCTGTATAATACGAGAATATGTAGGGTTAAGTTGATTAAAGAGGATGTGTGGTTGGAGGCTCGTATGCTTTTACCACTTGGTTTAATTCTGTATTATTATTTTAATCAGTGCCAATTAAAATCTCTCTTTGAACAGAACAAAATAAAGATGTAAAAGCTTCTTAGTAATCGAATATTGGTAAATACACATTCAATTTCGTTTTTTTGTAATGTAAAAATAAAAGACTCGAAGACGACTCAACGACAGGTATTAATTTCATCGGCCAAAATTCACGACGAATTTTAATTTAAAGCATCCATACTATTACATAATTTACGCATAATTCTTAACGGTTCGTATACATAGATTCAACATCAATACTAGACATTTACTTTTAATATAAGGAGCACAATAATTAGAGCCATTTCTACGATGGTCAAACAAATAGTTATCGGACTGTTAAATATGAACCAGAAAACAAAGTAGAGAGTCGAAAATCGTAAAATGAATGTGACTATACGGAAGTCAATAGGAAATTGCCCGGTCGACAAACTCTTGCAACTATTAAATGTAAACTTTAAAGTAAAGTAATTTCGATTTCCTAAACATATCAGTAACACTCGTGCATTGGTAGATAAGTTCCGTAATTTCAAATCAAGTTTCTTTTAAAAGTATGTTTTAATTGGGATTTAACTAGTTCAACGCGAAAACCTTGTCGACTTATGAAGCACATCAAAATTCACGGTCTCTAATTGGCAACAAACAATTATCTTCTTCTCTTATGTATAAAAATGAATTGCTGTTCATTAGTCTCGCTAAAACTCGAGAATGGCAAGACCGATCTGAATAATTTTAGTTTGAAATTATTCAAGGAAGTTCAGGGAAGGCCTAAACGATGAAAACTTATGAAAAATTGCGGAAACAGCGGGCAGGACAGCGTCTGCCCGGTCCACTAGTAATTACTAAAAGTAGGCCTCAGAATAGAATGTGCTTTATTAGCAAATTGTTGCGAAATATTAACAAATGCAATGTTGTATAATGAATTCGGCTCATACCTATAAAATGTAATAGCTGCTGCGGCGACAATGCTACTAACTTACCTCGAAACCTAATTATATTATCGCGCCTTAGGGCAAAAACAACATTCGCTAGACAATAAATTATGTAGCCCCAGAGTGAAGTTACATTATTTTAAGTAATGCTTTTATGGTTATACTTCTTGTCGGGGGTATTTATGCACATTCGTAATTTCATAACCAAGTTGCAGTTTTCATGAAAAAGCGAAATACGCACATTTTTACGGAGTTAAATAAAATATGAACACTCATAATAAAATGATATTGGTGATTTATTTACTCTTGCGTAATTTGTTAAAAAAAATATTGTTATGTTTAATAAACCTTTAATTGTGAACATACGAGTATGTAAGTGGGCGTTGTTAAAAAGGTGTAGGCAGAATACAGTAGATTCGGTTTATCGCAATAAAAGTCCTGCAGAAACAGTCTTAGGGACAAGTTTTATGAAGCACTTCGGATTTATATGCAAGACGGGCCTGGCATTGTCCTCAAATAAGAACACCCTTTGCGTGGGTTCAACGTGACGTAGTAGAGCTATTTTAACCTCCGACGAAAATGAAGGGTAATAATTTTGACCCTTATTCTGTTTGTGTGTGTATGTGTATGTGTTTTTGTATGTATCTGTGTGTGACGTCGTAGCTCCCAAACGGACATACCAAGTTTTTTATTTATTCGAAAGATATTTTATCACGCTGTTTCTTAGCTGGTCAAAATCGATCTAGCCGTTGAAGCTCACCAGCTGTTTTCCTGGCTCATGTCAGGGATTTATTAACTGGAAAGTTAGTTTTGGGAAAAACACTTTAGCACGCCTTCAAAACCTTAAATAACTTCAGTTAACTTTTTACTTTACTTTTTACTTTATGTGCACCGCCTGAATTTTCTCTGCTTGGCCCTATGATTGACTGGTAGAGAATGCCTTCGGCATTAAGTCCACCATTGTACACATGTTTGTGCAGAACTTAAATAAATAAAATAAATAAAACCAGTCAAAGGACCGCAATATCCTTGTGTCTTGTACAAGCTAGTTTCGGGCATTTAATTTAGGTTATTGTCATAACCAAAAACACCCTCATCGAACTATTTAATGAGACATCCTAAATGCTTGCAACACATTAAAATATGCCCCATACTGCTAACGATAACTACATGCATACTGTCTACGTTTTTTTCCAGTGCTTGGACCGAAAAAGAATTAGAAGAAGGCGAATGGAGGAATCTGGCTTTACAGAGAATGGCGAAAGTGCTTCGGACACATGTTATAAAGTTTGATTTTGAAGACGGGAAAACTCTTGATAAAGGTCAGTTAAGATACCGTGACGTGACGTGTAGGTTTAAGTAGTTCTATCTAACAAAACTAGCTGACAGATCTGAGGGCCTATTCTGGTTTCCTTTTCCACTCAGCTCTTAATATTTTTAATTGCTGTATTTTAATTGTGTGGTCGAAGTCATGAGATTCAAACACCATTGTAGGCTAACAACAATTTTTATTTTATCATTATAGTCACTAGCATGCAGGCTGAATACAAAGTTCACCTGGCCTGTCACAGTGGTAGCATTCGATGATGATTCGCAATGAACCAAATACTACAGAAGTTTAATACAAAAAAATCTAAAAACTTATTGGAAGAAATTGACTGGATTCAAGTGTAATTCTTTTGCTACACAGTGGAGTTCCGCGGCCGACGTCGTCATCAAATGATGACCATGATGATGTTCGGCATCGTGTCCATTGGCATGGTGCTGGTTCCCATGGGCTTCCAATTCCTCGCCGTGCTTGGTGGGAAAGCCTTATTGCTAGCCAAAATGGCGCTAATCCTTGCCTCAATTCAAGGACTTAAAAAGGTAAGGATAATATGATTACGTATATAAAAAATAACTTTGGAAAGTACATTAACTCAAAATAAAACCATACAAAGCCCTCTCGGGGTCCTTCAATTTGTTCATTGCTAAGTCTTTTATTATTTTTTCCCATTGTTTCATATGCTTTATTATAAAACTTTCTGAAGTTTGGAATTAAGAAACTGTAGGAATTAGATTAAAGCTCCCAAAGTACATTATAAAAAAAGTTGTTGAATACCATGCTAAAATTATAACTAACACTTCCATAATAATAAGACAAAAGACTTTAACATACTAACCTTGAAGTTCACATTTTCTTCTAGGTAGATCATAATTATGATGGGTATCATGAGAGGGGGAAGGTATGAATTTAACTAACCAGACTATTTTACTTCCTCTATCCTCGATTTAATATGAATAACCTAATTAATTAACTTAAAGTTACTTCCATTAAACTCGACTTTATAAAATGACATTTTGAAATTAACCAAAGATTCGCACGCTAGGCTTACCGCACACTACTAAAATATTCCCTCGATAACCTGTTAACAGATGTTCTGTTCCAGATTGCTTCAAGTCCGGTGAACTACGGCTTTTACCACTCCTACCCATACGACCACCCTTACTACGAAAAGAGAAGCCGCGACGACTGGCCCCAACCGGCACTGATGCCCTCAACGCCCCCTCCCACGATGTCAGTGGACAACCCTTGGTCCATCAATCCAGTTGTGAAAATCGACCGATCAAACGAACACGCGAAAGATTCCAAACACACAGAAGTAGTAACATGGAGGCCTGCACTGCCCAAATCCATCAAGCAAGATGCAGAAGCAAGGGTCTTCCCAGTGTACCCTGGCGCTGATGGGACACCACCTATATTCACTTCAATCGATGCACCCACCCCCGTAGCAGACTTAACTACCAGGCCAGGAGAGGTTCAAGCAGACTATGCCCTGGAACTACCCTACAATGGACTCCGTTTTCAAAGTCCCACTACTGTCGTTTCAGCTTGATGTATTCATGCAACTGTTTCTTGCTTTGTATAGCGTTGTTACTAGCATGTACGCGTATTTGTCTCAAGTGCTATATCCTCAAAGGCATGTTTTTTACTCGTCGTACTATTGATGTTATCTAGCTTAGAAATAAATTAAATCAATTATGTATTTCCTTGTGTTTTGTTTTGACTATTTCAAGAAAGTCCTTTAACTCAAGTTAGCATTTCCTTGCTCTCGAATATTTTTGGAATAGGCTTTATAATAAACTTAGTAATTCGTAAGATAACACAAACTTAGACCGAACTACATTCTTTCTTCTGAATCAAAGGAAAATAATAAAATGTGTTGAAAACCTTCGAAAGCAAGTGTTAATTGAATGGTATTGCTATTTTTATTGTACTTTTATGATCTAAGATTGTTTTATTTTTATGGCTCAACGTCGTAAAGCTTTTAATGTTCTAAAGCTACATAAGTTTGTAACAATAATACATATTTATTATCAGTTTTTAAGTAAATACCAAATTATGCTTTTATCATTCAATTATTTGCTAATATCCAACGACATCAGTTGAGGGTTAATATGACATAGATTGCCCAGATAATGTTATTGAAGGAATGAGAACAAAAATAGTGAATGTCCTTGTTTTATTTAGGCCAACGGAAAAATTGTTATCTCATTAGCACGTCAAGATTAGATGCAATACAAGGAAGTATTCTAGGCATGGCTATCATCAATGTACAAAAGAAACAGAAAATAATTACGATCTAAAAATATTTTAAAGATTGCTCCAACTCTGCTGGTCAAGTCGGTTCCTTTGGCAAAATTAATAAGATTTACTTTAAAAAATCATAATGCGCCAGCCAACCACGATGAAAGACTAAATAGTCATACCTACTCTTGCAATTTACTTTATTAATAACATTGTAAAGTTCCAATAAATAAATAAAAAACATTTTGCTAGTTACTAAAGTTGATTAATAAAGGGTACACAAACCTTCACAGTCTTAGACGGTTTATTATTTGCTTTTACCTGCGCGAGCTAGGCGGTTAGTTAATTAAGTTTCATAGAAAAGATTCATTGTGCTGAAATTGACTTACCGAAAGTAATAAATTCTTAAAAATGATGTCATGAAATAATAATTAGTAATCTGCCCTCAAGTGGTACAGAATATTCTTAAATTGTTGAAGGAAGTTCTTACTTTGATGTTCCTGATTGAGTATTATTCTTATTCGTCACAGCACAGACTTCTTGGAAATGTGTTTTTAATTTTCCCGAATTCCTGAACTTTTTTTTCTGATAATAAAAAGAAACTTGAAGACAAAATTTCGAAAGTTGTCAAAATTTATTGAGATCAGATATTTTTGATGTATTTAACACAAGTTGTCAAAATTTATTGAGATTAGATATTTTTAATGTATTATAATAGGTCCAAAAATAACGAGATATAAAGTTAAAGCCAATTTGTTGATTTTCTTAATTACCAGTGAAACTTTGCTAGCTACGGAGTTCACAATAAACTGAACTAACAAAGTTATTTTGAGTTTCATAGTAAAGGAATTTTGATATTGTTTCATTGTCGATTTCTTGAGGGTAAGCTTACTTTGAAGACGTTGTAATCACAGCAGATGTCCAATACGGTTTTGATGAATGATTTATACAGAGTAAATAAATATAAAATGGCAGTATTTTGTATTGCAACAAAATACTTAGAAACACTATAGACATCTATGCTTAGCAGTGGATGTCGAACGGCTGATATGAATAACGCATGTTCGTATAAAATTTTCACACTGTGCGGATTTTTCATTATCTATCTAAAGTCATTGTTGTACCAATAATTATTGAATTCCTTGCATGCTTTTTTGAAACTTATAATCCAATCTGGTTTCCCAGATGATATTATTGTAGGTATCAACTGTTTGAACTGGATGGTAGTAATCATAGACCGATTTATAGGGCTGATTAGCCCGGAAATCATGTAATATGCAAGGCAGGCGACTATCCGATCTAGAATTAAGGCAATATTATCTGCTTTTTTATTTACGGACGGGATGTTTCTGTGCTCGTTTCTACGTTTAGATATTTTTGCTTTTGACGTGAAATGTCTCAGGTGTAGTGCAATATAAAACACTGTAAATCTAGATTTTTTTTTAATTAAAAGCCAGCGGTGATAAAATCTTACTTACCCGTCTATATTTGAGATCCTGATAATAAACCACCAAGTTCGAAAAGGACCATTTTCTAGTTAGGGTTCCGTACCTCAAAAGAAAAAAACGGAACCCTTATAAGATCACTTTGTTGTCAGTCTGTCCGTCCGTCCGTCCGTCTGTCAAGACCGTTTTTCTCAGGAATGCGTAGAGGTATCAAACTGAAATTTCTATATGATACTTAGGTCTACTGTCCCTGGAAGCTGTAGAAAAATCAACCTTCTAAGCCAACGCAATCAAAAGATACAGCCATTTAGCCCGCAAATTTCCGCAAATTTTCGAAACTCGCACGGGAATCAAAACCTACAGGGTACTTCCCGTAAACTTAGAATCTTGAAATTTAGTACGAAGTCACGTCTTATAGTACAGATATAGGAAAAATTACGAAAACCGTAAATTTTCAGTTTCATCATATAAAAAAAAAATATTTTTGAAAAATATTTTTTGACAATTTTGAAAATTTCAAAGTCACACTACTCCTTATCTACAGGTTTGTACGGAACCCTCGGTGCGCGAGTCCAACTCGCACTTGACCGGTTTTTTTTTATTTTATTTAACTTTGGTACTTACTTTCTTTAGTAGTACATAGTATCTACATGTACTGTTTATTATGTTTCAAAGCAGAAAAACAATTTATTATAATTAACACGTCGCAATCAGTCAGTCACAATATTTGCTGAGCAAATACCAATACAGATAACATCACGCTCGTGCGACAGCTGATAACATTCTCTCGAATTTCTTCACAACCACTACTTTACGACTGGCATTAAAATTACGTTCCGACTTTACGCTAGACGTTATCATTCGGTACTTAAACCTTCGTGCAGAGAATGCATTGAGTTCCACTCTCTTGAGACAAATGTTATTTACCTTCTGGGATCCAAAATTCTTAAACTTACGATTTGAAAAGCGAAGTAGAGCTGTTAAAAGATTGAAAGTTAGTGTTTAAGGCTTGATTCTTCCATTGTGTTTTAACAACAGGTTTTTAACCTTAGTTTTGGGACCAAAATGTGACTTTTTCGTTAACTTTTTACACGGAAGTGTTGCTAGTGGGGAGTGTTCAAAGCGCAAAGACGGTTGCGCAGAACCGTTTGGCACCCTTATAAAGGGATGGGGGTTGGTCCCGCGCCATTCACAAGTTTCCCGGCGCTGCCGAAGCTCGCTGGAGAGCTTTTCATTGAACTTTTGTGAGTGCATCTGTGTCAGCGCAATGAAAGCGTTCCTCTTCCTCGTTGTCGCACTTGTGGCGGGCGAAGGCATCAATGGCCTGCTTTTGCCGGTAAGTTATTTGAAACTTCTTTGATTGAATAAGTTTTTTAGGAACTAAAAATTTATGTCCAGAAAACTATTCTTGAACGAACGAAGAAACGAACGTCATATTCACTCTGGATAACAAGATCCAGAGTGAATATGACGTTCGTTTCTTGGTTCATTGAATTTACTCTTAACTTATTGAATTAGTTTAATAGGTACTCGGAAAACTTTTATGTGCGTATATTAAAATAACACTGGTTGAAGCATGGAAGTTTTTTGTGTGTATCTATTTAAAACATCCTTGATTTTCAACAAATATGTATCACATATACTATCCGTTCAGTATTATAAAGGGACTCCTATACAGTCAGGTATACTCTACTAGCGGCCCGTCCCGGCTTCGCACGGACAGATAAAATTTTCACATTTTCCCTATTTTCATCAGGGATAATGTAAGATTCTAACGGTAAGAGATTTTTTTTAAATCGATTACGTATGGAGACTATTCAAATCAAACAAACAAACAATCAAATCTCTCCCTTTTAGAGTATAAGTAAAGATAAATATTAAGTCTACATCATTTAAAAAAATCCTGCAATCTCCACTAGCACACAACACTAATTATTATTGTAACGAACTTCCAAACCAACTAAATACGCTAATTAATTCCTCTGCAAGTACCCCTAGAATTCTGCAGGTAGAATATCATGCAAGTGGGATTCTACAAACTTAGTGAGATGCTAATTAACCCTTAACTGGTTTCGTGGGGGCCGTGCGACCCCCACGTGTGGTATTTTTTCGAATTTCTTTAAAACTTTGCATCGTGCGTGGCTGTCATTTTGAGTAATCTCATTACGTCGCGACTTACGGCGGGTGCCGGATGTTCGGTGCTACAGCTTTTACCAAAGCAGAGGTACGTGCGTTTTGGGGGCCGCGCGACCCCCACAATACCAGATACGTACGTTTTGAGTTTTGACATTATTTTATTGTATCGTGTTTTATAAAGAATCATTTGAATCACAAGAATTGCGACAAAAGATTCATCGTTTATAGCATCTTACAATGTAGGAACATCTGCAATGAATTTTACGCCTGAAGTAGCCAGCTCGAGTCAAAACGCCCTAAAATGAGGGCGCCGTCACTTATGTGACAGAAAAAAAAGACGGAAAATTTGATATAAAATGCAAAAATTCTAAGTACTTCATTTGCAAAGAGCATAGTAAAACAAATGTGCTATGCGATGATTTTCAAGACAGAATTGATTCATTTGATATTCCTTAGCTTTTAAATTTTATAATTTGTATTTATTTTTTTACTAAAACTTAATCAGCGGTCTATTTCAGTATTTTTTCGAAGTAAATATTATAACAAATAAGAAAACATACAAAGATTGTCTAAAGACTTAAGAAGTAATCGTTTATTTTTTGGATAATTGTGACAATAGAGAAAAGATACCAAAAATCAACAAATTTTTGTGATCTTTTGTAGTACAAAGGTAAAAAGGGTCATATCACTGAAACGTTATTGATTTTGTCAAACAGAATTGTTATTTATTGTTTCCAAATAAGTTTTAAATAAAAGTCCAGAAATTATTCATCAATCATGATTTAGAAATCATTCATTATATCAGGAACTATTTTCTATTGGGGGCCGCGTGACCCCGAAAAACCAGTTACGTTACTTAAATTTACGATACCAGTTAAGGGTTAAACCAGTTTTACCTGCAAAATAGTGAAATGAATCGGATCCAAGATTTGAGTTGAAGAGTTGTCAACATTTTTCTACAAAACGCTAAGTACATAGTAGTAATTAAGAATTCTAAAGACTGCAACAACTCAAATTCTATGTTTTCTATTTTCTCGCCATACTGTACTCGTATATGTCATATATGTTATATTCAATACTTACTATAATGAACTGTTTCCTACGTAATATCTTTACCTCGTTTTACATTTTAAAATCAAACAGTTCATTGAGAAATCATGTTGGTCACAATAATAATAAAGTCAGTATCATAACCAATGTGATGTATTATGAAGGTGTATCCTTTAATTTAACAATGGTCAGCATATGTAGTAATTAAAATAAAACTGTTCATTCGGTTCTTACAAAGTGAAAGTCTTAAACACAAAATGAACCGTAAACGTTCGTCCCGCTACAGGGACGACATTCAGATGTTAGAATTACCTTCAGCAGTACCTACTATGTAACTAGTTTAGATGCAACACCAAGTACCTAAAGTTAAGATTAACACAGAGTAAAATATATATTACTATAAAGATCAAGGCTCTCGTAAAGGATCTGATTACAGCCCCATTTACTATCATAACAATTTTTTGCAAGATATGTTTAACATATTAGAAATAAGAACCGAATAACGTTTTGTAATTTAACGCTTCCTACTAGGTGTTTCATTGAATCATGAACATAAATTTTTGAATTAAATGATATTTTATTTTTATTACGGATGTTGTTTGATAAGATATCAGTGTTTGTTTCTTCGGTTTAAGCGAACAGTATACATTGAAATGGTACCTACATTTTTTTACGGATTATTTCACTATTTATTTACTTTTTATTTTAACTATAACATCCTGCGTAGTTGTCTGATCTCTGTTGAGATTAACCGCCGTGGTCGAAATCGGCCAGGAGGACTATACTATTTTAACCTGACGTTTCGGACCCTTTTCAGCGTACTTAGACAAAGATGTTAGTTATCATTACATAGTTTTGAAAAAGTTGAACTAAAACTAAACTACCACCACTCCATCATCCATCACACTACCACCTACATCACTACCATCACATTAATATTTTTGAGTTATGGTAGTTTACAATTTTTTCTAAACTATCTAATGACAACTCACACCTTAATCTACCAGTGACCACGGACGCTGAAAAGGGTCCGAAAAATCAAGTTATTTTTTTTTTCAATAAATCGCGAAATTATTCGTAAACAAGTGGTATGATTTTTTTACACACAGATGTTAAGTTCAGCATATATTTTGAGTAATCTGTTTGCTTGTGCTGTTGTCAACTTGAGACTGGATGAAGGTCAATTACGTCTGCCTTATCCAACTATCCAATCGTTTTGTTTCTAAATAAGAAATATAGCTTTATTTCGGAACAATATTAAGAAAACTGTCAGCTTGAAAATCGCTTTATCTCACATTATGCTATTAAAGAGGCATTTTCTTTCTATTTAATTCCTTTGATAGTAAACTAATACTAATAGAGTTACACAACACTTTTAAATAGGTATACTGAAGATGTACTTATTTTAAAGTGTTGGATGGATGGACATGGATGTGTAAAGTCACAACTTTTTTTAAAAAGTATCTAAACGAATGTAATAAAATTTAATCTACTCGTACAATCAAATTTATAAATTAAAAATAATAAGCTTGATTCGTGCTAATATACCTAATAGCTTTAAAGGTGTTTGATTACTTACGTTTAAATAGAGAGTTTAAAAGCGTAATGTTAATAAGTTCCTCTTACCTAAAAAGTCTCGACACTTGAAATTATCAAAGACCTTTTCAACAAAGACTTTCCAAAGGCACTTTTAAATTGGAAGAAAAAAACGATTTCAGGCCATTGCATCTGGAATGTCAACAACTTTCCGAAGACGCTGTCGGTGTACATTTCAATATCAATGCATTTTCTTTGCGAAAATTT
This sequence comes from Pyrausta despicata, assembly GCA_963921415.1. NCBI lineage: Eukaryota > Metazoa > Arthropoda > Insecta > Lepidoptera > Crambidae > Pyrausta > Pyrausta despicata. The sequence goes on along the minus strand of OY992855.1, from coordinate 9,289,808 downwards.
CGCAAGGTCCTATTAAGGGAACCTCTCATCCGTATTCGTGCTGATCTCTATTCAAAGTTGAGTGAATGACGGAGAATATCAAATTCTGGTCACGTTTCACACCGAGAAAATTGAGAAGTTCTGTATCTTTGTCAATAAAGTTTCTTAGAAAACATAACATAGTAATGCTGAGTTTAGTTATTTAAAATATTTTGTACATGATGTAATTAGGTATTGTTATGGAAATTCTAAGTTGTAAAATCCATTAGTATTCTATTCCGAATAGTGTGGCTGGGGAACAATAATTGAATTCGGCCAAAATGTCAAATAGTATCGCAACTATTGTTGAATAATACAAAAAAGTTGTTCAAACTTTTATACTAAAAAATTCAATTCATTATATTGTTCTTTGTTCCTTTAAAAACAATTTCGTTTATTTTACGTTTAAACGAGAGTTCAAGAGGTGTCCAAAATTAGGAAAAGCCGACGATAAAGTTTGATTTATATTTTATTTGTTAACCACACTAAGACGTATTAAATACCTAATGTATACTTATTATTGTAGAAATTGACTGCTAAAAATAAAACTTACCTACAATGCCAATAAATAACAGTTAACAGAACTTAATTAGTAATGAAAAATAGAAAATAACTTACTTTATTATTAAGCATTAATAATTCAAATATCTTAACAATGTGAAATTAAATCACACTTTAATGTTTTAATTTCACAATAGAAAATAATTCAACGCGTTACACGTCACCGGAAGTGATTACGTTTTCAGGCACATTAAAACAGTTTTGATCTTTGGGGCAATAAATAGGTTGAATTTAAATCTTGTTTCAGGGTTTAGTTAAATGGTTAAGTCAGAAGTAATTATCCGGGAAGATGCTTTTATTTATAAGCACAATAAAATGTTTTTTACTAATTTACAGAGACAAGTATAAGTTTTTCTAAAATGTATAACACGTTTGTAGAGTTGATAGAGAGTACTCTATTATTGGCTTTCGGGAACATGCTCAGATTCACATGACAGTAGTGAATGGCGGTGATTAGGCTAAATGTCGTCCTTTGTCCCTCGTTACTTGAATTAGAGGATTTTGTGCTGCCTTCTTGACGTCGTAATTTCGGATTAATCTCTGTCTCTTAACAACAGATTAGCCCTACAATCTTCGATTAATTAATTATATGTTAGCCTTAAATTCGAGCCCAGTTAATAATACAGAGATAGACCAGACCTTGTAGACGAATAAGTGACATTTGATTTTCGATGGCGAAATGCGACGAGTGCTAAATGTATAGTACCTACTTGTAACTTTGTTTATTTCGGGCAGGAGAAAATTTGGACAAGAACAACTACACTTAATTAAAATGCATATTAGTATCCATATAATACATGTAATAACTTATATCTACAGCAATAATATCGCCAAGTGAACTACTATATTAAAATAGTTGACAACTTTCGGCCGTTTGATTAAAGTTGACTTGTATTTACTTCACATAATAACTATAAAAACTATGTGTGATATTTCAATATCATTTAAGTTATGAAAAAGGCCTGATCCGAAACTATAAGCATTTTCCTGCAACAATGAGAAGCTGTGTAATAATCAAATTTTATGGTTATCATTTGTTCTGCAAACATAAATGAGTAAAAATAACTTTTCTATCTCATTTACAATTTGCAACTCACGAGTTTGTACAACATTTAAACGTATATTGTCAACATTGGGTCAAGTATTACCATGGGGGTTATAGGTACCTACCCCAAGTTGGGTCAGTTACCTGGCCTGGGTTGATCATATATTGATCAAATATTATAAAGGCCTCCTTTTTTTTTGTTACGCTGGAAAATCCTTTACGCCTACCTGCTTCCCTCGGAGGAGGGTAGCAGGTTATGTGGGACTCTCCCCAGCTGGGGCATACCCACTAAAAACCAGCGGCATTCTCAGGAGCCATGAGTTCGGGGCCACGAGTTAGCGCGATTAGCACACATCCGCGGCCCTTCACTGACTAGACCGACACACGGTCTCACCCGATCTGAAGAGGACAAATGCCCCTACCTCCAGCGCCAGAGGAAGGTATCCTCCAGCTTGATGTCCCGATGATGCGTAGAACGCATTGCACACCATCGCGCCTCTTAGTGTGAAGCGGACGCCCCCACGTCCACGACCCGAGGCACAGGGAGTGGCATGTGCCAAGGCCTCCTGCTCCAAGTATAAGTTATTTTTCTACTTTTCAAATGAAATGGCTTGTCTTGTTTGGAGTTTTTTAAACAAATAAATAACTATACGTTTTCTCGATTGTCTTTAGAGCCACTTTAGCAAAACACATTCTTTTACATTGTAGATATCGTCCCTTGGTCCTTAGGGTAATATTAAATATTGTTATAATCTCATGTTCAAAAGTGATATTTTGTATCATCTCATCTCATCTCATCAGCCTATATACGTCCCACTGCTGGGCACAGGCCTCACCACAACTATGAGGTGGTCCGAGCCATACTCCACCACGCGGGCTCAGTGCGGATTGGTGGAGGGGTGTTTGTAAGGTAAGTGACCAACCTTACTGTCAGATGTTATTAAGCCGCCCGAGGGCCTCCGACCAGGCTTATCGACTAATATCTATCGATATTAACCGGGACCAACAGCTTAACGTGCCTTCCGAAGCACGGAGATGCTTGTAAATAGACGTCACTTTTATGGTCAGAATGGTCACCCATCCCAAACATGACCGCGCCGTAGGTTGCTTAACTTTAGGTATCACTACCAAAGCGCTGCAACCACTGCGCCACAAGCACCTCCACATGATATTTTGTATCTTATATTGAAATATTTAAAAAAATGATTTGATTTGAAAAGAGGCAGTGATGTTATCTCAGTAGTGTTAAAGCAAATACCTTCTCGTATAAAGAGGTATAGACTGGTAGGTACTATTTATCACTAGGCGTAGAAAGGTTTATATTGTGAATTAAAGTGTCACCAGCAAATGCGTCATACGCTGCTGTTGACATTTCGTTTATAATAAATTGCTCGTAGTTATGCATGTAAAATACAAATTGATAGACAAATAGTAATGTGAAAAATGAGCTGGTGCAGTTTCAGCTACGCAATAATACCTACGCGTACGAGACGTTATATTGTGTCATTATGTTTTGACAATATTCGCACAGTAAATTAAAAGGTAAGTTAAAATATCGACGATGATGAAATACTAATTCGAATCGAGTTCGTTCAACCGAAAAGAGTCAGATTCCGAGTATTCATGATTGATGACATGTGATTTTCCCTGGAGTCAAATCTTATATTTTCCGTGCCGTTTTCATTCAAATAATTCGAGTTATCCAGCCGGAAAAAGATAATTATACGGTGACGTGCCTAACCACTTTCCGCTGAAGATCGTTCTGTTTTCAGAAATGGTACCCTTTGAGGTGAGAAGGTAACGTTAGAGATAAGTGAGATACGTAACATTAATTTAAACGTGAAGTTACCTACGTTTCCCAAAATGGCAAATGAAATTTCAAAATCTTTATGTATGTATGTTTGAACGTAGATCATATAAGCAAAGCTAACGATTTCAAAATTATGAATTCATTTGTTGGTTATAACTTTTTATTAAATAAGAAAAGGTCAGGTCTCAAGTCCCAACAAATTTGGATCATCCAATCCATTTGCCGTTCAATACATCAGCCCAAGTTGAGATGCCGTCAATCGAAAAATCACTTAGAAAACTGTTACGAAAAATTGAACGACCATTTACTAACACTCGTGTTAACTAGCAGTATAGAAAATGTTTTGTTCAATATGAGAACCTTTTCTGACTGAGAGAAACTCTATATTTACCTGTTGCAAGAAAATGCCACATATTTTTATACGTCCCAGATTTCCTGAATCGAATATGATTTGACCAATTGAATCACAATTGAGAACGTGCATACGTAACTGATGAACACGCATCTTGGCTGTCAATGGAAATATTTTCACGAATCCATTTTATTTTCCACATACGTGGAGCTTTAAGATTCATCTGTAACTCAATTTCAAGATAAAAGCTTCCTTAAACCCTTTAATGTAAAAAAATACATCTAGCATACCTTCTTGGCTTTAACAATCATGGATTCGACAAAAAAAGGTTTTGGAGGGAAATTTCGAAAATGTGTTTAGCTTCGAACATGTACTTTATCCTAGGGTACCACCCTTTTTACTTTATCCGTTCATTAAGAAATTGGAACCTCAAACAATTTGATTTTGATAGAAAATGGCGTATAAGTACATATATACGTCATCCGGTAAGTGGTCATGACCAGTCGGTAAAACAGTGAACAAACTAAACACAGTAAACGTTATAAAATATGCTTGTTACTGGTAAAGGGTTCAGCTTACTGATACTAAGCAATATTGCGCTGCAGGATATCCGTATCAAATATGGTTTTGCCTGTAACTCTCACTAGAAACTTTGCACAAAAGTTTTCAAAGTTTTACCCTAAGTTCACCAACGACTTCATTAAACATTATGAAGAACAAAGTTGGAAGACTGTTGTAAAATAAGTTTCTAATATATCTTGGCTACAGTCTTAGTTTATTAGTGATTTAGCTACTGGAAAAGCAAATATGCATTATGTACCTACTCACAAGCTCCACGCCAATTTGGATCAGCCGTTGATATTCCAAAATTGTATGAACATGGGTTTTATCATTACCAACTGCCTTTTACTTATTGCCTATTTACAGCAGGTATGTAAATGTTACGATACTTAAATCCAACATTAGACTAGGTTTGTGTGTACATTATGAGGTGGTTAGCCCATAGAAATTTCACAAACGAAAAACGTAAAAGTCAACTCGTGTAGTAAATAAGCTCATTTTCATATTATAATTTACTCAAGCCATGTTCAAAACTATGACTTACAGAATTTGTATGTAAAGTTGATACAATTTATAATTAACTGAAGGATGCTTAGTTTAGTGGCACTAAATTCATTACGTATTCAGGCTTCCGGGTAACGCGGTCAGCAAATTTTTCTGCTCGTCGGCATCTCAACTTTATTGTTACCAACTGGCTTTCAAAATGCATATTTTTTAAATATTTTATGTGTAAAATTTGTCAAATACTATGTGACATGTTATAATCTCTTATCACGTCATTTATTTGGAATAATATATAGTACAACATGAATGATTGTTATTTCATTTTTAGAAACACACTATAAGATCACTTGTTTGAGTAGCAATTGTAGGCGAATACACAGTCATCACAGCTTTTTATGTAGGTACCTACTCAAGCTCTCTAGTAAAGTATCAAAGCGTAGGTGCCTAAAAGAAGATCTAATATAACTCAATAGCACTTACCAAACTTCTGCAACGTGTCGCCTTCAATCATTTGACAAATGCGAAACTCCCGCGCTGAAATAAGTTTTGGTAAAAGACATATAAGTAAGTCTTTCGGATACAAGGAAAAGTCTATGCAAGGACTCGTTTGTGAAATGCTGTTACTAAACAAAGGCATCAAACTCATGATAAGTGAATTAAGTAGAGTAAGCTTTGGTTCAATAAGTAAGGGGCTATGTACTTACTTGTGTATAAACCGTGACAGCTAGACTTTTGTCAACAAGATCTTTCATTTTCTTAACGTAAAAACGAACGAAACAAACAGTTGGTTTTTTGTTTATTACCAGTAACTTTAACAACGCAACCATTTTCTTTAAGTTAATTTATTTATATTTTGCAATACTTATGTAAGGCATAATATATACTTACGGCTATATACGTACGTGGGTACGTGTTTCACATAAACCGAATCTCATTGGTAGATCAAGATTTTCTTCTTTTCTTTTAATTTGATTGCTGTGATGATGATGAATTAGTAATAAATAAATCACGTACTGAATGATTAAGGCCTTATTAGTGTCTTTATGATCCAGTAAAGGCCATTAATCATAAGTTACGTATTATTAATATGTAGGCTGTGTAATGTTACGGTTAAGGGTTATTTCTTGTAAAACTAACAAACTTACTCATTTATTCTATAACTCTTTGGTGGATTAGTAAACATAGCGTGTTAGGAAATTCAAAAACAAATCAAGTTTATTGACGATGAACCAAATTAAAAGTAAACTTATTAAAAGAATGAAAATTGTAGCGAAGAGTGAGCTCTCTTGCTGTGTTTACAGGTTTTTATAGCTTAACTAATATCTCGTTACCTTATCGTAGCAGCTGCTTCTCACGTTGATAAAATATCTTAATCAATTTTACTAATGAAAAAAAAAACTAGTTCGAATTATAGCCCGCATTGATAATACCGAATCTTGTAAACCATTTTCAAAAAGTATCAACTACTACCCTACCATCTTTATATACATATGTATATGACCTATGCATGTTCACTTTCAAAAATAAAAACAATTTCCTAAAAGTTAAAGATACCCATAATATAAACACTGGATATAAAAACAGGCTTTACTTACCACAATGGGAATAAAAATGATAAATACCAGTCAGTACTATATGTCACTTAAGATATTTAATAAACTTCCGTCCCAGATAAGAAACGAAACACATATTTCAAAAATTCAAAAGCCCTAATTACATACAACATTTAATTCATTTTTTGAAACAAAATTTTATTTTCGATGTTATTACCCAATTAATGATTACCTTACAGCAAATAGGTAATAAGGTCCTCCTAATAACTTAAGTTATTTATACCTAAGTTAGATACATTACATACATAACTTAGATACTTACATATATACATAAATGAATATACCCCTACATGTACCTTTAGAACATACAACAACAATGCCCTTATATATAACATCTTAGAAAACACCTAGAACGCAAATAATGACGTTGAAATTGAATTTGATTACTTTATAAGTTTAAAATAATCTTAGACATCTCTCTCAAACAACATCAAAGAAAGACGTCATATCTGTTTTCAGTCTTGACCTTAGAGCAGAACTATCGTTCTTTTTAGAACTGCCTGTAACATTTGTTAGTTAGGTAGCTAACTATTATTAGTTAGGTAGTGTAGTGCACAATATGCCATGCAATTCAACAAGCTTAGCTGAAAGCTACTTATCTCGTTAGCAGTAGCATAGTGCCGGCAGCCGCAAGGCTAAGACAATTGGCCTAATTTTGTAGATACTCCGAATTCATCTCAGAATAATAATTGGTAACAATTGGAGATAGGGTCGTCGAATTCTATTACGGCAAATTCCTTTAGCAATGTGTGCGAATGTATGTAGGCATGTGAATAGTGAAGTCACGTAAATGTGTAAATAACATCCAAAATAGCTCCCTTAGCTAATAGGAAGCTTTTAAAGTTTGAAATACTTAGATTTTAAGTGCTTACGGCTTGAGGCTATTTATGATACTAAGTTTTGAAAAGTAAATACTTTACTACGTTAAGTCGCGCTACCGGAATCGTAAATCCTAACATCAAAATAACCAAGTTACTAGCGTTAAACTACCTTCTTAACTAAAAATAAGGGTATGAGGCACCGAGTTACTAAAATTTTACACTGGTAACTTTCATTTTTGGAAATAATAAAGTACTCTGGATACTGACGTAGATACGGCACAATGGTAAATTTGGCCTTTTACTTATACCATAACTTTGATCGTTTTATTTTTGCTACATGCGAAAAGCATAGGTACCATTTTAATTAATTCCTTTGAGAACGGTACGGTAGATCAAGACTCACATTACAGTATATCGTAACTCAAGTCACATACACAAAATTACGTCTCAAGATATGACTATGATTATTATGCCCCACACAAAATCTTTATATGCTTCGCATAAAGTTCCTTATTTCGTGGATTGCCTCGTTATGTTATTCCATGGATATCACATATTGCGTGAAGTTGAACGAGTGATTGATGTTCAGTATATAAACAAGTAAGTCGATTTTAGTCAGTACAAAACAAGTTCAGGTAATGTTGCACGCTCGAAAGTTCCTTTGTGATGTCAATTATTGTGACTGTAAAAGTTCTTTGGATTTTACACGCTTTAGCTGCCATGGCATGTTAATCAGAAATATGATTTTAAAACACTTATAACATTTTCTTGCAAAATTAAAACTAACATGTAAGTATGTCATAGTGAAATGGTACTCGGAATTGACTTCGAATTCAAAGAAAACTTATTTACAACTTAAGTGATTGTTTTTAATTTCCGATTTCTTTTTTGTCCGCAGGGCAAAGAATACGGTCGCATAAAGAGTTCGCCAATGTTTTCCCACTCTTTTGCTCGAGCGCGGCGCATCCCAAGACCGTCTCATCGAGTTATAGACCCCACAGAAGGTAAGCAAGTTAAATAGTTTCTAAAAATAAATGTTATAGGTAATGAAGTTTTAAATATATGTACCTTTGTGAAATAGCAATCGATACCTAGCTTATATTGTCTTAGATGCGTTTCCGTAGCAAATTGGACAAAGGCAGAAAGTTCGGAATTTGACTTAAAGATATTCCTACCTATGCTGAAAGTTATTGAAGAAGTGATCGCTATTACAAAGAAAATAACATTTTCCTATATGAATGGATCTGTAATAACGTTTTTGAGTGGTGGGCAATAAAATTATTTATTTAGCTTCTTAGTAATGTTGTCAAAACGTGTTCTTAGTTAAACAACGCTTAAGATTTGTATTTTATAGATCACTTAACGTCGTTTTCACCATGCATATACGCATTTATCCTTCATGTAGTCAGGATGTCCATATTTTATTAAGCCATAAATTATACCGTCCTTTAAGAAAGGGTCTCAAGGTTTCTATTACATATTCCTGTTATGCATAATTTGGTCTTACCTGATGCTAGGTTCAGCAGCAACGTTTCATAATCATTCTTCAATTCATTTATATTTAATAATCACACTAATATTATAAATTTTAATGTTAAATATACTTTGTTTGGATGTTTGTGCGTCAGTCACTCTGAAATTACTGGCCGGATTTTGATGAAATTTTGTATTCAGTCAGGGTATGAGCTGACTTAGATGAAAGGATACTTTTTATCCCGATTGCTCCTCTGGGATAAGAGAGGAATCTTGGCAAGTCATTTTTTTTAAACAACGGGTAGGACAACGTATGCGCGGTCGTCTAGTATTACATTATTCCAAAGATGCTTGTAATTAGTTGAATATCAAACAAAATTAGTTAATTAGACACACGTATAGTTTAATTAAATAATACATAAATTCGTAAAGCTCTATTTTGATTCAATTTAGTTGATGTTAGACATACAATCAATGATGCGTAATAGAACGTTGACACACCTGAATTTACTTTTTCAACAGATTGTTTTCTCGTCACTTCTGAGGAGGGTGAGCTTTTTTTTAAATCGCCATCCGACGAGCCTTCAGTGTGTGGTATTTACATGATAGCAGATCCAGACAAGAGGATTCAAGTGATCTTCAACTACATCGATGTGCCCTGCGAGAATGGTGGTCTCGTTGCAGTAAGTACCTTTAAAATTGAAGCACTTTTCTGTCCCCGATATTCCATAATTAGATTTTTAAACAGGTCGTCAGAATGAAGCGGACGTCGAGAAAATATTAATGAATTATTGAGCTCTGAAATTAGCGCCTTTCAGTTTTCCATTAAACTATAGGAACAGAATGGTACCATTTCGTCTTTAAGCTCTCATGAGTGGCTTTCCGCTCATTTTCCTTACGTCCGTAAAAAGATTACACTTATTTCCTGAAAAAAAGCAAATTGCATAACTTCAACACCAGACAAAAACATAGGCTTGCCATTATACATTTTAGGCTTCTTAAAGTATCACTTTTAAAAAAAAATACCTAAACACTTAATTTAATTCCCTTTTGACAAATTTTAAAGCAGTTGTAAAAGATGTATTAATGTCGAAAGGATATTATGAAATTGATGATTATATAAATGACAAATATATATGAAAAAGTTTGAATGAAAACAATTTCAATTATTTTAAATCAAATTTGAAAAGAGTCAATGACAATAGTGACTGAGTTTCTTGCGCCGCTTCTTTTAGCACTAGCCCAAATTGCCCCGAAGCGGTAGAAGGGTTAATTTATATGTTGGGACGTGTAAACGTGCACTTGTGAGTCTATTTACAAAAGCAAATTGATTTTATTCAATAGAAAGTTGAGATAAGGTCCATGTTAAGGGAATAATAAGTAGATCATTATCATACTTTTAAACTTGGTGCCGTAGAACTTTTTTCATTCCATCAGGCCACTTAAGTGGATTGCATTATATAATAAGGTTATCTTTTTACTCAGTGTCTTCGTACTTACGTATACTAGAATTTGTATATATTTGTATATTATCCAAATCGATTGCAAATAAAATGTTATTGGAATTTCTCGGCCAGCAAACATTTAAAAGCATAGCAATGAATGAGAATTTTCCCCTAAAGAGTAAAAGCAAATCGAGTGTGACGTCACCCATATCCTAAAAGCTTCGTTAGTAAAAAGCTTCTTAACTTTGTGTGACAGGGTGCAAAGCTGGCTGATTTTATTTTTATAGAGACTTAATAAACTTTGATCTTTTATGAAGTGGTTTGGCACAAATGCGATATTCTTGAACCCAACGCTAAAAATGCATATTTATATTTATCATCTATGTGTATACTAATAAAATGTACAGAAAAGTAAAAAAAATCCTGTTTTAAGCGAAGCCCTTTAAGCTTTCATCGTAGGATTATGAACATTATAATTGTGCACACCTGTATTACTTGTTTCTTCGCTTTAAATATTTCACAGAATACGATTTTAGTTCTAACCTCGTAACTTTACAATGTGATGGAACGTATTCGCAAAAATATGGAAAAAGTTTCTAATAAGTATATATTATGTATGTATATATGTATAAGCCAGCAATACATATTATAAAACATGTCATGACAATACAATCGGGTAGTGATCAATCAGGTGATGACTAAGTTAGCCTCCGATAAATTTAACGTATGAAACTTTTAAGCAACTTTGCAAACGCAGTTTTCCCTAAAATGTGTGTTACTATGTACAGAATAGCATAGCATGTATGTTATTTCCAATCGAATTTTGTTACCCTTGGTGTGTTCTTTCAAAATAACTTGGTTTGATGAGTGACAAATGACGTCGACATTACTCTTATTGAAAAATGTGTTGGTAAACGCATAGCTCAAGAAGGCCCAATTTAGCCAATTGTTTTTCTTTTTATATTCCATAAAGTACGGGAATGGTTCTTACGAAAAAAATAAAAAATAAACCCAACAGACTGGACAATGTCTGCGGGGTCCGCTAGTTTTTGAGAAAAATAACTGTACATACATCCTATTTTGGTTGTGTCATAGTGATTATAATTTTAGTGGATCGATGGATGGGAGCTGAACGGCCAGGTGTGGCCAGCGGACTCCTGGGATGACGACCGCGTGGTGGAATCATGTGACAGAAGACCTCAGAGAAAGCTCATATCACGACAGAACGCAGCCCTCATACAGTACAAAGTACCAGCCCAGGGCAAAGGATTCGCTGTCACTATACGGCATTTGAAAAATTCTAGACGTGAGTATAGTACTTTCGATTTAAAAACGGTATGTTTTTTATTACTTCTGTTAAGTGGACACAACATGATATAGTATGTATGCTTATTACACGGGGATTATAAATGGGGCTATGTTTTTTTTAATGAGACTGTTTTAGTTTTGCAACCATCAATCAACACTAGGTTTTTACGGACGCAATACATTAGATGTTTATAAATCACATTAGACTAGATTGCAAAAGTATGTTAATTTGCAATCTCAAGCTTGATATAAGATACTTCCGCGATATTGACAAGGTAGACTTATTGTGATCCACTTTATGGATTTAACTTCAAATTTCTTTTTGGTTTATCGAAAATAAAAACCTTTGAAAGTAGCTTAAATTAAGCCTCCAAGATTTCTTGTTCTTCGGTGATTTTTGGCAAATAAAATGTTTCAATCGTTATTGACATTTTCGTATGATTATGAAATCCGGGTTGAGCTTTTGATTCCTCTTAAGTACCTTTTAGAGTATTTTTCTAAGCCCTAAATGGGAATAATAAAACTGCACCATTAAAGAAGATTGATTCTATTCAATATGTCAATTTATTTTCACAGAAATCGTTTTTTGAGACGCTTCTCATCATTTACATAAGCTAAGAATATTTTTGTTAAGGTATTAAAATGTTGTGATCGTATCACAACCTTTTCAGCTCTAATTGTTAGCTTTTCTTTTTGTTGTTGTAAACAAAATTGGACCCATAAATGTTATTTACTTTGTACACCCAGCATGCAACGTGATGCTATTCGGATCAGAAGGCGTCTACACCCTACGGAACCACGGCGAGACTGGAAACTGTTCCATCATCGCAGTGTCCCCCGCCATCGTCAGGGTGCTGGACCTCAACGTAGGACAACCTATGAAGAGGGACATCGTTGATATGGAGACTGGGACGATCCATCGTGTAAGTATTCTGTGTATTTATGTTATTATTTTAAAGGTTAACAGTGTTCCCACAGCCATACGTGGGGGTGCTGGACCTCAACGTGGGACAGCCTATGAAGCGAAACATCGTGGACATGAAGACTGGGACGATTCACCGTGTAAGTATTATATGTCATAGGTCATCGCGGTGTTCCCAGCCATAGTGCGAGTCCTTGACCTCATCGTGGGACAGCCCGTGAAGTGGGACATTGTTGACATGGAGACTGGGACCACCATGAAATGTATATACGCGTACTTAATACATTTCAAAGTTTATCTCCGTTAAACGATGGTCTTCTTATCAGAGACTCTCCTTGAGTTTTAGCCTTGGCGGTTTTTATAATGATACCGTAGCTAAGCGGTAATGGAATTACCATGTCACAAGTGGGGTTGGCCATTGTGTGAATTGATGCAGGACAAGGCAAACTTACTAAAAATCAACCAAACGATCACGGCTACAGCGATATTTTTCACAAAGCTATTGCAAACTGTTTAGTGGACACACACACACATGAACAAGCCGAAATTTTTTATAGTCAAACACGTAAAAAAAATCTTACAATATTTTACTGTTTGCTTAAATTAAGTATACAGAGCTTCAACTCGTGCTATAAAGAACGATGAGTACGTTATTTTAATTTTGTCTTTAATCACTTTCATAAAGATATTACTTAAAAATATGTGTTGACACAATTATGTTGTCAATAACATAAAAAAAGATTATGAACGTCTTAGATGCTTAGCTTCAAAATATTTTTATCATTGTCAGAAATGTATGTACCTACCTAACTTAATACTCATTACGTCTTGTTATTACTAGAATAATTAAAGCCTATGGAACCTGTCTCTTTTGAAAACTATTCATGATACGATATGTAACGTAATCTATGATCATTAATCATAGATTGGAGTGGGTTATCGTTAGAGAGAGCTCTGTCATTATTTTCATGTCAAGCTTTCCTTGTATTTACCAAAGAAAAGAGCGTAAGAATAACTTACTTGATTTAATTATGTATGCTTAACGGCTTACCCAGGAGGCCGCATATGGACCGATAAACGCCTATACGAATTCCAATAGACACTTACAGACTTTTGGTAAACTTCATCCGTGGATATTTCAGTTTCAGTTTTTATAAAGCTGACAGTTAAACATACACGATATACATATACCAGGAAAACAGCTCGAAAGTTTAGACGGGTGCATAGATTTTGACCAGCTAAAGCTAAGAGCCACCGTGATAAAATTATGTTTCGAATAAAATTCGCACGGAAATCGGTGCATCCGTTCGGAAGCTACAATTCAAACAAACATAAAAAAGGGTCATACTTATAACTTCTTTTTATCATTCATTTTCATCATCATAATCAGTTGCAAAGCGTCCACTGTTAATAATAAACCTGGATTTCGTTGTTAGTCTATCTTGCCATTTGATTGACCGTCCTACGTTACTCACATATTTTATTAAATGGTCTCCAATGTAGTAGAATTTTCAACCCCAAAGGTTCTCAGTTCTTCCCGCTATGTGCCCCGCCCAGTCACTTTTTTGATGCACTAGGCTATGTCCGTAACATCAGTTATACTATTCAGGATTCGATCCCTTAAAAATACTGTCCATAACCCCTTAACACTACCTAATCGACTACAAACTAATTTTTCACATTGTATGGCTCCGTTTTCTATGGTGTGCTATATTTAAAGAGTTGTTTATCTTAAGGCTCTTGATAAACTTATTTTCTGCCACGTTCGCTCAGATCGTGCATAACTTACTTAGATGGAGAGCAGTCATAAGACGCGTACATAGGTTATCAGTTTATGATAAGCTTCTCAGTACTTTCGATGGCACGTCTTCTGAAATTTATGTTAGCCACTAGCCAGTACAGCTTGAGAGTTTTGACAGGCGGATTAGGGTCGTCTTAGAGGAATAAGAGCATTCAACAGGTGCGTACAGACAATGTTATATGTTGTATAACTTGTGTTATATATAACACGTCCACATTATCTGACATTAATATTTGACTATACAACATTTGACAATACGTACACATTACGAGTAGAATAACAATCGTCTATACCTATAACAATGTTGTATGACATTTTCGTGAGCACTGCAGGAGTGCACTTCATCTCGCTTTAGTCATATAACTTTGTTTAACTTTATTTAAACATGTCTTATGACCTGTGTTCTATAACATTCAGTCTTCACATGAATGAAACATGTTATATAACATGTTTTGTTATGTAAGTTGTACGCACCTTAAGAAAGCAGCATTACACGCACAACCTTTTATTCTGGGTTGGCTTAAGTAAACCGGTAAAGGTTTCTAATTTAGGGCTAATCTCTGGGCTCTGCCTAAAAGAGGGTTAAGCAAGTAAGTGTTTTTTCCGTTCTTAATGCGTATTTTGTTACGCCCAGTAAGTACATCTTACCCAACACTTGTGTACAGAGTAGATTCGGTACTTTCTCGAGATCAAAACCCAGTCCATGAGTATAGTACAGATTTACCAAGGATATTTTTGAATGATTTACTTACTTACTTACTTACTAGGGTGACTCAGCGACCCAAAGTGAGTCTTGGCCTCCGACACCGGATCACGCCATGCATCTCAGTCTTGCGACAGATCTTGCCAATCGCTACGGCTGAGTTTGAGCAGATCTTTAGCTACAACGTCTTTCCAGCGGTACCTAGGACGTCCAACCGGGCGTTTCCCATTTGGTTGTCCCAGGTACGCTCTCTTCACGGCACGATCCTCTCCCTTCTCTCTATGTGTCCGAGCCTACGAAGCCTGGCTGCTTTAGTCTCTCCAATAATGTAAGGTTCGGACACTAGGTCTTCAATCTCCGTATTCTTCCTGACTCTCAGCCTCCCATCTTCCAGTTTCTTCAATGTTGTCTTTCAATGATTTAGCGTCTGTTAAATATATTTTGTAAGAAAAAGGGTTGTTCCCAATCAGTTATTATACGGACCGATTTTTTAATAGACAGATATCGATATAAGTCCAATAAAAATATCAAACTTGATTAAGCAGAAGTTCAAACCGAATGTTCACTTAAATTCGTCCAGCTTATATTAAACAATCCGGAAACTATTTGACTATTGAAAATATGCCCTGAATAGAATTGTGTTAAAAAATATTATCTTTGGAACGCTCATCATAGACATATCAAGTTAGTTTGTATAGCTCTCCTAATATATCGTAACTTAACTTCATTCACAAGTTAGCTGATACGTTTGGGGTTAAAAGCAAAGTGTGAGTTGGCAAACAACCTTATACCTGTATTTGAAGCTTTGTTAACATTTGACTTTATACGCTCCTGTGTACCTTCCGACATTCCATGGAGAGTTCATATTAAAATTCAGCTTGGAAGTTTGGTGTTGAAACGTAATTAGTTTTCTATGCGTATAATAAACGAGTTTCCTATAACAAAAAGGAAGCAAGCTAGTTTCTAGTAGGTTATCTGAATATGTTTGACTTTGCCCTGCTTACAAAATTGCTAGTTTGCAAATGATTAAAACGAAATAGCTATTGCTTTCGTCATATTACGCAAAAAATTGTTATGTCTTTATTTTTTACTATTTAATCCAGAAAAAGACAACTCTGCTGATATTGTGCACGAGTCAACAACGCTAACAAGTATTGCAAGAACTGTAATTCCACGTCGGTACCTAGTCGTTTAAGTTTTGCAAGTCTTTTGTCTTTTCTAAAAGGTAAAAAGGTATTCACAAAGCCGTATCTTTACCGTCACAATCTTGTTTGCACAGGGACGATTTAGGGAGGTACATTCTTCATTATTAATAATCCCGAAATAATGGTATCGTTTCTTCTTTACACAATAGAGATTTTCATATGTAAGAGGAGCTTTACTGGTATTGGAGTATCAGAATTACATACTTACTTTTAAAAGATTTTTTAAAGCATCTAGCTGATATCTAAAATGGATTTCATTTTCAAATGTTATGTAGTATCAGGCTGCGTAAAAAGAACAAAAAATGATTTATTTGCTGCCAGAAATGGCAAAAAACGTGACGCTTTTTAGTTAATCCTATGATTGACCGGCGCATAACAAATCGTTTTTTTTTTAAATTGGATGTTAGGGACATTTGATTTTTGCAGGCTTTCAGTTTCTTTATGTTTGTAAATATTATTACTGCTTATAATTTTTTAGTATCGTTCGACTCCTACGTAGGTGGCTGCTGAAGATTTTTTCTGGCTTTTATTTATCGCCTGCCTTCGTTATTATATTGCTGGAGTCTCATAAAGATAGAGTTAATTAAACGCTTTACTATATACAACATCACCATAAACTTAATAAAGGTAAATAGATTATTAAGAAATAAATCTATTTAAGGTAACGCTAACTTGACTTCATATTGAACCAGGTATAATAAACTTGTCCCAACTGCAGTTGCGAGTAATTCTCAGTCGCAGTTGCCTTTTTGTGACTTAGCACAGAACTATAAAATATTAGTGGATCCATCTGTATGACTTGTTCTTGATCCGATTCCAACATTGAAGGTGCTGACAAAATCGGTCTGTTTAGGCTTGACTTTATAAGTATTCGCTGAAAGTCAAAAAACCCTGGAAGTGTTGCCAATAAAAACCTGTCTTTTATTAAGGAATCGAAGCGCGTGATTTTTTTTTCGACTTGCTATTGCTGTCCAAAAAATTATTTTGTCACGTGGGACGATTAAATCATGTTTTCTTATAAATTAATAAATACTTTTTTTTGGTCCAGTGTACAAAACGAGGAATGCTGGACTACGTGGACATAGGCGGCGCTAATGGGCTGGACCACACGAAAATGGAGGTGCTTGACAGCATTTGCGGTCTGGATTCTAATGAGGGTTAGTAGGTCATTTTATGGATAATCTTATTATTATTTTTGATATATTTATATATTCCATTAATTTATGGTAACGCACATACTTACTTTTTGCATAACTTAACGGATAACTTTCATTTTACACAGTAGTTCAGTGAATCTACGCCAAAAATGTATTACCTAACTACTAACATTAGTAGTAAATACCTACGTACTTAATAGGTACGTTTTCACTACAGTTTTCAATCATTACATTGGCTCATTAATAAATTAGCCTTTTACTTTTGTAACGACAACAAAGGTCAGGCGCTAATAACTTAAGAGATAACAATATTATTAGAACACAATTTCGAAGGACTAAGACGGATTTTAATATTAATTTCGAGGTAGTAAAGAGATTTGACTTCGTGATGGGATTTAAAATTCATTATCATCTGCAAATTGCTTAATTTCCTTAGAAATATTTAAACACGGAATATACAAGAAGTTCTGAAAAAACTGTTGATACGAGTTCTGTAAAGCTAAACTTATTATTATGAGTAAAAATGGGTCTGATGCTACTTGTTTTAAAGTAATTTCCCGAAAAGCGATATCTGAAGAAAGAAAAGAATTACTTAATAGTTTAGGATTACAATTTATTTTCGTGTGGGAACCATGAGTGGAGTAAAATATGAAAAACTTTTTGTGGGTTATGGCTTTGGAGAGGGAGCAGCCTTGAGTTTCCCTAGGATAGGGGCTTTGTTTAACTACTTTCTTGTACCTAAAACTATATATCTCTAATACTATATCTGTTCGTCCAGGTCGTCGCCCAGCCTACATTGCTTGCGAAGACACAGTGGTGCGACTGGTCTCCACCGGGAGGTACCACAACTCCGTGACCCTCGCCTTCGCCCCCCTCCCCTTGGAGGACATCGAGCACTCCGACCTGATCTGCGGCTTCGACTCCGTGTAATGTGACCTTGGACCTCCCGGCGGGATAGAAATAGGGGGATGGCACCAATCTCCGACACTTTCAGGGACTTTCAGTGACTTTACGATATATAAACAATGTGTTTAAGTTACAAATCTCCTAACACAATAATGCTTATTCACAAAAAACCGTTCCTAAAACTACTCTAACAAATTTCTAATACAGAATTGAAGTCTCCCAAGACAGATTTTTGATGGCTACCGTTTTATTTCAAAAAAGTTATTAATGTCATTTTACTTATAAAGTAATGTACCTTCGACATCTTTCATTCAGCCATGTTTTATTGTTTCGTAAAAATATTTAATAAAAAAATATTTGAAGTGTCGGAGACTGGCTAGTGTTGAACGTTGATTTCGACACCCTAACTTTTGTAAATCAATTTCGGCTCAATTACCCGCTAATCCGCAATCTCGGATTACTGGCACTTTGAATTTGTGGAAACATTGTTATTTATCTACCCTTAGTTTAAATACTTCAATATTATTGTTAATTTTCGTTTGTAGACGTAAAACCTCATTTGGAACTATCGTAAGGACACTGCAAAAAAACAAACAATTATAGAATAGATTTTAATGCAATAAACAAATAATTACATTTACGCGTGTTGTGTATAAGTAGAGTTTGTAGTGATCAAAAAACGGTATTACTCTATTAAGCGAAACGATGTCCTTACCTACATAATATTGAGTTTCGGTTGAACCCAATCATAATTATTAAAATATAGTTATCTGTTTAGCTATGTAAGCATTAAAATATGATAGTGTAAAATTTTTATTTTAACTTCGAGACTTCAAACGATCCTCTTGTAATTATCAAGTAACTGTTTAGAATATCGAATGTCTAAATAAGGTTATTTAGATTTAACTGATTGTATCTGTCTAGTCATATTCAAAGGAATCAATGTATTTCGCGATCACGCAATACAACACAGTACTTTAGAAGTTTGTCGATAAAATGAAATTAAACAACGAAGTGTTTTATTTCACTCCAAACTTTATTTCTCTGCGCACGGCGAGCAATTCTCGGTCCATTGTGACGACCACTATGGTGTTATGATAAGAAGTTGACTATTAGACCAAGAGATAGTGGGTTTGAACCCATCACTGTACAAACATTTGTGTGCATGAACATAATTGTTTGTATTGGTCTGGGTATTATATGATATTATGTCTATTTAAATTTATTTGTAAAATCACTGTTGATTCTGATTTCTGCAACAGAAGTGCATAAGACCACGGAGTCGGATCAATGTTTGTGATGTTCTTGTTTAAGAATAGTCCTCCTGGCCAATATCGACCACGGTGGCCAATCTCAACAGAGATCAGCCAACTACGCAGGAGATATTATAGTGCACAAGTGTGGGCGCAATACACAGGTACACTCACTGTTCCATCACTCTCAAAGCTCGGTGAGTCGGCAATCCGACATTATCGGAGAGAGATCAGACTCAGAACAAACGGATTAACGTGCTTTCCGAGGCATGGGGGTGTAACACAGCCAACTTCCCGACTCTAAAGCTGTTTCATACTCCTGTCCATAGCCGTTTTTGAGAAATTCATGACAGAAAATCTCAGACACAATTTTGGCTCGAACTGGGATTAGAACCCAGAAACTTAGCCACTACACCAACGAGGCAGTCTGTATTGTTTATTATTATTATGATTAGCTTTCTCGAAGCCAGATATTTTAAATCCTTCCTCTCGTAATATTTGGTGCATTAAATTTAACCAAACTCCCGAAAAAGATTAATTACTACCAAAACATCAAATAAATTAATATATCTGGTAAAGTTATGATAAGTTAGTAACAAATGGTTCTTCAGATTACGAATCTGTGTACTTCCATTTAAAAATACATGTTTTGGCATCTCATCATCACCTCGAAAGCAAGCTGACAAGGCAGGTTCTCTAACGTGTAATCTACACACTTATCCGCAAGACACTGAAGATTGCGCTCCACTTCGCTTTAGTCAAACTGAAGCAGAGCTACTACGAAACACTGTCTGTCAAAAGGTTAGTCCTTCTTTCGTTGCCTAAAAATTGCAACAAAATTATCGAAAACTAGTTTCAAAGTAACCCGTCAAATTGACCCAATATTTTATTTTATTCCACTCGTTAATTTTGCCAATTATTCCCACGTTGGTCAAAAGATATCAGGCTGGCTACCTATTTTATAGTAACATTAATGGAGTTGTGTGAGAACATCCTCAAATAAAGAAAAGACGATATTCATCATTTGGAGTTATTAGTAACAGCAGAATCCTATTTTTATTTAAAGTACGGTTTTAAATGTATCTCACTGATAGTAACGTGATTCTGAACAAACTGCCAACGACATCTACCAGAAGTTTTAAAAAGCTACTCATAGTTGCTGGAAATGGGATACAGCTACCTTTGCTTACAGCTGAGATTTTATTTAGTAGGAAAAGTTGGCACCCGTGTAGAATGTATGCGTTTCTAAAACTTTAGGTGGCTACTAATTCTTTATAGATACGATAAGCGAATTTGACGTGGTTATGCCTTTTCTTATATTTATACAATCTAGCAAGTATTTCACAATTGGTTTAGTTGTGTTTGTCGGTAAAGTAGTCGCAGTAAATAGTGCATCGTTCGCATTTTTTTTTGTAAAAGCATAGGCAAAAGCAATATAGTAAGGATTCGGTTAAGGGGTTTTAGGATTCAGTAAAAAAAATATTTAATTAAATTTTTATTAAGTATTTCCTGGATAGAGATAGTAATTAAATATATAAAGCAAAATATCATGACTATTGTCTAAAAGTATTCTGATAAAAATATTAGATCTCACTACATAATATTAAAATCAATTATGCAACTGTACAAACGAAATTATCATACTATAGTGAACATTAAATATCCGTACAATAGTTTGCGAGAAAATAATGACAATCGTTTACAAATCAGTGAAGATTTAACATGTGAAAATAAATTGTTTCGAGAAAAAAACGCGACCACGAAGTTGAAGGCGGTGCTCCATTCAAATCCAAAATATGAAATAGATATTGTCGACGTCATTCGCATTTGTTGTGTACAGTAGTAAAAAATGAATAAGTGCACATCAATTATGTATACACACAGTTAAATTAGCACCTAATTTGTAAAGCAGTACCTACTGAAGATCTTCGCGTAACTTCGTTTTACATAAAACACTGAACATTTATTTTATCTAACAAACCATTAACCTTCATCTAGTCAACTACACATTGAACTGGCAAAACACATCTTTCACCGAAGATTTACACGCAGACAGACATCATCACATAACTAACAAGTCACATAAATACATTTGCATTAAAAATATGGACATAGATTTTTTGTTTCGCGTGCAACAATCATAACGATTGTTTTCTACTTTCTAATTAATTACTGGTATTGTTTGATCAGCAGAAAACTGTTAGGAGAATCAATTTATCAATTACGTACATAAAATACCTACTTATGGCAATCACATTGAAAATTTGCCTTAAAATATACATACACTCTAACATCTACACCTAATGATTACTTATCTTACATAACGATAACAAAACTTTAAATATTATTTGATCATTGAGAAGTATTTTAATGTGAGGGAATAGATTATGACATAAATTACCTTGAAAATGAAGACTTAGGCCAGTTAACATCAAATATATTTAGTTAATTGTTTATTTCTGTAGGTAATAAAGAAGATCCGTTCAATACGAATATTGATGAAGTGCATTTAACTAGTAATAAGAATCCACTGATCCGTCACTATCATGATGTAAAATTTAGGACATAGGTACATAACTTCATACTACAAAATACACTGTCCCTACGTTAATAATAACATTGTATGATTTTTTTATTCATTTAAGATACATAACTATGAACGCATTTTGCTGTCAGAATTAAATTGTTTCACTAAACATTTAAGAATTTGCTAATTGCACTAATCAGAAAATTATGTCATCATTGAGTTAGGGTAAGGTTGCCACTATTGGGCCACTTAACTTTAAAATAACATATTACTTTGATATAACATCATTCAATATTTTAATAAACCGTCCACGTAAAGAATTGGGAAAAAAAAATAAAAAAAAAATTGACGTAAATTAAATTGACGTAAATTAAGCAAAAAAAAGTTATAAAAAAAAATATATTAATTTAAGCTGCTAAGATTGGACTAGTCCAATAAAAGAGAAACTCACTGGTCCGTTAATGGCAACTCATAGCGTACAGATAAAATTGAAATACATAAAAATAGATCAATTTCTTGAAATCTACCTGACCAACTAAATAAAGCGTGCGACCCAGAAAAACAGGGGTTAGTATTTGTTCAAAGAGCTAGCGTTTTGGACAATCAAATGATTTTCAAATATCCGAAAAAATCAAAGCGGTCTAAAAAAGAGCCGGTCCAATGATCGCAATCTTACCCTACTAAATAAAAAGTAGCATTAACTGATCTACTACTTAGAATATTTATTTATTATTATTTAGATCATTTACATCTTAATTTCGACTAATTAAAGCTATCCCATCAACTTCTCAAATGGTGCTTAAGAAAGCGCAGTGCTGCAACACTTACAGACCGATACGGATCTCTGCCGAGGTGTCAAGCAAACACGTTTATGTGAACTTCAAATCTACTACAGTGCTCATTTTGTATACACAAATATCTTTGAAAGGTTTAAACTAAATAAAAACAAGTCACATAGCTATAAGGTATATTTACTTAACGATGCCTATAATCACAAAACAAACTCTAGGGTGTCTACTATTATTCTTAGTCAACTATTTTATATCCACACTTTAAGCAATTACCATTCCTAATTTATACCTAGTAACCATTTTCCGATATGTTCCCAATTCTTCCAAAACACTTTCAAGGATAGTAATTGACGTTCGCACTATATTATAACACTAAATGTTTTAGTAAAAATTTATGTAAGTATAAAAATGTTTTCATAAGATACTTTTCACTTAAAGCATTATTAAGCTACAGATTAAGTGTTATTGAAGATTTATATTGATACCGAGACTGATATTGTCTTGAGAAATGGTAAAATGTAAGAGTTGACCAAACTGACTTCAGTTGATTGTAAGGAGTAGGTATGACGAAATGAATATTTCTGTTATTTGAACAGAACATGACATATTTTTAGGAATTAAATAGATAAATTATGTTAGAAAAATTATTGTTTAAAAATGATGTAATTCAAAGTTTAATTAATGAAAAAAGGAGTACCATGTGCATACTGAGTATTTTTTTATTTTGTGTGTTTTTATACCGATTATATTAGTAGTTAAAATAAATTGTAACTAAATATGTAAAATGGAATCATTTTATTGTAAATGTTTTCAGATGTAAACATTTTAGGTAATTTGAATATACTCTTCTCAAGTAAAAAAAGAAAGCTATCTACTTTGCACAAAATATCCATGGCAGTGAAATGTTGCGAGATTGTGTTTTTTGAAACTAATGAGTTGCTATTCTACTTTTTAACAAATGCGATGATTTTGTGTTGGATTTACAAAAAAAATCGTATGTTATTTAAACAACTGTTGATTTTAGGGATCTATTAATAGATTGATTTTAATGAAAAATTGAGAAAGTTATTTGACAGGCTCTACTTTTCACAAAACTGACATCAAGCAATTTACTTTATCTTGCAAACGTCAATAAAGCGATTTCATCGACGTGGCTGCTAAGAATTGCAACGTATTTTATGAAGTCATTTTATTTAACAAATTGATTGTATGATATGATATTGTATTGGTGTAATGATTTTGCACTTTATAATACAAATACTTCGTACATAAAATTTAGTATTTTGTTCAGAATAATTGCATCCTATCGTTACAAGGGATATATTTACAAAATATACTATTATCTGATTGAAGTCATAAGAATTTGGAGTTCATAAGATTTTCAAGTGGTACGAATTTAATAGCATCCTAAATAGTTGTTTATATACATAAATAGGTATATGGGTAAAAATTCGTCTAACAGTATACGCTCGACATTAATAAATATAAATCTCTAAATATTCGCTAGGATAAAAGATATGTCTCTTTTATTTTGCTATGAAGCAGAGGCACACTTTGATATGTATGGTGATAAACCCACTGTGTGAAGCATCGCTTTAACAATCAAAGCTGACATTGAGTTCCCTAATTATAACATGAAATTCATACATATCTAATCATTGCATTCAGTTACATGTTTTTCATTTATTATATTTTTAGCCACGACATCTTTATTTCTATCTTATTATAAAAACATCAAACATATGAGTTCACTAGGTACAGGAACATATCAACTAATTAACTTAATACATTTAACATACATCTTTCAACAAAAACTTTTTTACAGTCGCAACATTAGTACTTTTTTCAATTAGTAATATTTAATAAAACCAAAAACATTGTCATTAAAACGACTATACAATTTAACTAGTTAAATTCAAAAATATATTTATCGTATTTTTATTATATTACACTTAACACAAAATCTACAATATCTACAAATAAATAAACATTGACAGGCTTGACACATCATTTAAAAATATTTTCATCCTTTGCAACAAGTTTTAATTTTACTACCAAGACAATTTTAAAAGCATTCAAATAAAGGTAGAATAGGTATCCAATACATATCAAGCTAGCATAATCTAATGTTTTTGTCCCGTATATATTTCTTAATAACATCTTGAAACAAATAGTTTGCTTAACTTAGCACGCGACCATGTAACACACATACCTTATCCATCACAAGCATTTTTGAATCTATGCCTCAATCGCTTTACTAATCAGTTCCTCTGTGTTCTATTCACGCGATACAAGACTTTCAAACAACTTGCATAATGATGAAAATATTCATTTGCAAAATTTGTGATTCCCTTTACACAAGTTTCAATTACAATCTTTCGGGTATCGACACCAATCACCGTTAGCCATTCAAATTACCACTCATTTCTTACTTAGATACACATGTCACTTTTCACTTAGTGTTTTGCTAATACTCGGGTAATGACATAGCGTAGTTTACACCGCAAGTGTGGTGGCGAGAGCAGTGAGCATCAGTACTGGCAATGTGGTGCCCGCCACGCTGCTGTAAGGTCCTGTAACAGCACGGTCACACGGTACATGCTCCAACTCTGAAATTGAAGGAGAAAGTGAGTAAGTACTTCATTTGCTACATAAAGAAAGAAAAAAAAACAGTTATTCGGTAACAATTAGCAACTTTCAAAGGTTAAGCTATATTTATATTGAATGTTAAATAATCAAACTAAGATATTATAATACAACTAGCCTAATAGTATAAAAACAGATAAACAAAAAAAAGGAAACAAAAATTAAAAATTTCTCAAATAACTAGCATTAAAATATAGAGAGATAAACAATCTAAAGTTGAAATATTCTTGACCGATCAGGCAAAGATAATGTAAAGTAGATAAGTACCTATTTACTTTCATAATCATTGAGTCACTGATGAATAGACACTCTATTTTTTCACAATTACTTCAGTCTGCCCAATTATAAAGATAGGTCTTATTAATTCGTAATTTAAAGATAAAAGCAACTCCATATTTTGAATACCGTACTGAAAATGCATCTACGTCTTACCGTTCAGTTTGTTCAAGAAGTCGTTCCAGAAGGCGCATGCCGAAGCCCTGGGACCGCGGGGACCGGCGGGCCCGCTGGGGCCGTCAGCGGTGTACGTGTAGTAGTGGGGAGATGCTCGGGAATACAGTGGCCATTTCTCATCGGGCTTGTGGGGCTTTCTGAAAGGACCATAAAAAGGTAGGTACAGTGGCCATCACATCAGGCTACCCATTTTTATTGCAAAATCGCCCGTATCACAAGCGCATAAGATACCGCAGTGGTTACCGTGACGTGCTGGCCACCGAACTTATATGTAGTGGATTCGTTACAGAAGTATCGAGTTCACATAGTGACAGGTATACCAAAGTTAGCGTAACCACAAAAAAACGAAATTTCGTAAAATGTCATTGGGACTGCTTGAAAAACGTCATGTTCTTAAATTTTAGAATAATCAGCCATTCTGTAGATAGAGAATCATTTTTTTTATCATGGGAGACCTGATGAGACCTTATGTCAATTCCATACATTTTAATATAATCGAACTTCGTTATCGTTTTTAAGTTGTTACTTTGTCTCAGCCCCCAGGCTACAAATAATGTGTGGCGAGAAGTGTCTTTCTTCTGATTGGTTACATGTCTGATATTCATATTTCTGTCTGTACTCACTTAAGCTGTAGCAGTAAACAATATTTTGCTTAAGTTACTTAGAAATTTTTAACATAGCTTACCCAGTTAAAGCGAATCTGGTGAACGATTGCATGATGTGAGCTGCTAAGTCACGCTCCCTTGTGTGGTATTGCAAGGACATGTTCAGAGGGTGTCCAAAAACATACTCCATTTCATCGCCATGCATCACCCCCATCCACTCTCCCCAGAGGCTTGTGCTGGTGCGCTGAAAATGTCGAAAGCAAACATAAATTTAACAACATACAATAGAAAAAAAACAACTGTCTGATAATGGAATGGAACCTGCATTCATCCTGCAGGTATCAATCAGGCTAGTGTGTAACCAGTGGCAGACGTTGGCATGGTCTTTTAAAATTGGCTGAGTTCGAAACATTAGTTTTTAAGTCGAAAATTTAAAATCTCAACACATAATCGTTGTACAACACGTAACTGTTTATTAATAAACAGTTAAAAATTTATTGATGTTGCTTCTCAAATATTCCTTCTCAGCCTTTACTACTAATAAACTTTATAAAAGTCTTTAAAGAACAATAGTTCTCTATCATTGTTGTTCCAAACAATTTACTTTGCTGTGCCGTAAGTTATTCATGATGGCTACAAGACCGGTTATTATAGTTTCACTAGTGGCCGCCCGCGACTTCGTCCGCGTGGAAAGCCTTTATCTTAAAAATTCTTTATGAATTGTAGCCTATATGTTATTCTGATGTATAAGCTATATTGTGGTAAAGTTTCATTCAAATCCATTCAGTAGTTTTTACGTGAAAGAGTAACAAACATCCATACATCCATACATCCATACTTACAAACTTTCGCCTTTATAATAGTAGTAGGATTCTACACTTTCGTGAAGGGAAGAGCCGGAGAAAAGTCCGCTCTTGAAAATAACGAAAATTCCTGTCCGTAAAATTACGGTTAGCACATAAGCTTCATAATTAGGGTTCCGTACCTCAAAAGGAAAAAACGGAACCCTTATAGGATCACTTTGTTGTCCGTCTGTCCGTCCGTCCGTCTGTCAAGACCCTTTTTCTCAGGAACGCGTGGAGGTATGAAGCTGAAATTTATATCAATTACTCAGGTCTACTGTCCCTTAAAGCTGTGAAAAAATCAAACTTCTAAGCCAACGCAATCAAAAGATACAGCCGTTTATGCCGCAAATTTTCGACACTTGCAAGGGAATCAAAACCTACAGGGTGCTTCCCGTGAACTCAGAATCTTGAAATTTGGTACGAAGCAACGTCTTATAGCATAGATAAAGGAAAAATTACGAAAACCATAAATTTTTAGTTACATCACATAATATATATTTTTTTAATAATTTTAAACTTACTACCCATTTCCTCATAAACGCGTAAAGGTATTAAATTGAAATTCATACCAAATACTCAGGTCTATAATACCTTTAAGCTGTAACAAAATCAAACTTCTATGTCAACGCAATTAAAAGAAACAGCAATTTAAGCTGCATATTTTGAAACTCGCAAGTACTCGCAAGGGAATCAAAACCTAAAGGGTACTTCCAGTCGACCTAGAATCTTGAAATTTGGCATGAAGCAACGTTTTATAGCACACATAAAGGAAAAATTCCGAAAACCTTAAATTTTTAGTTACATTACAAAATATATATTTTTAAATAAATATAAACTTATTACTTTTTTCCTCATGAACGCGTAGAGCTATCAAGTTGAAATTCATATCAAATACTTAGATCTAATTGCCTTTAACCCGTGAAAAAAAATTCTAAGTCAACGCAAAAACGCAAAACGCAAAAGTACAACCATTGATACCGCATATTTTGAAACTCGCAACTACACGCAAGGGAATTAAAACCTAAAGACCACTTCCCGTTGACATAGAATCTCGAAATTTGGTAAGAAGCAATAGCTTACAGCACAGGTAACAGAAAAATTCCGAAAAGCTTAAAATTTTAAGTAGTTATACCACCAAAAAAATTGTGATTGTAAACATAATTGTAGTTACAGCAATGACCGCGAGTTAATATACTATGTATGGGGAGGGCAACATTTTTCAAACGGCAAAGACGACCTCACTCATCGTCATTCAATCCCGATGTTTTGGTGAATGTAGCTGTATAATCTAAATGCGTCCTAACTGCTTAAAGTGTTATACTTATAATTAAATTCAATGACATTATTATAAACGATAAAGAGATCTTTGTCTTAAATTTATGCTCCTCCATCTTTCCCCATTGTAATGTTATGAATTTCATTTTGCAATAAAAATACCATAGTTATGACTCGATTGTCGTAATGAACGAACTTTGTAAACCTTGCAGGTTTGTACGGAACCCTCGGTGCGCGAGTCCGACTCGCACTTGGCCGGTTTTTTTTTTCACTGAGAAAACTGCGATGACAGTAAGCTTTCACGGGGATAACGTCCGAGAACTTGAGATGCGAACATAAAAAAATAGGAGATACTTAACTATATAGTATAAAGCAAAGTGACTTCACGTGCCTGTTCCTATGTCTGCAGGTATGTATATATGCTTAGATCTTTAAAACTTCTCAATGGATTTTGATGCATTTCTGTTTTGAATAGATATTGTGATTTATAAGGTACTTTTATATGTATGTCGCAGCCAAATGGCTGTTATAGCCGTTCAATGAAACAGCTAGCACTTTGATTGAATAACGCCATTCAATCACTCGTCTATCTCTATCTCTATACTAGCTGACCCGGCGAATTTCGTACCGCCTTAGCGTTGCAATGATTGAACAATGTCATCGAATGACATTGACATTAGTTCCGCGCGTTTTTTTAAATATGCAGAATTAAATGTATATTTTTCAATATTTCTGAGAGATTTTCTTACTATTTTTTTCCGTAAGAACCTTCTCCTAATAATAACAAATACAACAAAAAAAGAATTAGTAAAATCGGTCCAGCCATTCACGCGTGATGCCGTGACCAAGGAAAACGGGTTTCATTTTTATATATATAGAAGATTATTTGAAAACGTTCAACACTACAACTGATTTAAAAGCCGTCTAATTGAATTAGTTCAGCGCTCACCACCGCGGCGCTAGGTGCGTTTCGTTTTCATTAAGGCTTATAGACATAAGCCTGTGTTTTTTATTGTTTTATTAACATGTTAATATTAGAGAACTGAATGCCACGCGAGCGAAGCCGGTGGCGGGAAGCTTGTAGGTATCAACATTTTAAAACGTAACTAAAAGGTACGCAGTAACCTGTGTTTTTCTTAAGTTACCATTCAAAAGAACAGAATAACGACAGGCTGTTTGAATAACGCCCACGCTAAATTTGGATTTATTGTGATTGTAACGCCTACAAAGAAAAGTTTGATTGATGGAGTCAATAACAAGAAGCTAACCTTTAGGCTATTTTAGCGATTTTTTTTTCAGTCACATTTTTTGAGAAGAAAATAGAAAATAATCTTTTCCCGATGTTATATTTAGGTTTCTCACAAGGATAAACATGGGACTAGTAGAACTACTCAAATTTCAAATTTGTCCGAAATGTTGTTCATTGGTGAAGTAGCTATAAAACAGCCGAACCAACTGAAAATATATATTATTGAACGAAACAAAAACAACAAATTAACCTTCTAAAATCTTCAGACATGTAAAAAAGCCAAGATAACGTCACGATCGCCGAGTAAGTACTTCATCAAGCGTCCCATTTCCCTTAAGGCTACACGCAAATACCCTTAAACGTTAACACTTAATGTTAAACCTTGGCAACGGTTAGACACCTAGTATGGTGAGGTTTTAAAGTGCGCCATTGAATTAAAAGCGACTGTTAGGTACGCTCGGCTACACGTCAAACTAACCATTGCGGTATCTTATTTTTACGTAATAAGGGTGATTTTGCAACGAAAATGAGTAGCTTGAAGTTACACCGTGTGTACTCGGCGTCCATTTTATAATGCAAGCGGCCGCTGGCTACGTATGCGTTGTCATGCATGCTATGCCTAGGTAGGTATGCTGCTACTACACGTGGAAAGGTCAGCCCACATTTTATGTAACATGTAACATCTCGCGGGATGTTTTAAATTAGGCCTTGCCTTCTAAGATGTGAGATTTAGGACGTCTTTGCCGAGCAACGGGATTAATTAATTTTGTGTTACAATCTGTGTCGTGTAATAACCTATACAAAATATGGGAGCCTGCCAGTGACAACCTCTTAGGAGCGTGAGATTGTTGCTCAGTGTTAGTTAACAAGATGTTGCCGGTAATCAATACCTCAATACCAATTATTGTAGTACCTTATTATTAGTTTGATAAAACATAATATAACATCAATATAAGTAAAAGAAAACAGTTTAAGAATATTGTCCGTAGGTACGTACATATATTCGTGAAAAAGATCACAAAGAACTGCAGTGTTGAAAAAATGTAGGAAATGGCAGGGGGAGACTTTGTCCTGCAGTGGACGTTCTAGAGCTAATTAACCAATTAACGCACCTACTTTTGGTTCCGGGAACTCAGGCAGGTTTAGTCATTTCACGTAACCAAGTAAAAGAAATGGAAACCGTTTGGATTTCCATTATTTTAAGGATACGAGTAGAGCACTAAAAGAAAATATCGAGCCGAGATACAATAATAAACTAGTCTAGTATCTGGAATGAAATGGAGCGACTACGGGTCACAACCCGAAATAGCAGTGTTGTTAATCTGTGACCTTTGGCCCCCGCCGGCCGGGCTGACCCGCGCCTAATTTATTAAAGATGCAATCATTTGCTGCCATCCAGCGGTCACACTTTAATTGCCATAATCTTTTTTGTATCTACATTAAACACGACAATAATCAGCCCTCGTACTGTTTAGGGCAAACACAGAATGTGACCGTAATTACAGCCGTTTTTACATTCCGAAAACATTAAACCCCAAGGTTTGAACCCAAATAATCGTAACGCTCGTTTCAACGGTTATTTAAGTGGGGGCTACACGGCTGTAGAATCGGGATCACGAACAGTGGATAATTGCTAAAATCATGGCTGTTACGTACCGTGGCTTATTTTCTATAGTATTGTTTCAACCCACTTAAATCTTTGCCCCTTTTTATGCACTGTACTGTGCACTCACGTTATAACTTAATTTGCATGTAACGTGACATATGTTAACAAAGAATTTCCATTAAGAAAACGCATTTATCATGTACTCGTAAATTGCCTACAACACAGTTTTTTAACTGCGCCTCTTTTGTCGTTTTCCACTTGCAAATGGTGTGAATAAACAAGGCAATCGGGGGTTGTAAGTCAAAAATTCAACGTGTCTTTTGTTATTCATTGCGTGATAAGAAAAATTGCCCACTCCGTTGGTTGTTTTGGCGGCTCGTTCGTGACCCATAAAACGTCTCGGCCGCGGCCCGCCTGTCAAATCGCTCCGTCGTCGCTTACAAATCGCGAACGCCCTCCTAACTTCCTGATTTATTGTCCACCATTTATCTCTTTTTGCCATACTGTGGTCGTTTGTGACACTTTTTTCGCATTAGCGCGACTTACCGCTTCATTCCATTAAGCATTCGAGATCAAACTGTTATAATTTATGGAGCTCGGCAATGCGACCGTTCGAAGTAACCGCGTTTTCTGTGGAATTATCGCTTCATCAATTACTTTTACTAAAATTATTCTTTTTCGCAATTACATAACTGAAA
Organism: Pyrausta despicata; assembly: GCA_963921415.1. Taxonomy (NCBI): domain Eukaryota; kingdom Metazoa; phylum Arthropoda; class Insecta; order Lepidoptera; family Crambidae; genus Pyrausta; species Pyrausta despicata. The sequence goes on along the minus strand of OY992855.1, from coordinate 9,257,655 downwards.
ATGATTTTGTCAGGGTCACTCAGTCACAAAAATAATTTATGTTCAGGGCTGAGATAATATTATACGGTGATAGCATATTTAAAAAACTTGGGGCTTAGACTAGGTTAGGTATTGCATTTATTTAAAAAAAAGGTCAACTACTTAAATTTATTACCATTTTTATCTGTCTTTTTTATCGTTTTCTTACTTATACACACTAAAATAATGCAAGTTGGCTTAAAAATAAGCTTCGTGACAAAATACAATAACCCTCAAACTCGTGAGAACCGCAAAGATTTTAATTTTTATGAAACTGAGCATAAAAGGACAAACGTAAAGGCGATGACAAAACAAACTGCCAGGTATAATATGCCTAAGAGAACAAAACCCTTCCGATCTCCTAATACGTTAGTGAATATAATAGTGGTTCCTTTTGTTTGACTTGACCTTCCATTAATGTAAATCACCATTAGAAAATTGTCTTTGAATATTTCCATACTTTTGTTAAATAGCACTCATAATCGCATATATACGTATAGTCTGAAAACTCATAATCATGGAAGATAAGGAATACTTTTCCTTAGGCTTTAATTTTCCTGTATCTAAAATCAATTTTATGCCCATTGAGTGCCTAAGTCGCCCGTTATTAAGCAGGTAACCATTATTTCTTGTGATGCTAAAATTATGTATATAGGTACTTCTCAGTAAAGAAATAATGGTCTACTATTCATTTATTACTTAAGAAGGTTTCAATAAGAAAATATAAAATGCAAAGTGCTTCGTTATATTGCTTGTTCATTTAAAATTCCCAGAGGAAAAAATCTGTAGTAAACAAGCATCACTCAAGGCAGTCACAATAAAGCCATCTGAATTGAATCACAATAGAATCAAAATGCTCCAGAGTGAATGGGACAAGTGCACAACAGTTGAAGATGCAATTGAGTCACGTGGATTGATCATTAAATATTCCTTTTGGCATTAACTATTGTCCACAAAATCCTACCTTGATCTTTTCTATCTCCTAATACCTGAAGACTTAAAAATGGTTAACGACAATCTTTTTTGCGAAAATATGATTGTTGCATGTTTAATTAACACATTCCCACTTTACTTACTCTTCCGAAATAGGACTTCAAAATAAAATAATATTCAGCTCTGTCATCTAAAACATTTTTTTTTTACTTCTCAGTACGCTGACAATCTAAAATTTTATGTGGTTCATTTTCTATGGGTTAAGCTGACTGAGGTTCCACACGAGGTCGCGAGTCTCGAGATCTTCGTTGTTGCCAAAAATTCGTACGTGGGTATTAAAAGTTTCCTTAAATGCAAAAATTAACGTTTCGTTCGTATATATTAAAGAATTTACATTTGTAACATGTGTACAGTTTTACCGAGCTCTACATCAGTATGTTTTGGCCAAAACCGTTTGGCGCGCCTATACGAATGGGAATTTCAATTTCTCTTTGAGTCGAGTCGCAGTTTTTGGAGTGAAAAGCGAATGTTGCTGGCAGCTGTCTGCGAGAGCCCTCACGTGTGCTTCGTTAGCAAAATTAACGTGTTAACCTGGCAACGGTTTTCGAGTGCTTTCTTCGTCACAGGAACGCCTTTTTGGAGAGTCCTTACACTCATGGTTTCCTGACGTTAAAGGCAAAATCGGCTTCAAAAGAAAAAAGTTACAACGACTTACTGTTTGTTTTTTATATTTCAGGTGACCTTCCTCAGCCGCTTATTGTGATATTCGTATCACAATCAAAATATAATCATGGCAAATTCAACACACAAATATTTTACATCTGTGTGAATTTGTGTATTTCGGTATTGCTGCCAACGTTCGTAGTTCAGACTCATTTCAAAACATGTTTCGAAGTAAATATACACTGTGTTACAAATAAATAGGATAGGGTTGAAAGCTTCTCTGAATACCGATTTAAAATGTACGACTGCGCTAGGTTATAACACTATATAGTGATACATAACTTACGTGTCATATTTAGACAAAGGCTCTGTCTATTGCAATGCTGTGCTGTGTAAAATACTTACATGGGTAAAGTAATAATAGTAAACATCCACTCCAGCATCAGCCAGTATTTCAGCGAAGTAGTTTGTAGGACACACAAAGAAGTAGTCACCAACCACGTCTGCTATCATCTTCTGGTTCAGATACCCGTCGGTAATCTCCTCCCAGTCAGTGTACTGAAATTGTACAAGAAAAAAAAGTTTTATAAGTCAGTGGACATCAAACTTCATTTTAAAACGGATGACGACTTTAGTGACGTACTAAAACTAAGTTCCAGATAAGTTTATAGAAACTTCCATGTAGTTCACACGTGATTCACATTCAATTTGTATTTCTGTAGCAGAAAACTTGTGTTTAGAGTCAACGTAACATTTATACATAGCTGCCGAGTGACAGTAGACCAAGCACAACTCTACCACGAGTCTAAAATCGGCAATTTTATATAGGTGTAAAAACTTAACTACTTATACGCAGATTTTTCTGATGCACCCTTATATCTACAAATTGTTATCCTTTGCTAATGAACACAACGATGAACAACCGATCCATAAACCCTAAACAGACTCGTTGAGATTTCGATTTTCTCTTTGAGCATCAGATACATTGTTTATTTAAATGATAGAATTACAAAACGTAAAATACAACCGAAAGCTGCTTTTTGTTTTCATTTTAAACAGATTGTAAGCGAGAATCTCGGAGCAAAATAATACGAGGTTAGCGCAAAGCAAACAACGTCCCGCTTGAACTTGCAAGCAACAAACTTAATGAACTTAACTTTTGGTTATTTGCCTTGTAGCAACTCATGATCGGGAATAAAAACATGATGGGTAGGTATAATCAAATTTAACATGGGTCATGGCAAAATTAATTGGGTATAACATTTTTTTTTCACGGAACGGAACGGACGGAAAATACAGTTTAATTAGTATGAAATCATAATTTTATTTATGAATTGCGGTAAGGACTCATTTGAATATCCCATAGGGCCAGTCCCCCAGCAATTTATAATTATACTGCGTATAGTAATTAGCACCTTGTATAGAAAGTTTAATATTATCATGATTTTAACATAACAATTTTTTTTTGGCACTGATGTTTATAATTAGGTAAATAAAAAGTTTATATGAAATAGGTTCATTAATAAACGAACAGAAATCCCACAACCTATTTAGTAAATCCCCGAATTTCATTGCATAAAATTTCACCACGAAACTTAGCGACACACTTACTTAGGAATAACATCATCATCATCATCACTTAGGAATAACCAAAATTATATTTTTTGCAGATATAAGAAAAGCACTTGCAATTTTTATCTGCAAGCATCTAAAATTAAGAAATGACAGAATCATTTACCGTTATTAACTGTAATTTAAGATGGGACATCCTTCTTAGTGTTTCTTGGGATCGCATTCTAAGCCGGTTTAAACTTGTTTTATCTACTTGATGTAGGTAATGATGCGGTCTAATAGCCCGTTCCCAACATAAGTTTAGGATGAGAAGAATTTATTCTACACTAATAATATTAAAAAAGAGAAAAGATTTTAATGTTTGTTTGAATTGAATAGGCTCCGAAACTACAAGACCGATTTAAAAAAACATTTAATAATTCTACATTATCCTTGATGAACATAAACTATATTCAATACGAGAAATAATAAAAATTAATAATTTTTAATCCGTGCGAAGCCGGGACGGGCTTTAATGTATAATATAAAAATTAATTGCAAAATGTTTTGGTAAGCGCATAACTCAAGAACGCCTGGAACAAATTTCCCAATTCTTTTTATGATATTCCTATACATATACGATATTATGGCAGGACAACGTATGCGGGGTCCGCTTGTCTTTAATATTATTATTGTATGAATTAAAAATTCTATTGAAAACAAAACAGTCAGCCATCAGTATTGTTTGTGGTTGGTTACCTTATACTTAAATAAGCTTAATGGGGATTTAGTAAGTACGTAAGTTGTTATTATTCAGACATTTGACCTTTGTCGACGGATTTACAAAGCTGTTGTTGTTATATTACTTTGTCAAATCACCCCTGTTGCCTTTTCCTTTCATTCAGCCCTTTGGAATTAGTAATGGTTCATTTTGAATTTATAAGATCTTTCGAAAATATGATATCCTTTTGTTGTCTTTGTATTTTTGTACAGAACCTGTTTAATTACTTGGTTTAATGTAGTATGAATACAAAATATGTTACGGGGTGCAATACTTTTTAAGAATTATTATAGTTCTTATATGTTTGATTTGATATTTGAAAGTTTAGTCAGTTTATAATACTTAGTCACACTAGAGTAATTCGTTGCAGTGTTGAAAACCACGTACAGCTTTACCCTAAAATAATGAGACATGTTTTCAGTTTGTCTTAAGGCAACCTACCATTTTAAATTATTGATGATGATTTGCAAACATGCTAACGTGTCAATATTTTTTAACATTGGTTCATTTATGACCTGTTTTAAATCCATCGCAAGGAAATGAAATAATTTTTAAGTTGTTTACCACAAACGGAACAATAGACTTTAACTTAACTACTATTTTAGCGCAAAGTAATATAAACAAAAACACTTACTTGAAAAACAATAGCTTCCCTCTTTATCTTAGAAAAGTCTTTGAAGATTGTATCCACGATCTCTAAAAACTTTTCCCGCTGGAGGAAACTAGGTCCATCCTTTTCGAAGTAGTCCAGAAAATCGTAGAGTAAAAAGTATGTTCCTGAAAAATAAAATAATAAATTATAAAAAAATTTTTTGAAATCGGTAACGCAATAACAAGGTATTCTCGACCAAAAATGTGTTTTCGTTCTCCTGTTTTAAAAAGTCCTTTTGATATCATCTCGGCTTCTTGCAAAACTTTTTCGTGGTTGTTGATAATTTGGTTTGCGTAAGGACCCTTTGAAGATTTCATTAGATTTGTTTACTCAAGAGGCTTTTGTCGAATTTATCACTTTTGCCGGTTTTTCGTCTACAGGTAAGCCCCTGAGAACTTTTTGAGGTTTATCTTAAATATATCTGAGGTTTTTAAATTACTCGGGTTAATCAAACAACATCACAGTGCTAATACAGTTAATGACTTAAGAAACTAAATAATACTAACTGTGACGTCAACCACGACGGCTTACTAATAAAGTTGCGAGTTAGTAAGAACAACTATTCTATATTAATGTATATACATGTTAATGCTAATCGATGAGAACAGTTATAAAGATATGCAAGAGAAAGATAACAGTATTACAGTGTGTGCTAATTGCATGTATCAAGCAGCTTATTCAAAAAGGTGTTGTAACCTTAAGGTGGAATACTTTTTACTCGTAGATAAATACTTATCAACTCAACACAATAGCAGTGTACGTTTCAAGCTGGATAAGATGAACATACCGATACGGAAAAGTTATTCAAAACCTCAACTAAACGTTAAACGTCTGAATGAGAAACCCCACATTTAATAAAAGTTTTCGGTAATGATATTTTTACCATAACTTATGTAATAAAAATCCACGGTTAGCTTTGATTTGTGAAATTTCCATAATAACCGCGGGGGTTTGAAAATTAACTTAATCACGCATAATGATATAATGAATTCTAGGTATGCGGTTCCTGATACATATCAAAGGGGCCAGTCGTCACATAACCTAGTAATTGTCACGGGTAAGTAAGTGGCATCGTTCAAGGTCTTAGGAAGGAAGTTGTTAAAAGAAAGTTAGAACATAAATAATTTGTTAGGTAATGCCTCGATGTGCCAAGGACGTGTTTGAAAGAGTTTCACCCATATGCCAATTCTCATGGACGATTTTGAGTCTGTGTTGTTCGTGAGCTCGAGTTGTCGCAGTGAAAAAGACTTTAACTAGGGCGCTGTCACGTATAACTTCCGTTGTACTGGTCCGGCAAAATATGTAGTTGTATTAGCGAATTCACACATAACAATAATAGTCCTCCTGGCCGATTTCGACCACGGCGGCCTATCTCAATAGAGATCAGCCAACTACGCAGGAGATATTATAGTGCACAAGTGTGAGCGCAATACACAGGTGCACTCACTGTTCCATCACTCTCAAAGTTTGGTGAGACGGTAATCCGACATGACCGGAGAGAGATCAGGCGCAGGACGAACGGCTTAACGTGCTTTCCGAGGCACGGTGGTGTAACACCGCCAACTTCCCGACTCCAAGCTGTTTTTGAGAAATTCATGTCAGAAAATCTCAGAAATAATTTTGGCTGACCTGGGATTCGAACCCAGGACCTCTCGGATGTAAGGCAGAAACTTTGCCACTACACCAACGAGGCTGTCACACATAATACAGTATTCCAGATCATGTAGAAAAAACAATCCGAAAAAATATGCAGCAATCCGTTTTACAGGTCGGTTTAGATGTATGTGTTATTGGCGTATGTAGTTGTATAAGGCAAAAAACAAAATACAGTATTCCGGATCGAGTATGTTGGATCCGTTTATTTATCGCATCAGTACTGTGCTGTGCTGTGTGAATACTATGTCCAGTAGCGCCGGATTCGTTAAAAAGGATTCTGTAAAAAACGTTATATGTGACCGCGTCCTTGTCCTTGTCACTGAAGTTCAGTTCGGACGCAATGGCGCGTTTCATGTTTGATGATTCCGCGCCCGCCGTCGCCACCGCGCTAGGCTCGCAGTGTGGACCCACACTTACTTCGCAACAACGCAGGACGAACTAATTGCGAACTCGTGTGGTCTTTTGAGCGAAGTAAGACGCAGAATGGAGACACGAGTAGAGTTAGCCTGATTCATTACAATGATGTACCGTTTGCAAGTTGTAAGAATAAGTTTGTGTACTCAAATAACTTCGTTTCGTATAGGCTACCACTATCAAAACTCACTTACATCATAGTGAGATTCTCTACCTTTACATATAAATAAACTACATGTGTTTACTGTTATATAACCGAGGTTTCCTAGTAAAACCTTAAATAACCCAAAAAGCTGTCTAAGTTGTTTGCTGGTGTCAGGGTCTGATGAATCATAATTTTGATTCAGACATAGAAATGTTTTTTTTTCTTGAGACCCCAAAAAATAATCCAGCTCTTAGGCCAAGCAACGTGCAAATCCGCATACTCGTGTAGCAAGTTGGTTCAAGGTCGAGTGGGGTTTGTGCCGGCACTCCTTAGGCCAATCTCCGTATTTTAACGAAGCCGTCTCTTTCGCTCGTGATGGCTCGATCTTAAGAACGAAAGAAAATACGGACGAAACGTTTCATAGAAAGCCTTTGAGACGAGACGTAGGAGCCATCTCGTAATTCACTGTTTATGCTAATGTCGCCTGTTTTCAATGTCTACAAGAGTTATGATTAATCCCCCGGAGTATTCAGTGATTTATTCGATTTTACTTACCAAGCTTTCAGTATTTGCATGAGTTTTATCAGCCATGAAAGAAGTTAATGATGACATGAAATGACAAAATGCGTATTGTGAAAATGATAAATGAAATACGTGAGTTTAATGCATTCATGATTATTTTTTATGACGCTAATTATGCATATTGATTTCCACTTATGCATATTTTTTATTAAAAAGCATTAATATTGAAAATTATTTTTTAGCTTATTAAATACCTATATTGACTATTAGGTGACTAAACACTACGCATTATTTTGCCTTTTAGAAAATTGCGTTGATTATTAACGAATTTGTTTTCATACTTACAGTCACAATTCGTGTTGATTGCACTTGAAAATACAATTCATATTTTGATTCAAACCTGAAAAAATGGCGCGTGAATGCGAGGAAATTGCAAAATTCGGTGGACAGGGAAATCTTTTCGTCTCGAGTGCCCTTAACAGACAGGCGCATCTCATCGCTATCGAGAAAAGAAATAAAGTGAAATTCTTGGAGTGGAATGGAACAAGCTTATAGGGACGTATCTCGCTGCAACCTTGTAATATTTCAAGTGTAGCGCGCTAAAGTGACACAATACACCTACATAAAGGTATAGTTGTTTTAAATTCAAACTGAGAAGTTTGTAACCTTTTGTCTAATAGAAAGGCACTCACAATATATACCTAGACACCTTAATAGCTACAATTTGTAGACTGTACTTACTGAATTATTGCTTGAAACGGTGGTACTTAAAAGCCACTGACATTGAGCATGATAACGGTCGTTAACTGTGAAAGGGCAGAGTTGTCAAATTATTAAGGGTTTTATTATGCAGATATGGTAACAAAGTGATTGACATATTTTTTAACTTCATCCAGGTGTACACCTACTACCTTCCTTGTGTGTGTCCCTTCAAACTTTATAAGTATTTCAATTACCAATCCTTTAAGGGCAAATGAGAAATTAACTCTACAGTACATTATCATTTTGAAACCCTCGCCTGCACTATATAAATAAATAAATAGTTATTTAGTTTACAACAATCACACCAATTCTCTAGTCCCAAATTAAGCTACGAGGCTTGTGTTATGGGTACTAGACAACGGATAAACATACTTAAATACTTTTTTTTAGTAAATAAATACATATTATTAATAGAAAACACCCAGATCAGTACAAACACACATGTTCATGCACACTTATGCTTGTACTGTGCGGGGATCGAACCTTGGTTTTAGAAGTCCGACCAGTGGACCACTGCACCAAGCGGTCGTCCAACTAAAACGTCGTAAAACTAGGTATTTGAATATTGCCAACAATCGGCTTCCATCACGCTGTTTGTTCTTTACCCATTTTCCACATGGTAGTCATGTGGTTTCACCAATATTGTTATTACTTTTCCTTTACCGGGCGTACTTAACGATTTAATTTCCATACCACGCACAAAATGTTTGCTTTAAAATACCTACTTTCCAATGAATAATTAAAGTTTAAGCGATGCCTTAACCACGGGCGTTGAAAGTTGTATCCCGGGGTACACAGTGTAGGAAGAGCAAAAATTCCAATACTGAATGACTATACAACCACAGAGTGTATATTAAAACGACATAAGATAAATTTTAACTGTGACAACATTATTCTAAAGAAAAAGCCTTCAAGTAATAGCCCAATTGCTTAGTTAGGTGACGCCACCATTGCTATTAAAAAAATCAAAAAACAACCCATTAAATAAGGAAATTGGCTGTTTCTTAAAAGAAGGTACTTTAAAATTTTGTTGTGCTCGTTGGCACCGACTCGAAAAAGGGTTAAATCTTTGTCAAATTATAACCCATGAAATTGGTTAAAAATGGAGTTAGCTTACTGTGAATTCGTGTATTGTGTATTGGGTGGGGGGGGGGGGGGATGCGTGGCAACAGCCGGGACGATGGGGGGAGGGGGGCACCTAGCTACGTGGGCGAGTCTGTAGTACAGGGTAGTACGAGTAAGGCTGCCATCTGATTTGATTATTTGCGTAGTAGTCTGATGTTGATACTATTATTTTTGCTACGTGATATTGTTATTCTGGGAAATTAGTGTTGGGCAAGCAACGTACTAAGTTATCTAAACAATAGGAGCTGTATCTCATCGTCAATATAAACTTGAATGTTTGCATATCGACAGTAACATGTCCTTTAAGCTCGAATTTTTTTGACGTCGTAAAAATTCAAAAATTGACTCCGGTTAAAACGATCACATCATTAGAAGCTAGCCAAAAATTAAGATTTAAAAAAATGTACACAATGTGCTAAATTTTCAATACCGGCGATGGTTAAATGGTTGATCTTTCAATCCACTGTTCCGGTCACCCTTTTGTTTTACTTATTTATGTTTTTACTACGTATATTATTTATCTGCTCGGTACCTCCTCAGCATAGCTACTTAATTGGTACACAAGCACAAACGTGTTATCACCTTAATAGCAGCGTGGTATTGTTGTGTCGCGGGTGCTCTCCGAGCGCAGGCGCGCGCCGGAGACGACTAGACCCGCGGCCTCGAACTCTAACCGATATTGATAAACCCTACCTAAGCCTTTACGCGTACTGGGAATTAGACGATACGGCGTGACTTTCAATACCCTACGGTCTAGTGTTAGCAAAGTTTCTTCATATATTAGGCTAAATTACATAAAGCCCAAAATCATTTGAAACCTTCAAAGAGTGTCAACGCAACAAAGTAATTTATATTACATCATCGCTAACGATGTCGATCGACGTTATTCAATTTGCGGCAGAATTTATTACACCTTATTGTGAGTAAATTAAATATTGTCGACAAAAACTCACCTTCGTCTTGATTACTTCCGAGAAGCACTTCGGTATTGTGAAAACTACCTTCTTTCATCATCGTGTCGGGATCCTTCGGCAAAAACACGCCATCGACCGTCGGAGCTGACGGGAATCCTAATATGCCAGTGTACGAGTTCCATTGTTGTACTGATATGGTCTTAGCGTCCACGCCACGCATGCAATCCATGACTAGGCTTGGATCAACCGCTAATAGGGAGCTGTTACAGTTACAATCGTCAACCAACACCTTTCCGATGTCCTGGGCTCTTTCGCCGGTCATCCAACTCCAAGGTGCATTCAAAGTACCAGATTGCAAAATTCCTCTCTTGAACAAACCTTTCATTTCAGGCGAAAGCATGTGCAAGCTTACACTACCTCCACCAGCGGACTCTCCAAACAATGTTATCAATTCTGGGTCTCCGCCAAAAGCCCGAGCGTTGTCTTTAATCCAACGGATCGCCAACTGTTGATCCCAGAGACCCATGTTCCCCGGCGCCTCCTCACTTCCCGATGAGAAGAACTTATTAAGATACAAAAATCCGAATGCACCAACCCTATACTGCATGGAAGCAACTATAACATCACTGGAAGAAGCCATTATGTCCGCCTTATATAGGTCAAGTGTGGCAGTGCCACTCATGTACCCTCCGCCGTATATCCAGACTAGTATTGGAACTTTTGGCTTTTCAGTCAAGGGTTTGTCCTGATGGTGTCTTACTCTCAAATGTTGGGGCACCCAGATGTTAAGATAAAGGCAATCTTCTGATATATTAGTGTTAGGGTTCCACATTTCTTCACCTTCGAATCCAGGGAAATATTCGTACCTTTCTTGATAGCAGCTGTTGGGCATGCTGGTGGCTTCGAGAACACCATGCCATGGGTCTATTGGGACTGGCTTACGGAATCTAAGAGGTCCTAGAGGTGGTTTTGCGAATGGTATGCCTGTAAAGATATGAACTTCACGGCCCATTACTGTTTTAGGGTAGCCTTTAACGAGGCCACTCTTGGTTTCAACGATAAGAGGGTCGCTGTGTATATTCTTGGGCACGGAGCTTGTAGTAGGTGTTGTTTGCGTTGTGGAAGTCGTCGTGTCATGGTGGTTGGCCCACGACCGGCCACATACACCAGATACGAGAAAGCACAATAAAAGTTTAGTGAACACAATTTTTCTGTTGCAGACCATTTCGACTGTTTTCACGTACTTCACTAGCGAGATATAACAGACGGTAATCGGAAATAGTCCGCCAGCTTAATAATGTTCTTATTGAAGCACATTTCTAAACACGATGTTCGATTTTTCTGTTGCTTTGTGTTTCAGTACCTGAAAAAGAAAGGAAAATTAATAATTGTCCGTGTTCAATTATGTATTTTTAAATCGCTCATTTACGTTTTTATTTTTGCTACAAGATTTGAACGTGAAACACAACAATATTAGATTTTCTTTTTTAAAGCGATACTTTTTATCCGTTTTCCCGCTTGGCAAATTTTTAACAGAAATATAAATCACTAATTTAGTTTCTAAAGCTTGTGGCAGTGCTTGGTAAATTACTTATTGTACTCGTTAGTCAATATTAGACTAGTGGCCAAACCAGGCAGGGATTGTTTCTGCTCTAAATTCGTACAACAATAGACTACCGCGTATTGTTAATTTATGTCGCATTGTTTGTAAGAGATGGCCATTGTCCGCATTTCTACCCGCTGGGAATTGGGATTATGCACACCATACGCTTCTCGGCTTATATAAAACACAAGCTTTTAATTAGTTTCATATGTCCCGGCGTTCGTTCGACTGTTATCAAATCTTGCTAGCTAAATTTCACGTTTAGTTACTATGACATTGCACAATTGTATTATAAAAGCTTGTTAAAAAAAACTTTAGTACCTACTTCTTATCATTACTACGGTAGGTACGTAGTAGAAAAATATTTGAATAGTTATAACATTTTGAAGCACTCATTTAATTAAACAAAATTTCTCGATCATTTAGTTGTACTTTGACTGAAATTGCGCATACGTTTGATTAAAAAACAATCGTTAAAAATGAGCTCCTATTCGTTCAAAAAGATCAAAAGACTGTGTAAAAACAAAAAAAATATAGCTACAAAAGAAAACTAGAGAAAGAAATCTTGTATTTATGAAACGCAGAGTAAAATAAAAACATTTTCACGTTAATCCAATGTCGTGGAACATTACTGCAACTATGTGGAGTCGAGTCGAGTTCACAGTTTGTGCGATCACATTTTAACATTTAATACGCGCTACCCACCGCGTTCCCATGGGCGTTGGTAGACTTTGTTGAAACGAACTGCGAATTTAATCAGAAGAATATTGGAGAAATCTGCTCTGAAATGAAAACTTGTAAAACTGGTTACTTTTTTGATGACGCTTACTTAGCGGCGTTTGTTTAACATAAGTATAGGTACAGATTCCGTAAGGAGATGAGGTATTACCCAAGTTAAGTCAACAATTACTTAACTGATTAAATTCACTTGGTAATGTCGAATCCAGATAACCTTTTGTATTTAGTTTATCATCATATCGTAGTAAGTGACGAACGTCCTCTGCTTGCATACTTTTTCGTCACGTCATACTAGTGATCCACAACATCTTTATTATTTGTTCTAAATCTTGAGAGTAACGTATGTCGATATTGTATTGTATAAGTGTCACTGGTTATCGATGAAATTTTTATAAGAGCTCGTGTCCGCTTGCACGCTCATACGATTGTGATCGATCGGCCGATGATAGCGTATAACAGTCCGTATCGGAATCCATTACCAGGTTTAAACATAAACATTTTTACCGACTTGGAAATGGTAAATCAATCACAATCAAACGTCGCTGAGTGGATTGATCGGTTGTGTAATGGATTTAGCTGAGCTAGTTCCAAATGTTTGATGGATTAATACTATAGTTTATGATGTTTCACATTTGAGTCGATGACATAAATATTTACTACGCTTGTTTCATTGTGTTCTGATTTTTCTACGATTTGTAAGTATATTAACAGCAACATATGGTCTTTGGTATGGTTTCGGTATTGGCTTTGGTATGACATATCGTTATCGGTTACCAGTTGTTTATTACGATGGCCAAAATGATTTAAATTATGTGAGGAAATTCTAGCTTAACAGTTTTATTTCATTCCCGAAGCCTTATCTCTCATTCTGACGTCAGAGCGAAGACCTACAAATGTTGCCAGAAAACACCGCCTAAACTCAAACTCGTTATTTAGAATTTAATAAAATGATAATTTTCGTAACATGTAAAAAGCATTGTGTTGTTATCATTATAAATATGGTTGGTCTTGTTACTTCTATATTCAAGTTGTTAATTGTACACTGACAACCTTCATTCAGCCTGCATTAAAATATGTACCTACCTTTAATTTCTGTAATTTTCCATTTATAATGGCAGCTATTGGTGACTGAGTTTCTTCCGGCGTTCTTCTTACACTTGCCTACCTAATTGTCTGTGTTTTGTCTCGAAGCGGTAGCAGGGCCCAAAACTAAAGAGACATGTTCTAATAATCTCAATAGTCGTTCACAAGTGAAATTTTGTATCCTAAATTAAAAAAAGGGATTTTGATTTTTTTATAATATGTTTGAATAAATATATTTGAATCAAACTCATAAATTAAATATGCTGAAATTCTTATAGGCGTAGCGTCCACTTCTTTCTCATAACTTTACCTTTCGCCACACAATAGATATGTTCCCACATTCAACAGATTGCCGGTCGCAAGTTATCATCAATTCAAGTGGCAGCGGTCGCGATTTCTAAAGGTCTGGAGCCCGATCACTATTATTTCATCGGGCATTGGGATGGGTCTGCTGGGACGCATAACGGTCGGTTTCAGTTTTCACAGCTACGCCCGGTGAAAAAGAAATGCGCCACGTTTTTTTCCCCTTTGAATTTAAAAGGGCTTGTTATGTGCGCTGAGCGGGAAACGCACCTACACTTCACGTTAGGAAAAACGCCGCAAAAAGCTTTAATGTCCGAAACGAAATGTTCAACTCGTGAGTTAATCGCATTTGATGTTTATATCGTTGATGTAAAATATTTTTTTAGTGATCATTTATTAAATAAGAGATCGTTGACTCCACTGTGGCAGTTTTAATTTTGATCTTTTCATAAATAGACCTCTAGTCCTAAGTACCTATCTACTTAAGTATAGTCAAATTATTTTATCGAAGACCCTTATCTGACCCATATTTTGAATCCCAAGCCTAACCCAAAGATCTAAATATTTAAGTCTGTAATCTATTTACTTAACCACCTACAACAACATCTAAGTAGTTGCCACTAACTACATACTGTGAATCAGACAACTTATTAAATCTCGCTTACATAATTTACAGGTCAACAGACGCGACGAGTAGATTGATGCTGGTTACCTTGCATTTGCAGGTTCTACTCCCAGTAGAGCCACGAGCAACTTTGGCAGAGCTATTCTACCTCTAGTGGAATGTAGATTACCTAATGCTCCTTATAGAGTCCCTAAAGAGTGCTTTAAGAGTGTGTTACACGTATTATTTTAAGGGTAAGAGGTATCGAGGTATTATTATAATTTTGGGTTTCATTTTAGTAAAATTGATTCAGTAAGTCACAAAGCCGCCATAAAACAAATATTCATGCACTATTTCTATAACGTGAGCTGTAAACATTGAATTTACACTGGCAAAGAGCCATCTTTGCACGCCGGTTTAAATGTTTAGTAATACCCTGGAGTAAATCGCATTATTGTTGCTTATAACATTAAACCATGTGCTTACAGTGTGTCCCCGCTAACCGAATTTAGTTTATGCGTTACGATTATACTGACTCATTCTGTACTGATTTAAATTATTTTATTTGAAACTTTTAGTGGCCACTCGTCATCGTAACGCAGTTGAAAGTTCTGAAAGAATAACTGTGGTGAAAGATTCCCTGAACTCCTAAGCATAGAGGAGTTTTCCATCATCATCTCGCTTTGAAACCATGACTTCTGAATGCAAATACTTGCAAACCTTAAGATTACTAAGCAAAAACTTAATCGCTTTTTTCAATAGATTTTTGAAGACTTACCTGCAATCTCTTCCACATGGATGACCAGACTTTAAGAAAATTTCTACGGACTCAATCGGACACTCCACTCTTTTGGATGCAAAATCGATATTTTAAATCGGACTGTTAATGCCGGAGGCATGTGGTAACATACATAAAAAACCGTCGAATTGAGAACCTCCTCCTTTTTATGTCGGTTAAAAACAATCCTAATTTTGAAACCCTAACTAAGAAATTAGAGCTATAAACGGTTCTTTACCACTTATTACCTGATCACGTGATAAATTGTAATTAAATCATAATTTATCTGTGGACAAATTAGGGTTTTATTTTAGTATTTATTCATGAAAGTTAAACGAAAAAATAAATTTGTCCTGCCTTACAAGTCTGAGTTCTTATTAATTAAGTCAAAACTTAATTTCAAAGTTAAGCGTGAAACGAGAAGACACCGAAACGCAAACATGAAACTTACTAAAGTAGAAGTTATTTATTTGTTTCTTTGGTAATCAAACTTTTTACTCTTTCTCATTTGAAACCATTTCAAAAGCGAATAAAAGTTATATTTCTACTTCACATCGATCTGCATGTTGTCTTACTTACTTACAAAAATAATATTCAGATATTGAAGGTAAAAAACCGCATGCAGCTCTAATTAAATTAGTTGTAATGTCATTTTAACTAAGCTGTCTGTTTAAGATCGCATCAACTTTAATAAGACTCTTCATAAGACTATCACTATACTCGTATTATGTAATGAAGCTAAATAAATTCAGTCCATGCATGGTCTAGCGTTTGCCAGGATCGCGCCCCTCGAGGGCAGTCTCTTGCAAATTAACTTAGGGACACTACACTTCGTCGATTGTACCCACACTTCGTATGCAGACAGTGACAGAGGCTTTACTTTCTAAGCCGGTGTCCGTAGATTCGGAAAGCCATCCCTGTCACTCTTGCAAGCTTTATCGTGCGGGCGAAAGAGCTGGCTAGTTCCGAATATACGAAACGTTATGAAGTATGGACTCAGATTCAGCTATCCCCGCTCAATAGTGGATTAGCATGGCTAACTAGCAGAGAGCAAAGTGCTTGTCGTCATATTCATAGCATCTTACTGATTAGTCCTGTGAAAGGTGGACCGGTGAATTAATGGATAAAGTATTGATTGACACTTTTTAATGTAAAAGTTAAACATCCATATAATATTCACCACCCGCAAGCATCCGAATTATACGTCTTTGTTTTTGGTTGTTTTTGGTGAACAAAAACTATTCCAAAACGCAACAGGGACTGATAAAATTTTCCAGAATGCCAAAGTCATGAAGAGAATATTAAAGTCCGATCCCTAAGTAAGTTTTTCATTTTCGGGAGCTAAACGCTTTGCTTTAATTTAAAAAATTGCAGATTCCAGAAAGCAAATGACTTGAAAAAAAATACTGGATTGTATTTGGGTCACAGAAAAAAATATTCAACCAGTTATTTATTCAGATTATTCAGTGTTTACTCACACTTAGTATTGACTCTTCTTAAGGAGTCCTGATAATCCGAGAGGAATTCCTAGGAAATTTTCAGATATTCGTATTCTTTTCGTTGGACTTGAATTAAAATTGTAAAGTGTTTTAAAAGAAAGTGATCATATTCGGCTGACAGTGTACAGGTGTTCAGTATGAGATTTTATTATATGTATTTAAAACGCTGTTGTAAGAATATGCTTATTTATCAGCTTACCTCGACGCTTTTTTCAGTTGTGTTAATTCTATTGTTATTAATTATTTGTCAGTGCTAGCGGCGGCTAAAAACACAATTTGAATAGGCAACAAAAACGACAGCAGCCTTTGTTATTGTACAAACCTTGTACTTTGTACTTCATGTTTCTTAAAATAAAGTTTAAAACAAAAAAAGCCTATGGTTGAATGGTGGAGAATGCCTTGGCATTAAGTCCACCATTGTACACATATTTATGCAGAACTAAAATAAACAAAAAAATGAGGATCTCATAAGGATGCTATTGATAGGTTACTATTCCTTGAAGAATCGTTTTGCCTTATTCTCCCAATTTCACTAGTGATGATGGATACTACATCCAGCTACAAAGTTTGGATTAATGGCTCTTCGTGGCTCTATAAAATTAAGAAACTATGTTTTAGTTAGCAGTTGGCAGCACGGTGGTTGAAGTACGAGAATGTATGTACATTTGTAATGGAATAGATAAGGCTGTGTTGCACCAAGTAAGGGTGTCAACGCGAAACTAATTAGTTAGATGGTCTCTTGACTTACTGACATGATTTTGTGCTTCGAAAATGCCATTTTGGCGTAGCGTTTGCAATTAATTTTTATTTTCTCTTCTATTCTATTGTGACTTATTGAATTCCATGATTTTACCGATGTTTAACATAAGAGTCAAATATATGTATCGAAGCGTGTATAAAGTAGGTAACGTACTCAAGAAATGCCTTGCTGAGTAAGCAATATTCAAGTACAGTAGAAATATCGCCTTTCCTCATATAATAAAGTGGTGACATCACGACGATTACACGGTTTAGAGTTATGGCAGTCGTTACACGATGGCAAATAAAAAAAGAAAAATGACTTATTTCATCCGGTTTATAATTCACTCAGCTGTCGTAAGCTAGGCAAGTTAGAACTTAAGGATATCATGGTAACTCCTAACTTAATTTTTGTTTGGACTCTTTGATAGTGAAAGCTTGCCATTTGACATGACCTCTACCAATGAATTTCTACCCATTTCCTTTACTACAGTCAGTTTTTCCATTTAACTTAATCAAAGTTTGTTCGAAGTAAATCTCTACATTTTCTTTTCGCGACAAAATGAAATAACATCATGATTTTTGGTTCGGCAATACGATAATAGAAACAAGAAGTGTAAGTTTTATTACTACGTAATTAACTCTAGGAGGGTAAATATTAAAGTAACAAACTACTACCTACTTGTAAGTCATAGTAAATAAAATTGTTTCGTAATAGAATAAAATTAAACTTATATTTTCGATATACTTATGCGGAGCCGTGAATCATAAGTACTATTTATAAAGGTCCGATTAATACACACTCAAAACTGAATCAATTAATAAACAAGAAATGTTTTGAGTCGCGGCAATTTCCACTTTCCAAATAATAAGACGTTTAACGTACTTATATGTGAAGCTATTTTGTTGATATGAAGTAAAATAAACAGCGCTTTAATTGTTGTTGTATTGTCGATATCGAATGTACTACGAAGTGACTAGGTTGTCATTTCAGCCGTCACACATCACCGGACGGCGTCTCAAGGGTGGCGGAGCTGCGCGTGGGCAGACGATGACGCATCGGGCGCGAGCGGCGCGGCGAGGGGCGACGGGGGCGGCGGTCAAGACGCCCCGCGAAGCGCCTCCACTTGACCATCGAGCGGCGCGTACGACACCCGCGTCTATCCAACCACGTTTATACCGACACCTTGTACATATTGTTCAATAAACCTATGTCAAATACAGTCCGCTTTATATTTTACCACCAGCTCGTTCACTTTATCTCTAATGCACGAATTGTATTTACTTAATTGACATGTTATATTAAATCGTAACTGAAAGCTTGATAAGTAGGAAGTTCCTCTATATATATAATATAGCATACAATATAACATAGTATAATAATACTAACGTTACGATATCTGTTATACAATTGCGTTAAATTTCCTGGAACTGTTAACCATAATGGTTTAGAGGGTCTCGACTGCTATAGGTTAGACAAAAACGGATTAATAACTTTAAGCACTTATTAATCTACATACATGAGACTACATCCTCCATAAAAAATGATTAGTTGAGAGTACTTAGTTGAACAAATAAAAATCTGAGAAATTTGGGTCCTAAGGTATCAGATTTTTATTTGAGTTAAATATGAGTTATGCATACCCATTTTTAAAACCCTTAATAAAGTTCACTTCACTTTTCGTAAATTTGCATTTCATTATAAAATATTTCCGCAGTCTCTGAATTTCTGGACCAACGTTGAGTTTTCGTACTTCTAGCCAGTATGTGTGCCTACCATCGGTGTCTATCCATTGGTCTTAGGGTTTTGACTCTGCAATAAAATGTATGTTAAAATTAAAAGTACAATGATTTGTTTCCACGTTTACAAAATTTCATATAGATGACTCGACAGGCGGACGGTGGTTGAAAAGGGCTCATATGTCTGGACAGCACATCCAAAACTCAATGTAGGTAAGTATAAGTTGAATTTCACGAGCGTAAACAATGCATTTAATCCAATAAAATTCCCGTAATACAGAGTCCACTGGGAACAATACAATAGTCTGTACTATACATACACCTAGGGCATTTACAAACAAATAGATTCATTTACAAACAGTAGCCGTGTGTTTATGGAAGCGGACGGTCGGGGACGTCAAAAGGGATCGACGGCTGAATACTAAGGGCTTTTTCTCTAACTCTCCCTGTATTCTACCAATTTAGCACATACAGTTACGGAATAAACGAAAAAAGGATTCCTACAAATTGTGTCAATCGTCCGTAAAAGAAAATACATTAAACATTTGGAGCACTTTTGGGAATCGAGATTGAAATGTCACCATCAAATTATATTTACAATATTGAAGCGGATTATTATTTTATTTTTATTTTATTTTATTTATTGAGAAACTGAACAGCCCTTTTTACATTTGACATTGCGTAGTACACAGTATTCTTATAACTTAAGCCAATAATAGAGTTTCATAGCGTGCATTTAGTTCCGTACATTTAAAATACTTAAACAAACTAGTGTTATACTCGTACATACAACAAACAAAATCAACTAAGTTCAAACATTGTTTGAAGCTCACATTGACCATGTAAGCCTAAAACAATTACAACAAAAACAACCTTAAATTTTGAATATTTAGGACATCGGCCAAATATTGGATAATCTTCTTATTTTTTATTTATTTATAAGGCACAAAACAGAATACTTACAGTTAATGAATAATTTGCTTACATACAATATTCTAAAAAACTAAATCATATCCCAATTCATGCATACACGGAAATATTGAAATAGCGATCAAAAAGGTTTTTTTCATACAACATATTAAATTCAATTCAATTTTCCACAGTAATCGAGAATTATGAAAAAAAATAAAATAATTAATTAAAAAAATAAAATAATTGATTAAAATTGACTAATTATTTGAATAGTTCGCAATTCTCAATTAATACTCTCTAAAATTTCGACTATGACTATGACTAAGATTCGATCGCACTCAAATTTCGGGTCCAAAAAGACAATTTAAGTCGAACCTTCCCAATTAGCGTCGAAAGCTGAAACAATAGTTGAAGTTGATAACCGAATTAGAGGTCGCTTCTAGCGTTTGCCTTTCAATAATCAACGTCAAGCTTGTACATCAGGCGTAAGACGGCAGATAGCCAGGGGGGCAGGGGGCGTGTTGAGGCGCAAGGGTGGGAGAGTGGGGGCAAGAGGTCGGCGCGCGCCGTTCGATAAATCGATGTGGGTAATACAATGCTATGCGGTGGGTTGACCTTGGGCGCCTGCAACTTGCAAGACACACCCCCGCTCTAGTTCTCAAGTTCATTGCCAACCGTCTTATGCCTCAAACATAAGTAATTGTCATTTGTGGAGACGGCACGTAAAACGGTTGTAAATCTTGGGGAACAGCTGGGAGGAAACAAAGTAGATTTATAGCGTACGGTAGATCCTGTAGGGATCTTTAGCTATGGAATATGAAATAACTGTACTTCATTTTGATAAAAGATTCCTGGAACTTGTGGATGTATAGTACCTTGTGACTTAAAAGTCTAGGCCAAGGTCCAAGAGCCGCGTTTAAGCTGTGTAGGCTACATACTCGTACCTTCCTTACCTAACTACCTTTTTCATGTTTTTTGGGGTATTAGAATAACAAAAAAACAGATTTGTTAAGTTTTTTTTTGCGTTCATAACGCAATAATTTCGGGAGGATCCTGCCCGATGACCGGAGCCGCACAGATTTTTTTAAGTGTTATGTCTTTATAAAACAGATCTAGAGTAGGTACTTTAATAATTGGTGTTGGTACATAATGAACTAACCTTTTAGACACTTTTAAGAAACACAGCTATCCAAAGAAGTTAGTGAATTTAACTTACTAAGATCAATCTAAGTAATCCAGAAATTAATACAACACAGATAGCAATTAGTATTACAAGTCCTGATTAATCACTCACATATGTCGTGTAAGTGTTAACACGTTGTTTGCTGTCGGGCGGTCGTTGATACACGTATATTGCATATGGCATTTAACGTCACGCACGTTAATATCAATGGAGGTGGCGTTCGGTGTTACAAGGCCTAAAGGGCTTAGCTAAGTTTTGGGTTAGAGGTTTATTTCTCTGTAACACGCAGTAATAGAATGTGTTTATTACTTGACAATGCCTGATTTTTTATGGCTATGTGTGTATGCGGAAAGCTTTTATTTTCAGCAGTGAAAGACGTGTGTCACGCATTCGGACAAAGATAGTTTTATTTTTATTACAATCTTCACAAATCAAATCATGCAAAAACTTACAAATGACTATCAATGTAATTAACTAGCAGCATGATTAGGTCGAATTTCAAATAACAGCTAGTATACCTCAGTTAATATGTAAGACGTAACAAGATACTTTTGATTCATAATAAACCAACCCAAGTATCGAAAATAATATTTTATGGAATCACTGTCATTAAACTCGCTATGTAAAATCTGTAATGTAGAAGAGACCCTTTAAGTATATCTTTAACTGGGTATTATTATTTTTATTAAAATGGCTATTTCTGATTTCTACTAAGCTTATGATGCATTCTGACTTTCTACTTCAGAAGAAAGGACGAAAATCGGCCAAGTAAGAGTCGTACTCGCGCACTAAAGGTTCCGTAACATGCCAATATTTATAAATTAATTATGTTGTAATCAATGTGTGATCGACATTAAAAATATTGAATATAAATTGTAATTTACCGAAATCGTATATAATTGTAAACCACATCTGTTTATATTTGCATGTCTGACAAGACAAAACATGCTGAGCTTATACCGATCTGTGATGTCACTGTTGTTACCATGTTTTGTGCAAATAAATATTTTAATACAATTTATTTCATTTCTAAAGAATCGAGTAATTGTTTGTTTGAGAGATAAGATAACTACTTATTTTCAGAAAAAACTCAACTCAACTCGATACAGCGAGACACTTACGCGCGGTCAAGAACTGCTTACATGCCTAAAATCTAACCTAAGAATTACGATATGTTATTCTGTATTAACCCCCGCCGAATAAGATGGAGGGGTATAAGTTTGACACTTATTCTGTTCGTGTGCTTGTGTTTTTGTGTGTATCTGTCTGTGGAATCGTAGCACCCAAACAGATGGACTGATTTCAATATTTTTTTTTATGAATCTTGACGGGGGTTGTTTAAATTTTGGCATTTAGTATTTGTTGTTATTGCGGCAAAGGAAATGCATAACTTGTGAAAATTTTAACTTTCTAGCTAGTTCATGAGATAGGTACATCCTGGTGACCGACAGATGGTTTTTCACCCTAAAGTGCGAAACCCTAAAAAACGAGTTAACTGGATTTACTAAGAATCGTAAAGACGTGACTCAAATACGTGAGAATGTAATTACTTCGTCTGTACCAATCCAATACTCGAATATTTTAGTAAATTTCATTATTTAAAAAGATATTCTTTTCCAAATTTATTTTTTGAGAAGCTCTGAGGGTTTGAATATTGAGTTGATTACCTGCAATATTTGTTTCAAAAATAATATTAAGTTACGTTATTTTTAGCATTATCAATGAAAATCTCTTTACAATGTTTAATTAAATGTTTTAGTTAGCCCAAACCTTAGATAAGAGTTTCATTATTCAATTAAAGTTGTTTTATGAGGGATTTTTTATAAAAATAAAAATATATAAATAAATATTTGGTTAAAAAAATATTATTTGTTGTCCGACTATTTTTGTGTTTGTTAAATTGCTCCTCTAATGGACCCCAAAGGATGATACCGAATGCATTGTAAAGAGGTTAATAAAAAAAACTATCAGGTATCTCACCCCAGTGAAGCAATAACCCGAGTTATCAAAATTAAGCGTCCAAATTTGCGGGCGTGTAGGGGTCTAATGAAATACTAATATACGAGTACCTAAAGTTCCGACCTTCAGACCACATCGTGGTAAATAATGGCCCATGGGCTCTACCTTACTATACCTTGCCAATATTTTTTGCCTTCGTTTTGTCTTACTCGCTCTCACTTAAAAGTGGGTGTGGCTGATACAGACGGAAAAAGTCGAAAATACGAACACCCTATCACAGAGTGGGGAACTCAGATCCCTGCCAAAAAGGCCCTTAAGGCTGTTCCTAGGAGAAAGGTTTGCATTAGCTTTGAGCTAGAGCAAAGCTCTTCTACTGGGCCCAATGATAACCTTGGAAATGGTGAGAAAGGCTTTTTTAATATTACTAATCGAAGTAGTACATGAGTACACATCAGTGATCAAGAACCTTTTCATACACACAAATAAACATTTACACCGTTATTAAGCATCCTTCATTCTTTGAGACATTAAACCCAATAATCAGCAACCAAATAGCGCCAAACTGATGAAAATTCAAACTTTCCGAGAGTTACCTCTTTACTTTTACCTTTTTATTTTTCAAACCCTGCCTTTCTACTACAATTCCTACTTCTAGTATAGGTTAGTCCTACTAGGTCTATTGTGATGATACTGAAGAACGCTAAAGATGTGTTTTTTGTTCAAACACAAAAACCGTGAAAAAGAAATAAAATCCTGTCTTTTATCTGCGTAAACGGTAATTCGCTTAATTTCCTCCAAAGTGCACGATAGTAAACTCGATTATGGACTTGTTTTTCCTACATTATTCCCACTAATTGTGATGAATGAATTCTTTTTGTACGTATAATACGTATTGAATGAAGATGGGTATAGTGATTTGTACGATAGGTACCTTATTACTGAAAATACCTATCTACGTTTACAGTTTATTGAAGTGAGTAAACGACTATTCGGAATAAAAGAAAATTTTAGGGTTGGGAGTTTTTTTTATATATATAATAAGATTAAGCCGGATGATATTTGACCGTTTTATATTATATTATAATAGGTAAATAGACCAATTTTAGCGACCATCTCATCTAGCTGAGAATCAATCATATTGCTATTAAATTGACCGACCTTTGAGTTCTCAAAGCTTTAAACTTTAACAAGTTCTACTAAAAGTCACTGTATCAAATGCAAACAAAACATTAGTATCCCATCCCCATAAATATAGCCTCGTGACCATGACAGCACAAGTAGAGCAAAGTCAGGTCAATAAATAAAAGGAATTAAGTCCTTAATTCATGGTTTCACTGAGCCTGAAAGGCCAGAAAGTTTTTGTCGTTGTGGTGGCGAGAGGCTCAGACAAATGGGAGGGTAGCACGCAACCATCCAGAGACGAAACTCACATGATTTTATCAAACATAGACTTAAGTTACTTAGTAATGATCTAAGTTAATATGAATGTTGGGCTGCCTTAACTGTCAGATTGAAAAATTCGTTAAGGCAATTCACACGGTATTACGAGTACTATGCGAGTTAGACCACTTTAATTTTTTGTACTGAAATATTTATAAAAAAAGCTAGTCGCCTTTACAAAAATCACAATACCTTAAGCTTTTTGATAAAATAAAACAAAGACCTTGTTCTTTATAGGTTAGAATATACCAGAAGGCAAAAGCAACTTCCTAAAATATTTTCTATTGTGGCAAACATAGCTTTCTTTTTGTGAAAAATGTCATCCGCCAATTTAACCGCAGCTATTCACGTCGACCAAGTAAATTTTTGCGCCATAAATTTTAAACACAACTATTTGTTCTGAATGTTCCACTTTGTATGCGATATTTTGATATCCAAAGCAGAGTCGTCCGTTCGGTTCTAAATTATGGCAGCTGTGATGACGTGGATCTATGTACCACGAGATGCTATTAGCATTTAGATCAGGGTGGTAATTTAAGCTAGAACTGTCCTTCGTGGCCTACCTGGTGTGGAAATAGAAACAAGGCCGATCGGATCGACCCGAGGCCGCAGTTCCCTTATTAATAGAACTCATTAGCTTACTTGTACATAATTAATACGGAGGAATAATGATGCTTTTGCAAGTTGAATTCTTCTGATAGTGCAAAATAAGAAGAAACAAAGTGATTGTGATAGAGCAGTAAAATGTATATACTATCTGACATTTTGCTATGTATTATAAATAACATAGGACAAGAAATATAAATATACAGGCTAACTAAAACTCGCGCACAACGGATTATGTAACATTATATATTTTAAAAAAAAACCGGTCAAGTGCAAGTTGGACTCGCGCACCGAGGGTTCCGTACAAACCTATAGATAAGGAGTTTACTACTCCTTTGAAATTTTCAAAATTGTCAAAAATATTTTTTTTTATATGATGAAACTGAAAATTAACGGTTTTTGTAATTTTTCCTATATCTGTACTATAAGACGTGACTTCGTACTAAATTTCAAGATTCTAAGTTTACGGGAAGTACCCTGTAGGTTTTGATTCCCGTGCGAGTTTCGAAAAATTGCGGAAATTTGCGGCCTAAATGGCTGTATCTTTTGATTGCGTTGGCTTAGAAAGTTGATTTTTCTACAGCTTCCAGGGACAGTAGACCTAAGTACCATATAGAAATTTCAGTTTGATACCTCCACGCGTTCCTGAGAAAAACGGTCTTGACAGACGGACGGACAACAAAGTGATCTTATAAGGGTTCTGTTTTTTCCTTTTGAGGTACGGAACCCTAAAAATGCCAAAAAAGGAAGTTTAATTGAAGTCTCACAAGAACCTTTTATAACTGTTTAAAGTGAGAATTTGTTGTCAGCAGAAAAAGACAGCTGTGAGAATTTCAACTGACAAAATTAGAAAAAAAATAAAATAATAATGAAAAAAAAACTAATTTAACCATCATATTTAATGGGATTTTGTTAAAAAAACATTGTTTAAGCAATAGTTCAAAGCTAACAATTCAAAGTTTTGAAACAAATTAAGATTTAATAAATATATTTAAGCTTTTACTAAATATTTAGTGAAATGTAATTAAAACCATACAACTTGACCAAAACATATCAGATTACAATATTGGGTTTATATTGAGTGGGCGTTATCAAAAGGGTGCCTTATAAGTGACCCTACTTAATAATTCTGGACAGAGGTTTGGAGATTCCTATCACGCCCACTAAGGATCCCACTTACTACTTATGTTAATACTATAACAGCCTCTTAAAGAAAATGTCGACGGAATAGGTAAATAGATCATGGCTACCTACCATTGAAGAACATTAAAAGGACTTATAGGTATTGATAGTTCCATACGAAGTTCGTGCAACACCAAATAATTCATCAAAAAGATATAATGTTCTTTAAAAATATATATTTCAAAAGGAAAACTGACTTTACGACAAATAAAGGGTTCTAGTGATAATAAGCACTATAGAAGTGAAAAAGTATTCAGTAATTCGACAGTTTGAAGCTAAATCAATAAAAAATATGTTATCCTTCAGTCAAAGATAAGGAATAACTCGTTTTAGCATTTCTCTGAACGCGTTGTCCACGACCTTTGTGCATTTAAGTGAGCTATCATCACATCATCATATAAAAATTCGCCTTGCTATCATTTTATAGGTAGAGCTCGTGTCGAAGATGTGCAGAAAAATAAGAAGGATTCCTTACATACGTAATACGAATAAATAATTAAGGTCGCAATAATAAACTTA
Source organism: Pyrausta despicata (assembly GCA_963921415.1). NCBI lineage: Eukaryota > Metazoa > Arthropoda > Insecta > Lepidoptera > Crambidae > Pyrausta > Pyrausta despicata. Next base: position 9,230,632 of record OY992855.1, on the reverse strand, counting down.
TTTTAACGAGTAAAGAAAATTTTGTTCACTCACTCAGTGGCTGGTTAGAGAGAGGCGTTGAAAAAATCTGTTGAAGAAGTTTTATGGGCGATCTACTCGTTAAAGATACTTACTAGGTAGGTACCGATAGAAGATAAAACTTACTTAGTAACAAAAATTCAATGTCCAAACGAACACGCGGTTGGATGGATACGTTTGAGTTATCTCAAATAATGATTTTTCATCAATCCCTGACCGACGGTATTTGTGGCGTAAGTGATAGGTTAAGGTAGGGTTAGTATGACTCACTGTGCATTTTCTTTATTTGGATTGCAAGACAAGGCGATAGCGCAAATGTCAGTGAACTTTACATTTACTTGAACACGCAACAGGGGTCTTTTATTAAGTGAATGCTCTTGTTGATTGATTGCTACAAAGTAAAGAATGAGGTAGGCATCAGCAAAAAAAGTGCTAAAACTTTCTGTCGACCTTCTTCGGTCATTAATTACTTTCTCACTGAACATAAGATATAATAGCATAATAGCATCTAAACCACAAGGATAAGTAGAATTGTTTTACCTAGGAAGGTATTTAGTCTTTATATTATTAAGATAATCATTCATATTCTGAAGAAAACCTTGTTAACAAAAGATCAGAAAAGTGCCTAGGTATTGCTCAGCCAAAATCATGTGTAGGTCAATGGATTTTTATGCAAAGTACGTGTGTCTCTCCCAAGTTATTATTACGCTTATAAAGTCATTTCATATTTACGCCCTTGAAAAAACGTGAAATCGGTATTCTTTTCAACTTTGTAGATAAGTTTTACGTGTCTTTTCAAAGATGTTTGAAGGTAAATTACTATTGATTCGAAACTATTGTACCTATCGTGGTTCTTATAGAGGTTCAAGTCTATGTAGAATAGATAATCGTAAGTAAGGAACAGGAGGTAAAAAAGGCCCACGAACATTTTATACAATGCTTTTTGTATTAATGAGTTTGAAGTTGTGAACTCGAGAAATTCATTCTCGTGTTCAAATTTTCCCAATATGTACCCAGACCCAGACTGAAATTACTCAGATTTACGAATATATTGCGATTTTGCTTAAATTAAAATGAATTTTATTCGATTGAGAGCTAGGACCCACTCGTGGCATACTCTAAATTCGCAACTATTGTGCGGATACATAAAACAACACACATGAACAAAGCAGCGTAGTGAAATATAGACAACTTGTCTAAATCTTGTAAGTAGGTTTTAAGTTAGTATTTAGATAAATACTTAAATCCGAAACAACCCGGACCACTTTTCAAAACACAACGAAACATTTTTTTTATTTATTCATTTATTAATAATGTCATGTGCTACACGCTAAATGACTTATCAAAAAATGTCGTCGCTCCGCTGTCGGGTCGTACGCTAATTCGTTAGTTTGCGTGCCCATTATGATTACAGCCCGATTGTCGACGAGATCCGACAAATGACGTGCCGGTCCCTGGGGCAAACAATCGTTCCCATTCCGAAACATACCTAACCGGCGATAATATTATTTTATCGCACGAAATCGCTCCGTGGTAGCGCCGGTATCGTGCATACACCCGTAACGTGCATTTTGGTTCAAAAATAATGACTGTTTTCAGCCACTTGTAGGAATTATTTTACAGCATCTTCTACTTTTTCAGCTACTTAAACAGTTTCTTAATATACTGACTCCTGGTAAGGGTGATAATAACATAACATACCAATTTCAACCCGGGATATTGGTCGGTACTTAGAATGTTGTAGCTGGGGAAAATGTTTAATGTCAAATTGTAAATTATTTCACATCGAACATTCCTGATTCGCAAAATAATAGCTCCATCGTTAGAAGGAAGGTGTAACTACCTTCCTTTTTTCAAATATTATTTATAAATTATAGTTTATTTTCATGGTTCATTTCAAGCTGACAGTACTTACGGTGCTCCCTCTAAAATTGAGTAAAAGCAAAATGGCTAATGCAAAACCCTCAAGAATTCAACCAAAAATTGATGTGTAAAACTTTTCATTGTTTGCGAAGAATCCAGACGAATCAAAAAGCTATCAGTCACATTAAAGAGGGAACTAGCCATTGGATGAACGGGCCGGGCCCTCACTCGAAGTTGGGATAAACTGAGTGGCTCATAAACTCATAAATCAGAGTTAAATCGCGCGACTGCGTGCCACTGCCGTGCACTGAATATAGATTCCGTTAGGACACACACACAGAATGCAGTTGGCCCTGATATTTTTAAGCTCTGAAGTACATTTTGGGTGGTTGATTAAATAAAATAAAATCCTATCTATGACAAATCTACACGAGTAATTGCGGGCTTACTATTTTGTCTTATTGATAGAGCGCTTAAATAATCTTGAATACTGTAAGTACCTACATAAAATTTACTTAAACTCAATTAAGAAACGTCATGTTTGGTTCTCATGAGGTTATATCTCTTCCACTCTCATCAGCCTGTATACGTGCCTCTGCTGGGCACAGACCACACCTCAACTATGAGGTGGTGAGCCATACTCCACCACGCGGGCTCAGTGGGGATTGATGGAGGGGTGTTTGTAAGGTAAGTGACAAACCTTATTGTCAGATGTTATTAAGCCGCCTCGAGGGCCTCTGAGTAGGCTTTGCGACTAATATTTATCGGTGTTAATCGGGACCAACAGCTTAAAATGCCTAGAGATGCTCTTAATCGATCAGAATAGTCACCCGTCCCAAACATAACCACACCTTAGGTTGCTTAACTTTTGGTATCACTGCCAAAGCGCTGCAACTACTGCGCCACAAGCACCTCATGAGGTTAAAAGTCCGAAACAGAAATCGCGGAATAGAAAAAAAATTAAACAAACAAATTTTTTCGTGATAGTGTCATACCAATGGCGCAAAAGTAATAAGGTTGTATTTTCAACAACTTTATGTGAAGGGTCAGGTGTAAACATCCCTTTATACGATTCCCTGAAGTCTGAACCACAAAGCTGAATATAAGCACAGAAAACGTAATTACCTACAGCTGATGTTGATATTTAATTAATTTAATTTTCATTTCATTTGCTTTGTTTTACTTTTCACTTTTAGCTAACATTTGGTTTTATAGTTGACCCAGCTTACTGCTTGTAAGCTTGCTTTGTTATAAAATTAAACAACTGTAGGTATATCACGTGGACATCAAACGATGTATGAAAATAATTTTGTTTGTACACACTAAAGTCTACAAAACGAGCCATTTCAAACAATTTGCTGAAATAACATGCGTTAAAATCAATTTAATGGGTTGAGATCATTGCTAGAGTTTCGATTAATGATGAAGCTTTTTATTTGTTTCAAGGTTTTTAAATTAATTTGGCGGGACATCTCGGTATACAAATAATGTTAAAATACGATTTAAGACCACCGATGCCACCAACTTCTGTATAAGTGCCGCACTTATACCGCACTCTCAGGAACTTAAGCGGGTCCGGAGGCGCCGAAGTGAAGCGAAGCCTTCTTGGAGTAGTCCGTCGATGCGCAGCGGTGTAGAAGCTGGAGCGCAGCTGTGCCGGAGACCGTGAAGACACCGGTGATCAGCAGAGGTAGCCGCGATGGCTCTGTCAGCAAAGGCAAGCAGTTGATGTATCCGATGTAGATAAATTTAGGAGGAGGCAATGCTCCCACCGTGGGAGTAAAGTGAAAATCCTCCTTAATAGGAGCGAGTAGCAAAGTAGGTAATCCCTCCTCGGGGTAAAGAAGAATAATCCCTCCTCAGAGTAAGGAGGGGCAAGTCCTCGCAGTCTCTCGGGCTAGGAGAGGATAGCCCCTCACAGACCCTCCTCAGGATAGGAGGGGTCAGTCCCTCGCAGGCCCTCCTCAGAATAGGAGGGTTCAGTCCCTCGCAGTTCCTCCTCAGGCTAGGAGGAGTCAGTCCCTCGCAGGCCCTCCTCAGAATAGGAGGGTTCAGTCCCTCGCAGTTCCTCCTCAGGCTAGGAGAGTTCAGTTCCTTGCAGTCCCTCCTCAGGCAAGGAGGGGTCAGTCCTCAGTGTTGCAGAGGGTGAGGGCCTTCCGGAGGTAGAGAAGTCCTGGTCTTCCTGTAGTACTTCTTGAAGTATCGTATAGCAAAGAGTTTACTGTTGTGTAATCGAAGCCAGGATTAGAATGAGTCAGATATGGATGGTATGGGCTTATATAGGGCCGGCCGTTCAAATTTAGAGCGTGGATAGAACGCGATAAAACTCGTGCTTTGCAGAGTTTGTAATGGAAATTGTATTGAAACTTTGCTAAAAGTTGTCAATTTTCAGAAAAAAATAATAAGACTCCCGTCACTCAAAATGTCAAACATAGTGTCAAAAAGTACAAAATTCGAAAAAATACTAATAAATTGTGTTCACAATAAGAAATAATTATGCTGAGAAGGAGAGAAAAACCATTAAAATGTTAGATATAACCCTTTTTCCCTATTTTACAGCGGAATATCACATTTATAGGTGATACAAACTTTGACGTTTATGAACACGTAATTAGAAATTCCTTATTTTTCAGTAAAAAGTGAACGAAAACAAATTCCACGGAAAAGAATAATAATAATACACGCAAAATGCATATATTGTGAGAATGAAAATGACTGGAAACCCAAACCGGAACAAATTATTGACAGTATACCAAGTGAATATGCACGTCGGTACTGTAAAATGTACTTGCTTATTTACTCGAGGTAAAGACTTTTACTTGAAAGCAGCAGACCATCGATTGATTGATAAAAAGACTCAAAGAATCACTAGCGTTATTGTTTATTTAAGTCAAATCATAATATAATGCTTGATGTGTGGTGACTTTCTCGGTTTTCCGCTTAAAACGGTTCAATAGTACTTACCGTATTTTACAAAGTGTAGGTAACCGTTATGACCAACCTCAAAATAAACTACTCGTATGTATGTTGAAACTATGTTGTCATATTATTCGAAATTTTGCGATAAAATATGATCTGAGCGTAGTCTACTCTCATGTCCAAGATAGTTGACTTTCCACTTAACAGACACATGACCTGCGACTGCGAGCCAAGAAGTTAAGTAATTGGCCATACATAAATAAAGCACGTCTTTTACCATTACGAGACGTGACGATAATTAATTAGCTTCTATATTTTAGTATTTCAACCGATACAGCTAAGGAGTTCGATTAACAAGTTTTGATACGTGCTGAAAGAACATTTAATAAGTTTTATCTACGGACATATCATTAGTGCTCTAAAATGCGTTCAGAAACCGTAGGAAATGACCAGCATTACTACAACCAATTTTACTATGAGAACTTTCTTATCTGTGGCAGTAGGTAAAATCTGTACTGTAATGTTATAACAGTATCAATTTCTGTAAGGTTATGACTTTAAATTTAGAACAGCTGTCAAAACTAAAGTAGGTCTCTATTCTAGTATCCATTGATATTAAAGCAGTTATCGATATGAAACGTCAAATTCAGTATGTTTTTTAATCCAAATCGCACGACATATGATCACGAGTGACATGAGGATAGGGACTTCATTCGTTTGTCTATGATATAAAAAAAATCGTCGTGACGGAGGATTGAATTAACCGCCATTACTGTTGTCATTCATTTGTTTGTTGGTTTTTCGCTGTGACGAAAATATTGTGAAAAGTTAAAACAAATTGCATTTTAGTGATAAATATGAGTAGTAGTGACTCCGAGAACGATATGAACACTCCACCGGATATCGTAAATGCAGCCATAAAATTGGTTGTAGTAATGCTGGTCATTTCCTACGGTTTCTGAACGCATCTTAGAGTACTTATGATATGTGTGTAGATAAAGTAGTGTATGCAACTGTACATAATTAGGCCTTAAAAAACTCGTGTGATGCTATTATGAAACTCGCTGACGCTCGTTTCATAAAACCACACTCGTGTTTTAAGGCCCCTCATTATGTATCAGTTGCATAAACTACTATTGTGTTAAGTGCAATTAAACAAAACACGGGTATAAAGTTTGATTCGAGGAAAAGATTCATAAAATAAAAAGTACTATTGCAAAGAGACCTAAGTAAAGTAAGTATAATGTGAAGGCACACACACCTTTGCAGCTTTGTGTGGTCTTCTTGCGTAGATAAGTTAACATCAAAGCAGATCTGAAATATTTTGTACTTATGTTGTTTCTAACGATAATATCTCGCTTGTAAATCAAATTCTTGTGGCTTTATGTTAACTCCAAATACGTATCTACCAAAATATTTTAAGTATATAAGAATGATGCCAATTGTTTTGAGATACTTCAAAAAAGTTACAAGTGTCTAGTTTTAACGATTCATAAGATACATCCTTGTAACAGACGGAAAGATGAAAGAATTACCACTTTGGTGTAATGGTCAAGAAGTTGACTGTACATTAACCAAGAGGTCGCGGGTTCGATCCCCGCACTGTACAAACATGTGTGTGCATGAACATGTCTATTTGTACTGGTCAGGATGTTATATGTTTTTATTTAGTTTATTTGTACCCTGTTGATTCTGATATCTGTAAAACGTGTGCTTTAGCTACTTACCTCGGAGTCAGATCAATGTTTGTGATGTTGTTGTATATTTGTTTATTTATCAGACGCACAGCAAAGTCTCAGTGATCCCTTTTTAACCCCCAACGAAAAAGAGGGATATTATAGATTTGGTCCCTATTTCTGTTTGTTTTCCATACACACACACATATGTATTTGTGTTGCTGTGTTTTTGTGTATGTCTGTCTGCGTCACGTAGGATTAAAAGATCAAAAATTATATGAGTTGCTTGTCTCCTTCCAACACAAATACACATGGTATTTGTGTTGTTGTGTTTTTGTGTATGTCTCCTCGTGGCACCGTAGCTCCAGAAAGGATGGACCGATTTCAAAGCATTTTTATTTTATTCGAAAAATAATTTAATCACGGTGGTTTTTAGCTATTTGGAGTCAGTATTACAGGCAGTATTACAGGCAGTTGAAGCTCACCAGCTATTTTCCTGACTCATTTGGAGGGTTTTTTTTAACTGGAAAGTTAGTTTTTATTCTCTGGGTACGAAACCCTAAAAAAGATGCATCGAAAAGAATACAAAATTAAACACACTTCAAAATGCGTGCTCAATCACACACGAGCGGTGTACAAATAACTATATTTCCGTTCGGGACAGTTGTACCGATGCCGAGTTCCGTGTGGGGTGTCGCGCGCGCATCGTACACACGACGGCATGTCATGGTTAACATTGAAGAATCTTATGCATTTGTAAGTAAGAGTGATTTTGCAACCAACATGGGCAGCCTGGTGAGCTGTCGTCTGTACTTCGCATAATGATTCTCGCTGCGTACACACAAAACATAGTCCCTAGACAAGATGCATAGCCATTACAACGTTACAAGTATTTACATACTTGGATTTATTAAAAAGCCCAGTTAAGGAACTGTCGCTATCACCGCGCAAGTGTGACTGGTCAGTCACAAGCCAAAAGAATGCAATCCACCAATTAAAATTTGACATTGGATTACCGAGCGCTATGATGTCATGGGGACACGTAGGGTTAAAAGATCAAAAAATTATATGAGTCGCCATCTTCTCACCGTAATTACGTTTAGTCGCAATCAAAACCAACAAAAAAGTTATATGAAAAAGCTATTTGTAAAATTGACAGTATCAAAAACTTAACTTGACCTAGTTTTTCAGTAACCGTTACAGGAATAGCCAGTTATGTAAGTACATATTTAATTTGGTACCTTAAGCTGAAAACATCAGACATTCCTCTGAATTATAAACAAAAGCGGTTAGTATCCGACCCCAAAGCAACATACCTAGTCATGACTCTATTACTATTTCATACATAGCCTTGCGTGTCTACAACTTCATTACCTCTCATAGCTTAACTTTTAAACGGTTTTAAAGATCCACAAGCTAGTTAAGTCCGATGTACTGACTTAAATTGAACTGAATTAAATTGGTTTTACGTTCAACTTAAAGCTTTGAACAACGCACACTTGAAGTAGGTGAAAACTAGAGAACTTACCTAGGAATTTTCAAAGGTAGAGTGAACAGGCATCTTCTAGGTGAGATCGCTCCATCAAAGACTCAGTCTTCTCGTTGGTCTTAGTCTCGAGTCAAGAGCAAACCTATCCCAAATAAAAAAACCTTTCTTTTTGTATGATAAAAAATTCAAGAACATGGAAGCAAGCTACATCATACACAGAATACGCCCAAAAGATTCCGAGCACAGACGGCAATTCTTTCTGCACTTATTATGATTTATTTCCATTGTCCAATTTCGCAAGTTTTCTTGGTTGCGAATTTCTACAAAAGGGTCGGTAATAGGCTAAAAGCACTCTACGAAATATTAAGAAGACATACCAAGTAAAAGGTACGAATAACAAGGACTCTGCCTTCCTTAAGTGATGATCGATCGGACGTTTTCTGTCCAATAAATGTGAGACGTTCGCACGGCATTCGGTTTTGGTAAGTATACCTATCTAGAAAATTGCAATGCATGTAAAAAATGATTTCAATTTCGAAAAGACAACACTTAAAAAATTTTTCGGCTCCGGTTATCGGGGAGGAATCTAACCCCCGACCTTTGGAAGTCCGGTCCAATGCTCTGACCACTGAGCTACCGAGAACCTTAATTGATTTCAATTTATGCCACCTCAAAAGCAAGTAAATCAAGTGTATTTTTGGATTTACTAGGTGTCCTAACTTGTGATTGAAATATTGAGACGTATAAAGGCACATTCTCTGAAGTGGCAAAGAAGAGTTATTCTAATTTGTACTGTTTATATTAGTTGTTTTATTTGTCTCTGGTAATGGATCTCGGTTTATAATGAAGTACAGGTGCTTTTTGATTTATAGGAGTTTTTCATGTTTAAATAACATATTTCCTCGTATATTATATTGCGCTCTTATTCAATTATAGATCAGCAAAAGTATATTTATTCGAGTAAGAAGTTTTCTTAACAAAGCATTGAAAGCTTCATTAAATTATTAGTACCGACCAAAAATAGCACAATTAATAACTTCACAGCACGTACCGAATCTCTACTGACATCACTTTTTACACTATTGACGAAAATAGTAATAAATTATCACTCATAAACTCATAAGCGTTATCTGCAAAATATGAAAAACAACTTTCTTTTGGCTTGTAACAACCACCTACAAGTCTAACATCTAAAAAGTATGTTCGTTTCTTACAAAACCAAATACTGCGTCTACAAATATATAACAGTAATATATTTCAACGAACGCACCAACTACCTAGCCCCAATCTAAGCGTTAGCTTGTGCTTTGGTGACTAGGATGACGGATATAAATTCTTAAATACATTTATAAACACCTATAATTCAAGTTACAAATGCTCGTGCTTATCATGCAAACATCTGCCCCTCGAAAGATTGGAACCCGCAACAGCCGGTTTTATAGTCTGTTCCTCAGACTACAAGACCAAATGCACCTTTTCATAACTAGCTTGCGAGTTATGAATTTGAAAACTTTAAACATAAACTATTTAAGCCGGTATCACACAATCGTAGGTCACATTTCTACAAAGGTCATTTCAAATTATTTCCTTATCAGGGAGTAAAGTACGTTACTTCAAAGTTGGCTTATTAACGTGCGGTCCTTGAATATTTGCATGGGTTCTGCGCAGAACAGTGGTAAGGCCAAAGGCTAATGTAATGTGAGACGTGTGGAAACGTGCCTATTCTATAGTCAAAGGTCGATGTGTAGTCGCTTCAAGAAATAGTCGGTCAGGAATCGGCAAGCTAGGAAGTTCTGGTCAAAACATATGTATATAAGAGTAACTTCTACTTAAGTAACTTACTTACCTAATTCATTTAATCACTTAAATTAACTGATTAAGTGAATTTACAAAATTCCTAGATAGTAGCGGCTTTCTATTTTCGATTTATCCTCTGAAATCCAAGTTTATGGCAGAAAACTGCTTATTTTGTAATATAATATAACTCCTAACAGTTAGAAAAATAATAAATTAAAATTGTAGGCAGTGCAGACATGTGAAATGTACGACATACGAAAGACATACGACATAAAGACATACGAAATGTACATTCGTTTTTCAAATAAAAATCGTTGGAATGAAAATACGTTCGAATTTTGAACCTCACATTTACATTAGGGTCCCGGCCAATTATTCAATTGGACTAATTTGTAATCAAACCGCTGAGTAACTTGGCTTCGGGTTTTGTCTTACATACACAGTCGAAGGCAGTGTTACCCATGTCACTGGGCGCGGTTTCCATTACTTGAGTTTTGGATAGGATATCAATATCTGCTCGCCCTGAACCCACTTGTGTTGTCCGATGGCCATTACCTAGTTTTGTTACAAAAATACGTGTACATACCATTAGTAATTGATTGACGGGTTTACCTCCGTAAACTTTGTGAAAGCATTTGCATAACTTAAGTTTCCGCCCTCTCTCGATTGAAGTTTTGTGACGTTATTTTGTTTAAAAACAATTATTTTGATTTTAGTCTATCGTCATTCATGATCATACTATGATACTTCAAGCCATTTACTATCTACGAACTTAAGGTTGGCTGCAATTGATCTCTTCTCTGCCTCGAAACTTCCATTTCCACCACTAGCAAGAATCTAAAGGGCACATTCACACGGAGACGAGTCGTGTTTTTGCACGAACCCTTTGTTACGATTCGAATTTTTTGGATGACGTGAGCTATACTTTTTAAATACCCATGTTCACACGCTTCACCAATCGTAAAAAAAGTATGTCTTTAACCACGTATCGTCTAATAAAAATCACTATTCGTGATTTTTACGAATCGTGATAGTTTTACGACTGGTCCACCGCCACGCGATTGCGAATCACGAAACAAATGAGAGCATCAATCGAGAACTTTGACGAATCAACTCGATTCAGTTCGCAAAGTGAACATTCATCCGGCATGGCGTATCGTGTTTTTGACGTGAATGCACCCTTAGGTTAATTAATCGTCTGTAGGCGGTTGGTCGAAATCGGAAACCCGAGGCTAACTATCGATTACGAAGCTCAGCAGTACCCTCCCGATTCCAGACGGATGCCCAATTCCATTTCTTAATGAGCACTTTCGTATTACATAGAGATTTAACTTGATTTGTGGGCAGCGCATTTTGTGGGTAATTGAAAGTACACGATTTTGGTGGAGTGCTTCGGTCGCTCTTCTTTTGTTTTGTTCCTTTCTATTTATGTTTTTATTAGCTCACATCAAACGTACCTTTCTAATTGCTATAAATTAATAAAATCTGGTAAAATCACAGAAACAATTTAAATGATGATTTGTTGTTTTTGTAACAATGCACTGAATTGCAAGAAGAAGAAAAAATCTTATTATTGTTTTTCTTTTTTTCAATATGGCCCAAACACTCAAGCCATTAAGATAAACAGTCATGGTTCGAGTACGTAGATAATGCATTTGCTTAAACTTATTGCATAAGTAAGTACCATTAAGCTGTGATTTCAACGAATATTATTAAATTGGAGACTAAAAAGCTTTTTCAGGCACAAAATTAAATTTCGTTTGTAACAAAAAACATAAATCAGCTTGTGAGACATTACATTAGTCATTTCATAAATTACATTATCGTGTGATCATCTGAACTGCTGTTTTTAAGGTATGATAATTCAGCGCGTTAGAGAGAGCGCACGCGAGACGCTAACGTATCATTATGCAAAGATATGTATCACACAGTCACACCACAACTAGAACAATTAATTCACTAACCGAGTCAAGCTATGTATTACCAGCGAGTGGTGGAAGGTAATAATGTAAATATATGTTAACGTTCCAAATGTCAATGAAGATTAGACAAGTAGGATATGAATTACGAACCTTCATTAAATAAGATTGAATAACGATAATATACATTTTTTGATAATTTTCACTGCCCATTGCCATCTTTCTGCATGAGCTTGGGGTTGACTGAGAGCAACGTTTTAAGTATTAAGTCCACCCTTTCATATGCAATAGTTTCATATAAGTAAATAAATAAAATGAGTACCTAATGCAATCCAATCTTTTTTGTCTTCTTTAAAATCAGTAGTATAGGGACAAGTAAGGGAATGCACAAGTTTTAAGATTACTACTTCGTAAGCATATAAAACAAGAAGCTTTGTTATGATTTCGGTACAGAAAAAGGTTTTGTCACATTAATGTAGCACCGCGGTGGCGTGACGTATCTTGCCATTTTCACTTCACACTGTGTCATCACCTGTCATTTTATTGAAACAGCTAATTAATATCTAATTAAGGTTTATGGCCTATTTCACAATCATGTGAGCTTTGATGATCATGTGATTAAGCATACCATAAGTTTTATCAAATAAAAGATTTGAAACCAGACTAGATAATTAAAACACTCAACTTCTAACCCGAAGAACAAACCTTTTGAAATTAATTGCAAAAATTAATCTTAGTACAGTAATCTCAGGTTTTGTCAAGAAGTTGAAAGATAATTTACGAGTATTTTAATTAGCTGCACCTTAAGCAGCTTATCTCGTATCTAATTAAGCTCGAACTGGAGAAATAATAAAGCGCTTCATTAAGTTGTTTGTCATGCAAAAGAAGGCCCCCAGGCCGATAGGCATTATTTAGTAGTGGGTTTTTTTTTTCATTTTGTGGAACATACAATAATTGACTGACTGATTTCCTATAATTGTTCTAAGTACCTGTAGTTTGCTTGATTGGCCCACCAAATCGCCAATTGATTTAAGTCAACAACAGCCTGAAGACAAAACAATCAGTCAATGTTTGAACCGTGACGAAATATAAGATGAGAAAAGTCAATTACAAGTAAATTAGGTACCTACAACACTAATGGTAAAACACCCTAAATTGGGTATCTTTTAACAATTCTTTCTTAAAACAATTTTTATGTTTACTTTGTGATAAGACTGGTTATGTTTCGGACCCTCACCTCACACTGTGTTGTTGTAGTGATTTAACTGCAATGCTTACAATATGAACAGTCCTCGTAAGAAAAATCAAATTCTGCAGTCCCCAAGCCATGTTAAATATAAAACTAATGGCTTCGACTAGCTAGCATTGCCCAATGTAGGTATTGTTTCTTTGATCTAGATTCCTACCGACTAGAACCTGACTTGTTTAGAATTGTAAAGTGTACCTAGGTACCTATAGATGAAACCTGAAGCGTTGATATAATAGTGTCAACATCAAGCACCGACCGCACTGGTCTGTAAGTGATGGGCGTTTATTCATCATTATTATATCGATATCGACTGTTAAGCTACGTATAAATAATGTTCGTTTGAAGTGCTGATTTCCAGTATCTGATACCGAAAGAAAGTTGACATTAAAATAAGCTTATCACATTTGGTTAAAGCGCCGTTTTTTAGAAATTACAAAAATTAAATCCACATTTTCTAAGCTGCATAGATTATTGCATAGTGCAACATGCAAATTATGCAGTCTACGAATTCACTATGAAATACATGCATGTATCGTGACGATATTTTTAATAGCATTTAATTATTGTATAAAAACCGCGATAACTGAAAATTCTTATGTAAGACTTTTGATATTTGTTGTACACAAAGCGATTGAAGTATGTATTCACATTACCATCTTATCTGAAACAGCTACAACAATGAAAATCTCAGATTTTATTATATCTGGGTAGATACCTATAATTGAATCACGTAATTGCGTACTTAATAGTTTATGGTCTGCACAGTCCATAAAATATGTTTTATGGACGCTTTGATCCACCATCTAAAAATAAATTAAAAGATATTTTGGAGATCTTTTCATTGTTGTTCTAAGAATAAATTGTACTTAATCATACATATAAGAACACATCATAAGAATAAATGTACATAAAGATTGCGTAATACAGACTTCTTTCAAATCAGCATTCAGCACCCTCACTCAAATGCTCAGATCGATTTTATTTTGGCCTCACTCAGCTCATAATTATGCTTACAAATTTTGCTCGCACGAGCATTTTCTCAAATTTTCGCATTTTACTCAAAATGCAACCTTTAAAAAACATTTAAAATCATTTGATCAACACACATAAAGGAGAACAACATTTTTCTCCGAGAAAGCCAAATATCTTTCGACTAGAGACGGCGAGAGAAACAATCAAGTAACACAATAATACGAAAAAATAAGTTATGAAGGAATACGGAGAAAAACTTTGTCGCACCCCAAACCGTGAGGTGAAATGGGGAGGCGAACCTAGCCCACATCTACCCGTATGTACCTTTGATTTTGATGGCCTATGATAATGTTTTTTGAATAATAATGAACTAAGATTATCACTAAGATTATCCAAGAAATCTTTAAATTACATGTGAGACAGATATAAAAAACATAAACTAATAAAATAATATAAAAATCATACAGGTATAAAAAATCTACCTTTGCAAAGACAAATGTGTTGAGTGAGCTGATGATCAATGAAGTATGCAAGTGCACTTAAAAATATATTTAGTCCAGTCTGTAAGAAAACTATTTGCTTATTATAGATAGCCTCGTATATTATTGTCAATTTTATTATTGAAATGTTAAATAAATCAAGAATCATAAGGCAAATCTAGAAAAAATCGAAGCATTCCAAAAAAGGAAGACGAGAATCAACCAAAATACTTCAAAAACATTCATCGTCATCAAAGTTGACTCGAAACGAACACATCATCGATATCTTGATCATAATTGCTCTCCGAGCGAGATTTAATCGAATTATTCGAATGAGCCGACGCTTCCGCCGCCCCAGCAGGCAGGATATACCAATTGAAAAATATGTATTTCTGTTTATTTATGCGCTTTGAAACAGACACGCGAGCGACATTATGATGTATGCGTCGTTGAAGATTGTTTATGGCAGTAAACAAGGGATTATTGATGATGAGTATTACAAAACAGAAACAGCCTTACCCCTAAAAATATTAATATCCATATATATATATAGATATGACTATTTTAAACACGGCTGAATCGATTTGTCAATTTTTTTTCAAGGTTCAAGGAAGATCAAAAAATTTAAAAAAAAACAACAGGCAGGACAACGTCTGCGGGCGGGTCCGCTAGACTAACTTTAAAAAAAAATAAGTAAATGACAACACTAATGAAACAAACAGTACACTTTGGTAAATAGGTTTGGCAAGAATGTTTGTGATGCGGTTAGGTACTTGCTCTTCCCTTTATTTGCCTATCCCTCGCCTCAGTTCATCCATATAGGATTAAGCGGAATAGACGCAAGTTAGTACCTACCTTATTTGATTAAACGGTTGAAGTAATATAATTTAAGCCATCGTCGTTGAGGATGTCATGTCAGCGAAGTTCGTTTATTGTTTCATTTTGTTTGAAGTTAGGACTGTTTTTAAGCGCAATTTAACTGAGAAAAAAATATGTTACGGGAAACAACAGTAGAAAATGTGCTGCTGATTATTATTCATATTTTGACACCAGTAAAAAAATATCATCGTTTGATTTAAATAAAAAGAACATCCTGTATACGATCCGATCTATTCGTAAACCTTATTGTTTATTTGCACCTAGTGTTTCGGATTGTATCGCAAATGCTAAACAAAATTTCGCTTCGATTCTTCTAGTAAGCTCCCCACGACACATGTCGGTTTGATTGTGAGATCCGACCACGGTAACAAGATTGCAACAACTTTTGCTTGCATTCCAAACTGTGCCAAAAAATCTAAGTCCCCAGAAAATAATGAAAATATTTTTACCGTTAAGGCTAGGGCCACACCTGCGGCAAGCTGTTGCCGCGACTCATGACTGTCAGCGATTGACGCGCGGCTATTGGTTGACACGCTGAAAGCTGTCAGAAGCAAGTAGCGGCGAGAAAAAGGCGCAATTGTAGCCTGAATATCGATTATTATTATTGATTAAGTAAGTAATTTATTTAAATATTTTACACCTACCTCACATCAAATGAACGAATATGTAGCTGACGTAGGTGGAGCGTGTTGTGAACACTGTAACTTTCATTAAAAACACGCCACGAATACGTTGCATCCTTGTAAGCCAAGCTTTAACGCTCTACAATGGAATTAGATAACGCAGAACCAAACATTTCCTAGCGCCGTGATAACTAAATCAATTTCAAGTCGGTAACGCCACCCCCTTAATTTAGTTTGTTGGATCGAGACGGAGTTATACTGTGTCATTTATTTTCCCGGTTTCCAGCTCAACCGTAATATTTTTCTGTTGCCTATGATATTCTGATTTTTCCCTTATACTCCTTGACAAAAAACGACCGGTCGGCTAAGGCATCGATCGTCGAAATCATTTGATCTCTCAATGTAAATTTCAACCCATTTAGTCAGGCTATTGTCGTAAGCCTAACATAACATTTTGACGTTAATTCCATGGCACTGATTTCGAAACAGTTTTTAGGTTTGAAAAGCGAAAGTGCCTATATCGATTTATCATGTGTCCTTGTATTAATTGTGCTTCATAGATTTCATAGTATCAATATTATATCGTACTACGCAGGTACGCAGGTGCAGATTGTGTTACTTTTTCTACGAAGGAAGTAAGTGTATTTTGAAAGCTGGTACAGCTGTTTAATTTTGTTTTGTAGATAGTTGCATAATGTAGGTATTAAATTCTTTTATTCCTTCGATTATTTTATTGCTTGCAAGTCGTATTAAAGTAGCATCACAGCTACCAAGTCAAAACTGCTTAATGAGCATATTAGCCAAACTATCTGGCGACCTAAAAGCGTAAGTATGCTTTACAAATCATACTCGTATGAAATGTTTATTCCCACCTAAGACAACGGTAGGACAAGATAAATATTCGACCTTGCTCGGCTTGTAGACAGGGTTAAATATGACACCTTCATCATATGACAGAATATTTAGATACACAGTGTAGGATAGTATATGCTTATCCGAGAAGGGAGATACATTCCTTGTCTTGGGTCTATATCACACAGTTACGTCACAAGCACTCGCGACTCCGTTACCTCTTCGGGGATTTGATGTTTTGTATTGTGGCCTCCAGCCGTTACACCCGGCTTTTCTGAGAGGGTTCCTCAGAAGAGTCAAAGCTTCACAATTCATTAGTCAGAAGTCTTGACCTACTTTCTTAAGAGAAATTAATTGTCGCTCTACCTTTTTAATTGGTATACAATAGCTGCATTATTACTTTTTGCCTACTTTTTTTCCTTTTTTATCGTACTCATCGCGGACTCAGAATAAAACGACATTTTATTTCGTACCTACTTCTATGTCAATATAAATTTAAGTATAAATTAATTAAATACCTATATCGTTGGAAATCAACACAATCATTACGAAAGATAATCGTGTATATGGTAATATAATTCCGGTACAGGCACGCAAAAAATGTGTGTCTAAAATTTTAATATATCAGTTTTTCCTGCTTCTCTCGTTAAAGTAGATTTGAAATTCCGAAGGATAAGCAAGAAGCCGCAAGGTGACAACGTAACTTTAATTCAAATAACGTGAAAATGTTTTTATTCAAATAGGCTTCATAAGATCTTGTTTCTCCAAACTTTTCCGATGGTCCCAACTTTTTGTTTTTGAAGAAAATGAATTATGGCGCTAATGCCCAGGCGGCAAGTTGAATATGATTTTTATTATCTGTTTCTTAGAAAAGGGGATCACTGGAAAATAAAACTTAGCTATTCGAAAAGTTAATACGATTGAAACACAGCGTCCCTAGACTTATGGTTAGGCTTACAACTAATGATGCGATACGTACACATAGTATACAAACAACAGGTGTCAAATTGTGTGATGATGACCTTGGCTGGACAATTCGAAGTTAAGGAGGGGTACCGCCGATGTATGGTCCACACACACTCACTCGCACTGTGTATGATAGGCAATATTATAATTGGTGGGAGCCGCGGCACGCGATACTACCCCGACTGGATCCCGGAGTATACTGAGCTCCAATGTCGGTCGGTAGCACACGGGGCTGCCAGCGTCGGTATACATTTTCCATTGGCAGGGAAAAACTTTTGCTACCCCTCTACCAAAATCTTAAATCTTATGAAGAGATTTAAATAAAACTAAAACGTTACTACCAATTTGTAAACATTGGTATTGTTATCGCTTTTTTGTACTTAAATGACTTCTTTTAAAAAATGACAGAAACTATCAGAGTAGGTAATCGAATACTTACCCTACACATTTTTATTTTGTTTTAAAATATGATATTTTAAAATGCGCTTTATTCAATAACAATCATTTTCACTGTTAATGTCTTAAATACTCAAAACACACAAATCTGGTGAACCTACAAAGTTTTAAATACGCAAACTTTTTCCAGGATCTTACAAAATGAGACGATATGAGAATTAATTCCCCAGTTTCACGGGCTTGCTCAAAAGCTGGTATCATTCGCTGTGGATGATCACTCTTCCCGACCGGTATCGCGCCTAGGGCACCCCATACGATGACCCCTCACTACATCACTCGCTTGGGTAGACAATTTTCGTTTTGTCCCGACGCCATCGACACTTTACAAGCGCTACATTTCCACATTGCCGTACCTAACGAGTAATGAATACCGTCGACCAATAAAACAACATTGAGGCTTTCCAATATTGTTATGAATCCACAGTTTCCGTAGAGCAACACCTCGAAAACGATCAAATAATTGCAGATTCGCGGTTGCGGCGAGGCTCTTTCGTGAATTTTCGACGAAATTGGGGCATTCAGCGGGAACTTTCTTGATTACATTGAACCTAATGAATAAATAATAGGGTCGTTTTGTGCAAGAGTTTGCTTTCGTGGTTGCTTTAAAATTTATTGTTTGTGAGCTAACAAATTAAAACATTCGCTTCCCGAAGGCATTAATGACGGATTTTTGATACTTGCTTGTCCCGATTCGATTTTTAAAAGGTAGATGACTATCGGAGCATCATGCTATCATCTTCTAAAGGCTCTGCATAAGTATCATTTAAACTGAGCGATAAACAAGTTTTATTATTTACTTATGAGCATAGTGACCTATATCATGAAATTCTTTGCTAAGCAGCTAATGGGAGCTGCTTAGCAATAGCTTATATGAACCAAATTCAAAGTGACATTAAGTTCGTAGTTTATCTGGAGTTTAATCTTCCTACTACTCATAAGCAACAAACGGGAATGACCAGATTTTACTACACTACATTTTGTACCCATTTCAGTAATAGGAGCTTTATGCTCCCAGTCATTGTTCTCAGGTTACGTTTCTGCTTTGGTGGTCATTATTAATTTACGGGCATTGTCATACCCATTTCAAATGTTCCATGCGTTTAGACTAATTGTCCTCTGTTTGAAAAGTACAGGTTGTAGTCGCTCGTGGTAAATTGTTTCATACTTAAGCATACTTAAATTGGTACTACCAACCAACATTGTAGGTGCAACTCTTTTAAAGAATTAATTTACCACAGAAAACTACTTAAATCTTTTCAACGATTACGAGTATAACTTAAGTAAAGTGTGTGTTTTGCTGTGTATCAGACGGAATACTGGCTCATCATCAAATACTCATAACTCGAAACACCAATGCTTACTTCAATGATTTATGCAATGTACAAATATTTGACATAAGGCTTTCCGTTAAATTTAAATACGATAAAATATTGGGCGCACGCGCACTACTTAGTACCTCCTAGATTTGTAAATTCATAAACTAATTGTAAAAGTTAAAAAAAATTGGACCATCTTTAAAATAGAACAACGCGTTGGGACACTGACGTGCTTGTTTAGTCATAATAAATAATAGTTTAAAAAACACGCTTTTATTGCTAACTAAAAAGAGAAAATAATTTCTGAGTACACGGAATTTATATTACAGTAGAGTAAAAAGCGTGGGGTGCACTTTATGACATTTTCATACTTCTCTTTTTATAGTTGCCAATAATAGGTTGATTTTCACATACTACTCGTACTATACCAAGCACCCCACGCTTTTTACTCTACTGTAATATAAATTCCGTGTACCTACTCAGAAATTATTTTCTCTTTTTTATTTAGCAATAAAAGCGTGTTTTTTTAAAACTATCATTTATTTTTATTTTGTTAGTTAATAAGGATAACAAAACTCTTATCAAATTATTGCATTGTCATCGGTACTTAATACGTGTGCAAAGTTTCAAATTAATCCGAATTCTGGAAGTTGGTGAAAATTGAGCTCAAAAATTCCGTTACATACATTCATACATACATACACCCCGATATAATAAAAGCGTGTTAAAAATACGCTGTGTTCTTCTGAAGGCATTTATATATTTTTTTTAATTGGTACCCTTGGTCGCCGCTCTTATAAAGAGACTCTAATAGACGAATAAAGTTAACTGGCTACCCAAAACTACTAAAAGTATATGCAGACAAACGGGAAACACTGGTACCATAAGACCTTAATTGGAAGGAAAAGTTTAATAATCAGGTACGTTTCTTGGTGCATTCTGCTAATTTGAATGTTGTTCTATATTCCTCTAAGTACACAGCATACGTGCACAACGACGTGTCTCAAACAAGTGGAACAAGCGAGGTATTCCCTTCTTGGCATGAATAAAAAGAATAGAACTCATAAACAATGCAACCGGGAGATTTATAAACAAAAGCGATACCGGAAACAGGTTTTATAACTCTTGAACTAGATTTATACTTAACTAAAAGGTATACCGAACGAAGCGTGTTAAGGTTTTTCATCAAAATAAGTACTTACTTCATAAGGTGACAAGACACGACGAGCTTAAATATTCACATCAATAAGGTCGATAAATAGGTAGGTAAATAAGTATATGTTATAATTATTAATGTAGAAGTAAGTACAGGGAGGCACGTTATCATAAATGGCAAGCAAACTTTTCGGTTACCGTCAAATCTCATGGGAAGCGACAGGTGTGCCTGTGATCCACTCCTTACGACACCTGTGCTTTCATACCTAGCAGTAACTTACGTAAATTACGCACCTGAAATTACTTAAGGTTATTTGTTAGTCTTAATAGAATGAGTGTGAAAAGGTAGGTTTATGCAAACTTGGACTTGCTGGCAGATATGCCTCGACCAATTTTTTTGAGTTACGGAAAAATACTTAGGAACGTTTTTGATGCAGCACCTAATGTTCAGGTAGCATACACATTTTGGCATACTGTTTGTTTCGCATAACGGTCATTAATAATACATCAAAAGGCATACCATGTTTTCGTATAACTTCTTTTTTCATAATGATGTATTAGCATAAAATGTACCTAAATGCATGTAGGTTTTAACCATAACAATTATAACGCATATTGGCATCTCACCCTATAAGATATTCCCCATGGAAGATATCACAATGATAACATTTAGGGTGTTTTTTCATACGTTAAAAAATATTATAAATCACCACAAAAACTAAACCTTTAAAATATATGGCCGTATATGGCGCTTAACAGCCGCTGCAGCGGCATCACTACGGTCGCTCGCCTCTCGTTTATGGTCACCATACTAACCTTGTATGGCCATCAAAAATGGGGGGAAGGCGAGCGTATGCTGATACATCATTATGACAAAAGAAGTTATGCAATAAACTGTATGCTATAACTACTTTCTGCCAAAAAAATATGCCACCGAATGGGCACCCAGAAGGATAAAATATTTTAGAAAATTCGTTTTTTTGGTTGCTTAGGCTTATATTACTCTTGTGCCTCGAGTTACGTAGTAACTATTTAGTAATCTGTGCTAGAGTCTTGTCTTTGTAAAGTTTTGAGAATGTCAACAAGAACTATCCAGCTAGTCGAGGCACATTAATTAGATTTTTTTACTTTTACAGTATGAAACACAGTTCAAACTATGGCTAATACATATTCGGAAATCATAACAAAAATATTTAGAAAAATATATCAGCCACTTTTCATGAAATTCTTATATTGTTCATTTAACATTATGAGTTTTAATCCGATTCCGGTGCCCCTATACCTAAATGTATGCCTAGGTATTAAGTTTCATTTTTACTTTTATTTTTAGTTTCAGGTATAGTTCTTGTTAGATAACTCAGTTCAATTGGTTCATAAGTAGCAGAAACCACCCCTGCCACGCTCTTTATTCTGGCTGTATCCCATCGCGCTTAGTATTCATGGCACCCACTAGTCAGCATTACACTGGCGACACGGACTCACGCGAAATAACTAATAACTAAAAAGGAATCTTGCAATGTTATGGTTCTTCCTATGTCTAACGTGTCTACAATCCCGAAAACTGATCTACAATAATACTTTTCTGCACTCCCACTCGGCTGACTGGTAGAGAATGCTATAAGGCATTAAGTTCGCCAATTTTAGATTTTTGGTGAATTTAAGTTTGAAGAAATAAATAATCAAGTAATTTAGTTTTGTGACAACTAGGATTGTAAGGTGACCACATGTGAGTGAGCACATCAGACTACCCATGTTTGCTGCAAAGTCGCCCGTATCACAAGCTCATAACATACCGCAGTGATTACCGTGACGTGCTGGCCACTGTACTTAAGCTGGTGCCTACTTACCGACGAGTGGGTATGTAGATAATTATCTAAAAAAAAGATGTTAAAGTTTTATATGACCGCCAAACTGAGTTTCAGACGTTATCCTACTGGTACATATTATAGGGTCTCCTGCCCATGATCAGGGGAGAGCAATTCTCGTGCAATCTAAAAAAGTTTACATTCGTGAAAAGTTCGATCGATTACCACTCGAACGCATAGTGTGGTGCTGAAAAGTCGAAATTTGAAATTCGTACACGAAATACCTTGTAGCTGTCATGAAATACTCCAACAGTAATTTGAAGTTATAATTATACACCAAGATATAGATGGTTACATAAGAATTACCATGCAGAAAATTAAGAATGAGAATCGTGGCCCTAGTCAGGTCCATCGTCTTTTAATTAACAACGTCCTAAAGCAGACTAAATCTGCCCTTGAATGGGAAACTCGGATGTGATTCTTCAAAAAAAAAACAGGCAGGAACGTACCCCTGGTACCGCTGATGGCAATGGCGGTACCAGTAACTCAAACGAAACTGAAACTTTTTTAGTGAGATAAGCAACACAGTATCTCATCTTTTTTGAGATAGGTAAGTATGAATTCTGCTTTTCGAATTAGCGGGTATGTACCACATACAACTTCTACACTTGGCTGTAGCTTGTGAAAGATTAACCTGTGTGTGTCAGTTATTTTGTTTGCAACTTACATTACGAAATAAAAAATACTTCGATTATTAAAACAAATATATTTCATCAAGAAATTAATTACCAACAAATCCATTTTCAACGCCTTTTCAAACCATTTTCAATTACAATAGGGAAATGTGCCTTTTTTTAAAGTGCCAAATATTCATTTAATGCGCTACAAAAATACAGTCACCGTTAAAAAGGATGAGATCATTGTAATATTAAAAGCATTACCTAATTAAAACCGAACAATATCATTGTTCTTCAGTGCAGCGGTAACTATACTTTTATAGCAAAAATTTTACGCCTAATGGTAACACTACAACACACATATTTATTGCACATTTAGAAATTTCGTAAAGTATTTTTGTCTTTTTTTTTCTTATTTTTAGAGATCCAAGACATTTACTATAATTTTGCACACCGATAAGAAATAATATACACAATAGCGTAAATTTAGATTGCGGTATAATACACATCCAAAATATGGAACTATGCCTAAGTTAGTCTGGACATGGACAAGACCTTTAAATCAAATGGACTGTCTTGTAGAAACAACTGATAACTATAAGATTTTGATATAAGTTATCATCACCTACACAAAGGTGATGATAACTTATATAACAAAATTATCAATGAATTATAAATTAAACATAATAATATTTTCAACAATAATATTCATCTGAAATATACAAGTAAAAAAAATATATTACGTCAGTTATAGTAACAGTATGTATCATAAACATTATAAAAGTAAATTAATCTTGAAGCAATAATAAACAAAACATGTAACTGTAACCAATACGAACCCGCTTAAAAAAATATACAATTTTGTATTTGAAATAAGATGAAGAAAGATTAGTGCCCATAATACAGTCGCTACAATAGAAAACACAGAAAAATATTCCCTTTCCGAATATTGGTTAATATTACTTTAACATTATGAAAGTCATCATATACTTAATATTATATAAACATTTTCCAAGACAACTATAATATTAATAAGGCCATAAAACAATTTTTACACGATTAATTTAAATAATTACGTTGTGAAAACTAATGGTCGTTGACTGGAACTAATGAAATTTTACTAGCTAGCATTCATCGTTACATTCCGGTAGCAAGTACCATACCTCTGCGATGTTCATGCCTTATTAATAAAATTCAAAGACTTGGACGAATATAATGAAGTAGATAGATAAGTAATATATGTTTTGTAAAAGACTACTCTTAAAAAACACGCACCATCTCTGACGGTTTTTGGTCGACATAAATCTCACAGAAATAAAAGATTAATAATATGAAAGCCCAGTTACTAAGTACTTTTCCAAAACTCATTGTACAAACATAACTTTGCACATATTTGGTTATGAATATGAATTATAAGAGACACACTTGACCAACCATCATGTTTCAAACTTTAAAAATACTGGATAAAATAAATCCTTATTTAATTACTTAACCCAAATTATTGCTGAAGTTGCTGGTTATATCATACTATAATGTGACTATATTTATTACCTATGGAAGTTTCAATAAATAAAATGTCTCTGAAGAACAGTTTCTATCACATATCATTACACATTGTAGCACCACGCGGTTAATAGACCCATCTACGATAACTACTCTTACCGCTATTCTTGTATATGGAGATGTATAAAAATCAATACATCTGAAAAATAATTTAAGGTTGGTATATAAAACATTCTGTATAAGTTATGTTTAAAAATTAAATAAACTCTCTTATTGTTTTACGTCATTAGACTATTGAAATTGTGTTTGGCTTTAAAACAGTTTAAAATCAATATCTAAGTAGTATTCATACTTATTACTTATTGACTGCAAAACTTCTGGCCTACTTTACTTCTACCCGAAAATCAGTCTATCTACGTTCGATCATCGTTGGCTTGGTGTGGAGACTTCATTCCTACATTCCTTCTATCCATCTTGACTTAAAGTAATATCACAATCATTGCAATCACCAAAAATGTTTCTTCGTCATCTTTAGCATTTACTTCAGTGCTATCGGGACTGAGACCTGCATTTTATATAACACGCGTGCTGATAACCAAAAGTTATTATCCACATATCGTCTGCTGACTTGAACTACAATCGGAAAAATATGGAAATATCCTGTTAAGACACAACGCAACATTCATATTTCAATGATCATTTTTTACATCATCATGACGCAGATCGGTAACCGCGTTTATACAACAGTTTACAACAGTGACTGGACCTAAATGATCAAAAATATATCCTATTTTTCTGTTCACAAGATACAAAACAAATAATTCGCCTTTACATACGAGAGTATTCATATTTATTGTTATTATGCGATAGAATTCAGAAATGTATGGTTTTGGAATTTTCAAAATACTGTATAACGCACAATGGAGGAGTACGATCTAATACAATTACTGGAATTAATTATCGGACATTTCCTGAAAACCATAGTTAGAGAACAATAAACGATTTCGATAAGTGAGTCAACATATAACCTTGTTGCAAACTCTAAGCTTGCAGTTTATCACTGTGAAGTGACTAACATCAACCGGTAAAACCATTTTGAAATAAGACACACCATGTTTATATGGACGGAGATATACAGAGTGTTTCTTTTAAAGTGTCAAGCCGGTGCGAAGTGATAGCTGAGTACTATACCTATCGATCTAACTCCCATATATGTTCAACGATTTTTAGAAGTTATGAGTTAGAATTATTTTTCATATGTTTAAAGATTTTATTTTTGTCCGGCAGCCAAAAAACGACATATTTTTTTAAAGCCGGTCGAAAATAAAATCTTTTAAAAAATATATGTATCTCGAAAACTACAAGTAGTCGCAGAATATACGAGATTAAGGTTAAATCGATATGTATGGTATTCAGCTATCACCCCGCGTCGGCTTGACACCCTAAAATAAACACTCTGTATAAACGATTTATAAAGTGGTTAAAATTGTGCGTCGTAGTACAAAACCTATCTTTAGAAGGATGCATTTACGTAAGTAGCGACTCCATAAATTTTATATACAGATTTTTCGGAATAAAAGTAAAATGCGAGTTTAAAAATAATTAATTAATGTCTGTATTTTTTTTGCATTAACAATGCAATTTCTGCATTAACAATGCAAATTTGAGTGTGTTTTAATTTCACATTGTAAATAAATTTTCATAGTTAATGCTAAAAATATAGAAACTTAATAAACTAGCTAATTCATCTTAACCGACTGATAACAACTGTTAAGGTGTTTCTTTCATGGCTGGCTGCAGCCTAAGGAGCGCTTAAAGAAATTCGGATCGACGAGTAAGAGTCACGGTAGCTCAATTGGTAGAGCAATCGCCTGGCTTGCGAGTAATGCGGGTTCGAGTCCCGCCTGTGGCAGTCCGTTTTTTCTTTAAGTGTGTTTTAATTAATTAGTACTTAATGCCCTTTGATTTCACAGCAAGATAGTAAATCTGCCCAGAACAAAATTATAGAAAAATACCCAATTTCCTTCTCTGTATTCAAATGTTTTTCAAAAAGTGAAGACAAAACTAATTACAAGTATTTTTTTCAAAAATAAAATAAATGAATAAATACTTTAATCCTAGTGTATCACATTTTACCTGGTTAGCACTCGCGTATTTACACAATCGTCGCAGTGCCTACAGAATTTAAAATTTGATTTAAAATTATCTGTAATTAATATTAGTGTTAAATGTATAATACATGAACAAATATAAAGAATACCACACCAATTTTAACGCTACGAGAATTCAAAATAATGAACCACTCAAAGCTTCGCGCCACGGGTATCATTTCTTGACTTCCATCGATAATAATACCACGAGTTACATATACGTCTTATGTATTATCATGGACTTTGACATAAATGAGCGAACCCGATCAAATCTCACTTTGAGTGGTCGGAGACCTTAACTCTATAAGACACTAAATTACACCACAACATCAAGTAACTACCGCTGATATAATTATAAAAACAGTCAACATCAATTATGAATAATTTATATTATAAATTTGACATATTGGCAAAATATCTACAATATACACATTTTTATGCATCTTTGCATTATTTATTTCGATGGTACGGTTTGTAAAAACTTGTGCGACATAAAAACTAAGACTGGTCTTACTATTATTATATTCATTTATAGGAGTCAATAATTAAATATAAAAAAAATGAAATTGATCAGAAAATATAAAAAAATCTTAGAGGAGAAATTATGTAGGGAATACAAAGCTATGTAACTTTTTAGTCTTAATATTTACATCGCACAATATTATTAGAGTATTTGTGTAGAAAAAAAATAAAAATTCAGAGTATTGCTTCTCATTTATACTAAGTTTCCGACTACCTACAATTATTACTTATTATATCCCTCTGGCAATGTCGTTTTTTATTGGAACGACGCGTAGTATTTAACAATCGATAAAACTTAGATATATGTTAAAAAGAAACTCTTAAAATCCTCAGCTAAAGCCGGCTATGATATTGATAACAGTACTAACTAAATAATTAGACTATATTTAAAACTTCGTTAAACGTTTCCTGTACCTGGTTATTTCGTTGCATTGACTATATTGTAAATGTCTCTGAAAATTATGACATATTTTAAAAGCTTATTAGTTAAAATGTTGAAAAAACATTGTGAAAAATACTGGCCCACAAATTGAATCGAGTCAAACTATATAACAATGATTAAGTTAATCCGCTTATCTTAATTACATAATTGACAGAGTCAAAGTCCGCTTGATTTATTTACTTCATAATTCATTTAATCCAATTCTTTAAAAATGAAAATTATACATAATAACGCCTTCCTCTAGGAAAAAGAGTGGTATAGAAAGGCACATCTATATATACTTATAATAAATCTGCCGAGAGGTCAATTCTGTACATGAAATATATTTTCAAAATAACTATCAGGGGGTGATTATAAGGGATCGATACTGATGCTAAAAATGCAATCAGAATTTTTTTGTCAGTCTGCCTGTATAACCGTTATAGAAACAAAAACTACTCGACGAATTTTAACGAAACTTGGCACAATTATTTTTCATGCTCCTGAGCTGGTTATAGTACCAGAGAAGAAAAGGAGCAGAGCAGCGAAGGGAAAAGTTGGGAAAACGGGAGAATTTTCTCCATTTTTAAGCTTCCGTCACGTGTGCAACCTTAATGGTTAAAGCTACACATAAATGTATGACGGAAATGTTCCCCTTATAATTATATAAATATTTCCAACGGCAGCATATGTCTGTCTTTTATTGTTGACTCACAATAAAACGTGTAATTCCCGAATGTGAATTCGTAATTAGGGTGTGGTAGTGTAACTGTGCATGTCCGAAACTAAGGCGTACGTAGTCGCTTGCGGCCGCTAGTTATGAAAAAAACATAGGTACATTCCCAATAAAAAAGCAGAGTAAACATTGTAATTTGTAAATGTAGTGAGTGGTCAAGAACATTATTTTAATAAATCACGATAAAACTGATTGATCAAACAAATAACACTCACGTTTTTTTACAGAATGATTTTGTTTTAAAACTTATTATTTTAGTCTGTGAAGAATAATTTAATACATCAAACGGACTCGTTTATGGCTACTGTAATCTAAATTATTGCAACAACAAATACTTCCTTAATAATTAGGTATTTAATCTCTAAGTATTTACGCCTATTAAAAATATGAAATATGTACTTACCCATTGCATTTGTCAAATATGTGTATCCCAAAACTAATGCAGTTTAAAAACAAATTATGAAAAAATAGATTGAGATTTAAGATTAAAATCAGATTAGTAGATACAAAATAGATATTTATTTATTTTTAAAATTTGTATGTGTGTTTATATTTATCACAATGTTGGCAGTAATTAGTGGTCTTAAAAAGATAAAACTGGCTTTTACTTTATTGTACTGAATAAGTTAACATTTAAAGTTACGGGCTAGTATTTTTCACTTAAAAAACAAACAGCTTAAAAGTGCCTAAATTAAAATATACGGACGTTGCACACAAAATTGAAAATATTAACTGTAGATAACGTCTTTACTGAATATTGTAATTAACGTTAGCTAGGCTTTTATAACAACGAAATCTAAAACAAGATGTGTACAAATAACCTTCGTAGTTGAATATTTACTTCGTGTAACTTTTATGAGGTACATATTTTGGCACAGAGAGATTTCTTAAAACTATGTTATAATTTATGTATATCTAGATATTAATGTTAGATTAAATTACATAAAACATTTTCGATGTTCTAAAACATGTTTGACTGGTCTTAATCATACAAATCACAGCTTTTTGCATTCTTCTACTTATCTATCGTCTCGACTACCAATTTCCTAGTTTCCGTTCAGTGGAATGAGTTTTTTTAAAATCTTATAATATTACGTGGGCATATAAAATATGGCAAAAGATTACCTTTCGTAAGCATCATCAGCTTAGTTGATCGCTACTAAACAAATATTGACTCAATGTCAAATGCCCCACATTCTGTTGCTCTACCAGATCTTTTGATTAAAATTTTATTGTAATTTATTATAATCCAATCAAAAAAAGAGAAAGGTGCCTGTGATTTAGGTAATTAAAATGCAGCAAAGATCCAATTTTACTGATGAAACGAACATCTACAGCTTGAGCGAAAATTATATGATTGAAAGTTACATCCATAGCATACTAGTAATATGCAATATAGGCTTTAGTTTAACTACTCATGGAAAATCCTGTCAATGCATACTAAGGTATTTTATTTAACATCAATACAAATATAAATTGGACATGTGAAAAATGTCACACGTTCTTCTATATAGAACTCCGATAACTCGTTCACCGTAAAGATCATATTTCGAAAATTATATCATGAATATACATAAAGCACTTCTAAAAGAAAACAGTCCTGTAAATGTTTAATCAAACCTGCTTATTTTAAGTTGTAAAATTTAAAAACGTTTTTAAAAAATATTCCGATTTGCTGTATGAGTCGGTTATTTTACTATTGGGTTTGGAAGAAGGACGGGGCGGACGATCAGCGAGCGTTGTGAACGTGTGTCGTGAGGTGCTTGGAGAGGTAGTCGGCGCGCGCGAAGCACTTACCGCAGGCCTCGCAGTGGTAGGGTCGCTCGCCCGTGTGGATCCGCAGGTGGCGGGTCAGGTCGCTCTTGCCCCCGAATGCCCTGCCGCAAAACAGACACACGAAAGGTCGCTCACCTGTATGCTTCCTCACGTGCAGCTTCAAATTCTCCTTAGACCTCACACATTTCCCGCAGAAAGGACACGCAAAACGCCTCTCCCGGTCTCTCTGCCTATCGTCGTTCGGCATGAACCCGAGGATGCCCGAATGTGAGCTTGAGCTTTCGTGCTTGCTGCTGTCCCCACGCGATTCATTCTCCGAACTGTCAGCCATCGAACTCACACTGGCGAAAGAAACTGGCACGCGTCTCCTCTCCTCCGATACTGTGTCATCTTTTTTACTATCGTTCTCTGAAGTTCTACAGTCCCCGGAGTCGTCTACGGTCATTATAGAATCGGTGGGACCGTTCGAATCGACTGTGCTATCTTGTTCCGCATCTCGAATTTCTTCAATAGGAGGGGTCCTCGTATCATCTGTCCTAGTTTTCTTTTTCATGGATAGATCCATTTCCCCGCATTGGCCGATTAGAGCCTCATTGGTGCTGGACACTGGTTCTTCGGGTTGGTCGGTATTTTTCGTGTGGAGTCGTTCTAGGGTGTGATTGAGCCTGTGTTTTTTGAACGACTTGAGATACCTGAATTGCATGCCACAAACGTCGCAAGTGAAAAGCTTATCGGCTGGTAATCGAGCGCGATGGTTTTGCTCGCGATGCTTGACGTATGCGGATCGGTAGCGGTAGCTCTGTCCGCATTGCTCGCAGACGAACGGTTTGTCATCGCATGAGGCTTGGGAAGCGTGTTGCAGGGCCGCGTGGCGTTCGAGTAGCCAAGTGGAGGGGAAAGTGGCGAGGCACACCCCACAACGTCTTCTTTCAGAGTGCAGTAAATGACGATTCTGGTAGGTCATGCAATCATCGCTGAGGTAGCGGCGCAGGCGGCACGCTTGCAGCGCCAGCAGGGGCGACCACAGCGGGGGCATCGCCGTGGGGCTTCGCGGCGGGATCGGACTTGGAATGCTTGGTGAGCTGCAGGTCATATCCAAACACATCTGAAATATAAAGGATCTTTGTTGATTAATTTTCAAAAAAGTAACTACACGAGTTTGTGGTCGTTACTAAGAAAATGTAATTACCTGAACGTTTTGAAAGGGTCAAGTCAAAGATAATAAAACATTGAGCTGTAATGATTGTAGAGCTTTTATTTGTCAAAATTGTATTTTTACAGCTATGATATGCTTATATTTGTTTCAAAAGTTACAATGATCAACAGCGATGGGTCTCTGTTAAGACTGTTGCACAATTGACGAAACATTCCACCATTTTGATCCTCGACCATTTTGATATAATTTGAAGGTACTGTGTCTATTTCTTCAACAAAAATGTACTGCTCTTTTTACAACATTATGAACTATTAATAATGTTAAGGCAAAACAGATTTATCTATTCTAAAATGTCAACAATGAATGTTAAATAAATCAGCTTAAGGGAATAACTGTAAGTTTCCTCAGCGAAGAAACAACAATCACTAAGCTTTATAAATAAAGTGGACCTACGTTATTTGAACTTGTGCTGAACTAAATTTATTTTAGCATAATATACATTAAACGAAATGTTTCGTTAAGCGGTTTGTTTACTCAAACTGAACTAGGTCTTCGTTGAATTATAGAATATTATTACAGCAATCGATAATGCGTTACGCTAAAACATGTATATTACGCTAATACAAATAGTAAATCACGAAAGATTATAACCTAAATAATTTATAATAAACACATTATAATTATTAAAACAATTGTACCAATATACAATAATTAATACACCTACAGGAACTTAGAAAAATTGCAATATAAGTTCTATATTTAGGTATGCCACTTAAAAAAATGGTAAGTTATACACAACTAACCAGTTTACACCTCCGCGACCTACGTCTTACTCGATCTTGTTGGACGAAACTTAACGATGCTAATTAACACTATTAAATAAATCTATTGAATTATTGGTCACGAAAATAATTTGCACTGGGTGTTCATTGTATTGGAAATATCATCACAAGATTGGAATGCGCTAGCTACGGAGTTTACACATTTTGCACAAGATAGGTTTGGTAAGGGTACAGATTCGGGGCTGCTAACTAAACAGAACGAACTAAGATACTGCGCGGGTCACATATCATAACGCAACTTACAATTTTCACCATAAAATTACACAATTTCTCTATCAGCTACATATACTAATATGTATGTTCCGTGATTTGCAGCCTTTATATAAGTCTTGTATAGGCAAGAGGCACTCTAAATATAAAACTGTGGTCACAATTTATTAATATAAAAATGTTTCTACGTTGACCTATTTCAACACATGAAATATTTCGTGCTAGTGTTGTTTAAAGTTATCATGCTCCGTATTTACTCAAACAAAACTTCTACGTAATTTCGAAATTGTCGTAATATAAGTATAATTTGTGCTAACGGCGTGTGAATCTGCGGGGACGTGGCAACAACTGGCAAATGTTAAGATTTGAATAACTGCACTTGGGTCGCATAACTATTGCTCATGTATGGTACAATTCACTAACAACATTCACCACATTGCCTATATACACATCAATACATAGAAATATAATTCTATTTATATTATTATTATTTGTTTAATAAATAGTACCTCTGAAAGTTAGGAAACAAAATAGCATTTTAAACTGCATTCTGTACTATTATAAAAAACTATGTCGATAAAAACTCGTACAAATTTGTTAATTCGTATCATCATTAACCATTTATTTATTGCTATTAATTACTTCTGTAAATTGTAAATATTCAATCTTTCTTAAAACAAGAAGAGGAACATTAATCAAGGTTTCAATATTGCTATAAAGTTTGGTAACGTTCGACTCCGGAAAATAAAAAGAGTGCAGCTTTTCAAATAGCAACATTCTCGTGACATTTTCATCGATTTGCATCAAGACAGATCCATGTCTAGCTCCAGGAAGTAGCGCATCTACCAATCTATACTCTAAAATGCATTTTTACACGTGCGGGCTTAATAACAATAGACCAACATTAATTTTACTTTCCCGCAATATTAATTTCATTAAGATTCACTATATTTTACACGGAAATATAAGAAATAAATCCTATTCAAACAACAGATATCAATCTCTTTATGGATGTTGAAATTTACTCACAATAACGGTCTAGAATACTCATTGGATGTGTAAATTTAAATATCCATCGTTGAATGGAATGTTTGTGTTGCTAGATCTGATGACCAGATTAAACCGCGCACTCTCTACAAACGAAAAAACGATTTCGACAAGAACGTCAAAGAAAACGTATAATTTATTTTAAAGATAGAATATTTTTAGAGACACTACCATATCAATTATTTAATCTCTATTACCTCAAAATTCGATTGAAATCAAAAGAGACTCAACTTTTGACTTGCGATGGTACTCCTGGCAAGCGTTCGTTTAGAAAACTAGTTAAAAGGTTATAATATAGCACCTAGACAAAAGCGGTGGAGGCCGAATAATATCACGAATTACACTGAAATCACTTTGGAATGTTAGGCGTTTGCAATCCTAAAAAAAATATAAGTACGATCACATAGGTATTAGGTGAACTAACATGATTAGGTTCTGAAATAAATTTTAAATAAGTGTTACCTTAAATCCTATACGATGACCAAAACTTAAAAATTAGAAATGAGATCTGTTAATATCAAAATATTAAAATCTCTGTTTCTGTCAGAACGTATCTCTTATAACAGTTTAAAGAAGTGCTTGCGTGGTCAACCATCCTTATGAACCAAGGACTGAAAGCACTTGATCGGCTTATCGTTAAAGAAACAGACGAACTCGCGAATTGAGATCAAAAATTTTAAAACTCCCGGATGTCTTGCCCTTACTTTTATATATCACAGATCTTTCCCTATATTATAACCATAATACTTTCATTTGATAAAATCCAAATAATCAAATTACATCTCTAATATTATATTCAATAAAACGCCTTAATTAAAGTCCAAACTGTAGTTAAAAATATAAAGTAATTTTCTAATATCCTAATATTTTAACAAACTCCATTTAAACAAGAATGTGCCTACAACAATACGTTTTAGTGGAGATACAAATATGATATGTACTAAAAGATTATGAAATGTTTTGATTTATCGACTAGTATAATAAATTTGGAGACAAAATAATGTTCTATGATCACTTACAATGATACGTTACGATGACCGAGCCAGCCAAGGAGTACCGTCCACAAAACAAAAGTTACCAATTTAGCGTGAAACTTACAGACTAAGGTGAGCCAACATCCAATCAGTTCCAAATCAAAGCTTTAGATTCATTTCTCGTGTGTGATTAAGTAACAATACATATCTGGACAGTATGTTTGGAGACAAATATGCAGATATCATATAATATGGATGAATCGATACGTATAGTACCTATCGAGTCATAACAGAAAACTGTAATATACTATTCTACTTAGAGGCTGTGAAAAGAAATATGTTTGTGATCCATAAAATATCCCTGTATTTGACTCTGTTGAATTTATTGAACACAGTTGTTCTGATAAGTTTCAAATGCTCTGCATATAAAATCTGTCAGATTAACTCATATCGGTTTGTTGCTTTTTTTATTTTGCACTGAATACATTTTATAAAAGCACAGCATTTGAAATACCCTCAAAAATGGTGAAACAATGTAGTTATGTAGTATGAAAATATATGGAAAAATTTATATACATACTATGATATAAATGTTATGAGACCATGCCTCTTACATCCAGGCTTAAGAAGTATAGGATTACACTTGAGAGCAGTAAACTGCCCTTCAAAGTCAATGTTTTGAAAATCGAACTATATATAGCACTTCAATGTCTAGACATCTGCATCAGGCTTATCCAATGGTATGTTAGTTAGTATAAAGTTTAAGTAAGATAGGGAACGTTTTCACAGGAATTACAGTATTCTGGATTTTTTCTGATAATCTGGTACGTAATCTTTGCTCGCAAATGTACGTAACACCGCCTGCATTCATAAGCACGTAGAGCAAGAGGCATGGCGACCGGACAGAACAGAAACAGCGTTAAAGCTTTGATTTCCATAATCACACATCCACAAGCCTCCCCATGTATCCCAAGTACAGAGCTACCGAAGCGTTTTACATCCTAATAAATTTCCTAAAAATCCGATATTACCAAACTATATGTTATTTACATTTTTATATGTCATAGTATTGCTTTTGGATTACCTCAGGGGAGCGTGCGTCGTAACTTTGAAAGACATAAAATGAGTAAAAATCTCAAATCCCTAACTTCTTTAATCATTACGAACTATATTGAGTGCATTTGTATGGTCTCTAATAATAATAATTAAAGCACTCATTATCAATCTTTAATTTGGTTTTATAAAAAATCAACTCTGAGATGAATCTACTATTAATAAATACGCAAGTCTCTAATGATTAAATCTGATCTAAATCAATACGTTTTACATTTTCTTTTTTTTAGCGTCAACAAGC
The DNA here is from genome assembly GCA_963921415.1 of Pyrausta despicata. Classification (NCBI taxonomy): domain Eukaryota; kingdom Metazoa; phylum Arthropoda; class Insecta; order Lepidoptera; family Crambidae; genus Pyrausta; species Pyrausta despicata. The sequence continues at coordinate 9,194,831 of OY992855.1, read as the reverse complement.
TTTAAATAGCAACCAAACAACTACGAAAGCTCATAACGAGAAATACTTAAAACTTTATCAAGTACGTCATAGTAATAGGTACACAAATAGTAAACAAGCAAACAAAGGGAACGCGACACCTGATAACTTAGATTGGAAATAAACATAACAAATGAAGTTTAACTTCTCTAGCTAACTTTGGCTATGCCGTCTAAAGGACTCACGAATGAGTGTCATTTTATTATCTAAAGCGTAAAGAAAGCACCTAATTTTTAAGACTTTTATCGAAAGCAAACGATAGAAGTAACCGAACAGTTTGTTAAGAAGTTAACCAAGGAGTAACAACTTTTAAGTGTCAATTATCTATTAGTGAAATATCAAATATTATTCATATCATTCAGATCACAGTTGCGGCGTTTAAATCACATTCTTAACTAATTACAACATATTGTCCTCCGTTTGTTCATTCGACTATCACTTCCCGCTCAAACCATTGACTATACTACCAATAGGGGCTTGTGCTATTGGCTAAGATATCCTGCGCTAGGTGTGGTGGGGGACCCCTTACTCATTGGTGGGGGCTCTCCTCTTCGGTGTCTACGGGACTGGGGGAAAGAAATTTACGGGCGTACTTGGGATAGTGAGTCTTTTCGTGCGCTTTTAGAATGGTTGATCGGGAAAATGTCTTGCCACACAGCACACAACGAAACGGCCGTTCACCTGAAAAACATGACAACTCATTAGTTACAATCATTTTTCAAAATAAATGAAATCCATTCAATTTCATAGTCAAGTGTAATTTCGACTTACCAGTATGAACTCTACAGTGATCCTTCATGTGATGCCTCAATTTGAATGCTTTCCCACAGAATTCACATTTGAACGGTCTGTCACCTGTGTGCACCGGCAAATGTGCTATTAACGAAGAAACATCAGGAAAACTCTTGCCACAAAACTTGCACAGCACTACATTCCCCGGTTCCACGGGGCCTATGTCCAGGTCTATGGGGGATTCCTCCGTGGGCATAATGTACGTCGGTTCGCTAAACTGCCCTATCATGGGGAGCCCCATGGGCCGGCCGAGTATGGCGTCCCGGTACTTGAGGGTGTCCAGCGTGTGTGTGGTGAGAATGTGCCGCGCCAGTTTGCTCTGGTGCGGAAACACCGCGCCGCAGTGTATGCACGGGTACCCCCTCTCCCCTTCCTCAATCCTCCCCCTACCGGACCCTTCGTACTCCTGCAACCACAAAAAAGAACATCAACTTCTTTTCTCTCTTGTTCTATTTCGACACGGACCATAATGTGTGCAATATCTCTACCACTACTTTCTAAGTTGAGATGCAGTCTCGTTATTATTAATTTCCACTATCTAATTAAGAAGTTGACGCTCATTTTTGCCCAAAAATGTGCAGGAGTGACCCGGGAGCCGTCTTCGCGTAATGCCTTGTTGTTTAGCGACGGTCACGCGTACGGAATCATAGATTCGTACAATAACATATGCATGTATATGGCCAAAGTTAAAAATAAAAAGAAAACTGCCCAAAAATATATATCAAACAAAATGAATGGATATAAAAAAATGATGGCCAACAAAATGAAGGTCAACTTCTTGACAGCAAGGCATAGTACTTCGATGTTCAAAATAGCGCAGCATATCAAACAAGCATGCAGTAACAAATTAATTTCCACATAAAACACCAAGTATACTGTTAATGAAACATGCCTTTAAACTAAACGCACTGAATACTACACTTTCTGACTGTTATTGATGTAAGGCTGCTTCTTAGCAATAATATAGCAGTCAACAGTTAGCCCTTAATCAACCAAGTTAGATTTATAAGGCCTTTTCCGAAAAACAAAATCCGTCAAAACGATAAATCGTTTCTTGACACACGCACACGACATGACAGCACGAAAAGGTAATATCTTTGAAATTTCATGGGCATGTAATAAGGGCGATAAATTTGTAGTTTGTTGTGCTATCGTCTGTACATGATTTCGTTTTAACAGATTGCGTTTTGCGGAATAGGCCTTTAGGACTGTGCTTTGTATTTTACATACACAAGAATAATTGTTTAAACATGTTTTTCAACAAAATTCATAATTAAACCAAGGTTTACTTTTATTAAAACCTGGTTTGACAGTTATTTGATAATTTGATTTATTTGAGGTTTCTCATTCATCATTTTTTATTTATGGAATTCAGTTTTTCATACTGTGAAACATGAAACTGAAACATAGTTTCAAATTGTCATGCATTTTCTATAATTTGAATGACAACAAGTAACACAGTATCTGACAACAGTATCTGATCGCACAGTTAACTAATTGGTACGACAAGCATGCACAATTAGTACTTAATGCTAGGAAATTGAACACAAACGAATGCCAGATGTTATAGTTAAGGCAGTAGCATTCAATGTCAATATGTGGAAGTGATCGCAACTTTATGAAAATTCAAAGTATATACTCAGTATTTCTTTTGTAATTCATATTACAGAGTGCAGTTCTTTATGCCAGTAAAGAGGAAGTTGTTACCAGATTTTTAATATCCAACTCTTATTGGAGCTTAATTTAAAATTAAATTAGTAAAACTTCAGGTCACATATGACACCTAATGTGACATGAGATTGATGCACTTCAAACAAATAATGTTATTACTCATATTATTGCGATTACTTCGAATCAATAACTACAACACCAATTACATTACAATAATTACACATTTATTAATGTAGCTTAAAATACATACCGATTCATGCTGTATCCTGTAATCAGATGATGACTCTCCACCACCTTTGTCTTCATTACTTCTGTCCCAATCTACTTCTTTTTTCAAAGACTGAAAGAAATATAACAAATCATGTAAAGGTACAGTAAATGGTACTCCAGATAGACATTCGCATGGCAATCATTTTATTGGCATTGCATTTAAATATTTATTTGACAGCACTTTAAAACAGATTTATAAAATAGAGATTAAAAAAGAGTTTAGTCATCCTAGCTTTACTATGTAGGTACCATCCTGTAAACAGCAAATGAACATATCCTGTAAGATAATGACATAAATCCTTAAAATGAATTCATTAATATAATTTGGAAATTTGGCTAGATAAATTAAATAATCATTTTTTTAAAGTACCAACCCGCATTTATGTGAGGCAATAGCAATGTTTCAATAATTTTACTTACTAAGGGTACTTGTTGCACTGGGGGCAGGCCCGATGGTCCAGCGATGGGCTCACTCCTTGGGCTGGACAGTGCGGGGTGAGGGTGTGGGAGGCCGGGATGCGGCATAGCGTTCAGCACACTCAGCCGCTGTTCTACTGGGGAGTACCGGGTGCTCAATACACCGTGGCTGTTTATGGTCATGTTGATGCCTGAAATTAGTAGAAAAAACTTATTTAAAATAACTTATCACACAATACTTTTATCATGATCACTTGATAACAAAGTAACATTGTGCTTGGACATTATGATTAATTTTAGTGGGTAAAAAAACGAACTCATTTCTCATAACATTTACTTTCCTTAAAGTTGACGTATTTGAGGATTATCCCAATTAGTAATAATAATTTGGTAATGATAGCCGTTGCGTTGTTTAAACATTACATACCTCATTCTAAGTAACACCCTGTCTGAGCAGGAAAGTCTGAGATTCAAGGAATATAAGCAAGGAAAGAACTGTAAACAAACTTGACCGAAACATTTGCGCAAATGGTTATTGCTCGTAGGTTATAAATAACTATGCTTGTATTGCACAAATTCACAGAACTATGTATTACAAATTAATAAATCATTTATTCAGCCTCAATGATCAAAGGATGTAATAAAACTACAGTTAATCAACACAACACAAATATTAATCGAAAACAAAACACAATTCTGCTGGCTGGCTGGTTATATGAAAAAACACTGTCACTGTCATTCGAACTAGTGGTGGTGCGAAACGAACCTTCAATTAAATCAATTGAACATATTGATTTAACTAATTAAACTAGAAACATAGAATTATGAATATTTAAAGTCACATCATAATTTTGATGTCCCAAATTAAATAGATTTTTTTAAATAAAGAAGCTTTTGTAGATGTAGAATCGTTTGTAGGTACTTTAGGATTACTCAGGCATCGTACACCCTCTATCATTTAGCAAAAAAAGTCAATCTTCCTACGCTTTTAACTTTTTATCATGGCATTGTAGCGTCCAGACTGAGATATGCGATTATTTTCTGGGGAAATGCAACTAACTGGGATGCTGTATTTAAATCACAAAAAAAGAGCATCCGTGCTATGCGTGGCTTAAAAATGAGAGATAGCTGCAAACCTCATTTTATAGAATTAAAAATATTGACTGTGCCCTGTCTCTACATTTTCGAACTGTCCCTCTTCATCCGACAAAATCCAGTCTTATTTAAAATAGTTAAAAGATCTCGCAATCGAACATTCTTGCAGGCCATAGATCCCACCCCACATAAAACAGCCCTCTATAGCAACAGCATTCTTGCTATGGCCCCAAGGGTATATAATAAAATACCTAAATATATTAAAGAATGCAATGAATTTGTAACGTTTAAGCAAAGACTTTTTATGTTTCTGATCTCGCAGTCATTTTATTCTGTAAAGGAATTCCTAGAGTCTCGTTCACCTCATAAATGAAGTTTCACATATCCGTTTGACTGCCTGCCATTAAATAATTGACATGTTATATTTTATTTAATTTGACTTTATTATTTTGTAGATGTTGTAATATGTTTTTTTTTTCACTACATTTGTATGCCGACAAGGCTGATCACAGCGCACTCTTTATACCTGTATTTGTACATTGACATCTATTCACCTGTGTATCACAAATAAATAATTTGATTTGATTTGATTTGATTTGATTTAGATGTCAGATAATTTTGTAACTTCGTAAACGCTATATTTTTTTAAATTAATCTAGTATTGTCTGATAACTGTTCACTTTGAAATAAAATACTGCTCTTAAAACACATAGCACATTATAACACTCTTTTGAATTAAAGGTTTAGTTTGAAATCTGCATAAGTTTGAAAATTTTAGTGATTTAATAAGTATCAAATCAAACGAAACATTGATAGCATTCAATTAATTTTGCAAATAATTTACAAAGTCTTAATTCATGTGTTGGTGCAGCACTAGTGGTCAGCTGAAGTCAGCTGCGATTTATTGGTAGCGGGAGATTTCGAAAACTTTTTTGCAATTTGCAGTGAATTTTTGGCAGTAGGCAGTAAGATAGGTAAGTGTTTTATTCTGTACACGCTCGCTTTAGTTCTGCGTTTTACGAACAAACGCGCTTTGGATGCATAATGTAATATTTTGTTCATCGCGATCACAGTTTTGGTAATTTGCAGATTCAACGTTGCGTGTGATATTCGTCAATTGACGAAAGCGTACCCATGACGCACATTGGATTCTGTACTTGGTCTGGCCAAAAAGGGTTTTAAAAAATTTGGGAACTTCAATAATTTCTTGTGTCAGGTAAGTTAAAGAGTTGGTACGTTTATAAGGTGTTATTAGAATGCCCGAAATTATCCGTCTACCCAAGTAATTTATTAAAAATTGTCAAATGTCACTAAAATCATTTTGTGTTCTCTGTTGTTCGTGCGTAATTTTATTTATTTATTAATTTACTATATAATTTACTTCATTTATATCTACGAAAATAAGAAGTGTTTATAGATAAAATTTATAATGTATTTTTAAGAAGGTACGTAGATTATAATTCCACCTTATAATATCAGTCAATTTAGAATGCCTTTTTTATTTTATATACTACTTTTTTAGTGTTTCAGTCACATTATAATATCACACAGAGTATTTATTTGTAAGTAATCAATTAAGTTATTATTTTCTATTATAAAAAAAATAATCGCAAAATGTGTTTATAAGCGGATAACTCAAAAACGCCTAGACTAATTTGGCATATTCTTTTTTCAAGATATTTATTAGAGTACGAAAATGGTTCTTACGAAGAAAAAAAACAACAGGCAGGACAACTTCTGCGGGGTCCGCTAGTTATCAATAATGTTATGTTACTGAAATGATAAGCGCGCTAAATGACTCTTCTTCTCTTCTTGCCTTCTTCCTTTATGTGGGGTCGGCCCCCCTGATATTTTAACGCCATTGTTGGCGGTTCTGTGTCATTTCTGTGTCAAGCAAGCACGCTAAATAACTAGACACCTATGTTTCTTTTTTATAATAGGGATTACTATCCCTACTGCTAGCTGTAGATCTATTGATCTACAGCTAGCAAAGCTCACTGCACTAAAAATTAAAAAGAAAAGATCTACTTATATTCAACTTACCAATGTGATCACTTTGAGCGCCGTTAGATCTAATGGACACGGCGTCTTCTTCTGGGGACGAGGAGCGCATCGGTTCGTCAGGAGGTTCATCCTTCGGCAAGGGAGGATGCGTCGTAGTAGGTATTTCATTTGAGGTTTCCGTCCTAAACCGCCGCACGGAAAGTAAAGGGGATATTCGCGGAGGAGAACTTTCGGGCGGTTCGCGGTGCTCACGAGCTTCCCTTAAGTCTCTCGCATCCCTCAAGTCTCGAGGATCGCGAATATCTCTGGATTCTCGCGATTCTCTATGATCTCTTATTTCACGGGATTCCCTAGATTCTCGTAGGTCTCGAAGTGTAGGGTCTCGCAAGTCAAGAGAACTTCGATCTCTGTGTTCCCGCGAATCTCTCGTCTCACGACCTTCTCGAGCGTGAATTTCTCTAGCTTCACGGGTTTCTTTGCTTTCCCTTTCACGTATCTCTCGCGCCTCCTTGACTTCCCGTCTTTCTTCTTTAACATCACGGGATTCTCTATTGTCTAATCTGTCCTGCGGTTCTTGACACTCTCTGGTGTCCTGTGGTTGGCAGTCTTCCATTGGTTCTGGGACGTTTCTGGTGTCTATTCCGGCAGCGCTAAGGGTGGTCATTTCTGCTAATCCTTTGACCTGAAAAAATGAACCAATAATGTTTATATGTTTCAGAAACAAATAGCTTCTAGGCGAAGCATTTGATTTTATTTAAATAGTTCAATGATTTGCGATGAAATATTACCTGAAGGCTCTCAGCGGTTTTAAGGAGAGCTGGCAGTTGGCAGTACTGGACGTTGACTTCACCTTTGTACATGAAGTCGACGAGTGTCCTCAGCTCCTCCAAGCCCACGTCCTTGAGGATCACGATGGGATGCCGTGAGGGGTGGTCCACGAACAGCGAACGGAAGTAAGATGAGCACGCGGACAGAACTACCTGGAAATTTTAAGAGAGTGTGTGTGAGCAACTGTGTCGAGCAAGGCTGAACAGGTATAAATTGCAAATTGTGTCGTTCAATGCATTAAAAGAAAACATGATGCATAAAAATTGCAAAAAAATATCCATTGATACAGGACCCCTTAAAGGGTCCTTGGACCGACATGAGTCTTATTACCTACCCTCTGTAATATCACCAGTTTAAATCAAGACTGTATGTTACCAACCGACAAGAAGATAACGTGTAAATATTTCATACAGATCTATTTCAACTTCCAGTATCAGTAACATACATAGTACAGTGCTAAATTGCAATAGCGTGGCCGTTGAATATTATAGTTTGTTCAAGTACACATGAGAAACATTGTAGCAAATGGTGTGTGTCGGATTTTCACTACACGTGCCGCTAGTGTAAGTCGTTAAACTTGAAGCAAAGTTAAGTAACTACAATACAATTTACGTTACAAATTAATTACAAGTTTTAACGCATTATTTTTGTAAATTGCATTTTCATCATCATTAATAGTATTCCTCCTGGCCGATTTCAACCACGGCGGCCAATCTCAACAGAGATCAGCCAACTACGCAGGAGATACTCGTATTATAGTGCACAAGTGTGAGCGCAATACACAGGTGCACTCACTGTTCCATCACTCTCAAAGTTCAGTGAGACGGCAATCCGACATGACCGGAGAGAGATCAGGCGCAGGACCCACGGCTTAACGTGCTTTCCGAGGCACGGGGGTGTAACACCGCCAACTTCCTGACTCCGAGCTGTTTTTGAGAAATTCATGACAGAAAATCTCAGAAATAATTTTTGGCTCGACCTGGGATTCGAACGTCCTGGGTTCGAATGGATGTAAGGCAGAAACTTTGCCACTACACCAACGAGGCATCATCATTATCATCATATTTAAACAAATTCAGAAATTTCATTGTTAGTAAGCTCTTGGTTGCTGGCTCTTTTGAAGAAGTAGAGAAAACTATACCTACCCTGTATTTTCTTGCATGGATGCGATAGCAAAGACATAATTACACGTTGTCGTAACGTGAGCAACAAACGCACAAGTGACGCGACACGACCATATCAAATGTTTTTAGGTACGTTTATGATCGTGTCCTATGTAATGAAGCGCAATTGATAATGTCACAAGTATTGGTCGCATGGCGACGCTTCGCACTTGTCGCGTTGCGTTTCTCACGTTGGACACGTTGGCCGTAGGTACACGAACTATGCACAGATTTTATTGCTCATTTCTAACTTCCACGCCTTCTCTGCTTGTTTGTGCTACTTGGGCGTATCGTGTTGTCGCTTATTATACCCAACAAATTACGATATATGAACCGACCTTGTGAGCCCTAATGGAAGCACCTTCCGAGCAAGCGAGAGTGACGTCCACCAAACTTTCGTCGTGCAGCAACTGGCTGAAAACACCCAGCAGGTTGCTCTGATGATTGTTCCACCTTAGGCAATAGTGCTCACTTCCCATGTCTGAGCTAGCTCCCGCCGCTGAGGAAGGAAGAAAAAGGAATATTACACACTTAAAAAATCTAAAGCCACGAGGGTGGTAATGCCTAGAAAATCGGCAATATTCTTAATGGTGTCCAATAAAGCTAGCTAAAGTACTACTAAAACTTTGTAGGTACATTCTGAAGATATCCTGAGAAGGGACCGTATTACGATTTTGTTTACCGCTCAACAAAAGTGCTTCTAATTAAGATTTTTCCAAGAATTTGAAATAAGAACGTTGCCAGTGAGTGGAAAGCAATATCATAGGCAGTTGGTGAACTAAGCATGCAGTAAAGTACAAAACACAAAACCAATTAACTTTCTGGTTTTTATAGAAAATAGTAGCCTGGAAGTCTCAGCATTTAACTGTTACTGGATTTTTGAATCCCTCTATTTAAAAAAAAAACACCTCAACTCATCAATGTACGTCCCACTGCTGAGCACAGGCCTCACCTCAACTATGAGGTCAGAGTATGACACCATGACGCGGGTTCAGTGGGGATTGGGCTTTTTTATATTTAAATGATTATAATTTATGGGTTAGTAGCGTTATTACACAGATGCGATTTTACACAAAAAATTACCTATATGTTTTTAATTCACGGTTTGTACAGGTGCAGCAGAAAATCCTTAAAAAAATATAATAATATTATTATTTTGTAGTAATCAAATGTTGAAAAGTTTTAGAGCACGGACGTAATTTTTTTCTTCGGTTTACGCGTAAAGTAGAAATTATACTAATACACTTTTTACGGATTATTTCGCAATTTATTTACATTTTATTTAACCTGACGTTTAGGACCCTTTTTAGCGTCCGTGGTCACAGATAGACTAAGGTGCTAGTTTAGTTGTCATTACAAAGTTTTGAAAATATTTAAACTACCATTTACTCAAACATAATAAGTTACATAGTAAAATAACAGTATCTTGCAGTGCGGGGTCTAGGTTTGGCTAAAACCGGACGCATATTACCTTTGCCAAATATTCCATTAGCCAAAACAAGTTGTTGTTTGTTACAAGCCTATCCAAGAGTAACTGGACAGTAGATATACTTATCTCATTCTTGTATCTGCGCCGCATAGCGTGCATGAACGACATAAGTATACTAGGAAGCCGTTTTTTGTTATATTTATTATGACTTATGTTAATCTTATGTCTACTACAAAATAAACGTTTTAACTTTGATTTTTCTATGATACATTTTTTTTAAAGCTGCCAAATTTTTAATATTATATTCACCTATTTTATTTACCTCGTGTGTTCATAAGTTTTGAGACAAACTTTGTGCTAAAAAAAGAAATAAAAAATTACTGGCTGCTATTTATTTCTTTTTCTAATTTTGAAATTTGAATGTTAACTTTTAATTCCTTTGATTTTCAAAATCATTTCTTTCAATTTTCTCGTGATGGAGAGAACAAAAGAATTGCGTGCGACCGTGATTTCGCTATTTAAGGCGGAAAAAAAACCAATGGAGATTTTCCGTGAGGTGAAAACTTTTGGTGTGAGCCGTAACTTCGTGTAGGTATTACACTATTAAACGATACAAGGAGACAAGTTCTTTGCAAGATCGCCAAAGGAGTGGTCGGCCGCGCTCTGTAAGGACGCCTGCGAACATCAAAATCATCCGAGAGCGACTTCGCCGAAATCTATGTCGAACTCAGAAAAAACTAGCTCTGCAGACTAATATTTCGCGCGTTTCAGTCAACAGAATACTGAAATATGATCTTAAGGTGAAGGCGTATAGCCGTAGGAAAATTCATTTTTTAAACGATCGCCTTCGTAAATTGCGACGCGAATGTTGTCCAATACTGCTTAAGAGACACGATGCGAGGAAAATACTCTTCACCGATGAGAAAATCTTTACTGTCGAAGAAAAGTTCAACCGACAAAACAATAAAGTGTATACAAAAAGTAGCAAGGACGTCCCAGCTTCAGCACGGAATGTCTCGCGTACTCATCATCCAACTAGTGTGATGGTATGGTGGGGAGTTTCGTATGAAGGTGTCACTCCGCTCCATTTCTGTCAACAAGGCGTCAAGGTGAAAGCCAAGAACTATCAAACTGACATCTAGAGCCTGTTGTGAAACCCCTGTCCCCTACTTTGTTTCACAACAAGGATTGGGTTTTCCAACAGGACTCAGCGCCATCCCATAAAGCAAAAACCACCCAAGCGTGGTTGAGGGAAAATGTGCCCGCCTTCATCGCGGCGAACGAATGGCCCTCTTCCAGCCCCGACCTCAACCCGCTGGATTATGCTTTATGGGCTGAGCTAGAGCTCAGGGCCTGCCGAAAGTCCCACCCAAACTTGGAGTCACTGAAGCGAGCTCTTGTCCGAGAAGCAAAGCGAATCCCGCTGGAAAAGATTCGTGCCGTCATTGATGACTGGCCAAATCGTCTAAGGGCCTGTATTAAAAACAAGGGTGGTAATTTTTAATAATAATTATTATTTTTTGTTTATTATTATCTACTAATTGTTTACTGAAAATTTTAGAAATATATGTTAATTATAAAATAAGTTATGCAACTTTTATTTCGTCTCAAAACTTATGCACATACGAGGTATATACACCTATTACTTAGTATTTGAGGGCCTTTAGTGAGAAAACAAACTGTGATCAATAGTTATTTTTTGTTATTTTTTTAACTATGTTATGAAATTAGTCCTACATATTAGAAAATAAAGACTATTTCAAATAATTTGAAGCACTTGTCCTACATCAAATATTTTTCAAGTGTGTAAAATCGCAACTACAAGGAATTTCGTGAAAAAGCGAAAAGGGTCAATTTCAAAGGGTGAAATAACACTACTAAGTCTAATTTATCACCGACTTAATTAAGTTAATGTAAATATTAATTGGCAAAACAATCATAAATAATTGCCTATACACTACCTATCGACATGATGAGTCACTGCGGTAATCAGATAAATTCCATTAAACTTATCTCGCTTGTTTTATTAAGTACGTTGTGTTAGTGTTATCCACGAAGCTCTGTTATTTTAGAGGCAAGGGACTATGATTGTTAAAACTACCACCTTCCTTACTACAAGCTATTTCTGAGAAATCCGCTAATATAAAAATTCAAAAGACATTAAAGTCAATTATTTCTGTATATAGACCCACAGGGGGCACTTCAACACGCACACACATAAAATTCTACCTACCACAGCTTCGGGACAATTTGTGTCAACCAAACACAATCCCACTCGACTCAGGGTTTAATCCCAGGATCTGTTCCAGTCAGCCAGTAGGTTTTGTTATTACTACTAGCAACTTAATTTTAATTTTTTGTAATAAATGTAAAGAAAGCTGCGTCCAAAATTTCCTTCGTTCCGGTGCCTTACACAAAAATAAGTAACTATGATTATGTAAGTATTTACAATTTAGTAAGGATCCGTCTTAGTCTTTGGGAAGATATCAATGAAAACTTGGCAGTGAATATGAATTACCTAATAAGCCGAGCGAGACCTCTAGTTCCTATGAGACTCTAGACTCTACTAACTTCCTTGATTAGTGGTTGTATAGAGATAAATGCTACTAGAGCGACTAGGTTTTTTACTATACTACCTAGGTGCTTAGGTCGTCTTTTTTATCAAGAGATAATAAATGATCTTAAAATTAGTCAGAAATCTAGTCGCGGTTAGATTGACTTAACAATACACTTATGAGACTAGTAAAATAGTAAGCTTCTTAGTTAGGTTGGTATAAAAATAACTTTCATCCTTAACACTACCAAAGCAATTAAAAACCACGCAGTAAGTATTCCGACTAATGAGTTAGGCGGCAAAAAATTGGCAAAACCACACGCCGAGTCTTATTTTAAAACGATCGTTGCTATTTTAATCGTAAACTGTTTTAATCCTGGTTGTATTATCATTAAACTCGTACCTAACTATACGCTGGTACGTAACCGTTATCACACAACTACTCGTACATATAATTTACAATAGGAATTTGTAATTGGTATCTACATAATTCAAACATCAGTTTTGCCAATGTTGCCATAAGAAGACTTAGGTCAAAGGTTCAGAAGGAAGAAATTCATACTTAAGGACAACAATTTTAACAGTCCAATTTGGCCTTTATATCGGTAGGTCATTCATAGCACAAAACAAATACATAAGTAAAACGTTTACAACAAAACATTGTTGATGTCAAGCACTCACGACGAGCAGCCAACTGTTTTATAGTTACACATGTCAAAAATTCATGTGTTACGCACTCGAGGCGTTAATTACGGCTTTTACGTCGCGTTTAACAGCCGGAACTGTCAGATTCGCTAATGACTACAAAGTGGCAGTACGGTATTATTTTATATTGTCTGATTACCGTTCCGCGGTTCCACGCACGATGATAAATATAGTTGCGGGTATTATACGAACATGGCTATTAAGATGTGTGCGCGCACACGCGTGCGGCCGCGACGCAGTCAAGATCAAGGGCGCGCGATTGCGCAAGAGTTGGCGGTCGCAGCGCTGCAACGTGTGATGTCATCGCGTCTGCGCCCGCGCCCGCCGCGCCCGCGCCACGCCACGCATCACACCCGCGCTCGGGCGCCCTACTCCGTGCCGTACCGTTTCGAACTTTGAAAAAAAAAATAGCGGAAAATTAATTCACGGGCAATTATGCATAGGCCGCTGAAAATTGTTCTACTTCACCCAATGTAGTCATGTAACAGTGTCAGTCATTTTTTTCTTTTTTTTTCTTTTATTTGTTTCACAAATTGCAAGTGATGAAAGCAAACAAAACAAATAACATGTAAATTTTAAGTTACTAACGTTCTACCTATAATACTCGTACAGTAAACACAGCATTCGTCAATCCGAGTAGCATTCGACAGGTATGATGCTTCGTCGTGCTGGCTCGACACCTGTCCGCGTTATTTTGTATACTATTTTGACGTGCAATTTTATCGATTGTTGAATATATATAATATACATATATAATATGTGAATGACGTTTAACCTCCACTATTTAAAAAAAAGTGTTTACCGGAGCGCATACAATCGTAACTTACAATAACGTGCATCTGCTTACAGAGTTGAGTCCCAGACGCGCCGCGAACCATTCTATTTTTAATTTTTTGACCTTATCTATTCGCCTGTAGGATACAGCCTACCGATCTTTATCCATTTAACTGTTAAAGTCATTTTGAAATATTTCTATTCGTTTTATCTTTATTGCGCGAAGTAGACAACTTTGTTTAATTAATGCTGGATGGAAAAAATATTACCTAGCCTTTCACACTTTGTGAAACTCGTAAAAATAATTGTTGTTATCGACGGATAAACGTCACTTATTTGAATTGCATATGAACATAAGTCCGTCAGAGTTAGGACTTTTGGAGGTTGCAAATAAGTATTTCACATGATGAAAAACCCGTGAAAAACTGATATAAATAAAAAAAGTCGAAGAGACGTGTTCTGATTTACTTATTGTATGTATTAAAGATATCTAATTGTCAAACGTCTTATTAAGAGTGGTTTCGCACTACGTCCGATCCGAATCCGTGAAAATATGGTCCGAAGTAGCCGTAGAACTATTTCTATGGTAATTTACGCACTAGATCCGATCACCGTCATCCGATTTACCATAGAAATAGGACAGACTATGGATGCTACAGACCATATTTTCACGAATTCTGATCGGAAGTAGTGCGAAACCGCTCTAAATGTCGTTACGTACGTACTTGGTATGGAGAAACAAACATATTGATGATTTTAGTTTCGTATTCATCATTTTTAAATATATTTTAAAATATCCACCACAAAGTGTTGTAATTCAGGACCATCTATCGAAATAAATAATCTCGATAGCCGAACGACTCTATTTTGACAAAAATATCTATTGCTCTAATATAATTATTTATTTAGTTTTACATAGGTACGATATTTCCATTTGTTTAAATAATGTTAAAAGTGCATATTTGAATAAACATCAATCACATACACTCGCCATCCGCCCAACAAATGATTCGTAGCACTGTCTTCGTAGCGCGAGGGGTTAAATGGGCGGGCTGCGCTGCCCCGGCGCCCTACAAACACACTGACTCGACGCTTCGGGGATGAATGACCGCGCGATTCTTGCGACTCGAAGATACGGTGCGCTTTGATTGCAAATGAAAGCTTTTTACTTCTTGTGCCATTCCAATGATTCAACGGGATTGTAGCGACAAAATAGACTTTAGCTATACACACACACTATAAAGTATCACTGTTTTGAATTATTTTGATATATATTATATTAAACCAACTGTAAATATTATAAATATGTACCTAAATGTTTGCTCGGTTGGGTAGTGACATCTCCAAACCTTAGTGGTTCCCAAAGAAAACCAGTGTCATGGCTTGCCATGACAATAATGCTTAGTGGGGACCAATTTGTTCATAGTATTACATTCAATCTTTTGCGTTTTGGAATATCATTCAAATTGACGAAACTTTAAGGTTTTTTACACTTCTAAGTAACAACATTAATATACTCAGCATTAGAAAAGATGAAGACGAAAATTCAAAAGCAAGTATTAAATAACAAAGTGCAAAGTACTTGAGTATAATAAAACAAAAATGTAAATGGACACAATTTTTAATCGAAATAAGGTTCGAGTCTCATTTGAACAGTAAATACTTCTCGATCAGCAGTCTTTATGTCTTGCTGGTCAATTTCTCATTCAGTTATTTTTTTGGATCTTAAAGCAATTTTTAGTACTCTACCTTGATGTTGTTCAAAGCTGCCCAAGGGGTGTTTCAAAAATATAAAACGTTTTCTTTCCAAGTTAAAGTTTAAGAATGGTATTGATCTGCAGTAAATTGCGTGATGCATGAAGGATTCTGACTAACAGAGGACACTTCACATCTCTTGAATTGGGTAACCAAGATCCTTACGCACTTTTTGAAAAAAAGTAGATACGACAGTAGTGTCAAGTGACAGTTGTGCGGTCTTGTGCATGCTTGTTGCCTTTTCCCAAAAAAATAACGATTTGCTTCTAAAAGATCTTCGTAAACTCGAATGTTTATAGCTGCCACTTCTCCCCTAAATGAGTTGAACATAATTTGTATGTAGAGCCTTTAAATATTTAAATTTAATACTTACCTAACCTTCACATCTAGGCTATATAAATAAAAAATATGAAAACAAATAATTTGGGCCTTTACTTAAGCTTGCATGCCATTAAAAAAATTGCCTGTACTAATGTTTTCTTTAAATTGGGGAAATAACCGCGTTTACCAGTATTTGACGAAAATTGCAAATATTTGAGCTCTACTTATTCCCAAGTAACTATGAAATAACTTATACTCTTACGAGTATACTAGTATACTATAACGTAAGTCTATGCTACTAGTAATATAGACTTACCTATGATATTAGTTATTTATAGCTTGGATTGTAAATATATATATATTTTTTGTGTAAGTAAACAGTTAACCAGTAGATCTAATCAAATATTTTTTTACTTACGAGTGGATGAAATTGGACTACTTGACTTGCTATAAGATTTTTTGGTATTGCATTTAAAGTGAAAAACATTCTAAAAGTTCTATATATTAGCTTCTAAAACTTCAGGATAGAAAGATTGGATGGGATGAATTCGAAATAATAGGAATAAGAAATAAAATAAATTAATTGAGGATACATAGTTCCATTTCGTTAGCTTATTCAAGCTAAACGCTTTATTTCCCTGACTACAGCAATTCATAGACTTTCCTGTAAACAATAGATTCTACCGATACATATCTCATCGTAGGCTGATAAGCATGGAACTATAAATCCTTAGGTGTGTAGTTCGCTAGATATGCCAGCCATATGTGACCTTCGCTGCGCTGCACAATGGTCGCCGACTAAGGAAGTACACAGACGATAGGATGAATACAATTACATGGTACCTACCAACATGTGCGCGAACCATCTTACGTAATGCCGAGCCAATTTATTATATGGCATTGGCTTTTATAGCAAATCGGTACAAGTTCAAGCCTAAACTTACACGTGCTGAAGAAAAGCCTTGTAACTATTGTATGGGATGTGTATTACGTGAATTTAATTGTCTTTATTCTTTCATATTGATTACTGAGATATACTGAGGTGACTTGTGCAATTTACTTATATTGTAAAATATGAACGTTTTTTTTTCGGGTATTGGCTGCCAACCCGAAGCGGTGCATTACCCAAAATAGTAATTAACCTTATCATTTATTTAAGTGTAAAGTACCTATGCATATTATGTTTAGAAGGAAAATTGAAGCTATTGTTTTAAGTTACATAATAATTATATCCAAATAATGTAAGTAAACTATTAATAAAAAACTATTGTAAAAAACTATGTAAGATACAGCACTGACCCAACGATTTTTAACAGATAGTTTTAAATATCATTTATAGGTACAGCGTAGGCAAAACAATAAGAGGAGGGGAATAAAAGGAAATTGAGAGACCGTCAAAACTGAGCGAAAAACACTTTCGTGCTCCTTTTATTGAAATTACATATTACTTTTTTTAGATACGCGACACGGTGAAGTCTTAATTGATTGCGTTTTACTGAAGTTAGTTCTTTTTTCTTGTTTGTTGTTAGCACGGCGACTAAGTACAGTTTGCGCAATCTTTAAAAAAATATATATTTAATAGCTATCCCATTATTATTACCTTATTGTTTTACTTACTTAGGTCCATGATACAAGATCAATATTTACAGGTAAATGCAGAAAAACAAACACCCTGTTATATTTATAATCCTCAAGAGGATGTAATTTATAAGCAGAATGTAAGACTAGAGGTATACTTTTTGGAACTAGTCAGATAAGTCGTGCCAATTTCTTTTCCATAGGTACGAATAACTAGGTTCTCGTATTTTGCGTGTACATAACTTAACATACTTACATAAAATGAATCACAATACAAACTAGGCAACATAGTGTTCACCGTGTCCATGACTGAATAATTAACTAAGGCAACTGACAACTAGCCCGGTGAACTAAATACTAATTTTGTAGTAAATGTGCAAATAAGTGAACTAAAGCAACATGTGGACGTGCGTTTGAGTTCAGTGCTTCCATTTTTCAACGCATTTAAATTGATCAGCTAGAGAACCCTACGCATAGGCACATACACTGTAAGAAGTAGCTTCTTACAGGTCGCAATCAAAAGCAAAGTTTAAAAGTATGTCTGATTTTCTGATGAGAACATAAGCCCAATAGCACAATCCTAAATAAGCGTGTAAGTTTACACATCCTTCTTTCAAAACTAATGGCAACATAACGCTTTTTTTATTCCGGAATTACGAGCTCAGAATTGTGTAAGTGGACTGAATTTTGACATTCAAAATGACTAATAATTTGCAAAAGCTTACTCTCAACAAAATTGGCAGCGTCAAATACCAGCCGGTTTCCTAGCCACTGCATCCAGGAAGAGATGAGTGCAATCATGTAGAGTTGGCCTAACAATACACGCGCAGCAAGTGTGCGCCCGCGCCGCTGCGTGGGGATCAAGGTCGTTCGAAATAAACGCGTGCCTACTGGCCGCACTCGCGATATCTTTGTACAGTTGCCTACCGATACGTAACACACTAACGTACCGCCGGCTGGATGTCCGGTCACACCTAAGTCTATACCTAATCCTAAATCCAACGATGATTCGCATTCCGCACCAACAAAGCTCCATTTGTAGGCCGATCCACGTGCCGTTTCGCGATTATCGGTATGGTTTTAGGTATTCGGTATTCACTATCGGCATTTTGAGTGCGATTAATACTAAAACCGTTAAAAAAACAGTTTTTACGACTAATAAATAATTTCACGTGCATTTTTCGAGTGCATCCAAATACCGATTGGAAAGGAATATTTGTTTGCACAACTATCGGATCTAATGGAAAATGGATTGACGCGTTTTGCGTTTGGATTTGATTTAGACTAAACATAGTTTAATGGATCTGTCTGATAGTGAGAGCACAAGCCGCTCACATGTAGCGGGCGCCTACGCACTATTTTCGCGGGAACCACCTATCGCATGACACCGCGACATAAATTCAGTATTGTTGATAGGAAAACCATAACGAGGCCTGGCTGGCGTGACATCGTGCTCAATTTATGCACTAAGCTTTGAAATTGATTACACTCGACAGTTTGCCAGTGAAATTCGTGTGCGATTGTTATGAGCCTAACAGCATTATGGATGTCAGCATACACGATTACATTACAGTTACAGTTTGCTGTTAAGGAAACTTTGTGTCCCAGTAGAAAACCCGAATGAAATGAATTTGTCAGCTTATGATAACAATTTAAAAATACAAATACCTACCATAACTTTAATACTAATTAAAATATTTATTTGCACTTCTATAAAAGTTCGATGAACTCAATAATCTTAAAATTCATAAGGCCATTAAACTCTATAATTAAATATTTTCTCTAATCATCTATAAAAATCTAGAGTTAGAAAGTTCAACGAGTGTCTGAATTCTCGATTAGGTATCTTGTTGCAGACAGATGAACAAGATTTAGCATTTAAATTTTTTGCATCGAGTTTTGAAGAATTTTTCGCTCAGTAGATTATTGCGCGCTCTTTATTACTTATTATATTTAAAAAATAAATATGAATTAAGTGGTTATTTTTAGGCCGAGATTATCTGTAATTTAATAATTGATTATCGTTAAAAGTCGGAGATAAAAAAGTTCAGATGTCAGGGCTCAAGTACTACCTTTGACTTATGACTGAAACAAAAAATAAGATTTCCTATACGTAACCTTGTGTTTGTCATTACTTACTGAAGGCTTCTTCGCACAAACGGCGAGCGTGGCAGAGTTTGACACTAGCAAGACGTAGTTCTGGTGTGCTTATCTGCTATTAGTGTAACTCCTGACTTGATTCAACGCGATTCCGGCAACAGCGTTGCGTGAATGATAAGCTTTTAAGCATACGCACCGAAGCCATATCCAAGATAGCATCTAGACTGGTGTTAAAACGTGTGTGTGAGGAGGTGCTAGTGTGGTGTATAAAGGGTTTTCCAATAAGGGGTGTTATTTTAATAATTAAAAAAACATTATTTTTAAATATAAATGATCGATTATTTATTTCATTATAAAGGGGAAGGTATGCCGTTAATAGTGAAAAATTACATCAGGCAAATGACAGCCACGGCCACGCTTACAGGATAATATCCTTTTCATGAAATTTTTAATACCCGAATCGCAAAGTAGCTGCCTAAGTCCTCGACAAATGATGAACGATTTTTTGTGGCCGGAATTAGATGATATTGATCTAGGAAACGTTTCTTTTCAACAAGACGGTTCTATGTGCATATGTACACAAGGAACAGAACCATCGATCTCTTGGGTATTTATTGGGAGTGTCGATTTACACTGTCCGTATGCAAAAGGCCTCCATTTGACATTAACTTTAAAACCAAATATTTTTTCACTTAATTTTAGAGCTTTACTTAGTAAATAAGATACATAAAAAATAACATTATTGTGTGCCAAGTGGTCCTCGCTCAGTATCGTGCAGCAGCAGATAGATAGTATACCCCGGCACTCACAGCGAAGAGTGTTGCTTGATGTAACCTTTGGAAAGTCAAACAAAATTGAGACTTTGAATAAGCTCGCACCCGTTTCAAGCGTATAAAGATGCACATCTAGCAAAAAAATATCTAAATATATACCTACAGACCTGCCCACAGACATTTTGGTAGTTTGTTTTTTGTTTTAGTCTGGCACGTAAAACCAGTCTAGACAACCCGGTGCGTTTAGACTAACGATAGCAGAGTCCGTTATTTTGAATTATAATAATGCAAGATAACGTTTAGGATTACGATAAATAACGTAATTATGTGCTAAGTAGAGGTTTCGGGAAATTTTATAATGAATTAATTTATATTAAAGAATTTATTGGCTCAAAACTATGTCTGTTTTTAATAGAAACGTATTCAAATATGTCTGAATTTTTGGCATTATTATTTTATATTCGTTATCGAAGCCATGTGCTTTTCGTGTTTCATGTAAAATGCTTACATTGCTTAAATTACATTGGTTTGATTTTTGTTGTTGTTGTGAATTTAAGTTTTGAAAACGATTATAAATAAATAGCAAGAAGATCAGCTGATTCATCTTAACCCTCACCGATTGTCAAATTAACAAATTTTAATAAATCGTCATAACCTACTGCTTAAGACTCTTATTAAAAGAAGATTTAATGTACAAAATTGAATATAGATAGGAACCTGTGAATCATCTGCATATTTCATGAGCATATGAATATCTGAACAGCTTTGTCATTATAAAGTAAGGGTCATTTATAAATTTACGTTCCGCTGATCGTTGCTATTTGAGTCACTACCCACTGCCAAAGTGGGATTTCCAAACTTATCACAACAAAAAACAGAAACACGTAATGAAAGGTCGATGTGCCCAAAATCCCTTGAAAGTACCAACTTGCTTACATTAAAATAATAACTAGGTGAGTTCAGTTCATAGCCCGTAATGGCCTATGCCGAAATTAAATTCAGACTAAAAATACTGTTATTTTAGGTCTTTGCAAACTTAATTCTCATTTAGGATTCTACTTATCTTTCAGGATTAAATATTAAAATAATATTTCAATTTCGACATCACTAAAATCTAAAATTTTATTTAATTACAAATCTTTATTTATCAGTACGGGACTATGGGTTATTCGACTATTGCCAATAACTATTCCCCTCGACAAGAAGTAATACCAGTGTCTAGTTTCTATGGTAGAATAGGCGTGGCAAAGTTTTTTTCCCTATGTCGACCCCAACAATTGAACTAAGAGGGGAGTCTCCGGAATCTATTAAGTGACCTATGTAGCTATTCGCATTGTTACTATAATTTAAAGGTGCATAATAAAATAACAATAACATATTGATGAGAATAAGCTTGCCCATTAAGGCACGTTAAGATCATAATTGATGCCTATAATGTCACATTATTAGCAATTTAATATCTTAATTTGGCATTAAAATCATTAACCGCATCTTAAAATCGATGGAAATCTAACTATGTAAAACAACTGTAATGTAAACACTTCGTATTTTATTGCTAAGTTATTAAACAATAATTTCAAAAAAATGAGGTAAATAAATGAATAACATTTCCTATGTTTAAAGTATATACGTGGTTATATACCTAATTAAAAAAAACCTCTTACCTTAATACGTGGACGGGACATTTTGTCTAACTTAACTTTACTTTACTAGTTTCATTAAGCGATAGAGCCTGCACATGCACAATACACAGTCTTCGGGGCGCGCTAGCCTGAAATTATTTCTTCAAATTCGCAAACACGTTTGGGCTCGATGTCCGCAGAACTGGTAGTAGAGTGAGACTAATTGTGTGTGAATATCCTTCTTTGTTCGAATATGAGATTACCGGTATGGTGCAAGTAACCTTCGCTTACACATGTCGCGGATTTCATGCAAGTCGGCGAAGGTCGGTGTAAACTGAAGATGACCTCAAAAAATCACAAACAGCCCCGTAAACCGTCTAAAATGTTAATTTAGATGAATAAACACAGACGTTTTACGCAGCACGTGGTTATACTTGGCGTAAGATTACGAAACCATTGTCCGAGTTAGACATCTAAGTAGAGTCTGAACATGACAAAACCGGATAAGATTAGTAAACATACATCATTCGAAATTTGAAAAACTATTTTTAAGTTAGCCACCTATTTATTAAAAAATACAGCCATATTTTTAACTGTGCTTCATGATCTGTACAAATGAAAAACGTATTATCGTGTTTTGACTTGATTGAATACGTTACTCATTTAAGGGTACCAAACAATTTTGATACCTACCTTAAATTATTATCTAGAGCATTAACTTGTCTTGATTGAAATTTATTGTGCACTTGTTTTTTAGAGACTAAAAATAAGTTTACAAATTGAAATAATGATGTTTTTGTAACTCTTAAAAAAAATCACTACATAGTTTAAAGGTCGCTTCCCACGTCAGTTCCTATATCTGTAATCTGTATATCGCCACTTGCAGGTTCATGTGACTTCCATGGCGCGGCAAATATCTCCACCTTAACACCATTTTTAAGGTTATTTATTTGTAAAGATCTTTTTTTCACAGTCTTGCTCTATGATAATGGTTGTTAATAAATCAAAAAAAGAAGCGATATTATGGTAATCTCTGACATTAAGTAGTGTCCGAATTTTTAAGCACTTTATACTTAAATATAAAAAAATGTTTCTTTAAAATTCATAACGATTACAAACTCCACGTAAGTACATGTAGGTACTTCCTGTAAAACTTCCACGCTAAGAAAAATATTTTATCTAATTTAAAATAGCCTTGACACACCAACTGAATAAGTCAAAATTAAAAATAGTATTCACAATTATGTTTCAGGTTGAAGAATGAATTTTAGTGTATTCTTCTTGAATTTTTTTTTTACGTTTTAGATTAACTTAATAGGTATTACTTTTTTATCAAGATACAACCGGAAGGGGGACACTTAAGAGTATCGCTTCAAAATTATTAGTGTCCCTACTTTTATTTTATGATTTTAATGAAAACTTGTAATTTAAGATTTGCTTGAAGAAATGGAACAAAGGACCCTTAAACAGACATCAACGAGGGCAGTGAGAATATTACTATTGTTGGTAGTGTTTTTAACCATAATTTAATACACAATAAACCAAGAGGATGCACCGCACCGAGCCAAATGGAAAATGAGGACAATGAAGTCCGACCAAGTAAATGCGAACAGGTGTAGGGAAAGAAGAAGAAGGGTAGTTAAGGTGTTTTCTTTTTCTTCTAAGTCATATCTTCATTACTGAAGATCGTGTCCCGTATATCTTTTACAACCTTTCGCTGTTCGGTGCCCGTGTTGAGCTTCTCGCGGGTCGGTTTTCACTGATAACCCAGTGGGTGCGGTCACCTGGTCACACCAGTGGCTTGGTGATCTTCCGCGGGGTCTTCTCCCATCCACTTTGCCCACCACGACTAACTTGACAAGTTTGTCGGTTTGACGTCTGGCGATGTGACCAAATTACCACAGGATTCTTTGCTAGCATAACGTTGAGGCACTTGTTTTTTTTTGCAGAATTGAGTCAGTATAGAATTGTTTGTTCTTTTAGCAGTTCAGGGTATACGGAACATCTACTCCAGCATAACATTCATAAGGTGTTTTCTTATTACCCTATTTGGGCAAAATCATGGCTCTGAAATATTATTTTAGAGCTGTGATTCTGCTCAAGTCGGTTAAAAATGCATCGGATTTTAAACAACGCAAGGTTATCGTATCACCTACAGTTAATACGTAACCAACCCAAAGCCTGCGGCCAGATTAATTAGGTAGGTTATCGCATTTTTATCAATGCACCAATTCGCTCGGATTTATCTAGCTGTTCCCAGCCGCTCAAGGGCAAAGTCTACGTCCGGGCACACAGAGACACGTTAGCGTCTGTGTGCTGATGAGTAACGTCCAACACGCGATGGATTCGGTCCAATGTTGGTGAACATAAAAACTAATAACCATACTTCAAAACTTAGAACAAAGAGTTGAATGAATAACTTGGGTAGGCTGATTTAAAAAGTTTAACTGAAGCAGTTTGACATTTTCACTTTCATAATTGTCATAATGTCGTTGCATGTTTAATAATTGTTGTCGTTTCAATTGATTTAACTGAAAAAGTTTTTTCTGTCATCCCGAAAAAAATATTTTTCGAGATTAGCAGTCAAATCATTTAGTTTTATTACGATTCATGGCACTAGAAAATAATTATGTGCGATTGTTTTTAGAACGAATATGACTCTTTCGTATTATAGTTAACTATGGTGGTTACTGGTTACGTATGGCGTTCATTGTCAACCGTGTAAGCTATCAAACATTTTGGTTCGCAATTTCTGTGCCTAGGTTTAACGCACACACAGTCGCGCGCGTGTGTGGTAACGGTGACGGGGATAGGAGTTTTTCTACAGTCGGGACCAAAAATATGTTCTCCTTTTTGCGTGTACTACACCAAATTGCGTGCGCAGCAAGGTACAAATTGGCACAAATATTTTTGGACTTAACTGTACTGCAATGTAGTTGCTATGCCCAAAATATTACGCGGATGGATATCGCCAGTGCTAATTGGTACGCATTATGACATTCGTCTGGGACGGCAACGTCTAGACGGCTCGTTTTTTACACAAATATGACGATGGAGATTCAATTAAACCATCCTTGAGCCTTGTTCTCTGTGATGATTGCATATTTTAGGCTGTATAATTAAATTTAAGACGCTAAAAATATATATTTGATATTCTACTACACAAGGGGCTGCCACAATAGTACATCAATGGTATCAGTTGGTCAGCATCGAGTTGGTAATAATAAAGGCCTGAATACAATATAAATAAGTAAACTTGTAATTTCTTAGTCACAAAACTATTGTTTAGCTATTTAAGACTTTTTTAAACAAAAATTGATCGAATTTTAACAAATTGCAGACATCGTGCTCTTTGCCTTTGGACGTCTCAGTATCGCAGGATACTAGAAATGTTGCAAACTTCTAAACTATATCTTAGATATCATAAACATGAAAAAAGCTATTATCAAACTAGTAAAGCCTACAAAGCAGACTAAAACCAGCTAAAGCCAGCGAAACAACATTTATCGTTATTCAAGGGTCATAATACTACTCGTAGTATAATTAGTTATGATATACCGGATTTATACTATTTACCTTTTTATTTCCCGATAATTCAGATAATCTAATGAGACCGTATAGGTCAAAACAATATATTCTTAATATTGGTGTTTTTGTTAACTCTAGAAATCTTCAAAGCTAGAGTAAACAGGCGTCTTCGGGCTTAGTCTTGGGTCAAGAGCAAACCTATTCCAAAAAAAAATAAAAAAAACTCATCATGAACCATTTAAATCATTTGGTAGAGCAGGAAACTAATCCTTTCTCCCTATTATGGCTGACACGGCTTGTGCGTAGCCACTTTCAAGTAAAAACGAGGAAACGGGATTATCATTTAAAAAAACAGAGGAATCGGGAGCGGAATCCGGGAGAGTGAACAGGAAGGAAAGGTAATAATTAAAACATAAAGGTACAAGAATAATAAAAATATATATACATTTTAAATATTTTTACTTACTATATTTTTACACTATTTAGGGTAAGAAAAGAGGCAATAATTTTGTATACAGAGGTATCTTTAGACAGCAGCAGTTAAATGGAACTTGTAGGAAAAGGAATTTGGAAAGAAATAAGGCTTTTCAGGAAGTTTGACCGGTAGGTGACAAATCTTTAAATGCCTTCATAGCATAAGGCTATATAGCCTTCTTCAATAAACATAGATCACATAAGCGTTGTACTGTACAATAAACATGCTATGCTGTGTGTACACGCTATGGGATTTCTATAAGCGGACGTAGTGCGTCGTTTGCTGAACGTTTGTTTTCGTTCGCACCTTTCCTGTCCCACGACTAAATGCACAATATTATAAAATATTTCCCAGCCTTTTGAAATACTTTCTGAACAGAAAAGTTTAATGGCCAAATGCATCGACTTAATACAAGTACCTGCTAAAATAATTCTCAAATATTTCTGTTTTGTTTTGTTCAGTAATTCATTAAATTACTGTACATGGCTGAAATTTATCTGAGTAAATATTTTTTATTTTGTTGTAGAATGTCATGAAATTATGTTCTTTCATTTTTTGGAGGGGGTAAAGTAAAATGGAAAACAATGCAGTTGTAAATAAGAACATACTTAAACCTGTCTGAATTAAAATTATATATCAAACACCTCAAAAAGGTGAATATTTGTTTAAAATGCATATTTAATGCACTTACTAGTTTTGATTAAAATTACGATTATAGTCAATACTAGAACTCCATGTTTCTCGTTTGTATTATCATATCATATTTTGATTAATACATAGGTCTATGTATTAATCAAAATATGTATATAAAATGCTAGTCAGACAATGCTATGAGCTGTAAACATCCTAGCAGATAGGACATCGTCAGGACCACCTTACTTGACCTTCAAAGACGTAATCATCTTATCAGTCAATCAGTTACTTTGATACCGCGTTGTTGTTATGCGTGCGCGCATATAAAAAACAGTTTTTCCTGTTACGGCCCGCGTTTTGTTTCTAAATAAAAAGTGTTTGCTCATTCAAATAGATAGATTAATATTTCAATACCAACGCTGCTTAAGCTTGGGAAGTCCCCTTACTAATGCTTACTCGCACTTTTTTGTGCTTGTTGTTTTACGGACTATCCAAGTCAATAAAAAAATTGATGCTTTGTGTACTTGGCAAATATTTTTAAACCTACCTGAACACTTGCACTGCACAACTTGTGTCAAAAAAATAGCCTTCCAAATCAAGATTTTAACTTAGGTCTAGGTTCTTCATATTTTGACAGAAAGTATTGTCTCTATCATTTGAACTTTTTGATGTTCTAGAAAAATTTTGAACTTAATAATTATCATGCGGAATTATCTATCAAAATTTCTGCTGAAAATGTTGAGGTTTTAAACGATGCAGTCGCATGCAGTAACGACTTTTACTATTTTCTAAATTTTTTATGATTCAATTAGAAAAAATAACATGTTTTTCCCAGCAGACCTTTGAATAAAGGCATTTATACGTATTTTTTTAACTAAAATAAAATATTACCAATAAAGTTGTACCTATATGAGTGGTAAAAGCAGTAAAGATGTATTTTAGCAAAGTCAATTCAAACTTTCCCAATAAATTAATCAAGTGCAAGTGTCGGTCATCAAAGCGTGTTCCGTTCTGTTGTGTGTGATAACCTTAACGCGTGCTGAACAATGTTGCTATCTGATAGCCAGCTATCTCTCTGAAGGACGCATTATGTTTTATAACGTTACACAACAAAGAAAAGTGCATAGACTTACACTGATACAGACGTAAACTTGATAAAGATTTCGGATTGAGAACCTTAATCAGGAATCTCTAACCTTCTAGACTTTTGATCGTAACTAAATTAAGAAGAAGAAGAAAGAGTTAGAGACTACAAATTCGTTGTTTATTACTTTTAGACGAAGGGGATTAATAGATGTATCTATGTAAAAGTCACAGAAATGTAACTAATTTGATGAGGAATTAGATAGTGTAGGTGTTCCGCAGTAAGACAACAATTATTTTGTTTGGCCACGTTCAGAAGTTGAGGCGCTAGTCGGTTTTCGTGTTTTGAATTTTTATTTGATTGGAAAAGGCGGAGAAAGAGAAACATTGGTGCGCTGTCTGTAGTGGACCCTCTATTTGCCCACTGGGCTTACATTGAAAACTTTTGGTGTATGTACGCACATATTAAGTGAACAGTTTTATATATTGCATACCTACTTGTATTTGCATGTCATTTTGCGTAGGTATGTTGAAGTGCTTACATTGTATTTACATCATCTTTCCATTGCATCCATTTTTTTTTATGCTCTTAAGTCTACCTATAAATTCAATCCTATGTGTCCGTAGTACTTACTAAATAAAGTTCATACAATATTTTTAAACTTTTCATATGAAAGGAATTAAAATCCTCTGTCTACAAATTAATAAGCCAATCATAAGTTTATTATATGCAACACAACAATTAATTAATTTAAAGATTTATCGTGATAAGCATTCACGTTGCAAACTTAAAGAAATATTTTTGCATTAGTAAAAATCATCTGATTTAGTCGAGGAATCCCATAGACGCAGGTTCGATCCCCGCCTAAAACTGATAATTTTTTCAACTGCTAAAAATTATCTCAACAATGGAGTAAGCAAATAAAATGATAAAATGTACATGCTACTTTCAATGACGTATGAACAAGGAGTCCTATGTATTCGTGAGGAAAATGAGTAAATACACAAACACAAATTTTCATCTACATTTAAAAATATTTATAATTCGACGATTAGTCAAAGTTCAAAGAGTCTGAAAACATATTTATAAAGTCTTTTTAACATCTAGAAATACACATGCTGAAACAGCACCTAGTATTTGAACTTTTCCTTATTGCTTAAGTTACTGGTGTTAAGCACATGCGGTATTTAATTTCAGGATTTCAGGATAATCCTACATATGACCTAATAAGGCCCACGTATCTAACATTACTACTCCGTGCAAGTGTGCTATATCATTCTACACTAAATATGAAAAATTTTAAAGATAAAAACACGCTTCAAAAATAAACAACAAAAATGCGAGTCACATTTAAAATTATGTCATCCATAAAGAAAGAAAGAAAAAGGAGGTAGTAAACTAACATAAAACAAACACACAAATCCATAGCTCTACGGAATCTACCACACACAAATGTACAAAGCGATGCAATTTTGTTGGTAAAAGGGTACGCGCTTATCTCTCTGATAAATTGCATTGATTAGCGTCGTGACCGAAATGTGGAGTTTCAGTGCAATATCGGATTAGCCGATTGGTAGCGTCGCGTCGCTATGCAATACTGATTGTGCGTACCAATATGCAAAATAGAAGAGTCATTTTGAGCAAGAGCTCTAAAATATTAACAAACGAGGCAATGTAAATCGGTTTCGCGAACATCACGTTCAGATTGCGTTACAAATCTTTTGAAACTTTTGTTTTGAAACCTTACAGTTGAAAGAAAAGAGCGACTTCTAAGTATGTTTTCAGAGCAGGAAAATTTTGTTTCGGACATGCGTAAGTCTGGTATGGAATTTCGCATGAGTCATTGGCGAAGTGGCGAGCGCTTACGTACCCTTTCACGTGTTCGGACCTACCTATGGTGTTACGGCGGTGGCGTGCGCGTACAGCTGAAGGGGTGCGCTACGGCGCGCTGGCGGCGGGCGACGCACAAACACTCACATTCAAATATTCGTCTAACCTTGATGCGAATCGGCGCACTCCGGGTTCCATCCGACGGTCGTCAATACAGACGGGCTGAAGGGCTCGCTTCAGGTGTAACAGTGAAAGCGACACTGGTGTTCGTGAGGTGGTGTGCGTATCGGTCGAGATATCGCGGCGCGGGCGTCGGGCTCGGGCCGGACGGCAGGCGCATCGGCGCGCCGCCACCGGCGGTGGTCTCGCAGGGCTGCGGCGCGTCGGCCGCGCTACATGTCACGGTGCGGCGAGCGCGCTCTTCGCGCCGTGTTCACCGACTCACAGTGCCGTCGCCGTCCTACTGTCTGCGGGCGGCCGGGACGGCGGCGCGCGTTGCACCGCCCCGCTGCACTCCGCCTGCCCCCCGCCGCTTGCCCCCCTCGCTCGCCCCCTCCTCGCACCGCGCACCCGCCCCGCCCCGAAGAATTTTCCGCATCGGGCGGGAAAAATCGATTGTGCAGCGGGCCCCGAATAATTTCGGCAAGACGCACGGCGCCCTTGCGTCCTCGGCGCCTGCTCGCCGCTGCCGGCGCCGGCGGTCAAGCGCACTCCTTTCACTCCGCGCCTCGAGCCCGCCTAGCACCGAAAATTTGCCATCACTTTTGTTGTTGCACAAACACCACCAATTTAGTTGCGTGCACTCATGTCTAGACATTTAAGTATGACCTAGAAATTTAGATAGGCGTCTAGTGCGTCTGGTGAAGGTTTTTTAATGTCAAGTTAGATTGCTCGCTGATTTGATGCAATTATATCATTTGTCGAGAAACTTGATAGGATGGCAATATAGTGATGACGTTGGTAGTTTTTTATCAAATGATAGCTACAGTATTAGAACCAATAAGTACTGTTTTTTAAAATTCAATGAAAATTCAACCAAATTCCTTAAACGAATCTGTAAATTATACGATAAAATTCGTAGTCTCGTAGCAAACTGACTACGAATTTCTTATGTGTGCAACATACCAACCAGATAAATATTATACATTGGAACCATACGAAACAATGAAAAAGTTTATATGCGTGGGCGCACCCACCTGTTTTAATTATTTTTCCATATATTAAATTCTTATATACTTTGATTTCTTATTCAGTATCCATTGCCTATTTCTGCGAAAACCACAAATAAATTTCTGGATCTAAGGTATCGTGGCTACCTTCATAAACACATTTTCAGACATTTCAGAACCTATGTACAAATGTCACTTATAAGAGTTCGAGGATAAGTATTGCAGTAATATACAGTTTTTCCTTAATCCAAATAAGATACCAGAATGATAATTTAATTATATTATTAATAGTTTTTCCCCAGAAACAACCTCGATACAAGAACCCAAATAATTGTCAAAGGACATCCATGACATCAATGAAAGATAATGAACATTTTACATTGTCTATATAAAATGTTCATTATCTATCAATGTTCCCTTCGTGGTAGGTTAATCTGAGAACGCACTTCTAGGGATCTTTACTTCCGTAGTCAACTCACGGCTTGCTCGGGAAGATAGACAAAAAAATGTTGTAATATACAATAATAAAGTATTGCGTGACTAATTTATCAAAAAAAAGTTGGCAAAATACGTGTATTAACACTAAACAAGTAACAAACACGAGCTAAAAGTTCAAGTCATAAAATATTAAGAAATAACAAAGCAACAATTTTATAACGCATACACTTTGAGTCGTTATGAATACATTTGAATATCCAGCTTTCGGTAATAATCATCATAACACAATGCGTAAAGACTATTTCTAGCCAAACTAGATCTATCGTGAGGTTTTTGCCGGTGCATTAAGTCATTCACCGTCTGGATCGCATATAGCTAGAATTATACCGTTGCGTGGGCCGTCAGATTAAGTTAGGCTCAGCTTTGACGCAAGCTTTCGGCAGCTTTTTCTTTTTTTTTAGAAGTTTCAATCTAATTGAAATATTTTGAACATATTATCAATGCACCTGTCATTAGATTTTAAGCTCAATTGTATATAATAATTGTGATAATTTTAATAATTGTAAATATTATAATAATTTAATAATTGTAAATATTATAATAATTTAATAATTGTAAATATTAAAATAAATGTTTAGTCTTGTTGAGAATCTTAGGATTCATAAATTACCCAATGAATGTACATTCTAGTTTGGATGTAAGTATGTACTCGTATGCAAAAGTGATCGTTTGTATGTCTTTGAAAAGTTATTAATAAGTATTTTAACACACCATTTTTTTTAGATTCTGCTATCCAGACATTTGGTCACAAACTCACCTGATGGTAAAAGGCCTTTCCGAGATCATTTGAAAGTAAAGTTTCTAATTCGTTAAAGTTTACTTTTTATATCGAAACGACTCATCATTACCTACACTAACAGAGTTTGTGCTTGCTTGTGGAACCAGACCAAGACCGGGTTTACCCCAACATTATCTCTGAGCGAAATAACAAAAGTGCTCTTAGAAAAAACTACCGTTAATGCCAATTTACTCGCTATAGTCATAGTCATAGATTTCACAATGGGGCTCCTCTGGGAGATTTTATAGTAAACAATTTTAGATTAAATATAATTATTAATGTACTTTCCCCAGTCAAGTCATGAAAAGGATAAAAAGATGCAGAACTTTAGTAAAACTTCGATTTGAATTATCAAAGCATAAAATAATTCATTATGTATTAAAATATGTTTTGCATCTGTTTGTGAATTTTTTAGTAAATCTAGGCAGTTTTGGTGCCAAATAGCCAATGTGCCTTACATATAGACCAACGAAAGTGAACCAGCGATACGAGAGTATGGGTGAAAAGTTAGTTTACAATAGTTTACACTAAGTAGGCGGCGTATATTTTTAAAATAGTTAGATGATAGTGTAGTTACTCTTGTAAGTACTTTGTAACACTTATGTGACAGAAAACGAATTTGATTACCTACATTACTTTTGACACTTTTTGTCTCTTTACTTAGTCTGATTATTAGGCTATTAATCGCAGCATCATCAGTAAGTATTTATTTCAGTCTGTAAAACAAAAAGTCATAAAAATGTAGAGCTTTTTTAGCCTTGTTTGACAACTACTAAATAATTACTCGTATACTATCATCTTAGTTAAGTGGTCTGAAACAAGGTTCATATCCGAAGACTGAAAATTAACATCAGCGCGACTTTACATAATGTTTTATCATAACTGCCATTTATTAAGGACGCTATTTTTACAAACATGAAACTTTCTTAGAATTAGGATCTAGGTAACTGAGTAAGGCTGTTTAAAAATGCGTTGACTTGACTTACCTAGTAAATTGAGCAACGCAACACCACGCGGCTGTTGATATTTTCTTGGAAACCAAAAATTGCTTGCCATGAAGATATTAACTATTGTATAAACGTACAATAATCACAAACAATTGCAGTATCGGGTGCGTATTTCGTAGATTTATTGACACACATTTCGCGGTGGAATCACATATTTTTGCTCAGTTTTTTCATGTAGATGCTTGGCTACATCTCATCTCCCTTATAGATTATTGCAATTTTAATGCAGAAGAATTTGAAATGTGTTATAACTTTAAACGATATAATTTCAGTTTCAGAAGTGTCTCATTTGTGAAAAATTTAAGTATTTAGTTGGATCTCTTAAATCATTACATTTTACATGTTTATTATAACACTCGAGAAGCAACTTAACCCTGCAGTACAAAATTTGAGGGTTTTGAGTTTTGGATAAAGGACTTTCTGTAGGTTCTACCTGCCAAATCCAGTCTTGGACATAAATAGGACCACCGAGCGATCAAGGGCCCGAAGTAATAATAAATTCTAATGCGGACCGCACTGCATCAACCGCGAACGAAACTGCGGCGCCGCGCCGCACGTCACGTTCCTAGCTAATGCGTCACGTTAGCCGCACTCGGAATACGCACAAAATCATAAAGGAAACAAGTAGTGTGACGACGCTCAAGTGTTGTCCGTGGTCGCTGCACTGCGGACTCTTCCGGAATTGAACCTTAAGGAAACCCTCCTTCCATCGCAAGCAGATCAGGCTCCATATGGCATTAGAACCTTCTGTACAGATCGTTATAAAATATTCTCACAATTGACTAATATATTTAAAAACATGTGATGTGCAAACTCCATGGTTGCGGGCGGTTCACAAGTGAGCTCTTCTCAGAACTAAAGTGCTGAGTGCGCGGGCGCATCGACGCTGCCACCCACCGAATGGGAACATCGCACGTACTGTGAAGCCACGCAAAACGGAGCTTTTCCACTAGAAATGCCTTACCTTGCATTTGTTATCTACCACTCGTATGCATTACTCCAAATCATGGCATTGGTGGAATTGGGTTCTACTTAACTATGTTTTTGTAAATGGATGGATGTGGTAGACTGTGGATGCATGATGCTGCCACCGACTGAATGTGTATAATAAGGGCTTTTGCACTAGAGATGCGATGTATGTATTTATAAATCTAGATGCTTTTTTTATATTAACACTCATATTCATTGCTCTGAAAAATTTTTGGAATTGGGTTCAATCTACTAGTGAATAGCTTCTTCTTCTTCTTTCGTGTCGGCATGACGGAAAAAAACGGCTGCTCCATGCGCTTTCACGGACTAACAATTTTCGAAGGACACTTTAGTTGCTTAGCTCAGCATCTCACTAGCTTCACCACGTCGTAGTATAGTTGTATGAGTCTGTTTAATTGTATGATAAGCTCAGACTAGCCGTCGCCTGAGAGTTTAAAAAAAGTCCTTCAATCACTTTAATACACCTTGCGGTTACATCGCTTAAAGATGCTCCATCTAATGCCATACTTTCATGTCAGTAGAGATTGCTGGCCAGACATTTTAATAGGAAAACTTAACCCACTCACGAATATTGTGGAGTACTTACTCATTATAATATCCATTTTGATCTATGGATGATACTAGGCCGATTTCAAGCAATAGTGATAGTTTTCAAAAATCTATTTAAACGTTCTTAATTTAAATTGTGAAATAATAAACGAAAACCAAAACAGATTTTTATTTTTAAATTTAGTCAATATTAAACCAGAAATTTTCTTAACTCGGCAATTAAGTGGTTGATTGCAATTAATTGATTATCTAGGTAGACTTTAATTAGCTCCACAATTCCCAGACTCCGTAGATTTTTATTGCACAACAGACGCGCGACAACAGAAGCATTATTTGTGGTCCTTCTACTTTTTACCGCTTTAAAAGTATGTTAGGATTCGTTTTTCGACGACAGACGCCGCGTGACCTCGCCTGGCATAAAATAGTTCTGTCTTCTACACATATACCTATACAACGTTTACGTGGGAAACATATCTGTATAAATCGATGATGTGATAAACCCGAAATTATTACACATAATAGGTCCACGTCAGTCACCATTATTTTACGTTTCAATTTACGCATGAGATGAAAGAACTGTCCGTGAAAGAATAGGAGAATACAAAAGAGGCAATCTTTAAAAATCAGAACGTCAACTACGAGTAGTATCAAAATTGGGCAATTGTGTTTTTGCTCGATTACTTATCTTTCGTCACAGTCGTAAAAAACGATTCATCCGATGATGCTGCAATTATTCCAGGAAATCAACGACCTTCTATTGACAGCCCAAACAATTTATTACTATTACAATATAATACTGAATTGTAGATACGATTAATGTCTAAGTAAAATCGTTTTAGCAACACTTTTGTGCATGCGCGACATGCGTTTGAACTTTTTAAGTTACCTATATGATGATTTTATATTATAGATTTTAGAGATCATGTAATTGTATTGTTTAGGTTTTATTTTTTTTATGATCATCAACACCAAACTTACTTGCCTGCAAGAATAAAGAAACTTCTAACGGCAAAGCGATAGATGCAATGAAGCATATAGTAAACAATGCTGGTATGTTACAATACATAGCCCAACAAAATTAAATGGGGTTATCGACACTTTGAGGAAAACTGTCATTGATCTTGTAAAAACCGTAAAATCTACGTGACGCCTCCAATGAAAGTGTAATGCTTGAATTACGATTACCTAGTCTATTTATTGAAGGAGCCTTAAATTGGGATGGCAACTCAAGTGAGAGAGCTACGAATGTTCTTTCTTGTAATAAGAATATTGAAAAAATGTTTTAGGTATGAAGCTAATTACACTTTTATTTACAGGAAGGTTTAGCACTGACATACAATTACTAACTGAAGAAGAGAAAAAAAATATTCACCGAGCTTTTATAATCAAATTGTGCATTGTCATCGGAACTAAACGTGTATGTATGTCACTTTACTGCAAACCGTGAAACACGTGGTTGACTAGCAGACAATGCATTAAGTCCACCATTTTCATTACTTCCCAATAGACTAACTCAAAAAGTCCTCATCAAAATACAATTATTACAGATAAATATAAAAAGAAGAAATATTATGTACAGATGCATGTAAGGTTTTTTCTAAATTCAAATCCAGAAATAGACGCGTAGAAAAGTTCAAATTAACGTTACTAGTGTACGCACAGACAGACAAGGTCAGACTATGTTTGTGGTCAACGAACTTATTCAGTCTAAGGCAACAGCCGCTCAGACGAAAAAAAATAACAAGGCTTGCACTCACACGGCCTTAGCTAATACTTCTCTAGTTAGGTCTGGCATTTTTTTGTTTGCAACTTAATGTGATGACATTTCGTCAGATTTGATACAAACGAACTAAATAAAATTTAAACTTTATGAACCTTAAAAACGTGTTTCTTGATTTTTAAATAAAATTATTACATATCATTCTTATCGCTTTAAACATACAGACAGCAGACTTAGCAGTCCGATACGGCCTTGATGTTTATACTAATGTGTACGTATACTATATGTTACAAGGACATATAGGTAAAACAAAATCCTTTTCGTTTGACCGATTTTATTATCCTCGTACACAAGGTTGGAGATCACAATACGACAATAAATTAAAATATACCTGTCTAATGATGAACCTAGTCTTCATAAAAAAAACAATCAAATTTACCCAATAGTTTAATCACAGGAAAATATTTTTCCCAAATTTACGATAAGTAGAGTGTGTCCCATGGGTACTGAATAAGGTTTAAGAAAATTGAACTAATGAATGAAAAGTTTTTAAAAAAAAATTGCGACTTTGATGTAAGGATTTTTTTAATAGTACAAGACAAACATTCTTATATGAACGTGTATTGTCGTAGTTTTAATTTTTTTCATATTGTGGTACCCACCCTGTATGTATGTAAACTAGTTAATGAATGACCACAAAAATCATGTTGATCTAGAGATCTTCGCCTTTCTTACCCTACTCCACTCATTACGTCATCGTTAGTAAAATGTAACCGTGTATTAGGGCCCAAGTATCCCTACACTAGCACTTGTTGTATTTGAGTGTGTGTCTGACTGTAATGATTCAAAAGGTGCTTCAATAAAAAAAACCCAGTACTTCAATTCGAGGTAAAAAGTGATTTGGCGCTGGGACCAAGGTAGCAGACCGAGGCTGGATGACAAATATACCAACATGTACCTAATTATTAATAATGAAAAGCTACAAAACCTAAAGATACCGGCTACGATTCAGTTTGGTACTGTTGAGTATTCTGTTTTGTGTGCTGGATGTACGAGTAAATGAATTAAATTAGATTTATACAAAGTGTTGTAACGTAGAATTAGGTTGCCACGACAAAAAAAAGTAAACGGCGATATAGCCCAATTGGTACATTCAAATATCTATCAAACAAACTTAATTTTTGTAAAACTTACAGCTTGCTATTCTTATAACCGGAAGCGATGTCTTATCGCATTAGGGCACGGCTTTAACCCTACGTCTGCAGCACCAAAAAAACTGGATCGTAGCCGGTATTGCCTGCACTTATGGTCTGATTTCGGTATTACAGCGATGGTTCGGTGCTAAGCTAGCCAATTTATTCAACTAGGTCGCCAGACGCATTAGCGCGCATACCGAAAACCGACAAGTCTCGAGGTGGACCATAGGTTAGGCTTCTTTTGTTATTTAATTTTTGGCCACCGCAAAAACATCTCAGATCTGCGACCATTAATAGCGTTAAGAATAAGTAATGAATATGAGCCTGGCTGTTTTTTAAATATCTATTTTCATTATTGTTGAATAAGCTAGTCTTGTCTAGAGAAAAAACTTTATGGCTCTTTGGAAACCAAAGGTTTGTTATTTGAGGATAGAACAAAATAAGTTATACTAATAGGATTAGCAACATCCTTTGTTATAAGTTAGATATACAATTAGTAGCACATTATCGTAACAATATTAACTGGCTTAAGATTCGATTACTTAACTTCATTTCATTGACGCTTCTCTTTCCTGAGTTCCACCACAACACGCAACCTTCGCTCTTTTTACGAGCCTCCACGGAGAGAGTTCTCCACGCCTTTAAAACTGCCTTCATGTATCAATACCTCACTCACTGCGATTCTTCCCTGGAATTCCCTTCCCAAGGAAATCCAGATGTCCTCTAACAATCTTGCCTTTACCTTTGCCTTTAAACATTACCTTAAATACCTCATTAGGACTGACCACAGCTTTATCTTTTCTCTTTCTTCCCTAACTGAGAAGAAGAACTGTTAAGGAGACGGTCTTACCTACTTATGTAGCTTCTAGATAACTCCGCAGACGTTGACGTTGTTTAAGAAAAAAATAATAAGCGACTTGCCAAAATTCCTGTTTTATCTCAAGAGAGCATGTAATCGGGATAAAAAGTATCCTCTTACCCAAGTCAAATGATACCCTGTTTGTATACCATATTACATAAATATTCGTTTAGTAGTTTCAGCGTGATTGACGGACAATCATCCAAACTTAAACAAAGAAATTTTTTTGACTTCGTCTTTGCGAACGTTGGATTTTTCCACCTTCCTGTTTTATCCCAAGGGAGCATTAAATCAGGATAAAAAGTCTCCTATCATCCAAGTCAGCCTGTCTGTATACCAAATTTCATCAAAATCCGTTTAGTAGTTAAAGCGTGATTGATGCACAAACATGCAAGCAAATACGAGTAAACTTTCGCATTTAATAATATTAGTGTGACTGGTTGGAAAACCATTGTCTATTGGCAGAGCCTATGTCAGTGTCTTAATATTAAACTATATTTGTTTCAAAAGATTTTATATCTTGCAATAAGGCTTAATATCGCTTGTATCTTCTTATTATTAATTAATAATAAGAATCATTATTTAAGTAATAATGTTTATGGATTAGTTTAGGTTTTATCGTGTCATCGCTTCTAATATCCAAAAATCATTTTGTGTATTTTCAAAAATATGACGTTCTTCGAAGTTTTGCCAAAATCAAATGATGAAATATGTGTTTATGAAAATTCATTGATAAGTAAGTATTGTGATAATATTATTCGTGATAGTTATCTTAAAATTTACGATAGTTAATATAAACGTAGGTGCCGAGAATATTTCATTTTGTGAACAATTCTGGGTTTTTCAAT
Organism: Pyrausta despicata; assembly: GCA_963921415.1. Classification (NCBI taxonomy): domain Eukaryota; kingdom Metazoa; phylum Arthropoda; class Insecta; order Lepidoptera; family Crambidae; genus Pyrausta; species Pyrausta despicata. The sequence continues at coordinate 9,155,798 of OY992855.1, read as the reverse complement.
TTCAAGGTTAACAATTCTGGCAAATGCAAGAAAAATGGACTTTACGTCAAAAATTGTTTTATAATCACCCCAATTTTTTTCTTACTGTACACTGAAAATATTATTTGTTGCAAAAAAATATATTATGAGTGCACGATAAAACCAGTTGTTTTTTGACCAGTATTTTAAATATGTCATTTAACTGTCTTAGTGAAATGGGAATGACATGAGCCATTCCAAGGGTGATCCTAAAACAATATTTAAGGGAGTGCTGCATAGATATAAATACATAGTAGAGCTTTTGAAAGCAGGTGGATAACTAGCTCTGCCAGCTGATGACAAAATAACGTTAACTTAAAGTTGCTAAGTTGAAAAAAACGCGATTAAAGTATTGAAAGCATAATGGTACCTAATTTACTATTTACTCGATTATTTTCCAACACAATTTTCTGAAAATTAACATATTAATTTATTTATCCACATACATTTTGAGAAAATTTGAAATTTAGTTCTCTTAAACGCCAATAATGTGTAAATAATTTAAATTAAAAATTATTGCCTAAACCTTTCGGGTCCTAGGTTTTATTTCGGTGAAATGTGGCACACTCTTGTCTATATATACAAAATATATTTTTAAATAAAGCAGGTCAAAGTTGCGTTTTTTTGTGGTAAGTGATTCGCAGCGTGATTCGGTAGTTTGTATGGCGAAGTTGGTATCGTTTCCTAGACGGCACGACAGAACATTGCAACCCATGGGATACGTTATGTTTTTGTGGCAAGATCAAAAATTCAGTATCTTATTGTGAGGTTAGCGTAATTTTTATTTTATTTAATTTACGAAAAATCCTTTAACTTAGTGATATTTCGAATATGATAAGTATACAGAACTAAACAGTATCTGTCTACTTACCTAATTAAAATCATTTAAGGTAGGTCGTTAAAATTATTAATGTATGTATCTACTTATATCAAACATCACGGAAATCGCTGCGGTATCTTATTCACTTTAGATACAGGCGATTTTGCAACAAAAATGCATAGCTTGATGTGCTGCCAACTGTACTTGATAAAAAAATATATATTTACAATCACAATGACCTTCAGAAGTCTTTGCGACGGAGAAAGCCTATAATATGTATTTTTACATGCATCGATAACGCTAAGCAGATAATCCTTCATGCATCATTGCGCCATATCTCGTAGGTGCACCTGTATCTTTGACTAGGTATCGTGGAATTTGTCGACTTATCAGTCATGCGAGCTGTCACTCACTAAAATAGCCGACAATACGACGATGATATTGATGAAAACTATTTTTTGTGAAATAAAAACTCGTAATACGGAGAACAGCACACCAGGCGACCCGTTTTTGTGGCAATAGGTACCTACCTCTCGTACCACTCAAGTCAAGTCAAGTCAAGTCAAACATTTATTTGCTAGAATACACAAAAATATGCAAGTAACAAACTGCAGGTCTTAAAAATAGGTTGATTAGGTATTCAGCCTGCATGCACGCGTGCAAATATTAATAATCATTATAACAATTCAATAAATCACTAGCGTATAAGATACCGCCTGTGTTTACCTGTGTTAGTCCAAATGTTTCTAATTTTTTATTTAGGCATCCACAAGCCGCACTTGAAACATAAGTAACGGCTTTGTGATATTATACAATTTTCTAGATTCATCTTGATAAGGTTTTCAGTGTCAATTCTAAGTAATCAATGTCTGTATGCTTGCTACGTATATACGTACGTATTAGTTTTTTGTTCTAAGTGTCGTGTTTAGTTGACGGAAAAAAAGGATGTAAACTACGATGCTTTAATTTGCAGTTCCAATGGATTGGTTTTTGTGTGCTAGAATGTAAGTATTTACGTCTTTCGATTTCGAATGAATCCTTCCTTACCTTTTTACCTCTACACTACTCCAAAAAATCCAAATTAATCACTCCTGTTGTGGCGGAACGCAATCCGCGGGAGCCTAATTCATAAAAAAGAATAACAACGACTCAAAATTACCTAGCTGAGGTGTGCCCAGCTGTGGGACGTATGTAAACTTACGTGAGGTGAGAAGAAGGAGTCAAAAGTAGAATCTACAGCAATTGAATCAATAGGTCATAAAATTGACCAACCGGATTTGCCTAAAAGAGAGCTAAAAAGGGCAGTGTAATAACAGCCCACAGAGGATGTAATAAAAAACATCAATTTGGCATACTTATCCAAATATTATTGTTTCAGCTGGCGTCATGAATCGTGTGACGTAACAGGCGAAAAAGCGGGAAACAAAATGCAAAGCTGCGTATGTGAGCAGCTCGTATGGAAAACGAAAGTCTTCCGTCGCGAGTTTCATTCAGACGAAGTTGGGAGCTCGCGGCTGCTGCAGACGCCGCGACCTCCGAAGGCACGCAGGGTTTTGGATGTGACATTAATAGAAGTTCATTAGAAACAAAAAATCGCGAGAAGAAAGATCCTGGTTCCATGGGAATCCGGCCCGCGTGCCTTAACCACTCGGCCACCCAGACATTCTCTACTGCAAATATTATCTTAAGTTTAAGCAACGTGAATTCTTAAGTTAAGTGGTCAGCTTATGCAATTTTTACTGAATCGTTTAAATATATGTAGTTATTCATATTTTGTACAAAGGATCTTGTTCATCGCACAAAAATTTTTTGCCTTTGCGGGACTCGAACCAGCTGGTTAGCACTCTAGACTAACAGAAGGTAAATTACTGATACACTTAAGATTTCGTCCTACTAACTGAACCAGAAAGATCATACCTTTTCTCAGAGTTCTTATAACAAAATCAGGTTGAGAGTCAGAGTAATCTCAAATTAATAAAATCTGAAGAAGCGTACTGCTTCATTCCACAATTCACTTAGGCCATCATATACCATATAGAGGAGCCTTCTCTACATTATTATAGAAATGCTATATTTAATTCTATTATTAATAATAATAATAAAACAACAGAGTCAAGTATAGTACTGGAAAGTAAACAGTTTCAGTCCAACGCAGAACTACTGTATTTAGAATGATAATTTCTGGTCAGTTAATGTAATCAAATTTTGTTCATTGCCTAAAATATGTTCATAACAAAAATTTAATTGGTTAGCAATAAAAAGTCGACGACATAAAAAGTTGATGACTGGTCTAGACCAGATGACAAGAAATCTAGATTTGATTTTATTAATATTCAACCTGCCAAGTTTGAGACACTTTCACGGTAGCTTTTTATGATTGTAAGCTATATTATCACTTAGCTAGGTCATAATTATGATAATCTTTAAAATATTTTTCCTTGAATAAAAATTAAACTCGATTTTATTAAGTTCCATGCATTTATTTGGGAGTGTTTAAATGTTGAAACAAAAATTTATAAGTTATGATATAAGCTATCCAACTTAAAATCTATGAAATCATCATCAAATTCACGTAACTAAATAGCTGGTTAGCTTCAACGGCTAGACTTGTTTTGATCAGCCATATCTAAGATTAAATTATCTTTTGAATATAAAAACCGCACGGAAATCGTTCCATCCATTCTAGAGATTCACAAACATACGAATAGGGGTTAAACTTATAACACCACTTTTTTCGACGGTAAAAAAACTCACAACCGAGTCCTCATCTTCATGCATCCGCGTTGAAAGTTCGCCAGAGTCAAAGTTGCGGTTTAATAACACTTGTAACAAATTACAGGCATACGAGTACTGTTCCGTACTGCTACTTGACTAGGGCACTGAGGGCTTATTCCGAAAAAAGAACTCCGTCAAAACGATAATTGTTTTTTCGCTTTTTGACACGAGTAAACATGACAGCACGTCAAGGTTATGATTGTGGCATCTGATGCACATGTAATAAGGGCGATGATTCCGTAGCTTGATGTGCTGTCGTCTGTACACGTTATCGTTTTGACAGATATCGTCTTTCGGAATAGGTCCTCTGGTGTCAGTTCACTGAAAAGTTGAGGTTCACACTTTCGCGCCAAACGTTGCTTACTTATTTTGTTTCGTACTCTATAGTTTGGTAAATACGAGTTTAAGTAAATTGTTAATACTTTTATTAATAAGCAGGTATATAAAAGATGAGGTGTTTGGTTTTTATTTTAAACTCTTCAGAGAAGTTGTGTATGCCTGAGAGTTAAATAAAATCTTATTTTCTCTGTGTCGAAATTTGATGTATAGAATCTAGTTTTCAACTTTTAAGAAAACCATCCTAAGACTTATGCTTTAACGTTCACAGTACCGTGACCAACACATCAGGCTACCCATTTTTGTTACAAAATCGCTCTATAACAAGCATAAGATACCGCAGTGTTTTCCCTGATATGCTGGCCACCATACTTAAGACACAAAAGTTTATAAAAATTGCATTACTCTGACTATACTTTACTAAAGCTTAGGACGTCCACCGACAAGATGAACAGACGACCTTGTAAAGATCGCAGGATCACACTGGATGCAGACCGCTTGTGATCGGTGTGGAAAACTGCGGGGAAGGCCTATGTTCAGCAGTGGACGGCCTTTGGCTGATAATGATGATGATGATGACTATACTTACTGAGTTTTGTTGCTAGGCAATTGACACTGAAACAATGATATCGCCACCTGCCGATAATTCATCTGGTAACTAGCAAAATAACGCTCAAATAAATACGGTAATTAAATAATGCGATTTCATCCAACTGCTTCGTTGAAATCAAATAATTTCACTCGTATTTCGTCCTCGAATTGGAAATTTGTCTGGGCCCTACTTTTATTTGCGTGTTTTGCATCGGGCGCACTCCGCTATGCAAAATAAACGAGTTCCATCCTCGTCTAGGTTATGTTCGTAGACAGAAAAATATGTCGAATTTCAATGCGAGACAGATACCGATCTCAATCAATAATTTCTGCTGAAACAAAACGTGTCTTAACACTGTTGAATTAAGAACGCTCTATAGAAATTCTTCTTGTCTTCAGTTAGTTGCGAAGTAGGTACCCTAGCAGTTCTGTTGGTAAGTTACAAGGTTGCGCTGCGAAGGACGGGAAACTCGGTGAAGTTTGAAAAACGCTAACACATTATGTACTTCTACACATATCATAAGTCTGTGACAAAGGATCAGTCAGTCATCTTACATACTAGCAAAAAAGGAATTTTGTTTGTATTCGGTCCCTCAGTTTGTTTTGGGATTCAAAGTCTTATGAAAAGCCTAAGTCATTAAATATTCTTATGCAAACTAATGAATGATGAAGTCTAGACAATATGCAAATTTTCTATTATTTATGTTTAGAAGCTGCATCTGCATAATACAATTTTGATTTTTTGGTACCGTTTTAAAAGTAGCTTCTACCTACTCAGTTACGTAATGATTAAATTTTCTTGTCTATATTTATGGTAGTTTTTAGTCTAATTTGGGTACCAGTTTTATCCGCGTGTCAAACTTTGAACTTTAAAAACATCACACGTCTTTTAATGCTGTTATCGCGCATAGTTACAAATTCGTTGCATATTTTTATAACATCGTTATCTCTAATAATACTTGCACACAAAAGCGAGTATTAAGCAGCGACAGGTAGATACGCAAATCTTCAGCTGGGTAGATAGCACGCACTGGATGACCTTCATTGACCTTCAATGGCCATATAAAATAATCTCTGTTTATATACCTAGAGTAAAAAAAAAACTGTTGATAAGTAATATCAACTTTCACCGGCAATCGGGAAAGATTTGATTGATGACCTCAAGAGTGACGAAATAATTTTGATACTTGTATTTCGACGCTACAAAATCAATAAACAGTATCCCAAATCAGTTAAACCATTCTTAAATGTCATAACAACAAAATCGACCAAAAATTACTTAATATTTTTTTCTCAGCATAGAACAGGACCTCCGATATTTTCCTTGGCGTGCATTGTTTGCCACTTCACAGCTTCAATGTCACGAATTGGGGTCTGCTATTACATAATGAGTATAACAATACATAGTACATAGTAAAGCATATAACACTATTTCTATGAGCGCACCCCACCGATTGTAATCTGGGCGCGGGGCGAGCGGTTGAACGAAGCGGACCAATCGCTGTGCTCCCGTGACCAGAAAAGGGGGTGGAGTTTCGCACCCCTAGTTTTCTAGGGGTTAGTATGCTTCCGCGGCCAACCTAGTTTGCCGTGGGCCCCCGCGCCCCCCGGCCCACTAATTTAGGGTTGATCAATCGGCCCCAGCGTTACGTAAGGGCCACCAGACAGATTTCGAGCGAGTCTCCCCGGCTAGAAATAGTTAACCACATTAGCTATGTAGGTTAGGGCTGCGACGCTTTTGTCTCTATTACATACCAGTTTTACAGCACTGGCCGATGCCAGTGCTGTAAAACTTTGCAACTCTAGAAAGCTAGAGCACCTATTTATGTAATAAAGGTAATACCTTTTTAGCACACCAATTACTCCGAAACACAAAAAATATATTGATCACTGCTAACGTCTCGTCGAACGCGATTTTTTGTCTAGACACTAAATATCGGTATCTCAGTATTTCCAAGGAAGACCAAAAAAAAATTACAGTTAAATCGTAATCAAATAAATTTAGGACGCCTATATCTGTGTCCATGTATCTGTATAACCTGAAGCTATAAATTTTGTCAAGTAGTTTTACCGATTTAATTTAATATTGTTTTGGTTAAACCCCGTGGCAACCTCAATTTCATCGTGCTGATACTTTCTTTTCTCTTTTTACCAGTCGGGCATCGCTTCTTTTAAAATCCGAAGAAGCGTACATTCCACAATTAACTTAGGCCACCATATACGAGTACCATAAAGAGGAGCCTTCTCTGCATTATTATAGAAATGCTATATTTAATTCTATTATTAATAATAATAATAAGACTAATAAAACAACAGAGTCAAGTATAGTACTGGAAAGAAAACAGTTTCATTCCAATGCATGACTACTATATTTAGAATGATAATTTCTGGTCAGTTAATGTAATCAAATTTTGTTGATTGCCTAAAATATGTTCATAACAAAAATTTAATTAGTTAGCAATAAAAAGTCGACGACATAAAAAGTTGATGACTGGTCTAGACCAGATGACAAGAAATCTAGATTTGATTTTATTAATATTCAACCTGACAAGTTTGAGACACTTTCACGGTAGCTTTTTGAGGTAACATGAACTTTCTTTTTAATTAGGTATTTGATACTTACTATTAAGTCGCCCGAGGGCGTCTGACTAAGCTTAACGACTAGTAACTATCGATATTAATCGGGACCAGCAGCTAAGTAACTCTCACAGGGTTGGTCACTTACCATACAAACAACCCTCCACCAATTCGCACTGAGCCCGCGTGGTGGAGTATGGCTCGGACAACCTCATAGTTAAGGTGAGGCTCGTGCCCAGCCGTGGGACGTATGTAGGCTGATGAGAATGAGAGAATACTTACTAACTAGCTTTAATACCGCACTTTGTGATTAGCACTTTGACGACTATATGAATGGTATAGCATTCTTCCCCTGGCGTCTATTATTTGGTTGATTTCTTCAGCCGTGCGTAAACTATTCACATTTTGACGCCTGATGATCTGATCCTGATGATCATCGGACGGTTATAAGAAGCCTCTACACCTTCCCCAGGCCATACTGTGATTTTACCACGGGCTAATCCAACATGTGAACATGAAAAACATGAAAATCTTAAGTTTTTTTTAGCTTGATATATTTTAAGCTTGTAAATAAATTGTTTTAGTTTCGGAAAGTACATTTTGGAATCCGATGCCTACTTGCAAAAGCTTTCGAGCTAACCAATAGAGCAGTGAGCAGTTTGCTGCTTCAAAAAGTCTTATTTGATTTTGCTGTAAGAATCTTCCGTCGTACAAAAGTTTTCAGTTACAGCTGTTACGTTTGGTAGGTCAGTATGTTAACCGTAAATTTAAATCACAAGTCGACCAACGAAAAACATGTCCTTATTTTGAGGCAATTATTTTTTTGCTTAAATGGCTTGATGATATCAAATAGTATTTATTAATAGCAAAATATATAGAATTCAATCTCTTTCGCAAAGTTCAGAGAACCTTCGATCACACGGCAAGACAATAACAACTCGCTTATCTTTTATGCTTCCTCTTACGGGATCCACAAAAAATAAATTGCCGTTTGTACCCGTTTAAAATTCGCCTTTCGCATAATCTGCATTCGTTAATGCGCGGCGGCCAGACTGGCTACTTTTCACTCTTGTGTAAGTACTATAGGTTAGTATCTTTCTAATGACCGTAAAAGTCTATTAGGATGCTGAGATACTGGCAGAGTTTATAAAATTTTGAGTGTCTGTTATCGTGAACTGATTTTAGTCTCCGAGTTTGGTATACATAAAATATATTTACAAACTCTGTCTTTTTGAAGAACATGATTATAGGGAGAAGTTATGAGATTTTAAGCGAGGTCAGAGGCCCTCGGATGGCTAAATAACGTCATTCGTTGTGGTTGGTCACTTACTTTACAAACACCCCTCCACCAATCCGCACGGAGTCCGCGAAGTAGAGTATTGCTCGTACCAACTCTTAATTGAGGCAAGGCCTGTGCCCAGTAGTAGGACATATATAGGCTGATGAGATGAATATGGTGATCATAATTGTAAAAACTATATTAACATATACTTTCGATATGAGTGTGGCAAATCCCAAAGTAACTATTTAATATTTAACGTCTACCAGAATATGTGAATGATTTCGGAAGTTCAATCTCACTAGTACGGTCTTCCAACTTTCGAGTATAACAAAATATAAGTAGTTCTTCATTTAAAAATTTGATAGTGCTCTTTTGTGCAAATGTTGGCGTGTATCATGTGTACACCCCATACATCACCATAATGATATAGTAAGATGAAACTATCTGTAACAACTCGGCTTAATTTTTATTTTGTAAGTAAGCACTAAATATCTTCGCCAGCGCAATATTTTCTTAATCTGCTTGGGTGATGCGACTCATCTACATAATAACACTTCTTTGAAACCAGCCGAGGCACTTCCAGTCACCCTTATTCGAGCGACGTGGCTTGCTCTTGTTAATGCAAATCTGTAATTAAATTCAATCGGTCAATAATGTTTACTAACAAAGTCGTAGTGTCACCATCTATCGGTTTTATCGGCCGTTAACACTTAACTTTGTACCGCAAACAGAAAAGATTAAGCTTTATCTTCACTTGGTATAACAATGAAAAAAAAAACCCGACATTAGCCAGGAAAACAGTTTGTGATTTTTAACGGCTGGACGAATTTTGACCAACTATAGCTAAAAGCTACCGTGAATGAATTACTTTTCGAATGAAAAAACGCACTGAAATCGGTCTAGACACACACATACAAACGAACACAAACAGAATAAGGTTTAAAATTTTAGCACCTCTATTTTTGGTAGGGGTTAAAAACAAGGAAAATAATAACAAAAAGGTATTTAAGATGGGGTCTTCTAAACTGTTTTATTTATAATTTTTTATTAAAATTTTGTTGTTACAATTTCAATTAGGAACATCTTGTCATCCTTTTACTTGTAAAGTATGCTCTGTCTGTCCTTACTTTTTGCTGTTTTTTCATACGCCTAAATAGAAGCTCATTACATTCGAAGTAAGAATAATATCCTAAAAAAGGAAAAGTGTATGTAACACTGATGACAGTAACAAGGAATTGAATGCATCACATTGCTTGCATTTTCTTTAACATATGATAAAACACGATCGGTAAAAACGTTTTACGTAGACACGAGAACGCAGACAAGACATCTGCCTGTCAATGTTTTTACTTTTTACGCAGAGAACGAAACCTACTGACAAAATGAGCCGATTGAGTGACAAACGAGAGCATGCTATTTTTCCTTTAACGGTACCCAATGATGCGGGCAGTAAAAGTCTCAAGTTTAGAAGATGGCTGATCGGTGATCGTCAACGCTTCACGCACGTTTATAAAAAGAAGACGTTTTCAATGATTCACTTACGGCAGAAAGACACGAAAATCAACGATTGTGAGACGATCAACTAAAGGTCAGAGCAATGAAATTGACACACTCTGCAAAAAGATAAAAAAGGCTTCTAAAGGCAAGCGTCTACAGGTCGGTATCGTACGCATCACACGCAACCGAATAATTGTTCCCTACGTCCACTGTATAATAATAATAATAGTCCTTCTGGCCGATTTCAACCACGGTAGCCAATCGGAACTGAGATCAGACAACTACGCAGGCGATATTATAGTGCACAAGTGTGAGCGCATTACACAAGTGCACTCACTGTTCCATCACTCTCACAGTTCGGTGAGATGGCAATCCGACATGACCGGACAGAGATCAGGCGCAGGACCACGGCTTAACGTACTTTCCGAGACACGGGGGTGTAACACCGCCAACTTCTCGACTCCGAGCTGTTTTTGTGAAATTCATGACAGAAAATCTCAGAAACAATTTTGGCTCGACTTGGGATTTGAACCCAGTACCTCTCAGATGTAAGGCAGAAACTTTGCCACTACACCAACGAGGCAGTTCACTTTTATAGACAACGATCGGATTGCCGACGCGAGTACCAGCAATCGGATTGCCGATGACATTTTCCGTCGAATTTTTGTAGATCGGTATTCCTTATGACGTCATCGCACAGTCATCGGTACGCATCGCATCGTATGTCGGCATTGCCGATGTGCGATCCGTACGGTGCGGATCAGTGGACGCTATTGTTTTTCTATACAAAGCAAACTAAAATCCGTCGCGTGCGATGCGTCCGTCACCGACATGTGGACGCTTGCCTAAAGATAATTCCATTCGCCTGCACAAACTCACTTTAATAGTTTAGTGATTTCACAAACCAATGAGCGTTTCTAAAATGCACTACAAGAATGATATAATTACTCACTTCGTCTTGAGCCCATTTGCGCCATAATATTCTTTGAAAATCCGCATGTTGCTTTGTGACTTTGACTTGTCGGAACATTTTAATCACGTCAGCAGCTAAGCAAATGGGATGTCTGCGCCACTTCATGATGATATGTCGTAAATCTGATTGCAGAGTGGGTCCTACCATTAAGGTATCGTTTAAAGAAACACCGTTGGTGCCTTTACACGATGCTGCATCGAAAACCACTCTCATTTTGGTGGTACTTTTATCCTTTCTAATCACTGCATGATGAGGCAAATACACGGCATTTGTATCGTTCCTCTCTTTTTCGTCCGTTATTTTCTCCATATGTCCAAGTGTAACATATTCCTCAATCACATCCACATATTGCGATTTGATTTCAGGTTGTTTAGAGAACTTCTTTTCAAGTCCGTGAAGCCGCTTCATAGCAATGCTCTTTGAATTTCTTCCGTACTTGCATGGGGGATCAGAATTTGTGAACGGAAGATGGACCACATAACGACCAGATTGGTCTCGTTCTATGGTGTCTGCATAATAATCTTCGCAGGTTTGTTCCTCTTGCGTTAGACATTTCTTAAACGAAAAGGTTCGGGTTCTAGTTCCCACAGTCTTTTAAGCAAGTCATTCTCCTCAAGTTGAGCGTGCATGCTGACGATCACGTTGTGACAACCCTGTTGCAGATCTACAATACCAACAGAGATAACCCATCCAAGGTAAGTATCCTGGGCAATTAGAGTGCCTTTAGGAGCTCTAATAAGCCCTTCCTTTAATATTTGACGATAAATTTCGGCTCCCAACAAGACGTCAATTTTGTTGGGGGTGTTGAAACATGGATCAGCCAATTCAATGTTAGCGATCTCAGGCCAGTCAACTAATTTGCATTTCCTTTCAGGTAAAACCGATGTAAGTGATACGTGAGCTCTAACCTGAATGGAAAAGGAGGGGTGGCAACGCGACTGAATATTAAGCATTACCGTATATTTAGAGGTAAGGCCGCTTTGTCCCCCACCTAATCCTGATATAGCACGTTTAGTAGCTGTCTTTTTAAGCCGCAGCAGTTGTACTGCAGCTTCTGTAATAAATGATGCCTGGGACACTTGATCCAGTAGAGCTCTTAAAACTTGAGACGACCCATCTTTTGATTCAGCCTTAAGTACGGCTGTAGCTAATAGAACTTGTTTGTGGACTGTATTTTTTGAAAAATGGGTGGCGATGTTACTTATGGTCTCGCTGTCCGACTCAGCATCAGCAGGTTCTTCAGGTGATTCAGTTATTGTGGCTGCAGCTGCTGTGTCAGAGTGGCCTTTGGGGTGCAATAGGCTGTGGTGCTTGCGTTGGCAAATACGGCATTTGGTGAAAACGCGACAAACTTTAGTAGAATGATTGTGCCCAAGGCAGTTGAAACACAGTCCCAATGATTGGACGATACTACGACGATTATCAACATCCTCATCGGCAAACTTTTTACAATTGTATAATTTATGTTCTTCGGAACAATGAGGGCATGAAGTTTTAGTAGTTGTATGCAATGCTTTTGGTTTTGACGTTACATCAGGCTTTAGGCATGCTTTTAGGCTCAATAAATTCCAAAGCTCTGAAGCGTGTTTTTAAAAAATCTTTAAATTGTTTAAGCGTGGGCAAATCATTAGACGAATCACTAACCTGCAATTCCCACTGCTTGCGCGACTCAGCATCCAACTTCGAGCTGACAATGTATATAACAATCACGTCCCAAGAACTGACATCGATACCTAGATTGGATAGCTCATGCAAACAATCAGTGGTTACATCCAAAAGTTCCTTAAGGGCGCTAGATGATTCACGCGAAACAATACGTTGACTAAAAAGGCGCTTAAGTATGCAATAGGATATGTATCTTTTATTGTTGTAACGATCCTTTAACATATTTCAAGATTTCTCATAATTATTTAACGTTAGAGGTAAATGTCTTATGAGTTGCTCCGCTTCACCTGACAGTTGAGTTTTTAAATAATGCAGCTTCTGTACGTCGTCGAGAGAAGCATTATTGTGTACAAGTGACGTGAACAAATCGCGAAACGACGTCCACTGTTCGTACTTACCGCTGAAAGTAGGAAGTTGAATTTTTGGCAACTTTAAAACAGAATCTACCTTTGTCATTTTACTGCTGTTAGATGAAGCATCGACAACTTTAGCCCGCTCAGTAAAATGTTTAAGCTTATTTTGTAGTTCAACCTTATATGCTAGAAATATCTCGAAAACAGCCTTAAAAGTCTCGTTTTTATTGCAGACGGTAGCATCCACTTCTTCAGTAGTAAAATTCTCTATCAGTTTTTCATGACGCGCTAAATATTCTTCATATTGTTTCTCTAAGATACTCAATCTCGCCTTAATGTAGTTTTCAGTTATTCGATCTTTGGGTGATTTTTTGAAGTTCGTATGTCCGTTTTCCATCTGCGTTTTTAAATCGTATAAAACACGCAAGTCCCTCTCCATGGTGACGATTTGTGAAGTTTCTTATTTGAAGTGTTGAGTTGAAAATCCCAAGTCCGGCCGATTTGTGTCGTAATTTTTCTAAGTGTTTGAAGAAGTGATATCGCTCTTAAAACCGGCATGGATTCCCTGTCTCGTCAAAATTTAGCGAATTATTCTAAGTCCAAGATCTTTTAAATTTTTCTAAGTCAATATTACTTGGTTACGTTTCACTGCACTTTGACAAATTAACACTTCAGATTGTACTTACGGTTTCACTTGTACTTAACTCGCCAATGTCCTTTAGTTATCCAAATAATCGAATGCTTCTGAAAATCTTCTAACTCCACAGGGACAGTGTAGACGTCACTCGTACAGCCGGGCACCTTAATCACACAATTACTATTATTTTTCTTGATTATTTTCGTTTTCACTCAAAAACCGTCCTTTGGCTCGTAGGACCTTGTACAATATCGGTACAGGATCCCAAAAGCCACGAGTTGAAATTAAACTTGTAACTCTGAACGGAGACAATATATTTTTCCATAACTCAGTAGTCATTCAAAGGGCGAACTAGAATGTTCGCGCGATTCAATATACTCACAGCGCCATCTGTTGGTTACATAGAAAACTAAAATAATATGGATGTAAAATCATAACTCTAAACAACATCACTACCGAAGCGCTGCAACCACCGCGCCACAAGCCTTCAACAATTACCTTCATACTTATATGTTTTTCCAACTTAAGTCATACTCTACCTACCTGTCTCGCTAATTAATGAACTCTCCTAATGGAAACAAAAACACATGTAGGGTAGTGTAAATTTGAGACTTAATCATTTATAACCCGTTGTCCTGCGTAGGCGACAAACGCGACTAGTGCGACGCGACGCGACAATATCAAATCCCCACACCTTTTCTCGCTTAAACACAATACTTACATACACCACTAACATCATTGTACTTTTGAATCCATTTCACGACGTTTTCGCATTCAGCTGGGTTATTAATTGACTTTACAATTTTGAATTCAAATTCTAATATAGTGTGGCAACTACAAGCGCATGCCTAACGGTGGTTAGCACGACAGCGAGCACTGATACGGCTCCGTAGGCTAGATGGCGCTGTAAGTCTTGTAGCGGTCTAGTACCGCTCATGAACCGCGGCATAATAAGATTTAGATTCTGAGTAATATAGACAAATCAAGATGATGTCTATCGGACCTCGGACCCCGACCATAACACCCGATCGGTAGGAAACGCTTCCCTTTAGCTTCCTAACTCTTGATCACTTGCGCCAAAATAGTTATCAAATTATGTCTATGACAGTGTCCTGCGTGACGTAGATCAACGCCTAAGCGAAATTTAGTAGTAAAGCCGATTTTTATCACTTACCTATCAATGCGTTATTTTTAGATATCCGACTTATTAGTTGCTTAATTATAGGTACTTCAGGCTTACTATAATTGAAATAAAGGCTTTAATGCACCCAATGTTACCTAATAATTGTATGTTAAAACAGTCTTATAAATAAGTGTATAACTAGGTACTTTTCTTTATAAAAGAGACACAAACTAACAAGTCACTGTTCGATAATTCAATCAATACCAGGTTCCTAACAATTCAATTGAGCCACTCCTGCCGTTTATCTTCTTCTTCCCTAATAGAAACACACCTAAGTTTCAAGAATGGGCATTACGCGGTAATCCTAACCGATTCGGACTGATCCGTATTAGGTCAATAGTCTTTTACGCTGGGTGCTGTGGGGTCGTATTTAATACTATTATAGTCTCAGTCTCAATATCGGCATCGGAAGATAGCGGAGATCGTGACGCGGCCTGCGACGCGCCTTATCGTTGCATCGGGTTCGTGGCCATCGTAAATAATGTGCAACTTTTCCCGCCACGCCCCCACCACGGTGCGGACTGGAGTGCCGTGGAGTGGTCTCTTTGAACTTGACGAAAAAGTTTTCAGGAATTAAACATTTACTTTATACTAATTAGGTAGTTCTGCTAAATAACAAATGGAGATTTGTATTGTCATGACCAGAATTTGACGAATGCTATTAAGAACTAAGTATGGGCTGTTTAAGTATCGTTTGCAAATCAGAAGACCTACTTAGTATTAGCCCTAATAGGAACATATTAGAAAACAAGAACAAAAAGGTATCATTAAATAAATATAAAAAATATACGTTCGTGACCAAGATTCGGCTGTTCAACCTTGAACGATATTTATCTTACGGCTGTTCTACTTGTAGAAAGTTTCCAATACTCCGTCTTCTACCGAAAAATCTTTCAACTGTATACAAGTAGACACAAGCGGCCTACAGCTTTACTACCTGTCATGAAGTTGCTAACTCTGCAGAATGTAAATTTTCCAAGGTGCGGAACTTATAAAAATTGATTTGTCGACTCCATACCCTTCCTAAGCTGACGTACCCACCTAGACAGTGCAGCGGTCGGCCAAACCGCGGTAACACTCTATCGCAGTCGTGGCCGTGGCGTTGTTTTTGACTGAAAACGGTGCACGCGCGCTTCATACCCTCGTTGGGCCACGAAACAAGCGAGTTGTAACTTGACATCGAACAAAGTCAATATTACAAATTGAAAATAAAGCTATTTTACAAGGCGTTAATAGTTGAAAAGGGATTAAATTGAATGAATCTGACTGTAGACAATTTTTGTGCTATGATTTTAAAAACCTCCAAAATTGAATTAAAAAAACCATTCTAAATTGCTGTGTGCAAAGATGTTTCTTTCTGAAAAAAATTTTTACCATCGGACCACCAGACGTACTGCGGGATACCATATAAAAACTAAACGAGGAAAGACAAAAGATAATTTATTAAATGAAAGCGAAGCTTGCATAGGACCCAATAGTATTTGTGATAAAGCAGATATTTTTCAGTACTGCTAGCCCCGTACCCAGCATAACCTAGCTGATAAACAATAAAAAGTACTAGCGGCCGCCACGACTTCGTCCGCGTTCAAATTCGAACAAATGTTACACTTTTGGCCCAGTCTACTCGCCGAGATATTTAAAACGGTACCACAATCATATTTTTAGGCCCTAGCACCGTGATACAGGCTGGTGGGAAAGGAATGCTCCTACACAAATAATATATACAGACAAAACCGCTTGCTCCATGGCCCCACAGGCACTATGGCCCGCATCGCAGGCCGTGCCCCGCTCGGCTAAACGCGCCTGTGTTTACACGAGATCCTGACCACTGCCCGGGGGCTATGAACATAATCCTACGCGGATATTAAATTTATATCGAACGCTATGTACCGCCTAACATAATACTCCGACTTACGTAAAAGATAACTCGAAGTTTATTAAAATTTATTGCCGGGTTTGTGTATTAATTGATTATAGACAGCCGGTACAGCTCTGTCGCCTTCGGCAACGGATAATTGTATCGCATTAGAAACCTCTTCGTAGTGGAAGAGTTGAAATCTGAACTACATAAAGATTCAGTCTTGAACTTTAATTTAATTGGATTGTTGAGTTCGAAAAAAGAAAAATTCAATCCCCGAAGCCCAATAGCCTTGTAGGAAGTTTAAACCTACTTATAAATAGGAATGAGCCGAAAATGGTTTCTTCGAAGTAAGCACCTTTCAATCGTTACGTAAAGACGTAACGATTGAAAGGTGTTACAATCGTTTTATGACAAAAAAGTCTGTGATTAATGGTCCTGATAGATTAATATATTTTCTTTACAGATTTTACTTTTAAAAACCATAGTTTCATTTTAGTTATGGCCCTCAGACCCTCAGAACTATGTATAACTATAAGAAGTAGACGTTAATCACATAAAAGCTTAATCAATAATAAAGGTGTTGCGATTAATATTAGATTACTCATCATGCGATCGTGAAAATGTTTGAATACAAAGTTGTGAACTACTTAGCTGCATGCTTGTGTGAATCTTTTTTTCCTGTTTTCCCGTTCATGAAGCCATTTAATTACAAAATAATCATGCAACCGGAAGAACTAAGTGAGGTCCATATTAATTTTATAAATGTCTGTCGCACTTTTTATGTGTTTTGTAAACGTGTCATTATTTTAACCGATTTAGTGCTAATTCCAACGATGTAATTAAACAGCCAGCCGGGTAGTCATACTTACCGTCTGAATTCGTCAACAAACCATTTCTTAAGTCTGTAAACTTGAACCGTAGTGCTAAAAATAAGGCTGTAAGAGCTTCGGATCGGCGAAATCTTCGGACGAAAATGAAATAAATACATTCTCGACTTATTAATTAAAAATCGACGGCATACAATCACGACTAAATCTATGGTATTCGCGACCATAAAAGTTGTATTTGAATTTCTTCTATCCGAATTGGTCAGAAAGAAGTCATGAGAGGAATTCTAAAAACTGCATGGGACCGGATGACCTTCTATCGTGGATCGGGTTTCGTGATGAACCGGTATTATTTTTTGCGTCGGCTAGACGTCTGCGAGGGTCTAGGCTTCCTTGTTACCGCCTAAATGCCTAAAGTTGCCTGCTTGTAGCGGACGATAAAATTCAAAACTTTTGATAGGCGTTTTTAATAGGTTTAAATTTGAGTTCATATAGGCTCTGTTACAATTATTTTAATTATAAACTATTAGTATTTATTTCTGAATCCGATATACAAAATGTTGTACAATATACATTTTAATTAAATGTTTCCGCATTCACTATTATTTTGGAAAACTTCAAGGCTCTTCAGACTTCAGACGTTTCAAAGTCTACGTTTTTTTCATTAGTCATGGAAATCCTGTCGTAATACCAACACAACGGTTTATCTAAGTATTACTTGATTGTACTTACGCGCATCATTAATATGCACTGCACGCAAAATTTACAATAGACTTATGGTTAGGAATTAATTACATCAATTTGAATTAATCTACTTCAAGGCTAGATACAGATAAACCGAGCTATAATACGAGTAATTGCTTAAATAATAACAAAGAAGGTGATTAGCACGAAATACATGACCGCGGTTTGCTGAATACGAATGCAACTGTCTGGATAGATTTAATTTATCTCACGACAATGTAATACGAGTAGTAACATTAGTTCTGATGTGTAGACATTTTTCTACGCAACGGAAGATCAACAACACTTCTAGAACAGTTTTTATCAACTTTCATAACAAGCAGATGTTGCCAAAGGGCACGGACTAAGTAAGTAGACAATTGACGGTTTTATATACCCTCAACCCTATAGATAGCTATTAATCTATAAGCGAAATTAAGCTTTATTTCTGTGTATGTAGAGTTGAAAGGGATTAAAATAAAATGCGAATATTAGCACAGTCCCATTGTAATGTTTCAATTATTGCTAACAGTTAACCAACTTCCATATTTGGTCTAAGAGCGTAGGATGCAACAGCTATTTGTATTGATTAGCTAGCATAATCTTTCTTGTATCTTTTATACCTCTATATATGACTAATAAAACTATTTGAGAAAATAAGCTGGGTAATAGCTTTGCGAACACTATTTCCATCGATCATTGCTTAGACTTTTTGATGGCCTCCAGAATCTTAGAAGACGTATCATGTTGACGAAGTAAAGATCATGTCTGGATTAAGCACCTTCAACTGATGTATCGGATTCAGTTTAATTAGTTTGTTATCTGTTTAAAAGATTATTTTTTTGATGAGCTACCAATCCAAACAAAGTTTAAGTACGTAAAATTGTATCTACCTTTTAAATCTGCAACAATCTGAGGGTGCACCAATGTGAAAAAAGGGTAGTACGTAAGGTACTCTTAACTCTGTTTATCTTCTGAGGATGATATCGGCGAGGCAACAATAAATATATTACATATTTTGCATCACGTTACCGCATAAGGAATTAATATGTACTTTTTTCTAACTCACGCGATCTTAAAGCTACACATCACCGAATTATCACCTCACAGAGAACCTCACCTAATAATAATAACAAATAAAATAATAATTATAAATTAATTGTTTCAACGAACACACCAATTACCTAGCCCCAAACTAAGCGTTAGCTTGTGCTATGGTGGCTAGAATAACGAACTAAGAACTTAAAGTTTGTTCATTCAAACATATTATGTACAAACGTGCGCTTCGTGTATATAAATATTTGATGATCAGGTATCCATAAATATTTATGTTATATTTATTAATCGTTACTCTTTCAACAATGATAGAAACAGAAGGCTATTTACCGGCGTCGATCACGCGTGGCGCCTATCCTACCGTGGACGTGCGAGCTTCTAATTATGTGGCGCTCTTTTCTTCACACAGACACGTTAACGTATTAAGAAGTGAAAAAAAAAATACAAGATCAACTGATAGGCATCCGAGTTGGAAACACGCAAGTAACGTCTAGGTGAAAACAAAGTAATGAGCGTAGTTAATAGGAAGAATTTGCTTGAATTCCTACTCTATGGGACGTGTTTCATTCCTTGTATTCTTGTTTTGGCACAGGTGTGATGGATTCAATGCGGCCAAATATGCATAGGCAAAATGATTGGTACCCTAACGAGTGTATTGGTCTTACTTGACTAAGTACATCAAGGGATTTTATTTATTTTTCAATTACTTAATAATTAGTTTATGCCTGCAAAAATACAGAAAGGTATTATATTCTTATTATTAAATCTTAAGGCTGATTTGAGTTTACCTCTTGTACAAAATTCTTAACCGATTTGTTATTTATTCAATGCTGAACTACGACAGAGTGTCATTCAATTTATCTGGACAAAGAAGAATTTTAGTCAAATAACCCCTGTGTTGACTGAATTAAATTCGTTATCAAACCAATATTCACGCAACAAAGATCATATAAAAATCAATAACCCTTCACAGAGCACGATTCGTTCGGTAGAACAGCTTGATTACTCCACCTATTGTAGGCTGCATACTATTTTTTTAAGTCTGGATGTCCAATACGATTCCTTAATTGTAAGGAGATACATCGTATAATACTTTTTCGTAATCATTAGATTACGGAAAAGTATTGTACTTAAGAATAATAATAGTCCTTCTGGCCGATTTCGACCACGGCGGCCAATCTCAACAGAGATCCACTACACGCAGGAGATAATATAGTGCACAAGTGTGAGCGCAATACACGGTGCACTCACTGTTCCATCACTCTCAATGTTCGGTGAGACGGCAATCCGACATGACCGGAGGGAGATCAGGCGCAGGACCAACGGCTTACGTGCTTTCCGAGGCACGACGGGGGTGTAACACCGCCAACTTCCTGACTCCGAGCTGTTTATGAGAAATTCATGATAGAAAATCTCAGAAAATTTTTTGGCTCGACCTGGGTTCGAACGCATGACCTCTCAGATGTTAGGCAGAAACTTTGCCACTACACCAACGAGGCAGTCACTTGTTGTTATTGTACTTATATTTAATGTGCAAGCTATACCAACCTTAGTACATTAAAGTAAATCTTTTTTTGTATCAACTTGTAATGTTCTGTTTAGCCGCATGTGATCCAAGTACACTTGTTTCATTAGAAACGTTTCAAATTCTAGAAACTTCTCATTAACACCAACTTAATGGTTTTACCATAACGGACAAGTATGTAGTACCTATTCTTATTGAATGCGCATGTGATGCGTGATTACTTACGCATGCGTCCATTGATCCATGCCCATCACGCCTCACGCACTGTTGCGTAGGCCCGTCCGTACGCACACGATTTGCCACGCATAACCGTTACCACAAAAAAACACACATTTCTAACTCCAATATCAGCCAGTGACAACGTTTCTAGACAAGTAATTAGCATTTCCCTACCAGTTCTAATACTACGCACAGCAATTACACACGCATTATTCAAATGGTACACGCATTTCTAGCATATCATTATAAGCTGCTTACCTATCTATGTACGTATGTGTAATGCCATAAAGTGGTAAATGAAGACAATAAAGACACTTGCCGCCTATTAACATAGCTGACATATACGGATTATGTCATAATGCAAGCTATTTACATGTGTCTAATAAGGAGTTCCAATCGGCGCCATTCTTCAAAGGTGCTATTAACGAAGGGTGGAACACGTTTCTTGCGACCGTTAATAATAAATGAGTCATTATAAATAAGCATAAAAAATATCGTTGTCTAGGTTTAGGAGAGCATAAATAAATAGCATCTTTTAAATTTTAATTAAGTACGGGTGTACGGGTGACGTAGTCTCTTTTTTTTAAACTATTTTGTACAAAAATAAACGTTAATAAATGTGCGTAAGCTATCATCAAGCTATCAGGACACAGAATGGGTTAGGCACCTATAAATAGGTAGTTAAAAATAGTTATTGTTATCTGAACTGAACAATGTCTACGTTTTTTCCTATGACGAACTCGAATTAACCTAGGCGGATAAATGTTCATAAACTGACATACGTACCTTTATGAATCCATATTATGTAACTACATAAAACCTAACACAGATTCATGTTACATAACTGAAACAAAATAACAAAGTTTTTTTTTTTTCGTTTTGGTCAATTTATTTTCTGACGACGACTGATGCCCTTGACCAATTAGCAGGTAAAAACGAGCAAAATTGGTAACAAGGGCCAGTCAAATTCCAGAATTTTCGTATATGAATTCGCTAGTATCTCTAAAAGTACCTATTAGAAAAGTTATATTAAAAACGACGAGGTGCACATTAACAAACTCGTTCTTGTCTTGTCTACGAGCTATTTCCTGTTATGGATTTTTAGATTCCTGCATAACGTTCTACGTATTAATGTAGAGAAATTAATTAGGGAACAATTTCGTTCTTGAAAATACACTAGACAGGTGCGTATGGTTGTGTATGAACATTGGTACACGTTTATGAGTGGAATGCGCGTATATTACTCGGTTGACATTTCACACCTTATTTCCAAGTCTTATGTCGGCGTATTTCTTATGCCACTCGAAAAACGGTTTTTGTACACTATAAAACATAATACGCAAAACTCTTCATCCTAATACGAAACTGAAATGAATAATTTATTATTTAAACGCCATTTAGCTATTATTACGCTTTAACTTTTATTAGCATTTTTTAACAAAACCGTTTTTACTCTCAGCTTGACCTTTTTTGCCTAATGTAAACAGACTGTATTTAAATTTCAAAAGCAACAATTACTTTAGGTAATTTATGAGTTGTTGTTTTTTAGAAGTCAATGAATGTTTTGTCATTATTATGCCTTCCTTTATTTACTTACGTTATATTCATTTTGAAGTACCGATAGAGACAGGTCCAAGTATAATTGATAAGCTTTTTTGACGTTTGGCTATCATCATGTTACCGACCGCAAGATCAATGTTCTTATTTGAAATATTTAAAAATACTAATTAGGCAAAGTTGCCTATGAATTTAAACACAGTGGGTATCATTGAAATGATACACTTTTTACGGATTATTTCGCGATTTATTTACATTTTGTTTTAACCTGACGTTTTAATTAATTTCTCTGTAACTCCGCGAAAAATACCATATGAGGAGATTATTTGCAGCGTAGAGGATTGTCTAGTGAAAAATAATCTAAAGAAAGAAGACTCGGAGTCCTTACGACAAGATATATCATCCGTCTTACGACATAGCAAAGTACCCAAGTCGAATCTTTCCCGTGCACAACATATCGCATTGAAGAACCTTAAATCTAGACCTGAAATAACTATACTCCGCGCAGATAAGGGAAATGCTACCGTGGTAATGGATACATCGGACTACAAACTTAAAATGTCACAGTTGCTGTCGGACGAAAACACATATAAACGAGTAAAGACCGACCAAACCAACAAAGTTCTAAAGAAAACCAGCGACTTAGTGCGTAAATACAGTGAATGTTTAAGTCTAGATGATAAACAATTAATACAATCGTGTGGAAAACCACCTAAAATGTATGGGTTGCCAAAAATTCACAAGCCAAATGTCCCGCTCCGTCCAATCGTGAGTCAGATTGATACACCAACCTACAAGTTGGCTCAGCACGTAGCTCGGACACTATCTGGCCTAAGAGGAACAACTACAGCGCATGTGAAGGATTCCTACCATTTCATCAGCGAAGTCAAACACCTATGCTTAGCTGATGATGAAACGATGGTTAGTTTTGATGTACAGTCCTTGTTTACAAGTTTACCAGTCCAGGACTGCATTGAAATAACAAAGAGGAAGTTGGCTGAATGTAATATACCCTTAGAATATGCAGAACTATTGGAACATTGCCTTACATCTGGCTATTTACTGTGGGACAATGAATTCTATGTACAAGTAGATGATGTTGCATGGGCTCTCCAGTTTCACCTGTTGTCGCAGACATTTTTATGGAAGACTTCGAGGCCAGAGCACTGAGCACAGCACCTGTAACACCTAGGTTTTACAAACGGTACGTAGATGATACTTTTACAATTTTACCCACCAATTTAGTTTCTGTTTTTCTAAATCATTTAAATTCCATACATCCGAAAATACAATTCACTATGGAAATTGAGGCGGACAATCAGCTAGCTTTCTTAGATCTTTTACTTATAAGGAATCTGGATCATACACTTAGTCACACAGTCTTCCGCAAAACAACCCATACTGACAAATATCTCAATGGTGCTTCTCACCATCATCCTAGACAGTTGGCTACCGTGGGCAAAACTTTGTTTCAGAGAGCAAGGGGCATCTGTGACGACCAACACTTGGCTGCTGAGCTTCAGCATGTCAGGAAGGTACTACGGGACAACCAGCTACCAGTACCATGCCGTTGCAGACCCCGGACCAAAATTCATACAGTCGACCGCCAACCTGCCGTACTACCATACTTGAGGGGTGTCACTGACAAAATTGGAAACATCTTGAAGCGTGCTGCAATCAAAACTTACTTCAAGCCGCCTAAGAATATCAACCAATTCCTACCACCGGTCAAGTGTAACATACCTCTTCAAGATGCAGGGGTGTACAGACTGGAATGTGACTGCGGACTCTCCTACATAGGGCAAACAACGCTTTGTTTGCCCTTAGTATAAGCGTACGGATTATAGAACATGTAGCCGACGTTAAACATAGACGGAACACAAAGTCTGCAGTGTGTGAACACGCGTTAGATAAACCCAACCACTTCATACGCTTTGACCAACCAAAAGTCCTCGCAAGAGAACGTCGTTTTCTTCCTCGTATGCTCCGTGAGGCTATTAAAATTAGAAGACACCCTAATTTTAATAGAGAAGATGGTTGGAAAATTCCACCAGTTTGGGATCCTGTTTTAGCTAAGACTCAAACTCGACCCCGCACTGCAAGACCTCAAGATACTGTTAGCTCATTTTGTGTGGATAGGAACGTAACTTAATATTTTTGAGTGATGGTAGTTTAAAAAAATTTCAAACTATATAATGACAACTAACACCTTAGTCTACCTGTGACCACGGACGCTGAAAAGGGTCCGAAACGTCAGGTTAAAACAAAATGTAAATAAATAGCGAAATAATCCGTAAAAAGTCTATCATTTCAATGTCTACTGTTCGCGTAAACCGAAGAAACAAACAGTCGGTATCAATCAAAATCTTTCATTTATGTTGAAGATCACCTTCATGCTTTCATATCCAAGAGCTGGCTAGCTGCAACCGCTATAATAGAATTGTCACGTATATTCAAAATATGATTTTGAACGTAGCTTTGTTTTGCTATGCTGTGTCAATCTGTCTATATAATTCTCCTCGTGTACTTTTCTACTAATATATTTAATGTTACTAATACGCTTTATTGTGTTTACTCTGTAGCATCGTATTACCCAACAAATGGTTATGGGCAGCGTAGTAACAGTGTAAATAGTTTTCGTAAAAGTGATTGTCTGAAAGTACGTTCGTGAACAAAATGGCAAATGTACGGATTGAGTTACTAAATAAAGAAAACTATGATAGTTGGAAAGTGCAAGTTGAAGCGCTATTGATTAGAAATGATTTCTGGGAATACGTAAGTGGAGAAAAGTCAAAACCCACGGATGAGTCATTGTTAACGACATGGGAGATTGCTGATAGGAAGGCAAAATCTGAGTTAATTTTGGCATTAGATCCGAGTGTTGTTCATCATGTTAAAAGATTGAAAACGGCACGAGAGGTTTGGCAGAAACTAGAGAGTCTGTTCGTGTCACGTGGGCCTGCGAAAAAGGCAACTTTGATGAAAAGACTCATGTTACAGAAGATGAGTGAGGATCAGAACGTAACCGAACATCTTGATTCATTTTATGAAGCCGTCGACAAATTGGAAGAAATGGACATTGTTATTCATGATGATCTTCTAGCGATAATGTTGCTGTATAGTTTACCGGCAAGCTACGAGAACTTCAGATGTGCCATTGAATCTAGAGACGAGCTACCAAAGCCTGAACAACTTAGGGTGAAAATAATTGAAGAGTATAGTTCTAGAGGCAACGCCCAAGTTGAGAGGATAGAAGGGGCTATGTACATAAATAAACATCAGAAGAAAAAAGATGGGACTGGAGTGGAAACAAAATTTAAGTATAAATGTTTCAAATGCCATAATTTTGGACATAAGGCATCGGATTGTAAGAAAAAGAAGTCTTCTCAGACTTTTGAACGAAAGACTTCAGAATCTAATTGCGTAGAATTTGATGTGAATGTTAAACATGAAGCTTTAACCGTGTATCACGTTTCAGATAACTGTTCAGCTATTGAGGCTAAGCGTCCTCGTCAGGATTGGTTGTTTGACAGCGGTTGCAGCTCGCATATGTGTAACGACGCAAAAAGGTTTGATGAAGTATTGCCATGTAGTCAAAATTTGAAATTAGCCACTGATTCCTTAACAACCGCGCAAGGTAAGGGTACAGTTAAGATATTAGCATGCAACGATGATATTATGCGGAAAATCCAATTCGAAGATACGTTGTTAGTTCCTGATCTCCGTAATAACTTAATTTCAATTTCTAAATTGACCGAACGAGGTTGTGTAGTCACTTTCAAACGTGATGTAGCATATGCAACCAAGAATGGTGAAGTTAAGTTAACTGCTGATCGTAGAGGTAATTTATATTACTTGAGGGAGCAAGATGCTTCGGCATCTGTTGTATCAGGTAAGGATGTGGATTTGTATAGATGGCACGAGCGTATGGGACATTTAAATGCTAGAGATCTTATGAAAGTATTGAAAAAGTCGAATATAGACGTCACAAAGTCTGATATTGAGTTGCGTGATTGTGATGTGTGTGCTAAGGGAAAGATGGTTTCGTTGCCTTTTGTGAGGTCCAGTCACCCATGTAACGAAAAGTTAAAAATTATTTATTCTGATGTGGTAGGCCCGATGAGAGTTGAATCGAATGGCGGAAATAAATACTTTGTTACTTTTATCGACGACTGTACTCGTTGGTGTGAAGTATATATGTTAAAAAATAAAAGTGACGTGTTGTCAAAATTTAAAATTTTCAAATGTCAAGTTGAAAATTTGACAGGAAGAAAAATCAAATATTTTCATTCTGACAATGGAAAGGAATTTGTAAACAATGATTTTTCGAAGTTTTTACAATGTGAAGGAGTAAAGAGAAGGTTGACTGCGCCGTATTCGCCGCAGAGTAATGGAATTGCAGAACGGATGAACCGCACTTTACTGGAGAAGGCAAGATGTATGTTGTTATCCTCTGGTTTACCAGCAAGTTTTTGGGCGGAAGCTATTGCATCCGCGTGTTATTTGCGTAACAGATGTCCGACTAGCAGCCTGAATGGTGAAATTCCTTATGAGAAATGGTTCGACAAACCTGTAAATATTGAGTATTTTAGAACATTCGGTGCAAAAGTTCATATTTTGGAAAAAGAACCAGGGAAGGATAAGTTTGCAGCACGAAGTTCCCCCGGAATTTTTGTGGGCTACCCAGCTGAATCTAGTGGCTATAGGGTGTGGATATCTGAGAAAAGAAAAATAGTGGTTTCAAGAGACGTCATGTTTCAGGAAGAGAAACAGACTGAAAGTGGTGTTTCAAACAAATCATCTATTGAGCTGCAATATGAACAAGATAATGTTAATAAAAGAAAGACTATCGAAGTTGAATTGTCAAGCAGACAAAATAGTTTACATCCTAGTGTTCAACCTTCGAATATTCAAACAACAATTGTTGGATCCTCACATATACCTATCGAAAACGAACTAAACGCAGAAAGTACTGAAACCAGTGATAGAAGTGAGACATTGGACGAGATTATCACTTTGAAGAGAGGCCCTGGAAGACCTAGGATTGAGAGAGGACATGTTGGACGCCCTCGGAAAATCTATAATATGGTTGAAGTAAGAGAAACAGAGAATAGTGACAGTGAGTCACAGGAAGAATATGGTGACTGTGGTGATTTTGCTGGAGCTATTGAGACTAATTTGAAGGAAGCCTTGGGAAGTGATGAAAAGGTCAAATGGGAGGAAGCAATTCTATCAGAAATAAGAAGTTTAGTGAAGAATGATACGTGGGAGATTGTAAAGAAACCACCTGATCGAAATGTCGTTGGATGTCGATATGTGTTAACATCGAAACTTAATGTTTATTTAACAGAAAAGAAAAAGGCCAGACTTGTCGCAAAAGGATACAGTCAACAACATGGCCTGGATTATTTCAAGACGTTCGCTCCAGTTGCGAGAATAGCAACAGTTCGGCTGTTAATTGCTTTAGCAGTTGAAATGGGCATGGACATAGATCAGATAGATATAAATACTGCTTACTTAAATGGAGATCTTGACGAGAGTATTTATATGAGAATCCCGGAGCTGCTGAAAGAAAGCTTAGAGAAATTGATAAGTTT
The DNA here is from genome assembly GCA_963921415.1 of Pyrausta despicata. NCBI lineage: Eukaryota > Metazoa > Arthropoda > Insecta > Lepidoptera > Crambidae > Pyrausta > Pyrausta despicata. Next base: position 9,127,726 of record OY992855.1, on the reverse strand, counting down.
GGATGGCAGAAAAAATGCAATAGGCAAAAGAGCTGCGAAAATGCTTGAGAATATGAAAGCAGGGGGTGACACCTGTCTTTTGAAGAAGTCTCTTTATGGTCTTAAGCAAGCTGGAAGACAGTGGAATATCAAGTTGGATATGAAACTCAAAGAAATGGGTTTAAGTCCGACAGTTAGTGAACCATGTTTGTATCATAAGCGTGACAGTAAGGGAATAGACCTTTTTGTCGTCGTTTATGTAGACGATATATTAATCGCGTCGCGCGATAGAGACACTATTAAAATGTTCAAGCAAGAACTGGCAAAGAGGTTTGAACTAAAGGACTTTGGCCAAGCTACCTTTTGTCTTGGAATTGATATCAAGAAAAATGGTAATGAATATCATTTGTCACAGGAAAGATATATAAATACCATTTTGAAAAGATTTGCCATGGAGAACTGTAATCCTGTTCAAACTCCAATGGAGATCGGAAAATTAGAGATAAGTAACAAGAAAAAGAATGAAGGGGAAAAATCATTTCCGTATAGAGAACTCATCGGAGCACTTATGTTCTTGAGCGTAGCGACTAGACCAGATATCGCGAACGCAACGGCAAAACTCGCACAATTTGCAGAGAATCCGCAGGAAACTCATTGGAGAGCTGCAAAGCGGATCCTTAGATACCTAAAGGGTACAATAACTCAAGGTTTAAGATTTAAATCGACGGGTAAATGCATTCAAGGTTATGCGGATGCAGATTGGGGTAACTGTGAATTAGATAGACGGTCTTTTACCGGCTATGTTTTCATTTTCGGTGGAGCAGCTATCTCATGGGCATCACAAAAGCAACGCATAGTTGCGACGTCGACTTGTGAGGCTGAATTTGTAAGTTTGGCGGAAGCTATGAAAGAAGCAGTATATTTAAATTGTTTACTGAAGGAGCTTAGTCTTTATAGTTTGTGTAAAGTGAACATGCATGCTGATAACTTAGCTGCTATCTGCCTAGCTGAAGATCACGGCATCTATCACGCGAAAAGTAAGCACATTGACATTAGGCATTTCTTTATTAGAGATGTGCTGCGTGAGAACAAGTTTATAACCTTAAAACATTTGGCAACAGAAAATATGTTGGCGGATATTTTCACCAAACCTTTGCCTCGTATAAGGCACCAAGTGCTAAGAGAAGGGTTGGGGTTGCACTTGCTAAAGTGACTTTTATTAAGCATGAGTTGAGGGGGTGTGTTGAAGATCACCTTCATGCTTTCATATCCAAGAGCTGGCTAGCTGCAACCGCTATAATAGAATTGTCACGTATATTCAAAATATGATTTTGAACGTAGCTTTGTTTTGCTATGCTGTGTCAATCTGTCTATATAATTCTCCTCGTGTACTTTTCTACTAATATATTTAATGTTACTAATACGCTTTATTGTGTTTACTCTGTAGCATCGTATTACCCAACAATTTACACTATTCACGTCTTCTCTACATGTACTCACGGCAGTACTAAAATCAATCATTACTTTGATTTAGGTAACACAAGTACCATAATTGTAAATATTTAGGCTCAGAGCACACCTGAGGCATACTCGTACTATCGCCGCAACTCGTGACTGTCAGCAATTGAGGCGCGACGATTGGTTGACAAGCTGTCAGAAGCGAGTCATGGCGACAGAAAGTCTCAAGTGTGCCCAGAGCCTAAGTCTTAGCTAGTTTTTCAAAACAATGTTACTAGTATTAGCCGTAGTATAATCGCGTGCGATGCGCCCGCCAAGGCACGCAGTAGGCAGTGTACAGTGCTTACGACATCACATCACGATAAACACTGCGGCACCTTAACCATCTGTAATAAGGGCAGTTTTGCAACAAAATTTGATAGCCTGATGTGCTGTCACACAGTGCACTCGCGTGCGTATAATTTTTGCATTTGGGTTGCGACCCGGTCAGAGATGTATTTTATATGCAACGAACGCAATTCAGGTTCATTACGCCGGTAATTGCGTTTTGACAAAGAATTTTTAAATCCATCTTCTATTTTATCTTTTTTTTTGTTATATTTCTAACTGAGGATAGATTCTGCAATAACTGACGACACGTGATACGATACGTAAGTGATACTTGAGAAATCTTAACTCTTTTGAACATTAACGTGAAGAGTGTATAATAAACCAGAAAGTTACCACCAAAGTTCCAGGGCACTGCTAAAATATTAATACTTTAAAGTATCGCTGGGTTTTTTCTTAAAATAGAAAAACTGCTTGTGTGAAACTAACTACTTGTACGTAATTAATAATTTATACTGTTTTCAACTGATCTAGAAAGTGATGTTATGGACTAAACTAATGTTTTAGAGGGAAAAGGGTCATCTAATGTAACCGAACAGCTGTCGACCTTCACGAAGGAAGAATTTTGGACGGATACCCGACACCAAGTTGCGTAACACTACGCCGACTAAATAGTGTTTTGTTTTATTTTTATAAGTTATATTTGTATGTATGTTAGTCTGTAAGGTATTTATAATATGGGCCTATTGTAGCTCGAAATAAATAAATAAATAAATAAATAAATAAAAAATAATGTTTTTACTGTTATTGTAAGTGTCCACATAATTCTGCAAATATATTTTTGCACAGAACGAAAAGGTATGATATACTCGTATTACTCGTACATATTAAACCTTACCGATAAAAAATATTGTTCGCTTTGGGCAATGTGTATATTATGTAGTGGATCTATTTCGTGGTTAATAGTAACTCGGTGAAATTCATCCTTATGAGGCCATTTTTCTTCTTGTCGGTTCAACGTTATTTCCATACACGCACTGTAACGGTCTATTACAGCTTATACGTGTTACTTGCTCATCAATCATCATGGCAATATAGTCAATAACTCGATAAAATTAACACAATTAGTACTTTATGCGGTGTATTATAATTCTGCTATTTGTCATCTTGATACTGGGGCTATTATCCGAGTAATTAGAATTCTATCACTTCTACCTATTTTGTTTTCATTTGTGGATGAAATGAAATGAAAACTACTACACGATCTACGTGATACCGTAAAACTATCTATGCATTACAACTCCAAAACATTAAACTTACTAAATCCTGTGCAAAAAGCATTGATATAAGTAGTAAAGTCGGAATGTCATGTGACATGGTCACACAAAATCAGATGCAGTGAATTCATTTATCACATTATTTTGACGATTTGGTTGCCTTTGCAAGGGACTAGGAGTTGCTGGCGAAAGGTAGAAATCGGTAGAGAAGTTTGGGGCGAGACCTTTGCTCAGCAGTGGGATGACATAGGTTAATTTAAAAAAAAAAGTTTAGCAAGGTAGTTTAGTAATTCTGTGCCAGCTCGATACAAGTATATATGTATAAGATATATAAAAAACAAAATCGGAAGCAGTGAATTAAATTATTTAACGGGCGCAATCATACTCTTCTTTATGTTATTTGGTCGCTCACTACCGTCTTTATTCCGCTGCTTAACAAAGCTTTAAGATACTAGCTTGTTAAAGAAAGTTATAATCAAGTTAATTCTGGGGTACATTTTATGACAGGTGGAATCTTAAATGAATTGCGTAAGTCGACGCCTCTTCTATTTCCGGAGCGCCTGCACCTCACTTGCGTCCGCTCTAAAACGCATAAAAACTGCACTTTTCTATTTCTGTTGGCGATTAAAAGTAAATTAATCATACGTTTCGAATTGTTTTCGTAATTGCAAGCGGTTTTATTTCATTTTTATGCGTAAAAGCGTTGGTCTACATATGCATGAAGTGGCTATCTAACACTTCAAGTGTGGAGTTGAATTCTATTGGAAATTGTTGTGATATATGTTGCATAATTGTTTTCACATTAAATAAATGAAAATAAAGAAGTTTTGTTTCCCTAACCTACTGGCTTCTTTAGAGCTGTTTCTTGTACTAATATTACAATAGGTAGGTTTGTTCACATAAAGAGTTAGTATTATTAGCATCTCATTTAGCTAAACGTATCCTAACATTCAGTTTGCAAAGCCATGGTTTGTACGTATGTACGAGTAATTCTTTATTACGTATTAGGTGACTTGAGAACAATAGTCAATTTTCTTTATTTTATTAGTTAAGTTTAAAGCCTTGAGCCAAGTTCATTAACTTAACAAAGGTGGTTGACACAATCATGTAGGCTTATGAGATAATAAATTCTAAAAGATGTTGAACAGGATATAAAAACTGTGCTAGATTGGTTGTTAATTTTATGATGCTTACTTAAAAACTTTTGTTTCATAAACTCATGTCAACACCGACTTGTACGAGCTGAAACCAAAAGATGTTATGCACTTAAAAACAAGTAAAACTACACATTATTTATTCCCAGACTCTCAGACAAACAAGAAATATAATCCATACTTCTGTAAGGTAGAGAAAACCGATAGATTTACTAGACAGTACCTATAGTAGAAATTCTAAAAAAAAAAAAAACTATTTGTAACTTTTATTAAGTTCAAATTTGGAACTTAAAATAGGTAGGTAAACGAAGTTTAACAAAGATATTGAAAAACAAATCAAAACCTTTCTCAAATATGAACACAAAAAGATTTGAACACTTCAACTTGAAGTCACAAGGTAAACAAATAACTTATAATATACTGTTGTTCACTAATCAAAATCCCTTCGCCTATCACTCCTTCATCAAACAAGCTACAGACTGAACACAGAATGCAAAACTTTAGCTGCAAAACAAATCAAGTTCAGATCGTGACTCCGTGACGTCAGGAGTGCGAGAGCATGCGTCGCCGTCGTGGGCTCGTCCGTTATCTGCGGAGCCTCACGCATTCGCTTTGTACCCATAAATCACTTGCCTGTGGCATTTTGGCGATATTTCTGTGCAATAGTTGTGAATGAGATGAGAATAATGGTGTTTAAGAAGTTTTATATTGAGACCGGAAAACCGTGATGTAGTCTAATCATATAGAGGCAACAGAAATACCTACTGCCTTATTATAAGGGTTCTTCAAACAAACGAATGGATGGACAAGTTGGTCATAAAAAATGGGGTCCCGTTTTTAGCCTTTGGAAAAGGAAACTTAAAAACTTGCTCGACTCTACACCTTTCACAAATACCTCCTAGTATTTTTGACTGCCTCGTTGGTGTAGTGGCAAAGTTTCTGCCTTACATCCGAGAGGTCCTGGTCGAGCCAAAATTGTTTCTGACATTTTCTGTTATAAATTGCCGGTGTTACACCCTCATGCCTCGGAAAGCAAGTTAAGCCGTTGGTCCTGCGCCTGATCTCTCTCCGGTCATGTCGGATTGACCGAACTTTGAGAGTGATGGAACCATGAGTGCACCTGTGTATTGCGCTCACACTTGTGCACTATAATATCTTCTGCGTAGTTGGCTGATCTCTGTTGAGATTGCCGCCGTGGTCTAAATCGGCCAGGAGGAATATTATTAGCTACTTTTAAAAAAATATCGCTCATTCGTATCTTATATCACCGTAAGACAACTTGATTCCTATATATTAAGGCATTAGGCGTGTGTAACAAATCCCTAGTCGAAGCTTATTAAGGAAGTTTAGGGGCACACCCCAAACTTCAAATGATTTTGAAACGTATCTGTTCATAGCCCAACTTAAGTAAGTTTGATCCCACTGACTCACTTAGTTTAGAACCTAGTGCCTCACACTTGGGCGATTCTCAATCTTACAGTTTAATTTTAGATCCAACACTTCTGGATCATATTTTAATTTAAGTAACAATTAATAACATACAGGGTGGCCAATTTCATCTGAACACTAATACTCGACAGAAATGAGCCATATTACGTATAATATATTTTTCCTATGCAAAACGCAAGTTCAAGAAAGGTTTCAGGTACTCTGATTTAATTATTAGTCACGATACGCATTGAAGAAAAATTTTCATGACTTTTAGCTTTTAGCAAAGGAGTTGATCACAATTTTCCTGTAAACAAAAAAAGGTAGCAGAACAGTTTGTTTCGTGTTTTCTCGAATAATCGTGGTGTTATAAAATTAACACTCTATATAGCACTTCTCACGTCTATTAATCTTTTTAAATCCGTTTGATTACCAAGCTTGGATCGTTGAAGCTAGAACTTATCAGTCAGTATCACTCTGTCCCAAGGGTGCAGAGTTTCCCATGGCGCGCGTAGACCATCTCCCGCGCACGTCGGTCATTATCAATTAGGCGGCGCGCGCGTGCGGCCTGTCATTATTACGGCGCACGACCACGCATGTAGCCGCGGATTTACTAAACCTTCTATCGATAATAAATAAAACTAGCGAACTGTAATTAAATAGGTGCTGTTATTCTCGCCGTAAGTAGTACGACTGCTTGAATGTGCCGCGAACGTTCGGCTCAGTCGCGAGCTGGTCGGGCGCGATCGTGCAGGCTCGGGTGACCTCGGTGTTCGGCTCTGCCTGCTCTCTCCTCCTGCGAACACCCACAGTTTTTTTTAATGAGTTTACTGCCTCGAATCTTCAATTTTTCATTCGTGCTGATCAATTTTGAATGTTGTACATGTGATGTTGTGGCGATGTCAAAAATTTCAGGGTCTGCCCAAAAAAATTATTAAAAGCTTTCTACAGACAGGTACTACAAACAATTGAGTTACAGTAATGAGAAGTTGAATATTTAGTACATACTGTTATATGTTGTCTAGGTAGGTAGGTTATAACCTGAAGTAGTCGTCCGCTGGTAAAAATATTTTTTTTTTATTATTACTTATTCTGTAACCAGTGATGGTAAATAAAGCTGACTAAGACCTCCCTTTTGGAAATCGGTGCTGAAACTTAGTAGGAACCTACAGTAATACCAAACTCACAGAATCAGGACTACAAACGCTGGTGCGATAGAGTGTAGTCGCATTTGCACTGACGCGAAGACATCGGATGCAAATGGCTAAATCGCAAGATGCGCGCATCCCCACATTGTACTTTGCACCAGCTATTATGACTGCAGCCTGTTAGCCAGCGAACGACACAGGAAGACCAACCCCTTGACTAAAATTACAGATCTCAAGAGGAGGCCGGATTAGCCGAAACACAATCTGGACTACAAAAGTTAGTTACATTGACTATAGTAGCGTTTGCACTGACGCAGCCAAGACATCGGATGCAAATGGCGAGATCGCGAGATGCGCCCGCGCAGCCGTGTGTACGCCACACACGGTCGGACGTGCACCGGCATTATGGCTGCAGCCTATTAGCCAGTGAATGACACACAAGATTAGAAAATGCTTATTCTTGAAACATCAATACGCATTTGAAAATAGATACTACCGCCGATACCAATCGCTTTCGAAATGCTAGGAAAAGTAAAGCCTACTTCCGATTTCTTTACGTACCCGGTAAAACGTAGACATTCCGTACGGTGCACCTTTACAATTGAGGATCTTCATCGCATCATTTTATTAGCTGTCTTCTTCTTTAACATAAGAGCTGCGCTCTTGTCGGTGGAGTAATCGCCATTCATTCCTTTTTTCTGCCTTCTTTTTGGCCTCCTGGTACGACGTGACCCTGACTTTTTCCTTTATTAGTCACTGAAGAATATTTATCGGTCTTACAATTGACCTGCTTGTTTTGTATCTTTATGGAAATAGTTCAGGGTATACGTAATAATAATGCTTGGAAAATTCAGTGGTAATTTAGTGGTTTTCAACAAGATTCTTGGATGGAAAGCTAGTTTAACAATATTTTAATTGATAGATGTATGATGTACATAGTTTCCTATTCCAAATAACACTTTCTATGTTATTTACGGGTAAATAATATAATTGACGTCCGTCCCGCACAATTCTGAATCCCACCAACCTCTCGCTGCATCTTTGAAATAATTTAAGCTGAATAAAGTTCTAATCGAGGCACGGGTACGCGGGCACGGCTCGCATAATACACTTAACGAAAGCGGCTTCGGCGTGGTCGTGCGCACTGCGTGGTCGTGAGAGCGCGCGAGATAAGTACGAGGTCGGGGGACGTCACGCGCGACCACTGCAACCCTTGGGCCGGGTGCACATTGACAGATAATAAAACTAACTTTCCAGTTAAAAATATTCGAATGAGCCTGGAAAACAGCTGGTGGGCTTCAATGGCTGGACAGAATTTGACCAGCCGTAGCTAAGAACTACCGTGATTATGTTATCTTTTGCAAAAAAAAACCGCTTTGAAATCGGTCTATTCGTTCGGTAGCATATGTACCATCTAGGATCAATCCAGAAGAACCATCGCAAGAAAGTTACTAATGTGACGACCAACACTTGGCTGCTGAGCTTCAGCATTTCAGGAAGGTACTACGAGACAACCAGCTACCAGTATCACGCAGTTACAGATCCGCTTCTTTACTTCAAGCCGCCTAAGAAGATCAACCAATTCTTACCACCGGTCAAGTGTAACATGCCTCTTCAAGACGCAGGGGTGTACAGACTGGAATGTGACTGCGGACTCTCCTACATAGGGTAAACAAAGCGTGGTATACGCGTACGGATTAAAGAACATATAGCCGACGTTAAACATAGACGGAACACAAAGTCTGCAGTGTGTGAACACGCATTAGATAAACCCAACCACTTCATACGCTTTGACCAACCAAAAGTCCTCGCAAGAGAACGTCGTTTTCTTCCTCGTATGCTCCGTGAGGCTATTGAAATTGGAAGACACCCTAATTTTAATAGAGAAGATGGTTAGACAATTCCACCAGCTTGGGATCCTGTTTTAGCCAAGACTCAAGCTCGACCCCGCACTGCAAGACCTCAAGATACTGTTAGCTCATTTTGTGTCAATAGGAACGAAACTAATATTTTTGAGTGATGGTAGTTTAAATCCTTACCTTACACCTTAGTCTACCTGTGTAAATAAATCGCGAAATAATCCGTAAAAGTGTCTCATTTCAATGTCTACTGTTCGCGTAATCCGAAGAAACAAATAAGTTACTAATAATATCAATGACTCAAATAAACGATGAGATAGATATTTTACTAAAGCTTGGTGACCTTTGATCAGTAGTTACTAATTAACCCTAGCATCTGAAGTCTGAAACTTCCGCCAAAACACCCTTCATGGTTTTAGGATGACGTTGATTCGCTTGTTCATGTTTTGCAATATTCGAAGTTTATCAAATGAATAGAAAATCGGTCGCGCTAGAAGAGATCAAAGCAAACAAGTATAGTAGGTAACGATGATGATTAGTGATTTCAAGCTAGATATAGGTAATAAATGACAATGCCAAGGACCTAGCTTAACGCACATGTCATCGGGTAAAAGGTTCAGTGACAGTCTTCAACTTAAATATGACTTATTGCTTATCTGATGTTGTCGATGCATTTTTAAAAAAAATTGAGATTTTGCTTCAAAGGAGAATCACCTCGCTCAACAATTAATAGCATATCGTTTTAAAAAGTAATCGATAATTTAATAAAATATTTGTTACTTATTCCGAACCATGTGACCGTGAACTAAGTGCCATATTTTTTACTTAATGTCTGGGAATGCAAGCCTGATATTATGTGGGAATTTCAGTGTGTCCTTTCCTTTATATTTCGAGAAACAATAATGCCAATAGACAGAGTTAAAGCAATCGCATTTGCGTCTATGTTAACGCCATAAGGCCTACTGTTGCGTATTATTCAAATATTTTTACATAAATGTATACAAATTTTTAATAAATTACCAGTCTCTCTTAAAAGTGTAGAAAAAAATCATCTGTTTAAAATTAAACTCAAAAAATTACTCATTAATAAAGGCTATTATAACATAGAAGAATTTATGGAGGATGATTTTTCTTGTAATAACAATAAATAAAATAGATTAATTGTTTAATACAATTATTTAATACTTATTATGTAATTGTTGTTTGGGTGAGTAGATGGGTAATCATAATAATACCTACTTACTTACCCGGACAATAGTTGCATAATGGGTGTAGATTTAACTTTATTATGTATTTACGCTAAAAAGAGTAAAGTCTGTGTCTAGACAATTTACTAGTTTTTTTTTCTCACTAGGTTCTAAATTACTAATTATATTATAAATAAATAATAGATATCTCATTGTTAAAGCTGAAAAGAAGCTATGATTTAAGTGAAGTAGTTCATACTCATTTGTGTACTTAAAAGAATGTTGTATTTTAATTACCTACCTTATGTTGCTGTGCCCTGCTGGGTGTATACACTAATATGCTGTACTATTATTAGTCTGCTATATGTATATTTGCAATAAATATGTTAAATAAATAAATGTTAAGCATCTTAGTAGGTACATTTAGGGCAGGGAGCATTTTTTTATTTATTTATAAAGAAAACCAACAGCTTTACAAATTGCATATCTTATAACTATATTCTATCTAGTATTGCCAACAACAGGTTTCCCTAAAATTAACAAATGACATTGTAATAATCTTAACTTAGTGCTTTAGTAAAAAGGTAAACGGGTGAATTCAAGGAAGCCTACCATACACAAGAAGTAATAAATTAAATTAAATATTCGAGCTCATGAAGATTTCGCGAGCCATATCTGTGTGTGTGTGTGTGTGTGTGTGTGTGTATGTGTGTGTGTGTGTGTGTGTGTGTGTGTGTGTGTGTGTGTGTGTGTGTGTGTGTGTGTGTGTGTGTGTGTGTGTGTGTGTGTGTGTGTGTGTGTGTGTGTGTGTGTGTGTGTGTGTGTGTGTGTGTGTGTGTGTGTGTGTGGGTGTGTGAGGAAGTGTGTGAGCGGATCAAAGTTAAGAACCCAACTTATTTTAAGGTTAAGTTACGTTTGCAATTATATCTTTCACCCTTTTTTTAAAAGTTTAACTTGTTCAGAAGAAATAGGTCTATCTCGTCGAATTGTTCGTTATAATTTCGGGGCAACCTAGCCATTAAGGTATTTGACCCATAATTAGTGTGACGCAGAGGCACGCTCAATAGTGGAGTGTGACGGGTTCGACGACTAGGTGCGCAGAATGCTACTTTACGCAGCAAATTTGAGCAGTCCACTCTGCCACGCACTATATCGAATAGGAAGCTAACGTCAAGTATGTCCCGTCTTTGTTCCAGAGTTAACAGACCATTTTTGCTACAAGCTTCGGGATATGATTCGTGTGAACGACGTTTCCGGTACGAAAGATGTTTTACAAAGATTTTTTGTATACGCTCGATGCGCTCCTTATAGATATTGTATTGAGGGGACCAGATCTGACTAGCATACTCAAGCAGATTTCGTACGTACGCACAGTAAACTACTTTCAGTGAGTCGATATTATTAAATGTCCTACATGCTCGCAAGACGAATCCCAAGTGTTTATATCCCTTTTTTGTGATTAAGTCAATATGATCCGCAAAAGTCATTTTGCTATCGAAGTAAACGCCTAAGTCACGAATCATTTTGACCCTTTCAATGGGAATACCATCGAAAATAATATGTATGAAATATGGGGTTCGGTTTACGTGTGAATGTTATGCACTGGCATTTTTTGGCATTCACTGTTATCCTATTAGCTGTATAATAGTTGTACAATACGTCTAATTCTGCCTGCAACACATGGCAATCATTTACTTAACATCATTCAATTGGCATGGCAATCATTTAATTAAAATCATGTACTTACTTTTTAAATTAAAGTTTAAGAAACTTACAATTATTGAAACATGAGAATTTAATTAACATGATTATTTGATCGAGTGGTAAACTATGATAATATACTCGCAACGGCTATCCTTTCGTCATTGTTCTGAAAAACTCATTCTCACACTGTTATTTTTCTCGACTTCAAATATTTTTTAACGAAAGCATGTTTGCACGCAAAATTCTAATTCTATTCCCACATAAAAAAGGTCCGGCTAGTGCGCGGCAGGCGATGTGCATTACATAAATATAGGGTTCCGTAGCGTCAAAATCGATTACCTATTATTCGTTAATATGGCAACTTTACGTAGCAATTTCATTTTTCAACTGGCAGACCCCGCAGACGTTGTCCTGCCCGTTGTTTTTCAAATATTTTTTTCGTAAGAACCATCCCATTTAAGAAATATCATTAAAAAAGAATTAGCCAAATCGGTCCATGCGTTCTTGAGTTGTGCACTTACCAACACATTTTGCTTCATTATAATATTTTTTAACTAATCGTCTTTTTGTTTTCTTTTAACTACATGCCCCTAACTAATCTTTTACCATTTCCTCAAAACTACACTTTTTGAGGTAGTTCTATATTATCTACTGTCAATACCAAAATAACACAATTTTCTGGTAGGGTTTCTTAGCACAGGCTGCCGTCCATAGCAGAACAAAGTAGCTTTTGGACTACGGATCTCCAAAGGAGATACTGAATTTTGCTTTCCAGTGTAGCCATTTCGACCGGCCTCTATATCACATTGTTTAAGCCGTGCGTAGAACATAAACAAGTCTCGACTAATTACGAAATTATCATCAAGAAAGGTCCAAGCAAATTACGCTCCAATTTAGATGTAAAATGTCGCAGCGGGCAGACGAACAGACGTTTTTACAAACATTTGTAATTAACTATTGTTATGGTGTTCAGTAATTGAAATATGCATCTGTAGCGTTCTCTATCGAGAAATAGAAAATGTGGCCACGAAAGTGTCGGAATGCCAATTAACTTTTTAATGTTAGAACAACATTGTCGTCTGCTTATATCTAATATATAAAATTCTCGTGTCACAGTTTTCGTTGCCATACTCCTCCGAAACGGCTTGACCGATTCTCATGAAATTTTGTGAGCATATTGAGTAGGTCTGAGAATCGGCCAACATCTATTTTTCATACACCTTAGTGATAATAATTTATATGGCATAACAACGTTTGCCGGGTCAGCTAGTATTCTATAAGGGTCTTGGTTGTTTATTTAATACATATCAGTATAATCTATGTAATAACATTTTTTTTTAATTATTTGTTTCACTGTATCATGTACAGTAAAAGTGTCAATAGCATTAATAGAGTTTGCTTATCAAATAGATTACCTATTTAATGATTTCAACATTCAAAAGGAAATTGTTAATATCTCCACGACCTTCAGATTTGAGCCAAAACAGTGAATTCGCACGTTTTCATAATTTGCTTGATACATTGGTGGTGAAGGTATAAAAGTGAAACTACTGTCTTTTATATTAGCTACTATATTGTGCAAAAGGCTAAATTAGCAAAATGCAAATTGTTATTCATTAACATCCAATTTGGTGGTAATGTTGATAAATAAAATATATGAATAAATAATGTACCTAATTCGCGTCGCGACACGTGTTTAGGCAGTGTTTTGGAATGTTTGCTCGGAATTAGAAGAATGGAAAGGACTGGCTGCAGTTGCGTAAAATTCATTAATATGTTGTCATCATTTCGCTGCCCTTGTGTATTAAAAAATCATATTTGTGTTATTATTTTAAGGTTGAGTTTTCATAATATAAGGGGGGCACCTTTGAACACTTATTAATACTTTATTGCACAAGAAATGTGCAAAGGGTGGACTTAATGCTTAGAGCATTTTCTGCCAGTCAACCTCAAGGTCATGCAGAAAGAAGGCAATGGGTGCAGTAAAAATTAAATGAATCGTATCTTCTGATTCTAGTTCTGGATCAATTTAGTGTTGCCCAATGGACAGGCCATTCGGCTAAAAATCGCAATACATCATATGACGAAGAATATGCAAATTATAGCCGAACTATCAATTATAGTAGAAGTCAAATGTTCAAGCATTGAACACGCATGGGGTACTTTTGAAATATCATTAAATTTGACGAAATTTTAAAGCTTCTTACACTTTTAAGTAACAACGTTAATATACTTAACATTAGAAAAGATGGACATGAAATATCAATAGCAAGTCTTGTGTGAAATAAAAAATTACTTAATACAGTAGGTAAGGTAGGTGTTTAATAAAATGAAAAAGTAAATGGACACAACCTTTAATTGAAATAAGTTCAGAGTCTCATTTGAACAGTAAATATCTCTATCTACCATCTAGAACAGTCTTTATTTCTGTTAGTCAATTTCTCATTCCATTTTTTATTTAATTTTAAGCATTTTTTGGATCTGCCACCTTAATGGTGTTTAAAGCTGCCCCAGAGATATTTTAAATTTAAAACTGTTTTAAAATGATATTGATCTGCAGTCTTTTGCGTAAAATACGATGCATTCTGACAAATAAAGGGACATTCGCTCCACATCTCGTGAATTGTTTGATCGAGATCTTTACGCGCATTTGTGCATTTTGCTATATGTGCCACGAAAATGAAAACTTCTCATAACTCGAAGACAGGCTGTCAAACGCCAGTAGTGACAAGTGACAATTATGCGGGTTTGTTTTGCCTCTTCCCATAAAAATAACCACGAATTTATGTTTAAAATAGCTTCGTAAACTCAAATGTTCAAAGTTTCCCTGTTCAAAGGTTGTCCCCTACAATGCATAGTAACGATAGAATTTCTATATGTGTCACGGACAGGCACCCTTTAAATACAGTCACGTTCATAAGTGTAAGACATCCATCACAGATGATAATGAAACGTCAACATAAATGCGTACCTACTAAGCACCCAAAGTCGTCACTTGCCCACAGGCTGTGTCTAGTGCAATTACCGAAGACGTGTGGCCCTATAAAGGTCATATTTTTTCAGTGCAGCCGCAATTACAAGTCCCTCGCTGCAATTAAAAGAATTAGACCCATTAATGTTTAATGCTCACGTGAGAGATTACGATAATAAAAGTATTTCCGGCCAGTTAAGCGCGACCATCATAGGCATCTACCTACCCTTTGAATTGCTATCTTAGTAAATTAGTAACATGCCCACATTTAGTTTTCCGTAAAGGATAATGCCTATATGAAATGGCCTATTTTCTCATTAGTATAAAATATATTGGTATTCAATTAGGGTAGAACGTTAAAAATTATACGAGTTGAAATAGGTATAGCAGCAATTAAACTCCATTTACAAACAATAAAGTGCATTTATTTTCATATGAGCGGCAAACAAGACGTTATCTGAAAAAAAATAGTAATTATCAACCCACGTAAATATAATTGGTACTTAAATTTTGCAATTCTACAAATGTTTTGGATTCCGAACCCTACAAGTTATTTTTTATGACGGTAAAGTGCTATCCAGACCTTTGACCACAATCTCACCTGATGGTAAGTGACGATGTGGGCGAGGATGGATCATGTCTGCCTAGTACCTAACAGTTTATTCAATCTTTTCTTGAAAAGAACCAACTTATATTTTAAGGGAAATTCCTTAGCCGGCAGCGAATTCCATTCCTGAGCCCTACTCAATATATCCTTTCTGCTAGTCAATGTTTTTATGGTATATGACATAAAAAATAATCATGCAACTCAACCTCAACAAGACCTTTTTATTTCACTCCATGGTCCGTTTAGGTTTCAGGGGATTCGCTAGGTTCAGTTGAATCGTTCGAAAATTTGGTGCATTACAACTTCCTGACACATCCTAGAAATTCATCCTAAAATAAAAATAGAAATGGTCAAATTCCTTGGGGGAGGCTTATGCATTAGGCGTCGAAAAGCTGATATGATGTTCAATTTCCTGCCACATGCACGCAGATTCGAAGTTAGGTCGGTCTCAAGTCGCGAGTCGGATCGGAAGTCAATAGACATTTTATAGAGCAATCGCAACTGGCGCGTATGCGTCTGGCTTGGATTCTTTTGACATTCGCGGGTGGGGTGTCACTAGCTGAGAGAAAAGAGATCCCGTTTAATACGTATGTCTCGTTAAGAAAGCCTTTCAGCTTTAAGTCTTTTTTTTAAATACTTATTGTGCATTAATATAATATGTGCATAATAGCAATACTTGCTGATATCATAGAGCGTAAACTTACATAGTTTGTATATTTATAAATAGGTCTTTTAGGACTAATCTATGCAAATATATAGAAGCAATTTTATAAACCCTTTCACCAAGAGAAATGTATGTTCTCCTTATATGTAGATCTCATGGATAACTTATCTATGAGATCTTAGAGTATGTACCTAAGTTTGTCATATTGTTCATTTTATAATATACAGGATGTTATGGTTATTTGAATTTGCACAATGAACTACGACGACGCGGGATTGCTTTACAGCAGCTTAAATTTCGTTATTACTCTTATAACTGGTTTATTTTGTTATCTTCAATAAAAAAATGTTTTGTGTAATTTATATACGAGTGACATATTTTTTCAGCCACGCAACTCGCTTGCACTCGAACTCCAAACATTTCGCGTGCGACGGTTCTCCGACACCTACCGCATAAAGCGTCGATAGGCCCTGCGACCTGAAAATAATCACGCGCCGCACAACCATCGCTCGCTCGCCAACAAAAACCCAAAATTCTACCTTACCCACTCGTCAATGGATATCAAACTGATGGTATAAAAGTTTAAAAGTGATTTCAATTTATAGTGTCGCATAGTATGCCGCATTGGTACCGTGAATCGATTGTCCACTGCAGTTACGGCCTCGACCACCTAGCGAGCACGCAAACGACTCGTTGAGACCCCACTAATGATTTGCAATTGATTTTTTTTAATAATGGTAAAGTTGCGTTTTTAATAATAAATGCGGCAGGTACGCCTCACACAACAGGCTAATTAAGATTTATGAAACGAACATGCCAGCTTGTAACATTATGAACATGGAACTTCAATATAGATAAACATTATTGAATAGACCTAGCATGGATAAGACTAATTGCACAATATTTTTTGCTAACGGTTCTATGTTCTACAACAACAGATACAAAGTTGTACAACAACAAATACAAACTCATTGATCTTATGCTATTAAAAATTAAGTTATCTGTGCCTAACCTCAACTATAAGGAGAAGCCTTTAACGCCTTTAAAGCCTTTAATTTAAAAAATAAGTCATAATATTATTTCAAAAGTTTTCAACCAGCCAGTATCAAAAACTTCGCGAAAAAATATAAGTAGCCAATTATGTTACGTCTCAAAAACCAGTGTGACAAGAGTTTATTAGCCGCAGCGATGTCAGATTATCTCGCGGCTTATCTCGTTCGAGTTAAAATAATGATATCATAACATCGTTACCCTTGCCATGTAAAGTGAGGGGAAATTTATATCTCGCCTTTGCGTGGCAGACTTAACACCTCCAATGAGCATCTGCATACAATGGTCGGGGCAAGATTCTGCGCTCTCAGGCAACTCAGCTACCTGTTCTTGTATATTAGGTACCCAGTTTAATACACTTGATGCAAAAACGAATGTAAAGGCGGTTCCAAAAATAATGGTTTTGTAACTTTTGAAAGATATCACCTACGCATCTAATCTCTTAGTAAAATTAAAGTGAAGTACTCTTTGACCCTTTTTTGAGAATGATAGGTTCTCGTCTATTTACACGTATACCTATTAAGTTAACCGAGACATCGTATAGGAAAGCAATTTAAAAAAAACATATTCGCAAAGTAATAAAACTATAGTTTAATACCCTTTCAATAAGTTAAAACTTTAAAACTTGGGTACAGCCTGTATGTATGCTATCTCAGAAGAATCTTACTGTACGACTGTGAATATGATTACCTAACGCTTGTGATCGGTTCGATCGTGCATTAATATATAAACTTTTTGTAGCTACTTACACTGTATTTTTGGAAACTGATGAGATAGGGCTAAAAACCTAATCAGCTCGCCTACCTATCAAAAATTGTTTGATTATAGTCATGCTTAATTTAGAAATAAAATTGATACAATTGATAATCGAATTCGAAATTCTGATAGATATTTTATCAGTTGCGTTGCGACTGTTGCGAGCAAGTCCTCTATAAACAAAACAGAGACAAAGTTTTTTTTAGTTCAAATTATATTGTGCAATACACAAGGTGTTGCTCCTAAATTCTAACATTAGAGTTTTCACACGAATGAGTCACGTTTGAACGGAGGTCGGTTCACACCGCACGATTCGCGGTACTCCGCCGTCCGCGGCTGAGTGAGCGCATTCCAGTATAGTCGTAGCGTCCGGTGACAAAACATTCGTTACGTTTTCACATTCGATTTGCTGATTTAAGAAAATATCGATGCCACACCTGGCACTACGGTTTTTGTTTTGGGTAAGTTTTAACATACAACAATATCACACACATTGATCACTCCGTGGTAAGTAGCTTAAGTACTAGAGTTACAGATATCAGAATCAACACTGGTATTACAGATAAACTTAAATAAATACATATAACACCCAGACCAGTACAAACAGACATGTTCATACACACAAATGTTTGTACAGTGCGGGGATCGAACCCGCGACCTTTTGGTTAATAGTCAACTTCTTGACCATTACATCAAAGTAGTCGTTTATACTAACTTTGGACTTATGATTTAGCGTTATTAAAATGGGGATAGGATAGGGATAGAGTAGACCTTCTATAAATAATCAATAAGAGAGTAATTCCCATAGTTAACACCGGTAGGCAAGTTCAAAATGTAATTAGGTACTAATATTTTTTTTCTATTAGCCACAAACTAAATATAAGCACTCAATACAGCCTGGTATTACCAAACAATTATAATGGAGTCGGCTGGAGATGTTATCACAACAAAAATAGTTATAGGCTCGTTTCTTAGTTAAATTATAGTTGCTAATGAGTTAGAAAATAGTTTGTATAATAAAGCAAATGTTTGGAATTGCTTTGTTTATTGGGTAATGGACACGTGATTGATAGGCGGTGCGCAGGCGGCGCCGAGCGGGGCGGCGCGCGCGCATGTCAAGCGGCAAAAACGCTCCCATTCGCCAACTTTACGCTTAGTAAACAAGCAAGAATCGCGGGAACGGATACACATGGGTTTAGTGTTAATTAACTATTTATACAATATTCACAGGCCGGAGAAATATGCATCAGGACGCGCTGACATGCACCACCGCTTCGGTCGCTAATCTGATTAGCAGTGAGGGTAATTCTACAGATAAAAAGGTAACCACTATGCCTTCAGGAAGTAGTTAAGTAGATACTTAGTAAAGTTACAATGAACGATAAGTATAAGCACCTATAACAGTACGTATAAAAAATCAAATCTTGCATATTGTTTGTTCTCTGCCACCTCGTAGGCACTTTAAGTGGCTATTTTTTTGCAACTAAACTTTACCCTAATCTGAAATAAACCGTTCCATTGACCATACTTGTACAGAAGTACAAGTCATTAAAACCGATTAAAGCAAATTAGGTAATAACATAATTTGCTTTTAGCGGTTATTTCATTATACAGCAGTAATAATAATACTGTTTGATATATATTACTATCTTTTACCTCCCTAAACTTTTTGTACACTAATCAACGTTTTAATTTATAAAAGTGGATATTTATTTACCAAATTTCATCAAAATCCGTGGAGTAGTTCCAGCGTGATGCGGACAAACATCTAAACATCCAAAGAAAGAAACTCTCGCATTTATAATACTAGCGTGAAGTGTGATTAAATTGTACTTTATTATAGTTTTGAAAACCGGTAATGTATTTTATCTTTCCTTTTACATCTTACAAAATATCTAGACTCGAAAACAGAAATAGAGATCGGTTATTTTACAATATTTTTTATTTTAAATACGGTACAAGTGTGAAATGAACTATTATTGTAATTAAAGGCCGGCCAATTGTAATATTTATCATAATGGTGGATAACGAGTTTTTTTTCTGATGTTAATTTAATTATTAGAGCGTTAAGGCATTTATCATACAATTTATAAGAAACATGAAAGAAAATGAAAGTATAGATAGAGCATGATTCTTTTACGATGAAATTACAGGGTATCTCGGGGAAACGATACACAGTGAATAATATTAAGTAGTTCAAGTGAGCTCTGATCGATTAATAATTGCTATCGACTCACGTAAAAACTTTGGAGTTTTGAAAAAAAAAACTTTTATAAATTTTCTTAACATATACCAGCGTGCACGCACGTCGATGGATATAGGGTAAAACCGGAACCCCACTTTTCGAAATCGCTGTATAACTTCAATAATAAAAATCAAAGCAATTTATTTACGAAACAAATTTATTCTCGGGAATGTTGTCTACAAATTTATGAAAAGTAAAAAACGTTGTCTTCGATATATTCAAAGTATTAGGGACTTTTGCGGACCTCTAAATTTTGTGACATCTATCTCATACAGGGGATAGATGACCGACCCATATAAATTGCGTTTGGGATAGATAACTCACCGGAAAAATGGGCATTTATCCTACTAAATCTTTGAATTCATTTTGGCACTGCATGCTGTCGCTACGAGACATACAACTGAGTCAATTAATATAGAGTTATAGTTATATCGATGTGAAAAAAAGTTATCGAAATTATCTGCGAAACTACTGTAATTAAAATCAGGTCATCTCTACCACTGGGGCATCTATCTCGGCTTTACTCTAGTTCAACTGATGAGCTTTTAATAAATGATTGCACTTAATTAAGTATTAAGATGAAGGAAAAGAATCCGAAAGATAACTTTTAAGACTATCCTTTATTTCGTTCATATCATACATATTTCAAATGCCGCTAAATATTACACAAATACCTAATAGAATGGTATGAAAGAAGTTTCTAAATTGCCTTAGCATGATGAATAATCCCCTGTTTGATATAATGTTGTACCTGAGCACCATCAGCTTACTTAATTAACCGACAACTTTTTACCGGCCGTTTTAATATTTTCACCTACGCATACGCACCAGTTTATGCATTATAATTTTTTGTTCGTTATGGATATCATCTACGCATCGCCTAAGAAGGTGTATAAAATTTTCCTAATGCCTTTCAAAGAAAGGTCAAAATGTTTACAATGTTGTTTGTGCGCCTCATTCCTTGCGTAAAAAGAAATTGAAACAATACAAACTATAACCGTATCATTTCTTTCCAAGGACGAAGAACGCGTGTTTGACCGCAAGTCCATTTTAATTGCGCTTATGGTGAAATGTAAAAGGTTAAGCTTATTACATTCAACAACATCAAGTTTTTCTGGCTAACAACGCCAGGCATTGTTGTAAGCAAACTGACTCCGTCAAACGGATCATTTAATACGCATAGCATTGGCATGCGTTAAACGCGTAAGGATACTCGTAGCTAATCATCGCATTACAAGGAATTACAAATTCGTTTTTAATGATCAAAAAATTCTTACGTTTCTTCCGTAGGTAGGTAGTCAATATATTTCCTACTTCAAATTTCTCACATTTCAAATTATTAATAAAACGCAGTAAGAGGATTTAACGAACCGAGACAGCTTTTTGAAAATCTATTCAAGTAAGATTTGACGACGACGAGTTGAATGTTAGACCAAATGGTCGCGGGATCGATCCCCGCACTGTACAAACATTAGTATGTATGATTATTTATTTTTATTATAAATAAATGATTTCTGTAACACAAGTGCTCAAGCTACCTTTAACGGTGTCAGATCGACGTATGCAAAGTTTCAAAAAAAAAGAGATTAATGAAGGAGATGACTGTTTAATATCGTAATACTGATTACGGGAAGAGTTTATTATACAAACAAATAGAAAGACATCGCATAACAATTAAGCAAGCAGACTGAAATGAAATAACGCAAAACTTATGTAAAATTGCAGTGGAACCAAAATTCTAGATCCTACATAGCGTATCACAGGTTGTTTGAGTTCTCCGGTGCCGCGTCGCCGAAATTAGCCCGGCTGTTTTCAAATCAATATACAGCCATCGCTGACCCGGTGCAACGAAACTGGAACGTACTATAAATAACTGCTTCCACTGCAAATTTTATACAAACGCCAATTTGAACCGACCGAACATGAAAAGCCTTTTAGTAAACCGTATAACTGCAGCCATGATTGCATTACCCCGCAAATAGACTAGGAAAAATAATTGCACGTTATTATCTACGTCACATGTTATTAGTAAAGTAATACATGCAATCATATTGTTCAGTAGAACACGAACTTTTATGTAGGCACGTACATGTAAAATGATCTTGTCTTGGTTTTACTGATTTACGATTAATTTGTGTAGGTAAACGCAGCATTTTCACAACCCTCTAATTTTCCCATCATACGACAGAAACGTAACTCCGTGATGCCAATATAGATATACAATTATCTGCTGTAGGAGTCTAATATTTATGTCTATTGCCCGCAAATGTCCCCTTAATTTATGAATGATTTTCTCATCGAAGGATTCGGATGATTGAAACTCTCTGCCGATCGCAAATATTTTCACAATTCACCTACACATCTAAGTGTAACGATAACAAAGTGAAAAGACAAAATATCATCGAGCCAAAGCTTCTTTTATAAATGCCACCCAATAGCCACCTGCCACCCTTTAATTAGTACCACCCTAAGATCAACAGCCTCTCACGCCTGGAGGTTCTAGGATTGTAACTATAGAGCTAATTTAAAAAATATTTATCTTCCTTTCCAATTATATTGAACCTTTAGACTGAGTTAATATTTTATGTTCGGTTAAAGAAAATCTCCCCAGGTCATTTCCTAACGACAGAAGTTCCATAGCGAAATAAAAAAACAGAAAATTTTTATAAGATTTAACTTTAATGGCAGAAATAAATCCTGGCGTGAATTGAGATATGTTTTTGAAAAAAGAAAGTTTAGTGGACACTTTAATATAATCTTGTTATACCTTAATTTCTCGAATCTGTTATAATCGTTCTTATTCAGTCAAATGGAGACTATACGTGTACGTTTATAAAGTCTATTAGTTCATTTATAGTATCTTCGAGTCGCGTATCGACTTCTTACGTCACGCCTCCAACAGAAAATAAGCCTTAGTTTGCTGCAAGTAAAAAATTCGCGGCTCATCTGGATTGCGCATTATTAGCTAATACTGTCCGTGAACACGCATATCACATTGCACAACGTTGATCCGATAACCCAATTAATGATCCCGCTGATCAAAACAAAGTGGTCACTGCCGGCGATCCGTTGCATGCATTATTGAACACATCAAAGGAGAAAAATCGAAATGTTCACCGGCCAGTGAAGCGGTTTTCCGCCCGATTACCCGCACGGATGAATCAATTATTATGTGCAACCGCCCTAAGCTTCTGAAACGATGTATCACTTTTTACGGTAATTTTTTTCACTATGAAAATTGATCATGAGTACAAAATTAATAAAATGAGCATTGATAAATAAAAATGCACGAAAAATAAGGCTCACGCCACACCTGTCACTTTTCGCCGCGCCTCAATCGCTGTCAATCGCCAGTCGCAACGACAGTTTGGTGTGCGTAAGGACAGTCAAACATGCATCAACACGAAAATATAGCTGATACTATACATTGTCATGCACTGTTGCAGTCATAATTATTCGATTTTCCAATTATAGCAGAAAATATTATTTAAGACTGGCGTCCATCGGGATGCAATCGGTGTTCTCACATTTTATGCTACGACAGATAAGAAATTTCTAGTAAAATTTACAATCATGCAAACGTGGTCACAAGAAGATATGCGTGCATACTTCAAAAATAAAACTAAATTACCATATCGAGTCATGCGTTAAGTTACGTCTATAAAAAGCCAAAGAAACTCCTGTATGATTTACTATTTCCTTAGCTATAATCATAATTACCATTTCTATTCTTTTATTGTTGGATAAGTTTAGGATTGCCGTTATTATTATATCATAACTAACCAGCATTTTATGTTCATTAGAACTTTTTATTTAGAATTAAACTGTTAGATTTTAATTTATTATGAGAAAAAGATATTCGTCAAGCACTGTTTAGTATAATAGATTTCAGTTTTTTATTCACACAGCGCACAATTTTTTTTTTCAATATCTTATAAGTACGACGGATCTTGTGTTATTCAATACGAGTATATTAAAGTTAAAAGCAAAAAAATGCAGTCATTGTCAACCACCCTGTATACATTTCCCCAATTGGTAACATTAATGTAGAGCTGTTCATTCACTGTGAATTAGAACTATAGGGTCGACCACATTAGAATCGTTAGCCAGCCATTCACGTACTAGACCAATTAAAACAATAGACAATGATATTTTTTGCGCGTCTATTAAGGGTGCTTTTACATACATTATGTGTAAATACAAAATAACCGTCGCGTCGCGGCTAAGTCTTGAATTAAGTCAGCAAAGTCTGTTGGGGTAGGACAATAAGTTTTTGCACTCAACTATGTAAAGCTTGGAACTAAGAATATTTCCCACGTTTAGTCTGGTCTGATGGATGTCGAATAAACACATAATGTGTAATTCCATTCAAATACAAACCTACTTACCTCCCTATTAGCTGCCAGAAACGGATCAAACTGACTCAAACCCGAAAAGCACAAAGACTGTAAATTGGTGGTATCGGTAAGTTTTTTTTTTAAATTGCAATCGGTTTCTCATTCTCTTTTATCTCTCATTTCTGTTAATTTAATATTTGTACGTTCATGATACCTTTGATTAATCGAATAATTTAAAGCGAGAAAAATAATATGAACAAAAGATCCTCAATGTCTAATCACATGGCTTTCAAGGGGAGATTCTTGAGTGTTAAACTCAACCCTTTATGACGTCTCAAATCATCTCAAGACTGGATTTAGTTGTTACCTTTAAAGTCGATTTTTTCCGCTAAGATTTTGTTTTATCAATTTTTTAATTGTGTAACATTATTTATCACGTGATAACACCAATTATTCCACATGAGCGACAGTCATTTGACCATTTAATGTGATGGCCTACCGTCTAACTTGTGTAGGCAAAAAACATGTTCAAGTCAGCAAGTTGGCCCTACGTCTCGCGATTATGCTAATGACAGACAACAGCTCATCAGGCTACACATTTTTGTTGCAAATTCGCTCTTATTACAAATGAATGAGATGCCGTAGTGTTAACCTTGACGTGCTGACGTGTGTACAACCCGTCAAAGTACAAGTGCTCTTCTGATAGGACAGCCTGTATACGCATATTTTATACGGGGTGATTTACATCACCGCCTCTGTTGTAGTGAATTAATTTTCTAATGCCGTGCTAGTAGTTTAATGTTTTAGCTGCTTATAATGTAAATAAATGGTGTGTAAATGCCATTATCATAATTCTGCAATAAGCAGATGTTCGGTTATTACGAAAATAACTTAATTCAATTGAGATACCGGTTTCATGGAACCAAAATTGGAAGCTTGCACATTTGAAAGTGACATCAAACTTATTAACAACAAAATCGCAATCACTTATATTCAAGGGTAAAACATCTTATTAATCTTTGACGAGTAAGTACTGCAACCAGAATACTTTCATTTTCTGCATTTGGGCACGCTTGTTGGATCTGGAACCTTCTGTAGATTAAGTCACCTTGTTTTGATAAAAATTAAAACTTTCTGCAATTATGGGTAAATTAAGATTCACCTTTAAGATTCAGTTAATTGAAGCATGACTTTGTTTTCTTGAACACTTTTTTTAACAGTTAATCCAGTTGTTTTTTTTTTGTAGAATGTGACTGACATTATACTTCGCGCCTCGTCCTCGATATTAGTATTACACATGTAGTATCGCATAGGTGTCACCACTACTGCACTAGTTGAGAATGTAATTTACCCTATTTTTATTTATTTTGAAAAGTGGGTAGTTGTTTTTCCTCCCTCCGGTTGCCGCTATTCCGTGTCTCGTCATTCGCAGTTTAGTGCTCGACCACTCAAGACACTATCGATCCTATATAGCTACTTTC
The DNA here is from genome assembly GCA_963921415.1 of Pyrausta despicata. Taxonomy (NCBI): domain Eukaryota; kingdom Metazoa; phylum Arthropoda; class Insecta; order Lepidoptera; family Crambidae; genus Pyrausta; species Pyrausta despicata. The sequence continues at coordinate 9,102,094 of OY992855.1, read as the reverse complement.
GTGCAAAAATGCCGAAACGCAAAGTATCGAGATCGTGCGAGGAAGAACTAGAACACCTTATGCGCAAAATGCGTAAGCTAGAAAAGAAAATTCACGCAAATAACCTAGGGGAGCCAGCGGAAGGACCTAGCACATCGGATTGTGTTATCGAGACAGGTATGTAAAAAGTGAAAGTGATTGCATTTGAAGTGACCTAGTTTTATTTTGCGGGTGCATAATGCAAACAGAAATAGCCACTGGGGCTTTTTCGAAGCATTCGAATGTGACGGTTGGCGTTCAATTCATTGGGGATTGCTACCTAACCTGAATTTAAGATTATTCAAATTCATTTTGCAATTATAACTAACTGCGCACCTTTTTCTTAACGTATTTACGTTGCGATGAATTGTGTAACCTGAATAGTCATTGGGGCTATTTCACCACACGCTTTTGAACCGACTATCGTACATGATATTCGCGTTTCTTCTTCCAGACACACCAGAAATGCTTGTACCTTCGGATTGGCTTATTGAACCACCCGAAGAGGATACGTTTGATAACGAGAACACCGCTGCTATTGAGCAAACCGAACTAAGTCATAAAACGCAAACCAAACTAGATTGTATCGAACCTGGCACATCTGCCATGCCCTCTGTGGATGAAACCACCACCACGGCGCAGTCAAAAACAGGCTTAGACACCGAAGTGCTGGAAATCCTTGGCGAAGACCCGTTGCTCGCGAATAAGCGCGGAAAGGAGATCCGCGAAGAAATAGCGTCCCGATTAGCACACATAGCCACGGAAGGGTTAAGCAAAGAAGCAAGAAAAGAGATCATATCAAAATACCCGATTCCAGCAAATTGTACCCGGATTGATTCCCCAAAAATTAACCCGGAAGTTAAGGCCGCTATGCAAGAAAGTTTTTTAAAGCGTGACAAAGGCATAGAAGCTAAACAGAAGCAAATGGCAAGTGCCATTTCATGCTTAGGCGATATAATTACGGCTCAACTAAATGTTGAAAACAAAGACAAAGAATTACTCCAAAAATTGATGGACCTTAGCCGACTAATCTGTGATATCCAACATGCCGACTCTGTGACGCGAAGAAACTTTATCCTTTTTTCATTAAAAAAGGACATGTCTGAACATCTGTCAACGACAAACATTGATTCTTTTCTCTTCGGAGAAACACTCGCCGATACATTGAAAGCAGCAAAAACAATCAATAAGTCAGGAGTTGAGCTAAAGGCGGACCAGCCTAATAATAACCAAGCAGCAAGGCGGTCAAAACTTCCTAGTCAGAAGAATTTAAACAGGCAGCCTCCCGGGCCGGCATACAGGCAGCCGGGCCCTCCGCAGCGGAGCCGCGTGCCTGCACCGAGAGCGCGCGGAGCCCCGCCACCGCCCGCGCACTCATCGAGACCGTGGCAGCGTCATCAGCCGCAGCAGCCGCCAGCGCCGACCCGACGACACCTGTAGATACAGTTAAGTATGCGGGCCGTTTGTACTCTTTTCGAGATCAATGGTCTCTTATAACGGAGGATCGTAAAATCCTCTCATGGATTGATGGTTATAAAATCCCTTTTTCTTGTCCAGTATTTCAAACAAGTATCCCACCGTCTCCAATATTATCTAGCAAAGATAAAATGCAATATCAGGAGGCAATTGGCGATCTTTTGCGAATTGGTGCAATATCTATTTGTAAACCTTGTGAAGGTCAATTCATATCAAGTGCTTTCCTTACTCCTAAACCTAATGGCAAGTCGCGGTTTATTCTAAACCTTAAGAAACTTAACCAGTTTATAAACACCGACCATTTCAAGCTTGAGGACCTTCGCACTGCTGTAAAACTTATCACTAAAGACTGCTGGATGACTACACTAGACTTAAAAGATGCTTATCTTTTAGTTAAAATTCACAAAGATTCCCGTAAATACCTACGTTTTATTTTTGACCAAAAAATATACGAGTTTAACGTCTTACCTTTTGGACTCAATACAGCGCCTTTCGTTTTCACAAAAATAACTAAACCTGTTGTAAAATTACTTCGATCAGCTGGATTACTCTCCACTTTGTATTTAGACGATTGGCTCTTGATCGGACAAACCCCTTCAGATTGCTTGCGCAACTTTAATACCACCAAAAAGCTACTCGAGTCTCTTGGCTTCATTGTCAACGAAGAGAAAAGTTCCCTTGTGCCTTCCATGGCATGTAAATTCTTAGGCATGATCATAAACTCTCATGAGCTAACTATTAGTTTACCTCAAAAAAAAAGGGCACGCATTGATTCACAACTTCGAGAGTTTCAAAAGTTACACCGTTGTTCGGTTCGAAAATTAGCTCAACTAACGGGGCTACTTGTGTCAGCTTGTCCTGGAATTGAATATGGGCTTCTTCATACAAAGGAGTTTGAACGATGCAAATTTTTGAACCTGAACAACGATGACAATTATGAAAAGATAATAAATATCCCAAGTTATTTGCAAGTTGATATTGATTGGTGGCTTAACCACGTAAGTCATTCAGTGCGCCGCATAAGAAATGACCAATATCACACTGAAATATTCTCTGACGCCTCAACGACGGGGTGGGGCGCAGCCTGTCTAGACAAGACGGCTAGTGGGATTTGGTCAATTGAAGAGCGTAAAAAGCATATCAATTATCTTGAACTTTTAGCCGCTTTTATCGCGCTAAAAACATTCGCAAAAGATCTTTTCGATCGCCAAGTCCTTTTGCGCGTTGACAATTCGACTGCAGTTGCCTACATCAACAGAATGGGTGGCGTTCAATACCCACACCTCACAGAAATTACACGGGCCATTTGGGAATGGTGTGAAGTTCGTAAACTTTTTATTTACGCATCCTACATCAAATCTAATGACAACGTCATTGCAGACGCTGAATCGCGCAGAAACCACCCAGACATTGAGTGGGAGTTAGCAGGCTGGGCCTTCGACCTCATAACTCATTCCTTTGGTCTCCCTGAAACAGATCTTTTTGCAAGTCGCATTAATAAAAAATGTGACTCGTATATATCATGGCAGAGAGATCCTGATGCAGCCGCTATAGATGCTTTCACAATATCCTGGGCAAATACAAAGTTCTACGCATTTCCCCCCTTTTCGGTAATATTAAAAGTCCTCAGGAAAATTATTGCCGAAAAATCTGAAGGCATTATCGTTGTACCACTGTGGCCCACGCAGCCATGGTACCCTGTTTTCCAAAGCCTCATAAATTCTAGAGTTTTAACGTTTCAAGCTCATAAACGTCCTTTAATCTCGCATTCCAGCTCCAGCCGGATTCATGAGACAATTACCCTTGTGGCTGCCATCTTATCCGGGAGACGCTATCACGAAGAAGCTTACCAGCGTCTTCCATGGAAGTAATGATGGTATCATTATCCACAAGTTCAATCAAGCAATATGACAGTTGCCTGGGTAAATGGTGGAATTATTGTATGTAATAAACACAACGAAATATTTATCGCGTCTGTGCCGACTGTGTGTGCACAATATGGTACCCTTAATTCAAGTAGATCCACCCTTTCTTTGTTTTTAGGCCCTAACATATCCAAAAATCACAGAATACAAAGATTTTTTCAAAGGCGTATTCCGTCTTCGACCATCAACACCGAAATACAATTACACATGGTACACGTATGGTATCTTTCATATAAACAGCTTTTCAGAAAAACTGTTACATTATTGGCTCTTACAACCGCCCATAGATTACAAATTTGATCAAAAATATTAATATTTTTCTAAATCATATCAGTATGTATAAATAAATAAATAATAAATTAATTAATATTAAAAATTTCTCACGCTACTACTTTAGTCTGCTATAAAAATAGAACTTCATCTGACCTGTTATTCGTTAGTATTAAAATGTAACACAAAAAAAAAGTACTTTGGCTGGGTAAAAAGTACATTGAGCGAGTGCGGGATCGACATATCCGTGTTCTCTGCGCACGTCGCGCGCGCGCGCTCAGCGTTTGCGTCGATGCGATCCGCAACACAGTTGGCTGGAACGGGAGTTCAAATGTGTTTGCGAGTTCTATAACAGAACCACACTTAAATAATGATTGCACCTCGTTAAAAATTCTGTATAAATCTTGGAGATAAAACTAATTGTTTTCTCTAATAATTATATTAAATCTGAATTATTATTACTACTTTTATACGATTGTTACATAATACTTGTATTCATTATGTAAAGGAATTTATTTTTGGGTTTAATTATAAACAATTTGTAAAATAAGTATGCATTACCTACTTATCTGGTAAAATACAATTTTTTTCATTAACAATGTGTTTCAATCATTGATGATACACCATGAACTAACTCTCAATGTCTACATGTGTAATACTAATATCGAGGACGAGGCGCGAAGTATAATTGATGATTAAACGAACTTACCTGTAAGTGAAGTTCTATCATAATTATACGAAGCGCCTCGTCCGAAGATATTAGTATCCCGCCCACCCTTAGTACCTACCCTGATACTAATATCTTCGGCATGACATCAATGATTAAAAAAAAAAAAAAAAAAGGACATACTCTAAACTTAATGACGAGACACGGAATAGCGGCAACCGGAGGGAGGAAAAACAACTACCCACTTTTCAAAATAAATAAAAATAGGGTAAATTACATTCTCAACTAGTGCAGTAGTGGTGACACCTATGCGATACTACATGTGTAATACTAATATCTTCGGACGAGGCGCTTCGTATAATTATGATAGAACTTCACTTACAGGTAAGTTCGTTTAATCATCAATTATTTGGGTACCTTCAATTCAAGAGTTGACGGCACAATTTCACGATATTTGAAGAGATTAGCTAATTCTGAACGAAAATAGCTGTTAACAAGCTTCAGCATTACCTTTATAGCTGATATGGATTTTATTAGATTTAGGATTTTAAGAAGAATCTAAACACTGGTAAATGTCCTTAAACCAACAGCAAAATCATCATTTTCCCCTCCAATCTACGTATAACTAAGACACCAAACTCCTCGTCACATGTTAGAAGGTGTCCATTTTTCACATTTCCAACCGGTCGCGTGCGTTGGCCGTGCGTGTGCGCAGCCAGCACGCCTATTCAATTACGGAAAGGTCACGCGCCGTCTGTACCCAAGAAGATTATCGGCCTCACCTGTCGAGTGGATTATGCCGCGTGCAGTTATTAAAATTTCTCGTTAGAAGCAAATAAAGGAATGCAGAAGCACCTCTTACGCATGATAATCGTGGTTACAGTTCGGAGTAAACACCGTTTCTACGAATCCACTTACGATTCTGCTTTATACGCACAAACCATTAAATTAATACAAGTACTTCAAGTATATTGCACACCTTCAAAGTGATGACAATGAATACCATCCCCTAAATCCTTATGCACAGACAATAGACAAAGAAAATTTAAAGGTAATTCCAAAGTGTAACAATAAAAAACTTAAAAAACTAACACGATTGTTCTTCAAAACATAATAGATTTTTTACGTAAATAATAGTCACGGTAAGACGAGTAAAATATGAAGATTTCATATCCTTCCCTTATTTTTAGATAGTGATAAATAAATATTTAATGACGGTCAATCGCATTCCTAAAAAAATACTTTACCGCCTCTGGCTTTGTGTAAATAAATTTTTTATGGCAACTCCTAGAGAGACGGTGGCATAACTAAGATTGAACATAAACTAGAACTTTACAACACACTCGCCACGTCTGAAATAATCAAATTAGCTTAATCAGGCACTTTGTTAAAATTAATAAAGCAAGACGAAACTCCATTTTCAAGTTGGTTCACGCTGCGTTCGCCTGCGGGGTCGGGGCTCGATGACCCGAAATAAGGCAGGGGAGATTGCACCACCCTGGAGGAGGCCGCCCGCCACCCGGGGTAGAGCGCCGACCTTTCATTCATTACGCAATAAAATCATTTTGCTAACTCCCAAACGTGTGTGGGCTCCTAATTACTTGTAATGGTAAACTTTAAATTTGTAATAAAGAAAAAGATAACAAAGATGTGATGTCACCTGCAACTTATGGAAGGGACTATTAAAAATATGTAAAGATACCAAAGTAGTGCGCAAAACAAAGCGTCGTCTACGAGTATAATTGGATTGTTATGCTATTCTTTGTAATAATAAAGCATATAGGTACCTACATAACATTAATTTACAAGCAGCTAAATTTAAAAGAGGTAAGTTTTGTTATTTTTTTTTTGTAAATCGACATGAGATTTGCCAAAGCTTTACCAGAGTCAATGTGGCTTTTTTCGCCGGCGCGGCGCTTGCAATCCCCTTTTTCTTCCAATCACGCCGTCCAAGTTGCGCCATGCTTCTTTTTACTGGCATCCATCTCGTCTGTCGCGTTTGTCGTCCATCGGCTTTTATCCACGTTTCGGAGATCCGAATGCTTTTAATTTTCGTTTATGTACCCTTTTTGATGCTGCCATGTTGAAAAATCTACGTTAATCAGTTAGGGTGGTCTTTGATAGAGTTCAGACAGTACGGTGGAATAGTACCAACTTATGTTACCTTCATAGAATAAAAGCATAAAAGTGGCATACGATTTTTGAAAATTTTAGGTTTAATGAGAGTATTAGAAAAGTTATTACTAAAATTGAAAAAACAAGGACAATTGTTTTTTAATTACGTAACCAACGCAACACTTCTGCAGTGTTGTTACTCACCTGAAAAAAATACAAAAAACTCTTGTGATCTCAATCGATGCTACTCCACATCCTTTTTCCATCGGATATCAGTATATATATAATGCTGTTGTGCATCAGTATGCACAACAGCATTATCTACATAAGCAAAAATGTTACATAATTTTCATTCCACTTTGTTTCCCTCAGTCTCGTATAAAATGAACTCTAAATTATGCAACCGAATAGAACGCATTGAACTTAGGTTCGTTCACCCTGCACGCAAGTCCATCGGGTGCAAAATGTCCATTACTGGTGCATGCAGGAATTTCGGAGACCACCCCGTGTCAACGCCTTCATGAGCCCAGAGCGTCGCTCCAGTTGAAGGGACGATGAACCTCAAGCTTACCTAGAAGCCTATAGTTCGATGCACTACGAGCTTAAGCCGAAAGGTGCCCGGCGAATTCTGGAGCGTCAGTTTTTAAAAAAAGACTTAGATATCCAAACAATTACCAGACATAAATGACAGCTTTTAATACTCAAAGAGACGCATATACATACATACTACGTCCACAGCTAGGTCCTTAAGTTACATTTGGTTTTAGATTACTCAGACATAGTCAACGGTCATTAAGGCAGCTTTTTAGGTAGGTATGTAAATGGTGGATTAATGTGTAAGTATGTAAATGCCATAAATAAGGTATAACTAGCTGGCCCTGGCAGACGTTGTCCTGTCCAATAAATTTATGTTTTTTTTCGACGACTACTCGCCGAAACCTTTCTAACGGTACCTGAAACATTATTTTAGGCTTTAGCATCACGACGCAAGCTGTGACAGTAGGATTGATCTAAAAGCAATAATATAAAGAGATAATTAAGCAAAATAAATAAAAATTCCCTAAGAACGCTCATAACGGAACGGTCAGTTACCCTGACTAAATAAGCTTAGCTTAGCACTCCTAAGTACAAAACTTGGAATAGTGATTTACAAAGGGAGCGGGGCCAACATACTTCGGTGCATGTTGATAAAAATTCAGACGTGATTTACGGTACTAGCTTTTTACGTGTTACTTTATCACGGGGCGACCTCGTTTCATATTAATTTAAAAGACTGTACATCGACAAAGCACGAAACAAGTTATTTGATGTCGTGCATCTCATCGCAAGAAGTCTTATCTCAACTTTTAATAACACTTTCACTTTTATAAAAATGCATGCAGAAGTTACTAGAGTTACTAGAGTAAGCATACTCGTAAAATCGGGAATTCCGATGCAGCTCTAGTTTTTTGTAGGGTTTCTGTTTAAGGATTATTTGGACTCGCGATGCTTTCAGCTTACACTCGCGATTACAACGTTTGTCAGATTCAAGAGTTGTATGCGTATTTCGGACGATGACACGTGTTTTAACTATGGGTTTTACTGGATTGAGTGTTATAATGTAATGTCCAACGTTTTTAGTTGATTTAAAATATATAACTTTTTTATTTAAGTAGTGCATTTGCTTTTCAGATGTACAGTCCGTATAGTGGGCCTCTATGTCTCTCTGCAAACCTTGTGAGGTTAGCACGAGAAAAAAAGCTTCAATAAACAAGCCTGAAGAGTATTTTGCACTATTTTTTTTGGAAGGTATGACAAGCATCTCTAAGGATCAGCGTAACAACGTCAGCAACTTAGATTAGAAATAAATAGCCGCCCCTTAGCAGAATCACAAAATTAGGGCATAAATAATAGGGTTCTGTAGGGGCTGCCTCGCTTCTGTATCGCCTCGGGGATGTTCGCTGAGGCGGGCGTGGATTGTTTTTATACAACCATGCGCAAGCGGTGCACATCCCTGGTGCGCCGGGTGCGGGCCAGCCCGAACAGAATCCTGCGCGCTTTCGCTGAGCGTTTTGACTGTCTGTAAATGTATCACTGTGACATGGTACATGTGCGGGCTAATGTTAAGATACTGTTTTAGATATGCTTAAGTTAATAATTTTCTATTTTGTAATTGTAATTGGTCCATTTGTTGACATTAATAAATAAATTATTATTATTATTAATATTTACTCTGCCTTTTCGTACATCACGCAATATAGTTCTTAATGCATACTGCTGCAGCAACATTATAATACAGTTTCTAATGCTTATGGGTGGCTCAATTTCACGACCCTTCATGTTTAATTACTTTAATCTATTAATATTTCGTTTTATTATTTTTTATAATGTGATCATGGGTAAATTATTATATATAAAGTGTAACTCCATTGAAAGTATTAAAGAACCTCCCTTTCCCTCTTGCAACAGATTATCAACGATTTTTATCAATCCGCCCGAAGCGGGTGCGGTTCCAGGTCCTCGACCCTTTACCCCGTTGCAAGTTGTGACACCCACGCTGCAGCCCTCTGATGCAGAACATAGGACGCTGGGGGTAGGTGCGTTGACTCTAACGTTACGTGTTCAGGGAAAAATTGTACGCAAATACATAGAAACGTTGGTTCGTTATCTGATATTACAACATGTGAAAAGGGGATATTTTATTAAGCGTAGATATACACTGCGGCATCGTAATACATCTTTGATATATATTATGTAGGTTCGTAAATATTTAGATAACTTAAATGTCAACGAAAAGCATACAGTCCAAACTAAATTATATGTACAATTCCTTTGTTTTGTTTTATGGCAGTTAGTGGTGATTGAGTTTGTTGCGACGCTTCTTCTAAACACTTACATATTTGTCAGTGTTTTGTCTCGAAGCGTTGGAACTTTGATAGGGCCCAAAAGAAAAGGAGAACGGATTTCTTCTACACCTCGAATTTGTATAAAATCGTGTGAATACCTGCATCCATTTTAAGTTTTATAATTCAGGCGATGCAATAACAGATCATTTGTTTTTAATACGAAACTTCATATTACACAAGAGCTTTGTTTCTGTCACGGGCTGGGCAGGTAAAAAGTACAATTATTTTCAGTAACGCTAAAGTCACACACACAAATACAAAGCATTTAGGTTTACACAGTTTAAATTGTTTCAGACATAGTCATCGACTTTAACCATACATAAGTATTATTATTTTCTACCTATGTAAGCATTTTTAAGATGACCCGAAGAAGGCACCATGAAGGTTTAATTGTTATGCATCTGCCGGAGAAACTTCAAAACTTTGAAGGAAAGCATTCAATTGTGTTTCCGAATCACGCCAAACGTGACGAATGTCGATGTACATTCGTTTCCAAATCATTTAGGGTGCACACAAAGCGCATAAAAGCCGGGGACAAACCGCTGATATGTAATCGCCATAAAACAGTGCAATCTCGCGCCGGGAGCTCCGTAAAACTTTACTGTGCCCCGACTTGGGATTATGTCCTTATGACATGCTTTACTTTTATTTCAGTTCGGTGCTGCAGCTGATTTCGTTTTGGTCCGTGTTTAAACTGCCAGTGGACGGTTAATACGAGTGTGGATGGATGCCTTTCACCAAAAGCTTTTAAAGCTTTACGTTCGAATTTTCTTTACGCTTTGGTGATACCAATTTTTGGATTCATATTCTTGTAAAGATTCATGGTAAACTAATCAATTTTAATCAGGTTTGTACCGACCGTAGCTGTATAGTTTTCGTCAAATTATAACTAATAACAGTACAAATATAGTAGTTTAGTATAATTTATTGAATAACCAGTTTTTTTTGCAACTGCACAACCTCGTGCAGTCATGTACTGTGCAATTAAGTATTGTACTCGTAAGCAGATATAGCACGACACAGTGCGTGACAATGACGGCCGATAACATAATGTTGGCTGGATGAAAAAAGGCTTTATTTATTTTTTATTTGTTTTATTAGTATTTTCCTTCCTTAATACCTTCTTTCTAATTTTTGATTTCTGAACATGTCGATCTTCATGTCGGTCTTCTACTAACTAGAAAGACACTTCTACGTTAAATCCTCCTCCTCGACCTCATTACGAATGAGGTTATAAAGTGCCAAAAATCATTGGCTTATCATTTCGTTTTCTTAGATGGCAATACTCATATTTCAGCCGAGTTTATTGCCGCCACCAGCACTTTTTATTGTTGCTATTATTAAAGTCCTGAAAGCAAGCAACATGGCGTCGTGTCGTGCGTTGCGTGCTGAATGCACCCTGCGCTGCTCCCCGCGCCCGGTGCACACGGCCGCTTTCCACGATCGCCTTTTTACTTTACTTTTATTGCACTTCATAATCCTACTTTAGACGGCTGTGCGATGCGCTATGCCAAGGCACCGAAACGTCGGCTCATTCCGTAATGGAGCACACCTGAGAATTTTCCGAGAAAAAAAATATTATATTGTGTAAACGATGGGGCTGCGCTCTGTAACGACCGCGGCCTATAGATTGTCACCTTTGATGAATACCTATTCTTATGCCTTTATTGACTTAAATTAACATGACTAAATATAGTTAGCATAGTACCCAGTCATTTCGGTCGTTCGTAATTCATTTTGTAAACTTCAAGACTCACTTCTGTTGTTTTTCAATTTACTATGTCTTCTGGCCTTTTCTATTCATAATGTACATGTTTAAAGTAATTCATTTTTCAATGGTGACATGTTGATATGATGGTATCGAGTTGTGAAACAAACATGTCGCGGGTGTCGTGTAGCGTTGCGTGCCGGGCCCAGACGCTTTCCCGACCTTTTATTTTGCGCGCCGCGGCCACAAAATTTCCACCGGCCACGGATACACCGCGCTCTTTACAGTTTTTTTCAGTTACGAAACTTCCTAATTGAAATCCTGGAACAAATTTAGTAGACATATTGGATATCAACATGTTCTATCCTCTTTTTGGATGCCTTTATTAGTCTGAAAGTCATTGACTTTCATGCTTAGTTCTTTCGGAATTTGTAAAACATAACTGGTCAATCGTGTACAATGCAGTCAGTATATATCGAAATCTGCAAAATCCAGCATTATATACTTACGTACTCGTACATTCTCAAGACATTCTTGTCAAGAACAACATCACTTAAGTTCATAGAACTTAACACGAAAGTGAAGACAAATATTGAAATGATTTACTCGGCATTACACATAACACTACTGAAAATATAAAATACCTCAAAGTATTGCAGGTTATTATTTCACTCCTTCGTTACCAAGGTTAAGCGGAAAAGTGAAGTACACAGGCGCCGTTTTGAGCGTCGTTTCACTTTGCTGTGGATACAGTGGGTGACTCGAGATTCGGTAAACAAGGTTCTGATGAGCCGGGCGTTTTGCGTATCTGCGCGCTGCGGTTTATCGTCTGCTACGTAAACAACAGCAAACCCGCCCTGTACAGTCAATGACCTTTTACATAAGTGGGTGATGAGCTTGTAACTAAATTTGTCTGGTAAGTGCGACAGACATATAGATGGAATCTAAAGATGAGGATGTTACCTAAACTGAGGTCTTGTGGCTTTGATTTTTCATCGGTCAATCACCGGTCGACGTGGACTACCTAATCCTTTCTATCAATCGACGGTTTCAATCGATATTACGTGATGAAGTTTCTACCATTACATTCTTTCGATCGAAATCATCAATTGACTATCGATAAAATGGTCTGATAACTGGATAACATAGATTTATAAGCGTATTATTAGATTGTGCTTATCGATATAAGGATGGGGAAAAACTTGAAAAAGAATGTTCGTAAGCACAAGTTACACTAAAATAATTAAAAAAAAACTAGAAATGGGCGCCTAAACCTTGTAATTTATGATATGTCACCAGAACCTAAACCTACAAAGCCGTGTTTTTCAAATTTTACAAACACGAGTCGCATGCTTTGATTGCACTATCGCATGTTTGGCCGAGTGTGTCGCAGACAGTTCATATAATAATAATGATATACCGCTTACCAAATTACAAGCGCTTAGTTCCTTTGCGCTGTTCAGAACAACAGTGAAATACTTACTTTTTGTTAGCCATTTGAGCCCCAGTAAGAAAAGAACAGAAAACTCCAAAAAAATATTTTCAGATGTAAAAGATCCAAGAATTGACAAAAAGTCAAGTTAACTAAGGTTTAGATGCACTCTTTGAGGGACCACAGTCACTATGTAATTTTTCAATGACTGAGTTTGGATACTTTTGCTAAAGCTACAACATATTTGTTTCTTCGGTTTACGTTAACAGTAGACATTGAAATGAGATACTTTTTTACTGATTATATAGCGATTTATTTACATTTTGTTTCAACCTGACGTGAAATCGCGGAATAATCCGTAAAAAAGTGTCTCATTTTAATTAAAAGCTGCAACCTTAGGGTGCGACTAATACGATGATATGATAAAGATGTGAAAAAATATCTTAAGTAGCATGCATCATTTTGTGAGAATTTACAAAACTCTAACAACAAATAATGCTCTCTTTTTAAGTACTTACGAAATAGAGTAAAAAATATATTCAGTTCTTGTTTCTAGTCTGTTTTTTTGCAATGCAATGATATTAAAATAGGCAAATGATATGTAATTATGTAAACACTGACAAATTACTGTTCTGTCAACTTATGCTGTCTTTTTTTAAACATTGCCCTAACTTACGCATAATAAGTATGAAATGCGTTAGTTTTTCTGTGCATATTCAATTATGAGGTTGAGTGAAACTTCCTTGACAAAGAGACATAAATACATCAAGTCATCAATACTGGTCTCAATTGGCACAAAAAGCACTCTTACATTATTTTATTTTTTATACCTTTCTGAAAATGGTCGTTATTAATACACAAATCTACTCAACTTCGTCTTATTGAAAACCTACTTGTTTTTCTGTAGCCTGATAATAGGGTTTTGAAATTTGATACCTAGTTATTTAAGATGAAGAAAATGGGGACAACATAACGTTCCATGGTTCTAACCCCAAAGTAAGCAGCTTAAGCCCTTGTGTTATGGTAATAAAAAATGAAAATAAAAAACATTAAAAAAAGGGTTTTCAATACATGTAAAAAACTTATAATGCGCAGTGGTTGGGACAAACCTTAAACATATTATTACAAATGTTTGTGTCAGGCAGGAAGTCCCGCTCTCACTTAGTGGTATAAGTTTTTAAATGCTATTTTTGAATGTTATATTAAACAAGTGAAATAAATTCCTCTAGTTTAGTTATTTTATTACACTGTTAAAAATTATTAACTTAAATTGTACTTTGTGTGTGTGTCTGTGTCTTTTCGAGATACATGAAAGTCAAATATAGTATTTTTATGCAATTTTAGTACACTGTTCAAGATCAATAGTTTTCGGATCCTCAAAATTACGGTTGATTTGTACAAAAGTTTAGTAGGGAAACGATAAGGCCTAATCATCAGTAAGAACGAAGGTACCACAAACAACAACCCTTAAGAGTAAAGTTATTTGTATCTTAATTCAGTGTTATGCTGATTGTTTCGTCTTCTCAAAACTTACAATAAATACAGGGCATTTTGTTATATACCAATCCTGAAAACGGCCATTACGAAGCGAAATGACTCAGTCAATTACACCAAAAGCTGTGCTTCTCAGTTCAGTAAAATATCTACAGGGTGTAAGTGAAAACACGAGACCTGGTCACGTCGCACCAATGTAAATAGGTTAACTCCTTATATCATTTTTGAGATGGTTTGTAAAACTTGTTTAGGTATATCTTGAATTTTAGGAATAATACATTTGAAAATTATTATTTAGAAATTCAGTTTCTAAAATTATTAATTTTACAAACTGTTTTTTTTTTCATTCAAGATTTAAAATACAAACTTAGTAGTCTACAAGGACAACAAGTTACCAATATTTAAAAAAAAACATTACAATCCACGAAGTACACTCAAGTACGGTACAGTTTTTATTCCTACAATTAATAAAAAAAATTTTTTTTCAGTCAAGAGTTAAGTAATTATCTCAAATTTTATAGCAGCAGGCTAGGTCTCCCTAACACCCTGTATAACGGAATAGTGATGCATAGCATTACCCGAACTATTAAGACCGTAAAGCTTAATACCTTGTTTGTTTACAAACATCAAAAGGAGTACAGTGCAAAATTTACCTGTGCTCTATGTATATCGTGTAGACGTCTACATTGCTCTTACGGTAGGTAACGTGTACTAAAGACGATTAGAGAAGCTTTTGGGTAAGACTAGCTCGTAATTGCTATACACAGTAAACCCTGATAAGTTGCAGTAATATAATATTGATTAGAGCGCCAAATCACGTACCGTACGTTGCGCACAATGGACTTACGTTAAATAGTAATTATCTGCCTAAGTACATGTGGATTTATTAGGTCCATTTAAAATTAACATAAAACTAATATCATTTACGATTAAGTAATAAAGTAAACTGCAGTGTAAAGTTTTACGACATTTGCCTTATTCGTTATTTGTCGGAAAAAAACCTCTGCCGTTTTTGGTCATGACTACTGAAACGAAATGTGCGCGTGTAGTATTTACTATGACATTAAAACTAGTGACATTATTATGGCCGACTATGCGGCAATGGTTAACACGTATACCTATAGGCGAAGCTGAAGCCAAACATTACATGTTTTACAACTTTTTCCCTACTCAAATATAAGTCCACCTGCTTTGTCCCGCCTATAACTTGTCGCTCACGATTACACTTCAAAACACTTTAACTTAGTAATTCATGTAACAAAAACTGTTGCGCCTCACGAACCGCACATTTTATCTCTCTTCAACAAAACAATGTAATGAAAATCGCGACCATTTACACCAATTATGTATAGCAACGTGCCACTATATACATCATTTATGTCCACTATAGATAACAGATGAATACAAACTTATTGGAAGAAAATAAAAAGTACGACAGTCTACTAATTCTGTTGTAGAAGTCACGCTTCGCAAAATAACCTAAGAACGACTAAGTAATGAGTCGAGTAGCATCAATAATTTTTCTTTAATCTTTGATTTCATTTCATATATTATTACAAATCTTAGAAGTTAATCTTTTGTTTTCTTATTCTATATATTTTTTTCACTGCATCCAATACTATCTTTCAGCGTGACCGAAAGGTTTGACTGGCATAGAATGCTTTTAGCATTAAGTCCGCCTTTTGAACAACTTTTTCATTACAATTATTTTGTTAAAGGAAGCTTATTCTAGGTATTCTTCATAATTTTTCTCGTCCTAAACAGAATACAGCAAGTAACTAATATTGAACATTCGTAAATAGGTAAGGCACCTACCTAGTTTGTCAATCTTTGTAGACAGAGAAGACTTGTGGTCACGACCACAATATCTACGAAGGTCTAAACGAAGCCTATAAAAACGAATGAACCTTAAAAAAATCAGAAGTGGTTGTATAAAGAAAAAAAAAGTGATTTGGGTAGATTTTTAAGTGGATACTAAGTGGTTGTGGTGTAGTGGTTGTTTCGTTTCCTAAACTCTACAGCAGTTAAACAGAGGCGTACGATATTAAGAGACCAAGCAGACTGCAGACTTTCTGTCGGCCGATAGTATCTTTGTCTGTTTTACTTATCATGCTGCTAAAAGAAGACAAATATAATATCGGCCGACAGAAAGTCGGCAGTCTGCTAGGGGTCTTAAACTTACTCTATTAATTGTCAAATATTGAAAAAATCTATAGCCCAATATCCAAAGCCCAACAGTTGCGAATAACTGTATCTCCATTATTTATTTAGGGAGTTCGCAAACCGACGGTGGTAATTAGCGATTTGCATGTAGCCGATGGTCAATTAGTCGTCTCCGCTCCTCGCGCGGCCTTCCCCGCCGAGGGAGCTTGTTCTCATTGGTATACTAGTTCGAATAGTCCCGCCTGTGGCAGTCTTAAATTTGAACTGCCATTTTATATTTCACATTATGAAGATATTTGCATTGTTAATGCTAAAAATACAGTAATTTAATAATCGAATAGTCAGTTTAGCTTGGGTATTTACTTGATTAAGTATTAACAAGGGGTCGCGGGTTCGATCCATGCACTGTACAAACATTTTTATACATGAACATGTCTGTATGTACTGGTCTGTTATTTGTTTTTATTTAGGTTTATCTGTAATACCACTGTTGATTCTGATTTCTGTAATACAAAATGTTTTAATATTTATTTATTTATTTGAATTTGGATGGCGATGTGGAAGAAGTTGACTTTTCGATAAGCTGACAGTATTACAATCCTACTAGTGACCAAAGAGCTCTCCCAAAATTCTTTACTGATAGATAATTAAGTCTTATTGCAAAAAAAATCCATTAAATAGCAGTTTGGTGCAACAAAGTTAAATCTTTACACTACTTTATCATCACCATTATTTTCTTTTGCACAATTTTCGTTCACTTTGTAAATTGTGAGTTAATTTTGACAGATCCTTATATTTCTGTTCGTCACGTAATATAAATTAAATAAGTTTTTGAGCAGTTTTTAGAAAATAAAGCACGATTTCTGTTATGATATTTGCTAATTAAAGCTTTACAAATAGACCAGACTGGTGTATTTGACCACAACCAATTTTTTTCTATACCGCGAAGGATTTTTCGTCACATTCCTTATAATTATTTGATTATAACATAGTTGATTAGACAACTGTCTGTATGCTTCCCAATATCCTACATCATCACCCTACTCCCGGCTAAAATGAAGTGGCAGTATTAGGCCCAGTTCACACGGCATTATCCTGCACGTTTTTTGCAGTCTCGACTTAACGTCACTGTCAACGTTCACTGAAAGACTAAAGAATGTGACGTAATGTTGACAGTGAGGTTAAAAAGTATACTACAAAAAACATGCAGGACAATGCCGTGTGAACGGGGCCTTAGAAGTGTGAATAATAAATGAGTGTAGGTATACTTTATATTCTGTGGAATTATTGTTATGACTACAATACATCGCATATAGATTTATTTAAAAACTTTTTATAGGCAGACTAGTCACAACACCTCTATGATAGATGAATAACTAGCACTTTATCTAATTTATCTAGTTTTAACAGTGCCTACGTACCACCTCACCTACCTGCTGCTATTCATAATTTACTGCGCCGTTTACTCGATTCGTTTGGTTTTTCCTCGATCTGTGTTTACAGGTTATGCCTTGTTGCAAATACTTGCGTTGCCTTACATCATTCGCCAAGAAACGCACATTCATGCCTACCTACATTCTTTTCAAGATTGAAAGTTCAGTCGTTTATAAATGATGCAATAGTTTAAAATCCTTCAATCACCTATCGTTATATTATTATTTTAAAGTAACTATGTGACACTTTTCTTAAAAAAACATTAAATTCCTGAAGGGTCAATGAAAGCCGACTGGAATAATTTTATTCGAACATGATATTTCATATGCATTTTTTTTTCTTTTTGAACTGAAACATTTGATATTAAATTTAAGATCAAGGAAGCAATGGGGCAGAAAAGACCCAAGAATAGTTAGCACTTACCTATTAACTTTTCCAATTTTTTATTCATTTATTTAAGCTTTATTGCACAATTTAGTCCAAAGTTGGACTTTACGCTTTTGGGCATATTGCAATAGACATACCTACTTACGATACTTTTATATACAATTACATATTATTTAATTATATTGGAACAGATACAAGCGATAAGACCACCTAAATTGTACATCTTTCTTTGTTACACTTGTATGTAATTTTTGTTTTGTTTTGTACAATAAAGTGTTATCTATATTGCAAAAAAATTAATTTTCCCCGTTTTCTTGGTAGCGCAATGCGGACGATGGGAAAACCGCCGGATTTTACGAGCACTTGCGACTTCTAACGACATTCGTCTCCCATTAAGTAGGGAAATAGGAAGGATAATACCCGAAAGCTGCAGTTTGTGGATTGCACTTTATGTACGTATCTACGTAATTAATGGAGGCTTTAGACTGTGTCGCCTTGTTTTTAACGTGTATTCACTACATTTAGTTGCTTAGCAGAGATCTATGGTTAGACTTAGATTTCGTCTAACGAAATTAAGCTGTTTTTCTCGGAAAAATAGTACGGAAATGTTCACTCAGTTTATTTTGATCATTTCGTAGTTATGATTTAATGAACAAACCTGAACTGTTTTTTTGTAAAAATAGTCCCGTTAAATTATTATTTTCTTTAATTGTGTTCCGCCACTAATTCACTTTCTATATTCCTACTTGGTTAAGTGGTAGAGAATGTCTAAAATCATTAGTCTTCCAATTGAACGCAACAATCAGTAAAATAAAGTACAAATATACAAAGAATTATTTTTAAAATAAGCTTTGTGTTACGTCTTAGTTACAAAAGTACTTTTAATATAGAAATAGCATTCCTTAAGACACTTTACTAATGATGCATTTTAACTTGATTAGTTTCATTCGATATAATCTTATTAAACAAAGCGGATAAGTCTTCAAGAGCTTAGCCAGGCCACATAGCTACTACTTATAACAACAAACATCTATTATTAGGAGGGGGGTTCTTTGAAAAATTCAAGGCATGCGATTGCAATATTGTTACAATTTACTTAATTAGTACCTACTTAGTTTGTTTTTATAAGTTACTCCATAAACGTACCTATGTGAGAAAGTACCAAGCGGTTTAATTGGTTTATAGAAAACTAGTTTCGCCCGTGTGGAATTCGGTTATCGAATTTATTAAAAATTTTATAATACATATAAACTTTAAAATTACTCCATCTTTAAAAAAAACATCAAAATCCATTGATTTGTTTTAAAGATACATACAGACAGGGACAGATGCGGGTAGCGACTTTGCTTTATACTCGTATGTAGTAAACACCCCATTGTGGAAAAAAAACTTCAAAAACTAATCTGCCGTAATCAATTTCATAAAATGTTATTTCACATCAAATACATTAATTATAATAGCGTTTGTGACATAACATTACTCAAGACTTATACATAGTGACAAAACGTGGAGTTGGACAAACGGCTACCATCCATTTGGAGACTGGGGGCACACGGGGAGGAATGAGAATGGGTTAGATAGAGATACTAAGTCATCCTTTCTAGCAGTAGATTGAAATAATTATTTAAAGAAAGAAAAAATATTTATTTGGCACATATTACATTACAATAATTATGATGAAACATAAAACTAAAACTTAAAAAACAAAAAAAAGAATGTAATAATATGAACAAATTGGTTGAATTTAGGTCTTATAGCATAAGAAACTCTTAAAATTAAATGATAATTCGACGACCTCCGTGGTGTACTGGCATGAGTACCGGTTTTACGGTACCACCATCTTTAAGATCCCGGGTTCGATTTCCGAACGGAGACAATGGTTGAAGCTAATTTTCTAGTCACGGGTCTGGGTGTTTGTTGTACCTGCGTTATTTCTGATTCCCAATATACAATTGCTTAATATACTTACTTTAAAGTCAGAGCAATGTACCCGAATGTGATGTTGCCCCATTTATTAAATAATTTCGCTTAGTAAAAGTGCTCTGCCCAATGTATTGTCTCTTACTTTCAAACAGATCAAGTTCGCTTTTCACCAGCATTAACTTTCGAAACTCCTGAAATGATACACTTTTTACGGATTATTTCGCAATTTAAGTATTTACATAAAACGTCTAGTTTTCGCTCACAATAATATTTAAAATCTCGTATTTTTTTTAAGGCTAAGCAAATGAAATGTTGACAAGTAGACAATCCCTGAGTGTTCTTTGCAGTATACTTATTTACTTTCTAAAATTTTCCCATTTACCGCCCAGTGCACCCCTGTTCGGAAGTTGGGCAGCTTATAAAAACGCGAGGTGCTCTGTGGCGCCATCTAGACGTCTATATTGGCGCCCCGGCGCTGCCACGGCTAAATTAATCCGGCAAAGATCCTACGGGAATACCAGCTGACTGCAAGATGTTTTCATCAAAGGATGACGCTCTCGTGACAGCTTAGAAAGATAAGGCAAGAGATGCTGTTACGGAAATCACTAGCTAGGATTGTAGGTAGCTATGCACTTTTCAGTGCGCGTAGGTTACAAATTGAAAAGCTTCTATAAAAAATAAAACGGCATTTTAAAAGCACTCATCATGTCATCATTCAGTTTAAAGATCGTTTTATTTGAACTCTGATAGAAAACGCAGCATAAGGAGTCAACTAGAAATCTATTTGGGATTAATAATCTAATATATAAAATTCTCGTGTCACAGTTTTCGTTGCCATACTCCTCCGAAACGGCTTGACCGATTCTCATAAAATTTTGTGAGTATATTGAGTAGGTCTGAGAATCGGCCAACATCTATTTTTCATACACCTTAGTGATAAGGGTTGTCCACAATAATTTATATGGCAAAACAGCGTTTGCCGGGACAGCTAGTATTATATAAACATTGGCCCTCTATTACAAAAGAAATAGACAGTATTTATCCCTTGTTGAAATAATATATAACCTACTTATAACGTGTGCCTCGTTTAGGTTATGTCATTTCCGCTGTCATTCACTTTGAATTGGCCGGCATATATTTAAACAATGGATAAAATCACTGCTTAATTTTTTGGAGGGGTCTATTATTTATAACTGATAATGGTGTTCTTTGAAAATATTAGTAGATATAGGTACTTCTTTCAGTGTGTAGGTGCGAGCCGACGCGTGTAAGACTTCAGCCTGTAAGAATGCAGTCTAGTTTTATGAGAGCGTTGGCTTTGAAAATTCATAGAATTTATGGTAGCACATAAAGCAGTTGCATAACTAAGGTTAGAAACGAAAAGAGCATTAAATACTTTGAAACAGTCTGAAAACGTGTATTGCTTGTACCTACCATAAAATTAAACCTGCCTATTGGTCTGCTTTGGATAAGCTTCATTATTTATTGGTACACAGGTTTTTACTTTTTATCGAATATATGTTTAATTTTTTTTTACCGGATTTTTTTTTATCCACATTCAGGCCCTCAATTTATGAACATGACCGTACCCGTCATATTTAAAAACACGTTTTGATAAAAACTGGCTATAAAATAAATAAAATGTATTTGTTGTTAGTTTAAAACTAAAAGTTTAGTGATATGTAACTGTTTTTGGGTGCACCTAGAATTGGCATGATGACACCTATCTTAAATATTTTCGAGACCATGGCGTTTAAAAAACATAGCCCCTATGAAGTTAATATTTACAACTTATATATTTTCAAAAAGCGGTAGAAACCAATTTTTAAACACAGAAATCTATATAAATATTGGTCAATTACGATACTTTTATATAAAATTAAATTGTACATCTTTCTTTGTTAACTTGTTTCTAATTTTTGTTTTGTGTTGTACAATAAAGTGTTAATCTATCTACCTATCTATCCATAGGTATAACAAAATAATTAATTTTCCCCATTTTCTTGGTAGCGCAATGCGGACGATGGGAAAACCGCCGGATTTTACGAGCACTTGCGACTTCTAACGACATTCGTCTCCCATTAAGTAGGGAAATAGGAAGGATAATACCCGAAAGCTGCAGTTTGTGGATTGCACTTTATGTACGTATCTACGTAATTAATGGAGGCTTTAGACTGTGTCGCCTTGTTTTTAACGTGTATTCACTACATTTAGTTGCTTAGCAGAGATCTATGGTTAGACTTAGATTTCGTCTAACGAAATTAAGCTGTTTTTCTCGGAAAAATAGTACGGAAATGTTCACTCAGTTTATTTTGATCATTTCGTAGTTATGATTTAATGAACAAACCTGAACTGTTTTTTTGTAAAAATAGTCCCGTTAAATTATTATTTTTTTTAATTGTGTTCCGCCACTAATTCACTTTCTATATTCCTACTTGGTTAAGTGGTAGAGAATGTCTAAAATCATTAGTCTTCCAATTGAACGCAACAGTCAGTAAAATAAAGTACAAATATACAAAGAATTATTTTTAAAATAAGCTTTGTGTTACGTCTTAGTTACAAAAGTATTTTTAATATAGAAATAGCATACCTTAAGACACTTTACTAATGATGCATTTTAACTTGATTAGTTTCATTCGATATAATCTTATTAAACAAAGCGGATAAGTCTTCAAGAGCTTAGCCAGGCCACATAGCTACTACTTATAAAAACAAACATATATTAATAGGAGGGGGGTTCTTTGAAAAATTCAAGGCATGCGATTACAATATTGTTACAATTTACTTAATTAGTACCTACTTAGTTTGTTATTACAAGTTACTCCATAAACGTACCTATGTGAGAAAGTACCAAGCGGTTTAATTGGTTTATAGAAAACTAGTTTAGCCCGTGTGGAATTCGGTTCTCTAATATATTAAATACTACTAATATATAAAATTTATAATACATATAAACTTTCGAATTACTCCATATTTTAAAAAAACTACATCAAAATCTATTGTTTGTTTTAAAGATCATACATACATACAGACAGGGACAGATGCGGGAAGCGACTTTGCTTTATACTTTGTAGTGAACACCACATTGGGAAAAAAAAACTTCAAAAACTAATCTGCCGTAATCAATTTCATAAAATGTTATTTCACATCAAAACATTTATTATAATAGCGTTTGTGACATAACATTACTGAAGACTTATACATAGTGACAAAACGTAAAGTTGGACAAAAGGCTACCATCCATTTGGAGACTGGGGGCACACGGGGAGGAATGAGAATGGGTTAGATAGAGATACTAAGTCATCCTTTCTAGCAGTAGTTTGAAATAATTATTTAAAGAAAGAAATAATATTTACTTGGCACATATTACATTACAATAATTATGATGAAACATAAAACTAAAACTTAGAAAACAAAAAAAAGAATGTAATAATATGACCAAATTGGTTGAATTTAAGAAACTCTTAAAATTAAATGATAATTCGACGACCTCCGTGGTGTACTGGCATGAGTACCGGTTTTACGGTACCACCATCTTTAAGGTCCCGGGTCCGATCCCCGGACGGAGACAATGGTTGAAGCTAATTTTCTAGTCACGGGTCTGGGTGTTTGTTGTACCTGCGTTGTTTCTGATTCCCATTATACAATTGCTTAAGATACTTACTTTAAAGTCAGAGCAATGTACCCGAATGTGATGTTGCCCCATTTATTGAATAATTTCGCTTAGTAAAAGTGCTCTGCCCAATGTATAGTCTCTTACTTTCAGACAGATCAAGTTCGCTTTTCACCAGCATTAACTTTCGAAACTCCTGAAATGATACACTTTTTACGGATTATTTCGCAATTTAAGTATTTACATAAAACGTCTAGTTTTCGCTCACAATAATATTTAAAATCTCGTATTTTTTTTAAGGCTAAGCAAATGAAATGTTGACAAGTAGACAATCCCTGAGTGTTCTTTGCAGTATACTTATTTACTTTCTAAAATTTTCCCATTTACCGCCCAGTGCACCCCTGTTCGGAAGTTGGGCAGCTTATAAAAACGCGAGGTGCTCTGTGGCGCCATCTAGACGTCTACATTGGCGCCCCGGTGCTGCCACGGCTAAATTAATCCGGCAAAGATCCTACGGGAATACCAGCTGACTGCAAGATGTTTTCATCAAAGAATAACGCTCTCATGACAGCTTAGAAAGATAAGGCAAGAGTTGCGGTTACGGGAATCCCTAGCTAGGATTGTAGGTAGCTATGAACTTTTCAGTGCGCGTAGGTTACAAATTAAAAAGCTTCTATAAAAAATAAAACGGCATTTTAAAAGCACTCATCATGTCATCATTCAGTTTAAAGATCGTTTTATTTGAACTCTGATAGAAAACGCAGCGTAAGGAGTCAACTAGAAATCTATTTGGGATTAATAATATTATATAAACATTGGCCCCTCTATTACAAAAGAAATAGACAGTATTTATCCCTTGTTTAAATAATATATAACCTACTTATAACGTGTGCCTCGTTTAGGTTATGTCATTTGCGCTGTCATTCACTTTGAATTGGCCGGCATATATTTAAACAATGGATAAAATCACTGCTTAATTTTTGGAGGGGTCTATTATAACTAATAATGGTGTTCTTTGAAAATATTAGTAGATATAGGTACTTCTTTCAGTGTGTAGGTGCGAGCCGACGCGTGTAAGACTTCAGCCTGTAAGAATGCAGTCTAGTTTTATGAGAGCGTTGGCTTTGAAAATTCATAGAATTTATGGTAGCACATAAAGCAGTTGCATAACTAAGGTTAGAAACGAAGAGAGCATTAAATACTTTGAAACGGTCTGAAAACGTGTATTGCTTGTACCTACCATAAAATTAAACCTGCCTATTGGTCTGCTTTGGATAAGCTTCATTATTTATTGGTACACAGGTTTTTACTTTTTATCGAATATATGTTTAATTTTTTTTTACCGGATCATTTTTTATCCACATTCAGGCCCTCAATTTATGAACATGACCGTACCCGTCATATTTAAAAACACGTTTTGATAAAAACTGGCTATAAAATAAATAAAATGTATTTGTTGTTAGTTTAAAACTAAAAGTTTAGTGATATGTAACTGTTTTTGGGTGCACCTAGAATTGGCATGATGACACCTATCTTAAATATTTTCAAGACCATGGCGTTTAAAAAACATAGCCCCTATGAAGTTAATATTTACAACTTATATATTTTCAAAAAGCGGTAGAAACCAATTTTTAAACACAGAAATCTATATAAATATTCGGTCAAGTGACTCCGATTTCTTTGTATTCCCATACAAAATCTATGGAGGCAGACCGTTTTGACAAATAATAAAAAGTATGTCAACGATTGGTGGTGTCCACCTAGCCCATTTTTAAGGTCCTTTTCTTTAAGTAGCATACTTTTACAACGCCCTCTTCAGTCTACACTTACAAATACAAATTCTTTTATGTGCCTATTTTGGGTGTTACAATAAAGATCTTTTAGATAAAGTTATAGTTAAAGTTTACCAAAATTTGCTACATTTTAGTCAGTGTGCAAATATGTAAGTATGCTTATAAATTAATAAATTACAATAATATCAGTGAAGGAAATCATCGCCAATGGAATAAATATATTTCTAGCGAGCTAAATAAATATGCTCAATTAGCCACTAATGTAACTTTGTTTTAATTATGGAGCCTGTCAGTACTCTTAGGTTAGGGCTGACGATATTGCTAATGATATATTGTGTGTGTGCCCTGTTAGGTATCGGTTTTCAGAACCAGACCAACTTTATTCGAAACCTTAGCTTATTGTTATTTATTTCCTATGTAAGCTTAATCGTATTCACACAAGCACAATAATGATAACAAATTTCCAACTATAAGATCCCATGTTAGTCTACTAATTTTGTCGTATTGTTAACTTGTTGCAGTCATGCTCATTGCTTGTAGTTAGGCATAAGTATTAGTAAAAATATCTCATCACACTTATTTCACGACATACGCGGTCAGCTGTTTACAATATAAGCCTTGCGTCACGTACTAGTTACGTTACACGTGTTTATAATAAAACTTTATGTTCACGCCTGTATTCTATTGAACTATAACTCTAAAATTATATAGGCGATTCTCACATGCGTTAGTGACATCAGCGCATTGTGTCATCAATGCAGGATATGCACTTTGTCACGCGTCTGGAAAGTACCTGACTACATACCTGTATTAATAAACAATTGAAGATCAATCAAAAACAATTTTAATTGCATAGAGTATTAAAACAATTTATGAACAATTAATAGACAACTAATTTGTTGCTCCAGGATGTTCGCCTGCGTTTGTGTGTGACATACTCCGCAAAGGAACAGCAATAAATTAGCATTTTTATCAGTCAGAAAATATAGATATTCTTTAGTCAGTTTTAACGACATTACATTGTAACTATTGTAAGGCAAAAAGCTTCATCTTCCCATGATGATTGGATTTATAAATGCTTTCAATCAAACCGAATTCCTTATTTAGGCAAATCCTAGAAAACATAAAATGAAAATGTTTTCACAGACGTTGGTAAAACAGGGTTGTGCAAATTTTTGCAAATTCCAAGGAATTTGCAAAAGCGACAAGTCGCTTGACGTTGATTGATGCAGGCGAGGTTTGGAATTAGTGTTGCCAGGTGTCCCGATTTGCGCTGGACGTCCTGATTTTCAAGGGTCTGGTGACACGTCCTGATTTACCCTTGATCGGGACGCCGAATCTCTCGACTTTTCACTAACTTCCTTACGGCCGGTTTAATATTCTATGTGCCATTGACTAAAAATTATTTAACTGTCAGTTTCATACTAAAAGCTATCTGAGATTACAGTCGGTTCTATGAAACTGCCAGTTATGTTAAACTTTCAGTCAAAGGTAGATTGAATATTGAAATCGGCAACTGGTTCAAGAATCAAGACTTTGTACTGGTGAAATCGAAAACTTTCGCAAGTTTTTACGCTTAGAAAATATTTTCGTGTCTAGACACCGACTTTGTCTTGGAATCAGTTGCGGTTCGGGATGGATTTTAGGCTAAGGCCACCACCGTGATATACTTTCGCAGTACTAAAGCATAATTTATATGCCTTACCCTAAGTCTGAAAGATCAAACCCAATATCTCGAGTGCGTGCAGATGTCTATCCAATAATTTCAAATTAAAAGTAGTAACCTCAAGCGTTTGCTTCGCTGGCGCACTAGTTTAAAATGGCTTTTCCTAAATTTTGAAGATCAAAAAGTCAAAATTATTGGGCGTTAACATTTCTTGCGCACTTATTATATATAACCTTTTCAGTAAATTTTCTCTCCGCACGCACACTGATTGCGGTATCTTTCCAAAAATTAAAAGTCGTGATCTCATTAGCTCGCTTCGCTCACGCACTAATTTTAAGGTCCTTGCAGAAATCTGAAAGGATGAAAGGCCCAAAATTTTCCGTACCATGATACCGACCGTATTGAATAATTAAAAAAAGGTAAGGTCTTAAAATCTGTTTTTCTCTCAGTGTCCTGATTATAAAACCATAGTCCCGAACCTACCGTCCCAAATTTTAGGACCCTGGACCTGGCAACACTATTTGGAATGTACTTGGCTACCTGGGTCTGGGGCGCATACTTACTACATAGGTAGATTTGACGTTTATAATGTACATATTACCAAACACAATTTTTAGCTACTCATATAAAATATAATTATGAGTAAGACAATAATATTTAATTTCTTTATTTTCCAGTGTCATGTTGGTATACTGCAATTGGTTTTTATTTTTATCAAACTCCGTTAATTACCATAAGGGGTATACCTACTTACAAGGCAGGTTACGATGACACCCTTCCTATTTCTAATCGAAAGTAGAATTTTTACTTGCCAATTCCGGCATAATACTGACAAAAGTGCAAAATGCATTTCTGCTTTTTTCCATATCCCAGTCGCGCGACGTTGATGGATGCGGACAAACGCGGGAAAACTTCAGACCGTTGTCGACACGCGGGAAACTACCGATTGCCTGGCGTTCCCAGGATATTTTTTGACTAGTAATTAATTGTTCCTTTGTATAGTACAATACAAAGAAAATGTGTATGGAAATGCCAAAAATATGAATTTCATACATTACTGAACCTTATAAAATTTCATTATCAAAAATAGAATTGAACTTAGTCCTTTCAAGGATAAACTTACTTTAGTAGTAAGTTCGTTTCGCTCGTTCGTTTTTATTTCCGTCTATTTAATTTTTATTAAGGGTTGAAATAAAATAGTTTTAAAGACAGAATAGAGTAGTATTTTGCTTTGAAGCAAAAAGTTTGGACACGCCTACAAACATGTATTTTTAACATGCCTTCACTTTTCAGATGTAGGTACTTAATAAAAGAAATAGAGGTTAAAGAGGCAGACCGAAAAAAGAGAGAGAGAAAGTCGGTGATAAAAATGCCGAAAATCCAAAAAAGGCCCAACTTGAACACGATATAACTGATAAAAGATCCGCAAAGTAACACAAGAACTTCGTAACTCCTTTTCCGGTGCAGAGTCGACTCGAGCTAAAAATGCATCAGCACTTTTTCCATAATCCCCTCTCCGCGGGACGTTGATGGATACAGGTGCCGCAAGAACCGACGCAAACGACCGGCGTACTGGGGCTTTTTGATCACCACTATTACAGAGATTTTGACTTACCTACTTTGTGTTTACACTTGTTTTGACGTTAGCACTCTAATTCTAATAAGAGTATAAAATTTTGAAAAACAGTATAGTGTAGCAATGTGCTTTGTAGCTAATACCTCCCAAACCTTTTATAGTTATACTTCTCGGACGTATCAGAAAATTAAAGGCAAAAGAGGCAGACCGAAAAAGAAAGAGAAAAAGTCGGTGCATAAATATGCCGAAAACCCAAAAAAGACCCAATCCTACAGGCCAAAACTGATATAAGATTCAAATTCAAATTCAAATCATTTATTGCATGTCACATTACATCAAGTTGGTATAAAAGTTTTAATGATATTGGTACATGTGACGCCCTGCACAGGGCATAGCAACATTTTGAGGGCTAACTAACTATCAAATTATTAATTATATTATAATTATCGTACTAATATATAATACTAAGATAAAAAATATTTTGACATAATATGTATACTTCTAATTATACTCGTATTTCAAATCAAACATTAACCTAAGTCATCATAATGTTCATATTAACATCAAATATCTATAAGATCATACATATTTATTTAATATATTATTATTTTATTACTACTGCTTACATATTTTTGTCATTAAAGAACTCTTGCATATTATAATAACATTTATTAATGAGGAAGATTCTTAAAGTTTTTGTAAATAATTTTTGGTTTTCATAATTTTTAATATAATTGGGTATGTGGTTATATATTTTTATCAACATGTAATGGGGGCTGGACATAACTAATTCTAACCTCGAAAAAGGGACTATCAGTTTATTTAAATTTCTATTATTTCTTTTAAATCCTGTAACGTTAGTGTAAAAATCTGGATGTCTTTTGACAAATTTACATGATTCCAGTATAGAGATAGAAGTAAAGGTCAATATTTTGTTTTTAACAAAATGAGCTCTACATGACTCCATTTGATCCAAGTTTATTAATATCCTGAGGCATTTCTTTTGTAGGACAAAAACTTTGTCTACATCACACGAGTTTCCCCATAGAATAATACCGTATGCAAGTCTGGAGTGCGCATATGCATAGTAAGCCGTAAGAGCAGTTTTAAAATAGGTAACTTTTTTTAGATGCAGTAATGCATAAATAAATGATGTCATTTTATTTGATAATTTCTGAATGTGGTCCTTCCAGTTTCGATGGGTATCCAAGCTTATTCCTAAAAAAGAAGCAGTATTTGCAGTTTCTAGTTTTATATTGTTAAATGAATAAGATATTTCAAATGTAGTTTTCTGGTACGGTTTAAATTGAATAATTTTTGTTTTGTTTAAATTAAGTTGCAGATTATTACCTTCTAACCAATTTACTATGCTCTCTAAAGTTTTGTTTAATTTACTTTTTAGTTCATTATAATCTAAACAGGGTATGAGGACAGAGATGTCGTCAGCAAAAAGGATGCATTGTTCATCCAGCATGTCTGGTAGATCCGCAAAGTAACACAAGAACTTCGTAACTCCTTTTCCGGTGCAGAGTCGACTCGAGCTAAAAATGCATCAGCACTTTTTCGATAATCCCCACTCCGCGGGACTTTGATGGATACAGGTGCCGCAAGAACCGACGCAAACGACCGGCGTACTGGGGCTTTTTGATCACCAATCTTAGAGATTTTGATTTTCCTAAGAACTTTGAGTTTACACATGTTTTTACGTAGCACTCTTAAAACAGCCAAACTAGAAAGAAAATCAAACTTCAACTAGAACTTTAAGCCCATCATTGGCCACGGCATCTTAACAGATGATTTTTGCAGTGTCTCTATTTTTGTGCCACCTATATTTTGGGTGGTTGCAACGTCTTCGATGTCGAAAGAGACCGATGGCAGCACGACATCCTTTGCCACTGGTCGCAGGCAAAACGAGAGTAAAGGGGAGGCGCAGCACTGATTTGGTGCCCAATTTGGAACCTACTGTTAGAAGGTGAAACAATACTTATTTTCTTTGGTATTAACATGATAATAAAGTAAGGCTCTTTAGCATGAAAGTGGTACAACAATAGCTTATTCTTCTTAATTTGTAAACATTAGCTAACTCTTTTATTTATGTAAAATCCAATGAAATTAAATGGTAATCAGAGGAATTTGAAACAAGTAGGAATTAGTGATATAACTACATTTCTCTTCTTAATAAAAAAGCTCGGGAAATATTACCTATTCAACCATTACACACCGCCTACAGTTTCTTGAAAGTGCGGGATCGTAAATGCTTTTATGAAAGGCGTAAGGATGTGCCCACGAAATATGCATAGAAATTTCCACACAAAACAGCATAATAAATTAAACCCTCAGTGCGCTCTTCAGACAATAAGCTTCTCAGAGGAATGGAAAATTGTTAACTTATCGACGTAATGAGTTACACGAGGGCAGAGCTAAGAATCTTGAAGTTTTCTTTGAA
The DNA here is from genome assembly GCA_963921415.1 of Pyrausta despicata. Classification (NCBI taxonomy): domain Eukaryota; kingdom Metazoa; phylum Arthropoda; class Insecta; order Lepidoptera; family Crambidae; genus Pyrausta; species Pyrausta despicata. Next base: position 9,071,103 of record OY992855.1, on the reverse strand, counting down.
AACAAGTAGGATTGCAATGTAACGTGTATATTATGTTAATGAACTTGATAAACAAATTGTTTCTCAAGGGTTACTTGTCTATCGCAAAATACTGTAAAAAGTACTTAACGCTAAGTAGATAAAAAAAACAGAAATAATATTAAAAAATTCAACATTCGATCTCCAGATTTGGACTGATCAATGTAGCCTCAACATGATCAATATAACCTCATGTCATCAGATAAAGCATTATCTAGGTCCGTTCACACGGCATTCGTCATTGGCGATTCGTCAAAAAATCATACAATTTATGTCGTGAGCCCCGAGAATCGTATAGAGAGATTCTTTGACGAATCGTGAATGATGGGTGCCTTGTTAACGGTCCCTAAGAGTCGTTTATCTGTGGCCGTACATAATATAGGTATATCTGTCGAAATTCCTTTCACAATATCGATTTTCTGTTACTTTTCACCAGATAACTGATATACATAATTCTCAGATACACTCCCGATCGTTCAGATCGAGATCTAAACGAGCAATTTCGATCTGTTTTCATTAAATCTAGCTTCTGGCCGTATAAACGGCTCCCCATTCCGTAGATACCAATTAACCCTTTGAATAAATAGTTCCCTGCAGCTCAACTCCAATTCATTTATGAAACTAAGCGGAGCTTACACTGTCTCTGTAAAGACACCGGCGCACTGGACACCCGTGAGAAATCGTTTTAATACTCAAAATCCGCTTACAGTTTCAGCGTTTAATGAATTACGTCGGGTGCAGCCTCAGGCGCAAGACGTGCATCGATCAACGTCGCCCCCCCAGCCCCCAGCCCGCTGGCCCCCTGGCCCCTGGTGGATAGGCGTAGGGGGCCACCCCGCACTGCCCAAATAAAATATTCGTACGGGCGCCTGTCGCTTAGGTATGACTTGACAGTCGGTGCACCGTCAAAGGACACTTGCAAGATGGTACTACGCATATTGGTTGGAAATCAGTTTTCTTTATTATTTTTATTTAAATTATAAACATTAATAATGTTCGTTCAAAAACATACATCATTTCAGTCACGGGCAAGCGTTAAATATGATTTCTTTATTTTTGTACAACACTTCATTGCATCATCATTGAGTAAAATATTCAGTTCTGATATAATATTGATGTAGACTGTATTTGTAACTTGATTTTGTTAAGTCAAAATAAAATATCAACCCGTTTACAGACTAAAATTGCCTTGTCTCATTTCCTGATTTAAAAAGTCTATGATTTTCCTTGTCAAGACCATGAACTTCCTGGGTAAATACTAAATAACCACAAAATAGCAAAATCAACGAAATGACGCAACGGTCAGACATGGGTTTCACATGTAGTTACGTAGTCAAGGGTACTTCAGCATTCGGAAATACCAGGGTTCGAAAAAATCTGATTTTTATAATAGAAATGATTTTTATTATATTTTTATCCGAGTATAAGTACCTTACGAGTATGTAAGTAAAGCTTTTCCAGGAAAAGGGTTCAAATGCTCAAAATACATTCAAGTTATTTCTATTGTGTAAGGAGGATTTAGCTGTCTAAAATCAGTTTAGTAGGTTTATGAAAATGGTTTTGGTAAAAATTATATCCTATATAAATTATATATTATATTAGTAGGTAGGTATAATTTTAAAAATATTTTTCAAAGAAAATTTAACATTTAATTAACATTTTTTATTAAGCCCTCGTAGGTTGTATTATCCACATCAAATTTTCCTATAAAAAATAATGCTTGGGAGATATTACTTTTGGCATTAAGACCGCCATATTTTTTTCCGTGGAATTTGTTTTTAGTAAATTTGAGATTAACATATTTTTTGTGCGACAAACTATCATATCAGAAAATACGAAGTCCATCATTGATCTTGTCTTAAAGTTGATATTCCCCTGTCTATAAAATGGGTATATATCATCGATTTTTATGAAAAAATCCATCGATATAATCCTCAAACCCTGGAAAATACGCTTCACGCATCGAAGGACAAGTTAACCATGAAGTTCAAGATGAATTAGCAATTTATAAATAGTTTTTCTCTAAGAAATTGCACTATTTTAGAAGAGGATTTCAAATGATAAGCTAGCTACCGATTGTAACCGAGTATTATAGTAGAATAGAACCCTTTTGAAATATAGTCTTTTGTGATGTTTATTTAGTATCATGATATCAACATAACTCACTTGTGTTTATTTAAAAAAAAACTTTATTTTAGTAAGTCATTTATTACGAAGGTTTTATCGTATTTAAAATTTCTCGCGTTCAATGTAAACAATGGAATTGAAAAGCTATGAAGAAGGTCTTATCTTACGCACACACAAGTTAAAATTAACTTTGACGTCACAGTAAAAGTAGAGCGTCGCTGAAGTGGTTGCGGTTGTGACGCTTCACACCGCGCGTTGTAAAATGTGATGTAAGTGACGTAGAAGACTTATTTTTTCTATATCCTCAATCAGGGGGTAATCGGATTCTTCATACCGTGTATCTCCGGATCGAAGAATTCTCCATACCCGTGTAGGTACGAGTACTTAAAACTGTCAGCAGTTTTTACGATCTTTTTTTTTTAACACGCTTTTATTAGATCGGGGTGTATGTATGTAACGGAATTTCTGAGCTAAATTTTCACCAACTTCCAAAAATCGAATTAATTTGAAACTTTGCATACGTATTAAGTATCGATGACAATGCAATAATTTGATAAAAGTTTTAACTAAAAAAAAATAATTAATAGTTTAAAAAACTAATAAACACGCTTTTATTGCTAACTATAAAAAATAATAATTTCTGAGTGCACGGAATTTATATTACAGTAGAGTAAAAAGCGTGGGGTGCTTGGTATAGTAGTATGTGAAAATCATCCTATTATTGGCACGTATAAAAGAAAAGTATGAAAACGTCATACAGTGCACCCCACGCTTTTTACACTACTGTAATATAAATTCCGTGTTCTCAGAAATTATTTTCTCTTTTTTAGTTAGCAATAAAAGCGTGTTTTTTAGTTTTTTAAACTATTATTTATTTCTAATTGTATTGCACTGATAGTGATTAGCGATTACTGATAGAGATTGCATGGGAATGCAATCTATACAAAAAAAAAACAAATTCTGCTGAGTAGTAAAACCAACAAAAATACCTTCCGAAAAAACGAGTGCACCTACCCAGTGCAATTTCAGACTAAAACCTTTTAATTCAATCCAATTTTCTTATCCGTTTTATGGTTACCGGTGTAAGATAAAAAAGAGGTAACTGCAAATTCGCTAGCATTCGCCTACAGGCGCTCTTTCGCCGGAGGGTTTCGTGCTACGTGACTGTTCTGAATTATAAGAAAATGCATTTACAGCTGTGTGCAGGGGGGTCGCCCTCTGTGTATTTTCAGCCTAGGTACTACGTGTGCTCTAAAATATGCATAAGACGAAATTTCTAGTGCCTTCGGCGAGTACGGTACGTTGGTTTGGACAGTGATTAATTTAGGGAAAGGAGGAACGCATTTTGTGACCAATTATACTGCGTAAACCAGTTGCGATACCTACCAACATAGATGTATAGTACCTAATATTTTTATTAAATCCGATTTAATGGAAACTCTTTCATTATGAATGCAAAGCTTCACGGCAAACTTGACTTGATCATAAGTAATAGTCCTCCTGGCCGATTTCGACCACGGCGGACAATCTCAACAGAGATCAACCAACTACGCAGCAGATATTATAGTGCATAAGTGTGAGCGCAATACACAGGTGAACTCTTTGTTCCATCACTCTCAAAGTTCGGTGAGTGACCGGAGAGAGATCAGGCGCAGGACCAACAGCTTAACGTGCTTTTCGAGGCGCGGGATGTAACACCGCCAACTTCCCGACTCCGAGCTGTTTTTGAGAAATTCATGACAGAAAATCACAGAAACAATTTTAGCTCGACCTGAGATTCGAACCTTGAGGACCTTTTGGATGTAAGGCAGAAACTTTGCCACTACACCAACGAGGCAGATCATAAGTATGTAACTATCAAATAGTTTTGCCTGCAATAACTAAGCCAAATTAAATGTTTAGACCAGTACGATTACAATTTCAAAGGCTCAATCGACTAAAATGCGTGATGCTATATCATATGTAATCATTTGTATTACAATCATCTTTGTGCGCTAACGAAACATCACGTCGCATCTCGCTAGCTGTTTGACAAAGCTTTTTTTATACCAGCATTAGCGTGGTTATGAAAATCACAAAAATTGCGGGTTGAATATGAAACTTTAAAATTAATTTCAAGCTCAAACATAAAGTGCTACGTTCCAGTAATAATTAGGGCTATACATCTCAAATCCCGAAGATTACGCTCCGACAAGAAATTGCAGCAAGAAATGTATGCAGCTTACTTGCATCCGAGCTTATCGCATCTATCAACGTCCGAAGGCTTTCACGGAAGGCTTTGTTCGCACGGCGCCACCCCCTCGAGGGGGGCCACCCTCAAACGTTACAAACAACTTTAGCTAACTCTGGCGGCCGCCTGACTTTCTTTGTGAGCTGATAGCCTTCCGAAATGTAGCCCATTTGTTAACTAGTGCTAATTATCTAGCGAATAAGTTTTGCTTAAAACTTTGGTGTTCGTTTTGTAAGGTGAGACTAGTCGAACTAGCCGTTCCTTGTTTTGCGCGTAAGAAAGTTTTTTTTTACATGTAAAATAATAAAAAAATAATGCAATCATATGATTTTCAGTAACAAAAACGATAGAGTTTTTGAATTAGATATCTGTATTGTATCGTTTTTCTGATTTTAATTTAGTAACAAAATATGGCTTGGTAAAGTTCTGATCAACTCGCATATCGATCGATTAAGTACGCAGTAATTTCATTCTCCACTTCCTTCAATACTTACCACATTGTATAATTTTAGATACAAGATTACGATTCGTGCCTCTGATTACATGGCGTGGCACAAATTCCCTGGCGGCTCGGACGGTTCGGTCACGTCACTAAGACAATGCATTATGAATTGAGGCAGGTCACTTTTAGGTGTTCTGGGCCCTACTTTAGTCTTATACGTACGTGGCATTTAACTATGCGATCTTAAATGGTTCGAATAATATCGTTTAGTGTGGTAACAACTCAGCTCATTTAGCAAGTTGGTAATAGATAAAAAATCTTTTGAATATTTACATTTCGAAGCTCTGAACTAAAGCTCATTTGGTGTGTTTATCCACCAGTTCAAGTGGAAAATTAGCTGTTGATTCGGATATCTGTAACACAAGTGCTTAAGCTACTAACCATGGCGTCAGATCAATGTATGTAAAGTGGTTGTATATTTATTTATTATTATTGATTATAATTGGGGAACTTGAAAGGGATTTCATCTCAATCCTGTGATAGCCCAGCCAAAAAATAAGCCAGCTATAGCCTATCAAGTAATGGGGACTTATTTAAGCAGAGTTGTTCCTTGTTTGCCTCTGAAACTCTGTTTATGCAAATGAACATGACATTACATCTTGCACCGTAGACACGACGATCAGTCATACGGGGTAGTGGGTAGTGGCTGAAAGGATAGCGCGTATGCAAGCGCGCACATCTGAAGTGCCCTCGAGGCATCGATCAACGTCGCGCCGGCTTTACTAATGGGAGAGACTGGAGTACACCTAGTATCACCTACTACTTAACGGCTAAGTAATTAGATGGAAAGGACTACGAAAGCCTCCACGATTCTGGTCTGTAAGTATACATTAGTATGGTAAAGCCTTTATCGACTTGCGAGCGACTTTCTAGTGACCCATGAGATACGAAACAATAAATAAATAATGGTTCACAGTGCAATTGACAGTAATTAAAGATAATGTTACTCACTAAGACATGATAGACGTGAAGGTCCGATCAAGCCATATAGAGCGTCTATCATGAAATCAGACTCTGAGATCATAAAGCCCACATCTTACAAGCAAATAATTAATTAATCGATACTTACTAAGATGAAACTTACCTCAGAAACGCTAAAATATTTACACATGTCCGAGACGTAGATCCATCAGTGATGCAGTGCGCAGTTTCTGAAGGCGTTTTACAGGATATGTAATATGCAAGTGCGGGTTAGTACCACCTGATTTATCTGATGTGTTGAGATCGATCAACGTCGAAGGAAATGGTAAGAAAGTTGTCGAACCTACCCTGTAGTAAACTGTGATACCAAGTTAGACCTACTTACTGTACGCCTCCTGTAAACTACATCGACTTTGCATTATTAGTAATACGATTTATCAAGTTCCGATAGTAGCAACTATCAAAGTTTGTTAAACGTAAGTATCTAAGTAGGTATTTCATAGTAAACCTGTCATGTATCATTGTTGAAGTTAATTAAACACATGACCAATGAATTGCTCATCTATCTCTTTCTCCTGATCCCCAGAACCTAAAATGAAGATGAACTCCACGACTGTGACAGTGCTATCCTAAGTCATCATTTTACCTAACATCTACCCAATATCTGAGCCCAGTATCTACCCTAGCTATAATTTCGGGAGACACAGCATATAATAAGCCAGTGTACACAGCCGAAGTGCGCATCGATCAACGTCGCGGCGACCGATACTAATGGCGCTCAGTCGCAGCAGCACTGCACTGCACACAGCGAGATCTCGTAGCTGTACGTGTTAGCTAAACTGACTTGCTGGGGATTAACTAGCTCTGTGCAGATTCATTACGTTATATACATTATAAATACCAAAAATCTCAGCAAGTTAGATTTTAGGTATTTCACGCAACTTTCAGGCATTAAATACCCTTTTTGGTATCATCATAGGTAACATATTGTTTATACTAACTGTTTGTATTCTGACGGATAGCTTTTAATAACCAAATCTGCATTTCTCTGTCGGAAAAGTTCTTAGAAAAAAATTTCAGCATGCCCAAATCTGTAAAAAAAAGGATTCGTTGGAAATTTCAACTCCTCTGTCATATTTCCAGCGCCCAGAATTTTCGAATAAAATCTTATGCATGTCTACGACCTACGTGAACTGAATGCGGGCTGTTTTAAAACAGTGAGGTAAGGACCAAAATAAAAATTTGCATGCCTTACAAAAGGCGGGTAGCACCGACGTCTCGAGTGGCGCGGTGCAGCGTGCAACTACCCTCGCATCCATCAAGGACGCACCGCCTTACAAACGACAACCATCTCAAGCCGTTTTGACACTGTTCAATTATTTTCAAAACATTTTCGCGAGACGCGGCACGCGAACTTTTTAACAAACATTGCTTTCTTGAGACGGTTCTCTAAATAGTGCCTTTATTCAAAAGCTTTTCCTATTTGTTTTATTTTTGAAGCAATGCTTTTATATTCAAAAAGCTTCTAAAGTTACCTGAAACAGACAAATGAATATTATTAATTTATGTATTTTAATTCCAGGAGCCCTTAACTGCTACTGCCTTTCCATGCTTATATATTTATTAATTAATTATCTTCAAAGACTGATGATGATAAATAGAAAGAATGGCAACTACACAAAGTAACCGAAAACATTAGGAAAGGGATGGATGCTTCTAAGGTCACACTTTTGGTTTTAATTGACTTTTCTAATGCTTTTAATACAGTTGACTATGATCTTCTTCTGGCCGTGTTATCTAATCTTAAAGTTTGCCCTTTAGCCTTGGAATGGTTTTCGTCATACCTGCGTGGTCGTCAGCAGTCAATCAAGACCCCAACGTCTACTTCTGACTGGCATAATCTGACATCTGGTGTCCCGCAGGGTGGCATTCTCTCTCCTCTTCTATTCTCAGTTTTCATAAACCTCATTACCCTTAGTCTTCGCTGCTCATACCATCTTTACGCTGATGACTTGCAACTGTACGTACAATCGAATGTTACTGAAATCTCTACAGCTGTCAACGTTATTAACGAAAGTTTAAATTATATCTCGTCTTGGTCGCATAGCTTTGGAGTCTCAGTTAACCCCTCCAAGTGCCAGGCCATTATTGTGGGTAGTCCGGGACTGATTTCTAGAATAAGCCTCACTGAGATCAATCAAGTGACGTATGAAGGTACAACGATTCCCTACTGCACTAGCGTGAAGAACCTGGGGCTACTGATTGATTCGTCTCTTTGTTGGAATGTCCACGTAGCTGAGGTCAGTCGAAAGGTGATCGCTTGTCTGAGGGGTCTTTATCGTTTAAAACATTTTCTTCCTTTCAAGACTAAGCTTCTTCTCATTCAATCACTTGTTATCCCTATCATTGATTACGCTGACTCTTGCTGTACCAACCTCACCGAAGCACTGACTGATAAACTTGATCGTCTCCTCAATAGTTGCATTCGGTTTATCTTCGGCCTTCGTAAATACGATCATGTTTCCAGTTACAGAACACGACTCAATTGGCTCCCTATTCGTCAGCGTAGAGACACCAGAATTCTGTGCATCTTATACACCATTCTCAATAACTCTTTGTCACCTTCGTATCTTAGAGATATGTTCACATTCCTCTGTGACACTCATGACCGTGCTCTTCGCTCCTCAGACAATCTCCAGCTGGCCACACCTGCTCATCGCTCATCGTACGTCACAAAGTCGTTCACTGTGGCGGCAACGCGACTGTGGAACTCACTACCCATGGATATCAAAAGATCAGACTCGAAGTTGTCGTTCAAGAAAAAAGTTCGAAGTTTTCTAAATGAATAAATTGCATATATATAAATATTATATATATATATATATATATGTATATATTATCCATATTAATTAATTGATATTTATTTTTTGTATATTATAATATAATTTAATATTTACTTTTATGTATTGATATTATATCTATATATTAAGTTAATTTATTTTTGCGTTATTAAACACTTCCTTTCTTATATAATTTTCACTGCACCCATTGCCTTCTTTCTGCATGACCTTGAGGTTGACTGGCAGAAAATGCTTTTAGCATTAAGTCCACCCTTTGTACATTTCTTGTGCAATAAAGTTTTAAATAAAAAAAAAATTAAATAAAATAAATAAATAATGACTTCTAAAAATGACGAACCTTTAAATGATGTTAGAGTCGAAACCTGAACCCGTAGCGTGTACCACCCAAAACACGAACCATAGACGAAGACACGAGCAAAAGCACGTTAAATAAAACTAATGCACTTAACCCGTTGGACTCGTGCAGGGGGTGCATCGATCGAGTCCGGGCGATACGATCGTCGGCATTAACTAGCTGCCATCCAAATTGCCGAAATGCCTGCAAGATACCACCTGTCTACCGTACAACGGACTCCAAAGAATGCTGAGCCAAAATTAAACTGGAAAATCGATGCCTAGATAATTGGTTTTCATTAAACTCACGTGATATTCGTGTTGTTCGTTTTAGACACACTGGTTGAGAACAAACTGGAACAAATCTTTTTGGATACAAAATATACTGTACATGAATAAGAAATTCATCGATAGTTTTTGCATAGGTCTCAATAGATAGGATTTCATTTATATAAAAGGTCCTCGACTAAGCTTATCTTTGGACTTTTATGAGTTCTTTCTTATGGCAGTTGATTAAGGTTTAGGTATCTATAGTTTTTACGGGTTTTCATGGATTTAACTTACCTCTATAAAAAACAAGTGCCGCGATTAATTTACCGTCGCGACTATTACAAGTTCTTAATTGTAAAAAAAAGTGTGAGAACAAAGCTGGCGATACACCCATTACAGTCGATGTGAGGCTGCCTGTTTCAATCGCACGCAGCTTGTGCACGTTAATTTTTCACCGCGCTAACTCGGCCCATTGTGGGTGTTGAAATCGCTATTGTTCGCGTTACAATGGGCCACAATAGCCGTATCTCTTGAAAGGCTGCGAGCTCCCGACCCTACCTCGTGCTTACACGCCGCCTCACAGGTGCAGCGAAACTTAACCCGATATTTACTTAAATCCAGCAGAACACTAATTGGCAGGGATAATGCGCGCATAACAATGCGTCCTTTATGCGAAAACTGACGGAAACGCATTGGGTATGGAATTCTAAATAGTCAGTAGTACAGATTTCATGAAGTTCCCAGAAACTCTCTTTATAAGGACGGGTTCGTTTCTGGAAATTGCATGAGTGATACTAGAAGAAGATTCTTGTCTTATATATCAAACTAAGGTATCATATTTCACCCTATGAAATCATTATTGCAACAGGGTTGCCATAATATTATAATGTGATAAGTACTGTTTATATTATTATTATAATTTATACAAAAGATTGTGACTGCCAAATCCTTTGATACCACACTCAATGGAAATAATATGCTCTTGTAAATTAATCTATCATTAATGATTAATTAAAAATTTCATTCGTTTTCTATCTGTTACATTAACAAAGCAAACCCTGAAGTCCACTTTCAGGTAAGCTGCAAACTCCTTTGGGAGCGTTCAAGTATTACGTAACGCAATTTGGGGGGAGGGGGGGTCTCGTGAAACGTTACGATGCGTTACAAGGGCGGGAGGGGGTCTTTCTTTCAACACGTTACGTAACATTGTTATTCTTAAATAAAAAATTAGGGAATTAAAACTCCCAAGTTGGCAACCCATATACGTTTTACGGGGAATCCCTCGATTCTATATTCTGGTCATCAATTTTACTTTTCGTTTATATTTCACGGGGAATCCCTAGATTGTATTGTACGGCATTTAATGTTTTTTGTTTTCCGTTTACCGCAATTACCGCAAAGGCAATTAAAAGTTTATCAAGGATAAAAACTATAACATAACTTTTTGCAACTTTAGGGTAAAAATGGTCACTTGAGTGTTACGTAACGTTTAGAGAGGGGGAGGGGGAGTACTGAAAAACGTTACGGTGCGTTACAAGGGAGGGAGGGGGGGTCATAAATCTTCAAAAATTGCGTTACGTAATACTTGAACGCTCCCTTTCACGTCATCCCGCCATTAAGCTCCGCAGCACGTCGGAATGGCTGAATCGATCAATTATTTTTCGCTCGCGCGGCAAAAAGACGGCGACCGGTCGGATATTAAACGCCCAAGTCCTATAAGGGCAAGGAGACACTATGCCGAACATACGCAACCGATAAGTTCCGCGGCTGATAGTACGCGACCTATGTTCTGAGGCTGATTTAATGTTCCGGTTCAGACGCATTCGGCTGATATGATTTTGTGAAAAGAAATGACCTTACGCGGCTGATATAGTGATAATTTCATTCTACCTATAGCTTTGAGGGCGCAATCATGCTGAACTTCGGTTACACACTTTCGGCTTAGTTAGTTTAGACATTTTGCAGAGCAAGCATTATTACTAACGCGTAAGTTCGACAATCGGGAGGGTCATATCCAAACACGTCAGAAAAGCCACGTCACGTCAGCCAAGTTCACCAGTAAGATGGACTACCGAATTCTTCTTAAAATCCAAGAGCTGGATGCAGGCCGCTAGATATATCTATCTATAAAGTTAGCGTCCTTATTGTGTGTTATACTAATTTTATATGTGTTAAGGGTGAAATTCCCGGCTCGAAGTGATGCTTTTTTAGAGTGTTCAGGCACTAAGGATGAACCGAACTCGGAGTGATCCCTTTGACGGAGCGCCCGCGAACAATCCACATCCATAAGAACGCAACTCCAGTTTGAGCTTAGTATGTAACGGCACTTTTAATGTAAATCACTTAAGATCACACTTTATTTCATGTGGGTCATATGAACATGTACTTACGTCAGAACGTACAATCAGTCGCGGAACTTCGGTCGCGAACCTTCGGTATAGTGTGTTTAGACACTAAGGATGAAACGCCCGGCCCGAAGTGATCCCTTTGACGGAGCGCCCGCGATCACTCCACGTCCTTATCGCAACTCCAATTTAGCCTCTGTACGGAGAATGATGTTATTTCAGTTACGTGGGAGGTTTCTATCGGTGAAATTAATTTGATTTTAAACGAAAAAGAAGTTTTAGTAAAAGGATCTTACAGTCTATAACTCTAAATGCAGGTATTATTTTCTATCGGTGAAAGTAATTTGACTTTAGACGGGAAAGAAGAGAGTAGAGAGAGAGAGAATTTAAAGAGTCCTTATAACAGTTAATGCAGGTAATATTTTGATGTATTAATAATATGAAACTTTCTGTAATTTTAACTATAACTTGGTCAGTTTAATGTGTGATTAAAAAAACATATTTATTCTTTCACTTTCGCTGTGTTTCGCAGTTTTACCTAAAAAGTTAGCTTCGTAAGCTTTGTAAGCGATCTCAATATTCAACCCTTTCATGACTTTTCGAAACCTAAGAGATTAAGTCGTATATACAAGAAGGTACTAAGTATACAAAGCAACGAAAAATACAAACTCGATCATTACAACGGAACTCCAAAGTTTGCTTTTAATAAGGATGATGTGGCCCCTGTGTTTTGTCAGTATCCATTTCATTAATTTCGTATACCAGTACTTATCTCTCTACTCGTATCTTTTGTGCTATTCACTGGTGGCGGTTAGAAAAACATTGAATTTGGCTTCACATTTGCATTAACTCCAGTAGCGCGCTGAAAACATTAATAATTAATAAAGTTGCATTTTGAAAGACACGTCAAATCTAAGAAACAAAACCCCAACCATTTAAGATCATGATATCCCATGTTTTTCTGTATACTAAATGAATTAATTTCTGAATAAAAGTAGAGATATCTAAACCGCGCGCAGCACGACGGCATTTCAAAGAAAAACAACCAACACTCCCGTAACCTACGTCCATGTTTTACGGTCGATCGGCACTGGACGCCTTTCAAAACTGCAAGGCATCATTAAGCCTGGATCCGTATTAATTCCCGAGAGGCACGACGCTCGGTCGTGGACGTCGGTACACTATGACGTAAAGCGCAGTCAACATCGATGCACTAAGCCCTGCAGTCTCAATACAGGCCCAATTAGTCGGGCCAGACTTCCGCACGTTTTTGCCAGACCACTAATAGGCAAGATCTGAGTGAAAGACCCTTTACAATGCCGGTATAAATCCGACTAAATGTGCTCCCGTTCCCAGCGTTTGGTTCGGCAATAAAATTTATGCGAGCAATGGGGTGCTTAGAACTAATTATGGTGGCAGTGTTCATTTAAATTTATTGAGCAAAATAAAAAAAGTAAATAAGGCTTACTTAGAGACTAATTTCAGCAAAACCTAGCTTGGTCAACCACAAATATTAGGCGAGTTTAGGCACATATCTATTTACATATAGACACAAAGCTTGAACATCCTACTACACTCACTACAGCTTGTTTGAAAAAATCCGCCGTGTATCTTACCTCCCTACATATTAGGTTGATAATGATGGACCTTCTACCGAAAGTATTATACATACAAGTATTTGTATAATGTGTTTTGGTGCACATTACTGTAACTTACATTTATTTAACTTTTATTGAACTAAAAGTGCCTATATTACCATAAAACGTAGGCTTATTATTAGATAGGGCAAAAACAGGACGGCAAAAAATATCTATAAATGGGGCTCCCTCGACACTGTAGTTAGTGGCTTTCATGCCATTATGCGCAAAAGAATCGGGTCCTTGATGCGTGGGAGTGCCAATATCATCCTGATCAGTATTGCATTAAGGGAGGACAGTCCCATATTAAGGCACTGGGTGGTGGTGCATTTTTGGTCACCACCAAATTTAATTACATATAATTTTAAATTAATACTAACGTAGTTTTACTTAAACTATAACATTTTTACAATCACTATATGGATTTATTGCCCGAAATAAAAGGTTTTTAATTTAATTTCATTAAAAATATATCTATTATTTTCGCAGAAACAAAGGAAGCTGCTCTACAAATCGTAGGCTGTAAGTCGGGCGCAGAGGTAAAGTATTATAGGCCCGGCTCGGCACACAATTACAAAGGTCAAGCGTGCCCAGCCGCACTGAGGCATTTTCTTCTACTTATTATTGCACCAGCGCAATTATTCTGCCTAATGAAACGTAAACATTTGTTTTCGAGGAAAACGCGTAAAAAAACGTTTTTGAGACAGTAAATTGTAAGGGGTTTAGAAAGAATAATTTGGGTTGCTTTAGATACTACATGTGAGTTACTAAAGTTTTACCTTTTTTCGATACTGACGTGTGAACAACAACAGCAATGTTGTGTATTATATTTGCGATTCCTGCCTTGATTCATCATCATCTGCTGGACTGAATCCAGCACATGTACTTTTGTCTTCGAAAAGACATAACACTTAAAAAAATCTTTTCGGCTCCGGTCATCGGGGAGGAATCGAACCCCCGACCTTTGGAAGTCCGGTCCAATGCTCTGACCACTGAGCTACCGAGAACCTTAATGGAGTCGTTGAATTTTGTAAGTGCTTTTTAACGCTTTGAGCCAGCGTATGTTTCATCAATGTTTGTGGGGGACACCCTCAAATCACCCGAGAGAAATATTTTTACAAATATTTAACATTAATAAAATAGCGTTGTAAACGCAAAAAAATACTTAACAAGTACTTTTGTCTATCATGTGTACCATAACATTTTTTTTTATCCAACAAGGGAGCTTGTTTTCTGCAGCCATATAGGTGTATCCAACAATTAGTTTATTTAACTTTGCTTTTGTGGTTACCTTCGTTGTTTCGACTTACCAAAAACACAAAACCCAACCATTTCGTGCATGCACTGTTCCTATTGCGCCTATTAAAACTTTCAGATGAACCATTTTAGGTGCCGTTAGGGCCGTGATGAGCTTCAAGGAAGCCAGCGAAAACGTGGGAAAGCCTGGCTGGCTGTGTTAAGGCTATACGCACACGTAATAGAAGACAATAATGCTCGAATAAAATACAGATTCAATAGACATTCCCAGATTCAATAGACATTTTGAGCAAGTAGCTACAGCTACTTGCTCAAAATGTCTATTGATACTACGTAGCAATTCACTGGGGAATAGGGGTTTTATTTCATGAAGTTTCACAGCTGATTCCTAATGTTTTTGTAATCTGAAGCCCGTTTTTTAGTTATAATGTGTTCAATTTTTTAAATATAATGCCGCCGTAGTGGTCGAGTAGAGATGCAGAAGAGATGCAGTGGTGATGCAGTAGAGAGCAGTAGTGATGCAGTGTTGATGTAGTAGTGATGCAGTAGAGATTCAGTAGTAATGCAGTAGTGATGAAGTAGTGATTCAGTAGAAATGCAGAAGTGATGCAGTGTCGATGCAGTTGTGATACAGTAGTGATGCAGTAGTGATGCAGTTGTAATGCAGAAGTGATGCAGAAGTGATGCAGTAAAGATGCCGTATTGATGCAGTTGTCGATGCAGTTGTGATGCAGAAGTGACGCAGAAGTGACGCAGTAAGTTGCAGTATTGATGCAGTAGAGATGCAGTAGTGATGTAGTAGTGATGCAGAAGAGATGCAGTAGTGATGCAGTTGTGATGGAATAGTGATGCAGTAGAGATGCAGTAGTGTTGAGTAGTGATGCAGTAGTAATGCTGTAGAAATGCAGTAAATATGCAGTAGTGATGCAGTAGTGATGCAGTAGTGATGCAGTAGTGATGCAGTTGTGATGCAGTTGAGATGTAGTAGTGATGCAGTTGTGATGCAGTACTGATGCAGTTCTGATGCAGTTCTGATGCAGTGCTGATGCAGTACTGATGCAGTACTTATATAGTACTAATGCAGTACTTATGCAGTACTTATGCAGAACTGATGCAGTATCGATACAGTAGTGATCCAGTAGAGATGCAGAAGAGATGGAGTGATGCAGTTGTGATGCAGTTGAGATGCAGTAGTGATGCATTACTGATGCAGTACTGATGCAGTACTGATGCAATACTGATGCCGTAGTGATCGAGTAGTGATGCAATAGAGATTCAGTAGCGATGCAGTAGTAATGCAGTAGTGATGCAGTAGTGATGCAGTAGTGATGCAGTAGTGATGCAGTTGTGATGGAATAGTGATGCAGTAGAGATGCAGTAGTGATGCAGTAGTGATGCAGTAGCGATGCAGTAGTAATGCAGCTGAGATGCAGTATTGACGCAGTACTGATACAGTTCTGATGCAGTACTGATGCAGTACTGATGTAGTTGTGATGCAGTAGTGATGCAGTAGTGATGCAGTAGTGATGCAGTAGTGATGCAGTTGTGATGCAGTTGTGATGCAGTTGAGATGCAGTAGTGATTAAATCCCTTTCTACCAGGTTTCTGGAATAGCCTTCTTTATCCAAAGGGCACCGTCTTGGTAGGTGCATACGTTAACGTACAACATCAGCACTTGGGATTTGTAAATCCGAAACAAAGAAGAAATCACAATTACCCAGACCCAAGGATCAAATAGGACCTCAATGTTATTATGTTGCATGTGGCAATAATGAGATAAAATAAAAACAGTTTATCGCAGACTCAAGCGACAGCGAAAATATTTGACACATTTGTTGTCAAATGTGTCAAACATTTTATATCATACTAAACTAAATCGTACTATATGAAAACAAAACAAAACTTCATCACAACAATGTGAAACAGCGAAGGTCACCCAAATCCTAAAACAAAAGATTTCAATCTAAGCAGCAGAATCGCAACAATAACTTTCGTCCGCGCTTACCCTAAGCCAGCCGTTAACGTCATAAGCGCCGATGCATTTCACTTAACTGTAGTGCACGCATTTAGCTTGCATTCTTGAAATATGCAAAGCGCACTCACGACTGGCGTAGGTAATAGCGCGTGCGATGCTCGAGCAAGGAAAAATGCTGAGCCCTGCGTTAGACCATGCATTATGTGCACTCTTCCTCTTGGGATCAAAGTTCTAATAGCACCAGCATCTAATGACAGTCATTTTCGGTAATAAAATTCAAAACCAACCATTCGCAGTCCTAATAGAATATGTCGCGTGCGGAGTGGAATTTATGGTGACGAAACATGAAAAGTAGGGAATGACATAGATAGTGATGATCCACAAGCACTAAGTTAGACCTAAATACTTAGGTACTATTGTACCAAAGTATTTATGTATTACTGATTATTATTGATACATTAGGTACTTCAGTTATTGAAAATTTGAAACAATGTCAGTGAGCTGAACATAATTATAAAGTAGCAAGTAAAATATTATGTACGCCCAAGGTTTAGGCTTTAATCTTTAATATAAAAATTTATCGCAAAATGTGTTGTTAAACGCATAACTCCAAAATGCCTAGACCAATTTGGCCAATTCTTTTTTATGATATTCTTTAAAGAACGGGGATGGTTTTAACGCAGAAAATAATTAAAAAAAAACAACAGGCAGAACAACGTTTGCGACTTCCGCTAGTAATATAATAAATAAATACTATTTATTTATTTCAATAATGCAATGTAATGTGCATAAAAGCTTTCCTTAAAAACTTACAGTACAAACCCTGTGAAGGTGTTAAGCGTCTAAGTAGTAAGTACAGCGTAAATCGTAAAATCAAAGCATGAATAGCTACCATGGAAATTCAATAAATGCAATACGAATTCAATTTTCAAGCGCAATCGCTAAACGCAATAAATAAAGTGAATTAATAAGCTTACCACTCGGTAGTTAGAGGCTTATCTGCGCTGGCTGCGCGCGAGTTGAAATACAGCGCGCGCCGCGGGCCAACCAAATAAATTTGTATTTATTTAATACGCTCAGATATGCATTGTTTAATTCGAGTTTAACAATGACACTATTTAATTAATTATATATGATATATCTAGTAGTAGGTAGGAATTGTTTCCTAGCTCATTGAGGTATTTAAATCTACTATTTACCTCCTTGTAGAGTTGGTACCTTTATTTCTGAATACTATCAGCGAAATTTTTCTCTTTCTCTTCCATCTGTAAAACACTTTCTTTAATAGCACACAATAAGTCACAAATTACAAAGTATTTCGATAAGCAAATTATACTTCAATTTGCACAATCATAATAAGCCTACGAGGAACCATCGTCGTACTAGAAATACCAAGTTGTATAGGCACGGACTCCTGCACATTAGGCTCTATATTTCTGTTGCTAATTCGTCCCTTTTACAAAGGTATTAGGTACCGCAGTGCTTACCTTGATACGCGCACAATGGTGGACGGGCTGCGCCTGCGTTGCGATGCTCGATAGGCCCGAACCAGAAAGCGGTGGTTGATCGCGCGGCCCACGCACGCCGCAATTTAATATTTATTTCTATCTATTATTTATGTTCCGTTCGTATTCTATATGCGGAGTCCTTATTCATGTTATGACGTACCATAACATACATTATCTAAGCAGGTACTTTACTAACCCAACGTCCTTCCGAGATTACTTACATTCAACTGTTTTTAAGTAGTCGACGTACATATTTTTACTTAATCAAAGAGTTGGGCAGTGTTCTGATTTAAATATCAAGCTTAACCAAATAATATTTTGATTATCTACAGTTCGCTCAACTCTTGATACTGTCAAAAAATAAGAAAACAGAAAAGAACTCCAAATATTGTCATAAGCAGATCTTTTGACTCGACTATTGCAATACATAGATAAGTCAGTTGCACACCATGGCGAATTCGAATTACAAATGTCATGTCGATTTAAGAAATCTTGCAAAATAATTCTTAGTAATTGTTGTCTTTCGAGCATTTATTCAATTAACTTCCATATAAGTTAAATGAGTACAATTAATCTTATGAAGAATAATTACCTTGATTTGCGAGTGCATGCGTTACGCGTTCCCTTATATCAATGCGGAGGGTGGTTGTAGAAAAGTTATATTATGGCAATGGATAATTATGCTGATGCACTAGATATAAAATAGTTTATTGCAACTCCTGCAGGCCGGCTGCACAATAGATAAGTACGTTTGCAACGTTGAATTCTTTTGATCACGCTAACTCCATATTAAATAGAATAGTGGAGTATTTGTTGACTTCTGCGACCATGGTAATTGCTCCTGACCTTATTTATTAATGGTAACTGTATAAAATCTATTTGCTAATGCCGACATTAGATGCAAACGAGTGTTACGTATTAAATTCATAAGGTAAAAGTTAAGTATTAGAAATGTAATCTAGAAAATAAAATAATTTTCCGGACCTACATTCAGTTTCCATTTGCATTGAAACCGTAAGCAGGTTGAGGTTTGCTAGTAGCCTTTAGTATCCTTATCATATAATATAAATGAATAATAATAACATAATGTTGATTGTTACCAAAATGTCTTAATGATTTAAATCATCGTTAACTTTTGTACTAGTTTTAGAGAAAACTGTGTAATAGTCGTTAGTGACGACCCGGAATTACAGGACTCAGGTAAGTTATTGCCTTAACATTATAATATAAAGTATAGCACAGTATACATGAATGAAACATTTTAAAATTACAATGATAATAAAGTTTTAATGTGTCTTAACATCGTATAGTGTGAGTGTATGTTTTTTGTGTGTGGTGTGTATATACCATCTATGTGTATCTACCACCTTCGACCTTAATTAAATCTACCCCATCATATTTTTAACTTGGTATACTTACCTACATAGGTACTTACTTCTTATATACGCTTCCTGTTACGAAACACGCAGCCAAGTACGACTCGACGTATATTTTGCAATCGAGATCACAAATAAGTTCCCGTTATCAGTAAACTATAACAGGTGTACTACAATCTACCCTTAAAACCGTTACAATCGCCCATAAAACCTTGCTAGATTGGCATTACCTCGAATCTGGATCAGTACCTATAATAATCGGTACGAAATCATAGTGCACTGGTAAAGATCAATGACGGTAATGCTCTGATTCAGGAGTGAACAACTTTTTCTAACAAAGAAAAGCTGTGGAACAGTTTTTTTTTTTAATAAAAATGAATGGATGTTCGTTGGTCTCGCTTAAACTCGAAAACGGCAGCACCGATCTTGCCAATTTTGGTTTTGAATAATTTAAAAATATTTTTTAAAATTTCGAAACCAGCGGGCACGACAACGTCTGCCGGGTCCGCTAGTCGAAAATATTTTTAAATACTACTGCAAATTAATTGATTGAAAGGTAGATCCGAAACTCCTACCAGTATCTGGATACATTACGACTATGAATGAGTTATGAATTTGATCAGAAGTTTTTGAATTTGTGTGTGGTTGACAAAAGGTTGCATACCCCTTAAAAAGGGGTTTTATGAGATTGCAGTCATCACGAAGGAAGGTTGCTCGTCTTCTGTCGCTTTAAGCCGTAAGGTGCTATAGGGATGTAGCAAAACAATAGATTAACTGTATCGTTTGCCTAACGATTGGGTATTCCATATAGCATTCTGTAGGTATAGTAAAAAACTGTGAAATCCATTGGTACGTAAATATCTAGTCAGATATCCATAAATTGCCTAGGAAGTATTTTGCAAAATATATTCCATACAAACAAACAAATAATTTACAATCTACAAGCGTTTAACATTGACCAAAGAAAACGATGTGCAGAATCATATATTAATTAAAAACAAAATCATGAACCGAGTCTAAACGCAAAAGGAGGACTCCGCGAAGTCGTGCTATACAAACTCGCCCGAAGCGGTGGGCGGGGCGGGGGTAAGGCACGCGCCCGCGCACCCACAGATTATATTGTTACAGATAGGTACCGGTCGATAGCACTTCTAGCTACCCATGTCAACTACGAAAACAGTTTTTATTGCGAAGGTAACAGATGCGGTCTTAAAGTCAAAGTGGGGTAGCTTGATGTGCTCTTGTCTGTACATCTCGCGAATCGAGGTACCGATAGCTGGCCTATTTGATGTGATAGCTGGGTGAGGCTAAGCTTGAAAAAAAACCTTTTAAATACATTAAAAAACTTTTGAAACAAGCTTTTATAATCAAACTGTGCATTGTGCAATTTCAGCTCAATGGGTGACATCGTTGAGGTTCCATACATTGAAGGCCCCAAAAGACTTATTTATTTAGATTATTTATTTAGAATCTAACAGGACCCAATTAAATGTACCGAATTGGAATTCTTATTAAATTTTTATAACGATTGTCTATAGTTAGCGGATACCTGGTGGGTAAAAACTAAAAAATATTAATTATGTAACAATTAACATGTATTCCTCTGTATGTAATCTCTATTGCTGTCACTACAATGTCAAAAGTGATGGGAAGCATCCAACCTTTTAAGTTAGTGGCTTAATCAATAAAGATTAATTACTGACCATTTTAAAATAATAATTATTATTGCATAAACATCTTATATAAAAAAATAGTTTTAAAAGATCATACAAGTTGAGCAAAGAAATCAGAAATGAATTAACGTAATTTTTACACATTTGGAAGGATATCTTCTTTTTTATCATCTTGTATCTATATTTCAAAGATATTCTAATACAATATTTTTACATTAAGTATCATTTAAACTAATTAATTCGTTTAATCATTAAAAGAAATTGATAACAATTGAATAATTGATAATCTGGAAACGGCTAAAACACCTTAACCATGTTGACATTCAAATGACAACAATGGAGGGGAAACCCCTTGAGTCGTTGCATGATTTTTGTTATTTGTTTCAAACAACAAAGTGACCGTGAGCTTTGAAAAGTTTTAATATTAAAAATCAAAGAAGAAATTTAATACGTGATTTTTGTTTGGGGTCATTTAAACCGATTTCCTTTAGCTTGCAAGATTTGATTGCAAACAAACAAACATAAACATCGGGACAGGTGAAACTAAGTAAAAGCTTGTAAAATGGTGACAAATGCATTCTCAGAACGACCAGAGACTTAAAGCGGCTAAGTATGAAGAAAAAAATGGTAATAGATTTAGAACAACCAGGAAATTATAGAAAAGTATTTGTAACCTTTTGTCAAGCTGTGCTTACGGCGCAGTGGTTGCAGCGCTTTGGTAGTGATAACGAAAGTTAAGCAACCTAAGGCACAGTCGTGTTTGGGATGTTTCTATTTACTTACAAGCATCTTCGTGCTTCGGAAGCACGTTAAGCTGTTGGTCCCGGTTTATATCGATATATATAATATTAGTTTTTAAGCCTGGTCAGAGGCCCTCGGGCAGTTTGATAGCATCTGCTGTAAGTTGGTCACCTCATAAACCACCCCTCCGCCAATCCGCAATGAGCCCGCGTGGTTATAATAATGGCTGTGCCCGGTAGTGGGACGTAAATAGGTTGATGAGATGAGATTGCCAGGCAGATTTTGCAGATCCTCGTTACATCATGCGAAACGAAAGAACGATAACTGGCCTATAAATTCAGAAGACAACAAATAATTAAGTGTAATTTATAGCACATCCCATTAATTAAATCATAATCAAGAATCTTAATAAAACTTGTAAACAATGAAGAATTAGTGCATGAAACTCATATAACAAATAGGCATAACGCATAATAAATATTTTGCAAAGCCTATCCATCACTTAGATAAAGGTCTTCAACACTTCGCAAATACAGTCGACACCATAAACGGGCAGCAAAATGTTATACCTTATTGCGTTTGATAAACAATACTTTTCAGTATGGTACGTGTAGTATTAACTGTACCTAGACATTTAATACAATATTGTAGTTTGTTATAACACGCAACGCGTTTTTTACACAACGTCATAATTTGTATTATTATGACCTTTTCTTGATGAGTAATGTAAATATATAAAACTCAAAGGTGACTGACTGATTGACTGACTTAGTGATCTATCAAGGCATAGTCCAAACCACTGGACGGATTAGGATAAAATAGAGGTTGCAAATTTGTATGAAACTCGGTGGCAAAAAATTAAAGTTCCACGCGGATGAAGTCGCGGGCGGCCACCGGTACTTTATATAGTTTTTATCATGTCTGAGTCTTCTGATGATTTTATAAAATGAATGCCCACTTCTTCATCTACCTAAGACAGCTAAAGAGAATTTATATGTTTTACGAGTAGTACCTACTAGAGATGGGTTGTACTAGGTAAATTTGATATCAGATACACCTGTTCCTAATCCACATAAGTACCTGATCCAAATACCTGTTCCACCTAATCCACATAGTACTGCGTATTGTATTGAGTGAATATGATATGACGCAGTACTTTATTTACTACGTACTAATTACTTTACTATTAGTTTTATAAGTTTTCTTAGTTAATGAAATGTAATCTTCCCTTCATACTTCTACAGGCTTAGGACTGTCAGCTTAAAATTTAGTTTTAAGCAGGCTTATTTAAAAGATTTCAATTAATTTTATGTACATAAGGTCACATTTTTTTGTTTTATGATATATTTTTTACTTTTTTTAATTGAGTAAGTATTTACACTCTTTATAAGTATTTTTTTTTGTTTTATATATATTTTTTTACTTCTATATCTCTTGGATTAGGTGGATTAGGTATTGCGTCCATTGGATTAGGTGCGGCCTAATCTCGAAAAATACCTAGTACTTTTACCTGATCTAATATTTTCGACTCACCTCTAGTACCTACCTACCTACACGACAGACAGGTTCGTTACAATATAAATATTTGTTATTTTTTCTTTTAACTATCAAGCAGGCGCGTTTTAAAAGTTATATCGGTTCTATTTCTAAAATAACAAAACAGAAGTTAGGTTGATTTTTACACTTTAAAAAAACTTCAAATAGTGAACTCCTATTTCATCATCTCAGTACATGATATTTTGACTTCAGCTCCAGTGACTCTAAGAAAATCCTCAATTAACTTTACCTCTCATAAAAAATGCAAAATTTACACGGGCGAGATAAAAATCGTGTGAAGGAAGGCTCCACCGCCCTCGTTCAATTAATTAAACACTCGCATTCACTGATACCAGTATTAATCCTGTGTCAAGTGGTACAGCTAAGTGCAATCACTAATCAAGATGCAGGTGGTAGACACCTGCACTCATTTAGTTAAGTGCTTCTAGTTTGAACGGGTGCTTCGCGTAAACAGAATTAGTATTTGGCTATCATTTTTATGCACATGCACAAGTATTAGAGTTAGTAGATAAGTAACGAGTCTGCGACGTAATTAATCATCAGGGATTACAAGCTAGGTGTTTGTGGTAATTAAACACGTTTACTGAAGGATTGCAAGCTACTAAATGATAAGGCGACCACGCAATTTACTAAGGTATCATAAACCAATTGGATTAGGCGATTCTTGTTGTAGCTGTCGGACTTACGAGTATATATCAAAGCTGATTTCGAGTCACATTCAGTAAACAAAACATAATTGGTTTAAGTTAAGCATCCAAGTAATGAAAGTCTTTTCCACCCCTCTTATTTGCTTTTGTTCAGTTCACTCTCAGACAAATAATTAGTCTTATCCGGCAGCAATAACAATTTTCAAAATTAAGTTGTTCCAAAGGAGTGATGTAGACGCGCCATAATACATCAGCACACATCGTGAGCAAATCGAATTAAATCAGTCGCTGGCTGAAAAGAATCGCTACTTGGCACGAATGGACAACAATGCCTGTTATTAAAAAGAAAGGATGGTGATAAAGAACGTATAATTTGTTCAATAATTAACGCGAGGCGGAGTGATGGGCGTGAGTAAAGTCGACCAGAGCTTTTCATTTCATACAAGCGAGCGTGTTTGCCGATATTACCGGCTCAGAAGCTCCGTCGATAATGAAGCGATAAGATACTACACCTTAGTATAATTAATTGTGACTAATTTAAGTGCACTTAAGGTGGATCTCGTTGATTTTATTAGGACTGTTTAAGCAATTAAGCCGATTGCTTTATTCCGCGTCGGTAGTTCGCTAGACAGAAATGTGGACGAGAGGAAATATAAAAAGTTTACATACGTCAATCGGTACGTTGGTGGTCAAAAATCCCATCTCGAACGCAACCGCAAGCTGGCATCTGAATTGAATTGCATTGTCAGGTGTCACGCCATTGCCTGCACCAGCCGTCTCTA
Source organism: Pyrausta despicata (assembly GCA_963921415.1). NCBI lineage: Eukaryota > Metazoa > Arthropoda > Insecta > Lepidoptera > Crambidae > Pyrausta > Pyrausta despicata. The sequence goes on along the minus strand of OY992855.1, from coordinate 9,046,343 downwards.
CGATTTTGTTGTTTTTCCCACCTGTTTCACAACGTTATTTTTATGAATAGAAAAAAGGGTATGCCAAACCCCGTCGGGCAGTTACATCAATATTGTATTTCGACTTTCAAAAAATACGTTGGATTGATTTCAATCAAAACAATATAAAAAGTTTTACATTAATATAGAAAAGCTCAGTAAGTCGTCAGAATCTAAGTTCATTACACTTAGGTAGCAGTTACATAAGTCATTCATTTAATCCATTGACTGCCGGTTGAATGTGAAAAAAGTAATTGGCAAATCGAGCACAATGCGTGGACATCTGTTGATGGCTCACGCACAGTCAACCATCACTTAAAGCCGCACCGACAACGCCAACATTAGTCTCGGAGTGACGGCGCAATAGGCCGCAACGTTTGAGCGCGCCGATGCGCCCGCGCGGCGAGGCAATGAGCGCGCCCCTTAATGAATTACAGATCAATCGCACTTTATCTTATCTCCGAGCTGCTGACCTTTGTATTACATTCTTAATGGAGCAATAATTTGCCATGTATATACTGGCGGCGAAGTTAAAACTTGTCGCACACAACTTTATTTTTATACATATGAAAGAGATCATACACCTTTGCGTTGCGTTTTTGTTTTAATGATAGCAGAGGTATTTTTAATGAGTAGCATAAAAACGAAATAATTCCAATGCAAGGAATCCTGAGGACTAAATTCTTGAAGTATTATGATAATAGCCATAAAGCAGTTTAAATAGGAATCTCTAAATCAATTCGTGCCAGATCCATTTTTACTTGTTTTCTAACGCAAATCGGCATAACTTTGCATAGCATGAATCGCAAAAAGCCCTTGTATAGGATGCATAGCCTGGCCAGACTTCGCGAATCGCGACCGTCCTGATTTAATAGAACTAACCCCTATATGGTGACCACACAATCCATCTAACCAGGATATCCTGTAAAAATTCCTTAGTAACGTTTTAACCTAATTGTGTTGTAAAAATGTATTCTTTCAAATTCTGGCAATAAAAGACCGCAAAGGCCAGATATAAAGAAAATGTAAAATTATCCAAAAACCAAGTTAATTGACCCAGTCACAGTTATTTTTTTTTCTAAAGCATTATTTTTGAAAAAAATAAGTTTTTGTAGCCATATTACACGGGAACTAAGGTTAAATTAACTAAAAATGTAATCACTTATTTGCCCTTTTTACTGGTAAATATTAGGTTTATTTTTGTTGCAACGACAACTTAAGAACCTAGGTACTTATAGCAGAACGAACAATCTATCTTCGCATGCGTTTAAACTTTGCAATCGTTCATCTTTTTTGCTACTCTCCCATCCAACCCAAAAAACATTCAGCATTGGGGCTCGGGGGTGCTTGTCCGGATCGGTCGTTTCCCTAATAAATCATGGTGACATTAAAAGCGCATAGACGCAGCTAGCCGTGGACCCAGAACTGGGCTCCGTTTATTTTCCTCCGCTGATTCATTGCTTTCATTTGCTTTACATTGATACTTCACATTTGCGAAAACTACTGCGAAAAGCGATGCAGTTTTTTTGAAGATGGTAAAAAAGTTTATGTAATAATTAAATGTTTATAGCCGCCCGAGGCCCTCTGACCTGGTTTAACGACTAATATCTATCGATAGTTCACTCACCAATCCGAGACTAGTCCGAGCTAAATTGAACTACGACACTCAAATCATTCATATGAGTATCTGAGCGGTTGAAAAGATGACAGTTGCGCATAAAAAACAGAAATTGTTACAATTGTATGTTAGTAGTATTCTTTTTCTTCAAACAGCTTACTTCTTTCAGTGCGTTTTTAAGCACACTAAAGTTAATTACTTATACTGTTCAATTTCGACACTCCTATTGCAGAAAATATCCAGTACATTTTACCACATAAAATACTAAACACATTGTAGTTTACACATAAGTACATTGTCATCGAAAGTAAACGTGTACCAAATTTCAGCTCAATCAGTGGATTTTAGCTTGCAATATTTGATTACAGAAACATGGGACGGGTGAAACTAAATAAAAGCATGTAAAAAATAAGTAACTTTTACTCTGATCGACATCTCTTTTCTTTAAACAATCAGTCTAGATCTAACCTAAACAAGTCAACATTACTGAAAAGAACCCCGACTAAATTGCGCCAAAGGTTTAAGTCAGTAAAAAAGCATTAACTTGATCCTATCGTTAGCCAAATCTTGGTAGAGTGTACGTTTTAAATACTGCCACTAGTTACATACGTGTATAATATCTGATTACGAAACATGCAAAACGCTGATTAAACCGTGGTAAGAAACTGTTACATTAACTTTTGTTGGTATAGGTACTTTTGAAAAAAAAAACTACTTTTAACATAATTGAATTGCTAGTAAACACTGACTGCTAGAGATCCTAAAGATTGGATATTATAAAAAATTTAGGCTTTTGTAGTTCCTGTAAACCTAGTTCATTCATGTAAACGAGATCGAACTATTCTTTGTCCGTTCGTCAAATCAGTAATCTAGTTCAGTGTCTCTCTCATCTCATCTCATCCGCCTTTATACGTCCTGCTGGGCACAGGCCTCACCACAAAACTATTTAGTAATCTGTGCCACAACTATGAGGTGGTACTAGCCATACTGCACCCCGAGGGCTCAGTGCGGGTTGGTGGAGGGGTGTCTAAGGTAAGTGACCAACCTTACTGTCAGATGTTATTAAGCCGCCAGAGGGCCTCTGACCAGGCTTAACGACTAATATTTATCGATAGTTCAGTGTACTAATCACCAATCCGATACCAGCGTCCCAACCTCCGAACTAAAGTGAACCATGACACTCTCATATCATTCATATGAGAGTGTCTGAGCGGTCGAAAAGATGACAGTTGAGCATAAAGAAAAAGAGAAAAAGAATATTTCAAACAGCTTACTTATTTCAGTGCGTTTTTAAGCACACTGAAATTAATTACTTATCCTGTTCAATTTCGTCACTCCTATTGCGATACTACTGGTATATGGTGTATGGTAATTTTGCTTGTTTTAAATTTAAGTATAAAACGAGTGCTCTATTCATATAATGGTACGTAGTAGCAAGCAATGTCACGTAATTTTTTATTTGTGTATTTTTTTTTCATTTCCTATTTTTCAGACGTTGGTTTCAGTAGCTTGTTGCTTTTTTCTATTTTTAGCAATTTCACGAGTCATAGCTCAAAACATTGGCATACTTAATACATATTGCCAAATAATTTTATCCTTGCTAGTCTAACTTTTGCTAGAGTAAAGTCACCATAAAATATATAAAAAATACTCTAGAAACATCGATATACAAACTCGGATCGCAGGTCGCGCGTGCGGCCACACGGCATGCGTCGTGACCGCTCGCGCGCGCTCGTCACGCTGCGCCCGCGCCTGCGCGTCCCGACCGCGCGCACTATTTTATCGCATTAATTATTTGCGAAGGGATTCCCGTAGAGCCAACATTCCGAAGACCGCTGGGAACTACGTGGGCGACTTTATAATGTTGTTAGAAATTGAAGAGAGATGCGAAAGTGATAATGTGCTCGAGGACTTATATGTATAATTGTGTGTATACACCACACACACACATTACATATACATACAACCATGTAAGGTTGTGCAGAAATTGTAAAATAATTGAAACCAAAAATTGTGCAGTGTTGAAAGCTTTCCTAAAATATATCCTACCATTGAAATGCAGAAAAATGTCTCCATTACTTTATGTCACTGGTGTTGGACCACACTTGGAGAGTATTTGTGTTTTAACTTCAGACGCACTGATAGATAATTACTTAAGTTAATCTTTGCCAAAAACATAACTCGACGTTCGAAATGTGTGTATTTCAAATACCAATTAATCAAAGACGCGATAAATTATTATAATTATTCAAGATTATAATTGTAAGCATTTACCTTACATGTCATGCCCAATTTAAGAGTGAAAATCGTATTTTACGAGTATTGCCTGAACACAAAGATTGCGATCGTCGACAATTTTTATTTTACGCACAATAAACAGGTATTAAGACGCACGCGTGCGTGATTTACAACTGTGAAGATAGCTCCGATTGAGCAGTTGCATTATACGAGTAAAACGCATAATAAATAATTCCAACTTGATTTATTAAACGCACTCAACGACGTCGAAGATTAATGTGTTTTTTAACGTGTGTTTTTATTCGAAACACTGTCGGTTTGAAATAATAACGAACACTATAGGTAATTAATACAGACATTAGAAACGTCTGATGCATTCGTCATTGCCACTCTTTCCGGATTTTGCTTCTTTTTTTAAGAGTTCCGTGGGTGTGTATGTACAGTGGCCAGCACATCAGGCTACCCATTTTTGTTGCAAAATAGCCTGTATCACAAGCGCAAAGGATACCGCCGTGTTTACCTTGACGTGCTGTTGTCTGTACCTTCTTGCAAGTAATCAATCAAGTTAAGTAAAAACAATTCCCATAGGAATAGCTGATCATAATATTGTTAAGCGTTCTAAACTTTAAGGGAAAAGTCTAATAGGTAACAGCCCCACTAATAACTAGTTAAAAAAATTAGGTAAGTGATTTACCTAAATGTTTTTGACTGTTGATAAAATATTACAACATAGGAACTGTACGAGATCGTATATAGTGTTGGTAAATTGCAAATGCAGAGGAACTCGATTTCCTAATTAAACTTTAATAAAATAGTAACCGCTTCAATTTAAACCAACTGTTCTTCCGGGCATGTTTTCCCAGGAACAGTTCATGTACTAGATAATAAATTCCATGTTCTTCACCAACACGAGAGCTTAAAACAAATAACTTTGTAAACCTCCGTAATCCTCTGGTATTGATTGTAAAAATTCATAAGGCATGTTTCACAACGGCACGTAAAAACATATAACACACGTTGCAAACTCTCATTTTTGAAATCGATTGAAAATGTGTATTTCTAATTAATTTTGTACTAATAAATTGCAAATGGAATAGGTACTATTTTTATTACAGTGTCATTGTTTTTCCGACAGCGGTGACTGCTATCAGTTAAATACCATAATTGAAAAAAATTGAACACCTTGTTAATAAGGTTTAGTTGTAACTGCAGCGGTAATAGTTTTACAAGCTCAAGGGGCACTTTGCCATGTGAATGGGCCCTAAGCTATGATTACGAGTTCATGCAAAAACTAACAAGTCAGCTGGCCGGCAAACGGCCGCAAAGTGCACGCTTACACACAATGCAAATCGCTTCAAGCTTTGTACAGGGTATATGTATATATTTCACAACAATCACACCAATTCTCTAGTCCCAAATTAAGCTACGAGGCTTGTGTTATGGGTAGGTACTACCCGTAGACAACGGATAAACATACTTAAATACTTTTTTTGTAAATAATTACATATTATACATAGAAAACACCCAGACCAGTACAAAGACACATGTTCATGCACACTTATGCTTGTACTGTGCGGGAATCGAACCCGCGACCCTTGGTTTTAGAAGTCCGACATGTGGACCACTGCACCAAGCGGTCGTCTCGTCATCGTGTATGCGCCGTAAGTAGCGTGTCATATTTCTGTCCTCAAGCAGTTCGAGCCCTCGCTTACTGAACTTTCTGGGCCAGAACTGACGTTCTCGTTGAGATTATGGTAAGGATAGTTTATTTTATTGCGTAATTACGGTAGTGTACGTACATATTGGCCGTACAAATTCTAAATTAAAACAGAAAATACTTTTAAAAGTTAGTAATCTATAAGAGGTGTCATTATACCTATTTCAGCTTTGTTAATTTATTCGTCTTAAGAAACTGGCTTTCATCTTGCTCCCAAACATTCACTGCGGCGTGTATGTGTACTGTACCACCTTATTATCTCTTTTGAAGCGGATTTTTATACCGTTAGAATATCGAATACCAAGTGCATATTGTAGTTCGCAGTTTAAAGCAAAACGCAGTATTATACAAAAGTGGAGAGTCGAAGCAGTGAAGTTGGGGAACTTTTAACTTAGTATCGTCACAGCAAATCCCATGCGGACAGAAGGTACTATAAAAGCTGAAACTTTGTTTCATCAAGTGAAAGATAATTTACGATCTTTTAAATTTTATACGTCCCTAGTCTAGCTTAGCACACCCAACTGAGTTATTTATTTCAATACGGCTTACTTTGATTTTCATCCAGATATAGACAGCGATAGGTTTTTTGTGTAGGAAAAAGATGGAGTAAGCTATTTAAAAAAAACTACCTAATTAGGCATTGACAATAGATGCCCCATTAAAGGTGCGCAAAGGTCCAAGACCAGGACGCCCGGACGCCACGTCTTGCTATATCTGCGGATGCTGTGGGCTCTTTGCGAAGACAGTGTGGCCCAATGTACACCCTTTCAAACATTTTCTTTAAAAATTTCGGTACGATACGAATACGATATTATACAATTGAAAATCAGAAAGTGCAAGTTGTAAATTACCGGTTATTTATAAAATATCATACAAAAGATGTCTCCTACTTCCTAAACACTTTTTGCGCAAACCAGAAAACTTCTCTTGTACGCGTTTCAGGTTCGGCAGATTTTAGTTTTCTTTTTTCGACTAAGTTTTTTTTCCAAATCGAAACTGTAAAATTCACACCTACAATAAATATTTTTTTTAACGAACACACCAATTACCTAGCCCCAAACTAAGCGTTAGCTTGTGCTATGGTGGCTAGAATAACCCGCGACAGCCGGTTTTGTAGTCTGGACCTCAGACCACTTGACTAAAGCTGTCGTCTATAATTAAAATAGAAATATGTACTAATTCGCAGTTTTTCTTTACTTTAATCCTCACCACACGCACTGATTAAAATCAATTTCATATTCAAAATCTCGTAGCACTCTTTGTTATCGCTCCAAACATTTCCAATCGCCTAATAATAACGCGTAAGCACCTCCGTCTACGGCGTAGCTGCGTAGCGTGTCTACGGCCGGCCGACGACCTCCGAAATGTCTGCGCCGCCCGCGCAGTGCAACGCACTCTGGCTACCTGAAACGTGCTGAGGAAATTGTCTAGCCTGATCTACAACGTTATGTTATGAGGCTTATCAAATTAATTGATAAATTAAATATTAAAAAAGTGTCTAAGTACACGAATCACGAACTACAACACAAACTCAAATAAATACTTTGATTAGGCAACAATCTTGATTACTTACATACACTTTTCTTCGAGTTTCGTTTTGTGTTTCAAGGGCTGAAATCATATCTTCTTTTCAGCGATTGTTATGATGCTAGCTGAGATATCGGCAAACATCTGCACTAACATCAAAGCATACTTAAACAATGCTATTCGCAAACACTTTTAACGCCATAAAAAACACATGTGACATTATTATTCATCCGGTATAAGAATACCCGCATACCATTCTTATCATCCCAGGATCTCACGCAACGAACAACACACGTATTGCTCAACTCCGCGGTTAATTCAATTATAATGACCTCGGCGCAGACAAAGCTTAGTTCGACAGCGTGTAGCGTGACAACTTTTTGCGTCTCGAATGTTGTGCGACTCCGAATCGATTGTGAGTGTGCTCTAATCGTTCATTTTTATCGAGTCGGGCCTCGGGCGTGATAGATTATCCTTTAGCTTCCTTTTTCCTTTTAGAGAGCGTCGACCGGCTAGGGGAGGCGGGGGGTGAGACGTGGTGGTGAGGCGGCCTGCACGAACCGCTGTGGCTGCACCACCAACGTCATTGCCCTGTCAACTGAACAATACTAAGCAGGCGACGTTACGTATACCAATACGGAATAGGTGCTAAAATAAAGCGGCTGCGATGGGATCACTGAACTCAGGGTGTCAAACGCTTTTTGTTACACAATTTCGTTTGGATTCGGTTTCATGAGGAATAGACTTTTGAGGCGAGCGCTGATGATATGTCGCCCGCTGATTGGAAGATAAAAAGGTACGGACGTACATTCAGTGCTTACTCGACGTGCTATCTTAAAACGCTAATCAACTTTTTAAAGGAAACTAATTGAAGTAGAGAAGTAGAAAGTAGAATGGGATAATTTTTAAATAAAAATTAAGGGGAACTATGAAAACTAAACTATGAAATCTGAAAAAAAACGAGAAGCATTTTAGAGAAAGGGTGAATGGAACAAAGAAACGTCACCACACCAGATTTGTCCGACTTTTTACCGAAAATGACAGCGAGACTAAAAAGAAACGGTAGGTACTTTTACCGTTTCTTTTTACGTAATAAAAAAAGCGTTAAAATACGAAATGTACAAACGAACGAAACCGAAACTTCAATCAATTAATCAACCGTAACCTCCGGAGATGGTATATTGAATGTTAATGAATTAAACCGACAAAAGCGTAATTATTAACTGATAAGCAATTAATTAAGGCTTCATGTTAATGGGGGGAACAAGCTCCAGCTGTATGTGTAATGAGCCGTCGCTGCAATAGTGTAACGCGCTATAATGCTGTTCTCACGCAAGGCAACGCGCTTTGAAAAAAGCCGCTTTTTTATTACGTATTTGCATAGAACGCCCAGGTGATGGTTGTTAAGAATTCAAAAAAGCATAGAGTAGGTACTCGTTGTACATACGTGACGCTTATTCAACGATCTAACTAAATGAGTTGTAACTAGTACCTTGTCAATGTTTTTATTGCATTCAATTACAACCAGTATATTTCCCTATCCAGGATTACTTTTCGTCAGGTTGATTTTGCACCGCTTATTTTTAAGTTCAGGTCAGTTCGAAAGTCTTGCAACACAAAAAGTGCAGGCACCAGTATACACGTAACTTTAACCGAAGTTGAGTGGGGTAGGGAGTAGACACCGCAAACAAAACAAGCTTATGTTTTCCAGGTAATGTAATAGAGCCATTTGGTAACCTATTAGATACGTAAGAATTTCGGCTACAATAGTAGGTAAGTATGTAATATCTACACAAACACACATAACACAGATAAAACAGTAGTTAAGTCATTTAGATATTTTTTGTCAGCATATAATACTTAGTTGCCAAGCTCATGTGAGATAATCTGACATATAGGTAAAACCTAAAACAAAGCTATCGCAAACTGAATACATACTCAATGAATTAATACCATTACGACGAGTACTTTCGCCTAAGCACAATAACAATTCCCTATTCAGTTTTCAAGCGCTGTCGCAAGATATATCTAGGTTCCAAATAAACGGAGAAAACCCGATGCGTCATAACAAATTTCTAAAGCTCCAGCTTAGTTCGTGCAGCCCACGAGAGGGGGGGAGGCGGGTGGTCAACCCCCCTTTCCCACGCAACGACCTGTGTGCCTCGGCTATGCACTTTGACAGACTTTACTAATTCAATAGATGGACGCTGAGCTGCTTGTGTCTTGCTGTTGCATAATTCGGTGACATACCCTCGAAAGAAAAGGGTATCGTTGCAAGTTTTTACTGTTTTGTTACTTTTGTGCAGATTACGGCGACATTTGTGGTTTTCCAAAAATAGCTGGAAATACCCACTTATTTTTTCTAAACTGTTTCACTGCTTTGCCAGATGCAACAAATCCTAAATAGATTGTCGTCCGATTTTTTAATCGACCATACTTTTTAAAACATATATTATTGCGATTCGAAAATCTAAGCTAAATAGGTAATAAGCTTTATGTATATGCCAAGCTTGGTAAACATGCAGAGAACGGTTTGATGAATTTATCTCAAACGCTGAGTATCAAAGAATTTTGCCAATTTAAATGTTATCGAACTGTACCTCCGTATGCTTAGTAGCATGTAAATAAATCTTACAAAACCTCGCAACTGAAACTGAAGCGTAAGCTCTAAGCTAATAACCAGTATCTAGCTCAGCGCTGTCTAAACATAACAAATTGAATAATTCGGTGTCTACGCCAAATAAACTCGCTGTGTATTCGCGGGAACATATTGCTAGATTCTAGGCGCACTGGGGTACACCTATAAGATTATAGACGGATCTTTTCATAAATTATAATTTTACGACGAAAAAGGGGGGAGTTAGAAGTTTGACCCCTATATCTGTTTTTGTGTATGGTCTCTCTGTAGCATCATCGCTCCGAACGGATGGACCGATTTCAGTGCAGTTTTTGTTTTTTTAATGGCAGTTCTTAAGATCGTTAGTCAAATATTAGTGGTGATTATTAATAACTATCCTCACGGGCGTCAGGTGTTAGAGAGCCTCAATAAATCCCCGGATTTCCACGAAATTCAGCGAAACGACACGGAAAAAATGAACTTACTTACATGAAGACACCTTTCTTGACATTGACCAAAATATCCGTTTTCTGTTTGAAACTTTCGTTTCGGTTTTTTTTAAATCTTCACTTCCACGGTTCCCGAGTCTGTGTTATAGTTACACTGAGACTAAAAATGGTATGATTACTTTTCATAATTATTCGGTTTATAAACTTGATTCAAGATTGTAGCTTTATATCTGGTTTGATAATATAACAAATGAAGATTGTTCATAACCCCAAGCTTGAGTTTAATTTAACCCTTAGTTTATATCTGTCTTTGGTCTTTATTCTGTCTTGGTGATTTCTTCCAATATTATTTCTATTAGCTTTTGAAGGATATGAGGTAAGAGTATCTCATCTGTTTCTAGCTTTGAAATTTCCGTTTCGATAAATGATTTCTTCTCATGTGGAAAACAGTATGTACCCAGGTTAAAACCTTTTACATATCTGCAAACAAAAGACTGACGACTTTTTGATTAGTTTAGGGTCATCCAAAAAAAATAACCAGTGATAGAAGCTTATTAACCCACGTTAAGGCTGAAAGAGTTAACGCAAACATGCATTTAGAATGCCTTGCTGCGCTGTCCATGAAATTTGAAGCGTCCTCCAAGTAATGAAGTACGATACTAGTTAATTCACCTTCTCTCTTTACCACTACAACTTTATGTAAACTGTAAAGATTTTTGTTACTTTACGTAATAAAAATCTTTACAGATTCAAATTCGAAACCTATGTGGACACAAAACACTGTTGACATTATGGGCGTTGGATTTGCCGAAACCTGTGATAGAAGCTTATTAACCCACGTAACGGTGTAAGGGTTAATGTAAACATGCATTTTAAATTCCTTGCTGCGCTGTCCATGAAATTTGTAGCGTCCTCAAAGAAATGAAGTACGATGGTAGGTACTTAACTTACCTTCTCTCTTTACTACTTCTCGATGTAAACAAACGTAAAGTAACATAAATATTTTCAAATTCAAATTCGACAAATAAGTGGAAACAAAACACTGGTGACATCATCAGCTTTGGATTTGCCGAAACCTGTGATAGATGCTTATTAACCTACGTAACGGTGTAAGGGTTAATGTAAACATGCATTTAGAATTCTTTGCTACACTGTCCATGAAATTTGAAGCGTCCTCAAAGTAATGAAGAACGATAGTACTTTATTTACCTTCTCTCTTTACTACTACTTGATGTAAACGTAAAGTAAAAAAATATGTATTTTCAAAAATAAAATTCGACAAATTAGTGGAAACAAAACACTGGTGACATCATAAGCTTTGGATTTGCCGTAACCTGAATGATAGAAGCTTATTGACCCACGTAACGGTGTAAGGGTTAATGTAAACGACAAAGTAATTACCTACCTTCTCTCTTTACTACTCGTACTACTTGATGTAAACGTAAAGTAAAAAAAATCTTTTCAAATTTAAATTTGACAAATAAGTGGAAACAAAACACTGGTGTCATCATGATCTTTGGATTTGCCGAAACTTGTGATTATTAACCCACGTAACGGTGTAGGGGTAATGTAAACATGCATTTAGAATTCCTTGCTGCGCTGTCCATGAAATTTGAAGCGTCCTCCAAGTAACGAAGTGCGGTACTAGTTAATTTACCTTCTCTCTTTACACTATTTGATGTAAACGTAAAGTAAAAAAAATCTTTTCAAATTTAAATTCGACAAATTATTGGAAAATAAACACTGGTGTCATCATGAGCTTTGGTTTTGCCGAAGATAGAAGCTTATTGACCCACGTAACGGTGTAAGGGTTAATGTAAACATGCATTTGGAATTCCTTGCTGCGCTGTCCATGAAATTTGAAGCGTCCTCCAAGTAACGAAGTGCGGTGGGCGGCGTGGGTGGTGGGGTCGCTTGTTTTGGTCTGTTTTCGCTGCACAAAGACGCCGGCCGATTCCCGCACTAATTCAACCAGATCGATAGTGCACCCGGCCCTTTCATGCCCACCTTCGGAGCGATAATTAAAATGTTTTGCGACGAATTTCTAATTTGCACGTGTTTTAAAAGAGAAAACACTTCGGCTGGGATAATGTGTAGGTGGGTGCCTACATCTTTGTTACCTGAATAAAAAAAATTAAAAGCGCGCAATTTAGCCTACGATTGAGTACAAACAATACGATTACGAAAGGTAGATAGTTCCTGATTACAACTGAAAGGGCTGATCGCTAAACGTTAAACCATGATGCTCTACTATTTAACGACATTAAAAGCTCACCTCGAGCTTTTCATGCTGTTTCGTGGATGCTATATAGGTACCACCTAGACAGGACACGGAGTGATCTTCCATAACTATCATCGTCTGCGATATCTGGAAGTTTGGAAATCGTACGTAACTAATTTTTAACCCTTATAGTTAGTACGAGTAGCAAGAACTAGAATATTTATTATTATCAGCGGTAGTTGCCTCATCTTTGTCAACGGTATCGAAGAGCTGATTTAATTAAGAAAAAGATGTTCATTACGATATACTTGTCATATTATTCTTGCAGTAAATACCTGGGTACTTATGCAGTTTTTGGCTAAGTTCGTCGCAGTGTAACACCGAACTGTAAAATATACTATATCATTGAAATAACAAAGCAGCAACCACAAGCATAGCATTTTAATTAACGTAAAATAATAATATCATAACTCAAAGCAAAATACACGCTCCGCAAGAAAAGAACATTTTAAACCAACATTCACTCTGCAAATGATAGCATTATCTGATAACGTAAGCTAAACGAAATACAAAATGAAAGTGTTGCAGCCAGCGGATTCATTCCTTCAGAAGTTCTGAACGACCTTCGGGGTACAAGTTTCAGTTTCAGCGGAGTGCGGCGCCCATCTTGGGGAATTTGCATGATTAGACGCGGCGCGGGATGCATAGAGCGAGCGCGGAAAAATGAGCAAAACGCTTGTAATAAGCCCGATGTGCGCGGGTGTAACAATTGCATTATGGATTTTGCTGATGCACTTACTGATGGTATCTATCTACTTATCTGCTGTTCAATTTTATTGGGTCCTAAATGGATCGTTGTCGGGTTACACAAACATGCAATAGCATACATACATATACATGATACGTACATGTATGTACTGTGTATATGATATGGAATAGAATATGAAATATGATCTTATTCAAGTGCATAGCTTTGATAAGACAAAGCCGACGAAGAAGACAAAGCAATTTTGCACAAAGCAAGAAAAGGCAAAGACTTAGCCAATTTCAATATCATGGGCAGCATGTATAAAAAAGGGTCCGGATCTATTTAGAGTGTAGCTAAAGGACCATCCTGCAGGTAAATCATTATTCCGTGAATCCAGCTTATTATCCAGCTACATTCCATTTAATCATGACATACGACTACAAAATCCTAATCCCCGTCCGAACGAAACAAGCAAAAGTGCAGAACCAATATCGGCAACCGTTACGTTCCGAAATTGGAATCCGCAACAAAGGGACGTCAAAGAAGCTTGCAAGAGCACGCGTGCGGACTGGCATAAAGAGCCTCGGCGACGCTGCAGCCGGCCTCGTGCGTCCATTAGGTCCCCCCTTGCCCCCCTTTTGGGCTACCGAAAGTACGGGGGCCAACCATCCCTCTCACACCCGAAGATGCACCGAGCTCCTGCACGAGACCGCAACGCTACATAACCCTAATGAATTACGTCTTTTACTTATTTGCTTGGTAATTTTATCGAACGGGCATGTGGGGTGATAGATAGCCACGTTTTACCGAGATGGCGGAACGTGAAGACTGTATGCTTATTTTTTGCTATTAGTCATGGTAGCTGCTGCTGTTTTTAATATTTTTATGACGTATTTCTGATTAAGTGTGCATAGCCGTCGAGTAAATGCTTAAACGAAAAGTCACTTTTACAACTCAGCTATAAGAACATACCTACTTAAACGTATTGGAAACTAGTCACCTTCAGAAAGAACCCGACCACCAACCTAGCTTGTAAGATACTTATAAGTAATCTAGTAACGTACAATAGCAAGTTAGGCATGTACTTAAGATTAGCAGTACAATAGCAGCATGATACATTCGGCCGAGTGTACCTACGGGTACAGTCACGCTCGCGACATGCCCCTGCACCGATAAATCGCATTATGGCCCACGTGCAGCGAATACATTTTTAATCTTGTTTCCTTTATATTATCCGCTTTGGAAAGCTGCTGTCTGCCTCTAAAAAGTGCCAAGCGAAACGGCGTACCGACCTAGAACGAATCCATCTTTCGAAAAGATACTGGCCGTGTCTAATACTTGTTAGTTCTTGTATCGGAAGAACATAGAGTAACGATAGGAAAAGTAAAAAACTAACTTTTTGTAACCTAACGAGTTTAAACAAGACTATAAATTTGAAGATATATCATCAAAATTTGTCTTGAAACCAACGTCGCGTCGCGCGTGTCGGTTTTCGCCTACGCTCCGTGCTATTTATTAAGTTTAAGTATAACTTGGGTGGTAGTGTTTCACGAAAACAAATGAAACAAGCCGAGAGCGCATTCAACACGTAAACACGGGCAACGTTACCAAAAAAACAAACAGTGCATGCATACAGCGGTAACGTTAATAACGCCCACAAAGCATCCATGGCTCTTTTCATTCGGTACGAGCCTTTACGGGCTGTGTCAAAGCACGTAATTAGTATTTAGGAAGGTGGTAAGAAAGGCGAGGTCGTGGGCCAGACGTCGGGTATCGATCCGACCTGCCCCACGCTCCCCCCTCGGTGGGAAGCAGGGGGAACGCACATCGAGCCACCAATTGACACACTTAAGGTAATACTTGGCACTTAGACGTCGCCTTTGCTCTTGGACAACGGGCACTGCAAGTAACGGCACCAAACCCGTGCCTTCTCGAAAGCACTGTTTACACAAGCATAAAACGTAATTCAGTGCACCAATTTTATGGGCACGTAATGAAAACTTAGAACGGAGATGCCATGTTTAGTATAACACTAAAATAGAGGTACCAGGTTGGCAGAAGCGGCTGAAAGTTGCAGAAAGCTCGACCCAGTTGGCTTCGAGCCCGCCTCTGGGTCGTAGCATCACATAGATATGCGATTCGCTTTATTTAACCTTGAATATTACTTATGAAATTGCATTTTCTCTTCTCGTAATTATCATTGTTATTGCTAATTAACCCAGGAACGCTTCTGCGAACAGAGGTACGGTTATATTATAGTTATAGGGTAAATCTAATTATTTACACAACTTGTTCATAACGATAGTTACCTACCTTCTTCTATCACAACTCACACGAACACGTCGACATAGTGGTAAGATCCGACATCCGATAAACGTATATATTAATCGCAGAATATTTTTCTTGTATCAAATACCAAGATTCCCTGATATTCAGAAGTAGAAACTTCTAAATATGAACTTAGAAGCAATAAGATTTCATTTCTTTCATCTGGAAACACGATAACGGTTTAGAAGGGCTTCTCAGTACAAATATTACATGTTTCATTGGATGCACAGATGCCTTTTTTTCTAGATTGTGTAGGCACTTGGGCATTGCATCTTCTAAGTACACGTACACTCTACACTTATAGGAGGTACCTAAGTTATATCCCTCCAAGAACAGTATGAGCCGTGGTTGCGGCTAATTGCTTATTTAGCATAATGTACCGCCATAAAACGCAGCCAATCCGTTCTATCTAGCTTACTGTGGCTCTCCAAAACTAAATTCTTCTTTCTTTATAAAGGCAATTTCCTGCAAAGGAATTACGGGTGAAAATAAGCAGAGCACGCAGATTGTCCGGAGCGACGTCGCGTCGGCGCTGCACTTTGGGGCTCGGGGGGTTAGACATTGGGGTGGCCGAGGGTGGTGTAAAATCACCCGCAATCATTTATACCCGAACTGCCTGCGGAATTACTAGCCGTCACTAATTTCGCGACGACCTACAAGAGTCTCGCGTACATCGCCTGCTCTAGCCATACTCTCTTTATCAGATTTCAAACAAAACCGTCGATGGTGAAGAAATTCTGAAAAATTTTCAACATAAGCTCATATTACCGATATAACGTGACGGGGGAAGTGCACACTTCACTCCGTCTACTAGGTAGAATGTTCTCACGGTATGTACTGTCGTCTATTGCTAAGTACGTACAAACTAGATATATTTATAAAGAATCTTTACATTAGAAGACACTAAATATACCTAGGTATATCATAAAGTTATTCAACAGCTGTAATCAACGGATTAGGAAATCATGATGCAATGAGATCATTGTGTAGTGATCTAAGTTGAGAAGTCTTGCCAAAGAATCCGAAGTGAATTTAAAAAGGCTCTATGTATGCTCGTAACTAATAATATCACAAATAATACTGAGCGTATTGATATAAGTACAGAAAGCTGAGAATCCATACCGTTGAAAGTTTTTACCATAAAATAGTGATTTAAGCCAAAAAAACTCTGGTAGGTAAAACTAAAATATGAGATTAATCATAATTTTAAAAGAAATAAAATTATTTATTTATCGGGCGAGCGTAATATGTTTCTACTGAGTGCGGATCCAAGGTGACACATAACAAATAAAGGTAGATACCCAAACGCAACAGAATCCGCATTAAAAATCCCACCCCCATCAACCCTGAAATGCTTGCAGCGTATTTTCTAACCGCACCATAAACAAAGACAAGTGGCACCAACATGCGCCACATTTACGAGTGCTATAGCTCTGGCAGCACACTCGTGCGATATATTGAGAGAATTTGAGAGGCACGAGGGCACGTGCTGAGATGCGACTCAGCTATTCGTGTCAGGAGCCTGCATCCGTGACCCAATTCGCTCGCCCCTTCCTGCCTCGCCCGTCCGAACTCCGTATACTTTGGTCTAGGTTGTGTCAAACTGTTGTTGTGTATATTGCTAATATGCGGTCAGGTTATTTGGAGACTAGTGTGAAAATAGCCTGATCTAATTTGCAGATTTTAATCAGGTCAGTATAAGTCATTACTAGAGCTTAGCTTTTACACAGCTAGGTTGTATTTCATGTCTTGGTCTTGGTAGGTAGGTAAGTTAAGGAAACTTTTGCGCGTTTGGCATTCTTGATGGTAATGAGTTGTAAGTTGTAAGGGACCATCGCTTAGTTAGGCTCGATAATCTTGTAGTAAAAGACGCCCTCTTACATCGAAACACAATACATTGAATTCTAAGCAATGAATGACTTAGCAATGTGACTTTTGGGTTGCCGTGGCAGTCTCGTCAATTCATAGCAACTTGTGGTGAGCGATTCGCTTGTTTTTGCTGAAATTACCTGCGCGGTAATTTAAATTAGCATGGTAATGGACAGTTAAGTGCGGTGTCACGATCGCCTCTAATCGCCACGTCTAATTAGACGGAATATCATAATCACTGCGCGGCAATCCGATTGGCAAATTTAACGCATTCGCCCGCTGTGCGGATAATTAATTTAATGAGAACAAATTACCGAACCCTTTAATTCACACAATTGTTATTGATATGCGTGAATACTAAGGAGGCAATAAAAAAATAGATTCACATCAAGCCATACATAAAAATAAACAAGATAAGCACGAAACAAGCAAAAGGGTTGCAAGAAATTAAATCAATGTAAAATTCAACTCGCAGAGGCAATCGTTACAATATTGACAAAGCGAATAAGGTTGGGAACATGTGATTTTTCAAATAAAACAAATGACTATAAATAGACATTTTTATAATTGAACATTACCATGTGTCTTGCACATAATCATTAGGTTGTACATAATAATGTGAACATACTGCTTTAATAAACATGATCTTAAATTGAACCAAGAGACATTACTAACATTAAACAGCAGGCTGTGCTTATGTGTCCAACACATATAAATGACATATAAAACTATAGAATCACTAATCCATAACGCCTAAATTTTAAAATGTCGGTACAAGACTGTAATTAACACTGTACATTAGATCATTTTCGGCTTAAATACTAAAGATAACTACTATTTACAACACATAATTAAAACACGAAATTATGGCAGTATAGTTTTGTGAGTCTCAAGTTTTTCTCTTGTACAGACTTGCACGATTCGACTTATAATCCACGATCATTTAATATTAGCTTATTACAATCACAGCAACAGCTAAGGTCCATGTAATTTACTCAAAACCGACTCTATATCAATGTTTTGTATATTGGCAGACGTGAATAAATTGTACTGGGTATCTGTTTTAATTTTTTTGGTTTCTACTGATCCCTCATCCGACACATTACCGCTCTGTGCCCTTTTCCGTTTTTTATTATCTCCTTTATCTTTTACCTCTACTTTTTCAACTTCTAACACAATTTGCGTCACGCTAACTTCGCTCTCTTTATTTGTTGGACTGCTGACTTTTAGAGGAGTGTCTAAACTGGTCAAAGTTGAATCAAAAATTTCATAACACTGAGCTTTTATAGAATCTTTCAAAGGCGTATAGAGCTTATCCATGTTTGAAATTGAACTAACAGCTATTTCAGTTTCCCGGTAACTGTAGTCAAAGTATTCAACGGTTTGAGGGTCTTGATCGAGAGTTAAACTGAACGGCGTAGCTCGCAAGCGTATTGAGACTCCATCATCTATGCAAACCTCCATTGAGAATTTATCTTTTAATTTTGTCAGCTCTGTGTTAATAGGTTCTTTGGTAGCATCGTGGCTACATGAAATGTAGTTTGCACTCTCTTCGTTACACTCTTGCACAGATAACTCAATATCTTCATCTTCCTCCTCTTCATCGTTTTGGACAATCTGCAGATTATTACTGCAATCTGACTCGAGTGTTTTTTCTAAGACTGGATTTTCTGGCTTATTTTCTACTACAACAATAGTTTCCACGGTTTTTAAACTCAACTCATCAATCACTGTTTTACCTTGCGCTTGCGGAGTACTATCTAGTAGGTCACGTTCAATACTTTTAGCAGTTTCTATATCAAAGCCTCTTTTAACCAAATCGATATGTAAACTACCTTCTTTCTCATTGGGTTTACTTAACACAGTTGTTTCTATATATTCTTGTATTTTATTAATGTCATCAGTTTCCATAGATATATTCACAACAACCGGTTTCGGCTCTTGGGAACCGTCATCAGACCACCTAAGTGGTAGTTGCTCTGTGTCCGAGTCGTGTACAGTTACACTGGACTCTGGTAGTTTTTGTTTATTTTTAGCTACTAGATTAGGGGAATCTTGAGAGCTTTCAGAATTAAATGTTTTACTACAGTGCAGTTTACGCGGTGTAGACGACTTTCTACGTGATTTCGTAGGAGCACATATCACTACTGGAGTGATACTTTGCTCCCCTTCCTTGCACGCAGCCTTTTTCCTAGTTTGCACTTTTGTTTGGTTTGGCGTATTAGACTTCTTACGACCTCTTCCATCCTTCTTTATAGGCGTAGGTCGTCTAGGCTTAATTTTCATAAAAGATTTATCCTTTTTAACGGGTGTTTTCGACTTCTTAATAGCTATTGGTTTGCTTTTGCTAGATTTACTTTTATTGACTATTTTCTTTGAGATATCTTTTTCTGCAGTTAGGTCGGCTATGAGAACAGAATCAACAGATGAAGTGTCACTATCATCTTTTTTTTCAACTTGCTTTGGTTTACCGCGTTTATATGAAACATTTCTTGTACATTCTCGTACTGGTCGAAGAGGTTTCAAATTTTCTTTCTCCTTTGAGGCACTGTCATCTTTTATGCTTACTTTTGTTGTTTGTTTTGTTGATGAAATGGGACAGTCTAAGTCATCTTGAATTCGCATGTAATCCTGTTCGTCCGGTTTGTAGTAAGAACCTCCACTGGAATAATCAGTGGGTCTTGACGAATACGACGATGGCGTAGCAGTCGTTAGGAACCGTGGAGTGGGTATATTCATAATTTTTATATCAGACATGGGATCGTCTGGTATATCTGGGCCTAGGAACCTAGGAGTTTCCATTTGAATATCGTAAAGAGCTTGTTTATATGGAGTTTCTAAAAGATCGGAAATATTAAGTTTAGCGCCTATTTCGTTCTGCAGCGACATCCTTTCCATCTCAGGGGTATCGATATTATCCTCATTTGATTTATTTTGAGATTTGTTTACTTTTTCAGATGAACTCAGTACTCGATCTTTAGCCATTTCGGCGACATCACGCGGTATGATATTGATTGTAGGTTTGATAGTCACATCGACTTTATCATCAGAAATAGTTATAATTTCACTTACCTCTTCAATGCTACATTTCCGTTTAGCTATCTTAGTTTTGGGAGTTTTTTTCTTAGCATTGCGTTTGTCTTCAACAGTATCGTTTGTTTTGCTATCCGTCTCACTTTTTAGGGTTTTTCGTTTTTTCGTTGATTTAGGCTTAGGCTTTCCCATAGGGCTAGCCTCTGCATTATTTATTTCTGTGGATAAAGCATGCTTTCGTAATTCTGCATCCCAGTTAAATTTTCTGCTCTTAGCACTATTTTCTTTAGGACTTCCACTCTTTTCTACTTTGTTACTTAAAACAACTTTTTCTGTAGATACAGGAATCAATACATTAGGACTTTTACTGATTACAACCTCTCCTTCGTCATAGCTATTAACCATATTAGGAACACATTCATTTATTGTCTCGTGTAGTATCCTTCTAGGTGTAGTAAAATCTAAAACTCTAACATGAGAAGTCCTTCGGGGAGTCGATGAAGATTTTCTAAGAAGAGGAAGCGCATGTGGGGTGCTAGTTTCAATGTTACTTTTGACAGTATTATCTTTAGGGGCCGAGGCGCTAGTCAAATCAGCAATTTTATGAACATCACCTTGAGCAGGCTCCTTGGCAGCTTCTTTATCTGATTTAGCACTGTTTATTTGATTAAGATAAGCTGTATTATCTGATGTGACGTCGATTATGAGCGGACCCAGCGGTCTAGCAGAACTTGACGACGGGATATGTTTCTCTGAATTCGGCCCTGAGGCTTGGCTGCTAACTGTCGAACGATCTGAAAATTAAAATTAAATACATTTAACACTTACATTGTGTGGTGTGGTTACCTACATTCAAAATTTCAATACGGCAGAGCCTTTTATTTTTGGTGGGTAAAATAGAAACAACTAGGGAAGCATTATAGATTTTTTAAATACATAGACTATATACAATACCTGGCGCTGGTGCAAGTATAATAGTGGGCATGGCCATTATTTCGTCTTTGGTAAAATTTTGGCTTTGACCAAGATGTTGATGCTTGTAAACGGGTGTCCCGTTTATAAGAATCGTTTGCATTTGCAATAGAGGTGTTGATGTAGCATTTTTCAGTTTCACAGGTATTTTTGCAGTAACACCCATTGCTTCACTGTTATCCACTTTGATGTCAGATAATATCCTTATTTTGCTTTCTTCAGGTTTCGTTTTCACTTTCGGAAATTTATTTACAGTGTTTATACTGACTACTTCATTTGAGGGCAATCCTGCATTGTTTGTAGACTTCAGCAGATATTGCGTTATTGTTTGTTGTGTTTTCTCGTTTTGATCTAAATCTGTTGTATTTTTTGCATCATTGTTGACAGGAACCCTACAAAATGAAAGCATCAGGTACAGTTCTAAATATTTAAAAAATAATGTTACAAATAGCCAATAACTCATAGACAACTTACTGCGGTTGCAAATTTTCCGATGTACTGGAATCAGGTACAATGTTAACACCATCACCTGCAACAAGAAAAACTTATGTATGTTTACACATTGCAATGACTAGTTATAAAGAAAAAAAATTGTATATTATACATACCAGTCACTCCTGTAGCAAACTCCTTATACCCTTGTGTTCTTACTTCTGAAACATTTTCTTTTTGAACTTCTGGTTTGGAGCCAGGACCACTATTAGACACAGTTTCATTTTTCTTGCAGACTTGAGTCAGAATGTTATAGAATTCTTCTTTTTGGCTTTTTTCGAGAGAAGCTGTGTTTGCCTAAAACAAAATTATAAAGCCACACCAGTTAATAAATACAGTGTTTATAATCTTTCAAGATGATGAGCGACCTTCATGCTGGGCGACAAAGGTTGGTTGGGAAAAGGCAGTGTAGGGTAACTCCAACAGGGAATAGTTGCACTATAAATAAATAAATAAAATGAAATAAATAAATAAATATACAAAAACATCACATACATTGATCTGATTCCGTGGTAAGTAGCTTAAGCACTTGTGTTACAGATATCAGAATCAACATTTTAAATAAATACTTATAACACCCAGACCAGTACAAACAGACATGTTCATGCACACAAATGTTTGTACAGTGTGGGGATCGAACCCGCGACCTCTTGGTTAATAGTCAACTTCTTGACCATGACACCAAAGTGGTTGTCAAATATATGAAGCAATCTCATGCCACCCTGCCATCAGGTGACTGTCCTCCTTTTTTGGGTTCAGGCGCATATTGTGGCGTTGACTCGCGACTGTCAGCGTTTGAGGAGAGTCGATACTGTGACACGCTTTCAGAAGCGAGTCGATGCGACAGAAAGTCACAGGTGTGAACTGAGCCTACATAATTATTATAACATACAGTTTAAGGATATAAATAATATATGTACATAATAATAATAATAATTAATTGTTTCAACTAACACACCAATTACCTAGCCCCAAATTAAGCGTTAGCTTGTGCTATGGTGACTAGGTTAACGGATAGAATTACTTAAATACATTTATAAACACCCATGACTCAGGTACAAATGCTCGTGCTCTTCACACAAACATTTGCCCCTAGCAGGATTTGAACCCGCAACAGCCGGTTTTGTAGTCTGGACTTCAGACCACTAGACCAAAGCCGCAGTCGAATGATACATACAGAACTTACATTTTGTGTAGTATCTTGATTTTTATATTGTGAAAATGAGCTAGTTAGTGAGCTCTCCTGTGTCAAAACACTTTCAGATGGTAAGTTTGACCTGATTTGAGATTGTTCAGTGGTCAAATTTATTTCAGATTGTTCTTTATGAAGAAAACGAGGACTTTTCTTTCTACAAGTCACATGGTTACCTGAGGAGGTAAAATAAATATTAAAACATTTACATACAACAGGTGTGATTTGAGATACTTCAAGATAATTTCTTACTAATGTATATATTTTTTACAGCTAATGTAGAGAATTGAATAGGAGCAAGACTGGTACCTGGTAAATCAGATAGTGATGTTGTTTCCACAGAATTTTCTATACTAGATGTTGAAGTTTGGGCAGATATTGTGCTAGATAGTCCGGGATTTTTATTTTTGCATGTGCAATTTTCCCCTTTTGAATTGCATAACTCACATATGTTTGTTTTCAATGTTGTCACTGCATTGTGTTTCTCAGCACTGTAAGAGAATAAAGAAATTGAGCATATTACATAAGTATTTTTTTTAAAGTTATACATCATGCAATTACCAAAAGAGACACAATAAATGTGCTAAAATTAATGTAAAATCAGGTACCTGTATTTGTTATTGTAGGTTTCTTGAGATTGAAGTCTGTTAATATCAACATATTGAATGAGGAACTTGACAATTTCCACCAAACTAGTACATTGAAAAAGCTTTCTTCTAAGAACAGGTGGCTTACATGTTTCAACTGAAATAGAAAATATAAGGTAAGACACATTAAACATCACAAATTGAAAAATAGTCTAATTGCTCACAAGTTCACAATGGATTAAACTTGCAAGTGTTTATTTATAGAAAAATGTTCACTTTATGAAATAAGTGAAGAAATATATTCAATGATATAAATATATTATATGATAGAACTAGATAGTTCATTCTAGTTCTATCATTTGTTCACGGGAACACAGATTGATGTAGCCTTAGGGGCACAATGTAGACAATAAAATTTTTGGCCACATATTTCTAGTAGCTGCATTCTATTACAACGATAACAAATAATGTGACCCACCATAGATTTTTACGGCCCTGTATTCTGCCAGAATATTTTTTAGTGATGTCATAAATATCCTGTCATACTCATTGCTGAGAGCATCCAAGTAAGGGCTTGCTTGAAGAAATTCATCATAGGCGGTCATAAGCTGTTCTTCGGCAAGGTATCCTGGAATCCAGACACAATGAAAATGATGTTAATCCGTTAGAAATACTGTAAATAGGTTCCCGCCAAATAACACTCACCTAGTACTAATTTTGCTAAATCCTGAGATGGAAAAGGTGGTATGGACATATTCATTGTTTTCTTACTTAGGCACAACAAATTAAAATTATATCACTGCAGTTTTAAACAGAATTATTGGTTGAGAAACTCAAAATAAACATTTCGTCGTTGTTCTCGTTGAAAACCACGCAAAACGAAAGCTTGTTCCATTTCTAGTGACATTTTAGTATTTTTTTCTCTTCTGTGAGTAATTTGTAGAAAAATATAATTTCATCTCTTTTATTTTATGTGGGAAGACAGAGAAAGAAGAAGCAAAGAGTAACAAATTGTTTGCATACGAAAGCTGAATGCTAATGTCAAAAAGGAACACAGCCAACATTTTTTATTTTCCTTTATGGCTTTGAAATTTGCCATCCAGCCAAATTTCCATTGGTATTGCCATATTTCTTTTGGTAAGTATATATGTACCACACTTCGGTTCAATCTTGCAATGATCTTGCAGACTTGTGCAGTAGTTGCAGTCTTTTTTTTATCTTACGATTTACCAAACGACCTGAAGGAGTGTGAGAATTTTAATATTCTTAAAAATAAACTTAAGTTACATATAGCAGCACCATGTACCGAAGCGTAACAAACAGTACCTAATAAGTAATATAATTTATCTGTATCTCATTCTAAGTGAAATGTAAAATTTCTTATGAGAAATAAAAGTTCTATAAATCTAAACCTAAAACTACTTATATGTTTTGTATGAGTTTTAGGTGTTTTAAAAAGCCTTTTAATATTTTGAAACTTTTATTCATGATTTATCGATTTGTCTCAAACCACATGCTTTTAATTACTCTATTTTTTTAAAGTAGCAAATAAAGGCATTAAGGCAACACTAACCCTGACAGCCGCCATCGCACGACGACAATTTTTGCGCAAAAAAAAATATCCGTCGACGACGCCATTTTTCAGTTTTGGTCGTGCATTTCTGGCTTTTGAATAATTTTAAATTCATTGACCGTTTTCCTTTAAGTATTTTGTACTTTACGTACGTGTTGTGTTAATAATATCATACCATCAAAATGAGTACCGCTGCATCGACACCATTGTTTGCTTGCTCTCGTTGTTTTTCAAGGCATCCTTTCGAGGAATTGTCTCCTGGAGAACAGCTTTGTAAGGTAATACAACGAATACGTGGTGTTTTGTGAGAAAGTGATTGACCCATTTGTAATTTTATAATCATGTTCATATTTTATTTTACTACGCATTCGACAAAAACAACTTCGTCAAAATACTTTGACGTCAGGTTGTGGCTGACGCGTAATCTCGTATTGATATTTCAGGAATGCCGTGGCTCATTCCCCATTGTCAAGTGCACGTACTGCCGTTCGGAGTTTCAACAAACAAGGTCAGTGTTATTTGCCAAGGAGTCTGCATTTCACTTCTAATTCAATGTTCTTAATAAATGAGGTCAATACCCCCTTTATTTGATGTTTTTGCAAATACTTCCAAGTTAATTAATACTGTGTCCTATGTATCCAATAGACTTGAGAATCAATCAAAAATTGATGGGCCTGAATGAGCTGTATTTTTAAAACCAATAACAAGACAAACTGGTATTTTGTAACTTTGTTAAAAAGTACCACATTGTTTGACCCATAAATAAAGTCATTAGCTGACTAATTAGCCAGTTGGTAAAATTTCCGAGCTATATTAGTGATGTCAATAAATTACCCAATTGTCTTAAAACTAATGAAATCATTAAACTTATACTGTCATTACATTTTAGCAAGTCTAACACCTCATCCATCTGCAAGAAATGTGAAGCTAATGTAAAAGCTTATGGAAAACCAACAGCATGTGAATATTGCAACATTATTGCTGCATTTATTGGTAAGCTAAACAAAAATTTATTTTCTTTTACTGTTATTTTTTTGACATAAGGGTTGTGCTTACAAAATCAAACAATTATTTCAGGCAACAAGTGTCAGAGATGTGTGAATTCTGAGCGCAAGTATGGACCAGCAGTGACCTGCGAGCAATGCAAACAGCGCTGTGCTTTCGACCGCCATGATGATAGCAAAAAGGTGATTTGACTATAATGACAGCATGACAAACTATTATCTTAATAAACACACCATTCTTCTGAATAAAAAGCCTTAAATTCTTATCAATCTCTAAAATCACATTTACCTTTCAATTTTAGGTAGATGGAAAGCTTCTGTGTTGGCTGTGCACTCAATCACTAAAGCGTGCATTGGCCAGGACCAAGCAGCACCTATCCTCTGTTGACAAACACAAACACAGGGCCCACAAGTTAGTTGACACCTCATTTGGAAAATAAATTATTGTTCCCATTTTAATTTGTTATTACTAGCTATAATAATCAATGTGGTTTTTTTTCTTAGATCAAAAAGCAGTCACAAGGAGAAAAGGAAATCTGAAATGATGAAATCCATGAATGCAAATGATTCTTCGATTAATGATTCACAACCGCTAGAAAAGAAATCCAAATTGAATCCTTTGCAAGGTAAGATTAGTTCTATGTATGGATAATATATGTATGTTTTGTTATCTTTTGCAAGTAAAAGATAGATTTGCTAGTGACATTTAATATTTTCCAGGAGAATTGGATCCAAACAGTTCAGACCATGTGGTGGCTATGACTCAATTGAAGGAAACCATTGCCAGTCTGCAGAAAAAAGTGGCACAGAAGGACCATGAGTTACTTTCCAAAGACAAACTGGTAAGGGCTACTATTAAGTTAAATCTCATTTGTTCTGGTTTTTATACAAATATTGAAATCCATTGTTGCATTGCTTCTTGGGGTTCTTCATCATCTTATTCAATTTTTAAATCTTAATCATCGTTTAATTTTTTGAAAATGAGTCAATTATTTGATTTCATCAACAACATCTTTGCACTGACACATTTATTATAATTACAGATCACCGAGTTGAAAGCTCAACACCACAACAATACAACAGATCTACGCAATGAAATGAAAAACAAGGAGCGTATGAACGAAACTAAATTCAATCTCATGAACAGTAAGATCCAGAATTTGTTGAAGGAAGTGGCGACGCTCAGCAAATCTGCAAAGAAGAACAATAAGAATACGAAAGCTGCGCTCGCCGCTGCCGAGAATAGTGGCAGTGGAACTGACAGCCCCAGCACCAATTAGACAATTCACCTGTTTTAGTAATAATAAAGCCTTATTCACACATACCGATAAAGTTCAGTTCCATATCAATAAAGGCAGATTGCAAAAAAAATACATTTTCTGTGAACGCACCTCCACAGGACGAGGATATTTCTCGAAGAGAGTCATGGACAATGACATGTGAGGATGCGTTTGTAAAAGTGTGCATGTGAGATAATTTTCCGGTGCCCTTACTGACAAGGAACTCAAGCTTCACGGGTGAGTGTGAATCAGGCATAAGGCTACCTGTATACTGATCTGGGATAGTCACTTAATACGCGTTTTCTTCATTTTTACAATGTGTTCTGAAGACGGCAGTAGATGCAACTCTTGTTGATACAGGATTTTTCTACCATATGTCATTGAAACCTTGTTCTGTGTGTCTGTTTATATTGAAATCGTGTTAAACCTGTTTACTATTAAAGGCTGGACGGCCTATTTCAGTATACGCTCAGCCTAAAAGCTTTTTGGTTGGCACTGCGAGCTAATGGTAGACTTTCGAACTAACTTATTCCAGAATATAAAGACTACTTTTAGCCCTTATCAATTATCAAACTTAATACACCCACTTATTGAGGGAATGTGTTTTTAACAAATTTGAGATATTTGGTTTTAGTTCATACTGGCCGCAGTGTCGACCGAAGCATTAATTTCTGTATTATCGTTACAGACAAAGCTGGAAAATATTTTTCCTCTTATTTTTTTACTCTACAAATGGTTTTATTTGTAGACTTTTTTAAGTGTAAGAGTAAGTAGTTTTCAATTGAATGACATGTTAATTTTTAATTTATTTGATGCAAAATTATTCTTAGTGAGAATCCAAAGTACAGAAGGTATCATTATTTATCAAAGAGTTAAATCAAAAAAGATCATAGTTAATGAAGAGATGTTTGTAAAAAACATCTATTTCAGCAGGTGTTATATTTTTCTAATCTTCAATCAACTGAATTAAGTATTAACATAAGAATAACCAGAAAGTAAAATTATGTTTTTTTTTATTGTTTTTAATATGTTAATGTTAATTACAAGTGCGTAGTCACATATATTGAATTCCTCATGGCTCTTTTAAACTGTGTGATCGGAGAGTGCTATGGTTATTTAAATTAAATTACTTGTAAGCATAGAAATGGAAAAGTATGTTTGTCTTTCGTGATGTACGGTCGCAAACATAAAGTGGTTACAACTTTAATGATCATAATTGCTTGCACACATTTTGTTCACAAGTTCTTAATGTTTATTTCACAAAAACGTGACCATAGATTTTTTTTTAACGAAATCAATTATTCCTATAAGAAGTTGATTGACACTGACTATATAACTGTCATTTCAAGGAATAAAGAAAATTTTTCTGATACCAAAAAGTTATTAAAAACTTTATTTTTATTCTCAATAAGTCAAATTGATTAATAAATTTTGAAAGGTAACAAGTAACTTGATAAAGAATTTTGGAATTTAGTGATAGAAGTGTGATATAATTCAAAAACTGGTAAACACTTTCAGACCGCGACCGTATGTAATATCGCAGCCCCTGTCGCATTGACAGCCTCGGGGCAAAAATTGTTTTCACTCATGCTTTTTCTCAAGTGTCAATGCGCTGCAGGCCTTAAACGTTCAAATGATCAATGTCATTCGTAATAATGATCACAGAAGATTTTTTGTTTAGACGCTTATAGTATTAGTAAAATAATTTATATTCATAATTCATATCAAATGTACAATAACCCTAGTTTTTTTTAATTTTAAATTTCCATACTTTCACGTTTGAACAATAAAATAGTATTCAATCGGACGTTTCTCTGTTAATTTTGTGCTTGTGTAATGTAAGGATCTTAGCACAGGGCGTATTCAAATTGTTACCTTACCATACTGCCTTTGAATATCGTTTAAAGAGTGTAGCGGATCCTTTGCGCGAGTAATCGAGTAATAGGCCGTGTGCTAAAGTGCTCATTGAGATAGGAAAGGTAGTAGCAAGGATATTTTGACAATGTCACAATTTTTGACGTAGTATCTGAGTATCAGGCCCTGCCTGACAATCTACAAGTTTGACCGTGCGACCCCGGCCGGCTACCTTAACCCGAAAATACGGGCAAATCATTCAGGAGAATATGTCCCTCAGCCCACGGCTCCTAGATAAAGTATGCATAATCGATCGACGTAATGACCAAACGCTTCATTGGTAAAATGTATAGAAATTATTACTTTTGCCTACACCGAGGCCACGTGACTTGGAGTAGGAAAATGTCATTTCCATATACATATTTTGAAACGAAGCGATCGGTGGTTTCGTCGATAAACGAAGAAAATTTTAACACTTTAACACACTAAACTAAGATGTTTTACAGACTGACAAATTGAATCATGTTAATGGTCAAAAACTGTTCACAAGCAATATTTTTTAATATGTAAAATACACAAAATTTTATTAGTTATAAATTGAAAAAAAAAAACAATTATCTACTATATCAATCAAATAAAGTAACATTTTATCAAATGTAAAAGTAAAGGAGGGCCCGAGTCCGATTCCCGATTCAAGCAGACTTGTTTCGGTACGAGTTTCCTCTTACGTCACGCAGAAAAGTTTGATTCAATCGATTGTGATATTGTTTCTGTATACCCTTGCTGCTGGAGTATCTGTATATTAAACACTAGCGGCCGCCCGCGACTTCGTCCGCGTGGATGTTAGTTTTTTGCGACCGGGCTTCATACAAATTCGCAACCCCTATTTTATCCCTTTGGGGGCAGAATTTATCATATGTAATATTATTTCTATCCTTCTTTACCTTCCAAGTAATGTTGAGTCAAATAAAAAAAGTCCCATTAAAATCGGTTTAGTAGATTCTGAGATTCAATTTCCTGCCTGCCCCCTAAGTTCATCGGCGTGATTATTTATATCCCAGTTTACTCTCCAGGTGATACTGAGTCAAATAAAAAAAGTCCCGTCAAAATCGGTCCAGTAGATTCTGAGATTAGCCCGGACAAACAGACAGACAGACAGACAAAAATTTTAAAAATTGTTGTTTTGGCTTCTATTACGGTAGTTAGTTAGTTAGTTAGTTTTGCAGGGCTTTTTCCGCACTTAGCCTCACGATTGGGCCATTGTGCGTGTTTGCCTCTATTCCAACCAGCCCAAGTCCTCCCAGAAGGCTAGCAGCCTGCCTAGGCTACTAAAGATTTCTGGGAATGATGTTGGGTTTTTTAGAATGTCTGCTCGCTGTTTTTCCACACTTGTGCACTCCATGAGTACATGCTGTGGCGTTTCCTCTTCCTCGAGGCATCCTCTGCATCGAGGGCTGTTTGTTACACCTATGTTAAATAGGTGCTTGTTTAGGGGACAATGGCCTGTTATTATCCCTATAACTCTGCGTAGATTGTCGCGCTTTAGTTTGGCGAGGTTGCGGGCAAGCTTTTTAGATGGCATCTGAACTGCATTTTTAGTTTGCCTGCAGCCTTCACTGTTTGTCCATTCTAGCAGATGGTTTTTTGCGGTGTCTTCTCGCAGCCATGTTTTTATTTGGGCCTGCGGTATAGGTAGTAGCGGTTCTGGGCCAAACACTGTTGTCGCGGATCCCTTTTTCGCGAGTTCATCGGCTGCGTCGTTGCCGAGAGAGTTACTGTGTCCCTTGATCCACTGCAAGGTTATCTTATTTTTCCTTGCAATGTGTTGGAGTGCGTTGTGGCATTCCAATATGAGGGCAGAGGTTATGGTGTTGTTTTGTAGAGCTTGAAGCACGGATGCACTGTCCGAGACAATTTTGATGCTGAGGTCTCCGACGTCTCTGGCTGCAACCGCCTGTGCTGCTCTGATAATTCCGATACATTCTGCTTGGAAAATTGTGTTTAGTTTGTCCAGGGTGGTTGATATGTTAATGTTTAAGTCGTACGAGAATACTCCGGCTCCAGTTCCTAGTGAGGTTTTGGAGCCGTCTGTGTATATCCTAACTTCTCTGACGCCAGAGTTGTCTTTCCGTTCTTCGGTAAGTTGGATAATGTATTCTCGATCAAAGATGTAGTGGCATGGTATCCTGTCCATGGGTGCATCTAGAAGGGGTCTTTCCTTCGTGATGTCCTCCATGATTTTGGAGTGCGTTGTCATAGTGTTTTGTTTCCATAGCCCATTTGCTCTTAGTCTTAAGGCAGCTGCCTTTGCTTCTTCCTGTATGACCAGATGAAGAGGTCTGAGGTTCAATAGGAACTCTAGGGCGGCTGATGGAGTGGTTCTCATACATCCTGTAGCTGCCACGCTCGCTAGGCGCTGCAAGCTTTGTAGTTTGGATTTGATAGTGGACAGTTGCGTTCTGGGCCACCACACAACTGATCCGTAGGTTAAGGAGGGTCTGATAACTGACGTGTATAGCCAAAGTGTGATTTTTGGATTAAGACCCCATTTTCTGCCAAGGAGTCTTTTACACTGATAGAATGCTATACAGGCCTTTTTAATTTTGTTGTCAATGTGAATTCCCCAGTTCAACTTGCTATCGAGAGTGATGCCCAGATATTTTACTTGAGTTGATAGGGTTAATTCGGTGTTAAATAATTTTGGTAGTTTTAGATTTGGTAGCTTCCTTTTGTTAGTGAAGAGGATGAGCTCTGTTTTTTTGGGGTTGACTGACAGCTGGTGTTCCTCACACCATTTTTCTACAATCTGAAGAGCAGCACGCATTACATCACAGAGGATGTTCTCTGCGTTCCCATTTATCAGAATTGCTAGGTCGTCTGCATAACCAATGGTAGTGTAGCCTCTTTCGTTCAATGCCCTCAAGAGGCTGTCTACTACTATGTTCCATAGGAGTGGTGACAGAATGCCCCCTTGGGGGCACCCCCTGACCACCCTTGCACGGGTGATCGTTTTTACCGCAATTTGGACCGCCCTTTTACTGACCAGCTCATTTATCCATTCCGTTATGACTGGTTCTACTTTCAGTTTTTGTAGGGCGTGGTTGATGCTGTTGTGCATTGTTTTGTCAAATGCCCCTTCTATGTCAATAAAAGCGGCAAGTGTTGATGCTTTGTTGTTAATGGCCGATTCTATTTTATGCACTACCATGTGTAGTGCTGACTCTGTTGATCTGCCTTTCCTGTAGGCGTGTTGCTGTGGGTGAAGAGATCTGGTCTTTAACACATCGTCTCTTAGGTGTCTATCTACTAGTTTTTCTAGTGTTTTCAGGAGAAATGAGGTTAGGCTGATAGGCCTGAAGGATTTGGCTAGGGTGTAGTCTTCTTTGCCTGGTTTAGGCAGGAAGACTATTTTTGCTTCCCTCCATTGCTTCGGTACGTATTTGAAAGCTATGCAGGCTCTATAAATTTGTAATAGGTGATGAGTGATTTGGTTCGAGTGCCATTGTAGAAGCGCTGGGAATATGCCGTCCAGTCCAGCGGATTTAAATGGTTGGAAGCTTCTCAGGGCCCAGCCAATTTTATCCGTGGTTACGATTCTACTTGCAGTTTCCCATTCTTGGATAGTTGGTGCTTTTTTGTGTTCATCTTGCCATTCGGAGTCTGATACAATCTGACTTCCGGGAAAGTGGGTCTCTAGGAGTAGTTTGCAGGTTTCGTGGTCTGTATTTGTGTAAGTGCCGTTTTCTCTTTTGAGAGAGCCCAGGAGATTAGTGTCCCCTTTGGACAGTATTTTCTTGACTCTCGCGGCTTGGTTTGTTGAGTTTATGCTGCTACAGAATTTGTGCCAGGCTTCCGTCCTCCTGAATCTGATGCGTTTTTTGTAGTGTTTCTGTGCTGTTTTGTATTTGTCCCAGGCTTCAGTGGTCCTGGTATTTTTTGCCTGATTGAACAGTGTCCTGAGTGTCTTCCTGAGCCGTTCAAGCTCTGGCCCCCACCATCGATTTTTATCCGAGTCGATAGGTATGACGGCGGGACAGGCTTCTTCATAACTGCTCGTTAAGGCAGCGGTCAGGAACTGTACATTGGTTTCTATGTTGTCTGTGCTGAGTGTCACGTCAGAGGGTTCGAAGTCGTTTAGTTTTTTGGTTAGTGTGCTTGTGTATTTTGTTGTATCTGTCTTACGGGGGTTACGATATGGGGTGGGGTTTGGTGGTTTTATGTTTATTTGGAAGCAGATGCGTCTGTGGTCTGCGAAGGACGGCTCGTTGGATACTTGCCATCTTTCGATGAGATCTGCCGCCAAGTGTGTTGCCAGAGTGATGTCGATAGTGGTTTGGCATCTGGACGTTACAAAGGTGGGCTCTGTGCCTCTGTTTATAATGTTCAGATTGGTTTGGAATAGATATTCAGTTAGTTGCTCACCCCTTTTGTTTGTATCCTTACTTCCCCACAGAGTGTGATGTGCGTTGCAGTCTGCTGCAATGATGATGTCCCAGTTACTGGCTTCGCAGTGTTGTACCAGCTCGACTAGTTCCTTTGAGGGAATTTCGCCTTCGCCTGGCATATACACCGAAGCAAGCACTAGGGTTGTTTGGTCCTCTGTAGGGTTGATTTTAACAGCTGTAAGGTCTCTAGAACAGAAAGGGTTAATTAAGGTGGCATTCATGGTTTTGGGTATGACAATACACGTTCTTGGTTTTTCTGCTGGTGTGTATAGTAGTGACTTACCACTGATGTTGTTCAAACCGAGTATTTTGTTGTTTCTGATCCAGGGTTCCTGGATCAGTGCGACGGTTTGTTTGTCTTCCTCCAGCACTCTGCGTAGAGTGACCGCCGCAATTTGTTTGTGCTGGAGGTTGGTTTGGATGACGGTGAGGGAGCTAAGGGCTGGGGCTACGTAGCACGTCATCTTCGTCGCTAGTTACCCCCGCGCTTATCAGCGGCGAGCTCGCCTCCATCTTGCTCGGACCCGGTTGGGGAGCGGAGGTGGAAGGCCCTGGAGTTGGCGTCGTGTCGTCTTGCCCTGTCGCTTGGTTTGTTTCGGCCGTGGTTGCCTCTACTGAAGGGAAGAAGCGAATGTACCCACTTCCCGTCATGTGGGCTACCCGGCGGTCTCTGTCCAGGATGGTTTGCTTCTGGTCTTCGGGGATTCCCAGGACAAGGTGAACCACCTTCTCCTTGGAGCCAGCCTCGCCAGTTTGGTCACTCACCGACATGTCGTAACACTGCCAGGAGTCGACTTTGTACCAGGGGTTCTGGGCACAAAGGACTTTCTGCAGTATCGCGGAGTCGGTGATGCGGGTATGTATCAGGAGGCCTGCTCTGAGCCTCTTTTTTAAGTCTGACTGTCTGATGACAGCCAGAGTGGTTTCGGGTATTGGTGACTCGATGTTCTGGACTTCCCTCTCGAGCCAAGTCAGAGCGTTCGCGTTCTCACACCACATCGCGAGCACCCCATCCATGAGGAAGGGGCGCCCCCGGAAAGATGGAGCTTGCGCGCTCGGAGACGGCGGGGACAGTACCGCTTGCAGGATTCTATCATCGATAGTTTCCCTGAGCTGGTCTGCCTGCTCCTGCGAGAGGTCGCGTGGGGGGACAGTGATAACCGCTACTCTCAGATGCGACTGGCTCGCGTCTGCGTAGCTCACCGTCCGCCTCTGCCTCGTGTCGGTTCTCGGGCGCTTGGCTTCTCCCCTGGGAGTCTGGGTTTCGTCCGGCCGAGCTCGCTTCGAGGAAGCACGCTCGTCCGGGCCATTCCCGGCCCCAGTTTGCTCCCCTGCGGGAGCAATGGAAGCCACCGCCTCGATACGTCGACCTCGGCCGCCTCTCGGTTTCCGTCTCCTCTTCAGCTGATTCGGTGGTCCGTGGAGTGATGGCGGTGACTCCGTTCTGTGCCGAGCCACTCCTGCGGAGGTCACCCCCGTGGAGGTAGATGGCACAGGTTCGCGCTGCGTTTCCGCTGCTGCGGTCGGTGTCACTCCTGTTTTTACAGGTTGTTGAGCTTCCCTTCTCGCGCGCCCCGTGGGGCGACTGCGTTCTGGTCGGCTTGGCAACCTTTGGTTTGTTGTGGTTGGTGCTTCGGACCGCTGGGACTCCCTCGTCTCGCGCGCCGTGGGGCGACTGCGTTCTGAGTGTCCTACCGGTCCATGGTTGTTTGGGGTGGGTTTAGCGGCCCCTTTAGAGGGGCGCTTGTGGTGGGCTACTACCGTCCACTCTGACACTCTGGAGGTGTCAGTAGTCGAGGTTGACGGTATCAGTGTTATGGCCTCTGCTAGGCCTGATAAATCCAGGCTTGGGCCTGGTGTTGAGCACAAGTTGTCCCCCCCAGAATACGTGGGACAGACCGAGTTAGACTCGGTGAGGGATTCTCCACTGTGCGTGGTACCCTCCTGGGGTATATCTTTCTTTTGTTGTGCTGACATTTTTATTTGGTTGGGCGAAGAGGACGCACACTACCTGCCCATGGTGAGTGTGGTACAACATTTTTGGGGGTATTTAATTCCCCAAGGCTGTGTGAGCCTGGAGTGTGGATAGGCGCCGCCACAGGTTCGGCTATGCGGGATTGGACTGGGAGAAGGATGGGTTATAGGGGGGGAAATAATGGGGGGTCGGCCAGAGGTTTCGGTTATGCCAATTACTTAGGGTAATTGGCCAATAACAGGCGGCAACCTCGAGAAGGATAGTCCACTGGCCTTGTTTAGGGGATCTTAGCGACCTGCGCTCCTCCCTAAACCATTCGCCAGACCCAGCATCGGACAGATGCTGGGAATGGGGGAGACGTCAAACAAGAAAGCGAAAGCAGGATGCAAGCAAAAATGTTATATTAAGTTGTTTGACGTTGCCCCCGCCTTCTTCTATTACGGTAATTAAGACCCCCTGTAACAATTTTTCATAAAAATCTTCAATGTACAGAAATCGATCTTTTACAGTCTTATTATATGTATAGATTTTTTCCGTAGTTATGTAAGTTTAGTTCTATTCAAAAAACGATTGGAAGAACAAAGATACACATTTAAATAGCTGTGAAAATATTCCATTGTAAATGTGACCTGTGAAACAAGCTGTTAGAAGAATCAAGTAATAAATCTTATATATAAAAATGAATTGCTGTTCGTTAGTCTCCCTATAAATATATAACAACGGCTGAACCGATTTCAATAATTTTGGTATGAGATATTCGTGGAAGTCCAGGGAAGGTTTAAAAGATCAGAAATTTAAAAAAAAGCAACGGGCAGGACAACGTCTGCCGGGTCCGCTAGTCTTCTTATATATAAAAATGAATTGCTGTTCGTTAGTCTCGCTAAAACTCGACAACGGCTGAACCGATTTCAATAATTTTGGTCTTGAGATATTCGTGGAAGTCCAGGGAAGGTTTAAAAGATCAGAAATTAAAAAAAAAAGCAACGGGCAGGACAACGTCTGTCGGGTCCGCTAGTCTTATATATAAAAATGAATTTCTGTTCGTTAGTCTCGCTAAAACTCGAGAATGGCTGAACCGATTTGAATAATTTTAGTCTTGAAATAATCGTGGAAGTCCAGAGAAGGTTTAAAAGATCTAAAATTAAAAAAAGGAACGGACAGGACATCGTCTGTCGGGTCAACTACTTAGTAAACAATAAAATTTTATAATTTGACTTTTATGCGAATTCGTGCGCCTTTCACGTACAAAGTTTACCGATACATACCACAGGGTAAGTACATTACATAAGTAACACCAAACAGATGGATAAAAGAAATTGGGGCATCACATACATTTCTCTAATCCCAAAGTAAGTAGCTTAAGCACTTGTGTCATGGGAATCAGAAACCTTTGGACCCGTTGATTTATGCACAAGGCGTAAATTAATCAACTTTAGACAAACTTGGGTCGAGCAGCCTCGATTGGATATACACACATCAAAAGTGTCTAGGGATCAACATATATTTTTGCAATAACTTTTCTGATTGATATTAATAAAAAAATTCTTTAAGGATTCATCAAATAAAGTGTTTTCGTTTGTCTACAGTAACGATAAACCAAGTCACCTTTGCATTAATAAAGAAATTTGCCATTTTCCTAATAAAGGGATTTTGACATTTGAACCACTAACATTAAAGTTCGAAAAAAATACTGAAATAACAGTTTTCTTTAAAATTTTATTGGGTAACTTAAACAATTAATAATCCGTGTTTCTACCGCGAACACTAACAACAAAAGAACATCGGTTTGGCATACTCAAAATGAGTTCATCCAAATCACGCTGTGGAATGACCGCCCATGTTCGTTGCAACAACAAAAAAAGGTCTTCTTGCGACTGGATACCCTCCATATTCGGCAGAGCTCTTCTCTGTAGCATATCCCATGCATGCTCAATCGGGTTCAAGTCTGGCGACTGAGCAGGCCAGGGCATGACATTGATGTTAGCTGCGGCGAGAGTCTGTCTTACAACTCTTGCGGTGTGCGGTCGTGCATTATCATGCATTAACTGAAATAAGGGACCGATTTGCACTTGTAGAGGAACGATGACGTCTGGGGTAAGTGGATTCGTAAAAAAAAATACAGTAGTAGTATATACATACAATGAAGTTTTTAAGAAAACTATCAGAGCTGAGTAGTACATAAAAACTAATAAGTTATAGGCGAACAACTTATAAAATGTACACGAAAAATTAAAGTTCATACTTTTTATATATGAGTGAGTGTTAACTGAAAGTTGGCAAACCTAAGACATGTCTGATAGGAATGATTCTTGTGTTGTGTAGTGTTGATACTATTACGTAAAACGTGGACCTGTTGACTTTATGAGCACAAAAGCCAAAGTGACACGTTTTGTAACGGGGAGACGTACATTTAGATCCAGTCACAATATCTCTGAAAGCACGTTTCACACGTAAAATAAGTAATTTTTCATGCTGTCAATCTTGCCATGACGAGCACGACCATCGAGTTGTGGCTATTCAAAATTAAAATGTGTTGTTTTGATGTTTCTACGAGTATGACTCACGGAAGGAAATACAGTTTAGGAGTCCGTATAGATTTTCTGCCAATGTAGGAAAATTTATTTTTAAAGTTTAAGAAATTAATGTTAATGCAGCTAGTTGGCTGCTTGGCTTTCAATGTTGTATCAAAGAACTGCTTTTTCTTAGCTAATAGGTCCAAGCATTGAACCCTCGCTGTTATTGACGAATCTTCCTGTATATGTGTCTCGTAGGAACTCAATGCAGTTACCTACATGCAAAAATTCAATTATAAGTCTGCACCACCCAGGCTTTCCGCTTGTGTCGGTTGATGTTCCCGCTGCACCTGACTTTTTATTTTAGTTACGACCACCTACAGTCTTTATCTACACCTGAAGTATTTGGTTACTCTACGGAATTGTTTGTAATTTACTCATACATACCGCGCTTTACG
This sequence comes from Pyrausta despicata, assembly GCA_963921415.1. NCBI lineage: Eukaryota > Metazoa > Arthropoda > Insecta > Lepidoptera > Crambidae > Pyrausta > Pyrausta despicata. Next base: position 9,007,615 of record OY992855.1, on the reverse strand, counting down.
TAAAAAAAACAATATGTTAAATTAAGCTTGACGAAATTTTCTTAGAAGCTTCCTCGTAAAATATTATTTTAGCTTAATAAATTACTAATGTAGGTATGCCTAATTCTTACTCTTCGTAGGAACATATCGTTTGATAATAAAGTCTCATTAATTCAGTTATGTTATTTATTACATTTCCTTGTTGGTGCTCTATTCAGATTTCTCACGATAAGTCTAATGCTAAGTCGGTATCTTCCAAATGAAAAATTGTTGTTCATTGTTATTTTTGGTTTTCTTTACCTACCAAAATAGAATTAACCAGTGCGTACGTGGAAGTCTGTTTAATCTCAATCTTCAGAAAACTTCCATAAAAATAAAAAACATGTTTTCAAAATAATAGTGAATCATCGTATTTAACTTACTATACCACCGCTTGGTCTTTTCTCCTATATATATAGAGAGGGGTCTTTTCTCCTACTTTTACTTCTTCAATTTGCACGGTCTTATTGTGACCATCCCGCTTAATAAGACCCGTGTCGCATATGCAAGAACTTATCAATCATTACTCACGGGTGCTAAGCCAGTACTTTTTGGGTCTATCCCGCCTGTTGAGATTTATCTCCCACGTAGCTTGCATGTTTGTGCATAACATGACTACACCAACGTAGGCACTGTACTGCAGCCAGCGTATTTACTTTATCACGGACCTGAAGACGACAATTAAAGTGGAATCTAACTGTTGGTTATCGGGTCTAAACGCGAACTATTTAATGAGTATTTAGGTACTCACTGCTCGACGTTTTATTAAATAGTTCGCGTTTAGACCCGATAACCAACAGTTAGTGTTAAAATGCCACGCGAAAGTTTAAAATCATATAAAGTGGAATCTTGACACTGTCTTTCCGCATAACTGCACACATGATTCCTTTCCCATTCATTTACTGTTAGACACAAAGTAGACAATAGTAGAGTACGCGCAGTTCTGTGAATCATTACAACTTATAACAACCTACTAACATGTGTCATTCATTCTACAAGACTTGTAATCAAACTCAAATTAACAACGGAATAGATATTTTAGGATGTACTATCTTACTTATCTTACTTACTTACGTAATTATGTTTTGCATTATTCGTTAAAAGAATAACACCACGTTATTGGTTAAAATTCTATCATCCTTACAATTTATTATTATACCTAGGCTTAGGTAGGTCGATATCGATTTGATTTAATTTTTTTGTATCTTAACGGTCGTGATGACTAAAACCATACTTCGACGACGAACTCCGTGTTGTAGTATAGCGTGCGCACTCGGGTTCGATCCCTGGTCGGAGACAATAAGGAAAATCATTTTATAAGTTGCCACGGGTCTGTTCTGTTGGTGATACCTTCGTTGTTTTCTTGTTTCATATCATAAATCTGGTTTTAAAATTTGAGTAAGAAGTCAAGTAGGTAGGATTTAGGTATTAATAAAAAATTAATAATGCTTCAAAAAGAATGCTGCCACGTCATTTTTCAGTTTCAGGGTACTGGCACTACTTATTGGATGTACTTCGTGAATGTGGTGACATCTAGTTTTGGATTAAATCGCACCTTTAAAAATAAACCGAAATAATTTAAAAAAACCGGCCAAGTGCGTGTCGGACCACGCATAAAGTAGGGTTCCGTAGTCAATTTTGGTATTTCCGTAGCCTGGTTTCGAAGAGATAGTCAGAAGATTAAAAAAAAACATAATCAGGTTAAAATTAATTAAATTTTAAGCTTTATTCAGTCCTAACAGTAAAATCTTTTTTAAGTTTATACTGTTCTTTTGGAAAAAAGTATACCTATTTTTATATTATTTATAATTTCAAAAGTATTTATCACAGGATACCCGAAACAATTTAAATAAGAGTACCGTGCATGTTTCTTTAAGTGAGAGATTTGAAGTTTATAGGTCCAAGACTTTAGAAATTACAGGGGACACCGTGTAAACGACTTTGGCGGGCTATAACTCGCAAATGGTAAAGCTGATAAAAAGTGTTGTATGGAAACCCTATCTATTTTTCATAGTCCTTTTCAACGATACCCCACACAAGGGGGTGCACCCAAAAAAAATTCACCCCCCCCCCTATACATGTAGAGGGAGGTACCCTTAAAAAGGGGTAATTTTAATTTTTCGTATTTTTATAAATGAGATCTAGACTAGGCCGGACTGAACGATCTTATTAGGGTTCCTTGTCGGACTACGGAACCCTAATTAAGATAGTTGGAAAAACGCTTTTTCTAGTTTATAAATGCGTTATAAATGCGTTTGGAAGAAAAGTGCCAAATTGGGTTTGATTTGATTTTAATAATGTTTGCGATAAGTCTAACAATGATATGTTCGATAAAAATGTATTCTTCAACATAACCGCTCGTATGGTCAAGTAAAAGATGACACATTCTTTTCTTTGTAGTACAATGTGCCTACACACGTAAAGAATTTGTACAGGTATGATAGGAATACTGATTACGTTGGTACTACCTCTTCATAAGGTATATGTCAGTACCTTCCAATAAATGATGGTTGGCACAAAACGTGTCAATAACTCGTCATCATTAATGTATTTTTAACACGCTTTTATTAAATCGGGGTGTATGTATGTATGTATGAATGTATGTAACGGAATTTTTGAGCTCAATTTTCACCAACTTCCAGAAATCGGATTAATTTGAAACTTTGCACACGTATTAAGTACCGATGACAATGCAATAATTTGATAGAGTTTGCCATTATCCTTATTAAATAAAAAAATAAAAATAAATGATAGTTTAAAAAACTTAAAACACACGCTTTTATTGCTAACTAGAAAAGAAATAAGTGCTTGGTATAAGGTACAGGCGCCGATGATGGCCCGCTTAATATTTGAAAGCATTTAAAAACAAACGGTTAAGGTAAATATTGAAAAACCATTGTTAAAAGTGTAATGTATTTCTTCGAGAACCAAAATAATATAAAATATACGCCTCTTCTAGCATTGTAACATAAAAAATAACTACTTTAAAAAACTTTGCAAATGGGCCATCTTAAGACGTGGGTCCCTCATAAAGGCCCGTAAAATAACAAATAAAATATATGCTTTAGTGATATAAGAATAAAATTATTGTCTTGTATTTACCATGAAATACAGTATTATATAACCTCGATAATAAAAAAACCTAAAAACTAACTCAAAAATTGACTTTGGGCCATCTTAAATCTACCAAAACATAAAATTGCTATAAAAGAAACAAAATTCACTTAATTATCAAAAATCACAATTCTAGAGATTAAGCGAACGAATTTGTAACAAAATAAAAATAAATCAGTTCTTTTTTCTGCCATATATTTTTTTACATTCTTGTTTGTGGGCTTTCTTAGGGATACTGAAAAATAACATTAATGTTCTTATATCAATTAGCAACTAAATCAGTCTCCTGCATTAATTATTTGTACGCATTCTTATATATATATATATTCTTGTTAAATAATAACTATAAAGGTCAACAATCAACATTATAAAATTATTTATTTACTTACTAATCAAACTTTGTTTGATTGATGAGATCTTTAATTGCAATCTGGGCACATAAATAGCTCCCAGTCCTTTTCAGTTAAGCCAACGCAGTCCTCGTGGTACCATTTAAGACATTCTTTACATTGACGCATGTCAGCAACATTATCTATCTTGCACCCATGACAATACCAACTGTGGTGTATAGACTTTACTTTCTTCTTTTCTACTTCTGTCTGACGATTTTTCTTTGTTACATTTTGAATTATCTTTCCTTTTTTACTCTTATTTATGCTGTCTGGTTGTCTTTGATTCTTATTTGGTTTGTTGTTTGTTGTTTTTTTTATGGTAACCTTCGATTTATTTTTGTTCTTGTTTATTTTTAAATGATTAGTCTTATCAATATTATTTAGTCTTTCTTCAGTCTTCGTACTAGTATTTGTTTTTTTGGTATTTTTAGTTAGTTTGTCCTTAGCAGCATCAAACAAATCTTTGGTAATTTTTTGTCCTATGTAATTTATAGCTTTTCGTCTCGGTTTATCCTTAACAACTGCAAAATTTGGTGTAGGGATTTGTTTATGAAAAGGCGATTTTTCAATGTCTTTTTTCAAAGTCGATAGCGGCACATTATCTTCGAATTCGTCCGATTGAACTTGACTTTGCTCAGAGATTAGTGAAAGTTTTCTGGAGTCTGGATCTAAGTTTTCTTCATCTGATTCCGAAGATGACGTATAAATATTACAAAATTTGGTGGGATTTATATTTCTTAAACAAGTAGCAAAGTCTTTTTCGGATAATTCGGGTGTAGAAGAATTAAGGCGCTGGCGATTAACGCCAGAGGTACTAGGAACAGGAGAACAAAACTCAGTTCTTCTATCATTTCTGTCCGAAAGAGGCAGCTTCTGTAGTGGTCTTTGGTTTTCCACATAATCTTCATTAGAACCTTCAGAAGAGGAACTATACTCAACTATTTTAGGAATTAAAGTTTGATATTCAAGATTTGGTTTTCTGTTAACGTTATCAATGGTTGGCGCTGTTTCGATTTGACTTAAAATTGATGGTGAACAATTTCTACTCTGTTCCTCGCAGCAGAGCAGATGTTCATCCGAGTAATTGTGTCTCCTTGGACGTGTTATGTCTGGAGTTGAATTATACATTCTGGAGACACATGGAACTTGCGAATCGGGCAGTTGCGTAAGTACTGAGGGCGCATATGCTTCATTAGGAATTGCATTCGGATCATAAGGAAAAAGGCCGGTCGCTCTGAACCCACTAATTATGTTTTCTTTGGTCATGCACTTAGACCAAACTTTTGTAAAAATCTTAGTAAATCGCGATTTCGTTAGTTTACGATCTGGGTGTTGATAAGAATACAGTAGGACTTCTTCATCCCAGAAATGTTCGTACGATTTATTGACGGATTTGTCGAGTGGCTGAAGTTCATGAGTTGTATTAGAAGGTAAACAATATAGCAATATATCATAGCTATCAGCTGCATCAACGATTCTGGCATCTAAATGAGAAGAAGCGCCGTCAAAAATCAACAAGCATTTCCCTGGACATTTATTCTGGCCTAGGTGGTGTATAAAAGCCACAAACAGTTCAGTTGTCATACTGCCCTTTGGGGCCATCTTCACAAGGTAAGTAAGCGGTAAGTTGTCACAAAATTCAGGCCTCAATCTTTTTCCTTTAAATAATATCATAGGAGGCACAGTATTTCCGGTGGCACTTACACACATAGCAATGGTGACATTCTCGGCATGTTCTTGACTGACAAAATGCACTCTTTTAGATCCCTTAGCTGCAAACACCTTCTGTTGGTGGTGGAGTGTTAACCTACATCCCTTTTCATCCATGTTATAGAGTCGTTCTGGATGTGAAGAAATATTTAATTCATCATATATGACTTTAAGGGCTTCAAAATGTTTTTGAACGATGTGTTTATTGAGCTTCTGTGCCCTCGCTGGGTTCAGTATTTGAGCTCTTCGAAGAGATATGTCTGAATTACGTTTGATGTAATTTCTAAGCCATTTTTTTCCCGCAATACTCTTGCTATCATTAAAAGGATTCGGTATACTATTGGCTTTGCAAAATTCATAAGCCTGTTTGCGTACAATTTTAGGTGTTAATGGCATACCTATTTGTGCAAGCCTCATTATCCTTTTACATAAATCACTTTCCTGTAATTTAGTGAGTACCGGCAGGCGACCAGTTATCTTTTGCGTCGACCCTGACTTGAGGTGATTCCTCAATGTGCGCCTTGGTACACTAAATTTGATCGCTGCTTGTCGTTGTGACATCTTTTGACTCTTAATTGCTGCGAGGGCTGCCTTTAGTTGCGATTCAGTCCAATCTCCTCGTTTTTTTCTGTTGGGCGGCTCCATTTTGATGTCAAGTACCTAGGTTAACCAACATACCAAAATGAATAACAATTACATAGAAATCTTTACCTGAACAATTTTGAACCAAAAATATATCAAAACAGTTAATAATACTTAAAAGTATAACAGTGTTGATGTATTTAATCACCAAGACAAATCAATGAGTGTTTTAATGTTGAGAAATAAATAATTCAATAGTCGTAAGAAGGCCCGGGCCATGCTAGGCTATTATTTAGTGGGCTATGATAGGAAAATTATCTGAGTTCAGTGAAAACTAGTTAAAATTCAAAAATATATATAAATTAATGAAACTTACCTGTAGATCAATGTTACATAAGTTTTTTTAAGAACTCTCACTATTAAAAACAAACGTATTTGCTTGAAATTCAATTTTTTTAAAAAGATTACTCGTTTGAGGTTATAACTCTGCTGCAGTCTGGCCACGATACTGTGAACGGTCGTCCTCTTTCAAAATGGCGTCGCGCTTACAATAACAAAACACGTGCACTTTTGTCTATGGTCAATGTCACATATACCCGCCAAATTTGAAATGTTTTGGATGAGGTTATATGTCATTTTTAAAAAGTGGGCTATCTTGGGAAACGGGCTATCTTCGGGCACACTACCTTAGTAGTATGTGAAAATCATCCTATCATTGGCAATTATAAAAAGAGAAGTATGAAAACGTCATAAAGTGCATCCCACGTACGTCTGATGTCGCATGTAGGTCTGAGAATCGGCCCAATATTTATTTTTCATACCCCTTAGTGATAAGGGTAGTCCACACTTTACAATTTTATGTGGCAAAACAACGTTTGCCGGCACAGCTAATAACACTATAAAGGAGACTGGGTAAAAGTGAATGTGCTGTGACGAAAACTGTACCTATATATCGTAGTGACTTTATGGTGTGCTTTAAGATATGTATGTAAAAGTTTTTTACACAAAACATTTTTAAGGCCTTTTTCATATGTCCCTCAATAGAATTAGACCCGCATATTATCAAAATAGACAACTTCTCCTACTAAGTGTGTGAGTGAGTTAGTGTAGAGATCAACTATCCCTTATTCAGCTTTACAGAAATATAAAATCAATGGAACAACATGTATAAGTTAAAGAGTCTTTGCTCGCGAAGTTAATGTGAATTAACTGCACATAGCACTCAAAGCTTAACTTAACTTATTTTTGTATGGGATTGAGATTTTTTGTCGTGGTACAAAGTATCCTATCACTCTCCAGCCTCCTACCTACCTCAACACATAAAAACATACCATAATATTGCTGACTTGCGTCGTGAAAGAAGTACAAACAAACAAACCGACTTTCCCATTCATAATATTAGTAGGGAAGTTAAGATTTTGCACACTTTGGAACATCTATCGAGTTTTATTCTAGCAGTTAGTCTCCTAACCAGGCTAATACCATGATAAGGTACTCTGTGCTAATACCTACCTTCATGAAGAACATTTGTTCAATGAATGATTCATTATAAAATAGGTCGTTACTACCGTCAGCTGTTGGTTAGGTCAGGTGTACCCATTTTAGGCTATCATACTCTCTTTCCTGCATTTACAGGAAAAGTAGAGAGTTGATTCATGTTTGTTTCAATATGGGTATATTGAACAAAGGGTTTTGTTTATATGACTCATGGAACGGAAGAAGAATTAAATATTTCTTACTAATAAAGTGGGTAACATCCTGTTCATGTTTTAAAACTATAAATGTAAGTGAACTAAAGATCGCATCATAATTATAAGCTATCCTTAAATATGACAAAAGATAATGTTTAATAATACACTTGCCTTAGAACTTTTTTTGTTTTCAAACACGTGTCTTTGCACTACGCAATATCTGGTAGGTATTTTAATAAGGTACTTAGGTATACGTGTAACTTGTAAGGGCGGTTTACATATGACGTCCGTCTTACGGGTCCATTTAAACGTGTATCATGTTATGCGCATGTTGTTGTATGAGCGGCCTTATAGATAATACAGTATTTCGGATCCAGTAGAAAATACCGATCCGACCAAATAAGTTTTAACGTACCTATGTGTTATTAGCATAATGAAGTTGTACAAGCCCGTTCACACATAAAACAGTAATACTTGTACTAGTCCTCCTGGCCGATTTCGACCACGGCGGCCAATCTCAACAGAGATCAGCCAACTACGCAGGAGATATTATAGTGCACAAGTGTGAGCGCAATACACAGGTGCACTCACTTTTCCATCACTCTCATCAAAGTTCGGTGAGACGGCAATCCGACATGACCGGAGAGAGAATAGGACCATCGGCTTAACGTGCCCACCGAGACAAGGGTGGAATACTGCCAACTTCCCGACTCTAAACTGGTTTTGAGAAATTCACGACAGAAAATCTCAGAAACAATTTTGGCTCGACCTGGGATTCGAACCCAGGACCTCTCGGATGTAAGGCAGAAACATTACCACTACACCAAAGAGGCAGAATTTAGGATCCAGTATACTGAATCCGTTTATCTAATCATTACTGTGCTGTGCACCATAATGTCTCCAGCAGCGACGGATCCTGTAAAACGGACGTTATATGTGAACGCGTCCTTAATGAAGTTATGTGAGACTTATCTCTACGAAAAATATAAAGTCAAAATTTGTTTTTAACTGTTTAAAAAATACTTTAAGTACATAATCGAAACGTAAAAGTATTTGTTCAATGCTTATGCTTTAAAGATAAAGAACGGTTGTTGCGCGTTAACAGTTGAAACTTGTTTGTTTTTTTTATAGATGCAATCAATCAATAGTAATTATTGCGAACACAGTTTTAAAGAAATACTTTTATGTTTTTTGGCAATTGAAATAAAATCGCCTTTTGTTTTTTACTATTAGGTACTATCCCTACTATACTAAATTATTCGTCTTTAACTAAACATTTAGTTTTCAGAGTATTCCTTTTTGTTTTGGTAACGACATAACTCACTACTAGGTACTAGTAGTAACTAGTAACCCAAGATGTTACTTGGGAAAACCAAGGGGCCACCAAGGAAATATCCCATTTTTCCCGCTGTATTATCGTAATAACTACTCTCAATTATAAAAAAAAACATAACATTATAAAATGTCTGTCTCAGGTCTTCCCTAATTGATATGCATTAGCTACAATTTTAAGTGCACTACGGCGATCAAGATGAGTGTAACCTTGTTTTGTTTTTTTTTGCAGGGTTCCTTAGTAAAACGTTGCCGATGGGTTACCGCGGAGGGTGTAATTGGCATGATGACAGCTATCTTAAATATTTTCAAGACCCTGGCGTTTAAAAAACATAGCCCCTATGAAGTTAATATAATCAGTTTATTTCCAAAAAGCTGTCGAAACCAATTTTTAAACACACAAAACTCAATAAATTTTCGGTCAATTGACTCCGATTTCTAATATATGACCGTGACGTCACGTTCATTTATTCCCATACAAAATCTATGGAGGCAGACCGTTTTGACAGATAAAAAAAGGTAGGTCAACGATTGGTGGTGTCGTCTAGCCAATTAAACAAATTAATGCCTTTCAAAGTTTTTTTTTTTAAGTTTTACAGTCGAATTAACTTTACGTAGGTCGTAATTCCTACGCGAAAAAATACTACATAGAAGGGAGATTTTACCTGAGATGTCAAAACAACGGAATGGAACTTACGGAACCCTACAGTAAGCTTCCACTATCTTTCTGGCAGTAGGCCGTGATAGTGACTACTCTCCATTAATGAACCGTACCTATAAATAAGATAGAAAGTAGAAAGTAAATACTGTTTGTTTATTTTCTTTTCTTTTCAAGAACCTAGTAAAAAATGTGTATTAGCTCGTGGATGCGAGATATGAGTCCGAGTGAAATCCTATTATTTTGTAGGTAACGTCGAAGCTTATCATTTTTCTTAACATAAGTTATTCTTTCTGTTCGGAACTAGGTAATCTTAATATTAGACTACGATACCGTGGAAAATTGACGAAATAACCAGGGTTACTTAAATTCGGCATTTACGTCAAAACATGTTTTCTCAGATGGACCGTCTTTTCCTCCTAGAGCATATCATCAGAATATGCTAAATCGAAATTGGTTAGATGTTTAATTGCAATTAATACTTACTAACACAAATCTTTTCAGCTAAAGGCATAATAACTTGATACAGATTTTTACATTACTAAATTAAAGTAAAGTGACTATTTACACCCAAAAGGAAAAATGTGACGCATGTAAACGAATTTAGACGAACAATATCATAAGTGCCAACCCTACAGTTACGATCGGTTAGTCACTCACTCGCCGCGTAATTTCAAACTTCTGTTTGAGTTAGTATAAAACACAAACGAAATCTGGACGTTGAGTTAGCCAGACTTCAGTGTGCTTTACAGTATTACCAGAGCTGGTCACTTGACTTATTACAATGGCAGTCCGCGTACTTATTTTGTTAGCTTTCGTCTGTTGCATTCAATGCAAAGGTGAATAATTCGACTGTGAATATTTATTAGTATTTTTTTTTGAAAATATGAGTTTGATGTGTGTGTTACAATTTCAGTGCTAAATTTGTCGTGCCAGCAAATCAAAGCCTTCGTCGATGGCCACAACTACCGCCGGCAACAGTTGGTCAGAGGGGAGGTAGGGGGACAGCCTGCTGCAGCCGAGATGAAGTTCATGGTAAGTTTTGCCCGAGTGATGTCAAGAATGAACGATTTTTTTTTTGTAAAAAGCAAAAGTTGTTGAAACTGGTGGAAGCTCAGAAAATTTAGTTTAAGGGAGGAGTTAAGGATTTGGTGTTTACTAAGAGTTCATTTTCCACGAGTAGATAATATTCTCACCTTTTTGAATAGCTACATTGAATTTAAGTTTCGTACATATTGTATTTTATCTAGAAAAAAGACTGTGTCGTCAGTATGTGTCAGATTTTATCACAAGTCACGATAGTGGATAGTTTCTATTGTTTGTTGAACTAAATATGTACTACTCGTATATAATTAAGGCAAACAAGTAGAGATATGTAATTGTGGGAAACAAGTAGAAATAAGTACATAGTCATTTTTTTAATATCATAACAAAGTATCTGTGTCTACAATGACAGTCTTTAAAAAAAAACAAATAATGCATTTCCCATTTCATTTTAAGAAGGTATAAGTGCAATGGTTAATAATATTCGGGTAGATTCCTATAAAGATACTTATGTAGATACGACCCTACTTTGTAAACTAAGATTTTTGGTATCCCAAATTGATTTCGCATAGTTCTGGATTTAATGCTTGCAAAATTAAATTTTAATCAATATTCCTAAACTACAGGTTTTTAAGATGCAGGTACAACTGACGTGCAAACGTCACAACACAACTAATTTTACAAAATTGATTTTATTTTTGATAAGGTTTGGGATCCAGCTCTTGCAGCTAAGGCGCAAAAATGGGCATCACAATACCGCGAGTCCCACAATCCAGACACCTCAGATGGTAAGAATTGAAATTTATTCAATCGATTTTTTTTGTAAATGACAAACAAAAAAACCTACCTAACAAGTCCCACACCAATTTCAAATGCATGAGAATGGGTGTACATCGTTGATAAGATGGTAATTATCTGGTGCCTATTTCCTTAATTCAAATTAATCAATTGAGACACAATTTTTTCACAGAAAAACAAAGAACTCTTCGTAATCATTTTGTTTTTCATTGATGCACATTGGAACGGCAACAGTTTTAAAAAAGGTTCCGCTTGGATAAAAGGTCTTAGGTCACTAAACCATACCTTCATACATAGTCATCATGATGAATCTAGGTGGGGAAATCATAAAATCCTTTTTATATTTTTGGAGTTGGTCAAAAGATTTTTATTTTCTATTTATCTCGTAAAATTTGTAAAATAGTCGATACTGATTTTTGATACTTGGCAAGATAGCATCGAGTCCCCAAACCTATGCGGTGTTAGGTTTTGGCATCTACAGTACAACACAGTAAACAGTGAACTAAACTTTTTATCGGTAAAGGAACACAGTTACCCCCCTGGGCTAAAATAACAGTTTTGTTTTACTTTGGTAAAGATAAATTTTAAATCAATCGCAAATTCTAAAAGTGTTCTAAAACTTTATCCTACTTCTAACAGGATCAGGACGTTTCCGAGTCGGTGAGAACCTGTACTGGTACTCCATCACGGACTTCGGGTACAAACTTGACATCGACTCCGCCCTGAGCGCTTGGTTCGACGAGCACAACGACTACTCCTATGGACCCCTGTCATCCAGCGACTTTGGAAGCTCGGTTCAAATCGGACACTATACTCAGGTACGTAAAACCCATAATAATGTAATTTTTTCCTGCCACTACAAATACAATGGAAACAAATATATGACCTCAACAATTTCAGAAAAAAACCGCATAGGCCACAAAAATTTTACTTAAATCTCCAAGAAACTTGTCATATAATCTTATAATGCCGCGGTCCGACCAAACTAACGCAGCTTATACTCGTAGAAGAAAGCCCATAGAATATAAGAAAAAAATTGTGAAAGTGCAAAACTTGTTAAATTTTACGTTAAAGCTTTATTTTATTATTACGTTAGACATTCATAATTCTTTATTTGCATAAGAACATGGTATATTGATGTTACATTAAATACAGTGCACATTGAGGGCCGAAATATCGGGAACACAAAAATAGTAAGTTACCTACATGATAAAAATTCCGTATTAAATAACTAAGGCTACGTCCGCACAAGCAGGAGGTTTGCTTAGCGCCTAGAGCCTCGAGACTTGCCCGTCTGGCTACTTGTTAGGATACACGGTGGCCGCACTGAAGGTGGCTTGCGTAGTGGGTCGCTAGGAATTGGAATCGGGATTGGATCTGTTACGTGGCAGAACAACTCATTGCCTGAAAACATAATCCAACGCCGTACCTGTCTCTCATAAATCTGTTCATAAAACAAATAAATAACTTAGTATTTACCGTCCTTTCCTACTTCGACTACTACCTCTTCCCATAGCTTCTTTAAGACAACTACATTTTTATGGAGTTCATTAGAGGATTCCACAAAGGTTCCCTTGTAAAAACAGTTGAAATTAATATTTCATCCATCACGAAAATGCTTCGCGCCTCGCGCCAAAAAACCAACGCGTTTGTTCACTTCTAAACACGCTAAGCGACTCGCTAGGCGCTAGGCGCTAAGCAAATCTCCTGCCTGTGCGGACGTAGCCTAAGTATTCTAATGTCACATCTTAACTTTCAGTTGTCAAGTTATAATTAAAATAAGAATTTTACTACTTCATAATTTTTTCCCAGATGGCGTGGTCGAACTCTACCTACCTTGGATGTGCCATTTCCCAGTGGAATGTAAGCGGATGGAACAAGTTTATGGTGGTCTGCAATTATGGCCCAGGGTACGTTGTTTTATGTTATACCTAACTCAACCTTTTTTCAAAGAGTTTTTTAACAGTTAAGGAGAGTAAAGTGTAGGTGTGTCATTGAAAACTTTACATTAACTAAACAAAAATTAACAAACCAAAAGCTTTCATATGAACATTTAAGTAAGGTAACAACTTCTAATGTTACTTACATTAGAAGTTGTTACCTTACTTAAATATTCCTACAAAGAAAGTAACTTGTCAAGTGACCACACTCATTGATAGGTATCACGTAAAAGTCTGGCTCTTGTCATTTAACTGTGGGGCTAGCACGAACAACTATCGTAACGTATTCGTAACGTTTACCTATAGTTAAGTTGTCAATACTGTGTATTGATAATGTTCGTGCTCACCCCACTGAGTGGGTCCTACTTACTGATAGATATTTTTTACCTAAACCAACTTACACACGTGGGCAGGCAGCCTACAAGGTGAACCGACGATCTGGTGAAGGTTGCGGCATGCCGCTGGATACGGGAAGCGCAGAACCAATCGCAATGTAGATCCTAGGGCAACGATAATGAAAAGGCATTATCTTTGGCCTTAGGGGAGGCCTCTGCTGACCAGGGCGTTGAGCGGCTTATATGACGATGATGATTTGAAGGAAGAACCATTTCTACTTACTACTGTCTACTTACGTATTGTCTACTAGTGTAACGTTCGAGCTTGGATCGACGCGAACGTTGTATAACGAAAATGCATACTTACTTTTTTTTTCATGTAAGTGACAATGTCTTCTATGAGAAATAAATAATCTATAAACCTAAACCTACATCCTAACTAAGTATTTGTTAGGAAGTAGAAGGACAGAAATAGTTTTAACGGTTTTATTTGTAAAGTTGGCTTGATTTTAACATAATGCTATTTTACAGTGGCAACTACATCGGACAGACGCCGTACCGCAGCGGCAGTCCTGGAGGGCACCTGATTTGTTCCGTAGGAGACTGCGGGAGACCCTACGGCGACCATTGTTAAATAGCTTTAAAACAGTCAATACGTGCTTAGATATACTACTGATTTACATTTAAGACATAGATATATGAATCATAAATTATTTTCAAACATAAGTATTTTTATTATTCGTTATAATTTACACGCAAGCATTTACAAGCTTGCTCCAAAAAACCCTAAAGTCACAATTTTAGTAATAACTAGCTGTGCCCGCGACTTCGTACGCGTGGAATAGTTTTTTTTTTAAGTTTATTTTTCAAATGTATATACCACAATTTATTTGCACTATTCTGCCAAACTATTTTGGGCATAGACATATACTGTCGCAGACATTTTTTTAAGGTCATTTTAAGAGGAATAATTCTTTCATATATATTTTGGTATCTAAAACCGTTTTATTTCTATCCTTCTTTACCTTCCGAGTAATGTTGAGTCAAATAAAAAAAAGTCCCATTAAAATCGGTTTAGTAGATTCTGAGATTCAATTTCCTGCCTGCCCCCTAAGTTCATCGGCGTGATTATTTATATCCCAGTTTACTCTCCAGGTGATACTGAGTCAAATAAAAAAAGTCCCGTCAAAATCGGTCCAGTAGATTCTGAGATTAGCCCGGACAAACAGACAGACAGACAGACAGACAGACAGACAGACAGACAAAATTTTTAAAAATTGTTGTTTTGGCTTCTATTACGGTAATTAAGACCCCCTGTAACAATTTTTCATAAAAATCTTCAATGTACAGAAATCGATCTTTTACAGTCTTATTATATGTATAGATTAGTGATTTGGATAAGCCCTTACAATTTATAAGCAATAAACACGTTTAATCTTCTCATATTTAAGAAACTGCGTCCTTTAGGCTTTAACCTAATATCATATTATCACTTGCCCTTTTCCCAGGTTATCTGGAGTTGGCTCATTATGTTTTTCTCTTTCATACCATTCTATCTTTCGTGACTGAATCATCCATTCCTTTCCAACTCATATCTTTCTTCACACAGTCTATCCATGTCTTCTTAGGTCAGCCTTTCCCTCTCCATCCCTCAACCTGCATACTCATCACTATCCGCGTCACGTCCTTTAACCTAATATCCAAGCAAATAATATATTATTGAATAAAATACCTTTATGGCTGGCATAATTATTTCTGTGTATTATCAGAAGATTAATAAATAATAATTGATGTATTTCACCCATGATAACGTTTAGAGGAAAGTGGGTAAAACAGTAACTGGGGGGGCAAGGTAGGAAAGAAGTAAAATTGAATATAATGGAAATTGAGATAACTATAGGTCGATAGGTAAATGCCTTTATGCACGTGCGTTTAGTGCACGTGTATTATAGGAACAGAATGGATTTCAAATGCAAAAGGTGCTAGAAAAAAACCCATTATCTGAGAGATTAATATAAAAATATGTTACAGAATATTTTAACATCTTGTAAAACCGAGACAAAGACACCCTGGAAATCAATAATCGTGTTTATTTATATCATAAATTTAATGCTCTAAGTTAGTTTTCCCCAATTTACTCTTATGTTTAATGTACTTGAGTAGGTACAAAGGTATTAATCGAATTCGATAACGATAAGAATTACGTTTTCTACTAATTTTATCAAAAATATTTCGATAGAATACGAGCATCTCCTTATGGAGACATAGAGTTACCCAATTAGCTAAAATAAAATTTATTTAGCAATTAGCAAAAATTGTTTTTCTTTAATGAATAAAGTCAAAAATTCATAAATGAGACAGTGATTTTCTACGCGGATAAACTACTATAAATATGGTAAGTACCTCCTATTAAATCTGAAATGATTGAATAATGCTTTGTCACCATATTGTTAACAGATTTAAAAAATAAGAGGATAGCTTCACCCTCACCAAAGAATTAAATTGAATTCTCATGAAAAAACCTATCTTGTGAATGTTTCAATAAACAGATGAAAGTGTTTTTAATAGTATGAACTGGCTGAAGCAGCTGCACTGGAAATACAAAAACTTCTCGATAAAGATATTTCTGGTAACGTAAAATAACTAATAAAAAACAACCCAAGGAATAACTTGTTTAAGTTAATTTACTAGTTTTATGCAAAAAAATATATTCATGATTCAAGTGACCCTGATTTCTTATATTTAGAAACAAAAGCTTGCAAGTTTTCAACATAGAAACTTCCTAAGTTCTTGTGTGTGATGTAGATAAGTTAAATAATTTTGACAATTAGTTATGCAAAGTTTTGCTAGATAGTTAAAGCCGTTTGGGCAACAAGTTCAATGAATGAGCTATAACAATAATTAGTAAAGTACCTAGTACCTACCTAATCGGTAGGTAGTACATACCTTAAGTGGTAACCGTTGTTTAAGCGTCCCACAAACAATTAATGTACAAAAATATGTTCAGAGCATGTAAGAAACGAAGGAAGCTTTTGTGGAATCCACACCTACACCGTAGGAACAGGCGGCTCCGAACAGAGCAACACGGATGACGAAGCGTCGGGTTAATTAACACAAGTCGGTGAAGCCAAAAAAATTCATTATGTTTTTCCCTTTCGATTTCCAGCTTTTCCTAGCGTTATGCCTAGCGTCTCTCGCCACAGCGTGGGCAGAACCTCGCTTGGTGGAGCCCCCTCTCCGAGTAGACCTGACGCCCCCTGAGGAGTCAAAGTTGAGAATCGACCAGGCCAGGAATGTCGAGACACATTGGATCACCATGCCTGTTGACCACTTCGACCCCCAAAATACCGACACGTATCAAATGGTCAGTATTTCTCAGTAGTAATATATTTTTCATCCCATCTATTCGAAAAAGACGATTTTGGTCGCCTTTAAGTGCGCCCAAAGGTGATGCTTCTAAGCGACATAGGTACTATTACTCTACTCTTTGCCACAGACTGTCCAGCGGGCAGAAATGAGATTTTGGTCCTCTTTATTGAAATAAGTGCGACCAAAAATTCTTTTGCTCGCACTTATTGAATTTGGAACATCTTTGAGTTTCCCGCCGAACGCAAGAGACTGGCTGGTTAGACGGCACGTCCGTCGATAGCGAGGGGAATAAGAACATGCGCCCATAGGTAACCTATCATTTGAGTGATCAAGTTTTGCGCTTGACAGGATATGTTTACTAGGTCATTTTAAGTATTTTTAGTCCGAGCAGAAAGGATTTCTTTTCTTCTGGTGGGGGGTAGGGGGCTACAAAGATGGCCGCTGCCGACAATTTAAAAAAAAAATCTCCTCGTATACTTACAGCTATTATAGCGATATTGGTGTCATTTTCGTATAAACCGAAGCCGTAGAATTCATTTCTGATATTTATTTTTAGCACTTTCATACATTTTTTTTAAGAAATAGTAAAAAAAGTGAGAAATTGTATTCAGTATTTTTTGTTTAAGAGCCTGTCAGTGGTACGTTTAATTATAAAAAAGAAAATAAAAAATATGAGAAGAAAGAAAATTTTATGCTGATTCTAAAAATATATACTTTAATAGACTTATCTAGTATTTAAATGTAAAAAAAAATATATTTATGCAGCAGCGGTGATGTGCAGTATTTAAGTTTATCGATCATATCTGCAGAAATAATCGAAATCTCAATTTATTTTTAATGTAACAACTGTATTTATTTACAATATCAAAAGATAAAATATAAACCTGTGTTTGTTAGCTTACTTGTTCACTTATTTTATAACAATTAGTGATATCATAATGAAAGTTACAAAAACAAAGAAGAACTTTTTGAGTTACTCACGTCAAGAATTCAACGTTACTAAAAACAATTCTGTTTTGAGTAATATTAACCGTGAGAAAGGAAATCTGGAGCCATGCAACCACGAAGAAGCAGACACAAGAATGCTCCTTCACGCAGCGGACGCTGTACTTCGTGGTCATAGCTCCATTTTGATTCGCACTGTTGATACGGATGTGGTTGTGATTGCGATTTCTAGTGTTCATAAATTACCAAATTTGAAAGATTTATGGGTGCATATGGGCACAGGGAAAAACCACTCCTACATATCATGCAATGCAATTGCGAATGGACTTGGTAAGTGTGTTACACGCTGAACTTCTTTTACATTATGAATCTGAATTTCAACCCATCGACGTCCCAAATTTAATTACTGATATTTTTTTAGGATTTGATAGGGCTGAAGTATTGCCTGTGTTTCATGCCTTTACTGGATGTGACACTGTGTCGGCTTTTCATGGGAGAGGCAAAAAGAGCGCGTTTGACGCCTGGTTTGCCTACCCGGAAGCAACACTTGGGTTCAAAGCATTGGTACAACAAAACTTGGCAGAAGCAGATAGTTTCATTCAGAAATTTATCATCACAATGTACGATCGGTAAGTATGAATAGTAAAATTAAGAACGCTCAACCTCTACGCTATAGAGACCTTTAGTGAATTTATATTCATTCTTATATAACATCAATTTCTTATCCACACCTACATAATATAAACAATGTCCGCAAATTTTATTTCACAGCTCAAGCCCCTGTACCACCGTTAATGAGTGTCGAAAATATCTTTTCACAAAGAAAGACAGACAGCTGGAAAATATACCCCCAACAGAAGGCGCTCTGCATCAGCACACATTAAGAGCAATGTACCAAGGTGTGCATATTTGGGGCCAAACGTTAATTCCCGATCAAAATCTTCCCTGTCCGTCATCTTGGGGTTGGATTCGTGAAGGAAACGTCTGGAAACCTCGCTGGTCTGTTTTACCAGATGTAGCAACAGTTTGCCTAGAACTTACCCGGTGCAGATGCAAAACATCATGCAAAAATAGATGCAACTGCATAAAAAGAAATTTAAAATGCACAGAACTATGTTTCTGTGCCGGATTATGTTAACACTAGGCTCTGCTAAGGTCTGTCTAATCAGTGTTATTTTTATTTTTCAAATTTTTCTATTATTTTCATTTTCGTCAGATAACCCTTGAAACTTGTCAGACGTAGCGTAACCGCTCTACCTTCCCCATCACGGATAAAGGCGTGATTTATGTTGTAACTATGTATTTCGTCTTCATATATTAATAATTAGATACTATAAATTTACTTTAATCATAACTGTTTTACCTAACCTTTTGACAGCCATAGTCGGCTATAGCCGTCAAAAGTTTTTTAAGTTGCTGCTAAAGCTGTGGCGGTCAAAGGGTTTAAATTGTGACACCAAGATCTTTCTTGGTGCCTGTCTGTCGTTCATTTTTAATATATTTGTTCCTTGATTACTGAAAACGACTGAAGCGATTTAGATAATTATTTTTTTTGTTTCAGAAGTGCTGCTTTTAGAATAGTCCCATAGTCATTTAATCAAATGTCAAAAGATAAAATGAAATGGGAATGGAGGATTCGAGGAGAATCTTCATATGGAAAGCGATTTTTGTAACTTTCATTATGATATCACTAATTGTTATAAAATAAGTGAACAAGTAAGCTAACAAACACAGGTTTATATTTTATCTTTTGATATTGTAAATAAATACAGTTGTTACATTAAAAATAAATTGAGATTTCGATTATTTCTGCAGATATGATCGATAAACTTAAATACTGCACATCACCGCTGCTGCATAAATATATTTTTTTTTACATTTAAATACTAGATAAGTCTATTAAAGTATATATTTTTAGAATCAGCATAAAATTTTCTTTCTTCTCATATTTTTTATTTTCTTTTTTATAATTAAACGTACCACTGACAGGCTCTTAAACAAAAAATACTGAATACAATTTCTCACTTTTTTTACTATTTCTTAAAAAAAATGTATGAAAGTGCTAAAAATAAATATCAGAAATGAATTCTACGGCTTCGGTTTATACGAAAATGACACCAATATCGCTATAATAGCTGTAAGTATACGAGGAGATTTTTTTTTTAAATTGTCGGCAGCGGCCATCTTTGTAGCCCCCTACCCCCCACCAGAAGAAAAGAAATCCTTTTTGCTCGGACTAAAAATACTTAAAATGACCTAGTGAACATATCCTGTCAAGCGCAGAACTTGATCACTAAAATGATAGGTCATGTTTGTTATTCCCCTCAGTATCGACCATCGCCCCGACGACTAGACTCTCAGGGAGAAGGGCCATTTTTGTTGAAACGCTTTTTGAATATGAACTCAGTTGCTTGGTTCTTTAAAGAAATAAAAATGAAGTTGCCTGCCTCTTGTCCTATTCCCGACTTTCGAAATCGAGGCCATTGGATCTTTCTTCATGTTTATTTTTAGATTGCCATGTGATGTGAAAGCTTATCACAAGACAAGCATTTCTGTTGCTTGATTATATTTGGTCAGGCGGCTTCAGATAAATAAAATATTACCTAATGTTTTAATAGTCATTTATGTTCTGCGTAGACAATTTTACGTGGTTTAAAAGAAAACGAGTGAAATGAGGCGTACGTAGGACACTCAGAAAGTTTTGCAAAAAAAAAATTCCCCGTAGATATAGTAATAAATGTTTTATTAAATCTTTTGAAAGTAAGCGTCTAAACCATTTTTCGAAACGATTTTTCCAGTCCGCTGCAGACACTTCATTAGCACTCTGCTCAAACGCTAATAGCGCTTCTTCCGGCGACGAAAATTGTATTCCTTTGAGCTTTTTTTATTTTTGGGAATAAACGAAGTAACACGGTGCTGAATCACGGCTGTAAGACCCAAAAGTTTTACCGGCGTGCTATCCAGGAAATCCATTGTTTTGAGCGCGGTGTGCTCGTGTGCGTTGTCGTGGTTAAGCAGTAGCCCGCGGAGCCCTGTGTTTGGCCGCCTGTTGCTTACTACCAGATGAAACTTCTGGTAAGCATTTGGTAGTGTACCATTCAGCTTCTTTAATCCTGTCAAAGAATTGATACCAAGTAGTTAGCCGGTTTAATTTAAAAAATAAATAAATGAAAATCTTCTCACCGCCTCTAGATCGCTTCACTGTAGTAGGCTTTGCTTCGTTTTGAAACACTTAAACCGTGACTGGCGTTTAGTTTATGGATCGTACTGTCAAATCCAGGACTTATCACCTGTAACGATGTCATAAAAACGCCAAGACGAGCATGCATCACATTTATCTATCATGTCACAGCACTTTACCCGGGCCAGTTTTTGTGCCTTCGCGCTCCGTGAGGTTGTGCGGCAACCACCACTTCTTTCTTCATCCCCCAAAGTTAAACGATCGCATTAAAATTCGTTATACCAACGATAAATAGTGGCTTTGGAAGGGCCCTCATCACTAAATGCCATTTTAAGTCTATCGTACGATTCGTCCGGTTTCAGGGGACATTTAAAATCATAGAAAATCATAGCGCGAAAATGTTCCCGGCGTAGATCCATTTTTTAGTCAAACACGATAATTTGGAATGGCTCGTAAAAAAATTGAGGGAAGTTTTAAAATTGGAACGTTTCTTTTTTTACTAAAAAAGGATCATGTTCAAATAAATCAATCAAAATAGATTATAACCAGCCAGTCTGTCATACAGAAAAACTTTTTGAGTGGCGTGGTTAATACTCGTAGAAGGTAATAGTTATTTGTTATACAAGAGTGCAAAGTTGCTTTTTAACCGCGTGTTCAATTTTGATGACCGAGCAAGCGAAGGATTCTAAAATTGAATCACGAGCGCAGCGAGTGATTCGAAATTAGAATCCTGAGCGTAAGCGAGGGAATCAAAAGAGCACGATGTGAAAAATCTTTGCACTCGAGTGCAACACGTAACTTTTCATTCTACCTCAGCGAGGAAATGACATATTAAAAAAAACGTTTACAATCACAAGATAGGTACATTTATTTTAATTTGGGTATAAACTACTACATTATGACAGGTAAGTATTACAGAATAACCTTTAAATTGTAACAATAGAATACGTAGTTATAATTAAGAAAAATTTAAAGTAACGTTGGTATAGTTATTTAAATTGAGTGTATTTTTTTTGGTACTGTAATATTGGTGTTAGTCACTTGTGTACTGTTTTAAATACTTCTCGCGTGATTGTTGAGGGAGAAAAGTCATTTGCGCATTATTAACAGTTTCAGTCAATTCTGTTGGCGTCAGACAAACTTCCTCGTCGCTAGAATCACTCATTTAGTTTTTTCAATTGTCTTGAAGTTTCTTGTTTTTAATATAAGGTTTAACAATGACGTGAAAAAATGCCGCGTAAAGAACCGCCTATAAAGCAAATTGTAAAAAGAACACCAAGAAGGATCCGAGTCTGAGTTTTTGACAAATTAAAAAAAAGTTGTATGATATATTTGGCACCATAGAGGTAGCAATAAATAGGTTAAATGATTTTTTTTAATTCACAAACTTAGTGCACACGATATTCTAAATTCAATTTACTTTATCCTCTAGTGAATAAAAACGGCTTTTCCTCTCAGATATTGAAGAGCAAAAATACTCTTTCCGAGATGGTGGGATGAAATAGTAGATTGTATCATGAGGAAGCAAAATAATATTTTTACGGCGAGGGCGCTTTTTTGAATCCAGAGCGAAGTGAGGGATTCTAGAGTAGAATCCTGAACGAAGCGAGGGATTCAAAGTACGTCGCCCGAGCCAAAAATATATTTGCGTCCAAATGATACACTCTACTTTTCATCACCCTCTATGAGAAAATAAAAAGCGGCTCCATCACATTTTTTGCGTCGGTTCTTATACTTTCAGGAGTTAATTCCATATCACTGTCACTTGACGAACTCATTTTTATATAATTTATCAAAACCAAGAACTTGAATGTGAAAATTTATGAAAACGCGGGCCGTAGTTCGCGCGTTTTTTTTTTACTCAGTTGCCAGCGGCGGCGTTGTCCTTAGTTTCGAATGTGCCTCCTCAAAAACAAGTTAGACCTGAAAGAAGAATACGCCTTTGATGCCCAAAAAAATGTATTTCTGTATTATAGAAATACTTTTTTTTCGCGCAAAAGAAAGCCCATCATACACTTATATGACTTCAATGGCGAGCAAATTAGCAGAACTCAGACTATAAAAGATCTCGGAGTACACTTTGATCAGAAAATGACTTTATCGGATCATATCGATCATACTTCAAGCAGAGCATATAAAAACTCAATAAATAAAATAAATAAATTATAAAATAATTTATTTATTTAAAATAGACACGTATTTGTTATCTTTCAATTAAACAAAAAAAAACTATCAGTAAGTATTGTTGTTGCATTCCAGCGTTTTATGATAAATGGAGAATTTTTCGCCGAGCCAGGGGATCCGGTGTTCATTCTAATAGGCGGAGAATGGGACATAGTTACCGGATGGCTGCTCGCGGGAAACATGTTTGAGATGGCGAGAGAAAACAGGGGTTTTCAAATTTACACTGAGCACAGATACTACGGACAAAGCTTGCCATACCAGTAAGTGTCAAAGTACATGTAAGTATGAAATAGCTAATGTAATACCTACCTATGTTTGTAATAGGTTCTTGTACTTACCTGAGATCAAACATGCGCTAACTCAAGATTGGGCAACGCATTCCCACAAAAAGTATTTTGTTTCATACCACAACATATAGGTAGGATCGTAAGTTCTTCTGACTGAAACAATAACTACATATTTCCATTTCTTCTGCAGGAATTTCACGACCGAGAATCTAAGGTTCCTCAACGTAGACCAAGCTCTGGCTGACCTAGCGTACTTCATCAGAGATTATGTCAGATCCCAGCCAAGGTTTGCTGACAGCAAGATTGTCATGTACGGGGGCTCTTACGCCGCCAACATGGCGCTGTGGTTCAAACAGAGGTACCCACATCTGGCTGTCGGAGTCGTTGCTTCCAGTGGACCGATCAAGGCTGAAATTGATTTTACCGGTATGTTTTTCATTTGTTACTTTTTTTTACTTATGGGAATCTAGAAAATCGTTCATCGAGTACGAGTAAGATGATGACCAAATGACGCAATGATGTAGGTAATGTTTACCATAAACACAGGTTACATCAGGACATCGTCTCAATTAGGCACCATAACATCACTCCATGCGCATTATCCGCACGCAACAAACCATGTGTCATACCATAAGAACAATTAATTGAGTGGGGACTGGGGAATCAGAATTATTACAATTAATTGCTCATTTTATTTTTATACGGAAAACCTTATGGGAAATAAGACTGGTTCCCATTTCGATAGCAATTATGAAGACGGAGAGTCAAGCTGGAATTTCCTTATGCTTTAATAAGTAGTTTAATTTTAGAGAGACGTCGTGTTTGTTGCTGACTGGATACCCCAATAACTCCAATCAACGTCAGTTTTTTTTATGTCTTTACGTACTTACTGATGTTTTGATTGCTAACATATGTAAAAAACTATGATAATCACCAACTTAATATTGCTTTTTTATAGCAATGAAAGATTTTAATGATGCTTTAAACTATGAAGGTGCATGATTTCACAGGATACTTGGAGGTCGTCCATGAGGCTTTCCTGTTAGAAGGCGGTGAGCAGTGCATCGCCGTCATCCGGCAGGGAATCCAGGATACGGTGGAAGCTCTCAGAACTGAAGAGGGGAGGAAGCTGGTGGAATTCAACTACAGGTGAAATGTTGGTTGTTATTATGTAGGGAAGACGCCCGGTTTTGCCTAAAGTAAGATGCTTTTTTTAAATTATTTCATAAAAGTACCTACATAATTTTAATAGGAAGGTATAAAATTTTATCCAACTGGTTAAAATGGGACCGAACCGGGTCATGTTTGATTAAGATTTCGGTTTTTCGAATAAGCTCTTCTACCTATGCTACGAGGCGATTGGATCGCTTTCCGTTTTTGTTACGAACAATTTTAACTTTTGTTAATTTTATCCTTATTCAGATTATGCCAGCCATTGCCGGATTACGATGACGTGTACGAGCTCGGATATTTCTCGGGCCAGATCACATGGTCTTTCTCCGGAGCCGTGCAGCAGGCGCAGCCCGGATCCCTCGCGCAGATATGCAACCACTTCACGACGAATGCTTACGGTCTGTTACCACATTATAGTTTATCATCCATAGTTTATCATCAGTGTCTTCGGACCTTAGTATTGCTGACTCGACCCGTGTTGATCTATTGTGGCAGCTCTTTATGTTTAGTGTTAACTGTTGATCAATTACAGGAATTTCCAGATTTGTTATTGACTAAGTTTTGCTCATGAGCAATTCGCAGGAGCAAAGTATATTCATGTTCATGTACCTACCACCATCGGCCATTGTCACCACCTTTCTATTTTTAAAGTATCTTGTCTATTTTTTAAAGGGCGGAATAAGACCTTAAGTCTCCGTTGTTGGTTTAATTTACTTAATGATGGCCGAATGATAATCTGAGTGTTTGCGATTTTAGGTTGGTTAAAAACTCAAAATCACTGATAACTCATTTTAGTGTATTTCTTTTTAACCACTTTGGTGTAATGGTCAAAGAGTTGACTATTAACCAAGAGGTCGCGGGTTCAATCCCCGCACTGTACTAACATTTGTGTGCATGAACATAACATGTACTGTTTGTACTGGTCTAGGTGTATAAATAAACTTAAATATGTATTTATTTAAGTTTATTTGTAATACCACTGTTGATTCTGATATCTGTAACACAAGTGCTTTTGCTACTTACCACGGGGAAGATCAATGTATGTGATTTTGTTGTATATTTATATATATTTATTTTCTCATCTTTATTTTTAGGGTCTACTCCAATGGAACAAATTGGTGGTTTTATCGCGCACAGAAATGGTCTACAAACGTGTTGGAATATGGGATACGACATACTTGTCAACTTTTATAGACAAAATTCAAATTGTGAGTAAAATTCTACTACATACCAAATTTTTATACCACTATCCTCAAGTCTACAAAGAAAGCTAACATGTGCCGTTCCACAGGTACATACAACTTACTTAATACATCATTCTAAAAAATACTTTCAAAATTATGGTACCGCAATGGTGATTATAATCTTAAAGCAAACGGAAAATAATTCGCAAAAAAGACATTGTGTGCGTTTAATTCAATAACCCCTATGATATCGCTATGAATCATCAAGTCTCTTAGTCACATGATTATTTTACGTCTATTGAGCATAGTAAGCTAATACAGTCACAGATTACTAAAATACAGTGCACACCTAGGCGGGCATCCCCAACGAGACACAACACATAGTTTATTTTATATCTATCTATCTATCAATCAGTTACTAACAGTATTAGGTCAACCCAAAACGAGGCACATATGGTATGAGCTAGTCGCGCGTGGTTCTACTAAACCGAGTTCAGTGGACCTGCTCCGCTCCTAAACGTCGTCAGTGAGAGTTGTTTACACGTGCGTCTATGTGCGTGTGCGGACCATTTTTTAACACGCTTTTATTAGATCGGGGTGTAGGTATGTATGAATGTACGTAACGGAATTTTTGAGCTCAATTTTTACCAACTTCCAGAAATCGGATTAATTTGAAATTTTGTATGTATTTTTTGAATACACGGATTTATAATACAGTAGAGTAAAAAGCGTCGGGTGCTTGGTATAGTTGTACGTGAAAATCATCCTATTATTGGCAACTATAAAAAGAGAAGTTGAAAACGTCTTTTAAGACGACTACGACGACGAGGGGTGCACTTTAGTGCACCCCTCATAACGTGGATAAATCACGTGTACTCAGAAATTATTTTCTCTTTTTTAGTTAGCAATAAAAGCGTGTTTTTTCAGTTTTTTAAACTATTATTTAAGTTGACGATTGTAAGGACGTACCGTATGTTCCTCACTTTGGTTTAATTTAAACTAACGGCATTGTTTCGTTCCAGCGCGCGCCTGGTATTATCAGACTTGCACAGAATACGGGTTCTTCCAGACCGCACCGCGATCTGGCACCGTTTTCGACCCGCTCCATTGGTTGACGGTCGACTTCTACGTCGATATTTGCAGAAAAGCGTTTAGTGAACAGTAAGTTCTTAAACTTTGTTTACCCCACACCCTACCTATACAATAAATACGGGAGGGACCAAGTACCTATCCGACGGCGAGAGGCACAACAATGAATAGACTACAGAGCCTAGAGCCGCGTTTGTGTGGCTTAAAGGGATTTCTATCTGCAAAGGAATTTCCAGGTAAAGATGGCAGTAAGAGGTCACCTTTTTATATCTACCTCGCTTATTTTCTAACAAAGTTGCGTACTTCAGGGTTCATCCTGCCCGTTGGGATGGTAGAAAAACGAAAACGAATCGCTACAGCTTAGTTTTATGTAGCACACCGACGCATTCGCATGCGAATTCAAAACAACGAAAAATCTGTCAGATGTATGGCAGCGTTTCGCATAATGCTTTGTCTCACTCGTGTATTAGCGAGAAGAAATGGCTGTGTCCTTGTCGGTATGGTTTCGGAGCTAACTGCGAAATAGACGCATCCTTTTCGCATCTGCTGTTTCCAAACATGATTTATTAGTAGAAACTGGGACATACTCTGGTTGAAGTATCTTTCAAATTTCCAATAGATTCACCCAAACTTCTACGTAATCTTTAGTTCTGCATTGTTTATCTAGGACCTTCATTCAGTTACCTGCTGCATTCCTTCCAGCTAAATGAGGTATTATAGAGTAGCCAGCACGTCTTAGTTAACACCGCGGTATCTTAAACGCTCGTCATACGGGCAATTTTTCAACGAAAATGGGTGGCCTGATGTGATGTTCTGGCCACTGTATAATAAAACGCACATTTTCAGATTCGACGAAGAGTTCGTATTCGCCGCTGCGGACCGCGTGAACGAAGTGTACGGCGGCCTTAACCCGTCCGTGAACAACTCGATCAATATCCACGGCTACATCGACCCCTGGCGGGCGCTCGGCGTTTACGACCGAGACCTCTCCGAGACTTCGCCTACCCATACTGTTCCTAGGTAAAAAAATATATTTTTGAACAAGCTTTTACTCGTTTACTCAAATTGTGCACTGCCATTCAAACTAAGCGTATATACAAACGTGCTCAATCGGCTGGAAAGTGGGAAAAATGTTTGCAAGACTTGATTACAAGTACCTAAACAAACTGATCAACATTGGGACTGGTGAAACTTAATATAAGTTTTTTTATAAATTAATGTCCACTGAGTAGTACTTATACTAAGGCGAACGAAGTTTTTTTCTAAATAAGTGGCAAAGTCTAAAACTTTGTTTTAGCGCGTTTGTATTTTTTTTAAATGCAGTCTCTTTTGCTCTGATGGAGTACATCGAACCGAATATGAAAACTAAAGCCGGGTCCAGACGAGTGTAACGTGTAATGTAATCCACCGTATATGTAACACGAATTCTACGTGTGGACAGCACTACGAGCATTACAGGTAACGCTCGCGGTTGATCCGTCGGCTGTCGGTTTTTGCGCGAACACAAAGACGCTCGCAGCACTTGAATAAGATTTGCGTTGATTTACACGTAATGTTGCATTACACGTTACACTCGTCGAGACCTGGGTCAAGAGGCGTCAATGTGATTAACCTGGGTGTATCTTTCTTGCGATTATCTCGTGTTTTGATAAACCGATTTTGGTACTTCTTTTTGTTTAGGTTTAAGTTCTAACGTAACGCTTGAGCCCGGCCGAGCTATTCAGTGTGACTTGTCATCGTTGCATGCGGTCATTTCAAACATTGTCATTGATCTTGTCCGTCAATACGAACTGATTTTCTTCGACATCAGTATGTAAATGTGCTGTACGAAACCTACAGCACATGAAATTTTTATTTTTGTATTTTATTTTATTTAACAACATCACGTACATTGATTTGACACCGTGTTAAGCACTTGTGTTACAGAAATCATAATCAACAGTGGTATTACAAATCAACTTAAATAAATACATATAACACCAGTACAAACAGAAATGTTTGTACAGAGCGGGGATCGAACCCGCGACCTCTTGGTTAATAGTCAACTTCTTGACCATTACACCAAAGTAGTCGTCAAAAATACGCTGCTTTTAACTACAATCACATTTTCCAGAGCATCCCACTGCTTCGACATGCAGGGCTGGTTGACTACGCACACCATCCGGATGACGGCGGCGCAGCAGGCGGCCAGGCGACTAGTACGGAACTGGCTGGCGTAAATACCACATGATTGTGTTCAATAAATGTTACTTCTAATATATGACCCTAATTTGTATCCATTTGCTCCATAATTACATTCTTTCGGTTGGAAAAGCGTTTGCCAGACAAAGTTTCTACAACTGAAATTATGTAGAAACCTTGTTTACCCAAGTTACCAATTTAGAAGTGATAGAAACAGGGTTAGAGAAATAACAATAAAACGCAACATTTTACTCCCGGCCTGCGCCAGGAACATAATTTATTAGTTTAAAATTACAGAATCTGACAAATTGGTAAATCCACAGAAGTTAATTCGAAACTTTTTAACGGGTCGAAATCGAAACAGATCAAAAAATATAATCACAAAGTACTCAATGACCGCCTTAGAAATAGATAAAACTCTAAGTTAATTCCTAATGTCATAAATGTACGGTTAGCGGTAAACCTACCGGCGGAATTGCAGTATCATTATAACGGATTAAATGCACAGTGCACTACTCCCGCGGCCGGGTCGGTGTGTTTTCAAAATGGCTCTTTTCCACTGGCTTCCTTTTCGGAAACACAACACAAACCGTGACGCGCGCCGGCCGAGGCGGGAACTTATAAATTTAATTTACGAGGCAGTTAACCACTTATCACAACTGAAATAGGAAGCAAAATGAAAGCGGCCCCGCGCAAACACGCGCCGCGAGTTTGCAGCCAGCGAGCGCGCACGGCCCCGCGGGGATACTGCGCTCTCGCTGCACTGTGACGCGCCCGGGGAGTAGTCTACTCTACCACAAATCATAGCACTTACATCATAAAGCTCAATTAACATTTCGAGATTGGGGGCAGTCCATCATTTAAGTATAAGTTAAATACATGACACTGGACAAAATTCATACGGATTAAAAAAATAAAATTATACAGGCAGTGTAATAAAAACACATAATTCATCGATTAAAATGGTGCTCTCGAACGAATGGACTGCCGAAGGAACCCCTGAACTAACTCAAATTCAGAAATGACGGCACCGTGTTAAACCTACTTGTCTAAAATCTAGTGAATACTTAACGATTACGTTGAATCTCGCGGATGTAACCGAACGGATTGTGTCATGCATGGTATGGGCCCTACTCGGCCATACGATTCTCTTATCTCCCGTCTCGTTCACTCATGCCTTTATCATCTGGCGATAGAGCGAGATAGATATAGTTCGATACAGGAGAATCGTCTTTCAGAGATGGATCTCGGAAACTAGATCAGTTTCACGGGCGAGATTCGCGCGGCGAAAACGTTTTTCGTGTACAGTCAGCGAAAACATCTCGCGCCTCCGCTACAAAGACACACGTAGATTAAGTGTATTATTTATAATATACTGGTGGAATATTTACAATGTTCTAAGTTCGAAGTCCGAAGTCATTCTACGACCAGTGGCTTGGGGCTTTCCCACGGGAAGCCCTCGCGCCCGAAGTGCCCGTATGTACTCGTTTTCTGGTAAATGGGCGCTCTGAGGTTCAGTTCCCTGCAAAATACAGAAAAGCTATTTAATTCCTACTCAAATTACTTAAAGTAGACTTATAACTTTGTCAATATGTGTGGCAAGTCTCAATATGCAAATGAGCTTCGTAAAAGATGTTATTTCAATTGTCAGACATATTTCATAAGAATAAGTAGGTATTCTGAAGTTTTGTCTGTTACCTAACTACATATTATAAGTTGAAAGAACTATGTTTTGCTTGCGTCATAAATGTGGGGATGTTGACCTCACCAATCCATGACGCAATTTTCCTCTATGGAATTTGTATGGGCATTTAACACATTGACTTAATCCTACTTCCTACTAATATTCTACATGCTAACTAAAGTATGTCTGTATGGCTTTTTGTTACTCTTTCACGCCAAAACTACTGTACCGATTTGGCAGAAATTTCGAACATAGATAATTATAACCTGGAATAACACTTAGGGTACTATTTATCCCGTAAAACTTCACGGTTCCTGTGGCATACGTAGAAAACGGTCTCTATTCGGGTGAAACCGCAGGACACAGCTAGTAATACGTATGTGGGGTGACCTCTACCATTCGCCATCACAAGTGCATGCCTAACAGCAAGCACAACAGCGAGAGCCGATACGGCTCCATAACGCTAGATGGCGCTGTTAGCCTAGTACCGCACATGAACCGCGGTATACAAGATTTCGATCCAGAATAATATAGATAGACAAATCAAGATGATGTCTATCGGACCTTGGTCCCCGACCATAACACCCGGTCGGTAGGAAGCGCTTTAGCTTCCTAACTCGAAATCAGTTGCGCCAAACGTATTTATCACTCTAACTTTTTATAAATTTCAGATTAAAAAAAAATACAAGATGCTTTTTTTTAAATAACTTATACTTACTTGACAATTTTCCCCGGCCGCAGGTCGAAGTTCTTCCTGACGATAGCGAGAAGCTCCTGCTGCGTCTTGTGCGACGTGCCGTAGTCGAACACGGAGATCGATAGCGGCTCCGCTACGCCAATGGCGTATGACACCTGAAATAATACGAGCGTTGAGCGAACGAACGATATATTCGAGAATTCGTTTAAGGTTTTATAAGTGCGTAAGATATCAGGTTGACTTTATACAGCACTGGTTTGTAAATATTTTATATACATTTTCATTTCTTCAATCGAACTGTAATTTGGCTGTTAATATCGCTCTCTCTCTCTCTTTCTCCTTCTCTCTCTAGCTTCTCAAAAGTGTTTTTTCCATGGTGTAGGATAAAACACTACATTTCTAGATCAATTTATGGTGAGGAAGGAACAAAATATGTAATTAAGAGTATGAAATTATTAGTATTATCAAGATACCAGGTTTAGCTGGGATCGTTTGTTTCAATCATAATACCCGCAAAGGTGTCATAGTAACATACAGTCCACTTTTCGAATCTAATGTGGAAGAATAGTCACAATGAGGAAGGAAAAAAGGAAGGGTATAACCACCCCTCATTTATGCATTGATCCACATATTCCCTTTCCACGTAAGGTAATGAGTATACATGACCTATATTTGAGTTCAAACCACAGCACACCAAGATAAACAATGCTCAATCGTATTAAATTGTAATAGGGGTCTTTTGTAAAGAAAATGTGGTCTGATGCATATTTTGAATCCTTTTTGGCAGTGGAATAAATAATAGAAACTTTATCGAAATCTAGATATTAGGAAAAACTATGTTACTACATAATACTATTTTTTACAGTTGTATTGCATGCCCAGCCCATTACAAGGCGGACCGACGATCTAGAACGCGGTAGAGTTCAATGGGGGAGGCTATAGCAGTGACACGACGATACGAAGACATTACCTGCACCATGCAGCGGCGGCAGAGCCCGGCCTTGACGAGCGACTTGGCGACCCAGCGCGCGGCGTAGGCGGCCGAGCGGTCCACCTTCGTGAAGTCCTTGCCCGAGAACGCGCCCCCGCCGTGCGCCCCCCACCCACCGTACGTGTCCACTATGATCTTGCGACCCGTGAGGCCCGCGTCAGACTGAAATGACACGTTGAGTTATAATAATGTGGGGTTACAGATAGGGTTGCCACCCGTACTTTATAATAAAGTATTATGCGTTATTTCAGACAATTGTACAGAGTACAATTGCAAAAAGTACACGAAAATACTTAATTTCGCATGATTTGGTTTCTTTGTGATTTTCAAGTTGAAGTATAATTACTGCAATTAGTTTTTTTTTTTGTACCTATAATAACCAATGTACTTTATTTGCACAAAAAAAAGGTGGCAACCCTAGCTACAGAAGATTATATGTCGGTGAAAGTTATAATACGCAGTGGGTTGACAAAAATTTAATCGAATGCTGAGAATGTGGACGGAACCACCGACCAATAAGACCGCCTAATTTGTACAAGTGTAAAAAAAAACTATGTGTATGCAATAGAGAATATTCAATTTAGGTTTAACACATTCTTTACACTGGAATAAAGACCTAAATTCATTAAAAAGTTTGAGTTAATTTATTTAGTACTCTATGAATTGATGTACTAAATGCCCATTGAAAAAAAAGTTGTTATTGTCATGCTTAGGAGTAAAAATGTTTCAGTGAAACTTTATTCTATTCAACAATACTATGGGCAAATCAATCTTAGTTCTTGAATTTCAATGAACTCATTAGATTAACTGAGTGCACAGAAAATTGCGTAGCAGGTTTATTTTAGTTAGAAAAATGTTCTTACCTGAGGTCCACCAATAATGAATAGTCCACATGGGTTAATGTGAATTACGGTCTTTTCGTCGAGATACTGAGCAGGAATAACTTCCTTGATTACTTTTTCTTTGATTTCTTCACGTAGTGTCTCCAACGTTATCTGAAATGGAAATGAAATGTGTTATATTTTAGACTTCTCCATGGTGGCATACAAATGTTTCCTTATAATGATGACGTAATATAAAAATATGATATTACCTTCTCAGAGTGCTGAAGGGAAACAACAACTGTGTGAACCCTTTGTGGCACGGTGGCTCCCCCAACAAAATTGTATTCAGCTGTGACCTATAATAAAAACAAAAATAATAATGGTGCATTACAAAAAAATGCTATGGGATGTGTCTATGTAAGACCTTCACTCAGTTTTTGAGGTGTGGTTCACTCATATTTTTGAAAAGAGTGATGTGACACAAAATCACTAGCAAATAGTGGAACTGCTCAAATTGCTTGATATATAATCATATTTCATAGTTATGACACCAATCCCGGAATTTTTTCAAATACTACAATAATTTTAATTTCAATAGATTGAGCCATAAATAAATGTCAATTAGCAGAAAAAAGCTATTTGCAATAACCTCATATTTTCTTATCTTTTCATGAATAAGTTCTTCTAATAGACAGAGATCAGGATCACATCAGACAGCTGTTTTAATAAAACAATTGCGAAATTAACAAGTTCAATCAGAGCGTGTGTGGTTTGGAAGACCTTATGAGTTGTCTCAAATATCGTCTGTCGCGTCGCTATCACGGCCTGTTGCTGCGCAGAGAACAATTGATACACGCTGACGATCAAATTGCGTAACGCGATCTCTCAGTTTGCTGATTATAATAATAAAACCTAAAACCACACAAGAGAAACAAGAGTGCTTACCTACATCTTAGGTTTTCATGAGAACTATAAATTCATCTGTTTAAAACGACTTGTTTTCCCTATATCCGACACTAAGCATGCGTATTTGTCGCCTCGCGATAGTTTTAATTATTAGTTATCCAAGGTTACATATACAAAGGCCATAATGCTCTACTAGATAACTTATTGTGGCTTTATTTTATAATAATTGAGAGATAACTTTATGATATTTCCCAGTTCAAAAGTCTCGTGTAAGATAATTTTTGTGACTTGGAATTTCGTAATACAAAAACAAGATAAAATTATTATGAAAAAAGTATTTGTCATCGTTATTTAAGTTGGTCAGGGGTTGTGACCCTGAAGATTATATTTTTATGATATTTAGCAGAAAACAATATTGGATACTTAATATAAAAGATAGGGTAAAATGTTTCTTTAAAAACACCTTTAAATGAATTAAGTTAATTTTAACAAGGTTTTCATTATTCATTTTCAGAGGGGTAGCTTTAGTGGCTTTTCTCTTCATGAGTAAAACATTCTTGACTTTAAATACTTTTGTATTTACCTGTGTCTTTGAATCTGGACGAGCCCACCAGAATTCGCCGTTTCGCCTCAATTCAGCAATCTTCTGATTTAGTCTGTGTGCAAGTACCACTGTCAAGGGCATGCATTCTTCAGTTTCATCAGTGGCATATCCAAACATCAAGCCCTATAAAAGATGTTAGTTATTATTTGAAAAAAAAATACCCTCTATTACAAATAGTTTATCTAAAAAAAATATTAAGTAAGGGTAAAGTTTTTTTAATATTGGATAACAGAAATCTCAAGATTTTAATGCAACTAGCTGACCCGGCGAACTTCGTACCCTTAGCGTTGCAATTTTTCAATATTTCTGATAGATTTTTTTAATATTTTTTTCTGTAAGAACCTTCTCCTAATAATAACAAATACAACAAAAAAAGAATTAGTGAAATCGGTCCAGCCATTCACGCGTGATGCCGTGACCAAGGAAAACGGGTTTCATTTTTATATTATTATTATTCAAGACTGCTAAAAAATTTGTTTATTGAAAGTTTATTAATTAGTGAAAGTGTACAATTTATTCAAGACAGTAAAAGGGTAATAAAGTAATTATTACTTTCAAAACTGACTAGATGTTTAGTTAGTAGAACTATAATTCGTTCCAATAATATGCATTCCATCACTCAGTGTCCATATGTTTTGGGTTGTTATTTGGTGAAAAGTTAGTATGAACCAGGAAGGATACCAACATACCTGGTCTCCAGCCCCTACTTCTTCATCATTTCTGTTTTCATGCACACCAGCGGCAATATTTGGCGACTGTTGGTCCAGCGCAAGCATCACGCAGCATGTCTTGTAATCAAATCCTGGATCCAACATGCCCATTTATTATCTATTGATGATTTTTTTTGGTCTTGATTATCATTAACCTACTTTTTTGACATTATGAGAGAGAGACCTTTATAACTGCAACTTTGAATTTGATATGATCATGATGCAGAAATTGATTTTTTAAGATTGCGGTTGAAAGAAAATATTGAAATATCCCAAAAAATTAGTAATTTGATCCCAAAGAATGAAATAATAATTTTAATGAATTTTGAAAACAGATGTTCATTATGAGTAACATGCAATCATAATTCTTAGTTTAGAATTTTGAGCCCAATTAGTCCCCTGAGTACTAACAGTCGTGCAGCAGGCTTTTTCATAGTTGTATACCTGATCACCAGCCCCAATATCTATTTCATCTCGAGCCTGGTACACCCCCACAGCTATGTTTGGACTTTGTTCTTCAATAGCCACTAACAAATTTAGTGTACGCCAATCAAAACCTAGTGTGAGTAGGACAATATTTTTCTATTACGATAAGATAGGTTACAAAATGCAGATAGAGTTAAATCTAGTTTTCAGTGTTTGGCTACGGGCCAATCAACTGTTTACTAATAGTACCAGTTAACCATTTCAAGGATATAGGCTTACCTTTGGAAGAATCATCATATCCAATGTGCTTTACTGTTTCTCTGACCACTTTCTGGTAGTCAACATTTGCTTTGGAGGTAATTTCACCACACAGCAAGACCATTCCAGTCTTGGTCACGGTTTCTGTTGACAAAACACATTTTCACTTGATTCTGTTCACTAGCACATGTCACAATATTGGCCTGGAAAGAAGCAGCACTCACCACATGCAACTTTAGCATCAGGATCCTGTCTCAGATGTGCATCGAGTATGGCATCACTTATTTGATCGCACATTTTGTCTGAAAACGAAAAGTAGACAATTTTATACACACTTCATAGGCACTAATCCGTATAACCTATACATCATAAAATATCGAGAATTTCATCACTGTTTGGCTCAAACCACGTGTAGTGATTATTTTGAAACTGGTTTGTATTATTGGTGTTGTATGATGTAACAAACCATTATTATGCCGACTAGACACATGAATTTCTGCTCTAGCCTTAAATTTTGACAGCAGAAGCGTGCCATTCCTGGGTATCAGCTGGATAACCTCTTGGGGAGTAAATGTTTCGTAGGCGAGCTAAATCTACGCACATGTCTAAGGCGGCCATTTTTCGAATCGCACACCTCCTGCACCGATAGATTATAGGAAAACTGACCTGGATGTCCCTCGCCGACAGACTCAGATGTGAACAGAAACACTGATCCATCTTCCATGTCAAAACTGTGTCCATTTGTTTTAGCATATCCATTCATTTTCGATGTCTCCGGCATTCTGAATTTAGAGTTAGCTCACTAAAATAACTCGATAAGAGTCCCCCGGAATTAACACTGTGGAAAAGAGGTCCGGCGCGAGTTCGCGCTGATATTTATAAGGTTGGAGAGTCGTCGCAAAACTGAGGATTTTAGCCAATCAGAAGTGAGGTTTACTTCAGCCGCTATCGGATTCTAGCGCTGCTACTGGTCGAAACGGTATGTTTTGATCTGGTTGAACCTGAAAAGGATAACATGATAACGAACCGCGAAGTTTAAAATAATGAATAATGCAATCTGACGATTTAATGTAAACCTGTGTAAAGGTTACGTGATAAAATAATGATGTCATTACATTGACGTATTTTACACTCATTCTCGGTAAATCACGTTGTACATTTTCTATCATGAAGATTTATACGTATACGTATGTATTATTTAAGGGAAAGGAAGGAATATTTTTTGCTGAATGACGATGACGTTTGTGCATTATTTTTTGTTCCATAAGGAACAGGCTAAGGTCTTAGACCATGCTGCCTAATCATTGGTTAGGTGTATTTTTTAGGTAATTAATTAATTCTAAAAACTACTTTCTTACAACTACATACTACATACAAACTAAGCCCTAACCTAACTCATTGAAATGCGAGGATTGTTCACATTTATTCAAGCAATGGAGGTTTACGCGGAAATATCGATCGGATCAGTATGGAGCACTTTACTCTATTTCTTACATTTACTACGTTGTTTTCCTTCAGTAACACATGATG
This sequence comes from Pyrausta despicata, assembly GCA_963921415.1. Taxonomy (NCBI): domain Eukaryota; kingdom Metazoa; phylum Arthropoda; class Insecta; order Lepidoptera; family Crambidae; genus Pyrausta; species Pyrausta despicata. Next base: position 8,969,778 of record OY992855.1, on the reverse strand, counting down.
ATGATAATTCCTCACTATCACAATAATACGCAAAGAAAAATCAATTTAAATAATTAAGAAACAGAGCCCATCTTACTCCTTTCGTTTCCCGCGTTAAAACTTTTGACTTTTGTGCACCTTCATAAAGTGAAATGTGTCTTTTTTTAAGCAAGCGAAACAAGCAATTTAAGCCATGTTAATTAAATAAACAAAAACTGTGATCATCACACAAACAAGAACACACATTTAACCGCACCAACGGTTTTCAGCTTCAATGAAAAAAATAAATTAAAGCAAATAAGTACATAAAAAGTTCACATATTACGAGTATGATCTCTGCGTAGGCAAAAACGCTTTCTTTAACGGCCGGTTTTGATTTCATATCTTCCGTTGACTGGAAGTCTAAAATCTCAGATAACTTTTAGTCATAGCTTTTAGTATATTTTTACTTAATAATGGCTGCTTACGTCTCATAAAGCCATAAAGAAAAAAAACTTTTAGTATGAATCTGAAAGTTATTTAACTTTCATTCAGTCAACTGTAGAAAGGATATTGAGACTGGCCCTAGAACTTTTTTCGATGGTTTACGAGTATAAGCCGACATGTATAATGAGAAATTAATGAGATCTGCATAATTACTTTAGCATAAAACATAAAAAATAGTCCTAAATTTAAATTCTTAATTTGAAATAGGTATGGGAAGGAATGAAAAAATACCTTTACCCTAGATAGCTAACCTCCGTCGATTCGACGGGGCAGTGTCAAAAATATCGATGTCCCTTTTTAACGCCGCGTCCAAAAGTGACGTCTCGGCTAGCCAACTCGGTCGCAGCGGAGGCCGTTGCAGTGGCACAAACAGTTCACAGGTAAGTGTCTTAGTTTTCGAGGTACTTGAACTTTGCCCGTCGTTTCGACGGGTGGTTAGCTTTACTGTCAGTATTTAATTTGAGGGCGGTTGTTTATTTTTTAAATAAATGTGTAATTATTTTCGGATTTACATCATGTCTTCGTTAAAAAATGATAAGATAATAAACTTATTACAACAAGAACTTAGTAACGACGACCTGGATGATAGTTCTGCCAATGAGACAGATAACTTTGTGGTGGAAGATGAAGTGATAAAAATTATAAGCCATCAGATTCCGAGGAAGGGTATGTACCACCAGACTTGTCTTCAAGCGTGGACTGTGATTCGCTGACTACTTCAAAACCACTCCTTTAGTAACCATGCAAAGCAGCATCATACAACTTCCTCAAGGGTTCGTTTGAGGCAAAAATCGGTGCGTTTGGTCTACAACTAAAGGGAACACTTCAACGAGAACTTCGATAAGGAACATTGTGCGTACTTCGAGGGTGCTTACCCGTTCCTGTAGGGGATTAACGGATGATGTTTCTTGTTTCGAAAAGTTTTTTTACCAACAAATTATTTAACGAAATCGCGAAAGGGACAAGTGTAACGTCGCGTAATGTGGTGAACATCAAATTGATTTTTGTGTCACTTGCGCTAAATATACATAATTAATTTTATTTGTTTATTACTTAATATGTTTCCTTGTGCCATATAAAGCCAAAAACCTGATTGTTTTGTTTTAATTTACATTTAGTTTTGGAAGCCAAAGTTGTTAATTAAAATTTGTTCCTATTTCTTTAGAGGTCTAAGAAAAGTTATAATAATTTAATTAATAAATAAATGATGTTGATTTACAAAATGCTTTTCAATTACAATTATAACAAAGAATAATACTTTAAAGAAAGAAGTGGATAGTTTTGATTACTTAAGCCAAAAATGAGATTTTTTTAATACCCGTCGTTTCGACGGATGGTTAGCTTGAATAGACTACACAAGAAGGTTAGCTATCTAGGGTTAAACAAACTGTTCGTCGTTCCTAAGTTTTTAGTCGGTAAGTAAATGTATAACTTCACCGTCACTAGTTAACACTTGATTGCAAAAATTGCTAGACAATACACTGCACGTTAATCGGTAGCTGCTCGAGTTAAACTGAGGATGAGATGACTTAATGGCAATTCATATATTACTTGACGATACCCGCTGCGTATGCGTGATTTAGCATTTGGTGACATAGTCCAAGAGACAGTAGGTATTTATATCGCTTCAATCATAATGTCCGTAGTTGTTTGTTAGCCACCAACCGTAGTCGTTAGTTTACCTTTGTACCATCAGGCTTTAACCATGTCATTCTAATGAATATGATCGAATTTGGTGCATATCATTCAAGGGAATCCAAAGCAACTGTAGTACATACATCTTTATTGGAAAACCTCCATAAGTAGAGCATATGGAAACTCTTCTCGAATCTCAAGTTTGGAATGAAAAGATTCTATGAGAATTTCGAGGAATATGACACGGAATCCCCGTACCGTCCATTACACAACGCAATCATAATACCTGACCAACAACAATATGATGTTTTTGTCTCCTAGAGTCTTTCCTAGCAATTTATATAAATTTTCGTATTGCAAATATGTTACACTACATTTGCTGTTAAGTTTTCCCCGTCAATATGTTTCGGCGTGCGTTGGATGAAGGGAGCGACTCTCCTTTATCCCTTGAACTCCGGCAATAAGGCACATACTCGTATTATCCTCTCTCTTCCGACACTGGAGGAGGGAAAACAAAAATGTGTTTTAAATTTCATAAGTTTCGACAGTTGTATTTAACTATACTGCAGCTTGGTAGAGACAACTTTGAGCGGGAAATTGCCAGAAGAGTGCAGCTTGGCTGGGCAGCATTTGGGGAATTGCGTCATATCTTCACGTCGATCCTGCCGCAATGCCTAAAAAGCCGAGTGTTTAACCAATGCGTCCTACCAGTCTTAACCTACGGAGCCGAAACGTGGAACATGACAGTCAAGCTGGCTCACCGACTACACGTCACTCAGCGCGCTATGGAAAGGTCTATGTTGGGGATCTCATTAAGGGATAAGATCCGGAACGAGGTCATACGACATAAGACTAAGGTAACTGATGTCGTCCAAAAATGTAGTAAGCTGAAGTGGCAGTGGGCTGGCCATGTCTGTCACAGAACCAACGAGAGGTGGAGCAGGAAGGTTCTTGAATGGAGACCACGCTTAGGTAAACGTAGTGTGGGACGCCCGCCGGCTAGATGGACAGACGACCTGAAAAAGGCAGCTGGTAGTGACTGGATGCAAAGGGCAGGAGATCGTGCGCTGTGGCGCTCCTTGGGGGAGGCCTATGTCCAGCAGTGGACTGTAACAGGCTGATATGATATGATGATTTAACTATACGAGTTTTCCACAGATCTCAATGGTTTTTTAATGTCCAACTACCAAGAGAGATAAAACAGCAGCATATTTAGTTAAGATACATGGGAAGCAGTAGCCAGTATTAGTGTAAGCGCGTTTATCTAGAATCATTCCGAAAGCCTAGCCTAATTTCGACATAAGGATAGGACTCATCTAAAAGAACTGGTAAAAATATCGTGTATTTAAAAAAAAAAAGTGCGTTTATTTCTTCAAAATTAGGTACTTAACTAAATTTGTGACCTACAGACCTAGTCCATTATTCGACTCGACTCGGGCGTAAGGTGAAGGTGATCTTGAAGCCTTATCATATCATGTAGGTAGGTTTGTTTTTGTTTAGAAAACTTCGCAGACTCAGGTCAGCCTTTTAAGAAACATGTTTATAAATAAAGATATATTTTTATAGGTATACGTATGTTTACTGTAATTATTATGCATTATATTGGTAAGGTACTTTCAGCAGGGATTGGTATTTTATCACACTTTTAGTCAGTACCTACTTATTTACATACATATTAATCTTAGTCTAGTACCCTTAACACAAGCCTCGTAGCTTAATTTGGGACTAGAGAATTGGTGTGATTGTTGTGAAATATTTATTATTATTATTAATCCAAACCTAACACGCTATTCAGATCTAAGTATTACATACTTATTGCCAATCAGTTGCATCAGCATTGTTTGAAAACAGCAAATCATGAAATCGTCGTATCATTGCGTGAACATATTTGAAAGTTAAAGTTTATCAAAGTTGTCATAGGTTCTTTAGCACTATCAGTGCTGTTTTGCGAACGTGTCGAGTTTATTATTGTTATTCCTTTAGTAACAACATTGAAAACATAACATACTTTTTAAAGCACGTTTCTCATCTCATGACCAGGGAAATTAATGAACAGCAGGATAAAGAAATGATACTTGTATGACTTTTGCACCCAACTCCCCCTTCCTGTAAATATCAATATCCTTAACCCGACGGTTGTCTGGAAGAGATCGCTCTTAGCGATAAGACCGCCTAAATTGTGCATCTTTCTTTGTAAGGTAATTTTGTATTATTTGTTTTGGTTTGCAATAAAGTGTTCTAAATATATCTTGCTTATGTTATTTGAAGTAAATGCAATGCAGGTAAGGTAAACCATATCATCTCTAACTTCCAACCCATATTATCTTTAACTTCCTTCCTAGAATTGTGTTACCCTTGCTGTTTTTCCTTGCAGTTACGTAAAGTAAGATAAACTTACAAACGGTAGTGTTATTATGGCCTACATGTGGCTTACCTTTTGGTGTAGTGGCTTGAAGCGATCTTTTCCGCTACGTGCGGGAGTAGGTAGAGTTAGTTTTACTTTGACAACCACTTTGGTGTAATGGTCAAGAAGTTGACTATTACACCAAGAGGTCGCGAGTTCGATCCCCGCACTAGAAGATACCTGTTTACTCTAGCTTTGAAGATTCCTAGGTTGTAATTGCAGGGAAACACTGACGCAGGTAGTGAGTTCCACTCTTTTGCAGTGCGCATCAGGAATGTAGATGAGAAGCGTTTGGTTCGTATCAGTGGAACATCGACACGGTACGGATGGTATCCCGCGGTACGTCTGGTGATCCGATAGTAAAAGGGGGCCGGCGGAATAAGCTGTTGTTGTACGTGTGTGATGTTGTTGTTTATTTATGTAGTTAATTCTTTAGATAAACTTCTATTTGAAATGAAGGAAAAAATACCGGTAAAAAGATTACCTACGCAAGTGACCTTATGCAGGTGAGAGTTTGGATATTCCATAAATCTGTCTTAAGGAAAATTATAAATGCGCCTCTTAGCTGTGTAACTTACTGTCTTTCCCTTCTATTTTAGATGATTGGAACAAACGAACAAATTAATAAATAAGATATTATATAAAGATAGTTAAATTACGATACGTTAGATAAGTTCTTAAACAGGGATGTAGGTATGATCGTAATTAGTTTTCACGGATACCAACGATCGATCGACGTTTCACAGATTTTTTGAATACCTACCTGTCAAGCCATTTAAGGAAGGAAAGGTGAAGTCTGTCTACCTGATATCCTGAAGCTAATTCTGCCTAAAAATATATAAATAAACGTAATAAGTTACACCAGTTACATGACTTGCAAAATGAAATTAAAAGTAAGTAATTAATAAGATGTTTATTACTTTTAATTTCCAGACCAGTACGTTCAAGTTATTATCATGTTTCAGGTCGGAGTTCAATTATAATGTTCATTCTATGGCGGCATATTGGCTAGATTCTGACGTTTTTTGCAAGATAAAAGTAAAAATTTCTTGAATCCGGGTATGTATTTGTAATTATTATTCTTGTTTAACAAGTAAAGGTAATCACCGGGGCCCTCGGGGATCGGGGTAGGTACTTAGGGAATAACGCAATCTTTAAGCCACGTATGATATCTATGTAAGTATGTATAACTCAAAGTAGGTATGTACCTACCTAATAAAAACGTATTTTTATTACAAAATTATGAAGATACCTCGGAGAAAAAAAGGTATAACAAATAAAGTTTTTATTTTGCTCAGTAATTGCAAGTAAGCAAGCAATAAAATACTCTATGTGTTTATATCAATAATCATAATCGCGTATCGTGCTAATAAGGTCCGGGGTCAATCAACAGATACATATTTACTTACACGTGTTTTCACTTGTTTCATGTGTTTCTTCAATGGGTTACATAGTTACGTCATCATTACACTCCCTAGGAAAACCTACCTAATGTTTTAATTACATATATACATAAAACCACAGTTTAAAACTCTATTTTTGACCGTGATGATCGCTTATTTTAAAATCAATAAGTAAAATTGATTTTAAAATAAGCGATCATCACCTAAGTACATTAATTACATTATGAATATTTATTATTAAAGTAGGTAGTAGCGATTACTATTATTCTACCTCGAGTAAGAGTGTACATTTATTTAACCCTTAAACAGGCCCCGATAAACCGCTAATGTATATTAAGTGTTATATATGGATTTAGGCTTAAAATAACGCCCTTTTCGAATCCTAATCAACAAATTACTGAAAAAACACTGAAATAGCTGAAAAAATGACGTGGGAAAACATAATCCCATTGCCTGGGTAAATACAACTCTTATCTGTATATCTATATATAAATGGTGAAGGCTAGTTCTGTTCATAATTTATTTATTTTATGTACTTATTTACTTTTATTTTGTAAGGAGTTTGAAATAAAACAACAATATTATTCAGTCGTATTATAATCATAACTGTATTTTTTTGTTTTGATGAAATTTATAAATGAAATATATTTATGCCCCAGAACCAGAAGAAAAAAAAATCCTATTGCAAATCTCAACTTCAGTAACATTTATGTAAAATAATCATAACCATGCGTATTTTCTAATTAAATTTGCTTATTTTAAAACACACGAACAAAGTAGGGTGAATAAGCTAGTATACAAAAAATAAGGTAATTAGAACAGGCAAAGGAAATATAGTTCCCACAAATAGATCAACTCAACAGGTTATGGTCATATGTTCCCCACGTGTTATTTTACCTTATTTTTATAACATTTTGCAGAAAAACAACAAAAAACATTAAAATTTTGATACTATAACTCAAAATCTATATCATATCAAAAAATTGCATGAGTTATCTTTCTTGGTTTCGCCATAATCGGGAAAAGTATTGCACAGTTACTGAAAATCACCTCTCCAATGGTAGTCAAAAATTCAACTGGCTATCAATGACACATACGTTCGAAAACATGGAGTTTAAGTATTTGGAACCATAGAGTATATATTATAGATTAGATTTTGAAAGATTGTGGGCTTTGATTCACCAAAACCTGGCTACGACGTCAAAAAATCTATGTGGAAAGCATATGTCCGCGGCCTGCTTAAGGGTTAATATATTTATTTAAAACTTTATTGTACAATAAATGTACAAACTTGAATTGAAATTGAAAAGATCATTTTGTTCTTTCAATACCTTATGAATATTTTCATTCAGCGTTTTAGCGAATTCGTTTTGCTGAGCAGTACTGTTGGATAACTACTTTAAAATTTTCAAAACTAAGAAGTTTAAGTTTCCTACCAAAATGCACTTCAAAGGGTGACATGTTTTGCACTATGTACTCGTATTAATATAAGCATAGGTTATAAAAAATCTTTTGATTTTTATTTAGACTTGAATCTCCCTGTAATCTAAATACTTTTCGCAATGTAGTTACTATGTAATCTCTCTTCATCAAAATTAGATTTATGATGTTGAGGCGAGGTTATGTGATTTTCTTTATTAAAAGTTTGGAAAAGTTCTTTGATTAAGGCACCAAAAAAAGATTGTTCTCCATCCTGAATCATTTTATTAGGTGCTATCATCGCAAGGATCTCAGATAACGAGTCATACATTCTATTCTTTTCTCCTGCTTTCACAATAGCATATTTGGAAAAAAGATACCACTGTTTTTCTAAAGACTTGAAATCAATATGCCAATCAATTTACATCGGTTCTGTAGTAGTCTTAGTTTGCAAAGATATAGTTTTACTAGGATGCCTATTTTGTATTTTTCTTTTCTTCAATTTTCAACAGTTTGTACTTCAAAAACTGTTTAATCGTTTTTATCATTTTCCCAATAATACTTTTCACGAAACTGTTTATATAGTTTGCCTATTCCGTGGTGTCTGCTGTCTTGCATATCATAATCTTTTATTACTCTTAACTGTTCTTCTTTATCATCCATCTCATTTAAGGATTTTGTGTGACCAAATGGTTCAAATTTAGTGTGATCAAAGTTTTTTCAATATACTTCGAAAAATTTATAATCGTCGTTTTATATAAGTAGTCATTTGGGATAAGTTAGGCGTTGATTCGGTTCTTTTTATTTTGAGAGCCAAATAAGTGCTTTATGGTCTGTTTGCAATATAATTGTCAAACATAGATATAGGGTCAAAATTGTGTTACTGCCCAAAGGATACCTAACAATTCTTTTTCGGTTGTATTAGTTTTGCTTACAATTTGACTATGTTCTCGATGCATAAGCTATCAGATGTTAACACGGCTCATAGAGCAATGTCAGATGAATCTGTTGTCTGTTGGTATCACAATGTTTTATTAAAATCAGGAAAGCTAGTATTGGTGCATGTGTTAATAGATGTTTGCAAGTTTCTTTTCCCTCTAGAAAACTTATATTTTTCGGCACCTATGACTGCTTCCTTTTTTATGATAATCTTACTTAAATTTGGAACGAATTTTCTGTAATAACCAATTAAACCTGAAATCATTATTGCTTCTTTTTTAAGGCTTTTTTATGTTTTCGGGACAGGAAATTTTTGAATGGCTTCTATTTCCTTTTGGTTTGGTTTAAGACAATCTTAATTAAATATGCGTCCTAGAAATAGGTTACGCGAGGTATGATGTTTGAGAACTTTGGCTTAATGTTATCAAACCTGCTTGCGGCCTCTAAAAAAGTACAGTTGCTAACAAAAAAATTATCGTGGTATGGAATACCATTTTTAAGGGTGTTTTGAGCTGTATTTAATTACACTTACTAGGTCAGTGTTACTTCATTTCTCCAACAATTTACTTTTAACAAACAATACTTTTTGTTTCATTTCAAATAATGAATCTTTATAGATGGTTTTCTTTTTTACGTTGGAGAGCTATTAATATAGTTATAAATTAAATATGGGTCGCTATCATAGATAATAAAAGAATTTTCATTTTCATATTACATTTGAATTGCAATGAAAATGAAAAATATTTTATTCGTTGCAAAGAATATAACAACAATATTAGATGTAGACTCGAGCTTTTAAGTGTAATAGAAGGAGTCGCTCTTCCTTAGCAATAGAAATCTTATTTTATTAACTAAACAACAAATACAAAATAACAAAACAAACATTTTATAGCTAAAATAACAAAACGCATGTGTAATTGGCCAAATTGTCCCGAAGCGGTGGTAGGGTTAATTTATATGTTGGGACGTGTAAAAGTGCGAGTTGTTAGCCTACTTACAGAAATAAATGGATTCCGATGGAAGTTTCCATGCCATGGGCCTCCCCTCCACCGCAGTTGTCGGTCCTATAAAACATAGTGCCGTTGTCCATATTGTCATTTACCACCACACCGACCCGGCGAACACACCATAGTATTGTACAATTATTATAGGTACCTAATAAAAGTTTTACCGTAAATTCAGCTTTATTTAACTGGCGCCCAACATGGGGCCCAGCATTAAAGTTATGCTTTTTGTGCAGTCTCTTGGAAAGTACAGTTGCTAACAAAAAATTTATCGTGGTATGGAATACCATTTTTAAGGGTGTTTTGAGCTGTATTTAAATATGTTTGCGTAATTACACTCACTAGGTCAGTGTTACTTCTATTATATTTATCCAACAATTTACTTTTAACAAACAATACTTTTTGTTTCATTTCAAATAATGAATCTTTATAGGTGGTTTTCTTTTTTGCGTTGGAGAGCTATTAATCTATATATATAAAAATGAAACCCGTTTTCCTTGGTCACGGCATCACGCGTGAATGGCTGGACCGATTTCACTAATTCTTTTTTTGTTGTATTTGTTATTATTAGGAGAAGGTTCTTACGGAAAAAAATATTAAGAAAATCTCTCAGAAATATTGAAAAATATACATTTATTTTGCATATTTTAAAAAACGCGCGTAACTAATGTCAATGTCATTCGATGACATTGTTCAATTCGCCGGTTCAGCTAGTATAGTTATAAATTCAATATGGGTCGCTATCATAGGTCGGGAAAAAAGTTATAAATTTACTACAATCTACATTTGAAAAACTATTAGGGTTAGGATGGGGTTAGGTGCCTGAGACGGCACGTATCTAGCACTGCCCTGAGTCTGATGGGCTGCATCGGACATCTCGGATTTTACAAAAAGCGAGGTGGTTATAGGATGGGAATTTTAAGGATGTTATGGAAAGATGCTTTATTGCAGTCGCAGCATTCCTTTCGTTATTCCGCTCCTTTCCAATTGTTTTTAACTTATTTGTTTATGTGGTAGTCCAGTGTGGTTTTCAAGACATAGGAGTCGCGTCGTGGAAATCTTATTTTCAGATGATGAATTTCACCGACTTTAATGCGGGGCCCCATGTTGGGCGCCAGTTAAAAACAACTGAATTTACGGCAAAACTTTTATTAGGTCTATAATAATTGTACAATAATACGTTGTGGTCGCCGGGAGGCCCAGGGCATGGAAACTTCCTTCGGAATTTGAGGAGTCCTTGGCGTGCCGATGCCACCATGATAGTTGGTTTTTATAGGGCTTTTGTCTTAGATATGGATTTTTTAGACATACTAGGAAATAAATAGTACTACATATGTAGTTGTTTACCAGGAAATAAATAGTACTACATTTAGAATTTGCTTATATTATTTATTATTTTTTACACAGTAAACATATTTCAAAACTAGAACAAGTGTCTTACTAATCGAATAGGTAGCATTTATTACCAAAATGTTTGCCTGACCTGCTTGGATAACTCTGAATTTCAAGGCGTTTTAAAACTTTATCTACGTTTTTTTTAAATAATATGAAACATTAAATTAACCGGATCTCTTCGAGATAGCGAGTGTTTATTTATTAAGATGTAATTAGTAAAATAATTGCACAATTTGGTAAAGCTATCGAACCAATAAAATTATATCGACATAATCGATAGTTAATCAATAATGTAGGTAATTATTATTAACTAAAACGAATGATAAAAAACAGGTAATTTTTCCTATCAAGTACGTGACATAGCAGATAAGCTGCAGGATCTATGTTGCCTATGTTGGAGCCGACATGTTTTGCGAAAAACTGCAAGCTACGTTGGAATGTTGGAAACAATGTCAGCCATGCCCCACAGAAGGGTTAGACCCAAAAACTGTTGGCCTGGCGTCGTGGGCGGTGAGGGCCTCACTGTGCGGGTTGCCCAAGACCGTGCAAATTGCAAAAGTCGAGGAACAACAGTAGGAGAGTGGACCCCGGCCGCAGTATTGATGGCGGGAACATTGCCAGGATGATGACGATGTTATGATAATGGTCACGCACGTGTCACGCGTCGATTAAGATTTGTTGTCAGTTTGTTTGTCGTCGAATTTTGTTCAGACGGTGAATCACATATTTTGAGTAAATATTAATTACTTTGGAAATATTGATACTTAGTGGGGAAGTTTAAAGATTATCTACTCAAGTTGGAAATCACATGCAAAATAGTAAGTATTTGATTCTTACAAATGTTCTTTCATTCACATCGTTAACAATAAATGCATAAGTACCTACATACATTAACGCCTAAATAACAGGTACCTCAATATTAAAACGCAACACGAAACTTAATAAGATAAGCCTAACTAAAAAAAAACCAGGCGTAACGATGCCAAACTACTGTCTTAACTCTTAAACTTGCTTTTGCTTGATACCTACTTCAGTATCGGTCGTGTTCTTAAAAGTGCTTAAAAAACAGCTATTAAAAGTACTTGACCGTAATTCGAGGCTTATACAATGAGATAGGCGCATCCGGTTCCCGTAGTTTTTACCATTTTAGTACTCATTTTCAACTATAGAGGGCGTGTTTCCGTTGTCTCAGTGGGCAGTGGCGCCATCTGAAGTTTCTTAAACTTGAGTGGAGCCTTTTTCACGGTTCCCAACTTAGGGATTTAGTCCCTAAATTTAGGGGCTAAAAGTGTCAAAAGGGACATTTTTGGGGACAAACATTTTTTTGCTTGCCAAAATCATATGTTGTGTGTGCAACATATGATCAAAACAAAGCCCTGTGTTTTGCGAGAAACGAGTGAACTGCGCGGCGTATTCAATCATGTCACTCGCTCACCTCATTCACTCACACCTTCATCATTCATTTTTGCCTTTTGAAGTGAACTTTTCGATCAACAATACTTTGACCACAGATGAAAAAGAGTATGTCCGCCGTCCATTCACCATTGATTGACGGAAACATGGTACAGACGGCAGCACGTCAGGTTACCCATGTGAACTACGAAAACAGCTTGTATTGCGTAGACAATAGAGGTGGTCTCAAGGTCAAAGTGGGGTAGTCTGACGTGCGGCTGTGTGTACATGCCTGGTTCCTATATTCAACTACGGATTGTTTGCCTACGAGGCGTTACTTTTTGACAGTTTATGCATGGACGAACTGTCAAAAAACAACGGCTCGTAAAAGCAAAACGAATCGTAATAGGAACCGGCAACAGACGGAAAAGGAGATACCTATTATTTACACAGAAAAAGTAAATTTTACGCACGGACGAGTTTTTACTCGTCCGTGATTTTCGGTTATTCCCAGTTGCCCCCACCGACATCGCCCCCACTGGGGACAACTGGGAATTTGTAAAAAAATATGTCCCAGTTGCCACCGTGCCTCATTTTGAGGTGGCAACTGGGAATCAAGTGTTTAAATTTCTCAGTCTCCCCCCCTTGAGACGTTGCCGTATCGGATATGACGACGAATATCAGAGGCATGGATAAAAAAATCGATTAGGGTCTTATCAGGATGAAACAAACGAGTTATGAATTTATGTGCAAAATTAAACAATTAACGTTCAATAAATAAACTCATTTTTATAAATGCCTTATGCATTACATCAATTGAGAGATAGGTACGATCGGGGACCGAGCGGCTTGATCATGCTTAGTCAAAATCGCTTGCAGCACCTTGCACAATATTTTGTGAGCGACAGATTGAATGTATTTAATTGAATAGGTAGGACAAAACGTGGTGTAATCTGGTGGGTTACTCGTGAACAGAATTGCATTGGCTCATGAATGCTGAGTCAGCATTAAAAAGGTGTCCAAACAAAAAATATGAGAACCTTATTGCATGGCAATAAGGCACAGATAATGTTTAGTTGACGTTGATTCAAATGGTATTAACCAATCCGGCCGAATTGCGTTCAAGAGTAACCCCCCTAGAAAGCTAGAAGTTAATTTGTCAGATGTCACTCGGTTTATGAATATGGCCAGTGTTCATGGCAATCATGGCATTGAGTTAATTAAACAGCTTTAATTGTGTAGGGAATAGAGGCGGTCTCAAGGTCAAAGTGGGGTAGTCTGACGTGCGGCTGTGTGTACTGAGATAGTCTATGTAAGGAACAAAAGTTTTACATGTTGTTCTGTATAAACTTAGCAATCGAACAGTAAATTATGTTTAAGCTTGCTCTAAGGATGAATAAATTATAAAGTCAAAAGCAAAAAGTGCTGACAAAAGCAAATAATTAAATAAATTGTGCTGATAAGTAAAATACTTTTTAATTAAAAAATAGTTATCAAACAAGCCTTTATTTTTTGTTTCAGAACCACTCAGAACCAGTTTATTCAATATTTAAACAATTGCAACATTTTCACTTCATTTCGCTTCTAGCAACATAATATGCACGAATATCTAGTTATACTTCACGTCTCAAGTGGGGGAGACCGGGCCGTTAAAAAAAATTCCCAGTTGCCCCTTCGAATGGAGGCACCGGTGGCAACTGGGACTTTATTTTTTACAAATTCTTAGTTGCCCCCAATGGGGGCGATGTCGGTGGGGGCAACTGGGAATAACCGGTCGTACCTGTTGGTGCTGCCAACTTAGGCATTTCGTCCCTACATTAAGGGGCTAGGAGTGTTTAAAGAGACCTTTTTAGAGACTGGAAATTTTTGGGGATTTTTAGGGATTACATACTAAACTTGCAAAATCAAAAACAAAACGTGTGTTTTCAGTTTTGAGTACAAAAAGGAACACAATTTAGGAACTAAATTAGTATGTAGGTACATATAATATTAAATTCTATTTAGAGAATTTTATGGAATTTCAGACAAAAACTTGGGGAAAAGTTTTGGTAAAGGTTGGTAACACTGGCCTTTTTAGTTCATTGGCGTTCTTGTTCCCGTAGAAAAAGGTTGTTCGCTTAGAAGCGTACAAAACGTTCCACCGTCGAGCAAATAAGTGCTACATCATTCACGCGTCGATATAAATTTATTCGAGTCAAAAAGTGATCGAGTCAAAGTGAAAGTGAAATAATAAAAGATGTAAGTACAAAGTCATTTCTACGCAATTGTTTGACACAATTGCAATTTATAAATATTATTGCCGTAAATTTTGCAGTTCTTACGAAAGAATGTAACATTTTTGTTGCAACTACCCTCAAAGTAAAAAAAAAAAATTTTTTCTAAAGTAAAAATATTTGACCTAATTTCAGTTGTAATGTTTAAAATTCTGTTTAAAACAAATAGAAAATAAGTTTTTGACCGTTTTTGCAACTAGTTGCATTAAAATAATTTCGTTTAACGGTTTTTCCGTTCGATAGTTAAGTACGTAACGTATGTTTATTCTTATATCAGTGGCAGTATAAACAGTTGTTGGATTGTTTTTTTTACATATAGTTGTTTTCAGAATGAGTAAAATGAATGTACCTGCTGGTGAAGATGAACCAAGGGCTGGACCGAGTGGTGTGCGGCGAAAACGAGCTCGAAGCAGCAGCAGCTCCAGCTCGAGTTCCTCAGATAAACGTAAGCGATCACGGCGACACCGCCATAAGAAAAATGAAAATCGTCACTCAAAGTGGCATCTCTTATCCAAAGAAATTTGTGAATTGCGCAATATCATTTCTCAGCCAGCTGTTCAACATAATTTAGATGATCAAATATCGATTTATTCAGCAGTTAGCCAGTTAGTTAGTCTTTATGATGAGGAGGTAGGCAGTTATGAAAGCATAACGTACTTATCCTACAAATTTAGAAACCGACTTTACTTTTGATTTACAAACAAAGTTAAAGGAACCGTCCGTTCCAAAGACCCCAGATATTTTTGTTAAAATGTTAGCCGATTGTCTGAAGTTAGGTATGCAGACACGCAAAAACTTTACAATCATGCCCCCAGTTTTGTAGAACTTGAAACTAATGTTGAAGTACGACCTTATGACAATCTTCCACATTTGGCCAAAGCTGATAAGGCATATGCTGCAATGACTTTTTGTGCTCTTAAACTAAATGAATGTCTGCAAGAAAATATTCGTAATTTGCTAACTTGGGCTAAGTCAGATTCAAGTTATTTGAGCCAATTGAATTTGAAAATTGAAGAGTTGTTTCTAAAAGGAGATTATCATAAAATATCATCTGACCTTGTACAGTTAATCTGTGGTCATAGATATGAAATTGCCGAGGTTAAAAGAGACGCGATTCCTAAACACGTTAAGGATCCTGTTGTTAAGAAGTCTCTAAATAAGATTCCTCCTTCAAACACACACATTTTTGAGGAAGAGGCTTTTTCAGCGGCGTTAGAGAAATCAGGTGGTGTACGAAAAGCCTTCTGGCCACTTAAATCTGAAAATTCTCAGAGAGGAATTTATAAAGCTCATCGCCGGCCCTCGAGGGGTAGAGGTACTAGGAAATTTACCACGCCATCGAGTGGCGCAATGCCATGTTGTGGTTCTGGCTCGTCTCTTCATTCACACAACTTCGCACCACCCTCGAGGGGTGTGTACAGCAATTTGAGTACAAATCAACATCAGTTCCATAATAATGCAACTAACGAAAATTTGCGAGGTTCATTTCAGTCCAGAGGCTCGAGGCCTCGAGGACAAAGAGGGGGGAGGGGACGAGCATCTTCTCATGCCCCTAGAAGTCAATCCAGACGTTATGAGCAATGACTCGAGGTCATTCCAAGCAGGACAATTAGTTCACTATTACGAAAAGTGGATGGAAAGGGGGCTCCACCAGTAATTTAAAAATTAATCAAAGGCAAATCATAAATAAATACCGTTAAATTACCGATCAATCGCATACCGTTTGTCACAAAACCTCCTCTGTCCTTTCCAAATGTAAACAGTCTGATTCACACTCAAGTATCAGAGGAAATGACAGCAGTTGTTCAAAAAATGAAACTCCAGGGCATTCTCAAACCAGTGCCCATAATGTCCCCAAGTTTCATATCGCATATGTTTCTGATTCCCAAGGCAGACGGGTCACAACGCCCGATCTTCAACCTAAAAGTATTGAACGGATTTGTAAGAACCGAACCTTTTCGTCTTATAAACATGTATCGAGTTCCGGAGTTCCTCCAAGCAGACGACTGGCTCTGCAAAATAGATCTGAGCCAAGCCAATACTTCCATTTGAAGGTAGCGGAAGGGCACCAGCGCTTTCTTCGTCTGATATACAAAGGGGAATTACTAGAAATGACGTGCTTACCATTCGGCTTAGGCACGGCCCCAAAAACGTTCTCCATGCTCACGAATTGCACTTATTTGTATACCCGCAGTTTCTTGTCATTTGTGCTGAAGATTCGTGAATCACGGCTTCCCCTCCAGTCGTCTTCAAATGCTCTCTTGCGTGTAATTTTTAATTTAATTTTGATTTGAGCTGAATGAAATTCTCTGGTAAGTACATAAGGCATTATTGCATATCGCGAACCTATTTTTGGTAGAGTAGATCTGGATAGCCCAAACTCTTCGTCAAAAGAATGTAAGAATTTTGGTTTATCTGGACGACTATTTAATTGCTCACCAAAATCCTATCATACTCCGCGAACACGTCCAAATGACCTTAAATGTCCTAAAGACTCTCGTATGGAATGTCAATTTCGAAAAGTCGATAACGATCCCTCAAAAGAGCATAACGTACCTAGGTGTCTCATGGCGAACTTGGGACAATCTAAAGTCGTTACCAGAAGAGAAGGTAACTACGACCGTAGCAAAAATCCATCAGGTCCTAAATCAAACACAAGTGACGCTGAGCGACTTACAGAGTCTCGTAGGACTGTTGAACTTCGCCAGCTTTGTTGTGCCACGAGGCCGGTTACATCACCGTCACTTGTTAAGATTAATGAATGCCTTACTAAAACGACCCACAAACAAAGCTGTACTACCACAAGCAGTACAAACCGAGTTAAAGTGGTGGATTCAGAACTGCCACCGCTCAACACTGCTACACTTCCCCCCTCCGTCGCATTTCCTTACAACCGATGCTTCAGATCTTGGGTGGGGTGCTCAGTTAGACAACGTACCCCTGACAGGCTCTTGGTCACCAAAAGAGCAACTCCTCCATTGCAATCAAAAGGAGATGTTAGCCATACTACATGTCGTTCGACTAAAAGCACACACATTGAGTCACAGATCACTTTTAATACAGTGCGACAACAAAACGGTTGTGGCTTACCTCCGGAAGGAGGGAGGGACAAAGTCGCTAGCACTGATGAACATAACTCACAAATTATTGACATTACTAGACCGGCATCAAATTTTATTCACCATCCATTACATTCCGGGCAGATACAAAAACCATGCCGATCACCTGTCAAGACATCGGCGTCCACCAGAGTGGCACTTAATACCGGAATGCCTGGAAACGATATTTGCAAAATGGGGGACTCCGGTGATAGACCTGTTTGCCTCGGAGAGGGCTCACGTGGTTCACAATTATGTAACCCTAGACCAGAGAGATCACAGAGCACTGTTCTACGACGCGTTCAGTGTGCCGTGGAATTACCCTCTAGCTTGGGTATTCCCTCCCCCGTTCCTAGTGCCCAAGGTTCTATCGCATCTGAACCAATCGACAGGGATATTTCTTATAGTGGTGCCCCGGTGGCAGAAAGTATTTTGGCGAGCCGACCTCAAAGCGAGAGCCCTAGCGGCTCCTTTTGTTCTGAAGAACTTGACAGTCAATCTATAGACATGTAAACAGGTCTGCCACCCCCGAACATAGAGGATCTGACTCTCGAAGTGTGGAAATGTGGGGGTGGACGGAGGAAATAAGTGACTGGAATAATGATCAAATATCCTTGCTAAAAAACTCTTGGAGACAATCAACACTCAAAACATACAAAGTAGCATGGAATCGCTGGTTAATATGGGCAAGATCAAATAGTGTCGATGTTAAAAAGCCTACAGGATCGCAACTAGCGCAGTTCTTGGCCGATTTACATTTAATTCATGGTTTTTCATATAATACTGTACTTCTACACAAGTCTGTGGTTTCCACCCTTTGTAATGCCGACATGTCTAGCCAGTTAAGCTCCCATGTCCTAGTAAAGCATATTTTAAAATCAATATCGCTATAGAATCCAAAGGCAGTTAAATCTCCTATCTGGGATATTGATTTATTAGTTCCATTCTTATCTAGTTATTCATTAGATAAAACCAACATTTATCAAACCTCCCGGCACACTGCTATTCTTCTGCTATTGTGTTCTGGGCGCCGGATCCATGACTTAACTTTACTGAGGGTTGACCCAGATCACTGTATAAGATCAGATGATGCAATAATATTTTGGCCTGAATTTGGCTCAAAAAACCGATAGAGACGATTACAGACAATCTGGTTGGAAGTTGATGGCAAATAATGACAACGTTCAACTTAACCCGATCTTTTGGATTGAAAACACAATTTCAAATTTAATTTGTTTGTAACAGTTAGACGTCCTGCAAAACCGGCGTCACGTACTGTTATAGCAGGTTGGATAAAGAATTTGTTCAAAGATGCAAATATCAAGTTCGTCCCTGGTAGTGTTCGATCAGCGGTGGCTTCTAAGAACTGGTTAAATTATCCAGTTGACGAAGTCTTAACTCGTGGTAATTGGCGGTCGGCTAATACCTTTCAAAAGTATTATAGGCGCGAAATCATGCCTAACTCTGATTCTGCTAATAAACAATTAGTAACTAGATTATTTTGTCCTATCAGCTGAGTATATTACATGACAGTACTGTAATAGTAAAATGTAATTTATGTTATAAAATGCTTTCAACTTATTCGAATTAGGCTGTGTTGATTCAAACATTATAATAATTGCACCTTCATCGCAGAGTATAGAGAATAATGTGTTATAATAACAAAATGAATACTAGAAAATATTGTATGATTATTTCTTGTGTTGGTATAATTTACGTAACTTTAGGATGTTTACTATTGATGTGTAATTAATTATATAGGTTGTGTATAATTTTGTAATCAAAATAAACTTATTCATTATTTAGTGATCTGTTTCACTGATCCTATTTGATCACATTGGCGTATATCATATATAACTAGGTGTTTCCAGGCGATAACAGACATTTCTCATTGTATAAGCCTCGAATTACGGTCAAGTACTTTTAATAGCAGCGTTTTACCTGAAATAAAACGCATATTAAAATACTTACCTAATTCGAGGCTTAGTTTATAACTCTGCCTGGTGAATTTTGAGAAGCCAATGGACTAAAAAGGCTCCACTCAAGTTTAAGAAACTTCAGATGGTGCCACTGCCCACTGAGACAACGGAAACACGCCTTCTATAGTTGAAAATGAGTACTAAAATGGTAAAAACAACGGGAACCGGATGCGCCTATCTCATTGTATAAGCCTCGAATTAGGTAAGTATTTTAATATGCGTTTTATTTCAGGTAAAACGCTGCTATTAAATAACGTCTAAGGTCAGGCTATGGCAGGCTAAGGCTTGTCAGTAAAAACACCACAATCCAGGAAACCGTAGGCCTCCTGTTTTAGTCGGGTAGAAAAGAATAGCGCCAGTTTGTCATGCGTACTATTCTTAATTCTACCTGCTTTTCCGTCACAATGACGAAAGGACACTGATAAAGTTCAGATTTGTTGACGGAATGCCCAATCAGAGTTCAATATATTAATTAATCTGCCGATAACAATTGATCTTCGCCGTAGATAATTTGTAAACATTACTAGGATTGTTTAGCGCATTAGTACGCTCTCAGCTGCAAAGAAAATAACGTAGAGGACAATCAACAAAGGCTGTTATGGTTTTGCCAAGTGCTGGAATGTTGGATGCTTTTCGCAAACAACATTAGAGATCTGTAAACCGCAGTCGCGCTGGTGTAGTTGTGCCGCGATTCCTGATTTCAATGAAACTGTGTTATGTGACTTTACATTATGTTGAACATTAACAAATCTATACAAATAAACTTAGCGAATCATGCGCGGATCTGATAAAATCGGTGGCGGATTGGTTATACTTTGGTGGATTTTGATTTTGCATGGAAGCAAGGTAATGTACCTACCCGTAGAATAGAAATATCAGTTCATGGTGCAACATAGTGATTTGAACTTAGGTACTGTCTAACGCCTAGGTACTTACATCAATTTTTAGATTCCGGAATAAACTATACAATCGACACTATCCAGACTCAAAGGGTACTTAAATTTGCTTTCATTAGAATGTCTATAGTTGGTAGGTATATTCATTGTTTTTAAATTTCATCATTCGCGATCCTGTACTATAGAAAGGTAGTTGTGGTGTTTTAAACACAATCCCAATCCATTATTGACCAGATATCAACACAAATAAAAGAACAATGGAAACAATGTTCTTTTTGAAACAAAAGATGACGTGTCCTTTTTCAGGTGAATGCTTACGAATATTTTAACGACATACTGAACCCTGTCAACGTGGACCTCGACGTTTGGCACCAAAGGAACACTAGAGTGGCCATTAGAACTAATGAAAAACTTGATTGTGAAAAACCGAACATCTACATTTGTGAAGTAAGCAATTAGGTATTTCCAATAACGTTTTTGGGATGATGTTGGCACTTCCTCGCTTCTGCAGTTCTATCTAAGTGTTTGTATGGAACCGAACTGATGAGTTCGGAAAATTTGTGTCGCTAGTGGAAAAATAACAAGGAGTGTCCACTGCATCCCAAGATCGTTGGTAGAGGATCTGCAAGCGCCTATCGTGAGGCATTTCGTGCAAATTCTGAAGGACACACGGGTGTCAATTTTCAATATTTAAACTGCACGAAATGCCTCTTAGGTCGTGTAATTAAACTAAAGGGCTGTTTTTTCATTATTTCAGGAACCACCAAACCTAGTTCCTCCTGATGCGAACAAGACCTGCAACTACCGGAACTATGAGTACCACGAGCAGGTGTATCGCTGGGTGGCAGGCCGTGGGTGCCTCTTCTACACCCCAGACTTCTTGTATGTGGCCGGCTACAACAACATCAACCTGAACACTGGATGCTTCTACGGAGACCTGTATGCTCCGTGCTTGGAAATTGTAAGATTTTTTACAACATCACATAAGTAAATTGATTAGATTCCGTGGTAAGTAGCTTAATTTGTCACGACATGTGCATCATGAAATTACCAAAATTAAAAAAAAAGACAACTTATAACAACATTATAATTATATGGACCAAATCTGGCTCAATTGAGCAATTAATTAAAAATACAGGAATCATTCTGCTTTATACTTTAAACATGATCGATTTATATAATCAATCAATATAGGTATAGTTTACTCGACTATTGTTTTTTTATCGCGTTATCTAAAAACTGAAATAATACCATAGTAGATACCGTGATTTATTTATTGGCAACGATAAAAAGTACATACCTTTCGAATTACTCAACGAATAAATCGAACTTGCGATTATGGCTGAAAATGCCGACGATGTCGTAGTGTTTCTTTCTCTTGATGGACCCTCCCTCCCTCCGTTTGCTAGTCTGAAACAAACTTAGTGGCTTGTTTTTAATTTCCTGAACTGTCTTTATTATCTTACACAGCCAAAGGAAGACGGCACATGTGGATGCTATCCTTTCGATCCTGGGCTGGAAGAGGTTGCCACAGTTGTGAGGCAGGCGCTCGTGCCGTCAGCTCAGGGCAGGTGGGAGAGGTGCTTCTACGCCGCCTCCGACTGCTGCAGCCACGTGATGATAAGTGGCATCAACAGCACTAATACAGGTCAGTACCTACTTATAATTAGCTACACAGCTGAAAGCAGAAAGCATATGTGGATGCTACCCTTTCGATCCTGGGCTTGAAGAGGTGGCCAGAGTGGTGAGGCAGGTGCTCGTGCCGTCAGCCCACGCCTACCCCCTCTCAGCTGTTGCAGCCACATGATGTGAGCGGCATCAACAGCACTAATACAGGTGAATACCTACTTTATAAGACTGACATTAGCCCATCTACCAGAAGAGAAAAGAGCAAATGTGGTTGCTACTCTTTTTATCCTGGGTTAGAAGAGGTGGGCGCAACGGTAAGGCAGGTGCTCATGCCGTCGGCACAGGTTAAATGGGAGAGGTGCTTCTACGTCGCCTCCGACTGCTGCAGCCTTGTGATGATGAGCGGCGTCAACAGCAGTATTACAGGTAAGTACTCAATGTAACTAGCATTAACACAGCTGCAAGAAAACATGGATGCTATACTTTCGATCCGGGGTTTGAAAACGTGGCCACTTTGTTGTTTATTACATACATTTTCATTGAGTTAGCTTAATAATAAATTAACTTTACATTGGTTACTGACAGAAATAATTCTTTGATAAATTAAATTAAAACCATTAATTGATGCTATAACTTGCGTAGTTAGGAATAAACAAACTTGGTCCAAAACCAAAATGGTTTACAAATTACAGCATTGCAATTTTTAGCTTTAACCACTAACCACACGGAGGCTATGTAGCAAGAGTCTATGTTGTGATATTGCACATTCAAAATCTGCGGAATGAAATAATTAATGACCATATCAAAATAAACTGGCAAGGCTAATCTGTGAGTTTCCCTTTCGTTTTATTTAAAGAAACCCTTCATCAAATAAGTAGCAAAATAGAGGAAAGTACTTAATTCAACATCGGCATAAAATATTACGTAATTTGTCACTTTATTTATTGTCCTGCCCTGTACACAACAAGTCTAGGCACTGATTTAATTTAGTTTCACGTAAAAATTCGCTGAAAAAAACAGTAAAGGATTGGCATATTTAAAGTACGAAGGAAAAAGATTTTAAATAATTTTTAACTTAATCTTTTCAGAATATTGCGAGCCGACTTTCGACGCTTGGACATGTTGGCATCGCGCCGAACCCGCGACCACCCCTATCGAAGTGTGTTCCGAATTTGCGTATTCCAACGTTGGACCAACATGCCACCGTCAGTATCACCTACCTATAGTCTCCCTTAACCTTATTAAACTCTTATGTAGAAGCAAAGAATAATCAAACAACGTTCTAAAATTTGATGTACCTACCCTTCTGAGTGGAACTTAAACCTATTGTCTTGAGCTTTGTCAAGAGGAAAAGCTGTCAACTCAGCCCAGTTGCGCACATAGGAATCTGTGAGTCCTCATAACGCAAATTCTTCTTCTCCGCGTGTCGACTTAAGTTTATATTTAGAAGTCCTATAGACGCAGGTTCGATGTCTGCCTTAGGCAGTTGATTTTTTTCTAATGCAAAGATATCCTCTTACTTTACAACCCTTCGACATTTGTCTCAAGTGCTTTCGTCCTCCAGATTACAGCAGCAAGCAATGTTTCGAGGACGGCTCCTGGGAACTCCAAACTGATTACTCTACCTGCAGTATCACCCCGCGCCTGCTTCGTCGCTATCGCTTCCATATCGCCATGCTTGGGTTCTCCATCGCTTCGTGTCTGCCAGCAGTCATCATCTTCTTCACGTACCGAAGGTTACGGATTACGAGGGTGGCGTTACATAGGAACTTGCTGATCGCCATAATTGTCAGGAATGTGCTGGTGATCGTTAGTAGGAGTGAGGTATGTTGTTTTTTTTTTGGAGCTTACTTATGCTTTGTACAATTTTTTTTGTTGTCGTAGATCTTAGTTAGTGGGACATGAGAATTATATCTACAACTGCGTTACGTTTACTTCTAGCAATTTTAAAATATTGAATTAGCTTAATAGCTTCTGTCTTTATCCCCAAATTTAAAAAAAAATCCCCAAAGAATTAGTACAGTTGCAGTTTTTGAGTATTTTTACAATCGATGGTAAAAACGTTGCTAATTTATGTATAGGTAACTAGCGTACCTATTGTTCTTGTAAGTACCTGACGCATAAATTTTCTCTGTATCCAACCTGCGTCAGAAAGAGGCTTTTGTTTTTATTTTATTTAAAAAACTAGCTGTGCCCGCGACTTCGTCCGCGTGGAATAGTTATTTGGGCATATGGATATACTGTCGCAGACATTTTTTTAGATCATTTTAAGAGTAATAATTCTTTCATACTTTTTTACATTATTGTTGGTATCTTGAAGCGTTTTTTTAAATGAATAATTTTCCCCGTTTTTGTCACTTTCCCCATTATTTCTTCGCTCCTAACAGTTGTAGCGGGATGTTATTTAGCCTTAAACGTTCCTCAATAAATGGTCTATTCAACACAAAAATATTTTTTCAATTTGCTGAGTCAAATAAAAAAAGTCCCATTAAAATCGGCCCAGTAGTTTCCGAGATTCAATTTTCTGCCTACCCCCTTAGTCTATTGGCGTGATTATTTCTATCCTTCTTTACCTTCCAAATAATGTTGAGTCAAATAAAAAAAAGTCCCATTAAAATCGGTTTAGTAGATTCTGAGATTCAATTTCCTGCCTGCCCCCTAAGTTCATCGGCGTGATTATTTATATCCCAGTTTACTCTCCAGGTGATACTGAGTCAAATAAAAAAAGTCCCGTCAAAATCGGTCCAGTAGATTCTGAGATTAGCCCGGACAAACAGACAGACAGACAGACAGACAGACAATATTTTTAAAAATTGTTGTTTTGGCTTCTTTTACGGTAATTAAGAGGGGGTCTTAATTACCGTAATAGAAGCCAAAACAACAATTTTTCATAAAAATCTTCAATGTACAGAAATCGATCTTTTACAGTCTTATTATATGTATATAGATGTGCCAATGTTCCTTTACAGATTTACATAGACGAAATAACAAACGCGGGTGACACGGTGCTATCACAAAATGGGGTAGCCTGTAAAGTTCTTGGTGTGGCCGAACGGATTGCAGCGAATGCTGTCTTCGTGTGCATGCTGGTCGAAGGCATCTACTTGCATCGCCTCATCGTAGCCGTGTTTAGGCAGAAACTGAAGGTCAAATGGCTTTATGTCATAGGAGCTTGTAAGTGAAAATTATAAACTTAGATTTTCAATAAGTGCCTTGCACTATAATTGCATAAGAAGCAAAGGCACAGATTACTAAATAGTTAAGGTCTTATCAACTTATTCTAACGGTTTTCCTGAAAATGAGGCCAAACCCATGCCAATGCCATTATAAAAAGCTTATCATTTGAACTATATCGATTGCTTTGTTTCGCATATGGATAACCTCATTTCTGGATTGTGTTTCTTGAGGGAAATACGCTACTTATAGGTAACTTGTAATACCTTCTAGCTACGTCGTCGTCGGGAGTTAAGTTACTCGTCATTCGTTTGCACTTAACTTTATGAAATTAATCACTACTAAAACTCGCCGCTAAGCACTGCAATATTGTTATCTAGACTCACGCATACTCACCACACATTACTTATTCCCGTAGTTTTTAACTTTTGCTATCTATACATATAATAAGACTGTAAAAGATCGATTTCTGTACATTGAAGATTTTTATGAAAAATTGTTACAGGGGGTCTTAATTACCGTAATAGAAGCCAAAACAACAATTTTTAAAATTTTTGTCTGTCTGTCTGTCTGTCTGTCTGTCTGTTTGTCCGGGCTAATCTCAGAATCTACTGGACCGATTTTGACGGGACTTTTTTTATTTGACTCAGTATCACCTGGAGAGTAAACTGGGATATAAATAATCACGCCGATGAACTTAGGGGGCAGGCAGGAAATTGAATCTCAGAATCTACTAAACCGATTTTAATGGGACTTTTTTTTATTTGACTCAACATTACTTGGAAGGTAAAGTATCAACTCAAAGCTTACCGATAGGTGGTGCTACTTTTGAAGAAAACTTAACCACGCGGACGAAGTCGCGGGCGGCCGCTAGTTTACTACTAAATAGTACGATTTTTTGTGGTATGCCTCATTTTAAAACACCAATATCACGATGAACAGGACGAAACATAGGCTGACAGTAATTCTAAAAGTATATCTATCCTTTTCCTAGTTGTGGCAGTGATACCAGTGATAGCCTGGGCTTCGGTGATGGGTGTGTATAACAACCACTCCTGCTGGCTAATCTACACAGTCGACAACATACAATGGATTCTGGATGCCCCGAGAGTTCTTATCCTGGTTATAAATACGGGACTCTTCATTGATGTCCTCAGGGTCCTACTCACGAAGATCAGGAACGCTGAGAACGCTAATCAGTTGTAAGTTTTCACTTGTGTAAGGTGTTGTCCTACGTGAGCAATGCAACGCGACAAGTGCGACGCGACGCGATGCGATCAATATTGTGTCAATGCCAATCGCGCTTTCTAGTAGGACACGATCATGGACGTATATACATTTGATGTTGTCGCGTTTCTCGCTCACGTAAGACAGCAGCTAAGTTGTTTTAATATATTATGTTTGTCGATCACTCCTTGATAAGACCCCTTACCAATACATTTTGCTTTTATGCTGTGCTTAGGAACTCGTTTTATATGAAAATAATGCATGTTTCTGAAAACTACTTTTCCAGCATGAACAAAGCATCCGACGTTTCTTTTCGCCACGCTTTACCTAGTTACTGCGACGTGCGATGCGATCTCATAAGCAATCATAAAATAACACAAAACTGACTACTAATAATTCTTCCACATGGGATTTTCTTGGCTCATGAATCATTCAACTCCAACACTTGTATGACTAGTAAGAAAGTTTACCGCATAGATTATTTAAAATCATGAAATAAGTCTCGTAACCAACTTACCAATACTCATCAACAGGAGCACAACAAAAGCAACTCTGTTCCTGATGCCGATTTTCGGCACCCAGTTCCTGCTGACCGCGTTCAGACCACAAACCACCAACTGCGCAGGCGAGCAGGCCTATTACTATGTGGCGTATACCGTCGAAGGGCTTCAGGGGTTCATCGTTGCTATGCTGTACTGCTACGTTAATAAAGAGGTAATTGGGTCAATAGAAAGACAGGATATATGAATGCAAAATTAAATCTTATTAATATTACAAACGCAAACGTATAGATGTTTGTTACTATTTCACGTAAAAACTGCATGGATTTTACTTAAATTTTACAAAAATACAGCTATTTTTAGACTTATTTATACATCAGAATAACACATTCACTGCAATTTATAAAGAATTGTGAAGGGTATCCACGTAGTCGGAGTCGCGGGCAGCCACTAGTACATTTATAAATATTTTTTTATTTCTTGCAGGTTCGCATGTTGCTCACTACAACGTACAGGAAAACAGAATCTGCCGTCGTTTCGCGAGTCAGACGAGATTCAACATATCCACGCATGAGTGTAGACCCAAAATCTGATAGGCGATTCACATACAGCACCGGCCTGCCTCCCCAACACGCCGACGATCCCAAGGACCAATACGCAACCGTAGCCCCGAAACTGCACGTTGCCGAAATAATATCCATACAAGCCAGCGAACGACTCGCCGATATTCTAGAACCAGTTTACGAGACCATAGAAAATGGCGTTGTCAACGAAGGCTACGACTCTTTAGAAAGGTCCAGCGTGGATAATGACTCAGGGTTCAATGCGAATAGGGAGTCTAAAGGTGATAACTACTACGGGTTTACAAACGTCTCGAGCGTATCTATAGATTGCCAAGACTGGATCAAGTGCATATCTTCACCGTCTAGCAGTGTTTACAATAATTCACTAAATGAATCCGAAGCGAGATACTTGGAAAAAAAGTTCCAAAACCATCCTAAGCTCAAAGAACTAGCAGAGTCTAGAAAGAGGTTGTCGGAACAAGACGACCAACTAAAAGATTTGGCTTCTGGAAAAAGATGGTGGGCATTTGACAATGACAAAACAAAAGAAATAGCTGCAGCTAGGAAAAGGTTGTCTTTGTCTTGTGATGATAGACCTAAGCCTTCTGTCGAGTTTGGAAAGCGATTATCAGTTCAAGAAACGGTGAAGAAACCTGATAAAGCGATCGAAGAAGTTAGCGAAGATAGTAAAGACTTGGCAAATGACGAAATAAAACCTTCAGAAACAGAATCAGAGTATGAGGATATTGATACTATGTTAGGGGAAATTATGCAGTACATGGAGACCGGTGATAACAATACCGTGACATTAGACCCTGATATATTGTCCCCTAACAGGAAGGATGACGAAAAGATCATCTTTGTAGAAGAGTGATTACAGCCTAGGTCGTTGCAAAGTCAATATCAATTGTCCCCTTTGTATGTTCATTCATAAATGTAAGATGAAGAAGATTTATTCAATGTATAATGAATACTATTTATTACCGTCAGCAAATAAATACTTATAATTTTTTAATAAAACGAACGCGTTAATATGTTTAAGTGTCATGGATAAGTGAAGTTTTACTCAGTTAAGTTGCGAATTCTTCTACCTACAGAGACAGACATTAGTATAGGTACTTTAAATATCACATTAAGGTAGTTACACACTTGCGCAACTGGCACGCACACTGTTTCAGCACACCTAAACCGCCGAGCAAACATTAATTGATCTGTCAACTTGTTTCAAATGTAGATCCTTTCGAAGTGGGCTTACAAAAGCGAGCGGTGCCACGGTCTCGCGCGCAGTCTGTTCCAAAGTGTTTTAACCATCGGTTACCGAACTTACAAAGGTTATAAAGATAATGCTGTCAAAAGCGTTTGCGGTGTTGGTTCTATGTTGGGGTGTGGAGAGCTTTCCTGATGGCGCGCCTGTTGATGCATGCGTGAAGGACCGCCCTAACCAGCCTAACCATGGGCAGCATCGGACACAGCCGTTGAACACACTGCCTTATAGGATTTTGGCTTCTTCGTCGACATTTGGACCCAATACTCCTATTACAGGTGGGCATTAATGTAATATAGAACTCCTTTCAAAGCTGAGCAGTGTTATCGACGACCGCTTGGTGCAGTGGTCCACAGGTCGGACTTCTAAACCAAGGGTCGCGGGTTCGATCCCCGCACAGTACAAGCATAAGTGTGCATGAACATGTGTGTTTGTACTGCTCTGGGTGTTTTCTATGTATAATATGTATTTATTTACAAAAAAAAAGTATTTAATTATGTTTATCCGTTGTCTAGTACCCATAACACAAGCCTCGTAGCTTAATTTGGGACTAGAGAATTGGTGTGATTGTTGTGGAATATTTATTATTTATTTATTTATTTACAACTGATTACTGAGCACCAAAAAATTAAGAACTCCAAAGTTTTTTACATCCAATCATTTTTTAGTTTTGAATGATCATTCTTAAAAGCTGTATTTTATTACCAACTAAAATTAAGTATAATCTAAATTGAAACTCTTAACGAAGTGATATTTTGAATTTTTGATTTTTAAAATTTGTTTGTTTTTAAAGTTTTTTTCGCTCAGTGTTGCAGATAAATAGTAAGATGTTTTATTTGCTTATATTATTGACTTAAGATCTACTATCTATCACACTCCCTGCATGAATTCATGAATGATCAACTCATTGATAAATGAAATAACGACGCGACGTAACGCTGCTTTCAATCATAGCGTATTTGAAAGCGGCGATCTTACTTATTTATCACAGTGTACTTTTGTAGGTACTTATTCTATTCCATCTTAAATCACATTTGAACTGATTTAAAACTCATAGGTAAATGAAACAAAAGTGTTTGTTTGTTAAAAAAAAACCCTCTAAAGATGAGTATTTTTTTACTAATTTATGACTTAGTACAATTACTCGTATTTTTGTTAGCTTATATCCTCTAGAAAATTTAACATGTAAGGCAGATAAAATATACGTTAGTTTCTTTTGACCTAAGATCTACTATTACACTTCCTCTCTTCCATGAATTTTATTTAAGAACGATCAACATGATAAATGAAACAAATGACAAAACACTTTTTTCAAAGTTATCGATCGCTTCGGATCTCACTATGCTAACTACCATTCATAAAATATCTTTAGCGAGTGCGTAATAGTAACAGTACATCCTGTGCCGTACGTGGTGGCTTGCGACACCCTGCACTCATGGTATTGTAGGTCAGACAGCTTATGGCGATTAGACCGGTTTCGATAGAACTGTCTGGTAAACAAAATATTAATTGTTGCGATTGTCGCAACAATCAATATTTGCAGCAATATTGGGGTGCTGTCGAATCCCGGCATGTTTTTGTTAAAAATAACAAAAGAATTCGTCAGTCTCACGCTTATTTTAAAACTAATGAAAACAGCTGACGTTTTGGACTTAGTCAAGAAATAAGTTTGAGTTCTTGCAAATCATCATCGTCATCATGTTGGCCCCTATTTGATACAGTATTGGATATGGAGTTTTTGAAAATAATTAAAGAGATTTCTGTACCAAAGTTCTACATAGTTTTTATTAATGCTTATTTTTAAGCCGGCTTGCTCTCATCTCAGTTGAGACCGCGGGCGTTTGTTTACGTCAAATGCGTGTATGAAAGCAAAACTGCTTATACACCTACCAACAAACCAAACGTTTTTCTTCGCTCTTATCAACAACTTTTACTTTGTGCTAGATTTGAGATACGGTCCGGAAACCAACGTTTTATTACTTATGTAGGGTAGTAGCGTTGAAATCGAGCTGTCTTCTTATTGCTCACAAAACACTTCGATTTCAGTAACAATCGAAGGCGCAGAGCCTTTCAAAGGGTTCTTCATCCAAGCACGGTCCATAGAGACAGACGAATGGCTTGGCTCTTGGGAGCAGGCACCCAACACGACCATCCACCCTGAGTGTGCCGCCATCACGCACGCTGACCCCAGAGAGAAGACCAGGGCAACACTCGTCTGGAAGGCACCGGCTAACTTGCAAGGAAGGGTCTATTTTACGTGAGTACTACTTTGTCTCAGTTTCACGTGGGCTGTAATGATGAATCAATTTTAGGAAATTCCTAAAATTAAAATACGAATATTCCTAATAGGAATATTCGTATTTTAATCGATTCCTGGCGCTAATGTTAAAACACTAGTCGGACCCAAATAAAGTGTTCACGTAAAAACTCGCAAACTTCTGTCAACCTTTCGGCAAGTCATTATAACTTAGATAATTTCTCGACACCCCTTAGACTAGTCCAGTATCAACATGAGTTGTACCTTATTTGGCTAGTTTAGTGCCAAAATTAACTAGTTATTGACTAAGTGCTTAAGGATAAAAAGGTCGTTGACCCGAAACTTGTCTTATTTACTGGCTCCTTTCACTCTGAGTATTGAACCAGTTGTGTTAGGCAACTTTAACCGTCATGAGCACTTTAACACGACCTTGAAAGTGCTACAGTTAAAATTCAATATGCGATGATTTCACATCACCCATCACCTAATTGCGTGGGAAAGCTTATCGGACAGGTAATATATAAGGCAATGATTGATTAAAGAGTATTAAACTAATAATCTCTATATATATAAAATTCTCGTGTCACAATGTTTGTTCCCGTACTCCTCCGAAACGGCTTGACTGATTCTTATGAAATTTTGTGAGCATGTTGAGTGGGTCTGAGAATCAGCCAACATCTATTTTTTATACCCCTTAGTGATGAGGGTTGTCCAAAATCTATACATATAATAAGACTGTAAAAGATCGATTTCTGTACATTGAAGATTTTTATGAAAAATTGTTACAGGGGGTCTTAATTACCGTAATAGAAGCCAAAACAACAATTTTTAAAATTTATGACTGTCTGTCTGTCTGTCTGTCTGTTTGTCCGGGCTAATCTCAGAATCTACTGGACCGATTTTGACGGGACTTTTTTTATTTGACTCAGTATCACCTGGAGAGTAAACTGGGATATAAATAATCACGCCGATGAACTTAGGGGGCAGACAGGAAATTGAATCTCAGAATCTACTAAACCGATTTTAATGGGACTTTTTTTTATTTGACTCAACATTACTTGGAAGGTAAAGAAGGATAGAAATAATCACGCCAATAGACTAAGGGGGTAGGCAGAAAATTGAATCTCGGAAACTACTGGGCCGATTTTAATGGGACTTTTTTTATTTGACTCAGCATCACTTGCAATAATCACGCCAATAGACTAAGAGTGTAGGCAGGAAATTGAATATCAGAAACTACAGGACTGAATTTGATGGGATTTTTTCATTTGATTGAGTTTTACCTAGACAGTGAAATATATAATAACTCACGCCAAGTGACTAAGTGTTAACTGGCCTAAACTTGGGATGAATTAATCACCCTACCTAACTAAGGGAACTCATTGTGTGTACCTGTTATAGAGTCGCAGGTATGCCTGCATTTGGGTCATGTTAAACAGTAGCATAGGCTGGGAGTACCTCCACGCGGTGAAGGCGGTAACAGTTAAAATTCCACGCGGACGAAGTCGCGGGCACAGCTAGTAATTTATATGGCAAAACAACGTTTGCCGGGTCAGCTAGTTAAACATTAAAAAAAAGAATACGACTGTCAAAAGGAGGAGGCCGTACCAACTGTTCTTGATAAAAAATGTGCCGCAAATTAACGACAAAGAAAGAGCTACATTATCAAGCATAGTGTAAACTGAAGTAACACCCTGTATGTAAGGTAAAAAATATGTTTTTTAATGCTTGTTTCAGTGGCACTGTTTTGAAGAACTACAGCACGTTCTGGGCAAACCTGATTGCAGAGGCTCCACAAGAACCCAACCAACTCCAAATTTTGGGCTGAGTTTGTGCCAATCTGTGTGTAAAACTTTTGCTAGTGAGTGTACAAATAGAGTTTTCTTCTTGCTATTCAATACTCTAATCAGGAATAATTGGATACTGGGGTACTGTCCATGTTTAATTGTTGTAATTATGTAGTGTTACCATTAGATAAATAAATGATGTTATAAAAATAACTTTGCAGTTGTCACTTTAGATGTAAATAAAACAACAAGATTAGTATAAATAAATTATATTGTGTCGAGTTAACATAAATGCATTCTTCCACAAGGTAGGTACATCATTCAATGGATAAAAAAAAATACATTATTAATTTAGAGTGTTACGATAGGCGAATACGTTTTATATGACCTAATGTTAGTTGCATAAAGTTACATGCAAGGCTTCGACCTTGGCTGTACGCGTTCACACGATTCAAGATTTGTTACACATTACATCGCGTTAGCGCTTATTTCTGTGCGCGATAAACTCCAAATAAAAAAAAACACCAGTAAGGCACTAAGCAGCAACTAAAAATAACGAAGACAGTTATTCGTCTTGCATAAGAAAATTAAAGCCGGATTATTCGCTTTTCTTAATTACGAGGCAGTCTTCTGTTTCATGACTGGACGTTTGATGCTCATCAGATCGCAAAGGTCGTTTCTGATCGGCCTTAGTTCAGTCACATCTTTCTCCCAGTCGGTTTCGGCGAGTATCGACATCACCTAGAAAAGAAAGCATAACTTATAATGTTGCAATCAGTATTGAACTGCTTATGGGCAAGATTTTGTAAGACGACTATAGTCATGAAATCATTGGTTAACTTTTTTGATGACTACTTAACCAAGTGTAAGGACCTACTGATCAATTTCACTTACCTGGATAGGGTAACACTGGGCGCTAACAAATTGTATACGTTAGTCATTTAATGGTATAGTTCCAACTCTCTTTGCCGTCAATCGATATCTAATTAACGAAATAATTAAGGCAGCAGTAGTTAACTGCCTCGTTGGTGTAGTGGCAAAGTTTCTGCCTTACATCCGAGAGGTCCTGGGTTCGAATCCCAGGTCGAGCCAAAAATCGTTTCTGAGATTTTCTGTAATGAATTTCTCAAAAAAACAGCTCGGAGTTCGGAAGTTGGCGGTGTTACACCCCCGTGCCTCGGAAAGCACGTTAAGCCGTTGGTCCTGCGCCTGATCTCTCTCCGGTCATGTCGGATTGCCGTCTCACCGAACTTTGAGGGTGATGGAACAGTGAGTGCACCTGTGTATTGCGCTCACACTTGTGCACTATAATATCTCCTGCGTAGTTGGCTGATCTCTGTTGAGATTGGCCGCCGTGGTCGAAATCGGCCAGGAGGACTATTATTAGTTTCTATATTTCTGAACATTTCTGCTGGAAATCAAATAACCCTAATGAAAAAAATAAAACATAAGGTGCCGCAGTGTTCGTCGCGTACGATTATTTACATCATATTTATTTAAGACAGGTTTAGAGTCTAGATAATAAAACAAAATATGTATCAGAGTTTGAAGTTAGATCATTTTTTGTTTTTAACGAAATTAAAGTATTACCAAACACATTTTTTTAAATAAAAGTCTATGACAAAATTTAAAAAAAAATAAGATAAGTTTTCATTATTATTAGACTTATGGCGAAAAGTTTTTAATTGTTTTTGAAAGATAGTTGAATTAGAAATAAAAATGTCGATTTCGTCGGAGCTTTGCGATAGATCCGCGGTTACAGGACAGGACAGGGTTATAAAAAAAAGATGTGATGTTCTGGTAAACTTTATTAAATTTAGGCTAACAAGTAATCACCCATTTAAATAATAAATATTATATGTATTGTATTACCCGTTGTCCTACAACAACAAACAAGTATGACGGTTATACGATCGCGTAACGAATATGTTTTGAATTCGGTTGCGTTGCTGTGGTGTGACGCAGTTGTTACAGTTTTAGTCACACATAATTAAATTAGCTACCGTTGTGTAATACATCATGCTTATATTTTAGATGTTAAGGCATAATAATCTAATTTTTTTTTGTTAGCCTTCATCATCCCACTGCTGGGCAAAGGCCTCACCCAAACCTCTCCAAATCATGAAAAAGTTACATTTTTGAATGGTAGTAAACATAAAACCTAAGCATATTGACGTTTGGAATGCGTTTATTTGCGTTTATTTGCGATAAATAGGGAATAATGCCTTGATCACACGTGCCGAGACACTGCATGAGTGCTCGTTTCGTTCGTTTTCGTGTGAACAGATTGGCGCGTGCGTTCTGCATAATAAATACTGTCTCAGCCGAGAATATTTTACTGTATCACCCATTTACTAGGCACGTGTGTTCAATGCATAACAAAATAAAGTAATAATAAAATATTAATTATGGCTGCATGTTGCTCGGTAATCGATGGTTTCAGCACGAAGGTTCACCCTATACTACGACTATTGAGATGGCGCTACTATCGTTTCTGAATCGCAGTGTACTCGTCAGACTTAAACTTATACACAATGGATGATTTGATGTAAGGTCACACTATACCGGTACCACCCTAACCCAGCCATGACCTAGTCATTTAAATTAAAGCATTAAGTTGTGATTCGTTCAATATAATTTTAAAATCCAACGGCGTGCAGTCAGCGCGCTTGCCGCTACTGTCCTTACAACGCG
This sequence comes from Pyrausta despicata, assembly GCA_963921415.1. Classification (NCBI taxonomy): domain Eukaryota; kingdom Metazoa; phylum Arthropoda; class Insecta; order Lepidoptera; family Crambidae; genus Pyrausta; species Pyrausta despicata. The sequence continues at coordinate 8,934,381 of OY992855.1, read as the reverse complement.
CTAACGGCGTACTTACAGCGAGCCGGCTTGCTGGCTTTCTACTTTGGTCCCCGATAGCATAACGGTCGGTAGGAAGCACTTTCCATGGCATTCTAAATCTTTAATGAAGTGTCACTGACCTGGTCGATATTGTCATCGGGCACTGAAGAAACGTCGCCGTAGAGGGTGAGCGCTTCGTACAGCCTCGCGGCCGCGCAGCGTCGCACGTAGCGGTCGGCGTAGCACAAGTATATCACTAGCTGGCCCAGGGATCTGCTACTCACTGAGCCGCCGACCTGGGGGTAAGATCGCATGTAAAATTGCCGACACTTTGGTGTAATGGTTAAGAAGTTGACTATTAACCAAGAGGTCGCGGGTTCGATCCCCGCACTGTACACACATTTGTGTGCATGAACATATCTGTTTGTACTGGTCTGGGTATTATATGTATTTATTTAAGTTTATTTTTAATACCACTGTTGATTCTGATATCTGTAACACAAGTGCTTCAGCTTCTTACCACGGAGTCAGAGTCACATTTAAAAACATCCGAGGTATCGCACGAGGGCATAGCCGAAACTCGATTACAGCAGCAATTTTCATCAATGGCGAGGTGGTACTGGTATAATTTCTTTTTGCGACGACAAACGATGTTCTGGTTGTTTTTTTTTTCTTATATAACGAAAAGAAATCTTCATAAAATCTACTAGCCGACCCGGCAAACGTTGTTTTGCCGTATAAATGTTAAGGGTGGTCAGCCCTTATCTCTAAAGAGTATGAAAAATAGATGTTATCCGATCCTCAGACCTACTCAATATGCTCAAAAATTTCATGAGAATTTGTCAAGCCGTTTCGGAGGAGTATGGGAACGAACATTGTGACACGAGAATTGTATTTATACATAGAGATTACTGTTATAGGGGCGGGCATACCTGAATAAGTTGACATAAAACATTAATGGAATCTAAAAGTTTGTAGATGTTCTTAGCTCCTCTAAGTTCTAATTGCAAGTATTTGAGCACGTCCATTGCAAATGTTGATTGCGGATCTTCCAGGATTGGGCCGATGGAACCTAAAATATTGTAAAATATATTTAGATTTGGGTGAGCATTATTGTTAAGAACAAATTAACAGTTAAGCTACTTATTGTAGCCACAGTTGAAGCGCTTTGGTAGTGATACCTAAAGTTAAGCAACCTACGGCGCGGTCAAGTTTGGGATGGGTGACCATTCTGACCATAAAAGTGACGTCTATTTACAAGCATCTCCGTGCCTCGGAAGGCACGTTAAGCTGTTGGTCCCGGTTAATATCGCTAGATATTAGTCGTTAAGCCTGGTCAGAGGCCCTCGGGCGGCTTAATAACATCTGACAGTAAGGTTGGTCACTAACCTTACAAACAACCCCTCCACCAATCCGCACTGAGCCTGCGTGGTAGAGTATGGCCAGGACCACCTCATAGTGAGATGAGGTGAGGCCTGTGCCCAGCAGTGGGACGTATATAGGCTGATGAGTGAGTGTAGCCACAGTTCTTCTCAAACTTTAATATTTATAACATGGCAGATGTTGTCCTGCCAGATGTTTTAATACATACAAAACTTTCTTTTCAATCATCTATCTATTAAAAAAAGATCCATCAAAATCCGTTCGTTAATTCTAAAGGTCTTAACATGCATACATACAGACATATGGATAAATGCGGGAAGCGACTATGCTTTATACTATCAACCACAGGTGTCATACTTAAACAACTGCATCGGTCACTTAATAGTCATTTAGACTATACCAAAACTCATATACATATAACAAAAAGCCGTAATAATAAATAATAATAAATATTTCTCAACAATCACACCAATTCTTTAGTCCCAAGTAAGCTACGAGGCTTGTGTTATGGGTACTAGACAACGGATATACATACTTAAATACTTTTTTTTTGTAAATAAATACATATTATACATAGAAAACACCCAAACCAGTACAAACACACATGTTCATGCACACTTATGCTTGTACTGCGCGGGAATCGAACCCGCGACCCTTGGTTTAAAAGTCCGACATGCGGACCACTGCACCAAGCGGTCGTCAAATTAAATAATTATTAAGTAATATTGAACACATGCAGAATAGTACGATAATTACTAATGTATTGATAACGTATTGTACCTGAACTTAGTAGCCTATCGATGAAATTAAATATGGGTCCAGTGATTCTTTTGACGTGCAAATTGTCGGCAAACACCTTGATAATTGTATCACAAATCGATTTCAACATAGCCTTATTGTCATGTAGCGTATTGAGATATGAGTATAGAGATTGTGTCGTGTGTTTTACCTGAAACAAAGAAACAAATATGACTGGACTTGGTAGGTAATGCATAAAACTAACTATTGGTTATCGGGTCTAAACGCGAACTATTTTAATGAGTATTTAGGTACCTACTCACTGCTCGACGTTTCGGCTGGATTGCACACAGCCGTGGTCACGAGCTGACGATGTCAGCTTAAAATGCAACGCGAAAGTTTAAAATCAGGTAATGCATAAGTAAAATTATAAAAACTAGTTTTATGAAGGCTCTTTTATGAGTGTAGAGCTTTACTGAAAAGTTTTTCAATTACAAGCCGATCAATCAAAGGCTCAGTTAACACAGGATTTATGCATTACATTGTTACGCAGGATAGCTTAGGTAATTTCTCCTGTATGTAAGTAAATCGCCGGTTTAACGTGTCACTTGTATGGTCCTCGCTAAAAAGCAGTGAAGTGGTATGCTACCCATCTGCTGCCACAAATTATACTGAGCGAAGACCATTTTGGTACACATTATTGAATTACTATAGTTTTTTAATAATCATTATACATCGTTTTTCAATTATATTCTATCATTCGTGCCTAATAAATAATTTATTTTTCTATTTGATTTGATCATGTGTGACAATTACAATTAATTGTCTATTATTTATTTTAAATTCAATATCAGTAAAATCAATATTAATTCATAAATACTTATTATATTCTATTTACTTACCAAGCTTTCGGTCAACTCGCCTCCGCTCACAATCAGTCCCTTGATGACGTTATACCTATACTCGTCGTAGTTCAACAACTGCACAAATCTCGGCATGGTATGTCCGGGGAACAGCCACAGCACTACGTTAGAGTTCTCACTAGTTATTTGTTCGGTTTCGTCTTCAGTTTCTTTTCCAGGTTTTAGCTCGACTTCTTCAGAGGGGAATATTCGCTTGAGTGCATCGTGCTGAGGAATGTTCGTGATTACTGGTTCACTGTAAATAAAAGTTGTGTTTAATATTTAAGATCGCAATAATCGATAATGGTCGTAAGATCAAGTAGTCTAAGATTCGAACTTAAATGACCTTCAGCGAGCTGATAATAGAATAAAACATATTTCATATTAAATTTATTATATTAGATACACAAAAAATATCCTGAAAAGGCTATTATAAATTAATTTGAAAAAAAAAAACGATTTTATTACATTTTGCAACATTAAGATAATAAGAAAATTTTGTCCTGAGTGAATGTACAGTTACAATGAACCTATAGAACGTGCAGCCTGCAGCCAGCTAGCCAGCAGTTGGGTTGTCCATTATTTACCTGGGCGAACTACTGGGTTGTCAGGTATAAACAGGTATGCCAATGTTAGTTACTTTCACTCAATTGGATAATAGAAAATATATATATCATCATAAGCGCTGTATTATGGCGAAGACGTTGATATAGGGTTGTCTGTAAAAAAATATTATAAAATATATTTCATTCTATTATCAGCTTGGTGAAGGTCGATTGAAGTTCGTATCTTTTTCTAAAGAAACCGCTCCGGTTTTTTGGTCTTACGACTCAAGAGGATCCCGACTTACAAGACAGACATTGGATAATCTTCTACTTAAACTTCTACCTAATTGAGGTATCCTTCGGGAATAAATCAGTGTTTATAAAATAACATTATTAACAAGATATTTTACAAATTTATCACACACACGGAAATGACCGCACAGCCCACACAACTACCTAATAAGATATGGACCAAATATACTCACTTATAAATCAAGGACGTAAAGATCCTCCCTGCATGAGCCCTGGTCCGGTCGATCTTCTCTACAGCTTGTTGAGCCACACCGCACATAATCTCTCTGATCACTTCAGGGGAATTCAGGTGCGGAGCTTCTACAGAGCATTGACGGCATATCGATAGCAGACCTAGAAATGGTAGTGTAAAATCCCATGACTAAAGTCTTAAGATAAATATAACTAATGTATTATACTGGACTTGTCATGCGTCTGCAGCTTCAGTCTACAACTTTTGTCTTATAAGGAAAAATCCCATGACTAATTAAGCCTCAAGAAAAAAATAACTAATGCATTATACTGGACATATCATGCGTTCAGTCTTTGGCGCAACTGATTTAGAGTTAGGAAGCTAAAGGGAAGCGATTCCTACCGACCTGGTGTTATGGTCGGTGAACAAGGTCCGATAGACATCCGATAGACATCTTGATTTGTCTTTCTTTATTATTATGGATCTAAATCTTATATGCCGCGGTTCATGTGCGGTACTAGGCCGGTATCATTTGGCCGGTACTAGGCTAACAGCGCCATCTAGCCTATGGAGTCGTATCACAGCTCGCTGTCGAGCTAGCCACCGTTAGGCATGCGCTTGTGATGGCGAACGGTAAAGGTCGCTACAAGTCTACAAGACAAGGCCAACCTTTTGTCTTATATTGACTCCAGCTCTCCAGAGGACCCATGATTGCCAACGACAATGCGAATTATGTAGCACAATTTTGGTCTCAAGAAATATAAGTCGCTTTACCACCGACACGCTAAGAAGAAGAAGATGCTGAACTCTTTGGGTTGTATTAATAAGTTCCTATGCCATTTAGATAAAAAGGGAAAAATAATAATTCAACAACAAAAAAATTAAATAGCATTTTAATAATTTGAACTTTAACTTACCAGTCATACTAGCCTCGCGGACCCAAGCGCCTATGTCTCCCCTCATATCAATAGTGTACTCTGCCAGACAATGCAATAATGCTTCAACAATTTCACCAGCGTACTTATCCACACCGCCTACGATTCCCTGTTAAAAAAGTTATTCATATTGACAGAGGAATTATGTAGAAACTTGCTATAGAACTCATAAATCTAAGAGTATGGTTATTTCAGCTGTAAAGAATATGATTAGTATCAATCTGGGCACTTTGATAAGATGAAAATAGTTGAGAATGAGATGACACATCACTGGACGTCGTTCTCCAAAAATTCTTACAAAATTTGAAAACAAATTCATCACAAAAGTTTGACTTGATTGCATAGCAGAACTTATTACAAAAAAAACTGCACACAATAATGGACAACAAGCCTCAATTGTAAAATAGACTTCAAAAAATGCTATCTTGACCTCTATTCTTGACATCAAATATCCTTAAAGGTGTTTATGCGACGCTGACCGCGATAGTACCTGCGTTTGACAAACATCCGTTAGGCCTATGACGGCGTCGCGACGCGCTTCGGCCCACTTCTGCGTGGCTTCAGTCACTTTCGTGCACTCGATCAGGGAATGTATTATCAGCTGCTGGTGTTCCGCTAGCACGAATTTTGGTAGGGACCCTGCAGATTGCAATAAGGTAGAAAAAAATTAAAACTACGAGTCTATTTCCGAAATAACATCATTATTTTCACAAGCAGCATCATTATTTTCAGAAACAGGTCGCCTGGGGCCTACAAGGGCGGACATTGCTTCGTGCATACATAACTTTATGTTTTTGTAAAAGCAGCGTGGATTTTGATTAGGAAGCAACATCGAAAAAGGTGCTAGCCTTTACCATGGGCAAAGATATCCATTATAACGATGATAGACAAGTTGATCGTGCTGTACCAAAATAGTGATTTTTGTACCAAATGTTGTTGGTAAGGCCCGTGCTTTTATATGATACTTGTTGAACTTAGTCCTTTTATTTATTACTAGCGGTCCGTCCCGGCTTCGCACCAGTGGACCACTTTTTATTATTATTATTTCTCATACCTTCGTCAGGGATTATTTAAGGATTCTAATGGTAAAATAATTATTCAAATCGGTCTACTAGTTTCGGAGCCTATTCAGTTTAAACAATCAAACCTTTCATTATAAAAATATAATATTAGTGTAGATTTCTTGATATGAGACAGACAGTAATATAGAGCAAAAATAGTCAACTGATACTGACCAACAGCCCGTGCGAACCCCATCCTCAGCACGAGACCATGCACTCCCGCATTTCTCAACTGCTCACAGTACTTCGCGATCAACTCAGCCCGTTTCTCCTTAACATTCTTATCCCCGAACGCTTGGTTGTCATCACGCAAGTACTGGTCGAAGACTAGAGGTAGAGCAACGATCGCCTTCTCGCGGATCGCTTGGACTTCGTGCGCGAGACACTCTTCTATCAGGTTCAACCATTCCTCTGAAAAGACATTTACAGTTTTTAAAAATTTAAAAAATATTTTTTAGTAATAGTTCTGTGACTTGAGACGTTATGTGTAAGGTATTCCATTATTCAACCTGAATGGTGGCGCTAATATTGAGATTTGCTTTCGCCAAAAAAGGCGTAACAGACGAACTGGGGTTTGATAACGCGGGATAGATAAAACGAGGTTGAAGTAAACATCCACACCACTCGGTCATTGCTCACATTCAAGAAACTGTTCATCAGCAAAAACAGTAGATTATACACCGATGGCGTAAAGGACTGTCATAAGTCACGGGCGTTGGGTCCTGAGCGTAGCGAGGGACTCTTTGTTGACGACAGTCCTCTACTAGTGAAGGTGAATACTCTAGTTTTCTCACATTGTGCGAGGCAACATTGACAGGACCTTCGTTTCATTGTTGTTATTCATTGTTCAAAACCGTCGTAAACTTAAAAATATTTATCTTTTGATTTTACCGATAGTAGGTAAGTTATAGGGTTTATAAATTACACTTATACTTAAAGCGTTCAAAGTTTATAAACTCCGGAGTTTATAAACGACATGTTTGTAATAGTTAATATTACTTTATTTAAAGTTATAAAATTATGTTTATTTTCTTCTAAATTGTATTTTTTTTAAAGTTCTGTTTAAAGTGGCTACTTCGAAAAAGTTCGATTTAAGAACAAACTGTTTGCAATACTAATAGACTTCATACAAATTTCAACGTTCCAAATTCAGATCAATTTAATCCCTAGGGAACTTCCATACAATATAATCTCCCTAGAGTATGATGACTAACTTTGACATTTCGTAACATATAATTAGACATTGTCGAGCATGAGGTGTGAAAAATCTGTTATCCTACAAGGAGATCACACACCAAATATCAATAAAGTAAATAACTTCAGTTACCAATGGTAGCGCAGTCGTGATAAGGTGCCTTAGCGCGGGCAAGCGAGGCGATGCACTGGCAACACGCCTGCCTCATCAGTTCGCCGCCGAGCCCACGGAACTGCTGGCGAGCACGCAGCCGGGGCACCAGCTCGCGGACTTGAGAAGATATGTCCTCGGATATGAGAGAATCTGCTGTTTTACCTGAAAATTATAAAAGTTGTTAGACGCGACAGATTAAGGGTGTTAAGCAGTATCAAAGCTGAAAAAGGGGATTATTTTGCTATAAAATTCCACTAAACGACGCTAGCGCTGGGACCCAAATACACTGTAACCACCTGAAAAAGACTAGAGCTGAAAGTCACAGGACTTACAATACAAATCACAACGTGACACAGAAGATGCACCTAGAATCAACACTAACTTCAAATCACAGCTTTAGTCATGGATTTCCGCAAAGTAACACCTGATTCCATCAACTAAAGCAGTATCAGTTCGCCTCCGAAACCAAGGTACTGCTGACAAGCTCCCGGACCAGAGTAATTTGTCCTGGATTATGAAGAAGCCGCTGTCCTAGCAGTAGTAAATATAATAGAAAAGACTTATTCCATTATCTTTGGCAGTAGTAAACCTTGAACGAAAAAGGGTCATAAAAGACAAAGTTGTTAAAGCTGAAAAAGATGATTATTTTGCTTTAAATTTCCACTAAACGACGCCAGCGCAGGAACCAAAATACATCCAACTGTAATCACCTGAAAAAGGTAGAGCTGGAAGTCGCAGGACTTACAATACCTACAACTCACAACGTGACACAGAAGATGCACCTGGAATCACAACACTGACACCAACAAAACACTCCACGCGTTTCGCCACTACACGTGGCACGTGGTTTCGCGACTACGAGCGACTGAACCTACCGTAAAGTTGTTAAAAATGTAGCGTTATTTTTTTGCGACGATGTTGTCTTTCATTGCAATAAGCATCGATATCTTTAAGTCTGTGCTAATGTTTTTTCACAACCATAAGAAAACATTCAATGTTGTTATACGGGACCACTCTAGAATGTTTTTTTTTTTAATGTCATAAAGTACATACGTTAATTACTACGTACCGTCCGCCAAGGTTATTTGCGATAGAGCGTAGATGGCTTCTCCAATCGCCAGTATGGCACCGTGGCGCATATTGAGATCGATTGATTCAGTCTTTTCTACCAGTTTTGGCAGAACAGTAATAGCTACGTACTCGGGAATCTGAAGCAAAAGATTTAAATTTAACCATTTCAAATAGTTTTACAATATAGGAACAGTTTAGTTAAACTTACTTCAGACATGATGGCAGTCACAAGAATATCAGTTCAAGGCATAGGAAGTGTGTAGGGGTATTAATACATTATTTATTAAATAAAATATAACATGAAATACATAACCTAGCTACGGCTAAAAATAAAATGAAAGTTGTCAAATTGCATTGTCAACATTGACATGGGTAAATTTCGTTTTTCAAATTATACTGCACACTGAATTCTTCAAAAGAGAATTTACTTGCATAATGTGAAAAGTAAAAAAGCGATACGATTGTTAAGGTACACTAAAGAACATTACAGGAAACGTCAACAACTTTACTGACGATATACATTTCAGAAACAATCTCAACTTTACAAATCGCCAAGCAATTTGTCTCACGTTTTAGTAGCAGATTCTGTATCCTCATGTTTACCCAAGCAGCAAAATAGTCGAATAAGAATTTGTTTACTCAGCCTTTAATCGTATAAGAGCCGAGTAACTGCTTTTAAAGAACAGTTAACACCTGTTTATCGTATAATAGAGGTTATTTCGAGTATTTGGCAATATTTGCAAATGTGTGCTTTAAGGACGTCGAATAAACGTTTACAGCGCTATGTTTTTTTCAATTTTACCCAACCTTTTAGCAGATGCTGAATTAATTGCTTAAATACTCGTTATTCGATCGTTTGACCTATAACAGTCGTATAATAGCTGCAGAATAGCTGATTCGCTGAATTGGGCGCTTTTACACAGCCGTTACTCAGCTCTCTTTTATGTTTCTATGTTTACTAAAATAGCTAGCTAATTGATTAAACGGCTATATTAACCATTTGGCTGCGACATATATATCAAAGCTAATGCTCAGATACGCTATGATTAGCGCCCCAGAGTCCGTACTCCTTAAAGCATAGTTCATATTTTCAGGCCTAGCCATCGCATTCGCTTGCACGGTCAAGCTGGTGAGAGTGACAAGGATGGCTACATTCAAAACTGTGGATTACGTTTTGAAGAGTAGGGGCGTAGAAACAATGGCGTGCATTCCATACAAGCAGTTAAGCAGTGCCTACCTCATCATTATGCCCATTTTTCAATTCAATTCAAATCATTTATTTCAATCTTTTGGATCATAATGTCATAAAAATACATTTCATAAACACAATCATAAAAATAATTATTTCACAAAACATTAAATCCATATTACAATATAGCTGCATAAACTAAGCTACAAAAAAAAAAACATTTTTATGTACATATGTGAAAAACTCGTCAAATTACACGCATTAGTACCACGCGCTCAAGTAAAAACCGAAAATAATCAGGCAGTAGGCTGCCGAGTGATTGTTTGCTAGATACACGCACACATTTGAATACCGTCTCATACCTACAACGACACACATACAAATTAAAAACCCGAACAAATTAAGTGTTGTTATGAACAATGTGTCATTTAATTAAATTAAATGACACATTGTTCATACAACTCAAGGTGACAGGTGACAAACGCATTTTATACACTTATAGTAGGCATGCATACTATCCTCTTTCTCTGTCAGTTCACTATTGAGAAGTATTTTTGTCCTACTCGTGCAGCGACGTAGAATACTTCGAAATCTAATCAAAACCGCCATCTAGTATCGGGTAATTGAGCTAATAGTTAAAACCCTATAATAGTAGCTACCCGATACTAGATGGCACGACTGCAGCTGTTTCCTTCGCCTAAAATTTTCTTACTTTTATGAAATAAAACTTCACAAATGATTTATTTCTATGATCAAAATAAATGATAATTTTATAATTTAAATCCTAAGCATTTTCTTGTGAAATTAAGTTGTGCTAGTATGATTTTTTGTTTAAAAGTAATGCAAAAATTGTTTTTAAATAAATTTTTCGCCGGCCATTTTTTTCTATGTAGTTGCTTTCGACTTCATCTTCGCGAGTGTTTAGAATATTGTAATTTACTAAAGCTTCGGTTACTAGGTGTTTTCCAAGTGTAGGAGTGTTTCTAAGTTTTGTTTTACATTCGAAACGATGGAGAAACTGCAGTGTACCGTTTGTGATGGCAATTCTAGTGTTTGTCTTGAAAAGTTACGCGCACAAAATAACAATTATCAACGACTTTTCTCAAAGCCGCTATGGGTATCAGTTAAATGATATGTCAATATGTATTTATTAATTCATTTCCTTAATGCCTGTGGTGGTAAATTAATTCATCAAAAGAACATAAATTGCACAGATCAAGAAATCTTGGTAAGTCATTTTTTGTTTTGATGGTGTTACGCCGTCATTTCCCAGAGCTGTTACTCAAAATTTGTATATGCCTACTTAAATAAAAATTTAATGCGCGCCCCTGTGTAGAAACTAACCTTGAAAGTAAGCTTATTCAGCGCCTTCGCAGCGATCTCCCTAATCGCGCAGTCCCAATGCTCCACCTTCAGATCGACTAAATGATCGACCAACGGCTGAGTGTACTCCTCATACGAGGCGACTTGCGGCGCGATGACCAGGTACGCGTTGTTCCTAGGCCCGACGGATTGAAAGTCAGCGGTGGTTAGCACGTCGATTCCGTGCGGGAACATTCCGTGGCGGCCTACGTTCTCTTGGTACGCTGCGGAGGCTGCACGACGGCAGTTTATCTGTTGGCAGATATATTGGTAAGATAGCATTTGGCTATCACAGAGAGAAGAGACAGACAGCAAGTTTTAGAAATACCCCAAAAAAAGTCGCTTTTGTTATTGCTAACTAAAATAGAGAAAAAAAAAACCGAGTACAAAGAATTTATATTACAGTAAAGTAAAAAGCGTGGGGTACTTGATACGTGTGCAAAGTTTCAAATTAATCCGATTTCTGGATGTTAGTGATAATTGAGCTCAAAGATTCCGTTACATACATACATACAGCCCGAGCTAATAAAAGCGTGTTAAAATTAATGGAGACTATACGACACATAGGAACACACTTAAGATCAAAGTAGGTAGGTACTCAATTTCATTAAAGGGATATGGACCTTAGCTTGATACTAGTGCTTTTGCTAAAATGCAGCTTCGATATTTCTGTATCATAGTTCTAGTCGTATCTTCGTACGCTCGCAGGTAGAATGAAAGACAGGCTACCTTTGAATTTACGGTTAACGTCATACAAATTGGGGTCGGTATGTATCTACATAACTATGGAGTCAGAATGTTCGCAACCGCATCGCCCTGGCGAAGGCCAGTCAGTCCGAGTGATAATTGAATGGAATGCTCTTCCCGAAAATATAAAACAGGCTCCCAGCAAAATATTTTTCAAGAGACTCATTCGCACCCTTTTTTTACTTTATCGCAACCGTCATTATTTTAGATCTATCTATTTATTTAGTGTATATTAGTATATATTGTGGATTTTTTATTTTGTATTCTTATATAAATTTATTTTATATTTTATATTTAATCTCAAGTGTCTTATTTTTGGTATATTTTTTTTTGTGTTTTCTACATATATATAATAGAATTTTATGAATTTTATTGAATTTTTATATAAATTAATTGTATATTTTATATTTAATCTCAAGTGTCATATTTTTGGTATATTTTTTTTTGTGTTTTCTCTTGTACCAATTTTATTGAACCACCCACTAATCATTTCTGCTTAGCCCTGCATAACTGGTAGAGGATGCCCTACGGCGTTAAGTCCACCATTTACACATAGTTTTGTTGTGCAATAAAACTTATATATATAAATAATTGAATGATATCTCAGCAGACAAAACTGGGCATCGGATACATAGTACATACCTCTCTATCAAAACAGGCGGTCGCAATCAACGCATTGGCGAGCGTGTTGGCGTGTGGCGCCAGCGCGTGTGCGTCGTAGGCCCGGGCGAAGGCCCACGCGGCGTGGCAGGCGGCGTCGCGGGACGCGCGGCCCCCGCCCCCACTGCCACACGCGGCCCTGGGTTCGTCCCTGGCTAGAGCTGCTACCACGGCGGACACGCCCGAGCACACCTGTTGCGGGGATAGGAGGCCGCGGCGAGCTGGGTGTAGATACAAATGGGGGTAAAATTTGAGGGATACCCATTAAGACATGTCAGTCGACATCAGGCGAATCATTAATTTTGAAGACGATAAATAAATAATTAATATATAAATTGTTTCAACGAACACGTAGACGTAAACAATTTAAAACTCAATCTAGATAAATCACATTTTATACAATTTAATCAATCTAAACAGGAAAAATTCAAATTTAATTTAAACATTGATAAAATAAAAGAAATTACGTCTACCAAGTTCCTTGGAGTAGTTATAGATCAAGACCTAAACTGGAAGTTACACATAGAGACTTTGTGTAACCGTATTTATAGCTTCGCCTATGCCCTCAACCAAATGAGGAAGGTGACAAACCTGCAAACGGCACTTATCACATACCACGCGTACGTATCTTCAATTTTGCGATACGGGTTAATAGCTTGGGGAAATAGCACAGATATAATAAAAGCATTCAGAGCCCAAAAAAAAGTGTATCCGGGCAATCTGTGGCATACCACCTGACGTGTCTTGTAGATGAGCATTTGTTAGTTTAAATCTACTCCCGCTACCGGCATTGTATATTTTTGAAATAAGCTGTTTTGTAAAGAGAAATACGAATTTGTTTTTGAAAGCGACTGACAGGAACGCGAGACTGCAAAGGGACCCAGATAAACTTGTGTTAGACGTGATCCCAAGGTCTGCTAAATACAATAAGAGCTGCCTGACAATGTGCTTAAAAATATATAATAGGATTCCAAATGACATAAAAAAACTTAATATTAAACAATTCAAATCAATACTATATAGGTGGCTTATCAGTGAAAGAATTTATGACATGAAAGATTTTATTGATGAATCCTAATACAATTAATTTAATATGACACTTTTTAATTTATTTATGATTTCAGTATGTTATTTTTTATGTAATTTAATTTTTACTTAATTAATGTCATTTATTTCCTATGCCAATGTACACATTTTGCATGCTGTTTGTAATAGCAAAACATGTGCACTAATTACCTGTATGTACCATCTTTTAATACCATGTTTTTTTTGCAAATAAATATTATGAATTATGAACAAACCAATTAACTAGCCCCAAACTAAGCGTTAACTTGTGCTATAGTGTCTAGGATAACGGATGGAAATACTTAAATACATGTATAAACACCCATGACTCGGGTACAAATGTTCGTCACACATACTTTTGCCCCTAGCAGGATTCGAACCCGCGATAGCCGGTTTTAGACCACTAGACCAAAGCTGTCGTCAATAAATTTGTTAAGAAAGATTGTTTCTGCTACATATATTCATATTCATGCAGTGGAGATATATGTTTTTTATTGTACTGTTTATAACAGTTGAATTTTCTCTACTGCAAAGGCATTAATCCTTCATTATACACAGAAGATTCAAACAAATAACGTTTACTTAATACAAAATTTTATGTAAGAATATAAGTAAGCATAATTTTGAAACTTTTCTAACACTTAGTCAACAAGTGTCGGCACTGTTTGAAGACTATCGGTACGCAAAGTACACTAGTTGAATTCCCACCAGATAACTATAATTATATTAGGAGCAAAGTCAACCAACGAAACACAAAAACCACAAACATACCCAGCTCAGCGAGCGCCATGCAGCCGCCGTGCCAGGCCGTCTCCCGCTCGTGCTGCGTGAACAGCGCGAGCACGCACTCGCACACGTCGCCGGCCGCGCCCGCCGGGAGACGCGCCCCGATGCGCCCGATGCCCTTCGCGCCCGACCAGCGCACCACCGTGTCGTCGTCGCGGAGAGAACAGAGTAAGAGTTCCACTACGTCTTCTACCTGAATAAATATAAATTAAATTAAATTAAATAAATAAATTATTCTCAACAATCATACCAATTCTGTAGTCCCTAATTAAGCTACGAGTTATGGGTACTAGACAACGGATAAACATACTTAAATACTTTTTTTTTGTAAATAATACATAAAAAACACCCAGACCAGTACAAACACACATTTTCATGCACACTTATGCTTGTACTGTGCGGGGATCGAACCCGCGACCCTTGGTTTTAGAAGTCCGACATGTGGACCATTCCACCAAGCGGTTGTCAAAAAACATATAAATAAATAGGGACAACATCACATACATTGCTCTGATCTCAAAGTTCGTAGCTTAAGTACTTGTGTTATGGAAATCAGAAACAACGAAGGTATCATACACACCTAGTAAAAACATAGAAAAGTGGTTTCCAACATTGTCTCCAAACGGGCACGGCCATCGGCTCGGTGTCGCCGGTCGCCGCAACGCCACCCAAAGTCACCGCCAGCGATCGACAACCCGCAAGTGTAGCTCCACGACACGACGCGCGGCCGGGGGAATGTTATGTCGAAGAGAATGTAACATTACCTCTTGGGGTATATCCTGGTCATCATCATTAACGGGCACTGCCATCGGCTCGGTGTCGCCGGCCGCCGCGACGCCACCCAAAGTCACCGCCAGCGATCGCGAGCCGCGAGTGTAGCGCCACGACGCGACGCGCGGCCGGAGGAAAGTTAGACCTGCATCAAAAAGTATGAAGTAATTTGAGTTAGAGTTTCTTCTATGGTATATATATAATTTTTTTAACAGTTTATTTTTAATATAAAATATTACCTATTCTCTGCACAATTTTGACTCCATACTTCCTCACAAGCATAGCTTTGTGTTGCTTGTAGTTCTGGTTTGTGACCCACTCAAGTAGTTTACTAGCAAATGGTAGAAGATCATCTCTTTTGCCATGCTTCAAAACAGCAGCTACAGCTGCTAAGACACCATAGTGAATGGTGTCCTCCTCTTGCAAATTGGAATTTAACTCGCAGGCCCAGTCAAAAAATGCACCCATGTACAACTCTTTTACATCCGACCTGAAATAATGTGCATAAATAGGAATGTAACTTAATTTTTTTTGAGTGATAGTAATTTATATTTTTTCCAAACTATGTGACCACAGATGCTGAATAGGGTCCCATACATATGTTTGAAATAAATTTAAATAAATTGTGTAATAATCTGTAAAAAGTGTATCATTTTAAGTAATGATGACAATACCCAACTATAATTATTTCAATGTGAAAGCATTCGTTCAGTATAAAAATCATTTTTGTACATCCAAAAAGAGCTTACCTTATAAGAAACTTAGAAGCTAAATAAGCACTGGCTTCAGCACATGAATCTTTGCTAAGGGCATATGTTTTGCATATGTTGAAGATTCTTTCCATTACTGTTAACTTTTTTGATGAGCCAGCATCTGCCAGAGATAATAATTATGTCAGTCACAAATAAATTTTCAATAAATATGACAAACATCAATAGTACTATAACATACCTGGTTGTCCAGGGGCAAATCCATCTAACCGGCTCATGTGAAAAGGAATTATAACCACAATAGAGAGCCACAGCAAAAGCACAAATCTGCTACGCCAAGTCTCTTTGTCATTAGGGTCCTGTGCTTCAAGATATGTCAATACAGTTAGCAAATCTGTAACCTGATAAAAGTAAACATATATCAGATAATAGGTATGACTCTTGAGTTGTTTTCAATTTTATGGAAAAATTCTAAAATGCAATACAAACTGTACCTCATGAGGCAAATGCCTGATGACCACTTTGTATCCTCTCACTCGTATTATTTGGTACATATAGTTGAAAGTTGCATGTTTCAGTTCGAACGGAGATTCCTTATCCTTGATGAGTTCCAGGAACTTGGCCAAAATCTTGTCCAAGTGGGGGTCAAGTAGATGAGGCTGCTCATAGTACTGTTTCAGTATTGTGTACAGTTTATCATATTCACCTTCCAATGCAGGTGTGTTATAGATATTTTTCACATTGTCTATCATGTTCAAGACATCATCTACTTCAGAGAAGTGCTCCAAAGCACACCCAAGCCCAATATTGTCGCAGTCGTCGTCTCGGTTCATGTCGGCATCTAGTCCGACCATTTTGATTTGATAAATACACTTCTCTTCACCTGGATGTAATTTTTAAATAATTTTTCCTTTATTTATGAGCACTTCAGTGATTGAAAGTCAATAATTATTAGTTTACACGCTTTTTAGATACAAAAACAAAGACTTCGAGTTTTACAGAAATACGGAGCTAGACTGACTGACTGAGTCAGTCAGACTGACAGTGACACTGTGACATTGACATGTGATAGAAATAATGACGATAAAACAAATGACACTCGTAAAGGGGGAATTGCATGGAATTAGCGCTTCGCTCTGTAGGTATGTAATCTAAATTCGAACCGATTTCGTTAATGTCGGGGCTACAATGGCTTCAACAAGATTGTTTTTGGTCTCATTGATTGAAGAATAATGATCGTGAGCTCTATGGTTACCTAGTAACAATTCAAAGACAATAGTGAAAAGAGTTAAAAAAAGTAATGTCAAATCAAATTTGTTAGAGAGCTTGAGTTGAGGTTCTCGGATTTTGCGTTTTTATTTTACTGTGCATTATTTTTCTAAATGTAAAGCCGTGTGTTTGTAAAAGCTATCAGGATGAGTACTCGTAAGTAATCACATAAATGGGCACAAGTCAATACTGTCAACAAACAAATATCCTAAATCAAAGGTTTTTTTCTTCCAGCGGGTCGGGGTCTTGCTAAGAGAAAAGTGAAGCCGGTAGAGCCCCAATCTCTTCTAGATTTCGATCTTGGTGAAGGTGAGAGCTCTGATGACTCAGACTTTAGGATCGAAGATCATCCAGAGGAGAGTGATGACTATTCTATCAACAGTGATGATGATGGTCAAAGTAAGTTGAGCTTTTCATTACCAACTTTTTTATAAACACTGAACTGGCAATAGCAATAATAAGTAAATTATTTAAAAAGTATAGACGTCATCTATCTATTGATTGTAATTTTGATATCGGCAGAGAAAGATGGTAGTTCTTCAGAAAGTCAATCAGAATCTGATGAGGAAGACAGGTATAAGAACTCAAATAATAAAATTGGAGAAGAAATGTCTGTCACTGACCTCCTTGAGAAAGCAAAGCAGCAGGAATTCAAGGTAATCAAACATTATTTTCTTTTTGTTACCTACCAGAAGCTTCATCAGCGTTGTGTTAGTATATACTGACAATAATTTACCTTTAAGTACCCTTTGTTGAATTGTTCCTATTGTTGTAAAGCTTGCCATATTTATGTATTAGTTGTATTCTATTTGAAAACAATGGTTTGACATACTCTGGGCTGTATCAATGATGTCTAGAAGACAAGAACATAAAAAAAATTAATAGGTACATTCTGAATTGTGTGTGTTGGTATATTAGAACAGATATTATAAGATCACTATCTTGTTCTAATTTGATCCTAAAAATGTATCAATTTCTATAGATTCCTTTTGAGCTGGCAAACATGCTGATTTGTGCTGGATGTCTTGGTTCAAGAAGTGACTGCTATAATGAGATTGTGGAATGTGATGGCTGTGGGGTGACAGTTCATGAAGGTAAACTAAACAGTCACTAAATTTTAAAATAGTTTTAAATGCACTTTTTCTTGTGAGTAATATTGACCTTTCCCTTTAGGATGTTATGGTGTTTCTGACGTGACCAGTGAATCAAGCACTGTCAGCTCAGCATCTACAGAGCCTTGGTTCTGTGAGGCATGCAAAGCAGGAGTCACAGACCCCAGCTGTGAACTGTGTCCCAACAAAGGTAAAAATTCTGTGATATTGTCATAAGTAAATCAATCTTAAATTAATTTGAGGGTAAAAATCATTTCTAATGTGACACAACTAGAGATTGTGAGTAACATGACTATCAACAAAATAAAAAAATAAAAATATGCCACATTAAGTCTAGTTAAATTGTATTTTAATTGATTTCAGGTGGAATATTTAAGGAGACAGAAGTTGGAGCTTGGGTTCATTTAGTATGCGCCCTATATGTGCCAGGAGTTGCATTTTCAGAGGTATTTTTTTTTATATACAATTGAATATAGGTATTTGTAAAAACAACAGAATGTTTTGGACAGTTGTTTCATTGTCAATCATACATAGTGCCTGGAATAACTACAACCATGCTTTAATGGTTTTTTCTTTCATTTGGTGGCACATATTTTTAACATACGTTATAAAACATGATGATCTTGAGAGTGATGTTTTTATCCCATAGCATATCTACATCAAAAGTAAACTTAGTTCAATCAATTCTAATTATTGTCTATAGGTGGAGCGTCTTTCAGGCGTCACATTATTCGAGATGGCGTACTCTCGTTGGGGCGCGCGCTCGTGCGCACTTTGCGATGACACGACGCTCGCACGGACCGGTGTGTGCGTCGGCTGCGACGCCGGCCTGTGCAAGACCTTCTTTCATGTTACTTGGTATGTGTATTCTTCTTACCACTACTAAACTTTGAGGGGGAGTGTAAGTTATAACGTTAGTCTTCAGTATTGTGACCAGGGACCGAAAACCTTTATTAATTACGGTACAGGTATCGAAGAATTTTGGTTACTTCTGCCATTAAGTTAACCGCAAACTGGGTAACCCAATTAGAAGAAACATGTGTTACCTTTATTTAAGTTACCGTTTTCATACCGGTTACTTAAAAAATGACATTGATTACGAGAAAGAGATACCGATTTCGGTCCCTGATTGTGACAACACGACGCTGCGACGTAGCTGTACAATTACTTCTTCCATGTTACTTGGTCAGTGTTTTTAGACAGTTTTTAGATTGGGCATATCTCAGGAGTGTCTATATCCTTCATTATTGACTTTGTGCGATGACATGGAGCTCATGTGTTTATAGCACTGCGTATTTTTCTACTTAGTGACTGCTAAATGAGACTTACGACGACGACCTCAGTGGTGCAGTGGTGTGCGCACCGGTTTAAAACTTCCGTCTCTAAGGTCCCGGAATTGATCCGGAATGGACACAATGTAGGAAACATATTTTCTATGTTGTTGATCTGGTTTTCTTCGTTGTTTCTGATTTCCATAACACTAATACTTCAGATACTTACTTTGAGATCCAAGCATTTTATTTGATGTTGTTCCTATTCATGTACTATTAACTTATGCTATTTATTGATAATCTTTTTAGCGGGCAACGCGAGGGCTTATTAGCAGAAGCGCACACAGAGGAAGCGGAGCAGGCCGACCCGTTCTATGCGCACTGCCGCCTGCACTCCGATAAGGCGTTGGTGAAGAAGAGGAAAAGGAACTGGCTCGCTTTGCAGTTGAGTACTGAGAAACGGTAAGTTGGAAAAGACAAAACCATGCTTTTCATTACTTACCATTTCCCTAAAAACGTCTTACCAATCAAATCTCCAAAATTGAATTGAAAAAATTGCCTTTTACCAGTTTTTGATAAATCACAAGGACAGTTTGTACAGTTGATTTAATAAAATTTATATCATCAAAACATAACGGTGTAAACTAATTTAAGTAGAGTTAAATCAATATATACAAAATATTTATTTGTGACAAGTGATACAAGTAGTTATTGTAGTACCTAAATATAGAAATCAGTAGCACTTATCCTCTCTAATCCCAATAGAAACGAAACTTTAGTTTACCAACTTTAAAGCACATAGGTAGTACTCTTTTGATAAGAAACAAGTGAGAATTTTTTAAAACTTTGAACGCGATTTCCCAAATATCAGTTTTTTGACTTAGATCCTTTTCCAGAATTGTGTCTTTGATTTTTTGATTGATGATTGATTATTGAACCTATTTATAAGTTCTAAAAAAGGTGTTCATTAAAAAAAGTTTGTCATTATGTTTTCTTTTTCAAGTAAACTGGAATTAAAAACCAACATTACAACTGACGAGAAACTTCGAATACAACGTAAGCTTGTCAAGTACAGAAGAAAGTATTTGCAACAGAAGGAAAACAGAAATCCACCATGGGGTAAAGTACCAAGTCATACTTTACTTTTGTCAAATACTTGTTGGATGTATGTTTAAAATATCGTGCGGTTTTCATCACGCACGCGGGATTGTCCCTCATGCGTAACACCCGGAAATGCCCTTTTATAAATAGATAAAATTTCAACGACATCACATACGTTGATCTGACTCCGTGGTAAGTAGCTTAAGCACTTGTGTTACAGATATGAGAATCAACAGTGGAATTACAAATAAACTTAAATAAATACATATAACACCCAGACAAGTACAAACAGACATGTGTGTGCACACAAATGTTTGTACAGTGCGGGGATCGAACCCGCGACCTCTTGGTGAATAGTCAACTTCTTGACCATTACACCAAAGTGGTAGTATCTTTTTATACAAGTTTTTTTTTGTACTCCGTGGAATACGCCCGCGAGACGCATGGTGTGATGCGTCAACACTTCGATACTTCTATTAAAATCAGTGGGCGTTTTACTGTAATGTGGGGCGCCCTCGCGTATTAAATTTTCCGCATGCGGGCCAATCCCGCGTGCGTGTTGAAATCCGCACAATATTAAAAACACGCTTAGTGATATTACAGAAGTAGAAGAAATTAATCATGTAACAATCTTTTCAATAGTACCGACGCAAAAAATGGCGCGTATGCTGTACAGTAGTGCGTCAGCGATGAGGAAGTTTCAACGCAAAGCAGAATGCATGGGCATTGACACTCACGCCCTTGAATTCCAAGATGCTCAGGTAACAATATTGATACCAGTCTAGTTGTTTTTGAATCACAATAGGATCCCAGACCCAAATCCACGTGCTTATATATTAAAATTGGAGTTTAAGCAGTGTTTAGAAAATTTATTTTTTTAAAAGCGGAAACATTCATCTCATCTCATCAGACTATGAACGTCCAGTGGGGATAGTACGTCCCACTGTGCCTAGCAGTGGCTAGGCACAGGCCTCACAGTGGGGCGTACTATAGCGGTCTGCGCCGCATGAACACTTTTAAGGCGAAAATCATTTGCACATCGCGCGCAATCCCGCTTGTTAATTGCTCCGCGTGTGTTTAAGTGGATGCAAAATTTTTTTTTAAAGTGTTCACGCGGTGCTGACCGCCATCGTACATAGGCTGCTATATTCCACCAAGTGGGCTCACTGCGCATAGGTTAAGTGAGCAACCTTACTGTCAGATCAGATATTATTAAGCCGCCCGAGAGCTTCCGACCAGGCCTTACGACTAATATCTATCGATATTACCCGGGACCAGCAGCTTAACGTGCCGTCCGAAGCACGAAGATGCTTGTAAATGGATAACAATTCCAAACACGACCACGCCTTAGGTTGACTAACTTTTTGGCAGCACTACCAAAGCGCTGCCACCACTGCACTGCGTCACAAGCTCCTTGATAATGCAATGAAGAAGTGTAAGGAAATCCTTATTATTTTTAATTGACTCTTGTCTGCAATAAGTTTAAATTTGTTCTTAATCTTAATGTTAAGGTATATTTTTAGCAATTACTAGTAACCATAGATAAATATATATTTTCTAGATGGCAGCACTAAAAGACGTTTCCCGCCGTTGGCACGTGCCGCCAGCATTTTCTGTGGAATTCGTCGGTTATTATCTGGAAAGGAACTCGCGGGTCACATCTTTGCGTAAGTCTCTTGAACGACTTACTAAAGAGAACGAAAAATTGCTCAGCGAAGAAGGGAAGCTTCGGACGGACTATGACGAGGTATGTATATTACGATAAACGAAAGCTAAACTTTTGTTTTTCAACAGTTTTAGAAATTAAGATTAAGTTGGACCACCTATAGAAATATTTTCGTGAGATTGGTAAAACCAGTTTATATTTTCTTGCTATCGTTGAAACAAGATGGCGGCCAAAATCGTATTTAAGGCTCAACCAATCAGAAGTCATGTTCACAGTTGATACTCTAACTAAAACTATAAGATTATAAACTAACGAGCAATGTAAACGGTTTCTTCAGTATATTATATTAATTCTTGTCATATATATTTTTTAATATCAACACCACAGGCGTCAAAAGAGAACACGGACGCTCTCGCCGAGTTATCATCAACGAAGCAAGCCCTCCAAAAGATATACGATGCGATCATAGCTCTATGTCCCAAGAAGACCATACCGCCTGTCATGGAAGACAAGCCTTTGATCCCGCCTGTCATACAACGGTCTACGCCAAAGGTCACACCACATCAGCTACAGAAACGGTATGTTGATTATTGTAATGACTCATAGATAAATAAAATCTGCGCGAATAAAGTATGGGATAGTAACAAAGGCTTACTTCGTTTGGGGTATTTACTTCGATTACGAGTCCCATTCTTTAGTCAGCTAAAGCTTGCAAAATCATCTGAATACATTTTGCTTTATAATACCAAATATGGTTACCATTTTCTCTCGCTAAAATTTAGCACTAGTGTTTATTTTTATGCTCCCTCTACATTTAGTTTTGTATGTCATAGAAAAATCCACTGTGAACATTCCTTTCAAATTCCAATGTTACGTGTCGACAATACGTTAGGTTTGCACGATGCCTTGAATTGCTTGATCAATTGACACAATAGTCATATAACGTTAACATAACATACAGTGAGTCGGCAAGCAGATCAATGTCTGTGCCCACCGCCGCCGCACTTAAGATGGGCGTTGGTTTTCCTCTTAGCGACAACCCGGACGCTCGCCATGGGAAAGTGTTGTCTACGTCGCTTGAAGGTGAGTGAAATTCAGTAAAACATAATATTTTCTATAATTAAAGCATTGTCTTATATCATGACAGACTATGTCATTTCTATTGTGCAATTTTGTCCCGTATGTTTTTAATAGGGTAGTTGACACCACCAATCGTTGACGTACTTTTTATCAACTGTCAAAACGCTTTTCTTCATAGAGCTTGTATGGGAATAACACACTTTGACGTCACCGCGTGCAATGCCGACTGAGTGACTAATTATCATTTGAATTCCAATTAAAAATCAAATAATACGAACTGCAGAAAAATATTAGTGTAAAGGCATCTGAAATTATGAATTATTTTAGAGAAAATCAGTTTTTGAATATTTCTTTCATAGTGGAAACAAGCCTATTGTAATTGAGAACAAATATTCCAGATGTTGAAAATATATCACCACTTCGCCCAGGAAGTACTGATATATTTTCAACATCTGGAATTTTGATCCAACAAAATCCTAACGCAATGATGATGTGATGACAGAAGTGTTGCTGTTGTAAAAAGTTGCAACATGAAATTTCTTTATTTACTATCATCAATATCCGTTAATTTAACAGAGTGTGGTCTAACTATCCATATACAACACTTCAAAGTGTTTCAAAACGTCTTTCACAGTTCTTTGAATAATTTCATTAGCCACATTCTCAGAAGATGGTCAAGATTTGCAGGCCTAATGTTATAAGTGTAATTCTGATGTGCCCTAACTCAACTCAGCCACAACGGGTGCGCTAGCGGCCCGCGAATGTGCAGCTTGCGGGCGAAGTAGCGAGCGACACTTGATGGCGGCGTGCGACACGTGCCGCCACCACTACCACCTGCACTGCCTCAAGCCGCCGCTGCAGCGCCCACCGAAGAAGAGCAAGCTCTACGGCTGGTAAGTATAAGCTCTACAGCCCCGTATGTTCGTTATTTATGGTACCTGCAAAAAAAGCGGTGGTTGACGAAAAAACCGCATTCAAATTCAAATTATTTATTAGTGATACACAGGTGAATAGATATATAGGCGCTGTGATCAGCCTTGTCGGCATACAAATGTTGTAAAAAAAAAGAAGAATGAAATACATGTCAGAATTAATCATAAATGTTTGCACAAGGTAAGTTTATTTAACTGTCAATTTTTTTTGTGCCGTAGGCAATGCTCCGAATGCGACAAAACATCAGACTCCGAACCAGAAGTGTTGGAAAATAAAGTGCCGCGTAGATCGCGAATCCGGTACAGCAAAGACGGTGCCATCATCGCCGAGCCCCAGAGCCCAGGTTCCGCCACAAACTCACCACCGAAAGCCAAAATGGAGAGACCTCAAATGAAAATGAAAGTTGCTACCGCAGAAAATTTGTCCCCAATCAAAGTCACGATCAAACCGTTCGAATTCAGCAGCGAGAACGAAGCGGAATTCAAGAAAAAAGACAAAAAGATCAAAAAGTCGAAACAGAAGGAACACGCATCTGGCTCAGCAGGGGAGGGCGAATCTCCGTCAAAGAAACTCAAACGCAGCTTTACTTCACCCACTCTTACGAATACTCCACTAATGTCCATCACTCCCATTGTAGCGGACAGCCCCAATGATTCTCATAATGAAAACTCGAATGCTTCGACCAATCCGCCCCCGGTGAAGCGCGAAGAAAGCGTGCAGAATATATCGTTCTCGTCTCTTCTGAACGAGTCAAAAGAGAGAGACAGCAAAGCTATTGAGTCGTCGATTGAGAGTACGCTCGCCAACTTATCGTCGGACATCGCGACTTACAAGGCGAATAGAAAACGAAGGAAAGAGAAGCACAGGTCCCGGTACTCGCCGGATTTGCTGCGTTCGCCGTCGAAATCGCACAAGCATAAAAGGAAGAAGAAATGTCAAGATATGGAGAATCCTGAGATGCCTCATCCCAGGATTACTATCAAGGTAAAAATATTGTGCTCTATTGGAGTTGAACGCTTATTACTTTGAAAGTCTACTTAACTGTCAGTCATCCATTCTAAAAAGAGTTGATGATCATGTTTAAAAATTATGTTTCTCTTTTAGATAAAACCTATACCTAAGCCAGATGGGTCATTGGGCGCGCAGATGTTCTACGTACCGACTGACAGCAACGACGGGCCGCCGCCATCTGTCATAAAGAAACATTCGAAGGTAAATATAGTGCACCCAGTCTTTTTCATTAAAGACGCGGTCTAGTTTAGAAACGTGCTATAGATTTCTTTAATTGTGTTATTGTCAATTTTTCTCTTCCGTCACTGTGCGTCGCCACGGACCAAGGCCACGGATATCTTAATGCCAAATCATGAAAAAATACATAAATTTGGTGTGGCCTCAGCCCTTAAGCCGGCCGCACACGTTACGCGAATAGTCGGCTCCCAAACGGAAGCTATTGACCATTAGAAAAAAGCAACAACAAAGCACAAATCAACGTTGAGAGC
This sequence comes from Pyrausta despicata, assembly GCA_963921415.1. NCBI lineage: Eukaryota > Metazoa > Arthropoda > Insecta > Lepidoptera > Crambidae > Pyrausta > Pyrausta despicata. The sequence continues at coordinate 8,908,714 of OY992855.1, read as the reverse complement.
AACGCTTTTTTCTAGGTCCACTCATTGCGTGATAGATTTTCGGGCCAACGTTGGCGCGATAGTGTTGACCCGGGGTTAGGGGTGAAATAATAGCTTACAATCGTAAAATTTTCAAAATCCCAAAATTCTATAAGAGTCGCACCAATCGCTTTCGGAGGAGTTCTGTGACACGATTTTAAAATAAGTCGCGATAAGATTTTAATAAAATTATTTATATTTGTTTAGCAACCGGAGCAAGAAGTACCAAAAGCTCCGCTACCACAGCCCGAAGTCCCGTTAGAACCTATTCCAGAAGAAGACACTTCGACTCCTGTAAGTATTTGATCTTTTTGATTATGATAATAATAAAGTCATGCACGTTTTTGATAAAACTGTTAAAAACTCGCAAGTAAAGTTAGTCAAACACTAATGAAAACTAATCCTTTTGCAAGCCTGCATTAACACCAGTGGAAAAACCTACCGAACCGGTAGTAACAAAACCTAAGGTAAGAATTAATGTCTATAAAAAGTGCATCTATGTTGTTATCGCAAATTTAACTTTATATGTATATTCCATCTATGTAATTTGTGCTAAATTATTAAATACAGATAATAATATAGTTGCACGAGAATATTCCTTTTGAATCGCGTGTAATTAATAACTATTCGAGCGTAATTAATAACTAATCGAGTGCAATAAATTATGAAATGTTTCATATAAATTATTTCAATTTGACCTATATCCTACTTTGTTGGTTTTTGCTCACAAATACCGGCAGTAACATAAGCGGTGACACGTTGACAAACAAAAAGTGTTGTGCGTCGACGACATTTGCAAATGTTATGGAAATAATGTTTGCAGACAGGCGGATATGCAAATTAATTCTGCATTTCGTAATGAAGCATTCAGCGCGAGGTTTTTCTGGGCATTGGTAAATAAGAATTGTTAAGAGGTATATCGCAAAACTTTGACAGCTAAAGTCAAGGTACCAAGTTTTTTGGCGGAAAACATGGTTTTCCAAGGATAAATCGAATATTGAGCAATCGGAAAATGCACTGAACTAAATTTTTCTTTCGGCTCATCGAACTGTCCACTGTCAATGTTTTAACGCCTTTGTTTACTTAAAATACTCATTTGTTCTTTGTAAATTAAAGTTTTCGGAAATAAACTGCGTCGTCGTGATATGAGCCTTAACCTTCATGTTTTCAACGTAAAGTTATTGAGGTGATTATTTTTTCTGCAATTTTGACGTTTAATAAAAACGTGCGTTTGCCATTTCGATAGCGTTGATACAAACTAATAGTTAATTTATAATAGACTTTACACGTTATACATCCTGAAATGACACCGGACATCGTATTAAAGAACAATATCATACTGATCTGATCTTTGATTATCTCATCAGACGATTTACAAATAGGGTTTAAAGATGGCTACTTTAATGGACCTGTGTTTGATTTTTTAATTTAAAAAAAATTTGCATTTACTAGATATTTTTTTCAAAACTATGCGTGTATCAACACAAAGGTCTTATGAGCGGTTGCTTATGGAGTTCCTCCAGAACTTATTTTACGTGGGTTGCTAATGAAATGAAACATGTTCACGATGTCCATAAAAACTGCTTACCTATTATAGGTATTTGTTTGACGCATCCTTCTGTACGCAGAGAGCGCGAACGAGCCGCGCGGGCAGGAACACGGGCGGTGAGGCGACGTCGCCCGCGACCGCCATGACGCCCTTGACGCACTGCGACGTGTGCACGCAGCCCGGCGACAGCACCAACCTCGTCAGGTAACGGGTCGCCAGTAGACGTGACTGATAGGCAGTAGAGAGCAGGAACACGGGCGGCGAGACGACGTCGCCCGAGATCGCCATGACGCACCACGACGTGTGCAGTGTACACGCAACCCGGCGACAGCACCACCCTCGTCAGGTAATTCGGCATACACACAGCGGGCGTGAACGAACTGCGGTGGCAGGAACTCGGGTGGCGAGACGACGTCGCCCGCGACCGCCGTGACGCACTACGACGTGTGCACGCAACCCGGCGACAGCACCTACCTCGTCAGGTAACTTCGTCTTACACACAGAGGGCGTGAAAAGGCCGCGCGGGCAGGAACACAGGCGGCGAGAAAACGTCGTCCGCGACCGCCATGACGTAATGCGACGTGTGCACGCAACCCGGCGACAGCACCAAATTCGTCAGGTAACTTTTTAAACTGGAGCGAAATAAACACCAGGCGAAATAACGGCTGCCAGATTACATAGCTTTTATCGGATAGTTAATTAGTAGGCCTTGCCTACCAGGGCACATGGTACATCCGTAGGACATAAATCATAAAATGCTAACCTCTAATATAATTTTTTTTTCCTATCCCTACACTCAAGTGGTGTTGATGTACCTTCTTTAACTATCAATAAATCAATAATTAGATTGCCCATTTATTATCTATGGGCATCCAAAGTGAGCGCTTCGTCAACTAAAAACATTGTGATCAATGTGTTAGCAAAACAAGTAACGCTAATCGTTGTTATTCTTGAACTATTTGCTATCGTAAGTAGTTACTACTACTTCCTAATAAAAGGAACAATAGGTAAGACCCTATTGTTAAAAGAATAAAATTGGTTTGTGCAGAGTTGAGAACTTAAATCGCTTTTTTAATAATAATTTATTTGCTTTATTATAATAAACTGCTTGTAACAAATATAACATGAAAAACAAGTTGTAATAAGACTTTATCTATTTTTGATCGCCCTTGTAGAAGCGTGTACTGTGCAGGGCGGTGAAGACGACGGCGCCCACCAATAAGCCTGAAACTTATGTGTGCCCATAGCCCAACGAGAGCAGTAATCCCGTCAGAAAGAGGTTTTTTAAATGACCATAGACCATAGATGTTCCATTCATTCCAAAGCCTCTACAAGAGAAAATCTAATGTTTGCCTTTCATCGCTACCTTGCCCGTATGGGATAGCTAGTCGAAGGACGAGAAGTGTTAAAAAGTAGGGTTCTGGATGACGCGTTTCAAATCTAGATGTCGTGAGAAAGATAGAGTTCCATGCATTTTTTCCCATGTGCTGTGTATGAAGCGGATAGTTCCATTTGTAAAATTATGTGTTCTTACTTGATTTATCTGTGCAGATGTGACGAGTGCTTCAAGAGATATCACTTCACTTGCCTAGAACCGCCACTCAACAAGAACCCAAAGAAGCGTGGCTACTCGTGGCACTGCGCTGATTGCGATCCTACTGTGAGTATTGTCATTTTTACAGTTGCTGTCAAAAATACACGAAAATGTACACGCATAAACAATCATTCTGCTATTCAGCCAGTTTTCTCCTGTAAAATTTAACTGAATAAATAACTGTACATATCAGTAATATTAATCGTCAATATCTACTAAAAATCTGCCGCCTCGTTGTGTCTGAATCTTATGATCACTTTTGACGTCCACTTTGGTGTAATAGTCAAGTAATTGACTTTAAACAAAGAGGTTCGATCCTCGCACTGTATAAACATTTGTGTGCATGAACATGTCTGTTTGTACTGGTCTGGGTGTTATATGTATGTATTTAAGTTTATTTGTAATACCACTGTTGATTCTGATATCTGTAACTTAAGTGCTTAAGCTACTTACCACGGAGTCAGTGTATGAGATATTATTGTATATTCATCTAACCTTATTTAAAATGTAACATGAACATTTTGTTTCAGGATGTGGAAGAAAACAATTAATTAGGATTTTAGATTTAATCCTAAAACGATCAAGCAAGGTCTACTTAATTGATTAAGTAAGTGTAGTGCGAAGTAAAGTTACAGTATTCTTGAGTCGTGTCATGTGATCTGGTGTTGCATAAGTACAATATCTTGGAAAGTGTTTTATTACGTCATTGCAAAATCTTTATAGCTTGTAAAAAGTCGCAAAAGTTTAGTGCTAAAAAAAACTTGTTCAATTAAGTCTTATGTACACGATTGCTTGATAAAATCTTTTCTTTTTTTTATTGAATCATAATAGGATATTTTTCAATTTATGAAAGCATTTTCTTCTCAAAATGTGGAGTACATATTACTTATGTATCATTATTGACATTATTTTTAAAATAAATAACTTATAGTAAAAGTCGGTTTTTATTCTGTCCATATTTAAGCACTTAGTTTAAGTGCAAATAATTGAATTAAAAAAAATTGTTGATACAACTTTATTGTTTTGAGAATGTAAGACAAAAAGTACCTTTACTGCCCAAAAGTCGTAACCACATAAGTCATGAAATTTGTGTTGTGGAAGTTTCAAGCCTTGGAAAACTTGACCTTTCGCTTACGCTATAATGTATTGTCTCCCGCCGGCTTCAAAGCGATATGTTTTGCCAACCTGGAGACGTTACTTATGGATATCATACATAATAGTTGCAGGTCGAGCTCAACTTCGGAACACTTGAAACCAAAAACTTCTTTGTTCGATTCTCCCCGAGGTAGGCGGGCGAAACAATCACTAGGGGGGCGACGCTTTGTACTGAATTACGCCACTTGTCAAGAGAGGCACGCCTTACAAACTGAGGGCTATATAATGAATTTCAATTATTGAATTTGAACATCCGCGAAGTTACGACGCTCGCTCGTGCCATTGGTGTAATTCGCCCTAAGGTGTCAGTATTTGGATAAGTTTGGTGCTTAGCGACAGTACATTATGCAGTAAGTGCCGCGGAAAGGCATGGGGGCGGAAATGGGAATTGTTTGTAAGTTTACTTCTCTCGGTATTTCACAAATTGGATCCTCGGGCTTATTAATATAGTTCGCTTATTTTGGCAAACCAGTGAATGTCCTTCAGATCTTTGAAACAAGGTTTCTCGAGCAAGAACAAGACCTCTTTGCAACTCCTCAGTTTGTGGTCGAGCGCCGACTCTCACAAGCTGGGAGTTTTTGCTATTTACAAAGGAGCATAAGTAGAGTGCTATGTGATTTCAACTTTTTATGTTTCTTGAATCTGTGTTTTGTAATTTGGCGTCCTTTCTTACCCTTGAGCCAACAAGATCTGAGACTCGAGTATTAGTGCCTATTTTAATTTAAAGTCTAACTAAATAGCCCAATTTCAAAGTAGTTAATTTCCTGAATCAGTCGTCCGAATTAAGATGAAAAGCCTCCTTTTAAGTTTACCATTTGCTCAAACCGTCGTTTCTGGTGATTATCTTACTGTGAATTCCCCGAAATATTTTATTATGTTTGTCGCACAAGTTATCGTCGTCGCTAACATTCACGCTTCAAGTTTGTTTAGGTATTCCTAACAAAGTTTGAGCCCCAACTGCACAATAACTTCATATGGTAAACTTCACTGTTTTCTCACAGTTACTGTTGTCAGTGCTTTCGGTAAATTTTGTGGAAAGTTGCTCGTTATAAATTAATTTTACAACATACTTCGAGGGGCTTGTTTCATTATATTAGACTGGTTTATCTCGTTCCCTCAGTAACCACTTAAAGTTGGCGTGTCTTGATTCTACTTAGCCAATAATTGCCGAGACTTAATGTCGAGGTTGTGGTATGTTTCTATGAAGTTACTTATGCAACCTGTCATCTACAACTTACATACATACGAGGGTCAAACTGAAAGTTCTTAGAAAATCAAAAACTAAACAAACTAGCAAGTTATTAGTTTTATTATAACTATTCAAAATAGCTTTCGTTCACACCAAAACATCGTTGCATTTGATAAGTACTAGGGCGGTTTGATAAGTCCATGACTTTGAAAAGAAAAACATATATTTTGTGTACAAAAACATTTTATTTTTCTACATACTCTCCTTTCAACTCTACACTCTTTTTCCAGCGATGCTCCAATCTCTTCAACCGATCCAAAAAATACTTTTTGTCAAAGCCTGCAAAATAGGCCTCGGTTGCAGCTATCACCTCTTCATTGGATGAAAATCTTTGCCCAGCAAGCCATTTCTTCATGTTTGGGAAGAGAAAGAAGTCACAGGGGGCTAAATCTGGTGAATATGGAGGGTGCGGCAATAATTCGTATCCTAATTCGACAAGTTTTGAAGTCGCGACTGCAGACGAGTGGGCCGGAGCATTATCCTGATGAAATAGAACTTTTTTCTTTGCTAGATGCGGTCGTTTCTTCATCAACTCTTCATTAAATCTTTCCAGCAATGCAGCATAGTAAGCATCGGTTATTGTCTTGCCTTTCTCCAAGAAATCGATGAAAATAACCCCTTGACTGTCCCAAAATACTGTTGCCATCACTTTACCAGCCGAACATACCGTTTTTGCCTTCTTTGGTGCACGTTCGCCGGTAGAAGTCCACTGCTTTGACTGTTGTTTAGTCTCTGGCGTATAATGGTGGACCCACGTTTCATCCACGGTTACGTACCGACGCAAAAATTCACTTGGATTGCGATTATACATAGCCAGACATGCCTCAGAAGTAGTCACGCGTTTTCGCTTTTGGTCGACTGTCAGTAAGCGCGGCACCCATCTTGCAGAAAGTTTTTTCATTCCCAAAATATCGTGCAAAATATGAAAAACTCGTTCAGTTGAGATGTGCACAGCCTCAGCTAACTCGCGTATCTTTACTCGACGGTCAGCCAAAACAATATCGTGGATTTTGTTAACAATGTCCTCAGTGGTTACCTCAATCGGCCTTCCTGGGCGCTCGGCATCATTGGTTGTAATACGTCCACAACGAAACTCAGTAAACCATTTATGTACCATTCCATGAGACGGCGCTGAATCCCCGTAATATTTTTTCAACTTGTCTTCGGTCTGCTTAATGGTTTTCCCGCGTAAAAAATAGTGTTTAATCAAGACTCGAAACTCGGATTTCTCCATTTTCGAAGAACACCTTCACAGCCGCCAAACTTCTTTTGTTATTAAATATTGTTTTCGCGCCATATTTGAAAATAGAATTATTTTAGGTTCGCAAAAATATTACTTTTAAGAAAATATCATTAAAAATAAAAAAAGTTTCTATTCAGCCTGAAAGTCATGGAGTTATCAAACCGCCCTCGTAAGTTACTTATCAAAAGCAACGAGAATAACAGAATTCTTTGCGAAAAAACTGCGAAACCGCAGAGGTTTGTTCCGCAGCATTTTAGCAGAGATTCGCTTCCGCATTCGAACGTGTCAGTGTGCTAGAGGCCTCAATTCATGCTGACAAAACAGTCATTTTTCAATATGCTGCCAAATCGTAAAACAAAGTGCAAATTAATGAAATGTAAATTCAAAAATTAAATGAAATGTAAATACTAAAAAAGAGTTCTATTTAAAAAATTAACAAACGTTGCCAATTCTAAAAACTTTCAGTGTGGCTATCGTAGGTAGTATTTAACTGGCTCTTCTTATCTAAATTATGTATAATGGTTTTAAAACAATATACTGCAGATCAATGCTAACGTCAAAGTATCTCAAGAAAGGTTGAGAAATTTTCTTTCTTATTTTCTCATGATTTTCTCACATCTTGAAAGCATCAATTTATCCCGTAAGCCAGCTCAATTTTATGTGAGGAAAATAGTTTCAGTTGCATCGTAAAGGCGCCGAGGCTTGATGTTACACTTTAATAAAGCAATATGCTTAAGCTTTTAGTATATACCTAATATAAGTTAAGGCTTTTTATTACACCAATTAACAGTTATAATGCGCTAATTATAACAGTTACTTTGAAGTTGTAATAACTTTAGTGTCTCGCACAGATTTCTGTCATGGTTCTGTGAATAAAAGTTTATTAACACTTGTTATAAGAATAAAATATAACCGTTTTGTGATTTATGTATCTTATTGTATGTTTGCAAAACTGAAGATCCGATTTGCAAATTCACTGAGCCTAAATTTTAAATTAATCGTTGAAATGATTTGCTCTGAACCCTACCCACACTAATTCGACCTAAATAGGTAAAAGGCTTGATAAGGCAAAGTTCTCAGTCGGTGCAACAAGGTGCACTCATCGAGTCTTTTAAATTGATAATCGATTCGACCGGAATGAGAGAATAAAAGAGGTTTTCCTCCGACGGCGAGTACCGTCGAACCGAAAAGTGCTATCTGATTTTATTGAAACTCGATTTAGACCTAAGTACGTCGATTTCGACAAAAATTGTAGTCTGAAAAACGCTAACATGGCATGAGAGCTCAGTAATGTAGGTAACGTAGGCTTACTAAAAAAAGAAGATGGTCAAAGTTAGCTGCACGTGCCGGTGCGTGGTATGTGATGTTGCCGGATGCCTTGTACAAAATGCATGTATGCCAGTAGCTTCGCTTTGAAGTTAAAAGTTATTGATGCGTAAGAATATTTAGTTATTTTCAACAATTGCTTTCACCTAAGTACTTCTTGTCTTAGAAATTACCCCATGTGAGCATAGTTGAATGCCCTATTTACTACTGAGCTTACAACTGATTTGTTACCTATATAACTAAAGTCTGGGTGTTTTACATTTTTCTGTTGCCTGCTACAAACTGGATTCACTGTGCAGATTTTGGTTGATAGTAAAAGGAATTTAACGTTTTCGGTGAAAAAATGCTCAAAAACTGTTAGGGAAAAACTATTTTAGCTAGCCAACTATTGGAGCTACAAACTGTACCTACAGTATGAATAAATAAACAGATACATTTTGATGGACTTTTCCGTCCGCGCGTCACCGTTTTAATCCGGAACCTAATTGCAGTTCCATTCAGATAGAAACTGAAATCACTGTGTGTAAGTAGAATATAATGATTCCGAGCGTACTCTTGACTTGCAGGCCGGCTCGTTAGGTGTGCTTACCACTTGCACTTCCGATATTAAATTTATCGCTCCTGTAATTTCGCTCATACTTTTACTCATTCGGTAGACTATACCGGATATTTCTTTTGGTACAGTAGCGTCAAATATATTCTGGTACAAAAGTACCATGTTAAAATAATATTTGGAGCATTTCCTTGTCAATCTGTTGAAATATGTCAACTTTATATGTGCATATAGTATTAAAGTGCTTTTTGACTTTGGCTGTACTCGATCGATCGAAATCTTAAGGTATTAGTTTCTCTTATCTCCTAATTAATGCAGGCATTAACAATTTAACGTAGGTAAAGATTTAGATAACAATTTTGTGGAAGAAAAATATTATCTTAATTTGCAACAAATATTTTGTGACCCACCTAACAAGCTCCGTCGCACCTTGCGAGACCATTTTTTGTCACGTTAGTTAAGATTCTGAAAAATTTACTTTTTTTTCTGCATGTCAAGTTTACAGTATATAGCACCATTCGTATTCTTTATGTTAATTAGTGCATATAGCTGATATTTTATTTGCATGTGGTATCTGCCTGTTATTATTTGTACATTTTACTTCCTTTTGTCATTATAGAATTAAAAACATGTAATTAATGATACAAATGTTGGTGGATCAATAAAACATAAATAAAAAAACATGAATGTTCAGCACGATGAAACATAATACTAGGTAAGTAAAGGTTTTACAATCTTTTTATGTTCTTGGTGAAATCTCAGAGGTCTTGGTAAAACCTGGACGATAAGGGGACGCTATTAACCTCCGTTGCCCCGGGATTTGTTCTGGAAGATTTTATATACAATTTATTATTATTTCGCAGAAATAAACCTAAGCTTTTATTAATACTCTACCGGAGCAATAAACCTGTCTGATTTCGTATGTGTTCCCGGGAACACATACGAAATCAGACAGTATTTAAGAGATCGCCTTTTTTCCGGAAAAAAGGCGATCTCTTAAATACGGTATGTTTTCCCATAAACATAAATTTTCCGAGTAACCCTAGCAACATTTTATCATTAAATGTTATGAATAATTACCAGCATGAAGTTCGTATGAACTCTTATTTTACTGATCGTTCAATATCGTAAACGATAACGGAAGGTATCAAGTTAACCGCATCGGTTATCGTAAACTCGTAATGCCTACTAAATTGAATATTCGCTAAGATATCGCAGCTAACGTAAGTATCCTCTGATATTTGCTATATTTAGTAACGAGTTTCGAGAATCTGCCGAGGAGGTTCTAATGGCTATCAAATGAAGACAAAGAAGGTATTCAGACAGCGCAACTACTGAAAATTTTGTTAGTATTCTTGAAGTATGGTGTTACAAGAGCGCCTTCAAGTAAGTATTTGTTCTTGCAAGTTATTCAGTTTGTGTTACGACTTTTCTTAGAAATAATGTCATTGTCTCTACATATCTTACACTAGCCTGCCGCTAGCACTTCGCCCGCGTGGATTAGAAACCTTGAAGTGATCAGTAGGTTTCATATATTAAGCATGTTATTATACATATAAACATTCCTCTGGAATCATCCAAAAAACTGCATCCAGACCCTGGGATAAGTTTCAAATCTTAAGGTACACAGACATAAAGGAAAGACGCTGAAAGCGACTTTGCTTTAAACTATATATCGATATGTTTAAAATTTGTTACACAGCTACACGGGCTTATAGACCGCATTTACCCGTCCCATCTATTTTTATTGTCTGGTTTCGGTGATAAAAGTAAGGTATGTATGTTACATTAAAATAATGGTTCTCAGTTGGCCGCCGGTTGGTCGCCTCTAGAGTTACAGTTGTCTGCGCTGCCAAATGACCGTGTCGGATCGTCCCACTACGCCGCCAGCTTATAATTACTTCCAAATGAGTTTTATTACGGTTTTTTTGGAGCTCAGACAATTTTCACCTAAGAGTTTTTCGAGACGGGATTTTAATAAAAATTCTTTGTCAAGTTATTTAGTCAGGGTGCTCCAATTTATTTTCAATTTGGAAACATTCTTCCTACTCATTTACTAAGACGGTAGAATTTCGTCTCTTAGGCCTTCAAAATTAAATAAGTCAGCATGTATAGTTTCTTTTCAAATAGAGAAAGGACTAATTGAAAAGAAGAAAGCAATTGATTTTTGAATTTCTAAATTTAGGAAGGCCGTAAGATTTTTATTAGACCTATACATGTGATAAGGGGAAAATGTGCCTTTACAAAAGGGAAAATGTGCGAGGTTTCATCATATTGTTCAACAATTTTCGACGTATAAATTATCTGGCTTCTAGCCCCTTAATGTTGTGCCAATAAGCGTTTGCTTATACACGGCCTTGGCTCTTAGCAACACTGGCTCATAAATATTTCTGTTTGAGGGTAAATTTCAATTATATTAGATTGCCGAAAGGCTTCCTCCGAAATTGATTTCACTCTCAGCAATTTGGTGGTGACCATTGTGAATTCGGCATTAAATATTTCAAGGATTTTAATCAGTTGCGACCTGTCTAGTTTAAAATTCGTTGGCTAATATTACGATTTAGATTGCTGTTACCTTTGTTTACATCAAAAGTTGTGTTGAAAATAGAGTATACCAAATTCTTCCATTAGGGAGTTAGAGTTTTGTATACTTCTTTACCTATTGAAATTATGATTTTATTAAGTTATTAATCATTTCACATTGTCAATGCTCAAAATATTATAAGTTACCTAGCATTTGTTTTGATGCAAGTAAAAGTAAAGTTCCATACCTGAAATATCAATAAATTGATGTTTAATTTGATTGGTATTACAGGACCCAGAATTCCAGTGCGTTTATCTAGATACGGTCAAAATATTGCGATGGCGGTGGTACAAAAATAGCCTTCATTCCGCTGTACGTTCCGCCAGTTGCAAATCTACATTCTATAAAGAGCATTGAGTATCGATAATCAAGTACAGTAGGTTCAATATACAGTACAGGGACGTTCACGAAAAACACGTGCCATTTGAAGTTAAAAATGTCCCAAACGATGCTCCACAATTTTTTTTCCGTAAAATCGAGAGCTTTCAGCACAAGAAGTGGATCGGGCGGACGCGGTGCGCACCGGAAGTTATATTCTGTTAGCAGTCGGCAGGCTTCGCCAATCAGACCGGAAGTGAAGTCGCTTGCCATTCAATCGCTAGTGGTCGCTTAACTGACCTTTTCTTGTTCGACTACAGTATTAAGACCGAGAATTCGAATCGAAAGACGGATTTGTTTAGGTTACTTTTTCAATGTTAAAACGTTGAAAAAGTAAGCGTTGTGGATTTCATAAATACTTAATATGTACACACCCAATAGAACCACCCCTACCGACCAATCTAGGGTGAATGGCAAAAATGACAGAAAATAATAATTCCTACGTTTACAAAACGTTCGATATTCGTTTGTGAAAAATTACGAATAGAATAAGTCAACCCGGATTCCCGGTGCCGGGGCATTCGTGTCCGCCGGAGCGTGAACACGTTGAACCGGGTGCGGTTCGCGCTCTGATTCAAATAAAAATCGGAAGATCTGCCATCTATTCCGTTTGCCATCAGACTTCTTATTTACGGGAGACGTTGCAACCCCCAAAATAATGTAACGTGACACAATGCAACAATCACATGTTAAGATGCTGGGACTAATAACGAGACAATTAGCATTTAGTCGCAAACAAACAAAGTAATAAAATACCCATACAACTATATTCTGAGCATGCATAACTGATCGCAGTTGGCATATCTTCCTTTTTATTTTAATCAAAAGGTTCTCGTGTTTTTTCCTCCACTCACCTTACGGGGTCTGCTTTCACTCAGCTATTCAGGAAGATTCCACCCTGTTTACTGAAACGTGGCTAATTCGCTCATGTAATAACGATCAGGTTTGATTTTCGCTTTGTGAGTTTGATATATTGATACGTTGTTTGTGGATGATGTTTTAGATGAAAAAAATAGAAAATGAAAAAAGTTTATTTCAATACATGTAAAAAACATACAATGCACAGTGGTTGGGACCAACCATTTAAACATATAAATGCTTGTGTCCAGTCAGGAGGTTCCGCTCTCTGTTAGTGGTATAATTTTTTACATGCTATTTTGTTATATTAAACAAGTGAAATAAAGTAGTTTAGTTGTTTAATACACTGTTAAAATTTACTTACTTATATTGTAGTTTTTTTGTGTGTGTTTTTAAATAAATATTGATAGTGTTTATCTTGCTACTTATCATTACGCATAATATCTATATTTTATTATTTTTATTTTAATTATTTTAGATTATGTGTTAAATAGCATCTTGATGAAAAGGAAGAAAAACTATTTCGGATTTTTCAAAAATACTATCGCAGTACCATAACAGAAACAACGATGTTCATTGTACCACAAACGATTCCAATAACTTCTATAACTATCTTACCCGCTCCCACAATTTGTATAATTCAGAATTTAGTCACATAGATATATTTAATAATTCCATTTACCTATTCAAATTAAAGTTATATTTCAAATACTTATTGTAAATTTAGTTACACCACAGTTGCGAGAAAAGGCTTTTGTAAATTTTATACATAACCATTCTTTTATGTGCGTTTCGTCACGTATTTTCATGTAGTATGTGTAACCTTAGATCATTAATCAATATAAAGTTTTTTTACGCTCGGTCTAAAATGTAAACATTACGATCCACGAACAATTGAAGATTTATGGGATGTACGATTATGAAATCCATAGTAAGTAATTAGAACACCAACACCATTAACTACTTTACAAGATATTGTATGATAATAGCAATAAGTGTGTTATTAAATTATTTTGCACTTAAAACGTAAAAGTGTGTTTGTTTTCTTTTGTTACTTGGTGCTAGGAGATAGATTATAATTAGGTAAATATCTTGCTTATGTATTGAACACATTACATGTTTACAAAAGTACCATTATGGATTAATTTTGGGTACTCGTTGTATTATATAGGTATGTATGTATAATTATGTATGTATGTATAATTTAACATCTTTAATTGTTTAAGTAATTCATTTGTAATGATTGTTACGTACCGATACATAAATACAGAGAGAAGAACCTAAAAAACTGATCAAACATATAATAATGTACGCTCGCTAAGAATAACCTTAAAAAAGCGCGAGTAGAGAGAGATCAGTTTGTCAAAGGCGTACATTTCCACTGACACGCGTGTCAAACGAAGCGCGAAATCACGTCTCTGTTCACTACCGACGTGGGCCACTGAGAGCCATAGACTCCTAATTACAGCCCTTTATTCTTATATATTACTAAGAACAATTGCGTAGCAATTCCACTCTAAAATCCCATCAAAACAAGACAGAAATATATACAATGAAAATAGTGGTCTAACATAATTTAAAAATGCATCAGAACAAAAAGAAACAAAACTTTTTAAAATATTCAGCTTCGTTATCAAATTCACAATTTTATTTACCTTACGAGCTGGTAATTAAACTTTTATCCATTTGTATAAATACTCTTTTCTTAATCAATCCTATAATGAAAAATGCTACAAGGCTACGAAGTTGTCAATAATATTCAGCTGCAAATTAGTAGATGATAGCGTGACAAAGTTGATTAAGAACACTTAAACCGTACACTGTTTTCCTTTTCCCAAAAATTTTAATAATCAGCTTCATTTACTAAAGCTAGGTGTGAGTTTGTATTGCCACACTCTGTTAATTCAATCCAACGCTACGAGACTACGGCGCTACAACGTCCGGCTGTCTCGTAGCATTCCGTTGCTACATCGCGGTCGCGGTTTAACGTAAGTTGTCTGTGACTGCCGCCCGTGACAAAGGAAAATTGTCCCGGGCATGGAGTGATTGCCTTCACTCGCGCCGCTATCATAAGTTTTCTTAAACAATCCCCTGAAGATGATAGCTACCTTTCATTTGAGAGCGTTGTTTCTCAATTCAGTCATCTTTTTTTCTGTAATGTTGTTAAAATCAATAATAATCCAGCTATATTTTGAAGCTGTTTATGAAGATGACGCCCAGCCCTGGAGTTTGTGTCTCACTTGTTATTTCGCCAAAAGGCGATTTGCACCTAATTAAGAAATTATTACGGATGTCAATTAATTTAAATAATTCTTACAATGCCTTTTACGAAATTAAGTTTTTATTAAATTTATTTTTTATTACACACTAAATTGATACCTACCAAATAAAATAAATAAATAATAGAATACCTCTCGACTCTTAATCTGCAAATCTACTTGAGATATCCTATAAAACTTAAAACTTGATTTCATAAACTGCTAAACTTATTAAATAACTATTTCATTAGGTAGATAAATTGATGTTGTTCTAGTAGAGCGTTACTTGACATGCTAATAACAATAACAGAAATAGGGGAGTAGTTCCACCCGCAACTACCGCCATTTGTCTGGCTAGCAAAATAAATCGGCTGCTCTACATCAAACGAATGCGAACGTACAATATTTCTGCGTGTGAACCTGATAAAATCTCTCGTACATGCAACTTATGTCTTACTTTCGTCTTTAATCGTATTCGAATGAGAAGTGATTATAAAATTTATTTATGTACGCTTCGTAGTCAAACTAAGAAATTATCTAGGATTTGCCTCTTTCTACGTTGATTAAAAATATGGATAGCAAGACCATGTTTCGTGCCTTGATTTTATAACACAAATGTGAATTTGAATTAGTGTTTGTATAAAGGGCAAGTGCAGCAACAGAGTGGAAACAACAATTTTACTATTGTTAGTTGCAACAAGTCAAGTACACTTACGCTGTAAAACTTATATCCATCTTAAGGTTAGGTAAAAATACTTTGCATCAAAATGCTAAATAAATAATTATGTAAATAAATGCTGGATTCGATGCCAAAACATACAAAACCCTTACCAATATAAATATATGGCTACATTATTTCAAAATCGAGTAGTCGTCAAAAGGCGCAGTCAAGCGTAATAGGTTCTGATAAATTTTCGTTATGTTTTGACCCGTTCGTTTCACAATTTTCACAATTATATAGACAGCGCTGTATATTTATTTCCAGTAAACATTTGGGTGACTTTGTACGCGTGCGGTATCTACATGAAATATGCCACCCATAAATATTTTGAATACATCCTGCGAACAATTGATTACCCGCTTCATGTTTTACGGCGATGTAAACGTTTTCATAGTCCATTCATGTTTCTAGAAATACACCCATAAAAGTTAAGCAGTATCGCCGTAAATCATACTTCTGTATCTTAAAAAAAATATTGTTTAACCCAGATTAGCAGTAGTTTAGCCCTATGACATGTCAATTATGTTACTTGCAGTTCTATATTAGAAAAAAAATTACAACCGGAGCTTTATGCTCAAGTGTTTGAGTCAAGCATTTAGCAACTTTTTTTTTTCAGTATCACATATTTTACCAAATAGAAAAACACATTTAAAAATCACATACACCAGATACTGAAAAGATACTGAGGGTAGCTATATTTTAACATGAGCGATCCTTAAATATGAGGGACGGTTCGTACGCTGTTTTATTTTTTTATCATCAGCTGACCATCGCTCTATTATGTTAATTTATTTATTTTTGTATACAAAAGCAGTAAAGAAATAAGAGGGCAATGTTTCGCCCTAAATAAATTGACGTTCATTAGTTCCACTTTGAGGCCTGAACGGCCGGCCTGGTTGTACAAATGGCTTTCATTTATTGCTCATTACGACGAGTAAACGGTTTAATACACCTCTCAATGAGAATCGTTTAAAAACTCAAAGAGGATTACAGTAATATGTAAGAAAATGAAGAAAAAAGCGCTTTCCTCACTCTGATTCCATGCTTGATTGACATGTTTATGCTTCAGGTAGAGTACCACTTGGAAAGCTCTCTGCTTAAACTGGTAAACAAATCAGACTCGTGTGTATATGTTTTAGTGGTTATTTGATCAATATAGAAGATAAGATAAGGTTTTAATCTTTCACGTTGCATTATTTTATTACAATGTATACTAAAACACAAAAAAGAGACCCCCGACAAAAAAGAGGGCTGTAATAAGTTAGAGCCTTATGTCTTTTTGTGTGTGTATGTGTTTGTTTTGGTGTGTTTTTGTGTGAATCTGTATGTGGCATCGCTGGTTCGAGGATGGACCGATTACAGTGTGGTTTCTTTTATTCGAAAGATAATTCAACACTGTGGTTTTCAGCTATATAGTTGGCATAAAATACTTACGTTCAGCCGTTGACGCTCATCAACTGCTTTTCTGGCTCATTCGGTTTTTTTAAACTGGAAAGTAAGTTTTTTTTCAAATACTTTGTATCTGTCTGTCGTCGTTCGGTCATATTATATTGAAATGCATAGTTTTTTACTCATTAAATATAATACTTTTAAGTCCCGTGTATAAGTATACATTATCTCATCAATGTAGAAACGAAAAAGTATGTATTAGTTGTCCTTACTTAGATATTAGATTTTTTTTTGAACTCACTTAGAGTTGTCAATTTTAGTATTGATCATTTCTAAACTGCGTTGATATTGAGTTTACTTGGGTGTCCAAGTTCGAACAATGTTGATACAATGTGCTGATTATTATCTGTATCAAGATAAGATAATTAACTGGTGAACCACAGTCAGATAAGAGGACAAGCTAATGCTTTTGATTCATTTACATAATAAACACATTACAACATTTTCCTCGGCGATAAGTAACCACGTTTCATCAAACTTCAAAGTTTCGGCTAACAGGAGTTTAAGTACTTATTTTTCCTACCTGAAACAACTTTGGCCGTAACTTTGGCTCAAAAGCGAAAAGAACCGATCTAAATAGCCAGTGGTGAATACGCTTAGACTGGTAGACAAGTTCAATCAACAAATTCAATCAAACTACTCAACGTCACGAGTAGCTAGTGCCCGAAGTTTGTCCATCCGAGGTTGCAACATGAAATTTGCATTTGTGTCTCAGCAACATTGACTTTTCGTTAAGACTGTTTTATCATGAAATTCATGGACCACGAACTTTGTGGCAGTCTCGGTTTATTTACATTCGGAATCTGCGATCTACTCAGCGCAGCTTAGTGCTTAAAGCCGTAGTTACGAGTGATGTTCAAATAGTAAACTTCAAACAGAAGAGAGTTTTCAGCACGCTGTGATGGCCTACCCGTCGAACACGAAACTTTTCTAGTTAAATTTCCTGTTTTAAAATATACTAAAGTGGCTTTTCATTCGCAAAACTTTTAATCTCTTATTTTAAGCACAATTTCACTGATACTCTATCGTTCTGAAACTCATATTATAAATCTAATATTGTTGTGAAATGCTATGATATATTACAAGCGGATTGTAGCTAATTTAACATTCTGTTTGAGCGAATGTTTGTTTCTATATGGGATAAGTTTATAAGGAAATAATGTTTTCTTTTTATATGAACAATTTGTCACTGTAAAGTAAGCTGTTCCAATTAATATGTAACTTTACAGCTGTTTGTTCCTTGATAGGCGTTTATGACATACTTATTAACAGAAATGTCTAGCGAGCGAGGATTTGGGCACCACTTACTCGCATAAGCTCTACTTCATCGCCTCTGAAGCTTAGTAAGAATAAGTGCACACATCAAAATATAAAATTGTGATCAATCAAGCAAGATGAGAGTGCCGGGATGCGGGCACATCTGCGCGGTAGTGCTGCGACTAAGACGAAGCGATGGAGAGGCGAAGCTTGGAGAAAGCTCCAAGCATACTTCTTATAGAAAGAACTTAATAAAAGAGTAATGCCTTTTTTTAAGGGCCAATTGTTCAATAGACAGCGCTCACAGTCCGATAAATTCGAAGATGGCCGATTTGAAATGTCAAACTTCATTATGCAGAAAGTCAAACCTAATGTCATCTTAAATTCGGTTAGCTTATATTTAACAGTCCAATAGCTTTTTATCTTGATAATAAGCCCTAAATGTAGGTAACAAATAAATTGTAAAATTATATTGATTTTGCTCACAAACCGGCTCTTTGTGTTGAATGCATTGATCGACCCTTTATTTAACAATGAGAATGATTGCAAGTTATAAATGTCCTTTCTTTCACCTGAAAAGGAATGAACAAAACGCTTTCAGTTTTTTCCACGCCTGCATAACTACTTTTCACGAAATGGTTTCAGTTTGTTGTTTTTAGGTATAGACGATACACTGTCAGATATTGAATAAAACAATTTTCCTGATATTTTTTACAGTTGCGGAGGAATGCGTATGCATGTTAGTTATTTTATCGGGCCCGAATTTTCTGCCGTAGTCAGCAAAGAGTTATTTTGTTACACAGTGTTGTAGCGGGAAATGCGAGTAGCGGAAGTAAACGGTAAATGCAATATGCGCTTTCACGATTTGCATAAGTACGTTGTGCAGAATGTATCATCGTTGATGTTATTACGGTGATGAGGGCGGTAATAACGTGTCGTGGTTCAAGCACATGAAAGCAGGCAAGTTAATGAAAATATCCGACCGAAGTGCAAGCAAGATAAGGCGCAGGCAAAGTGGCAATATTGTGTTAACGTTAACGGCGCCACTAAGGAGCCCGGACATGGATTTGGATCGGAGAAAACACGTCTTGGGGTTTTGTCACGGTCCGGAACTGACGCTAGAATTCTTTTCTAAAGGAATTGGATCATTTATTGCCTTACACATCTAGATATATTTCATCATAGCCGCATATTTGTTTGATTTCACAACATTTTATGAGTTCAGAGGTGCTTTTTCGCTTAGATGATCGCTATTAAAATATTTTAAATAGCTTTATTGTTACAAAAACTAAGAGAGCTAAAACGCACAGCTGCATTAAGAAACAAAATTCATTTCGTAACTTAGTAACATCGAATTTCGCAATGTGCATTTGGTCTGATGACTTTCTACGCGGAACAAACCATAATGAGTTTCGCAGTAGCATAGTTTTAGTAATTTTCTTTTGATTATTGTAGTTTCTTTCCCTTTGCTTTGCACCGTAAGGTAACATCAGTTCTCTAAGTGTCGGCTTTTGTAGGTACGTTATACATATGTTACTACTATTAAGAAGGTACTACCTATTAAGAAGGTTTTTTTGCGTATACCCTATACAACCTACCTGAGTGGTTTTGCTGTATTGAATATTTTGTGAGATCTTGCATGTGACAATATTTTGATGCAAAGAAAAAAACATACAAGCGAAGTTATAGTAAACACGCGAAGTAGGTACCGATAGGATAGGTATATATATCGGTTCTCAGAGTAACGCTTTATTTCTTGAGTATTTATTCAACTTCTTTTATTTTTGACGACCGCTTGGTGTAGTGGTCTACATGTCGGACTTCTAAAACCAAGGGTCGCGGGTTCGATCCCCGCACAGTACAAGCATATGTGTGCATGAACATGTGTGTTTGTACTGGTCTGGGTGTTTTCTATGTATAATATGTATTTATTTACAAAAAAAAGTATTTAAGTATGTTTATCCGTTGTCTAGTACCCATAACACAAGCCTCAAAGCTTAATTTGGGACTAGAGAATTGGTGTGATTGTTGTGAAATATTTATTATTATTTTATTATTATTATTATATAAACATTAAAATCGATATAAATACTATCGATATTATGGATTTGTGAATAAGAATTGTTGCATAAATGACAACGCCCAGTAAAATATATTCGAAGCAAAGTGAAGCGTACATAATATTGTGAGGAAGTATTTATACAATATAGTTTGCGAGGTATTTTAAACTTTAACACACGCGCACGAAGTTTGTTTTGAATAAGTAATTTGTAGACACTTATTTCCTACTCACATACTCGCTATGAAACTTTACTTGAATTTCAAAGGTATTCATAATCTAGTTAGAGTTGAGCTCGGAAAGAATTCTTTGCCATGAATGCTAAATTGTTCAGTGATTTCAGCATTCCGCCCAGGAACTTATTCGCACACCTGAAAATGCGAAAATTTAGTCTCTTGAACTTTTCTCCTACTCTCTTCCTGCATTGCTGAAATTGCTACGTTTGGATTTTTAAGCGATAAATTCGTCCATTTGTTACCTACTTACTTACCTTTACGTAACTTTTGTGCAATTGTGTACTGCTGACGAAATTAAATTTCACGAAGAAACATAATTGTAAGAAGCTCTTACAACAACTTACAAACTATTCAAAAAAAGACAGGGTGGTGGTATTTCGCGGTTGTTTATTTAGCTTGCATACAATGCGTGCATAATTTATATACTTATGTGCAAAACTAATAGAATTGTACATCTCAATGTAAATACTTAGTTGACTAATAAAACACTAGTTTTTCACCACTTTTGATCTCAGCGATCAACTCTTTTATTTTATGTTTGTTACTAACTTTACAGCAAGTTGAAATATGATGATTACCATATACAATCAATAATCATCACTAAATTCCACTTCAGGATGACTGCATCTGGTCGTCTGGCTCGAGTAACGTGGCCCGGAAGTCGGCGTCCGGGCCGGAAGCAGCGCGGTGCCGGGATAACTTCCGCTTCCGCTTAACCTGCCGCCCGGATGACACTAGGTATATCTGTGCACTTCTGGACATTTCCTTCATTTAAATATTGAGATTAAGTTTACTGTGAATTCAGGTTGAGGATACAGGAGTGAAAGTGAACATCTTAAGTTTTTATTTATTTCTGTATCAGTGTTAGTAACTACCAACAACTGAACAATATTCAGAAATAATCAATTATAGGTCGTCTGTTTTTACACAAATTACTTGAAAGAGGCCAACTAACTGAACTACCGCTCTGAAGAGCACTTTATCATAGTGTGGAATCATTCCATTGAAGTATTATTTCTGTCAATAAGTATAACACTGAAATCGTTCTTTCTATTAAGTTTGTACTACTTTAAATTGCTCCCAAAACGTGCACTGTTCTTCATATTGTATTTAAAAGTACCTGCCTAACAACTGGTAAACAAAGCTCGCGTTTAAATGTCAGCAAAATATAATTACAACGTTGTTTGCAATTTGCGAAATGCCCGCATACAGAAACAGTCCGATGAAAGGATACCTAAAGCTCTGCAGTTGAAAACGCATTTTGAGTTGCATTGTAACACGAGCGCGATACGTTTGTGACAATAAGTAGGTAGACGACAGCACATCAAGGTAAACACTGCAGAATTTTATATGCTTGCCATTAAGACTACTTTCCAACAAAAATGGGCAGCCTGACGTTCCGTCGTCTGCACCTACAAGTTAAGTGCATGCTGAAATCGTGTGTTTGTCACCTGTGTTAAGTAGGGGTATGCGGAAAGGTCGCAGTCGCATGAATAAATGCAGCGGATTGGACACGCGCATGCATTATTAAAACGTTATCAAGCGCGGCCGTGTGACGAGTTTTTGGTATGCTACTATGTAGCTGAGCCTGTATTTTCTGCTGTGGACCTATGTCCATGGTATAGCTATCTATACCATATAACTACCACTTTAAATCAGTTAAATAAGTTCATCTTCATCATAATCCGCCACCAACCAATCTATCTGCATGGCCACGCGGTTAACCGGTAATCAGTGGCCTTGAATATCAGTATATTTTGTATTTCAGCTATAATATGTTCTGCTTTTTTATCTAAGTTATCTGTCTTTTCTGAAGCAATACTTAGAGGTAATTCTCGTGTCCAGCTAGAAGCAAACATTAGTTCGAAGTTTTAGTAAGTCGAGCAGATAATTTGTAGTGTCCCAGGATGGCTTTGGTCCAAACTTTCAGCTTACTTTAGTGCCCGCTCGCCACTGTATACAGGGGGTTGAAAGATTTATTTTTACTTATTTTTATTGCTATTTACTAGTAGAACGACCATAAGAATTCACCCTCTATCTTATTAAAAACAAACAATACTGTATAAAAATAAAAAGTACTTACACTTACAACTACAACCGTTTAAGTTTGTAACGTAAGTTTGGTTCAAGTAAGTAATTTAAACTTACTTAAAACAAAGATAGAATAAATATCATCAAAGCTAAACCTCAAGGTTCTTTATTAAAGAAATTATTAAAGAATTTAACAACTTAAATATATAAAAAATCGATTTATTATTTACCACAGCAAATAACAGGCTACATGCACACACCCTAATATCATGCGACGAGCAACTTTGGCTTTCTACCCTGATAAACATAAAAGTTCATTTAACACGAACTCTGCATTCAAAGCAGAGCAAATGACCGTTTTGGCCAAAGCCAATAGTAGGTGAGTGTGGATAGTTAATTTGAAGTGTTGAAGTGTCCCTCGATGGCTCGGTGCCAAACTTTCTGGTGGCGGCCGCAGCACCGCGGCGTCACACAGGGAGTTAACATCGCCGTTTGACGTCAAAGTAGAAGTTTCAACGTCGGAAAGCAAATAATCGTTATCCACCTTCGGTTGTTTTGTTCGTAACGTTCGAAAACTGTTGAGAGTCAAATGTAATCGTTACGAACTTTGTATGCGACGAGTATTGTTGATTTTATAGGTCATTCTATAAACACTCCTATTCAGATTTTTTTATTTATTTTACCCGAAAGTATATCATTGGCTTACTTATTTAAAGACTTCAAAGTTACTTAAATATCCGTGAACGTGAAACCGGAAAAAAAATGTTCACTAAATAGCTGTGCCTTTTTTTCATGTAAGTAATTTCTAAAACTATAAATTTTGTATTCTTCATATGAGAGTTTTATGTTATAAAATAACCAGATACGCTACCTATTATTTTGCTTTTATGAATCAAATTGAAAAAAGTTATTACAACACTGTGCCGTTTACGTGTGAGTTATCAAAGTTTCTTATTACTTACGAGGACATTAATTAAGTACAAACAGTTCCTTTCTACTTTGTGGAAGACAATAGTGCACAATTAATTATCGGGAACTAATTAGTAGAGCTCCGTATTTGCTCAACATTTCACATTGTTTTGTTGGTAGGAAACAATTGAAAACACATACGGGTGAGATAGTTTAGTTTTCAGTTCTGAACTGCATAGGTACCTATATAATGATTGGGTATCTGTATTATTGAATAAAACACTTATGCAATAGGTATGCAATGCACTTTAAGTATTATCATATCACACGATAAGCCAACAACGTACAACTGTCATGTCAATTCGGCTCGACTTGTAGTGACTTTGATATTTGCGTATGACGTCGATCGCAACCATAGACAATGGTCGTATTTTTAGCGTATTGTAGAAGAGAACAAGCGTTCGCCACGTTCCATTTAACTTGGCTACCAATTGATTAGCGTTTGCGACAAAGCGTTTAGCGTTTCGCAAATTCCATTAGCCATTGCCTAGCGTTTGCCACTTGTCTAAAGGCCCTGATCTCATTTTTTTAGTAAACACTTGACATTGAAATAACACACTTTATTACGTATCGAGAATTACGAAATTTAAGTCGATACACCATTTTTGCACTCTACGAAAAAGAGGGGTTGGACCCCTATTCTGTTTGCGTGTATGTTTGTGTGTGTATGTGGCATCGTAGTTCGCGAACGGATGGACCGATATGGATAAATTATTTACGGTGCTTCTTAGCTTTTGCTGGCCAAAATCCGTCCAGCTTCTGAAGCTCTTGTCAGGGTTTTTTTTTAAAATTTGACTTTATGTTATGTTGTGACATGACCACTTGACATCGTACTAAGATTGTTTTCCTGCAAACATAACGCGATAATCCGTAAATCTATAACCTTATTTCAATGTCACGAGTATCATCTACTCGTATCTCACTCAACACGGTTAAGGAAAACCCGTACTGTATCCCTAATTAGTATATTTCACCAGCTTATTCTCAAATATTACAGTACTTTGAAGCTCAAAGGCACCTCAGGTTTCGTTATATTCTTGTATCCTTTGGCACTGCCCCCAGAGAGCGTAAGTCCGGAAGTGTCAGAGTGAATGGTACTTACGGCCAGTGGCTAATTGCTACACAATCAGCCACCCGAAGACTGAGCTTATATCCGCTGGGGAAATGACACGGTGCAAAACACGAACTGTAACGTGTTGGCCAGTAAATACTGGCAAATGCCTAGGTACATTTTACGCGTTGTACGCTTATCAGTCATGTGTGAGAGCAAAGTTGAGGTTTTAAGTATTCATTATTTATTTTAAGCAATGACATCTGTCGTTTGATACCTACTTTACTTTTCTGTCACATCAGTACATACTACTATATGAATGACTGCCTCTTTGGTGTAGTGGCAAAGTTTCTGCCTTACACCTGAGGGGTCCTAGGTTCGAGTCCCAGGTCGAGCCAATTATTTTTCTGAGATTTTCTGAAATTGTCATAAATTTCTCAAAAACAGCTCGGAGTCGGGAAGTTGGTGGTGTTACACCCCCGTGCCTCGGACAGTGAGTGCACCTGTGTATTACACTTGTGCACTATAAAATCTCCTGCGTAGTTGGCTGATCTCTTTTGAGATTGGCCGCTGTGGTTGAAATCGGCCAGACGGACTATTATTATAATATGAATATTTTTTCAGTCGGTCCTGGTAATATCATCCATTATCACGCGTGCCGAAGATAGCTGGACCTGAGTGACGGACCTCTTATTTTTTTGATATTGTCAGGAGCTCTCTAATAAAATAAGCAACTTTCGGGGGAAAAACAGGATTTTAAAGAATATCTGATTTTTATTAATATGTATACGTAATGGGTGTAAGGGCAAATGCACATTTTCTGCCCCAAGTGTCAACCTCACCTGCCCGTGGTGCACCCTGTTGAACAACGGACGAGGCTCTGGCGACCGAACCGTCGGCGGTATAACCGACTAAACGCAGAGCCAAATATTTCTGGCCAGTGGCGGGCAGCAGCTCTGTGCTGCGCTCACCAACCCGCTTGCCCAGCGTGGTAAGTACGGGCATATACCCCCCATGAACCATGGACAAAATCCACGGCCCCTAGTTCCCGGCCGCCCTACTATTCTGGGTCACGGCAGCGTTCTCAGTTACGGTAGGGCTAGGGGTGCGAAGGCTCATTTCCGTCAGCTTGCTACCAAGCTCAATGCGACCGCGGGTGCCTTGAGCCGGTTACTGCCAAACCTGGGTGGTCCGTCGACGGCTCCTCGACGACTTTACCTAGGGGTGGTTCGCTCAATGGCACTCTACGGCGCCCCGGTCTGGCATGATGCCCTCTCGTCCAAGAACGTGTCAGTTTTGCGGAATGCTCAAAGGGTTTTGGCCTTGCGTTTAGCGCGAGCCTACCGCACGACCTCCACCGATGCTGCGCTGGTCCTGGCCGGCAGCCTGCCCTGGGATCTCTACTCCCTGGTCCTCGCCGCGTTATTCCAGTGGCATGGAGATCAAAGATCCCAGGGCAATAGGCCTGCACCGACGGAGGTGGAAACGGAAAGACGACAGCTCACTGAGCTAGCCCACGAGCAGTGGCGCCGTAGACTGGCAAGTAGCCACTTTGGCGTCCGGGTCATAAGTGCCGTGCTCCCTGTTTTCACAGAATGGGTCGAGCGTCCTGACGGCCAAGTGACATACCGGATGTCGCAGGTGTTTACTGGCCACGGGTGCTTTGGGTCATACCTCTACCGTATTGGCAGGGAACCCACAACCCGATTCTGGCACTGCGATGCTCCGGAGGATACGGCACAGTACACCCTTGAGGTGTGCCCAGCGTGGGTCGCTAACCGCTGTGCCCTCCGAGCACACGTGGGTAACGACCTCAGCCTGGGCTCCATAGTCCAGCGTATGGTCGCAGACAGGGAGGCTTGGCGAGCTATGGCCGCATTTTGTGAGCGGGTGCTCGCCGAAAAGGAGAGCGCGGAGCGAGAGCGAGAGGCTGCGGCTGTCGCACTCCTCATGCGCCGTAGGCGCACTGGGCGCAGGCGGAATCTCCTCCGCCTGCACATGCCACTCCTTGTGCCTCGGGTCGTGGACGCGGGGGCGTCCGCTTTCCACTAAGAGGCGCGATGGTGTGTAATGCGTTCTACGCATCATCGGGACATCAAGCTGGAGGATATCCTCCTCTGGCACTGGTGGTAGGGGTATTTGCCCTCTTCAGATCGGGTGAGACCGTGTGTCGGTCGGGCCGCGGATGTGTGCTAATCGCGCTAACTCGTGGCCTCGAACTCATGGCTCCTGAGAACGCCGCTGGTTTTTAGTGGGTATGCCCCAGCTGGGGAGAGTCCCACATAACCTGCTGCCCTCCCCCGAGGAAAGCAAGTATGCGTAAAGCATTTTCCAGCGTACCAAAAAAAAAGGGGGTGCGAAGAATCCCCGGGCTACGGACGGCTGCCACAAACCACTGACTTTGCGTACAACGGACGCAGTCTACGGCTGGATGAAGGCCTAGTCGAACTCGTGGAAGAGCTTAAATGCATCAGGTGGCATATTCTAGGGTTGTCAGAAGTTAGAAGACAGGGGGAGGACACGATGACCCTGGAATCTGGCCACATTTTCTCCTTCCGAGAGGGAGACCAACTCTCCCAAGGTGGCGGTTTCCTTGTCCACAAAGATCTCCGTGACAACGTGTTGGCGATATCCAGCGTGTCGACCCGGGTAGCGTACCTTGTACTAAAACTGACCGAGAGGTACTCCCTCAAAGTCATACAGGTATATGCGCCGACGTCGACATGACATTCGGATGATGTGGTCGAGGCCATGTATGAAGATATTTCTAAGGCCATACACCATACAACCAAGACCCACTTCACCGTTGTCATGGGTGACTTCAACGCCAAAGTAGGAGTACAGGAACGCGACGAATCGTATGTAGGACAGCACGGCTATGGAACCAGGAACCACAGAGGGCGAATGCTGGTTAACTTTCTGAGTATGCAGGGGCTCTTCTGCATGAACACCTTTTTCCAGAAGAAGCCCCAGAGAAAGTGGACCTGGCTAAGCCCTGATGGTAAAACGAAGAATGAGATAGACTTCATCATGACGGACAAGAAGCATATATTTAGGGATGTCTCTGTCGTTAATAGGTTCAACACCGGTAACGACCACCGTCTGGTAAGAGGCACCCTAAATATCAACATAAAGCTGGAAAGAAGCCGCATGATGAGGTCGACTCTCCGTCCGACACTAGTCCAGACCGGCCAAGACTCCAAGAAATTCCAGTTGGAGCTCCGAAACCGATTCGCTGCTTTGGAAACTACTGAGGATGTGGACAGGGACCTTGATGGTGTGATTGGAGTCATACGCGAAGTGGAAAACAGGCACTTTAAGGGAAAACGAGCGTGCCGGGAGGCCAAACTTTCGAGCGAGACTTTGGAATTGATTAAACGTCGACGGGAAATGCCAGAGGAAGCTTTGTCTGGTACGCATAAAAAGATCCGGGGATTGGTGAGACGCGACCTCCGCAGCTACGATACTCGCCTCATAGAAGAGGCGATTGTGCAGAATCGGGGGTCGAAGATCTTCACTAATAAACTGGGAAAAAGTCACCTGATAAAGCTGAAAGCCTCGGATGGCAGAGTCGTCTCATCGGTTCCAGAGATTCTGGCCGAAATCGAAGGTTTTACGGCCGATTGTACGCATCGCATTCCCTACAGCCGCAGCCCGACGCGAACGACCCAAGAGCCAAGCTTACACGCAACTATACTGAAGATCTCCCAGACGTGGAGGAGGATGAGATTGAGGCGGCCCTCGGACAGCTTAGTAATGGGAAGGCTCCTGGCGGAGACGGAATTACATCTGAGCTCTTAAAAGCTGCGGGCCAACCTGTGCTCGGCGAACTTAAGAGGCTCTTTAACTCCGTCATAGCCAATGGGATAACTCCGGAAGCGTGGAGTAGGGGCGCGGTGGCATTGTTTTTCAAGAAAGGAGACAAAAGTCTCCTGAAAACTATAGACCAATCACGCTCCTGAGTCACGTTTACAAGCTGTTTTCGAGGGTCATCACAAACCGTCTTTCCGCAAGTTTTGACGCTTTCCAGCCACCGGAACAGGCTGGGTTTCACAAAGGTTACAGTACCATGGACCACATTCACACGGTGCGGCAGGTTATACAGAAGTCCGAAGAGTATAACCGGCCCCTGTGCCTGGCCTTTGTGGACTATGAGAAAGCCTTCGACTCGGTCGAAACCTGGGCTGTTCTGGAATCCTTGCAGCGATGCCAAGTCGATTGGCGGTACGTGAAGGTGCTAAGAAGCCTGTACAGTATGGCATCAATGTCCGTCCAAGTACAAAACCACCGAACAAAACCCATCCAGTTGCTTCGACGTGTTAGACAGGGAGATGTTATATCTCCAAAACTGTTCACCAACGCGCTGGAGGATGTGTTCAAGACGCTGGGTTGAAACGGACTGGGCATCAATGTAAATGGCGAATATCTTACGCACCTTCGCTTTGCCGATGACATAGTTATTATGGCAGAATCGCTGCAAGATTTGCAAAAAATGCTGCACAGCCTCAATGCTGCCTCGAGACGTGTGGGGCTTAGGATGAATTTGGACAAGACAAAAGTAATGTTCAACAATCATGTCATCCCGGAACCAATTTCTGTCGAGGGCACTACGCTCGAGGTTGTCCAAGAGTACGTCTACCTTGGGCAAGTACTACAGCTCGGTAGAGACAACTTCAAGCGGGAAATCGCCAGAAGGGTGCAGCTTGGCTGGGCAGCATTTGGGAAATTGCGTCATATCTTCACGTCGACCCTGCCGCAGTGCCTGAAAAGCCGGGTGTTTAACCAATGCGTCTTACCAGTCTTAACCTACGGAGCCGAAACGTGGAACATGACAGTAAAGCTGGCTCACCGACTGCACGTCACTCAGCGTGCTATGGAAAGGTCTATGTTGGGGATCTCATTGAGGGATAAGATTCGGAACGAGGTCATACGACATAAGACTCAGGTAACTGATGTTGACCAAAAATGTAGCAAGCTGAAGTGGCCACTGCCATGGCGATAGACATGGCCAGCCCACTAGCTGGCCATGTCTGTCGCAGAACCGACGAGAGGTGGAGCAGGAAGGTTCTCGAATGGAGACCACGCTTAGGTAAACGTAGTGTGGGACGCCCCCCGGCTAGATGGACAGATGACCTGAAGAAGGCAGCTGGTAGTGACTGGATACAGAGGGCGGGAGATCGTGCCCTGTGGCGCTCCTTGGGGGAGGCCTATGTCCAGCAGTGGACTGCAACAGGCTGATATGATGATGATGACGTAATAATGTATGTCTATATTTTTTTAGTTTGTATGTTTATAAATTTATTTTGTACGTAAATAAGATCTGTTTTATTGTTTTTCCCTTTTACTTAATGTGCACCGCCTGAATTTTCTCTGCTTGGCCCTCTGATTGACTGGTAAAGAATGCTTTCGGCATTAAGTCCACCATTGTACACATGTTTGTGCAGAACCTTAATAAATAAATAAATTATATAATACCTGCTTAGCTTACTAACTATTTTATACAAAGAAGTAAGTACGAGTAGATTGTGCATTAGACCATTTATGCTTATCTAGTCCACAAGCCGCTACGGCCACACTGCGATTACAAGTTGTGGAGTGGACATTAGTTTATTGACCTGTCACACCATTGACCAATCACAATTCAATTTATCGAGTAGGTCAGGTATAGACAAATATGATCAAACCAAAATCATAATTGGGATTCAGTTCGTCTTAATTAATTAACATAATTCTTATGGATTTGCCCAATGTAGATTTTTGTTTTAGAGGGGTTCATAATACCTTGTGCGAAGGAGGTAAAATATACCATTTTATTAAAACAGACAACAAGGGCTTTCGTGCTAAGCGAACGAATGCTTCGGAGAGCTTTCGACAGTGCTGAACGATTTCATTTTATTACGAAATGCGATGAAAGCCTTTTTCCTCGCTGTTACTTTATTGGAGACCATTTATTGATTTATAACTGTTCATTTCATGAATCGGTAGACATTTCATCAACCATTTTGAACGTAAAAGTCCTACTGTTTAAAAGTTAATTAGTTTTCCCGAACTTCTGAAGCATTTAATTAGTATTTTTATGACAGAACTAGCTGACCCGGCGAACTCTTACCGCCTTAGCGTTGCAATGATTGAACAATGTCATCGAATGACATTGACATTAGTTACGCGCTTTTATTAAAATATGCAAAATTAAATGTATATTTTCCAATATTTCTGAGAGATTTCCTTAATATTCTTTTCCGTAAGAACCTTCTCCTAATAATAACAAATACAACAAAAAAAGAATTAGTGAAATCGGTCCAGCCATTCACGCGTGATGCCGTGACCAAGGAAAACGGGTTTCATTTTTATATATATACATATATTCTTCAGTGCAGGGTTCCTTAAACTTTTTGCACTCACGGACCCCTTTACAGTATTGAATAGCTCCACGCACCCTTCTCAAAAATATTTTAGGAAAAGAAAACAAGCATCTCTGTGGCTACATTATTTTCTGATAAGTCTAATATGGTTTAACTGAGCTACCGTGGACCCCTGACACATACGCCACGGACCCCTTGGGGTTTCTTAAAATAGGGTCCCCATTTTAAGAAACCCTGTTTTTTGTGAGAACCATTTTCGGTAACTAGGTAAGTTACTGAAGTGTCCCAAAAAAGAGTGTCAAGCCGAAGCGTGGAGGAAGAGGACCTCAAAAGGTACCCTGAATCTACTTAAAATTGCGGAACATACATGGTGGTGATTCGGGTACCCTTCGGGTTCATCTACCTCCAGGCTTCGGCTTGACACTCTTTTTTGGGATACTTTTTTCACATTTTTCTTTCTTTAAGCCCTGATGGTGACTGGAGGATAATTACTACTATATACTGAGCATTAGGTCCATCTTTAGTACAAAGTTAAGTTGTAAAATAAAGCATTATTAAAGGAATAAGTTGGCTTCCGATAAAGTTTTCAGATAATATGTACAAGTTCATGCGAAGAAAAACATTTAGCTTTATTATTTATTTAAAAACTTTATTGCACAATAATAGCTGTACAAAAGGCGGATTTAATGCTAAAAAGCACTCATTTTTAATGCGTACGCATTCCAAATGACGAGTCGAATTAACAAAATCATCTCACAAATGAGATTCGATTTATTCTCATTTGTCATACGTTTGAGTATCGCAGATAAATAGAAGGTAAGAGTAGGTTCGAGGCAAAGGGGTAGAAATCACGGATATCTTCGAGGACCGGGACTCCCGCGGGAGCGTGGGAAAATGGCACGCGGTACATATGACGACTCATAAGAAATTTAAATGGGGCACACGATTAGGTTTGATTTGTACTATACGAAAGGAACACTCTAGTTATTTTCCTTTGATTCTTTCAAGGCTGCTTCGTTATGAGCAGTCAGCGTCAAACATAAATAGTGGCACTTTAGTACCATTTCAAAATAATTTATTTATTTGCAGAATAATTTATTTATAAGTATTTATTTGCACAACAAAATAACAAGGTGAATGCTAAAAGTGTTATTTTGACATCGTACTAAAGTGCTACTATATTTCTGACACTATGTTTTATAATTTCAGTACGGTAAAATAGTATAGTTTGTTTGTATAAAATTGACTGCGGGCAGGCTGATTGTTACTTAAAAATATTGACACTACACATAAGAGAGTATTAAATAATTCTTGAAACTCAGTAAAAATCTAGATAGTTCCAGTGGTAAAAATATTACGGATGCAAATAAGATAACTATTCTTTAACTTTTGTACGTAAACACTGGAATTCTTTATTATCTGGTATTTATCTGAGAAATATGTAATCTACCTTCGTAGGCACACTTATGAAATTACGACATTATTTGTTTATCTACTCGTACCTACATGGACATAAAACAGAGTGTACTAAGTTTAGGTTCTGAAAAGGCACACTGCCGGAACAATTTACCATCATGGAATTCCGAACGTAACAACGATCTTCGATTGACGCCTTGTCCAACCCTATATGTTATAATGTACTTTGTGGTCCAGGGTGAAAGTTGTACATTATGTACGTTTATTAGGGCAAGTTATGCCGGTCCCGGAGTGTACAATCGCTTCGCCCGAAGACATCTGCTTGGAGCCGGGCCAGGCGAAAACTTTCCTAGGTAGTTTGTTGGTTGTGACGGCGCCGACGATTAAATTGCAAGTATTTGCTGTGCTTGCTCAATTTAGCTAAATGCATAAGGAAAAGTAGACCTTCCTTCAAAAGGTCACCCAGACACGTAGCCGCCACGTTTATTTACAGTTCTGATATTTGCAAGAAAAGTCGACCTAAGTTGAAAAACAAAAACTTCAGGGAGCCAATTCTCACGTAATCGAGAAAAGTTCATATTTGTAAAAAATACGAACGAGCGAACATTTGCCGATGATTTCTCAGTTTGTGCATTCTCAGAACTTTACGATCGAGATTTTTCCATCGTTTACCACTCGGATGCAACGAGTGGTCCTGAACAGTCGAAGTTGAAATTCGTATACGAAAAATATTGTAAAAATAGAATAATATAATTGAAAATATTCATTTTGTTTATTTAAAATATGAAAAAGGGTTTCAACTGTTAAACATATACGAAAAGTTAACTAATATGAAAATTAATATATAGCGCGATATATCTTTATCAGCTATCTTATTTAAATAAAGCATAATATCTGATGTTTTATTATTTACGTGATTTATTGGATATATTTTAGTTAAGAAAGACGATTTGCGTCCTCTGTTTTTTCTAAAAATTGCGGTTGCCCATACAAGCGGTGTTCTGACTATGGGTATTCTCTATGCTATATTCTTATATAAAATTCGATTGATAATTGTAAGAAGGGTGCTCTAGAATACGAAACACACGGATCCTTTAAACTTTTCAGTAGAATCTGCAAGTTCGCATGCGAATTACTGTGCGGAAAAAGTACGAAGACACGAGAATCAGCGCTGCGAAAAAAATGCCCTTATTAGCATAAGTATACTATTATAGTATAGTAGTCATTCTATAAATTTAACGTCCCTAAACATAAAATGATAAGAAAAACTTGGCATACAAGTATAATTAGAAAAGTTATGTCATCTGTAAATAACTAGGTATTAACTAAATGCATACAAACTAAAATTTAAAAAAAACGTGATTAAATTACCTTTTAAATAAAATAAAAAACCGCACTGAAATTTCGTCGTTCCGTTCATAAAATACGCCACAGACACACGGACACTCATATCACACATACACACGAACAGAAAAGGGGTCTTACTTATAATATACCTCTTTTTTGTCAGCGTTAAAAATAGATGGAAATTTTAAAGACCGATGTTCCGGACACTGCGTCCGTGTAAAACCGGCATAAGGCAGATATTCACCCAAGTTTCCAGGCAGGGGCATAGGATGCCTCTTCCCCTTCACAGCCATTTGCTTATTTTGCTTCGCTCTGTTTGTTCTCAAGTTAGTTATTAATAAACATATGTTCTGTTTGAGCCTGTTTACGTAAACAACGCATGATTTACGTTCTCTTCAAATGGGACGATGACTGAGTACAATAGGCTTGTTTCCACTATGAAAGAAATATTCAAAAACTGATTTTCTCTAAAATAATTCATAATTTCAGATGCCTTTACACTAATATTTTTCTGCAGTTCGTATTATTTGATTTTTAATTGGAATTCAAATGATAATTAGTCACTCAGTCGGCATTGCACGCGATGACGTCAAAGTGTGTTATTCCCATACAAACTCTATGAAGAAAAGCGTTTTGACAGTTGATAAAAAGTACGTCAACGATTGGTGGTGTCAACTACCGTATTTAGTTGTCAAAACTAACTATAACTAGTTTTGCTGAATGGCTGAGCCCACTTTGTCACGAGTAATATAGAATTCACATATTTCCCTACACAAATAATTCAACTAATCAGGGCATTATTTGTAGGTATCCCTCATTAATAGTATAAAACATTCCAACCGATTAGAAATTATTTATTATTATTCATTAGGCACGTAAATACACGCATTATACGTCACGCGTATTTTTAGTGTGGTTTAATAATGCACTTTCCATATTGTGGTTTTTCTGTATTAGTTAGATTATATAATAAATTCAAACCGAGTTGGCTTTTACCGCTTCAATGTTTAAAATTAATCTATACTAATATAATAAAGCTGAAGAGTTTGTTTGTTTGTTTGAACGCGCTAATCTCAGGAACTGCTGGTTCGAATTGAAAAAATATTTTTGTGTTGAATAGAACATTTATCGAGGAAGGCTATAGGCTATATAACATCACGCTGCAACTATTAGGAAGAAATCATGGAAAATGTGAAAAAAACGGGGAAAATTATTCATCCTTGAGGGCTTCCGTTGCGTACGCTGCGAAAAAGGTTCAAGATACCAAAAATATTTGTATGAAAGAATTATTCCTCTTAAAATGATCTTAAAAAATGTCTGCGACAGTATATGTCTATCTTTAAAGGTCAAGTCACTAGAACCGTTTTTGTGGTAATCAAATTTGGCCAAATTTATGCATTATTTATGAGGAGTTGTATCAACGTAATTATATTAATATTTGTCTAAATAAATGTGTTGTTGATTAAGAGTATTTAAATGTGAACCAAATTGTCATTGACATCACTTAATTTCAATGAATATCTTAGAAGATATTACAATTTTAAAATAATACCAATATAAAATTCACCCGCGCTGCATGATTTGCAAAACATGACGCTGCAAGGAAGAGAGGCGTTACTTGCGAGCGACGCGGAGAGGGGGGTCTAGCTCTACGAGTTACCATGATGAACCAAAATTAGATTTAATTAGTCTTAACCTACGGAGCCGAAACGTGGAACATGACAGTCAAGCTGGCTCACCGACTACACGTCACTCAGCGTGCTATGGAAAGGTCTATGTTGGGGATCTCATTAAGGGATAAGATCCGGAACGAGGTCATACGACATAAGACTAAGGTAACTGATGTTGTTCAAAAATGTAGCTAGCTAAAGTAGCAGTGGGCTGGCCATGTCTGTCGCAGAACCGACGAGAGGTGGAGCAGGAAGGTTCTTGAATGGAGACCACTCGTAGGTAAACGTAGTGGGGGACGCCCCCCGGCTAGATGGACAGTCGACGTGAAGAAGGCAGCTGGTAGTGACTGGATGCAAAGAGCGGGAGATCGTGCGCTGTGGCGGTCCTTGGGGGAGGCCTATGTCCAGCAGTGGACTGTATCAGGCTGATATGATGAATGAACGTCCATGATCCATAGAGCTCATGTAGAGGCTCTAGATAGGACTCTTAGAGATATAAGAAGCTGTGATAAAATCATCATCATAAAATTACTGTTATGTTTGCGGGGGTTCGACAAACTGTACCAGTAATAGTAAGGGGAACTAGGGCAGACATTGTAACGACCTGCCTTAAAAATACCTCATTAAGGAAGTTTGTGAACATCTTAAAATTAACTACAAATATGAGTGCACATTTGGGGGAGGTAGTAATAGTCCTCCTGGCCAATTTCGGACCACGGCGGACGATCTCAACAGAGATCAGCCAACTACGCAGGAGACATTATAGTGCACAAGTGTGAGCACAATACACGAGTGCACTCACTGTTCCATCACTCTCCAAGTTCGCTGAGACGGCAATCCGACATGTCCGGAGAGATCAGGCGCAGGACCAACTGCTGAACGTGCGAACCGAGGCACGGGGGTGTAACACTTCTCGACTCCGAGCTATTTTTGAGAGATTCATGACAGAAAATCTCAGAAACAATTTTGGCTCGACCTGGGAATCGAACCCAGGACCTCTTGGATGTTAGGCAGAAACTTTGCCACTACACCAATGAGGCAGTGGTGGGGAGGTAGTATAACTTTTCCTTCAAAGTTACTTTTAATAGGAGACGGGAAAGTACCTCATTTTGAAAATAATATTGAAACTCAACGAGATTTAGGATTAACAGTGAGTAACATTGAGGACTTAATATCGAAAGTTCACCCTGAAATAAGCGAAATAGAAAATAAAGATCATCAATGGATGTGTCAAAGTGCATTATTGGGAGTAAAAAACTGTAGCGTAGACGAAATTAATAAAATAATTATTTGAACTCAAGTGGCCTTCCCCCATATTCCCTTAAGTTAAAAATAGGTGCCCCAATAATTTTACTTAGAAATCTTAAACCACCAATTACATGTAACCCACAGAGCTCCTATAGAAATCTGTGATGTAACCCGACTTCAAATTAAATTTCTTCCCAGTAACGTGATAGTTGCAATACCTTGCGGGGTGCAAGGTAGGTATAAGCACTGTTTAACCAACTGACCACCAACCAATGATTCCAAATGATTTACCTTTTATTTTTAAAAGAATTCAATTTCCTGTTAAGCTATCTTTCACCGTTACAATTAATCAATCACATTGGCAAACATTTAAACACATAGGAATTAATTAACGTCAAGACTGCTTTTCACACATATGTCGCGTTGTCAAGATCAGGTTGCGGAGAAAACCAATATTTCTTCTGACACAAGAAAATAAAACTAGAAATGTAATTAACGCAAAAGTACTTTTAAATAATTATGTTCTTTTAAAAACTTTTAAAATAAATTGTCTAAAATAATAACAGAAAAAAATAAATTAGCAAAAATAAATTGATGCCCAAAATAACTATTCCACGCGGACGAAGTCGCGGGCACAGCTAGTTTAATCATAAGTACATGATGTAACACATTTGTTTGCGGATTGACTTTGCCTTCCTAGCCGATTTAAATAAATCGAGTTTGCTTTGCATATTTCACATAGCTAAAAATAAATAATTTATTACTTTACAATAACAAGTACATATTCGGTGTAATTATTATTAATAGCTTCATATATTGTACGTATTTGTTTATTTTTTTGTATGTCCAATGTCTATTTATATGTCCAAACAACCCCTTAAAAGCACATTACATTTTAATCCAACGTTTTCAAATCTGTTGCATACCGTTAAGCCTTCGCTCCAGATTTCAATTTAATTAAGCCGGTCACCCGATACGGAACACAATAACATTTTGTGTTAAACTCGGTGGAACAAAATTATACTGCGGCAAGTTCGCGATTCGCAAGCATAGGGTACAGGTAGCGTCAAAAATAAAATGGCACTTTCGTACCATGTCAAATTAACATTTGGAGCATTCACCTTGTCAATGTGTTCAAATCTGTCAACGGTGTTATTTCGACATGGTACTATAGGGCTACAATATTTTTGACGCTGACTGTACAAAGGATCTCGCAGCTTGGCCTATTAAGACGTTGTGGCACCCAAACGATGCGAGTCCCAGATCCAAATTACGATGGTTATGCACAACGAGGTTTGAAGCAGATGCCAATCTTGCCGTCGCCGCTCCGGGTTATTTGCGAATGTGACGATGTGGCCACAGCCTGGGGAAGCTAGCCAGTTGTGAAATATTTCAGGGATTGGGATGAACGCAAATATGTAGGCAAAATGTGAATCATGCGAAAATGCAAATACACAGAATGTTGGACATTAAAGTCTGAATACACAAGCTTTTCAAATTGGTGAATGTCTGAAAATATTTTTTTCGATTTTGTGTCGCGTTATTATAATGTATAATGTGTGTATATTTAATGATGATGTACTCACTGCTCGACGTTTCGGCTGGATTGCATTCAACCGTGGTCACGAGCTCACTGGTGGAGTGCGGTCGAAAATGTGATTTGGAAACTGCGGCCACCCCGAGCAGAAGACGCCGTGCGCCGCCGCGCCGATTTATTTTATCTCGATGAACTCAATTAAAATTCATCTTCGGGTTTTTCGGGGATGAGGGCCTTGGGGATCGGGGTACTCAGGGAATAAAAAGTTTACGTTAGTAAAAAGTTCGATTGATATCAACGTGAGGTGATGTGACCAGTCGAAGTTTGAAATTTGTACCTATACTAAATAATCTTGTAGCTGTCATGAATGGTATTATACAACTGTATAATAACTTCAAATTACTGTTAACAGGTGCATTTTTAGACATCTACAAGATTATTTACCTAGGTAGGTTTAGCTAGCTACATACGAATTACTTGGGAATGGGAATCGTATCACTACTGCACTGTAGTTTTATGATTTTTCGTGATAAGCATTCACGTTGCAAACTAAACACGGGTTAGACTCGATTGGACGTGGTTTTGATCCCCGCCCCAGACAGTTGGTTTTTTCTACTGTAAAAATACTGCACTGTAATTTGTGCGAACTGCCTCAGCTGATCTATTCACGCTGTGCCGCGTATGCGAAGCGCCACGAATGTCTGCGCCGCGCGAGTGCCTCGCTCGAGCCACAAACGTATTTATCTGGCGCACCTACAAAATCAACTTCGCGGTTTTCAGATTTGCCTGAAACGGAACGACGGATGCGCCGAAATGTATCGATGAATATTTCAAATAGTGTTCGCTGAAATCTCCGGAACGTTTCGATGGTAAGATGATGATTGGACCTATACACATGTTCGGATATTCAATTTTTATATGATCAGCTGAGAGTTTGCAATTCGCGTTATCATGACCTCAATCCAAATTTACTTAGCAAAAATGTTATTTTTATATGTTAATGGTTGTCGTATGCGGGGCCGCAAGGCACCACCGTTTTCAAAAGAGGACACTCAAGGGTAATGACAAAAATAAGGCTTTTCAATTTTGGGTGGGGTCAAACCCTTACTGAAAAAATGTAACAGCGCAAAATAATTGACAAGGCCATGACCCAAATGCGACATTTCAAAGTTAGAAGTGGGCCTTGCTTCGGCGAAAATCGCTGCTTGATCGGAAATGAGACTCGAAAAAAGTTATTTCAGACTTGACAGACCCTTCGGCTATTTTTGCAAATACTATTTAAATATTTTGTCATTCTCTTTTACGTTGGATCTTTTCCATAAAAAAAAGCTCAAAGGTAAGACATATAATAGACTTAATAATGGTTTTAGGAGGAGTAACTTGTCTCTTTCTTTTTAAGAAATACCAACCTATTACTGACCGTTTGTAAGGATACTCGTACATTGTGTATGCATCGATTTCGAGCGTCACATACTGCCCAAGGGAAATTTTGTTACAAAAAATGGTTCCGTTGGACGAATGAATTATCAGAACGAAATTGATTTTAGAGTAGAAATACTCGTAGTCCAGTTACAGGTTCAGTGCTGATGGTTGTTTATTGTATTTCATTGTTATCTGAATACTGAATCTGAATCCGAAAGGCATGTGTAGGTACAAATATTAAACATATCTACATAAGTGCAATTCATGCATTATTTGCAGACTCAAGCTGATTATCATTCTTATAAGTGGTAGGTACAATTGACTGATGCGGGTAATCTTATGATATTAGCTGTCAAATATCAGATACATTTTAATTTTAAACATACCTTTGAGAAAGATGAGGGCAAACGCTGTCTTAACACAGGGTTTACCAGCATTCCTAAACAATTTACCATACCTACATTGCAATGAAATTGTTATAATATAGTGCATTGAAGAGTAAGCATTCATTAATAAATGTAATGTCCACGTGGGACACTGGAAATGTTGTGTAAGGTCAAGCAAGGAGATAAAATCCACCACATGTGACCGAATAATATCTCGTGCCGATTATAACTAGTACCTACGTACTTGTCTGGTACAGGAGGTGTCAAATTCTGAAGAATCAAAAACTTCTTATATTTTTTACGCATTGCGTTAAAAAGTGACCTACAATGGCTCTCAAACCCGCACCTCTTGCATTGACATTGTTAATGCAAAATTTTAATGCAAAAAAATTAAGTAACTTAATAAATTAGTTGATCAATCTTAACCGGTTGTTAAACAGCTGAAAAAGTGTTTCTTTCCATTGTTGTAGGTATCTTAACGCAACATTGATGAATCATGGCTGCCTGCAGCCTAAAGAGCATTTAAAGAAATTCGGACTGATGAGTGAGTGGCACGGTAGCTCAATTGGGAGAATAATCAATCGCCCGGCTTGCGAGAGGTGCGGGTTTAAGTCCCGCCTGTGGCAGTCCATTTTTCTATAAGTGTAATGTGTAAATTTGCATTGTTAATGCTAAAAAATAAAGTAACTTAATAAAATACACTTAGAGCTAATTTAGATATTTTTGATGCAAATCGTGAGTTTCGTATGGATAGAACGAAATATTGTAATAACGAAAATAAAATCTTGTTAAATGTAATGAGCACCATGTATAATCAAATTAAATTTATTATCACAATCACAATCGCTGACGAAGATGGTAGAATATCGCCAGTAAATAGGGTCATCTTAACTTGGCATTCAACCTTTAATGATGAACTCCTAGTTTGTGCTCGGTGCTAGTGCACTAAATTACCAAGATATTTAGAGATACAGAAGGCTCCTATTGAGTTATATGTATTAATCTCAAGTATATCTATGGCTATTAATAGGACCCAGTTTTTCAGGCTGGAGATGCACAAGATCATAATGTTTTATGTAATCATCAAATTCTTCAATCACCCAAACTAATGAAGATCAAAGCTGATAAGCGCACCTTGGGTGAGGTGCGCTTATCAGCTTTGATCAGTATCACTAATGTAGATTTGAGTGTGCGGCAGTGTATGAAGTTTTACAGCACATACCTACAAAAGTATGACTGGTAGAGAATGCCCTACGGCGTTAAGTCCACCTTTTGTACAAAGTTTTGTTGTGCAATAAAGCTTAAATAAATAAAAAAAATATTGAAAGTAAGCTTATAAATCGTTTAAAGAGATTGGAACAGAAACTGACATTTCGTCTCTTATTTTGACTATACACCTGTTTACTGGTCGCTTTAAATTAATGTTCCTTATAAGTTCTGAGAATCTGACCCACAATTGTGGTTAGTAGTGAGCATACTGTGCTTTACTACTCTGTTGTGCTAGAACGCTTAGAACTTAGTATATATATTAACAGGTTGACTGTTAGTTTGATTACACAGTGCACATTCAACATTGCATTAGGTAAGTTTACATTGTGGAACAGTGTCGCCGAATTGACATTAGGTTTTAGAACTTTAGATAGTATAAAAGATTTAGGGCTGTTGGGCCCTTGGTTTTAATAGTAGCTCATTATCTTATCAACATTTAATTTATCGTCCCGATTTAGTATAGAAATAGATCTTTCTAAGAAATAACGTAAATTAAAACATTTTTCAGGCTAGCACCATGAAGACTTTAATTTTATTATTAGCCACAACGTCAGTATTAGCGACCCCCAGACTAGTGCCAGAGGGCAGCCATGATCCTCAGAGCGACACCTGCAGACAACTGTCTTCTTGCGTCTCTTGCCTCAGTAAAAGCTATTGCGCCTGGTGCGTCACCAAGAGCAAATGTACGAAACAGTCTTGCGGCAACGATAACGTTATATTCCCCAAACGCGTAAAAGCCCTAATGTCCGGACCCCAATTTTGCCCGAGAATCGTCCGCCCCGAGAAACAATTGACAGTCGAGAGCGGCAAAAAACAAATCTTCACCGTCAAAATCACACAGATCTATCTATACATGGCCTTCACTCCCTGGAAATGCAGAATCAGTCTGAATGGGGAAGATATGGATGTGAGTGCAGTTCTCATGTCCGACGAAGTGTATTGCGATGCCGTTGCATTGGTTAATAAATCAGATAAACCCGAGGCGGAAGGCAGTGTGACGGTGCTGTTTGAACAAAATAAACTGTTGGATGGAACTGTGCTGTTCAAAGTATGTCGCTGTGATCTTAACCCTATTTGTGTAGCTTGTAATGCAAAACAATAAGTTAATATAAGTTTTTCATGCTATTATACAATTCGTTTATATTTATGTGTGTCAATTGTTTTTTTTATATTTATTCGTTTCATATAAAAAAAACGCAGTCAATATCTCTCTAAGCTTGAGAAGCGTGACCAAGCTACATGCATACTACTGCATGGAACATGACCAAATAAGTAAATGCTTTCTTAGGCATCCAAGAAAGTAAATAAATTGAATGTGTTCCGACAAACACAAAATGATCTTTTCATTCACCTTCCAATCGGAGGCTCTGGGAATAGACGTCTTATTTGCTAACTGATAACAGTTTCAATAGTCATTTGTTTGTTCCGGCTTTCAACTCTTGAAATTCAAATTGATCGTCGACGAAGTTTAATACTGCTACGTGTGGGCCAATAGCAACTATGCCGCGAGTTCAGGTGAAGTTTGCGAACCGGGTGAATACCTAGTTTCTATTCAATTTACAGTTCAGAGTAAAAAGTAAGTAAGAACAGTCTAGGAAATTGAAAGCTTATCAGTTTGATAATCTTCATTCGTTTTATAATGACATCGCGTTACTTCGAGGAAAATTATTAACCTGTCCAATTCAGAAGTAAGTAGATAGTCGACCTGCGAAACATTCAAATTCTGCAATTTTATAATTTCTTTTTTTTATTGATTCATTTTATCATACATTTTAAAGTTTCTATTGAATTTTACCTTCTTGATTATTTTGTCCCTTGTTAAAATTCTACTTTGGTACCAAAAAACCCTTAATGTAACGCAATTGCGTCTGCCGCAAACGAAAAGGATGAGAGAGGACATCCTTTGACGGCAGAAATGTGTTAAAAGAATACGTCGACCACGAGTTTTAGTCCTGGCCTGTTGTCTGGTAACATATTCCATGCATGCATAACGGTGTAGCTTTCTAGGTTCGGTGTAAGCTTTTTGCTTTATATTTTGCCACAGCACATGTGGATTTGCAACTCCCGTTAGAGATTTACGACAGTCTCTAAATAATATTTAGCTCG
This sequence comes from Pyrausta despicata, assembly GCA_963921415.1. Lineage (NCBI taxonomy): Eukaryota > Metazoa > Arthropoda > Insecta > Lepidoptera > Crambidae > Pyrausta > Pyrausta despicata. The sequence goes on along the minus strand of OY992855.1, from coordinate 8,865,413 downwards.
TGAAATTCAAATCGCCGAGGAAGTTAATATCTCACTTGCTGCTGTGAGACAATGGGGCATGACAATGCAGGAATACCTGGCCTTAAGTTTGCCGAAACGCTTTACCCAGTAAGTAGGCAATTGTCTTTGCACATTTGAAAGGGAATTTAAGACATTATCACGGGCCCTGCTCTTTATGGAAATGAAAGTTTAGTAGAATGAGAGTTTGGTATAATTTCAAACATTTAAGGTCTTTTTGCTATGTGATTGTAAACTTTTTATCTATTTTCGGGATCTCATTCAGTTGTTAAGGAAAAAGTAATATTAAACTAATTATTTTATATTTATTTCACAAAATTATTTAATTATTCATTACATTTAAGAAAAAAATAATGTTACCTATGATTTAGAAACGATAAGTATGTGTTTAAAACTGAATATCATGTTGTAAAATAAGAAATTATCCTCTTTAAGATATGAAGAAAAACAGCAGTCCTTTAAACAATACATATACTGTTATAATTACATAAGTTTCGTTCTCTCTGTCGCACTTCTTGCTACTTGCGATTGATTTAATGGCTGAACTACCTTGACTGTTAACCTGTTAGAGTCACAAATTGATTACCAGGGAAGTTAACACTAGCGATGGGGACAATGGCAGTACACGATTTCTCAAAGGGACTTCGAGGGATGGAGTTCGCGACTACGTGTTAGATGCTCGTAACATGCAGAAATTGCATAGCATTTATAAATATCGACGTTTTAGTAACGCATCTCAAAATAAAACTTCAAATCATCAAGGTCAAACAATTATGAAGTTAATTAGAAATTGCGGCTAAGCTATGCAAATTTTCAACAAAAAATACCATAAAAGATAAGTTTTTAATCGTTTCATATCTTATTACTATTAGAACAAGCGCTGAAAATTATCTGTGATATAATAAAACAATGCCACTGATTAGGTGTCGGCTATAAATGTTATCAGATTTACTACTTATCTTATACATGTGCTACAAGAAGGAAAATAACATTTCATGTTGCCAAATTTAACTAAGCAAAATTATACGCGACTTTTTGACATGGTGCTCTCGTAAGCTGTCGAGTTTATAAAATAGGTATTTAGCAACGAACATGCACAGGAGAGCTCAGGCTCACTAAATGCGGGATGATTCGTGCTTAGCGGAGCGCGAGTGGTATAAACGAGTGTCAGGAAATATGGCGGTGATGTTCAGTATTACTTAGCTCGGAGCACACATAAGGGAATCTCCGAATAGTCTCCTAACATACTATTGGGAAATCTTTTTCTTGATACCCGCTCTTGGGCAAGAGGCTCGGAGGCTATTACTGTCGCAGTTGAACTTTTGAAATAACTCTCAGTTTTAGTGCAGCTAAAAGTAAAGGATTTCGCGTTCGAGTGCCTTTAGTGTCGTTTGTATCCCCTCCGTTAATAAATTCAAGCGAGTTCTATGTACTACTTACAAACAGATTTCTTTAGTTTAGTCGTTTTAATGCAGAATTGGAATGAAAATTCTAAGAAGGAAAAACTTTTATTAAGATCGAGATTTTCTTCTAGTGGTTGAGTTGAACGAGACGACTGAGCACGGACAACAGAGTCACGCACAATAGCGTATTTTCTGTAGGTATTTTATTGCCAGATACGTAACTGCGAACCACTAATCCAGCTGAGTAAGTTGCTCTTTTCAATTAACAACCGTCCGTGCAATTTTTCTTCAAGCTCTTTCTTGTTGAGGGCAAAAAAGAAAAGAAATGAATTCTTCAGCTCCCGACTGCACACAGTATCTAATTATTTAAAAGGTTTAACGAGAAGATCCATCTAATTAATTGGCCTTCATTTGTTTTGAGAACAATGAAAATAAAATATTGAAACTTTAGTTTAAGTTTTAATAAAACTTGTAGGATGCTGTTACTATGTATGACACACTTCTTTTAAAAATACATATCTCTCTCTTGTGCAGTAACAGGGCTGAGCTGACTAGAGCAATTAATATTTTACACGTCGCGACAAAGACATCGCCCGGCGAGCGTTAACATTTACGAAAACGTACCGTAGTGTCTTCGTTGAATTTGCTACGTAGCCTTAAGAAAAGTTGTTAGAATATTCAGACAGCGCTACGAATTCAGTAGGTAGCTTCATCTCGATACGGGCTAATCTGATGTGTTTCAAAAACCTAGCTTAGCTTATCAATTCAAATTATGGCTGAAAGGTAGTTTTATATGGATGACATCCTAAGTGTTTAGTAGAAAGGTACTTGTATTCGTTATCTTCATTACTAAGTATCATTGTCATCAGCAAGTGGTCCACTTCTGAATTCGCAACTTGTAATCTGTAAGTTGTAAATTTTTATACGCTCTAGCAATATGTAAGTGAGATGTGCATGCAAGCTGTTGTGCTTGTGCATATTACGTACATTCTTAGCTAAATTAAGACGCGAATCCAGAGTTAAACTCAGTTGAGCTTGCGAAAATCCACCATTTAATTACACAGAATTCAGTGCACCCCAAATGAGCGAGTATTCCATCAAGATTTATCTGCATTGAGATATTAGAGGAATAGATACATTCTTGTTTGAAACCTTTGAGTGCAGTAATTTAGTTTCCTATTCTATGAAAGTTCGCCTGAAAACTTGCCGCTTTTACTTGCAAATTATTATTTATGTGTTGGATCGTGTATTTCATTTTCTAGCGCAAAGTGTGATATAAATAGGCTTGGAGTAGTATTATTTTCAATTCCGTTTATGAAAGTTTTCTAACTGCCATGCCAGTTTGAATGCCTAAGTGCGACACAATATTCTAAATACAAATTTATTCAGGTAGGTTATTTCTTTATTTTGATCTATTAAAAAAATATACTGAATCATTTATTGACACAATATGAAAAAAAATATTACTTATCTTTTAATCGAAAATTCGGGTAAGCCGTACAATCAAGTAGACTAAGCGCCTAATCAGTTTTAACTGCTTACACTCGATAGGCTTAAATCATTCTAAACATCCGACTACTCTACTACCAAAGAAAGAACTAGGCAGTGATTATCCCTTCTTCAGATATAAGCCGGCCAATTGAAAGTGAATAACAGCGCATATAACATAAATTAAAGGAGGCAACGTTTAAAGTTACTGCCTATTTCTTTTGTTGTAGAGGGGCAAAGTTCTATTTTCGTCAACCATCATTTGAAGAATCTTTACGGCCTATTCTTCATTGAGGCAGGTTACACTTAAGCCAGTAGCTATCGGCGTAACTTATGTGAGTCTAATCCGCGCCATTAACTATAATCCGTGTTCGGAAAAGTGTCGGGCTGATTAATGGAGGCTCGCGAGCGGTGCCACTCGGCCATTAACGCCGATCGGCTGGTCAATCACGATTGAACACTTGCAATTTGTCCACATGGATTTTGTTGTTTGAATGAATTTGCATCTTAATACTTACACTGGTAGCCAATATAAAGTCCACGTTATTTGCATAAAAAGATGATGATGTTTCAAGCACTGGTTATTTTAGCACCTGTCAAAATAACTTATTTACAATAGGTGCAGGAATCCTGCTACGTGGTCTCACTCATGGTAGTAAAGTTGCCTGCTTGTCGGTATTCTACAGACTCTACTTCGGGGAGTGTGCTCATGAGCTCCATATGCTCATTCCACCAAGTCCATTCTACCAGAGGGCCACCAGACGTACGGCGGGTTACCATCCATACTTGGTTGATATACCTACTATACGCACTAAGCGCTTCGCTTCATCCTTTATAATGCGCACAGCCAAGGAATGGAATGCGCTTCCGCCGACGGTGTTCCCTCTTTCTTATAACTTGAGCTCATTCAAAGCGAAAATAAATAGGCACCTTCTGGGTAAGCTCGCTACATCGTCGACATCTTCTTTACCTCCTAGAGGGAGAATGATGTCAAGAGCGAACCCATATTGATATAAAAAAAAGTACCTTTAATTAATCATTAAGTTGACGTGCCGTCTTAACTATTTTGCTTATCGACGTCATTAAGCTTTTTGACACCAAATGTCTGTTACAGAATGACCGATTAAAAAAATACTTTTGTTTGTGTAAAGCCGTAATCTGTATCCGTCGATAAAGCCCTGACTAATATGGATTGTATTGTGAGCATCGTGCTCAAAGAGGCTAGAATATAAAGGGCTAACATAATTTCGGTGGCGGCTCACAGTATTAGTTTGGAGTAAACAAAGGATAAGCCCCGTAATATGGTTTTGAGTTGGTCCGCCCGCTCGCAAGCATCGCCTTAAGTCGCAAGCGCCGGTTCATCGCACAGCCGCGGACGTGCTCCGAATGCTTTAGTTAGATGATGTGTGTTTACTCGTATGTCGACGACTCGATACTCGAGACAGTGTCATTATTTTATTTGACATACTATTCATATCCAATTATTGACTGGAAATAGGATTCGCTGGTCGCACACATGGCGCCTAATCAACATTACAATCTGATTAACTGCACTAATCTTGTCAGCTTGATACGGTTCCCATTGTGACGGACAAATATAGCCCATCACTTTTTTCCAAGATGTAGTGAACCTGAGGTAGCGAAGACGAATTTTGAATTTACCATATTGAATTGTTCTTGAAATGTATCACACGTAATTGTATAGTTATTGCCTTAGTGTTTTACTATCACAGCCGTCTCGAGACAGTACGAATGAGCTTTGTCAAAAAATTTGACAACTAGAACTAAATACTGAAATTTTATAACCGAAATTAACAAAAGACGATAGAGTATTTTAACTGAGACTGTTATGTTTTTACGTGACAATCGTTACTTAAAAGTATTCGTATAGAATAATAAAGTGAAATTGTTATTCTGAGCAAACAAATGATTTTATTGTAGCAATCTACAACAGTCTTGTTTAGTGGAAGTTTTCCCGGCTAACTTGTCGCGATTTCAATCCCTTGGGAGACTGGCGGCGGCTGCCAAGTGCCAAGTCCGAGAGCTTTCATTGCCGCATTACAGGTGGCCTGGGCGATGCGGAAAGGCAACAATACCTAATGTAGGAAAGAAATCACAATAATAAAATGAATGCTTGGCTACAAGATGCAATATTGTTATAAACTATGACCCATCTACTACAAAAGAAATAGACAGTATTTATGCTTTGTTTTAATAATTATTTGACCAACTTAAAACGTATCGCCGCCTCCTTTACGTCATTTGCGCTGTCATTCACTTTGAATTGGCCATTGGATAATCATTGCCTCGTTATTCAGTAGTAAAAAGATGATTGTTTTTTCCGGTCTGATCCCAAAAATGGATACACTGACAGTTATAATTATAATAAAATTTCGGTCTGATCCGCTAGTATACGTTTTACATAGAAATTTTGTTATAGGGGATCTGACCGGAATAATATATAAATTAAAACAAATCTGATCCACCAGGGTATCGGGTCTTGGGCATCGGACCGGAATCACTCTGATTATTTAGCTTTGGGATTGGGTGTGCAGTTTGCCGTGGCTTTGCTTTTTTTGTTAGAAAGCACATTGGTGAAAGTATTTTTTTTTAAATCATTATACCCATTTTGTGACCAATATTTTGTACTTATTAAACCCGTGTTTGCTTACATAAATTCAGATTAAATGGAAAATAGTTTTCTTCTTCGACTTAGTAAGAAGGTTCAAATATAGTATAACATTAATGCAAGTTTATATACTTACTTCCTATATTTGATTGATTAGACACTACTTTGAAAAGTATGCCATAAGTACATATACCTAAATTTTGCGATGTAAGTAACGCATATTTATTATGGCACAAGCAGTCATATCAAAAATGATTACATGGTGGAAACTTAAATATATATTGAATAGACAACGTTCGCCGAAATATATATGGTTTTACAATTTCATAATAGATTTACAGTAATCTTAAATATAGTATAAATACCTACTAGGTTTATCACGCTAGTACATTTCCAGATTTAACTTTATAATTCTTAGAATTAACTCACACTCACCATGAGAGGATTACAATGACAGCGAATTAATCATATTAACAAAAATGATAACATTTGCAATAAGTATTAATGTATTATGAACCTGCAACGTGACTTTTAATCACAAGACAAAAAAAACTACATGACAGTAAACTTAATGGTTAAGGGCCAATATTATAAGACTAGTTCCACTATTCCAGGAATATTTGTGATAAAATCTTTTAATTTTGTATTCTAAAGCTATTAACGATAAAAAACTAGCGCTTGAAAAGAATAAATAAAAAGTTTGTGGCGTTAACCTTGGTCTATCATTTTTTACCTCTTTAAGTGATAGTTTACATGACGTTCCAACCTCTTATGAATTTTAAAATACTCAGTACTTAAATAAAGATAAAAATCTATCAATAATAATCATAAGCCTAGAAATATATAAAGAAGTATATACTACGCACGATAACACCGATAAACATACGGTAGATCTCAAAACAATTGATTGTTAATTTACATTCAATTAATACATAGTTGTCGTTGCACTCGTATATACTTGTAGTAGATCTGGATCAATTTCTACGAGTAATAGCAATCCGTGTATTTACTGGCATGTAATTTTCAAATATTCTGAATATAATAATGATGTGCTAGTTTTCATCGCAAAAATGTGAAAAAATAGTAGTTATAGTTTATTGTGAATCCAGTATCTTGGAAAAACGTTTAGTCACTTTACTGTACAGATTTTTGTTCTTGAAAGTGACTTGGAATACTTAAGAATCGACTAGTTGGCTATAAAATTGTCTTGGCACTCCACTGAAAGTAATAGAGAATAATCGATAGAGTTCTTAGGTACCTGTAAAGTAATTATATTCCGATGAATATAATAGAATGAATAATATACAGTAAATAAATCCATATTTTTAATTGATTGATATAACATTCGTATGTTATAATATAATTTAATAATTATTTTTAAATAAACTAATCTATATATTATTTTTGTTTATTTATTAACCACAATTTACCTTTCTCATTTTATTTTCATTGCACCCATTGCCTTCTTTCTGCATTACATTCAGGTTGACTGGCAGAAAATGCTTTTAGCATTAAGTCCACCCTTTGTACATTTCTTGTGAAAACAAAGTTTTAAATAAATAAATAAAATAAACACCCACGTGGTTAGGGCTATACTCGTATATTTACTGATAGCCGGTTTCTCTTTCGATAACTATCATTTTACATGCGACTAATCTTGACAGACAGATAATTCAATACTCTCATGTTGAGCTCGCCTCGATGCAGACGTGTACCTAGTGGATAATAAAAATCATTTTTTGCCGGTTGTGCGTCAAAAGGCGGTTACGTATAATGAACTCACAACAGCAGAATTGAGTTAAGTGATCAAGTTGTGTGTGTAACATAACAAGGTGCAATTTCAACGATTTCTAAATGACGAATCTTCCAACAACAAATATTTTCGAAGAAAACAGGATGAAGACTATCACTAAATGGGTCTCGTCAACATGGAGACCTGTTCTGGCAGAGTTCGTTGCAACCATGCTGCTTCTAACTTTTGGATGCATGGCTTGCACACCTATGGAAGGGTATTCACCTCATCCTGCACTATTTGGACCGCTCGGATTTGGACTGACAGTCATGTTCAATATTCAAATATTTGGACACATATCTGGTGCATTCATGAATCCTTTTGTGTCAATAATAGCAGTAATATGGGGCCTCATATCGGTTCCTGTATGTATCGCGTACATTTTGGCACAATGCGCAGGCGCCATAGTAGGATATGGAATCTTGATTTCTATGACACATGTGGATGTTGCTGCAAAAGGCATATGTCTCACGGTGCCAATGGGTATCACCGATTGGCAAGCTTTGGGTGTCGAGATAATGTTGACAGCAGCTCTTTCGCTAGTGAACTGTGCCGTGTTTGATCCTGTGAATAAGCAGAAAATGGATTCCATCGCACTGAAGTTTGGTTTCACTGTTGCTGGTCTTTCAATCGCTGGGGGACATTTTACTGGTACTGGTATGAACCCTGCAAGATCGCTGGCACCAGCTATTTGGACGAACAGATGGGACGGTCACTGGGTATTTTGGGTTGGACCGCTAGTTGGAGGCATTATACCTGCGGTATTTTACAAGTATGTGTGGCTAAAGGAATCCGACAAATCAGATTCAAAGTAATGTAAACATTGACTATGTAAACATTCAAGTGCTTTAATAAGTAAATAAGAAAACTTTTGCCTGAGTGATACAAAAACAGCGCTCGTGATATTTCAAATTAATATAGATAATAATTAAATTAAGAAAGTTATAAATACAGTTTATAAGAATGATCAATTATATTATCTAAGGTCAGATTGGCATTTTAAATTTACTTTCGGCGTCATTATGATAGCTTAGCTTATGTAGGTATATATTAGTGTTTAGTTAGAAAAAAATCAGTAAAAGCACCCTCAGAAATTAAAATGTAATGAATTTCGTGCAATTAATCTAAGCAGTACCTATAATACGTGTGTTTAGTAATAAGTATGGCGCTAATCAACGAGTATTATCAACACGATAATGATCAAATATACCGAAACAAGGTTTTTGGAAGTCGTTTTAAGTGATATGATGAAAAATGATAATGTTGTACCTATTTACGTCATTTACATACGATTTATATTTACTTGTACGAGTAGGTTGTATAAAATGGAAATACAGGAAGCACAGGACCGATTGCAGTGATGATTTTGGGGGGTGGGGGCTGATATGAAAATGATGAATATAATTTAATATATGACACAATATAGTTCAACGAAGGACTTGTGCTTACGAAAATATACTTTGTGGTAGGTACCGTAAAAATACTAATAGCGACATAAAGTCGACTGCGTAGAACTAAAAACAAGAGTTGATAAAAAATAAAACATGACTGGAGCGAATTTACACGCCGAACACTGTAGATGTTGTGAATATATTTAAATCACGAGGTTTTTCATCCATACAAGTAGAAAAAAAAACGTGTGAACTTTGCTGAACTGTAAGTAGAATAATAAAAATTTACTGACTATGCTTAATGACGCAAGCGAAGTATCATCAATTGTCGCACCGACCACTTATCATTTCTGCTTAGCCCAAAGGTATTTCTGGTAGGGAATGCCCTACGGCGTTAAGTCCACCTTTTGTACATAGTTTTATTCTGCAATAAAGCTTAAATTAATAAATATTAATAAGGTGCTGTAGATGTTTTAATTCATCTTAACACATTGCCCTAACAGTATTAAATGAAGGAAGTAGTAGTTATTGAGTGAACCGGTCCTACAAGTTTGCTACAGGAAAAAGAAACGCTTTCACTAATTTTGGTGATTGACCTAACCTGGGAAGGCATCGTGAACTACTTAGCTATTAATGGAATCATGAATATTATAACAATTTACCAAATAATGTAAAGTACCTATTAATCGCGAATTCAAAATAAATAAATATCAATACGAGAGCTAGCTTATGTGTTTGGATGGGTGACTATTCCGTTTATTTACTTCGGTGACGTGTATCACAAGCATCGTTTTCCTTCGGAAGGTACAGGCCATTGGCTCCAGGCATTTTCGATAAATATAAGTCTTTAAGCTTAGCCAGTAGCCGTACAGGCAGCTTGATAGAATCCGACAGTACAGTTACCTAGTCACTTTCCTTACAGACACCTCTCCACTAATCCACTGAGCCCGCGGGGTGAAGCATGGCTCGTACCAACTCAAAAATACTTAGTTGTGGTGAGATCTGTGCCTAGTAGCGAAGTATAAATAAAATAGGCTAAAACTTTACTGTTCTTTGAAAGTACGTAGGTAAGCATTTGTAGCCTACAGAGGAATGTAGAAACTAGATAAGTATTCCTCTGTAGGCTACAAATACTTACGTAATGGTAGCAATATACGTCGCAGCATTCCGATTCGGTCCCAAAAACATCGCCGTCCAACAAACTGCTTGTTGCTTCCAGATATATTGCTAGGGGCTTTATAGAAAAAAAATCCAATTTGCCATCAGTGGGAAGTAAATTCGACGCGGTGCGATACGTCAGCGGGAGCCGTTAACGCAACGCGATTTGCGAAATTGAACGGAAAGGGCCCTCTATTTTGTCGGGTAATCTTTATAATGCCAGCCGAGTTGGACCGATTTATATTATGGTCTGAGGAAAGTCAGATGATGCTCGCTTTCTGACATTCCCTCTGTATGTGACTGCCGCCTAAAAAAATATTTTGTTTTGTTTTTTTCTGTTAATGTTTCAGCCAAAATTATTATTATTGTTTTTTAAGGACACCAGTGGACCCGGAAGTTGCTGCCCTGCCCGCTGTTTTAGCATTTTTGCCATATTTTAACACATTTAAACCATCATCTCGAATCACACAAAAAATGCATGCAAGTATACACACTTACAGACATAGGGACAGACGCGGGACGCGACTTTGTTTTATACTATCTGACCAGATTTATCAGGTGCGAGTTGAATTGAGACTTTAGTTATTTTCATGTCGTTTCATCCCGAAAAAACTTTTCACAGCTGGACACGAGATTCATTGTAGACGACTTATCACTTGATCAGTGATACTCAATAGTGATATCTTTTGATTGTCCATTATTATTTTTAAATTAAAGATATCGCTATAATCTAACGTGGCTTTAAACTAGCTTAGTAGATACCAACGAATAATATCTCAGCTGTAGCTGCCTAATGTTATGGCGGATACGTACCTATGTACTTTGTTTCCTTAAAATACTTATGAGAAAATCTCACAATTATAAGTACATATACTTACGGATATGTAATAATTCAACCGTATAACCGCAAAAAAACCCACATGTGATGCTGTAGTAAAATAAGCACATTAAAAAATATGTAAGCAATGTAAGTATAGATAGTTATCTCCGGTAGTAATGACAATAGAAAATTATGTATTGTTCCTTAAAAATTACTGTGCAATTCTTTGGGTCACAATTGGGTTGCAATTTTAGATTGGAACGTGCACGAGGCTGTGTTATCGCTCTACACTTAAGGCTTTATCAAACAGCAAGAGTGACAGCTAAGCGTGCGCAAATTAATGCAAATTGAGAAAAAAATAGAGCTGCTCTACCGCCAGCCAAATTTCACTAAAAATTTTCGCATTCTGAGGAATCCTCCCGCTGTCTGATAAGTTTGGTTTTTTAGCAAAAGAAGACTTAACTAAGAACAATAGGTATATGAAACATCTTATCTCTAAAGTATGACACCAACAACTCTCTAAATACTTACTGTGGTGTTTTTATCAATGATAGCTAAAGAAATGACAGGTCAACGTAAGATTACTACACTACTGTAGGAATATTATTATAACCAACTCGTACCTAAGGCACAAATGGTTGAAAAATATATTTTTGTAAGTTTACTAATACGCAATATGATGACAACTTTTTTAAGTGACCGGTTCGTAGGTTATTAAATAAACATATGCGATACCTCGTTTTTTTTGACGTGACAACGTCTTATAAATTGGTTTGCCGGGTGACACCTCAAGAAACTGCGTTACGCTGCTCCGCTCACGTTTCGCGCGAGAGAGACAGAGCGAGAGAGAGAGAGAGAGATAGGCATACATACCGGTTCATGTTATTCGAATGAATATTCACATTAAAATTATTTTACCACTCAGAGTCGTTGTCACGTAAAACTTTCGCGCGTATACCGACTTTACAGGCAACCAATTTTTTTATTTGGAAAAAGTATAAGATTAACGACGCTCGTTTTTTATAAACAACATCACATACATCGATCTGACTCTGTGGTAAATAGCTTAAGCACATGTGTTACAGAAAACAGAATCAACATTTATAGAATTAAAATATCACATGACGTCAAATTAGCGATAATGACATTGTCAAAAAAAAGGAAATGTAATAAGGCGTTTATAACATTTCCTTTTTTTGACAATGTCATTATCGCTATTTGTTAATTTTAAAAATTAATTGTTAATTATCTATATCATATTAATTAAATACTTAGTAGTAATTACACAATTGATTTGAAGACAAACAAAGTTGTCTATTATTTACCAAATCATTTATCATCTCTTTTCGTAGGCCATTGGCTACACTTTTCTTGCGCGTAGGAATATAATTCTTCATAAACTCCGCTGTCATGGTTTTTATGTAAAACTTCGTTGACTACAAGTAAAATCCAATTTGGCGGTCACAGGTAAAGAAGCGCTGACCTAGGACACTATAGGCTCGACCAAGGGCATGCTCTCTGGCCAAATCACTTCCAACATGTGAGATTGCTGCCGAATGTGTGAATAGCATATTATATAAAAGTGTTTTATGACGATTATATGCACATTTAACACATTTTTACAGATAGCCATGCAACAAAGTTCAAGGATTTAAAATATCCACGTGTGGTCCCAATGTCCCACATCACCTGCGTTCATGCAGTCACGGCTGGCGACATTTCCTCGTACTAGGTCGTGACCTCAAGCGCATACCGCACCGACATTTACCTTTTATCCTTAACCAGACTTTTGTCCGAGTTTCGAACAATTCCGTTTCATCTTGCTGCACCTACTGGGTGTTTAAATGCCAAACGTTCAGACGTTATTCTGACTAAATGCGTTCTAGATTTTTGGAAGTTTCTCCTTGTTTGAGATTAGCCCAATTAGAAATCATTTGTTGTGGTGTCATCTCAGGTTCTATCTTGATCTGAGATGTAAGTTCTATGCGATTGTGGTACCGTCGTTGTTTCTTATTCCTACGACAAATGTGGTCAGTTAAACTACTTACTTTGGGATCAGAGCAATGTATTTTAAGTTATTCCATTTACTTAAGGTGCTAATTGTTGTTGTTAAATAAATGCATCTGGAAAACCTCCTTCGCAAAGTACTAAATATTACTAACGTATCTTTGGCTGAAATATACTTATGTAATAATCATCATAATTTAGTTTGTCGTTATAAAAAGATTCTCACATTTGATAAGCGAAACAGTGTAAGTAGGTAAAATGAACTATGCTGACGGTGGCTTCACTAGATCTGATAAGTTAATTGTATCTTTAAGAAAAAAAAGTTTATGTCCTTGAATATTGACGATGCATACGATAAATCACATACATTAATAACCAAAAGTAGCTACGATAAAAATCTATATTTTTATTAGCTAGATTACTAAAAGCTTTAGTAGTTGTACCTACGCCACGGCAAACATCGTTATCATGCGGCACGATATACTCTCAAAATAGAAAAAAGCAAAATATACTGGTAGAGTATGTTTTATTATAGCTTCAGCACGTATACATTTTGTCATGAATACAAAACAACTCCAATTTAAACTTCCAATCGTTAAATCAATCAAATGAATGCATGAATTCACCGCGTTATGGAAAATATTTACATAATTGATTTCAATCCGCTGCCATGCTGTGCAATGGGTCATTAACGAAACGCCCATCTAAAATTCAAATAACTACTCGTATAGTGAATTTGTAAAGTCCAAGGCATTTGCAACAGCAGGCTTATGCTGACGTCATCAAAACTGCAGAAAGAAATATAACTTTAAAAGTGTAAGTTTCCTATACGCAACGCGTGCTAGCGTTTCATAAAATATTTACGTCTTCTTCACCGTCCACGGTGCAGGCAGACGCGGGTCTTATTCATAACATGCTATTTTCCCTGATAAAGTGAAAACGGGATGTACCCAACTGGTAAACGAGAATATAATATTGTTAGCGGGAAACCTTATGTTAGAGAAATGAATAAGATTATAACTTTCACAGACTTTTTCATGAATTATTCAACTCGCAAGAGCACTCCGAACCATTCATGTGTTACCATGAAATACTTTTAAGTTGTTTTAAACAAATTCAAATTTAAATTGTTTATTTGTTTTTAAGTAGGGTAGTACACACATATAAATGTGATCTTAAATATTAAAATAAAGCTGCTTCCTACTTATACAAATATTTGGAATAACATATTATCATGTAACTAATACAACAGTCACTTATTTTATGTATACATTAATTCATTATATTTAATTATACATTATTTGAACAATTAATTCAGTAATGCTAATAACCTAAAACAAAACAATATAAGCAGCAATAGCACAATTAAACACTATTACCTATGTAACAGTCCGAAAGCATATGTTTCGGAAATTTATACTAACTTTGTTGTTACTAAACTTGACGAAAACAACAAGGCAGTCCCGAGATTGATAACGGTTTATTAATATGACCCTAACGTTTTGGCCCTTAATGTGAGCTCACCAATCTCGGCAATATTCCTAATTTCAGATGGGTAATCTCTGTCACAGCCTCTGTACAACTTATTGTAGGTATTAGGCACCTACTATCTAAATATTATAAAACTAGCTGTGCCCGCGACTTCGTACGCGTGGAATAGTTTTTTTTTAAGTTTATTTTTCAAATGTATATACCACAATTTATTTGCACTATTCTGCCAAACTATTTTGGGCATAGACATATACTGTCGCAGACATTTTTTTTAAGGTCATTTTAAGAGGAATAATTCTTTCATATATATTTTGGTATCTAAAACCGTTTTATTTCTATCCTTCTTTACCTTCCAAGTAATGTTGTGTCAAATAAAAAAAAGTCCCATTAAAATCGGTTTAGTAGATTCTGAGATTCAATTTCCTGCCTGCCCCCTAAGTTCATCGGCGTGATTATTTATATCCCAGTTTACTCTCCAGGTGATACTGAGTCAAATAAAAAAAGTCCCGTCAAAATCGGTCCAGTAGATTCTGAGATTAGCCCGGACAAACAGACAGACAGACAGACAGACAGACAGACAAAAATTTTAAAAATTGTTGTTTTGGCTTCTATTACGGTAATTAAGACCCCCTGTAACAATTTTTCATAAAAATCTTCAATGTACAGAAATCGATCTTTTACAGTCTTATTATATGTATATAGATGTAGATGTAGATTACTCCTTTTAAGACACGTTGTTGAATAAAATAAATAAATAAATATACACATTTCGTCAAATCACATACATTGATCTGACTCTGTGGTAAGTAGCTTAACTACTAGTGTTACATATCGTCGCTGCGCGTGCAATCCCGCGTAAGAGCATCTTGTAAACACCGCGTATTTGTTTTTTGATGATTTTACAGGAGGAAGAAAAAACGTAATATCTCGGTTATTTCAAAAACGATTATCGACTGAACCTAACAGCTAATTCTTTGCAATATTAGTTATTGGAAAATGAAGTAATTTTACTAGTAGTTGGCTTACATTTTGTGTAAAGTCACTTACGCGGATTTCTTCGAACTAATTTTTAAATATATTACTATACTTTAATTAGGTACGCGGTTTTGCAATAACACAATGTAGTTAAGGCTTGTATTTTAATATTACAACTGTGAAAAATATTATATATCTTATATCAAAATCAGTGGACAAAAACCCATTTTACATATTAATTATGAGATCTTATAAAAAAAACTTAAGACTTTTTTATGTAAAAGATCAAAATAATCATTTTAAATAATAGCTATGTATTCTTTCAAAAATAAGACAAAAACATCTTAAAAGTACTTTAATCATTTTTTTTTCCTTCATAGAGATTTATATCTGATGAATAAAATAAAACTATTTTATAATAGTTAAAAACTTACAATAACAAAAATAAATTTAAAGATTTTCTATGTTATAATAATCAGAAAGTTTTTCTAATTAAATATTTATAATCAAATTTCACAGCATTGTGTAGTAACTTAAACTAATTTACTTTTTTCAAAACTAAACATTTACATTAGATACTAAATAATTAATAACAAATAATTATTTAAATTGTAAATTATCATAAAAAGTATGGCTGTCTATGATCATATTTTGTCTTGGAAATTGGTTGCCTGGATACATAATGTGATGGTGAACTGTCAATCAAAGACGTAATCTTCTGGGCAATGGGAGAAAATCATAAGTAAAATTTACTTTATATTCAATGGTGCCCCCTGGATTATATCTCAGTCCTTTTATATCAACAATACAGACGATTGACGACAGCTTTGGTCTAGTGGTCTGAGGTCCAGACTACAAAACCGACTGTCGCGGGTTCGAATAGCCTTTCACACAAACATTTGCCTGCTAGAGGCATTTTATACATGTATTTAAGTATTTCTATCCGTTATCCTAGCCACCATAGCACAAGCTAACGCTTAGTTTGGGGCTAGGTCATTGGTGTGTTCGTTGAAACAATTTAAGTATTTATTTTATTTTTATACAATGATCACCCGCTTATTGAATTATAAATCAGGTAATATGTTTGACCAAAATCTTTAAAAAACGTATAATAAAGGTGTAATTACTTCATTTCTCGCGTTTCATTTATCTCACGACTGTTGCCAATACGCGCACTTGCTTCCAATTTCAAGGATCCTACTGTTCCGCGGTATTGTTTCGATAGCATAACTGACGTTTCTTATTGGATAATTCAAATTCTGTGAGGTCTAGTATAAGCCAATAGGCGTTTAGAGACCGCTGGCGCGATATTTAGGATTTGCGCGTTTTGCTGTTCCGCGGTATTTACAAATTGCTCTTACGCGGTTTTGCACGCGCAGCGACGATATATCAGAGTCAACAGTGGTATTACAAATAAACTTAAATAAATACTACAACACCCAGACCAGAAAAAACAGACATGTGCATGCACACAAATGTTTGTACAGTGCGGGGATCGAACCCGCGACTTCTTGGTCAATAGTCAGCTTCTTGACCATTACACCAAAATGGTCGTGTAATTGTTGACATGTAATGTTGTGTTATTTTTTCAGAGTTGAGTTTTGTTTTCTTAGAGTGGTTTCACATTGGGCGCTTTCCAACGCGCGCTTTTCGAGAACCAGGGAGTCCTAATGAAGTGTACACATGCAAGCGCGCGCTTCTGGTCGCATTGATATGAAAACGCTCGCTTGACGCAACGCCGCCCAATGTGTACCCGCTCTCAGTGGTGTTTCAATTTCTCGGCCACATTGGTTCTTTGTGGCTGCATTTGCAAGCGAGCAGACAGATAAATGAACAGGGGACGGTCTACTGTATTTACCACTTTTCCTAAAATTGACTGATAAAATAAGTCAACTGGAAGATCTGCTTTAATTCAGTACTGGATTTAAGTTACACAATACGTGACTAAATTTAGCAGATAACTTAAATGCTTACTGTTACTGCGGTAAACGTACGAGTAGCTTACATTCTTCCCAAAACATATCATTTTAGCAAATGCGTTTACTGCCAAATTATAATAACTATGCTTGTTTCCGACACCAGCATTGGTGTGCTCACGCATTTGTACTTTATAACAAGTCCTTCAAGTCTTCTCACGGTAAATGTTGCGGCCAGGTTGAGTCACAAGTTCCAAGAAGGCTGCGTGAGGCTCCGAGGCCCGACCGCGGATGCTCAGCACCTGATTTATTAATTACTCAATTACGAGTATGGGACTACTTTTGCCAACTATGTATCAGTCTGCGCATACCTGATGGGGTCAGGTTACCGAGACTATTAACTTAACTAATAAGCAGAAATTAACTTTAGTAATTAACTTTACTGATTTTTTTGATTCGAACCTTTTTATTGCTTCAGACACTTGAAAATGTATTTTCCCATATTTCTCAATTCTAAGGAGCTTAAAAGTATGTTCATCGGTAAAAGAAACAAACACATTTCAGGTATTGAACTATGACCTAAAGCGTTGTTTATTTTGACCAAAAACAGTAAGTTTAAAATTGTTATACTTATACCTATATTAAAAATTGACATTTACAGCGTTTAAGATAAACTTCATAAAATAAGGTAGGTAAGCTGGTGGTCATATTTCAAATACAAAATTACTGGTTTACAGAAAATTCGCATTAAAACTTATCAGACCATTGAAACTTCACTTTAACGCAACACACATAGGCAGGTCACTTCAACAGATGGTCCTGATCTGCCCGTGTGAATTGCCCACTTGGAATACCTAATTGGTCCAAATGTTGCAACGATTCAATTAACACAATTTGCATATACTCCGGGGAACAATCCATTATTGCTGGTGGTTTGCGAATCGCACACGTACGCTTAAACTGTATTTTATGGCTGTTTAAATTTAAGCCGTTATTGTAATTAAAATTAAACAATCGAGCTTATTAATTGATGTTTTGTGGGTATGATATTACGGATTATAAATTAAAAGGTACTTTCGAGTCTGGAGGTATGTACGGTACAGCACGTCACGGTAAATCTGCGGTATCTTATGCGCTTGTGATACGGGTGATTTTGCAACAAAAATTGGTAGCCTGATGTGCTAGACACTGTACCTATCAATAATGTGTTTAAGTATATATTATTTCAAATGATATGCATTATCTTGAACAATCAATGGATTGTAATCTCGTAACTGGTAATCTCATACGTTCGACAGTTTTTTTTAAATCAAAATTGTGCGTCGCTAGCCACTTATAATTTCATCAACACTTAAAAAATAATAATCATTTCACATATTTGTAATGATTCTGTTTTTTTAGCCCGCTTGCTTTAATTAAATAATTCACTAGTCATTTAATAGTCACTTGGTAAGGCTACGTCCGCACAGGCAGGAGGTTTGCTTAGCGCCTAGAGCCTCGAGACTTGCCGTCTGGCTACTTGCTACGATACACGGTGGCCGCACTAAAGGTGGCTTGCGTAGTGGGTCGCTAGGTGCGTTGGTCATTTGTTTGACTATGTCACTTTCAAAAACAGCTCTGAAACTGCTACTTACAGAAAATTATTCTTTAAAATATACAACTTCACGGCCTATACAACGACCAAATATACAACTTTACCGTCTTTTCCTACTTCGACAGCTACCTCTTCCCATAGCTTCTTTCAGACAACTATATTTTTATGGAGTTCATTAGAGAGATTCCACAAAGGATCCCTTGTAAAAACTGTTGAAATTAATATTTCATCCATCACGAAAATGCTTCGCGCCTCGCGCCAAAAAACCAACACGTTTGTTCACTTCGCTACACGCAAAGCGACAAGCTAGGCGCCAAGCGCGCAATCCGGCCGTTCGCGAAGATACTAAAACGTTCGTTTTACTAAGCTACTCGCTTGGTGACACGCTAGGCGCTAGGCGCTAAGCAAATCTCCTGCCTGTGCGGACGTAGCCTAAGGCTTATTTATTTCGTGCCGCTATATCTGGCAAAACTATGACATGCGCGACATCAGACCTTTCAAAGTTATCAATGTATCACGCCAAGATCGTAACAAGGTAAAACAGGAAACTTGTGCTAGAACCTGCACAGAATTCTCCCTACGTGCCTCCTGGAGTCTATGTAGGGAACATAATGTCTGAAATTTAGGGAAATCGCTTGTTAAATAAATGTTTGTTCACTTTCAGGAACACTGATTCAACAGTGGTTTTGCGTTTGATAGGTTTTGCTACAAAGATACGTACCTAATCTTCGATAGACTCTAGTTGTAAATTATTAAGCAACTGTATTTAACAAATTAATTAATACGTGAGCCATGAAAACCCTTCGAAGAATCACTGTCTCTAGGCGAAGGTTTCTTTTCAATTTCATTTTAATTTACACCGGGCCGTCGGCAAGAAAACTCAATATGAAGTGGTCAATTGGATTTTTTCGATCCGGGGAAAAATGACAATAACCACAACGGCGCTGGGGGCGGCAGTTTGTGTTAACGGGCATCGGTATTGAATGCTGCGGGTGCAGTAAGCCGGTTCCATTAGGCGGCCTAATGCAGCAGCTGTGCGCCGAGATAGCCGCCAGCAACGTTTAATGGGAGTGTGCCCACTCGCCCAGACACTGTGTTAACCTGACCAGCTGTTCTTTTACGTCAGCTTGGTAGAAATCGGACTAGCGAGCTGTTTGGCTTTTGTGATCTTTATTTATTCAGTGTTTTAGTAGCATTGCGCTGTCAGTTTGGTTATGACCAGCGATTGATGCGGTGGTCAATGCATTTTCTTACATGTCATGTTTCAAGCACACCCTATCCTACACAGGTATGAAATTCTGTAACTAGTTTCAAATGACGCGGAACGGCGTTAGCGGCACAAGTTGTGGTGAGAATGTTAAAGCGTGTTAAATTTTATCGATGCGGTCGAATGACACGACAAATATTTACTTTAATCAACAGACATGTTACAGAAGAAAATTATTTTAGAAGTATTTAGTTTTTGTTCGTAAACTCTTGCCTGCACTGTATATTATACTTAAGCGTATGTAAATTGCATGAACCGAGGTACGATCATACTCGTATGTTGACTTCCTCTGTGCACTTGCCGCTGCATTAGGCCCGGAACTTCCTATGCAAATGAATCGGATCCTTAGCTCCACTATAAAGCTGCTGTGAAAACGGATGGCTTCTGTTGCATATTATACTCGAGAAGTTCTAAAGTGTGTGAAATAATATCTTTTATAATCTTCTTCTTCTTATGCACAAAAATGAATTGCTGTTCGTTAGTCTCGCTAGAACTCGAGAACGGCTGTAGCAATTTTGCTAATTTTGGTTTTGTTTTATTTTTGGATGTTCAGGGAAGGTTTAAGCACTGAGAAAATAATTTAAAAAAAATGCTAAAAAAATATCGAACGTCTGCAGGGTCCGCTAGTATGTAGTAATATGTTGGTGTGTGGTTCTTATAGAGTTCTTACTATCATATTATAATGGTAAAAATTTGTCATAATATTTGTTTCATCTTAACTCTAAAACTACTGGATAAATTTGGCTGAAATTTAGAGTATATATTATATAATAGTAATCTGTCTTGATTATAATCTGGAATAACAAATAGGGTACTTTTATATTTCGTAAAACTTCACGTTTCTTGTGGGATATGAGGATAAAACCGCAGGTCACAGCTAGTAGAAAATATTCCCTACTCAGATAAGATGATTACCATTTGGTCAGTCACTTTTAATACAAACATCTAAAGCTCATACTGAGTTCATAAAGCTGGGTCCTGCCCCTCACCATTAAGCTGATAGAGTCTTTTATTTGAGCTTTTAAAATATCAGCCAACTTAATATAAAATTAGACATACTTATTTACAAAAGAATTAATTTATTTGCGGAGCTAGAATGAGCACTTACAGCTAGTGGAAGTAGGAATTCCACAATCGCTCGAGGTTCGGAACTTGTGTGGCAATTAGGAACTCGACGTCTTCAACTTTGGAGAGGCCAACCCAACAATCATTGTTT
Organism: Pyrausta despicata; assembly: GCA_963921415.1. Classification (NCBI taxonomy): domain Eukaryota; kingdom Metazoa; phylum Arthropoda; class Insecta; order Lepidoptera; family Crambidae; genus Pyrausta; species Pyrausta despicata. Next base: position 8,844,248 of record OY992855.1, on the reverse strand, counting down.
GCAGTCCTTATTCTAGAATTTAACCACCAGCCGGAAATGAATTACTTGTACATGCTCTACGTTTTTGCGTGCTCCGCAATTTGTTTTTTTTTTACAAATATGCAATTAAAAAGAGCTTTTGAACTTCCAATTATATCTGGCTTACGGACGTACTCGTAAAAAATATTTTAATAGACTAAACTTTTTTGTAAACGCTTAAAAATCAGTGAAACAAAATTGAAATAACTGACGGTAAAAATATCCTTGACTGAACTAAGACCACTAGACCATTCAGAACGCTAGTTAGAAAACGAAAAACTTTATTTTTTTTGCATCTATTATCCGACTGCTATCCGCTTGCCGTGTCGCAGATCCAATTACTGGAAAATAAAAAGCTAACAGCAGCAAGAGTTGTTTACGCCAAGACACGCAAATTCATCTATAACGAAGTTGACTCAAACCCACTTCCAGCCTCTGAAAAAAAAACAAGCGGACCAGTTTCATCGATAAGTGAAAATAGCAACCGGATTTTGCTATCGAATCGGTTATGGGATGTTATTACTCGTAACAGAACTTGTTTTTGACGTGACAACGTCTTAAATTAGGTTGTGGCTCGGAGTCACTCATGAAAAAGTGTAACGCTTGCTCACGTCTGTTACGATGAGTCACCGAACGATAGAGAGGCTTGCCGGACCGGCGAATGCCTTGCGTCTCTCTCCCACTCAAACATGATTGGTGTCACGTATTTTTTAAATGCTATCCAGATATTTAGCAAAGACTCACCTGATGTAAGTGACGTTGGATCATGTCTGTCTAGTAAAAACCTATTCACTCTTTACTTAGATGTTACAAAGTGATAAATAAGCGGAAGTCAACACTTACATCTGTAATTTTGTATTCCAGATTCAAGCGGCTTTAATCATATTCTATCATATTATTTATTCATGGCCTATTTTCCTGAGTCACTTTAAATATGTTATTCAATCCATTGTTCATTCTAAATTAAGCACTGGATAGTTACAGTGTTTTCATCTAGCCAGCATGTATAATACATAAATATCATTAGAACCACCTATTACTGCTTAATTTATTAATTTTTTTTAGGACCCTCATAAACTTACTCCGTCAACCCCTAATAAAATTTATGAATTCCCATGAAGATAATATTGTTGATCCAAAACACTCCAGTCTAACGAGAATTTGAACTTAATCTGTGACATTTCGCGGCAAACAACGAGAGAGCACCTGGGAAATTCATTCTTGAGAATTGAAAACATTAACTTCTTAACATTAACTGAATTCAACTCGCGGAGACACAAGCGGTATTTAAACCAGGTTGAACTTCCCCGGTGCTTGTTGTGCTCAGTGTGGAATGTGCTAATTTAGGAAACTTTGCTTCTTCGGAGAAAAACTTGGCGTTTTTTTGGACCACCCAGATTAAAACTTAGCTCTGTACAAATAGCTACAGAAAACATTCTTTTGTTTTTTTTTAATTTCTTGCAGTACGATTCTTCGTTGCTTTTGCATTGCGTTAAGCTGCTTCTGAGGGATTAATATTAAACAAATTTAGTGTTCATCAAAAAATTGTTTTAACTACGCTTACCGAAAAATTGATCTAGCAATTTGTTACCTTCAGCTACATTATGAGCACGGATTCACTATTTATTCCGCTCTGGTCCAAATTATAATCAATAATAACGTATTACATTCGAGGAAATGGAGGGAGGAGGGGTAAGATTAAAAAGCATAATTGGCTGATGATGTTGAAAATATTTTTAAGATAGACATCTAATTGTATACCATAAATTAAAAATAAACAAATGTATTTAAAGAGAAGCTAAGGTTGTAATGTAATAATACGTATGTTATAATAAGGCTTCTACACAAATATATATAGATGTGTGTAAAGACGGGTGACACGTGTAATTAACATTAAAAAAATAATTAAGTCAAATAAACTAGTTTATATAGCCGTTGGGTAAGTGTGGTACTTAAAAGGCAGGCCTAGCTTTTTAAGAACCACACTCTTTAGGTATCACCAATACATAGAAATACAAACACAATAAACTTTACTCACCTATAAATTAAAACGCATGCTTAAATAAGTTATAAAAATAAATAAGTCCCTAGTTCTAGTGGTCGAACTTTGTATTGCAACTCGAAACCATAATTGTTTGTCGAGTCGAGTGTGTAATTCTTCTACCCACGAAAATTTAACTCTTTTCTCCGTTGTACGCACGGCCACAAGTCAGGTTAATCACTGCGGTTTTCTTTTGCCTACGTAATAAGGGTGATTTTGAAACGTGTGACAAACAACAACGATGTGGCTTGACGTGAAGCCGTGGGTAGGGACACATCTCACATCTAGCAAGTTGCTTTCATAGAACATGATCGTTATTGTCTTTTTAAGTTTTTATGTCAACAAAGATTTTTACTTTGGTGTAATGGTCAAGAAGTTGACTATTAACCAAGAGGTCGCGGGTTCGATCCCCGCGCTGTACAACCATTTGTGTGCATGAACATGTCTGTTTGTACTGGTCTGGGTGTTATATTTATGTATTTAAGTTTATTTGTATTACCACTGTTGATTCTGATATCTGTAACACAAGTGCATAAGCTACTTACCACGGAGTCAGATCAATGTATGTGATGTTGTTGTATATTATTTTATTTATTTTACTTTACTATTCTTTTGGCATTCGAACGACCCTAAAAGAAAAGATCTCTTTAATTAATCGATTATAATATAGAAATAAGTAGTTACTAAGGTTGCAAGCGTGGGTGGGTACTCGTACTAAATGTGCAGCAGTTAAAAACGCATTACATGCTAAAATTATAACCCAAAGTGACGTAAAACATTTTGGGGTTTTTTATACAGCACCAAATCACTTTGAGCGTTTAACACTGGTTGAACACAAACTTATTACATAATAGAGGTGGCACTCGTGTGTTAATATCGTGATCAAAAACGAAATACGCCTGGTGATATTAAAATGTCATCAAAACGACGACAAGAATGTGTCTGAGAATTTAATTTTAAAATTTTTGTGGCTTTACTCGCTTTTAAATTAGTTTCCGCTGCTGCAGTTATGCATAACTTTGCAAACTGTACATCGAAATGTGAATTGTTAAAGTAGTCAGCCACAAATATAACATGAAGACACAGCAAAGAAAAAACAGTGGTCCAAAATAGTATATCCGTGTTGACGGATTTAGTGCATGATAAAAACAAATGCTAGATTTTTCCTTTATTTTCAATGTGAAGTTTTTATTTACTAAAGTCTCAAAGAGATGGTGCTTTTTTCATGAAATAAAAATAAAAAACTCCATTATTTTCTAGCTTTTATAACTTTAAGAGTCTTTTCTCTATTATAGCAATAGCGTGGGTTCAGTGCCGCTTCGGTGAAGAGTCTCAAACGGCAAGTATGAAAGTTTTGGTTAAGCTTATGTATTTGAACCGTTTTCAGCAGAAACGTGAGGACCGTGGGGTCCAAATGCCAAGTGTTTAAGCGGCTTTCTTAGCCTCATCTCGATGCAAAATCTGACTTCTATCTGAAGAGACTAGGATCGTTATTCTAATCGGTAATGTTGGGAGGCTTTTTTCTAACTAGTCACCGATATATGTTATTTATTGTATTTAATTTAAAACAAATTCTAGTCTAAATCATTTAAGACACGGAGTTTCCCATTACTTTGAATTTTATTTAATTTAAAAATTTATCGTACTTAGTACACGATGTTTTGTTTGTATCCTTTTTTTAACGACCAGCTCAAGTCAAAAAAAATAAATGCCATTTACGATTTGAATTTGCGGTGTTCATTAATTTGAATTTGCGGAATTCATTAATTACGAGTTCTAATTACTGCTTACTTCGTTTCGCGGCTGAAGTCCTTTGAATTACATTTAGGTGATATTATGGTCTCGTTTATTTATCAGCCTCAGAATTAAGAAGAGGCTTCAATAACGACTGGTTTTAAAGGATCCTTCCGTCTATAAATATGAGGAGAAATTACTTTGTGTTTTCTGCAAAAAAGAGTAGGTTCTTTCTCATATTTGAAGTGATGTAAGTTCGTAATTGAAACTTTCATGCTAGAGGAGGGTCCTAGAGTATTCAATTTATTTCTACATACCTCAATATAGGCAATCTGTTTGTTTAACATCCGAGAGAAGCTGACGCGACGGCGGCAAACATGTTTACTACGACACCAGAATTATAACAGTAGGTTTGAATCAAACTATATAAAAATAAATTTAACATATCAAGTGTGACTGATAATAACCTACTTGTACATATATGGTATGGTATGGTATGGTAAATATATGAATGACGATGAATGACGCTTGATAATAAAGGAGGCGTCTCAAGCGTCATGTGATTGGTACGAGTAAAACACGTCGATGATCTTTTAGAATATTTCTATACATATGGATAGGTAGTCGGTGTCTTCGGAAGTGTTCAGTATTTTCAGTGACCTACATTAGTTAATGATCTTCTAGGTCTTCCTCCCTTCCTTTTCCCTTCTATTTTTCCTTCAATTATCGTTCTTATAAGGTCGTCGTGTCTTATCAGGTGCCCTAATATCTTTCCTCTCCTATTTTCAATGGTCTTTAGGATTTTCCTCTTTTCTCCCACGATGTTCAAAACTTTTTAATTAGTCTTTTTTTCCGTCCAACTAATCCTTTCCATTCTCCGCCAACACTACATCATACATGGATCAGATAAAAGAAAAGTTAGGTGTCGTGTCATATCAGGAAGTCAAAGAAATGGCATTGAATAGACAAGAGCATAGCTCTTAAATTTGATGATGATGATGATGACATTAGTAAATACTGCCGTCATCCTGTATTTTTCCTGTTCTGTGTGCTTACCCTCAATGCTCTTAGTCACAACAACCTCTGGTTAGATGCAGACCAATTATATTATTCCCATTCTGTCCTATAAGGGATAAAGATGTGGGTACGGCTAAGATGTAGAGGTAGATACTCGTGAATAGCAATTAGTAGAGCTTTTGGTTCAAATATCGGGGCCCAAAAGTACTTAGTAATTAAGTCTGATATTATAATAGTGAATACTTATAAACGAGTAATTAATCACAATCATGTATTTTTTTGGTACTTAAGCTACTTGTCTAATGCTCCTTTACCCTACATTTCATTTGGGCAAGACTTTCAAAGTTCCTATAATAATATCCTACTTAAACTTTATCCCACTAATGGAATTAACAAGTTACTTCTGTTGTGTAATACTCAGGTTATTTTAAATTACCGGAGTGATTTTAAGTTAAACAAAACTTTAATTAGGTTTTGAAAAGGGAATAAAATAATAAGAAAAAAGTTGACGTTTGAAAAAATGCAATTGCTCGAAGCAAAGCAAGAACAGGCAAATTCTGTTTTACTACGAAGCAAAACTTCCGCAGAAATCTTTTTCAATTCAATGTGAAAGCTTTGAGTTCTGATGTTCTATTACCTAGACAGCTCGGCATCTTCCATTAACCAGGGAAATACTTGAAAATTTTTATGGCTAGAATATAAATTTAAATGTAGGTACAAAATGTGATAAGTGAATGCAGCTTAGCTGTTATGTTTTTGATTCGTGACGGTTATGGAAGTTCCAGAAATAGAGGAATCTTTTTTTTTTCAATAAGAGGTGGATTCTAATTCTAGAACCCCTGAAAATATGAATTGTAACGCTTTTCTTGTTGTAAATCGAAACTGTTGCTGGTGAAGGTCGCGGTGGAGATCCTTGAGGGAGGCCTGTGATCATCAGTGGGCGTTGAACGACTGAAAAATGATGATGATAATGACTGTTGTAAATCTCTGAAGTCTCTTCATACTTCGCTCCATGTTAACTACGAAGTACAATTTTTTTTTTCACCTTGTAAACTGTGCAGGTAAGTTTATGTAACATTTGGTTGTTACATATCAATAAGTAAGAACATGTATAATTATGTTACTGTTTATTCTGTGGTTATATTCCATGGTTGCAATGAACAGCTGCCATTTAAACTAAAGAATTAATTAACCACTGCATGCGCTTGCTGATTGATTTACAATTCACAGGCTAAGCCAACATTTAACATTAAAAATCTGCATGTTTTAACAAAAATTAATAGAAAAACTTATTTTTTCGTTACAGTTACGTCATTGGTTTCGTGTTTCCTAAAAAAATATTATTTTACTTTTTTCTTCATCATAATCAACCTCTAGTCGATGAACATATGCATCCCCTAAATCTTTCCAGGTCGATTGGTTGTCAGTGGTCTTGCCCGTGAACGCCCTACGCTGCGCTTTTTATTGGCTTGTCGTTTCTATTATTTATATCTACGAGTATTTAATAATTCGATCCCTTGTCGATCGAAACATTTGTGTGCATGAACATGTCTGTTTGTACTGATCTGGGTATTATATGTATTTATTTAAGTTTATTTGTACTACCACTGTTGATTCTGACATCTTTTACCACGGAGTCAGATTAATGTATGTGATGTTGAAATGATACACTTTTTACGGATTATTTCGCGATTTATTTACATTTTGTTTTAACCTGACGTTTCGGACCCTTTTCAGCGTCCGTGGTCACAGGTAGACTAAGGTGTTAGTTGTCATAACATAGTTTGAAAAAATTTTTAACTACCATCACTCAAAAATATTAAGTTACGTTCCTATCCACACAAAATGAGCTAACAGTATCTTGAGGTCTTGCAGTGTGGGGTCGAGCTTGAGTCTTGGCTATAACAGGTTCCCAAGCTGGTGGAATTTTCCAACCATCTTCTCTATTAAAATTAGGGTGTCTTTTAATTTCAATAGCCTCACGGAGCATACGAGGAAGAAAACGACGTTCTCTTGCGAGGACTTTTGGTTGGTCAAAGCGTATGAAGTGGTTGGGTTTATCTAACGCGTGTTCACACACTGCAGACTTTGTGTTCCGTCTATGTTTAACGTCGGCTATATGTTCTTCATACACCAACATCATTCCGACCTTATCTACATAAATGCAACCGTCGATAAAATTTGTTTAGATTTAAAAGAACAACTGACCGAAACAGATTTTGAAGAATGTATTTTGATTCTAAACAGACGTGAAAAACACCGTTATAACGAATGCAAATTAAAACAGATACAAAAATTTGACAAACTAACATCTAAAAATCAAGTAAAACGAAACGCAAACGTCATCCAAACAACCACAGATAACATAAACTCGAACCGGTCAGTTGTCAATTTATCAAAACAAACATTGGATGATACGACCATTGAATTACTAAATAAAGGCCTTAATTTCTCTGTAACTCCGCGAAAAATACCATATAAGGAGATTATTTGCAGCGTAGAGGATTGTCTAGTGAAAAATAATCTAAAGAAAGAAGACTCGGAGTCCTTACGTCAAGATATATCATCTGTCTTACGACATAGCAAAGTACCCAAGTCGAATCTTTCCCGTGCACAACATATCGCATTAAAGAACCTTAAATCTAGACCTGAAATAACTATACTCCGCGCAGATAAGGGAAATGCTACCGTGGTAATGGATACATCGGACTACAAACTTAAAATGTCACAGTTGCTGTCGGACGAAAACACATATAAACGAGTAAAGACCGACCAAACCAACAAAGTTCTAAAGAAAACCAGCGACTTAGTGCGTAAATACAACGAATGTTTAAGTCTAGATGATAAACAATTAATACCATCGTGTGCAAAACCGCCTAAAATGTATGGGTTGCCAAAAATTCACAAGCCAAATGTTCCACTCCGTCCAATCGTGAGTCAGATTGATACACCAACCTACAAGTTGGCTCAGCACGTAGCACGGACACTATCTGGCCTAAGAGGAACAACTACAGCGCATGTGAAGGATTCCTACCATTTCATCAGCGAAGTTAAACACCTACGCTTAGCCGATGATGAAACTATGGTTAGTTTTGATGTACAGTCCTTGTTTACAAGTTTACCAGTCCAGGACTGCATTGAAATAACAAAGAGGAAGTTGGCTGAATGTAATATGCCCATAGAATATGCAGAACTATTGGAACATTGCCTTACATCTGGCTATTTACTGTGGGACAATGAATTCTATGTACAAGTAGATGGTGTTGCAATGGGCTCTCCAGTTTCACCCGTTGTCGCAGACATTTTTATGGAAGACTTCGAGGCCAGAGCTCTAAGCACAGCACCTGTAACACCTAGGTTTTACAAACGGTACGTAGATGACACTTTCACAATTTTACCTACCAATTTAGTTTCTGTTTTTCTTAATCATTTAAATTCCATACACCCAAAAATACAATTTACTATGGAAATTGAGGCAGACAATCAGCTAGCTTTCTTAGATGTTTTACTCATAAGGAATCTGGATCATACACTTAGTCACACAGTCTTCCGCAAAGCAACCCATACTGACAAATATCTCAATGGTGCTTCTCACCATCATCCTAGACAGTTGGCTACCGTGGGCAAAACTTTGTTTCAGAGAGCAAGGGGAATCTGTGACGACCAACACTTGGCTGCTGAGCTTCAGCATGTCAGGAAGGTACTACGGGACAACCAGCTACCAGTACCACGCCGTTGCAGACCCCGGCCCAAAGTTCATACAGTCGACCGCCAACCTGCCGTACTACCATACTTGAGGGGTGTCACTGACAAAATTGGAAACATCTTGAAGCGTGCTGCAATCAAAACTTACTTCAAGCCGCCTAAGAAGATCAACCAATTCTTACCACCGGTCAAGTGTAACATACCTCTTCAAGACGCAGGAGTGTATAGACTGGAATGTGACTGCGGACTCTCATACATAGGGCAAACAAAGCGTAGTATAAGCGTGCGGATTAAAGAACATATAGCCGACGTTAAACATAGACGGAACACAAAGTCTGCAGTGTGTGAACACGCGTTAGATAAACCCAACCACTTCATACGCTTTGACCAACCAAAAGTCCTCGCAAGAGAACGTCGTTTTCTTCCTCGTATGCTCCGTGAGGCTATTGAAATTAAAAGACACCCTAATTTTAATAGAGAAGATGGTTGGAAAATTCCACCAGCTTGGGAACCTGTTATAGCCAAGACTCAAGCTCGACCCCACACTGCAAGACCTCAAGATACTGTTAGCTCATTTTGTGTGGATAGGAACGTAACTTAATATTTTTGAGTGATGGTAGTTAAAAATTTTTTCAAACTATGTTATGACAACTAACACCTTAGTCTACCTGTGACCACGGACGCTGAAAAGGGTCCGAAACGTCAGGTTAAAACAAAATGTAAATAAATCGCGAAATAATCCGTAAAAAGTGTATCATTTCAATGTCTACTGTTCGCGTAAACCGAAGAAACAAATATGTATGTGATGTTGTTTTATATTTATTTATTTAATAATCCCAACACCAACCCAATCTAAGTATGTCAACTAGAGAAAAGGAAGGTAGTACGATGTGTTCTACGCGTGTCGAATTCTATGAAAATTTATTAGATTATACATGCATAGCATAGCTTTCATTACTTTTTTCAAGTACTCCCAATTTGTTTTATTCAACATAATGCTGGCTAACTTCATACTATCAAGGCGTAGCTTAGTTAATTTAGGATCAGATTGCTTGTACGAATTCCACAAATTCATCTCATCCACCTTTCCGGTGGATTATGCAAGCTAAATTCTGGTGGAAGTGAATAAGATCAGACGCCCGTGATAGATTAAACCTGGGATTGTTCAGTTTCGTGTCTGAAACTGGTGGTTCATTAATGAACTTTCAAGAGTTTGAGCTTCACGTGTTCAGGAGTTCTTATTCGCTGTTAATTTCTGAAGTGTTCTGTGTTAAAAGGGTCTATATTTAAAGTCAATTAATTGTAAGTAATGAAGTTTTCATAGCATTTGAATATTTCAATGAATTACCTATCCGATAGAGAATATTCATTGGGAATAGAATGATGCAAAATTCGTATTTAGCATTTTCCTACATGCGCGGGATTACGGTACTCTGTCAGGCGATTTTTTCCAGGTATTTTCACAGAATTTAATTTATCGCTGGAACATCGCACGATCGAATGCAGGGCCATTTGCATATTCATACGTATCGCTTTCAACACATACTTTTGTTTCCGAAACAAAAATGCAATGAAAGCTTTTCGATGTTGAGGTCTTATTTGTTGCAACATTTGCATGATGCACAACTTTTGTGCTAACATGAAATTATTGAAGGTAAATTTATAACTATGTTTGTAATAAAGTAAAAAAATGAGCAGTTATGTATTATAAGGTTCCTGTGGCCAACGTTGGTTGCTTAACTACCAAAGTTAAGCAACCTAAGACGCGGTCGTGTTTGAGATGGGTGACCATTCTGATTGTTTAAGCGACGCCTTTAGGTTTACCCAAAACCTGGACGAGTGTGTCCCACACAGTCCCACATAGCCCGTTGCTATGACCGACCGCATAAGTATGCATAAAGCATTTCCTCCCTGAAACATAAAAAAATGTATGTAATACTAAAACTTACCTACTACCTACTTATCATAATACCCATCATAAAACATTACCTAAGCCACAGTAGGCGAAGCTTTATAAAATCACAAATATTTTTTTACTCTTCATGAACAAGAAGAACGAAAATTGAATGGGAACCCTACTTTTACTTTCTATTTTATATCCATTCTTCTTTATTTAGTCTTTTATTCTAGTATAGTTGACTGAATTAAATATTACTTTATTTCATTGTATATTACTTTAAACAAATAATGTGACATCCCACGTAGGAACTCTTAAATTTAATATGTAGTGAAAACAAAATAATAGAACAAAGTCTGTCAGTTTTTTTTTAGTTTTTTATTTTAGTAAAAAGGACTTTTAAAGGGAAGGAAAGTAGTGCCAATGCCAATGAACACTTATAAAGTGAAGTCCGCTCTGATTAGGCAAAAGTCGCTGAAACATTTTCGTAGCATAATGTAGAGTCATTATTTTGCTGTCAGACTTTTGTAATATTGCTGGCATCGTTAATGTTATGAAACATATTTGGCGGCACATAATAGGCGATGTTAACCTTTCATTTGGGGAGCACATACCGGGAGAAAGTAAACAAGCTTGCTATTCTAGCTTTTCAAACTCGTTTATACTCTGTGTATTTTTGAGATGAAATCGGGACTGGTCAAACCGATTAATACTAACTAAAAATAAGTGTAGATTTAAGTTCCAAAACTGCAACATTTTAAGCACTAATGATACCTTTGTACTTGGTGTTACGATATAAAGTTGATTGATTGATTGATTGAAAGCGCAAAAGTTTTTTTCCACATGATGGTCAAAATAAAAATGTTGTACATTTTTTTGGAACAAGATTGAGTGGCAGATAATGTTGATGTGATGTACACACAAGGATGTGTCCATTTTGTGCCCCGAAACAAACACAATTTCCCGGGACCAGCGTCAGTATGGGCGTCATTACAGGGGCCCGAGGACCAAACGGCTAATCTTGTTTTTCTTTCGGCTCACCAAATTGTCCGCAGCCATTTACACCACGGTGTTACACGATTGTAATTTATAACATTTTGTGGATAATTTTTGGTGTAGGTTCCCACAGTTGGTTTTTAGGAATCAAAATACTACATCGACGTACTCCTAGAAACAAACATTCTGGACGAGAGATTATACTACCAAGCGTGATTTGACTGCTCACATCTAGTACCTATGTGATGCGTGTGCCGTTGCGGGCAATCAAAATTCAGTTTAGAGCAGTAAAAACGTCACCATAAATATAATTACTCTTCTTTTTTAATTAAAAGCGAAAACAATTAGCTTTCAAAATATTTCTTATCAAAATCAATAACACACATGTTCTAACCAGGTTGTATGCGTGACTCGTCATACTCTTCCATTACACTTCCTAATGTTTGCTTCCTATGCAAAAACACACAAAAAAACTCCACAGATTTGGATTATTCCAAAAGAATGTTTTCGTACCTTTTGGATGAAAGAATATAGAATAACAGAAAACGTTTTCATAAAAAATTATGCGCAATCGCCCGAAAAATTCCAGCTATGTGTAGGTCTGTACCTCCCTAATCTCTGAGTTTCGATTACCTCTTGACTCTTTGAAATATTTTCAGACGAACGATATGGAGAAATGTGCGTATGATGTAGCATAATTTTTGCTCTATATGAGGCAATTTATTAAAGCCGATTACGTTTGATGTTGGCTTAATTTAATGGCCGCTGCCATTAAATTAAGCCAACATCAACGCATATGAAATCATATGAGTAACAAGGTAGCATAATTTTGCTTCCTGCTTACCAGCGATCCTTACTTTACTTAGCCCTGATTATTCAATAGTCAGTTAGAGCTAACGGTCAGATAAAATTCCAAGATGGCTGATTTGTAAAGTCATCTCACTGTGTCATATGTATGATGTTACATATTAAACATTACGACATCTATTACTCGTATATATTGAAAAATTTGCGATTAGTTTAGAGCAAGGATAAAGTTCTAAAATCTCATTTCAATAAATTAATATCGACTTAATATCGACTGCGCTCAAAAAATGTGTCTGGTGCTACGAATCCTGGCCTCGCCATACGAAGTTGTCATCTTTAACCGTAATTTATTCTGAGGTCATAATAATAGCTATGAGTACAGTGACCAGCACATCAGGCTGCCCATTTCTGTTGCAAATCGCCCGTATCACAAGCGCTTAAGAAACTGCAGTGTTTACCGTGACGTGCTAGCCACCGTACATAGTAGCCACATAGTTTCAGATTCGATTCAGCACAATCTCGTATAACGGCAGATTAAATTGGGACCCGAGCTAACCCCCGTGATGCCACAAGACTATGAAATGAATAACGGAACCGAAACGTTAATGTTTTCATTCACAGAAAATAGGTTTTGCAGATTGCTTGTTCATTCATTATATTACTTGTTTTACAAATACGAACGGAAAATAAATATAGCATATTTTCATTCTATTCAATGAGGAAGTGACAGTAAACCATCGCTTTTATTTATATCTTCACGAATAGAACACGCTTTCTCTGTAATGACACTTTTTTACGTAATACTTTAAACTATGGGCTCATCATTAACAAAAAACTAAGGATGTAATTTAAAAAAACAGAAAATTAAATGCGTAAAACGATTTATATACTAACGTAAATTATGTCTAACTGCAGAAAGTACAACAGAACATACAGACTGTTCAATTATAGGTCATCCATGTAATCCCTGTATAAGGCTTGTACATAAGCAAATATACGAGCTAAATGTTATTTATGCAACCAGGTTTGTTTCATGTTGTTTTAACAGTTCGGTCCGTAGAGCTTCTCACAGCCTTCTTCCCAGCATTGCAAATGTCCTCTCGATGTACTGGCCGTATATGGTTTTTGTCCGATAAAGTTACCACTGAAAAAAAGGAATCTATCAGATAGATAAACTGTAATTTACTGCGGATGCTTTATATCGGCCAGCGGGGGATTACGGCAGAAAATACGTCGTTGAGATAGGGATGGACGATGTCTGATAACGTCTGTTATTAATAAAAACATATTTTTTTATGTTTCGATGCCATAGTTCAAAATTTGTATCAAATTAAAACAATAGGACACCATTATGAAGTTCACACCTACTCATATACTCAGTAATGTATCTTACAATCATGAAATAATTTTTATCTAAGTTTGTGTAAATTGATTCCAAATGTCCATTATCAAGTTATATCGCATTAGTAAAACATAATATCATTATCAAATGGATCTTAAGCCTAACTGTGGAATATTCCCGTAGTTTGCGCAATGATTTACAATGTGTTGTTAATATTATTTAAGTACTAATACTTTTCAGAGAGTTAAGGTATAAATGTGAGTGCCCTTTCACATCCCTAGCCCGTGCAAGTGTGCAAAGACACCGGTCCTCGAACGGAGAGCCAATCTGGGTAAGGAACGACAGTAGTTTTGAATTATTGCCCTTTGTACTCGCGCTCAATTAAGAGATAGCTTTGTGGATTTATAGATAACGCGATTCAGGAGAAACACGCCTTTTACGGCATGCCTTAACTTAATGTAAATAAATGCGTGGTGGTTGTTATTACAGTTAAATTAATTTTTTGTACAAAATCTTCATTTTGCAGCATAGTTTGAAATAAGTTCGAAACAAACATCGAATACCTACTAGGTTTACAATGCTTACGCTTCGGAGGACGTACTTATTAGAATTTGAAATTGGCATCATAATAACACCTCCGTAGATGTGCAAATTACCTCCTTGCTTGTATATACCTTATCCATGGTTATTTAACTTTGCTTTATTACTTATGATGTGTAAAACTTACGATAGTTAATTTCGTTATAAAGTAAAGAGCACTCAAAAAGTATTACTCCGGAAATGGAACAGGTAACTTCTACGACAATGGCGTTTGCTTAATCACCTTTTTCTGTCTCAAAAGCCATTCTCATTCTGGCTGATAAGATGAACGGATTTACGAAGCAATTAGTGCAATGGAGTAGCAATCGGCGGAACTAAAAGACTCTATGCGATTGCAATATTCTTGAGACTCCTTTGCTTCGCGTTGTGTAGCTTAAGGGTCGTACACATTATAATACTTAAATCAAATTCAACTTTATTCTTCATGTAATCGTAATTATATTTTGTTCGGAATGGAAACTCCAGAATACTTGCATACCACATTACCGGAGTTTTTGACATTGTAATACTAATGTAACAATGTCAAAGTGTGTCCTGGCTTTAAAGCCTAAAGCCAGGCGGCATCAGAAAGAAATATGTTTTTTAAATAATTTACCCGGTTTTAACCGTTAGAGCACATACACAACTGATAACGTGTCAACCAATTACGCGCCGCGGCTTAATCAACGTTGTAAATGTTTAAAAAAACATAATTTATTTTTATAATCCGGCATTTTTTATACATGACTATATTACATTACTTTGCTGTGTTGACACACGTGAAGACGTCCCTTTATAAAAGAACTCAAAAACCATCCAACAAAATAAAGAGGCAACTAATGAACTGGCTTTGGTCCTTTGTAGTGAAGGAAAGAATATTAGCTGAAAGCCACTGTTTGGTTTCTCCTACCTAAATTAACTTTTGCGACAAAAAGTCTTAGTATAAAAAATTACTCCCGTAGAAGCAGCGCACTAAATTGAAAGTAATGTCTCCCAAAAATGGCTTCAATTACATGGAAAGCAGTACAGTATTATTGAACATTCATGATTGGTTATGCATGCGTTACGACTTGTGTTAGAGACTATTCTATTTCATTTCAAGGAGTTTGTAGTCAAAATCTGCGGGAAAAGATAAAATACTTACCACGGACCATAGTCGCATACAAAAAGTGTTGTCACGAAATCATTTTCCCTCTTCTGTGATATACCGCAGCCTACTCTGGTAGAGTCAGCCCACACCATCTAAAAATTAAAAAAAACTGTTTTTTAAATGAAGCAAGAGTTTCTTTGAAATGCCATCGGTAAAAATACGGATTCTTTAACCAATTTTACAATACGCCTACGTTTCAAAAACGAATTTGAAAACTTTTCAACAAGTAAGTAATCGAATTTGCTTGTTGGTTGAAAATTAGACTCATAAAATTTCGTAAAACTTAGGCATCGAACGTTCACGAAATTTTCCCCGTTTGTTTACACTTGGCACTTTCAAATATCTAACATATAATTATATTATACAGACACAGAACACACCTGCGACTTTCTATCGCATCTTTATACCGCGTAAGTGCCCAGAGCAACGTTACTAAGCCCTAATGATCTAAAAATTTGAGTATGGGTGTCGTGAATGCCTGACGATGACATTCAACAACACAACAACAACACACAACGACAGTGACTGACTACCTTAACAGGAAGGTGGAACCTCTATGGTAAGTTTTGTCTTATAATTTATACTCTATGGTAGACGCGATCTGTCAGTGTCAGTCACTGTGAGTTCACGCGCCGTTATGAAAGTTTTAAATGTTACTTTAAAGTGATTACTTGCTCAGTATTACTTTAGTAGTGAGTTGGACATGTGAGTGCCGAGACTTGTGCCGAGGGCTGTGTTGGATCCGTATCTGGAGCTAAGTATCCTATGACTATGTAATTCTCTATCGTAATACGTCACCATGAATACCCTATCAATCTTTGACTTAATACTTGACTTGTTTGAATGGACTGATCACACGTCGAGTTATTTGTAGTATCTGCCCACAGGCTGTTCCCTTGACTCAGAGTCTGGGAGTTGCAGTGGTGGGCAGAGAGGTGCGCTAGTGAACGGAGTTATTTGTAGTATCTGCCCACAGGCTGTTCCCTTGACTTAGAGTCTTGGAGTTGCAGTGGTGGGCAGAGCGGTGCGCTGGTGAGCGGAGTTATTTGTAGTATCTGCCCACAGGCTGTTCCCTTGACTTAGAGTCTTGGAGTTACAGTGGTGGGCAGAGCGGTGTACTAGTGAGCGGAGTTTTGTGTAGTATCTGCCCACAGGCTGTTCCTTGACTTGGGGTCTTGGAGTTGCAGGGGTGGGCTGAGCGGTGCGCTAGTGAGCGGAGTTATGTGTAGTATCTGCCCACAGGCTGTTCCCTTGACTTAGAGTCTTGGAGTTGCAGTGGTGGGCAGAGCGGTGTGCTAGTGAGCGGAGTTATGTGTAGTATCTGCCCACAGGCTGTTCCTTGACTTGGGGTCTTGGAGTTGCAGTGGTGGGCAGAGCGGTGCGCTAGTGAGCGGAGTTATGTGTAGTATCTGCCCACAGGCTGTTCCTTGACTTGGGGTCTTGGAGTTGCAGTGGTGGGCAGAGCGGTGCGCTAGTGAGCGGAGTTATGTGTAGTATCTGCCCAAAGGCTGTTCCCTTGACTTAGAGTCTTGGAGTTGCAGTGGTGGGCAGAGCGGTGTGCTAGTGAGCGGAGTTATGTGTAGTATCTGCCCACAGGCTGTTCCTTGACTTGGGGTCTTGGAGTTGCAGTGGTGGGCAGAGCGGTGCGCTAGTGGTTGGGTTAGTGCCCTCCACTGTTCCCGGTCAGTGGGGAAGCTAGCGCAGTCTGAAAGCCGTGACCGCGATTATGGTAGGGTGATCGATCACCGAGTCTTCATGAGGAAGACAGCCCGAATATATCGGTAGTCATTACAAAGGCTACGGTATATTCGCGTACAGGTGATGGGAGCAAGGGGAAGGAGATGAGTTGTACAGATTGAGATGTTGAACAGACTGACAAGTTATTATTAGACATATACAGTAGTGTTCCCTTTGTGATCCAGGGAGGATATGGCCTATAGTTTTCTGGTCAGTGGGAAGCTTAGTGACAGCAGTGTTGTCATGAAATACCATAATACTTACAGGTGGTACGTGAAGGCCTCGCAGAAGGAGTTAGCTGCAGTACGTGCAGGTCGTGCAGGGCGCGAGAGTGATGGAAGGAGAGTGAAGGCATATGTATAAGAGATAGAAGGTAAGATTCAAACACCTTATGTCTCTTTCACATCGCGACCTCGGCCATATCTTTTAAATTACATCTACCCCATGAGTTACACCATTAAGGCCATTTATGGCGGGGTCGCGACAATGGGGCAACAAATCATTAATTATCTAATATTTAAGTTAAGCTTTTTGAAAATATGTATCAGAAAAATATTCTAGACGAAATCGACCACAAATGGTTTTTGTCACATACCTGAGTGTAGTGTCCTATTGCTTGCGCATTTTCCCAAGTGTAAGGCTCAAAGTTATAGTTCATGAATTCGCTGAACCAGCTATTCATGGCCTCCTCGAGGTTCGGAATCACTGGCCCTAGCGGCGACCACATGGTCGTGTAGTAAATGTTTTCTCCAATTTGCTCCCATCGGTTTGACACTGCATTAGTAGTTAATAGTAGTTTTAACTTTGTGATAGGTTTCATTTAATATCATATAACAATCACTTAGCAACCCATTCATTATTATACCATTAATTTTTTTAATAATAAATTTCAATCTGTTAATTTAGCAGTAGGTGAGAGTAGAATTGTTTGTGTCATTTAAATCAATAATCATCAATAAAGAGGTGCTTGTGGCGCAGTAGTTGCAGCGCTTTGGTAGTGATACCAAAAGTTAAGCAACCTACGGCGCGGTCATGTTTGGGATGGGTGACCATTCTGACCATACAAGTGACGTCTATTTACAAGCATCTCCGTGCTTCGGAAGGCACGTTAAGCTGTTGGTCCCGGTTAATATCGATAGATATTAGTCGTTAAGCCTGGTCGGAGGCCCTCGGGCGGCTTAATAACATCTGACAGTAAGGTTGGTCACTTACCTTACACACACCCCTCCACCAATCCGCACTGAGCCCTCGTGGTGGAGTATGGCTAGCACCACCTCATAGTTGAGGTGAGGCCTGTGCCCAACAGTGGGACGATATAGGCTGATGATAAAATCAATAATCAAAATAAAGTGTCTGACAAATATGTAAGTACTAGAAGCAACGAGTTCTTGGCATGTAATATACGAGTTAAACGTTTGACCAACTTAATGCTTTTACTGGATGACATTTTATTCAATCAAAATAAATATCAATGAAATCACTTACGCACTGTTCTGTCCGGGTTGTGGCCAAATAGTCCATTTTCAGCCCATTTGGCCGCTTTTTCGGCAAGTTCCTCATCCCAAATCTGAAAAAATAATAGTTATGAGATCAAAATATTTATTGAAACTTTAAAGCCTCCAAAACTGAGTCAAAACGTTATTGCCGCTACTTCAGTTTTTGATAGTTGACTCAGGAAAAACAATCAAACCAATACTTTAAGAATACTGTGTGTTAGCCAATCAGAAAAATAAAAACTTAGAAATAATGAATAGGATTCTACTGACAGGGGACAATAATATCTTAGAATTACTGATCAAAGAAAAGTTTAATCATGTACCTAATACGAATACCTAGCCTAAGATAAATAAGTCCTAGATTTGAAATAATTAGATCAAGTTGTGAAAAGAAGTAAGCCTGAACTGGAACTGGATGCAAGGTTGCGAATTGCAAAGTTGCGGTAACATGCAACGGGTCCATTTGGATATGATTGGAACGCTTCATTCCTCAGATGACGTTGATAATGCTAATGAATACATTATTTACAATGGCGTGCATGTTGGCAGCAGCAGGTTGTCGTGCTTGCGCCGCAGCCTGGCTCTGCAAATTGTGCCCTACCACAAACTGTTCCATGTTTTTAAAAGAAACCTTAAAAATTATTTTCTAGCTAAGTTAACTTAGTATTTAAGATTTGATTTGATATGTTATTTGATTTGATATGTTAGAGACTCGTGATCCCACAGACAAACTATGTCAATAGTTTTGTGGGACTATGTCATTTCATTGTAAAACGTTGTTTGTTTAATAAATAAATAAATAACTGCTTGATTTGTTGAAAAGTCAGCTATTTTCAGCGGAAGACGTCCTGTGGCTACTGATTTTATTTATTTAAGCTTTATTGCACAACAAAACTATGCACAAAAGGTGGACTTAGCGCCGTAGGGCATTCTCTACCAGTCATACCTTTGGGCTAAGCAGAAACGATTAGTGGGCGCCCGGGCGGTGCGACAAAATAAATAAAAAACACAAAAATAATAATACCAATTATATATGACGAGATGAAATTTAAAATATACAATAAATTTATAAAAGAATACATACTCGTATTTATAAATACACATAATATATACTAATATACACTATATAAATATGACAAACAGTTAAAGAAAGATCTACTACGAGTATATTGACGGTTGCCATAAAGTAAGAAAGTGGGTGCGAATGAGTCTCTTGAACGATAGTAACATGATGGTAATGACTTAATGAGGATGAATATACTTACAATGGCATGCATGTTGGAAGCAGCTGGTTGTCGCGGGACGTGCCCCTGCGCCGCGGCCTGGCGGTGCAAGTTGTGCCCGTTCACAAACTGCTTGATTTGTTGACAGGTCAGCTCCACTCCTTGAATAGCGACAAACGATAAACTTTATACAAGATTTACATTATTTTTCAAGTTTTAAAATCTCCCTTACTAAATACAGATGATGGCACCATACGCGGTAGGTGACCAATGTCCTGCGTCTCTTAAAATATTACGTTGCAATAACTGATTCTTGTTTGCCTAATTGTTAATAATACTAATACAATTTGTGGCTAAAACTTTGTATCATCATGCTACAGAAACGAAAACTCTATTACCAATTATAACTACCATCTATATAATGTTAATACACCTAGTATGCAAATGTAAAATAAATAACACTATAATTTTTATAAATATAATTTTGTTTAAAATATAAATTGCGACAGATGATGTGTTTCCCGTTGCCTTAATCTATTGCATTGTTCGCTGTATTTGTAGGTAACATACCTAACTTAGTATAATTCTAGATGATCGACTTCATCAAATGACTGCACTGATTTGTTAAGTTAGTTATAAGTACTTGAAAAACCCTGCTTAATTTGATTTGATTTTAAATTATACCTTATACTTTTTATGAACGTTAAATCTGTTTTATAAACGGCTACAAAATTAAAAAGTTTCTGGTGGTTGAAGGGTACTAAAAGTGTAGTAACAAGTGTACGAAGTTGTTGAAACCCACACCAGTTGGTGCTCGATACTTTTTACGGCGAGCTAGTTAAAGTGGCTTGTTTTATTTTGATTTTGTTAACTGATTAAAAGTTTGTGGGCACTAATTTTGTTTGAAATGGACGCAAACATTTAAATAAACAGAGAACACTTTAGGGACTCATATAAAGATGATTAAAAGTTTAAAAGATGCATCTACTGATCTATTTCAATGGTAATAAGAAGGTATTTGTACGTATCCAGAGAAAACAACAGTCTTCTCAAACAACGCTGCGTTTTTTATTTCAAATAGGTTTTTTTTTCATAAGTAGCTATAACTTAAAATTAAGTGCGTTGTTCTAAATACGTATCAATACGGTGGAACCGTTTTTCCAAGGGCTGGAATGGCATTCGAGAGTATTCAATTCTCGGGCAAAGCGGTTAGCTACGTTATAGGTAGCTACTACGTTCCGAGAGCCAACTGAAAAAGCTTTTATTTCGCTCCGAAATGACGCCGTCACTCCCAACTTGTAAGCATTTGGAAGTAAAATTTTCTTCGGAACACTCGGAAACTTTACAAAACTAAAATTGTTTTAGAACTACTGCTTATTTGCTCAGTTAACAGTCGTTTCGCGCTAGTCTTTTTTATCTTGGTAGAGTTTTTGATTGTTCATTTTATTATAAGCTAGTAACTTTAACTTCTTAAGATTAGATGAAACTTAAAATTAGTGATGATTTTCATTAAGCTTCTTACTACGTATTGGTATGCCTACTTCTAACTAAAGTTAGTACGGAAACCCAAAATTATGCTGTATACATTATACACTTTTTTACGGATTAATTCGCGATTTATTGACATTTTATTTTAACCTGACGTTTCGGACCCTTTTCAGCGTCCGTGGTCACAGGTAGACTACGATGTTAGGTTAGGTTAGGTTACATAGTTTTGAAGAAATTGTAAACTAACATCACTCAAAAATATTAAGTTACGTTCTTATCTACACAAAATGAGCTAACAGTATCTTACGCTATAGGTAAAAAAAACATAATTGTTAGCATTAAAGTTTTCAAATCACTTACTTTCGCCTCGTACTCCGATAATAAATAAAAGATAAATTATTATCTTTGACATGTTGATACTATATCCGACTGATCAGTCGGAAATCCTACTTGATAATGGCTAGCTAATAAGACTGCTAAATGTTGACAAGTTGTCTTTTGGACACCTGTGCAAACCAAATTTAATTTATTCAAAAACACTCACTGGAAATGTTTTGAAAATGCAATTCACCTAAAATGATACTACAAAATAACAAGTGCTATTTATTTACGCACGGACGATTTCAAGAACTTCCAGTATTCTTAGAAGCAAGTTTATTAACAATAACATCAATTGTAGTGAATGAAAACTACCTCATTTTAAATATTATTAATGTTTATTTCTTTGATAAACAGGAAGTCTTCAAATGTCTTAAGATAATCAATAAATCTGAGAATTACTCGTAATACAGGAAATATACCTACAGTTAATGTTCAAATTCTCTATCTGCATTTCCACGCGGTTGACTGGTAGAGAATGCCTTTTGGCATTAACTCCGCCAAATGTATCCCTTTCTGTGTTCTATCCGATAAAGTTTAAAAAATATTCTTTGTTAAAAATTCATTATTTTATTGTAAATCTTATATATCTTTAAATTAAAACAGGGTGTCAAAATCTACTTGCAAAAAAAAAACCCAAGAGAAATTTATCACCTTGCCACGTCGCTAAAAGCCTGGCTTCAAACGATTTAGTTTTGAAAGTCGCATTATTCATTCTTTGAACACTGTAAAAGTTGAGTAGATGTCTACGGATGCCCCGTTTATTAGTTCTAGCGGGTGGGGAGCTTCCGGCGACCTGCACCAGCCACTTCCGCCCGCTAACAACATTCGCTAACTCACTCCCTGCAGTAGCGAATTAATTTGTACAATAACAAAACACGCTCTGGAATATTTTGGTGAAGGAGAAGATAGTATGGAACATCTTGTTTATGTTTGCTCGAGTTTGGTGGAAGTACTAAATGAAGGCACGCTCCTGAAACGGCTTATGAAGAGTTGTGGCAACGTGTTATGTTTAGATTGTGTTCAAGGGTCGCTCATATTACTTAAGCTTAAAAATTGGTTGCCTGTAAAGTCGGTATACGCGCGAAAGTTTTACGTGACAACGACTCTGAGTGGTAAAATAATTTTAATGTGAATATTCATTCGTATAACATGAACCGGTGTGTATGCCTATCTCTCTCTCTCGCTCTGTCTCTCTCGCGCGAAACGTGAGCGGAGCAGCGTAACGCAGTTTCTTGAGGTGTCACCCGGCAAACCAATTTATAAGACGTTGTCACGTCAAAAGTGACAAAATTCTTCAGTTTATGCTTGCGTTATTGTTTATGTTAAATAAAATTTATAAGCATTAACTTATAAATTTTATTTAACAAGTAATGCTCAATTTTTAAAACAAAAGTCAGCATTTCGCAACCTCCTCCGTCGGATAAAACAATGTGTCGACCTAATCGCTTCGCTGCAACTTGTTGCTTCGTTTTTACAATAGGAGTTCTGAATATAGTCTAAGAAGTTATACATAGCATGACTATGTTAACTCATAGTATTAAATAATTTTGTCAAGCACATATCATCCGATTGCATTCACATAATAAAACATCAATTTTGTCTCCTTTTGCGTCGGTTCATGACATATTACGGTAGAAGTCATATCTACTAAGGCGGTTTGATAAGTCCATGACTTTGAAAAGAAAAACATATATTTTGTGTACAAAAACATTTTATTTTTCTACATACTCTCCTTTCAACTCTACACTCTTTTTCTAGCGATGCTCCAATCTCTTCAACCCATCCAAAAAATACTTTTTGTCAAAGCCTGCAAAATAGGCCTCGGTTGCAGCTATCACCTCTTCATTGGATGAAAATCTTTGCCCAGCAAGCCATTTCTTCATGTTTGGGAAGAGAAAGAAGTCACAGGGGGCTAAATCTGGTGAATATGGAGGGTGCGGCAATAATTCGTATCCTAATTCGACAAGTTTTGAAGTCGCGACTGCAGACGAGTGGGCCGGAGCATTATCCTGATGAAATAGAACTTTTTTCTTTGCTAGATGCGGTCGTTTCTTCATCAACTCTTCATTAAATCTTTCCAGCAATGCAGCATAGTAAGCACCGGTTATTGTCTTGCCTTTCTCCAAGAAATCGATGAAAATAACCCCTTGACTGTCCCAAAATACTGTTGCCATCACTTTACCAGCCGAACATACCGTTTTTGCCTTCTTTGGTGCACGTTCGCCGGTAGAAGTCCACTGCTTTGACTGTTGTTTAGTCTCTGGCGTATAATGGTGGACCCACGTTTCATCCACGGTTACGTACCGACGCAAAAATTCACTTGGATTGCGATTATACATAGCCAGACATGCCTCAGAAGTAGTCACGCGTTTTCGCTTTTGGTCGACTGTCAGTAAGCGCGGCACCCATCTTGCAGAAAGTTTTTTAATTCCCAAAATATCGTGCAAAATATGAAAAACTCGTTCAGTTGAGATGTGCACAGCCTCAGCTAACTCGCGTATCTTTACTCGACGGTCAGCCAAAACAATATCGTGGATTTTGTTAACAATGTCCTCAGTGGTTACCTCAATCGGCCTTCCTGGGCGCTCGGCATCATTGGTTGTAATACGTCCACAACAAAACTCAGTAAACCATTTATGTACCATTCCATGAGACGGCGCTGAATCCCCGTAATATTTTTTCAACTTGTCTTCGGTCTGCTTAATGGTTTTCCCGCGTAAAAAATAGTGTTTAATCAAGACTCGAAACTCGGATTTCTCCATTTTCGAAGAACACCTTCACAGCCGCCAAACTTCTTTTGTTATTAAATATTGTTTTCGCGCCATATTTGAAAATAGAATTATTTTAGGTTCGCAAAAATATTACTTTTAAGAAAATATCATTAAAAATAAAAAAAGTTTCTATTCAGCCTGAAAGTCATGGAGTTATCAAACCGCCCTCGTACCTACACCACAGCAGTACCTATCTACATACCCACCAAAATAGAATGTTATAGAATGTAATAGTATAAAACTTTTCTGATGTATCTACAACTTCCATCTTTGTAGAAGTTCTTTATTTACTCTTTTTTTATACACTTCATTTTGAAATGGGTTTTCTTGTAGAAAATATCAACAGCCAGAGCTAAGAACCGAACCTTGGACCACCGGCTTTAAAAAGCCGTGCGCAGCCTCTCATCTCACCCAGACATTGGCAGACATCATATTGTTTTTAGCACATCGAAATAAACACTGCGAAATCTTGTTCTTTTGTTTTAAGGTTAATTTTACAACAAAAATGGGTAGCCTCATGTTCTATCGTCTGTACTCTGTACTAAATAAAACACTCCGTCAACAGATTCTGTAGCGGCAATTGTTAGTACGTGCTTCACACAGGAGCTCGTTACGCACGCTTGTTTGCCAGTGCTTAGTGCAGGACAGCTGTTGACAAGTAATTATGGGGATTATACTCATTAACACCTATGGCTTAGTCCCTGTAGCTTAGAGCCAGGTTTATTTGCAGGTGATATTTTTTACGTCAAGGCTGACGAAAATTTACCCGCTAATCGCTCGTGAAACTACGTTTCTATACTGATTGATGGAATATAAGATGCAAGTCCGTATAATTGAAGACGTAATCGAACGTCAATGATTCAAATGTGAAATTAAATAGTTGGTTTAAAAAAATATATAATTACTTAAATCACTTGAAATAACATGAGTGAAAGTCCTAAGTAACTAAGTAATACAGTGGCGATGTGATTGCACCAAAAAGGCTTTCATGGCGTGGGATTATCTGGGCTCGTTGCGAAGCCGCCGGCTTGCGCTGCACTGCGCAAAACAAAACAAGCTCGTTTTAAGTTTAAAGATGTTATTTCGTTACAATGATATAAAGTAAATAATCTCCAGATTTCCCAAGTACCTGCTGTGATAAACTTCAGGAAATAATTGTCAGTAATAATAAACTTTTTCCGCACCTACTTATAAAGAGATTCAGTATGAGTATTTTATATTTGACTCTGCTATCCTCAATGATAATATGTAACTCTAATAGTTTTACGGCATTACGATATTGATGATAAGGACTAAGCGCTGGGAGTTAATTTTAACAAATGCAAAAAGTAGTGTTTTCGTGACATTAATGCGTTAATATTAAAGTGTGTAATGTATATTGCAATGTATAAGGAAGTAGAGGTTTAAATTTTCAAAGCGCACGTATGTCATACGACGTATTATAACATATTTGCTCGTAAAGTGGCTGTAATTACACCAATTTCAATATCGTAATGTATTTCATTACGCACTCGTGCGATAATGTAATGTAAAACGCACGAGTTTTTTTTAAATAGAGTAACATGCACGGTTTTTTTAAAATGCTCCGTCTAAAAATGAACAATACTTTTTAAAATCTTAGCAAAGAGTTTTTATCTTAGAAAAGTGGTCAATATTTTATGAATAAAATTAACTTTGGGAGATAAAATATAATAAATAAACATTTAATAATTGTTCAAATTTCTATGACTGCTTTAACAAGTAATTAAAGATTTATTCGTTGAGGAAGGCAGAGTTTTATTTATTTCCTCGCAAATACGTTATAAAACGTAGTATGTCATACGTTCGCTTTGAAAATTAAAACATCTGCTTCCTTATAGTCCTCGCCTGCGGCTCGGACTTGCAATGTCGCCTCGGTTGTAATTTTCAACTTACCGTACTTATATCATAATGTATTATTATAATATAAAATGTGCAAAAGTACCTCCCATAAAAAAATTCTATTACATGATGACAACAGAGCATAAGGCTAACTGGTAATGCTTACTCGTATGCGAAATACCCACGACGAATAGTACAAAATACACTAGCAAGGCCTAGTTTGACTTTAAAAACCAACTTTTACTTGAGCACTTAATAAATCTACGCAAACCCAGGCGAATCACTAGCCCGAAACACGGATTCATGAAAAATGTATGCAAGCAATTTTGTCCGCCCTTAGTGGAAAAAATTGCTATCCCGAGATGTCACTGACTTTGGTCATGTGTAAACAGCGATTTTAAAGACATAAAAATAGTATAGAATTCATTTTACCTATTACGCACATTAAATTAACCTTGATGGACTTAGGCGTTCCTTTGCGGTAATTCATGACTAAAGCTGAAAAAGAGAATTGAAAAGCAAAATACATAATTCTCTATTTCAGGCTTACAAAATACGTACCAAAAGCTATATCTGAAATAGATGATATGACACCCTACCCTACTGCGCCAAAAACAGAAAAATACCAGCAGATTTGATTGTCGATAACGATAAATAAACACCTCTCGCGGTATCTCGTTACGCTCGTTAATTCGCGCGTCTGTATTGAGAGAATCAATAAGTAAAAACACGAGTAAAATTAGGAAAAATTGGTGGTGGTGAAAAGCAGAAATATCAGCAGGTCGGTTTGTGACAATGGCGTTCCCGCGGGAGCTCGTTACGCGCGCTTGTGTTTGCCCGCCGCAGCTCCGCGCGGGCCAGTAATTATGAAAGCGTTAACTTGGAGCGGGCAAGCGGAGGAAAACTGTAGCCGCATATTGTCGTGAAGCGACAAAGAAGGGAAAAGGGAAACGAAAAGAATTGAGAAATAACAAACAAATTATATTAAAAGAAAAACAGAAAAAAAATAAAAAGAAACCTAGATGAGTGAGAGGAATGAATGAGTGAAAATGAGTGAGTGTAGTGAGTGGAGTGGGCCTGGGTAGGTGTCTTCTCAAGATTAAGCGGGTCCGGAGGCACCGAAGTGAAGCGAAGCGTTCTTGGAGTAGTCCGTCGATGCGCAGCGGTGTAGAAGCTGGAGCGCAGCTGTGCCGGAGACCGTGAAGACACCGGTGATCAGCAGAGGTAGCCGCGATGGCTCTGTCAGCAAAGGCAAGCAGTTGATGTATCCGATGTAGATAAATTTAGGAGGAGGCAATGCTCCCTCCGTGGGAGTAAAGTGAAAATCCTTCTAATAGGAGCGAGTAGCAAAGTGGGTAATCCCTCCTCGGGGTAAAGAAGAATAGTCCCTCCTCAGAGTAAGGAGGGGCAAGTCCTCGCAGTCTCTCGGGCTAGGAGAGGATAGCCCCTCACAGACCCTCCTCAGGATAGGAGGGGTCAGTCCCTCGCAGGCCCTCCTCAGAATAGGAGGGTTCAGTCCCTCGCAGTTCCTCCTCAGGATAGGAGGAGTCAGTCCCTCGCAGGCCCTCCTCAGGATAGGAGGGTTCAGTCCCTCGCAGTTCCTCCTCAGGATAGGAGGGTTCAGTTCCTTGCAGTCCCTCCTCAGGCAAGGAGGGGTCAGTCCTCAGTGTTGAAGAGAGTGAGGTCCTTCCGGAGGTAGAGAGGTACTGGTCTTCCTGAAGTACTACTTAAAGTGTCGTATAGTAAAGAGTTTACTGTTATAGAATCGAAGCCAGGAATAGAATGAATCAGATATGGATGGTCTGGGCTTATATAAGGGCCGGGCCGTTCAAATTTAGAGCGTGGATAGAACGCGAAAAACTCGTGCTTTGCAGAATTTGAAATGGAAATTGTATTAAAACTTTGCTAAAAGTTGTCAATTTTCAGAAAAAAATAATAAGACTCCCGTCACTCAAAATGTCAATTACAGTTTCAAAAAGTACAAAATTCGGAAAAATACTAATAAATCGTGTTCACAATAAGAAATAATTATGCTGAGAAGGAGAGGAAAACCATTTAAAAGTTAGTTATAACCCTTTTTCCCTATTTTACAACGAAATATCACATTTATAGGTGATACAAACTTTGACGTATGAACACGTAATTAGAAATTCCTTATTTTTCAGTAAAAAGCGAACGAAAACAGATTCCACGGAAAAGAATAATAATACACGCAAAATGCATATATTGTGAGAATGAAAATGACTGGATACCCAAACCGGAACAAATTATTAACAGTATACCAAGTGAGTATGCACGTCGGTACAATATCATGAAAATGTACCAAAATTAAGTCGGAATATCGGAAAACAAAAGTTAACATTTTTGGCAGCAGTGTATCTCCTGACGGTTGGAAACCAACAATTTTTCAAGGTTTGTGATATCGATACCACGAATATGTATGATAATACCCTGTATACCTATCGTTCATTGATGAAATTTTCTTAGTATATCTTATCTCAGCGTTCTGCCTGTTTCCCAATTAAAACAAAAATGGAGATCTGAGTCATTTTTAAAATAATGTAAAAAATGATTAATATTTTCAGTAAAATTCTCCCTACATATTCAAGTAAACCTAAGAAAGACAATAATAATGAATTTCTAGCTACTCTGAAATTGAAATTAAGAAAAGAAAACAAGATCGTTCTTTTCGCTACAACTCGTTTAAATTGCAAATTCTCAATATCATTCATTTCCACGGCAATCTATCTTTTCTTTCGTTACATCTATTCAAATCTCAAATTCAATGAACCAGATTTTTCTTAATCAAAAATCAGTCGAGTATGTAAATGAAATGATTAGTCATTCCAATATATTAAAATGTGAAATGACCATTTTGATTTAGTACTTAAGAACAAAGATGGAAAAATAATAAGCAATTTCAAACAATTTGAAATTAACGTTGTGTTCTAAAATGCATTACGAAACAGTTAAAAAACGGGATACGTGTAAAGTGTGAATACAAACAAAATTAGGAAATAACATTTCAGTATCATTCATAATTATTAGTAAACAAACTTATACAGTACAAATGGAGCAGTAAAAATAGAAAATGAATACCTACTCTACTACAAACTTACTTTCAATATCTTGTACCAATCTACAGGACTGTAATAACTAATAAGTATAGCTAAGTAATATAACATCTATCTTTTGACGTCGCTGATTTATTACAGCCTAGTCGTAGGCTTATGAATAACTAGAGTGGGCTAGAAAACGCTTCAAATATCCTTTGACGGTACCAACCGCCCACTAAGTTTCCAATCTACGGCGAACTCAAAGGAAATGTATGACAGCAAGTATATAACGCCGGGGAAATAAATGAACTGCGTTACATTACGACCCGGGAGCGTCTATACTTCCACTTTAGGCGCTAAGATAAATTGTCTCTGTAAAAACTTTTATTTTCTTTCGCAGGAGGGAAGCTCCCGTAACAGCTTGCATTTATTTTGTTAAAGATTTAAGGGTCGACAGTACATATCCTCATTTTTCTGTTTCTGTAACGTATCTCACCTTTGTATGTTAATCTAAAATATTAGGTAAGGAGCGCATACTTTATGTAAGTAGCTTAATTTATAGAGTGGCGACAAATTATTTAAAAAGTCATATCAGTGCCAAATCATAAATGTTCTGTCTTTATATGTAGTAACACGCTTTCATTCATAAGTTTTTATTTAAAATAAAATGTTTATTTAAAACGAATAATTAAGTGCAGAGCTGATTGTTTGGTTTGTATGCCTACCGTAAATATTATTATTTTCCATATTCCATTTATAGCAAAAACTTTAAGATTTATACCTATATAATTTCATAGTAAGAAGTTAAAGTCGAATCTGAAGAACGGTATTGTGTTTTGATTCATTGCGGATTTATGTGCCTATAGACAACAATGAAAACTCACCTTACCACATTTATCAAAAAGTGCTTTTGTCTGTGACAAGTTAAAGTTCCTGTAGAGTAGTCGGAGATGTCTGTAAATCATATTATTTTCATCAGTTTCTTGAAGGAGTTGTTTGGTTGCCATGTAGGTTTTTCTTTCAAGACACAATAGTTATTTGTTATACAAGAGTGCAAAGTTGCTTTTTGACCGCGTGTTCAATTTTGATGACCGAGCAAGCGAAGGATTCTAAAATTGAATAACGAGCACAGCGAGTGATTCAAAATTAGAATCTTGAGCGTTAGCGATGGAGCGTTAGAGTGCAACACGTAACTTTTCATTCCACCCCAGCGAGGATATGAATAAATAAAATAAAAAAAACCTTTGCGCATTATTAACAGTTTCAGTCAATTCTGTTGGCGTCAAACAAACTTCCTCGTCGCTAGAACCACTCATTATAGTTTTTTCACTTGTTTTCAAGTTTCTTGTTTTAAATACGACTATAAGGTTTAACAATGACGTGAAAGCAAATTGAAAAAAGAACACCAAGAAGGTTCCGAGTCTGAAATTTTAACAAATTAAAAAAAGTTGTATGATATATTCCACACCATAGAGGTAGCAATAAATAGGTTTAATGATTTTTATAATTCACAAACTTAGTGCACATGATGTTCCTAATTCAATTTACTTTATCCTCTAGAGAATAAAAACGGCTTCTGCACTCAGATATTGAAGAGCAAAAATACTCTTTCCGAGATGGTGGGATGAAAAACACATTTTTATTACTCACATTATTTTTAAGATCTTCTGAGCCGGAGGATGACCAGCGCGAACCCTATTCATATAACTCTGCTGTCTGTCTGTCCGTCAGCGGGTCGGCATTATATGTGATGAACAATATATAACTTGGTTATGTTTTTTTTAATTGTGTAATTCACTAAACAAAGTGTAGTAAACCAGTTGAAAAATCTTAAGACTTACTACTGTGCTATTGAAAAAAGTGTCTTTGTATGATTGGGTAAGTTCTTGAAAAGATTACATGTTTAATTTATTTGGTTACGAGTTTTTAAGTTATAGCTCCGAACTGATAATAATTTGGAATTATTGCAACCTATAAAGTGGGTAGGTTATACCTATTACGTATTGCCTTCAGAAAGAATAATGAAAACGTGACATCGAAATTCCTTTACGACCTAACTTTGAACTAAGATGGGGTGCATTCGCAAATCCTTACGACGTTACTTTGAATGGGCGTGTTTTTCGTAGGGACATTACAAAACCGCACATTATTGCTTTGAAACCAACGTTAATGGGGAAGAGCTGTACCTCCATCAAGGGGATTAAGGCAAGGCTGCTTCTGTCATCGGCAAACCTTAAAAGTTTGGGCATTGTACCGGACTATGTACTTAACTGAAAAGAGTCGAATTCGAAAAAAAAGCGTACTTATTTAATTGTATTACGTTAAAATAGACTGTCGACTGCCTTACGTCAGACAAAGTTCAAGTAAATACATTACATAGGTATATTGAATCACCCTTGACATTATTGTTAAGTAAGTAAAAAAAGTAGAGATTGAATTTGAATACTTTTATTTTATACATAAATTCTTTCTCATTAAACACTTAGTTTACATCGTTCATCGTATTTTTAAACTAATTTGACAATATTTTTGAGATACATTCATACAATATCACTAAGTAATGGAATTTCGACTTCCTTAACCAAATATTTGGTTCAATATTTGGTCAAAATTATATTGTCTTGGACTTGAATATAAAATTCACTTCCGTCCATTATTTATTATGTTATATGTAATGTTAGTAAATTTAATACCGTGGAATTTTATTAAAATCCTATTATTTATTGTTCTACGCTTATATCCTCTATTGTAGTAAAACCTTAAATTATGATACCAGCCGTTTAAGCGCTTAGCTCTGGCTTGACACTTAGATTTGTTGAATAAGTTTAGGATCTACAAAATTGCGAAAGCTGCATCTAGTAGTGTTACATTGTAATGGGTAATCTATACAACACAGTAAATACAATAGTTGATGTAAATTACTGCTTTACATTTTTTCTAAGTATAGCTCATTATGTAAAACAGTAAAAATTCATTTTATAGCAATACTCAAAAAACGTGTAAACTGTCATGTAGAAAATCCTTAACATCTGTATAAATATTGTTTCACTCAAAAGCAGCATAAAATTTATTAATATACTTTAGGAAAGTAAATATATGTATAATTTGTCCAGATTTAAATTATATAAATTATTACATGGTTAGCCAGATCAATTTTCATTAAACTTTCAGTCACATGTAATTAATAGCTACTAAATTAATTAATGAATTATGTTATCTTACATAAATTATTTACAACCGCTATATAACGAAAGAGATTACAAATGCTCAGCACATTCATCCCTATATACATTTAAACCATTAAACTTCACACAATTTGTGACAATATCCTTGTCAAATTATTGCAGATACCAATGTAGGTACTACTTTGATATATTTAACCTTTGCATATGCAGGTAGGTACTTAGTACAAAAGTTTTAATATTTTAACAAAAATCTGTGAGAAGTCGGCTTCTGATGCACCTATGAATGCTTGCATATGTAGTCAATTTGTAAACAATTGCAAAAAGATCACATACTATGTAGTTAAATTTGATAGAATACAAATTTCAGTCAACATGATTTCAAAATGGTATAATTCATAGATATTCAATTATTTTACAAAAAAGTCTATCTATTCCCGCACGGTAACATCAAATAAATATTTAGTCATAGATTTAAGTCTAAAATACAACATGGAATGTATATAATAATGATCAGTATTCTAATTTTTTTTTGTTTCCATCAGAATATAATCATCCTATCACCAAAGGATTGCTGAAAAAATGTTGAATAAATATAATTTCGTTAGCATCACATAATTTAAATATATATTCAATGTAACAAATCTAAAAGAAGGCACAATGGGCCTCATAGGTAAACAATTAATTTTCCTTTTGTATTATTTAGAATTTAAAATTCCGATATATTTACGACTTGTAATAATGTAATTACCTGTTAATGACCTGTGAAGGTGGAGAAAAGGTTGAATTATCAATATCGTAATTTATTTATAGTATTTGGACTCTACTGCTATGTTCCATTTATCTACATTACACGGTATTTATGACATTGGCAGTGTATTTAAAATTAGAATGGTAAGATCATACCATTTTGCGGTCATAAATAAGGTAGGTTATTGATGGACGTTACATCAACTTTAACGCCAATCTTCGATCGACTACTATGGTAACCACATTGATGTAGGTAATGCCATTGGCTATCTAAAAATATCGATACTATGAACAGAACACGTCAGTTTGACTTCAAAATGCTGACACACAAGTGTTTTTCGAATAAAACCTTCCAACGCAATGAAAACCGAAAACCTTTCATAGACGGTTTAATCTACAATCCATGCGAAAACGAGTGGGAGAACAAGTAAGACGAATGTGGGTATTGGCAGTTTTTCCGCATTGCCGGTGGCGCGGATGTCGCTTTCCAGCACGAAGGGCTCGTCTATCACGTGGATGATGCCGTTGGTGCACTCCACGTCCGGCCTGAACACGTGGATCCAGTGACCGTTCCATTCCACGTAGTAGTCTGTAAAATAAATACGAGATAAGCGTTTTAGAGGCCCTACTCTCTACTACTCTAAGCCTTTGTCCGTAGTTTCGGATGTAGCCATGTCGGTCTTACAAGCTATGACTTCATACAACTCTAGATAGTCCCTGGTCTTACCGAATAGCGGTATTAACATTGGAATAGAAGACTCCATTCAACACAGTTTGACGTTTATCAGTTCTTTTGCCTATCGATCGGAACATACGCGTCGCATGCAAAACATCTGCACAACAAAATGGCGTATCGCGCCATCAAAGTGTCCCGAAATAATGTGGGAATGCCAAATGCAAGTCCCAATATCTTTTTCCACAGGTAAGTAAATCACAATTTCACACTGTTCACAAAAACTATACCAATAATAAATAATTCACGCCATGTCAATTTGATTTATTAATTTCATTGGTGATACCAAATTCGGAATAAAAGTTCCCTGTTTTCACAACAAACAGGGAAACAAAAACGGTCATTAAAATCGTGCTTTTTGAAGTCAATAACAATATAAAAAAATAAGTTACATAAATAAATGACCGAACATATATTATATAAAAGGTAGGTTATAAAAGGTAGTATATATTTTTATGCAGAATACCAAGTGATCCAGTGCTAGCAAATAGTTGGATATAAATAATCCAAAAAAGTGGTGGAGAGGTTTGGACCTTAGCAGCATAGCTAGAAGTTTGGACATAGCAGAGTATGCCCAAGGCACTTTTATCGAAAAGATGTGTATTATACAAACGATTGGGAAAATTTAACTTTTTACATTTATTTGAGATTTTAACTAGCTGCTCTACTGCGGAGCAGACATATTATGTCTGCTGTCAAAAACCCCGCAACCGCGGAGCAGACATAATATTTCTGCTCCGCAGTTGACGCATCGGAGCTCACTTTTTTGCTTTAAATTTATTCATTTCTGAACGTTTGCCGTGTTGGAATGAAACAGAACGCGCTAGGATAGACAAGGATCGCATATGTGGCGTCCACAGAGCGTCGCCCATAGAAATTTAAGTCAAAATTGACACTGCGCTGTGAGCGATCGGGTCGCATTTCGCGCGCTTTTTAGCGATCAGTTTTATGGACTTATTAACATTAAAACAGTGTTGTGATGAGTGATACTGACTGGAAAACGATGAACTGGTAAGTTATAAACATTTTGTAATTGATAAATTGTCTTATTGGAACGATTTCTATTTAAAATTTTCACAATTAACTTGCTTGTCGACCTACCCAAAAAAATACCGGGATCTTTCCGACTATCATTTTGTATTATAATTTTGATATTGGTATCTAATGTTGTTTGTAATATGTAGCAAAACTAATCTGCAACGTGTGATAAGTGTTTTTATGTAGTAATATTATCAAAAGTAACGAATTAAATGCAAAATTCAATCGCCGGTATACGACCGAACGTAATAAATCATCGGGTTTGACAGGTCGAGGTCACCGGATCGGCCATTTTGGCCGTGAGTTGAATAGTATGGAAAAGACATTATTGGTTGCGGTATAGTGTGTGAATGAAAATTTCGCTTTGGACTGGAGCTCTATTAGATACAGTAGGAAAAAATAATTAGCTTATTTATTTATTCAGTGTATCCGACGATCGACAAAGGAGTATTTTAAAAAAAAACTTACATATGTATATCCCTTCCAATCAATAGGTTTCAAGTAAAGCTAGTCTTTTTTTCGCACGGACTTATTTTGTTTTTGCACTTCAGCGCATGATTTATGTTTTTTTACTTTTAGTGATTTACTTTTCTATTAACAAATAACATTATTTACCACTACTACTACTATTACATTTTTCTTTTGTTTTTGCTAAGGTGCTTTTTGATGATGATGCAATCATCAGTGGTATTTTTCTTTTGGTGTATTGACACAAGGCGTTGTCGAACAAAAGGGGCTTCTAGGCCAACTGAGGAATATCCCATGGGCGCAAACAAAAGCCGCTTGCGCCGCAGGTGTTGTATTTGTAAAGCTCTCAGTCACTTTTTCTGTGCCGGCTGTACAAGACGGTGTGTATTTCTACATGTTTTGTCACGCTCCATTCCTAGGTATATTTTAACCAACTTTGATTTACCCTTTGTTTACTTTTTTACCCAAAGGTTGTCTGAAACAGATCGCTCTCACCGATAAGACCGCAAATGTTTTACCCTTTGTCTATTTTTTACCCAAAGGTTGTCTCTGGAAGAGATCGCTCTCAGCGATAAAACCGCTAATGTTTTACCCAAAGGTTGTCTGTAAGAGATCGCTTTCACCGATAAGACCGCAAATGTTTTACCCTTTGTCTATTTTTACACAACAGTTGTCTGGAAGAGATCGCTCTCAGCGATAAGACCGGTAATTTTTTACCCTTTGTCTATTTTTTTATCCAAAGGTTGTCTGGAAGAGATCGCTCTCAGCGATAACACTGCCTATGTGTGTTTTGTTCAATATAGA
Organism: Pyrausta despicata; assembly: GCA_963921415.1. NCBI lineage: Eukaryota > Metazoa > Arthropoda > Insecta > Lepidoptera > Crambidae > Pyrausta > Pyrausta despicata. The sequence continues at coordinate 8,807,975 of OY992855.1, read as the reverse complement.
ATGTATCTACGTATCGTATAGAATATATCAAAAATTCCTTTCCATAACAATATCCTAAGCCCATAGGTTGTCTGGAAGAAAGCACTCATAGAGATAAGTGTACCAAATTTTACATTATCATACTATGTATTTATTATCGTTCATAAAATGTATTGATTTTGTGAACGATAAAAAAAAATGAATGTCAAAAGTCGTATCCATACTAACTTAGCTCTTGTGGGTACCTTCTCTAGTGAAAGTGAGTGTATTTTGCAGTCTTTAGAAAACGTGATGTGAACGTTTTTTTCATGAAACGGTCTGTTTTTATTGTTAATTTGTCTAAATAATTTAATCAAAATGTTGAATTTGTAATAATATTTTTAGAAAGTGGAACATATTCGTTTCTACAACACAAAATTCACGCCAACCGCTCATGGCACTGATTTTCATGATTCCTAAGATTTTGGACATTATTTCATAAAGTACACATTTGTTGGTGATAAAACTTTGTATTTATTATTTCGATTGAATGTTCTTGTAAATAAAAATTCATTCAATGTTGTCTGAGTCATATTTAGCCCTAAAACTACTTACGAAAATGTACCATTTTTTTTGTTAGGCGCTCGAGCCGCCTTTATTTGGGTAAATTTTCACATGCCATTCCTGTAAAATTTTTTTATGAAGACGTAACTTTTTATCATTAATCATAGAAGAATAATGATCTATTAAATAAAAAAACTAACTGTTTCCATATAAATGCGTTTCATTTATGAGATAATAAGGTTTATCTAGAAAAATCTGTACTAAAACAAAAGCTGCCACTTTCGCTCAACATTGAAAAAATTACAAAGTCGCGAATGTTTATCTAACCAAACAACGAGCTAGCTTGTCTTACGCGGAACTCGGCGCTATAAATAGCACGCACAAGCTCCAAGTGGTTTCTCGGTATTCATTGTTTTTGTAACCCGAGTCTCAAGTGCCCATTAGCCGCGGGGGGCCGATCGCAGGTAACGTCATCGGAATTCCAACATGGCCGCGGTCGAAAGGCTAGGGGTGTCTAAGTAATTAGGTATTAATAATAATAATATTTCTTTGTTGCACAAGTACAATATAACACAAAATACAATTATTAATAAGTAAACTTAGAGCAGATTGCATTGTGCAATTTGAAGATTGCAATGCACGAAATTTTGAAATTTTGCCTGTGACTTGGGAGAACCATTATAAATATGAAAATTCCCAATTATAAAAAACTTATTTACTTCAAAAGATACTTATAATTGATAATTAGTACCTATCTACTTAAATTAGAACAAACCTTTGTCCGATGCATAGTTTAATTTTTGAGGTAAGCCAACTGGTGTGGGACAGTTGTTGTGCAGCGACTTATTAGGTTAGTATCTATCTAGAGTTGTATGTAATCATTGCTTACAAGCATGTCAGTGCGAGCAAAAGCGCTGTTTAGAAGCACTAACGTAATGATAGAGAGTATGGCCACAGTGAGTCCTCCAGACATAAGTACATTAGTACTCATTCGAGCTGTCATAACATTACGCGGGCCACTCTCACACATCAACTGGGCCATTTCAAAAATGCAGAAATCTAAAAAACTTATGAGCTTCAATGAAATTGAAATATAAAACGAACACAAAACTTATAGGTGGTAAAATAACTTAGTGTATAAATTGTAATCTAGACGCTTACTGGGACAAAGTCGCGAAATTTAGTCAGTATTACATAAATTAGACGACCTGCTCCCTAAGCCTATACGTTTCGAATAAAGCCATCTCTGTTACTCTTCCTAGTTTGACCTTGCGAGCGACCGGGCTGGCTAGACGCCAAAATAGGGATGAAACTTTATGGAGTACGGCTCTGTTCCAATACAAATTCAAACTTCCAAAATAGGCTTGTTGCCACTATGAAAGAAATATTCCAAAACTGATTTTCTATAAAATAATTCATAATTTAAGATCCCCGGGTTTCATTAATATTTTTTGCAGTTCGTATTATTTAATTTTTAATTGAAATTCAATCGATAAATAGTCACTCATTCGGCATTGCACGCGATGACGTCAAAGTGTGATTCCCATACAAGCTCTATGGAGAAAAGCGTTTTGACAGTTGATGAAAAGAACGTCAACGATTGGTGGTGTCAACTACCCTATTCTGCGTGAACGGAGGTAGTGGTGTAAATGGAACGTTAATGCTTACTTTTATCAGATTCTTTGACGCGAAGCCTGAGCGGATCGCGTGACGTCGGCAGAACGAAGGGATGCGTTTCATTCGCCAGCAGTTTCAAATCAGATACTGTGTAAGGTCTCCCCGCCCTGATGACGTGCCTCTCTAGGATCTGCTTTGTCTGCAATGAAAATAATAACTGTTTGTTGTTTATCTTCTCTATATCTCTATATATATAACATTCTCGTGTCACAATGTTTGTTCCCTTACTCCTCCGAAACGGCTTGACCGATTCTCATGAATTTTTGTGAGCATATTGAGTAGGTCTGAGAATCGGCTAACATCTATTTTTCATACCCCTTAGTGATAAGGGTTGTCCACAATAATTTATATGGCAAAACAACGTTTGCCGGGTCAGCTAGTATATTTATAATTCTTACATGCATAACAAGACATCGTTAACGAACGAAACGGGCGACACCATGGCGCATATGCTTATATAGAACAAAACAGCAGTTATAAAAATTGTAAAGTGCTTTAGGTAATTACAAGTATGAACACCATAAAACTCCAAAAGATAGATTTAAAGTTTCAACAAACTTCTTGCCGACAAATATAATAATTACTAAATTATATTGTTAAGTGTGCTGGTTTGCTTTCTTATATTTGAATGCACAATTTGTTTAACCGGTATTGACAACCGTAATTGGCACTTTGGCACTGAACTGAAAGAATATATCACACCCTACATCTGAAGTCTTTAGAAGTCAATAACACCTTCACTGACCATCCAATCAAATACCTTTTGCCCGTTAAGCTGTAAGTACTTACGAAATAGCCGTAATCTTCCTTGAATAACGCTTTGAACGCCGAGGGATGTCTGATCTGAAACTTGAGCCAGGCGTGATCCCGCGGAACGAAATACGTGTACCGGTGTTCCATCTCGCTGAACTGGTGATTGAACATCTGTCGTCTCCCGAGATTGTAGGTTATGCTGTAGGACAAAGATCAACATAAAATGCAATAATCAAATTGTGAATAGGAAATTGATTTAACATCTGTAGTTTTCTGAGATTATACGTTATACTGTAGTACAAAGAACACATTTATTCGTAACTAGAAATAAAATGAAATAATTAAACAGAAATTGATGAGCAAAAATGCATGATTTATTGAACTTTAATTCCAAATGCTAGCTTTATTCATTTTGGTGCAATTAATGTACTTACTTTTAATCCATTTATTTGAATAAGCATTTTCAATAACAAGAAATAATGAAGGCTCTCTTGTGAACGAAATACAAGTAGATTTTTAATTAAAATATTATTAACTGCTTAACGGTTGGTATAACTGACTTTACTCACTTGAGCATTGGATCAGTCTTTAGCTTCTCAAAGACGGTTGTGTACGGAACTCCAAGAACTCTATCAATGATGTGAACAAATCCATTAGTGGCAGCAATGTTCGGTAGGATAACCGTGGCATTGACGCCCCCGCCTTCCACGGTCAGGGTCTGATTGTTACCCTTCGTCAACACGTTGAAATATAAATACTTCCGAGGCAAGGCGGTTGGCGCTTGATATATCTAAAACCATGAAAATAATTTAGTAAAACCAAAATAACATTTACATGATAATGAATACCTACTACATCTATATCTGAAAGTACCCACTGAAATATACATACAATCATGCTCACATTTCAATCAAGGGGAACAAAATACTCTAAAACGGAATATTCATCACATTAAAATGAGTTTCTAGAATCGTTTCCATTATCGATGAAAAATTAAAATCATTTTGCAACAATGGATTTCTTCATGTCATGCAATTGGGTTTCATTTTTTAACATACAGACTTTTAATGGGAAAAGATAATAAACGTAGCACAAAACTAAAGAATGAAATGATGAATACTGAAAGTAGGTACTGAAAATCACTTTGAAATTGATTAACGTACAGTTCCGGGAAGCTGATTCCGAAAGCAGCGTAGTTGGTGAATGAAATTCACAACACATATTAATCGTAGTGAAAAACGTTAACAAAAAAACCGGTCAAGTGCGAGTTGGACTCGCGCACCGAGGGTTCCGTACAAACCTGTAGATAAGGAGTAGTAACTTTGAAATTTTCAAAATTGACAAAAATATTTTTCAATTTTTTTTTTCATTTGATGAAACTGAAAATTTACGGTTTTCGTAATTTTTCCTATATCTGTACTATAAGACGTGACTTCGTACTAAATTTCAAGATTCTAAGTTTACGGGAAGTACCCCGTAGGTTTTGATTCTCGTGCGAGTTTCGAGAATTTGCGGAAATTTGCGGCCTAAATGGCTGTATCTTTTGATTGCGTTGGCTTAGAAGGTTGATTTTTCTACAGCTTCCAGGGACAGTATACCTAAGTATCATATAGAATTTTCAGTTTCATACCTCCACGCGTTCCTGAGAAAAACGGTCTTGACAGACGGACGGACGGACGGACAGACGGACAACAAAGTGATCTTATAAGGGTTCCGTTTTTTTCATTTTAGGTACGGAACCCTAAAAATGGCTATTTGGACATTTTATCACCCTTCATCGTCTCAAGATAAACTAGCATTTTCATTTAAAGTAAAAACTGGGAGCGAAATACATTTTTTAACGACAGAATTATTTTTACACAGTCTTGTTTGGATTTTGACTTTGTAAAGGTTTTATTTAAATGTTAAAATATTTTACCAGATCAAAGTATTTCATAATTTATTCACATTCAGTTGTAAGTTGTTTTTACCTGGTTTAAATTGTTGTGTATTATCGCGTCCATCGGTAGCCTCTCTCGTACAAGATGAAGATTGAGAATTTCCTTGAGCTTTTGACTGTTTCTGTAAAATGATTTGCAATTTTTAGTAGAACAGATAAGAAAATATAGTACCTGAAAAAGCCCGATGTGAGAGTCTTGTAAATACCGGGCTATTGCCTACCACAAACCATACATGCACTAAGTAAAACTTAGTAACTTACTTAATAAATAATTTTCTTATACCTAGTATCTTATACCAAGTACGCTCGGTGCGATTTACATCCATGGTTGACAGACGTGTTTTGTTTGTCTCTCGCTCGGGTTTTGACTCGAGGTTTTGTTTCTTGCATGTTCAGTAAGTTGTTTTATCCAGATGTTTGTGCGCTCGTTTTGTTAATTTTTTATGTAATGTAATATCTCAGTAAGTGAATTATATGTAATTCTTTTTGAGAAATAAACTTTTTCTCAAACCTCATCTATCTAAGTAAGCTAAGTAAGTATGTACCCACTGACCTAATAATATTTTGTACACTGTATTCGTTCCATGCTTCGTTTGATGGCGCGAACAGGGTGATGTCCTTGGCCATGAGCAGTTCCTTCAGGAACTGGTTGTTGGCACCGAGGTCCATGATCACTTCGTAAAACTTGCACAGAGGCCCGTCGTCCTTTTCCTAGTAGAATAATTTTCTATTAGCGGAGTAAATATGAAACAATCTGAATAAACAAAAAGCCTGTCGTTACAAATTGACTGGTTAAAATTGTTTATTTGTAAATACTACAGTACAGCAATGGAGTCGCTGCAAGTTTTTTCTCAAGGTAACTATTTTCTCTCGGAATATACAGCGTGTAACAAAAAGGCGAAATAAAATTTATAGGACGTGTACAGTATTAAATGTGTAGTTCCTATGCAAAACCACATTCTCGTGCGAGGATAAATTACTACGTAAATTGATGCTAAAGTTTAAACGAAAACTTATCGGTGACAACCTTAAATATCAGCTGTTAGGTGTAAACAAACTCATAAATCGAGATCAAGTAGGAAACAGATGTGAAACTTTCATAAAATGTGCAGTGACCTCTCAATGATCATTGAATTATTTAAATAAATCATAAATTAGCCGTTTTAGGTATTTCGGTTTCTCACTGTGTTGCAACGCTAAGATGCTATACCTGGTGAAGAATTGATTATTGAACATTACCTAATCAAATAACTTTAAGACGATATTTGAGTTTATGAGATATCATGAAGCGTTTTAAGTCGTAGATGGGTTTTATTCGAAATTCTGGTGCTGCATGACTTAGTACTGATTAACATCCCTAATTATTTCATCCATTCACTCTACCGTTACCACCACCAATACGACAATAACTTGACCTACCGGGTGGTTTCGGTAAAAATAAGAATACAATTTAAATTTAATACAATTCAAAAATAATAACACAACAGCAGTAACTTGGCAAATACATTCTACCAATAGTTTTAACTCAGTGGCTCCTCTGCACTTATTTTATCATTGACCAAACAATGCAGTCCACGTGGACTGCGGCGCCTTTAAGTCAAAAGTCAAAGTGCGCCGGACCAATCAGTAATCGTTCCGAAAGAAATTGCAACGATGCGTTTAGCCAATAATATCCTGTCACTTGACTATCACTCACGCCTTAGCCCCGCCTCCCGGAAATAATTAAAAATATTATTACGGGATCCGCATATTCGAAAAGATGAAATTTAAGGCAATTACGAAAATGTTTTAATAAAAAAAAGTGTGTTTGATAACTTTAGTTATTTGTTTGTTTAACTCAAAATAAGTTTTGTAATTCCTACTTTCTTAAAAATAGTATAGTGAAACTTTAATTTAGGTTAAGCGTTTTTCCATTACTTACAGCGAACCCTGCGAAATGTCCCAACTTTATGTTCTACAATTTTCCAGTGTTTCCACATTGAGGGGAAGTTCCCCTTTTAAGGGGAAATTAGGATCCAGAGGGGAAGGAAAAGGGGAGAGACTATATGAGGGGAAATTGCGGGAAATAATAGATAAAACCTAGCCAGATGATAAAAAATGGCTCTAACTGCTAGGTACGTGATTGGCGAATTTTGTTTGGTGAATTTTTTAACATTATCTACCAATGTTAGTTCCATTCTGTGGCCTAAAATAAAACTTATGCGCTGACAGCGTAAACTGACTTGGAATAAAAGTTAAGTATAATTAAAGTTAAGTAATTGAAAGCTAGTGATGTGCATGCTATAACAAAGTCGTCAAATTTTGCAGATGATTTTGTTGACGTATTTAGTGTAAATAATATTAATATAGCAAGCTATACAAGATTATTTTGGGTGTAGCGTGTGGTTTCAAAACTAAAAACTACATCTAAATAACTTTTGAGGGGAAAAAAGTCCGGAGAAGGGGAAATCTGAATTGAGACGTGGGGAAATGAAATTGTTATAGTGGAAACACTGCAATTTTCTAATATTTTTTAGTTGCTCGTCTTCGATCTCGTTGCGCAGTCGCTTTCCAAATTATCCGAATTTCGATCTCCGATTTCGATCAGTATGTCTCGTGAAGAACTTTCTTCGTATTCAAATAGTGAATACTATGAAATGAGTTTGTGCGTTTGCGCTTCTTTCGGGAGCATCAATGGTGCTCGCGAGTTGAATCGTCAGCGGTTCATCGATGGCAGGCCCTTGGCGGAGCAGCGGCGTTTACCTTCCTACACCTGCTTCAGGAACCTGTGTCTCCGGCTGCAGAGCACTGGCTCGTTTAGACCGCCCGCAAGTGAAGGTCGTCCAAGCACACGGGAGCGGTCAGACCTGGAGACCCAGATTTTGTCGCATTTCGAACGTGATCCACGAATAAGCACTTCGGTCCATGGCACGACATGGTGCTCAGTGGATTGGCAGAGGGGGTCCAGTGCCGTAGCCTGCCCGTTCTCCCGACCTTACCGTTATGGACTTTTTTTTGTGGGGCTACGTGAAAAACCAAGTGTCCGCAGTGTAGTGCAATAGTGCTGACGAAATGCGAAACAAAATACAACAAGCGTTTCAAGCCATTACGCCTCAGATGCTGCAAAACGTGAGGATATCAATGAATCGCAGAGTCGCTGCTTGCATTGAGCACGGTGGCAGACATTTTAAGCCATTTTTGTAAAAAAGTGATAATAATATGAAGGCTTTTGTAAAGTGATAATAAGGCGAACTTTCTAAAAGTTATTACGTTTCAAGTGAAGCTATGTGCGTAAAGTGTTGGTAGTATGTTACACAAAGCAGATCATTTATGATCTGAATTTCTGAAATTTGATGTTTGTTTATTACAATTAAAATATTACTAGTTAGCAAATTATGTTGTAGTTATGTTGTGTAGATTTTCAGAGTGAGTAGGTACTAGTTATCTACGAGTGAGTAGGTACTAGTTATCTACCATCAAATAGTTACCTACTTCATACCTATTAGTTACATTGTATGAACCTAATTATGAGGTAAGAGGTAAGGTAAGTAATAGTCATAGTTGGTGTTATTGTCCTAAACATAAATTACTGTTTTCTGTACATAGTTTTAGAAAAGAAATGTACCTACCTGATATTTTTGTATTGTCTCTAAATAATTTTGCAATTAAATGCATTAATCTGATTACCGTTGTTATCATTCAGTCCCATTCCCATCAAAGCTAACATAGGTAGGTACTTAGGTAGTTTTGGGTGGGCGGGCTGTATGAAAGCGGCGTGTCGCGGCGCGCGGCGTCCGCGCATCAGCTGATCGTGCGGCGGGCGGCGGTTCGCTAACGAATCACCGCAGATTCAGGGTTGTCAACGCTTTCGGTAAAAAAATAAATTATTTACTTTGTATGGGAAAAAAAAGTTGTTTATTTTTAACTAAAACTTTTACGACTTAATGTTCACATCACATACATACATACCCTTAAATATTATTTCGCCTTTTTTTTTACACCCTGTAGAACCGCGCTCTAAAGTTTTCTGCTTATTTTTATAACACTACAGTTTGCTTACGATATAGCATTGTTCTTGGCTGTTATAATTAAACTTTTAGAACTTTTACACTTAAGATTATTGTTAACCAAATAAATAAGTTTTAGCGGTTAATTAATTACAAACTAACGAACTTTGCACCTTACCTGAACTCAGAAGCTAAAGGTAAAACGTATTTTTTGAGAAGAAAGAGATTTATTTTAAGGGAAAGATGTGAGAATATGAAGTGATAAGTACAGGTAAATAGGTACTAAGAAACATTACACATGCAGATCGGTAATACTTACAATCCCCTACAGTTGTCAATATCATGCAGGGTCCAATCAGGAAGAGGGCACAAACAAATAGAATAGTACAGCAAATACTTCTTAGTGAAAATGCAAAATGTAAAAAATTAAGGCACGCATCTTTATATGGCTTATTTGATAACAAGGTTGGTTAGATTATTATTTCGTCTTGAGCAGATATCATCAAGGTTAAGTTTAAAAATGGAATTAAAGCGGCAAACAGGTTTTTGAATTCATTTTCAGTTCAACAATCGTAATTCTAGACATGAAAATTCTACTAGGTACCTCTGATAAATTATGTAAATCAATGATTGCTGAGTGCATGGAACTATGCTAACTAAATTATGTTAATAAACTTTTTATCTACCTTACAATAATACATAAAATATAAAACCAAACATATACCTTCTTATTCTCACAATGTTTTTATCTAAATGCTGAAAGTATTCTAGTGAATAAATTGTGATCTTAATTTCGGTAAAATGATAAGTTTACGAATGTACATGTATTTTAAAATTCTGGATGGTTAGTTTAATTAATAAGTACTAGTTCTAACGAAACCAGTTACAAAGTAAAATACAATTTCAAATAACAATCGACTGCACAACAGACAAAATTAAAAACGTGCTCAAACTGAGTTGCAAAACAGACTCTCAGAAATACACTCAAAGGAAATAGGCTTAAACGGAGTAACAGGACACATAAAATGATTAATAAATAGAAAGGGATGAAATAAAAAGCCTTTATTTTTACCTTCATTGCCTGGTTTCCACGAAAATGGAGCGAGAAGTCAATGACAAGATTCAAATGTTTATCATTTACAATAAATAATATTGTCATCTCATGTGAGTAATTTTTGTGTTAAGTTTGAGTCACAATTTCGAGTGAAAGCCAATCATTCCGAATTTCTTTATATCAGTGAGACATGTATAAAATTTAAGTGTGATTTGGTGCAAGCTTTTACCTTTAGGAAGTCAATCACTGTGGTGTCCACCACCATCAGCGGTCGCTGGATCAGATGCACAACGCCATTTTTCACGGGGATATTGGCTTTCACGATGTCAGCCAAAACGACGCCTCTGCTGTGCTTCGCGTCACCGGCTACTGTGTTCGATTTTACGTAAGCTGCGAAAGTAAATTAATGCTTTACCAACGCTCATCTCCAAATAAGACTACAGTTTTTATATACTTTCCGTAGATTATATGTTGTGGCTGCTTAAATTATAAGTAGTATTCCCGAAACTTATTGGTAAGTAAACAAATAGAAACGGATGTCTCAAATACAATAATACTCGTGTTTACTATAGGTACAAAACGGAATACAATACAAAAATATTGATATAATGAACTTTTCGTCCAAAACCATTTACATTTGTTTGTTCGGTCCATAAAATAATACTGCGTCTCTTTGGTCGAGTGATTCAATTTTATTTCTGGAGGTTTATCGTTCTTTGAAGAATGGTACTTACTTATTTCCTCTCTACCGTTCATGGCGGTGCTGAATGAGACGATAACCTTGACGTTATCTCCGAAAGCCAGTGTCTCGAACTCTTTTGTGTCGGGGGTGGCTTTAGTGAAGAGCACGTGATGCGGGATGACGTGACCATCAACAACTTTCTCGTCTATCAAATCCGATCTTGTCGTTGGCTGCAAAAGTTTTTAATTATTTTCTGTGATTAGATGGTTAGTGAGTGACAAGTTGCTATTGGACAATCGTCGAAATAAGGATTCATGTTTCAACAATGTCCATGTTAAACAGTGATGCAACTGATGGATATAAGGAAATAAGCGTGATATTGTGTATTTGTGCTTAATTAACATGGTTACGCTGTAAACGTATTCATACCTTGAAGCCTTCATCGACTGGAATGAAAAACGTGTGTCTCCCGTCAGCGTTGAAAACCTCTTTCTTTTGTAGTTGATTCACTTTTTGTCGGAACGACCTGCGAAATTCAAGTTACAATGAATACCTCAATTATTTTGGTTATTTTCCCTTTTCATGTTCTCTTTGCAGGCACCCTAATTTAAAAATGGAAACAAAAGCATCCGAGTGTGGTGTATTCGGAATTGTTACTATTCGAAGTGATGTTTCATTTTTCCGTTATGCAGTTTGAAAGCCCAAAGCCCGTATTCAATTAGCGGCAAAAAGTTGGATGCAATTGTAAGTTGGTCCGCCAATGTTCCGTGAGTGGAACACGCGAGGTGGTAATTAATGTGTGCATTGTTACGTTTATGCGTTCGAGTTCCGGCATTTACAGATTCCCGATAAACGCTTATTCCAGATCTATTGAAAATATTGAGACTTCGTTTTACAGCATAAAAAGTCGAAAAAATTTGACAAGATTCGATCTAAAGCTCTAAATAATTTAAGGCTTAAGACTAGCTGGAGTCCTAGATTTAAAGTTAACAGAGCGTTTAATAGTCGGAGCAATTAGGCATTCAGCAAGGACACAAGTCCTTCTTTAACAAATAAGTCATTGACAAAACACGAGAGTAGAAGGAAAAACTGTAGGAAGTGTAATACGACCAGTCAGCGTCAACATTCACATTAGGATCAATTTTTTTTTTTATTTCTCATAAGAAATTTACATTTCACTTATAATGATACAATTACAAGCAAGATACATCTAATATATAAAATTCTCGTGTCACAGTTTTCGTTGCCATACTCCTCCGAAACGGCTTGACCGATTCTCATGAAATTTTGTGAGCATATTGAGTAGGTCTGAGAATAGGCCAACATCTATTTTTCATACCTCTAAGTGATAAAAAAAAATTAAATGGCAAAACAACGGTTGCCGGGTCAGCTAGTAATATTATAACTATCTATTATTTTCTTCTTCGGCTTTCGTTATAAGATGTGCCTTAAGTTTGTTCTTAAATGTCTTAATCTTCACACGTTTTTAAATCATTTGGGAGTTAATCAAACAATTTTGCTCCTTCAAATAATACTGTCTTCTTCCCATAATTAGTTCGTGGGGTAATCAGTTCTAGTTTACTTTTATTCCGCAGAGATTGTGAGTATTATCAAATCAAATCTATGTTACATATAATACTCTTTGACATGTTTTTTTTTTAAATCAATATGCATGTATACTCGTAGTATTCGTGTAATTTATTTATATTCATTAATTTTGTTTTTTCGTATTTACATTTGAAAATAACATTGTAAATTCAAAGAGCATTCTCTTTGTAAATTATGGGACTACAGCACCTCATTATTTGTGACGCTAACTGTACCTGAATTGTAAAGAAAGGACCTTGATTACTTAAGAAAATTAACCTGAGTCTGTGCTGGCCGACGTTGAACTCGTCCGAGTGTTCAAGGAACTGGTACGCATTGGGGTTGTACACAGAATTGCTGCTAGATCCTGGCCCATGTGGCTGCAGCGGCTGTAGGACTTGGTCTATCACGTGCAACACCTAAACAAATACGTTAAACCTTACAAACGTAGGTTATGTAGGTACTGCTTACTTACGTGTGGAATCAAAACTATCTGAATCGCTTGTATGAAGGAATTCACTAAAATTCCTTCATACAAGCGATTGGATACGTTTTAGACTAACTTAAACTCTTGCAAGATAAACGATGAGCTTTTTTTAATGATCGAAAATATAAAACAAGCACATGGCGTGAGATTTACATTATATGATTTAGTCACTAGTGGCGTCAAAACATCAACGCCACTGAAATACATCTTCATAAAAAATGAGCTTTTTTGGCGAGTCTTACCTGATTTACGCATTACGGTGGAAACTTAACCTTTGGTGGCATACCCACAATAAACATAATATAGTATATAATATAGGTTTAAGTCGAAGTACTATGTTGGCGAGCGCGTCCTACGCAGTGGTCGTCAACATGCGTTCAATTGAGAAAAAGGGGCCTGAAAGCTTTAATCGTACTACTTACAAACGTTCTTAGAATTCTCACCTGCCGTTTCCCATTCCTGTTCATGGCCTGGTAAGACCTGGATACGTAGACCTTGGCGTTGTTCACGAAGATGTCGTCGTGCATCGTGTCAACACGCCGCGTCACCCATAAAGGGGGGTTCCCGTCGAACTCTGAGGATATTGCGTAGTCCAGGTTCGATAGCGTCGTCGCCAGGTTTGCTGGAAAGAAGGATCTTATTAGATTTAGAATTTTAGTACCAATATTTTTAATATCATTATACTGCCTCCTTGACGAAGGTTATAAGGTAACTTTTGCATTTATTATATGACGTCTAGCAATAAATCAGAGTTTGATGGGTAGAGTAGGTCCACGTCACTTCTTATTAATGCAGTAGAGCGTAGTCTCAAAAAGTTAAAATAATATCATCACTGCAAAAACAGTGGTAACAAAATTGTCATTGGTAGATTTTTTAAGGCGCAACCTGACTGTGATTGCCACATAAAATGATAGAATATTACCATATAACTACATACACTACACTACATCTACATAGGATTTTTTTTATGTTAGGTATGTGGATTATTATGACAAGACTTTCTCAATTACAATTAGAGTATGGTAAGTATGGTCCGTTAGGTGTAGATATTATGGTTCGTGGTTATTGTACTACCTGCATTGGATTTACTCGTTTATGAGACAGTTTTACGAAGATACTTAAATAACGTTAACGTTAACATAGCTAACTTAAATACCGTTCTAGCAGCGCGAGGAGCTTTGTCGTATTGTCATCATCATCATCATCATATCAGCCTGTTGCAGTCCACTGCTGGACATAGGCCTCCCCCAAGGACCGCCACAGCGCACGATCTCCCGCCCTTTGCATCCAGTCACTATCAGCTGCCTTCTTCAGGTCGTCTGTCCATCTAGCCGGGGGGCGTCCCACACTTCGTTTACCTAAGCGTGGTCTCCATTCAAGAACCTTCCTGCTCCACCTCTCGTCGGTTCTGCGACAGACATGGCCAGCCCACTGCCACTTCAGCTTGCTACATTTTTTGACAACATCAGTTACCTTAGTCTTATGTCGTATAACCTCGTTCCGGATCTTATCCCTTAATGAGATCCGCAACATAGACCTTTCCATAGCACGCTGAGTGACGTGTAGTCGGTGAGCCAGCTTAACTGTCATGTTCCACGTTTCAGCTCCGTAGGTTAAGACTGGTAAGAGGCTTTGGTTAAACACCTGGCTTTTTAGGCACTGCGGCAGGGTCGACGTGAAGATATAACGCAATTTCCCAAATGCTGCCCAGCCAAGCTGCACTCTTCTGGCGATTTCCCGCTCGAAGTTGTCTCTACCGAGCTGTAGTACTTGCCCAAGGTAGACGTACTCTTGGATAACTTCGAGCGTAGTGCCCTCGACGGAAATTGGTTCTGGGATGACATGATCGTTGAACATTACCTTTGTTTTGTCCAAATTCATCCCAAGCCCCACACGTCTCGAGGCAGCATTGAGACTGTGCAGCATTTTTTGCAAATCCTGCAGCGATTCTGCCATAATCACTATGTCATCGGCAAAGCGAAGGTGCGTAAGATATTCGCCATTTAGATATTGCCCAGTCCGTTCCAATCCAGCGTCTTGAACACATCCTCCAGCGCGTTGGTGAACAGTTTTGGAGATATGACGTATGTCGTATTGTAATACCTACATTTGATTTAACATTTCTACGAGCCAGTATTACGAAGATACTTACATATGTGGTAAAGCACTAAAGAGTCGTCCATCTCGCCGTTGTACCTCTGGAAGGCTTCGTTGGTGGGCGCGAACATGGTCAGCTGCCGGTACTGCAGGCTGGTATTGGCCACCACATTTCGTTCTAGCAGCGCGAGGAACTGTGGGCAAAAAATAAAATATATCAAACATCTTTGATAAATACATTAGCGTTTCTGTTTTTTATGGATGGATAAAGCTTTCAATGCACAAAAGGGATGTAGAAACAGTAAATAATATGGAGCCGCAAGCTCCTGTAATCTTAATAAAATAGGCATATAAAGGTTCGATTCAGCCAATAAACTTTATCAAAACCAGTAAAATTTGTTAAAAAAAAGATAATAAATAAAATGGGTAACAATATCACATTAGAGGTACTCTGTTCTTATCCAAAAGTAAGTAGCATAAAAACTTGTGGTCATCAAAAATAAAAAAATACTTAGTTCATTGTGAAAAATAAAACTTAAACATGACATGAAAGTGGCGACTTAACAATAAACACAATAATTTGAGTTCACAAAGCCGCCGGCGCGGTAAACACAATATTCATAAGTCACAATCAGTCAGATTTTCCATAATTTGTTTTGTATCGATTCCGCAACGTGTTCAACAAACAGGCTGCGATAAAAGCAATTAACAGAATGCTACAAAATTCGATAATGGGCTCATAGGTAATGTTATATTTTAGATCATCAGCATATTATTAATGAGGTATTTCATAAACGTATAACTTTGATGTATCGTTTCTATTAACACATGTGAACAACAAGCATATTGGGGCTATTACCCCTAACGTCAGGAAGAAATCTAGAAGGAAGGTATACTGCTCCGGCTACTCTACCACCTGAGTGCTTTCAACTTTACTACTTCATCATCATATCAGCCGTTCGGTGAGCATATGCTCCCAAGGATCTCCACCCCGATCGGTCCTGCGGTTTCCGAATCCAGTTGCTTCCCGTGACCTTCACCAGCACCAAAAGCAGCCAACTTTAATACTTGCTTTCATTTTATTGTCAGTTCAAGTTCTATTTCACCTGTCTTTGATTAATGGTTCAATAAAGATTCCTATCACAATCGAGCAGCAAAACAGTCTGTTTTCCGTGTGGATTAACGACTGTCTAATTATGATTTCTATGGTTAGAAAACTAGGAAATGTCAATCGTAGTCACGTTGACTGCATAGAGTACGCAAACAACAATAGGTTCCCATGAGATGCGCGTATACGTAGTACGGAGAATACAGACTGTACAAAACAGGTACGTTCGTTGACAAGTCAATTTATCTTACGTTTGTTGTTTGCAAGTACATCCTACAAGCTCGGTCACAAATTCAATACCTATGTCTTTTATCTAAACTTACGGAGTATAACACTTAAACGCTTTACGGTCTTACTACAAACAGAAATACAATATTATTATATTCTTTTTTCAGACAAACAGTGTTTTAACATTACCTAAATATAAGACAGCCGATATAGCAGCGGTAGCTCTAAGGCAGCGCTTATAATAATAATAATAATAAATAGATGGAGAGAGGATAAATAGAGGACAGTCTGAGGTCAACTCAAGTGCGATTACCTTATTAGAGCTTAAAGAGTTCATAACATTATTTTTCTAATTTAATCATTTGAAAATGCCAAGGCACTGAGCCGTCATTAAGGATTGGGCATATATTTTTCTCTAGGTCCTACTCAAGTCCTTGATGTTCCTAGGTACTAACTATTAACCAAGCATTTTGATGGACCTGGCTGTTCTCATTAGGCTACAATAAATATTGCAGGAACATATACAAAGTCTTTGCATAGTACGTTAAGGTGAAATCAGGAAGCCTTTGTTTGCATTCACGGTTGTTTGCGAAGAGTTGCGATGGGTGTCCCGCCCCAAGAAAGTTGGGCCGACTTGGGACTGAATAGCGGTCCAACAGTTTAGGGACTTTGTTATCTAAAACGGCTGTACATGGACCACAAACTAAGGAAATTAATCAAACAAAACTATCTCATCTCTTATGAAAGCTGAGCATTTGTGGAAACTAATTTGCTTCTGGAAATTTACTGCTAGATCCAAGTTTTAAAGAGATTTGCATTCATTATACCAGACTATCGATTACCATGAATATTAAATATCGGGGTAAAGGTGATCCCGAAATATTAAGGAGGTTCTAATTTGTAATTCCAGCATGAATGGAAACCCAAATATAAACCATGGACGATACTCATTATAAATTAAGGTCCATTAATTGAATTTGTTTGTTGGGTTACGTAGATACGTTTACATACTTAGTTATGTTTATCAATGAATTACATTTCTGCCATTTACAACACGAAATCAAAATAATCATTATCAATGTTCTTTGTGTCAATAACTTTTTAAATATTTAAATTGCTCTGATATCTCTAACGGCTTTATCTTATTACAAAGTAAGGATATGGGAGCTCAAAAAACACGTTTCTTACTGAAACCGGATGATTTAATTTCGTAAAACAGGTTTGCTAATCATTCGCATATCACATTTGCAACTTAATTAGTATCGGACAATTTGTTTGAAGTTGCTTAGTGACCAACTTTACTGCTTAAGAAACGTCCCCGTCATAATTCATCTAACTCTTGAAAGGATATTTTCTTGCGTTCAAAAGAAAATATAAAGTGGGTTTGTGTGGTAAAGTAGCAATTTTTCTCATAAATCAGCTTCGCCGAAGCGATCGTCTAGGTAGACGCTATTTTACTAGACTTCATTTAGGTAGGGTCAGCAACTGAGTCCTTATCGGGCGCTGAAACAGACAGGCGTGGCTCGAGCACCTATTTAATTTTTATTATGAACCCGGCTGAATTACTTACTTCAAAAGGTTTTTTAATGCATACTTCAGTAAAAAGTTATCTCTGCAACACAAGCGCCTGTTTGCCCATTTTGTTAAAAATGTAAAAATAAAATCAAATTGTTTTTGTAAATAGATTTACAAGGAGCACTTTTACAGGTCCCAATATATAAATGAACCCTACCACCGCTTCGGGACAATTTGGGCCAGTGCTGAGAAGAAGCGGCGCAAGAAACTCAGTTACTAGCGTCATGGCCTCTTTTCAGATTTGATTTACAATAATTGTATTTTTTTTAATTCAAACATTTCTTTGTTATTTTATAATATCCTTTCGACATTAATGCATATTTTTTAAAAGTGTTTTAAATATATTTTAAGGCAATGAAATTAAATGTTTTGGTATTTTTTTAAATATACATCCATAAGTGAGTGACCAACTTTATGAAGCGTAAAATGTGGAACGGAAGACTTAAAGAATAATTTATTACAAATGATTATCACTCCTGATTAATGTGACTTTATTCTTATATAACAAATTAGAATATCGTTTGTTTCAATTAACGCATCTGGTAATGTAAGTACGTATATGTACACACAATTCAATACGTAGAATGCATACCTAATCGTTTTCATGACTACCATCAAAAGCTATCTATGACTTAATAGTGATCGTCCACTGAATAGAACACATTCTATGATACGTGGTTACAATTCTATCAGCCCATTCAAGATAGAATTCAATCTTAGATCGTATAAACAAGCTTCACACGCAACTTAGTAAGCATAGGATACATTAATGTCATACTCTAGTAACCGGTCATAAACATTTTCTGGCATTTGGCAACGGAAAATAGGTTGCGGGTATAAGCTGGCGAAAATATAGGGTTTGTTGGCCGCTTGGCGCCAACGTGGCGGGATGGGTCAGTCTAGCTTGGGGCACAGTCTTGCCAACACAAAGCTGAACTACTGCCCTATTTCCCAGTTTAACGACCTTGGGGACTGAAACAGGATAAGCCATTGCTCTTTTATAGCTTAGTTTGCGACCTGTGCTTTGCATGTTTTTATCGCAAAGTGGCTAATTAGAATGGAGCGGAGAGATAGGAAAAAGGAAACTGAAAGCGTGTTCTGAAAGTTCCGGATAGACTAGCTATACTTACGACTTATCGGATCCCAAAGGAATCACCGAGATCTAAAAATGGGGATAAACAAATATCAATAAAACATCGAACAATGAAGTTTTGCTTTCCTGGGCAGACTAGCCGGTCAGGCTACCTCCACTACCTATATTTTCTTAGTTCGCCGGAAAGCTAATGGTTTGTTAACGCGGTAAACAATGGATGGCTCTAAAATGTTTCTGGAATGAACCCTGAAGACCCTGTACGTGTTCTGGCGACGGCTCACCAGGATGCTTTTTCGATAAGTAACTTAGCCTGACAGCTTTTTAACCGAGAGCTGGTTTAGGCGATAAGAATATGTAGCGTTCCAATTTTTAAGGCGTCATTAAGAATAAGAACGATACGCGATGAACGTTACTTTTCTTACCCTTTGTAGTAAGCAAATAATGTAAGTTAAACATTTATAAAATAAAAACAAATGAGAACAGCTTTACGAAAATACTAAAAGTATACAAATTTAATGACTGTCAACGAAAAAAATGTAGATAGATTGATTATGTGACACTTTATTGTACAACACACAACAAAAACTACAGATAAGTTTAACAAAGAAAGATGTACTATTTAGGCAGTCTTATCGTTTGTAGCGATGTCTTCCAGACCACCTTCGGCTAAAGGAACATTTAATGAACAGGAACTTTACTATGTACTTGTCCTAAGCTAGAACTTATAAACATATTTTATTTGAATTTTCGTAGGCAGCACTAGTAAATGTCCCGCTTGAACAACGCAAAACGCTAATTAATAACGGATAGCTATTGGAATTAAAATTCTACATGCGTTCACGATCAATGGCAGCATTGTAACAATGGGCTAAAAGTTCCATAAAGGGCTAACAGTCCCTATCCGAATGATAGTTTCGCCCTGTACATAAGTGAAACATGGCGCCCTTCTAATTAGGCCCGCAATAACGCCGCAGCATGTGACCGCACGAGGAAAACCACAAATGGTGCCTTCGAACAATGGTCTCTAATAAGGTGCCGCTGGAGGCATAACTTTTACACGACCTCTCTAGCTGGGCGGCTGTGTGTATAACTAATTTTCTACCATTTTCGCTAAGGATAAATAAGACGCAGTATAATTTAAATGGATATTAACGTTGGAATATATATTTTTTCAAAAATTAATAGTCTTATATTATTGAGTTTTCTACATACCTACATGCATGGTGAATGTTTAAGTCATTAATTTATCTTTTGGAAGATATATTTTATTCTTTACTTAAAATTATTTTTATCATTTAATAATTAAATTTTTATCATTTAATTATTTAATTTCAAATAAAATTCTTTGACAATTCTTATTAATAGACTTTTTCAAAATATGTTACATATTTGATTAATAATATCGAACGCCAATTTCGAATTCAGCTTTATGCCTGGCATGTGTGAAATGCCTACAATTAAATGATAAGAGTCTCAAGTAGGTTAAACAAGTCGTAAAGATAAATTGCAGAATATACGCCAAACACTGATGTCACCCTTGAGACATGAAAACGTTTTCAACGGACATTTTAAATAACATATTAAACCCTCGAGGAATACTGAGACACCGCATTCATTCTAAAGTAAGTTTCTTGTCTTAGGCGTATTCTTTGGCCTTGCACCAAGTTACTTTAACCATAACCGTAAGTCAGAAAACTTTTTATTCAGTTGTGATGGACTCACGTTTTTTTTTTATTGCATGTAAACTTACAGCGCTATATCCAAGACACTCATTTCTCGTTAAGCATAATAAATACTGTAGTGAACTGCACTTTTTAACGGCCATAAAATAATTTTTTTTTTCATTATAATAATTTATTTCATAAACAAAAATTAACCGGTACCTTTAAGCCTGCTGTTAACTTTTGGGTGTATACCTATGAATCTAGACTGATTTGACTAGATCGGTTCTCAGAGTAACGCTTTATTTCTTGAGTATTTATTCAACTTCTTTTATTTTTGACGACCGTTTGGTGCATGGTCTACATGTCGGACTTTAAAACCAAGGGTCGCGGGTTCGATCCCCGCACAATACAAGCATATGTGTGCATGAACATATGTGTTTGTACTGGTCTGGGTGTTTTCTATGTATAATATGTATTTATTTACAAAAAAAAGTATTTAAGTATGTTTATCCGTTGTTTAGTACCCATAACACAAGCCTCGTAGCTTAATTTGGGACTAGAGAATTGGTGTGATTGTTGTGAAATATTTATTTATTATTTATTATTTTGTGTGGTCAGGTCAACCCATAATATTTATATCTCCAGCCGGATAGTTTTTTTCCGAAACGAACCACGTGGACGGGTCCGGCGTAGCCAGTGTCTGCCGAAGCGTGCACAGATACACAGGAGCGCTCAACCGTGAAGCGACTATTGTGTTGTCAGGACGGCTCACATGCAGTATGTAACACTTAACACTTCATCAGAAGCAGTAAGCTAGCCGTACCGAATGTTAATTAATAATCCAAAATAGACTTAGGTATTTACAATGTCGAAAGAAATAATACAAAAATTAAACTAGAATTATTGTGCTTTATGGTTGCGTTGATTGTTGATATTATGACGTGAAAACATTGTCGACTTATTCAAGTAACTCATTCATTACAAACATTCAAGCACAATTATTTGGTATGGGTTTAGCCTATTGATAATTGTACCTGAGAATTACGACCCAGTCCGTATTTTTTTTAAATATTTTACTTTCTGATAAAAGATACCTAACCATGACAAAATGTAAGCCCGCTGATAAGTAGCTACATTCCACGAAGTTCACAGCAGATATAAACTGACTGGGCTCCATATAAACTGACTCTTGCTAAAGTAAAAATACTCATATGACGACGAATGCAGACGTTCGTTTCCCCTGAACGTTTCCTTAAAATAAAAGGCACACACAGATTTTGCCGTTTCATTCTAAAAGACTCTGTAGAATCTAAAAATTGTACTTAAGTAGAGACGATTCCTATTTGGTGTACCCATATTTATTATGTCGGAAGTAATTAACGGAATACTATTTGTGAATTGTCTGAAATAAGATTGGCTCTGAATATAGCTAATGTGGAAATGCTGTCTGATTTCACGGGTCGAATACCAACCTCCACATACCGAGCAGATAATGTGCATCTGTGTAGCTACTATGCAATTTTAGTGTAGTCCTAATTAGATGCATTAATACAATTGTTTACTTTATTTTTAGCATTTACAATGAAAATTTCTTAACAATGTGAAATTAAATGGACTGCCACAGGCGGGACTCGAGCCCGCACCTCTCGCAAGCCGGGTGATTACACTCCAATTAAGCTACCATGACACTTACTCATCGGTTCGAATTTCTTTAAGTGCTATTTAGGCTACACCCAGCCCCAGCCATAAATAATTCATCAATGTTGAGGTAAGATACCTACAACATCCAAATGAAACACATTTTCAGTTGTTTGCCAATCGGTTAAGATGAATCAGCTAATTTATTAAGTTACTTTATTACAATGCAAATGTCTTTTTTTTTGTTAGCCTACATCATCCGACTGCTGGGCAAAGGCCTCCCCAAAACCTCTCTACCGATCCCTGTCAGTTTGCCAATCCGTTAAATACCAATTTATAAATATATAAATAATAATATAAATATAAATTATATAACTATATATAATATAAATGTTAATATAAATTTCTTTACAATGTGAAATTAAAACACACTTAAAGTGAAATGGACTGCCACAGGCAGGACTCGGACACCGTGAACATAGCTTGCGATTATGTATGTATGATAGTAATTATTTGGTGAAAGCAAACAAGTTGATTGAAATTTAGTGCTACATTCTTTAAAAGCAGTGTACACGAATATGTATTTGAAACGTTCAAAGTTATAATAATATTTCCCTCCAGAGATACCTAAATATTGTATTTCTAAACTTATTTTACTTATTTCTCCTAGTCCTAGGTCCTAGGTACACAAAATAAAAACTGGACGAAAGACAAACTGGTAGTTTGTATGTTGAAATTACATTGGAAACTTAGTATTATTTTTTGTGCATCGCCAACACCTGGCTGAGTCACCGACACAAACAGACAGGGAGCTTTCATGGCTTTTACCGTATGTGTAAGGAAACAACATTCAATGCTTCCACTATACTATTACTTTACGTTATTACCTAGTTTCAGTTTCAGTATTATCGTTGCACGGCGAGTGCCTTTCAGGCGTTTTATTGTTAGGAACAGTGTTATTAAATAGGACTTTATTGTTTAAGAAGCAAAAGCACTCTCTGGAGATATACCGTTATAATACTTAGGTACCGTTTCTAAGCACAAAATAGGCGTCAAGTTTGATGAAATAATTCGTCGCATAAAATATTTGTCTCTAGGGTATTGCTAAGCAGTTTCTGTTTCAACCCAGAAAAATATCAATTTCCCAAGTCAGTAGAAAAGTAAGCTTCGACTAAAAATACATATCTATAAACGGATTTTGCCTTTGACGAAGCATTATTTACATTCGAATGCTACGTAGGTACGCTGTTTGATAAGAATAATAAAAAATAGAATGGAGCCGTTGATCATAAAACACTTTACTCACTGCAGATAAAATCAGGCGGCACCCGGTGAAGTTGGGGAACATACGTGTGAAATTGTTTACTCCTATTTGGATTTAACGCTTTTGTTGTCGGCCAAATTCAAATTGTAAAGAATTACATTGTGACACCCTAATCTTGATTAGAACGCGTTTACAAAGCTCCCGAAGTAAAAGCGAATAAGTGTTAATCTGATTTAATTCATTGTGTATACCCAGCGGGAGGCGTGTATGACATTTTTAGGAATCAAAGGGTCCGTTTGAAGAATTGAAACGCTGTTGGAGAAAGCAGGGCTTTTGTTATATTAATGGCAAATCTATGTTGACTCCAAAGAGATCAGGCGCAAACGGCTGTTACCTATTTTGAAATAATTTAGTGTTGAATTGCTCATCTAAATACTTTCCAGAAGATACCATTTATGAATGTGATTTTTATGTTTTTGTTGTTTAATTTAAATGTAAACTGATTTTTTTTAATTTACCGAAATAAATACTTTTTATTCAAGTCTTAGATATTTCAAGAGCTAATAAATAATGTTCAACGACAAAAATAAGTAAGTAAAATTAAATTGTTTTTTTAACTAAAACGTTTTGAACGCCCGTACCTAAACTGAAAACATCATTATAAAAACATTTGAATAGAGGGTCTGAAAGGTATTATTTGTTTTTCAATAATTTTGCGAATGAAATCTTGAAACGCGACGTGTCTAGAAATTCTATTCCGCAAATAATATTTGCGTTATATTTTTTTATTGAATTGTAAACTTTAAATAGTAAAAAATATTTCAGTTTTGGTCACCTTAGAATTGAAAAGAAAGTTTAATAATAAACCTTCTTTTAATTGGGGTTGAACTATATTTCCAATGCTTACTAACTTATTTAAGTAGTTCTTCGGCTTAATAAGAATTGCATAGGTAATGTATAAACTATATCATGTGTCCTCTCCGTCTGCCCATAACCACTGTAAATAAGATGTTTTTTGCTCGGTTTAAAAAAGCAAAGCTGAATAATTGTCATGAATGTAATTATTTAAAATTACGATAAACTACGGTTACTTGTTTTAAAGTCATTGCAAAGTAAATAATACATTGAATGCTGACTTTTTGTCTGCTTACCGCCGGTGATGAAAATTGCGAACGCAAACGTTTGAGTGAAGACGGTGAATTTTTAAGAGCAGCAAATAAGAGCTTAAAGAATGTCTATTTTTTATAAAGCTTCCTTTACTGAGACTACAATATTCAAAATAATCTCCCGTAAGAAATGAGCGTTTAAATAAATGAAAAGGTAAAACTCAAAGTTTTATATTATCCAAGGCCTATTTTAAATAAGTGGGTTGAGCACGAATAACTGTCGTAACGTATTCGTAGCGTTTACTATTCGTTAACTTGTAAAGTATGGGGTAACTGTTAGTTTCTTACGTTTTGACGATACGAATACGTTATGATAATGTTCGTGCTCACCCCAAAGTAGTAAAACACAGAAATAACCAAATAAAATTCAATAACGCGCCTTAAGAAGCTTCAAATTATTTGACGATTAGTATATCAGGACATATTAGTAACTTGTAAGTAACTAGCACATTATAATTTAAGTTAACGAACTTTATGTGTCGCAAGAAAAGTAAAAGTTAGAATTCCCTGCAAAGTCTCGTTGCTTGGCTTTCGAGCACGCCTCAGACCCCTGAGATCCCGCTAACATTCTTTGATGCAAATATTCCTCAGAGAAACTGTTCTTAAAGGATAGCTCACATTCTGAGCACTAGCGATTCAGCGTACGTTATCTGAGTACATACATTTCGTTAATGTTTTAAGATCTTATTAAACTTCTCGGTTATTTCGTCGAAACGATAAACTTGTAAATTTTGGGAATTACGCTACTCATTTGTATATTTTTATTTGAATGTTAAAGTTTTTAATTAGGAATACGAAATGCAACCTTATCAGGAATTCGATAGCAAGACTTTTAATGGGGTTATTCATGATTAACTCAAATAACTATATATCATTTGAAAGTCGTAACTGTTATCGACATCCTGGTTTTTATGTCATATATTTGGTATTTCTAAAGTGACAGTTCCGCGAAACGCCTCGGCAAGAAATACAGGCACGCTCGCACTTATCTATGAAAGCTGTTAATCTCATTAAAACAAATTGCGGAAGGGACTAAGGGATAAGCAAAAGGTCATTCGAAGCTGCCTTTATTACATTTTCTATAGACAGATAATGTTAATTCTTGTTAGCTAAATACCTATCTAAAAAAACTGTTTTATTAGAGACAAGGTGTCTGAAGTAATTACAGCGGCGTTCCGTTTTTAATAAAATTGTAAATAAAGGAATCTCGCTAGAGCCCGGTTAATTAATGAGAGGGAAAGTGAGGAAAATGTTCCAGTTTGTTGGATTCCTTTGCCGGCACATAAACTGTAGGGGAATCAGAGCTTACTGGCCTGAGAGACATTTGTTACTAGCATTTTAATTAAAAATATAATTTATAATAAGTTAGAGCGATGACAGGCAATACTTCATGTCACCTGGAAAGTAGAGCTGTAGTTATTTTGTACAATAAACGTTTGTCATTTTCTTTTAGAAAGTTATCATCATAAGTTTTCTTTACTGTATTAAACATAAACAATATACCGAGTATTCTAGTTGTTTCGTTCAAAGGAGTGAAGATTTCAGCTCCACGCTGTTGTCACGTCACGCAAAACATCAACATAATAAAGTAGTTCTTTTCTTTAAGCGACTCGAACAACAAGATAAAGTAACAATCGTCGCCTTTTATTGATTTTTATTTTTCTCTACACTGTGCAGAGGTGTAATAAAGTTGTTTTCAAATAAAGTTCTCCAGAATCCGCAGAAATGCAATGAATAGGTATACCACAACCTTTTGCCAATCGTAAAACAAATCACAATGGAGCGCTCCTGTCTCAACACATGGGAGATATTGGCTCAATCGGGAAATAAGACCGCACGAGGAAATAAAACGAACAGAAATATTCCTTTTTAAGAGCACCTGAAATAATAAAAGTGATTGTGTGCATATTGGAAGCATGGATTTTGTGTTACGGAATTGGTTTCTATACTTGTCTCTTTTATCAATGCTTAGGTTATTGTTACAGTGGATTTCGTGCCTCTTTTGGTTATTGTGAGGATTTTCTATTTCCGTAACGATAAATTGCTTTTATTACGTGTTTATTTTGATTTAGAGAATACTTTTGGAAAATTTTAGGTAAATGCACGTTCCTTGTTCGGTTAAATCTCCCTTCTCTTTGTAAAGTATGCCGATTACTGAACACAGAACTTTAGCTTGTGTACTTTCTCCGCTCCCATTCGCATGAAAAATATTGTTTTCCAAACTCCGGAATAGACTGGCAAATTTAATGCGGAATTTCAACGAAATAAATTACTTACTTTACACTTCCATGTATATGAAAGGCCGAATTGTGTTTACCCACTAAAGTTATTTTCAAAGCCTAGATGTTAAACGATTCGTGAACATACCTTTCTTCCAGAACATTTCTCATTTTGTGAAATATCATTGCTAATACCTAACTAATTTAAATTTTAGCCACAAATGATAATTTGAATTTATTTCCCTTATTTCTGAAACCCTTTTCACAGGCGGTAACTTTTAATTGTAAATAGAGCTGTCATTCGTATGATAATAGCCCTAAGATTAGGTAATACCATTGTCATCCACTATTAATTATACTCCGGCTTCGTCCTCGGGATTAGCAAATAATACTTGTAGTAGCGCCCAGTGGTTCGCCAGTCACGCACTTTATTTGAGGGTAGATTTAAAAAAGAAAACCTGTAAATGTCAAACTTACCCGCACCGGTCTCGGTTCGCCCGTGCCAGTCATTCGCTTTTTAGTGCTCGCCAGGAACGCACACTCGTGCCTTTATTGCAAGTGAAAGTGAAAAAGTGTACGTGTAGAAAATGCCTAAACGTAAACGGGAGGACAGTGTTGATAAGATATTAAAGAAAATCAAGAAGTTGGAGAAGAAAGTAAGTCGTCAGTGTCGAAGTCGGAGCCGATCTAGAAGCCGGTCGTTATCATCCAACCGCTATTGTTCAGAAGATCAAGGTATTTATAATTCGAATATAAATATATTTTCTTTTTAGTTTGTTATCATTAACACTTTGAGTAGTTAATGTTATTTTTTGTTACTCATACCTCCTAATTGGCGGTGGAAAATAGAAATGTTTTACATTTTTACTATCGTGTATGCCTACCGATAAACCGCCGCTCATTTTTGTTTTCACAAATGTATTATTTATGGTTGCGTATTTTTCTATGGAAATTTACTACCCACCAAAAATATGAAAGTGAAGTGATGACTACTTATTCCCTGTTCGCGTACTATTCTTTGGAATTGTACTAAACGAAAAATAAGTTATTGCGTACTTTTCTTTGGAGCTGTACCTTTAACTGACTTCATGACTCATCCTTTTCAATGTATTTTCATATTCAATACCAATCCTATTTTATTTTTGGTTTTGTCACAAACTTGAGGTGCGTACTTTTCTTTGGAGCTGTACTTCTCAGAAATTAGTTTTGCGAACAGTGCTTTGGCCTGTTTCTTAACTAATGTACGAATATCGACCAATTCCAGAACAAGACTCGGCGAGAGCTGAGAGCAATGTTTCGGATCTGTTAGGTGGGCTGGTCGATACAGCTAGAACTCAAAAACTAGCTGAACCATCTTCAATGTGTACAGTCGTCGCTGACGTAGCTGGCTCTGATGACATACCGGACGCCTCAACGACCGCTACTGTTATGGTGTCATCTGCTGTTGCCTGCCCAAGCACTAGTAAAGACCGCTGCAAAGATATTACGGCAGAGTCTGATTCCACCGACTCTGCAGCGACCAGAGCTTTGCTAAAACTATTGGGCGATGACCCAACAATATGTGACATATGTATATGGACCAGAAATAAACAACGACTTGGCTGTCCGTCTAGAACATATTGCCACCAACGGACTCACCAAAGAAGTTCGTAAGGAACTCAATGATAAGTATTTGTTACCCACGAATTGTAAACTCATCAATGCACCAACTCTTAACGCAGAAATAAAAGCGGCAGTTGGTGATATGACGTTGAAACGTGATAAGAGTATCGAACTTCGGCAGAAACAAACAGCCATCGCTATTGTATGCTTGAGTCATGTGATGAATAAACTCTTGTCAAGTAAGAGTGCTGATGCAGAGTTGATTAAAATGTTGATGGATGCAGAGCGTATTTTATGCGACTCGCAGCATAGTGACTCGGTTGTACGTAGAAATTTCATTCTATCAACCTTAAAGAAAGATATGAATGAACAACTACGCAATACTAAACCGGATAATTTATTGTTTGGTCAAAATTTGACTGAAACAATAAAAACTGCCAAGGCAATTAAAAAGTCTGGAGCCGATTTAAAGACTCCAGCACGCAAACAGCCGTTGCCGACGACCAGTAAAAAGCCGACAGCTTCAACGTATTCAACAAACAATAATTTAAACTGGAAAGGACCCTATCCGTCGAGGAAGCCGCCGAATCCTCCGAAAACGACGAACCGCCCACCGAACAGGAAGCCGCCGTCGAGCTCATCGAAAGCGTCGCAGCATCAGCCTCCACGGCATTGTCGCTAGTTGAGGTACAATATGCAGGCAGATTGTCGCATTACTATGACCAATGGACATTAATAACCAATAACCCTGTAGTACTATCTTGCATAGAAGGTTACAAAATACCTTTTACGAGTCCAGTTTCTCAATCAAATATTCCATCTACAAAAAATATTCACACGCAGAAAAATGTAATTTTCATGAAGCAATTACTAACTTACTGACTATAGGTGCAATCTCTAAATGCGATTATACAAAAGGCCAATTTTATCAAGCGTATTCCTTGTACCGAAACCAAATGGTAAATTTAGGTTTATTTTGAATTTAAAAAATCTTAATAAATTCATTACAGCTGACCATTTTAAAATAGAATACTTGCTTGACTTGTTTTCAAACTTATAACAAAAAATTGTTATATGTCAAAAATAGTCCTTAAAGACGCTTATTACCTTATAAAGATTCATCCAGATTCAAGAAAGTTTCTCAGATTTCAATTTGAACAACAATTGTTCGAATTTAATGTAATACCACTTGGTCTCAGTACAGCACCTTACATATTTACGAAAATTATGAAACCTATCATTCACTTACTCCGTTTGGCTGGATTAGTATCTACAAATTACTTAGATGATTATTGGTTAATGGGTCAATCCTATAAGGATTGTCTGCGTAATACGTCTTTGACGAAAATGTTACTTACTTCTCTCGGGTTTATAATAAACAAAGAGAAGAGTTCATTGATACCAAATACTATGTGTACATTCTTAGGATTTGTACTCAATTCAGAAAGTTTCCAGATCACATTACCTTCAGAAAAGATTTACGTATTAGAAAAGAAATTGA
Source organism: Pyrausta despicata (assembly GCA_963921415.1). Lineage (NCBI taxonomy): Eukaryota > Metazoa > Arthropoda > Insecta > Lepidoptera > Crambidae > Pyrausta > Pyrausta despicata. The sequence goes on along the minus strand of OY992855.1, from coordinate 8,778,133 downwards.
AAAATTTTTGTCACTTAAAAGATGCAAAGTTCGAGAATTTGCTCGTGTTATTGGGCTATTAGTTTCTGTTTGCCCAGCTTTAGAATACTGTTGGCTATACACCAAAGTCTTTGAGCGTATTAAATATCTAAATTTATTAGATGACGAAAATTATGATAAATATATGTACTTATCGCCTGAATTACAACCTGACTTACAACAACACAGCCATTCAAAAACCAAAAAAAAGCAAAATAAAAGAAGATACATATGATCTGGAAATTTTCTCAGATGCATCAACTACGGGGTGGGGGGCTGCTTGTGGTGATGAGAGGGCTAGCAGGTTATGGACAGTTCAGGAAAAAGGAAAGCATATCAACTATTTAGAAATTAAAGCAACATTTTTTGGCCTAAAAGTATTTGCCGATAAATTATTCGATTGCCAAATTCTACTTCGAATCGATAACACGACAGCCATCTCATACATCAACCGAATGGGTGGTTTTCAGTTTCCCCATCTTACGGAAGTTACTAGGCTACTATGGAATTGGTGCGAAAATCGAAAGTTATATGTTTTAGCCTCTTACATAAGTTCATCCGACAACAAAACGGCCGATGCAGAATCTAGACGTGTACACCCGGATATTGAGTGGGAGTTAGCAGACTGGGCGTACAACTTAATAAAATCATCGTTTGGAGAACCAGACATTTATTTATTCGCAAGTCAACTAAATAAAAAATGTCTTAGGTACGTGTCATGGCATAGAGACCCAGACGCAATGGCAACAAACGCATTTACAATACCCTGGACAAATTATTTCTTTTATGCATTTCCGCCGTTTTCCATAATTTTGAAAACCTTAAGAAAAATAATTTCGGATAAAACTACGGGGATTCTGGTTGTGCCTTTATGGCCAACACAACCTTGGTATCCGATATTTAAAAGCCTTTTGTTGTCCGATTTTGTTATCCTAGAGGCAAATAAAAACCCAATTAATTTCTATTCTAGCAACCACAATATGCACACTAAATTTACCCTGGTACACTGCGTCTATCCCACAAATTATCTTTTTTCTTAATCAACTTTACGATGAAGGGCTTCAATATGGCTCCCTTAATTCATGTCGATCAGCTATAGCGCTACTGATGGGCAGTAATATTGCAGAAGATGATAGAATCAAAAGATTTTTTAAAGGAATATTTCGTCTTCGGCCGCCTTTACCGAAATATTCAGTAACTAGGGACACATCCATTGTAATTAACCATTTATGTCAATATTTTCCTAATGAAAACCTAAGTCTTGAAAAATTATCAAAAAAGCTGATTACTTTATTTGCACTATTGATAGCACACAGAATGCAGACATTGTCAAAAATAAACATTAAAAATATTGAAATGCTACCTTCAAAAGTAAATATTAAAATTCCCGATTTTTAAAAAAACGACACGGAATAGATGTCCTCAACCAATCCTTGTTTTACCTTTTTTCGTTGAAAGGCCACAAATTTGCCCGGTTAAGACACTCCAATGTTACCTAGATAAAACAAGCCCACATCGTAAAAAAATAGAATCGCTGTTCATTAGTTTTAGAAAACCACATAAGCCTGTGGGTTCACAGACCCTAAGTAGATGGGTCAAGGAGACCTTAAATGACAGTGGGATCGATGTTAGTATTTTTACAGCGCACAGTACTAGGCATGCCGCCACATCTGCGGCATACTATTTGGGGGTCAATCTTGATCAGATAAGAAGAACCGCTGGCTGGAGCGGTACTTCTAGTACATTCTATCGGTTCTATAATAGAACTATAAGTAATGTCAATGAAGTAGATTCTATTTTTGCACGAGTAATTGTCAGTAATAACTATTAGTTTCTTTACATAAATTACTATTAATCAGTAAAATATTTCAGTCTCTAAAAGTCTACAAGTATTATTTGCTAATCCCGAGGACGAAGCCGGAGTATAATTAATGATTAAACGAACTTACCTTGTACGTGAAGTTCTATCATAATTATACGAAGGCTTCGTCCGAAGGGATTAGCACCCACCCTCCCTTGGTGATATGTTGAGTGATACCCCCGTTTCTGAAATATTTTCCTTCGCTCTAAACTAAATGACTGGCACGGGCGAACCGAGACCGGTGCGGGTAAGTTTGACATTTACAGGTTTTCTTTTTTAAATCTACCCTCAAATAAAGTGCGTGACTTGCGAACCACTGGGCGCTACTACAAGTATTATTTGCTAATCCCTTCGGACGAAGCCTTCGTATAATTATGATAGAACTTCACGTACAAGGTAAGTTCGTTTAATCATTAATAATTTCCATCGGGAATGCGCCATGATACGCCTCTTTGAATAATTTTAATATTGGTTGATTATGATCAAACTGGCACGACCCTTGTTCAAAATTATCAAATTGTTACGGCGTAATCTTGGAAACGAGTTAATTTTAATCTGCTATTACGTGTCACTTCATTACTCTCTCTCTTTGCTCGTCAATTTTAAGTTTGGTTTTATTATTTTCAAAGAATAACCTTATTTGGTATGTCCGCTACAGAAGGAGATATTTAGTCCAAGGTTAAGCATAGTAACAATAAAAAACCGGTCGAGTGCGAGTTGGACTCGCGCACCGAGGGTTCCGTACAAACCTGTAGATAAGGAGTAGTAACTTTGAAATTTTCAAAATTGTCAAAAATATTTTTCAAAAAAAACTGACGGACAGACGGACAACAAAGTGATCTTATAAGGGTTCCGTTTTTTTCTTTTGAGGTACGGAACCCTAAAAAGTACTTAGACATGATTATACCCACTGCGACAGTAAATGTAATCCAAAAGAATCCTCGTAAACCTATTCATTCGGCGACCTAATGCCGAAAGGAACATTACAGCTTGTTTGTAGAGATCAAGCAATAGCTAAGAAAAACGTAAGGTTCGGTCGGCCGGCCATCGATGGGGCTATTACGGATACGTGCCAAACGTTCAAGTTACGCTGAATCAGCCCATAAAACATGCTTTTTGAGAAAACTCCCGGAATCATTCAACTATCGCCCTGTCAAAGAGCACCACCAACTCGGCCTTTATGGAAGCCATAAATATCGCTGATTTGTTTTTATGATTGTAACTTTGCAGCGTTGCCGCTGTAACTAAATCCGCGAATTATTTAGAACGTGCCTGAAATGGAAATGTTTTGTTCTGATGTTACGTCGATTCAGATGTAACGAGATTCGAAAATTTAAATCCGATGTAATAAAAAAAACAACTCTCATTTTCTTTTGGATAAATATTTTGCTTAACGTTTACACAAATAGTATGTCTAGTGCGCTTTTTCATGTTAATAGGTATTAGGTGTGCTTTAAAAAGTTGTTTTTATCATGCAAATTTTGAATCATCAAAAAATTTAATACACTGATAATTTGCGATGCGAAATATAAGTAGATAACGCATTTTGCAAGCTTAATACACGAACCCACAACATCTGTTGGTTTTTTTAATAAAAAATAAATACACAACAACATCACATAGGTACATAGATCAGTGTAACAGATATCAGAATAAACAGTGGCATTACAAATAAACTTAAATAAATACAAACATATAACACTCAGTACAAACAGACATGTTCATGCACACAAATGTTTGTACAGTGCGGAGATCGAACCCGCGACCTCTTGTTAATAGTTAACTTCTTGACCATTACACCAAAGTGTAAATTACAATTATTAGCACCGAATAAGTTCGACATAGACGAGGTCAATTTATAAGCTCAAGACTGCTCTCAATCATGGACTTAAGACGAAATCACTCCCATTGACGTCTCCTTACCATCTCAACAGACTCCCGATCTTAATCGGCTGTTCAATCAAGTTAAGCAACGCGTATTTATTCCCGTAATGATCTAATCAAATTCGACTAAACCCGTAGTCTCGGGAACCCGCATGGAGTTCAATGGCATGGAGCACCAATGGGGAAACCCTGTCAGATGACATTTCAGTTCATAAAAGTGGTTGCTGAGGAAATTTCATTGCTGTGAGAAAAGGGATACAAAAGAAAGTTAAAGGTTTTATGATGAGTCGTAGGAAAACATGTACCTATTTATAGTTGATAGGCTCAAAAGAAAAATAAAAAAGCATACCTACCTTTCTTCCTTCATGGAAATAAAGCTCCGAAACAATGAAATTACTTTACAACGACCCTCGAATAAGGAGTCGCCGTAAGCGCCAAAACCATCCTAATAAACGTAGATGAAGAGAACTCAAAGAGTCAATACTCTTAAATTATACTTTAATCGTTAAAGAAAATGAATATTTTTATGGATGCAGATAAAATCACTAAACGTTCATTCGGTGACAAAAATATTCAAATTGATACCTAACGCCGTCGCCGTAGGCATCAAACATAAGATCGATAAAAATTTAAATAGGTAAATCCGGAGATCGGGATCATTTTGCGGGAGAGTGGATTGGCTCCAACTTAGAAGTGGGACGATAAAAGGAACTTTTACGAGGAGGACATGCGCGCGGCGTATTAAACGATGCATAAAATCAGCTTCGAATCGAATATAAAAAGACCATTTGTGACGTTATGGCAGACGCACTTTCGCTTTATCAACAGCTGGATGAGTTGTATCTTCGCGCTGAACAATTTTGATACACTCCACTTCAACTTCAGGCCAGTAAAGGCAAAACAGGCTAATTTCGAATAGTTTTATTCCATCATTGAATTTTATTTCTAATAGGGTTGCACGAGGGAGATTTTACATATTAGTAGTTAAATATCTTAAGAAAAAAAGGCAAAACTTCGGGAGTCCTGCGAGATTAAACAGACGCTTATTCAGTAAAAAACTTTGTCATTCTGACTTAAGAAATATTAGCCTTAGGGACATCAACACGAAGCCTGACTACGTAGAATGTGAGAAAGATAGAATTATTTCTGTTCAGCTTTAATATGGATGGCTCGATGCCGCAGGATGCCTCGGAATACTAATGGCTGTAATACCATCAATGCTTGCGCTGTTATAATAATTTCTGTCTGATAGAATTTATTCAAGGGCATGCCAACTCAGTAATAAATACCTGTATTATCGATTTGTCTTGTCTTGAAGAAAGCCACAAAATAAGATTTAAAGAACGAAACTTGATATCTAGTCAAGTTTCGTTCTTTAAATCTTATTTTGTGGCTTTTTTACGCATTTAATGGTGTTTCCTATCATGTTGAGTGAAGATTAAAACTCCGCAATAATCATCATATAAATTATCTGACTAAAGGAAACTAAACTTTGCACTTAATCTAACCCATTGTTTTGCTTATTTGACTTGAGAATGTAGAAGTTAATTGGGGCTACATCATGAAGAGATTCAACCTCAGACAAGCAATCCATTAGGGTGCACTGACATCACAGCCGTCTCCCCAAACCCGCGGGTTCCTTGGAACTGTGGCGCCAGGGCGTCGCGACGTCATCCGAGCCTCTGAGGCGCCGTGTCCTCCCTACAAACATCTGCACATCACCAGGTCACTGACCTCTTTTCACCCTCAATTTTCCTCAGTGAACTCGTCGAATTCGCGAAATGGAGTTACTATTGCAATAATAGTAACTCCATATTGCGTGTCAAACAAAAAAACGTCCAAGCGCGCACCGGGCCATGCAAATTTTAGAATATTCGTTCACCTGAAAAGCCTTGCAATTTTGTAATGTGTTTCACTGCCGTGCTTTGTACTCTAGTAAAATAACCGGTAGCGTTAAAAACGCACGAAGAGACACAAAAATTTGTAATACGAGTAAAACTAAGTTTAAACGTAAAATTACAAGAAATGCATTGGAACCTGTTGTACCTAGGCCGGTTTTTTAGAAATATATTTTTTATTGTGATTTGACGTGCAGCACACAAATCATATTTGCATATTTTGAAATGTCAATTATTTGGGTACTCACCAAAAAAATATCAGAAATGTATATTTAATACTTACATAATATTTTTAAATTTAAAAAAAAAAAGGGAAATGAGGCCAAGGTACAACATACCCTATGTACCTAGGCCAGTAGAACGTTGTACCTAGGACACATTGAAATTTGGGGGTAATTTAAGCAAATTATCAAGTGTTCTTAACTAAAATCATTTTATTCGGTTTATTACAGTACACAGTATTATCTCTATATATATAAAATTCTCGTGTCACAATGTTTGTTCCCGTACTCCTCCGAAACGGCTTGACCGATTCTTATGGAATTTTGTAAGCATATTGAGTAGGTCTGAGAATCGGCCAACATCTATTTTTCATACCCCTTAGTGATAAGGGTTGTCCACCTTAAACATTTATATGGCAAAACAACGTTTGCCGGGACAGCTAGTTAATTTATAAAGATACTAGCTCACCCGGCAAACGTTGTTTTGCCATATAAATTATTGTGGACAACCCTTATCATATCACTCAGGGATATGAAAAATAGATGTCGGCCGATTCTCAGACCTACTCAATATGCTCACAAAATTCCATAAGAATGGGTCAAGCCGTTTCGGAGGAGTACGGGAACAAACATTGTGACTAGTGATGTACAAGACTCGAGGCGTCGAGCCCTGTTTTTGAAGCCTCGAAGCGGAATGGCAAGGCTCAGTGAGCTCGGTAGGCTCGGTGCCCCGAGCTTAGCCGAGCTGCGAGCTCTCTGAGCCATGCCTCGAGGCTATAAAAGAGCTCGAGCCGTGAAAAGAGCTCGAGCCGTGAAAAGAGTTCGAGCCGTGAAAAGAGCTCGAGTCTCAAAATGAACGCAAGCCTTCAATAAAAGCTCAAGTTTATTTATATGACTTTAATATATCCGTAACTAAGTAAAATATAATATAAATAGCCACATTATCTAAACATATTATATTTTTGACTATTTATATATTTTTTAAAATTCACCCCCTAAGGGATTGAAATTAGGGGTTCAAGTTTCAAAATCCACGCGGACGAAGTCGCGGTTAAAAGCTGTAAATAAATAAAATATCTAAATAAAAAGTGCAAAGTAATCAATCTAGCTTTCGAAAAGGCTCGAGCTCTCAAAAAGGCTCGAGCTCTCAAAAAGGCTCAAGCTCTCAAAAAGGCTCGAGCTCTCAAAAAGGCTTCCGAGTCGTCGAGCTTCATATAAATGAGGCTAGCCCTGTAAACGACTCTGAGCTCTCGGCAAAAGGATTCGGAAGCCTCGAGCCTTGTACATCACTAATTGTGACACGAGAATTTTATATATATAGATTTGATTAGGAATATTATAACGTAAATGTGAAATAATTTAATAAAATATTCTCCTGGCCAAAGTACAACATCCAGGTTGTACCTTGGCCACTGGCCAAGGTACAGCTGATCGACAGTGACCGAGGTACAACACTACTCCAACTTCACTAAAACGGTGGATTTTATATAGTTTAGAGGTTAAGTATCTCGTAAGTTTTTTATTGTGTTGAGACTTGTTAAATCAAAGAACCGATAGCATATAACAGTTAAGTGACTATTAGAAAACGTTTAAAACTATTAGACTTCAAAATATATTAGAAATACTTACTTTTTCACACAAAAAAAGTTTCAGCGTCGATAACACCAAACACCGGCTTAATGGCGGTATGCGACTAACTTCACATTGAATAGTCTGTAGTGACGTATCGAATACCATAAACAGTAGAATTTAGTATCGCGCGAATATTTGAAAACGAGCCCAGTGGCCTAGGTACACATAGTGCCAAGGTACAACAGGTTCCCCTAACTTCATTTTAGTATTCGTCACGCCTGTCGGACGAATTTGTTAGACACAATTTTGACAGTTAAATTTTTCGGAAAACTAAAGTTTTTGGCAAATAACTGCTTAACTGACAAAATTGTTGTGATATTAGTCTTAAGACTGTGTTATTATTATAGAGCAAAGTCTGAACATAGCGTTTCTAAGGTTTCTATGACTTTTTCTAGGTTTTGCTGTTACTCCAAAACTATAACGAATTACATAGTGGGAATTCTTGTCTGAGCTTTCTTTTTATTTTATCTATCCAATGGAATCATAAAATAGGATGTCAGCAAGTTATTCCAAATTTGACACTGTGTAGAGTTCACTTAAAACCGCGTTTTTGTACAAACCTTTAATTACATGAAAAATTAAAAGCATTCATAAACAACCGCAAAAATATGTTGAACTGGGCTTTAATCCTCAAATAACGATTCTCCTAATCCAGTATATGTAAAGTACTCGTTACTGGGTATTTCTAGTTAAGCACCATCCATAGTAATGTTACATTTAATTAAATCTAAGCCGTCATTACCCATGTAGATTATTCCAATCCGAACCCAATAATAATACGGTTCGAAGTGAATAACCAAAGGGTGATTAGTAGTATTCAAAGCACAACACAAAGGTTAGTATGTACTTTATTACACGTTACATAACTACTAACTACAGATTAGATACCTTTCTAACTTTCGAGTCACTACTGGTAGCACAGCGCGATATGATTCCGACATCAAAGGACTAGGCACTGATGATTAACATGACTTTCCTTTGATTTACAAAAACAGATACGATTAAATAAACATTGATTACTTCGCTGTGTTTGTATTGATATGCTAATATTCAATACATAGTAACTTCAACGATTACACATCTTTGGACAAATAATTCGTGACACTATATAAATCTCATAAAAGTGAGAATCAGCAATATCGCTACAAAAGCATTACAGAGAACCAACCTCATTTGGTTGAAACATAAATTACTTACAGTGAAAATTTACATAGCAGAATTGAGTGTTGTGTAACATCTGTATGTGTATCATCATTTTATTTATCGTTTCCCATTTACTTTTGTAAGTACCATTTACTTTTGTTACCATTTACGGTGCAAGATTTGGTCGTAAAACATTGTTCTTCATCGGAAACTGCATTTTTATTGGTTCATCGTAGAATTTGTAGGTTTGGATCAGCTCAGTGGGGAAAATATCGCCTGCTGCGTGATAAAGTATCCGAATTCGCCGGCTCAAGTAAGCGTGTAGTTGTATTTTTGGCAGTAGACGTGTTCAATTTATTGCACCTATTTATCTTAGTTTGAAAAATCGTTGGTGTTAACTAGGGTTTGGGAATTCTCGACAATTTCAACGTCCCGGGACACGAGACAGGCTACGATCAAAGTCCCGGGACTTCCCGGGACTTCGAGACTTTTTTTAATTATAAAATTTGAACTTTGATTTCTGGTGAAACGTATTAATAAAAAGGTTTTTTTTTAAATCAACATTAATTATCGGTTAAATCAACATTTATTAAACATAAAATATAATCACAATAGTTTTAACTTTAATATGTCAAATAATTGGTATGTTTATTCCTATAATCAAGCATAGGATCATCTCGCTGGGGCTTTCCCTGCCAAACTTTTTCATTACATTTGGGCCATCGCTGGTGGTGGCTACAATATGTTTTTCAAAATCCAATTGAAATCTTTTTAATGTATCTTCAACCATTTTTTTGGTCTGCAGCACTGCATTTACCTGGTATATAGATTAATCCCAAATTGAAAACTTCTCCGTCCTCAACATACAAACACAAATTAAAGTACCTTCGGTTTCGGACGCTGGTCCACTCGTCTACTGAAAGGCTGAAACGTGTACCAGAAGCGACCAAGTTTTTAAATTTCTGAATCATTTCTGCTTTTTTTTCTTCATAATAATTTCATATAATTTTCATAATTTCAGTTTCGTTTTTAGGCATTTTATAACCTCGCTGGGTAATACTCTCACGAATAAATTTACTCTTTGTGATTGCTCTTATAGTAAGGCCATCCTCTGCCGCCAAACGAGAAATTATTTCAGACAGACTTTCTAGCAACGTATCGTGTAATTTCAGACTGATTTTCACGTTTAATTTTTTTTGATTCCGGTTCGCAAGATGTCCCAGGTTGTACAACTGATTTTGATTCATCCGGCGGCGGTTGATTCACAGAAATATTGTGGACTCTTTGGAGGTGTCTGTCAAGGCCCGTAGTATTCGACCCTTTGCATGAAATTTGTTTTGGACATAACGAACACTGTGCTGTTGATTCATTTATCTTTTTAAAATGTTTCCATACTTTTGCTGTACGCTCCATATTAAAAGATCTATTTTTGTTTAAAGTATCTGTAAAAATAATAATAATCCAAAATTAATTTCATAAGTTTATACACTGAGTGAGTACTTATCACTTTATTATGTATTTTATAAAAAAAACCATAACAGACATAACTTAAACATAATTAATACATGATAACAGATATGAAGATTATTTGTCAAGTCACTATCATGAAACCTATGTAAACGTCTTACCTACTTAATTTACTATTGAAGTAAACAAAATCAAGAACTTACATGAGATCGATGGCCGTCGTTGAATTTTTATAATCGCTACTGCAACAAAAGCACCACACCACACTCAATGAAATTTGTGACTCAGGCAGGATAAACAAAATGGCGGCGCGGCAAACTCAGTATGTAGACCAAGTAATTATTCATTACAGTAACAGATGGCGCTAGCTAGGCTCATGCAATGCTTTGAAAATAAAAATTAATACAATACATACGACTATCGTGTCTCGTCTCGAGTCTCGACCCAAAAGTCCCGGGACACGAGACAACGAAATTTACAAAAAGTCCCGGGACTTCGAGACACGAGACGTCCCGGGACCCAAACCCTAGTGTTAACAGACATAACCTATGCATTTCTGACTTATGGTACAGTTGCGAACAAAGACTTCATAGGTATATTTGTTGAAAATAGCACTTGTGATTGATGTGCTTTTGTATTGATATTTGGGATGCAGTAAGTTTCGATAGTTTGATATTCTGATTGCAGGCATGATTAAGTATAATATATCAGTACAGCTGTTTTTTTCTAGGATCTATCTAATCTAAGTAATTTATGAAGAGGAAGAATCCTTAGTGAATTAAACTTTCAAAGATGGTCGATGCTTAAAAAATACATCCATACATTTCCGAAAAGCGAAAGTCACAGGTCTACCACAAACGCGAAAGCTTTCAGCGATCCGCATTTGAAAAGCCTCCTAAGGAAAATATGACAATGTCTTTATTATGTGACAGAATTGGTAGATACGTATTTGAAAACCTTTATTAGCCTTTATTAGTACTCGTACGACCGCTTGGTGAAGTGGTCCGCATGTCGGACTTCTAAACCAAGGGTCGCGGGTTCGATCCCCGCACAGTACAAGCATATGTGTGCATGAACATGTGTGTTTGTACTGGTCTGGGTGTTTTCTATGTGTAATATGTATTTATTTACAAAAAAAAAGTATTTAAGTAGTTTTATCCGTTGTCTAGTACCCATAACACAAGCCTCGTAGCTTAATTTGGGACTAGAGAATTGGTATGATTGTTGTGAAATATTTATTTATTTAGTAGTCAGTCTAATTGATTCGTTTTTATATAGTAAACTTGTAAATTATAAAGAATTAGTTATGGTAAATATTACAAAAGATGAGTAAATAACCCGAAATCTCTTACATAATAAATAGACCAAAGCTGTGGGCGGCACATATGGACATTCATAAGTTAGCAGATCCAATTGTAATAATAAACTTAGCCAAGTAACGTTTGGGCGATTAGCCAAGCGAACTTCGCCAATAAATTAATGCAAATCTGTCCGAGGATATTACGGTCGCATGCAATAAACAATAATTAAGATCATCATGATTAACTTGAACTTCCAACTTATGATACAGACTGTACAAACAAATCCGTACATGAAAATGAATCCGCTTTGGATCCTCTGAATTTTTATGATAATCAATTTATTATTTATCTCAACTCTGCGCCCGGCAGATGGCGCAAACACTATGTAAACATCACCCAAATGATGGTTAAAGCCGGTTATTTGCCGCTAATTCCCCTCGTGTAAATCGCGCGTCCACCCGCCGAGGATATTAGGTACTGATTAAATTTGCACAAACAATCGTCGGCCTTTGTTTGGCAGATAACTGCCCTCTGATTTCGTGCTGCATGAAAATTAAGTCGACTGACTTCTGAGTTGCCCTTTGTCCTTTTGTGGCTTTGAGCCATAATATATGTCGCCAAAAATTGACTTTTACTGCATGTGATTTTGTAGAAAGATTCTTGGAATTCTTTAACAATGACATCAATATCCTTATTGGAGCTGAAATAAAATTTTATTTATTGTAAGTATTTAACCATTCTTAGCGATCATCTATCTACGCTTGAAGTCTAAAGAAATAGTACAGTGATTATTACTCCTATGAGACAAAAGAGATCATGTATCAAGTTCTCAAACTGGTAAACAAAGGTTGTCAAGCGGCGAATCGTGCGCCGTAGAATTTGCAGAAAACAATAGATTCCGTATCCTCGAAAATAAATCGGACATAGTCTGCCCAAATCCAGATTTCATGTTTCTGCATTACAGTTGCATGGAACTAAAACTAAAATATTGTTACTCCTGTAATTTATTCAATACCATCTAAGCAGTTTTCGGTGCAGTTTTGAAAAATGAGTGACTACCGAATATTGAATGCGTGTGTAACAGTGAGTGCAGCAGTGTCTTCGAGACCCGCGAATAGAATTTGAATGTTTTAAGCTTTGTTACAATTTATGACTAATATTTCTATTGATTTCTAGTTCTTCAAGTTTTCAATTCGCATTGTCACTCATATAACGTGAATTTTACTGCGTTAAAGCTGCAAGTATAATTAATGACATATTAACGAATGTCATTTTCTGTTCAATCCAGTATATTATACTTATTAAGTAGGTACAAGTACATGTGTGTAAGTTTTGAAAAGGTTGCAGGTCAGGTGCTCAGTAATAATTTATGGGGGTAGGCGAAAGGTCACGTGAACGTTGGGGAAGTCTGCAAAATGTACGCAGCGATATATTCCGGATTTGGACAAATTGAAATATTAATAGCTCGCATTCTGCAGTTTTTATTTTAAATATCAAGCAAAGAGTTTGTTCTGTGCAGAAATTCCTGGTAATGATAAACCGTTGTTGAATGCAAGGATGAAATTTGCAGAGATAACTGATTAACGAGTGTATTAAAGGTATAACGTAATAACGGAGCCCTCCTCGGGTTACCAAGAGCGCAATAACAAGGAGCCGGCACAGACAGGACCACCGAGCGAGAACTTCCCGCGTGCAACCTTTTGATTCGCCGGTAGATGCGAGCAAGTGGCGCGCTTAGTTGCATTCAATATGAGGCTACTGGAGGACAACAACGGCCATTGTTCAAGATTTTGATAAGCCCGCAAGCATCCCGAGGGCATTGTTTTGTCTTCTGCGCCATATTTCAGAAGCCCGACCTATCCAATTCAATGACAATAAAACACGACCGTCCGATACAGATTGGCGGCATACGTGAAGAACCATATAAAAGATACGACACGGGTACTCAGAAGAATGACGTCTCTTTCTCATTTTCATGGGCAGCGATTTGAAATAAATACGAGTAGAAACAATTTTGCTAAATTGTTCGTTAAACCGCATTCGAGCAAAAATTTACAACTCCGTTTTGCGTTCTTGCAACATCATGGCATGCCCTGTCGCGGAAGCTAAATCGTTTCTGGTAAAATGGCTGTTAACGCTGGATTATGACACTACTGAAATTATTATGACGAGTTGATGCATAGTTTGTTATTTATTGTTGTATTTTTCGATTTTGTTATAGCATTAGAAATAGCTGCTTTGTAATTTTAAATCTTTTTAAGTAAGATAAGTTTTTTATTTTATTTATCGTTGGGTATTCACATAGTTGTTTATTGGTTCTCCCAAGTCACAGGCTCTGCCTAGTTTGGATATCCCTGCAAAATTTTCGTGCGTTTCAATCTACAATTTGCACAATGCAATCTGCTTAAAGTTTAATTTATTGTTATTGTATTTTATGTAATATTGTACTTGTGCATTAAAGAAATATTATTATTAAATCAACAATCCGTAAAAAAATTACATGTACAATCGATATATTTTGATAAATTAATAACTAATTATTACTCTTAATCATGATATTTGATTAATTAATAACTAACAAGTTTGACCCTTGTTTTGTCTGATGAATAAATTAATGAAGTAATATGTTTTAGAAATCGGTATATCTTAGTATCGGGAACACATAATTCCTAGCGGATTTGTCCAAACTTCTGTTGACGGATGTGTTTGTGAACATTTATTGATGGTTTGACGGAAGGACGATCATCTATTTATTGCCGGACCCGTATAAATCAGGAAACCCGAGTTGCCGATACCATTAATTTTAAGCTAACATTTTATTTATGACGTGTTCCGCAACGATTCCCAAACAGATGTAGATATTTACCTACCTACTGATCACTTTGATTTGTGTTGCCTAGAATTAAAATAATGAAACCAATACCATTTACAGTAAGCCATTTCACACGTAAACCACTTTACGTGTTTCTGCAAAAGCTTTTCTATTATCCATGAATGACTGGATCGCTTAGTTTCAACTGGGCGCACAATTTTTATTCGAAAACTGTTCTTAAGACAGTGGGACAAAGTTCTCGTAATTTTGTGAATAAAAATCTAACAGGAGCCAAGTAGTTTTGCAGAAACCTCGTGATAAAAGTAATGACAGAGTTTAACTGCACATTCTGGAAGTCGTAAGCACCTTTATTCGAAGATACTTGGTAATACACTAACAGTGTGACCCAAATGACCAACACAGACCGCTGCGCCCTAGTTGTTTCAGGAACTAAGTATATGGTCGTATAAACTACTTATCCTCATAGCAAAACATATGTCAAATGAAGTATTAGAGTATAAAACGTAGTTATTAAATAATATTTGCGAGTTTCGTTATATTTTCTAAGTAGTCTTCTCTCTTAATTTGACAAGTCTAACCGAACACTCAGCCGCACATGAAAAACAAAACACTGTGCTACAATTATAATAATATTTAATTTATGATTGGATAATTATTTTAAAACATGTCATCACAGCTTAAGTCACATTATGTAATACGTAAAGCATTCTGGCAATTCTCGGAAAAGCAATACACTCATTGTTTGGAAATCCCTTTCAGAAAAGTTTACGCAAGCAGGTGAAGGTATGTGTACAAAGCTCTCAGCCGCTACCTTGTTATATTTACACTCTTATTTTGTTCTAAGGCTTGCAAGAAATTTCGCTCATTTAGTAACTAGGTACTTTTCCGTGAGTAGATTCTCATTAAAACCTTGAAGCATTACAATTCAGGTCAAAAGATTAAGCTAACTTGCAAACATATTCCGTGAGAACGCTAACAAATACAAAATCACCCGTTTCGACATACGATAATGGGCTATGATATAATGGATGGCGAGCGGTTATTAGTGTATGATAACATCTTTATAAGTTCTACATTTTCCACGGAATACCCTATGGCGAAACTGAATTGATATAGCGATCAAACATTTAAGTGGTTAGAAACTTGAAAGCTAGACGTAGTGCTTAGGGTAGTCTACGTATTTAGCTCGAAAAATAACGAATGATACAGGATACCAATTAACTGTTACAACAAAAAAATTGTTTAATAAAAAGCTCGCGATGAAGTATCACGTATTTTGAAACCTTTGTTTTAGACCGCTGACTCATGATAAGATGAATTTAGCAAAGCAGGAAGGATAGTAATTAATACTTATACGATATAGTCATGTAAGTACTGGCTAAAACTGGTCGCACTGCGGTTGACGATGGAAGCCACATCAGTGCTGTTACCAATTCGCTGGAAACCGGAACACCTCTTGTGGGGCTTCCTTCAATTTACCTACTTTTCACCCCGCAACACGTCACTAATACTTTAAAGGTATACCTACGTACTCATATTGTTGTGTTATAAGCGTGCAGATCACAATGCTTGCCAGAATATACGTTATGGGTACTTAGTTAACAATGTGCTATATAAAACACCGATTATGGCACCCGCATTTTCAATTATCGGGCACAATGGAGCGGAGTATGGTCGGAAGCTGCGTGCTCCCACTACAATGGATGTTATACAACAACAATAATATTTTATATCCAAAACGCCGGACAAAAAATGTGGAGATTATGACCTGTTGCACAAAAAGTGTGACAAATAAGTAAGCGGATTACTAGCAAAATATTGTAGTTTGTTTGCGTCCGTTAGAAGTGCACAGTGCACATTAATTTAATGGCATCCAATAGAGTTCGCAGCCGCTGCAGTGATTTATGGTCAAACAACTGGTAAGTATTTTATAAACAAAGATTGCTTTGTTACTTAGTATAACAGTTGTTGCATTTACATTAAAATTGATGAGATCAACATTATCAATTAAGACGTTTTGAAGATTATGCAATTTTTGTTGAACCAGCGTAACAACATTTTAGTACCATGTCGAAATATCATTTTGAGCCCTTGGCAACCTACTAACCGAAGTGATTACTAAGTACTTGCGATTTATTTCCAGCTCTAGTTGGTCCCAAAAACTTTTTATTTTTTCATGCCGCGATGAGATTACCTGAAACAACGGGATTAACACGTTAAATACACAATCAAGATTAATGCTCCGAGAAGACAAGACAAATTTGAGTTCCCTGCCGCAAGCATTAGCACAAAAACATAATTAGGCAAAAAAGCAGCGGGTAACGAATAGGTTAAGAGGGCGAGCTCGCCAAAATACACTTTCCTCTTCGAAAACAACCAAGTTTGTTCACGTGGAACCTCATTAATTTTGATCGCAGCTCTCAAACAATGTTCCCTAAATCGACGTCATACCTACTAACTCCTAAGGGTCGGAGTTCACAACTCAAAAGAACAAGTTAAACGTACATACATAGAGATTTCCCCTACGCTCAACATTTGGCTTCGTTCATACATGAGCCGAGAACTTTTGTGCTGAGACATCCTCTTGGTTAAGACTGTCTATCAAACTGTTTCTCGCGAAATTATTACAGAACGTTACAATAAGTATACCTTCGCCATTAAACATATTTTATTTTATTTAATATAAAAATAAAATATATTTTTAATGCAATTTTTTTAACACGATTAAAGCCGTGGGTAGCCGCTTGTACCTAATCGCATATTTAAACATTTATATAACATAATACTCGTATGTCGGGAATATTATTTATTAATTAGTTTCAGTTTTCATCCGGAATTGAAGTCATTATAGATTAAACCGGCGTTTTAATTTGTAGGTATTGAATTAAACGGACGTTTGTTAATGTTAACGCCATTGAAATTGGAGAGTAAACGGATAAAATTTTACTAACTATCTAATATCTGTTACAATGAACTTGAGTAGGTACTTAAATTGCTATGAAATTGCTATTATACAATATATATTTAAGTACCGTTACGTGTGACAGTTAATTTTACGGGAAAAAATCATATCCTCATGAGGTGCTTGTGGCGAGGTGTTTGCAACGCTTTGGTTTTGATAACAAAAGTTGAGTCATGTTTGGGATGACCATTTAAGTGACGTCTATTTACAAGCATCTCCGTGTTTCTTAAGGCACGTTTAGCTGTTGGTTCCAGTTGATATTGATAGATATTAGTCGTTAAGCCTAGTCAGAGGCCCTCGGACGGCTTTATAATATCTGACAGTAAGGTTGGTCACAAACTTTACAAACACCCCTCCACCAATTCGTACTGAGCCCGCGAGGTGGAGTATGGCTCGGATCATCATAGTTGAGGTGAGGCCTGTGTCCAGCAGTAGTAGGACGTATATAGGCTGATGAAAGGATTTACATACTTAAGAATTATTATTATTCCATTTTCAAACGCAACGTAAAATAAACAATATACAACTTTCAGTCAGACTTCAGTGTCTAAGCACAAATGTAAGTAAGTATCTATAGGTTAGGGAAGTCCGGCAAACAATTAGCACTTCCAATCAGATTTGGGCCTATTGACTCGCACTAGACGCGGCGGGTCCACGTAATCAAGTCTGAACTACGGTCGGCAATTGTTCCTACCTCTCAAACACCGCACCGTTCATTTGAACTGGATTAATTCTTTGACACGTGTTTGGTTAGAGACTTTTAAACATTTAATTAATCACACTGAGGCTATCTGATCACTTGTTTAACTAAACTACAGCTGAGTGCTTAGTAAACTAGAATTATTTTACCTATGAGCCGGATTTAAAAAAAAAAATGAAGCCCAGCGTGCGTTATCTATTTATGACATCTCTTGTAAATTATATAAAAAGTCAGAAATAGTTTTGTTTCATTTAGCATTTAAAATTAAACGCTACGAAGACAGAAAATTATATCTACTTCCACGAAATCACCTTTGATAGTCACAAACTCAAAGCTTTTCCAGCGGAATCATAAATATTTGACATTACGAGCTAACTCAGCACTGAAAGTAAACCTAAAGTTGTTTATTGTAGCATGTATGTATCATGTTATTGTTATCAACCCACGTATGTAAAGAACTTTGTAAGCTCAAATTAAAAATAACAAGTTAATTTGTTAGCGTGACATAAATTAGGTAACATTAATGTCGCCTGTCACGGCTCACCACACATCATAACTTCATTGTGTCGTCTACGCGGCTCGATCACGTGAGAACCGTGTTTAAACAAAGTTAGTTTTTGTCGGAAGCTATAAACCCGGCATCGGAAGCAAGTTTATTCATAAAATGATCGAGTAAGTAAATGAAAGTTGGGTACACGACTCGAGCCAGTTAAAGGCAGTTCATTTAAATTGCAAATACTCTAATCGGCCCCCCTATTTACAGCACGGATAGAAAAGAGCCCGGCGAAAGCTACCCAAATTTGGACTTTATTCCTTAGGGATCTGATCTCTTTTGAGGCTCGTAATCTTAATTAAAAATTTGGAAAAGAAAAATTTTTCGCCCGCGGTTATTAATTCAAGGAGCTTCTGTCGCGAAATTGTGGCGGCGATACTGCACAGTAAACCTCCTTACAAATTTTCCTAGAACCATACTAACATTTTTTGCCTGATTACAAAAGAGCAAAAATAATGAATTTCGGATTATAGTTTATGCAGTCAGATTAAAATTATGCTAATTTGACGACCACAAGTTGACTATTAACCAAGAAGTCGCGGGTTTGATCCCCGCACTGTACAAACATTTGTGTGCATGAACATGTCTGTTTGTACTAGTCTAGGTGTTATATGTATTTATTTAAGTTTATTTGTAATACCACTGTTGATTCTGATATTTGTAACTATTGTTACGTGTGTGCACTTGTGTGCTTTAGCTACTTACCACGGAGTCAGATCAATGTATGTGATGTTGTTGTATATTTATTCATTTAATTGTGACATATTTAAACCATATTTTCGAAACAAGGACACCCAATAAAAATAAAGTAAACCATGAACAGCAGACCAACTTACAAGAGTAAAGACAAAATACATTCAGCAAAATTTCGGTGGACGTAACTTCGAAATGTTATTTTATGGAGCTTTTTACCTATCTTTATTATTTCACAGAAATGACTTTTTGAACGGTCAACCGGATTTTAATTAAAGTTTGAAACTTCAGGCTTAAAACATTTGTTGAAAATTCTTTGCTCCTAAGTAGAAAGATTATGATGTCGGTACAGATTTTGGCTTTTGTTTAATTTTTAATAACTTGAAAAAAGAAATCCTGAGGCAGTATTACGATATTGCTTTCCGCTCACTGCAAGCGTTCTTATTCCAAAAATTTATAACAAAATCATGATAAGCAGCTCTACTTCTAAGCGGTAAACAAGAATTTGCTCCTTGTGAAGAATGGCTACTGATCTGTAATAGTGATAATAAGCATGCGACAAAACATAATATATGTTTTTTCAAACAAAGTCTTTCAGGAGACAAAGAAGACTAAATACTAAGGTAAGTAAATTTTGCATTGAAAATGTTTTAACGAAATAAATCAAATCCTGATAAAAGATCTTTGGAATATCACAGAGAATGAACGGTGATTCATGCTCGATAAATTGTCGAGATATGTACTTGTATTATGACGATGACAAATACTTATTACTTAAACTAATTCACTAATAAATCTTATGAACAACTGCAACGAATCGCAAAATTTGATTTAGCAGTGTAACGTTATCTGCTAAGAGCCCCCGCGGATGCCAGGAAGCGATGCAAGCAATAATACCAACTTATTGGCCCATTGTGGAAGTTTTGGCATACTGATCACGGCTCATCAACTTTTATTGGCGGAGGGCGAAGGGGACGGCAGTAAATTGACGACGATGACGGATTTAATGGGACGTGCGCGCATTTTAAAATCAAACGGGAGAACCCTAAAGTCGGTAACGACTGTGGAATCCGAACACATGAATGCAATCTATTCCCCGCTAAATTACCTCAAAAAGTTTGTCAACCAAGCCCGTAAAACCATTATCTCTATCGTTTTAACAGCATTAACAAACTTCGTGAAACGACTGTTCTTGTCTAGAGCTGGTTTTTTACTCGCCAATCGTAAAAAGACACGGACAGTTTCCCATAGATTGATAGCTGGGATGAGATTTATTCCAAGCCATAAAACCCTTGGAGTGGCGTCTATATTCGTAGTTACGAGATTCGGGGAAACTATATTTGGGTAATAAAGAGCAGATTGAAACGAATCTTTGAATTTTAAATTATATGCGTAACGCCAAGCTCTATCTTATAACATGTAAAAAAAAACTTTGTAGGATGTTCTTGTGAAGTAGCTTCATTTAACGTTAGTACAGCTCCTTGCCGGGACGAAGTTTTTCAGGATTAACATTCCTTTCGTGTAAGACCCGTTTCTTCTATTTGTCTTAGCTTTGCGAACATCCAACAAGCTAATAACAAGACTACGCTAATAGAAACAAAGATGCACCATTAACTGGGGAACAAGATAGTTGGACTGAGAGGCCCTACTCCCTAAACCGTTGTCGGATTTGCTATCCCTCATCCCTGTCACACTTAGAAGCTTAACCGTAAGAGCGAATAGGCTGGCTAGATCTAAAATATGGACGAAACTTTACAGTGTACGGTCTCTGTCGACAGTTTAACGGTCGTCGATTGTCGATCAAGTTACCAACCGAACCATTTAAGGGTCCATTATTCATTCTGTTCCGAACTTACGGTACCTACCCAAGAAACTTACTAACGTCAGTTCGACTGCCAAATTGTAATGAGAATTCCCTTTGATAATAATAATTAATGACATTAAGTCTTACTGTAAGGTAGATACATCTGGTATTTTTTTGATTTAGACCGGCAAACACGTATTTATAAGACTGCAGGAATAAAAAAAGTTGGTCGTACCCTTGTACAGCAATGATTAAAAGTTTTACTAATTGCACAAAGTGACAAACTGCAATTCTTACATATCTACAAAGTTTTTGCTGGGTTCATGGCATTTTTTTACTTGATAAAATAATATTTTAGCATTCATCCTGATTTAACAATTCGTTTTTCCACTTAAACACGTGTCACATATGTTTCATAAAGCGGAATATGCGTTTTAAACGTGTACGGAAAAATGTGCTCAAATACCTCAATATGCGTCAAGTGACACGGCGTAAAGTGTGAAGGGGAAAGCGAGTGCTCCAGACAAAGCGGGATCCGGAGTATCCGATCTTTGTCACGTCAGTGGTCTTACTTTGCAAGACTCAGTCCTTTCTAACTAATGCCGTCTTACTTACTCTATCCTGCCCGCGTGAGAAAGAAATACTTGCATATGCATACTTGTGCCGCATCTTCGCGATGCAAAGCAATGAGCATCGGCCTGATGACCAGCCCACAAAACGTATAATTTCGTCCCCTTTCGATCTTTCTTTCTTGATTTAATATCACGTACTAAGTGTAGTAAGATATTATGATACAAGTAGCCTAATAGTATAAAAACAGATAATCAAAAAATAATAATTAGGGAAACAAAAATTTAACAACATATTAAAAACAAAACCCTGCATCTAGAAAACTTGATCAGATTTTAACCCTAGTATTTCTTGAAAGATCATCCAGTCGGGGGAATTTCAAATGTATCCGTTCTTAGGCTTTTCGTCGGTTTGCAGCACGTCAGCAAGTAAGTGATAAAAGTTGTATTTAACTCTGCAACTCCAAAATAGACAAATAAATCCTAAAAGATTACACAGACTGCGTTCAGCTAAACATGAAAAAAGTACTTTCAGTGAAAAGAAAGAAAATACATTATTGTACCATTTTGCAAATGTCATAAGGAGAAGCTTTTATTTATCCTTTTACTATTTACGAAGAGAAAATAGTTGCCGAATGTCGTGAACACATGACATATGTAGACGCGGAAGCGTCCGTTTTCCATAAGGGATTGGTAAGGCACTTTCCTTTCAACCTTTTTACATCACCATATATCCTGTGAAGATGGCGCATTACGCATTCCGAGACGTGTCACGGACGTCCACTAGTTCGCACGGTCAACGGCGGTCTAAACTGACAGGAGATATAAAAATCCCTGATATTATGTCCTTAGACTCCCCGCAGACTAGCGACTTGTAGAGATGTGTAAAGTGCGAAACTCAATTTCAAATTCGAACTCAAAAGTTTATTTGCTAAGAACACAGTTAATGAAGATCACATTTGAAGAGTAAAGATGCAAGTCTAAGACTGACCGCAGTTCCGCGGCCGCAGGCGACACCTGCTGTGCCGCACCAATTGCTTTTATGAATCTGTATTATGAGCGGCCGCATTTTCTTTTTCCTATCAACCTATTACATTTTCATAATAAATCGTAGTGACATGCGGCGCTAGAAGTGTCGCCTGCGGTCGCGGCATGCAGTCCATCCTAGTTGAAGACTTAATGATGACGAACCTACTACCTATTGGTTGGAAGTCTGCAGTCTGCGGAGGATCTTAAGGTTTAGGGCCACAGTATAGTGCACCTTTCCCTGACATCCTCCTCCGTCGCAACAATTTCCAACGGAACGATAGTGGAATACGTGATTTCCGACAAGTCACGTTCACGACCATGTATCGGAGCGCAGTCATGAGAGAGGAAAATATATAAGTTATAAAGTAGCAGTCAGCAGGGCAACTTGATCAACGTGTTGTGCATTTTAATACTATTAATTCTGCAAGTACAATGGCAAAATTATCTTATTAGTAACTCTGTTTTGTCAGTCACGTAAAAGTAGTCAAGAGAGTCGTTGTGTTGTGAGTTCCATACCAATCCAACCAAAAACAACCTCCAAAGTTGAGTCGTTTTCACAAAATGTCAAATCGGTGAACCAAATTGGATAACAATATTAGAAGTAAACAAATGGCGCCATAATAACTTAAGGGTTGCTCATAAACAAACATTCAAACCCTTTTGTTGGCGGTCCTAAAATAGATTACACGGTCCACTCACTCAGTGTACATCAGCCATTAAAATTTAAAACTTAATTTACAAACGTTCAACTCTCGAAGTCTCCTCACCCTTGTACATTTCAACGCAACGCGACATTTTGCGATGAAAATTTGAATATTAACAAAGCTATAATACTGGATGTCATTGGGCAGGCACATAGCTACATGTTTTTAGTAGTTGCCACTCGTTGGGCAACACAACACGCGATCACTTTTAAAGCTAATAAAAACGCAATTAAAACAAATTAAAAGTGCAATTATTTATTTATTTATTCATTCCACTCGCTTACAGATACAGATAATAAAAGTTTTTGAACATGTTTTAATTTATTATTCTGTACAACTAGGTACAATGTCATCATGTACAGATACGAGCATATTTACTTTCCCATTGCAGCGAAGCGTAAATACATTTGACATCATACGCGACAATAGCTCGCGATGCGCGAATTCTTATCGTTCACGCGCCACGACAAGAATCAGTCGTACTCGTACAAATATTCGGCAATAACAATGTAAGCAATATTCGTCGCGTTTGCTGAATATAAAGCGAGGCTCTCACCGGCTGCAGCGGACACGTGACGGGAGAGGAGATGTGATGTCCCGAAACCGAGAATTATTGGATTCATTCGTTCGTCGTTTACGCGAATACCTGACACCCTTTCAGATAACGTTTACACGAAGCATAAAGGTACCGATAGCGCGCAAAATAAAAAATGATTCGAAGATGATGGAACAGGCAATCGAGCGGGCAATAAAATGAAATTACGAAAATGTAGAGAGAGAGATACGCACATCTGAAAAATGTCCCCTGAGCGTCGACGAATTGACAAATGAATCGACAGCTTAGATTTGACGGATTTCCTTTGCCGATCTTATTATACTTCCTTCCAAAAAAACTATTTCAAGCTCTCAAAGGTGACACAACAATCTAATCAGATTGAAGATTAATAAAGTACGCAGTGAGATTAAGTAATAATCAACACCCAATATAACAGCATATAATCGATCAATAATGCCGTTGTTGTCGACACGTGTACCACACAATAAGTGAGTAAACACACTCGTAGTAAAGCTTATTATAGTTTCGACGGTATTGCTTACATAAACATACTCGCACACATAGAACCTGAGTGCGCGTCACCCGCATAACTGTCAAGAGCTATCCCAAGTATATTATTTGCATTCAATTACAATCTTACACCAAATCGAGACCCACGTTATATTAAAAAGAGCTTGCCAAGTGCGAATGAGACTCTCACACCGAATGTTTCGTTTATTCATAAATTGAACGTGACATAAAGTATATTAAAGTGTTGTTGCGTGTAGAATTATGCACATATCGTTGCTAAAGACGACCACTTAGGTGTAATGGTCAAAAAGTTGACTATTAACCAAGAGGTCGCGGGTTCGATTCCCGCACTGTACAAACATTTGTGTGTATGAACATGTCTGTTTATACTGGTCTGGGTGTTATTTGTACATATTTATTTAAGTTTATTTGTAATAACACTGTTTATTCTGATATCTGTAATATAAGTGCTTTAGCTACTTACCACGGAGTCAGATCAATGTATTTGATGTTGATGTATATTAATATTTATTTAACGCTATTGTGAAGGAAATAAATCAATCTGTCAGAGGAAATGACAAAAAAAGATTGTCTAAAACAGCCCCCTCATATACAAGCGACAGAACAGACAAACGAAAACACAGCAAAAACCTTTTTTTATTCTACTAATAAACTATTTCTTATTAAAAATAAACGTTAAAATGAGGTGCCTACTTTTTGGACACGGAACCCTAAATACGGACCCAACTAAAAGCAATACATACAACAGAAGATCCTACTACTATTATAAAGGCGAAAGTTTGTATGTATGGATGTTTGTTACTCTTTCACGTAAAAACTACTGAATGGATTTGAATGAAACTTTACCACAATATAGCTTATACATCAGAATAACATATAGGCTACAATTCATAAATAATTTTTAAGATAAAGGCTTTCCACGCGGACGAAGTCGCGGGCGGCCACTAGTACATAATAAAAAGTGAAGGTATATTGCGCTTACAATATTTAATAGAAACCTTGGGAGAGCCCGCGTTTATGTATTCATAGGTAGGAGAGTGTAAAGAAAATCGTGTAAATAAACTCGGGAGGAACCTCGACCCAATGCTTACAAAACTTAGGGGCCATTTACCGCGTCCTTTTGCGTAAAAATGAAAAAAATATCAAATAAACACGCTTAACTGAATAACTCCTAACATAATTTAGTCAATGCAGAATCTACCTTCTTTACTATTATTATTGGGGAGAATATTTGAGCTAAACAAAATTATAACGCCTTTCAACTGAATAGGCTCCATCATAAATATTTTGTTCAACACAAATGCAGGGATCATCGAGACGAAAAATGTTAATGACCAATGTGTATGGACGACGCGCGGTGCCTTTTTTTCGGGCGGTGGACGACCAAACTTAGTCTGTCTGTAGAAAACAATTTAGCCACCAATTTGTATTACGGAATGATATCTGTAAACTCAGTCGGGACAAAGTTAATAAGAAAATATGGTTCTGTAAATATGGTTTTATAATTATATGGTTTCACATCTTTTAATGTTTTAAAAAAATGGTTTACTCTATGTATTATTTAAGCAGAGGAAACTTAATCGGTTTATGTGTTATTTAAATCCCTATTTTGTCATGTAATGTTATAACTGTATGTTTCCCAAAAAATAATAAATAAAATAAATAAACATGGTATCATATTTGGTTGCGCTATTTCACAAAAATAATTGTAAAAGTATTATTATTATAATATTGAGTCCCGGATCTTTGGAAGGCCCGTTTATTAGTCTGAGTGTATATGGAATCCCATAGTATAGAATATAAATAGATTAAATATATAATAGATTGGATATCTACGGGGATGTAACCTTGCGTTACTAGATCTATGTTTTCAAATGTGCCCCTGCAAATGTGCTCTAAACTTTGGCCCAATGATCACCTTTCAAAAGTCCTGGACTCCATGTACCTAGATAGGAAACGACATTACATAATAATAATGCTTCTATAATGATTTTCGTGATGTTCAAAACTATATGTTTCTTAAACTTTTACCCAATATAACTTTTTCCCGACTGAGTGTACAGATGTCATTCCATAGCATTTATACCTTGTTATATTGTTTTCTACAAACTGAAAAAGTTTGGTCGTCCGCCGTCCCGAAAAAAAGGCACCAATTTTTTGCAATGACCTTTAAATCTGTGTAAAGTTTTGTGTGAGGTGCTTGTGACGCAGTTGGTCCAACGCTTTCGTAAAGATACCAAGAGTACGTACGACGTGGGATATATGCTGATGAGATGATGATGAAGGTTTTAATTTAAAAAAACCTTTATTTTTTTACTGATGGAATTAATTTATCAGCAAAAAACACAAAACTATCAACAAAATAACCTTAAGGCTTTATAAAACCGTCTTTGAACGATACGCTATCAAACATTGTTATAGCATTTTACTATATGCAAATAGAGTTTTCACGTCGCTGTAAAAAAATCAATATAAAAGCCATAAAACTCTAAATCAAAACCATTTAATTTGATTAGTTGCGAACTGAAAATGAACACCTGATACCCATTGGTATACCTTCTGTACTTAAAATAGTCTATTAACTCTCAGTCAATAACAGTGCCTTAATATTGTTTCTGAATTATTAATTTGGTCATGTTTGATTCTGAATTCTAAATATAAGTAAAGGAAATATACTGAAACGGATATTTTAATAACGAGTAAAGTTGTTACCAACTTCTCTCAAACAAAGGACATCTATTAGACGAAACGAGTGTGACATTCTATCAGACAATCACATTTAACTTTTATGAAACACATTCACCTAATTTGTTAGAAAATTTGTAAAAATGAGTTATAACAATAATTTCTAAAATAAGTCATTCATAAGTTTAATTGTATATTACAATATACGAGGAGATATAAATCGTACGGCACCTGGCATGTGTAATTAGATCCTTCATTATTGATAAGAAAATGCCGTTATTAACAGAATAACAAAACCCAGGGACGCAACTTTGAAGGACATCGCTGTATTACACCTTCATATCGCCAATTGGATTAGTAATGATGACAGGGTCGAATAAAAAGAAATGTGTATCAGTGAAAGTATCAAATATAATAGACTTACGTATTCATTTTTTATTTTTCGATAAAGTCATAAATAAAATCTAAAACATAGCTTGTAAGTCGGAGTGGGCTTTGTTTGTTACAAATGTGTGGAAATCATACGCAGGCTTAACGTCATTTGATATTATAAATTAATCTAGCACCATAATTAAAGGATTATAAAAAAAATACTGAAAAGACTGGAACAAGATTGAAAATTCAATAACTAAGCAACATTCAATTTCTTGCCTCCTACTGCATATTATGTATAATGTTCTTAGTTATTTGATTTTCTATTCAGGCGGGTTCTTTTTATTCTATTGTATTATTTATTCAATAAGTTAAAAAGACTCATCTTGTTAGTAGAACTTAAAAAAAACTGTTATTAAGAATAATAAATAGTTTTAACTTACGCTTACATAATATTTAAGTATGCTTACATAAGTAACCACTGATGCACACTCCACGCCAGCTTCAACAAGCATCCCTGAACACTATAGAACCGAGGTAGCCGCAGCAGCATCCTGAATGCATTATTTAACTGGACACGAAGAGTGCTGTAGCGCCTTCTGAGTATACTTGGCCCACAGACTGCACGTGTAGAAGGTGCGGAAAGCTCTGAATAGTGGGATTTTCACTTTTAAATTTCTTTCTTTTAATGTCTTTTGAGTTAGAGAAATGAATTAATGATTTACATCATTTAAATCCTTGTGTTAAGCCCTTTAAGCATAAGTGTGCATGAACATGTGTGTTTGTACTGGTCTGGGTGTTTTCTATTTATAATATGTATTTATTTACAAAAAAAAAGTATTGAAGTATGTATATCCGTTATCTAGTACCCATAACACAAGCCTCGTAGCTTACTTTGGGACTAGAGAATTGGTGTGCTTGTTGAGAAATATTTATTTATTTATTTATTTATTTATTTAATTCGCGATTCATATTGTAGTATTACTAAGACAAATCTGGCGATCCATCAATCATGTAAAACCGTTCAGCAATTCCAGAGATATCAGGTCATAAAGAATATTACACACATACAAGATACGCGCGGAAAACAAAACATTTACCTATCCCATTTTTTTAATGATCTACAAATGGGATACTAATAAATAGTGTTATCATCATGCCTATAGCTTTTAAAGAAGACGAATGAGGTGGCTGGCAATATACGTTAAAGTACGTTACTAACTTTAGGACATTATACACGTATCAGGTGCCAACGCTACACGACCAGAATAAGAATATACACGTCACGTCGCCGCCCGCATGTATAGGCGTTTATTGAATTCCTACAATTGATACCTCCTCACCTCCACTGCCGGAAATGGGTACAGGATGTGATGAAACACATATTAAAATAATAAGACATTTGCATTTTTTGTACATTCCATTTTGACTGATTCCTTACTTTGTAAAAGGATTCATTTAAAAATTATGACTGGCCTTTTCAGACATAAGACGAGTAGCTTAGAATAAAACATTAAACTACGTAGGTATTCCAGGGTCTAGAGATGAGTGTGCCAGTACTAAACATTTAGATTCTTAATTTTTATTCTGTCAGCACGTTCTGTATTTTCAGATAACACACGATCCCTATATACATTCGTGATGCACACCATTCAATATTATCGATGAGCATCTGAGCGCATAAGCCGAGTTGAGATCGCGAATCAGCAATGCGCCGCATCTTTTGCTTCATTACCGTTCAATGCAAGATCTTTTCAATGCAGTCCCCATGCTTTTTATTTTGCAAGTATAGCCACATTTTAACCCCCGAAGAAAAAGAAAGGGTGCTTAACCCCTAACGAAAAGGAGGAATGTTATAAGTTTGACCCAAATCTGCATTTAATTTGATTAGTTGCGAACTCAAAATGAACACCTGATACCCATTGGTATAACTTCAGAACTTAAAATAGTCTATTAACTCTCAGTCAATAACTGTGCCTTATTATTGTTTCTGAATTATTAATTTGGTCGTGTTTGATTCTGAATTCTAAATATAAGTAAAGGAAATCTACTGAAACGGATATTTTAATAACGAGTAAAGTTGTTACCAACTTCTCTCAAACAAAGGACACCTATTAGACGAAACAAGTGTGACATTCTATCAGACAATCACATTTAACTGTCTGTTTCCAATGTGTGTGTGTATGCCTGTGGCATTCTAGGTCCTGAACGGATTGACCAATTTCGGTGCGTTTTTTTGACGTGACAACGTCTTATAAATTGGTTTGCCGGGTGACACCTCAAGAAACTGCGTTACGCTGCTCCGCTCACGTTTCGCGCGAGAGAGACAGAGCGAGAAAGAGAGAGAGAGAGAGATAGGCATACACACCGGTTCATTATTTTACCTCTCAGAGTCGTTGTCACGTAAAACTTTCGCGCGTATACCGACTTTAGAGGCAACCAATTTTTTTCCAAAGTTAATCACAGCGGTTCTTAGCTGTGGCTGGAAAAATACGTCCAGCCTTCAAGCTCCCTACTTGTTTTCCTGGCTCATGTCGGGTTAATTTTAAAGTTAAGTTTTTATAAACCTAAATCCCTCTCTTTGCAGTCCGTTTTCGATTATTTCGAAAGCTTGTAAAACACTCTCTTGCGAAGAGGTTTCCTGAACCTATGGATTTATTTTAAAGTTGAAACGGTTGAAACAATTTGTTACCACCACCCAAAAGGAATTAAGTCTAAAGTGAGTTCATTCGGCGATAAAACAACGCTTCGGGAATCGAGTAGGAGGTCAGCCGCAACATTTTCATCGCGCCTTTATCGCGCCCCCTAGAACGGTTAGCATTTTACATTAACCGCCGTTATTCCGAACGTTATATTACCGAAACCACATCACCTTGATGGCATATGGAAAAGTAGAGCTTAATGCGAAAGAGAAGCTTAAAGAGTGTCGAATGCAAAATTGATTGTCATTGTCTACCTTGCTCATGCGTTCGCTTTCTAGATTTCTTAATAATCACTTTTTTTAACGCATCGCTTTCTTGATATCATTGTTTCACACTTACCGTATCAAAAACTATATCAGAATTTTCGCAGTATAATCTAAGCTGTATTAATTATCAGAAATCGGTGACCCAATATCGCCTCGCAGCCGTCATATAACTTCCAATAAATAAATAAGTTATTATTACAATCAACAAGAAACAGACACAGTTCCAGTCCATACCAGTGATGTTACGGATCTGTAGCATGTTGCAGTTTGGTATTAGCGCAATGAATGCCAATAATCAATAATAACAAAACGGCTTTATCATAACACTGACCACTCGATAGAGAACAGCGAACAAGGAATTGATGTTTGAAAAGCTAATTTACTGACATAACTCGTGATATCTCCCCAAAAAGCTGTTAAATTGAGTCTTTATTTCACGTGAAAGGTTTCACTTCAATAATTACGGAGTTGAATTTGGACAATGCGCGAGTCTTCACTTCGAGTTGGGAACTTATCACTTGAATTCGTACTTTAGGGTGTCAGTCTGTTCCCTCTGCGACAGCAGGAGTTATTGAAATTCTTTAGATTCAACCGGCGCCCGGGTATCAGCGGAATCCGTCTGCAGGATAACATACGCAACAATTTTCATTAGAACATTTTTCTTTAAATTACAACAAGCATATCTGGTATTCTGGCGGCATACGATATTCTTTGACGTTAGATTAAAGTTAGGGAAACATAAGTGCCAAGTTATGTTTAGTTTACCAATTTTTGTTCGTAACAATAACCGCGTTAATGATTAACTAATTCAATTTGCGAAGTTACACGAAGCGATGCCCGATTTACCGCGTTTGTTAGTTTAGGACAAAATCTATATCTAGCAGACCCAAATATATCGGCATGCCTGAACTGGCAAATATCAAATATGTGGTCAAAACTAATTATATTTTGTTACCCACTTTAGTTGCGAATTTAAAGTAAAACTAGGTCGCACCAGCCATGGATAGATAACATAACCTTTCAATTTTGTTGCAAAATTCAATAATTACTAGGGCGGTTTGATAAGTCCATGACTTTGAAAAGAAAAACATATATTTTGTGTACAAAAACATTTTTTTTTTCTACATACTCTCCTTTCAACTCTACACTCTTTTTCCAGCGATGCTCCAATCTCTTCAACCCATCCAAAAAATACTTTTTGTCAAAGCCTGCAAAATAGGCCTCGGTTGCAGCTATCACCTCTTCATTGGATGAAAATCTTTGCCCAGCAAGCCATTTCTTCATGTTTGGGAAGAGAAAGAAGTCACAGGGGGCTAAATCTGGTGAATATGGAGGGTGCGGCAATAATTCGTATCCTAATTCGACAAGTTTTGAAGTCGCGACTGCAGACGAGTGGGCCGGAGCATTATCCTGATGAAATAGAACTTTTTTCTTTGCTAGATGCGGTCGTTTCTTCATCAACTCTTCATTAAATCTTTCCAGCAATGCAGCATAGTAAGCACCGGTTATTGTCTTGCCTTTCTCCAAGAAATCGATGAAAATAACCCCTTGACTGTCCCAAAATACTGTTGCCATCACTTTACCAGCCGAACATACCGTTTTTGCCTTCTTTGGTGCACGTTCGCCGGTAGAAGTCCACTGCTTTGACTGTTGTTTAGTCTCTGGCGTATAATGGTGGACCCACGTTTCATCCACGGTTACGTACCGACGCAAAAATTCACTTGGATTGCGATTATACATAGCCAGACATGCCTCAGAAGTAGTCACGCGTTTTCGCTTTTGGTCGACTGTCAGTAAGCGCGGCACCCATCTTGCAGAAAGTTTTTTCAGTCCCAAAATATCGTGCAAAATATGAAAAACTCGTTCAGTTGAGATGTGCACAGCCTCAGCTAACTCGCGTATCTCGACGTCGCGTATCGCTTACTCGACGGTCAGCCAAAACAATATCGTGGATTTTGTTAACAATGTCCTCAGTGGTTACCTCAATCGGCCTTCCTGGGCGCTCGGCATCATTGGTTGTAATACGTCCACAACGAAACTCAGTAAACCATTTATGTACCATTCCATGAGACGGCGCTGAATCCCCGTAATATTTTTTCAACTTGTCTTCGGTCTGCTTAATGGTTTTCCCGCGTAAAAAATAGTGTTTAATCAAGACTCGAAACTCGGATTTCTCCATTTTCGAAGAACACCTTCATAGCCGCCAAACTTCTTTTGTTATTAAATATTGTTTTCGCGCCATATTTGAAAATAGAATTATTTTAGGTTCGCAAAAATATTACTTTTAAGAAAATATCATTAAAAATAAAAAAAGTTTCTATTCAGCCTGAAAGTCATGGAGTTATCAAAACGCCCTCGTATACTAACATAACTCTCTCAAGCTAGCTCCTATGTAAGATTTTACAAAATAGATAAATAGAGAAATAAAAAATAGATAGACAAAGTTACCTACCCTCCTGGGCTAAAGTAATTACCTACTTAAGCACCAGGCATCGGTAGGACCTTAAACTATGCGGGAGATTGAGAATTGTTTGCAATAATTTGTCTAAATACTACGAACTTTTCCCTACACAAAAATATCCAACTACAATTTCATGCATACCAATAAAAATTTGATGTCCCACATGAGATCTCCATGTAACCCAATACCACGCTCAAATCATGGCCGTTACAGAGGAAACTCAAATGAAATTAAACTGTCCGTTGATTGATGAAGGGACCCGTTTGTCCAAGATAATTACCTCGGAGGAAGCGGGTAAGATGATCATGACTCACTGCATAAGAGTTTTTATTAGTTGCGATGGTATGACATATTCACGAGTAGGTTAGAATAATTTAGGCCTTTCAAGCAGATTAATTAAAATATTTTTTTTATTTAATCAAACTTTCTAGGTAAAAAATTCTCGACTGAGCCAGGAAAACAACTGGCCAGCTTCACCGGCTGGACGAATTTGGACACGCTATTGCTAAGAACCACCGAGATTAAATCATCTTTCGAATAAAACCAAAAACCGCTTTGTAATTTGTAATCGGTCCATCCGTTCAGGATCTAGAATGCCACAGACCGACACAAACAGAAACATATATACACATACAAACAGACATAGGATAACTTATGACACACCTATTCTTCGTCGGGGGTTAAAAAGAGCAATTTTTATCAAGTTTTTTTTTATTCCGTTCAAATGTTAAGGGTTATCTGCTTGACCAAGAAATGGCCGTTTCGAGACGTTACGGTAAAACATGTTTAATAATTTTTACGCAGATACTGGTTCGGTAATCTAAATATAGAA
Source organism: Pyrausta despicata (assembly GCA_963921415.1). Lineage (NCBI taxonomy): Eukaryota > Metazoa > Arthropoda > Insecta > Lepidoptera > Crambidae > Pyrausta > Pyrausta despicata. Next base: position 8,744,456 of record OY992855.1, on the reverse strand, counting down.
CATTCTCAAGAACGCATCAGATGCAATTGGACCACAAAACTGGGATGATGGAGGCAAGCGGATGCAATCGTTTAAGGCCGATCTTATGCAAGTCTACTTGTATCTTTCCTTTTAATTTGCACTGCCTGCTATTACTGCTAGTTAAGGTCATATCGTTTGCCGGTTTTCAAGTTTATGGTTTAACCGTGACCGTCAATTCGTCTTCTGATTGAAAAATTGCGTACATTACATTTGCGCAAAACTAATAATACTAATACTAAACTAATAAACTATCATCTAATAGTTTATCAGAAAAACAAAGACACATGAATAGGGTTTTAGGAGTATCGTCAATATAAAACATACTCTTTTAGGAAACTCGAAAATTCTTTTGATACAAAATAAGCTAAGGACTTTTCCATAGAAGAAAATGTGCCTGATTTTATGAACTTATGAAACTAAGTTGACATCTCTTCGAGTTCTTAAGGCGGATAAACCTACAGCAAAATGTGTTTCGAAATAGCTAGTTTCTACACCAACAGGACGAAGTGACGACGTTTTCAACAGGGATATACTTGTTTGAGTGTTAGAACTTTAATAAATACTTACAAATAATAAGTTTTCTTTAGAACGAGTATATTTTATGAAGAATTAAGTGCTCACACATTTCACTCAATTTTCACGGTTTTGTGGTAAAAAATACCTGCCAAGTTTTTTTTTCTAAGTATAACATCATTATGCACTGTCAGATCGCATTGAAATAATTTTAAATTAAGTAAAAACAAAAAGTTCAAAGGCAATGTTGAGTCATATTTTCATGAAAATCAAAAAGCCGAAGATACGATCACAACTTAAATTTATTTAGCAAGAGACCAAACAAATCGTCAACATGAATTGATAAAAAGGTATCAATCTGACCCCTGTTTTACGTATTCTAGTCGTATGGTAGAAAGGACCTTTTTACATGAAACTTACTCCAATGTTGTTGACGCTCATAAATAAAAAATTGGGAAATAAATTATGGGTAAAAATCTCATAACCAACCTTCATAGTAATAAAATCAATCGTTTATATCACGGACTTTTTCCTTCATCAATGCGCTTTACGTCGTAAACTCTATTTCAGTGGACTAATATTACTAGTAAATGTCTCTTTTCGATTGTTTTACTTTTGTTACGAATATACTGTCAATTAATTTAAAATTAAGTAATTAACGACTAGCGTTACCTTACATTTAGGAAAAGCTGGACACAGACGGTTTGTTTGCATTTGCTGCCAAAATAGATAAAGGCTATTGAGATTATTTTGAGACTTTAGAATACCTACAAAATAAACGCTTTACGTACTTTACTTTGGAAAAAAGTGTTTTTCACACAAATGTCTGGCTAAAGTGGCTATCGGACTTTTCCATTTTAGACCTTGTTACCTTATTTATTTGCAATTCTTCCGTTTTCAAATACAAAAATAACCATCTGAATCGCACACAAAAAGCCATATTTATTATGCACATATACAAGCGAACCATAATAGGCTTTTGTATAGTGATGTCCCCAAGGCATGTGTTCTGTAAAAGAGTAAATATGTAAGTATTCTCTTCTTTCGATATTCGTCGGCTCGTAGTAAATCACGCATTGTTCAGTTATCGCGACCGTTAACGTCAACTCAATAATCTTTATCAAAATTTGTACTGTATCCAATGACTGTATCCTTCTCATGTGAAATTAATAGTTTTTATTAAACTGAAACAGACCATTACAGATATTAAGATACCTACACTTACTAGTGTCTTTGATATGACATCCAAATCCAACAAGATGATAAATATTATTTTAACATGAAGTACCGTATACCCTATATTGCTAGGTAACTCATAATATCGTTTACGATATTCGGATGCCTCAATTTATATGTTTATTGTGGTAAACCATTAAACTGTCTTCTGCCCGGAGGAGTGAGAGGAGAGAGTAATTATGGCTACTAGAGATGAGCAGACGACGCTCACGGTCCTGTCAGAGCAGGTACCTAAGTAATAAGAGGAGATTCAGAGGGCTCGGTACCAATTACGAAAAACGTTTTTCACCAAACGACACGTTTTGTAAAAATCATTTTTCTACTGTAAAGCAGGGAATTTTCGCCTGGAGTTTTTAATTAGTTAAAGCGAGGACAACTTCACATTAAGAGTTTAGCAGGATTTAGACATTATTGTTTAGTTTTTGAATTTTTGGTTAACACAGTGCCGTTCCTTTGGTTGTGTACCTACGACATATTGTGCGGATTTGGAACGGGATAGATTTCTGAGGATGCCATTTATTTTCTTCGCGACGTTCCACTTCCATATGATCGACCGGCTAAATTTAATATTACCTTTCAACCATTATAACTGTTTGACTTTCAAGGAAACAAACATTAACAATGCGACCGGTCGATTCGACGGTGCCTTCTGATCTTAGAACAGAAAAGAGTGAGTCTTCTTCATAAACTTGCGTTGTGGCAAGTGATTATAACCCAGCCCCGCCCTCATCTACTATGGTTCCCTAGAGTAGAGAAATGGACCTTTCGAATTAATTTAACGAGTGCTCTCGTAGAACATCCACCGGAAAATGACAAATGATTTGAAAATTAGAGGTCTGGATGACGATAAAATTGATTACACAACCAATGATTTGGCACTCGATATCCTGCTCAGTAACTTATGATTTGTTGGGCGCACCAGATTGGGACCCAGGCAATCTGTCACACTTAACCGTTCAAGGTTAATCGCGCTCGACCGCCGGTGACCGGGCACCCACGGCTCAGGAATTCACAATATCATATTTGAAATAACGACTGTTGTAAAATTGGCGTTTATATTTCCACGTTCATTCCTAACTGATAAAGCGGTATGTTTGATTTTGGAACATCAGAGAACGTCTATGAGACCTCAAAAATATATTCTATGAGCAAACATGCATTAAATCTCCGCATTTCCTCGTATATTCCGGATATAAATAAAAAGAAAGCTGCGTTTCTCAAAGAGGGAAAAGCATAAGAGCAAACATGACTGTCCACGAGACAGGACCCGCATTAGCCCGATATGGGTTAAGCCAAGTTGAGGTCAAATATATGTGCCCTACATATGATGGCAAATATGGTTAACTTAAACTTAAGGCAAAATAACCACATGAAATTACGCTGGTTAAATCACTTTAATAATTTGCTTTATTCATTATCCTATTATTCTTCAGAATAAAAGCAAACACTAGATAAGATTTAGTGTACGAAAAAGTGAATTGGATGGCGTAAACAAGGATCCCGTCCTGTGGTTTCTCATATTAAGGAAATCTTCTGCGCTTAATCTCGCAGACTGCTTAATGAACGTCGCAAGATAAATAATAGTTGGGGATGAAACCTGCCCTTATAATAATAAGACACCAACAAAAAGGCGTCATAAGCTGCCATCTACTGTCACGAAGAAAATCAAGTGCTTATAATATATTGTACCGTATAACTACAAAGCATTACGTTTGAATAATATATAAATATGAAAAGTGAGGAACTTACTTCTACCTCAAGAAATAGAAAATATATTTTCATAGCATAAAATTTAAAAATAAGCAAAAGTAAAAATAAATAATGAGTGTAGTAGAGTTTTAAGCAAGGACTAAATAAATCTTCTTCTAAATGACTTATTGAATAAAAGTTATTAGTTCGGTCTTTTTACAAACATAAGTAGGTCGTCAAAAGGTCTTATGATCAATCAATAATCAATATAAATACAGTTATATAATAAAAGTAAATTAAGCAAAAATCTTGTGACGATACGAGTATACTACAACTAAGGTAATTTTTCGTGCATGAAAACATATTAGTACCTATTTATCTTCCGAAATCACTGAGTCATATATGCATACATTAAAATGCATTATGCATATATTAAAAAAGAGGGTTTCTGAGAAAGGGACTTTAGTATAGTGTATTTGAGGTACTTATGCAAGGGGCATAACTACATAAATGCTTGTAACAAGTGACTCACTGCCCAACGACAGATGGCCAGTGATTACAAATCTTGTTTGCAATAATTTAACGCAACTGCTTTCATCTAATTATGCAAATCAGAACAATGAAGTATTTGTAATTAATATTTTATAACACGGTTGTTTAACATGCGCGGTCAAGTTTGTGCGATAATGCGAAAAGGCTGCAACAGCTTGCGTAACCTGGCAGGGCCGGTGGTCAATTATACTCGCGTAGGTCGTTCATGACTTATTTATATAAGTTACTAGTGGCCGCCCGCGACTTCGTCCGCGTGGAAAGCCTTTATCTTAAAAATTCTTTATGAATTGTAGCCTATATGTTATTCTGATGTATAAGCTATATTGTGGTAAAGTTTCATTCAAATCCATTCAGTAGTTTTTACGTGAAAGAGTAACAAACATCCATACATCCATACATCCATACTTACAAACTTTCGCCTTTATAATAGTAGTAGGATCATAACAAATGTAGTAGAAAAGCACTTCAGGTACCTAATCCCATAACAACTTTACGCTTTGAGTGATTTGAAGTTAGATTTTACAAAAGTATAAAATTGTCTGATACGAAATTTTGTGATAGATAATCCTAATTTTATTGTGTTTATCCTAAGATAAATAACTTGAAAATTATAGCGATAACCATTGCGACAAAATTAAAAAGAAACGAAACACACACAAAGAGCGTTGAAACTGTAAACAAAAAGTAACTTCGAGCGTTCGAAAGTTTCAAATGGATACCTGTGACAGGTCGGCATCCTCTCTAAGTTTCTCGGCGATGGTCATTTTCCTGTCGGCGGCGACTAGGCCGGTGCACATCACAAAGAACCACACTAGTCCACCCATGATGAGCACAGATAATCCGTGAATGTCACAAGTTGTTCACAACACTCGCGGCACTCATCGGCGAGGGGTCAACACACGCGATGCGAAGGAACGCGCGGCGACGAATGCCGGATACTCACCGTCACCGGGTACGCCCGTCCCTTCCACTCCGCGTGCGTCCCGCGGCCGTTACACAAAAACTGGTCATCCTACTCCTCCGTAAAAAAAACCGCCGTTGCCGTTCAAAAAGCAAAAGTGACATAAGGATGCATTAGTAATAATCAACACAAAAGGGATTCACAATGCCTATCTGTGCGAGCTTCAGCCGCTCACGCTGTTGAATTGTAAGAGCCATTATGCAGATCAGAGATCGACGATTAATAAGACCGGCCATTACCCCTCCGCTGCACTGTCATAATTATCTTAAAATCATCGACCTTTACCATTTTAAACATACGAATACTACATGTATAGTCATTGAGTTTACGGCTTAGATTTCAATAATATCGTTTATCATCTTTAACGAGTGTTAGTCGCATTTTACCCGATCCGGACTTGGTGTGTGCCCCAGTTTTTTGTCATACGATACAATATAATTTTATGATACATAATTTATTTTAGTGACCCAATTACTTCTTTTACCAGATGATCAATGTCTGGCCCTCAAGCGAAAGTCTACGTCAATACATGCATAAATTCAATAAAGAAAACATGTTACAACAACGAAAATACTGACTTTTGAATATGTGAAGAGCTTTAAAAACCTAAAAACAGTTAAAAAACAGTTGGGTGAAGTTCTAAACTTTTATAATATTATAACATGCAGCACAAAAAAACACGTCAAACATGTTAGAGTTATTTGCTCGAATAACCGTGTGTGATGTTTCTAATAAAGAACAAACATTATTCCATGCAAATTTACCATTTCATCGACATTCAGTGTATCAAAATGTAATTTATATTGTTTATCTATTTTTTCATTATATCAATATGGGTTCGCTCTTGACATCATTCTCCCTCTAGGAGGTAAAGAAGATGTCGACGATGTAGCGAGCTTACCCAGAAGGTGCCTATTTATTTAGATCTAGTTTAGCTGATTCTCAGTATTGTGTGAATAATTTGGAAAGCCATTATAGTTTTTATTTTAGAAACAATCTTTGAATGCATAAAAATCAATATTTTTGTGGAAGGTAAGTCTAAAGAAGCTCCTTACGCAAGCTACGTAAGCTGCAGTAAGGCTGTTCACTTTCCTTCTAAACAGATTTAAAATATGACGTGTATGGCTATACGGTGGAGGGTTCACACTTCGCAACCAAGCTCTCTGAAATTTTATAAGAGCTTAACACAAAATTATTACCTAAGTGATTCCTAACAAAGGTTAAAGTAAAGTTACGTCGGATGAAGAGAAACTTAAAACATCATATTAAGCAACCATTGTATTACTTCAGCCCTGGGTAACTTTGGCCCATTCAGAATAAAGCTTGAACCACAAACAATTTTATTTGATAGCAAATGGCGTTAACGTACTTATTTACGTCGTCCGGTAAATGGCATCATAAACCGTTCAGTTTTTACTGGTAAAGTGTTAAAGTTACCCTGTGCTAAAATACGCAGGCAAGGTGATCCTTCGTTTGCGTCTCGGGGGTTGTCACTAACTGGCTTCTTTTTATACGCGTGTAAAGTTGAACAATCTTTACCTGCTCGTCGCAGGTCGATCCTGGCTTCGGCAAAACGTGCCGGGAACACATTAAGGCCTATTGTTACAATCCCTTTGATGCTCAACCGTGAGTCAAACGTTTGTGCTAAGCAATCAAAAACATGTTAATAATTTTGTTTCTACAAAATTGTAATTAAAATGTTACAATTTAACGAGAGCTTTGTTCATATCTAGAAGCTAAGATGATTTTGAATTTTAGTAGTTAATATTTTTAATCAAAACTATGTATGTGGTTGATTTTCAGAACGCTCTACAATTCTACTAATCCTTATAAATTTTTCATGAAATCAATTGAAGCTAAGCTACGAGTATACATCGATGTATAAATGTGAATATCGATGTAAGTATAAAAATTAATTAGGTGCCGATGTCTTAGCGAAATAAATTATGGTACTTAACACACACAATGATTCGAATGAATGCTGAACGATCTCTCGAAACATAATAATAAATGGTCAATTAAATATTGACTATTATTTATTAACTTTCGATATTTCGTTTCGCCATTTCACACAAATAACCTTTGTAACCCGACGAGCAATGACAAGTAAGCAATAACGTAATGGTTACTCTTTCAGAGCTCGGCTTAGGTCCACAGCCACCTAGAGTTGTCTGAACGAAATTGCGCAATCCTTATTGAACTTCGGCCGGAGCTTACTAAACTATTTTGTATCCGAACCTCCATTGCAAAGAAAGCCCGCGATGAAAGAAAGAATGAAATTCAATGGAAGCTATATGGATTTGTCGCCGAAAATCTTTACCTCGTTTTTCGCATGTAGGTAAGTCACAAGCAAGGAATGAAAAGTAAACAGTTGTGCTTATATCGAACGAGTTTACGTCCCTGTCCAATTCTTGTTTTTATTTATTTCTATATTATTTCTATATTTATTTTATATTTATTTCTTTATTTCTATATTTATTTCTTAACTTTATTTGTAACCCTTAGTATAATTATTACAAACCCTCGTGGTTTTCTTGTACTAAGTAAGTTAGTTAAGTGTTTTGTAATGTAACGGTTATTTAAATGACCCGCTCCCGGCGGGATCGCTGACAGATCATTTGCCCCGACGCGCCACTTGATGACATAATAAAGAGCCAAAAAGAAATATGTACAAGGTGTGACAAAAAACCCCGTAACAACTGAAGGGTATTGTTGTGCCCGGAGAACTACACAACATTCCCAAAGATACCTAGATAAATATCTAAAAAAAATCGAACCTCCCATAATAAATTGCCAATCAGCTGATCGATTTATTAAGGGATTACAGAATTTTTTTTTGTATATTGATATAGGGACAACACCAAATTTGCTTTATAACTTGCTGTGCCATTTATTAAGTAACTGTATTATGTTTATGTTTTTACATAATAGCTGTGTGTGCGTTACACTATTTATAAATGAATGACATAATCAAATCCTCTGAAAATCGTTTTGATTATTTTATTTCCGTCATTTACCTACCGTTGTTGCAAATACTTAGTTACAGCTAAAAACAAGAGTCTCATTAAACACGTTGAAATGAGAAACATATAATGTAATCATTAAAACAGAATGCACAAAATAAATGCTCAGGCACGGTATACTTACAGCTCTTCATGCAAATAATTAAAGGTATACTGAAATTCTGTATGCTTGTAAAGAAAACAGTGCACGAGTGGTGATGCGTCATTAAAATACTTACGTGGTGTGGAAAACAGAAAGGAGGATTTTATGAATAATTCGTGACTAAATCACAGCCTAATTGCGAATCTAATGGATGTATCTTGTGCCCAAGTCGAACCACTTGCAGGAGCGGTTTATATTCGGGTGTATGAATTTATGATTCACCCCGGCCGCAAGGCATATTGCATATTTACATTAGCACTAAGTTGTATCTATACCACATCTATACAGTGTCATAGTAGGTATATATTATACCTCTTGAAATAAAACCGTGTACGAATGCGGAATGTTAACAATTAGATTTATACATTTATTAAGATATTTATTTAAATTGATGGTTTCTGAATTTGAAATTACAGCACTTTACTTTGTTACTTATCCTGATTTTGGTATTCAGAAATTAAGAGCCGTATTCATTTTTCGGGTTTTTTTTTCAAATCGAAATCACGATTGACGAACAAACGAACAAACGAAGACACTTTCACATTTATAATAGTAGTGGATTCATATTTAACAAGAAGAGCTACTCAATCGGCTTCTCTAAAATACGTTAAAAGTACCTACCCAATATCTCCGAGCATTCAAAATACTTCTGCACACTTCAGGCATTTTAAACCCTTATGAAGCTAAATTACATTCAATGACACAACCCAAAGTGTACGCGCGGGCTATGAGAATTTTAACTTAGTTAAGGCGTTAGCTTTTAACTTGGCCGAAAAGTTGAACTCAAAGGAGTTTCAGTAAGCCGCCTTAGCGCGGACTCCTGTGAAATTCTAATAAGGTGCCTGCGCCAGTGGCGCCACCTCGTGAGCGTGTGGAACAAACAATAACTCACTGATATACGGAGTACCGAAGCCTCTTTCGAAATAATCCCAAGAGGAGATACTATGGCTAAGCGCAGTCTAGATAGGTAAGACATAAAGTACTGCTTTGTGTCGCACCATAAAGTGCCACTGCAAAAGGTACACTATGTACACGAAATCAAATTTAATTAGAAATCGATAAAAATATACCTAATATATAAAAATGAAACCCGTTTTCCTTGGTCACGGCATCACGTGTGAATGGCTGGACCGATTTCACTAATTCTTTTTTTGTTGTATTTGTTATTATTAGGAGAAGGTTCTTACGGAAAAAAATATTAAGAAAATCTCTCAGAAATATTGAAAATAAAATATAATATATAATATTTAATTTTGCATATTTTAAAAAACGCGCGTAACTAATGTCAATGTCATTCGATGACATTGTTCAATCATTGCAACGCTAAGGCGGTACGAAGTTCGCCGGGTCAGCTAGTACCTAATAAACAATAAAAGGTTTGACTTTTTAATAGGTAGGTACTTACATTATATATATGCTCTTGGTTATATGTTAGTGCACTTACATTATATTTGTTAGTTTCAAGTTCATGATTCAAAATTGACTATAATGTGCTTGTAAGCAGTTGTCGAAACAAATGTCATCTGAAACTCTGACAGATTTTTACTTACCAGGCCGTTGTCCGCAAAAAAATATTGAATTCAAAATTAAATTGAGAACGAAAAGACGGACAGAAATTCACAATAGTTATAATTTCCATCTGTACATTGACAATGTTTTAACGCAGTTGATAACTCAACATGTATCTAATTACGAATTATGATTTATCCTTCGGAACTTAAGTTTTGGGCAAAAATGCTATGCTATCAAAATCGTTGTGATATGAGCCTTAACACGAACAATATTTGAAACAGTGTGAAGGAACCTTCGTACACTAAATCTATTAAGCTTTCATTACACACCTAAGTATGAAACCTTCAAAACTAGCAAAAACCTTTCAAAATCGATGTAACTTAAAAAAATTTTTAGGTCTTAAAATAATAATCCATATCCGTCTTCGGATTCTTTTTAAAGATTAATTGGAAACTTTGAGCGTAATTAATTTCTTTTTGGTGACGAATTTTAATCGAATCTTTGTTTAGCTCTTGTCTTCCTTGGCAATTAACATTCTTCTTTTCCAAGATTCTCGATGCCTATAAAATTGATACGCTCTCAATTTACCCGACAGTTATTAATAACAGCATTTATTCGTAATGACGTTTATTTTAATTAAGAACAAATTAGTCGTGCGATTATTCTGTTCACCTCATAAAAGCTTGACTTAGAGCGAGTTCATGGTGTAAAATTGCAAACGTTTCCCCATCGACGGTGTATGCTGCAAGTTGTCGTCTAAGTGATACAACGCAACATTTTTTCTACCTGCAGATGAAACAGAATAGTACAACAGAGATTATGTGTTATCGGGTCCTGAGTTTAACTAAACCTGTTAACTATGATTATCTACTTCCCCTAAGCGAGGGTTAAATTACGGTAATTATTGCAGTAATACAAGGAAATTACGTTTCACCGATGTCATTGCACTTGAACTTGCTTTGTCCTTAAAATAATTAAAAGCTTAGTGGTCAGCCAAATCCTAATTTAGAATCTTAAAATCCTATCCACGTTTCTTTAACGCCTTTAGTAGGTCATTAGCTGAGTCGTCGCCCTATTAGCTCCTTAAAATTAATTGAATCTTTTTGGCGCGAGTCTCTTGCGGTGCGTTAATTACCGTCCCGCGACGACAGGCCATCATCTAATGAAAGTGTAACTCTGGAACTTGGCAAGTGAACAGTTGCTTATTTAGCTTCACACGACACGGGTAATGCATAATAAAGTTGTTAGTAAGCAGCGACGCCTGGCTACGAGCCAAATTACGTGAAGCTCCAACGATAGATATTCAATGATAAAGCCTTCTTTTGTGGAGCAAATGCAAATATGGAAGACATCTTAAGGGCATCGCATCTCATATGAAGTTGGATGCCAACTTTTAAGTATTCAAAAGGCAAAGGTTTTTCTAAAACAAAGCCTAGACCTGTGCCTGGACGAAGGCTTTGTAGGTCATGGTGACATTTTTATTACTGACAATCAAGGGTTTAATTTGTTTGATTTTATTAATTATTTTAAATTTGACAGATTGTCATGAACATAATATGATTTATTGTTATTGAGTACAGTACCTTAGTCTAAATCTTTTTGTTCCTAAACGTATTAGAAAGACACACTTTTAGTCACCTTATACAGGAAGAAACCTACTACACTGTATACATCGTACCCTCCTTGTAAGAGATTTTTATAATATTTCTGCAAATATAAAAATTTTAGTCCATGAAACTTTGTTCCATAAACTCTTCAATATACTTAGGTATTCGCAATCTTCGTAACGGTTTGCTTACTAACTTACTTACTTATACAGGTGTCCCTAGATAAAGTGCAACCCAAATGGAGGTAAAACTAGACCAAAAATAATGCAAAAAGTATATATGTTTCTAATTATTTTAATTTCTATTTGTCAAGTTTTACCTCCTTTCGGGGTTGCAATTTATCCAGGGACAACCTGTATAAACACTTGGTCGCTCTAGGAGTCTAGGTTACACATCTCCAAAACGAGATGTTTCTGTCTACGTGATCAGATATTTGTTTTCATAGCGCGAAAATCTCGGCTTCAATATTCTTGTGTAAGAATGCAGTGCAAATCGCCCGGAGGCTCGTATATTGTTGTCGAGTGGAAGCATTAGATTAAAGGGCTCGGGTTCAAAAGATTTATGACGGTAATACTGACTCGATTCAGAACGCTTAGAAACCTCTTTAACACAATTGTCACGAAATAACCTTATTTTTGGAATGCTAAACGGCCACAATTTATGAAAGCCACATCCTTACAGAAAGATATTCGTATGAATTTGAAACTTTCTTAGGTTTGTTGTTTTCGAAATACTTTATTTAGTTTAAATAAAGCATTTGAACTGTTACATGTTGCACTAAAAAATATTTGTTTTGCTTCGTCGTTTACAATATGATATTACCTACTAGTAGATCGTTACTGTTCAATAACAAAGTTACCTATATAAGGTGTAACCAAAAACCCCGTTATAACTGAAGGGTGTTGTTGTGCCCGGAAAACTGCACAACACTCCCAATGATACCTTGGTCAAAATCTCAAAAAAAAATCGGACCTCCCATACAAAATTGCCAATCAGCTGATCGATTTACTATGGGAGAGCCAAAAGATTTTTTGAGATTTCGACCTAGGTTTCTTAGCGAAAGTTGTTCAGGTTTACGGGCACAACAACGCCCTTCAGTTATAACGGGGTTTTTTGTTACACCTTGTATAGTCTATTTTTTAGCACTAAGTAAAACACATGATTGCTTAGATAGGTATTGTGAAGCAGTTTATGGTGATGGATGGTGGTCTAATTTCTTACTATGGATTTCATAATCGTACGTCCCGTAAATATTCAATTGTTCATGGAGGTTATGTTTACATTTTATAAAAAAAAATAGACTGTAAGATTAAGGTAAGGAAAAGCCCTGCTTGTGACATGACAATGAAAATGAACTCGACAAAAATCACTTGTCACGGTTTTGTTAATCACCAGTACAGAAAATAACGTAAAATATCAGCTGCACCATTTCTCCTCGTTAGGAATCGGGAATCGGGAAGAAATGTGACACTTTGGAAACAAAACTTGCTGGCACTATTTATTGCATCATTGGAGATTTCATTCCAATTATACCATACCAATCGGATTCAGCGGAAAAGAATGTTTTATTCATGATGCGTAACTCGTGTTTTGTTTCCAATTGCCTGTTTATTCCCGGAATTGAATGGTGAGCCAATCCATCGAAAATATGGACACTAGGCTTTCATATTAAAGCTGATTTTAGAAAAAAATCGTAAGTTTTTCGCTGTTTGATCCTCAAACTATTTAGTGCTTACAAAAAAGTTACCGCGACGCGTAAAAGTAACAACACGTACGAGTATCATGTGACATTGTCATGTCCGTCTTTTGCCTAACTTATCGAAAGTATCGTTTCCAACATACAAGGTTAGTCCAACATACAATAGGGTGAGTGTTCTTTCAGTCGTGAATACCCAAAATATGTCAAATTTTCCTTTTTACTGCTCGCCCAGCCTGATCAAAGGCTCGTCAGCGAAGCGGGGACGGTAACCTCGTCACTTCACACCACTTGTTCTGTAGATATTTTTGGATAGTTAGCCCACGCCGAATCTTTGTTACACCAAACAACCTTTATCTTACTTAAAATTAAACACAAAATTAGCAGATTCAGCATTAAATTTAAAGAAAACAACCCTTGAAAACACTTTGCGTAAGATTCTCCCATACTGCTAATGAAACTGTTCACTTTATCTCTAAACTTATTGATATTCAGATTGATGAGGTATTGTACTTCATCATACGTTATTTGTAATAGGAAAGGCGGTAGTGTTGGAGCTGACACGACTTTACACATCTTCTCCAGCCATGGAAGCCATATGAATTCCCTTTAAGCTTTATCGGGCCGGAAATCTGATGTTAGTTAGCTTCTAGGCATCATCTCAGCTCCCAATGATCGTAGTCATAGAGTCAAGCGTCATACGACGTCTGGTGAAGTATTCCATAAGACCTGAAGTTTTAAGGGATCTGAACTTATTTTGGAAAGGCATCCTTTAGCTGTAATTAAATAGAAAATGTGTTGCTTGAAAATAATTTAATAAAACTAGGGCATTGAAATGCCATCTTTTTCTACTTTACCTTTGGAAGGTACACAAATATTTTTGCAACACAAATATTCTTTATCGATATAAATACATTTAACAAACGCTAAAATATCTACTACAAAACCTAGCGTTTTTTAAACACGTGCGCAACTTCGCAGTCTATTAGATTGTCTTCGTATACAGGTGTGTTGCGTTTCACCTGCTTCAAATTCATTCAACTTAAACCAATCAATGCAGGCCAGTCCCTCAATTAGTCCATGGATAGACATCATTCTTGGACGGATTTCTTAGTCATTCAAAGTAGCGTTCCATTGTTAACTCCGTCATTAAGTTTTGGAAGATATAACTCTCAGCAGCGGTCACTAGTGTTGGTACCCAATCAGTGACGTGGAAGAGACCTTTGTATATTTTGGAAGGAAGCGAACCGTACCAGACAAGGGCGATAGATCGCACAGCCCCTTCCCAAGGAGTGCTTTTCACGCTACGGATTGGGAAATTCGAACCGTAATTTTGGGTTCGCCCAACAGTAGGCGCCCCGTTGTCCGACGCGAAAATGATAAGGGTATTCTAAAGTATTTCTCGTTTGGGTAATGCAGCTACGATGTTTCCTACAGTTTTGTGCAAACTTGTAACCAAACCTGGAAAATATTAAATAAATACATGCTCGGCCCAAAGGTATGACTAGTAAAGAATGACTTAAGAAGTTAAGTCCACCTTTTGCACAAAATTTTGTTGTGCAACAAAGCTTAAATAAATAAACATCAGAAAAAAAGGTTTACATCATGTCTTTCCAGTAGTTACTCCTTTCTCTTTTTCATCTGTTTACAAAATATATTCGGTAGATAAATGTGTACGTATGACCTTCGAAATGGATGCGCGATGTACGCGTTATTTTTCAAAGATTCCAAAGGTGGCTGTAGATCGGCTAAGGCTCCATCAACGTATTGTGCAGCGTGTGATATATGCGAGTATAGGGGCACAGACGTGTTGTGTTCTCATAAGGCTTTAAATAAAACTACAATTAAAAAAAATTGGTTGCCTGTAAAGTCGGTATACGGGCGAAAGTTTTACGTGACAACGACTTTGAGTGGTAAAATATTCATTCGTATAACATGAACCGGTGTGTATGCCTATCTCTCTCACTCTCTCCCTCTCGCTCTGTCTCTCTCGCTCTTAGGCGGGTTAACTGTGCTCGAGTGGAAGGGACGCGTGCCTTTCACTTTTTATGTCTGTCTCACTCGCTCTTAGGCGGGCTAACCATGCCCGAGTCGAAGGGACGCGTGCCTCTCACTCGCTCTAATTGTGAGCGCGGAACGTGAGCGGAGCGTAACGCAGTTTCTTGAAGTGTCACCCAGCAAACCAATTTATAAGACGTTGTCACGTCAAAAACAACCCTGTCAAGAGCCACGACAACAGCTTGCGAGCTTCAACGATTGGACGGGTTTGTGACCAGCCGTAGCTAAGAAACACCGTGATTAAATTATCTTTCGAATTAAAAAAACGCACTGAAATCGGTCTATTCGTTCCGGAGCTACGATATCACAACACAAACGTAAACAGACAGCGGGATCATTCTTACAAAACCTCTTTTATTCGTCGGGGTTAAAAAAAGTGCCTTAAAACCAATCCACTTGATATACCGCCAGCGCACAGCGCACATTATGCGACCTAGGTTCTGTCTCTACCACCCGCGACTGACAACGCTTCAAAGGCCGTGGCTAAATCGCTGACAATCGCAAGCCACGGCGATAGTATGCCACAATTATGTCCTGGCTCTTAGGCAAATATCAAGCTGCACCGCGCTTCGTCGCAGATGTAGCAGTGACGTGTTGTGAGTGTGTTGACGGGCGCGTGTTTTTCATTTTTGTGAACTCGGGTATGATAAATCTGACGCCTCGCGGGCTGCGACGGGGCGCGGTGCAGTGTGATAATCTCATTACTGTTTAGTTATATTTAAATTATATTTAAACAAAATCTATTTTAAGCTTATGATTGATTTTACGTTTTTAAATGATTTTATCATGGCTCTTTCGGTCAAAATAGTTGTAAGATGACTGTTTTCATCTTCAACTGGATCCAAGTCCTCAAATAAATCTAGTCCGTAAAACGTGGCTGCATTGCTTTTCTGGAACAAGCATTTTATCAGGCTACAAAAGAGAATAATGGGGCAATCTCGATTCCAATAAGAAATTGAATAGGAAATGCATGAATTCTTTTTATTCGTGTCGGTATTTATGTAAATATTTCTTGTCCCTTAAAACACGTAACTGCTGATCAGTGTCATCGATACCATTTTATTTGTTTTAAAGTTCTCCTTACATAGATATTAAAGGTTTTTTTTTTAATAAAATACTTCATTAAACGCTTTTTTTCGTCCGTTTCCTATTCGTAAGATGTCGGCTCTCCCAGAAGAAATTCTTCCTCCTTAGCCTCATTTACATATTTGACGCCAAAAAAAACACAACGACAATTAAACATTTCAGCGCCCGCTCCTTTCCAATTCATTGAGTTTATTTTAGGGCTTGCCAAGGTTTTTATTTAAGCCGGCTCTTATAAGATCATCCCTAATAAAGATTACCCGACGGACAGTATACGTACCTATACGTACGTCAATAGCGCTGTATGTATAGTAATCCAAGGTATTCGAAGCCATAGAAGTAGTCAAATCCCCTGTTACTTAGTAGATAGCACGCTCTAGATTTTCCTACGCCCCACTTTCCTATGAGGCGTGTTGAGTATCATAATTCGCGCAAATAGTCGGAAAGGATACTTTCAGTACCAGGCGGTATTCCGCGGTCTTCCGAAGCCTTTATAGATGTTCCTTGCGTACCTAGAAAATATAATTATAATTAGTATTAAATACGTTAATCTAAAAATTAACTTTCGGAGAACTATCATAAGTACTTTAAAACAACTTTAAAGCATACCAACCATTCACTTGACGCTGAAAATATTTTTTTAAGTCATTGCTTAAAGACTTTAGATATAAGAAGACCTTACCCCTTAAAGTTTTTTAGGGCATTAAATGGATGGCGGAGGATAAAAATTTAAATATAACATTATAGGTGCAGCTCCCTAGTGCGCAGGGTGAGGAGCAGCCCCAACATGATCCTGGCTATGATAGCGGGCAGACTGGACTGTCGAATTTCAAATTATTGTTGCACAACCTCGGCAGGAGTTGTGCAAAAGAAAATAATTATAAATTAATTAATTATGAATTACTAACATAGGAAAAGAAAAGTGTATTGTTACCAACAAAAATGAGTTAAATGGTCACTTGAATAAATTAATTTTATTTATTTAGAAATCGGGTCTGAAATACATTTGGCTGTAAACTTTGGCCAAGGCCTATACAATACAGTCCATTTACTGGTTCTATATTATTATATAATACTAGCGGCCGCCCGCGACTTCGTCCGCGTGGATGTTAGTTTTTTGCGACCGGGCTTCATACAAATTCGCAACCCCTATTTTATCCCTTTGGGGGCAGAATTTATCATATGTAATATTATTTCTATCCTTCTTTACCTTCCAAGTAATGTTGAGTCAAATAAAAAAAAGTTCCATTAAAATCGGTTTAGTAGATTCTGAGATTCAATTTCCTGCCTGCCCCCTAAGTTCATCGGCGTGATTATTTATATCCCAGTTTACTCTCCAGGTGATACTGAGTCAAATAAAAAAAGTCCCGTCAAAATCAGTCCAGTAGATTCTGAGATTAGCCCGGACAAACAGACAGACAGACAGACAGACAGACAAAAATTTTAAAAATTGTTGTTTTGGCTTCTATTACGGTAATTAAGACCCCCTGTAACAATTTTTCATAAAAATCTTCAATGTACAGAAATCGATCTTTTACAGTCTTATTATATGTATTAATATTATATTATTATCATATTATATTATATTATATAAAACAATGGTTAAACCAAAGCAAAAATAGTGAGCCTGTATTGCATTCGACTGATAGTATCGGCACGGCTATCGGCTTTTTGATATTGGCTGCACTAACATCGACAACATGGAGACCTTTGTAATAATAAACATTTTGTTAATTGATTTAAACTGAAACGTTTCAATTCAAATATTTAAAAACGCTCAAAAAAACAGAAACCTCGGCTTAAATCAGGTTAATCTTTTACGGATATTCATATTATTTTGGACTGTTTCCATCGAAAAAGCACTGTGTGATGAATTTGGATGACTGATGATGTTTCATGTCTATTCATCTCATCATCATCATACATAACATCTCTAATAAGTATTTATTGAGTTAAAATACTATTAATGTTATTCTCAACCCTAAGAAGGATAAGGTTTATTGAATGTCTCGTGCTATCCGTTAAGTACCTACTTCACAATTTTAATTTTATTTACTAAGGGGAAAATTGATGTCATGAAAATTTTAGTAAAAATTCTTCGCACTTTTTTGCGTACTTACACCCGAAGTAGGTATACACAATATTAACGGTGGAGTTAATTAAAACAATGGTAATTGTCTGTTTCATACTGTTGCCAGTATGCTAAGATAAACATGATATGACATTATCTACTCGTAAGTAATTTAAATAAGACGAACAATATTCGCTGTAATATTAAAGCACTTAATTATGTTTCTTAACATGGCCACCAATAAATACGTCCTACCCATTTGTTGCAATAGTTACCAAGACGCATGGAATAGATATTTGCCCGTGAACAAGGCGCAGTGCGACGGTATGCTCTCCGTGTCTGTGTAGTACTGGTGTAAGCACACGCCTTGGAACATCAGCATGTCCACATTCGGCGTCAATATTTGATCCGAGCCGTGGAACTCACGTCGTCCCAGACCTGAAGCACCAAACATAGTTTCGATCTATATTGAACAACTTGCGAACTGGAAGAGAACGCTCAATCAAAGCAGCACTAACTGACACTTTGACGTAACAAAGCTGTGGTATAGATAGAAAGATACAAAACTTAAATATAAAACCCCCTAATATGAGCCAGGAAAATAGATGATGAGCTTCAACGGCGGAATGGACTTTCACTAACTAGTGCTAAGAACCACCGAAAATGAATAATCTTTCGAATTCAAAAAAAAACGCACTGAAATCGGTCTATCCGTTAGGGCGATGCCACAGACAGACACACACTAAAACACATACTCACAAACTGAATTGGGGTCAAACTAATAACACCCTTCGTTTTCCTCAGAGGTTAAAAAGCAAATTCATTTAGTTTACCAGCGTCCTCAGCCAAAACCCTTCAAGCTGCCTGCAGGCTTCCACACCGTGGAATGGGGTTACTTTGAATGCTGGGGTTACTTTGATAATAACTTCATTTCGTAGTAAAACTCAAATTGTACGGTTTCTGATCGCAAACATTAGTATATATTTTTTCGCTTCGCAGCATTAGTTGTCAATGCTTGCGTTTAGTCTGTTTCTATGGAATCTACTTGGCGGATCGATACGAAAATTTCAAAAATATGTGAGTAGATGTTTTGAATGATATTAATTGCTTGCATAACTTCTAACTTACTACACTGAGTTTTGCAAATACATATATGTTATGTGGATCAGCCAATTAGACGTATTTTCACCTTGAACACTGTTTTTTTGCAAATTATAACCTTGATAGCTAGTAGTTTTTTGCCGGTATTTTCTATAAGGGGTGTCATTGATCTCCTATGCGGGGTTACTTTGATATGACTTTGAGACGGCAATAGCACGACTGTTACTTCGCCTGAGCCAGGTACTCGTCAAGATAATAGTGATTCAGCCCCGCTGAGCGTAGTTCATGAACAGACTGAAATAAATCAACTGGACCCAATCGAAGAAGAGACTAACCAGGTAGAATTCTCAAATATAGTTAAAGAGGAAGATGATGAAGCAGAATGTACAGTTGGACGATTCGTGCTAGTGAGATTTTATACTACTAAATGTGGCAAGGGTACAAATATCTTTCTCAAACTGTACAAAAAATCCTATGCTAGTCGAAGGATTCAAGTCTGTTAGCAACAAAACTAACATCAAGCGAATACCAAAATACATTTCTGAAATTGATCGATGTGATACCTATAGTTGCATTTTTGGCAAAACCTTTAGAGACTGAAAATATTATTCAATTTCCATTTGAAATTAATATTAAAGAATTATAGGTAGATTAAGTAAACATTGTCCTGATTTATCGATCTCAAAGATTGCTTTTGTTTTGTTACTTTTAAGCTAAGTTTTGGAAAGAATTTTCTCAAAATATTTAAACAGTTGTATATGTTGTTATATGTATAAATATTTTGAAAAAATTCTTAAAAACTGACAAATCATTTTAAAAGACTGAAAACTATTGAATTTTTAAGTAAAGTTGATTATTACATTACAAAACCCTAGTTTTTTCTGTGTCAAAGTCACCCCAAATATATAAAAACTTTAATAAAATTTATTAAAGTTTTTATATATTTTGGGGTGACTTTGACACAGAAAAAACTAACGTATTTAATACTTAACCAATTACAAGATTTTTAAAATATTTTTTTGTTTCATTCCTTAAGTAATACATTCGATTTCCGTTAAAAAACCGAGGATGATCACCTAGATTTTTTTTTCTACAAATATAAATAATATTAAAAATATTTTAATGTCTAATTGGATAGTATGAACGAAACCGATGATATATAATATTTTTAATATTTTTTATGTTAAATTTGAGGAATAAAATGCATTTCAATTTCAAAATTGATCAAAGTCACCCCCTTCCACGGTACCATTACACAAGAACCAATGAAATTTTTCTTTATCTCTACATCACTGCATAATATACGAGTAAAACAAAGTCGCTTTCTCTGTCCTTATGTCCCTTTGTATGCTTAAATCTTTAAAACTACGCATCGGATTTTGATGCGGGTTTTTATTAATAGATAGAGTGATTCAAGAGGAAGGTTTATATGCATAATAACATCCATTTAATAGTGTAGAAACACTGATGTCGTTAATAATCATTTTTTCCGCTTACATTGCAAACGCAGGCTGAACCCTACGAGATTTATCATATTAATGTACTAATTATTTGTACACATTGAAAAGGTCTACAGAAACCTCCGCGATGGTATATGTCTATCTCTTATGGATATCCTACAATATCATTTTTTTGTCATTTACTTTAATTTTCGAAGTGATATTAACCAATACAACATTAATTAATCCTTAAGGCTTTTTTTCCAATTTATTCCTTAAAAAATGAAATAAAGTTACTTTGAGTGCATGTAATAAATTTCAGCTTTTTTGACTTTACTATTTCAAGCCCCATTTTTGGGATAAAACTTCCCATAAAGTACTAGATTTTAGAGACCTAAGGAACCTCTAAAGTTTTTAAAATTATTACCAAGTCATTCAGCTAGGAAAAAGTTTTTTTTTTAACTTGAAATCAAGTGTGAATTTCAATCAAAGAGATATTTTATGTTTGTGATCAAATTCTGAGATGCTATTAGATAGAATTTGGGATTTTTTTAACTCGCTTTTATTAGATCGGGGTGTATGTATGAATGTATGCAACGGAATTTTTGAGCTTAATTTTCACCAACTTTCAGAAATCGGATTAATTTGAAACTTTGCACACGTATTAAGTACCGATGACAATGTAATAATTTGATAAGAGATTTCCATTATCCTTATTAACTAAAAAAATAAAAATAAATTATAGTTTAAAAAACTAAAAAAACACGCTTTTATTGCTAACTGAAAAAGAGAAAATAATTTCTGAGTACACGGAATTTATATTACAGTAGAGAAAAAAGCGTGAGGTGCTTGGTATAGTAGTATGTGAAAATCATCCTATTATTGGCAACTATAAAAACCGAAGTATGAAAACGTCATAAAGTGCACCCCACGCTTTTTACTCTACTAAAATATAAATTCCGTGTACTCAGAAATTATTTTCTCTTTTTAAAAGCGTGTTTTTTTTAGTTTTTTAATTTATTATTTTTATTCTCACAGATGAGTACACATTCAAGCCAGAATGCTCGTAAAAAAAACTCAAAAGAAACAGAAAAAGTTTATAGCTAATCCCCCTGAAACTAAAAAAAACTGAAAAATAAACAAAATAATTATATCTCGAAAACAATTAAATATCGCTGAACATATATTGGGCTCAAACGTTGAGTATAAGTGTCCTCTAACCCCAGACCTTCGCTGGTACAGGTTTACTGGGACACCCTGTATAAAGACATTCTGTAATTTAATAATGGTTGTAGAAAAATAATAGACAAAAATGTAAAAAGTAAATAAGAAATGTAGGTATGAATTTATATATTCAAAAAATAGCGTGAATCTTCATGGTACAGGGAAAGGAGAATTGTTTTACTCCAAATTTAATTCGTGCGGGCCACGGCCAGTAATAAATAAATCAAAAATATTGGACCGATTTTCATTATTTTTTTAGTGAGTGACATAGACTATATGTTATACCCGTACGAAGCCAGAGCGGGCCGCTATGTTTTTATATACAACGTTAAGTTTTTCTGTAGTGCATTTAGTATCAGCATTGCACCCGTGCGAAGCCGGGGCGGATCGCTAGTTTACTGACTAACTAAAAGACTGACTGACTAACTAACTGACTCTCTAATTAACTTACTAACTCAATGACTGACTAACTGACTTACTTACTAACTCATTGACTAACTGACTGACTAACTGACTTACTAACTCACTGAATAACTCACAGACTAACTGACTGACTAACTAACTAATCAGCTAACTAATTGAATGACTTACTAACACACTGACTAACTACAGACTAAGAGACTGCCTAACTACTGATAAACTAATTGACTGACTTACTAATTAACCTACTAACTAATTGACTGTCTTACTAATTAACTGACTAACTAACTAACTATCTTACTAATTGACTAACTCACTGCCAAAGAACTGACTAACTCACTGACTAATTAACTGACGTACTTACTCACTGACTTTCGAACTTGCTGACTAACTCACTGACTGACTAACTCACTAACTAACTAACTGACTTACTTACTCACTGACTTTCTAACTTGCTGACTAACTCACTGACTGAATTACTAATCAAATAAAATCAAATCAAATATATTTAACAAATCTAACTAATTAACTGATTAAATAACTAATTGACTGACTTACAGACTGACCAACTAACTAACTGATTAAATAACTGACTGGATTGACTGACTGATATAGTAATTAACAGACTTTCTAACGCACTGGCTAAGTCACTGACTAACTAATTAACTACTTGAATGACTTACTAACTAACTTACTAATTAAGTAACTAATTTACTGACTTACTTACTAACTGACTAACTTACTAACTAACGTACTAACTAACTGACTGACTAACTACCTAAGTAACTTACTAACTGACTGACTAACTAACTAAATAACTTTCTAACTGATTAACTAACTGACTGACTAACTAACTTACTAACTGACTAACTTACTAACGAACTAGCTGATTAACTAATTGACTTATTTACTTACTTACTGACTTCCTTCTCACGAACGGACTGGCTAACTAATTGACTGACTTATTTTACTAACTGAACTAACTGACTAGGTAACTAACTAACTAATTGACTGACTTACTAACTAACTTACTAACTGATTAACTAACTGACTGACTAACTCACCGACTTACTTACTCACTAACTTTCTAACTTGCTGACTAACTAACTGACTGACTAACTAACTGACTTTCTAACTTGCTGAATAACTCACTGACTGAGAAACTAATCAAATCAAATCAAATATCTTTATTAACAAATCTAACAAACTAACTTACTGATTAAATAACTAATTGACTGACTTACAGACTGACCAACTACCTAACTAACTGACTGATAAAATAACTAACTGACTAACTTACTGATATACTAATTGACAGACTTTCTAACTGGCTAACTCACTGACTAACTGACTGACTAACTAATTAACTAATTGAATGACTTACTAACTCACTGAGTAACTGACTGACTAACTTATTAACCAATTGAATCACTTACTAACTAACTTACTAATTAGGTAACTAATTGACTGACTTACTTACTGACTAACTGCCAAACTTACTAACTAACGAACTAACTGACTGACTAACTAACTTACTAACTGACTGACTGACTAACTAAATAACTTACTAACTGATTGACTAACTGACTGACTAACTAACTTACTAACTAGCTGATTAACTAATTGACTTATTTACTATCTCACTGACTTACTTACTGACTTCCTTCTCACTAACGGACTGGCTAAATAATTGACTGACTTACTTTACTAACTGAACTAACTGACTGGGTAACTAACTAATTGACTGACTTACTTAATACCTAATTTACTTACTAACTAACTGATTAACTAACTGACTAACCGATTCACTAACTTACTGACTTACTAACTAACTTACTAACTGATTAACTAACTGACTGACTAACTCTCTGACTAACTAACTGACTTACTCGCTGACTTTCTCACTTACTGACTAACTGACTGACTAGCTGACTAACTTACTGGCTAACTCAAGACTGACTAGATAATTAACTAACTAATTAACTTATTTACTAACTCGCTGACTAACTACTGACTAACGGACCGGCTAACTGAATTACTAACTTACTGACTAATTAACTAACCGATTACTCACTAATTGACTGACTGACTTACTAACTGACTAACTTACTAACTAACTAAGTAACTTACTAACTAACTAAGTATTTTACTAACTAACTCACTGACTAACTAATTAACTAATTGAATGTCTTACTAACTAACTTGATGGTTAACTAACTGAATGACTAACTAACTGATTAACTACTTGACTGACTTACTAACTAACTGACTAACTCATTGACTAACTAACTGACTTACTCACTGACTTTCTAACTTACTAACTGACCTACTAGCAGACTCACTTACTAACTGACTGACTAACTGACTCACTAACTTACTAACTCACTGACTAGCTGGCTGACTAACTCACTGACTAACTTAAATCGTTAAAACTACGCATCGGATTTTGATGCGGGTTTTTTTAAATAGATAGAGTGATTCAAGAGGAAGGTTTATATGTATAATAACATCCATTAAATAGTGTAGAAACACTGATGTCGTTAATAATCATTTTTTCCGCTTACATTGCAAACGCAGGCTGAACCCTACGAGATTTATCATATTAATGTACTAATTATTTGTACACATTGAAAAGGTCTACAGAAACCTCCGCGATGGTATATGTTATGGATATCCTACAATATCATTTTTTTGTCATTTACTTTAATTTTCGAAGTGATATTAACCAATACAGCATTAATTAATCCTTAAGGCTTTTTTTCCAATTTATTCCTTAAAAAATGAAATAAAGTTACTTTGAGTGCATGTAATAAATTTCAGTTTTTTTGACTTTTCTATTTCAAGCCCCATTTTTGGGATAAAACTTCCCATAAAGTACTAGATTTTTTGTATTATTTTGAGACCAAAGGAACCTCTGAAGTTTTTAAAATTATTACCAAGTCATTCAGCTAGGTAAAAGATTTTTTTTAAACTTGAAATCAAGTGTGAATTTCAATCAAAGAGATATTTTATGTTTGTGATCAAATTCTGAGATGCTATTAGATAGAATTAGGGATTTTTTTACTCGCTTTTATTAGATCGGGGTGTATGTATGAATGTATGCAACGGAATTTTTGAGCTTAATTTTCACCAACTTTCAGAAATCGGATTAATTTGAAACTTTGCACACGTATTAAGTACCGATGACAATGTAATAATTTGATAAGAGATTTCCATTATCCTTAATAACTAAAAAAATAAAAATAAATTATAGTTTAAAAACTAAAAAAACACGCTTTTATTGCTAACTGAAAAAGAGAAAAAAAATTCTGAGTACACGGAATTTATATTACAGTAGAGAAAAAAGCGTGAGGTGCTTGGTATAGTAGTATGTGAAAATCATCCTATTATTGGCAACTATAAAAACCGAAGTATGAAAACGTCATAAAGTGCACCCCACCCTTTTTACTCTACTGTAATAAAAATTCCGTGTACTCAGAAATTATTTTCTCTTTTAAAAAGCGTTTTTTTTAGTTTTTTTATTTATTATTTTTATTCTCACAGATGAGTACACATTCAAGCCAGAATGCTCGTAAAAAAACCTCAAAAGAAACAGAAAAAGTTTATAGCTAATCCCCCTGAAATTAAAAAAAACTGAAAAATAAACAAAATAATTATATCTCGAAAACTATTAAATATCGCTGAACATATATTGGGCTCAAACGTTGAGCATAAGTGTCCTCTAACCCCAGATCTTCGCTGGTACAGGTTTACTGGGACACCCTGTATAAAGACATTCTGTAATTTAATAATGGTTGTAGAAAAATAATAGACAAAAATGTAAAAAGTAAATAAGAAATGTAGGTATGAATTTATATATTTAAAAAATAGCGTGAAATCTTCATGGTACAGGGAAAAGGGAATTGTTTTACTCCAAATTTAATTCGTGCGGGCCACGGCCAGTAATAAATAAATCAAAAATATTGGACCGATTTTCATTATTTTTTTAGTGAGTGACATAGACTATATGTTATACCCGTGCGAAGCCAGAGCGGGCCGCTATGTTTTTATATACAACGTTAAGTTTTTTCTGTAGTGCATTTAGTATCAGCATTGCACCCGTGCGAAGCCGGGGCGGGTCGCTAGTTTACTGTCTAACTAAAAGACTGACTGACTAACTAACTGACTCTCTAATTAACTTACTAACTCAATGACTGACTAACTGACTTACTTACTAACTCATTCACTAACTGACTGACTAACTAACTAATCAGCTAACTAATTGAATGACTTACTAACTCACTGACTAACTACAGACTAAGAGACTGCCTAACTACTGATAAACTAATTGACTGACTTACTAATTAACCTACTAACTAATTGACTGTCTTACTAATTAACTGACTAACTAACTAACTATCTTACTAATTGACTAACTCACTGCCAAAGAACTGACTAACTCACTGACTAACTAACTGACTTACTTACTCACTGACTTTCGAACTTGCTGACTAACTCACTGACTGACTAACTCACTAACTAACTAACTGACTTACTTACTCACTGACTTTCTAACTTGCTGACTAACTCACTGACTGAATAACTAATCAAATAAAATCAAATCAAATATCTTTAACAAATCTAACTAATTAACTGATTAAATAACTAATTGACTGACTTACAGACTGACCAACTAACTAACTGATTAAATAACTGACTGACGAACTAACTGATATAGTAATTAACAGACTTTCTAACGCACTGGCTAAGTCACTGACTAACTAATTAACTAATTGAATGACTTACTAACTAACTTACTAATTAAGTAACTAATTGACTGACTTACTTACTAACTGACTAACTTACTAACTAACGTACTAACTTACTAACTAACTGACTGACTTACTACTTAACTAACTTACTAACTGACTGACTAACTAACTAAATAACTTTCTAACTAACTAACTAAATAACTTTCTAACTGATTATTTAACTGACTGACTGACTGACTGACTGACTAACTGACTTACTAACTGACTAACATACTAGCGAACTAGCTGATTAACTAATTGACTTATTTACTTACTTACTGACTTCCTTCTCACGAACGGACTGGTTAACTAATTGACTGACTTATTTTACGAACTGAACTAACTGACTAGGTAACTAACTAACTAATTGACTGACTTACTAACTAACTTACTAACTGATTAACTAACTGACTGACTAACTCACCGACTTACTTACTCACTAACTTTCTAACTTGCTGACTAACTAACTGACTGACTAACTAACTGACTTTCTAACTTGCTGACTAACTCACTGACTGAGTAGCTGTACCAGTCCCTTTTAGTGAGGAGGTAACTTAAATTTATAAAAGAAAGAATTATTATAGGTTAACTTATTTAATATAATTAAATGGAAATTAACTAATTTAAATAAACAGGGAGTAGGTTCATAATTAGCAACCGAACGATACGCGTCTTCAATTAATCAACACCACTGTCCTGGTTCACTGATGTCCGATGGCGCCGCGATGACTCAGCACTCGTGGCGGAGGTAGTAGCAGTAGGGGAGTAATTTCGGCTGTGTAGAAATAGCTAGGCTTCCACAGTGATGAAAAACCCAACCGGAAACCGGGACCCCGATATCGGGGCAACACTGAATTTAATTAATTGGTCGAAGTATGAAAACTATCAAACAACGTTGATTTTTAAAATTCGTAGATCGCCGTGAGTTGGCAGTTTTTAGTGACCGCAGTACGTCCTCGCATTCGGATAGCTCCGCTCGGACTTTGCGATGTCTGTTCTGAAGGCGACGTCACACATTCGGCCAAACCAGTTTCAACGCAGTGTTCACTCATATTCGCGCGCTTCAAGATAAATTTAAACTAACAATTGGGTCCGAATTTGCGAGTTAGTGATTTCGTAATTAAAAGATTAAGTTCTAAATTTAGGTTGTACATATAAGGATAATTAATTTTAGTTATTTATAGTTGTAATTTATTATATTTAATCTAATGCTATATTTAAGTTTATGTTAGTAATTTTAGCAATCTTTTTTATTTAATAAGAATGTAACGAACCGTTACATAACTAATCAAATCAAATCAAATCGAATATCTTTATTAACAAATCTAACAAACTAACTTACTGATTAAATAATTAATTGACTGACTTACAGACTGACCAACTAACTAACTAACAGACTAATAAAATAACTAACTGACTAACTAACTGATATACTAATTGAATGACTTTCTAACTGGCTAACTCACTGACTAACTGACTGACTAACTAATTAACTAATTGAATGACTTACTAACTAACTCACTGAGTAACTGACTGACTAACTTATTAACTAATTGAATGACTTACTAACTAACTTACTAATAAGGTAACTAATTGACTGACTTACTTACTAACTGCCTAACTTACTAACTAACGTACTAACTAACTAACTGACTGACTAACTAACTTACTAACTGACTGACTAACTAACTAAATAACTTACTAACTGATTGACTAACTGACTGACTAACTAACTTACTAACTAGCTGATTAACTAATTGACTTATTTATTATCTCACTGACATCCTACTCACTAACGGACTGGCTAAATAATTGACTGACTTACTTTACTAACTTACCTAACTGACTGGGTAACTAACAAATTGACTGACTTACTTAATACCTAATTTACTCACTAACTAACTGATTAACTAACTGACTGACTAACTCTCTGACTAACTAACTGACTTACTCACTGACTTTCTAACTTACTGACTAACTGACTGACTAGCTGACTAACTCACTGGCTAACTCAAGACTGAGTAGCTAATTAACTAACTAATTAACTTATTTACTAATTCGCTGACTAACTACTGACTAACGGACCGGCTAACTGACTTACTAACTTACTGACTAATTAACTAACCGATTACTTACTAATTGACTGACTGACTTACTAACTGACTAACTTACTAACTAACTAAGTAACTTACTAAATAACTCACTGACTTACTAATTAACTAATTGAATGTCTTACTAACAAACTTGATGGTTAACTAACTGAATGACTAACTAACTGATTAACTACTTGACTGACTTACTAACTAACTGACTAACTCACTGACTAACTAACTGACTTACTTACTAACTGACTGACTAACTGACTCACTAACTTACTAACTCACTGACTAACTGGCTGACTAACTCACTGACTAACTTAAATCTATAAAACTACGCATCGGATTTTGATGCGGGTTTTTTAAATAGATAGAGTGATTCAAGAGGAAGGTTTATATTAATTTATTTATTGACGACCGTTTAGTGCAGTGGTCCACAGGTCGGACTTCTAAACCAAGGGTCGCGGGTTCGATCCCCGCACAGTACAAGCATAAGTGTGCAAGAAAATGTGTGTTTGTACTGGTCTAGGTGTTTTCTCTGTATAATATGTATTTATTTACAAAAAAAAAATATTTAAGTATGTTTATCCGTTGTCTAGTACCTATAACACAAGCCTCGTAGCTTAGTTTGAGACTAGAGAATTGGTGTGATTGTTGTAAAATATTTATTTATTTATTTATTTATATGTCTAATAACATCCATTAAATAGTGTAGAAACACTGATGTCGTTAATAATCATTTTTTCCGATTACAATGCAAACGCAGGCTGAACCCTACGAGATTTATCATATTAATGTACTAATTATTTGTACACATTGAAAAGGTCTACAGAAACCTCCGCGATGGTATATGTCTATCTCTTATGGATATCCTACAATATCATTTTTTTGTCATTTACTTTAATTTTCGAAGTGATATTAACCAACACAGCATTAATTAATCCTTAAGGCTTTTTTTCCAATTTATTCCTTCCAAAAATGAAATAAAGTTACTTTGAGTGCATGTAATAAATTTCAGTTTTTTTTACTTTACTATTTCAAGCCCCATTTTTGGGATAAAACTTCCCATAAAATACTAGATTTTTTGTATTATTTTTAGACCTAAGGAACCTCTGAAGTTTTTAAAATTATTACCAAGTCATTCAGCTAGGAAAAAGTTTTTTTTTAAACTTGATATCAAGTGTGAATTTCAATCAAAGAGATATTTTATGTTTGTGATCAAATTCTGAGATGCTATTAGATAGAATTTGGGATTTTTTTAACTCGCTTTTATTAGATCGGGGTGTATGTATGAATGTATGCAACGGAATTTTTGAGCTTTTTTCACCAACTTTCAGAAATCGGATTAATTTGAAACTTTGCACACGTATTAAGTACCGATGACAATGTAATAATTTGATAAGAGATTTCCATTATCCTTATTAACTAAAAAAATAAAAATAAATTATAGTTTAAAAAACTAAAAAAACACGCTTTTATTGCTAACTGAAAAAGAGAAAATAATTTCTGAGTACACGGAATTTATATTACAGTAGAGAAAAAAGCGTGAGGTGCTTGGTATAGTAGTATGTGAAATCATCCTATTATTGGCAACTATAAAAACCGAAGAATGAAAACGTCATAAAGTGCACCCCACGCTTTTTACTCTACTGTAATATAAATTCCGTGTACTCAGAAATTATTTTCTCTTTTTAAAAGCGTGTTTTGACGTGACAACGTCTCAACAATCAGTTAATTAGTTAGATTTGTTAAAGATTAACAAATCTAACTAATTAACTGATTAAATAACTAATTAATTGACTTACAGACTGACCAACTAACTAACTGATAAAATAACTGACTGACTAACTAACTGATATAGTAATTAACAGACTTTGTAACGCAATGGCTAAGACTCTGACTAACTAATTAACTAATTGAATGACTTACTTACTAACTTACTAATTAAGTAACTAATTGACTGACTTACTTACTAACTGACTAACTTACTAACTAACGTACTAACTTACTAACTAACTGACTGACTAACTAACTTACTAACTGACTGACTAACTAACTAAATAACTTTCTAACTGATTAACTAACTGACTGACTAACTAACTTACTAACGAACTAGCTGATTAACTAATTGACTTATTTACTTACTTACTGACTTCCTTCTCACGAACGGACTGGCTAACTAATTGACTGACTTATTTTACTAACTGAACTAACTGACTAGGTAACTAACTAACTAATTGACTGACTTACTAACTAACTTACTAACTGATTAACTAACTGACTGACTAACTCACCGACTTACTTACTCACTTTCTAACTTGCTGAATAACTAACTGACTGACTAACTAACTGACTTTCTAACTTGCTGACTAACTCACTGACTGAGTAACTAATCAAATCAAATAAAATCAATTCAAATATCTTTATTAACAAATCTAACAAACTAACTTACTGATTAAATAATTAATTGACTGACTTACAGACTGACCAACTAACTAACTAACTGACTGATAAAATAATTAACTGACTAACTAACTGATATACTGATTGACAAACTTTCTAACTGGCTAACTCACTGACTGACTAACTAGTTTACTAATTGAATGACTTACTAACTAACTCACTGAGTAACTGACTGACTAACTTATTAACCAATTAAATGAATTACTAACTAACTTACTAATTAGGTAACTAATTGACTGACTTACTTACTGACTAACTGCCTAACTTACTAACTAACGTACTTACAAACTAACTGACTGACTAACTAACTTACTAACTAGCTGATTAACTAATTGACTTATTTACTATCTCACTGACATCCTACTCACTAACGGACTGGCTAAATAATTGCCTGATTTACTTAATACCTAACTTACTTACTAACTAACTGATTTACTAACTGACTAACCGATTCAGTAACTTACTGACTTACTAACTAACTTACTAACTGATTAACTAACTGACTGACTAACTCTCTGACTAACTAACTGACTTACTCACTGACTTTCTAACTTACTGACTAACTGACTGACTAGCTGACTAACTCACTAACTAACTAACTGACTTACTTACTCACTGACTATCTAACTTGCTGACTAACTCACTGACTGAATAACTAATCAAATCAAATCAAATATCTTTAACAAATCTAACTAATTAAATAACTAATTGACTGACTTACAGACTGACCAACTAACTAACTGATTAAATAACTGACTGACTAACTAACTGATATAGTAATTAACAGACTTTCTAACGCACTGGCTAAGACACTGACTAACTAATTAACTAATTGAATGACTTACTTACTAACTTACTAATTAAGTAACTAATTGACTGACTTACTTACTAACTGACTAACTTACTAAGAACGTACTAACTAACTGACTGACTAACTACCTAACTAACTTACTAACTGACTGACTAACTAACTAAATTACTTTCTAACTGATTAACTAACTGACTGACTAACTAACTTACTAACTGACTAACTTACTAACGAACTAGCTGATTAACTAATTGACTTATTTACTTACTTACTGACTTCCTTCTCACGAACGGACTGGCTAACTAATTGACTGACTTATTTTACTAACTGAACTAACTGACTAGGTAACTAACTAACTAATTGACTGACTTACTAACTAACTTACTAACTGATTAACTAACTGACTGACTAACTCACTGACTTACTTACTTGCTGACTAACTCACTGACTGAGTAACTAATCAAATCAAATCAAATCAATTCAAATATCTTTATTAACAAATCTAACAAACTAACTTACTGATTAAATAATTAATTGACTGACTTACAGACTGACCAACTAACTAACTAACTGACTGATAAAATAATTAACTGACTAACTAACTGATATACTGATTGACAAACTTTCTAACTGGCTAACTCACTGACTGACTAACTAGTTTACTAATTGAATGACTTACTAACTAACTCACTGAGTAACTGACTGAATAACTTATTAACTAATTGAATGACTTACTAACTAACTTACTAATTAGGTAACTAATTGACTGACTTACTTACTGACTAACTGCCTAACTTACTAACTAACGTACTAACAAACTAACTGACTGA
Organism: Pyrausta despicata; assembly: GCA_963921415.1. Taxonomy (NCBI): domain Eukaryota; kingdom Metazoa; phylum Arthropoda; class Insecta; order Lepidoptera; family Crambidae; genus Pyrausta; species Pyrausta despicata. The sequence goes on along the minus strand of OY992855.1, from coordinate 8,711,121 downwards.
CTAACTAACTTACTAACTGACTGAAACTAACTAAATAACTTACTAACTGATTGACTAACTGACTGACTAACTAACTTACTAACTAGCTGATTAACTAATTGACTTATTTACTATCTCACTGACATCCTACTCGCTAACGGACTGGCTAAATAATTGACTGACTTACTTAATACCTAACTTACTTACTAACTAACTGATTTACTAACTGACTAACCGATTCACTAACTTAATGACTTACTAACTAACTTACTAACTGATTAACTAACTGACTGACTAACTCTCTGACTAACTAACTGACTTACTCACTGACTTTCTAACTTACTGACTAACTGACTGACTAGCTGACTAACTCACTGGCTAATTCAAGACTGACTAGCTAATTAACTAACTAATTTATTTATTTACTAACTCGCTGACTAACTACTGACTAACGGGACCGGCTAACTGACTTACTAACTTACTGACTAATTAACTAACCGATTACTTACTAATTGATTAACTGACTTACTAACTGACTAACTAACTAAGTAACTTACTAACTAACTAAGTAACTTACTAACTAACTAAGTATTTTACTAACTAACTCACCGACTAACTAATTAACTAATTGAATCTCTTACTCTAACTTGATGGTTAACTAACTGAATGACTAACTAATTGATTAACTACTTGACTGACTTACTAACTGACTTACTCACTAACTAACTAACTGACTTACTCACTGACTTTCTAACTTACTAAATGACCTATTAGCAGACTCACTTACTAACTGACTGACTAACTGACTCACTAACTTACTAACTCACTGACTAGCTGTCTGACTAACTCACTGACTAACTTAAATCTTTAAAACTACGCATCGGATTTTGATGCGGGTTTTTTTAAATAGATAGAGTGATTCAAGAGGAAGGTTTATATGTATAATAACATCCATTAAATAGTGTAGAAACACTGATGTCGTTAATAATCATTTTTTCCGCTTACATTGCAAACGCAGGCTGAACCCTACGAGATTTATCATATTAATGTACTAATTATTTGTACACATTGAAAAGGTCTACAGAAACCTCCGCGATGGTATATGTTATGGATATCCTACAATATCATTTTTTTGTCATTTACTTTAATTTTCGAAGTGATATTAACCAATACAGCATTAATTAATCCTTAAGGCTTTTTTTCCAATTTATTCCTTAAAAAATGAAATAAAGTTACTTTGAGTGCATGTAATAAATTTCAGTTTTCTATTTCAAGCCCCATTTTTGGGATAAAACTTCCCATAAAGTACTAGATTTTTTGTATTATTTTGAGACCTAAGGAACCTCTGAAGTTTTCAAAATTATTACCAAGTTATTCAGCTAGGTAAAAGATTTTTTTGAAACTTGAAATCAAGTGTGAATTTCAATCAAAGAGATATTTTATGTTTGTGATCAAATTCTGATATGCTATTAGATAGAATTTGGGATTTTTTTAACACGCTTTTATTAGATCGGGGTGTATGTATGAATGTATGCAACGGAATTTTTGAGCTCAATTTTCACCAACTTTCAGAAATCGGATTAATTTGAAACTTTGCACACGTATTAAGTACCGATGACAATGTAATAATTTGATAAGAGATTTCCATTATCCTTATTAACTAAAAAAATAAAAATAAATTATAGTTTAAAAAACTAAAAAACACGCTTTTATTGCTAACTGAAAAAGAGAAAAAAATTCTGAGTACACGGAATTTATATTACAGTAGAGAAAAAAGCGCGAGGTGCTTGGTATAGTAGTATGTGAAAATCATCCTATTATTGGCAACTATAAAAACCGAAGTATGAAAACGTCATAAAGTGCACCCCACGCTTTTTACTCTACTGTAATATTAATTCCGTGTACTCAGAAATTATTTTCTCTTTTTAAAAGCGTGTTTTGACGTGACAACGTCTTATAAATTGGTTTTCCGGGTGACACTTCAAGAAACTGCGTTACGCTCCGCTCACGTTCCGCGCTCACAATGAGAGCGAGTGAGAGGCACGCGTCCCTTTGACTCGGGCATGGTTAGCCCGCCTAAGAGCGAGTGAGACAGACATTAAAAGTGAAAGGCACGCGTCCCTTCCACTCGACCACAGTTAACCCGCCTAAGAGCGAGAGAGACAGAGCGAGAGAGAGAGAGTGAGAGAGATAGGCATACACACCGGTTCATGTTATACGAATGAATATTCACATTAAAATTATTTTACCACTCAAAGTCGTTGTCACGTAAAACTTTCTCCCGTATACCGACTTTACAGGCAACCAATTTTTTTTTAGTTTTTTAATTTATTATTTTTATTCTCACAGATGAGTACACATTCAAGCCAGAAAGCTCGTAAAAAAAACTCAAAAAAAACAGAAAAAGTTTATAGCTAATCCCCCTGAAATTAAAAAAAATACTGAAAAATAAACAAAATAATTATATCTCGAAAACTATATATCGCTGAACATATATTGGGCTCAAACGTTGAGTATAAGTGTCCTCTAACCCCAGACCTTCGCTGGTACAGGTTTACTGGGACACCCTGTATAAAGACATTCTGTAATTTAATGATGGTTGTAGAAAAATAATAGACAAATGTAAAAAGTAAATAAGAAATGTAGGTATGAATTTATATAATCAAAAAATAGCGTGAAATCTTCATGGTACAGGGAAAGGGGAATTGTTTTACTCCAAATTTAACTCGTGCGGGCCACGGCCAGTAAAAAATAAATCAAAAATATTGGACCGATTTTCATTATTTTTTCAGTGAGTGACATAGACTATATGTTATAGCCGTACGAAGCCAGAGCGGGCCGCTACGTTTTTATATACAACGTTAAGTTTTTCTGTAGTGCATTTAGTATCAACATTGCACCCGTGCGAAGCCGGGGCGGGTCGCTACTTTACTGACTAACTGACTTACTTACTAACTCATTGACTAACTGACTGACTAACTGACTTACTAACTCACTGAATAACTCACAGACTAACTGACTGACTAACTACAGACTAAGAGACTGCCTAACTACTGATAAACTAATTGACTGACTTACTAATTAACCTACTAACTAACTAATTGACTGTCTTACTAATTAACTGACTAACTAACTATCTTACTAATTGACTAACTCACTGCCAAAGAACTGACTAACTAACTGACTTACTTACTCACTGACTTTCGAACTTGCTGACTAACTCACCGACTTACTTACTTACTAACTTTCTAACTTGCTGACTAACTCACTGACTGAGTAACTAATCAAATCAAATCAAATTAAATATCTTTATTAACAAATCTAACTAACTTACTGATTAAATAACTAATTGACTGACTTACATACTGACCAACTAACAAACTAACTGACTGATAAAATAACTAACTGACTAACTAACTGATATACTAATTGACAGACTTTCTACCTGGCTAACTCCCTGACTAACTGACTGACTAACTAATTAACTAATTGAATGACTTACTAACTAACTCACTGAGTAACTGACTCACTAACGTATTAACTAATTGAATGACTTGCTAACTAACTTACTAATTAGGTAACTAATTGACTGACTTACTTACTGACTAACTGCCTAACTTACTAACTAACGTACTAACAAACTAACTGACTGACTAACTAAATTACTAACTGACTGACTAACTAACTTACTAACTAGCTGATTAACTAATTGACTTATTTACTATCTCACTGACATCCTACTCACTAACGGACTGACTAAATAATTGACTGACTTACTTTACTAACTGAACTAACTGACTGGGTAACTAACTAATTGACTGACTTACTTAATACCTGACTTACTTACTAACTAACTGATTAACTAACTGACTAACCGATTGACTAACTTACCGACTTACTGACTAACTTACTAACTGATTAACTAACTGACTGACAAACTCTCTGACTAACTTACTGACTTACTCACTGACTTTCTAACTTACTGACTAACTGACTGACTAGCTGACTAACTCACTAGCTAACTCAAGACTGACTAGCTAATTACCTAACTAATTAACTTATTTACTAACTCGCTGACTAACTACTGACTAACGGACCGGCTAACTGACTTACTAACTTACTGACTAACTAACTAACCGATTACTTACTAATTGACTGACTGACTTACTAACTGACTAACTTACTTAGTAAATTACTAACTAACTCACTGACTAACTAATGAACTAATTGAATGTCTTACTAACTAACTTGATGGTTAACTAACTGAATGACTAACTAACTGATTAACTACTTGCTTGACTTACTAACTAACTGACTAACTCACTGACTAACTAACTGACTTACTCACTGACTTTCTAACTTACTAACTGACCTACTAGCAGACTCACTTACTAACTGACTGACTAACTGACTCACTAACTTACTAACTCACTGACTAACTGGCTGACTAACTCACTGACTAACTGACTGACTAACTGACTCACTAACTTACTAACTGGCTGACTAACTCACTAACTAACTGACTGACTAACTAATTAACTTACTAACTACTAACTGACTAACTCAATGACTAACTGACTGACTGACAGATGCACGCACAGCCCAAACCAACAGGCTTAGGAAGTTAAACACGGTTAAGGTAAAATCCTAGGTTTGCGCGGACGAAGTCGCAGGCGGGCCGGTAGTTTGAAATAAAACAAAAATTGATTTCTCATTAAGGGCCACTATAAGATACGATAGTTTAAGTACTCACCAAATCATCAGCAACTATCAATGCAATATTAGGCCGGATGATTTCGAGTCTAGCAATTGTAAAATACATTGAAAAACGAAATCAAATAATTTGTTGCAAACTGTGCATGTAAAAATAATACGGTAAACGTACTTTGGAACTTTATCGAAGCCGGTGCTGACCATGCATAAAACAATAACATTTTAGTTAAAAATGCAAACCACTCTCTGTTAACTAATCACTGAATCAAATGAAAAGTTATTTTTAAAGTTTGGTTCCCAGTTTGCTGCTTAACTACATAACAGGTTACAAACAGTTCTTTTTTTTTTTTTTTTCAAAAGTAACATAAAACAATTCATTTGCACTATAAAGAGCGTTTATTAAAAGATAAGTATTCGTTTGTACTTAACAATAAAAAATAGCTATTTATTCTCGTTACTTTTGTAAAGCTACTAATAGATCTATTTCAAATCAAGAGATGAGCTCAGGAAACATATTTAGAAAATGTCTTTGACTAGTTATGTAATAGATCAATGTAACAACGTGAGTTTATGAAATCACTCCGCTCATGAAAATGTAAGATTCTAACAAATACACTTGTGCACACAATATGTAATTGCTGTAATTATTCACAAGTGTAATATTTTAATTCGTAACAAAGAATCAGAACAATAGTGACACTAATGTCGTCTATTATTATGTTAACATTGGTCACATTCTCTGTAATGTGTGAAAATTAAGCTATTCATAATTAAATTACAAAAAAATATCGTTTCAAAAGTTTCACAAAGAACTACATATTAACGTACCGTTTCATTACTTTCGAATAATGTATAATGAAGTATTTTTGATGGGTTATTGTTATAATTAATTGTACTAATTATACTAAATTATAACTAAAATGTCATATTTTACACAGATTTTTTATTTGTTTTTCACAGATAAAAATTATATTAAGCTCGTCCTGTTACCAGATTTATTTACTTAGAGCCGATTCCTTTTTTGATCAGATTTAAGTATTTTGTTTCTCCAAATACTATAAAATGCAGTAAAATCTACAGCACCAGAACACTAATTAATATTTCAGGCATGTAAAAAGTTTACATTAAGCAGCGCGCCCCAACTCGACTAAATTCAAATGTCGTTACGAAGTTGCCGAACAACTCTCATGAAGTTAAAGCAAAAGGACGAAGTCTGACGTTAAGCAGTTGTTTTTCCACTTTTTGCCATAAAACAATAATTTGCATCGGGAATGAGAACATCTGCGTATATTCCGCTGTTCCGCCACCGCATATTATAACGTTTAACATAATTTGACGTAACTTTTCAGGGTTAGGTGATGTTTTCTTACCTTACTGAAATGAACATTAACGATTTTTTTTATAAACAACATACATTGATCTGACTCCTTGGAGGTAAAGTACTTGTGTTGTGTACAGATATCAGAATCGACAGTGGTCTTAAAAATAACCTTTGATTGTTTCTAATGTTCCGTTATTCCTTCAAAAGAACTCACTCATCTCGCTTGTCCGCATCAATGTTAAGAAGGAGGCAGAAACCGACTTCTTCTTTTGCTACTAACGGCTGTTTTAATATTCTACTAGCTGTGCCCTGCTGTTTCACCCGCATAAATCCCGTTTTCTACATATCCATTACGGAATACAAAAGTAACCTATGTGTTATTCCAGGTTATAATCTATGTGAGAAATTTCAGCAAAAACCATACAAACTTTCGCATTTATAATATTAGTAGGATAACTGTCAATTTCACTATATAAACTATGCTATCTGAGGTACCAATCCCTTTTAAGAAACTGACAGTTATCTATCAAACTTTCAGTTAAAGATAGGTAGATAAAATTATAAATAAATAAATAAATATTTCACAACAATCACACCAATTCTCTAGTCCCAAATTAAGCTACGAAGCTTGTGTTATGGGTACTACAACGGATAATTATACTTAAAATACTTTTTTTTTGTAAACAAATACATATTATACATAGAAAACACCCAGACCAGCACAAACACATATGTTCATGCACACTTATGCTTGTACTGTGCACCAGCACAAACACATATGTTCATGCACACTTATGCTTGTACTGTGCGGGGATCGAACCTGCGACCCTTGGTTTTAGAAGTCTAACCTGTGGACCATTGCACCAAGCAATCGTCAATTATAAAACCAGCATAGACGTCTCACGGCCGGTTTCACTATTCTATCCACCTTAAGCTGTCAGTTTCAGACTACAGACTATCTGAAGTTACAGACATTTCTATGAAACTGCAGTTATATAAATTTTAGTCAAAACTTCTCGAATATTGAAACAAGCCGTTAATAGACACCTAAGTGTGTAGCTTTTTGATAATTATGCCAATCCTTCTGGTTTACAGACATCAGACACTATAGTGTCATTTGGAACACTGTATTCTCAACAGCAAACCTTAAATAATTCCCCCTAGCATTCAAGTTACAAAAATCCATAATAAGGACTCTCTTTGTTAATCACAAAATTCGCAACCAAGCACGGCCGGGTTGCAATGACCTACGCGGTACTATGTAAGTACTTGTCGTAACTCTCTCATATCTTTTCGTATAAAATGACTATTTGCTGCGGTAGCCAGAGGACATTATCACTTTCATCCTGTATATTATACCAATAAATTTGAGCGAGAGCAATTTCGTGGCATATTTTCTGGTTTCTGTTTGGATAGGTAACAATGTTAAATAGGGTACAAAGCCGCTTTTATCTTGGGAAGAAAAACGAAAGATAATACAATTTAAAGCAGGTGAAAAACTACGAAGGAAACAAATTGAAACAAATTAATTCAGTATCTTTCTTAACTTCTTTTTACATTTTACCGAACAGACGTTTTATAAGTAATTATAACTGGTTGAAATTATTCGCGCACTCAAAAAATGTATCATTGTCTTTTTGTACTTTTATTGTGCCACCTACCTTAGTTTATTCTTTGGCACAAAATTTTCAAATGTTCGTTTACCTAGAGCTTAGATTGCATTTTTACGTTACTTTCCAAAAGATTTTCTCCTCTCTGTCGTAAGTTTTCATGGTGGAAATGATTAATGTCTTAAAATTATTGTAAATCTAATATTTATCATCTGAAACTTTTTTAATTTGATGGTAGAGCGTTACGATTCCTACCGTTGTCGTGTCGCGAACTTAAAAGCACAACTCCACGGTATTTTCGTTCCCGGCTTTGTTAAAGAGGCAGTTAATTATCTTATGATTTAATTAAAATTATGATTAATTTAATCTGTAGTACGCTTCTTTTTGGCTTTTTGCCTTTGGTGGCGTGCAAATTATCTGTTTGTGAACCTGCTTTAAGATATTAAACATTCACCTGATCAATGTATTTTGTAAACCCGCTGAATAGCTCGGTTTAAAAAAAATGAAAATTAGGTAGTAGGTAACTAAGGAAAAGACTGACTCTACAATTTAGTGTTAAGCCCGCTTTTGCTAAATGAAAGCGGAAGAAAACAGTAGAGTAATAGTTTAAAAAGTAAAATAAAATCCTTGTTTGCAGTTAACGTCTGTTTCAAAAGAGCACTGTATAGATATAAAGGGACAATAGCTTGAGCTGGGCAGCAGTAGTCGCAAAATAAAGAACGAAAAATATGTATTTAACCTTAACAAATAGGAATTGTTCGAGAATTTACGAATATAAATACTACAGGTAAATCAACAACTAAGATTTACACGTACTATTAACAAAGAGCCCTTCACCAAAATGTGAAATGGATTTTTGACAAAATATTTTAGACTTAACACGACAGAAATCCATTTGCTATATTAAATGCTTTGTCCAACTGTCTTTCAACAACCATGTTTGTGACAAATATTTTTGATATTTTACTATCTACAGTCGTGTACCTATCTGATTATCTGTACATTCAAATTTAATTTACGGGGGACCTTGTATCACTCTCGTTAACTTTAATCTACTTTTGTAATTTAACATTTATAGTTGCATTATTACTTAATAAATCATGTGGCCTTCTGTGTTATGTACGTGTATCTACCACATTTTACATAATTGTGTGTATGTTTCTATAATATAATTTATAATTGGTTGTTATTGTTACCAGAATATTTAATAATCAAAAATAACCCAATTTCAGAAATGCAGAAAAAGTTTCATATATACGGATAGATCTGCAGCCTGTTTCTAACGGAATTTAAATTCGACGAATCCAACGCAACAGCTGTTGCGAGAATATTTTCGAAAAATCTTTCTAAATATTCACCCGGCCAGTTCTTCTTTCCATTTTTCAATATCAGTGTTCGTGTTTAATCTTTTCTCGTTTAGTTCAATTTATTGGCGGGTCATAATGTTCAAAGTGAAGAATCGCTGGGTTCCTGCTTATGTATTTTCTAATTCCCTGCTTCGTCTCACGTTGAGTATATTTTTTAGATATCCTAAAAAGGGTTTGCCACACCTGTAGCGAGTGTAACGACTACTCGAAAAAATAACACTAAGTTGCTATGCGCTGCCATGCCCTCGTGGTACCTACTTACATGACAAAGCCTTGAGTTTGTATTCAATTAAACGTTGAAACACTAAAAGATCTCTCAAGTCGTACCTTTCTTCTTAACTATTGTTGAAATCACTTGAAACAAGAACAAGGACCGATTACTGGCTAAAACGACGAATAAGGAGTTTGCACGAATCCAAAAAACAAGTGGTCGAACATCGAACTGTAGCCGACGGAAGCCTTAATGCTTCTTCGGGAGTTGGCGAACTAATTAAAAGTTCAACACCTCTTGTTGCCAACAATTCCGTCGTGTGCCGCAGCCTCGCAAATTGCGTTAACTTCTCATGTTTCAACTATTCATCTACAATGCAAATTCGAAATTTTCTGGATACAATCAACATCAAAAAGCGTTCGGTTTTAAAAGCTTACGCTCGATGAGCAGAAGCAAAATCAACCCATTGATATATTCGAACCACAAGCTTATCACTCGATCTTTTATCAGACTGTGACCAAATAGTTATTTTTCATTCAGTTCAGCTGTATGTTGTCACTCGTGATACATACAACATACAGCTGAACTTTTCCACACAAAAACTAGCTTCTCTACACAAGCTAGGCATGTAATAGCTCTAGCGTTAGAGCTACATTCCGTGTGTTAGTCCTATCCTGTGCACAAAGTATCCTAGTTATTTCGCCGTTCGTCCTTTGGTTATTTCGGCCTCATTTTTGGCCGGTCCCATTTCGTCAACGCTCTCTAGTTTTTCCGTGGGCATTAGTGTTGCGCACTTTGTAATTCAAATGTTGTTAGTTGCCGAACGCGGCCGGAGCCGCAGCCCGTAACTCAATTTGCCGGTGGACCCGCGGCGCGTCTCTAGATGCACTGCGAGGCTCTTCGAAATAAAACTAATTTCCTACACACAAAGTTGCACATTAAGTACGTGCATGATCTATACTAGATAGTATTTTTTTGGTCTCACACTCACACATACACAACATTTAGTGCTTCAATTTATGGAATTCCATAATTGGTGTCGAAATATTTTCACACGATTTTTGTCTCTCTCCAGTTATACCTAGTACATAGCTATCTATAATAATAATAATAATAATAAATAAATAACTTAACCGCAGAATTTATAAAACTTAATTTATTGTCACTGCTTACAAATTATGTAAATATTTTTCGTCATGTAAATTGTCCGTAAAAATCCCTTTTTAATGCCACCAAAAATATCATTACGAATTTATATGACGGCGTCAACCATACAAGCCACTTTTCATAACTTCTGAAAGCCCACATTGTGAAATGTAAATAGGGTGAGATACATTAGCCGGGGTTGTTTGTTACTTTGTTGCTGTTCGTATCGCCTCATTCGAAACTTACCCACATAAGAGTTTCTACAGAGAGTGCCGCACAAGAATAAGTAAGTTAGCAACGTCAGAAAATAAAAATAAAAAAACAAATCCCGCTTGCTTAACAAACCAGTACGAGTAATACATAACACTTGTGTAAAAAAATTGTGATTAAGTATCGTAAGAATATACAGGGTGTAAAAAAAACCTTGACGAAGCCGTCAACCACGCGTTCAGTACATCAAACCAAATCGTATGAAAAAGAAATTTTGGCTGGGAAACAACTTTTAATTTTTGACATCAAAAAAAAAATTTAATTCTAACCCGCAATGTATAGCGCGCACGCGGAAAAGTCACCGCGGGGCGTGTTGCTTTACGCCGCCGCGACGCGGTTCGGTTCGAGTGTGTGCTGTTCATTGCGGAGTGTGCCATTTAGAGGCTTTTTATTAAAGAACTAGTAAAAATTTGTATCATGTTTCTTTGGAAAAAAGTTAAGTTATAATGGACAGAAGTCATTTCTGTAACAATCATCAATTTTTTTTTCAAACTTTAACCATCAATATCTCAGTAACCGTTAACTTCCCAGGTATGATGTAAAGGAAAAAAATGATCGTAACAATTGGTAGAATATGTGGTATTCGGTTTCGTTAAGGTTTTTTTTACACCTTGTATATATAGTATAGTAAGAATTTTTTAAGTGTTATGTCTTTTCGAATTTAAAATAGCGTTGTGAACGCAAAAAATACTTTACAAATGAAATCAGTAATACAAAATGAAAAACCTCTAGCAAGATACAATATTCAATAACTAAGCAACATCATACATAACATGCAGTTGGAGGCAAGAAATTGATTTATAGGAGAGATAAGCCCAAAACGGGTAAGAGTTTTATTTTTCGCGCCTTTCACACTAGTTTAAAAGTATGCTTTCCAAGAAACATCGTGAGCACAGCAGCACCAAGCACAGGCAGTGTCTTCACCGGCAAGGATCGCCCTTTAATTTGATACCCATATTGTAGTATTTGAACAAATTTTTTTTCACTACATACAATGTTAATTTTTACGTTTTTTTTACGTGACCCATCTAAAAACACTTGGGCTACTAAGACAAATTTGCCGATACCTCAATCATGTAAATCCGTTCAGCGATTCCAGAGATATCAGGTCATACAGAATATTACATAGAAGATACACGCAAAAACCATAACCCTTCCTTGGCAATCGGGAAAAGTAAGTGCACTATTTTTAACGATGCTCTTAAGTAGCAAAATATTCAATGATATTTTATTTGAAAAGGTAAACAGCACCTGAGGCAAATACAGCAAGTACGATCACTTGGTTAAATTCACTGCGTTGGAATTCCAATTTCGATTAAGTAATGCATTAATACAGTATCTCATCCGGATAGTATCGATATCACATCATTATATTGATAATTTAATAACATTTATATAAAATGTACATATTACCATAATCATTCACGTTACGTTAACGTTACAATTAAACTACATTTTTTTGTAGATTTAAGATATATTTTCTACTATCGGGACCTATTAATTTCATGGCTATGGTTTCTAATTTCAGCCATTACGTCCAACGAGAAGATGGGCTATTGCGTTTGAATTACTGCCCGCAGGATCGATCAGGGTGCAGGTCACTTGTCAATTTGGTTATCAATAGATGACATAATGTTCAATCAGATGAATACAATCAGCACATCAATAATTAAGCATTGTATACTAAGATATCAGCGCACTTTAAGTTATTATGATTAAAAGTTCACCCATTGCAAACATTTAAAAAACCCCTGACAAAAACACCTGGTGAGCTGCAACTGCTGATTTTGACCAGCCTTAGCTTAGACCCATGATATAGCAATAATTAATGTATGAACGAAGTACATACTTCCCTAAAATTGTTGGTTGTTGATATAAAATACATTTTCTTCTACTGGGACTCAATAATTTCGCGATTATAGTTTCCAATTTCAGCCATTACGTCCAACGAGAAGATGGACTGCTTCGTTTGAATTACTGCCCGCAGGATCTATCATGGTGCAGGTAACTTATCAATTTGGTAATTAGTATGTGACATATGTTTAATCAAATGACTACAATTGGCACGTCGATGAGCATACCATGACATCAACGTACTGTAAGTAGTTTTTATTAATAGCCCCATTAGTCCCATTAGTAGCAAACATAAAAAAACCCCGACAAAAACAGCTTCAAAGGGTGGACGAATTTTGACCACCATTAAAAAACCGCACTGAAATCAGTCCATCCGTTCGGTAGCTTAGTACGATGTCGCACACATAAACACACACAAACTGAAAAGGTTAACTTATAACCTCTTTTTCGTTTCATAAACAATAACAGCTACACCTATTCATAAGTAAAACATCACACAGTTTGTTAGAACTATTATTTGGTTGGTAGTTCTGGTAATAAAAACAATATAAAACAAAAATAAACGCACAAGAGGCATTTTTACACGTCCTAAAATATGAATCAACCCAAACACTGCTTCGGGACAATTTAAGCTAGTCCTGAGAAGAAGCAGCGCAACAACTCAGCTATAGTATATATAGAGCCTCTCAATTTGGCCATGTTCCGTTAGGCGCGGCGTCGTCCTTCCCAATCTCTTATTAATTCTGTGTGTTGGCATTGAGGCAACAGATGTTGTGATTAATTAACTTGAAAATGCATTTTGCTACAAAATAAGACAGTACGAAAACAGTCATTTCGTAACAAGTTACACATGAATCCAGCTTTTCATTTCTTTTAAGATTTAATGAATATTAAATAGAATCGTCCACTTAATTTAAATCTAACAATGCTTATCAAAAAGCAATTCAAATTACAATTTGGAGGAGTTTCTTAAAGACTTTCTTCTTTTAGGAATTTGGGGAGTAGTTAATTAAATTCTTTGCATTTCGCTTTATTTATAATAAAATTTTTTTCAATTTAAAAACGTTTCAGATATTTCAATCCATTTAGTCATAAAAACTGTAGCAATTTGACTTTGAGTTTTCCTTTCATTTAATTTCATTATCAGCCTCCTTTTATAAAGCTTAGAAATTTCTCACCGTCAATCATTCGCAAGATTAATTAGCAGCAACTGAAACTCTAATTTGACTTGCAGCCGGTATGCCATAACATTTGATAATCGTATCGCACTTAGACACAACAGCATAGCCGGTAACATTATACAAATGCCATACGGTTCGGGACTGAGAATGTTCCAGAAGTAATACGGGCTTAACGAGCACTCGGTGGCACGTGATGTGACTGCTGTGTACCGACGACAACACATCGTGTTACACATTTTTATTTGAAAACCACCCATATAACAAACGCATAAAATGACGCAGTGCCCACCTTGTCGCGTTGTCGTGTGTACGAACAGCCAAATGTAACGAAATCCGGATGAATGTAACGAATTCGTGGCGGCGTGTATGTTATTTTGATTTTTGTTTGCGTTTCGCGTAAAGCACTTGAGAGATAATGAGTTGCGTAGGTTACGCTGATATAGAGTATTCGCTTAGGTTCTGCATCAAAACGCGTTGGTTGGCTATGACTTGTGGCGTGATCAGCGGAATTGAGTTTCACAATAGATTTTGAAAACAAAGACTTATACAACTACAAAAGCTCAGGTCTACGTTTATTTAAAAGAACGAAAGATTACTCTGTCAAAATCTCAAATACAGCAATGACTGTATCGACTCGCTTTTGTTAAGGAATTCTGTAAGAAACATGGAAAATGAAAGCATACGTCTATCATGCATTTCAAATGAAATATACGGCATAGCAAAATATCGGTTGCGAAAGGCGAAAGGACTAATTATCCCATTCATCCAAAGGCCCTACTCTGTAACGCTCCGTTTAACAAAAACATAATATTTTAGTGTTTACAATCATAGTGTTGCATCTTCAATACCGGTAAAAGGATTTATATTTAACAAATAATAATTATCAATGATGTTCTCCGAATAGTTCCTTAGACACTGGTCTATGACCAATATAACCAATGATTTCAGTAGAAATCGTTTTTCGACAAAAGAATGAAAGAATGTTGGTTGGCATAATTTGCAAGTGTCAAGAAAGCTTAAGATATTTCTGACCAGAAAACTCAATTAATTTCATTGCTGAGAATTCACTGCGAAGTGATTGTAAAAATAGAAATTTAAAAAAAATATGCAGAATAAAATACGATTCTAAAAATTCATAACTTTTTTATTCCCTAATATTTTTTCTAATTGATGTGTTCATAAGTGAAATCCTAAAAGCCTCCCTAATAATTTATGCCTATTAATTATTTACATTTATGCTTAATGCCATTGGTAGAACGTGAGGTTGACATATATATTTTTACTTTGGTATTGATCCAAATGCTAAATGAGGTTCCATAGACCTAGCGTTGAGGTCCCGTCTATTAATTATATGCTCAGTTACCAGTACAGCTGTATTGGAACTACGGATATCAGCTTCCAGAGTAGGACTTCTTAGCCATCAAAGCCTAGCGGAACAGCCGCACGCGTGCAGAAGGTTTGCTTTTTGTCGCGTAATGACTTCGCCTAATGGCTTTAAAATTATTGTAGCTTTACCGAATTCCCTGATGTTGGATAACTTTCATCAGAAATTGCTAACAACATTTATTCATCTTTTAATAAAAAAAAATTAAAGTATGTTTTAAAAGTGAGCACTTCTTTTCAAACACTATTGATGTTGGGTATGGACGTACCTATAACACCTTTTTTAACCGACTAGATAATAGAAGGCTAAAATACTGTGGAAAATTGGAGTGGTTGCTGTCCCGTAGTGAAATGATTTTATCTTAGTAAATAGTTAAATAGATTCGTAAAGGTCATTTTTAGATACACAAATCTATAGATCGAGCATTCCAAAAGCGCTCTTTCATCTCTTATAATTGTAAGCATTAAGGACTTTTGAGTTAAACCGATTGATTAAAAGAATCTAAAACTTTTAAACGAGTTTTGATGTGCTCCAATAAATTGTAATTGTCACTGGCAACCAATTCGGGTTCTGTTTGGAAACAAAACAGCTAATTCATTCTGTTATTGCGCGCCCGAGGCGGCCGCGCCCGTGTTTTCAGGGAGCCGTAGTTTTTCCCGCGGCCGCAGCGAGCTTCAATTAGTCTGGCGCCGAAATACGTAAGGCTAAAGCAATAACGCAAAGCAATGTCTAAAATTTTATACCAGTAGCCTGTAGGGCTACCAACCTACCACCTGACATATAAATATAAAATATAAGCTATTATTTTATATAAGTATTTTTTGCGTTCACAGCGCTATTTTTAATTTCAAAAAGACATAACACTTAAAAAAATATTTTCGACTCCGGTCATCGGGGAGGATATATCTTACAGCTATAAAAAGTGTCTATTCTCACTCAAATACTGTTTGAGAACATACCTACGAAGAAATTGCCATACTATAACATAATCACGTTATATATACACTACGAGTATTTATTCATTATCTAAGTACTAAAAACTTGATGTAGACTTGTCATCACAAAGTGTGAACTGTATCAGAAGAGGCGGATGATTAGGATCAAACATGATATTCCAGCCTAAAATAGACGTCAATCGCGTATCACATTTTGAATGGGGCACATTTTCGCGATAGCCGCCCGAGCCAGCCGGCGGGCCACCAACATCCATCAGCGCGCTTTGCAAACATAGACAAGATATCCGCAAATAACACGCTGATCCTCCGCCGATGGAGTTTTGAATCAAAGAGACATCCTCTTTTTCATTTAGAGTGACTTGATAGGCTACAGCTTTTTAATTGGATGTCAGCAATGTTGTCATCTCACTTGAATTTGATACACAAAGCTTTGTTCTTTCACACTAGTTTTCATACTAGGTTTGAAAGGAGTTATTCAGATATGGTCCTACTAACTTTGCTATACTATTAGCTATGAATAAATATTTCTGTCGCTATGATTTCTGACATTAATAAGAAGACGTCTTATGAATGCAAGCGGAGTGTTATTCCAAAACAATTAGACAATAATTAATCCTTCAACAAAAACAAAATGAACATTCGACTGCCAGAGTAAACGTTATAAATGAGAGTTTTAATTAGGGAACTTAGTCTCGAGAAAACAATGGGAATAAATAGGGGATTACAGTTTCTAAGCTCATGTATGATGTATGCCAGCCAGCCTAAACAAACAGTCGGAGATTCATGTAACCCCGGCTTAAACTGTTTTGTTTACATTAAAGACGTAAAGCAACCTCTTTAGTTACATATTGTCAGAAGATTAACTGAATTTATTATGCTATAAAAAATGTGTCGTAAAATCCATACTGTAAATCGAACTTTATATCTACTTATTGTTTAGAACATACTAGCGAACTCGACAGACGTTTACCTGCCCGGTGTATTAAGCGTACACATAAACAAACATCTTGAATCGAATGTTAAGTCGACGTTCCTGTTTCGCATACGACGTCCAGGTTTCGGCCCCGTACAAGAGTATGCTTAAGACGCAAGTTTGGTATACGACCTTTGTCCTGACCGTTAAGTGTTTATTATTCCATACTCTTGTACGTAGTTTGCCGAACGCCGTGGCTGCCTTGCCGATGCGAGTATCGATCTCACAGTCAAGGGAGAGATGGCTTGACACGGTCGACCCCAGGTAACAAAACTTGTCGACTACCTCCAAGGTTTATTATTCCATACTCTTGTACGTAGTTTGCCGAACGCCGTGGCTGCCTTGCCGATGCGAGTATCGATCTCACAGTCAAGGGAGAGATGGCTGGACACGGTCGACCCCAGGTAACAAAACTTGTCGACTACCTCCAAGGTTGCACCTTCCAGCAAGATGGTCGGCTGGTAGGTGTATTAAACGTACACATAAACATTCATCTTGAATCAATCATCTCTATCATTAAAAAAAAACTGCATCTAAATTCGTTGCATAGTTTGAAATTTCTAAGCATGCACACATACATACAGAAATATTACAAACATAGGGACTGACGCGGGAAGCAACTTCGCTTTATACTATGTAGTGATGGACAGTTTAGTCTAAACTGTCAGTTCTATTTCACCAGAGCGTTAGTCACCTATCCATCATTCTGTCAGAAGGGTTAGGTGGGCCATATTAATAAATGACAAAAATAACATAATTTGGCATTGAAATACGTATTGTTTGGTACTACACTGCTCAACAAAGTCTAGGGAACAAGAGGTTTTTAGGGAATATTTTTATTTTTATATATTTTTGTTTTAAAGTTTATATACCAATCGATGCGCAATTTAATGCTTAATTAGTTGCGTATATAAATAAAGGATTCAGTTTTTGAATTACGAGGTAATTTTAATGAAAAACAAAGAAAGTGTATGACAGAACTAAACAAAGAAATTTAATTTAATAAAATTTCTTAAAAATTTAAACATTACAGTTGAGAACAAATATGCGGGGACTTTTTTAATAATCAGTTGGACCCCCTAAGGCATTAACAACAGCTTGACATCGTCGTGGCATACTGATTATGAGACTATCGATTGTCTCTTGTGGAAGAAGACTCCATTCTCTGGAGAGATGTGAAAAAAGTTCATCTGCTGTGTTCAAATTTTGAGGGAGATTTCTACAAGAGGGATTTACTAAAGAGAAGGGCTCTTTAGTTAATCCCACGCGTGTTCAATGGGATTGAGGTCCGCGGACTGAGCAGGCCACTCCAGCACTTCGATGTTGTACTCGCGGAACACAATACATCACCTGACTCGCAGTATGTGGTCGTGCATTATCTTGCATAAAAATAAAATCTGCGCCCAGATTTTGTCGGTGCGGGATAACCACGGATTGGACTACCTGTTCGCAGTATCGCTCTGCATTTAAATTTCCCCTGATCAAAACGAGATCCGTCCGTCCACCCAGGCGGATTCCAGCCCACACCATGATTGTACCACCTTGGTAGGGATGCACCTCCTGTGGGTTTTGAAGCCGACTCTGCCGACCAGGAATCCGCCAAACACGCACTCTTCTTGAATCTGGATGAAATCCGAAGCGAGATTCATCGGAGAACAGTACATGTGCCCACTGATCTACGGTCCACTGCAAATGTTCACGTGCCCACAATAATCGACCTCCTCGATTTCCATGACGCAGCGCGGGCACTCTTAGTGGTCTGCGAGCACGAAGATTAGCTTCATGGAGTCTCCTCCGAGCAGTCTGGTCACTGATAGCAACCTGGTGCTGCGACTGGAGGTCTTCTACCAACTGACGAGCCGTAATGGTGGGTTGCCTCCTTGCGACATTTTGCAAAAAACGGTCTTGCCTTTCCGTAGTAACCCTATACCTGCCTCTGTGCCTTTCGGCTACATCGCTAGTAAGTCTGTAACGTGCCCACAGTCTGCAGATAACGCTCGCGTGAGAATTCAGAGCAGCTGCAACTTCGCGTTGGGGTAGCCCAGCTTCCAACATTCCTACAGCTCGAATCATTTCTTCCCGCGTTAAATGACGTCGTGACATAATGGCCGTAGTCGCAAAAGTTACGAATAACAACAGTTAATTTTGTTTTTCAATAAAATCATAAAACAATAAAACAAATTTTTATCTTTAAAATTCTCATACAGTATCACTACACAGCAATCAAAGTGAAAGATTTTTACGAAAATTCTTTTGTTTCTATTTTTTTTTTTAAATTCGAACAACGTTTGATAAACATTCAGCCTACCTGTTTACCTCAAAGAGATCAGTACTTTTTTAAAGAAGATTTTACAAATAAAGTCATATAGTTGGCTTGTTCCCTAGACTTTGTTGAGCAGTGTATTTTCATAATAATATGAAAATAGTAACAAACAATACGTATTTCAATTTATTAAAGGGGTTAAATACGCGTTCATTCAACATTGTATATCAGGCCAATGTATGCCCAAAATAATGAGCAAACTTTTTGACTAAAAATTAAACCCTTGCTTGTGCTAACTTTTAATTAAAATTTCAACCTGAAATGCTTTCATAGCTCTCGCTTGTACATGACCGAATATAAAGGTATAAAAGTGGTCATCGTTTTCAACAAAACTTTGCAAGTTTCCTGGAATATATTCCATGTAGTAAAATAATTATTTCTTCGAACAACTTTGCATATTTTTATTTTAAGAATTATTTTTAACATTTGTGTCACATAGAAGAAATTTTTCACGAAATGATTACAGCACTCAACAAATGTTATTGGCAACTTTTCTCTGGCACGCCCGAATTTAATTTAAGGTCCTACTAGTTATGCAAATAACGAAACGCTTAAGAGAAAATCATTTCTTAGTTTAACCCCTTTTTGTCATTTTTAATTAATTCTATCATAAAAATTAAAAAGACGTCGAGATTAGTGACAACAAATTCTAAACAGCCTCCGCCTTTGGGATCTTGTGCGGAATACAGTTAAATGACAAAGAGTAGTTTTAGCTAAACCTCTCTTTAACTTGAATAAATAGAATGTCTTTTCTAATAATTCAGCCGATATAAGATGTAAATAGGTATGCTGGATATTGTAAATTTATAAAAGCAAAATATTCAACTTACATTTTTATAAACTCTAACATACTTAGCTTAAGAAAGTAACTTAAATTTATTTACAATTAAATTAAGTCATTACCTTCTCAAAGTTCTAGAGCGCCCTTTTGCCATCATGAGGGACCCTCCGCCTTACGCAGCAGAATACCAAATGAGCATCTTTTTCCAACAGAATTTTCACGATTTACGCATTAGTGCTAAGTACCTACGCCTACGTAGAAAAGTTAATTTTATTTAAAAAAAACCCCTACTAAGAGACTAGGTACATTTTATCAATGTAAAGTTTATTTATAAACAATCTATTTCTTTACAAGGTAGATAACTAGTTTCGTAGCGACAAGTATGGTAGCTATGTATGTTCGTACCTAGTCCACAAATTCGAATCCACGTCAATCAGTATTGCCTACATGCAATCCGCAATTTCAGACACGTACTCAGCAAAGGACAAATAAGTGCTTACAATGCGTCTGGCTGATTGATTGGTCCGCGAGCAGCCCTAACTCTATTGACTTATAGTGTGCGTCCACACTGAATGCGCGATCGCAAGCGCGGGCGTGGCGGCGAGCGCGTCAAATCGTATAAAATCCGCTTCCCGGCTAAGGGTGCTTTTATAGAGAAGCAGGTTACCAGTACGTGTGAGTAGCGTAGGTCCCGATGGGCACATTTTTAAAGAAAATGGTTCAGTTTTCTTATAAGTTTATCGGTACCGATCCGTATATATTTGTCTGAACCGGAAACTTGTATAAATTATAAGCACTTTTAGTCACTACAGTAGGGCCGCAAAGGTGGGTTTAAATGTTTGATAACTCCGCGCCTACCGTGTCCCCTCCGCGCTAGGGTCCCAGTGTGGACCCACACATACTCGTAGCGCGTGCAATGTTGAGCTGTCGGTTGCCAAGCACAGGTGCACAATGCAAGCGAACTTCCTACCATGTAAACTCATACTTATACTTTCAAAATTTTATGATAGGCTGACGGGGTGATCTAACAGAATAAGCATTACGATTTGAGAGATCATCAATTTAGTTTTGGTACATTTACAGTTTTTTTTCCATACAGCATGAGTACATTTTTTTGAAAGTAACTAGACAGACATTAAGCCACAATCTCACCTGAAGGTAAGTGATGATGTGGCCGAGGATGACATTGTCAGCATAATGATTATAAACACCAAGTAGGTGTATAATAATGTCGTGACATGAAATGCCTGATACGTCATTGGCAATTTTATCGGACCCACTTTAACGTCACTTTCACCCCGATATTCCCAAGTTACAATGTTCGTAATTGCCGCTATATTGATAAGTTTTAAGCAAAGCCTTCATAATTTCGACATCGACGCTCCTCGTTCTACCGCCCAGCCTTTATTTCCTGAACATCTTCGATAGCCAGAAAGAACACAGACAAGATAAATTTAACTTATAAGTAAGTAATTATATTTTCCGAATTACAAATTACTAGTAGTCCCACCGCGACTTCGTCCGCGCATCTAAAGGATTTTAATTCGACAGTGCTCCATAGACCTAGTTTGAAGTAAATCTGACGTCTAACAAAATAGGACTGTTACCAAATTTACCGCCTTTTTACTCTCTAATCTGAATATCAAAAACTCCCGAAACACGTCATTCAGCCTAGTCCTTCTTTCTTTGTCATGAGTATCTATAAACGTACGTACTTATACATAGTCTTATTAGAGACTTTATAGGTACTTATTGAGTGTAGCAACGTGCGATTAGACTCAAATACGAGTATATCATTATGTGGAATGTTGCTGTCATCACTGACATGCTGAGGTTTCTAGTCTGTAATAAATGAGCACCTCGACTAAGTCTGAATACTTTTCCTGTGTTCATAAACTGAAGAAGTAGTCATGTCAAACAATAAAATGACACAAAAATTAAATCGCCAGGATTTCACTTTCGATAACATTTTCTTAATCACATCTTGGGCAATGATTTTAAACAGATCGCATCCGGCCATTCCTAGAAATATTTTCTGGGTTGTCCAATTCCTCATTATTCTTAGCATGTCAGCGATCTCCTTTCTCTTTCTGAGCAACTGTGTTTTATTCTATGACATCCCTGCCAAGAAGTACGCTGAAGCCAGCAAGAACGGCACCATGGCTATCGTTGCTCTCACTGTTACCATCAAATATTATTTCATGCTACATTTTCAAAAGCATATGAAAAATGTAATCGATGTAGTCAACAGAGATTTTAAATTGTCCTTAGACTTTGAAGAGGAAGAGAAAGAAATCGTTTATATTTACGCACAAAAGGGCGCAAAGGTTAGTTGGTACTGGATGTGGGCTGCTTCGTCGACTACCATCATATTCCCCTTGAAAGCTTTGTACGGCACGATATTCCCAAGTTACAATGTTCGTAATTGCCGCTATATTGATAAGTTTTAAGCAAAGCCTTCATAATTTCGACATCGACGCTCCTCGTTCTACCGCCCAGCCTTTATTTCCTGAACATCTTCGATAGCCAGAAAGAACACAGACAAGATAAATTTAACTTATAAGTAAGTAATTATATTTTCCGAATTACAAATTACTAGTAGTCCCACCGCGACTTCGTCCGCGCATCTAAAGGATTTTAATTCGACAGTGCTCCATAGACCTAGTTTGAAGTAAATCTGACGTCTAACAAAATAGGACTGTTACCAAATTTACCGCCTTTTTACTCTCTAATCTGAATATCAAAAACTCCCGAAACACGTCATTCAGCCTAGTCCTTCTTTCTTTGTCATGAGTATCTATAAACGTACGTACTTATACATAGTCTTATTAGAGACTTTATAGGTACTTATTGAGTGTAGCAACGTGCGATTAGACTCAAATACGAGTATATCATTATGTGGAATGTTGCTGTCATCACTGACATGCTGAGGTTTCTAGTCTGTAATAAATGAGCACCTCGACTAAGTCTGAATACTTTTCCTGTGTTCATAAACTGAAGAAGTAGTCATGTCAAACAATAAAATGACACAAAAATTAAATCGCCAGGATTTCACTTTCGATAACATTTTCTTAATCACATCTTGGGCAATGATTTTAAACAGATCGCATCCGGCCATTCCTAGAAATATTTTCTGGGTTGTCCAATTCCTCATTATTCTTAGCATGTCAGCGATCTCCTTTCTCTTTCTGAGCAACTGTGTTTTATTCTATGACATCCCTGCCAAGAAGTACGCTGAAGCCAGCAAGAACGGCACCATGGCTATCGTTGCTCTCACTGTTACCATCAAATATTATTTCATGCTACATTTTCAAAAGCATATGAAAAATGTAATCGATGTAGTCAACAGAGATTTTAAATTGTCCTTAGACTTTGAAGAGGAAGAGAAAGAAATCGTTTATATTTACGCACAAAAGGGCGCAAAGGTTAGTTGGTACTGGATGTGGGCTGCTTCGTCGACTACCATCATATTCCCCTTGAAAGCTTTGTACGGCACGGCGTGCTCATATTTGAAAGGAGATTTTAAATTAGTTCCTATGTTCGATTTGACGTATCCTAGCCAAGTCGACGCACTAAAAGAAACACCAGTCGTGTTTTCACTTCTTTTCATGCTGTGCCTCACGTTTGGCTGCTACGCTGGATCTATGTACATTGGATTCGATCCTTTGGCACCTATATTCTTGCTACACATTTCTGGCCAGTTAGACATACTAAGCAAACGAATGTTGAAAATATTCAAAGAAAACAATAGCGCTGAAGAAATAAATGAGAAGTTAAAGCAAATAAATATCAAACTCCAAGATTTATATTGGTAAGTATTTCTAGATAATTTCGGCATGCGTTACACGTCACAGATTGATATAGTTTTATGTAATTTATTAACAGGTTGATAAATAATATAAAAAGCAAGTTTACCGTGTTGTTTGAGTACAATCTGAAGACTACGACGTTTTTATTGCCGTTGGCGTTATTCCAAGTTGTCGAGGTACAGTCTTATCTCGTTATGTTGAAATACCGAAATTCTTTTCGTTATATTTACCGATAGTATGTACAAGTAACATATATTTTCAGGACTTGAAACGATCACACATCAACTTGGAGTTTATTGCTTTCTTTATAGCGACGATTTTGCATTTTTACATGCCATGTTATTACAGTGACAACCTTTTGGACCGAGTAAGTACGAGTATTGTTTCAACGTTACTATTTCAAGGAAAATGAATGAACCGAAATTAACTTCTGACCGGAGTTGCTTACCAAGTCTAACAACCATACATGATGGTTACCTCAATCTTCAAGTTCTTGCTTATATTCCCTGACGATACATTAGAAAAGGGTTTTGATTGAAATAATGTGCAACGTTTTATTTAAAAAATACTAGTTACCTATCCATATAATATCTTTCCTAGAGCAACTATCTCCGTGAATCGATTTATTCGTGTGGTTGGGAGACGCTCCCCAACTCCCGAGCGCGTAAGACAGTCTTGCTGATGATGACCAGAACCACGGCACCCCTGGTTCTGAGCACAGTATTCTACCCCATATGTCTTGACATATTTGCTGAGGTAACGTAGATTAAATGTACCTTTGCAACGTTAATCTTCTAGGTGTTATATTTTGTAAATCTAATTACTTTTCTTATTTTGTTTAAAGTTGTAATCTGTATCATCCGAAAATATTCAATGAAACACTCCGACAGCGATTAATTCAAACACGTTGGCTGGATTTACATAATTAGAGGAAGGCTTAGATGAGAGAATTCCTTTTAACATTTGTTTCTGACTTACTGATTTCAGAATCAGCATCGTGATTAGAGAAACTCATGCCAAGCTAATATGTTAATTAATTTCAGATGTGCCGTCAGTCGTACGCCATATTTAATATTATGAACGCAGCCTGCGCCTAAAGCTTTTAGAAATAATTAAATCAATATCAATCTTCTTACCTCACGATAGCTAAAGGGATTCGTAGACTAAGAACGCCTACACCTAGAGCACAGAGGGCTTGTTGTTTGAAGTACAACAGGACAGTTGCTAATAACACTTTGTAGGTACTTTAGGCAAAACAATTGTATGGTATGCAGTACTTTAGATTTGTAAATTCATTGCCTTTCGAACAATAAACATTGAATTTTAGAACGTTTGCATTTTTATTCGTGGTTTTGTGCATATGTCACCGGAAGATAACAAGATCCGCAAGTTTATAAATTTCCTAGGAAATTTATAAACTTTCGTAGGATTCTAAACGGGAGAAAAATTGTATTATATTACGCCTACATTTTCGGAAATTTTAATTTTATTAAAATTTAATTTTAATTCGGAAACCAATAATTTGTGTAGCTAGCTAGCTTTAAATTAAAGATACTGTGAGGTACTTCTTACCTTATAGTCGAACCGAAACTGATAAAATAGTTTGGCAAGTCTGATTGTACTAAAGTCTAAAGACTCAAGCATTGCGACTATCAACATCGAATCAATCAGAAAGCAGTGTGTTATTTGCCGTGTTTTGAAAAAGCGTAAAATTTAAAACTCTTCTGTGATTGGTCAAACCGTTTAAAATCTTACGTATGGATATCCGTTAGTTTATAAATTTACCACGAGATGTCGCAAATTGATAAATTTCCGAAAATGTAGGCGTAATATAATACAATTTTTCTCCCGTTTAGAATCCTACGAAAGTTTATAAATTTCCTAGGAAATTTATAAACTTGCGGATCTTGTTATCTTCCGGTGACACATATACTATTTAGAATTATCTGTTTATCATCGTCAGCCTATATACGTCCCACTGCTGGGCACAGGCCTCACCTCAACTATGAGGTGGTGCGAGCCATACTCCACCACGCGGGCTCAGTGCGGATTGGTGGAGGGGTGTGTGTATGGTAAGTGACCAACCCTACTGTCAGTTATTAAGCCGCCCGAGGGCCTCTGACCAGGCTTTTTTAGGCAACGACTAATATCTATCGATATTAACCGGGACCAACAGCTTAACGTGCCTTCCGAAGCACAGAGATGCTCGTAAATAGACACTTTTATGGTCATAATGGTCACCCATCCCAAACCTGACCGCGCCGTAGGTTGCTTAACTTTTGGTACCACCACCAAAGCGCTGCAACCACTGCGCTTTAAGCACCTTTATCTATCTGTTAATGTTAATTCAAAATCTTATTGTAATTCATTTAATCATTAATGGACTACGGTTCTAGCATTAACAGTACCTAATGTTGTATTGACTCAGCAAACCCTTAGTATCTAAGGATGCAAACAAACAATAGATTCGAGCATACAAATCATCTGTCTAGGTACATTCAGTAATTGGAATACGAGTTCTGTAGTTTACATTTCATTCTCATGCGAAATTAAACCGTGACCGAATCGCTGCACTATAAATTCTTGTATCTTACTATCTGTGTTTATGTGTTCATTAAATAAACGTGAATAAATAATGATAATTAAATTACTCTGACCAAAATCATAGCAAGTTTTAACTTGATCACAAATAACCTAACATAACTGCTTAACTATCTCCTTGCTTACCTGCCTAATGCGAACTGCTCCATACGATAGGCATATAGAACCCACGCCTTTTGCAAGCCAAAAAAACTAATTAATTAAACTAAAAAGAAACTTACTTTTCTATAATTTTAACACGCGTTTAAGGTTCCAAAAATCAGTTAAACTATTTTATTTATTTTTAATAGAATAATACTATTTTGTTTAATTATCTCTAAGGAATTAATTAGTATACTTAGGTAGAATGTTTATGTGATTGAAGACATAATGGGTTAGTTAGGAAGCCCCTACGAGCCGCGAGCAGCAACGCCGCAGTAATACAATTGAGCAAATGTATTATTAACGCAACAACAACACCTACACTACTTAAAACACAAATAATATTAGTCAGTTTCTCACAAGATCGCGTTCCTGTAACTAGGGCAGTTAAAACCGTCAATACTCTTTGAAAACCTAGATTGTGTTAGACGCTGACGGATATTAAAGGTTTAAAATCCAGGCTTCAACAAGGTAAGACCACTTCATTAAACTCATACATTTTTGTTAAATCTCTGTTTATCACCATACAATCTCAAAGCCAATCAAATTAGCAACAGTAATTAAAATGAGAATTTCTCACTTAAAATCTTCTTTTAACGAGAGGCCGTAAATTATTGAAATGCTGTGGTGAGAGCCAGCTTTAGTGGTTGTTGTCGTAAACAGTCCTTAAAAACAGCATTAAGGAGATATGTTTTCAGCGGGTTCCAAGTTGAATCAATAAATTTCCATAGGAACAAAGGAATAGAAAGGAATAGTATGCTCAGCTCATTCCGAACGAACGGTTAAAAAAATAAAAAACAATATAATTTTGTTCATCAAAATGCTCTCGAATATGTTCGATACGCACGTACCTATGTCATACGACTTTTATAACATATTTGCGAGGAATTAAATAAAACTTAATTAAAACAGTTCGGCGAAAAGAAAAAACGGGCTAATTTTTTTTTACTTGTCCACAAATTAGCCAACACAAAAGTATTCATTTACTTTATTAGTAATCCTGGCTGTTTTTGTACCTTTGCCTACAAAAAAACGTTATTTTTTTTGTAGGCAAAGGTACAAAAAAGATAAATGGTTGTAAGTTATTGTCAAAATAAATTAAATCAATTAATTACATGTTTATTTATTATATTTTATCCCCAAAAGTTAATTTATTCATAAAATATCGACCACTTTTCTGACATAAAAACTCTTTGCTACGATTGTAAAAAGTACCGTTTAGAGCATCTTAAAAAACCATGCATGTCACTTTATTATAAACTAGCTGGTGCCCGCGACTTCGTTCGCGTTGAATCCCATCAAATTCAGTCCTGTAGTTTCAGATATTCAATTTCCTGCCTACACTCTTAGTCTATTGGCGTGATTATTGCAAGTGATGCTGAGTCAAATAAAAAAAGTCCCATTAAAATCGGCCCAGTAGTTTCCGAGATTCAATTTCCTGCCTGCCCCCTAAGTTCATCGGCGTGATTATTTCTATCCTTCTTTACCTTCCAAGTAATGTTGAGTCAAATAAAAAAAAGTCCCATTAAAATCGGTCCAGTAGATTCTGAGATTCAATTTCCTGCCTGCCCCCTAAGTTCATCGGCGTGATTATTTATATCCCAGTTTACTCTCCAGGTGATACTGAGTCAAATAAAAAAAGTCCCGTCAAAATCGGTCCAGTAGATTCTGAGATTAGCCCGGACAAACAGACAGACAGACAGACAGACAGACAGACAGACAAAAATTTTAAAAATCGTTGTTTTGGCTTCTATTACGGTAATTAAGACGTAACAGTATGTAACAATTTTTCATAAAAATCTTCAATGTACAGAAATCGATCTTTTACAGTCTTATTATATGTATAGATTAATAGGTATTAGATATTGAAATTGGTGTAATTAGAGCCACTAAATGTTATAAAAGATGTAGTGTTGTTTAATTCACTTTGATTTACGATTAAAACTCTAAGGTCTGCTGTAAGGCTATCAGCAGTTCTCTAAGCAGAGGCGCACTAGAATATTTCTCATATATGTACCTACATACAGGGTGTAAAAAAAACCTTAACGAAGCCGAATACCACATATTATACCAATTGTTACGATCATTTTCTTCCTTTACACCATGCCTGGGAAGTTAACGGTTACTGAGATATTGATGGTTAAAGTTTGAAAAAAAAATTGATGATTTTTACAGAAATGACTTCTGTCCGTTATAACTGAACTTTTTTCCAAAGGAACATGATACAAATTTTCACTAGTTCTTTCATAAATAGCCTCTAAATGGCACACTCCGCAATGAACAGCGCACACTCGAACCGAACCGCGTTGCGGCGGCGTAAAGCAACACGCTCCGCGGTGACTTTTTCGCGTGCGCGCTGTACATTGCGGGCTAGAATAAAATTATTTTTTTTGATGTCAAAAAATAAAAGTTGTTTCCCAGCCAAAATTTATTTTTCATACGATTTGGTTTGATGTACTGAACGCGTGGTTCACGGCTTCGTTAAGGTTTTTTTTACACCCTGTATATAAGTATTATTTAATTATAATGTAACTATGTTTTCCACATATACCTACATCAAACGAACATGCATATGTTGCGTTATCATCATGCAATACAATCATGTTGTGGTCATGTCATGTATGTTTAACCTCACTATCAGAGCTTGTTAAAATGTGGGTTAAAATATCTAAGTATTATTTTGTTTTGCAGCTAGGCGACAACATGAAATCAATAGCAGTCTTCTTAATCACAGCATACATATTTTCTTTTGTAGTTTTCGCTGGACCAGTAAAAAAGAGTAGTAAAGAAATAACACTCGACGAGAAAGATGTCATATACTCTGGGCAGCATGATATTATCAAACTATACACATCAATAGTTTTAATTGAAGAAATTCAGGAAAGAATTGTTTTCTTTGTAGAAGCTGATAAAAATAAGGATGGCAGTGCAAATTACAAAGGACTCTCTGTCATTATTAATAATAGCACAACAAAGTTGCTCGACAATGGCAGAGATATAGCGGGTGATGCCACAGGAAAAATATACTTCGCTTCCAATAATGGACTGTACACTTACAATAAAAACGACCACAATGCCCAAAAGTACGGAACCATGAATGAGAATATAATATCTATAGCAGTAGAAAATAACACTGGTGTCGTTTATGCACTTACGGATAATCACGTTATGTTTAAAATAACAGAAAACGGCAACAAATATGATGTGGATGACCGCGTTAAGCATGCCCAAGAAATCAAACTGGACACGAATAATAATCTTTTCTTCTACGATACAGAGAAAACCCTTTATGTTATAGGTGATCAGCGTGCTAAAAAAATTGAAGGTTTACCTGAGAATCCGAGCACTGTTAGTTTGATTAAACCGCCTTATGGAATTAATTTCGAAGGCATATTTCTGGTGGCTGACAATGAACCATACAGGGTGTTTCCCAATGGCACAAGTGTCAAATCCGAAGATAAAAATTTGAAACGTCTCCAACCTACAGCGTACTCTTTTGATGCATTGGTTGTGCTTTACTTCGGACGCGAGAAAAAAATATACGAATACAATCTCATTGAAAAAGTTCTCACAGGTATTTTAGAGAGTCTAACTGAATGGGTTGAGGACAACCTAAGTTTTCTTACTTTTTCAAAATATTAAATTAATTCACACTTTGCTCTTTTTATGAGAAACTTCTTAATTGATATCTGGCGTCTAGTTGTATGTCCAAAATATGTCGAAAATAAATATATTATTATCTTATCCAATGAAGACGATTTCATTTCTTTTATTGTAGCTTTCTTATCCTACTAATATTGTAAACGCGAAAGTTTGAAAGTTAGATGGATGTTTGTTTTTCTTTCACGTAATAACTAACTTACTGTATGAATTTTAATGAAATTTTACCAGAATATAGCTTATTGTTATCTTTATCGCAAGTGCTTAAGCTACTTTCCACGCAGTCAGATCAATGTATGTAATGTTGCTGTATAAAAAGTTAAGTCAAAGTCACATAAGAATAGCACATAGGCTACAAATTATAAAGAATTGTGAAAATAAAGATTTTCACGCGGAAGTTGGTAGGTACGCAGGTATGTTAGTACTTGCATATTTTATTAAAAGTTAGTAATTCAGTTATTAATCCCTACTAATATTATAAATGGGAAGGTCAGTTTATTTGTTTGTTTGAGAGACAAACAAACGACACGACGGAGCAATGTACGAATTGTACCTATTTATGTACCTATGCAGGTAGGTAAGAGGCTGAAGAGTGACATAGACAATTTTTTTGCGCGACATGATATCTCATTCCCATGTAAAAAATGAAAAATCAACTCATAGCTTGCCGATAGATAGATAGCCACTCGGTTAAATTTTGAGGGCTAGGGATTGTGAAGATTCCACGCGGACGAAGACGCGGGCGGTCACTAGTCTGCAAAATATTTGCTCAAATGTACCTTTCTTGTGGACTTAGCTTGAAAATTACCTTTTAGGCAAATGACGCATTAATACGATCTTGGATTCGTCGTCAACAGCACATTCGGAAGAGCTATTAATTCATGCCATCGCTCAGGCAGGTGTCACACAAAGCATTTTATTTAAATTCGCCGCCCACATTCGTCACAACTTTTATAAAATTAGTATATCTTAGTTTTTGTTCGCTCTACTTGCCTAGTACACTTCTCAATTACCGAAACATCGGAATGGTTGTTATTATCAAGAACTCTTATTAACTATTTGATGTTGGGAAAATTATGTTTTAAAACTGTACAAATAAATATTTAATAACTCAAACAATACTAGGTACAAAGTATTCTTAACTAGGTTATTAATTTGTGTACCTTAAATTATGTATCCACATAGTCAGACACAATTTGGCAGATAATTGTTCAAAGCTGGTATAGAATATTAAATGCAACACGTAATACGAGAGCTTCAGGACGTACAATGAAGTCGAGACAAAGTAAATTGTGGCAAGTTTTCGCCGGTAGCATGTAAATATTTTAACGAGCAGCCTCGGGAAACCACTAAGCTACAGGAATTATTCATTATCTGAACGCGACCATC
The DNA here is from genome assembly GCA_963921415.1 of Pyrausta despicata. Classification (NCBI taxonomy): domain Eukaryota; kingdom Metazoa; phylum Arthropoda; class Insecta; order Lepidoptera; family Crambidae; genus Pyrausta; species Pyrausta despicata. Next base: position 8,679,452 of record OY992855.1, on the reverse strand, counting down.
AACTTGAGGGCAGCTCAGCAGGACATTATTTATACAAAGACTGGATTACCACCTATCCTGCCACACAGTGATATCGTGTATCTTTTGCTATACATACTTAGATAATGTCAAAAAGGAAAAGTGTTTACAAAAACATATTGAGGTATATTTGCAAAGCCTTTTTTAAATTTGAAAAACAGCATAATTCCTTGTCTAGATTTGTACCAGCACATATAATATATTTGATTACGTATATCCGTTCACGGCTGGCGAGAACTTTCATGCTGACCGTGGTCTACTAGGGACCATTAGATCACTTGTTTTTACATATTTCCATCGTTTTGTAGTTTCAGCTATAAATTATCAGCAAACGTAGTCCATGTATAATTGTGTAATTCTGGTTTTGACATTGGATTTCTAAACAATGGCACCGATCGTGGTATCACTTTCTTTTTCTCTTCTGATAAACGGGCTAACATTTCTGTTACTAAATCAGGATACAGTGCAGATATATCTTTCTTTTCACATGGATCTTCTTTGATGTTGAATAAACACACTTTACCTATAAAAGAAAAAATGCACATAAGTACACAAGAATAGTCAAATGTACCCTATAGGTCAATCGTCGCATTTTAAAGATACATAGGCAATAATAGCCGCTACTTAAGGTAAAATTAATACCTACCATTCTGTGGATAGCATATTTTTGTTTCATCAAAATTCGTGTCTTCATTACAAACGATTTTGATATTCTGTCTCAAACTTGTATAATATTCAGCTCTTGTGGACCTACCGAGTTTTTCAAAAGACATAAAGGCTTTACTATTTTTTACGGCGTCCCAATATGAAGGTGGTTCCACAATAACTCCTAGCAAACTTCCGCCACCTTGGAAGTCGCTATATTCTCTTGTCACGTTACCCGTAACTAGTTTATAATTGCCTGAAATTATTGAAGCAAAACCTGTGTAATCGTCTATTTCAAACATTTCATTTCGACTGGATTCTTTGTTTGATATAATTTCATCCCAAAGATTAATTCCATTTATATCTTTTGGAATTTCTGCCCCAATGGCTTTTAGTAGCGTTGGCAGCCAATCCACTGCGTGAACGTACCCTTTGTATAGGTGGTTGGCTTGTTGTAGAGGCGTCCACAAAGCTCCTGCAAGTCTTATTCCTCCCTCAAATGGAGTCATTTTGATTCCTCTCAGAGGCCAGTTGCTTCCGTAATTTATTGAGTTCCCAGATGTCATAGCACCATTGTCTGATACAAAAACTATGATAGTGTTGTTTAAAATTCCTTTATTATCGAGTGCTTCTATAACATCACCTACACCGTCATCTAATTTTTTCATCATTGCTGAAAGAAAGAAAAATTTACGTTTTGTTAAACAAGTAAGTAGATAACTGATAGATAATAATTAGTCCTTCCCTAGATTTTCTTATCTTAAGTAGTAATAAGTTAATTAATTAGTAGAAGTTGATTGATGAAGGTGAGTTTAATTAAGTAGTAGTTGATGTAAGAAGAATTCTTAGATTACGATAAATATAACGACCAAGGATGCGAGATCGAATAACCTGTTGCATATTTTTTCATCAATCACTAGAAACTACTTGTCATAGTAAAATGCTTAAATATATACAGTCGTGGTCAACTTATTAGGGACACTCTTTGGTTAAACCGAGTTGTGAATTTATTTTTTATTTTCCAATGAGTCTAAACCATATTCCATATCTCTTACATGTAAGTATAATTAGTCATTTATGTGCCCTATTATACAAACAATAACAACTTCTTAAACATTAAACCTCTTTGCAGTATAGCTGATAGATTATCGTAGTGCTATTTGTTCAAATAATGCTGGCTGGCCATTTAATTAGGGACACTGAGATATTGCGTTCTATTTTCAAAATTTGAATCTCAATACTTTTTTACTTCTTCTCTTATTGTTTTGTGGTAGTTTTGGCGGCAATCCCGATATTTATTTTAAGTTTTGGAAAATATTTTGAAGAAAAATGGGTAAAAATAAAAGTTGCGATCCAACACTACGAAAAATTATCATGAAGTTTGTTGTCGAGCATGGTTGGCCATACCGAAGGATAGCAGAACATTTAAATTGTTCAAAAACTATGGTATACAATGCAGTGCAACATGTCAGACGCAATAACACAGATTTAAATGTGCCCAGAACAAAAAGATCGAGAAAAACAACTCCGCAAGAAGATAGAATGATAACCAGGTTAGCTAAGAAAGATCCGTTTCTAGGCTCTATTTTAATTAAACACGAAGTGTTTGGGACAGACGAAAGAGCTGGTGTCTCAGCGAGGACCGTTCGACGACGTCTGGTAGAAGCAGGGTTGTTCGGAAGAGTGGCTCGCAAAGTACCATTGTTGAAGAAAGAACATAGAAATGCTCGTTTGGCGTTTGCACGTAAATATGGACATTGGACCTACGCCCAATGGCAACATGTATTATTCTCTGACGAGACCAAGGTTAATTTGATTTCTTCAGATGGAAGGCAATACGTACGGCGTCCAGTAAAAGCGGAAATGAATCCAAGATTCACAAAAAAGCAGGTGAAACATGGCGGTGGAAACATTAAAATGTGGGGTTCATTTTCTGGACGTGGATTGGGACCTGTGAGGAAAGTTCAGGGTAACTTAGACCAACATCAATACAAGGCAATATTGGAGGAAACGATGCTTCCCTATGCTGAGGAGCATCTCCCTTTTATATGGACGTTTCAGCATGATAACGACCCGAAACATACCGCCCGTTCAGTCAAGTCTTTTCTTACCAGTCAGTCAGTATCGGTGCTAGATTGGCCAGCAAATAGCCCGGACCTTAACCCAATCGAGCACCTTTGGCACGAAATCAAGAAAAAAGTAGCCACTTATCGTACCACAACTTTAGATGAACTTAATGAAGCTTTTTGTGAGGCATGGGCAAACATTCCTGTCGAAACATGCCAGAAACTGATAATGTCTATGCCACATCGGTGTCAAGCGGTAATTACTAACAAAGGTTTTGCTACTGGGTACTGATTTTACACGTAATAAAATGGAGCTGTTAAAGATATTATAATACTGCAGATTATTAGTTTTGTTTAAGTCTATTTTTCATTATAGTTTACTGTCCTTAATTAAATGTCCAGCTACAGAATTATACCTTAAAATTGAATACATGTTCAACTTTTGATATTAAATACTTTTTTCTATTTATGTATTATTTTATTTACAGCCATTTAAAGCATAATAATCCGACCAAATTATGCAAATAATAGTTACTGAGAAATCAATAGGGTTTTATATTTGTATGTACATAACCGGTTATTGTTCTTCACTATCTTGCATGTCCCTAATTAGTTGACCACGACTGTAAATATGGACAGCAATTCTAACCTGCGTATATTCTTCTTTCCGGCGACTCGACGTGTCTCATTGCCCGGACATGGTGCGCAGGCGCCTGCAGCACCGCACCGCGGTTGGCTCCGTGCGGCGCCATGTGTGCCAACATGAGGAACAGAGGGGATGACGTATCGTGAGAGTCAATTACTGAAATTTAAAAAAAAAACACTAATTGTTTCATCATATATCATAGTGGCCTTTTGGTGGTCGAGTCTTGGATTTGTCCTCCTGCCCCTTCGTCCACTATTAGCGATCGCGTTCCAGACACATCCTGATTATACCTCCGTGACATGTGCATAAATGTAAGAGATATATGTCATCTACACAAAAGACAAAAGGTTAAAACAAAACAGAAGATGTTAATTTTGTAACATACTTAGTTGCAGCATAAATTAGTTGCAGTTGCGTTATAACTGCGACAACTGCTTTACATCCTGTTAATGGTGGAAGCTTAAACAAAAAATAACTTGGTGTTAGAACTGCAGCTACTTACTTGATATTGCTTCCTCGGTATAAACATCAGTCAAGTATCCCTCAACGTCCCACGCCGGTGTTCCATTTCTGTACAAGCCAAACCCAGACACAGGACCAGTAGCCCACTGGAACCGATTTAAACAACACAGATTAGTAACTATGAAGTAGGAGGTACTTTTTAATATACAGGTAAATAAAAAAAAACATACCCACTCCTCGAGTGTGTATTCATAGTAATCTATAAATCCGCCTATATGTCCAAAATGTGTGTCGAATCCTCGTTTTGTGGGCAAATATTTTGTCCTCGAACCCCCCACATGCCATTTGCCGACCAAATGCGTCGCGTACCCCAACTCTTTCAAATACTGAGGCAATATTTTTTCTGTAATGGGCAACCCTCGGTCCTCACTGCTTGTAAGGGGGTAGCCCTGCATACCTGCCGAAATATTAATGTATGTAATCCGCTAACCCAAACAATACATCGAGATTCATAATGACCTATATTGTTGTGAATGTGCTTTAACCCAAATCAGAGCAGAGCGACCGTGCGTATTAAGTGGTAGATACATAATCTGTGACTAGACCTATTTCCTTTAGTACCTACTCATTTCTAATTTAATACAATCGTATAAGTAAGAGCAGTAGACGCATTTTTTAAGTTAATCATCTAATTTTATAGGTCAAAGCGACCAATTTTGACCTGACTTAAGTTTTGACTGTCTTAAAAATTTGAAAGCAGTCAATTTTAACTGAGTCACTTTGGATTTTTATTGGTCATCTAACTTTAGCTCTGCCTTCTGAAAAACAAACCCGAAACTGCTATTTTTTTAAGCTAGATAAGATGAAAATATTACCCGTGATATGCGCATATTTCCCCGTCAACAGTGCGGACCGCGAAGGAGTGCATACGCAGTGGCTGTAATACCTCTCGAGCGTCACTCCGGTATATCCGAGCACGTCGATATTGGGCGTCGGGATCTGGTCCGATCCGTGGAAACTGACGTCATTCCAACCCTTAAAAAACACAATCACAGGAAAAAAGTCGGGGGTTAAAACAGACGAGGACTCATGTTTGCTACATAAGCTTCATATAAACTACCAAAATAAACTAAAACAAAATAACAAAAGTACCAAATACTCTTTGTGGTACCTAGTAGACAATGTTTGTATCACAGATGTAATATAGTGATATCATATGATTAGTCCACTGCATATGAAACTGGACTTTCATTTATGGAATTAAAACTTAAAATATATGATATTTTCTTCTTGCAAAATAAATGAAAATATTGTTCATAAATTGTTAAGATTGCAAAAACTCACGATACGAAACGGGTACTCACCAAATCATCTGCCATTATGAAAATAATGTTCTGTTTTCTCGCTTCGCCTGCCCCATTAGCGACAACGGTGGATAATACCGCAACACATAAAAAGTATAACTTCCCCATTCTATAAACAAAAGACATTCAATAAAATTCATAAATAATCACAAACATTTCTGACTATGTAATAGTCCTCCTGGCCGATTTCGACCACGGCTGCCAATCTCAACAGAGATCAGCCAACTACGCAGGAGATATTATAGTGCACAAGTGTGAGTGCACTCACTGTTCCATCACTCTCAAAGTTCGGTGAGACGGCAATCTGACATGACAGGAGAGAGATCAGGCGCAGGACCAACGGCTGAACGTGCTTTCCGAGACACGGTGGTGTAACACAGCCAACTTCCCGACTCCGAGCTGTTTTTGAGAAATTCATGACAGAAAATCTCAGAAACAATTTTTGGCTCGACCTGGGATTCGAACCCAAGACCTCTCGTATGTAAAGCAGAAACTTTGCCACTACACCAACGAGGCAGTCAATCTATAGTCTGACTATGTATACTACACTTGATTGTAGTATACACAACCAAGTAACATTTATGCATGTAATCGAAACATGATCCCAAGGTCGTGATTCGATTGCATGATCGAGCTAATTCTTATCGGTGAGAATGGAGTGTACGGAAGGGTGCGCAAGGACGAAATTTTTCATCGAAATTTCTTTTTTGGATACTCTTTACACGGAATTTTGACAGCCTTGAATCACTTTATTTCAAAACCGACTCGCTGTGGTCCTTTGCCGTTGTACGAGGGCGCAAAAGAAGAGCAGCCTTCAGTTAGGCGGTCGGGCCCGACTGCCATAGCAAAAAGGCAGCGACTGCGCAAGCTATCGCAAGCAAGCGAGCATGGTTGTCTGCTATTTGATACTCAAGGGCAAAAGGGCTGCGCTTTTAAGGTCACCTAAGGTCAAGTTAAGGTCACATGTCATTCTTTGGCCAAGGTTCATAAGATCAAGGTCAATAACCCCTGTCAAACCCTCCTGTGTGTTCCGCATCCTTATTAAATGAGGCGATTTTAATTTTCTTGTTGATTTTGAGTGAGCGCACGCTCTGCGACACTCTGATTATGTTCCTTAATATCACCTTCGTAAGTATTGACCTTAACTAATGGGATCATCTTGGTCACCTCAATGTATCACCAGAATCAGTGGCTTAATCTAATCATCCAGCAACGCAATTTTGGAGTCTCTCTTACATATAGGGTTCCCACCTTTTTTTTGCAAATTAAGTAAATTATATACAGGTTATTATAGATATGAAAAAAGTACATAGTATCAAAATCAATGTAGGTACAATATATTTTTCTTTATTATTATTATGTATTTAAAAACTTATTAAAAAATTATGATTCTTCCTAAGTATTATTATATTTATATTTACGACTAAACTTCAACTTCAAAACAACAAAGAAACCAAATCATGCGAAAGAAAGTATTTTCGTGTACATAAAGTACAGTTCTTATAAAGTATAGAGTACAATTGGCTGAAATAACGTACAATACTTTATTATAAAGTACGGGTGGCAACCCTACTTACAGGCTATGGCCAACATCTGTTGTCAAATTAGTAAGGCCAACCAATCAATTGAACTAAGCGGATTCACAAGAAAAGATGGAACACTTGCTTTTTGTTTAAAATATGTATGTTTATTATGGTATCTACTAGGTAATACATCTTATCATTTGCATTGTCATCATCCGTTATTGTTAGGCATAAACGGATGGTGACAACGTTCATTTTGTAGATACCGAGTAAGTAGTAGTGTAGGTAGATGCATGAACCAAATTTTTACTTAGTTCCACATCAGGTACGAGGTCAGATCATGTCAGTTATAGTAAGGGTTGCCACCCGTAATTTATAATAAAGTATTGTACGTTATTTCAGGCAATTGTACTCTGTACTTTATGTGAACAATAAAATACACGAAAATACTTTATTTCGCATGATTTGTTTTTTTTGTGATTTTAAACTTGAAGTTTAGTCGGCAGTATTAATATAATTAACTTTGGAAATATAATTATTTGTTGAATATGTTTTTAAATATAATAATAAAGAAAAATAAGGGGTACTTTATTTTGGTACTATGTAGGTACTTTTTTCGTAGCTATAATAACCAATGTACTTTTTTTGCAAAAAAAATCGTGGCATCCCTAGTTATAATATGTTTGGGTTTACTTACGTACTTTTGTTAACTATAAATGAGGCCTTTTCCAAAACCAATTGCTAACTACAAAAAAACAATTCACCAAAATCCTCATATCAATTGACCGGTTATGTAAAATTTTATTACAAATAAAATTATTTTAATGGAAACAATGACAACATTAATTACCTTATTGGATATTTCTTGTGAAACTAAACGAAATTCGTGTTGTAGAATTTATTGATGCACTGGCCCCACAAAACATTTCGTTTTTATTCGTATTAATATTTAATTTTAATTTAAACAATTCAATTCTGAAGCATGACAAGACACAACACTGATGTCGTTCAACTCAGCACTGCTATCGCCACTTCACACAATCATGTTAAAAAACCGGCTAAGATATCGGTGCATGCCGCACTCACGTAAAATAGTTCAGTAGGATTTCTAACTCCACGAAGTAAGTAACAATTTTTACTTACTGCATTATTTAGGTAAAGCGAGCGTTTTTTTTTCTAAAAATTCTTAAAATTCTCGAAAAATGGGTTAGACCCAAAGTTTATTTTCAGCCCCCAGCTAAGGTACCTATATCACGACTCAAAAAATGTATGGACTTAACTCCGTAGCTATACCTAGATGGTCAAACTAGGTAGATCAGTCGTATGGGTTTAGTTTTACATTTTTGTAAAACTGATGAGTGGACACGATTTGAGCAATTGAGGAATAAAAACCAAATCAAAAAATGATACTTACTTTAAATGGACTATCTTATTTTTTACACAGAAGGAAGTAAGATAAAAGCTTTACAAAATTAAAGTCACATATTAAATTTTAATGTTTCCCGTATTCATTTAAACACGAAAAATACATGATCAAAAAGTTAAATACATACTTTTACAATGATAACAAGCACTCCTAGCATTGTTTATCGTGCCAAAGCACTATTAAATAATATAAATTAGAATCTAAGTTTGATAAGGTAAATGTCAAGAACCCAATCCCGACACATTCAGAATGAGACTGGTTCTCATTTCCGGCTTATGATATCTTCATATCTTACAAGTTTATTATTATACTTACATATTTAAGATTATCTACTTATTAGTCAATAATTTAACAAATAGCGTTGGCACAGCTTTTTCAAAACAAGTTTTAAAATAACTACTTAAATAAATGCTGTAATTATATTCAGCTAATGGTATTGTTTATACTTTACATCTTGCCGAATTTGATAAACCACTTTTCATGTATACTCAAAGATTTAATTGGTAGAAATTGCCTTAAGGCATATTTTTTAACTGATAAAAAAATTATAAATTGTAAAATACAAAGTTTAGATTAGTTAAATTCTATAGTTTTAAAACTCAACAAGGAAAGTTTACTACTTTTATCATCACAGTCTTGCTTTCATGGAAGTATAGAATGTTTGTTAATTAAGAAACTGACATCGACTACTTTGTACTTAATACTTCTAAACTTAACGGACGGAGGATATGATCAAAACACACTCCTCAGGATACACAAAAAGTTTCTGAAACCTGACTCTTTATCACAATCGATTAAGTTTGCTACTGTTGTGTTCCTGACGTCCTGGGACTCGTTGAAGGCACGCCCTAAACTCAACCAATCCACATTTGGAATCTCATTTCCACTACTATTAAAAATCCATGGTGTGTAAGCAAAGTCGTGGTTCACTGGATCGCCTGCGACTTGCAGGTTTAGAGGACCTCTTTTCTTTTGCATCGCCCACAAGCTTCTGAGACGACTTGTTAGCAAGGCGGCTATTTTGTTCGCCTTATCCCAAAGATCGTGGCTCTCAGTAGGATCGCGACGGACGTTGTAAAGACAACCACGAGCTGAAAGAATAAAAAACATGCTTATATGCACATATTAATTCCAAAAATATTCAAACTAAATGTGATGATAAGAGCTTACTTGGGGTTGGTAGACATGGCGTAGCATCTCTTGTAGTATCTTCCTGCTTTATTGCAGTAGCCGCTCTCATGGCTAATACTTCATCATAGTCCAAATACATTCCCATTTCTTCGAATACCCTCGCTACCTCGCCAGACCTCAGGGTTGTATAATAATCCGGAGGTGCATACTTATTTCTCAAAAAATCAGCTCCATAATAACCATTGCTCAGTGCGGAGGCATTGCCGACTATAATTTTGTAGTCACCAGCTCTGTACGAAGCAAAAGTATTTGGATTACCGTCTTCAATAGTCAGAAGGACCTCTCTTCTCTGAGAATCTGTATCTTGAATTATAGAGTTCCATTGGTTGATTCCATCAATCTTGCCATTTAATTGGCCACCAGCAGCTGCGATTACTGTTGGTAGCCAATCAGTTATGTGCATAAGGCCACCCCAAATTCGAGGTCTAAACGAAGGGTGCCAAATAAAGGCTGGGACTCTAACGCCTCCTTCCCAGGGAGTCCATTTTTTCCCTCTAAGAGGCCAGTTGACGCCCCAGTTGTTCATGTCACCGACTGTCGGCGCTCCGTTATCGGAAGCGAAGATTATGATGGTGTTATCCAATATTCCCTTGTTTGACAAAGCTCTAACAACCCTTCCGACACTGCGGTCAAGGCTACTCATTATCTCTGTAAAAAAGGTAAATATTAACTTGATTTGTTAAAATGTGTGGAACGTATACGGAAATTAAAGCATTACTACATGAAGGAAAAGCTAGAATCTAACAATAGACTACGTCATGTAGTTTTGTACAATCTACTTCAAAAGTTAATAGAAATAACGACGCTACGGCTCACAGTATCCAAATATCAGGACATTAAGCCGTACTTTCAAATTGCAGGTTCAACCTATTATTTCTGACCAACCAATAGTTGTCTGCATTTATGATGACGTATTATTTATGTTGATGATTTATGGGCACCGGCTATGCGTATGTTACAAAGATGGAACTTTCGGATCCTCGCACTCCTCTCGGATGTCCAAACTTTTGCCTTGTAATAGGAATTTCCTATTCCAGCGGTTGGGGCCTTAGATTAGAGGTCTAAGATTGCAAACTTATGTCTTGCGACTGATATTTATACAGATGGTCACAATGAAGTTTATAATAAACTGGCGGACCCGGCAAACGCTGTCCTGCCCGCTGTCTGCCTCCGCCTGCCCTTTTCGCAATTTTTTCATATTTTTTTTCGTTTAAACCTTTTCTGGACTTCCAAAAATATTTTAAGACTAAAATTATTCAAATCGTTTCAGCCGTTCTCGAATTTTATAGAAACTACCGAACAACTATTTATTTTTATACATAAGACTAGCTGACCGGCCGACGTTATCCTGTCCGCTCGTTTCGCAATGTTTTCTCACTTTCTATCCTTAAAACCTTCCCAAGACTTCCACGAATATTTCAAGACTAAAATTAGTCAAATCGGTTCAGCCGTTCTCTAGTTTTAGCATGACTGACGAACAGCAATCAATTTTTATATATATACTAGCTGACAACCCTTATCGACGTTGGCCGATTCTCAGACCTACTCAATATGCTCACATAATTTCATAAGAATCAGTCAAGCCGTTTCGGAGGAGTACGGGAACGAACATTGTGACACGAGAATTTTATATATATAGAAACATAGAAGATAGATAAGGTACCTGCGAAGAGTCGTCTATTTGGGTGGGCAATATGTCTTTTATTGACTGCAGAGTAGAGTGGTGGCTGCAGCTCCCCTCCTGCTGTTCCCGTGTGGGGCGCGTTGTGTGCCAGGTGAAGGAATAGAGGTTGCGAGTCGTTGTGGTAGTTAATAACTGTTGAGCAAAGAAGGGGCAAAATTAAAAAAAAGGTATAACCTTTTACTTACCTGCATAACCAACATTTTTTTTACCACGCAAATGTTTTTTACAACACTTAATAATAATAGCTTGTAAAAAAACACGAAGGTTTATCCTATGTTCTATCGTAAGTTTACACCTAAACAACAAGCTAGGAATTATCAGATTTACATATAATATAATATTAAATGGTCTGATTCTTTATGCTCCACAGGAGCGCTGCTTTCAGAGGCAGATCGTGACTTTGTGGGGCCCTGAGATAAAATTACCCAGAGGGCCCTTTTGTTATGTAGTCTATAGTTATGTAGTCTATGGTTATGTAGTCTATAGGTACTTAACATTAAAAACTCGCAAAAACTCGTGTATTTTCAGTAACTGGGCAAAATAAAATAAAAAATTCGTAAGTTTTTTTTATAGCATTATGAAAGAATGCAATCATATCTATTAGAATTACTATTTACCTATTATCGGATCAGAAAATATATTTTATGCGCAGAATACCTACTTCTACAACTACACAAGGGGTTGGTGCAGGTTGAGTAAAGTTTATTTCTATCCATAGTAGATAGTAGTTTTTTGATTGCTTCTAACTTTTCTTTATTTGGTATTTTTTGACCTTTTGTCATAAATATCAAGGATAACCAGTTCTCAAAATATAAATGAAATTATGTTCAACTCTGTGTACTGAATGTATTTTTTCATTGCCTCCCACAAAACATTGAACTTAGGAGTCGATATTTTTGCGTTATCAACACTTTGCATCTGTAAAACCCGCAATGAGATTTGTTTAGCAGTGATTGATGCCGTTCTTTCTGTTTCAGACTAATTGCAGTAATTTTTGCCCCCCGCACTGTACAAACATTTATGTGCATGAACATACCTATCTGTTTGTACTGGTCTGTGTGTTATATGTATTTATTTAAGTTTATTTGTAATACCACTGTTGATTCAGATATCTGTAACACAAGTGCTTAAGCTACTTACCACGGAATCAGAATAATGTATGTGACGTTGCTGTATATATATTTATATATTTTTTATTAACTTTCAAGTGTGTAGCGGTATAAATTAGGACATGTTTGACTTAATCAAAAGCGTGGTATCAATGTTACACAACTGCAATTTGCAAATCTGATAATTAAAGAAAGCTTTAGTTGCTCAACTCGAGTCAGTTTTTATAACTAAGTTATTTTTGGTAAAACACGCTAAGAGAATTGACAAATCTGTATCATAAGACTTAAATCTGTAAAAGATTATTTAAGTTGCACAATACAGTCAACGGAACATAATTTTTTCTTATAGTGTGTTTTAATGTCACATTGTAAAGAAAGTTGCATAGTTTACGTTCTTATTGAAAAGAATTACTCAAGTAAAACCACTTTTTGAAAAAGTGTCTTTGAAAGTGTGTTTGAAATGTACAATTGCTGAACAAAATAGGTAATTACCATCGATAGCCCTCTCCGTTAACGCATCGACAATGTAACGTGCTTCCTCTTCCTGTGGGATGTCGTTGTCGAAAAGATCTAGGCCATACACAACCCGCCCAGTCGGCCACTGCAAGTATACCGTAAGGTTAGTTGATATTAAGTATACCATAGTAGCAAGAGCCACGATCAATGGCAGTCTTGCCGAGTCATAACTTTAGCTTGGCCGCATTAAAAACCCCACTCAGTGAAATGAAATCTAAGGTAAGCTGGCTTGGGTCCCCGTAAATAAAATCGGAAACTTGAATCGAATAAAAAGAGTGATTCTCGGAAAGACAAGAAAACGAGTCCGAAAGCTAAAGTTGCGACTATCCAGCAGTGACAATAATAAAGGTTAAAGAAAGGAAAAATCTAGTATCTATCAACCGCAACACAACCTAACCTACAAGTTGATAACACATAAACTTACCGTCTCCAGGTTGTTATACGTATAGTAGTCAATGAATCCCCCCCTCATGCCATAGTGGGTGTCGTACCCCCTTCTTGTGGGTAAGTACTCAGGCCGTGACATGCCCACGTGCCATTTGCCCACGAGGTGGGTAGCGTACCCCAGCTCCTTAAGGTACGAAGGTAGAAGCCTCTCTGTTAGAGGTATCCCCCTATCTTCCGTGTTGAACAAAGGAGAACCGTGCATGCCTGGAAAAGGAATATATTAAATCAGTTTATATTAAATCAGTCATATGCGATCTTCATAACTTTAATATTATCTGTAAAAAGAAGTCTCATAAACGAAATAATAACAAATAAGTCATCTCGCGACAACTGAGCAAAGGCAAATGTCATTTGTAAATATTTTATAGTCACAAACGCTGGCAGTTGCTATTTACGTCGATAGACAATGTCTTGTATCCAAACTTAAGGCCCAAGACACACTTGCAGCATACTGTCGCAATTCGCGACTGTCAGCGATTTCGCCACGTTCAGTTCAGACGCTCTTAGGTGCAAGTCGGGGTGGTATCACAAATATATCAATATCAATATACACTCACTTCACCTAAGCTTCTCATTTCACTAGACATGACTGTATTGTTTCAACTGTATGCTAACTGCCAAATCGTTTTTTTTAATAGTTTTCTTGTAAGGAAAATAAATAAATATATGTATGGTTAATTAATTATACTGTAAAAGTACCTATATTGAATAAGCAATTGCTGTGCGAAGTAGTGCTCTCTCTCTCTGTCTGGGTATCCACGGAAGACCGTTGTGGCATTCCTGAGATGCTACGACACATGCTGAGTGACACAGGCCCACCTTTTCAGTATCTTGTGTATGTGCATTTGAATATGTGTATTTCTATTTTGTAAAGTATGTGATACTGAATAAACATGTTTTCTTTCATTCTTTTCTTTCTTTCTATATCAGTAGGTATTGTCTTTCAAAACAAAAATCTTATGTAAAACTTCTCGTGCCAAACATGCCAAAATATAAACCACTTTATTTGTGGAGTACGGCATCAGACGCGGGGCGAGATAGAACGAGAACGCTTTTTAAATTGTGGTAACTACGTGTGCATTCAAATTCATAAAATATGATTTCAACTTACCCAATCTCATTGGATATTTCCCCGTAAGCAGCGCGGTCCGCGCGGGCGTGCAGATGGCCTCGCTGTAGTACTGCTGCAGGATGATCCCCTTGTACGCCAGCGCGTCCAAGTTCGGTGTCAAAATCTGGTCGGACCCGTGAAACGAGACGTCGTTCCAACCCTGGGAAAGACGCGGATTGTGTTCAATTTATAAGAATAATTTCACATTGTTAATGCAAAAATATAAAAAACCGTATAATTGTTGTCTTTGTTAAGCTATTTTAAGCTATATTAAATACGAGACGAGACAGTCAATTTAAAGTTCATCAACATCAATGATAACCATGTAAATACATAATTAAAACTCAAAGGTGACTGACTGACATAGTGGTCTATTAACGCACATCCCATCTAAATATACATATATAAAACTCAAAGGTGACTGACTAACTGACATAGTGATCTGCGGCTACGGCCCAAAACACTGGACGGATCGGACTTGAATCTGGCATGCAGACGTTATGACGTAGGCATCAGCTAAGAAAGGATTTTGAAAATTCAACCCCTAAGGATTTAAAATAGGGGATGAAAGATTCTATGAAATTCAGTGACTCAAAACTAAAGTCGCGGGCGGCCGCTTGTCATCTGTAATATTAAAATGAATCACAGAATTTGTTAGTAAGCGTAAATCTCGAAAAGTGCTGAACCGATTACGCTAATTCTTCTTTTAAGTATAATTCTTGAAGAATGAGAATGGTTCCAACGGAGAGAAAATTCTGTCTGCTGGGTCTGCTAGTTCTCTTATAAAAACAGACATTTTAAGTTTGTAGGACTGCATCCAAAAACGTCAAACTTTTACGTGTTGAGGCTGCCTCATTTATTAGTCAATAACTAAGGAGGAAAAAGCAACAAACTTACCTTAAAGAAAGATAAGGGGAAGGTTACACAATTACCAATTCCTACTACATTATTAAGAATAAGTATTTGTTACTTTTATCAGTAAATAAAATTAAAAAAAAAGTATCAAGCTAAATTGTCGTGTTTGAGAAATAAGTAAAGCGAAACTAATACCAATTTAACACAATATAGAGTTTTTTACTATTTCTGACCAAAAAGGCCCCAACCCCGCCGAGGCAATCTTAACAAACCCGTCATTTAATTTAATTTAATTTCACATTAATTGCATGATTTTTAGACGATATGTAGGTCTAAATCGTGAAATACAGTTACAATTTTGTTATGATTGCATTGGCTGAATTAGGCCACTGACAAAGAGGCTGTACTTTTTTTGGGATGCAATTCAAAATTACATTATACTGAGTAGTAGTATACTGTTATTTTTTCTTAGCTACGACCAACAATTACTAAGAGCAGTTATAAACAGTTATTAAATTCATTTGTTTCTGTTATTTGTTCTACAGGGGGCACTTTTGCACGTCCCATAAAACTACTACCACAGCTTCGGGACAATTAAAGGGCTCATTGGGACTCTTGAGAAATACTGATGGTAAACTACTTATTGTCTTTATCGCGTGATAAAGTTAAGTGTATTTAATTAAGTCTTAGCAGGTAATTAAGTCTGGTAAACATGTCAAATGTATTTAAAAATTAAATATTTAAATCTGTCGCTTCGTTTAATTAATCATTAAGCTATAAATAACAAGAACAAATATTGGCTGTAAAGATGTTAGAGAAATGTTTGGAGAAAGGGCGGTGCAAATTGCAAAGCCACTGCGCCAATGTTTGTAAGTATTGTATTTGGTACAAATTAAACATGCTATCAATAATTTAAAAAAACATACCATATCATCCGCCATTATCAAAACCACGTTTGGCTGTTGAGCGGCAGCCGAACCGGTGAACAATACCGCCAAAAAAACCCAGCATGGTAGGCTGAAAAGAAATTAAAAATTAGAATATATAGTTATCGTTTTTTACTTATCTAGGATCTGGGTAGGCACCACCCTAAAAGGTACTTTTTGGAACCAACACATACTTCAATTGACCAAGAGTCTGCCTCCTTGGTGCGTCAAACATCATATTCTAATTGATGGTGATGATCACAGTACATGTTCATTCCATCCAAAGTGGTTCGCAGCGGTAGCTAGTTTAAGTCACACTAAAAAAAA
The DNA here is from genome assembly GCA_963921415.1 of Pyrausta despicata. Classification (NCBI taxonomy): domain Eukaryota; kingdom Metazoa; phylum Arthropoda; class Insecta; order Lepidoptera; family Crambidae; genus Pyrausta; species Pyrausta despicata. The sequence continues at coordinate 8,663,136 of OY992855.1, read as the reverse complement.
TTAAGTGTAAACTTAATACTTATATCGAACTGACTAGCTTCCCGGGCTTCTACTATGTAAGTACCTAAGTAAGAAAACTTCTTTATTTAAACGAGTTTTCTTGAGTTTTTGATGTAAAGGTATTTGAATTTTTTCACAGTTGTGTGTAGAGTTAATATTTGTGTGCAATTACACCCGTGCACAATGTGTTAATGGTAGGTAAGTATAATTTTTATCGTTGTTCACGAATCCTCGGAAACTTATAGTTATGACGAGATGGTCCTTTTTGATGAGGTCAGGTATAAGTATTCCAACTTAAAACGCGATCCAAATATCATGAAAATGGGAACAGTACCCTCATCTGAGGGTAGAAAATAGATATAATAGATAGAGGGTCCATAGATATGGATACTCATTTATTTTTAATCATGATTCAGTAATCATCACTGAGTCATAAATACGTTTAAGTAGGTACCTACCTCATTGATTAACTACGGTCATAATTTTACCTACTTAAGAAAACAAAGTTTCTATATTTTAATAAAACCACCAGTGTTGAACCTCAGTCTCCTTTATTCCCGTATTTTAGAGTCACAATACAGCTTATATTCAGAACAACTTATTTCTTGACCGTTCAATATCGCTCTCCGCAACAGAATGCCCGCGCGCTGCCACCACCCCCACCGAGGCGAGCCCCGCATAGTGTTGCCAGTGCGATATTTTAAAAGTCCCACAAAATATCAATAGTGATAACGTTACCGTTATTTTAACTTAACGTTACAAAAATTAATGATAGCAAATTAATATAAAATATTATAAGATTTACATGAAAATAATTCAATATTTATTATGCTTTAATAACCCTTACATTCGCCCATCCTGACATTGTGCATGTCCTCATGCACTAAATAAGTATAAGTTTATATAAACTTAATTATTAAATCAAATTTCAAATAAAGTAGAACTAACTAGTACAATTATTTATCTACAACCATTTCCAATCGCCTACTCTTAGGACCCATCAATTCCGAAAGAGTACAAAATTAAACACCGACTATGTGATTTTGCAAACCCATCCATTCTTACAAAAACGCATAGATATAAAATCAACAATACTTCTGTTTGCAAACCCATCCATTCTTGCGAACCGAAATAAAGCCACATTAATTTGATCACGAACCCATCCATTCTCGTGATCAACTTTATCCATATTCAACATTACAGTGAACCCATTCCATTCTCACTGTTCTGTCAGACACTAGATCAAGTAAACATTAAAAATTCATACATAACAATAGGATTCTAAAATCAATATGTACCTATCTCTTTTTGACACACAACATTTACATCAAATTGCGTTAATACATGTATATACAACAAATAACACGCTATAGTTATAATACTTGGCCAAATTTTACTTATAATTTGTAATACATAAGTTTTTAATCATTGATATCACTTTTATCACTTTCACTTTCGTCGTTTTCAGATACATCATCATTTAAATTCAGTGCGGCAATATTGACCCAAGGCAACATTCTATCAGCTGCAACCGTAGTATGCCGTTTGTTTTTTGACCCCGTTAGGCCGGGTATTGCAGCTAACCTATACCTATCATTTCCTAGTATCGAAACGACGCGATACGGACCTATATGAGCGGGTTGTAACTTTTTACTTTTACCATCATTCGCAAAAGCGGTTTTTGTGATTTTAACAAGGTCACCCTCAGCGTAGACCCTCGCGGGTCTCCTATCTTTATCATACCTCTGCCTCTGTTTTTCCTGATCATTATCTATCGCTTTTTTAGCTTCTTCTCTAATAACAGTTAAATCACAAGTTTCACGCGTCTCATTACGGACCTCATTAAGCCTAGGATTTATTTCAGAGTCCATGCATGTACCAAACATCATCTCGGATGGCGTCCTACCTAAAGTCTTATGGATCGTATTGTTCAGTCCCCACTGCACCTTTCCAACCGTAACATCCCATTCCTTTTCATCCCGGTTCAAGTTTTGAGCAGTTAAAGAGCTAAGGATGGTACGGTTGTACCTCTCTACCTGACCGTTAGAGCGTGGACTGGCAACAGCGTTAAGAACGTGTTTCACACCTTTATCTAGGCAAAACCTTTTAAACGCATGAGATGTGAAACATGTTCCTCTGTCACTAACAATGCGATCTGGTACACGGAATGTGTAAAATATGTCTTCTAATACCTTGATAGCACTTTGGGTCTTTGTATTGCGAACTGGTTTGGCGAACGCAAATTTGGTAAACCCATCTACAATTACCAAAAGGTGGGTGTTTCCTCGTTTTGATTTGACAAAGGGTCCAAGGTGGTCAATGTGTAGCGTATGAAACGGAACTTCAACTTTGGGTATCGGGTACAAGTAACCTTCCTTTGCAGAGTTATTTTTTTTAGCATAAGCACACTCTATGCAAGCACTGACGTACTTTTTAATGAACTTCGACATTTTAGAAAACCAATACGATTTTTTTATACGTTCCAAAGTCTTCTCTACTCCTAAATGACCGATTTCGTCATGGTTGATACGGCACAATTGCCACCTTGCACCCTTTGGTACGACCCAACGAATATTGTTCTTATCCCCGTCCAAATATCGGTATAATTTATTGTCTTTAATAACATAGTTGTATGCTGTGTATTTAAGATCATTTTCGTCCAAACCTGATTCTAAGACGTTACGGATCCTACACAACTCCGTGTCACCTAACTGTAATGTGTGCAACCAGTCTTCGTTGCTGATGCTCATGACAGACGGATAATGTTCCGAAACTTGTGCAGTTTCTTCATCCGATATGGGGTTTCGTGAAAGCGCATCCACGTGGGCCATTTTTGCACCCGGACGATATTCAACGGTGCATTGGAACTCCTGCATAAGAAGCCACCATCTCGCAACTCTAGGGAGAATGTCTCTTTTTGAAAAAGTAGACCGGAGGGCACTACAATCGGTTACGATTTTAAAATCTTGTCCTAACAAATATACCCGAAACTTTTTCAGAGAACATATCACAGCCAACGTCTCAAGTTCGTAAGCGTGAAAGTTTCTTTCCTCGGGAGAAGTTTTGCGACTGTAATACGCTACCGGTCTAAATGCATCGTCACCAGGTGATTTCTGCAACAAAACGCCTCCAACTCCCAGTTTGCTGGCGTCAGTATGCAGCTCTGTCTGATAGTCAGGATTGAAAATTGCCAGTATAGGTCTAGTTACTAGTTTGTCCTTGAGTGTTTTGAAAGCAGTCTCCTGCTCGTGTGACCAGGCCCACACTGCATCTTTGGTAAGTAATTTTGTCAGGGGGTGTGCCAAGGTAGCGAAATTGCGAATGAACTTTCGAAAGTACCCTACTAGACCGAGGAACTGTCGAACTGTATGTTGATCAGTTGGGCATGGAAAATTCAACACACATTGAATTTTTTTATCACCTGGTCTTATTCCAGCAACACTTATCTCATAACCTAAGTAATCGATCTTGTCCATGAGAAACTCACACTTTGCCAAATTAAGTGTGAGGTTGGCACTTTCCAGTAATTGAAAGACCTTTTCTAGCCTGATCAGGCACTCGTCAATATTTCGGCCATATATCAACACATCATCTATATATGATGTAGCACCGTCATAACGAGCGGGACCTAGAACCTTGTGCATCATCCTTTGAAAGACGGCCGGTGCATTGGCCAACCCGAATGGCATACGATTAAATTCGTATTGGCCATCCGGGGTGACAAACGACGTTAGAGGCCGCGAATCCTCGGACAATGGCACTTGGTAGTAGCCAGATGTTAGATCAAGTGTGACGAAGTATGCTTGTCCTGACAACCGCGCAATTTCATCCTCTATGTTAGGCATAGGGTAGCGTTCCTTAATTGTAACGGAGTTTAACATCCTGTAGTCAATGCACATTCGAATTTTGCCATCCCTTTTTTGAACTAAAATGATAGGACTAGCGTACTCCGACACACTCTCCCTCACTATCCCCGCTTCTAACATGTCATCAATCATCGTGCGAACATTTTCCCGCTCCTTATGGGAGAGCCTATACGGCCGATAAACAATTGGCTTTTTGTTATTCAGCTCAATAGTCATTTCCGTTGTGTTAGTACACCCTAACCGCTTTAAATTTGACGCAAAGCAATGTTCATATTTATCGAGTAGTGCTAAAAGCTTTTCGCGGTGAGGTTCATCAATTGAAGTTCCTATACGTATTTGCGTTTTGTCAATTGTGTGCTGTTCTGGCAGCTCGTCAACAGACGCGACTATACGATTTACTACCCTAACCTCCGTACCTCGACTCAAAATCATTCCCGCTCTAATTAAACTAGTCGATGACACAGGAGATACTAAGATATTAACAACTCCGTTTTTCACTGGGTAAATGCCTCCTAACACAACGAACTGCTGAGAGGGCTTGCCAACAATCTTACTGGTGACTAATATTTCACCGTTCAACTGCGGTTCCACGATCGTTTTAACATTAGCTAGACCAGAAACTTTTATGTCCGAGACAGAAAATAGTTTAACGGTAGCATCCTCATTGAGTTCCGTTTGCGAGAAGGGCATTTCATGACCTAAATCAAGAAAACTAAGCTCATCGGCGGTCTTATAAACAGCAACATGCGACTGCTCAGTAAAAAAATGACCTATCAACATAGGGTGCTCTAAATATTCATCTTTCACGACATGACAAAGTACATTAGCAGCAACTCCGTCAACAACCATATTTACACTAACGGTACCAAGAGTGCGTACTACATCGTTACCAAAACCTCTCAAAGCAGTTGTATCACCGCTACATGTCAAGTCTAACCGTGACACATGAGATTGCCTAACCAAGGTTACCTCGCTACCAAAGTCAATAAAGCATTTTGTGGGGACATTATTGACGGTGATCTCTTTAAAAAACTTTGATTTTGGGGTCGTGTTTGAAATACACAGTGTTTTTTGGACGGTGTTAGTTTTGCTATCCCTCACACTGGTGCTAAAACAATTTTCAGTCTTGTGACCCATTTTGTTGCAATTCGCACACTTCAAAATAGGTTTAGGGCACTTTAAAAACGGGTGTCCCTTTTCTTTGCAGTTGTTGCAAAGAATATTATTATTTGGAGCAGGTGTTTTAGCTACCCTAGCCGAGCTACTGTTATAGTTCGAGTTACCGCTGTCGGTTCCGGACCTATTCTTAAAAAACGTTTTATCGAAATGAGATTGGGACGAGTCTTTATTGCTCATTAGGAATTGTAATAATTGCTCCGGATGGTAGCAGCGCAAAGTGATGGCACTAGATTTCATTGTCCTATCCGTTAGCCCGTGGATGATGCAATCAACAGCACGCTTTCCTTCGATGTTGCATTGGTTCAACAAGGCCAATTTTTCATAAAAATACACTTCAATCGGTTCGTTTACCCTACTTTTCCTTTTCAGCATATCCTCCAGGATTTGGCCATAGTGCGAACAGCGCAAGGGAACGCATTGGTTAATTTAGTTTGCCACTCGGCCCAACTATACAAAATAAACTTTCGTACCAGGTTTTGGCCAAACCCTGAAGCTTCTGCATTGCGAAATGGATTGTGGTTTTATCGTCCCAGCTGTAAACAGTAGCACATTCGTTCACCTTGTTTAACCAAATATCAATTCGTTGGCTTTTAGCTGACGGATCAAAATCAGGCAAAATGTTTTTATGATTATTTGAGGTATACGTAACATGCGAAGCAGACGGCTGAGGCGGTAAACTTTTAAGGGAACTGAGAATACCTATAAGATCTTTAGTGGTAAATGTAGGTCTAACAGATCTAACTAACGGAGGTGAAGGTCCCTCGTTTCGGGTTCTACGAGGTTCAGGACCTTCGTCGTTTTTACTCGGACTGCGCGGGCGTCTACGAGAACTATTTGCTTCAAGATCCGTAGTATGCTCACGTTCTGTGCGATGCGGTTGAGAAAGTTCTCGATTATTACTCACTGTTTTCCTCAATCGGGTACGCTCCTTTTCCAGGTGGTCTTGCAAATCACGAAGTCTTCTGCGTTCGCGATCCATTTCTCGTTCCAGTGCGCGAAGTCTGTCGTCGTCGCGCGAACTCCTGCTCTCGTTCAGGCGGCTTCGTCGATGCTCCGGCGGGCTGTCGCGACGGATGCGGCTGCGACTTCGCCTGACCTCTTCATAGTCGCGCCCTCAGGAAGCCGTCTCACCTGGAGGAGTCTCCAGGCGTCGCGACAGCGACCTCTCCATCGTTCTAGAACTCAAAACAAGACCAACTATGTATTTGTTCAAATAATTTACGAACTGAGTTTAGGGTATCACAAATCAAGCGAAAAACTGCTATTTTCTATTATAAATCCCGACTAAAGTAAACCGAATCCTGATCCAACTAGGCCTCCTTGACGAAAATTAACAAAAATTTGCACCCTGCACGTGCCAGCGCATATAATGCATATGCATGTGACATACACGACATTAAATTTAAAAAAAAACGCAAAATATTTTAACTGCAGTTGAGTACTGATAATAAAAAGGATAATTCATATGAATTTGGGGCTTTTATCACAATGATGACTCTGATTTCGTAGGATTTCACTGACCCACATTTTATTCACTAGTAAAATTATCATGCGAACTACCTTATTTCCTTGTAAACGTAACTATATATTATAAATATTATAACACTGCATGTTTTAAACCCGAATCACTGCACTTTTTCACGCACTATTAAGAATAATTTGTCATTTATCTTACGATACGAAAAAGTAAAATTTTGAAGGTACTTACCACTTCTGAAGTTTAATAAAACCACCAGTGTTGAACCTCAGTCTCCTTTATTCCCGTCTTTTAGAGTCACAATACAGCTTATATTCTGAACAACTTATTTCTTGACCGTTCAATATCGCTCTCCACAACAGAATGCCCGCGCGCTGCCACCACCCCCACCGAGGCGAGCCCCGCATAGTGTTGCCAGTGCGATATTTTAAAAGTCCCACAAAATATCAATAGTGATAACGTTACCGTTATTTTAACTTAACGTTACAAAAATTAATGATAGCAAATTAATATAAAATATTATAAGATTTACATGAAAATAATTCAATATTTATTATGCTTTAATAACCCTTACAATATGGTTTTCTGAGCGTTTTTTTGTGTTCAAAAAGAATTCAGTTAAGATAACATTAAGCAGTTTTATTCAGTTTATTTTGCAAAAAAAAAGTCAGCTAAGTACCTTCAAAAAACTTCAGACATAAAAATTAAATATTCAGAGTCGACTACGTGAGTAAGTGCCTACTTTTTACTATTTCGTATTAAGTTAATAAAATTATTTGTTTTATTTGCACACTTAGTTTGTGTTGCAAAAAATATTATCACAATTGAGACATTGAATATTTATTAAATTTTTACGAGAAAAATATGTTACGTTTGTAGGTTTAAACATAATTAAAAAATTATTTTGCTCGTAACAAGACTTACAAGTTTGAAATAAATACCTAATCTCTACATTCTGTTTTTCATTTCCATTCAGTGAAAAAAAAACGCATTTATATTGCTCGTGAAGTGGCTGCATTTAGGTACACCAATTTCAATATCGTGTTAAAATACCTTTGATTTATTCATTTAAAATCATAATTATAATTTTTATAATGTTTTGTAGCTCTAAAAAAGTTAGGTATGCTTTTATATTCCTCTTTTGCTTTTATTTATTGTGCTTGTCATCGCAATTAATTTATGTAAAACAACTCTCAAAAAAAGTAACTGTGGCTGTTTAATTATTAATTGCATTTTTATTGATTATATAAAGCAATTTTATGTCAATTTGAGATAAATATCAATATTTAGTACTTATTATGATAATTTAGTAGATAGCTAAAAATAACTCATCATGGCGGCATTCGTTGTTCGCAAGTTGTGTCAGCTCGAATATATTTTTGTATTTTTGACAAATAAAACCTTTCGTTCCCTGTTAAGTGTGAGTTTTTATTAGTTCAGAAGCCGGGATTTTGGAAAAACACGCCAGGTTAAGTACATAGTAGCAGAAGATTGGTTAGTAAGAAGTTTTTTTATGCATCATACAGTGTATCGAGAAAGTGAAAATATCTGAGATAAATACTAACTATTCGTAAAGTTCAGTATGCACAGGAATCAAGTTTAAGGTGGCCAATCACTACAATTATTTACACTTTTTGGCATACAGTGGTGGTAAGAAACCTTATTTGATATCTGTGTTCTATCGGTAAATTGTTCTTGAAACCCAACTAGATTACCCAAATATACTGACAGCGATCTCTTGGGATTTTGTATAACTTAATGCAAAGCTTGCTTCATAAATAGTATAATTATTTTTTTGTGTAGTTTCCGCCATTTTTAGATATTTCACGAATGTTGCTTTCGAAATACAAATTCGATATTATTGGCATCTAGTTGCGTGATGACCAGGTTACCTAGAACTTTTCTGACAAGGTTCAATAAAACTCGTTGATATATTGCTCTCAGTAATATAACGTTATTAACCGATGTATTATTACCTTGATTTGATGGATTCGCTTAACATTGAGTTTTATAAAACGTGCCATAACAACAAGAACAGAAAAGTAAATTTAAAGTTTGTTGGGAGATTATTTTCTTTATTCATAATAATTTTTATTTTGTTTGTTTATCCTTTTTTTTTTACTAAGAAGAAAGTAAGCAAAGGATGTGTATGACTTCAAGTGATATGGCCGTCCTAATTGCTTTGCAACAGGTATATCTTTTGTTGGCTTACACAAGTTGAGTGGAATTAATGCAGACAATTGTTTTCAGAGTACCTACTTATTGGCTCAATAAAAAAGTGATTATTTCTTCTCCTTTTCCTTCCCTTTCAATGTTTATTTCCCATGTTAATACGAAATAGTGAAATAAGATATTGATTTGTTGTGTAACATATTGTAGTATATTCTTAACATTACGTTAGCCTCAAGTTACTGGTTGCCAGCGTTGTGAACACACATACTTAATTATAATGTCGGATCGTGGTTTCACTCCTAGTACTACACCTCCTGGTAGTAAGAAACGCAATTACAACTTGGCAAGTAGAGAGTACTCGACGGATAGGACCAGTCGATCACGCATTCGGACCAAACGCAGTCGTCGTTATCGTAGTTCTTCGAGCGACTTCTCTCGATCGTCCGATGATAGGCGCCGCGGCTCCTCTCATGCGCGTGATAGGAAAGCACGCCGCGTTCGCTAGCAGTCTCACTCCGCTGTACGCGGTCGTAAGAAGCGCTCGCGCAGTTATCGGCGACGACGATGTCATCATAGACACCGATCACGTTCGTCCAACTCTAGTGATTTGCAGAGTGTACGTTCACGCAAACGACGACATGATCTTCACCGTTCGCGTAGTGAGTCTTCTAGGTCTAGGAGTCCACCCTCTAAACGCGTAAATATGTCGGCTTCAAAGTCAAATGAGACTTTGATTGAGAGCTTAGTAAGCGCGTTGAAGGGAAACAATAATAATAAAAGCAATCCGACAACTCATATGCAGGGTGCTCAAAATATTATTACTGAGTTTGATCCAAACTCTCGATCTCAGACAATGAAAGACTGGATAAGCAAAATCAATGAGTCAGCCGAAATCTATGGTTGGTCGGAGCAGCAGACAATCTTTTATGCCTTACCCAAATTATCAGGGTTGGCAAAAAAGTGGTACGATGGTCTTACCACTGTAAAATATAGCTGGGTTGAGTGGCAAGAAAAACTTCTCAAAACTTTCCCATGCGATCAAAATTATGGCGAGCTACTGACAGAGATGTTAAACCGAAAAAGTAGAAGGAACGAAACATTAGTTGAGTATTATTATGACAAAATTATGTTAGTCAATAGATGTCAGTTAAAGGGTAGGCAAGCGGTTGATTGCATAACACATGGAATATATGATAACAATATAAGAATGAATATACAAGGTGCTAATTATGATGACCCGGAACAAGTCTTAAATCATTTTCGAAACATTTCAAATAAACCTTTTGATTCCTTCTCTCAACGCCGATTCACACACGACAATCGGGATCGTTTGAATTCTGATAGTCAAAATAAAAAGTCACAAGATCCGTCCCAGGATATTAAGACAAGGTATTCAAATGATACCACTGGAACCAAAAGATCATTAGTTAACGTCACCTGCTATAACTGTGGTGAACCCGGGCACACTGTTGTTAGGTGTACAAAAGAAATCATTAAATGCACAAAATGCAAGCGTCATGGACACAAAGATATTAACTGTACATTTTATTCAGGAAAAACTACGGGTATTAATAACGCAGATGATAAAACTAAAAACATTTTAAATATAGAGGGAAAGCCGGAAAATAACAAAAAGTATTTTAAACAAGTAAAAGTTAATGATGTAGAAATGAATGGGTACATTGATTTTGGAAGTGAGTGTACACTTATTTATTAGCGACAAGCAATGTCAAAATTTAAAATTAAATGTAGATTCCAAAAACTTACCTACACTGCGCGGTTTCGGGAATAGTAGTATAGTCCCTTCAGGACAAACAAAAATTCGTATTTTGGTTGATTTAGTACAAGTACAGTTGACCGCTTTCGTCGTCCCAGCTGTGCTATTACCAGCAGATGTTTTAGTAGGGCAGTCTCTCACGGAACATTTCTCAGTAAGAGTATATAAAACTGATAAAGAACTAATTTTATATCAAATAATACCGAATAAAACTAACTCTTTTGTACTCAGAGTAGTAGATGATGGCAAAATTGACAAAGATACATTAGTACCTGTAATTTGCTCATCTGATTATACGGGTTTTGTAAGAGTCACGTCAGACATACGGCGAGAGGGTGAGTGTGAGTACTTCATACTGCCGGGAATTTATTCAATTTCCAATGGTCAAGGATGTATTATAGCTGTTAGTTTAAATGAGAAACCAGTTTTAATAAAAAAGGACAAAGTGATTGCTAGGGGTATAAGTGTACCGAAACCGGTGCTTGACTCAGAGGAAAAATCTAGTTATGTTGTTAATGTCAGACGTATAAGTAATGAGACGGCTCCAATAATTGGGGAAAATTTAAATATTAGTGAAAATTTAGAAATGATCAACAAAACTAAATTACTGGATCTACTCAATAACTATAGGGACTGTTTTGCTTTTACTACCGGAGAACTAGGTCAGACTTCAGTTACTGAAATGCGTATCAAGCTAAATGACAGCACTCCGGTTACCTATCGTCCTTATAGGCTCTCCTTGTCTGAAAGGGACAAGGTCAATCAGATCGTTGACGAGTTGATGAGTAATAACATAATACGCGAATCTAATTCGGAATATGCAAGCCCCATCATATTAGTGGCAAAGAAGAACGGGGAGTTCCGCCTTTGCGTTGATTACAGGGCATTAAACCGTAAGACCGTCAAGGACAAATATCCAATGCCCCTGATCGAGGACCAGATCGATAAATTACAAGGTCTCACGGTTTTCACAACATTAGATTTATCCCAAGGATACCATCAAATACCGGTATCAGAAGAGTCAAAACACCTCACCGCGTTCGTCACACCTGACGGACACTTCGAATATAATCGGATGCCGTTCGGGTTGACGAACGCGCCTGCAGTTTTTCAAAGGCTGGTCCATTCTCTTCTCAATAAACATAAAATCCCCGGTGTGGTAGCTTACATGGATGACATTGTTATTGGGTCGATATCTATTGATGAGGGTATGGAGAAACTTCGGAGAGTTTTGAACATGTTACGTGAGGCAAATTTGACATTGAATCTCAAGAAATGTCATTTCTTTAAAACAATGATTGAGTATCTTGGATTTGAGATCTCTGCCGACGGAGTCCGCCCAGGTTTAAAGAAAGTCGAGGCTGTAGCAGCGTTTCCAACCCCTCGCAATCCTCATGAAATTAGACAATTTATAGGCTTAGCTAGCTTTTTTCGACGATTTGTTCGAAATTTTGCAGCTCTTGCTAAACCCCTTACCTCGTTGACTAAGGCCGATGCAAAGTGGAACTGGAATCAAGATCAAGTAGACGCTTTTGTAAAAATTAAGGAAATTCTGACGACTAGACCCGTTCTTGCTATTTATAACCCTAACCACAGCACCGAACTGCATACCGACGCTAGTCAACTGGGTATTGGCGGTGTATTGCTACAGCGTGAACATGATAAATCACCATTAAAAGCTGTCGCCTACTTCAGTCGGCAGACGACTCCAGAAGAAAAACACCTACACTCGTTTGAGCTGGAGACATTGGCAGTGGTGATGTCTTTGGAACGCTTCCGAGTGTATCTTTTGGGCATTCAGTTCAAAGTAGTTACAGATTGTAACGCGTTACGAACCGCACTGACCAAGCGTGACCTAGTGCCGCGGATAGCCCGATGGTGGCTTCTTGTACAGGACTACAACTTCACGGTGGAATATCGTCCTGGTACACAAATGCAACATGCCGATTCATTAAGTCGTAACGCACTTCCATGCAACGGTGATCCCGTAGAACTGAATGTTTTCAAGGTTACACAAAGTGAAAACTCATTATTGGCTGCTCAGATAAGTGATCCCAAGCTTAAACTTATTAAGTGCATTCTAGACAAAAATTGTACAGAAGCTAAAGAAGTAAACAACAACTACGTATTAAAAGACGGGAAGATATATCGAAAAGTACGAGACGACTTAAAATGGGCTGTGCCGCGCGACGCTCGCTGGAAAGTTTGTCTAACATGCCATGACGAAAGCGGACACTTTTCCTTTGAAAAGACCTTGGAGAAAATGCGAAGGGATTATTGGTTCCCGGGAATGGCTCGGTTTGTTCGAAAGTATGTGCGTGCTTGTATACCGTGTGCCTACGCAAAAGAACCGTCTGGCAAGAAACAGGGTTTATTACATCCTATACCAAAACCAAATGTACCGTTTGAATGTGTACATATTGATCATGTCGGGCCCTTTACGAGAAGTAAAACCGGCAATACTTATATTCTCGGCGTTGTCGATGCATTCACAAAATTCATCGTGTTACGGGCTGTCAGGAATACAAAAAGTAGGACGTCGATACAGGTCTTACGTGAATTTATCGGATTGTTCGGTTCCCCAAAAGTGATAGTGTCGGACCGAGGGACTAGCTTTACGTCTGACGAATTCAAGCGGTTTATGGATTCTCATCAGATCAAACACGTGAAGAATGCTGTAGCAACTCCACGTGCAAATGGGCAGATCGAGCGATACAACCGCTCGATCCTTAGTTCCCTGACTGCATTGAATATTGATAAGGACGATCGCAATTGGGACTCAGATTTGAGTAAAGTTCAGTGGAGCCTGAACAATACGGTCAACAAGGGTATAGGCAAAACTCCCGCTCAAGTTGTTTTCGGAAAGGAAACTGTCAGCTTGGCAGAAAGTCACTTGCACGATATATCTGAGAACCTGACTGTTAATGAAAATATTAACGCCACGCGTGAAGAAGTATCCACTCACATCAGTAAAGAACAGGAGAAAATGAAAACTCGATTTGACAGAAAAAGGTGTGCTGCACGTAAATATGAATTAGGTGATCTGGTTATAGTTTTAAAGAATGTTCAGAACGTTGGTAACAGTAACAAACTTGTTCCACCGTACAGTGGTCCTTATAAGGTATCCGCAGTGTTAGGTAATGACCGTTACGAGGTCTGTAGCGTAGATGGATTTTCAAGCAGAAAATACAAAAATGTCTACTCTGCTGATAAAATGAAGCCGTGGATACGTTTCGCTCCCCAGAATAGTTCAGAATCAGAAAATGATTGTTCAGAAACTGAGTAGTAATTTATATTTATTTATTATTTATATTAGTATTTGTTTTGGGAAATTTAATGTCATGTTTAGTGTTCTGAATATCTGTAATTATCCACCATGTTCCTATTATTTATCTACCCTACGGCAATCACCCATCCTGTGACAAATTCCTTTTACCTGTCCTAATCATACATCAATGAGCCGGAAGACAAAACACGAAAAACCTGCTTCACGAATACACGGGCTGGAGGCCGATACACCTTGTGTGTGTACGCGGTACCCCGTTTTAACTTTTCGGGCAGAGGCCGATACACCCTGCGCGTGTACGCGGTATCCCGTTTTAATCCTTCCGGACAGAGGCCGATACACCCTGTGCGTGTACGCGGTATACCGTTTCCTCCCTTCCGGACAGAGGCCGCTGCACCCTGTGTGTGTACACGGTATCCCGAATGCATATTCTGATACAGAGGCCGCTGCACCCTGTGTGTGTACGCGGCATCCCGAATGAATCTGACACTACAGAGGCCAATACACACTGCGTGTGCACGCGGTATTCTGAATGCATCTGACATCACACAGAGGCCGATACACCCCGCGTGTGTACGCGGTATTCGGAATGCAGTTGACAATACACAGAGGCTGATACACCCTGCGTGTTTACGTGGTATGCTGATTCATCCTAGCCAGACCAGAGACCGATGTACCCTGTGTGTGTACAGTACACGGCGTTTCCCATGATCATCACTTTATGCTGAGGCCGTACTCCCAGTGTGTATACACGGTATCAGAAATGCAGCTAACAAGGTTTCCATACTACAATGATTGCTGGAAACAGAGACCAATAAACCAATGAGGAATGCTCCTAGAGTGATGTCAATGTCGAATTGAAATTGACCGGTACACACGTCATATTGTTATCATGTTCCTTATTACTTGATTTTGATTGATGATTGTAATTGTATAATGTTATTAGTATTCAGTGCAATGAGTTGGCTTATGTATTATTATTGTTAATATTAAGCATAAATGAATGTGGACATTCAATAAGCAAGGATGGCCGAAAATGTACAAGAAAGCGGTTGTATTTAAAATTTATGTAGATCACAATGGCAAAGTGTAACAATTATTTAATTGAGGTGTATTTTTGGTTGAATTTTGTTTGTTTTGATATTTTGTTTTATTATTGTTCTTGAATATGCAACACGGTCATATGCCTGAGGTCAGGCATAAGTCAGAATGGCCGACTGTTAAAATACCTTTGATTTATTCATTTAAAATCATAATTATAATTTTTATAATGTTTTGTAGCTCTAAAAAAGTTAGGTATGCTTTTATATTCCTCTTTTGCTTTTATTTATTGTGCTTGTCATCGCAATTAATTTATGTAAAACAACTCTCAAAAAAAGTAACTGTGGCTGTTTAATTATTAATTGCATTTTTATTGATTATATAAAGCAATTTTATGTCAATTTGAGATAAATATCAATATTTAGTACTTATTATGATAATTTAGTAGATAGCTAAAAATAACTCATCATGGCGGCATTCGTTGTTCGCAAGTTGTGTCAGCTCGAATATATTTTTGTATTTTTGACAAATAAAACCTTTCGTTCCCTGTTAAGTGTGAGTTTTTATTAATCGTAATCTATTCCATTACGCACTTGTTTGTTATTGTAATGTAAAACGCACGAGTGAGGTAATGTAATGTAAAACGCACAAGTTTTTTTTTAAATAAAGTAACATGCCTGGTTTTTTAAGATGCTCCGTCTGAAACAAGACGATACTTTTTAAAATCTTACTGTCGTACATACTCAGAGACGTCTATTAGTTTTAATACTCCATTAAAATTGGTGGTATCTCTTTCTTTTCCATAAAAACAAAAGAAGACAGAATGATGTTTAATGAAGCATTAAAAATAATTGACGTATCTGAGTGCGGCGGTTAGTAATAGTAGATTTTACAACGAGTGCATAAAGCAAGTCATTTTTATCCGAGATCGTTAGGCAGATGATGAAGTCGAGGATAAAAATGATTTGTGCACGAGTTATAAACTCTGCTTTTCACTTCGATTGCGAGAAAATAAAACAATAATTTAAGAAAATTCAATACGAAAACTTCACGGCTTCTTTCCCGCTACTTTACTTTTTTTAATTTTCCTGCATAATTTTCGGGCAAAGAAAAAAAATATACAGCCTATTCTTAAATTATTTTGGAATAATGTTTTTTTTGTGGTAAACACGTTTTGATATTTAGTTTCTTTTTCGTATTATCTTATTATAAATCAAAAATGCAAATAGGGAAGGAAATATTATAAATTGGCAAGTTTTATCCATGTACAATTAATTGTTTTTGGCTGTATGGGCTAAATGGTCACTGCCTTAGTATAGACACATTTAAAAAGCTACTTTTATGCACAAGTGCATAAAATTCAACTTTATGTCGCCTAGATCCTGCATAAAGTAGTACTTTTTCGAGCATGAGAAGTGAAAAAAGTTTTTATGTCAGTAAAGTCGTCAATATTTTATGAATTAAATTAAC
This sequence comes from Pyrausta despicata, assembly GCA_963921415.1. NCBI lineage: Eukaryota > Metazoa > Arthropoda > Insecta > Lepidoptera > Crambidae > Pyrausta > Pyrausta despicata. The sequence goes on along the minus strand of OY992855.1, from coordinate 8,646,868 downwards.
TTTGGGGGATAAATGTAATAAATAAACATTTCATTCTTTAATTCAATAAATGTTGACAGTAAATTACGATCATTAATCTTGGTTGTTTTATAACTTTGCCTAAAAAAAATTAATGATGATGCGCGCGCATCGCTAATTTGTGGATAAGTTAAAAAAAACACGTGCTTTTGCTTTTTATTTTTATTTAGTTTTATATATTAAGTTTCTATATTTTTATCATTAATAATGCAAAATTAAAAACCTACAAAAAGAAAACACGGATTGCCACAGTCGGGACTCGAACCCGCACCTCTCGCAAGCCGGGCGATTGCTCTATTTATTATAAAATTACAGCCTCTGCTTCCTTACTCTCCTACGGTTAGAGCTGGCAATATCGCCCCGGCTGCAATTTTCAACTAACCGCACTTATAATGTAAGTACTATTATGTTCTGAACGATTAAAACCTCTGCATACCCAATTAGGTATATACCCGTCAAATACGTAAATTACGACGTCTATTCAATTGTTAACTTGAAACGTAGGCATTGTCTTACCATGTATTAACATGGTAATATTCTGATTTTTTATTATTCGCATTGTTTTGGACCAGACACGAAACTAATCCGCGAAATGCAAATTCTTTACAGTGTATGTAAAGTTTACAGTCAAGTTCGTCATAAGTAAGAGTAATAATAATAAAATGCGTGTCGCGCTAGTCACTACCCAAAGGTTCCGTAGACCAAGAAATGAATTTGAATGTACAACAGTAAGCATTCAAGTGAAATTAGTATATCTTCACAATCTATATAAACACAAGTGAATCGCCGAATCGTATGTAACGTGCATAACTTCAGACAGATTGCAAGGTTTTCATATTATTATTTTTTCTTTAAAAGACTTATTTTTTACTAAAAACAACGGGCAGGAAAACGTCTCCTGTTCTTTATAAATTGTAGCCTATGTGTAATCCTGACGTATAAGCAACAATTTAATAAAATCCAAACAGCAGTAACAATCATCCATCAACCCCATCTTTACTTAAAAACCTTTGCGTTTATAATATTATACCGATAAGCAGCCATCAATATCTTACATCCTTGACATCATCTTCATCCCTTACACGTTCATTTATAATTAATGTAAGTTGCTTTTCAATTTTCTACGTCTTTTTGAGACATTACGATCTTCTTCAACATAAAAATCACATCTTTGTAAAACATACAATTATTATGGTTTCTAATGTTATAACTTTAGCACATAGAGCAATCACATCTCCACCCAAAACATGCAGAAACATACTTTATACATTTTATGCTCGACAAAGTCTCAGTATAACATGACACGAAATGTCAGAGTAAAGCAAGTCTTTTTTCTCTCGGGGTAAAATCGAATGAAATTCGCTAGAAATTAAAATGATTTGAATTTGGAACTTGGAAATTCGTATGGAGACTCATAGTATAAAGCCATTGTAAAGAGTTTTTATTGTGACATCAAACTTTTTTCGAACCTGTCACCATAAACAGAACATTTAATAAAAGGAAAAGCGCCGTTCAGTATAAATTTTTGATGGTTTACAGCCATTGCAAATAATTTTTATTCATAAATCAAACTTTTTTAAACTGACCACCTTAAACAGAACATTTTCTAAAAGCGCCATTTAGAAGAAAAAATAACTAAAAATGTGAAACCTTCAAATACTTTTACATAAATATCGTCAAGTGATAATAATTTATCTTCGTTTATAAAATTTAGACGCTTTAGGATTATGAATACCTAATTTACAACCGGAAAATTCAGAAGATAAACTAAATCGACGATTTTAAACAATGGAGAACAACAAAAAAGGTGAGGCCCCGTAAGTATTGCCTCGCACACGGTGTGAAAAGTAGAGTTTTCACCTCTGGAGTAAGGGACTGTCGTAGTCTTGGGCTGATCGAATCGTCTACAAAAGGTCCCTAGCTCCGCTCAGGATCCAACGCCCGTGACACATGATAGCCGTTTACGCCCTTACTACATAAACTACTATTTATTATTCTTTACAACGATATATTACTACGTTTTTTATGTTTCTAAGGAACACAATGTGGTTATTTTTCAGTCCATTAAGGCTCTGATGGACAACACTTTCAAATAAAGACTAAATATACGTGTTCTGATTTCAGGCTATAACCACGGAATCCTAAAATACGCAAATTAGTCACGTTTTAACAAATGTGTTAATTCAACTGGGGTCAATTCTTTTCATTATTTATTTAATTAAACCAAGAAACATTCCTACCTTCTTCTGGGGGTATTCATACAAACCGTGTGAAATGCACAACAAAAGTATTTTTTATTCTATTCAAACCTTACATACCTACAAGCTATAATATGATTTTAGTATTTCGGAAATTTTGGTCAGGCTAGCTGTCTGTCGTTTAACTAAGTACATATAAGGTGCTTTTCACACCACGATCTTTAAATTGGTTTTCGGTAGTACTGCGTGCGTTAGAATAATCACAATTATCGTGGCACCTACTTCGGAATAAATATATTGTGTTAATATAGTGCATTTCCAACTTGGAAACAGTCAAATCCTAGTTTTATTGCTTACAAAACTTTTATTGCATTTTGATCGTTTGAAACTCAATTGGATTTTTAAACAAATTTAAAAAAATGGAGGAGATTATGAGTTTTTTTTTATACAGTATACATATATCAAAGGTAGTCTACCTATGGGTAAAAGAATAATACCTCCTTCAGCAGGAAGGGGTAATTTATATTTGGAAGAAGTAGTATTTTGTTTATTACTGCTTATTTTGTTGTTTTTTTTAGGACTTCTTAATATGTTTCAACAAGTTAAAAACAAAAACAACACAGATCCAGACGTCATATTTGAGTTGGACAAATGACAAATGACTGATTGATGATTACTTAGTTACTTACATCAATCAATATTAACAAAGGTGCATCATCATCAGATAAATAATATCAGAACTTATAGTTCAAAAACAAAAAATATCAAATAATAATAAATAAGCTTGAAAATGCGAAATTAGGCTTAAGTTATTGAAAAACGTATCGAAAAATATCAAATAGTATTTAATTCGTCATTTTTTACTTTTAGCTATTACGAACTTGTAGCTCTGACGGGCTATAACAAAAAAGTATGCAGTTTTCTCCAGTTTAACTAACCCTGTATGAAGCAGAGGGTCTCAGAGCATCTAAGCCTTTATTTAGCCTTATAGTCAATCTATGTTTGAGCTTATTTTTGAATGGTCAGATACCAGTGGGTTAACGGTACTACATAATTATCTCAAGAACAGAAATATTGTGCACTAACTTTTACCTTCGACTTCATCCACGTTAGGTGGTTTTTTTTTAAATGCGTCGTTTTCCCGTAATACCAATTTTATCCAAACATAGTTCAAATTTTCGGTAATTTAGGAGTGAAAGCGATCAGAGTCCCCGGAAAGTATTTTTTCCCATGGAAATGCGTGTTTTTCCCGCAGTCAAAAGTAACTCATGTCCTTTCTTAAGTCTCAAACTATCTCTATACCAAATTTCATTTTTATCTGTATAGTAGTTTAGGCGTAAAAGCGATCGGCCGACTTGAATTTTCCCATGGCAATGCGTCATTTTCCCGCTGTAAAAGGTAGCCTATGTCCTTTCTCGGGTATCAAAATATCTCCATAGTAAATTTTATGCAAATTGGTTCAGTAGTTTAGGCGTGATTGAGTACAGACAGAGTTACTTTCGCATTTATAATATAAGTATGGATTAGACTTTATTTCCTTAATTTAGTAACGTAAATTATTATAACTTCAAGTGTTTCGTATATCATACACCAAACATCATTCCTTTCTCTTAAAATTAGTACGCAATCTTATCGTCAACATATTTAACGTAACGTTATTTTTGACAATCGTTTTTATTTAAATTTTTCGATAAATTCACTCACCAAATTGCACTATGGTTTTTCATGATGCAGCTAGACCAACTGAAAACTGTCGACTGTGAATATATAACACAAACCGATTAGCTCCGGCATACAGTTTATGCACAAAATATTGACTTAGGTGTCTTTACGATGTTTTAACACTCAATTACATTACAAAGTTGAAAAAATACAAATACGTTTATGCAAATAAAATAAAATATTTTTATAAAGATAAAAGGAAGCGGGTCGTAGACCGCCGCGGGCCAAAGTCACAATGAAACAAGCCATTGGATTCGCGGGAGGCTGTTCATTGTGAAATGTCCGCATTTACAGAAACGTTCAAGGTCCTGATAATAAATCATAGAATGAAATTCAAAAAAAGACTGAGGCTTTGAATATGTTTTTAATTAAAGCTATGCATTTTTTAGCTCTGCATCTCAAATATGATTGCTACTTTCGCACGCCTAAAAGGGAGTCTTGTCTCAGATCTTGCTCTTAAAGACATATTATTCGTTCGATAACTTAGTTACAGATTACAGACAGGCATTACAAATAACAAATAAACATATACAATTCGGTTTGATCGCTAAGAGCTCTTTCTGACAACCTTTGGGTTCAGTAACAGTTTTCCAGGCGCGCGGAGGGAATTAAAGAAGCACCTAGAAAATTGCAGATTTTATGCTAACCCAACAAAGTGAAGTGGAATCAGATGTTAATCGATGCACTTCTCAGGATGCAATAAGAATGCTTTTGCATCTAACTAAAGAATCAATCCGTCTGTTGTTAGTATGCAGTTATGTAGGTTTATAGAGACTCAACAGTACATTGTTTTTTTTTTTAAATGAAGGGGTCAAGGCACTTGGTGTAGTGGCAGATCTTATGTGGCCTGGCGTACGTAATAATGAAAAGGTTTGTATAAAGTATAATAGGTCTCTTCGTATCTGTAAAAAATGCACATTGTAATTCAAGGTCCCTCGAGTTGCTCCAGTGCTCTAGTTTAAGTTATTAAAAGCTGTCGGTTACGTGTATTACGTGGTGGTTCACCGATTAGTCATGCGTGTCAAACTCACACCCAGTGTCAGTGTCAAACAATACTTAAAAATATTTGCAAATATTCGTAACAATTTCGATATACTTATCTACTTTATCTTGGTCATATAATAAGTTCCAAGGCAACTTATGTTTCCATTTCGTTCCTACTGAAGCTCAACATTTAAATATGATAGGAAAACGTGGGATTTAGTCGACCGTGATCCTATGATGATCTTTGTGTTGTGGTGCGCGCTGTGGAATACAATATCAGCGGTCGTCGGTCGTGGGTTCGAGTCTCGCAAGGGACAAACATTTGTATGCTGAACACGATCACTGGATCCAAGTCACATATTTTAAAAAAGGATACTTATGATTTCATATGTCTATGAGTTTTTCTAGTCGTCTAACCACAAAATGACGCGTAAATCGTAGGTATATATGTACCTTATCCTATTATACATATTTAATAATGAATATTTAATTTGTTACTTTCCAACAAAATATCCACCATTAGCAAGTTCACGATTAAGTATTCAAATAATGATCGTGTCACTAGCTACCTACTAAACTGTAATTTTTCTAGATGGATTGATTAGTGATTATGAAATAAGAATGTAAGTTTGTAGGTAGCTAAGTTTGAAAATGGGACAAAATTATGCTTACACTAGGCGACCCCGCAGACGTTGAAATGCCCGTTCTTAAAAAAAATAAGTGAGTAACCAATATTCCTGTGTTATCATATCACCCAAGTCAGCTCACACCCTATCTGTATACCGAGTTTCATCAAAATCCGTTCGAACGTAACACCTCTAACGGAGAAGATCTTTCTTTAGTATCCAACCTTAAGAATGAAGACTGTGAAGACATCAAAGACAATAATAAGACTTGTACCCTTCCTATAAATAGTTTGCTGATTCAAACGGCATTGCCAGTGCCACGCAAGGCAGGAGACCCTACCTGCTCAGTAGTTCTATCAGAATGGTAAAGAACTACGTATTTATTCATCATTTATCGCAGAGAGGAGGATGGTGGCGTAAGGTTTAATTTTTCCATAATAACGGTGACAACTTTTGTGAAGATTTCGTTAGGAGCTCGAATCTATTGCGACGCGTTAATGGTGAAAGTGTTACCGCTAAGTGAAGTATTGCTTCATGTAATCGCATAACTTTGTATTGCTCGAAATATTGAATGGTTTAATCTTTTACCCCTTGACTACAAAATAAATAGGCAGTATTTATCCCTTTTTTACATATTTTTCCAACCAACTTGAAACGATTGCCTCCTTTAGGATATATCATTTGTGCTGTCATTCACTTGGATTGGCCGGCTTATATTTAAACAAGGGATAATCACTGGCCTAAGCGCTTAGTTATTTTGTAGTAGAGAAGGGTTAGTCTCTTGACGGACGGGAAATGCTTTAAGGAAAAATATATTATCTAAGGTTGCATAATGGTAACTAATAATAATAATAGCTAATAATGATGAATAAACAGATTGAGCAATACTTATCGATCCTGACCGATCAGATGTGCATGACTACCATTTTGGGTAACAGCGACAGAAACTACCCTTTTTACTACCACTTAACCAAAATAAGAGAAACAACGTACATAATAACCATCGATTGCACGTTAAAATCTCCGATGTGAAATTTGATTAAGGCACTTTGCTGTTATATTCCGGATTTCACAAGAACTGAATAGGCTCGGAACAATTCTCAAAATGAATATAATGCCTATTGCCCATATTATTGTCTATAACTAGATCAAGGTTGTGTAAGACAATGGCCAAAGCATATCTACGAAATTATTTCACTTTACACGAAAAGCGAAATTACTTACAGAGAAATCGAAAGGTTCGAGGTTCTTGAAAACCTAACTCATTAACACACATTAATTCGGTGCGAGCAAGTTTAAAGAGAGATAAGTATTCAAATTAATTTCGATGGTAAATGCACTGAAATCAATTTAATTAGTCAAACAAAGAACTGAAGGAAACAATAAACTGTTGTTAAATTAACAAAATTGCTGAATTTCTTTTACCTACGTTCAATACATTAATAAACTACACGTGGATATTGCAAAATTTGTCAGAGTACCTACCTGTGTAGTTTATACACGCTAATCGTTCATTCAGTGATTGACAGTTTCATTATGTGCGTATGATGGACCTAATGTATGTTAATCGCTTACAAACATTTAATATTTTATATTCCTCCGTGATAACTAATAATCTACAAACTAAACACTAAAAGTGGTAGTATTGTTACCTACTTTTCTAATGGTATTTAAAAGATTGACGATTAGTAATTTTTTTAAAAACTTCTGCATTTGTTACAGGTTTACTCAACAGAGGTTCAATGTGCTCTACGTACGTACATACGTACGTAGAGCACATTGAACATACATACGTACGTGTTGTGTGTTAAGATTGACGATTAGTAATTTTTTTAAAAACTTCTGCATTTGTTACAGGTTTACTCAACAGAGGTTCAATGTGCTCTACGTACGTACATACGTACGTAGAGCACATTGAACATACATACGTACGTGTTGATGTCTTTACCCTCTAATCAGGCCTTTTTAAAGGCCTTGTTTAATGTTACTCATTAGTACCAAATGTTTTATTATACAGATGTTTTTTTACAAATTACAGAAACCCGAGGTATCTTGACGTTATTATGGTAAATTAAATAGCAATCAATTAGTAAAAATTTTCGTAAAGAAAAGAAAACATTCACACAATTTTTCTGGGTAAAAATTACATTTTGTCGAAAAACAAAAAATGGAGCTGATAAAACTTGCTGATAAAAATACAAAAAAAAAAGATTTTAATAATTGAAAAAACTTTATTGCTTTTTAAAAATTTAAAATATCTGTGCGTTATAATGCGCTGTAAACAGTACCCAACAAAAGATAAAGCTAAAGTAGGTTAGGTCCAACTAAGGCAAACCTTCAACATGGTTAGACATTATAACAGAAGGCACCTAAGTACAATATCTCCATCACGTGACTATTATTCTCATCTATAAATCTTTTGAAGTAGGAAAACTTGTTTATTGTAGAACAATGGTTAAATACGAAGTTAGTGTCATAATAAAATTTTGCGTGACTAAACTGACTAAAGATGCTGTCGGGTAATTCTTAGACAGCACGCTAATCGTTTGTGTGATGTAACCAAATGATCGGAGCGTAACATAAATTAACTAACATCAAACTTGACATTATGTCGTAAGTACCTACCTAGGTAGGACTGTAAAATTAAAAAAAAAATCAATCAGAATTTGATGACGTGTTTCACGTAACTTGCCTTAAATACTTACCTTAACCCCACTAGCGATGTCACTATAAACTTTTTTCACGCTGATAATGTCTTAATGAGTTTTCAATCCTGGGCTTACCTAACCCTGAATTGTGCGAGTGCACCTCGTGGTCATCATCATCATTATATCAGTTGTTCGCCGCTCACTGCTGAGCATAGGCTTTCCCCAAGAATCTCCGCTGCGATCGGTTTTGCGCTAACCGCATCAAGCGGCTTTCCGTGACCTTAACCAGATCGTCTACCTTATCGTTTTTAGGTAAAACTCTACCAACACAAAAAGCGTAGGTATTAAACCAACATCATCGGACGTAACGAAGCGTAGGTGTGGGAGTCCCTAATTTTAACACGCTTTTATTAGATCGGGGTGTATGTATATTAAATGAATGTATGTTACGGAATTTTTGAGCTCAATTTCTCCAACTTCCAGAAATCGCGCTCACGCTTTTTACTCTACTGTGATATAAATTCCATGTACTCAGAAATTATTTTCTCTTTTTAATTAGCAATAAAAGCGTGTTTTTTTTAGTTTTTTAAACTATTTTTTTTACTAGGGGTATGCATTTTAAGACATTTTGCACTCAGTTTGGACCTTGCAAACTTATATTGCTCCTGCAGCGCTCACCTAGTACCCACTGTTAAACGAAGGCAAGGCGTAGCCCCACTATCGCTTCACATAACCCTGAACCAATTTAGATCCGTTCTAAAGGTCAATTCTAGTTTAATTTTTATTAGCTGCAATTCAAATGCACAAACTGTATCACTTTAACTGATCGGCACGCGCCACTGAGGTCGATCACGCACAAGAGACTTTATCAGTGCAGTACCTTTTAAGCTACACTTAAATTGAAGAGTTTTTACTTCGTGACATTCTTATCTTGTTATGGTTTACTTACAGCAGCCTTTCCCAAAGTGGGCCATAACGCCCCCTTGTAGGCGCTCTGGGCCTAAAGGCGGGTAAAATACCTAGAAAAAAATGAGGGGCGTTGTGTATCGGCTTGGGGGCTAAAATAGGGGGCGCTAAACATATTTTATTCTCAAAGTGGGCAGTACACAAAAAAAATTTTGATCCTCTGATTTAAAGCCACAACAAATGCCACAACAAAACTTTTATTACCGAAAGAAGGCGACGTGTTAGCTAGACATACATTGCGAACCGTGCTCCATTATTTATGTTCCGCTTTGCCTAAGCCAATAGGTATGTATGTACGTATGTAAGTACCTAACAAAAACATAGGCCAGTATGTCAATTAAAAATTAAAATTAAGCAGTCTTCCTTAAGTGAACTTCTTAAAGACTCACACTGTATTATGTATAGTTGATAAATAATACAACAAAATTCAACGAACCAAACAGACTTATTAGGAACACCTAAATAAACGGTTCTCAATCCGATGGAAATTACCTACCATTCTTAGGTGGAATCCCAGAATTAGGAATAAGAGAATTGAAATTTTCTTTCTCAGGTATTGCGCAATTCCGTGGATCGGAACGTAATATCTGTCAGCTTAGCACTTAGCAGGTGTCAATGTCGAAAAAAGGCGGGAAACTTCTAACTAGCCGGGCGCGTTTTTTGATCTCCTTCTTATAAAATTATTTTTCTTATTAATTCTGTGATCAGTTAAGGAATATTACTGTTATTTATTTATTATTTGTTTATATTTAGTAGTTAGTGAACAATAGCTGTATATTGGTAAGTGTTTTAACATTCATTTAGTATGAACGAGTGGTCAGGGGGCACACCCCCTGACCCGCCTGATCCAGGCGAGGTCCCATTAGTAGGTGAAAATGTCACGATAGGTACCTTACAACATGACTTTACAATACCAGAAATTATTCCAGTAGTGAGTACAATTCCAAGCCATTCGAATACATTCGCACCGCTCGCGGTAGCGTTCTCGACAAATGAGTCGGCAATGGACACAGACGGACAACAAACAACCAGCTCCCGAAAACGTTCCCGCGTACAAAAATGTAAAAACTGTTGCAAGCGTAAGCGAAAGCCAGGACAAGACATACGGGAAACCGATTGTACCTGCGATTTGAAAACATCGCCAGCTTCACCTCCTTCATCTCCTCGGAGTCGAAGCCCGGTTTCTAAGAGAAATAAAGATATACCAAAGGTTTTACCTTCCACACACGAGTCGCAGACACAACCGATTCCTTCATCCATTGATTTAGGTAGAAAATGCTACAATAACACTGATGCCGCGCCTTTTGTTATACATGTCCAAAAAATTCAGTCGGCACCTAACGATGGAGCCTCAATGCACTCTCTCTCATTTGGCAAGTTCTTACAAAAACATGGGTTTAAAAACATTGTGAACGGAAGTGTAAAACAGATTGGTCGCAATACAATAGCTATGGCTTTCTCAAATTACTCTGATGCAAATTCATTCCTTGTTCATCATAGCCTAGAGTCGAATAGGCTTAAGGCCTTTATTCCTACATTCAACATTACTAGAATGGGTTTAGTAAGAGGAGTTCCAGCCGAATGGTCTCCGGAAGAGATAGTCCAAAATATTAATGTACCTTTAGGTTGTGGGGAAATAATAAAAGTACGCAGACTTAATTTTAAAACGTTTATTAATGGAACAGCAACATGGAAGCCATCACAGACAGTAGTTCTCACGTTTGACGGTCAGATCCTACCAAAAAGAATTTTTATGTGTTATAATGCTCTTTCTGTAGAACTATACATATTCCCTACTGTACAATGCTACCACTGTTGTAGATTCGGCCACACAAAGGTCCAATGCCGATCTAAGCCGCGCTGCTATAAGTGTGGTCAAGATGGTCATTCCGGTGAATCCTGTAATGTTGAGGAAGATAATGGTTTTTGTTGCTCATGCTCTGGGTCACACTTTGCAACTAGCAAGGCTTGCCCAGAATTCTTAAGGCAGAAACAAATTAAAATGTACATGGCCAATAACTGTGTCTCGTATGCTGAAGCATCAAAATTACATCCACCTGTCACTAAATCCTTTGCAGATGTTGTAACATCTAGCCCTTCCAAAAATTTTATAGCATCATGCTCTCACAGTTCACACAATAATAATTCACATTTAAAATCTAGCTCTCATAAAAAAACAGTATTCTTAAAGCCTTCTCGGTCTCCTGTGTCCCCCAGTAAGGGTTATGATAAACAGGCTCATAGTAAAATAATCAATGAGTTCTCTATCCCAGCACCTAAAAATGGTTGTGGCTTTAAGAGTAATGATAACGAAAATAACAGTAATGATAATAGTCAATATCTGAAGCAAATAAATGATTTAATTTCTATTGTCATCAGTTTATTAGCACAAATACAAAGTAACTCTAATTCACCGTCCAACGTTGCCCCAATACTTGATAAGCTTAATGAAATCCGTCATGTTCACTCGAGAAATAATCTTGCAGTGGAATGCGCGCAGTCTGAGTAATAAAAAGAGTGAGTTCATACACTTGCTCAACACTTATGAGCCAGTTGTCTTTGCTGTAGCAGAGACCTGGCTCAAATCTAGGAGTATATTTAAAGTAAGTAACTACCATTGTCTGAGAGAGGACAGGCCTGATGGGTATGGTGGGTCTGCCTTATTCATCAGGAATTCTGTGCCTTTCTCTTTAGTTTCCCTTCCTGTACATAATAGTAATGATTATACAATGGTAGCTGCTTGTGTAAATAATATTTGTATTATATCTGTATATATACCTTATCCTTCTATTTCTATTTTAGATGAAATTGCTCAAATAGTTTCTTTGTTACCTAGACCATTTTTAATATTAGGTGATTTTAACTGTCATCACCAGGTTTGGGGAAGTTCCATATCCAATAGCTATGGTGAAGCACTGCTTGATATTATTGATGACCAAAACCTTTGCACATTAAATACTGGCTGCCCTACACGTTGCACAGCTCCAAATCTAAACTCTAGCGCTGTTGACCTTTCCATTTGCACTCCAAGTTTGGCCACTAGTCTTACCTGGTGTACCTTACCATCAACCTTTGGTAGTGATCACTATCCAATTAGCATTTCACTGCCATTTAATAAACCAGCTTATCTGAAACATAGATCCCTCTTAAAACATAAGTTACCAGCAAGAAGTAGTGTTGACTGGCAGAAATATAAGTCCTGTGTTAATGCAAAAGTCCGGTCTTTACCTAACATTAGTCCAAGTGAAGCTGAGTGTGCAAATGCCCTTACAAATGTTTTAATTGAGGCCGCTAATGAAACATTCCCTTTAAGAGATAATGGTTCTAGAAAAATACCTTCACCCCCATGGTGGGATGCTGAATGCACAGCAGCTATTAAGCGGCGTAAGGTAGCAGAAAAAACATACAAAAATAATATGTCACCTGAAAACTTTTACGTACTGACAAATCTTATGAATGAGACTCGAAACCTTTTTAAACATAAGAAGGCAGAGAGTTGGAAACGATTTTGCCTATCAATATCCCCTAATACCCTAGCCTCGTCTGGAACAGTATAAGAAGGTTCAAGTCAGCCTTTAGTGATACTTCCCCCTCAGTCTTACCACCAACATTAATTAATGATTTCATGGACAAATTGGTACCTACCTGGGTACCAAATAATTTAAATGATGTTACTTCACAAAATTCAAAGCCACTTCATAACTTCTCTGAGTTAGATTCCCCATTTTCGCTTTACGAACTTAAGGGTGTATTAAGCCATACTAAAGATTCGGCTCCGGGTGTTGATGGAATCACGTATTCTTTATTTTCCAATGTTAGTGACCAAATACTCCAATATTATTTACAATTAATTAACACAATAATGTCAACGGGCTCAATACCGCAGTCCAGTGGTCTCGAACGTCCTAGAGCAAGATCGGTAGAGTTGCCAGCTAAAATCGGTATATTTGTACCCAAATCCTTCCCAAATCGGTATTTGAGAAAAAAAATACAGTGTTCAATCAAATTCGTTTATTTATTGAAAACAAAAACTTACAGACTAATTTATAACAATCACAGACTAATTTATAACAATCATTTACAGACTAATTTATATAATCATTTTTTATACCAATATTCTTTGGCCATAGCCGCGGTCATCTTCGAGTTAATTTCAAAATCGTAACAATTAGCTATATTAAAGAGTCGTTTTGCATGTAATAGACCAGTGATTGATTCAGTAGACAGCCTATTTCGCTGTTTTGTTTTCAAAAGATTAATGTGTGAAAATATGCGTTCAACGTTAGCGGATGAATGGGGAAGTGATAAAATATTAAAGATGAAATTAGACAACAAAGGAAACATTTGAGTTTCATCGCCACGCTTTAGTAAACTTACTTCATCCCAAAATAATTCTACATCATCAGGAAGTGTTTTGATTTGTTCACAATTTCTTAAAATGCGCCACTCTGTATCAATTTCCTGGAAATCATTGCTCTGAACAATATTGGGAAAGAGATCCAGAAATCGTAGAAAATTCGTTATATTTCGGTATTTCGGTAGCACAGAGCCCATATCGGTAGAAATACCGAAAAATCGGTAGGTTCGAGAACACTGCAATACCGTCAGTTTGGAAAACACAAGTAGTGTTGCCATTCCTGAAACCCAAAAAATCCCCGTCTGACGCTAACTCTTATCGTCCTATAGCTTTATCATCAGTTTTGTTGAAATTAGCTGAACACCTGGTAAAAAATAGATTGGAATGGCATTTGGAAAGAAAAGGATATTTAGCAGAATCTCAATATGGCTTCCGTAGGGGCAAAAGCACATTAGATAGTGTCAGTATTTTTGTAACAGATATACGTATAGCTTTTACAAATGGTGAATCAGTTTTAGCTGCATTTTTAGATATATCTGGTGCTTATGATGGAGTTTTACTTAATATCCTAAAAACTAAACTTCAGGCTCTCCAAGTCCCACCAAAATTAACTCTCTTCATTTTAAACATTTTGTCTGATCGCTCTATCGTTTTATCTGGCTCTGAAAAACGTTCTGTCAGCAGAGGTCTTCCCCAAGGCTCTGTACTTAGCCCATTATTGTACAATGTATATACCTATGACTTAGAATTTCATGTAAATAGAGGTGTAAATATTTTGCAATACGCTGATGACCTCTTGCTTTATACTGCAAATAAATCCATAGATGCCGCGGAAACAGCCCTCAATTCCTCATTGAACTTCCTTAAATCATGGATGGATACAAATGGTCTCGAAATCTCCGCATCAAAAAGTGCTGCAGTCGTTTTCTCACGATTAAGATCTCTTCCCCCTGTAAGCTTACTATATAACAATTGTGAAATCTCAATGAGTAATGAATTTAAGTTTCTTGGGGTTATACTGGACTCTAAACTTACTGGTAGCCCACACTGCGACTATGTTGTACTTAAATGTGAAAAGATTATAAATATGTTGCGTTGTCTGTCAGGTGTTTGGTGGGGCGCACATCCTTTTTGTTTGAAACTAATTTACAATGCACTTATTAGATCACTATTAGACTATGGAACATTCTTATTACAACCTGGTAATGTTACAAGTTTGAAAAAATTAGACTTAGTTCAATCCAAAGCGCTGCGAATAGTTACTGGTACTATGAGATCCAGTCCCATAAATGCATTGCAAGTGGAATGCTGTGATCCACCTTTAAGATTAAGACGCCAGTTCCTATCTGATAGGTTCTTGTTCCGGGCACTTCAGTTCTCAAATAATCCTATTTTGACGAAACTCCAGGCACTCTCTAATTTAATTGATAACTCTAGATACTGGGCTCACAAACCCCTAATAATGCCATGCCTCATAATAAGTTATCGCAAATATACTTCGCTTACGTCTCCTACGTACCGATCTAATTATCTACCTTTATTCCAAAGTGAGTTTGAAACCCTTATAAAAACTTTAAACATACATTACCTTCCGCTGGAAAAACATGACCTACATGCAGCTGTCAGCTTTAATCACATTGTAGATTCCAACTTCAAGAATTATCATTACATTTTTACGGACGCTTCTAAGCATTCAAGTTCTACTTGCACTGGGGTTGGTGTTTATCACCAACAATACGATATAGTTCAAAAAACCAAACTTCCACCAGAATCCTCAATATTTACTGGGGAATGTTTTGGACTTTTAAAAGCGGTAAAATATGTTCGTCTTATAAAGGTTAAAAAAACAGTTATCTTTACTGATTCGAAAAGTGCATTACAGGCTCTTGAACATTTTCCGTTTAAATGTAAGGTGCAATTTCCGTTAATTTTCCAAATTAGAGATGAAATAAATGAATGGGCATCGAGAGGATTTGAGGTAAATTTGGCTTGGATACCAAGCCACAGAAACATTATGGGAAATGTAATTGCAGATCGCTTGGCTAATGAGGCTATATCTACAGGTGATACTTTCCTGTATCGCAATTATTGTCATGACTTAGCGTGCCTTCCTAAATCACAACTTACCGCAACATGGCAAAATGAATGGGAGGACAGAAGTGTAACAAAAGGCAGGTTCTATTTTAAAATTCAACCATCTATCCCGTCTAAGCCCTGGTTTTTCAAAATGAAGTTTGGCAAGCTTCACACATCGGTTATATCTAGAATGAGAATAGGACATACATGCACGCGTAGTCACCTTGCTAAGCTTCATATTGTTACGGACGATAAATGCGAGTGTGGCGAGGACGTTGAGGATGTAAATCATATCTTTTTTGCATGCAGTCGATACAACCGTTCTTATTTCCTTAGTTCTTTGTTATCCCTTCATGTCCCATTCCCGACCTCAGTCGCTTCTTTATTATTTTTAAACAATATCAATGTGTATAAATGTATCTGTTCATTTCTTCTTTTTAATGATATCAAACTGTAACATATTTATAACTTGAAACAGCATAGTATTTACACTTTTACCATATTCTAGTATTTATATAATATTAAATTATTTCCTTTCCTGATCCTGCTTCATTCCCGGGTCTGAATTATTTCCAATTTCCCTGTTTCCCTAATTTTTTACTTGATAATGGCTACGTTAACGACAAAGCCATAAGGAAAAAAAAAAAAAAAAAAAGGTGTCAATGTCGAATGGCTGTCAAAATGACATCCTGTATCGATTATTTTGATCACAAAGTACATACAATAAAACATTTCAATTTTGATTTTCTTTTGCAGGTTCGAATTAGTTGTTGCGTTTATACTTTCACTAGAAATGGCTGACATCTTACAAGCTTTGATAGATGCCTCCGAAAAGGCTGCAAAGGTTGCCAAGTCTTGTTGCAGAAACAATACGAAAGACGAACTTCTTATCGCCGAAAAAACCGACGGAGAAGCGAACACTCGCTTCGAAAAGGATTATAAAACTATAGCAGATGTCTTAGCACAAGAGTGTGCTAAGGCGACATTGGTTTCTAGATTCCCAGAGCTTCTGGGTCATGTAAGAGGTGAAGAGTGCTGTGAAATTGGCGGAAAATCAATAAAGTTAGAATCTTGTGTTGAAGAAACATCTAAACTCCTTGGTTCACTTGTGCATCCAGATCTTGCTAAATGTATGGCAGTGGCTGCTCATTCAGATGTAAGGCATCCTCTGTTCAACAGGTTGCCATCTGATCTTCCTGATATTGAAACTAGTGAGCTAGGGATCTGGATAGACCCCATAGGTAACTTGCTTTATTTTAATCTTGGTAAAAATATAAATTATAATTATAAATTTTACCTATTTTTCTATTTATTTTGTCTCATTCACAGATGCCACTGCAGAGTTCATTGCAGGGGTGAATGGCACTGCAGGTCCTGACAGTGGACTGCAATGTGTTACAGTCTTAATTGGGGCTTATAACAGGTCAACTGGAGAGCCTGTGATAGGTGTCATCAATCAACCATTTTATAATGGGTAATGATAATTTAATCTAATCTAATCCTAATAATCTAATCCAATCCTTTCTGAATTCTTGATACTTTGAAAAAGTTATTTATTAATACTAAAATGTATTTTTGCAGTGGAAAAGGCAGACTCTTCTGGGGAATATGCTATGGAGATACAAGAAAATATGGTGGATACAATGTAGACACACCCAAGAGGACAGATATAGTTTTGTTGAGCTCATCAGAAGATGCCAAGCTGAAGAAGGCATATGAACAAAAGTTCATTGTCAAATCTGCAGCTGGGGCTGGAAACAAACTCCTCAAAGTTGCTACAGGTACTTTTATCAGATTTTTTCTTAATAATTAATTAAGAACATGCAAAAAGTCAAACCAGAAGTTTAAAAAATGATTTCTGTTTTTACAGGTGAAGCTGCAGCATACATTTTGTCTAAAGGTACAACATTTCTATGGGACACATGTGGCCCACATGCAGTACTCAAAGCAATTGGTGGTGATATCTTGTGCTTTAATTCAAATCAGCCTATCAAGTACAACATACCCCACAGCAATGACTCCCAACAATTTTGCAACTCTGGTGGAATTATAGCTTTTGGTTATAATGATGATGAGGAGAAAATGCAATACATTCTCCAACTTAACAAAGTGGTAAAAAAGGGTATTTCTAAGTAATGTTTACATAGCACAGAGTTACAAACTTATATTTCTTTGTCTATGTAAATGTGATGTGATGTGGTTTTAAAAAAAACATTACTCTTTTTTCTCTTAACATTGCCAAATAATATTGATCTCAATAGTGTTTAGATACCAAGATTTTAAGTAATTTATGATAAGTGTTATGATCTTAATTAAATGTATATCTTTATGAACATAAATTATTACCTAACAATTGTATTTACCTTGGGATTTTTGTCTAAACCAATTATTTTAACAGTTATTGGGCTTTTTTGGACCAACATGACAAGTGTAATTTAGGGCAAGATGCTAGTCTATTATGTATGAACTACATACATTACTTGAGTTCTAAAATTATGACTCATATTTAAATCATTTACTAAATGTTATTGTTATTTAATACATTTTACCAAGGAATAAATTTTATTCTGATTCAGAGTACTTTATTTTAAATAAGTTTCTAGTCATCACTAGAACTAGATTCAGAGCCTGAACTTTGGCTTTTCTTTTTCTTCTTCTTTTTCTTGCTTTTCTTTTCTTTCTTTCTTTTTTTGCTAGGCTTTTCTTTCTCCTGAAATTGATGAGTATTTGTTAGTTTAGTAAGATGTTACCTCATTTTAGTTGACGATGAAAATTTTTTTTTTGTAAAAGACCAGAGGCAATTTTACACATCCGAAGATATAAATTGACCCTACAACTGCTTTGGGACAATTTGGGCTGGTGCTGAGAAGAAGCAGTGCAACAAACTCAGTCACTCTTGCTATTGCCTCTTTTTAAGTTTCATTTTTAAAATTTGATAGTTAAACTGTACCTGCTTAACTGCTGGCTCAGCTTTGACAGGCACAGGTGCACATCCTTCTACTCTTATAGCTGCAGTAACTTCATCTACTTTTGACATGTCAGCATTTGGAGCTCGATACTGTTCACAATGGTCAACACGGATTGTCCTTCCCAATATCTGAAAATTTGATATGTTAACATAATCATGGCAATTGTAAGCAGGTGGCAAATTTGATTGTCACCTAGTAGGTACTTGTTAAGTTTAAAAAAAGCTGAACTGTAAAAATATTAGCCACACCAGCCACTACTAGGATATGGTAGTGGAACCAGCAATAGTGACCTTAATAATTATTGCTTACATTTTTCCATTGACAAGACAAACACTTACTTTGATTCCATTCAGATTGTCCACACATAAAATGGTAGAACGCTGATCTTCATAGCATATAAATGCAAATCCTCTTGATTTACCAGTTTCCTTGTCACGGACCAAGTTTATATTAACTATTTCACCATACCTACAAAATAAATATTTTATTGACTATATTCTTATAAAATTTGTAAAGAGCTTTTGAGAAAAATTAAAACACACCTACAAAAACTGAATAAAACACTTTTTCAGCTGTTTGACAATTGGTTAAGATGACTTATGGCTGGCGTTTTAACAGTGATAAATCATGGCTAGCTGCAGCCTAAGGAACTCTTAAAGAAATTCCGACTGATGAGTTAGTGTCATGGTAGCTTAATTGGAAGAGCAATAGCCCGGCTCGCGAGAGGTGCGGGTTCGAGCCCCGCATGTAGTAGTTCATTTTCTTTAAGTGTGTTTGACTTTCACATTGTTAAGAAATTTGCATTTTTAATGCTAAAAAATAAAGTAACTAAAGCTTTTAAGAGAGTAAAGAGTACTTACTGCGAAAATACACAAATAACATCCCCTTCAGTAAGATCGTAGGGCAAGCCCCCAACAAATACCCAGGCACTATCCTTATACTGGTCATGCCAGGAAGATTTGGATTTGCCAGACAGTTCTCGTTCACTTAACTTGAGAACATTTTTGACGTTTCTGGAATAAATAAAGTAATTAAGGTAGTTTATTTATTTCCTAGTTTATTGAGAAGAAGACTAAATAATTGTGTAAAGAATAGTAATGTGACACAGATTTAAGGGATTTTATTTATCATTTAAGGTATTTGTACTTACGTCATAGGATTCATTGTAGGAATTATGTGATTCAACTAAAAAATAAATATATTTCAATAATTTGGTTTTGAGAATTGAAGATTTTACTCAATTTCATAACATACCTAACCTCTCTCACAGATCAAAACATAAGTATTCTCTACAGTGTTTCCACTTTAACAATTTCATTTCCCCACGTCCCAATTTAGATTTCCCCTTCTCCGGACTTTTTTCCCCTCAAAAGTTATTTAGCTGTAGTTTTTAGTTTTGAAACCACACGCTACACCCAAAATAAGGCCTTTTTCTTGTATAGCTTGCTATATTAATATTATTTTCACTTCTCATGCTCGAAAAAGTACTACTTTATGCAGGATCTAGGCGACATAAAGTTGAATTTTATGCTCTTGTGCATAAAAGTAGCTTTTTAAATATGTCTACACTAAGGCAGTGACCATTTAGCCCATACAGCCAAAAACAATTAATTGTACATGGATAAAACTTGCTAATTTATAATATTTCCTTCCCTATTTGCATTTTTGATTTATAATAAGATAATACGAAAAAGAAACTAAATATCAAAACGTGTTTACCACAAAAAAAAAACATTATTCCAAAATAATTTAAGAATAGGCTGTATATTTTTTTTCTTTGCCTGAAAATTATGCAGGAAAATTAAAAAAAGCAAAGTAGCGGGAAAGAAGCCGTGAACTTTTCGTATTGAATTTTCTCAAATTATTGTTAAATTGTAGTAATATTGTTACGTTCTAGGGGTGTGGGATCTAGATTGAAATGCACTTCTAAACCGATGAAGTAGAGTAGGATTTATTGTATACACTTTACGTTACAACGCTTAGTACACAAACACTTATATCGCACTCCAAAATCTTCTTGTCGCAGTTTTCGCTTCGATGTTTACTCGTCGCTTTCCCAAATTAAACTCAAACTCGGACGCATTCCCGGGCTCCTTATATACCGGCCGCAAGGACTCCCGAATATTCGGTAGGTACCTACTACCCAGTACGAGACTGTTCGGGATCCTTCCAAATGCCGTCTTGCCTAGCCTAGACCTTTCTCGAATGTTCGGCATCATAGTGCTATCCTTGTCTTGTGCTGTCTCTGTCACACCTTTCTGGAATGTTCTTAGTATAGCTGCCTCTCTCTAATCGTGCTATCTCTTTCACTCCTACTGAAAATTACGTCATATACTGAAGTGGGCTTCAAAGGCCCATAAGGGGTCCTGAAAACGCCTGAAAACGGGTTTTCAGGTTATGGCGTCAGCTGATAGAGGGTGGCCTGAAACGGACTGAAAACATGTTTCAGGCGCCTGAAAACAACGGCAACTTGGGTGAAATTTCGATAAACTAATATGTGTTAGAGCACTCTCTGAAACGGCCTGAAATGGTATTTCAGCCTGCTGAAAACGCCTCCAAGGCACGGAAAAACACGATCAAAGTTTTTAGCACTAGCCCACCGGCGTAACACTACCCCCTCCTTAGACATGCTCGTCCCGAGCATCATTCGTTCCATGGTACTTGGCCAACCGATCAACATGAACAATCTTACAGGGGCTACGTGCGTTGCGCTGTATCCGATAAGTGACGTCGTTGATCCTTGTGACTACTTTGTACGGCCCTTCCCAACTCGGCGACAATTTCGGTGACTTTCCTTTTCGACGCATAGGGCTATGTAGCCACACGAATGATCCTTCCTCAAACCTCGTCTGGTTAGACTTCCGGTCGTATCTGGTCTTCACCTTCTCGCTGGCCTGCAATCCATGTTCACGAACATGCCTGTGAACATCATCAAGCCGGTTTCGCAGGTCACTTGCATACTCCGAAACCGTCTTTGGTGCATCTGGAGGACGTCCGGTCAGAAGGTCTGCAGGTAAACGTAGTTCTCTTCCAAAATTAGCACACGTAGGAGTTACGGCCGTGCTTTCATGAACTGCTGTCCGATATGCCATTAAAAAGAGCGGAATATGCCTGTCCCAATCCTTTTGATGGTTGTCAACTACTTTGGCCAAATGTCGTTCCAGAGTCTGATTGAATCTCTCAACCATTCCGTCTGACTGTGGGTGATAGGCCGTAGTCCGAGTTTTATGAATTCCCATGACTCGGCAAGTCTCCTGAAACACCAGAGACTCAAAATTTCTTCCCTGATCACTGTGGATCTCAAGAGGCACACCATACCGACAAAACACTTCAGTCACTACAGTTTCCGCTACGGTGACTGCCTCTTGATTCGGAATGGCAAATACCTCAGGCCATTTGGTGAAATAGTCCATGACCACCAGGATGTACTTGTTTCCACGGTCAGAGGTCGGGAACGGGCCTGCGACGTCTAAAGCAATTCTTTCCCAAGGCGCTCCCACGTTGTAAACTTTAAGCGCACCTCTACTGCGTGTATGTGGTCCCTTAACTGACGAACAGCTAGTACATTTCCTACACCAGTCTTCCACGTCGTCCCGACAGTTTATCCAGTAAAAACGTTGCCGAATCTTCATCAGAGTCCTTTTTACTCCTAGGTGTCCACCGGAAGCGCCGTCGTGAAAGGATCTTAAAACATCGCTAACTCTCTTTCTTGGTACAACCACTTGAAGATGAGCATCCTTTCCGTTTTCTGACTCCCATTTCCTGCACAGTACGCCATTGTGCATAACCAGACTTTCCCATTGCGCCCAGTAGCTCTTTGTCACGGTACTCATCGGAGCTACTTCACACCACCTTGGTTTGGGCGCCCCAGCGTTGATCCAATCGTAAATGGGCTTTACATCGCAATCTTCCTGTTGTGCTTCTTGCATTGCTTCATCACTCCATTCTTCGCTAACAGTGTCTGTCCTCAACATCTTCACGCAGTCCTTACCCTCTTGCCTTAAACAGTGTTTGCAATCATCAGGACAAGGTCTTCGAGAGAGGGCATCTGCGTTGCCATGTGACTTTCCACTGCGATGTTCGATGACAAAGTCATATTCCTGCAGTTGTTCGATCCAGCGTGCCACCTGACCCTCAGGGTTCTTAAACTCTAACAACCACTTTAGAGCAGCGTGGTCAGTTCTTATTCGGAACTTGCGTCCAAGCAGATATTTACTAAAATGCTGCAGAGTTTTGACGACTGCCAGCAATTCTCTCCTAGTGACGCAGTAGTTTCTCTCCGGCTTCGATAGCGACTTGCTAAAATAGGCGATCACAACTTCCTGATCACCCTTCTTCTGTGACAAGACTCCTCCAATGCCAGTATTGCTTGCATCAGTGTCAACAACAAACTCGTTCTCTGGGTCTGGATATCCCAAAATCGGTGTTTCACAAAGTCTCTGTTTGAGGTCTGAGAAAGCTGCTGCACACTGATCATCCCAGTTGAATTGTCTTTTCTCTTCTGTCAGCTGGTGCAAAGGCTTTGCTATATCTGAGAAGTTCTTTACAAATCGTCGGTAGTACGAGCAAAGTCCCAAGAAGGCACGTACTGCTGTCTTGTCTTTCGGTGTCGGCCAGTCCTTAACTGCACTTATCTTCTCAGGGTCTGTCTGGATGCCATCTGATGAAATCACATGTCCCAAGTAGTTAACCTTGCGCTTGAAGAATGAGCATTTCTTCGGACTTAGTTTTAAGTTAGCATCGCGCAACTTGGACAAAACTTGTTCCAGCTTCTTGAGGTGGTCATCAAAATCTTTGCCTACAATTATGATGTCATCCAGATACACTAGGCACGTATCACCCAGGAGACCAGCCAGTATTTGCTCCATCAACCGCTCAAACGTTGCTGGTGCGTTGCACAATCCAAACGGCATTACATTAAACTGCCAAAGTCCTTTACCGGTTGAAAAGGCTGTTTTCTCTTTGTCCTTGTCTTTTATTTCCACTTGCCAATAGCCACTTTTCAAATCCAACGTGGAAAACCATTTCATTCCATGCAGAGTGTCCAAAGTGTCATCTATCCTAGGCAATGGATAACTGTCTTTCTTAGTCACATCGTTGAGTCGACGATAGTCTACGCAAAATCTCATGGTTCCATCCTTCTTTTTCACCAAGACTACTGGAGAACACCAAGGACTTGTCGACGGTTCTATCACTTTATCTCTCCTCATTTCCTTGATCATGTCTTCCACTTCCTTCTCTCGAGCTACTGGAACTCGCCGCGGTCGTTGTCGAATAGGCATGACATCTCCGGTGTCGATCTCGTGCTGCACTACTCCAGTTCTCCCGATATCACTGTCATGTGCAGAGAAGACGCTCCTATAGCGCTTTAGCAAATTACGTGCCTTAAGAAGTTCTTCCTTTGTGAGATCATTTTGGCAGTTTTCCAATAACTTTCCAATTTCCACAACTTCTTCTTGTAACTTGTTCTCCTTCGACCCATGGCAACTCCGTATCCAAGAGATTGCCTCGCATGTTCCCATAAGGGTTCCTTTACTTATGACGTGTTGAGTGCCACTTAGATTTAGCACCCTTATAAATGCTGCAGATGACGTCGTTACCACTGTGCGAGCTGGCATCCATGGTTTACTGCCGTCCATTTTCTCTATTAACACGCAGGAATGAGATCCTTTTCTCGCACCGTGCGGCAATGTCACCGGAACTAGGGCTTGCGATCTCGGTTGAAGTGTAGTCCTTCTAGCGCAGAAGACATGTCCACTCACTCCACCTTCCATAGGAACTTCATAAGCCCCAAATTTCAGCACGCCTCCTTTCATGTCGATCTTACACTCGTACTTCCTCATAAAGTCAAGACCAATAATGCAGTCGTCTACGATGTTAGCAATGATGACTTTGTGCCAGTACTTCTTTTCTCCAATCTTCACTGACACTTCCTGCTCCCCCTGGACGGAGATGTACTGGCCGGTAGCCGTTTGCAGCTGAAGATGCATTGGTCGGACTAGATGATCCCTGGATAGGTGTTTCAGCAGTCGAGAACTGATCACGGTCCGAGAAGCTCCGGTGTCAATAGTAAGGTGACATGGTACTCCACCAATTTCTCCTTTGACAGCCAGACTGTTCCCGTCGTTCGCCTGCGAGATCAAAACTGGGACATTTTGACCACCAGCCAGCACTCGTCCCTCAGTCCTGGCTTTTACTCGTTTCCCTGCTGCTGCCGCTCTGAACTATCAGAGCTTGCTGGCCTCTCCGTTCGGTCCGAGTCCCGTTGCCTCCAAGATCTTTTTGGGCAGCCTGATTGTATGTGTCCTCTTTCCCCGCAGTTGTAGCATCGAGGCCCAGTTTCTCGAGGTGGAGCAATCGGCTCCCTGGCCGCAACTTCGCGCACCCTAAAGGATTTTGTTGAGTCTTGGCGTACAGCTTCCACCTCCAGGGCATGGGCGAGCGCATCCTTCAAGGTCCCATGGTGTCCCAGCCGTACAGCAGCCCTCACTTCAAAGTCCCGAATCCCATCTATGAATGCCTGTACTAGCGTTCCATCGATGAAAGTCGCTGCGGAACCTTGGTACGCCTTCCGGACGAGCTTCTCTATCTCAAGTGCCCACTTTTGTAACGACTCATTATGCCCCTGAGTCCTATTCTTCAGCTGAGCTCTGTAAACGTGCTCTAGATGGCTGTCACCGAAGCGTGCCTCTAAAGCTTCAAGAAGACGGTCGTATGTCTTCTCCTTTCCTAACGCTTCCAGAACAGTTAGAGCTTCGTCCCGCAGCGCCAAACTTAGTGCCGTTTTACTAAGCAGCTATACTAAGAACATTCCAGAAAGGTGTGACAGAGACAGCACAAGACAAGGATAGCACTATGATGCCGAACATTCGAGAAAGGTCTAGGCTAGGCAAGACGGCATTTGGAAGGATCCCGAACAGTCTCGTACTGGGTAGTAGGTACCTACCGAATATTCGGGAGTCCTTGCGGCCGGTATATAAGGAGCCCGGGAATGCGTCCGAGTTTGAGTTTAATTTGGGAAAGCGACGAGTAAACATCGAAGCGAAAACTGCGACAAGAAGATTTTGGAGTGCGATATAAGTGTTTGTGTACTAAGCGTTGTAACGTAAAGTGTATACAATAAATCCTACTCTACTTCATCGGTTTAGAAGTGCATTTCAATCTAGATCCCACTTCTGACACCAAATGTTACGTTCTAGGGGTGTGGGATCTAGATTGAAATGCACTTCTAAACCGATGAAGTAGAGTAGGATTTATTGTATACACTTTACGTTACAACGCTTAGTACACAAACACTTATATCGCACTCCAAAATCTTCTTGTCGCAGTTTTCGCTTCGATGTTTACTCGTCGCTTTCCCAAATTAAACTCAAACTCGGACGCATTCCCGGGCTCCTTATATACCGGCCGCAAGGACTCCCGAATATTCGGTAGGTACCTACTACCCAGTACGAGACTGTTCGGGATCCTTCCAAATGCCGTCTTGCCTAGCCTAGACCTTTCTCGAATGTTCGGCATCATAGTGCTATCCTTGTCTTGTGCTGTCTCTGTCACACCTTTCTGGAATGTTCTTAGTATAGCTGCTTAGTAAAACGGCACTAAGTTTGGCGCTGCGGGACGAAGCTCTAACTGTTCTGGAAGCGTTAGGAAAGGAGAAGACATACGACCGTCTTCTTGAAGCTTTAGAGGCACGCTTCGGTGACAGCCATCTAGAGCACGTTTACAGAGCTCAGCTGAAGAATAGGACTCAGGGGCATAATGAGTCGTTACAAAAGTGGGCACTTGAGATAGAGAAGCTCGTCCGGAAGGCGTACCAAGGTTCCGCAGCGACTTTCATCGATGGAACGCTAGTACAGGCATTCATAGATGGGATTCGGGACTTTGAAGTGAGGGCTGCTGTACGGCTGGGACACCATGGGACCTTGAAGGATGCGCTCGCCCATGCCCTGGAGGTGGAAGCTGTACGCCAAGACTCAACAAAATCCTTTAGGGTGCGCGAAGTTGCGGCCAGGGAGCCGATTGCTCCACCTCGAGAAACTGGGCCTCGATGCTACAACTGCGGGGAAAGAGGACACATACAATCAGGCTGCCCAAAAAGATCTTGGAGGCAACGGGACTCGGACCGAACGGAGAGGCCAGCAAGCTCTGATAGTTCAGAGCGGCAGCAGCAGGGAAACGAGTAAAAGCCAGGACTGAGGGACGAGTGCTGGCTGGTGGTCAAAATGTCCCAGTTTTGATCTCGCAGGCGAACGACGGGAACAGTCTGGCTGTCAAAGGAGAAATTGGTGGAGTACCATGTCACCTTACTATTGACACCGGAGCTTCTCGGACCGTGATCAGTTCTCGACTGCTGAAACACCTATCCAGGGATCATCTAGTCCGACCAATGCATCTTCAGCTGCAAACGGCTACCGGCCAGTACATCTCCGTCCAGGGGGAGCAGGAAGTGTCAGTGAAGATTGGAGAAAAGAAGTACTGGCACAAAGTCATCATTGCTAACATCGTAGACGACTGCATTATTGGTCTTGACTTTATGAGGAAGTACGAGTGTAAGATCGACATGAAAGGAGGCGTGCTGAAATTTGGGGCTTATGAAGTTCCTATGGAAGGTGGAGTGAGTGGACATGTCTTCTGCGCTAGAAGGACTACACTTCAACCGAGATCGCAAGCCCTAGTTCCGGTGACATTGCCGCACGGTGCGAGAAAAGGATCTCATTCCTGCGTGTTAATAGAGAAAATGGACGGCAGTAAACCATGGATGCCAGCTCGCACAGTGGTAACGACGTCATCTGCAGCATTTATAAGGGTGCTAAATCTAAGTGGCACTCAACACGTCATAAGTAAAGGAACCCTTATGGGAACATGCGAGGCAATCTCTTGGATACGGAGTTGCCATGGGTCGAAGGAGAACAAGTTACAAGAAGAAGTTGTGGAAATTGGAAAGTTATTGGAAAACTGCCAAAATGATCTCACAAAGGAAGAACTTCTTAAGGCACGTAATTTGCTAAAGCGCTATAGGAGCGTCTTCTCTGCACATGACAGTGATATCGGGAGAACTGGAGTAGTGCAGCACGAGATCGACACCGGAGATGTCATGCCTATTCGACAACGACCGCGGCGAGTTCCAGTAGCTCGAGAGAAGGAAGTGGAAGACATGATCAAGGAAATGAGGAGAGATAAAGTGATAGAACCGTCGACAAGTCCTTGGTGTTCTCCAGTAGTCTTGGTGAAAAAGAAGGATGGAACCATGAGATTTTATCACTTATATCGCACTCCAAAATCTTCTTGTCGCAGTTTTCGCTTCGATGTTTACTCGTCGCTTTCCCAAATTAAACTCAAACTCGGACGCATTCCCGGGCTCCTTATATACCGGCCGCAAGGACTCCCGAATATTCGGTAGGTACCTACTACCCAGTACGAGACTGTTCGGGATCCTTCCAAATGCCGTCTTGCCTAGCCTAGACCTTTCTCGAATGTTCGGCATCATAGTGCTATCCTTGTCTTGTGCTGTCTCTGTCACACCTTTCTGGAATGTTCTTAGTATAGCTGCCTCTCTCTAATCGTGCTATCTCTTTCACTCCTACTGAAAATTACGTCATATACTGAAGTGGGCTTCAAAGGCCCATAAGGGGTCCTGAAAACGCCTGAAAACGGGTTTTCAGGTTATGGCGTCAGCTGATAGAGGGTGGCCTGAAACGGACTGAAAACATGTTTCAGGCGCCTGAAAACAACGGCAACTTGGGTGAAATTTCGATAAACTAATATGTGTTAGAGCACTCTCTGAAACGGCCTGAAATGGTATTTCAGCCTGCTGAAAACGCCTCCAAGGCACGGAAAAACACGATCAAAGTTTTTAGCACTAGCCCACCGGCGTAACAATATTACTTTGAATTTTAATTAAAGAAATGTTAATACGTTATGTTACTGTTTTATTTTCTCGCAATCGAAGTGAAAAGCAGAGTTTACAACTCGTGCACAAATCATTTTTATCCTCGACTTCATCATCATATAACGATCTCGGATAAAAATGACTTGCTTTATGCTCTCGTTGTAAAATCTACTATTACACTAAATACGTCAACAAAATCATCTGCAAAATTTGACGACTTTGCTATAGTATGCACATCACTAGCTTTCAATTACTTAACTTTACTCAATTACTTAACTTGGAAGGATAAACTTAACTTTTATTCCAAGTCAGTTTACGCTGTCAGCGCATAAGTTTTATTTTAAGCCACAGAATGGAACTAACATTGATAGATAATGTCAAAATTCACCAATCACGTACCTAGCAGTTAGAGCCATTTTTTATCATCTGGCTAGGTTTTATCTATTATTTCCCGCAATTTCCCCTCATATAGTCTTTCCCCTTTTCCTTCCCCTCTGGATCCTAATTTCCCCTTAAAAGGGGAACTTCCCCTCAATGTGGAAACACTGATTCTCTATGTCGTCTGTGACATAAACTCACTCAACTAAATAGTGTTGTGCAATATCGGTATAGACTCCATCATCGATTGTATCAATGTATTATCGTAATTTCGAAGTCACTTAACTGAGCGACAGTACAACAGAAATATGAAATAGTCCGATCAAAATTTCACAATTCTATAAATAGAACTTATTTTATCAGTAGTGAAATTATGGACTTTTCAACACTTCCGAAAGTATCAGGGCAAATATATCGATAAATTTTATACTAGAGCTAGTAAGGCACGTAAGAAATACAGTACGGTGCTCCGTACTGAGCCGATCGAATTTCCCGCGTAAAACTCCATTTCTTGAGCATTGAAATGTGAATCATCCTCGCATTTTAATGAGTTAGATTAGGTTGTAGGTAGTAATTGTAAGATTAAACTAATTAGAAGAGTTTTACTGAAGTCCTGGCTGTATAGTTTTAGCCTTTGCCTTTTTCACGCAAACAAGTCTTAGTGGAAAATAAAAAGTCAACCGTTGTGAGGAAGAATAAGCGTTTTGTTGATGTAGACTCTCTACATCAACAAAACGCTTACAGCGTACAGCGCTACTACCTATTATGGAGTGCCTTAAAATAATTTATTTATTTCTGAATGCAAACTTAAAACAAAATTTTAATCTTACATTATTAGCCAGATTTAGTCTGGCTAACGAAAGAAGAACCTGCGAGGTTCTTTTTCAGGTGGCAAAAACAATTATTTCCGTGCCCCATTTTAATTGTTTCACCATGCCAAAAATACGAAATATAACGAAAATATTAGCATTTAAACATTCCTATGTAACCTCAACAACGGTATTGTGGTGAGAAAAATTATGTAAGTTTAAGGCTTTATTTCTACCGTCATTAAAACGTCAGTTGCAGGGATGCCAGATCTCCTGATTTTTGAATCCTGAATTCTGAATTCTGCTGATCTACTGATAAATCTACTGTTATTTTTAAATACTTGTTTCAATTTTAATAACCTGCGTGAAAATAAACACAAAACTATCATAGTTAGGTTGGCGCTATTAAAATTTAATTGTAGAATGGACTTAACATGATGGATACATACAATTAAAAATTGAATTTTGAATCTTCCTTCACAGTCAGCGAAATAAACCGGTTTTACTCACATCCCCGTGCTAAGATTACCTGACTAAATGTAATATCACGTAATAGAATTTAGGGAGAAGCCATATAATGTCTATTTAACTTATTCGTATACCTTCAAACCACTTAAAAAGTACGCGTCAGTGGAGAGACTATTCTCTCAAGCTAAAACAAAAACTAAACTTCCAAATTAAAATGAATACTGTAGTCATTTCTGGAATGCTGCATATGAAAAATCTTTTATAAAATTTAAATTGTTACGATTTTAATATAAGCCCTGAAATGTTAGCCAAGCATGACAGTAAAATGTATCTTAAATAACATAAGATACATTTTACAGTTGTGTTTTGAATATAATGCAAATTTTACTCTTAATTTAACAATAATAAAATGACTAAATTAAAAAAAATGTATTAAATTGAATGTAATTTCAATGCCCGATGTTTTATCTAATAAAATTGCATCTCCTGATTTTATGAAACAAATTCCTGTACATATCCTGATTTTTTCTAGTGTCATCTTCTGATTTCATAAAAATGGACCTGGCAACACTGGTCAGTTGTAAAATCTCTGTTGCCCAAAAAATAAGGAGAAATGTTTCTACAACCTTTTTCAAATATGACAGTCCTAAATAAGTTATATTTTATATCCAAACCTGAATAAAGATTTTTCATTTTATCGTAATACTTTATTTGACAGTTTTGCCATCACATTTAAAGCCTGGTTTAGGCTTGTTCCATTTCGGTCATTAAAAGGAACGCTCCGAACTAGTACAGCTTTCAAAGGAACTAGTTCGGTCTTCTAGTTCTATTAGTTCATTGTAGTTCATTCACATAATTATAGATGTTATTACAACCACATAACGTAAAATTTCGTGCAACAAACTAGTTTTTCGGTTATCTAGTACTACTCGTATTAGTTCATTGATTGATACTTAAGAACGCAACGAACGCAGTCTCCAAATGCATATGTTTTCCTAATTTATTCACTCAAACCATTACTCAAACTATAGTGATTCATAAATATTTTCCTCCCAACTCTTCTTCATGCTGTATGGGCTTAGTCCCTTTGCCTTCCCAGTTCAGGGTAAATTGTAAAAAAAAATCAATGACCAGAAAGAACGACCAGCAACCATTTTTAATAATTAAAGACTTTATTACATGCAGAATAAAGTAAAAAATCGTAAAACTTGTTCGGTCATCTTGTCTTAGTAGTTCATTGTAGTTCATTCACTTCATTATGGACTTTATTACAAAGGCAATAAAGAAAAACTAGTTTTGTTTTTAGTTAGTCTTAATCGTTCATTATTGTTTCTCTCGTTCGCACGCCAGCGGGTCCTTATCTCTTATCTCTCTTGCTCCGACTCTCGTACTTATTCGTTCGGAACTAGGTTCCCGCGGCTCTGCTCTTTCATTGGTGGTTAGTTCAGTGTACTAGATGACCGATTGGGTTCTTCGAAACGGAATAGTTCGTTCTCGTTCACATGAAGGACAGGAACTAGTTCCTAATAGTTCGTAGGGTTACCAGAATGTACTACACAAGCCTAGCCTGGTTCGGTTTTTTTTGTTAGCCAGACTAGTTTTTATTTATAAAAAATCATTTTTTATTTAACGAGGCCCACTTGGCACGGGTCTCTTTCTTTACTTATCGTGCCAGTATGCAATAATAGTTGGTGCTGCTGTAGTAATAAACTAAATAGAATAAAGGCATCTAGGAGTCTCGACTCTTCAAAAGTGACAGCTGGCTGATGACTTGCTTGATGACTCATTGACTCCCTGACTGACAGCTGACTGATTTGATTGAGGTGAGAAGACTAGGTACTTGACAGACAGAAGATTTGACCAGTGTTGCCAACATAGTGGATTTTCCACTAAATCTGGTGGTTTTGGCTTGCTTTTTCGCGGACAAATATTGACTTTAGTGGCTAGTGGATTTGTCTAGTGGAATTTAAGAATTTAGTATTTTTTTTCTCAAATATTGGAACGACAACTATGAACTCCACTCGTATCGTTTTTGAAGTTTAATTCCATCATGCAGCAACACTCTTTCATCTAGTGGGTAAAACAGTTAAAAAAGATCTAAATACACAGAGAGCAGAATCTTCACTAGCGATGTTTGTGTGCGCGCATTGTTCGATTATGGCTGTCGATCATTTATCAAACTTATGTAAACACCGATTCGGTAATAGCAAAAGTGGAGACTTACGAGTCCATCGTACAAAATGCACAAATATTATAAAAAACACGGGTTGCACTCCGGGAGTGCCGGCAGAAGTGAAAACTTGATTATTAACGTTGTGCATTTTTGATTTATTTGTACCGTCTTACGGTTTTTCGATCAGCATCACGTGACCTGACGCGAGTTTCACAGTTTCTACCCATGCCACAAAAGTGCTCAACGCCGCTAAAGAAGTTTTCACTTCAAAAATGTTTATAAAAAATAAAAAACTAACACGGGTTGCACTCCGGGAGTGCCGGCAGAAGTGAAAACTAAACAACCGTCTTACGGTTTTTCGATCAGCATCACGTGACCTGACGCGAGTTTCACAGTTTCTACCCATGCCACAAAAGTGCTCAACGCCGCTAAAGAAGTTTTCACTTCAAAAATTTGCTAAAAATAAAGTTGGTGGAAAAATTCGCGATTTTTTAAACTGGCGCGAGTTTTGTTAGTGGATTTCTGGTGGTTTCAGAGGTCGCTTCTGGTGGGTAGCTTGATACTTCGGTGGCAACACTTTTGACTTGACAGCCATATTTTTTGATAAAAAAAGCAAAGCAAGGAGACATCTATTTATTTTACAATATTGTTGATTGCATATTGTATGTTGTGTATTATTACAAATTAAATATGACGACGCCTACACCTGAAAATCCTGATTTTGATCAAGTGTGTACCATTGTAGTACCTACCATTTCTGTAAATTTAAAAACGCTAAGGAATAAAACTTTATACTGATGTGTTTTTTTAGTTTGATGAAGAAGAAACTGAACAACAGCTAGGAGCCACAGCGTCGGGTCGGAAACGACTCTTTAGCAAAGAACTTCGGTGTATGATGTACGGGTTTGGGGATGATCAAAATCCTTACACAGAAAGTGTTGACTTTTTGGAAGACCTTGTTATTGAGTTTATAACTGAAACAACTCACAGGTTTGTTAATTTTCATTGTTTGAGAGAATATTTTTTCGCAATAATATAAAAATAATAATATGTCTATGAAAATATATACTTATTTAATTATGAAATTGGTGGCTACTTTATTTTCTTTTATTGTTAACATTAGGATATTAAGGATTTTGTTAACTTAACAGAGCAATGGAAGTTGGCAGAACTGGGAGAGTTCAAGTGGAGGATATTATATTTTTGGTCCGAAAAGACCAACGTAAATATGCCCGTGTAAAAGACCTGTTAACTATGAATGAAGAGCTCAAGAAAGCCAGGAAAGCTTTTGATGAAGTCAAATATGTTGGTAAGTAAAAAATTGCTAAGATTGTTATCTTTTGTATTTTAATTATAATAATTTTGATGATTACAGATTGTTTATAATGCTCAAGACCTTACACTTACAAATGGTTTTAATGATTATTATTAATTTGAGCTTGTTTGAATTTAAAATATTTTTATGAACTTTTAGAAGATCAGCAATAACACTGATGACCAAAGCAGCAACATCATGCTACTAAGACTGATGCAAGTAACATAGTTTAATATAGCTTATGTGTTTGCACAAACTAATAAACCTGGTTATTAACTGTGCTTGTGCATTATGGTATATAGGTAACTAACTGAATGGCAACTAACATGGGAGACCTAATAATTATTGTTATTATGTTTTATTGTGCAGTCTTTGTCCTTTTAAAATATTTTATTTGTCTCAAAATTCATCAGAGTAAAACACTAAAATACTTAATAGGTATATTTAGTAGGAAAAGGCACACCCTTGTTCCAAAATGTGATGTCTGAGGAATAGGGTGAGTGATTTTAAAAAAGTTTTTTGCAGAATCAAACACAGTCAGGTAAAAACAAAGCTTGAAGTTTTAAAATAGGGGCTTGATGTGTCACACTCCCAACTAAGTAAAAATAAGTTTAAATAATTTTAAATAACTAACTCATTTTAAATAATTTTAGTGCTGTTATTCTAACACTATTTAAAAGACTTATTATAATGAATCCCATTTTTTTAAATGACTAGTGGCCCCCCGCGACTTCGTCCGCGTGGAATCCCTTTCTTTTAGAAATCGTGGTCGAACGGGATAAAAAGTATCCTTTGTCCGTTTCCTGGTCCTAAGCTAACTCTCCGCCAATTTTCAGCCAAATTGGTTCATCCGTTTTTGAGTTATAAATAGTGTAACTAACACCACTTTCTTTTATATATATATAGATTTAGAAAAGTTGTCATTATCCCAATTGTTACTAGTTATGAACTTTTAGGCCTAGTGTTATGAACTTTTGAAACAAAAAGCTGTAGAAACCAATTTTCAAACACACAAAACTCAATAAATATTCGGTCAATTGACTCCGATTTCTGATACATGACATTATATTAAAAATATTAAAAATATTTAATATAGGTGTCATCATGCCAATTTGGGTGACCTATGTGACCTCAAAGGCTGTTGGTGCAAATAAGAAGCCTCGTATTATTTTTCCCTACCCTGCAGCGTCGAATGGCGTACGTTCGAAAAACAAAATTTTTCCAATGGCTAAATTTACATAGAAAACCTTTTTTTGGAATAAACAATTTTTTGGGAAGTTGGGTTGGACCCTATGGATGGATCTAATTTACCTATGTATTTTAGTATTAGACACTTTTATTAATAAAATGTGGGTGTTATGTAGAAGCATTACGAGGGTGAATCAAAAAGTTCTTGGAAGTGCATATATATGAAACCTTTTTGGATCAAGTTCGATATTCAAATTAAAGAGTGTCTATCACACTATATTTATGCAGACTGTCACTTGTTTTTGTCAGTTCGTTCGCATGTAATAAATTTTTTTGTGCAACGAGTTGCTAAAAAGTCAAAATTATGGATAAAAGAGAGTTACGTGCGGTGATAAAATATCTCAGTTTGAAAAAAATGTCTACGAAGGAAATTTTTTTGGACATTCAGCAGACATTAGGGGGTGATGCTGTACCCTATTCTACGGTTGCGTACTGGGTGGCTGAATTTAAAAGAGGCTGTAAAGATGACTCGCGTTCTGGGCGGCCTTCAACCTCCGTTACAGAAGAAAATGTCAAAAAGGTTGAGAATCTGGTTTTGGAAGACAGAAGAATGACTATAAAACATATAGCTGAGATCCTAAAGATATCTTTTGGTAGCGTTCAATCCATTTTAATTGATTCACTGGGGTTCAAAAAAGTGTCTGTAAGATGGGTGCCACGAATGTTAACCGACGAAAACAAAAAGCGACGTTTGGAAATTTCCAAGCGTAATCTCGAAATGTTCCAGCGTGATTCGGATAATTTTTGCCGTCGTCTTGTCACCATGGATAAAAAGTGGGTCCACCATTTTGATCCTGAAACTAAAAGACAAAGCATGTCCATCCTCTCCATCCATTAAGAAATTTCGAGTTTCTCCTACCGCTGGCAAAGTTATGGCCTCTGTGTTCTGGGATAGTAAAGGAATCCTTTTTATTGATTACATGCCAAAAGGCCAGACGATTACTGGACCGTATTATGCAAATTTAATCCCGAAAGTGCGTGAAGCGATTAAAGAAAAACGTCGTGTAAAACTGTCGTTGGGCGTGTTGTTCCTTCAAGATAACGCTCCTGCTCATCGATCGGAAGTTGCGCTCAACGCAATCCGCTGTGCTGGCTTCAATCTCCTTGACCACCCACCAAATTCTCCGGACTTAGCCCCAAGTGATTTTCACTTATTTCCAAAATTAAAAGAGGAAATTCGTGGAACAAAATTTCACGATAATGACGCGGTTATAGCTGCCGTAGAGGACTTTTTCGAGAGTCAAGAAAATATTTTTTTTTCACAAGGAATAAGGAAGTTAGAAACGCGTTATTCTAAATGCATTGCATTGGAGGGAGATTATGTAGAAAAATAAAATATTATTATTTAAATCTTTGCATTTTTGAATATTGATTCCAAGAATTTTTTGATTCACCCTCGTAACATGGAATATATAAATGTAGCATTACAAAACAAGCTATAAGTACAGAGTATTGTGAACTAAAATCATCATTATATTATTTGTTTTTCAGAATGAAACAAGGCCAACCAGACGGAGTGAATACTAAATGGAGTTGTCTTGACTCCCGCAGATTATCACGTGGCTTGCTTATGTGGAAATCTGATTGTCATGTTGTACTGTAACAAAACAAATTTTGAACCATTTGTAACACCTACTTATTGAAATAAAAGTGACATTCCCAAGAGGTTTTGTATTTTTCTTATGATACATGATGAAACTTTAATTTTCCCCACTGAATTAAAAAAAATAGGAATGGTGTTCCGGCAACAGATGAGCAAATAAAACCAATTTAATATTCTTGAATGTTTATTGTGCACAAAAATGTAATAAATACAGAAAAAATACAAGTCATAATGGAAATATCCAAGATATACAAAGATTATAAATAAGAACAGCAAAGTAGATTAAAACAATGATGTTTCATCTTAGTATCCACAACAATAAAACTAGTAACATAAAACAACAAATACTTTAAAATTACATAAATTGAAGCTCAGTATCATATGAAAAATATGACAATATAAAGATCAAAATCTTTCAGATAAAACTATGTGAAATTATAACTTCAGTGATTCGTCATAAATATGCATTGTAAATAAATTATGTTACGATTTCGACGACTAGACTTGGTGTTAGAAAAAACAGCCAAAAGTCTAAACTTTGGTTTGAATATACTTCACAAAAGTTACTATAATTAACTAACAATACTTATTAGGCCATATCTTGGCAGTGAATGTTGTTTTAAATAGGATTGATATATTTAATTCTAAAATGAAATACCTATGTACTTGTCGTGTCCTACCTTATGATATTTACTGTAATGCATAAGTTTTAACTGGTTTGAAAAACTAAGAGTAGTAACATTTCAAATGATTTATAAAGGTATTACATTACATATCACTTTGTGAAAACTTAATGTTATAGCATTTTAACAAAACTAAAAGCATAATTCTAAGTAATGTCTATGTGGGAACATAAATAAGCTAAATAATAGCGGAATGCCTTAGTTAAACTACATACATGATATTAATAATTGTTAAGTCATAATAAATATTAACTAACCACACACTGTATAATACTCAACTAAATTATTATCGACATGATGTTTTAACAGATTATGCGAATGAGTAAATGGAAACAATAACTATTTTGGTCTAAAACTTACAGTTTTAGAAAACTATGGAAGAAGTTTTATGCTTTGCCTAAATCTCAGTAGTAAAATTACATTTACATAATATATTATTATATTATATATAACAAGTGGAAACCTTGCCCTGCCCGTTATCTATATATATATATATATAAATGAAACCCGTTTTCCTTGGTCACGGCATCACGCGTGAATGGCTGGACCGATTTCACTAATTCTTTTTTGTTGTATTTGTTATTATTAGGAGAAGGTTCTTACGGAAAAAAATATTAAGAAAATCTCTCAGAAATATTGAAAAATATACATTTAATTTTGCATATTTTAAAAAACGCGCGTAACTGACATTCGATGACATTGTTCAATCATTGCAACGCTAAGGCGGTACGAAGTTCGCCGGATCAGCTAGTTTTTGTTAATTTTTTTCTCCATAAGAACCATCTTCAAAGAACGGGATTTTAAGGAATATTATAAAAAAAGAATTTACCAAATTGATAGAATGGCTGGATTCTTGAGTAATGCGCTTACATTTTGCGATTGATTTTTATATCATAGACAAGCGGACTCTGCAGACGTTGTCCTGGCCGTTGTTTTAAAAAAAATTGCAATTTTCGTAAGAACCATACCCCGTTCTCTAAGAAATATCATAAAAAAAGAATTAGCCAAAAAAAACAATTGTTCCAGGTGTTCTTAAGGTTTGCGCTTACCCACACATTTTGGGATTCATTTTTATATAACAGATATTATGTTTAACTGTAGTTTAAACATGGAGTAACATTT
Organism: Pyrausta despicata; assembly: GCA_963921415.1. NCBI lineage: Eukaryota > Metazoa > Arthropoda > Insecta > Lepidoptera > Crambidae > Pyrausta > Pyrausta despicata. The sequence continues at coordinate 8,608,616 of OY992855.1, read as the reverse complement.
TGATTGTCTATGAAATATCTCACTAAAATGATTCGTTCTATTCTCTAATCCTACTTTGTATAAATAACTCTTAGGTGATTAAACTTTATAAATTGTAACAGCCAAATTTAAGGCAAGTTAAACCTGTAAATTAATTACTTGGTAATTTACGAATTATTTATTTCTTTACATCACACATTTTACATTTATTCATATTTTGTGACAAATAAGTTTTGTGATGTATTTATGAACCTACTTCTTTACTTATTAATTTTCAAACAAGCCGTTTATTTAAAACGTGGAAGATTCTATGGCAGTTACATGGCATACATATCTTGTTTTCTACTGTTATACAGTAAGTGAAGTTATACTTTCGAGTTATAATTTAGTAACAAGTCTAACTACAGTAATAAATAAGGCAAAGATTAGTCACATTCATGTATCTACACGGTGTTTAAATTTTGCTCAACCAACTTTCTGCGTTTCTTCGTAGCTCGCAATTTGTATTATGAGTTCAACTTCCTACTTTCAACTTCCTACTTTTCTGTTTTGTATAAAATGAGGCGGCCAGCACTCTTTTCCTTTGCAAGTTAATTGCTCCGTACATTTTTTACTATATTGCGATCCCATCGGGGTTTAATAAAAAGCTGCGTTTCCACCAGAGATGTGCGAGGATGCGTAGCGAGGTATATGTTTGTTAAGAACCAATAGAATCGCTTTATTTGCACCGCACCTCGGGCAGCACAGCTCAGGTAGTGGCTCTGGTCACAAGCGAGGGATGTGTACAAGTGATGTGTGTTGAGAAGGATGTGTTGCGAGGTTTTCGCATACTGTTCCAGCCACGCACACCCACAACATTAATGCGCATTTTACAGTACCACTACACATCCTCGTAGACACATTTTCATCGCACACCTTTGGGGGAAACTCTCACAAATTTTCACAGCACAGCTAAACATCGCACGACATATTTCCATCGCACAACATTGGTGGAAACGCAGCTTGAAGTCACCTTAGTAGATAGTTTCGTGGGTAGTTGTCGTGTCTAGTCGGTGGGCGGGTCCATGGCGGCGACGATCGCCTTCATGACAGCGGCGGCGGCGAGCGCGGCGTGCGGCTGCCACTCCTTGCCGCGCGTGCCGTCGCGGTAGTCCGATATACCTGTCAACAATTGTTCAAACACTTCTTAAAACGCGGTTTGGACAATATTTCATAATTGATTAAAATTTATAACCGCATAAATACAATACGCATAAATGTAAAAGAAAAATTATGAGTATGTCGGTTAATTGAAATACACCCCTTTTCATCAAAGCAAAGGTTTGCCTTTGATATCTCGAAGTCGCTCATAAGCATGGCAAAAGCAGTTAAGTTATAAATGCTCGGTATACATTGACATCACGTTGTCAAGACGTCGCTCCAAACGCTACTTTGATGGGCGCGACGGCGTCTTATGTACGCGCAATTTGGAAAGTGGACATTAATCATGTAACTAAACGATTCGAAAAAATCAAGATAAAATGAGAACATAACTACCCAACACGATTAACTAAGAAAAATAAACTGATAGTACCTAAAATTTATAATTATTTTGGTTAAATAAGAAAAACATTATAACATTTTATTGAATAAATAGGTTTAAAAAAACGAATGCTGCGTTACCCTTGCGAGCTAGCCAGCGTTGCAACAACACTCCAGTTGTTTGCAGGTGCTTCATTAGCTGTTATCTAACTGCACTGACCTCTAATGGACACGAAGCAGTCCTTCCTGTTCCCGACGACGCTGTCGAGCACGGCGTCGAGCTCGCAGTCGTAGGCGAGCGCGCGCGCGTGCTGCGCGAAGGCCGCGCGCGCCTCGCCCGCGCCCGCCACCGCGCGCCCGCCCGCCACCGGCGCGCAGTGCACGCGCGGGCCGGCCGCCTCGTCGCTGTGATACACATGTCACACGTTATCAACTCAATAGGAAATATGCATAAAATTTGAAATGACCTTAAATATTTTTTCTCGAATACTTATTATCGTAATATTATTTACTTATTATTTAAACCCCTAAAATAATATTCAAAAAGTTCAAAATAAGGGAGCGAAATTCAAACTTTCAAAACGCGCCACCATAGGTTGAACGAAATATGACGTCATTTGACACGACATTGTATTGTAAAAATTACGAAGTAACTGAAAAGTCCACAGTAAACACTGGTAAACACCCAATGGACGTGTCATGTGACGTCACGCAAAGCGCGCGTAAAATGGCGGTGTTGATTGAATTGAACTGCTTAAATTTTTTTAAAGTTTTAAATTTCATTTTAAAAAATATCTAATATTTGAAGCCCGTTAATATTTTTTCTACGTTATAAAATACTAAACTATTAATTTGAGACCAAAAAGAAAAATATGAATATTCCCTATTAGCACATTTTTTTAACACGCTTTTATTAGATAGGGGTGTATGTATGTATGAATATATGTAACGGAATTTTTGAGCCCAATTTTCACCAACTTCCAGAAATCGGATTAATTTGAAACTTTGCACCGATGACAATGCAATAATTTGATAAGAGTTTTCCATTATCCTTATGAACTAAAAAAATAAAAATAAATAATAGTTAAAAAAACTAAAAAAAACACACGTTTATTGCTAACTAAAAAAGAGAAAATAATTTCTGAGCACACTGAATTTATATTACAGTAGAGTAAAAAGCGTGGGGTGCTTGGTTTAGTAGTACGTTAAAATCATCCTAATATTGGCAACTGTAAAAAGAGAAGTATGAAAACGTCATAAAGTGCACCCCACGCTTTTTACTCTACTGTAATATAAATTCCGTGTGCTCAGAAATTATTATTTTTAGTTAGCAATAAAAGCGTCTTTTTTTAGTTTTTTAAACAATTATTTATTTATTTTATGAGATACAACACCCAATTGTCCCTCTGTCTTTATCTATATATTTAAATTAATATCTGTTCGATTGTCTTAATAAAACTCAAGAAAGGCTGTACAGATTTAGTAAATTTTGGTTTTTAAATTATTATTGGAAGTTCAATAAGGATATGAGGTCTGGGTTTATTCTGACAGTTTTCAATATGAGACCTTTTTGAGTAAATTAACGTTTAATCAACCTTCAAGAATATCTTAACATTTTCAAATGACAGATACGAAGATTTAACGATTGATATCACTTATTAAGAATGTTTTTGTTGCAAATCAAAAAAAGCAGGCCAATATGAATTTTATTTTAGGATTTATTATTGAAAATTTTTAGTACGAATTTTTGGTTATACTCCTTAAGTAGGATATATCTTGGAATGGGTTAATAAATAAAGACTGTAGGTCCCATAGTGATATCTATCAGAATACACCTAGACTCTATCCTTAACGGTTCCGCCACTAATATCCAGTCACCCTGCATAAAAAAAGAGTAGATAGATAAAGATAGATAATCCATAATGCAATCTAGATAAATATAAAATAAACAGAGCACATACAGTTGGTCGCCCTGCGGCGCGGGGTGCGACACCTCGATGTAGGCGCCGTCGCCGAGCTCCACGCACAGCCGGTCGGGCGCGCCCGCCGGCGGGTCCCAGCGCCCCGGCACGCCTACCAGCCGCTGCAGACCTGGGAACGACCTTGGTGTATCACAACTGATTGGATGTAGCGTTGCCAGGTCGCCAAACCTAATAGCCGAACAGACCAGCCAGTTTGGCCGGACATTTGGTTAAAAAAAGCCGGACACCCTATATTATTGAGGATTTCGTTTTAGTATTAATAGGTACTAGGTGATGTAACGAATGTTGGATTTTTCACATTCGCGAATGCGAATGCGAATATTCATCTCCAATATTCGCGAATGCGAATGTTAAATTTCAAACAAAGCGCGCGCAAAATGTTTGACATTTCGTGTCGGCCATGTTTAAACTGAACATAGCCGAGCCGATACAAGTTGAATGAACGAAGTTAGTCACAGAAAGTTCATTCGAAAAGTTTTGTTTTGATTTGAGGTTAGTTTAAGGCATGGATTCATTATTTTTTCTGTGGTGGAGTTGAGTTGTGATTTTGTTATTTTAATTAGACTATCAAGAACAAAAGAGAAAGTGTTTCTAATTTAGTTGCTTACCAAGACTGTTCCATTTTTTTTAATTCAAGTATGATTAAATAAAAATATATAAATCTTATCAGTTGTGTTATCATTTCATATGCAACCATATAATAATTTCCATTTTGTTTGTTAAATACATTCGCTTAATATTCGCACCGTTTTTTGCGAATAAGAATGCGAATATCGAAAAATATGCGAATATTCGCGAATGCGAATGCGAATATTCGTTACATCACTAAAGGTACGACAAAAATCGGTTCGGTAGTCGACTCTCGTCGCCTACGCTCGGCCACGATCGGCGACGCGGAAGCAGTGCTCGCTTGTTTGCGAAATGTAAAAAGCCTAACAAGACGGACACCGTTTATTTTGGCCGGACATGCAATCAAAAAGCCTAACACTGTCCGGCTTTATCCGGACGCCTGGCGCTAATTGGATGCTAGATGCCTTGAAGTTAAACTATCCACATTCACATCAAACGATCAAACTTAAGCACGTAATTCTTTTTGGCAAATAAATAATTACTTACAATTGGTCTTTACATCCGACGAGTGTGTGACGTTGGCACTATGTTTCTGATTTTAAAAAAATTGGATCACAGCGAATAATATTTCATTTCTGCTTAGCCCAAAGGTATGACTAGTAGAGAATGCCCTACGGCGTTAGGTCCACCTTTTGTACATATTTTTGTAGTGCAATAAAGCTTAAATAAATAAATAATATTACATAAAAAATCCAGTTATCTGTGATCAATGATCGTAGCGCATCGAATGCAGAATAAAACCAGGTAACACGCTCAGATCGCACGTGGATATTTCACGCACAATTTTAGTTGCAAGTTTCTTGAGCCGTGTCGTCGCCAAACGTTCCATGTTGGATCGCCGATCTTCCTATTTCCGGTTAAAGATCGTGGAGCAACAAATGTCATGCACGGCAACTATTAGGTCCTTACATATGAAATTGGCGTTTTGTCGTACTGGCCACTTTGATCACAAATTTTTCCTATTTGGTTAGGAATTCGAAATTCAAATTTATACAGCTATTTCCACATGTAGTTGTGTTTCGTAAACCGTCATTCATTTGTTTTTTTACTTATCTTTTTTCTGTTTGCATCGCTCAATTTACAAAATGGAAAATTTGAAATATCGCGTTATTTACGAGTACGAGTTCCACCGTGGCACCAGTGCTGCGGAAACGGCTCGAAGGGTTAATGATGTGTATGGCGGTTGTGTCGCAAAAGAAAACACAGTGCGTTTTTGGTTCCAACGTTTTCGTTCTGGAAATTTCGACCTGCAAAACAAGCCCCGTGGACGGCCGGAGACCCAGGTTGATAATGAAGAATTGAAGGCTATTGTGGAAGCGGATCCATCGCAAACCACGTCCGAGTTAGCTGCAGGCTTTGGCGTTAGTGATAAAACTGTTTTAATCCACTTGAAGCAAATTGGGAAGATTAAAAAACTTGAAAGGTGGGTTCCTCACGAATTGAGTGAAGCAAACCGGCAAACGCGCGTCAACTGCTGCGTTATATTACTTGACCGGCACAATAACGAAGGGATTTTAAATCGAATCATTACCTGTGATGAAAAGTGGATTCTCTACGATAATCGGAAGCGCTCATCGCAATGGCTGGACCCTGGCAAGCCAGCCAAAGCCTGCTCCAAGCGAAAATTGACCAATAAAAAGTTACTTGTAAGCGTTTGGTGGACTAGCGCCGGTGTCGTTCATTACAGTTTTCTCAAATCTGGCCAGACGATTACGGCAGATATCTATTGTCAGCAATTGCAAACCATGATGGAAAAGCTAGTTGCTAAACAACCAAGGCTGGTCAATCGCTCTACGCCACTGCTGCTTCACGACAACGCTAGACCACACACTGCACAACAGACGGCTAGCAAATTAGAAGAACTTCAATTGGAATCTCTAAGGCATCCACCGTACTCCCCGGACCTTGCTCCAACAGATTACCATTTTTTTCGAAATTTGGATAACTTCTTGCAAGGGAAAAAGTTCAACTCAGATGGGGCAGTCCAAGTCGCCTTCAAAGATTTTATTGATTCCCGTTCGAATGGTTTTTTTAGTAAAGGGATCAATGAACTACCTATGAGATGGCAAAAGTGCATAGATTACAATGGCTCATACTTTGATTAAATAAATATGCTATATAAAAAAATTTCGACTTTTTGTTCCTCCCATACAAAACGCCAATTTCATAGGTAAGGACCTAATATGATCTCTCAGCGTGCGATCTGCGCACGTCATATCGGTGTCGTCGACCTGATTTTATGTTGCTGCTCCACGGGCCTGGTTTGTTGATCCAATATTGATCATTGTAGACTAAAGTGGTCCCGAAAGGGGTTCGAATAAGTTTTTATTCCTGTTTTATTCCTCTGATTTTCTTAAAACAGATAGGACGTGAAACATAGGACCAACGTCCTACCTGGGCCTCACTCGGCGGATTTATTTATTTGCCAAAGAGAATTTAAAAAGTTTGATATTGTTAACTAAAACTAAAAGGCAACACATGACCGTACAATGTCTCATTATGACTTTACGGTAACGAATTTCATACGAAACGAAATAAGGACATGCAAAATTAGACATAATAATTTATCGTGTGTTTTGATTCCCCAATAACACGTTACATAAATATTAATGCAATTTACCTTCCTCTACGTAATTATTCCAAGGCGCTGTTCGGGAATTCGCGAGTCGCAAGGCGATGTCTTGCAGGAGGAAACTTGACGGCTTGTACGGTTTCACTTCGTAATCCCAGCCGCCTTTTTCATTGCGCTCCGCTTTCTCACAGAAAATGTACACGTATCTATAATTAAAAAGTCAAACATTTGTATTAAATTCGACGTCATTTTTTATTGCGCCATTATTGCGCCAAAAGAACCGTTGTTAAAGTATACTTGAAAGTTTATGATGTTGAAGCTTACTTAATTTTACATTAGGAGACTAAAATAGGTATATTTGCTTCAAAAAATTGGTGAAAACTAGGCTACACATCTGCATTCACCGACTATAACACTAGCTAGATATACTTTATAATATATAAGATTTATAAAATAACAAGAATAATTTTTATAGACTTTGAGACATGAATGAATTATTAATGCAATTACATAAACATTATCTCTGTGGTTACAGCACGCTACTTCAGGTTTATTTATACGCATTTCAACTACTTACCCAGAAAAGAGGGTATTTTCCCGCTGTATTACCATATGACGTAAAAGACTAAGCTCCAAGAACCACAGAGCATCATTTGTCCATTAATAAAATTTTACACTTTACAATTTACCACAGTTTTTGGTAGTTACTATGTACAATATTAAATTACCTTAATTGTTGCTTTCCCCCTAGAAGTATAAAGTGGTACTCTATCGTTTCTATCTACACTGGACATCTTTATGTGCGAAGTATATTTACAGTACGTCGTAACTATAACACGATCATAGCTTACGGGCATAATGTAAGCTGATGTCACACCGAACGTGATGACACAATAAGCAAAGAACAGGTCTGTGTGTGGTTTAGAATGAATTCTTGTCGTGTCGTTGGTAAGTCACTGGTAGTTTCCAAATAATAAAAATAAATAAATATAAATATACAACAACATCACATACATTGACTGATCTGACTCCGACAAAGTAGCTAAACTCTTGCACTTGTGTTACAGATATCAGAATCAACAGTGGTATTATAAATAAACTTAAATAAATACATATAACACCCAGACCAGCACAAACAGACATGTTCATGCACACATGATTGTACAGTGCGGGGATCGAACCCGCGACCTCTTGGTTAATAGCCAACTTCTTGACCATTACACTAAAGTGGTCGTCAAATAAAATAAAAATACACCATATTGGTACACGCAATACAGTGACAGCTAAATTACGACGAAAGTTTAATTAGTGGGCTGTATTTGTTTAGGAACGGTAACGTCAGCAGAATCCTTATTATGTTCATTCATAAAACGCCTATAATAGTGTCTGTGTTTCCCTAAACCTACGTAGTATTTGATTGTCATAGAATGAGTAAGTAATAGGCCAATGGGGACACTAGGTCATAGGTTAAATTATCTCACTTGTCGGGTAGGTCGGGCGCCGGGGTCGAGATGACTACGTCACCCAAACGGACGTGCTTTGCGTAGTCTGTGTAGTGGGGCACCCCACCGCCAACACCGACCAGGAATACGTAGTCCACCTGCGAAAACAAATTGATTTTAAAACTTTTGCATTTTAACACTAACTATTGTTTATTGAAGAAGAAGAAGAAGAAATATTTATTTGGCACATATTACATTACAATATAGTGTAAATTAAAACTAAAACTAAGCAAACCAAAAAGAAAATGAATGTAATAGAATGACCAAATTGGTCCCCACTCAGCATTATTGCCACGGCAAGCCATAGCGCTGGTTTTCTGTGGGAACCACTAAGGTTTGTAGATGTCACCACCCGACCAAACAAACATTAAATATTTATAATATTTAATAGTGTGTGCATATGTGTGTATGTGTGTGTTAGTGCGTGTTCGTGCATGCAAAACAACTACTTGGCGTTTTGGTACTCAATTAAAACTATCCTGAGTCGTTGTTTAAATGAAGCAACGCATTTTGAATCTAAGCTCGATCTATTTTATGAGTATTTAGGTACTCACTGATCGACGTTTCGGGTCAGCTCGTGACCACGGCTGTGTGCAATCCAGCCGAAACGTCGAGAAGTGAGTTCCTAAATACTCATTAAAATAGATCGCGTTTAAACCCGATAACCAATAATTAACAAAAAAAAAGGAAACTCCCGACATGAGCCACGAGAACAGCTGGTGAGTGGCTGGACGGGCTTTTGACTAGCCATAGCTAACAACCACCGTGGTTTAATTATCTTTCAAGTAAAAAAAAAAACACACAGACAGACAGACATAGGTATCAACCCAACCCATTTTTATCGTCGAGTGTTAAAAACAGGATGATAAATCAATTTGATAACCCTCAGTTTGACCACGTCCTCATTGGGTTTCTAGCTGCCTGTGTATCCATTTCCATCGAGCTGAAGTCTTTACGTCATCTGAGTTGTCAGATGACTCATCTGTCTATCAGTTTAAGGTGGAGGCTTCAGGTCCAGGCTTTAAACAGAACTGCGCTTCTGTTTAAAGTCTCTTATTAGACCTTGCACATTTTTTTACTATCAGTCTTACACAAAAATTAGATATAAAGCTGAAAAAGAGGATTATTTTGCTTTAAATTTCCACTAAACGACGCCAGCGCTGGAACCCAAATACATCCAACGGTAACAACCCGAAATAACTAGAGCTGGAAGTCGCAGGACTTACAATACGACTTACAACGTGACACAGAAGACGCACCTGGAATCACATTACTGACACCAACAAAACTGTGTTTTTTTTTTCTTTAGTAATGGATTTCCGCAAAGTAACGCCTGATTCCATCAAAATTAGACATTACTAGCGGGAGCTCCGACTAGTCATCCATCAGTAATGTTACTCGAGCGCAGAAGGAACTTCTGACACCCAAAGTGGTCTAAGTGAAACCGCAGAGCAGTGGTACCTATTTTATGCGAAATCTGATCGTCGAAGATGACCAACAAGATCCGCTACTGCACCCGCGGCAAAGAGGTATTGACATAGGATTTCCAATGCGTAAAAAGTTAGATGTCTTCAAAATTCAACGTTATAATTTACACACGACAGCATGTCAAGGTAAACAAAGCAGTATCTTAATCACTTGTGATAATGGCGCGTTTGCAACAAAAATGGGCAGCCTGATGTGCTGTTTTCTGTACCTTAGCAACACTACCAAATATAACGTTCATAAATATGAGTGTATAGACAAAATATTGCATTTTTCTATTCTACTTCAGTAGTCTAGTTCTAGTCCACCTGCACATTTTCAATCAAACTCAGATTTGAAGTACCTAACATGAAAATAACATTTTAGAGTAATAACTGTCGCATTTCTCTACGAATCTTTATTCATCTCTAATTCAGTCTGCAATCATTCATCAACTGCTAAGCGTCTAAAATGTTTCAAGATAAACAAAATAGAGCTACTACATCATATTATCCTATCGGTCTAAAGATATCATAATAATATGCATATTTTTAGGAGAACTATCTGATTATAATTTAGCTAATAAGTAATCATGATAAATATGACCCATTGACCAGTCATAATAGGTAGCAAATTAGTCTACTAAACGACGTCAGACCATATAAGCGTACTCGAATATGCATGACATTGTAGGTATTACGTGGTTAGAATACCAATAGTCGGTCTAAGGAAAGTGCTAGCTATACCTCTATTTGGAAAATTTTGCCAAGTCATGACTAATATTTGGTAAAATGACATAATTGAAAATGCAAATTTTCGCTAACAAAAAATACACAAAAGGTGGTCATGAACATATTTATTATACATACTTTAGGTAAGGCCTATTGAAAAACGCGTAGGAACACGACAGGCAAAAATTACATCCGCATTAAAAAAAAAAAATTGCCCACAGTAGCTATCTACTGTGTCTGGTATGTACATGTAAAGCTCTATGTTCCTCAGTAATTTATGATAGCATAAAATGAAAACGTTCCCTTAAAATTCCTCAGATCGAGTGCAGTTTATTGAACTCGTATTGGTGTTCGGCCTCCGTTCTGTTTCTATTTCAAGCGAACTATACGCTACTGATTAGAAACATACCGCTGCCATGCAATCATGGCTATTTCACGCGCACGCCTATATCAGAACGATACAAAGCTCAAGGGCGGTTCAGAAGATTACCTCCATATACTGGGTGTTACAAAAAAACAGGCAATGGCTAAAGGGTGTAGTTGTGCCCGTATACTCAACAACTTTCCCAAAGAAACCTAAGGCTAATTCTCAAAAAAAAAAATTTAGACCTCCCATACAAAAATGTCAGCTGATCGATTTACTATGGGAGGGTTGGAGAATTCGCCTTTGGTTTCTTTGGGAAAGTTGTTTAGTTATACGGGCACAAAAACACCCTTTATCCATTACCCGTTTTTTTGTAACACACAGTTTATGACAATGATGTCAAATTGGGAAGTTCACGCCATAGGTTTTAGCGATACTCTTCAAACTACTTACTACTTGATTCTACACACGAATATTACATGTGATATGCGCACCTGACTACAATTCAAATTAACCGTGTGATACACTCAAAGCGATGATTCATTCATACTCCAATCTTTGTATGTATGGTTCGATGTCGTTCAAAAATTTCAATAACTATTCTTCGTAAAAATAATTTTGAACAATAAACATACACATAGACGTAAGATTGTAAAAGTAGCTCCATCCTTCCTCTAAGTTTGAAATGCGAAATGGTTACTTTCTTTTTAAGCCAAATAAAAGACACTTAATCGATTATGTTGTTGTAAAACTCTAGGGAAATTGTGTACAGGAAGTTAAAAAAGTCCGCGATCCTTGATGCGTTTTTGACTTTTACGGAATAATTACGTTTAATAGTAAGTGGCTTGCCTGTAAATGACATTGGCGCATGTCAATAAATTACTAAGAATGTTCACATAACAATATTTGATACAGTAATAACGTAATATAGACATTCCGAATGACGTAAAAATATGACAAATTAAATAAGTTTAAAACAGGGTTTTATACCTGATGTGACTACATGTTTGATTCACATTTAGCGGCAAAATGATAACTGGGACTCTATTTCTATTGATTTGTTGTACGTAGATGGAATCATGCTTCGATCCGTCTAAGTAATAATCAAAGCATTGAGAAACTTTATTTGGAAGGTCACTTAATTATAAGACACAGGTAGTAGACTACACCTGTTTGGTTTTGAAGTAAAATCTCATTTATCAAGTCTAAGTCAGAAGATCTTCTTGCAACGAGGAAGAGAAAATAGATAATAATCTTAAAACTATTAGTTATACCTTTTTTTCTATAAAGCTTTAAGAAACGGTGGAGTTACCTTTTGGAAAATCCCAAGTAATCTCGTGGTAGTGTTGCCGGCCGCTGTCATTGCTTCCCGAGTGCGACCCACAGAAGGCAGTTTGGTTGTAACGACTCTATGTGCGCCTATGCTTCCCAGCGTGTAAACGTTTGATTCGCCTGCAAAAGATTTACATTAAATCTTCTGATAATAGAACAAGCAGATATTAAGCATAGTAACGAGTTTCTAAGAGTTAGTGTCCGTGCACACGGCATCCGTCATTGACAAAAAATGTTCGAAAATGTATGACATCATCATCATCAGCCAATATATGTCCCACTGCTGGACACAGGCCTCACCTCAACTACGAGTATGAGGTGGAGCGAGCCATACTCCACCACGCGGGCTCAGTGCGGATTGGCGGAGGGGTGTGTGTAGGTAAGTGACCAACCTTACTGTCAGATGTATGACAAAATAAAGATTTTTGAGACGAATTGTGAATGACGGATGCCATGTGAACGGACCCTTACTGGATTCTTAACATATTTAAAGGTTCATTCAGGTAACTTTAAAATTAATTGACATTATTTTAAAAACAGTAAAGAACACCTACGAATATGTATAACTGCCATTTTTTTATTTTCTACCAATTGTCGTTAGATTCGATAATTGGAAGAACTAGACTAATACCGTAGGTTTCTTACAAATGTGGTCAGTTAAAATACTATTAACTTGCGCACATGTGAGCAATGAATCATTTTCCTAAAATGATAATTTACATAAATACAGGGACACTAGAGACAATTATTTCATTCATAAGCAAACTGTTAATCAAATGCACTGCTTGTGCTAATTAGTGCAGTTAGTAGCCCTTAGCAATAATTAATTTTTAGTAATTTGGAAAAAAACTAATATAAAATGTATTGTCAAGTGCTAGTGTTTGTGTCAGGCATAGTGCATGTTTTGGGACGCCCAGCCGGGGACAGTTACAATGTGTAAGTATGCGAAACTTTCTTAAAAGTCCCTTTTCTTCTAAAAACATTTAAAAAAAACGTTTTTGCGACTACTGCTGTGGGGTGAGCACGAACATTATCGTAACGTATTCGTGTCGTCCAAACGTCAGAAACTGTCAGTTTCTCCTCACAAATTTACAAGATAATGAAAGATGAACGCTACGAATACGTTACGATATTTGTTCGTGCTCACACTACTGATCGTGAACGTCATAAAAATCTCAATCAGAGAGAAAAAAAGTCAGAAACTGACAGTTTCTCCATACAAATTGACAAGTTAACGATAGGTAAACGCTACGAATACGTTACGATATTTGTTCGTGCTCACACCACTGATCGTGAACGTCTTAAAAATCTCAATCAAAGAAAAAAAAATAGTAGACACGAAAGTTATCAAAATCGATTTTATGTAGTTTTGCGATGTTTCACAGGTAAAATATTAATTGTATCTCAATTGACGTAGTCATTCGCAACCGCACTGGTCATCACGTTCGTCGATAAGCTTACATTCTTTTGCAACTATTCAGAAGTTCTTTAACGATATAGTAAAAATACAAAGGAGACAAACATTTTCTGGGGCTTACTAAAACGTAACTCATCTCGGCCTCGTATGTCTTATCATGTTATAAAACCATGAAGCAGTCACAACAAGTCACGCACGGACGGTTGCGCTAATAGAAATCTAATGCTCCGAGCTAGTTGAACACTCTTTCAGAAAAGATCTTTTCTCATTGATTTCTGTATCAATATTATGTATACCTACCTATTTTAGTTTAATATAATAATAACTCATGATTTTAATTGTCTTTTAAAGATTGACATTACATATCCCGTAAAATCGTTTAATTCTCCTCGTTGTATAATTGCTATCATTACGTAAGACTTCACTAACAATTTTAGTAGCACAGGTTACATGACATTATATCTGTCGGTTATTGTTTGTTTCAGAAATGATTGGAGTTCTACATGGCCACTAGAAAAAAATGTGTTTTTGTTGCCGGCGTTATTGAATCCTTACGATATGATTAACATGACAATTTTGATTACTGAAGACTCAACTGATGATCAGTAAGGCATTTTTTTCAATACGTTAAGTGATTCCATGTATTTATTGTTGGCATATAATCGTGCATAATTATAATATTAATTTACAGAATAGTTGTTGACTTCATGGGAAAAGATTACAATTCAAAAAATGCAGTCATCAGTTCAATAAGGGCAGACATAAATGACAAGATATCCGGACGTGTTACGGTCTACAACGAAAACGATAAGATTGTTGTTAATGGGCAAATTGGTCATTTCTTTCTCGATGACGAAAGTAAGTTTGAATTCCTTCTTCTTAACATGTAGATGGTAAAGCAACTTTTTAGCCCAAATTTTTGCGACTCAAATCGCTATTTCCTTTGCACTCATAAGGTCCTCTGGAGGCGGGACACTCAGGAATAGACAACAGTAACTTAGTCAGTTTTTAAAAACTTGAAAAATAATTACAACTCCTTTAAATTGTAACGTGCAAATCCTGGTTAGGATTGATGGTCTTAGGTAAACACATTCTTAAGTTTCTATCAATTTCTCATGTTTGCAATTTCTATTTCAGAAACACTTTTCAACATGTGGATCAAAAGGATTGAAGATTCGAATAATGATAACAAAAACATATTAGAAGTCAACACTAAATCATTTGCATTCGAACCGTTTTCTCTTAATTACATCGATAAAATACGATACTTGAAGTTGAGTGGGGATAACGTTAAAATGATAAATTTGGATTTTATATTTTCCAATATTTAGAAAAAAATGTTTTCACTTAGTGATATTTTAAGTAATCTGAAGTGGAGGGCAATCCGAGCAATGTAGAACATCGAACATGAACATAGTCATGGACTAAAATAGAAGAAAAATACTTGGAAATTGCAAACCGCTATGAATAAGTTCAAGAGTGATTTATTTGATCAATACAGACTGTAACTATGAAGTACAGGCATGTTACTTAAAAAACAAGAGTACAAGACTGATAAACTAATCTATTTATTTAATGTATTAATTATTTTTAAGATACTACTGTTGATCTTACTTTAAGATATTGTAAATAAATTAATGAAGATTATTGAACTTATTATTGAGTTAATATTCCCTTTTAATGACCTGCGCTTTGATGACTCGCGATAAAAAAAACTGTCGAATTAATAAAAAGTATACTTAATCACCTTTAACTAATAATCACAATTTGTTACAAACGAGGAGAGAGTTTTCTGAAATAAGTTGGTAAAACTAGTGCTAAGGAATAACAGACCGTGTCCGAGATCTATCTAGGAATAAAATGCATTCTTAGGATTTCATTCCTAGATAGATCTCAGGATCCAAAAAAACAAAACTCATTAAAATGTTGAGTTTTATTTTAAACTAGCGACCCGCCCGGCTTTGCACGGGTATTACATATAAAGCCTATGTCACTCACTGAATGAATGATTAAAATCGATCCAGTAGTGTTGATTTATTCACTACTGCCCGTAGTCCGCACGCGTTAATTTGGAGTAAAATGAAGATTTCCCGCTATCTTTGGAATATCTATTATTTTTAAAATTTTTGTCTTTTTTTTAAATTATTACATTACAGAATGTCTTTAAATATGTTACGGCTAATAGCCAAAGTGCGGCTACACCTAGTTTTAGCCGGCTACAATTCTGGGATGTTATTTTGGGATATCCATAAGTGATAGTCATATACAATCGCGGAGTTTTATGTAGACCTTTTCAATGTGTACAAATATTAGTACATTATTTTGATAAATCTTTGATAAATTTCAGCCTGCGTTTGCTATGTAAGCGGAAAAAAAATTTAACGACATCCCATTAGAAACCTCAAAAATAACGGTATATCTCCACTATTTAATTGATGTTATTATACATATAAACCTTCCACTTGAATCACTCTTTCTATTTAAAAAAAACGCATCAAAATCCGTTGCGAAGATTTAAGTTTTTAAGCGAACAAAGGGACATAGGGACAGAGAAAGCGACTTTGTTTTATACGAGTACTATGTAGTGATGGGTGTCCATCAGAACTATTCTGATTATTATATTATGATTGTATTCAATAGTACACTCATGCAGTAGTAGTAACATTAAGGTAAATCATCTTTTGATAGCTAGTGGACATTCCCATTACTCAGACACCCAAACGTAGATTGGCAGAAGTTGAAATGTAATAGGAAATTATGTAATGAAAAACTTCAAATTATTCGTCATTCAATATTGTAAATTACTACGTCATCATCAATAATATAAATGTTTAATAACGTATTGTATAAGCACAACAATAGCAATCCAGTTTTAGTCGTACTGCATACATCGTTGTAAGCAGACCCATTGGTGTCTACAAAATATTAAAGTGATACAAAGTTGAGCGGGAACAAGTTTGGGGCCTATTAGCATCTTAGTGAATTTAAACAGGTACACCTACAGAGCGTGGTGGTCAACGCGAAGGCGGGATAGCAGACTTAACTTCTACAGTGCCGAGTGAAATCTCAGAGCGCGACCACGTGCGTGACGTGCTATCCATTAATCCCAAGGTGTGTTCCGAGTTCGTGTTTGTTTTCAACATTACGTCATCCTATACGGACTATCCAACTTAGATGTAGGCACATAGTTATCCGCCACAACTCTCCGATCATATTAGTTAGTTGACGTGTAACTGCGGTAGTGTCTCGAATTATCGAAGATGTTAAAATCTTGTTGGGATTGCTTGATTGGGTATGATGTGTTTATATTGTTTACTAAATAACGTGTAGGTAGAATTTAACTTAGTTTTATCTGTCGCGTAACCATTAGTTTTATCTAAGCTTATTAAGACATTGCAGACTCAAAATATTTAGTAGAATGTAAAACCTACTGATGTTGTAGAAATTACATTGTTAATTTTCTACTAATTCTGTTTAAAGCTAATTCTAGGCGCAATTTCCAAATCTGCATTGATGTTACAATCTGGATTGTATGAAGGTAACGGTAGTAAAAATGTGTAATGTTGGCTCCGCTGGCATCTACTCAATGTTTGCCGTGAAGTTAGTCACAGTCTGGGCTCTGGCTGGGCGGAGTGAATTCTTGTCAATGTCATTATCAGTAAAGATATGTCAGAATCAGGTGCGCAGAACAGTTAAATAAACGCCGACCGATAGGTTCTGACTATAATAATAATGAAAACAAAACAAATTGCTGTAAACCGTCTGAGTAACAGTTGCTTTACGTGCCGTGTGCGATCGATATCAAAAAATAAACTGTGACTAATGTTAGAATAGTTTCAGTGGTGTGGGTAAACAATTGTGATTATACTGTAGATTAACCTACAAAGATAAGGCTTTCTTAAGCAAAATATTATCGTTAAATTGTAATTGTCATTAAAGGAGTGATAAAATGCGATCGAGTAGTGATACGATGGCATCATGACGCCCTCCCTGCGGTATTTATAACTTGTTATGTATGAATATAATTTGTTGCTCAGGTATTCCAGAGAGCAGGCGGATGAGGTTGTGTACGGCACTCAGTTGAACGGAGACAGCCAAAGAGCTCCCCCCTGGCCGAAGCCGGTCAACGAAAACGAAATCATGTTTCTGTTGCCAAGACGATTGCAAATAGACGATACGATCCATATCAATGGCATCCTAAGGAGTAACCCAAATTCGTAAGTTGTGATATTTTAATTTACTTCTAATATTGTATAAGCTGCAACCGCCGAACTATATTGTTTTGTAGAGATAGGGTCGTTGCGCCGGTTGGCGGCCTTTTAGTCACCTTCCCAACTTTGCTCCTTGAAATCAGTATGATGTGTCCATAATTCAGGTTCTGATTGTTTTTGTGGGCGTAGCAGATATCATCAAGTTATTTTTTGAAATAAGTATTGGAGGACCATTGAACAGTTTTTTTTAAAATAAATAATTACCTAAAATTTACTCAAAATGCCGGTTCACGGCCACTTTTTTCAGTTCGCGGCCACCCTAGAGTTAGTGCGCGGCCGCCAGTTTTACATACAAATTTGACTTACGAGTATTTAATATTTTAATTGTGTTTTCGTACACTTTTCACCATATAATGGTCCTGTCATAAATTTCCACATAGGGCTTATGATCGCGATTGTCACTTAAATGTCTTTATTCCTAAAAAGCACGTTCTCTTCAATATTCTTCCCTTTCTTTTGCTCTAACTTAACCATACTACACTATTCTAACATCTCTTATTTCCACAGGATTTGTTCAACTAATCTGGAGTCACGCACTACTATCTTGTCATTCAGGCATTCTAATCTCTACAGCATTTTACCTTCTCCCAAGTCACCTTCATAATTTCGGCAACAATTTTTCCCTTCGTCTTTTCTTCTTTCCTTCCTCTATTTTCCCTCCTTTCTTTCCTTACTCGAAACTTTTAACCTCTAGATAATGCATTTATTCTTCTTCCATACTTCTAACATACTACACCTTCATTCATCTATATTGCAGTTATTTTTCTCTCGTTATTAAACATTACATTACTGTCTCTACAAATAATGAAATAAAACATCGTTTTATAATCATTTTATATTGCAAAAAATTAAGTTTGGTTAACATTAACAATTTTTATTATGCTTGAGTAATTCGCCATAATTTGAGGATCTAAAGATAAAACTAGTATTTTAAATAGTCAACATCTAAATGTATTAATTAACATGTTAACAGTAACTACTTATTAGTAATCAGTCTTCAACAATTTCTATATCGAGTAATCAGTAAGTGTCTAATGGAATCAGGTACTAGGTGTCTACCTGTACTAATGTATATTGTACTTATCAGGAATAAAAAGTATAAAACAGTCTTTTAATTCTAGTTGGTACGAGATCAAAATATACAACTAAAACAACGAGTTATAAGAATAAAAAACTAATTCCTTATCGATAATGCACATGTTACACTTGAACGGTTTATCTTTAACATCATCATAAGTCAGTCCTATAAAATCAGTGCACTTCAAATGAAACCATTTAGTACAAAAATCACAGCCAACATTTTTGTTTTCATCGTCCTCAGTGTCACTGTTTAAGATATTTGCACATTGGCCACAATTTTGTTTTGATGTTAACTCTTTCGTCTTTAAAAGTTTTCCTTTTTTGAGTTTCTTGGCTTTGTGTATTTCTTTTTTTTTCTTTGCTTCCTCTTGCTTACGTTTGACGGCTTGCTTTCTAGCTTCTTTGGCTTTTTCTTTCTCCTCATTCTTTTCTTGTTTAGCTTTTTCTTTTAGCAGATGGTATTCTCGCCATTTTTTCCCTGAAATCGCCGACGGAATACGAGTTTTGCATACATTTTGTTTGGACTTTTCTAGGGGTTGGGGTATAAATAGATGTTGCTCGAATACTGTGTTTGGATCTATTGAAATTTTGTTGTTGGCGGATGTGGATGTAATTGTGGAAGATGATGATTTCTTTGACAGAACGTCATGAGAATCTGAATGTTCTATTATAGTTGGAATAACTGTAACATCATCCAGTGATAAAAGAGACCTTCCTTCTAGTTGCTGACGAGTGACGCCAAATGTCAAAATTTCATTTTCGTCTTCTTTGGTAGACTTTTCTGTGGTAGTAACGGTACATAATGGCAAGTTAAAAACAGAACAAGCAAACGAAGGTTGCTGACATCGCCCGATGGGTAAGCAAGTTGAAGTGGCAGTGGGCTGGGCACATAGCACGTAGAACTGACGGCCGATGGGGCAGAAAGGTTCTCGAATGGAGACCACGTACCGGCAAGCGTGGGATGTCCACCCACAAGATGGACAGATGACCTGATAAAGGCTGCAGGAACCCGCTGGATGCAGGCCGCTGCCAACCGGTCCATCTGGAAATCATTTGGGGAGGCCTTTGTTCAGCAGTGGACGTCTATTGGCTGACATGGTGATGATGATGAACCAAAACAGTCTGTGTGAAAGAAGTGGCCGTAAACTGACACGTCTATTTTCAAATAGTCAGATAACGGCCGTCTATTTTGTATACGATTTTCAGACGGCCGCGAACCAGTTTTTTTTTGTTAGCATGTGTTAGTTTGCGACCACATTATAGCTGTAAATCCGTTTAAATTTTCATTTTAGCGGCCGTGAACTAACCATATCATTTAAACCAACCCTAATAGTAAAAAATGATACACTAAGCGAAGCTTTGTTTACATTAATAATTGGAAAAAAAGCAAACTTATTTCATTCAGTGAGCTAGTGCCGCGGCCACCCGGCCGCCAACCAACTTTACTAAAAAAATATTATGTTAGTTGGCGGCCACCAAATAAAACTGGTATTAAAGTAATTTACTCCCAAAATAAATGCAAAATTACATGAAATAAACAACTATTATCACTCAAAAACAATCACACTAGTAATAAGTAATCGTAAACTTAAAATACTTACTTTTGAAGCGGGACCTGTTCGCTATTTTTTGCGCAGCTTTTCGTACGTGTGTGCGCTGACAGCGCGGCTGGCAAAATGGACGATTTATTTCCGGCACATGGATTAAGTTAACCGATCAATTTGAATAGGCATTACATTCTGCAACTATCCTACTTTTTAAAGTGCCACAACTCGTTGGTTAGAGTGAGATAAAATTCTTATTATTGCAATATTTATACAGTTGGTCCTCTAAGAGGCCGCGAAACAACGCAGGGCCGCGATCCAGCGTAATGACCCTATATAAGTGTGCAACACGCCGGACAACTAAGTCAAACTGACATTTGACAGATTAGGGAGATTAATGTTGATTTTGACTCTACAATAAGTTAAAAATGAAATTCTTTAGTATTGTATTCGATCATACAAACTTCGTGACGATTTAAAACCTCCAAAATGTTAATGAGCAGTATATGATGTGCTAAAAGCACAACGATGCAGCACCACTAAATAGTGGTAGACTATTGGGATCAACTTTAAATAATTGACTGTTGATTAAACAGTTGGCTGTTGAACTAATCAGCATAGCAATTATGCCCATTTTCCTCATTTTTTATGGGTCTTACTTAATCTTTATTTGATACCTAAATACCATGATGATTAATAATTGCTTGAATCAACATCTGTATCGTCTATATACACGCATGCAATGAATTGGGGCTACGTTCGCACTTTGTTGAACTATAACGTAAACATAAGTATTTAAATTAGTTTATGAGGAATGTGGAAAATGTTAATAGGTACAACAATGTATTTTAATACAGAACTAATAACCTACGCATTTAGAAAGTAACAGTAGCTCTACCAACCAGAAGATTAACTATGACAATATCTAGCTAAATTTAAATTTGAAGAGGTGTCACGAATTTTCTTTGTTTTTGAACTTAAGAATCTAAGCAGGGACTGCAATATCGTGATATTAGGACTCAGCCGATAAAATAAAAAAAATCTCGCAAATTGCAACCCGCTATGAATAAGTTCAAGAGTGATTATTTGATCAATACAGATTGTATGAAGTAAAGGCATGTAGCATGCAGTACTTAGAAAAAAAAGATCACAAGCCCGATAAACTAATCTATTTATTGAATGTGTTAATTATTTTTAAGATACTACATACTTGTGATTTTACTTTAAAGACAGGACAAGATCTTGCGAGTATACACAATTCATGTACACGATTCATGCTATTAAAAGCCATGTTAAAAGTATGCCATTTGATTAATGGCATACTTTTAACGAGATGTCAAAACCCATACGTATAGGATACAGGAGAATTGTGGTTCCATTAAATCATATTACGTAAGTGATTGCTAAGAAATCACATGATATGACACTTACTCGTATTTTTGCTCCAGGAAAAACTGTAATTTCTCTTTTGTGGTTAAACGAATTTCTTTTACAGGTTCTCCATCAGGCTAATAACAGGACAAAGCTCACCAGACTACTCAAACATAGCTTTAGAAATTGAAGCTTCATTTTCTCTTGATCAATTTAATACGAAGATAGTGTACAATGGTGACCACATAAATAATCCAATTGACCTTAGGCCTTCACAGTTAATAGGAAGTAAGTTGACTTGGGTACTTTTACTATTAACGTATTTCAGATCATAAATAATGATGGTGACAAAATTATAAAAAAGTTTTTCATTGCAAATCTGATCGGTAAAGTCTCATGTCTAACCGTCTCCATCTTTGGAAACCACTTTTGACCTTTTAATTTCTTTTTTTATTCCAGCTTCAGATTTTAGTGTCAGCACAACTATAAGAATATCGGATTACGTCGACAATCCAATTGTAGACGTGTCTTTTGGAGTCTCGTCTCTTACGCAAGTGGAACTGAAGCACAATCTGGAGGATATAAGATTTTTGGTTCTGAGTGGTGATGTCCAGAAAGTAGACAAATTACAATTCGACTTTTCATAACTTTATTGATTTTTTAATGTTTTACACTTCACTGTGTCCTATTTATCTGAAATGTTGTAGGTACGTTACAACGACTATTTGAATTTACATCTTTAGCCGCGGTAACTCGCAACTTAATAATAAGGCATAAAAAAAACGTTATGACTGGGTAATTCCTAAAATCGCATTTGTGTGATTTCAATTAAGCTTTTAATTTCCCGTAACGGTCCATTTGTGCTTTATTAAGGATTAGGAAAAGAACCGAATGCCTTTATTAGTTGTTAAGTGTGCTCGATGTTAGAAGTACGGTATAAATACATATGCTTTGTGAAGTCGCTAAGGAGTTATTATATACGCAGCAGTATTACCACGATTTGAGAAGCTTAGCCGTGTTGTAATAAAATTATGTTCTAATGGTAATGCTAATGGTAACTATAATGGCAATACAGTTAGCTTATTTCAGCAGTGTAGTCATGTCATTTTTTTAAATATATATTTTTGAATAGTTCGAAGTTTAGTTGAAAAATAAATGTTTTAAATATCCCACCTTATCATACCATTAATTTTTAATTATTTCATAATGACATTACTGTCCAGTATTTATTATTTAAATAATAATTGTAAAGTTCCAATATAAGGAACGAAAATCAATTCCTTCGAATATGTCCTATAAATTATAGTTAATATTGTTTACTGTTCTTATTATTTGTGTTTGTGGTTACTGTTTCACTTATCATTGATAGCAAAATAATAGACATAAACTTGATGTATGTAGGATATAGATAAAACTGTTGTTTTAGAGATCACGTAAAATAATACAATACTTGTGATGTGTAGCTGCGCTGCATTTTTGCTCTCATTTTGATTGGTAATTATTGAGCCCCACTGTAATAAATCTTAATAAATAGAAACAAGTTTGCTAAGCTTTTTGTAAAAGGTGTTTATAAATTATTTAATGTAACTTATAATTGCCGTTTTCTGTTATAAATATAAATAATATATTTCTACTTTTAAAATATCCTTATATCAAGCCATTTACTAAAATAAAAAATATTTTTTTTAAATTAAATTAGTTTTTCTCCTTACTGACCATCTCCTTAATCAGTTATCCACTGGGATCAATACACTAGGACACATGTCTTGCCAAGATTGTTACTGATAACCATCTTAGCAAGACATGTGCACTGTACTTATTGTAAAATCCTTATACCATGTTCTTACGCAAATACGAATTATGAATTAACATTAAATCGAAATTCAATCCCCTTTCTGTTAAGAAAAAAATGAAATAAATTCAATAAAATTCTCGTAGAAAAGCTTTTGGTATTGCAACTTGTAAATTACATATTTGATTTTATTTTAAAGTTTACGTTTAATTGCGAGACTTTCGGTTGTTATTTATTATTTAAGTTCATTTTCAAGGGCAAGCCAAGTCTAAGGCTGAATTTAAAGCTGTCCGGGCGCCCGGGAGCGGGAGCCGGGAGCACATATGAGACGCTAGAACATCGTTTCACTACGACGCGAATTGGCGCGCATGCGACCCGCTTCGAAAAGAGCACTGTGGGGTGAGCACGAACATTATTGTAGCCTTTTTTGTGTCGCCCAAACGTTAGAAACTAATAGTTTCTCCATACAAGTTGACCAGTTAACGATAGGTAAACGCTACGAATGCGTTACAATAGTTGTTCGTGCTGAGCACTAAACGTACTAAACGCACGTTTCAGAGCCCTTAAAATTAGTAATAGTTCAATCTACTTTGGACTATTACTTGACTAAATTTCAGGTGCTATTGTTGGAACTGTTCTAGGATACCCGTCAGTCCTTTTTAACATCTTTAGAAATTCGTTTCCGTGTATAAAATTGTATTTTTAACCCCCAACGAAAAAGAAAGGTGTTATAAGTTTGTACCCTATTCTGTATGTATGTGTCCGTCTGTGGCAATGTAGCTCCTGTACGGATGGAGCGATTTCACTGCGGTTTCTTTTAATCGAAAGATAATTTAATAATGGTGGTTTTTAGACATGGCTGGCCAAAATCCCTCCAGCCGACGAAACCCCCCACTTGTTTTCCTGTCTCATGTCGGGGATTTTTAAATTTCAGTTTCCTTATTCTCATAAGTTTATGAGTAGCACATATTACTCACCAACAGTGGTGTACCGCACGTACGTCTCTTGGTTGTCCATCATGGCGTCGACCGCCTGCTTCTCGCAGTAGAGAGCCGTGACCACTGCGATGCTGGGCTGACGCGATGAACATAGCGTCGGCATTTGCTTCACCACCTATAGAAATGATAATTTTTGACGTGACAACGTCTTATAAATTGGTTTGCCGGGTGACACTTCAAGAAACTGCGTTACGCTGCTCCGCTCACGTTCCGCGCGAGAGAGACAGAGCGAGAGAGAGAGAGAGAGATAGGCATACACACCGGTTCATGTTATACGAATGAATATTCACATTAAAATTATTTTACCACTCAAAGTCGTTGTCACGTAAAACTTTCGCGCGTATACCGACTTTACAGGCAACCAATTTTTTTTCAGAGTATGTACCTACATGTTGTATTGAGGTTTTGCTAGTTTTAAAGTAGATATATAACAGGCATGATGACACCTATCTTAAATATTTTCAAGACCATGGCGTATAAAAACATAGCCCCTATGAAGTTAATATAATCAGTATATTTCCAAAAAGCTGTAGAAGCCAATTTTTAACACACAACATTCAATAAATATTCGTTCAATTGACCGATTTCTGATACACTACCGTGACGTTCCGTTTTTGTATTCCCATACAAAATCTATGGAGGCAGACCGTTTTGAAAGTATGTGGCTTTATATGGACTTTCTGTGTAGATACACAGGAAGTAAAATTCGAAATCCGTCGATACGATAGTCGTTACTTTGTTTTGCTTACTATGAAACACTTCGGAATCACATGAATATGAAACACGGATCCGATGTCAGAAGTGCCTCTAATGACATTTATTTATTAATTTAGTGGATCATACATTGAAAAACAAAAATGTTTCGCATTAGGTACAGAAAAGAACAACGAAGCACAAAACTGCGGATAAGTAAAACGAAAGTCATTTGAATTTTGTATCGTCCGCAAATTCGTGCTTCGTTTTTCGATGTAGGCCTTCTACAGATATTTGCATGCGCCCTAGTATTTGCAGTTGCGATTGAACTTAAATGGTGGGATGGTCTTTTTATGTCGTTAGAAGATTATTTCATTATAGGACTATTCGACGAAATAATGTTAGTATCATGGCGCTTACTAAGCATTACGTCTGCGGGCATGCTTAATTAAATCTATATACAATTCAAAGACGGTTAAATTAGGTCTGTAGTCAGATAATTGTGTAGAGTTAATTTCATTGCGGAGGTTAGGTTAGGACGGATTACCGACGGATGATGTTACCTAGTTAGTTAGTTACCTAAATTAAATTATGATATCCTATTTTTTTTATTGCCTACAGGATGTGGATACGGAAATGTTCAATAATACTATAATCATGCGTACCTGTGTATCGACACTATGCTGACGAATGTATAATCCCTCTGACATGGTGCGAGTGAGTCCTTTCTCTTCCAACGACTCCAGGGCATCTTTGACATCTGATTTGGACCATTTACCGGCGCTGTATCATAAATAATATATAGCATTAGAATGAAATAAATAAAAAATATTTATAATAAATCGAAAAAAAAAATAGGTAGACAATAACATCCTACGCACAGATATATATTTACATAGATAACGCAAATGCATGCACTTCGCGTGTTCGAACCCCGACCAAAACCCCGACCAAACGTCAAGGTTGGTCGCCGCTAAGTTCAGTCCGCTCGCTCCGTTGCAGCTGGATGGGCCGCAAAAAATTAAAAAATGCCTCGTTGCGTGATAATTAACTGCAGTAGCTCAAAAATTTCAATCGGTTTGGATTGCCCGTCACTAAATTTCGCCTGTGACGTCACAGTAGGTGTTAAAAAGTCGGCACGCTTGGTTTCAATACAAATCGTGATACTTGCGTTATCTATGTAAATATATATCTGTGATCCTACGTTTACTCGTCGGTCTTATATCATCACATTCCAAATTATCC
Source organism: Pyrausta despicata (assembly GCA_963921415.1). Taxonomy (NCBI): domain Eukaryota; kingdom Metazoa; phylum Arthropoda; class Insecta; order Lepidoptera; family Crambidae; genus Pyrausta; species Pyrausta despicata. The sequence goes on along the minus strand of OY992855.1, from coordinate 8,582,128 downwards.
AAATAATTATTTAAAAATTAATGAAATATGCAGGTAGTTAGATCAAAAAAAAACTTACGACACGAAATCTTCGACGGTCAAGGGATTAGGGTAAGCATTTTCTATCATGTCCAAAACTCTTTGTTCAGATATAATTGGCGTCTGGCTTGCAATACTGTCATTGATAAAAGCTGTAATAAGAACAAAAATTAGTATCACGAATTGTTATCACCACACGGTCTTCTATCCGAAAATTTAAATAAATATTGTCCCATAGAGAAACTTGTAGGAACAACTAATCAGAAATTGTGGGAAGATCAGAGAAACGATACTTTTTTTTGTTTAGTATATTGTTAGTTATAGAATGGCTCATTTCAAAATCAATGCTGTGGAGACTCATAGTTTGCTTTAGTAAAGCTCTTCGCAGACCGTGTGGTGACATAGATTGTGAATTACGAACACATGCTGAAAAACCACACAATGAGTCTTTTTCGGTGACGAGCAAAAGATCTTTAATGTTTGATAACATTATTTATGGTGCTTTGTTAGCCTTTACTAGAATACACCTACAAAATGAAATACGATTAATGATAATTTTGTGCCCTCTACAAAACGGCACATAAGTAATACTAAATCTACTTGCATCTTTTTGTCAACAATAAATATAAGTATGAAAAAGGTCTAAAAGATGAAATCTAATAGGGAACGGAAACCATCAACAACAGTAAACAACATCGTATTGATTTTCTAACTAGCCGAACCTCGCGCAAATGTCCTATCATCACGCTCAGAATGAGAGAACGAATCGTTGTGGTTGACATTTATGATAGCCTTGTTAATAGGCTTTATTTCAACTAAATAGGGATTCGCGGATATACAAAGTATAGATAATGAGCATTCAAAATACCAAGAGAGAAACCAGAATATGATCTAAAATATAGACAGTAACTAGTGTTTTACTAAATATGTATTAGAAGTCAAAAAACAAAATCTATGGCGACATAACTATCAAAATTAACTAACTAATAAACATACCCTAAAATCTTAACGATGTGATGATTGTATTTAAATACTCTATTTGGATGATAAATAAGTTGTTAAATGCATGTCAAACACACTCTTCAAGAAGTAATATTAGTAACTATGAAATATATTCTACAAGTATAAGAGATATCATTGAAATCAGAGAAAAATAAATATAAATATGGCGTACATAGAAAATAAAATCAGCATGCAATACACCATATAAAATACATACACCCATTACAAAAGTTGTAAACAACACCCTTACGCGTGTCTACTCCGTTTGTTTCTGTGCGATAGAATTAATAATATTATGTATAAAATATATAAACACACTTAAGTTATTGAGTTTTTATAGACATGATTAAATACAAAAAAGAATAGGTAAGTAACACCTTTGATATCAATAAAAAATATTTTTAAAAAAGGAAATTTTGTATTTTAAACATGATATAATTATACTAGTATCATCAAAATTGATTTGTATGTAGAACTGAATATAAAAATTAAAATACAAACCAGGAGGTGGCGATTTTCTGCCTTCCTGTCTTAGCTCTATCTCCAAAATTTTTAGCTGGTGATATTTATGCTGCATCAATTTCATGATTTTCTTTATGAATCCAACATAATCTGAAAAGAGACCAACTTAATTTTGTAGAAGATTAAAGTTTGTTAACATAATACTCAAAAAAAGGACAATGCCTGCAAAAAGGGAATCCATAAAATTAATTGAAGAGTTGAAGAAATACTGATTTCTTTATCCATTACATGTGCATAAATAAATGCATAAGTGAGTACCTTTTGGAAAGTCCTGCGGGCTAACAAGTTCTCTGAAGAATGATTGAGCTTCATGGGACCGTTCATTTGGTGGGGTTTGTGGTTTGAACCAAAACCTGAGGGCTCTGGCCTCACGTGTGTGAGACCCGTTTGCCACTGATACAAGGTACACCCAGAATTCCAACTGCGCGTGACAGGGCTCTGTGACTCCATTTTCTGTAAGTAAGTCAAAAATTTTTTTTTTCATGATCCTTTCATACATTTAAATATAACTATGAGTATTGAAGAACAAGCAATGCCCTAATTTATATTTTCTACAAAACACATATTACAACAACAAATACATAATCTAAGGCATAAGGAAAAACATTCACAATATTTGTTTTATTTTTGTTCTGCTAATTTACCTAATTCTGTTTAAAACCATCATGTAACAATATTATTAATACAAATAAGAGGCAACTATGGAGGCACAAAGAATATTATGATAAATTAGTGTATAATTAAAAGGTTGGTTTAAGTAGTAATTAATTTAATGGTCATTCCCAAATATTGCAGACACAATGCATGTGTTATTATCACTATGCACAAAACTTTTAGTATCTTTTTTTCTACGGAAAGACTGACCCAAAACTGTAGTTACCTATTATTGTAGACTAACCTAGCAGACCATATCAAAACATTAAAAAATTTCTGCAGTGTCATGTTATTATGGCTCAAAAGAATAATCCATTTAGTATTATATCCAAGACATACAATGTATCTAATCTAGAAATGTTATGCATGCTAATTGATGTGAATGATGAAGAACTTATACAAGTCTCAAGAATGAACACTCAATTAAACTTAATGAGTTCAATTAGAGATAAAGCTAAGGCAATTACATTGTCCTGGCTGACATAAGCCTCATGAATAGTATAGTTGTTGATTTCATTACCAACAACCGCTTGGTGCAGTGGTCCACATGTCGGACTTCTAAAACCAAGGGTCGCGGGTTCGATCCCCGCACAGTACAAGCATATGTGTGCCTAAACATGTGTGTTTGTACTGGTCTGAGTGTTTTCTATTTATAATATGTATTTATTTACAAAAAAAAAAGTATTTAAGTATGTTTATCCGTTGTCTAGTACCCATAACACAAGCCTTGTAGCTTAATTTGGGACTAGAGAATTGGTGTGATTGTTGTGAAATATTTATTTATTATTACAGTTTTTTTTAATTGTTAAGTATATTTCTGTACTAAGTTGTGGTAAGAAATCTACAGTAAAGTAATAAGCAATAAATAGGGCATGAGAAAAATACATTTGTGATAGCAAAGTACATAACAATACACATTGTTTACTGATAAAACTGACTTTGATTTATTGAATTTAAAAATAGAATTGTGTGCATTCAAAGCAATTTTGAAACATCTGATTAAACAATATTCTTAAATTGATGCATACCATAAACATTTTCTTTATTGATGATGATTCCTGTGTGGTCACCGCCAGCAACATGAATTTTGTCACTAGCTTCCGCCTCAACAGCTTTCCTTTCTACCACCAGGGTGGTAGATGTTGCTGTTTTACACTTTGGTGTCATGACCACCTTCTCTTCAATATTATCTGCCATTTTTTACGACTGTGGACAAAACAAAAATAACCATTGACGCTAAGTTTACCGACGGATTCACTGATGATGACTCATACCACACCTCTTTAAGGCAAGTTAGCAATCTTGAAAGTGCATTGAGTGAGTATACATCTAACATAAATAGATCTGAGTCAGCTTGAGCCGTCAGGTTGTTAGATCGAAGCTATACAAGGCAATCTTGTCCATTAAAATACAACAGAAGGTACGTATAAATAAGTTCCTTTCACCTGTTCCTACAATGAACTTGATTCCTAATGGTATAAATATTTTAAATAATGTTTCTGACTAAATCGATAGTAGTAGTGTAAGTAATAAAATATTGACATAATTAAATAAATTAACTTGATTTACCTGGTCAAATCACAAAAACACTCGCACACAACACAGTATCACAAAAACAAAAAATTTGACAATTGGTTTTAATTGACAATTCAAAACAGATTATAGAGAATGTCTAAGGCCGGTGACACACGTTGGCTGAATTACTCGTCCCAACGTTTGGCTCGTTTTGTTCGTGTGGCGTCCACAGGATAGCTCACAAACTATTTGTAGTTTAATGCCGGCAGGCGAGGCCAACGAGAGGATATGGATTTGGATACACTCCGCACGGAAATTAGAACTTATAAATAAAGAAATGCGTGTGACTCATTTTTCGGTTGTATTAGTAGCAACAAGTAGCAAGCTCGTAAGTGCAAAATGCCGTACCAAACTCATTTCTTTATTTTTTAATGATAGCATACTTATAAAGCTAACAAACTCATAATTTGAACCAAATTTTTAAGTGGAATCCACAACATTATCCTCCATAAACTTTTACAAATAAAATGTTTATGCGAGTAATTATTCTTATGAGTTTCACAAAATTCATTTGACGTACGGGATCGGCCGACTCAATGCCACGGTTTGGGTATTACTTCATATCTCTAAAAGTGCTAGATTCCTAGATTTTTTCAAAAAACATTGCCTGTGTATTACTTATATAAATAAAACGTGACAGAATAAGTTTTTGTTTTAAAATAAAATTGGAAAAAGTACATCACTACACTGCAGTGGGTGATGTGAAAAGACGGAGCCTTTCCATTACATTGCTAACGTGTAAACGGCACTGCCAACGCGGAATCCTTTGAAGATACCCATGGGAGGGCAACCCAACTTTGGACTATTCATAAGACTATTCACTTTTGTAATGGCAAGAAAATGTGCTGGGCAGCTAGAATGAATCTCACTCAAAGATTTCATACATTTTAATTGCTTACAAAGGGCTTAAATAATCAATTAAAAAGCATTACATTACAATTGAATAAGCATACAGATAAATAAAGTATTGTAACTCAGCAGTATTCACGTAATAAATACCACGATAAGCTTATTTTGTAATACATTCGTTAAATAAATTCGATGATGATTAATCGGATAATGAGGTCTGGATTTAAAAAATATGATAAGCCGCAATGAAGAAGAATGTACTAAAATTCTCGTATCTAATCTTTGCTTATATTATATTTTAATGTAATGTATGATTGTATTATTTTGAATTTAATTTATTTGTTATTATTGTATATAATTAATTCATTTATTCTGGCTTGCACCTATCGCTATGGAATTATTTCTGTAAAGATAGATATATGAATGAAATATAAATAAATAAATTAATCTAAGGTATCGTTTTATGAAACACGACTAAGCAACAAAGTGCTAACCTGTATTCGAGAACAGTGCCGAAGTGCTTGGGCGAATGTTGGAGCAAGCCTTCTGCCTTGCAGCTAGCCTTCGGATTAGGGGTGAATAAAATGACAATGACATTACTTGTCAATTTGACATTGACAACAGACAACAGGTTTCTGCCAGCCACTAACCAAACTTATTTTCTGTCTTTTTAATTACAGTTTTTCTAGCACAATTATTTTTCTAATCGGCGTAGACTTAGTAACCATAGAAATGAAAATCTATCTAATACTATTCTTAAGTTATTTAACTTTATCAGAAAGTGTCTTACAGAGTGTGAGTGATGATGACATTTTGCAGCTACTGAAAGACTATGAAAAACTTATTGTTTTCTTCAGTAAGTATCCTCGTGAAAAATCTCGTGGAAATTATATGAAACGAAACATTATTTAAACATGCTCAGTTTAACATTCCGACCTTGGAATTGAACTTCACAATTTTATGACCATATCTAAGCACATAACCTATGTGTGTTTTTTTACAGCAAAGCCTAACTGTGACTTGTGCAACAAATTCGAGGAGCATATGGAAAGCTTGCAAGAAGATTTTGAGAAGCATTTAAATGCATTTACTGTAAAAGCAGTCAACAGTCACCTGGTAAAGCTTTATAGTCCATCTAAGGAACCTGCAATTGTATTCTTCCGACATGGGATACCTCTGTTGTATAATGGTAATTCTTTTGACATAATAGCTACTGCCGGTTTTCCAAATAAATAGTAGTACTTTGTCTGAAATATTCATGAATAATTATGTTTTTAGGTGATGCTGACGAAACAGCTGTCTATACATTCCTAGAAACAAATCAGTCTCCAGCAGTAAAAGAATTGACAGACAAAATTTTCGAACATATGACACAGGCAGCAACTGGGGCTACTACAGGGGACTGGTTTGTCATGTTGTAAGTATGATTTTATAGAGTTTCAAATGCACCTTTCTGTTTGACCATAATTTTGACTAATCAGCACTTGCACTACACTTTCTAGTCCCATTAACCTGTGAAAAGTGTAATTTACCTGGCATTTAAAATTTACACAAAATAAAAATAAAAAAACTTTATTATTAAATAATTAATAAAAATTATTAAATACATTTAGAAAGAGCAGAGTCTCCTGGCACAGGCATTATTATGTTTAAAAGGGGGTCCAAACTACTGTAAAGCTGTGTACATGTTTGAAGACAATAAATATTTTTTTTAAATTTTCAATTTGAACTTACTAGTCCCATTTTACCTGGCATTTAAAATTTACACAAAATATAAAAAATATTTCTTTAATATTTCCTAGTTATGGAGCATCATGCGTGGAGTGCCAGCGATTGCATGCAGTGTGGGAAGGAGTGGGAGCCACATTGCGCGGGCGCATCAATGTGGCTCGTATGGACGCCAACATGGCTGGAGTCAACACAGCCAAAAGATTTAAAGTCTCCAAGTTGCCAACATTCTTATTGTAAGTTAATTGTAAAGATTTGAGTTAAAATCATTGTAAGATTATATTCACACTTCTGAACCGAGGTACCACTATTTCCTGTTATTTTTGTAACAATGTTGTTATTATTGTCTGCTTGTGTTAAACTTTTACTCTCTTTTTTTCAGCTTCAGGCTAGGTAAAGTCTACAAATATGACCTACCTAAGAATGATATCAAATCTTTTGTATCTTTTGCTCAAGACTGGTACAAGAATGCTAAAGGTGATGCTGTCCCACTGGTGGCATCTCCTTTGTAAGTACATATTAATATATGTTATGGTATGGTATTGCCAATTTGAATTTAAATAAAGTAAATGTTACATATTTTTTTTACAGTGATGAAGTGGTTGATTGGTGTGTGGAAATGATTAAGTTCAGTGTTGCCTTTGGCCTGGATATATTGGCAAAATATCCCTGGATATGGCAAATAGGTGTGGCTGGATTTGGTTTAGTTGCCCTCACTGCTCTTATAGCCTTGGTTAAAGCAGGCAAAAGATCAAAGCCAACCAAGGACACAAAGAAAGACAAGAAAAGCAAATAATTATGTAGGAGAACTTAATTTAAGAGACAGCTCATGCATTTATATTTATATAAGAGGTATTTTTGTATGTTTACTTTTTACATAGGTAAGTACTCAAAGTTAAGTATTTCAAATGCATTTGATACCTGTGAAATGCCCTTCCAGAAAGTTCTCATTAATTTGATTAAAATATTTTACTGCTGTGTAATAATAAGACTAAAAGGTTTTTATATTTTTTTTACATTTACTTTGTTTACAAAATGAGTGTATGAATCCGTCCTAAGAAAATTTTACTTTCAAGAATATGTGTATGAGATCTCTGAATAGGTATGTTTTATTAATAAATAAAATAAAGTTTTTGTACTTATGTTTCATTTATTTTATAAAATCAAAATATAAGCTTAAGTTTTTCTTTCATTCCCAAACAATACAAACATTCAAATACAGTATTTTCCACACAAAATAAATAAAATCATCACTTAATTTACAAGTGTACATAATGCATTCATGTACATTGTAAGTATTCACAACACACTACAAGCTGTGGTCTGATTTTCGCGTTTAGAAAGATGAGTTAAAAAATGTGCAGAAAATAATAACAATCATTTAATTTAAAAACAATGTACATTTTCGCGACTTTAAATATTTTGTCTAATACTGAAAGGTGGAGTGAAAAAAGGGTATCAAAACACCACACTTATGTTATAAATAACAAAGCCTTTAACAGATCCATTGATTTGCTAATATAAGTTAACTTATTATATTATTTAAACAAAATACAATAAAGTGCTTGTGCTTGTGTCACATCACTATCCTAAATATTACAATTTAATCAATTTTTAAGCTTTGTTCATGTGTAACCCCTACAGGAACTGCATCTACATTAAGAAAACCTAAGTGTAAAATTTCCAAAGGACATCCACTCATTTATAGTAGAACATTATTCTGCATTGTGTAGAACATTTTACAATTTAAGTTTATAATAAATAAAGGAAATAGTCATCTATGCATCCTGAATTCTTTGATTCAAAGGAATTTTATTGATCTAGATGTGCAAAAAATTGCTATATTGTATCAATTTCAATATTTATTCTAAAGACAGTTGATGGGTCTGCTAGTTCTGTTCTAATTGCATTCTCAAACTTTTTGAATATAATTGAAAATTCCATAATGTCTGTTGGTTTGGACTCTATCCACATCTTATCAAACTCATAGAAGAGATAACAGTAGAACCTATGAAATAAGTTAACGTTAGGTAGTTGTCTTTTGGCATTAAACATGTAAGTCTTTGCTGAACCATCTTTAAGTAGGTAATAAGCCATTGAGGTCAGGTTTATCCCCACAATTGCAAATGTGTAACCATACTTGGGATGTAGAGAATGACTCAAAACATGACTTGATGCTTGTGGATATTCAGTTGCAAAATACAAAAGGTTTTCAAGTCCGAGAATTCCCATGCCTCGAAAATCCGTTTTAGGATCATCTCCCTGTAAAAGAAACAACAAAGAACTCAAATCATATTAAAAAGATAAAAACTTTTGAATTTCCAGAATCAATGTTTTGATATTACCTGAAATCCTATGTGCTGCCATTGTTTGGTTACTCTTTTTTCGAGTCTATCATTTGGTACCAACAAAGACCACAATCTTAGTAGTTTATCTTCATGGTCAGGATTTTCACTGTCAAACTGTGTTTTACGAATCTCTTCAACTTCATCCATCAAGGACCTATAGCACCAAATTTGTGCAAGGCACTGTTTGAATGAGACTATAAATGAGCCATGAAGTTTAGGATTTATTTTCTTTACTCGCATAACAACGGATATCGACGGGTCCAATACTTCTCGGAAATTCTCAGGAACAAATCGTCTTTCATAAACCACTGTGTCTAAATATGAAACTACTTCTTTTATACATTGTGTGCGCGATAGCATTAGAGATTTTTCTACACCGCATGCCCTTGCAGCTCCAGCCTTTTCACCGTAACAAATTCTTTGTAGCTCGCACAATCTTGTAGTTTTTCTCAGGAACCATTTTATTAACGGTCTCAAATACCACTGTAAAACTGACCAAATATTAAACACAATCATTTTCTAAACGTTTTTCTTAAATTTACCAGTCATTTACATTTCGAAATATTCGAATTTTTGTTTTTTGTTGAACTTCGCTCGTTGTCATGACATTTTTGAAGGTATGTAAAAATTAGTCGATTCAGTTGGTTAGTAAGAGAAAATTGATTTATTTTTTTCATCGACTAAAATATTAATTTGTGTATTCTTTTGGATGTTACTCTTCCTTTTTTTAGTGTCTTTCTCAAATTTTTTTCAGTAACTTGATTTAATTATTGTTCCCAAGTAATCGATATGACTAGGTTGTATTTATGCCTGTCTGGGTAACGAAAGATGAACCTAACAAACCCAAAAAATATTAATAATATTACACTTAAGAATTAAAAATTGCAGAACTTTGTTTATTTTACATAGTAAAACTACCGGGTCAATCAACCATTTTTTATTATTTTACCCATACTTTACGAAAAAAAAAGTTTAAGCATTTCGATAAATCTTCAGCATCGTCAATATGATACACATTTATAGTCCAGTCTTGTCATTTCATTAATAGTCTGGTTCAGCTTACATCATTTAGATTCTAACGTGTAAGGATAGTTGCCTTGTTCTTGGGAGCTAAGTCAATCGATCTTGTTTACATAATTCTTTATTTTGATAGGAAAATTAAAGATCTTTAAATTACTGAGTTATGTCATCAAAAAAAACAAAATAGCAATAGCATTAAAAATTATTGTGAAATCGATGTGCAATTAATAGTCGATTTAAAAAAAGTTGACATTTTGACATTGGCCAAGTCACATCCCTATCAACTTTGCCAGTAGCTGTCAAGTGTCATTACCTTGTCATTTTTTTCGTCCGTTCCAAAAGGAACAGGCAAAGGTCTTTGGACTATGCTTCCTAATCATAAGTATTTTTGTCATTACTCCCGATCCACACGTTGGCGCGATGTTCTTAGTCTTTTACAAGCATACACGTAGTATACCGACCGAGCATACCGAGTGCGTAGTACGTTAAATAAATATCTTAAAATACAACTATTTCAAAGGTCATCGGAATCTCATCAAAGTCCAGGTTATTTGAATTTTTGCATGGTACCACTAGGTAACTAGGAATAAACGATTTTTTAGAAGGCCGATTAAAACACTTAAAGGACAGTCAAAATTTTCTGTCCAGACTTATATTTCTCTTGTCTCTATGAGATTGTGGACGCTATAGCTGTGTTTTTTATTCACATTTTTTCAAATATTAACTACTAGTGGCCGCCCGCATCTTCGTCCGCGTGAAATATAGCTGTGACCTGCGGTTTCACCTGCATTGAACCCGTTTTCTACGTAGGTATCCTACAGGAATCGTGAAACAAACAAACCGCTCGTGCTAGGTGCACGAGCTGAGAGATGATTTTTTAATTTTTTCATGGGATTGAGATGTTTGTCGCGAAAAAAAGTAGCCTTTGTCACTCTCCTCGTTTGTGGTTGTATAATTGAGCCAATTTACACATAATCTAAATATTTATTGCGAATCCAGTACACCAGTTCGTGGAAATTTAAACCAAAATAATCATCTTTTTCAGCTTTACACCAGTACTTATCCGTTTATCAGATAAGTACTGTGCTGTGTGAATACTATCTCTAGTAGCGAAGGATCCCTTATAAAGGATCCTATAAATGCTGTGTGAATACTAATCTCCAGTAGCGCTTGCGACGGGTCCGTTAAATAGGTACCTACCTATAAAAACGGACGTTACATGTGAACGCGCCCTTATGAATATATCTCTTTTATTCAGCATTTTGTTGTTAGTTTTTTTGTTGAATTAACTGACTGACGAATTTAAGAAATAAAAAAAAACACAAGATTTACCTAAATGTTAAAAGCACCGGCAAACTTCCTTCCTTACACAATGGGGAAAAAATATGAAGTTTAATATCTTTAGAGGTCTCAATCTAATGCTTTGAGTTCATAACATGATTGACTTAATTTATTATAACATGATTTTGGGATAAACAATAAACGAAGTAGGTAGTTTGAATTTGTGTTTTTATTTGATGAAAATTGTAATTCATAAATTTTACAATAAAATTATTTACATCGCCACTAAGTTTAAATACGAACAGGCGGCCATTGCTGTTTGATTTATTTACATAGGCTATGCGTGTAGTTGATCATTCATTTAATAATAATTAAGTACAAAACATTTAAATACACACACTTGTGTTGTTAAAGATTTAAGAACATTGGGTTGTTGGGTAGGTACCTAATAGTAGGTAGCTTAAAAGTATAGCTGTGTTAATTTTTACACCTGTGACCTAGGTAAGCTTTTTTTACCAAAACTAGGTACGTAGATATTCAAAGATTAGGGCATGACAGACACTTCAAACACATGAATCTATAATAATTGTTTTTTTTTATGCAAAAAATAGCGTAATGTAAATAATGCTGGAACCTACCTACTTATAAACTTTGTGTCTAAGCTGATCACTATAATTAACTTGTAGGTTACATAAGTTTTGTTTGATTAAACATTAAAAAAGATAACGTACGTGAGTATTTAGCTAACATTGGACATAAAATTATGTCTAATTGTGAACTTCTAAAAGGCTTGTAAGATAATTTAAATAAAAAATTCAAGATGAGTAAACCAAAAAAAATATACCAAGGTTTTTTTTCTAAAATAAACAAGAATTAACTGTAATAAATTACAGTTAATAAAGGTAAGTTACTGTTACAATAGCTCTGACATTGGTACTTATTACGAGATAAGGCCCATTTTATACTAGACATCTGAGTATTATTTTTACCCGTCCCGTTTACGGTAAATTATTAATTTTACTTTCATGCAAGCTGCTGTGATTGAACTTCATTGAACTTGTTGCTAATTTACTTTCTACTAAATGGTAGGCTGTACGCGCAATAAAGATTCTAGTAAAATGTAATAATAATGGATTTAATAGGTAACCTTAATACCAAACACTATCCATTTGAATAAGCGTCTAATGGATCGCTTTGTGGTTTTATCTCACTAATGTCTTTTCGTGCATTTCGTTTTTATTAAATGTAAGTTACCTAACTTATTTTACTTCTAATTAGGGACAATTTCTTTTATTAGGCGCTGGCTCTACAGCAGTTAAAAGACTGAACTGTGAGCATCTGCAAAAACTCAAACAACGTACACACATACCGTCTAAGGTTCAACATTTTTAGGAAGAGTGCCTGTATACCGGCGCGGAGCGGAGATATGGCGGAGCGGTAATTGCGCACTGTGACCCAAGCGCCAAGCGGATCGAGGCAAGCTGCTTGCTTCCTGGCTATACATAAGTGTGCGAAGCTTGGCCGCGAGCACGCGACGAGTCATTTTGAGCTCTGCTTGCTTTTGTATGAATTTTCAAACCAGTACGCTCCTGTCCCCTAAAGAGGAGCAGAGATTTTGTGCAATCCTAGTAGTTAATTCCATATCGGCGCTCCGCGCAGGCACTCTAACATCGGACTCTGAAATCATTATACCCGCTAAAGTGGAGCCAGCGCCTCACGTCGTTGCTGGTAGACAAATTAATAAATGGGCACTTGGGTAGTAGGTATAATAACACACCTACAATCGTAAATAGGTACTTACAATAGTTAGCTAACACATTGCTGGTGATTTGCTGACTTTTTGAAAAATAATTGATAAAGTTTAATTTACAAACATGTTTGTCCTATCGTAAAGCCGTTCATAAACTACAATGTAGGTATTACTATAAAACAATGCTGAAAATGAAAATCATCTAGGGGATATAAATTAAATCCGTTTTTTTTATCTTTACTTATTCTAATACAGAAGCAAAATGCAATTTTATTTTTGCAATAGCGATTAAATTGTCTCTACTATTTTATTGTTTTTATGGTACAGCACGCCTATTTATGTTACAATCCTTAAAGTTTTCTTAAAATAATAATATTTTATTTTTAAGTTACATACTTAATTATGTTACATAAGGTAATTACTACTTATTTTAAAGCGGCTCATTTAGCCTACTCTCTCACATTGGGCAAAGCTTTCCAATTTAGTGATATTATTTGTGTATTTTAACTGTAGGTGTTTTTACAAAAGAGAGGAAAATTTATATAAAATATATTTTGAATTTCGTAAATCAGTCGAATAATATGATAGTAATAACATTTCTCTAGAAACAATCAGATATAAGTTTTTGTTCGGTTATCCGGAAATTTTTAAAGCAATCCATTCTTTGTGACTGAAAATGCTTAATAATTTCAGAGGTCAGCGTTGAAATATGTATGTCTTACGGCATGGTGGCTTTGGGGTAGCAACTAACGTAAATAAATAAAAATGTTCTGTTAAAAAAAGTGTAGTACCCAATACAGATTCCTTTTTCAAGGTATTGGCTTAGTACGTACATAAATTAAGCTTCGGCTTATATTGCACAGCTTACACCAACTTATTTCAGCAGTAGGTACCTAGGTACCCGGAAAGAAATTCCTTTCATTAAAAAAACACATTATTTAAGGATTCGCCGGAACATAAATAACTTACGTCAAAGATCGATAATAATTAATTTATCTTTTGCAGTAAGTACATACTCGTAATCACACACTATCGCGATTTGGTTTGCCTATAATTTTTAAGTAATTACTTTATTATAACTGAGAGTAAGAATGTCATCTACCGGGATTTTACATTATGTGTTTATAGCAAGAATACAAAGTGTTGGTTTTTAAAACTATAATAATTGGTTGACTATCTACAAATAACATCAATAAACAAAATTACATGCTCAACAATTGATTTTATTTTATTAGTAAGTACCTAGCATAGGTTGTAGGTAGCATAGAATACAGAAATAGCTTGGCTTAACAGGTTTATAGCGTAATTTAAATAGGTACAAGATTGTATCTTATAAAGCGAATGATATGTAATTTTTTTCTTACTTAATAAATAGTAAGTATAAAAAAGTTGCGAATTTAAATTAGTATCACTTTGAGCCTATTTAAACTTTGGGAATGGTTGTGATTTAAATAACAATTTATAAAATTCAAAAGATTTAACGTGTTTGGAAACATTGGTAAAGAATCTAATAAAAAACAGATCTCAACTGTCGGTTTTTATTAATGTAGACGTATTTAAGGTTATCTAGTAAAGTAAGTACGTATTAGGTTCCTTATATCAGAAACTTTACAGCAGCTAGGGATGTAGTAGCATATATTGGGAGCTGAACAATATACCTTACCTATCACCCAAATATACAATCGTAAATCAATTAATTTCTACAATTAATAATAATAAAATAAAGAAATTGCATCTTTTGCGTACTTAGGTGCACTCTAAGATTGGATGCCCAAGCCTTAATATAGATCTACTCCTTTGTTTTAGTACATTTACACAGTGCATTATTGACTACGATTTACGAGTGATTTCTCGAATATAAAATGGGGAAAAAAATGAACAAAATATTTTTTGCATGTTCCATAACTTAGGTTAAGTATATAAAAAAGGGTAAAGTATTATCAGAGTCCTAACACGCTGCTTTTGCGGACAATCGTTCCCATAACACTAATAACTTGTTATGGGGTCTAAACGCGATATATTAAAATGAGTAAGTATAAGGTAATATCACTGCTCAACGTTTCGGCTGGATTGCACACAGCCGTGGTCCCTAGATGACTGGTGACGCGTAATATATCGCGTTTAGACCCGATAAAAAGAAATTAGTGTTACATTGGAACCCCAAAGTTTAAAATCATAAATCGTACCCATATATAGATACCGTATGAATGAATCAAGAAGTAATTAGGCTCTGCAATTCTCAAAGTCTAGCTTAAATTTTCTTCATAGCCAACAACCATTTCACCTAAGTATACCATGGACGTTGAAAATGGATTATAGATTACGATCGTTTGAATTTTGATCATGCGTAAATAGTCGTATATTAAATATACTTAGATAATTTGAATTCAAAGCACAGCCAAAACGCATTCTTCTTATAACTTACTTATTTGTAAAATCTATTTTCAAAACAGTTGACTCGTTGGTCCACGTTTTTAACAAGCAAAAGGCATGAATCGATGGTTACCTAATCAAATTGGACAAAGGTTATTGAATATTTTTTTAGGAAATCCAAATCACTAAGAGCTGTGTTTAGATGAGCAAAGATATTGATTATAGCGAATTATATAATTGCCTATTAATTAACTGGTTTTGTTCGCAGGAAAGTTTTCGAGTATTTCTGCAAAAAGTAAAATCCAGTGTGCCCGAGTGAGTAGCCCTATGCAACACTTAATTAATAAACAAAATAAGTAAAAAATGCTTTGCAAATGTTATTAGATATTTAAAAACTAGCAAGTTAGCACTTTACCTCGCGAGTAGATAGTACGTAGGTATGAAGGTACTTTTAATTAACATTTTCGCGGGTGTACATAAAACCCCTACTTATTGACAATTGGTGTAATTAATATAAGACCAATACAATATTTACAGTTGGTTTCCACATATTTTTTACTATAATTCGTTCGGGCAAAAAATAACACATCGAATATACAAGGCATGTTCATGGTTTAATTATGTAAAGAACATACATGGACTAGTATTTCAAAATTACAAGAACAAAGAGAATATGTACGGCTTCATCACTAATAAATTATTTGTATATTAAAAATAAGTAACGACTTGAGCTTTCTCTAACTCTACCTCTAAGATTGTCTATACATGAATACCGAATTTATTCACTCAAACCTGCGAAAACAATCTCGACCACTCAACTAATGTAGGTACTAATATTATTCCCATAAAGCAACTTTTAATCTTTATTATCACAACTTATGTGGGTGTATATGAACAAATAATAGCATCACTAATTAATGTGAGTATATCTAATAAACCTACGTAAATATAAGTTATCATGTCTTTTACTAACTTAAAACTAAGTATACCATAAAAATTGAACTTAAAGCAGTAAATAGGTACAATTGGACTGTCTTTAGGTTTGAAATAGATTTCTTTCGTTCAAGAGCTTTGATGACATACATCAAAAGTATATCCAATGAAGCTCCTCTGCCAAAGCTTAGGTCTCTTTCAAGATCTAATAACATCGTTACAAGTTATTTTCATACATTTATTGTTATTGATCCCTCTTTATCCTATCATAAGTTTTGATACACAATATTACAAATATCCATTTCACATGAGTACTATCGAAAACTATTTCAAAACCTGTAGAAATTCATCACTCGACCGACCGATATCTGCGACGTTCAAGGACTGCTTGCACAACCTTTTTATTCTGGGTTCTTAGTCGTGTTCATTGTACTGTTTTGTCGTTAGTGTCGTAAGATGAGGTGGATAATTGATGACTAGGTATACCAACAATGCTAGTCATGGGCTACTAAGCCTAGATTAAGAGGTGTGCAAGTGGTTCTTAACATCGTAAGCAGCAAAAGGCGATATCTGCTTCTCATTTCTTACAGCTAACTTAAATACGATCACTTTACGGTAATAATCACAATTCGTACGAATGTTGACACCCAAACCAAATCATTGGTGTGGAACAGTTCTGCGTCAGATGGATTGGTGACGCGGTAAGATAAAATCGTAAGTGTCAGTTCGTTCGGGTAAGCGGCCCGGGTAGCGAAGGCGCGGAGGCGGCATTAAGAGAACGCTTTGTAGTGGATGAAGAAGAAGATAAGAAAGACGGCGTAGGCAGTTGGGAAGGTGATACGCGCGATCACGTCGATGGTTTTCGCCACGCGGATCGGGTGCGGTGGTTCTTTTTTGCGAACCTGGACGAAACATGGCTGAAAGAGATTAATTTGCAAATGAATGATGATACGTAAAGCCAATTGCGGGGGTCATACATTAGCCGTATGAAAACTACGCGTGGTTGAGTGTTGAGAACTAGGGAGAGACAGACTACTCGCTATGGTGCCGTTAATGTAGGTAAATGGACAATATTCAGTGTAGTTTTATGGTGTGTATCTAGTGGTGGTTTTTTCCTAAATTTGAATATCTACTGCAAATGATCGACCTACATGGTAGGTACTACAAGATTAAGGATTTAGGTTGAATTCTAAAAACTGATGAGTCTATGCTTACAAATCAACATAATTTTGTATGGGGCAAACAATAACATGCTGTATTTGAGTAGGACAGTTGAATCAAGATCATATATAAAACGCAGTCTTGATAGAACTCTGTGTGTGTGTGCACAAAATGCTTACCTCTGTTACACCTCCATTATTAGCGGTATGGGTGCAAGACCCTGGGGCACCTGTGCACGTGGTACACGTCACCAGGTCCGCGGCTCCTGTAGACTCCCGCTTTTTATCCCCCTGGAACATCACATTATGCATCACACCACAGGTAGAACACACGATACTCGAAGGAAAAAGGTGTGCAAAAAATGGAAGATGAAAGTTATGCGAAAGGGTGACGGCAGAAGATTAAAGGTTCAAGAAACAAAAGATAAATGGAAAAGTGTAAAAGAAAGGTCTGACGTTTTTTCATGTAAGACATCACAAACTTAAAAATATAGACGAATTTTAAACGAATGAAATTGTCATTATTAAAATGAATGAAACATTCTAAGGGCTAGACTAACTACTTGATAATAGAAAACGGACAGTAAATAGGAAAGTTTAGACGAATACACGTGAATACTCACAGGCTGTTGCAATCCGAAGCAGCGTTAAAAGAAATGATGCGTTAGTTTTCGTGATAATCAATCAGGTCAGGTCATGTGATGATGCGGGCAAATGGTTTGTCAGTGACGTCACTTACAGCACCACTAGTCTCCGGTTGGGGGGTATCTGACTTTGCCCAATGGAGAAATGCGATCGCCTCCTACATAAACGATATTTATATTTAGCAAAAGCATGAATCGCAAACTATTTCACTAGACACGTTTGTAAGGAAGGGATGCTTCAGTAACACAATGAAATGTCTAAAAAATATTAACTATTTGAATAAGACCCATTAAAAAAAGACATTTGTTTATAACATACTGAACCATACCTTACAAGCTTACATTTTGCTTATTTATAACTTCGAATGCGATGTGAAAAGCTGTAAGTTTAGTACATTAGTTTTCAAAAAAAGCTTCGTACGAAAGTGTTAAGCAGCAAAAACTTTTTGCAAATTCTTTGCTAGTGTATTTGTGAATCAACATTATGTAGTATGGACTAATCTCATATATTTTTTTCATGGGATGGCACCGCTAGTAGATATAGCTAGGGGTTCATTTTTAAGATAAACTTGATCTTTTAACCCACTCCTTCTTTAATTTTCTCAATAAGCTTGTGGCTTCAAATACTCGCGATGTTATATGTATTCAAAATTAAATTAAATTTTAATCTAAGCCATGCATGGAAAAGGACAAACAAAGTTCGCAAGATGTGAACCCTGTTCACCTCATCATCAGATGGATATTATTAAATCTCAAGACATTATTTATCAAAACTTGCAAGTTTACTCTGAGAGTATATTTGGACCTGTAGATGAAGCTCAGAAAGCTGTTGGCTCTTTCTCAAAACTGTGGCACCGTAAACTGCCGGATGATTTTGTACGCTTATTAAAAACTTTTGCAAATGTTTATACTTCGAAAGACTTGTTAAGCATAGGCCGAGTAGACATAAGTGTATTAAAGTCATGTATTTTCAGCAAAATCAAATTGTAACATCCGTTTCTCCGTAACCTGCAATGTCCAAACACCACTTCTCACGCCTTACTCACACGGCTTAGTCAAAATGAACATTCGGCGTAATTAGTTCCAACAATATTCAGCATTCCAACAGAAGAGCAAAGTTGATGAGAACTACTTTTATCTGTCTAAAATTCTAAATAAGAAATGAAAAATAGGTGGCAGCATTCAACATTACAGAATCGGCACGTATACTCGTACAAGGTTTAAGGAAGATTCAGAAGTTATATTAGCACTTGAACATCATGGGAGCTAAGCCCATCGATAGTTAAGTTGACTTGGCCCTAGATCAAAGAGACCTCGGACATAACAAAGAGAGAAAGAAACTCAGAAACTTAGAGAGAATGGATTCACATCAAATCTCTCAAAAAGGGACACGGGTACGCCATGTTATCATGAAACCTTTAAGATGATACTGATTATATGAAAGGCATCACGCCTGACCTGCAACATACAACAGAGAAACGTACAAGTAGAGCCCTTAGGAGTTCCTTAAATTTTGTGTTGATTTATAGCATCACAAACTTATGAAGCATAGAACGGAGATATGATGTGGATTCATCTCATCTTTTCACTCATGAAGTCATGAGTCAAAGCCTGTATATTCCATAATTGTGGGTAAAATAGCTTCCCTTGGTTAAATATCATACAATAAATATACACTTAATCGATTCACATTCACAAAATTACATATTGAATACTTTTATAAAAATCGACAAATGAATTCGAGCAGTACCACATTTTTGAGAAACAGCCTGTTGCATATTATAATGAAATACCATGCTAAATTTGGAATCCTAGCTTAAATATAAAATTCGTTCTTATATCTATTGAAAAACTAAAAAGCAGAAAGCACTTACCTTATTCCGCCAGTCAAAGTTATGGATGATATCCTAAATTCCTAATACTCAAGTAACGCGCATGCTTCAAAAGTCGTGAGGTTGTAGGAATGGTGATATTCGCTGATATATTTCTTTTGACTATTCGAGAATTGGGGAAAAACATGATAACTGAAGGTGTTGAAACTAAGAATAAGAAAAGAAATATAACAGTTGTTGGAAAGTGCCAATGAAGGTGGCGAACATTCTTACCAAGGGGCTGGCGAGTATAATGCCAATTCTGCTCAGGACAGCGGGCAGTCGCTGTGAACACATCACACACACATTTTGTTCACTCGTGACAGATGGTCTGACGAAGTGCCAACGTGAACAAGACTAGATTGTAGTGGCCAGAACATTTAAATCATATCAAATAAATAGATAGAGGTAAGATTATAATGTTGGCAGGGACTTAGATATAGATCTGTATGAGATGTATGTTATAAACTGTCTCCACAGCAAATTTGATCATCATAAGCCCTCTTCATAAGTATCAATTACCAAAATTATTTGCAATGTTTTCCCATTTTAAACATTATCTTTGACATTATCTTTCTTATCGTTAACAGAAAACAAAAGTGTGAAAAGCAAAATGATAATAGAGGTAAGTAACTACATATTTAACAATACATAATCCCAAAGTGCAATGGCCACACAAAATAGTCTTTACGATTTAAGGAGAATCCAAAAAAGAGTTGCGCGATGCAAATGGAAAAATATGTGATGAATTCGAACCTCCCAAAAAGTATTGAGTTCATGCAATAACATAGATAGATTTATGTATGAAAGAAGTGAAGCATGCTGTAGGTTGTAGAAAAAAACAACATGATATCGCGATAAAATGATTGTCGATTGTGGAGTATCTATTGCTTTGTCCTGTTGTCTTGTAAAAGAAAACATTGCAAAGAGTATAAGAAAACACTAAAAATCCGCGAAGGATCAACGGGTAAGTCAAGCAAAGGTTCTACGTGCAAAATTTTAAAAAACGTGATAAAAAGCCTGACAATATAACTTGGTAGAGCTACGAACATAAAAGGTCTAGATCTAGATCCTTCGTGAATAGATATTATTATAGCAAGTAACTTATGCTTCGCGATGATCAAATTTTGTATATAATAGGTGCTGTTTGTAATATACTCAAAAAGTGAAGACAAACTGTAGATATATAGTAAATAGCAGTCACGTCTAAAATATATTAGATTTTAAGTACGTATATTATGTTGGTGTATGTACACTTCATATCTTGAAACTATGTATAAATATTTTTAATGCGTTTGTTAGGGATAAATTCAATATGAGTAATTAGGTATTTATTAAATCATCATTCACATATATATAAGCGTGACTACACAAAATCGTCGCTCTTATCTCAGCATAAGTATACTGATGGTTTAAAAACAAGCATAGAGTTAATGTAAGTAAATAGTAAATACAGGGAGAGAAATATTGGTGTTCCGTATCGCCACTATGCGGGTCTAGGTCAAACAACATCGATCACACGGATTTCTTAAACAACATAGAGAGAGAGATAAAGTGGGGAAATATTTTTACCTGAGTGACAGGGTTTTCGCCAGGGCGGTACACCACGTTGTGTAGGGGCCGCTTCCTGCCGACGTAGTTCACGCACACGAACTCAAGTAGGGACGCGTAGATGAAACACATACACACGCCGTCCCACACGTTCATGGCTGTCAGGTTGGACACCACCGGCAACGTCGATCGAAACCCGTTCGATGTTGTGAAAAAATTCAACATTGTCGTTACACCTGTATGTGGAATGAATATCATGTAAGATAAATTGTAACAAGCATTTGATTTGAATATAATAAATATCTTCTCTCTGATATTTATTTTGGTAAACAACCTTTTTGTTTTTGTAAACAATAGTTTTACAGTTATGATACTGATTTTAGTTTCTACTTATGACACTTACCGCCAGTTCTAACTACATACTTTATATCAATTTAATAATAAGATTGTTAAGTGACGACCAATTTTTTTATGATTTGTGCATTTTTGTGTAAAAGCTAAATTTTAATATTTAAATCATTAATAATAATAATAATCAAGCGTTTCGTGCTCACAACGACTATATGCTATTTACACCATAGTGATTCTATTCTACCCAAGAAATTCGTAAGGTCATTGTATGAATTAATTAAAATCCTCAAAAAAGGTAAACGAACATGAAATTATAAGCCATTTAGGTTACCTACGTAGAGACGTAGTGTCGAATTATTTTTTAGTTACCCCGTAGTGTCGAAAGCCCGTGAAGTCGAACGCCTGTGGGATGGAAAAACTTATTTTTGCCAAGTGCTAAATTTACATAGGAAAACTTTTTTTGAATAACTGCATTTCTTTGGAAAGAGGATTGGCTCTAAGGCGTATTTAAGAAAAATTTCAGTACCCGGGATTTCATAGTTTTTCTGGAAAAATAATCTCAAATTTGAGATTTTTGTATGGAATGAGGGAAACTACATTTTTTTAACTGAAAAACTACGTTACTTTGTGTACTAAAATTTTGCTGAAGAAATTTTTCCCTAAAAAATTAAAGTGGCTCCAAAAAATGGCTTTGTAAGCTTTGCCCTTAGAAAAAATAAGTTTTTCGATCCCACGGGCATTCGACTTCAAGGGTTTTCGACGATACGGTGTAGCCGAAAAATAATTCGACCCTTCGTCCTTCCCAGCACCTTCGACTCTACGTAGGTAACCCAAGCTATTTTTATTTAAAAACTACTTACCCCATTGAACTTTTTGGGTAATTTAAAATCCACGTATGTAATACTTACTTATTTACTATTTGATCAACTAGTTTATTTTTCTAACAGCCAATAGTATTCAATTTAAACTTATATCTTGTTAAATAAATTAGTTCGATGAATAAAAAGCAACTAAACTATACACCAACCTATCATTACTCTAGCAGGCACTGCATTCCATTCCAGCCAAAAAGTTATAAACGATGATGTCACCAAAATGATGCCCGGAATGAAAACTGTGGTGAAGTAAAATGATCTATCCCGCGTGAAGATGAGATCCACTTTCAGGCAGCTGTAATTACCTAAAAATAATTAAGCAAAATCTAAAAAGAATAATACGAAATTATGCGTTGTGAGTGACCGTTGGTTATTTACCATTAACTATTTACATTACCAACGACAAGCATAACCTGCGAAAGAACATAGCGTGTGATATTGACAGCCCCAGCCACATGTACTATAGAGAGAAAGAAGTTTAAAAGTGTTGCAACAAGACCGAGAGCATTCCCAATCGCCAGCCATGTTTTTACCTATCATGGAACGGGCTGGCACAGCGTTCCATTCCAGCCAAAATGTGATGAACGAAGATGTCACCAGTATTATTCCGGGGATAAACACTGTCGTAAAGTAGAACGCCCGGTCTCTAGTAAAGATTAGGTCGACCTTTAGACAGCTGTAGTTACCTGTGAAGTTAATATATTAAAATAGAACAATTTGAACAGCATACAACAGCAACATTCTAAGTCAGGTTGTATTTTGTTCAAACGTTATAGAATTACGGTGTCGCCTCGGCGGGGTGTTGGGTAAAGGCAATGCTAAAATTCCAAATAACTCTATTCAGAGGCCTTGTAAAATACATTTCTAAAAAGAATATAAATTAACAAAGAAACTACAGTAGTAATCCTAAATGCATGAGTAATGCGTGTTGTGTTTTTATGCGTTCGTCACATGTTCTAGCCTCAATGAACACTTTCAAATGACAAAAGAGCAGACTATGTACTTTAACACGTGCTTCACAAAGAGTATCATGCATGAAGAAGAAGAAGAAATGAACTAAAACACAAATGGGTAATGAGTGGATGTGAGTGGAAATTAAAATACAAGTCTTTACCTTCCGGGGTTTTGTACATCGATCAATCAATTGAAACACAAACGCATTTACTCACACATAAGCGAAAATATACGGCAAATACGATGACACCGGATAGAATGGTGTACTGTCCGGTGCGACTCAAGTACCTTGCTCCTCAAATCGCCTCTGGCAAAGATTACATGTCAGCTCTTCATCGTCTTCGTAAAGTGACATACCATCAGCTGCTTGCAAAGACGTTAACAAATTCTTACATTCTAGACTTTTATTGAAAAACTTTACAAAAAAATCGTATTGTTCTAATTTAAGTGTCACTGAATCATTGTTAGTGTATCGGACAATTAGAATGACATGAACTAATGATAATACAATGAACATGCGTAATTCTAGCTATGTCCTAAAATAATCAAACCATTAATAATGTTACACAACAAACACTATAAGCTTCTACGTCTTTTTTCGTGATACACAAACGAAAATTGTAAAATATATAACCTTTTACATAAATCAAGACCAAGCTGAAAAGAGTTAATCAGAATTTCGATACGATTACTAAAATATCTCTGATCCCTTCTTGTGCAAAGTATAGGATGTGCTTGTAACAAAAGAGAAGGATTTTAGGAGGCTATTCTACATATTGAAGAATGTTCGTCAAAATAAATACATTATTGTTACGAGAAGCATAATGTTGTATGTTGTAGAATGATGTTTAGAAAGGTGTTGCATGTTACCTCTCCAGCTTGCTTTGATGGGGCAGGGAATGGTCTGGTTTTGGATGAGGTACGCGTTCAGCGTCGTCAGCGAAGGCGACTTCCGCAGGGTGTCTTCATCATTCTTCCACACGTAAGTAATAGCAGATTGCTCGTACGATACTGAAAAGGAAGACGCTGTCATAGTACAAACATTATATGAACAAAAAAATACATTAAAAATAATATAAACCCTTATTGATATTATTTATTTGTTTCACTTACTACTTTCTAAGGCAAATGAACACAACGGGTCGTCAAATGGAAAGATGTTGAGCCTCCCTTGACAGGACAGAATGAGATGCCGTCGCATCAGGTAGTTTATTGTGCCATTGCGATAAATACGCAATGCGAAGTGCATTGGTATTATCGGGTCCTGAAATAAATGAGCGTCCAATTGAGAAAGATTTCTTAAAAGAATCTAGTGTTTGTGACTAAATCAATTTGCTCATAAACAATAATAATTACCAAACTTATAGGCAGATGCTTGAATAGGTCGCCTCGAATGGAACGCTGGATAAAGTACCGATATTCGTTATCTTTGTACTACCTTATGTTTGAACAAATTCAATAAAAAGCTAGTTAAGCTAGACGTGAGTGACAAGAAACTCAAATTTTTAAAAATAGCTTTAAATTACTGTTAGTCAGTTAAGCGTTCGCTAAATTAATACGGATGTTTGCTTCAGCTTTAGTTTAGGAATAATTACACTTGTTAGTTATTTGATAACTGTAATCCATTAAAGAGAAATTGGATGTTAAAGTTGCATCAGATATTACAGCTTATGTAGACAATGCATTAGTAAGAGAACAAACAACTATGCACTTGTGAGTTATATTAACGATGCGCAACGAAAAAATAGATTGGGAAGATTGAGAGGAACTTCTCGATGTCAGAGAAGATTCGAATGAAGCCGACCTTAAAGTCCCCATGCATGATGAAGTAAGTGTCCGGCAACCAGATGTCCTCGTGGTGGTGGATGGCGTTCAGGTACTCGTACTGAGACTGGTTCGAGTACCGCAGCCGTGGGTCGTACCACTGTTGCTGCAGGAGAAACTCTACTTCGTATTTCTGGAAAAACAACCAACGTGCTAGTAGTGTAAGTGTCAAAATCAACGAATGCAAATAGGCAACACCACCGACCTTATTACAGGATCTTATATTCCAAACTTACGACACGAGCTTTGGAGGATCTACCGAAAGACGTTGTTATGGAAGTGTCGAAATAGTTTAAGTAAATAAACATGCCCAAATCGAGTGGGAAAGCATTTGTTGAGAATGCATGTCGGTGGTGGAGCCTGTGTTCTAAGTAAGAAGACAAGATGACTTACAAGACTAGATTCGTCAGGAGATGCTAAACTAAGAAGTAGCACGCTAACATTAACGGTGAGGACACCTGAAAACGAACGAAACCTTATACAATATTGTACATTTAAAGCAATAACAGCATACAGACACATTTAGAGCATGCGGGTAGACTAAAAAGTGCCAATAGGTAGAAGTCATTATCAGTGTTGTTAAAAATTAAACAAATATAATTTGAAATTTAAAATCACAGTTAACGTTACACGCATGAGAATCATTTTTTGTCGCTGTCATTGTTCATAAGATAACTCAATATGATTAAGAAAATAATAATGCTGAA
The DNA here is from genome assembly GCA_963921415.1 of Pyrausta despicata. Lineage (NCBI taxonomy): Eukaryota > Metazoa > Arthropoda > Insecta > Lepidoptera > Crambidae > Pyrausta > Pyrausta despicata. Next base: position 8,556,138 of record OY992855.1, on the reverse strand, counting down.
GTAGGCATAATAATGAAAATAATTTAATTGCCGCAATACGTTGCTTCAAGAAAGCAATGAATGCATTTTTTTTAATCAAAGTCATATCAAATCTGATATTGTGTTGGATGTTTGTGAAAAGAGAAAATCATTGCTATGAAATTAAATTAATAATATAATATTACGTAAATAATAAAGATTAAATAATATTCAAAATCACAACAATTCTAAAAGATTATGAATACGATAAACTGGATAATGGTTTGATATTATAATTATATTTTCTTCTCTGTTTGTATAATTTTGATGAGTGAGATTATAAATGTGTTAAATAATCTACAGCTACAAAACATCAACATGGTAGTGCATAAAGGAAAATAGAATTCAAATAAAATAAAGAATAAATAGAGGTAAAGGTACACATTAGAGGTAGTAACTAAGCGAAGGATCTACATTGCGTGTGATAAAGTAACCTAAACACTCGGAGTTGCGTGCAGAGAGTCGGTTGCAGTACAACACAAAGACGCTAGGGTTTGCTCATGTAATATTATGCTAAGTGGAAAGAAGGGATTTCTCTTTTCATAAACATTGAACACAACGCACCGCGGCTGTGCGAGCGAGGCCGCAGCGAAGACAGTCCGACCCTATTTTGTGCCAGAGAGTCGTTTGGAGATGTTAGACCACAACAGAATTCTGGATCTGCAATATTATATGGACTTGTCACGCCTCTTGCAACGAACCAATAAATTATTTTACAAACAAAATGCACACGACACGCCAGGGAGCACTAAATTGCTAAAATACATTTCATATTTACCGTCTACTGGTGGGAGCAGTCTTTTGTCATAACGGGAATTTTTCAGAAGGTTATCCAGTATCTCTTTGTCCGATTTTCCCGCTGCGAAGCTGGAAAAATAAGAGAGGTTATCGTTTCACAAGGCAAGGAAGCAATAAATTTTCGAACGCACGTTTTGGGCGTAGGTTAGTTGCAAAGCGAGAGCGATTAGGCTAACTAATTTATCAACGTCGTATACCATTATAAGTTAACCGTATGCAAACGCAGACAGAATGGCAGACTTGGTATTGATTTTAGATTAGCACTTATAACCATGGCCTTACAGCCTCTAAGTAGATATAAATAATGCTAACAAATAGAACAAAGGAAATCATGGCACTATAATATCACGACGGTCGTCGTGGCAGAACTTCCTAATAATCTTTGTTGTTGCTTAGATCATACAATCGTCGAAGATAGAAAGTAGTGATAATATAAAGTTACTGAATAGGCCAATGAAAAAAGGATTAAATCTTGCCGACGTGTTCAAGTTATCGTAGTGGGAATTGCGTCAAAGTAGCAACATCTGACAATCAAATCAAAGTTGGCAATGTATTTGTTGCAAAACTTGTCACGGTACTTAATGATGCTTGCAAAACTTATGACATCAACAAGCAAGAAAAAACAATTATTTTTAGGAAGTTCATTAAACATGGCTCTTAAATGGCACCAGAAATTGGTGGGATTATTTAAGGTAGACAGACTTCGCTGAGTGTCAATTAAATCCCATATTTTTTATGGAGGAACGTAATTCAACGTAGGTAACTGAAGTCGTATGACTACAGTTTTTACTGAGCGTAATAAGTAGCGTTTGAGTTTACAATTTAACACAGTAAGCATTCGTACAGCGCGCTGAAAGTACAAAACAAGTAATAAGAACGCGAGAATAACATAGACGTATAGGGCAACTTCAGGTTAATCATACGTTTCGTATGGGCACTAAACGAACAGTAGAGGCCCATAAAGCAGCCCCCGGACTGTTTACCGCTGATTTTGTATAGGGTCTATAAACGGAGTGGGAACCTCACGGTTCAGTGGTTATGCGCATCGGATAGCGTATTACCTCCGGTTCGACGCCCGTCACACTCATATTCACTTTTACTTATTAGCAGTATAGTGAATGACATAATACGAATACGGGCGTGGTGAATGGTTAATCAAGTTGGTGTGCTCTTATTAATCATTACTTGAGCGCAATATTACTACACTCCATGCATTTGACCTCAGAAATCTTTTTAAATGTAAGTAGAATATATTTTTCTGAGGGTTTAAAACGTACTTACTTACTTTATGTTGTAGACAGCACCGAGCTACTATTCGCAACCATATTTCTTGAGAACTTAATGGTATAAAAGACTTGAATGCTTTTTGCTTTTACATAATAATAAAAATATACGAGTATGCTTTTAAAATTCATACTAGAGACCATTATGTGTGTAGCATGACGCTGCACAAAGCCGTACAAAACCTGCGCAAAAGGGCCCTATTAAAATAAAATGCAAAGTCATTTACTTATCTCTTCATATTTTTTCTCAACTTATTTAAAATTTCCCGGACATACCAACCAAACTTTCCAAACCATTATTATTTGCCTCTTGCGTGAATGTCAAACGTATCAGTGTCAAAAAGACGGAGGTATTGGATAGAGGGCTCTTGTTAGGGGCTCGTAGGGTTGTCAAAATGTTTTAAATAATAGAATTAGGCTGTTTGTCACTAGAAAATCTCATGCTATCTTAAATTACTTAATTTTTGAGCAAAAAAAAACCTTTCCAACTGTTTAGCAATAATTGCATCTGTCATGCAATTATTGCTAAACAGTTGGAAAGGTTTTTTTTTCGGATGATGTAGGTATTTTACAACAACATTGACGAATCATGGTCGGATACAGCCTAAGGAGCGGTTAAAGATATTCGGACCGATGAGTAAGTTCATGGTAGTTCTCCCAATTGAGGAGAGCAATCGCCCGACTTGCGAGAGATGCGGGTTCGAGTCCCACCTGTGGCAGTCCATTTTTTCTTAAGTGTGTTTTAATTTCTCATGCCATATTGATTGAGAGTTTTATTGTAACGTCTATTAATTGACGTTCCAAAGTGGTTTTGTATATTTTACTTTTATTTTATTGTCGAAAACTTTACTTATGGTTGACAGCCCTAGTCACAGTTGTCTCGGCCGGCTCATCCTTGCTTATCCCGTGTCGCAGTCCCGTCAATTCTCGTCATTCGAAAAGGGATTCTCGATATATCAGCCGTGAGAAGAGCGATCGAGTGTCGAGATAAACTAGAACGTTATTTATATTGGAAATCAGACTAGATATTTGATATTCTGATTTTCGCTTTTGTGTTTTGTTTCAATGTATTCCTATTCGAATCCGTCAAATAAGTTTTGCCAAAATAGATTTGTTTTTTTTACAACATTTCGTATTATTTGTATATTGTTTGTACAATATTGTGTATGAAGTTACAATTTCCACAAAGGCGTGGTACAAAAATCTGATAAAAAACATGTTTCTCACGTGTCCACAAGGAAGAAGTTCCCACCACATAAGTTTTGTTTAGTTTGGGCAAATGTTAGAGGACCCTAATTCCGCTAGTGAGTTCGCAATAAAGTAGTGGTTGGACGGTGTATTACTGTTATAGCTCAGGCTAAATAATACGCTATTCAACTACCTATGCAGTACATATTATGTTTTGTTAATATTAACTCGTAAAACTATTTTGCCAAAGAACGACACTGTATTTATAATAAACTCTTAATTAAGTTTTATAATAAACTTGATTTCTTTTCTATATTTTGGAAAACAAATCAATAATTTATTAACTTGTGACATTTCCATGTTATGGGATTTATGATCCAGGAACTTATAAATCGCTCTAGACACTGCCGTACAGATAAAGATTGCAAAACTAGGCCTAAGTTTAGCACGAGGTGTTCTTTATCCGAATAAAATAATTTACGTTCATGAAGAATTTAGAATATAGGTAAGATTAAATACTTACATGTCGGATGTCAATCCTGACACCCTGGTGAGCATTAGGAAGCAGGTCACGGCGCGTGCCACCACGCATGACCAACCCATATTAGGACATCTGTAATGGACAACAAATATGTTTACAAAGTTAATCAACATTCGAATTGAAAAGAATACAGCAACTTAAAAATCGTTTCTTTGCTTGGATGTTTGTCCGTCAATCATGCAGATACTACTAAACGCATTTTTTTGAAATACAGAACTTGAGAAAGAAAGAATTGAGAAGGTTTACAGACAGGGTATGAACTACCTACTTGGGTGATAGGATCATTTTATCCCGATTAAATGATACCTTGGGATAAAACAGGAAGGAGTAAAAATCCAACGTTTGCGCGGACGAAGTTGCGGGCAGGCTGCTAGTGTAAAATTAAACAATTTTCCTTAAAAAACACCCTTGGGCGCAAATTTATATTCGCGCCTAATTTTATGTTGGTCAGGCTCAGTATCATCTTTCTCTAACGCAATATAAAGCTATTAATTTCAAATAAATGTACCTAATGATAGATTCTTGAAATCGTTACAGAAGAAAAATCTGGGATTCGGATATTAAGACATTATAGATTGCAGAAGTTGTCTGTCAAAATCCTAAGCATATGAACTATTATTGTTTCTATTTCGCATAATCGTTCCTCATTGAATGACTAAAAGATCTTTTTACCTCTATCGGAACATTTTGTAAAAGAACTTGAAACTTATTTTCCTCGAAAATAAAATGAACTGCTCGGATAACATTGATGTGCCCATAAAGTGTCTAAAACACGACATTTACGCCGTCAATGTTGGTAACTGTGACTTTTTATGACTTGACGCCTCTAGCACACTGACGCGTTCGCATGCGCAAGCGAATCTCTGCGAAAATACTGGGGAATAAAATTTCTGCGGTTTTGCACTTTTGACGCAAAGAAATCTCGTATTGTTTGGGTGGATCTACTGAAAATTTGGAAGATACTTCAACCGAGTATATTCCAGTTCTTAATATTGAATCATTGTCGGAAATAGTAGAAGCAAAATGTATGCGTCTGTAAAGCGGTCATTTCGCAGTTACCTGCGAAACCGTACCGACAAGGATGCAACCATTGAATTTAGCTAATATTAGATGTGAGACAAAGCATATGCGAAACGCAGCCTGTACAACTGATAGTTTTTTCGATGTTACGGCTTCGCATGCGAAAGCGTCGGTGTGCTAGAGGTCTGAGTGTGCGTTCTCGCGACTACTTTTTTTTCCCACACTCAATCAAAATAGGACGCTTGTATATATATATAAAAAAATAACAAAATAAATGCAAAGATTTGTGTTTGATTGATTTAATCATGTCAAAATTATAACCCTTTCTTGGCAGTCAGGAACTAATTTTACTACGATTACAGTTTAAGGAGCGATTTGTTAAAGGACCTTTAAAATTTATGATTTAACATAGATCAGGGTACATTATTACCAGATGTAGCTAATCTCACCTATTGAGCATATTAATCACATAACGTAGGTGTTTAGCATGGCTTTAAAACTTTGTAACGGCTCCACAAAATATCGTGTGATCCTTACCGAATAATTTTGGCATTAGCCGGCTGTAGTGTTAAGCGTTAGCGGACTGTAAACCGGCTCAGCCAGGCAGCGGAACGTAATCCCTGACCAAAAGTTCACCTAGCTGTAAAACGGTGATACAAACTTTTGTTTTAACTCCGTGACTCGCGACAATATTGTTAGGAAGCGACTATTTTATTGCGAATACTTGCACCTCCTGTGGTGATGTCATAAGTTTGCGAAACATGCGAGCGAAGTTTGCTACAAATAGCGAAATTTCTGCTATTCGAACGTGAGTGCTTTAATAATTGGAACTTTTATAGGAACGTGATATGTTTTTCACGTCGTTTACTAGTAGGTACTCATGATAGACCTGTGTTATAAAATGCAGAATAAAGAAACCTTTAAATCATTTATGTTTCAGCGAGAGTAGGTACATAATGGATGAATTAAAAGGCTTTTTCTGCTGCAATATGACGTGACGTGAATATGGGCATGATTAGACATTTTACAATTACAACTTCAGCTGTTTGCATCGGTTTGATATTTAAAAAATGAATGTTAAATGCATAATTTGTACGTTACCCGCATAGGGCGTCATGCAAGGCGCAGTGTGGTCTGGCGTGCGGCAAGGCCGACACTTTCCGTGTTATTATTATTTTTTCCCTGTTACCGTGGAATTGAATACGTGACCTACTTTCAAATATTATGCTATGACGTCAACGGGCCCGCTGCAGATCGCTCACACGCCATCATTGGTGACGTGCTTCGAAATAGGCGGTTTTTGGTTACTTTTTGTACCATACATGTCAAATGGCCAAGTCTTATCTAACTTTATTTAAATGACATCGTACGGTTTTCGTACTATTGGTGACATTAAAAAATGACCAAGAAGTACTACAAAGACACCAGTACCAACCTACCACTTTCGCAATTGAAATGAATAAAGTCATGAAGAAAGCCAAGATTTGAATTTTCTTTGTCTTTTGAGCACTATCGCATTAATCTCTTCGCTTCTTACCGCAGTAGCAATGTCTTATTTCTTTTTCAATTTATTAGTCTATCGGAGTCTTCACTCTACTTAGTATTACGTATTAGTAACATATTTTGACTTTCAGAGTTATGTTACATTCGATGACAGTTGAAGTACGAAAGACGGCACCGTACTCACTGACTTAATGGCTACTCAAAGTTACTTCCATATAATGTCTTGGGTTACTTAGGTCATTGTGCTCAAAGGTGGCTAATCCCTTGATAGATGGCGCTGGGATTAAACAAATGCCGGCCGATTTCTTTGGCTAAAGTGCAGCCGGCTTTGTGAAGTAGGCAATTTGTCAGCTGCCTTGCCAACTTGCTATTCGTCTTTTGAGATGAGGGCGAGAGAGCCATCTAGTATAATGAACAGAATTTCCATAAAACCTTTAACTGTAAATGCCTAGCTAGAGCGTTCTTACCATTCAGTTGCAAACTATGTAATGACAACTAACACCTTGGTCTATCTGTGACCACGGATGCTGAAAAGGGTTCGAAACGTCAGGTTAAAATAAAATGTCAATAAATCGCGAAATAATCCGTAAAAAAGTGTATCAATTAAATATCTGGATATCTCAATAACTGGTTGCATCTTAGTACACTTTTTGTGCTCGGTGTTGTATGTAACATATGCCTCACGATGTACTATTTATATGTACCTAAGCAAATCGCACAAGTCTTGCCACATAAAAGGTGATAGCTTCGAAATTATTACGTTATTAAGGGGTCTAAATTGCTGTTCTTTAAAGCTCATAAATGATTTAAGTACTTATCTACCTACTTATTTCAATACGGATACCTGAAATTTAAATGGAATACTCAGTTGGGGTTCATTATCTAAAACACGAATCTCTAAATTTCTCTTTAACAGATAAAAGGACCGCTGATTAATACCATTACCAAAACAATACCGCATATTTAAATTTTCATTACAGCGAGTTCGCTTCGAGTCCCGAAACAATAGATTAATTATGTACTCACTTATTCTGGTATCGGATAAAACTTTCGGTTGCTTGAAGCCGTTTTGAAGTAAAATATGCAAAGGAGCGTGGCATAATAAGTAGGTATCTACCTAATACGGGATCCGAAACTTTTGATTAATACACGTAAATAATAATTAAGTCATAAAAACAATTGCGAGTTTTAAAATGGGTTTTGCTAAATTTAAGAATTTAACTTCATTCAATGAGCTCAATCTGACTAATCTTAAAGTAGGGTAAACCCACAAAACATATTGTGTAGGTAAAGATCGCACTCGTTTTTCGGTTGTAAAAAGATCGATTTATATGACGTCGCGTCGCCAAATCGAACCTCTTTATCAAGTCGGCCGCCGTGTAGATATTGCGTTATCGAAGAACAATTTACATCATAATTTATTGAAATTGGAGCCGGGTTTCGATTGGATATTGGAAGCTGGTATTCATAGGTAAGAAAGAAAGCGTACATTCGAATGCCCTCTTTATTTTCACCGACAACAACGGAAAGAAGAAAATGTATGCTTTTGAGATAAAAGTCATTTGTTCGCGGGTTGATTTATAGCCATTTGCTATCGATAGGTTCAACAAACGCTCTAGGTTCGGTTTTTATACAAGGCGTGACGTGGTTTTATAAAGTTGCCATTTTTAATAAAATGACGTATGTTTTTAAATTACTCATAAGATTCTCATCGTATTTTCAGTGCTCATACATAACAGAGCAGGTTATTGGTTATTATTACCTATTCTTTCCAAAAAATACTTATTATGGATGAGTGTCAGAGTGAAAATTACAGGGCGAAAAAGATTATGATTATGAGTACTACGACAAATCAATGTGTGTGTAAGAAATTGAGGCACACTAGTAGTATTGTTGTTGTTGACAACAAAATGGTTCTCATGCTGGTAATACAAAACTTACTACCCAAAAAGTGTGTGCGTGATTTGAAGAACTTTTAAGCGGTAAAGTTCACGCAGAGAGCTACAGAGAGAGCAGGCATTCGATGCCGCCAAATACCGCTAAATATAGCTTCAGTGCAGTACCTAGTGAGAAAGGTACCTGGGTAGGCACTCCATAACGTTTCGTTCGTATTTTCGTGTCTAGCCAGCGCGTTTTCTTGTACGGTTAAGCTTGTAAGAGTGACAAGGGTGGCTACATCCGAAACTACGGACTACGGAGAAGGGTGTTTACTGTGTACATTAATTCAGATTAGGAAACTTGGCGTTTTATTTTATCGAGATCAAAAATTTTTACTTTTTTTTTTGTAAATTTAGTGAATTCAAATTTGTAAACGCGCTTATGATCTACGTCTCGTCAACATCATAATTCTATACCTACTTGTGAAAACTGATTGGCTAAAGAACGACGCTTTGTTATATAAGCTTTATGTACTATAACACAGCTGTTTCTTTTCCTAAATAAAGAAAAAAAATTACAAATGTTTATTACCTTTCTGCTGACTGCAGAGTGTTGTCGGCATGTGGAGACGGTCAACCGGCGCGCGCTGCGTGCACTCGCCGCGTCTGCATCGCGCAAGTTGCTGGAACAACACAATCAACTATTGTTTTATCTGTCACCAACAACAACAACTACAAGTTGGGAAAATGTAAGATTTTACAGAGACAAAAGACGATTGTTCAAGGTTTGCAACAATTGCCAAGTACAATGGATTTTTCAGTTACCTTACCGACGTAACGTTTGATTGTTATTAAAACTTTATAGGTAATATACGAGTATATCGTCTTGTTTTTGGGAAAAAAAGTACCTATGCACAAAGTTGAAATAAAATAAAAATGTCAAAATTAATAAGCATCACAAGTTATTTCAGTAATGACATAAAGGTGATTATCAAGAGAAAAAGGCATATTATAATGCAATATTATTATGTTGAGCTTTAACTTTAACTGCTTTCCGTTAGACTCGTAGTGAAGTATAAGTAACTACCATACAGTAAGCTTGTAAAAAGCTGAAAATGTATTTTTGACTTGGGCCGAATTATAATTTTGATAACCGCTTCAGAAAAGCGCTACTAATGATAGTTTTGTTCTTATATTTTGAAATAAGAACACTGCCAGAGAGCAGAAAGCAAGATCGTAACAAGGTACAAAGAAAAACGGACACGCATGTCGTTGATCGAAAGAAGATGTCAAAAATTATCTGTCAACGCAGTTGCTCTTCCAACAGTGAGGTGTTCCACTAAGTGTAGTTACAACCGTTCCACTTACATTAATTTGTATTGTGTCTATATTCGGTTTGCTACATTTAGTAAATAAGCTTATATTTTAGGCCTTCGCATTGAACACGTACCACGGGGAGACGGCGCCCGTGGCCTTGCGGTCTTGCGAAATATCTCATTGTCTAATGAAATACGATTCTTTGGTTAAATAGTTTCAATAAATATGTTGTTATCTAGTTTCCTACACTGAATTTTGTTATCAATGTTAAGGTCAACATTTGGCTGGTTAAAATGCGTCGCACTTTGCGAGACCATTTCTTGTCACGTAGTTGAGATTTTGAAAAATTTACTTGCAGTCTGCAAGTAAATTTTTAGTAGCTTCTCTTGTTTTTTTCTGCTTCTCAAGTTTATAGTATAAAGCACCAGTCTGATTGTTGATGTGTATTAGTGCATATAGCTGATATTTTATTTTCATGTGGTATGTGGTCTGTTATTATTTGTAGATTTTACTTCCTTTTGTTTTTGAAGAATTAGAAACATGTAATGAATAATACAAATGTCAGTGGATCAATAAATAAATAAAAATGTATCATACGCTTTTCAGAGGTTTACCTACTAGTACTATTGGTATGAATGACTAACATAACAATAATCCGTAATAGTAGGTAGGAAACTGTTGGAGCAACTTTTTGTTTTTGTTCTGTAGTAAGTTTAATGGATATGGGTAGGCTGTAATACCTCAAACACCACGTTTGACACGGTATTTTTTTAAATTCAGGTCTCTGTTTATAGGGCCCACATCCTTTTCACTTTATTAACCCTTTTTCATGCGCCGCACTCCAAGTTTAATTAAGTCAACAACAGCGGGTTGCCATTTTTTTCCAAATTACAAACGCCCTCGCGGGACGTTTCTGGTATTTATGTCTGTTTCATTCGGAAAATAAAATATGCTCTGGTCACGCAGTAAATATTTCCCGTGGTCTGATAAATCATACGCTTTAATGAAGTGATGAGACTGCTCTCTGTTGCTGAATGTAAATGCATAGTACAGGAGGTAGGTAATATGTAAGTAGGTACGGTACCTACGTTTGCCAGAAGCGATGTAATTTTGGGTTTCTTAGTAACCTAAACCTCTAGTTTACGTTGTATCTATCCATCTGAACATATGCTTATTATCCTAACCTTATTCTGTAGAACATCAAAAACCATTACGAAATTGTTTCTGAAATATGTATCTTGTTTTTAGTAACACAGACTATAAAAAACATGAAACTTAAACAGCGGGTCGTGAAACTCAACTAAGCGGACTTTGTACTAAATAAAAACAATGTTATTTTGGTAAAGCTTTGCGGTAAGACGATTATGCTAATGTGGGATTGTCTACAAATCCTGAAGCCTAGATTATTTTTGTGGATCACATTTCGTTTAGATTTTTCACAGTTCCGTGTGATGTTTATAAAATTCAAAATGTGCATTTGAAGAAAAATTTTTAAAGCCAGGCTTAAGATCGAAACCTGTTTGATGATTTTTAGTTTTCAAAATAGGGCAAAGGTTAGTTAGTTGAGATTAGTAACATTTCATCTAACTTTTGATAGCTGTGACATTACATGGTTACGAGAATGCCACACCTAAATGAAGATAGCTGTATGATATAGAGTTGCTTTCCTGCATAATAGATGCAAATTGGGGTTTTGTTCGCAGCTTATCAACGGGACGCTAATGAGGGTAATTAAATGTAACTTCGCAGTATGCCAATTCTATGATGCCTTTAAGGACCGAATTATGCAAACACTAAGCAAGCTTTATAGCGTATAGTTAGATCGTGAGTTTTGGAAATGTAAGTAGTACAGACCAATATTTAACTTGAGTTTTTAATTTAATAGCCTGATGGAACTGTTCATGATAATGTCGTCAAGTTACTTAATTTTTTACGAAGTAAAGTTTTATAGTTTAGCGCATCAAAGTATTCATCTGTCTTATTAGTTTTCGTATAATGGGTCCCTCACTTTTCCTATTTTCATCGCCTTTTCTCGATACTTTCCACTTTATTGCTAGAGTAAAACTTTTTTTTATATACGACAAATGTAGGTAATCGCGAGTCACCTAGTTTTCCTGGTAATAAACTTTTCAAATTTAAAATGTTAGCGCAGAAATATATCTACTGGAGAGTTAGTTCACTGCATATTAACCTAAGTATGTAAGTACAATTTCACTAGAACATCTTGTCTTTTTTAATGCAGGGGAGGTTTGTCTAGGCTTTTCAAAATTTTACATTTAATGTACTTTTTGTATTTGGGACAAAGCTTTACCAACAATTAATACAGCATACCTACGTCATTCAATTTATTGACACTAATCAGCTCATTACGTCTCAATCAGTTGAGGTCGGTAAACTCGAAACGTTGTTACAGTAATTACATCCGTAAGTCATTGTAACTTACTGTTCTACAGCAAAGAAAAGAAAATACCTTCCATTGCATGATACGTGTAGGGATTTCAATAGATCCCTTCCTTCCGGGCGCTTCTCACTAATCCCACTATTTCACGGCATGTTCCAGTAGGGATGTTACGGGAATGGGTTTTGGGATTCCGGAAGGAACCGGAGTCGAACTTAATTATTAGTAAAAATATATGAAGATTTTTTTTTAGCAATACAACCGCCTTATTTGTACAAATAGTTTAAAACTTTTTCTTGTATTTTTTCCGTGTGAAATGTGTAATAAGAGTATATCTATAAACGAGTATCTATCTTAAAACCCACTTTTTTCTAATTTGGCTTGGTGTTGAAATCATGTACAAGTGCTTTTCGCACGTATCAAAACATCTAAAGTGCCTCTAGCGATGCAATAAAACGAATCAATAAAATCAATTTATTTCTGTAAATACCCATAAAAACACTTTTACACGTCCCAACATATAAATTAACCCTACCACCGCTTCTGGATAAATAGTGCTAGTGCTAAGAAGATGTATTTCCATAAATCTCTGTCGTTTATATAATCATCAATTTCTCGAATCAAATCATTACTAGGGGTCAGAGATGGAATGCAATATAAATCATAAAGTACATTCTCCGTTGAACCTCTTTACCATCCCTGGCCCCACGTTTCACAGCTCGCGGCCCGCTTGGGTAAGCTCACCCATAACGGATGGTTTACAGCGGGATACCCGCCTTCAACAAACTTCTTGAATAACGCCTTTGTTTATAACTTTCCTGGCGGATCGCCCGGTGTTTTTCTTAGACATGATCATTGCGGAGCGTGTCTAGCCTACTAATGCTAGACTAGTTGGTATTTGAGATTGACAGAAGGGGAAGCAAATGAAACGATATTAACGGTCTGTATAGACTTACTTATATAACGTTTCAGTGCTACGATTTTACTACGGACTACCTGACAATTGTTTCCATAAATAGGTAATTATTGCTACGATGCTACGAAGGGAGCTGGATTCGTAGCACCGTAGCCACCGTCTTTCATTCGCTTTCTGATATATTATGCTCTTGCAAATACGGTTGGTAGCAAATCTAATGCTGGGTAACGAGATGGGACCATTTTCTTACAATATTTTCATTCCATTTTATTTTCTTTGTAATCCATTAATAACTGTGTAGGTATGTAAGGTTAGGTATTTGGCGGTATTTAAAAAAAATACGTTTATAACGGCATTGGTCCTTTAAATTTATATTTTTTTATATCTGAATTGAGCCTTTAGATGCTTTTGCTGTTTGGAAAAGTTTTTTACCGAATAAAAAAAAGGAGGAGGTTATCATTTCGACAGTATTATTTAATATAAGTTGCATTAAAATTCTCAGAAAGTATTCTAAACTGTAGTACACGTATTCCATACTAGAGGAGTATTCCATATTAGTTATGTTTATTTTACAAAGTTAGCTAGGTACTAGGTTAAGAGGTGTTTAAGTCTTAAGTTTGGTCTTAACGAGGTATCTCTAGGGAATGTTCCAAGTTTGGCCATTGTCTTAAGATTTAGTTAACTTCAGTTTGTTATATTATTATCAGTATCCAAAAAAGCTGGAACCAGTATCTGAGTGCAGAGAGGTAGTACTTTTAAGTTGACAATGTCTAGCAAAACATCATCAACTGTCATGTTGACGATTTTTATGCAATCATTCGAAAGCGGGCCGCCTCAATGCACTGCAGGGTAAGGCAGAGCAACAACAGCATCCTAGGGGTAACTAGAGATAAGCCTTGTTGTCTTATCTTTAGACATTGGACCGAGTTGCAGAAAAGAGGGTCGTGTAGATATGCATTAGATTAAGTAAACTAACATAGATTTTAAGTTTTATTGATTTTTTACTAACAACATTGTATGGATTCTTTGGATCCGAAATAAATTATTATTATTATTATTAAAACCAACTGGTTTTTGACTCATACTAGCAAGCAAAGACATTTACTTTTAAGTTTTATAGATAAGAAGGCACTTGTATTTTCAAGGTTGAATAATAAATATTTTAAAAATTTCTAAGTTCGTCAAGGTAAGAAGAAGATCTTCAACATGTTTTTAGCGTAGTGTGAGGTAAGTGCGTCATTTTGTTGTTTTCCTTTTTTCACGTTATTAGCATGACTCCTCAGCACACTCGCTCTTAGTCTAAGTGCTTCAAAGAACACGTTTAGAAGTTTGAAACTTCCATTTTATGATGGCATCATTAAAGCCACTCCAGAGACAGTGCTGACAATTTAAAGCAAAATAAATCGTAACGTTTCAGAAATTGGACTTGATTTTGAAATCGAGTTCGCCGAGTTTCGTAACGGAAGTTTTCCTAAGTCGAAGTTGATAACGCCGCTTGAGTAGTTTGAATGTTTCTCAAGGGTAATGTTGGCAGGGTAGGCAGTGCTGAGCACTTTTGAAAAACTTCCAGTTGGGAAATCACGAACCTTTAAAGTTTATTAAAGTTTGCCTTGTAAAATTTTAGTTTTATAAATATCGCTTTTGTTTCTCGTTTAATAGGTGAAAATCAAACGCTTGTTACATTCATTTCGGAACAAACAGTTACGGGTAAACAATTTATGGGTTAAACTTTGGTTTAACTGTTGTTTTCCACCTTCTGTTTATTTCGCGTCAATTTCAATTGATGTCGCGTCAATTTTGTACTCTGTTTTCGACACCATTTGATTGACTTACTCGTGACTAAATTGATGTTAGGAAGTTATTGAGCAACACTTAGATAGAAACACAAACTTCTAAGTTCCAACTTATACTGTGCTGCCGTAAGTGAGAGAAATACAGTTATTTACTCAGTTATGGATGGTTCTGTTAATGCGATTCGCTCGGAGGCGACATACAGTTCGAAATTAAATTATTGAGTTACCCCACTTCTACCAAGCTAACAGGTGAATTTGTCGGTGTAAATATGACTGCATACCCACTTATTCAATTGAAAAGTTTATTTTAACGTTATTTCGGTTGGTTTGCTAATAATCATTGTCAAATTGAATTTTTATAGACTACTAACGAAATTAAGTCATCACTTGAAACATAGATGAAGTATTAAAACAACATTTTTTCTTAATGACGTGACTTGCATTTTACCATGCCATTAAAATTACAAAAATATTTAAATGAAGTAATTTGGCATTCATAACGGCCTCCAATTTTCACGTGAAGTGAAGTAACGGAGCTTGGGCTTAGGCAATAATTCTTAATTTACCCTGATTGCCAGGTGTTTCCGTGACTCCCTGGAAAAAAGGCGATCCTTTTAGGAAATTGTTAGGCAAGTTTCGTACAATAAGTCTACTACTTAATTTTCATAAACTATTAAAACTTTGTTTTCAGATTGAGATTCTTCAGTAACCTCATGTGCGTAACAAATACTTAAAAAGCCAAGTCAGATAAAGTTCTGAAGTATTATTGTCCAGTTATAAACAAAATAAAGCTCCCAAACAAATTGAAGCTCGCAACTGTACTAAAATTATAGAATAACTTGCGGATAACTTTCCTAAGCTCAGTTATTTATTACACAAAGTCGAAAGATATTATGGCAATATCGTTTCGCTTCGAAGCAGCCACTTTCATTCATAAAAGTTAATTTTCATTTAATTCTTTACGGCTTCAATCTGCTAAGTTTGGACTTATTCTAACAGTGGACCTATGTGTTTAGGAAAGTTAATTTATTACGGGTAAATACTTTATTGTTGTATTAAATAATTATTCAGATATTCAGAAAGGCCGTCTACCAGCCTTTTGATGTGTTGTGATTTTTGTTTTGTTACGTGATTGTAAGTGATAGCATTTGAAGATACAGTTATGAAGTTGGTACTTGTAACATGCAAGTGCACGAAGTATAATACAGTGAAATAACGAAACTAACTGGCCTAGCAGTTAGTAGGGTGCGTTTGTTAAAAGGCTTATGATGTCCAGTAAATCCCCACAACGCGATGTGATCTTTACTTCTTTTCTTATCTCTTGTCTTGTCTAGTAACAAAGTTCCTTGGCCTTCTTTGAAGAAAGAAAGAATTAGTTTTGCCGTAACATAATACTTAATAATAATAATGATAAAAAATTTTTATTTCCTCAATAAATTAAAATAAAAACTGGACAAATTAATACAACTTAGTTTGCCGTCACATATTGGACTGGTTAAAATAACTTACTGCAACTCTATGCTTCAGTCGAACAACGTTATATAAGTTAGTTACGTATCCAGTATGCCGGAATAGCATCCACAAAACTTTATTCCGTTTCGGGTGTCTGTCACTGTTCCAAATAAACATCGAATAGAAACACACGTTCGAGTAGCATGATAAAATTACGCCGCTACTTTTTCAGCAGTAGTAGAGTGACACAGGCTAATGAAATTTCAACTCGCGTGCTCGTTACCTGTTATTGGGTTTTGTGAGGCAGAGGTAAGGCGAGAGCGAGGCAAACGGAATACGACCTGACCGCCGGCCGTCAACCGTGGCGACGCGACCCGAACACCAATATGGATAATCGATAACTTTTAGCCGCTCCATGCTCCTTGTTCCAAAATTGATGCCGTCGTCGCCGCAACTCGCAGGAAACGAACCACAACTTGGTTCGTTTGCTCTTTGCAGCTCTTGAGTATCTTAGCTATCGTATCTTTCGGCAGCAAAAGTTTTTCAAAATGTTTTTTCAACTGAAAACGCATTGTTGTTGAAACTTTTGACTACACAGTTTTTTTTTAAATATTGTTTGACAGATTTCAATACACAAGAGAGCAAAGTAAGGATAATTTTGGCAATAGCTTGATAATACATTGTTTTTCGTGTTCATGTTTTTTATCCAACCTACAGGTAGTAGGTTGGATACTAACAGCATGAATTCTTTGTGTAGTTTTCCGTTTCAGTTCAATTTCTTTACACTAAAAATTAACCACTATCATAGTTCCACAGCCTCACTTCCATCTCAACTTCTGGGTAACGAAATTATTCAAATCTGATTGATCTATACATCAAATTATTTTTCACTCATATCATTTTCAATACGGAATATTAACGGTATGCCGGATAAATAGCACTGTGAGAAGTCAATTAATTACGTCCAATCAAATTCCAATATCATTGCAATTCACTTTAAATATGCTGAACGGAGTTCGCGTTACATGTTGCTTCGGATGATAGATTTATTTTCTTTGAAATGTTATCCTTACCCTTTGTAAAAAGGCTCTGTTTAATTATTTTCGCAAATTGAAATTACTTAACGTCGCATGCGCCATAACGGCGTACTAACGAAACAAGTTTCTCTGTGTCCGAGTTAATTTAGATTTTAATTAAAGTGGATTTCGGACGGTGTACACAGTTAGCGAGGCGAGGTCCCATGTGCGAGGAACTAATCCAGTGCAGGCAATGAGGCAATCAACACTCGAGACGTAGTTATTAGCCGGGCTAAGTGTAAATTGAAACGACGATTTCAAGTCCAACTTAAACGCTGCACGTTAACATTTACAATCATATAAAAAAAGGTATCTATCTAACACAAAGGAATTAGACAATAAAAGCTTATCTATAATATCGTTTAATTCGAGACGAACATCTCCATTTTATACCATTGGTTTTGTCAGGTTTCATCACTCTCCTATTTACCTACTTGTTGGAAAGGCTCGTACGGTCTTGAAGAAGATATTCTGTTACATTATTTTACATCAAAATTCAAAAATCAAAAAATTCAAAATTCTTTATTAATAACAAAAGTAATTTGACACTTACATTGGGAATCTCCTTTTAAGCTAAAACACTTATGTTAGGAGAAACCCGCTCTTTCTGTACGTAATTACATTCATAAAAAAAATGATCATTTTCTTCAGATATAATCAAATAACCTAGCTTACAAGCAAATCAAAATCTTTGTTTTGTATATTAAATTTGTATTTTCTTGTTCGTGTCTTTTTTGATTGTTTGTATATAATATAAATATATGTGTGTGTGTGTGTTTGTTTGTTTGTTTGTATATGTGTGTGTATATTTGATTGTGTGTTGTGTGGGTGATGATTACAAGAGTGCGTTACATGGCGACCACAAAAGGATTTTAACTTCATGACACAGTTTTATCCATTGGAATGGAACCCTTACATGGGCGATTTTTATAATCGACCATAAACTGACAATATGATTCCAGACATACTCGTTTATAGGCGCAGAGGGGGTGGTGCGGTGTTATTGCCCTTCATATTCTTTTGCGGCTGGTATGCCATTTTCTGTACGCTATCTTTAGTAGTGAAATTGCCCTATAATGTCTGCATAGCGTAGGTACAAGTTTGTTAGCTGACAATATTTTCTAATAATTTATCCTAAAGTATTCATAAACATTATTAGTTTACGTTGTATATGTGAAAAGTAAACAACTCGAATGGTTTTAGCGTATAATATATAATCTGTGCTATTTCTTTGAATCAAATCTTTCGTATGTTAACCCATCGCGTGACTACTGCTAACTTAGTTGATTATTTCCCATTACTCTAGTAGCATATACCTATAAAATGGTATCTAAACATTATACTAGAGTGTTCACCTGAATGTGATTGGTACCAAGTCTTTTACCTTTTCAATGTAAAGTAACAGCTTTTATCAAATTTTATTTTCACATAGACAAATATTTGAAGGACACACAATGATTTACTTTTGGTACAATGATGATCAATATTTACGAAGAAACGTTAGTACCTTTGTTCGTTTACCTACCGATATGACGTTTACTGCAATGAAGATTTTTCTAAGAAGTCAATTGCTTTGTTATTGTAGACAACAAGCAATTACTACAGTATTACGAAGGGGGACAGTTGTAACATTTTAGCTTTGACATACAATTTTGAATGTTATTTATAATTTCACAGCAATAGTGTCTCTTTTAATTGATGCTTAGTTTCCTTGGCATCAAGTCAGCATCATATTTGGAGGTGGAAAAACCAAACATGTTTTAAATATTTTACATATTATAGCGAAGGAGGAATATTGGTAAAAATGGCCTCTACCCTGGGTCAGTTGTACCGGATAAAACATCAAACAAATAACTTTGTCATAATAAGAGATTAACACTTATTTGAACAACAACATATCACTAGTCAAATTATGTATTAATTAATCTAGCAAGGAAACTAAACAATCTCAAAAGCAAATGAATAATGTCAATAAACATAAAATTCAACTTTTCCAGGTATTAACAATTCAAATAAAAATAAAAAGTATGAAACATTGTTATTTTAGTCTTGTGAGATATGTAGATAATTATAATTAAAAATTAGAAGATATTATCTATCAACACTTTGTACGGTAAATAACTTGCAACAATGACCCTGTAGTACAACTATCCGCATATGGAACCGTCGTCCTTTGTGATAAATAAAAATAATGCTTTATGAGTTAAGGTATTTTCGTACCATATCAAAATAAAATCTGACAGATTTCTACAGATTGACAAAAAAATCATCGAAATCGATACCAGAAGTATCAAGTCATGTTTTGTCCCTTACCTTAAGTAAGGGACAAAACATGACTTGACAGGAGAGCGAAAAAACGTTTTTGCTTTTTGTAATCTGTGTATAACTTTTTTGTTTACAGGCCGATTTAGATGATGTCTATGGCAAAGTTTCTTAGAATTTAATGTTATTTTATGCTATAAAAGCTAAATACAATAAAATCTTATAGTTTAGAAAATAGCCTGTCCCTTACCTTAAAAAATGTGAATCACTTATCCATTACGTTAGTCGAATTTGAGTTCAAGGCAAAGACAAAATAATGTAAGTAACACAAAGATACGAGAACTTGCATAATAAAATAAGGTAAATAACTTCTACTAAAAAAAATTCTATGTAAGTACAAATGTATAACATAAAGATTGCACTTCAGGACCTTAACTGTATAACAATACAGCTTATATTGGGTTATTTAATAAAGCTTTAATTTCAAAAGAAGTGTTTTCTGTAGACAGGGTGATGTGTTTATTTCTAAAAAGTGCCATAAATTACAAATTTGTTTTTAAAATTATGTCATAATCAACAAAAAAAACAATAAAAACAAATATTATCATAATCAACTTTCGTATTTTCCAAAGAATAATGAATAATAATCTCTAATTTCTAGAGTTAAAATAAAAAGTAAGAAAGAAAATAACCCCGTAATCACGGGGTCAGTTCCTACATTGACGATTGCTGCTTCAGACTCCATGTACCCCTCTTCCATTGAGTCGTGAGATGCGGTCCTGCTGCTGGAATCGGAAGCTATGTTATCAGCCTGGAGATCTCGGTAGACGTCAAAACTTTTTTGCCGTCTCTCTACTCGAAGTTTCTCTCTCTGCTTCTCAACCTTTGAATCTACGTATTCTGCAATGGCTCTTTTCTGCATGTCTTCTTGGGAGTCGAGGAGTTTAAGAATGAACTCTTCGTCTGCCAGGATTATCTCCACGAAATCTGTAAGCTCAGAAACTGCATGTATGGGATCCTCCATGGGGGCAGTTCTTAATATCTGCTCTTCTAAATCTCGAATCACGTTCCGGGCAAGAGAAGCAAGTTTGGTGGCCTTTTCCTTCTTTTTTGACATCTCTACTGGGTTCTTTTACTAGTGTTTTTCTCAACTTCTGATTGAAATGCTAATTTGAAAAAGTAGTTAAAAACAATGTCTTTTGTCGTTTGTTTTGATTACAGTCCAATTCGGGTTTTTCTATACTAATAGGGATGAGAAAGCTTAGGCGTTCCCCTTCTGGGTGCTGATGAGGTTCAGGATCCTCTTTGCTTCTTCGTAGAGGTCAGTGATACTCTAGATATGTATTGATCTCAGCAGTTTTCTGAACAGATGCCATAAAGGCTGCATACCGTTTCATGATCCACGTCCGGAAGTCTCGTTTGTTTGCAACGGGACGACACATACTGTAAGTACCATAAACAGCCTGGAAGGCTAACATGCTGTGGGGGATCTCTCTCTCTTCCCTCTTCATCTCCCCATAAACGGTTCGGTGCTCCCGGGGTATTAGAGACAAGTCATCGGTGAGAATTGTCATACCTTTATCTTCGCAAATCTGGTCAATGAAGTTAATGTCCGTAACATATTTTATGCAACTTAAGTAATATGTAATAAGGACTCTACCTATTGAACCGTCAAGGATATCGGACTGAACCTGGAAGAGATCCCGAATTCTGTCCAGGGGATCTTTTCTTCCATTGAAGAAAGCTAACATCACGCCGGCAGCTGCGGATCTGTTAAGAGGAACCATAACTGGCTCCTTCTTGTCTCAAAGAAAGGGAAGCTCTTTCCCTGCCCTTGCATATTGGCGAATGATGCCTGGGAGGGCCGGAAGGCGATCACTGGTGATGTCCATGATGTGGTCATCCCGGTCCATGACGCTGACCGTTACCGGCAATTACTTTAATGTAGCCGTGCTAGTTCATGACTTTAACTAACACAACCATGACTTTAATGATTATAACTTCCTATTACAACATGTATTATCATATCTTATGTCTACACATATGTTACTTAATTATTAAAATCATATCAATAATTAAGTAATTGGAATCATCAATCATTTTTATATTGTGAAATATAGCTTTATGCAAGGAATTACTGAACTAGTAAATCGAGGAGTGGCAGTGATTATTGAGGGCAAAATCAAAAGTGTTTTAAGGATCATGAGGGAGCAATCATCATGATCAGAACTATTGGTATCAGAGGATTCATCATGGGAAGAAGGTGATTGAGTGACTGAGAGCCATGGGAAGATTTTGTCTACTGCTATAATAGCTTCATACCGTTTGCCCTTTCGAGTGATTGGGGTGTCCTCAACAACATACCGATCATTAGGGAGAACCTTTTTAATGCGATATGGCCCTCGAAATTTAGGTTCAAGTTTCTTTGACTGAACCTCTATTCCAGTAGGTGCGCGTATAAACCTAACTAAATCGCCTTCTTTGAATCTAACATCTTTATTTCGTCGGGCATCATACGAGGATTTGTCTTTAATTTGTTGAGATTTCATTAATTCGCTAGCTTCGGATCTTATTTCTGGAAGCGATACTGGTGTAGAGGAAGCAGTTGCCGTAATAACATCATTAAAAATACTTTGAGATGGGTTTGTAACCGTTCTTCCAAAAAGAAGTTCGGTTGGTGTCTTTTTTTTTGTAGAGTGAGCAGTCGTATTAATTCCTAATTGTATGTCCGGTAAATGATCATCCCAAATTCCGTTTGGTGTATCATGATTCATGGCTCCAAGAGCTGCCAAGATGGTGCGATTGTACCGCTCCACCTGACCATTAGCTCGAGGAGTTGAAACGGCATTAAGTATGTGTTTGATGCCCGTAGTACCGATAAACTTTTTAAAAGCACCGCTAGTGAAACTAGTTCCCTGATCAGTGATGAGTCGGTTTGGTGTACCAAAATAACTAAAATGTTCGCGGAAAACTTTAATACTTGTAGCAGATTTTGTATTGCGCACGGCTGTAAGATTAACAAATTTTGTAAATGCATCAACTATAACAAGAATATACGAGTATGTGTTACCACGTCTAGTTTTAATAAATGGTCCCAAATGATCTGCATGAATAGTGTCAAATGGGATTTCCACTTTAGGAATTGGGTGTAACTCACCTGCCTTTTTCCCACTAGGCAATTTATGATGGGCACATTCTAAACATGCAGCTGCATATTTCTTATCGAACCGCCTCATTTTTGGGAACCAGTAATGAGCCTTAATACGTCCCAACGTTTTGTCATAGCCAAAGTGGCCTATGTCATCATGGTTTGCTTTTAATAATTGCCACCGCGCACCACGAGGAACTAGCCAACGTACGCTAGAGTCATCAAGTATTCTATAAACCCGACCGTTAACTAATTTGTAATTTTTGAAGACTTCTGCAGTTTCCTTAGTCTTTAGGTCATTCAAGATATCAGCAATACGTTTTATTATGGTCAAACAATGTAAGCACCAAATTTGCAGACGCCAGCGTAATGTAAAGGACACAAGAGACGATAATAAACTTTAAACATATTAGCGTAAGTCCATTCTGTGAATGTTTTTGTACGACATTTTAATGTAAGGGACTTGCAATATAAAAACTCCATTTTGCAAAAAGGCGTAATGGTCATGATTTATGAATTTATAAATATGAGTATAAGGTAAAGTTCGACAAATTTTTATAAGGTAAGTTACTCTATTTGTTCGTAAGGGGTAACAATTTCAAGCCCCTTAAAGCATTTTTTTAGTGAAGTATCAGTCTGGACTATCAAAAAATATGTACTGTAAGGGACATTTTTTGCTCGATATTGAAATTCTAATTACGCCAGTTGATAAAGCGCAAAATTCCGAATCCAACGGTATATATAACTCATTTTGGCCAAACTGTCCCTTACCTTAATTCATACTTCTGGTATCGAAATATTATCTTATTCTGTGTTGCGACATGGTAATAAAATGTTACTATATTATGAACGCTTTTGATTGTACGAGTTACACTTCAAAAAGTATTTGCATATATATTTTTAAAAGCCTGATATCCTGTTGGGGACATTTGTAACACAGGTACAATTGTACCGCGACGACTGTCCCGAAAAAATTGCTACATTTGTCCCCTAGTGGTCATTTTATAACAGATCTTATAATTCTCTTCTAATTAACCTGATAATACACTCGTTCTTTTACTGACGTACAGGTAAGTAACATTAAAAATTGCTAATCAATTTAATACGAGCGAGAAAACTTTCTTTGACTGCGTTAAAATTTCTTCTCACGGTCATAAGCTTCCGCGATGAGCCACGCGCGTATGCTACTGAGAGTTAGTCGGCCTCGGCGCGTGCCAACCACCCCCCTTGTGGGAAGAGGAGCGGGTGTGCGGGACGTCATTTCAGAGATATTGCCGATGGTACTAACTGACCCGTGGTACAACTGTCCCCAGTCTCCCCTACCTACTTGAAATCAATAATGTTCATTATCAAAGAGTTAGGTAAATTAAAGCTTTACTATTCCTCTATAAAAATAAGCGCGCAAAGCCCGTAAACTAAATTAATTTACTTGGGAATTTGTTAAAGTATTAGTCGCACTCGTAGTATTTTTTATATGAAACCATAAAGTCTAGGTTATTCAACTCAATTTTACTTGTTTCGTTTAATTGGTAGTTCCGATGAGTTATCGAGCGTAGCCATTTTAATTTGACTACGAAACCCATTTGATTCGAGTGTTTCCAATATTTCGACCGCATTCGGTTGATTTTATACAAAATGACTTTTATAATTTCCGAGATTGGACCTGACAAAATGTAATTAATCTAAGAATTATTATAGTAACATTTTTCCATTTACGTAAAATTTATTGTTTTTGAACAATTAAGGTTAAGAACTTACAATCAGGTCCGTTATTTACTAAATCGAATTTCTTTTGTTTGGTACGCTCATCTCAGCTTCAAGTAGCGTGCCTTTTTTCAAAACAACATTGCAGCATGTATGGTAAGATGGTCATATTTACCCACTGAAGCACGAAAGTAAGTACTTATCATTCTCCTTGTCATATCGCGTGAGAGTATTGTATCGTACCGTCAGACTTTTTTTCTGTTTACTAGAGAGTGTGGCATGTTTTTGGTTCTAATTTATACATTAACCATTTGCCCTTACTCTAATTATTGCCAATATAACATTGTTTGTCGCATACAAAAAAAATTTTTGTCCACTAACTAATTATAATTTATTTTTATTTTATTTATTTAAGCTTTATTGCACAACAAAACTATGTACAAAAGGTGGACTTAACGCCGTAGGGCATTCTCTACCAGTACCTTTGGGCTAAGCAGAAACGACTAGTGGGCGGTGCGACAAAATAAATAAGAGAGAAAACACAAAAATAATAATACCAATAATATGACCCGAGATTAAATATAAAATATATAATTAATTTATATAACAATAAATATTTATAAATACACATAATATATAAAAACCAGACACAAAGTAAAATACATACCTATTACCCATCGTACAAAGGCTGTGTTCTTAATTTACCTGATTGTTTTTATTAATGGGGGGTCTGAGGGTAAAATCGCAATAGAATTTTAAAAAAGTGGAGTTTTCCTTAACATAAATTTTGAGGACCCGCAATAATATTCAAAGTTAAGCTTTTTTACTGCCTGGGTGCCTTAAATGTGTTTCCATTGTGTTTTCACAAACATTTTATAGGTATAGTTGGTAACAAAGCCGTAAGTATCGTTTCTTTTTACGAGCAAACTTTTAAAGTTGGGCGATACCAAATCTTCACCTACTTACCTAAATAAAAGCCAATAAAAGCCACGGTAAATCAAATCAAGTCCGTGTTCTCTTTAAAAAATGTAAGCTTTTATATCTAGGTAGATCTATATTCGAAGTGAAATCGGTAGTAGATCAATGGGTTTAAAGTATTTTTATATGGAAAACTACGACAGTTTATTATGATTTAAAAAAATCCTTCTGCGCAGACAAATTATTATGACATCTGTATAAATAACCTATGCTTGCCCTTTCAGTACCCAGCGGAGTCATCAAATGGAATGGCGCAACGTTATTTCCACTTAAAACGGAACGTTTTATCTGAAATTGTAAAAAATGGGCATGAAAGTGCTGAGCTGAGTCTATGTTGCATCACCTAACTGTAACTTTGACAAAGTTTATGAATCTGTTTCTGTACCTGTACTGTACCGACGTACATACTCACTCGGTATACTGTTGATAATTTGTTCCCGGTTTGGGTTTCCAGTCATTTTCATTCTCACAATATATGCATTTTGCGTGTATTATTATTCTTTTCCGTGGAATCTTTTTTCGTTCACTTTTTACTGAAAAATAAGGAATTTCTAATTACGTGTTCATAAACGTCAAAGTTTGTATCACCTATAAATGTGATATTCCGCTGTAAAATAGGAAAAAAAGGGTTATAACTAACAATTTAATGGTTTTTCTCTCCTTCTCAGCATAATTATTTCTTATTGTGAACACAATTTATTAGTATTTTTCCGAATTTTGTACTTTTTGACACTATGTTTGACATTTTGAGTGACGGGAGTCTCATTATTTTTTTTCTGAAAATTGACAACTTTTAGCAAAGTTTCAATACAATTTCCATTACAAACTCTGCAAAGCACGAGTTTTATCGCGTTCTATCCACGCTCTAAATTTGAACGGCCGGCCCTATATAAGCCCATACTATCCATATCTGACTCATTCTACTGCTGGCTTCGATTCTATAACAGTAAACTCTTTACTATACGACACTTCAAGAAGTATTACAGGAAGACCAGGACTTCTCTACCTCCGGAAGGCCCTCACCCTCTGCAACACTGAGGACTGACCCCTCCTTGACTGAGGAGGAACTGCGAGGGACTGACCCCTCCTTGCCTGAGGAGGGACTCCAAGGAACTGAACTCTCCTAGCCTGAGGAGGAACTGCGAGGGACTGAACCCTCCTATCCTGAGGAGGGCCTGCGAGGGACTGACTCCTCCTAGCCTGAGGAGGAACTGCGAGGGACTGAACCCTCCTATTCTGAGGAGGGCCTGCGAGGGACTGACCCCTCCTATCCTGAGGAGGGTCTGTGAGGGGCAAGTCCTCACAAGGAACTGAACTCTCCTAGCCTGAGGAGGAACTGCGAGGGACTGAACCCTCCTATCCTGAGGAGGGCCTGCGAGGGACTGACTCCTCCTAGCCTGAGGAGGAACTGCGAGGGACTGAACCCTCCTATTCTGAGGAGGGCCTGCGAGGGACTGACCCCTCCTATCCTGAGGAGGGTCTGTGAAGGGCAAGTCCTCGATATGGATGGTATGGGCTTATATAGGGCCGGCCGTTCAAATTTAGAGCGTGGATAGAACGCGATAAAACTCGTGCTTTGCAGAGTTTGTAATGGAAATTGTATTGAAACTTTGCTAAAAGTTGTCAATTTTCAGAAAAAAATAATAAGACTCCCGTCACTCAAAATGTCAAACATAGTGTCAAAAAGTACAAAATTCGGAAAAATACTAATAAATTGTGTTCACAATAAGAAATAATTATGCTGAGAAGGAGAGAAAAACCATTAAAATGTTAGTTATAACCCTTTTTTCCCTATTTTACAGCGGAATATCACATTTATAGGTGATACAAACTTTGACGTTTATGAACACGTAATTAGAAATTCCTTATTTTTCAGTAAAAAGTGAACGAAAAAAGATTCCACGGAAAAGAATAATAATACACGCAAAATGCATATATTGTGAGAATGAAAATGACTGGAAACCCAAACCGGGAACAAATTATCAACAGTATACCGAGTGAGTATGTACGTCGGTACATTTCCCCCACGACCCCAGAAAATTTTCGACTCAGAGAAAATTTTATGAAAGAAAAGCCTAAAGAAATCCTAGGAATCCTCAAACTCTGCAAAGCACGAGTTTTATCGCGTTCTATCCACGCTCTAAATTTGAACGGCCGGCCCTATATAAGCCCATACCATCCATATCGAGGACTTGCCCTTCACAGACCCTCCTCAGGATAGGAGGGGTCAGTCCCTCGCAGGCCCTCCTCAGAATAGGAGGGTTCAGTCCCTCGCAGTTCCTCCTCAGGCTAGGAGGAGTCAGTCCCTCGCAGGCCCTCCTCAGGATAGGAGGGTTCAGTCCCTCGCAGTTCCTCCTCAGGCTAGGAGAGTTCAGTTCCTTGCAGTCCCTCCTCAGGCAAGGAGGGGTCGTCCCTCGCAGTTCCTCCTCAGTCAAGGAGGGGTCAGTCCTCAGTGTTGCAGAGGGTGAGGGCCTTCCGGAGGTAGAGAAGTCCTGGTCTTCCTGTAATACTTCTTGAAGTGTCGTATAGTAAAGAGTTTACTGTTATAGAATCGAAGCCAGCAGTAGAATGAGTCAGATATGGATAGTATGGGCTTATATAGGGCCGGCCGTTCAAATTTAGAGCGTGGATAGAACGCGATAATACCTAACTCATTATTCAATTGTTAAAACCCTTTGAAACTCTATACAATGTCCTTCGTTTATGGATAAGGTTATTAGGTGTAACTCGTCCATTAATACATAGCTGATTATCATTAACGTTAAGTAAAGTAAGGTATACATTAACTTATACTCTTAAAACACATTAAATCCGAACACTTCGTACAGAGGCAAAATAGCAAAAGCCTGTTCAAAAATATTTACAACAAAAATTATTTACCATACGATTTTGACATTTAAACTCAGTTCCATATTTATATCGTTTACTTGCTCATAGTTGAATGTTAGCGTCTAGCCAGAGGAAGTTTTGTGCGGTCGCGTGACTTTTTTAATTTATGAATCGTTTTGGGTCCTTCGCCGCTTCCGGCCATGGAACCTTGGGCGGCCCGCCCCGCCCCGCCTGCACTCACTCCCAGTGACAGATTGGAACACTGTCCTACTAATCGGCTCATTTTTTTACAACACAATCGGATACTACAATCAGTTTCGATTGGGAATGTTGTCATTAAATTAAAACAATGCTTTGAGACGGTCGTCGGCAGAACAGTCGCTATGCTTATTTTTCGGTTGCTGAATTTCCTTTATTGAACTGTAATGCTGCTTTACTAATATAAAATTGCTTTCTATCCTATACTACCCCTTTAGTCGGCTACAAAATATAATTAAAAATAATACAAGCATAAAGAGAACAAAATACGGAAATTTTAATAACTCATAACAACAACAAACAAATATTGAAATCTAATGTCGTTTATACATCTGTGGTAAGCCAGCAGAAATAACAAATAACAGCACAAATATTAAACCAAATCGGCTACCAAAATATAGCATCTAATTTTGGCGCTTGGAATCGCAAAACTAATTCGTATCAGCTAACATTCGCAAGTATTGGCCAGTGAACAGTGAATAGTATTTTAAGCCTTACAATTACGGTTTTAGAGTTTACAACTCATTAAATTCCCCGAGGAGATGGACTAAAAATAATACTCGGTTCAATTAACTACTGAATTTTTAAGTATTTAAGATGACAGCGTCCATTGGCATGAGACATTCACGGTTGTGAACTCTGAACAGCTTTTAACATTGGCTGGATTTAACAGGTTGTTTAATTGGAGTTCTCGAACTGCCTATCATAATCAATGGAGCAGGAATTTTACCGGGTTGAATCTAAAAGAAAACCGCAATGACATATTCACTTCTTAAAATAGAACGGCAATACTAGGAGTAAGTATGGGAGCCCTCCCCCGACGAAAAAGTATATGTGTTTCAGTGTTGTGCGTGTCTATCTGTCCATAGCATAGTAGCTCCGGAACGAATGGACAGATTCCAAAGCGTTTTTTTATTTGAAAGATAATTTAATCACGGCGTTTCTTAGCTATCAAAATCCTGGTCATAAAGACTAACCGGTCATTTATCATTATACGCTGATGATACATGCTTATTTTATTTTGGCAAATCCATCCACGACATTGTTACTAACACTCAAAAGGATCTGGACTTGCTCAATGAATGGTTCTTGCGTAATTTGCTCACGATAAATACTGTTACGTTCTAGGGGTGTGGGATCTAGATTGAAATGCACTTCTAAACCGATGAAGTAGAGTAGGATTTATTGTACACACTTTACGTTACAACACTTAGTACACAAACACTTGTATCGCACTCCAAAATCTTCTTGTCGCAGTTTTCGCTTCGATGTTTACTCGTCGCTTTCCCAAATTAAACTCCAACTCGGTCGCATTCCCGGGCTCCTTATATACCGGCCGTCAAGGACTCCCGAATATTCGGTAGGTACCTACTACCCAGTACGAGACTGTTCGGGATCCTTCCAAATGCCGTCTTGCCTAGCCTAGACCTTCCTCGAATCATAGTGCTATCCTTGTCTTGTGCTGTCTCTGTCACACCTTTCTGGAATGTTCTTAGTATAGCTGCCTCTCTCTAATCGTGCTATCTCTTTCAATCCTACTGAAAATTACGTCATATACTGAAGTGGGCTTCAAAGGCCCATAAGGGGTCCTGAAAACGCCTGAAAACGGGTTTTCAGGTTATGGCGTCATCTGATAGAGGGTGGCCTGAAACGGACTGAAAATATGTTTCAGGCGCCTGAAAACAACGGCAACTTGGGTGAACTTTCGATAAACTAGTATGTGTTAGAGCACTCTCTGAAACGGCCTGAAATGGTATTTCAGCCTGCTGAAAACGCCTCCAAGGCATGGAATAACACGATCAAAGTTTTAGCACTAGCCCACCGGCGTAACACTACCCCCTCCTTAGACATGCTCGTCCCGAGCATCATTCGTTCCATGGTACTTGGCCAACCGATCCACATGAACAATCTTACAGGGGCTACGTGCGTTGCGCTGTATCCGATAAGTGACGTCGTTGATCCTTGTGACTACTTTGTACGGCCCTTCCCAACTCGGCGACAATTTTGGTGACTTTCCTTTTCGACGCATAGGGTTATGTAGCCACACGAATGATCCTTCCTCAAACCTCGTCTGGTTAGACTTCCGGTCGTATCTGGTCTTCACCTTCTCGCTGGCCTGCAATCCATGTTCACGAACATGCCTGTGAACATCATCAAGCCGGTTTCGCAGTTCACTTGCATACTCCGAAACCGTCTTTGATGCATCTGGAGGACGTCCGGTCAGAAGGTCTGCAGGTAAACGTAGTTCTCTTCCAAAATTAGCACACGCAGGAGTTACGGCCGTGCTTTCATGAACTGCTGTTCGATATGCCATTAAAAAGAGCGGAATATGCCTGTCCCAATCCTTTTGATGGTTGTCAACTACTTTGGCCAAATGTCGTTCCAGAGTCTGATTGAATCTCTCAACCATTCCGTCTGACTGTGGGTGATAGGCCGTAGTCCGAGTTTTATGAATTCCCATGACTCGGCAAGTCTCCTGAAACACCAGAGACTCAAAATTTCTTCCCTGATCACTGTGGATCTCAAGAGGCACACCATACCGACAAAACACTTCAGTCACTACAGTTTCCGCTACTGTGACTGCCTCTTGATTCGGAATGGCAAATACCTCAGGCCATTTGGTGAAATAGTCCATGACCACCAGGATGTACTTGTTTCCACGGTCAGAGGTCGGGAACGGGCCTGCGACGTCTAAAGCAATTCTTTCCCAAGGCGCTCCCACGTTGTAAACTTTAAGCGCACCTCTACTGCGTGTATGTGGTCCCTTAACTGACGAACAGCTAGTACATTTCCTACACCAGTCTTCCACGTCGTCCCGACAGTTTATCCAGTAAAAACGTTGCCGAATCTTCATCAGAGTCCTTTTTATTCCTAGGTGTCCACCGGAAGCGCCGTCGTGAAAGGATCTTAAAACATCGCTGACTCTCTTTCTTGGTACAACCACTTGAAGATGAGCATCCTTTCCGTTTTCTGACTCCCATTTCCTGCACAGTACGCCATTGTGCATAACCAGACTTTCCCATTGCGCCCAGTAGCTCTTTGTCACGGTACTCATCGAAGCTACCTCACACCACCTTGGTTTGGGCGCCCCAGCGTTGATCCAATCGTAAATGGGCTTTACATCGCAATCTTCCTGTTGTGCTTCTTGCATTGCTTCATCACTCCATTCTTCGCTAACAGTGTCTGTCCTCAACATCTTCACGCAGTCCTTACCCTCTTGCCTTAAACAGTGTTTGCAATCATCAGGACAAGGTCTTCGAGAGAGGGCATCTGCGTTGCCATGTGACTTTCCACTGCGATGTTCGATGACAAAGTCATATTCCTGCAGTTGTTCGATCCAGCGTGCCACCTGACCCTCAGGGTTCTTAAACTCTAACAACCACTTTAGAGCAGCGTGGTCAGTTCTTATTTGGAACTTGCGTCCAAGCAGGTATTTACTAAAATGCTGCAGAGTTTTGACGACTGCCAGCAATTCTCTCCTAGTGACGCAGTAGTTTCTCTCCGGCTTCGATAGCGACTTGCTAAAATAGGCGATCACAACTTCCTGATCACCCTTCTTCTGTGACAAGACTCCTCCAATGCCAGTATTGCTTGCATCAGTGTCAACAACAAACTCGTTCTCTGGGTCTGGATATCCCAAAATCGGTGTTTCACAAAGTCTCTGTTTGAGGTCTGAGAAAGCTGCTGCACACTGATCATCCCAGTTGAATTGTCTTTTCTCTTCTGTCAGCTGGTGCAAAGGCTTTGCTATATCTGAGAAGTTCTTTACAAATCGTCGGTAGTACGAGCAAAGTCCCAAGAAGGCACGTACTGCTGTCTTGTCTTTCGGTGTCGGCCAGTCCTTAACTGCACTTATCTTCTCAGGGTCTGTCTGGATGCCATCTGATGAAATCACATGTCCCAAGTAGTTAACCTTGCGCTTGAAGAATAAGCATTTCTTCGGACTTAGTTTTAAGTTAGCATCGCGCAACTTGGACAAAACTTGTTCCAGCTTCTTGAGGTGGTCATCAAAATCTTTGCCTACAATTATGATGTCATCCAGATACACTAGGCACGTATCACCCAGGAGACCAGCCAGTATTTGCTCCATCAACCGCTCAAACGTTGCTGGTGCGTTGCACAATCCAAACGGCATTACATTAAACTGCCAAAGTCCTTTACTGGTTGAAAAGGCTGTTTTCTCTTTGTCCTTGTCTTTTATTTCCACTTGCCAATAGCCACTTTTCAAATCCAACGTGGAAAACCATTTCATTCCATGCAGAGTGTCCAAAGTGTCATCTATCCTAGGCAATGGATAACTGTCTTTCTTAGTCACATCGTTGAGTCGACGATAGTCTACGCAAAATCTCATGGTTCCATCCTTCTTTTTCACCAAGACTACTGGAGAACACCAAGGACTTGTCGACGGTTCTATCACTTTATCTCTTCTCATTTCCTTGATCATGTCTTCCACTTCCTTCTCTCGAGCTACTGGAACTCGCCGCGGTCGTTGTCGAATAGGCATGACATCTCCGGTGTCGATCTCGTGCTGCACTACTCCAGTTCTCCCGATATCACTGTCATGTGCAGAGAAGACGCTCCTATAGCGCTTTAGCAAATTACGTGCCTTAAGAAGTTCTTCCTTTGTGAGATCATTTTGGCAGTTTTCCAATAACTTTCCAATTTCCACAACTTCTTCTTGTAACTTGTTCTCCTTCGACCCATGGCAACTCCGTATCCAAGAGATTGCCTCGCATGTTCCCATAAGGGTTCCTTTACTTATGACGTGTTGAGTGTCACTTAGATTTAGCACCCTTATAAATGCTGCAGATGACGTCGTTACCACTGTGCGAGCTGGCATCCATGGTTTACTGCCGTCCATTTTCTCTATTAACACGCAGGAATGAGATCCTTGTCTCGCACCGTGCGGCAATGTCACCGGAACTAGGGCTTGCGATCTCGGTTGAAGTGTAGTCCTTCTAGCGCAGAAGACATGTCCACTCACTCCACCTTCCATAGGAACTTCATAAGCCCCAAATTTCAGCACGCCTCCTTTCATGTCGATCTTACACTCGTACTTCCTCATAAAGTCAAGACCAATAATGCAGTCATCTACGATGTTAGCAATGATGACTTTGTGCCAGTACTTCTTTTCTCCAATCTTCACTGACACTTCCTGCTCCCCCTGGACGGAGATGTACTGGCCGGTAGCCGTTTGCAGCTGAAGATGCATTGATCGGACTAGATGATTCCTGGACAGGTGTTTCAGCAGTCGAGAACTGATCACGGTCCGAGAAGCTCCGGTGTCAATAGTAAGGTGACATGGTACTCCACCAATTTCTCCTTTGACAGCCAGACTGTTCCCGTCGTTCGCCTGCGAGATCCTAACTGGGACATTTTGATCACCAGCCAGCACTCGTCCCTCAGTCCTGGCTTTTACTCGTTTCCCCTGCTGCTGCCGCTCTGAACTATCAGAGCTTGCTGGCCTCTCCGTTCGGTCCGAGTCCCATTGCCTCCAAGATCTTTTTGGGCAGCCTGATTGTATGTGTCCTCTTTCCCCGCAGTTGTAGCATCGAGGCCCAGTTTCTCGAGGTGGAGCAATCGGCTCCCTGGCCGCAACTTCGCGCACCCTAAAGGATTTTGTTGAGTCTTGGCGTACAGTTTCCACCTCCAGGGCATGGGCGAGCGCATCCTTCAAGGTCCCATGGTGTCCCAGCCGTACAGCAGCCCTCACTTCAAAGTCCCGAATCCCATCTATGAATGCCTGTACTAGCGTTTCATCGATGAAAGTCGCTGCGGAACCTTGGTACGCCTTCCGGACGAGCTTCTCTATCTCAAGTGCCCACTTTTGTAACGACTCATTATGCCCCTGAGTCCTATTCTTCAGCTGAGCTCTGTAAACGTGCTCTAGATGGCTGTCACCGAAGCGTGCCTCTAAAGCTTC
Organism: Pyrausta despicata; assembly: GCA_963921415.1. Lineage (NCBI taxonomy): Eukaryota > Metazoa > Arthropoda > Insecta > Lepidoptera > Crambidae > Pyrausta > Pyrausta despicata. The sequence continues at coordinate 8,521,856 of OY992855.1, read as the reverse complement.
AAGAAGACGGTCGTATGTCTTCTCCTTTCCTAACGCTTCCAGAACAGTGAGAGCTTCGTCCCGCAGCGCCAAACTCAGTGCCGTTTTAGCATAGTCCTTGCTCCAGCCATTCGCTTCGGCAACCATCTCGAATTGGAGCTTGTATGCGGCCCACGAAGAGGTACCATCGAATGGAGGTACCTTTAACTTTTCACCTCCTGTGGCTGGTGCACCTGATACACTGGTGGTGCCGTTGGCCACTTTGATCTCCAACTTCTGGAGGCGATTCTCCTGGCCCGCCACTTTTTCGTTCAGTCCATTGAGGCGCTTCTCGTGGTTTTCAACTTTAATTTCAACGCCCATAATTTTGTCTTGCACCTCAGCCATCTCCTTTTTCCATTCTGCAGCTACTTCGAGTACCTCACGGAGGACTTCTTTCTGGTCCCGTAGCTCTTGCTGCAAAATTTTGGCTTGTTCCTCGTGCCATCTAGCCTGTTCCTCCTGCCTTCTGGTCTGTTCCTCCTGCTGAACCCGTAGCTCTTGTTGCAGGATTTTGGCTTGTTCCTCCTGCCTTCTAGCCTGTTCCTCCTGCTGAACCCGTAGCTCTTGTTGCAGGATTTTGACTTGTTCCTCCTGCCTTTTAGCCTGTTCCTCCTGCCTTCTGGTCTGTTCCTCCTGCCTTCTAGCCTGTTCTTTCAGGAGGATCAGAATGGCGTTGACGTCTATCTCCGGCGTCCTTGAAGCTGGTACCGCTGTGTCTGACGTTCCGGCGGTGCCCGCAGAGTCTCCAGCAGCGGTGCGGCTTCGGGTCTGCATGCCCTCCTTCTCTTCTTCTCGCGGAGTAATCGGCATTTTCAATCCCACTTCTGACACCAAATGTTACGTTCTAGGGGTGTGGGATCTAGATTGAAATGCACTTCTAAACCGATGAAGTAGAGTAGGATTTATTGTACACACTTTACGTTACAACACTTAGTACACAAACACTTGTATCGCACTCCAAAATCTTCTTGTCGCAGTTTTCGCTTCGATGTTTACTCGTCGCTTTCCCAAATTAAACTCCAACTCGGTCGCATTCCCGGGCTCCTTATATACCGGCCGTCAAGGACTCCCGAATATTCGGTAGGTACCTACTACCCAGTACGAGACTGTTCGGGATCCTTCCAAATGCCGTCTTGCCTAGCCTAGACCTTCCTCGAATCATAGTGCTATCCTTGTCTTGTGCTGTCTCTGTCACACCTTTCTGGAATGTTCTTAGTATAGCTGCCTCTCTCTAATCGTGCTATCTCTTTCAATCCTACTGAAAATTACGTCATATACTGAAGTGGGCTTCAAAGGCCCATAAGGGGTCCTGAAAACGCCTGAAAACGGGTTTTCAGGTTATGGCGTCATCAGATAGAGGGTGGCCTGAAACGGACTGAAAATATGTTTCAGGCGCCTGAAAACAACGGCAACTTGGGTGAACTTTCGATAAACTAGTATGTGTTAGAGCACTCTCTGAAACGGCCTGAAATGGTATTTCAGCCTGCTGAAAACGCCTCCAAGGCATGGAATAACACGATCAAAGTTTTAGCACTAGCCCACCGGCGTAACAATACGTATACATCTAAAACATCATTTATGATTTTAGCTGCTAAAAACAAAGTTATTCCGGATTTTACACCACTAAAAATAAATGATGTCGAGTTAAAGAGATCAACTTTGGAAAAATACTTAGGGTTATACAGATGACAAATTAACGTGGATGCCGCACGTTGAGCAGGTTAGATCTAAGTTAACATCAGTCCTAAGAGCGCTTCGTAGGATAGCGCATTGCATTCCATCTAAAGAAACCAATTATTTATAATGCCTTGGTAAAATCACACCTCGAGTACCTCATTGAAATCTGGGGATCAGCAGCGGCGCTCATCTTAATTCTTTACAAAGGTCTCAAAAGAAGATTATTAAAATGTTGTATCATTTCGCATTCGACACACCAACAAAACAGCTAACTAAAACTAAAAAATCTAACGTAAGCCAACTATATAAATATAACACATGTCTCTTAATGTATAAAATAACTAACGGCAACATAAAATCGAATATAGACTTAGAGGTAAGAAAGCACACACACAACCTTAGGAACAAGAAAACATTTAATCTAATCAAACCGAGGACGAACTACGGAAGTAAGACTATTTTATATGAGGGAGCAAACCTTAATGAATTACCAATAAATATACATACGCAACTGTAAAACTTTTAATACCTTCAAAAGGAAGCTTAAGCTCCACATTGAAGCGGGTACCGACGAACAAAATTTTATTTAATGTATAATTTGTTATATCTCATTTTAAGTGAATTGTTGTATTCTTATGAGAATAAAGTTCTTTAAACCTAAAGGCTGGTCAAATTCCGTCCAGCCGTTAAAGCTGTTTTCCGGACTCATTCGGGGGTTTTTTAACCGGAAACTTGGTTTTTGATGGAAGCGTTTGAAGCAGTTACTTTCCCATTCAAATGTCAAAAGTAAAAAAAAAACCTCCTTCTGTTCGATTCAAAAGGTTAGCAATTGATTCGTTGGCGAAGGTGAAAGTGTTTAAATAGTAATTACCAAGTAAGGGGAAAGCGTTCTGACCTTTACCTTCCCATTACATGTGACATCCTTATTTCCAACAAAACAAAATAAAATCTGTATTATCTAAGTACAATAATAATAATAATAAATCTTTATTGCTTACAAAACTAACATTCAATGAGACAAACAAACAATTGGACATGACAAAGCAATTGGAGGTGGCTCAGCTTGTGCTAACTTGGGATATGATCCCAAGCAGCGCTGGTTTTCAGCCACACCCATCTCTCCATAGATGTTGGGTGAGAGGTAGGTCTTGAGGGCTTACTTAAAAGAACAGGAAATTTAAAAAAAAAACCATGGATACATAAAAATAAGAAAAAAAGAAACATTGTTGAGAAGCACTCCAGCGTGTGTGTGTGTGTGTGTGTGTGTGTATGTGTGAGTGTGTGTGTGTGTCAATGTGTGAAGTGTAGTAATTTTATAAGAAGTAAACATTAAGGGGCAGTGAGCTCCAGTGAATGTGGACAATATTTTCCGCAGCAAGCTGTTTTGTCAATAAAGCTAATTTGTATTTATTTTTAAAAGAATCTAAACTCATTTTTTCTTGCATAGGTGGTGGTAGGTCATTCCATATGCTTGCTGCGCGAAATTTAAAAGATCCTTTGAAACGTGTCGTCTTGTGTTTGGGTAATATTAATCTGTTTTTGATTAAGTTCCTTAGACTTCTCTTAGTGTTGAACTTCACCCACGTAAGTTTCTCAAATAAATATTCCGGTTTTTTGCTCCAGATAACCCTGAGAACAGTACAGGCATACTGCAGTTCTCCTCTAGCTTTCATGTTTAATATACCTTTCCTATTCAGGAATGGAGTTATAAATTCCCTTCTTGGTACATTGTAACAAAAGCGAATACATGCATTTTGCACACGTTGAATTGCTTTTTCTGTGCCAACACTCAATCTAGCGCTGATCACAGGACTACAATAATTAAATGGTGAGAGGACGAGTGAGTCAACCAACATTAATCTCAATTCTTCTCTCAGATATTGTCTCATTTTGTATAAAATCTTCAGTTTAAAAAAGGCGTTTCTGATTTTTTCATATACATGATCTTCGTACTTTTGTTTTCCATCTATTACTAACCCGAGGTTACGAGCTGATTCTACCTTGGTGAGGACAACATTGTTGATAGCTAGTTCTTCGCCAAAATAGGTCGTTGGTGTACTAAATTCAATTTAGATCCACCGAAAATTTTAGTGTTTCAGTTAAAACCGTTAATTGATCATTGATACAACATTACAACGCTTATGACCCAATTTAACAAGAAAATTGGGCATAATTTTCGAAGCGCGAGGGTAGAAATAAGTAATACGCAGTAAAACTGTCGGGGCTACTTGACTAATGCAACTTTTTACTCAAATAAAGCGGGCAGCGATCTTTGCTCTTTTTATTCCTTTGTTGATATGTGCCATACATTCTGACTTTAAATTCAGGATTTTCAGTTACCACTGCAATGGCCAAACTGTCAGCCACATAGCTAGCTAGCAAAAAAAAAATACATGATTGCTTAATCATGTATTTATTTCATAAAATGAATAGTTTCTTGGGTTAAATTATGAAAGAAATGACCTAAAGGAATCTGTTTCTATTTTTTTGCTGAAGAGTGTGTTACCAGCCATACTATGAAGTCATTTTATTTAATTTTATGTAATCATTACCAATGTTCCCCCGCGCCTTCACCCTTGCCACTGACGAACGTCGTACCTAGTGTTTTCATTCTCCATTCACCACTAAAAATACTTAATTTATAGCGTCACAGTGAGCCTTGGATCTTAAGCTTTTTCCATTCATGATTTCATCTTTATGATTGAGCTTTCGTATTATTTTTAAGAAAAACAGACAATTCATACCAAAAGTTTTGAATTAATGAAGACATATATTGAAATTGATTCATCCATTCGATAAAAAGAACACATGAAAGAAGAGACAGCACAGTCTTTGCTCGGACGTTCACATGTAACCAGATATCGACAGACAATGCGACAAGTTTCCATGGCGCGTTTCATTGTTTCGTTCCATTCCATTTTGTTCCACAATATTATGGCAAAGTGAAATAAATGGTAGAGGTCACGACACGTCTCCAGTGTTCCAACATAAGGCGAGCCAGCAGTTCGTTGACCGGCTCCTTGGTGGCTCATGCCTTGTGGCATTTCGGCGAAGACTCAAACTGTAGGTACTGCTATCGATCCATGCTCCGCACATTTAGTATTCTGAAGTGGTACCGTCCCACGATACTAAGCGTAGATGACGATTCGAATAGATTTTTCGATTTAACTTTCTAATTGAACGCAGCAGGCGGCAGGCATTCTAATAACGGCAGGGCGCTGCCGTTATTAGAATTTGACATAATAAAGTATAGTTTTGTCGACTATACATTGAGTGTTTTAATACCTAACCCTCCATATTTTAACACTAGGTAAACATCTCACGGGTTCTTAAAATGGTGTGTTAATGCTTTTCGCAGTAACCATCACGTTTGGCGGCACGTCATTGTTATTGAAGTGATGACATAAATTATCATGGTATCAAAACGGCCTGACAAAGTTTCACTTCCTGTTTTGCTTTGGACCGTGCCGAAGCTGACCACAGACAGCTGCTTGTCGGCTCTGATTGCCTGGTAATGATCGGCCAGTTAGCGCGCCAACTTCAGCACTTACCAACTAATATCCTTTCCCTAACAAGAAATAAATTGGTTGAAGGTCAAACGTCCACTAACTTATTTCGATAGTTATAAACGACTTATACGATAAACTAACGTTTCCCCTCATGTTTTATTAACGATTTATGATGCGGTTAAAAATATCGCTTGGATTTGTAATTCCTGGTTTACTTATAACAATTTTTTTATATTGAATAGAATAATTAAATATTTTTAACAAATGTCTCTACAAACTTGTTTTTCACATGTTTTCGACAATCAAGGCTTTTAGGTTGGTAATGCAGATTGGATCACTAAAATGGTTTGAATGTTGTTACTGCATATCTTGTTATTCTACGAAAACAGCCAGGTTGAGCTGTTTATTTTGTCATCTTTGCCGAAAATACTATTTCGTTATCGACGAGTATACTCGTATATGATGTTTGCGATGATTACGTCAATCCTTTGATATCCCTCACGTGCCGATTTAATAAACCTTTCATATAGCGTGTACGGGAACGGGAAAAATAACCCTTTACGTGAGGGCTTTGTTTTGGCTTATTGTCTTTAATATTCATAAAATTGGCATTCATTAGTGCAGCCTTATTAAATCTGTGATGGCGTCTTAATAATGTGATACATTCAAGTTGGCTACATTTAAGTCAAAATCACGTATGTTTCTTTGATAATAAGAAAATTAACAAATAATTTATTTGAACCTAAAATGTAGTCATCATGATCCATTTGAATCATAAATGTTATTCGTGGTGAAATCCTTCAAAAATTCAAAATCTTTTGTAGTCGATTTGAATGACATGTTCTTTGCACGAGTTTGGTATCGCGTGACCTAAGAAATACACCCGGTGAAATGTGTGGGTAATATGAAACCCTATGCTCCTCCCCTAAAGACCGTGCTCGCTCACCCGGTATAACTTTCTAGGCCACCTTTTCACACTTTCTTTGTTCTTAATTTAATATTTATTACCAAGGAGAGACACAATACGTAAGGCTTTTATAACCATTTTGTTCCTCATGTGAGCTATTACCGACGTCTTGTTACGTTTACCATATTCTGACAGAAATTCTGACATGGGCCTGAATAATTTATCGGTTGGCTGGTATCAGAGATTCATTTTACCATTACAAACATTTTTTTTGTAAATCAAACCATGTTATATTTCAAAGTATGGCAAAGGAAATGTCTTTCGTTACGTTCCACTTTAACGTATCCTGAAGTTTTCGTAGAAATAGGTGTTATAATTTAACGCATTATTTCTACACTACGTTATAAATGTACCTAAAAGTAGCTTCGTAGCAGGTCGTAGAAAGGGTCGTAGTTCGTAGCCTCGTCGTAGAAATTTTTTGTAGCTTGCCCAAAATGCTTGACGTCGCTAGCATGTTTAAACTCTTCGAAATCAGCGGGGGTGAAAACAAAGGCCACTTAAGTGGTGGCTACAGTAGTTTTACGAGTGGCCGAGTTGTAGGGCACTCTTGTCATGGAAGGGCTCTTAGCTTGTCATAACTTTCTCGCGATGGCTCAACTTTGGGCTGGCGACGCTTGGCTAATGTGTCGGTCGAGCTTGAATGACGACATCATGTTTCGGGATTAAGTTCTACAACAATCTATTGGTTTATTTAGTAAATGGAATCTGCTAGTCTGTTGCCTCGGGAATCCTAAATGAAAACATTGAAAATTTATTGATCACAGCATTCACATACCTACCACATAGCCTACGAAACTAAACAGAATATTACTTGTAATAATTTGCAGTCAAAGAGGAAAATCAAGCTGTAAGTGGAACCACTCACAGCTAGAATTTATGATCTTATCTATCGTCTCGGGTTTTCCCCGAATTGGGGCACCTCATTTGTCATTCCATGACGGATTACCTATTTGTCAGCTCCGACTCTTATAACGTCAGGAGATAAGCCTGGAAAGTGCCATGCGATAGGTACGCTGATAGAAAAAGCAAACACAGAATATATGACATGATGAAAAGTTTTAGTTTTAGACAATTTTAAGCATTTATAGAAGAGTATTAAAAATTTCGATAGACGATCGAGATATATTGAAAAAATTAAATAACAACTTCAATAGTACGAATTTTCGACGCGTTGTAAAAAAAAACGAGGCAAATAACTCAGGCAGTTTATTAGAGTACGTGTCTTTGTTACAGCAACACATTCAGTATTAATAATGTAGAAACCTTATTACGCAAGATAGAAACCTTATTTTCTCCCTGTTGCAAACGTGTTGTCTCGCGTACCATATTGCGAAAGTTTCAGCGACTCATTGTTTCGGTCAACACCTGTCTGAAATGGAGGTAGTTTCTCAAGGGGCGTTATGAAGTTTCATAAGTCATGGTAACATCTTCATTTGAAGCCTTTTTGACACAATGAGCGAAACGGTATCGGAAGGTGGTAATATCGCGCCTTACTGTTAAACTAAGAGTAGACAAGCTCAAACATAAATATCTAGTTCCACAACAAACTTATAGAACTAGTTACCACAAATGTCATGTGGTTGAACAATATTATAAATTAAATTCCAACTGGTTCTACTTCACGGGTCAAGTTTCGCTTTGTTCCGATTGCTCCAGTGATTCGTAACACACTCGGTGGGTTCGAACTCTCCGCATTCGGTACAGAACGGTAAAAGAACAAAACTTATTTCCGATGTTCGATGGATAGCAATTTCTCTGATGGACGGAAAGCTTAAGGTTTCGCTGCAATTTGAAATACAAACAGAAAACCCATTTGCTTTGTGCTCCCGACAGTAACGTATTTGTTAATATTTCCAATATTCTTGTACGTCATTATTTATTTACTGCTTTCTTCGTATCCTAATGTTAGGAACATGTTATTGCGGACTTTATGGTCCTAAATACACATTGTGTTGTGACATAAGGTTTCCGCGTTAGATTACCATAAAGACAAAGCCACGGTCCCGGTCAGGGTTCTACTAGTACAAAGATAAACACAGTTTGTATTGCATGTAAACATTTGATAAAACAACAATGGGTCGGTCGGTTTGTAGTTCGAATAAGAAATATTCGCTGGACAGACGAAGAACTATCAATAAATACACGCTATATTTTTATCATCACAGCAAAGAGGCACGAAGAAGTAGATATTCATAAAATTAACTAATAAATTCATGTTTGCGACTTTACCTGCTATGTAGTTCGCAGGTATCAAATACTTTTTTTCTTTATTGATTTAGAAAGTAAGAATACCTCGCAAATTCTGTATAATGGTGATAGGGAGAGACTGTCTGTTTCTCAAATGTATCCCTGAATATGAACATGCAAACGTAGTATCAGGTAAGTTTAGCACGTTCCCGGCTGGCACCTGGCAGCCCATGTTTTGCTATTAGCCTACACGTAAACTACCCGTTTGACATCTAGCCACTGAATATCTGAATAATTCAGCGCTTTAATCAAGCTCGTAATAGAGAAAGTTCGTGTACATTTCAACTGCGCTAATTTTTGCTCGGATTAGGCTGGAAATGAGCGCCCTATTCATAAGCCTTAGCGTTGGCAGGGAATTTGAGCTAAAAAAGCTGCCAGTCTCTTAACCTATATAATAATTTGAATAGACTTCTAATGTTAATGTACCTGGAAAGTTTTGGAAATTAGAAAGAATTTAAATAAGTATAATAAAAGCACCAATAATTAACCACGGCTAAGCAAAAGCATTATGGTATAGGATAGGCTGCCAAGCATAAATCATGGATTAGCAATAACAAATCACTAGCTTCCCTGTATTTCACTATACAGTGCACGTGAATTCGCCGTTATAACTGCAGACCTCGTTGATGAAGTTTAGTGAAAGTGTTGTTTTATACCAAGTTTAAAGCGTTAATTTGTAGGTAACTCAAAGCTCGAATTAGCGTTGAATGTCTTGTTTCAAAGCAAGGCCGATTAAAATTACAATAATAAAAATAGAGCCTTGAGAATTAGCTAGACGACACCACCAATCGTTGACATACTTTTTGTTATCTGTCAAAACGGTCTTCCTCCATAGATTTCCTATGGGAATAAATATTGTGACGTCACAGTCATTTGTCAGAAATCGGATTCAATTGACCGAATATTTATTGCGTTTTGTGTGTTTAAAAATTGGTTTCTACAGCTTTTTTGAAATATATTGAGTGTATTAACTTCATAGGGGCTATGTTTTTTAAACACCATATTCTTGAAAATATTTAAGATAGGTGTCATCATCCCAATTTAACGAGTTTTTCTTTCAAGAGCTTAAAATAGGGCGAGGATAATAGCATAATGTAATAAGGGCCCCGATGCTTAGGCTTGTAGGCCTGAGCCCGACTTCGAAGCAGGACGTAGAATAATCAGAAGTTAGCTTTTGCTCATTTTTCAAGTGATATTGCGCTTCAGGTGGTACATCTATTAACAGAATTAGTTGTTTAACCTTAAAGTATACAACAAAATCATCTTATTGATATATTCATGGCCATATAATAGTTGTTCTTTGGTCACAATACAAGTTTTATTTATTAAGTTTTATTTTTTGTGTTCACGATTTTTTTTTAATTCGAATAGACATACACTTCAAATTTCCGGAGCCGAAAAGATTTTTTTTTTAAGAGTTATTTCTTTTCGAACACAATACAAGTTACTACTAGACAAGTAACGTGATAGAAGGCTATAAAGAAAAAAATAATTCTCAAAATAAGCTCCTGAATACAAAGTTTGTGCCGACTAACTTTGTATTTGATTTAGTAGGTTAAATCAAAATCCTAGGGATTATTCCATCTTTTCGGTTTCTTTATCACAATGAACTAAATTAGCCAGTGAGATGCTTTTACACTTTTTCGTTCGCGCCCTAAACTCGTTTCAGTGGTAACAATAGATTACTTAGCGTTTTTCCTGAATTGTATGTTTAACTTGGGATGTCATTTCCTTGGTGTCTGTTTTTACGAGCCATTGTTCAGTTTGACAATAAGTAGGTATCATGTTTGGTAAAATTAAGTGTTTGCTACGTTTTATGTGTAATAAAAACGACATAATGCGGCATGCTTCGGGGATATAATTTTGTGAACGAAACATTTTGCTTAGGGATTTATTATTTGTATCTTATTTTAATAATATGTCTATTAACCTCAGGGAACAGGCCTTACCACAACTTTGAGGCTGGGACGTAAATAGGTTCATGAGAAAGACATCTATTAACCAGTAGGTATAAGTGAATATTAACATGTGAAAATCATAATAAATATAAATAAATTATATTAACTAACAGAATAGTAAGGCTAATAAAGGCAACACAAGCCAAGAAAGGCATCCACAGGCTGACAAATGGCAAGTTGCGGGAAGACGCAGAAATATGTCAAAACGCCCGCCGGGGCAGCAATATGAACACGGGAAATTGTCTGATGGAAACAATAGGGATGTAGCGAGGCCTACCTTTACTTTTTAATACTACTCGTATATGAATTAAGATAAGAAATAAATTGTTACTATTGAATCTTCTAGTATGAATTATTTGAATTTATAATTATAAAAATAATAATAAAAATTACAACAACATCAGATACATTCATCTGACTCTGTGGTAAGTAGCTTAAGCACTTGTGTTACAAATATCAGAAACAGTGGTATTACAAATAAACTTCAATAAATACATATAACCACCCAGTCCACCATTATACACATGTTTGTGCAGAACTTAAATAAATAAATAAATATAACACCCAGACCGGTACAAACAGATATGTTCATGCACACAAATGTTTGTACAGTGCGGGGATCGAACCCGCGACCTCTTGGTTAATAGTCAACTTCTTGACCATTACACCAAAGTGGTCGTCAAATAAATAAAATTAGAGAGCATATTTAACATTTCTAGTTCGAGTTCTTCGCAGCAGAATATTTTGATAAATTAACAAAGTAACTAGAATGGTTCTCCGGGTTCTGAAATATTTATAGAAGGAAGTACGATACAGTATAGTGTATTTGCTTTAACATAATATATGAATAAATATAAGATATTGCAAAAAAAGTAATGTGCCGTCTTACATCTCAGAATCGAATCCACGTGTCCTTTGCATAAATATAGCACTTTATCTCTCATCTCTCATCAGCCTATATACGTCCCACTGCTGGGCACAGGCCTCACCTCAACTATGAGGTGGTCCGAGCCATACTCCACCACGCGGGCTCAGTGCGGATTGGTGGAGGGGGGTGTTTGTAAGGTAAGTGACCAACCTTACTGTCAGATGTTATTAAGCCGCCCGAGGGCCTCTGACCAGGCTTAACGACTAATATCTATCGATATTAACCGGGACCAACAGCTTAACGTGCCTTCCGAAGCACGGAGATGCTTGTAAATAGACGTCACTTAAATGGTCAGAATGGTCACCCATCCCAAACATGACCGCGCCCGAGGTTGCTTAACTTTAAGTATCACTACCAAAGCGCTGCAACCACTGCGCCACTAGCACTTTATACTAAAAAACAAAGATAAAAGTTCCCTTTAACAACAACATATAACAACGATAACAAAAGTTACTTTTTGTTATCGTTGTTATATGTTGTTATTTTGTTACAAGTTATCTTTTATTACTTACTACTCCTTTTATCCATTTATTGTTTGTGTATGGTAAGTGGTCTCACATTGAACCAGGTAAATTACAGTGGTTCACAGTTTGCTTAGTAAAGACACGAATAATGGTGCTCTTACTGAATGGATAACTGCACAACACAGTGTCAACATTAAAATTTATTTGAAGGAAAAAAGCAAAAACTCAATAATTTTGCAAAAAAAATCCTTACTTTTTAAGTATGTTGTTATTTAAACTTTCCTTACACAGACATCGCACGCGATTCGCAACGCCAGTGGGGAAAACTGATGCATTAATGCCTCTCTTTCACTCATATAATCCTGGCTTGGCAAAGTTGTAGTTGCGAGATATGGCGGTGGTTAAATGTAGCTGCCTGGTAAAAGTGAGACACCGACCCTAATCCCTTTAATATGTTTTTCGACTTCCTCGTATGTGTAGTGACCGTGGCACATCACTAGCGAAACGCAAACAACGCGCACTCACCATCCAACCATTTTTTATCAACACACTCATGTTCCATCTTGTTTAATCAAGCATCTGCCTCATTCTCGTGTGATGACCTACATAGCTGTAGGCAGAGTAATTATTGCCGTGCCCAAATTAGCGGAATGTCATTGCCATTGCGTTTCTATTCCATTAGCTACGCTAATTTAATCAGCTGTCAATATATGTTACTATTAATATTCATCACCCGTGACGTCATTATATTTTATGAAGCTATGTATGTTATTGAATTTACGTATGTAGTTTATTTGATGAAGCTGCTGACACAAACAAGCACTATACTTTATAGTTTACTGAAGATTTGACATATTTTTATCGTTTTTCTTTAAGATATGACTGATAGAGAATACCCAATGGCGTTAAGACCACATTTTGTACAAATTTTGGTTGTACAATAAAGTTTAAATAAATTTATAAGGCTCGTTATCGAGCTTAAGCGTTAAACGATAGCTGTGAGGAGAATGATAGGTTGACTGGTAGAAAATGCTTCTAGCACTGTTTTACCTGTCTTTGGTACAATATTTTAAAGTAAAAAATTAACTTTACAAAATCAGACCAGTTAGTCACTTCACTACGCTTGGAAAAACCCTGCCTATCCATTCATTTTAGCGTATGGAAATGTCATAACGGCAAACGTGAAAGACCATTCCTGTATGTCAGTTTTTTTTCAACTTAACCTTGTAGCGGGTGAAAGTAGGGTCACATAGATTTGCCCGAGTGACTCATTTCTTCATTTATTTTAAGACTCATTAAAACGTATTTTCCAGCTGTTGTTTCACATGTTTTTATTCATTCGATTGTTATTGTCGACTTGAGAATTTTATGTTAGTATTCGTTTACTTTTACAAACATCATAAAGTGAACTTACAAGGTAAATATTAGGTAAGAATTGTTATTAGTGGTCAAAGTAAGTAGACATGCGCTACATAGAGTAAGCAGCAATCCTGTCCATAGACAAATCTACGGTTCAGTCTTAGTAACTACGGTCGCTGTGATGAGAAGGCTCAGAAGGTCTACTACGAAAAATTAAGCACAAAATTGCCGACAATACTATAGGCAAACGATAGTCAAACGCCTGTTCTCACTACGAAACATCTTCGTTTTTCATTACATCAATCTATGAAAATATGGTAAATGTCAAAAAACCGTACTTCGATCCGAGATAGCGGATCCGAAGTTAACAAAACAAAAAGACGATAAGCGTTAAGTTACTTTACTTTTTAGCATTGCAATGCATTTTTTTTAATCGTATTGACGGATTGCAAATTTCGCAGTAGACCACAAGTTACCAACCTTACTCCCCTTACGCACACGTGCATAATTTCTCAAACCAATATGCGTGTCAATCGGTTTCTTTACACACTAAGACACAGTCACAGTTTGCGTATAGTCACGATACGCAATTCGTGCCAAGGGCGCGCGACGTCGTACAAGTGGCAGTGAGGTCGGGAGCCGTCGCATGCCGCGGGACTCATTTGCATTTAGGATAAAAGCGTGTGTAGTGCCCATTATAGCGCGAAATTTGCGGGCAAATGATAAACTGTGACCCGGGGTAGCTATTATTTTTGCAGTGACACAAATTATTTGTATTTTAGGGTTCCGTTACCAAAGGGTTAGAACTCGACGAGATATAAGACTCTGCTACAGGGCCGTAGCTAGGGTCGAATTTGAGGTAGGGCAGCATTAGTTACAGGTAGGGCGGAAGTAAAAAAATTATCATAATTGATCTGCCGTCGAAACACGGGCTCCTAAATCAATCACCATGTATATCACCATCATGTGAATAGTTATTCGTAGACAAATAATTACTGTGACAGTGCATGAGCATGGATCTAAGAACTATTAAATCCTCAATGATGAAGAACAAGTGAATAAGATGGTTGAACTTCCAGATTTGGATGTAGAGATCCACGTCTGAGTGAGAGTGAGGTAATAATTAATTATTGGGTGGGGTGATACGAGTAAATAGAAACGACCAAAAATACCATTAAGATCACATTGTTTTTGCGTACTTATTATAATAATTAACTAACATAATAATAAAAAACATTTAAAACAGCTGAATTCTACGATTCGCCATGTTATTAAAAATGCGAAGAACTTCGTTCAGATCAACTGATTTTGTTCTTTTTTTTTCAAAGGCCAGAAATACCATACCAGCCATTCTCTCGTGACCCATTGACAGCCTTTGAGGCCTATTGATTGCAGTTAAAGTTGAAAACGTAGATTCACACACTGCAGTGCTACATCCTATGGTCGCCACAGACGCAAAAAGTTCATATGTATCTTTGAACGCCTCTCGTTGCCTGTACAAAACTTGCAATGTATTTTCCATTATATCCTCGTTACGACTCAAGTAAGCTTTAACCACACTAGCCTCTTCTCTTGATGGAATTTTCAGACCTGAAAAATTAGTTAAAATTGTAAATTGAACATGACAATTTTTTTGAATTATTTTTTTTTTTTTAACTTACCCAAATTTTTCAGTGGAACCATTTTATCTACATCCAACTCATCAAGACTTGCAATCGAATTAATTAAATCATCGTTGTCCGAAAACCTTCTTTGTAATTCAGCAATTAAAATGTCCAACGTTTCGAAATACTCAGACTTAAATGGCTCGTCGTTCTCATCTATATTTTGTCTGGCGGAGGAACAGGGGGTGTACGTCAAATAGTCATCCATCCGATTTGGTTTTTTTACTTGCCTCTTCGAGGTCTGTGTCCTATTTTCAGATTCGCCGCAGTCATTGATTGTTAAAGACTTAGCTTCTTCCAGAATTTGATTATACATTTGATTTGATCTTAATTTAATAATTTCATCTTTGACACACTTTATGATTGTTATGGCATCTTTTAATCCTGCGCTTCGGGCTTGCAAAGCTGCGTCTGCAGGTTGTAGCGTGGATAAGATTTTTTTGGCCACAACCATGGCTATTCGGAATTCCAGATCAAGCATGACTTTTTTAATACCTATACTCTTGGCGACGTCATCACCGTTGAATCTGCCATTTTTAATTTCTTTCAAAGTCTGCAAAATCGATGAATAATTATCGTATACAACTTTTGTAACTGCTAAATGTCCAGACCAGCGTTGTTCGAGGAGTCGGCCAATCCTTTTTCCATCATATAAGGCAGCTATTTTGCCATGATGAAAGAATTCATGTAACATGATGCATTGGTCAAAAAATAAACGAATAAAAGTCATTTCTGAGATAGTCCTGATGACTATTAAGTGCAAGCGATGGTTATAGCAGTGGACGTAAGGAATTTTTCGGCCCAATTTATTTTCTATTCTAGTCGCAACTCCTGAAACTTTCCCACTCATTACACTTGCGCCATCATAGCATTGGCTAAGCATACAAGAGGGGTCAATGTTATTTTCCGTGAGAGTATTTAACGTTAATTCCGTGAAAGTGGCTGCATCAAGATTTTCAGTAGTCTTAACCATCAGCAACGACTCATTGACGACACCATCCTTGACGTAGCGTATTGCTAATGCAATATTTTCGCGGTTATTTTTATCTCTCGTCCCATCTTCCATTAGAGTAAACCATTTCACGTCAGATTCATTAATATCTTTGACAATGGAACTTCGTACCGCTTGAACCATTGCTTGAATTATTTGATTTTGAATTTCGGGTGAACGATATGTTGCGTTTTGTGGTATATGAGTGAGAACCTCGTTCAAATTTGGATCTTTCATACATGTGTATTCAAATAAATTCTGAAATAATCCTTGTTCTTTTTCTTCTTCCAAAATATAATTTCCACGCAAAGCTAATTCGTTGACAATTAGAAATTGTATTACTTCCATGATAGACTTTACATAATACCTATATTTTTCTAATACTTTTTGATTTATTAATGTTTCAACACTGCTAGATGTAGATATTCTTTGTAATTTCTCCTGCCACATCGACATAGCTTGAATATGAGAAATTGATTTTTCATGTTTTGGAAAACCAGTTTTAGAATCAGTGGCATTTTTCCAGTTTCTAAATCCTGTGGAAGTGTACGAAGTCTGTTTGCTTCCATGAGGTAAAAATTGCTGGCATGGATAGCAAAAAGCAGCATCTTTCTCGACAGAATACTGCAACCATTTATAACGCTTGAACCAATCGGAAACAAAGGCCCTGTTGTGTTGTTTTGGATATGTGTCTAAAACAACTTGTTTTATTGGTTCTCCGATTTGTGCAATATCAGACGGAATACCATAGCTAACGTTACCTGTTGCTACGGAACTAGGAGTAGCGATTGTATTTGGTGCTTCCACCTGTTTTGAACAGTTAGGTTTTTCGTGGTCAATTTGCTCCTCAAGTCTTCGTTTTTTTCCAAAGAAAGCCCGTATATCCATCGCGAAATAAATGAATCTTCAATTTATAGCAATGCAAATAACAATTGTATCGATTTTTGTCTAAAGCACTCTTCACCGTACACTTCACTTAACCAAACTACAAACAATCATAATCAATCTTTAGGTCAGGTTTAAAAGGGGATTCCCCGTACCATAGATTGCAATATAGCCCATATTGCAGTCTATGGTACGGGGATTCCCTCTGCATCACACAGATATTGGCGCCCAGTACACACTACACGCTCAATCTGGATCACGATCCAGATCTTGCCTTCTCGCTCTTAGATAAGACGGTGTCCCTTTCAGACTCCTACGTGAAAGGGACATAATTCAGTTGAATCTTCAACTGTTGACAATTGTAAACAATTGAAAAGGTGGCTAAAATGTCATGGGCGTCCGCAAAAAGGGAAAAAAAATTAGCTGATTGAGAGGTTAGTCATCGAATATTCGTATTCTAATTCTTTGTATAAACCCATCGCTTCATGAGATGGCGCTTCGAATGCCATCTATACACAAAACAAAGAATTATTATAATATGAAATGAATGTCACAATCTGTGGTAGGTAAGTATTTTCGGAAAAACTTAGATACCTATCGCTACATTTTTTTTCTCAAACTATGAACAAACAATTTAATTATAATAATATATCTTAGTTTTAGATATTTTTAAGGTAGGGCATTGTGGTTTCAAGGTAGGGCATTGCCCCACAATGCCCCCCCCTAGCTACGGCCATGCTCTGCTATCCGATTATCTGACTCCTTTATGTATCTACTGAATGGTGATAATCAGTCAGCTTAAATACTTACAGATGACGTATTTCTGTTGTTAACAAATACTAAGGATATAATAAAATAAAACTATTAGGAGAATTCCATAGATTCGATTCTCTCGTAGTATTTATGTTGATAATGGTACGGAACGGTTTTTTTTTATTATCTCTAAAAGGGTTTATTCGTCAACGGAATTTAATCAGTAACGGCTTTGTAAGCTCACGTTAATAATTTATGTTAAAAAAATATAACAGGTAAAATCGATTGACAGCTTTATATTGCACACTAGAAAAACACAAAGCAAATGACACAAAAACGGTAAAAATAAAAACTCTTTATTTTTTATTATTTTACCGGGAAGCTCGCTCATAGCAGCTACCAAATACCTACACTAATTTATGGGCTGTGTAACATTAGAATTTTTAATGCAAAATAGACCGAACTACACTGAGTACATAATGTTAAGTTTATGGCTCAAAATTGGGCGATAATATTCAAATCGCTCGCCTTACATTGTTATGTACTATAGTGGTCCGCGCTGCATGAACACCTTTATGGCGAAAATCATTTTACACATCGCGCGCAATCCCGCTTGCCAATAGGCTTGTTTCCACTATGAAAGAAGTATTCAAAAACTGATTTTCTCTAAAATAATTCATAATTTCAGATGCCTTTACACTAATATTTTTCTGCAGTTCGTATTATTTGATTTTTAATTGGAATTCAAATGATAATTAGTCACTCAGTCGGCATTGCACGCGATGACGTCAAAGTGTGTTATTCCCATACAAACTCTATGAAGAAAAGCGTTTTGACAGTTGATAAAAAGTACGTCAACGATTGGTGGTGTCAACTACCGTATTGCTCAGCGTATGTCGATGTGCATGCAAACAATTTCTGTTAGAAAGTGTTCACGCGGAGCGGACCGCCACCTTACTTACCATTTCGTAGGAAGAAGAAGAGGAAGAAGTATATTCTGCAATTGTAAGTGCTTCTTAGTTTGTGCATTCAATCAGAATACCTGATCTAGTTTACTCTACACTTGGTACCTTGGTACCGAAGGTCCTACTCTGTAAGCCGTTGTTCGTCATTTCGGATGAAGCCATATCTGTCACTATTACAAGCTTGAAAGGTTGGTGTTTAATCGACGTGGCCCCGTCGCCACCCGTGTTAAAAATAAAATTAAATACAACATCTGAATGAGAATGACCGCTTGATTCACTAGCTAAAGATTCATGCTTTTTTGTCCCCGGTTTATTTAAGGCATTTTGTTTGTATAATATTCGCAGACTTATCTCTTGTAGAATATGATAAGTATACATTTTTTAAATTAAGTAAGTATATAAACATGCGCCTATTCCATTATACTGTAACCTATTACGTAGTGGAATGTTTAATGTTACGTGAAAATCGATTAGTCTCGATGAAAGCGGTAAGGTCACAATAGCGTTCATTCTAGCGAACTTAAAACATAGAAGTAATTTACCCCAAAAATGGTTTTGTTGCATAATAAAATTATCGTACCGTTTCGTGTTGATGTTCTACAAATACAAACTAAGCGCTTTTCTTTTACATTCCTGATGCGCACTGCAAAGGTGTGGAACTCGGTACTTGCGTCAGTGTTTCCTTGTAGGTACAACCCAGAAATTTTCAAAGCAAGAGAGACATCTTCTAGGCTAGCTTGCTCCATCGTCGACTCCGTCTTTGTTTCGTCGGGCTTAGACTTAGGTCAAGAGCAAACCTATGACGAATAAAAAAAATGTTTGGTCAATTTACCAAGAAAAGTGATGGTAGTAAAATCGCCACTCTTTAAACTAACTAACTTTTAGCGCTAAATGTTACGTATGGGTGTAAGTACGGAGGAGTGTTTCCGAAAGTAAACTAATATATTTTAATTCGGGCTCGAGTAGGAAGTACTACTCTAGTGTTATCGTGGGCTAGGGTAGTTATTGTTAAAGTCCTCATGACGTGTAATTTTTATAAATTAGAATGTTACAAGTAGGGGAGGAATACAATTTTATTTTTTAAGTGTGCTGCATAGTAATTTAAAACATTTTCTTTTAACTACGAGTATATCGACCCCATAAGACGAACGATATAAGGACTTATTTTTACGAAAACCTGGGTTGTCAAGGTCGACTCTTTTATAGTGCTAGCTATGCTATGCTATTAACATACAACTATAAAGCGGAATTTATGTAAACAGCCACGACGTTTATATCAGCCCTATGAATAATTCTATCGAGCCTTGGGAATTTAATGTTTCATGTTTCAGATATAATTATGTTGAAGTTTGCACCATTGGAATGCCTTGACATTTTAACGACGAGAAACATTTTATTCCGATTAAATACTACGAGTAGTTTGCAAAAAACATTTTGACGTGACAACGTCTTATAAATTGGTTTGCCGGGTGACACTTCAAGAAACTGCGTTACGCTCCGCTCACGTTCCGCGCTCACAATGAGAGCGAGTGAGAGGCACGCGTCCCTTCGACTCGGGCATGGTTAGCCCGCCTAAGAGCGAGTGAGACAGACATAAAAAGTGAAAGGCACGCGTCCCTTCCACTCGAGCACAGTTAACCCGCCTAAGAGCGAGAGAGACAGAGCGAGAGAGAGAGAGTGAGAGAGATAGGCATACACACCGGTTCATGTTATACGAATGAATATTCACATTAAAATTATTTTACCACTCAAAGTCGTTGTCACGTAAAACTTTCGCCCGTATACCGACTTTACAGGCAACCAATTTTTTTTTAATTGATTGTATCAGTGTCTTTATTATTTTCGTTGCTAACTGAAGATAGTTTTGTTCCAGAACATTCCATCATTGATGAATGATGATGACACAAAACATTGCCCATCTGCGCTTTCTTCCAATATAATATGTGATTCAATCGTAAGTGTGTGTGATTGATGTCGACAGCCAGCGGGATCCCACATCATCACGTACGTCGACGGAATCTTAGGGCTTACTCTGTATAAGTTATTGGTGTTTTCGACCTAAACAGTAAAGTAAATAGGTACCTACCCAGCGCTAGTTCACGGCATAGTGCTTGTTCACACAGGAACGTGCGTCACACGTTTCGTACGCGAACACATTGGATATCACTTCATATGTTTGATATTTCGAGGCTGCTTCCGCGCATATATGTGGACCAGTGTATACTGTTCGTCGCGACTCGCGAGTGACAGCACTCTGTCACTCGCGAGCAACTAATGGTCGCGGCTAAATCACTGACTATCGCGGCGATAGTACCTATGGCACAAATGTGTATGGCTCCTATGTGTGAGATGCTCCTGCTTTCAATCGGTAAGATATCTTTTTGGACAAGTTTGAAACAATGTCTCATTTTACATGAAGGTGTCTTTCTCTCTTCGTGGTATTAGGGTTGTCACATGGCAGAAATATCCGGAATCATCCTGAAATTTTGCATCTCGAAGTTTCTGTAGGATGCGGGTATGTGTGAGTGGGATGGCAGGAGGTGATAATATTTCAATGTCTTTAGTAGTAGGCAACCTACAGAATCGGCGCCTCCCCGGAGTGACTCTAACCGCGTTTACATTGCCGCCATAAATATTTCTCGCTATTTATCCCAGTTTGTTTTCGGTAACAAAATGATTTAGTGTTTTTCTTTGACCGAAGCCGCAGTCTAATATTTTCATTGGGCTGAGTTACGTAGTTACATGCATTGTACCTTTAAGTTACAATAAGAAGGGTATGAGTTTTGCCCATAAGGTTTATTTGAAGGGGTTTTCTGGACGAAGTATTTATTGTATCCACGAATAACTTATCCATTTACAACTGTGCTAAGGCGTATTTTGTCGATCGTGTTGGTACTATACCTACGACTGCCTCGTTGGTGTATCTGTTCTGGTGGTCCTGGGTTCGAATACCAGGTCGAGCTAAAAATTGTTTCTGTGATTTTCTATCATGAATTTCTCAGAAACAGCTCGGAGTCGAGAAGGTGGCGGTGTTACACCCCCATACCTCGGAAAGCACGTTAAGTCGTTGGTCCTGCGCCTGATATCTCTCAGGTCATGTCGGATTGCTATCTCACCGAACTTTGAGAGAGTGATGGAACAGTAAGTGCACCTGTGTATGGCGCTCACACTTGTGCACTACAATGTCTCCTGCGCAGTTGGGTGATCTCTGTTGAGATTGGCCGCCGTGGTCGAAGTTTGATATGAGGACTATTACTTGATCGATACAATACGCATAGATACATCTAACCAATTTAAAAGTTTATTTTGATGACAATTTTAGCTACTCGTATTACTAAAAATTCAAGCCTCGATGTTCAATGTCCTGAGGGAGGGAAGCATAAAATGAAGTCCGCAAAATAATTTAAAATTTTCGAGCAGACTGGTGTGAAATAAAATTTCGTCCGGTGATACAAAAAAAAAAATGACACACCACATCAACCACTGCAATGTTGTGGGCATTGCGGCATACATAGTAACGTGCTAACGCAATATAACACTTCCAAACTTTTACACTTTTACCAGGTTCGGGGTATTAACATAACAGAGTGAGCTATCCTCAGGTATTTTTCACACTAAACTCGGCCCGAATCCGTATCCGAGAAATGTCGGATAAACGTAGCCGTGGAACTCGATCCATCATCCTATCTACCATATAAATCTACTTTGGACCTTCATGGAAACGGCACGGATTCGGTTCCGATTTGCTTAGAGTGAAACTACTCTTAGAGGGTCGGCACATGGCGTATTTTCAACGCAATGTATAGATGCACGTATTACGCTTGGTACTTAAACGCGATTGGAAAGTCATACGAACGCAGCATTGCATAGACGATTCGACGACCACTGGTGCAGGTAATGGTCAAAGAGCTGACTATTAACCAAGAGGTCACTGGTTCGATCCCCGCACTGTACAAACGGTGTTATATGCATTATTTTAGTTTATTAATAATAATAATAATAATTTATTCATAACCTCATTACAGATTACAGGATAACAAATTTTTCTTGGGTGTGTACAGGGTTAATTTAATCATTTTGCATCATGAGATTTATATCCCTGCTCATTGTCAGGGATATAAATCTCATGATGCAAAATGATTAAATTAACTAGTAAGAACTGTATCTTCAGTGTCAGAAATACCACTTTGTAATACCACTGTTGTTGTGATTGTGCTTTAGCTACTTACCACGGAGTCAGATCAATGTATGTGATGTAATTGTATATTTGTGTTTATAACGGGTTTTTCAATAAATAATAGTAGGTAATATTATTTATTGAAAAACCCGTAATAAACACACGTTCAATGCGCGTAAACGGGTAAGCACGAACACTATCGTAATGTATTTGTATCGCCAAATCGTCATAAAATTACAGTTTTCCCATACAAATTGACAAGATAACGAATAGTAAACTCTATGATCGTTGTTCGTGCTCACCCCACGCGTTTGCAACTCTTAGCACTCAGGTGTGCGTATCCGAAACGCATGCCTTCTAAATACGTCGTCTACATAGGCCCTTAGAAAAAGAAGCGCTTCAAAATCTGCATACCAAAAGGGATGGCAAGCGTCTCACGGGAGCGGGCGAGAACAGGTGCCTTGAATAATTTACTCGGCTACACTTTGAGCATGGCTCGTCGTTTGCGAGACGGTTCCCATTTACGGGACAGGGATGTTATGCCTTCGACGCTCGATATGGCCGAGCTATCAGTCACAATTGAATTTAGAACAGGCCAATCGTAAGTACGATTCGTACATGCAAAGTCTGTTTATTTAAACTGTATTTCACTTACAATGTCCAATTGGCGGACTTAATGCTTTAAAGCAGTCTATACCAGTCAACTGATTGGGAATGCAAAAGTGAATAAGTGTCGGCACACAAAAATAAACTAGTTAGAGAGCTCAGCAAACCATTTCAAAAGAATGATTTTATGTATTTCTTCGGTACAAAAGATAAACTTATTTGTGACTTTGTTAACTTCCTAGCTTATAACGTACTGCCCGCTGTCATCAGCGACACAGGTATCTAAATAGGTCCTGTTTTAGTCAGTTTTCGAGTATAGAGCTCATAGTAAAATACGTGTTATGTTATGTAGGTCTTCCGAGTAGGTAAACAAGGCGTCTAGCTGTCCACTGGCTGACTGGTGGCGGCAAATCGATCGAGCGATGAATGACTCAGCACGGCAAGCGAAGCGACGTAAGTTTACGCGCTGTGTGAATTTTATACGTAAAATAATATTTCTTTGTTTAATAGTTGGGCTGGTTTGATCAAGTAAATACTGTGATAATTGATCTACATAAAGACGCACAATGCGCATGAACACCGCACTTTAATTTTCTTTGTGTACCTAATTATACGATCACATCTTGCAAAATATATAAAACAAAAAACAACTAAGTATATATAAAAACGGTTCATGCGCATGTAAATGAGAACCGAATGGTCGGAATAAATTAGTTTCTTTGTCGACAAGAAAAACTGAAAATGTCGGGGCGGCGGGCCTGCTATATATCGCCACGTCAATTACGCGAAACGCCCGGAACGAGCGCAGGTTACCACTAATTGGCATTTTTCGTGGGCTACTTTACCTTAGCACCCTTTAATGATGTCGCCAATGTACACTTTAGGACGTATTTCCGTTACTACAAGTCATTAGAAACAAAACAAAAAAGTGTTAAGAAATTCAAAAATTCGTCACATAACATATCTTTTTTTTTGTACAACTTGTCATACGAAATTTGTTTCTGCTTTGTCGTAAAACTGTCTTACTACTATGATAAATTAATGTTAACAAACATATAATATGTCTATGCTATATGGTATTGTCTAGCTAGTCTATGCAAATAAAAAGGGGTTAAAACGGAATAAGACATTAAGTTCAGCTGCCACGATTTATGGAGATAGTTAAAGTTAGTTTTAAACTTGTACTGCGAAGGAAAGATTTATGGTGCTACGCTAATTAGTTAGATCGTTCTTCAATGCCACAACATACAGTATAAATCACTTAGCCGACTGTTTTGACTTACGAGAAATAATGAAAATACAAATACACGTTACACTACTTTCGTTACAGGAGTGTTGGGTATGGTGGTACTATAATTAAACGATATCATCCTTTACAACTTAGGATTTTCCCTTAGATAAGCTATCAGGATGAAGATATGCACCAATGTTTGTTCCAATAATGTTAGATTATCTCTAGATAAAAAAAAACAACACTAAGTCCGATTTGTTTTGCGGTTTTTACTATCGCTTAGAACTCAAGTTAAAGTAAAAGCCGCACTCAGCGTGACAAGGCTGTCAGCACTGGGGATTCAAGTTTAAAACAGCTCTAAGTACTTTTAAGAACAAAATGTAATGGAACTGAAATTGCTAGCTTAACGTTCTCAGAAATGGTTCGTACGCTAGTGGAATACGTTCAGCCACATTATCCAGGATAAAACAATACTGGGGCCTTGTGATGTTATGCAGTTGAGCGCACTAACTGCCTCATTTCACAAAGTACCTATCCACCCCAACTATGACGTCACGAGTTGCGTTCAGTGAAGTCTTTGTGGGACGTTGATCTCATGGTGAATTACACCTTATCAAGGATATCCTTTGAATGGATCTCTGTTTAGGTTAGATGCTGACTTTACTGTGATCTTGTACTAATTGGCATAAAAAAGTGTTTTCTGGTATTGTAGGAATGCCAAGAATTCAACCAACTGAATCTAATGTTATAAGAAGAATCTAAATATCAACAATGATAGGTTGCTGTCCCTTACGTGAAGGCACTGGTGGACTGGCCGTGGTTGCCAATTTATAATTTTGATGTTGATATTCAGCTGATTTTGGTTGCCAAGGACGCCATTTCGAGCTGGGTTCGTTGCTTCGTAACCCTGTCAAGCTCTTGTCAAGCACTATACTTTCAGCCAAAAATCGGTTTCTATACATCCTGCTGCTTGGCAACGCCGCTGTTCTATTTATTTTTGCGCATTGCTTTGCGTCGTTTTTGTGTTACTATCATTGGAGTTATATTTTTTAATTTCTGACAGTTTGTAAAGAACTTTTCTTTCACACTTCACTTTTCTTTCGTCACGTGGTCGTGACCACGGCTGAGTGCAATCCAGCTGAAACGTCGAGCAGTGATGACTAATACTCATTAAAAACGATCGCGTTCAGACCCGATAACCAGTTGTTAGTGTTTGTGTATTAAGTTATTATTATTTTGTGCAAGTATTTAAAGTTGTAAGTTTAGATTTATTTTATAAGTGATTTAATTTTCTTGGTCCGCTTTAAACTTTGTACACAGCGGCGCTTCTTTAAGGGATCTAGACGATTGAATATCTACATTAGCCGATGTCATCGAATTGTTGCTTTGCCAAATATTCCTCTCAATCCAGATACAACCAACCCGCCGCCAGTCCCGTTATTGCCTCTGTGGGGAAACTCACTTTGTTCAAAAATAGCCGTCCTCTTTACTGTACTTAATAATTTGACTAACCTAGTTCCTATGCTGTCTGTAGGAAAAACACAGACATTTTGTAAGGCGCAAATTTAATCGCTTTAAAGGAATAGGACGGTGGTATTAGACCCATTGCGGTTTGGTCCACCTTTACCAGGCGTTTAATGTCTAAAATTTGCGTCTAACATCTGATTCGCTTTGCGATTCCGAGGTCGAGCTCCTTTCATTGCCGTTGCTTAAAATGATTCTGGCTATTGAATGCATGCTCTACCTTCACGAAATCTTGGTACATTGCTTGACAACACGTCACTTACTCTGTTATGTGGCTTGCGTCTCGGAGCCCGAATCACTCATCTCCACCTTTGTCGCTGCGGGGTCGTGGTGGACAGTCTTGGCTTTCGCGGCCTTTCTTGTGTCCGGGGTATCCCCATCCCACGTAATGCCAACTTAAACGACCACTTTGGTGTAATGGTCAAAAAGTTGACTATTAACCAAGAGATCGCGGGTTCGATCCCCGAACAGTACAAACATTTGTGTACATGAACATGTCTGTTTGGACTGGTCTGGGTGTTATATGTATTAATTAAGTTTATTTGTAATACCACTGTTGATTCTGATATCTGTAACACAAGTGCTTAAGCTACTAACCACGGAGTCAGATCAATGTATGTTGTTGTTATATAATATTATTATCTTCAAAATTAAGCAGTGATTCACCAGAGGGCTTTTACCACGGCCAGAGATCCTTCGGTCTTAGAACCCTTGGGAATCCGTCGGGATGATGGTAAAAGACCAGATGGGATCATCATCATTCCCTTGAGTAATGGTTGTGCGTTGGTTTGGGATGCAACCTGCTTGGTCACTTTGGCTCCTTCCTACGTCTCCGCCATATCTAGGTCTGTGAGTGGGGCGGCTGCCTTAGCGGAGTCTTTAAAAAAATACCTTGTCCCTGAAGCCAAAAAGCTTTTTCAAGAGCTGTCTGCGCGTCTCGTCAGCGTCCTGGGTGACAAGAAGGCTGGAAGCTACCTCATCCAGCGTATCAGCTTTGCAATTTTATGCTGTTATAGTAATCCTGCCAGCCTTCTTGGCACCTCAATGTTAAGGGAGTAATTTTAGTATTTTTTATAAGGTTTTTTTGGTACCTAAGGATTTTATTTATAGTTGTATAATTTAGGTAAGGTTTTTATTTATAGTCCACCATTGCACTTGAGGCCATTATGAAGATACACAGCAGGTCAGTTTCAACATACTATTAATAAGTTGTTAGTTAAATACATTTGTTATCTGTGGTATCTTGAGTTAAATGCCCTAAGTCGCTAATATGACCGCTGCATTAAATAGTGAATGTTCATTTAAAAATAGGTGAGTTCTTATGTGGCTAAATAGAAATATAGTAGATCTTTAATTTAGTTTTTTCAACAAACTTATTTACTCAATTATAATAGGTTAAATTTTACACTAAGTAGGTATAAGCCGTAAAAAAATAGTAAATAAAAAAATAATTAATAGGCACTAAAATATTAGGTACCTACTCAGAGAGAGCTTTATTTGTTTTATTATGTACCTCAGGCTTCCAAAGCATATTATGCTGCTCGTTTTGCAATTATGTTTATTGCAGCAATTACGGGTAGGTAATGTACACTCAATTATTACAAAGTGGTAACCGATTTACATGAGGCGAATAATTGTAATCCGTGTAATCAAATATCCATGTTTGGTGGTTAATTTCATAATCCCGGACTGGGATTTACAGGATGAGGCGTAATATTAAATTAAAAACTGTCCCTAGAACTGCATCTACAAAACAAATTTGATTAAAACTGTTTTTCCCCTTGCTGTGTGACTAAAATCATTAAGAACCTAGTTCTCAATAAGATGGGACTAGAAATAAGATAACTCCATTGCAGGCATAAATTTTCACAAAGATATACAATGTGGGCGGGCTTATCTCTAATTTAACGAAAAAAGCTGATCTATATCTTAAAAATATTTCAGTATTTTTAGGGTTCTTATTTTTTTTTCCTAAAGTGATGTATATCTTATTACATGGTATGCTATGCTTGAACCATTTCTAGCCTGTTTCTTAAAATTCATCTATCTTTGTGAAAATACACGATCTAGCACCAGTGAAAACCTAAAACAATACCTACAGGGTATTTTTCAGGAAATGTAAAGTTATGTTTGACAAAGGAAACGTCTCAGAATTTCCTGAACTGTAAACTGCTACAGACGATTTCGTGAAAATAACTCTCATTTCTATTCTAAAAATTAAACTGAACGTGTGAAAGGAACCATTTGTGACATTCCTTAAATTCGCAAATTACTCAATTTTCATACAAACATATTTTCAAGTTTCAATTAAAGTAGGTATTGAAAAATAATGAAAAACAAAAAAATGATGTCATCTTGTAGGTTAAGACTGAGTGAAATAACCTCGCGAACAATTTAATTAGTTTATAGCTAAAGCCGTGTGCAAATGCGGTCTGAAATTGTGGGCCACGCTTAAGGCAGGCGAGTACAATAGGAATTCCGTCGGCGTATCACGTACTTGCGGATGCCCCGCGTTCCAGCATCCGCTCAGCTTTGTGCCTACAGTTTTGGAATATTTTGTAAACACCCTCACGGTAAAGTCAAGACGAAGAAGAAGTAAAAAAAGTAAACCTTCTTTTTTAGGAAAAAATAAAGATTTGATACGGATATTCCATCGTAAGATTTGCACGCTCTTTAAATAAATTAATAAATATTTATGAATTACTGGTTCTCTTTTTTATCCATAAAATTTTAAGTCATAATTTAACATGGCATACTGCTACTTGTCCTAATATTAGATACGCATAATACTATTTTGCCATTAATGTTTAACCATATTTTTTAAAGTCATAACCAGTATAAGCATAATAATAATTAAGCATACTATCCCAACAAATAATTATCATTACGCATAATGACGTATAAGCATAATTATTATAAGCATAACAACTCTACGCCGAAATGATTGTCCCAAGCCAATTTGCTATTTATTATGTCGAATGTGATTTATTCTTTATTATGTCGTTGTAGGGTCACTGTTCTGACATAACCTAACCTAGTTTTCTGTCATCCAACTAGTATCCTGTCAAACAGTGATGATTTAACATTAAATAATTCCATTCTCCATAAAAATTGCTTTTAGAAATTGTAAATGTTCGGCAGCCACTTCAAATGCCTTCAGAAATTCGTCTATCGCTATTCACCCTCTTTGCTACACAAGTTAACCTAAGAAAAAAGTGAAGTTTGTAATGCATGTTTCCTTTATGCTTCTTTATCATTATGCCCAATAATTATTAGACCAATAAACATTATGCCTTACAACTTTATTACATATCACAGTTATGGTTAAAACAATAGGATAAATAATATTTATGCTTAATAAAACAGTATGCCAAAAAACAATTATGGCACTTTATTATTATGACAAAGAAAAATATGCCTAACTCTTTATAGCAAACTGAATTATGACAAAAAAAAAATAGGCGAAAAAAGGGATACCCTCATTTCTACCTATCATACCTATTGATATAACGGCCCAGTCCTTATAATTATTTTCGGTTTTCGGCAGATATCGGATAAGAAAGAAAGAATTAAAATCTTATCAAAATATATTTGCTACACCACGCATTTTATACAACACATTTTATTTTATTTTTTTATTGTATATTTCATTGCGTATTCAACCCTCTGGGCTTAAATTATCCGGAAAGTTGACATGCTAAAGCCTGTCAACCTATCCTTGCACCGAAGCGGACAACCCTTTTCTAAAAAGGTAATGTTTCAGGTTAACCGAACGTAACGCCACATGAGTAGACTCGGATTCGGTAAAGGTTACCGCCAAGGGATTGTTAGGCCCGTTTATTTATTAATATGACGGAGTGAAAATCTTACTTGTGGCGGTTTCAGATTCTTTACCAACTTTTGTCGTTGTTTATATAGTTGAACAACAATACCAATGTTAACACATTCATGAAGCGGTGTTAGTAATCGGATACAGCTAGATAGTTTTTTTTATGGTCCTTAAATTATCTTCGTTCGAAAATGGGTCTGAATGTCTAGATCGACCGAAAATGGGTCTGAATGTCTAGATCGACCGTAAAGAGTACATTGGGAAATGATATACTCCACTTAACGATTTGCGATCCCTAAATTCGGGCCTCAAGTTAGGTAGAAGGTATTCATTTCAATTTTGTTAAAAGTAAAAGCTTCCATTTAGAACAACTCTCGTGGGAAATCTAGAAATGAATCATAATTTATTAGCCATTTCACTTGAATACTAGCAGTGTTTAATTAAATACTCGTAATTTTCGAATTCAATATTGGTTTTAATAATAACAAAAGACACGTTTTGAAAGGATCTGCACTCAGTTCTGTAGATACTTTCATAATATTTTAAAAGTTAAAATAAAACCGACAGGCAAGGATCTTTTAGTTAGATAGGAACACAAAATGCACTTAAGTAATTGTTTTTCATTTTCTTTTTATTGAGACTATACTCGTTTCTTTATCTTACTACATAATTTATTCCCTGATCATAAGATCCAAACTTACAGTTATTCAATACTTCAAAAGAGAGACAGAGATTACCTACTGTAAGCTAAGTATATGGTTAGCCCACCTTCCCATACTATCATTCACAACACTCACATACCATATACGTTACGTGGTAGGTCAGAAATACACTTTTATTCTTTAGGTAATGTTTCGATTCCACATAGCCTGGCTGATGAAAATCGCCATCATTAAAACAGCAACTGTACTCTTTATAACAAAATATTTTTAATATTTATTAATTAATCAATAATTTAATTGTTGTATATTTATTTATAAAAAAAATAAACATATTTATTTTATTTTTTATGACACCCTTTTCTCTTGTTAGTAGTTGTCTTGTCTTGTTTGTTAGTTACCTGGGCATCGCAACAAGGTGTAAATGGGCCTTCTAAAATTGTTCACACTTCAACTAGGCCTCAGTTTTCATATGTGGGAAAATGAATTTGCATCTTTTTGAATGTGCAGTTTGCGCAGATTAATATTAATGATTGAGAAATATTTGTGCAAATAAATGTACGACGATTTTACACAAACGAATGACCAATTAGTGCCGCATTGGAATCACACAGCTCGTTGATAAACAACTCAGATTTTACGGATTTAAATATCATCTACGCTTCCTATGAAAATACTATTGCGGTTATATTTCAGCTACATACGAGAGGTCCTGGGTTTGAATCCCAGGTCGAGCCGAAATTGTTTCTGAGATTTTCTGTCAAAAACAGCTCGGAGTCGGCAAGTTGGCGGTGTTTCACCCCCGTGCCTCGGAAAGCACGTTAAGCCACTGGTCCTGCGCCTGATCTCTCACCGGTCATGTCGGATTGCCGTCTCACCGAAAGTCTCACTATGAGAGTGATTGAACAGTGAGTGCACCTGTGTATTGCGCTCACACTTGTGTTTTATAATATCTCCTGCGTAGTTGGCTGATCTCTGTTGAGATTGGCCGCCGTGGTCGAAATCGGCCATGAGGATTATTATTGTTGTTTATTATTATTATATAGGTGCGATGGTTATTTTGAAAAATAACTAAAAGTAGTAAAGGTTCACTTTCTACGCAAGGTAGTATTGGCTATTGAGAAATCAAATTTTCTACTCGGGCTATATGGTGAAAAATATAATAAATATCACACAGAAATCACATCCTACTGGCGAATTGAAAAAAGGGTAAAACGTTACGAGGTTTAGTTCACCCATTAGTATGCATTACACTGACCCACTCTAGATCCTAGATAAATACGATTCTTCTTATAAAAGCTGTGGACGCAATTTCTTATTTTTGGAGTCGGCTTTATACAAATTTACGACGATGGTAAACATGATCTTCTATTTGAAAACGAACCCTACTTCCATGGAATCAAATTTTCTTCGTAGATAATGATAAGGGTCAGTTTATGCAGACATTCAACAAAGCCATTTAAATTATGTAGATTCTGTTGTTCGCCTTTGACATGATTAAGGTTGGGGTTGTGTAAAATAAAATAAAACTAGCGTCATTTGATCATACCATGGACCTTTCTGGGATGAAACGTCGTAAAAGCCATTTTGGCTAAAATCAGTTTTCAACGATTCATACTCAGAATCGCGTGTTCTATCGATCTGTTTGTTTAAAATGTTCAAAATCTTTCTGTATATTTAAAAACACTTTCTACACACCACGATTTTGAATGATTTTGGACGAACATGATTTTTAAACCACGTTTTCTTCCTTTTAATGTCGTAATGACCCTTTAGCAAAGTGTTGTAATATTTATATACTAAGTAAGAGATTTTTTTCGATTCATGACTAATACCAGATTTATACTGCTGTATCAGTAAATACCTACGGCTATTGCAACATTTTTTTGTCTTTTTCTCTCATAGATACTTATATTAGATTAGTTACTATCGGGATTTATTTACCAAGTAACGTATAGTTTTGAGTTTCCGATAAACAATAAGGCATAGTCGGTAGAAATCTCGTTCATAACTATATTAACTAACTTTCCTTTTAAGATATTGTGTTAGAAAATGACAATATTTGTACATTTTTAAAACTTTCACACTTTCATAAAACTATGAATATTTACATAATATGACAAAAATCCTGTGATTTTTATTTTAGAGTGTGATTTGTACATGGAAAGGAATTCGGACTATTTTCTTTTTAACTTCACGAATACCTTAAATGACATGTTTTTATAGATTTTACGGTCAAATATTCACCTGTTTTTATGTACACAAAATGCTCACTGTATCTTGTAGTTTCATATAAAATAGATTGAATATTATACGCATATTCGAGATTTGTACCTTTTATTTCAAACTTGATTGGTTGGGTTTATTTTGCTTTTATCATTATTATGTATGAACTATTTTAGAACCAAGTTTCTTTTTGGTATGTTGAATATTGGGTTTTCTCTTTTGTTTGTCTGTGTATATACTACACGGGACAATGGCATATTTTGAACGCATGTAGATCAGTTGGTCAGCGGGCGTCGTCTGGCCAACTTGGCATCAGTTTCGCTTTGTTAATTATATCGATCCATTCTGCCCAATCGCCTTGCTGCTATAATCTTCTGGCTACAATCGAGCTTCCTGGCTTGATAGACAATTCAGCTAGACTGTCCTCAATCAAGGCTAAAAACTGGTAAGCTTGGTTTGCAGGGAACATTTCCATTTTCAAACTTTTTATCGACTTCTCGTCTCGACACAAGTACAATGGGGATGTATTGAAGCCATAATCAAGGTTCAATTCACGAAATCCTCTACGTAAGCTTTCAAACATAAAAATTAGACACTTTTATTT
Organism: Pyrausta despicata; assembly: GCA_963921415.1. Classification (NCBI taxonomy): domain Eukaryota; kingdom Metazoa; phylum Arthropoda; class Insecta; order Lepidoptera; family Crambidae; genus Pyrausta; species Pyrausta despicata. The sequence continues at coordinate 8,488,612 of OY992855.1, read as the reverse complement.
CGCTTTTTCTTCTTGATAATTTGTCATTACACACATCTGGACTTAGTAAAAATGAATGTGCTCTTGTAATAAAACCCAATAGTCACGGATATCTTTTCAGAAGGTTTGAATGAGACCAATTGGCAAAGAGGCGATCGAATGGGGATTAAATTAATCCAATAAAATGTTTACAAAGACATACGCACTTAACAGGTATCCACTGAAGACAGGAACTTAAGTGGGGTCGTATGAGTAGCTAAGGAAAAAGTACTAAAACCATAAGTACTATGTACGTGTTTAATTACAGCAAAAAATACTGCGGTTAGTAGGAATTTTCAGTGGGTAAGAGTTCAAATTCAAGATCAAGTTGATAAAGCTGCGGTAGAAAGCTTATAAACATTCTATGATAACATTTAGGAGAGTCAGAGCAGGCGGTAGCATTTTCTGTTCACATTTTTCGCATTTTATGTTACACATGGCGGCAATGCTTACTGAAATATTGCGAATGCTCTGTGCAAAATAACAGCAATACCGTGTTTTGCTTCTACATTTACGTATTCGTTGTTTATTGTTCGAATGTTGGTATTGGATGCTCCCAAATAGAAAGATGAGATGCGTGAGAGTTGCAACAGGAGTTCCAAAAAGGTAAATTTCGAATGACGTAATTATTACTTTATTTAAACTCACCACACAAATAAAAATCCAAATCTTTTTTTGTTGATTATTCATCAATTTATTTATTTCACTAGCGGTCGCCTGCAACTTCTTCTGCGTGAGAATTTAGGAAGTCCTTTCATAGCGGATGCCTACATTATAGTAGCTACCTGCTTGCCAAATTTCTGCCCCATTAGTCTAGTGGTTTGGGCTGTGCGTTGATAAATAACTACTCGTATATCGGTCACCTTTGAGTTTTTATATTCAGATACATCTTAAAATAAATTTTATATTTTGAAAAGTTGTATATTTTGTAAAGCCTACGTGAATTTTTTCTTGACACTAGTTCTACGCAGTTTGCAGCTAGGGTCTGAAATTCCACCCGTAATATCAACAGATGCGGACTGAAAGATATTGAGAAACTGAGTGGCACAAAGGCGCCGGGAAGTGGACCGCACGCCGCCTTTCTGTCCGCTAGCTCGGCCGCGCCCGTCTCGAATGCCTACTCTAGCGCTCGAAGGCGTCCCTATGACGAAAAACTACACATTCATTGGGTAAAAAATATAGGTACCTGAACATAAAATAATAAGTTGACACAATAAGGGTGGAAGCCATGCGTTGTCAATATTATTGGACGTTATCCGCCAGCGCACACCTAAGGCATACTGTCGCCATGACGCGAAAGTGACAGCGAGTCAACCAATCATCGAGGTCAATTTTTTGCGCATCAATTGCGCAGGTGTGACCTGGACCTTAACTCTGTAGGGTGAGCACGAACAACTATCGTAACGTATTCGTAGCGCTCACCTATCGTCAAATTATCAATTTGTATGGAGAAACTGTCAGTTTCTGACGTTTTGCGTTCGTGCTCACCCCACTGTTAGCTGCTTAATTAGCCAATTTTCCAAAAATTGGGCCTGGGCAAAGTTTTTAAAAGAAGGAAGCGACAAGAAGGAGCATCGACCTATTATTTTGACATGTAGAAATCCTGAGTTGTAGTTTCCTACGTTTAGAATGCATTACATACGTTACAATAAAGATTCGTCATTTGCTATTGCATTGAACTCTTGCCAATAACTTCGTGCTTTGCACGTCGGTCGTATCTTTTTATTTACCTTAGTATATCATTGCTCACGCGAGACTTTCTTTGTTATTCAGCTGCCTTGCAGTGTTTCAGCACTTTCAGCTTTCCCATTCAGTACCGGAAACGCGGAAGCTATTCTTTACATAATGCAATTTCAGTTTTAGAGCACTTATTCGATTCCGATACTTCGGACTAAAGGAACAGACTAGAACATAGATGTCGGAAGTTCCACAAATTAGCTAATGTTCGTTTATATCCTGAAGTTTTATTTGGTCTCTGAATCTCATGAAAACATAAGATTGCCGCAACTTTCTAATACGATGAAACCAGACGAACTTAGTTCTTTGAACAACGCGATTGCTCATTTTAAATAATTTGCAAAATCGTTGCTGAAGCAAAGTTGGTTTTAAGTTTTTAAAGAGAAACCAGCCTTACTTGCAGCGAAACTTTCAAAGTCTGGCGTAGGGCGTAGGCTCGCAGCAGGGATTCTTCCGTGGAAAAGGCACCCCGTTGAGACTCGAGTTCACTCTTACGAGGATTTGTCGTTTACTGGAAGACAATCACATGACTTATGATTATGAGCAATGATTCTTCGGAGTGGAGCATAAAAATATAATAAGACAACATTAGCACACACAACGATACAAGATTAAGTTTGGTAATTGCACAATTCCAATCAATGTACTAAGCCTAAAGATAAATCACAGCCCTATTTAGTCAGATAGCAGAATTGATTTGAATAATGCAAATTTGAGCGCGGTGCCGTCGCCAACCGTAATTTAACGAGTCAAAGCTTTGTGTATGACGTTTATAAATTCTCATATCCATAATGTAGGTACTGGATCAGATTCCACCGATATCGACATTTCGTTACAATATTCATAGTGTATTCGTTTAGCGACACGTCACTTGGGATTCGCGCAAATAAATCAGCGCATGTTCAGATGAAATCACTGAAAACCTTCACGCATTTGATTTGTGTACGATAACTTGTAAATATTTATGCTGAATTTATCTACATGTTACAATTTGCTTTGGTGAGATTACGGGATAACATAACTATTGATATAGCAACTTTTTGAATTCGTATTGTCAGTTCGTATTGTTGTTCACAGCTATATTTTGATTTTGTGTTGATCAAGTTTTAACAACCTTATTTTTGAAATGATTTTTAAATAAATAATTTGCATATTACTTACCTTAATGGAAGTAACTACTTAGTATTGGATTACTTTTACTTTTAAATGATTCTAGTACGACTTATATCCATGTAATCGGCAACTAATAGGCTATAACAATTTCCTCTTCAGAAGCAATGTCTCAGTTACTTAACACTAAACTTAAAGAGTTATACACATAGCCGAGTCATTATCCGTAATACAATCACTTTCTTTAATGTCCTTAAGTCCACACTGTAACCCCTTTGCTAATCCAAATTTCTGTCCAATTAGTCCGGTCAAATTAGACATTGGAAGTTACCTAAATTCCCACCAAGCTGAAAATCGGTAAGATTGTTTGAAATATCATTAAAAACAAAATTTGAAAGTTCCCCATCTTTCCCCTGTGAGGAAAAAATTTTATTCAAGGTCAAAGGTCAAAAAAATGAGTTTTTCGCGATTTTCAGCAAAACGGTAAGTTTTATCATAAAAATATCTCAGACAAAAATTGTAGATCATAAAATTATCTACAAAAAATTAATTAATACTTTTTTTTCTACGAGCCACCGTTTTTGAGATATAACGATTCAAAAAGTTGTAAAAGTTGTAATCGTCACAATATGCACACGTTTCCTCGCCACTTATGAGGTAGTGTACTCAGCGCGTTTTTTTTTGTGGTTTCCCCAGTAGGCCTATTCCACGGGTCAGTTTTGATCTTGTTTAATTTGAAACTATTGAAAAATAATGGATATTAGCAGAGATTGAAAAGATAAAAGCAATTTAAGTTAAAAAAAAGTAGTGAAATTTAATCGTCCGAGTCGTAACTTTCAAAATCTTCTTCTTGTTCTTGTTCGTCTTGTTCTTGTTCTTCTTGTTCTTGTTCTTCTTGTTCTTGTTCTTCTTCATCTTCATCCTGAGTGGATGTAAACTGCATTAATAGTGATGTATCGCATGTTGCCTCGTTGAAATCAAACGGATCCTCTACTGTTGGTGATTCAATATTAGAGCACAACTGGCCTTGACAATGAGTACATGCCGGAGAACAGAACAGTCCGACTTTTTTGCAACCACATTTAGCACTGCATCCCTTTCTGCAGTTGCAAAAAATAGAGTTCAGCAGTTTTTCCGGCGCAGGTGGAAGTAAAGTGTGCACTGGTTCTAATAAATTGTTCACCAACTTCCAACCCCAGTCTGTAGGGTCTAGCTGATAACCAAGCCACATATTATTAGCCTCATGCATATTATGACGATTACAACTTTTACAACTTTTTGAATCGTTATATCTCAAAAACGGTGGCTCGTAGAAAAAAAAGTATTAATTAATTTTTTGTAGATAATTTTATGATCTACAATTTTTGTCTGAGATATTTTTATGATAAAACTTACCGTTTTGCTGAAAATCGCGAAAAACTCATTTTTTTGACCTTTGACCTTGAATAAAATTTTTTCCTCACAGGGGAAAGATGGGGAACTTTCAAATTTTGTTTTTAATGATATTTCAAACAATCTTACCGATTTTCAGCTTGGTGGGAATTTAGGTAACTTTACTCTTATTTTTTGGTCTAATTTGACCGGACTAAATCTAGGGTAGAAGCGCAATTCGCTAACTTAGTTTAGAGTTTGCACACAACGCATTTTCCGTATTCCTTCTCCAGCATGAGCGAGAAAGATACCAAATCTCTATCTCGAGTGAGGAGGATGGCAAGAATAAGCAAAACGGAAGTCTTATAGAGTAAAGTCCGTTACGACGACGATATTTTGATGCGAAGTCAACTTGCTACGTAAAACTCCGTCGCTGTGAATTTTACAGCTGGTACGTTTTTAAAATAGCAATTGGTATCGATTTCGTCTACGACAACTCCTAACTTTCGTGAGAAATTTAAACTAAAGTCCACTCTGTACTACGGTAAGTAAATTGAAATAAAATCGTTTTTATATAGATAATGTTAAGCGAAAGTTTTTTCAAGATCATATGATACTTAGCATGAAGTATTCTGTAGATAGGTAGATACTGCAAATTTTATTAGAACTGACTTTGAAATCTCACAGAAAGAGTATAAACTACTTAAAATGTGCGGTGAGTTGTACGTTACCCATAATTATTGTTTCCTTGACACATAACAGACCTAATTAACTTCAACATAAACGATTAACTTTGAATTAATTCGTGTGGCAAGTAGGTATGTTAACGTGAAACTTGTAATTAAGCAGCTCAGTAATCCTTTACTAAACAGTGTGCAACTTTTGAGGTTAATCGCCAGTCGCCACCCTAGAGTTTCGCGTGACTACGAACTTAGGTACTTACCTACCTGCCCGGGTCCATTGATTATCATCAATTTGAAACTCAGTTACTTGAATAACACCCCTACCGTATTTGCATTAACCACTGTTCTTTTGTTTTCTTTCTATTGGCGGTTTTCAACGCTGCTCTTTCGCACAAAAAAAGTAATGTTCCCGTTGAATTTCAACACTTTCTCACGAACATCCGAGGCAGATTGTCTGAGTGACATTGCTACCAACAATTATTATTCATTAGGCTGGTCTCGCTGCGTCCTATCATCACGACTCAAGTCGTCTCGTTATGCCTTATTCAAAAGACTCTTTATGTATATTTTAATAAAAGACCACCCGCGGCTGGAAGGCACATTGCATAATACACCAACATTATCTGTGAAGTACAATATTTTTCAAAATATTTCCATAGACGTTTTTAAAGTCGACGCAAAGGTGAAGGCCGGAATGTAGCTGACTGGCTGACATTTCTAAATGGCAAAGCTTTCAATGGTCGTTCCTGAAAAAACTTTTGCTAGACAATACTTTTTATTTCAGAACGTTACTTTTACGTCACTTGCCGTAAATCAACAATTGGTTTGGTTCCATCATCATTGTTTAATTAAAAATTAGTGGTAGAGTTTGTTTTTGGTTTGCGAGGGAAATGGATCGGAATAAATGCCTGTGCAGCCGTCCGGTGAAGCAATTAACAGAAAATAAACGCTCCAGGTCAAATATTTGGTTCCGTACTTAATTACATTTGGCTGGTGCTGCACCGATTTGTATTATTTAGATTTTTGGCTTCCGTTAATTTCAGTATACCCTAGTAAATTGTTACATACAGAAAGCAGCAGTTCCAAACAATCAATGTGAAATTTTAAGTTCCATTTCTATTTTCGTAAAAACGGTTTGTCATATGTTTGTAGCACGCAAAATGTCGCCTATGTTTCTTAACCAAGTACTTATTCTGTACAAAAACATATGTCTCCCCTAATGGCACATTCCTGAAATGATCTGCTTCCGGTAAGAATCCACATTCAACACGACGGAATGGCCACCACGCCCAAACCGAATCGATTCTACTACGTCCAGGATGTTAGCAAACCTTCCCACTGGCTACTCCATTTACTGCCCACTATATACGTTTGTGTTGGCGGATGGATTTTACAAAAAAAATATTGTCTGGTTTTTTTACAAGACTGCGACTCTTGAAGCAAAACAAATTGGTCAACAGTTTCTTTAATAAAAAAAACGTGATTATGCACAGTGCATTCTAAATCGTATACATTTATGACGACCGCTTGGTGCAGTGGTCCACATGTCGGACTTCTAAAACCAAGGGTCGCGGGTTCGATCCCTGCACAGTACAAGCATAAGTGTGCATGCGTGTTTGTACTGGTCTGGGTGTTCTATGTATAATATGTATTTATTTACAAAAAAAAGTATTTAAGCATGTTTATCCGTTGTCTAGTACCCATAACACAAGCCTCGTAGCTTAATTTGGGACTAGAGAATTGGTGTGATTGTTGTGAAATATTTATATTTATTTAAGATTCAGTTTAATTTTCAATCAACACACAAAGTAATTGCTTCAAGCAACAAGGACTTCTGTAAAAATAAATTTATTTGGTAATCTTCTTTATGTGTGGCGTGCAATAAAGAAAATTATTTCCATCTAAATTTGTTTTTTTCTGTACAATCCGTTGCATCATATCGAGCATAAAAGAAGCATAGGAGATTAGAGTCCGCCTTAGTTTCCGATTTACAGGAACTGTCCTCAAAACTATTCTCATAAGTCATATGAACGCTTAACCATGGCCTTGTTACGAGGCTTAGAGATAATGTCGCCATAAGTGGCAGCATTCCAGATTTGCCCCAGGCATATGTAGGAATTAGGCGGGTCGGGGCGTGGGCGGGAAGCAGGGGGTGTAATTATAAACAGAATTCTGGAGCACAATAAACATTTACTATGAAAGGGTTGCCAGAACAAAGAAGTTTGTAGGCTTGCGTTGCGCGTAGTAATATGCTCGTTTGTTTATTTAATTCGTTAGAATGTTGCCTAAAAGCATAAATGGCAAGACTTTGAAGATTATGTAGTTGTGTAATGGAGTGTTCTCCTTAGAATATAGCTTACTAAGATCTTTTCAAGAAAAGAGTGAACAGGTTGTGACATTGAGGTCAAATGTTCTAGAAAGCAGAATATTAAAAAAAAGAGTCGTCGGAGGTTGAACACAAATCGGTGATATTGCCCTGTGAGTAATTTCAGCCTATGTAATTTTTTTTTTTTTAACATTATGTACTTTATGCTTATAGTTTCGATAGAGAAGTCACAAAGCAAATGCTTTATCATTGCGGAGAGCTATATTAGCAAGCAACACGCAAAATCTGACAAGGGTCGACCCAAGTTTTGACAATTTCACATAAATTACGACGCGACACCTTTTGATGATGATGAGACAAATTAGGCACAAGTTAATATTGATAATGTGGGGCAAAATAGGACAGAACAGCAACAACAACTTAACACACGGCCGTAACGACAATGTTTTACAAAGGAACTACTTAGTTCTAAATTCTCTATTCTTAAAAACTCATTTTATCTAAATAAGCTACAAAAGAAAGTTTTTAACATTTGTTTGATTTTTAAATTGAAAAATTTCGTTATTCGTTATGCTGTCGTTTTATTTTTACATTTTCCTTTATTACACTAAACCCTTGAATATTCAAGAGACAAGAGCAAGAACTCCCTTGAGAAAAGGAAAACTTGGCGCGTGTCATACTTTTATATACTAACGGTAAGTACTTGGCCAATGCAAAAGAAAGTTTAATATGCGTTTACACGTGTAGAATGCCAAGATGATTTCATTTGGACGAAACTCAGCAAATACCGGACCGGAACAAACAATAGTGTTGCACCGTAATGGAAGTTTGATATCTATCTATCTGTAAAATCGTTGAACCGCTTACAGCACCTCAATCCCAAGTGAATTTGGGTTAGTGCTCTTCTGTTTGGAGAGATGTAGTTATGTGTGCACATCAGTACATACGAGTACTTCAATACAAACACTGCAGCACTGTTACGTTAATTACGGTACCTTAAATTATAGTTAACATAACACTTTAATAAAATAAACCAATATTTTCTGTCAAGGATACGGCTGAGACTGAAGTTATTTTGGATTGAAGGTACATTGATACCTCAGTGCAAGTATACCTTTGGTTAAAAGTACCTCTGTACACAGTGTTTAGTTAAATGTACACAGGGATCACTGTTACAATAGCTTTGGGTAAACCCATTTGTGTTAAATCAATGTTGTGGAGCATCTCTTCATCATTCAAACGTGTGGCCGAACGATTAATTAGGCGAATCCGCATAGATTAACGTAATCCTTTAATCCGGTGTAAAAGTGTAAAGAGCTTTGTCCGTTGGCTAATCAATTGTTCGCAACTGCTTTCGCAAAACAAATCATTTTTTCGGCGGGTAAGGTTAATTTGAAAAAAATTACTACTGGGTACTTATTTGAGACTTGTTTTTTTATCAGTGCTTCTCGAATGATCCTTAATACCAAGCTCCCTAAATTGCAATGCGTTGTCGTAGCCTTACCTTTTTAAACAATAGGTATTCAGTTAAAAATACGCACTCTGGTTTCATAGTAAAATGCTTATAATATCGTCATTTTAACTGTACTATTACTGTACATTTTAAAGGCGGCTCGAAACGCAATCAATAAAATTGTGCTCGCTCTAACGTATTCGATGCATAATTAAGGTATGTATTTTCTAATATCACCCAGGTAATAGTTATTTGTTATACAAGAGTGCAAAGTTGCTTTTTAACCGCGTGTTCAATTTTGATGACCGAGCAAGCGAAGGATTCTAAAATTGAATCACGAGCGCAGCGAGTGATTCAAAATTAGAATCCTGAGCGTTAGCGAGGGAATCAAAAGAGCACGAGGTGAAAAATTCTTTGCACTCGAGTGCAACACGTAACTTTTCATTCCACCTCAGCGAGGAAATGACTAAATGCAAATAAAACCGTTGACAATCACAAGATAGTTACTTTTATTTCAGTTTAGGTATTAACTACTACATTATGACATGTAAGTATTACAGAATAATCTTTAAATTATAACAAAATAATACTTAGGTATAATTAATAATAATTTAAAGTATGTAACGTTGCTACAGTTATTTAAATTGAGTGTAATATTTTTGTTGGGTACTGTAATATTGGTGTTAGTCACTTGTGTACTGTTTTTCCGAGTGCTTGCTTTCTTGTTTCTCGGATAATTCTATAAAATATGCTATCAAAACGTTTTCTGAGAAAGTTTTGGCTCCTTTTGCTAGTCGCCACGTGTTGAACATAACGTACTGTTTTAAATACTTCTCGCGTGATTGTTGAGGGAGAAAGATCATTTGCGCATTATTATAAGTTTCAGTCAATTCTGTTGGCGTCAAACAAACTTCCTCGTCGCTAGAATCACTCATTTTAGTTTTTTTACTTGTTTTCAAGTTTCTTGTTTTTAATATAAGGTTTAACAATGACGTGAAAAAATGCCGCGTAAAGAACCGCCAACTAAGCAAATTGAAAAAAGAAATACCAAGAAGGTTCCGAGTTTTGAGTTATTAACAAATTAAAAAAATGTTGTGTGATATATTCGGCACCATAGCGGTAGCAATAAATAGGTTTAATGATTTTTTTAATTCACAAACTTAGTGCACACGATGTTCTAAATTCAAATTTACTTTAACCTCTAGTGAATAAAAACGGCTTTTCCACTCAGATATTGAAGAGCAAAATGACTCTTTCCGAGATGGTGGGATGAAAAAGTTATTATCCAATACAAAACATGTGACCAGTCCTATGGAAATCAGTCATTGGCCTGAATTTTAATATAAGGCTCCATTTTGGTCTTAATGAACTAGATTGAATAAAATATGGATGCGTTTTGTTCATTCAATATGTAGGTGATAGGCCGGACTTCGGCCCTGTAAACTCTACTGCATTTCAGGCGTACCTAATTTCTGTAATGATATCGATTTAAGTATCAAATATAAATAAACTTCAGCAAGCCTTAAACTTAAAAGCAAGTTTGAAACATTACTACTTACTTTAGCACAATTGGCTACAGTTTATTAGCTACCTGACGCTTATACTGAATGTGGCAAAACAGCAAAATATTTATGCTACCGTGTGTATGTACGTGTGTACGTTGCTCACTTTCTGTTATATAATGTGGTGGTATCGATCTGAAAGGTCCTTAAACCCAGGGTGGCATAAAAGGGGTATAAAAAGCCCGCGCCACGTGAGGTCTAATTTGATTGCTATATTTACCTATGCCATTTCGTGCTGGTGCCCTTATCTATGCATATTTACATACATACTTCAGTGTATAAGCAACATATGAAACTGTAAGTGGATTACATGTCATGTATTTTGTGCTAATAATTAGGAGTCGTTAAGTTGGTTACCTACTCAAAAATAAAGTAAGAAGTCTGAATAAGCAAAACCGTAGGCAGTCTCACACTTAACAATTTGAAGGCTAAAAAAAACTTCAATATCAGCAGGAAACGAGAATTTCAAGCTATGAAACAGTTTTATTAGGTCGGAAATTCACTGAACTTCATTTATCTTTAAGCTTTGCTGCAGCTTCTACTAAAGAGAGAGTTGTGGCTTATGTTAATTGTTTTGTTGTGTCTTAGCATGCAACGTCCAAGAGTTGTAAATCTTGGTTTTAGTGGAAAGATTTGAAGTCACTTTAAAGTAAACAAGGACTTGTTTAGTATGGATGACAAGATACCAGTTGTGTAGTTTAAAACTTAGTATTCGCGTAAGAAAATATTCCGAACCCAAGCAAAAAGGTTTCAGCTGTCAAAGGCATAATTGTCCCTTCCGCCATTTGTTTAACCGTTTTTTTAAAATTCAATTTTCTTACGGTTCATGATATTTTATTTGAAAAGATTGACATGCGGACAAACTTACACATAATTAGTTGAGAAAAAGTATTTAATTACTAAATGAAAAAAAATCAACAAGCTTTTTTAATCAAAAATCGGACAACGGGAAGTGGGTAAATTTTAGCTTGCAAGATTTGTTTACACAATCAAATAGACACGGGGCAGGTGAAACTAAGTAAAAACATAAAAAACTTGTGAAAATATTAATCTGGGCTTACTGACTGATGGGCGATCTCTTCGAGACTAAAAACGCTATCAAAATGTTTACAGGTACAAATTACTGAAAATTAAGCTTATTAAAACTTGATGTACCAGCCCCTTGATATTCAAACTGATCCTTAATGCACATCATAATACATTATAATTTTATAACAACTACAGCGTATGCAGAGTTATGCCTGAAGTTATGCTTTCACTAGGATATTACCTGGCCTGTGTTTCACAAAGCCGATTACAGAAGCTTAGCTTCAGTAAGGGTAAATGGAAATCGACTTGAGTACCTGCCTATATAAATTTCAAGAACAGGATATGAGAAAACGTGTCATGTTAAGGTACTACATACATCCAGTTATCAAGCAACTTGAGCAATAACTACGTACCTCCTACCTAAGTATCAAGATAAAGGTAAGAAATCGTTTGTGATATCTTTTTGTAAGCATAGGTCATTATTACCTCGCCACAAGATTTCTTAAACATACCATTTTTTATAATGTACAACCGTACGCGGAAATCAATGAGACATTGATTTCCCCACCTTTGAACTTCGATTTTCACGGAATGTCGTGGCGAAAAAAATCCTGTCTTCTTTAATAGAGTCTTCACAATAGGCAAGCACGCAAAAGTGATTAAACTAAAAGGTTTTGCTGCATTAAAGTCGTACAAAGGCGATGCTCAATTCCAACTAAGTGCTTCCTCAGTTGGGTTAAGTTACGTACAAACGAGATTATTCCAGCATGCACGCGTAAGATTTCGGTTGCCTTCGATTGTAGCTCCTAGGTAAGGTTTGTTACATAAGATTGTGTGACTAAGACTGTTCGTTACAACGGAATGAAATTGGATTTATTTGCAAACACGCAAAAAGCATCTAACCGAAAGAATAGGCTGCACTAAAGGCGGACAATGGCGACGCTCAATGCCAGCTTGAGTAGTTCAGCTTGCTTAGTTTGGTTAAGTTACGTCAAAATTAAATTATTCGGTTTCCTTCGATTGAATTTGAATAATTAGACATATACGGGCAGGGAAAAAGTTGTAACCTTAAACACGGGGCTAGTAATTCAATTTCAGGGACATGATAAAACCATGCGCTTATTTTCAGCTTTTAGGTTGACAAAACCTTTAAAGCGACTGCGAAATTCCAGTTGCAGTAGTGTGCACTTATTGAGCATTTAAATATTCAAAATGCCTTTATACGATGCCGATACGTACCATTGAATCGATACTAAATAATGTTATTGTAATTTTGTGTCTGCAAAAGCTGAATGCTGTACTAATTGCCTAATTAGCGTAGCCGGTAGTAACGTTTAAACATGGGTACGTATTAACGTTTTAAACGTTCATTAGCGAACAGCATTCGTTCTTTAACCGGTAATGGATCAATGACTAAAAATGGCGGCAAGTTATTTTAAATTCCCATCGATCGGTAGCCTACTTTTGCTCGCATGTATTATTGAAAAGCTACAGGGTAACAAAACAGCTTAGCGCTTGTAAGCAATGTAAACATGAACTGAAATGCAATTAGTGTAAATTAGATCGATTAGGAACAAGTTTAAAATCAACACGGACTTTTAAAAATATCTAGACGTTATTTAAAGCTGGGCTCAATAAAAATGAAAGCATCCTTAGTTTTGATCTTTTTTTACCTCCTTCAAATTAAATACACTTAAATAGTTTATTTTTGTTAAGTTTTAGGGGTAGATACATAAGTACGGAATAAGAATTAAGTACAGTGGCCAACCCATCAGGCTAACCATTTTTATTGCATAATCGCCCGTATCACAAGCGCATAAGAACCGGAGTGTTTACCGTGATGTGCTGGCCACCACACCTAAGTACCTACAGTGGTATTACCTGCAAAGTGATAAAATTGTTGCTTTCGTTTTGAATCTATCAAGATCTAAGATCTAGATAACTACATAATTTCTGAAAATAATTCAACAAAATTTTAAAACCAGATAAAAAAACTTTCTACCATTACTGCATTATTATCTCGTTGATATGAATAAATCTAGATTGAGAAAACTTTAATCTATCGAAAACCAAGGGTTTCGACACAACTGCATTATTGGTTGGTTAGGTTGGTTGCATTTTACTGTTGCATCCAAATTAAGCTTACATATTTGATCGTGTTGGTACTTCGGGGAAATGAGTTTTACTGTCATGACTCTATGAGACCGCACTAGTCCAAGTCAAAGAACCAAAACAGACCTTTATTTAAAATATATAAAAAAACACTTTCATGATTCTATAGTACTGCTTAAGATACTTAAATCGTTCTGCTGCGAGAAAATCACTACTAAAATTTCACCTTTAATAAACTCTTTTGCAAAAAAAACGGGCACTTTAGATTTTTTCCTCTACTTTAATGAAGAAGAACAAGAAATAGGTTTTATTAATTTGACGATGTATTGGCATGTTATTTGAAGCATCCTGGCATGATTCTTTATGTTCCAAATTTAAAATTTGAAATTAATAAAAGAAAAATAATGATTATTGTGGATTATTCTAAAATTGCTTTACTAATGGCGCGAATTGCTGAAACGATTTTTAACTGATTACGATATTTTAAAACTTTTTGGTCATTTTCTGCAAATTAAACAATTTAATCTTTATTTTTACATTAAATACCACTTTTTGATATGAGTGATAAAGCGATAAGGGCCGGTAAAATTATAGCCCTACTTGAAGAAGGTTGTTCGCAAACTTACGTGTCTCAGCGGCTAAATGTGAGTCGTTCAACTGTCCAGAGGACTTGGCAACGGTATCAAGAGACCGGTTCGGTCAAAAGAAGACCCGGTTCGGGAAGAAAACGATGCACAGAACCAAGAGATGACCGCTTTTTGGTGAGTCAGGCGTTGCGGAATCGTAAGGCGTCAAGTGTGGACCTGAAGAAGAGCCTTGAAGAAGTAAGAGGAGTAGAAGTTAGCTTGTGGACGGTCAGGAGGAGGCTTTTGGCTGCCAATATCAGGAGTTACCGCCCAGCTCGGGGCCCTAAATTACTCCGTGAGCACCGTGTTGCTCGACTTCAGTTTGCTCGGAACTGTGCTTCATGGACTCTGGAGGACTGGAATAAAGTATTGTTTTCTGATGAAGCTAGAATCTCTTTGTGTGGAGAGGACCGACGCCGGCGAGTGCTGCGAAGACCACGGGAACGCTATGCGGAAGTGTGTTTCGAAGAAATCACTCCTTATGGCGGAGGCTCCGTTATGTTTTGGGCAGCAATTAATTCGACGGAGCGTACGGAGTTAGTTTTCATAGAAAATGGAACATTAAATGCACATCGGTACATAATGGAAGTCCTAATTCCATATGCACAACCCACATTGACTGCACTTGGGGAAGATTCCATTTTTATGGACGACAATGCTCGCTCGCACCGTTCTGGCGACGTGGAAGCGTACATGCAAGAAGTTGGGATCCGTCGTTGAGATTGGCCAGCTCGAAGTCCTGACCTCAATCCAATTGAGCATGTCTGGGATGTTCTAAAGAGACGTGTAAGATCAGTGCAACCTGCTCCACAAAACATCAGGGAGCTAAAAAGAGTCATTGCAGAAGAGTGGGAACGAATTCCTCAAAACGTTATTAAAAACATCGTGGAAAGCATGCCCAGAAGGATTCAAGCTGTGATTTTGGCAAGAGGAGGTCACATTCGGTATTAGGTTTTTACATTTGTAACTTTGTTTAATTAAAAAAAGTAAAAAAAAATCTTATCTTTATTGCCGACCACTTCTTATTGTTTGGGCGTGTACATCGGTTTTAAAGAATCCATCGTTTTTTTTTTCTTTTAGTTGCCCGAACTCACTTCACGCGCATTAATTTACACGATTATAAGTATACAGACTACGTCAAAGAAATAAATTTCATTTAATTAACTCAAATCGACCTTAGAACTTAAATGTCCTTAGGTGCCCGTTTTTTTTGCAAAAGAGTGTATTTAAACACGGCCACAACACTGTTCAATTGACTTACTGTAGTGTAGAACAAAAGTTTTTAATAAAATAAAAAGCTGCGGAAACAAAGCTGGAAGTAAGCCATTACCATATTTCTATTAGGTGGGTACCGACCGTGTCGAGAAGAAAGTTTGATTAATCACGGAAAGCTTTTTGTTCAGGCAGGCAGGTACCTTAGTTTGTATCTGCCTATATTATTGTTGTCTAGTGAGATTATGTTGGTGCCCCGCCTTACTGCAATGCTTTGATCAAATTAAAATAGCGGAAGATATGCCATGCGCGCGGCAAACGTCATGGCACTTATGATTGTGTCTTACTAAACAAACCGACTGCGAGGAGCGATGCTTCTTCGTCCTGCTCGCCACTGCTAGCTTAATCTATCACTTTCGTGGTTTGGGTTTGTTTTTCGTCGATAAAAGAGCATAATATATTTGAATTATTATTGTAAGATCTGAACATATCATCTACCAGTTTTGTTTTATGGTGATAAGTATTCACTTAGCAAACTTGAGATAATATTTTTACAGCCAACGTGTTAAGAAAGCAGTAGAAAATTTCAATAGGATCTGCAAATGGGGTGACGGAGCGGTTAAGCAAAAGAGCCGGATTCCCATGGACGCATGTTCAATCAATGCCAAAGACAGTTGGTTTTTATTTTATTTTAATTTAACCAAATTTACAAATTACTGCCATATTATTTTAACCAAAGTCTGCAATGGCATCCTTTTCTCGCCACGTTACGACCCCGCCACACTCTAATGTGCGTCGCTGGAAACTGGCTTAACATTTTTATTCACGCCGCTCTGATTAAATTTGTTGAGGTTTCTCACTTGTATTCGTATTTCCCTTGGGATTTTAGGTCCACGTTTCTGTTGGATTGAAAGTGTTGCCAATTTGGGTAAACAAAAGGAATAATTTCAGTTTGATGAAAATCTGTAAGAAAGATTTGAGTCATTGTCACGAATAAACTATGCTTACGTACAAAATAAATTAAAAGTAGAGACACAAAATGGACGTTGAACTACTTCAGTTTCTAGACCTATTTCGTAACCTACCTAGAAATACGAGTAGATAACCATTTTCCAAGTATAGGAAAATCAATTCAAGTGAACGAAACAGGTAGGTAATTATGGAACTTAATATTTAGATAAGCTGGCATTGCCGGCATTGGGCATGTTATAAGTACTTAATCGCGAGTTTTTAATAAGATTGTTAACATTTTCATGGTAGTTCGCCGTCTTTTCAGCGTTACTGACAGCGATTTTGTTTTTCAAACTTTGGAAATAAAAATTGAGTGACTCGGTTATATATTGAAAAACATTCAATCAATTAGAATGGTTTGAAAAAAGAAATCACTTTAGGTAGGTACCTACTCACAGTAATTGAAGGTGAGTCTCAATCTATACCTATAATAAAGCTGTAGAGGGAAGAAAGTCTGTCTCTGGGAGATGTATAAAAAAAATTGGCTGCCAGCCAATTTGTTAAAAATATTATTGGAATCAATTACAGAACAAATTCCATTACTTAAATTTTTTTTGTATGTTTATATGTACGCACATCACCTGAAAACTGAACCGAATGGATTCAAAAGAAAACTTTACCAAACTGTCAAGAAAAATTCTAGCCATATAGGTTAAAATATATTTTGAGTATCTGAATGTCGGAGGTGGAACCCCATCAGCTTAGCTTAACTGGACTAAGAGTTATGAATATGACGCTAATAGAAAAATTGTTCAATATGCCGACCTCTTTTCGTCCCCATAACAAAAATGAAGATCTGGAGTGCCTGATGTTACACAGAGAAACCCAGCAAAGCCGTTAGAAGTATGAATATAGCTCCCAAGGAAGTTCTTTAACGTCACAAGCAATTTATGTACATGCAACAAAACTGAAGATCTGAATTATATCTGATGTAGAACCCTAGCGGCCCAGCTCAATAATAAAAGGTGTAAATATTGTTACGCCGGTGGGCTAGTGCTAAAACTTTGATCGTGTTTTTCCGTGCCTTGGAGGCGTTTTCAGCAGGCTGAAATACCATTTCAGGCCGTTTCAGAGAGTGCTCTAACACATACTAGTTTATCGAAATTTCACCCAAGTTGCCGTTGTTTTCAGGCGCCTGAAACATGTTTTCAGTCCGTTTCAGGCCACCCTCTATCAGATGACGCCATAACCTGAAAACCCGTTTTCAGGCGTCTTCAGGACCCCTTATGGGCCTTTGAAGCCCACTTCAGTATATGACGTAAATTTCAGTAGGAGTGAAAGAGATAGCACGATTAGAGAGAGGCAGCTATACTAAGAACATTCCAGAAAGGTGTGACAGAGACAGCACAAGACAAGGATAGCACTATGATTCGAGAAAGGTCTAGGCTAGGCAAGACGGCATTTGGAAGGATCCCGAACAGTCTCGTACTGGGTAGTAGGTACCTACCGAATATTCGGGAGTCCTTGACGGCCGGTATATAAGGAGCCCGGGAATGCGACCGAGTTAGAGTTTAATTTGGGAAAGCGACGAGTAAGGATCGAAGCGAAAACTGCGACAAGAAGATTTTGGAGTGCGATATAAGTGTTTGTGTACTAAGTGTTGTAACGTAAAGTGTGTACAATAAATCCTACTCTACTTCATCGGTTTAGAAGTGCATTTCAATCTAGATCCCACACCCCTAGAACGTAACAATATGACGCTTTAGGAAAAGAAGTTCAGCGTGACAAGCAATTTCTGTCCCCATATAAAAATGACGATCTAATGTGATACGGTAGCCCAGTTATCTATACCGTAAGGAGTACGAATATAGAACCCTGGAAGACGTTGTTCAACGTAACGTTAAATTTCTCCTCATACAAAAAAAAATACACTTGACATGTGTGGAGAGTGTGGATCACTAGCAGTACAATTTAATAGTATGAGGTACAAACAAGGCTTCATGTACCTTTTGTTGATATAAGAAAGACAAAGTTCTAGAATAAAGTGTAATCAAGTTGTATTGAGGATCTTTATCTGTAAGCCACAAATGTAGGCAAACGGAGTTCGCGGGCGTCCACTAGTCATAAATAAATTTACAATTCGTTGCTGCAAAGTGGGTCAGTTGTTTTAGTTGCCGATGCAATTAAACAGAACGAGAGAAAATTGCAATAGATAGAACAACAAAATAAAACAATCTTTTCACGGGCAAACCAATATATTATAGTCACTCTTTTAAATTTGAAAATAACTTTAATAAAAGCTTAAGCTATATTTTCGAATTATACAAAGTTAAAAGTTAAAAAAAAAACTGGAAGTCAGTTAAAAAAAAGACTTCAAAAGTAAAGCAATTTGATAGAACGTTTCTTTGGTTTGTCAGACAGTTTCTTAACATTGCAATGAACTAACTTGACAAAGTTTGTGCACATGAAAATGCTTATCATTTAAAAAGAACAGGAACAGGAATAAAAAATAAATAAGCGGTCGCTTTGTTTGTTTGGGACAGAGCGCACAGAAATAGAACATTAACTACGCATCGCGAATTGGCCCGAACCAGTGCGCACTGGATTACTCATTACGCGTTGCAATCAGTGAGCGTCACTGGCTCCCAAATTAACGCAAAGTACTGAAGTTGACGTGTGGTGCAAATTAGTTTAGGATCTTGTGGAGTTCCTAACAAACTTAAACTTGACACTAGCTACTAACAAACTTTAAACAAATTGGGTAACAGACAAGATATGTTTGTCAAAATAAATCATATTTATCAACGCCATGAATGAAAGGAATTTTATTTCATTTTTACAGCAATATTTAGTGAAATATAAGTAGGTACTAACTGTCTAGATAAAGTTCCATTCGATTCGTAGCGGATGACCAAAAACAAACGATATAATGTCACTGATTTTTTTAGTAGATAGAGCCAGATTAGTAAATTCATAATGACACAAATTCATATGAACTTTCAGTTAACTGCTGTAACGTAGCATACCGTAGTATGTACCAAAGGCCAACATAACAGTACGTCACAGCGTTTGTCTAATTATAACTTCTCGAGTGATTCGCGACGAAAGAAGACTCGACCTGTTAAGATATTACTGGCAGAGAACACACACCGCACTATTTACTACCACTTTACACGTTGTTTTCGATCGATATGACTCCATAAATCTTGGGCATGTTCCAAAGATTTTCTTGTTACTACAAGATTTATTTGTGAGAATTGCTACGTTTTGTGAGAGAGTTATTGCTGAGTTTAATGTAGTGTAATTGCTGGTTAGGACGTTTGAAAGAATAGCCTTACAAAATACTTAAATTAGGTTTCCATTAAGTTGTAGGTACAAAGGCGAGGAGAATATTTAAAAAACATTCAATTTAAATGTGCGTAAGGTTATTACAAAGGGAAGGTACTTATTGGAAGCTGTCTCTAGGGAAACAACGATGGTTTTAATATTCTTGAATGCATAATTCATACTGACTATGAAATATTTATCATGTCGCGAGGTGAACTCGACACAGAAACTCCTTCATTACTTACTTACCTGTTAGGTAAAGGGATAGCAATAATACAGCTATACCATATAATTATTTAAAACTTTGTTAAACGGGACGGGGGTGCTTTAAGTTCTTGGAAAATGAATGTGGGCGGAGTTACCCTGTATCACGAGATGTTCTAACGAATAGTACCTAAAACATCTTAAAAAAAGTTACCATACTTTACTAGTTAAATTTTCTAAACTGGTTTTTATATTTCTGCTCAAAAATTCTATATGTCCTCGTTTTGCAGTTAGTTACGAAGGTACATGTAAGCTATTTTTTTATAAATAAATTTCTTCACAAAATGCTACCATACCTACTTCAGTAACATCTTCCTTAGTTTTTAAACAAAGACACTATTAGAAATGTTAATATTTATCAATTTACAGTATTGACAGGAAAAGTTATTTGTCTCGCTGTAAAATCGAATTATCTGATAGGTACTTACTGCCATATCTACAAGTGACTTTGCTACAACAGCTTCGTCTTACGACATTATTCCCCAACCGCTGCCACAATTAGAATATTAAATCAGCTATTCATCAAGTCCATAAAAATTATTCGAGGAGTGAGATCCCACTATTATGGAGCGAAAAGTCTTTAAAATTAAATCTTGCAGTAATTGATTTGTTTATCGTAAATCAAATAGATACAATGGCGATGTTTAAAATGTTGTATCAAACCATGTCTTATTTATATGGTTTGATCATTTTTTTTTTACATATTTTAACCGTTAACCGATAAGCAAATATTAATTAATGTAGTGCGTTAAATTCTGGTTTTAACCTAATTACGAGTACAATTATTTGCAAATTAACCTACCCCGCCAATCTTGTGGTTTACTTCCACCGCAGGATGGTAAATAATTTCTCATTTTAATACCTATACGTAAATTTGGTAAGTAAAGGTAGATTTACAAATTTACCGATGAACTATACATAATACTTTTGCATCCTAAATTTCATTTTCTCTGGCAGACATTCAATTTAATTTTAAATTAAAAGAATATACCTACCTATGTAAGTGCCCAAGCTTATACTGTTAACGATTTTACTTCAGTCCTCCAAAGAGTGTGGCCTTGTAAAACTACGACTTGAAAGTAATTTCATGGTTTATGATATGTGACCATTATGACCTTGCATTTAGAACTAGCATTTAATCAGCATAAACTCAGATAGTGCTAATATGGCGAGAAAGCCGACCGTGGCTGGGTTCGAAAGCCATTTAGTTTTTACGAGGCAATCGGTTCATCAAATGCGAATGACTCGCTGAACCAGGCCTTTTAAATGGGGACTATCAAAACTCATAATCATGTTACCATCGACTTATTAGTGACGCCTGACAGTTTAATGGCCTGTCTGTTATGAAAATCGCTACATTAGAGATAGCAATCTGATTTACAAATTTTAGTAAGCTGTTTTCTAGGAGATAAAGTATACCTATTTAGAAAGTAGACTGATTATTATATTTACCTTAGTTTTTAATGGGATCATCCCCATCCGTTCTGATATTATAATAAAGATAGTCTGTTAGTGTTACATTAATTTGATCTTACTGACTGCAGTAGAACTTTAGCACAAATTAGGACCAAAAATTACAAGAAGATATAAACATCGGTTTCTGCTTTAAAAGAGGCTATCAATATAAAATAATCATCACGATTTAGGTTTTTAATACTGCCGGAAATAAGTCACTCATTTACTCATTGGTGCAATGCTTGCCAAGTAGACATGTAACTTTAACATTTTGAAAAGTTTTAGCATAGGAGGACCTTTTTTGAAAATAGCTAATTTGGTCTTGGTCATATTATTACTATTTTGCTAGATCATAAAATACAAAAGAGGTAAATCGCTTGTTGTTAAATTGATAGTTTCATTACCGAAATCGATAGCAAATCTATCGAATCAAAAATATTGTAATTATGTCGGTCTGTCTCAGATTACGTTAGGGAATAACATAAAATTAGTAAAATTGTCGGCAAATCTAACATTTGCGCGGATGATAGGGCAGGGGGTCGTAATTTATATTAGAGCTCCGAGTACATGCCTAAGTATATTAGCATAAAGTTACTTTTGATTGATTAAATTTGAGAATTACTTGCCACTGTATTAAAGAAAGTGTATTTAAATAAAGTGATGCCTTCAAAAAGGGCCTATACCTTTGTGCCATGTATTTTTATTTGGCTTACTTAAACAACGATATGGAAATGTAATTTTAATTTGAATGATTTTCCGAAATAAATGAATCATTATTATGATAGATATACAAACCACTTAAGCTTTATATTTATTAGTGGTGCTATTATTTTACACGCTAAGAACAGTGTAAGGTTTATTAGTATATAACCGTTATGTAAAGTAAACAAAACTTACTGAGTACTTGTCTACCTAAAAAAGAAATTGTGGAACTAAAGATTCATGTTCTGGTCAGTCCAGGATGCTTAATTTAACTTAAAATAAGGACTCTTACGTAACTAGATTCATTCTTGAAATAATATTTTACACGAACCTGTTGAAAAAATAATGCATAATTGAAGTGAAAACAATGTTGCATTGGACAATGTAATGTGGTTACAAGACCAATTACCATAATTATAAACAACAAAGTGTTCGCGAATGACGTAAAAGATTAGAGCTCGCTTCGGACCTATATATTTGACCTAGTTTCCTGAGAATACACGTCATACTTTGGCCGTTTCCCAATTTTGGAAAACGAATTTCATTTTGGAATACGTAACTTGCCGTCTACGGTTTTCGTAGCAAACGCTAACTTTCGTAGTAGGCGGTCTTTCAAACCGTAACGGAACGAAAAGTTGGGCAGGCAGTGCGATAAATATTAATGCTAGTACTCACTTGCATTGATTTCCATAATATTGCGAGAAATAAATGATATAACGGTAACATGTCCAAGTGAAAATGTAAATAGACTTAAACTAAAAAAAAAATGCAGTAGCAAAAGAAACGGTTACGCAAAATGCTGCAATGTAAACATCCGTAGCTACACTTGTATTGAATACAAAAGAGTAGTAAAAAGTGTTACCTTCGCCGCTCCCACCGCAGTATCGATTCCTACCACCAGCGCTGCCTCGCCGACCACCACTCGGCCGCATGCAAAGCAAAACTAAACAAATTACCACAGCACTTTAAAACGTCCACACTATTAAATAACCGACCGGCGAAAACCACATCAGGGCACTTTTCGCCACAGTCAACTTCGGTAAACTTGAACAACTAAAAAATAAAAGCCAAAAGCTCAAGTCTGTAGATTTTCGGGTGCATCCAACGGGGTTCGGACAATTTTTGATGTTGGATTTGTGGAGCGCGCACCGCGGGAAAGTTTATATCGTTTTCCGATTCTCCATTTCGTCCGCGCGCACGGGAGAAAGTTTTCAGCGTAGCGTTAGAAGGCGAGTGTGCTTTTGTTACGCAACTCACTGCGGAGCGAGTCCGCCAGGGGGCAGCGCGGCGTGGAGTGGCGCAGTGGCGGGCATGCGCACTGCCACTCGCCGTCCGTCGTCGCTGCTCTGTGACCGTCATAAATCTCGTCGCTCCTCTTCTTTCCACTCCATCCCCAGAGACTTACGATCCGATATCAAGTTTAAACTCAAGCTGACACAACAGACTCACATAGACAATGCAAATATACGCACTTTAATGTTGTGGCTGCTTCGAGGAAAGTCAATAATGAGCTGGAGGTCAGGGCGCTAAGACGTTGCGTGAAATGTTATGGCAAAACGGCAGGCGAGCCCAATCTTCGACCTCGCTTTGTAAATAATCTGACACAAAACATTAATCAGATACAGCGTAATGTAATACCCTACATAATGTAATAACCCACCATTATTATAACACCAAATAAGTGGGTACTCATTAACACTACTCTTTTTAGATTTATCGTAAAAGTAGGTAGGGAAATAATTTTACATTAGGTACTTACATCCTTATTTACTTTTTCTTAGTTTTTTTCTCACTAAATCGACACGTGGTCGTAGTATTTAAACCCTTATGTCCCTCTAAATTTGCACTATTAAATCGTGACTGTTTTTCGCCATTAAAAAGTAGGAGGTTCTCAATTTGAGTTGAGAGTTTGAATCACAGAAATAAAAAATACTTAATGGACTGGACTAGTCCCTTACTCTCTAAGCCGTTGTCCGTAGTTTAGGATTAACCTGTCCCTGCCTGTAACTCTTAAAAGCTCGAAGGTGCGAGCGAATATATGGAAAAAACGTTAGGCCATATTGGCCTCAGAAACTTGCAAGAAAGAGCTAAGGTCAGAGTTACGTCAATTTTAATGTAAGTATTCCAAATTTTATTAAACAGGAATAATTCTATCGTGCGTGTATTAAAAAGAAAGGTGGGCAAGACCGATGTTGTTATTCCTGGTTTTGTGTTATTCCTTGTTGTCTTCGGCTACATTCATCATACGGCTCTGAAACTGTGGTAGCACGATAGATTTTTTTTTTTAATGGAGTGACAGGAAGTTAAATCAGAAAACGTACGAGTATATCTCTGAGCACCGTTAAAATGTTATCGGGGTGTCCCTCCAAAAAGGTGTAAAATATTAGGGAATGTGCAAATTATTCACGCATGCGCAATTTATTGTTCGCAATAAAGATAAGAGCTGAGGGTAGGTAATATTTCCACCTTTTCGATAATGGCACCTTTTCACTATATAGGAATACTTATATTCTATATCTGCCTTTGATCTGACTAGTTGCGCGATCAGAGGAGAACAGAAAATAAAAATTAGAAATGGTCGCATGAAAAGGGTACGATTTCTGAAATGTAAAAACTGTTCAGAAGGGGGCAAGGCACACATTTAATGATGTGAATAAATAGAAATTGGGCCTTTTTCTTTAGCCTTGGAGACATGACAGTTTCCTGCCCAACCAAAACGAAACAAAGCGAAGGTACACGGAGTAACATTAGAAAAATATAACAGGGGTTCCCAAATTGTGTACCGCAGCACCCTAATGTGCCGGCCTTAGAAAGAGGGGCGAAGTGAATCCGACTCACATAATAATATTTCCGAGTGTATTGTGGTAAGTAAATAATACTCAACTAGAAACTCCGCCATGGGCTGAAAAAAATTAAGAACGTCTTTTGTGCAATCCTTTTATTATTTTATTGTTATAATATACCGCTCCTGTCTCGATGTGTTCAGGTAGACTAGCAGTTGAAAAATTATGAAGGTTTCCATATCTACATAAGCAATGTTATATTAATATAAATTTCGGCATAAAAAATCGGGTTTGTTCTATTCGGAGCTAGATAAAACAAGAGCAAACCAGATTGTCTATCAACAGCTAAAGTGTAACTAACGTCTTGAAGTTTGTTAAACCTGTATTATTCTTGAAAGTGCTTTCTTAAAACTGTGCTTTAAAAAATAGTTTAATTGACAGGTAGGTAGTATACGTTTAGGTGTTTTTATCATAGGAACAATTTTTTTATGTTTCTGTTGGCTATGGCCTTTTATACCTAAATCTTGTTTCTTACCACCAAGTTAAAATGATTATTGATGAGTAAGTAATAATTTAAATAAAATACAATTTTATTTACACACTTTATTGAATTAACATAATGAAAACAAACATTAAATTACACTGAAATGAACCTCAATGACAGTATTCTGTAACCGTAAATACAACATTTATAATTTATTAACATTCATCAATTCAATTCACAAAACGATTAGATATGTCGACAATTACAGTGATATTTGAAAGATATGACGAACATACATCTAACTTGTAATGCGGAAACGTGACATGTTATTAAGACTAGTTTACACAAGCCCGATGTAGGACTAAGCTCATCAACTTGTTACAAGATTACCTCAGAGCCCTTAGACATTGTATTGCACAGTCGATCGATATAACTAGCGATAGCTTCAGAAAATAATTTTGCTGTAGAAAAAATCAACTGTCTGAGGCCGGAATGAAACCTGCTCCTCTACTCTCTAAGCTGTCGTCCGGAGTTTCAAATGTAGCCAGTGCGAGCAAACGTGCTAGCTAGACTCGGAAATACTGAGGAAATTTACTACAGCATAAATATTTTATACAAATTTGCAATGTGACTGCTAAAATGCTAATTCTTATCACGATAAAACCAAGATCTTGCGTTCGCTTCGGTTGCAAATCGTTCGGAAGAGATATTTGTCTTTGCTAAGTCACGTGACAACATTGCGTAGGAATTGCCTGAGAAGTTGATCAGCTTAGTCATCGTGCCACAGTTTTGAAAGTTTAAGGACTTTAAAAAAAATACATGCAAACGAAATGCATAAGTAAGTAATTGTTAAACTGAAAGTGTATCTACTAGCTTTGAAATGTCAAAACCCCAGTTTTTTTTAACATACTTACAATAATTTTCAGCATGTTTAAAAAAATACATCAGGCATGTGTAAAATAATAAAATATTATGCATTTTTTCATTATCTTTTTAATTTAAAACTAGAGCTTTTCGCGTAAGTTTGATATTGCGTTTTGACTCTTACAAAATGTGAAACAGTATATCGTGAACCGTGAAGTAAGGTGAAAACATTGATCTCACAAATGCTTTACTTATAACCTGTGTTTACGTGCAATGATGAATAAGGTAGGTAGACAGGCACAAGAATCGCTGTCTGACCTGTGTTGTGTTAGGAATACAGTAACAGTGCAGTATATTTCATAGATTTAAATACAATTTGTTAAATTCACTTTTTAAACAACATTTATAAGTAAAGTTTACGTGCCTATCTTTTACCTGTGATATTAATAAGAAATGTAATTTTCATTTAACCCTTCCTAATGACAATGAATAAAAAATTAAATGCTTATTGAAATTGCAGCAGTGAAACTTCTGAGATTTTATTGTATTTTTGATATTCTTTATTCTTAACTATACTCAGTCGATAATTAATATTACTTTAACACTAAAATGAAACAAGAAATGAGATATGCAAACATTCAGATCGAAAACAAATTAGTAACCAATTTTCAAATCTACGCGCCATTCGAAAGGAGGCGCTCGTGCGCGTATGAAATGTCATAAAAAAAAAGAAACCGGAGGTTCACATTGTCATGAAAGATAGAAAGAACAGAGATGGATAGTATTTCAACCAACACGATTTGTATTGTTTAGAAAGGTGATAGCTTACTTTCAAAGTTTTAAAATATATTCCAATACAATTTTATAAGCGTTCAGAATACATTGTTTTGAACTATAGGTATAATAATTGTGATAACTAATTGTGAAATAATATCAATATCGTATTTACCCTGGTTAACTACGGTTCGATGAGCCTCGTAGTTCTAATTTGTAGTGTATGTACTTAGTGGGACTGAAGCAAATATATTTTTGAATATTGTATATGCATAACAAATTACACAACCCTTTTTACCCAAACGTCTCAAACCTGTATGTGGACACATTATGTAAGATATAATTATGAAGATAGCAAAATATCATTTATTCACATTGCGCATAAAATATTTATGAAACTTTTTACCTAAAGAAAAGCAATGAATTTTACGGTTTTGATATTTGTACGGTACGATGACCATTTGATTTCTAATAAGCCACAAAATTTAAAAGAGGGATATTCCAAAATAGTGCATAAGTATTTAAAGTCAGGTGCTAACAAGAAAGTTCTAAAAAACAAACCACTACTACATTCATTAATATTTGCTAAATTGAATTTAATTACACTATTATACAACGCAGTCAGACCCTGTTAATAAAGGCTAAATATAAGAAATAACGCTGAATAAACATACACATCTTACTGATTAAAAAAACAGCAAAATCTACGAACAAAAGGCACCGCCATTAAAGTGTAGAGTCCTTACTTTTAAGCGCATTCAATGTTTTAAGCGAGAGTTAAGTGAACTGCAAATAATTCTTACTGTTCAATCGTTCTCGGCTGTAGTAGCCGTAGTAGTGTCAGTTGCCAAGATTTTGCTTAAATCGATAGAGAATTATTGCATTTTAGACTTGGTTAAAGAGAACAGAAAAATATTGCCAATTGTCACACCTTCAAAATACAGGAGGTTCCTTATGATATCTCATAAAAAGATGGATGATAACTTAATGTGAAAGCACATTGGTTTGACGTATGAAACTTATTATAAGGTCATATAATTCGCGAGGAATAAATAGGATGTCATCCAAGGGGATAATGGGACTGGTTACAATTCTTAAGTCAGTCATGTATCCAAAAAAGAGTTGTATATCCGAACAAAGAATGCACCAGTTATTATGAGTTATCAAAAGGAACATTGTGTAAAACATCCCATTAGTTTCTACAAAAGCCTAGTGTCTTTTTAAACGTAGGTAAACCAATCAGAATACCTAAGCACACACAATGCGCAGATATAAACATATACATGTTTTCAATAGATCAACAAAACAAACGAAATATGTAAAAGCCTAGCTTACATAAACATTCAGAAAATTGAGCAAATCAAAATAACATTAACAATATTGAACCATAATAACTTCTAATATGAGTATAATAAGGATTATTATTATTTATAATGATTGCTGATTAATATTATAACCGAACATAACACCTACACGTGACAAATAAACGTATTTATTCATCATATTTAAATTGCATTGTACTAAATTTAATATTTATTGACAACACCAATAAACTAATACTCCTTATGAAAGTATGTTGCGTTACAATTGCCTCTTTCGCATGCAATACAAAATATAAATCGCTATGTCCGACGTATCACGCGCTCGAGCGGGCGCGGGCGCGGGCGTGCGCTATCGCTACAGCGGCTGCTGCGCTCTAAAGTAGCAATAGCACAAAAGTGCCCCCCCAACTTTAATCACAGCTATGAAATCTCTTCTCTTCAGTAACGAACTACTTCAAATTTCTCTTTACCACTATATATTAGTTCTATTTATACCTGTGTGGTACTTAATTTACAAAGCTCTATACATTGTCTTAATTGAAATTTTTTATTACTATAAATAATTGATTTTATCAAAATTTATTGCTAATTTTATTTAGCGAGACCACATGAAATAGTTAAAACTTTGACACATACGAACAAAAATAAATAAACTTTAAAATTTTTGTACAAAACGTAAAAATACCGATTGAAATAAATTTTGACTAGCTTAAAATTGTAAAATTTCATTATTTGTCTTTTCTTTTTCTGAACAATTTGACTAGCATAATTCGACGATGTCTATTAAATAATACTTCAAACAAATACCATGCTGCCTTATTCAAATCCATGCATAAATTTAGACACAAATTTGGCACAATCATCTTTTACTTTTTAAATAACCATTAATAAGACATAGAAAGGGAAGACTTGGGAAAAATATGTAATGGGGATATGTTCCGAGAATAATTTGTAATTCTAGTTGTGAATCTTATATCTAGGGTGCAAAATTAATGATAAATCAGTGGATTACTTTACTATTATTATACCTCCCAACTTCACAAGAAATCTTGCGAGTTATTTGACGTCTCGCTTATAATTAAGAGTCATTTAAATATACCGCATAAAATAATACGCCTTATTGTTACGATATAGAAGTGGAACCGTTTTGGCACAGCAGTTACTGTTAGTATCGTGGCACTAGTTTTCTCCAAGCAAATATTGTTCTCTGGAAAGCTTTTGATACAGTGGTCCTAGAGTTATCTTATTCTACCTTAACCTAACCTTTTTTTTTCAGTTTTTTTGGAAATATGTAGATTACCACAGGACTATCTATAGTTTGATCTAAGACTAAGTACAATGAGCAGTCTGGAGAGGGTGATAAAATAATTCAAACGAACTGCCTACGTTACATCACTAAACATTAACTACTCTCAGAATAATTTAGCATAAATCCACAACATTATTAGTGTTAAACAAACTTCAACAATCTTTGGCTTTGATCCCTAGACCAATATTATTTACTCGACTTTCAATTTCCAGTAGCCGATGTACACATTGTGTATAAGTTAGAGATCTTATAGTTCAAATGTAAAATAAATTAGAGGACTATCACATTTAGCAACACTATTTTTATACAACTAACGTCTTTTGTGTGATATTAGACGATTGTAAATGATATACTGAAATGTTTTCTTCTCTTCTGTCTCCGCTTTTAATGTAAGATTCTTAAAGGATTTGATCCCATCGGTTTCGTATCGCCGCGTCCCTCGACGCAACTATTACTGTAATACCTAATTTCCCAGGTTATTACGTTTATTTATTTACAAATATTGTCTTTAACCCTCTCACTCTGTTCGCTAATCTAACACTACGCTACGTCAGCGGTTCCGAGGTCGATTGTAACGCATCTACACTACCTAACGCCGACCCTCGACTAACTTATTTTGAACATTTTATTATGTCTGGTCAGTACTGATCTTCGAGGAAAACAAATACAATTGATAATTGAATAACTCGACCGCTTAAATCCATAGTAAATTCGATCAGCTTAGCTATCTCCTGTTGCATACTTTGTTATAAATTTACAAACCCGTGGGCGGTGAGCGGCACGAAACCAACCCTCAATCATAATGCACCTATTAAAAATAAACGTTCATATAAATCGATTCACGCTCACCGCACACAGGTTTCTAGTAAAATTTAAATTGTCAGTCGTTTTAAACCTTTGCCATTATTTTCCCGAAATATCATTTTTACATTCTCAATTTCTCAAGATTCATCTTACCACCGATAATTCATATCCCAATTAATTAAATACAGTGGAGAATAAATATAAGAATATCTAAAATACTTATAAACTCGTAACAAATGTAAACATACGTTCAGCACGATATCTAGTGATTTGCTTCCCATCTCGTAGAGATTGTTTGGTCTCGATATTCACTTGAAGAAATATATCGGAGCCAGAGTCCCGTATTGCGGCTGCACGAAGTACGCCCGTTCGGAGATTTTGTACGCAACGTTGGAAGTCTGGCCGCGGAGCCCCATTCAATGGATCGGTGCCTTCACGATGTGATTGGGCGCGATGTAGTGGTAGCCCGGCAGCGGCAGCCCGGCCGTCTCCATTGTGATCCTGGAACACCACAACCAAAAGTTTTACTACATTCTAAACAAGGTTCTACGCTAGAAAGTGAACATTTACCCCCATTCAGGGCGCCTATAACTAAAAGCGATAACCATCAACTCGATATCTGTCCTTCGCGTCCTACTTTTCTATTGATTCGTGTTCTGTTCAACGAAACGCTTCACCTTTTTATTAAGGACTTCGCTTTTCGTAAGAACTATGTGACATACATGTTTTGACGTCACGCGATTCATACCGTATTCGCTTTGGTTATAGGCTAGATCTGAATCAGGGGCTAGGTGAAAATAACATATAGGTCCCGTCAGTGAAAAATACATAAGAAGCCGTGTGGATATTCTAGGAAACAAATTAAAATGTAAAGGAAACTTCTTACCGGGATTGGGTGATCCAGTGAGCTGTGGGATGAGGTACTCGGTGGATTTGGTCCAGCGTTTCAGGTATCACGGGAATGTGTGGTGCCTGGGTAGGCAGGATAATGGCTTGGGTTCTTGAATGGGAAGCGTATTATTGCGACCTTTTATGCTACAATTACCTGCGCTTAATGCATATACACATGTCAATTAGTAGGAGCAGATTTAAAGCGAGTAAACTAAGTGAAAATGCAAAATAATCATTATTATTTATTATGTACTTTAAAACAATACACTTTTACTTAACGATTCTAGCGAGTAATATAATCCTGAAATTATAAGAAAACGTCTATTCCTTAAAATTAACATGATTTATTTTTACAAATAAAAATGAATTGGCAGCCAAATAATGTGTTCCCTATGGAACTTGATTGAATAGAAACATTCGAATTGGACCTCGATTCTTAAATTCGCACTAAGTTAAAGCAAACAACATCATCTTAATGACTAGGAGAGAAACGCGAGACGGATACTATAGCCTGCTTTATGTTATTTCTTCATTTACCTGCCCGCCTAGTGAGGTACAAATGTAGGTACCGACAACAAACCTAATGATGCTGTTTGCCTATATCTATACATTACGCAATAGAAACCGTTCAACACTACCTACATCTACTGTGAAAGTCTAATCGGTGTTATATAGAATATTCACGACAAAAGAAACATCTAACCGTTTTTAAAGTGATAGTGAAGTGATTGTAACAATAACTCCTGTGACCTAATATATTTTACATTAAAAATTTGACCAAGTCAATTATTTTATTAAAAAACGCTATCTCTCTAAATTGCCAAAAATAACGTTAAAACATTTTACGGTTGCACAAACAGTTTCGAAACCAAGGTTTTGAGTTGTTTAATACTTTTTAATAAGCGCCTTGTATTTAATAATTTCCAGAAAGCTTTTAAAAATTTTGAATGCAGTTCAGCTATCTCTTGAAAAGTTAAGGGTGAGTAAAGTGAGCAGTTGGTCGTATTTTAAGTACCTTTTTCCAGGTAAATAAAACAATTTCATCCCGTACATTGTTTTTAACTGAGCATCGCACTGAAAGGCTCGTACCACCCCTTAGTTGAGGCCTGTGCCCAGCAGTCGCACATTATAAAGGCTGTTGAGAACATTGTATTCAATTAATTAAATCGTATAAAAAACAACGGATCGTGAAACAAGGTAACGCAGACGGGTCTTCGAAACTGTTTTGTGAAATCCATTCTAAGTGTAATGTTAAAACAGCCACAAATCGGCTACCTTAGACCCTAGTTGCCGTAAAAATAATATAGTTCAGTCACGATTTGCAAACTACATATCTCTACTATTGAGAAGGATCACTTTTAAATTCAAATGCTGATATTTTTATTCCTATCTCAACATTACCAGAGAAATAACTTTGTTGTGAGACTCATCTTAATAAAAGAGATTTGTTCGTCACTGAACAATATTATTGCTGGTGAGAACCGACAGCCAGGCTAAAAAATATTCTATTTTTCTGTGACATTACATTACACACTAAAATATAGTTTTTTTTCCATTTAAAAATGTATATACAGAGTAATCGGTAGCCATCAAACAATACTTCATATTATTTTGTTATTTATTGCTGTCTAGCGACTGTCTGTTAGATGTTATTTAAATTAATGTATTAACTCAAATCTAACTTGTATTTAATATTAAGCTTCTATCGATATCTACTGGCCTGAAGTACGGCTTGATGTTTTTAGCTAGACACCCTGTATTTCAATCTTAAACAGCATTAGAAAAAAATGTGCCCACTATCGACATTTGTATTAAGATTACTTTCTCTTCTATTTCTTAAAAATCGTTTATATTGAAATGCTCATATTTTTTTCCTATTCGAATCGTCTACAACGTACAAAACAACGTACGAAATCTACACATTGTCCATGATCGGCACATTTACCCTATTCATTCCAAACGCGAAGCACTCTGCATTTTGTACAGCATTCAAGCTTCTACGTAATTCCTACTATTGTCACGATCCCTAGATATCATAGTCGTATAATTACGATTTTTGTTATATAACAAACATACTGTAAACAATATTCTTTAAACATATTTTTAGTCACTATTTCATCGTTTGATTTGTTATAACAATTATTTATGGTATCTCGTCACGTCTGTTTTTGATTTTTAATTTCAGGTGCGGTTCGTGAATTGTTATTGATTCTAATCAAAACAGGGATTCTTCGAAAAAGCGATGGAATCTTGCTGGGTCACATCCGCACCTGGTTTTCCATGCGTCCATACGATACGGTCACTTGCCATTGCTAAGCGAAACCGTTTCTACCTTTTACAAAAAGAAAAGAAATGTTAAGACCAGCTTTCGAAAAAGTTTTTAATTGTATGCATCCAGGACGCTATCGCATTGAAATAAATCAGATATAAGCAGGTGTATTGGTTAGAAGAGAAGATTTTATTGTTGTCCAATGTGAATATTGTGGTTTCTTTAAATCCATTGTCACACGATAAAGAAATATTATAAATAAGTCTACATTTAAATCAGTTCTAGGTAATTTATTTATTCACCATTACCTATGACCTTGTCCTAAAAGGTCAAATACGCCTAATGTATTTTTTATTGAGTTCCATACTAGAACGTGACGAGACTTCTACTTAAAAAAATCCATACCCAGTGTACGAAAGTGAAATTGTGGTACATGATTTATAGGGTACCGACAAAACGTTAAATGCTAAAATGATTTCATTTCCAAGGTAGTCACAAATAAATTATTATCTTATTCGAAAGTTACTACTTAAAGTTACATTTTGGATAGCCCGACCGCCAATCGGTCGTAATCAGTCCGTAGATCGTTTCTACTCTCGAATCTAGTAGGGGTTGTATTTGTTCCTCTCTTTGGACGTTTTGGTCGGGGTCTCATCGTCCTGCCGGCGTTGGTTGAACGATTTGTGGTTTCTGTGTACGCCGGTGGTTTGTACGGGGGTTGTCGCGTTAGATCCGCTGAGGAGGTCAGTGAGTCCGCCGAGTGCGGAGAGCGAGCTGAGCGCGCCGAGGGCGCCGGTCTTGCTGAGCAGTTGCGCGAGGGGGATGGCGGACGCGAGGGGGCTGGCGGCGGACGAGCCCGCGCTCGTCGTGGACGTGCTACCCTCCAGATTCGCCTTCTGGAGCTCCACACTGCGGGAGCGGGACAGGAATCTTGTAAAGGGTTAGGCGACAATATGGGCCGATTCGAAGCTGTGCTCAGGTTATTTGAGTTAATAATCCTGACTTAAAATTTAGTAAAAAAGAGTGGATTTCCAAACTGATTAGTAGGTCGTTTGGTAGATTAGTTTGGTTTCACTAACATAGAAATCATTATTAAATTTACTTATCAAGACTCGTTGATAGAAAAATTACAAATAGGTACACACTACACCACTGCAATAAAACTTTTATTTTTAAAAACAATAAGCAACTCTGTTTTTTTAAGCTAGTGGCTGTGAGGATGGTTATCAGCAATGCAACTAAGATGAATAACAAATTCACATTATGACAAAAATATATAAATACGAGTATTTACTAAGTAACAACATACTATGAGTTAGCATGTATTTTTTTTTACTGAAGGCAACTTGCGAAAATAAATCTCAAGTCAGGATCTCTTTCAATGAACATGTTATGCTTTAAAAAAAACTTCGAAGTGGCCCAATAAAGGTGATGAGACAAATCAGGGGAAGATTGTAGGATGTTAAATAAATTGATCATCAGAGGTTGAGGCGTGACTTAAAACGGACAAGATGGGGCAAAATAATTTTCCTTCGGATATCCGGAGATGGAGCGTTGAGGAGGAAGCTGTATATTGATATATCGCTATAGTAAACAAGGTTACTGACCTCATGTTGATGAGATACTGGGCGAGCGCCACCGAGTCCGGGTTCCCGGTGATGGTGATTGTGCGGTCGGTGCTGCCCCCCTCTCGCTCTTCGCAATTCGATATCCGGATCATCGCGCCGGATATTTGACGGATCTCAGCGATTTTGGTACCCCCCTGTATGAATAAACGTGACGTTGGATAAACAAAAATAATAGTCTATTGTGATAAAGAGGTGAGTCGAGTTTTGGCTGCATGTTGAGCGCGTGTTGACAGACTGATGATTTGGCAGAGTGAAGTACTGTGTATCACTTCCGGTTGCTCAATGACATACTTGAAATGTATGAACTATTATTAATCAGAGGAAAGTTACAGTAATCATAAATATTGCGATTTAATTTCGAAGTCATTTTGTATATATGTATCCTATTATTTTTATGAGAAGTTCAATATGATTTACACTACACTAGCTGCTGTGCTAATTCTGGGAAATATAAGACTATGTTTCGCAGCACAGAGCTCTTATTGAACGAAATGCAACATTAGGACAGAGGTCCAGAGCTTTACCTGCTAATGCGACATGTGTTGCCATTGGGTACGGTCATTACGTCATTTCTGGTTCGTGGTGGAAACATACTTAGCCCGTTTTGTGGCAGGTACGATCGCGCTACGAAAAGACCGTTCTTTTGAAACTAGAGTAGGCCTTCTTAGTTATGAAAGCCAATGAGCTCGTTGGGCATTGTCGACTCGTGCTGCTAATTAAGTATTTGATTGTGGCGGCCAGGTGGACTGGTGGTGGACCGTGTATGTGACATTTTTGATATTAACGGGTCAAGTGTAACGAGGAAGGGCAACGCGTGCTTCGTTGGCTTTGTTACGTCAGTCATAGCCCCGTATGAAGCATTTCTCTTGTACCTCCTCCCTGAGGGTCATTCACCCTGTTTTGCGACAGGTACGACCAGGTCTTGTCGGTCCACAGTACGGTGTCATAGATATGAATTGGACTTTATTGTCATGTGTTGCAATATAAGTTTGAGGACAAACCTTGCCAATGATGCATCCGATGAGCTCGTTAGGCTCGTGGCAGCCTGTTTGACATGACTATTAGAAAAGGTTGGCAAGACCTTGTACATTTTGGATTTTAGCCTAGTCACGAAGCAAATCCATGCTTCCTCGCTCTCTGAGGGTGACTCTCTTGCGGTCGCCTTGATCCGAATGCTAGCTTAAGGTAGGTATTTCTTCTTACGGCGATTGATAAATTGCACGTACCTTGCCAATGATGCATCCGATGAGCTCGTTGGGCACGGCCATCTCGTGCTGCTGCTGGTTGGTGGCGGCCTGGTTGCGCGACTGGTTCGACGTGCGCAGCTGCGAGCTGGCCAGTACCGCGAGAGCTGTTTCAAGTTCATAATCTTAGATAAGTTTACCATACCTTGCCGATGATGCATCCGATGAGCTCGTTGGGCACGGTCATCTCGTGCTGCTGCTGGTTGGTGGCGGCCTGGTTGCGCGACTGGTTCAACGTGCGCAGCTGCGAGCCGGCCAGTACCGCGAGAGCTGTTTCAAGTTATCTTAGATAAGTTTACCATACCTTGCCGATGATGCATCCGATGAGCTCGTTGGGCACGGTCATTTCGTGCTGCTGCTGGTTGGTGGCGGCCTGGTTGCGGGACTGGTTCGACGTGCGCAGCTGCGAGCCGGCCAGCGCCGCGAGAGCTGCTTCGCGTTAATAATGTGAACGTTAGATAAGTTTGTCAAGCCATTAACTTTTATGTATCCTTTTTTTGTTACATAAATTAGGCTAGGTTCCCACCGGACACCGGACAAAGTGTTCACATAACACCGGATCTCACAAGCACCACAGTTGAATTGGGATCTGTGCCCACGATGGACGACGAATTTGTTGAAAGTGGAACATTAAATTATTACATAACTGTCGGGAAAGATTTTCACTTGCACATTTAAAACATTGTTAAACCAACTTAAAAAGTAATGGATCAAAGTAAACGGACGTTTCTACTTGAATGTCGTTCATACTACTCGTCTATCAAATGAAGTGCGGAGAGCACAGGCGGGGCGGTGGACACGGACCGGAACTGGGTCACATTACTCCGGTCCGGTGATTTTACCGGCATTTTATAGTGACAAAACGCTCGGTAAAAATGCCGGGCTCGGCGAAAAAGCCGGACTTGGGATACTGTAATTAGCTTCATACAATTCTTCCGGCAATTTTACGGGACCGGCAGATCTGCCGGCATAGTATGAACCCGGGTTAATGTTGGAAAGCACATAACACTGCAACATTTCATGCACTTGTATTCAATACCTTAGGTAACAATAAAGAGCTGAAACATTGTTTTTTTTAGTTGAAATGCATAGGCAATAAAAGGGTTTTCTGTTCCATTGCGACACTTATCATCATCGTCCTTTAGTTCAAAATTTTAGCACACACAAAAGTGTATGTATTATTTGATTGCAAAGATATGTATGGTACACGGCAGGGATCGAACCTGTGACCCAACAAATGAGTAACATTTTTAAAAGTTAATAAAATTAAGATCGCTTACCAGCTGGGTTAAGTCCACCAGTATTTGCCGGCCCCAATCCACCGAGTCCTAACGCAGCAAGCCCGGCCAACGGCGATTTAGCTAGACCACCCATCTAAAAACGGACAATATCACATTATATATTACCATCAATTTCATCAAATGAATCTAACTAAAATGTTATTTATTAATCAAATATATAAAAGCTCCAGCTGCTTGTTTTCGTCTTCTCTGACATAGCCGGGATGGGATCGCTGGATAGGGTAACCTGGGTAGAAAGATTTTAGAAAGTAATAATCATTAGAATACTAAGAAAATTCGCAATGTTTTAAAATAATCATGCAAGAAACAATTGGTAAGAAAATCACTTTTGAACAAAACAAAAATGATTTTCACATACAGCAATCAAATGGTATGGAAATGTATGCGAATGTTCTTAGCACCGTATTTTTGCCAACTTTAACCACATTGTGAGTTTTTGAGTGGTGCTGCCCGAATAACGCACCTTTCTAATACTGAAATATTCAACGAACTGCAACTAACCTCGATTACTCGTTTCAGTTTAATCCATGCGCTTCCATGGTTAATCTTAACATTAATTGTAAAACACAAATAAAAGTCGGAAGAGGCAAGGCCAAGGCAAAATAAGGAAAGGTGCAGTACAGGATTTATGTAATAACGAATGTTGTAATGTGCGTGAGCGTTTAAGCACGAATAGAAAAGGCTTTTATCTCGGCAATGCCAGAAAACAAACAGATAAAGCTTCGTATGTGTTTTTTTACACATTTTACCGTCTAAAGTACATTGTGATATAAATTAATACAACACTAATGCTATGGGCTCAAACATATAAATGCAAGGTTTTGTCAAAATACTATCAACGAGGGGGTTTAAGTGCAAAGAAATAATAAATGAGTTCTAAGCATGGGGGTACAAAGTTACAGGGAGTAATAATAAAAGTATAATACATAATTCATTCCTACACTCCACATCACCAGAAACTAAGAACTATTATGGGTATTTACATATCAGTGTTAATAATATTCGCTACTAAAAGGGATTCGACCACACATCCAAACCAAGTAGAAGGGATTCCGGGGCAGCACCAATCACATAATGTCACTCTGTACTCCACACAACCTCATAGAGATAATACAAACGAATCCCACCTCAATTGTAATGGACTACCTCATTTAGATAAATTCAAATAATACTTTTAAATAAATTACTTTAATAACAAATAATACACCTACATTTCATAACTTACAACTTATGTTCGTTAATCGTACTTATTTTTAAAGTGAAAGGTCATCATTATAACTGCTTGGTGTGAAGGGCACAATATATCAAAACATTATCATTACTACGGGAACAAGTTCAAAAGTACCAAGATGCGCCGGAAAGAGAATGGAATACTACTACGGTATTGAAAAGATCACGGCACTTTATAGTAGAGGACAGGGCACTACTCATTGCATAGATATAGTTCTGCACTGTTGTTCCTAAAAACGAATCTGCTGGAAATATTTTTCAAATCGGGATGAAAAATATAAAAAACATTTATAATCAAAAACATTTATACTACAACCATAAAGTTATAAGGAGAGTGGCAACAATCAGCCTCGTAAGTGAGGTCGAGCTTGTTCGATAGCTTGATTATGATCGGCCCTGCTATTTTAACATTAGCTCAATAAATAAACTTAACTTCGCTCATATCCGTGAAGACTCCGTATCGTATCAGACTAGCACAGTTAAAAATATTCTAACCACATATTTTCAGAGAACGAAAATGCAATGGATAAAATTTTTTGTAGGGTTACTACAACTGTAGGCTTACCACGAAATACGAAGTAGAAAATAATTGCGGACGATACTATAGGTAAACGATATGGAAACGTAACGTAATATGTCAATATATGGTCTACCAAATGTCAAAACACGCATTTCAGATAAGAGATTCAGTAGTGCTTCATTATAGGCAAAAGGAAAGAACTTTTATCGTATTGAAGGATGACAAATCTAGTAGTACGCTTTTTGCCACTGAACTAAGCTTCACAGATACGAGCGAATTCGGTCTTAAGACTTGATGTTACGGGGCATAACGAAACAGATCTAAACAGACAGAGAGTCGATAGACAAAGAGAGAGAGGTCATCAACGATCGGGACTCTAACCGAGATCATACACAAAAAGAGTTGGATCATCAATGAACGGGTTCGACTCTATGAGGTGTGTGGGTCACCGCACTGAGCGACGGACTCACAAGGTGGTGCTCGTGCAGCGGCGCCGGCAGCAGGTGGTGCGGCGGCAGCGCGCCCACCAGCGGCGGCTTCATCTCCAGCAGGGGGAACACGGGCGCGCACACCGCCTGCCAATGCCAGACCCACACAATACTTAGCGTGGACGACACTTATTTTACAAGATTACGTTCCTGGCCAGTTAATGGCGGCTCGTATTTTT
This sequence comes from Pyrausta despicata, assembly GCA_963921415.1. Taxonomy (NCBI): domain Eukaryota; kingdom Metazoa; phylum Arthropoda; class Insecta; order Lepidoptera; family Crambidae; genus Pyrausta; species Pyrausta despicata. Next base: position 8,448,584 of record OY992855.1, on the reverse strand, counting down.
TTTAACCCTCGACGAAAAAGAGGTGCTACACGTGTGAGTCTTGTCTGTTTTTGTGTGTATATACTTGTGTTGTTGTGTTTTTATGTTTTTGTGCGTGTCTGCCTGTGGCATCTTAGCTCCCGAACGGATTTCGTTAGCGTTTTTTAGGGTTCCGTACCTCAAAAGAAAAAACGGAACCCTTATAAGATCACTTTGTTGTCCGTCCGTCCGTCTGTCAAGACCGTTTTTCTCAGGAACGCGTGGAGGTATCAAACTGAAATTTCAATATGATACTTAGGTCTACTGTCCCTGGAAGCTGTAGAAAAATCAACCTCCTAGCCAACGCAATCCAAAGATACAGCCATTTAGGCCGCAAATTTTCGAAACTCGCACGGGAATCAAAACCTACAGGGTACTTCCCGTAAGCTTAGAATCTTGAAATTTAGTACGAAGTCACGTCTTATAGTACAGATATAGGAAAAATTACGAAAACAGTAAATTTTCAGTTTCATCATATAAAAAAGAAATATTTTTGAAAAATATTTTTGACAATTTTGAAAATTTCAAAGTTACTATATAAGAGTTATATACCTACAGGTTTGTACGGAACCCTCGGTGCGCAAGTCCAACTCGCACTTGACCGGTTTTTATTTTATTCGAAAGATAGTTTAATCAGTAATCACGGTAGTTCTTAGCTATGGCTGGTCAAAAACCCGTCCAATCGTTGAAGCTCACCAGATGATTACCTGGCTCATTTCGTTTTTTTTTAACTGGAAAGTTAAAGATAATATTCTTGGCCAATTAATACGGTAGTTGACACCACCAATCGTTGACGTACTTTTTATCAACTGTCAAAACGCTTTTCTTCATAGAGCTTGTATGGGAATAACACACTTTGACGTCATCGCGTGCAATGCCGACTGAGTGACTAATTATCATTTGAATTCCAATTAAAAATAAAATAATACGAACTGCAGGAAAATATTAGTGTAAAGGCATCTGAAATTATGAATTATTTTAGAGAAAATCAGTTTTTGAATATTTCTTTCATAGTGGAAACAAGCCTATTCCCGCCCATATTTTTCTTAATCTACGATCTTGGTCTCGACAATATCCAGGGACAGTAGCAGGGCAACTCGGAACACGTATCTGGTAAATATGTGACGTCAGAACGTGACGCGTGACGTCCATCAACCCAATTTTGAAAGTAGTAGTCGCAAAGATTAAATCCAAATGGAGCAATCAGTGGGTCGCACGACCTATACGATGTCGCGCAACGCGGTCGCAATGATCCAAATGCTATATTTTATTCAAGTTATTCTTCTCAAGTGTCCTCCATTACTCTGTGTGTTAAAAACGTAGACCGGAAATAATTTTGATTTACTCTTAAATTTTGTAATAATTTTGATGTTTGTTTTAAAAATCTTTAACTTCTGTGTGATATATGTGACGTGATAACTACCCTGTTTGTTTTATATTGCCAATAGGTACCTAAAGAAACAAGTACATAAGTTCTAAGATATTATTTTTTACCTAATCTTACTAGTGTTTTCATTTTACAGACAAATAGAAATTGGTAAATCAAAGGTTTTGAAGACGTTAATAACCGAAAAATCATTGATCAGCAATACGTTTTAAAGTAAAAAGTATTATCAACTCAGAACATACTGCATTATTATTGACTCACCGACTAAAGTGCATTGACTTTAAATAATTAATTCTATTTCTCAATACAGTGTGTGAACCGGCAACCGATATGGCGATTATCACCAGCTGGGCCGCACCCGCGCTAAAGGAAATGCCACATGAAAGCGACACGTGTTCACTCGTTATTAATTGTCCACGACCATAATTTATGCCGTCATAAATGTCTGTAAGCGAAGTGTTAAGTCGTAATGCTTTTAATGTGTGATAAAAAAAATCAGCGAACTTATATTGCTAGCGTATATTTAATGTGGCGAGAAAATTCATTGCAGACTAAACATATGTACGGCTTGTAATCTTCATCGGGTTTTCTTATTTTAGTAATAACTCACATCTTGCGCAGGCACTGCATAGTTCCCTTGGATGGTGTAAGCCTGCCCGCCGGCCAGTATCACGGGGCCCGCCACGTTTGGTTTCGGTCTGTATGGAATTGTTGCACCTTTCGGTGGGCTCTGGAATAGAATAATTATTTCATAAGAAACCTTGGAAGTTGAAATTAAATTTGTCAAAAAATTATTTCACATAAATGTATTTTATTCTTGTAGTATTCAATGGTAGGTTATCATAGTTTTATCAAAGTTTACATTTATCTAACCTTAGTCTAATAAGATTGATATATATTTTGCGATCTTATCTTTTAATTACCACCATCTAATTAGGAAGGAGATCTTTATCACTGTTTAAGCAAATAGTATCTATTTTGTGTAAACTGTTTGTTAGGTCTTACCCAATGAAATTAGTTAATATCTTTCTAGGTAGCATTGTGGCATTTTTCGACCTATTGGGCTATTATTGCGGTTTTAATATACGTTTGAGCCTTTTTTCCAACAAATGTGAGGGGCGGTTATTACCTCTAGCATGACACAACAGATGTGATAAATGCATTGTGTAATCGCGTCGCAAGTGCCGCTGATCGTCACCGCGCGCTCCGTGGAGTTTGGCAGCATCTCGCTCGCCACCTGTAAACAATACAATAGTAATTAAATAATTAATGGCAAATGCCTTTATGATAACTGCTACGAGTTCATTTCGCCGAGTAGATAAATTAAGAGGAGTTACTTTCGTCTGCAACGTAAACAGATTTATAAGCGATGTATGTGTTTAATTGAAGCTATCGCAGATACATTTTAAATTTTTGAAGAGATGGGGCATCTATCGATTGTAAATCACTCCATAACGCGTGTTATTTTTAAATACATGGTGGTGTTGGATTCTTTTATGCATAGTTCAGGCCAGATGTTTATATCGACCATGTTCATTCCACTTAGCCTAATTAGTTAAATTCCGGAGTCAGCCGACTAAATTATGATATCCAACAACTGTGAGTTTCAGAGACCGCAATATCTCCTCAATCATGTCAAAATTTAGTCTCACTCAGATAGGAAGGGATGCAATATACAGGTAACTACTCATAGGCGATAGCGCACCGCGCTACACCGCGGATTCCGCTTGCGCAATACATAGCAGCGCGCGGTGACGCGTATTGTGTTATGGTGTGCATGTTTTTCATACAAACTGAGGTAATTACTTACAAAGAATAAATCAGACGCCCCCCGGCCCGCGGCGGAGCTCGGTGCAGTGTGATAATCGTAATATAATAACAATAAATTGTTTAAACAAACAAACCAATTACCTAGCCCCAAGCTAATCGTTATCTTGTGCTATGGTGACTAAAATCACTACATAGTATAAAACAAAGTTGCTTCCCGCGTCTGTCCCTATGTCTGTATGTATGTATGCTCATATCTTAAAATTTTATCAACGGATTTTGATGCAGATTTATTAAAAGATAGAGTAACTCAAGAGGGAGGTTTTTATGTATAATAACATGGGTGAAGTCGCTGGCGGTAAGCTTGTAACGAATAAAAATACTTGTGTGTCCATGCTCATCACACAAACATTTGCTCTTGGCAGGATTCGAAGTCACAAGAGCTGGTGTTGTAGTGTGGACATCAGACCACTAGACCAAAACCATCGTCATAATGACAATGTATGTATCATGTGACCTGTATATTAGCTCCGGTGACGTCGCGTATCTCCTTGATCTTGGAGCCGCCCTTGCCGATGAGCGAGCCGCACTGCGAGGCGGGCACGATGAGCCGCAGCGTGATGGGCGCGCGCGACCCGCCGCCGCCGCCCTCGTTGAACTGGGAGCACCACTGGAAATTATAACAATATATAATATTTATTTGCAAAACAACATGGTATTAAAAGATGGTACATACAGATAATTGGTGCACATGTTTTGCTATTACAAACAGCATGCAAAATTTGTACATTGGCATAATAATAAGCCATAATAACAATAAGGCATTTATTTTTCCATTTATTTAAATAGGCATGTATAGACGCCTACCTTAAATATTTTCAAGACAATGACGTTTAAAAAACATAGTCTATATGGACTATGTTTTTCAATCGTCCAAGATCGAGCCCGATGGCAGTCCTTGATAGTGGCCTTATACCTATAAAAGGGGTTCCCATTTATTTTAATATATGTACTTAATTAATAACACTCACACAGTAATAGGCTAGATGACACCAATTGTTGACATACTCTTTGTCTGCCTCCATAGAGTATGTATCAGAAATCAGACTCAATGGACCAAATTTTTAAACACATAAAATTTAATAAATATTTTGAAGAGTATGTCAACAATTGGTGTCATCTAGCCTATTACTGTGTGAGTGTTATTAATATATTAAAATAAATGGGAACCCCTTTTATGGGTATAAGGCCACTATCGAGAACTGCCATCGGGCTCGATCTTGGACGATTGATTTTAAATTACGGGTGATTGATTTATTTTTACCATATCTTGAGTTATGCAGGTGCCTGACTATGCCACTTCAAACATGAGTGAAGCTTTTGTCTATTAAAACTTTCCTGACAAACTGAAATAATACTCATAAATTTGATGACATGATGTAAAATATTGAATCCAATGTTTGAAAATTCCAATTCATATTTATTTGTTTGGCAGGAAAGTTTTATTTTAATATTTGCAGTTGTATAGACAAACCTCTTCAAATTTCTTGCAAATGAGGGTGAAGGCTTTGAATATAGCACTTGTGTTTCCCGTGACTGTAACAATGCGCTCTGGGCATGATCCATCAGAAATATTGATTTTGGCTCCAGACTAAAACAAATGAAATTCAGATTTATTTAAACAGCTCTCAATTTAAGTTAAAACGAATTACTTAAATTATACTTCACAATTATAGAAACTTACCTCTTCCCTAAATCTTTTAACAATCTCTCCTTTCTTTCCAATAATACTGCCAACTTCCTGTAAAAAAGAAAAGCCTATGATTATTAATTAAATAAGAGGCAACTCCTCTATAACTTATGTTATTAAAAGGACACTGAAAATAGCCTGTAATGCCGGGACAAGATTGGCAACTATTGTGCAACGGGCGCAGACGTAATTAATGCAGTGCGTTAAGATTTATAGCACAAAAGATTTCCTGTCTGGTGGCCAATAATAGTTAGAGCTTCGAGCGATTCTTTGCACCACGAGATGCATTGGGGTTGCGTCAAGACAGTTTTAGAGTAGCTGTAACATATTGGCGCTATCCTGGCAACAGGGCGAGTTGACCTGTACAGTATGTGAACAATGCTGGTGCGTGAACCGGCCGATGCAATGCGTTTGCGACGGCACAAATAGAGCTGACGATTGATGAAAGTAGATAGGGTTCAAAAAACTTTAGGTGACAGCTGAGACTCATATTGGCTTGTGAAAGATTTGTGTAATAGCATTAAGTTAAAATATCAATGTACTACTAACATGGATTGAGTGTTCAAGTGAATAAATGCATATTTATGAAGAGAAAATAGTTTTGCCTTCTGACTAATACACTAAAACTGGCATGAATAGTTAGATTTTTTTTAAAACTTATTTTTCATCAATCAAAGAACAGTTTTTTTAAACTGTTATTTTTTTCATGTGCACAAATTTCATTTATGATTATCGTTAATAACTATTTGTATAATTTGACACAATCTAAAAACAGATTAAATATATAATATTTAAAACAGCATAACAACTACTTTCAATACATTGAAATTTTACAATAGTAAATTGACTCCATTTGAAATTTCAAACCTAAGTCACTTCAATTAGAAAAAGATACAAATCGACATGTTTGATGAACAGGGCGAGTGCCGATAACTGGCACTATGCCAAATGTACTTTGTATTGGATTACAGCCAATTAAAAGTGTGTAGACATACTAGTACCTAGGTGCATGTTAATATCAATACATCTCTCATGTCAGGCAAATCTAGACGCATCTAGGTGTGCTAAATTAGTTTTACTATTGGGCAACATAAACTAAAAATAAACAAGTTACTAATTAAGTAAATGGATCATGCTTTTTGTAGGACTAGTGGGAATAATGAGATCTACAGTGAAATGGTCTTATTAAGTAGGCAATTAGCTGTAACATGATACCAGCAATTTACAGTGGCAATAATATGAAAGCCTAGTTGCAAAGCATGCCCACATGAGTAACAAACAGGATCTAGTGTAATGCATCCATACAAGTCTGTGTTCTTTAACAGGATTAAAATACCAAAGTCATATTAGATTACCATACTTTCAAACAACAAACAACTCTTTAATAAACAATGACATGGTAATGAATGATTTCACTGTTGAATACAAAATGATTACCCAGAACAATGAACACTATTTGGGTTACTTTACAGCTTTTATATGGTTTGTTACAAATTTTTAGAAAGTTTGATGTAAATTAGTGCCAAACTTTTAGGATCATAAGCACAGACTTAACCCATACACTTTAATTGGCTTGTTTGGTTTGGAAAAAGATTTAAAGTTTCTAAAGTTAGTGAAATACAATAAATAATAGTACAGAAACTGATATCGTTTGCAATCTTTGGTCTACCAAAGATTTAATACATACAACCTTACAATAAAAAATAACTAGAACCAGTATAGTTTCTAAGCTAATGTATTGAATTCTGGGACTAAGCAAGGTGATCTGATTGCATTGATGCTTGGATAAGAAGAAGGTAAAGTATACACTTCCACAATAAACAGCACATGTGAATTTAAAATTAATGCCACTTTCATGAAAAACAGTGTTTTATCTTACCTTCCCCTGCATAATCAGTCTGATAGTGAGGGTAACTTTGGAGTCTTCCTCGTGGAGGTTGGGGGCTTTCTCCAGTTCCATGCTGGAGGAGGTGTCCGTAGTGTCTCGCGGAATTTTGGCTGCGTACGGGACTACGTGTGGGCGGACACAGGGGACACTCCACTCAATCTATAATGCTGGGTTCTGGGGCTCTTGGCACGCACTGCAGGCAGGGTAAGCTGGAAAACAGGCGCACATCTCAAAAGGAATGTCAATAGGTATCGAGCGTACTAAGGTGTAGGGCTTGGGCACTCGTCCTTTGAGAAGCGAAGCTGATTACCGAATATTTATTTACAGTGGCGGGCGACAAGCGTAACGGAATAAGGGCGGCAAATGAGGATCTAGACGCTATTATAAACTAACTGGTCCTAGGACCGACCGGATTCTGCAGATGTAATACGAGTCGGCGGGCTATGGCTGGCAGGCCCGTTACTTGAACTCTGATATACCTGTTCGCTACTCGCGACATAACCTCAGCGTCGCGCCTCATGGCTAGCCGACCGGGTTATCGATCCCGCAAATACTAAACAAATTCCACTTCCAACCACGGGAACTACCTTACCTCGTTAAGTTTTCCACTGTGCAACAATAACATAAAAAATCTTAACACTAATATTATCACCTAGATGTGTATAAAATCACACTTATCACAATTTTCTTTTGTCACTAATTATTAATTACAAAATTAAATAAAACCCGACTGTGACGCGTCGGTACGAAGCTTGCAAATGTCATGATATGTCAAAATATCATAGACAAAAGACCATTCAGATTGTTTGACAGCAAGCTAGCTCGCATCGATCGCGCTGCCTCTGGTGGGGGGAGGAACTAAACTCTTTGACAGTGCTGTTCATAGCATAGACATAGAGCAACTCTGCTAACCCGCCAAATTTCAAATTTGTTTTGCGAGTTTGTCGGAGTTATTCATGAATTTTTTTTGTTCGTGTTGCATGCGTATTCCTACCTATTTTGTTAGTTGTTACAACGTTTATAACGTAATTTTAATATAAAACCATTATCCACGGGAAATATCTAATGAGAATATTTATAAATTAATGAGTCCAACATACTTTTATGAAAATATTGTTTATCCCTCAATTTATGACTCCAATCCGATACAGGTAAAAAAATATGTAAGTGTTTATGATGCTGTAAATAATATAAAAAGGATAATGGATGAGGTTGATTTTTGTCTTTTTCAAAAGTTACGCAGATAAAATAGGAACGGGTGCAATACATCGCTCCAACTCAAACTGCCCAATACTTACAAACTGACTGAACCGTAAAAAGTAATAACTGCACAGATACTGTTTGACCTCTGTTTTTTTTGCGAAAAAGCCCTTGGACTACATGTCTATATTAAAGTTGGGAGTGCTTTGTGTCCCATGCAAATTCGTTCATCGATTTTATTGGCGTCAGTGGAGCTCTTGCCGAGGTGAAATGCCTTTATGCGTCACAGCTTTATTTTTATGAGCTGGCAAAAAGGTTTGATAGTCATGTCTCGTGAAATACTTACTCCGGATATCTTTGAGCAAGTTGAAAAGGATGTTTAAAAGTTTTTATTGCAGGTTTTTCTACGTTGACTTCCAAATGTACCAGGATATTGAAAGTGATTGGAAATACCTAGTGAGAAAGCAATTAATTGATGATTTATAACCAAACTCAAAAATAATAATTTCCTATTAGGTATGTCGATTCGAAGTAAGAAAATAAGTTTTGAGTGTCCTATTAGTTAAGCTTACAGCAAGCAACTAGTGAACTACATATTAACAAACTAGGATTGCTGAGGGTTCCTCTTCAGAATTTATAAGGAATTTCAGGGGCTGAAATCCTCTTTGAAGGCCTTCCCGATTTGAAATTAAAATATACTTAATGAAAAATGGACTGCCACAGGCGAGACAATAACCCGCACCTCTCACAAGCCGGGAGATTGCTCTCCCAATTGTTGTTGTAGGTATCTTCATCACGACATGGATGAATCATCATCAGGGCTGGCTGCAGCCTAAAGAGCGCTTAAATTAGTAAGTTTCACGGTAGCTTAATTGGGAGAGCAATCGCCCGGCTTGCAAGAGGTGCGCGTTCGAGTCCCGCCTGTGGCAGGCAATTTTTCTTTAATTGTGTGTTTTAATTTCACATTGTAAAGAAATTTCCATTGTTAATGCTTAAAAATAAAGTAACTTAATGCTTTCCCGACTTTGATCCCAATGATCCTTTATTGTGTGTATTTTAAGAATGGTTTAGATTTTTGGTTTGGCTTACTGAAATATATCCTTTTATTTATTTTATGTGTATGTATGTAGTTATGTGTAAACAGGACAACGGCTTTTGGGTCGTGTCCGCTAGTTCCCGTCATCATCTTCCTCATCCGCTTCCTCTTCCTCAAAAAATCTCCTCTTCCTCCTCATCATAACCACATTCTCAACAACCCTTTTACAAATTATCAATATAGCCTAGGATAGGGATTTTATAGTAAGGTTTGTAACATTATTCACGAGAAATTTGATATTTCAAGCCAAAAAAAATATTTTTTCCTTTGTGTGATTTGTTACAGAAAGCAATAAACGTGCAAAAAATAGAAGGGCTAAAATTTAAAAGCTCTCAATTCGAAGTCGCCGGAAGCTATAAAAACAATGTTTACTCCTGCAGAAACTTTTTGAAGAGCTTTAGCCTGGAAATTCTTCTGATTGAAACATTCTGCACAGCACTAATAAAACTAATGTAGTTATATAAGTATGATTGGTAAGTATGAACTTTAAAAGCTTTTTAACAGTCAAAAGGTATTTTCAAGACAGTTACTTATGTATTTCTAAGTTTGTTACTTGGTTATTTATAGGTTTAATGTAATAACTACCTCACTGCCTCGTTGGTGTAGTGGCAAAGTTTCTGCCTTACATCCGAGAGGAGGATTCGAACCCAGGACGGGTTCGAATCCCAGGTCTAGCCAAAATAATTGGCTAGACGACACCACCAATCGTTGACATACTTTTTATTGTCTGTCAAAACGGTCTGCCTCCATAGATTTCGTATGGTAACAAATGATTGTGACGTCACGGTCATGTGTCAGAAATCGGAGTCAATTGACCGAATATTTATTGCGTTTTGTGTGTTTAAAAATTGGTTTCTACAGCTTTTTTTAAATATATTGGTTGTATTAACTTAATGGGGGTTTGTTTTTTTAAACACCATGTTCTTGACAATATTAAAGATAGGTGTCATCATCCCAATTGTAGGTATCTGAGACTGTCTGTCATGAATTTCTCAAAAACAGCTCGGAGTCGGGAAGTTGGCGGTGAAACACCCCCATGGCTCGGAAAGCATGTTAAGCCGTTCTACCTGCGCCTGATCTCTCTCCGGTCATGTCGGATTGCCGTATCACCGAACTTTGAGAGTGATGAAACAGTTAGTGCACCTGTGTATTGCACTCACACTTGTGCACTATATCTCCTGCGTAGTTGGCTGATCTCTGTTGAGATTGGCCACCGTGGTCGAAATCGGCCAGGAGGACTATTATTAATCTGATAACTAGGTTTATGTGTAAGCCCCTAAACAAAAAAGCTTCGTTCCTTTTTGGCACGTTGTCATAATTATGTTAAGAAATATATTTTTAAGCACACGCTAAGGTAAAGTAAATATATTTACCATAAACAAGTACTCCTTAATTCGTTTCAACATTCAGCATACTAGGGCGGTTTGATAAGTCCATGACTTTGAAAAGAAAAACATATATTTTGTGTACAAAAACATTTTATTTTGCTACATACTCTCCTTTCAACTCTACACTCTTTTTCCAGCGATGCTCCAATCTCTCCACCCATCCAAAAAATACTTTTTGTCAAAGCCTGCAAAATAGGCCTCGGTTGCAGCTATCACCTCTTCATTGGATGAAAATCTTTGCCCAGCAAGCCATTTCTTCATGTTTGGGAAGAGAAAGAAGTCACAGGGGGCTAAATCTGGTGAATATGGAGGGTGCGGCAATAATTCGTATCCTAATTCGACAAGTTTTGAAGTCGCGACTGCAGACGAGTGGGCCGGAGCATTATCCTGATGAAATAGAACTTTTTTCTTTGCTAGATGCGGTCGTTTCTTCATCAACTCTTCATTAAATCTTTCCAGCAATGCAGCATAGTAAGCACCGGTTATTGTCTTGCCTTTCTCCAAGAAATCGATGAAAATAACCCCTTGACTGTCCCAAAATACTGTTGCCATCACTTTACCAGCCGAACATACCGTTTTTGCCTTCTTTGGTGCACGTTCGCCGGTAGAAGTCCACTGCTTTGACTGTTGTTTAGTCTCTGGCGTATAATGGTGGACCCACGTTTCATCCACGGTTACGTACCGACGCAAAAATTCACTTGGATTGCGATTATACATAGCCAGACATGCCTCAGAAGTAGTCACGCGTTTTCGCTTTTGGTCGACTGTCAGTAAGCGCGGCACCCATCTTGCAGAAAGTTTTTTCATTCCCAAAATATCGTGCAAAATATGAAAGACTCGTTCAGTTGAGATGTGCACAGCCTCAGCTAACTCGCGTATCTTTACTCGACGGTCAGCCAAAACAATATCGTGGATTTTGTTAACAATGTCCTCAGTGGTTACCTCAATCGGCCTTCCTGGGCGCTCGGCATCATTGGTTGTAATACGTCCACAACGAAACTCAGTAAACCATTTATGTACCATTCCATGAGACGGCGCTGAATCCCCGTAATATTTTTTCAACTTGTCTTCGGTCTGCTTAATGGTTTTCCCGCGTAAAAAATAGTGTTTAATCAAGACTCGAAACTCGGATTTCTCCATTTTCGAAGAACACCTTCACAGCCGCCAAACTTCTTTTGTTATTAAATATTGTTTTCGCGCCATATTTGAAAACAGAATTATTTTAGGTTCGCAAAAATATTACTTTTAAGAAAATATCATTACTTAAAAATAAAAAAAGTTTCTATTCAGCCTGAAAGTCATGGAGTTATCAAACCGCCCTCGTATCATACCAACTTTACGACATAAGATATTGAAAAGGTCTTCTACAAAAAACTGGGTATTTAAAACAAACAGCTTTTTTTCTGTTGAGAGCAATAAATAGGGCAAGGCAGACGAGAAAGCGGGAAAACAAAGCCGTGTTTTCATCACGCGTTTCTCGTAAAATGGCGTAGGTAATAACCGTTTTATTCCAGGTTATTTAATTTGTGCTCGGGAGCCAAGAGTGGCTATACCGCTTCAATTGCAGCACTATCGCCATTCTATCGCTATTAGAGAACTCAGTATCAGCTGGAAAAGGGACAAAGGGTGTGAAACATTTCCACTTACTTTTCCGTACTTCGTATTCGGGATCAGTAGAGTTTCTTTTATTTGTCCCAAGGCATTTTTATGTTTGTCCTAGCTAGGTTACAAATAAACAGCTAATTTGTTTCGTGGCGTTTAACCTAGGTTTTTTATTCAATTCATACGTAAAAACTTTTTTATAAGTAGGTAGCTATGTAAGTAACTAACTACAGCTAAAAGTTGTAAGATAAGCTCATAGTTTAGGTGATATTAGCTTCATTTCCCTAAGTAACAAATAAATAATAAATTTACTTATATTTCAAAACTGCCCCATGCATGTTCAAAGCTGCCCTAGCTGAACATTTGACTTTTTTTCTAAAATGTATTTCGCGTCTATAATTTGCATTTTCTTCGTCGAATGATGTAGGTATTCCATTTTATAGTCTACATAAATAAACTTATAAACAGTAGAAAGGTTCATAACTAGAGAAAATGAATGAAAATCCCTCTCCCTTACTTACCAACCAACGCTTCGTTTTATTTGCAACAAACAAAATAATTAATGTGTAAACTTGATGAGTCAAGCATAAAATCATCCGGTATTTACTGTAATAAACTGATTCTGAAAATATGCAGCTTTGATTTAACTGCGATGAAATGTAGCGTGTAATTGATTCAACCTTTCCAGCACACTGTTCGTACAATATTCACATTGCTTGATCCCGGTAACCAATGACAGTTAAAATTTTAAATGCATAATTTTAGGAATAGTTTTAAGTCTCATCGCAAAAAGGGGCAAAAATAATGGGATTCTTATCAATAGCTTCGATAAACTTGGTGAGCCAAGGATTATTGTCATTAAGGGCTTCGCAAGTCCTCCTGTGGGATAATCCCTATCGCGCCAACGGATCTGCGGAGTCCGTGGACATTTGTATTTTAATTACCTTTTGATTGCCATCTTATATACTTAAGGTAAGTTTGAATCTTCAAGTACTTAATCACGCGTATTTATGTTGATAATCTAAATCTGAGAATAAATACTGTTGTTAAGTAGGTATAATAGGCTTGTTTACATTATAAAATAAGCATTCAAAAACTGATTTTCTAAAAAATAATTCATAATTTTAGATCCGCTTTCATTAATATTTTTCTGCAGTTCATAAAATTTGACACCAAAATGTGTTATTCCCATACAAACTCTATGGAGAAAAGTGTTTTGACAGTTGATAAAAAGTACGTAAACGATTGGTGGTATCACAACCCTATAAAGTAAACAAATCAAAATGGAATGAAGTTCCAAAATAAGCCATTGATTGTAAGTAAGTACTCGGTTCCTTACGCAGCATTGGATGTAAACTCCTATTAGAGGTACCAACTAGTTTTGGTAGATTTAGATTTATTCATGGGAAGGTTCACCACACAATTAAGTAGGAATAGCGTTGGTTATGTTAACCATAAGCTAGCCATAACCCAGTAATATAATTTTACTTAAAGCACAATTATTTAGCAGGTAGACACAGTTAAGTTTGGTGTCAAAACAACAAGTGAAGCAGATTATTCAACCCATGTGACGTGGACTCAACGGTAGGTTGAAGGTAAGTTATGTTTTGGACGAATGAAATGTTACTTTGAACCATTTTAATCCCTATTGTGGGTAACATTAATATTACTCCGTGACGTGGGACGAACGAGACACGGTGTTAAATTTCATCTAGCATTCGTGTTGTAAGTATTTTGTTTACCGTTCTATATTTATTTAATTCACAAAGGCAATGTAGATGTAAGTACTATTAACTAAAACAGAGAGCCTCTTTTTAGGCAGAATTGGTATGTTTTATTTTGAAATCATAAGAACAAATAGGCTATGATTTCAACAAGGTAATTAAGCCGACGGTTAAGGAAACAGCTAGTTAATGTAATCTTGTAGCATGGAAATTGACATTGACACTGTGAAAAACAGGAAGCCAATTCTCGCGCATTCGTACTTTTTCCGCACAGTAACTCGCATGTGAACTTGCCGGTTCTACTGAAAAGTTCGAAGTGATGTGATTAGTACGTGTGATTCGTATTTTAGAGGGCCCGTCGCACATTTACCAATCGAACTTTGTATTAAAATATTTATAGAATAGAGAATAATTAAAGAAAAACGGACTGCCACAGGTGGGACTCGAACCCGTACCTAGTTTTAATTTCAAATTGTAAGGAAATTTGGATTGTTAATGCTAAAAATATAGAAACTTAATTGATTTCAATAACTATTAAAACTGTAACAAACCACCTAGCACAAGTAATTATAAGAAATAGAGGTTAAATCTCTATTTCTTGTCTTGTTGACAAGTCTATTTTAATCAGATATTTCGTATACGAATTTCATCTTCGACTGGTCAGGACTACCCGTTGCGTTCGAGTGGTAAAAATGGAAAAATATCGATAATGAAGTTCTGAGAATGAGCAAACTGAGAAATCTACGGAAAATGTTCGTTCGTTCGTACTTTTTACGAGTACGAATGTGAACTTTTCTCGATTGCACGAGAATCGGCTCTCAGGTGTTAAGTCTTATCCGGCCATTTTGAGGTTCGTGAGCTTTGAATTTAGGGTATCTACCCTAATTATTAGTGTATTAGGATGCACATGAAGAGTTCTACAATTTGTTTAAATATCCTTTCTTAGTCGCCAGGTGACACGAGCCCCTGTGACAAATTACAGCAACACCAGGAAAATAGAAAGTAGCTTTAATATTACAGTAGGTAATTATTGTTACGAGGGTTTATTAATTCGGTAATCAGCTTTTCACATTTGCAATTTCTTAGTCCTGTTTAGTCAGAATATTTTGTACGAAAGCTACGGGTTTTAAATTTATTGTACGTGACATTGTTTAAAATCGTCTTGATATTAAAAATTTTGCTCCACCATGAAATTAGATTCATGTCAGCAGTAATGAATTAAGTCATTATCTGAGATAAGTTACATAATATTTTACGGATATTCACATCGACTCTACTAATGTATGAAACAAAGGTATGCACTTACATGTTAAGAAGCCGAGGTTTTCTGCTTGATGTGTTCTTTAAAAGTCCTGTAACAAAAAAAAACCATGTTTTATTGAACAGGATAGAATGTGTATTTAGGTCTTTAATACGAAAAGAATCATTGTCATAACCTACTATCGAAATGCACACTACCAACGGAAGAGGAAGAAAAAACATTATCATCTCAAACGATCGATTTACCTAAGTTTGTAGCTCAAAGTAAGTACCTATTGATTGCAAAGTTTACCCAACACAATAAACCAAAGTTAGTGAGTGTTTGCAATTTAATCATGAATACATTTTGAGCGTTTACTTGCCTATTATGAGTGTCCAAATTACGGCAGTAATTTCGGTAAGTTGATCCAATTAGGGAGGTTCTTTAAGAGGTTTCAAAAGGCCAATTATGGCGAGCTTCCTCTGTTATTGAAATGGTTTTGTATATGGCAAAAGTATAAACATAATTACGACATAAATAATCTAAGCGATTAGGGATTTCTTGGAAGGTGGCGCTGCATTTTGTAAGGCTCGTAAGAGGCTCTCAAACATAAGCGCAAATATTTTAAAGGTTATCGAAAAGTGAGTGTATGGTTTAAGGAATAAATCGATTCGAGAACCTAATTAAAAATCTTGGCAATCAATTCCCAAGGAGCACTTCTTGGCAGAGCGCCTAGCAGTTTTGGGCTCCAGGGCATGGCCCAACTTTACCCAACGGTAGACGCCAATGTTCATAGTTTAAAGCGACAACGGCGACAATATTGAATGTATGTACTGGACTTTAAGTAGTTGTAGGCCGTAGTAGTTTGTGTTTAAGTTAACGATACGTATTGCCTTAAAATTTTATTTTTGGTTCTGATATGATCACCCAAATATTACTTACTACATATTCACAAACAATATTATTTGAGACGAAATTATGAACTTAACGAAAAAAACTCAAACGTTACTCAAAATTAATTAAAATAGGTATTATGATAGGCTTGCAGAGAAAGCAAACATTTTCGAAGAAGCGAACAATAGACTTAATTTCAGTTAGCAGTTCCTGAAACCAATTAAAGTTAATAATCCCGCTATATTACGGTCACTTTCAAATAAGGTTTGATAATTAATATTCGTCATGTTATAATCCACGTTTTTAAGTGAAGGCTAAGAAGTTTTCGAAAAATCTCAGGTGTTTAATAACTTGGTTTATAATTAAATAGGTAGGTAATCTGATTAGGCACCTAATCGAGTAGAATTTATCCAGGAACAGAATTAAAAAAAAGTCATATATAGGTTCATAAATACCTATATTTTTATTTTCCATGATGATCTCATGATTCAGCTGTTTTCTTTGGCCATCACGCATACATATTTTCATCTTAAGAGGCATACCACAAAATTTTTACAGCGAAGCTGGTGTTTGACAAAAACTTACAAATTTAAAGGATAAACCAAACGTCGGAGAACATTGCCAATGTACAGATCGGTGCACTTCATCTTCTTCTTATATTAGGTCCTTACATATGAAATTGGCGTTTTGTCGTACTGGCCACTTTGATCACAAATTTTTCCTATTTGGTTAGGAATTCGAAATTCAAATTTATACAGCTATTTCCACATGTAGTTGTGTTTCGTAAACCGTCATTCATTTGTTTTTTTACTTATCTTTTTTCTGTTTGCATCGCTCAATTTACAAAATGGAAAATTTGAAATATCGCGTTACTTACGAGTACGAGTTCCACCGTGGCACCAGTGCTGCGGAAACGGCTCGAAGGGTTAATGATGTGTATGGCGGTTGTGTCGCAAAAGAAAACACAGTGCGTTTTTGGTTCCAACGTTTTCGTTCTGGAAATTTCGACCTGCAAAACAAGCCCCGTGGACGGCCGGAGACCCAAGTTGATAATGAAGAATTGAAGGCTATTGTGGAAGCGGATCCATCGCAAACCACGTCCGAGTTAGCTGCAGGCTTTGGAATTAGTGATAAAACTGTTTTAATCCACTTGAAGCAAATTGGGAAGATTAAAAAACTTGAAAGGTGGGTTCCTCACGAATTGAGTGAAGCAAACCGGCAAACGCGTGTCAACTGCTGCGTTACATTACTTGACCGGCACAATAACGAAGGGATTTTAAATCGAATCATTACCTGTGATGAAAAGTGGATTCTCTACGATAATCGGAAGCGCTCATCGCAATGGCTGGACCCTGGCAAGCCAGCCAAAGCCTGCTCCAAGCGAAAATTGACCAATAAAAAGTTACTTGTAAGCGTTTGGTGGACTAGCGCCGGTGTCGTTCATTACAGTTTTCTCAAATCTGGCCAGACGATTACGGCAGATATCTATTGTCAGCAATTGCAAACCATGATGGAAAAGCTAGTTGCTAAACAACCAAGGCTGGTCAATCGCTCTACGCCACTGCTGCTTCACGACAACGCTAGACCACACACTGCACAACAGACGGCTAGCAAATTAGAAGAACTTCAATTGGAATCTCTAAGGCATCCACCGTACTCCCCGGTCCTTGCTCCAACAGATTACCATTTTTTTCGAAATTTGGATAACTTCTTGCAAGGGAAAAAGTTCAACTCAGATGGGGCAGTCCAAGTCGCCTTCAAAGATTTTATTGATTCCCGTTCGAATGGTTTTTTTAGTAAAGGGATCAATGAACTACCTATGAGATGGCAAAAGTGCATAGATTACAAAGGCTCATACTTTGATTAAATAAATATGCTATATAAAAAAATTTCGACTTTTTGTTCCTCCCATACAAAACGCCAATTTCATAGGTAAGGACCTAATATATATTTCAGTTCATCTATCAGTACAACGACAAAGTTTTAACGCAACTGATTAATTAACATGTATCTAACTTTAAAAAAAATACGAAGATTGTACTTCGTAGCGGCCTGCGATGCAATGTTTGATTTATCCTATGAAATTCAAGTTTTCGGCAAAAAAAATATTAGCTGTCAAAAATTATGTGATATGACCCCTATTTCAATTACAAGTTATGCTCGTACAAGATCTTTACTTTCTGGAAGACTGTTTTAAATGACGACGTTTAATCTGAAATTAATTATGAGATATCTGTGGCGTGATATCTGGCATTGTAGCGCTCATACCTCTATTATAGTATATGGATATCTCATTGTTAGTCCCGTGGAATTCGTGTGAGCAGTCATATGGATCTATTTGTTAGTATCTCGAATTCCAGGGTACCTAAGTAAGTAGGTGTAGGTAGGTTATACCTACATAAGAGGCTTCTGAGTTTGAAGATGATGTTAGGTATTACTTGGTTAGGTGAGTGCAGAGCCGTGCGGGCACAGATAAGATTACTCAGAGATATTGACATACTCGTTACAGTATCATCGGTATTAGAACTCGATGCTTCCATATTCTTTTTTTTACAGAAAATTTAAATGCATATATTAGGCAAGCAATAGGTAATCTTGTTGGTTACCTATCAGATTCGTTTAGAAATAATATCATCTCGTATGCTCTGATTCTGTATATTTGTGTTAAGGATTTGTATGACCCAGTCTTTGTCCAGAATGAATAAAATAAGATATGGATTTTTGAACCCTTTAAAAATAGACTTTGCGAAGGCACCCTAATCTCTTTGGAATGTTTTAAGCACCTCCGGATGTTTCTAAAAAATTTTAATGAATGTTCAGTTGTCAAGTACATAAAAAAACTTGCTTCAGCTACCTACATCATGCACACCATCAGGTTCAATGGAGCGAATTAATAAAACAAGAGAACCGTTACAAAACTGTCATGATGGGCCGAGATGACGGTACTCAGCCGGTAAAAACCGATTTCCTTGTATTCCCCGTACACACCATATACTGTGCTATAGGCATACGCGCAACTAGCCCTTTAAGGCATTAAGAAAAAATCTAGATACATTCTTAGTTTTGCTTATTGCAGGGAATCGGTTTAAGGTTATTTCTAAGGCGATCGTGTCGTGTTATGTTATTGGAAAAGTTGCTACTTTTGCTTTCTTCTCGTTAATAAAACGAGATATTAACTTAAATTTGATAAAAACCTCAATTGTTTAATGCATACTTCAATATCTTTGATATTATACGTACTAAACAATGATAATCAAACACTGAAATTGCGTTTGGATTGACCAAAAAAAGCGTTTTTCCTACATATTTACGTCAGTCGTAGGCGAATAAAGAGAAAAATATTTGATGGATCACAATTACCAAATTTGCGAGGAGAAAAAGCGGAAAAGCAACCGAAGTTGTACCGCAGATGGAATTGTTATCAGGTTGTGTTGCAAAATTGATTAGTTTCGTATTTCCTCAAAAGTTATTAGCTTAGGGAAACAAAAGTTGCGTGGCGTTACTCTCCGGGGGATTTCGCACGCAACTAGAAATATTTGCTTTCGTTCCCGAATAACTCACATTGGCCAAAAATAAACTGGCAAAGTGGTTAATAAATAATTTACAAAGCCATTCGAGTGTTGATGTCTCTACTTTATTTATTTAGCGTAAGTACGAATACAGGTCGGATTAGCAGTCTATAGAGGCGAGTGAATGGGTGGGTGGATGTGAGCTTGGGGCTAGTTAAAATCTGTTCGCTCTTTCACAGTTGTTCTAAGATATATTTTTCAGTAGCTTTTAAATTGTCAGAAATAAAATGTTACCTGTGCAGCAAGCTGTGCAGGTATACGACGAATCAGTATTGCGTAGCCGAAATGTATTTTCATGTTACTTTTTACCTTGGCGATTGTTCGTAGTTGAGTAGGTATTACCTACTGTAGTCGGTACTTACGTGGTTAAAAAACCGTTTCAAAAGTCAACCTATACGGTGGAATGGACAAAAGTGACGAAATATGTGTACGTTTTCTGTGAAACCTAAGCGTTTTCTATCCTGCAGTGTTTGATCACGTTTACATTGCGCTCACAATGGGAAGCAGCAACTTATATCATTTTATTGCATGTCCGCTGGTCCGTATCACGCAAAGCCGCCGTTGGTCGCCGCACAGTATTGAAATAGTTTATTTGTGTTTACCTCTCGGCGTTCGATACAATACCTGGCCGTTTTGTTCAGAAAGGCATGGAGTCGCTGACAATTTTATTCAGTTTTATGATTCACTTTGAAGTTGAGTTTATTTCACGTTGTACTGTAAATATTATAAACTGTTGGTTAAAATAACTTTGTTTATTAATTTCTTAAATATTTTTTATCAATTGACTAGGAATGTAGACGAAAATCACGATGTAACGATTACAGGTAAGTACCTACGTCTTACTTAGATTTTCATTCTTGACCTGATATCATCGATAATGAACCAAAAAAGGGGGTGGTGGCGCCAATCAACCACCACGGTGGTTTGTTCAAGAGTTGAGAGGTAAAATTATTAATATAATTTAATACTGTTTCGATAAATTAAAGTGGTTCTTATGTGAATACTTTAGACTATCAAAGTATTGAAAATCGTATAAAAGGGTAACCACACTGATAAATCTATTACGGACAAGTTAAGTGTTCACCATATAAAGACATGTATCAACGCACGCACGCTACACATACACTCACTCACACAAACAGACACACAAAAACACACACTCTCTCTCTCACACACACATAAATATATATATATATATATATATTTCATTAACTTACCTCCATTTAATTTTGTTTGTTTAAAATGATACTGTATGCTAAGCACTTACTGTTTGAAATATCGTTACGCTATAGAAGAGCGGGACCTCCTGCCACAGGACCCTAAATCCTACTAGGGGGCTCCCAACCACTGAATGTTTTTATGTAAAATTGAATTGAAATATTTTTTTATTTATTTTTGATGTGCAGGAGGCGCACATGAAAGTGTCCAGATGTCCGAACAAATTAATGAATGCAAACAACTAGAGGACGAAGGAAATAAAAGGGCACGTGGAAGAGGAAGGAACATGTAAACTCACCAAGAGTTCTCGTTATTTGGCCTCGTCCTTCAGCTGCAGCTGCTCATATCTTAACACAGTTCACGGCGCAAGAGCCAGAATTATGTGAATGATTATTTTGGAAGCCGCATGAAAAAAAATGTGTTCCAAGCGTCTAAGAACAAACTCCTCTACAACAAACTACAAGCTTAATCAGCAATAAGCTTAATAAGTAACAAGTAGCAGACTAGCAGAAGTACCACAGTAGTATAATCAGAATTGGCCTTTGTTACGTTTTGATATGTCTAAGTCTACTTAGTGCAATATCTTTATCGTCGCATTGTCAACTTCAAAACAGTTCAACCTTGAACTTGGCTACCGCAGCACTAACAAGGTTTGTTTTTCTCTAAACAAGCGGGGCGGTGTCGCTTCGCGTAAACTAACTAAAGTCTAAACAATATGCAGCTCATAATTATGTGGTAGTGCTTTGTTCACAGGCGGGTCACAAGTTTTAATTGGTCTGTGTGAGCCTCGCATATCGTTCAAGCAACTGAATACCGACCCTTGTGAAAGACTCCGCTCTGGATCTTCGTGCGCGCCAATAGACGTAGTTTACTTATTTCCGGGAAGCGCGAACCTTTTTTGTATTGCTTGTTATAGTAATTTAGCAAAGGGAAAAATCATAAAACGTGATAGGCGAGACGAAAAGTAGGCATCAAGGTAGGTGTATAGTATCACGGTATTTGCATTAATATGTTTTTGTTACCTCTTTTTAAGTCGAGTATATACTTATGTATGGCGTAGATTAATAAAAGTAAGAGAAATATGGAAAAGTAAGAGAACTGATAGTTTTGTTTATATTTTTCTCTTAATGCAGGTGTTCCCCAATCAACACTCTAAAATCTAGCTTAAAAAAACTTGAGTGAGTATAGATAGAGTCGCGGAATGCGAGGTTTTCTATTAACTGGAGCGACGCGGACGCCGAGGTTGTTTAGTTTTGCAAAAATTCTCAGCCTCACTGCAACGTCGTATCGCCCGCCTTTTCAATTGGAATATAGTCTTTTATACGACCGTCTTGTGATTTTTTCCGCAAAAATATTTATGTGATGATTTGGGACATTTCACGCGATTGAGAATAGTGCCTGCTTCTCGGCATCTCTATGTAACTGCCCGCTAGGGAGTCGTTCTTTGAAAACTTTTAGGATGAGAGTTTGCAATTTGTCAAAAGTGTTAGTGATAGTGTCAACCTTTTCAAAGTTAATTGTCTGTTTTACAAGTTTTTCTAATTGCTATTACCATTAAGATTTTTTTAACTACTTAGTTAAGTTTTTCAATCCTTAATGTTACTTTATTTATGCGAAAGTTTAGCCCGAACAAAATACACGCAAAATTTATAGAAAATATAAAAACACTAGCTGTGCCCGCGACTTCGTCCGCGTGGAATATTTATTTTGGGCATCATTTTATTTTTGCAAATTTATTTTTAGGGTTCCGTACCACAAAAGAAAAAACGGAACCCTTATAAGATCTTCTAAGATCTATCTTATAAGACGGACGGACAACAAAGTGTCCGTCCGTCCGTCTGTCAAGACCGTTTCTCTCAGAAACGCATGGAGGTATCAAACTGAAATTTCTAGATGATACTTAGGTCTACTGTCCCTGGAAGCTGTAGAAAAATCAACCTTCTGAGCCAACGCAATCAAAAGATACAGACATTTAGGCCGCAAATTTCCGCAAATTTTCAAACCCGCACGGGAATCAAAACCTACAGGGTACTTCCCGTAAACTTAGAATCTTAAAATTTAGTACGAAGTCACGTCTTATAGTACAGATATAGAAAAAATTACGAAAACCGTAAATTTTCAGTTTCATCATTAAAAAAATATTTTTGAAAAATATTTTTGTCAATTTTGAAAATTTCAAAGTTACTACTCCTTATCTCACGAACGCGTTGAGATATTAAATTAAAATTTATATTAAATACTTAAGTCTATAATACCCGTGATGGGTGAGCTTTTACTTATATACCTACAGGTTTGTACGGAACCCTTGTACGGAAAAAATGGACAAAAAAGTCATATAAGATAACTAAATACACAAATATAAATAATAACAATACAAAACAACAAAATACAACAAATTACCCTATCAAATGTGAACACTGATTTAAAAAATATAAAATATTTAAAAAATAAATAAAAAACAGTACAGAACTCATAATAGATAAATGTTACAACTAAATAGATAAACATTAAATAGAAAATACATAATGATAAAACTAAATAAACTGATACCCAACTAATTAAACAAGAATTAAGACATGCATAATAACTAAAATAGATAAAAAAATAACGACATAAACGATAACTAAATACAAACATATAGATGAAAAATACTTAATAACCAACTGTTTATTTTTATTACTTAAGTTTTCTGATATTGTCACAACTTTAATAACCGTAAGTCCAAAATGCAATATTTGTAAGTGTTATTATTATAAGATACCTACTAATAATAATTAGATATAGCCCTCAAATCATTTTCAATAATTTTTGCAATACCCAAACTGAAAGGGTTACTAAGTTATAAGTGTAATTGTCTAGCATAAGACCTGCTATAATTATGTATGTATTTAACACTTAGTTGGCAAATAAAAGAATATGAATATGAAACCCTCGGTGCGCGAGTTCAACTCGCACTTGACCGGTTTTTTTGTTATTATTTTAGACAATTTATTTTTTAAGTTTTTAAAAGAACATAATTAGCTTAAAGTACTTCTGCGTTAATTATTTTTCTAGTTTTATTTTCTTCAGTCAGTTCAGTCAGAAGAACATATTAGTTTTGTCCGCAACGCGTTTGTAGGTCTGATTTTGACAACGCGACATATTACATAATATATGTGAAAAGCAGTCTTGACGTTAATTAATTCCTATGTCTTTAAATGTTTGCCCCTGTGATTTATTACTTGTAACGGTGAAAGATAGCTTAACAGGAAATTGAATACTTTTAAAATTAAAAGGTAAACAATTTGAAATCATTGAGGGGCGACAAAGGGGCGAGGTATAAGCACTGTTTGACCAACTGCTAAACTAGCCTAAACTATTGCAACCATCACGTTACATATTGCGAAGAATTAAAAAAAAATAGATTTGATGTCGGGTCCCGGTGGTTTAAGATTTCTAAGTAAAATTATTGGGGCACCTATTTTTAACTTGAGGCAATATGGACTTGTGTTCAAATAATTATTTTATTAATTTCGTCTACGCTACAGTTTCTCACTCCCAATATTGCACTTTGACACATCCATTGATGATCTTTTTTTTTATATTTCGCTTATTTCAGGGTGAACTTTCGATATAAAGTCCTCAATGTTACTCACTCTTAATCCTTAATCTCGTTCAATTGCAATTTTATTTTATTTAAGTGAGGTACTTTCCCGTCTCCTATTAAAAGTAATTTTGAAGGAAAAGTTATACTACCTCCCTACCACTGCCTCGTTGGTGTAGTGGCAAAGTTTCTGCCTAACATCCAAGAGGTCCTAGGTTCGAATCCCAGGTCGAGCCAAAATTGTTTCTGAGATTTTCTGTCATGAATCTCTCAAAAACAGCTCGGAGTCGAGAAGTTGGCGGTGTTACACCCCCGTGCCTCGGTTCGCACGTTAAGCCGTTGGTCATGCGCCTGATCTTTCTCCGGTCATGTCCGATTGCCGTCTCACCGAACTTTGAGAGTGATGGAACAGTGCAGTTTGAGAGTGCACTTGTTTATTGTGCTCACACTTGTGCACTATAATATCTCCTGCGTAGTTGGCTGATCTCTGTTGAGAGTGGCCGCCGTGGTCGATATCGGCCTGGAGGACTATTTCTACCTCCCCCCAAATGTGCTCTCATATTTGTAGTTAATTGTAAGATGTTCACAAACTTCCATATTGGGGTATTTTTAAGGCAAGACTTTACAATGTCTGCCCTTGTTCCCCTTACTATTGCTGGTATAGTTTGTCGAAAGTCCCCGCAAACATAACAGTCATTTTATGATGATGATTTTATCACAGCTTCTTATATCTCTAAGAGTCCTATCTAGACCCTCTACACGAGCTCTATGGATCATGGAACATTCGTCCCAGATTATTATACGCGGTTACCTGGTCATTCATCGTATCAGCCTGTTACAGTCCACTGCTGGACACAGGCCTTCCCCAAAGACCGCTACAGCGCACGATCTCCCGCTCTTTGCATCCAGTCACTACCAGCTGCCTTCTTCAAGTTTTCTGTCCATCTCGCCGGGGGGCGTCCCACACTACGTTTACCTAAGACTGGTCTCCATTCAAGAACCTTCCTGCTCCACCTCTCGTCGGTTCTGCGACAGACATGGCCAGCCCACTGCCACTTTAGCTTGCTACATTTTTTGACAACATCAGTTACCTTAGTCTTATGTCGTATGACCTCGTTCCAGATCTTATCCCTTAATGAGATCCCCAACATAGACCTTTCCATAGCACGCTGAGTGACGTGTAGTCGGTGAGCCAGCTTGACTGTCATGTTCCACGTTTCGGCTCCGTAGGTTAATAAGACTGGTACGACGCATTGGTTAAACAACCAGCTTTTTAGGCATTGCGGTAGGGTCGACGTGAATATATGACGCAACTGGTCATTAATTAAATTCAATTTTGGTTCTTCATGGTAACTCGTAGAGCTACACCCCCTCTCCGCGTCGCTCGCAAGTAACGCCTCTCTTCCTTGCAGCGTCATGTTTTGCACATTTGCGGCGCGGGTGAGTTTTATATTGGTGCTATTTTAAAATTGTAATATCTTGTAAGATATTCATTGAAATTAAGTGATGTCAAAGACAATTTTGTTCACAATTAAATACTCTTAATCAACAACACATTTATTTGGATAAAGATTAATATTATTACGTTGATACAACTCTTAACAAATAATGCATTAATTTCGGCCAAATTTGATTACCACAAAAACGGTTCTAGTGACTTGATCTTAAAAGATAGACATATACTGTCGTAAACATTTTTTTAGATCATTATAAGAGGAATAATTCTTTCTTACAAACATTTTTGGTATCTTGAACCGTTTTCGCAGCGTTCGCAACGGAAGCCCTCAAGGATGAATAATTTTCCCCGTTTTTTTCACATTTTCCATGATTTCTTCGCTCCTAATAGTTGCAGCGTGATGTTATATAGCCTATAGCCTTCCTCGATAAATGGTCTATTCAACACAAAAAGAATTTTTCAATTCTGAGATTAGCGCGTTCAAACAAACAAACTCTTCAGCTTTATAATATTAGTGTAGATTTCTATTTATTTTCCTAGTCAACAATTCCAAGCTCACAAATAAATAACATACGCTAAACTAATTTGATTGCGTCTGATATTCATACCGGCACTCAAATATAGGCAGAATGGCACATGTTGACTGTGCTAGCAGATTGTGTGTGGTGTTTAGACATATTTCCCCGGGTGCGGGAGCCCTAATATCGTGGAGTGTAGTAATCCGATTATACACATCTCATACGGCGAGTCGCCTGTTAGGCTGGCTCGTCGGGTAGACTATCAAGAAACACGCTTGGCATTTCTCGCTGTCACTCGTCCGAATCACGTATTCTGGCTCTATCATGGGTATATCCCTCATGCGTTACTGACTTGAGTGTAGGGAAAAAAGAAAGCGCAAACAAAAGTTAGAGAAGAATGTGCAGAGTCGGTATAGCTATTTATTAGTACATCGAGCGGCTAATGTCTTGCATCATATTAGCATACGTTCGAGTCCACTTCTGAGCAAAAGCAACCTCCAAAAGATTTATACCGCGAATGCACATGCGAAAAAAAATCGGTTGGTAAAAACGTAACTAATTCGAGCGATATCATTCAACTTTAGTTGGCATATTCGTCGACATTTTTACATTGTATTTTGAGCTTATACTAGGCTACTGTTACTGTTATTAATCTTACAAAGTTTAACAAAGTCAACTTTCAGTCAAATTTCACTTCCAACGGGACCACTGCTGGGCCAGGCTTCAATGCAACTATAAAGAATTCTGAACGAGCCAACGTGGTAGGGTGACATAACCGTCGGCTCATTCAGAATTTATTCTGAATGATTAAATGTTCCCACCTTCAAATCACTCATAAAGTAAGGTACCGTGATGTAAGCGGGCAGAGATTACCGGGTTCAAGTTTACTGCACAAACAAAGATTAATAATTCGCTAACAAGGATAAAGGAAACTTAGTAGAGTTTCGAAGCAGATTTGCTAAGTGCTTATTGGATTACGAATAATTTGAGAGTGTGACATTGTCATGAGGAAAGCTTGTTTTCTTTAATTAAAGCCAGACAATAATAATGTTTTTAATAAGCTTTTCCTTCTTGGCTGTCATGTGTTCATAATGTCAAAACTTATTATTAAAGGCTAAGCACTGTCTGTACACTCAACAGTAATTTTGATAACAGAGTTTTGTAGACATTGTATGTTACGTGCTTATTTAACTTCAACTTCGACAGCTACTGAATTAAATAGCTGAAGCTTTCAAGTAATAACGCTGAACTGATTTAGTACTAAGTACACAGCGAAACCAAAGTCCTCAATTGCCTGGAGATGTTTGTTATTTCACGTTAAACTCGAGACCGCAAGTATTTTCGCCGGCTCCCTCGTCTTTGTACAGTCGAGCTCCGTCGCTAATACACGCACAGCGAGCAAGACAATTTGCAATATAGCCTTTTGACGTTTATTGAAATCCCGTGTGTGAACTTCCCGAGAGTGGATAACTTTAATTTTAGTTTGATGAGCAAGTGCTGGGAATTTGAGTTGAGCTTGTTGCTTAAAGGTATGCCAGTGATGAGGTTTGAAAGTTTTTGCAGAGTTATTTTCATCTGCGATACCATGCATAACATTATCTTATGTGGCAGGAAAAGACTAACAGAAGCGGTGAATACTTCAAAAGTATTACATTCGTACAGAAACGTTGAAACAACAACGTTAGTTTAATTCCACTATAACAAATGGACACTATGAGACCCGCTAAGGATTTTGCCACAGTAATAAAATAAACCCATTTTGGCCATATTGCTCAATTAATTTCCACCAAATGCTTGTGGCATCATGGCATCTAGACGTCTGAAATTTATGTAGGTATACCACTATTTCAACATTGAAGTTTCATGAAATCGTCTAAGAATACCTGGAAGCTTTGTCTATTTAAGTATCGGTTGAAAATATATAAATATACAAAATGTATAAAATTATTGATAAAATTCAAGATTTAATTTATATGAAAAGTGCATATTTGTAAAGTTTTAAAATCAAAGATGAAACCAAAAAGGTGTAGGTATGTATTGATTTATAAAAATGAAATACCTTACGTTTCTTTGTAAATAACTAATGTACTTGAAGATCGAGGTACATCTTTGCATCTTTTCACGTAGGTAAAATGAAAGTGCTTCAAAATTTAAAGTTCAAATGAGCCCGGCAATTGCCCATAGGGAAGTTTAATTCCTCAGGGAAAGGAAAAGAAATGAACAGACACCTCTGCCAAAATGAAAAGCCGCTTGATTTACAACCTGCGTAAAACCGGAGGTCGGATCTTATTAACATTACTTTTTATAACAAGGAGGGTGTTAAATTGTTACAATGTAGACGGAAATTTAATTAAAACGTCTAGTTAGTAGATGTTAACTAGGAACGTTAAAATGTGTGTTTAACAGGACGCAATCCGAGCAGCAAAACTGCCTTAGTGAAAATGTAATTTGGTATTTAAGCACGCTTGGAGTTGAAAAGAGTGTTCGTTTTGATAGACAGACCACCTGTAATTTAAGTGAGCACGTATTTGAATTTATTTATAACGTGAAAATAGAAATTGGGACAAAGAGCTAGCATCTGGGTCGTGTAATTTGGACCGAGAGCCCGGGGCGAATGGTCGTTGTGCTCTAACATACAAATAGGCAGAAAACATAACGTGCCTCTAATTGTGTGCTTATATGTGTTTTGCTCTACATTAATAATGTTACTGGGTACGTTTAGAGCCTTAAATTACCTAATTGTAATACAATTTTGTTCATTCAATACGGATTTGTGGCGAAAGGTCAGTGGTTACTGCGGTTGGATTGTCGGATGGAGTTTCGCTATCACACAATGTCATATTGAAAACCTGAGATAAGCGACATTTATTATTAAAAGTAAAACATAAACTACTCATATTGTATTAGTATTCATATTAAATAATATGCAACTTGTTATTTCATTTTCATGCCCTTGTTAGTATCGATTGAGTATCGCAAATAGATATTCTGGCACAATGTCTAAAATCTCTCGTTGGAAATCGGAGAAACAACACCGCGATCATGTTCAACCCTAGAGGTACGTCGACGACAAGATAATGACGCTGACATGAGCAGCTACATGACGATAATGAGTCAATTTGAGGAGGGCAGCTCAGACATCACTTAAGTAACTAATCTGAGCCGGCAGTGTACGAAGATCGTAAAGTATATAAATATATATATACAGGCACGTGTAGGTATCTCAGAAAAGTTTTAGATTTAATGGATTTACATAACACGGCAGAATTTTAGTTTTCGTCCGCTAGTGCTGTAAGTCAAAGTTAAATCAGTAAATGCAAAGTGGATTATTATCGAAATTCCGATTAAATCCGTTCTTTGTAAAAGGAGAAAGCTGTTTTTTGATACGGGTTAATGATTCTGACTCTTCCCACAAAATTTTAAAGGAAAAAATATCATGTGTGTTGAATACAATGTAATATTTCTCGTCCACGTGATACACTCTTGAGACAAATAAGGTTCTTACACATGCGACTTGTTAAAAGCTACTAAATTGTAATTTGGCCTCGCCTTCAATACTCGAATGTGACCCTTTCAAGGGCCGAGCGAATGCTTTGTGTTAGCACCAACGATTTTCTTCGTCACCTAAAGACTCGTGCACTGTTTTGAACTTATTGTGTGCACATAAAATGACCGCTTAGCGTCATTTAATACACTTTTGTATCGGGTCATAGGCTTGAGAGATAGACTGGTAGACCAGAATAAGTTTCCGAGTTCGAATAGTAGTTTAGAAAACATATTTCTCATTAACTATTGTTTCACTGTTACTATCTATCAAAAATATCTAAATAGAGCTTTGAAGGATCAAGAGAAGCTTTCGGGGCATACAGATCGACATCATGTTGTTCAATCAGTCCCACATTAAGAAGGAGAATAAAATTGCACTAAGAGTCCATAAAACTCCTGATCCGAGATTCAATCGCAGAATGGACCGATAAATATTCAAAAAAAGAATTGACAAGAAACTATGAAGTTATTGACAGGTAATAGTGTCGAGCACACGACGAGGGTAGAAAAGGGTCCGGGAAACTGACAGATGTCCGCGCAGTAAAAGGCAGTGCCCGTTGGAAAGTTTGGTGTAAGTGCGTCCCGATTGGCCGGACAGATTGATCGACGCGATTGATCATTTAAATAACTTAAAGATGCTTATTGCATACGCTTTTCAATAGGCTGGTATTACATGAAATATTCGGAAGCTATATCCTGAAGTTACACTTCTTGACCATACGGAGGCAGGCTCGTAGAAAAAGATCCAATTACCTGAAGGCGATCAAACGCAGTTTAGAATATAGTTTAGTTAATAATGTATAAAGCAAATTGTTCAGGTAACAAAAACTTTATTGATTGATACTTAGAATAGTCTTAAGTATAGACGGTGGAATTGTTTTATAGAGACACAGTCAGGTGTTACATACACCACCTTTACGTTATACGACTCCTAAGAAAATAGAAGTGTTTTATTTTGGACAACGCAGTTTGTTTCCTCCCAACAAGTTTTCACGTTCAAACAAGTTTCCGAATAACAATATTTCACAACACCAAAAGATTCTAGTTCCAAATGTGTGTGTTAGCTTGGCATGTAGCCTAACACATTCAATGGAATGCATCGAAGTATTGTAAGGAGTTAATGGTTTGAATTTTACTATTTCCAGAAACTGACACAGAACTACGGAAACTTATAATGGCAAGTCACTTTTAGTTGGTTGAAACTTAAGTAAGTTTACATTTTTAGGCAGGTAGGTACGTTAGACTTAATCACCTTTTCAAAATTATTCAGGGCATTCTATCATTAAACTATAAGATCATATAACAAAACGCAAATGATTAAGAGAGACTAATAATGCTTGCATATCTTACCTAAAAATATTTAGAAAGAAGTTTTTAAGATTTAGAGAAATCCACGACGCTTTTCTCGAGGGAAGTAATAATAATTATTTTTATAAAAAATTGATCCTGTGTATTTACATGTATGTACATACCAAGTCTGGCAGCTTTTAATCAATAGTAAATGTTTAAATGGAACAACAATCCTTTCCAACGTAAAGCGAAATGTCCGTGCGGATTAAATTTTCAGTGGTTTACCATTTTTTTCCGGCTCCCTTTGCTTCATGTACAAACGATTTTACTGTTTCAAAAGTCCGGTGTAGTTCTATGTTTATATTCGCCTGTGGCGGTGTACACTGTGTGTAATACGATGATGTACGTTTTTTAAATACGAACGTGTCTAAAAACTAACGTGCGAAGTTCGATAGAAAATGGTTTTTGGCACACAGCGAGCGTCGTATGGGGAACAGTTCTTTTGGGGCTTATCTATCTACTAATTTGTTTAAATGTTTTTTGTTACAAGTACTTACTTACTTGCTGCTGATATGCAATCCTAGATTCAATGAAGCATTGCTTCACCGTCAAAAGTCAGTTGTCCTTGGTGACATATCTTGTTTTTCAATAATAAAATGTCCAGCTAAAGCCGTCTTATGCAAGAGAAGCACGTTTACAAATAAAATAATAATGCAGGTATTATCATCTAAAGTTGTAAGTTTACAAAAGTCGTACGTGCCAAACAAGAACGAACATAGTGGCGACAAAGTTTATTTGACACACAACTTGCCGAGTTGTTTCAATTTATTGAAGCTTTTTCAATATTCCCGAACTTTGCAAATAACATTACAATATGGGATGTCATTTAATCCGCTCCATAACGCAAATGCTAATACATTCTTAAGTTTGGAAACAAATAGGGTAATCTTACCTTTCTGGCTTGCTTCCATTGCTTGAGAGAAACTTTAGCTTTATGGAATCGCAAGTGAGTCTCATATTGTAAGGTTGAATTAAGTAACATAATATTTTTCAGCGAGCGACTGAAAAGTAGAGAATAATTCATTTCGGTAATAAAGCTGTCGGTAATAAATAAATCGGTAATAACATAAAATTCTAGACGATATTTTACGGAAGATGTTAGCAGGACCTAATTTTTAACAGCTTTATGATTTTAGTACTATTTAACTTTTAGCGTCATAACTAAATTAGGTAACTATGAGTAAGTAACTTAGTTGGAACTACTAAAATCTTTAGCAACACGGTAGATTTACACAAATTCCCAAGTAGAGAAGCCGTTTTTATGGAGTATGTTTCTACTTTATCATAAATTAATGTTTCATCAACGACAGAAATATTATGTAGGATATATTGTTAATTTAAATCTGTGTACAGGTGTATACTCCAACTTTAACGAATAACGAAACGAACGCGTAATAATTCTGTGACTTGGTTCTCGGGCGGCGCCGTAAAATGTCTTTGATGATACCGTTATTACGCTCTCTAAGCACTTGGATTCGTGAAAATTCATGTTCCATCCATGTTTTATAAATTGCTGAATTTCAATTTGTACTCCTTACGGGGCGGGCACCATTCATCATGACTACGAGTGGCATATTGAGTGCTGCTCCTACGTTATATTGGACGGTTATTATTGGTACGTATGTACTGTTATGTTTTTGATATATTTTTTACCTAAGTAATATAAAAAACTTCAACGGTATTTTTTTACATTTGTCTTAAAGTACATATATTGCATTTACTAAAGAGTTTTGTTTGTCTTTTTAGATTAGTGGTGAATTTAAAAGGCTGGTTACAGGTTTGTTAGAGTTACTGAAAAATGCAGAAATTAAAAAAATACAATTTATTGTTTCGTATAACTTAAAAAGTTGTGAATTTATTTTAAAACACTACCAATTAAAACGATTCTTAACACGTTGAGCGTCTCGCGACCTGCGAGAACATTATTAATGACTGAGGTTAAACGCTAACAAAATTTTATCCCTATATTTACATATTAAATCAATTATGGGCGCATTAATGATGCAAATTGGCAAATAAGCTATCGATGGCCGCAACCTGCACATCCCTGGGGACCGCTAAATAAATACACCTCAATGGGGCTCGCTTTCAATGGCGAGACCCATCTGCAAACAAGTTAATCCAGCCTTTGCCGTCGGCATCAAATGTTTCGTTCTATTCTAGAATGGTTTTGATAAGTTGAAAGCAGTTATTTTCTGAGAAATCTGAAATCTGATAAGGCGAAGTTAACGAGAAAATATTATTTCTTCTTTAACTATATGTAAGTTAGTAGATATTTTATTTCAGTTACTTAAAATTTGTTCAAAAGAAACAGTCAATTCCATAAAAGCTATGAATTGAAAATTGATAAATAGGTAATATTACTAATTAAATAGTTAATAGTTCTAAATTATATCATTATTAATGTTTTCTTATGTTTTATATTTTACCCAATAATTACTCTTTGTTATTTGTGCCTACATGGGTTTGTAGTATTATTTGGGGCTCACGAATTAGTTTAACTAATGAGCAACTAACTTGTCGTCAAAGCACGTGGTGATTTATGATTAATAAATTATAGCCAGTGATATTCTAGGCGCAATGTTTAAGTGGTTACTAGGAATCAAAAGGTTACTCAAAATTATTGCGAGGAACATAAAACATTTATACTACAAAAACGTATTAAGATTGTTTTATGTGTACACATTCCTAGAGAACCGTAAGTTAAATATTTATACTGGGAAATGCAGAAAATTATGTATATAATATGAGGAAAAACCGTAGATTATGGCTTGATACGAGTAAACAAATGAAATCAGTATTTTATGTATAAGATCTTATCTGCGAGTAAGGAAAGATAATATTCATAATGATGACAGCACGAAAATTGACTTACCTTAAGAATTAATTTGCCGGTATCACTTTGCCGTTGCCGTGGTTACCGACATCGTGGGACAGGGGTGAATATACTTGTCTTAATTTCGGAATATTTAAAACTGGGAAATATTAGGGTCGGCTGTTTTATTAGAAACACATTTAAAAATATCCCATTTATCGATGCAGAACAAAATTGTTTGATCAAAGAATTAATTATTCTTTATTATCAGACATAACTACTTATTTAAAATTTACAGGTCAGTCAACGTGTTAAATACGTAATCTAATTTTTGATTCTGGTTGACGTTTACTCAATTAACGCCTTTGCTTCCTGCATTCGAAACTGCCATAAAAACAAATGAAACTTATTCATGTGTTGTGTTTTACGGGCTTGTAAAACCCAACACATGAATTTCATCTCTTAAATATTCATAATTATTCGGTGGCAATAAATATGAACAGTCCGATGTAGTGGTGAGTTACGGCAGCTAGCAATTCCTCGTGGCCGAGAACAATCCTTGCGAAATATAATATTACCTTAATTTCCGATGTTCATATGAAACAGGATTATAAATTTATAAAAAGTGTCTAGATTAACAATGTATTAAAAAAAAGTGTTGGTTTACGAATAAAATAATTTAAGTCAAAACCAAAATGGTTTTTCTGAGCTTAATTTTGTCAAAAAAACCCTTAACTATTTTGTTTCCTATTTGTAAGATTTGACAATGTGTTCATTAGTTTTTTATGTTCATAAAATCTCACATAAACACAATAAAATTTAAAATTTCACGCTGTATTTTGTAACAAAAAATAAAAGGAAAATTCCTAAAGTAGTAAGTACCACAAAAAATTCCAAC
This sequence comes from Pyrausta despicata, assembly GCA_963921415.1. Lineage (NCBI taxonomy): Eukaryota > Metazoa > Arthropoda > Insecta > Lepidoptera > Crambidae > Pyrausta > Pyrausta despicata. The sequence continues at coordinate 8,413,677 of OY992855.1, read as the reverse complement.
GAGAAAATATTGGGTGCAATGAAATACCAGGCCATATATTTAATACGAATACACATTCTGATGTACCATACACCTTCCAGCTGTTCTCGGGCAATCTTTGCGGTTCATGCGCGAATATTGCCGCTATTAATCAGAGCGGGAGAGCGAAGAATGGCCCACCAAACAAAACGATAACATGGCAAACGTGCCCCTCTGCCAGACCACTAATAAATAAATCTTTAGCTTCCTCCGTGTACCGCGGTTCTGTTACCCCACTTCACACCTTTACATGTTTCGGCTACACGTAGATACTCTGAATCTCAAGCTTTAGAATGCTGTTTCTATACTTTGGAATGAAAAAACAATTAACATAACAACACGTACGTGTTGTGGAAACCTTAAAATGACTAAAATCTTCATCTTATGATTACTTTTTTCGTCCATTTAGTGATTAAGCAATTACAGATGTGTCACCGACAGAAAGTTCACTCGCAGTTTTCGAAGTTTTCCTTTGTGTTAAATTGAAATACATATTAACTACCATTTATTCCGCTCCATGAAAACCGTTTTCCTTGTCGGTAGAAAAAAGACTGTTATTATTTTTCGAGAGTTCGGACCAATTTTAAGGACGGGCTAGTTTTTCATTTTCCAAATAGAATTTTGATACCCGATTGACGGATTTCCTTTTAGTTTTTCCGCTATGAAAAGGTAGAGCGTAGCTTGATAAAAGTATTTTGTTTTGGACATATGCGTTGTGTTTGGACTGCAAACAGGCTTTACGGGTAAAAGGCATTCATTCAGCTATAACGGACGTGCAAGCAACGGTGACATCCAACATGATTGCGATCGCGTGAAGCTGCTAAAGAATGCACAGCGTGACACATTTGTTTGAATATTATTCATCTCGAATGGAATTTGTTGCAACCTCTATTGAAGTGTTTTTTTTTCCAATATTTTATATGACGTAAGATCCGTTGCCCACCGCCTTAATTTAAAAAAAAATCAATTGCGAGGCGGCGTAGACAACATAGTGCATCAAAGTGCTTGAATTCTTTGGGTCTGTTCACCAAGTAAAAAGTAATTTATTACTCGTATAATATCACATATAGCATTGAATTTTATAAATAATATTTATAAGTGGACGTGTGTCTAAAAAAGAGTGGCTTTTAGTAAGTTCGTATTAAGTACCCTTTTGATGTTTGAAAAGAAGTTACCGGTTATTTTCTTCAAAGAAGGAACTACAAGTTTAATAGTAAGTAAATATATTCGAATGGGGCATGAAAAGACAACCAGAGGGAGAAACACAAATAACATCGGAATATTGCGGCCCCAGCTGCTAACTAAGCCACGCTATTACTACAGAATAGAATTCTTGTTTAATGGATCATAAGCAATGTTGATGCTCTGTAAACAATCCATTAATAATTGCAAATAGTGGATGTACCTAGTCTGCACTAGGAGTGGAAAACCTCAATTGCCTGCAAACACAACTCGCATCTAGTATTGGTTTGGAACTAATTAACAGAATCCCTGAATTGTGGAACCATCAAAATACTCGTACTAGTAGAATTAGTTCGCTTCGAAGAGCAAGCGAAGTAATTTGTATTTACTGCACGGAAATGTTAACCGATGAACAGTGTCCTAGTATAAAAGATCCGTTTGGACATTGAGATAAACATATTTTTCCCATAGTTACCAAATTGAATATAAAGTGTTTTAAGCCATATTCAAGGAATATCACGTCCTTAGTAGATGCCTATTATTTTATGGTCGAGTTTTTTGTCACGTTATTCTTTAATAATTAAACCTTCTGTTTCCACTGAAAAAAAAACCAACCTACCAGCAAACTATCGATCAATATGTAATTATTACGAAAGTTCCATTCAATTTCGTTCTTGCCAAACTCTGTTACCTACGCGGACTTTTCAATTGAACTTACAAAGGCCGTCACATATTGGTTTTGAGCAACCAATTAAAGTTTTCATCGGAATAGCGAAACTAATTTTCAGTAGTTTGACAGAGTCAGCCGCTGGTTCGGCAGGTAACTTCAGGGGCGATCTGGCCGCCTCAGTTTAACATCGACAGTTTTAATTTGGTGCACTTGCCGGCAAAATTTAATATCGAAACATGCTTGTTGCCAATATGCGGAAATTAGTATTTAGTATTCTCTAAATTAGCCTTAATTAAAAAGACGTAGGTATCATGTATATTAATTGAATTCGGGTAGACGTTAACAATCTTGGCAGGCGTCCCGTTAGGGAACATATCTTTGCTTTGCCTGCGACAAGTCTCTCTTATTCTTTCTATTTATCAGATCCAGGCCATTCTGATTCCAATCTTAGAGACATAAACGCTTGAATTCAAAGCTTTATGCATAAACATTTGAACATCAATGCGATGTTCCAAAGCAAATAGAAATTTAAAAAAGTTAGCATTGCGTATTCAGGCTGGCGGCAAAACAAGCAATATAACAGAAAATAACGCAAATTAACTCCTCAGTGGGAGGTCAAGCGCACTCCACCTTTCAGTTGTTTTGTTTCAATTAAAATTGCGCAGTAGTTCGCATTGAGGCTAACAAATAATTATGGACTTGTTTGTGGGTGCGATGAGAAAACTTTGTCTCTTCCTACTCGGGTGTTATTCCGAAAATTTTGTATTCGGTGCAGCGGATCCAAATGTAAGTCATAACTTTGAACTTCCCTATTGAAATATGCACGGATCACAGATGGACTTGGTAACCACATCTTGAAAGTCTAAAAGCCTCACATATAAGCCAACCATCCATTCGATGACGTAACTGTGTCTCTTCGCAATCGGAAAATAAAAGTAGTTCAATAATGCCACGAAGTGATGTGACGTTGCCATTCAATTTCTGCACAACAGATAAGTCAAGTCCACATCAAGCGGCAACTAGAATCCATAGCATTGGAATAGTCACCACGATACAATATCGAAACTGGAACGAAAGGAAACCTTTACAAATCGTGTAGAAAGAGGCTTGTAATGCGATAGTCAGCGGAACAGATGTCGGGTAGCCATTGTTAGGCATAACAGCCGACACTCACGGAAGCACTTGTCACTGTCACGAGGCAAAGAGGACGCCGTTCAGATAAATGTTGTTGTATTACCAACGTTGCGGGTATTACAGCACTCCCTCACGTTATGATGGCCCGAACTCACGAGGGAAACACGAATATTTCCGGTCGCGTGTGTGAACCCTAAGAAATAAGAGTTAAATTCAGCTACGTGTTATGGCATGCCACATAAACGAAGGTCGCAGGATACGGACGGCTACCGTCGTCAGAAATTCATAGTTATTTATTGCGTTAGAGAAATGTCCTTCAATATGCACTGTTCTGTTTATGCAAATATTACACCTTTTAGGCGGTGTAAAAAATATATCTATTTTGTGGTGTGAAAGCGAAGCTTTTAAAAGCTTTCGTTAAAATTGCAAAGGGCTCAAGTTAAGCGACGTTCACAGTTTTTTTTTGTATATTCCGCTTGTTTGTATATACCACATCAAAATGCTTAGGTAGCGGTTCATATAATTAAGTCCTTACACTAGACTATTTATTTTAGAAACAAACATTGGTAAATTGGTGAATGGTGGATTTGATTATTGTTTTTATACTTTCATTCCTTTCATAGTTGAGGTGAGGCCTGAGCCCAGCAATGGATCGGATATAGGCGGTCGAGATATGCATAGACTTTTAGACAAATATGTTTAGTTTCCTGGACTGTTTATATCTACTCTACACAGCGCACTCATCATCAGCCTATATAAGTCTCACTGCTGGGCACAGGCCTTAACTTAACTATGAGGTGAAACCGAGCCGTACTCCACCACGCGTGCTCAGTGTGGATTGATGGAGAAGTGTATGTAAGGTAGGTGACAAACATTAATGTCAGATGTTATTAAGCCGCCCAAGGGCCTCTGACCAGGCTTAACGACGAATATCTTACCATTTAACCGGGACCAACAGCTTAACGTGCCTTCTGAAGCACGGAAATGCTTTTAGATCAACGACAATTATATCAGTCGGAATGGTCACCCATCCCAAACATGACCGCGCCTAAAGTTCGCTTGCTCTACATGACAGCGCTCTATCTTGAGTATAAATTATCAAAGTTTAGTTTATCAGTATCACATACCAAGTTGTTTATATATAGTTGGGTGGAATATTCACGGCTGCACAGACGCAGCTGTTTGAATTTCTGCAAATTATTTATTATTCCGTGATGTAGCTTTGAAATTTGTAACTGCAGGTAAGGGTAAGGTTGAAGTAAAAGTGCTCATTATTTAACACGACTGAGCTCAGCTGAGTCTGGCGTGCATGGCGGTCTCGCTGCGGCTTTTGCTCGCTTCTAAGTTATACTCGTACCAACAATATCTCGCTACTCAAAAGCGAGAAGTATTTCTGGGAACGACTTAACAAATATGTTAAGGTATGAGTTGTAATTAATTGTAACGGTGGCCCGCGACTTCGTCCGCGTTCAAATTCAAACATAAACGTTAGAGTTTTGTCCCGTTCTTCTCGTTATGATCTTTAAAACGGTACCTCAATCATATTTTTAGGCCCTAGCACCGCGACACAGGCTGGTGGGAAAGGAATGCTCTTACACAAATAATATATATAGATATGCTTACCATAATATTTGCTGTCATTTGGCTTCTGAAACAGCTTGTTGCAAAGATTTTAAGAATTACTGGTAAAGGAAGCAATAAAATACTAAGACACGGATAAGGTATTACAAAATCTTGCTTCGGTCATTTCATTGACCCAGTTTTAAATTAATTCCTTTCTGCTTCTTTAAGACATCTTAAACCAACACAAAAAAGGAAAACCCCGAAAATTTCGTCGGTATCAAACCCGCACCACAATAGAAACCTCCCAAGTTATTCTCTAATAAAACAATAAGGCATAACTTTTGTTAAATAAAGAAATGCTTCGAATCAAAGGAATGTACAGGCGTTCCCTATGAAGAGAGAGCGAGAAAGAGATAATATTTATTCCACCAGCGTAACAGAGGACTCACAATTATTGGGCAAATGTTTACGGAGCCGAGTGGCCTCTTGCTCGACGTTCTGTACATGTGCCAAGTACTTTCCCATTATAGAAAAGTACTAGTTGCTTTCTCACGAACGCCGAGCCAATGAGCCAATAAAGAACACGTTCTGCCGCGTTTAGAGTTCTTCCAAAGAAGACTGGTAGTAATTAAGATGGACTGCTAGAGCGTAGTTCTAGTGACGGTAATTTTGTCTTGGGATCACAAAAAATGAAATATGAGAAAGTGCGTTGCCGGATCTGATTACATACAAAGTATGAAAAAGGGATAGTAACTTGCTTAGCACACCACTTTGCTTGCATTTGCTTCAATGGAGTCGCGTCCTTAGTTTTGGGAAAGAGCTCCACTAAACTTCATGTTAAAGCATCAGTTTCACCCACTTAAATAGGAAAAGGTGCGTGGAAATGAGACGCGGGTTATGTGGTCAATGGAAGCACTGATTCGCTCACAAATTGAATTAAGTGCACGAGGCTTGACCCCGGGAGCCCAGCCTAGTGATGTAAGCCTATACGGCCTGTAGGGACGAAGGGATTGCCATAGGTATGTTGTTCAGGCGTAGTAAGTAATCATTTGCTGTTTGGTACATCGGTATATTTGTCAAATACCAAAATGTGTTCCTTTGCTGCAACAGTGTTAAACAACTGTTAAAGAGTTTTTTCCATGGTTTTTTCGTTAGTGGTTAGTGGAAACGTTTCACGAACGTAACCTTGCAGTGACACCCCACGCCCTTCCAACCACCACTAATATACAAATTATTTACGAACAACGTATATTAATATATTTGCGAGTAATGTATCAATAACTTAATAGCAAAACGAAACGCAAAAATAAACAAATAGCAAAACTGATCCCAGTTTTCAAAAAGCGTCGCCTTGTTAAAAAATCAAGACTGCTATAACGGTATCGGTTATGAAATACTTTCAGTGGTGCTCCGAGAGAGTTTTCTAGCGAGCATAGAAATCGGGACGTGAGAGATAATCGGGTTGGCGGAACTGATTCGCTCACAAATTGAATAAGAGGCTAGGAATATACCCGCGAGAACGCTCACCCTCGGGAGGCTGGTACTTTCAACGTCAAAAATATAGTGGCTAGTACTTTAGTACCATAACAAAATAACAATTTTGACGGATTTTGAATAGATTGAGAAGGGTAATGCTTAAAGCTTTGTTTTAAATAAATGGGGACAACATCACATACATTGCTCTGTTTCCAAACTGAGTACCTAACTTAAGCACCTTGTTAGCGGCAGAAATATTTTCATATGTCTTTATTTTTCTATTGTTCTATTTATGATATTATTTTCCTTCTTTTTGTCTTTCTTTTTGATGTTTTTTTTTATTATATGACATTGTTGGTTTTGACAGCTTCAAAGTGTTGTGTGTTTGTGTAAATTAAAAGGATTTCATTTCAAGTAAGTTTTATTTATTTTATTTAGTTCAGCCCCTCCTGCCACTGCCCTTCTCAACCGTTTCTTTTACACCTTGTGCTATGAGAATCAGAAACAACAAAGGTGGTTACCTTTGTTTGTAAAAGGTAAACTTACAACAAACACACAGACCCGTGATAACATTGAAAGTTGGTTTCAAACATTGTCTCTGTTTCTATCTTTAAAAATATAATATATTTTAGTACGAAAGGAATTAATATTTAAATTAAATTTATTTTTAAGAATTTTATTAATTATTGTAATTATAAATTAAAAAGTCTGGTGATCAAACCCAGGGCCTCATAGGTGGGCAGTATGTACATTGAAACCGACACTCACGCTACTACACCACGGAGGACGTCAACTCATGATACTAAAGTGCCATGTAAGATTTCACGCTGACTGTACCTACCACTACAAAATATACCGCTTCTGACGGCCGAAAGATACAACCACTTTAATATTAATCACACTTTAACACTATTCGACGGTGCAATCAGAAAATGTTCGTTTTTGATTTGTCTTGTTAGTTCGGACCATGGTTCAGACGTGGGAAATATTCAAGAAATTAAGCAAAAAGAAAATGTATATAATAAAACTAATTTGATTAAGGAGGGATTCATTAAAAACGAGCCAAATTGTTATTTAGAATAATAAAAGCTGAGCCCGGACTCAAATCACAAAACGACAATTACCAAAACAGTCGTGTCCAATATCAACCCTTCATTACTGTCTTCCAAATTTGTTGTAAAATCCAAGGGAGTCAAGGTTTTAAAACCGATTTCTCTGGCAAATTCGCTACAATTACTCTCCGAGCTGAGATGTTCCGGAGAATTTCTTTACTTTTATCTAATTTAGCGGAAAATCAAATCTTTCAATGAGATTATCCCGACGTTGCGAAGTTCGGGACGGATCGGCGAGTTCGCGCCTCGCCGGCAGTGATATCCCACGTCACACTGTATTTGATTATTTCGCAATCGGATACCGACACTGAACGTCTGTTGATGTAATTTGTTTTGGTACTAAACTCACTTACTGTTTGTTTCAATGACAATAATGACTGAGTTTGTTGCGCTGCATCTTCTCAGCACTAGGCCAAATTGTCCCAAAGCATAATCATATTTTTTATTGCAGCAGTTGCAGGTGTGGGGTTAATTTTTATGTTCCCTACATACAAATCGTCGTCTATTGCGTCTTGTGGATCAAATACTGAATACATTGACTTTGGACACATTTGCAAGTTAACATGCGTCTATCAAGTCAGTAGGTGACACTGCACGTTTGTGACATCAGATTTTTTTTGCGTACACAACGGGTTACAGTTTATTTAATATTTTGATAACTTTAGAATATTATTATTAATACCAACATGTTATTGATGGGACTGCTAATCGAGGGTTAATGACAATGAAAGTTTAAAATATTACTGTAAGTGTAAGTGTTGCGTGTTACATCTTCTGAAAAGCCTCAATATTACATTAACAGCGGATACACAGGACTGTATTTTGTTGGGGTATTTTATTCTTATTCTTCTTTTATGTCACCTCACTATCCATTCTACTTTACTCTAGATACAGTATATTAGATACTCTTCAGTATATTATCTGCTCGTAAAACACTGGTGTGCCTTTCACCATCAAACTGCAAATAAAAGACTCGTAGACAATATCTGCTTATTTCTCAAATGCTGATTACACTTTTTTGCCAGAAAGCGAAACGATGATTATAATATTAAACCATCCAATAGAGACCACGGAGGCGAGACTGACAAGCGGTCGCGGGATTTCCAAACGACCCGCCAATAGAAATTTCATTACTTCATTCCGATTTTCTCGGAGCCTTTGACTTTTCTCGCCTGCAAAAAGGCAAGTCGGTCGGTTGGTGGCGGCTTTGACGGAATTAATTGAAGTTTTCGCGTGAAATAGGTACCCAACTAATTAGTGGTAGTTTAGCCGCGAACGCTCGATGCAGCTTCCGATTTCGATTTGTTGGTTCTCCTGGTTTACTTAATTTTGGATAACTGCAAAAGTTTTAACAATTTTCTTTGTACCGAGTGGACGATTTTGTGAATAGCTTAGCTAATCAGACTTTTGGCAATCACTTTTTTGATGTGGCTGCAAACCGCCAGAATGAGAGTTAAAAAAGTTATCGAAATCATAACTGTTTAATAATGATGAGCTGTATAAGAAAATTCAATATTAATACGTTAATCATGTAACAGGACCTTTTTAGTTATTATTACCCCGAGTAATGGAAATTTGGTTTACCAAAAACCCTAAGTGACGCCAGTGTAAACTATCTACTTTGGTAAATTACAATAATTAAATGTAACAGCTTGTTTAATGCGGCCTATAATTTTTAAAACCGTAATTAAAGTAAAACAATTATCTGAAAGGCGTTTGCTATCTGAATGCATTAAATGTTCCTTACAAAACAATTTAGTTTCAAAGTGGAGTGCCATTTTAGAAAATGAAATTGCTTTAATAAGAAGAAAAAAATGTTATGCGGAGTTAATATCCATTACTCATTTTAAACCAGTTTAAATGTTTTATTTTCTTCCGTCTCTTAAGCCGTTTATGCAATAAGCTTAAGTGAAAAACAAATAAGATGATGATGAGTTTTGTTATTTTGTAATGAATGAAAATAAGAAAAGGAAAACGTCGTAATAGGAAACCATTATTTGTGGCTATCGCTTAGTGGATTGTAGCTCAAGGCAAAATATTTGTTATCAAACTATTATGATCTGTTTGTCTGTACATGACCATTAATACTTTAACAACGGGATTAAATGACGTTTTTACAGAAAGTCGATGTGAGATGAAACAACAAGGTACAATGTTGTTCGACAATGCTACTTATTAACTCAGATATTTTTATTTCATAAAAACTCAAACAAAACATGTTTTTACTTGATGTTAGCGTTTTATTCGTTAAGAGTAAAAAAAAATACATATTGAGATGCCACTTAAGTGTGTGTAACTTCTGGCTATATTGCATTTTTCTGGTTATGCTTTCTTATAATATATATTATAACGTTTACGTTTATTATTACATACAAAATTTCTTACATGATTTACATCATCGTTAATTTCTGTACTAGTTTTATGAGAAAACTGTGTAACAGTCGTTAGCGCCTACCGCCGGACTAACAGGTTTCAGGTAAGTTATTGCCTTAATAATAAAGATTATAATTGTAGTAGTATAGCACACTATACATGAATATATTTGGTAAGTAGTCCCACATTGAACCAGGTAAATTGCAGAGGCTCACAGTGTGCTTGTTTTTCATTGAATGCTTTCTTTTTTTTCTATAGATAAAAAAAAAAATTGGCTACCATTCTTTAAACACCTATTTTCTTTCGTTTTAGTATATAAAAAGTTTTTAAAAATATTCGATTTGGTACAATGAGTACTTAAGGGCGTACAGTTTGAACCAGGGTATGTTCCACATTGAATTAACAAACCAGTTTTATTAATTATAAACAGTCTTATTTATTTCAAAATAACATGTCCACCGATTTTTTTATCTCTCAAGCATCTTGTTTCGCGCCTTTCTATAACAGATTAAAATAATTGTTTAATTTTTCTCATTTAACGACCCGAGTGTACAGAAGAAACATGGTTAAAAGTGTACACTATACGGTAAAGTGGCTCAATTTGAGACACATCACGTTTTGATAACTTAACTCAATTTTTTACCGACAAACCAATCTCTCTGTGTCTCGTAAACACGAGTACTGGTGCTCTTACTTACTGGATAACTGTACAACACAGTGTAAACATTTAAAAAATACAATAGCATTCTTACTTTTTGTGTATGTTTTTCTTAAATTCTCCTTACTCAGACACCCCGCATGCGATCGCGCGCAAACTGGTGGTTAAGACTGATGCACTAATGCCTCTTTTTCAGTCATATAATCATGGCTAGGCAACGTCGTAGTTTGGAGATATGGAGATGGATTCAAAGAGAGACACCCGACCCTACTTTAAGAAATAGCTTACTAAACTAAACCATGTTACCGCTAGTGTACACATAAATTGTTAAGTTACTAAGCATAGCAGGACCCAAATACTCGGGATGTTATCGATTTTGTATCTTCTTTCAATTACATTATAGGATCAGGGCAGTAAATTCTTCACATTATACGGGTATAAAGAGCCATGCGAAAAGGGTCTACTCATAAATATTTTAACAACTGTGCAGCACGGGCTTGTGAAGGCAGGTAACATGATTCTCGTACAAGGACGGAAGGAGGTATCAGTCTGAAATTTGTCATGAAATGATATAAAAGGTCCTCTATTCAGGCCTATACACAAAAACGTCGTATTCATGAAACTTGCCCGTTAAATAATGCACGAATGATACAAAATGTTCGTTAGCTTTGATCTTTTATCTTGTTCGTACAAAGTCAGTTAAGCATAATTAATTTTCTAATATAATTAGGTAGTTCTCACATAACAGTCTATACAAGTAATTAGAGACAAATAAATAGGTCATTCATTATTAATATAATCACTTTGTGTGTAAGATTTAATTTTTAGTAGTTTATACACTGCTCAACAAAGTCTAGGGAACAAGCCAACTATATGACTTTATTTGTAAAATCTTCTTTAAAAAAGTACTGATCTCTTTGGGGTAAACAGGTAGGCTGAATGTTTATCAAACGTTGTTCGAATTTAAAAAAAAAAAAATTAGAAACAAAAGAATTTTCGTAAAAGGCGGGAATCTTTCACTTTGATTGCTGTGTAGTGATACTGTATGAGAATTTTAAAGATAAAAATTTGTTTTATTGTTTTATGATTTTATTGAAAAACAAAATTAACTGTTGTTATTCGTAACTTTTGCGACTACGGCCATTATGTCACGACGTCATTTAACGCGGGAAGAAATGATTCGAGCTGTAGGAATGTTGGAAGCTGGGCTACCCCAACGCGAAGTTGCAGCTGCTCTGAATTCTCACGCGAGCGTTATCTGCAGACTGTGGGCACGTTACAGACTTACTGGCGATGTAGCCGAAAGGCACAGAGGCAGGTATAGGGTTACTACGGGAAGGCAAGACCGTTTTTTGCAAAATGTCGCAAGGAGGCAACCCACCATTACGGCTCGTCAGTTGGTAGAAGACCTCCAGTCGCAGCACCAGGTTGCTATCAGTGACCAGACTGCTTGGCGGAGACTCCATGAAGCTAATCTTCGTGCTCGCAGGCCACTAAGAGTGCCCGCGCTGCGTCATGGAAATCGAGGACGTCGATTATTGTGGGCACGTGAACATTTGCAGTGGACCGTAGATCAGTGGGCACATGTACTGTTCTCCGATGAATCTCGCTTCGGATTTCATCCAGATTCAAGAAGAGTGCGTGTTTGGCGGATTCCTGGTCGGCAGAGTCGGCTTCAAAACCCACAGGAGGTGCATCCCTACCAAGGTGGTACAATCATGGTGTGGGCTGGAATCCGCCTGGGTGGACGGACGGATCTCGTTTTGATCAGGGGAAATTTTAATGCAGAGCGATACTGCGAACAGGTAGTCCAATCCGTGGTTATCCCGCACCGACAAAATCTGGGCGCAGATTTTATTTTTATGCAAGATAATGCACGACCACATACTGCGAGTCAGGTGATGGATGTGTTCCGCGAGTACAACATCGAAGTGCTGGAGTGGCCTGCTCAGTCCGCGGACCTCAATCCCATTGAACACGCGTGGGATTTACTAAAGAGAAGGGCTTTTAGAAATCTCCCTCAAAATTTGAACACAGCAGATGAACTTTTTTCACATCTCTCCAGAGAATGGAGTCTTCTTCCACAAGAGACAATCGATAGTCTCATAATCAGTATGCCACGACGATGTCAAGCTGTTGTTAATGCCTTAGGGGTCCAACTGATTATTAAAAAAGTCCCCGCATATTTGTTCTTAACTGTAATGTTTTAATTTTTAAGAAATTTTATTAAATTAAATTTCTTTGTTTAGTTCTGTAATACACTTTCTTTGTTTTTCATTAAATTACCTCGTAATTCAAAAACTGAATCCTTTATTTATATACGCAACTAATTAAGCATTAAATTGCGCATCGATTGGTATATAAACTTTAAAACAAAAATATCAAGCAGAGCTCGTATAAAAATAAAAATATTCCCTAAAAACCTCCTGTTCCCTAGACTTTGTTGAGCAGTGTATTTTATCTATATACATATAATAAGACTGTAAAAGATCGATTTCTGTACATTGAAGATTTTTATGAAAAATTGTTACAGGGGGTCTTAATTACCGTAATAGAAGCCAAAACAACAATTTTTAAAGTTTTTGTCTGTCTGTCTGTCTGTCTGTCTGTCTGTTTGTCCGGGCTAATCTCAGAATCTACTGGACCGATTTTGACGGGACTTTTTTTATTTGACTCAGTATCACCTGGAGAGTAAACTGGGATATAAATAATCACGCCGATGAACTTAGGGGGCAGGCAGGAAATTGAATCTCAGAATCTACTAAACCGATTTTAATGGGACTTTTTTTTATTTGACTCAACATTACTTGGAAGGTAAAGAAGGATAGAAATAATCACGCCAATAGACTAAGGGGGTAGGCAGAAAATTGAATCTCGGAAACTACTGGGCCGATTTTAATGGGACTTTTTTTATTTGACTCAGCAAATTGAAAAAATATTTTTGTGTTGAATAGACCATTTATTGAGGAACGTTTAAGGCTAAATAACATCCCGCTACAACTGTTAGGAGCGAAGAAATAATGGGGAAAGTGACAAAAACGGGGAAAATTATTCATTTAAAAAAACGCTTCAAGATACCAACAATAATGTAAAAAAGTATGAAAGAATTATTACTCTTAAAATGATCTAAAAAATGTCTGCGACAGTATATCCATATGCCCAAATAACTATTCCACGCGGACGAAGTCGCGGACACAGCTAGTTCTCCAATAAAAGCTGTTTCCGCCAGACGCTCAGTAAACATTTTGAGCATAAATGTAAAACACTTGACTGGCACCAAATAAATCACGGAAAACATTACTTCTTCCACGTTCGCTGGTTCATCGAAAAAAAGCTCTGGATTAATGAAACATGGTGGTGATTATAAATCGCAGCGCCGGGGGAAATCTTGCTTAAGTTCCACCAACAATGGTCACATAAAATATTCCCACTAATATTCCAGTTTATATGAGCACCAGCAACTTCCTACATACAATATGGAGCCATCACGTGGTAAAGTTTCATGTTGCATCAAACTATGTGAATGATACCAGCGCTCGTAAAGTTGTGAACATTTTACGATATTGCACGGATTTCGATTTGAGTGTTAACTCTGAATAGCCACTTTATATTTGAGGGGTTATTAAATTCAATTACTCACCCCCACCACAATTTCTAACCCGTCAAAGCTGTGGGAAGATTTTTTAAGGGCTAACGACTTAATGGGAACCTAAAATGTAATACCAAAATATATTTAAAAATTGGTTTACTGGTTGTAGCATCTCAAGGTAGATATACCTAACGGATAATTAATTATCATTAATTATCGGAACTCTTTAATTTTTAAATGACGTCACCCCTCCAATTACTCCAATTGTGATAGATCCTAATAAAATTATTTTCCCCACCGTTTTCAATCTTTTGTTTTCCAAAATACTTGCCTTGGTTAGAAGATAGAATGAGTTTTTTAAATTTCATCTTGATTTGACGACTCATTGCGGAAATCATGAATCTCAAGCCCGTTTAAAGTATCTTAGAAGTAATGTTGCTAAAACTTGAGAAAGATCGTCTTAAACAACAAAGATGGCTGACTCGTTATTTTGGAGGGTTAATCATCTTTATCGAGCACTGAAATCAGGGGAAAATTCGTAATTTGCCTAACATTGTCGTCTTCGCCGGAGATGCTCAAGTTTGAAAACTTTTATTTTTCGTTTCTCAGGGACTTTGTGACGAGAAATATCAATTTATTATTAAAAACCAGTCAACCGCGACACGGGACACAAAATGAGGTACCTACTGTCGTCAAATTGATGTTTATCGTCTTAACATCACATTGATTTGACTTTATGTGCTGACTGCGATAGAACGTTCAACGTTAGGAAGAGAGAACTTTCTGCTAGAAAAGCTTTATTATTCCTGTCGAATAATAATTTATAGTTATTTAAACCATAACCTTAGAACATAAAAATAAACACAGCTATTTGGTTACCAAACATTCGTTCTACTAAACTTTTAATCTTGGAAAATTCTTATGTATGATCTAGTTTCAAGTTTCCAGTCTAAATAAGAAAATATTGATTTGAATGCCTTACATACACTTGACGTGAAGCTAAAATACCACCTCATTTCCCGGTTGTCCCACTCACACTTGTTCATCATTAATTTTTTTTGTAATTTTATATACCATAAGGAGGTTTGTGCAAAATTCTTGATGCGTTAATTACATTACATCGTTATATTTTCACGCCAATTACGCTGCTTGCGGTTATTTGTGGCGTAACGTCGACTTTATTCCGATCGCCACTTTGCCCTTACACAATGAAGTTTTTAACGTACGTCAAAAATAACTCGTATTTTATATTTTATTTTATTAGACCCGAATTCATTCTCCAATGATATAAAAAAAATATTGCGCTGATCTTGGTTACTCATTTATTTCATCGTACAAACCAGTTAGGTCCATTTGGATGTATCAAAAGCAAATCAATCCAAATCCCTTGTAGAGTAGCTAGGTAAATACCTTAAGAACGAACTTAGGTAGGTACTTAGGTGTGTTCATGAACTCTTCTTACAACGCTGATGGGTTAAACCCTTAAAATAAAGCTAACAGAATATTTATCAGCCTCCCGTCGTGGCTCATAGCTCCTAATTATTCCAAAAGTTTGTATAGTCAGTATTAACTTGCAACATTATTAGGGCATCTAATAGATGTTTGCGTGGTCGCGCGTGAGTTGTTTTAGTAGCGAAGTTACAATGAACTGAAGTGGATTTTAGTGTCGCTATGTGAATCCCTATGTGTAAGTTTGACCATAACAAACTTAACTGCTGGCTGTATTATGTACTGGAACACAGTACTTAGTCAGGCTGTAGCTAGTGCGAAATTATTAAGCTGGAAATAAAGCAAACTTACTTATTATATTACCACCTCATAGTTAGGGTGAGGCCTGTGCCCGGCAGTGGGACGTATATAGGCTGATGATGACTTATTATGTGTAAAAATAATTCTTATTATGTTGCGCAGTGAGAAATGAACTTATATTACAGATAACCGCTAAATCTATATTATCATAACTTATATAGGAAAACAATAGTGGAAAAGATAAACTAACAAGAGCGGTTAGGGAAATCGACATAAATCTAGCAACAAAGAAGAGGCGAAGGCAAAATCGAATTATTCCCAGAATAGCTATTCGGAACAAACTGACCAACTGCCAATATTAAACGTATCAATTTTAAGATCAAACAATGCTCACATGCAAATAACGGTAAAAAAAGTTTGTCTATTTTAAATAAACGAAAATAAACACTGAATCGTTTGTTTGTACAGTTCTAAATAACGTTAGTGGGCCTGTCGAAAACAATAATGTACAAATTCGAAGCGTTTGATTCCGTGCAATTTGATCGTTTTGCAGTGGCTGCACTCGCTACGGCCTCCAAATAATTGATGTCTACCAAACAAAGTGGCCCCAGTACCCAACCGCAATGAACAGAGCCAAAAACCCTCGTGATAGCGATCGCCTTAGTTCGTTCGACAGTATTGTTTTTTTTTGGTCCGACTTGACATACGAATAGAGAAAGCTCTCATTTTTTTACATTCTAATTCAAGGTTCAAATAAAAGTTACATCACTATTTTATAAAAATTCTCCTTTTCTTCTTGTCTCATATATTATATTATTTCAATAGATTTATTTAGGCCATCAATGCAATGGTTACATTGTAATCGTACAAGTATCGATTTCAATTGCCGGAGATTTCAATTGCCTTGTAGGTGAGTTGTCAGTCCGCCCTCTGAAATGCACTGTCTGGATACCGGCCTCGCAAGCCGAGGTTCGTCTGCGCTATTCAATTCCTGATTTTACACAGTTAAGACGCCAACCTGACGATACGGCAAAGAACCGCGATACCTTACGTGTTCATTTTCACATTTACGAATCTTGAACGTTGAAAGTAAATAACGGGAATATGTTAGACCTTTCCTTCAAATAATTCAAGTTAAAACACAAAATACGAGAGCGACTTACCTCAATTATTAATGTTAGCTGCGAAGATATCTGTTTCCAAGAAACCTGAAACAATAAAACAGAATGGTTAAACAATTTACGTCGTTGTTCAGCTAAACAATTACAATTCGTATTTCGTTTACATGTCTTGATATTGAATAAGATTAATCTTATTTCTATCTTAGTCTTGGCATCGTGTGGGGTAATTGATTATATGATGCTTCAACGATTTTCATTGTTTGGGGACTCCAAGTGAGCCATGAGTACCGTTTCGTAGCGTATTGTATTTGGTAAACGTTCTGATTCGATAGTCTTGATTATTGAATTTCCTGCGGCGGAGTTAGCAGTGGAGTGCTACTTCAAAGATACGAGTTACAAGTCAGTGGTCCGTTACACAATAGTCGAGTGGCTAATCACGGAGTCTTTCGTTTACCACCACTATCAAGGGCCTACCTAAGTAAACCACTCGCACGGTGAAAATGTTTGTGTTCATCCCATCAAAGACGTCGATATTATCTCGCCCGAATTAGCTTTTCTATCTGTGATTTCAGCTAATATTGTCAACGAGGTAGAGTCAATATTGATTGTTTGGCGTGTTTTGGGATCGGAGGCTTTTGCTTGGCTTTTACACAACCTGTTTAATTAGTCAATGTTGGTATTGATATTGACGCCTATACGAGTATAAATCAAACATTAAATTTGATTTTTAGATTAAGAATTATAACCAAAAGTAATAAGATCGGTTGAGGAAATCAGAAGAATTATAAACCCAAAGCTTTGCTCATTTGAGCTTTGTAGAATGTAATGTGTTTATCACAGAAAAAGTTATATTTCCCAAACTATACTGCCCCCGTAAATAGCGTTAGTTGCGTTATATTCGGTGGTTCCGTAATAAATAAAGTGGGAAGTCGTCTATCTTTCGAATCGTTTTTCTAAATTACTTATTTTGGCCCTCGCCCATTAGTCTCTACTCGTTACCACGGAGACAAATGGTGCGAGAAGTCGGCTCCTCGGGTCCTACTCTCTAACGTTTCGGCCATTTCCGGGGTACGGTCCGACGGTGTGGTGGGGTGACGATCTTGCAATCCGCTTACTGACAGCGTTCTTAATTTAAAAAAATCGAACATTATTACGATTAACAGCGTTATTACAGAGCTTCTGTTGAGTCTAAACGAAGATATTAGGGCCGCTGGTCTAGCTAGCCCATGGGTAGGTCCTCGCTCGGCCAATCTTTTAAAACTACACCGCCGTAGAGAGTAGGGGGTCTGGTCGGTTCATTTGTTAGTATTAACAAACTTCGCACCCGGATCGTTTATACGAATAAAAAAAACTACTCCAGACTCTTTAATTGAGAAGTGCACCTCTTTAACAGTTCTATTGGAAAGTTTGAATCAGCGCGCCGTATCTATCAAGTTACTGAACTACGAAGATGCTAAGCTCTCATAAATGTGTAACGTAGTTAAGAGCTACATCAAACTACAAGTACCTAATAACTTGTTACAGAAATGAATTAGGTGAACATAATAAGGTTGAATTAGTACCGTGATGAGATTTTTTAAGGAAAAACGTAATCGTGCACTTTTAATTGAGATCTTTGTCGCCACTATGAACTCTAATTAGTCATTTTTGCAAGTTTAATTCAAGCTTTCTGTCCTTTAACTTATCAACGCGCCACGGCATGAACTCAAGCCCCATCTAATTGCATTCCATTTCAGATTGTTGATTTAACAATAAATTACACAGGAAAATGGGAATTTAAACAGGAATAAACTTTTAACACATGACACTTTTCAATAATGTCACATGTAAATTAAACTCATCAGCCAGTGTCGTAGTAAATATTGAAATTAAAACATATTCCGGAGCGTAGGTATTAATTTGTGGGCTCTCTCGGGTGTGAGCCGCCGACGAAAGGTATTACGGAAATTTAATTGAAGTTTTGATTAAGCACTATCGCCCGTGCCAGCGAAATGTACACACTCGCGTCATATGTAAAACTTTCCGCTTACACGGCGCCCGTAGGTTTCCGCGGGTCAATTGATTTCCACCAACGATAACTTTACAGGGCGAAATTTTTGTGGTTGTTATCCAGCAGTGAAATTTTTCTATCTTAGTAGTTAAATGTATTTGTAAAGTCCGGTCTCGCTTCACGGAGTGCTCGCGGTATGGCGAACAATAAAAAGAAGCTATTAAAAAATCACTTCCATGATAGGTAGCTATCGTATTTACTTCTTAGAGAAATCAATCTGATGCGGGGAAACAACCACTTAAATGCCACCCTATATTGTGCTCAAGGATTATTTAACTGCTTTTAAAAACTTTTTACTTCAGTTTGTTCCTCCGTAAACTTTTGACGAATGAACCGCTGAAATCTTGGGCGAAATTATATCCTAAAATGTACAACAACGTCAACAGCGCGCCGTTGTGTCCTAAAACCAAAGTTACGCGTGATTGATTTCTTTAATTTCACAGGATCTTAAGTCTTCCGACTCTAGGAATATGGTTTTAATTGATCCTGATAAAGGTTGGTCGATATGGCATTTGGTTTTTGACTTTTTTACTACAAACATATAATGGAAGAAAGGGATTGATGGAGGCGAACGAGTCCACGTCCTAAGCAAACTTCTACAGAATTCCAACTACAGCTTTCCCATTCAATACGGTTCAAGTAGTAAACTGCTATTGAAACAGATTTTGAACACATTCATTACTTAATTTATTGAAGTACGTATGTTTTTTCTACATAATTGGCTAATATTTAATCAAAAAATGATTTTATTTAAACCGAGGCAAGCAGTCCGCGTGGTCTTCGAGGGGATAACTTGTTATCATTCGACATTTATTTACAAAATCCTATAACAGTCAATGAACTAAAACCTTCCAACGCATAAAAAGAAAAAAAAACCTACACAATTCAAAAATAATGGCATAGTAAGTAACATACTGTTGATTGAGGCGTAGGTATAATATTAGATATAAAGCTTTGCTAAGCTGAGGCTAAAGCTGTTTCAGTGCTTACACTCGACACTAAGTACCTTTTTGTCTGTAAAAGGTATTCCGAAACCACATAACGCTCACCTTAGAAACACCTAACGTGATCATTATTTTTTAGTCGCACAATGCACTCGTGAGCGAGAGGAGACAAGTTTAATAAAAATAATGGTATAAGCACCAACTCTGAGCGCTCTTTTGTCTGCGAGTACCGGAGATGTTTTACACAAGGATAATATTTATTTACGAGATCGTTTGATGTCGCTTGGGAGCTTTAGATACATCTGAACAATGATTGATTACTTGAAAATATACAAAGGTAAAAAATACTATGATATGATAATACATACAATAGTGACGGATACCTCTACGTTTGCTTTTATGATATCATCTGATAAAAGTTATACACAACCTAATCTAACATTTCTAATGCTTTATTCAGGTAAATAAAAGATGACTTACAAACTTTCACCCCTCTATTTAACCTCTTACAATCATGAAATGACACCACCACTATGTTCTAAAACTATGTCTAAAATGGTAATATTCTTTAAAACGCATTTCAGTTGTTACGTTGTTTTGGGCTCGCATTTACGTCTGCTTAATAGGAAAAGCAAAATAAAATTGCTTTTCCTTTTATGATGTGGGCAAAGTAGCACAGTTTACAACAACTGTCGTGTTTATTTATGTCCTCCAAGTGTGAATTTTCACATGGTGTACGAATTGTCTGCCGTAAGTTAGTATGAACAGCTCTTTTAACTTATGAATAACTAACAGTCCACCGGTGTTTGCTCGCGTAAATATTGGATTTTTTGAACAGCAAAAATGAATTTCAAATGCTTCAAGCACAGTGTCAAAAAGTACACTTTATAATTAACCCCTTTGATTACTTAAATCATCTAAAAAAAGTGGCAAGTATAAAATTTCGTTCGGTATTTATCTTGCCGTGCCTCCAGCGGCACCCTCGCGAAATGGTAAGTAAACTTTCTTAGGCGAAGACTCAAATTGCTTCAACTGAACATAAACATCAAGTTCTGAATAAAATGGCGCGTGAACTTGAAGGGGAGATTTCTTTGAGTAAACGAGTAGTAAAGTTAGAGGCGTGTAAATGGATTATGAAATAACAGTTGTTACTCTTCGGGAGGCTGAGAACAATGGACTTGTGGTCTGGAAGGAGCGGGTGCTGCGATTGTTTTATGCATAATATTTTGTTGCCACTTTCCTGTGGATGAACTTTAAATAAATCTTACTTCTTTGAAACAAGGAAGGTATTTTAATTGAAACATGAACAAAAGTTATGACTGTCTTTTGTGTACTTGAAACGTACAAATGTAACCTTACGATATTTTGGCTCTTAAATTCAGTATGCACATGTTTTTACTCGTATTTGTAAGCATTTAGTGCTGCCAAATTTTTTTTACACTTTACACACGACAATAAAGCACAACAGTGAAGCAATCACTTTGGAAATAGTAATTTTACCAAAACTGCTCGGCTATTTCGTCACTAATTTATTTTGATAAAGTAATCCTACGTTTTAGGTGCCTGAGGTATTCAATGTCTCAAACTATATGATATACCATATGAGTAGGTAGATGGTAAGTATATTTTGTTTATTTTTCAGCGCGGGAGGTCGTAATTAAGGGGCTTTCACGGCGACCTCGCCGTTTCAGAGCTGTTGTGCCTATGAAACTCGCGTATTGTTACAGAAAACAGACAGTGATAGCACCTACCTACCGGTCGACAACCTATTTTTTCCCCCTAAATATAAGCAAAATCGTGTGATTTTTCTTAACAAACATGCCATTTATTTAGAGGCCATATATGTAACTGCTACTAAAAGTTTTACAGTTCTCTTCATGCTAATGTAGATTTAAAAAGTGATTGGTAAGTTTCTGATAGATATGATTGCAGTAAATGTCGTAAAAAAGGTACTCGATTGCAAAAAAAAAATTCACAACGCAGGCGTTAATTGTGCGAATGGAGGTCCGAAAGTTTAATTCCAAATTTCACACACATAGAAAACTTCTCAGTTTTTAAATAGCGAAAATTCTGACACCGACCCTTTTACCGTTCAAGAAAACACTAAGAAGGTTCTGTACCTAAAGTTAAATAAAAAAACATGTTCCATTTTCATTCGCTATTTTTCTAAAAGCAATACGGGCTCCATAAACCACTGTCTACTTTACCACAGACGCAAAGCTCTGTTACCATTTCTTTTGCTTTGTAATGTACGTACTCGTAAGTCGTAGATCAGTTTATAACTGCATAGGTGCAATAATGCCTTCAGGGTTCCACTTGCTACCCTTTATTCATACTATCGCGATTGGTAAGTGGAAAATATTATCTTGTAACACTTTTAAGGGGCATGATCAATTAATATGTAAAGTTAAGTGACAGTATGAGCGACTTTTAATTAATTAATTTAATATTAGTAGATATTTATTTACATTTACTGTAAAACGGAAACCATCCGTGATTAAGTACCACCAAGCAATGATAACTTTTTTATGATTGAGTGTTTCCAATTTTTTTTAAATATATGTAGCACAGAGCCGTCGACATGCAAGTTCGATCGCACTTGACCGGTTTTTTCATGAACCCTGAGCACAAAACTCCGCAGGTGGAGGGTTTAACCAGTCTAATGAAGCCACAGACGTATCCGCACGTTATTAAGGGATTACTCTACCGTTTTATATACGAAAAATAGCTTAACCGTAATAAGAAATAAAGTACGTTCGTCTGGGAAGAGTTATGAAGCTACTGCGCGATATTTATTGGATGTACAAATTGACGTAGATTATGATTGATATTGTCTTTTGTGCCATTTGGGAAAATACTGAGAAATGTGGAAATTATATCAATTTGTTTCTCTTTCATTGTAAGGTAGGTAGGAATAAGTAAGGTAATACGCTCCCTTAAATCAAAAAGATAATAAAGAAAAACATTGAAACACTAACGAGGGCCAACCAAGTCGCATACAATAGAAGATTACTAACCAAGCTAATTAGCCAGCTCTTAATTCACTTACTTCATTATTTTAGCATGCAATGCAAAAAAATTTACAAGAAATAAAGACACACTTAATGTGGCAGTCCATTTTTAGGTGCTTTAATTTCACATCTTACTTCTTTGACGCTAGGTAACGAGACACATAATAGTCACGTTATCATTACGTCGCAAATATCGTCCTCTTGGTTCTCAAGAGGTTAAGTCTAGACTTAGATCTTTAAGACATACAAATAAAATGAAATTTTAATAAAAACGCTTTGATAGAATATTATTTGAATCCAACTTGACAGTGAATATGATTTATCTGTCTCGCTACTCAATTTTCCTTTATCTCAGATCAAAAGACTTATAATTGAAATGCTAAATGTTTTTTATCTTTTGCATTCAAGTATTTCATTACGTGTCTATAAAATTACGCAAATACCGCCTGAATTCCGTTTGGTGGGCCTTAAAACAGAATTTGTGTTAGGATTAGCCTTGCATGGATATTCGTAGGGTAATAAAATCTTCGGGAACAAGTAAATACTACTGTTGTATCTCATTTAAACGTCCACCAGGTGTGCATTAAGCCGAGTGGATACAGCACTGTGGCTTCACTGAAATTGAATTTAAAAAATATTACCGAGTCGCGAACTTTTGGCCGCCTTCCAAAAGACAATACTACACAATGTCTTGTATATTCACTCTGTTGAATAAATACGGACCGTAAAAGGTAGCTACAGTTCGCTGTTTTATTAATGGTACACCTTCATTGTCCGGATAATAGATCAGACAATGCAGTGTAAAATCATGTTTCTGTGTTAAATATAAAAGTCATATTTTCAGGATTGAGTCGTGAATATTTAAAACGGTGAGTGTAGGACACTGAAAAATAAAAACGGATGAAAACATAAAAACGTGCGATGTTATAACGGTTTTAAATGCAAAAGCAAGTTTACACTGAAATTAGCAGGCAGCAGATAGTGCCAGTGGAATAAGCCGTACTGAATTTTCGATTTTGATACGACAAGGATGAAACGCTCTGCCGTGCGGAGTGCAGCAACTCCCCGAAGGCAAGTCCGAAATTGAACCGGGTAACGGCAAAGCGGTCAAACGCGAGTCAAAGTGAACACAACTCCTAATCACTACACACAGAGTTACGTGTGATGACGAACATTTTTAAATGGCCGCGTGATTTCACACCCAGACGAATCCACATCTCGAATGGAGCTTGCTTTCACAGCGAATAGAGCCCTATTGAACATTGATGTTTCTGAAGCAAACAAAACTGCGTTACGGTAAAGTTTTTACATTAGCCGAATAACAGAGTCGGCTCCGTTTGTTTCGTGCCTTCGAACCTGCCTCGAACCGCCGCCAAAGTTTGGGGTCTGATGCTAAACCTGCCGTCCCGGTAAATTTTAATCATAAAGAGACAAAAGAGATGAAGGTATTATTAAGCAAACTTTTGTCTCGACTGATTTACGCGGCATTTTTCTGTTTGACTAGCTGTTAAATAAAATTTATGGTTGTTTTGTGCTACTGGAAATATGGTTGAATTATGTTTGAAGTTTTGGATGTTAGTAACAAATAAAGTTATATTTTGAAGCCCGGTGTTCAACTTTGTGTCTAACTGCCATTTCAAAGTGAATAAAAAGCAACTTTTCAATTTTTATTCATTTTAGCTGTCACTGTAATAGCCAAGTGAATTAGTGAAATGAAATTTTATCTGCAGGAACTCAAGACAGACATTGCTAAAAAGTGGCTACTGGAAGGTGTCCAACGGGGAGAGGTGAAATGAGGAGCCATATATTTCGCATTCAATTTTAGGGAAAAACGCGGCGTAGGCTACTTTATTTAATGGGAAACTCTTGTTTGTTTATCCACCTGGAATTGTGGGCATTATGCTCTAGTTTCGCAATTGCTTTAAATATCCTCGAGCTAATGACTCGACGGGCAGTCTTTTACGGCCGAGATCAATACCTTACCATTAGTTTTACTGGGATAGATACTGGAGTTTTTCCGAAACAGTTAATTTATCTGTTACCGTCGTTTCAATAACAAAAGTTAAGCTGCATTATCTTCAGTCATAGACGGATAGGTGAGATATCCTTGGTTATAGTATCCCTCCGAAACGTTTTCTTTTGACATAATAATAAAACGATTTCATGATTAATATCATGAAATTTATTGTTGATTTGCAGTTTTTAAGATCACAGGTTAATATAAGTTTTTTTTATTTACTTGAATATTTTTGTATATAGGTACTTATACACTGATCAAAGTCAATAAATGACCCTGCAGACGTTGTCCAGACCGTTGTTTTTAGTAAAGAAAGTAAGTACGAGAAATATGTCCTCATTTCGTCCTTAATGTGCTTGTAAGCTGTTAAACATTTTTCTTCTTTTATACATTTTATCAGGTAAAATAAAATAAAGCATTATTTAATAGATTTTTGAACTAAACTTAATGTCAAAGTATTGATGCCTAAGTGTTAATTGTAGTCATCTATCCAGAAAAACAAAAGCAACGCAACACATTTTGAAGTGAATAAAAATTAAATCACTGTGGATTTTCGTTAAGCATACTTTATTAATACCACAATTTTGTGTAAGCACTTAATTCCAGTATAGTAGACACAGCGATTTTTCAAAATGGAAGAACATTTTCGCCAGGCATTAATACCAGGTCCATAAATTTCAATATTCAATTATTCAAGATTTTCAATTTTCAAGGGAGAGATTATAAGATTTCTCGGTCGGTTTAGACTATAATGAGTTTCCGGTATACCAGTTTACCGGAGGCCGACGAGTTTTGAGCTTCTTTTGAGTATCCTATTGATGGGATCATGAGAATTGCCCGGTATTATGTGGACTTAATTACGTAGACGGTCAATAAGTAAGGGTTTTACGTGTATTGTTTCGGTGTTACGGAAATTGGATTCTTGTCGCAAAAGTATTTGGTGGAGTCCAGCTAGCGTATTAATAAAGTTACAACTACATATAAATAAACTGCTTCACTTGAGTTGCTAAAAAACGAACTCCGTAGTTATTATGATAGCAAATTTAATTGGAATTCAAATTAATAAAATCTTTTTCAGTTATTTAAACTGAAAATTTAGATTTTTTTTCTGTAAGTGGCAGTTGTAAAAAAAAATCTGTACTGATATTATTTTAAGAGCTGTGAATTGTGTACATTTTTTTTGTGTAACCATAAATAGAAAAAAGTAAGAAGAAGAAGAATTTCATTATATTTCCATTTAAAAATTTGTGCCACTTGGTAGTACTAATATAATCCAAAATATTGCTTCCATCATCACACCGTGATAATGAGAAGGAAATATTTTTAATTAAAATGTCCTAAATGCGCCCGATAAATCAGTTTACGTTTGCCTATCTGTCTCAAGTTAATGTTAAAATTTATTTAAAGGCCCTGAGAAGCTTTAATCACAGCACATTTTCAGGCAAATTAATAGGGCTGCCTCACTCAACACTACGCTGGGAGGTAAACAATGGGGCAAGCTTGTCAATCAATCCTACGAAACACTAATTAAAATGGAATTTCACGGACGGAAATTCTAAAAAAACTTCTTCGCAAATGCGTTGGTACTGAACAACGCTTGTTAGAATAAAAATATCAAATAACCTATGGGCACCTATGATGAAAAGATTTGAATACTGTGCCTGCCTATTACTTTAGCCCAGGGGGTTACTTTGACCCTTTACCAGTAACAAGTTTATTTTACTGTTTACTGTGTCTAGTTCCCTGTTTTACCGACCGTTCATAAACACCATTTACCGGATGATGTATAAACATACGTCCTTTGCTATCGAAATACGATTGTTTAAGGTTCAAACATTTTATTAAGTGAGTCAAAGTTATCTCCTTGAATAAAGTAGTACTTAATCTTTTTAACATATTACAATTTATTGTACTCGTATGAAAACACACACATCAAATTATTTTCTGTATAAAACACGGCGCTTTAGTCTCCTAAAACTGGATGGATACTGGATAGTTTAAATGAACTTACATGTTCGATTTAATTAAGGCTGTCGCACACCGTTTGATATTATGAATGTTTAATTAAAATTTCATAATCACTCCCCATACAATTTTAAGATAATGTGCGAGGCATGGTTCGCTGGATCAATTGAGTTAATTAATTTGCACAATAAGGTTATAATTATTTCTCGTTAAATGATGTGTGACTGTAAACATAAAACTGATATACGAGTAGTGTACGTTACACCTCTATTTGTAAGAGTTTTTGAAATATTTTACTAAAGGAGGATGAAAAAATGATGAAAGTCGTAAAAACGGGAATTTGATTTAATTATAATAAAATAATATTCATTGATTATTAATTTGTCTTCGACAATTTTATAGTAGGTATGTGGTTTTTCGTAACATCTCTCAAAAATCTATGTGCTCAAAAATAAGAGCAATTTCACGCTAAGCGAGTTGGAAAAGTAAAAATTAATTTGGTTTAATTGACCCGAAATAGGACACCGAAACTCATGTTACACGGAGTTTCTTGAAATAAACTTATTATTTTCGTTAAATAGCTTAATTTGGGAATAGAGGATTGGTGTGATTGTTGTGAAATATTTATTGTCTCATCGGCCTATATACGTCCCACTGCTGGGCACAGGCCTCACCTCAACTATGAGGTGGTCCGAGCCTTACTCCACCACGCGGGCTCAGTGCGGATTGGTGGAGGGGTGTTTGTAAGGTAAGTGACCAACCCATGGACCAACCTTACTGTCAGATGTTATTAAGCCGCCCGAGGGCCTCTGACCAGGCTTAACGACTAATATCTATCGATATTATCCGGGACCAACAGCTTAACGTGCCTTCCGAAGCACGGAGATGCTTGTAAATAGACGTCACTTATATGGTCAGAATGGTCACCCATCCCAAACATGACCGCGCCTTAGGTTGCGTAACTTTAGGTATCACTACCAAAGCGCAGCAACCACTGCGCCACAAGCATATTTATTGTATTTTATTTATTTTCGTTAAAGAACGAAACGGGTTATTCATTTTTTATTGTAAAGCTAAATAATATTCTTATGTAATTTAAATAACGAATTTGATTATTTAGGAAAATGATAATAACGGCATAACGTAAGATTTAAGAATATAATATAGTTACCTTTTATCAGCAGGAACTTTTCGCGGTGATTATCTACATTGGTCATGGATTAGGAACTTTTCAGGCATGCAAAGTTGTGTCATAAGTGTGGTATTTTCTGATAAAAAAATTAAATAATAATTAAAAAATTAAGTTACCCAGTCACTTCATGGAGTAGTTTTTGAAATAAATATAAACGATGCTAAGATTTCTCCAAACAGCAACCAATAACGAATGTATGCATAAGTAAAATATGCTTGTCAGAATAAAGTAATGTCCGTTGCATATTTTAGTTCGCTATATGACCCGTGGGAGGACCCGGCGAATCGCTTTCAGTACTTTGCAAACGGTAGTAGGTATGTTATTAGTATATTACCTGCGTTCTTCTGAAAACTTATATATAAAACATTTAAAATTATGAATAAAATATGAACGGATAACAATAACCGTTCTTTTTATTTGTTATGTTTTTTTTCTTTTCGAAACCGTCCTTTTGTTTAGTACACTTACTGCAAATGTAGTAATAGTTTGTTTTGTCAAGCAAATGTTAGGGAAGGACTTCAAAGATATGTCAAGTAAGAGTTGTGATCTGTTTTCAATAAGTACGAGTATAGTCAATCTTATGGATAACAAAGATACATTATTAAAACAGCTACGACCTCAAAAAGTGTGAAGGCCGTTTGAAATGTAACTTCATGTACCGTGTGTTATTCTAATATCATTAGTTACTTTGACTGGAAATGTCTACAGTGGAGTAGGGGTTGAAATTAGCAATCTACGGTACCTTTTACCGGAGCTATGATTTCTGCATAAATCGGGCTGGTATGTAATGTAATAACGGTATACAGTTCGCTTTGATCACAGCAACGGGCTTTATAAATCCATTTGAATCACACATTATTAAACTGGACTGATATCTCATTACCGCCGTGAAATTAGCGCGAATTTCAATGGCCTGTTTGATTGATGATGGATGGTAATGTAGGCTAGGCAGCTTTCAATATCAAACATCTAAATGAAAATATAGATTTCAGACGTATTCAGCTTAAAAAATAGTTTTCTACGACTATGTCACAATTTCCAAATTACACGTATGAACTTTAAAGTAGTTGAAAGTTCTACCGCTCTGTAAAATGGGGCTAATTCTAGCTGTTTTGTTAGTATATTCAAATTTTTCGTGTCCAACTTAATTTGGCTCAGAGCGCAAGCTCGGTGCGTCGAGGTTAATTTGGTAGACACCAGCGGATTAATTAAATGCCATCATAGTAATTTTTCAGCGTCGGTAGTTCGTTTTTATGAAACATTTCACCGTTGTTGAGGGAGATTCATCAACTCCAAATATTAAGTTTGTTTTTTTTGCTCTTTTTCGCCGTCAGATTTGAACGCGTATTACCTACGTTTTTATTTCAGTGTCTGTAATAAACATCGCTGTTGATGTAGAGTATATTTACCTACTGTTGGATGATCAACTTGTGTTCTGTTGTTTTAGGAGGTCAAATAAGAAAGCCAACTTATTAACTCATAATGAAGGATAGGTCATTTTTGATCTTAACACATATATTTTACCGTGTACGACAAGTATTTACCCTGTAAATACAAAACAAAAGAGCCTCACATTACCTTCCGTAATAAGCGCACGGCAAGTCGATAACGCACTCAGTCTGACATGAGCGAGGGAGACATATTAAAAGCCCATTGGCATAAAAATAGGCAGCACGGTAACCAAAAGCCCATCTAGCGAAATTGCCATCCGGCACTCATTACCGACTGAGCCAACCGCGGGATCCGATATCCCGCACGTGACTAAAGGAAATTGAAATCTCTATCGGTTAATCGGAATATTGAATGGAGTTCCTAAAAACAGAATTTTAATTAATGTTTTCGTTGTAATCGTTACCACAAACGCAGAGGAAGAGAGCGGAGTTTGATGGAAATCAATTTCCGATAATTAGCCTGTCTGATTTTGGAACAGGGATTCAAACTCATTTGATTTGTCTATTTTTAGTATGATAATAAAATTTCACCACGATTTAAAAAAATGCTTAGAATTTAACACAGGTTTTAACTGTGAAAAAGGCTGTCTTATGATGTTTCGAATATTCCGTGATATTTGAACAGTTCATACATAAAATCAGGTACAGTTTATTCTTTTTAAGGTCGATTTAAGTAAAAATAAAGGTCCAGACAGACGACTAGATAAGGGATGAAGGGCGGAAGAGTGCTCCCAGCGACCCTGTACCCTTATTATGAGCTCGCACGGCCTGCCACTCGAACACTTCTGCTTGCCACAATCTCAAGAGATCTTTTATTTTGTTATTCCTTTAATTCCTTTTTTTACCTAAACACAATACTCACACAATCTCAACACAATTTTGTCGGAGGAAATTGCGTGAGTTTTAAAGGATTCTGACGTCAAGATTGATAATTAAAAGACAACTTCGACAAAGGATATTGAATTTGACTCATAGTCGATGGGAGGCCATTATGAATATTTAGGGTACGATGGAGCGAAGTGGGGCGTGGAAGGGCGTGTTACGGCAACCTTTAAAAGTGTCGAGGTTAAGATGTCGGTCTAATGATGCCATTCTATTTATTTATACAAAAAAAATCAAAGTTATTAAAAATCGACTAAAAACCGAGGGAAGCGCGCGGTTGTAAAAAGTAATCGCTGAGGTAGTCTAGAAACCTTTATTCACCACGGAAATACACACATCAAAAGTGTCTAGGGATCAACATATATTTTTGCAATAACTTTTCTCCTGATTGATATTAAAATTAAAATTTTCTTAAAGGATTCATCAAATAAAGTGTTTTCGTTTGTCTACAGTAACGATAAACCAAGTCACCTTTGCATTAATAAAGAAATTTGCCATTTTCCTAATAAAGGGATTTTTGACATTTGAACCACTAACATTAAAGTTCGAAAAAAAGACTGAAATAACAGTTTTCTTTAAAATTTTATTGGGTAACTTAAACAATTAATAATCCGTGTTTCTACCGCGAACACTAACAACACAAGAACATCGGTTTGGCATACTCAAAATGAGTTCATCCAAATCACGCTGTGGAATGGCCGCCCATGTTCGTTGCAACAACAAAAAAAGGTCTTCTTGCGACTGGATACCCTCCATATTCGGCAGAGCTCTTCTCTGCATATCCCATGCATGCTCAATCGGGTTCAAGTCTCGCGACTGAGCAGGCCAGGGCATGACATTGATGTTAGCTGCGGCGAGAGTCTGTCTTACAACTCTTGCGGTGTGCGGTCGTGCATTATCATGCATTAACTGAAATAAGGGACCGAATTGCACTTGTAGAGGAACGATGACGTCTGATACAATCGTCTCAGCATAAATTTGAGCGTTGAGGTTGCCTCTGATCCAAATCAACTCAGTTCTTCCGCCGATCCAAATACCTGCCCATACCATGATGGTTCCACCACTATAAGGATGGACTTCCTGGCAGGATTTTAATCGCTGTTGGCGTCCAGGGGTTCTCCAATGTCGTATACGTCTTGTATCCGGTCTCATACCAAAACGAGACTCATCAGAAAAGCACACGAAACGCCATTGTTCTTTTGCCCAATTTCTGTTTTCAAGAGCCCATTGATATCGAATCCTACGATTGTGCATTGCTATAGGTGGTACCCTTAGCGGTCTTCGGGAATGAAGGTTCACTTCATGCAAGCGGTTTCTGACTGTTTGGTCGCTAATTAAGTTCCCTGAAAAGTGATGAAGCCTCACGGCTAACATCATGGCGGTTATTGTTGGAGCTCTTCGAGTTGTGATTTGAATGTATCGGTCTTGTCTCCGTGTGGTGCAGAGATACCGTCCTCCATGGCGCTCAGCCACGGTACCAGTGCTTCGGTAACGTGTCCAAAGTCGACTGATAACACTCTGACTTGTATTCAGAGCTAAAGCCACAGTACGTTGCCGTGAACCAGCTTCTATCATTCCCACGGCTCTGAGCATTTCTTCCCTGCTTAAATAACGTCGCCGCTCCATAATAACGTTGGTTTTAATCAGTAGTAGGGAAACAGTAGCACTAATAATGTCTTCAATGCGTTGTATGTTTTTATAGAGAAAATATTGACAGCTGATTTTCATCTTTTACTCGAATTTGATTGACCGTTCCTGTTTCAAATTATGAAATGCACCAAAAAGGATCCATTAAAATTTATAAAATCATAAATTTATTAAAAAGCCACATCTCAATCTCAAGAAATCCGCATAAAAATGCTTGATCCCTAGACACTTTTGATGTGTGTATGTCAGAGCTCTAAGGTTGAATCTCCTTAATTACACGGTGATAATTTCCACGTCGCTTTTATAAGCTTAACTAACAATAACCTCGTGAAATGTTCTATTAGCTGCGAAGCATTCGCGTGTGTAAACTAAACCGATTATAAATTACAAACGAACTTTAGCTCGGCTGGGTCCCTTGCACTATACAAAGGTGTAAATGGAGGCAAATTCGTCAATTTATATGCGAAACGCCGCCTTTGAGATGCGATCATGCTCTTAGATCACCAAAAATTCTGTTAGTTTCCTTAAATTAATATTGGTTTGCGCGTAATTCAATCTCTGACTAAGTGGAAGAGATAAACATTTATGATATTATCGGATGAGTTAAGATTACCTTTATTAAGGTTCAGATGTACTTATGACTTATAAATATAACAAACAAAAATCTTATAAGAATATATTTATCAACAACTCCATGGATACCTATAAATTTAGCTACATAAATTAGTAAAGTTGTGTTGCTAATTTAGTCCTTAAGCGTAACGTTTGGTTTTGATTTATCATAAAGTAGAATCTAGCCTCTGTGATACTTTTAATGACTCCTTAATTTTGTGTTTTGTAAGAAAACTTAATTAAAATCCTCTGACTCAATTAGAGACTTGGTGTTATCATGATTATGGCTTACACGAGAATGAATTTGAAAAATTCTTTTTACTCCGGTAGTAGCTACGTTTTCATATCGAATCAAATGAATCAGATATTTTTACGATGATTTCCTGTTTGCATATTTAAGATTTCCACTTATACCGTCAAAAATGAAATATCGGGAATTGAGATCGAATCGCTTGGGTTCATTAACCGCAAATATTACAATTGATGTACGTCACTAACATTCATATTTTACTTGGTTTTTTTATGGTTTCATCATAGATTTTTAGGGTTATAATAAAGTCTTATTACGTGGCAAACGTCGGGGTTCATTAAAAATCTCTTTTCTCGTAGCTTGGCTTTAATTATCCGCTTTCTTTGTTCTCGGCCGGTGGGCCTCTGTAACACTGGCAAATAGTTCGCTGTATTTTGTTCCATAGTCCCACTAAATTAAACCTATATGAGTTCACAATAAGCTCGATATTTGAATAGGGACTTTGATTAACTACAGAATTATTGTTCAAATAGCATGTATTTTTTTCTTGATCTTGATTATTCAGGGACTTAATTATGAAAAAGCGTTTTAGTAAGTAAGATTAATGAGTTATCATAGAAAAATGCATCATTGTAAACATTTTTGCTGATGTTCTATGGTAAATCAGTACTAGTATTACTTAATTTAATACGTATTAATAACTTATTCATCAGTCTTACCTAATACAAGTAATTATACTTCAAAGGCGAGATATTGTAAAAGTGTTATTTTAATTTCATAATAATCAAGCACATTTTTATTCATTAATTTGAAACTTACACGTGGGTGATCATATTTATGACCCTAGGCATGAAGGGGTTTACCTATATTGAATAAAAATAAAAATGTACTTACCATTTTTCAAGCTTTGTGACAGAAAAAACCTTTGTGAAACAAAATCCGGTCATTATGATAAAATAACAACGTGTTCACTTGCACTGAGAAAATTTCAACCAAGGCCCGAATGCTAGCTACTCTAAGTAACCGGCGGTCTATTGACGCCACTAAGAACACTTTTGAAAAGAGCCACAGCTGCCCGCATGAGCTGCAAAGTCATCTAAGTGATAGAAACTGTAAGAAACCAACACTAAGTGCAATTGACCGCTACACGACAAATCACTTAGGTTCGGTCTAACACTATTTTCAGGCGACCGAGACTTTGCCTCCACAACACCATTTTACCCACTTCCTTTTTTTTGACGATCTCTTTTTATTAAAACTCGACCCGTCAAAGACTGTTCTTAAAGACATTTTAAACTAAAATAAGAAAGGTAGTAAGTGTTTTTCAAGGAATAATGTTGGATATTATTTCTATTTTTGTTTATGCGAACATAAACGAAACAGCATGCTTTTTACCATTTATGTAATTATACTCCGAAATATTTTATCTTAACCCTTTATTGCTTGTTTATTGCACTTGGTCATTTATTTAACAAATGGATAACATTAAAACAACTTTTAACAAAGTATGCATGGAACGTACAATTAAAAGTTTATCCCATGCTAAATACGTGAATTTGTAAGGACACCACAAACTTTTGCCAAAATAGGGGTCTATAATTGGGGTGTTTTGGTAATTGATGGCTTAATACAGGGTGGTCGCATTCCCCGCGGTGTAAGCCGCGTCGATGTGTTGTGATAAGGGTGGTGCGATCCATCATAATTTGCCCGGCCATTTCACGCCTTCACTTTCTTATAGTCCGCTTTGATTTATACACTCTTTGTAAGAACATGCTTAAGCATTTTTCGTAAGCTGTGGTTTGACTCTGCGTTAATTTTACTTTCAATTGTGCGTGAAAAAATGTGGGTGTTGAAAAATATAAGCAAAAATTTCAAAAAATATTATCATGACGCAGGTATACTATGAATATATCTACTAGTATTCTTGTCGTTTTATTACACACACACGCTATCCTGCTTGTGACGACGCTCCGATGACAAATGTCATAGATGACAGCTCGCGACAGGGCTGTGCGTCGCTTATCAATATAGCAGTGCAATGTTACTAGTAAGAACTCAGTTTTATTAGAGCAAAATAAAATACTAAACATAGTATGTTACTTGTTAAATTCATTGAATTGAAGTAGGTACTTAAGTCATATAAGCAGCACATGCACCAGAGACGTTAAATATCTTTAAAAAATGAAAGACTAAGTATGTCTTTAATATGCTGGTGTAAAAAACCTCAAACTCATCGTGTCATGTCCTCAATATGTCCTAGCCGACCAGACAATAAATTTACACAGTTCACTTTGTTACACATGAAAAAATCACGCGTCCCATGGGTCGGGTGTCACCATAGCCTATTATGTGGAGCGTCGTGTATCATGGTGGAAATGAACTGCAGTTATAAATAAGTGATAGAACTCGAAACTCCGGTTACAACAAGTTTCTCCTTACGTGAGGGATAATTTGTTAGAAACGCGATTCCTAGCCTAGTGAGGTGACGTGTGGCTTTTGAGAAGAAATAAACCGACAAGATCTTCTCATTCAAAATATTTTACCTGTGATAATATGTGTAATATTTTACCTGTAAACATCTTATGAATAATATTGACATTAAAAAAAAAACATTTTCACTTTTAGTTTAAACCAGGGTTTGTTAAATAATTTGATTATACTCTACCTGTTTTTTTTTACAGTTAATCATTTTGTTTGAGTTTATAAGGCAAATTTTAAGCTTGAACGATATTACAGCACGTTGAAAACGGATCAAATTATTTGGTGCTGATCAGCAAGACGTACTTACTGACCTAGCTATAATTTGCAAGCGGCTTACTCCACGTACATCCGAAGTGACGGGCATAAATCAAAATTTAAGTCCAAACATTGTCGTTCACCTATGAAAACTAAGCTTATTTGTTAGTCTGTAACTTCGATTAGTGCGAAACTTTTTTCGGTTCTTGCAAAGTTTAATTTTTTGGCATAAAAAATGAACAATGTGTCTATGCCTCTGTCTTTCCAGGTCGATACTTTTTATTGCGGTTCTTAAAAAATCTGACTAAAGCATGGCATGGCGTCGCATTTAGAGCGCTGGGAACGATTCTTGGTTTCAAATAGTTTGTCACATCACTGCTACCTTCTGACTGACAGAAAAAGAGGTTTAATCTTCTGTGCGGAAAAATGACGCTGGATAGAATGCGCCGACGAATAAAAAGAAACCGAAGACTCTTTGTGTTTTCGTCTCGGTAGAAATTCCTATTGGATTACTTTATTCTGAAGTCAACATGTCATCTGAAAGCAACTATTGACATACTCGTATTAATACTATTTTTGTTTAATTTGCTTTCTAGTTCCATTAACAAAATTTAACGTAAACTAGTTTAAAGTTGAAGCATAATTCAGACGGCGTCCCGTGCACTACTCGTGCACCGGTGCACACGCTACTCCTCTCAAGTTTCTCCATTTCTGAGGTCTCAGATTCGATCCCTGGACGGAGAACCGTCTTGGTGTTTGTGATACTTTCGTTGTTTCTGATTTCCATAACGCAAGTGCTTAAGCTAAGCAGCTATTTACTTTGGGATCAGAGCAACGAATGTAGATACAGCTATCTCCCTTTTTTTACTGCAGTACTAAAAATCATACATTTCATTCGTTTATCTTTATCTTGCCATAGAAAATGGTATTGCCTGATGGCAAGGAAGTGTGATTTTAGTTCGATAATAATAGTAAAACTAAATTCCTGAGGGAGAGCTGTTTTAAAATGAGTCAGCATAAAAAGCTTGTGTTAATATAAAGACTTTAAACCAGATGTGGTTTATAATTGAGGACCGAAAATAGGTACATTCTTTTAATTAATTTCCTAACTTAGTCCGAACTTCAAACGTTTTGCAAGTTTAAATTAGTTTACCCAAACTTTATAGATAATAACGCCATTATCCTAAATGTTATAATTGCGTTTGTTATGTTAATTAACAGTGGTACCGAATTTAGCGAAAAATTTGCTCATTTTTTATTGAAGAGTAGGGAATCGTTAAATGGTTTAATTTGTTTTATAGTCTACTGTAGGCTTATTTCAAATACGTATATTTGGCGATACGATAATTTTAATCACTTATTTAAGATAACATTCCAAACTCATTCACGTTTAGTCATGTCACTTTGATAGAATAATATGACAAAAGTAAGCTAGTCATTTAGATGTAAGAATAATAATGGACATTACTAATGTAACTTCTAAGTGCTTTGCTGATATAACTTTTAGCGTTCAATCTCCCAGAAATATTAGAACAATATTAATTACTCGTCAGGTAAAACGAATCAATGTAAACTATTGTATTTCAGCTACGAATTTCTCATTCAGGTTTAAACCAAAGATAGCGACGCGAGAAAATAAATTTGCAT
The DNA here is from genome assembly GCA_963921415.1 of Pyrausta despicata. Lineage (NCBI taxonomy): Eukaryota > Metazoa > Arthropoda > Insecta > Lepidoptera > Crambidae > Pyrausta > Pyrausta despicata. Next base: position 8,376,628 of record OY992855.1, on the reverse strand, counting down.
TCTGTTGCCGCCTCGCAGAGGGTCAAACAGCCTAATGAGGAAAGTTCCTGCAATTAAATACAAACCGCTACGAACTTCCCTTCGTCTTTGTCAGTTTTCATACTGGAGAAAAGGTAAAAAAGCAAACCTATGGAGCGATCAAATTAATCTGAAAGTCGAGTCCAGTTTGGAAGCGCAAACTTTGAAAGGCTTTAAAAGAGTTTTTAGGGACGTTTAGGCGTACCTGCCTCCTCCTGCCAAGTACCAAATATATTTTTTAAATTTAGTATTGAAAGAATTGAAGTTCTACATTTCTGTAAGTATAAAAAAATATCAAGAAAATAAATAAAGGACTAATTTATTTTTTGTTTTGTTTAACACTCGCAAACATTTTCATAACTATGGGTTTAAAAAGATATCCAACTACGAAGACTTTTTATCATAAAAATAAAAGTTTTTACACGGAAAGGTTTTCCTTGAAATCACCCTCATGGAATTCGCTCCGTTCGTTTACACCCCATTTCGTGCCCGGAGGGTTGATTTTCGAAAAATCTTTCACGGAAGATTAAGCCATTCGTTTTCTGTCTAAAAGTGATATTTGTATAGATTGCTTAAATTTTTAATTTAACTTGAACATGTCCGGTCAGAAAATCAAGAGTTTGATGTGTTAAGGAATGGTTTCTGCTACTTTAAAAGTGTTGGTTATATCAAGCAATGTCACGCGAAATTTTCGTAGGAGATCGCGTGACTTGTTCCGAAATTGACATACCTGCCTAGTTGCGAAATATGTCGTAAGACGTCGCGCGAAATTTGACCCCAAATGTGTCCTAGGCTTTAAAATTCTTGTCCAGGGATTTATTTCGGTGCGATAAAGGAAAAATAAAAATTGATAGAATAGGTCGGCCTCCGACCACGCATTATGCAAACGCACCGCTTGACGGAACAATTTGTTAAGACCGTTCTTTGTGCGCTCGCGTCTCGCTTTGTGATTCCCGTGAACGGAGCGTGAACATTTTGACAAGTGGAATTTGTTTTGTAAGAGGGTAGGGATAACTTGACAAAGATACATTTTCAGCATTTGCTCGCGAATTTGACTACTATTTCGCTGCCGCAAGACTTCATTTGGGTTATAATTTAAGTACTTATGTAACGCTTTGAGTATTTTACACAAAACATAAATTAAAAAAAAATACTCCGACATTTTGGTAGTTAAAGATTATCTATAAACGATTTTGAACCCACTAGGTTTCACACATTCCAAAGTCTAACCTTCTTGTTCTGACACGTATACGTAAGTGCTCTCAATGGTTAGCACCAAGCATACATTAAACTATCAAACTGATACTGTTATGGCAAAGACTTGACATTAAGGAAAACTATCTTGACTTTCCTTTGTGACAAGTTAAACAATAAAATCCGAGGCCTGGGAACAAAATGAGACATATTTCTTCTCTATTGCTAAAAACTATCAGCGATCATGCACACAATGCCGCCACCGCTCCGCCGCCGCTCTGTTTAAGCGTAATTATATTATTTATTTTTAAAATAACCGGCATCACAAAATCTGCAGGGTCGTCTAGTGTACAATAAAAGTGTTTTCTATCTATCAAGGAAAAAATTATAAGTAAATGCTGAAACAATAATGATTCTGCTGCGCTACCTACTACTCGGAAAGCTAGCTGTAGCTGAAGCTAGTTTGTAATATTCAAAAAATGCTTAGGCAGTCTCACATGTCTCCAAACAAAATATTTTTTAGATCACCCTGTACACATGTAGTCTAGTGTCAACTTGCAAGATTCGAAAGTGTTGCGATCAAAACAATGCACCGGCAGTCACGCGCGACATTTTTCCGACGTTTAATTTCCTCCTGTAAAGTTTTAATTCGAGGCATAGAGCGAGCTTAAAAGCGGTGTCTGGCAAGTTTCATCATCGTACAGATGCGTTGGTAGGAAGCTTACTTTGCACACAAAGCCTACAAGTACAAAAGGGCCTGCCTTCGCTCCATTTTGTGTCTGACAAGCCGGGAAGTCGTGGAATGAGGCGCTTCAACGTTTTGACGTCACGGTTATAATGTTGAAATTCCGACGTGTGAATCCGTAGGCAGGTAGATAAGTGCCACGTTGAGATAGTGGAAATGGGACGCCGGTCTCCTTGAGCTACTGCGAGCGATTCTTCGGGCGCTATTGCTTTTATAGGAGTATCGCGTTCGAGTTGCGTGCATTGATATTTAAACCCCCTAGTTACTGGAACAAAACATTCGCTGTAAAAATGCAAGCTATGAACCTACATACATTGTGACCCTCTTTTTAGAATAATGAAAAAGAAAATGAGAAACAAGGCGATAAGGTGATGCCTATTTTATTTTTAGATGAGATTGAGTTCAAGTCTACAAAAAAAACGACTAAATCAGATTACATGAGTAGAAGTAAACGTGATATGAAAGCAATAATTAAAAGTTCGGTACATACCTAACTGTAATTCTTTCATGTCTTTCATGATCAGAGTCAGTCAGAAATAGTACAAGCTGAATTCATAAAGCTTGTGATTATTATCAGGTAGCACAGCTAACATATTGGCAGTAGGCACGCATGAATCTATTTAATACCAAATTGAATGTTTTATCATAAAGAAAACCCATAAAAGGTTTATAAGTAATTAAAGCATTTCGCTGATGTTACTATGTTTAGTACATTCGTTAGTGTAAGCGAAATTTAAAACAAAATTAAATTTTCTATTACCAGGACCTACCTTTATTCTTAATAATATCCAATCCGTAAAAAGCTTTCGACCAAAAGCGCAGCGTAAAGCTACCATTGGAAAGATTGGCGGACGAGCTTAGCGTGCGATATTCACAGAATTGATATAGACGATGCCTGCTTTTTCATACTTAGATTGCCAATCAATTTGGCAATCTAAGTATGAAAAAGTTATTTGTTTGAAAGCGATAGTTCTGGGACTGATTACGATAATTTTGAAACCATTATATAATTGCTAGCTTGTGTACGAGTACTGCAGGTTACTCTAGTTCTAGAAGATACTAGGGAAGACCTCAGGGTCTGACCTATAAACGTTCTATTGCACAGTTGAAAATCGCTTTCGGAATTCGTGTGTCAGTGAAAATGACATTCGCGAAACGAATCGTCGCGGCTATCTTTTCAATGGCTCACGACAATTTTAAGCTTTGTGTTATTTCGTCGACTTTGAAATGTAGCTTTGTCTAGAGGCTCATTTTGCAAGCTAGCTTGCATTAGAAGACGAGCATATTATAATATTTTGGCCTTTTGGGCTTTTATTGCCACCTCGACCAGCGTTGATCTATTGTGGCGTTCCGTTATGTTTATAGTTCAATTTACCTCGTTGAATCCTGGATTTTTCCAGATTCTGTGGAGATTGACGCTAGCTATCTCCTCTGGATGCATGACATGTTGATCCAGAAAGATACTTGTTTTGCTCATGAGTGGACCGCAGAAACAAAGTAGGTATATGCATGGCTGTTTCCTCCGTGATTCGGCGGAAGACTAGCATACTGAACCTGTTTTCTGCAGTAGTTGCGTCATATCTATCTATCATACGCAGGGCAATGTATCGTTTGCGACGCGCCGCCGATCGTCGGCGCGGGCGCACCTGTTCTGCGATTACTCGCTTAAAACGATCAGTCTGTTTAATTTTGAACTATCTTAGTAGGGCTGTCGAAAAAACGTAACCTCTATGAAGTCAATAAAACCAGTTTATTTCCAAAAGGTTGCCATGTCGAAACTTATTTTTAATTACACAAAATTCAATAAATATTTAGTCAATTGACTCCGATTTCTGATACTCTAACGTAACGTCATGTATTTCCATACAAAATCTATGGAGGCAGATCGAAACTGTACAATAATATCCAATGGACCCAGAATCGATCGCTTTTTGTTGCAATAACTTGTCTTATTGGATTTAGACATTACAAAAATGCAAGCTATAAAGTATGAGAGTTTTGTTGCGCAATAAAGCTTAAATAAATTAACCTACTAATGAAAGTGATCTAAACAGAAATACAAGATAATGTAATCTTACATACAGCTTACAACAAAGTTGATTCAGTTGTTACACAAGTCTCCAAGTGCCACTGGATTAAGCACCCCAAACCTTACCTGAAACAAAAACACGACAACTTAAGTATAATTCAATTACGGTACCATAATATTTTTGTTTTCGCCGTAAGAAAGGGAAAGATGCAAAACAAAGCAACAGGGAAACATAATAAAGCCGGCGTCCTAGCAAAACAATGTTTATTAGGAAAAATATACGCCGTTAATAAGTACACGAGGTGTTTTGTCTCGAGCGAGAAGTCAGGTAATCGTATCACGGGCTTTAGACGGCGGAGGTTTTTTCGCATTTCCCTGTGCGAACATGACTGTGCGCCTCAGGGACATGTTCAAAAATATGAATATTTTGTCAATTGATGTACCAAATTATTCGCTTTGAAAATAAAAAAAACTGAGTATTTGGAAGGTTTTCGTTTGGTAACGGATTTAATCTTTAACCTAAAAACGAATGGCAAAATATGTTGGTAAGCGCATAATTCAAGAACGCCTGGACTAATTTGGCCAGTTAATATTTTGATATTCCTTAAAGCTGTTGTTACCGAGAATTCTGGGAATAAGCTTAATAAAATAGTAAATGTTTCTTGAGATAGAACCAGAACCAATTGAGGTATCGTCAAACTTGTTTTAAAAGCATCAGTGTTTTGAGATAGTACTTAAGTGCATTTAAAAAAAACTTTGCGTCTATTCTTTACAAATATTACTTATTCTAATTCTAACTATCGCACAACCCTATTATATTAAGTGGCGGTGCCGATGCACGATGTCTTACGCTATGTTATTTTGGCAATAATATCGCATTATGCTTTCAGACGTTCCACACCCGCCCTCGGCACACCCCTTGGCATCTTTACGGTACAGAAATAGTATTAATTTCTAGTCTATTATTGAACATGCACTCTAGTATTTAGAGCGATGCGTTTCGGTGATTGAAAAATGGCAACTAGCGGTTGTGGTGCACCGTAGTTTTGCTCCGTTTGGATTTTTGCCAAGTGCAACCTTTTTACACGAGACACGCATAATTGTAGCGCCACATTGCTACGTGATGTGAATGTATGGACTAGGTGAATGTGCGACAAAATGAGTTTTTGGTTTCGACCAAAAACAGGTTTGTCCGCATCGAAAAGCTAGAATGTAAAGCAACACACAGCGATCAAATTATAAAATGCAGACATTTTAAATTATTTAATTTTGAACTAAATATAGGACAATCTTATTTTAAGATTTTTACGCCTCGTCTAATCAGTTACTTTTATGTTTTATCGAGATACGTACTATTCCGGATTCCTATGGACGCAAGTACGATTTCTGCCTAAGACAGTTGATTTCTTATGCTGCCAAAAATGTTAAGTTTCCTCAGTGCCAATGCACTACGATAATACGAACCTAAGGAAAACGATTTATTGCGATGTCTAGTTTTCAGACTTCTAACTGTGGCGCTGAACAAAAATGACGTGGCTCTCTTGGCGTGCTCAACACCATAAGATGAGAAAGAAGAAGTATGTCTTCAGCCACGCGAAATTAAAACCATATTCATTTTGACCATTTTTTTACAAGCTTAAATATTTTAAGTCTACTGTCAACGGCTAGGAAAGTTTAGAAGTGGCAAAATAAGTTTATTTTTGGAAATTACTTTTTAGCACGGATTTACTCAACTCTTTCAACTTACACTAACTACTACTTACTAGGTACATAAGTAAAGCCAACTTTCAAAAAGGTCAAGTTCCTCTATTTTTGTAAATCGTGAATAATTAAGATAGTTTTGTTCTGGGTGGGTCTCCCTAAAACTAAATTTGAAGGAGTTACCATCAATTTCAAAATGACACGTCTCGCGTGCCTAACGCCACGTATCGTTAAATACGTTGTAGATGTAAGCACTAAAAATAGTATTACAATAAAATAAAGCAAGAGCCATGGTAACTTGAAATTCCGACAAACGTTCGAAGAGAAGCAAATACTCATTGTTCTAATTTGGCAAAGCGTGTATTTTTCCAAAGCGCTTATCTCAAGGAAACACTGTCAAGTCATGTCGAGGGAGGCTAATCCTTCCCTTCCCGGAATTATTGTGTTTCTTGGTTTGCTACACGTGTCTAATTAAGGGATGGAATAATAAATGTTTATAAGCAAATCCTTTAGCTCTTTTGGATACAGACAAATTTCATCTCACCTCCCTCACATATGGATTAAACAAAATATAGGCATGATCGTCTACGGAATTTCAAACGAAAATAAGTTTGATTTTACTCGCAATTTTGACGCAGTGTTTATGCTGTTGATTGCCTATTTCGAAGGATATTTAAATTGTTTTTATATTAAATTTTTTACAACGAGATATCAGTCAAGACAGAGAGGCAAAGGAAGGAAGAAAATTTAGTCTTTTGCATCTTGGTTTACCTTACCTTATACGAATTTGTGCAACATTTGTCTAACTGTAAAAAAGTTAGAGATCTCTAACGCTATGCGTTTAAGTCTTTCATACTTTTAACGCAAATTAAAGGCTTATTTACGTCATTTTCATTTTATATCACCTTTTACACAGTATATAAGACTAGTCTTAAGCCTGAAATAAACTAAACATGTTTCATTAAAAGTTGATAAGCTTGTCATCAAAAACGACCCCAGAATCCTATATTAAAATGGATGTAATTTTAGTAGACGTAGTATTTCGGCGCATGCGAGAGATAAAATTCATTTGACTGCACTTCAAGGTACACAACAGCTTCTTATTCACTCGTCATAAGATGTATATTAGAACCCATCTATGTGTTGCCTCATATGCTGTCCTAGCGCGTGTCGCTGGCATTGTATCTTATATTCTTGTAATAGATGCTATTTTAAATTGAAATATACTGATGTGGTGTCGTCTGTACCTACCCGCGTCGCGAACAATGTGTTTCCGGTGCGACGCCGGCGCCGGTCGATGCACCGCGCGCGATATAACTTTTTCGTTCACCTTGGCGTCTAGCATTAAAATGTTCGGCAATATTTTATAAACTTGTTTTTTACGAACCATAATGTGAAAATGTTTTTCTTAAAAAAATGTATCAAAATAATTCACACTACTACCATTCTCATGCATTCATATTTTTTCCTGAAATGAACGTATTAAGCAGCTAAAAGTAGTTTATTAACCTAAAATTGCGGTTAAACGCTTAGAAGCCTAATTTTCTGAATTAAAAAAAAAAACTTATGATGAAGTTGGATAAAGAGAAAAATAATAAAATAAAATATAAATAAAAGTATTTTAAAAAAACGCTTCGATTGATCCCTCAGGTATTTAAATATGATTTTACCTTAAAGTTCTATTGCATGACAGCTTAAAGATAATTCGTATATTAATTTAAAATTTCGATTGGACAGCACCAAACGTTGCTTCGAGTGGCGCTCGATCGAACTTTTTACAATTGTGAACTTTTTTCGATTGCACGAGAAACGCCCCCTTTCGTAATTTTCTAAAAATATACAACAATATATAAACCAGAATAAGTTAAAACAAACTTCATTAAAAATGTACGGAGTTCTAAGAGCGTGAGTCCATGTTTTCCATGGCGGTCATTACGTTTTTCTGCAATTTATGAAACACTTTGATATACCTTATTACCTTAAAGTCGAATTATAAAAGCAGCAAAGTAATAAGCATTACTCTGAACGGCTTTCAGTAGTGTTTAGCAGATTGAAAACTGATTTCAGTATACAAAGTACTTACTAGCCTACTTTGTCTAAGTACAACTGCGATATTAAATTCTGCGTTCTAAAGGTGCTCATTTCAATAGGTCTCATCTAATCAAATGTGACCAAGTTCGGTCCTATTGTAACGTTCCAAATACCTGTAGCTGTAGCCACCGCAATTTGGATGTTCGGCACAGAAATAATGAGAGGGTATCCTTTATAAATAGTTCAATTTGGTTTCTCATTAGGAGATGTAATAAGATTTGTGTTACAATCATTAAAATGGATTTAAGTTTTAATTGAACTCCTGATTTCTGTTGTCCTCTCGGATCATAAATAAACAACTAAGTCTTATAAATTTCAATTTCGTTTTACTTCATCAGCCTTAACACGTCTTACTGCCGGGCACAGGCCTCTCCTCAATCATAAGGTGGTCCGAGTCATACTACCTCAACTATGTAGATATGGAAGCCCGCTTGCTCAGAGCAGATTGATGGAGGTGTATTTAATTCTAATACTGTCTTACATTTCAGGATTACCATTTGCTTTACGTAAAAGTTTAATTCGCGATATTTTCTGTAAGATAACGTTCCGTTTGTTAACTATTTTTGTTATTGCTATCGCGGTATAGATGCTTGGGGGATGCCTACACTCAGTCAGTAGTAGGCGTAGAGCGGCTGATATGATGATTATGATTGTTAAGAAGATAAGTGGTTCTTATCTGTGGTATACCACGCCAGAGTTACAAGAAATGGATTCAGGGATGTATTTATTTACTTTAGAAAAAATATATGTAAGTAGCGTCTTAAAGCCTTATGATAGGTTTGCACGAGATGAAAATCCCGCCCCAAGGGAATTAAATGCGGTTCGGTAAGAGGCGCGCGATATTCTCCTTCGCCGCTGGCAGAGGAACATCGCTGACGCACCCGCTGGTCGCCGCACTCTCGATGCACTTGAGCCAGTACTGGAGGACTGGCTCGAAAGACCCCACTGGTTTCTAACATATCGGTTGGCACAGGTCATGACTGGGCACGGTTGTTTCGGGGCGTACCTGCATCGAATTGGACGAGAGGAGCATCCGTTCTGCCATGCGTGCGGTGCGGAGGAGGACACGGCACACCACACCCTGGCCGTGTGCCAGGCATGGGCCGTGCAATGCAGCGCACTAATCGCCGTGGTAGGCCCGGCACTGACGCTTCCCAGCGAGGTTCAATCCATGCTGGGGAGCGAAAAGGCTTGGGAGGCGGTAGCTTCTTTCTGCGAGGACGTGATGTCGCGGAGGGAAGCTGCGGAGCGCGAGCGGGAGCAGGATCCCCTCGCTCCAGTGCTCCGCAGACGAAGATCAGGGCGGAGGAGGCGAGCATTCGATCGAACCCTGCCACCCTTACAAGGTGTTGGAATGCAGTTCCCGGGTGTGGGGGCACCCTGATCTGCCTTACATGGCCTAACTAGGCCACTGACGAGCGGAAGCGCCTTAGTACCCAAGCACGCTTCCGCAACCCTCCTGCCAACGGGGGGCAAGAAGAGCCTTCAAAGGCTTCGCTGGTTTGTTCGCGGAGCAAGGATCACTGATGCCCGTGGCCGCCCGTCAAGGCGATGACGGGGTACCGCGGGGTTTAGTGGGTAAACCCCTGGGTTCACATTCCCAGGAGCAGTGTCTCATAGGACACCGGGAGCCCCACACACGGCCTTGTTCAAACACAAGGACAGGGTTAAGGTGCGTAACGCATTCCCCGCGAGAAAAAAACAAAAAAAAAAGGTTTGCCAAACATCCTTCATGAACCAGGATTGTACAAGTACTAAACTAGTACACACCATGATGGACTGATAAAAATATATTTAATAATTGTGAGCATTAAGAAAAGGTTTTGCTTTAAATTTTACATTTTATTTGCATTTTTAAACTTAAATGTCCGAGCGCATAAGGCTGTAACTTCACACAATATTTAAAGTGAAAGCAAACAAAGAAATGTTGTTACTCATATAGACTCCTAACAGTGTCCCCGAGTCATAGGTGTTATTATGTTCGTGCAGTAAAGGGTGGCGAATAGTGTTGTGCCACGCTAATTCAAACCTAAGTAGTTTGATCGGTGATTTAAAACTTTACATCGATTTACTTTTTCGTAATAATGTCAGACAAAGCAAATTTTTTACGGGGTTATTCTAATTATAGCCGTTATTAAAATTATCTAATAGCCAGCTTATTTTAACTATTGAGCTAGCAGTTGCCAAACAACTTCTGAGTATAGAATCGAACAAGCAATATCAACACCTACCGACTAAGAGGGTGCATTGTCATCCAAACTAAAATTTGCATTTTCAAATGATATTTAAAACTAGCTGCCGCCCGCGACTTCGTCAGCGTGGACTTTAGTTTTTTGCCACCGAGTTTCATTCAAATGTGCAACCCGTTTTTTATCAAAAAAAGATTAAGGGGTAGAAATTATCAAAATTCTTTATTAGCGTCATAACATCTACCTGTTGTTTATAATTTAAGGGAGAACATTCTCTTTTTACATAATTTCTGTGTAGCATTAAGGTTGCCCACGCGACGGAAGGTTAAAAAATGGAGTTACTTCTCCCGTTTTCGCAACATTTCTTTTCACTCCTCTGCTCCTATTAATTTTGGCGTGATGAAAAGTATACTATAACCAGGTCAGTAGTATGAAAAATAATTGTACCAAGTTTCGTTAAAATCCGTCAAGTAGTTTTTGTTTCTATAACGGTTATACAGACAGACAGACAGACAAAAAGTTTACTGATTAGGCATTTTGGCAACAGTATCGATTTAGAAATTTATTGACTATCGATATCATTTGTGTACAACGCTATAAAGTTCGCAGTCGCGAGTCTGCGAGCGCACGGAAATGAGCCAACTTTACTTTTCAACGTGAAATGCTTGAAAACATAACGGTATGTCATGTAATGATATTACGTAGATATGACGCTGAGATTGTGAGGATTCTGGAATAGAAAACTAACTTGACAGTACAAACTTTCTGGTTTAAGCAAATAGGGATTACAGATAATGGTTGTTAGAGTTATTCGTTAAGGCATTGGGGATGAACTTCGCCCGTTATTATATATTATACGAATTATATTATAATATGATGATAAGTACATAATATTTTTTTTGTTTATTGATTTTATTGTCTATTGAACTTTTTTCAGGCACTTTTTCATGCAGGATACCGGTCCGGTACCTGAAAACATCAGGAGTGATTTATTGAATTAATAACTAATCAACTGCGAAGCTTATAAGTGTTATTCTTGAAACAATCTAAAGAAACTAGAACTCAGATCTATAAAAATATTTTCGTTCACAAGACAAGCAGAGTTTGTTCAGACTTACTACCCTTTTCAGAGAAGTGCAGTTTTTTTATTTAAGTCGTTCCCTCGATATAAAAATTTTCGACTGAGCTAGAGTATGTAAGTGTCGCTGATCACAAAGAGTCAGCGTCCTACCATGTTCGAGATGTCTGTTATTTCGTTCCTTTTTTCTAATTCTCACTTTTCCGAAGATGTAGGTTGAGTTGGTGGAGTTGAACCCTCAAATAACACCCATTGCGGCACTCGACCGCCGTCTGAAGTCAGACCTTCCGACCATTGACCTTTGTTACTTTGCTGAGTTATTTTCACATAAAGTGCTTCCAAGTGGACCTTGAGGGTATTTTCTTGGGAAAAAAATTACCAGCGTTTCATTCATTTCTGTTTCAGACGTTAAGACGTCTTGTCATGATGATCGGGACATGGTTTTGGCGATCCTGGGTTGCTAGGCGTTGGCTTTGGATTAGCGTAGCAAGTACTTCCTAGTGGTAGGAAGCTATCGTGCGAAGAATCTTTGAGGCATTATTCTTTTCCCTCAATGAATTTATCAAGTCAGTAACATAATTGACATTTAGGTTACTTGAGGGTTTTTCACAAATCTTTTTACATTTTTTTACATATAAATCCTTGTGTGTATCCCTTAATTAATTAATACGTTATAATCTATTAAGGGACATCAAAATCTTCGTAATTTTTACGCAAAATTTAAGGTGTGAGAACCCGCATCGATTTTTAATCTAAGCCATTAAGTTTGAGTGTTGCTTGATTGCTCCATCAGACTGGTAATACGTTTACTGGTACATCCAGTGCTAAAAGCAATTTACGCCTGTATCTCAGAGGTCCCTTTGTATAACTTGCAAGGTGACGTCATATATTAGTACGTTTGAAGAGAAGGTATTTACAATAAGAGGTTACTAAATGAACAAGATAACACTGTTGTGTTTACAGGTGTAAACCGATAGTCCTGTGAATTCAGATAACTATGTCTGTTTAACAATGTAAAAAAATATACATTAATTGAATAACCCAAGGTCTTGGTCCATTGGGAATTGAAGTGACTCCGATGCTTATTGGAGCCAAACGTTTACCTTAAAATAAATTAAAAAAAGCAAAGCCATAAAGATTGTTGAAGTAAAAGTTGAGGAAGATTAAGAAGATTTTGTTTTGGGTGTAATAAGATCGGGATTGGAGTTTGTTCACGCACCGCCATCTTGGGACGCTCCATCAAACTATAAAGTCATATCTTCGTTGTTGTGAATCACAATCTACAAGCATTGAAAATCGATAAAGAACGTGTCTTTTCGTCAACCTACTACGAGATGGCGCCACGGACGCGGCGGAGAGGGGGACCGGCGGCTGGAGCGCTGCGCCGGGACACACACTTCTTCTATATATTCGAAAATCATCGGCAACGATTACACGTATCAAAATTTTGTACTCTATACTCAAATTCAAATAAATCCTTTGTCATTTCATCATTATAATAAAGAATGTTCATTGAAGATACCTGAGAAAACCCAACCATAAGAGAAAGAGAAATAGGCAGGAGACTAGACGGATCTGGTCAGGCTACAATCCCGAACAAAGTGGTCCTTCGAGCCGGATGCGCTTCAAGATCAGCAGAGGTTTGACCGATCAATCCCTCCTATCCTCCTATCACTTTATATTTTACTAATATTGTGCTTTATGAATTCTAGATCATCCGTGTGCCATCACATTCTTCGACCCGAGAACGTTCGAGAAAAAACCGTGAGTACCCGATTCCATTTTACCCACACACAATGACAAAAAAGAGGCAATCGTTAACAGATTTCGATGATAGGGATGATTTTATTAAAACTGCAATAAAGAAACGGGGTGTTGTGAAATCTAAACTTACAATTTTTATGAAATATGTTAGTGAGTTAGATTCGTCAGGCAAATTAACAGAAATTCAAATAGAAGAGTTAAAATCTCGTTTTCATAAAGCAGAACCATTATTAGAGCAGTTTACGGAGATTCAAGACGAAATTGACATTAATATTGCAGATTGTTTGTTGGAAAGAGAATTAAAAGAAAGACAATCTTTCGAAGACTTATATTATGCAACTGTGGCTAATTGTAAATGTAAATTCAATGATTATTCTCCTAAACAAAATCAATCCTGTTCACAAAGTAAAATTAAATTACCTACAATTGCCCTGCCAGCCTTTGACGGTTCGTTTGACCACTGGCTTGAGTTTCGTGACACCTATTTATCCTTAATTCATAACTCTAAAGATATAGATAACATTCAAAAATTTCATTACTTGCGTTCAGCTTTAAACGGTAACGCTTTGCAAGTTATTAAATCGTTAGAGTTTTCATCTGATAATTACATCACAGCATGGGACTTATTAGAAAATAGGTACAATAATAATCGTTTGCTCGTTCATAACCATGTTAAGGCTTTGTTTTCCATTCAATCTATTAATAAAGAATCGGCACCACTTCTTAGGAAGCTCTTAGACACAATTTTGAAAAACATTCGTGCGTTAAAGTCGTTGGGCGAACCCACAGAGTCGTGGGATACGTTAATAATATACATAATTGTTTCAAAGCTAGATTCGTCAACGGAACGCGAATGGGAATTACATAAAAGTACCCTCAATAACTTTTCAAAAGGGGAAAAAATATCTTTAGTCGATTTAACTAAATTTATTAAAGATCGAGCTGATGTTTTAGAAACGATTAATGTTACTCATAGTCCGGTGAAGTCTTCTTTTGAACCCAAAAGACAGTCGTTGTCGAATAACGCTTTACCAAAGTCGCATAGTCATGTTGCTGGTACATCGCAAAACAGTAAAAATTCAAGTAGGGTTGCTAACTCTAAGCGATATCGCTCATGCACAATGTGTAATTCAAATCATCCAATTTATACATGCGAAATGTTTCTTAATTTGTCCATTAATGATAAATTAAAGCATATTGAACAAAATAATCTTTGTCATAACTGCTTACGTGTCGGCCATGTAGCGACAAGTTGCTGGTTCGGACCATGTAAAAGGTGTAATTTAAAACACAATAGTTTAATTCATGTAGATAGTGATAAGGTCGACACTGGTGCATCCACATCTTCAGCTGTTGCACATATCAGTAATAATTCAATTGTACAAAATAATGATCAGTCGAAAAACTCGCAAGCATTTCATGTCACAACCCTAACAAGTAATTCGCTTTATGATAGTGTTGATAGCAATCAGCTGGAATCAACAATATTGGAACCAGTGCTATTGTCGACGGCCTTAGTAGAAATCGCAGATAAATATAACAATTATCATACTGTTAAGGCTTTGCTCGACAACGGAAGTCAACACTGCTTTATTTCAAAGGGTTTATGTAACACGCTAGATATTCCATTAATACAGTCCACTGTTCAAATTACAGGAGTAGGTAGTACAGTCACACAGTCTTCCCATACGTGTGAAGTCCAGCTTAGGTCTAAGACTAGTGCATACGTCACGCGCCTTAATTGCCTAGTTTTGCCCCGCATTACGGCTCAGCCTTTAACTTTAGATTTCGCACACAATATTCAAACTCCAGAAAATATTCGACTAGCTGATCCCCATTTCTTTTCGCCTGTAGGAATTGATTTGTTAATCGGAGCAAACAAATTCTGGGAGTTGTTAAATGACGGTCTTATTCGTTTGCCAAGTGGTCCAGTCTTACAAAACACTAAATTAGGATGGATCATTTCAGGCGCTTTACACAATAAAAACTTGCGCATTAATCAAGTTCAGTGTAATTTCACTCAAGTAATCGATAAACAGCTCAAGCAATTTTGGGAACTGGAAGAAATTTCTCCTGTCCCTAAGCTCTCGAAGCAAGATAATGCGTGCGAGAAGCTATTTTCAAATACGACAACACGCGATAACACAGGTAGATTCTCAGTATGTATACCTCTAAAGGAATCACCTGATTTATTAGGCGACACATACACTTTAGCTGAAAACAGGTTCCTTGCGCTCGAACGAAAATTACAACGAAGCGCACCGGAATACAAGAAATTGTATTGCGATTTTATGACCGAGTACTTAGGTCTGGGGCACATGACTCGAATTAATAATTATTCGTCACCTCATTATTTTCTACCGCATCACGGTGTTTTCAGGGAACAGAGCACAACTACCAAACTACGTGTGGTATTTGATGCAAGTGCTAAGTCAAGTTCGGGAATATCATTTAACGATATCCAGGAAATTGGTCCGACATTGCAAAACGACATATTTTCAATTCTTTTAAGATTGCGTCAATATAATTACATTGCCTGTGCAGATGTCGAGAAAATGTATCGACAGATTTTAGTTCAAGCTGATCAAAGACATTTACAGTTAATTCTATGGAGAAACAATCCCTCTGATAATCTCGACGTATATCAGTTAAATACCGTAACTTACGGCACTGCGTCTGCGCCTTACCTTAGCATTCGATGCCTCAAACAACTTGCATTGGAATGCGGCGATGACGCTATAGCGCGCGTTATCAATGAAGATTTTTACGTCGATGATTTAATTACGGGCCATGATGATATGCAAACATTAATAGGCATTTGCAACAGAGTTTCGCAAGTTTTAGAATCAGGATGTTTTCCATTACGAAAATGGATATTTAACTTTAATTTCTCACAGCATGATTCTAATAGCAACTTCAAACAATTAACACTTGGAGAGAATTGTCAAACCAAAACACTTGGATTAGGCTTTTTAACTAATTCAGACGAATTATTTTTTACATCAAGGTGTGATTCGAATGTGACGCTCGCGACAAAGCGCATTATACTATCAGTAATATCTCAAATATACGATCCGCTAGGTTTGTTATCACCCACAATCATTATTGCAAAAATAATTCTTCAAAAATTGTGGCTAAGTAAAGTTGGGTGGGATGATCCTATACCTCATTCAATATTATTAACTTGGCAATCCTTCATTAACAATGTTAAAAAATTAAACGAAATACGAATCCCACGTCATATAAAATGCCAAAAACCAAAATGCATCGAGTTACACATATTTTCCGACGCGTCTCAAGATGCCTACGGCGCCTGCGCCTACGTACGTAGCGTTACGTATAGTGAATCGGACGAGCCCGTTATCACTGTAAGATTATTGTGTGCGAAGTCTAAGGTAGCTCCCGTGAAACCCGTAAGCATACCGAGGCTGGAACTATGTGGTGCTCTTATCGGTGCAAGACTTTATAACAAAATAATAAATTCGCTCAGATTGACTTTTGATAATATTCATTTTTGGACCGACTCGACGATCGTGATTGGATGGCTTAAAATGTCACCAAGAGATTTAAAAACGTTTGTTCAGAATCGAGTAGTCGAAATTAACGAACTTACAGAAAATTGTCAATGGTTCCACATAGCAGGTAAACAAAACCCGGCCGATGTGTTATCACGCGGCACAGAGGAATTAAAATCATGCCACTTATGGTGGTGCGGGCCGCCTTTTCTGAGTGAACCGGATTTTATCCCGTGTAATAAAGACACAAATGATATCGCACGTAATGACTTGCCGGACATTAAATTAAACACAATCACTATGCTTAGTCAATCAAATTCGGTTCGCTTTCCATTTGATCGATTTTCCTGTTTTAATCGAATGCAGCGTACTGTCGCATACATGTTAAGGTTCATACATAACTCACGTTCAAAACTAAAAGAAAATCGTAACACGGGTTCGCTTTCGGTTGATGAACTAAATAAAGCCAATCTAACTTTGATTAAAATAGTTCAAGCACAATCCTTTCCCGACATTTATTATTCATTAAAAAATAATATATCAAAACCTTTTCCTCGTAATATAGCAAGTCTTAACATTTTTATGGATGAAAATGATATTATTCGAGTCGGGGGGAGATTAGATAATTCCGTAATATTTTCTTACGATAAAAAACATCCAATGTTATTATGTGCCAAGCATATATTTACACGTCTTTTATTTCGATTTCAACATAAGGTTCTCCTCCATGCGGGACCCCAATTATTATTATACACAATTAGAGAAACTTGGTGGCCACTTAGAGGACGTGATCTAGCCCGAAGCACTGTGCACTCATGTGTAAAATGTGTTCGTCTTAAGGGAAGATCTTATAAAATGCTAATGGGCAACTTACCACTCGAAAGGATAGAAGAAACTTATCCATTTTTTCGTTGTGGAGTTGATTATGCCGGGCCTGTGTACATTTTGAACCGTAGAGGAAGAGGGGCAAAATTGGACAAGGCGTACATTTGTTTATTCGTTTGTTTTGTCACTCGGGCAATACATTTAGAGTTAGTCACAGACCTTACTAGTAAGGCATATTTATTGGCTTTGAAAAGATTTATTTCTCGCAGGGGAAAACCATTAGAAATATATTCCGATAACGGAAAAACATTTGTGGGGGCTCTTAAAGAATTTTCACAAATCCTAGACAACCACGATGAAATTGTTGATTTCACAACCAATAATAATATTCGCTTTAAATTCATTCCTAGCTACACGCCTCAGTGGGGGGGATTATGGGAAAAAGGAATCGGGTCATGTAAATTTCATATGCGTCGTGTAATAGGTAATTCGAATTTCACTTACGAGGAATTAAGCACAATACTAGTTCAAATTGAATCCATCCTTAATTCCCGACCAATGACACCCATGTCTACAGATCCGAACGATCTATCTCCACTTACCCCAGCTCACTTCTTGATTGGTCGGCCTTTGACTGCGTTCGCGTCCAACGACCTGACGAGAGCACCAACACTGCGCCTGCCTCGATACGACAGAATTGAACAGTGCCGTCAGCACTTTTGGCAACGGTGGTCAAAGGAATACATTTCTGAGTTGCAGGCGAGGACAAAATGGCAGACCAATCAAGACACATTAATACCTAATACATTGGTTCTAGTCAAGGACGACAACTTGCCGCCTCTTCAGTGGAAGCTTGGACGAGTGCTGCAGACAACTGTGGGCAAAGACGGCATCGCTCGAGTCGCCATCATTAAAACGGCGACTGGGACCATACAACGCTCATATCACAAGCTGTGCCCGATCCTTTTTTCAGATCAAGTCTCAAGCATAGAAGATGAAGACGACGTTAAGTCTTCCTAATTGGAAATATCAACAATTTCCAAGGCTGGGGGCATGTTCACGCACCGCCATCTTGGGACGCTCCATCAAACTATAAAGTCATATCTTCGTTGTTGTGAATCACAATCTACAAGCATTGAAAATCGATAAAGAACGTGTCTTTTCGTCAACCTACTACGAGATGGCGCCACGGACGCGGCGGAGAGGGGGACCGGCGGCTGGAGCGCTGCGCCGGGACACACACTTCTTCTATATATTCGAAAATCATCGGCAACGATTACACGTATCAAAATTTTGTACTCTATACTCAAATTCAAATAAATCCTTTGTCATTTCATCATTATAATAAAGAATGTTCATTGAAGATACCTGAGAAAACCCAACCATAAGAGAAAGAGAAATAGGCAGGAGACTAGACGGATCTGGTCAGGCTACAATCCCGAACAGAGTTAAACCAATCTTCAACAGAGTGGAAGCTTTTACACCTTGTTACCAACACCATTGACGTAAGGCCGTTTATGTGACAAAGCAGTCATCTAAACTCGATGTCAGCACTGACAGAGTTCCTCTGGTCACTCACAAGGCACTTAATTCTTTTCTTAAGACGCACTGAATTACACTTCATTTAGGACAAGCACTTTGTATTTTAGTAGCTAGTTTTGACTTTACTAAACTTTGTGAATATGGACCTATGATTGATTTTCATTTTGTAATTCTACCTTGTCTATAACTTTCTATGGCAGGGTCTTTATCTGTGAAAGTAGTTTGGAATGATCTTAAATACACCAAAAAATCTTTCCGATTCAGAGTGTCAGTCGAATCTAGATAGATACATAGATAGAGAACTCATTATTTCACATCACAAAAAAAATACAGAAACTAACATACTCAGAAATATGCACAACTTAGTAGAATATAGATGTCAAAAAACAGAGCAGTCCAAAAACTTTCTTAAAGTACTGCTTTACGTGATGTTTATGGTTTAAATATCAAAGAGTAGAAATCGTATCTTGTAGGTAAATGGGTATTACAAGTGTTGCGTGAAAATAGCAGAAAGATGCATCCAACCTGTATTTTATTCATATCTTTCCGTGAATTCATGCAGCCTAATCGTCTACGAAGTTAAATTCAAGTTTGCATATTTTCCGTGTTCCTCATCTCATATTATGTATAATGAGAATGCAGGACTTACATGCATGGAGTGGAATGAGTTACGTAATCTCATTATAGAGCTACAAAGTTCTGAGTTCCGATGTGGAGATGATTTTGTGGGGCCGTGCAAAGGTAAAGAGAGGGCGAAAATTACTTATGTAAAACATTTCAAATGTCAGTTGCCTGTCTAACTTGCGTGGAGCGTTGCAAACATTATTGTTTTACGATCAAAATACATGTACACGGAATTCAATAGTACTAGTATATTTTTTTGCCTCATTTTTGGAGGAAACTTATTAAGATCTTATTGTTTTTCGGATAGTTATTTGACGTGTGTTTGGCAAACAGAAAATCTAAAATTACCTCAATAAGTGTTATTTGTACATCTATTTGCTTATTTCTTGTGCAATTAACACGTTTTCATCCGAGCGAATCAATGATAAAAATATTTACAAGCAGTAGTGATTTCTCACTAATTCCAATAAATCTTATTTTTCTTTTATAGGCGAAAAGCGCAATGTTCAGGAGCAAAATACGAGTAAGAAAACGCTTCGGAGCGAGCGAGCCGTTACAAATCTATTTCGAACTTTTATAAGTTCCGCACAATCCCGATTTGTGTTCACTTCATACTTAAAGATAAAACAATCTACAACAGTTCTTAGCTTTTCGGTCCACAGTAAAAATAAAAAGATTCCCGAGGTATAAAAATTTTGAGCTAAGCAAACATAGCATATAGTAGTGTACCTAGCACACATTGGTCTATTTTATATATTTTGATTTTTTTAAATGTTCTGATACCTACTACTATTCAGATGTAATAAAATAGAACGCAAAATATTCATAACACGAAATTATTACTCCTAACATTAAAAAAACCTCGGCAGGAAACCTTTTGAAAATGTGATAAAGTGATTCTTTCCTTGTATTTCAAATTACTCTCCCATCTGCCTCGGACGTTTGCCAAAACGAATCAGGCAAAGAATTCCGTCATTCAAAAAATGTCAAAGAATTTACGGGAGTGATCTTTTGATCTTTACCACCCTCGCTTCTATGGAGTGGGCACCCAAAAGATATTTTCCTTTCACTATCTCGATTTTCCTTTTGAACTAACTCGAAATTTGCTTCCTTACCTACAAACATCATAAACATAAAAATAAAAACATTGAAGGTTCCTCTCCTTCCATAATATTTAAAAAAAAGTGTTAGCTCTAAAAATAAATTAATTTGATCCCGGCCGTTGTCCTCCATTAATTACACAGAACGCTTCAAAGCTCTCCAAAAATTAAAGGCTTTCACTAATCATACCTCCGCCCGGAATCTCAGCTGTTAGTTCATGTACTTGTTTTATTAATTTCAAGAGCGTTTCAGGTGGGTATTGATTTTTAATTTGCGCGGTTAAATCTAGATTGCGCCATCAGATTATTAATGGCGTAAGGGCACGGGTCGGCGAGGCACTACATTAAACACCTAAAATAAACGTCAAGGGATAATGGCCCTTATTTACGAAAACCGACACGTACAGGAAGGAAAAGGCCTTCAGTGTAAAATATCACGGACTCTGTCGAATGTTTGGGTCGCGTTTAGGTCACTATTTTGAGCGAAAAGGGACATTAAACTGTTTGTGAATAGGAATAAATTTAATTTGCTTTTCTGGCTTAATTACACTTAACACATCGGTTGGAAATGAGTTGGTTCATTACTAAGTCAGGCAGATCAAGGCCATATTTGTGTGAAATATCGGGTAAAATTTTATCTTGAAACCTTTGAAAGTGACAATTCAATTTCATAAATATTGGAAAAGGATCCGGTGTTGAAGCCAGTAGAGGTAAAGATCTAAAATACAAAAAAAAAACATCCGACAAGCAACAAGTTAACAAACAAAGTTTATAAAAGTATTATTTTGAATTGTATTATAAAAAGATTCAAAGTGTTTCAAAAATCACCAGAACTTTCTACATATTTAGAAATTAGACACATGAAAGGCACTAGGTACCTAAGGATTGCAGGTTTTTATCTGATTTTGCTCTTTATACTTAGTTCTTCTCGAGATTTAAATCTACAAAGTTTTCTGTTCTAATTTAATTTCAAACCAATCAAGGGGTATGCAAACCAGCGAAGCGCGTAGTGGTAAACTCACTTTAATTGAGGATTTTACAAGTTACGTACGGCTGAGGTTTACTTTGCATATTAGTTTATTTAGCAAAGTTAACATGAACACATTTATTTACACAGGGCCTTTCTTTACATTATCTGAACTTCGACTATCAGGGATGCAAGTAAACTTTGACTGATAAAACGCAATTTGTAACGTCCTTTTCAAGTAAGCCCCAAATAGTTTAATACGAAATGGGGATGTGAAATACAATGGCATCAATGTATTTTTCTACACATAAAATCCAAAACTAAAGACCCGGACAGTCCCAAACGGTTAGTATCATAAACATTTCAGTTAATTAGAGTTTCCTTGTGACAAGTGTCTTAGGGCCAACCCTTTGATAGTCCCAACAAACTTAATGTTTGCGTTCTGGAGTCTGCTCCCTTATCGCTATTTTAAGTGTTATAGATAGATGGATAAATTGACAAGTTAGTTAAATGTTTGGAATTAGCTGAAGCAAACAATGAATCTCTAAATATATAAAATTATCGTGTCACAATTTTCGTTCCCGTACTCCTCCGAAACGGCTTGACTGATTCTTATGAAATTTTGTGAGCATCTTGAGTAGGTCTGAGAATCGGCCAACATATTTTTTTATTTCCCTTACTGACAAGAGTTGTTCACAATAATTTATATGGCAAAACAACGTTTGCCAGGTCAGCTAGTAATGAATATAATACTAATATTACGTACCTACTCGCAAGACACAGTGTAATTCCCACAAAGTTAAATAAAATACATTTAAATCAGATACAAGACAAATCTTAAGTACTTCAATATAATGAAAACAACCATGTTGGAAACACATATCCAACTTTTTACTTCAATATTGAAAACTTTCGTCACCTATGATGAATATTTTTAAAGTAACACTAACCTGTACTAGTGTAGCATTTTATCAAATATTTAAAATTCTATTGAATTTTATTAATTAACGCAATATCTATAGCATAAAGAAATCCTGGACTGCAAGATCTTTTATTGCATTAAAATAATTAAGTTAATATATTTTTGGCATTTGCTTTCAATGCAAATTTCTGTTCAATGTGAAATTAAAACACAATTAAAGAAACCACACTTGCCAAAGATTGCTCTTCCAAATGAGCTACCTTAACCTTAACTTACTCATCGGTCCGAATTTCTTAGAGTGCTCCTTAGGCTGCAGCCAGCCATGATTCATCACCTTTGCGGTCAGATACCTACAACATCCGACCGAATGAAACACCTTTCAGCCATTTAACAATCGGTTAAGATGAATCAGCTAATTTATTAAGTTACTATATTTTTAGCATTATCAATGCAATTTTTTTACAATGTAAAATCAATAATACAAGGCTAAGGCGGACTCAGAACAGTCACGTTAATTTATTCTTTTAACTAAGTACAATTCCAGCGATTGCCCGGCTTGCAAGAGGTGCGGGTTTGAGTCCCGCCTGTGGCAGTTCGTTTTTCTTTAAGTGTGTGTTTTAATTTTGCATTAATATAAAAAATAAAAATTGTTCTAAAAAAACTCTTAAAGCCAGTCAGCGAGTGTCAGCTCGGAAAAGGCAAGAAGATAAACAAATTTGAGGAGGCGACGAAAGGAAGTTAATGTAAATGAACTCAAGCGCATGTGCAGATGTAAACTTGCGTTAAGTTTAAGCAATCTCACCTGCGAGTAGGGTGACAAGCCCATGCAACTTTTAAGGACACACTTAGTATTTTTCAATCACAGCTGTGCTTTTGTTTTTTTTTCACAGATGAAAATATAAAGGAATGTTGGCGATAGTAAAATATTACGTAACTTGTGGTCTCTTCCTGATAAAAATATTATGTATATATGAAATATTATGTTGTAGTCTCACGCAGTTAATTCAACCAATAATTCTCTCAGAAGTTTGACGTCCTCAGTCGCCTTTTAAAAGATTAAGTTTGAAGCCGTCCTAAATTTTATTTGGTCACCCTACCCGCGACAGCTTCCTAGCCTAGCGGAGCTCAACTGCATTTGTGTCTTAAACAAAGTTTCGTCTCGTCAGTTGCTTTTAGACCACGTTTGTATATCATTATAATATGTTTGGAGTTAAGAACTTTTACCAAAACCTTGGCTCTATCGAGGTAGTAAGTTACTTAAGTTATTATCTCTGGGCATATTTAAGCCAAACCTTTTAGGTAGCAAATACGATGTGGTAGTAATAAATAAATAGTTTGACTTTTTATCGTTACTTATCCAGAGAGAGCTAATTATTTGTGCCTAATTTTATTATTATCGTAAAAAATATATATTTTAGCCAATTCATGTACAGTGGCCAGCACATCAGGCTACCCATTTTTGTTGCAAAATCGCCCGTATCACAAGCGTTTAAAATAACGCAGTATTTACTGTGACGTACCGAAACAGTCAATACTCCTCCCAATTTATCGTCGGCAAGGCAATTTGTGAAACGCCTCAAACCTTTATAAATCCGCATCATAATCCGCTCAAACGCCCTTAAATCTATTATTCATCATTTAATTTTGTAGTTATTGAATCTCGTTCCGCTGCGTTCAAATTTAATTTAAGCGAATACCTAATGCTAATAACTTGTTAAGTACCAAGAGAACTGAAAAAAGTTAAGTGATAGAACAAGGCTCTGAAAGAGGAAATAGAGCCGTCATTTTTCTCTCGGCTCTTAACCAGGTGAGACTAAATTAACACAAACTGGATTGCCATTTTAGAGTGCTGACTGCTGACCCAGTTCAAGTACTAACAATATCTACCTGCTCGAGAACGAGCACCGAAATAAAGCAATCAATAAGTTTTAAGCCCAATCTAAACACAGCCATCGTTTTCAAATTCGAATCGGCCCGTTACTAGTACAGGAGACTTCCATTACGTTTGTCTAGTGACAATTTTCAAAAGCGACTCGATCGTCGGAGCTAAATTAGGATTGACGCCGACAGGTTTTGTAAAAGCATTGCACTGTTGAATTATTAAGGCGACTCTGGCTAGCTCTATATTCGTACCCGAGCGACGGCTGCACACACTCACAGCTATAGGTAATGGTCCGCTTACAGTACCACCTCATTTTCAATTCTGACACCCGGATAAAGTGGTCGGCGAATGAATATAAGCCGTGGTAGGCAATCCGAAAAAAGTAAAAAACAAATTCTACGTTTTGTGGCTAAAGCCGTATTGTGAATCAATGAATACAAAATATCTGTTACGATACAAACCGAGGATTTTTTAATAAAGTATTTTTACATTATAATAAATTCGGTGTTTGACTTGTTTACATACATGAGAGCTTTTGTGATGACCAGTCATTGTTTTTTTAATCTGAAATTGTGAGTTCCCATTTTAACGTATATTTTTTAAAACATAGGATAACAAACTCATATTTAAATGAAATTTTACAAGGATATACTCGTATATATAATAATCACGTAGACTTCATACCAGGCAAACGTCTCTGTTTAGTGAATATAGAAATAGTTTTTTTTTATTATTTATTCGTTTTCCCTAAAAACAAAGGCATTAGCCCGGATTTTCACAAAGCGCTGATTAATTTGTCGCCCCAATGTAATTTTATGTAATTATGTAAAGTAGGGTTAATGTAAGCAGGTAAATAAATACACAACAGACAACTATGTGATCGGTATACTGCTTTCGGAAATTGAGTTTGGAGCTTATTGGGAGAAGAAAAGTTTGAAAGCAATTTCGTGAAAATTTAATGCTCTTGAGAACTAACGAGAATGAGGAATTTGCAAAATGAAGCCAACACTGAGAATAGCTAATTTGTTACGAATACTAAATTTCGGATAGGGTCCACTGGCCAACCCGCGCTGTGAAATGGCTCTGTCAGTGACATTTCCAAAGCCGGTACCTTAAAATTTTAATGAAAGTGACATAATCGCGAACCCTTTATCTTCGAATAACAATTCTTCATAAAAGTTACACTTGCCAACTCCAAAAAAGTTCAAAAGTCCGTCTGTTTTAATTTAGATCAAATTCAATGTTTTTAAATAAAAAAGTGGTAAGGATTTTAATGTTTATTGAACTTTATTTCAGGAATTAAGTTACTTTATTTTTTTGCATTAACGATTCAAAATGGACTGCCTGTGGCTGTGTTTTAATTTCACATTCATTTCAGGAATATACTCTAACCCACATTTCAATTTGCTATGACAGATATTTTAGCAACTTCACTCGAATAGAGCTTTGTATTTGAATACAATAACAGCCAACGTTTTCATCCAAACTTTGCAATTTTCTACAAAATTTCACTTCGCAATTAAAAACTTTGATACACTTCCGGCTGTATTTCATTTTAATAAAACGTTTTAATGTGAATACTGTTTGCTTATGCCCAGTTGCTCATATGGTATGTAATGGTTTCGTTATAATAACCAAAGTGTTTAAATGAAACACCACATCTAGTTTAAGGTGAGAACTGAAATTTTGTTTACAACACGTTTTTTTACTAATTAAAGTATCTTCGAGGCACAGAACACCAGTCGTAATATCCCATAACAGTTTCCGCCAGCGCATAAGTGCAACACACTGTCGCCTTAACTTGCGACTGGCATCATGTCAACCAATGGCTGTGGCTAGATAGTGAGGTAAACGACAAAATGAATAAAAAAATAGACATTTGAAACATTATTTGTGGAATACACCCTAAAACTTATCTCTGGCCAAACAAAATCTGAAGCAATATCACGATTTTAGCAAGTGCTCTCCAGTTTTGAGACTGCGAAACATTTGAAAGAGGATCTGTGTCGAGTGGCGCGCCAATATAAGGGTAAAGTGCAACTTAACCCTTGGTAGAACAAACTAATTACCCGTTTAGGGTATTTACCCACCGTCGCGATTGCTTCGTCACCCCGAGGCGTTCGGGGAAGACCTTGTTATCCAAGACGTACAAGGTACGATCATCTCTGTCTATCACCATAATTAGTATAAAGCATTGAGTTTTAGTAGGCAACCATTTTGCCTTACCCTCGTATACGAGTAATATCTCCCAAGTTAAATAATATTTTAAGATTTAGAGGAAAAATCTTTTTTTAATCTTCTTTCTTTTTAAATTCATTCAAAAACTTGTTACGATACAGTTGAACTGAAGAATCTAAACTGAAGTTTATGTTTCCTTTTTTAACTATTTTATTTGAATTGACTATATGAGGATTGTGAAAAATATTCATGCCATGTTTAGTTTAGCTGCCCAAAGTATTTCCAGGTTATTAAAGACTACGTAGAACCGTAGTTCGTAGCTAAGCTACGGGCTTCGGCTTTGCTACGGCGTAGTCTCGTAGCGTCGTAGCACCCTACAATGTTTAGAAAGTTCCAAGTGGCTTGTGTGCTGTTCAAATTTGCTTGAATGTATTATTTTCCTTATCTTATAGCCTCGCTAGTATATAATTCAGGTTTACCACTCCTGCAATAACAGTTGGCTAAATATATGAAGCTGATATTGATATAATTCTATTCTTCAGTTACCTGTAATAAAGATGTTCAGTAATTTTTGTAAAAACATTTTATTTCAAAGATATCATTTACGAGTATGACCCGAAGGTTTGCTTACTTGAAAAATATAAGTCATAATTAACTTAACATAAATATTCCTCATCATAAAAAATGTGTACACCGGTCACCCGTACAAGCTCAAGAGTCTCATGTTTCTTCTCGCAAACTTCAAGGAAACACGCAGTAAATCATTAATAAATAAAATTTTCCTTTCAATCGACCGCATACTTCGGGAGCGGGCGCCCTTCGCTCGTATTAATAACGCTTGTCGTTTGCTTACCCAATATACCGGGACAGCATCCGTCTACGAAGGTATTTCAGCCACGTGGATAGTTTTCCAGGTAAGCTGCTGTCCCTTTTCAGCAAACGTCGTTTTGATTAAGAGTAAGAGAGCAGGCATAAATTCCGGCGGCATGAATCAATAACCTGGTCCACTCACACGAAGACAGATGCCTTACTCGTGACGCTTCGTTTGAATTTTTGGGATTTGGCTTTTACGTTCGCGCGCACGGTCAAGTCAACATGCGTGACCGGGACGGGTGTAATCGACATTGAGGACACAGACTTTCAGGGTAGGACACGAGGTCGGATTGTGACGTCACACAGGCAGACGGTATTTTGACGGGCGGCTGCGGTGTTTAGGAAGTATGGCGGGAGATGTAAGCAACTAAATAAACTGAAACGTGTATTGTATGGTGGACGGCTTTTGCATACGCGTGATGGGGAATGCAGGGGTTGTAAATGAATCGTGGTAAATGAATGCGATGTTCTGACGGTGTTTTGGATAACGGAAATGAAATAGTTTCGTGTTATTCAATGTTTGGAAATTATTGTGATTTTGATTTGGCTAGCTGGATGGTTCTTAGCATTAATTTGTTAAAAATATATTTAATCTGAAAATAAACCTACCTTTAAAATATCATTCACGTAAAGAGTCTCGTCAAATCAAACCGACTAATCTCAAAACGTGAATTATTACAACGGTTTTCCCCACTCAAAACGGTTCCGCGCAAAAAGCTTGAAACAACACTGGTGCGGTGTTATGAAACCGTCAACATTGCCGTATCGTTCGAAACACAAACTCAAGGGTCTTATTCTGGAGGATAGATAAATTAACTCTTTATTGTAAATCACATAAATTCATATTCATATTCGTTTATTTGCCAACTAGGTGTTAAATTCATACATATTATAGCAGGTCTTATGCTAGACAATTGCACTTATAACTTAGTAACCCTTTCAGTTTGGGTATTGCAAAAATTATCGAAAATGAAGACAAAAAATACAGACAAGTTTAACAAATAAAGACGTACATTTTAGGCGGATGTTGATAGTATTAATTTGTGTATGAGACAAATCTCAACATGAATATAAAATACAACAATGTGTTGTTAGTGTGTTCCCTTTTTATATTCGTACGTCATTAACGGAAAACCAACGCCACAGATTCTCTGATTCTGTGGAGATGTCAATTTCATCTAAGATTATGCCCGTCAAAATCTGTTACCCACATGTTCTTAGTAAATAATTATTTATGACTATAATTGTTTTCCGTTACATATAATTAATCATAATTGCACCTCTTAGAAAACTTATAATAATGAAAACCGTTGGCAGATTTGCGTATTCTCGATTCCTCCTTTCTAGTTGTTAAATGCTTTTAAGTATTTTATTGATGTCATACCTACTACTTTTATTATTTAATTTAAACTCGGTCTCGTCGACTCGGTGGTTTCAGAATGCGACTTTCATAAATATGTTTAAAATGTCTTTTTGATTTGGTAAATAAATGAAAAAAAAAAATAGTTCCTTATTGTGATTGTTGTCTACAGATACGTAGTTTTGTTCCGATTTAATTGGTGTCTTTTCGTTTTTCAATTGTTCACAACAGTTCAAACCGGTCAATCGCTACGTTCATATTGACTTAAAAAAAAACAAGATAAATTTGTACCTACAAGACATTAGAATGAAGAAGAAGAATATGCCTTGTATTCTTGAGAATTAAGAATAAAATAATCGCAGTAAGGCCCCTCGATTTTAAAGCGCGCGACAATGGAGGCTCAACCTGGCCGGCCCGTATTATTTCCGTCACGTCCCGCTGTTTGAAATATTCAACAGCATCGATTATCGGCTCACTTTGTACACAAATGCCATTTTTTATTCAATTTAAAATCGATCCAACTCGCTAACCGCTAAGACTGTGATTGCTTACTAGGAAACTTGAAGGTACATCAAATTTTAACGTTAAAATAAGTTTCATTTTCATTTTATGATTTTTTTGTGATAAACGTTTATGTTGCACGTTTTTTCTACTGCAAAAAAATATTATCTTTAGTTTGCAACGTGAAATTATCTTTTCATTTTTTTTTGTTTAGGTAAAACTGAATTTTATAACAAAGTAGGTACAGAAAATTTTCTTAGTAGGTGTATTACTTTAATTATTTATAATTACGTTGTCTGGAACCAAAACGAATTTGTCGTGGTTAATAGATATGACCTTAATTAATTAGTTGCCTCAAAGGTGAAAATTATATTACATACACTTCTTAGTCGGTTTTGTATTTTCGTGGTGGAAATACATTTTATCTTCCGTCGCTGTATGTATACTTCTCATCGGGGGATAGGACAGAAAAATAAGATATTTATATTATGTTTGCTAGGGAAATTCCATAGTATATGTGAAGAGTGCGATGGTATGAGTCTTAATTCTAATTTATTTATATGCATGCCTGCCTGTATGACCACAATATTACAAAAAATACAAAAATTAACACAAAAAGACATAACACTTAAAAAAATCTCTTCGGCTCCGGTCATCGGGGAGCCGAAAAGAATTTTTTAAGTGTTTTGTCTTTTCGAAATTATAAACAGGTAACAAAATAAAATACTTAACACATAAAAAATTAACACAAATTTATGCTGAAAAAACACAAAAACAACACCTATTGGCATTTAGTCCGCACTGGTTGGATTTGTTTTGTGCTCGTCAAAATATGACAACAAAGGCCGTTTTTTACGGACTAAAATGTTTAAAGCAAACTAAATTACAGCCCACAGCACTGTTGCTGTCCCCTTTTGAAAATAGGCGCTACTGACATGTTCAATTTGCCGTGATTGACTTGACGGGGCTCTCGACACTCGCTACTCGCTACTTGCTGATTGAAATCCCAATTTTAGCGATAAACTCAATTTAGCACTTGATCGGATACGACGACTAAAAACGAGAGATAAATCCGGTTACGTCGACTGGAGCAGTACAAATGGCATTATCTACACGGAATGTTTATTTATAGCGAAAAGCATTCTAAACAAATTTAGGTTTGTATCATTATTTGAGAAAAATGATATCATTTCCAGAGTTAATTAATTGAATTTAACAGGTTACTTTGTATGGAGATAAAACTTGATTTGGGAAGTCTGAGTTTTAAATAAGTTTTATGGTGTTGCGTACACAGAAGAAGTCTGTAGGCTAGGCGTTTATTCATTTTTGAATAAATGACCAAATTATGGCTACAAATCGTAAATCAAATGTGCACTCTCAATTTCATAGCTAACTAAGTTTCATAGTACGAGTATGAATGGAATGCCAACGTTCGTTTTAAATGTGTTCACGGTTCACGTTGAGATTACGGAAATTGGTGGAAATGTAAATAAAACAGCAAGCATTTTTAGGCCGGCAAATAAAATATACTCACACTATAAATAAAAATACCTTGTGATTACGTAAAATTGGATCTATACTGATTTGATTCTTGTTTGTACAAAATCCTGTTAGCAGCGACATGGCAGCGCCTCCGGGTGAAATGAGCTCGTTACTTATTGCAGAAAAATATACACATCGCGAAAATACCGAGTTAATTTTGATCGATAATGTACACATGCCTTTGATATCACCTTTTGAATAATTATAAAAACTTTTCCAGGGCAAAATTGGGGCGGGCGATAACAAGATTTATGACAAAATGGATATGAATAACAATAAACAGTAAAACTCAGATCCAAAATAGTTCATAGAAAATAATTAGATTGTAGCAATAAACTCAACGTTATAAAATTAATATAGGTGCCTCATAAGATTAAAGACCATGTTGGCTTCATCAAATTATGTGTTGGTAAATAAAAGCTATGATGCTGCGAAAAGTTTAATCGTGTTTCAAATCTGCGTACAACGTTTAGTGGCGTAAACGCAAAACAAACACGATGTTAACCGTCGAATCATAAATTGTAACACAACCTCAAACATTATAACTAGTAACCATCAATCTACGTCAAAATGTCGGGACCGTAGCGGTACGGGACCCAACTCTAGGATATTAACAAAATTGGTGTAGACTTGACGAATAGACACTGTCTCTTGATGAGGACAAACTGTTATATGCTTGTAGTATTTCGGTTAAAACTTATTCTTAATCAATCATTTACATAGAAACATCAAACATTGTGAGGGACGAAAGCTGTCAAGTTGAGGCTTAGTTAATCAACGTTAAGATTATGTTAAATTGTCAAACCACGCCCTGACTACTTTTTACTCGCTTTGAAAACGGCCCATCGGGTAGCCTAGCTGTTTGATGAAAACTACTGAACTAATTTTGAGTTGTTTCTTCTTCACTCTTCAATAATAATTTAGACTTAAATATATCAGATGTCACCAAATTGATGAAATTGTGCAAATATTTCAGAACCAAAATAAAACTCAGTCCCAAAACCAAACATCTCTTTATTACGGGCCATCGCATTTTCTTTGTCATCGCGCCTATTTCACTTGGAGATGTTGTTTGTTTAAGTAATATCAATGAACCGAAAACAACTGTGGTCTGTCTTTTTTGTGTTAAAAAAATTGATGTTTAATTAAGACCGTATATTATTATAACCATACTGGTGCAGCGTTGCCTCGACATTTTCCAATCAAATCATGCGAACGAGTTCTAAGCCTAAAATAAATTTATTTTTTGAAATTTACATCGCTGTCTAGTAAAATTTAATATCACGTTTTTTTGCTTATTGATGTTTTTTATAGTCTCGGTAAGGTGGTTGCTATGAAATCGTAAGATTATAATCCGTTAGTAAATTGTGAAATCAACGACAAACTGAGTACTCGCCACACCAAGCCAATCTATTTTAACCTCGTCCATTGTCTTTCGCCAATAGCAGTGTGAACAGTCCCACAGTAAATTCACTAATGGCCTGGAACTCTCCAAATTTACACTTGCCAGTGCTAAAGTGGATTATTCGATAGAACAGTACTCGGTGTTTTTGTTGCCTCTAATGCATGAGTTGCTCTGTTCGTTTTAAGCTAAACTGACCGCACTTTTAGCCAACAAAACGATGAACATTGAAATCATAGATGTAAAATGGCAGCCAAGTTTAGGATTGAAAAATGCGTTGTTCTCAACTCAACCGACAAAAGAATCTAGATCCAATATATAGGTGGTCATTTGAGACGTGTCAATTCAAGCTCAAGATTTACTAAATACCGCGTGTCTAGTCTTGATTAAAAAGCTCAATAGTAACTTAAACTGTGCTCTACTAAAATTTAATGTGGATAATCAAACTCTAATGTCATGTCGCTTCTATCGAAACCGAAGGTCGATAAAAATATTTCATTGAGAGCTTGCCTCAGTCGTTTTCTATTTAAGGTTCTCATCATTGTTTGAAAGAAATTAATTAAGACCGAGCATAATTATTCTATTAAAAGGCAAGTAAACAAATCTTTAATTCAATTGTAAGCTTATTCGGGAATCAATCAAGGATGGGTTTCGGGGTAATCTCAATCAAGAGCCAATCCGTATGCATAATAGGCAGGCTGGCTTCGCAGCCAATTTAGTGGCGGTTGAAGGATGCCTTTTGCTTCAACTGAATAGGCCCAGCGCATGCAGTATTTTTTTACTCTTTCATTACTCGTAATATTATTGCAGATTTTATGTTAAAAGATACTCATGTTACCAGTCATTATTAGTCATGAAGGTAGCAACGTCTTTGACGATTACAAAAGTCAAGTAAATGTACTTTCGATGTCGACTTCACTGACTAAGTTTATTATATGCACGTTTGGTTTTTTGTGCATTAAAAATATGAGCAAATATTTTTGACGCCGACTGTAGGTACGTGATAGCGGGTCGAGCTTACGAGTTGAATTTTTAAATATCTTTGTCCCTGTTGCATGCAATGTTCCAACTTTGGTCTTGTTGTATTACTGACTTTCATTTCATGTGAAAGCGTTTCATTTAGGTAGAAATCAGAAACGTACTTAAATTTTACTGAATAGAGAAGTAAGTAGGTACTTTGCGCGCATTGAGAATGTTTAAAACTGTTTCAAATATTTGTGTTAACAATACAATTCGTGAGTAGCTGTCTCTTGTCATCTTAATTATCCACTGCTTTTATGTTCTTGTTTTTGTTGGTAACGTACCTATTCTATTTTTTTGTCGCGCGTTTTATTAAATTTATTTAACCCTCCACTAGCGAAGGGTACTCGCAATCAGAAAGCAATCCGTATGCATAATGTGAGAAGGCCGGCTTCACAGCCAATTTAGTGGGCGGTTAGGCCAAAGGGTGCATATGCAGGGTTTGTTAGGCCAGACGTGACCGGTCGCACGAATACAATATACCCAGTAGGGGGTTGGGGGCACGCATTGCATTTTTAAATACTGCAGTGTTGTTTTTTATTGTTTCATGAACAAGCAAGATTTTTAGCCCTACTTTCATGTAAGGAAAATTAATTCGCATAGTTAGGAATATGCCTCTAATAAGACATACACTTGTTGGGGAAAATATAGATTATCATTCATATCAAACCTACAAGAATTTGCAAGAAGATGCAAACAGTTATAAAGATAATAAAGTAAAAGTGTGGGCAACATATCCACGTAAGTAACTCGTAAATAATATGTGTGATGTTACTACACCAAACAAAGTAATTGAACAAAAGAAAGCAGGAAAGCAAAACGTTTCTCGCGAGTCAAAGTAATATTTACGAACGGAAAAAAATTGTAGCATTTGAGTTACGAGAATCGGGATTAAAAAAAGAAGTCTTTCAAAAAATTATGTTCCGGGGCGTAAAGTCGTACGATCAGCATTTCAGTCGGCTGTATAAAAGGGTGCTTGTCTGATTCAAGGGAATCGTTTAAGTACTCTTATCACGGCAGGTTAATAAAATATTCAACGTTCGAATATCTGGGTGTAAATTTTGAGGGTAACGTCTCCCTCCTACAAGCCGGCCGAACAAACACTTGAACATATATCTCTTCGTTTTAATTTTATTGTCTTGTTCGTGCCTCTTATTTTATTCCACTTTTCTTTTATTTGCTACATCCCGCTAATGGGACATGAGAAAGTGCAAATATCCGTAAAAGCACCTGAAAATTGGATTTTGTTTTTTCTTACGTTGGATTTCTGCATGAGATATACACAACGTATCCTTATTTGATGAGACGATCGTGTGTTTTCTAAGACACTTATTCTCGTGTGTATTTGCGCGAGCTAGGTGTTTGCCTTCACCAATCAAAACGTAATGTTTTTTTCGTGTTGCCAGTATTCCCAAACTTTTCTCTTTACCAACCAATTTATTAGACAGATCGCAAAATAAAAAGATAAACAAAATCTTGAGCTACTAAAGTTGTGGGCGCGGAGGGGTCCCAGAAGTATTACTTTTGGTTGTGGCCCACATCCAAAACAAAAGTTCGTTCAAACTACTCTTGACATGTACCGACAATGCAAGTTTTATAAGCTTAAGGAGATTAGATTTTTATGAACATATCAGAGTTCCACAAAGTAATTACCTTAGAAAATTAGGGCAGACAAGTTTTGTTAAGGTTATATGTACAAGCAACACAATATTATTGTAGTCCATAAGTTAGCATGCAACACCTTTATCTTATAGGGAAAAATGTGATGGTAGATATTAAGTATACTTTGGTAATACATTTGGATGTAAATAATTTAGTTAAGTGATCTTGCATTACATGTATACTGTATAATTTAATTCAAAACATTCTGTGAATATTTTAAATAATATTGTACGTCTCATAATAGATAAGTTATAGTGCTCTTAATTTAAGCTTTATCACCATATGCTGTACCATGTAACTGATGCATTAAAAATTATGATTTAAGTTTAAAGATATCCAAAAGAGTACTAAGGCTGGGTTGCACTTTTTTACCGCAACTACGAGTATAGAGGTGATGGATTGAGCATACGGGTGATGGGTTGAGGTAACGATATACCTCATGCCTGATTCATACGATATTTTTATTCGTTTGTAACCCACGAAAATCCTTTCAATTCATTAAGTCCCTACTTTAAGACCGTAAATAAAATATTATCAATGTCTGAAGGCCAGCATCGAAGGGCGTTTTTATCGCAAGTTCTATTCGCTAACGAGGTTGGTTCAAACAATCAGAAGTCAAGCAGAAATTGATGGGGTGCTTGCACACCCGCACCGTCGACGTACCCTCGTTTAATTAAAAGACTTCACTCAAGCGTAACTCGCAATATCGAAGCGTTACTCCCTCTGATGTCCTAAGTGTCGTCCAACTGGTAAATTTACACGAGTGAGAAACAGTAGGTGTTAAATAAAATATGGACAAATCTAGGAAAAAGATAAGAGCTGGTGTTTTAAGTATATTTCGTATAACATTTTTAAACAAAAGTTTGAGTTAAGGGAGTTAAGGTTTTTCCATTGCGAAATGATGCAAAATAAATAAATTTATCTCCCTCATCTCTCATCAGCCTATATAAATCCCACTGATGGGCACAGGCCGCACCTCAACTATGAGGTGGTCCGAGCCATACTCCACGACGCGGGCTCAGTGCGGATTGGTGGAGGGGTGTTTGCAAGATAAGTGACCAACCTTACTGACAGATGTTATTAAGCCGCCCGTGGGCCTCTGACCAGGCTTAACGACTAATATCTATCGGGACCAACAATTAACCGGGACCAACAGCTTAACGTGCCTTCCGAAGCACGGAGATGCTTGTAAATAGACGTCATTTAAATGGTCCTATCATTGCATCTAATGCCATCTATTTTCATAGTCATCGCTAGCGCAATAAATATCCTAGTAAATGAAAGTATTATCCATCTCAATCTCAAAGAAGAACCAATAAACTAGAACGATTCAAATCGGTGCCAGTGCCTAAAAAAAGCGATCTCCATTGACGCTCTACACTAGGCCTCAATGCCGAAACACCTCGAAAACCTCAACCACTCAACAGAGGTCGTCATAATTTCTCTCCAGCGCGTAAATTGATTACGTAATTACCGTTGAAGGGTGCCAAACATCGATGTAAACGTGCATGCCAGCACTCATGGCATGGCGGACATCGAGCATCCTCTCAGCGGACACAAGTGGGCACACTCATCGCTTAATTCGCTTTTATTGCTTCACTAGTGCCAGAGAATACCTAATAGTCCGCAGAAAGGTCTAGACTGGTTGGCCAAAAAGATGGTTTAATCATTATATGTATTTTATATTCGGGTTTTTAAGGATTCTGTAACTGAAAAATCACTTACTTATTAAATCCGTTTGACTCTTAACGAAAGATTAGGTCCTTTAATTTTTAATCATAACACGTCAGAAGTAAATATTTTTGTGTCTAAAATTTTAAAATAATTTATTCTTTAAATAAATGGCCTTACTCGAATTCCATTATATCAGTATCATCATAAATTTTGATCTATCACGGAAAAAAAATTGTAGAAAGGTCAGGTCAGTTCAGGTCTAGACAAAGCGAAAAGCAAAGCGCTTCCAAGTTCAAAGATACGTAAGTACTGAACTTTGCCTCAAGTGAAATAGATGAGTGATACTGTACTTTATCCCGGCACTGATTGAACGTACTTAATATAACTAAGTAGGTCCCTACCACAAAGAGGTGATATTTTATGTAAGCTTCTAGGTAGATATATATATTTTCTGTTCTGGTAGGAGATAACCACACTGTTATTAGCGCCTAGGATTTTTACATATTTTTGCTAGTCAAAAAAGTTTAATCCTGCATTCCATTTACAAATTACAACTTAACACTAAACATTTCAATAACTTGAACCTAAAAAGGCGTTTATTACTTATCTCGGTGCACACACACTTGACTACGAGTTTGACACTTGACACGTATGAGTAAAATATTAATTTGCTTAATAATTTATAAAAGCTTTCGACTTAGGTCATTGTATGCCAAAATATTCTACGGTTAGTAAATTTTCAGCTCCGTCGCACTGGGACTTGAATATTCAAGGATAAACTTCTAAGCATGAGCCACAGGGCGTACGGGCTAATCGCAAATGGTGTGAGAGATCTGAAAATTTTGTGATATGGACGAGAAAATAACTTTGGCTACTCCAAACAGCCAGTAAAGTACGACGATTTTTAGTAGTTTCTGTTTAGCTCTTAATTTTAGTTCTCCTAGAGGCCACCTCGCGAAAGCGCAGCGTGACGCGTCTTGATGTGATATTTATATTAAGATAAAATATAGATGAAGCTGTGTGAAAAAATCGCGGTATTAGAGGTTATACAATAACGCTCATTCATTACCAGAAAAAATATCAGTGAAATTAAAAAAAACAGCCACTTAATTGTGTATCCACTTAACATGAAACACTGCGTTATGAATGACTCTCCCAGGACAAACTTACTCTGTTGTAAGTTTAACAAAAACACATTATTGCGTATTGTCCACACAGCGTACCATCGCCAGCCGTCGGAGCAGTGGTTAATCTGCCATCGCTGTTGTACGCTAATTACCGGCTTAACGTAAACTCGTTCGTTGTTAACGAGCTATAAACATTTCAACGCATAAGGTTTATTAGCTTGGAAGTATCTACTGTTCGTCGGAGGTTTTCGGATACGCGTGAAATTAAGGCGAACGCACCCATGACCAGTTTCGTAACGAATTTAACTTTATTTTATTTTTATTTGGAAACCACTAGCAATAGATAGAAACACGCACTTTAAACATTCTAGCTATTAGGAGAACAAATATTTCATATTATGAACACCAGGGCTTACTTGGTAAGTTCAGTGAGAAACACTATAGCACACTTATAAACAACTTAAGGTATTCACAAAATAAAAGTAACTGCTTAAAACAACTGTACACTAATTACCGGCTTAACGTAAACTCGTTCACTGTTAACGAGCTATAAGCATTTCAACGTTGAAGGTTTATGAGCTTGGAATTACTGTTCGTCACAGATTTTTGGGCGGGCGTGAAAACAAAGGCATGAACTCAAAGCAAGACGGACGCCTGACGGGTTCCGTAACGTATTTTACTAACTTAGTTTTATTTTCATTCGGAAACGATTAATAATAATACAAACACGCAATTTAAAACATTCTAGCTATTATGAGAAATACAATACAATCCACTGTTTTTTTTTGAGAACGCCAAGATTTACGTAACTACGTTTGTTAAGAAATATTATACGAGTAATACCAAAAACACATCAGAACCATTTATTCACAAACTAAGCTACACGAACTAAATTACAGGTAAGGCTTTCTGAAAAACTAACGTTCAAATATGTTTGTAGCACCGGGTTTATAGCGGAACGGCATTAAGAAGTAAATAATATCTTGCTTACAATTAATATCTTCTTAATCGATTAGACAAGGTGTTACAAGATCTAAAATAGAATTATCACCAAATCCATAAGCTAGCTATGAAACCCAACAGGGCACTTGATTGGTTTCTAGCTCTAGATAGACTCAATTAACAGCTGTTTGAGCTTCTCAAGCCGCCACACACACGCCATCAGCGCCTTCGACAATACAGGCATTATCTAAGCCAATTACGAAGTAAATGATTTTCATTACGACGGAATTAAGGTACAAATCACTTACATAGTTACCATGGTTTTGGGTCTTCATGAAACTTCGCTAATCAAATGTTACGTATCGCAAGCAACTAACGTAGATTTTCAAGTCTGAACCTCTGAGCAGAGGCATTTAAAATCAGTGTGGGAATTCCTCGTAGCAATAAGTAATGTTGAAACAAAAAAATAACTTTCCAGTAACAAAATACCACGAATGAGCCAGGAAAGCTAGTGAGCTTCGACGGCTGACGGCTTTTGACCAGCCATAGCTAAGAAACACCGTAATGAAATTGTCTTTCGAAAAGAAATACCGCTTTGAAATCGGTCCATCCGTGCGGGAACTACGACAGCACAGACACACTCACACACAAAAACACGGAAACAAAAAAATACATTTACATAACACCGCTCTTTTTCGTCGGGGGTTAAAAATCATGATCTTACCTTCAAAGGAATCTGAGACGAAATCCAATCTGAAACAGAAACGATCGTAAAGTAAGTCAAAGGCAACGTGACCAAAAAACTGATAGTCTCGCGCGGACAAAGGTATGACAGCACCAATATACTTATCGTGTTCTAAAACTGAGTAGGTAACAGTTTATTGACCCTAAAGGCGTGTTATCATGTCATTTGCATAAGGCCTCGTATACGCCACCTTCTTTTTACGACCGGGCACATATGTTCTCCACATAAACTTCTTCACAATATCTCAATACCAAGATGAGTCTAGGTAACAAAATTTATTCCAGCCAATTAAGCCGTAATAAGTTTAAAAAATCACACAAAGGACATTTTAACAAGTTTGCTAACTGAATAAAAGCCCAAATCGTGTTGGATTTTATTTTTCAAGTAAGCAATTCAGTTCACGCTCCATTCGGACAATAATCCTTGTTTGAATGCTGATTAATTTGAGTTAATTTTCCACTCTAGAGAACATTGTCTTCGCTGAGAGTTTTATCGTAAAAAGATTAGGTAGCATTAGTTAGGTGTTTCAGAGTTCCTCTTGTTTAAAATATCAAAAAAGTTTATTAGGATGTGTTTTTTTAACTCGAATACGGATCTGGTTATTTCATTCGATGTCGGTTTTACGAAGTTGATATTTTCAATTATTTTTTCGCAAACAGATGAGTTAGCCAACGTAGCAGCGCCGACAGCGCGGGTTGATTGCATTTAGAAGTTGTTTTTTTACGAGTACGTAACTGTTAACAGTGGTTGTCTGTGGAAAAACGAAAAGTAAGTAAGTATATCAAAAACGTCAAATCATATAGGACTAGACCGCCTCAATTGTACGTCTTCCTTCGTTAGAATTGTCTGTAATTTTGTTTTGTGTTGTACAATAAAGTGTTAATCTATCTACCTATAATAATATATCATATTTGGCCGCTGTCCGACGATCAAAAATGCCATAAAAATAAACATGATCTAAATGAGTACGGTGGTAAGTAGGTAGGTGTATTGTTACTTGTTCACAAAACCTTTACGTGCTTTAAGTGGTACCTACATTTACTGCTCAAGAAGCGATATTAAACAAAGGAAGAAACAAAAGATCCGTGTTATCCTCCAGCCAATCTTTTTCAAATTAAAATTCTCGAGTCTGCATAGACTCCAGTATCACAAAAACAAAGCCGAACCCCTCCTCGACCAACCACTTTCTGAAGTTGAGTAGGTAAGTATTCCAATGACAGACAGAGCCTTCAGAGATTACTTTAAATAACCTTCTTTCTTGAAATACGGATTTACCGTTAAAAAAGGATAATTTATTGAAAGAACTCCTGAAGTAACGAAGCTAAAAATGGAGATTATTTCTTTTTTTAAATTTTGAAATACATATTCTATGAGATTGACTTATGAGTTATGTATGATGGAACTAATACTGAGCTGATAGCGTCCTATTAAATTACTCGCAATTCAACATCCTCACGAGAACCATGACAACGGTGTCATTAAGAAACAAAACATCACCAAATAAATTAACACATTTACAGATGATAAACGAGCACCATAAAGTGTTCTGACGCCGTGAAAGGCGGACAGTTAAAATAAACAGGACTTACATTCATCAAGACTTTCGTAAATGATTTTTAAGGCAGGCACAACGACTGAATGGCTAATGAGCCTCCGCACTGGGCTTTGTTTCAGCATATTCATTACCTGCCCCCCTAGCCGTTGTTAACGAAAAGTGCTCATTTTTCTCGTCATACGCTCTTGGGAGCGAACAAACAATATCTGTTACAATTTTGAGGTCAAGCGATTTTCATCCAGTTAATATTCAAAAAGATAATTAGGAGAGCAAACGTGCTTTAATTAGAGAAAAAAATTATGGCCCATTTCCCGTTTTAATTAATTCCCGTCTTTGTTTTTATTCTTCGTGTTATTGAAAAGTAAAGGACACTCAGCATTTCGAGGAATATGATTTGGACCATGGTTGTCCATGGCCCAAATCATATCACAGGGTTGTTTGTTGAACACAGAATTATTTCGGTTTGTTTCTTAGTTTTGGTAAATATGGAAATCAGAGAATGAAGTTAACTTTACATTTATTCTATTTACGCTATTATCTTGAAATGTTAGGGTGTTTAAATTTAATTTAAATTTCATTTATTTGCTTACTAAGTGTAAAACACTGAATACTTTTAGTTCGTTTCTTAGTTTTGGTAAATATGGAAATCAAAGAAAGAAGAAAACTCTACATTAATGATCACATTTGGTACCTTCTTAGCATTTATTAGTTCTAAAAATTACTCATAATTATTCCTAAATAATATCCTAAATGTGCCGTGTTAAGCTGTAACTGCTAGCTAGCTGTCAGAGTGTTTGAATGGAACTAGCTAACTTAGTATAAATTTGCAACTAGGGGTTGAGAATCAACTTGCACTTAGTTAAAGTTCAACGCAAGTTATTGCTGCAATGAAATCATTTATGCAGTTTACAAATAGTCCGAAGCTAACTTGGATCGTAGTAAACGCGTCGCTGCATTTTAGTCGCAATATAGAAATGTGGTTGACCATTATTATATGTACCTACTCATTCATTTTTGATCTATCCCAATCAAGGGTGGAAGCCGCAAATTAATTGTTTAACTTTAGTGCGGTAATTATTGACAATGTAGTGTCATTACAGTAATTAATTTGAAGCTGCTATTCGGGTTATTAGATTTAACTAATAGATTAATATTATGTACTTAATTAAGAAGTGAGGTTGTGGATTGCAATTTAATTCGAACAGTATACGTTGCTATTTCCGAAAAGCCAAACCATAGTAACGTAGGTACGTATGTCTTGATCACACGCGCCGAGTGAATAAGCGAGACAATAATATGAGTCTCGGTCGAGACATAACTTATATGAGAACCAGAACTCGCCAATCTGTACACACGAAGCGAGCTCTAGGCCGAGTGCACCGTCTCGCCCATCCACTCGGCGCGTGTACTCATAGCATTACTTACGATGACGGAGATCGAATGCCTAGCAAAACAAAATATTTCAAACAAAAGTCACCGGAAAACAATTTTTTTATGTGCCATTTCAACAATGAAACGATAGACAGATGGGTATTATAGAAAAATAAGACTACAAAAAACATTTTCGAGTCATAAAGTACTTCGGTGCGAATTTGTGAAGGAAAGTGTTGTCGGTAAATCCGATCAAATATGGATAGGAAAATTCTAGTGGAAGCAGTTTCTGCCAAGCAGCCTTTTGCACTCTCGAGAATGACGCGTCATTGCATTGCGGCTTCGCCCGATCGGAATTCGACTTCTATTTGAAATTCAGGATGTAAGTATTCTGCCACTTTTTTTGAAGTCAATTTCTGATGGATTACGATTGAAATATATATTTCTTAACTAAGACTAACTAACTAATAAGTTCTTGGTGACCAGTTTCATTATACCAAATAAGATATAAGATAGTTAAGAGTATAATAGGCCCTAAAGGCTTTGTTACATTATTGGTACACGTTATGGCTTTGTCATTTTAGAGGAAAAAATACGCTAAGAACGCGTCGGACTACCTTTAGATGTATGAGAAAGATTTCGGTTCTAGTAACCTATTACGTTTATTAAAGGATAACTCAGGTCTAAGCAGTGTTTTTTTGGACTTATTGATGGTAGATCGTGAATCCCTAAATACTTGGCTTAATATACGAGGGTGAATCAAAAAATTCTTGGAATCAATATTAAAAAATGCAAAGATTTAAATAATAATATTTTATTTTTCTACATAATCTCCCTCCAATGCAATGCATTTAAGAATAACGCGTTTCTAACTTCCTTATTCCTTGTGAAAAAAAAAATATTTTCTTGACTCTCGAAAAAGTCCTCTACGGCAGCTATAACCGCGGCATTATCGTGAAATTTTGTTCCAGGAATTTCCTCTTTTAATTTTGGAAATAAGTGAAAATCACTTGGGGCTAAGTCCGGAGAATATGGTGGGTGGTCAAGGAGATTGAAGCCAGCACAGCGGATTGCGTTGAGCGCAACTTCCGATCGATGAGCAGGAGCGTTATCTTGAAGGAACAACACGCCCAACGACAGTTTTCCACAACGTTTTTCTTTAATCGCTTCACGCACTTTCGGGATTAAATTTGCATAATAGGGTCCAGTAATCGTCTGGCCTTTTGGCATGTAATCAATAAAAATGATTCCTTCACTATCCCAGAACACAGAGGCCATAACTTTGCCAGCGGTAGGAGCAACTCGAAATTTCTTAATGGATGGAGAGGATGGTCGTTTCCAAGACATGCTTTGTCTTTTAGTTTCAGGATCAAAATGGTGGACCCACGTTTCAACCATGGTGACAAGACGACGGCAAAAATTATCCGAATCACGCTGGAACATTTCGAGATTACGCTTGGAAATTTCCAAACGTCGCTTTTTGTTTTCGTCGGTTAACATTCGTGGCACCCATCTTGCAGACACTTTTTTGAACCCCAGTGAATCAATTAAAATGGATTGAACGCTACCAAAAGATATCTTTAGGATCTCAGCTATATGTTTTATAGTCATTCTTCTGTCTTCCAAAACCAGATTCTCAACCTTTTTGACATTTTCTTCTGTCACGGATGTTGAAGGCCGCCTAGAACGCGGGTCATCTTTACAGCTTGATCTACCTCTTTTAAATTCAGCCACCCAGTACGCAACCGTAGAATAGGGTACAGCATCACCCCTAATGTCTGCTGAATGTCCAAAAAAACTTCCTTCGTAGACATTTTTTTCAAATTGAGATATTTTATCACCGCACGTAACTCACTTTTATCCATAATTTTGACTTCTTAGCAACTTGTTGCACAAAAAAAAATATTACATGCGAACGAACTGACAAAAACAAGTGACAGTCTGCATAAATATAGTGTGATAGACACTCTTTAATTTGAATATCGAACTTGATCCAAAAAGGTTTCATATATATGCACTTCTAAGAACTTTTTGATTCACCCTCGTACATACAGACATTAACGTTACTTTACGTGTACAATAGAAATGGAAATGAGATAGTTTTGCGTCTGCTTTGTGTTATGAATGCAAATGTGACGGCGACTTAAAGTTTCACAGTCACGTCATGTAGTTTTTGTGTAAATAGACATTATGGCACTATAATGTCTTTTGTCTGACGTAAATTAAACGCTCTATTTTCTAAGTAGAGCAATAACGTATGCACTGCTGCGGTGATAATATTGCAAATGGTAATGTCATCAAGGAATAATATCGCCATCAAATAAAATTCTTCAGTTCGATAAATGAAAGTATTCAGCAAGAGGCTAGTGTCATTCATTTAGTGAAAGAGAAGTCATATTAATTTGTCTTGGTGAGGGTCACAGTTTTAAAACAATGATGTTATATTATTAACATAACTTTTATTTTAGTAGTAAATTATAATGCATTCAAATGGCTGACGGTCACTTGTTAGTAGAAAAAAAGAATTCCGATACAGAAAATAAAATGTTCACGTTTCAATAGGTATTAATTAAGATGAAGGAGAAACTTGACAGTCAATTGGTTTTAAGTTCTGCGCGATATTTTGTGCGGGTTTTGAACGGCTTTTTCGTATAGCGCCAAGAATGGACTACGCTACGCTTACGCTGGCTTT
Organism: Pyrausta despicata; assembly: GCA_963921415.1. NCBI lineage: Eukaryota > Metazoa > Arthropoda > Insecta > Lepidoptera > Crambidae > Pyrausta > Pyrausta despicata. The sequence continues at coordinate 8,331,798 of OY992855.1, read as the reverse complement.
GTGGAACAGCCTTTGGTGTTACTAAGAACACTTGTAACACACCTTTATTCTTGTCACAGGTTTAGGTGCGCAAGCGTGCAAGTAGGACACAGAGTCATACAATATTGAAGGCTCTTTCTTTTGTTGCACCTAGGGGTATAACACGTCCTACAAAAAGAAGGCCTAGACTGAAACATAAACTTGGATAAACACCTCGGTATACAATATAGCTTACAGATGTTAATGTGAAGTTAATTGGTCGGTTGTGGTGTAATTTATGGCGTACGGCGGATCAGTTTCAAGTCTTGATAACAGTTTACTTTTTTACAAAGTCACAGTTTATTTAGATGTTTTTTTTATCTTCGAACATAAACAGCCTAATTGAAGATATTTGTTTTCGCATGCTTCTTAGATAATCCTTTGCTTGAGCTTCTTTCATTCAGATTAATTTTCTCTTGTTACTATTTTTAAAGTAAATTTTTGATGCATCAAGTTAATGCAATGGCATTTACAATTTCACTTGTTTTTTTTAATTGTTTTTATTTGAGATAGGTTTGCTTTTGACCCAAGACTACGTTCGACGCGGTCAAGACTGAGTCAAAAATGGATCGCCCTCAGTATCACTCTGGCATTGAAATATTTTGGGTTTTAACTTCAGGTACTACCTAACTGACGCAGGTTAATAGTTCCACTCTTTACACGTTGTAAATGAATAAAATACTATAATTAGACTTATAACTGTAAGTTGTAAAGTTCCGGATAGAAATTATTTCGAGTTCAGTCACGGTAAGAGTGAGTGGTAGCAGCGCTGCTACACGATGCGTGAACAGGGATCAAATTAGCGCTACGTTGAAGGTAAAACGATTTCACTCGAGTTTAAGAGTAGCAAGATTAATATTAAGGAGTTTTAACACAAGTTCAAAACAACCGTTCACGGTTCGACTACGGCAAAACCGCATTTTAGAAATAGTTATGGTATATCTCTTGTTAAGTACGGATGTTACTTTTGAACGATGTTTCAAGATCAGTTGTTAAGGCCCGACAAAAAACAGGGGTGTTATAAGTATGACCTCTAAGTCTGTGTGTGTTTGTTTTGTTGTGTTTTTGTGTGTGTCTGTCTGTGGCATCGCAGCTCCCGAATGGAAAGACCGATTTCAAAGCAGTTTTTTTATCTCTATATATATATATACATAAAAATGAAACCCGTTTTCCTTGGTCACGGCATCACGCGTGAATGGCTGGACCGATTTCACAAATTCTTTTTGTGTTGTATTTGTTATTATTAGAAGAAGGTTCTTACGGAAACACATATTAAGAAAATCTCTCAGAAGTATTGAAAAATATACATTTAATTTTGCATATTTTAAAAAACGCGCGTAACTAATGTTAATGTCATTCGATGACATTGTTCAATCATTGCAACGCTAAGGCGGTACGAAGTTCGCCGGGTCAGCTAGTTCAAAATAAAATTGAATCACGGTAGTTCTTAGCTATAGCTGTTCAAAATTTGTTCAGTCGTTAAAGCTCACCAGCTGTTTTTCTGGCTCATTCGAGGTTTTTTTTAAATTAAAATGTTATGTTAGTTCCCAAAAAAGGTTCCAAAAAATGCAACCAAGAATGTTATTCCAAACACAAGAGCTCTTTGCGTTAGAAAATGGAGGAACGATATCTTTGTGCACTTGAACTTGCACAAAAGTTAAATCTACTAACTACACACATCTCATGAGCAATTAGAAGAACGGAAAATGCAGGTGTAACTTCATTATTTTAATTATTACGTTAGTCCGTAATAATAAATGTTATCAAATCGCAACTTCCGTGACAAAATCGATCACATGAATTCTAACTTTTCATCGGATGTACATATACGAGTATGTAATCATAACTTCGTGACGAAAAACAGGAATTGAAAATTTAAATATCGCCATTACATCTGCGACACAAAAAGGTGTTATTGCCCACCAAAGCCATGTATTTCTGATAACACCTCCACCGAATGACAATGTTCAATTCCCAGCAGTAATAAGTCGTAAATTTATATTACTGCGTTGAACACAAACTCGCTAATACATGTTCTTACTACACTCGGTGTAGAGGTCAGAATTAATGGGAAACGGTAACCAGCCAAGTTATTGGAACATTGCGACACTCGCCACTACTGAAAATTAAAAATACTTATACAACAAAAAATAACCCTTTCTTTGTAGTCGTGTTAAAAAGAATATGCAAGGGATAATATTTTCGGTAATTAAGTATGTTTGTGTAGGTCGGTTTCATTGATGGCCTACGATTGACACATGACACATTGTAGAATCAACACATTACAAAAGCTAGAGACGCTTGAATGGTGATTTGATTTCTTAATCATTACTTTATTGCTGTTTCATACGTTATCCAGTAGTTCTGAGTAGGTAACTTTACGTCCCAAGTTATAAAATACGTAAAGTTTTTACATATTAAATGAATAAAATAATATCACTTAGCCACAAATTGTGGCCAAGTGTCATTATTTTATTAACCCACATAAAATACTTTGTTTGAAAACATAAGTATGTACCGCAGAATGGCTTTTGTGTTTTGTGGATGACAGATATCCGGCTAATGGACTTAAATATGTATGGTTCAACGGTTAACATTTGAATTTTATCAAAAACGTTTATTGTTCAGTAAGCTTTATGAAAAAACCGACTCATACTAACCATTATTCTATTTGTGTTATTGTTAACAAAGCAAAAGCCGAACAAACATCGAATCTTGTTTAGTTTTAGTGAATTATAAATAAAAACACGTATCTTTTTAATGATAAAAACAGATTGTTAACTTCTTAAAGGCTATCTAAGCAATCCGTCAAAATACTCGTTTCCTTAAAAATACATACGAAAATCAGCTTTGATGTCAAATGCAAACAGAATCTACGATGAAACCCCGTCAGAGATGTAAAAATATAATTACGTGTTCAGATAAATTCAAGCTAAGGCTGCGTGATGTGTACCTACGTCAACGGAGACGTAGGTCAAATTGTACATCTTCACGTATAAATTATAATCTGTCTACAAACTGGATTACGACCCTCAAATGGGGCTTTAATTAATAGGAAAATTAAAAACTCGCACACACAAATCGGAAAATAAATTATCCGTCCGTTTCAGACAAGCGTTTTGATGCCTGAGTCAGTGGATATTAATTTAAAATTGTTTTGTTTTTTATTTTTCAGCACAGTGGTCCAGTAAATAAAAATGGGGAACGTTGGGCGTAAATCCTTAAGAATCATTAACATTAGTGTTGGCAACCGTGATAATACGGTAGTTGACACCACCAATCGTTGACGTACTTTTTATCAACTGTCAAAACGCTTTTCTTAATAGAGTTTGTATGGGAATAACACGCTTTGACGTCATCGCGTGCAATGCCGACTGAGTGACTAATTATCATTTGAATTCCAATCAAAAATCAAATAATACGAACTGCAGAAAAATATTAGTGTAAAGGCATCTCAAATTATGAATTATTTTAGAGAAAATCAGTTTTTGAATATTTCTTTCATAGTGGAAACAAGCCTATTTATCACAATATCCGGTAGCTAATAACGTCAGTGCTGCCGGAAGTCAAGACGAAGCCTGAAGTTGCGTTCTCAAACAGATGGCGTTACTGGGTTGAGCGGATAAAACTAGCTGCTGAGTCGTTTGCCGTGTATTGTGCTGCCGAACGCCGAAGTGTTAATTTGCGTATTGTTATTGTAACTGTTTTTGCTAATTAAAATTATTGTTCTGTGAGTGCGTTGTTCATGTTTTGTTAATATTAGTATAATCCAATTAGCTATTTATACGGTGGCCCAAATGGTGACACTTTTTTTTTAATTTCTGGCATCTAGGCGCACCCGAAAATATGTTATGATTTTTAAAAATAAAATTTGAGAATGTTCGACATTACCCACTCAATTATTTTATTTTCGGAAAATAGGCATCTATTTTTAATATATATTTTTTTAGCATAGACCTCATGATTTGTACTTTCACTCATAATACTAAAATATTGACCGAAAGTATAAAATTGAGGTAGAAGCGAGTCACAGTTCAATTTTCAACCTTGAATTATTATTTTTTAAATCCATGACTGATAAGTAATTTTTAAAACTAATCAAGACCCTTAACTATGATTTAAAAAAAACGTGGACAGTTATAATTAAAAATCAACAGGATTTTTTTGCCGAAACTTCTTGAATGTTCTCATTTCGATGCCAGGAATTAAAAAAAAAATAGTGTCACCGTTCGGGCCACCCTGTATAATAGTTAGGCTTACCTTTTTAATTTGACAGGTGACCCTAAATGTAACTATAATTGGGATGATGACACCTATCTTAAATATTGTCAAGAACATGGTGTTTAAAAAACATAGCCCCTAGGAAGTTAATACAACCAATATATTTCAAAAAAGCTGTAGAAACCAATTTTTAAACACACAAAACGCAATAAATATTCGGTCAATTGACTCCGATTTCTGACACATGACCGTGATGTCACAATCATTTATTACCATACGAAATCTATGGAGGCAGACCGTTTTGACAGATAATAAAAAGTATGTCAACGATTGGTGGTGTCGTCTAGCCAATTATATTGTTGTAGTAGAAAAAACTATTGTCTCAGACAGGGATCGAAACTGCATCTATGGAAATGTCTTAACCGACAGTTGATTTTGTCTTCTACTTCAAGAATACCTATTACCTTAAGTTTGCAACGTGAATGGTTATCCCGATTAACCATAAAACTATAATTATAATGTAACAGGAAATATTTTTAATTGGCTCAATTAAACATACATCATGTTAAGGAGCTTTTTTCGAGTTCGTTAGTTTTTATACACGACTAACTTGTAGCTTAATACTAATGTATGTCTTTGCTACTGCCAAAAACCAGTTTAACCCAACGGGCGTAGTTCATAGAAATGAATGCCGGGTAGCGTCTGTTTAAAGAGGACGGGTGTATGTCACGACTGCCGCAGTATAGCATAAAACCCTCATGTCCTCTACGGCGACCTGCCTTCTAACTGGATTATTTAGTCACTCTAAGCGTTGACTTAAAGTTTAGTCTAGATAAGCCTTTGAAATATTAATATCATGATTGTGTGAAATACATTATCTGTTTGTAATTTTATTCAATGAAACGTTTAAGAGTATACCGTAGACGTTATCGTTTTTTTTAACAGTGTGAGAAGAGAAGTATGCCTAAAAAGCGATAGTTTGACATTTGGTTGCCCTTGCGAGAGGATGCAATAACTGATGGAAAATAAAGATCAGTAGAGATGTCTACCTATCTAGGTTAATAAAAAAGTAAACCTCCTGTCTAAATGTGTCAAAAATGTAGGAAACTAAACTTTTGAGTTGACAAAATCACTCCTATTTAGTATACTTATTCTTACTTAAACTCTTTAAGGTGATTTTTAAGTTTATTATTACATGTAACTCAATTTAAATCACCGTTGCAGATGTCCTTTCTAGCCTACACTCTAGAGCCGTGTAAAGGCTCGACGTCGTATGTAGCGCACTTATTCAATAATCTGATTCAACTCTAGTGACGGTACAGTTTCATGCTATCCGGCGTCTTATTTAATATTCCATTTCGGTGTTCATCCGTCCATGAGTTTGGCTTAAACACTTAACACACTTTGCCCGGTTTTGGCTTCGGAGTAACAGTTTTCGATTGTATCCTTAGAAACAACGCAACGATTTGTTGTAATATTTACTTGTTGTTTACATAATGTTCTGATGGCTTGTTCACCGACTGATTGACTAATTTACAAGTGTTTAGACTGGATTATTAAGAACTCTATCTAGAAGAAGATAAATAGCTAAGCTTGGCATGGAATTCATTACCGTTTTAGGTAATTAATAAAACTCGTACTGGTATTTAATGAAAATAACAAAGGACATAAAGGAACTTATGTATGGCCATAACAATTTTTTGGAGCGCTCAAAGGTTCAGGCCACACCTGCCACTTTGTGTCGCGCCGACACTTCTGACAGCTTGTGAAACAATCAAACTATCCAAAAAGGCCGCAGGTGCAGCCTGTCTCTAATAGCACTCTGCCTTTTAGTAATAAACATATTTAATACTAAGGTACTAGAAATGCACTCCATTTCTGCAACTAAAAAAACTCAGAAAACGTACCACGTGAACAGACAACTTCAAATTCAAGAAGAGCAACGTCCTCGCCAAGGCATTAACGTCAAAACATATAACTTGCATGTAAGTTTCACTAAGCGAAGTGCTAGAACAAGCTGAATGTACCACGTGTTCAGTGCAGAGAGGTCAGTAAATAAACACGTTGGCAATGGTACAGTTTCCCGCTAATGGCGGCCGCTACGTGAGGCTCCCGCCTTGCAGATAATGTTCCGACCACGAAAATGAGGACGAAATCTTTTAAAAACGAGCCACCAAACTCTGTTGCACATACAAATGAACTTATTTGGAATTTAACGTGCAATTAGACACAATAATGCGAACGTAATAATGGAACGGAATTATTTAGCATTGCCGCTGTGGATTTATTCTGATTGTGTTGCGAACATGCGTTGCTGTGAATTCGGTATTGTTCAGTCGAATGCGGAATCATGTAAATCTTTGAATTTAGGTAATCGGCCGCAACGTTTGCCTTGATCAAAAATACAAAATATCAAGATACTTTTATCATTTATTTAGTTAAACAAATAAATTTGGATTAACAATGTTAATTCGTTAAAGATGAAGTTGAACAGAGTTACTTACTCTAAAGCTAAACCCCTTTGAAACTATGTTACAAGTCCACATACCAAAGTACTCGTAACGTTACACGTTGACTATATCATTTAAAATATTTTGTTGGTCTCCGATGATTCATATTACAAATGTACGATGTATTTTACAAAGCTCAAGCCGCGCACGTTCGATAGAAATCAAAATGTGTACCATTTCTGCTTTCCCCTTTCATAATGTTAGTATAGGTGCCAGCCCGTAACCCCAAATAGATTGCGACTGTTATTACGGTCATTTATTTGGACCCGAGGCTCATATGTCGTATTTCGGCAGTAAGTGTCCCACGTATCATCTTAACAACGTGTCATGTAGCCACGTCCCTTAAAATCCTTTCGCTGTATTAAGTTAATGAATTTTATTTCACACAAATTAGGCAGTTCCGAGTTAAGGGTACGGACGTTAACGTCTGGGGGGAATGAATGTGTGAGAGGGATGTTATGAATGTGGGTATTATGGGAGTTGACGCACACTACATCGTGCTGTAATAAAAGCGGCTGCATACTTTTATGAGCACGGCTGATTAAGATATACCTGCAAAGAGGTGAAACATGTTGAAAAACTAGGAGCCCCGGCAGAATTTTTTCCGGCCCGATAAATGAAGAAATTTTTTTTTTACACTTTTTTGAATTTTGGCCCAGTCTACTCGCTGAGATCTCTAAAACGGTATCTCAATCATATTTAGGTCCTAGCACCGCGACACAGGCTGATGGGAAAGAAATGTGCTTACACAAATAACATATACACTAATGAATTGTTTTAACGAACACATTAAGTACATAGGCTCAAACTAGGCGTTAGTTTCTGCTGTAGTAACTAGAATAATGATTTGAAATACGTTAATATATTTTATTAGCACCCATGACTTAGGTACCAATGCTTATCACACAAATATTTGCCCCAAGCCTCCGGCTGTTAGGGCCTAGTAGGATCCGAACCCACAACAGATGGTTATGTAGTCTGTACCTCAGACCACTAGACCAAAGCTGTTGTCAAAATGCAGAATGTATTTTAATTAGAAGTACGTGGGATACTCAGAAAGTTTTGCGAAAATAAAAATAATTGCTCCATAGATGTAAATGTTTTTATTAAATCTTTTCAAAGTAACCTTACCCTTAGCTTCAATACAAAGTTTCTTGCGACTTAACCAGTTTTAGAATTATTTTCCAGCCCGCTGTAGATACTTCACTACACTCTGCTCAAACGTTGATAGCGCATATTCCGGCGACGAAAATTGTATTCCTTTGAGCTAATTTTAATTTTTGGAAATAAAAAGAAGTACACGGTGCTTAATCAGGGCTGTAAGGAGGGTGACCCAAAAGTTCAACCGGAGTGCTTTTCAGGAAATCCATTGTTTCGAGCGCGGTGTGCGCGGGCGCATTGTTGTGATGAAGCAGCCGCTGTGTATTGTATGCGACTATTGCTCACAACAGAGAAAACTTCTAGAAAGCATTTGGCAGTACACCATTTAGCGTTAAGGCTTCTTTGATCCTGTAAAGGAACTGATACCAAGTACCAATTAAATTGAAAAAAACTTGCTATCAAAATCTACTCACCGCTTCTAGCTAGATCGTTTCACTTTGATAGGCTTTGCTTCGTTTTGAAACACCCAAACCGTAGAACAAGACTCATCACCTATAACGATGTACTAAACACGCCGAGACGAGCCTGCATTAAATTTATCTATTATGTCATGGCACCATTCCACCCGGGCCTCTTTTTGTGCCTCCGTGATGTTGAGCGGCACCTAGCATGAAACTATCCGCCTCACGCAAAAATGGTTGTGTGAAGTGTCGTTTATGCTTCCTGATCCAATCTGCTGAATCTGACACGTAATTCATATTGTTATGAACTTACTTACTTTTTCACTGCTTGCACATTTTCTTCTGTGACAGCCGTTAAAGGGCGACCACTTCTTTCTTCATCCCCCAAAGTTAAATGACCACGCTTCAATTCAACGATAAAGCAACTGGCTTTGGAAGCGCCCTTATCACTAAATGCCATTTAAAGTCTATCGTATGTTTCTTCCCGTTTCCTCGTCTTAAATTGATTGTCCAAAACTAAACTAAAGAAAATCATAGCGTGAGAACGTTCCCGGCGTAAATCCATTTTTCAGTCAGACACGATAATTTAAAATGATTCGAATTAAAAGTGCAGGCAAGTTTTTTAAAAAATACTAAAAAAGTATCATATTTTCAAAATAGATTATAACCAGCCAGACTGTCATACAGAAAAACTTTATTTCGCAAAACTTTCTGAGTGTCCTGGTATATGGGTTCTCATATGGATACCTAGAGGTACATATTTTGCGATGCCTTTGTGAACATTTCTCACAATTTCACTAACCTTTGGCTACCTGAAAAAAAAACCGAAAAAATGAAACTCCTAAGTCTGCCCACAAAAGGAATGTTCCGAATAACTTGCCAAAATATTTGCAGCTAGCTCCTTCTTTAATATTTTATAAAAAATTAAGACAGCTACCTAAGTCAGCGCTTGTACAAAATCCCTTGGAAATAGGAACTTGTTCGTTTGAACTCGTCATTTAATGGTCACAAAAGGTCTCAAAAGGTTCCGATTTTCTAATCTTAACAGACGAAACTCTTTCATGGCTAACTTTGTTTTCGCAAAGAATACATTCTCATTGTTAGAAACTGGCAATCTCTTTATCGTTTATGTTTTAAACATAATATAGAGTTTAATTTTGAAGCGTTAAAAATGGAGTCACAAAATGGCAGGTCGTTTGAACCATGAAAGGAATGTTAGACGCGCTTCGGCCTTTTCACGCGAACAAATCGTGTTCTTGAAGTATCTGAAAATTTTAAGGCTGTTGTTATGGCAACGGAGTAAAGAGGTAACATGAAATTACGTTGTATCTAAGTACTGTATGCAGGTAGATTTAGCTAAGTATCAATAAAATTAAAGGAATAATACTACTCAAAGAAACTGACAAGGTTAATTTATGGTAACACAATGAAAGCTGTAAAAACGTAAGGTGGTGTCGTCAATATTATTTAGAATGGGTTCTATGTGCCTGTACTCATCACTGCAAAACAATAATATTTATCCACCATCAAACACAAAATATCTTCAGCATTTAAGGGGTAGTCGATAAACGCTTATTCGATGCCTATTCTGTTGGCTATAGGCAAGCTCACGTATACAGGCATACCGCGTGCCATTTCAAAGCTTACTTCGCCTTTCAATAAACGCGCGATGAATACCTCCAATGCAACTTCAGTGCTCTCTGAAATTAATAACTTTCTTCAAATAAAGAAGGCGCCCGTTAGAGTAACATCATGCTAATTGGTTCTCAAGAATCCCTTATTGTAACAACAGTTTTACCGTTTTTATTTAGTGAACGATTGGAGTTGCATTCGGTTTTGTTCTAGTCAAGACATTATGCTCTCTGCTTAAGCACATAGTCCTAGGTATCCACAAACTGATGTCATCCTAGATACTCGTAACTTCGTTGTTTACTTTCCGAATCTGAGATAAGATTAACAGAAACAACCAAGCTTATTATCAGCAGCAATTTAAAACAATCCATTACCAATTTATTTTAAAACATGTTGTCAGCTTGACGAAACACGAAACACCGACAAAATAAATTACCGCCTGAGTCAGTGTTATTTCGAATTAGCTGTATAATGGAATATGAAGAGGGATTTGGTGGATGTAAAAATGAAATATTAATGCGTGGAATACAGGGAAAGACCGAATATTACGGGTCGACGAACAATCAAACGCTTTTTGTGTTATTTGCTTACGTTTTGCCTGAACGTCTACTTTTTGTAGCTCGATATTAGCTAACCTACCAAGAGAGATGGGCACGGAATCATTGGAACTTAAAGCTAGTACTGCTTAATTCTCAACATTTAATATGACTTTAAAGCAGAAACAATTTATTAAACCGGCCCCAAATATTTGCGTGCAATTTAGTAAAACGAAAGCAATCGCAATGAATTTCCGCAAACAATTATTATAAAAATCCGTTGTACACAAGCTATTACGAAATTAATTCGGCAGCAGGCGAGTTAGCCGTGTAAATTTAATCAGCTGGCAAACAAATGACGAAGGTAGGACCCTCACATTATCACGGAAGCCCGGACCACGGTTAATATGAAAATGCGGGTAACCAGCGCGAAAATATGATAGCATTAATATAAATTGCACTTAGCCAGCCGGGAAAAACAACTATTAGGGTAGTAACACAGGCCTTAAAGTGCTGTTGCGTGCGCAGTCCATCAGCTCTCTGGATTTACTAAATGGTTTAAGTAGGGGTAGTAGTTAAAGCACTTGGTTTACATACCTAGTGCTGACTGTACCTACCGCAAATGTTGCAAACAGTATACGTAATTTTAAGTTATCGTTACCAGTACTATTAAGTAGGTACTACCAGATACTGATGCAGTGGTCTACATGTCGGACTTCTAAAACCAAGGATCGCGGGTTCGATCCCCGCACAGTACAAGCATATGTGTGCATGAACATGTGTGTTTGTACTGATCTGGGTGTTTTCTATGTATAATATGTATTTATGAAAAAAAAAGTATTTAAGTATGTCTATCCGTTGTCTACTACCCATAATACAAGCCTCGTAGCTTTATTTGCGACTAGAGAATTGGTGTGATTGTTGTGAAATATTTATTTATTTATATTTATTTATTAACGAAGATTTTTCATTCTTACGTTGGTGAAAATGCATGAACGAACACAAAAAAAAAACCGTTTATGTTATTATTTCCTAGTGTTTGCCTTAAATACACCCTTCGATGAATAAATGGGATTTGAGAGTGTGTTTTGATTTAAAAACTAGTCCATTGGACCATGCTTAATCCAGTTGGGAAGCTTTTCGGATGCCACCAACAACAACACAACCCTTGCAGGTACTAACATAAAAAGGAAAAGTGAAACTTAAGCTTTCTAGACATAGCTTTGTGAATTGAATTTCAATAGATTGTAACACCTACTACATACAATGACTTATTTTGAATGCCAAATTCTAATGATGATGTTCCTAAGGAATACATACTTCTCAACATACTTTCAAACTCATAAATGTCCCTCCCTTGATGTTGAAATGCTAAACGCTTTTCCATTTTGTTGTAAGTATATTAAAATCAAATATTAATTTGAGTTTTAACTGAAATTCTCCGTATCTGGATTTCGGTATTGAACACGCTTCTGAAAGCAATTATTTATTAAGAATATACAAAATATTTCCCAGTGATAGACTTATTTATGCTTTGACAAATTATTTGCCCTGTAAATAAGTATTTTAAAGTGGCTTTTGTATAAAGTGTTATCGAAGAAAGAGTAATCGTGAAACTTTTGTGAAATAGCTTATGTGCTATTTCAATCAATTTAATTGTATAGTGTATTCAAAAAAGTTTTTGGAAGGAGTTATTCAAGTAAATGTACAAAATATCGCTCAATGTGATTAATTGTGTACTGCAAGAAAATAAAAAATACTGATCACTAAACATTTACAAATCCAATGCTTTGTATTGAATATTTAAAAAAAATTGTATCTACTGTTATCCCAAGCGCCACTTTTTCACCAGACCTACATCCACACATACAATTAATACCTATGTTATCCGTCATGTCACACATCGGTTTATTATAATACCACGTATTGAGTTACCTGAACCTACCGATGTCGCGGGCGTCGTGTTTCGAGCGATAGACTGCGGGCGACCGCAGACCGCAGGCTTACATTACATACATATGTATAGGCCCGACGATAGTTCATTATTATCAACAAAGGGTCACTGGATGTGGCACCAAAACACAGACCTCGCCGTTGACATGCAATGGGGGTAACTCCAGTATGTACGTGAATAAGGGACAAGCTAAGACATAGTAGGTATAGGTACGGACCAGAATTCGAAGTCTTACAAGTTACATCTAAGTGAACACTGATTTTTTAACAACAGAAAACGCATAAAAATCAGAAACATTAGTCAATTGGATGATGGGGAGACAAATTTTGAAAACCTCGCACAATCACAAGTAACAAATATATCATGCCAGTTTCAAAGTCGTCCTTATGTTTAGTCAATTACTTCCACCAGTTACGCCTTGACAACTTCCTTAAGAAACCTCGCAAACGTCTTACAAATTACCGTAATCGGGGCGACAATGTAGCTAATCTTCTAATTATTTAATGACTACGTTATTGACAGGCCTACGACGCTAATAGCGGGGCTTTGAAAATAAAGCCGCTCGCAAATAAATAAATCAAATAAGATTATTTTTACCAATCTTTTCACGTTTAGCGGGGGTCGGTCGTAGAAGTACCGCAAACAAAGATCTAACGGAATCGAAACAAAACAGTAAGATAACTATTGGTATAGTAGTAGAAAGGCTAGTCGCGATATCAGTACATTGTACTCGTATTAAGCAAACTGACCCATGTCTGTATGTATGTTTAGGTGGTTAAAACAACTCGCTTCTTAGTAATTTGATTTTTAAATGTTATATTTTATATCTAATAATTTAGTTATTTTGAGCTATGGTGACTTGTTATGTGAGTGGCTGTGACGTGCGATGCAAAATTTATAAAGGGAATTGCACGTTTTAAAGATAAATACTTGAGATGTACATACATTTTCAAAGTATCAGTAGTCCATATCCCTATCGATATAAAAATTTTGGTTGCTTCTTCTATTTGATTTTTTCAAAATTTTGTGTATTGAGGAAAACGGTTGAAACCAATTTGTGTGCCTCATGTAGAATTATTGTGGCTAAGTTTTGACGTGACAACGTCTTAAATAGGTCGTGGTTTGGAGTCACTCATGAAAAAGTGTAACGCCCGCTGACGTCTGTTACGATGAGTCACCGAACGAGAGAGAGGCCCGCCGGACCGGCGAATGCCTTGCGTCTCTCTACCACTCAAACATGATCGGTCCGCCGCGCGCGCAGCACTAGAGAATTAGGCGCGTTGAAAAGACGTTGTCACGTAAAATCTTCGCCCGTAAAATCGACTTTTCAGGCAACCATTTTTTATATGAAAAATAAAGAGGCTTGAAGTACCTAACCTCAATTTTTCCATCTTTCTTTGTAGTGTTAATCTCTCTGTCTCTTACCCATTTGCCTTTTAGTTATAACATGCATCGTCCTTTTAAGATCAGAAGAGAAGAAGGTAAAAAGTCGTAGTTATAATTCATACATATATAATTATTCAAATGTAGTTACTTATCGATAGTGCTGAAAGATTGTAAAAAACCTACATCACTAGCGGACGCACTTATAAACAAATACAAACTGGTTTCACTTATTCGATCTGTCAGTTGATTTATACGCTATTATATTCTAAATTCTATTCTACTATACAAGGTTTTGCGATCGTGTGGTCTACCTGCTAGAATACCGAATTCAATTCATTATTCACATGATCTCACCCGAGGAGGCTTAGGTAGATTACGAGTAGGTACAAGTATTTTTTGTTCTGACAGTTTCTCATTGTTTTGTTTCTAAATTTTATTTTTTACTATTATTACAATAAAATAGTAAGCCTTTTCGACGAAAATTTACTTAAATGTCCACGAACATTGTACATAGCATGAGCTCAATACTTTTTTCAGGAATTTCTTTTTTGTAGGATTACACTTACAAATTTATTTGTTTAATGATATTAAAAAGAAAAAAATACTGTAAAAAACTTTTCGGACAAGTATCAGAACCCGGGCCATCAGATTGGAAGCCAAGCTATTACAATTAGACCAAACGATTGATGTTCACGAAGTTAACTATGCTATTATTCGTTTCACGGGCTGTCAGCGCTTGACACTGTCACTTGTCGCTCGTTAATGTCAGGCATTGCTCGTTTGTCGCTCATCCACTGCTACCGCGTTGCCGCTTTCGTGCGCTGTTCCATACAATTCCATAGTAAATATCTTGTCGCTTGGCTGTCGCTGTCGCTATCGCCCCGCTTGTCGCATGATTCGAGCGCACGGCCTTACACGTGTTTGCCCAAGTAAACTTGTACTTAATAAATCAGACAGGATCGGTTTCTAAGCATTTCGTAATTGGCTAATGGCTGGATGTTAAATCACAAAGCAAATACAACAAAAGGTTGACTCAAAATAAAGTTGTTCTATAAACTGTTACTTCCTGGGGATACAACTCAATCAGATCAAATAGTGATATTTTGAATCGCAAAAAATTATAGTATATTACGATAGGCAGGTATTCTTAAAGCGGGTCAGTTTTCTAAAGATTTTCTTTATTCTTCCTAATGTTTATAACATCAAATACTATTTTAGGACGATGATAGTAACCGTCCAGATTAGTAACAACAAATCTGAACCTTTTCCTACTTCCAGTCTAGTCGGAATCACGTCACGCACAAAATCGGGCCTTCAATTTCCATCCTAGCTGAAAAAAAAACAATGTCAATCTGCGTAATAAAATATTTACTGACACACTTGTCATTACTGGCTGCCCGCCCATAATCCTCAGGCACTACATGTGACCCCTTTCCGTTAAAAAATGAATGTGAAAAGACCCCTCTTCCCCGCCCTACTCATTTCGTATACCTACGAGATAAAGCGATGGAAGGGTTGTAAAAGAAAATGTGATCATAATCCGTTACTTCCATATTTGTTTGGGATAACCTTCGAGCAGGAAAGGTGAGCTTACTCTATTACCTACCTATGATTTGGTTTCTCTATCTGTATGCTTTGTTCTGATATCAAATATTTGGTTACGAAAGAAAACTATAGATAAGATAATAAATGAAAGTGTATCTGATTTCTTTGACGACCTACGTATTGATGACAAGCATGAAAGTTCTCACATTCATATTTTAATATCAGTTTTTTTTACATTATATAGATTCACTACTCTCAGAAGTGGTTTGACTTTGCGCATCTGCGGAACTTTTACTATTGTCATTACTTTATATTATACTAGCTGTCCCGGCAAACGTTGTTATGCCATATAAATTATTATCACTAAGGTGTATTAAAAATAGATGTTGGCCGATTCTCAGACCTACTCAATATGCTCACAAAATTTCATGAGAATCGGTCAAGCCGTTTCGGAGGAGTATGGCAACGAAAACTGTGACACGAGAATTTTATATATTAGATTTATCACAGGATGCATCACACCATGAGCTAACAATACAACTTGGACGAAGCAATACAATAAGTATTTCAATGGCACTGTTCTATTTCTCTAGCTAGGTACCTACTGAAAAACTTAGTTGCTAAGCCGACACCGTATCGTTTACTGCTTATGAGTTTTGTACTTATTTTATAGGCGACACCTACAAATATCGCGTATGTAAATTTAGTTCACGCCAAATATACTAAGAGCGAATTAGTCACTGTCACAAACGCTTATAAATAGTACGGTATTCCCGGCGAATATCTCGCGCAGACATGGCTGGGTCTTTGGATTAGGATTGTTTGGACAAACATATCAAAATGGCAGACTATTGTGAAACGTACGTACGCTAGGGTGATACGAAACTAAATTATCATCTTTAAACAGGAAGCAACCGTTTTTTTCATAGCTGAATTACTCATAAAAAAGGAAAATTAATAAAATGCTTAACAATAATTACAATAACCATTATTGGAAAAGGTGTGCACGATTTGTAAATTATAGAAACCAAACCAAGCCATGTGGCTTGACTTGGCTTCTTTAAAATGAAAATTAATTTTAAGAAAGGGTAAATCCAAGCATCAAGTCAGACAAGAATGACTAAAATTTTCACTTCTCCAAGTAAATCACACTATGAAACCGAAGCTACGCAAAAAAACATTTTTAATTAGCCATTTTCCGTATTTGGACAGTCAAACAAAGAGAATTTAAAATTTCACGCTCAGTCTGCCGAAATTACTTAAGTAATGACCGAGAGTTTTCCCGTAATAAAATAAATCATTCTGAACGCGCGTCACAACACTCCATCACATAAATGGTGTCTGTTTAAATATTTCATTACTTGTAGACTTAATGTTAACTTAATCATTTAAACACTGAAATAGATTCAAAATGTCATATTCGTTGTGAATCTGAACGTGCTTGTAATTCAACCAACTACTACGGAAACCAGAGAAAAAGTAATTTGACCAGTAATATGTGATTATGATTTGGTAATCATAATCAAATATACTGTTCAAATTATTTTCTAGAGGTTTCGAGAAACCGGTGTTTTTCTCAAAACTTCTAGGCTAGGTAGGTATTTAGAAAGTGAAGTGTAGCTAAAAATGATATCAGTGTCATTTAAAAAAAAACATTGCGAAGATAAAACATTGTAGCTTTAAAATGTCACAATATCGATAATTTTACAAAACAAATTCATGGCAAATCCCGAGGGAAAAAATATTAAGTCCACGAAGCGAGCGGCTTACACGAGGTTTTCTGTTTGCTATTAGATATTTTCCATATACTCGTAACTATAGCCTGGACTTTGTTTAACTTTCGTTTTTTTTTAAAGGTTACCTTTTTTTAAAACTTTACCTCGGTGTGAGATTCGAGACTTGCAAGACTTAACAAGGGTGAAAGTTACTCTTGTACTTATTGAGTAAAGCCATAGTTGTAGACAGTCTAAAGTGTCTGTAGAATTTTTTTTATATCTAAATATTATTTTAGAGTCATTATAAGTCTAGCATATCCGAAATCTCTTTGTACATAAAATTCTCGTGTCAAATTGTTCGTTCCCGTACTCCTCCGAAACGGCTTGACCGATTCTCATGAAATTTTGTGAGCGTATTGAGTAGGTCTGAGAATCGGCCAACATTTATTTTTCACACCTCTTATTAATAAGGGTTGTCCACCGTCAGCAGGACAATGTCTGCGGGGTCCGTTAGTTTTATATAAGATATTCAAATAGAAAAACGAAATGAGCCAGTAATACAGCTTCAACGGTTAGACGAATTTTGACCAGCCATAGTTAGAAACCCCCGAGATTAAATTATATTTCTACTAAAAATACTGCTTGAGTCGATACGCCAAGAAGAAGAATCGGTCCATCATCCGTTCGGGAGCTACGACCTCCTCAGGCGCACACACACAAAAACACAGAAACATATTCACACACAAACAAAATAGGGGTCAAACTTATAACAACGACAAAGATTTCCTCGGGGGAAAACATTTTCAACTGCGCTTAGTCTGACATATCTGATATTAAAGAAAATAATTATCAAATAAAAAAGAGATTGTTCACATATTATGTAAGTACAACACGCATCTTTGCTTCGAAAGAATTAAATCTTTTTACAATGGCATTGCTTATGTTATCTAATCAAGTACCCATAGCATCGCCATCAACAGGTCAGGACTTTCAACAAACAGAAATCATCATATCAGCCTGTTGCAGTCCACTGCTGGACATAGGCCTCCCCCAAGGAGCGCCACAGCGCACGATTTCCCGCACTTTGCATCCAGTCACTACCAGCTGCCTTCTTCAGGTCGTCTATCCATCTAGCCGGGGGGCGTCCCACACTACGTTTACCTAAGCGTGGTCTCCGTTAAGAACCTTCCTACTCCACCTCTCGTCGGTTCTGCGACAGACATGGCCAGCCCACTGCCACTTCAGCTTGCTACATTTTTGGACAACATCAGTTACCTTAGTCTTATATCGTATGACCTCGTTCCGGATCTTATCCCTTAATGAGATCCCCAACATAGACCTTTCCATAGCACGCTGAGTGACGTGTAGTCGGTGAGCCAGCTTAACTGTCATGTTCCACGTTTCGGCTACGTAGGTTAAGACTGGTAAGACGCATTGGTTAAACACCCGGCTTTTTAGGCACTGCGGCAGGGTCGACGTGAAGATATGACGCAATTTCCCAAATGCTGCCCAGCCAAGCTGCACTCTTCTGGCGATTTCCCGCTCGACATTGTCTCTACCGACCTGTAGTACTTGCCCAAGGTAGACGTGCTCTTGGACAACCTCGAGCGTAGTGCCCTCGACGGAAATTGATTCTGGGATGACATGATCGTTGAACATTACCTTTGTTTTGTCCACATTCATCCCAAGCCCCACACGTCTCGAGGCAGCATTGAGACTGTGCAGCATTTTTTGCAAATCCTGCAGCGGTTCTGCCATAATCACTATGTCATCGGCAAAGCGAAGGTGCGTAAGATATGCGCCATTTACATTGATGCCCAGTCCGTTCCAATCCAGCGTCTTGAACACATCCTCCAGCGCGTTGGTGAACAGTTTTGGAGATATGACATCTCCCTGTCTAACACCTCGAAGCAGCTGGATGGGTTTTGTTCGGTGGTTTTGTACTTGGACGGACATTGATGCCATACTGTACAGGCTTCTCAGCACCTTCACGTACCGCCAATCGACTTGGCATCGCTGCAAGGATTCCAGAACAGCCCAGGTTTCGACTGAGTCGAAGGCTTTCTCATAGTCCACAAAGGCCAGGCACAGGGGCTGGTTATACTCTTCGGACTTCTGTATAGCCTGCCGCACCGTGTGACTGTGGTCCATGGTACTGTAACCTTTGCGAAACCCAGCCTCCAAACCTCCTCTTTGCGAAATCCAACAAACAGAAAAAAAGGCAATGAATTGGTATCGAAACCAATCAAAAGTTGCGAAGGAACCGAATGCAGTCGGGCCATTAAAACATTGCCGTTTCGTTGGAAGCCAGAGAAACTTATTTAGCTCAACTTTACACGGAGGATGTTGATATGTATTTGAATCTACCTGGGTTTAAAACATATGATTTCGTAAACAACCACGGCTATCAGATCTCATCTCTCATCCCATCTTATCAGCCTGTATACGTCCCACTGCTGGGCACATGCCTCACCTCAACCATGAGGTGGTAAGAGCGATTAACCACGCGGGCTCAATACGGATTGGTAGGGATATTGTTTGTAAGGCAAGTAACCTTACAGTCAGTTGTTACTAAGCCACCCGAGATCCTATGGCCAGGCTTAAGGACTAATTTGATACTTTGTTGTATTTTTCAATATCAAAGTGCATACAAAAACTGCAAGTATCTTAAGCATTTAAACAGTTTTGCTTCCTTTTACTTTCTTCTATAATTTTTTTAAGTCTATAAATTAAGTAACTCAAAAAGTTTCTCCGCGAGGCGCTAGTGTCGGCCAAGCAACTTGAAATTGCGATGCAAAGTGTAGATGCCTGCATTTAAAACTTACAACTTAAAAGAATTTCACCGCTAAGCGAGACTCTAACATCTGGTACTTTTTCTCAAGATGACATAACCTTAACTTTAATGGAAATAAAGTCGTGTGTAAACTTTGCACGGCTTTGTAGTTCTTCACCGCAGTATTGCTTTCAATTTCTTTGTACTTGAGCTTGTAATTTGCTTTGGTAACAGAATATTAAAAAGTTAATATTTTTTCTAGATTCAGATACAGATTCTATAGTTTTAGAAAACCTTCTGCGCATGAAAATATTTTATTATTAAGGTGACGAATCTTAGAAGATTCGTTTCATCAATAGATATTTAATTTATTGTTTTATAATCTTCTACATTTATTAAAGAAAGTGGTGCTAGTTACACTATTTATAACCCAAAAACGGATAAATGAATTTTTCAGAAAATTGGTGGAGAGGTACATTTGACCCAGGAGATGGACATAGGACACTTTTTAACCCGTTCGAAAAAATCTGAAAGGCTCCTTATTTATTGTCTCTAAGGCGGAACAGAGTTCACCTGGTCATCCAGTTCATTTTAAAGGATGGCTTTCGTAAGTTACTAATAAAAAGTCTTCCATAGTTAATTGTATATGGTATGGTGCATGTTTTTTCTACGTTTTATTACCATATGTTTAACTTGATTAATTTGGCCACATACCAATCTAAAAGTTACTTTTATGGACCAATTTATTACTGTCAAACATCAAACGAAGTTCCTTTTTCACTACAAAAGAACGAAGAAAAGAATGAGAAACCTACTTAGGGAATCCGTTACTGATTAGCATGACCCAGGTTGTAACAGATACGACTCAGATTTAAGCAAAATTAACAAACTTGAATGGAGTGGTTTTCAGAAAAAAAAAAACTCTAGAGCTAATAAACAGAATTTACAATACCTACAAGCAAACTTGATTTCGATAGCAATTGCTATGCAACGCTCCAACATCAGATTGTTCGCCGAAACTAATAGTCAAGTTATCTCATATTACTACGGACTTACTTTTTCTCATATTTATCAATGACCTTTCCGAAATCGTCATTACTTCCAAATGCCTATTATTTGCAGACGACCTCAAATTAAGCCTCGGTGTAGATGAGCCATCTGACTACGAAGCACTGCAGAAGGATATTGATGCCGTTATGGACTGGAGTCAAAAGAACCATCTTCCATTTAATGCGGAAAAATGTAAAGTCATCACGTTTACACGTAAGCTCTGTCCGCAATATGTAAAATATAAATTATTAGACGCACCCCTAGAAAGGGTAAGTAAAATTCGTGACTTAGGATTAATATTAGACTCTAAATTAGACTTTCATGACCTGGTGAATACTATATGTAAAAAGGCTAGTAAAATGCTTGGCTTCGTTATCCGTACCTCTACTCAGTTTGACAGATTGGATGTCGCAATGGTCCTTTACAGTGCGTATGTACGTAGTCAACTTGAATACGGCGCACCTGTGTGGGATCCTTATGAAGATAAATATATTCTCCTGGTTGAAAAAATACAACGCAAATTCGCACGTTGGCTGTATAAAAGAAAGTATGGGTATTATCCACATTTATATCCGTCCTTATTTGTCAGCGGTATGGTAGGACTAGATACGCTAAAATTTAGAAGGGGTGTGCAGACGATAGTACACTATTTGTGTATTATACACAATAAGATAGATAGCCCAACGATTCTTAGCCAAATAGGATTACAGGTGCCTAATCGATTGAGCTGGAACGCGGAGGGGTTGGTAGCGCCGCGACGGCGCCCGCGCCTTTTGTGTTGGCCCTCAGCGCGCACTAAGTACGCCGCGAATGCACCCACCGTTCGGGCTCTACGCCTTATAGGAGATATACTCGCCGACGACTATGATATTGACATATTTGCTGACAGTTTCGGCCAATTCATGCATAAAGCTGTTAGTTATATAGAAAATTTGTGTTCCGAGTGTTTTAGAAGTAGTATTACTGAATTAACATAATAATTTGATTATTTTTGTAATTCTGACTGACTCTTATGTGTATTTTTTCTGACATATTTAATATTTGTGACATATGATATGGTAATCCTGATGTATCTATTTTTCTTTATTTGATTTTATACTATAAAATGTTTGTTTGACCATGTTTACTGTGCGACTAGCATGCTGACGCTTTGGGCGACTGTAAGTCAGTATGTTTTCTGTTAAATAAATAAATAAATAAATAAATCTCAAAACACTACTTCAAGCAACTTCAAGAACGGCTGGAGTGAGGTTTGTCTTAGTTACACAATAGAAGTTTAAACAGAAGAACAACTTTGTCAGCAATAGAGGAACTAGCATTTGAGGTGCTCTCAGTATACAAATACCAATAAAATACTAATATACGGTATTGATCTACTTATAGGTACCAAAAGTCTAAATCTAAATATTTTAAGGTCATGATCGATACCAGCGATGATAATTGCTGCATTAAATCACAAAATTATGTTGGAATCTACTCGTATCACCTTTAAACACTCGTAGCTTTAGACAGGTTGAAATGCAATGGTTCTGTTTTAGGCCTACACCATTGTTTTGTTTTTAGTAACTTTAATTTCTAACTCCAATTAATATTATTCATAAATAATTTCATTCCAAACTGACTTTAATTTCACACCTATAACTTTGACGTTAAAATTTATTAGCAGTTCTAAATAATATACAGTAGCACCTCGTTAAGTCGAACCTCGATAAGTCAAAAACCTCCAAATCTCGAAAAAATGTTATGTTCCCTTCCCTTCAAACACCAAAACCTCCATTACTTGAAATCTTGACCCTCTGTTAGTCGAAATAATCACCGAGTCCCTCCAAGCCATTTTGGTACATATTTTCAATCTATAACTCGAAAAATTAAATTTGACCTATGTATCTCGAACATAGCAACGTTTTATTTTACAACCTTTACAACTTGATCATTTGGTATTTATTACCTCTATTGCTCGAACAAAAATAAGTTACCGACTTTAAGAACTTGCCGACAATGTGAGTACACTATTGTTTCTTAGAAAACATTTTAGGAGTATGAGATAATAAATTTATGACTCACGTAAACACGTGTTTGCTTGCTTTGTGTCAGGTGTTCAATTTTGATTTCCTTTGAAATTTAGCTAAGCAAGTCATTTGTTTTCGACTTAAATACTGTCAGAGGTAGTTTGGTTCTACTGCAATACACATCAATTAGTACAACAGTAACATGAGTGCTGTGAAACGTAAACTAAAAACTTTGAGTCTTGCTGAAAAATAGTAATAGTAATAGTGATCGAAGCTATGAATTAATAAAAATATGTTTGTCACCTCTGCAAGTTGAATTTTTATTTATTTTACCTCTCTAACTCAAAATTTATAAGAATAAACCTCAAACTCTTTATGTCGAATCAAAATCCGCCTAAGTTGAAATCCTCCATAAGTTGAAAACTCTATAACTCGAATTTTTTGTCGTCTCCCTTGATGTTCGACTTATAGAGGTTCTACTGTATTTTACGAAACGCTTACCAAGAAGCACACCAGAGCGCGTATTCCACGCCCATGCTCAAAGTTGGTGATATATACCTGAAAAAAAACAAGCTTTTGTTTAATACGAGTATTGTGTATTTTTTTAAATCCTTTTTTTTATATCTTTTTATTATAATTTTATCTGATGGCACGTCACCGTCACAATGTATACCGTAAGTGCCAAATGCGACATTTCAGTGACATACACAGATATTCGATTCAGCTGTCCCACAAATTGAAATATAGTTAAGTTGAAAATACAAAAAAAAATTATAGCAATAAATCAATTGTAACCTAACGTCTAACTTTTACACTTAGGTCTCTCAAATAATGTATTCCCAGTGCTCGTTATTCACGATTTGATGACTGAAGCGTAAAAACGCGTACGGGCCACACCAACCACTCGGCGAAAGAAAACCTATTCTGTGTAACGAGCTGCCTTTGACGTTTGTTGTCTGTGTCGGTCGCGACCGGTGTGGACGTTTCATACCAATTATTTTTCTCAAGTGCAGCCCCTTTCCCTCCAAAGGATGCTTATGCAAAAATCATTCGTATTTTAACTTCGCCGAAATGCACTTTACCTTTTGTTAGTGACAAAAGGTTGACGGGTGCCGTGAAACGTTGTTAGTTGAGGCGCTGCAGTCCGAGAAAAGGGCGTTGTTTGCTTTCACATGACACGATAATGGCACTAAAATATTATGTAGGTGAAACATGTTACTGTCATCCTTAGATCAAACCTTTACAAACCTAACCTTAAAAATGGGCTACTCACGCACGCACTTGTGAACAACTCGCTGTACTGACAACGACTAGAAAAGAGCAGGGCTCGGTTTAGTAGGACCACGTGCGACTAGCTCATACCGTATTTAGTTACCTGCCTCTTTTTGGTTTGATCTATGCTATCATCTCACCGTAAGTTGTTTGTAGTTTCTCATGACAATAGAATCAAAAAGGATTTTAAAACCACTACTACCAACATTTTACTCAACACGCCTCTTTAATAAAGACTTAGGTAACTGATGTTGTCCAAAAATGTAGCAAGCTAAAGTGGCCGTGGGCTGTCCATGTCTGTCGCAGAACCGACGAGAGGTGGAGCAGGAAGGTTCTCGAATGGAGACCACGCTTAGGTAAAAGTATTGTATACGCCCCCCGGCTAGATGGACAGATGCCCTGAAGAAGGCAGCTGGTAGTGACTGGATGCAAAGGGCGAGAGATCGTGCGCTGTGGCGCTCCTTGGGGGAGGCTTATATCCAGCAGTAGACTGTAACAGGCTATATCAGCCTGATGATGACTTAACACGCCTTTGGGTGCGCAAATGATTTCAACTGATACGTGTCAAAATTAATATGGTTCTGTTATGAAAAGCATTATCCTATTTACACCCAACAAAGCACTTAAAAATCTTTCTCACCCCTTAAATTGATAAATCTGTACTTCTCTAAACTGCGTACTAATGAAGTCAGCAAAGAGACCCGCTGACCCTTCTTTCAAAAACGCATTACGCATTCAC
Organism: Pyrausta despicata; assembly: GCA_963921415.1. Taxonomy (NCBI): domain Eukaryota; kingdom Metazoa; phylum Arthropoda; class Insecta; order Lepidoptera; family Crambidae; genus Pyrausta; species Pyrausta despicata. Next base: position 8,306,876 of record OY992855.1, on the reverse strand, counting down.
GAATGTCTCTTTCGGGCGCCATTCCACTGGATTACGGTGGCGGGTTTACGTAATTGTTATTGGGTGGCAAGGTGCTAAAAGCGTGTGCCGTTGTAATTGTGCATATGTGGCAGGCCGACCGCCTGTTTAATTTTGCAAATGTTATTAGTAGGATGGGACAGCGCAGACGGGCGGGCGGTGCGTCGCGCGTAGCCAGCAAACACACCGCAAAAGCTAATTAAACGGGTGACAAGGCCTTTAGGTGCCGTTTTGATAGGTGCGAGTTTTGTTACGTGCCTTGACTCACCGCTTAGCACCGATGAACGGATGCTTTAGAATTTAAATACTCATACTCGTATACCAAGACCCTAATAACAACTGACTCTAAACGTCACGTACATAGTATGTACGAACCACACAATAGTAATAATAAACTACTTGATAAATGTACGCTTGAGACATAAGGCCATAGAGATAAGACACTAAGTTGAGATTATTATCTCCTATCCTACCTTCCCATTTCTAAAAATCCTTTTAAGCCATTTTGAAATATAGTTATATTTTTAAGAAATGAGTGTCATTTATCGCGGAGCAATTAATAATGTATCCATCAACACAAAAGAAAACTCAAAAAAGGCACGGACCAAAGAGTCTCTGGTTGTAATTTTTACTTATAAAAAACGTAACGTGCTTACAATTAACACTTTAATTTAATTTAAAAAAAAGATTGTCACTTTATAAGAATTCGCTAGAATTAAAAGGTCTGCGTTTTATTTACGATTACTTATGCTATCAATACTCGCAACATGAAAGTGAACCAATATTACCACCAATAAACAGAAAACATTCTTGTTATTCGAATTTGTTTGTGAATACAAAGGTACAAACGATGTGAGAACAAAACGGTGCTTGAAAAATCGAGACTTTCAGTCTACTTGGGCAATTATTTGCTTGAATGTGCAACGGTATTTCAAGACGTCGTTGTTAACGATGTCAAATATTTTGACTATTTTTATGGTGAAGATACTAACCTTGTTGATCCAAATGAATAACTGCATAGTTGGGGAGAAGGGACCTTTGAAAAGGGGCAGCTTTAAATATTTGAGTTTCTGAAACTATTTTTTATGGAAATTTCGTGGTTAATGAGGAGAAATAATTTTCAGTGTGTAAGGATCTCGGTCATCCAATTTAAGGTATGTGGAATGTTTGTTTTCTCTATTACGAGTAGTAAGAATGTTTCATTTATCTGTTTTATCACGCAAAAGTCTACTTACAAATTAATTCAATTTAAAAAAATTACCTTGAAAAGAAAACGGTTTTCATTTTACAAAAACCATTTTTGAAAATTTTTCTTCTTCTACTAAAATGAATATTGCGCCATAATTTGCATAATATTCGTCATACGATATGTTTGGATTACAGTCAGGCTAAGCATTATGAAACAGTTTGGCGCAACAGATTTCGAGTTAGGACGCTAAAGGGAAGCGCTTCCTACCGACCGGGTGTTATGGTCGGGGACCAAGGTCCGATAGACATCATCTTGATTTGTCTATCTATATTATTCTGGATCGAAATCCTATATACCGCGGTTCATGTGCGGTACTAGGCCAGTACTATTTGGCCGGTACTAGGCTAACAGCGCCATCTAGCCTTATGGAACCGTATCAGCTCTCGCTGTTGTGATCGCGAATGGTAGAGGTCGCCACACCACTCCCCTCCGAATAACCGGAGGTTGGTTGAGCCAGGATGAGCCAGCAGTCTGTGCGTCTTGAGCTTGCAAGTGCCAGTGTTCTCGGGTCCACCACGATGAGCCGGGATGAGTGTGCGTGATGTCCTCGGTGAGTCGGGATGTGCACACAAGATGTCCGCGGCGAGTCGGGATGAGCATGCGTGATGTCCACAGTGAGTCGGGATGAGCATGCGGAAGTCCACGCTGGTCGGGATAAGCGGCCTGTACTTCACGGTGAGTCGGGAAGAGGCCAACCTGTTGTCCACGGTGAGTCGGGATGAGGCGGTTGCTGCCGACCAAGATATGTGGGGACGAGTCCAGAGGCCACGGTGAGTCGGGATGATCTGGATGAGGCTGCCGGAGGTACCAGGAAGATCCAGTGCGGGTCTGCGTATGGTCCTCTTGAGGCTGGTGCTGGCTTTGCTGGAAACTGCTGGCGGGGTGCTGTTGGCGAGAGGAAGGAGAGGGCGACGACGATGATGACGGGCGGCTCCAGGGTGTTGATCACGTCGGGGTCACCAATTTGGCGCAACAGATTTCGAGTTAGGACGCTAAAGGGAAGCGCTTCCTACCGACCGGGTGTTATGGTCGGGGACCAAGGTCCGATAGACATCATCTTGATTTGTCTATCTATATTATTCTGGATCGAAATCCTATATACCGCGGTTCATGTGCGGTACTAGGCCAGTACTATTTGGCCGGTACTAGGCTAACAGCGCCATCTAGCCTTATGGAACCGTATCAGCTCTCGCTGTTGTGATCGCGAATGGTAGAGGTCGCCACAACAGTAAAAAGGTTCAGAACTACAGAATCTTAAGATATGACACAAAGTATGAAAACTTTTCAAAGGTGCTCCATTTTCCCTTAGATATTCAGACACATTGTCTAACTTAAGTCTGTTTGCCAAACCAAGTTGTGCTGCTGTGTTGTGTTTAGTAACCTGGCGTTTGTCTATTTATCAAATAATTTGTAAGTGTCCAACTTGGACTTGATGTGCACGGATGGATAAACATGATTTATAATTTAAGTTTGCAAGAAAGCGGTGTTTCGTTTCGCTAAATAAAACTTTATACAGTGTCCGAACCCTCCTTCACAAGAAAAATGGATGTCCAATTTGTCGTTTTGTGCACAAAAAGTTGACGGTGCGCGAAATTGATGACAATGTTGCAAACGTCATAAAGACGAAAGGAATTTTATGTTTTACACTTTCATACCCATTGCGCGTTGTGACAGCGTGTGCATTCTATTGTTTTCCGATGGCGCCCGACAGGAGATGGATGCATGTTATTGTCAACCGTATCACATTCAAATGTGGAACTCGAGCACGGAGTCAGTTTGGTTGTTGTTTTCGAGTGTTGCAAGGCGAAAAGTAAGTGTGGATGAGAAATGAGATCACAATGTCACTAACATGAGTGAACACCGTGACAGTTGACAGACTTTTACTGTATGCAACACAAAAAAGGAATGAGATAAAACTCGAGATTAGAGACTCCGACTTATAAACTCTGATGACCTAATAATGATTGCTATTAGGACGATTTTTATTTTCGAAAAGACAACACTTAAAAATTCTTTTCGGCTCCGGTCATCGGGGAGGAATCGAACCTCCGACCTTTGGAAGTCCGGTCCAATGCTCTGACCACTGAGTTAGCAGCAACAATCGTTGAATTTTATAAGTGCTTTTTAACGCTTTGAGCCAGCGATTTTTATTGTCAGATAATGGTCTACGTTTACGTTGCACACACAATAAAACGTAATCAATTAAAGCCTGGTCTAGATTGCCCTTCTACAAAAATGGCGTTTGTTGAACTCGGAATACACTCTAGTTAGTGTGTACATTCGACTGTTTGAATCTTTATTTCACCGATTTCATTGTACAATTACAAGGCAAGGATTCCTCATAATTGTTGTTAAGGCACTTATAATGTAAAATATTATTATTACTGTGTTAGTAACCTTTGAATAAAACCTACACAAAGTTAAAGGTTACATACATAATATCTACAGTTTAGATTCTAAATGTCGAACCTATTGAGTAAGAATTTAAACATATTGCTACGTGTATACCAAGATAACATAATTTCCTTTTCCCCAAAGATGTTTTGATGCGATTGTGTTTTTTTTGCGAAAGACCTCGCTAGACGGGATTTGTAAGGATTTGCCCAGCGGATCCGCAACCGCTGAAGGCACCGCCAAATACTTGGACCGGATAAAAAGGTCCAACTTATTCCTTGTTAACAGATTTCTAAAGCGGACCTTAAAAGGAAAATATATAGAAAAATATTTCCAACCCCATTGTTTATTCGAACAATGAGATCCGCGACAGGTGAGATTGGCATTATCAGATTTGTTTACTCAGTGCGAATGTTGATTTCTGATGTCTTTCTTTAATTGGGTTTAGGCATCTAAAAAAAGCTGCAATCTCAAAATTCATAAAATACAAGCAACTCTTAACAAGAACATTAGCCCTCCCGTAATTTTTAGGTACAGAAAGTCTATATTTTATTATTCATGTCTTGGTAAATGCAAGCAATAAGTATAAGTACATTATTTATGTTTACTTCCCTTTATTTGTATACAATTATTTATTAAAACTTTAGTCTCTGGTAGTAAAACAATTAGCAGATTTAATGCCATAAGGCATTATCCATCTGTACTATCTACCATGTAGGAATACCCTCGGTTGTTTTCACTAGTTAATTTGCTTAGGCCACTATTCTAGCCATTTAAGCTTGGTACATATAGTTAGTGCTACGCAGCTGATTGAATATAGATCTGTTCGCAACACAAAGCGAACACAATAGCCACAATCCTTGATAGTGAGAACTATGCTTAATCAAACCCGGTGTAGAGTTGATTTAATTACAGCCAAATCTGCAAAACTAATCGGGCCCCAAAGAGAAAGAGAAGTTCCAACAAACAAGGCCCAGGTGGCAGCACTTAGCAAATTATTCACAACCATATGGGCGGCTAATCCATCAAGCGATCGCGATCGTGTGCTCTCACCATTAATCATCGTCCATAGATTAATGTGTCCCCATATAAAATAAGTAATTTACTCCATATCAAGTGTAAATTGATGAACCCCAGCCCTGATTTTTCGGGTGGCCCGCTTTTCGCGAAAAACTTTGGAAATTTATGGGGGAAGTGCGGAGGATAAAGTAGGTACTTACTTATTTATTTATATGAAAAGGACGGTGGTTTGATAAAGTTTAAATAGGTACAATAGAATAACGTGTAATCAAATATGAAGTACAAATTTTCAGTAAAAACCCTTTCCCTTTCCAAGACTCTGAATTCTTGACTCTAGTGCATTATTCCATTATTTTAGTTATTTCCAAGCTAGAAGATAATAATTGTTATTAGATAAAATCTTTATGATGACGCAAGCTATATGAATAGTAACATAACAATAAAACCGCATTTTACGTTCCCATCAAATGATAAGCAGTATTTTTATGCACACACTAAAACTGTTATGAAATGCGAGTTTTGACGGTGAAATTGGGGTCCGGGGTCTTGTTAAATAGTGATGGCTGGCATCAGTGAGCGCAGCAGTAGCCCGAAATATCAAACAATCAGTTGGATCGCTTAATTAATATTGCAAATGTTGTTAGCAGTTAGTACGGATCCGGGAACGGATGGAATTGTGACGCAAACATTTATTATTATTTTGAATACGCATTTGGTGATACCGTTACACGACCCGGTATTACGAGTATACTCGTCCATGGAAAGCCTAAATGAATATTGACATCGGAATCGCATAATTCTATAATGTTATTTTCTTTTTTGTCAGCCTAAAACTCGCCAAAAAGTAACAAACGTATTTTTTGTGTTATCGATAAACCTGCTCAAATATATAGCTACTAGCTGTGCCCGCGACTTAGTCCGCGTGGAATATTTATGTTGGGCATTATTTTATTTTTTAAAATACAAAATTAGCTTAAAGTACTTCGGCGTTAATTATTTTTCTAGTTTTATTTTCTTGTGTCAGAAGAACATATTGGTTTTGTCCGCAACGCGTTTGTAGGTCTGATCTTGACAACGCGACATATGTGTAAAAAGCAGTCTTGACGTTAATTAATTCCTTTGTGTTTAAATGTTTGCCCCTGTGATTTATTAATTGTAACGGTGAAAGATAGCTTAACAGGAAATTGTATTCTTTAAATATTATAAGGTAAATAATTTGGAATCATTGAGGTGCGAGGTATAAGCACTGTTTGACCAACTGCTAGACCAGTCTAAACTATTGCAACCATCACGTTACATATTGCGGAGAAATTCGATTTGAAATCGGGTCCCAGTAGTTTAAGATTTCTAAGTAAAATTATTGGGGCACCTATTTTAAATTTGAGGGAATATGGGGGAAGGGCACTTGTGTTCAAATAATTATTTTATTAATTTCGTCTACGCTACAGTTTCTCACTCCCAATATTGCACTTTGACACATTCATTGATGATCTTTATTTTCTATTTCGCTTATTTCAGGGTGAACTTTCGATATGAAGTCCTCAATGTTACTTACTCTTAATCCTTAATCTCGTTCAATTGCAATTTTATTTTCAAAATACTACTTTCCCGTCTCCTATTAAAAGTAACTTTGAAGGAAAAGTTCTACTACCTTCCCACCACTGCCTCGTTGGTGTAGTGGCAAAGTTTCTGCCTAACATCCAGGAGGTCCTGGGTTCGAATCCCAGGTCGAGCCAAAATTGTATCTGAGACTTTCTGTCATGAATCTCTCAAAAACAGCTCGGAGTCGAGAAGTTGGCGGTGTTAAACCCCCGTGCCTCGGTTTGCACGTTAAGCCGTTGGTCCTGCGCATGATCTCTCTCCGGTCATGTCGGATTGCCGTCTCACCGAACTTTGAGAGTGATTGAACAGTGTTGTTTGAGAGTGCACTTGTGTATTGTGCTCACACTTGTGCACTATAATATCTCCTGCGTAGTTAGCTGATCACTGTAGAGATTGGCCGTAGTCGAAATCGGCCAGGAGGACAATTACTACCTCCCCGCAATTGTGCTCTCATATTTGTAGTGCACAAACCGGGGTGAACATCTTAAAGTTCCATGTTGGGGTATTTTTAAGGCAACACTTTACAATATCTGCCCTAGTTCCCCTTACTATTACTGGTATAATTTGTTGAAAGTCCCCCGTAAACATAACAGCAATTTTATGATGATGATTTTATCACAGCTTCTTATATCTCTAAGAGTCCTATCTAGAGCCTCTACATGAGCTCTATCGATCATGGAACATTCGTCCCAGATTATTATACGCGGTCACCTGGTCATTCATCGTATCAGCCTGTTACAGTCCACTGCTGGACATAGACCTCCTCCAAGGACGGCCACAGCGCACGATTTCCCGCTCTTTGCATCCAGTCACTACCAGCTGCCTTCTTCAGGTTGTCTGTCTATCTAGCCGGGGGCATCCCACACTACGTTTACCTAAGAGTGGTCTCCATTCAAGAACCTTCCTGCTCCACCTCTCGTCGGTTCTGCGACAGACATGACCAGCTCACTGCCACTTTAGCTTGCTACATTTTTGACAACATCAGTTACCTTAGTCTTATGTCCTATGACCTCGTTCCGGATCTTATCCCTTAATGAGATCCCCAACATAGACCTTTTCATAGCACGCTGAGTGGCGTGTAGTCGGTGAGCCAGCTTGACTGTCATGTTCCACGATTCGGCTCCGTAGGTTAAGACTGGTAAGACGCATTAGTTAAACAACCGGCTATTTAGGCACTGCGGCAGGGTCGACGTGAAGATATGACGCAACTGGTCATTAATTAAATCTAATTTTGGTTCATTATGGTACCTTGTAGAGCTACACCCCCCTCTCCGCGTCGCTCGCAAGCAACGCCTCTCTTCCTTGCAGCGTCATGTTTTGCACATCATGCGGCGCGGGTGAATTTTATATTGGTGTTATTTTAAAATTGTAATATCTTCTAAGATATTCATTGTAATTAAGTGACGTCAAATACAATTTTGTTCACAATTAAATACTCTTAATCAACAACACATTTATTTGCATAAAGATTAATATTATTACGTTGATACACTTCTTAACAAATAATGCATTAATTTCGACCAAATTTGATTACCATAAAACGGTTCTAGTGGCTTAATCTTAACAGATAGACATATACTGTCGCAGACATTTTTTTAGATCAATTTAAGTGGAATAATTCTTTCATACAATTATTTTTGGTATCATGAACCGTTTTCGCAACGGAAGCCCTCAAGGATGAATAATTTCCCCCGTTTTTGTCACTTTTTCCATGATTTCTTCGCTCCTTATAGTTGCAGCGTGATGTTATATAGCCTTCCTCGATAAATGGTCTATTCAACACAAAAATAATTTTTCAATTCGAACCAGCAGTTCCTGAGATTAGCGCGTTCAAACAAACAAACAAACAAACTCTTCAGCTTTATTATATTAGTGTAGATTATATGTTTATTACCTAGTATTTTCAAGATATTAATCGTAACTTGTACGAATTATATTTAATTCACTAGTGAATGGAAATACAATGTTATTTTGAGGATTTTGGAACTCTTGACTTCCATTAATTTTGATACTAAGAAATCCAGAATAGCAGCAAATAGTTTGCTGTGACAGCTGCAGGGGCTCCGATTTTATAAAAAACAAAGTGCACGGTAAAACGCTTTGCTTATTTTGCTAGTTCCTATTTCATCAGCTGATTTACAATTCTCGTAGACTTAGAAAAAGCGAAATAAAACCACTTTATACATTAGCGATTAGTCACCGTCTCGGCACTATCTGGTTAAGTTCAAATTAAGCTTAGACGTTTTCCTACTACAGTTTTAATTGAAGTTCCCGTTGAATGGGGTTTTCTGCACTAGTGCACTTACAATTAAAAGAAAAGGCTAAAAAGAAACGATTTCGGCTACCCTTTAAATTATTCTGTTTAGATAGGACCGAATATTTGAAGTGATCCTTGGGAAACTGATGCTCAATTCGTATTGGATGTCTTTTAGTGGAGGTAAAACAACCACATCGGTATATATAGACCATCAATTTTGACGTCATTTTTAATTTTATGTCAAAACGCTGTCCTCTATCACTATATAGCGGCCTACAGTGATAGGTAATAGCATTAATACTCGTATAACAACAAAATGACGTCTTAGTTCAACTCAATAAGTATTTATCGATTAGTAACAAAAAGTTCATTGTAAGATCATAAGCGTTAATAAGACAAATGCAATCGCTGTATGATATTTTATAGTGTAAACATAGATTTAAATTTTTTAAATTTATTAGTTAATAAAAAGCTTCATTTCTCTTTATTGTAATCCGGTTTCGAAGTTAAAAAGCGGTGAGCATACCAATTAAAAATGTATTGGTAAATATTAAAACCACTTGAATATTAGTTTGATAACTTTTATGCTTGTTCATGTAATTCATGTAACTACTTACATTCATGAAATTTCCACGAATTAATCATTAATAAAATACAAGTAGAAGCAATTTTCCCTCGCTGCTTGCAATATCATTATTATTGCATGGTTATATATAAGTTGGTACTCAAGTAATTACTTACTTGAAAATCTGGAATAACGGGCTTAATTAAAATTTTATTCACATTTCTGTCTGAAAATACAGACTTATAATTAATGCTGAAAATTATTTTCATTTATTACTAGCTTTTTTAAACAATTTATTTTCTCTCACTCTGGTCACGTTTAGACTGCCATCTCACCGAACTATAAAAGAGTCTATAAATTAGAAAAAGAAAGACTCTATAAATTATCTCCAGCGTACTTACCTACTTTGCTTTCTATATAGTTGGACCGCTATACTTGAAATTCAGCTAATAACTAATGGTTACTATCTTAACAATTTATCGTTTTAAAATTTAATCTAAGTAGGTATTTGTTTATTGGTAACTCCAGCTAATAATTTCCACCTGCTAAAATAATGCCAAAACCAATAAATTGACACTTTGTAACACACAAATTTTGACATAGTACTAAAAAGTTTTCAGACATGTATTTTAGCAAGTGAGTGTAGATACTGTTCTCTACTATACGTAGAAGGTTTTAATTGAAGTTATAAAGTATGTAAGTGTAGCGTAACTTTCATTCCAAGTATAGTGTGGATGCGACGCGACAGCTAGCGGGATGTTAGCGGCTTTCTATCGTTCCATGTCATTTCCTATGACGCACACAAACACAAAGACTTAACCTCGACTAGATAGTTCAACAAACAATTTCCATGATCTTGAGAGTTTAAAAAAGGGTTATTAAGATAGGTACGTAAAAAATCCTACTTAGGTGCCTTTTATAAAAGTTGTTATATCAAAGTGGCTACCCGCGTCTATCCCTATGTCTATAAAATGTATGTCTGCTTAGATCTTAAAACTACTAAACGGATGTTGATGCAGTTTTTTTCTTAAGGAAAGGTTATTAAAAAAAATTGAAGAAATGCGAAAATAGCGGGCTGGACAGCGTCTTCCGGGTCCACTTCTCATGAAAAAATGAATCGCCGAAATGTATTTACTAAGATACCTAACTCTAAATTGTATAAAAAATGCATTTAATAAGGTAGCTGTACTAATGTAAAAAGTCATTATCACCGTTTTAAATCTTACTCGCACTAATTTTTAACCATCGAAAATATGCACATAATTATTTTATTACTACGCGTCTAGATCCCAGTACCGTTGAGTAATATAAGAACCCGTTTCATTTCCAGCATGCGGTGCGATCTAGGTGCATTCCCAGGTTGATGACCTATAAAAAGGATTCATGTATACCTATGTGGAGTGGTTGAGAGGCCAGGGAGGGCGCTGCACCGTCGTTAGTCACCGGGGTAACAGGATAGCCTGCTTTACGCTGGCATTAAAAACGTTACCTTAGCTGTTTTTGATTCTAGTATCGGCTACATTAGAAAGTCTAGTGAGTATTAAAAAAAATGACAAAAAAAACTTGCCGTTACGCTCCTTGGAGGTTGTACAATTATATCACGTGGGCGAAGCCGGGACGTGCAGCATTAAATATAGCCTATGTTCGGAATAATGTTCGTTTCGAATGGTAAAATATTTTATTAAATCATTTTAGTATTTTCGGAGCCTATTTATTCAGTTCAAACAAACGCTCAAATCTTTCCTCTTTATAATATTAGTAGGTACCTATATATTATTAGATACGATAATTTTTGTGTTTAGGAGCCCAATTCAAAATTTTATTTAGCCATTAGGTGGTGGAATTAGTAATTCATGGCAATGGAATGGATGACAACGTCAAAATGTGACATACATATAGCTAATGATAGTTCGACTTGGCTAGTATTCTACTAGTCATTCTGATTGATTTAAGTATATTAATTTATGAACGTTTAAGTATAGCACACGGTTATAAACTCTTACCCACATCCTGCGTAAATAATTGGCTCATAACATATCAAATATAAGCAAATAAAACAAATATTCTATTCTTTCTCGTAAAGCTACAAGTTGTGAGGTACTTGGTACTACATCATCATTGGTTTTGCGTAACGGGACTGGTACTATCATCCAAATTGCTACTCAGCCACCATTATAAAACAATAAGACGTGCTTGAATCTGTAGTCAGGCTGATGGCTGTCACCACTTTTCTTATGCCTAGGGTATGTTGAGATGACGTCTTCCTAATGGATATTGTTATAGCCTCTCAGGACGCGTTTTATAACATGTAGTTGGGTTTCAATTGTAATATTTTTATGATTAATATCGGCAAAAATCTCACAATCTAGTAGAACTTCCGTACAAAATTCAAGAATATTTGATAGCAGGTCCCTAATACGCAAATAAGGGTGAAACACCTTGGAAAATCAAAGAAAAATTTCATAACCTTTCATAAGCATCTGTTTTTCATTAAAGTTTGCTTGAAATAGAGCTAATTATTACAGGTACAAATAATATAAATTACATTGAGAAAAGTTTTAGTTCAGTTCAGATTTAGTAATAATAAGCGCAAAAATTTTATTTACCGTCCAATAAGTATTCTACCTGTAGCAAACAAATATATTCTACTAAAACGATTAGGGCGGCTTTGAACGCCGCAATCCCTGTATTTGACAAAGGAAAATAAAGTGGAGGTTATCTCTGACACGGCCTTTGCGAGGATTGTCATCCAGACTATAGTTTTAAAACCTGAAATATAATTAGCTATACATGTCCCTTCAGACTCACTACTATAACGACACCATACAAGTACGTGTATAGAGTTCAATAGTTACCTTCTTAGGCTTCTGTGTTAATTGTTTGGAAAATATTGCCAAGCATTTTTTTTCAGACTGATATAAAAAATTCCATGGTTAAGTACCTTGCATCAAGACCATCGACTTACTTAGTATTTATCGGTAGCACGATATCCAAAAGTGTGACTTTTATACCGATACAAGATAAGAAAATTATTATTTTACTATTGTAAGCAAAAAGCTTTTTTTTTAAGATTCTTATTATTTCTCTGTAAGATTCCCATCTGCACAGAAGTTATTTATAACAAAAAATTTAATCAGCGTAAAAGGTTTTCCGGTTCGTAGTTTCGTACAGACAAATCGAAATATCGAATCCATTCGTATCAGTATTGTACGATAGAGCATTTATTGTGAGTGCTGTAATTTCTCTCTCTCTCTCTCTCTAAAAGCCGTAGTTTGTTAAGGTCATAAAACTCCCCAGCGATTACTAGCTCACCTGTATTTAACAAAACAATTGCATGCAAACATTGTATGTAACGGCTACAATAAAATATGATGTTATCAATTTCTCGATGAAATTATGTCCCATAAGTATTTCAACAAAAAATATATAAGTATACGCTGAAATTCTAAAACTTACATTGTGACTCATCTTATTCAAGTATTAGGAAAAATAAAATAAGACGGGCTCTAAATGGAGTGCCCTTCTGAAAATATTTCTATTGCGAAACGATAACCATCCTAAGATTTGGCGTACGAGCGATATCTCTTCCGTTTCGGGGCAAATTCGATCCCGATTCCCGCCACAGCAGTGATGCGAAAATTTGGGGTTGGAGGGAAAAAGAGCGGGCAGCCATGCGTGTCAGATTGACAACTGACGAAAATACCCGCGCTCCAACCGGGGTTACACTCACGGAAAATTATTGAATAAATCTTCCTCCTTGTATTTGTATAAGACAAACTTTCCGGTTTTCTAAACCCCTTTTATTATGCTGAATACGCATGACGAACGTTTTTATCGTTGTTGCTCATTCAAAGAATTTTCTGTACTGCTTGTGATGCCTAAAAGTTCTGTTATTATAGAACTAGACCCTAGACTGCGTTAAATTAAGTAATGTTCGAAAGATAATGGGGTAAAAATGATTCTATGTCCCATGGTTCTCTTCAAATGTGTCCCAAACATATGCAATTCGGCTCAGTAGTTCAGACGTGAAGGCGTAACAGACATACAGAGTTTCTTTTGCATTTATTATGTTAATATAAATATGTTGATGCCCAATGCCAATACTCTAGGCATCGATTAGTTACCTAATAAATATGCGTACCTAACTTAATTGTACATAAATTAACCTCTTACAAGCACTCGCGGCTATTTATCGTGTTTTCCATACAATCAGCACTCCCGGGAGTGCTACAGAACGGTTTCTAAATGTCATAAGCCTTCCAATATTATTGTATTGTACTGGCATAATATCAAATGCATATGTTTTTGGTTATTTGTTTCGCTGTTAAAATCTTTTAACTTGAAAATCAATCTTAGACCATCGTTTTCACTGCTTTCAGTTTACCATCACATCGTTCAATCCATCCAATCCATAACCTTTCTTGAAATTCTTCCTCTATTGCGATTCTAAAGGCAATTTAATGGTTTTTTGGCACTAGCCTTCACTCGTTGTGGATAATACTTTGAGTAAGCCATGTCAAATCTATTAATGAGAAAATAATATCAGTTGATTTTGATTGATTGCTTGTTTCTTCGCTCATTTATCAATTATAATCTAGATTTTCTCTTCATAAATCCAGGCTGAACCCTTCCATTTTCACTGTCGTTCGTCGTGATTGGCCTCATGAAATCACTTCAAAACTGAAACCTACTGATAGCTAGTGCACTCACACTCGCGTCGCAGATCCGGAGTCTGGACATCAAACAGTTCCGCAAATACCTCAAATCAATATCGACAGCCCGCCAGAGGCCCGCTAAGTTATTTAAAATGCAGTTGACACATCATCCGAGTGAAAATGCAATATTCGCCTTGCCCATGCGGAAACACGGTTATTTTCAATCGCGTTTTTATCGCCAGTATTCGGCACAATGATTTCACCTTTTAAAATATTCAACGCTTATATTCAGTTTATTGAATAACCCATTTCGTACTATAATGTACGTATATTCTGCTCATGACGTAAAGTGATATCGTTTTTGCTTTTGGCTATTGTAATTATTAACACGGTAATGATTGCGAGTGCTTACATTTCGATTTTGATGGTGAATTTAAATGCGACGTTTATCGTTCATTTTAGTATTCAGTCAGGTAGAGGATTTAGTTTCAATTTACGCAATTATTTTATGATTTATTTAACTGATACTTATAATAAATGCATTATAATTTAAATATTTGACTGGATTTTAAAGCACTAAAAAACTTGCTTGGGATTCCCACTTGTCTACATTTTTGTATGCTGGATTCATCATCACGTTAAAATCAATAACACAGTTAACTACACACTAACTCTTAGATAGTTTTAAGAAATGTGGCATGAATATTCAGTTGGCAACTGGGGAAAATGCATGTTAAAGATGTCGTTTTCCTGACAGGGCTTTCAATTTGTAGGTATTTTAAGCCTCAGGTAGAAGATTAACAAGGTATTCCAGTCCGTCATGCATTTATGGAGGTCGCCATTAATTCCCCATTGTTGGTGGGATTAAATACGCCGGAACGACGACGTATGAGCAATGATTAATAAATAAACTATCCGTTCCAATTGACACGCATGTATAATGCCTTGGATAAAGAGGACTGCGGTAATTGATACCTTGGAGGATATCGTAAAAGCATCGCCTGAAAAAAAATACTGGTGATGGAACTTCATTCAAATTTCAGGTCACAAGCTCATCAACTCAGAATGAGTCGTTGATCTTCAACACTACGAAATTATGTTCTACAAAGTCCTATAAGTTTTCACTCTATATCCTCTTAGTCTACTACTATTCTATAAGTTGTTACTCTTAGAACAAGTGTCCGACTAAAGTGCCTATATTACGCATTGTTGGCTAGCAATCCTCAAAGATTTTGAAGATAGAAGTGCCATATACCATATATCCACTTTTAATTTACAGGCATTTCTTACTTATTTCTTCTTTCTTGAAAGCTGACAGCTGTCAACCTTGGTGTAGCACGCCTTTCTACCGTCAGCAAATCGCCACCAAGCATAACTGTGTGAAGTCTTTAATGATGACGTAATACAGAGTTCCGTCATTCAACGCTGGCAGCAGTCACGAAGTCATTACGAGTCAAATTGATGATGACGAATCAGCCGTCTGAGTGTTGATCCGTAAAATTGCTTTTTACCGGCTCCCTGCGTAATTAGTTACCGCTGCGGTATGTAAGTAGCTTTGATTAATTACATGAATCCCTGAAATTTCGAATTTTTACTATATGAGTATTTCTATGGTCGATATTGGGCCTTCGGGTTTCCAAAATTAACTTGATTTATCAAATGAATTTTCAGCATCAGTGAACATGAATATCATGGTAGTGCAAAGGCTATGATGACATTGCATTGCAAAAAAGATGGCTTCGACTTCTGTACTTAGGTACCGCATCCTAAAAGTTCTTTTTTGTTATTACCACATGAACAAAATAATATGTGTTTCTTTTTTTAATGACTAACATCTACATCTCAATCAAAAATAGGTATAAGATGTTCTGTGGACTCTGTTTTTTTAAGAATGATTTTTGTAAACATCTTTCTCCAACGACAGTTTTCACAATCAGTCTACAGATAATGACATTGGGAGGCATCATAGTAAACGTTTATCCATGTGACCAGCACACAAGCAACAGCCGTGACTAACTCAGACCTCAGAGCTATTAATGATGCAATGTCTGTGTGATTCTAATGCATGTTGCAGCTAATAGGCTGAAATGGACTTCATGTGCATATATGCCAGTTTATATTATGTGTGTGTGGTAATACAATTAACGCCAAAGGAGTTAAGGCTATAGGCGTGGTATGTGATTTGATAAGGGATGGGATAAACAATGTTTCTATACAAAAGAGAGCATTTATAATCACACAACAAATTGGTCAAATGATTTCTACATTCAAATCAAATCAAAAAGTGTCTTTTTTTCAGTCTTAGGTAACAAAGTATCACTTATGAAATTGGCAGTATCTTAAAAGCTAAGCAACGCAGTGTCTAGCAATAGCAATTGTTTTTGCATCTAACCATTGGGATACCAGAGATTTCCAATAAAATTAATCCGCACTCGCGAGAGTGGACGTAATGCAGCAAAGTCCCGTTGAAGAGACGGCTTTATGCGAATGTATTATAGTGTCAACAACCCCCGGCCCACCTGACAGGTCCAAGCTCGCGGATGTAATCCGACTGGAGGCCTATTCGTAGCTTACACGATATTACGTCGAATAACGTCTTGTGTTGATGCATAATTTACGCCGGGAACCTTACTGTAAGAGTCTGTCCCTATTTTCGCCTCAACGCGTCTTCCTCACTCGCAACCTCGATTAACATGCAAGGTAGAGGAAGACAACAATACTGATATTGTCACTGAGAGCAGAACTCAGACCCTTTTTATAACGACAGCACATCAAGATAAACACTGCGGCATCTTATGTTGTTATTATAAGGTCGATTTTGTAACAATAATGGGTAGCGTGATGTGTCGTCGTCATACGATACGCTGGCTGACTTCGGGCACAAGCGGTGCGAGCGCTAACTAAACATCGTTACCGAGCTACGTTACTAGTGCATAACTTAACAGTAGATCATTATAGTTAGCACATGGCTGAAATAATTTATGTGAGCTTAGTTCTCACTTTTGAGTGAGAGTATGTCATTTTGCATAATTTTTGATCGAAAGCAGTTATGGTACTTTCATCAATAACACAATACTTGACACTTGCTTCACTTGCTTATGTAAAAAAAAATATTGTTATTTATGTTTCCAAATGCAGGTGACTGGCCTTATGAAGTATTTTTTTGAATGATTAGCTAGCGAGCTGCGTGTTCTTGTAAATAATTAACTGTTAGTTATGAATGTTACTTAATTTAAAAATCATTACGACATCCGAGTAGTTCAATATATGAGGTTAGCACGTGTTATATGTGTAGATAATCCGCGAAGGGATCCCGGTAGGATAACGCGCGAATCCTGGGGCTGAGCGAAGCCTGCCGGGTTGTTGACACTATAATACACACGGGCTACTAACAGTTACGTACTGACTGCAAAATAGACTAAGTCCTGTTCGTTCGTTCTTTTTAGATCAAGGCTGGATTAAATTTTGTAAAAAAAAAATGTGCGAAGATCCTCGCGTAGTTTTGTGTCAAAAGTAAAGGTATTAACAAAACTCTTTCAGCGGCCAGGACCTTGCTCGTGCAATCGAGAATAAGGTTTACATTCGTAAAAAGCTCGATCGATACCACTCAAACACAACGTGTGTTGCTGACCAGTTGAAGCATGAAATTCGTAATCGAAATATTATCTTGTAGCTGTCATGAAATGCACCTGTTAACAGTAATTTAAAGTTAATATGATACACCTGGGTTTAAATGGCTATATACGAATTACCGTGGGAAAAAGTGCGAATCCATGATAATTGGATCCCAAAACGGTTTGATATCTTACGATTTGTGATTAAAGTAGCTATTACGCAGTAATTGACCACTACACAAGTACCTAATTTAATATCTACAAGCAATAAGAACAAGAATTATTATTAATTCCCTAAGACTAATACTCTTAGAGTAATATAATAAGTGCTTTTCCACAAACACTTGAGTATTAAATCTGAATAGCTTTTATAGTGTCCATAAAATATACTCATTGCGTATTATTGCCATTTTTACGAACCAGATAGAAACTTGAATTATCGATGCAAAACTAAATGCGCTTGATACTTCACGAAGTGTAAATAATAAAGCTTTTACGATTCATTTTGTTGGGAGGTAGATTCTATTTTATAGTAACTGGTGTTTTTACTAACCAAGACTGTTCTAATTAATTAGTCTTTTAGACTGAAACAAAGCTTTTCAGAGACTTACAACAATGGAACAAGTAGCTGAGACTCGGTGCCGCAGATAGAA
The DNA here is from genome assembly GCA_963921415.1 of Pyrausta despicata. Lineage (NCBI taxonomy): Eukaryota > Metazoa > Arthropoda > Insecta > Lepidoptera > Crambidae > Pyrausta > Pyrausta despicata. The sequence goes on along the minus strand of OY992855.1, from coordinate 8,288,849 downwards.
TGTGTATGAATAAATAAAGTATTCTTATTACAATCATAATATAATGAAGCTGAATTGTCTTTTATTAATTAAGGTGGAATTAATCAATGTTAACAAGCGTTGCTTTTATGAGAGAGATAGTTGAGAGATTTTTAACGTTATAGGATACTTTTATGAGACTTTCATCATGATTTTTATGAAGTTTTCATGTCCTTTCTATTTTTTTAGCTCTAAAATTCATATCGATATCTACTTAACTTAGAAGGAAAATTATTTCCTATTTTTCTAACGATAATAAAGTCAAACCATTTTCGAAACAGATTTAATGAACATTTTGCTAATGGTCAAAGTCATAGATGTCGGCTATTTTTCAATTATTTACATTTAAATTTATGTATATGAAATTAAAAAATTATGCAATGCTGTGACGTGACTTTTATTTCTTTTAAATATTAAAATTTTATTTCTTAATTTTAGTAGTTATCTTTTGTTTTTCTGCTCGTTTTTCGTTTGATACGAGTAGTAAAGTTAAACTTACGAAATGCTTAATGCATATACAGTATACACAGTATGCTTAATGCTATCTAGTGGTTATTGGAGTAGTGACAAAATGACTGTTTCAACTAATAACTATGCTCAACTTTCATGCCATAATTAATCCTAAGAATAACAAAAACTTAGAAAATAATCAATCTTAGAGAATATATAGTATAGAATAACAAATGTAGGCAAAAGTTAAAAAAAAATTACAGTACGAAAAGTACAAAATTTCGGACTTACAACTTTCAGAGACCGATTTCAGCAAAAAATGTCTCATTAAGAACAACTGTTTTTGTAATATACGAAAGATTAGGATGTTTTTCAAAGCAAATAAAAGCTATGAAAATTCTTTTTTTTACAATTGTAGATTCAATTTTGTTCCGATTATTCCCAAATTATTCGATATCGATGCTTTTTGATATCTTGTTTAAATGTCAGGAAGAAGATTATTTTACTTAATAAACTATAACTGATAGGCACTGTATTGCAAAAAAAATGTAAAAAACTCAGCATCAAAAATAAAATCTGAATTTTCATATCTGAATATATGAAAATAAATATATAACTCGAAAACTACCAAAAATCGCGAAATATCGATTTTTCTTCGTGTCGTGTAATGTTGATCCACCCTCAAATCTATTATCTAAAAATTAATCGCAAAATGTGTTGGTAAGCGCATACCCAAAAGAACGCCTGGACCAATTTGGCCAATATTTTTTTATGAAATTCCTGAATGTACGGGATGGTAATGTGATGGTTCTTACTAACTAAGAAAAAAATTTAAAAAATCAACGGGCAGGAACACGTCTGCGGGTTTCGATAGTTGTTAATAAAATTGGCAACTGGCCGCCGCACTCTTATTCTGGTGATTACTGGACTGCGTAAACAGAGGTGTTGTTATGTATGTAAACATTAATATGTTATATATTTAAAGCTTGAAATAGCGACTAACAAGAATTATAACGCCACATCCGTGCTTTTTTACCAAATGATCAGCCCATATGGCAGCATTTATTCGAAATAATATGTAAAGTAGGCTTTGACAGCTTTATCACTTGTTGCTATTAATTTTATTGCTAACTATCCACATGTTGTTTCCAACCTAAGGACAGCCCTGGTCCTATTGTTATTATTCAGGACAGCCCTAGTCTCAACGATATTAAAGACAACACTGGTCCTAATGATATTAATGATAACCTTGGTCCTTATGACATAATAAGATAAAACTATTGAATTAATATCACTTAATTTTTTTTTCCATTTTTAAGTTGTGCAATTACTTTGAATAAAAAAGATTGTATTGATTTGAAGATAAATCGTAAGAGGACTTACGCCTAAAAAGGATCGTAACTCAAAAACTACGAAAAACCGCAGAATATAGAGAAGGAGGTGATTCCGATACCTGGTCATCTCGAGGCACTTAAAAAAGGAAACGTCACTTTTCTGGCAACTCCGTGTAAAACTTGTCATAGTGTAAGGACGTATGCTGATGGTACCTCCTACGACGCATCGCAACGGGTCTGCGACATAAAGTAAAAACTAATCTGAGCTAGTCCATCGCGAGGCTTTCGTTCCACGGTGCAGAGTTTCACCGCGGCTACAGTCCAAATTGTAACAGCCAATTCACTTTATTTGTGTAATTGTACGCTGGCTTTCACTTTGATATGCTTGGGACTTGGTTGTTAATTTTCTTCAATTATTTACATCATTCGATTCATCATTGCAGTGGTATGGTGGTATAAAGGAGATCTTCCTTGTAATTCAGTCCGAAATTAACAAACTTTTAGTAGGTAACCATTAAAAAAAAATTAAACAAGCAAGAAAATTTTATGCTGCCCATAATGTGATGAACCTACTATTCTTTTTACTTTTTCACCATTCTTACCTCTAGATAACAGCACAAATATATTTTTAATAGTACATCCCTCAGCCGTAATGTTAACTGTAGGCACTTCCAACTCGCTTGCATCTTTTACCTGAGACGTCCTTGCCTTGCTGCTCTACCTGCGCTGTGCCGTAGATGCAACTAGACATACCAGTTACGCGAGCCATGACATTGCAAGTTCGAGGCTAGCCTGTTGGCGGCGTAAGTCCTAGTACTAGGTCCGCCTGTGTAAACGTTTTGTATCTCACCGTAAAAACATCCGTCTCTGTTGAAAGCCGATTGATTAAACTTCCTAATTTTACCTGTGCTGGGTTCAACTAGCGTGAAGATGAGCAGTGAAAGCATTTCGGACTTACAAGTAAATTATTTTAAAAACCAACTGAAAAACTTATTATTTATTTATTACTAGCTGACCCGGCGAACTTCGTACCGCCTTAGCGTTGCAACGATTGAACAATGTCATCGAATGACATTGACATTAGTTACGCGCGTTATTTAAAATTTATAAATAGAGATTTTCTTAATATTTTTTTCCGTAAGAACCTTCTCCTAATAATAACAAATACAACAAAAAAAGAATAAGTGAAATCGGTCCAGCCATTCACGCGTGATGCCGTGACCAAGGAAAACGGGTTTCATTTTTATATAAATAGAAGATAAGATAAGAAGATTACTAAAAGATCAGATCTACATCAGAAAATTTCATCTTACCCACTACGAGTATACTCTTACTGAAAATCATGCCCCAAATCAAATAAACAAAATCTTGATATAAAACCCATTAAAATCAGTTTTAATAAAAGGAGAACTTTGTATTTATGATGAATGCTATAGCGCCGTAGATCATTGATGCGATAAATGAAATTTATTAGACTGTCATCAAATCGGCCTTTTAGAATTCTGTTACGAGAATTCAATATCGAAAAGTAGGAAAAATTCGCCGATAGCAATATTGAAAGATATTGCACCTGAATGACTACTCGAATGATTTATTTGTGTTTGCAAAGTCATAACCATAAAAGTGAAACATTTTTCATAAATCGCTCAGTGAGTTTCAAATTGTAGAGATTCAATTTGTTTACTGATTTTCGCAAACATTTGCAGTATCTTAATTAAGTATTTTTCTCTTCGATTTGTAGACAAATTAGACTTATTAAATCAGATGGTTCAGTTCAGGTATAATAATATCGGCGTTTATGTTAAACAAAAATCGTGAAACTTCACGATACTCATAAAAAATACTAGGTATTGTTATTAAACTTTGCTTCTATTTATAAGTTTGATTAAATTTTTGGGTGTATAGCAAATATTAAATCACTAGTTGACCCGGCAAACGTTGTTTTGCCACATACATTAATGTGGATAACCCTTATCACTAAGGGATATGACAAAATAGATGTTGGCCGATTCTCAGACCTACTCAATATGCTCACAAAATTTCATAAAAATCAGTCCGAAACGACTTGTTTCGGAGGAGTACGGGAACGAACATTGTGACACGAGAATTTCATATACATATGTATATAGATTTATGGTTATCAATGAATTACCTACATGACAACAATTTGATTTCTGAAAGCTTATAACAAAACTTTGTTTAGTTTAACTCTGGCTTAAGAAGACAAACAAAACTGTAAAGTAAGTTAACTAAACAACATCTTGAGTCTTCAGCGAGCCACACCACAACATTTATGAAACTATCATCGTGCTCGGAACGAAATTTTCCCCGGCAGCAAAGGTCGTAACTTACTAAATAAACGTGTGCAAAGGAAAAGTTGTACTTGAAATCGAACCCGGGTTAACGTCAGAGTCCAGAGTATTATAACACGTATATGAAATAAGTTGGGACGCTTATTGCTCTATGGGGAGCGGAATGAAAAACAAGTCTCGTTCCATTACGTACTGCGGAGGTACGCATTCATTGGGCAACTCTGTAAAAGCCAACTTTTGTACTAAAACATAATCTATCCCATAATTATGTTAATGAGAAGGGATTGTTGTTAAAAGTAGAAATCTGGGACGTACGTGCTTTGGAGCTTTATATAATTTTATGACGATTTGAAGCAGGTTAATAAAATTATTATGATAACATACTACATGCTGTGCGACGACCATTTTGGTGGTAATTTTGATTATTTTAAGGATTAAGTTTAGGCTGAACTTTTGTCAGCTGGTCAGGGTTCGAGGATATATATTCATGGATTTTTTCATAAAAATCAATGATATATTTATATCATTTTTCAAACAAGTTCAAAAAAGTAAAAAATCTGATCTTTTTGAACCCTGAAGTTGGTATTTACCAAATAAATGTTATTTTTATATCTTTCTTTCGAACTCACTCATTTGTTTACAAACGTCTACACTATCACCTACTTTATTTAACTTCATGAGGTCTCGTTACCGTGGCTCAAGGTGTACCTAAAGCTAAGGAAAATTTACACGTTAGTTTTCTTTTTTATCGGTAAAGTACCCATAAACTCACAGCAGTTGAAAGATAGCATACAAGGGTTGATGTACGCTTATCTCTGTTACAAAACATCATGTATGACTATAAAACAGCTTTGCCCCGAGTTTTCCTATGATATTGGGGTGACCTTAGGGTAAGTAAATATGGTTTAAGAGAATTTTAAAAATCATCAGAAGTAGCATTATAAATTAAGAAGGATTTTTTTTTTCACATTATATTTCTGCGGGTACAATGTTTATTCAAAATAACAACCTTACTTTTCTTTCCATAAAAAAAAGTTAAAACATGGGTATTGTGATGTAACTTATCTTAACCAAGGATGTAGTTAATCATTTCATAACTTTCATAGTTTGAATGTTGATAATACATGATTTATGATATCTTTGAAGCTGCTATGTTATGAATGGTTCTATCATAATATGCTGAAGTCAAACAAAATATCTCTAATGTATAATTTATGTTATACACTTGGCGCCATTCGTAGGAAACCTATGTCATGATCTTATCATTTTTCTTCCGTCGTGTAGAATGTGTTGAATGTTTTCGAGAAACAAGCTGAAAATGTGTTCGCTCCAGAAATCGTAGACTCATCCATATCTCAAACGAAAACAATCTTTCCATTATGAATAATAGTGATTTAGGATATTTTTATGAGAAGCCAAAATACTATTATACTTTAATTTCATTGTTGAGAGGAGGCCTGCTCCCCCTGTAGGCCAACATTAGGCCGTAAAGTAGAACTTATGATCGGTGGTGACGAAAAACCGAAAAACTTGAATGATTTGAAACGGGAATTCAAAAAATTGTTGACACATTCAGTTGTTTGTCATACAACACGTTCGTCCCAAAAGAACGAAACCCTAAATTTTGTAAAAATATGCTTGGCTTATGAGTAAATTCGTCCCATCTTCGTCTTTGTAATTTTCTAGCATTTTGTAAAATATGACTGTGCATTATCAGGTCATTTTATAAGAATAAAATGGGACGAATTACTCATACAAAACAGCCAATCATATTATAAAGTTCAGTGTTTCGTCTCTCGCCGTTCTTAGTCCAGCCGAAACCAGGACTCTCGTGGTGCATCAAGTTCTTGTACTTATTTACATTCCAATTGACAGTATCATTAAAACGTTAAATTTTTGAAAGGTTGACAAGGGATTGGTTTCTTATCATTTCATTCAAGGTTTTTAATACCTTCATTAGACTGATTTCGAAAATAAATTAGCATTTGTGCACTGGAACTGCCTTTCATGAATGTTTTAAGTACGATTGAATTACAATTCTTTGAATTTTTTTAGGATAAATATCATTTTAAGGTTATTCAATTATATTAAAAATTAATTGTTTTCGTTACAATTTGCAATTCGCATCAAACGTTTCATCTCCCATATATTTTTCTGTCGCTTTGTCTGATTCTCTTTGTTTGGCTGCGTATTTGCACAGGGTCGTATCCAGGTTAGGTGAGTAAATATTCAAAAGTTCTTGACCGAGTCGCGTAGCATAAAGGCAAATAACTCATCCAGTAACATTTGTTGGTACCGGCGAACTCCCAGAATCCCAATAGTGGTATATGTCTCCATTTTTACGCCCCTGGTGTATATAATTTAAGCTATAAAGAGTCATGAAGGAGAAAGTTCTGATGTATTTAATACCTCGATTTCGTTGGAAATGGTGAATACTTTATTTGCCGGGTGCATTTTCTTTACGGGCGTATTGTGAGCGTCTTTGATATGAGATTCTGGCGAATAGAATAATGTACTTTTTGACATTATTTAACTAACTTTATGTGCGATAAAGTTAGTAAAAATATTTATTTTTATGATGTTTTTGTATGATGCTCACATTGTCAGAAAGTAGTAATGCAGGTCGCATGTCAATATTTGATGAGCTCCTTTTCAATTTGTATTTTTTGTGAGTAAGATTTATTATTCTTCATAATAAATGAAAAGCTGACCTAACCTATGTTTTTACAGTTTTGTAACTTATTTTATCCCGATAAAAAGAGTTAAAAATACCAGCCGACAGCATGCAGTAGTTCTATTGTGTTATAGGAAGCGTTTCAATAGGTAATATAGCTAAGCGGCTCAATAATCCCATCCCTTCCGCCCTCAGCAGCTAATTACGGAGCCATCATTTAGGTAACGATGCTTAACAACGAACAACTTCATCCTGATTTTATTAACAAGCAGAATGTGAAAAACAAACCCTTACTCACAACATTTAAGCTAACTGCACAAAAATAAAGTCAACGTCATTATAACAATGGAAAAGATTGTTACTCACTCACTCACTAAGAAGAAAGCATAAAGTTACATGAATAATAAGTCTTTATAACCGACCCAATCATGTTTATTTGGAAATGTTATTCGCCTTTTATGTCCCATTCAACTTTTAAAGCTCAATGGGTGCAGGCTTACGTTCTGATGCTGTTTTTATTCTGACTATTGCAAACTTTTTTGTTAAGCGAAAATATTGCAAAAAAAATTACAGTCAAGTTTTAATTTGCTACGACTTACCTGAATCGTGACAGCGCAAATGAAACCGTCAGCGGGGCCGGTCTCCGGCACTTTTCACTGCCTTCAATCCGGACAATCCGTTATCGCATCGACCTTCAAAGTTCAATCGCACCAAGCCACGTGAAAAGTCCTAAAGCTACGACACTAAGAAAGTTTTGAAATTCTGAAATACCGAGAAGAGCCTTACTTACAGCGAAGAGCAGGTACTAGGGGGGATGTTAGAAGAAAAATACAAATCAGGGATATGTTTTGTTGAACGCGTCGGACGCGGCGCTCAAGTTAGTACCGGTGGGGTTCGGATGATCGTACGTCGCGGAGAGGACAGGTTCGGACACACGACCCGGGAGACCGTAGCGACGTGAGTGAACCGCGTTCGCCTCCCGCCCGCCTAGCCGCCGCTCGCGAGCAAGAGGGATGCAGCGAGTGAGGACCCTCGCCCGCGAATATCGCCGCTCGGATCTGCTCGCGAGAGTCTCAAGTACACTCCACCGCTGGCAATGCTCTCTCCGAGAGGGAGGGCTCTCCCTAACCCGGTTCTAGAACGCCTCAAATGACAGACTCCACGCCGTTCCCGATTGAAACCTAACGCCACCGCGCTAAAATAGCTTTTCCGTATGTAGGTCACGAGATGAACACCTGACGTTCGGCGTCATATCGAAAAACATATGCCCCTGTTGGCTAGGTGTAGCAAATACCATAACGAATACTTTGGCTGAACACGCGCGATATTATGCAACGTTACAGGCTTGTATTGTGCACTCTGAAATTTTCTCGTCCTTCGAAAGAGCTTTTAGCCGAGGGGCTATGAACTTATTACATGATGTTATTTTACAGGAAAACTCGTTGAGTCTTCGCGGTAAATCAAAGCGGGTGATGTTTTGATTTAAAAAATCCCCTTTTCAATCAAAAATCCTGATTGTACTTACATCAAAATTGGCAACTCAAACTAAACATTCGTTATCTTGGCGATAATTTAACTACATGACGAACTACTATTTATTGAAATGTTAGTCTTTTTTATGAATGCATATCAAATAAGAACTAGCGCACCACAAACTTTGCACGATTTTTACATTAAAGAATTCCTATTTTTAATACAAAATACTATTTTTGCAAATCAAACAGCTTATTAGGTGCGCATTTGAGGAAAATATATTTAAGGCTGTTGATATATGTTTTCAAATTATTATTTTTTCTGGTTTTGATAAACAGATAAGCATTAGGTTATTTGACATACACTTAAAAATATCCCAATCAGAACACTGGTGTTGTTTTTACTTCTGTCAAAAGTACAACAATATATTAGTATGATATGTTTATTTTAACACAACACGTTGAACAGGTGGACTTAAGGTTCCCACACATTCCCTACCAGTCAAAACATTTGGCTTATCAGAACGTGAAATAGTAAAAGAAGAAAAAAGATTTGACATTAATTACGTATATCCCTGAATTGTGTGTTTCATTTCACGAAAATTCACGTCATAAATAACATAGTGTAGCATACGAGTAAAGCTATATAAATTAGACGACCGTTTCAATTTACTAACTGATGCTTTATTAACGTTGGGCGAGCTCTCGACCTTTGCAAGCCGCGAAGTAATCCTGAAAATAACTGAACTACGAGGAAACTTTCCCGAACCGTTTCTGTAAAGAGCTAATATCCAACACAGGGCCCGAATAGTTAGTAATCCATCAAGCGATGATTAATTTAGGTAAGCCGAACCAACTAAACACGAGTGTTTACTAGGAATGTGTAGCCACTTCTTAATGTTAATTAACATAACAACTCTTGAAAAGGACTATTATGCCACAAAATCGGGTAGTTATTCATCATGCTTGTAGTTTTGTCCTAGGTTCACAACTTTTTATTGAACTTGCATGTATTGTCACTACATAGTTTAAAGCAGTCGCTTCCCGCCTGTCTTTATGTATGTATGTATGCACGGATCTATGAAACTGCTCAACGGATTTTGATTGAATTTTTCATATATAGAGGAAGGTTTATATGTATGAAAATATGGAAATGAGGAATGAATGCGAAAAAAGTGAGTAAGACAGCGTCTGCCAGGTCCACTAGTTTATTTAAAAAAATGCATAACAGTTTTTAAGTTCCAGACCTTTATAACAAGTGCAAATTATTTCTTAACATTTAAGGTAATGGTTAAAGATTTTTTGATCTGCAACAAACACAATGCGACTTAATTCATTTATCAGATACTGATAAGGATTAAATATTGTATCTGTCGGTTGCATATTTATTATAACATTCGTAAATCCATAGCGATGTTACATAAATCTGGTCTTAAACAGCAAACTTAAATTAATTGGTTTTCGTAAAAGGATTGACTCAGTTTCAAACTTATTTAAGAATCCTTTGAAATAAATCAAAAGTTAATTATAAACACCAGATTGTAAAGTCAACGTCTACTTAAAACAATAAGAATTCACTCTCGTTTATCATGAAAGCGAGCGTCAAAAACTCGTAGGTATGTTGTCATGAAGTGATAGGTAGATACCTTTTACTAAATGGACATCAGGTTAGGGACCAAGATTGATGGGGCACCTGACAAAGCGCCACTATTCCGGCATCACAGATGCTTTTCAGTTCACAGGGACATGGAATGTTAGTAATGCACAGAGAAAATAAAAACATATTAAGTGTCCCAGTCTTTCTTTTGTATCACTTGACCCTTTTTCAGCTGAGAAGTAACTTCCCGCCAGTGGCTTCGTCCGTGTCGAAATTCGGTAATGTTAATAAAATTCCAAAACAAAAAATATCTTTTGTTCGTTCTCAAGGTGCACTCTATGTGTTGTGTACCAAATTTTTATCTAAATCAGTTAAGTAGTTTAGAGGTGAAAGCGTTACAGACAGGCAGACAGACAGACAGAGTTTCTTTCGCATTTATAATTTCATCTTGTACCGAATATGATGTAGTTTATTTTGTAAAAAGGAATGAATACAAAAATGAGTAAGCTCTGCCATTGTTTTCTTCGGTTTCCTCCCTTCGCCCGAAAGCGAGCCGCTCACGCGTACGGAACCGCGCCACGAAAACACACATAATTAACTGTGTTATTGAATTATTAATCTTAGCGTCAACATGTTTTTTTTTCCATTCGCATTATGTAAGCGTTTTAAAAAGAAATATTTAAGCGTGCATCGGCCGGAAGCCGGAACGGAACGAGCATCGTGTAAAACATTGCGCCAAAACATTTCAACTTTTGCACTTTTCCAGGATTTTTTCACTTTTTATCGCCGATGCCAGCCGATATTTTCATACGGCTCGGCTGCCATCTAGCGCGCCCTAATTGACACTAACGATTACAGCGTGAATCATAACACGGGTTTACCCGAAATATTTGGAAATCCCGCTGTTGATACAAATAAGATTATCGGACGTGCCCGGCAAAAATGTAGGTTGGTCAATTTAAAAAGCTTTTTTGTTGTTTACAGTGTTCCCGAGCTGATTCTGATCCGAATCAAATATAATGTAATTATTCAACACATATAGGTTGACGAGGATACCTTCCTACTTACACCTACAATAGTCTCGTGTTAAGTTAGCATTATAAGTCCTTAATAAGGTCCTACTTGGGACACTTTATTACCATAATTTATTCATCTCCACAATCGTCTTGACGAAAGTTAAGGATCATTGTTCTAGTACTTTAATGTAAACTTGGTCCCCAATACAGACCAGCCTATCAATTAAGCTGAGAAACCATTCAACGTCAAACAATATTTCAGTCAATTAATATCGTAAAAATGTTGCAAAAAGCAAAAAAGCTTGTACCTTTTACCTTTCAGTATTTAAGCTACGGCTGTTTATAAATAAAACTTCCGGTGAACTACTTGTGCACTTTATGAACTAAAATCTTTTAACTTTTATTTTTCCTACTTACTCTCGTATACTTAGAAGCCTTAATACACTTAGGATTTTATTTTGTGTTGATTTTTACTGCCTCCTTAGAGAGTTCCAGGTGTTTTTAAACACGTTTATAAGATAGAGCTTCCTCGTAGCATCATTCATCACAGATTATCTAAATAAGCAGTAAATTGCACTAAAACCTCTGTAATTTGTAGAAATGAATTTACTATCTAATGTTAATAAGTGGTACTAATACAATTTTGAAGGCTTCGTGACATAACAACTGTATGACGGTAACGCGACGCGTTGACAGAGTGTTTTCTGTATGACATGTGACAGCACGTTCCGCTAGCGGACGTAAATTGTATTTTAGACAACTACTTTTTTACACGTTAAATCTTTGTCACATTTAAATTACCATTTTCATAGAGCTACAATTCCGTAAAGCGCCCGTTCCGCTTGCTGTTTGACAAAGCCTTAAACAGTTCACCACAAAATAAAGCGCGACTCTCTCAACTGACACGCGTGCCGCCGCATGACAGCTTGCGATATGTCACGCGACAGCGCCGTCGATGTCGCTAAGCGATTAAATGCTGGGGAAATCATATCCTTGCAGCATGGTAATGGTAGCAAAATTCCTCCATTCCAATGAGTAAGTATAGCAGTGATTTAAAATGTACAGAATGAAATTTTTGTGGTTGTTGTTTTCTCACAGTGAAATGATCCTATCTTAGTTAAGTATCTTGTCTAGAATAGGGATGTGGACTGTACTCAAATTAAGTCTATAATTTATTTTTACCATTAAAAGGTAGTTTCTATCATAAAAATAATACATCAAATTTTTTTTTCTTCAAAACCACAGGCTTAATTTTTTATTTGATAAAATGTAATTAAATATTTCACCCTCAAGTCACGTGACAATCAACACCAATCAAAATGCGTGACGTCACTTGTTGCCAAACAAGAATTTTCACTGGCAAGTACTATGTGTTTGTTGATATTTGGATAATATTATTATTTTGATTCCCGTGAAATTTCTTCGAAATTCGTTTAATTATCTTATTGAATCAATTTTTAAAGGCTTTCCTATCATGGTAAGCGGATATGTTAAGGCAGATAGTTCAAATTTGCCATGTATTGATTGCTTTACGGTGGCTAATTTCTTCGCAACAAATAGTAAGTTCTGCTCGGCTGAATTTAGAAATGTGAAGACCTCTATGTAAGTAATATACTCAGTATTACTCAGGATAAACTATAATAGTCTTCTTCTTCTTCTTCTTTCATGTCGGTACTATAATAGTAATCGTAGTTATTTATAAACTCAAAAAGTAAAATTGAATGTTATATAAAATAATATGATTATGAGGTTCTGTCTTTTTAACAAATTGTTTCATTCCTTTTTAGTTGCTCAGGCAGTCATATAGGACACGATGCTGTGGAATAAGTACAACTTCGTCGAGATCCAAAATTGTGCACAGTTAAGTGCAAAATTTGCCCGGAGCATAAAAATTGTAGTAAACCATATTCAGCCACTATGGTTGTGGATAAAGAAAACGGTGTAATAGTGAGTGTCATGATTGTGCTGCTTCTCAAGGAGGTTACAAACATGCTGTGGTATTCATCATGTGAAAAGGAATGAAAGAAAAAACAATTACAAATGTTCAGCTGTTGAAACACCAGTCAGATTTCTACAAAGATGATGTTATAATGTGTTCAATGCACCAACTGTGCTTGAAATACAAGGATGCTGACTGTGAGAGTTTTTTGGTAAAGCCAGCTCCTTATTTATTAAAAATACCTAAATGGAAATCAAAGACACAAGACACAAGTGCTGGATCTCGACGGGCTAGTTGAAGCCACATTTTCTGCATCGTTTTTGTACATGGAACGTGAATAGATAGATTTTAGGTGTTTTAATAGTAGTACTTTCACACTACGGCACCGCAAAACATTTATAAAATGTAGAATCCATCTTATTAACTCAAAACTACGAAATAACTTTCTATTACATACAACTTCGACAATGTTTGTGAACAAGTGACGTTACAGCGGGCGTTTGACAGGTGTCCACGTTTTGGCGCGAAATATGGAATGGAATTTTAAATAACTTATTTTCAAGGTATTAGTTGTATTAAAAAAATTATAACAACTAGTTTGGGCTCTATTTGGTACTTATGCATGGTTTTAAACACTTTCCCAAAAATAGTCTACATCCCTATTGCGAAGTCATTTTAAATGAAAACAAACAAAGTGTTCAAGAATTTGTATGGGCAGCCCCGTTTCACAGAGCGTTCGTATGAAGAATCAAAAAAATACCTAATAGTAACTTCCATGATTCCATGGGATTCCATAGGACTACGGTACTACTAAGGGTAAATCGTTCTTCTAAGTAAAACAACCACAAAAAGTTCATCTTGTACATATTCAAGTGCTACGCCGCGCGTTTGAATAAGTTCCAATTAAATAACAATTTGAGCATAATATTACTGTGTTTGCATACTTGTTTTAAAAATCTCGTATTTTCTTACCGGATTTTCATCTAAACCATGAGTGTTAGTTAGAGCTTAAGATAACAATAAGCGTTATAAGTATAAGTGTTTAAGACTGAAACTTCTTGCAAACATCATTTTGCAATGATAAAAACCAACTTTTCGAAGCTTCGGACCCCTATACACAGATAAGAACATTGCATAGTCGATGAAGAGAATCTCAATCGTTATCGTTTGCAAAATGTATGGAAATTACATTCGTATTCGACAAGTCATGGCATGACATGACTAATTTATCATTCCGATTCATTGAAAAAACAAAGCGATTGCTATTTTTGCTATCGACAATGAAACTTAACTAAGTTTAGGGCCTAGTTGAAAACATCTGCATACAGATGCACTGTGGGTAGGAAATGCAGACGATCCGCACTCAAAACATTTTTGTCTCACCGCCCCACACGGTCGAAAGTAACTTTATAACCTGTCTATTTTCCCGTTGCGAAACAATCACGAAATTCCAGCGATATTCTATTGTACAAGTAGCTAACGTATTTCTCGTACAGTATTGTTTTGGCAAAGTATGCAGACTACGTACATCATAAAGTTAGTCGGTGCCGGGTATTAAAAGATATTTAATGAATGCGAGCACTTATGCGTCTTGCAGGTATTCTTGCTAATCGATATCAAGATTGACTTTTAGCAAGTTTTTTTTAAATAAGATTCTGCAAATATTAAGGCATTCAAATACTTACAATTGAAATTATAATGTTGGAATGAAGCGCTTTATTAGAAAAAAAAAATTGGTTGCCTGTAAAGTCGGTATACGGGCGAAAGTTTTACGTGACAACGACTTTGAGTGGTAAAATAATTTTAGTGTGAATATTTATTCGTATACCTAACATGAACCGGTGTGTATGCCTATCTCTCTCACTCTCTCTCTCGCTCTGTCTCTCTCGCTCTTAGGCGGGTTAACTGTGCTCGAGTGGAAGGGACGCGTGCCTTTCACTTTTTATGTCTGTCTCACTCGCTCTTAGGCGGGCTAACCATGCCCGAGTCGAAGGGACGCGTGCCTCCCACTCGCTCTCATTGTGAGCGCGGAACGTGAGCGGAGCGTAACGCAGTTTCTTGAAGTGTCACCCGGCAAACCAATTTATAAGACGTTGTCACGTCAAAAACGGTTGGGATTTCGAAAAGTTTTCGTAAAAATAACGTTGGGCCTTTTAGTCGGATGTATAGTTTTCCTTTGACTTATGAAAACCGGGAAGCTTATTCGGTAAATTCTCTGCATAACACACTGTGTTCTACATACCATATTATGCCCATAAGTAGATGTTGCGCGGATGCTCTACGGGCAAAGTTAAACTAACTTCCGGTTGCGTTGTAATCACATTTCCCTTATGTTGTTGGCCACGACGCTGAAAATTCGTTAATAAACTCGTTGTTTAATATTGATGCCCGTCTCCTGTTCTGGAAACAATTCACAGTGAGTAGAAAATGCAGACGATCCGCACACAAAAAAAATTGTCTCACCTCCTCTCTCCCCCCTCCCCACGGTCCAAAGTAACTTTATAACCTGTCTATTTTCCCGTGGCGGAACAATCACGAAATTATTGTACGAATAGCTGACGTATTTCTCGTCCAGTTTTGTTTTGGCAAAGTATGCAGACTACGTACATCATAAAGTTAGTCGGTGCTGGGTATTAAAAGATATTAGATGAATGCAAGCACTCATTTGGGTTGCAGGTATTCTCGCTAATCGATATCCTCCTTTTTTTGAATACATGTAATGGTATTTTTTTCAAATAAGTTTCTGCGTATTTTAAAGACTTCAAATACTTTAAATATTTGGACTTACAAGACTTTAAATACTTTTTGAATTGCTTAACACTTTAACAGTAGATCACACGCTGAGTACGTTTAAAACGTATGCAGTTTTAAAAAGCTTGGCTGTTAAAGTGTGTAATGATACAGTTTATTTGACTAAAGGAACCTAATTTTATTTGTTAAGTAGTTTTTTTTGCGTTTACAACGCCATATATATTTTTTTTCATTTCGAAAAGACATGACACTTAAAAAAATCTTTTCGGCTCCGGTCATCTGGGAGGAATCGAACCCCCGACCCTTGGAAGTCCGGTCCAATGCTCTGACCACTGAGCTACCGAGAACCTTAATGGAGTCGTTGAATTTTGTAAGTGCTTTTTTTTTTAAAGGGACCTAAGTTTTTTAAGTACGAAAACCAGGAAGCCAGTTTGCGAAATTCTCTACATAACATACTGTATGCTACATACCATATTTTGCCCATAAGCAGATGTTGCGGATGCTCTTCGGGCGAAGTTAAACTAACTTCCGGTTGCGTTGTAATCACATTTCCCTTATATTGTTGGCCACGACGCTGAAAATTGGAAACAATTCTGTTTATGGGATTTTATGGGACGAAACTGTATTTATAGTTTTCGCAATCAAAAGTCGTGTTTGTAGTATAATTTACTTACTTGTAATTTATCAGAAATAATTATACATTTCATGTGAGAATTGAAATGAATGAATTCTGAAAGGTGAACCTACTTTCTATCTTTCCTAAGAAAAAATATCCGAGACATCCTATACAAGGTCCCTAAGAGCGAATTCAGTCGATCTCCCTCGAACCAAAAGTGAATGTCGGCAAACATTACGATTGAGCGTAAGGCCGGGCGCAAATGTAAATTTCGCTATCACGCTACACACCTGAGTGTTCTGTTCACGTATGAACGCGGCGCAATCACGCGTGTCACGCTTCGTCACGCGACAATAAGATAGTGGGCCGTGGGCCCATTGTCAACCTATTTTGTTGGCGATATTATTTTGGACGAGCTTAGACACTGCTCAATGGTCTGGGATGTGGGTGAATGGGACTCAATAGTTAGAGCAAATTGTACAGGCCATTTATAGAGAAAAAATGTGGTACCTATATATCTAAACTAGCAGACGCAGACGTCGTCCTGCCCGTTGCTTTTTTAAAAATTTCTGATCTTTCAAACCTTCCTGGACTTCCACGAATATCTCAAGACCAAAATTATTGAAATCGGTTCAGCCGTTGTTGAGTTTTAGCGAGACTAACGAACAGCAATTCATTTTTATATATAAGATATCACTTTTTTTTTCTTTTTATTATTTTATTATAGATATGGGATTATATTATACATATGGATATGGGATACATTGTAGGCGGTATTATCGCTTATAGTGATCTCTTCATGAAAACCTTTGTGATACGTATAAAGCGTCTTGTTTTTATTTAATTTGAGTGGAAATAAAACAGGCAGATTACCTACTTGCAACACCTGAGGGTCAATTTATATTTTGTATAAAATGTATTCTCTTGAATACAATTTTGTATTGGAAACTACACATGGGACCAAATACTTGCCGTAATTTGCCAATCTTACCAAAACATTGTTTTGTTCAACTAAGTAGTCACCATTAAACACTGTGCAGCACTAACGGGCGCAGTCGTAAACATTTTGATAGGCCAAAGTTGCAGTATTGACAAAATTTGACATCCAACAAAGGTGGCCTGGCACAGAGTTTGGGGAGATGACCCAAAATTACTGCACACAACACTACATTGATATAAGATTAAACATTGTTAGTGTAAATAAAATAAAGAAAACGATAGCAATCGTAGTCTACCTTATCTTAAAGCTGCAGGATCGAACAAAGCCCAGCCGCTTTGAAAACAGTTACGTAGGCCGATTTATGTTGGAAGACTATGATATTGCTGACTGGGATAATGTTGATGAGAATTAATGTTTATACATTCGTTCTCAAGTCTTCAGTGCGGTGAAAAAGATTGATGTTTTGAAAAAGTCAGTGCGAGAGAGCATGTGATTGTGATTACATGTGATTATTGTGTCTCACAAATAAGGTATCTTAATAATTACTAGAATGAAGGAGTAAGTTTAATACATATTTTAATGACCCCCGCTACAACCCTTATAATATGCACGTGCGAAAATAAAACTGTGTCTGAAGTTTTCAAGGCAGTTTCTTGCTATTTTCCTTTTCCCCAAAAGGGACACCAGTAGCAGCTGCAATATTTTACAGGCAATAGTAAATACTGGTAGTAAGTGAGCAAATAAGTTAGAGCACACGGTCTGGCTTCCGATGCGTCCTATGAATTTAGATTGCAAGTTTATTCCAAGTTCAAAATTCGCCGGATACCTACCCTCGCATGACCACTGTGTACAGTCAGTAACAAATATAGTGGCACTTTAGTACCACTCAAAATTACATTTAAAGCATTCTCCTTGTCAATCTGTTGAATAATTTAATAGTTTATCGTGATAAGCACTCACGTTGCAAACTAAAGATAATATTTTTGCAGTAGAAATACCTAATCAACTGTCTGAGAAAGGGATCGAACCCGCTTCCATGGGAATCTGGACTATGTGCCTAAACCACTCGGCCACCCAGCCATTTTCTAAGTCTGCTATAATTTGCTACTGCTTTTAACTGGCACATAGGCCGCGTTCAGTTAATCACTGTTTGGAACTACATCCTTAACAGTCTTTGACGGTTGATTTTTTCTATTGCAAAAATACAATCTGTTAAATCTTATATATAAAAATGAATTGCTGTTCGTTAGTCTCGCTAAAACTCGAGAATGGCTGAACCGATTTGAATAATTTTAGTCTTGAAATATTCGTGGAAGTCCAGGGAAGGTTTTAAAGATCTTAAATTAACGGGCAGGACAACGTCTGTCGCGTCAACTAGTCTTATATATAAAAATGAATTGCTGTTCGTTAGTCTCGCTAAAACTCGAGAACGGCTGAACCGATTTCATTCAGTTTAGTCTAGAAATATTCGTGCAAGTTCAGGGAAGGTTTAAACGGTGAAAAAATAGTTTTAAAAAAATGCGAAAACAGCGGGCAGGACATCGTCTGCCGGGTCCGCTAGTCTTATATATAAAAATGAATTGCTGTTCGTTAGTCTCGCTTAAACTCGAGAACGGCTGAACCGATTTGAATATTTTTAGTCTTGAAATAATCGTGGAAGTTCAGGGAAGGTTTAAACGATGAAAATTAAAAAAAAAGGGCAGGACAACGTCTGCGGGTCCGCTAGTTCTGTATATTTTTTTAGTTTGACATAGTATAGTATTATATAAAATAAAGTGGCACTTTAGCACTTTATTTTTGACGCCGATGGACCAGCCACTGCGTCACATCGAACTATGATAAATCATGCAGTCAAATCTAGTGCATAGTATACCACCTCAACGTATAATTAATTGTCAATCCACGTATCTATTAACTAGTAAACATTTGCTTAGCTACATCATTAGAATGGTAGACGTCTCTGAATTAACTAGTAGCTATTTAGATATTGCTTCGTCTAACCGTCAATTATTATTTGGAATCCATTTCTATAAAATCACACCAATGTCAAGTTTAAGCATGCTCATACATTTTACAACACAACACGATACATTTAAGTGTGGATGAGATTGAAGTCGTTCATAAATAATTGGTTATCAAACATACAAAATTGTTTTATCAACTTTGCAAGAAATTATTGTCTTACATTATTTCGATATTAATTAAATAACCTTACCCGGTCTTCAGATAACATTTTGACAAAGGTTATACAGTTGACATTTTACCCTACCAAAATAGTTGTCGGAACCTCTCATCACATCGCATAGGTACCAGGCGGGTTTCGGGTCTAATTGATTCGCCCTATGACAATGGTAAAGGGTTTAAATTGGCGTGCTGATATGTTTCAATATGGAATCGGTATCCCTTTGTGCGTTATCTGTGTGGAGCACGCGGCAGTCTTGAACGTTGAGTGGCATACAAAGACGTGCCTTCAGGTCTGATAGCTCGTAGTCTTAGTGTTTAGGGATGTGTTTTGCACTGAACCAGATCGTGTCATATAAAGCTGAAAAAGAGGATTATTTTGCTTTAAATTTCCACTAGACGACGCCAGAGCTGGAACCCAAATACATCCAACTGAAAACACCTGAAAAAACTAGAGCTGGAAGTCGCAGGACTTACAATACAACTCACAACGTGACATACAAGATGCACCTGGAATCACAACACTGACACCAATAAAACACTCGACGCTTTTCGCCACTACACGTGGCATCATCGGGAGATGTTCTCGCTTCGACAGACTACGAGCGACATATGAATGGCTCATATCACATTTTTTTACTATTTTGTTAAAAATCAAGGCCCTCAGTGCTTGTCCACATAGACTCGCGGACGCGGTGGCGGGCGCGGTCGCAAAATATCAAACATACGAAGTAATACCTATCCAAGGTGTTCACATACAAAACGCACGTGCGGTCTTAGTAGCGACATCGCGCCCGCAGCCGTGCCCGTGCGTTTCTATATGAACATAGGACTATTCGTAATTCTGTTAACGCAATCCTAACAAAATCTAACTAGAACTGTCCTATTTTAGTACCCTTCGACCATATAAGTACTCTCAAAATCGGGCAATTAAGCAACGATTGCGTTACGATTACAGAAGATAAAAATGGCAAAGGGGGATGTGAAGAAAGTTGGTAGTTCCTTATTTCTAATCGAGAGTCTCATTGTTTTGTTATGGGTTTACTCGTATTTATAAATACGAAAGTTCGCCTCCATCTCGATCTTTCAGAAGAATATTTTTTGACGGCAAGTGATCAAGGCGTATTGACTGGTGATGGTGATTGACAGATGAAAATGACATCTGTCAGTGTGACTTGCGATATAGATCACTTAAAAGTTAGTTGGGAAGTCTAGTATAAGTATATCTACTTAGAAAAATAGATAGTATTTCAAATAAGCCGTAGAGTTCCCGCTCATGGATTTGTGCCAAACAATACCTTAAGCATTCAACATTTAAGGAAATCAAATTGGAATGCTAGACCCATCACTACAGCTCACTGCATACCTCAAAGATCTTACTTCAACGTTTAATGTTGCAACTTGGTGTTGGTCGGGACATTTGATTTAGGTACATATCTTATTGCTCACTGTGAGCTTGCATCCGATATATAGATATCTAGATACTTATAGTTTCACTTTTAAGGCGGTTGTACCTATGTCGAGTCTCTCCCCAATTAAGAGCATAGCGCAACGTACCGCCGTATTTTATGAGTTTTGTCTTGGTGTCTAGATTTCATAATGTGCAAAACACATTTATATATCTGATACCTATTCTTAAACATCATTTTAATGAATATAATAAATAAAAAATAAAATCTAAAATCACATTGTATTTTCAAAACACAAAAAAAGCCTTAAGTATTATTGATAACAGAGTGAAACTTCAAATTTTATATATAGCAGAGCTTATATCCTTTTTTTTTTTGGAAAACGCCAGAAACGCAAACAGTACCTATTTTAACTGACTGTAACTTAATCTGAATTTTAGTCAATATAGTACATACGAGTTTTCGTGGCGTATCGCGAATTCCGCACCCATTCATGTCAGGGATCACATAGACCGGTGTTCATTTGCAACAGCGAGCATAGTTGGTTAAATTTACTAAACCATTGTACAGATGGCCGCACATCGAGGCTGCATTTCAATTGAAAAATCGCCCTTATTACAAGAGCATAACAGGTACAGAGTTTAACTTGATGTGCCGTTGTCCGTAATACACGATTTTGGTTCACTTATCTTGCACCGGCGGGGCGCATATCACGGATATGCAATTTGTTAATTTTCGACTGACGTACAACTTTGAGTGCTTGACCTTTGTGCAGAAGGGAGAGCTAGCCAAAATGTCCAGAAAATACAAAATTAAACGTTATACGACGACAAAGTTACTTACAAAGTATTGTTCTACAATACATGCAGGAAATGCTGTCTTTTTAGAGGAGGTTCTCATAACTCCTATTAGGTACTGTAGCATTGCCTTGACTACGCTCCTGTAAATCCGCTTACCTACCCATTTCCTCAGAGTTTAAAACGCAAACTTCCATACCTATATGATTTTTTTGGGATTTGTTTGCACTAACATTCTTTTGTGGACTGCTTAGCATTATTTTCTCAAAGTTTAATCTACAACACAAAGCTCCTTTTCCTGGACGAAACCTAACAGGGTAACGTC
This sequence comes from Pyrausta despicata, assembly GCA_963921415.1. Lineage (NCBI taxonomy): Eukaryota > Metazoa > Arthropoda > Insecta > Lepidoptera > Crambidae > Pyrausta > Pyrausta despicata. Next base: position 8,267,018 of record OY992855.1, on the reverse strand, counting down.
GTTTTATACACTACAAAAAGTGCTTGAGAAAATCTTTTTAAGCTTTCAAATTTTCAATGCAATGTCGATTTGTAGATTAACTGATTAGTTTTAAGAAACAGTTTTTATACGTAAAGAATGTATTTTTACAGTGTATCATTTTAATTTGTATTGTCAATAATCTTAATAAAAGTATTGTTTTATTTTGGACCGTGGTCGTCTCGGTGACGTTAAGATTTAACATTTCGATATAAAAGTTGTTAAATTCTTGTGACGAGAAAAGACACATTTTTAGCGAGATCGCTTGATTTTGACGACCACTTTGGTGTAATGATCAAGAAGTTGACTATTAACCAAGAGGTCGCGGGTTCGATCCCCATCACTGTACAAAAAATTATGTGCATGAACATATCTGTTTGAACTGGCATGGGTGTTAAATGTATTTATTTAAGTTTATTTGTAATACTAATGTTAATTCTGATATCTGTAATACAAGTGCTTAAGCTACTTACGACGGAGTCAGATAAATGTGATCTGTATGTGATGTTGTTGTATATTATTTATTTGTTGCAGTAGTACTTAAGTGACTCGATTTTGCCCAACATGTCGTCCAATGTCCGGCGACACCCTACATGTAAATACTTTGACAAATTTTGGTGCCTAATGTAGGCGAGCATAAGGTCCTTATTGTAAGGGCCCAAGAATTCCAATTCACCTGATCTTTTATCCGAGTCGTCTCTATGGACACGTCTTCGCCCCGCGCATGACGTCGTCATAAAGCCTCGCGCGAGTTTATTAAAAGTTTACTACGTGATCTTCCTTGTACTCGTACAATGCGCTAACTTACAATGTATTTACAAGTTACACTCTTAAACAAACTGATATGGAAAAGTAGTAAGCATTGTTTTTTTTTAAATAGTGTGTTATAATTTTTTTGGTATATTAACGGTCTACGTCATGGGGCGCGTTCACATATAACATCCGTTTTACTGGTCCATTAAAACATCTATGTTGTTAGCGTATGTAGTTGTACGAGCAAATTTACGCATACCTTCCAGTATATCGGATGTAATAAAACGGACCAAGTTTACTGGATCGATACAGTACTGTGATGCGATGTGTGACTATCTCCAGTAGCGACGAATCCTTTAAAACGAATCCTGTAAAACGGACGTTATATGTGAGTGAACGCGCCGTTACATCGCAATAGGCGCCATGACGTTACATAGAAATTGAATGTTCCACGTTATTGAAATGTGGTGTTGGCAAAGAATGGCGAGGATAAGTTGGAAGGAAAGAGCATCAAATCAAGTATTGTTATTATAGGAGAATATAAATATACTCAACTAGCGGTCGCCTGCATCTTCGTCTGCGTATATTTTCCGTTCCCGTGAAAATTTCGAGAAATCCTTTCTTAGCAGATGCTAAATTTCAGCACGATCCGTCCAGTGGTTTGAGCTGTGTGTTAATAGATCACTATGTCAGTATCTTTTTTTTTTCAAAAATATCACATACTAACTGATCTGAATCCGTGGTAAGTAGCTTAAGCACTTGTGTTACAGATATCAAAATTAACAGTGGTATTACAAATCAACTTAAATAAATACATATAACACCCAGACCAGTACAAACAGACATCGAACCCGCGACCTCCTGGGTAATAGTCAACTTCTTGACCATTACATCAAAGTGGTCGTCGGTCACCTTTGAGTTTAATATAGATATCATAGAAAGCAGGAAGGGATTGATGATGGGACACTTGTTACGACATGACTCTTTCATAAAGATTTTGATAGAGGGCAAAATAGAAGGAAAAAGAGTTAGAGGAAGACCATGGAGGAGTTATAGCGACAACTGAAAGAAAAAGTTGGACTCATGTCATACCAGGAAGTCAAAGAGAGAAGAACGCAATGGCGAATGCTCCACCGACAAGAGCAAGGCTCTTTAATTAAAAGAAGAAATGATATCCAATAGAAATCAATTTCCCCCAACATCATTAAAATAATGGTGTGTCACTCGATAATGATAAGTAGTCATTATCGATTGACGCACCATTATTTCAAATTCTTTAATGTTTACCGAAGAAATAAATTTGCATCGCGCTTAATGTTACGAAATTCGGGATACAACCATTGACGTAATATGTATATAATGTATAGATACAACCCCATTGTAGCTTAGGAGAACACCGAACGTGGTGGATTAAGGCGGCCTGTGTTCCTCTGCGATGTTTGCGTAGGTAAATAATTGATGGACATGAGCTATTTTGGCTAGCTTCAAGCAAACTAGCCAGACTACATCAGAGAGCAAGATCTTTGTTTGATACGAGCTACCGTGATAAGGGGCAAAAGGGTTATAATGGTTGCTTGGCTGGAGCTCACAAGATGACTGTAGGGCAGATTACTCTCACTACTTTAAATTGCAATTATAATACTCCATCGATAAAGACAACGGGACTTTTATTTCCAGCATTACTTACTTAAATTTTATTTATTACTGAATTAAAAATAATCACGAATTAATTATTGTTCATCCTTTTAAGCAGTTCTTGGTAATAATATTAATTTTGCAGTTTGATTTTCGTTTCTTAATTAAATACTTACATACATTTATTTAATATCAATTTTGCAGTCTCTATATTTAATTATTTGCATACCTACATGTAAAACGAAAAAGAATTTCGGAACTATCAATAAAACATGTATTAACCGAAGACAGTATTTTTTTCAACCTTTTTTTCCGTTATCATTTCTGATGTAGAAGAGAAAATAAATACTTATTAACATTGTTCGGAATATTAACTAGAAAAATGTTGTTATCTGGGAATAAGAATATTGGTATTATATCCAAGAGTACATAACATTCTTTTCATTTTGTTGAAAGGTAACCGACCTTTCGGTAAAACTCAATTTGATTATATTTATTCAAAATATATATTTTTAGGTGACCAAAAGTAACAGTAACTACAGGTAGTTAAACCTACAGTCAAAGATTGTATTTAATTATACTACATTAGAATGAGACTGGCGCGTAAACTACTGGATCGATTTCAATATTTTTTCAGTGAGTGACATAGGCTATATTATATGTTATATCCGCGCGAAGCCAGAGCGGGCCGCTATGTTTTTGTATACAACGTTCACAGTTTTTCTGTAGTGTATTTAGTATCAGCTTTGCAGTCGTGCAAAGCCGGAGCGGGTCGCTACTTAATAATAATAATCACATACACCTTTAAAAAAAAACCGGTCAAGTGCGAGTTGGACTCGCGCACCGAGGGTTCCGTACAAACCTGTAGATAAGGAGTAGTAACTTTGAAATTTTCAAAATTGTCAAAAATATTTTTCAAAAATATTTTTTTTATATGATGAAACTGAAAATTTACGGTTTTCGTAATTTTTCCTATATCTGTACTATAAGACGTGACTCCGTACTAAATTTCATGATTCTAAGTTTACGGGAAGTACCCTGTAGGTTTTGATTCTCGTGCGAGTTTCGAGAATTTGCGGAAATTTGCGGCCTAAATGGCTGTATCTTTTGATTGCGTTGGCTTAGAAGGTTGATTTTTCTACAGCTTCCAGGGACAGTATACCTAAGTATCATATAGAAATTTCAGTTTGATACCTCCACGCGTTCCTGAGAAAAACGGTCTTGACAGACGGACGGACGGACGGACGGACGGACAGACGGACAACAAAGTGATCTTATAAGGGTTCCGTTTTTTTCTTTTGAGGTACGGAACCCTAAAAAAACCTTTCATTTAAATTATTCTCGCAAAAGGTACGGTTGTATACAAAACTACCAATGGTGAAATCTGTTTATTAGAAAAACTTTAGAAAAATACAAAATTATCCACCACAAAATCTTTAACACTGCCTAATCTTTCCCGTTTTTACTTAACATTATCTTCCCCTTCACCTATTGGTGAGTTCAGCGTGTTTACGGAAGGGTATCAGAAAAATATCAATTTGTTGGCTAACACCGGGACGGTTTCGTCGCGCGCGTGATCGAAATAACAACGAGTTCCGAACAGATTTTGAAGAAACAACTTAGCTTGGATGCGACAGTGATAGGGTTAAAGTGTATGGAAAACTATGTCAACATTCCACCCTTCAGAAATAAACGATTGTGCGTCACATCAAGTTTGGGAGTTGATTTGAATTGGCTGATTTGTGTCGAGTTTGAGACTTTATTCGTTAAGTATTTTGTGGCGCCGTTTAAAACAATAAAATAGATAATGCATGCAGTATCATTGTCAAAATACCTTTGGTATATTTTTCTATCAATTTCAGGTGTGTTAAAAGGAAAACTGCAACGTATAATACTAAGCCCATACCTGGAGTAAACGTTTTAAAATCTATTGACTTTAACTCGTTCTTTTTATCAAGCACCGTTGTCCTGAACTGTATTAGAAAGCACTTCATGATTCGCTTCACCTGGATATAAGACATTGTTGGATTTCGGAATTGGATTAACGTTTATCTGTCAGACTGGAGCGCCGGTTAAATTCAGCTTTCTATCTCTAAAATAGGAACACTTCCCCCATAAAAGCTTGGTTACTATTTGTATTAACTAGTCTAACGTTCGAATAAGAATTGTGTTTTATTTTGAATCGAGGTAAGATTAATCATTCAAACCGATTGTGATTAAACGTTATTGTTAAATAATCCAATGCTTCATGTGATGGCATTAGGTAGTGTTGAGGGCGGTAAGTATGTGGCTTTGGTAAGTAGTCAAAGAGGTCTAAAACAGTAATGAATAGATTTCGAAATTGACATACTTATATACAAAATTGGAGCAATTGTTAAAAAGAGATAGACAATATGGTTGTTATCTACAAAATGAAAACTAATTTGGCAACGTACAATAATGATTCATTTACCTATATAAATTTAGGTAGAGAACGATAAACAAACAAAATACATCTGTCTCACTCGACACGAAAAAACATTAATGTGATACCTATTATAAATAAATAAATCCCCAATTTTGTTGGGCAGTTCGACGCTGTTTTCGTTATGATGCAGACGTATGTCGCGTGATCGCCACAGAAGGTAATTTTGATTCTGTCTCCTGAGTATATCTGGCACAGCGATACTAAAGTAAAACATCATCATCATGTCAATCTTTTGACGCTTACTGCTGAGCGTACACCTCCCCCAAGGATCGGTCTTGCGCCTCCCGCAACCAACATATAAAAACATACTCCTTTTTAAACGAACCGGTGAGCCTAATTTCACAATGGGTACACGCATTACTAGTACCACCTACTTATCCTGTCTTTTCTCCCACGGATCAGCTGAAACCATAAAACTATCGAAGAGTAGGTATTAATTAGGCGATTGGCCTAACTAGAGGGGATATTGAAATGGCGCATCCCTTCATCCGTATTTTTTATGTAGGTGGTGGATAGAAAATCCCACCGAAACCCTTCATGGAAAAATTGTGCCAAGTATTTATCTTCAAGATCATTTGGTGGCGATATTGAAATGATGACAGGTTGAGACACTGTGCCCGAGATGTTATTGTGTCTAAGTGAAAAATTATATTTATATAAATAACTATAACGCCAAAATACCTTAAACTAAATAAGCCTACGAATTCTTCCTCTAAATTTGAATTATATAAATAAATACCCTTTTATCTTTGCTTAGTATCATTGTTTAAAAAATTATGGAGTATGTATAAAGGTATACAAAATAAAACTGTCTGAACAACAATACCAAAAGTTCTGCAAAGTTAGAATGTGTTCTTTCTAGTAAACAAAACAATATTTCAATAGGATTAGATAAATAAAATTGTTTTTAAACTTGGCAAAGCACAGCCGTGCTCTCAGTTGTCACTATAGGGGAGAATGTAGGTCACCCTGCTTTGTAGATATTATTATTTTGCAGACTTATAAGTTGCGATTAGCACCCTTTAGACGATACACACATTATGGACAGCTCGACATTTTTAATTTTGATTTTAAACCAAATTAATTCGACGACCGAGGTCGCGGGTTCGATCTCCGCACTGTACAAACATTTGTGTGCATGAACGTGTCTGTTTGTACTGGTCTGGGTATTATATGTATTTATTTAAGTTTATTTGTAATACCACTGTTGATTCTGATATCTGTACCACAAGTGCTTAAGCTACTTACCACGGAGTCAGATCAATGTATGCTATGTTGTTGTATATTTATATTAATCTTCATAGAATGAATGTAGTAAAAATGTAAAAGTTAGTGCGGTGTGTATATGAGTATATCTCATATACACCTTTTAAAACTCTATTTTTTTCAGTGTAAATGTAAATGCAGTGCACCTGTAACGTAGTTCACCTGTACTTAAAGCTATGTATTCCCGCTGTATCGTCGGTGGGAAAGTGGGGACGCTGCGCATTCACGTTGTACTCATATGAGTGACGCTTTTCAGCCTGCGAGTCCCAGATAAGTCACGTATTCATTACACAAACCTCGGATGAGCCGGCAGTGAGCACCGAGCTTTATTGATGCGAGTGTATGAGCTGGAATGGGAAGACACATGGGACCAGGGTATCCTGGAATAGATGCAGTTTAAAGTATTAGTTGGAAAATGGAATGATAAAATACTAGAAAAATATTTACAGTTTACTTATTACCTTATCTATCAAACATATATAAAAAGACATTTAATAATAATTTTCTATTAGATCCTAACTTAAAATTTGACTACAATAAATATTTATTGATTTCAATTTATATTAGCAGACATTACAATGAAAACATAGCGACATGTTTGCCCACATTGTACATCTTTCTATGTAAAATTTCTCTGTTTGTATCTTTTTAGTGTGCAATAAAGAGGTATCTAATCTAATATCATATCTTTTAAGTCAGCTTTAACCACTGTCTAGCGAGGCTACTAATGTTAACTGTATTTTTTCAAAAACTTACCTATCTATACTGACTAAAACTATGCGTGTAGAATTGTGTTTGCGATACGTGGCGATGCCCATTTTAAACAACATGGGAGTCCAAGATATTTCAATGGAAGATTTTTGCTAAAAAACTTTACGTTCAAACAAAAGCGCTTGATCCATTTTTGATTCTACTGCAGTGAGTTATTGCTCGTTTGATCTCTTGTTCGACACAGATCCTAAATATTAAAAAGGTGTTACGGTCATCGGTAAAACGCGTGATTGCGAATTTTATGCGTTTGGACTAGGGAAACGAACGGGTCATAGATCAATTACAAATATAGATCCTTCTTTTTATTCCAGATTTCATCAAAAATCATAACGTGAAAACTCATTTAGATAATATCCTTACCATCCGTCCGAAATGTCCATACTTAACTTCACATAGATCACGTTTAATATCAAATTTGAAAACCCTCCAGAAAAATATCTTTAAGCACATTCCTTTGATGACAAATGACAAGCAAACAAATGACAATGATATTTGATGAATTAAAAGTGTTGAAGTCCAAGAAATGCTACAGCAATATGTTTTAAAATCATTAATTAGCCAAACGGAACTAAATTTTGATATGGTTTTCTGGTAAAGTTTGCTTGAAACATTAGGTAGTTTGCTGCTCAAAACGAATTTAATCAGTTTAAGGAAGTTTCTCAGCGCCACCGAACCTGAACCACTAGTTTTGATAAACTTCAAATCGGTTACCTGCCTACGAACAGGTGCACATTACTTTTGTTCTAGTGCTCTAGTCAAACAAAACATTTATACTTATTCTGTACGGAGTCTACAACCTAATTTATCTGCCGACAGCGTTAAGAGCCTAACACGAGCGTCGTTTTGACATAATTGCCAGTAAAATGAAAATGGCTGACCACCGATCGGTCTCTGCCAGGGTCCTGGGTCTCCGCACCATTACGTAACACATTAATTTTTCACCTCCACCCCTACACATAATTGAGCTTTTCCACCTCTCGACGTTCGCCGCTCATTCGTAATACGAGACATGTGAGACGGTTTTGGAAGTGAAGCTTGGTTTTGCAATATAAACCTAGTCGGAACACTACTAGTGAAATATCTGTACGCTTTATGTTGGGCACGTGATGCATAAAATACGTTGTAATCTAAATCCACGAAAAAGTGTCGTCGATAGATTTTTATTATCAATATGAAAGTAAACAAAATAATTATTTCAAAATACTTTTGATCCTTGAAACACGTAGGTAGTCAACATAACTTAATCTTAGCTCATATAATAATAGGTACCTAATAAAAACAAAACAACCCACGTAACCTAAAACACACACACAAGAAAATGATTCCTAGATTGAACAAACCCGGGACCGAACCTTTTAGCGTTTGCCAATAATAGATGAGTTAAAAAATTGGACTGTCCATATTTTGTGGGCTTTGGAATTGAATACGTACGTACACAAGTACAAAAGCGTACGAGTTTTTCATATATATTGTTTGCAACGACTATTTCAAATATTGGCGTTAAAGTCCTTGACAAGTTTTCATTTAAAACATTTATATTCGTTTCAAGAGTTATTAATTTATGTGTAATTTATGTGTAAGATTGAATCCGACGTCATACTTACCTATGAATAATATTTTGGTATGATTCCTGTTCAAATGCTCTTACAACTCTTACCACTTCGTCTTAAACCGTGCCATGCTTAAAGCTTTAATTGTAGTATGGCACAATACGAGTGGGTATCCTTTTGTTAATTTCCTTATATCATCCTCTTGGTTCTCAAGAAGTTAATAAGAATCCAATTACAAATGCAAAAGCAAATATCGAATGAGTAGTACTTAGCACATAATTAATCTTTACATAAAAATAAATTAATTTCTAAATAATTGTTTTGAGTTTTATAATTTGAGTTGTCAACAATGTAAGCTGAAACATCCAAAGTATACAATGTAACAACAATGCGCTTTCGTCGCGAGTGAGTTAAACCTTCCGAATAAAGTTTCAAAATCCAATCCGGCAGTTTACCTCACAGATTAAATTGTTACAACTGAGAAGTAGGTGGCAGTAATAATTGCGTCTAATAGAAGCTCCGACATAAAGCCGCGCTTGCACCGCGCCAGCTGCGCGCAGTTGCAACGTACGGCTTATCGCTGAACACTACGCGAAGACAATTTGTTCCAAAACCAACTTTGTATGAAACGGATTAACGAGATCTAGTCGAGCGTGTTTCGATGTCTATTACTTACTGAGCGTAAAGGTACTTTAATCGATGCGATTAAGAGAAACAAGGGAGTTTTGACTAAGTAAAAATGGAAGTAGGTAAATCAGTGTGTTATTTAAAACGCGTTTGAGCTTTTTTTTTTAAACGGAAAATCAATCTGCTTAAAGGTATTCCAATAGCAGCCTTTTAATTAAAATTCAAAACTAGATAAAAGTTCAAATAAAAACAGTTCAATGAACTGTCTGCTAAAACGAATATTTGGTTTGTGCATTGAAGCGCTACAAATCACCATTTCAATAGAAGTTTTCCCATGAAACGCGTAAGGAAACTTTATATTTAGTCAGTTTATTTCCTTTTGTTCAAGCTTCTGTGGCGAGGAAATGTAGAAGTGATTCCGTAGAAATTCTTGTCACGTAGAATTGGCACCCAACGTGGGTCGTGGCAAACATCAACATCGCTCGAACGAAACAATTTCGCCAACCATCCACACACTGCACAATATTTATAAAAACAAAAAATGTTTTCAGCTGTACATAGAAAGGAAAATTTTTTCAAATCATTGGTTAATTTCCACTTTTTTATAATTTCGTGACAGAAAAAAGGATGATACGTGGACGGCGAAAAAGGGTATCGTTTTTTCAATGTCTCATACTTAAATATGATACCAGTTTAATGGAAAGCTTTTGGGGTACGAAATTAAATCATATTTATCCAGATAGTTTTCATCTACTTATCACCATTCTTAGCTAGAAAAAAATGGCCACCTGCAAACGCAGTAAAATACATTTCTAGCAAAAGACGGTGCAGCGAAAGACAAAAACACAAACATTTAGCAAAGCTTTGATCCAAGCAAAACGGGTTTTCTTCGTAACACGGGTTTCAATTATCCTGCATAGAAAAATGTTCACGCCAAATTATAAGACGGCAATAATAATTTACAGTCAAGGTTGCTCCTTCGCGACCATTTTGAATGACACAATGTAGTTGGGATACAGTAATACTTTTCACTGCTACGCAGTTTGCTGCAAGTTTACAAAGTAGTAGAGACTGATGGCGGAATCTTTTTTGTAAGAACGTTAGCTAAGATAAGGCGTTGTGCCACATGAGCGTCGCAACTCGTACCAATACTTGTGTCCATGTCAATAGCGGTTCGTCACGTAGGCCACTGTCATAGACGTACAAACATTTGATATTGTCGCATCGCGTCGCACTTGTCGTGTTGCGACTAGTGTTGCCCAAATTAAGTCTTGGTCTTGCAGTCTTGGTCTTGTTCTTGCGTTTTTGCAAGACCAAGACCAAGAACAAGACCGCGTATTTTTAGCAAGACCAAGACCAAGACTGACCGTGCAAGACTTGAGCAAGAACAAGACATAGCCTGCAAGACTCTTGCGTCTTGCAGCTAGGACTTAGCGCTATTTCTAATGATAAAGCTATTGATTTGTGTTGTATTTTATTTTTTATTCAAATAAATGATAAATCGTAAAACTCTTTTATTAAATTTCTTATAAGTTGAGGGTTCAATCTCTTTCTAGACAGATAAGTATTGTTCTTTAAAATACAGTCAAGTTATTGTAATTAATTTGTTTTTGTACATGTTTTAGCAAATGTAAGCTTATAAATCATAAATGTTTATTAAGAAACAGTTACTTCCATGGAAAACGACATATAGGTCAGTTGATTTTTCGAATTTCTAATCAAATCTTCAGTTATTTATTAATCTGCTTGATCTTTACTATGGCTATGTTAATTCAAGCTCACAATGTTCCAATTCTAATACGTTTTTCTAAGATTTAAAGTAAACTTTAATAAATAGTAATAGACTAATAGGTAATTGCAAGACTTGCAAGACTCTTGCTGCAAGACCAAGACCAAGACCAAGACTGGGAGCGCAAGACCAAGACCAAGACCAGGTGTATTGGCGCAAGACCAAGACCAAGACTGGCTAAGTCTCGTCTTGTTCTTGCATTTGGGCAACACTAGTTGCGACGCTTAATAGGATAACGGATAAATGATAAATCAAGTTATTTCTTAAATATCCCCACTCTGGCTGCTTCATTGGTCTATTAGGTACTTGTCAGGTATCCGTATCGAATCAAGGGTGAACCCGATCTGATTCTACTTAATGGAGTTACTCAGCTCGAAAATAGAAAAGTATCTACAGGACGGACGCTTCCGTGCCGTAAGAACGCATAATCCTTTTACGGTCATGTCGGATTGCCACAGATTGACATCCTAGTGGATTATGAAAATCCAAAACAAAGAGTGTGACCTACTTTTAAAATACACGTTGTATTTAAGCAATTATCACATACTTTTTATAGTTCTGTACAAAGTGGTCATTCCGCACTTTTTTCCACTATACTAAATACGACACTGCTTGAGGCAATGCAGAAAATTAATGCCATGTTAGTTAGACCTCGAAATTATGACCGAGAAAATGTCGCCCCCAGTAATAAAGGGGAAGACGTTGCCACTGATTCTACACCTGCCTTTATAATGCTTATTACGTGTGCCATGATAATAAATTAAGGCAATATTTTATGCCCTAAACAATGGATCTTCTTAAGACTTTACAAGAAGTATAATATTTAAAGCAACTTGATTTAAAATTGGACCAGTGCATAGGTAAATGGATGTTAACTATTTCGGTAAGCTCACGTTGTTATAATCAGAAGCATTTATAAAACAACGTTTAAATATCGACTGATTAGGCCTGATCTTGATCGATGTGGCCCTTTAATTTTTTAAATAGTAAGAAATTGTGTCATTCAGTTGCACATCGACCCCGATCCGGCCGACAGACAGCTCCGGAGTAATCTGTAAATTTGGGTAGATACATATGTACCTATCTGCTTGATACGTCATATCAACCACTTTGACTTATTATTATTGTACCTCGTGGTCAACTGTAATTGGTTAATTAAGTTATTTCTTCATGTTATTTGTTAAGTTGTAATGCGGTTGTTGTCCCTAATAAATAAATAAAGTAACTTATACTTAAGTAACTTAGAAAATTGGATTCTCTCATAGTTATAAAAAGCTACTTTTACTAACCACCTCAAAATTACATAAACACATTTCTTTGTAAAGTCATAGGTAGTGACCAAGTCGTTTAGCGGTCTCTATCAGTGAAAGCGATTTGCAAAATTTAAATTGAATGCAACACGGAATTGATCGGCATTAAACTTTCTGCACGGTTCCTTTTCCATCATTTACTCGTTGCCCTTAACCACCAACACCATGCTCTTGAAAAAGTTTAAGGCGATTTATAATAAGGAAGATCTTGAATTCTCCAAAGGATACATCGACCCATCGCAATTTCATTTGACATTTAATTTTATGCATACGGCCTACCAGGTGACACTTGAAAAACCTAAACCATGGACGTATGTGAATAAAATATTTTATCTAGAAAATCATGCAAAGAGAAATTTAACTGAAGTCTCTATTAAGCCAATTGTAGTGGAGTGATAAATTAAATTTTTATCCGGGAATTTAAATTGTGGCCTTTTATATATCAAACGTATTTACTGTCCAAAATAAAACGATCTTCCATTTGTAGCGGGCAAATAAATTTTCCATTTTAATACTTCTTATTTAACTCTCTGCTATAATTTTAGGTACGTTTTAAAAACAGTCGTAACGATATGTGGCATTGGGGTTTTGACCGATGCCTGTTTCTCTCTTTACCATGCAATAGACATATTTGACATGGGCATGATAACCGAAGCTGGCACGTACGTTCTCATGTTGTTGTACAAAATGATGTTTTTGATCATCACTAAAATCAATTTGCCATGTTTTCTTCACCTACAACAGTGTATGAAGGACGACTTCCAGTACATTTGCACCAAAAACGAGAAGTACAGGTAATAAAAAAAATTAAATTCAAACGATTTTTAAGTGAAAAGTACATAGGTACTACAGTATATTTTTTTTCAGGAAAGCGTTTTTCGCATCCCACTTGGAGACGTGGAAGCTCTGCGTAAAAGTTTGTCTTTTTATGGTCTGGCTGGCCACCAGTTTGGTTTTGTTCGCGATCGGTTCTCTATTTTTTCACATAGCCACCCATGAACCGGGCGACACTACACCTAGACCCCTGGTTTTTCCATTTTGGGCCCCCGGAGTGGACTACGCGTCGTCACCCGCATACGATATAGCTTTCAATTTTGCTAACATTGGAGTTATAGCATGCACGTACAACTATACATGTAAGTTAAAATATACTGTGGTAACTTTGGTTTAAATAAGTTTATTTAGAGCTTAGCCTTAGCCCGATAAAATTGTAAGTGCATAGTGCAATTTTAAAATAGATAAATACATGATTTTACACGGCCTTAAAACTATCGCACCTAAATATTTAAAAACAGCTTCTGCGTTATTACATAGAGATACATTATACATAGAGAGAAATACATGTTCATAATAATGTAGGTAGAAAATATTTCGATATCCATTAAGTTCACTATTGAAATTGCATTGTGTGTAAACATAGTATCGCTCACTACTTTTCCTGATTGAATTACGGCCCATCAAAGGTTTAACGTTTTCATCGCTCGTCAGTATTTTTAACCCTAAAAATTGCTGACATACATTAGATTCTTCAAAATAATCTTACCATTACAGTTGTACTTCAAACAAACATAGTGTGGGTCCGACAAATCGCATCAAAGGCCGAAATGATTGGAATGTGTATCTCTGACCTTTTGGAAGGTATCAAACCAGCCAATAATGAAGAGGAGAAGAGGCACTATGATAGATTGATTCAGTTTCGAATGAAAGAAATCGTAACTCAACACAATAAGATGAACGGGTAATAAATTGGAATTAAAATTTATTAATCAATGATATTTTTATGAATTCTAAAAGAGGAACGGGAGAAAAAGGATGTTATATTTTATTTTGGTAGGCAATATACAGGCGCATACACTTGTATTTTCGCTGTGGACCTCTAGAAGGTACTTGAGTAAAATAGGATTAATTGGCAAGTTATCGGATAGATTTACCACTACATATAATAATATTATGTATGTAAGGCCCTACTCTGATCTGTGTATTTATTGTAAATAATGAAAACAACCAGTCCATTGTTTATGTTTGTTTTGAAGCGCCAGCATTTACCTTGATATGCTGTCTTCCCTGAATGTAGAAGGCATAGCTAAAAGTATTTCAGTAAATGTTTTTCTTAAATCTTTATAATTTATTCTTGTTCAAGGTTATTGGACAGTTACGCAGCTGTGTTCAGAAAGTGTTTGATGTTTGAACAGCTAGTATCAAGCCCCGTCATTTGTATGCTGGCATACTGTTCAGCGGAGGTGAATGAAAACTTTTTATTTATTCACATAAACTTTTCTAAGGGTGAAGCGGCAACGCATCGCGTTTTCCCGTAGCAAGTATACGAAAAATTACGCAATGAAATACTCACAAAACCTAAACCTACTTTAAATAACGTGGAACTAAATGTTTTCCAGAAAATCGATGCTGGTGAAATACACGTCGTAATGATGGTGCTTTGCGTTGGCGCCATTTTGATTCTCTACCTCCCTTGTCATCTTTGCACCTATCTCAGAACAAAGGTGTGTAAAGATAAGTGTTTGTTTTATAAGATACTAGCTGACCCGGTAAACGTTGTTTTGTTTTTGTGTTTCATATAAATTATTGTGGACAACCCTTATCAGTAAGGGATATGAATAATAGATGTTGGCCGATTCTCAGACCAACTCAATATGCTCACAAATCAGTCAAGCAGTTTCAGAGGAGTACGGGAACGAACATTGTGACACAAGAATTGTATACACCTATACCTATTAACCACACCACCTATTTATTAACCACCTTTTTCGGAACAATAAGTTCAATCCTAATCTTACGGTCTCGTTATCGTAGCGGCTATAACCACATTGATACACCTTTTAAGGTCACTCTAATATGTGATTCCTGTTGGGATATAAGATTCTGGGACGCTGGAGCCAACATACGGCCATACTTGATGCTCGTCATGCAAAGATGTCTTCGACCCTTGCCGCTCCAGGCTCCTGGATTTGAAGAGGTGTCCATAAAGACATTTTCAAGTGTAAGTACATTCCTGCCTACATACTTAGGGTCAGCCTAGACCTACGATTTTCTGTCGCCGCAACTCGCTTTAGACAGAATGTCAACCAATAGCCACCAACCACGCCTCAATCGCGGACAGTCGTAGGTTGGGGCGAGAGTACGCCGCAGATGTAAGCTGATGTTACAATTATCAGAAATATTATTTATATAAATTATTTATACATAATTCGAAAACTTTTTGGCATGCGCGATACATGGCATAGGCAAAATTGAACTGGCTCATCCAATGTGATTTAAAGAATTACGCAGCCATAAAAGCCGATGAGCCAAAAATCGATTTATGAGGAAATTAAAAGTTTTTTTCTAATGAAAAATCCTTTTCTATTACAAATAGGCTTTCAGTTGTCACATAATTTTCTTCCTTTATAATAGATGCAACTAACTAATCTTAGTAACTCGTATTTATTTTTCAGAAAATGACCTCTGCCTACTCCTTGTTCAACATGTTACGTCAAGCTGATCTTGATTTGTAAACATAGAGCAAGGCACATCAATTAAGCATTTATTGGCACATAATTAAGAAGTACGTACGTACCTATTGCTTTTTGAAATACTGTAAATGTCTTTGAGTGTTAATGCTATTTTAGAAAGTACCTAATGTTAATTTGGATCTATTTCCAAAATAGCAAATTACCAAATGCTATATTGAGTGTATAATTAATTTTTTCCTAGACACAGTATTTCTTGTCTCTTGCAGCTTAATAGCTCATTTCATCATATTCTAGGTCTAGCTAATTAGCCAGCTTTTTAAAAAGACTTGTCATCTGCAGATAAAAAACCAGTCTGTAAAAGCCCTAGAAGAGTATTTAGATAAGTCCAAAGATCTTATTAACCGTCGTGACTTAATTAATTAAAGGAATTCCGAGCTGCACGCTAAATACACCTTGGCTCGGATCGCATTCATCGCAAAAAACGTTACCTACTCTTATCTGGAGAGGTGCTCGAAAAGACACCGGGGCTTTCTCTTATTCAGTTGAATAGCGAGAACCAATTATAACTTGTAAGTAATCCTCTTACTGAAACTCTGCGAGTCGACGCTGCCCGCCACTCAGAATATAATTCACTTTATCCATATTCAATATCAGATCGTGCGACGGCGAGCAAATAGAGCGATTCAAGTGAGAATTATTATTGGATAAAGCCTGCCGCTTCTTCCTTGTCTATTTTCAGTGTCCACTGGAGCGCGATAATTTACGTGTTGTATTCGATATTGCGCTGTGAAAGTGTCTATCGGTCTTCTTATTTAGTCCTCATGCGAGACTGCGAGTCATAAAATTCAGTGATTAAAGTTTTTGACATACAGAAATTTGCAATAGGGAATATGCATAAAATTTGAAATGGCCAAAAATGTTTTTTTCTCGAATGCTTATTATCCTAATATAATAATGAAAAGATTTTTTATTCATTTACTTATAATTTAAACCCCTAAAATAATATTCAAAAAGTGCAAAATAAGGGAGCGAAATTCAAACTTCCAAAACGCGCCACCATAGGTCGAATGAAATGTGACGTCATCTGACACGACATTATATTGTAAAAATTACGAAGTAACTGAAAAGTCCACAGTAAACACTAAGGTAAACACCCACTGGACGTGTCATGTGACGTCACGCAAAGTGCGCGCAAAATGGCGGCGTTTAAACTGCTTAAATTTTTTAAAAGTTTTAAATTTCATTTTGAAAAATATCTAGAGTATTTTGAAGCCCATTAATATTTTTTTCTATGTTATAAAATAGTAAACTATTAATTTAAGACAGAAAAGAAAAACATGAATATTCCCTATTGATAATGACAGCGCAGCTTCATAAAAATAAGGCTTCGAGCGCCTGAAAATAGTATCAATAGATGTTAATAATGAGTTTAACGTACATTACTAAATTTGCACTTTATGTTTGTGTTCACATTGCAATCAAATGGCGGATGCTGCATTTTCAAAACTGTTTTTTACATAATCATTTTTTTTTAATTAATTAACGTGCACCACAACACAAACCTCATGTCCAGGCGTGTTAATTTTTCAGTGAATAGTGACGTAAATACTGAGCAAATAGTGGAATAACAGCGCTCGCGCGGCGCGACGTGTTTGCGGCGCCGCGGCGGACGTGACTCGCATGCTCCCGCGCCGAATCACGCTTAACGCTCTTATGTCATTTGTCACCTGTTAGGCACCGTTCACAAAGCATTGTCCTGCGCGTTTTTTACAGTATACTCCTTGACGTCACTGTCAACGTTTACTGTAAACGTATGAATGTGACGTAGTAACCTTGAAAGTGACGTTTAGACGCATACTGCAAAAAATAAAGTGCACGACAATGCCCTTTGAACGGGGCCTTAACTCTACTTTTGTAGAAATTTTAATGCTATAGGAGGAAGCTTAGGTGTCTTAAATGTATACCTAATAACATTGTTGGTCCTAAGGTACTCTTCAGTAAGTTGCTTTCATCATTTTGTGAGCAGTTACATTATTCTAAAGAAATTAATTTATATTAGTCATGGCCTGAATTTACTGGGTTTTTATAAAGGGTAACTCGAGAACCTTCTCCAGTACGTTCCAAATCGCCTATAAGCGACAGCGACATACACTTCGACCAATTTACGATTTCTGATGCTTAATACTTAGATCAAGGATTTTTTTTCATTGGACACTTAGGCACTTAAGCTGCTTTATTTTCAAGCTTGCACAGCTCACAGCACCTATCAATTTTGCCGCCAACAAGGTTTAATGACAAAGCTCATATCGCAAGCTATTTCGTTCGGATATTGTTCAAAATGGCGGCTATAGCTGGTGTTTAGGTTGGCAAAAAAACCGGTCACATTGAATGAACACTGCACTGTTAGGAGTTGAGAGCCCGGACATGTTTGCTGCTAACGCAATTACAACGGGCCGGCGTCCTGCAATCTGAAGCCGATTCAATTAACATTGGCTTTTAAGTTCACCTATTGTCCTTAAAACGACGTTAGCGACAAGCGCGCAAAGTTATTCGCGCTATACTTTTCACTACTGCTTGGTAGCGTTGGCTACTATTTAGAGTTTTAATGTTAAAAAGTACGATGCATTTTTCTAAAACTATTTAATATGTTTTGTCACCAACACAGCAACATCAGAAGCGCAGTCATACATCAAAGTTTATTCAGGAACGAACTCGAGTAGATGTCACACTTTATACTTTCATGTAAATTAAATGATTTTCTCTATGATTACCTACTGTTTTTATTTCCTACGGCATACTTAACTATTCCAATTCCTACCTATACACCTACACCAATTCATGATACTGGATAAAACATTCGTGTATAATCGCTAAAGTCACTTTTTTAAAGGCCTTTAGAAAATTAGTTAAAAAAATAAAAGGCTATGTAAGTATACATTGAGTACGTGATTTCGTTTTTGTTTCGTGTGTAAAAATTTGGTCCTCATATAACTGGAGTTACAACGGTTAAAAGTTAGTGAACGATTAGGCACGTGGAGGGGTGCTGTGAACCATCAACAAAATATAGATACATATTTTTTTTTATGTACCTAACTCTTTTCTGTGAACATACGTTTTGAGACCATGTATTGTTGCGTTATATATATACAGTCAGTCAACATAGGTCACTATGTCAAAATAACATCTTTGAGCATTATTTTTTCAATTTTGTTTTTACATTGAACAATTGGACGCAATTGTTTTCATAATATAATATACTCCGAGTAAATACTTGACGAAGTTCAACCGTAATAGAAGATGTTAGCAGCCTCTTCGTAGTCACATGAGCAATAATTAATTTTTTCTTAGCTCACTCAGGGTATAAAGGCATATTAGCGGTGAACTCAAGAACATATAGCCACACAGTGCCTGCATAGGTGTATCCAAGACAATGTCTATTGTCATTGCATTAAGCTACCTATTGGGGCCATAATACCCTGAGACAGATCCGACGGCAGAAGCCATTTCCCAAGAATTAGCTTGACAATTCATTTAACACGGATTATCCGTATGGTATTCAATGGTTATCATTAACTACTCCAAAGTGTTAAGACCGCTGTGCCGGATGTAGATAAGTATTCGGATGTTCATACTTTTATTCAAAGGTAATTTAAGTTTTTAATTCCTTTTTTACACGTATGTTTGACATAAAATCAAAAAGAAAACAGTTGTCATCTGGAACTCGTGCTTGCTTACTCCTTTTTTTT
Source organism: Pyrausta despicata (assembly GCA_963921415.1). NCBI lineage: Eukaryota > Metazoa > Arthropoda > Insecta > Lepidoptera > Crambidae > Pyrausta > Pyrausta despicata. Next base: position 8,247,616 of record OY992855.1, on the reverse strand, counting down.
CCGAATCAACTCTTTTCCCCAATTAAGCTAGGTATCCTGCACAAAAGCTGCAGAGAATTCCATTGATAAATTGAGTTTTCTAATCAACTGTTACCAAAATTGTAACTACTCGACTCGTGCATCGTAAGAACTTAAACCAAGTTCAGTGTAAATAGTACTAAGATACTTAACAAACAACCTTCCTTTCAGCTACTAGCATGTTCTAAGCGCGTCTAAAACTTCGACTTACACGTTCGCTTTTGATTCCTATAAGTTTGAAAGTAACTGTGCGAATTAACGTTTACCTATACTTATTTAACTTAAACACAGCAGTTGCATAGCATCTAACTATAGTGACTGGCAAATCGGTCACTATGTAACTCAGTCAAGGAATGGCTATACCTAAATGCTGCTCGTCACACAAAGACTCGTTCGACACAGAAAGTTTGCCTCTTGGTAAACCTGAATCCGCAGTTAATTAGGCTGAAATTAGGTCTGTGGCCTGTTAAAGACCATTTAGGCAAACCAAAAGACCAAAAGTGGTCGTCATAAATAAACTTTGCCAGACTAACAGTAACACTCCTAACATTATAAAATACTAAAAACGAAACGCTTTAGGCATGGAAAATAGAAGCCCACTATTAAAAAGATACTTAAAACGTAACGAAGTCATACTCATTACAGTAACCTTTATGCGGGCCTTTGAGATCCATCCCATCACGACATACGGTCTGTAACATCTGCATTCACAAGTTGTCGGGGACAGTTGGGCGGTCAAGCCAAACCTATTTGCCGGCGAACATTATCGTTGCGACTTGCGGCAAATTTTCTACAATCTCTGTCCCTTTGTGGCCAACGACTGGGCATGACATGTCAATTACGATATCCTGTAAGCGTCCGATGTTGATACGCCCCTAGAGTAATATTATAGGGGACTTTTTGTTTGGTAAAAAAGTTTCATATTGGTCAAAGTATTTTTTTAAAGATTCAAATTCTATTTGATATGAATCCATGCTTGTGTAGCCGCAATATTGGAAAAGAAGTGCGATTGAATTGTTGCCTTATTGGTTGAGGAGTCCGAAAGTCATACTCTTCTATCTTCAGGCTTATCACCACATAACATCAGGTGTGGTGATGAGGGCTAAGTGCTTACCCTTGTGATATTAAAATAGATTTTTGTAAATTTTCTGTGCATTGTGTATTCTGTGTATTTTCTGTGGTTTTGTATAACTAAGTTTCTATCTCTTGATGTATTTAAAGTGTTAAGCTCGCGTTTAATTCGTACACACAATATATGGACAAGTATTTACTAAAAATATCGACTCATTTCGGTAAAAAGCTGGATAGAGCAGCCTGTCAAAATGAAATTAAGACACGACACGTAACACGTCCGCTATCCAGTGCTGGCGAGACTTGAGTGACACCTTATTTCCTCGCCACGACACTAGCGCCTCTGTACAATAGCGCTGCGAACTATTATATATGCAACACCGGAAATCGTGGGACACTTCACATCTAGCGTAATGACAGTAAGCGTAAGGGACAAGGAACACAATCCTTGTCCCTTTTTAGGAGCATAATAAAGAAAATACTTACAAAACGTACACGTGCTATGTACGATCGGCTTACTTGTGTTCCTCCTATCAACTCCGTTTTTTCTTCAAATACAAGGAAAGGGTAAAAAAGCTAAAGAAAAGAACCTACATTGAGAAGAATAAAGGTGAAGCTGATAGCGGCTAGATAAAAATTGAACATATTTCAGTGATTATAGATATTTGAATGTGGTAGTCGCTATTCGTCAAAGAATATATTTCAGAGATTATAGATATTTGAATGTGGTAGTCGCTATTCGTCAAAGAAAATATTTCAGAGATTATAGATATTTGAATGTGGTAGTCGCTATTCGTCAAGGAATATATTTCAGAGATTATAGATATTTGAATGTGGTAGTCGCTATTCGTTAAAGAATCGTGACTTTTATTGTTAATGTCTGTCTTACACTCTTTCCAGCTCCATTTTCAAAGGATTTAATTGAAAAGGTTAGCTTTATTCCATAGATTACCTCCTGTAAAGTAAATATCATAAAGTGCCAAACCATTACACAAACAGTACCCTATCGAAATTACCATACATTGCTCGCTAAACATGTCATCAAAACGCCTAAGCAAAACAAAGTATACTACGATTGATGGATACCTTCATTTGCATTCAACTGTAATCGATACTTCATTATCTGCGTTAATGAATAACAAGTGCTAATCGCGGTATCGTGTGTACCAATTAAGTTGTGCGTTATCTCAGACTACTATAATTAGTGAACGCGCGGAGTCACAATTAGTGTTATGTGGGTCCGTAACGCCGGGTTTTGGATGTTCAGGTAAGCATGTGTTATGGCTAACGCAAATTTAACGTGTGTGGAGAATGACGTCACAGGCCGTTGGGTAACCAGCAATGACGTTTGCTTCTAGCACCGTCAGTATAAAAAGTTTCATTGTGAACTTGGGATTGATGAAATTTTCCCCTGGCTATAGGAACATCAATAAATGTATCAAAGTTCAGAAAAAAACCAAGAAACTGAGTTTAGAATTTCTGAAACTTTTAAGGTTTTTAATGAATTTAAAGTAAATTCAGTCTTAGCATCCCATAGGAAAGTATAGGGCACATAATATTTTCTCACTGACCAAACCAGTAAAGAAAATACAGTGGAATCCGTTTATAATGACATCGAAGGGAATCGACAAACACGTCATAATAAGTGGACGTCATACAAAGCGTTTTGCGAAAAAAAAAACAGTTTTGCGTAAATATGTATGTATGTATTTTAATAGAAAAGTATAGTATGTAACTAATGAAATCAAAATTGCACATTTATTACGTACACATGATACACATACAAGTGTATTTTTTAATTAATAAAATCTGTAATTTTTGTCAGCTTTTTTTTTTCATTTTATTGTAAAAAAAATAAACCCAAAATAATGCGTGACCTTCAAAGCGTCAATTACTCACTGAGATTCAAAACAAAAATGAGCCATGTGACGAACGTCGTCGGGAATCAACGAACATTACCGAAGATGTAAACATGATACTTTGCAATGTAAAGTATCATATCGGTCATTATAACCGGACATAATTTATTAGAAATAGGTCATAATAAGCGACATGTCACTATAAGAGAAGTCATTATATCCGAATATTTTGTAAAGAATTTTATATGAAAACAAAACTTCGTAGTGTAATTACGTCATAATAGGCGTTTGGTCAATGTAAGCGGAGTCATAGTAAACGGATTCTACTGTATATACTTAATTCACAAACATGATAAAAATATTAAAAAGATGTAAAAACACGTAGATAAAATATTTTACAGTTAAGTCCTTACTTTTGTAGTTGGCCTTACTTAGTTACCACAAAATATTAAATTAGGTAGCGTTACGTAAAGTTACTCTTAGTAGACAAATGAAAATTAGGGTTCCAGAGGAAATGTGCGTTTTATAGCTACTCTTAAGAGTAAACTAACTTGGACGTTAGCTTAATACATGAGGTAGAGCATTTTTTTTAAGACAACAAGAGTTACAGCAGTCTGAAAATGTTTTATCACATACTATTACAACGTCCGATTAAACCACACTCATACTAAGTTTTATTGCCGCAATAGCCTATGATTGCATTTTCAGTATTTTGTATGTTAAAACCAAAGTTACTACCTCGTTTTCTTTGCAGACGGAATAGCTAAGTGAAATCGTATTTTTATCATTGAGTGCGATCATTTGTATCCAATTTCCGGCGTTTCTCGGCGTTAAGAATTTCTAGTACCTTCTACTGAAGAGCATTATTTACTTCAAATCAGTTTTTACGCATATTTATCAATAACACAGTTTTTTCACACTAAAAGAAATAAGCTAGAAGCTGATTGCTGATTAATTATCTTAATAGAGCAACTAACAAACATGCAAAACAAAAGTCGATTAACTACTACAAGTTTTTTGATAATATTAAAAACAGTAATTATTCTCACTATTTATTTACTAAGTAGAAATCAATCAGAAACTTTATCATTCGTTAATTTCATGTTAAAAGTATTATTTGCATCATGAGGATAAACACTGGCAAATCAGAAACAAAACACAAACACGCTCTTCATAACAATTTTACATAGCAATTTGCTTCGATATGCTTTCCTATTTGCTTGCTATTATTTTACAATTTGTCACCAAGCCTTGTCCGTGTCAAGTTTTTTTTTGCAAAGAATCTGTAAAACCCACATATTTTTTTTACATCAATTACACGTATTATAGAACATTAGCTGTATATTTATGAAAGGCGTTCATTATCTCCGTACCATTTCCAAAAAAAGATCGTTTGATCATCGAAACAAAGAGTTATGAGGTATTTGTAAGTTAATTGACAGTGTCCCAATTCACAAAAAAACTTTAAGTTAAAAATACAGTGTGCGTGCCTGATCGATTACCGTATCAAACTTTGCCAAATTAGGTGCACACAAGTAATTTTGCAATCAATATTACTACTAACCGCTAAAATCTATATTTTAGCGATTGGACATATAAAAGGACCTAAGTTTACGAGTATACTTAAGGTATGTTGGCGCCCAACGCGTTGGGGCGCATGTAACAAAATATCGCAAAGAACTTAAGTCCAAAAAAGTACTAAAATAGCTTTGTAAACTGAAATGTTCAAAGCAGCCCCTGTTCAAAGGTGCCCACTTCTCCCCTATTGGCGCCCAACGTGAGAGTCGTGCCGGAAAAAATCGTACTGAGTTATACAAAAGTAAAGACCGCCGTATCACTGACAAAAAAGTGATTCAAACTTTCAATGCGGTCCCAATAATAAAGGTGCAGTGTGGGCCACTCGTTAATAATTCATGAACGAGCTTACCGCGTGCTCCTCATCGCGCCGCACTTGGCCGATCGCTTACCCGCACTTTATGTACGGTTGACAGAAAATTCCCTTTGCCCAGATATTCCCCCGGTTCGCGTACGAAATTCACTGCATAGCTTAACGACGGGATCTAAATACAAGCAGCTTTTATAATAATGATGTGAGCGCAGGGAGAGCTTTCTCAACGTGTGGATGTGGTTGTTGGTTTTAGTTCGAATTCGTTTTCTTTACGAAACTGTATGATAATTGCGTTCTGAACGATTGATAAGTGCCGTGACAAAATCAAGCATATTTAAAAGCCTTACATAACAAAGTTTTATGGAGAATTCGATTTTATATTCACTAAAGGTTCTCAGTCCAAAAAAACAGGACTTGAATAATTCTTACCTATAGTTTAGTATATAGTATATATTTACTTTATTTAATTTAGGTACACTAGATATACGAGTACAACATGAGAAACTATGGCAGTGCTTATTAGTGCTAGTGCTCATTATTTTTCTCAGCATTTTTCTATAATTATCTTCGTGTCTGAATTGTAAGGTCTCATTTCTTTCTTCTCCTTTGGACAAAGGAATACTTACATACATAGCAACAGCTGGAAAATTTCTTTTCGTAGTATAAAAACTTTTTTTTCTTAACTTTGTACAAGAATATAAAAAAAACCGGTCAAGTGCGAGTTGGACTCGCGCACCGAGGGTTCCGTACAAACCTGTAGATAAGGAGTAGTAACTTTGAAATTTTCAAAATTGTCAAAAATATTTTTTTTTATATGATGAAACTGAAAATTTACGGTTTTCGTAATTTTTCCTATATCTGTACTATAAGACGTGACTTCGTACTAAATTTCAAGATTCTAAGTTTACGGGAAGTACCCTGTAGGTTTTGATTCCCGTGCGAGTTTCGAAAATTTGCGGAAATTTGCGGCCTAAATGGCTGTATCTTTAGATTGCGTTGGCTTAGAAGGTTGATTTTTCTACAGCTTCCAGGGACAGTAGACCTAAGTATCATATAGAAATTTCAGTTTGATACCTCCACGCGTTCCTGAGAAAAACGGTCTTGACAGACGGACGGATGGACGGACAACAAAGTGATCTTATAAGGGTACCGTTTTTTCTTTTGAGGTACGGAACCCTAAAAATGAGATCTTCATCACTGAAAACCTTGATTAGTTTTTTTTTTGTTGATGTAGAAACAAATCTTATCTGACCTAAATAACGTTAGACTTCATAGTGTGAAAAATACAGTAAATATTATTTACTCACACATTTTAATTAAATGAATTGGTACCGTCAGAGTAATTCATCATCGCTCAATGAACGGCCATTTTTGTTGAAACGTTTATCTCTCATCGGTTTATCACTGAAAAGCTTTTATAACAATTAGTTCAATACCCGATATCGGCTTAAAGTCACTTAATATGATTTATTTGTCTATGTGAAAAAGCTTTGTTCATTCCATATTTTAAACTTGTTCTGAAAAAAAAAATGGTTTATGGTTATTCTAATGTCCCCTTTTGTCTAACACATGAAACGGGTGCTTGCATATTAACCTAAAATGGTCTGCTCCACTAAGCATTATCGGCTCAGCAAGTATGGTGTATTTTAAATGTGGAACTTTGAAGTGGAGCACCGTACTGTAAGGGTTTAATTAGGTGAAAGATCCACGCGACCGTTGGGCCGGGTGATCGCGTTAGACAAATTAGTACATATTATTGAGCAAAGGTCCCGCTTATCCCTACAAATATGAGAAAATATGCTTTTAAATATGCTTCACTCTTCATGCCCCAAGCATAAGGGACAAAATCAGTTTTGAGAACGGTAGGAGAGATTTGTCCAGCAATATAAGGGTTGTTACACGATTACTAACAGCTTATTGGTTCTCGTGTGTTTTTTTAAGTATGTAGGTAATGCAGATATTAACAATTTAGCCTAGTTATTTAAAGTTTTTGTAACTTCCCTCTACAGTATATTGATAAAATTATGTTATACGAGTATTTATGTACGTCCCTACATAATTAGGTATAAAGATAATTAAGTACAATCAATAAGTAAAGATAATTAATCATCGATACCAGTAAACTTAACCTACCCTCGTAAGGTCCATATTTTTTTATTTAGTAATAAAAAATGTAGTCATTCAGACCCGGACCATAAAATCTTATACTTGCAGTAAACGCCTACATACTTTTTTGCAATTAATTGTATTTCTCATTCGCCTTAGTCAAATTTGCCGCGAATAATATATTTTACGTATAAATCTGGTTTTTGAATGTGCGTTCTAACCATATCTGCAATGATTAAAGTTTGCAAGGCAAATTACCCGAGGCAGCGAGGTTTAAAAAAATAGTTATGTATTAAAAATCTTTAGGTATTGCTCGGTTTGTAGTTATGAAATTAGTAGTTATATAAGTAAATCATGTCTTTATCGTTACATTTCTAAAACCTGGCACGTATTATTGAACCTACACTTACACAAAGCTAATGATCATAAAAAAAATTAAATGAGATTCAAGTCTTATAGAACAACAAGTATCTGCATTTTCGTCAATGATTAATTATATTCTCCCATTTTCAGGCTAAAATAATGACGAAATATGTTTATTTTTACTGTACAAAGGCACTTTTTGAGTTGTTAAAATATTCAACGACCAGCAGAAGCTTTTAAAAACTTAAAAAAAACAGAAAACTTTTAGTGTTTTTTTTTTATAGAAAAATCACAACAAAAAACATTTAGATAATAAAACTTGTTAGTTTGAGCTGTAACATTTATCGCAGTGTATAAAAAAATACCTTTCTAATAGTATCATCTCGACTCATTCAGTCGAGATGATATTAATTATAAGTATTTATTACCTCCATTATTGTATTTTGACGTTTCTCACGCGTTTACATTAAGATTTATGAGATTGTATAATTTAATAATTTACCTGATTCACAAATACCTACACATCAATTATAAGAATTGAAGCCTGAACACCTTTTTTGCGAATGGTTTTTTCACACTTTTTTTAGTAGATCCAGAATCTAGAGTGTGTCAATACAATCCAAAAAATATATAAACTATATTGTACATAAGTACAAATATCCAGTTATCAAAATCTGGGTCTGAAATGGTAACGCTAATTGGCTCACTAGTTCACAATACTAAATAAAGTGTGGGCATTACGAGGCCAGACAAAATTCTAGAACTTTTAACAGATAGGCATTATACAAATAAAATTATTCCATAAAGTCGTTGACCCTGTCTTTTGGTTGTTTGTTTGCCATAGACCTTCAAAGCAGTTAAAATATGCTGTCTCTCTGAATGTAGAAAATATGTGACAAAACCCTAACACTAAATGATCGACCTTGATAGACATATAAATCACTTAACATCATGATGTCATGGACAGTTAACATGATAAACATTATAGGAGTAATTTTAACAAATTTTAAAAGCTGTGAACTTTGTACACGTAAAATTACTAGTAAGTAAGCCGAAATAAGTTTTTAGAAAAGAAATATGAGTGGAAAATTGAGAGTGCTAAAATTATCAAGTTTATTTTTCAAGTTTATTAGCAATTAATGCAAAGTAATTTATCAATGCAGCTATATTATTCGGCAAGCTACTAATATTTGAGATTGACTATACATATCCCACGTGATTTTGATTGCCTTTATTTACTACACGTGACATGATTTTCGCTGCTTTGTAGGTTAGTGGCCCTGACTGTGACCGACAAACGCTCATGGGTTCGAATCCCGTAATGGGCAAATGTTTACGTGATCTCGTCACGGCTGTCAATGAGTACCTTAGACCACTGTAGAAATTATTGAAGGCCAATAAAGTTATAATAAAGGTATGTGTAACCTTCTTGCAAAATTACGCCTTAGGTATGCAGTCTATTGTACACTGAGCGCTCTAATAAGTAAGGCTAAAAAGCTTATTGTGTGAATATGACTTTTTCATCGTGTGTAGCCAGTTGATGAAAATATGAATTTATAAAAAGAACGGCTAACGGTAAATGATACCGTAGCAGCTCCGTTAGACTTAGTTCTTGCTAAGGCAAGCTATTGAAAAAAAAAACAATTTTTACATTTGCATATATTTAAAGAAACATTTTGGTTCACACGAGTAGCCTTTCCAATTGCTGATACTTAGCATGAGTAGGTCATGGTTACGGATCGCATGAATGTTGGCTTAAAGACGTAAAAGAGATGTGGGTATGCTCAGTGGACTTACCTTTCAATGTCAAAATTAACATAATTTTTGCTGTTGGTTAGTTTAAAAAAAATAACGATATTATCTAATGTTCTGAAATTCAATTTCAAACTTTCATAATGAAATGTTGACAAGCCTCTTTGTTGCCTATAATATGTAGGATTTCTTTTATGGAACCCTAAAAGCAGCCTACGGAAGCAGGCTCAATGCCAATTAGCATCTGCATATTAAAATGTATAAAACAAGTTTCACGCGGAATTTCCTGTAGGCCTCATCTTTTTTTATTGAAGATAAGTAATCCTACCTTAAGGAAAATTCTCAAATGTGCCTATGCATATCGTGTACCTGATCAAATTCCTAAAATTAAAATATATATATCAACATTTTTATTTGAATACTTGATGATGAACTGCCATTTAGTAACATTTCTACCATGCAAAGACTTTTTCATAGATATTTTTTTACTCAACATTTTGTAATTAAATCGTGCTTGTACATTTCCCATATTACAATTTTACTTTCTTTGAATGGAGCAACTAGAGCTCAAAACTTTAAGTACATAATAATAATCTTTGATAGGTCGACAAAGGTTACAATGAACTTACTTTTCGCTTTGAGGGACACGAAAAGAAAGCCATACGATGCTAAGAAGTAAGAAAAGTTTAAATAGACCAATGTCCCTTTCGTGAAAGCTTTTAGTTAGGTAGGAAGGAAAACCCACAATTGAGAGTAAACCTCCGTGGTGTAGTGTCGTGAATATCGGTTTCAAGGTGCTACCATCTTTGAGGTCCCGAGTTCGATCCCCTTACGGAGAGAAACTTTGAAACCAATTTTTAATAATATCACGGGTGTCACGGTGTTTGAGGTACCTTCGTTGTTCCTGTTTCTCATAACACATGTACTTAAGCTACTTACTTACTTTGGGATCAAAGCAATGTATGTTACGTTGACCCCATTAAATTATAAAAATTGGTTTGTTGAGAGAACATCATTAAAATCTTACACAGTTTACGTACCCGCTCGGATTTTAGTAAAGATTCATACTTTTTTAACACTCTTTTATTAGATCGTGGTGTAGGTATGTATGTATATATGTATGTATGTATATATGTATGTATGTATATATGTATGTATGAATGTATATAACGGAATTTTTGAGCTCAATTTTCACCAACTTCCAGAAATCGGATTAATTTGAAACTTTGCACACGTATTAAGTACCGATGACAATGCAATAATTTTATAAGAGTTTTCCATTATCCTTATTAACTAAAAAAAATCAAAATAAATAATAGTTTAAAAAACTAAAAAAAACACGCTTTTATTGCTAACTAAAAAAGATAAAATAATTTCTGAGTACACGGAATTTATCTTACAGAAGAGTAAAAAGCGTGGGGTGCTATAGTAGTATGTAAAAATCATCTTATTATTGGCAACTATAAAAAGAGAAGTGTGAAAAAGTTATAAAGTGCACCGCACGCTTTTTACTCTACCGTAATATAAATTCCGTGTACTCAGAAATTATTTTCTCTTTTTCAGTTAGAAATAAAAGCGTGTTTTTTTTAGTTTTTTAAACTATTTTTGAATATCTATTTATGTGTTAAAATAACTCTATCATATTCATATTCATTTATTTGGCAACTAAGTGTTACATACATATAGCAGCATATATCAATAACTAGGCATGGATCAAAATAAACAGAAATCATACATCACAGCTTTAAAAATCACAAAATAAAACTAAGTTCTGCTACCCTTACGTGATACACTAACAAAATTTCACCATGTTTCTATTTCGATTACCGAAATATTGGGGAAATATGAACGCTATCGTATTTTCGCGCGACAGGCGGAAATAAAGCCTGTCGACAAATCGACAGACGCGTCGCGAGACGCGACACACGGCCCGTACGCAAATATCACCGGGTTTTCAAAAAACTGACCGAAACGACAGAACTAGCAGCCACTTTAAATTGCGAACGTGCACTTGCTATGGTGATCCCGCGTTCATATTGCATAGCTCGTTTTGAAGGGCTGATATGTGCATGTTAGGCACTTGTCCCGACTCTTTATGAGATTCGCTATTATATTTTTAGCCAAGAATAGCAAACACAGAATACGGTTCGAATCTTTCACTCGGCTTATACAATTGAACATATAAGTAGCTAAAAAAGTTTCCTAAACTATAGCGGTTATTTTCGAGCACAATATTTTATGTTCAATTTTTTTTTATTCCCAAACTATACTATTAATATTTAAAGCTAGCTCATTTTTGAAAACACTGACACACCTGATAATCGATTTAAATAGCGCAAGTAACTGCCTCCTATTTTTTTTTAATCCGATCGAATAATAAACCTCGATTATATTTACTTTTGAATTCTCCTTTTTCGATTAAGCTACTAAAACTTACTTTACTTTTTCAAAAATTATTACAAGCTGTATCTTAAAATTGACATTGAGAAAAACTTGGTAAGTATTGGTACCTACCAACCTACTATGTAAAATCTGTGTACATTTTTGAAGGCCTATTATTTATCTTATAGTTCCTCCTAGGTCGACCTTAATTCGGATGCGCATTATAGTCATGTCAGCCTATATAACTCTCAATTAATTGTTAGCACTAACCTCACCCATTATCGGTGGCTGAGAAGCGAACAGTCACTTTATGAGCTGTTAAATAGCTAATTTGCAAATGAGATAGGCAAGTAAGTACCTACTAGGCCCATTTCCTCGAGTTACAGAGTCAATCGATAGATTAATAAATAAATAAATATTTCACAACAATCACACCAATGCTCTAGTCCCAAATTAAGCTACGAGGCTTGTGTTATGGGTACTAGACAACGGATAAACATACTTAAATACTTTTTATTTGTAAATAAATACATAAATTATACATAGAAAACACGCAGACCAGTACAAACACAATGTTCATGCACACATATGCTTGTACTGTGCGGGGATCGAACCCGCGAACCTTGATTTTAAAGTCCGACATGTAGACCTTTGCACCAAAACGGTCGTCTAAATAATAAATAAAGTGAATTGATAAATAGAAAAGATATTTGAATAAATAAAATACGGTAAGTCCTTACATTCGTTCTTACAATCAACTTAAAAATAGGCTGCTCGCCCACTCGCACGCACGTGTTAACAACTCGCAGTACTGACGAATACTAGAAAGCAAGCAGGTCCATTGGACTCGGTTTTAGGGACCACGCATGACTAGCTCATACCGTATCTGCCTCTTTTTGGTTCGATATAAGGATATTTGTGATAGATAATGCTTGCTTGCCTACAAAAAGTGTCTGAAAGTAAGTCTTTCACTTTTTATTTGCAATTTTTTTCCACCTCGTTACTTTGCAAGCTCAGCAGAGAAGAAAGCAAAGAATTTTAATGAGTTTAAAGTTAACAAAAACCTAGGCCGTGGTTCTAGTCTGTAACCGAGACCGTGAGCAATGCTTATCCGTCAGCTGTCTCTTGATCTCATTGTCAATACCCGAGAAAACTGTTCAGACTTTCTCCGACCGTGAGTCCAGTGCTCATGGTAATACCTACCTATGAATGAGTTGTCCTGCCCACCGCAAGTACCAAGTTCATTACCTGTACAAAGGTGAGTGTTTTCCACGTTAAATTGAGTGTAGAGAGGCCCGTGTCTGGCCACGACACCGGGTACTGACAGACCGAGTTTTTAGGATTGCGTTGTGTGAGGGTTAAAAGCTGAATTATTTTTGAATCATTGTTCTGAATTACACATATCCTACCTACTAAAAATAAATTTCATAATGATAAATTTAACCAACAGATGTTACAGCGGACTAATCATAATTAAAAATTATCTGAACGGAAGTTAAAGCTTGTGAAAATATAGGCAAACAATTTGGAATGTGTTTCATTTGTCATTAGTTTAGTTGTTTAAAATTGTCTTTCTAATAAGTAGCCAAGACATACACACAATCCAAGTTATTTGTAATCCTCAGTACAACAAAACACACTAAGTACCTACTACTGCTAGCAGGGAAGAATGTTGAGGCACACATTGCACCGACTAAAAACAAAATACCTAAGTAAACTTTTTTTGAAACATAAATTATTCCTATCTTTCTTATTGTTCGTCACGAATAACTTTTATCGACGTAAAGTGCGTAATTAATTACTTACGCTCATGTATCATTAAATGCGCAAATTAAACTGCAGGCTGATATGGACTTACGTAGATAATCCGCAATTTAACTTTATTGAATACCTAAAGCAGCACTCAAGGTGTGAAAATGAGAGATTATGGAAAAAACCTACCTTCTTATATATAAAGTTATTTACGGGATTGTGTCATATATTGGTCCTATTTACAGGAATATGATTAGGGTTCTAGTGAAAGGACCTGTTTTAGTACAAACAAGGCGGCCGCCCGCGACCTCGTCCGCGTGGAAACCCAATATCTTCACAACTCTTCAAAAATTGAAACCTATGATGTGTTATTTTGATTCATTTTGATTAGATTTTCGTAAAATTTTATTAAAATCCATCTGTATGGATTAAAAAGCACTTTCACGTAAAAAGCACTGTGCTTTTTACGTGAAAGAGCACAAACATCCATACAAATGTATTTACTAACGTTCTCGATAACAGTAGGATGGGTGAACAGAAAAGAGAACCTACATTGGCAGATCTTATTATTTATAGGTATTTACATTGTTGTGACTGACGGACCCAATCACGGGCTCTGGGGCGCTCTTGACTCGTTTTTTAATTTTTGGTCGTGCGCTCGCACCGACCCGCCTTGTTATTTGTTTTAACCCGAGTTTTGCGAGTTTACAGATTGCGAGGTGCGTTCGAAATTCGGACCGGCGAAATAAGTTTTTTACAGCAACGCGGTGATTGACTGTTCACGTAACAATAGTGCGTCCACATTCCATTTTGGAGGGGACGAATGCAAATCTAGAATTCTATTTCGTATTTTTTGCACTTTTAGGCAGTTTGACTGGTTCGGTTTCTTATTAATCGTTCGTAATGATTTTACTGTCAAGGGTACAACTCTCATGTATTCGTCTTTTTTCTGCACGGTTATTCGTATGTAGCCAACTTAACCTTAAACTTAACCTTGGTTTGTGATAATAACTTCCAATTACAGTTGACAGGTGCACGTTGCGTAAGAGTGGTGATCGATCGAATTTTTTACAAATGTGAACTTATTCGATTGCACGAGAATTGAGAATTGCATGAGAACACAAACGAAAACTTTCAAAATTTACCATCACAAAGGTAGGATGCTGGAACTTGATCTGGAAAACATTACCTATCCTATTCTCTTCGACATAATATGTCACAAAACAGACCTTCTTATTTATTTTATAATATCGACTAGTGTTTTCCTCCCTATCAAATCATCCAAAACAACTCATTTCTACATATCTACTTTTATTGAAATCAACAATGATGAACTCAATAATAAATTCCAACCAATATATTCAACCAGTGCATTTTCACCTACCTACCTCAGGACCATGCAGACGTCTTCCATATTTTCGGAACTATGCCTTGCTCGGTTGAATGCAACGGCAGAGCTAACATTACCAGGATATATCGCCTTCCAGAAATAAATGACAAAGTCTGTTGAGGGAAACTAGGAATTTGTAGGTAGGCAACTAGGCACCGACTTACTATAAGTAAGTTGAGCCCACGATCAAACCACACTCTTACACATATCGCGGAGGTTTAAAAACACCTGTTTGATAGAGTGGAACACTTCATTTGGTATTACACTTCATCCTTCTATTTATCTGGTAGGTATTATCAATTGTTCCACCAATCTCGACTCGATCACTCAATGACAACAAAACTTGTGAGATCATCATCAAAAAGTTATTTAAACTAATAAAGATGGTATAATTAAATCTTATGAGGCAATTTAAAAAATATTTAATGTAAAAAAGCTACAAGAATGCGGCTACTTGCAAAAAGGACCAGGAAGAATTAAAAACAAGGCCTCGATTGGCGGACACGTGAGTCAGGATGATGTTGAAGGTTGAGACGATAAAATTGAAGTGCCTAAGTATATTATAAAAAAAATATGAAAGTTCCTACTTTTAAACTTAAAGTACTAACAAAAATGTGTTAGATTGTATTTATTAGTAATTCAAAGAAGACCTCTAGAAGAGACTACTTAGCATATGGATAATTGTAATTGACGCGCAACTTACATCTGTAGCGGAGAAAGAGGCGAAAGGTTAAAAATAGTATTTTTTTAATTCATCTCACTTTATTAGGAATAGGTACAAATAACATTACACCTAAGGACGCTTATTAATTAAATATTAGGACTACAAATTGCGAAAGTATTTATAAAAACAGAAACACTTAGTTAAAAAGAAAAATACCTCTTTTAATTGACGTCTGTGCTCCAATCTAATATAAGCTAGGGCTGTTTTAGTATATGACTAGTTTTCACACAAAATAATAATAGTAATTTGTAACAACATTTATTATAACTAGGTAGTAGATACTTAGAAGGTCTACATAGGACATTGAGAAATTGTATCTTTCGTTACAAACAAACTCACTCTTTTTTGTAAAATCTTAAAACGACTTGCTTTATCGCATATTCAAAGCATCCAATAGAATATTCATTACCGGCTCATTTATTAACTTCTGTACTTTTGTACCATACACAAATTCGAGATGGGAGAATTCAAAACTTTTGTTGAGCATGATGAATTTTTCAATATTTGGCAATTTACTTTTGAGAATTTCCACATCATTGGGTTCACTGTACCAATCTATTTCACTTGCAAATATATAAACTGGAGCGGTCACAAGTTTTACATCATACGAAGGTGGTTGCTTAGACGAATAAACTTCAAGATTTTTATCGGATCCATAGTCAAATCGTTGAAAACGTTTACTGCCATAGCCTTGAATAAAATGTTTCAAGTTTAGTGCTGATACACCTGCTGGTATGTGACTATCAATAACAGCTATTCTATCAGGAGACATATTACTCGAATCTACTAACCCAAAATAGAGATGATATTCGGCATTGCAAAAACTTAATGGATACAAACGATGACACGCTAGACTTTTATAAGCTTTAGTAGATTTGAAAGCAAAAAACTCGTTTATTCCTAATGAATCAGTAATTGAGTGTATCAACTCTACATTACGACTTACTACATCAATGATGGGCAATTTTAAATGACCAATCCAAGCCACAGGTGCTAGCAAAATTGATAACTCTATCTTGTCATTGTACTCAGGTTTCATACTGCACATTACCAGGAAGATGGTAGTTCCTTGAGAAAATCCGATGTAAGACAGTTTTTCTTGTGAAGTGACATTCAAAATGTGATCGATAGCGGCAGGTAGGTCTCGAGTCCCCATTTCCTCATAAGTGAAGTTCCAATATTCCTTTTTTGGAATATTTTCTTGGTGTTTTTTGCTGTATCGATTACCTCTACTGTTGAAGAGCCACACGTCAAATCCGGCGTCCGCTAATTGATAAGCTAATGAGTTCTCCGGTCCCAAAACCAGCCATCCGTCAGAAGAATCTGTGATTCCGTGCACTAATAAAACAGAAGGTCCTTTCCGAGGAATGTGGAACATATCGATTACATATCCATCTTCTGTCGTTACTGAAATCCTCTCAGCCGAGTAACCGTACTTCGTCAACAGTCCGTAAGAGTCCAAAAACACGTCTGTGTCCCAGTCACTTTTTGCTTTATCACTCCGGCGACTTACGAAATTGTTAAACACTGAATCGGCCTTGAGGAAAATAACGAAAGCTACTATTACGAATTTTGATAATCCCATATTGATATCACATGAAAACGTCGTGACATAACAAACAACAAGGAACCAATGGTATACCGGTACATTTGAACGTGTATTTACGCAACTTGATAGCAGTCAATGTCAAAGAACAGCTAACTGGATTATAAGCTAGACAAATAAATGCGTGCGGCCTTAAAATTCAAGATAATTTCGCGAGTACACGCACACAGCACTAAAATTTAACTGACCAGCTTATAGCAGAAAGTTAAAAAAAAAATCTTAGAAAGTAACGACTCTCAAAAGTTGAAACAGGTATTGCTTACGATGGACAAGATGGGTTTATTTATTTTATGCTTCTTTCGTCAGTTCTGCATAGCCTTACGGCCTTTAGGTGCTCGGTCACTCACCTTCACAGCCTCTCTGTAGACATTTCGATGACGGAGCGACTTAAAAATGCAAAATGAGAGGAACGTTATGATGAGTAGTAAAACATTGAATACAATTTAAGATTAATCCTTTCGGACTTATGTTTTGTTCAATTAAACTTGGAATACCTATTAAGGGGAACTTTAAACTAATGCTAGAAAAAATGCACTTTCCTAAAAGCTCTAAGTCGTGACTTAGAAATAGATACAGGACTTACGGATTAGCTACTTCATACTTAATAGGATTTCCTGAAGTTATAGATACTAACTAGTAAGTACTTATGTTCATCCACAGTGAATATAGTAGTAGAAAGGAAGGTTAGTGTCTAAATCAAAAACTTAAAAGTTTTGACCACGTGGATCTAAAGATAAATAGATACTTAAAAACTTATGGATAAGCGTAATAAGGCCGTATTGCATTAACTCAGACATTACTCAATCACCAAATTATAATGATATTGTTGAATGTAAAACTGTGTAACACGACGCTCATCATGTTTATGGTAGGCTCAGTTTAGTTTATTATTCACACGCCCCATAGTTCAATGATGACAAAACACTGACCAATATTATTTTGTAATGTTTGTAAACATTCAAATGGACTCATCGATGAGATAATTATTTTCTTCGGTCGTAAACACAATTAACTTCAATGAGTATTGATAGAAATCAGTGTATTGTTTCATCGATTCACGTGTGGTATTCAGTGGAAGGCGCAAGCCTTTAAATATAACGCAGTGAGAAAAGATTAACCCATTTGACATCGGACTGTAAAGAAAAAATCAAGAGGTCAAAGGTTGGTGCTTGAAGGTACATAATATGCACTGGAATACAAACTAAAAGTACACCTATTCTACGCTTCTACGCACATACCCAATTTCACTATACCTACCTACTATTTCACACCTGCAGTGCTGCAAAAATGTTCTTTAAAAAAATGATCCAGTACAGGCGAATCAGGAGAGGTTTTAGACAATTGAATTTAAGCATTCTTTGCTCTGAAAAAAAAACACGATACCATTCTTACTTGAAAGACAATAGTACCTACAGAAGTATTTATCGACTAGATTACCTAGCTACAAGTCGGACAGCTCAAAAAGAGTCGCAACATAAATCTTCTCGTTAGAATAATATCATCGCATAGTGTAAATTTTAATGATACAGGTACAGCGATATGCAGCGGTTTGCACCGTATGATATTATATATTTTTTACACCGTAGAGGAGTTTAATTTACAAAATACTGTCTATTTTCTCATCAATTCGACAAACTTTTCCTTAGCACATATAATTCATATCGCTTTTAGATTAGATCACTAGGAACTTTTATTTCTAAACATTTTTTTTATCTAGCTAGCTACTATTACAGCGTGTAAAATAGTGAAGTAAGCACCCTCAGACTCGGATGTCAATTCACTTAAGGGGAGTCGATCATGCCACCGCTTGCTACTAAAAGCCCTCCATAAAAGCAATAATTAAATTGACGTAACGTAATTTAGTAAGGCGATGCTGTCAAAGGTAGGTTCCCGGACATATTACACTCGACGTTTGTCTATGAGATAACTACAATGATATTTAAAATATGTTGCATAGGAAGTTCAATAAAATAGTGAACACTCATAAGTTTTAATTTTATCCATGTCAAATAAAAACCCAACAATAAACACAGGGCTAAACGATCTGTTTAATACTTTCTGACTTTCATTTAAATTATATTTTAAATTAGTACCTAGTTATTAGGTACTTCTCATATAAATATGAGTTCCAAAACTTATGAAATATAACAATAAAATAAATTATCTTACTTATTTAACCCAATCTAATTAAATTAAAATAAGATTAAATTAAAAATAGGTAGGTACCTACCTACTCTACCCAATTAGTCGCAAGACTGATTCAACAACGAAGTAAAATCCTAAACATCACTAGAGATCATAGCATGTTAAATTGGGGGATCTATAAGTAATTAATTATCCTTGTTGCACATCTATGTACTTATTTTTTAATTTAATTAAATAACCTTGACAAGATGTAGTTTTTCCAGTGCTTATTTTAGTTTTTTGTTTAAAATTTCCCGCCCGCTTACACTGTTTTATGACTAACAATGCCATCTAGTTTGTTATATTCAAACTACATTTTACTTTTATTCCATTTTGAAATGGCTTCGGATTGGAACTGTAAGTCAGCCAGGATAATTATCTATGATTTAAACGTCAACGTGAGTGCCAGAGAGTTGACAGTAAAACGGTAAAATAATAGTTACTTGATTGACGTATGGCTGTTTCGGTAATGTGAAACTTTTTGTAAAATTACAAACTTCACTGTACTGACTGAGGACGTAACAAACATGTTTTTTCACATGCAGATAACAGCAAATAGCAGCTATTATCTCTCACACATTACTTATTATCCAGTTCGTACTTACAGCTATACAAGGTTACACGCAGTCGGACGTAACGCTGCCCTAGAAAACGACGGTATCAATTTCGTCATTATGTAGCAAATTGAATGGGTTTCAGGATCCATTCGATTATCCAAAGGTGTATCTGGAAACACAAATTGTCCTAGACATAATCTGAAATGTCGTCGCTCAGTAAAATAATAGAAAATGAGCAGATGCAAAAGATACTGTCTGAATTCACCAGATTGGGAGGCAAGTGTTTTTTTATTATGCAATTTATTCAAATTAATTCAAAGTTACAACTTAATGATATTGTGTGAAAATGTATATTGCATGTCAATACTGTAATAGCACATTATATACTATTATGTTTATATTGTTAAGTGTTGTCAGTGATCAAAGATTTATCATTTGTTATTGACCATTACAGATAAATGCTACTTAGAAAATGCAGGTGCATCACTATACCCTCAAATTCTGCCCCAGAGAGTTAATCAAGATTTAATGAACAATGTTTACATGAACCCTCATACAGATAAGTACACAAGAGACTGCATCGAACAAATAAGATCCTCAATCCTCAGACATTTCAACACAGACTCCTCTAATTATTCTGTTATTTTCACATCTGGGACAACCCAAGCATTGAAGCTGGTTGTGGAATCTTTTCAATTTGCCTGTGATCAAAATGAAGTGTTAAACTGCGGCTCATTCGTCTATCTGAGAGATAACCATACATCTGTACTGGGTCTGAGAGAGATTGCCAGTGAGAAGAATGCTGATATAATTCACATTTGCCATGACGACTTCCTAAAAGCATTAAATCCAGCTAATGTGGCCTCATCTAACTCTACAAGAGAGAGGTACAAAAACAATGGCAATACTTTACTTGTTTACCCTGCACAGAGTAATTTCAATGGATTCAAGTACCCTATTAATTGTATGCAGAATATCAAAGATGGCTGCCTTAATAGCTACATTAAAAAACACTTATGCAAAGTGAATTGCAACTGGTATGTTCTGTTGGATGCTGCTTCATTTATATCAACAAATAAGTTGGATCTATCAGTTAACCAACCTGATTTTGTATGCATGTCTTTTTACAAATTATTTGGCTACCCCACGGGCCTTGGAGCTCTGCTTGTTAAGAACTCGAGTGCAGAAGCTTTGAACCAGAAGAAATACTTTGGCGGTGGAACAGTTGATATTGTTTTGAGTAACGAGGACTACCATGTTAAAAGAAAGGTCCTTCATGAAAGGTAATTATATAGCTTTGTTTATGGCCTTAGAAGTTTATGCCCTTTTTTTAGTTTGCACTCTAAACATGGCAATTTTTTGTACATAATTGTCACAATAATTGTAACAAGAGACTTAGTTTCTCACTACCTACCTTTAAAATAACTAAAATAAAGCCACTGAAAAACACTTGATTAAATATGTATTGTAAAGATAAATAACTTAGTCAAATGTTATGTTTCACACTTATGTCCTTGTTCAGACTGATATTCATAATATATTTTCAGGTTTGAGGATGGCACTCTCCCATTTTTGTCTATCATAGCTCTGAAGCATTGCTTTGACACCTTGACAGAGCTGATTCCTCAAGTTATCAGTGAAGACATTATGGACACAATTTCATACCACACATATTACTTAGCCAAAGATCTTTACAAACAATTAAATCATCTCCAACACAAAAATGGTAATAAGGCAGTTGTTTTTTACATGGATTCTGAGTTTACAGACATAAAGAAGCAGGGTGGTATCGTGACCTTTGGGCTTTTGAGGGCAGATGGAACACATATTGGTTATTCAGAGGTGAGGGACACATTTTTTCTTTGATTCAAAAGCATAACAACTTCTATCAGTAATTAAGTTAATTTGGTCTAGTGGTTCGAGGTGCGGACTACAAAACCGGCTGTTGCAGGTTCGAATCCTGCTAGGGGTGCTTTGTTTATAAACAAATTAAACTATTTCTATCCATTATCCTAGTCACGGCCTGGCCCGTCAGGGAAAAGAAGTGTTGGAAAGCAAAGGAAAAGATGCGTCTATGACATTGTAAAGGCAATGGGACAAGACGGGAACATAGCCACTAATAAGGAAGAATGGAAAAAATTGGAGGAGGCTTTTACCCTTGGGGACCATTCATAATGGAAAAAAGCTTTAATCATAATTATAATAATAGTCACTATAGCACAACCTAAAACTTGGCTTGTAGATAGACAACTAGTGTTTGTTATGAAAAAAAAATGTACCAGAGCACAGTTGTTAATATTTAAAGTTGTGTTATAGGCCTAATTATAATATACCTAATTCAAATTCATGTATTTCTTTTATTATGCCTTCCAGTTTCAACACATGGCAGATCTATTCAACATAAGCGTCCGAACTGGTTGTGTATGCAACTCGGGATCATGTCAACGACACCTAAACGCCACCAACAAGGAAATGAAAGATATGTACAAGGCCGGCCACAAGTGTGGGGACGAAGTAGACTTGATCAATGGCAGACCCACAGGGGCTATACGAGTCTCATTCGGATACTATAACACCTACAAAGATGTCGACAAACTCATTCAAATGATATGCAGATGTTTTGTGAAAGCCAAACAAAGGAAACCTACCCGTGAATTGAAGAGCTTCAATCACATTGACACTAAGCAGACAAAATATAGTGAAGGAAAGAGGAAAGGGGAGTCAATGAGATTACTAAATGATGTCAAAAATTATAAAAAGGTTGATTTCCTACAAGAACCATCTCCATTTGACTCTGAAATAGCCTTAAAGGAAATTGCAATTTTTCCAATAAAATCCTGTGGTGCTTTTAAAACTAATTCCACTTGGAAAATTGGTCCTAAAGGGTTTGAATATGATAGAGAATGGATGATCATTAAGGACAATGGAGTTTGCTTGACACAAAAACAAAATACCCGCATGTGTTTAATAAGACCTTCTATTGATCTCAACAACAGATGTTTGGTACTGAATTGCAAAGGTAAACTCACAATTCCTTCAGCAAATTATTTTCAAAAATATAACCATAAATAACATGTGTGTTAACATATATATTGACTGTTTGCCATAATTCATTAATACCAGTTTGGTCAGGCCAGTTTCAATGTCCTATATACCACTGACTGAAAGTTACTGTCACTTTCATTGAAAAACCTGAAACCTTAGATAGCTTTTAGTATGAAACTGACTGTTATCAAATTTTCAGTTAACAGTAGATAGGATATTGAGACTGGCAATGAGACAAATGACAATCAACAATAACTTTTTTTCTATTTCAGGAATGCCACCCATATCTGTCCCATTAGATCTCACAGACAGCAAGAGTAAAACCGCTTCGTTATGCCAGAGCAAAGTGTGTACCGACGTTGTATGTGGCTTTGATTGTGGCGATGAAGTGGCCGATTGGGTTTCAAACGCTTTAGAAGTGTCTTTCCTAAGACTAATCAGACAATCCAATGACGATAACAGAGTTCAAAAGAAGAAAGGTGAAACCGACTCAAAGTTGCTTTCCCTAAGCAACCAAGCGCAGTATCTTCTCATAAACAAAGCTACCGTCAGATGGCTTAGCGACAAAATCCACGACTTAACATTCCAAGACAGTATTGATGAATTAACAGACCGTTTTAGAGGGAACCTTGTCATTGATATGGAACATGAGTTAGCTGAAAGAGACTGGCACAGAATTATAATAGGAAAACATGAATTCAAGGTATGTACTACTCGAACACTTCTCTCATCAGCCTATATATGACCCACTAATGGGCACAGGCTTCACCTCAACTATGAGGTGGTCCGAGCCATACTCCACCACGCGGGCTCAGGGCGGAGTGGTGGAGGCGTGTTTGTAAGGAAAGTGACCAACCTTACAGTCAGATGTTATTAAGCCACGTCACGTTGAAAAAAGCTTCATTCATAAGTGTGTCGCGTGACGTCACTTGTTGCGGTCACCCGTCCCGGTCGCTAGGAACCAACTGTTGCATTAACGACGTCGCCTAAGAAGAAAACACAAAATTTGAGCAACAAAAAATCTGGGGCTATATTACGTTCTTGCTTTCCGCTCACTCCCGCGCAAACTCCTGGTAAGAATCACGTCTGTTGAACGGTACAAAAAAAACATTATAACAGTACCGACACAAGTCGCGCGACGTCACTAGACCATATTCCCCGACTCCAGTCATTTTGCTTATATATATTTTATCATGGCAAACTATGAGAACCTAGCATATTTAAGCAGTCCTAATTAGTTTATTATTTTCCAGGTGGAAGGTCAATGTGCCAGGTGCCAAATGGTTTGCATCGACCAGCAAACTGGAGAAAAAACGGTGGAACCTCTTCGAACAATCTCCGAACAATTTAGTGGGAAATTGCGTTTTGGTATTTACCTAAGCTATATTGGTCCAGTAGACGGTTCTAAGGACAGGACGTTGAAGCTCAATTCCCCAATCAAGCCTATTATAAATGATGATGACATCAGCAGGTGAAATGGATCTAAGAATCTTAGTAGGCATAAGCACAAATGATTCACCACTTTGTATTTGAGAATCTAAATGTCAGTCAGGCACAGTATTACGGAATGTTTAGAATGGCAGTATGCAAACTGTACTTTAATGCCTTAAGTATGTGACATAGACAAACATACAAAAACGTCAAACATCCTTACCACAAATAAATCAAACTGTGCTGAACCCTTGTTTAATTATAAGACTTATCTCTAAGCTTATAGACGGATTTCGCAGGATATCTTTTAAACAAGATTTAGGTAATTATTCATTTATTTGTGGTAAGGCTGTGATGGAGACAACACACTTTTTTGGGTAAAGTATATCAGAGGATATTGCATAAAATTAATTCAATCAATTTAATATGTTATCGTCTTTTGAAAGGTGTGTATCAAAATATCCTTTTAGACTATATGTAAAGTAGCAACAAAAACCACCTCAATGATCAACTGTTCCTATATATTGCAAACATGAAGTTCAAGAGTACAGATAGATTGTTACTTCAAAGCCTTGATAAGTTTTAAGTTACACTGCACATTTTTGTGTGTTGCACTGAGTGTGATTGATATTATTACAATTTGTGATGTAAAAAAACTGAACTGTATTTAATTTAGATACACAGTTTGTGATAAAATATAAGACAAATTATTGATTGTTACACAGGTAGTTTAATTGTAGATAATTTGATTGGCACAGCACCTTATGACACCAAGGAGGCAGCTATTGTAAAGTTTTATTGTTGGTTTTTGAAAGCATCAAAATATGGTAAGTAGTATTTAAACATTGAATGTTATCAGGTTGCATTGTATTCTTTATTACCCAAGTTTCTTTATCCCACTTTTTGGTGTGGACTGTTTTATAAATGTTTTTTTGTAAATGATTTGTTATCCCTGGTTATATTTCAACCTCTGTTTTTATTTTGCAGGTTCAAGGATTGGTTTTATATTTATTTTATAGAGAATTTTACTTGTCCTGTAAGCTGTGAACATTCAAAACGAAAAAATAAACGAAAGAGAAGTCAAAGATATCATTTTACATGAAAATATTAAGCTGCATTAAATATGACAATAATGACTATATTCCCAAATGATTAATTATTGTTCTTCATATTGTTTGGATACTTTTATCTATGCACATTTTTTTTTTTACTTGAGCACAAGACATTTTTTATTCTAAAACTAAAAAATTTTGCTTTTTAAAGTAATTAGTTATTTTTTTAATTATCTTAGTAGTGTGTATTTTACAAATTTTTTAATTTTTAAAACCAACTTAGTTTTGGACTATTGTCTGGAAGAGAAAATCTGAAAAACATTTCTAAATCTGTTTATTTACAAATAAATTACATATGAATTATTTTCAAAACTATAAGCCAAGCAAAACATTGTTTGAGATTGGTCACTCTAATAAATGTTAAGAAATAACACAATTAATTGGTTGTTGTCCTTTTATTTCCCTGGGTTCACTGCCCTGAGACACATCACTAACTACTTGTGCAACTTCTGCATAATCAGGCAATGCCATTGTTTGGAGTTTGGAATAAATTAGCTTGTTATTAACTTCTACCTCAAAAGATCCTGAAAAAATAAGTTTTTTTAATAGTTCATTCATGTTGCCAACAACAGCA
This sequence comes from Pyrausta despicata, assembly GCA_963921415.1. Lineage (NCBI taxonomy): Eukaryota > Metazoa > Arthropoda > Insecta > Lepidoptera > Crambidae > Pyrausta > Pyrausta despicata. Next base: position 8,221,802 of record OY992855.1, on the reverse strand, counting down.
TTATTTAAAACTAGTGGCCGCCCGCGACTTCGTCCGCGTGGAAAGCCTTTATCTTAAAAATTCTTTATGAATTGTAGCCTATATGTTATTCTGATGTATAAGCTATATTGTGGTAAAGTTTCATTCAAATCCATTCAGTAGTTTTTACGTGAAAGAGTAACAAACATCCATACATCCATACTTACAAACTTTCGCCTTTATAATAGCAGTAGGATATTTAAAATTACCCTGCCGACCCCGCTTACAGAAGACCAGAGCATTAGGAGTGCTTTCTTGAATAGTTTTTGCAAGTGCAAGGCAATGACCCCCATAATCACAGACTCCACTGAAAAAAATAATGAAATGATTTTTAAGAGTACTTTGTTTCTACCTATATACAAATGTATTGCCCAGTGTTAAAAGGCTTACCTACATAGAGTCGAAATCCATTGGTGCAAAGGACATAGTCTAATTATTTTTTGGCTACCCCAGTGTTGAAAGCCCATGGATTTAAATGCCCATTAGCACAAAAAACTTAATTTTGTCAAGGGCTAAATTTACAGTCTTTTTTTTTAAGGTGACCATATTTTTTTGGAAAAGAGGGTGTTCAGAGGTTTAGCAAAATTTTAGTAGTCAGAGTTATTTAGGAAAATTTTAGTACTCAAGAGTTATGTAGTTTTTCAGGAAGAAGTAGATTTTAAGTTTCCCTCTTGTCATACAAAAATCTCATATTTGAGATTCTTTTTCCAGAAAAGCCCAAGAGATTCTTCTTTTTAAAGAAGCCCAAAACTCGTCCCCATTCAGCTCCACGGGCTTTCGACGCTACGGGTTAGCTGATAAATAATTCGAAACTACGTCCTTCGACTCTACGTAGGTAACCCGTGTAGAAACTGGTGGACCTACATAATGATATTATTCCCATTTTTCCTGTGTATGAAAATTGACACACATAATAATATGTATGCATGCCAGACTGAGGTAAATTTTGAAATACTTGTTATAAAGTTATTAGATGAGTGTTATTCCTATAATTAAAAGAAATAGGTAGTGCCGATAGGTTACGTAGGTACTGTACAACAGTACAATTTTTGTGGATTTTCTTACCAATATTCAACATTAACTTTTGGATTTACTTGTTCTACAATGTTTTCGTTACACATTTTGTTTGGTTTAATTCATAATCAATCTAATTTCGCCTAGTAATAAATGATTTTAAATTACTTCATTTTTGTTTTGTTGACCTTTGGCGATAGGTTGTGACAGTGACAGCTAACTAGGTGACATGAGACATTTTGTCTTGCTTTCACCCATTTCGGTTAGACAAAGAAACCCAAATTATACAGCCTGGTCATCAGTTTAATTTTACGAATTACTACTTAATGAAATAGAGAAACGCGAAAATATCAATCTGTTCAGAACTACCTTACTTTAATATTTTCTTTTAATCTTTTAGTTCACATTAAATCATCCAATATCTTTGTTTGTACTACTACAGTCTGTAAAATTCGAATAACAGAAAGGTAGGTCAAGGTACCTTACCTACGTAGGTTCAGTGCGGAATTGTGAATTCTGGAATAAATGATGTCGTTTATCAAACTGAGGTATGTGTCGTAGGAAACGAACGACACAAACCGTTTATTATCCGCGCATTGGTTCGAAACTGAGCTTTATTTAAAAAAATATCGGATTTGAAACAGATGTTGTTAGCGGCAATATTTTACCTGCACGCCTGTCGGAGTCGTCGGATAAAATGGTTTCATTTTAATACATTATTTTGTTTCCCACGCTTTTTAAAGCCTACCTAATTTACCCATTTCTGGGTGGATCAAGCCATGGTTTGGCCCTTCCAGTTGCATTCTAAAGTAACTTTAAGTTAACAACGGACCTGAATAAAAATATTAGGTAGGTACCTAAAAGTCGGTTTTAACTACACCGAATTAAGTACAAACTTATGTTTTTTCGAAAAGCCAAACGTTATCTTCCTTCTTTTGCCGTTACCATCTAGGGACCTTATACAAAACCGTTCCATATTAACTTTTGAATTTATTTTATGAATATTTTGGCTGTATTCAGCACAAAAAAGACAATTCAACAAAATGTTAAGTTAATTTAAGTAATCCTTGCGAGGTTTTTTTATCGTTATAGCAGCAATATAAAAGGGGCCAAATGTGCCCGCTTAAAATTAAGATCGCGGTCGCGTCTATCTGTTACAAAGCTCATAAAGAGGCAGGGCATTGTGTACAGTTTAATGGTGGTCCCATTTATTTATCCGAATGCCCCCGTATAATGTGCGATCGAAAAACGCTTAGGTGTCAGGCGGAATTAGAGGGGCGAAGCACCCATTGTTCTCTACAAATTGATGTAAGAGGCATCACCGCGAACGCTGCCGGTAATCCTTGGGACAAATTACCCGCGCTACGCTACATAATCAATATTAGATTCTGTCTGCAATTATATAGGTAGGCATGTAAATTAGCCAGATAGATGAATATTTAGATCACAAAATAATAATTTAGGTAGTTAGTTATAGTTTGGTAAGACAGTCTTATTACGAATTATTCTGAATTAATTAAAATTATCTAGGTCACAATACCTACATAATTTTAATTATGTTAGAAAAATACTAAGTCAGCTGTTCCTGTTTTACTTCTAAAATTTAATTAATTACATTTGGGATCTTTTTATCACTGTGATAGAACTATCACGCCACGACGAGTCCCATTAAATATAACTATTATACAAAGTAACGAAATAACGTAGAAGGACTAAGATTATAATAAAGGTACCTAAGTAACATAATAAGTAATTATGGTGCATTATCTTTCGAGCAATGACGATTTTGGTACGGCTGCCAAGATCGTGAGCAGTTAAGGAAATTGTGTAGACTTGGCTTGGAGTCCGATTAAAATCTAATTTTATTTTATTTAATGTAAACAGTAGTAAATGAAATAACCTACTTTTTGAAGTCATAGCTGTTTAGTTTCAGCACAGATTTAATAATACCCTGTTTCAGTGGACTTTTGGATATAGACGTGGAACTCATTTTGTTAGGTCTTGATAATTTAGTTGTATTGATCAACTTCATAAGTTGAAGTAGCAAAAAATGTGTTGTGAAAGTGCAATTGTTGGTCCGTTGATACTGAACACACTTATTGTTTACCAAGGAAAGGGAACCCAAAAATCACGTAGCCTCGTTTGACAAACCTCCAAAAGAGCTGCATCACTGTCACTTATCATGCAGATCCCTTACGGCTAAAAAGGATCGGGGGAAAAGAAAGCCTTATAAGAAAATATTTTTCCTATACTTACGTTTCAGTTTGATGGAGACGACGTTAAGCGAAAATTCACGGTCACCCGGACATACTAATCCGGAACTCGGCTCATTGAACCTCTAAAGAACCTAGGTCTCAACTCAGTAGGTACCTTCTAACATAAGTAGAAAAGACTACACACCATACAGTTGTGTTACGCATCTGATTTGAAACCGGTTGTGTATTAGTTGATATGCGGGCTGCCTTCTATTTTTTTGTTACCCACATCGTAGGTAGGTAATATCCAACTACCTAAATGGAGGACGTACTACGTTACATAGGAAATCTACTGACACTCCCAGGTATCCCAATATGTCCTACACTAAAACTTTTTTCTCCGCGACGATAACAGCTTTTTTCCGTAATACAATTTTTATTGTTGAAAACATTTTCTTTTTAACAACTAGCGAATGAGCTAATAAGCTGTGTTCAGTAATTTTCCGCACACACAAAAACCTAGATGAAGATGATCAAAGGAATGTTTTCTGCACAACCTATTTCTATGTCACCCAGACGACTTCATTAGTTGTATTATGTTGCCAAATTAATAGAAGCAGTGATATACACTGTAATAAATTGGATACACGAGATAGGAAAGTCTTTTTATTCGTAGTAATTTGTCAAAGTCGCCGCAGTAGGCTGCCGCGTAAACAAAGTGTTCTAATTAAATTACTAAAAGTGATTGCTTAATCGTGGCTGAAATGTTCTAACGCACTTTACTTTGGCCAAGTTGTTTATCGAGTTGGTCTAAAAGAAGTAAACAGATCTTGATAAAAAGTATGTATGTCAAATTTAAATTAGATATTATAATAACAACGGTGAAAATGTAGTAAGGTTTTGCTGCAACTTCCTATTTAGATAAATTAGTGCCTTAAGACGTCTTTACCTACTGAGTACAACATTGTTCTCATTTGACATATTATAATAGTGGGATATTTATCTTTTTAAAAACATGTGAAGGTAGGTACTCATACTCGTATGTTACTTGTCCTTACTTGTTTGAATAAAAGTATTCCGCTTGAGTTTTCATGGCTCTGCGGTTACGGAAAAATGGTGCAACGAAATCTAAGCCTCCAAGCGAGAGATTTAGCGGGCAAGATTTCCAGCATTATCAATTTTCCTCTGGCATTACATCGTGTTTGGCGACAAGCGCCCGCAAGCCGTCCCTAATATATGTGCGAGAAAATTCGACGGAAAACCCCGACACATTTGACTGACATTAGAACGCCCTCGGGAAATGCAGCGCGGGAAACAGGTATAAATAAATATGGACACTGATACACTGAAAACGGCTGGACCAATAGGAAATCAAGAAAACATTCTTCCTGAAAAAAATAAGTATAATTTTTCTTTTAAAATATTACGCCAGGACAGAAGCAAGCTATAGCTCTACAGCTGTTGCAGCACCTAATTAAACTATTCGTTTGAAAAGGTTGCATAATTATGTTTCTTTAATGTAGACTCGACTCTTACCCCATCACTGATCTTGGCTCGTAGTTTTTAAATCCTTGTATACTACTTATATATACCTACCTTCTTATATACCTTGTATACTTAAGTAATATTAACTTTGACCTAATAGATTAACCTTCGTCGCCGACGACTGTTGACTCGCATAATACTTTCTCATCTTATAATCTAAGTAAACTCTTTGACATGAGGTAGAAAATATATACTTACCATCTGCTTACTGTATTCCACATTTTGCGGAATTTGCGGAAAGTGCTACATTAGGCTTACATTAAAATACACTGGGGAAACGCATTGCCCCTCTGCTAACAAGCAAAAACTTTTACATGTAACAAAAATACCCGACCACAGAGTAGAAACTGCAATATAATAAACTGAGTGAGTGTGCCATCCTCGTATTTTTTCTGGGCTCTGGTTTTTACAGTTTAGGAACTTTTCTCGGTTAGAAGATGAAAATTAAATAAGCGAAATCTGTTCTTTTAATTTTTTTACAGCTACTTTATTTCTTACTTCTGCGATATTTTATTTACATAAAGGCGATAGCTTAAATTTTCCATGGAAACTATACTCGACTTGAAAAAAAAAACTTATTCTGGTGAAATAATTAAGAAAGTTATGGTGAGCAATTTGAAAAACTTGTCTCACTGGTGTTCTTACACATAGGTGATCGAACACCTTACTATTACTTACGCATTAAACCGTTAAATAAATAGGCAAAACACCACAAACTTGTACTTAGAGGTATCGACATTCCTCTGGTCCCAAAGTAAGTAGCATAAGCACTTGTGTTATGGGAATTGGAAACAACGAAGGTACCACAAACACCCAGACCTGTGACAATATGAAATATTGGTTGCCAATTCCAAAATTGTCTCTTATTATTATTATTTACGTCTTATTATTTTATTTGTCGATATAAAAATCAATAATAACTACAGAACGAGCCTTAAAAATATATTAAGATATAGAGTTAATACAATAATGATAGATACAGTAAGTGGAACATTGTTGGCTGCACAACATGTTAGGGCATCATGTATCGATTTTCAGACATCCAGCGACATGTTGAGCAAATTAAATTTAAGTATGTACGAAAGAATAAATTCTTTGACTCTTGCATTTGATGTTGCGTGTATCGTCGATATTTAGCGACTAGTATTTTAATTTATATCTGGACATGGCACTAGTGTGCCTATACCAAATATATAATAATTAGAAGTAATAAGTGATTTAATTATATTAGATAATTTTTTTCTATCTAAAAAATTGTATTTCAATAACAAAATACACTTGCATTTTTTTTTCAAAATGCTGTAATTTTGTTGAATATCTTAAAACGTACTATTTTTTTTTCTAGAATTCTTGGTAAAATACGATTTTTCCTACTGTGTTGTACGATCCTCTAGAAAATAAAGTTGGCAACACTGCACCACGGAGATAGTCAATAGTTACTTACATTGCCTATTTAACTAAGATGAGCACGGAATAGCCCAAATAGAGGCATTTTTATATTGTATCCGGTCACCGTAGAGCTTATCGTCTCTGGTACAGGCGTCACGGCCCACTGGCAGATGATATCGAATTGAAAATCTCCTGTCGCACATCCAGTGGAAAAAAGCATAAGTCGGAAAATGATGATTTTTCAGTACGGGCAAAAAACTGTATATAAGGAAGTATCTCTGTAATTTTAGACGTAGAAGAATAATTCTGTCATAAAAAAAACAAAAAAAAACATTTGACATGTGTGGGATACTGAGTATTACCATTTATGCCTTTCTTTCTCACAAACTTAATATTTTTTTAAAGTATCATCTGATACCGGTATTAAAAACTTCAAATTATTAATTAAGATATTTTTTCTATATATATAAGCAATATTCTCGTTTTTCCGTTAATGATTTTTAGTTAGAATGTGTGTCTTATACTTACACTTAATATTTATCTAAAGAGCTTAAGTAGATAACTAATTACAATTAACTTTATTTTAAATTTAATTCAGAAAAATGTTTACTACATTTATGACTCGTGGGAAAAATGATTTTTTACTTCAGTATAATAATTTTTATTTTGAGCACATTAAATAGATAAACTTTAATTGTAACTTAAGCTCGTGATATTATTTAAGACGCATTGATGCGCGTCGTAAGCTGTGAACCTGTCTTACTCTTATTTTGACAATTTTCAAAGACTTGGAGGTCGTTGGTCTTTGGATTTTGGACTAAGTATTTTGAGTTCAGTATATGGTATCAAATTTCTTAAATACTTTTATTAATTTTCATGTGTAGCATTTGTGTCGCATATGGTAAATAAAATATTATAAATGTTTAATGTTTTTAATGTTCTTACCCGCAGGTAACAATAACCTCAGTAAACATAAAAAAAATACACCCAGTGCAATCATACGCATCATATTTTTATAGTGGTTAATATTATCTACATTATTTTGAGATGACCTCAGTGGTGTAGTCGCGTGAGAACTGGTTTGGTATAAGGTGCCACCATATGTGTCCTAAACTTTCTTTCAAAACTGCGTTTACTAACATTTTTTCTGTTTTCTTTGTCCGTTTCTCCACAACAAAATTAATGAAAAACTCACTATCCATCCTCTCCTTAAAATCTAAATGTAATAATGTATAACTTTGAACGAACTTTTCAAATATTGTGAAATCGATAAATCGACTTAACGCCTTTTTGCGTTGTAAGGTTTCAGTAGACGCAGTTACTTAGTTGCTAAACCCTGTTGCACGTGCCTGCCAGACACCTACCTACTACCACAGATGAGCATTGACTAGCAGTCTAGCACAGATATCCCAGTCCATGTAAATGCTGGCCAACGTCCGGGTCCGACCGAGCGATGAGTGCGTTCGGATGGTTATCGACACTCCGCTTCATTTCCGAAGGCACGACACGGGGAAATTGCAACTGCGTCCGGTGCGCGGCGCTTTTTGCAATGTTTGTTTTACCAATGGACATTGGAGCGGGATTAGTTATCATCACGGCACTGTTAAGAGTAATCATTTCAAAATAAACAAATACTTTAAATTTTTTCGTAAAATACATTAATCTGCTGCGCAAAATGCAACATGAACACATCATAGATTAGATGCGGATGGTGGCTTTTATTGAACAGTAGTAGCACGAACAACCATCGTAATGTATTCGTATTGTTTACTTACTATTCGTTAACTTTTCTATTTGTAAGGGAAACTGACAGTAATTGCTGACGTTATGGTGATACGAATACGTTACGATTTCGCCCGTGCAAAGCCAACAGGCTACAGGATACACTTACGCCGGAATGGATTAATTCTATTTAGCCATAATCATATTTTACGTAAAAAGGGCTGACTTCTTTGAAAAAATAATACATAAAATGCTTTTAGTAATAATCATAGTTATAGGCAATTACGAGTATATCTATGCTAGATAGATAATCTTACTTAAAGTCCTGTCGTGTTCAATATTCCTGACTCATCTAGGTAGACGTAGTAGGTAACTAGATTTTAGATACATGCTGTTTCATTGCTATGCAGTTTCCAAGCGGGGAAAAAAATATGTAGTACAAAACCATTTGTTCTACCTTTATTAGTAAGTAGTTCCGACACATGTAATACAAGTTGCGCCATACAAAAGCGTTGATTTAGCACTGTTCGTTGTTGGAGTATCATCGAAGTTCGGCGATTTATTAGACAAGTTCCATCGGCAAATATATACATTAGTAGATATTATCTCGGCTGTAAATTAATAAGATTCAGCCGGAATCGCTTGTAGACGAAACCGTGAAACAATGCCTTTGTGTAAGCTCTTAATTATTTCAACAAAAGGGGCTACTTAGATCTTGGTGGAGTCTGTTGCTAACTTATTTTACTCGAGGTAATTTGGATCGTTTAAATTTGACAACGCATTTAATAGAATATCATTGAAGCGTCCATCACAATGTTTAGCCTTAGGCTTTTGACAGTGTGGCGGTAACGTGACAATGGCAAAATGCGCCCCGCTGGCAAGCTGTTACCTAGATATGCGTTTTGCTATGAGTTAGCTGAACGGATATATGCCCTCATTCACAGAAGTTCACCTTGCATTGTAAGCATAACAAGTTCATAAATTACAAGAATGAACTACTACAAAGTTTTCATACCTTCCCTGTCTCTACATGTGACGTTGTTTGTTAACACTTTGCACAACCTAATTTAACTTCAGTACGAGATGCGATCTTCGCACCACAATATGCTAATGCGTCAGGATCCGCCTGTATGTCTGGTGCACTGCACGATGCGGCATGCAACGAGTTAATGCTGTGCCAACATTCTGGTGTCTACACTTATCTTAACTGTATAGATAATTTGCCACCAAGAATTGTAATTTTTTTAGGCAGACAATCTGTGGTAGGCTAGCGTCGTACCGCGCTGGGACAAAAATCTGCAAAAGACTTAAAACAAGCAACCAGCGCAAGTACCTTGGCGAAGTGTCATAGTATCAAGTTGACGCTATTAAAGGAGGTAGCTGAAAAGTTTTTACTCATCAACTTAGTTTTTAAATCTGTAGCCGTGTAAATGTGTGTGTAAACTGTAGTGTAAAAATAAATAAATAATTATTATCAGTATCATGCGCATTGAATATGCATTAAAAATATGTGTTTTTTTGTGTTTTGTGTCATTTTTTTACAAGCCCAAATAATAATAAATTTGTGAAAGTTATTATAAACGGAATCCCATTTATGCCTGCCTTAAATTAGGATTTACTAGTGGACGCCCGCGACTTCGTTCGCCTACACTTGAGGCTTACAGACAAAATTCCTTTCTCAATACAACTCCATTACACTATCTTCTGGAACATCAACAGGAAGTGCTTACGTTTATACTCGTACCTCATACTGTTTGGCTGGCCTGCTAGCGATCCACTTTTAGTACTCCAGATCTTAATTTTTTATATGAGGTTAGTAAGTGCTCGTCACGCTGAACTTCTTTTTAAGGCGTCATATTCATGCCTTTTATGATTGAGCTAGGCTGCTGGGGTTCCACATCAGATATTCAAAATTAATTGTTAGGTTACAATAATTTCCGGAAAATTTTTTGACATATTGGTAGTTTTCATTAAAATTTTCAGATAAACAAATAAACAGGTAAACAGACAAAAATTATAAAAAGTAGCGGAATGTGTTCTGTGTTCGGTTCTAAGTGGCTTGGGATGAGCTAATTTTTTTAAAATATCTTCCTAGTACAGACTTTTCCTCTTCAGCTCTATTATATGTAGATATAGATATTATCCAGATTGATTTTACCAATATGTACTACCTATATAAATTATTTTTTTAGTAACTAAATGTATGTAAGTCACAGCGCCATCTGTTAGTAACGCGATGTAATCAATAGTTGTAGCAAACGTTTTTTGCTTCGAGGTTTCGATTTATTCAGGTGGAAAATTACCAAATGTACAATCTTATTGCGTAGGATGGTTATAATAGAAATTGCTTGTTACATTGAATAACTTATCCTATGGCACTATTTTTAACAGAGAGATATAGAAAGTGCTCGTCATGTAGAACAATTTTTTCTATGGCGCCATCTTCATAGCTCTTACAGATAAGTTAGGCTGCTGGGGTCGACCTCAGACTTTCAGAGCTTCAAAATGAATTGTAGCCTATAAACTGGCCGGGAATTTTCTTTACAGATTGATAAAGTTCTTATTTAAATCCGTTCAAATGTGTTCTGTAGTCAAGTCGAGTATCCTAGCTATTTTTTTCTAAATATCTTCCCAGTAACGACTATTTCCCCTCTTTAGCTTTATTGTATGTATACTCATAGATTAAAATATCCCTTAGTTCGTGCGTTCTTATGTCGTCAGCCAAAAGTCGAAACATGAAAACAATGAACGGAAACCTATTTACGCCTTCCCTTAAGGATCATATCACACAATTTTGACAGCTAAGTAGTTTGTTGCCGAAAACATGAATTTCAAAGGATAAATCAAAAATCGTAATAAGATTAGGTTAAGTTATCGATTGCGTTAAAACATTGTCTATGTAATAGATTGATAAGCCGAAAGGAAAATTCAGTTCGAAAAGAGTATCGATCTGTGCATTGACAATGTTTTAACGCAATTTATTACTTAACATGTAATTAGATACATCAACAATCTTTGTAATTAGATACACGTTAAGTCGTAGCGGCCTCCGATTTCCGATTAATTCCAAAAACTTGGTTTTCAAAGAACCAAGTTTTTTGCCAAAAACTTGGTAATTTGACACAAGCTGCCAAAATTTTGTTAAATTATGTTTTTTTTAATCTTCCTTAAAGTCGAAACATATAAACATACTGTACATTCTTTGTACTCAACTCGGTAAAAATCCTTAAAAGAAATCTGCAAAGTTAAACTTTTGCACGTTACATTTGATTAGCTTTGTGTTAGCAACTTAGCATCTAGGCAAATCCCACATTACTGAATTATTAATTCCGTAATCTGTTGGTAGAATAGCTTACGAGTTTGTAGTGGCTATTAGGTGCATAAGTGCCAATCATATATTCGAGGTAAGTAAGCACTGGACAAATCTGCAGCATCCGTCCGAATACCACGGTGAAATAGACGCAGTGTTCCTTCTTACATATTATATTTTTTTAAATGAGTCCTAGGATTATTTTTGTTACTTATACAGAGTAATATAGAGATAGAAATGGCCTCCAAATAATATGAACTACGGTCACGGAGGTAGCTCTGCGAGTCTGTAAGCTCAAGTTGCAGTAGACAGGGTACAAAGCGCGAGGAAATGATGACCTTTGGGGTAGAAAGTTCTATATTGAAGACCTACAAATAGTCTAACTTAAGAGTTAGGGTATCCACCGGCAAGATGACTTCCAACTTTGAGAAGATCACAGAACTGAACTGGATTTAGGCCGTTGACAACCAATCGACATTGCTGGGGCCTAATTCCGCTACTCAATGGTAATAAATCGTAACTAAATCTTTTGTTTTTGACAGTTCTAGTAAGTATGTCGAAATTTCAAATTCGGCCAATTCAATTACGATTTTGTTGCAATTGATAAACGTAGTTTGGTCCTTGGATAACATTTTGTTGTGAACATCTTAGGGCTTATATGATGTTTTTGTAAGTATTGGTAATAGTTTAATTTCATTTGTTCTATCTTTGGAGCTTTAACGACCATAAAGTCACAAACTACTAGCTAGGTATCAAAGGTTATGGAATAGCGCATCCATGAGGAGTTGTAAATATTTAACTACGACATCGGCCCTACTCAACATTTCTGTTTTAGCTCTACTGGTTCTGCAGCGTCCAGCTGTATGTGGGTTTAACGTGAATGCCCCAGCTCGCAGTATACCGTATACCCCGCAAACTTAGGGCACGTTCGGCGTCCCAAGTCTCTAAATGGCTAATGCAGTCACGTACTTTGTTCCCCATTTGACTATGTGAGTACAGGTCTCGAGGGGGCGAGTCTTGAAGATTGGATTCGTGTCTTTTTTTGGCTATCGACTGTTTTCAGCGCAGGCAACAATAAGGTGTAGCGGCACCTGAGAAAGAGTATTCCTTGCGAATGTAAAACGAACGCCGCAGGTCATGTAAATACCTACTATATGTAAGTCTTAAGTACTTACATATAGTAGGAATTCACATATTATTAACATGACAGTAACTACTCACAGTCGGTACCTATCGATGTATGTTTTTCAGAGTAGCAATAGTATTTGTGAAAGCCAATACCATGTTTAAAAATCTATGATTAAATGATTCATTCTTAAAGCAACTTAATTGAATTCAATTCAATTCATTTATTCAGAGCAAAATACATATTGCGTTGAATATATCATTAGAATTAAGTATAGATATAAAATAATATAAATCACTAAACAACGCAAAAATAATTAACAAATAAAATTATAGCCTGTTTCATCTTAACCGATTGTTAAATATCTGCAAAAATATTTATCTCGGGCGATTTGAGGGTGTCTCCCACAATCATTGATGAAACATACGCTGGCTCAAAGCATTAAAAAGCACTTACAAAATTCAACGATTCCATTAAGGTTCTCGGTAGCTCAGGGGTTAGAGCATTGGACCGGACTTCCAAAGGTCAAGGGTTCGATTCCTTCCCGATAACCGGAGCCGAAAAGAATTTTTAAAGTGTTATGTCTTTTCGAAATTAAAAAATATCGTTGTAAACGCAAAAAAAATTAACAATTAAACGTCGTGTTATAAGCCTACCTGATGATTACGGCCGGTTTCTGTATTATATCTTCCTTTGACACAAAGCTAGCTAACTGTCAGTTTCATAAAAGCTATCCGAGGTAACAGCGGTTATATGACACAAAATGGAGAATGCCCAGATTTGCTAGGAGATCTGTACCAAATGGCATCAAACCAAATTGACACTCAAATAGTTTACTTTTTATTCAACTTTTTACAACGAACATGATTTTTACAATGATTAACCGCATTCTCGAAATATTCAAAAAGTTTAAAAACGCCTTGTCATATTTTATTGCAATTTTTCAGTCGAGATTACTATAATCTATTAATTATATATAGGTATACATTTGTAGCCGGATTGATGAGAAGTCCATTGCATATTAAAAAGATTCTCTGAAGTCACACTGCCTCTTCGATCCATTTTAACTAACCACCAACGCCGGCCGGTTACATACAGAATCACTATCTTAACACGGCACTGCAGTCACTATCTCGATACACAACAACACAAGAGTCACTATCTCAACAGATTCAATAGTTTTATAGACGTAGTAAATAAATTATCCAGTAAAACGACTAAAACGCGGCACAAAAACATTGATCGTAAACATCAACAAACCACCATCATAACCAAATTGACGTCAATGTCAATTTGGTTATGATGGTGGTTTGTTGATGTTTACGATCAATGTTTTGTCAGTGTCAACTGACAGTTCTAAAACGCCGTGTTCCGAAACGTCCTATATGTGTGTTTTGTGTTTGGAAGTACCTATTGTTTTCTTTTGTAAAATGGTAAAATATTATTAATAGGATTTTCAGAAGTATTATATGAATTTTCTTATAAGTGGTCTGTTTTAATAGCTATTAACTGGCTAAAAAACCTTTTTTTTGTTCGTTGCCAGTTTACGAAAAGAACTGACCACTGCAATCGGAATGAAAAACTTTTCGGAAATTCATTTTTTGCGGAAGTAGGTAATTGTTAATCATTTATCACCTTTATAAATTCATACTCTTTAATGCGGTTAAAAAAGACTCTCAGAAAACAGAGTAATAAACAAAAAAATAAAACATTATTTTCGGTGGTATTTTACCTGTGACGCCAGGTCGTACGGGGCATGGGCATTCCCCTTTATACTTATTTTGAAACCAGCCTTTAGCAAATTTAGGTAAAACCGTTTATCATTTATGTAAGCATCAAGGTGTTACAGTTAAGAGCACCTGATGCTATTTCCGTGATTGCTTTTGGGGGCCGCCACATCTGCACAGTAAAATCAAAATGGCTTCCATTAAGCCGCGAGGACGATTGACGGCTTCACGTTGTGAGCAAACTGCCTAAAATAGACAGTTTAAGAATTTTCAAGAATTACTTTTTATCTTTAAAATAAATTGATTGGATTTATATTTTGGCTCTCCTTTGCAAAGGGTTCGCCCCCGCCTGTTGTGTGTAGATTGGTACTGATGCTAAGCTAAGCTAAAAAGCTTTTTGTTAAGGTAGACTTCACGTGAAGATAAAGGCTCCTAATGGTTTGAAATACTACACGCAAGCACATCAGGCTATCCTGTTGTAAATACAATATCATAATCATACCTTACCTTACCTTAAAGTGCTGTCATCTGTACCAACGTATTAATTTTACAACATGCAATCAAACGAAATAAGCAGTATTAGTAGCAGCAGGCTTACTTTTGACAAGCGCAGTGGGGCTTAGCAAATTTCATACTCAAAGTCAAAAATAAGTTCGCAATTACCTCGGAAGTTGGATTCTACTGGAAAATTTCAAACATTGATAAAAGTAAAATTTTCATTCTGTCTGATCAATCGAGGTGACACCATTATGAAAATTGCATGCCAGCTCAAATGCAGTTCAAGTAGGTTTAGAACTCTGAAAGGAAGAAAACCCTTTGAAAAAACTTTCGCACTTTGGGTTCCGCGCACAGTTTACTTACGTCCTATCCTAACCTACCCTTTTGGTGTGAGATTGAAGAGAGATGATTGTAGAGAGATGGACAATTGGATAGGCGAATTATGATGTTACTGAGGTACGTACGGTAAAGGAATAGTGTAATGATGGACAAATATTATCAAATTGTGATAATTTCAAATGGCCCAACCAAACTTAGAACTAAATGATATTTTAATTATTTTTTATAATTTGCAAGTACACACATGCAAGTAACCTAGATACGTAGGTACATATTTCTGACGTAACATAATATTTTACAAAGATTTTCTGAACGTCAAGGAAAACCATATGAAAAACAAATTTTCAAGTGTCAACAGTGAATTTACTGTTCAAAGTGGCCAGGTAATTTTCACTAAGTACTCGTATTTATCGCCCATAAAAACCATTTCAGTTCCAATTTTACAACCTTTACTAATTAATTAAGCATACTCATCGTCCAAAAAATTCTCTACAGTTCTAACTTGTATCATTATTTTCTGTGCCATACTCCGAACGGAGTGTTCATTGTCGCCGTCGTACCTAGCACGTCATGGTCAACACTGTGGTGTTTTATCCCCATGTGATAGGGGTTATTTTCCAATAAAAATGGGTATCCTGATGTGCTGGCCATTGTACTGTGCGGTAGTCAGCCGTCTGCGCCGCTTCCGCACCCGGCGGTTTGTTCCCGCCCGTTCTGGGTCACTCGTTAGTGCGTTTTCTACACGTATAGTCAACTTTATAAAATGTTAGTATGAGGTAAAAATGGTATTCATGATTCTTTTTTTTCCTACCTACCACTTACTTCTACATCACCAGCACTGAAGAGCGTGTCTTTAACGAGAAATATTTTGTACGGCGTTCTTTTAGCTTGTTTAGTTATTTGGTTTAGTTAGTAGATAGTTAGTGGGTAGCTAAGCTATACCGGGCTTAGCTACCCACTAACTATCTAAAAACTAAACTAACTAGTCTGGAATGGTGACTGTTCCGACAGTATATGAGAGTGTATTACAATACAAGCATCTTCTTGATTTAAAAGGCACGTTAAGCTATAGGTTTCGGATAATAAATATCACTTGTCTCATCAATTGCGCTCAAGCAGCCCCATAACCTTTCACATTGTTGGTCCTTACCTGCGAAAACCCCTTCGACAACCCTTGCTTAGCTCCCCTGGTAGAGTATGGCTATACGGTGAAACTTTATTACCCGTTACGGATACTTTATTTGAGGTTTAGTGACTGTTACAATTGATACCGTCAGTGTTTGTTGGTCGCGGTGACAGTATTAATGATGAAAATTTAAGGATAGATCTGGAAACGGCGGCCGCCCCGAGCAGAAGACGCGACGCCGCGCGCCACCAGTCAGCTCGTGACCACGGCTGTGTGCAATCCGGCCGAAATGTCGAGCAGTTAGGTACTGCTCATTAAAAATATATCGCGTATAGATCCGAATACAAGTAATTAGTGTTACAATTCTCGTGATCTGATCATGGAAAGCTAATTTTACTAACGCAGAGTCGAACAGAAATGTTTTAAAACTGGAGGAAAAATGGCCACAATAAAATTTCTCGTGTCACTTGTCACTTCTTCGCTCACACATGTAAATAGAATTTTTAATAATCTCTCGGAGCCGAAATGAGTAAATAAATAGGTAACTATTCAAATTATATTTTTGACAGAAACCCATGTCTAGTGAACGATCTCATTCATTGTATTAGTGTTTAAACGGGCCTAAGTGGAATTTTCTATTTAAATCCTTTTCACAGCCTGCAAAGAGTGTGACGTGTATTGTGCAGACGGTCACTTGTTTCGCAGTGCCTGCTGAGCGGAGTTGACGTAGAGCGGCCGCTTCCGGCGGGCGCGAACATTGTTGTTCTACGCAGTGTCCCTCGTCACTTAATACACAATGGCTTCACACGGTAGTCATAAAACTAGAATACGATTTGTTATGCAAAAGAAAATTATAATTTAATAAAGATATTACCTCGCAACTGATAGCTAATGAAACAATCACTGCGGCCAAATCGCTGACAGTCGCAAGTCACGGCGATAGTAGGTGTAGGTGTGCCGTGGGCCTAAAATGCATTGTGCAGTGTTCCTAAAAATCAACAATTCAAAGAATGTTCGAATTAACCATTCAAAGTTTCTTGCTCGGCCAAAATAGAATATGGTAAGTGGTCCTACATTGAACTAGGTAAATTTCAGAGGCTCACAGTGTGCCTGTTTTTTATTCAACGCTTTTCATTTTTTTCTAGAGATAAAGAATTAAGTTGGCTACAATCCTTTTATTTCCTTTATTTACTTTCGTTTCAGTATTAAAACAAGATTAATAAAAACAGTATTCGTGTATTATGTATTTATGCGTTTACAATTCAACTAACTTGTTTAAAATCATATCAACCTTATTTATTTCAAAATACCATAAAATCTTAGCCTTCTCTAATACTATTCAGATCTGTGCAGTTTTAGGACCTCAAGCATTTTATCCGCCGAATGTCCACCTCTTTTTCTCGCAAGCACCTTGTTTTGCGCCTTTCTACAACAGATACGAATAATAATTAAATCATGGTTAAATGTGTACACTATGGGGTGTAGTGGCTCAATGTGGGACACATCACGTTTTGCTAACTTACCTCAATTTTTTACCAACAAACCAATCTCGTAAAGACACGAATAATGGTGCTCTTACTTACTAGATAACTGTACTTAACAGCACAGTGTAAATATTAAAAATACAGTATTTATAAATAAAATAAATAAAAATAAATATTTCACTACAACCACACCAATTCTCTAGTCCCAAACTAAGCTACGAGGCTTGTGTTATGGTAGTAATCTGTGGTTATGGGGACAACGGATAAACATACTTAAATACTTTTTTTGTAAATAAATACATATTATACATAGAAAACACCCAGACCAGTACACACACACATGTTCATGCACACTTATGCTTGTACTGTGCGGGGATCGAACCAGCGAACTTGCAAAAAAGCAAAAAATGCTGTATATTGTATAACCTATAGATGCTGTTTGCGTATATGTGCTTATTATAGATGCTGTATAACTTAAAATGGTGCTAAGTTGCAAAATCATTGGTTTAGTACATTACATGTCGAGTTAGTAAACAGAAGGACAAGTTTAAATTATAGTTGATCATTAAATCATTACATGCCGCTTTAATTAAAAATTAAAAAGATGAATTAGTTAACCAGGGTGTTAATATATTTTCACGTAGGTCGATCTTAAAAAAAGGAAGTTTAATCACGTGACCAATTAATTTTTTTGTGGCCATACTTCAATATCTCAAAGTTATATCTCTAAAAACATTATGGTTTTTCATTAAGTTTCCGAAACTTCGCTTTTATGTCGGTATTGCGCAATGCGACTTCAAAAGCACGTATGTCCTTGCAAGCTGTGCTGCTATTGTTTGCGATACTATTTCTGCGGTCCAGTTAATTTTGAAGCAACGGATGTCTGAGAGACAGGGTCAATGTTCTTTGTATACGTCCAACTAAATAACAGTGTACTTATAGCTGTAAATAATAGTTAGTTATTAATTAACTTACGGTGTAACAGCAGTCTGACCATAAATAAATAAACTAGTGTTTATTAAGCCCTGTCTGAAAATAAAAAAGAAGAGTAATAATTGTTTATGACAATATTATTAATAATATATATGACTTAATGGTCTCATCAGGCTCTGTAAATAAGATAATACTGTAAATTGAACTAAATACTTACTTAACACAATCCTACCCAAAGAGCTTTTGTGTGCGTTAAGAACCTAATTGAATAGCATCATTGTAACAAGCCGCCCAAGGGCCTCTGACCAGGCTTAACAACTAATATCTGTCGATATTAACCTGGACCAATAGCTTAACGTGCCTTCCGAAGAACGAAGATGCTTGATACCATCTGACAGTAAGGTTGGTCACTTACCTTACAAATAACCCCTATACCTGTCCACACTGAGTCCGTGGCGGAGTACCTCGTCCTTGGTTATTAATTATCTAATTGAAACTTATTGATTAATAACTCCATTTTATTAGAATACTAGTGGTCCCCCGCGACTTCGTCCGCGTGGAATCCCTTTGTTTTCGAAATCGCGGTCGAACGGGATAAAAAGTATCCTATGTCCGTTTCCTGGTTCTAAGCTACCTTTCCATTAATTTTCAGCCAAATCGGTTCATCCGTTCTTGAGTTATAAATAGTGTAACTAACACCACTTTCTTTTATATATATAGATCTCAACTCTCTTCGCTCTATTTGTTCTTAATTAAAACTTCCGGTAATCTGCTTATACCTCATTCTTACAGAAAATTAATGGCGGTAGCATTCGCAATATTATAGTTTCAACCTTATTTTATACCTGACCCAGTTAAATTTTTTATTTATCTTATTAACTTACAATATAGTTTACATTTTACTAGACAACTTAATCATCCCATATTATGTAATGATAATAAGGTATTTTGGAAATATATTTCCATAATAGCAGTTAATCAACAAATAATAATATCAGGGGGTGATTAGGTATTATCAACACTTTTTTAAACTTCCATCGCGTGAACAACCTTTATGATTAAAGCTACGCAGACATATGTATAAAAAATGTTATCCTTAAAATTATATAAAAAATATCCTAGGACAGCATATTACGTCTATCTTTTATGGTGGACTCACAATAACACGTGTAACTTTCGATAGCTTAGCAGTTCGAAGCTTTGTCATCTAAATACAGGATGTAAAAAAAACCTTAACGAAGCCGTCAACCACGCGTTCAGTACATCAAACCAAATCGTATGAAAAATAAATTTTGGCTGGGAAACAACTTTTATTTTTTGACATCAAAAAAAATAATTTAATTCTAACCCGCAATGTACAGCGCGCACGCGGAAAAGTCACCGCGGGGCGTGTTGCTATACGCCGCCGCGATGCGGTTCGGTTCGAGTGTGCGCTGTTCATTGCGGAGTGTGCCATTTAGAGGCATTTTATGAAAGAACTAGTGAAAATTTGTATCATGTTTCTTTGGAAAAAAGTTCAGTTATAACGGACAGAAGTCATTTCTGTAAAAATCATCAATTTTTTTTTCAATCTTTAACCATCAATATCTCAGTACCTAACCGTTAACTTCCCAGGTATGGTGTGAAGGAAAAAAATGATCGTGAGTATTGGTAGAATATGTGGTATTCGGCTTCGTTAAGGTTTTTTTTACACCCTGTATATGTAACTCAACGGTGACTGACTGACATAGTTATCTAGCAACGCACAGCCCAAACCACTGTACGGATCGGGCTGTAATTTGGCATGCAGGTAAAGAAATAAAAATATTTGACAAAAATCACACCAATTCTCTAGTTCCAAATTAAGCTACGAGGCTTGTGTTATGGGTACTAGACTACGGTTAAACATACTGAAATACTTTTTTCGTTGTAAATATGATGGATGTGGTGAATGGTGTTATGATGTAGGCATCCACTAAGAAAGGATAAAATAGGGGTTGCAAATTTATATGCAACTCGATGAACTATAAATACATATTATACATAGAAAACACCCAGACCAGTACAAATACACATGTTCATGCACACATACGCTTGTACTGTGCGGGGATCGAACCCGCGACCCTTGGTTTTAGAAGTCCGACATGTAGACCACTACACCAAACGGTCGTCAAATGGTGTTATGATGTATGCATCCACTAAGAAAGGATAAAATAGGGGTTGCAAATTTATATGAAAGTCGGTGGCAAAAAACTAAAATCCACGCGGACGAAATCGGGGACGGGGGCTGGTCATTAATAGTTTAAGGAAGCGAAATATAGCTTAACCTTCTCGGGAGAGCAAGCAAGTTTGTTAAAAGACTAGTGCAGATTTTCTTTTACATAAAAGCCGTATTACTTTAGCCCGCTAAAAAGTGCAACAGTTTTATTTATAAGTGTAGATTATAAAAATAATATTGGCAGACTAAATAAAATGCTTAGCAGTTTTGAAAATGTCGTAGACATAACTTTATTGATTTCATCACTGTAACATATCTATCGTATCTATCACACACTCACATAGTTTTAACTGTCAAACAATAGATTAGATTTCAGTCAACTAATAATTAACTACCAATGGCATCTTTATAGGCATTTGATAGACACCGAGATTGAAATCATAACCAATTGAATTGATGTATTTTGCAGCCACAAAACAACAAGGTATAACAAAAAAATAAAGCCCTTTACACAACCAGTGAAAATTCGTTGGAAAAGCCAATTCAAACCAATCTCACATTGCCGCTGGTCGTTTCCCTTGCCTATTCCCATAAACGGCGGGAAGGTTATGGAATTGAATAATACATCGGGATATATGCTTCGTAGCACTCGTAGGTATGCAAAGTCTGTTTGTTGCTAGAAATTGGCCCGGAAATAAAAACTGGATGTTGAACGCTGCACCGCGGCTGGGCTACGTGTCACGATTCTAAATAGCCGAGAATTTGCCTCGGATGGTGTAGGGTATCTAAGTTTTAGTGTATCAACAGGATAATTACAAAAAAACTATTTAACAAAAGTGTTCACAAGTACGGGAGATATTATATGTATATACTATCACACATTTTTGCAGTGGAAAAAGGAAAATTAATCACCTGCATTTGCATTGCTTGAAATGTCTCAAAGAGAACATAGTCAACTTCACTGGTATATCTGAACGAGTCTGCCTACTCCAAATGAAATTCGAAGAGGAAGCAATCTCATTCATACAGGTATATGCTCCTACTTCAAAGGCAAGTGACGAAGATATGGAAAAATTCTACGCAGACCTGACAAAAGCCCATGACCTCGCCGATGAGAGCATAGTAGTAATGGGAGATTTCAACGCATTGATCGGGCACCCTCTAGAAAATGAACAACGTATAATGGGGAAGTATGGCTACGGCTCCAGGAACGAAAGAGGGGAGAGACTACTACAATATGCTTACGAGCACGAGCTGACCATACTGAATACCCTCTACAACCATAAACCAAGTCGAAAATGGACGTGGCAATCACCGGATGGAGAAACGAAAAACGAAATCGACTTCATAATGTCCAACAATCCGAGAAGACGATTTACCAACTTCCAAGTACTAAACAAAGTCAACTATTCATCTGATCACAGACTACTACGAGCATATCTTATGTTAAAAATGCCAAAACTCAGTAGGAAAAATTTCAGTCCCACATCAAGAAGACTAGTCACAGAAAGCGAAAGAGATAAATTTATGGAGAACCTAAACGAGGCATTGTCACAGCATCTTCACAAACTTGACAAGACAGAAGAGGCCCAAGAATTCTATAATGTTTTAGAAAATATAATTAAAAACAGCATGAATAAGAAAAGTCTTAACAACAGCGACAATAAACACAAAATATTTCAGCTTAGTACATTAGAGCTTATTAGCAAAAGGACGGCATTGCAGACAATCAAAAACAAAACAAAAGAAATCAAGGAAGAACTTAAAAATATTTACAAAAGAACAAACAAGGCCACAAAAAAAGACTACAAAAACTATAGAGGAAGAACTTTGGAGAGAAACCTGAAACAATATAGAAATGCAAAAAGAGCATACAAAGAACTGAATACTCACAAAAACTGGATTAAAAATCTGACAAATAACCAAAACGAGACAAAAACAAGAAAAGATATAATCAACTGTGCCACAGAATTCTATAAGGAACTATACAAAAGAATACCAGAAGATAACCAGACAGAAATATACCAATACATAGAAAAGGATGAGCTAGATAAAATAGAAACAATAACGAACGAAGAGGTAAAAACTCAAATAAACAAACTGAAATTTGAAAAAAGTCCAGGACCTGATAATATCTGCAACGAAACACTAAAATTAGGAGCACCCATGCTAACTATATTTCTGACCAGATTATTCAACATGGTTCTTGAATCCGGAAAAGTTCCTCACCAGTGGTGCAAATCGGACATTATACTGCTATAAAAAAAGCGATGCAAAAAATATTGGAAACTACCGTCCCATCAGCTTATTATCTAACATCTACAAACTATTTGCATCGCTCTTGCTGAGCAGAATTACAAGAAAAATAGACAGCAGACAACCATTAGAGCAAGCAGGGTTCCGCTCCGGTTTTTCAACAATAGACCACATTCAAGCCATGGAACAAGTAATAGAGAAATTTAAGGAATTTAATTGTCCGCTGTACATAGGTTTCGTGGACTATCTTAAAGCCTTTGACAGCATCACTCATAGCTCCATATGGGATGCATTAGAGTCATGGGGTATAGAGCACTACTACATAAGAGTTATACAGAACATATACTCACAGGGTCTAAGTACAGTCCGTCTGGAGCGCAGGGGAGAAGAAATACATATAGAAAGAGGAGTAAGACTAGGGGACCCACTATCACCCAAAATTTTTATAGCGGTACTTGAAAACATCTTCCAAAGGCTAGACTGGCGTTCTAACGGTATCTGGATCCATAACAAATATCTAAACCACTTGAAATTTGCTGATGACATAGCAATTTTTGCAAACTCAGCCTCAGAATTACAACATATGATGACAACTCTAAATGTAGAAAGCAAAATAGTTGGTCTGCACATGAACACATCGAAAACCAAAATAATGACAACTAGCCACCAAAAACAAATTCAAATTGAAGGGAACCCAATACAATATGTGGATCAGTACATATACCTTGGGAAGCGTGTTTCTTTCAGCCCAGGCAGCAATGAGGAAGAAGTGGAAAGACGAATCAGAAACTCCTGGAATAATTTCTGGTCCCATAAAGAAATATTAAAGGGAAGCCAAAGCACGGAAATAAAGAGAACGGTAATGGACACTTGCATTTTACCATGCCTTACACGCAGTATAGTTTTTGTAGTCTACGCAAGCCAGACATGGGTATACACAAGTACAGTCAAAAATAAGGTAAAAAGATGCTAACATGCAATGGAACGAAGCATACTAAAGATAAGAAGATCAAACAGGGTTCGTAACCCGGCTATAAGGGAAAGAACGAAGGTAGTGGACTGGAATAAGTGTCAATTAATGTAAAAATAATGTTACTTTAGTGTTTGAATAAATAAAGCTTTATTATTATATTATTATTTATTATTTGCATTGCTTTGAACAAAATAATAAAAAGTGGAAGTTGAAAGTTGATGGGAACAAAATATTAAAGAGTTAAGTTTATCTGAGTAAAGGTATCGATGTACACTAAGAGAAAGTTAAAGTAAACTTATTCACCTACGGAGTCAATGCTCTCTATCAAATTCCTAACATGAGTATTCACTCAAGTTGGTGAGTATAGATTTTATCCTATTGTAAAGTTCACAATAGTACCTATAATAAAAAAAACCTTTCGGCCGAGCGGACGAGGTAACGAATCGTTCTTTTCGGTCCGTTGAATTCTCATCAAATATTTTGGTCACACTAAACACTCGAATGCTACGAGCTTCGTAGTCAATAAAGCATGCATCGTTTCTACAATCATTATTTTCAGGTTGTGAAACCCACTCTAAAAAATTTTTGTTTTTTTCAGTTTTAAGGATTTACCTACCACTCTTGTTCCCGTTAGTCGTTTTGATTTTCGTAGGTTTTAATCGAAGTAATGGACCTTTGATAAATTGGTAGTGAATATCAGAACTAAGGTAACGTAATAGCCTTGAGAATCAGTAAGCTCAAGTGGCAATGGGCGGGGCACATAGCGCAAAGAACTGATGGCTGTTGGGGAAGAAAAGTTCTGGATTGGAGACCTTTCGACCAAAAGTGCAGCGTAGGCCGTCCACCGAGAAGATGGACAGACGACCTTGTAAAGATCACAGGATCACACTGGATGCAGACCGCTTGTGATCGGTCGATGTGGAAAACTGTGAGGAAGGCCTATGTTCAGCAGTGGACGTCCTTTGGCTGATAATATCGATGGTGATTATGAATTTCACAAAACACTTTGGTAGTTTCTTTGTAAATGTGATATGCATAAGGAATCAAAACGACCTGTAAATTGTACATCTTTCTTTGTTAAACCTGTAATTTTGTTTTGTGTTGTACATTAAAGTGTTAATCTATCTATCTTTCTAAACGGTATATCATTCTAAACTATCTGCTAAAACCTACTTACTTGTACTAATTGGTGGTTTAATGATGTCGTCATTATAAATGAATTTTTGCATTCTTAATTTTATTCATAAATTTGATTTTTCAGTAATGACTAAGTCAAATAATTGAAGTGTTCTCTTAACTTAATTGTATCAATTTGAGACATTTTAAAGACACGACTGAAAAGGCTTTCATTAAACAGACATCATCCAATCTATGTCGCATCAATCGAGGAGTTTTAAATTATCGTAACATTTTTACTTTATAAAAAAAAACAGCTGGCGAGCTTGAACGGCTGCACCACTTTTGACTAGGCGTAGTCAAGAACTACCATGATTATATTATCCTTTCAATGAAAAAAACGCACTGAAATCGGTCCGTCCATTCGGGAGCTATGATGCCACAGACATCATACACACATGCGAAAACGAAACTTAGAACAACAACTTATAACAACTTTTTCGTTTCTCGGCGTGGGGTTAGAAACAAACACTAACCACAGAAAAGTGTTATACGTCAGTTTCGAGATTAACAGCTTACCGCATCCGCGCTAATCTTTTTTGCAAGCTAAACCGTTGTGGAGCACAAACAGCCAGTGATCAGGGCGGGCCGCCCTTGATCACGTTCGCGCTCTCAGTTCGAGGGCGGACGGTGGCGCAGCGCCAACTATTTACCGATGCACTGTTACAAGAATAACGAGTGGATTAAAACGGGTTATAAATTTATAAATTGTCACGGGGTGACCTGTTCTCGAAATGTTGAAAGTGTAATTTTTCGCAATTGACATTGACGAAAGTATTGGTCGCGTTGCTTCGCTCACGTGGGACAACGGCGGCCTACTTGTTTATTTTATCTATGAAACGATGCGCTTCATCCATTGTTTCCTATCATCGTTTCGCGTTGAACTATCCACCAGTGAATCGGAACATTTGTTTAGAATGGCAGCCGTGATCACACTCCATTGTCTTTACAGGTATTCATACTCCGTTTTATTTGGAACGAGCGTGCGGTAAACTCGCGGGACCCATAAAACAAACGAATTGCTGCAATTTCCAATGTGTAATGTATTTCGATGGCAATATTCTCCGCGAAAATGACGCGGGCTCGAGACGAAATGCGTTGTAAGCTGTCGTCGTTCATCAAAGTTGCGCTACGAAAAGTAGGGGTGTCAAAACAGCGTCGGGTTAGCATGCAATGATAATGAATTTGGCAAAAAATATAATTTTAAAAACAAAAAAACCCGCCTTCTTACAAAACCAGTACTTTTTTTCTTTTCATTTAAGGCATCAAACGTAGGGTGAAATAATACAAACTCTCCTGAACAGGAACAAGATACAAAATTCAATAATCAACATCATACATAACATTCATTCGGGCAATAAATTGAATTATAAGTCAAAACATATCCTAGCCAGCCTTATGCCAAAAGATAAATCAATAATCGGAGGCCGCTACAAAGTACAATCTTCGTAACTAGATACATGTTAAGTTATCGATTTCATTACAACATTGTCATCGTACAGATCGATGAGCCGAAATGAAAATTTAGTCCAGTGCATCGATCTGTACATTGACACTGCATAACGCAATTGATTACTTTTGATTACCTACTTAGTGGCAAACGCTCCCGGCGGGATCGTTGATGACAGGTCATTTACCCCGACGCGCCACTTGATGACTTAACATATATCTAATTACGAAGATTGTACTTCTTAGCGGCCTCAGATTTTTGATGTATCCTTTGAAATTAAAGTTTTCGGCAAAGAACTGCTCAGCTGTCAAAATTGTTGCCTCTTAAGATCTGATCCCAAGAAAGAGATAACTAAAAATACTTGCATTTATTTTTGTATGTTTTTGACGTATGGAAAGCACATTTGAAAACCCTTCATTTATTATCGTGTGAAACGAGACGCGTGAAAAGTTGAGATTCAAATTACGGACAGTAAACAAGAATTCACTAAGTAGGTTCATCATTTGCAACAGATTGCTGTGAAGAATAATCAATTTAATGAGTTTGAAAATGCATTTCACCGAACGAAAGGAAAACTACATGATTCTTGCACATTTTGCAGTTTTATCATAATATTTCACCATTGCATTTGTGAAATGGGTAGTTCCATTTATTCGCATGTATGTACTGTTTTACCTACATGTATTTGTAGAACGTGTTGCTTTGGTTTTTACAAATTCATTTATGTCGGACTATATTTTATACGGGATCACCATGCTTTTGTGCCTTGCACATAAAACAACGCATTTAATAGATGTCACATAAAACCAGCTTGTTTGCTCTGCTTTTATATTTGAGTTGTAAACTTTGAAAATGCTACCATAGAAAAAATACAAAACAGAAAATTTTGGCTGTCGTCAAAAGAGAACTCGTCATATTTATCACATGTTTTTTTATACATTCAGTAGCTGTAGTATTGTTGTATGATATACAATGGCAAATGTCTTTGTTGGACTAAAGTTAAAGTTTTAAATAGTGAATATTACCGTCTTAAGATGGTAAAGCGTTGTTGTGCCTTGTTAGGAGGAAGCACGGATTTATTGACAATAGTTTGGTTCCTAATAAATTGGCCCTTACCTATTGCCTAAGTTGTTAGCGAGTTTCTCTGCAACTTCGCCACCCATCTTAGGCAGCTGTAACGCTTCATTCATATTTTCGAATTGAGGACAGTTAACCTAAAAACGACTTATTTCAAAACATCAGACGGCTTAATAGACTCTTTGAGATATTTTTGAAATCAGGCCATTAAGCCCCGATTGGCTGAATTCGGCCCGCGTAACAATCGAATATTGATTGTGTCTGTGATCTTCGGATTGGACCGGTTAATCGAACGGGTAAGGCCCTGTTCACACGGTTTTGACCTGCACGGTTTTTGAAGTATACGTCTAACGCCAATGTGACAATGTAAACGTATGAATGTGGCGTGACGTTGACAGCGACGTCTAAACGTATACTGTAAAAAACGTGCAGAATAATGCCATGTGAACGAGGCATGATGCTCACTGAAAAGTTTCCTTTCTCACTTTTAACGGATATGGTTATTTTCGAAATTGCAGACACCAAAAGTAATATTTTTGCAGCAAAAGCAACTGTCTGAGTTGGGGATTGAACTCGCGTCCATGGGAAGCCCATGTGCTTAATCCTGGGTGGCCGGTTTAGAAACGGGCCGGATTCCCATTGACGCGGGTTGGATCAGCCTCAGAAAGTAGGTTTTTTCTATTGCAAAAATAATATCTTAAGCTTACAACGTGAATATTTAATCACGATAGATCATAAAACTATTTGTAGATCAACTTTCAGAATAGGACCTCTGAACTTATCTCAGTCTTGTTTGAAACAACACGGTTCAGTGTTTACAGCGGCTCCTTCTCCCACGAGCTGTTGTGTGTGAAGCTTCCCATTAATCATAAGAGTTTAAAATCGTTCACAAACAGTTGCGGTGTTGCTTGGCGATCAGCTGCAATATAAGGCAAGACAAGGACGGGTGGAACTTTATACGAACCCTTAATAATAAGGAATTGCTTATTGTGTAAGATATGAAGTGCCCGAAAAAAAAACTCAGTAATAAGATACATGAGCGGGCCCCAGTTAACACACGTGTCGCCGATCGTAGCGAGAAAAAATAAAGGTCATAGTTTTTGTGGGTGAAGGGGGGTAATAATAATAATAATCAATAATTTATTTCGTTTTCAACTTATTCCTAGTTACATAGTTGATTGAGGTCTCCATTTCAAGTTATGCCTGTGTTTGGAGACCTTGCTCTTCCTTATCCATACACATAAAAACAATATAAACCGAAATTTAACAAAACAAAATCAGGCTTAAATCTACATAATTCTTCTAAGTGTGTGTGTGAGATCTTTAAGACGATACCTGAAACATTTTACTACCTTGATACTTGCGGTACAAACTGATGTGACTCATATCGCGTTAGTGATGGTCTAAAACAGTTTTAGATTGAAATTGTCCTTACTCGAACGTTACGTTAAAATCGAAGAGCAACAGAGCGGAAAAACGTAACGTTAGCCGGACCGACACTGATAAAGTTTGGGCGGAGCTAATTGCCGGATAATCACCTAACGTATTAACCGTACATGTTTTCCCCGACCTAGTACACACGTAAATGTGAGCATACTTTATCTTATTCACATCGAATACAGATGATTTTGCAACACAACTTGGTAAGCTAATGTGCTGTCGTTTTTATTTACTCATAATAATTACATATTTATTATTTTGAAGAGAGAGAAATTAACGAATTGTAGAAATGCAAAGTAGAACCACTAGTAATTTTCAATTCCTGACTAATGTAGGTACTTGATAATAATCAGTCTGCAACCCGGATCCACACCTTGGCTGAACGGCCCAAAAACCTTTTACCTAATGACCGACTGTTGATTGTTGCATTTCTCTAATGGCAAATGGCGTTACTTTTTGGTGTATTTACAGGTTCGTTGAAACGTGTTTCATACAACTACAAACGCAAACTAGCTCATACAACAAACTGTGTGAAGTGTCACACATAATACCGTTTTTCGCATCCAGTATAATATTGATCCGTTTATCGGATAAGTGCTGTACTGTGTGAATACGATCTCCAGTAGCGACGGATGTTAAAACGTATCCTGTAATTACGGTCTTTATATGTGTACGTGCCCTAAGACTTTCAGAAAGCAGCAAACTTATTCCTTTATAAGTCTTCGCTGTGCTTATATTAATTAGGTTCTGTTTGCTAATAATGATGGATTACCTTTCTGTTGTTGTGTCGTCTGAATGAGTTATGTAACTATTAGTGATGTGCCGGATCGTTAAAAATGTAGTTATATCTGCGGATACGAATCCGGATATTTGGTGTCAAGATCTGCATTTCCGGATACGTCTTCATTTTTCTAACTTAATCGATGTCAGCACGCGAGACCTTGAAACAAAAGTAGACGTCACGCCCGCCGGAACGATAGATAGGACATTTTTTCATTTTTCGGTACCTTTGAATCATGAAAAATATGGTATTCTGTACCCATTATATATACCATGTTAAGTAAATTACAACGATAAATGTTTGCAATATAAAGGTGCCAAACATTTAATTTTGATGTTAAGAAGTAAAAAAAAAACTGCAATTTAATTTAATAGTTTTTTGATCCGACCTATAATTATAGCATTCCTTCCTATCAATTGAAAATTAATAAGTGAAAAGATCCGCGAGAAAAGTAACGGACACGGATGCGAATAAGGACACGGATCTTTATTTTTCGTCGGATATGGATATGGATATCCGGAACATAACTAGGAACTATGTCAAGTTCAACAAAGCATTTATTTAGGGGAAGCTAATTGGAAAACAATAAATAATGAAAGATGGCTTTTCAATGCTTTTGTAATTTGATCGCATTACGGATTGTTATAACTACCCGGTAGTAGTAGGTATGCGTAATAATGCATAGGCATTTTTTTCTTATGATCTTTCTTTCTGTACAGTGGCAGGTTGCATACTTAGTTTTTTTTTAATTTACATAGATGTCAACACACCGAGAACTAGTAGCGCTACCGTCTCCGATTAAAACTTACGCCATGAAATGTAATTCTGGTAAGGAAACCATAGGTACTTCATCGTACATCGTCTCTTATTTCGGTGTGACTTCACAATGAAGTGCTAAGACGGAGTAGCTGTACGTACCTACGTACGAAGTAATAGCTACAGGGTTATTTTAATCAATGGAACTTAGTTAGGCACCATTTACGATTTCAAAAGCGAAGCACCTAGAGTCAAATTACTCCGTCACAACTCTGCTGAGTTAAAGTTGAATACGTTAGCGAACGATGATTGATTGCACACTAATTCCTGTTGCTAACACCGTGGACAGTCATTAACGTTAATTATACCTACTGCAAATATCGTTAATGGACTTTAATATAGCACCCAACTCGTTTGCCATTGGTAGGTACTGTTAATGATAAACTTTTTTTATTTATTTAATCCCCATGCTTTTCAAACGTTGCCATGAAACGCAAGACCGGGCGTGATAGCTCACACTGGCAACAAATCATAGGTTTAAACAGAATATCAGCTTGCTTCGAATAATTACATTTACGAAAGCTACAATTTAATTACGACATTACAATGGAAGAGGTACCCACTCGAAATTAGCTTGGCAACTGCTAACGTCGCCCGCCGCGCCGCAACGACTTACAGACCTGCTGAGAAGTTTCATTTTAATTGTATCCATTACACGGTTGGCTAATTAAGTACCCGACCACTAATGCCCACTAATTAAGAGGGAGAGAGAAATAAAGCATTTCTCACTTTTGAAAACAAACATTTCGAGGCGACGTGTAATTGCTATTGGTAAAACCTCAGGCTTGTACGTCACTTTTTACTCAAATCTAATAAAAAAAAAAGCCAAAAAACTAATTTCTTAAACGAATTCTTCAATATCAGTTTGAAATTTCCTTTGCTATATTTTTGACACGCTCAACTTTTTCACCTATTTTCCTGTGTCTGATTTAGCTGAAATTTTGTGAGAAATGTATTCTTCTCAGTCCTGAGGTGTCATTTATTAATATATTGAAATGTTTTTTTATAGATTTATTTATTAGAGTTCATTATAATATTAAAATATTTTTTTCATCCCACCATCTCGGAAAGAGTCATTTTGCTCTTCAATATCTGAGTGGAAAAGCCGTTTTTATTCACTAGAGGTTAAAGTAAATTTGAATTTAGAACATCGTGTGCACCAAGTTTGTGAATTAAAAAAATCATTAAACCTATTTATTGCTACCTCTATGGTGCCAAATATATCATATAATTTTTTTTTAATTTGTTAAAAACTTAGACTCGGAACCTTCTTGGTGTTCTTTTTTCAATTTGCTTTGTAGGCGGTTCTTTACGCGGCATTTTTTCACGTCATTTTTAAACCTTAAATTAAAAACAAGAAACTTGAAAACAAGTTAAAAAACTAAAATGAGTGATTCTAGCGACGAGGAAGTTTGTGTGACGCCAACAGAATTGACTGAAACTGTTAATAATGCGCAAATGAGCTTTCTCCCTCAACAATCACGCGAGAAGTATTTAAAACAGTACGTTATGTTCAACACGTAGCGACTAGCAAAAGGAGCCAAAACCTTCTCAGAAAACGTTTTGCTGGCATATTTTATAGAATTATCCGAGAACAAGAAAGCAAGCACTCGAAAAACTGTACACAAGTGACTAACACCAATATTACAGTACCCAACAAAAATATTACACTCAATTTAGAGGTAAAAAACTGTAGCAACGTTACTTTCAATTTTTATTAATTATACCTAAGTATTATTTTGTTATAATTTAAAGATTATTCTGTAATACTTACCTGTCATAATGTAGTAGTTAATACCTAAACTGAAATAAAAGTACCTATCTTGTGACTGTCAACGGTTTTATTTGCATTTATTCATTTCCTCGCTAAGGTGGAATGAAAAGTTACGTGTTGCACTCGAGTGCAAAACATTTTTCACCTCGTGCTCTTTTGATTCCCTTGCTAACGCTCAGGATTCTAATTTTGAATCACTCGCTGCGCTCGTGATTCAATTTTAGAATCCTTCGCTTGCTCGGTCATCAAAATTGAACACGCGGTTAAAAAGCAACTTTGCACTCTTGTATAACAAATAACTATTATTTATTTATTTATAGCAGGTCCTCTAATTGGGGACTTTCAGTCTTGCTGACTTTAAGGGGAGGAAATAAAACTGTCAAATATTAACATTTACCGAAACATAGTGTCAATCATGTTTGTGATACTGACGGTAACGATTTCACCTTGCCATAAATTAGTGCAATATTTTATGTTTTCTCACTTTTGCAACCTGGCGTACCTATAGCATTTTTTGTCCACAGATTCACCTATCATTGGAAATATGTGATGTCAAATGGTTCTTATGTGATGGCTGATAATAAGCAAGTCTGGAAATTGGAACTTCATCTTAAATTAAAACATTTTTTTATCAAAATAGCGGATTTCTTCCCAAAAGGTTGAAAAAATCGGGTGTATTGATGATTACCGCCCTCGACTCTCTTAAGCGCCTCGGCGGTAATCACCAATGTTACACACTAGTATCATACGACGTTTTTCAACACACTTGTGAATAAAATAACAATAAAAACTAATTTTATTTAGTAGATAAAAAGTTTATTTTCCGCGCATAAAGGTTGCCACGTACAAAATGGGGACTTTAAAGTTTTTTTTTAAATCTATAATTCACTAGTGAGTTATAGCAATGAAAAAGTCACAGTTTGAGTAAAGGTGTCATTATTAGTCTAATTGCAGTGAAATTACAACCACTTTATGAGCAAGTGTGTTGAAAAATATATTTCATCAGCAAAACTATTAAGGATTCGACCGAAAGCCAGCAAGGAGTCAGTGTGACCGTAGTGTTTATCAAAATAAAATAAAAAAAACATATTTTTATGGTACGGCTACAAACCTCTTCATTACAATATTATTCCCAAAAAAAAAACAATAAAATACTTACCACGGGTATAGACATTTCTTGCGCATTCTTACAACACACGACTTCAAATCCTCTTCTCTAACAATGGACAAAATCTTATTTTTACATTTGTCTTCAAAACTGAGGAAGTTTCATTCTGATTCTTCCCCCTTTATGCGAACCTGCGCCACGCAAGACAGGACGCACAAAGCAGCAAACCATATATATTTTTATCCAGAAATCTAGGACTATAATATTTTTTCCTTAATAGTGATAGTAGGGCCAGGGCCACAAAAAAAAATGGTTAGGCCAGAAATTCACTTTTTTTAATTTTGGGACCACTGTGCGCCATTAAAGGTAGAATCATACATTTTAAGTTTGTAATCCTGTAAGTTTGGTCTCTGCGTAATTACGATTTACCATTCAGACATTTACTCTTTTTAATACTTGCATTTAAAAAAAGAAGATCAAGATCTTGTTTACCTGCAAGCTGCCTAAACAAAAAATGCAATACCCTGAAATCTTGCATCATTCAAAAGGTAAACGACCTCAGATCGGATAATTGCACGACCTTGCAAGCTGCAATTCAATAGTTCCTAGTGACCTAGACATAAAAACTTACATTTTTACTAGGTGAAGCTAGTTAGAAGTGGGTGCGGTTTTTGCAAGGTTTCGATTCAAAACTTACCTATTATGGTAAGGTAAGTTAGTGCTTAGTGTAGTTAGTTAAAAGATACTATTTGATAGCATTGTTTGGATAAACTTGTAACTTGCAGTTCGGCACTAAAGCTTAAATGTATCATCTTACAGTTCAACTCAAGTTTTTTTATTTATTTATTGGAGGTTTTAGTTAGATTTTCTTTTCGAAAGACATGCAAACACCACAGCTCGCTTAATTCTGACGCGCGGTTCAGATAGTTTATTTTATCATAGATGGTAGGCCTTTATTTCACTCTTGGTAATATTTGAAAAAGAAAACATCCATCGAAATCAGTTATAAAAACAGGCCCCTTGTTGTACAAACAGGTATTAAAGCAGTATTTTGCGGTGATGGTGTAATTTTAACGGGCAAAGTGCGGACGCAGTGCTTTCATTCTCTGACCGTTATGTTTTAATTGCTTTTCTAGTTTGCCGCTTAATAGCTAAACAGGAAGTTCATGGCTATTGTTAACTCATTACC
This sequence comes from Pyrausta despicata, assembly GCA_963921415.1. Taxonomy (NCBI): domain Eukaryota; kingdom Metazoa; phylum Arthropoda; class Insecta; order Lepidoptera; family Crambidae; genus Pyrausta; species Pyrausta despicata. The sequence goes on along the minus strand of OY992855.1, from coordinate 8,187,139 downwards.
ACCTTAAATGGAGGCGATAATACTGCTACCACTTAGTGCTCGAGATCGGGTTATCAAAGTTTGCTTCCATAATCTCTTAGTTTCATGAAACCAGATTCTGAAATGAAATTTTAGTGAGGCTATTTTGGGATCGCTAGACATAAGTTTCTGGATTTCGCAGTTAAGTTTCAAGGATAACCTTACCCTATCTCCTTTTCTTATCTTTTTGTACTACTTTCTGAACGAGTGAAAAAAGAAAAAATTAAATTCATTTTAAATTGCCAAATATTAATTTAAATTACCAATCCGTACTGATTTAGCGTGGTGGAGTATGGCTCGTACCACCTCATATTTGAGGTGAGGCCTGTGCCCAGCAGTGTGACGTATAGTATAGGCTGATGAGAGAGTGAGAGATTATCAATTGTTACTTTTGTTTCTTTTGTTTTAATTTATAAGTGGCCCGAATTAAGCGTACTTTCTGGTTCTTCTGAGATCTATTTTTTTGACGTGACAACGTCTTATAAATTGGTTTGCCGGGTGACACCTCAAGAAACTGCGTTACGCTGCTCCGCTCACGCTCCGCGCGAGAGAGACAGAGCGAGAGAGAGAGAGAGAGAGAGAGAGAGAGAGATAGGCATACACACCGGTTCATGTTATACGAATGAATATTCACATTAAAATTATTTTACCACTCAGAGTCGTTGTCACGTAAAACTTTCGCGCGTATACCGACTTTACAGGCAACCAATTTTTTAAATAGATCAATTGACCGATGAAAACTCTTTATTACATTTTTTTTATCACCATACTATTTCATAAAGTCTCTTGTGTTTTGTTCGTGATAATAAATTTGCTCCACGGTTTGCTCCTATTTAAGACCAGACAATTTGTGTAAATGTCTGACACTTTATTTGCTTGAGAGGGATCAGCAGAGCGTATTACAGATAAGGTAATGTTGTTCCTTGTTGTTTACGTTATGATGTTCATTACACTAGTTCTGATATTTGACCAATTATTTCTGAAGAATAACAAATGACAAGTGCTTCTTAGGGTTAGGTACATGACTTACACGAATACTTTTTAAGCCCCGACAAAAAGAGGAGTGTTACAAGTTTGACCCCTTTTCTGTATGTGTGTGTTTTTTTATGTCTGTCTGTGACATCGTAGCACTCGAACGGGTGGACCGATTTCGATGCGGTTTTTTTGTTCGAAAGATAATATAATCACGGTAGTTCTTATCTATGGTAAGTCAAAATCCAGAAGCTCACCAGATGTTTATCTGGCTTAAGTCAGGAGGTTTTTTAAAGCTATCATTAAATTTTTAATTACAATACCATCTTAACAAAATCGAAATTTTAAATACAAATCGCAATCCATTCAATAGCTATCTAGTTTATCTAGCACCGATTAAATATGGATTTTCAAATACGCTCTATTGATCGTTAAGTTTGTTCAGACAGAACTTCTCAAGTAAATTCTACTAGGTCAGCTATTTTCAACTTACCTAGCTCAGATTCTGCAAACGCTTCTCAAGTTGCTGAAAATAGGGGCGGGGTTGTGGGCGAATAACATTATGCTTCCATTAGCTATAAAGCTAATGGAACGTTCATTCAAGAGGAACAGATAGCGATTTTCTGAAGATGTAAACTTGTCTTTATTCGAAGAAAGTGAACAGTTCTGCCACCGAAAAATACCAATCAATGAAAAGGTAATGACAACCCTAGTTACTGAACCGCATGATGCCATTCGAGATTTAAAGAGTATCTTTTGATAAGCTGTGAACAGTTTTTCACTGTTGCATTTGGGTGTAGACAGTAGATAATTACTTGATTTCCTTTATATTTCACTAGCCTATTTCCGCATATCAATGGTAACTAGCAAATCCAGGCGGTTAGTTTTTTCTTTCAAATGTCTTTGGTTAACGTAAGGGCCTTGTGATCGGGGTACGACGAATCTTAACTTTTCATAGAAAATTTACGCCAAGATAGACAGGTCGTCATTGCGCGCTGGCAGCACGTGTTTTAATATTGTAACTATCATAGAGCAATCCACACCGAGAATGCGTTGAGCTATACCTTGTACTCTTTAATAACGATAACAGTTCCATGGTCGTTTGTATCGAGTGAGCAAACAAAGTCTCTGGGAAAAAAGTTGTCTTTTTTTATTAGCTATATTATTGTTAAGCCTTTTCTTTAGACAATGTGACCTATATTTGTCAGAGCAAATATCAGCGTACAAGTACTTAAATATTCACGATTCCGTGTCCACTTTCGTTGAGGTCGACCAGTCACGAGAACTACTCATAAATTCTGATAGTGCTGTTCTCGTATTTTAACAAGAGGCTGACTTAAATCTAATATTTTGTAAGTATTTAGTAGTGTTGTTGCTCGCTCGATAGACTTACAAAGAATAGATTACAGACAGACGATCTATATATTAGTCGTTAAGCCTGGTCAAAGACCTTTGGGCAGCTTAATAACATCTGACAGTAAGGTTGGTCACTTACCTTACAAACACCCCTCCACCAATCCGCACTGAGCCCGCGTGGTGGCGTATGGCTTGTATTGTACCACCTCATAGTTGAGGTGAGGCCTGTGACAAGCAGCCAGTGGGAGTTGGGACGTATATAGGCTGACAAAATGATGATAATGATGAATCTGGTACCGATTTCGAAATAATGAATATTGTGTGCAACTAAAAATCAAGTTTAAGCTCGGACCTAAATGAAATATTAATGATGGAATTTATGAGATAAAATTAATTATATGACGCTTGCTTCAATTAAATTGCAATTAAGATACCAGTACAATTACAAATTTCTTACTAACTAGCTATACCAAGTTCAAATTCTTAGAACACAGAGAAGTCATTTTAATTATTAATGTAACATACATACAATGTCTCTGAGACACGGTTTTTATACGGCAGGACTGACGTTAAATTAAAATACGCAGTAAATTTTTGACGTATTCACTTTTTTATTAACAATAAGTACGTGTGTAATTAAACTTAAATCTATATTCACAGTATCATTAACTTATGTATATGTATCTTACAAAATATCTTTTTCATTTGTAAAATATGACTATTTATTTCAGTATAATTAAGTACATAATCATGATTAACGAATCAATCCGTATTACTCTTTTAAGGCTGTGTTGCATAATCTCATTGTTACATTTGCAAACTTTAATATTAAATGTAAACATTTGTTGCAACGCAGCATCGAAGAAACCCACCCTGACTGACAAAAAATTACTATTTACATTTCTATTTTGTGATGACTCGAAAGCTAATTGATTAAATAAATTATGACTATTATAATAATTTATTTGTCTGATACGGCGACGACTCTGGCGAGAGATAGTCGAAGTCTATTCTTCTTTGTTTCACTATTTGTTTGTAAAGTTTCGCTGAGAGTTTTGGTGTCCGCGTCCGTTCGGGACTCTCGAAATCCACGTGAAACAGTCCGAATTTGACCCTGCAAATAGAAAATTGTTAAAAATAACTGTTAATGTGTGAAATCTAAATATTAAATAAAAAGTTGCGAAACACATAAAGATCTGGTTGCAATGCATCAATTCGCCGTGACTGATGCAATGCAATTATAGTGTGTGCATCTATTCCATTGCTGCAACTTGAGAATAAATATATCAAATAAATCAGAGATGTCCAGTTGTATATGAATAAATTAAAAATCTTTAGGATTCTTCGGGACGGGGGCCTCGGGGATCGGGGAAATAAATAATAATAATAGTGAAATCAAAATTTTTCATAATTCGCTCATCTATTCATTTAAAAATCTGTTCACAGAAAAAGAGATTTCAGATTATATAATTACTTTTTAATTTATTAGGTACTTGTGACTTATGGTTCCGTGAATCTTAACATAAAAACGGAACGCGTAAAGCGCCAATTTTACTAATTACTAAAATATTAATGAAGATTATGACGGGCTGTTCAAAAATACAGAGAATTAATAAACATCGTAATTATGTTTTTTAATTATCTTTTCCGAATTAAATTAGTAAATAATATAAATACTCATTTCGTTAACCTAATTGGAGGGAATCTCTCGTAACAAATTTTATTGCGCAAAAAATGGAAACTACGAGCACTCTGAGGTTTCCTATAAATTATTATACTTTCTCGTTTAACGAACCAAAAAATTTTTTTCCTGCGGTCTTTTCAACGAATTTAGGTAAATTGCGGAAGTTTTCTAAAACGAAAAGCTGAAAAGTTCCATGTGAAATCTTTTGTCGGGGTTCCGTCTGTTGTGAAGTCAGCTCACGTAAGCTCAGCTCAGGTCTTTGCAAGCGTGGCCTAATTTCTTTATTTGATAAAATAAATTGTACAACCTAGTGCCTTTGAAAAAAAACACAAGCCAATTCGAAGTAATGTTTATTTAACTTAAAGCTAAGATGCCAAAAGTTAACCACACTTAAGCTAACGTTAAGGATAAAAATGTTTTAAAGTTACCTCTTTCAACGGCTTTGCTATTTATTCAGCTTCACTCTATTTTTTGAGTCCTCGGTCGATAGTAGGTAATCGTTATAATTCTGGATCATAATTGTATCGCTTTTTTGCAAATTGATTGTTGTCAGTCTCAATGCCAGTCTTTTATACGTAAGTTCAAGGTTGTTAGCTAGTTATTATCGCACCTACATAGTTATCGCATAGTTAAATAATTCAAAACTCGATTAAAATTTAATTGCCACAGATAAATCGTGAGACACGACGTTATTTGCAATGTGTAATTAAAGTAGGAATAAAATGATTAAATACGGTAAACAGATTTTAATCTTATCGTAAGACTTCTTATAAATATTACTTTTTTTTTAAAAAAAATTCTAAGTTTCTAATTTCGTTAACAAAAATGTGAATGGATTTTTTAGGATTGACTTAAAAACACCACTTTAGCATAACCTATACTACCGCTGATTTAATATCAATTAGAACATGGAAAAAACATATTTGATGACGTGCAAAAGCAGTTAAGGGTAAAGAGGAAAATGATTTTAAAATGGGAAATCCACAAAGTGTCGTCGTAATTAGATAACCGCATTCACGTGGAGTCGAGGGCCTATATTTGTTCATAAGTTAAGTAAGCTGTATGGACATTTAAATTTATAACGATCATCATCTTCACAATTATCAGCCGCAAGACGGACGTACGACGTAGGGATACAATCCTCTCGCATTCGTTTTTTTTCCGAACGTATTTAAGTATATTCGCAAATTACTGTTGACAAGTGCATTCCATGACAGCTACAAGTTATTTCGTATTCTTTCGACTGGTCAGCACCACACGTTGCGTTCGAGAGGTAATCGATCGAATTTTTTACGCATGCAGATGTTAACTTTGCCTTCGTCTGAACGAAGGCCGCCACTAAATATTTCCAAGTTGAATGGTTTGTAAGCGGCTGGCATTGTATGGTTCTGCGATATTTATAACGACAGTCCAAGTCCATGTTGTCTGACGATCAACCAAAAACATTCTATTATATTGTAACCACTGGCGATATGTATAATGGAGAATGATGTATCTGTAGCTCTGTGGTTCATTAGTCTTATTTAGAGTCTACGGAGCCTTCGCATTAACTGACAAGTCTCTACCACGCCTTTCATGGTCTATGCAAAACTAATCGCTTCGCATCACTAACTCTCTATTTTAACGCCTTTTATGAAACACATTTTTTTGCTGTCCGATGCATTTAGTGACGGTTAAGTTCAATTGTAAATGCAGCATTTTCATTAGCCTCCTCGCCTGTTTGCTTGACCATGGTAACAACCTAGCAACACTTTTAAGAAGAAAAACAAAACTACATCTGTTTTGTTTTACGTTGACGCCTACATTGTTTGATGAAGCATAGGTAATTTCTTAAGTATGTTAAATATTTACCACACTGCTCAGAAAAAAATATACATCCATATTAAAAAATATTTGAGTTTGAGTCTGTTTTTAACGTCATACCTACCAAACGGTAGCAAATTGTATTTGACAATACAGTACAAACAAATGAATAGTTGATGGAAACAGGCGTTACTTTGCGGAAATCCATGTTTGCCTTCTTTCTTCTTATTTTGAACATCTGTATAGCACGGAGAAGAAGAATAAAAATTGTGCCCTAACAAGAAAATCGTTAAGATAATCTTAGATTCAGTTTCTCAAGTTACTCGTAAATAAATTCGCACAATATTTTATTTGTATGTGATCGATCAGGATACGATAGCAATTGCTGGAAACTAGATTTGAAAATCCAAAAAATCAATCAACGACTCCAATAAGGTTCTAGGTAGCTCAGTGGTCAGAGCATTGGACCGGACTTCCAAAGGTCGGGGGTTCGAATCTTTCCCGATGACCGGAGCAGAAAAGAATTTTTTAAGTGTTGTCTTTTCGAAATTAAAAAAAAATAGCGTTGTGAACGCAAAAAATACTTAACAAATAAAATATATATTTCGTGCTTGCATTTTTTGCGTAGTATATCACAAGTGATGATGATGATGGTCTCCTAGCCGATTTCGACCACGGCTGTCAAAATCAACAGAAATAACCCAACTACGTTAGATACATTATAGTGCCAATTGTAAGCGCAATACAAAAGTGCACTTGTTGTTCCTTCACTTCACTCTCATAGTATGGTGAAACTTCTACAGAAATGGTTTAAACAGTTTCTGTAGTGTATATATATTATATATATAATTATTACTTACGTGTATCCATCGGTCCACTCAAACACATCCATTAGAGTCCAGGCCATGTACCCTTGAATGTTGACATTGTCCACATTCTTAGCCAAAAGTAACTGGTAAAGGTATTTCTTGTAATACGATATTCTCTCGTAATCCTTTAGGCCGCCGAAGTCGCAGAGGCCATTCTCAGTCACAATTATTGACATATTATTTTTCTGTACGTAGTTTTTGTTAACCCAGTTCAAGAGTTTTCGAAAACCTTCCGGATAGACCTGTGAATTGCAAGTTATTTTATAATTTTAGTAAAGCAATAGGTTATATTGTGTTACAATGCTGCAAATGGACAAAATACACTCTGTAAAAACGAATCGGAAGCTCTTCGGAAATTAATAAACACAGGACAGAAGTCTGTGCGAATTTTCTCAATGCACATTTGCTATTATTATATAACGCTGCCATAACACTTATGTATTCATTTATATGAAATCAATGATCATAGTAATTAGTCTTGTAGCCTTTGTAACATTGCCTCAGGTGGCAATGACCTTCGTTCACCGAACAAGTAATTAGTTACAATTACCTTCCTAACATTTCTTTGCATTGGTATTACACTGATTGTTATCATAAAAATAAATAGAGGCCATGATAAGAATGAACTGAAATAATTGAATACACAATACAAGTGTATACAAGGTCACTGAAAAAGTGGTGCAGCTGTCTTAATATATGTAAAGCTGTATAACTATACTAAAAGAAACTGGCGTGTCTCTATGAACAGGAAACTTTTATGAACTTTCATATATATATATATACATATATATATATTGAAAATTGTAGCGGCTACTATATCTTGACTAACTTAACGTTTACGTAATGTACTTATTTATGAAATGTAACTGATTTCGAGCAAATACCTTTTAAAGTGCCGTTTTAACTGAAATAAAAATAAAAATCTTACCGAAAACCAATCAGCTCCAGGTTTCGGCCATTTTGGATCTTGAGTCAAACAGGCTCCAGTATCGTGGTCCATTGATGGCACTTCGTATTGTTCGCCCGCACACGCCGACATGAGAAAACTTGCGTAATGATTCAAGCCGAAGAAATCTGAGCTACCATAGAGCATGGCGATCTGCAATGAAGAAGCAAGATCATTAACTATCCAAATCACTTAAGTACACATAAGCAATTACTTTACAAGTGCAGCTCCACTCTGAAATGTTTCATAAACTCACCCATTTTATCCGCAGCGTCGCGTAGTATCATAAACTCAACTTAGATTAAACAATAACAAAGCTAGTTTTGGTAAAATTTTAAGCTGAAAATACTAACTTCGTCTTGAGAAAAATACGGTAGTCGGGAGCGCGTGTAGCCTTGTTGTAAACTCATATTGTTCACTCTTTGTCTCACGAAGTCAGGATAGTCGCCAGAGAAAATTGGGTGTGCGTAGATGCCAAGCTGAAGAAAAAAAAATTGTTTAAACATGGTTTTTATAAAAGCTTTAAATATTAGTCTTTCAGCTTGAGCTTCTGGCTCATTCAAAGTCTTTGTCTTGAATCCTTAACAGTAACCAATGCACAGCTGTATGATGTGACGAGGCGCAACGTTTTCTTAATATGAGAAAATTTCCACAAATTGATAAAATGAACGCCACACTATACAGTCAACGTCCAAGTCAAGTTTGTCAGCTTACTCAAAGCCTTAAAGAATACACTGAATAATAAGCGGAACTACATGCACTAGAAGACGTAAGTATGTACACACATTAGTATGAGATATCTCAAGGTAGTTAACTGTCACTTTCATACAACGGCTGTTACATCAGATAAGTTTTAAGTATGAAGCTGACAGTTATACTTGGAGTCTAGAGTAGATAGTAAATTTAAACCGGCCGTAAAACTTACATGCATTTGGAGATATGCCTCTGCCGCTTCATTATCTGCAGGATCTGATGAGTTCTTTGGCTCCGCCCAGAACGAATCCAGAGTTATTCCCACTTGACCTGATACCGAAATACATAATATGACTTTTGTGTTAAGCAGAAAAAATTACTGAAATACTGAAACTCATCAACCGTAACGGTCAATCGGACAACACAAGGTCGTAACATCTGCCGCGACATTCGCACAGCACTAATAATTTATGTACAAAGTATTTCTTTAGGCATTGGTGTTAAGGTATAGCACCGCTCATGACTTGCATTTTTTTACTGTTCCTAATTTGGAGTTCTGTATTGCACTTACCATGTTGCTTGTGTCGGAACTCCTTCTCGTATAGCCGATACGCTCTCGCATGAGCCAGCAGTATGTAATGTGTGCACAGATACTCCCCAATACCATGTGCGTTCAATGCAGGCGCAAAATAGGTGGTACCATAGCCCTGCAACCAAAGATGAATTTTATAAGATATTATTTCCAGGGAATAAGTTATCGTCAAGTAACTAACTAGTTTGTCACATCTAGATTTCAGTTTCTACAAGTTTATGGTCGATTGAATAAACAGATCAGTTCACGCCCGATAAAGTTCTTAAAAAACATGGCCTTCGCCCAGTAGTAAAATAAATAACCTGTACGTTTTTTAGAATTTGTAATCGCACAAAATCTTCTTTGGTAGTAAACATACACTTATAGTAAAATTCTTTTCTAGCGTTTCTGACTCTTGTCAGACATTGTACAAGAAATACTTTATTTTAAATCGTTAACATTAATACTGGTATAAAAAGGTTCAAAGGAGCTCATAAAAATAGATCAATGAAATAACAAAAGTATAAGAAGCCGCATATAACGTTGCCTCAAAAACTTAATATCGGAATTCCCAAAATGGTTTCCTAATCAGAGCCGTTCCACGGCGCGATGGAATTAAGCCTCGATTTAACTTCCACCTTGATTAAATCTTTAGTGCACAAGTTTTATTCGCAACTGTATTGTTCGTATCGTAACGCTCAAGTTTCATAAGGAAGTTTAGGATTTCCGATCGACGCAGACGGGAGTAGCGGAGTATTATCAGGGTTTTGTGCAAGTTAGAGTACTTGCATTCGGTTCTAGGATTTTCTCTGTTCTATTGTTTTGTCAAAGTTTTATTGGTTTAGCTCGTCCTGTTGAAAACTTGTATTTGTCAATTACGATACATACCGTTCTATGTATTGAGTGACGATGAGGGACATTTCAAGTAAAAAAATATTTACCATTAGATTCATCACATTTTTTCTCGCTATTGGCTCAGATGAAATGGAGTACACAACAAACAAGGCAGCAAGTCTTATACAAAAGCCGAATGGAAATGGCATGACTGCTAAAATATGAATATCTGAATTCAGCTGTAAACATTCCGAGGTTGGGGTTTCAGTGTGTGGGAACCTAAAGTTCCGCTTTGCCTCAACATGGTTCCTGTTGATTGAGTTTGTGTGTATTTGCCTCTGCGTTGATTGCCACTTGAGACCCATAACTTAAGGTCGTGTTATATTATATAGGTACTATGCATAGCTTTAACCTTAGCCAAATTAAAAAAAAAATAAACACCACATGATCGAAAGACAACAGGTTTTTTTCGACATACCGGAGTACGGTGATTGTTAAAAATAAATTATATTTATTTAATAAAGAAGATATCGTGTATATTTTTGGCCTAATAGTTACAGGGTGACAGCTGTATTTAAAAGGGCTTCTGTCGTAGATGTGCACTAAATTAACCGACGCCAAAAACTTGTTTGATGAAAGCGAAGTGCTTTGTCGCACCGCCCACTAATCATTTCTGCTTAGCCCAAAGGGATGACTGGTAGAGAATGTACTACGGAGTTAAGTCCACCTTCTGAACATGTTTTTGCTGTGCAATAAGGCTTAAAAAAAGTGCTATTAAAATTGTAAATTAGTAAGATATGAAATTAAAAACACTTATGTATAGGTTATTCTCTCGAATACGTTAGCAACACATCGTTTTGCCAATGAAAGCGCTTATTCTCTAAAGTTTCTCAATACGGTAGGCAAGTTCGGTACCTACCGTGTCAACTTGAAGGAAATGACAAGACAAGTTTAGTGTACCAAGATCTGATACTGACATCAGATTGTGAGAGACAGTGATCTTAAAATACATTGAAGGGTACGGATATTGGCAGAATACGTTATGTTCGGAATAGTACAGTTTCAGGGACACTTATGACGAAATTTTCCTCGTGTGCAACGACTTGAATGTAATGATATTTGGTACAAAAATAGTACAAAGAGGATAGTATTAAGTGACGAAAATATATCACATCGGCAGTAGCTTACATCGACTCAGAAGTTTCATACAAAAACATAATGTGTTTAATTACAGATTAAAGTTAAACGAAGCTTAAATTCAGCAATAATATTATTGTAGTAACAATATGCCAATCCGCATAACCATTTGAATCGTTAAGTACTCAAATATCAGTAAAATTTTACGATACTCGTATTAGAGATAAAACTATGTGCTTGTTTGGAATCATAAAAATTCTACTTAGTAGCAACTGAATTCAGTTCATCCGTATTTATTCGATAAATGAGGTTATTAGCTTGAAAAAGCAAATAAGTAAATAATATTTGAAAAATAGAATATTATTTTATTAATTCAGATTTTTAGTTAATTTTAAAAAATGTACCTATAAACTACTTATATATTTTTGCTAGATTTTTAGACGCTTGATTATAAGTAATTATTTAAGACTGCAAAGTCTAATTTGAACTTCCATTTTTTTTAATTTTGTCCTTTAAATTTCTAAAGCAAAAAAGAGTTAATTCTTATTGTTTTAAAGCGCTGGTAAAGTTAACACACATACGTTACTCAGTTTCAAGCGTAACATACATACCTATATTTAGCAGTTATTTTTTATCAGGTTTTAAGTCGTTTGATCCCGACAGCGCAGGCCCGATCGCAGTGGAGTTCCTTGGGGACGCCTAAGCTATGCAGCGGGCGCCTTTGTTTACAAGAGTTTAATATTTATAAATATGAACTTACATTGTAGCAGTGTTGGTGTGGCTCGTTCATAGTCGTCCAAATTTTGACTAAATCTCCGAATAGTTCGAAAGCCACCCTGGCGTAATCTTCGAAGTAATCCACTACTCTAGGATTATTCCATCCTCCAAGGTCCATCAGTGGGGTTGGCAAGTCCCAATGGAATAACGTTACTACAGGAGTTATATTCACTTTGAGTAGCTCTTCAAATAAAGTTCGGTAATAACGTTTTCCATCTTCGTTTACGTGGTTGTCTGTTCCCAATGGTAACAGGCTAAAATAAAAAATATATATTTTACACCTCATGCTTTAAAAAGTCTCATATATGTCACGAAATTTCAGAGTAAAGCAAGTCTTTTTTCTCTCGATGGTAAAAACGTATAAAGTTTCCATATGGTATAACCCTAAGGATAAAAATTATTTAAATTTGGAACGTTGAAATTAATATGAAGATTCATAGCATACATCCATTGCAAAGTGAAATTTATTCATAAATCAAACTATTTTTTAACTGGCCACCATAAACAAAAGAAAAATCGGCGTTCCGAAGAAAAATAAATCAACAATTTGTTACCTTCAAATACTTTTATATGAACTATCACAAAAAGGTGTACAATGATAATGATTTATTTATGCAGTTTATTAAAATATGCTTTGGAGATTATAAATAATTTATTTCAGAAAAATCAAAAGAATCTAACAGCTTACGACGATGTTGAACAATGGAGAGCAAGAAAAAAGCGCACGCCCTGTTAATATTGCCACACATACAGTGTGAAAAGTAATGTATTCACCTCTGGAGTAAGGGACTGTCGTAGTCTTAGGCTGATTGAATCCCTCGCTTCACTCAGGACTCTATATAACTCCCTCGCTTCGCTCAAGAGTCAACAAAGAGTCCCTCGCTCAGGATCCAATGCCCGGGACATAAGACAGTCCTTGACAACCTCAGTGCATATAATCTACTATTAAAGCACTGCTTCTCTTCAACACACTTGATTGAAGTTACTTTCTCTGACTACTTATGTTATTTTTATAAATCCACTATCAACGTGCATTCTTACTTAACATTATTTTTAATTACTTGGTCGTCACGTTTGGAACAAATATAATCATAATAAATCCATACCAATGTGTAAACTTTGAAATTTAAAAACAATGTGTACCTTTGCACTAATGGTAACGAGGTGACCACATTTCTAATTACTGTGTCACAAACGTCACGTTATAGGTTTCTATAATATTCATAAGCAATTCGAAAACTTGAGTTCTTCATAATAGACACAATCAAACTTACCGTGGCCACGACAATGACAACCTGTAGTGGGATAGTCCAAGGAACTGAAGCATTGCTATGTCATCCCTCCAATTGTTGTACGAATCTGTTGCTATGTCAGCATTGGAATGGTCCACAGTGTAATTGGGATGCGTGTGCAGGTATGTGTCCCACATGCTCTCCCCTTTTCCTGTCAAATAAAACATATATTCAAATTTTGCTCATGTTAAAGTTAATCGTATAACACGCACATTGTAGATTTTTTTCCGAAACATATCTAGATAGATCGATGACACTTGATTGCACACCACAAAAAAATTAAAAATAAACATACACAAGATGACTAGTTTAGGCGGTGGGTACAGTCACTTGTAATAATATAGAGGTATATATATGTTTACAGAATTTTAATTATATAGATAGATAGAGAACACTTTATTGCATACCACAAAAATCAACATACAAAGAAAGATGCACGATTTAGGCGGTCTTATCGCTAAGAGCGATAAATGTGCATACAAACTATTTGAAAATCATAAAGTTGCTGAATTCTGTAAAAATATATCAAGATCGCAGAACGTCATAATGAGGTGTCCTTTTTGTTTTCAAAATGATTTGTACAAACATTTTCTTCCATATTAACGACTTTTTTAAATGTTTTTCATAAATATGATTACAAAAATAAAACTGCAGTATTGCTAACTTTTCTGATTTTTTGAAAAACAAGTTACCGAAAACTATGTTGTTGACTTATTTTGCCCTTCATACTGGCTACATCATTTTGCAAATGAAGGTGTATGCAAGTAGCTGAAAACTGTGTGTATAAATAAATCATTTTGAAAACAAAAAGGACACCTCGTTCTGCAATGTTGATATGTTTTTGAAGAATATAGCAACTTTATGATTTGTACATATATTTAGAATTCTGCAAACGTATATCGCACAAATCTTAAAGGATAATCCTTTAAAGCATCTTTTCTTTAAGCGCCCAACAAATTGAGACTAGTCTTAACAATGAAGAGTAGTTAGGAACTTGGTTTACAAAAGGCTTAAATGTTATTATCAGTCAAGCCCTTAACATGATATTTGTTAGTATCAGTGTTAAACAATTGGATTATAGCCTTATTATCTGATATGCGTTCATTAATAGAGCACAATGTTTGCTAAAGCATAACGAATCATTGTTTGATCAAATCAAACAGAAACGTGTTTTGTTGATGAAGAACTTACAATTAGCGATCTCTATTGTGTATTTTGGATACCAATTTGAAATGGTTCTCCATTATTTGGCTGAAATATCAATTAAATGAAAATACCATTTAAGGCAGTGGTTTGTGCTGTAATTTGAGCAATACGCTGAAACTATTAAGTACTTAAGTCCATCCCTGAGTTAAACATATTAGGTTAATTTCAGTTTTCGAATGTAACAAAGTAGGAATGAAAATATTTTACATGAATATTATATTTACGCTGACATAAATGAAAAGTTTCCTGATGTTTGTGCCAAATTTGATAAAAGTTGCTGTAAAGTAACAAGTTTTAGCGAGACTTAGAACTTTTTTGACCCGAAAAATATTTTCACTCTGATATTTTCGTCCTACTGAACTGCGGTCCGAAATAATGACTAACATCAACATTGCCGACAAAATACTTTACAATGATTCGTTAAAATTTATTTTTGTTTGGGAATCAGATTCACAATGACTTACCTCCGACATTCCATGCTCCTTCGATTTGGTAGGCTGACGTGGCGACTCCGAAGATAAAGTCATCGGGAAAAGTGTAATTACTAAGTCCCGTGTACATCAACGGCTCGCTGACACCAGCCACTCTGCTGATACAGCTGTTAACAAACATGCGATACAGGGTTACTCGGGTTCTCACTTACCTAAATGTATCCATCAGTGAGTGATGCCGAACAATAGCCCTATCGATATCACTGTCATTATTAAGGTAGTAAAAGTGATTTGATTAAAGACTGACACTAAAACTTTGTTCGTGGGTAGATATTTTGTATCTCATGGGATGTGTAAAATGTCCCATGTAGGTCTTTTTGACTATTATGTGACTTTTATTGTCTAGGAACTTGTTGTTTGTCTGAAATTGACAGCTTTTACCGCACCGTAGCATTGGTTACTATTAGAGTTTATTACTTTAAAAAGAAGTTTTTTTTTTTACTTTCTTACTTCTTTAGAATAACTAAACTCATGATAAAAAATTGTAATTTCAATTTCAATCTTTTGTATATGTATATATAGAAAGAAAGAAAACGTGTTTATTCAGTATGACATACTTTACAAAACAGAAAAACACATATTCAAATGCACATACACAAGATACTGAAAAGGTGGGCCACTCAGCATATGTCGTAGCATCTCAGAAATGCCACGACACTGGAGAGACACGACTTCATAATACTTATAAAAGTACCAACATAATTATGCATTCTTTAAAGTTAACAGCAGGTTACACTCATAATATTTATTACAATGTTTTTGTATCAATTTTTATGCGGTTTATTTTCCCAGACCATTTCTGTTTACACGTACCGATAAATTTGGGGAAACTTGTCCCACACATAAATCTCGCGAAAATTTACCAATTTATCTGCCAGATAGGGAATGTGGAGATGCGAAAATTGTAAATCGTATTAGCAAAGTGTCTGTGTCAGTGAGACCATTTGTATAATAAAGGCAGCAGTATATGATGTGAATTTCTTTCGTAAATTTTTGTGAATACATTTTTTCATACGTGGAATTTTGGGATTAAATTCACCTTAATATTGTAGGTACTTAACGTATTTTTGCATTTTATCACTCCGTTGTGAAAAGAGATATTGTAACTACTAAGTAATCACTGACATATTTACCATTTAATAAATTAATATCCCAAAACGCTGCCTCCAATAGAATATGTATCGGAACCCTCAAATAATTTAAATTGATTTCCAGAAAAGTTATTGAATATTTCGTAATTAATGTCAACATCCGAAAACAATCTACACAAACGTAATTCTTTTGAAAATGTTTACAAGTGGCTGTTAAAACACAAACAAACGTTATTTGTATAGCTAAAAATAGCCTCCCTTTGTAATAAATGTAATCTATCAAAAGGTTCGATATCATTATTTTGATTTTCAGAAGTGGCCTGCAATTATTCAGCTAGCTACTTTTTACATAAATATAAATTTATTATCGTTAGCATATTATTGTAATAAACCAAGAGAAAAGAACTAAGTAAATAGTAAACACAAGTAAATATCTTGTCTGTAATTTTGTTTTGTGTTATATAATAAGGTGTTAATATATCTATCTCAATGTCAATAACTGTTGTTAAAAGACACCACCTCATAAAAAATAAGACTGGGGATAGAGATACCTAAATTAAAACCATAATTATATGATAGCGTGCATTTGTGACGGTACGTACGGTAAGTAGAAGTTGTTTTCTCATCTTGATAAACCTGAGTACCTACATATTTCTGTCTAGTCTTAATGTGACACACAAATAAAGGTTAACCGACGACAATCACTTTCGTTAAACCAGCACTACATATTTGTAGTTTTTTAACAAGGGTTAACTATTTTTGACAAGAGTTAAGCAAAGAGCTATTTTTTATTCACGAACACTTTGGTGTAGTGGTCAAAAAGTTGACTATTAACCAAAAGGTTGCGGGTTATTTCCCCGCACTGTACAAACATTTGTGTTATATGTATTTATTTAAGTTTATTTGTAATAACACTGTTGATTCTGATATCTGTAACACAAGTGCTTAAGCTACTTACCACAGAGTCAGATCAATGTATATGATGTTTTTGTTTATTTATTTATTTATAGCAAGGGATAAGTAATAGTATTTTAATACCGTTCAATCACCTGCGAAGTCAGTCTTATGAAACCGTCGTTCATTTGTAGATTTGAATTTATAACCCCAACGAAAAAAAGTGTGATAAGGTTGATCCTTATTCTGTTTGTGTGTGTCTGTCTGTTGCATCGTAGCTCCCGAACGGATAGATAGGATAGTTCGGTTTTTAGGGTTCCGTACCTCAAAAGAAAAAAACGGAACCCTTATAAGCTCCGTCCGTCTGTCAAGACCGTTTTTCTCAGGAACGCGTAGAGGTATCAAACTGAAATTTTATATGATACTTAGGTCTACTGTCCCTGAAAGCTGTAGAAAAATCAACCTTCTAAGCCAACGCAATCAAAAGATACAGCCATTTAGGCCGCAAATTTCCGCAAATTTTCGAAACTCGCACGGGAATCAAAACCTACAGGGTACTTCCCGTAAACTTAGAATCTTGAAATTTAGTACGAAGTCACGTCTTATAGTACAGATATAGGAAAAATTACGAAAACAGTAAATTTTCAGTTTCATCATATAAAAAATATTTTTGACAATTTTGAAAATTTCAAAGTTACTACTCCTTATCTACAGGTTTGTACGGAACCCTCGGTGCGCGAGTCCAACTCGCACTTGACCGGTTTTTTTAATTCAAATGATAATTTAATAACGGTGATTCTTAGCTATTGCAAGTCAAAATCCGTCCAGCCTTTGAAGCTAATCAGCTGTTTTCCTCGCTTTTGTCGGGGATATTTTAATTTCAGTTTTTACATACGAAATAACAAAGATTCTTAACTTTGTCCAACACATATACTCGTAGTTCATTTACATTATATTAGAAAATATTTAAGAGCAGAACTCTATCGAGATGTTTATGGGTTAATCTTCGGATTAATCATGTCTTAAAGAATTGTAAATCGTATTAGCAAAGTGTCTGTGTCAGTGAGACCATTTGTATAATAGAAGGCAGCAGTATATGATGTGAATTTCTTTCGTAAATTTATGTGAATACATTTTTTCATACGTGGAATTTTGGGATTAAATTCACCTTAATATTGTAGGTACTTAACGTATTTTTGCATTTTATCACTCCGTTGTGAAAAGAGATATTGTAACTACTAAGTAATCACTGATATATTTACCATTTAATAAATTAATATCCCAAAACGCTGCCTCCAATAGAATATGTATCGGAACCCTCAAATAATTTAAATTGATTTCCAGAAAAGTTATTGAATATTTCGTAATTAATGTCAACATCCGAAAACAATCTACACAAACGTAATTCTTTTGAAAATGTTTACAAGTGGCTGTTAAAACACAAACAAACGTTATTTGTATAGCTAAAAATAGCCTCCCTTTGTAATAAATGTAATCTATCAAAAGGTTCGATATCATTATTTTGATTTTCAGAAGTGGCCTGCAATTATTCAGCTAGCTACTTTTTACATAAATATAAATTTATTATCGTTAGCATATTATTGTAATAAACCAAGAGAAAAGAACTAAGTAAATAGTAAACACAAGTAAATATCTTGTCTGTAATTTTGTTTTGTGTTATACAATAAGGTGTTAATATATCTATCTCAATGTCAATAACTGTTGTTAAAAGACACCACCTCATAAAAAATAAGACTGGGGATAGAGATACCTAAATTAAAACCATAATTATATGATAGCGTGCATTTGTGACGGTACGTACGGTAAGTAGAAGTTGTTTTCTCATCTTGATAAACCTGAGTACCTACATATTTCTGTCTAGTCTTAATTTGACACACAAATAAAGGTTAACCGACGACAATCACTTTCGTTAAACCAGCACTACATATTTGTAGTTTTTTAACAAGGGTTAACTATTTTTGACAAGAGTTAAGCAAAGAGCTATTTTTTATTCACGAACACTTTGGTGTAGTGGTCAAAAAGTTGACTATTAACCAAAAGGTTGCGGGTTATTTCCCCGCACTGTACAAACATTTGTGTTATATGTATTTATTTAAGTTTATTTGTAATAACACTGTTGATTCTGATATCTGTAACACAAGTGCTTAAGCTACTTACCACGGAGTCAGATCAATGTATATGATGTTTTTGTTTATTTATTTATTTATAGCAAGGGATAAGTAATAGTATTTTAATACCGTTCAATCACCTGCGAAGTCAGTCTTATGAAACCGTCGTTCATTTGTAGATTTGAATTTATAACCCCAACGAAAAAAAGTGTGATAAGGTTGATCCTTATTCTGTTTGTGTGTGTCTGTCTGTTGCATCGTAGCTCCCGAACGGATAGATAGGATAGTCCGGTTTTTAGGGTTCCGTACCTCAAAAGAAAAAACGGAACCCTTATAAGATCACTTTGTTGTCCGTCCGTCCGTCCGTCCGTCCGTCTGTCAAGACCGTTTTTCTCAGGAACGCGTAGAGGTATCAAACTGAAATTTCTATATGATACTAAGGTCTACTGTCCCTGGAAGCTGTAGAAAAATCAACCTTCTAAGCCAACGCAATCAAAAGATACAGCCATTTAGGCCGCAAATTTCCGCAAATTTTCGAAACTCGTACGGGAATCAAAACCTACAGGGTACTTCCCGTAAACTTAGAATCTTGAAATTTAGTACGAAGTCACGTCTTATAGTACAGATATAGGAAAAATTACGAAAACAGTAAATTTTCAGTTTCATCATATAAAAAAATATTTTTGAAAAATATTTTTGACAATTTGAAAATTTCAAAGTTACTACTCCTTGGTGCGCGAGTCCAAATCGCACTTGACCGGTTTTTTTTTAATTCAAATGATAATTTAATAACGGTGGTTCTTAGCTATTGCAAGTCAAAATCCGTCCAGCCTTTGAAGCTAATCAGCTGTTTTCCTCGCCACTGTCGGGGATATTTTAATTTCAGTTTTTACATACGAAATAACAAAGATTCTTAACTTTGTCCAACACATATATACTCGTAGTTCATTTACATTATATCAGAAAATATTTAAGAGCAGAACTCTATCGAGATGTTTATGGGTTAATCTTCGGACTAATCATGTCTTAAAGTATTGTCTTATAAAATAATTAATTAGATTATAAAATGTATTATCCTCATTCATCAATTTTGATTTATTTTATAAATTTCGAGTAACATGCCAAAAACAGCTTAGCTGTCAAAAGTTTTTTATAGCACTGATTAATTAATAAGCTGGCTTAATTAAACCAACGAAAATTTAACTTCACGAGTCCCCTAGGAAACCACGTCTGAATAGAGTTTAAGAAGTTTGAGTATCGCTAGACTTCTAAATCTAACTTAAGTAACAATTATTTCCAGGAGTAATATTATATATCAGTATCTCGGGTATTTGTCAGAACACAAGCCAGTCGTATAGATTAAATTCAAATCCAAGTTTATGACTGTCATAAAACTATATTTGCACTTAACTGCTATTCGACTACAAAAGTAAATAAGTGTTTGGAACTGACTCTGCTAGAAAAATGCTGCTAAAATGCGATGGTTAGATAATGATGATTACTTTATTTTTTTAATACATTACTTTAGACAAATTAGTTTTTATTTAAAATGGCGGACGATACATCGTTATCTTGCGTAATAATTATTAAAGGAAGTCGTTACTTAATTGTCACTTGCACAAGTTTTTGTATGTTAACATTGTCCGAATTATTTCAAAGCCGAAACCACCCAAAACCATCAATATTTTTTTGAAGTAAATATTTTTTTTCTAAACTTTTCAACTGACTTAAACACTATTTCTTATCACTGTATTCACTTTTCACACATCGTAGGTTACACTACTTAATTTAAAAAAAAACTTTAATTACCTAAAGCAAGCTAGAGCAGCTACGCTCAGGGCGACTCTACTCTTGCCACTCATTCTGCCAACTAAACCACCTGCAAGTGGTTTCGACTATTAAACTTAACCAATTCATAATACTGCGGTAAAGTCCATTGATAAAATACGAAATAATAGGTAGTGTTGCCCGCGTAAAGTTATCGACATCGACAAAACGGATTTTTAAAGTTACTTGAAGCTTCATAACAAGAAACTATAGGTATCGTATCTCCTTTATAAAATTAATACGGTATTTAGTCTATCAAAAATCTAAAAAAAAACTGTACATTGACAGAGTTCTTTAAAATTTGACATCTAGTTTAAAAAACAAAGGACTCATTTACTCATTCCTCCTTACTTTCAAATTTCTGTTTTGAAAAAAAAAAAAACAATTAAGTTTTTCATGATAATATTATTTAGCCTAAGCAACTTTGTTATCGTGATTGTCATTATAACAAGAAAAGTAAAAAAAAAACACTAAGCGTTAAAAATAGAATAATATAATAATAAGTTTTTAGAGCTGTGTAACAAAGTTAAATTGCTTTATCTTGAAATATAAGCACGAGTATTTGCAGCAAACCATGGATAACATTTTAAATTTCTGTGTGACTGTGTATCGATACAAAAATGCGCCTCACTAGCCTGTCTCAGTGATAATTGAGTGTTGTTGTCTTTGAGATTAAATGTAGCGCAATATGAACCAGTTGACCTTCTATTTCCGCGGAAGTTCATGTTCGGTCAAATTTAACGGTAGTAATAAAAAAAAAATAAGTCGATAGATTAAAAGTACATTGACAAGTCTTAAGATTTATGGAGATTTTATTAAACGTCTCAAAAATATGCATAACTCGTACGATCCTACCAAATTCTGGAAACTTTCTAGGTTTTCCCAGCATTAGCTTCGGAACCAGATTTTCCTGTACTTTTGCTTCGAGAGAAATAACAACATATTTTTAATGAAAAGTTAACTTGGTAGCGCTCTATTACAAATCGGTGGTCGAGGTGTGTTTTTATACCTGGTCAATAAATTAAAGATAATGTCAATATAACTAGCCGCTCGCCCGCGACTTCGTCCGCGCAAACGTGTTTATCCCAAGGGAACATTTAATCGGGATAAATAGTATCCTATAACCTATGTCAGCTCATAAGTACCCAATCTGTAATACCAAATTTCATCAAAATCCGTTCAGTAGTTTCAGAGTGATTGACGGACGAATATCCAAACAAATAAATTTTTAATATTAGTGTGATTTCCAAAAACAAAAAGGACCCATTTACCCATTCCTCCTAACTTTCGGATTTCTGTTTTGAAAAATAATAATTTGGTTATTGGCAGACGACATTTTTTTTGAAAATAATTTAAATAATTGATATCACTTATTGCTAAGTGCTTTTAGTAATGTAGGTGCAGGGTAAAAACCAGACACGCATGTAATGAGGTAAAATTCCGTTGGGATGTTTTAGCTGTATTCGGGACTAAATTATCAGTTTGAGGTAAATGACCACTTACTACCTGTGATAGGTACCTACGTCATAAATTAGGACTTCCCGCAAAACTGATGCGATAGAATTTATGTTTAGTAATTTTAATGTCACTGCATTGCGTCATCAAAACGTCCCCGTGATATTTTAGGAAAACGAAACTACAAAACAAAGACGTTTGTTTACAGCTGTTTTTAATGCGATACAAATCAATTTTAATAATAATAAAAATCTTTTGTGTTTTTACAATTTATTATTACTAACAATACTATAGGCGGAATAATAAATTAGACAGGGTTTTTTATTCCAGAAGTGTTTGAACGTTTCAACGTTTCTTTTGAATTCCATACCAAATTCACACCAAAAATGTGTCTCGCTGATGCCGTGACGAAACATATGTGACAAATTCTTATTTCTTACAGATTATACATATCGGAAGAACAGAAAAGCCAATATAATGTTTAAAAACTGTAACACCTCAGCATTTGAAATAGATACTTACCTAGGCTTGAATATTACCTTCGCAGCATTTGTTTATTACCAAAAATAAAGAACAGAACGACCTATACAAAGCAAGCAAATATTGAAACTGAATTCCGATAAAAAAATAATAATGGTAAGTAGTTCATGTCTACTTATATTTATGGTGCATCACTATAATACTTAAAAAATGTACTTATATGCATTAACTGTATTTAATTATTTTATTTCCGGGCATTGGCGAACGTTAACCAAAGAATCAGCTGTAAACATAACGGCCATATTGCGTCAATAATGGGCATCGGTGATTTCATTACGTAGTGACACCAACCAAACTCGTCTAGCTAGACTGAATAACGGAATAAATTAAACAATTCAAAACATGTGGCCACCTGTACAGAAAGAAGGTTAAAGATTCTGCTAGGCTCGTACTTTCTCCAAGCGATTTGTTATCTACGATAAACAAGGAGTCTAGCATACTACCCGTTAAAATACGAATATGGCTAAAAAATAAGGTTGTAAATAACCAACAGCCAGTGGGCCGGCCAGGAATGGACCTGACACTCCCTCACATCCCTGTGAATAAATCAGGACAGGCGTTGAAATAATGATTTATACGAAGTTCGAATCGGAAATGGAGATCTACACGGTCTGATTTACTGCTTTGATTTGGGAAAACACGAATTTTTTTTACGAAACATTCAAATAAATTGGCTTGTTCAGGTAGGCTTTCCTTTGTTACCGATTGTGTGCCAAGGGCGAGCAAATAAACTCGATATTGAGATTGTAGGATCCGGCTACGATGTTGCACCCACGTCTATTTCTTAGAATTGTAAAAATGTTGAGTGGCTGTTGAACCCTTAGATAGGCTTACATTGCTAGCATGTTGATAGAAGTTTATATTTATTCGTCTCAAGTCAATTTCTAACAGCAATTTTCAGGCTGCGATAGTCCATCAAGTTGAAATTTATGTTAATGTTTAAGCAACAACAAAAAAGCCACATATATCGACATGATAAAACGACCGTATATTTTTTAATTTTTTATTAGTATATAGATAGACATTTGAACCCAATCTCACCTGATGGTCAGTGACGATCTAGCCGAGGATGGACCATGTCTGTTTAGTAGCTATTTACAATTGGTGAGTTTAAAATAAAACGCTTCAAGAAAGCGCTAAATAAAAGCTTGTAAAAATGGATTTACTCACATCAAAAGTTGCACAAAATAAATAGCATTTTGGTCTTGTACCAGCTTACCAGTCATATCATGAATCAAGTTAAAACATTTTTAATCCGAAACCAGCACGACGTCTCACTTCCAACTTATTTTCCGTTTATCGGATAGTTTTGAGCTACAACTAGTTAGACTTAAAGTGATGGTGTTATCATGTAAAACTTTTCAGCCCATGTAAAAGTTTTCAATCATGAAAACTAGTGCATGCAGCTAAAAATTCATCGCTGCTTGCAGAAAAGTTTAACGCTCCAGAACTTGAAAAACGGATCTTACTTTGCTAAGTACACTTTTTGCTCGATGTATACTCATTTTTGAATGAAATACAAAAAAAGACGACGGATTTTAAATAATAGAGTTCATAACAAGATCGACTGACACAGATAATAGTTATAAATAACGCCTTGCATAATAATTGTTTCATCATCATTTTTACTTTTGTTTTTTGAGTACAAGTAGGAGTCGAAAAATTAAAAATAATGCACTTTAAGCACCTTGCCCTTTTTTAAACAACAAGGAATTTCACAATCTTCAACCATGATATCCCAAAAAAATCGTTTCCTACCCCTAGTCGATGGAACCTTCTACTTTAACCCTTTTTGGAGGATCTTCACTAATAACCAACAAGTCTGTACATTTTTGTGCATGAAAACTGTACAATGATGACAAACTAACAAACCCGCAATCTAAGCTACATAAAATTTCTTAAGCAATTTATTTCACTAAAACGCCTGGAAAAAAGGATTGTAGGCTTACAAAAATGATTATTTCATTGTTTCTGCTCGACTTAAGCCCTTTCTGATCGGAATAGATTTATAAGAGGTGGCTTTGTCAACTGTTCCCTAGGTTTTGGAAGCTATCCAACACTATTTACGGTAAGTTTTTGTGGATCGCTTTCGAATTCCCGCAGCATCCGAAAATTCGGCCATTTTAGATTTGAGCGATTGTAAAGCTACTATTGAAACTAAAATTCTAACTTAAACTTATAGGTACCCACAATTCTTATCTGCACGGCTGAACTAGCACGGAGTGTATTAAAAAAAACTCGTATTTAAAAACTTTTCTATACTTACGTCCTCGTAAATAAAGCATTCGTTAAAACCTCTTGCTATCGTGGATAGTTTCCAAAGCGCGGCGAGTCGAAAATTATGAAAAAAAGAAGCAATAATTCCGCGTGCTTCGAAAGAACGATTTTAAATTCCAATTTTGCACTCTAGTCCGATAGCAGACATGCAGATGGGCCCGGGGAAAATTTTGCAGAGATTTGCATCTGGTTGCAAAGTTAAGTTATGATAATCTGGCTATAAGTTACAGGCCCGAGCTGGTAAGCTTTTCAATTTTATTAGGAGATGGGTTACCCCGCGCGTTAACTTCTTGCGAAAATTGAATTTATTCGCCGTTTTAATGCAGCTGTTGAATCAATTCAGCCGCTGCTAATGACTTTGTTCTCGGTAGAATTTCATTCATTTTGGCCTTGAAATCTGCCTTGTCTGTAGATCGTATTTAAAATATAACTTTTTCTTTTTTTTAATTAACGTTGTGTTCTCTTGAAATCATTACCCGATTGATTCATCAATCACCTCCATTAAAATTTCACCAAAAAGGCAATCCCGACTCGTAGCCCTGACTTCTATAAATAACCCCTATCGTTCAGACCAAGAATAAGGTAAATCTATTTAGTTATTTATTGCACAACAAAGACCCGGATTCGAGCGTTTCTTCTCATTCGCCTAATTCGTCCCCACTTACCCCGGCTGAGAATACTGAATTGTAGAAAATGGAGTGCTAAAAGCGTTCGGTTGCAGATTCGTATCGGTTACCCAGTAGCCGGGTATATAGTGGTGGGACGTATCGCTTAAGATCGTAACAGTTCGCGATTGTTAGTAACTGTGATAATTAATTTTTGAGCTAATTGTCTGATTTGGTGCAGGCAGCACGCGCGCGTCTATAAAAAATCAAAATCTATAAAATAAAAATTCACTGTTATATATTTAAAGCAGGTGCATATGAAGCTAGCGATGCCTCTCAAGTTTGATACTTGTAAGTCAAAAGACCAAAAGTTATGATCACTTTTACAGTAAAAATCCCACTTCCATCAGTGGCAGCAGTTTTGATTCTCTCTATTTTAAAAAAAAAGTCAACGCCTTATCATACATCATAGCCTTAACATTATAACGTATAGTCAAATACATTCAAGCAACGTATAAAATTATATTTTCAACTTCACACTTTCTTAAATATGAAATAAATATCAAATGTTTGGCACAGTTAATAATGTTAATGAACTTAAGCTGACCTAAAAAATGTTTTTGTGCCTTCATCTAATCTGCGGTTGTATTACCTCCTTGGCCTTCAGTAACACACCGTGAAGTCACCCCCTACCACATTAAAAAGAAGATTGCGCGCTTCATGTGAAAGTATAAAATCGATTCTTGCGAGTAGAATTTCAATTTGTCACGAGTTGGCAATCTCAACCGTGACCTTGACTGTAAAACAAAGTACTAGAATTGATCTATGAAAAATACTGTACTGCACTAAGATCTCAACATTGCACAAAAATCATTACCGTGAGTATCATTACCATCATTTACCTTCACTTTTAAATATGAAAATTTCCTATTTTAAGATAACCGAAACTATTTTCAATGTAATTATAATAGTGAGTTAGCGATAAGACCGCATACATTGAAAATTTTTCTACGTTAAACTTTACCGTTTGTATTTTTGGTGTGCAATAAAGAATTTTATAATCCAATCTACCTGTTATGTCATAAGTTAACGATCACTGGTAGTGTGATCACACATTTTCAGTATAGATCAATTTCTGTTTCTTGATGATTCCCAACACTAGTGCAGTAGATCAATCGTCGCCGCCCGGAAATAAACTTGCCAGGACAACGGTTCTGTCCTAGCGAAAACTGAGACAAGATTTATGGTGGCTACAAACAACGATATTTGAATGCTATGCAACATGATAAATGCGTTTTGCGGGAATTGAATGTTTGATACTGTCCATCTAATCAACACTGTTTGTTTTCCGTGAAAAATGCCGGAACGAGTTTTGAGTAGAAACAACGAAAACGTTGTGAAGTGTTAGAGTTTATGCACATAAATAGGAGTAGGTATGATGCTTATGAACAATAATACTGATCAAGTCCTATAAAGCGAAATTCCTGAATCGATTTCTCGAAAATCTTGGCCTATCATCTAAAGTTCTGTAGTTAATATATTGTAGTACCAAGAATTAGTAAACCAGAGCATGTAAGTGCCTTGCTTAGTTAGTAGGTATTCAATTGGCTGATATTTGATATCATTAATCAGAAATTTTTAATGGATAACAATTATTTCAATATCATCTTACAGCAAGACGAACCTAGGTTATTAATTTATGTTGATATCTTCATAAACGGCTTCCAATTGAAATATTAACATGAACAGTTTACTGTCCTAGGTCGAATAATATAATGACATGAAATGGTTGAGGGTCCTTAACATTCCCTGAATGTTCATCTTATACCCCAATATTCACACAATACTAATATTCAGTGTCTCAATATATATATAGAGATAGAGAGAGTTACCGACGCCAAGGGATTAAGCAACTAATGCTCTGTTAGACATTACACAAATTGACAATTTGTAGGGCTTGGTTCTAGATAATAAATAGTCAAAGGCATACATATTAGTGTTAATAGTCAAATGAATTGTGGAACTATTGTTCTGGCAGCAAAATTGTGCCTGATAATTATCAACGCTTCATGTACGTACATTGTAATACAGAACACAATAGTTAGTTTTGAAGGTTTCAGAACAAAACAGTGCTACTAGCCAAATGGAAACAAAATTTTAGTTTTAACGAAGTTATTGCAATTAGAACGAAATAAAACAGTTTATTTTTCATTACCATTATGACTGCTTACAGCATATTTGCATTAAACTATTTGGATGAGGCTGAGATTTATAATTATTATATTTAAAATAAACTTACCAACAAACTCATTCTAAACAGTTCAAAACTGTAACGGAAAATTCATAACATATCCATTGTTTTTCTACTTTAGTTTGGGTAAAATGTGTATCTTTTTATCTCAGCCGTTTTTTTTACTCTTGTTATTTTTTCCATATTAGCTACATCTGTTAGTTCACTCGATCGGACGGGTATAGTCCAGGCGAAGGGATTTTGCTTTATCATCTTGACCTCTCGCTTGAAAAACTCTATTGTTGGTCGAATAAAGCTTTAAGTCTGGGCAGAAAGCAAGAGTGAACTTTGAATGAAAAGCAAAGGATTTCCGGTTTCAGTGTTCACTAAGTACGAAATGTTGTTAACGAAAATTGATTTTTAACATTTAGGTAAGTATACCAAGGTTCTTGTATATATGTTTACATAGATATAGTGATCCTTCTTTTAAAGAACAAAGGTTCCATTAAAAATATCTTGGTGTTGGTATTTCCGAGAATTTTATTCTAGGAATACTCGAATATTGATAGAATTGGCTCTCGCCGGCCTCTTGGGATTCCTAAGTCCCAAAAAGACAGTCTAAGTATTAAATTTCATGTAGAAAAAAGATCGATGTCTTTGAATGGTCATGGAATGGTATACGACAAAACCAGCGCTCAAGTCTCACCATCGTCTCTCAATTTTATCCACCTTTTTTTTTCTAGCCATTTTCAACATCCTTATCATCAAATATTCACACAATTTACTTCGGTCTTAACTACAGTATTCATAGTCGCTTTAAAAACTATCAGCTGATTATGAAAATCTCACCTCCTCCGTAGTCAAATCTAAATGTTAAGCAAAAAGTGCATTACTTTTGCAAGATAAATTATGATTTTCTTCTGTGATTTATAACGCTTAGCGTTTTCAGCTTAACAGCAGCGCGTCATTGCTTCTTTGTATTTACTTTGGACATTTTTTGCATGAAGAACTGGGATTTATTACGTTCAATATTTTACGAAGCGTTTATATGACGGTGCGATGAAATTCTCTCGATAACAACAAACTTACAATTTTATTTTCTTTTTAAAAAATTTTCACGATAACCATAGACCAAGATCTGCCACTGAAAGCAAATAACCGTTTATTTCAAGTTTTAATAAAAGTCATTACTCTGTACACTTACGGCCCCACTAAAATTTAATCAAACATTGTTTAAGCCTTGTGTAAATGTGACAAAGTTAATTCAAAGCTAAAAACGGCTCTAATGACAATTACTATTGGAGACGACAACAATAGGCTTTTAGCTACATACCGTTTTACAGACGATAGCACCTCAGGCTTCCTATAATTTTGCAGAATCGTCCTTATTAGAACTGTATAAGATGCTGCAGTGTCCGTGTTGTGTGTACGTTAGTGTGTGTGTGTAGCCCAAATTTTCGCCATAAATTGAACTTTTATCGTGTATGCCCTCGTTAGAGTAATCTCAGCTTATAAGGGATACGTATAGCCCGACTTGTATGCACGAAAAACAGGACGTAACAAATTCCTGCCGCGTTTGCTGTGGTCGGGCTTGGCCAAAATTTAAAGCACCTTTGTAAATGGCAGAAGTATGTTTGCGGAACAAAATATTTGTTGTTTGGGAGCATAACACATTTCCTATACGAATACTTCGACGACGAGAGTCGGCGGTATGTCGCGTAATATTTTGTTGGCGTTTTTTTTACGATCGCTGATAGAAAAGTATTGTAATAACCATCACTAGGTGTGATCAGATTTTGAATTCATTTTGTATTGAAATATTATGCGGAAGAGTCGTTCTGTTCATAACGATAACAAGGCGGTTTTGTTACTCTAAGTGTGGCACCCAAATTAATTGGTTATGTCAAACAAAAAGCCTTCAGGGAAAACCACCAAACGAAATGATTGAGAGTTTGCACATATTTTATAATGTGGGTTAAAGTCAATTTATTTGAAGCCAACATACAAATATTGCCATTATTTTATTTCCGCACAAATATGTCATAAAATGTCGTATGACATACGTGCGCTTTGAACATTACCTACAGCCTCTGCTTCCTTATAGCTTCCTGCTTTAGCATTTTTAGCAATATCTACTCAGCTATCGCTCACTTATCGGTTCAGACTTAAACCTATTACATGATAGCTGTTAAATTATGCCTTAACTTCTTAAATTCTAATCCTACTTTTCAGTTTACACTTATTATAAAAAAAACTTATTAAAAACATATATTGTAATCGTGACCATTTCATGTCAATCCATCTCACCTAATTATCGCTTGTTAAAAAGAAATCGTTATTAGCAAAACTGCATCAACTAAATGAGAATAGCAAAATTAAAACTCCAAATATACCGACAGTATGCTAAGCTTGCGCCAACAACGTGTTTTCACGATACCCATAGACCAAGATCTGCCACTGAAAGCAAATAACCGTTTATTTCAAGTTTTAATAAAAGTCATTACTCTGTACACTTACGGCCCCACTAAAATTTAATCAAACATTGTTTAAGCCTTGTGTAAATGTGACAAAGTTAATTCAAAGCTAAAAACGGCTCTAATGACAATTACTATTGGAGACGACAACAATAGGCTTTTAGCTACATACCGTTTTACAGACGATAGCACCTCAGGCTTCCTATAATTTTGCAGAATCGTCCTTATTAGAACTGTATAAGATGCTGCAGTGTCCGTGTTGTGTGTACGTTAGTGTGTGTGTGTAGCCCAAATTTTCGCCATAAATTGAACTTTTATCGTGTATGCCCTCGTTAGAGTAATCTCAGCTTATAAGGGATACGTATAGCCCGACTTGTATGCACGAAAAACAGGACGTAACAAATTCCTGCCGCGTTTGCTGTGGTCGGGCTTGGCCAAAATTTAAAGCACCTTTGTAAATGGCAGAAGTATGTTTGCGGAACAAAATATTTGTTGTTTGGGAGCATAACACATTTCCTATACGAATACTTCGACGACGAGAGTCGGCGGTATGTCGCGTAATATTTTGTTGGCGTTTTTTTTACGATCGCTGATAGAAAAGTATTGTAATAACCATCACTAGGTGTGATCAGATTTTGAATTCATTTTGTATTGAAATATTATGCGGAAGAGTCGTTCTGTTCATAACGATAACAAGGCGGTTTTGTTACTCTAAGTGTGGCACCCAAATTAATTGGTTATGTCAAACAAAAAGCCTTCAGGGAAAACCACCAAACGAAATGATTGAGAGTTTGCACATATTTTATAATGTGGGTTAAAGTCAATTTATTTGAAGCCAACATACAAATATTGCCATTATTTTATTTCCGCACAAATATGTCATAAAATGTCGTATGACATACGTGCGCTTTGAACATTACCTACAGCCTCTGCTTCCTTATAGCTTCCTGCTTTAGCATTTTTAGCAATATCTACTCAGCTATCGCTCACTTATCGGTTCAGACTTAAACCTATTACATGATAGCTGTTAAATTATGCCTTAACTTCTTAAATTCTAATCCTACTTTTCAGTTTACACTTATTATAAAAAAAACTTATTAAAAACATATATTGTAATCGTGACCATTTCATGTCAATCCATCTCACCTAATTATCGCTTGTTAAAAAGAAATCGTTATTAGCAAAACTGCATCAACTAAATGAGAATAGCAAAATTAAAACTCCAAATATACCGACAGTATGCTAAGCTTGCGCCAACAACGTGTCAGCGGAAGACTTGAAACATTGGGATCGCGCTGAGTAGCGCAACTTTGCATGCTTTCAAATCGCTTAACAACTTGGGTTTCATTATCAAACAGTCCACTTGCTCGCTCATCAGGGTTAAAGGCTTCTACGAATCGCATGCGTAGACCAGGGGCAGTCAGTTGGTTTTCTGGCGTCGGGGAGGGCATACGTCCCGGTTCCACAGCCAACCGCGATGTTACGGGACCTCTAACAAAATGAAGTTCGAACTTTCGAAGTGATAACTGTATGTGTTTGTGAAACGTCACGAGTAAATTCGTGTTGTGGTGACAATCAATACATGAAAGCTTTCAATAATTAAATGTAAATGTAAAATAACATTACCAAAATAATAATCAATTCCAAATCTTTGAACCTTAATTAAAAGTTATCGACACAGACACGGTAATTGTATGTAAGTCTTCTAACGCAAATATTCGTAAAAATGACATTTTTTTCGGTTTAATAATGTTTTTTATTATTATCATTTTAAGTGGTACATAGTGGGATCAACTTTTGACGTCTCATAGGTTATGGGTATTGCTGATCACAGTCATCGTTAGACGTGTTAAAAATAAATATAGGTGTGTATCTACCTGATGATATTATAAGGGATCAATGAGAAAAAACTCGAATATTCTGATTCTTCATTACAAATAAATGCAATTGATTTTTTTGATTTAAATATACATTCAAGTAAAGGGAATTGTCGTATTTCCATTCTGTTCCAAGTTTGCGAATATCTGTTAAACCTGGTGATTAAACACTGATTCATAACATAAGACCGCAGACCAACCGACGTTAGCTTTTAGTTTGTATAGAGGAATTACCATACCTAAACAATACGGGTACTTATACCTATATAATATATTATAATTATTTATTTTACTACATTTAATGAGGTACACAGAAAGCTACCACAAAATCTCATTCCATTCTATATGAATAACAAATTGGTATAAAATCCCTTAAGTATTGAAAACTAGGTAAATAATCCCTCACGGTGTGAAAGAGAAAAATCGTAAATGATCCCCGACTTTTCCCTCCTGTAATTTAAATCCGTATATCCCGTAGGGATAGGATGAATTTTTCGACGAGATTTTTTTAAGCTTATACCATCAATATTCATTACGCTCATCGCACGCAAATCAATATCAAATCTACGAAAGCCATCCTGTTTATTAAAATCCATTCGGTTCGAACACGTTGGAGTGTGACCGAGTGAGTATTATTCGATGAAGGATTTCCGACGACAAGTGTTCACGCAGAGTAATTTAATTAACAAGTAAATTAAAGAATTATCCAACAAAAGAAGAATATTACTATTAAATAAATAATCGAATAGAACAGTGTTGGAAATATTTTTGAGGAAAATTTATGTAAGGTCATTGCAGATGTCAATTATGACTGCACACTGTTCAACCATAATAATGTTTAAGTTTTACTTTTATATCAAATATGTTTGTGATTGTGTACGACCACACTGCATAAGTTAGCCAATAGTAGTTAATAATAGATTTGCATTTATTTACATGTTTATCTAAGCTATAATTTAAAAATTAAACAACGAAATTTTTCATAGAAATAATAATTCCATTAAATTCATATTAGTATTTAATACTTGATACCGCATAGGTACAATACGGAATTTATGTGACAGTAAAAAGTAATTTTGTGTTTGATTGTAACTTTATTATTAACTAACATGTTTAATCTTATAAATAATATTTGAATAAATAAGAACTAACATTAGCTTTTAAGATTTTATCATTTACTTACCATACTATGAGCTTCAACTTGCTCGGAATAAACAATTTTTATTTCATTTATTTATTTAAAACAAAGAACCTACCTTAACAAGATCTATCTACCATAAACGTCTGAAAACCTTCATACTTAATTTGGAAAAAACCGCAGTGTATAGATCACTTGAAGGTTGCTCGTCCTATGCAAACAGATTGATTGGACAGACCGGGTAACATGTGGGAAGATTTGTTTTCAAAGGCTACTAATAAACGCGAAGCAAGAAACAACATACATTTCTTTTACACTAGAAACACCGGAAAGTCAGTTACGCTTAGTGCACTTCTAGTAATTTTTTTTAAAAGCAACTGGATTGCATCCTTCGGGATCGGTAGGTATTGGCTTTTAGGATAGCTTTTACACTCGGGATGGTCTTGGTTTTGTCGGCAAAGGAACATTAAAAGAGAGTAGCTACTTCTGAAAATCTTACCTTATATCGTTTTGCAAGACCGTCAACTATGCAAAATAGTACATATACAGATATATCTTTAATATCTGTTTATTAATGATCTTATCTGAAGAACAGTATTTGTCGTTTTATGTTGCCGCTAAAAAAACAACTAAATTAAATAAAGTATAAGGCGATATCACAAACTTCCATCACAATGGTATTTTTGTATGTATTGCTAAATAAATCCAGAATTACGAGGCTGCGAGCAGATGCAAGCTGGCTATTTCAGCCGATAAAGCTGTCGCTCCGCGTCGCATCGACACCCATGTGCGATCGGCTTGTCAGCTATTGCGTCAGCACTATGCAGATTGCGTTCGTATGGTTACGAATTCTATTGTGACGGAAAGGGCTTTAGCCACGCGCTTGCTATTTTAACCGCCGAGTGTCACTTGTTTTGAGGCCAGTGCCCTTAAATAAAGTTATATTGCATTGACGATAACGAAATTTGCTATCAACTTTGAATGAATAAAAATGACACAAAATGGCCACTTGAGGACGTGATTATTAGTGCCGGCACATATATATTACATACACCATAATGCATACCATAATGACTGTAAATTTTGTCAACGACTAAGCAATCTAAACTTTGCCAAATGTTTCTGGTATCATCTTGCCTTTTGCCTTCCGCTTGGACAGCAGCGTTGCTCGTTTTCATATATTCAAAGAACAATCCACATAGTAAAAACAAAATCCAGTGCGAGCAGATGCAAGCTGGCTCGTTTTCGCCGATAAAACTGTCGCTCCGCGTCGCATCGACGCACCCATGTGCGATCGGCTTGTCAGTTATTGCGCCGGCACTATCCCGCAGATTGCTTTCGCATGGTTACGAATTCTATTGTGACGGAAAGGGCTTTAGCCACGCGCTTGCTATTAAAACCGCCGAGTGTCACTTGTTTTGAGTCCAGTGCCCTTAGATAAAGTTATATTGCATTGTCGATAACGAAATTTGCTATCAACTTTGAATGATTAAAAATGACACAAAATGGCCACTTGATGACGTGACTATTAGCGCCGGCAAATATAATTTTTAAACACGATAATGATAGTAAATTTTGTCAACGACTATGCAATCTAAACTTTGCCAAATGTTTCTGGTATCCTCTTGCCTTTTGCCTTCTACTTAGACAGCAGCGTTGCTCGTTTGCATATATTCAAACAACAATCCACATGGTAAAAACAAAATCCAGTGCGAGCAGATGCAAGCTGGCTAGTTTCAGCCGATAAAACTGTCGCTCCGCGTCGCATCGACGCACCCATGTGCGCTCGGCTTGTCGGCTATTGCGCCGGCACTATTCCGCAAATTGCACTCGTATGGTTACGAATTCATTGTGACGAAGAGGGTGCGCGTGTTATTAAAACTATCGATCGCCACTTGTTTAAGGGCCCTGGGGTCCTTGAAAAAGCTATATTGCATTGACGATAGCATAGTTTACTGTCACCTTCGAATAACTGAAAATTAGACTTATTTCGCTCGCTGGCAAATGTCATTTAGATACCTACATGTAACGAAAATGATATTGAATTGCGACACAGCGCCATAGCGTAGCGACAGTACCACTAGGCTTAATGCAACGTAGCATATTGTTACTACAGTCAGAGTTGATTTCCATAGATGCCAGTAGGTTCCTAAGAGCCCACCAAATTATAAGAGAAATTTTGCCACTTAAATGTTCAAAAGATTGTACAATCATTGATATCAAAGTGTGAATCTATAGTCTTGTTCTTATTATTTTTTTCCAACCTACTTACTTACACTCTCGCAAATACCTAAAAAGTTATTAAGATTGTGATGTGACGAATTTATGCTCTCCTTCGTTATTTAGGTTATTATTTTATTTGGAGAAAAATTCATTTCTTCCCACGTCAGGTACATCAAATTAAAATTCACCACCGCCTGTCAGAAGATCCAACCTTTCGCGTTTTTTTTTTGAAGGAAGGAAATTTTCATCCTAAAATTGTTGTGGTTATGCATAATTAATTTGGGTTACAATGCTTCAACGTAGGCTTCTAACGATAATGGATTGGCGGGATTATTTCAAAACATTTTCTTATTTATTAAGAGGGGCAACTACATTTTCTGTCATTTCTGATCACAATACGACATCGATCAGATCAGCTGATAAACGATGAGCTGGGCCAAAGAAAAATAAATGCTGATAAATATAGCATCTCCTTGGTGGATAAGCCGCCGAGAAATTGCGTTATCTTAGCAAAATGTTCCCGATCCATCCTCATTCTTAACTGTCTTTGAAATATAGTTCCCTCCTCTAACGAGCTTGCGAATGTCTGAGAAATCAAAGGTTCTTCTTCTAACGTGCTATCTTAACGTTGACTAACGCGTGAAGTGGATAACGAATGGCGGTTCAGTAAATTGAAGGTGTCTCTTTACTTTGAGCACTTGGCTGTAGGTTATTGTCTGGCCATCTAAGATATTTTTTTATTCTTTTTTAACCTTATGGTATATAACGATGTGGCCAAGGAATATGAACATAGCCTGTGCTCTTTACCGTTTTGTGTAGGAACCTTAAATTTGACATTTCAAAAGTTCTCCTTCTCAAATACGTCAACCCCAAAGTTCCACTAATGAAACGGTTCCTCCTTAGTGATTTGACGTGTTTCGCATATACATAATTACCTAAAACATTGCCTTTGCTCTGTGGCCGTGTGTAACTTAACCGGGAGGCGTACCACGTAAATTTAATATTTCACTCCTAATTCTACGCAAATCCGCTTCAGGATATAGGTATACCGTTTGAAATGAAGGATGTGCCCGCTGTGCTTGTGGGTTTGCCTTAACGGGTGTGTTATTTCAGTGTATTCTGATTCAAAACAATTGTTTGACAGATTTAAGGCCTACATATAAAGAAAAAATAACATAAAGGAAAAGGTTTTATATGATTTCTTAAATAAGGTTAATCATAATAAATAGAGTAAAATAAATTGTGACAAATTATTTTACTAAATATATTTGACTTTTAATTTTCTCAATATGACGGAAGACGAAGAAGAAGATTTCAACGATGCAGCATTTTTCTTGATCGAGGTTCACGATGATTTAGGGGAGCCAAAAGAACAACTAGGCATAGAAATGGAAAGAGTAAGTGAAGTCGAAAGATTCGTTTGTGAAATTGACCGAATATTCCAAATATTATTTATCTATTTTAGGATGAAGACGACCCAGTTACAGATTTTAGGTCTCGGTTCGGTGAGAAACTTTTACTAGCCCAAGGTGTTAATATAACAGCACTAGACAAAGAAGACCTAAGGTGTGGTGGTCTTGTGATGTTACATTACATGACCAAACTCTCACAGCAACGTTTGGAAATATTGTCAGCCGACTGCATGGTCCAAAAGTGTGCTTTTAGGTAAGAAAATGGTAACAGAAATACCTCTAACTATAATTGCAACACTCATACACGTTTTGTAAAGTACACCTGTAATGAACTGATTGTAATACTAATGTTATTTGTCAACTAAAGTGTTTATCTAGTTTGCTCAAACGGTAGATATCAAAAAGTAAATTCTGATTGGAATATTACAGGAGAGGCGGACCAGATATATGTCCACCGGATTACAAGGAAAGCGATGATAAGACATTTTACATATACTTTTTCCTGAGATTCATGGGCACTATAATGCTGTCTGCTGGGGTGACAATAATGGATCCGATAGCTTTGATGATGATACAGAAATACGGAGGCGACTTTGAAAGGGAGAGACCAAAGTCATATATGCGACACAGCGCCATAGCGTAGCGACAGTGCAACGAAGCTAAATGCAACGTAGCATATTGTTACTGCAATCAGAGTTAATTTCTATAGATGCCAGTATGTTCCTAAAGTGCCTACTTGCCGTCAGTGAATGCGGTTTGCACGATCCTAATTATAAGAGATCATTTTTACTGAGATGGGCCGAGTACTCGGTTACTACTCGGTGTACTCGGTGGTTAATATACTCGTACTCGGCCAAACAACTCGGTTCACGTGACGAGTACTCGGTTAAGAAAATTAAGAGTAAGTAAACTTTTTACACAGCTTATCTGGAATAAATTTGTAAATGGTCAACTAGAGGAACTAAAGTACCTTAATGAGCACAAACTAAAGTCAATGAACAAGCAGACAATCTGGCGCTTTTCGATTCCTATTGGTTAATTACAGGACAGCCAGGCCGCTGCGGATGGCCAACCTATACTAGAAAAACTGTATGAAGTTCAGGGAATATAGTATAAAAATAAATACACAGTATGTTTATTAGTAAAGTTATTAATCCGATATTTCAGTGAGTACGTATTGAAAAATGAGTCAAGTGCAAAATACAAGTACGCTTCAAATTAAACCGAGTTACTCGGCCGAGTACTCGGTATGGCAAGCATTAAACCGAGTAATACTCGGTACTTGGTTACTCGGTAAAACCACTACTCGGCCCATCACTTATTTTTTTCTAATGAAATCATCCCTCAGTCTTTCGCCGTTATCTGCAAAAAAATTGGTTGCCTGTAAAGTCGGTATACGGGCGAAAGTTTTACGTGACAACGACTTTGAGTGGTAAAATAATTTTAATGTGAATATTCATTCGTATAACATGAACCGGTGTGTATGCCTATCTCTCTCACTCTCTCGCTCTCGCTCTGTCTCTCTCGCTCTTAGGCGGGTTAACTGTGCTCGAGTGGAAGGGACGCGTGCCTTTCACTTTTTATGTCTGTCTCACTCGCTCTTAGGCGGGCTAACCATGCCCGAGTCGAAGGGACGCGTGCCTCTCACTCGCTCTCATTGTGAGCGCGGAACGTGAGCGGAGCAGCGTAACGCAGTTTCTTGAAGTGTCACCCGGCAAACCAATTTATAAGACGTTGTCACGTCAAAATCTGTTTGTCTCATAATAAGTCTCATACCTGCCATGTTTGTATGTCGTAATCATATTTGTCCGCACCATTCTAAATTTATATCAAAACAAAGGTTTGTTAATCAAGTTAGGTATTAAGCAGTTGGAAACCATTCACGATCAAATTGGTTGTACACTGATAAGTGTGTAAGCGCTCTTTCAAGTGGATGTATTGTTAATTATAATCTTATCTTTTTATTGTAGTGAGTACTTAGGTAGTACACATTCCGCGGCGTCTCTTGTTTGATTGATTGCATACACCTCATGCAATAAGTACTTTGATAATTGGTACTACTAAATGTAACATCATAATAGAACACAATATGTGCATACATAGTCAGCCAATAGTGTGTAAATACCAGTATTGTACATCAATCTAATTTAACACATGGGGAATTCCCATAGCCGTAGCTATTTACAGTCGCATATAAATGAGTCACCGAGCAAGTATTATTACAAGATTAGCATATTGTTCAAGTGATTGCTGTTGGTTTGTTCAAATTAATCGCCCCCGGAGAGCATTCTACCGCTTTCAAACTAAATATTGCTTGGGGCTTAAACAATTAAATTGGCAGGTTGATTCTGTCTATTTTGAATATTAAATTCCTACCAGTAAAGATAAAGTAAATGTTAACATATATTTTTTAATTTTAATGCTCTTACGTAAAAATAAATTTAAGTTAATACAATAACAAATTATTATATTATTATTAAAATTGTTTTATTTTATTTGACACGTTGAGATGATGTAGACGTTCTGATTAAAATCAAAACTTATCAGTTATAATTAACATTCAACAAAAGTAATTACGAGTATACCCCGGCTTATATAAAGTCACTGTTCCGAACTTGTGGACTAAGCAATTCGATATCAAAGGGACTGAAATAGCTAATATCTCTAACGTGAGGAATTGGTTGAGTAATAGCCATATACGCATTGTTATGTTCGTATCATTAATCTACGTGTGTTGACAGGCGCGTTAGTTTCCACTAAGAGTAACATTACAGATTACACTAAATCAGAATTAAATATATATATCTCAGGATTAATCGTGTGCCTATTCAAAATATCTTTAGTCCAGGTCTATTGGAAATGTGTTAAGCATATTATTTCGATGTTTATCAATAACAATATGATTTTGCTTACATAATTTTTAATCATCAATGCAACGTTAATTAAGCCGCCCGAGGGCCTCTGACTAGACTTAACGACAAATATCTATCGATATTAACCTGGGACCAACCGCTTAACGTGCCTTCCGAAGCACAGCTAAATAACATCTGACAGTAAGGTTGGTCACTTACCTTACACACACGTCTTCACCAATCCGCACTGAGCCCGCGTGGTGGAGTATGGCTCGGACCACCTCATAGTTGAGGTGAGGCCTGTGCCCAGCAGTGGGACTTATATAGGCTAATGAAAGAATAAATAAATAAATAAATATTTCACAACAATCACACCAATTCTCTAGTCCCAAATTAAGCTACGAGGTTTGTGTTATGGGTACTAGACAACGGATACAAATACTTAAATACTTTTTTTTGTAAATAAATACATATTATACATAGAAAACACCCAGACCAGTACAAACACACATGTTCATGCACACATATGCTTGTACTGTGCGGGGATCGAACCCGCGACCCTTGGTTTTAGAAGTCCGACATGTAGACCACTGCACCAAAGGGCCGTCAATGAGAATGCAACGTTAATTAATGTAGATAGGTAAGTGCTTTTATTGTTACCCGTAGTCTGTCATTGCACAAACTTAAAACATACCTTACTATTTAAATAACTATAGCCAATGAATTTATCAGTTCATCAAATTCCAAAATGTTACTAGCTAATCCAATTTTCCGTAGTTTCATTTTAAGAGTGCACAGTCTATTAAAATCTCTTTTTCCAATTCAAGGCATTTCTCCGGTTACTCGGGAACACGGGTGTGGGCGACGGAATGAAACTAAATTATGAGGACATACTTTTGCTAAATTTAAATTACGGTTAATATTTTAAACTGAACCGCAGCACGTAGGCGAATTACTTTTATTAAAAGTTTTACAGTGTACCTTTTAGTTTTCGTACTATGTATTAAATTGGAGATATTCAGGTATTCATATATATTACATATAATATATTGATAATCAGCATGGAATTTGATTAGTTTAATCGAATATCAAATTCAAGTCTTACATTCTAGTTTTACTCTAAGCAATTTCAACCTACTTGAACAGTACTCGCAAACACTTTATGATAATTTGAAGACAGATTTGTATTAATTGCAATCTCAATAATGCATTTTGAGTGTAAACTAGCGAACCCAGCAGACGTTATCCTGCCCGCTGTTTTAGCATTTTCTCATCGTTTAAACCTTACCTGAACCTTCACAAATATTCAAGACTAAAATTCGCCAAATCGGTTCAGCCGTTCTCGAGTTATAGCAAGACTAACGAACAGCAATTGATTATTATATTTATTATTTATATATAAGACTAGCGGACCTAGCAAACGTTGTCCTGTCCGATTTCTTTTTAAATTTTCTTATCTTTTAAACCTTCCCTGGACTTCCACAAATATTACTTGACTAAAGTTTATAAAATCGGTTCAGCCGTTCTCGAGTTTTAGCGAGACTAACGAACAGCAATTCGTTTTTACAAATAAGAGTAGATTTAGTCAGGTTTGTTACAAAACGAACTTACAAACTTTTACAAAAAAAGGCTATGTAATATTCCGCTCGTCTTTCTCAAGATTACATCAGTCGATTGTAACGAAGATTTTCATATTTTATTTTATCCCTCCATCGAACCTAATTACATTACCTCTTGTCGAATCCTCGTCGTAACACTTGTTCGGTATTCCCGGATTTACTGGAATATTGGTTCCCAACACCGTGTCGAAATCGACAAGCCCCTCGGGATTTTAAGTGCAATATAATTGGAAATATCTTCGTTTAATCTTAAATGCTCC
Organism: Pyrausta despicata; assembly: GCA_963921415.1. NCBI lineage: Eukaryota > Metazoa > Arthropoda > Insecta > Lepidoptera > Crambidae > Pyrausta > Pyrausta despicata. The sequence goes on along the minus strand of OY992855.1, from coordinate 8,145,587 downwards.
CTTTATGTAGTCGCATATGTCGAAGTGTTCATTATGATTATGTGTAATGCGTGTGTTTCATTTCACAAGGACTTTCTTGGCCATTTCCGTTTTCCGTTGCCATTTCCATTTCTTACACGAGCCAACAACCAATTACGAGTGTGTGGGTTTCCTTGAAAATCCGCAATGTTTTTCTTGACTGAAATAAGCTTTCTCTCATTTGAGTAGGCTGTATGCTTTAATTTTGTTAAGACAATGTCAAAAATAGTTACAGATCTAGCCATATGCACTGTAATAAGGAGCGAAAGTATTTCCTTTTTTGCACTCTGTAGAAAGTAATAATCTAACAGACTTAAATTAAGCCATGCGTTATCGTTATCAGACATAAGAACTAAAGTTGTTACCACAAGACCATTACTGCGTCTCAAATACTCATACAGGGTGAAAATTTAGCGATCGCCCAATTGATATTTTTCATGAGTCCTCGCCGTAAGGACTGCCATTTATATCTCAGGGGCTGCAATTTATAGCCACCATTTATCATTTCATCGAGTCCTTCCTCTCCCAAATCATAGCGGAACCGAGGAGATATCTTGAGAGGCCTCTTATATTTTTATTATTTCTCTATATCACTTTATGGGATAACATCATTTGCAATACTTTGTAACTTACTAGGTCATCATAAGTATCTAACTCTGATAATATTTAAAGCCTTTTTGACACACGATACGAGTTTAACAAAAGTGTTCATGAGAATAGAAAAATAACATGAAATTCATTTTCACTTTAAGCAGGCATTTAGTATTCATTGGTTTTTCTCAAAGGAAATGGTAAGAGCTGTAAGTGTAAATTGTTGTTATTTAAGTACTGAGTCATTGAACAGAAACAGTTGAGTACAAACATTGTATTTGGCACATTAAATAATAACAAATTGCTGAGCTGTTTTTAGCTAACAAGAAGGTAATTCCGATAGTAATTATAATCGTAATGATAGAGATAGCAAAATATTATTTTGGAAAGAAAATTGTAGGTAGATAAGAAAACTACGTGTGTGAAGCACCGTTTCTATTTGAAATTCACATCTTAGATCTAAGGTAAAATGTGAAAAGGAAATGTTACCTTTAATGAAGGGTAATATGCGCTTTTACAGCTTTACAAACTCTAATATCGGCAACAGACTCCAAGTTACTCATGAAATAGTTTGTTTCGAAACACGTGTTTCGTAAGATCAAACTATTATGAGTAAATTCTACCGGGCCAACCCGATATCCAACTCCAAATGATGATAAGATGTTTCTGATACAAAATCGCATTCGACAAAATAACAACTTTAGGTAATCCTTAACCTTTGCAGCTTCTAATAATGGAGTGTATTGTCGCAACATTTTCACAATAAGCAGTTACTTTATTTTACAGTCCCGTAATTTTTCTTGATCATTTCAGACACCTGAAAAAATAACAAGTATCTTTTTCTTTTGCCATATTTTTCATTCCTTTTTCCATGTTCATCCAGGTAGGATATCGAGCTTTATCCTTTCTTTGTTGGATATTTAAAGTCGCATTATTTATTTAATAAGCCCACTTTCCAATTTTCGATTGAGTACATTTTATTTATTCATCCCATAGATAAACTCTAAAATGCATCACGTCGTTCAATTAACCATGAGTGATGGTGCCAAAAACTGTGATACGTAAATCAAAATGGTGACAGTGATCGAGTGTTGATCAACGAGTGCGATGGACTTAGTAGTCGCAGTATGACAACGTGGATGGCGTTGTTCGGGCTAGTGTGGCTGCTGCGGGTGCGTGGCTCGCTGTGTGGGTGCGCCGCGTGCAAGCGCGCGCGGCACGACGCGCCCGACGCGCCCGGCGCTAGCCCGCGCGCGCGCAGTCCGGACGAGCGCGCGCCCTTCGACGTCATCGCGCTCGAGAGCTACACGCGTGACGTCACTGTCCAGACGGACTTTGAAGATGAGATTGAAGATCTGGACAAAATTGAGCTGCAGATCACCGAAGAGTGTAAGTTGTAAGACTTCAGTTAGTCATTAAATATAGCCAGAGTAACGGTTAGAAACAAACTATAGCTTTTTAAGTTATATCTCGTCCTTGTAATATTATTACACAGAAGGCTAGCTTAAGCTCTGCTTTGGTGACTAGCACCTACCTACGGTTAAGTATAGGTATCTCAAACCCAGCTTGACTCGCCCGGCGCTAGCCCGCGCGTGCGCAGTCCGGACGAGCGCGAGAGCTACACGCGTGACGTCATCGTCCAGATGGACTTCGAAGATGTGATTACACCGAACAGTGTGAGTTATTTAGCATCAGCTATTAAGTATAGCTTGAGTAAGGGTAAGAACAATAAGCTAAAGCCTTTCAAATTATATCTCGTCAAATTTGTAATATCAAACAGGAGGCTAGCTTAAGCTCTGCTTTGGTGACAAGCACCTACCTATGGTCAAGTATCGTTATCTAAAACCTGGCATGACGCACACGACGCGCCCGGCGCTAACCCGCGCGCGCAGCTCGGACGAGCGCGCTAACTTCGACGTTATCACGCTCGAGAACTACACGCGTGACGTCACCGTTAAGACAAACTTCGAAGATGATATTGAAGATTTGGAATAAATTGAGCTGCAAATCTCCGAAGAGTGAAGTGATTTTAATTAATTTAGTCATTAAGCGTAACGTAAAATAGTTTTATTTTTTTCATAAGCTTACGTTCTGATTTTGTTCTGTGACGACAACAAAGAAAGATTAAACAAAGTAGTTTAAAAAGTTTATTGCCCCGCCAATTTCAGTTTGGGAAAGGAACAAAATATAACGGCCGCTAGGGAAACAAAAATTGGACCATCGTGTTTTTTCCGCCCTTTGTAAGTAGTCCACTTCTCCGTTGCCTTATTTTGTAGCCTCCTAATCTGCCCAATATCAGCGGTAAAAGCCCTTTTGTGCTTAAAAAAGCCACTTGCCTTAGATATTGTCATCGCTTCGGTGCTCCTAAAATAGTTTTTACCTTCGTAGCTGTTTCGATGTTATTCACTTTGTTTTCAAAGCTCCTTTCAGCAAGGAATCCAGATCTGTCAGAAATTACCAATAAGTATTTGAAACTTTTTAATTTCCTTAGTAGTTATTTAAATATCCAATGAGCCGCATGAACGCCAGTAATCATCCTTGAAATATTTCCTTCAAAACTTTTTCAATAAAAGGCAATGGCCTTTTTTATAAGTGAATTAAAAAGTTTATTCTTCCGATTTGGCTATACCTTTGAAAGAACCATTTTCAGACGTTGACGGTAAGATTACAAGTTCTACCTTCCAATTGTCTAGTACTTTTAATTACTGTATCTTTTAATTAGTAGTCGTTTACATTTTTTGTTAATTAAATGTGTGCAATAGAAGCGTTTTGTTTATAGGCTTACAGTCTTCTTCTTCTTCTTTCGTGTCGGCATGACGGGCTTAATCGTACTTGCCCAGAAAGCGGCTACCGTGGCAGCTCTCTGGTTATAGGCTAGTAAGTCCTCACGCGAGCAGGTGGTCGGGCACGCGGGACAGTTCATGAGGTGGGCCATGGTCTGCAGGGGTTCTCCACATTCACATCTGACGTCTGCGCTGCTTAAGTACCCCTATAGGGGTACCTGCTTAAGTACCGACACAGGTTATCTTTACTTCGACCAACCTGTGTCCTCAGCCTATTTAGACTTCTCCAGGTTGGCCAAGGTTCACAGGTTTACAGTTTCAGATATTTTCAAAGCCTAATTACATACAATTTGATTTTTACTATTCTAGAGTACATTTAAAATTGTATTATTAGGGTATTTAACTGAGAATCAAAGTCGTACTTTCACTGCAATTAAGGCCAAAATAGGCAACGGGTAGTGAAAGGTTATGATGAAACAAGTTCTGAAACAAAGCTAAAGTTAAATAATCATTATTATTGGAGAGAAGAGCTTTCTCGGCCACATCTTCACTTACGAGTTACATGAAATGCAGCAACTCAATGTCTGGCTATTAAATTAATTAATAAATTGAAGTTCGGCTGCCCGCTTTCGTCTAGGTATATGTCTCGTAGGTTGCGTATTTGCTGTGTCATCAATAGTTCAGTTTTTGATTTCATCTTCCTAGTACTTATTAATTGGCCGCATGAATAGTCACGCGAACCCAGAGCGAGACACTTATGCGGCATAAATAAAACATCAAATTTATCCGTCTATTTTTTCCGGTAATTTATTTAAATTGGCGTCAGATTATTCATCGCGGATATCCGCAATAACAACTGAGACCGCATCGATAAAACTCGCTTTTTGAATAATTGTTCCAATTTATTTTTCCGTGTTAAGTGCCGAGTAGACGTTCGATCCTATTTATCGAATAATTAGCGCTGTTTCTCATATTTAATGCCGTCATTAATTTAATTTAAAAAAGTAACAGGTTTCTCTGCTTACAATGCAGATAAACTTAATTCAATTTTCCTTTTATGATAGCTCTGGAAATATCGCGGAAGGCAAATTGAATTGGGATGGAATGTAACATCGCTAAAACAATGAATAGTGTTTGATTTTGAAACAAAAACGCAATATGCTGGCGTCACTAGAGTGTAGTCACGTGCAATACCCGTATGCGAAAAACAAAACGAGAGACAAAATTATTCGAAATCTAAAAACCAACCGTGCCGCAACTGTTACACCCAACAAAAACATCCTCAACTCCTAACTTCCTTGTGTTGCCCAGTTGATAAAAACTAAACGCTTGCCTTCCTATAAACATAATACTTAATATTTATTTTTAGTTTGTTAAGTTCGTGCTATATTTAATTGCAATCTTATTTCTAATGTCTCTAAAACTTGTGACCTATAATCGGTCAGTGATAGTATTCTGGCTGACCTTCATATAATGTCCAGGAGAAAGGTCGTTAAAATAAAACTTGATTCTCAACAGATAATAATAACACGATTGATGCTTATTGCTTAGTGTTATGCAATAAAAATTTACTTGCGTAGATATAACTTTCTTCCAGTAAACTGTACTCACTGGCCATGGTTGACCTATTTCTATCGTTTCCATTCGTCGTCAACTGTTTCGAATTGCACATCAGATGCAAATAAACCGCAGAATTGTTGCAAATAGAACATTGCAAGTTCGCTTCATTTATTTCAATGTGTATTGTTGCAGCTCACGTCGGCAACTACGAGTGTGGGCGTGAGGCAGCGCAGAGTCCGGGAGGCCGGCCCTCTCCCGGAACTTACCAGGTCTGTACACAATATTATCGGTGTTCAACTTTCTAGCTGCTCCGTCCCCCGCGCATATAGGTCGACGGAGGCCACTTCGTTCGCTCAGGGTAGTTGCAAGGTTAAAAACAACTTTTCGAATTTAGATTCCTGTTTGTTGTTCGTTTCATTTTGTGTGCATTGAATCGGAAGAGGAAATACAATTTTGTTTAACGTACAAACAGATCTTTATCTACTTGTGCACACTTTTTATCGATCTCTGTATGCGTTTGGTTTAATAAATTAATTATGTACTTGACCTTCACCGGATACAAATATGTTAATATCACATTATCATGAGTGTCTAGTACGTAGGAATACTTTTAATTAACTTCAGATTGTTTTAGGAATTAAAAAAGAATCTTAGTTCTTAACAATCAACAACTGATAATTTTTTTGTGACTGGTAAAACTAATTCTGTCCTCAATATAATAACAGGATGAATTATTAATGTTCTCATTGACGATCGGAATTGAAAAAGTGTGTTTAAAGTAAATTGCATTGGGTATTCCATGTTATATCTGACACATTAATCCTATGAGAGGAACATCACAGAAAAACTCAGAAAGAAAGTGACTTGACACAAAATCCAAAACAGGGACCTCTTGGTCAAAGGTCAGCAAATTGACCACTAGATCATCCTAGCAAAAAGTCTACAGGAAAAATAATCCTTAATAGAGGAAAAATCTTTTTACTAATGTATGTGATATTTTTTCCTCCATTATGAACATTCATTTATCTTCGTTAACAATACGCGTTTATGAAAATGCACGTTTCCTACGTAAATAGGATAGACAGATACTAATGAAAGTGAGTGAATTTAATATGAGAAGGAAACGATTTTCAGATGATAAGAAATAATAGCTTGTTCGGATCAAACTGGTATTGTATTACATTTCATGATACTCGTTTTACTACAAAGCAGATGATTGATTCGCAAATAACATCATAGTAATTATTTTCCATTAAATTACTTAAAATATTTGACGCATATCAAAGACCCTACGGTTTAAATTGACGAAATTAAAATTTCGATTGAAACGGCGAATTTTGGATGCTGAATGTTTACGCGTGAAAGAGTTTCAAAATGGGAATCATTTTAATATAAATCACAATTCTATGAATTTAAATGAAGAATCACCAATTGTTGCCCGTGTTTCGGTGTTGATATTGATAATCTAGTTTATCGACTGGTTTTTATTTTGTGTTTCCACAATAATCAAGCACTCAAATTTAAAGAATAGACACATAAGAGTTTCAATACATTTTAACGAACTTTTTAAACATGTCAAGTTTGAAAACCTTTTAAATGACCTAATTTTTAGGGTTCCGTAGCTCAAAAAAAAACGGAACCCTTATAAGATCACTTTGTTGTCCGTCCGTCCGTCTGTCACCGTTTTTCTCAGGAACGCGTAGAGAATCTCAAACTGAAATTTCTATATGATACTTAGGTCTACTGTCCCTGTAAGCTGTAGAAAAATCAACCTTCTAAGCCAACGCAATCAAAAGATACAGCCATTTAGGCCGCAAATTTCCGCAAATTTTCGAAACTCGCACGGGAATCAAAACCTACAGGGTACTTCACGTAAACTTAGAATCTTGAAATTTAGTACGAAGTCACGTCTTATAGTACAGATATAGGAAAAATTACGAAAACCGTAAATTTTCAGTTTCATCATATAAAAAAAAAATTTTTGAAAAATATTTTGACAATTTTGAAAATATCAAAGTTACTACTCCTTATCTACAGGTTTGTACGGAACCCTCGGTGCGCGAGTCCAACTCGCACTTGACCGGTTTTTAGGTATATTATAAAAACCGAAATACGAGTACATAGTGCAAATCGTATCACCTCTATCGTTCCCATCGAAAAGTTTCGAGTTTGCTTTGAAAGGTTGTTTTGTTCGCAGTACCTATCGGATTCAGACACCGAGTCTGTTTGGGAAACTGCAGACGTTACGTTGGAGCGCGGGGCCAGCGGTCTAGGGCTGAGCATAGCGGGAGGGGAGACTGGTGGTGACGTCAGCATCACGAGGCTGGCTGCGGGCGGCGCTGCGAAGAAGGATGGCAGATTGCAAATAGGGGATATTTTGTTACAAGTACGTCACGCTTTGTTTTAAAATTATTCACGGAAGAACTGTGAACACGGTAGAGGTGGGAGTTGAAGTCTCGTTTGCTAGATTTAGTCCTTTTTTTCGGTACCGATGGCGTTAGCTCTAGTGATAACGTCAGCATCACTCTAATGGCTATAGAAATCAGATGAAGTCCCCTGAATCATTCAGATAGGAAGCAAAAGTAATGCTATCGGGTCTCGTTTCAAGTATGGTTTTTAGATTCCGTATAAAGAGAGTTGAAGGTCCAAACCCTATTTTTTTATTTGAAAGAAAGTATGTTGCTTAATTACCACAGGCTATTACGGTAAGCCTGACTTAGCTCCCAATTATCGGTGCCATTTATGTCATAAGGAAGTTGAGGTTATTGCCCCGAGAGCTAGTCTTTGGTATTTTCCGCAGATAATTTTTATACTGACCTTGACTGGTGCATGTATAAGATTCCTTTACAGAAAGGTACAGTAGAGCTAGTTTATCCAGAAAAACTAGTTTGCTTGTATTTTAAATATTTATAGGCACTGACTTAAGGATTAAGGTTTTCAATCAACAAGTTTATTATGGTTAGTATTCTGCTGTGATAGAATATAGTTAATAATAATAAACTTACCAAGCGTAAGTTTATTTTCCGATAACCTTCTACTAAGCGTTCTAAAAATATATGTTAGAAATAGTTCACTTCTCTGAATGCGAAGGATGCGGATCCTTCGCATGACATGTCAAAGAAAGAGGTCCTTGTACACTTCATTTTGGTACTCTATAGTGTATTGGTATTTGTTTTTTATCTGCAGGTTACGTTTTCACCAGTTTAAGAGTAAAATAAAAATAAATGTTTATAGTGAAATGAATCAAGATTGGTATATTTAGGTCAGAAATAGTAAATGATTTGTTTAAAGATGTATAGCGGTCTAAGATACGGATTACATGTTTGCCCTTAGTGTTTGCCAGCAGCACATAAACGAAAACAATATTTGCTATCATAAATTCTTACACAGGGGTTCTGCTTAAATCATTGGATTCCAAAAAACTTCATCGATTTGCTCGATTTCACGAATAGACCATACTAAAAATATTTTTACATGTACCAGTAAAATATAATTTCTTTTCTTTAAGTGGATAGTAATAACCCATATGAGATATATCTTTATTGTAAATATAATTAGATAAGGTAATAAAACATAATATAAGTAAATGCCAAAGCCAACAGCCGTCACGCGTCAGTGGAACAGACCAACTGCCTCGTAAATGCAGTGTTTACGTAAAACAGTTTAAATGTACTGACAAAAGATCAAACTTTTTTGATCCATTTACTACTTGGAAAAAACTGGAAATCTTATCTGTCATCGATACGATGCCCATCCATAACAACGGTAGAGTTATGAGTTTTTTCATATGCATATACTAAGGCCATGTATTGTAAATGGAATTATACAGTTCTAATTGTAATCAAGAAGTGAGAAAACATAATACTTACTAACGGAGCTGGGGCACATTAGTTTGTCACAAAACGTAGATAAAATGCAATGTTCTTGAAAAAAAGCAAGTTTGCAAAACATATTTCTCCACCGCGGGTTCGTTACAGAATGGAAAATTGGCAATAAGGTCTAATATTTTTCACATTTTATAGGCCCTCTTTGAAAATATGAGTCTGGCGTAGAAAAGAAATAAGGGGCTTATAAAATAACGTTACCAAACTTTTTTTATCACGTAGTTAAAAAACTCCTTACGCAAGTTACTTAAACGACATCCTCCAAAAACTTTGGATTTTGTTTAATGAAATTTTATGTCCGGTTTGAGGCTTTACTTGGCAGGCTGAGGAAAACAATGGTGGATGACCTTTTTATTATATCCAACATTTTATTATTTTCCTAAAGTGGGAAAGACGAAATATAAGTAATGGCCAAGGGCGCGGATATTGCGTCGTTGACATTACAGGAAATTGCGTTTATTAGGCCTGTTTAAAAGTGAACAAAACTGTTTAAAAATGATCTCTATAAATATTTAATTTAATAGGTATTAGTATTTGGCATAGATTTTTTTACAAAGTCGTCTATTTTATGTATCTTTACTACGGAATTTCCGAAGAAGCTATTTAAAATAAAACATATTTTATGCTGCTGATGAAATTTCATGAATGTCGGTAAACAATTTTATATTCACACAACACTGTAAACAGTGTGCTATTCTTGCGGTAGATTTAATGGCCCGATAGAAGACGTAAGTTATGTACATACGTTTTATGTACTTAAAGATAAACTAAGTATATGAGCAGTATTTTTCACAATGTGCCATAAAGAAAGCTTTCAAGATAACCTCAATAAATTGCCTTAGTATCTCTATGTGAAATATGAAGGAAATATTAAGCTGACGGCTGTAATCTGCACAACAAGAGAATTACTCTTAGCATAATAATATTTTCTATGCTCCATGTTTTACTACTTGCTTCAAAGACGTGACATCGCATATTTCCTCGTTTTTTTGTTTTGATAGCGAATTTTCAGTTTAAAGACACTACCATGGGTTTGTTACCTTCATGCTGTACAAAATTAAAAACTCATATTTAACAATTTTGAAACAACAACACACTCATTTTGAAACAAGAGCAAGCAAAAATAACAAGTCATAGTGACTCTTGTGATTCAATTAAGCTCAGCTTTTTAAATACGATTTTGTTGTACGTAACTAACCAACCGCCATACAAGTGACCAAGTCTTCTGAAACTGGCTTCAGGATATTCAGGATAAAATTCATAAACGTAACTTGGAGTACCAGTAGATTGAGTTCATGCTCAATTACTGAATTTGTGGTTACTGAGAAATGTGGAAAGCTCTAAAAGATTTTCGGTTGAATTCTACGAATCCAACAACATTACCTTCAGAATTTTCGCTGGAAGAATATCTGAAACTTGTTATTGTTGGAGAGAAAATTTTATCTCTGCAATGGTTGACTTTGGGTCAATTACCTCAGTGTCTGAAGACGAAAGTCTTCAACCAGTGTGTGTTACCAGTGATGACATACGGATCCGAAACATGGTCTCTGACTATGGGCCTTATAAAGAAGCTCAAGATAGCACAACGAGCGATGGAGAGGGCTATGCTCGGTATTTCTCTACGAGATCGAATCAGAAATGAGGAGATACGTAGAAGAACTAAGGTAACCGACATAGCCTTGAGAATCAGTAAGCTCAAGTGGCAATGGGCAGGGCACATAGCGCGAAGAACTGATGGCCGTTGGGGCAGAAAAGTTCTGGACTGGAGACCCTTCGACCAAAAGCGCAGTGTAGGACGTCCACCGACAAGATGGACAGATGACCTTGTAAAGATCGCAGGATCACACTGGATGCGGACCGCTTGTGATCGGTCGATGTGGAAAACTGTGGGGAAGGCCTATGTTCAGCAGTGGACGTCCTTTGACTTTGGGTTATGATTCAATATTTTGCTAAACGAAAGTATGACAGTCCCCTAATTTGATGGCGGGTGTGTGCAACAGAGAAGGCTTACTCAAAAAATAATTGCCAAATCTACGTGAAACGACCGGCCGGTTTTATTTTTTCAACGACGTATCATTTTGCTTATCCCGCGGCCCGCCCCACCACATTATGAATTCTTTACATATTTCGTGGATTCGTTTCATCTCATTTTCGTTTAATTTTATCTTCATACCCGCCCGTGCTTTATTTTGTTTCAATCCGAATATCAAAGAAACGTTCACTCGTAATTACAATTCTTCGCCGTTTTTTTATTCGAATAAAATGTTGTATTAGAAGATATTACAAATCTTGCTAGCTGACTTTGGTTTCATGAAGTACTCCTTTACTTTATGAAACCAAAGTCAGCTAGAAACTGATTTCCTTTGTTTGTCCTATTTAATCACAATATTGTTGTCATACAATTTTAAAGAATCTCTTAGAAATCAAACACTGTGTTTAACTACTCACTCGCTTCTTTATTTTTCCTCTTGATTGCACGAATAGCCGGGAAAGAATGATCCACGACGCCCTTGTTGTTCATAAACTCAAAGCGGTTTTGCCAGAGGGCGCCTCTGTTTCCGGTTATTCTTTCCCGCCTATTTGTACTTTAATTAAATTCTAATGTAGATCACTCAACATAACAACCTTAATTCTATATTAAAGATAACTAAATTAATTAAGTATAAAAATTACGCATTTATGACTTTTATGTACAAAAATTTATATAATAAAAGGACAATTGACACTTACGTGTTTCCGTTAGCCAGACTAAAGTAAAAATACGTTCAGAAACTTATTATGTTTTTTAATTACGTATCATATCATATATATTTTTATTACTTTTAGTCAGAAATCATGACACTCGGCCATCCTACGCGTGCTCTCTCCGGAGCACGTCACAAAAAAAATTATAATAATGTAAATAACATGTAAAGTGTAATTCAGCAATGTACATAATTATTACTTAAAATGTATAATCAGATATCTGTTTATTCATTACTATATAAATCATGACACTCGATTTTAGGGTTCATATAATTAATTAAAATTTAATTGTTTATATAATATTAAATTACTTATTCAAAAAGCAAAGAAACACATCGATGTTTAACAGGTACATATTATGCCTCAAGTACTTATATTCCTTATCCACAATGTACTACCTAAAGATTTTCTTAATAAAACTGTACATTTGTTACAATAATTTCTTATATCTCGATCTATATGAAAAAATAAAAAACTAAAATTAATATTTTTAATTTTGGTCTGAATCACTGTCCTCTGTATTAGAATCGCTATTGATTTCAAGTGACCTTAAATTAATCCAGGGTCTCATGCGGTCAGCTGAAACTACTGTATCGTACGACCTTTTCTTAGAAAAACCAGGAATATCAGTTATCTGATATCTATCATTACCTATACTTTTTACAACTTTATATGGGCCTATGAACTTAGGAAGTAACTTCTTACTTTTACCGTCATTAACAAAACTGACTTTAGTTATTTTTATCAAATCACCCTCTTTATAGATCCTAGCCAATTTCCTATTAGAATTGTACGCTTTTTTCTGTTTGTCCTGGACAATTTTTATGTTATTACTTGCTTCTTTTCTCATAGTTTCCCTATCATCTTCTAATGATTCAACTAATGTTTGTTCCGTTATACTATTTAGTTTATTTTCTGTAGCCGTATTTAACTTTAACCCAAAAAGAAGTTCAGATGGAGCCTTTTTTGTGGTCGCATTTACTGTGTTATTGATACCCCACTGTATCTTCCCCAATTGCGTATCCCAAATGCGTTCGTCATCATTAAAATTTTGGGTTGAAAGTACCGTAAGTATGGTTTGATTGAATCTCTCAGCCTGCCCGTTAGCTCTTGGACAAGCCACAGCATTTAGAATGTGTTTTATTCCATTAGCTATGCAAAATGTTTTAAACTGAGATGATGTAAATGCAGTACCACGATCTGAAATAATTCTTGTTGGCAAACCAAAGTCATCGAAAATCCCCTGAAGTGTTTTAATAACAGTTTTACTCTTTGTGTCTTTAACTGGTCGTGCAAAGACATATTTAGTAAACCCGTCCACTACAGTCAGAATATGAGTATTTCCACTTTTACTTCTTACGAAAGGACCAAGATGGTCCAAATGTATCGTATGAAACGGAATTTGTTTCTTTTCTATGGGATACAAATGACCACGCTTTTCCTTACTCTCAGCATCCTTATTGTATGCACAGTCAATGCATGCAGCTACGTATTTTTTTACAAAGCGTCGAAGCTTTGGAAACCAATACCGACTTTGTATTCGTTCAAGGGTTTTTGTAAAACCAAAATGACCAATGTCATCGTGGTTTAACTTACATACTTGCCAACGAGCATCCCGAGGTATTACTAATCGAAGTTCTTCATTCACCTTTCTGTAGACCAAGTGATCTTTAATAAGATAGTTTTTCCGGATATCCTTTGATTCCTCACTTGTCTCAGGCTTAAGTATTTTCGAAATTCTTAATATCTCAGGATCAGCTAGCTGCAATGTATGCAACCAGTTCTCTGTTGTTATTTTTAATACATGTGGAAACTCCGCGTACTCACATGTGTCAATTTGATCTATACTCGGTACAGGGTTTCTGCTGAGTGCATCTACATGGTTCATACGACACCCTGGTCGATATTCTATATCAAAATCAAACTCACTTATTTGCAGCCACCACCTTGCAATACGAGGTATTAGATCTCTCTTTGTAAGGGTATGCCGCAACGCATTACAATCTGTGTAAATTGTAAATTTAGAACCCAATAAGTATTGGCGGAATTTCTTCAGCGAACAAACAACCGCTAAGGTTTCTAATTCGTACGAATGTAAATGTCGTTCCTCTGCGGTTGTCTGCCGGCTAAAATACGCAACAGGTTTCAGCACTTTTGTCTCTTTCTGCCACTGCATTAATATGCCACCCAAACCCATTGAACTGGCGTCTGTGTGCAGTTCTGATTCCAGTTTAGGATCGAATAATGCTAATATCGGTCTCTCTGCTAGCTTTCGCTTGAGGTCTTGAAACGCTGTTTCTTCTGCTTCAGTCCACTGCCATGTGGCCTTTTGTTTTAGCAACGCTGTCAAGGGTTTTGCCATTTCTCCAAACCCTTTAACAAACTTCCTAAAGTAGCTAGACAGTCCCAAAAATTGTCTGACTTCATGGACATTGCGCGGAGTTGGAAACCGTTTAACAGCTTCTATTTTAAGTTCTCCTGGCTTTACACCTTCCGACGTTATTTCATAGCCTAAATAATCAATCCGAGTATCAAAAAATCTGCATTTTGACAAATTCAGTGTTAGACCAGCATTAAGAAACAGCTGTAGAATATCTTCTAACCTTCGAAACCCTTCTTCAATTGTAGCTGATGGAACTAGAAGATCGTCCATATATGCTAGGGCCGTGGAAAAGCGTCGAGTGCCTAATATCTTATTTATAGTTTTTTGAAAAACTGCTGGTGCGTTTGCTAGTCCAAACGGCATGCGTTTAAATTCATAATGGCCGTCTGGAGTAACAAACGCTGTTAAATGACGACTATCCTTTGCCATTGGTATTTGGTAGTAACCAGATGCCAAGTCCAAACTGGTGAAGAATGTATTTCCACTCAAATTGGTAATTTGGTCTTCTATAATCGGTAAAGGATACTTGTCCTTTACAGTTTTGCTGTTAAGACCTCTAAAATCTATACATAATCGTGAATCACCACTCTTCTTCTTAACCAGCAGTACTGGACTAGCATAGTTAGATTGGGACTCCTGAATTATGTTATTTTGAAGAAGTTCTTCAACGATATTTCGAACCTTCTCCCGTTCATGAAATGACATTCGATACGGTCGGTATACCACTGGCCTATTATCCTTTAACTCAATATGCATTTCTGCTTCCGTGGTACATCCTAACTCTCCTAGGTTGGTCGCAAAACAAGTGCGATATTTCTGTAAGAGTCTATATAATTTTTCTCGATCTTCAGGACTCAACTCAGGATTGACTTTAACGTCCATCATATCAAGGCAATTTCGTTGCGACGGTTTAGATGCGCTTATTGTATTGACTTCGGCTACCTGAGCTTCAAACGTTGGACTTACTCTAGCCACTAACATATCGCGTTTAAAGGTTACTGCATCATTGTTTAAAATCGAAACAAAGACAAAACCAGATCCGTTTACTATTTTGTAGCATCCTCTATGAAAATAATATTCTTGGTTAGGACACAAGTTAGTATTGCCATCTGCATAAACCTCTCCAGTAAAGCCGTTTTTAGTGTAAATTTCTAAAATTCCACCTTTGGCCACAATAGTTTCATTGCGGATGAATAACTTAATTACCTCATTATTGTCTTCGTCTGACAATTCAACTCTGCTTTCAGGACTAAAATAGAAATGTAAACTGCTACATGTTTTCAAGACCACAACACAAGGCGCTTCGGTGAAGTTTTGTCCGATTAATAATGGCGTTTGTAAATATTTGTCGTCTACTAGTAATAACTCTAAATTTGACTCTACTTCATCAATCTTTACTTCAACATTTGATTTTGCAATAGGACTAATACAAGAGTTGCCGAATCCCCTTATTACTGGTAGCTGCTCTGTGTCTTCTATTAACCCAAGAGCTCGAGCATCTGTCAGCCGGATGAGACTAACTTCACTCCCAAAATCAACGTATGCTCCCATTCCAACCCCTCGTATAGTGATTGTTTTATAGAATTTCTGATTTAAATTAGGTACATTATGTGTTACGTCTGCTGTTTGTGGAGATTCAGTCATTCCTTTTGACTCCAAATTTGTAGAATAACCACAAACTGAATCCTGTACTGCAATCTTTAGAACCTTTTTATCAGAGGGAGTGCTATGTGATAATAGGGGCTTTCTATAACACGATTCAAAATCATGACCAATACGACCACACTTACGGCATTTCACAATGGGCTTGGGGCAAGCTGTATAGGAATGCCCCCTTTCTTTACAATTAAAACACAGCATGATATTAGATCCGTTTGAATTAGCGTTAGAGCTACGATTGTTATAACCTACATTGCGCTGCTCCCTTCTTTTCATTATGTGTGATACCTGTCCTACGTTATCTTTAGTTTGTTGCGACGCTAAATATGATAACAAGTCTTCAGGCTCTCTGCACTGAAGAGCTTGCGCACCGTTTCTTATGGCCATATCCGATATGCCGAAAACCACACAATCAACGGCTTTTTGACCGGTAATTTCACATCGACTAAGTAGTGTTAACTTCTCGTAAAAATATTCTTTCAAGCTTTCACCTGGACGAGACACCCTAGCTAACATTTCCTCTAACAATTTACCGTAATTTTCATCGCATGGAAAGGCTTTTCGCAACTTTTGTTGCCATTCGACCCAAGAGTAAGTGAGAGTGGAAAGTGATTCATACCATTTCTTTGCCAAACCCATCAGTTTTTGCAAGGAAAAATGAATGGTCTGTTTTTCATTCCAACCATATATAGAACTACATTCATTTACTTTGCCTAACCACCTATCTATGCTTTGTGACTTATTATTTGGGTCAAATTCCGGAATAACATTATTTTGATGGTTAGGTATAGAATTAGTTGTACTTCTAGATGACTCACCACGAAGAGACGCAATAATGTGGAGTAATTCTTCTTTTGATAGATCGTCATCCTTGCTTGTTCTTGGAATCTTCGCTGGTACTTCTTCTTCACTGTCTGAAGATATTGTCATATATCTGCGTCTTTTCCTCTTGTGTCGGTAAATAGGTCCTAAGTCTTCATCCGAACTCATCTAAAACAAATGATGTCCTCTTATTGGATAATCTTGTAATCGTAACACCATCTACCCCAGTGTCACTAATATTCAATAAATACTTTAGCATTTTATCAGCCGCCTACACGACTAACATACTTCTATAACTTCTAATTAATTAAAAGATCGCTAAGATATACACACACTGTTACTGCCTTAATAAACACAATAATTGACAATTGATTTTATCAGCCGTCTCACTTTTCACAATTATACCTAAATTTGTAATGTCACCTGCGTGACCGATACCTGTATATACATTTTATAGATCCCTTCAACTCGCTTAGTAACTAGATAATGGTTACTAAATAAAACCACATACATGGCCCATAGTCATATTCAACTACTACACATTAATATCACTGTACTACTTGCTATTTTTATTTTTTTTATCCGTCACCTACAAACCAATTCACATTGTAACGAGTTACGGTTTAGTAAAGTCACCTACATGACTTATCGTCTTCTTGACGCTTTATTGGTCGCTTACAACATCCCTATTCGATATACATTTCATTAGTTTCCTCTAAAACTATTTCATTCATTTTATTGGTTACCTACAAACCAATACTCTTCACTAGATAATAGCTAAAGAAATAAGATCACCTACATGACTGTTATTCGAAATGTAATTTATTGGTTTCCTACAAAACCCATTTACTTCATTACTAGATATAAGCAAAAGAAATAAGATCACCTACATGACCGTTATACGAAATGCATTTTATTAGTTTCCTACAAAACCCATTTACTTCATTACTAGATATAAGCAAAAGAAATAAGATCACCTACATGACCGTTATACGAAATGCATTTTATTGGTTACCTACAAAACCCATTAACTTCACTTCCAGATAAAAGCTAAAGAACTAGGATCATCTACATGACCGTTATTCGATAAAAAAAATTATTGGTTCCCTACAAAACCAATTTACTTCACTACTGGACTACAGCTAAATACATAAGATCACCTACATGAACTTAGGTTACCTACATAAAAACTATTTATCAAAACTTGAACTTGAAGTGAAGTTGTTGGTTACCGACACAACCAACGCAATTTCTGACTAGCTAAAAAAATAACTCGCATCACGATCACTAATCTTCGATAGACAAGCAATTCTATACTATACGGATAGCACTTAAAATTTACTGTTATAACAATCTTTTAGAAATATCCTAATTTAACAACTTTGTAAATATTCAGGTACTTACGTTGAGTATTGATGATATCAAACTTGCTTCGTAGGCGTAATGTTCGTTGTCACTTCTGAGATTTAAAGAATCTCTTAGAAATCAAACACTGTGTTTAACTACTCACTCGCTTCTTTATTTTTCCTCTTGATTGCACGAATAGCCGGGAAAGAATGATCCACGACGCCCTTGTTGTTCATAAACTCAAAGCGGTTTTGCCAGAGGGCGCCTCTGTTTCCGGTTATTCTTTCCCGCCTATTTGTACTTTAATTAAATTCTAATGTAGATCACTCAACATAACAACCTTAATTCTATATTAAAGATAACTAAATTAATTAAGTATAAAAATTACGCATTTATGACTTTTATGTACAAAAATTTATATAATAAAAGGACAATTGACACTTACGTGTTTCCGTTAGCCAGACTAAAGTAAAAATACGTTCAGAAACTTATTATGTTTTTTAATTACGTATCATATCATATATATTTTTATTACTTTTAGTCAGAAATCATGACACAATGTCCTTATTTTATTCAAAGTTCAAATGATACATTTGTGACAACACGTTTCGGGCAGCTTACCTTATAAATGCGGCTAGTGAGACCATAATTAAGTAGCACCCATCACCCTAAGGGCAGAGGTACACACCTCACGCTTGTATGAGGGCTTAATCTGTTGGAATAACTGCAGTACCGAGTGAAGCCTTCCCTGTTTCTCCTGCTGGTTAGGAAAAGAGGAGAAAAGGGATAGCTGAAATCGAAAATGCGAACGGAGCGTTACGTAGTAGGTCATTTGTATGCTAATCCTTGTTGGTGAATTTACTAAATTCATCGCAGTTGGCATATTAAGAGACCTTTTACTTATGTATATTGCATTATTCAGTGGTTAATTTTGTAGAGAAGATTTAGCTATGTTTAGAGAGGATCTGTTGAAATGACAATTTCTGGTTGCTAATTATCCAGGCTGAAATGCTTAGTAGCCATAAACAAATGTTTGTATCATATAAAACATTTCTAAACTCTAAGGATTAGGGTGCGAGGATTGATATCAAAGGATATACTCGTACCGACCGTTATCTCGATTATTCCTTTTTTTATTATCAAAATGTTTCTTTTCGCACTTTCGCACTAAAGGTGTGAATAAATATGTGGGTAAAATATATTTACGTTTTTTAAAATACAAATCGCACATTGTTACGGATCTACGAGTTTGCTGTTTATTTAGATCAGGAGGAGTCTTTGAAAAAATATGATAAACTTATGATTGCTTTCTCCTAGAACATCGTGTCGTCTGACCAAGACATTCCTTGTTAGTAATAAATTAAATGAATGTTATACACTACCGTCAGAAAATCATTATTTAAGTTACTTATTTTTCAATAAGTAGATAACGTAGTTGAAACGACAGGTATTTTTTAGCAACTACTACTATTCTTAAAGCGAATGTAATAACAAACTTAATTCCGTTAACATCTATCGTTGTTTGTTAACTTATAATAGATTAGCTATGTAGATAAAGAACCCGTTGAGTCTCAGTTAGATACCTTTTAAAAGGCGTTTAATCGATTATTCTACATGTAACATGACTGACTAATAAATCCAACGGATTAGATTTCAGGTTCAAAAATTCAACTGTTACTTTTAGCCAATCAAGAAAAATACCCAATGTTGCTTATCTAAGTTTTCACTCGCACTGGTAATGAGATTATGATGCCACGGTTACAAATTTCTACACAATTCATCTTCTGAAATACAGTAAATTTTACTTTATTGTAATCTCATGGATGGCGACTGAATAGTAATCAAGTCACTATGTAAGTTTATCCTTAAACGTTTACTTGCGTACTAAAACACATTTTTTTCTAGGTAAACGACATTTCCGTGGAAGGTGCTCCTCATTCTGTTGCCGTGGAAGCGTTACAGCAGGCGGGGAACGTTGTGAGATTAGTAAGTGAAATTAATTATTATATGTAAATACCTAATGCTTTCTTCTTCGTTTTTATTACGAAAACAAAGGTTTGCTATAGTTCCTACCGCGGTATTGTACTTAAGGCCCTAATTAAGATCTTATTTTGGTACACAAAATTTAGATATAAATTTATTGTAAGATGTAACTACTTTATTGTTAAAAGGATTCCAACATAATTCTAAGAAGACGTTGTCCATTTAATGAGTTTTATATAAATAAAGTTTTGGTAATACTTACTTAAATTTTACGATAATTTTCAAACTCTAATTAACTGGTTCTTCCAACTTTACAAAGACAGGCTCTTGCTTTTGGTTAATCAAATTAAATCAGTACAAAGTGTTACGCTTTAAGACTTCAAAGGCGTGGAACTTAAGCTTTCAAACTGTCTACCTGAGATAGAAGAGAATATGTAGTTTTAGTTTTAGGGTAAGCGCTACGTTAAATTGAAATAGGTAAGACATGAAAATCGTCTTATATTTATTTTTGTTTTGAAAAGTTAGTTCAAATCAGGTACTGGTATACCTACGTAGGTTTTTGTATCATTGAAATACTATCAAACAATAATAACATTTCCATTCGTCTTTGCAAAATAATAGTCCTGCTGGCCGATTACGACCACGGCGGCCAATCTCAACAGAGATCAGCCAACGACGCAGGAGATATTTTAGTGCACAAGTGTGAGCGCAATACACAGGTGCTCTTACTGTTCCATCACTCTCAGAGTTCGGTGAGACGGCAATCCGACATGACCGGAGAGAGATCAGGCGCAGGCGAACGGCTTAACGTGCTTTTCGAGGCACGGGGGTGTAACACCACCAACTTCCCGACTCCGAGCTGTATTTGAGAAGTTCATAACAGAAAATCGCAGAAACAATTTTGACTCGACCTGGGATTCGAACCCAGGACCTCTCGGATGTAAGGCAGAAACTTTGCCACTACACCAACGAGGCTGTCTAAAAATATTATTTATACAATCGACGTCCATGATAAGTTTACATAGTCTGCTATTTCAACAACGAAAGGCGCAAGAGTGTTAACATAATCTTTAAAACAGCGCCATCTTACGTAGTCTTACGCAATATGTAATGTTTGTACAACTTCGTGTTTCTTTTTAGCGAGTTCGTCGGGCCCGCAGGCCTAGGGTTGTCAAGCTGTGGCGTGGGGCACGAGGCCTAGGCCTGGGTATAGCTGGCGGAGCGGACGACGCAGCGGGTGGCGGAGGCGTTTTCGTTTCGCACATAGCGGTTGGCGGGGCAGCGCACCACGACGGTAGATTAAGATTAGGCGATAAAATTTTAGCTGTTAGGGATGATGATGTGAGTAATATTTTGTAGTTTCACTAGTTTCTTGCATGAGTATGGATTTAATGGAAGATTATATGATAAAATTGTGTAATTCTCTTGTTAAAAGTTCGTTGTAAATGATGTATAATGTGTAAGGTAACCCCATGTTAAACCAATAGCTAAATTTTTTATTAATGAAACATTTTGAAAGTTATTAATAGATATTAAAAGTATGACAATAGTAACACTTTTCTGTGAAAACGGCTGTAATAATAAAAAAATACCTTCATTTTTCATTTAACTTTTTGCATACCAATTCTGACAAACATGATTTTTTAGGGCGTAGAAACATCTTTAGTCGGAGCGACACACGCGGAAGCCGTGTCCGCACTACGAAACACGGGCGAGCAAGTGACGCTAGTTGTACTTCCTGCTGGTTCCATACCGCCCGTGGCAAGAACCGCTCCGCTTTACTCCAGTAAGCGCACCCGTATCCCATAACTTTTATTAGTTTACTTTACAAGCCTTAAATCTACTCCTTTAACTATAATTTGTTGTTAGTTGGATATCCCGCTAGGAAATGGGACGCTCCTTTTTGTTCGCAAATATTATTAGACGTTTATTTCGTAACAAATCTTTTTCGATCACGCAACTTTTCGATGTTAATAAATTTCTAGGGAAAATGTCCGTCCAATTTATCAGACGAATTTCATTTGCAGCCCGCACACAAGCCACTTCTTGTTCTACACTCCACGAGCTTTTAGAGGAGGAGCCAAATGAAATACCGAGGTAACTTTAGTTTTCCGGGCACGTTTCATTCGCCTCTTAAATTAAGGCAACGTGTTGGCAGTTGGCACTAATTCAAAAACTATAAAAACGTTACCTTTTAACTGAGCATAACCTTTTTTTGGCACGGTCTTTATCGCGTCTCCTTACTTTAACAACTGCCGACAAGCTTTTTGATTAATATAAAAACCTCAGTTAAGTTATTTTTAAGTACTTGAATATAATTTTGGGGAAAATTTTTCTTATTTACAAAATACTCACAAAAGTAAAGTAAAAGGCTGGTTTGGTCAAATAACTTAGTTCTTATTCTATCATTGAGTGCAGCTAGTTTCCTGTGTTTATCTGGAAGTAGTTTTGCTACATCATCAATCATTATATCAGCTGTTCGACGCCCACTGCTGAGCGTAGGCCTCCCCCAAGGATCTCTACCGCGAACGGTCCTGCGCTCCCCGTATCCAGCGACTTCCAGCTACCTTCCCCA
The DNA here is from genome assembly GCA_963921415.1 of Pyrausta despicata. Lineage (NCBI taxonomy): Eukaryota > Metazoa > Arthropoda > Insecta > Lepidoptera > Crambidae > Pyrausta > Pyrausta despicata. The sequence continues at coordinate 8,123,237 of OY992855.1, read as the reverse complement.
GATAACATCACATCATCAACAAAACACAAAATTAATACCCGAAGTTGATCACAACGTAAAAAAACAACTCTTTAAAAAAGCATTTACTGATTAATACGACAATTAAGTAAATTTATTATTCGTTGTGGTTATTAAAAAAAACCTTTTGCCCACAGATGCGTTAGAATGGTCAGACTAGTTCGTTCTGGTTCCCGTCTGGGCATGGACATCGTTGGCGGTTTGGGGGGCGAGATGGAAGGCTCCCAGGGGGGCGAGGACGACACGTGCGGCGTGTTCGTGTCAGGGGTGTCCGTAGGGGGGGCTGCGTACGGCATGCTGTACAGGGGCGATAGGATACTGAGCGTCGATGGAAGGGATCTGACGAGAGCGACGCATGAACAAGCCGCTGCGGCATTGAAGGTATTGATTAGCAGAATTTATTTTTAGAGTATAATGATTTACTGTGATAAGCATTCACGTTGCAAACTCGAGATAATATCGCTCGCCACAGACATTTGATTTTTTCTCCTGCGAAAATAAAATCTTATTTTTAGAGATCTAAAAATTGGAAGGTATGTTAATGTTATTTTTGTTAAATTATCTGCTTCAATCGCACTTAGAATGTTATTTTTAGAGGCTCACTCAAATGTATGGTATTCTGGGTAGTATATAATGTAAATGTAATTTTTTTAAAGATTACTTTTACCAAGAAAGATGAATGTGACAAGGTACAAACCAACAGGCAAGTTTGTCGTAAGATCTTGTGTCTATAGTTCTGAAAGTGATGTCAAACAAATTTTCCTTATTCATATCATCGGGTTATGTATTCAGCATTTAAATTCATTCTAAAACATTACCAAACAATAAATAATGTTATTACCCACCCCAGTAAATACTTTGAATACGAATGAGTCGGTACTTTGTCTGAAGTTGAGCATGTAACTAATGTGTTTGAGAAGTCAGTTAGCAAGCACCGATGTTAGTCTGTTCTTACAAAGTTAGCAGTGTACTGCAAGTATAAATCTAGAAGATTTATCTGAACGTCTGAGCTTTGATCTGACATTATTTCATTGGAATTCGGGTTAGGAGTTGTAGCTTCTCGACAGGTGGACAGATAAATGGGACAGAGCATATAACGAAGGTTACCCTCCGTTGTCTGTCCTTTTGTTTCCTAAGTAACATGAGTACTGTCAGCCATGGACTATCTCAAAAGATTTTCACGTTGTCAATCACCATTGATCAAGATACGATACTTTCGTAAGGTGTCGTACAACAGATGCTAATTGACAATTTGTTTCCCAAAGAAATGGCTCGTTGATATTATGAACCGTTTTAATGTGTTCTATCTTACATTCTAACCATCACAACACGACTCAGTAAGACTTAACGTACCTGTAACTACTTACCTGTTTTTGCAAATACTGTCATGTTTCTATAGTGATGACAAGTTAACATGAGTTTTCATGCAATTTTTCAAAAATATACTTACATAATATAATATCGTTGGTTGTGTGTGGTCAAAAGTGTAATATTGAGTTAAATACACTATATTCAATATATTCAACTAAATATCACCGCTTCTTTCGCGACCATATTTGTCTCATCAATGTCAACGATGGTAACATATCATTATTTCCTACAGCAGTACTCAGGCACCGCAGTGACGATAGCGGCGCAGTACCAGCCCGAGCAGTACGAGCGGCTGCGCGCGCGCATCAGAGCGATCAACGCGGCCGCCATGTCGCCACATGCGCGTGCTACGCACGTGCCCGTGCACCCTGATCTACATGCTATGTACCCAAGGTAAAAATCATACTCATAGTTACAATCAGCCACAGGACATTTGTGCCCTGCTAAGGCAAGTGGCCGTGCACGTGAACCTACTCGCTATGTACCTGAGGTATGAAAGGACTACGTCATAGTCGTATTCAGTTAGAAGACAATGCTTAATTTTGAAAAAGGCCTCCTTGATAGGTTTCCAAAATTAACATGATATATTACTGAAGTCTTTACCTTACATGCAGCCTGCTTCCAGTTCGACCCTCTAGCTTTATATCAATCGTAAGACGTCCATTGATAAAAATAGGTCTGCACCATAGATGCCCAGATTGATCTGTAAACAAGCGATTTTCATCCAGCTTGATCTTCTGACCTTTACAAGACGTTAGTATTTCTTTTAGATGGACGCTCTACGATTAGTTTTTGATGAAATTGTCTCCAAATTAAGACATATGTAAATCAACAACCATCAGTATACCACTTTAAAGCCTAAAAATCCGGTAAGCGGAAGATTGTTTGTTGCATTACAAATTCATTTACTACGAAAAAATAATCCTGAACTAAATCCTCAACAAGAATTTTAATCTGTAACATTACTTAGCCTTCCAAGATTCACTATAAAACGCTAAGAGACTTATTTTTAGTATTTCAATGCTGCTACTTCTATACATGCTATATTCTGTGTCTGCTATGTAGGTCTAGGAAATAAAATCGTGACATTGATTTATATTTCCCAGTTTAATAATATGCTAATTACGAACTCATGATACATAAGCCAACGTTGTTAAGCTGTAATAAGTCGACCACGATCTTGTATTAATTTCATACGATTTCGAAACTTAATTAATTTGGGAGAGGCTCCAATAAGCCGTGATAACTCGACAGAATATTAAACCATAGCTACATGCACGTCGTATAGGACCGATTGCACTACATGGTACATACAATGGGTAGATAGTAAGCTTAAACACTTATGTTATAAGGCTATGTTAATTTCTAATAATATAAAATTTGGGAGCAATAAAAGATCGAGACTAATATAGGTACTATGTACTAGGGCGGTTTGATAAGTCCATGACTTTGAAAAGAAAAACATATATTTTGTGTACAAAAACATTTTATTTTTCTACATACTCTCCTTTCAACTCTACACTCTTTTTCCAGCGATGCTCCAATCTCTTCAACCCATCCAAAAAATACTTTTTGTCAAAGCCTGCAAAATAGGCCTCGGTTGCAGCTATCACCTCTTCATTGGATGAAAATCTTTGCCCAGCAAGCCATTTCTTCATGTTCGGGAAGAGAAAGAAGTCACAGGGGGCTAAATCTGGTGAATATGGAGGGTGCGGCAATAATTCGTATCCTAATTCGACAAGTTTTGAAGTCGCGACTGCAGACGAGTGGGCCGGAGCATTATCCTGATGAAATAGAACTTTTTTCTTTGCTAGATGCGGTCGTTTCTTCATCAACTCTTCATTAAATCTTTCCAGCAATGCAGCATAGTAAGCACCGGTTATTGTCTTGCCTTTCTCCAAGAAATCGATGAAAATAACCCCTTGACTGTCCCAAAATACTGTTGCCATCACTTTACCAGCCGAACATACCGTTTTTGCCTTCTTTGGTGCACGTTCGCCGGTAGAAGTCCACTGCTTTGACTGTTGTTTAGTCTCTGGCGTATAATGATGGACCCACGTTTCATCCACGGTTACGTACCGACGCAAAAATTCACTTGGATTGCGATTATACATAGCCAGACATGCCTCAGAAGTAGTCACGCGTTTTCGCTTTTGGTCGACTGTCAGTAAGCGCGGCACCCATCTTGCAGAAAGTTTTTTCATTCCCAAAACATCGTGCAAAATATGAAAAACTCGTTCAGTTGAGATGTGCACAGCCTCAGCTAACTCGCGTATCTTTACTCGACGGTCAGCCAAAACAATATCGTGGATTTTGTTAACAATGTCCTCAGTGGTTACCTCAATCGGCCTTCCTGGGCGCTCGGCATCATTGGTTGTAATACGTCCACAACGAAACTCAGTAAACCATTTATGTACCATTCCATGAGACGGCGCTGAATCCCCGTAATATTTTTTCAACTTGTCTTCGGTCTGCTTAATGGTTTTCCCGCGTAAAAAATAGTGTTTAATCAAGACTCGAAACTCGGATTTCTCCATTTTCGAAGAACACCTACACAGTCGCCAAACTTCTTTTGTTATTAAATATTGTTTTCGCGCCATATTTGAAAATAGAATTATTTTAGGTTCGCAAAAATATTACTTTTAAGAAAATATCATTAAAAATAAAAAAAGTTTCTATTCAGCCTGAAAGTCATGAAGTTATCAAAACGCCCTCGTATGTACCTACCTTACAATCACGAACTACTAAAAATCTAGTCGTTCATGTTTTTATTAAAGCTTAATTTATAACTGTAAACTATGTTTATGTTTTATTACGACAAAGCATACTTTTGAAATACTTTAATAATATTTTTACATGCTAACTAAAATAAATATGTCTGTTCACATACTATGTTGAACATTGAAATTCACTGTACGAAACTTTGCAAAGGCAGTAATTTATGCAAAATCTTACATCTTGGCAAGAGTTTACGTTTTAAAGTACAATATTATGTTCAGGTACGAGGGCGTTTTGATAACTCCATGACTTTCAGGCTGAATAGAAACTTTTTTTTATTTTTAATGATATTTTCTTAAAAGTAATATTTTTGCGAACCTAAAATAATTCTATTTTCAAATATGGCGCGAAAACAATATTTAATAACAAAAGAAGTTTGGCGGCTGTGAAGGTGTTCTTCGAAAATGGAGAAATCCGAGTTTCGAGTCTTGATTAAACACTATTTTTTACGCGGGAAAACCATTAAGCAGACCGAAGACAAGTTGAAAAAATATTACGGGGATTCAGCGCCGTCTCATGGAATGGTACATAAATGGTTTACTGAGTTTCATTGTGGATGTATTACAACCAATGATGCCGAGCGCCCAGGAAGGCCGATTGAGGTAACCACTGAGGACATTGTTAACAAAATCCACGATATTGTTTTGGCTGACCGTCGAGTAAAGATACGCGAGTTAGCTGAGGCTGTGCACATCTCAACTGAACGAGTTTTTCATATTTTGCACGATATTTTGGGAATGAAAAAACTTTCTGCAAGATGGGTGCCGCGCTTACTGACAGTCGACCAAAAGCGAAAACGCCTGACTACTTCTGAGGCATGTCTGGCTATGTATAATCGCAATCCAAGTGAATTTTTGCGTCGGTACGTAACCGTGGATGAAACGTGGGTCCACCATTATACGCCAGAGACTAAACAACAGTCAAAGCAGTGGACTTCTACCGGCGAACGTGCACCAAAGAAGGCAAAAACGGTATGTTCGGCTGGTAAAGTGATGGCAACAGTATTTTGGGACAGTCAAGGGGTTATTTTCATCGATTTCTTGGAGAAAGGCAAGACAATAACCGGTGCTTACTATGCTGCATTGCTGGAAAGATTTAATGAAGAGTTGATGAAGAAACGACCGCATCTCGCAAAGAAAAAAGTTCTATTTCATCAGGATAATGCTCCGGCCCACTCGTCTGCAGTCGCGACTTCAAAACTTGTCGAATTAGGATACGAATTATTGCCGCACCCTCCATATTCACCAGATTTAGCCCCCTGTGACTTCTTTCTCTTCCCAAACATGAAGAAATGGCTTGCTGGGCAAAGATTTTCATCCAATGAAGAGGTGATAGCTGCAACCGAGGCCTATTTTGCAGGCTTTGACAAAAAGTATTTTTGGATGGGTTGAAGAGATTGGAGCATCGCTGGAAAAAGAGTGTAGAGTTGAAAGGAGAGTATGTAGAAAAATAAAATATTTTTGTACACAAAATATATGTTTTTCTTTTCAAAGTCATGGACTTATCAAACCGCCCTAGTAAAGCTATAACTCGTGCTAGTAAAATTAATGCCATAAATATTATTTTAACTGTCGTGGTGAGAACATAAACTAAATTATTACATTAAGGTAGCTGTATGAACGGCGAACCATCTTACGCTAGCTCTGACTGCGCCTTTTGTTGTTTTCTTGAAAATGTGGAATATTTTAACAGTTTTAATTGTTGTTACTTCAATTTTATTGGTTAAAAGTCAGTTAAGATGAAAAACCTTACACAAAACTCTTTCTTAAATTGTTAACGATGTCATCTTTTCTTAAAAAACGATGATGTAAAATTTTACCCTAGTCCTACAAGTATTTTTTAAAGTCGCTGTTTTTTCGTCTAAAGCCTTTAAATGTTTAGAAAAGTTTGCATTCTAGATATGCCACGGCCGGTATTTTACGGTCTTACCCGGGGTAAAAATTGCTACGTGGCTATACAAACTTTGTCAGGATAAATTAGGCTTAGAGGGGTTGAATGTGGCCCTAAGGTGTCTTAATTAGGACTTTTAGTTGCGAGACATGACAGGGTCCTTTACATTACAAACCTACTGAATTTAGATAGGTTCTTATGGGGTAATTTGGTCCGAAAAATTATGGGACACTTACTTGGTCCCCATGGTCCACTTACGCAGAGAGAATCCATTTTATCTAAACATTTTGAGCATTTTAATGGTCCCTTGAGGTGGTCCTTTTTTATGAAAACTAATTATATGTCATGTTCTATGCATTTTTTGTTAATAACTGAAACACTGAAATGTAGATGTCTTGACTTGTCGCTAAAGAAAAAAAGTCATATATGAATATGCTCTCAATGTAGGTAATCGTAAACGCGAGCTTCAATGTCAAAACACATACATATTACAAATTTTGACAGCAAAGCTTTTTTTTTAAATCCAATTATTCGAAAAATACTGCTTACCTGTCCAAATTTTTTTTAAATTTTTTGTCAATTTGGCTAAAGTCAAATCAATCATGCCTTTAATACGTCATCCGTACTGCAATAATGTTGAATTTATTCCTCATCCATTCCTCTAACTTCAAGCATTGGGTTACACTCGTAAAATCACACCGAGCCTCCGAATTATTGACGCCATATTCAAACTTTATGGTAATATTCCTTGTAATCTATGAAACCTCTCCAATCTTTCCGTGGAATCTATGCATTGCGAATGGGTAGATCTTATTCCGTGTGCATAGGGGTTAAATTGATAGTTGCCGAATCTTGAATATCTATGCTCTAGCATTTCTTGGGTACAGTTTAATATATTTCAGTAATAAAAGCGTCGTAATTTGGAAGTGAATTTGCTAAAAGCAGCCGCAGCATGTAGGCACTTAGGTTGGATAGTTGGTCGGTTAAACAGACCCTCTACTTCATATTAGACATGAGTAAGTACGTAACTTGCATTTTTCACTAAAGTTATTACCTTGAGATAGTTTCGTAGGGCAAATATGTGGGAAATTTAGATAGACTTGATCGACGAATTTTAAGTAACTAATGCCTAAGTTCATGGAGTTTAAAATGATCGGCCAATTTTTGACATTAGCAGTTTCCATTTTTATTTTAATATAACTAAAATACATTTTAGTGAAATAAGGGCCTTGGAGTTGGATGTTTGTTACACACTTTTGATTATATCTAAAATATTAAGAAACGGGTATCTCAATATCGCTATTAAATGTTTACAGCGCAAAATATGTAATTCATTTCGATGTGTGGCCTGCGTCCACAAAGAGAAACTTTTCAAAGCAGTTTTGTTGCTAACATTTACGAAACATTCCCCGTTCTGCCGGACAATATTGGTTTAGGGAATAACTTTAATTTCATGTATTATGGCTGACATTTAAAACATTTTAGCTGAATATGGGCGCACAAAGATACACAATGCTTACTTGATAAAGAGTGAGGTAAACAGTCAAGGATAGAGAGAGCAGATAAATAAATAATATCATTCATAGTTGTTGCAATGGCATGGGGACATGGATTAGGAATCCAATAGGGACATACTTAATGATAATAGATATAAATTGCGCCTATAAGGAGTTTAAGGCGTAACATAATTATAAAAGCGTTCGTTTATTATGGAGTAATTTCATCGGCGCCGTTATAGTTAAAGCAGGCACAATCCATGCAGGAAAAACTTTTTAATGAACACTAATTTATTGCGCAAAGTTGGATCCGCGCCAAATACAAATCCAATATATGAATCTGGCAGGTCGTTGCTGTTATTTTAGCTAATTAATAGACCCCTTTTTACTACTTCACTGTAGAGTTATAGCAAACAATTGATTTAGAACTAAGTAATTTCTTTAGGAACTTTGACGAAAGTCATGTGGATCATAAAGCAAAAACTTTAAATCGGCAACATTTTGAAATTTAATAGCACAGCGTAATTTTTAAGGTAGGTGACCAAACCTACACAGACAGCCGGTGTTACTCAGGCTTAAAAAATAATTAATAATAATTTTAAACATTTGACGAATATGATATAAGATGTTTTTTCTGTTTCAGAAATCGGAATGAAGTACTTCCTTTATTTTCCCTATTGACGAACCTAGTTTCGTCACTAGTAAACCGTTAATCTGTTATATTATACTACTAAACTATGTGGGCTGGTTATATTATTCAGAATTATGTGTCTGAGATAATGGGCTAGTTCAGATGTAGTATTGAATTTCATGGACTAATTATCATTCCCTACCTACCCCGGTCTGGGGTCGATGAACTAATATGTTATACTCTACACTCTACAGTCTAATGGTACCTACGTACAAAGTGGTTTGCGTTAGTTTAGATCGAGAAGTTAACAAACTAAGGAAGATATTTTCTACGAACGAAATCTCTAATTTATAACTAAAACTATCTAAACTGTTTATCCATGTAATAATAATAAAATTATTTATTTATTCAGTCATCCAAGGACAACATACAAATAATAATAATTAGATTACATTATAATGTTTACATTTGATAATAACCTCATCAATTATTTATTAGAGGCTACGTCCAAGACAATACAATTTTTTTTACCAGTTTAGTTATAATTATATTAAACGTTTTGATTTCGAGGACAATCAATGACTGTTTTGTGCTAAATAAACATATATTTATCGGATCACAACAGAATATGTATATTTTAAAGGTTCCACTTGAAAAGTAAAAAAAAAACTGATCACCATTTTCTTTTTTCACAGGTAGCAGTGGACTGGCTGTGAATTAGACCATTCAATAAGATCTGAAAACTAGTTAGTGAAAATTTTTACAATTGTGTACTCATAAGTACTCGAATAATATTACTTTGAAGAATATTAAATTCATTTCAATGTTTATTTAACCATCTTTTTTCATAAAGACATTGCTCGAATTGTTTATTTTAATTACTTCGATTGCTAGGCAAATAACAAAGCGAATGAATGCTCTGTTTACTTTCCGAACCAATAATAAAGAAATAATTTTCGATTGTTTATTTGCAATCAACAGACGCTAACATGATTTAAAATGGTATTTATTAATTGATTAGTTTCATTTTAACGTCATAGGCGTGTTGATTTTTTTTAAATTTTTTGTCACTAAACTGGATTATAACTGGATAAATTTACAGTTTTAAATACTGGGTTTTACATTCAGTTTTTCCATATGCATTTATTTTGCCATAACGACCAGTATCGTTAAATAAAAAAGATTTCGCCATGTGAGTGCAAGAAAACATCTGGCGAATTTTCATTAGCTAACACTACTGCAGTGGATTTGCAAAAACGCAAGAGATTTAATCAAAGAAATCTATTAATTCAAGCATTTTTTTTTTTAAGTAAAAGCATGCTCCCAGCATATCTATCAATTATTTTATCTGTTGATAATGGTTTGTAAACTTTTTTTGTGAAAACTATGAGTACCCTACTAACCTACCTTTATCAAATCAAAACTGCTTCGGAATATTGAAAATGCTATTTCTTTGTCTCATCCTTATTTAAGTAGGCCTAATTGTTGGAATTACTGTTAATTACTTGTTATGTATGTGTCTGTACATGAATTTATTGTGTAACTTTTTAATTTTTCGGTAAAGTATTAAAAAATGAACTTATATGTGACCTAGACTCGTAGGAAAGTAATTAATTAAGATGAATAGACTTACATAATGTTTTTTCCATCTGTGATACTAAAATAATGTTAACGTTATCATTTTACGGTAAGAGTCAAATTGAATATATGTAATGAAATTGGTGTTTGATGTTTTATTTATTTCCTTCTGTTTTTATTTTAACGCCTAAGCTCTGTAATAGCTACATTTAAACGACTTGCGCTTTTGATGATTTTACTATCTCACTAAAGCGACGTTTACATCTAGCGTAATTGTGTGAAACTTCAATGTCGCAGCAGAACATAATTAATTGAACTATTGAATGAAGCTTGACTACTTATTTTCGGGTATTCCAGACGAAAGTCGCTAAAATCACCTCCTACAAGAGTTCAGGATAGATTACATTTATGCCCGCTGACGTCGCGGAACTTCACTCTTCAATTGCGCAACTTTTGTCCGCAAATGTGGACGTGACTTTATTTGCAACCAATCAAAGAGCGTGTAAATAATCAAAAAATATTGTGACCACAAAATGACCACAATTGCGAACACATACATGATATCAAAGCAGTGAACCCGCGACACCATGACAGATAATTAAGTGCATTATTTAAGGTAAGAAGAGGATTTTAGGAATTGAGGTATAAACCGTATCTTTGATCGAAATGACGTTGCGGTTAAACAGCAGGCAAGATCACAGTTACTTACAATTTTTTTTTACCGCCTGTTGCCTGGGAAAGGAAAGGAGAATAAATAATCCTTAAAATAATATCATGTTTATTATGTTTCTTATATATTAGATGTAAACACACTATAAACACTTGAAATTGAAAAGCGATAAATGTTACAAAAGGCTTATGACAATTAATACCTGTCTGTAGCCGTTAAAACGGCGAAATGGCTAAAGAGGTCCCTAACAGCGCCGTAAATAAGTGGCCCCCATATCCCAGGCTGGAGTTTTTACGTCCATACACCCTATGAATCATTGTAAAAGCCGGTCGGACTCTGCCTTTGACAGATAGCACTTTCGCGCGTGTGGCGAATCTGAATAGGAGTGCATTGGACTAGTTTAAACAAAGATATTTCTGTAACTAACTTCAGCGCAACGTTTTTCACGTACAGATATATAAGTGCGTAACTGCAAACTGTGTTTTACACTTAATTTACAGCAACTTTCAGTATCAGTCATCTAAATATTGCAATCAGAGAGATTCTAGATATGTAACCTGAGAAAAATACGTAGAACGTTAATTTAAAAATTGGAGATTTTAATTTTTAGTGTAAACGCAAATGTTTGTTTTTTGTTCAAAACTCAAAATTAAAACTCATTTTCTTTAATGAATAGATAAAAAAAAGTTTTCTTTTAACCAAACATTCCAAAACATAAATTGATCGGAAACACATGGTTTGAAATATTAAAATTTTTGTGAATAAATTATACCTAGAACTAACTCACACCCAAAGTTAGGGCCTAGTTGTATACGGATCTATGAAAACCCGTTTCACTTTTTTTGTTAATGTATTTAACCTTAATGAAATCTACCTTTATAACCATTCTCGCCACAGCTGACATTCAAATTAAGTGGATTAATAAACCACGGGTAAGTACATCATTTTAAATGTGTTATAGTCGCATTAAGAACGATTCCTCTCGGAGACAGTTTCCAGACTTTAATTACGGGAATTTATAGTATTTCCCGCTTCTAAAGAAACTGAGTTCTTAGTACGTTTTCACGATGGAAAAGTTCGCTTTTAGCTAATTCACATTCATCCAATGCGTTTATTAGATATAAAGTTACTTAAATGCAGCTGAAGAACTTGTTAAGTCGTGAATGTGTGCGCTTTCTATTTTGCTGTTTTATAAGGTCTGTAAGTATTAGAGTTGCCGCGAATAGTGGATATAGCGAATAATCGAATACTGATTAATAGCCATTTACTTTGGCGAATAGTCTATTAACTCGACATTATTATCCGGCATAAAAAAAACATTAAACACATTAAATATATTATTTCTAATTTCTTCAAAGGTTGTGAGAAAAGAAAAAAATATAGTCAACGAAATATGTTTCATGTTATACATATACAATATTTAGTCAATTTAATTTTCCATTTTTAAATGCAGGCAAGTGGCAACCCTTTTATTGTACATAGTTGTTTCAGCTCATAATGACAACTTCTCGAAATGACAACCGGACGCAAAATGTCCCTTTCTCGAAATGTCAACTTCTTAAAATGTCAAATTCTTACAATGACAACTTCGCATTTGGTCAACTTCTTTGGTCCTCTGTTGGATTTTAAATATTAATTAAAAAGCCTAACTAATTTAATTTCATGAATATTATAGGCACAGGTACCTATTACAGATAATAATTGATATAGTGTATTGTTTTATAAAGGAAAGTAATAAAAAAATGACTATTTTTAACTCATTAGTTTTTTTTTTCATTAAAAGTTTATTTTAGACGAGTATTCGCCGAATGCCGAATAATACTAGCTATTATTCGGTATTCGATGAATATCAAAAAAATTACGAGTAATGCCGAATACCGAATAATAGCGAGTATTCGCGGCAACTCTTGTCTCTATTATTTTCTCAAAAAGCACTTAGCAATAATAATTTAATAAGTCAAGTGTAAGTAACTTAGTTTATTGTCTTTAGACGTTATAAAATGTCGGCGTAATTTCAAACTACTGTGCCTTTATTTAGTTTCAACAGTACCTTACTCTGGTAATACGTAGTCAAGAAAGTATTCGCTGCAAACAAGGAATTCTACAAAGGACACCATCTCAACTTGCTGTGGTAGACCGAAGAACAGTGGCTGCTAATACTTGAGGCTCCTTCCCGCAAAGAATGCCCCCGCGAGCTACACAAACAATGTGGAAGTTAGGGCTTGTGCACACAACTCGTGCGAAACAGTTAGGTTATACTTTTTTTTATTTAGGACTAGCGGACCCGGAAAACGTTGTCTTGCCCGTTGCTTTTTTAGAATTTTCTGATCTTTTAAACCTTCCCTGGACTTCAACGAATATTTCGAGACTAAAATTAACAGAAATGAAAATCGGTTCAGCAATTCTCGAGTTTTTTCAATTTATTTTTATATAATGCTGACAGATTGCTGTATATGATTTGTTAACGATAAAAAAAGGAGTTCGATTCAATTACTTAAGTGTAAGTAAAAACTAAAGAATTCATTTTCTTGAGCGTTCGTTTTTTAATAAATTATGTAAGTTACAAGCGCAGTTACAAGTGGTACGATGAAAACGAAAGAAGGAAATGAAGTCTCGAATAGGAATTCTGTGTATATAAGGAAAAAAATTAGAAAAATAAATGTTTAAAGAAGACAAACAGATAAGAATAGTACTGCCTCCTACGAACATATATCATACAAAGATCTTTTTAATTTAAATATTTAACTTCGACTACTTTTGCGCCAAACTCCCCCTTCCTGTGTATAACAATGTGTATAACAATATCCTTAACCCGAAGGGTGTCTGGAAGAGGTCTTTCTGTGTATGTTGATTTTGTATTATCTTTTCTAATAGATAACCCTTTATATAAAGGTTTATCTATTAGGGTTATATAAGGGTTATATATTGATTCCTTTTAATAGTTTCTATTCTAAGAATAAAGTTTAAAAAAAAACTTCGGCTTTGCAAACAATCAACCGGTCTAAGCGCAGTGCAGCCGCAGTGCGGTGTAGCCTAGCGCTTACGCTCACATTATCGCATCGCTTTCTTGCGAGTGAAAATAATGGCGAAGACATTGTGTCACGGGTGAAGGCAACATGTACTCAATGAGAAAGGACTTGTCGTCGTCGCGCCGAGTTATTTTTTAATCCTGCTACACTGAGATTTATGTTATTAATTAATAGTATCAGGCGTTACTTTGCGGAAATCCATAATTAGTATTAACATTGAAAAATTACTTAGCTTTAGATTTCCGCTCAGTCCGCTGAGCGGAAATCTAAAGCTAAGTAATTTTTCAATGTTAATACTGAGATTTATGTTGTCATAGGCTCCGTATGATGTAGTACGTTTTGCTCTTAAGGAGCAATTTCAAGCGTAAGTACCTATTACACAAAATATCTAAACATTTTCCAGTGCAAAATTGATTTATAGCCTGGTTGAATCGCAATAAGGGTTCAAAAAGTATTTTGCAGTTATAGGATGTGTAACCAATCTCACGCATAGTAAGTAAGTAGGTATAGCTGTCTAAAATTAGGAGTTCTGAAATAGTATTGACGATTTTGTTACATATTCAAGTACCTACTTTGATTTTTACGACGCTTATATATATTCCTCACATTTGAATTTGCCTATAAAAGAATCGTAAATTGTCTATGAATTGACTTAAACCGTTCACGATTCTCTTATTTTATGATTTGAAAGATCGTTTTCAGGCCATATTTTAATACGAGTACGATAGTCATCGTTAAAACATTCCTAAAACACTCTGAATGGACCTTAAAGTTTCAGGAATACTTAAGTAGGTGGGGACTAGACGTTGTTTAAAAGGACTGTTCAGGTTTCAGACAGTTGAAATTGTTTCGCATATAAAATTAAAGGTTCCATTACGATGAAGGAACACGAACATTTCCGGATTATAAAATCATTTTATGAGAAAAGTATTAAGGGCTCAAAATTTTGAAAAAAAAATATTGCTATATTTTGCAACTTCAAAGCAAATTAGAACTTTATGAACCGTTTAAAACTTTAAACCATGACCAAGCATTGAGTTTAGTACCTACATTTAAATCGTTCTGTTTATTATATCCGCGGCAGAATATATCGGACAGCTCACGTCTGGATGAAATGAAAAGTCGCCTCGGACGCGTCAACGGCAGAAAGTATAACTTTCATCCAAAGAATTTTATTGCGAAATAAAACGTTCACGGAACACAAGTTGACGTATAATTATTTGCCAGTGGTGCTATAAATCTCCTGGGGCTTCCAGTACAGCTGCAAATGCTATGCGTTCGGGCTATTATTATTATATTATTTCTCTTAAAACTGAAATGAAATACGGAACAGATAACCTTGTGTGGATGTTATAACATTAAGCTAGGTTTTCTTTAAGTTTGCTGTAGTGTTTAAGTATGTTCGTTTTTTCAGATTCCGCTGACCCAATAGTAAGTGTTGTTTGCATACTTTGTTTAACCACTGCCTAGTTCTTTCGTATTAAGCTTAGTTGAGTTTCCCTAAGGTTTAATTTCTTTTGATTGCTTGTGATGGATGCTACAGGCGAAAGTCTTTTTTGTACGGAAATAACTTATTCTTCTACAATACTACTAGGTAATTGATCAGATTAAAACCTCTTTTGTTACCTAAATGTATGCTGCTTGATATAAGGACACACAAAGCCTTTGTCATACTTGGCAAGGGTTTGTTGGTAGAAAAGATTGGAAGACATAAATAAAGCTAATGCTACCAACATCGAAAACAAATGTTATTTATAACTCCTGGCTTCGTAACCAGATAGACAAAATCTGACTGTTGGTTATATCGGATCCTTTTTGAGGATATAAAGAAAGAAGAGAAGAAGAATAGAAACATCATTGTATATTTTTATTTACAACGAACGTTTTATGAAGGAGTGGAGTTGTTTACAAATTACTTTGGTAGACTACGCCTCGGGACAATGCCGTGTGATAACAAAATTCAAAAATACATTAATTTCATGAACTATAAGTTTCCAATACAAGACAATTTACCATCAAAGAAGCAATCTATAATGACCGTTTGCCATACAAGTAGAGGTAAATTTTCCCTTGATGATCGATGCATTTTTCCAGAGGTAGTGCTAGACTAATTTTTTTTGACATTTTTAATGTTGTTCTGTGTTTGTGATGTCCCTAGTTAATGATTTTTTTTAATGAATATACATTAATTCATATCAGCTTTGCAGAGTAAAAAAGAGGGTTTAGCACTGAAATCTTATACCCAGCATCGAACCGCAATCACAATTCCGCAGTTCAAGGGGTGGACGTCTCTTGTCACTGTTTATTTGCTAACAACACGACAAAGGGAGGCTTCCTGCAAGTTTGCCCCGCTAAGTTGTTTGCAGAGACAATACTGCGGACTTAATGCTTTTTTGTGCGGTCTCCGGATTTTTCCGTCGTCCCACTTCATCGATTCAACGCACCAATTTTATACGATTTTAATCCGTACCGCCCTTAAAATAACGAAGCAACTGGACTGGAACGATACCTACTGGTTTTGTTTAGAAGTGAGTAGGTAATCAACTGTGTATTTTGAAAACGAAATTTCTCGCTTATTTATTAGCTACCTTTTTACCCAGGCAGACACAAGGGTGCCGCTTTAAAAAGTCCATAAAGTTTGGCTGAATTATTTATAAATGCCCACCTCAAAACGAGGAGGTAAAAGTTCCTGAATTGCTTAGAGACTTCGGTCAGAATAGATAAAATTTTCCTATCGGCAGAGGATATTTTAGTAAGCAATCAAGTCATGTATCCTCTCACGATCATGCCGTATAAAACACCTTTATAAAATCTTCCTGAATAATTTCCGTCTTAATTAAAACGTACAAAATAAACAAGAAGTCGTTAGCTTTATCAACGCAAAATTATATAACGTAAGAGTTACGTTGTACCGGCGGGTCCCTTCCGAGGGTTGAAATTAAGCCTTTTAGAAGGATGTCGTGTTAAACAAGCACGCCCTTGGCAAGGTTACCTTATCATCCAAAGACATTACTTGACAAAGTTGTACGTTGAATTGTTTATGATGCACCCCGAATAATAAGGGAGTTTCGGATGTAGATAACAGTTTTTTTTTATTTTAATCAAGATTAATCCTTCGGGTGAATGACTGATAGTGATAATTAATAAATTAGTGTCGATTTATTTTATTTACCGATTTTTTTTTTAAAACTTCTGCACAAACACACATGCACGCACGCACCCATACCCCCACACACACACGCACACACTCACACACACACACACACACACGACACACATATATATTCACTACATAGATAAGTTAGAATGTTACACAGTACTTATATCATTTTTTATTTTATTTTTCTTCATCATTTGTTTACATAATTAATTGCACGACTGTCTGAGGAGGTGAGAGGCTGGTGACCAGTAACACAGGTATTTTATACCTAGCATAGGCACCAGTCTCACACAAACATTTCATTTAATTGTATCTCAATTGTTGTCCAACTGTAAATGTGTTTGTGATGAGAAAATAAAGATTTATTATTATTATTATTAAACTTGTGAATAATGGTGGACTTAATGCCGGAGGAATTCTCTACCAGTCAACCATAGATCCAAGCAGAGAGAAATATCCTTTGGTATTTTTTATGCGGATCAGCCCAGAAGTTTCGTAGGCTTCAGCTCATTTTATGATACGAGTAACGTAAGGTTATTCTTACTCTTAGGTGTTGAGGTGTCCAAAGTATAGTATCAATTAACATAATTATATTCTGACGCAATGTAAGTACCAGATTGAATAATTTTCATTTAATTACAAACAAAATATTAGCGGACTAGTATTGTAGACACGTAGCTATTTAGAAGAAAAACAACCAGCTTTGCCAACTTTGCACTAACATAAGGTAAGTGTTCCGTGCACTAAGATAAGATACCTAGATGGATTGATTAGATAGATTAACACTTCATTGTAAAACACAAAATAAAATTACTGACAAGTTTAACATAGAAAGATGTACAATTTAGTCTTATCGCTTGTGGCGATCTCTTCCAGACATCCT
This sequence comes from Pyrausta despicata, assembly GCA_963921415.1. Classification (NCBI taxonomy): domain Eukaryota; kingdom Metazoa; phylum Arthropoda; class Insecta; order Lepidoptera; family Crambidae; genus Pyrausta; species Pyrausta despicata. The sequence continues at coordinate 8,105,733 of OY992855.1, read as the reverse complement.
TCGCTTAAGGAAACATTTAATTAACAAAAAGGAATTTGTGAAAAATAAACATGGATAATCGAATTTATGATATATCTGTAGGTATTTTCGACGTAAAAACATTCTATGTTTGTAAAATATTGTGTATGCCCCACATTCTATGTTTTATCAGTTATTCTTAAACCACATCTGCGGCATACTATCGCCGCTCAGCGATTGAGGCGCAGCAATTGATTGACACACTGTCAGATGCGTGTAGGTAGCGGCGAGAGAGTAGAACCTTACACTGAAGTAGCTTCAATGTTCATGAAGTTCTTTAATGTTAAGTACGATCGCCAGACTTGCCCAATCTATGTTGTGTTGAAATGTTGCCTACGTGCCAAAACAGTCGTAGGCGGACCTACGGACAGGCCGTACTCGTTATGCTGATATGGTAATCCATGACCTGCAGTTTCAAAATTTTGTTAAAAACTAAGGATTTATCGCATGCGATTGTAAAAAGGTTTTCCGCCTATGTTTAGAACGAAAGTAATGCTCACTGAAGGTATAACTAATATTAAGTGAACTGAAACAGAAAATTTTGCGACTGTTGGCACATGCAAAATTGTTTTCTCAGGTAGAAACAAGAGAACCTTTTTACTCGACTAATAGTTGTGATCGATCGGAAACTAATTAACCAAGAATAGGTAACATTATGATAAAGACTGAATAGCTAATTAAGTTACCAGTTGAAAAAGATGGAAGAATGAATATCAAAAGCGGAAAGCGAGTCTGCTGGAGATTTTTATTTTTAAAGTCCAATATTGCCTACAGAATTGTCAATTGCCTTGTGATTTCTGTGACGGAAATTCTCACAGATGTGTTAAATGTTTTTCAATTAATTAATTGCAATACTGGAAATTAAGTAAGAGTTTGCTTAAGTTTTATACTCAAGAATACAGGGAATCGGTTGAAAACTTAGCTTTTTAAATACAATTTACAAATTTTAAGTGAATAGGTACTTTAATCTTAAAACCTAGTCTCTTATAAATAAAAAGTATTTTGTAAGTGATATTATTCCAAAAAAGTTTTGAATTTAGAAATTTTTTACTCAGCCATTTAATAGTATAAGAGCCGAGAAACATCCAACGGTTAATATCTGTTTATTGTATAATAGCGGTTGTCTCGACTATTTGTAATGGGATTACTTTGATAGCTACGGCATTGTCCTACCTGCGCAAAGCAACGACACAAGTGCGACGCGACGCGACGCGACGTGTCTAATATTATGTCAAAGTAAATCGCGCTTAGTCACGTAGAACACGACCATAAACGTACATACATTTGAGGTTGTCGCATTAGTCCTTACGTCGGACTACAACATGGGTATAATATATCATAAATCAGCAAACCTAAAGAAAACATTTCAACTCTAACTAATAAACTTCCTAGACAAATAAAATATTGAATGTCAAGAAGCCAGGAAGCTGTCGAGTTTTTGTTTTCAAAGTCAATTGAGCCCCGGAAAGGTTACTTATTTTGTTCTTGAGACAAACATTTATCATAGTAACGCGAGGGACAAATTTGTGTGACGCTGATATTGTTATTTAGAAGAAAATTCCGAGAGAACGGAACCGAGGGTTTGACGGTAAACGAAACAAGCAACTTTTCAAATACATTATTGTGAAATACGACGAGAAGTTGATCCTTGCGCAGTCGACAAACGAACATTTGCATTTTTATATTCATTCTGAATTCAAGTTCGCAACAAATTCTGGCATTTGAGAGTTCTGCGTGTAAAAGTCAAAAGCCAATAAAAGTTCTGTCAGCGTCAAAAATATTGTAATACTTTGACGGGACGCCCTTCCCTAACACATTAATTTATGCGATTTGTGTCCTGGAGGTGGGGGCCTAGTGTCTAGTAGCAAGGATGCCTTACCATCTATCTCAAGCGCCAGATTTCACAAAAAAGGAATTACTTACTTAAAAGCTTTAGAAATTATTTGTCTCTTTTTTGTAAAGGAAATAAAGATACATAATAATGTATATTGTATTCTTTAATATTATTACTTTCAAGTACCTACCATGTCTAAATTGCAATTTGACAAATTTCAACAAAGAGCCCATATACGTTCCCCTGCTGGGCACAGGCCTCACCTCAAATATGAGGTGATATGAGCCATACTCTACCAAGAGTGGATTGGTGGAGGGGTGTTTGTAAGGTAAGTGATCAATCTTACTGTCAGATGTTAAAAAAGCCGCCCTAGGGCCTGTGACCAGGCTTAACGACTGATATCTATCGATATTAACCGGGACTAACAGGTAACGTGCCTTCCGAAACACGGAGATGCTTGTTAATAAACGTCACTAGTATGGTCAGAATGGTCACTCATCGAAAAATTTATTCGAAACGTGAAAGTAAGGAAACGGAAAAAAAACTAACGTGACGGAAAAATTCTAAAATGTAAAAGCAAAAACATAAAAGTTCCGTTTCCAATCCAATTAATAAGACAAGCAAAAAGAAAATATTATCTTGAGGTTGGATTTAGTCAAGTCTTATAAATATCAAACCCTCAAAAAAGGATAAATTGGATTGCCTTTTTGACACGTCATATCTGTTAGCTATATTTACACTTCTGTCCAAAACTGTTAACACGTTCATTGTAATTCGGATCACACCTAAACATTTATCGGCTGATATGATAGATTCTCCATAAAATCCCCTGGAGAGCAGATGCTCGGAGCACAATAATAAAAGGAACTTGGCCTATGTGTAGTTTTACGACTAAACTAGGTAATTGATTCGGTCGGTACGATAAAGTTCATATGGCTTTGATTCGGTAACATACCATTCACTCGAAACGTATAAACTTTTGTTTGTGAGTGGCAAGGCATACCTACAGTAAAATACAATCATAATCCTCAAAATCATTTTAAACCACCAACAGCTTTGTAATGTTTCTACTTTGTTATCATTCACAAAAAAAATGTATCTTGATTTGTAATAACATGTTTTTAATTAATCCGATCTTCTTCTTGAAATTGTGCTTTAAAAGTTCCTAAGTTTGAGACCTACGAGTATGATTTAAGCATATTGTCAAAAAATAGAAGGATCCTACTCTGAGCATTCTCGATAATATTAAGTATCTTTTTTATTTGAAAAATAATCTGCCACCTATTTGGAGTGGTGCTTATCCTAATGGACACAGAAATAATTCCCTGCAAGGATTTCATTCCATGTCAAAACTGACTTGTTTGATAAGGGTCCAGTCAACCATGATAAATCCTTAGCACAGGATAGATATATTGGATATCTTTAGCAGACGCCAGGTAAAAGACATTTTTGACAAGATAAACATTCATGTGACCTCAATATGTGCCTATTTTTTATCAAGCGATGAAATAAAAATCGTTTGCGGCTTACGCTAAGATATTTTTACTCTTTCATTCCGTTAGACTCACTTTCAGCATGTTGAAACAGTTCGTTGGCTTAGCAGATAAAATTGTATTCTGACATTTTGAGAAATCAGATAAAATCTTAACCGCAAAGCCACCTTGATTGAAAAGCTTTAAATAGAGTTAATTCTAACGAAATATTATTGCAAATAATAATGAAAATTCATCAGTGAAATTCGAGAGAGACATTCGAATTCTGTTGTGAAAATTCGTTTTATTACACAGATATGATGGACTGACTACCTTTCAGTATTCATTCAACTGTGATAAGATAAGAAGGTTCCGTTATATTATCGTTTTAAAATTATTTATTGGAGTAAGTTTCTAATGAACACCAAAAGCTAAATACGTAAAGCCAATATAAGATGCGCTAGGCTCGTAAAATAAATACCCTCGAAATTGATTAATGGGATTATAGGTGTTTGAGCTTTGAGAAAGGCTTTGGCTCAAGTGATATCTCCATATTCTGGTGTAAAGTCTACTGCAGTGTCAATTGATTTTGTTTTTGTTACGACATATAAAATGATATATGATATTAAATTTTATATGATATTAAATATAATGAGATATTAATTACGACATCAAACGTCCAAACGTGATGAAACTGATGAAACAACGTACCGAAATAAATTAAAATTCAACACTGCGGCGGGCATGCGTTTTTACCGAGGCTATTTCAAGCCGCTTTATCTTAGCTTGGATAATGCCAACCTCATCCCGCAAAAGCTGAGAAGACCGTTACTCCTTTGTGAGGTCGACAGGCGCTACGTTTTAAATATGAAAGTATTTTCCTGTTGTACTACTTACTATTAATTTAATACTCCGCGGAAGTGCAATGCATCTTTGTTATTCATAAGTTGTGGGCGGGTTGCAGCTTTTCAGTTTATACTCGTAATTTGTTGTTGGTTTGGTGCAAGTTACTTGTGTGTGGGATTCTTCATTTTTGTGTGGGATATCTTGGGTTGGGTTACCTTGCAAGTAATCGATTTATTACATTTGCCTTAAAAAATATGAACGTAGAAAATCACATATTGAACAAAATTGTCTTCATTTAATTTATTAAATACTCAAGTAGCTCTTCATTGAAGCCCTTGATATTAAATAAAATACCTATTTAGTTAAAATAGATCCCAATTCCCATAACATGTGCTTACAAAAATTGATTGTTTGTGTTAACGATTTAAGAAATCAAACATATCTATGATAACGTCGCATCTTAACAAACCTTAGTGGTTTATGTACGTAGCCTTAGCACAGTTCTTTTTAATGTATGTTGTTATAATGTTATAAATTAATAAATAAAATAAAATAAAAATTGCTGTATTTATCCCTAAAGGTTTATCCTCATAAAGAAAAAGTTGCAAACACTTTTAACTCACTTAACGTAAATCCAGGGCTCAGCTCTTAACAGAAACTGGTTAAACATAATTTTATTCATTAACTTCAATTAAGGCAGTGTTATCACGTTATCAAACTTCCAGTAGCGAGATCAAGAATCTCTAAGAATTAGCATCATGAGTCGGAAGCGGGTGCACAAAGGGCTTATATCTTTCATAATCGTATGGAGGGCAGAGCCTATAAGCGAGTCACAAAGGGCAAACTAGATAAGGGCACTTTGCTCGGATTTCAGCGTTATCGGCCGACTTTTAAGGCTCATAAATAGTTGAAGAAGTCTTTCCGATCTGGAGGCATAGTAACGTCTCCACAAAATAGTGCCACGAACTGTTACTGTTCCCCTTCCCGGCGAACTTTTATTTATTTGACAATATTGCAAAGGATTATTTATTTTTTACATGAAAGGATTATTATATTTGAGATAATAATGCAAAATTATCAGTGCTTTTAGCAATTTTGAAAGGTTATTTTTCTTGCATTAATTTTGTTGCGTTTTGCTTTCAACAAAAAAGCTCATTGTCGATGTACAATACATTTGCCCATTCAACCGATGATCCGATTAAACTCTGTAACGAAAAGGTCTGAAAAAGATTACGTATTTACAGGTAAAAGCAATCCTTAAATATTTACAAGAAAATTAACCAAGCTGTGCGATAACGGTCGGAAATGGGGCAATTTATTTTCATTTAACAATCTTTCCCAAAGGGCTTACAATAATACACACAGCAGCTAACACTTCGAGCGAATACTAAAACAACTTATCTCAAAACAGTGTAATGCTTAATTAGTATCCGAAATTCTGAGAACAAGAAGATTGCAATCACCCTATTATTCGGGAAGATGTTTATTTGCTTTCTGGGTTCTGCGATACCACTTTTAATTGCGACCAGAAATTAAGTATTTACGATGTCGCTTAGTTAAGGTAGTATTCCGAGACCTAACGCGTTGTTGGATATCTATGAAATCGATTCCCTTTTCCCTTTACTATGGCCATGTTGCGCCTGCGGTTGCGGTCTGCGCTCCATCTCGGGATGCTACCTTTATAGAGTAGGGCAAATATAATTTTATAGAAAACATTTTGTAAACCGCACATTAGGTGATAAAAAACCGATACCTAAATATTTGTGAATGAATGCCAATATTTCAAAGGACCATACACGACTGGGTAGAAGATGCAATAAGCCCCTCTTAAAAAGCCGATACATTTTATTGTAAGAACACGTAATCTTCTTAAGGGTGAAAAGAAATTCCAAATAATATGGGTAAAGTACTCGTACTCGACGACTTGATGGGTAAAGAGCTTCTCAAAATGTTTACAGTAAAATTCCATCTTTATTGCTATTCAAACCAAAATTATCTTTAATAGGAATTCGGTTACTTTATGGAAAATTACACGTACCTAAGATTCTCCCCGTCGTACCCATAGAAGAATTCAATACCTACAACTACTGAGCTATATTCTGGTTTGTAGAACTATCTCTCTATTTTGGAAATATTTGTAAAACAAATTTTCAAGATTTAGATTTTCACAGTTACTAATTAAAAACGTAAATAAACCTAAGTCTTAACATCTTTTATAATCTGCTCGAATACCCAACACGAAACAAAGCGTCATTATATTTGCATTGTAAATACACAAAGGTCTTTACACACTTTATTCTGTTTACCAAGAGTGGAGTCGATCGCAGATGAATTCCTCTTAGAGAATTGAAAAGTTGTTTTCACCTGGTTCCATGAGCCGCCGCGCACAAAAGGCGAGTTTCAATACACTTGAAACTTCGCCGTTTGAGTTTTACACAATAACAAAGATAGGAACACACTCCGTAACAAAGCACCATTCCATTTTCAACCTTATTTAATACGTGATACATATTCCGATCGATATTACGATTGCACGAATCAGAAGCACGGTTGCCAAATTCAGCCTACCCGTTTGGTGTCAGTTGAATAGAAAACATATCAAACGACTATTCAGGGAAAGAAAAAAGGTTTTTTAATATTGATGTAGATGAATATGAACATAAGCTAAAGAGCAAAATCACATATTTATACGATCTTATTCCCCTTCAACTAATAATGATTTCAAACATCAGAGTGGATTGCCGTCGTTCAAAGCGATGTCAAATAAAATACGCCAAATGAGGCAAATGTCACCAAAAAATCGGGGCATAATAAAGGAAGCGTGGCAACCCCTTGTCAGGCTGGTGGTCGGCCGTGTGTAAAATTAAATTCACATTTGGGTCCTTCGCATATTGTGTAGGAACAAGTCAACGGACCTCGATGGGCTTAAACACAATTTAGTTATGAGGTTTGGGAAGGCTGAAACTCGTGGTTGTTGCTAAGAGTGATCGAAATGTAATAAGTAGAAATATTTTTTATTTGTAATTGAAGTGAGTTGTGTGAGACTGCAATCTTATTTTAATTTCAACGCCCTTGCTGCAATATCAATTGCTCTTAATTAGTTCAAGTAACTTGTAAATCGGATTAAAATGACAATTCACATAAGGATCTTCGAAATGTAAATAAAATTTAAGGTCAATAACATCTTGCCCTTTCAAATGATAGCTTCAAAATCTTTTCTGATTCAAAAAAAGAAAGGCTTCACTTCTTCACTTCAGTCAGATAGTTACTCCCAAAATAGAATTCGTTTTGAGCTTTCGTGTTCTCTGACGAAGGCTATTAACCGTGGCGGGCGCTTCGAAAATACAATTTACTTATGAAACAATCCATTAGATTGGATGTGATAGTTACGAATGGAAAAGAAAACGTCGAGGCAGCGCGTTTGAGCTAGCCGGTAGCAGGGTTCCGTAAATTCGATGAAAAAAGATGCCAATAAGTACTTAGGTATGGCCTTCAGTTTCTTTATTCAGATCACGTTTGGAGAAAACGTCGCTCTTATTGCTTTTCTATGCCGTACAATTAAAAAACTATATTCTGTTACGCAAAGTTAAAGTATTTGTCGGTAAGTGTGACAATCATATTAGAGAAGAAGAGTGGAATGTTGTGTGCCTTACCGATACGCATATGTCGTGACCACGGAAAAAAAGTTTTATTGTTATCAGAGCTTGTTGTCAAATCTGTTTCGCTTGTCGTAGAACTGATAAACACGAAAAGACTAAATTAAGGGATTTTTCTAGTTTCATGATGGAGGTACAAGTACCCTCGCGCAAGTGCCCTCGTCGGTTTTGTGGAGATTGGCGTACCTAGCTGGAGTTAAATAGTATGACACTGAATATTAAGTTTTAAATAAGTTAAATTATACAACTAATTTCACCAAGCCGCAAGCCCGTCAGTCACGTAGCCGTGTGCAGTGAATAGACTAAAACTGACACGATTGATTGGCGATTGAAGTTAATCATCAGACGAGGATATTTGCTTTAAAACGTTTGACAGTTTTAGGTTATTTCTTGTTTTATTTGTTTTTTCTTGTCTCGCGAACGAAGTACTACCGATAGGATTAAAGAATATAAAAATATTTAAGCATGAGCTTTAAATTTGATAGTCATTTAGCTGTTCAGCCTGCCAATGGATTGAACGATGTGCTCGCATAATGTAGAGTTTAAATAGAAAATACAAACTTACTGTAGTAATAACGTAAAAACCAATACCTACCTGTAAAGTTTAATATCATGAAATCCTACAGACGCGAAAGCTATGAAATCGACAAGAGCAAGCTAGACAAAGTGATAAATTAAAAACTTTATTGAACTGAACATTCAATTTAGCGACAGAACCCTGTAAATGTAATTTGGGGAGAGCACTTTAGATAAAGGCTTCAGTCGAGTATGTTTGCACACTTTCTTTTACTTTTTGTAGACCTTACATACTGTTTACAATCTTGTTTAAAGACAAAACTGTCTTTAGACAAGAATGTAAATAGTAAACACTATTAATAACACCCTACGAATAATCCAAATGTTGGAAAGTACGAATCGCGAAATAAAACATTTTCCTTAGCAGAGTGATGTTTAAAATGACATCAAGCGCAAGATCTCCCCACAAGTAAACAAACAATACTTTATTATATCTGTTTTATACAAATTGAGTAATAGCGTCAAAAGTGTCAAAGCATTTAGTATTACAGTTTGTTTGAACAAGTGTTTTACTGAAGTTTAACTTTAGTAAGTTAAATCTTTAAAAAATTTGTCTGTAATATAACGACGAGAGTTTTGGTCTAGTGGTCTGACAGACTACAAAACCGGCTGTTGCGGGTTTTAATCCTGCTAGAAACAACTGTTTGTGTAATGAACACGAGCATTTGTTCTTAGGTGTGAGGTGCTTGTGGCGCAGTGGTTGCTGCGCTTTGGTAGTGATACCTAAAGTTAAGCAACCTAAGGCGCGGTCATGTTTGGGATGGGTGACCATTCTGACCATATAAGTGACGTCTATTTACAAGCATCTCCGTGCTTCGGAAGGCACGTTAAGCTGTTGGTCCCGGATAATATCGATAGATATTAGTCGTTAAGCCTGGTCAGAGGCCCTCGGGCGGCTTAATAACATCTGACAGTAAGGTTGGTCACTTACCTTACAAACACCCCTCCACCAATCCGCACTGAGCCCGCGTGGTGGAGTAAGGCTCGGACCACCTCATAGTTGAGGTGAGGCCTGTGCCCAGCAGTGGGACGTATATAGGCTGATGAGATTTGTTCTTAAGTCATGGATGTTTATAAAAGTATTTCTATCTTTTATTCTTTGCCATGGCACAAGCTAACGCTTAGTTTGGGACTAGGCAATTTATGTGTTCGTTGGAACAATTTATTATTATTAGGTCCTTACATATGAAATTGGCGTTTTGTCGTACTGGCCACTTTGATCACAAATTTTTCCTATTTGGTTAGGAATTCGAAATTCAAATTTATACAGCTATTTCCACATGTAGTTGTGTTTCGTAAACCGTCATTCATTTGTTTTTTTACTTATCTTTTTTCTGTTTGCATCGCTCAATTTACAAAATGGAAAATTTGAAATATCGCGTTATTTACGAGTACGAGTTCCACCGTGGCACCAGTGCTGCGGAAACGGCTCGAAGGGTTAATGATGTGTATGGCGGTTGTGTCGCAAAAGAAAACACAGTGCGTTTTTGGTTCCAACGTTTTCGTTCTGGAAATTTCGACCTGCAAAACAAGCCCCGTGGACGGCCGGAGACCCAAGTTGATAATGAAGAATTGAAGGCTATTGTGGAAGCGGATCCATCGCAAACCACGTCCGAGTTAGCTGCAGGCTTTGGCGTTAGTGATAAAACTGTTTTAATCCACTTGAAGCAAATTGGGAAGATTAAAAAACTTGAAAGGTGGGTTCCTCACGAATTGAGTGAAGCAAACCGGCAAACGCGCGTCAACTGCTGCGTTACATTACTTGACCGGCACAATAACGAAGGGATTTTAAATCGAATCATTACCTGTGATGAAAAGTGGATTCTCTACGATAATCGGAAGCGCTCATCGCAATGGCTGGACCCTGGCAAGCCAGCCAAAGCCTGCTCCAAGCGAAAATTGACCAATAAAAAGTTACTTGTAAGCGTTTGGTGGACTAGCGCCGGTGTCGTTCATTACAGTTTTCTCAAATCTGGCCAGACGATTACGGCAGATATCTATTGTCAGCAATTGCAAACCATGATGGAAAAGCTAGTTGCTAAACAACCAAGGCTGGTCAATCGCTCTACGCCACTGCTGCTTCACGACAACGCTAGACCACACACTGCACAACAGACGGCTAGCAAATTAGAAGAACTTCAATTGGAATCTCTAAGGCATCCACCGTACTCCCCGGACCTTGCTCCAACAGATTACCAATTTTTTCGAAATTTGGATAACTTCTTGCAAGGGAAAAAGTTCAACTCAGATGGGGCAGTCCAAGTCGCCTTCAAAGATTTTATTGATTCCCGTTCGAATGGTTTTTTTTAGTAAAGGGATCAATGAACTACCTATGAGATGGCAAAAGTGCATAGATTACAATGGCTCATACTTTGATTAAATAAATATGCTATATAAAAAAAATTCGACTTTTTGTTCCTCCCATACAAAACGCCAATTTCATAGGTAAGGACCTAATATTACTCACTCTGAAAAGTACGTCCTAAAACCAATGTTAACAGTTTACGTGTCCACGTTATTGTGTTTTTACACGAAATATACCCATTTTAACCTTTTATGAACTTTCGCGCCTGTGACAGCTTTTCATAACAACTATCGTAAAAAGTAAGATGTTGTAACTGTTACTGTTACACGAAATTGATACGACCATCTGTCATTATTATTTCTATGGCTATGACATTATAAACTACATGATCTCATGTAAGAACCCCTTTACGAACCCTGTTTAGGCAAAGTCAAACTTTTAGCTTGACAAGTCATGACGTATCCATTCAATAGACCGGGAGGTCAAATCAAATTTGAGAACCATCAGCTAAATGGCTGAAAGTGGTGTGGCTAAAACGATTAAGCATCTTTAAATGTGGATAGCTCTTTAACGCCACCGAAACTTTGGTCAGTTTTTACACACTATTCGTGGACACATCCCGTACCTACTAACTGCATAACTTTATTCGATTTTTGTTCTGAAAAAAATTACAGCCATTTTATATAAAAAAAACGCAACGACAAAAAGCAAACAGACTGACATATTAAGCATCAAGAAGTTGTTCTCTATCCCATGACACCACTTTAAGCCATTTAGCTGATGGTTCCCAAATTTGTTGTGAGGGAGGTCTCTGTAAGTTTTTGAAAGGTTTTTATGAGTCAGTTATAGTTACATATAATGTATTTTAACAAAGGTATGTAAAAACACATTCTCACGATACTATTTAAATATTACTGTATTGTAAGATTTTCTGTCCTGAATTTCTCAAACAACAGCTCGGAGTCGGGAAGTTGGCGGTTTACACCCCCGTGCCTCGGAAAGCACGTTAAACCGTTGGTTCTGCGCCTGATATCTCTCCGGTCATGTCGGATTGCCGTCTCACCGAACTTTGAGAGTGATGGAACAGTGAGTGCACCTGTGTATTGCGCTCAGACTTGTGCACTATAATATCTCCTGCGTATTTGGCTGATCTCTGTTGAGATTGGCCGCCGTGGTCGAAATTGGCCTGGAGGACTATTATTATTATTACTGTATTATCTCGCAAATGTATGAAAGTTTCAGGAACTATTCTACATAAGTTTCAATGGAGTTCCGATTCCAGCCCAAAATCGCTGCTATAATCTGCCTGCTAACCGCAACATTTAAAAAGCGTAAAGGGTTTGGCGTAAATTTAATTTTATTACAGGACGCCGTAACATTTTGCTTGTAGTTAAACCTTGAGGAAATCGCCCTTGTACCAACCGTTGTGATAGGGCTCTAAGACCTGAGTAACGATACAAGAGTTTGTAAAGCTGCTCAGTAAAAAATATTTATTACCAATAAATGACGGTCGCTATACCGTTACTGCGATCAGGCGACTTGCGGTAGTAAATTTAATTTGGGGCAATGATCGGTCCTTGGCCTAAAATGGACTATTTCCCGAGGGTTGGACGAAAGCCGTACAGGACTCGAGCTTACTTATTAAATTAGAAGCAAATATTGAAGTGACTCTCTGTGTTGACTGTTTGATGATAGAGATACATTAGCTACTTAGGATCTGGGGGTAATAAATTTAAACTTTATTGGGAAACGAATTAAAATATCTTGTATCAAATTTTTAATTGTATTTATTACAAGTTGTTCTACTTGTTGTTGTGCTCCTTATTTACCTATTTAAAGAATCTAAGTAATTAAAAAAACCTAAAAATTTTGTGAAAAGTTCAATCTATACAATCCTGTTGTTTGTTACAGACCTAATTCACTTTTCAAATAGCTTTTAAAATTAAGTTATGTACCTACTTACTTAAAATTTTCTGCCGACAATGTCACGAGTAGCTTTCTCATGAACACAAAAGCAATGTCATAAAATAGTAGTGAACAAAACACTTGAACTGATTCAAGCCGAGTGTTCACGCCAATGTAACTACAATATTTGTAATTTTTAATAGAATGGGCTGGCTAAGTGTAGAAGCCGCTAGATATAAGCGACACAAAGTATAACGTGGAATGTAAATTCACTTTGTTAAATTGTATTGTACATCTTATTTGAACCAAAAAATCAGCCTTGACGTTGCGTTGTAGTAAATTGAAGGATAAAAATCAATCAATTATGTAAGACCTGGTAGTGACACCGATCGCATTTATTTTTACCAGACAATTTATCAAACTGGATAAAGTTAAGGGAGAATTCTCGTTAACGGTTTTTATTTTATCGTGTCCACAATGAATTGCCACATTTGGTCCTCAATGTGACACTTTTATTGTGGCCTTATGACTTAGGAAAACTTTAACCCCTCTAAATCTGTCGCTTCTAATTTATCTCATATCTGCTACCGCGTGTTGGGTGTGAATTATTTCGCATACCTCGCCTTCGTATTACTTTAGCCCAGGGGGGAAACTTTGACCCTTTACCAGTAATAAGTTTATTTTACTATTTACGGTATTGTAAGGATGGGAGCTCGAGAGCACAAAGTAAACGACTCGATCTTAGGTATCTCCGTTAAATAACAATAGGTTTCATTCATATTTATACATTAGACTAAGTACAACTACACTTCACTGTGTAAAGTTCACTGTTTCACCGACCCTTTATGTAACCAATCAGCTGATGTAATATACACTATGCACCATTTGCAATCAAATACAAATTGTTTGATTTTTAACCATTTTACTGAATGGGTCAACGTTTGAAACTGCAACTTTAGCCCAGGGGATACCCCCTGTAAGTAAAGTAATCTGCAGGAACCGGTACTTATTTAAACATCATACCTAATATGAAATCTGAACAATCAAAATGGATTGCTAAGAACTTCTGAAAATTTCTGTTCGCAGTTGTTCCCAAAATTAAGATTTAACTTGAAACTTATAAATGCTTTAATAAAACGTTAACAATATAAAGATTGCAAGCTAGTTCCAAAACAATAAAATTGTATTCTTGCACTGCTTCAATCTCGAACAACAATTCAGTCCTCATAAATGCTGTAATAAAAATAGCAAATATCACTGATAGTATACTCCAGTGTTTTAATTAACTTTAACCCCTTTTAACGACCTATCCACTCTGCACTACGCGTCTGAAGCCGAGAGCTTAAACATGAAATTGAACCTTATAAAGGTTACTTAAACATAATAAAGGATGAGTTTGCACAAAAAATATATGTTGAAAATAACAGATTACCCAGTATCAACAAAAAATATTTACACTTATCGTAACTTAATCGCTAATGTTTCTAAATAGATTAATATATTTATTTAAATTTAACTAAGAGATAACCTAAATAAACAAAGACCAAATCAAATAATTTTTTGAAAAATAATTGTGATAAATATAGACGATAACTTTCGAAAATAACGAAGCAGGAGAGGCAGGGCAACAACTGTTAGATAAAAAGATACTTACTGGTCGATATAATTGTATTATTTCGCAAACAATATATTTCACTTAAGTAACACAACAACCACACCTCAGCTATCTCCAACGTCATAGAAAAAACAATATATAACTCCAAATACAAAATATATAAAAATAAAATTAAAAGTATCATAAACAATAAAAAAGAGGTCTGTCGCCAACAATCATAATATTTGATCACAATGACATCTCTTAATTTGTTTTACAATGCTATTCCACCGGCTTGGCAGAGGCTATAATTACCTTATTGTGTGAAATTAAAACACACTTAAAGAAAAATGGACTGCCGCAAGCGGGACTCGATCCTGCACCTCTCGCAAGCTGGTCGATTGCTTTCTCAATTAAGCTAATGTGACATTTACTCATCGGTCCGAATTTTATAAAAGTGCTCCTTAGACTGCAGCCAGCCATGATTCATCACTGTTGCGGTGAGATACCTACAAGTACAACATCCGAATGAAAGCTATATTATTTTTTAAGTTACTGAATGAAGAGTATGTTTTAATTTCTAATTGTAAAGAAATTTGCCGTGTTAATGCTAAAATAAATAAAGTGACTTAATACCTTATTGTGTATTAGGTACTCAGGCTACAAATTGTGTTCCTAGACAATGTATTACTTATTTAGCATCGTATAGGGGCCTTATGCGTAGTGACTACATTTATCCAGACATCAAATAAATATCATTCGTAATTCGGTTGTTTATCTCATCCATGGCCCTGAATTACATTGAATATCAGAGCAAAGGAATCGGAGCTCAATCGCTGGGCTCCGTTATAAGGAAAGCAATATTTCACAACCAAACGCGGACACTTGCTAATACGGTGTCCTAGGGAATCTTTTTATTTCCTCTCGTTCAATCTAAATGCAATATCTACGTCGACGGAATAAAGTAAATTCAGAGAAAGAATAATGGACGAGATTATCGTGCTTCTTGAAAAACATCGCCGACTGGAGCGCCGAAGAGTTATTCATATAGAGTAATCTTTTATTTCCCGGGAGTGGGCGAGTCAAGACGACTTGGGACCGAAGCAGATTGCAGATATTTCTTCAAGGATATTGCGAATCAACATTTGCTCTGTTTAGGCGTTCGGGGGACGCACTGTTTAGTAGTAAATACAGCTGTCAGCAGTTCCTTGCTGCTTCAGGGGGTTGGTTTATGCCACTCTTTTTATCGTGTGCCATCCCATCCCATGCCTTACGTAAACGTCGAGAGAGTCCTTTGCATTACTAATGTATCAACTGTTGTGAATTTAGAATTCTTTGTTTGTTGCAAGACCACAATTCGACCCGGAGCTGAATTAATGGGTAAGTTACGACCTCATATGGGTAATTGTCTGCTCAATTAATGAATTATAAGGTGTTTGTTTTAACAGACACTAAAAAACATAAAAATAACCGTTTTGTTAAACTCAATTGCAGCACATTAATCATGCTGATTTACATCATGTTTATAAGCTTGATAACGCGATATCGAATCATACCTACACTATAAAAAAGTCAACCCACTGAATCCAAGCAGGAGCTGAAATGAATGAAGAGTTAATAAATTATTCGTCTAAAATTAGCCATCGTGACTAAAAGAGCAAGACAAGGAAAACTAATTGGCAAGACTGGTTCTATTTGTTTCAATAAATTGAAATACATTTTCCGATTGCATTCGACTTTTATATTTCCGGATCGTTTCAGCAAATACGCATTTGATATACCGTCAAATATGCAAAAGTGAATAAAAGCAAAAATGCGGCGGCGATTCGTGCTGTTTTGATGATTATAACAAGCACTTGTTTTAGGCGAAATTTAACTTTGAGCACATAAGAAAGCTGCTTTATCACGAGTAATAAGCTTTACTGCTTAGCGAGGGGTGTGTATCAACAAATACATCGAAATAAAGCCCTTTTGACGGATAAGATAAATATGAGGCTCTCAGCTTATTTCATTTCCAGCGGCAATCCGGGAATGGAAGCAAAACCGATTAACTATATATACCTTTATATTTAAAAATAAATGTATTTTTGAGCCTTGTACATGTTTACCTATGACTTGAGGTACGACACAGTCAGGTTTTCAATTAATGATCTTATATCGTTAAAAAATCAGAAGAAGCCTGTTCAAAGGTACGAGTACATACATACATAATTGTACCTAAGTCTGGAGTCTGGTACACGTAAGAAGCTTACACACGTGGTTTGTAACACTACGCCTTAAAAAGAGTAGCACGGAAAACGCTTGCGGCATCCAAAATACAACTGCGTCTGACCGTGTGCAACGATTCAGGAGAAATAGCCTCGTTACTTTTATGTTTCTGGGTCATAAACCAAGCTTCTTAGCGAGCCCAGGCCGAATGTGCTATGGGTAGACTACGCCACGACCGATCGACGATATTATCTGCACATAAATGCTATGTACCCGCCTCCTACGTCTAGGATACTGACCTATAAATCCGAGATTGGGTGTGTTGTAAACCCAAATAATTGGTCTCCGTAGTTAAATGGACGTATTACGTCGCAACTAAGTAAGTCGCTCATCAGTTTCGTACGAAACCGAACACATTTATGCGACCTCACACAATTCCAATGACTGGATGAATGGATTTAAAAATTTCAATAAATGGGATTATGAAACACTTCCTTCGATTCCAAATAACTGAACAGTACGTTCAATTCTTGTTAAAGTAATCAACAGTAACTTCTGGTGCAAACAAGCGTAAGTTATTGTAAGAAAGGGTATAAACGAAATGCATTACTTAGCTTCCTTCATTTTTACAATGCAATTTGAATTCAGTGTACAATAAGTAAAGGCAGTATAATTTTATTTGGCAACTTATTTGGGTTTATTTAATACTAGCTGTGCCCGCGACTTCGTCCGCGTGGAGTTGTAATTTTGGGCATAGACATGTACTGTCGCAGACAGTTTTTTAGATCATTTCAAGAGGAATAATTCTTTCATATTTATATTTTTGGTATCTTGAACCGTTTTCGCAGCGTACGCAACTCAAGGATGGTTTAGTAGATTCTGAGATTCAATTTCCTGCCTGCCCCTTAAGTTCATCGGCGTGATTATTTATATCCCAGTTTACTCTCCAGGTGATACTGAGTCAAATAAAAAAAGTCCCGTCAAAATCGGTCCAGTAGATTCTGAGATTAGCCCGGACAAACAGACAGACAGACAGACAGACAGACAAAAATTTTAAAAATTGTTGTTTTGGCTTCTATTACGGTAATTAAGACCCCCTGTAACAATTTTTCATAAAAATCTTCAATGTACAGAAATCGATCTTTTACAGTCTTATTATATGTATAGATTCCCTGAAGTATTTGAGTGTAATCGGGCATGCTTTTACCATTCCTAAATTCAGCGGCTACATTAAAACTGCGATTCGCAATAAATATTCTAATGTTCTTGGCTTGTGTGTACTGCACCTAATTTTATGCGAGATGTTTACCCTATCCCGAGGCAGGTAATAACTTTTCCGATGAGCAGTGTGCAAGGAAGTCCTAAATTAAGGAAATCTTATTACCAAATTCCGACGTGTGTCGCTTAAAAGCTGGGGCGGGATACATCCGAGGTCTAATGAACGAGCACGGAATTTATAACACCCTTACCCTTTTAGTTACTTTGTAAGAAGTGTATTAGTCCCCAAACTCAGTTATGGCAGTGGCCAAAGAAAAATAAGAGTCGTTAAAAGTACCTACTCGATTTGCTCAGGTGTTATGTTTAATAGCAAAAAAACTTTGAGTGTTTTAGATTGCTAGACAAGTTCATGCCTTTACAGTTTTGTAAGAAAGGATTACCTACGTACGTAAGTAGGTAATCTTATTTGAAATTCATGTAAATTTCCTACATAACCGACGAAATAACCGTTCTATCCCACATTTGAATGCTTAAGATTTTGAATTAATAAGTACCTAGGACCTACCTGAATAACGTATGATAGCAAGCTTAAGTAGTGTTTGATGTTAGCTTAAAACGAGTTTCATGTGTTTGGCTTTCAACACCCACAGCTATTTAGTTTGTAACTGTAATGAAACCAGAATGAGCTGCAATACTCTAAATTGCAGTGACCGCACCGCGGAATCAAAACTGAAACCACGTGTGTTTTACAGATACCTGGAGCCGTGTAACGTATATTCTATAATATTCATATCTATCTTTCCGCTTACTGGTAGCGTTCCTTTTTTTACCAATTAACTTAACTAAAATTTAAAATTTCAAAACCCCCGACAAAAGCCTGAAAAACAGGCGACGAGCTTCAACCCCTAGACGGATTTTGACCAAGTATAGCTAAGAACCACAGTGATGACATTATTTTTGAAAATAAAAAACGCACTGAAACAAATTAAGCAATGTAATTTATCTATAAAAAAGGAACACCAACAGAATACATATAATATATCCGACTAACGACTCCGATATACATATTATGTATATCGGAGTCGTTAGGATTTTTCGATCCGAACCTTCAGACATCGTGTGGGCAGACTTGGGTGTCGTGCAATGAGAATACGTTTGAACAATACAAAGTCTAGCACTTTTAGTAATTAGGTTAGGCACTAAGCGAAACGTAGGACAGTTCCGTGACGACTACTTCACTCCGTGGCGTCTCGATCCAAACTGAGCTCGGTCGAATCCGCTATTGACATCACGACTCTGTCGAAGCGTCACCCGAAGTGTAGTTGCTGGACGTACACCGTTAGGGGTCCGCTTACGTTCCGATCAGTGTCCATACTAATGACCGTCTACGACATGTATGTATACATTGCTCGTCTGGAATTGAAACCTTAGTATTTAAATCTTATATGTATACCTTTTAGGTGAACACAACATTAAACTTAAATGCATGCAAAAAACAAAAAGTTGACTAAAACCACGACCAGTAGTAAATATATTCAATAGGAATTACTTACCAAAACAATTATAATGCCCGTCAAAGCTTTGCCACGGAAAACTTTGCTCACACGGACGAAACCCGTGCACATATTCCGATAGCTTATGTGACAATAAGGCCTGCGGGGGCACTTATTGTAGTAAAGCGCTTAAACAACTTATACTCCTAACACAGTATATTGAAAACCGGGGCTCTGTCTCTCATTTTTCAGCAGGCATAAATGTTACTCCATCCTTGAGTTTTATCCTTCTATCCTTTCATTCGCCGAAGTATCTGGACACTCCAGTGCCTTCTGAAAATACACAAAATACAGCCTTTGATGATTGCTCAAATTATTTTTTAAAGATGTTACGAAAGTGTTTAATACTTTGATGCCGTCTTTCTATTAACGTTTCTCGTACACTATGATTTTTTTATATAATTTGTGTAAAAAGATTTTATAAAATACTAGGTAATTGACTTAAGTACTGTCTGCGTGCAATCAATCATATAATAATGACGCTGTTATTAATAGGTAAAGCGCATTGATATACGTGAATGAGCATAACGCAATTTATTCAACGAATAATAATATTGACTAATTGAGTCAATTAACTATATCAAAAGCGCTTTGAATATTTGCAAAATGCACATATTCAAAGCGCTTGCGTTTCACAAATCTGTTGCCTTCGTTTGTGTGGTTTAGTTAGAATATTACGAGTAGATCAATCATGATTTAACGCTGCGTCGATTTCCTCGCTTCTGTGGTCTGTCTATGGTTTACGTTTTGCCAAGACTCGAAAGTCCAGTAAATGTTATCAACTATGTACTCGTCTACCAGTAATAAGAATGTACCTTTTCAAGAATCATAAAAATTTACCTTATACATTTAAGAACTTGTTGATTGATGATTTTTTGCTAGTACGTGTAATGTAAAAAAAATGCTTAAATGAAAAGACACAAAACCGCCTGCGATTTACACAATGTCGTTTGAGATACAAAATTTTAAGTAAAATATCGTTTTGACAGATGATAAGAATAAATAACCGATTGGTGGTGTGGTGGCCAAGATCCTATTATATATAAGTCGTAAAATTAACTACTTGTTCGTAGCAGGGTGTTGCCGGCATAATAAAATACTTTTTTGCTATTGAGTCCGAGAGAAAGCGCAAAACGAACAAGCAACTTAACAACTGCGACCGTTTATAATTGCTTTTCCAATATGGTATGTATTATAATTAAATATATCATCGAATTCTGGTCCACCATCATAAATCTTTGTAACGTTGTTAATAAAAGCCGTTACCAGTAAATTATGCAAGTGAAACTGGGCCAAACAAATTACGGTATCCAATAGCAGGGCGATAGCAGAGGATAAAAAATAATAGCTTCACAGAAATAGCATTATGTCGTCGGATGGAGAAATACTTTACAATTTTTTCGTTTCGACATTACATGGAAGTACGATTTTCAAAACAGCTAAAACCAACACAGTTTACAATGATAAACATTGTATTTTTTTCAAATGGCTATATTGCACTTTTAAATTTTCTATAATAATGGTTTTAAATAGATTGTACTAATAAGAATTTGAAGAAGTGCTTATCTTTTATGATCTTATGTTTAACTTCTACATAAATAAAAAAATTGATTTTTTAGTGATAAGCTTCAAAAGAAAATAAAAATTCAAATAAGCTGCGTCTCCAATAGTTGAAAAATTCAAACTTGCTTATTATTTCTGGTATTATTTACATGATTATTCGTTAATCATGTTTATAATATGACGGTCATTTGATCATACTTAGCAGACAAACTTGGTAGTTTTGCTTTAACGTAAATGATCGATCTGATATGATCAGTTGAGATAGCCACTCTACACAGTTTGATTGATTAATTTAGTACTAAGAAAAAAAATCTAACTTATAGTTGATGAAATCAGGCGTTACTTTGCGGAAACCCATGACTAAAGCTGAAAAAGGCATTATTTTGCTTTAAATTTCCACTAAACGACGCCAGCGCAGGAACCAAAATACATCCAACTGTAATCACCTGAAAAAGCTAGAGCTAAATCTAACTTAATATGTTTTTCAGTCATTGACAAAAGCTTACCTTAATAATGTGACCAATCTCGTATTCCGTTACAATTTACAAAAAGTAAGTATTCAATGCTCTTTGATATGATATAATAAATAAGTACAAAATTAATGATCACCATGAGTTAACTTCGCTTCAATCAGTGCGACTGGTATTTTAGCGCTGAGTATAAAACCTCCGATTTAGACTGAATCAGCCGGTAAGTGTCACTGTTTTCAACACACAACAAATTTCCATGTGTTGATTTTATCAAAGTGACCACTATCCTAGTAACAGAGTAGCGATTAAGTGAGCAACCGGTAAAATAGTGTGATTTTAGTGTGACACAAACACACAGTAACCGAGCAGCTGTTAAAAATCAGTAAACTCAAACATTTTGTAGGAAAAGGTAAGTCGGCGACGGCAAAGTATCTTGCTACTCCGCAACGAATGACACCATAATAAACATTACGGCGAACAATAAACTGTGCTTTGTTATTTGTTGGAGAATTTATTTCAACTTAAATTGCATCTCAGTGGTATAAGTATTGTCCATCGAGTTTTATGCGGTCGGACGTCGGAACTTCCCGGTTTCATCATAAATCGTTAAAAGTTTATCGAAAGGCGGTCTCATATATGTGACGGAAGTTGGTCGGGTTCGTTTTTGAAATGAGTATAGTGAGCTACATGATTTATGGCGGGTAGCGAAAATATTTAGCAGAGAAAACACGAGCGGAATATACATTTTTCGGGTGTTTCTGTGTTTAGTTTTGAAACTATAGTTGTCAACGATTTACATAAAACTTGAATTATACCATATACTAGTACCTATTGTATCATGTCTTCCATAAGACTTATTTATGCTTTGAATGGTCCGAAAATAAATAAATAATCGTCAATTTATAAATCATTATTAATATTTTCTCATCCTTACTAGTTTTTTCTACAACGAATGAAAATGTTTCTACAGGGTTTAAAATAACATTCCGTTTCAAACATGCAATGCGATGCGCTCTCAAAGTGAACGCAGGGTAATCCATCGATCAATGTTCCTAGACATCTAAGGATACGACGTTAGTGAGTTCTGCTGCTGGAAACACAAACATACTAACCCATCAATGCATTTCTAGAGTAAATAGTTTTTCATTTCAGGAATTTTCTTGGAATGGGACGCTTTTTTTCTACTCAATAAAAACGTGGACTAATCCGTATCAATTCTCTGTCAAACGCATCGCATTTCTCTTTTTATTCGTCTCATCTTAAGCTTATTTCCACAGCTTATAAGTCTCGTTCATACTGCTTTTGCATGTATGAGTATTTCTCAAGCGATTTGAACATGATGGCGGCAATTTTCCTTGGTGATAGGTAATTATGTACGTTGCGGTATCTAGGATTCTTCGTGGTTTATTATCCAGCCCTTCCTTATCAACCGCTGTCAGTTGGCTGGTTATTAATAACTTCCATCAGGAGATTCATGTAACGGCAGCCTCGGCGTTGCTCGTCGAATTTACTAGATTGTGCGGCTAAATATAGAGCGTCGCCAGAAATCGCGTTACTCCACTTAATACAAGGTAATTTATGGATATTACGGACCCAAATGATACTCTAAATTGTAAATACTTAAAGGCCCATAAAAACATGTATTACTTAAAGGCTCAGTGACAAATTTAGAACTTTTGAATTTAAAGTAGCGGTGTTTGTAATAAGTAACAAGGTCTATACCCAAAAAAAATACATAACCAAATAAAATTTTGAGTATTTCCGACATAGTGGGAATCACTGAAAATCGCACAATACCCATACATGTAATGTGAAATAAGATTTTATTTTATTTTATTAGGAAAAACTAAATATTATACTAATAGTAATAATAAAAGTAAATTACTCGCTAGACTTGTCACTAAACACCATTTACGTATGAATATGATATATGAATTCTGATTACGACTTCTGTACATTTTGAAGTAACTTTTGAAATAAAAAAAATAAAACTATCAATAGTGTTGAACATTAATTCGCTTAGTCAAAAGTAGTAGTGAGCTCTATGCAGTCAATATATATTCTTATAATAATATATTCTTATAATATATTCTTTATATTCTTGCAATGACAGTTTGTATACTCTGTTCTACTGTAAGGCATATGAGAGTAGGGTTCTAGAAGATCCCTTTCAAAATAAACACACAACAGTCAGGAATACAATCACAATAGAATCCCAAATACTTTGAGATCTCACACGTATCCCAGCGCCCTCCATAAAATCTATTCAAAATGGCTTTTTGAAAGTATGGTCCATGTCATTTTACTTTACGGTACTGGCCATCCATTGTCGTTGTTTTTTACGGTCATCGGAAAGAGCAGCGCTTGACCGCGTTACATAAAGGTCGGAGGCCACTAACAGTTTAAAGGCCGCTGAATATGTGACGGGATTTTATCCGGCCGGGACGAGACGGAAAGTTTTGGAAACATACTTTCATATGAAATGTATTCAAAAACGCATATGTCACTGGTGTATGGACGGGACGGGAACGTGGCACGGACGGGCCGAGAACGTGAAAGGAAAAATATCACCAGTGACGATATCTACCACGTCCCTGTCTCGTCCCGCTCCTGGTCCGCCTTAAGGTGAAGTTTCGTGCACATGTTTACCGTCTAAGTTCTAAGCTATTGGGAATTTTTTAGTTACTAGATACAGTTCTAGGTAATCACGTCCCGTCCGGAGTACCTATAAAATAGTCATGTATGCAACTTCTAACCAAACACCGAAATCACACCTCAAATGAGTTCCCTGAAAATAGGCAAACCTTTGTAACATCATCATTATATCGATCCTTGAATTTATTATAAAGTCATTCAAGGTATTAGTTATACACAACTTAGTAGACTGATGAGGTGCGTTTCGTAAAAAATGTCTGGTCATCATGAGGTATAGATCTACCATTATTCACTCTTACAATCAAATCAATTTTATCAATAAAATGTAATTCCAATATACTGTGATGATTGTGAAAGAAGAAATAAATATTTTTATTATTATTAATTTCTACTGTGACCTTTTGAACTCATATCATTTACAGAAGGGTCTCCATTCCGTGATCTTTGGCATGTTTTACCTAGTTCCTTTATGAGATCGACCAGCTTATAGGTATATACCTAAAGTAACAAAGGTAGGCTTATACACTTATAAAGCTGGTCTGATGGCTATCTGCAATTAAAACCAGCTTTAGAAGTTGAAAAATTCCTATCAGATGTCTTTATTTACCGTAAAAAAGCCTAAACGTCTAGTTGGACTTATGGATTAAGAAAAACTAAGACCCTTTAAAATTAGGCCTGTTAGTTTTGTGACCCGAGCTTAAAAAAAAAATATATTATCCCCTTTTTAAACTTTGTTTTTGTTGAAAGCATTCACAGCAGAGTAAAGCCATGTGTACTAAACCACCAACAGTCGCGCTTTGCGGTGAAGCACAGCACTGGCTACAAAAACCACAGTAAAAGCACAATGTTGTGAAGTACCAAAAAAACATTTAAAACTTTTACATTTTAGTTTTTGACACGCTGCAGTTAATAATAAAAGTGGTAATTCTCATGTCGATATAAAAGAAAATAATATTTTGCTAAATAGTAAATGTTTAATACTCCAAACTTGTAAGGTAGTCCAGAATGATATTTAACTGACAATTAAACCAATAAAGATTTTATATTTACCACTGATGAAGCGATGGGCTTATGATGCATGACACCCTTAGCATACATACAAATTCTCATGTTATTGTGTATATTTATATTTATATATAGGTGTATTTTTTGTTGAAGCAATTATGATATTTCAAATTTGTTTGAATAATAATGACAAGCTCTGGCATCAATCGCTTGCATTCGAGAAATAGTGATCATTGAGAATTTCAGAAGCATATTGATCTGACATGCATTTAGTTTCTTCGACTGTACGTAATTCTCTGTTTGCGGTCATGCAATATATGTGACGTAAGGCGCTTTGCATACGTAGCACGTACATACGTACGTTTGGAGATAGTTTCTGCTTGCAGCAACTAGCAACTAGCGAGTTTGGTTAAATCGCTGGTTTTCTCAACTGGCAATTGCAACTTACACTCTTCCGCCTGCCTGTACTTTTTCCTCTGAAAACTGCGAGCGCGCTGCGAGCGGTTATGACCGCCAGTCTTGTTCATCATATCGCAGTGGCGTATAGTAGATTGCCATAAAAATGCGGCAACTATTTTTTGGTTGCTGTAAGTGGTTATCAGTTGCATCAATTGAAGATGCGCTAGTTCTAGCAACTGGTACCTAACTTTAAAAAAAAGATGATTGCCCAACTTAAGTTGTAACATCTGCAAAGCGCCTAATCGTCTTTTGTGCACATGTAAACGCTACATTGCAGAGTATTGTTTATTTACCAACTCATTGTATATGCACGCCTAAAAAGCGCACGCCTGAAACTAATAAAAGCTAGCCGGTGTTTTAGAGCGGTTTTGAGTTATTTGATTGCATTTGTTTATTCATTTATTTAGATATAATATTTAGGTATAATATTTTACAACAAAATAAATTA
Source organism: Pyrausta despicata (assembly GCA_963921415.1). Lineage (NCBI taxonomy): Eukaryota > Metazoa > Arthropoda > Insecta > Lepidoptera > Crambidae > Pyrausta > Pyrausta despicata. Next base: position 8,079,948 of record OY992855.1, on the reverse strand, counting down.
ACTTGTAACGGATGTCATATTATAACTTCTTTTCTAAAATACTTTTGAAAGGCGTGGTAACTAGCAGCAACCAAAAATAAATGATAATTTGATATATAATAAAAAAGCCCCGACATGATGCAAACTAAAGATAAATATTTTTGCAGTAGCAAAAATCAACTGTCGGAGGCGAGAATCGAACCGGCGTCCATAGGGATCTAGCCCGTGTGCCTATACCACTCGGAAAACCAGAAATTGGCAAAGCCTGTTGAAATTTGCTCTGCTTTCCTAACGCGTTTCTTATGTTAAACTAATGTACAATACAGAAACCCTATCGTATATGCAATGTATCAAAAAAATACCATCGCAATGAAATGAATGGCTTGGAAACCCCGTAAGGGGCGAGCAAACGTTCCGTTTGCTTAGTGTTGTGCTGTAAACTAGCCATATTTTATTATGGAGAATTGAGTGTGATTTGTATGTTTTTTTTATCAATTGTAAGCGTTTAAAACATTTCGTAGTGCCTATTAAAAACACAACAATCTGAAGTAATGTATCGAGTAAACAATTTGAAATATTTTGGAAAAATCCTTCACTATTTTATTTCTTACGTGCTGCAAAATTTTCAAGATTGCAGTAATACGGTACAATGGTTTCGAATTATTTATAAGAATACTATGAGAAATAATTTTCGCAAAGTGAGTAAGGTACATGAATGTTTCTTTCGAACAAATAACATTGATGATGATGCTTACTTCATTAGGTAGTTACCTACAAATTACCCATTTCAGGAAAGATAGTCAAAATTACTGTCAAGTGAAAACCAACTCCACTTAGCTATGAAAACTATACCAACATAATGGAATCGTTGCCTGATTTCGGGTTATTCTAAGCACCCCTTATGACCAGGCCTGTCACGGATACTGCGTGAGTGAATCTCGACGATAGCGAAGTGCACTGTAATGTTCTCTCCCGAAACTTGACACAAATCGAATGTGATTGAAACAGCATCGGAATCAATTAATGGGTCTTAGTAAGGGTGCGTGTGGGGATAAGATACTTGATAGGTAACAAATGTTCAGTGTTCATGCTGAGAACATACACTTGAAGTTCAAATCTTTCTAGAGTTTCTAGGTATTAGAATGGGTATGTTCAATAGGTAGTTTTGAAAAAAAAACTGATAGAGACTGGAAAATCTCCTAAGTTTTATGAATTATATTTAATACAAATCAATAGATTATCTCAAAACTATCAGCACAACCCATGAATATTATTCAGGTTAGAATCTTAAAACTTTCAGTTATCAAAAAAAAGTTCAAAATATTTGACCATTTTTTATAATTCAGGAGACATTAATATTAAACATTATCTTCTCCGCAGCAACAAACTTCATTGAATCGAATTGGAAAAATTGATAAATTTCATTTTGGCAATTTTGTATTCAGTGTTAATCGAGCCATTTTAGAGGCAAAACAAGAGAGTTTCACCCTAAACTTTCTCAACACGTAAAATTTTACGACTCTTGAATTTTTCTTAGCACCACTAGATCTATAAATTTCTTAAACCTTAAACAGACACGGTGGATCTTTATTGTATTTTCAACTTACCATAATTACTTAAGAGAAGGTTTCATATTTGCATATTTCACGTTTTAAAATAATTTCTAGAAGAACACTTCACAAAAACGTAATCTAGTTAGGTACGTACCTAAGTTTCTTCAACTGTTGGAACTTTTAGTTTGAATTACAAAGTACTTACCACGTCTCAGCGTAGTTTTGCGAAACTTGTTTTTGATAAAAGTAATCTATCAACACCTCGACGCCAGAAGTTTATAGCGTTTGACACGAGAACTTGAAAATTCTCCCGGCGTCAAAGGAAACTTGCGTCTCCTTGTGGCTCGTTTGACGCATCTACTTCCACTTTCGCGGTTAATGTGAAACTCGTGAGAAGACTACGGTAAGTGCCAAGATATTGACAGAGCCTCTTTGAAAAACCGTTTAGTTTTCACTTTCTAAAGTTGACCCCACGCCGCCAGCTGTCGGGAAGATAAACGATGCTTTGTGTCGTGCGTGAGATGGATTATTCAATGTATTTCTCGCCTGTTGCCGAAATTAGGGAAATGGGCACACACATAATTTCTATTTCGGTGTGAAAAACTCAACAATTACTCATATTTCGATATTCTTGTCAAAAAAAATACCTTTTTAGTTTAAAAACAAAAAAAAGTACGCCAACTGACCACTGAAACACGGGTAACTTATAAAGTAAACTGCTGACACGACGCCTTTATTAATAATCCTGTGTTGGCCATAATTCTAACAAGGTTATTTGTTAATCCGGGTAGATTACTGGCAATATTTTACATTATCTTACTCATAAGCGGAGGTTGCGGACAAAAACCTCGACCCGAAGTAAATTTTCTAACCAGACAAGGGTTTCGTGAACAAAGAAAACGTTCAGGATGACGTGAAAGAGTGGTTAACAAACAATACTCGGTAGCCCAGAAAAATATTCATAACAAGGGAAAACTGACAGAACGCTAAGTTATTATTTATCTTATGGGTGAAAGACACGACATTGAGACGACGTAGAATATATCCTGTAATAGACAGATGGTAAAAATTACTGAAAATGAAATAAACAGCTCTTACATTTACAGTTAAAAAAAGAAAAATATCAACGACGAAAATTCATGTGTTATTTTTGACACCACCAATCGTTGACGTACTTTTTATCAACTGTCAAAACGCTTTTCTTCATAGAGTTTGTATGGGAATAACACACTTTGACGTCATCGCGTGCAATGCCGACTGAGTGACTAATTATCATTTGAATTCCAATTAAAAATCAAATAATACGAACTGCAGAAAAATATTAGTGTAAAGGCATCTGAAATTATGAATTATTTTAAAGAAAATCAGTTTTTGAATATTTCTTTCATAGTGGAAACAAGCCTATTGCTGTCGCTCTGTCCAACTTAAGAATAAAAAGGTATAAAAATAAAAGTGACGAAAGATATAACAAGCTGACCTTTACATTCAACAATTTAGTTGCCTAAAGCGAATTAGAATAAATATGAAAACTTAAGGTAACAAAGTCAGATAAAGTTTGCTTAAAATCAGAAACTTCATAGAGGAATGTTATATATTAAGATGGCATCGCCGTCAGCGAATCTTTTATACAAGTTTGTGTTTTTGAACGTCTGCCTAAATTTAATGAGGCCCCGGCCTCGAAATGGAGACGAATTTGTTCATAAAGCACCTTTTGTTTACATAATGTCCAATTAAAATCAAGACTGTTGTTACAATTGCAAGATCTCATGATAAGAGAAGAATTATTTTCTACACTTCGATGCAAGCAAAAATTAAGCATGTAATAGCAATATTAAAAAAATATTTTTTCACTTCTCATGCTCGAAAAAGTACTACTTTATGCAGGATCTAGGCGACATAAAGTTGAATTTTATGCACTTGTGCATAAAAGTAGCTTTTTAAATGTGTCTACACTAAGGCAGTGACCATTTAGCCCATACAGCCAAAAACAATTAATTGTACATGGATAAAACTTGCTAATTTATAATATTTCCTTCCCTATTTGCATTTTTGATTTATAATAAGATAATACGAAAAAGAAACTAAATATCAAAACGTGTTTACCACAAAAAAATAAACATTATTCCAAAATAATTTAAGAATAGGCTGTATATTTTTTTTCTTTGCCCGAAAATTATGCAGGAAAATTAAAAAAAGTAAAGTAGCGGGAAAGAAGCCGTGAACTTTTCGTATTGAATTTTCTCAAATTATTGTTTTATTTTCTCGCAATCGAAGTGAAAAGCAGAGTTTACAACTCGTGCACAAATCATTTTTATCCTCGACTTCATCATCTGCCCTCGCCCTGCGGGCTCGGGCATATAACGATCTCGGATAAAAATGACTTGCTTTATGCTCTCGTTGTAAAATCTACTATTTCACTTCACATGCTCGAAAAAGTACTACTTTATGCAGGATCTAGGCGACATAAAGTTGAATTTTATGCTCTCGTGCATAAAAGTAGCTTTTTAAATGTGTCTACACTAAGGCAGTGACCATTTAGCCCATACAGCCAAAAACAATTAATTGTACATGGACAAAACTTGCTAATTTATAATATTTCCTTCCCTATTTGCATTTTTGATTTATAATAAGATAATACGAAAAAGAAACTAAATATCAAAACGTGTTTACCACAAAAAAAAACATTATTCCAAAATAATTTAAGAATATGCTGTATATTTTTTTTCTTTGCCCGAAAATTATGCAGGAAAATTAAAAAAAGTAAAGTAGCGGGAAAGAAGCCGTGAACTTTTCGTATTGAATTTTCTCAAATTATTGTTGAATTGGCTAAGTTTTAAAAATGTCAAGTGAAGAAGAAGATTTAGAACTTACTCCTAATACTTTAATGGAAATAAACGCACAAAAAGTGGTGCAAGAAATATTGCCGCCAAAATCTCGGCAAATATATATGATAACTTATGACAAATTTCTAAGCTGGCGGAAAGAAAAACAAGTGAATACATTCGCTGAAAGTGTTATTTTAAGTTACTTTGATGAGTTATCGAAAAAACTGCAGCCTTCAACACTGTGGAGTGTATATTCCATGCTGAAAGCAACACTGCAAATGAAATATAATGTCAATGTACAGTCCTACACGAAGCTTACAGCTTTGTTGAAGAGGCTTAGTAGTGAATTTTAATTAAAGAAATGTTAATACGTTATGTTACTGTTTTATTTTCTCGCAATCGAAGTGAAAAGCAGAGTTTACAACTCGAGCACAAATCATTTTTATCCTCGACTTCATCATCTGCCCTCGCCCTGCGGGCTCGGGCATATAACGATCTCGGATAAAAATGACTTGCTTTATGCTCTCGTTGTAAAATCTACTATTTTACGTACAAAATATGTATTGTGTTTTTATTTTATTTTTTATTGCGCTGGTTTTTTTAGACGTTACCATGAAACCTACATAATATCTAGTACCTACCTCTAATTTTAAGCTAATATTAATTTACTATTATCCAGTTGAGACTAAACAAATGATTATTATTATTAACTAGCGGACCCCGCAGACGTTGTCCTGCCCATTGTTTTTTTTTTTAATTTAATCATTAAAAAAGAATTGGCCAAACTGGTCCAGGCGTTCTTGAGTTATGCACTTACCAACACATTTTGCGATTATATCTAATATCCATATATGTATAGGTTAGATTTATATTATTACTAGCTGACCCGGCAACCGTTGTTTTGCCATTTAATTTTTTTTTATCACTTAGAGGTATGAAAAATAGATGTTGGCCTATTCTCAGACCTACTCAATATGCTCACAAAATTTCATGAGAATCGGTCAAGCCGTTTCGGAGGAGTATGGCAACGAAAACTGTGACACGAGAATTTTATATAATAGATATAGAGATAGATTTATGGTACAGTGGCCAGCACATCAGGCTACCCATTTTTATTGTAAAACCGCCCGTATCACAAGCGCATAAAATACCGCAGTGTTTACCGTGACGTGCTGGCCGCCGTAAGAATCTTTCAGAAAAGTATGTCTATCTGGAATCAAGGTTCATCAAAGTTACTTAGAGGTACGAGAGCATAGGTTTTTAATGCTCATGAAAATAATGGAGTGCCATTATATTTATGAAAACGTAATAAAACTCGGTACAAGTAAATCTTGTAGTTGAGGTACTTAATTGTTGAAAGCCGTAAAAATATTTTAACCATCTAAATATGTAAGCATTCTAAGTACCTGCTAGAATGAAAGACTAAGGTACGTGTCTAAGGGCAGATTTTTCAATAGACAGATAGCGCTATCAGTCCAATAAAATTCCAAGTTGGCTGATTTGAAATGTGCTTGATTATGTAGAAGATCAAGGTATGTCATTTTTATTTCGGTCAGCTTATATTTAAAAGTCCGCTAGCTATTTATCTGACTATTGAAAAATTTTCATAAGTTAAATCCGATGACACGACAAAAAAAACAGCAGAATATATCGAGTAGGTAGGTACCAATGTCTTGAAATATGTCGCAGACAATTTACTGCAAAAGCCGTTTAAGTGACAGGCTAGGCCTACGACACCCTATAACGATATTAATTATTGTAATAGAATATCAAGCCTCAGTAAATTGGTTATTCTTCGTTGAGGGTTTTTTCGTCTAACTTCCATCACGCTTTTTATTTCAAAAAACTACTTAAAGTGCTAATTCAATTTGGCGAGGACGTAAATCTGGAATTTATGAAGTGATAAAATTTTAGCGTGATCGAAATTAGAAAAGTACTTTAAAAATAAATATTGAACTGTCAAATTCAAAGAGCCGGTTATTCACGCGCTCAATTATATTACAGTTAGCTGTATCGAATAACAAAAAGCACCAAAAACATTCTGGTTGACATTGAATCGTTGACCCGCCGTAATACAAAGCGGCCCTGTTTTGTAAATGTTATGTAATATGGTAATTTATACAATTTGACTGCTACCAAATGACTTTTAGTAGGCACCTATCATTGGGTAAAAACATAAAAAGCTAATATTGTTAAGTACTTTGTCATGATGAAATCCGTGATGGAAGTTAGGGACGCGATAGTATTTATTAGATATAAATGGTAAGGAATAGAATGATAGGAATACTACAAACATGCATACAAGGCGGCATTTTGTCTCCATTACTCTTCTCCATCTTCATCAACTCCATCACTCGCGTCATTGGCTATTCTTACCATCTGTATGCTGACGACCTTCAGCTTTACGAGCAATGCTGTGTCAGTGAAGTTAGTCAAGCTGTTCACAAACTTAATAACGACTTGAACAAGATACTTGCCTGGTCGAATCGTTTTGGTGTTGCAGTAAACCCGTCGAAATGTCAAGCAATTATCATCGGCGGTCAGCGGCGAATATCTCTGCTTGATCATTCTTCCGTTCCTCCAGTTCGCTTCAACGGGGTTAATATTCCGTTCTGTACGAGCGTCAAAAATCTTGGACTTCACATGGACCAAACTCTCAGTTGGTCTGTCCATGTGGCAGAAGTTAGTCGGAAAGTTATGGGTACACTGCGTTCTCTGTGCAGATATAAACACTTCCTTCCTGTCAAGACCAAAATTTCCTTAATCCAATCCCTTGTTCTTCCTCTCATTGATTATGCTGATGTGTGCTACCCTGACCTTAATCAAGCCCTTGTAAACAAGCTGGACCGCCTGATCAACTGCGGCATTCGTTTCATTTTCTGTCTTCGTAAATACGATCATATTTCTGCTTTTCGCTCACAGCTTGCTTGGCTTCCTCACCCGCTTCGACGTAATATTAGAATTCTTTTGAGTACTTTCTCCATACTTAACGATCCCAATTCCCCTTCTTATCTTAAATCTCGATTTTCACTTCTTAGTTCGAAACATTCGCGTCAACTCCGTTCCTCTGATAAATTGACCTTGGCCTTTCCACTTCACCGCACCAGTTTTCAAGCCAACTCCTTCCACATTCAGGCCATCAGGCTCTGGAATGCTCTTCCCGAAAATATAAAACAGGCTCCCAGCAAATTATCATTCAAGAGACTCATTCGCACCCACTTTCTTACTTTATCGCAACCGTCATTATAGGTCTTCCTTTAACAGTTCGTCAAATTTATTTATTTATTTAGTGTATATTTGTATATATTATGTGTATTTTAAATATGTAATCATATATATATATATATATGTATATTTACATATATTTATGTATATTGTATATTTTATATTTAATCTTATGTGTCATATTATTCTTATTTTTTGTTTGTTATCTCTTTTATTTATTTTGTCGCACCGCCCACTAATCATTTCTGCTTAGCCCAAAGGTATGACTGGTAGAGAATGCCCTACGGCGTTAAGTCCACCTTTTGTACAAAGTATTGTTGTGCAATAAAGCTTAAATAAATAAATAAATAAATGCAATTGACAACAAATTTCTTTCTGTATATAATAATCTAACTAGGTAATATTTAGACACAACATTAATTAAAAGGGCGAACGGAAATGAGAATATTTACCTACATGAATTTTGATTTATTAATCTATACATATAATAAGACTGTAAAAGATCGATTTCTGTACATTGAAGATTTTTATGAAAAATTGTTACAGGGGGTCTTAATTACCGTAATAGAAGCCAAAACAACAATTTTTAAAATTTTTGTCTGTCTGTCTGTCTGCCTGTCTGTCTGTTTGTCCGGGCTAATCTCAGAATCTACTGGACCGATTTTGACGGGACTTTTTTTATTTGACTCAGTATCACCTGGAGAGTAAACTGGGATATAAATAATCACGCCGATGAACTTAGGGGGCAGGCAGGAAATTGAATCTCAGAATCTACTAAACCGATTTTAATGGGACTTTTTTTTATTTGACTCAACATTACTTGGAAGGTAAAGAAGGATAGAAATAATATTACATATGATAAATTCTGCCCCCAAAGGGATAAAATAGGGGTTGCGAATTTGTATGAAGCCCGGTCGCAAAAAACTAACATCCACGCGGACGAAGTCGCGGGCGGCCGCTAGTTAAGCAATAAAATTTATACACTGAAATGAACCAATCGCAGCTTATCTTTACACTGCTGAAGGTAGAAAGCTTGAATTTGGATTCCGGACAGCGAACAGCATAAATTAGGTTACTAATAGGTACCTGCTATATTCGCAATAATCTCTATATGTTATGTGTGTAAGAGCATTCCTATCCCACTAGCCTATGTCGCGGTGCTAGCGCCTTAAAATATGATTGAGGTATCGTTTTAAAGATCTCGGCGAGTAGACTGGGCCAAAACTTTGTACGAACATTTGTACGAACTTGAACACGTTTGCGCGGACGAAGTCGCGGGCGGGCCGCTAGATAACATGGCTCTTTCAAATCAGGCCAAAAATAAAAGGGTACAGGCAGGATTAAAACCAAGCATTACTTTTTTGTTTTATTTGTTTGCTGCACAGCCCTGCTGCCGTAAAAACGGCCAACTTAGTTTATAATGGTTAAGTAAGCACTCTACAGGTAGCGAAGCATTTAGCTAATTGGGCGCCAGAGTGAAGCGAGAGCAATGACTTCGCAACAATGGAACCGGCGGCACGTATGACATTAAACACATAAAACCATAATAAACTTACACTCTAAACTAAACCTCGTTTTGCTTTTAACGTAACACGCAAAGTGAACATTTTAACGTAACGCGAAAGATGAACGTGCGAAGTGAGGATTTACGATGTCTATTACAGTAATTTTACTTAAACAACCGTATTAAGTTTTTCATGCTTAGTTTATTTGAAATAAGCACATAATACAATTTAAGATATCTGATATTGAAAATATAAACCCTAATTTGAGTTAATATCATATTCACAAAGTTATTCTATACTTTTCGCACCTCATCTTGTGTGTTAAAGTGTGAAATTAAAGCGTTAAACATAACACACGGCTGATCACTCTTAACTTTGATCAGCGCTTGCCGCAATTTCACTTAGAATATAACTTGTAGCTAACTAATAGTTTAATGAGCTATGTGTCGTTCGCATGATTAATTTTGAAGAGTTACTAACTATCGAATTAATTTAGGTGTTATTAATTAAATAGAAAACTACTTACAATTAATACAAGCACAATACGTAGGTTGGTTGGGTATTTGGGGAATCCTTTTAATGTTAATTAAAGTATCAAGAATACCGTACTTTTGAAAGTAATATGGCTCCAACTATTTTTAAACCGACATTTTGTACAATTGTTCAATAAACCTATGTTAAGTTCTCTTTTATAATACCACCACCAGCTCGTTCATTGGTGACGGAGACGGAGACGGTGCGTGATACCGTTGACGTAGCGTGAGAAATGTGTATACAATGTGGGGCCTTATTGAGGACCTTCAGCTCAGAGTGGCAGCATCCATACGACATAAATATAGTTTTAAAAAAATATGATATACAGCGAAGCTGGTGAGCGGGAGCAACGCTGCAACGTCGCAATAAAGCCCCTGTCAATCTTACAACAGCGATGGATCTAAATTTTCCAAGGATGGATAAAGTAGTAAATATTAATTTGATACTTAGAGGTTGCTCGAGTGCAGAATAAAATACCTACGCAATCAAACGTCACCTTGTGTAAACTTGCCTACCGTCAAGTGTGTTTGTACCACAACACCTCTACTGATGATGACGTCATCAATGTAACGTACATTGAGATATATCACGAAATTGTGCCACTACGAGTACATTGCAAATTCCGCAGCCTCTAATTAAAATTTCACAGTATGGATTGCTGTATCTCAGACTGATGGCATTCCTTGAAGACATGAGCTGCCGCCAAAATGGGCAGGTATGCCTTAAAGAAAAGTGATTACACAGTATTGAAAGAAAATATCGCTGTTATTTTTCCGACAAAACGGATTTGACTTAAAAATATATTAGGTTAAAATTTCAGAGGCGTATGCTTAATGAATAATATGAAAAACTTTTTCGCTTACTTGTTTTTAAATAAACACACTATTATGCTGTGCGGTGTAGGTCTGTATTTAGTATGTCCAGCGTAGATTTTAGATGCTAAATAACATAAAAACCGTTGGAACAGAACATATAAACACAGATGGACTATTTTAAACAACAAAACACTGGAGTCGCAGTGCGCCGTATCCAATGGCATTTTTTATGAATTCCCAACACTGCAAGTACTGCGACCTCCACTGGCCCCGCCATTACCGTCCATTTGGTGCACTTAGGTACGTTGCTGGCTTAACTCTGGACTGGCCAAGTGGTTAAAACCACTAATCACTCAACTGGGGTCCGACAGATCCAAAGTTGAGCTGCATGTCTCAGTCATATTAGAATCATCATTATCACATCCATAAATACGATCAATGTCTCGCCATCAAGACGTTATGAGTATGTCGTTGTCAAGTTTGTCTCTTAATAATACTTAAGTTTCTTTCTCACGGGAATCAATAGGTTTTATAGGAATAACATTAGTGCAGTGGATCACAAAGGCTCCATGATAAATAAAATACATTTCAAATAAAAAATTCAACTCGAGGGTCAACAAGAACTAAACGAGTTGTGTAGGGTTAACTGCTAAATAACAAAGCGCAGGACAAATTCTGTTCTTACTGCAAATAGCTTGCAGACCCCGGTCGTTTATGAGCCCCAAGCGACGTGGCTAGCTGCAACCCAAGTCACCCGACATTATGAATTCAACTAATTTCCAAATGAGTTTTTAAGGTGCCTGTGAATTTCAACGAATACTTGTACAAAATTAAACGGCACACAGCATAATTCTAGCAGTACGGTAGTTCGCTTATATCAAACCAAAAAGAGGCAGATGAGGTATGAGCTGGTCCCGCGTGGTCTTACTAAACCGATTCCAATGGACTTAGTTCCGCTCCTAGTCGTCGTTAGTACTGCGAGTTGTTGTTACACGTGCATGCGTTTGCGTGAGCGGCCTATTTTAAAGTTGACAATGGTAAGGACGTACTGTACCTTCCTCTCTTTGATTCTAAGAAGGTAAATATGTACAGAATTCCCTTTTTTTTACAAATTACCCTTTCCATTAATTGCTGTGCCGTTTGGTCCTATTTATTAGTTACACGGGTAGACATTTTAACTAATAAGAATTTATAATAAAACGCTCTTTTGCTTCAAATTCAAATGACGGGTACTTAGAAACTTGATATTACTTGTATTTTCATCAAAACCTTCTAAAGCCTTTTATACGGCCTTATGTCAAAAAGGACCACACAAAAGTCCGCAGTACAAGTAACTCTCGGAATTCGTTGAAAACCGAATTAAGATTACACAAAAAGATTGGTAATTAAGATAAGTAATTAATAAAATATTTTGTCAACAAAATGAAGGCGGAATATTACGTTATCAGGCAGTCGCATCAGAGTTCTTCTGCTGGTAAAATACCATTCAACGTTGGTTTTGAGAATTTTCGTTTACTATGTCACCCTTTGCTAAAAATAATATATGTATAATGGAAGATATGCCGCCACCTGGCGATTGAATATGAGCCAAAAATTGTGCGATTATATGTGTCTACCTAGAGCGTTGTCCTGACGCAACGCGACAAGGGTGACGCTACGTAATGATGGTTCATTGCGTCGCGTCGCCCTTGTCGTATATAATTCAAACGTCTTGGGCCAATGTCAATCACGTCTCGTCATTTTGTCGCGTTAGTCGCATTTGTCCCGCTTGTCGTGTTTGTCTTTCGCCTAGCACAATGGGTAAGTGATTCGACTGCGGGCAGTGATGCTTCGTTTGGCTCTACGCATTATCTATCTATTTCTTGAAATAGAACCGCTATTTGAATGCTTAAAGTAAGGACGTAACATATTTTCCTGATATTTTATTTTAATCAAAGGCAGCACCAGACACATTCGTGTGCCGTTTGCGTGTTATGTTCGGCCGTAGCATAGACTCTCACACTGATGGGGTGTAAGGGTGTCTCACCACAAAATATAAAGCGGGATTAATGCCACGATATAGTCAACATAAGTTAGTCTACAATCTTAAAATGCACTTTACTTTGTAATAGTTGTAAAAAATATTTAGAATAGTACAAAAAATAAAAGAAATTTATGCCATCTCTTTACCGGTTGAATCCGGAGATCGTAATAATAAATATTCTACTATTATTTGGGACGGATACGGCCGAACAGAACTCAATGGGTTGATTCTTACTTAATTATGTTTGTTGATTCGATAGCAATAGGTGGGTCTGGCACATTAATTGATCATTTTCTGTGTATATAATAATGTGATTAATAAGAATTATGAATATCTCGCTATATTCGTTTAACTGCTCTGTCATTCTTGAAAAATATTCTTTAAGATATTTTGTAATTTTAATAGTTATTGAGGTTTCGATGTTTATAATTTTATGTTACATCAATAACACAGGGGTGTTACACACTTAAAAGGCAGAATTGAGCTCTTCGCATGAGAGTGGCATTTGAGGTGGCATCTTTACTGAGTTAGCGTGGTTAGTTTCCTATTCATTAAACTATAACGTCTAGCCACTAAATTATTTGCAATTAACATACTGCTGGACTAGGTACTGTAAATAATAGCGCCATGCTTCCAAGAATATCTACACTTGTGGTTTTAGAAAAAAAAAACACAGGTTGCACTCCGGGAGTGCCGGCAGAAGTGAAAACTTGATTATTAACGTTGTGCATTTTTGATTTATTTGAACCGTCTTACGGTTTTTCGATCAGCATCACGTGACCTGACGCGAGTTTCACAGTTTCTACCCATGCCACAAAAGTGCTCAACGCCGAACGCTAAAGAAGTTTTCACTTCAAAAAACTTAAGTAATTGTTTTTTCGTTTTGAGAATGGATATCTATTACTATTATAAATCATTGAAATATCGTGATTCGACGATCGCCACAATGTTTTGCTGTACAAATACAGAAACAAAAATTTCAAAAGTCCGTTACAGCGTGCTAACCCTTCCAAAGTGCGCGTTTTCATTCCCATTTACGTGGCGCATTTCGGCCTGTAGTACCCACCGCGCAAAATCATAAACCCGAATATGGTCGGTTAGTTACGACCGACTGACCCTCGGGTATCGTATGTTAATGTAACTCGCTATAGCTCTTTACCTTTGCCGTTCAACACGAATTACTTACAGCGTTTTATGCTTTCATTACGAGCGTAAAATTTGACGAGAAAAAAGTGTACTTAAGCGCTGGGATCACTTCTACATTGGTACTAATCTGTTATTTGATAATCACGTCCAAACAAAAAAATAAAATACAAGCATTGTTTAAGGTACAAACGATACGACAATAAAAAATTCATACCTAAAAACTTGTCTATAAAAATAGATCTTCCGTTATTAATGTTCTCCGAAATAGCACAAGTAGAATGCGAAAAAGAGATCTATTTTCTTCACTAGAATTTGTATCCTAATATTTAGATCAGGCAAGATCCCATTTATTTTTATTAGGGCTCCGTATCAGCATACGAATGTCTAACAAAAAGCCCAATGAGATATTGTAACTCAACTTGTATCTTGAAAATGGGTGCGTACGTACACTATAAATCTACTTTTATTGGAAACTTACGCGAACGTAGATATGCGCGGGTAAATGTTTCTACCTAAGCTTCATTGAATCAATATACTTTGGTTTAACTTCATAAATTTATATAATTCCTTAATTTTAATAATAAAGGTTATAGCCGTAGTTTTAATACACTTCAAAAATTAATTTCATCTCTAAAATACTTTCAGTCAATGTGACTGACAGCTGACGCTGAAAAATACCTTGGTTTTGAAAAACGAGCCAAAGCTCATGAGTAATTATACAAAGAGAGTAAAATGTCTTCACTGGTACAAAAGGCGTATTTTACGGCCTGACATGTCTGTCTGCCAGGGTCTGCCTAATCCCACTCATTAGAAAAGGGTTAACAAAGATATTACACAATAGGCGCTGAGAAATGTTTTGAATTATACAATTTACTGAATGTCTCATTGAGCTACTTAAATTCAAGAAACAATAGTATTGTTAAGTTTAAGCTTTAAATATTTTATAGGTTTTCATTTAAATTGGCTGATTGTTGAATGTTACTGTCATTTAATGTATACTCGTATGGAAAAAAATGATATCAGAATTTTAATTTTGACTTTTGTACGTTAAAAAACCATTAAAGTTTTACTTTCTCAAGTAAAACTTTAAGCTAATACTTTCTCGGCAAACCTTACCAATCAAAATTTATACAACATGCCGCAAAGCCATGATATTAACTTTTCCACGCATTCAGGCCGTTTGACGCTGACGGGCGCGACGCGACGCTCAACGATTAATTTTTCATTCTCATTTTGATTACCTCATATTTCAATGACGGGAACGGGCTATTATGAACATATACAGCTATGTGTTCCTACCGAACTGTGGCATTTCTAAAAGCACTATTTATCAGTCACCAGTTGCTATGACAATAATAGCTATGGTTATAGAAGATACTTAATCGGCTTTTATATTAATTTCATAAAGTTCTCGTTCTTGTTACGACGCACTACTTTACCGACACTTTATGTAGGTACAACCAAACATTTCAATTATTAAGATCATGACTAAGTCATCTTAAATTTAAAGTTGGTAATGGATAGTTAGGTCACGTAATTATTTTTGTTGGTTTTAATAATAAATTATTTATACAAATGCCTGCACAAATTAGTAGCATGAAAAGCATCCCGATTCTGGCTGTTCAGTTTCATTTTAAAAATTGAATTGACACGTTTATATGAGTGACAGGGAACTGTAGAATGGAAGGTACTGACAAGGTTTTGATGGTTAGGGCTTCAGGATAGCACTCACCCTAAATGATTGAATGAACCAGACAAACTGGATTGAATTTTTCAATCCACATGAGATTCCCCGCAGCGGTTTCATCCATTGCATGTAGTCATAGTATTTTTGCTCTTTTTGCTCTGCTTAGATTTATTTCTTTATTTTAGCGAAACAGGCGATTACAAGGCTTAGAAAAAGGAGCAGCGAAGTGTTTTGAGGTTGTTGAACTAACTATGTGGAAGAATGAAATGCCAGGTCAGATAACTTTAGGTAATCAGTTTTTATATTTTTGCAGCTGATGATACTCATTTTTCACTTTATTAAAATTTTGGCCTTCCTGTTACATTTTAGTCATATTTTATTTATAACCATTAATCGATTGGTAGATTACAGATTTAACAACACAATGAACCATAAACAAAGCCTTAATATTATTCTTAAGACAACACCACGTGCCTAAAATTGCTGTAGCTTCTGATCTTCAAGCGAGGACAACGGACGCCCCAGAAGTTTATCTCAACGTAACGTTATAGCTCTGGGAAGAATTATTACTGCCACACCTGACGCTCGCGGAGAGCCTTCAAGAATTATTGACGGAAAAATCCTAAGCAAACATTTATGGTATTACCTTTCGAATAGGGTGGAGAAGAAATACAATAGCTTATATATCTTTATAAAATACTACACTTTGTGATCGATTCTCCTGCCTTACTTTCATCGATTAGCCTAAACACTCACTATAGGGCCCGTGACCGTAAGCCTAAACTGTTCTCACTTCAGGTTTACCGTAACAACACTTCATATTACAATCCAGTAGTTAGGATGTGTCGCCTCTACAATGATATATCCCAGGAATATCCAGATGGTGATATTCTGGGTTCTGATCCAAATGACTTCTACAAATTTATTCGTGGGATTCTGAAGTGATTGGTTTTATGCGTTGTACGTAGGAGACCAATTATTTTAGAAGTCCCTACTTGCTTAAGGTACTTGTTTAAGGTGCAAAATTTGTAATACGCTTTTCACCACGCCAGTTAGCTCGAATATTTGTGATTTAGAATAATTTGTAACTTAACTTAAGATATTGTACTCATGTAACACATGTTTTGGTTTTCAGTTTAGTACTTAATTTTAATTTTTAAGAAATTTCACAACTCCACAACTGTAAACTGTTTTGTGTTAATAAATAAAATAAAATAAAATAAAATAGATTTTCAGCTCATCTTGGCATTTTGGAAAAGGTTTTGTCTTTTTTTGTGGTATTTTGAGAAGGAAAACTAGTATCCTTATCAACAGCTTGCAGAAAAACGGTATCAGATGGTATCTTTCCACGTCGAGAAAAAGCTTACACAGCTGGTGTTAGCGGAAACTAAACTTCTGAGCACTGTTTTTAGAAGTGGGTTTCTATCTATTTTTGCCTTTGGTTTCAGTTTCATGATAACATTTAAATTTAAATTGGATAAAAAAAATATGGTTGCCTGTAAAGTCGGTTTTACGGGCGAAGATTTTACGTGACACCGATCATGTTTGAGTGGGAGAGAGACGCAAGGCATTCGCCGGTCCGGCGGGCCTCTCTCGTTCGGTGACTCATCGTAACAGATGTGAGCGGGCGTTACACTTTTTAATGAGTGACTCCGAGCCACAACCTAATTTAAGACGTTGTCACGTCAATATTAAGGCATCAGAAAAATTGTTAAGTTAAGCTACTTATTGCCTATCTATCTATTTTTATACAGTCAAGCACACACTACTAAAGACTCAACAGAACAGAAACCAAAGATCCATTATCTTTGACGGAAACGAAAACAATTCACTCTAAGAAAAGTAGTAACAATGTCAAAATATCTCAACGAAGTTTGTTATTATACTCGATCCATTGTCTGACCTGCACACCTGTACAAGACGAAAAAGGAGCTTAATCTAGTAATTTGACCCTCACAATAGCGGCGAAGACGATGGCAAATATCTTGAGTACTCGTTAAGAATGACCCTCCTTTATATTTTTCGAGCTCGAGTGAATAGCTGGCTGATAGGTTAATTATTTCACTAAGGCACTGTCAGGTGAAATTCTCAGAACATAAGATTTAAAGGTTTGTTGCCTTCTAAAGTAGTATTGAATTCATAGCACAAGAATTATTTTAGGCAGCAAAATCCAAGGTGACTCTTTTTATTGGCTCGTCGTATACTTTGATAGCTATTTTACTAGGTATCTATTTAGACTAAGAAAATTCAATGTCTTTGGAAAAGACGCAGTATTAAAAATTAATTGAGACGGATATAATTATAATTCGCCACTTATGGGTAGTTATGAAATGATTGACGTTCCTACCCTTAAGTTAGTTTATTTTTTTTTATTATTATTATTTTATATATATAGTTTATTATTATTTTAACGTAGAAGCAAAATAACTCTTATGCATTGTGAACGCTCGTTTTGTTCGTTCGTTCCAATTTAAGACGGCCAATTTCGAGTGAATGACAATACATAGCGTTTTCAATTGTTTGGATATTATTTTAACAAGCGTTCAATACTGCCGAGTTTTTGTAGTATAAAAGTTTTTTCGAAATGCTGGCGGTAAGTATGTTCATCTCAAGCCCCTGTGTGACAATGTCTTTAAATCATAAGTAGGAATCAAGTACATCTGAACCTACTTAACATTTCAACGATGGTGTTAAAATAGGTTGCAAGTGCGCCGGGCTAAAATAATAGAATAAAGTGTAACATTTCACATTAAATGGGACAAGTTGAACAGAGTTGCAGCCGAGGTTGCCTTGCGCTGGGCTGCTTGCGAAATGGGTCGTGAACAGATAGTGTTGGCTTAATGCTTAAGACATTACGCTTGGCTTTAGTATTATGTAGCTGATGCTATGCTCCGTAAGCGCAAGAGTTATAATTTCTCACGGCAGGGTAGCGGCCATGAAAAACCAGTAGGTACTCGTATAAGTACCTACTTAAGTGTTTCGAATGCGTAAGGTAACGGGTTGAAATCACAAACTAATAAGTATTTTAATACATAGCCCCCTTGCTTCGAAGCTTGGTGTAAAATTGGAGTAGCTATTGCATTTTTTTTTTCTTTAATCATTACAATGCAATTCGGCACTCGCGCAACAAATTCTTTTAATACAGGCAGGCAAGTTCCGCCTGATGAAACAAAAATTTGCAAAATAGCATTTAAACAAAATTAGCTATAAGGTGAATTGGAAGGAATTCGTTGTAAAAAGGGCATCAAAACACTAAAAGCTTTTCTGCCGGTTGCAAAAGGCTAATAAAGAAATCTTTTGTGCTTAATTCACTTCTGTTGTAATACAGAATAAAGTTTAACGCTCGACTAAAAATTTTTATTGAAGGAAAATAATGCTGCGGGATTAACACTTTATTAAATCAAATCGTTTCCAAAGCAAAGCGTGGGTTGTAGTTGTTGTTGTAAGCAAAGTTGTTACAGATTATTTAAATCATTTGTTTTCATTTCATTTGTTTACCATGAAAAATATAATATTCTGAAAAATATAAGCGCCAAACGTTCGCTTTGTAGGTAAAAATGGAATGTCGCAGTGAATTATGATTATTAACACGACAACTGAAAAACGTCGCACGCTATTTGCCATCGCAGACTGTGAAATATTTGTGTGACACAAATACTCAGTACTAACGCTCACGTATGTAGATAGGTGCTGTCGAAAAGTGATTGATTGGGGACGCGATTGCACGCAAACAAATGAACGACAAAATGTACATGACAGATCTACCAATATTGATCTAACGTAAATCCATCCTTTTTGAACTTCAGCATCGACAAAAATCATTTATGAATTTGCTTGTAGAAATTGTCATGTGCGAGTAAATTGAAATCTGTTGCCTAGTCGGCGTTTTTGGCGTGCTTAACTCGGAACATGTGTCCCGCGCACCTTCTTGACAAATTACAATAGTGTTCGGACACTAACGAAACCTATGTTCATGCATTTTTAAGCTAAAGCTGTGGCTTTAGAATTTATTTTATTGCGTTGCGTATTTGGTCTTTCGGTCTAGTTTCCCAACGGTTTCATAAAAATGTTGCACAGTTACGCTTTTGAATGAATTCGTACCTATTGGGATTTGACGAGCACCTTCGTAATGATGAAATATGTCAAAAGCAAACCGTCAGCTGCTATAGAATCAGTGAGTTAAATTGTAGAAATATTTTTTGCGTTGGTATTTCGACCTGTGTGTCATATGTTTTATTCGAGGTGTAAGGGTTATTAAAGCATTATAAATATTGAATTTATTTCATGTAAATCTTATACTATTTAATATTAATTTACTATTGTAAGGGTTATTAAAGCATTATAAATATTGAATTTATTTCATGTAAATCTTATACTATTTAATATTAATTTACTATCATTAATTTTTGTAACGTTATGTTAAAATAACGGTAACGTTATCAATATTGATATTTGGTGGGACTTTTAAAATATCGCACTGGCAACACTATGCGGGGCTCGCCTAGGTGGGGGTGGTGGCAGCGCGCGGGCATTCTGTTGCGGAGAGCGATATTGAACGGTCAAGAAATAAGTTGTTCTGGATATAAGCTGTATTGTTACTCTAAAATACGGGAATAAAGGAGACTCGGGTTCAACACTGGTGGTTTTATTAAACTTCAGAAGTGGTAAGTACCTTCAAAATTTTACTTTTTCGTATCGTACGATAAATGACAAAGTATTCTTAATAGTGCGTGAAAAAGTGCAGTGATTCGGGTTTAAAACATGCAGTGTTATAATATTTATAATATATAGTTACTTTTACAAGGAAATAAGGTAGTTAGCATGATAATTTTACTAGTGAATAAAATGTGGGTCAGTGAAATCCTACGAAATCAGAGTCATCATTGTGATAAAAGCCCCAAATTCATATGAATTATCCTTTTTATTATCAGTACTTAACTGCAGTTAAAATATTTTACGTTTTTTTTTAAATTTATTGTCATGTATGTCACATGCATATGCATTATATGCGCTGGCACGTGCAAGGTGCAAATTTTTGTTAATTTTCGTTAAGGAGGCCTAGTTGGATCAGGATTCGGATTACTTTAGTCGTGATTTATAATAGAAAATAACAGTTTTTCGCTTGATTTGTGATACCCTAAATTCAGTTCGTAAATTATTAGAACAAATACATAGTTGGTCTTGTTTTGAGTTCTAGAACGATGGAGAGGTCGCGGTCGCGACGCCTGGAGACTCCTCCAGGTGAGACGGCTTCCCGAGGGCGCGACTATGAAGAGGTCAGGCGAAGTCGCAGCCGCATCCGTCGCGACAGCCCGCCGGAGCATCGACGAAGCCGCCTGAACGAGAGCTGGAGTTCGCGCGACGACGACAGACTTCGCGCACTGGAACGAGAAATGGATCGCGAACGCAGAAGACTTCGTGATTTGCAAGACCACTTGGAAAAGGAGCGTACCCGATTGAGGAAAACAGTGAGTAATAATCGAGAACTTTCTCAACCGCATCGCACAGAACGTGAGCATACGAGTACTACGGATCTTGAAGCAAATCGTTCTCGTAGACGCCCGCGCAGTCCGAGTAAAAACGATGAAGGTCCTGAACCTCGTAGAACCCGAAACGAGGGACCTTCACCTCCGTTAGTTAGATCTGTAAGTCCTACATTTACCACTAAAGATCTTATAGGAATTCTTAGTTCCCTTAAAAGTTTACCGCCTCAGCCGTCTGCTTCGCATGTTACGTATAATTCAAATAATCATAAAAACATTTTGCCTGATTTTGATCCGTCAGCTAAAAGCCAACGAATAGACATTTGGTTAAACAAGGTGAACGAATGTGCTACTGTTTACGGCTGGGACGATAAAACCACAATCCATTTCGCAATGCAGAAGCTTCAGGGTTTGGCCAAAACCTGGTACGAAAGTTTACCATCTATTTTGTATAGTTGGGCCGAGTGGCAAACTAAATTAACCAATGCGTTCCCTTGCGAACAGAACTATGGCCAAATCCTGGAGGATATGCTGAAAAGGAAAAGTAGGGTAAACGAACCGATTGAAGTATATTTTTATGAAAAACTGGCCTTGTTGAACCAATGCAACATCGAAGGAAAGCGTGCTGTTGATTGCATCATCCACGGGCTAACGGATAGGACAATGAAATCTAGTGCCATCACTTTGCGCTGCTACCATCCGGAGCAATTATTACAATTCCTAATGAGCAATAAAGACTCATCCCAATCTCATTTCGATAAAACGTTTTTTAAGAATAGGTCCGGAACCGACAGCGGTAACTCAAACTATAACAGTAGCTCGGCTAGGGTAGCTAAAACACCCGCTTCAAATAATAATATTCTTTGCTACAACTGCAAAGAAAAGGGACACCCGTTTTTAAAGTGCCCTAAACCTATTTTGAAGTGTGCGAATTGCAACAAAATGGGTCACAAGACTGAAAATTGTTTTAGCACCAGTGTGAGGGATAGCAAAACTAACACCGTCCAAAAAACACTGTGTATTTCAAACACGACCCCAAACGCAAAGTTTTTTAAAGAGATCACCGTCAATAATGTCCCCACAAAATGCTTTATTGACTTTGGTAGCGAGGTAACCTTGGTTAGGCAATCTCATGTGTCACGGTTAGGCTTGACATGTAGCGGTGATACAACTGCCTTGAGAGGTTTTGGTAACGATGTAGTACGCACTCTTGGTACCGTTAGTGTAAATATGGTTGTTGACGGAGTTGCTGCTAATGTACTTTGTCATGTTGTGAAAGATGAATACTTAGAGCACCCTATGTTGATAGGTCAGTCTTTTACTGAGCAGTCGCATGTTGCTGTTTATAAGACCGCCGATGAGCTTAGTTTTCTTGATTTAGGTCATGAAATGCCCTTCTCGCAAACGGAACTCAATGAGGATGCTACCGTTAAACTATTTTCTGTCTCGGATATAAAAGTTTCTGGTCTAGCTAGTGTAAAGGCGATCGTGGAACCGCAGTTGAACGGTGAAATATTAGTCACCAGTAAGATTGTTGGCAAGCCCTCTCAGCAGTTCGTTGTGTTAGGAGGCATTTACCCAGTGAAAAACGGAGTTGTTAATATCTTAGTATCTCCTGTGTCATTGACTAGTTTAATTAGAGCAGGAATGATTTTGAGTCGAGGTACGGAGGTTAGGGTAGTAAATCGTATAGTCGCGTCTATTGACGAGCTGCCAGAACAGCACACAATTGACAAAACGCAAATACGTATAGGAACTTCAATTGATGAACCTCACCGCGAAAAGCTTTTAGCACTACTCGATAAATATGAACATTGCTTTGCGTCAAATTTAAAGCAGTTAGGGTGTACTAACACAACGGAAATGACTATTGACCTGAATAACAAAAAGCCAATTGTTTATCGGCCGTATAGGCTCTCGCATAAGGAGCGGGAAAATGTTCGCACGATGATTGATGACATGTTAGAAGCGGGGATAGTGAGGGAGAGTGTGTCGGAGTACGCTAGTCCTATCATTTTAGTTCAAAAAAAGGATGGCAAAATTCGAATGTGCGTTGACTACAGGATGTTAAACTCCGTTACAATTAAGGAACGCTACCCTATGCCTAACATAGAGGATGAAATTGCGCGGTTGTCAGGACAAGCATACTTCGTCACACTTGATCTAACATCTGGCTACTACCAAGTGCCATTGTCCGAGGATTCGCGGCCTCTAACATCGTTTGTCACCCCGGATGGCCAATACGAATTTAATCGTATGCCATTCGGGTTGGCCAATGCGCCGGCCGTCTTTCAAAGGATGATGCACAAGGTTCTAGGTCCCGCGCGTTATGATGGTGCTACATCATATATAGATGATGTGTTGATATATGGCCGAAATATTGACGAGTGCCTGATCAGGCTAGAAAAGGTCTTTCAATTACTGGAAAGCGCCAACCTCACACTTAATTTGGAAAAGTGTGAGTTTCTCATGGACAAGATCGATTACTTAGGTTATGAGATAAGTGTTGCTGGAATAAGACCAGGTGATAAAAAAATTCAATGTGTGTTGAATTTTCCATGCCCAACTGATCAACATACAGTTCGACAGTTCCTCGGTCTAGTAGGGTACTTTCGAAAGTTCATTCACAATTTCGCTACCTTGGCACACCCCCTGACAAAATTACTTACCAAAGATGCAGTGTGGGCCTGGTCACACGAGCAGGAGACTGCTTTCAAAACACTCAAGGACAAACTAGTAACTAGACCTATACTGGCAATTTTCAATCCTGACTATCAGACAGAGCTGCATACTGACGCCAGCAAACTGGGAGTTGGAGGCGTTTTGTTGCAGAAATCACCTGGTGACGATGCATTTAGACCGGTAGCGTATTACAGTCGCAAAACTTCTCCCGAGGAAAGAAACTTTCACGCTTACGAACTTGAGACGTTGGCTGTGATATGTTCTCTGAAAAAGTTTCGGGTATATTTGTTAGGACAAGATTTTAAAATCGTAACCGATTGTAGTGCCCTCCGGTCTACTTTTTCAAAAAGAGACATTCTCCCTAGAGTTGCGAGATGGTGGCTTCTTATGCAGGAGTTCCAATGCACCGTTGAATATCGTCCGGGTGCAAAAATGGCCCACGTGGATGCGCTTTCACGAAACCCCATATCGGATGAAGAAACTGCACAAGTTTCGGAACATTATCCGTCTGTCATGAGCATCAGCAACGAAGACTGGTTGCACACATTACAGTTAGGTGACACGGAGTTGTGTAGGATCCGTAACGTCTTAGAATCAGGTTTGGACGAAAATGATCTAAAATACATAGCAGACAACTATGTTATTAAAGACAATAAATTATACCGATATTTGGACGGGGATAAGAACAATATTCGTTGGGTCGTACCAAAGGGCGCAGGGTGGCAATTGTGCCGTATCAACCATGACGAAATCGGTCATTTAGGAGTAGAGAAGACTTTGGAACGTATAAAAAAATCGTATTGGTTTTCTAAAATGTCAAAGTTCATTAAAAAGTACGTCAGTGCTTGCATAGAGTGTGCTTATGCTAAAAAAAATAACTCTGCAAAGGAAGGTTACTTGTACCCGATACCCAAAGTTGAAGTTCCGTTTCATACGCTACACATTGACCACCTTGGACCCTTTGTCAAATCAAAACGAGGAAACACCCACCTTTTGGTAATGGTAGATGGGTTTACCAAATTTGCGTTCGCCAAACCAGTTCGCAATACAAAAACCCAAAGTGCTATCAAGGTATTAGAAGACATATTTTACACATTCCGTGTACCAGATCGCATTGTTAGTGACAGAGGAACATGTTTCACATCTCATGCGTTTAAAAAGTTTTGCCTAGATAAAGGTGTGAAACACGTTCTTAACGCTGTTGCCAGTCCACGCTCTAACGGTCAGGTAGAGAGGTACAACCGTACCATCCTTAGCTCTTTAACTGCTCAAAACTTGAACCGGGATGAAAAGGAATGGGATGTTATGGTTGGAAAGGTGCAGTGGGGACTGAACAATACGATCCATAAGACTTTAGGTAGGACGCCATCCGAGATGATGTTTGGTACGTGCATGGACTCTGAAATAAATCCTAGGCTTAATGAGGTCCGTAATGAGACGCGTGAAACTTGTGATTTAACTGTTATTAGAGAAGAAGCTAAAAAAGCGATAGATAATGATCAGGAAAAACAAAGGCAGAGGTATGATAAAGATAGGAGACCCGCAAGGGTCTACGCTGAGGGTGACCTTGTTAAAATCACAAAAACCGCTTTTGCGAATGATGGTAAAAGTAAAAAGTTACAACCCGCTTATATAGGTCCGTATCGCGTCGTTTCGATACTAGGAAATGATAGGTATAGGTTAGCTGCAATACCCGGCCTAACGGGGTCAAAGAACAAACGGCATACTACGGTTGCAGCTGATAGAATGTTGCCTTGGGTCAATATTGCCGCACTGAATTTAAATGATGATGTATCTGAAAATGACGAAAGTGAAAGCGATAAAAGTGATATCAATGATTAAAAACTTATGTATTACAAATTATAAGTAAGATTTAGCCAAGTATTATAACTATAGCTTGTTATTTGTTGTATATACATGTTTTAAACGCAATTTGATGTAAATGTTGTGTGTCAAAAGAGATAGGTACATATTGATTTTAGAATTATATTGTTATGTATGAATTTATAATGTTTAATTGATCTAGTGTCTGACAGAACAGTGAGAATGGAATGGGTTCACTGTAATGTTGAATATGGATAAAGTTGATCACGAGAATGGATGGGTTCGTGATCAAATTAATGTGGCTTTATTTCGGTTTGCAAGAATGGATGGGTTTGCAAACAGAAGTATTGTTGATTTTATATCTATGCGTTTTTGTAAGAATGGATGGGTTTGCAAAATCACATAGTCGGTGTTTAATTTTGTACTCTTTCGGAATTGATGGGTCCTAAGAGTAGGCGATTGGAAATGGTTGTGGATAAAAAATTGTACTAGTTAGTTCTACTTTATTTGAAATTTGATTTAATAATTAAGTTTATATAAATTTATACTTATTTAGTGCATGAGGACATGCACAATGTCAGGATGGGCGAATGTAAGGGTTATTAAAGCATTATAAATATTGAATTTATTTCATGTAAATCTTATACTATTTAATATTAATTTACTATCATTAATTTTTGTAACGTTATGTTAAAATAACGGTAACGTTATCAATATTGATATTTGGTGGGACTTTTAAAATATCGCACTGGCAACACTATGCGGGGCTCGCCTAGGTGGGGGTGGTGGCAGCGCGCGGGCATTCTGTTGCGGAGAGCGATATTGAACGGTCAAGAAATAAGTTGTTCTGGATATAAGCTGTATTGTTACTCTAAAATACGGGAATAAAGGAGACTCGGGTTCAACACTGGTGGTTTTATTAAACTATCATTAATTTTTGTAACGTTATGTTAAAATAACGGTAACGTTATCAATATTGATATTTGGTGGGACTTTTAAAATATCGCACTGGCAACACTATGCGGGGCTCGCCTAGGTGGGGGTGGTGGCAGCGCGCGGGCATTCTGTTGCGGAGAGCGATATTGAACGGTCAAGAAATAAGTTGTTCTGGATATAAGCTGTATTGTTACTCTAAAATACGGGAATAAAGGAGACTCGGGTTCAACACTGGTGGTTTTATTAAACTTCAGAAGTGGTAAGTACCTTCAAAATTTTACTTTTTCGTATCGTACGATAAATGACAAAGTATTCTTAATAGTGCGTGAAAAAGTGCAGTGATTCGGGTTTAAAACATGCAGTGTTATAATATTTATAATATATAGTTACTTTTACAAGGAAATAAGGTAGTTAGCATGATAATTTTACTAGTGAATAAAATGTGGGTCAGTGAAATCCTACGAAATCAGAGTCATCATTGTGATAAAAGCCCCAAATTCATATGAATTATCCTTTTTATTATCAGTACTTAACTGCAGTTAAAATATTTTACGTTTTTTTTTAAATTTATTGTCATGTATGTCACATGCATATGCATTATATGCGCTGGCACGTGCAAGGTGCAAATTTTTGTTAATTTTCGTTAAGGAGGCCTAGTTGGATCAGGATTCGGATTACTTTAGTCGTGATTTATAATAGAAAATAACAGTTTTTCGCTTGATTTGTGATACCCTAAATTCAGTTCGTAAATTATTAGAACAAATACATAGTTGGTCTTGTTTTGAGTTCTAGAACGATGGAGAGGTCGCGGTCGCGACGCCTGGAGACTCCTCCAGGTGAGACGGCTTCCCGAGGGCGCGACTATGAAGAGGTCAGGCGAAGTCGCAGCCGCATCCGTCGCGACAGCCCGCCGGAGCATCGACGAAGCCGCCTGAACGAGAGCTGGAGTTCGCGCGACGACGACAGACTTCGCGCACTGGAACGAGAAATGGATCGCGAACGCAGAAGACTTCGTGATTTGCAAGACCACTTGGAAAAGGAGCGTACCCGATTGAGGAAAACAGTGAGTAATAATCGAGAACTTTCTCAACCGCATCGCACAGAACGTGAGCATACGAGTACTACGGATCTTGAAGCAAATCGTTCTCGTAGACGCCCGCGCAGTCCGAGTAAAAACGATGAAGGTCCTGAACCTCGTAGAACCCGAAACGAGGGACCTTCACCTCCGTTAGTTAGATCTGTAAGTCCTACATTTACCACTAAAGATCTTATAGGAATTCTTAGTTCCCTTAAAAGTTTACCGCCTCAGCCGTCTGCTTCGCATGTTACGTATAATTCAAATAATCATAAAAACATTTTGCCTGATTTTGATCCGTCAGCTAAAAGCCAACGAATAGACATTTGGTTAAACAAGGTGAACGAATGTGCTACTGTTTACGGCTGGGACGATAAAACCACAATCCATTTCGCAATGCAGAAGCTTCAGGGTTTGGCCAAAACCTGGTACGAAAGTTTACCATCTATTTTGTATAGTTGGGCCGAGTGGCAAACTAAATTAACCAATGCGTTCCCTTGCGAACAGAACTATGGCCAAATCCTGGAGGATATGCTGAAAAGGAAAAGTAGGGTAAACGAACCGATTGAAGTATATTTTTATGAAAAACTGGCCTTGTTGAACCAATGCAACATCGAAGGAAAGCGTGCTGTTGATTGCATCATCCACGGGCTAACGGATAGGACAATGAAATCTAGTGCCATCACTTTGCGCTGCTACCATCCGGAGCAATTATTACAATTCCTAATGAGCAATAAAGACTCATCCCAATCTCATTTCGATAAAACGTTTTTTAAGAATAGGTCCGGAACCGACAGCGGTAACTCAAACTATAACAGTAGCTCGGCTAGGGTAGCTAAAACACCCGCTTCAAATAATAATATTCTTTGCTACAACTGCAAAGAAAAGGGACACCCGTTTTTAAAGTGCCCTAAACCTATTTTGAAGTGTGCGAATTGCAACAAAATGGGTCACAAGACTGAAAATTGTTTTAGCACCAGTGTGAGGGATAGCAAAACTAACACCGTCCAAAAAACACTGTGTATTTCAAACACGACCCCAAACGCAAAGTTTTTTAAAGAGATCACCGTCAATAATGTCCCCACAAAATGCTTTATTGACTTTGGTAGCGAGGTAACCTTGGTTAGGCAATCTCATGTGTCACGGTTAGGCTTGACATGTAGCGGTGATACAACTGCCTTGAGAGGTTTTGGTAACGATGTAGTACGCACTCTTGGTACCGTTAGTGTAAATATGGTTGTTGACGGAGTTGCTGCTAATGTACTTTGTCATGTTGTGAAAGATGAATACTTAGAGCACCCTATGTTGATAGGTCAGTCTTTTACTGAGCAGTCGCATGTTGCTGTTTATAAGACCGCCGATGAGCTTAGTTTTCTTGATTTAGGTCATGAAATGCCCTTCTCGCAAACGGAACTCAATGAGGATGCTACCGTTAAACTATTTTCTGTCTCGGATATAAAAGTTTCTGGTCTAGCTAGTGTAAAGGCGATCGTGGAACCGCAGTTGAACGGTGAAATATTAGTCACCAGTAAGATTGTTGGCAAGCCCTCTCAGCAGTTCGTTGTGTTAGGAGGCATTTACCCAGTGAAAAACGGAGTTGTTAATATCTTAGTATCTCCTGTGTCATTGACTAGTTTAATTAGAGCAGGAATGATTTTGAGTCGAGGTACGGAGGTTAGGGTAGTAAATCGTATAGTCGCGTCTATTGACGAGCTGCCAGAACAGCACACAATTGACAAAACGCAAATACGTATAGGAACTTCAATTGATGAACCTCACCGCGAAAAGCTTTTAGCACTACTCGATAAATATGAACATTGCTTTGCGTCAAATTTAAAGCAGTTAGGGTGTACTAACACAACGGAAATGACTATTGACCTGAATAACAAAAAGCCAATTGTTTATCGGCCGTATAGGCTCTCGCATAAGGAGCGGGAAAATGTTCGCACGATGATTGATGACATGTTAGAAGCGGGGATAGTGAGGGAGAGTGTGTCGGAGTACGCTAGTCCTATCATTTTAGTTCAAAAAAAGGATGGCAAAATTCGAATGTGCGTTGACTACAGGATGTTAAACTCCGTTACAATTAAGGAACGCTACCCTATGCCTAACATAGAGGATGAAATTGCGCGGTTGTCAGGACAAGCATACTTCGTCACACTTGATCTAACATCTGGCTACTACCAAGTGCCATTGTCCGAGGATTCGCGGCCTCTAACATCGTTTGTCACCCCGGATGGCCAATACGAATTTAATCGTATGCCATTCGGGTTGGCCAATGCGCCGGCCGTCTTTCAAAGGATGATGCACAAGGTTCTAGGTCCCGCGCGTTATGATGGTGCTACATCATATATAGATGATGTGTTGATATATGGCCGAAATATTGACGAGTGCCTGATCAGGCTAGAAAAGGTCTTTCAATTACTGGAAAGCGCCAACCTCACACTTAATTTGGAAAAGTGTGAGTTTCTCATGGACAAGATCGATTACTTAGGTTATGAGATAAGTGTTGCTGGAATAAGACCAGGTGATAAAAAAATTCAATGTGTGTTGAATTTTCCATGCCCAACTGATCAACATACAGTTCGACAGTTCCTCGGTCTAGTAGGGTACTTTCGAAAGTTCATTCACAATTTCGCTACCTTGGCACACCCCCTGACAAAATTACTTACCAAAGATGCAGTGTGGGCCTGGTCACACGAGCAGGAGACTGCTTTCAAAACACTCAAGGACAAACTAGTAACTAGACCTATACTGGCAATTTTCAATCCTGACTATCAGACAGAGCTGCATACTGACGCCAGCAAACTGGGAGTTGGAGGCGTTTTGTTGCAGAAATCACCTGGTGACGATGCATTTAGACCGGTAGCGTATTACAGTCGCAAAACTTCTCCCGAGGAAAGAAACTTTCACGCTTACGAACTTGAGACGTTGGCTGTGATATGTTCTCTGAAAAAGTTTCGGGTATATTTGTTAGGACAAGATTTTAAAATCGTAACCGATTGTAGTGCCCTCCGGTCTACTTTTTCAAAAAGAGACATTCTCCCTAGAGTTGCGAGATGGTGGCTTCTTATGCAGGAGTTCCAATGCACCGTTGAATATCGTCCGGGTGCAAAAATGGCCCACGTGGATGCGCTTTCACGAAACCCCATATCGGATGAAGAAACTGCACAAGTTTCGGAACATTATCCGTCTGTCATGAGCATCAGCAACGAAGACTGGTTGCACACATTACAGTTAGGTGACACGGAGTTGTGTAGGATCCGTAACGTCTTAGAATCAGGTTTGGACGAAAATGATCTAAAATACATAGCAGACAACTATGTTATTAAAGACAATAAATTATACCGATATTTGGACGGGGATAAGAACAATATTCGTTGGGTCGTACCAAAGGGCGCAGGGTGGCAATTGTGCCGTATCAACCATGACGAAATCGGTCATTTAGGAGTAGAGAAGACTTTGGAACGTATAAAAAAATCGTATTGGTTTTCTAAAATGTCAAAGTTCATTAAAAAGTACGTCAGTGCTTGCATAGAGTGTGCTTATGCTAAAAAAAATAACTCTGCAAAGGAAGGTTACTTGTACCCGATACCCAAAGTTGAAGTTCCGTTTCATACGCTACACATTGACCACCTTGGACCCTTTGTCAAATCAAAACGAGGAAACACCCACCTTTTGGTAATGGTAGATGGGTTTACCAAATTTGCGTTCGCCAAACCAGTTCGCAATACAAAAACCCAAAGTGCTATCAAGGTATTAGAAGACATATTTTACACATTCCGTGTACCAGATCGCATTGTTAGTGACAGAGGAACATGTTTCACATCTCATGCGTTTAAAAAGTTTTGCCTAGATAAAGGTGTGAAACACGTTCTTAACGCTGTTGCCAGTCCACGCTCTAACGGTCAGGTAGAGAGGTACAACCGTACCATCCTTAGCTCTTTAACTGCTCAAAACTTGAACCGGGATGAAAAGGAATGGGATGTTATGGTTGGAAAGGTGCAGTGGGGACTGAACAATACGATCCATAAGACTTTAGGTAGGACGCCATCCGAGATGATGTTTGGTACGTGCATGGACTCTGAAATAAATCCTAGGCTTAATGAGGTCCGTAATGAGACGCGTGAAACTTGTGATTTAACTGTTATTAGAGAAGAAGCTAAAAAAGCGATAGATAATGATCAGGAAAAACAAAGGCAGAGGTATGATAAAGATAGGAGACCCGCAAGGGTCTACGCTGAGGGTGACCTTGTTAAAATCACAAAAACCGCTTTTGCGAATGATGGTAAAAGTAAAAAGTTACAACCCGCTTATATAGGTCCGTATCGCGTCGTTTCGATACTAGGAAATGATAGGTATAGGTTAGCTGCAATACCCGGCCTAACGGGGTCAAAGAACAAACGGCATACTACGGTTGCAGCTGATAGAATGTTGCCTTGGGTCAATATTGCCGCACTGAATTTAAATGATGATGTATCTGAAAATGACGAAAGTGAAAGCGATAAAAGTGATATCAATGATTAAAAACTTATGTATTACAAATTATAAGTAAGATTTAGCCAAGTATTATAACTATAGCTTGTTATTTGTTGTATATACATGTTTTAAACGCAATTTGATGTAAATGTTGTGTGTCAAAAGAGATAGGTACATATTGATTTTAGAATTATATTGTTATGTATGAATTTATAATGTTTAATTGATCTAGTGTCTGACAGAACAGTGAGAATGGAATGGGTTCACTGTAATGTTGAATATGGATAAAGTTGATCACGAGAATGGATGGGTTCGTGATCAAATTAATGTGGCTTTATTTCGGTTTGCAAGAATGGATGGGTTTGCAAACAGAAGTATTGTTGATTTTATATCTATGCGTTTTTGTAAGAATGGATGGGTTTGCAAAATCACATAGTCGGTGTTTAATTTTGTACTCTTTCGGAATTGATGGGTCCTAAGAGTAGGCGATTGGAAATGGTTGTGGATAAAAAATTGTACTAGTTAGTTCTACTTTATTTGAAATTTGATTTAATAATTAAGTTTATATAAATTTATACTTATTTAGTGCATGAGGACATGCACAATGTCAGGATGGGCGAATGTAAGGGTTATTAAAGCATTATAAATATTGAATTTATTTCATGTAAATCTTATACTATTTAATATTAATTTACTATCATTAATTTTTGTAACGTTATGTTAAAATAACGGTAACGTTATCAATATTGATATTTGGTGGGACTTTTAAAATATCGCACTGGCAACACTATGCGGGGCTCGCCTAGGTGGGGGTGGTGGCAGCGCGCGGGCATTCTGTTGCGGAGAGCGATATTGAACGGTCAAGAAATAAGTTGTTCTGGATATAAGCTGTATTGTTACTCTAAAATACGGGAATAAAGGAGACTCGGGTTCAACACTGGTGGTTTTATTAAAGAGGCAAATTAAAAAAATATTTATCATCGAGAATTTCGTATAGTAAAACTGATAAAAAAGTTCATTTTATGTCATGAAAGTGTCTTGATTACACAACGCTGCCCTAGAGGGGAAAGGGAGTGAGATAAAACCCTCCACAAATATAAATACAACTCGGGCTAATTACATGCCGACAATTTGATTTGTACCTTCCCTTTGATTAAAATTCGTACGTTACTTTACGATTTTAGCAATATTTTCGAATGTTATTTAAATTTATATTTATTATTGTATGTTTGGTTCAATAACAGAAAAGTGTGCTTAATAGGAAAGTGGACCCCAGTAGCCGTACTGATAGCAACCGGGAACAACACAAGGATAATGAACATGAAACTGAAATAAAATATAATATAATCCCGATATATTTTTTTTTTTCAGTCTTAACTTTCTAAGTCCCAAGTAAGTACGCAATTTCAGAAAAAAAAAACTGGTATTATGACGCGAAATGCCATTTACGTAAGTAAGCCTATGTACGATCATAATTAACAAGATAAAAAGGGGCTGTTAAAAGTTAATAACAAGGGTCAAGGGTGTAAGTTGTCTTTTGTCGGCAATCAGCGGGACTTTGATTTCGGCATTTTGAACAAAAACAAAAGAAACATTCTTAAGTTTTGAAAGAATGAACAAGCGAGGAAACGGGAGAATAGAAACTTTTAAATTCGGCAAATGAAATTCGGAATAACAAACAGGTAAGTATTTAGCGTCGTTTATAACTCGGTATCCGTACGGAACCCTTTTATTAGCTGTGCTGAGCCCTTTTAAGACATTTAGCTACTCGAGTGTATCGTTTTCGTATACGAAAGCAGTGTTGGGAAAGTGTCAAGGTTCGCCGAGCCCTGCTTGCAAGGTGCCACTGTTGCACTTTGGCACTGCTTACAAAAGTAACTTGGAAAGTTTAATAAAATTGAATTCTGTTCATAGCAATTACTGCTTTACTACCAAAATATTATTGTAAAATATATTGTGGTTCGGCGATAGCATTTTGCATTCAAATAAAATCTACTAC
The DNA here is from genome assembly GCA_963921415.1 of Pyrausta despicata. Taxonomy (NCBI): domain Eukaryota; kingdom Metazoa; phylum Arthropoda; class Insecta; order Lepidoptera; family Crambidae; genus Pyrausta; species Pyrausta despicata. The sequence goes on along the minus strand of OY992855.1, from coordinate 8,046,178 downwards.
TTCTACAATGCATTATGCTGTCGCTTTCAAGAAAAGGTTGCGTGAAAAATGTTGTGGCATACATGATGGGAGTATAATTGAAACAAAAAAGTCGCATGTTTTTCGGGCTCTGAAATCTTTCTCTCTTTATTGGTTTTCTTTAGCAAATTAAATTTCGAGGTCTGACTGTCCGTATTATTTTCTCATTTAAACTGACAAAAAGAACCACTTCAAAGGTCACGAACAACTCAACATTTACCCCAACACTACGAAAGCGTCGTAAAGTCGCCGAAATGCCTTCAAATTGGAAATGCGTGGAATAATAAGTACATGCGCGATTTGCGAAATGTTTCGGGGTATCTTGATGGGTGCTTATCTTTTATCGGGGTTCATGCTGAGAATGAATTGATCGATTTGTAACAATCAATCCTCTTTGAAGAAGTAAATCAAATAACAAATATCAAAACATACTCCGTATATCTGGTGGACTATTTATTTAGTGGATTGCTACTATAAGCCTTTGAGTGTTCGGTTTCCATTCGGGGTTAGTTGTATGAAATTGGACTTCTACGTGGACTCATAACTCAAACTACAATAAAGCAATAAGTCACCTTCTTCAGTCCTTTGTTACATTCATTAAAAATATAAAGTGATAGTGAATACTTACTTAATGGTGGAGTAATATGGCTCGTACCACCTTACAGTTAAGGTGAGACCAGCAGTCGAGCGTATAGGCTGACAACTAAGCAATACTTTTGCACTATATAAAGAACTAAATAAACATAATTATTGCTAATTCGTTGCCGAGGTGACAAAACAAATACTCATCCTAAATAAATAAAGTGGGAGACAGGATATGTAAACACCGGCCATGTCCGACGTTTTCATTAGTTGGAATGTGTTCCTGAAATAGCAAAATACTGACCTGAATAATAAGAACACTTGTCCTAAGTATTATTAGCAAATCATTGTGCTGTTTTAATAAGATGTTATATGATTGATGTTAATGCTGGTAGGAGCGCCACGCATTGCAATTATTTCTTATTGCTTTTTTTATAACATTGGCAAAACACGCCTTGCTTGTGACGGCTTCTTGTGTGATTTTTTTACGCTTCGAGATGTCTGTCAAAGCTTTTGAAAGTATTTAGACAATGTATCGTGCGTTCAGATTAGCCCAGGGTATAACTTTCAACCTTACCAGTAAAAAGTTTATCCCACTGTTTACTGTGTTAAGTTCACTGTTTTAACCACCGTTTATGATATCATTTACTAGATGATAAAATAAAATAATTTAAGATTTAAGCTTTCTACTAAATGGGTCGAAGTTACCCCCTGAACTTAGTTAATACGCAAGCACTGGTACCTAAGTATACATAAATAAATTATTTTTACTTGTTGTTTTGTTACGATTTCATTATATTTCTCATTTCATTTTAAATCATAATAACACGACGAAGATAGCAGAGATGGAACTCGGACGGAGTTTAATTAAGTCTATAGTTTAAACAGGCATATTATGCCTTGACTTAGCTCATTTCAGTAAACACTAATTGTATAACCTAAGTCTGAGCTTTCACATATCCGCTCACGTACCATTTTAAGTTCACTACAGTCTGTTTGTCTGTACAGTGTTTACTTGGTATGGAATAAAGTTTTGTTTTCTCGCTCTTATTAATCCAATGTTTGTTTAAAAGTCTGATTTCATTCAGTCTCTACTCTAAGTAAAATTGCTTTCTCAACAATTCTGAGTACAGCCTTTTGTAGATGCATTTCGTTTTTCAAAATAGTTATGCGTCCACTTAAAAAAATACCATGAACATTTCATGAAATTATAATAATGACTATTTTCTTTAGATTTAACTAAGATTTAATCAAGAACAATATCAACGAAAAAGTATTTATTAAAATAATTTGTCATTCAGCTTTAGAAGCAAGTGGGTTGCGGTAACCATTCTTTTTGGCATAGCGTCCTGGCCACTATGCGCGCCAAAAAAAATGAAAAAAAAACAACCGTCACTTGTCGCTTGTTTTTATTACATTCTATTTTTCATTGCGAAATGAAACTTTGATTTTATGTGTTAGGCTAGCGTTTAATTCGAATTTATGTAATTACATTAGTTAAGTACTTATTGCAAGCACCAAAATGAAGTGGCATAGTGAGCAACCCGTAAACAGGATATAAAGGTCAGTGACCCAAATATATTTTTGTTGTAGTATTGTTAGTTAGTTTTCCGCACTTAGCCGCTTGATTGGGCCATTGTGCGTATTTTTGTTCCTTTCTCACTCCAACCAACCAGGCTTTCCCAGAAAGCAAGCAGCTTTGCTGGATAGCCAGAGTCCTCCGGGAGTGTTGCTGGCGATTGAAGTACGAGTGCCCGTGGTTCGGCCACAGCTTGGCACTCCAATAGCAAGTGGGTTTCATCCGCCTCCATACAACCACTGCACAGAGGGCTATCCTTTACACCTAGTGTGCATGATCAAGGGGCAATGTCCCGTTATAGTAATTCCTATAACTTTGCGAATGTTGTCACTGTTGAATCTTATGAGGTTGCGTGCAAATCTTTTTGATGCCACCGGATTCGCGTTTTTTATTTGCCTGCGTCATTCATTGTTTGTCTTATCTGATAGATGGGTTCAATGGTTTTTTCGCGTAGCCATGTTTTTATTTGGGCGTGTGGTATGGGTAGTAATGGTTCCGGTCCATACACTATCGTCCCAGACCCTCCCACCCAGAGCGAGTTACAATGTCATTTTATCCATTGCAAGGTAACTGTGTTTTTGTTTGCAATGGATTGGAGTACGTGATGACATGCCAATATGAGGACATAGGTTATGGTGTTGTTTAGCAGGGCTTGGAGCACATAACCGCTTTCTGTGACGATTTTGATGTTCAGATCTTTGATGTCTCTGGCTGCAACTGCCTGTGCTGCTCTGGTAATGCAGAAAAATTGTGCTTGGAATATTGTGTTCATTTTGTCTAGAGTAGTTGATATTTTTATGTTTAAGTCGTTCGAGAAGACACCAGTTCCTGTACCTTTGAGGTTTTGGAGCCGTTAGTATATACACTGACGGCTCCAAAACCTCAAAGGTACAGGTACCTCATTGATGCCAGAGCTGTCCTGGGGTTCTTCAACAAGTTGGATATTAAGGCGGTGTTATTCTTTGTAGTTCTAATATAACCACGCCTAAATAGCAAATGAACTAACGTTAATTTTAACGTGCATTATTTTTCCGTTGTGCTCGAACCAAATCAAATCACCAAAGATAGTCGAATTCATACCTATATTACAAACACGTGTTATATTGCCTATTGAGAATTCACACATGGACCGTATTCAGTGAAGTGTAAACCACTGAAACCTCAATACAGCATCACAAAGGGTATACGTGCTAAGCCATCTAAAACTTTCACAGCCTACTTGCTGGATTAAGTACTCACATGATGATAAACGAGATATCTTGAAAAAGTTTTATCGCACCAACTTACATTTTTTATTAGCGTAATAAATAAATACCAGTGATTTGGGACGCGTAAACTCTGTAATAGATGTAGCTAAGATAGTTTTTACAATATTTGTCGCAATTTTACTTATGCGCAGTCAAAATGGCTGCAATGTGTGCAAATAGGGGCAAATGTTCAATATTTAGTAGCTATGTAACTCTTAGCCAACACACGTCAAGTTGACAACTGTTTTTTGCTCAGGATTCAATGACAAACAGCCAACAACTTGAAATTGTGACAACAATTTACTGCTAAAAATTGCATGCTTGAACAGGTGATTTGTTAAATTTATTAATTTTTAACTTCCATCAAATTTAGAATCAAATCCAGCGTTATTGAATATAGTTAAAACGAATTATCGTTAAAAGCATTGCTCTGAAATCAATGAACGATGAATGAATCAATGGAGTTTTATGCAGTCGTATTTAAGCTACATTGTTCAAATCTGACATAAAACCGTTCACATATGCTGTGTAATCAGCAAACCAGGCCTGGCCGCCTCAAAGCGAAACTTTCCTTGTAATTTGCGCGGAACATCAAACAACATAATAATTTGACCACGGTGCATGCCACGCTCAAAGTTCTATGAATTTTGGAAGCTAGTGCCTATCTTTGTCGTTAAATTTTACACATTTTTAAAATTTTACTTTAATATATCGTTATGATAAGGTACACCTTTTTGTCTGAAAAAATCAATCATTAGGTAGTTAGGTAGTAAACTACGCTCAGTAATAGGCTAGACGACACCACCAATCGTTGACATACTTTTTATTATCTGTCAAAACAGTCTGCCTTCATAGATTTTGTATGGGAATACATGAACGTGACGTCACGATCATGTATCAGAAATCAGAGTCAATTGACCGAATATTTATTGAGTTTTGTGTGTTTAAAAATTGGTTTCTACAGCTTTTTGGAAATATATTGGTTGTATTAACTTCATAGGGGCTACGTTTTTTTAAAACGCCATGGTCTTGAAAATATTCAAGATAGGTGTCATCAGGCCCATTGTTAATGCAATATAATATAAAGTTTAAGAAATAACTGTTCCTAACTTAAGTATGTATTTCTTGTAAAATTGACCCGAATAGAATCACATTATGAAAAGATTCTGCAATACTATTTTAAATAAAAAATAGAGTACATTTACCCATTATAACTATACATTAAGTATAGATTGGAATCTTAAATCATTAAATATCGTGAACAAAAATGTCGACAAAAAGCCGTGCAGATGCCTTCGTTAAAATAATAGCATTGTGATTTTTATTTTACAACAGTTCACTTAAAAATCCCCGCTGTGCGCTGATAATAGAATATTGTAAAATCTGCAATATGTGCAGGCGGAAATTTAGCTATCCGCATATAATGAAAAACAAAAGGGCTTTGGTAACAACGGCTCGCTTAAATTATAACGATGGTAAAGTAAACTGAGTGCTCTCCGTATATCGTTGTTTTTAAAGCACTTAAAAAGAATTTTTACCATACACGTTTCTGTGCTTTATATCCAATTTACATAAAGACCGTTGCATAAGAGAGCTCTGTTAAAACAATGGGAGCAAAAGAAAGTCGCTTAATTTATTTCGGTTAACAATGGAATCGTTATTTTTGTTTGTAACTTTTAGGTGGGAGGGCAGAACGATTTTCAACAAAAGCCCCGTGCAGTGACACGAACTTCAGATAGAACAGGATTACTGCCAGCTTTGTAATCTTCGTTATCGTTATCGTTACGGTTCTCAGTCTTCCCCGTTTCAGACAGGTTGCCAGGTTATATTAGGATGTATGTAATGTAATATAATGGCATTTTTAGCATTAACAATGCTAATTTCTTTACAATGTGAAATTTATTTATTTAAATTGGCGGGAATCGAACCCGCAACCCTCGCAAGCCGGGTGATTGCTCTACCAATGCAGCTACCGTGACACTTACTCATCGGTCCGAAATCAACGAATTTATCCGTCCGTTTTTTCTTTAAGTGTGTTTTAATTTTATATTGTAAAATAATGATAGTTTATAAGTATTAAATTGTTAGTTTGTTAATACTCGTATTTCATCTTTCGTTGATTTATAAACTTTAACAAACTAAATAGGTAACTTTCGTGTGTTGAAGTGGCAACAGAAGGGCATGTTTAAAAAAAAACTCCATTTTATCTGATGCTGTTGAAAGTTACAACACCTTTCAGTAAACTAAGGATAAAGCATGGGGCACATCTGCGACATACTGTCGCCGCGACTAGCGACTGTCAGCCATGATTGGTTAACACGCGATTCGCGACAACAGTAAAAATTCCAGCGATTGAAACAGCTCAAAACTGATTGTGCAAAACAGTCTGAATTATCAGTTCTTTTGTAATTTATTAATTTGTAGAATCGAAAATACTTAACGTGTGCTAAATATTATTCATTACCAATTGTGCATGCACAATCACCCACGGAAGAAAAGAGTCCTAAAAGCTTAGATCACAAAGGCCAATGATCCTTGAAATGTTTATGTGATTGGAAAACTTTCAGTTGCCTGACTCCAATAAGCCACCAAAAATATAGGTAGGATTATATCACTTATGTAATACGAAGTATGTCGACTTATCAGCTTATACCCGCCATATACAAACTAAGGGGCCGTACACACTCACCACAGGGAACAAAATTAAGGGTTAAACACGTTAGGTGAAGGAAAGCGGGCATATTAGTACCTTCAAAAAATGGATATTTATATTATCGAATTGCAAAGGGCCGCTTTCCAGTTCGATTATTTGAAAATCATTTTTTACTTAGTTTACCTAAATATAGCTTATGGCTTTTTTAACGCCTTTTTATTAGAAAAGTTTTGGCCCCTCGGTGCAAAAAATATTAAAAGAATAACGCGAATATAACGTTAAAACGTTAGTAAATTAGTGTAGTTAAAAACAAAAGTTCGAATCGGAAATTCTAAATTACCACGAACATAGTCTATGGAGAACGGTAATTAGGGTAGGTTAGTGTTAATAAACGTCCTGCCGCTAAAAATGGTGGGTATTTTAGAGCTGCTGTTTGATTTCTTTGGTCTATTGGTATATTTTCTTATTCCCGCCTAGGTAGCGATTCCGCTTCCTCTTGCGTCAGAATCCAGGGTCTGAGCTATTACCGGGCGCGGCAACCCGGAAAACCGAAATTACATAAATGCTACATTGAATTTTCGTATAATCGGCTGCCGCCTCCAGGCGAATAGATGTGTTGATGTGTCATATATTAAGACCCATAAAACCATACGATAGAGATGACACCTTTACGAAATTAACGAGAAAAATAGCAGAGGAAAACATTGTTTAAAATGATAATGCTCTTTACGCTGAGAGCGCTTGTTAACGGAAAATTTTGCTCATAAAACTCCAAAACACGGAGAAATAAAGTAATAATTATGCTTTTTATGACGGAGATTAAAACACTAATCTTGTTTTGTTTTATCTTTTTGGAATTATGCATTGTTTTTTTGAAAGTTTCCTTTGGATATGGCTTTAAGAATAACGGCATTTGTAAAACAAACATTGTAGGCATGGATTTCTACCAGATTTCTTCCTAAAAGCTTTTAGGGGTTTAGATCCAGTTTCCCTTGACGATGTTAGTTACTTAACATCCCTGTTAAATCATATAACAGACTGTTAAAGGTATCGGGTGTCCCACCATGTTCTAACGAATGTTTCAAATCCGTAATCCGTTGTGTTAAATATAATTGCTGCTAATAAGGTCCTTTCAATGGTAACGGGCTGTTAGTTTACTGTCTGACAAAAAAATATGGCCATGACGTACTATTTTATTTTTGACAACAAGGATACTTTTGAAGCTTTAGACAATTATAACTATAAAACGGCGTCATTACTTTAAAGAAAATGATGGTAATTACCGCACAAGATTTTGACTATCGACAGAATCTGTTTTGCATGTGCTAGGATTAATTGAAAACAAAAATGAAAAAGTAGGTACCCTTGAATTTACATAAAGGTACTTATTTAAGTGTTTTTTCAATTAATTCTAGCACACCTTAAACAGATTCTGTAATTTACTTATATTTACTTATACATATTAAAATATGTTAATAAATTACTTACCTACTTATGTGATTAAGTACAACAAAACATTACTTATAACCCAACCGAACCTCGATCGTAATCTAACCTCAACCTCTACGGAGTAACATGGTATTTTATTGAAGAAAATGGTGCTCGTTTTCGACGCAAATGTTTGGTTTAGAATGTGAGAGAATGAATTCGCATAATGTTTGGTCCGTTAAGTTATTACCATGGGACATAAAAATTTAACAGTACCGTTAACATCCCTGTTAATTTTTTACACCAATTTACTGATGCCTCATATGAGAATAACTAACAGAGTATGATGAAACTAGGAGCTAGGCCTTAATGAACCTGTTAATAATTTTGGCACCTACCTGTTAACTATTAACATATCTCTCGCCTTTCTCAATCACTTTGGGAACCTCGTATCATTAACCCTTCGCGACCAAATGGACGGTCTAAGTCAAATCAGCATTTGAACAGAAGTGGAACAGTGCTGTTGTGTGAATTAAAAACCTTTACAACGTTACGTTTACGTTACGTTTTGGAAAGCCTATTTTTTTAAATCGGATTTAAAGAGAAAGTAAAACTGATGATACAAAGAATTCGAAACAGTAGATTGCACAGTCAAAAATAACAAAATATTAAACTTTTAGTTCGCTGCATCGGACGAGCTGTCAAAACAGTCTTCGTAGTTGAATCCGGTTGAAAAGTTTCCAAATCGATTACGATACAACTGTTACTCGGATAGGTTTTTCTGTCTTTAAAAAAAAGCTTTTGTTTGTTGGCAAAAATAGTTAAAGTTATCCTGCAAGTAAATTCAAGGAAGTTTTGAAAGAAAGTAAGTAACTTTTGCATTTTTAAATAAATCGGAGAAAAGTCTGTCTGTCACGGGCGTCACTAGTACCCTCTGCCTAGCGGTCGGCCGTAGCCGAACCACTTAATGTCATTAATGCCTCCCCTGGACCCAGGAATTACTCCCCCCTATGAAATTTTCATGTAATTGGAAATCGCGTCACATTACTCCGCCACTTGAACCACCTGAAGGTCGTCTAGAATATTCCCTCTTATTAGGTACTTTAAAAAAAGCTAGTTTAGTGTTGAGCTGTGTATCACATAGACAGTAGACATTACCTTACATAGACTTAACGTTGGTATTTTTGGTTTTTGGAAATAATAAAAATACCTAAAACCAGAGTAGCATTTACGTAAAATGCTAAAATATACATTATCTATTTTTCTAGTTACACTTAGGCCTTTAAAACGTTGCTATTCATAGTAATACTTACAATTTCTGAAAGGGCCATCCTATACATTTGGAAATAATGTTTTTCACTAGAACTCATTTTCATGTTCACCTTTCTTAATAGCGCTTAAAACAAAAGCCATCCACTAGAACCATAAAACAAAAAGCACTACTGAAAAAAACATTTGCTTGGTAAACTACAGCATTTATAACTTTTGATTAAAATGGTTTGACCGTCAAAAGTGACGCCAGCAGCCCGTCGCGACTGCAGTTATTCCGCAGCACACGTTCAGTTTCATAGTGAATTCTCCAGAGGAATATTAATATGCGTTCCCATGTTCACAATTTCATACCGCCCTGTTTGCGCACCGTGAATAAATGGGGGCATTTTTCACAAAAACAAGCTATTGTTATTCACGGTGGACGATAGATGGCGATGCGTAGACCGATGGCCCGCATTTGTGCCGCCCGCCGCGTGCTTCGCCGTCCATATGCCGCGGATGTGATGGAAATTAATGAAATGCTTTATTTTGGCTCAGTAGAGAGATTGACGAAGCTTTTTCGTGAAAATATAAATCGACTTAGAATTAACCGGATAAACGAGTCGAGTCGAAAAACGAGACCAGAAAGAAGGTCTTAGTTTAAGGAAGAGTTAAAATCAGATGTACCTGTCCTCCAACTGGTAGGGCAAAGTATTAGACAATAAATTACCCTACCAGTATCCCAAACAGTGTTGGCGACTGATGACACCCTGTATGTATTTCAATAATGTACCATAATACAAGCAATCCCTTCAGTGCGATTACCAAAAACATAAGTAAAATTATACAACATGTGTATTATATGCAAGTTGCATATATTTTTTGCAACCGATTGCCATTAGCTTTAGGTTTTGGCACTTAAGGACTCAAATGGTGAAAGGCAATCGTTTCGTTTAAAAGATTTATAAAACAGGTGTGTAGACAAGACACAATTAAATGCGACTTAACCTTTTCTCAGTTCAACGTTACAAAATTTGCAATATGAACTGTGCTAGTGCAGAAATAGAGTACATTTAAAAAATGCTAACCCTATCAAAGAGATTTAGATTTTGAATGATTGAGAACTGCGGGGGATGGCATTCCCATCCATCAATCCATCAGTACCCATGTCTTAGGATTGACACGTGTCAGCTAAAATTCTAGCTGGGATTTTTAAAATGGATCTTACAAGACTTTCTTTATTAGAACTGAGTCCATGACTGTAGATTGTAAACTTGATTTATGCGTTTTTAGTACTGTTTTTTTTTATTTATTTAAAGAAAAAGCCATTTAAGTATTACATACATAGTATAAACCAAACAGCAGAAAATTCTTTGCTGGCTTTATATTTGGTGCCACAAAATATTTTTATACTTAGTTTTAACATTGAAAATAACGATGTAACTTTAGCTCAAACTTAATGTTTCAATTTAAATTAATACAAGACCGACATTGTATCAAGAAGAATATGTACGCACGGCCACACGTCAAGCTAATCACTGCGGTATCTTATGCTTACGTAATAAGGGTGGTTATGCCACAAAAAATAGTAACTTGATGTAGAGGCGTGTGTACAGACGACGCCACATCAAGCTACCTACTCATTTTTGTTGGAAACTAACCCTTACTACGTAAGCATAATATGCCGCAATTATGAACTTAACATGCGGCCGTCTTTATTCATCAAATATTTCTAAAATAAAATTCGCGATATATTTTTCATTCAGTTATGTATGACGTTTATTTAGTCTGTTTGCCGGGCTTAGTTTACTAGTAGAAAACAGAAGTTAGTTGTGGATCCGACGAGTGAAATGAGAAAATATTTGAAAGCAACAATTTGTAGACCTTTTGTCTGCCTATTCGCTACGTCATAAAAAGGTTTGTAACCATCTGAAGTACATTTATAGAAACATCAAGGTTATGACCGACCGTCTCGCTCCATCTTCGGGATCAGTGGCGCCAATATAATACATAAATAGGTAAACATGTTTATATCTTTATCGGAACGTCGCGTTTTCTATTGACCTGCTGAACTGATTTAAAGAAAAAAACAGAAAGCAACACTTTTAAGAACCATAATATAATGCTTAATATAAATATAAATTAATAAAAAATGATAAAATACAATGCTTCCGTCCCGTGAAAAATCATTCAACGTACTCGAGCATTGCAAGCTAAGTAGACAGCGCACTTACTCAGTCACTATTATCGTTAAGAATTCAAAATCAAAGTTCTGCCAGTCCAAGGTGCCGAAACCAGATATCGAGTACTGGTGGATTTCGTAACTAGTTATTTTTATAAACCTAAAATGTAGGTGGTTTGTTTACTTGCAAGCATCTAGTTATCCTTTCTTACCTGCCATCCTTTTCCAACATGCACATTTTTTGTATGGCCGTCCTTGTTTACGCATCGGGTGCACTCGTAATGTGAAATATTAATGCGCAAAGACATTTTCGGGCTATACGTTTAACGTCTCTCTTCCTGACGCGTCACCTGCGCGTAGACGCGCGCGCCATATTTTATTTGTGATATAATAAAACTTTAATTAATAAACTTGAACTCTTGCGACGTGAATTGTGTATAGTGATGCCTTATGTGAGCAGCTGCAGCTTAAGGACGAGGCCAAAGAACGAGAACTCTTGGTGAGTGTGCATGTTTCTTCCACTTCCACGTGCTCTTCAATTTTCTTCGTCCTCTTTAACCTAGGTGCTTGCATTTGTTCATTTGTTAGGCCAGCTGGACACTTTCATGCGCGCCTCCCGCACATACAGTCCACTTTATTTATATCGAAACACCTTTAAATTATTATTGATTCCATCCCTCAACTCTTGAACCGGCCCTCGCCACCGTGGTGGTTGATTGGCGCCACCAAGTACTAAACAGAGGGTTCTGGAGATCCAATGTGCGAGTTCCGAGGGCCGGTTCCGTTGTCCATTAGATTCCGGACCAGACTGTGCCGAGCTGCGGCGTTCTTAGTACTGACTGGGCTAGGCTCGGTCAGTGCTGAGTCTGTGTTTGAGAATTGATGGCCGAGTTTCGATCGTCCAACGTCCCCACTGATGATTTCAGACCCTCTACGGTACAAAATTCTAAGGAAAAAGTGCGATTTTCGAGTTCAATGATTTGAGATCTTATTTCTTATTATGTTTATCTAAAAAGTAGAATTGCAAATTGTAAAAAGCATCCATGAAATCAAATAAGCTCCTCTTTTGAAGACGGTTAAAATGCCAGCCAAACCAATAGGTGAAGAATGCGGGTTCAACTCCCGGCAGAACGGCGGCGCCATCACTATCAACTGAAAGGAGCAACAAGATGACTTTTATGCGAAAATGCATATGAGGCGACAAACTTAGCAGAAGGCGATGTTAGCAGCAGCAGGTTTTTTCTCCGACAGCACGCATTTAAGCCCATATTGTACCACACACCTCGATTGCTGCATGACATAGTCTTAAATCGACATCATACAACAACCAAGAACTGCACCAACTGCATCCGTCGCGCGCCTTTACTGCAATCAGTGCCGTGCCATTTCCTTGCATCGCTTCGCTAATGGACACAGTCAGCGTGAAGTCGTTATTTTACTCTAGGCATATGCCATATTTAGCCGGGAGCAACCCAGTTGACCAGCAGCATCGTCTGGACTATTGCCCAGTGAGGAAAGGTTATCCATTGAAGAGATAAACTCTCGCTCTCAATCATAATTATTGCATAAGAACAATCAACACTTAGCTCAAAAAAAATCACTAAATTAATGATAATCACTGTTCACTATAACAACGGACATAGTATTCACAGAAAAGTTACTTCTACCGCGGTCGAATCGAAAGTTGACTGCCGGTCCATCTGCGAGTCTTTGCATCTGAACCGTACGGGGCAACGACCCCTTTCGATGGGTTCTAACGCCATCCGTGAAAACTGGCGGGTCGTTGGGTTGGCAGTAGTGGTCTCAACTGCTGTGGTGGTGGCGTTGGCGAGCTGCGAGCCAGCGTCATGGGTAGTGATGGGTTGGCAGGAGTTATCTCGACTGCTGTGGTGATGGTCCTGGCGAGCTATGCAGCTGCGAGCCAGGGGCGTGGCTCGTGATTGCCGGACCGCCACTGTGCGTCGCGTTATAAAGACGCGAAGACTTGGGGTTGCACGTTGAGGGTAGCACTCACGGAAATACGTCAAGCTGGCGACTTTGCGCCGTCGTACATGTTGTCACCGTAACTAATTTACTGAATAATTAACTTTTATCTCCACAATTGTAAACTGTTTTGTGTTAATAAATAAAATAAAGAAAATGAATCGTGAATATATTAACGATTTATTTTTTATTTTATAAAATATGATAAAATTTCATTATTTAATCAACATCGTCATCACCAATTTTGACTGATTTCTGCCGCTAGTCATTCACTGCTAAACATATGATTCCCCAAGGATTTCCTAGATAATAATCAGTTAGATATTAGATAGATAATTGTCAGTGGCGAAAATCGTCTTCAGGCCTGTGATCTACATAAAGTCATCCATCAAGCACAATGATGGGCTTTGGAAGCTTTCTACCCCAACAGCCATCTTAGTTCTACCAAAGTAGCTATGTGCTACGCTGGGATAATGTCCATTGCCTATGAAATAAGGCACTAAACTAATCTGGCAATTTTTTTAATAATAATATTTTTTTTTATTGCTTACATAACTAACATTCAAAGAAACAAACAAACATAACAAAGCAATTGAAGGTGGCTCAGCTTGTGCTGACTTGGGATATGATCCAAAACATGCAAAAGTTAAAACAAAAGTTGATTTTTCGTCTGTCAAGCCATTACGTAATAATGGTGTGCATTCATCGCGATCTTCAAGAATAGGGATCCAGGTATCACCTATTGGAAAAAAGGTAAGCGTATAACAATTTGTAATTCATAAAATAGAGTCTCGTAATATTGAATTTTCTAGCATATGGTCAAGAAATTGAAGGTTCGAATTCGTGACAAGTGTTAGTTATGAAACCATTCTTACGGTTAGACGTTAAACAGTCGCCGGCGCCAGGCCTAGCAACTAATATCTAGCGGTAGTAGCCGGGTACAATCGTTTGAAATACGAAAATGCTAGTGTTTTACGTCATTTCTCTTGTCCGTTAATCCATCCAAACCTGACCACGCACACTAACATATCACTGCCACCACTGCACCTAGTAAACTCGTCGGAGGATAATATTTCTTAGACTTGGCATTCTTATCATAAACCGCAGCTCTGGTTGTAGCTGCGATTTATGTTTCTAGAGCCAAAATAAATAAATAAACGTGCCCAAGTTCATAATTGTAGACATTTTATTTTGTCAAGATCAAAAATTCTTACTTTCTGTTTATATAAATAAATTTAGTAAATTAAAATTTGTAAACGCGCTTACGATCTACGACTCGTCAACATCATAATTGTATACCTAATTGTGAAAACTGAATGGCTAATGAACGACGCCTTGTTTTATAAGCTTTATGTATTATAACACAGCTGTTTGTTTTCCTGAATAAAGAAAAAAAAAACTTAAATATTATTACAGTCTAGTGTTTGTATGTCTGCATAAATGTAGAAAGCAAACACATTACTTATCTCGTACGATTATATTGTTCGTAGTAATTTATCAATGAGATCACACAAAGGTGTAAACAAGGGAAATAAAGTTCACCATTACCTAAATGGAGAAGCTTATTCGACCTGCTCAAGGCGATAATAGCCTCAATCCGGAAAATTTCCACACAATAAGAATATACCTAACATAAATATTCGTATTGTTACTCGGGAAAGATCAAATGTCACGTCCGGTCTCATCGCTGGGATACGGGAAATATTGTAAGCGCGGGTTTAACTTATATATACCCAGATCTGACTGATGTTCTAGTTATTGCTAAATGACTGAAAGAATTAAATATAATTTTTTAGTACTTATGATTTCTAAGGACTTGTTCTTGAGTATTAATTTTGTCATTCAAATAGTAACAAACAATATAAAGGCCAATGACCAAACACCTTTGTTCGGCTTGTCTATACGGTAGGGTGCAAGGATTTATATCAATCGATATTTATACCAGGAAATTCAGATAGTTTTGCGAAAAAATGTTCTGTATCACAGACTGGCTGGTTAGTATCTATTTTGAAAATATGATCCTTTTAAAAAATATGCATTCCAATTTAAAAATTTCCCTCCACTTTTTTTCGAGCCATTTCAAATTATCGTGTCTGACTGAAAAATGCGCCTACGCCGGGAACATTTTCGCGGTATGATTCTCTATGATTTTAAATGTCGCCTGAAACCGGAAGAGTCGTACGAAAGACTTAAAATGGCATTTATTGATAAAAGGGCTACAAATTCAAGCGTAGTCGTAGTAACGTTGGGGGATGAAGTAATAAGTGGTCGCCCTTTAACAGCTGTTGCAGAAGAAAACGTGTGAGCAGTGAAAAATTTTGTACAAAGTGGATCAGGAAGCATTAACGACATTTTACACAACCATCTTCGCGTGAGACGGATAGTTTCATGCAGGGTGCCGCACAACCTCACGGATACACAAAAAGAGGTCCGGGTGGAATAGTGCAGTTAATGATAGATAAATTTGCAGGCTCGTCTCGGCGAGTTTATGACATCGTTATAGGTGTTGAGTCCTGGATTTATTAGTATGATCCAGAAAATAAGCGCCAGTCAACGGTTTGGGTGTTTCAAAACGAAGCTAAGCCTACCAAAGGCAAGCAATCTGGAAGCGGTGGCGGTGGTAAATTTATTTGGCTACTTGGTATCGGTGGTTCCTTCACGGGATCAAAGAAGCATCAACGCTGAATTGTATGCTACCAAATGCTTGCCGGAAGTTTTCTCTGTTGTGAGCAACAAGCGGCCAAGCGCAGGGCTCTGCGGGCTACTGCTTCACCACCACAACGGCAACGCACACCGCGCTTAATCCAATGGATTTCCTGAACAGCACGTCGGTTGAACTTTTGGGTCCCCTTCCTTACAGCCCGGATTGAGCACCGTGTGACTTCAATATTATTTCCATTATAAAAATCAGCTCATAGAAATACAATACTCGTCGCCGAAAGATGCGTTATTAGCGTTTGAGCAGAGTGTAAATGAAGTGCCTACAGCGGACTAGAAAAAGTGTTTCTAAAATTAGTTTAGACGCATGAAACTTTGTATTAAGGTTAAGGAAACTCTCCCTAAAAATTTCGTCGTTCGTTTTTTTCGTTTTCGTCAAAAAAAAACAAAAAAAAACGTTTTTTTGTTTTTTTTGTGCGAGGTTACAGATCCGTATATTCTGATACTATACTGATACTGATAATATATGTATATATATTCTGATTTTTCGCACCCTGCAATACGTGAACAGAAAATTATGGGTGTTTTATTAGGTGTCTACCATGGTTTAAGAAATCCGAATTTAGCTGTAACTATTGATTGAAAAATATGAGTCTTAAAATCGTAAGCCATAAACAGGAAAAGCCACGTCGTCCCCAGTGAACCAAGTGTAAAAGGATTGCAATCCGATTTTTTATACAAAAGGAGTTAGTACAAAGAATACCAGATTTCCCTTGTCTACTCAAACGATGGAATCTTTAGACGACATCGGGAGTTAACGATGCCATTTGCTCTTGTATTTTCCTTTATCTTGCAATTTGAAACCCTTTGATTCCTAGTCTCTATCCTAGGATTGAAGAAAACGGTATTTATGTCTGCACGATAATAAAACTTCTTTGATCTGCATGTAGTTTTATTTACATATTATTTTATTCCATTAGTCTGTATTTTTCCCATTTACAAAAAGTGCATGTGTTTGACTTCCAGGACACATCATGTAACAGTTGGTGTTCCGTAAGATAATAAATTTTTGATACTCACATGATACAACAACAACTATAACTAGCTTCAGCTGTGAAGCAATCGTCGGAAAGCACCGAACCCGTCACAGTTAAATCAGTTATGTAAGTTAAATATAAAAAAAACAGTTAATTTTTGTACTAAATTTCGCGTCGCTGTTAATTTAATTTTATTTAATTACTATTACTAATATTTGAGTAAGTCTAATACTGCTGAACAAAATCTACATTACATTCTAACTCATAAGCTGAATTCTCCAGCTAACAAAATGCCACGAATCCTTTCTCTCTGTGTAATATTAGCTACGGTTTGTGCACAATAGCATTTTTAGATTTCACAGCGGGAATTCCCGTCTTCCTTTTGTAATATGAATATATTCGGTGGCCTATTGTTTATTTTTAGAATTTGAGAAACAACAAGATATATTGGTCGCGGAACAATAGAGTTTGGAAGGGAATTTCATGTAGGTATTTTGTAGCTTTGGTTTCGCGCATAAATATGGCCCGTATATTAAGGATAACCATATAAGAGCAAGGGTTATGTCAATAGGTCGTTATGCTAATCCTTTTTCTATTAGTGTTCGTCATTTAAGAAATAATATAAATGGGTTTTAATGGGTCTTTCTTGGGATTTGGCTTCTTCGATTGATTCCTCTAGTGAATTACCAAACTGAAATTATAGATGATATTTAAGAATCATGTTAAACTTTAGTGTAATTGAAACTGAAATAGGCACTCATTTCTGACCAATAGAATGGAAGATATTTGACATTGAAATTTTTGTGGATTCAAAAAAGCAACAAAGAAATCACTGACAACTATTACCAGTAGATAAATTACCATGAAAACTCAACAAAAACAAATTCATTGTATAAAACGCACTGAAAGTAATTTACTTTCAAACATCACATTGCGCGGAAATATCTGTCTACTTTTAAGATTTTCACGACAGCACCTTGGATTCGAGAGCTTGGACACTCCAGAGGAATCAATTTATTACTGTTAAAAAAAGTTTTTACTGCTTTATTTTCATAAAATTGATTTCACAAGATACACAATTAGAAAAGCGCTTAAACTATATGGAAAAAAATATTTAGTTTTTAAATGGACGTAAAATGCCTTTTGTATCCGGACATTGTAAATCGAGGCTCCCAAAAACTTTTTTATTTATAATTGATTAACTTTTTTACATTGACAGGCTATATTTTTGTATGTTCCACTGTTTGTAACTGAGAATATTTGTCATCTCAATCGATGGTAGGTACGAGTACTACCTACGTGTTAATAGTTTTCCGGTTATTTGCTAACGAAGGGCAAATACTTAGTGGCCCAAGATTCTTGAGGCATACCAATCTTGAACCCTCATCATGGTACACGAATTGATGTCCGACTAGCTTAGGGCATGATGAGATTGCTAAACCAAAAGGCACGATGAGATTGCTAAACCAAAAGGCACAACAATTTATTGATAGTAACAAATAGTAGGTTGATCGCTTGCTTTATGTAAAATATTAATGACGAAGATTAGTATTTTTTATCGCAAATACCTGAAAGGTTTCAGTGTGTTTCAGTATTTTCATTTATTATTATATATGTGTACAGGATTTAAATCATGTTCCTTTTTGTTGTGAAGTAAATTATCGGGGATAATTTCGGAATAGGTATGTGATCATAGCATTTGTAACAGGGGCGAAATATATAGAACTCAAAAAAGGTACATGGTAAACATCCCTCATATCATAACTTTGTCAATGGTGTCAGCGTGCCTGTACCTAACATTAAAGTATAACTTTATGCTCTAGCCTAACTCACTGTAACTTTATGATAGGTATTATACTTACAATATTCCACTTAGTATTTGGCCTTCCTTAAAAAGTATCTTGGTATAGGTCTCTATATCGCGATTTAGTGAAAACATGTAAACCTTATGAGGTAGCTACAAATACATGTCAATAAGCGGTTGCGTTTATTCACGTGTAGATAGATGAAAAATATTAGAGGGAATGTGGCAGCTTTTTTATCACGAGAAATTCTCGGATCTGGGAATTGAAATCTGAATACAAATTATTCTCTCTCCATAAATCACGGAAGAGAACAAATTTCAAAATCACTGGGTCCTTTGATATCCTTTGATAATCCTTTGATATATTTCATGAATATAAAAACTATAGGAGAAAACCACCGCATAAAAATTATCCAAGATAAAATTACAAATTGAATTCACGCTTGAATTGAGATCGGCATACCCAACGTTCCTTTTTAAAGCAAATTCGCTAAAATCGCGGCAGTGGGGCACAAAACCGCAACCACCGATCAGACTAGCGCTGCGATCAGACAAGATTACCTGACTCGAGCTTGCATCTTATCGACTGCAGATATCGACTACAAATGATTTTTTAATCACTCTTACAAAATACATGTACGCACAAAACATAAAACTCACAATAAGCAGGTCTTAAAAACTCTTTAGGAAAGCCACACATTTTACGTTTTTCATTTTAAATTACATACAATCCTGCGAACTGTTTATCATTTGCATTTTATCAATCTTCTGTTAGATTACACACAGTGGATACTCGTATTAGCAATTTACTGTTTTGGACCGAAGCTCCAAAATGTTTTCAAAACTAGCTAAGCACATCACCAGATCAGACATTGGTAACGAGCAAGCTTATCTTAAGCTCGAAGCTATAAAAATTGATGAAGCCTCCACAAGAATGAACTCTCACCCCTCTTAATGGGACCGATAATTGAAAACTTGGGATTAAACTGAGACTCTGGCGTAAATTGAAAACGAGTGAACCAGAAAAAAGATGATAATTCATAATTTCTTAAAACCACTTAGGATTAACCATTAATGCTAAATAAATGACAAGATTAAAGATAAACGGGGCTTCAGTTTGCAGAGTCTGTTACGATTTTTTAGGCTTAGGTTTTGTATTCGGGATTCTTGTTCGCAATTATGTACGTTGTTACTTATCTGGAATTCATTTCAATGCACTAACGGGTGTACCTGTTCCGTACATTACCTCTAAATAATAACCCTTGTTAAAAAAGTTGTCAAAAAATTCCTGTACTAGTATTTTAAAAAGAGTGAAACAATGGACGTGATACGAAACCTAGCCATTATCATTATTTTATAGATTGGTATTTCTTTGCGACGGTGTTTAATTTTTTTTATAATAGGCCGACGCTTAGGTACTGTTTCGGATACCAACATTCACTGTTTACTTGTTATTACATCAAAATTTGAGAAATATTATATCAGCAGCAATTAGAAATGGGTAAATGAAATAAAAAGTACTCACCAATTAGGGTTCTCAAAAGTTTCAACAATAAAAAAATAATCTGCGGTAAAAAATTTTTGTCAAGGAATTTGTTATCAAAAAAGAATGAACTTTCGTTACCTTCAGGAAGAACGTACGTGACAGGAGTACGCAAACAGCATATGTCACCTAAATTAATTAAAATGTTTGATTGACAATCAAAACAATTCTGATTTACCCCAAATGTCCTCTTTTTTACTCTGATGAAGTTCAGGAATTGCATAGTCGGTAATGAGATTCCCGTGTCACGTGTTATTAAAAACGAAAGGCGATTGCGAGATTCATCATCATCTTTGCAATTCCAAACTTTTTTGATATCCAGAGGTAACTTAAGAATATGCCCTTACCTAACATTCAACAGTTTGTTTGGGAGAAATACGGTTTTACAACGGAAACAGTAAGAAACAAAAGTGAAAATAGACATTTTCAACATCTATACTATGGTTAATTAGAACGTTTCTTTCGGTATTTTTGATTGTTTCCCGTTGTGGTACCAGATACATAATAAAATATTTGTTTTTAAATGATAAAATAATGAATGCATTTGAAAGTTGGGATATCATACGGCTATTTAGGCTACCAATTTGTGCTAACAAATTGCGGAACCTTTCGACCCGTGATATTAGCTCATAGTATTTACGATGATCTTGTACACATGACATTATGCAAGCATCCTAATTACATCAGGACATTAGGACGGCTATTAATTGACCGCACCGCGTATGGGCGTGGGTCGGTGGTCAACTAAATTGTCCGAGATATTCCGATCTACATAACAATAATACCGGCGAAAGCACCTCACGCAAAGATTAACGCGGTGAATTCCACCGCATGGTCACTGGAGTTCTCGGATGGATATGGATTGTTGAGTCAGTGTGGTTGTGGAATATTGGATGCCAAGCACTAAATAATCATAATCCCAGTAGGCAAAATTGTAAAATGTCAATCAATAATTAGGAACAGAAACAATTTGATGAGATAGTTACTACACGTACGTATTTCGTCTGTCAGAAATTCGACTTACATTTATGAATATTATAAAATAATCGTAGGTACATTCTACCGATTTTACTTGTTTTTTATGTATAGAATACTATTATTTGTTACCTAACTAAGTCACGACCATAAATTAATAAACGCATACCCAAACTTTCACCAGAACTTAAATATTTTATCTAAGTCAAGGGACGTAGATTTAACCCATATAATATAATTAAATCACAACCTAGTCTTGATACAAATTTACAACAGAAAAGCACATCTGCTTTACATCCATCCATCGTTTATGCTCTCTTGGTACTCTTTTTAATATTGGCAGAACTTTTTGTTACTAACTCTCGGTTCATGATCTCGGTAAAATGTTGAAGTTATAAAAAAAATATTCTGCTTGATTCTTCAATATTAACAGATACGTTGCAGCTATTATGTACTATTTACTAGATTGTTAAAATGTGACGCATCTTATGTGTGTGTTTAAAATGTTGTGTATGATGTCAGAATAGAAGTGGCATTAATAATGTTCCTTTACTATAAAATAACCTACATTGCTTGAACAGCGAACAATAATAGTTATAAGATGGGCTTCCTCCAAATATAATTTTTTGGACTGTGAAAAAGTTCCTGATGTGGACCGGGAAGCTTATGAAACTATTCATATTTCCTCGCCTTTTTCCCTTTCAAGTTGCTTTGAGCGGCGTAAAACCATTTTTACTTATTTATCATAGTGAAAAGTAATGCGGAGATGTAACAAGAACTCAAAATGTTAAAGAAAAGCTGACTTCGAATATCAGAAAAGATTGTTGTAACTAATCGTTTGAAGAAAAAAACTCAACGGAGGATATATTTTTATATCAGTAAGTTTCAATAATTCTTCAAAACGCTTTTTGTAGTGCTGGTATTCAACAAACAAGTCAAGAATTATCCTTACTTGTGTGCGTTTCGAGCACTAAAAATAATTCATGTTGCCAGCCGAGATGCTTACTACCACCACTTTCGAAATAAGCATTTGGCGGTGAACCAAATCGTGTTACTCGCATATCTGGAAAGAGATCTCCAGGAGAATACGCTTAGTATTAATGTGTACTATTTTTGTTGCTATCCTTATCCGACCGAATCTTATTCCAAGGCTGAATTGGAACCTTATTTAACATTTAAAGGCACTTAAAATTTGAGGACTTTTGCGCTATTAGAAGTGTACTTGTAAAACCTATGCCGAGACAATTGTGTAAGAGGTAGATCTTATTGTAAGTTTGACTAAGTGTAATGTTTTGTAATTAGTTTTAAAATGGAATTTTCATTTTGTTTTCTTTGCACAAAGATTCAAATCATGTTTACAGAATGACGTAATTAAGAATGGTTATTTGTCTGATACCGTATTGAACTTTTAACATACAAAGCCGAGTAATTATACTGTAGTCTTTTCTTAGCATAATTATTTAAAATCTGAAGGTTTTTAGTGGCGATAACACTGACCTTTAGTTGTTTTTCAAATTAAGCCTCGCTAGGTTAAACAAGCTTCGTTTCATAAGAGGATGCTGAGGAGATTATACCTTCTTTGCCTAAACTATTTTCCGTGCTTATGCATAGATTTCCGCAGTGTCTTACAAGGTATAACATGCCAAGGACGCTTTTGCCTGTTTTATCCTCCTTGAGAAACGATACTCTTGTCCTCTTTAACTGAAGCCTCAGATCTGCATGAACGTCAAAACACCTGCTTTTTTGAGGCCCTCGAATTCAACTATTTACCTACTCAATAAATTGCATCATACATAATATGAGTTACGGAGTATAATAAAGATACGGAAAATAAATAAAGTGTCATTGATTAGTTCATAGTTTGATCGAAATATAACTTATTTTAATGTATTTGTATTGTATTACAATGCAACAAAGTGTAAAAGCAAGAAATTCCACTTAAAGAGATAAAAAAGATTTAAACCCCAGATAAGCTTTTGAGCTTGGACCAGCAGCGACATAGGTGTACATATTTTATTTTTATTTTCCGTTTTTCAGGAACCTAACGATGAGAAAAAAGTTTAACATACCTAATATGACTGGTAGAAACTGTTTTTAGTACCGTTTTCTGTAACGTTTTCAGGGTCCAGATAATCTTGGAATTACTGACAATAATGCAACTGCAACAAAGATCGTAATTTGGTATTTATGCTATCGTTTCCTATCCACCCCATAAGTTACTACAATTATGAGTCCGAAATTTGTAGGTTGACCTTATTAAAATATCGTCGATTTCCTTGTGCCTTTGCGGTTTGCAGTATCCATGTAAACAATAGAGACAATTTCAGAGGCGCGATATTCTGAAAGATATCCTCCACAATTCGAACCTTACCTTCGTCAAACTAAGGAGCCACAATAATGCCTCCATTGGAATTTATGTCGACCCCAGACTACCTCTCATCCCGTCCAAATGGTCACTTTGACTAAAGCACCTGTCATTCTATGTAAAGGCGTTTATATAAGTCTGCAGCAATAAGCTAGTACGAGTTGTTCCGAACCGGTATCAATCAACCAAGGAATATACTAGGTACTCGTCAACTTAGTACAAGCACAAAAAAAAGTATAAAAGACATTTGTTTCTTCGGTTTACGCGAACAGTAGACATTGAAATGATACACTTTTTACGGATTATTTCGCGATTTATTTACATTTTGTTTTAACCTGACGTTTCGGACCCTTTTCAGCGTCCGTGGTCACAGGTAGACTAAGGTGTTAGTTGTCATTACATAGTTTGAATTTTTTTTTAACTACCATCACTCAAAAATATTAAGTTACGTTCCTATCCACACAAAATGAGCTTACAGTATCTTGAGGTCTTGCAGTGCGGGTCGAGCTTGAGTCTTGGCCAAAACAGGATCCCAAGCTGGTGGAATTTTCCAACCATCTTCTCTATTATAATTAGGGTGTCTTCTAATTTCAACAGCCTCACGGAGCAACACCCCTGCGTCTTGAAGAGGTATGTGACGCAGGGGTGTACAGACTGGAATGTGCCTCAAGAAGCTGCTCAAGTTCTATAGCAGTAATTACTGCATCAGCGTAAAGGTGCTATTCAGATTCATTTTAGCCGGTCTGCTGTATCCAGAGTCAATAGAAGATTCCAGGCGGCCGATACCTTTAGTCACAGACCAAGAATTAGCCACCACCGCTCTACGTCAGGCAAATATAACCAATTCATTGTCTCCACTTTATTGTGAAATCGACACTTCCACAGTGTTGATGTTAAGCAGAAGCTAAGGCGTATTCGAGGAGTAACTGTCAGTGAGTGAACATAAAGAAGACATCTGAGAGAAAGCAACCTCATAACAAAACGGCCCACCACAGGTCTGAAATTGTACGGCAGCTCACCGGCAAACGCGACTTCAATTTGCTCGGGATCATTCCAATGGGAGCATCGACAAATGGCGGTCCAGCAGTGACAGGAGAGGCAGTCTTCAAACGTCAGAGAAACGATTTGCACAGTGCTGTTTTGCTGAAACAGTGGCTTACAGCAACGGCTAACACATGATGTAGACCGGAATTAACTAGGAAGGAAAGAACTTGTTTTCATGTCTGGGGTAGGAAGAGGTGAAGTGCTGACAGCTGACTGGATCTCCTAGAACACGTTGTATCTTACGAATGATGTGTAGGCGAAGACTTCGTTTTGATGCACGACATGCACGGTGTCACAAGTTGCGTGTTAGTCAACAGTTTTAGGGATGAAGTGGGAATGCGAGCGATGGACTAGCCTGCGCTCAGACCGAACATGAATCCCATTGGGCACTTATGGGCTCAAAAGAGGAAGACCTTATGGGGGTGTGGCCATCCTTTGGAGGAGAGGTATCTTTCAGGAAGTGCCTGTTATTGAGTGTAACAGTAGCAGGCTAGCTACCATTAGGGTGCGCAGTGGAGATCGCTTCATAATTATTTTCTCAGTCTATATGCCAACTGACTCGCATGAAAATCTGCCACTATTCACAGAGGTGCTTAGTGAGATAAGTGCAATTATGGCGGGGGAAAATATAGAATGTATGTTCGCCTTAGGAGACTTTAATGCCCATCCGCACGAGTTATTCTACAATGAACTTATCAACTTTTCTTTGGATCAATCCTGGATAATTGCTGATGTGGATAAATTAGGTCTGCAATCTGAAACTTACACTTTCATTAGTGAGGCGCATGGATCCAGACGCTGGCTAGACCACTGTGTTGTATCAATGTCGGCGTTGCAATCTATTACTGATGTGGCTGTGGGTGAAGATGTATATGTGTCTGACCACCTACCGTTGCTTATAACGTGCAACCTAACAGTTATAAGGACTAAATCTGTACCGCAGAGTGGACCGTGTAACTCAGTACTTTGGGGTGAGAGGAATGATGTTCAAGTAAAGGCGTACCGTGATCTCTGTAACGAACGCTTAAGAGACATTGATTTTCCCCCGGATTTTACGGAGTGCAGTCACGGGCAATGCGGCTTAGCAGAGCACAGGGTCATACTAGACGGTATGTATTCTAGGATAGTGTGTATTCTGAGTAGTGCAGCCTCGGAAACCAAAGATGTTTGTCGTGTCAATGGCCAAAGAAATAAAAACTTATGTGGCTGGCACTATCATGTTCGCAGCGCTCATCGTGAGGCCAGATTGAGGTTTAAAATCTGGGTTCAGAGTAATCGTCCATCTTCTGGTCTCATATTTGATGAGATGCACAATTCTAAAAAGATTTTTAAAAGTAGGTTAAAATGGTGCCAGAACAATCAAGAACAGATAAAGATGGACATTCTCGCAAAACATAGATCCTCAAATAATTTCAGGAAATTTTGGAAGGAAACAGGGAAGCATGACCTCAAAGCTGGCCTTCCGATGAGTGTTGGGGGCAAAAGTGATGCGTTTGAGATAGCTGATATGTTCCGAGAGCACTTCAGTATCAAGTCTCCGCTTGGCTCTCCCTCTGAGCTGCCTGGTTTTGGGCCTGGGTACTGTCGCGGGGAACAGTCTTCGCTTACGTGCTTCACCGCTGCTCAGGTAAGAGCGGCGGTGGGGCGTATGGGCGGGGGTAAGTCGCCGGGGCATGACGGGATCAGCATTGAGCATCTCAAGAATGCGGGGTTCCATCTGCCGAGGGTGCTGTCAATGTTTTTCACTCTGTGCGTGAGCCATTCATATCTGCCGCACGATCTGATGAAAACCACCGTTGTTCCAATAGTGAAGATCAGGACGGGTGACATCTCCGACAGAGGTAACTACCGTCCTATTTCATTGGCCACACCTATTGCAAGGGTATTTGACCGCTTGCTTGATTCCTGCTTAAGCAATCAACTTGGCCTACATGACGCTCAGTTTGGTTTCAGGCCCAGACTATCTACTGAGTGTGCGATTGTGGGACTCAAGCACACTGTCAAATATTATACTGATCGAAGGACATCGGTATATGCCTGTTTCCTGGATCTGACCAAGGCTTTTGACTTAGTGTCGTACGACACGCTCTGGAAGAAGTTGAGGGACCGGCATGTACCGGACGAAATCCTGAATATTTTTCAGTACTGGTATGCTAACCAGACAAATGTGGTTAAGTGGGCGAATGCCTGTTCGAAAGAGTACAGATTAGAGTGTGGAGTGAGGCAGGGTGGCGTGACATCCCCAAAGCTTTTTAATCTGTATATTAATGACCTCATAGTCGAGCTGAGTGGCATGGGAGTTGGTTGTAGTATTGATGGAGTCAGCATAAACAACATCAGTTATGCAGACGACATAGTGCTGCTCGGCCCGACTGTGAGGGCCATTACAGATATGTTGAGAGTGTGTGAGGGCTACGCTGTTGCTCATGGCCTTGTTTACAATGTCAAAAAGACGGAATACATGGTCTTTAGGGCCGTCGGTGGGCCTCTTCCCGAACTGCGTGAAATTACCCTTAATGGCTTGAACATAAAACGCGTCACAAAGTTCAAATACCTGGGACACTTTCTTGCCGACGACCTTAAGGACGATGTCGACATTGAGCGTGAGCGTAGGGCGCTAGCTGTTAGAGGGAACATGCTGACTCGCAGGTTCTCCCGTTGTACCGACGAAGTCAAGATCACGCTTTTCAAAGCGTATTGTTAGGTTTTCTATACGGGATGCCTATGGGTCAGTCATACCAAAAGGTCTCTAGATACACTGCGCATCCAATATAACAACATCTTCAGAATGCTGTTGGGACTGCCGCGTTTCTGTAGTCCGTCGGGGATGTTTGCTTGTAATTATGTTGATGACTTCCATACCATCATTCGTAAAAAGACAGTATCCCTGATTACCAGATTGCGTGCCAGTGGCAACAGCATCCTCAAGACTCTGGCTGATCGGTGTACCTCACCTAACTGGAAGTGTCTGGTCCGTAGGGTAATTTAATTATTTAATAATTTAATTTAATTAAATTTAATTATTTGAATTTAATTTAAACTGTCTGTCTGTCTGTATTTTAATATTTGATTTGTGATTTATATTTAATTTTAATTATTTTAATTTTGTGTCTGATTATAATTCCAATTCAAATTGTTAATCTAATATAATATATTTGAATAAACAAGAACTAACATTAGCTTTTAAGATTTTTGTCACTTACTAACCACCATACTATGAGCTTCAAGTTGCTCGCAATAAATTATTTTTATTTTTATTTTTTATTTTAAAAAGAAGAGTCTGAGCCAGAAATCCAGCCCCTACGATCGTGCAGCAGCTGAAGGCGGTGTTACTGATGAATGGGACGGAATTCCTCAAGATACGGTGAAGAAGCTTGTTCGTTCAATGAAGAACCAACTGCAAACTGTAATCAGGGCTAGGGAGGGGAAATACGAAGTATCGATTTTAATCAATTTTGTTTTTTAGTGTAAAAAATGTTTAATGTGCCATATATCGCGTTTTCGTAAATTCCCCGTTTACTACTACTTTGGTTCGATTGACATTATTAAAAAAAAACTCTTCATAAATATGGACAACCATATTTGTCTTTAATGCTGGAGAAACACGCTTTCAGATGATGCATGATTTAGGAAGGATGATTTTTGTGTTAACGCAAAATCACATTCACATCATTTGGATGCTCGTGAGTCTATTTAAGGCCACCTCTTGCTAACACTGGTATGCATTATGTTCCAGCTCTCAATCAATCTTCTTGATGTGTTACACCGATAGGAAATGGTATGTTTGATATTTTTCAACGAAGAATAATAGGAAAAAGCAAACAAATAATGTTCGCTTTTTTATCATCTAATCAAATGTTTAAAAGGTACGGAGTGAAAGACCAGGCTTCTATCCGGTTCCTTTGTGTATGCACCCTTATACGATGCCTCGAAATAAGTGCCAGAAATCAGCTTGTACTAATAGGGAATATGCATAAAATTTGAAATGGCCTGAAATGATTTTTTCTCGAATGCTTATTATCGTAATATAATAATTAAAAGTTTTTTTTTTTCATTTACTTATTATTTAACCCCTAAAATAATATTCAAAAAGTGCAAAATAAGGGAGCGAAATTCAAACTTCCAAAACGCGCCACCATAGGTCGAACGAAATGTGACGTCATCTGACACGACATTGTATTGTAAAAATTACGAAGTTACTTAAAAGTCCACGGTAATCACTAAGGTAAACACCCACTGGACGTGTCATGTGACGTCATGCAAAGCGCACGAAAAATGGCGGCGTTTGTACTGCTTAAATTTTTTAAAAGTTTTAATTTTCATTTTGAAAAATATCTAGAGTGTTTTGAAGCCCATGAATATTTTTTTCTATGTTATAGAATAGTAAACTATTAATTTAGAACAAAAAAGAAAAACATGAATATTCCCTATTGTTCAGAATACCGAGACTAGATCCCGAGCTCTATTGATAACACTGGAAGAGATTGAAGAGGGTATTATTGTCTCAGAATTGTATGACCCTTATAATTAAATAATAGGGTGGTTATTTTAGGGCTGCCCAACGGCTAAATTCTTTTCTATCATGATAGCTTCATCGCATCAGCCTATATACGAGTACGTCCCACTGCTGGACGCGGGCCTCACCTCAACTATGAGGTGGTACGAGCCTTACGCGGTACCACGCGGGCTCAGTGCGGGATGGTTATAACAACTTATTATAGTCAGTTATTAATGGAATAAAAAACAATAGTTCGTCTAAAAATTTTGGTATAGAATACTCGACACAAAGTGCCCATCTAGATAGGCATGTCTAAAAATGACATTATTAATAATTTAGTACATTTCAGTCTACGTTTACTTACTTAAATAGGTACTATGGCAGGATAGTACTCAGGATAAACTTAAACCAAGCTAAATATGTACTCGTAAAAAGATTTTACGAAGGCAATGACATGTCCTAATTGTACGAAAATAGGACGTAAGGAAAACTGTGATAGTATACTAAGTATTTCATACCTACCTAAAGTACCTTCTTTTTATTTAATGTTAATATTTAATTTTGTGTTCATGTTTTGGTTCCATAAAGTAGATTTTCAATCGCTAAATATCACTTGGCATTAGACCAAATTGAAAGTTACTGAACTGCTGTTAAAAGGCTTTAAGTGGTTCCTAATATATTGGAGAACGAAGTATTGAAACAGGGTTTATTACTTACCTCTACAATACAAAAAGAATTTAACAAAAATGAAGGCGTGAAAGTCGAAAGGTAAGATCGAGTCAGAGGTATTTTTATAAAACTCTGAAAACACCGACCTTATGAAGTACGGATTCGTTGTGTGAATGTTAAAGAGAATAAAAGAAATTGTTTATTAGGACCAATATGTTTTTCGCAATATTATATTGATTTTTCACATTTAAATATTTATACACACTTTTATCGAAATAAATATACCAATCTATTTTTTTTGCCTACATAAAATCCTAACCGGGATTTTGGTTGATCGCTTTCAAATAAGCATGTGGTCATTGCGAGCCAATGTAATTAGAGGGCAGCAACCCAAGGCTCCCTTTTGATCTGAGTTTAATGCAATTCATTGAACATTATACTAGGTGGCGTAGTTATTCATTGGGAAAATCAAATCCACCTTTGGTCACAATTTAAAACTGTCATTTTTAAGATAAGGCTGACTGTGTGTGTATAATTGCTGCATATTATTGGACAGGATTATTCCACTCCCCTTTATTTATTATTAAATAAAATTAATTGAAGACTATAAAAGTTATATTTAAAACTAGCGGACCCGGCAGACAGGTCGTTCTGCCCGGTGTTTTCGCATATAAAAAAAAATATCTAACCGTTTAATTAAACCTTCCCTGAACTTCCACAAATAATTCAAAACCAAAATTAGCAAAATCGGTACAGCCGTTCTCGAGTTTTAGCGAGACTAACCAACAGCAATTTATATATATACGAGTATATATAGATTATGACAGTAAATGTACAGTAGATGACAAAGTCTGAATAATAAACTACAAAAAATATGAGAGTTCTGTCATACAATCCTGATTTGTTATATCACCAAAAATTTTTTTTGCAGCATAATTCTCTTATAGTCACATTCAAGCTCAAACACATAAAAGTTCAAGGTTAAATAAAAACCTCTGACCCACATATGTAACTGTGGTGATACCCTTTAAATGCTTACTCGTATAATTGTAACATTCAGACCTTTGGTACGAGTATAGCTCACAAAAAAATAAATTCAGTGATATAGCGCGCACGAAGTATGATAATCTTACGCAATGACGGTTTTCCAACGCCGAAAAAGGCAAAGGAAACGGTATATGATTCAAATAAAATAATTTCTGGCACGTTTTTGTCAGTACCTTTCCACAGTATGATTTCATGTTGTTGTCGAAGAACTGAACTTATAAATCCTGGAATGGATTTACATAATTTGCCGACTGATTTGAATGAGAATTGGTGCCAAAAACCAAAAGTTATAAGATTGGGTGTCGTAAATTCATAGACTTATTGCCATAACGAATGTAAATTGAATATTTTTTGCAGCTTACTTGTTCATATTGCTGGAATATGAAGTCATATTGCTAGAACTCGGCAAATTACTTCTGCAGACAAAAGAAGATCTTTCGTTAATTCTTCTATTTACAACAACGGAATTAAACATTTTATTTCCAGTCTAGACGAATATTTTTCAGAGTTGGGTTTCAGATATTAAAATTATGTTTTAAATAGCTTTTGTTTGACTTTTGCACTTTTCATAGATTTTCTTTGTAAGCTGAAATCACTTTTAACATAATATTATTACCTTTAATAAATCTTTTGAAGTCAAAAGTTACGGGCGTAAAGCATTCTGAAGTATACTTTTATATTAACGTTTATCTTATTTTTCACAGAGCTATCACAACAAATAGGTGGTTATCTTTCAGCAAATAATTTTGTTAAAGTTGTGACAAACACAAATAAAGTGTTTTTTTTAAATAAAAATGTACTTATTTATATTTCCATGTCATGCTCAAGTAGAATGGAGATCTTGCATTTATATTCCAAGTATTATATACTATGCCTGTTTAGTGACAAACTTCATATCTACGGCAATACGATAAGCATCGCCATTAGCATCGGCGTGCCTACGTCACGTCACATAGTTGTGTATAAACATAAATAAAATAAATAATATTTTTGTAATTCAGAGCTTTATCACATCAGCATTACACCATTATTACTCGTATTTTAAAGCTTTCAAAACTTTTTGAGATGCAAATACAATTTTGAGGTTCAAAAATTCTCGCCATAACTTATTAAAAGGTTTAGCACCAACTGAACTTGAAGAAGTAATCGAAGTGCCACAAAAAGTTAAATTGCTCAAGTTTTAATTTTCACAACTCTGTAACTCCCTTTCTTGGTTTTCTTGTAATGATATTCATAAAAAGCGAAACGAATTTTAAGGGTCTCATTCCTGAATGTCAACGGATCCCATTATTAAAACTCTGTTTTCAGTTACCTTAATAGGCATAAAAATTGTGATTTTCACTGTATCAATTTGAGTAAACAATGCTAGTGCTAGCACGCAACTCGTTAGTCGAACGACTTTTATGATCAAATTCAGATTCATTTGAATATCACGACAATTAACTACATAGTAGGTTATCCTGAAAGGTCTTTTATTTACTGAGATCTCTGAAACCTTTTTCAGCTAAAATTTTCTTTCACGTAGTTTTTTCATTGCTAAACTTTTTCTAGAACCTTACAGGTCGACTGATTAAAAAACGCAAAGAAAATAAGAAAAAGCAGGTTCGAGATTACTTTGCTTCTTCTTTCTTGGGACAGTTTAAAATGCTCGTATATAAATAAGATACCTAGAAATTGCTTACGCTATCGATCATACCAAGGAGATATTAAAATTCGCGCACACTGGTATAAAAAAAATGTATCAGCAAAAATACCAACTTTCTAGTGGAGACGTTCTCATCTTTACCGTGTCGCGAAAGCCGATCAGAAGATAAGATATTATCCCAAATCATCGGATAAATTGTTCGTAATTTATGACTCTCTGATGAGGTGGCGAAATGTGGTGCGAAATTGTTACACCCGGAAGTTATTAAAGAAGGTGATCAATCTTATTATGGATGGCATCCATTAGGTACCACATGTTGCAGTTATTGTTTCGCTGAGTAGTTTTGAACACTATTTTTTGAAACTGTAAAAAGGGTCGCCCAGTTACACTTATAAATAAAAAATATGTGTAAGTGGTCGATTGTAAAATTTGACGGTGAGATTGTCAAATACTATTATTTCCGATTCCGATTATTCCTATTGTGTGACCTGAGAACAGTTATTATCATTTGTATATTTAGGTATTTGTATTTCGTAGGCAGAAGACAGACATGGCTGTGTAAATCAAACATCTGCCCAGACGCAACCAAATTTTGGAATAGATTGGAATTTTCCAGTTCAATACGTTCTGATACATTTATATTCGCAATCGACTTTCCATGTCTGCTCATATTTCCGAGATCCGATGAGATTCACAAAATCGGTGTCGTTACCAGTATTATAGTGCACATGGTATGCATACGAGAGCATTGTAGAATGGACATGCATGTAGTCAAAGTTCATAGTTTGGATTTGCATTTATCCTTTAAAGGTACCGTAACAAATGTACCTAAGACACCTCTTGAAATTAGAGAAAAAATTAAATTATCTACAACTGCTGATCACGCAGTTCGCTTGAACATTAAACTTGAGCTTGTATATCATGAAAATGGCAACTTACTCTCGTTCAAACAATTCATTTTCAAAATTCTAACAAGATAGAAATTTACAAAAAATAATTATACATATTTTAATAAGAATTATAGAAATGGAGTCAGAACCATTAAAACGTATATTGCTAACAGCAAATTAGCTAGCAGCTAATTTGACTGAGACATGAGCTTTCATATTTTATAAGCCTTCAATGATTTATTTTTTCCCGACTGCCAAGGAAGGGTTAGGTTTTTCGCGCGTATCTTGTATGTAATATTCTTCATGACCTGATAACTCTGGAATCGCTGAACGGATTTACATGATTGAGGTATCGGCAGATTTGTCTTAGTAGCCCAAGTGTTCTTAGATGGGTCACATTAAAAAAAACATGGCCGCTTTGCGACGTCATTCTACGTAGTGCTAAAATAATTTTGTTCAAATACTATTATCCAATGATATGGGTATCGAATCAAAGGGCTCATCATTATTATATTATCATTATGTTATTTGTCTAACTAAAACTCATGATTAAAAATTATAATTTTACAAAACAAAACCCGCCTGCTTAAAAAATCAGTAATACAAAATCTACTGAAAAGGCTGGAACAAGATACAAAATTCCATAACTAAGCAATATAATACATACATACTGTTGGAGGCATGTATAAAGAGAGTATGACTTTCCATTTCTCACATCAATAAATAGTTTCGAACAAATTTTCGGTTTCGGCGGCATATCTAAAGTTCTAGAGGAACGAATATCTAATTTCTGGGCAAGGCAGCAAAGCTGCCACGGAGCTAGGCATGAATATTAAACCGAGAATATTGTACCAATTTCGGAAAAGCCAGTAGGTCTTCTTTAACTTTTGACGTCATCGCGTTTCGATGAGGGGATTTTACAATGAAATATGTTTTGAAATAATTGCCATGTTGTCAAGACAGCATACATTTAAAGTCACCAAATCTGTAGGATTTTTTTTCTCTCATGTTCAATCTGTACGAGCTGTTCGTCTACTATTCCTCTTGCTCTTGGAATGTAAAAAAATAATAACTTTATTGATTGGTACATATTGCACAAACCTACACTGTGATTTCCGCATACATTGCGCATTGAGAAAATCCACTCCCATAGAGAAATGGAAATCCCACGGTTCAGTTGCATTTTGTCATTAATATGATTTGAAGTTCGCGTTCAAATATATCACTCTTGTGCTCTGACAGGATATTTAAAATTGAATTATTCGACAAGCATGAACTATTATCGGGCAGGTCGGTTTTACATTGTTCGGGCTGGCATATTCACCGCGCTTCGATCGTTACTTGCTGATCTGCTAGTATTGTTTGGAAGATAAATATTCAAATCTACTTTTCGATTCATACTTTGTCGAAATTTTTGAGAAGATACTTTTTTGCATTATTGATGCAAATTTCTTTACAATGTGAAACTAAAACACACTTAAAGATTTTTTTAAATTTTACATTTTTACTAGCAATGTCTAAGTATCTAGTGTTTCACTAGACTGACACTTCTTTTTAACATTTTGAAAAGTTGTGTGAATTTAAGATTTATATGATATGATATCTTTACGAATCAAAGCAAATGTACTTACTTACTTACCAATCTTTTTTGCCCAAAAATTTATCATGACCCCACAAATCCCGTACAAACAAAATTATTTTAATTGAATCGTCGGGTCTGAGCGCTCAATCGAGTTTCACTTAATCAGCCTTAACTAAATTTTTGATAAAACGTTTACATTTTAACGGATTTAAAAATACAGGAGTTTTTGCTCGTAGTAGGTACTTGGTATGAAACTTGCTATCAATTTTTAATAATTGAATCAGTATTAAATAGAATTGCAATGCTTTGTAAACTTGTATTTTTTTATCTTCTAGACATCAGCATTTCTACGAGTATAAATGTTGTTTAGAAGTAGTTTTTAAATCTTAGAAATACCCTTAAACAAAATAAGGCTACAATATTGAAAAGATTATGAGATTCTTCAATTCACAAATGGCCAGGCGTTGGCAACAGCAAAATACAGCAATAAGCGTTATCCTAGTGGAATTGATTATGGCGCTTGGCCAATATACTCGTACGGCAGCTGAAACACAGGACATACGAAACAGCTAGACCTCACTATCTGCGCTACATCTGTATCTACCTAGTATCCACGGGAGCGTAGTAGTGTGACTTTTTTATTGCTCACGAAATGAATGCACACGGTCGAACTAACCTTCCACTGTTCAGCGCCAATGTTTTCCCTAGGCTATGACAGTTGACTCTGTTCGCTTCACAGATTTAAAAGCATCAGAGACTGTATTTTTTCCACTTGATCAGACTCAGTGTTCCGTATTCGTCGTTTGCTCCATTTCGCAATAACGAAAAGCCAGTAGGCAAAGTTTTAGTTCCATAAATTTTAATTGCACTGCATTCGGCTTTGCGCTAAAAGTGAAAAAAGCTGAATTGTGCCATTGCCTATGGTTTATTCGATTTACTGCCTTTTTGTATTTCAAGCACCTTTAAAGTGTATTCAGAAGACCAATAAGATAAACTTTTGTAACAAGTTCTTATTACTACTAAGAAAGAGCAAGTTCTCATGACAGAAGAACTTTGTTGCTTAAGAGGATGTTCCCAACCACATCTATACTTCACATCATAATGTTATGTATGTTATGCATAATTTGTATGAACTGAAATAAACTTTTTTAATTTTCAATTGACTCGTATATGCAAGAAAGACACAATATCTTCAAATGCGTAGTCTTTGCATTGTGATGCATTTTTTCTCGATAGTTATTATAATTATGTTATAATATGTGTCCCTTTTTTTTAAATCTTACACTTTATTGTGAGTTTATTAGAATCCACGAAGGAATGTTTTTTCGTTTTCCTTATTTATCTTTTTATTTACCAATACAAAAGGACAATTGGAAATAGTTTCGGCTAAGCTGTCTCGGCATTTGGTTTAAATACAATTGGATTTTTTCGGTCTACGAAACTGATTAACCTCACGTCTTAATTGCCATTAGGCTGGAAACCCTCTATAATGGGAAGCTCTGGGGAAGATTTACTGAGATAAAAAATTCAATTAACATTTTACCAACAATTCCGAAGGCCTGCTTAGATAACTCCGCGTCGGAATTTCATGGTTGTTTGCAGAAGATAGCTCGGGCTATTAAATTTCTTAAAAGGGAAGCGCTTTTCCAAGGATCTGTTTACCTATTTATATTACTTTTTTTGACCAATTATTTGCAAGTAGCAAAGAGCATTTTTATCCTTCTTCAGCGGTAAATGTTTCTTTATATCGATGTATATCAAAATTGGTTTAGAGCTTTCTAAATGAATGTAGGTGCGTTGGATTCATTATAAGATGGTTCTTAAACTGCAGAAAAATAAAATCGTGCTCAATATTCGAAGGCTGAAAAAAAGTTTACAACTATAATTTCCTATTAGCTGTTAAGTCGATTTCGCGAAACTACGACCTCAAATCGTTTGATTCGTCAAACACGATGAGCCAATTTAAATACGCTTTTGAAATGAGGTGTCTAATGAAAGGCGCAGGTTTCGTATCTGTGAATTTCAACTAAAATAGAATCGTGGAACGCTCGATGCAAACGTATCATCATGCATTTCACTTCTGAAACTAACGGTTGCGGTGGGAAAAAACTTAATTGGCTCTGAAACTGTAACTCGAATTTCTCTGTGTCAATTTGTCATGGAATTCTTGTGCAAGAGGTGATGTGAAATTTCGCGCAGTAGGCACTATAGTTACACTTTTATGTCTACTATTTTAACGCAAAGTTACAAGTGCGTTCTGGTGGTTTGAAAATAATCAATAACCTGAAACGTATAAGCCCACGTTGATTTATACGCTTAGAACAAACAGGTTCGATTCACAATTATGTTCTTATTATGGCTTGAAAATACCTATTTCTACCTTGCATCATTTGTTTTTATCTTTGACCAGTGGACCCAGTAGAAGCTGTCCTGTCCGCTGTTTTAGCAATTTTTCCATATTTTTATCGTTTAAGTCTTCCCTGGACTTCTAAAAATATTTCAAGACTAAAATTATTCAAATCGGTTCAGCCGTTGTCGAGTTTAAACGAGACTAACGAACAGCAATTTATTTTTATATATAAGACTAGCGGACTCTGCAGACGTCGTCCTGCCCGCTATTTTCTCATCGTTTAAACCTTCCCTGAACTTCTCCGGATAATTCAAAACCAAAATCATTCAAATCGGTTCAGCAGTTCTCGAGTTTTAGCGAGACTAACGAATAGCAATTCATTTTTATATATAAGATTATTACATTACCGAAAAGGAACAATTTAGTAGCGTTCGCGTGAAGAGTAAAAAAATCACCTTACCCACCCAAAGCAAGATAATTGAAAAAGTTTCTGTTTTCATTACAACGGGCACGAACACGCATGTGTTTATTTTGCCGAATTGCTGCGCAATAAATTATAGACCTTGAGATTCTAATCAGGATGTTCTCACTGCCTTTTTAGGGTTCTGTAGGTACCCGGAGGGTCACCAAAGGGCTTGAGTTAACCCAATTTTTATTCTTAATGTACATGTAATTAATAAATAAATAAATGGCTTAAGTGTCTAGCTATGCAGTTCAATAAGCTAAATAAATGAAGGCACCCAGCAAAAAATTCGAACTACAAAATGTCAACCATTTGTTAGTTTTATCTTAAGTCTATAGGGTTTAATTCTATTTGGTTAGGACATTAAATAAAAATTATTTGAATAACTTGATTTCGATCGACAACGTCATTATGAATAGAATGTGCTCAATGTACCTATAGTTTTCAGATTACTTCCAGCTTTTATTGCACTTTGCGGGCATGTACCGAATTTACTTGCATTCCAACTTACCTTTGGCAATAGGAATGGGCATTCCGTAAGCTGCTTGAAAGCTTGGCTTCACTGCAAGCCCAAGAAGCTTCTGACATCGACTTATGAATTTCGCAAAACTACTCTCGGACAGGCCTTTGAGAGCTTTGAGTTGGTTCGAAATCCGACTCTTGCTTGGTTTCTACGATTTAACCAACGGTAAATTAACAGTGCCTTTCTTAGCATATCTACTAAGCAATGTAGCGATTGATTTACGAAAATACCTACTGTACAGAAACCAATGGTGTAGAGTTCGTTATAAATAAAATAAAACAACTTTAAAAGACCAATAATTTTATTGCAATGCAATACAAAAAATATCATCCCAATATTTTTTCACTTTATATCAGTCACATTGGAATTATGATAAACTGGATTCAAGTTCACCTCGATCTATTCAGTGTCGTGTGCAAAATAGCGTAATACATATCTTTATGGTCCGCGAATGTAACTTGCTAACTTATCACTGATATTGTAACCGTGACGAATGGGTCACCGTATTTGGGTTCCACCATTTCGCATGATATTGGCCCATAATGTTAGTGGAAAATCGAGAGGGTTGCGCCGAAACGATGTCATTTGTTATCCGCATGTTTGGGGGTGTTGGGAGTGTTCATTGCTGGTTCGCGAAACAAGTATATGTAGGTAGGTGATTTTGTCAGCGTACCTAAATTCAATGAGATATAACAGGCAGGTGTACTTAAAAGCCTGCCGAAAATAATAAGTAATAGACAACGTTAACGTGTGTTTCCAACTTGAAGCTTTCTAGATTAAGAATAACCAACAGAACATAGCATCAGTTAGACAGATAAGTCAGAAGTTCATTTCATAATCCAAAAGGTACCTGCTCAACAGCTTTGGCATTCGATTACACAGACGAAATGCTAAAAATATATTATATTTTTACCGCGATGCTCTTTAAGTAGAGATCGCAAATCGATCAGATTATTTCTGATAACTTTTTGGGAGTTCATCCTGCTAAACCAACGATAACTAATCCACATCCCGGTAGAATTGATTCCTCAGATTTTTATATTAAAAAAGAAATAGAAGTGGATACGCGGTATCAAAACCAAATAAAACCTGTTAGATACATATACAGTGGATTGAGAGCTCATGCAAGCTGGAATCCATGATTCCAGCAGAAAAATACAGAATAGAAAGAATAAATCAAAAACTCTTATAGTAATGCTTGGTACATGACTGTAAAATCTACTATATCAACTTGACCATAACCATGGGCCGTGGTAAATCAAGGACTCATTTACGCGGGATAAGTAATATTTAACAAAAATGTACTGTTGTAATAATTGTTCCTCAAGCAAAAAGTTAAGGGTATTATACTGTGGTATAAAGTAGCAATGCAATGTATTTCAATGATACATATATATATTTGCAGCTCGTTGTAACTCCTTGGTTCACATCCAGCCTTTTTATATCAACATCAATCTCGTACCTTCCGCCCCGAGGGAGCAAACTTTGGGAATGTTTGTTTTTATTCACTTTACGCTGCTATTGTATTTTATTACGTTCCGAAATGAAATGGTAATCCAAATTGGATTGTTTAACATTTAAAGTTTATTGCTGCAAATTCGTTTGAGAGTAACAGCGGATATAGAGTAACGTTTATTTGCCAAAGAAAATATTAAAAGCATTAAAATAAGCCATGAAGTATATGTTTTATTTCCTCGAATTACAACGTTTTGTAAGAGAAGCACACTTTTCCATAAAAAATCTATGCCCCTTTCACGCCTTTCAAGTTTTATTTCTCCAAGAACCGACTCATGACTTGTCTGTACCCCAACGTCTTCTGTTACTACAAACGGTAGATACAGTTAATGTCAAATTATAATAGCATTTTACTACCATGTAAAAATATTTATTTTCACAGACTTCAACAGATTGACAAGGAATTAGATGTTTTAGGCTGTAATATTTTTTTCTTGCTACGCATCATATTTGGACAATTGTTACACTGTACTCCAACATTGTACCCCAAAAATCTTACAGCTAATTCCATCTCCGCGTAGACTTGGTTTTAATCTGAGTAATGTATGAACATTAACCGTCGTATAACCGCATAAATGAGTTGAGATTGTTGAGCAGTACCATTCCCGTATACGTTTACACCTTGGCTAAGCACCGGGCTTCGGGCGAGGGCACGCGGCCACGGCAATTCCGTATAATCCTTATTTTAGTGCTCACCCAACATCTCCTAACACCCTCTGGGATACAGTTACCGTTCATTGTTAAAAAGATGGATAGTATTCATATACTATCCATCTTATGTACACTATCCATCTGGAATTCATATTCCACCACAAAAAAGTGCAGTAATTGAACCGAAGTTCACAACTCCACTGACAAAAGAATCGAGATCTACATAAAAGTTAATATAAGATCGTTGTTCACTTAAATGTCTGCCGCATGTCTTGATCATTGTCTTTGAAAGATATCATGTTTAGGTGATAACAGTTATTACAATTATTGTAACAATATTATTATGACGGACCTGAAAGTAAGAACTTTATTTACAAATGAATACGATAGTCGTTATTGATAATAAATTAAACTTATGTCAGTCAAATATTTTCCAGGAATCACAAATTTCAGTCACACGAATATTGCATCATGCGCAATTATTTAATTTATACGCACGTAGCCGTACACAGATTAAAATCGGACGTGTCTACATGAACAACGAACGTATGGTTACCCTACCCGAGTAGGGAAACAAACGGTTATTTAAAGCTCTAGCAGACCATCCGATTTGTACGGCCCTGAA
Organism: Pyrausta despicata; assembly: GCA_963921415.1. Taxonomy (NCBI): domain Eukaryota; kingdom Metazoa; phylum Arthropoda; class Insecta; order Lepidoptera; family Crambidae; genus Pyrausta; species Pyrausta despicata. The sequence goes on along the minus strand of OY992855.1, from coordinate 8,005,371 downwards.
TAATCTGGCACTGTATCCGGTGTAATTGTCACTGGTGTAATTAGAAACCACGAAGTCCTTCTTTTATAAGAACTGAAAATATCCTACTGAAAGAGAAATGGATAAAAGGAAAAAAGGCTTATTTTAGTGGTGTCGATTTATCCTTGTTGTTGATATTTTGACCTTAATCTTGTTGATGAAGTAAACAAAAACATGGTAACGAGGCTTAACCCTTTTATTTGTTTGTAAGTATTTACTTTTACCCACTTTAATAATAAATGCGATTGAGAGTATGAGTTTGGTGTAGTATTTTGGATAGAAAAATGGACTTATTGATTTTCCTACCTCATTGTTTATACCTCATCATCATCATCAATCGCCATATATGATACACGTCACTAAAATATTATATAATTATATTATATAACTTATATTATAAACCAAGTATAGCTATTGCTATAAATACATATATCAATAAATAAATATCATATTAGTATACTTACACACAAACACCGAAATGAATATTTTCTAGATTGTTTTAGCTAATACGAGTAATACGACATTTATTAAAAATCATAATCTAGAAATAAATGATCGTTGCTCCGATATTAGTAAGAAATATTTAGCGGATATATCTAACACAAGAATCCTTCATCTTGTACCGAAACCGTATGCTTTCCTTCACAACAAAGCACTTATGATTTCCCAGGCTAGGTATCCCTTCGTAATAAGGATATATCGGATAAGCAACATTATAGATAATAACGCGACAAGCTGGCGCCCGCCGTATGGAATTTTTGTCCCCGCTTATCACAAAAGCCTCTATAAAACTTAACTGCATTGAGAGTATGATAGCGCTGTTTACAAACCATCTCATGTAGATTTTGCAAAATATGAAGATAAAAAACAGTACGGGATCGTGGACGCGAGTGTATTTTTTACACAGCCAAGATATTTTTTCGAAAGAATTCCTTCTTTTTAAACGCATTGTACACCTATGCGTCCATTGTGCAAGTGTGCGTGCCAAACGCGTCATGCGCGAACAACAGTGTCCTTATCGCTGATTTGCCTTGTAGAGACTTGCCCTGTACGTGTGTCATTTTGAGCATTTGTTCTCAGTGTTCTTACTATGTGTAATATGATAAAAAGCTACTCAAACTGCCAACCATGCTCAAACACTCAAAGCTACCTTGTCCTACCTGCCAGTATTTTACAGCTTAGAAAACTCTCATTAATTGGAATTAACTCAACCTCTCAAGGCTCTCAAGCCAGGAGGTTAATTTTGAATAAAAATAATAATTATTAATAACAATAATTTTGAATCAAAAAATAAAAATAATATCCTGATTAATCCAGCATTAGATTGTTACTGTTGGCCTTCGTCTAACCCAAAACTTTGTAATTTGCTTATTAGTTAAAACTTTTGAGCGGCTTAAAGGTAAATCTGTCAAACAGTCTGGCAGCCCTAATAATGCAAACAATTTATTGTTTTCGTAAACAAAGTTTGCAGGTGTACAGACGCTAACGTCTAGATATTTTGTTGGTTTAGGTATTCCAATGCCAAAATGAAACTTCTAACTAAATAAGCATATTTTTTTGACAATTTTTAAAAAGAAAAACACCTAGACGTCTTATCTGCTAAAGCTCATTCCCAAAGTTTAAACGCGCCAATCCCAAAAAAAATTTAGTTAGAATAACCTACACACTTAAAAGCAGAAGGAACCCTGTCAATAATAAGTGTCAATTACTCTGCGATAAATTTTATTGAAATAAGGCACGAAATGGTCATGCCGTATTTTATCTTTGTTCCATTCTGGACTTCCATAAATTTGACGCTAAAGTTTCACTATCTTACGCGCAGCTAGAGTTCATTGCAGCGGAATGGGCTTTTGAACATTTCGATATAATACATTCTACAATCGGTGTATTCCGTAGGTTCTTTAAATTAATAGTGAATTAATTTATTGTTATTAATTACTAACAAAATTGGGCACGAAATCTCAATGAAATGGCACCGCACTCTTGGAGGGACAAGCTCACCGTCGTTTAGGAAACTAATCTAACGTTATCAGCTGGTTAATATTAATGTCAGTGTTTATTTTCAGACTCAAAGCATACTAATGAGTTATAACATAGATCTGGGGTCCGGATCCAGGTCTATTGACTGTCGTAAACACGTACGTCTAAGTACTTAGTAATTTAAAATCTTTCTTTCTGAAACTGTTTAAGTACCTACATATTTAATGACTCTGGAAGATTTGAAATTAACTAGATACAAAGTTTTTACGTCAACAACACAACGTATATATTTGCTTCCGTCTGTATTCAGTATACTTATATGTAGAGTTGAGAGCTAGAAGCATTTGAATCAAATACTCACTTTGGAAGCTTAACGTTACGAAGAAGTTTCATCAAAACTTTCACAATGATTTCTTTAGAAGTAATTTCTGGAGTTTCCACTTATTACTTACTCCAAACTGCACCAGACGTCGGTCTGGTGCATTTTCTTCACCAATGTTTGAAAGTTCCTTCTAGTTTTGTGAAATTTTGGAGAATTGTTATAAAACATGCGGCGTTTTGTTTAGTTTAGACCATTTATTTTCTATCCTTATGATTTGTAAGAATTAAATATTTTAACGAACAACCCCAAAAACTTGCCCTTATCCAACGATCGAAACCTATCCCATAAGTATCAAATTATAAAACCAATTTAAGCAACAAATATAAATAGTAAACTTAACATCATTTCTCAAATTTGTCAAACTAGACAAATTTGGTTAGGGCAATGAGACGTCGTGTATACACATTGCTACGTCCAATGTCAGTTTGTTGGTCCTCTAAATCATTTATTCGATTAGACAAGAGAATTGGTAATGTAAAGCGTACATAAGTAAGTTTCACTATATGCATGGAAAGGATGAACCGGATTTTAGAAACCTTGATAAGCGAGTGGTTAGAATAACTTGTCCCAAATAAAAATAAACATACTTATATAGCGTGCCAGCTATGCACTCAAAACAAACAAAAAAACGTTATTTTATTCGTAATTCGAATTAGGCCACTCGTTCCCAACTTTTAATTCTGCGCACTTCCCGCCAACAATGAGGTAGAGTGCCAGCAAATGCTGCAGCGCGATAGACCAGTTTTTCGCAAAGGTTTTGTGGCGATATTGCGACATGTGCGATGTCGCTCGCCATTGTTCTGCGTCCGTCACGAGTGTACACTGCAGTGCATGATAACAAGACCTAGCAATGTTTTATAAGTATATTTTTGAACTAGTAAAACTGGCAAGAGAGGCGGGAAAATTCGCTCATCTCATACATAGCCTCTGAATTCATATCATTTGTTTTCGAATTCAAAATCAATAAAATTATTTCAACACCGAGACCAGAAAATAGGCATGATGACACCTATCTTAAGTACTTTCAACACCATGGCGTTTAAAAAGCATAGCCCCTATGAAGTTAATATAAGCAATGTATTTCCAAAAAGCTGTAGAAACCAATTTTTAAACACATAAAACTCAATAAATATTCGGTTAATTGACTCTGATTTCTAATACATGACCGTGACGTCACGTTCAAGTATTCCCATATAAAATCTATGCAGGCAGACCGTTTTGACAGATAATAAAAAGTATGACGATGTTTGGTGGTGTCATCTAGCCTATTGTTAACAACGTTGTCCCGTCCTGGAATCGAGTAGGTCAAGCAAGAAAAAAGTAAAATGCTACGAAATCCCGTAGTCGTAAAGCACGCTACGACACCGATCTCGTAGCACGCTGCACTGAAGCTTGCTACGAAATCGATGTCTTATGCTACACGTTGTTTGTTATCGTAGATACTTTTTTTCAATAATTTAGTGAGATATGATAAAATTGTCCATTCGTTATTTCATTATAATCTGTTATTTTTGCTGAATTAAATTGAAATACTTTTAGCTGTGTGTCTGCTTCTCAATGGCCACAAGTATAGTTCGTCCGTCAGTGACGGCTGCAAACATGGGCGGGTCACAGCGGCCCTCGGTGGTATAATGAATGCCCCAGACTTCTACTCCATTGTAATGTGAATGACATATTCACCCACATTACGCCGCATTTGAACCGCGAAGCGGAATGAAAAAATGTATTTAAATCTGAATGGAACGCCTGATGCAAATTCAAATATGGAACTCATGGTGGGAATTGATTCGCAATTGAACCGTAAGAAATTGATGAAGAATGCAGAAATTGATTTCACTTGTATTGCATTGCATGAAAGTCGCGTAAAAAATATCTCAACTAAAAGGGTGCGTTATAGTCAATATATGTAATACCATGGCCACCCGCGACTTCGTCCGCATGGAAAACCTTCCTCTTCACAATTCTTTTTAAATTGTTACCTATGTGTCATTTTGATGTACAAGCTATATTCCGGTAAAATTTCATTAAAATCCATACAGTAGTTTTATGTGAAAGAGTAACAAACATCTATACATACTAACAAACTTTAGCGCTTATAATATTAGTAGGAAGTACGATTTTTATTAACATAAGTTGCGATACAATACTAGTAACTAAAATAATAAACCCCTCAGGTTTTATCAAAACCAGTACCTTTAACAAACTCCAATCAAAGCAACATTTCACAGCCAAATCTTTACGACTGACTAGCCCGAGGCATCAAATCAAAACGTCGTTCCGGACTGACACGAAAGAGAGAAGTGAAGTGATAACAAATTCGCTGGGAAGCTTTAAAATATTACATTAATTTTTCATCCCCTCACGTTGTAAGATCGTCGTACACGACATTAAACTTGAGACGGAAATAAAAAGATTTGTAACGATCGAGATTCAGACAATGATGTGCCTGATGAAGATAAGTGGGTGTATTAAAGCACTTTATTGAATATTCGGTTACAATAAATGGACTGGGATTTTACTGTCAATTTTCGTGTATACTATAGTGTTATTTTAAGTGGTGTAATGGTCAAGAAATTGACTATTAACCAAGAGGTCGCGGGTTCGATCCCCGCACTGTACAAACATTTGTGTGCATGAACATGTCTGTTTGCACTGGTCTGGGTGTTATATGTATTTATTAAAGTTTTTTGTAATTTGTAATACCACTGTTGATTCTGATTTTAGTAACACAAGTGCTTAAGCTACTAACCACGGAGTCAGATTAATGTATGTGATGTTGTTGTTTTATATTTATTTTAAGTGATTGGATATAAGCTCAAACTACTAGAGGGCGTACCTACCGTCCTCTTAAAAATATTTTGTACGATTACCGTAGATAGAAGCAACTCTTATTTGGTAAGTTGACTTTTGCCCTGAAAAAAAAAACACATGCTTTATAATATTCGATCTTTGTTTCTGGTCAACCGAAACTCTATTTATTTTAATGCATAGCTTAGCCATGTGAGCTTATTGCTGTATGAAAACACATTAGGTACATTTTAGATTTTGAAGTATTTAAGGCTTTATAACCAACAATAATGATGTACACCACATTATTTTGAATTATTTATTCTGTGAGTACCAACTCCAAATAAACTTCAATCAACCCTGCAAAATTAATTTGCCCTTTCATCGTGTTTCCATATTAGATATTCAAAGAGGGTTTCTCGCACTGATCGGCTTTACTATCACAATCCACTAGAGAAACAAGTAGTAACACCACTTGTATGAATTCTTAAAAGGTTATTGATTTTCTTTTGCGAGGTGCTGTTCCATCCATGTCTGCTCTAACTATAAGGTTCTTATGAAGCTGCAACAAAAAAAATGCAGTCTAACAGCATATCAGTTTAGAAGTTAGAGTACCTATACAGTAATGGGTAGGTACTCTAGCTAAACATTTATTAATATACCTAATACTGACTGTTTTCTATTATTATAATGTGAATTTTAAACTACCATTTAGCGTCCAGTAGGGAAAACCTACTGACATATCTTATTTGGTACCTTGGGAACAAACCCCTTGTTATCAGTGAACGATATTACGGTCTTCATTTCTTCCAGTTTATGTGTCGTAAAACTCCATTCGTTAGCAAATGAAATAAAATGAACGGAGATGAGGATTCGGTCATGAAATTTGAGGCGGATTTTCCGATGTAGTATTTTTTTTCTTTTACTTACTTGCCAGGTTTTTCAGGAGTTCAGAGAACTTTTTAAGCTTTGACACAGTCAAATATTTGTAAAAAAAAAGTTCAAATGCGCAAGAGCGTTTATGATCTCCTGAAATATTTATTCGAACACAACTAGTACTTCAGTCCTAAAACATGGAACACAATGGGTGTACTGCACTCGTAAAACACTGAATGCAAATACCAACGACTCATATGAAATTTTCATCAAATGTGCAGAAAAAGGTAGACCTTATGAAGGAATTATTCATAAAGCTCTCTAAGAAATAAGTGTTTCTTAGAGAGGTACTTTCTCCGAGAGGTATTTTCTTTTTAAAGCAGAGCTTTGTATTGTTAATCTTTTGAGACCGTATCATGCTTTTTTTCTGCGAAGAAAGCTGTAGTTTTGTGTTAAAGGTAAATTAATCTTGAAAATTTCATCTTCCTTTGTGTAAAGGAAATTACTCCATTATTTAGTTGTGACTGTGACTGAGAACGCAAAGAGACTTCTACGAGTACTGCATGCGCCATGTTTCGAGTTTTTATGTTGATTACTTTATTGTTTCGTGTTTCTTTTTGTTTTTATGTAAATGTAGTGAGCACACATTTCTTATGCCAGGAATGTTACAACTTTTTCACTCCGTAAAAAGAGTCAGGCATGATCCCAATAAGGCACCTTGATCGCGAAGCAAAACCGAATGGGCGGACCGAACAGAACGACCGATGGTATAGCATCGAAAAACAACGTCGTCTATGACAAAATAACACCTTGCTCCAAACGCGATCCAATCTAAACCTTATTCAGACGAGACAATTGCACAAAAAGTTATCCCACCTGCAAAATCTTTGCAAATCGTATGACGGTGCCGAAACCTTGTCCCTTCCGTGACCGAAATGTTTAAGCTAACGACCAAATGAATGATTTATGCAGGTATACGGGTTTTCCAGCCAAAGGTAATTCCTTAGTCAACAGATTCTCCTAAAATATATTCCGTAAAACGTTCAAAGCGAACTAAGTAAAATATTCAAGGTCCTGTTTTATAGCTTTTCATTTTGGTTTCCACTTTAACCGGGTTTATATTTAGAATGAATAAGTATTTGGATGGCAATATAATTCTGTGGGCCCTTTTTCAACAATGTGGCTCCGATACCGGCATACCAACGATCATAGTATCAGATCGTGGCACACAGTTTACGAATCAACTATTTTTGGAACTTTCTCGAATACATCCAGTATCCAGTGGTCCCGTAAATAAATCCACACCTAAACGAGTCCCTAGTAGCGCGTAATTGTTACAGGATAATGCTGGTGATTCTTCTCCGGGTAGCAGACACGCAAGAGATCCAACTTGATAGTTTAGAAGATAGCCTAGCAATCCTCCCTTTCAAATTAGGTCCTCCTGTAATTATATCCCACTATCATTCCTTTCTTCATTTCATAGATATCAATTATATTAAATCTCAGGTAAAGACAAAACGACATATCATTTTGTGAAGTATGAAATAATATTGTAAAAATCGACGTTTTGGTCGATTTGCCACATTTTTGTGAAACAGCCTGTGGTAAACTGCTAGGTTCTCGTACGGTTTGGCAATTGCTAACCGCTATAAATGTCTGGTATTTTTTAACATTCAAAAGTGTATTTTTGCATTTTCTCTTCAAAGTTCAAAGCATTAACTCTAAATAGGCTTATCAGTGCTTGAGATTTATCGCAGTAAGCATGATGAGCAGAGAAAATTAATTTTCCTTGTGAAATCCGTCGCAAAGCTCCCAAAGACGCTAGGTGGGGAAAATTATTAAAATAATATTCCTAGGTACAGTTTTCAGCAGTTTCTTATTAGTAATTAAGGTGGCAGCGTAATACAAAGTGGTGGTTTAAAGAAGACTAAAAACTTGATGAAAATTACGCAGCTTTAAGGGGTTTAAGATGTTTTTGGCTGTAGCTATCTTGATACATGTCTTTCGCATTACGCAAGTCGGATTGGCACATGTCTTTTGCGAACAGGGTTTTTAGGAAGTGTGAACTTTAGTATGCTAAAGTAGGGGCTTATTCATACATCAGACAAGAGACGTGCTAAAAAGGTTTGCTGCCTGGCTTTGTCATATCTTATGAAAATAGCTAATACCTACCTACTTACGCTATTTGTTTTTGACACGCTAGGTAACTTTCAAGCTCGGTGTTTGACAAAGCCTTAAAGGAAGCGAGGAAGAAGTAAGGGCCTGTGTTCTTTGTCAAATCAGGATATAGCGATATTACTGACGCGTCCTTGGAGGCCATAAATTTTATATTTCTCCGCGTGCTATAAAACTGGAATGCGAAATATTCAAAATTCTTGCGCAGCCCGCAGGCATAATAGAGCAGAGAACGTTTATTCAGACCAGGCTCCTTTCCAACATTATATTTACTACCTAAAATTTTATCCCTACACCTTACACATATACATGTATAGATAAGGAAATTCGGCCCATGTGTTACATGGTCACACCAAAATTGGAAATGATCTTTAGAACTTAATAAGTCTTTCCAATTCAAGTATATATGGAAAGTTAAAACATTAGATCAAATCAAAACGAAGCAGATACAGTATAAGCTAGCCGCGCGTGGTCCTACTAAACTGAGTGCAATGGACCTGCTCTGCTCCTAGTCGTCGTCAGTACTGCAAGTTGTTTACACGTGCGTGCGTGTGCATGAGCCCATTTTACCGACCCGCACGTACCTTCCTCTGTTTGTTAAGAACTAAGGTTAAAACATATGTTTCTTCATTAAATAATTCCGCCAAGCTTATGACTCTTTTAGGTCACTGCAATTTTAAAGGAAACAATTCTATAAGCAAAAGTTATTTACTACTTGAGGTCGTAAAATTATATGATCTTAAAAATAATGTCTGCACTAACAATCATTACAGAGAACAACGGACAGTATTGTGGTTTCTTCAGCGAAACTAATTTCACATTTTTACAAAGCGGATTTTCTGACCGGGGTAATAGGAACTAAGCTTTTGAGTTAAATTAAAAATAGAAAGCCTTTGGTATTGGTATCTTATGGTTTGGTATTTTAAAGTTATGAGGTATTCTTTCATTCATGTGCAATTACTTACTTTGGAATTGCTATTGATAAAGATGTTTTAAACTACAGTCGTAGGTAATTCGGTTGCGATGAAAACAATTCAGTTATCAGTTAGATTTCAAAATTGTCAAAACAAATTCACGGTCACTATGCGGATATAGCCGTTATTACAATAAAACTTATATTGTGTCTGGCATCCTGTCCTTGCATTAAATAAGCCAATTATATTTCACAGGCTACACCCCTTCTTGGCATAAACAAACAGTAAAGGAATCTTACACAGTACTGATTCCTATTGATAATAGATTAAATAATCGATATCAGGAAGGAAGTGCGCTAATTAACGTCGTAATCAAGCTTTTATGGGCCGGCTTAGAAAGGACGTACAACTGTTGTTAGTGAAAGGTCTCTTTGGATAAAGTGATAAAGTTCAGGTCAAGTTAATTGCTTCGTCGTATTGTGTACACGCGACGGTTAAGATAATTCTAGTATAAGTATCTGTGCCCCACGTGTAAAGGGGAGGAGGGCTGTCATCCTGAGATACAGGAATCCTCCTAGTTCAGGTGACAGCCAGCCATATTGTTAGGTAAAAACAAATGTGTACCTAGTAATTAGTTATTATTGTATTACCAATTTAAATTATTATTATTGTTATTGAGAATTTTAATGTATTTATTTTATTTCTGATTAATTAATGATAATGTATAATTTTTATTTTAATTGCATGTGTTCCAAATTGTATTTTATTTTCACTGTTCTATAGTAAGAGTTAGTAGTAGTAGTTTTAGAGTTAGAATTACTTACTTACTTACTCCTTTGGCGCAGCGACCCAAAGTGTGTCTTGGCCTCCGACACAAGAGAACGCCATCTGATCCGGTCTTGCGCCGCCTCTTGCCAGTCCGCAACTTGTAGCTCCTGCAGAACTGACATGACAGCGTCCTTCCAGCGGTATCTGGGCCGGCCGACGGGGCGGCGGCCTCGAGGTATCCCGAGAAACGCTGCTTTGGCGCTACGATCCTCCCCCATTCTTACTAGATGTCCCAACCAACGAAGTCTCTGGGCTTTGGCTTCTCCCAGGATGTTGGGTTCGGCGACCAGCTCTTCGATCTCGTGGTTTTTCCGGATCCTCCAGCTGCCATCTTCTCTCTGAGTTGGACCCAGAATCTTCCTCATGTTAAGATAATTAGAACGGATAAATAAATAAAGAAAATATGAAGTCTTTATTTTTATTAGTTTTGTAACAAAGGAAATAAAGTATTATTTGTACATAATTTAAGCTAATCTTATTATGTTTCAGAAAATTTTAGCATAGAGTACAATATTACTCTAAAAAATACGATTTGGGGTTAGGTGAAAAACAAAGTAAAACGATAGTGCTTTTTGGTAAAAATAAGATTATAATACTTGCCAGATATTGCATGAAACTTTATGCAGTTGGTTTTGATTACTCATTAACAAAAGTACAAGGTCTTGATTTAGCGTAATCCGGTCGTTTATAATCACGACGAATATCTTTTGATCTAAAAATATTCAACCCAGTGGGATCTCATGTTTATTCCAATAAAGTTGGGTATTAATATTTTTCACGACATCATTTCCCTCTTGCAATAAGAAACAGGATTTACTTCACCCCCGGTGCTATAGTATCGGGTGGTACGTCTCATTGACTTACAAAACAAGTGTTGATGGCACGAATCCCGTTTTCGTCTCACGTACCCAGTTTACTTTTTCTATCTTCTCAGTTGAATTCAATTACGAGTTACAGGCATTGTCGGGGTAAGCGCTTCTTCTATAGCTGTATGTTATGATCTTCTAACTCGAGGATCTAGCAAACCATTCAATATGTCATGAGGTGCTCGAATTATGTACCTTCAAGCGATCCTTTGTGATGATAGGTCGATCAACGTCAACATTTGTCTGTAATAACTACCTTTATAACTTTCAAGCTAGAGGAAACAGACTTTTTATAGGTGAGCTCCAAGACGAGTATTCTATTCTATTCCACTTTAAGAGAAATAAGAAAAGATCCCGTCAATCCCGAACGGGATCTCGTCATATTTTGCTTCGGAATCGATCCCGATAAACACGGGATCTTGTGTGATCGGAATCCCGCATTCCCTTTTGGATACGCAACGCGACAAACTTAGTACCAGCGCGCACAGATACCCGACTTCGTGCAATATCCTCAAGTCTGGTTTACCAAAGCTCGAATCGCTCGCCCAAACTTACAATTGCATACGAGCGTACAACAAATACTTTATGAATGGATTCGGGTGTGTTTGTTCTGAGGCACTCTCACGTACTTGGACGAAACCTCTTTGATGGTTCTGTTTGGTTGGGGTTGCCTCTAAAACAAAATGACTAAAGTAATACAACCTTTACTTCGGACGAGGGTTTTCTGTACATAATTTATGGATGTCCATTCATTTTGTGTAATCTTTTGAATGCTTCCTATAGTTAAACTGGTAGTCAATATACTCGTACTGATAGTCAAAAGTTTTGGCATTGATTAAAAATTTAAATTTAAAATGTCATTGTAAGTAAACTGCCAAATGAGTCTCCAGATCAACTGCAAATCTTTCGGTTAAAAAGTGCGTAATTCGGCTCTTAATGTTGTGGGTGACAGGCACTGACCTCTATTACTACACACTGGACAGGCTGTTCCATACAAATGACAGCTAATTTTGTGTGCCAATTTGAAGCGCCACTGCGAGTGTCCCGAGAACTAATTTTGACGTTTATTGCAAATGGCCACCGTAGAAGATTGCAACAGCGTTGAGGTTTTTAAGTATTTTAATTTTATTTCGTGGTATTTCATATCATATAGTGAAAGTTAAGCTAAATAATCATGAGGAAATGTGTGTTTTGTAAAATTCGCTACAGAAAAGGGAGTAAAATCACAGATTACTTAATAGTTACTACGTAAAACGTCACTAATTTTAGTTCCATGGACACTCGTATCTGCCTACAGCGCCAAAATGGCGACACTCAAATAGGCACAAAAATATTGTGACAGCAGCCAGTCCAGTGTAAATAGAGGTCAGTGGTGACAGGTCAACGTGCTGTATTTCTTAAACAAATACAAAGTATTTCCTCTGTATTCATTTATTATTCAATTCGCTGATAATCCATTGTTGGAAATAATGAAAACAAAATCAAAGCATAATGTATGGAATACCATCAAATCCTAATTAGAATCTAAAATTCATTCTTCCCCGAGATCATAAATATTTTCAACCGGCATTCCAAAGTAGCAACTCAATTATCTCTTTTTAAAGTCGGTTAAAAAGCCTAACGAACCGTGAAATGAATTACACGGCAAACGTTCGTGTGCCAAGTAATTTATGCCTCACGTATAAAGGCGCCAGTTAAAATCACACAACTCTGAATAAATACATATTTTACGAGACCACTTCCCGTGATGTTTTTCTAAACGCTTTTCCGCATGGTACCGCACTGACCTGCCCTAATCTGTCAGATATATCGAGACAATTTTCAACCTTATATGCATCACTGCAAAGAAAAACTGCTTTCGGGATCATTTAACAGAAAGACGTGTGGTTTGAGTGTCATGTTAATGCTGTAGAAAAAAAAAGTCCACTGGCAAGATGAACTGATGGCTTTATGAAGATAGCTGACAACCGAACGACCTGAAAAAACTTTGGCGATCCCAATGTTCACCCGTGGGCAGGTAGTGGCCGATGACGATGGTGAATATTTGTTTGGAACGAATTAAGATCTTGTCCTTGTAAAAAAATGCAATTTATTCTAAACATTCTAAACAATTATTTCTGTCGATTAGAAATTCTGTATTTATTTTGCAAAATTAAACAACTGTGCCCAGCAGTGGGACGTATATAGGCTGATGATGATGATGATGATGAAACAATTATTTCCTTAGAAATTATGTATTAATTTCCACCAGATACTAATAATAATAAAACGTTCAGGAAAATGGAAAGTAAACCCTTTTTTTGCAATATAATATATAGGAGCGTGTACACATCACAGTCTCATCAGTCATTCCTAGACATGATAAATGGCCAGACCCAGATCTAATACACTTGAATTATCTCAAGATAGTTTTACTTACTGTTCAAACAACTGGGCTTCGTGTTTTCTAGACTTTACTGATAGATAAGAATAAAGACGAAAGGACAGGTACTGTCTGCGACCCATAATAATCATAACAAGCAAGAATAATTTGACGTTATTCTCAGTAGTATTACGTCAAAAATATGTTTGCAATTGCTTATCGGAACAATGTGATATAATTCAAATCAACAAAGTTTTTCATAAAATTCAATAGAGTTTCACGTACGCTCAGCAACCAGTTTATATAAATTTCATTATTTCGCTTCTGCTCTATCTAGAAAGAAAATAATACTCGGGTAGAAGACATGTGCGCTGAAGATTGTATTTCCATTATTGAAGCACTAGCGGGCTGCAGAGGAGAACAATTAAATGGTATTTCTTTATTTTACAGAACAATCGCAATAAAATAGAATAGCTCGAAAGATATTATCGAGCACCGCTCTGTGTGCCGGCGTACAATACCAGCACATAGAATATTCCTATTATTAAAACGAGCGATGCGAAAATGTTTGACTCGATGCGGTATCTACTTGCATTGTGATATTTAACAAGTGTGGTATAAAACGCAATAAAAAAATATTTAGCATAAATACACACATTGCATAGGTATTTAAGTAGCATTTGTATTGATGATTACCCACTAATTGAAAATGAAGGAGAGTTGGAATGAAATAATCGATTTATCTTTAATTCTATTGGGAGCATTTATTAGTCCAATTGCTAACTGAAATTATCTTTGGGTAAAAAAATTGTTACAAACTGCGTAAAAAGGAAGCAGAATCCGTTAAAATTGCGGCCGTCGCATGGTTAGTTAGCTTCAATAAATTACATCGTTCCAACAAAGCTTAAAACAAATAAAATTGCCATGAGGGATGTGAATCAAAGCGAAACAAAATCAGTCAAGGAATTTGGTTTAAATGTTTAACTAACTGTAAAAAACGTTACGAAATAAAATGAAAAAACCTACAATTTTTGTTCTTGTCCTGCCAAATGCCTTTATAAAAATATACCTACACAACAGCAAGAAATGCGAATTGGATTCGTTCATCAACGGGAAATATTGATGCGCAAATTTCAATTTTATCTCGCAGAAATGACTCAATATCCCTCGGGAGTAACGTGATTCCTAAATCGTAAGATAAGTTTGTATCTCCGAGGCTGATATCGGAAGGAAATTCGAAAATCTGTCACTCAGCCCTGCCGCGTCATTAAAATTCAAACACTGGTAATCTGGAGCGCAGCAAAAGTATTCCTATGGGGAATCCGAAATAAATTCCTGTTGGATGATATCAGCGTTTCAAAGCCTTTTCATTCCGACCTTTAGCGGTTTTATGTTGCATTCAGGAATTAAGAGAAACATTTTTTAAATATATTAAATGAAGTGTCGTCTACAGAATGCAATGTTATAAAAACAGTGCAATTTTAAACAAATTAATACTTTGCCTGAAGTTGAAAACGCTAGTGTGTTAAGTTAAAAGCTCTTTCATGGCGCTACTAAACGTTCTTTGTAATGCATTTTGTACTGCCATTCAGACAATGATTTTTTTGTAGAGTTATTTATATATTTGAGACCTAAAAACCGTGACTTTATAAAACTGTTTAGTTTTATAAAGTCACGGTTAATAAAATGGTTGAAACAACAAAATGTGTTACGTAGAAAACAATTACCGCTTATGGTTCAAATCCTATCAAATATTAGGCTGTGTGCTGGCTGGCTCAAAATAGTTTATCTATTCTGATACATGGTGCGACCACACGGGTGCGCCTTTACAACTTTAATGAACTGGCCGAAAGCCGGCGAGCGGAATCGACTCTGTCCGATAATACAATAATTTATTAGCCCATATTTCACGCAGCAAGCCCCAATGGGGACCCTTATGACGATCCAGGAACGAGAAACTTTGCCGCAATGTAGATACACACTGCAGATACCTATTGGTCATTACTTGAACGTTTTGACGTTAAAATGCGTTAAATTATATCTGAAAAGAATTTATATACATTAGGCTGCTTCAAGTCGTATAGCAATAGCGTATTTAAAACTGTTTAAGAACACATTACGGCAAAAAGAAACAGAAATAGAACTATGTACTTAAAAATTCTGAAAATCATTAAGAAAGTTATGAAAGTAAGTATTATAAACATAATTCTACATGAAATTTCTTACAATGACTTCGTTGGAGATTATATTAATGGAAAGAGTACGTTAGTAAAGGCCTGAATGAGTCAACTGTAACATTTACGCTGTAATTCATGAGCACATGATACTTCACAATAGATTTGATGGTATAATCAAATAAGATTAATGCAATCGCCAATCACTTACAAGAAATATAAGGACGAACTAAAAGATTTGATTAATGATAGATGTTTTGTAAAGGTAGTAAAAAGAGTAAAATTTCTTAGATCAAACAAGAAAGAGCCCAGAAAGAATTTACTGAACTGAGTCCAATGGACCTGCTCCGCTCCTAGTGGTTGTCAGTACTGCGAGTTCTTTTAACGTGCGTTTGTGTGCGTGAGTGGCCCATTTTAAAGTTGACAATTGAAAGGACGTAGGTACCATATCTTCCTCTGTTTGGTTTGATCTAAGTCAAGTTAATACCCTTCGTTTCAGTTTTATATTTTGTTCGTTAATAAAATGTTTGTTTATGGTACTGAAATGACTTAAGCATTATTATGTCTTTTTTAATTCAACAATTGTTCACCGATATCAAAACGAAAATGGAAAATAAAAAATGAGTGATCGAAAATTCACAATAATTGCTTCAGTGGGAAGCTCAATAATAAGAATTTGGACGATGTAAAGAAAACGCAAAAAACATATTTGCTTTAGGGAAATTGGGACAAAGGACCAAATGGTTTGATATGGAAATAACTATCGTACCTACTTAATTCATTTGGAGAAAATCAAAGTAATAATAATATGTTTGTATTATTTCTAAATCTAACTGATTGGTAAGTCCCAACCATGGGATGGACTTTTTAGTTGAACGTTGTAATAAAAAAACGTATAGTTACATACTTCTTACCTATAGACTGCCTAAAATTGTTGATAAATACTACATCTGAATTTTGAAGGTTTAACCCTCAAACATTTAATTGAAGCTAGAAAAAATTGTGCTTACATGTTTAGAATTTCAGGCTAGCTTTGTATACTGCTTTACTTTTCGTTATTCACTGACTGTAACTTGTTTCGTGAGCCATGAATAAAACATTAAAAAAATATGTCATTTACGTACATTTTATAATGTACGTAAATGACATATAATATAATATAATATAATTTCGTTGTTAAACAAAGGCAAATATTTAACTCGAAAACACTCATTCAAAGCGTTGAATCATGGAACAATAAAAAAAACAGCTTAAAAAGGCGCCAATGAACTATTAACACGGCAAATAAAGCATCCGGGCTAAAACAAGGAACTTTTAAAAGTATCATCAAGCTGGCAAATTGAGAGTATTCCTCGTCTAATACTAAAGAACGGCAGCTTGGCCTGATGAGTGCAATAACAAGACAATTATGGCTTCAGTGCGCAGACAACTAACGCCAAAGAAACAACTTTTTTTTATATATGGTTTATTCATACAGAGTGGTGACCACAATACAAGAAGATTTTGTTTAAACTATAGAACAAATTCGTATGATATTTGGTACACTTACATTCTTAGTCGTCACCATTCTGAATGTGTATTAAATTTCATCCAAATCTGTTAAGAAGATTAGGCACAAAAACGTAACAGACAGAATGTCAGTTGTCCTATTGTGGTCGCCACCTTGTTTAAACCATATTGTATGTATAGGTAGGTTCCATATACGGTCCAAAAAGATTTATTTATTTAGCTCTAATTAAATATATCGCATTAAAATTCTTATTTTACTTTTGAACTTTGATAATAGTTGTCCATGGTGAACACCTAGTGGTTAAAACAAAAAAATAATAATTAGGTAACAACTTCTTAATCATTACAACTACTGAACTGATTTAAAAAAAAACTTTACCAACGGAAATCTCCATTTTATCGGCGAGTCTGAACGCAGCCTGAGAAAACTTTTAATTCGCGCAAAGGAAGTCCCAATAGAATACTAATAGAGAAATACTAATCCGATTCTATAATATATATTGTTCTGGAGTCCAGAAGCTTGATGGCTACCTTATGAACTGGCTTAATGTGGCCCTGAAAGTTTTAACAACGTTACATTAACCATCTTTGTTCTTTGATGTTAATTGTTTGTAATGAGGAATTTCCCTTGATTATAAATGAGATGAAAAAGTATTTGATTAAAACGGATTCTTTTCCTTTATTATGATGGCTTTTGCTGATTTACGTATTTTTTATTTCGGGTAGTGTTTTCTTATGAAGTCACAAATCAAGTCAAGAAAAGTTGACAAAACTTATAATCAATATCATATAAGAGCAATATCAACTACTTAAGGGAGAGAGAGAGAGCAGTTTCTTTCAAAGAAAGTTATTTCTCCCGCTGTACAAATTGCTAATGTTATATTGACAGAAAATTTATTGTATTCAGGCTACGCATAGCAAAATAATGGGTGTGTGAACAGAATTGATGTGCAATCATTAACGCTAGTTCAATATATTTCAAATTCCAGCCTACGAAACAGTGTAACAGGAATACATATTGATAACCTCAAAACAAACTCTATTCGATATACAGTTATGTTACATACGTGTCGCAGTGTTGCATTGGAGTTGGTCAGTTTACTAATCGTCCAAGTAGATGTTTTTTTTTTAACTTGCGTATTTTCGGATGCAGGATGGTTGCTACGTATTGACATGTAAGAAAAAATATAACATAACATATTTTAACGAAGCTTACTTTAAAAACACCTTAGAAAAGTAATTTCTGCTAAAACAGCCGATGTGTGCGAATATTATTAATATTTAATATTCTAACATTCATACAACATTTTGTTTTAATTGAAATTCCCTGCTTACTTAGCCAGTTTTTTTTGTCTTGGCTGTCTTATCACGAATGAGAATACATATTTTTTCAGGCGCATTATTCAAAATCTAGTCGCACTTTCTGTCTGCAACATACATACACTACACATACGAGTAGACATAGGTAGCCCGCGATTGATGCTCCCACACGGCGGGGACAAATCGTGCGTCTCCGCCCCACATTTGATTTACCTATGAACCGGAGACCGGATAACTGAGGTATCGCATCGAATGCCATTGTTTACGGACAAAATGACTTTGTCGGAGCTCGGGTTTATGCTGCGACATTTTCAGCTCGCGACTATCGATTGAAAATGTATCCTACGCAGAAAACATATGTCAAGCTTAAAAATAAGTATTGCTAAGTATTAACTGCCATACTAAAGTAAATATATTGACTTATATTGGCTTTGTAACATCAAACGCGACCGAATTGCGACGCGTTTAGATATTGTCATTTTCATAGCGAAATATCGCGATAGTACGATATCATAACCCATGGTGATGTCATTGTAATAGCCTTTTAACAGTTACACAAGCCTGCTAATTCCAATACAACCTGGCTTACTGTTAATTAGTCAAACGCATTTATGAGTATTAACAACAATGGGTGGGCCATTACATGACACTTCAATTAGCAATAACTTTTCAAATATTTTGAGCACGTCACAGCATTATAGCCATAAAATAATTCATTCCCTTCCGCGAACTCATTTTCATTTTAACGAATTAGACGTTGGGTATTCCCAACTCGAAATCGTTTTATGAATTCTGAGTCTCATGAAAAAAGTTATGGTGAAGTATGGGCTGGGTCGTGTAGAATGTATAAATGAAACTTTTATTTATTAGGGTAAAAATAATATGAAATAGTAGTTTCTATACAGATTTATTTTGACCCCCGACGAAAGAGAGGTGTTATAAATATGACTCCTAATTCTGTGTGTGTATATGTGTCTGTGTATGGCATCGTCGTCTTCGATCGCAAACGGATGGACCGATTGTAGTGTGTTTGAAGCTCAATAGCTGTTCTCCTGGTTCATTCGGGGGGTTTGTGAGTTATACAAAAAATAAGATTTTTTTATATATTTTATTTATTTATTTAAGGTGCTTGCATATCGACAAGCTAGACTGGAGCCAGAAAAAAGCTTTTAATATTCCCATATTTCCATCGTGGAATTCCAAAAAACGGAGCGCTGGACACGCCACAGTACGGAAAAACTTTCTCATTAGAAGTTAAAACCTTTTCATTAGTCCGACATTCATGGGCTGGAATAATTATGATGTGAGCTGAATGTGGCTCGATAATTAGCGAAATGACATAAGCGAGCGGGTCGCTGCATGTTGGAAGTAATAAAGCAGCTAATCACTGTAGTAATTATTTTCATTTATTCGGCTCGGTGACATACCTAGGAAATGGTTTATTCGAGACTTTTGACGGTATGATTCCGAAATAAACAGACGTTACGTAAACATTTTATTTTGTAAGTAGGAAAGTATGCCAAAAGGAAAAGTATCAAGTTAAATGGTTTCTTCCGGATAAAAATATTGCGGGCAAGAAAAAACTTGAATATAATTTTATTTGTATTTTGTAATTTAAAACGAAACATATTTTGTTTGATGTTCAAAGATTTGTTATGCCCAATGATTTAAAATAGACTCAAAATATCTGGGGTGTCATAAATTGGTCAAAAGAAATACTGATTGATCCGCCGTGGCTGTGTGTGGTATCTGCCCTATTGTGTATTTTTTTTGTTACTAATATAGCTTGTAAGATTTATTTTACTAACAAAATGGACCTGCGTTGTCTGAATTCCTAAAAAAAAATTGTGTGTTTTTATTTATCCTACACATACAAGACAGACTTTACTCTTTTCCCTTATTAAGATATACAAAAGCTGCAGTCAAATTAAATTCCCAAAACGCCACCCTTTACTTCAAACGGCTTTTTGCGTGCACATTATTTCGAAACATCTTTTCCTTGTATTTTAATCACATCAGGAAGACGAGCAATCGTAATGCTATTTCTTATAAGTCGAACTATATGTTTAGGTAAAATATAATGTATGGGTAGATCACGCAACCAGCTTTCTTTCTGCACATCACCAAACACAAAACCAATAACAGCCGTTTATTAATTTAGACGAAGAAATTATTAATATTATGACTACAAGATACCCTCGATATAAATCTACAAAACCTATGTATTTTGCCAGTTTGAATCGAGTAACATCAAAACTCACTGCACAGAAAATAATTCTTCCCTACCGATTTTGACCACGGCATCTTAACATACTCGTAGATCAACCAACTACGCGGGAGATATTACAATGCACAAGTGTGAGCGCAATACACAGGTGCACTCTCTGGTCCTTCACTCTCAAAGTTTGATGCGACGGCAATCCGACATGAGATCAGGCGCAGCAGGACTAACGGCTTAGCGTGCTTTCCAAAGCACGGGTATGTAACACCGCCAACTTCTCGACTCCGAGCTGTTTCTGAAAGGAAACCTTAGAAACAATTTTAGGCTCGACTTAGGATTTGAACCCAGGACGTCTGGGTTGTTAGGCAGAAAATTCGCCACTATACCAACGAGGAAGTCAAAACAAACAATTTGATGCTATCCATGTATGCAGTCAGTCTAGCTAATCAGTCAGTCGATTTCGATTCAGTTTCGACTCTTGTCAAAGCCCCTAGAGTCCAGTGGGGTTGGCTTTGACTCGGAGTTAGGTTTCGGTAGTGAGAGCATTGTAAAAGTAGGTATTTTTAACGAAGTTATTTAGAAAGAAAAAATAATATAAATGAGTTAATTAATGACATCACAAACACAAAACATATTACTATGATTGCTAAGGTAAGTACAAGAAAGAGACAAACAAAACATAAAGCTCCATAGCAAAACATCTTAGACGCAACAAAATAACAATATCAACAGCCGTGCAAATGCGTGCTCGCAACGTCCATCATAGGTGTTAAACTCGTTTACAGGTTTATGTCTTCAACTTTTATGAATAAAAGATAGGTAAACTGACGAAATTACCTGTTCTTGCATAATATCTACATATAGTCAACAAATCTACTGGAATTAAACTTTTCAAAATTTACGCCGAAATTCCATCCTGACTGAGTGGTCTCAATATCATAACGTTTCCTCTTTTACTATTCCGAGTCTG
The DNA here is from genome assembly GCA_963921415.1 of Pyrausta despicata. Lineage (NCBI taxonomy): Eukaryota > Metazoa > Arthropoda > Insecta > Lepidoptera > Crambidae > Pyrausta > Pyrausta despicata. The sequence goes on along the minus strand of OY992855.1, from coordinate 7,983,989 downwards.
CCTCAATTATACGAGTCCCATTCAAATGAATGCTATTCATTCCACTGAACGGGCTATCGTCAGATGTTTTGGTAACCTCAATAAAGCTTATCTTAAAATCTCTAAATGTGCCACTTCAACTTTTATTTTTAGAAAACCTCGTTTCATTTTTCGAATTTGTTTATTTCTTTGATGTCATCTATAATAGCATTACTCCTAGAAAAGGTTTCGTTTAATTATATTTGTGCTAAGGTTGAATGATCAAATATTATTCAAAATATGTATGTCTAAATAAGATAACACCGTTCAAAGACTTATAGATAATGTACTCGTATTACACAAAGTTCGTAAAGTCCGTTTCTTTATCCATACATATTGAATTTATGTCCAATCTCTTTAATAAGTATTCAATTTTATCAATTAAGGATTTAATTTAATAAAAAACATTTAACTTAACCAATTTTAACAAAAAAAAACTTGTAAATCAATTTATTAAGAAGCACGGTGTTTTCAAACTAATATCCAACACGTACTAATTGCTTCCATTTCCAATTTAAAGTACACAGGCAGTTTGATTGATCATCGAAACAAAGCCGAGTTGAATGACTTCTGGGTACTTTTCTAACTCGAAATGAAGTACTTGATTTATAATCGACCCGACCCTCCTCAGTGGGACAAGAGCAATCTATAAGAAGAACTAAACATTTCTCACTGGGTTCCTCGGTTGCCTAAATGAAAACCGATATATGTGTGAATGTATAACGTTTTTGCAGAATGCCGACTAAAAAAGACTGATTGTGTGAAACACTATCGAACTTATCAACTTCGATACTAATTATATTTTTAAGTTCTATTATCAGTCTTATTTAGGCCTGGGTCTTATCAAAGTTTTTTTTATTGGTTTTATTAGTCTTATACCTCTCACTCTTAACAACATTTTAACTCGACGCCATACGTTTTAAGAATTATGAAATTGTAACTTGTAAGGTTACTTAATTTTTTAGCTTTAACAATGGAAATTGCTTTAGAATTTGAAATTAAATCACGAGGCAATATTACAATGTGAAATTAAAACACAAATAAAAATGAACAGTCAATTGGCAGAGCAATCGCCAGGCTTGCGAGAGGTGCAGATTCGAGTGCCGTCTGTCCCGCATCCAAAAACGAGTAAATCCATCTCTATTAAAGTATTTTCACAACAGCTAGCAATGAACTTAAAACAAAATACGTAGTCCAGCTAAGCTATTTTTCGCCGTAAACTTATTTCAAAATTACAAAAGTTTATTTTCCATCGAGAATCCGCTGGCTCGTAAAGGAGCAAAATAAAAAAGACTAACCGAGCTATATTCAACTACTAGCGCCGAAGTTGGCAAAACGGTAAGTTCCAGGCAGGTATGTCCAAATAAAATATGCATTTCGAAACGTGAACGTCTCAAGAAAATAACCAGTATGTTAGGACAAAAGCTTTTAGAGAGCTTGGGCGGTGCATACCTGCCGACTTAGGGAGAAAACACATAAATTAATACTGTCAATGCAGAAAATGTTCTTCGAGTATAGACGGCTCGGTTAAAACGTTTGCAAAAGATGATAACTTATTTTCCTTCACATTTTATGGTTTTTGCCTAAGTTATGTCAGGTAAGATAGTGTCAGGTGTTGGTAGTTTTGATTAAATGAAATGTGCGTAGGTATTTGTGTGATCGAGACTGTTGTAGCTCATAATTTTGGGTTGAAGTGAACTGTGAAGTGATAGGTAAAGATGTAATGTGTTTATTAAAACAAACGGGTTATCGCAATCCAAAGACCACAAGGTCTAAACAAAAACGTCACAAAGAAACGGTAAGATAGTGTCAGTTGACGACAAAAAAAGATTATGCTGCTTATCAGGTCCAAAGTGCGAGACCCAAGGCGTGTGGAACACTCCTTACACCACTCCAGGCGAGACGAGTGAGTACATTTTCATGAATCACATTTAAATGACACTCTCTGGCGATGAATGCCTTACACTTTGCCCCTACTCCGCATTGAAATATTTATTTGTCTGCTGTCGTTCCTACTCGAATGTTTGCCTCGCGATTCGGAATGTTTTGTAGCTTAGACGTACACACGACAGCACTTCGAGGTAGCCACTGCGACATAGTATGCAATCGTAGGTAATAAGAGCGATTTTGCAACAAAAATTGATAGGCTTACGTTCTGTCCTCCGTACCTACCACATCGTCTCATTACTTCATGCTAAGTGTGTTTGGAGATGTATCGAAAAACCGGCATTGAAGTGTGTGGCTGTGAATACAGGTGTTCAGATGGAGATTTTTGAGGAATCTGTTTTTTTCAAATATAAATTATAGGACTGTAAGGCACGGGGCACACTTGTGGTGTAATGTCGACGGTGACAGAAAGTCACAATTGTTTATAACATCTACTGTGTTACTTTGACAGAGTTTTAGGATTAAGATAACGATCTTGTACCATCAAAATATACATATAGCGTATGGTCACTTATTTTCTAGCCATTCTCGAGTTTAAAAAGTTCATTCTTTCTCTCTAGATTTATTTTACGGAGGCAAACATTTAAGTTAGTTGACTGCAATACAGTTTCAGCGCTTCAAAGCAAATCAAATTAAGAAATGAAACGGAGTGTCGGTCAAAGGGATTGTGTAGCTTTTTCACACTTCGTAACGTCTGAGTACCAATTGAGGAGAGTTCTTTGAACTCTTCGCGTAAAGAACTACCGCTCTAAGGTTTCTTTTTGTGACAAAGAAACCTGCCAGCCAGGATTGTGGGAAATGAAGACAATTTCCGCTTCTGAATGGGTGCAACTGTTTTTATTTCTAAACAGGCATCCCTGATATCATTCTCAAGCTATTACGAAATATATTCAATTTGAATATAGACGCTTAGCACTACCATGTAGGTGTATTTCGTTTCAACGGGCTTTTCTCGCGTAGGTAAATCAAATCGCTTCGACAAAAGTCACAACCAAGTCTTTGAATAGTATTTGTTATGCTATAAGAGTTCGAGGTGATGGAAAATATCGGTTTGTGTAAATATTATCTAGAAAACTCAAACTTCATAAATATTTAGTCCTTTTAAGTCAAAATCATAGACATTGTTTGTGTTTCTGAGTACTTATACACAAGCGTGTTCATTTAATATATTATTATTGATTGCAGTAAAACCAAACTAAATTAAATTAATTTAGTGGATTATGGACCATAGCCAATCTTAATCGATTTCATTACGATTGATTACGGACGGATACGAAGTATATTGCCGATCATAGACACGAAGTCTTTTTTTTTCTAGTAAGAGCCAACAACAGCACATGTTTTACCAGAGAATTTATGTTACTTTACATTGTAAACTAGAATTCGCTGATATCAATATATATTCATTAGAATCACATTTGGCGACCAAACGTAGGCCATAAACTTTGCTCAGGAACCAATCACAGTATAATGTACGCCTGCGGGTTTGTCTACAAATACTCGAGCAGGAACGAGAACCAGCATAGGCTAATACAACACTGTTGAGCCGTTGCACCAATAAATTTAAATAAAGGCGTAGGATTCCAATAACGGGGCCTATATTGCGTAGAGTTACATTCATGGGAGGAAGGATGTTTCGCAACCATGAATACTTTTATTGAGGAACCTTAGTTGGTAAATGTATACCTCTATCGTATCTAATACAATACTAACATAGTTTCAAACATATTATTTATATCTATGAAAACGAGTAAGTGAGAATCGGTTTTGCCCGCGTAGGATCGTAATGTGTACTGGTTTATTTTTCAGTTAGGAATGGGTAAAGAAATATGGCTGATACCTATACAGACAATATGACTGAAAAACAAGCGGAAGAACGGACGAGACCCAATTTTACACCAAGGAGTAAAACCTCCCTAGAAAAACGGTACGTATCCTAAAAAGAAATGTTAATTTACTTACACTTTGGACAGTGCAAGTACAAGTGCAAGTACTACATCCATTTAAAAGTGTTTCTTTCTTAGCAGTTTCGAGAACTAAATCTTTATAAAATACCGTCGCTTCTGCCACTTCGTGTAAAGTGAAGCCTTACAAATCTGAACTCTCTCATACTCGTCAAAACTAGTTTCAACTTGGACAGAGCCTTTGCGAGTGGTCATTTCAAAGAAATGAAAATCGTCAAGTATAAGTTGAAACTTTGTACACTCTGTTTCGCAATACGGGTATTCAACATTTACTATTTGATAGTTCTGCTTAATAGCTTCTACTTCCGACTTGAAAATGAATTTTCCGTTGCGTTTATTACCTACTTTATCCCATGAACTTTTATGTTTCTATATATGCCAACCCAGCTTAGAAAACTTTAAGGCCTGCCTGAAGCACAATTTAATTCGTAGCAACGAAACTATGATGCATGTGTAATTCATGCACTCAGCTTATGAAATTCAGTTATCGCCTTTCTAATCTAGAAAATCCGCAACAGGCGATTTGTTTTTGAGGGCTTTGCTTTCGGCCAAAGAAATTGCAAAACTAACTTACCAGTTAGTATGGGTCTGGAGGCGTAGGTACAACCGAGAGATAGAAGATCTTGTGTCTGAGCCGAACATCATCGGAGAAATAAAATCTTCCCGACTTCCCTGGCTAGGACATGTAGAGAGGATGGGAGAGGATCGAGCCACAAAAAGAGCCTATCTTGGACAACCTTCCGGGCGCCGGCCGGTGGGGCGTCCAAGATATCGCTGGAAGGACGAAGTCGCCAAATACCTGAAACAACTAAAAGTGTCCGACCGGTCAGATTTGGCACAGAATAGGCAAGAATGGCGCACTTTAATGTCGGAGGCCAAGATCCACTTCGGGTCGCTGAGCCAGCGAAGTAAGTAAGTGCTTACCAGTTAAAAAAACGGACGGATTTTGACCTAATGTTATTATTAAATCATCTTTTGTTTTAAAAAAAACCGCAATGGAATCAGTCCATCCGTTCGGGAGCTACGATGCCACAGACATAAACATACAAACACAAACAGAATAGGGTTCAAACTTATACCACTAACAACAATAAAATTATATTCTGTAACTTACCGTATTAATAAAAAAAAACACCCATCTTTTTCATCGGGGGTTGAAAACACCTGCGGTAAGCAGAATAAAGACAGCTATGTATTAAATGCCTTTTTCCCGTTTTCGCCATCTGATAGCGGACCACTAAAAACTGGGAGTCAGTATATCAAGTGTGGACGCAATCAAGTCCTCCACCGTCTGGAAGAGAGATGTACCTACGCACGGCCACACATCAAGGTAACCACTGCGGTATCTTATGCTTACGTAATAAGGATGATTTTCCAACGAAAATGAGTAGCTCAATGTGAAGCCGTGTGTACCCCACGTGCGCACTTCAGGTTCAATTTACTTTATTATGCAAATATCCCAGCGGATTTATGCTAGCATTTTGTCTGTCACGTTAAGTAATTCTCCGTATTGCAGTTGAAATTTTACATAAGAAATTATTACGAATAGTTCTCAGTGTAGTGTAGATTATTGTATTTATTCGCTGTAAATGAAAACCTTAAGGACTGTGTATGAAAGATGAATCGCATGAAAAGCTGTTCATGATTGGTTTTTACGAGATATTACTCTTTTTTGTACACCATAAAAATATCTATAAACAAATAAACATAGGCACGGAAAAATACTTACTTTACCTTGGTAAGTACTTATACCTACTTTTAAAACGCTTACGTGTTGTCAATCTTAGCTCGTAGTAACATTGGCGTAGGTTAATCCGACAACCTTACAAGAACCTTACAAAATATTAAGCTCCCCTTGCTATTTGACTGAGCCTTTATAGTTGAAATCTGAAAATCCGACACCGATCGCGACTCGCCGCAATGCATTTGAAAATCGTTTGTGAAATACCTTTGACAACGGTTTGCACAGAGGATGCGTGAAATTCAATCGCTACTATTTCCTTTGGGTTAAAGGTGAAAGCAATAAGAAGGAGCAGGAAAATTCCTTTTGTCGTGGTTGAGAGTCAGAAGACTTATGTTTCTCACGTTCTTAGGTTCTTCACATTTCACAGATTTTTACACGACTTATATAACTACATCTCAATAAAAAATAACGGTCTTTATTCATACAAGTGAGCTCAATTAGTAGTTGGCGTACAAGTAAGTACCTACTACGTTGCAGAAAAATGTATTCTCTCCAAGATTTTAAACGTTAGAAAGTGTAGCTAAAATTAGATGGTACATTGTACTCGTATACTCTTATGGTAAAATAAGTGTTCCTATGACCTATGAGAGAAACGATATGCCTTCTTACTTTTGGCCACAAAAGATAGTAAGGCAACAGGAGCGGAATACTTTCATATCATAGACGGTACACAGTGTAAAATCGCCTTTAACTTACAAGACTAGAAGATTAGTTATAATATCGCTCTTATCGCTAGTATACCGCAGTGTTGACTGTGTATGTCATCGTCTATGTAAAACTGTCGAAAAACCATCAATATTCATTTACCAGCATGGCGTCTATCTATGATAAAAACAATTGACGATCGTTGGCATAAAACTTCGTTTTGCATGTGTCATTCTTGTGATCTCGCAAGTGCTTTTGTTACGACTATAAAGTCGCTAAAACCATATTCAGATTTAAACTTGTAATATTTTAAACTGGTTTAAACTTTAGCTTACATTGTTATGGCCAAATATTATCCTGCTAACTTCAGTTTGCTTCATTAAACGTTGGCATATCTCACTAATTGAGACCTCAACCGTGAAACAAAACCAATTGTTTTTGATGGAACTTGGCACACGAGCAACCTTAATTCTTACCAATTCTATTTACAGTGCAAGCGCTAAATCTGGCTCTAAAAGATAGGTACGTCAGTCAGAGGCTTCGCCAAATTTCTTCAATCCAATTTATACGGGATGTTTTGTACTCATTAGCCGTAACGTGGTAAATTTTATGAACCTTGGACTCATCTAGTGAACAAAACCATTGTAAAATCTATGACGTGGCCTACTTATGAAGATAGAACTAGTCAAATTTAAGCTCTGCCAATAAAGAGAAGGAAATCACTTAATTATGTAAATACTTAACACTCTATGACCCCTCGGTCGTTTTGCTGTTCATGAATACAATCAGAAGTTGCAGGTCGAATAGTCCGCCGATGCTAACGTATCTTGGGTTTGTTATAGAACTATTGTGACTACTACAAATCATCGGGAATTCTAGACTATAGGTTGCAGTTAGTATATTATCAAAGTGCGATACATTGTCGCAGTTTATTTATGAAAAGTACAATGACCATATTGTCAATATATGCCCGGTAACGCGCGGTGCAGATTGCCGTTCTCTACGACAATGTTATGGGATCATAATGCGTCGCACTGACATTCCGTCTTGTACACAGTGCGAATGACAAGCCTTTAGAAAGATATGCCTTTAGAAGTTTGGTTGTTTTTCGCATAGTTTTTCACACTGTTCGACGCAACTCGCGATAACACGTGACGTGTAAATGCACTATTCGTGCGAGCGAACACAATGGAACTACGCGGAAATGGAAAGCGGTGGAGACCTCTCGACCACATCGGATCACGTATCTATCCTGGACGTATAAGTGCTCTGTCGACCTGTGAACTTGGATGATCGATTTCAAGAGTCCGTGCTTTAGTCAGTGGTAGACCGCACAAGTTTAAATTGAGTCGCTGGCTGATCAACTACCTTTCTGAATGAGTATTATATGATTATTATACTTTTCTCAATACTTGTCAGTATTTTGTGACTCAGTTACAATACTTTATTACATATTGGCTTAGTATATTAGAACATTTCATCAGATTTTTTCAATTATCATAATTGCCGTAAATCCTTTGAGACACTGTATTGAAAAACTTCATCGTCGTTTAGGGAGGATGATGTTTATTTTCGAACAAACTGGTAGAGGATACAAGCTAAGCCTCAGTTTAATGGGATCTGCAGATCTTTGAATCCTGGTCAGCGAAGGCACAACTGCACTAACCTGTTTCAGGATTAAGTAAAATCAAATCTGATCCTCGTCTTTGTTAGGCTATGTGATGAACAAGACCCCGTATTTCAGTCATCGAACAAAGCCCATAAAACAAAGGCTTTATCATAGAACCTTTGAGAGCTCTTCGGTCACACGCAGCGTTGGCCTTTAAAATATACGTGGTTTTAGTATTCTGTACCTTTATATCCAAACTGTGTTATGTTTGAGCGCCAGGATGTACCTACCACTCAAAGTGTAGTACCTATTTTTTTTAAATGTATGATTAAACTGGAGTTGATTGATATAAATTGCTAAGAACGTTTTAGGATGACTGTTATTATTATTTGTTTAATTATTATTTAATTAACAACGTTTTACACTGAAATGACAATAGTCGCACAAAACTATTTACTTTGTTATGACAACTGCCTTCCGTTGATTACACATCTACACAGATACTATTAACATAATATCTAGGAAAGTATAACTATATTATTATTACTTTATTCAACTCACTCCCGGCGCCGTGCGAGTCTTTCTTTTCTTTTGACGAATATATCGCTAGTCAGTAATGCAAAGATTAAATGATAGTTTCAGAGGAACGGTCACCGTCCCTTTGTAAATTATGCTGCCCATTCACACCCCCACCTCAAACTTTCTAGTCCCACGAAAGTGCCACTAACTTGTCAGACCCACGGACCAAAAGTGGAATAATTAAAGTGGGCAATGTGAAATAATGATATTAAGTGACACTGGGTCAAGCGACAATGTCGTGCGCATATTAACCAGATTCAACATTCGAGGTCAGTGGCGTTCCCTGCGGAATGAATGGAGGGTGTGAATATTAGAATAGTGCGTAGGTACCGTGTGGAGGTGCAAGAAATATTCTCTGACATATGTAATAGTTTATATTATCAGCTTTTGGTTTGATATATTACCAATCTAATAGTAGGTAGTAGTTTAGCGATTCAAAGCTGACACTTAAGAGTATAGTAAGCTTTAATTATAACCTAAGTAATTGTTTACATAATGAAGCAGAAACACATGTAGAAAACTTATGTGCAACAATTTTAAACAAGCTGATTCCTTATTTTAGGCTCCGAATAAATAAACCGAATTCAAAGTTACTACACGGTTTGAAACTGTTGGATTCCAGTGTTACTTTAAGAATTTACGTCCGCATTTGCAATGGTGTCCGTTTCAAATTTTAGTTGCTGTTAAGCCTGGTAAACTGTAATTTAGATGCGTCACATTAAATGGGGTTGAAGTCAGATGCGTACAGCCGGGTGATGGCAAATTTATGCGGTAGTACGACCGGCTGTAATGCTGTGTAGCTGGATACTTATTTGCTTTATCTGAAACAAATGTGGCAGTATTGAAAACTTGTATAGTAAGTAAGACAGCTGATTTGAAGTCAATGACAACACCAACAGGCGTTAAGCCCGCACATAGTATCCCTATCAGTGCAATAAAGTTTATATAAACACCAGTGGCATAACTTAAGTGAGACGCACATTTCAAATCGGTTTTATGTCAAGCATTAATACAGGGTGTAAAAAAAACCTTAACGAAGCCGAATACCACATATTCTACCAATTGTTACGATCATTTTTTCATTTACACCATACCTGGGAAGTTAACGGTTACTGAGATATAGATAGTTAAACTTTGAAAAAAAAATTGATGATTTTTACAGAAACGTCTTCTGTCCGTTATAACTGAACTTTTTTCCAAAGAAACATGATACAAATTTTTACTAGTTCTTTCATAAAAAGCCTCTAAATGGCACACTCCGTAATGAACAGCGCACACTCGAACCGAACTGCGTCGCGGCGGAGTAAAGCTACACGCTCCGCGGTGACTTTTCCGCGTGCGCGCTGTACATTGCGGGTTAGAATTAAATTATTTTTTTTTTATGTCAAAAAATAAAAGTTGTTTCCCAGCCAAAATTTATTTTTCATACGATTTGGTTTGATATACTGAACGCGTGGTTGACGGCTTCGTTAAGGTTTTTTTTACACCCTGTATATATATTATATACAACAACATCACATACATTGATCCGACTCCGTGGTATGAAGCTAAAGCACTTGTGTTACAAATATTAGAATCAACATTGGTATTACAAATAAACTTAAATAAATACATATTACACCCAGACCAGTACAAACAGACATGTTCATGCACACAAATGTTTGTATGCGGGGATCGAACCCGCGACCTCTTGGTTAATAGTCAACTTCTTGACCATTACATCAAAGTGGTCGTCACTAACAAAGCGCATATAAGAGAAAATAGGTTTTTGAACAAATGAAAAGTCTAAAAGAATTAAATTCTTTTCTTTTGGTAATATCGGTCTCCCGGCATGACGATGACACTTAATTTAGAATTTCCATGAATCTGCCGTAAGTACCTTATATGTACCTCATAATCTGCGTTTGTGAATCATTAAGCTAAAAATTATGTACCTTCAATAAATAATTTATATCTTTGAGTCTAATGGTTTATGAAAACATATTATTTATTTGCTCTGAGATACTTTGCATAAGTAAGTCCATACTTTTATAAGCTTTGATGTTATTGATTTCTAAATTATTAAAATCAAAAATGGGCCTAAAAACTCTAAAGCCCATTTTGATTTTAACAATTGGCTAGATGACATCACCAATCGTTGACATACTTTTTATTATCTGTCAAAACGGTCTGCCTCCATAGATTTTGTATGAGAATACATGAACGTGACGTCACGGTCATGTATCAGAAATCGGAGTCAATTGACTGAATATTTATTGAGTTTTGTTCGTTTAAAAATTGGTTTCTACAGCTTTTTGAAAATATATTGGTTGTATTAACTTCATAGGGGCTATTCTTTTTAAACGCCATGGTCTTGAAAATATTTAAGATAGGTGTCATCATGCCAATTCACACGGCATTGTCCTGAACGTTTTTTGTAGCAAATGCTTAACGTCACTGTCAACGTCACGTCACATTTAAACGTTTAACGTCACTGTCAACATCACATCACATTCATACGTTTAAAGCATGAAGCAAAAACAAAGAGGAGTCGTAACAGTCAAATTTCTTTATGAAACGACGCGTGATATTTTGCGGGGTGCGGGGGTGTTCAGCGCTGCCCGTGGCTCCGCCCACTTCGCAATATTTAATCTATCGGCTAATAGCAAAACTACTAGTTTAGGTGTATGTTGATGTTACTACTAGTTTAGCTATCTCACACTAGATGTCGATAGTCTTCAATATGATGGGACGTACTCAGAACTTTAAGCTTAAAAAATGTAATATGACGTATTTTTTTTCTCTTTATTATCATTTAAAAACCGTTACATTACAAAACACTTAACTAACATACTTAGTACAAGTGAACCACTTGGGTTTGTAATAATTATACTAAGGGTTACAAATAAAGTTAATAAATACATAAAAACAAGAATTGGACAAATAATGTATGTAAGCCGTTTGGTTAATAATTTAATTATTGCTAATTACAGGAAAGAGAACCAAGAAAGTTAAGCTTTAATTTAATATTTTTAAAAGATAAATTATCTCGTAATTCTCTTGATAGTTTATTTATTAGGCGAGGCACAATAAAATCAGAAGTTCGCTTACCGTAGTCATTATTTACGCGAGTCGAGCTGCACCTCAACTTACGCCAAGCTACCGATCGTGTGTATACAGGGTTGTTTGTTTGTGGCTGATTTTTACACGTCTTGAAGAACAGATTTTTTAGCAAAATGAATTTAACTTGGATTTGAACAGGTTGATTACTTTACAATATTCAAAAGGCCGGAATAGTCATCACTATATTGTTGCCTGATTCCTTTTGGTACTATATTTGTATTCTTACTTGAAGATCGTATATTTTATTTAAGTATGTATTATAGGTGCGTCCATAGCTGCATAAACCGTATTGGATGTACGATTCAGCTAGAGAATTATACAGCATCATCCTCACCTTGTACGGGATCCGGTATTTAAGAATAATTATGTTTGCCAAAACCTATCTCAACTTATTACACACATATTCATTATGATTGTACCAGTTAAATTTATTGTCAATCTGTAGACCTTAACATGTTTGGCAATCTACTATTCCTACGGGAGTACACATACAATTAAGCGAAACAGATGAGTGAAAGTATTTATGGTCATGAGCCAGAATGCCCTTTAAGGGAACGCTTTAAATATAAGGTGATTTAATCGGCAGTAAATTTGTTTATGAAGCATTGACAACTAGTCCTACATCGTGACACCACATCAAAAGAGCGTTAAAGTCCGATTGCAGCATAGCCCATGCTTCATCAGGGCCACTATGGGCAGCCACTAGGCAGGTGTCATCAGCAAACTGATAGCATTTACTATTTTTATTGTAATTGTTCATGTCGTTGACATATGAAAGAAAGTGTAGAGGCCCTAAGGCCGATCCTTGGGCCTAAATAAGAGATGGTTTGGCATTTTGACCGAGTAAACTTAATTTTAAAATATTTAGAGTAGATTTAAAAATAATAGACAAAATTTTATTCCAAACATAACTTTGTTTAAAAAAATCAATTACCAGTAAAAATAATAGTTTTGGTTAGTTGTTGTCGGTTAGTTGCCTGTTCGTTTTGTATTGTTGTAAAGTGCTTAAAACGAATATCAATATATTTTTCTGCAATCGATTTCATCAGAAGTACAATATGATTAGCTGTAGGTGATTGGTCAAACATATGATTGGCCGATGGTTTGAAACAATCTTGTCCAATAAGAGATTGTAATGTATACGATACAATGGTATGTTTACGAAAGTTAGGAGTATTCAAAGATTGCGATTTAACAGAACGAATACTGCATTCGGTCCGAATACATATTTTTATGACATCTCTAGATGGCAAAGTAAGACCACCCTTATTTTTTGTATTTATCAAATCCAGGTCTCTATCATTATAATTATCAGCATATAACTCTTTGCCTTCATTTACCTCATTTACCTACTTTTTCAAGCGCTTAACTTGCATTTGTAGTCTTCTGATTTTTAATCCAGCCCTTTTTTCTTTAGATCGAAGTTGTCCTATTTCTTGCTTTAGCTTCTTTTTTCTAGGCAAATCATTTAGTATCAGAAATTCATTTAAATCATTTGTGGTAGGGTCTACATATGATTTTACAGGCTCTGGTAATTTTCTTTTAAGCTGTAATATAAAAAAATAAAATTAACTAGTTATTTTTTCAAAATAAATAAAACTCGGTCACGCAAATAACATTTAAACAAACCGATAAATCCAGTTTTAAAGTAGGTAAAATGCCCTTTTTCAATTTTTTAAGGCCCTTTTTTGTCACTATGAAGTCCACGTCAATGAAATGGCCAGAACAAATCTTTGTATATTTTGTTGGTGTCCAATCCGGTCTATTAAGTTTTGAAATCCATTGCTATTTTAAATTTTGGTCAGATGGAAATCTGAAACGAACATAAAAAATAAATATTTTTTCACAGGATCATTTAATTCTTAATACGGCCCTGGATATTTGTTATATTTAAAATAGTTATTCTAGACGACGACAGATAGCGGCCCGTTAGCAATATAATAATAAAAGCTATAAAAGTACTGTTTTAGCTACTAAAAGGTATTTAATACTAAGTTTATAACAGTTTTCAGTTTAAACGCATGAGTATTACAATATACTACTGCAAAATGATACGTAAACTTATGTTTTTACTTCCCAAAACTGTCGCCATCTAGTGTCAAATATAATAATTTGAACTGAACTGAAGCTGAAAGCTGAGAATGTTATAGACTTTTTATTTTTAATTTACGATTAAAATTACTTACAAATGAAATGTGATGCCATCCATATTATCAGAACGTCTGTCTGAGTAACTTTGACATTGTAAAACACAACACTTCATCCTTTTTTTTGTTAAAACGCAAAAAACACACTTACAATGCGAGTCTCGTTACGTGTGCATCTGACGAACGCTGACAACAAACTAAGCTAGGCCCCGCCCACAATGATGACGTCAGGACCTAGTTGAAAATCACAGTGCACAGTTGCTTAGGCCAGCTCCTCTTTGTTTTTGCTTCATGGTTTAAAGTGACGTTAAGACGTATACTGCAAAAAACCTGCAGGAAAATGCCGTGTGAACGAAACCTATCATTCCATTTTGACATATTATAACCTTTGAAATCGTGCGGATTATGTTAAACTAGAAAGTCTCATTTGTGGTTTTTTTCTAATCTTTAATCTGTTTCGAAGGAAAGCAACCAGTGTTTATAAACGCTCCATGGGAATTGGGGTCAAAACCACCACTTAACACTTAAAATGGGTGATATTGGAATCTCGAATTAGAATTACATACATTTTGGGAATTTCAGCAAATGAAAGTTTTTTTTTCATTTGCCACGTAAGCTTTGTTATTTAACACAATGATACGAAAGTAAAGTTCTTGTTCTTATCATTTTTTATTTCGTTAATCATTATTCAACTAACATTATAGCTGGATTTTTTTTAAATTCATTTTTGTATAATAATGTAACTCACTAATTACATTATTTTACTTAATGCTAAACTGCCAAATTGCTAAGCAGTTTGTTAGCAGACGTTCTCGTGCTCGTCTTTTGATTTAAATGTAACATTATTATATACTTATCTAATCCGCTGTTATTATAAATGCAGGTAACTTATATTATTGAACATTTACAGTTTTTATTATAATCTTAGGGACAAAAGGACAGATAGTGTTTATTTAGTTTAGATTTTAAGTGATTTTTGGACAACACATCATTTAATATATTTTGTTCCAGCTCGTTATGTAATATATAATCCATTGTCTGGTTCTTTTACCAAAATAATTTGTTACTTTAGGCACCATCATCTTGTTCTTCTTAGCTAATCGAGCACTAGACAGCTACTTTATAAGATGACCGGTTTAGAAGACATGACTGAATTTTAAAACTGTCTTTCTTAAGCACGTCGTAAAAGATATTGACTACTAGCGGACCCGGCAGACGTCGCGGTCGCCCTGCCAGCTGTTTTTGCATTTTTTTAAATATAATAATAATATACAACAACATCACATACATTGATCTGACTCCGTGGTAAGTAGCTTAAGCACTTGTTTTACAGATATCAGAATCAACAGTGGTATTACAAATTAACTAAAATAAATACACATAACACCCAGACCAGAACAAAAAGGAACATGTTCATGCACACAAATGTTTGTACAGTGCGGGGATCGAACTCGCGACTTCTTGGATAATAGTCAACTTCTTGACCATTACACCAAAGTGGTTGTCGTAATATTTTCTCACAGTTTAAATCTTCCCTGAACTTCCACAAATAATTTCATAAATAATAAGACTAGCGGAACCGCGGACGTTGTCCTGCCCATTGTCCAATATTTCTAGACTAAAATTATTCAAATCGGGTCAGCCGTTCTCGAGTTTTAGCGAGACCAATGACCAGCAATTAATTTTAACATATAAGAATAAGTATTAACCAACCTAAGTGTATATGTAATTTTTAATTTATTTTAACTGAACTTTTGCAAAATCATCTCTGTAGAATCAATTGACAGCCTTAAAAAATTAAGGAACTACATAACTAGGAACCAAACTCACTGTTCAAGCTTTTTGAAATACCCAAGGAACCCTGCGTAAATTACATTACCCAATTTCATTGTATATTGTTTTGGTCTCAAAAACACTTTTTCTCAATTTAGAAGTGTTCGCCGTTTTAATATTTAATTACTTTTATCTCATAAGACTTTGATTTTATTTACACCGAAAACATGGCGTGGTATCATTTCTCAATAAATATGTCAGTTTGATACCTCGTACACCATAAGCGCCATAAAAATTTGGTTAATGCACCATTAAGCGAAGTACTAACTCTAGGCGAACCCCTGGAATATTAAAACTGATCGTAACTAACAGTCATTTCCATACTCCAGTAAATATAAGAAAATCCTCTTGAAACAATAGATTCTTGGGACAAATTGTGGCAACCGTTCTAATAATGAATATATTACCACTAAATGATTTGCGATTAACCAGCCCAGCAATATTCTAACCAACTTCAAAAAAGGCGGTTATCGTATTACTAATGCTACCTATATGTAATGTTGTTACAATACTATATACATCTACAATACTTTATACTATCGTT
This sequence comes from Pyrausta despicata, assembly GCA_963921415.1. NCBI lineage: Eukaryota > Metazoa > Arthropoda > Insecta > Lepidoptera > Crambidae > Pyrausta > Pyrausta despicata. Next base: position 7,967,857 of record OY992855.1, on the reverse strand, counting down.
ACAAAACTTTTATTGGAAACGAAATTTAATCAATACCGGAACTCGATTCGACACTTTCCGAATAGGACTCTAGGGAAAGGGGAAAATGAATCCAGACAGTTACAAGCCGTCGCCTCTCGAAGGGTTACATCGCGGTTTGGAGTAAAGTGCCTGCCTGTTTTTAACAGCCGACGGAAAAGAGGGGCGTTATAAGTTTTTCTCCTGTGTCTGTGTGTGTATATGTATTTGTGTTTTTGTATGAGTCCGTCTGTGGCATCGCAGCTTTCGAAGGGACTGACCGATGTCAAAGTGGTTTATTTTATTCAAAAGATGATTTAATCAATTCAAAATCCGTCCAGCTATTTAAGCTTACCAATTGTACTTGTGCTATAAAGAAATATATTATTATTATTAATTGTTTTCCTAGCTCATTTGTTTTTGAAGTGAAAACTTCTTTAGCGGCGTTGAGCACTTTTGTGGCATGGGTAGAAACTGTGAAACTCGCGTCAGGTCACGTGATGCTGATCGAAAAACCGTAAGACGGTTCAAATAAATCAAAAATACACAACATTAATAATCAAGTTTTCACTTCTGCCGGCACTCCCGGAGTGCAACCCGTGTTTTTTGAAGTGAAAACTTCTTTAGCGGCGTTGAGCACTTTTGTGGCATGGGTAGAAACTGTGAAACTCGCGTCAGGTCACGTGATGCTGATCGAAAAACCGTAAGACGGTTGTTAAGTTTTCACTTCTGCCGGCACTCCCGGAGTGCAACCCGTGTTAGTTTTTTTTTTTACTGATAGTTATTTAGGGTAACGTGTTAAAAAACTAACTTACTAAACTAATATGTACCTCGTGTGTTCATAAGTTTTGAGACAAACTTTGTGCTAAAAAAAAGAAATAAAAAATTACTGGCTGCTATTTATTTCTTTTTCTAATTTTGAATTTCAAATGTTAACTTTTAATTCCTTTAATTTTCAAATTCATTTCTTCCAATTTTCTCGTGATGAAAACTTTTGGTGTGAGCCTTAACTTCGTGTCTTACACTATTAAACGATACAAGGAGACAAGTTCTTTGCAAGATCGCCAAATCGTGGTCGGCCGCGCTCTGTAAGGACGCCTGCGAACATCAAAATCATCCGAGAGCGACTTCGCCGAAATCCATGTCGAAGTCAGAAAAAACTAGCTCTGCAGACTAATATTTCGCGCGTTTCAGTCAACAGAATACTGAAATATGATCTTAAGGAGAAGGCGTATAGCCGTAGGAAAGTTCATTTTTTAAACGATCGCCTTCGTAAATTGCAACGCGAACGTTGTCCAATACTGCTTAAGAGACACGATGGGAGGAAAATACTCTTCACCGATGAGAAAATCTTTACTGTCGAAGAAAAGTTCAACCGACAAAACAATAAAGTGTATGCAAAAAGTAGCATGGACGTCCCAGCTTCAGCACGGAATGTCTCGCGTACTCATCATCCGGCTAGTGTGATGGTATGGTGGGGAGTTTCGTATGAAGGTGTCACTCCGCTCCATTTCTGTCAACAAGGCGTCAAGGTGAAAGCCAAGAACTATCAAACTGACATCTTAGAGCCTGTTGTGAAACCCCTGTCCCTTACTTTGTTTCACAACAAGGATTGGGTTTTCCAACAGGACTCAGCGTCATCCCATAAAGCAAAAACCACCCAAGTGTGGTTGAGGGAAAATGTGCCGGCCTTCATCTCGGCGAACGAATGGCCCTCTTCCAGCCCTGACCTCAACCCGCTGGATTATGCTTTATGGGCTGAGCTAGAGCTCAGGGCCTGCCGAAAGTCCCACCCAAACTTGGAGTCACTGAAGCGAGCTCTTGTCCGAGAAGCAAAGCGAATCCCGCAGGAAAAAATTCGTGCCGTCATTGATGACTGGCCAAATCGTCTAAGGGCCTGTATTAAAAACAAGGGTGGTCATTTTGAATAATAATAATTATTTTTTATTTATTATTATCTACTAATTGTTTACTGAAAATTTTAGAAATATATGTTAATTATAAAAAAAGTTATGCAACTTTTATTTCGTCTCAAAACTTATGCACACACGAGGTAAAGTTATTTAATTCATAGAACTGTCCTGTTCGTAAAGTTTGTTTTAGTAACATGCATAGGTAATATAAATGATTATACCACCAATCGTAGACATGCTCTTTATCCTCTGTCAAAACGATCTGCCTCCATAGATTTTTTATGGGAACACTCTAACGGGACATCATGTTAGATTACCAGAAATCAGAGTCAATCAACTCAATATTGATGGAATTTTGTGTAATTAATAATTGGTTTCTACATATTTTTGGTACTGTACTTGTATTGTTAACTTTATAATATTTATCTAGAAACCTCTAGATAAATCTGCCTCTTTTTAAAACGCCATGGTCTTGAAAATATTTACGATAGGTTTCGTCACGTCTGTTACATAAATAATATCTGCCTGGCACTTATAATCTTCATAGATAATGCTCAATGTTCAAAGTTCAATGTAAGCAAGTTAAATAAGTTATATAACCTTATTTAAAGACTAAAGTTTATAATTTACTACGTATACTTTATTCCCAACAGACTACGTCACAATCACCAGCTCTTAACAAATGCCTAGCTAGAACAGCAACCTGTTATTTGGTCGATTTATAAGTAGAATCAACATGAAAGTAGAAACACTTTAACTCTCTCACTTTAAGTTAGGATTTATTATAAGCTGTGAACTAAATAAATAAAACTGTTACAAGTTGATTCACAAGATCAGAAGTAGCTTGCGGAGGCGACCCGGAGCCGACACTTTAAGCCTCTTACATCCAGATCTGCGAAAACTGTGCTTTCTTAAAGTCGCACCTTGCTCATATTCATTTTCGTCAC